>CM062297.1:312624760-317693194 GCA_031216915.1 Pictodentalium vernedei
TCTTGAATCTGTTTTCTTGCAAGACACATATACGCGATAAACCAAAGATGGTTAGCCCATTTCCCCAAACTTGATTTCAATGCGATTCGCTTGACTTAATTATTCTACACAGTTCAAGGGCAGGACAGTGCCGGAGTGGACTTCAGGTGGAGGAGGTGGGGGGGGGGGGGGGGGGAGGGTTGTTTTAGGTTTCATGTTGGTAAATTTGGCGAAATGGAAGTAAAAGCCGGTATTCTGACAGCAACATACTTTAGAGCTTGATTTTTCGTTAAGAAATCCGCGTTGGATGCAAAAAACGTTACATCTGGGCGCGGTGGCTCAGTTGGTAGGGTGCAGGCTGCAAGCCGAGAGGTACTTTGTTCGAACCCCACCTGCGGCAACCGGGTTGTGTCCTTGGGCAAGACACTTCACCCCATTGCCCACGTTGGGGGCATGGCGGCGTTGTGTACTAAGGCCTACTGCTCCTCGTGGATGGAGCACCTGTCTTCAACCAATGTTATAACCCTGCTTGTGTGGAGTTACCATGTTGTGGAGCTGAGAGTTGCTTGCCATTGTTCGATGGTTCTCTCCGGGTAATCCGGCTTCCTCTGTCCGTAAAAATGTTGTGGTCACGATTAGCCATTGTGCATAAATATGTGGCTTTAAACACCAATAACTAACTAACTAAAAACGGTACATAATTTGGTTCTTCAATCAGAAATCTGTTGAAATCAGTGTTTTGGTCTTCAATCAGAAACCTGTTGAAATCGGTGTTTTATCGCCGAATGGGGTGGGGATAAATCCCTTATATTGAAAAATATGGGGTTTATCCCCACCCCAATCGGCGATAAACTTCGACTCTACTAAAGAATTTTCATCGAAAAGGAATTTTCGGCAGAAAAACATTATTAAATCACAAGTCTGCTTTCGTGCACAATGTTTCTAAAGCTGTTACAAAATTTACCAGGGTGAACTTCGAAATTCTATTTAGAAAGCATCAACAGTTATTTTCCGACGTATTTTATTTATTTTACAGAAACGGTCATCACTTTGTGATCATAAGTTTCACTTGGGCCCGAATTTCGCAACAAACGTACCGATGTTGTGGAACGGTTCAGATTTATGTTTTGATCTGTATCCAAATCCATCAAAACACAACTCCTTGCAACAACCTCGAAACCCTCAGGAAAAAATAGATTATGCTATCCGTTATGTCATTGGTAAACAAACATGTCGGCTGCTGGCGTAAAATGACAACAACGGTGAGCTTTTGAGTGAAATCAAGGGAAAATGAAGACCCACCGATAAGGTAGTAATGCGAAAATTGTCTCCTTCATCTATTCTTTAATTTGAGTGGTTGATTATAATTGAATAACAAACAGAACAGGAGATACGCGATACAGTCTTTCGCCAAGTATGTTTCGGAATATACTATAAGTTTGGCCCTTCATCAGTTAACATCTGACTGATCTTTGTGCTTGTAAATCTCAGTTTAAATGATGCCAGACACATAAATATTAGTGAAATGGTGATTCTAAGGAGGATAGAGAAGGAGGAGAGGAAAAATGTGTGACAGAATATTATCAGGGCTGTAACTTAAAAATTTTTAATGAAATTATGTTAAGTTACCTATTTTCGAGGCAGCAGCCATTTTGTTGTCATTCTGATTATTTAGTTATACTGATTTTTCAGTGTTTTCCTCTCTCCCTTTCCTTTAAGTCCCCCCTTGCTATTCTCCCATGCTTTTGGCATAGTTTCTGTAATTATTATTACTAAATTTTCTTGGGAGTTTTAGCTGAATAACAGAATGAATTCTGTTCTTTTCCCCATGTTTACGTCTTCACCTACGGGTGGTTAGGCATTGTGTTCTGCATCTACCATCTGATGTTCTGCAGTTTCTTCCCTGGAAGTCTCTGTTTTGCATCAGACAGTGTATTTTTGGTAACTGATTCCGGGCCTGGGTGCCTGGAGTCTTATTTTAGTGTTTTTACATTCATTGTTTACATTTACAACAGCCCTCTGTGTGAGGGGGGGATTTCTTGAAAATAATATCTTCATGTTATTTTAATCATAACTAGATACATTATTATTGTTCGTAAGTGTTGAATAAATTGTTTAAAATATTTTTAAAATTTTTGTCCACACTTAGGCTTGGGATCCATTGGGGCTCAACGTTACTTTTCAGAAACTTGGGCTGTTCTGAAAAAATATTTTTTCAAAATATTTTGATTTCAATTATTTTTTCTATATTAATGGATCATATTATTATTATGTATTTTGATTGCCAGGGGTTGGTGCGAGTACCAGGACTTGTTTTCTTTTCACATTGAAAGGATTTTGATCAATTGTAATAAGAGGAAGTCTTCCTCTGACTTTTATAATCATTCTATATGTGGTCAGTGTACTCGCATTAACTCCTGTTCTGTATTGTATGATTTCGATGACAACATGGGAAGCGTATGTCACGGTATGTTAGTGGGGAATTGGACACTCCGGTCCTTTCCCAGCAGGGTCACTCTACTTTATCAATTTCTATTTCAGACGATCAAGATTAGGGTGATGTATCTGTGATGTCTTCCAACAGTGTGCCTCCGTCATCACAATTAATGAAGGGCTAGCGGAAAAGTGCTCATGTAAATACGCCAATTGCCTAAGAGGACCCTAGTAGGTTCGACGGCTTTTGACGTCCGCTAGCTCGCCCGGTGTAGCGTCCATTCATCGAATGGTTCGGCAGCCGGGTTCGTCCGTTGCGGTCTAGAAGGAGTTTTGGGGTGATGCGAGCACTATAAATCAACCAAATGCACACCCAGTGACGGCGGATTAGAGGGAGAACGGAGGAAGCCTTTTAGTCCGGTTCATAGCTCGTTCTGGTCCATCCGGACGGCGAGCGAGAGAGACCCCTCTCTCGTACAACAACATCTGGCCCCAGATGTTGTGGTACAAAATGTTTCGCATTCGGAGCATACGTCCCTCGCTCGGGACGCTCCGACATATAGTCAGTCCGGAGTAGACTGTCAATAAGGCTTCCTCATTCTCATGGTAGCGCACACGACCGCTCTTGGCTACGTGACCTCGGATATCCAGTCAGCTTCGCCAGTCAGAGAATCATCGGCGACCAGGTCACACCATCCGGTAGCCAGGGACACGAGGCCTGCAGACTCCGGACGTTCGCATAGGAAAGTGTGCGGGAGTCAACGTACACGGAGCTTCCGGCGGCAATGCATCGTAAGACCGCTACTGCACAGGCCTCGGGAACGGACGTGCTTTCCTAAATAGCACAGCTTATCGCAGCATCCCAGCATCAACTGAATCTGTCGCATATTTTTTATCTGACGATGCTGGGTCGGGACGCTCCGTGGAAGCGGGTACGGACGTCCGAAAATTTCATCCGGTCCGACGGGATACCGAAAGGGATTTGGAGGATTTCGAGCTTTCCCTTTCGGAACAACATATGCTGTTGTGTATGTCATCTGACTTGATCTTCTACAGCTACTTTCGTCGGACCAGAATGCTGCGATGCCGGATAAGAAACTGATAGCGTCGGTGGACTTAGAAATTTTTGGTTCGGTTCAGGGACATCGTCCCTCAGTTCTGACATAGTCCAATAATGTCACACAAACTTTCGATTTATTGAACGACGCTATATATATTATTATTATATGCTTGCTATAAACAAGCATTTCTGGTTTCTTGTTCGCAAAGTTACGGAGATGTCTTTAAAAAGTGTGCCTCTGTCGTCATAGTTAATGAAGAGCTAGCGGCAATAAGTGCTCATGGAATATGTCTATCGCCTAAGAGATCCCTTGTAGGATCGACGGAGTGACATTCGCTAGCTCACCCGGTGTAGCGTACATTCATCGAATGGTTCGGCTGCCGGGTTCGTCCGTTGCGGTCTAGGAAGGAGATTTGGGTGATGCGAGCACTATAATTACTTTAGTACTCACCCAGTGACGGCGGATTGAGGACAGATCGGAGGAAGCCTGTTAGTCCGGTTCCTGGCTTGTCCAGGTCCGTCCGGGCTGTGAGCGAGAGAGGTCCCTCTCTCGTCCAACAACATAGGGGACCGCATGTTGTGGTTCAGATATTTTATATTCGGAGCATATGTCTGTCGGTCGGGACGCTCCGTTATATTGACAGTCCGAGAGACTGTCGATAATGCTTCCTCATCCTCACAGGGCACACGACCACACATTGGCTACGTGACCTCGAGTATCTGATCAGTTTCGTCATTCAGTGATTCCACGGCGAATAGGTCACGCCATCCGGTAGCCAAGGGACATGAGGCCTATACACTCCGTTCGCTCGCATATTGGTAGTATGCACGGGGTAACGATCACGGAGCTTCCAGCGGCAATGCATTGTACGACCGCTTCTCTTCAGGCCTCAGTGACGGACGTGCTATCCGAGTTAGCACAGTTGTTTCGCAGCATCCCAGCAATCGACAGTTTCTTACTCGAATCAGGAATTTTCTGACGGCGCTGGGTCGGTGCAATCCGCGGTTGCATCAGGTACGGACGACCAAACACTTTATAGGGAACGACAGGATGGCGAAAGGGATTCGAAAGATTTCGAGTTTTCCCTTTCGTAGCATCGGAAGCTGCCAGTCATATCTTCTGGCATTATCTTCCAGTGATTGTTATTTCGGACTACATTTCTGTGATGTTGGATAAGAGACTTATAGCGTCATTGGACACGGAATTTTGGATCGGTTCAGGGACATTGTCCCTGACTTACCGACACAGTCCAATAATGTCATTACAACATGTGTTTTATTTTTCGACGCTATATATGCATATAAGCCTGCTTCCAAGCATGATAGTTTAGTTTCTTGTCCGCAGTGCTCATTTCTGCCGTTTTATCATTTATACGAATAATTTATTTTGGCAGAGCAGGGCATACCGAGAGTTCATATGCGTCTAGACGGCGTGGTTAAAGACTGAAAATATTCTTTTTCGCCGTCTATGTCTTTTCCAACCACAATGTTGGAAACGACAATGATGTCTAGTAGACTTAACTTAGACGCTTTATCATACGTAATCCACCTTACTGAGGTGTTATCATTACGTCTTCAAGAAAAGATTTACGGGATATTATTCTCAATGTGATTTCTTTTGAGGGCAGTAGTTTGTTCACGTATAACTCCGCCCTTCAGTGGCTGATTGGAGTTGGTTAGACGTGACGCAGCCCTAGCTACATCCACGCGCGTGGATAGTAAGGTGAAGAACTCTCTCAGAGTCGCTTCATTCTCGGAGAAGCCTCTCTTCGACGGCAGCTTTTCAGCAATCCATGAATTGCTCGATTTACACGTTCTCTTGTCTATCTAGTGTTACAAGAGATTCAGACTGGGGCAAACATTCGGTGGTTGACTCAGAGAGTGCCACTGCAGTTGCCGGATCCGAGTGTTATAGTTATGACGGTTGCCAGTCAAACAGATTGGGATATAATTGATCCCAACGGATTCGAAGTGCCAGGGTCTTTGGGTTCCGCAGTCTCTAAGCAAGCAATTATCTTCCGCGGAATAATGTTTTTTAGGCTTGCTTTTTGTCATTGCATGAACATTATTCAGAAACGCATGTCCAAATCCTGTCCGTTAATTAGACAGTAGTGGCGTATCTCCGGAACCAGGGAGGCACTCATTCGTTTCCGTTATTCAATTTAATGGAAAGAATCCGTCTGTTGGTTATAGTACACCAAGTTCTGTTTCGGTCCGTCATATTCCGGGTCGTCTGATTGTTTTACCGGACTCCCGTTCACTTAGGGGTCGCAGAATGGACTCTCAACAAACAAGTATTCAATCAGATTTGCTATCTATGGGAGTGCCCAATGATAATTTATTTACGACACAGCTTGCTAATCAATTGCAGTCGGATGTGTTGGCTTGTCCGGATCTCTGAGCTAATGTTGTTAACGCTCTATTGATCTAATAGGATGGAATGATAGGATACGCGTATCCTCCGGCGCTGTTGTTTCAGCAGGTATTGCTAAGATAAACAACCACAATACATTTCTGTTGATAGCATCTCTGTCTTCACAGAGACCGTGGGTAATTTACTCTGATGTCTACTGTGGGACTTAACGCGAAATCTTCCTCAATGAGAGGATCTTTTTTCGCTGGGTAAATCGTGTCATCTTTTTCACAACCTGCAAGGTCGCAACCTTCAAGTATTCCGTTGTGTGGTCCGTATTGCATTGTAAGCATTGTACTGGACGAGCTTTGGACGCGATTTCTTACTTTAGGAGACCCTCTTCTTCCTATTCTATGCGGCTAAAGTGGAGGCTCTTCCGTCGTGGGTGTAGGGATCACTATGTTCATATTGTTGATCCCTCCATACTACTCATTGCAACTTTTTAGTATACTTGTTTGACAAGATCTACTGCAGCCTGTTATTAAGGTTATAGGTTTATGTTACCTCATACCTATGCACTCTATGATAGTTTACAATTGAGTCTTATGTCTGTTTATCTAAGTCAGTTAGTAACTTTTTGATAAATAGACTTAGAATCTTTAGATTAAATTCCTATATGGAATTTAACTTCGGTTCTTATTTAACTTAGTAATCATTTGAGCCTCTGGAAACAGTAGTTTTCAAATTCTGACCTTTTAGACAGTAATTCTGTTGGCTTCTCTTTTACTGAAGAGTCAGTGAGTTTCATGCACTATCGATGGATGATTTTCACTTTCGTAGTTTCGGAATCACTACTTCCTTTACTATTTAGGTTGGATTTTTGCATAAGAGTTAGGCTCCTAATATCCGGAACCTATTGTTATTAAGGTCCTTCCGTCTTCGTACGGGCATAGGCCTTTACTCTGTCCGGTTAGAGTTTATGTTTTTATAAACAGATATCTGTTTATTACTACGGGCGTAAGCTTCTTCTGTCTTTGATACCTAATAGAAGGATGTTATGCTCCATTCTATTGCTAATGGATTCAATTAACTATCGGTACTGCTTATGGTATATCATTGACTCAGCAGTTGTGCTTAAGATTTCGGCTCATGAAGTAAGAGTTCTTCTACATCTTGGGCTTATATTAATAGTGTCGCTATTATAGATTTTTGAAGGCTGCTCATTGCGCTCAGCCATCCACATTCATGAATTTTTATCTCAGAAATATCGAGTCCATTTCTGGAGGCCTCTATTGTTAGGTCTATTATCTACTGCTCAGAATGTCATTCACTTAACAGTTGCTACTATAGCTAGATAGGCTGTCTGTTTCGGCAGTGACTCCGTTCTGCTGTCCTCTTCGCTCTGGGCTATTTGACCCAGGGCAAGAAAAAGGTGGCGGGGGGGGGGGGGGGGGGGGGGGGAGGGTGTTCCCTTGGGTCACCTGTTTTACTATGAAAACAAGGGGATACCTCCTCCGGAGTTAATAATTCTGAGCTGTTATTGGGATGGTTGTTTAGTGAGAAGTTTATGTTTTAAAAATTCATTCAAGTCTTAGTTTTTAAAGTATAGCTTTTGAATATAGCACGTGTCAACGGACATGATTATGCAATCCTCAGACACTTTTAAGGAGTATAAGAGTCTCTATTCTCTAGACTTACTTTATTTATTGGCTTACTTTAAAAATTATTAGTATAAGGATTATATTGGATATTAATAGAGTACATGGATGTATGATGCTCAATTTTGGAAGGTGTTGTATCTTTCTAATTTATCATAAATAAGAAAGATACATGTAAGGCCTATTACTTCTTTTTCCCTAGAGGGGATGACTCTATTTTATATTATTGAGCGTATTCCATCTTGCTCTATGTCCTTGGCCCTCCAGCCTTTTTACTATTCAGCTATGTCTGGATCATTGGTACAGTATAAAAATGTTAAAAAATTTATAGTAATTTCTATATTTTTTATACTTACCAATGACCCAGATGGGGATGGCCCTCCCAGGAGTTGGGAACTCTTGCCTCCCCGCTGAGTACATAGCGCTTACCAGGCACTGGTTATTAGAATGATTAATGGCGCCAATTTCGGAACGTCCTTGACACTGCACATGCGCAGTAGAGGTGAAGTGTGGAGGGCCATTCAGGACATGTTTTCTTTGGTTTTAGATGCAAATTTTGGGGATTGGGAGGCAAAATTTGTGTTTGGGCCTATATTTTAAGAGTTAGCACCAGCTATGTCTGGGTCATTGGTAAGTATAAAAAATATAGAAATTACTCTAAATTTTTTAACTTTTTGGAATTTATTGTACACCCGAACGGGGTCGCCTGTGGGTTGCATTGGAAGTGTGTTTACTCTCCAGATATCATCCATTGTGATTCTATTGGGAAAGTGAATGTTGTACGTACATATATCACCGTTTTTCAACCTATCTATGTATGCTGACTCCGGTATACATTACAAGCATGTGCTATTAATTACCGGGGTTGCTGTGATAGCCTTTGCTTCTGAAGTGGCGTTAAACACCAATTTATTAATAATAATTAATATCTGGATGCCTGTTCGGCAAATATATATTGTTATTGAGTACCGCTTTTACCGATTCCAGACTGGCTCAGTAGGTAGAGGTGCAGGCTGTAAGCCGAGAGGTCCTCGGTTCAAAACCCACCTGTGGCAACCGCGTTGTGTCCTTGGGCAAGACTCTTCACCCCCATTGCCCATGTGGGGGCATGGTGACATCGTGTACTAAGGCGTACTGCACGTTGATGGTGCACTTGTCTTCAACCAATGCTAACCCTGCTTGTGTGGAGTTAGTACGTTGGGGAGCTGACAGTTGCTCGCCTTTGCTCAGTGGTTCTCTCCGGCTTCCTCCACCTGTAAAACTGTCGCGGTCATGGTTAGCCATTGTGCAGAAATATGTGACCTTAAACCCCAATAAATAAATAAATACTGATTCCAGAAGGCTCCTCTCTTTGTTTTTGAAGAAGTTTCCTTCAAAAAAGGGAGGGGTGATTTTTTAAATCTCCTCCGGCTTGATAAGTGTCTAACAATGAGAGAGGCTGTTTTGTCTGTAGATTATATCTGATCCTGGATACAGCTTGTTTATTATTGTATATGGCATATATTTGTGGGGGTTAACTTCTCAGTCTTGAATACGGCATCCTAATTGTTAGGGCTTAGTCCGGACAAGCCTTAAAATTGGGAACTTGTTACATCCAATTAGCATAGTCATTCATGCTAAGAATACGGAATTACTTGAATTTGGCTTCTTATTTATGATATGTCTTCTCTGTTATTGTATAGAGAGACATACATGTAATTCCTTTTAAATTTAATTTCCTTTCACCTTGGATTGCAGGCTTGGGAACTGTGTTGGTCTGATGTTGGTCAGCTAATTCTGAAGTCGTAGGCCCTCCGCCTTTTTATAATTCAGCTACTCTGGGCCATTGGTTTATGGTATAAAAATATGATAAATTTAAAGTAATTTGTATATTTTTATACTTGCCAATGGCCCAGACAGGTATGGCCCTCCCATGAGTGGGCACTCATACCTCCCTGCTGAGTTATTATGTAGTATGCTCTTCTACAAAGAATAATGTTGGCGCCAATTATGGTGACTTCTTGATGGCTGCGCATGCGCAGAGGGTAAAAGTGTGGAGGACCAGATAGGACTTTTAATTTTCGGTTTTGCCAGCAAATTTTGGGGATTGGGGGTTCAAAATTTGTGTTTGGCCCTTGATAACTTTGAGTTTGCACCAGCTAGTCTGGGCTATTGGTAAGTATAGACAATATACAAATTACTTTAAATTTATCATTTCTTCATATGAAAATCTAGCTTTGCATCTGGTAGCATTTAAATCGGTTACTGACTTTGGACCTTTTTGTGTGCCTAAAGTCTTGTTTCCGTTTTTTTCCTTTGACATTGTTTGCATTGGCAACGTCCTCAAATATATGTAGTATTTAATATTATATTACTGTAGGATACATTGATTATGATTCCGGTAGTGTAGCTCATAAAATTTGGATTTTGTCCACACTTAGGCTCCATCGGGATGCCCTTGGGCCCATTATGTTCCCTTTGGGAACTTAGGCATTTTCTCCAAAAAATTTTCGAATTTTTTTTTATTATTTTTTCAAATTTAATTTTGATTGCTATTATTCAGGCATCTTTTCATATATTTTATTGTGGAGTTTGTAGGAGTGCTATCGACTTTGTCTTTTGATTGTAATTATGAAAGCTTACTGCTCTAAATGCAAGGCAAGGAAGTCTTCCTTGGATTTACATGCTTGTTGTCTTGCCTGTAGTTGATGCACTCCTATGGATTCTTGTCCTACTTAGGTACATTGGGATGACAAATGTTGGAGATGGGTATTGGGTAAGGCATTGGCAGTGAGGTTAGTGATGAACTTAGAATCAGAATCGGCAATCGGAACCGGCCGGTTATGGGGCATCGGCCGATTATGACAACCGGCAGTTAAAAACCGTGAGTTTCCGGTTATTCTATATTTAACACTGACTATCAAAATCTCTTTGATATCTGGCCATTTCAATAAGGTTTCCTCATTAAAAACGTGTGTAGTGCATATCAGAATATTACGGATTTGCAGAGCCGAGATATTATGGAATTTACCATCTGCAGTCGGCAGGAGATCGCCACTATCCCCAGCTGAACAAAGTCACCGGTCTTCAATTATGGTGCTGAACAATGTTGCATTGGATACATGTATAAATAAAACATGTTCAGCCGCTAGTCTATAGTACGTCATGACTTAAGCATCACAATACAATAAGAAATTAAAATTGGAAAAATACTAAAAAAACTCTTTTTTTTTCGATGGTAGAGATGGTTGTTACGCAACACGTAAGTCGCATGGCTGTCACAAACACATTTTCAGTTTGCAACACTAATTTTTTAAGTCAGTTATCTCCCTTGATGTTTCTCTCCAACTGAACATTAAATAATATATTCTGACGTCATGTGGGTGACTGGGGGTCTGTAAACAATGCGACATACAAATTCACAACACACATTAACATCAAAGTTATTATTCAATTAAGACACAAAGTATGTGTGCTCAGTATCTTCCTGGTTAATACAGCCAAGAGTATTGTTTCCTTACACAAAACCAGATTAACACTATTTACCGGAATAAAACACAATCTTCACGAGAACAATATCATGTGAGCTGTCGGACTTTGCTGGGTCGGTCCAGTCATCTGCACACGCAGATGTGATGGACAGAACGTCACAGCTGAATCAGTCGGATGGTGAAAGGGACAAGGAAGAGGATTACCCTTTCCTTTTGGAACAGCATATGGTAGTGATGAATTTTATTCATCAATACTGTCCTGACATTATTCCACCTGATCAGCAAGGTGCGACTGCTAGAGAGACACCACGGTTGTCTCTGGACAAAGATTTCATGCAGAGGAAAGAGGCTGTTCTTTCCTTCCCGAAACAATCTTGGCAGGTATTGGAGGCCTTTGGCCATGTTAACGATGCTGTATTCAGTCTATCTAGTGCCAAGAGGAATGATGGTTTCTTACCGACATCTTCAATAAATATACCGTTTCTTGGACCATGTTCATATAAAACGTTTGGAGAAGAGGTCCAGAGAGCTCCTCTGCATTTAGATGAGCAGGCCGGGGATTTAGATATGTCCCCACCTGCATCATTTTATATAAGCTCGGAAGTGATGGAATGTGCTATTTCATCCAATAGATCGAATCTTGACGCGATGTCCTATGCAGATCACCTCACCAGAGCTATGGTGCAACGTCTTAATGGTAAGGAATTTTAGGATGTTTGTTCCTCGCTTAGAGTTCTTTCCAGGGCAGTCATGTATGTCACTTACATCTCTGTCATGGCAGTGGCAAATTTGGAGTTGATCAGACGTGATGCTGCCCTTGTGTCGTCATCACTTATAGATGACAAGGTGGAAAGCTCTCTCTGAGTCACTCAAGTCTCTGGATATACTCTATTTGACGACAAGCTTTCATTAGTTTATGAACAGGCTACAAAGAAAGCTTCCAGTGCACTGCTACTGAAGTCTGCGTCTCAACAGCGCGCCTCAGCAGAAAGGGGTAAGCGAGGCCGTTCCACTTCACAATCAACTAAAGGAAACTCCACGCGAGGGTACAAGAAACCCTGTTATAATTACTCCGGAGGTCGTGAGTATAGCGACTCGGAAAAGGGGCGCAGGTCTGATCGAGACTATAGGTCAGACGCCCCTAAGTTGACGGGACGAGGTTCGTCGCGGGGATGCCATAGTTTCTCCTCCCGTAAGCCCCGTAGGTCATACATGTAAAGGACAAGACCTCTATTGCTTGTCTGTTGGCAGAAGGTTATTAAACTTCACGAGAAACTGGATAGAAGTCACGGAAGATCGGTGGGTGAGAAGTGCAGTCTCGGAAGGTCTACGGCTATCATTCCAAGCAAAATCCCCACTTACAAGATGGCCGTGTTGAACAAATATTCCGGCGGATCCTTTCAAAAGAGAGTCTCTCCTTTGCAGAGGTACAGGCTCTCTTATTAAAGGAAGCAATAGAGGTTGTTGAGAATCAAAATTCTCAAGGTTTTTAAAGTCACCTGTTCCTTGTACCGAAGCCAGATGGCTCGTTCTGACAGGTAAGAGACTTGAGCTGGATAAACAAGTTGATCGAAACTCCAAAGTTCTATATGGAAACCATTCGGCTGGCAAGAGTGAGCATTTGAGTGGACGACTATGCAGCAAGCATAGATTTAAAGGACTCCTACTTTCATGTCCTGGTACATCCAGCATTCAGAAAGTACCTGCGTTTTGCCATGCCAGGAGAGGTTTATCAGTTCAGAGCAATGTGCTTCGGTCTGAACCTAGCTCCTTGGGCTTTCACTCGAAAAATGAACTCGATAATGTCATACTTCCGACCTCATTCATCTGTGGTAACATTGGCTTACTTGAACAACATTCTTCAGAGATACGGCAACAGAATTATTCTTCAGAACGATATTCATAGTCTGCTTCAATTGTTCCGACATATCAGTTTCATAGTAAACGAGAAAAAGTCGAATTTAGCTCCGTCCAAGTCATTCATTCACTTGGGAATGACCTCCGGGCCTCACAACAATCTGGTTTGTCCATAGATTGCCAATTTCCGTACTCAAACTGCAGCCTGTCACAATTAAGGGCTATATGTCTATGTTATCAGACACTTACGCTCATCATGATAACTTGGCTATTGGATCAGATACTTCTTTATCCAAGCTAGTAAGAAATTTCTCTATTAATAAACCTAGAACCCTCAGATTAATTCCTCAATAGAATTTGGCTTGGGTTCTGTTGAAGCTTCAAGAAGCTCCATTTGAGCCGTTAAACGATGTAAAGTTCAAATTCTTGTCCTATAAAATGGCTTTTCTCTTAGCTTTTGCCTCTGCCAGAAGAGTTAGCAAACTTTATACATTATCTTTCAACGATTCCCATTACTGTAGTGTGGGTAATACTATCACCCTCACTATGGAAATGGGATTTTTGGCTAAGAATCAGATTCCGGATAAGTTGCCAGAGCCTATTATTATTAAGGCTTTACTTTCCTCGGATAACCTAAGACCTTTGCTGTGTCCAGTAAGAGCAATGCGCATTTATAAACGTCGATCAGATTTTATTAGAAAAAGAAGAAAAAGATTCTTTCTTTCTTTGATTCCTAACAGAAAAGATATATCTGTTCATTCTATCACTAGATGGATTCAGTTGGCAATACGTATTGCCTATGAAGGTCTATCTTCGGATCAATGTTCTGTCAACAAGATTTCAGCACATGAGGTTAAAGCACTGTCCACTTTTTGTGTATATTCTAACAGTATAGCCATTACTGATCTAATGAAGGCTGCGTGCTGGACACATCCCTCTTCATTTACCAAGTTTTACCTTAGAAATTTAGAGTCCATCTCCGGTGACCTTAGATCTTTGGGTCCTCTTTCTGTTGCTCAGAATGTTGTCCATTAATATTACATCTAGAAGGTGTTTAGGCAGTCTGCTCGATTACTGACGCCATTCCGTTGCCCTCTTTGTTTTGAAGAATTTATCCTCAGAACAAGGTGAAGAAGTTTATGGGGGTTGGGGTGGGGGGTTGATGGGGGGAGTCAGTTATCTCCCTTGATGTTTCTCTCCAACTGAACATTAAATAATATATTCTGACGTCATGTGGGTGACTGGGGGTCTGTAAACAATGCGACATACAAATTCACAACACACATTAACATCAAAGTTATTATTCAATTAAGACACAAAGTATATGTGCTCAGTATCTTCCTGGTTAATACAGCCAAGAGTATTGTTTCCTTACACAAAACCAGATTAACACTATTTACCGGAATAAAACACAATCTTCACGAGAACAATATCATGTGAGCTGTCGGACTTTGCTGGGTCGGTCCAGTCATCTGCACACGCAGATGTGATGGACAGAACGTCACAGCTGAATCAGTCGGATGGTGAAAGGGACAAGGAAGAGGATTACCCTTCCCTTTTGGAACAGCATATGGTAGTGATGAATTTTATTCATCAATACTGTCCTGACATTATTCCACCTGATCAGCAAGGTGCGACTGCTAGAGAGACACCACGGTTGTCTCTGGACAAAGATTTCATGCAGAAGAAAGAGGCTGTTCTTTCCTTCCCGAAACAATCTTGGCAGGTATTGGAGGCCTTTGGCCATGTTAACGATGCTGTATTCAATCTATCTAGTGCCAAGAGGAAAGATGGTTTCTTACCGACATCTTCAATAAATATACCGTTTCTTGGACCATGTTCATATAAAACGTTTGGAGAAGAGGTCCAGAGAGCTCCTCTGCATTTAGATGAGCAGGCCGGGGATTTAGATATGTCCCCACCTGCATCATTTTATATAAGCTCGGAAGTGATGGAATGTGCTATTTCATCCAATAGATCGAATCTTGACGCGATGTCCTATGCAGATCACCTCACCAGAGCTATGGTGCAACGTCTTAATGGTAAGGAATTTTAGGATGTTTGTTCCTCGCTTAGAGTTCTTTCCAGGGCAGTCATGTATGTCACTTACATCTCTGTCATGGCAGTGGCAAATTTGGAGTTGATCAGACGTGATGCTGCCCTTGTGTCGTCATCACTTATAGATGACAAGGTGGAAAGCTCTCTCTGAGTCACTCAAGTCTCTGGATATACTCTATTTGACGACAAGCTTTCATTAGTTTATGAACAGGCTACAAAGAAAGCTTCCAGTGCACTGCTACTGAAGTCTGCGTCTCAACAGCGCGCCTCAGCAGAAAGGGGTAAGCGAGGCCGTTCCACTTCACAATCAACTAAAGGAAACTCCACGCGAGGGTACAAGAAACCCTGTTATAATTACTCCGGAGGTCGTGAGTATAGCGACTCGGAAAAGGGGCGCAGGTCTGATCGAGACTATAGGTCAGATGCCCCTAAGCCGACGGGACAAGGTTCGTCGCGGGGAGGCCATAGTTTCTCCTCCCGTAAGCCCCGTAGGTCATACATGTAAACGACAAGACCTCTATTGCTTGTCTGTTGGCAGAAGGTTATTAAACTTCACGAGAAACTGGATAGAAGTCACGGAAGATCGGTGGGTGAGAAGTGCAGTCTCGGAAGGTCTACGGCTATCATTCCAAGCAAAATCCCCACTTACAAGATGGCCGTGTTGAACAAATATTCCGGCGGATCCTTTCAAAAGAGAGTCTCTCCTTTGCAGAGGTACAGGCTCTCTTATTAAAGGAAGCAATAGAGGTTGTTGAGAATCAAAATTCTCAAGGTTTTTAAAGTCACCTGTTCCTTGTACCGAAGCCAGACGGCTCGTTCTGACAGGTAAGAGACTTGAGCTGGATAAACAAGTTGATCGAAACTCCAAAGTTCTATATGGAAACCATTCGGCTGGCAAGAGTGAGCATTTGAGTGGATGACTATGCAGCAAGCATAGATTTAAAGGACTCCTACTTTCATGTCCTGGTACATCCAGCATTCAGAAAGTACCTGCGTTTTGCCATGCCAGGAGAGGTTTATCAGTTCAGAGCAATGTGCTTCGGTCTGAACCTAGCTCCTTGGGCTTTCACTCGAAAAATGAACTCGATAATGTCATACTTCCGACCTCATTCATCTGTGGTAACATTGGCTTACTTGAACAACATTCTTCAGAGATACGGCAACAGAATTATTCTTCAGAACGATATTCATAGTCTGCTTTAATTGTTCCGACATATCAGTTTCATAGTAAACGAGAAAAAGTCGAATTTAGCTCCGTCCAAGTCATTCATTCACTTGGGAATGACCTCCGGGCCTCACAACAATCTGGTTTGTCCATAGATTGCCAATTTCCGTACTCAAACTGCAGCCTGTCACAATTAAGGGCTATATGTCTATGTTATCAGACACTTACGCTCATCATGATAACTTGGCTATTGGATCAGATACTTCTTTATCCAAGCTAGTAAGAAATTTCTCTATTAATAAACCTAGAACCCTCAGATTAATTCCTCAATAGAATTTGGCTTGGGTTCTGTTGAAGCTTCAAGAAGCTCCATTTGAGCCGTTAAACGATGTAAAGTTCAAATTCTTGTCCTATAAAATGGCTTTTCTCTTAGCTTTTGCCTCTGCCAGAAGAGTTAGCAAACTTTATACATTATCTTTCAACGATTCCCATTACTGTAGTGTGGGTAATACTATCACCCTCACTATGGAAATGGGATTTTTGGCTAAGAATCAGATTCCGGATAAGTGGCCGGAGCCTATTATTATTAAGGCTTTACTTTCCTCGGATAACCTAAGACCTTTGCTGTGTCCAGTAAGAGCAATGCGCATTTATAAACGTCGATCAGATTTTATTAGAAAAAGAAGAAAAAGAGTCTTTCTTTCTTTGATTCCTAACAGAAAAGATATATCTGTTCATTCTATCACTAGATGGATTCAGTTGGCAATACGTATTGCCTATGAAGGTCTATCTTCGGATCAATGTTCTGTCAACAAGATTTCAGCACATGAGGTTAAAGCACTGTCCACTTTTTGTGTATATTCTAACAGTATAGCCATTACTGATCTAATGAAGGCTGCGTGCTGGACACATCCCTCTTCATTTACCAAGTTTTACCTTAGAAATTTAGAGTCCATCTCCGGTGACCTTAGATCTTTGGGTCCTCTTTCTGTTGCTCAGAATGTTGTCCATTAATATTACATCTAGAAGGTGTTTAGGCAGTCTGCTCGATTACTGATGCCATTCCGTTGCCCTCTTCGTTTTGAAGAATTTATCCTCAGAACAAGGTGAAGAAGTTTATGGGGGTTGGGGTGGGGGGTTGATGGGGGGAGGGGGGATGGTTCTTTCCCTTAGGTTATCTGTTTTTATAGTGAAAAGCAAGGGAATACCTCCTCCAGATACAGTAGTCCAGCGTCGGTGCTGGGTAGTTTTAATGTGTAGCTCGGTGTGAAACAATGACTATGTCTCATTTATGTACTATTTTTAAAGTGTAGCTCACTGTGAAGCATTTGTATATGTTACGTGTCATACGGACGTTAATATACAATCCTCAGACACTTTTAAAAGAGTATAAAGAGTCTCATTCTCTGGACTAGCTTTATTTATTGGTTTTTTTCACCCGATTAACATAATGGGCTATGCTGGCATTAAATGGAGAAATTATGTGATGCTCAATTACATTTTTGGTGTTATGTCATTCTCTTTTCTTGTAAAAGAGGACATATGTAATTCCTATGTCTTCTCCTATTCTCCTGTTGGAACCATTCTTTATTGAAGTAAGTGAGAGATTGGATTTTCCTTCAAGTCCTAGGCCCTCCAGCCTTTTTACGATTCTGCTAGTCTTGGCCATTGGTTGTAGTATAAAAATATAAATTTTAAGTAATTTGCATATTTTTTATACTTACCAATGGCCCAGACGGGGATGGCCCTCTCGTGAGTGGGCACTCATACCTCCCCGCTGATTATAACATTTAGTAGGCCTGCAGAAAGAATGATGGTTGGCACCAATTTTGGTACCTTCTTGGATACTGCACATGTGCAGATAACAAAAGTATGGAGGACCAGGTAGGACTTGAGTTTTTTTGTTTTGTATGCAAATTTTGGGGATTGGGGGGTGCAAAATTGGTGTTTGACCGTGAATTAAATTGAGTTAGCACCGGCTAGTCTGGGCCATTGGTAAATATTTAAAATATACAAATTACTTAAAGTTCATCACATTTACAATTACAGAGCCCAAATAGATAAAAAAGGAATGGTTAACTGGTTGTTGGTTAATTTTTTGACAGTATACATGATTTTATTTTTATAAAATTAACAGGAGTTTATTCTATAACATTCATGCAATCAACAGGTAATTGTACTGAAGGTATGATAAATGATTTGCTGTTTGGAATGAATACGCATTTAACAGAGCTATTCATTTAACTGGTAGAGTGCTGTAAGCCTGTATTTGGGCTTTACAAAATGCCACAGGTTGTGACAAAACTATGTACACTTTGTTAGAGAAGATTTTATACTGACCTTGACAAGAATCAGATTTTGTTGATATTACATTGCTCAGTCACATTTGATTGGATAGTGCCCATTGGCACTATCCAATCAAAATTAACAGAGCAATATATGAAGAAAATAAATATGCGGCCAATAAAAATTTAGCACTCTACCAGTTAATAGACATCCATTTAAGTTAGATTCACTGTATTCAATTCTTTGAATATAATAACTTAACCTTGGTTGGTCTTGTGTGCCCCCGTTCCCCTGAGTATCTGCCACCTCTGCTTTCTTAGTGATTGTTTTCATCTTTTTAATTTAAGAGATCTGGAAAAATTTGTCAAATCGCCTTCCAGTGATGAAACAGAATTGATTGAAGAAATTCAAATGTTAGACAAAAAGGTACATGTGTACTTCAAATTTCTTTCATATTTTGTATCATTGCAATATATAACATTTTCGTCATATTTAAATATCTGCTGAATGTGCCAAGCATTTGAGAAATTTGTAGGGAATCAGTGCATCACATGAGTCTTGCTAGATTTCTTTATGATAGTTTTAATATTTGACTTCCTACTACTCCGACAGTACTTTTGTTTCTGAAATGACATTGCGATCTGGTTGAAATTCTCATCCCTTAGATTGACCTAATTTTCACACAACAGTTTAGGACCACATGACAGAACCATTGTTGGCCCAGTATGAGAAAAGTTTAAAAATTTGGAACCCAGCTGGCCATTTACTCACATCTGAAGGTGGAACTAACACTGTACAAGACTAGTTTTTGTCTGCAGTTACTTAACCCTTTACCCAACATAATGGCAAAATCGTTGAATAGCCTTGAAAGTTGACAGCATTTGTGATGCTGGTGTTGAGCTTCTGGTTGAATGAGTGTAGTTAAATCATTGTAAGAGTTAAATTGCCTGGTACGATTATAGTTGCTCCCTTGAAGACTTGACTATGCTACAGTACAGTTGCAATGGACTGGTCGTAATCCATGTGTGGGCAGTGATATCCAAGCATGCATTCACCAGGTAACAAATATCACCAGCAAATTTTTAATTACTGAAGCACCAGGTTGTACCTGGTGTTTCATTAATTAAATTTTTGATGATTATTCCCATAATTAGTGTTTGGAATCTAATATTATTGTGTCAGTGGAAATATTGCTCACCTGTTGAAAGTGACTAGTTCACGGCAACTGTACTGTATTCTATTCAGCCTCTCCCCCATTTATATAAGATATCATACAATATCTTTCATGACTTGTAATACCCTGTAGTTGAATGTCAATAACAATAGTGAGGGTCTACAAAGGCAGTTTGATGTGCTGTTGTGTAGGATATTTTTAGCTCACCTGAGCTAAGCTCAAGGGGAGCTTTAGTGATCACCTTCCATCCGTTGTCCATTTGTCCATCAGACATGAACTTTACATTATTGACTTTTCATAAACTACTGGACCGAGGTGAATGATATTTGAGATGCATTTTTTTCATCATATGTCAATTCAAATTCCTTCAGATAAAGTTGCTACACCCACAGAGGGCACATCAAGAGGCATAACTCTGTTAGTACCTCCCCCCAATTTATTTTTCTTCTCCAGAACCACTGATCAGAATCTTTTGATATTTGGTATACAGCATCTTTAAGAGGGTTAGATTCTAGCTTGATCAAATCAAGACCCAGGGTTTACATTAAGGCTCACTATGGAAGCCTAACTTTTCACTTAGTGCAATGTGAGAAAATTTCATTAAAAATCTTCTTCAGATCTTGCTGTCAGAATCTTTGGTATACGGCATTCATTCAAGTTTGGTCAAATCGAGACTGAGTTAATATTTGGGCTCCGTATTGGAGTCCAAATTTTAACTTAGTGCAATATGAGGAATATTCTTTGAAACTCTTCTCCTTTTGCCTTTTGATCCACAGAGTCAGAATCTTCTGATATTTAGTATACAGTATCCTAATGAGGTTCCCTAAGGAAATCCAAATTTTAACATAGTGCAGTATGTCACATTGTGGAATATTCTTAAAAAGTTTCTTCAGATCCATGAGTCCTGTTCATTTGAAATTTAGTATACAGCATCCACAAGGGGTACAAATTCAAATTGGCTGAAATCAAGTTCCTGGAATAATATTTCAGCTTCCGATGGAAGCCAATATTTTACCTTAATGCAATGTAACAAAGATTTTTTTTAAAAAAAAATCTTCTTCAAATTCCGAATTTTCTGATAATTGGTATACAGTATACTTATGAGATTTAAGTTTGTTCAAATCAAGTTCCAGAGTTAATAAAAAAATCTTCTTGAAAAAAATCTTTTTCAAATTCACCCATCAGGATTTTTTTATACTTCGTTTGCAGCATACTTAAGGGTGGCAGAATTGAATTTGTTCAAATCAAGTCCCTTGGTTCGTTCATATTTGGAGCTTGTGATGGGAGACCAAAGCTTAACTTGATGCAATATGAGGAATATTCAACTTCTTCACAACCACCTGTGAGAATCAATCAATATTTGATATACCTCATCTTTAGGGGCAGAGTTAGGAACGCAGTGGCTCTGTGGTAGACTTCTATGCTAGAGGTCCCGAGTTTGATCCCCGTCCGGGATGACCCACGTTGTGTCCTTGAGCAAGACACTTTATCTCGGTTGCCTACATGGGGGCACGATGACACCGTGTCCTAAGGCATACTGCATGTTGATGGTGCACATGTCTTCAACTGCTGTAACCCTGCTTGAACGGTGCTTGAACAGAGTTAGAATGTTGAGGAGCTGACAGTTGCTTGTCACTGCTTGGTGGTTCTCTCGGGGTACTCCGGCTTCCTCCACCCATAGAACTGTCACAGTTACGATTAGCCATTGTGCATAAGTATGTGACTTTAACCCCCCCCCCCCAAAAAAAAAAAAATAAAATAAATAGGGGCAGAGTTATTGATTTTTAGCTCAACTTTGACATAGTCAAATTTGAGGTTGTGCCATGGCCCATCGTCCGACTGTCTGTCCAGCATCAACAATTCAATACGGCTTGTGCTAGAGGGCGAATTTGTGAACCAATCTTTACGAAACTTTTTGGGTACCTTTGTTATCACAGTGGGACAAGAATGAGTGTTTTTGGGTGCAGTCCAAAATTCAAGATGGCCGCCAGCAGCCATTTGGAACCTAAATTTGTGCTATCAGTTTTTTGTACAGAACTTCTGTATGAAAGTTCTGATTTGAATAAATGTTTCTATGGATGTTTAGAAACATGGAATACATCACATGTAATACAGGTTTTTTCTTGTGCTGAAATTATGCAAATTAAATGCACTTTGATTTATTCAGTGCTACTTTTTCACAGTAAGTGCACATGTCACTACGGCTCGGGCTAGGG
Organism: Pictodentalium vernedei; assembly: GCA_031216915.1. Classification (NCBI taxonomy): domain Eukaryota; kingdom Metazoa; phylum Mollusca; class Scaphopoda; order Dentaliida; family Dentaliidae; genus Pictodentalium; species Pictodentalium vernedei. Next base: position 312,646,470 of record CM062297.1, read on the forward strand.
ACTGTATTTATAAACCGATCTTCACGAAACTTCTTGGGTACCTTTGTTATCACCTTGGGACAAGAAGGAGTTTTTTGGGGTGCGGTCCAAAATTCAAGAGGCTGCGAGTGGCCATTTTGTACCAAAATTAGGTACAATCACTTTTTTAGCTCACCTGAGCGAAGCTCAAAGGGAGCTTTACTGATCACTTTCCTTCCGTCGTCCGTCATAAACTTTACAAAACCGACTTCTCCTCCAAAACCACTAGCCCAATTTTTTTCAAATGTTGGGTAAATGTTTATGACCTAATGCCAATTCGGATTTGTTCAAATGAAGTTGCTCCTCTCCCTGGGCGGTAAATTTTTTTTCCTGTTGCCCATGGAGTTAAAAATAGAAAATTTAAAATGCCCATATCTGTAAAACTACACGACACTGAGAATTCTTGTTTGGTGTGCAGCTTCCTTAGGACCAACAGAATGGAATGGTAAAAAAAAATTGCTATCGGTTTCATCATGGGGTACTTTTTGAGGACTTTGAATAAGTGCTGAGTCAGCATTTTTTAACACTGTGGGTAATGGGAAAAACATTTAAGACTACTTTTCTCCCAAACCACTGCTCCAAAAGCTTTGAAATTTCACATATAACATCTTTGGAAGATTGTTTCACATATTTATTGAAATCAATTCCCTGGGTCCATATTTGAGCTCTCTATTCGAGCCCAAATATTTAAATTAGTGCAGTATGAGGAATATTCTTTAAAAATCTTCTTCTTCAGATCTACCAACAAGAATCTTTTGATATTTGGTATGCAGCATCCTTAAGTGGGGTGAGATTCATGTTTGTTCAAGCCAAGTCCCTGGGTTCATATTTAGGTTAAAAATTTTGGGTCCCGGTCCAGACAAAATCCGGAAATTAGTTTTTTGTTTTTTTATGCATTTTGGTCAATTTTAAGACAAAAAAAAAATTTATGTTTTACACTGAAAATTTGGGGTCCGGGTGGGACCAAAATCCAGAAATTAGTTTTTTGGTTTTTTATGCGTTTTTGGTCATTTTTAAGAAGAAAAAAAAAATTTAGTCTGAAAATATTTTGTTTGGGACTTCGAAAATTTCCGAACAAAAATAAAAAAAAATCTGTTTTTTATGCATTTATCTCAATTTTGGGACGTAAAATTGCAGGAACACTAAAAATAGAAGGAAAATCCTGTGTATTGTGTGGGCACAATCGCTTCATCTAGTTTTAAAATCCATTTCTTAGTATTTTTCCATCAATAATGCCTTTCAAACTGCAGTGACATAACAACCCTTGGATTATGACAGTGCTTGTCTACAGCAGGTGGAATTGGACCCAGTCAGCATGACTTTATTTCTCTATAGTGTTAATAAGCCATGACTAGCTGAATGTGACCTAAAATGCTCCTTTGAACTACTTTGTCAGGTGAGCGATTTAAGGCCTCTTGGGGCCTCCTGGTGTCCATAACTTCTATACGGCTTGGGTTAGAGGCCACATTTATGAACAGATCTTTTCGAAAATTCTTGGGTACCTTTGTTATCACCGTGGGGCAAGAACGAGTGTTTTGGGGTGCAGTCCAAAATTCAGGATGGCCGTCTGCAGCCATTTTTGTACATAAATTTGTGTAATCAGTTTTTTGTACAGAACTTCTGTATGAAAGTTCTGATTTGAATAAATTTTTATATGAATGTTTAGTAACATGGAATACATTACATATAATACAGGTTTTTGTCTCCTGCAGAAATTATGCAAATTAGAGTAACTTTTATTTATTCAGCACTACTTTTACACAGTAAGTGCACATGTCAATACGGCTCAGGCTGGAGGCTGTATTTATGAACCGATCTTCACAAAACTTCTTGGACACCTTTGTTATCACCTTGGGATGAAAACAAGTGTAGATGGCTACTAAAATTAGGTACAATCAGTTTTTTGTACAGAACTTCTAGGACTCCGTTTGTTATCATCATGGGACGGTAATGAATGCTTTTGGGCTTGGCTGTGTTAATATTTGGTATTGTTTGGGGAGGGTAAACATTATTAGCACAACTCAGTTTTCTGTTTCCAATGAGAAAAATAAAACCTTCTTACCCATGGGAACCCTATGAGTTAAAGATAAAAAATTCAAATACCTATATTTTAAGAAGAACTGGACAAACATTTATTAATTAGTAGGAATCAGCCGTAGAAGGGTTTGAATCAAACAGGCCAAAACAATTGCTAATATTTGGCTTATGATGCACCATACAAGGATCTCCATTGTAGCATTAACCCCATGGAGATTTCTTTTCTAGTTTAACATCTAACTGTCACCCACCTTTACAACACTTTACCTGTACATTTGTTACAGGCTATGGTCAGTATTTATGTACCTTTACAATACTTTACATGTACCTTTGTTCAGAGACCAGCCTAGAGGGGAATTTTAGGGAGACTTCAAGTCTCCCTCCAGAAAAAATAGGGAGACTGCAGAGTCATGTAGGGAGACTTCATAGGCAAGTGAGGAAAATTAAGAATATTCATGTACCACTCCTGCCGCCCCTTCATATTTTCAATTTGTGGTCCTTCATTAACATCCAAATAATCCAGGTCCAGTTGTCTATGATGCATCTGTGCCAGGTTGAAAAATCACTGAGTAATTATTGACTGAAAATCCATTCACTGCTACCCTCTCCTTCATGACTCCTCCCCTCTTCTTCCTGCCAATCCCCCAGCACCCTCCTGTGCTTGCCTTTCACCAAAGTCCACTAAGCTAATAATTTCCTGAGTCTGAAAGTGTGAAGATGTAAGAAGGTTGCTTGGGAGGTACTTTGTTAGTTAATAAACAAAATACATTCTGGGGTCGAGAATTTTGTAAAAGAAATGTCATTCCGCATCATTTTTATGGCATTCCGGTGTCATTCCGCATCATTTCGTGTCATTCCGGTGTTTAGGAGGACCCTTTTTCAGATCGTCCACATGCACACTTGTGTCCTTTACAATGCTTTTCTTGTCATCACTAAAGCCTTTTTTCATGTGTTTCAATGCCATTTGTGTTTTTCTGGGAATAGACAGCCCAACAGTTAATAGTTGTCAGCAGAACGAAATGAAAATACTGTGTTATAAAATACGTCCGTTGTGTATACATTTTCGGCATCCTGAGCGACGTAACCTACTTTCAAACTGGGTTATTTTGTTGAGTCGCGTGAGTCACCTATTTTGTTCCGACACTTGAAGCTCCGACTGAAACGCAACAAAATAGAAATAAAAAAAATCCGCCAAAACCGACAATGGACAATTGATTGCCGTGTGATTTCAAATAAATGGACGTTTATTTGTCGAATTAAAATGCCCATTTATCACACTCGAGCACATTCGATTTTTGAAAATAATCGTTTTCACGTAAACCTCGCATCACTCAGTTCAGCCTTCCTCATTTTGGCCAATTTTTAGAGGGCGACTTGTAATCGCCCCAACCATTTTTCTAGGCGACTTTGGGCTTAGAAGGGCGACATAATCGCCCTAGTCGCCCTCACGGCTGGTCCCTGCCTTTGTTATCAGGTCATTACCAAGATGTGTGTCATTGCTGTGTCACATACTATACATGTATATGTCTTACACAAGTTGAGCTACAGTGTCATTGACACTTTCATTGTTAATCAGCATCTTTTGGAGGTGGTGGGGGTGGGGGCGTGCAGATTAAATCAAATGCCTTGTTTCATGTTTGAGTTCTGTAGCGTTAATTAGCCATAGTCAGCAAGGCAATTTTGACGATAACAAATTTATAAAATAAACCGCTTGTGTACCCCACAACATCACTGGACAACAAAAAATCAATAATTTAGATAAAGGTCGAGGTTGTTCCATCTCAGATCAAATCATGAACAATTTTGAATCTCCTCCCATTGTTATCATCTTTTCAAATATTTCACTTGGTGGCATCTAATGGTAACATTTACCACTGGATGCGTAAACAAAGAAAAAACTAGGCAAGCTCTCATCCAGTCAGAGGGCAGGATTTTATTCTTACTGGAACATTGCTCTGTATCGCATTCTTCTAACATAATATTGATTGAAAAATTTAAATTTTTGCCTGTTTTGGGGACAAAAATGGAAATTTTATAGTCAGGTAAAGGTTAAACAAAACTTTAAAAAAATATGCCCCCAACCTTTTTTCTTGACCCATCCCTTTTCTTGTATCCAACTGCAGCATTTTGCCATCACAGGATTTTGTCGCTGTGGCAAAATGACCTACGACATTGTGTTGTTCTGTATAATGTTGTGTGGCAAAATTGATTTGATTGTGAAAATTTTCTGGGCTATGAGAGTAATGTTTCCAGAACTGGACATGACACTTGGAGAAAAATACATTGCAGTATGTCTTGATTTTCTGCACAGATTATTCAATAACTTGACAGATTGATGTGTACATTTGGGAAGTTAACCAATAATATTTCAATTGCATGACAGTTGGTTAAGCAGGTTCAGTCGTGGCTAAATTGTCACCTAATCTTATGGATTTCAGGCTCTGTTTTGCAACCTCAGTGCTGCAAACCTGCACCAATTAGAAATTGAGGTGACCTAAAAATGGTAAGTGTACACAGAGTGCATCTTAAACTTCTCATAAAGAATTGGTGCATTTAAAATAATATTTGTGTAATAATACATCATTGAACCACTGAAAAAAAAGTCTCAATAGGTTGAAAAAGTATAACTCACATCATCTATTTTTCAAAAAAATTTTATTCTTCAGTTGAGAGTTTCAAGGGAATTAGCCAGTGTTACCATTGACAAAACAAAGTTCACAGTAAGTAAACTAGGTAGGTTCAGAGCTTTGCTATTTTGCCCTCTAAAAACCAATTATATGTCTTGTATATGCCATTTTCAGTAGTTTAAATCATTCATTTGGAATCACATGTTTCAAAGGCTATTACAAACACTGTCAGAGTTCCAGTTTAGTTGTATATAATAAATAGGATTTTGTCTCCTGATTTAAAAGACAGAGTTTATGCAGTTTTTTCTGGGAGAATTTTACCCATGGAAATAATACATGTATTTCTGTACTCAGTTTTGTTTATAAGAATGAAACATATAACTTAGAGATGGACAGGATTAGAATTTTGAGGTGGGTATCAATTTCAGTATTTTTAGGGGGTTATACCATGGTATCGGTTCGGTATTTGGTATCTGACGACTGAGATTTACTGATGATAACAAGTGGGCATTTACACCAAGAAAATACAGAATAAGTTGTTCTTATATCATTCTACGACAGCGCCACAAATACCACTTCCATTGAGCTCAACATTGGTCTTCATTTGCCAACACAGATCATATCAACAGTAATTTTGTGACTTGTATGAAACAGACGTTAACCTTTTAAGGCCTATTCCAGGCTTTTGCGGTCTCAGAGCCCTTTACATGCCTTCATACTGACAATAGACAAATCACCTGGGCACATGACCTAGATCCCTTTAGCAAAGTCCACAAGTCATATTTATGAAGGGATTTCTTTGTAACTTTGCAGGATGACTTGTTTTGGAATGATTTTACTGTAACTTGGTAACTTTGGTTGAAAACATAGCATGTAGGGTACTGAACTTAATATATTGTCAATTATCACAATTCTTGTCTTATTTCATAATCCTTTCATAAACATCAAACATTATTCTATTTTTATACTGTATACCAATGGCCCAGATTTGGCTGGTGCTAACCCAAAAATATTTAGGGCCAAACACAAATTTTGCCCCCCAATCCCCAAAATTTGCATGCAAAACCGAAAATTAGAAGTCCTATCTGGCCCTCCATACATTTACCCTCTGTGCATGCGCAGACACCAGGCAGTCACCGAAACTGGCGCAAACATCATTCTTTTTTGGCCCTCAGTCAGATAACAACAAACTGACATCTGTGCTTTTAAATCTCAGTTTTAATGATGCCAGACGCAAATCAATGGTTATTTGGGTAGATCCAAGGTCTCAACTGGATGAAGGAAGGAAGAAACGGTGGTTTGAAATGTTCAGGGCTGTAATTTTATAATATTTATAAAAATTAGTTCATGTTCCCCAATTTCTGGACATGGGCCTGACGTCATCATTGATTGATAATGATCTGTCCACTGTTTGTCTAGTATTTCCGCCCTACCTTCCCTTGATCCCCCAATTAAGCTTTTTGGCTTCTTTTATTGAAATTTATTATAAAATTTCTTGGGATTTTAACGTATTATACAGAAGATTATTTTGTACATCCCCATGGTTACGTCTTCACCCTTGGGGTGTTTAGGCATTTTTGCTTATGCATCATACATCTGATGTATCATTTTTCTTCTGATGAAGATCTTGCTTTACATCGGATAGTCTTGTTTCTGTTACTGACTTCGGGCTATGTTGCCTGGGGTCTTGTTTTCGGTTTTTTGTTTTGAAGTTGTTTACATTGACAATGCTCTAAGTAGTTTCCTATTATTTTTAAGGAATGACAGTTGTAAGTAACATTAAATATTCTGATAGTGTGGTAGTTAATTTTATGGCTTATTATTATAATTTTGTCCACACTTAGGCTTTTTTGGGCTCATCGTTCCCTTTGGGAACTTGGGCTCTTATATAAGAAAATTTTTTTTTATGTTTTGAAGGAATTTTTCTTTTGGATGTATTTATTTCATCGATCATATTTTAATGTTATCTTATATTTATGTAGATTTGGTGGTAGTACAATTGACCTATGTTAGATTTTAGATAATAATATTTATCTAATTGTAGGGCAAATAAGAGGAAACCTTTGCTCTATTTATATGGTCGTTGTCTTGCTTATAGTTGATGTACTACCACTAATTCTTGCTCCATGTGTCAGATTTTGACAATGTTGATGACGGGTGTCATGGTTTGTGTTAGGCAAGTGGACACTATCGGTCCTCTCGTGGCGAGGGGACACTGCTGGTCCTCTCGCCAAAATGTCACTATAGTTTTTAGCTCACCTGACTGAAAGTCAGGGTGAGCTTTTCTGATCACTCTTCGTCCATCATCCATCCGTCCGTCGTCTGTTGGCCATTGTCCGTTGTCCTGCGTGAAGGTGGTGTTTGAGCCTCTTTCTCCTAAACCAATGGCCACATTTTAATTAAATTTCATTTAAGTAGTGGTTATATAGGGGCATTTTGATATTTTTATACTGTACCAATGACCCAGACATAGCTGGAGCTAACTCTTAAAAATCTAGGGCCAAACACAAATTTTGCCCCCCAATCCCCAAAATTTGCATCTAAAACCAAAGAAATCATGTCCTGAATGGCTCTCCATACTTTGCCTCTACTGCGCATGCGCAGTGTCAAGGTGGTCCTGAAATTGGCACTAATTATCATTCTTTGTTTGGCCCTTCATCAGTTCACATCTGACTGATCTTTGTGCTTGTAAATCTCAGTTTAAATGATGCCAGACACATAAATATTAGAGAAATGGTGGATCTAAAGAGGAAATAGAAGGAGGAGAGGAAAAATGAGTGACAGAAAATAATCAGGGCTGTAACTTAAATTTTTTTTATGAAATTATGTTAAGTTACCTATTTTCGAGGCATGGGCCTGTTGTTGTCATTCTTGCTATAAAGTTACACTGCTTGTTCAGTGTTTCCTCTCTCCCTTTCCTTTAAGTCCCCCCTTGCTATTCTCCCATGCTTTTGGCATATTTTCTGTAATATTATTTCTAAAATGTCTTGGGAGTTTTAGCTGGGTAACAGAATGAATTCTGTTCTTTTCCCCATGTTTACGTCCTCACCCGTGGGTGTTTAGGCATAGTGTTCTGCATCTACCATCTGGTGTTCTGCAGTTTCTTCCCTGGAAGTCTCTGTTTTGCATCAGATAGTGTATTATTGGTAACTGATTTCGGGCCATGGTTATCAGTGCCTGGAGTCATGTTTCTGGTGTTTATACACTTCTTGTTTACAATGACAACAGTCTCTGTGGAGGGGGATTTCTTATCTTTGTGTTAGTTTAATCATAACAAGATACATTATTATTATTCGTAAGTGTTACATTAATTTTTTAAAATATTTTTAAAATTTTTGTCCACACTTAGGCTTGGGATCCATTGGGGCTCAACGTTACTTTTCAGAAACTTGGGCTTTTCTAAAAAAATATTTTTTCAAAAAAATTTTTTGATTTCAATTATTTTTTCTATGTTAATGGATCATGTTATTATGTATCTTTGTTTTCAGGGGTTGGTGCGAGTACTAGGACTTTTTGTATTCTTTTCACAATGAAAGGATATTGTTCAGATTGTAATAAGAGGAAATCTTCCTCTGATTTTCATAATCATTGTATTAATTGTAGTCAGTGTACTCGCACTAACTCCTGTTCAGTATGTGTCAACTGGGATGACAAACATGGGAAGCATGTGTCACGGTATGTTGTTAGCGGGGAAATGGCCATGCCGGTCCTTTCTCCGCAGGGTCACTCTAGTTTATCAATCTCTATTTCAGAGGAACAAGAACAGGGTGATGTATCCGTGATGTCTTCCAAAAGTGTGCCTCCGTCGTCACAATTAAATGAAGAGCTAGCGGCAAAGTGCTCATGTAAATACGCCAATTGCCTAAGAGGTCCCTAGTAGGATCGACGGCGTTGACGTCCGCTAGCTCGCCCGGTGTAGCGTCCATTCATCGAATGGTTCGGCAGCCGGGTTCGTCCGTTGCGGTCCAGGAAGGAGTTTTGGGTGAAGCGAGCACTATAAATCAACAAAGTGCACACCCAGTGACGGCGGATCAGAGGAGAGAATGGAAGAAGCCTATTAGTCCGGTTCCTAGCTCGTCCAGGTCCATCCAGGCTGCGAGCGAGAGAGGCCCCTCTCTCATACAACAACATCTGGGACCAGATGTTGTGGTACAAAACGTTTCGCATTCGGAGCATACGTCCGCCGCTCGGGACGCTCCGTTATATAGACAGACCGGAGAGACTGTCGATAAGGCTTCCTCATCCTCACGGCAGCGCACACGACCGCACCTTGGCTACGTGACCTCGGATATCCAGCCAGCTTCGCCAATCAGAGAATCCACGGCGACCAGGTCACGCCATCTGGTAGCCAGGGACACGAGGCCTGTAGACTCCGGACGTTGGCATAAGAGAAGTATGCAGGAGTCAACGTACACGGAGCTTCCAGCGGCAAAGCAACGTAAGACCGCTACTCCACAGGCCTCAGTGACGGACGTGCTATCCCAAATAGCACAACTTATCGCAGCATCCCAGCAACGACAGAATCTCTGTCGGATCAGGTAATATCCGACGATGCTGGGTCGGTATGCTCCGCTGCAGCATCAGGTACGGACGACCGAAAACTTCATAGGGTCCGACAAGATGGCGAAAGGGATTCGGAGGATTTTGAGCTTTCCCTTTCGGAACAACATAAGCTGCCGTACATTTCATCCGGCATTATCTTCCAGAGGTTGTTTCGTCGGACCAGAAGCTGCGATGCCGGATAAGAGACTGATAGCGTCTTTGGACACAAGAATTTTTTTGATCGGTTCAGAGACATTGTCCCTGAGTTTCCGACACAGTCCAATAATGTCACAGGAACATTTGAATTATTGAACGACGCTATATATATGTTTGCTACTAAACAAGCAAGTCTGGTTTCTTGTTCGCAAAAGTTTCTGTGATGTCTTCCAAAAGTGTGCCTCCGTCGTCATAGTTAAATGAAGAGCTAGCGGCAATAAGTGCTCTAGGAAATACGTCAATTGCCTAAGAGGTCCCTAGAAGGATCGACGGCGTTGACATCCGCTAGCTCGCCCGGTGTAGCGTCCATTCATCGAATGGTTCGGTGGCCGGGTTCGTCTGTTGCGGTCCAGGAAGGAGATTTGGGTGATGCGAGCACTATAATAAGACAAAAGTGCACACCCAGTGACGACGGATCAGAGGAGAGATCGGAGGAAGCCTATTAGTCCGGTTCCTAGCTCGTCCAGGTCCATCCGGGCTGCGAGCGAGAGAGGTCCCTCTCTCGTACAACAACATCTGGGACCAGATGTTGTGGTACAAAACGTTTCGCATTCGGAGCATACGTCCGCCGCTCGGGACGCTCCGTTATATAGACAGTCCGGAGAGACTGTCGATAAGGCTTCCTCATCCTCACGGCAGCGCACACGACTGCACCTTGGCTACGTGACCACGGATATCCTGCCAGCTTCGCCAATCAGGGATTCCACGGCGAACAGGTCACGCCATCCGGTAGCCAAGGGACACAAGGCCTGTAGACTCCGGACGCTCGCATAAGAGAAGTATGCAGGGGTCAACGTACACGGAGCTTCCAGCAACAAAGCAACGTAAGACCGCTACTCCACAACTTATCGCAGCATCCCAGCAAACGACAGAATCTCTGTTGGATCAGGAATAATCCGACGACTCTGGGTCGGTACGCTCCGCTGAAGCATCAGGTACGGACGCCCGAGAACTTCATAGGGTCCGACAGGATGGCGAAAGGGATTCGGAGGATTTCGAGCTTTCCCTTTCGGAACAACATAAGCTGCCGTAGATTTCATCCGACATTATCTTCCAGAGGTTGTTCCGTCGGACTAGAATGCTGCGATGCCGGATAATAATAGCGTCATTGGACACAGAATTTTTTTTGGATCGGTTCAGGGACATCGACACAGTCCAATAATGTTGCAAGAACATTCGAATTATTGAACGACGCTATAAATAAGCTTGCTACCAAAACAGGCAAGTCTGGTTTCTTGTCCGCAAATGCTCTAAATCTGCCTTTCATCAATTAAAGGAAAAAATTTGAAACAGCAGGACAGGGCTTACCGAGAGTTCCTCTGCGTCTAGACGATGAGGCTGAAGACTTGGAATTGTCTATACCGTCGTCTATGTCAATTCCAACCACGACGTTGGAAATGACAATAATGTCTAACAGACTTAACTTAGACGCTTTATCATACGCAGACCACCTTACTAAGGCGTTATCATTACGTCTTCAAGGGAAAGAATTCCAGGATATGATCCTCATTGAGATTTCTTTCAAGGGCAGTAGCTTTTCCACGTATAACTCCGCCCTTCAGTGGCAAACCTGGAGTTGGCTACATCCACGCGCGTGGATAGTAAGGTGAAGAATTCTCTCAGAGTCGCTTCTCTTCGACGGCAAGCTTTCAGCAATCTATGAATTGCTCGATATAGACGTTCTCTTGTCAAATCAAGTGTAACAAGAGATTCAGACTTGGGCAAACATTCAGTGGTTGACTCAGGGAGTTCAACTGCAGTTGCCGGATCCGAGTTTTACGATTATGACGGATGCCAGTCAAACAGGTTGGGGTACAACATTGATCCCAACGGATTCGAAGTGCCAGGGTCTTTGGGTTCTGCAGTTTCTAGGCAAGCACATAAACATCCAAGAAATGATGTCAATTTGGCTTGCACTACGTCATTGGATGAACATTATTCAGAAAGCGCATGTCCAAATCCTGTCTGACAATACGACAGTAGTTGCGTATATCCGGAACCAGGGAGGCACTCATTCCATTCCGTTATTCAATTTAACGGAAAGAATCCTTCTGTTTGTTCTAGAACACCAAGTTCTGCTTTCGATCCGTCATATTCCGGGTCGTCGGAATGTATTAGCAGACTCCCTTTCACGGAAGGGTCGCTTGTTGCCGTCAGAATGGACTCTCAACAAACAGGTATTCAATCAGATTTGCTACCAATGGGAGTGGCCAATGATAGACTTATTTGCGACACAACTCAACAATCAATTGCAGACATATGTGTCACCATGTCCGGATCCCCGAGCATATGCAGTAGATGCTCTATCGATCTCGTGGGGCGGAATGATAGGATATGCGTATCCTCCAGCGCCGTTGATTCGGCAAATATTGCTAAAGATAAAACAATCACAATGCAATTCTGTTGGTAGCATCTCTGTCTCCACAGAGACCGTGGATAAATCTACTCAGGTGTCTGCTGTGGGACTTACAGTGAAAACTTTCTCCACGAGAGGATCTTCTTTCGCAGAGGAAATCGTGTCAACTTCATCACAACCCGCAAGGTCTCAACCTTCACGTATTCCGTTGTGCGGTCCTTCTTGCACGGCAAGCATTGTACAGGACGACCAGTGGACGCGATTTCTAACTGTAGGAGGACCTCCTCTTCGCTATACTGTGCGGCTAAGTGGAAGGTCTTTCGTCGTTGGTGTAGGGATCATTCTGTTGATATTTTTGATCCCTCCATACCAGACATTGCAAACTTTCTAGTATACTTGTTTGACGAGATCAACTGCAGCCTGTTACTATTAAAGGTTATAGGTCTATGTTATCTGATACCTATGCACACCATGATAGTTTACAATTGGATCTAATGTCTCTTTATCTAAATTAGTTAGAAACTTTTCGATAAATAGACCTAGAACCCTTAGATTAATTCCTAAATGGAATTTAACTTGGGTTCTTCTTAAACTAAAAGAAAACCATTTGAGCCTCTTGAGACAGAAGATTTCAAATTCTGGTCTTATAAGACAGCATTTCTCTTAGCTTTCTCTTCTGCTTGAAGAGTCAGTGAGCTTCATGCACTATCGGTGGACGATTCTCACTATCGTGGTGTCGGGAACACTATTACCTTTACTACTAATGTTGGATTTTTGGCTAAGCATCAGGCTCCTAATAAATATCCGGAACCTATTGTTATTAAGGCCCTTCCGTCTTCAGACGGGCATAGGCCTTTACTCTGTCCGGTTAGAGCTTTATGTATTTATAAACAAGATCTCAGTTTATCAGAAAGGGACATAAACGCTTCTTTCTGTCTCTGATGCCTAATAGAAAGGACATTACAGTCCATTCTATTGCTAGATGGATTCAATTAACTATCCGTACTGCTTATGATAATCTATCTTCAACTCAGCAGTCTGTGCTTAAGATTTCGGCTCATGAAGTAACAGCTCTTTCTACATCTTGGGCTTATGCAAATAGTGTTGCCATTACAGATTTAATGAAGGCTGCATATTGGTCTCAGCCATCCACATTCACGAATTTTTATCTCAGAAATATTGAGTCCATTTCTGGAGACCTGCATTGTTTAGGTCCGTTATCTGCTGCTCAGAATGTCGTTCACTAAACAGTTGTAACTATAGTTATGCAGGCTTTCTGTTCAGGCAGTGACTCCATCCTGCTGCCCTCTTCGCTCTGGGCTATTTGACCCAGGGCAAGGGGAAGGGGGGGGGGAAGGGTGTTCTCTTAGGTCACCTGCTTTATAGTGAAAACAAGGGGATACCTCCTACATAGTCAGTAATTCTGAGTTGTTACCAGGATGGTTTTAAAGTGAAAAGTTAATGTTTAAAAATTCATTCATGTCATATTTTTAAAGTGTAGCTCGGTGTGAAGCATTTGTATATGTCACCTGTCAAACGGGCGTTAATATACAATCCTCTGACACTTTTAAAAGAGTATAAAGAGTCTCAATTCTCTGGACTAACTTTATTTATTGGCTTACTTTAAAAATAATTAGTATAAGGATTATACTGGATGTTAATAGAGAACATGAATGTTATTATGCTCAATTATGGAGGGTGTTGTGTCTTTCTAATTTATCATAAATAAAAAAGATACATGTAAATCCTAATACTCCTTTTCTTCTCGAGGGGATGACTCTATTTTATACAGTTGAGCTTATTGGATTTTCCTCTATGTCCTAGGCCCTCCAGCCTTTTTACTATTCAGCTATGTCAGAGTCATTGGTACAGTATAAAAATGTTAAAAAATTTATAGTAATTTATATATTTTTTATACTTACCAATGACCCAGACGGGGATGGCCCTCCCAGGAGTTGGGAACTCATACCTCCCCGCTGAGTACATAGCGCTGACCAGGCACTGCTTGTAAGAATGATAATTGGTGCCAATTTCGGGACCTCCTTGACACTGCGCATGCGCAGTAGAGGCAAAGTATGGAGGGCCATTCAGGACATGATTTCTTTGGTTTTAGATGCAAATTTTGGGGATTGGGGGGCAAAATTTGTGTTTGGCCCTAGATTTTTAAGAGTTAGCACCAGCTATGTCTGGGTCATTGGTAAGTATAAAAAATATATAAATTGCTATAAATTTTTTAACTTTTATGCAAATTAGGTTTCGGCTCATATTGAGCAGAGGGGTGGGGAAAAAATGGCCAAATTTTTTTGAAAATCTTCTGATGAACCACCAGTAGCAGAGACTTGATATGTGGTATACAGAGTCCTTTTGAGGTTTTGAATCAAGTTTGTTCAAGAGAAGTTTGTCGGGCATTATTTGCCTTCGTTATGGGAGGGGCAAACATTTTGGCCACGCCTAAAATTTCTATTTTCAGAACCGTGAGGTCGATTTGAACCAAATTTGATATGAGATGATAATGGGTCATATGTAGTTGATTGATGCAAAAAATTATTTTCTCATTGCTCCGTGGGAACCTCGGGAGCTAAAAATAGGAAAAACCTTAAAACTGCCATATCTCCAAAACTGCACGGCACCGAGAATTTTTATTTGGTGTGAAGATTCTTTAGGACCAACAGAAAGGATTGGTAAAAAAAAATTGCCATCGGTTTTATCATAGGTCCAGTTTCGGGACTTTGAAAAAGTGCTGAGTCAGCACTTTTTAACACTGTAGGCAATGGGAAAAACATTAAAAAATCTTCTTCTCCAGATCCAGCAGGCAAGATCTTTTGATATTTGGTATACAACATTGTAGTGTGGATCTGATTCAAGTTTGTTTAAATCGGCCCCCTGGGTTCATATTTGGGCTCAGTATAGGTGCCCGATTTCGAACTTAGTGCATTTCAGGCAAATTTCTTTAAAAATCTTCTTCACCAGATCCAGCAGGCAGAATCTTTTGATATTTGGTATGCAACATTGTGGGGTGGATCTGATTCAAATTTGTTCAAATCGGCCCCCTGGATTCATATTTGGGGCTCACTATAGAAGCTTGAATTCGAACTTAGTGCATTTCAGGCAAATTTCTTAAAAAATCTTCTTCTCCAGATCCAGCAGGCAGAATCTTTTGATATTTAGTATGCAACATTGTGCGGGTGAATCTGATTCACGTTTGTTCAAATCGGCCCCCTGGATTCATATTTGGGCTCACTATAGAAGCTCGAATTCAAACTCCGTGCATTTCAGGCAAATTTCTTTAAAAATCTTCTCCAGATCCAGCAGGCAGAATCTTTTGATATTTGGTATGCATCATTGTAGGGTGGATCTGATTCAAGTTTGTTCAAATCGGCCCCCTGGGTTCATATTTGGGCTCAGTATAGGAGCCCGATTTCGAACTTAGTGCATTTCAGGCAAATTTCTTAAAAAATCTTCTTCTCCAGATCCAGCAGGCAGAATCTTTTGATATTTGGTATGCAACATTGTGGGGTGAATCTGATTCACGTTTGTTCAAATCGGTCCCCTGAATTCATATTTGGGCTCACTATAGAAGCTCGAATTTGAACTTAGTGCATTTCAGGCAAATTTCTTTAAAAATCTTCTTCTCCAGATCCAGCAGGCAGAATCTTTTGATATTTGGTATGCAATATTGTGGGGTGGATCTGATTCAAGTTTGTTCAAATTGGCCCCCTGGGTTTATATTTGGGCTCAGTATAGGGGGCCAAATTTGAACTTAGTGCATTTCAGGCAAATTTCTTTGAAAATTTTCTTCTCAAGATCCAGCAGGCAGAATCTTTTGATATTGGGTATGCACCATGCTTAAGGGGTGAGATTCAAGTTTGTTTAAGCCAAGTCCCTGGGTTCATATTTGTGCTCACTGTGGTAGCCCGAATTATAACTTAGTTCAAAATGAGGAATTTTCTTTAAAAATCTTCTTCAGATCCAGCAGCCGGAATGTTATGATATTTGGTATGCAGCATCCTTAGGGGGGTGAGATTCAAGTTTGTTCAAGCCATGTCCCTAGGTCCATATTTGGGCTCACTGTGGGAGCCCGAATGATAACTTAGTTCAAAATGAGGAATTTTCTTCAAAAATCTTCTTCTTCAGATCCAGCAGTCAGAATGTTTTGATGTTTGGTATGCAGCATCCTTAGAGGGGTGAGATTCAAGTTTGTTCAAGCTATGTCCCTAGGTCCATATTTGGGCTCACTGTGGGAGCTTGAATTGTAACTTAATTCGAAATGAGGAATTTTCTTAAAAAATCTTCTTCAGATCCAGCAGTCGGAATGTTTTGATATGTGGTGTGTAGCAAATTCAAGTTTGTTAAAGCCAAGTCCCTGGGTCCATATTTGGGCTCCCTGTGGGAGCCTGAATTATAACTTAGTCAATATGAGGAATTTTTCTTTAAAAATCTTCTTCAGATTCAGCAGTCGGAATGTTTTGATATTTAGCATGCAGCAACCTTGGGGGGGGGGGGGGGGGGGGGGGGGGGGGGTGAGATTCAAGTTTGTTCAAGCCAAGTCCCATGGTTCATATTTAGGCTCACTATGGGAGCCCGAATGACAACTTAGTTCAAAATGAGGAATTTTCTTTAAAAATCTTCTTCAGATCCCGCAGATGAATGCTTTTGATATTTTTTATGCAGTATCCTTAGGGGGGGGGGGGGGGGGGGGTAGGATTCAAGTTTGTTCAAGCCATGTCCCTAGGTCCATATTTGGGCTCACTGTGGGAGCTCGAATTATAACTTAGTTCATAATGAGGAATTTTCTTTAAAAATCTTCTTCTTCAGATCCAGCAGTCAGAATGTTTTGATATTTGGTGCGCAGCATCCTTAGGGGGGTGAGATTCAAGTTTGTTAAAGCCAAGTCCCTGGGTTCATATATGGGTTCCCTGCGGGGGCCTGAATTATAACTTAGTTCAATATGAGGAATATTCTTTAAAAATCTTTTTGTTTTAGATCCACTGGTCAGAATCTTGGCTAGTCTTATAGCTTCCTCTACGTTCAAAAAGCACACACGAACGCACAAAGTCTGTTGTCGCCAGCTAGCTTGAGCGGTGAAGCGGTTACTCAGGCCTCTGAGAACTGTGATGACGGGTGTGTCCGCTCCGGGCTAGTAGATGATATAGGGTGGAGCAAGCACTATAATATACAACCATGCTTACCCGGCGACGACGGAAGGAGGAAGCCGGCAAGTTCTGAGGTACGCTTGTCCAGGTCATCCAGGACCGTGAGCAAGAGAGAGGTCTCTCTCTCTTACAGCATCGTCTGGGGACAGATGTTGTTGGTAGGAACTTGCGTAGTCAGAGTTTACGTCCATGCCTCCTGTCAATAGGACGTCCCGTCTAATAGGCAGCCGGTGTTGGCTTGTCTTACAGCTTCCTCCACATACAGATAAAGTGCTCTTTATATTGCACAGGGCTATAAACTGCGATGAGTGGTTTCTGTTCCCTGTCACCGGTGAAGCGGTTAAGATTGAATATGAGGACCGTGACATCGGATGTGTCACATGTGCATTGCATTCAGAGCTAGAAGCATAAGTGCTCAATGAGAAAAGACAAGTTCCTGGACCTTAGAATACTTGGTTTACGACCTTGTCTCTTGCTAGCTCAACCAGTGGATCGTTCCTCAGAATATGGGTAGTGTGACGCCGGGTATGTCCGTAGCGGTCATGAGAGGAACAAGGGTGTAGCGAGCACTATAAAATCCAATCATGCTCACCCTGTGTAGATGGAAGGAAGAAGCCGGCAAGTTCTGAGGTACGCTCGGCTAAGTCTCTCAGGAACGCGAGCAAGAGGGAGACACCTCTCTCTCTTTTAGCAACATCTGGGACTGGGTGTTGTTGGTAGGAACTTGCGTCAGTCAGAGCTTACGTACATACCTCTTGTCCGGTACGCTCTGTTCAATTCTTAGCCGGGGGTGGCTACAGTTTGGCTTCTTCAGCGTCTACCAAGCGCTCCCGACCGCACCTTGGCTAAGTGACTCGGGACATCTAGTCTGCATCGTCAAGATGTCCACTTTTTGTGAAGAAAGTTGCACCATCTAGTAGCCAAGGAGATGAGGCTTCATTCATTGGGACTGTAATATATGAACTCATGCCCATCATAATTGAGAAAACGGTTAAATATATGCGGAAACTTGACCTTCTTTCGCTCTGTGAAAATTCGCTCTGTGAAACAACAGTTGAAACAGCTTGTTGAAAATTAATTGTAGGATATATATATCCTATCATTTATTACAGGTTACAATCCTGAGTCTGATGGTCTCTCTATGCAGGATTCTTGGGATCATCGGTTCTTTGAGACCACATATTCAGAAATGATGTCTTATTGTTTATGCTAGTTTGTTCAAGCCAAGTCCCATGGTTCATATTTAGGCTCACTATGGGAGCCCGAATGACAACTTAGTTCAAAATGAGGAATTTTCTTTAAAAATCTTCTTCAGATCCCGCAGATGAATGCTTTTGATATTTTTTATGCAGTATCCTTAGGGGGGGGGGGGGGGGGGGTAAGATTCAAGTTTGTTCAAGCCATGTCCCTAGGTCCATATTTGGGCTCACTGTGGGAGCTCGAATTATAACTTAGTTCATAATGAGGAATTTTCTTTAAAAATCTTCTTCTTCAGATCCAGCAGTCAGAATGTTTTGATATTTGGTGCGCAGCATCCTTAGGGGGGTGAGATTCAAGTTTGTTAAAGCCAAGTCCCTGGGTTCATATATGGGTTCCCTGCGGGGGCCTGAATTATAACTTAGTTCAATATGAGGAATATTCTTTAAAAATCTTTTTGTTTTAGATCCACTGGTCAGAATCTTGGCTAGTCTTATAGCTTCCTCTACGTTCAAAAAGCACACACGAACGCACAAAGTCTGTTGTCGCCAGCTAGCTTGAGCGGTGAAGCGGTTACTCAGGCCTCTGAGAACTGTGATGACGGGTGTGTCCGCTCCGGGCTAGTAGATGATATAGGGTGGAGCAAGCACTATAATATACAACCATGCTTACCCGGCGACGACGGAAGGAGGAAGCCGGCAAGTTCTGAGGTACGCTTGTCCAGGTCATCCAGGACCGTGAGCAAGAGAGAGGTCTCTCTCTCTTACAGCATCGTCTGGGGACAGATGTTGTTGGTAGGAACTTGCGTAGTCAGAGTTTACGTCCATGCCTCCTGTCAATAGGACGTCCCGTCTAATAGGCAGCCGGTGTTGGCTAGTCTTACAGCTTCCTCCACATACAGATAAAGTGCTCTTTATATTGCACAGGGCTATAAACTGCGATGAGTGGTTTCTGTTCCCTGTCACCGGTGAAGCGGTTAAGATTGAATATGAGGACCGTGACATCGGATGTGTCACATGTGCATTGCATTCAGAGCTAGAAGCATAAGTGCTCAATGAGAAAAGACAAGTTCCTGGACCTTAGAATACTTGGTTTACGACCTTGTCTCTTGCTAGCTCAACCAGTGGATCGTTCCTCAGAATATGGGTAGTGTGACGCCGGGTATGTCCGTAGCGGTCATGAGAGGAACAAGGGTGTAGCGAGCACTATAAAATCCAATCATGCTCACCCTGTGTAGATGGAAGGAAGAAGCCGGCAAGTTCTGAGGTACGCTCGGCTAAGTCTCTCAGGAACGCGAGCAAGAGGGAGACACCTCTCTCTCTTTTAGCAACATCTGGGACTGGGTGTTGTTGGTAGGAACTTGCGTCAGTCAGAGCTTACGTACATACCTCTTGTCCGGTACGCTCTGTTCAATTCTTAGCCGGGGGCGGCTACAGTTTGGCTTCTTCAGCGTCTACCAAGCGCTCCCGACCGCACCTTGGCTAAGTGACTCGGGACATCTAGTCTGCATCGTCAAGATGTCCACTTTTTGTGAAGAAAGTTGCACCATCTAGTAGCCAAGGAGATGAGGCTTCATTCATTGGGACATCCGCAGTAAGAGTCATCTCGGACACACTGTCCCAGGAGCAGCTGGCGGACAAGCAATACATGACCGCTGCTCCTCAGGCCTCCGTAACGGACTTGCTGTCGCAAATTGCGCAGCTCATCACAGTATTCCTGCTATGGCAGAAGCACTCAACGTCAGTCTCAAATCTTGAGCTGTTGAATGGTGCTTGATCGGTACAGTAACCTGCCTGTTCAGATGCTGGTGACCGTGATTCTAAACTGATTTAGACGAATGATGAAAGGGATACGGAGGAGGATACCTTCCCTTTCAGAACAACTCATGGATGATATGTACACTATCCATTATAGTTTCCTTGAACTTGTTCCAGTGAATCACAATGCTGCGAGTAATTGTGAGAAACTGCTAGCGTTGTTAGACGCTGACTTCATCCGGACAAAGAGCAGGATAATAAGATCTCTTTTCAGTTAAGTCTACACGGTTGTCACAGATCTTCGATTATATAGACAATGCCATATTTAACTTCCCGCAGGAAGAAGTAATACGGTTTCTTATCAACATCTTCTGTATTTTTAACCGTTTTTTGATCACATACATTTAAAAAATGACCGGGGAAGATGTGTTGAGAGTTTCTCTGCGTTGAATGAGCAGGCTAAGATCTTAGTTGTAGCCTTACCTTCATCATTTCGCTGTTCGCTCAGATTCAATTGAGAAGATAATTTCTTATTCAGAGCGAATTTAGACTCAAGGTCTTATGTACTTCAATTTTAAGTACTGTGATGCACCGTCTATATGGAATGGAATTTTGTGGTCGTTTGTACTTTTAAAAAATTCTTTCCAGGGCTATTTATCATTTATATCTCTGTCTTAACAGATGTTGAGTGGGAGTTATTCTGATGTGACGAAGCCTTGCGTCATCATCTTTAAGATTGGGCTAGGTGGAAAACTTGCTTCAGGTCACTTTAGTTTTCCGGACACTAAGTCTTTGATGGTAAGCTTTCATTAATGTAGGATTAAGCTACAAGAAAGCATCAATACTCGGCTCTTTAAGTTGGGGTCCAATCGACCAACACCAGCAGAAAGAGTAAGAGAGGTTGTCCTAGACTCAGATCGCGAAGGTATAGGTATCTCTCCTATGTATTACTTTAGGGATTCACTATACTGCCACTTGGATAGGGGGTTTAGGTCTGTTTGAGTTTATTGATCAGACACCCCTGAGCCAGTGACTCGAGGCTCTTATTGAGCTCGGTCCAACCAATTTCGACTGAACTGGATAATTAGGTTATTTATAATAATCTTTCAGTCGAAAAGCAAGCGTTTGTATGATTGGCGATGTGGCAAGTATAGTTCTTTACATCATTTGAATCATGAACTAGATAATGTCTCATGGGATAAATGATAGGATATATATATCCTACAATTAATTTTCAACAAGCTGTTTCAACTGTTGTTTCACAGAGCGAATTTTCACAGAGCGAAAGAAGGTCAAGTTTCCGCATATATTTAACCGTTTTCTCAATTATGATGGGCATGAGTTCATATATTACAGGTTACAATCCTGAGTCTGATGGTCTCTCTATGCAGGATTCTTGGGATCATCGGTTCTTTGAGACCACATATTCAGAAATGATGTCTTATTGTTTATGCTACATCATTGAATTTATATTATTAGCAATCATGTATTTATAGACGCAGATCAGAGTTTATCAGAAGAGAAGAAACACTTCTTTTGTCATTAATTTCTAATAGAAGGGACATTTCAGTTCATTCATTTGCTAGATGGATTCAATTAGCTATTCGTACTGCTTAGGAAAATTTATCTTCCAATCAGCTGTCAGTGCTTAAGATGTCAGCGCATGAAGTAAAAGCGCTGGCAGCATCTTGGGCTTATTCTAACTGTATGGCTATTACATGATCTTATGTAGGATCACTTCAGGATAGTTAAGTTTGCGGCGCACAGGAATAATAGATTCCATCATTTGTGTCGCCAGTTTTAGGCATTTGAGTGCATACTTTTGACGCTCAACCATATTATGGGAAAGAATGATAGCATATGTGTTTCCTTCAATTCATTTGTTTCTATTGATTACTTTGAGGTTAAAGTGTCTGTTATTGAACATTTGCCAGAAGCTTCCTCCATGAGAGGGTCTTCTTCTTCAGGGGAAGTTTTGTTCTTCACGGCATTCTCCGCTCTCAGTGGCATAATGGAGTATGTCAGACGTGAGGGAGTTTTGCGTTTACTATATTCTTGCTGTCTAGATGAATGTGGGTGAGGAGGTGTCAACATTTATTCAAATTCTCCCCCCACCCCCTCCTCCCCCCACATTCACACACCGTCGCTTATATATATCTTAATACATACACACTTTGTGTTTGGGTCGTGTTGGATGGCACCCTCATAGGCATATACACAGTTTTGTTGCATTAGTTTCCAGTGTTTATTTTCTGATTTCTAATATACAAGCGCTTATTAAATCATCATAATTGCTGCTATTTGAGTTCATAGGTGACTGCATAACCACTTAGTGGTTTTTAGATGATTACAGGCTGGATTTTAATGCACTCGTGCAATATTTTATTACGCTATCGCTTTGGTGGACCTTGAAATTATTATATATTTCGGGAGCGGTCTGTGTTGGAGCCGGTTAATCATACCTACCTCTATTTCTAGATCCTGGTCTCGATTTTGTCTGTTCTCAATCGCATATTCTCATGTGTTTATAGTTGTAGATACCAAATTGTACACATTGGAGAGTGTTCTTACCGGATTAAATTGTACAGAGGCTGCCTGTGAATGATCTTTGAAGCGTGTTTTCTCTGCAGAGATTGTTCATCCCATCTCGCTTTAATATGTGTATGTTATATTATTATTTCACTGATTTCGTCGTACTTCTATACGCTGTTTGCAATGCATATTTTGTAGCGGATAGGGTTATTTACCAAAATCGTCACTATAGCCTTGGCTTGTGAAGTGGCGTTAAGCACCATTTATTATTCATGAATTAATTCCTGAGTGCCTGATCGATATTTATTTTTATTGTTTCCTGGTACCACTTATTGATTCCAGAGCTCTCCCCTCTTTCTTTTGAAAATATGTTCAAAAAAGTGGGGGTCATTTTCTCCAGTTCTCTGTAACTATGAAGGAAGCTGTTTTGTCCATACTATATTTGGTGTTCAGCTGTAGTATTATTTTATGGCGTAGGTTTATGAGCAATTTTCTCTCATTCTCAATATGCCATCTTAACTTTTAGGGCTTACTCCAGACTAGCCTTAAAAATTTGTGAACTCGTTACATCCTAATTAGCATGTTTTCATGCTCAGATTTAGGATTTACATAATTGGGATCCATATTAGGATATGTCTCTTCTATTATGGTATAAAGAGACATACGTGTAAATTCTAATTATTCTTCATCATGGATTGAAGGATTTGATCCATGTTGATCTACTATTTTGGAAATTCTAGGCCCTCCACCTTTTTACGATTCAGCTAAGTCTGGGGGGGGGGGGGGGGGGGGTGGCTCAGTAGGTAGAGATGCAGGCTGCAAGCTGAGAGGTCCTCGGTTCGAATCCCACCTGCGGCAACCGCCTTGTGTCCTTGGGCAAGACACTTCACCCCCATTGCCCACATGGGGGCACGGTGGCGTTGTGTACTAAGGCGTACTGCACGTCGATGGTGCACCTGTCTTCAACCATTGCTAACCCTGCTTGTTTGGAGTTGGTATGTTGGGGAGCCGACAGTTGCTCGCTGTTGCTTGGTGGTTCTCTCCGGGTACTCCGGCTTCCTCCACCCGTAAAACTGTCATGGTCATGATTAGCCATTGTGCACAAATATGTGACCTTAAACACCAATAAATAAATAAATAAATAAATAAATAAATAAATAAATAAATAAATAGCTAAATCTAGCATACAGTATAAAAATATGAAAAAATTTAAAGTAATTTATATATTTTTTATACTTACCAATGGCCCAGACGGGAATGGCCTTCCCATGAGTGGGGAGTACTGGGCACTCATACCTCCCCGCTGAATTATTATAGTATAATCTTTTTACAAAGAATGATATTGGCGCCAGTTTCGGTGACTTCCTGGCGTCTGCGCATGCACAGAGGGTAAATGTATGGAGGGCCAGATTGGACTTCTAATTTTCGGTTTTGCATGCAAATTTTGAGGATTGGGGGGCAAAACTTGTGTTTGGCCCTAAATATTTTTGAGTTAGCACCAGCTAAGTCTGGGCCATTGGTAAGTATAAAAAATATATAAATTACTTTAAATTTTTTCATTTTCATCAAATACTACACACAGTCACATTATGCTGCAGTGTCATTGACACTTTCATTAAGTTGTTCCCTCAATTTCCACCCCAACATCTCCATTATCACTACATGTATTACCTTTGTAAAAGTCCCCCCAATTGTTTTTTTTATCGAAAACTGAGTTACTAGAGAGTCAGTTTTGATTTGTCAGTTTCAAGACAAAATTATGTGTTTTATAGATTCAGTTTCATTAAATGGCATTTAATGAAGATTAAAATGGATGAAAAATGAATCAAAAAATATATAATTATATATTTCATTCATTTTTCACTCATGTTTTCATACATTTCACGAATTGTATTGAAACTGATTGTAATTTGTAAGAATAATTTCAATTAGAAATGGAATCACAGTAATGTACATTGATGCCATAAAGTTCCCAAGAATTCCAACAGAAATCAGTACTCTAGGGATGTATTTTTTAATTATTTACAATTTAATAATACATTGCCCTGATTCTGAAGCAGAGTGGGGGATGTTGATATTAATGACTTGGCAATTGGTGATTTTAGGGATCGACTGAACTGTAATTGTGTCACCTTCCACTAATTGTTTGAACACTACTCCTATGGCTGCTGGTGAAACAAAGTTATATCTTGTAGTGCCCTGCAAATCACACTTTTTTTTTTATTCAAATCGAATCTCGAATCAAATTATGTCTGCTGTTTGAAATCAAATTGAACCTCAAATTGAATCAGTGGCATCTTGAAGATGACCAATGGGGTTTGGGGTACTGTAAACCTGATTTGGTCCGACTGTGAAGGCTCAAGTCCCGACTGATAAAATAATGCAACTACATCATCAAGGCATGTCTTCGTCCAAGGCATGCCTAGATGATGTAGTTGGAATATTATACTGTGAGGATTATAGTTCATCGTCGATACTGCTTGGAAATCTCAAATTTGTACTTAACAGTGGTAGGGACTAGTGATATTGGAATTAGCATGGTTGGTGGAATGAGTGAAGATATTTATTCTTGTTAATGTATTGAAAGCTACACTCAGTCGTTTATTTCAACATTTTTTATGTATGATTTCCATCTGAACTATACTTTTTGTGAGATGATGAAGATGACTGATACCAAGCTGTATTCCTATGAAAAGGATTCAGGTGGAAATGAATCTGGTGGCCGATTTCGAATTGAAAGGAATATCTACTTAAGATCCAAAATCGAAATTGAATCTTGAAGCTTCGCAGGACCCTAATACATACCCCTTAAAAATGAATACATCGACATGCTGATGTGTCAGTTTGAGGCCTTGACCATCTTTCTGGAGTCTATTATACGCCCTGCAACGAGTTGTGGAAGGGGGAGGGGGTGTGTACTGGAATCACCTTGTCCATTCATCTGTTGTACCGTCCATCCATTCATAGACATAGTTTTGTCTGGAAATTTTCCCAGACGTTTATGGACCAATCTGCTTGAAAATTGATATGAATGTTCACCATCCTGGGAACCTGTGCACCCATTACCATAGTTCTGGTTGGATTATTTTTACCAGAATTATGCCCCTTTGCGACTTGAAAGAGCAGGCCTTTAATTTTGGATGGAGCTTTTCTCAGATGTTGGTTGATTACTTTGAAACTTGGTATGGATGTTTACTACAATGAAAACGTGCACCGGTGATTATGGTTTCGATCAGACTTTTTTACCAGAGTTATGTCCCATTTTGCCTAAAAATGCATGAAGTTTGCCCGCTGATTTTCTCAGATGTTTATGGGTCAATTTCTTTGAAACTTGATTTGAATGTTCATTACCATGGGGTCCTGTGCACCTGCGATTATAGTTTTGATCAGACTTTTTTGCAAGAGTTTAGGGTATGTTTTGTTTTCAAATGTTGATTCACGGTCTTTTCCCCTCCAGGAGCATTGATTAGCAATTGGTATAAATTGATTCTGAGTTTTATACCAAGGTTAGTTAATTTTCAGTTTATTTTATCCAGCCCATTTTGTTTTATTTTTGTCCGAAATACCATGCTGTGCACTTTTCTTCATCACTGGCGTCTGAAGGATAAATTCATGGCTGACGCTGCCCTCACAATTCTGAAATTTCCACTTCTGTAACAGTTTTCTGTAGAAAATTTCACGGGCTTCATACTGACTAAAGCATTATAATACAGTTCAACATGCATTCTTTTTTATGGGTTCGCATCACTGACACGCTAATAAGACTTAGTTTTCTTTACTCGATTTACTTATTCCCTTGAATTAATCTGTGTCACTTGTTTGTTTCAGAGCACAGTTTGTGCTGTACACATGTGCAGTTCTTGTATTTATGTTGGATTTTCCTGAATGTGATCAGCATGTACAACAACTGCACATGTGTACAGAACAAAGTGTTTCAAGAGGGGTTACGGTATGAAAAACAGTGACATTGAATGATTGGATCAGTGACTGGACATGGTGACCTAGAAAGTGCAACGTGCCTCAGTGGGATAACCCAATCAGTTGTCCCTGCATTTGTAATAGCAATCTTAGCGATTAAAGAGCAACATCTGACAGTCATACCGGCAGAAATCTTAGAAAGACTTTGTATCACAGTGTGTGAATCATTTTTGGACATTGGTTCGCAACTGGGAGATATTCCTTTGCAAACAGCGATGCAAAACCGAACAAAAGATACTCTGTAGTTATCTCCCTTTTCATCTTAGAATGCCTGAATTGCCTAGCATTTTGTCCAGAGATTTTCTCAGATGTCAATGGTTGATTACTTTGCAACTTGGTATGGATGTTCACTACCATGGGAACATCTGCACCTGGGCTTATAGTTTTGATCAGACATTTTTTGCCAGAGTTATGCCCTTTTTCGTCATAGAGTGCCTGAATTTTGTCCTGAGATTTTCTCAGATGTTTATGCATCAATTCATTTGAAACTTGGCAGGGAATATTCACTGCCATGGGAACCTGTGCACCTGCGATTATAGTTTTGATTGGGCATTGTTTGCCAGAGTTATGCCCCTTTTTGTGTTTGAATACCTGAATTTTGTCTGGAGATTTTCTCTTGTTGTTTATGGGGCGATTCCTTTGAAATTTGGTATGGATGTTCACTGCCAAAGTTATGCCATTTTTCATCGTAGAAAAATCATGGCGACAGGGGATATGGACAGGTTGATCTGGAATAGTCACACCTCTAGTTGGTGTTTGTCAATCTGTATGCTCATATTGAATTTTATTTTTTGAAGGATAGGCCAGTTTCCAACAGGTGGTGGATGGATTCCCAACTTAATGGGTTCTGTAAAACTGTATTTGATGAAACATTTGAGATAATTTGTCAAGAATTCACTAATCTTAGTTGTGATCCAACTTATGGTCATATAAATTATTCCTGTTCTGTGTGCGTAGTATGCAATGACTTAAAGTGATATGCTGTTTACACCATATCCAGGCCTGCACAATATGGGAGAGTCTGTTGTTCACCTCCAAAGAAATAGGGTAACAGAGTTTTCGTTAGCCCAGTTACTGGAAATGTCTAAGCATACATTTGTTAACTCTTCCAGAGCCATGATCTCTTATTACAACTTGGGATATACAGTTAAAACTAGAAGTCCTGTCATGAAATGCGCACAAATAGCACGTTGATCTGCACATTAATCTACGCGTTATGACCATAGTAAGGCTATCAAATTCTGTACATATGGCCTGTGCACAAGCAATGTTTCGGCCAATGGACCTCCGGGTAACCCGGAGGTCCATTGGCAGAAACATTGCCTGTGTTTGCGATGAGTAATCGTGAGAACCTGCCGTGCTTTAGATGCTATTTGATATTGGAATTGCGCACAATTCATACGCGCTATTAAGCCTAGATGAGCGTACAGTTCGTGACAGGACTTCTAGTTTTAACTGTAGATGTTGTGATGTAATACGTTGTCATGCCCCTGAGTTGAAATATCGATGGGGATATCCAGTGGATGATAATAGTAGAGCTCACCTTTATAAGTCCCAAGGATTAACAACAGTCCACAAAAGTCCACCATTGATAACATTCACAACAAAACAGAAAAAATCCCTCCAAAATTGGCTCCCTGAACTTCCTGTGTCCACTGTGGTCTATTTATAGTAACGGAGATAAGCTGTCTGCTATTGTCTATTTTTAGATGCAGTGTTAAGCTGTTGGCTAGTCTATTTATACTTTGTACATTGATCTATGCAGAATATTAACAATCTCCCAATCTTTTCTGTTTCTTGTATATATACACTATTTACAAGTCCATTAACGGCATCTGTAAATGGCCATCTAACAGTAGAGCAAGTAGTGTGGTATTACTTGCTCCCTTCTTTGTCAATACATTAGCAATCTGGTGTTTACATTCAATGCATCGAATTCGGATTTCATGTTTGTTTACCATCTCTTTGACTATGGCAATTTCAACTCTTATCAGATACAAGTTTAGTGGAGAATTCAGAGTCATACAATAATCTATTGTCTATGAAACAACATATAGACAGTCTCTTTCCAAAACATTCTTCAATTACAGTGCCAAAATACAAGCTTGCTTCAGCACATTCTACCAGTGCTAGGGTCTCAGCTGCCAGAGTACTTTTAACAATTCTTTTCTTCAACTTTTTCAATGACCAACATATAGCACCTGCTTGATTGAGTTTGTTTTTGATACAAATCACATAACCACCTTGTGAAACTCCACAAGGTAGGTTAGCACAAGAGGCATCTAAGAAAGCCACAAGTTCACAGTCATCAACATTTCCAAGAGAAGGAATTTCCACCTTAAGTTTATCAGTTTTTAATCTATTGATCACCTTGTTAATTTTTTGTATGTCTTCAACTGTACTGCTGTGTAGTATTGTATTCAGCTGACACACATCGAATGAAACATCTGGTCTAGTTTGTCCTGCAACCCAGTTTATTTGTCCACACACCCTCCTAAATTCTGATTGTTCCTTCAAATTTAATTCTGCATTAGTATGCATCATCCTTGAAGTCGTCATTTGAATAGGATGCATGTTCTCTACATATTGGTTCTGATCAATAGAAATACTGAAATTGTCTCTCTGATTCACATTTAGTCCAAGATATTTAAACATACTCTCTCCTTCTGTTCCAATTTTGAAGTTATTACGCAATGGTTCAATAATATAAACTACAAATTTTGAGGTTCCTCCCCAGCAAAAGTAATCCACATGCATGGCAAGAATGCCTTGATAGTCATTCTCAAATATCTAGTAGAATAAAGCATTATCATACTTTGATACAGACATACCTAATCTGAGCAGATCCTCAGAAATATGCAGATACCATCCACATGAATCATCTGCAAGTCCAGACACATTTATTCAGTTTCCAAAGTTTATCATTTGCTCCCGACTCAGGAGGAGGTTTTACATACAATGTTCTTTCTATAGAGTTTCCTTGAAGGAATGCTGTCTTCACATCTATAGAATGACATACCCATTTTTTCGATACTATAAATAGCAGAACCAATCTTAGATTTTCCTTTGCACAAGTTGCAGAATCAGTTTTAAGTTCATGTAGATTTTCTTCCTCAAAACCCCGGGCTACAAGCCTTGCTTTTGTCAGAGACTTTCCATCTTTTACTTTATTGGTTATAACCCAGCGCACAGAAATAGCTGTTTGTTCCCTGTCATCAATTTCTGTATAAACATTATTTGTTTTCCAGTTTTCCAATTCACATTGTTTGGCTACATCTACATCATTGTCTAAATCTAAATATTTTTATACTGTAAACCAATGGCCTAGACTTAGCTGGTGCTAACTCTTAAATATTCAGGGCCAAACACAAATTTTGCCCCCCAAATCCTCAAAATTTCCATCCAAAACCAAAAAACTAATGTCCTGTATGGTCCTCCATACTTTTGTCTACTGCGCATGCGCAGTGTCAAGGAAGTACCAAAATTGGCGCCAAGCCTCATTCCTTGTTTGGCCCTTCTGTCAGTAACAACTAACTGATTTCTGTGCTTGTAAATCTCAGTTTTTATGATGCCAGACACAAAGCAATGGTGATTTTGGTGGATCAAAGGATGAATTAAGAGGATGAGAGGAAAAAACAGTGGTTGGATGTGTTCAGGGCTGTAACTTATAATTTTTATTGAAAATTATTTCATGTTCCTTAATTTCGGGATATGGGCATGATGTTATCATTCTTGCTATGAAATTGCCACTGTTTGTTAAGTGTTTCCTCCCTTTCCTTCCTTGATACCCCCCTGTTAAGCTCCCATACTTTTTGAAATTTTTTTGTTAAAAATTTCATGGGAGTTTAACTTGGTTACAGAATGTTTATTCTGTATATCCCCATGGTTACGTCCGCACCCTTTGCTTATTTATGTGTTTTTGGTCTTGCATCTACCATCTGATGTATCACAGTTTCTTCTGATGAAGATTCTGTCTTACATTGGATAGTTTAAAAAATCTGTTACTGACTTCGGGCTGTGTTGTTCGGTGCCTGGAGTCTTGTTTCCGTTTTTTATAGCATTTTGTTTACATTGACAACGGTAACTTTCTGTAAGTAATTTCCTAGTCATTATGATGGTGGGTCTGTAATCAGATACATTATATATTCCGAAAGTGTAGCATTAATTTTTTAGAATCCTGTAAAAAAATTTGTCCACACTTAGGGTTTTTTGGGATCCATTTGGGCTCCTCGTTCCCTTTAGGAACTTGGGCTCATATAAAAAATTTTCGAAAATTTTTTTTTAGGAATTATTTTTCGAAATTTTTGTATTGGTTTGTGTTATTATGTATCTTTGTCATATTATGATGAAGGTTAATGCGAGTAACTATGGACTATGTAATTTTTGGCATAATGAAAGAATTTCGCTCAAATTGTAAGTCGAAATCTTCCTCTGACTCCCATGTTTATTGTGTTTGCTGTAGTTGTTTCGCATAGTTCTCGCAATAACACTTGTTCTTTTTGTGCCAATTGGGATGACAAACATTGGAGATGTGTGTCACGATATGTTGTTAGTGGTGAGAGATCCATGCCTGTTCTCTCACCACAAGGTCACTCTAGTATGTCAGTTTCTTTTTCAGAGGAACAAGAACATGGTGATGTATCAGTGATACCGTCAGGAAGTGTGCTACTGCCGTTGCAATCTGACACAGAGCTAGTGGCAAAAGTGCTCAAGGAAATTAGACAAGGTCCTAGATCACTGATCATGGGATTTACGTCCTTGTCGACAGCTAGCTCGACCGGTGCTTCTTTCGCTCAGAATATGGGTGTTATGACACCGGGTAAGTCCGTAGCGGTCGAGGAAAGGAAAAAGGGTGTTGCGAGCACTATAATATCGGAACATGCTTACCCTGCGACGACGGAACAGAGGAAGCCAGTTAGTTCTGTGGTCGGCTTGTCCAGGTCTCTTACAACAACATCTGGGGCCAGAGGTTGTTGTTCAGAACGATTGTGACAGTCGGAGCATATGTCCACGCCGCCTGTCAGGAACGCTCCGTCAAATAGGCTGCCGGGGTCAGCTAGTCTATCGGCTTCCAGTTCTTCTTCAAAGTACACACGACCGTACGTTGGCTATGTGACTACGGAGATACAGCCTGCATCACCGACGAAGGATTCGAGAAAGTCACGCCATCCAATAGCCAAGGAAAGGAGGCCACATGATTTGGGACGTCCGCATAAGAAGAGTATGTCGGATATGCTGTCCCAGGAGCATCCAGCGGCTAAGCTACAAAGAACCGCTGCTCCAAAGGCCTCGAGCACAGACTTGCTGTCACAAATAGCACAGCTAATCGCAGCATCCCAGCAAACAACGATGCATCCTACGACAGTTACCGATGTTGAACTGTCGGATGACGCTGGGTCGGTACATTCCCCTGCACGTTCAGATAGGGATGGCCGAGACTCAAATCTGGTCCAGTCAGATGGTGAAAGGGAATTGAGTGAATTAGAATTTTCCCTTTCGGAACAACACAAGGTAGCGATGAATTTTATTCATCAATACCTTCCAGATGTTGTTCCTTCGGATCAGAATGCTGCGACAAAGAATAAAAAACTGCTAGCATTATTGGACTCCAATTTTTTCGGCCGGGTTAAGGAAGATACACCAGTTTACCCGGTTCAGTCCAGTAATGTGTCTCAGAATTTTGAACTGATAAATGATGCTATACTCAATCTATCCTCGGGATCGAGGAAAAACAGTTTTTTATCTACACGTACTCTAGATCTGCCGTTTATCAATAATAGAAATAAATTTAAAACGGCAGGTCAGGGGATATCGAGAGTTCCTCTGCGTTTAGACGAACAGGCTGAGGACTTAGTTTTGTCCTTACTCTCATCTTTTTCTATTCTCTCGGATACAATGGATACAACGTTATTCTCCAATAGAACGAATCTAGATGCTTTATCTTATGCAGATCACTTTACTAGAGCGTTTGTACGACGTCTCAGTGGAGAAGAGTTCAAGGACGTTCGTATCTCATTAAGAGTTCTTTCTAGGGCTATAGCTTATTCCACATATAACTCTGCCTTATCAGTGGCTAATTTAGAGTTAGTAAGACGTGATGCAGCCCTAGCGTCATCATCCCTGGTGGATGTTAAGGTGAAAAACTCTCTTCGAGTTGCTCCGGTATCTGGTGACCTTCTCTTTGATGGCAAGCTTTCGTTGATCTGTGATCAGGTCACTAAGAAAGCATCTGAAACTCTGCTTTTGAAATCAGTTTCAAGTAAAACTGGTACAGCAGAGAAGGGTAAAGGAGGAGCTTCAGGACAAAATATGTCAAAGGAAGATCCTATAGAGGATACAAGAAATCCTCAGGTAGTTACCCTAGAGATTGTCAAAGTAGCAATTCAGGTAGGGGACGTGGGTCTGGCCGAGACTACTGTTTGGACGTCCCCAGGTCGGCAGGCCGAGGCCCTGCATGGGGAGGACGTTTCTCTTCCCGTAGGCCTCGCAAGTCCAGGAGGTGATGGTCAGGATCTCTATTGCAGTCCTGTTGGCAGAAGACTGTCAAGGTTTCTGATAAATTGGATTCCAATTACAAAGACCTTTGGGTCAGAGGGGTTATCTTGGAAGGCCTAAGGCTATCATTTTGAGAGAAACCTCCGTTAACACGAAGTCCACGCTGGCCTCAGCTTCCGACCAACCCTCAAAAAAGAGATTCCTTTCTATCTGAGGTAAAATCTCTTTTTGAGAAAGACGCAATAGAGGTCGTAGAAAACCAGGATTCACTGGGTTTTTAAGGTCACCTGTTCTTGGTGCCGAAGCCAGATGGCTCGTTCCATCCAGTAATAGATTTGAGCTGGATAAACAAACTGATCGTGGCTCCAAAATTTTATATGGAGACCATTCGATCAGTAAGAGCGAGCATTCGGGTGAACGTCTATGCATCAAGCATAGATCTAAAGGATGCGTACTTTCATGTCATGGTAAATCCAGCATTCAGAAAGTACCTACTGTTCGCCGTCCTAGGGGTCATTTATCAGATCCGAGCGATGTGCTTCGGACTCAATCTAGCACCCTGGGCATTCACTTGAATAATGAACTCGGTAATAGCATATTTCCGGGCTCATTCATCGGCGGTAATGTCGGCCTATTTGGACGACATTCTTCAGAGATACGGCAACAAAATGGTTCTTCAGAACGATGTTCAGAGTCTGCTACAATTGCTCCGATGGCTCAGTTTCATTGTAAATGAAATGAAGTCGGATCTAGCTCCGTCCATGCCGTTCATACACTTGGGCATGAGCTTCGAGACTCACGACAATCTGGTTTGTCTTCCGTTACCCAGAGCAAAATTAGTCAGTTGCTATGCTTGCTTTTGTCTACACTCAGACGCATTAACAGTGATGGAATTTATGCGACTGATGGGGCTGTGCAGAGCGGCTGCGGATCTCATTCCAATGGATCGCTTACGCACACGTCCACTCCAGAGATTCTTTACTCAGAACTAGAGTGTGAAGACACATTCGCTCGAGACCAGTATTGTTTTAACGGACCAAGTAAAACGAAAAGTTCAGATTTGGGCAGACATTCAATGGTTAACTCAGGGAGTTCCGCTGCAGCTGCCAGATCCGTTTTTTATGATTATGACGGATGCAAGTCAAGCAGGTTGGGCGCGACCCTGAGCACAACAGACTCAAAGTGTCAGAGTCTTTGGGACCCTCTGTTCCTGGACAAACATATAAACATCAAAGAAATGATGTCAATATGGCTAGCACTACGTCATTGGATGAACATAATACAGAATTCACATGTTCAAATACTGTCGGACACCTCAACAGTAGTAGTGTATATTCGGAACCAAGGAGGCACACATTCGATTCCATTATACGAACTAACAGAGAGAATTCTTCTGTATGTCTTGGAACATCATGTTCATCTAATGGCCAGTCATATACCGAGTCGTCTGAACGTTCTAGCAGACTCGCTCTCTCAGAAAGGTCGCATGTTGCCTTTGGAATGGACTCTCAACAAGTGAGTATTCAGGCAGATTTGCTACCAATGGGATCGACCAATGATAGACTTATTCGCGACTCATCTCAGCAATCAGTTGCAGACATATGTGTTGCCATGCCCAGATCCTCAAGCGTACGCAGTAGACGCTCTCTCAATTTCTTGGGACGGAATGATAGGATATGCATATCCTCCAACTCCGTTGATTCAACAGATCTTGTTAAAGATCAAACAATTGCAGGGCAAGATACTGCTGGTAGCATCTCTGTCATCCCAGAAACCATGGATAAATCTACTCAGGTGTCTGTTATGAGACGTTCCCCAGAAGCTTCCTACAAGGGAGGACCTTCTTTATCAGGGGAAGTAATGCACAATGCATCACAACCCGCAAGGCCTCAACCTTCACGTATTTCCGTTGTGCGGTCCTTCTTGCACGGGAAGTGCTTTACAGGACGAGCAGTGGACTCAATTTCTAACTGTAGGAGGGCCTCCTCTTCGCTAAACTATGCGGCAAAGTGGAAGGTTTTCTTTCGCTGATGTAAGGATCAGTCGATAGACGTATATGATCCATCCATTCCAGACATTGCAAACTTTCTGGTCTACTAGTTTGATGTTCTCAAACTGCAGCCAGTCACTATTAAGGGTTAAAGGTCTATGCTATCAGACACTTTTGCTCATCATGATAGCTTAGAAATTGGATCTAATGTTTCTTTATCTAAGTTAGTTAAAAACTTTTTGATCAATACGCCTAGAACCCTTAGCTTAATTCCTAAGAGGAATTTAGCTTGGGTTCTGTTGAAGCTTAAAGAAGCTCCATTTGAACCATTGGAGGCTGTAGAGTTCAAATTCTTGACATATAAAACAACTTTTCTCTTAGCCTTTCTTCCGCAAGAAGAGTTAGTGAACTTCATGCTTTATCTATAGATGATTCTCATTATCGTAGTGTTGGTAATACTATTACTTTAACTACTAATGTGGGATTTTTGGCTAAGAATCAGGCTCCTAATAAATTTCCTGAGCCCATTATCATTAAGGCTTTTCTGTCATCAGATAGCCGTAGACCTATGCTGTGTCCAGTAAGAGCTATGCGCATTTATAAATGCAGATCAGAGTTTATCAGAAAAGGAAAAAAAAACGCTTCTTTTTATCATTAATTCCCAATAGAAGGGACATTTCTGTTCATTCTATTGCTAGATGGACTCAATTATCAATTCACACTGCTTATGAAAGTTTATCTTCTAATCAGCAGTCGGTGCTTAAGATTTCAGCACATGAAGTTAGAGCGCTGTCCACATCTTGGGCTTATTCTAATAGTATTGCCATTACTGATCTCATGAAGGCTGCTTACTGGACACAGTCTTCTACCTTTACAAAGTTTTATCTTAGAAATATAGAGTCTTATTTCAGGCAACCTTAGATGTTTAGGTCTGTTATCTGTTGCTCAGAATGTCGTCCACTAAACGATTACAGTTATAGTTATGTAGTTTTCTGTCCCAGCAGTGACTCTGTCCTGCTGCCCTCTTCGTTCTGTGGTGATTTGACCCAGGGGAAGGGGTGGGGGGGCGGTTTTCCCTTATATCACTGGCTTTATAGTGAAAAGCAAGGGAATTCCTCCTCTGATGTAAGTAATGCCGTGTCAGTACTGGAATGGTTTTAAAGTGTAAAGCTAATATATATCTCATTTATGTAATATTTTTAAAGTGTAGCTCGGTGTGAATCATTTGTATATGTCACGTGTCATACAAGCATTAATATACAATCCTTGGACACTTTTAAATGAGTATAAAGAGTCTCTTTCTCTGGACTATCTTTATTTATTGGCTTCCTTTATTTAATTAGTATAATGGGTTATACTGGATGTTAATAGAGAATTATAGATGATATACTGCTCAATTATCTGGTTGGTATTGTGTCTTTCTTATTTCTAATAAATAAGAAAGACTTGTAAATCCTTTCTCTCCTTTTCTCCTTGAGGTGATATTCCTGTATATATAATTGAGCTTATTGGATTTTCCTTTATGTCCTTGACCCTCCAGCCTTTTTACTATTCAGCTAAGTCTGGGCCATTGGTTTACAGTATAAAAATATGAAAAAATTTAAAGTAATTTATATATTTTTAGCTCACCTGACTTTCAGTCAGGAGAGCTATAGTGATCACTCACCGTCCGTCGTCATCCATAAACATGGTGTTTGCGTCTTCTCCTCCCAAACCGCTGAACCAATTTAATTGATATTTGAGATAATAGTTTGTTATGACATCGCAATTTGATTTTGTTCAAATCAAGTTGCCTCGCCTGTGGGTAGGGCCACACCCAAAAAGTGTGCTGAAATCTTAAAAAATCTTCTTCTCATGAACCAGCAGTAGCAGAGACTTGATATATGGTGTGCAGCTTCCTTTTGAGGTGTAGACTCAGATTTGTTCAAGAGAAGTTTGTGGGGCTATACTTGGCGTTGTTATGGGAGGGGCAAAATTTTTGGCCCCGCCCAAAATTTCTATTTTCCGAACCGAGAGGCTGATTTGAACCAAATTTTATGTGAGGGCTTATTGGGTCATAAGTACCTAATTTATGCTGATTTTTTTTTCCCCGTAGCCCCATGGGAACTGCAGGAGCTAAAAATAGAAAAAAAATTAAAACGCCCATATCTCCAAAACTGCACGGCACCGAGAATTTTTATTTGGTGTGAAGCTTCCTTAGGACCAACAGAAAGAATTGGTAAAAAAAAATTGCCATCGGTTTTATCATAGGGTACAGTTTCGGGACTTTGAAAAAGTGCTGAGTCAGCACTTTTTAACACTGTAGGCAATGGGAAAAACATTAAAATCTCTTCTCCAGATCCAGCAGGCAGAATCTTTTGATATTTGGTATGCAACATTGTAGGGTGGATCTGATTCAAGTTTGTTCAAATTGGCCCCCTGGGTTCATATTTGGGCTCAGTATAGAAGCCCGATTTTGAACTTGGTGCATTTCAGGCAAATTTCTTAAAAAATCTTCGTCTCCAGATCCAGCATTCAGAATCTTTTGATATTTGGTATGCAACATTGTGGGGTGGATCTGATTCAAGTTTGTTCAAATCGGCCCCCTGGGTTTATATTTGGGCTCAGAATAGGAGCCCAAATTTGAACTTACTGCATTTCAGGCAAATTTCTTTGAAAATCTTCTTCTCCAGATCCAGCAGGCAGAATCTTTTGATATTTGGTATGCAATATTGTGGGGTGGATCTGATTCAAGTTTGTTCAAATCGGCTCCTTGGGTTTATATTTGGGCTCAGTATAGGAGCCCAAATTTGAACTTAGTGCATTTCAGGCAAATTTCTTTGAAAATCTTCTTCTCAAGATCCAGCAGGCAGAATCTTTTGATATTGGGTATGCAATATTGTGGGGTGGATTTGATTCAAGTTTGTTCAAATCGACTCCCTGGGTTTATATTTGGGCTCAGTATAGGAGCCCAAATTTGAACTTAGTGCATTTCAGGCAAATTTCTTAAAAAATCTTCTTCTCCAGATCCAGCAGGCAGAATCTTTTGATATTTGGTATGCAACATTGTGGGGTGGATCTGATTCAATTTTGTTCAAATCGGCTCCCTAGATTCATATTTGGGCTCACTATAGAAGCTCGAATTCGAACTTAGTGCATTTCAGGCAAATTTCTTCAAAAATCTTCTTCTCCAGATCCTGCAAGCAGAATCTTTTGATATTTGGTATGCAACATTGTGGGGTGGATCTGATTAAAGTTTGTTCAAATCGGCCACCTGGATTCATATTTGGGCTCACTATCGAAGCCCAAATTCGAACTTAGTGCATTTCAGGCAAATTTCTTCAAAAATTTTCTCCAGATCCAACAGGCAGAATCTTGTGATATTTAGTATGCAACATTGTGGGGTGGATCTAATTCAAGTTTGTTCAAATCGGCCCCCTGGGTTTATATTTGGGCTCAGTATAGGAGCCCAAATTTGAACTTAGTGCATTTCAGGCAAATTTCTTTGAAAATCTTCTTCTCAAGATCCAGCAGGCAGAATCTTTTAATATTGGGTATGCACCATGCTTAGGGGGGTGAGATTCAATTTTGTTCAAGCCAAGTCCCTGGGTTCATATTTGGGCTCACTGTGGGAGCCTAAATTATAACTTAGTTCAAAATGAGGAACTTTCTTTAAAAATCTTCTTTAGATCCAGCAGTCGGAATGTTTTGATATTTGGTATGCAGCATCCTTAGGGGGGTGAGATTCAATTTTGTTCAAGCCAAGTCCCTGGGTTCATATCTGGGCTCACTGTGGGAGCCTAAATTATAACTTAGTTCAAAATGAGGAACTTTCTTTAAAAATCTTCTTTAGATCCAGCAGTCGGAATGTTTTGATATTTGGTATGCAGCATCCTTAGGGGGGTGAGATTCAAGTTTGTTCAAGCCATGTCCCTAGGTCCATATTTGGGCTCACTGTGGGAGCTTGAATTGTAACTTGGTTCAAAATGAGGAATTTTCTTTAAAAATCTTCTTCTTCTTCAGATCCAGCAGTCAGAATGTTTTGATATTTGGTGTGCAGAATCCTGATATTTGGTGTGCAGAATCCTTAGGGGTGTGACATTCAGGTTTGTTAAAGCCAAGTCCCTGGGTTCATATATGGGCTCCCTGTGGGAGCCCAAATTATGACTTAGTTCAATATGAGGAATATTCTTTAAAAATCATTTTTTAGATCCACTGGTCAGAATATCTGGATATTTGGTATAAGCTTTTCTTGAGGAATTTTCTTAAAAAATCTTCTTCTTCAGATCCAGCAGTCAGAATGGTTTGATATGTGGTGAGTAGCATCCTTGGGGGGGGGGGGGGGGGGGGGGGGAGGGGGGCAGGGTTGGGGGGGGGGTATTCAAGTGTGTTAAAGCCAAGTCGATGGGTCCATATTTGGGCTCCCTGTGGGAGCCCAAATTATAACTTAATCAATATGAGGAATTTTTCTTTAAAAATCTTCTTCAGATTCAGCTGTTGGAATGTTTTGATATTTGGCATGGAGCAACCTTAGAGGGCTGAGATTCAATTTTGTTCAAGCCAAGTCCCTGGGTTCATATTTGGAATCACTATGGGAGCCTGAATGACAACTTAGTTCAAAATGAGGAATTTTCTTTAAAAATCTTCTTCATATCCAGCAGATGAATGCTTTTGATATTTTTTATGCAGCATCCTTAGGGGGGTAAGATTCAAATTTGTTCAAGCCATGTCCCTAGGTCCATATTTGGGCTGATTGTGGGAGCTCGAATTGTAACTTGGTTCAAAATGAGGAATTTTCTTTAAAAATCTTCTTCTTCAGATCCAGCAGTCAGAATGTTTTGATATTTGGTGTGCAGAATCCTGATATTTGGTGTGCAGAATCCTTAGGGGTGTGACATTCAGGTTTGTTAAAGCCAAGTCCCTGGGTTCATATATGGGCTCCCTGTGGGAGCCCGAATTATGACTTAGTTCAATATGAGGAATATTCTTTAAAAATCATTTTTTAGATCCACTGGTCAGAATATTTGGATATTTGGAATAAGCTTTTCTTAGGAGGAGCAGTTGCAACTTGTTGAAATCAATTCTCTGGGTTGATATTTAGGCTACCATGTCAGGTGAGCGCCCTCAGGCCCCCTGGGGCCTCTTGTTTATACTTACCAATGGCCCAGACGGGGATGGCCCTCTCATGAGTTGGGAACTCATACTTCCCCGCTGGTTATATGCATTTAGCAGGCACTGGTTGTAAGAATGAGGCTTGGCACCAATTTTGGTACTTCCTTGACACTGCGCATGCACAGTAGACAAAAGTATAGAGGACCATATAGGACATTAGTTTTTTGGTTTGGGGTGCAAATTTGGGGGATTTGGGGGGCAAAATTTGTGTTTGGCCCTGAATATTTAAGAGTTAGCACCAGCTAAGTCTGGGCCATTGGTAAGTATAAAAAATATGTAAATATTTTTTGTATTTTCCTATTGCTTTACCAGCTCTGCTTATTGTTGTTGCTTCCATCCAATCATGGCCATTCGCAGGAAGATATCTGACAGTATCTTTGACTTTTGGAAGTTTAAATTCTGTTATTGTGTCCTTTTTTTTTTTGCTGTTCTCTTCATCATCAGAAACAAAAACATTTCGCATGTGAGTAGCATCATCATTGTCAGTGGAATCAGGTGAAG
This sequence comes from Pictodentalium vernedei, assembly GCA_031216915.1. NCBI lineage: Eukaryota > Metazoa > Mollusca > Scaphopoda > Dentaliida > Dentaliidae > Pictodentalium > Pictodentalium vernedei. Next base: position 312,687,020 of record CM062297.1, read on the forward strand.
TATCACTAGATTTATCAACGGATTCTACTTGCTTCTCAAAGCCATGATTGTCATTAACATGAGATTGTCTATGGGTGTGCACTCGAACGTATGTTCCTCTATGTTTCACAAGAACTTGTTTATTCTCTATTCCTATAACCATACCAGGCCCCCATCCATCGATCATCATCATTTCTTTTGAAAAATACCTGATCACCATTATTGAATTCAGTTTCATTTGTTCTAACATTATGCCTCAATGCTCGTCAGAGTCTTTCTGAAGTTTCATTTTTCACAAATTGTTCTCTTGCTTTATGTAATGCATTGAGATTTTCTGCAACTATATGGTTCGAAGTTTTTCCTTCTAAAGCTGGCAGCTTGTCTGTGAGAATATTTGGAAAATTAGGACTTTTGCCAAAGACAAGTTGATTTGAACTGTATCCATTATGATTCTGCAAACAGTTTTTTTTGCACTCCCAGCCGAAGACAAAGCAGTTTCCAGGGAGCAATTTGAATCGGACATTATTTTCCTTTTATTTTCTTTCAGTACTGCATTATATCTTTCACAAACTCCATTCTGCCATGGACTTTCAGCAGCGGTCATTGCAGGTACAATATTTAGATTATCACACATGTCTCGGAATTTTGCGTTATTAAATTCTCCTCCATTATCACATAGGAATCGCCTGGCTGCTCCAAAATAACTGACCCAGTACTTCATTATTTTATCGATAATTACTTTTGCCTCTTTAGACTTTATAGTTGTGGCAACAGAGTATCTAGTAAAATCTACAAGATGTAAAACCCACACATTTTTTCTGAAAGAAATTAGGTTCATAGCAACTGTATCATTGAATGCATTTCCCATGGGAATTCCAACAACAGGTCATGGTTTCTGATGTTTGAATCTCTGACAAATTTCACAATCATTTGTTACTTTTTCAAGAATTTGGAAAACTTCAAGAGACGAAATCTCAGAATCAACTAAAAGCTTTTTGAGTTTGTCATATGAGGGGTGGCTCAATTGTCTGTGTAATTTTCTAATAATTTTTCTCTTCTCCAGAACAGATTTATGTTCAAAGTCCATAAACAATGTGACATTTGGGTAAATAGTTTGTTTTTCACAAGAGTGATGACAAATTGGAACATAGTAATGCCTTGATGAAATGAAGTGCAATTTTATTTCTTCTCCAAGCATTGAAACAGTGTCATTGTCAAAGTTCAAAATCGTTGAAGCCTTTTTCATTGAACTTTTACTCATTAGCAAAGAAAAGTTTCCATTTATCACTTCAGTTTTTAAGAACACTTCTTGAGTTCCGATGCATATTGGCATATCTACTTGCTGGAATGAGTATATGGGCTTTCCATCTCCAAACTTGAATGCTATATTACTTTGCTTTGGAGACAACATTTGTTTCTCATCTTGTGTTAACGTATCCAGATAACAGATAAGCCATTCACTGCCACAAACAGTTCTTGTGCAGCCAGAATCGAGGATTGCACATCCTGATGTCTCAGCAAATAATTGTTCAATCTGCTTGTCATTAATCTCACTTTTTGATTGAAAAAGAATCATTTTTTCTTGTTGAAATCTTCTGTCCTGTGGAACATTTTGTCTGTGTCGGACCTAGTTATATTTCCATCTTTGTCCAAAGGATTTCTACGTCGCATATTTTGTGTGTTATCTACCTTTTCCCGACTCTGAGAATAGTTTTTTGTAAACTAAGGTTGGTATTTTTGAGTTCTATTCTGAGTATAAAATACATCATTTACGGGAACTTCACACTTAACAGCAGTCTCCTGTTCAGCTGATGAAATTGTTCCAAAAATTTTCTTCAACTGATCAATCATATTATTGTATGTGAATTAACTTATTGTTGCTCTTGCAAGCTGTTCTTGTTCTTCTGTAATGTTAGCACTTTTCAGGACCCTATATGCAAGAACTCCATCTGGCAGTTCCATTCCAAATTTTTTTATGTTATGATACAAGTGTTCAAATTTTGAAATGTAGTCTTTTATTTCCATAAGAGCCGACTGTTGATATTTTTCAAATGCTTCGTAAGCTTCAAAAACATGTTGATCACGATCCTTCAAAAATAATTTATCCAAACGATTTATTAAATTTTTAACACCATCTTTGTCACTTAGTTTTTTTTGTATCAAGTTCAAGAACTGCTTCACAAGCTTTTCCACTAAGAGTTAAATAAATTTCTGGTGCCTGCCTCTCTTCAGTTAAATCAGTAACTGTTTGCCATATTTCAATTTCTTTCTTACAGTTCTCATAGTTCACATCACTGTTCAGCAATGGTGGATTCTTATAATTTGTTGCAGTTGTTGCATCAAAAATGTCACCTCAGATTTTCTAAAATCCAAAAAACTGAATATCCATTCAGTTAAAAAAATTACACAAATTTGAGTCTATAGAATGATTCCACAGCAACATCCTTGCACTGCTACCAGTGCTAATAGTAGAGCTCACCTTTAGGATTAACAACAGTCCACAGAAGTCCACCATTGATAACATTCACAACAAAACAGAACCCCCCCCCCCCCAAATTGGCTCCCTCTACTTCCTGTGTCCAGTGTGGTCTATTTATAGTAACTGAGATAAGCTGTCTGCTATTGTCTATTTTTAGATGCAGTGTTAAGCTGTCTGCTAGTCTATTTATACTTTGTACATTGATATATGCAGAATATTAACAGTGGAGACCTCTACTACGTCTCCATTCATCCATCTGTACCAACATTTTCTCTTGTATTTCAGCCACTGCACTACAATTTGAATGACATTTGATGTTGGGATAGAGCATCATGGGTGAACGATACCTGTGTAGCATGAGTTTCTTCCACACATTTTTTTCTGGAGTTATGGCCCATTTTCACTCTTGATTTAGAATTTGTTTTTGCAGTCTGGGGGCATTAGCAGTGCTTTGTCATGCAGGCCTCTTGTTGGAAAAGGTTCTGTGAGCCCTTTCTATCCATATATTACAACATAGTATACTGACTTGATGATAAAAACAATGGCTAATATATCAGAATTACTGTATTTCTAGTGCTTAAAAAGTTTTAACCCTTTACCGAACGCAGATGATATCAGAATTTATTATTTTAAATATCATTTTTTCAAATTTTTCAAAAAATTTCAACAAAACCATATTATGTGTCCGCTCATTGGAACAGGCCTGACAAGCTCGTTCCAAAGAGGGGTCACATGATATGGTTTTGTTGAAATTTTTTGAAAAATAATATATTTTTATACTGTACCAATGACCTAGACTTGGCTGGTTCTAACTCTAAAATATCTAGGGCCAAACGCAATACAGTTATACTTCACTGTTATTTGTGCTTGTAAATCTCAGTTTTAAGGATGCCAGAAGCATAATTATACCCCCGCTTCGAAGAAGTGGGGGCTATATAGGAATTGCCCTGTACGTCCATCCGTACGTCTGTCCATCCATCCGTACGTCTTTCCGTCCGAACAAATTCTTGTGTGCGCAACTCCTCCTACATTAAAGAACTGATTTTGAACCTTTCAAACATCATCACTACTAAGGGGTATTAATCACCTTCAGTGATAGTTCTAGTTATGAGAGAAATGGTGGGTATAAGGAGGAAATAGAAGGAGGAGAGGAAAAAACAGTGGAAACAAATGTTCAGGGCTGTAACTTATAATTATTTTATGAAATTATTCATGTTACCTATTTTTGAGGCATGACCTTGTTGTTGTCGTTCTTGCTATGAATGTTCCATTGTTTAATCAGTGTTTCCTCTCTCCCTTTCCTTTATTCCCCCCTAGCTATTCTCCCATGCTTTTGGCCTATTTTTTGTAATGTTTATTACTAAAATTTCTTGGGAGTTTTGGCTTGGAAACAGAATTATTTTCTGTTGTTTTCCCCATGTTTTCGTCCCACCCTTGGGTGGTTAGGCATTTTGGTCTGCATCTACCATCTGATGTTCTGCAGTTTCTTCTCTGGAAGTCTCTGTTTTGCATCAGATAATGTTTAAATTGGTAACTGATTTCGGGCCAGGTTTATCAGTGCCTGGAGTCATGTTTCCGGTTTGTTTACACTTTTTGTCTGTGTTGACAACGGTTTCTTCTTATAGTGATTACTTGTCCTCTGCTTAGTTCAGTTCATAGTAAGATACATTAATATTGTCCGTAAGTGTTACATTAATTTTTTGAAATGATTTAAAATTTTTGTCCACACTTAGGCTTTTTTGGGATCAATTTGGGCTCATTGTTCCCATTGGGAACTTGGGCTCTTCTGAAAATTTTTTGAAAAAAAATTTTTTTTGGAAGTTATTTTCTTTTGAAATGTTATAATGGATTATAATATATTATGTATATTTATTTCAAGGGTTAGTGCGAGTAATATGACTGTGTATATTTTTTCATGTTGAAAAAATATTCTTCAATTGTAATGCGGGGATATCTTCCTCTAATTCACAGGTTCATTGTGTTTCTTTTAATCATTGTAGTCGTACTAATTCTTTCTCTCTGTGTGTTGATTGATATGACAACGTTGGAGATGTGTGTCACCGTCTTTTGTTAGCGGTGAGGGGTCCATTACGGTCCTCTCTCCGTAGGGTCACTCTATATTATCAATTTCTTTTTCAGAATTCAGAGTGATGTTTCCGTGATGTCTTCAACAAGTGTGTCTCCGTCGTTGCAATATTAGGGCTAGCGGAAAGTGCTCAAGGTATTACGACAATTGCTGAAGAGTTCCCTAGTAGGATCGAAAGCAATTGATCGTCCGCTAGTCCGCCCGCTGTCGAATGGATCGGCATCCGTTATATTGGCTTCCTCATCCTCACGACACACACACGACCGCACCTTGGCTACGTGACCACAGATTTCCAGGGGACGTTTGCATATTATATAAATGCAGGAATGAACGCCCCTGGTGCTCCTGCTTCACCGACCACGGTCTACACATCGACCAGGTCACTCCATCTGCTAGCCAGGACACAAGGCCTTTCCAGTTGGGACGTTCGCATATTATATAAATGCAGGAATGAACGTCCCTGGAGCTTCCAGCGGATAGTTAAGTAGGACCGCGGCTCCACAGGTCTCATTGAGTAACATAAACAAGGTGATGTTACCGTGATGTCTTCGTAAAGTGTGCTTCCGTCGTCACAGTCAAATGAAGAGCTAGCAGTAAAAGTGCTCATGCAAATACGTCAATTGCCTAAGAGGTCCCAAGTAGGATCGACGGTGTTGGCGTCCACTAGCTCGCCCGGTGTCGCGACCATACACCGAATGGCTCATCACCCGGGTTCGTCCATTGCGGTTCAGGAAGGAGATTTGGGTGATGCGAGCACTATAAAATACAATGTGCACACCCAGTGACGACGGATACGAGGATGGTACGGAGGAAGCCTATTAGTCCGGTTCCTAGCTCGTCCAGGTCCATCCGGGCTGCGAGCGATAGAGGTCCCTCTCTCGTACTAAACATCGGGGCCCAGATGTTGTGGTACAAAACGTTTCTCAGTCGGAGCATACGTCCACCGCTTGGGACGCTCCATTATATAGACAGTCTGGAGAGACTGCTCTTTCGGCTTCCTCATCCTCACGGCAGCACACGCGATCGCACCTTGGCTATGTGACCAGTGATATTCATCCAACATCGCCAACCAGGGATTCTATGGCAATCAGGTCACGCCATCCGGTAGCCAAGGATATGAGGCCTTCATACTCCGGACGTTCGCATATAAGAAGTATGCAGGAGTTAATGTCCAAGGAGCTTCCAGCGGCTAAATCCTGTAAGACCGCAAGATCACCTTACCAGAACGTTATCATAACGTCTCAAAGGAAAAAGAATTCTAGAATGTACAACCTCCTTAAGAGTTCTTTCAAGGGCCTCACGTAAAACTCCGTCCTTTTAGTGGCAATATGGAGTTGGTTAGACGTGACGCGGCCCAGGCTACATCCATACATGTGGATAGTAAGGTGAAAAACTCTCTCAGAGTCACTCCGGTCTCCGGAGAGTTTTCTTCGACGACAAGTTTTCCTTTCCGCAGTCTATGATCAGATAACTGAGAAAGCTTTTGACTCTCTGCTATTCAAATTCGCTTCCATACAGTCAGATTCAGCAGAGAAGAGTAGGACAGGCACTTCTGGGACGAATACGTCCAAAGAAAGTTCCTACAGAGGTTCCTATGCATCCTCTAGGTCTTACTCTAGAGACCGTCAGGGTAGCGACTCAGGTAGGAGCCGTAATTCTGGCCGAGACATCCGGTCAGACGCCCCTAAGTCGACAGGGCGAGGTGCGGGCCGTGGAGGACATGGCTTCTCCTTCCGCAAGCCTCGCAGGACCAGGAGGTAATGGTATTAACCTGTATCGTGTACTAGTGAACGGAAGACTGTCGAGTTTCTCAATTAATTGGGAATAGATTACGGACGTCCCTTGGATTCGAGTGGGTGATTTCGGAAGGACTAAATTGTCCTTCAAACGAAATCATCCGTTAACTCGGAGTCCAAGATGGACTCAGCTTCCCTCAACTCAGAAGGAAAGAGGCTCGCTTCCATCAGAAGTCCAGTCTCTTCTGGAATGATCGCGATAGAGATCATAGAAATCCAGGAATTTCCAGGTTTCTACAACCATCCTTTTCTGGTTCCAAAAACCAGACGACTCGTTCCGTTCACTCATTTTTCTGAGCTGGATAAACAAGCTGATCGTGGCTCCAAGTTATATATGGAGTCCATCCGATCGGTCAGAGCGAGTTTTCGGGTGTACGACTATGTTACATGCATAGATCTCAAGATGCGTACTTTCACGTCATGGTACATCAGCCGTTCAGAAAGTATCTTCGCTTCCTCATCATAGGAGTCCTGTATCAGTTCCGAGCAATGTGCTTCAGTCAGAATCTAGCCCCCTGGGCTTTCACACGAATAACGAACTCGGTAATGACTCATTTCCGAGATCAGTCATCTGCGATAATGTCGGCCTACCTGGACGACATTCTTTAGAGGTACGGCAAAGAGTTAACGCTTCAGAACTATGTGCAGAATCTGCTTCAATTGCTCTGACGTCTCGGTTTCATAAGTAAACGAGGAGAAGTCGGATCTGGTATCATCCAAGTCATTCACCCACTGGGGGATGAGCTTCGAAACGCACAACATTTTCATTCATCTGCAGTTATCCAGAGCGAAATTAATCAGTTGTTAAGCTCACAATTGTCTTCGCTCAGACAAAGTCTCAGCGAGAGATCTTATGATACTAATACGTTTGTGCGGAGCGGCCGTGATTTTATTCCGATGGGGTGGTTACGCACTTGTCCTCTCCAATTTCTTCTGATCCAGAATTGGACGGTGAAGATTTTTTCGCTCGATACGGACATCTTCTTGTCAATCAAGTGAATAAGAGATTCAGACATGGGCAGGTTTTCAGTGGTTAACTCAGAGAGTTCCACTGCAATTGCCGGATCTGAGTTTTACAGTCTTGATGGATGCCAGTCAAACAGGTTGGGTCGTATCATTGAGCCCAATGGATTTGAAGGGCCAGCGTCTTTGGGATCCGTAGTTCCTAATTAAGCACATTAACATCAAGAATGTTGTCATTTTGGCTTGCGCTACGATATCGGATAACGTTATTCAGTATGCTCATGTGCTAATTCTGTCCGACAATTCAACGGTATTAGCGTATTTTCGGAACTAGGGAGACAATCATTCCATTCTGTTTTTTCATGTTAACGGAAGGAATCTTTCTGTTCATACTAGAACATCAAGTTCTCCTATCGGTCTGTCATATTACGGGTCGTCTGAATGTATTAGCAGACTCCCTTCACGAAGGGGCCGCTTGTTGTCGCCAGAATGGACTTTCAACAATGAGTATTCAAACAAATTTGCTACCAAGGAGAACGGCATATGATCGACTTTTTTCGTGACGCATCTCAACATTCAGTTGCTAAAGTATGTGTCACAATGTTTGGATCTTCGAGCGTTTGCAGTAGACGCTCTATCGATCTCGTGAGACGGAATAATAGGATATGCGTATCTTCCAGAGCTGTTGATTCAGCAGATATTGCTCAAGTTATATATCTCAATGCAAAATTATGTTCGTAGCATTTCTATCTCCACAAAGACCGTGATTTAATCTACTCAGACGTCTATTGTGGTACATGCCGTGGAAGCTTCCTCCACATTTCGGTCCATTCTATGGTCAGATTGATTCAATTTACTATCAGTACTGCTTATGATAATATCTTCAATCAGCAGTCTGTGCTTTAGTTTTAAGCTCATGAAGTAAGAGCTCTTCTACATCATGGGCTTACGCTAATAATGTTGCTATTACAGATCTAGTGAGGGCTGCATATTGTTCTTAGCCCTCCACTTTCCCGATTTTGTATCTGAGAAATTTTTGTCCTTTTCTGCAGATATGCATTGTTTATGTCCGTTATTTTTCACTTAGAATGTCGTCCACTAAACAGTGGCAACTATATATCTGTAGGCTTTCGGTTCCGGCAGTGACTCTGTCCTGCTGCCCTCTTCGCTCTGGAGTACTTGATCCAGGGCAAGGGGAAGGGGGGGGGGGGGTGGGTGTTCCCTTAGGTCACCTGCTTTATAGTGTAAAGCAAGGGAATACCTCCCTTGGAGTCAGTAATTCCGAGTCGGTACCGGGATGGTTTTAAAGTAAAGCTAAGGTTTACTCATCTATGTAATATTTTTAAGTGTTGCTCGGTATGAGACATTTGTATATATCACGTATTAATCGGGCGTTAATATACAATCCTCGGACACTTTTATATGAGTATATAGAGTCTCATTTTGCGGGATTTCCTTATTTATGGGCTTTTCTTTAAAAATATTAGTATAAAGGGTTATACTGAATGTTAATAGAGATCATTGATGTTATTGCGCTCAATTACAGAATGGTGTTGTGTCTTTCTTTTTGATACAAATGAGAAAGATACATGTAAAGCCTATCTCTTATTTTCTCCTTCAGAGGATAGTTCTGTTATATGTAATTGAGTTTATTGGATTTTCATTTATGTCCTAGGCCCTCCAACCTTTTTACTATTCAGCTAAGTCTGGGTCATTGGTACAGTATAAAAATGTTAAAAAATTTATAGTAATTTATATATTTTTTATACTTACCAATGACTCAGACGGGGATGGCCCTCCCATGAGTTGGGAACTCATACCTCCCTGCTGAGTACATAATGCTTACCAGGCGCTGGTTGTAAGAATGATAATTGTGTTAATTTCGAGACCTCCTTGACACTGTGCATGCTCAGTGGAGTAAAAGTATGGAGGACCATACAGGACATGTAATTTTCAGTTTTAGATGCAAATTTGGGGGATTGGGGGGTAAAATTTGTATTTGGCCCTAGATATTTTAGAGTTAGCACCAGCTTAGTCTGGGTCATTGGTGAGTATAAAAATATATAAATTACTATAAATTTTTTAACTTTTTCAGCTGCTGAGTTTGCGTATTACATGGGTGTGGCCAATTCATTGGGTAAAGGTTTAAAAGGGATGACCAAAATCACTTGCTTGAAATAAGTTAAGGTAACCTCTTTTCACATTACTCAAATATCTAATTTAGTTTAAACTATATTTATTGAAAGATGATGAGGAGTTACATGTAACAGATATAATTTATAAAATATGCATGAACAATAGAAGGTGATTCAACATCAAGCCTGGGTTGTCTCCTAAAAGTTTAAAGGTTACAATATAAATATTTATGAATTTTTACACTATAATACAATGGCCCAGACTAGCTGGTGCTAACTCAGAGTTATCAAGGGCCAAACACAAATTTTGAACCCCCCAATCCACCAAATTTGCTTGCAAAACCAAAAATTAAAAGTCCTATCTAGCCCTCCATACATTTATTCTCCACGCATGCACAGCCATCAGGAAGTGACCGAAAGTGGCGCAAACATCATTCTTTGTCTGGCCCTAAAGTCAGCAACAATGAACATCTGTGCTTTAGAATCTCCTTTCTTGAGGATGCCAAACACAAATCAATGCAAGAATTGGTGGATACAAGGCTGTTATTGGATGAAGGAAGTGTTCAACGGTGGTTTTAGACTTTCAGGGCTGTAACTTTATAATATTAATAAAATTATTTTATGTTTCCCAATTTTGGGACATACGCCTGACATCATCATTTTTGTTAATGATTATTCCACTGTTTGTTAAGTATTCCTTCCCTATCCTTCCATGAACTCTTCCTGTTAAACTCTTAAGCTTTTTGGCTATTTTTTACTGAAATTTTTTATTAAGTTTCTTAGGAGTTTAACATGTATTACAGAATATTTATTCTGTTTTTCCCCAGGGTTATGCCCTCACCCTAGTGGTCTTAGGTCATTTTGTCTTGCAACTTCTATCCGATGTATCGTTTTTTCTTCGTATGAGGATCTAGCTTTGCATCTGGTAGCATTTAAATTGGTTTTGACTTTGAGCCGTTTTGTGTGCCTGATGTCTTCTTTACATTGACGTTGTTTACATTGACAACATCCTCATATATAGGTAGTTTTTTTATATTCTATTACTGTAGAATTACTGTAGGATACATGGATTATTATTCCAGTGGTGTGGCACAAAAAATCTGGATTTTGTCCACACTTAGGCTCTGTCAGGATGCCCTTGGGTTCTTAATGTTCCCTGTGGGAACTTAGGCATTTTTTCAAAATGTTTTTGTTTCCAAAAATTATTTTGAATTTAATTTTGATTGCTATTATTCATGTATCTTAATTATATATATATTTTGTTGTGGAGTTTGGAGGACTGATATCGACTTTAGTTGATGCACTCCTGCAGACTCCTGTCATTCTTGTGTTCACTGGGATGACTGATGTTGGAGTCGGTAGTTGCGGTACATTGCTGGCGGAGAGGTTCGGATGCCAGGCCTCTCACCGCGTCATAATTCATTTTGTCAGTTTCTATTTCAGAGGAACATGAACATGGTGATGATATTCTGACATCCATCCTAGTGTGCTACCGTTGCTGCGCTCCGTGAAGCATATAGAACTAGCTGCAGAACTCATGATTGCAAGAGTTAGGGCCTTTTGTTAAGGGTTTTAATCTCTTGCAAGCAGCTAGCTTGACCGGTGAAGCGGTACTCCGTCTGTGGGTGCCATGACGCCAGGTAAGTCTGTTACGGTCGAAAGAAGTGGATGTGGGTAAAGCGAGCACTTTAATATAAATAGCTCACCCAGCGATGACAGAAATAGGGAGGAAGTCAGCAAGTTCTTGTACTCGGTGAGGTCTGATAGACCGCGAGTGGGAAAGGCTCCTCTCTAATCTAAAAACATCTGGGGCCACATGGTGTTTTGAGAAACTTGCACAAGCCGGAGCATATGTCCGCCCTCCACTCGGAATGCTCTGTTAAGTCAGCAACCGGGATTGGCTTCAGTCAAGGCTTCCTCCGCTACAAGACAAAATGAAGTTTTCTGGTTGGAAACTTGCACGAGATGGAGCATATGTCTACCCACCGCTCGCAACGTTCCGTCTAGTCTGCAGCTGGGATTGCCTTCAGTCACGGCTTCCTCCGCTACATTATCTAAGCACACATGACTGCATCCTAGTTACTGGACTTTGGATATCCAGCCTGCTGCATGAAGAAGGAACCACTCTTCGCCCGTGAAGTCGGACCATCCGGTAGCTAGGGAGACGAGGCCTCGATCATCGGGATGTTCGGGGAAGTGATCCGTCTCCGACACACCGTCCCAGGAGCAGCATGTGGCTAAGAAACAGAAGACCGCTGCTCCTCAGGCCTTGATGATGGACTTGTAGCAAATTGCGCAGCTGATCGCAGCATCCCAGCAAGTGCAGGCGCAGCCTCCCTCAGAATCTGAACTGTTGGACGGTGCTGTGACGGTCCAGTCGTCTGTTCAGGCAGATGCAATGGACCGAGTTTTGCAACTGATTCTCTTGGATGGTGAAAGGGATAAGGAAGAGGATTACCTTTCCCTTTCGGAACAGCACATGGTTGCGATGGTTTTCGTCCATCAATACTACCCTGAATTTGTTCTGCCGAATCAGAATGCTGCGACGACAAGAGAGAAACCGCTGGTGTTGTTGGACGCAGACTTTAACCGGACAAAGGAGGAAGTCCTTTCTTTTCCGGTTTAGTCTAGACAGGTGTCGCAGACCTTCGGCCACATAGACGACACCGTATTTATCTTGAGTACGAGGTAGAAGGCAGTTTCTTATCTTCATCTTCCATATACTTACTGTTTTTTGGACCACGTTCATTTAAAAGTGGTTGGGGAAGATGTTCAGAGAGTTCCTCTGCATTTGGAAGAGCAGACCGGGATCTAGAGGTATCCTTATCTGTATCATTCACTATTCGCTCAGACACAATTGAGATGCCAATCTCTTCAAATAGAGCGAATTTGGACGTTATGTCTCATGCAGATCACCTTACAAGAGCTATGGCACAACGTCTCAATGGAAAGGAATTTGAGGACGTTCGTACCTCTCTTAGAGTTCTTTTCAGGGCAGTTATGTATACTATTTATAACTCCGCCCTAACAGTGGCTAATGTGGAGTTAATCAGACGTGATGCTGCCCTTGCATTGTTATCACTGATAGATAACAAGGTGAAAAGCTCTCTCCTAGTCGCTCCGGTCTCCAGAATATTTTTTTTCGACGACTAGCTTTCGTAAGAAGTCTATGAACAGGCTACTAAGAAAGTGTTAAGTGCTCTGCTTTTGAAGTCAGCATATCAACTACCCGTTTCAGCAGACAAGAGTGAAGAAGGGGGGGGGGGGGTTCCAGACCAAAATCATCAAAAAGAAACTCATCATGAGGGTACAAGAAACCCTCTTATAATTACTCTGGAGGTCATCAGTATAGCGACTTGGGAAAGGGGCGTAGGTCTGATTAGGTCTATCGGTCAGATGCCCCTAGGCTGACGAGACAAGGTTCTTCACGGCAAGGACGTGGTTTCTCCTCCCGTAAGCCTCGCAGGTCATACAGGTGATGGTTAAGACCTCTATTGCTGGTCAGTTGACGGAAGGTTATCAAGCTCTGCAAAAAACTGGATAACAGTCATGGAAGATCAGTGGGTGAGAAGTGTAGTCTCGGATGGCTTACGCCTATCATTCCGAGCAAAACCCCCCACTGACAATTTGTCCGCGTTGGACTAATCTTCAATCAGATTTTTGCATAAGAGAGTCTTGCCTGGTGGAGGTACAGGCTTTCTTATCAAATGAAGCAATAGAGGCCATCGATAATCAGGATTCTCAAGGTTTTTACAGTCACCTGTTCCTCATACCGAAGCCGGACAGCTCGTTCCGACCAGCAATAGGATTGAGCTGGATAAACAAGCTTATCGTGGCTCCAAAAATTTTATATGGAGACCATTCGGTTGGTCAGGGCGAGCGTTCGAGTGAAGGACCCTGCGGCAAGCATTGATCTAAAGGATGCATACTTTCATGTCCTGGTACATCCGGCATTCAAAAAGTACCTGCGTTTCGCCGTACCAGGGAAGGTGTATCAGTTCAGAGCAATGTGCTTTGGTCTGAACCTGGCTCCCTGGGCATTCACTCGAATAATGAAGTGGGCAATGTCATACTTCCAGGCTCATTCGTCTGCGGTAACATCGGCTTACTTGGCCGACTTCTACAGAGATACGGCAACAGAATTATTCTTCAGAATGATGTTTAGAGTCTACTTCTATTACTCCTATTACTCCAACGTCTTAGTTTCATCGTAAATGAGAAAAAGTCGGATATAGCTCCGTCCAAGTCGTTCACTCATGAGCTTCGAGACTCACAATAATCTGGTTTGTCAGCTGTTACCCAGAGCGAAGTTAGTCAGTTGTTATGCTCGCTTTTGTCTACACTCAGACGCATTAACAGAGAGGGAATTCATGCAACTGTTGGAGCGGCTGTGGATCTCATTCCAATGAGCCGTCAGCGCGCACGTCCCCTCCAGATATTCTTTACTCAGAACTGGAGTGTGAACTAGAACCAGTATTGTTTTAACTGGCCTAGTAAAACAAAGGGTTCAGATTTGGGCAGATATTCAGTATTTTAACTCAGGGAGTTCCACTGCAACTGCCAGATCCGGCTTTCACAATTATGACGGCTGCAAGTCAGACTGGTTGAGGTGCGACCCTAAGTCCTGCAGACTTGAAGTGTCAGGGTTTTTGGGCCCTCGGTTCCAGGAGAAACACATAAACATCAAAGAGATGATGTCAATATGGCTAGCACTACAACATTGGATTCACATAATAGTGGACGTCCATGTTCAGATTTTGTTGGACAACTCGACAGCAGTAGCATACATCGGGTACCAGGGTGGCACCCATTCATTTCTGTTATGCCGACTAACTGAGAAGATTCTCCTATACGTCATGAATCATCATGTTCAGTTTTCTGTCCGTCATATACCGGGATTCTCTGAACATACTAGCAGACTCGCTTTCTTGGAAAGGTCGCATGTTGCAATCGGAGTGGAAGCTCAACAAGCAAGTATTCGGGCAGATTTGCTACCAGTGGGATCGCCCCATGATAGATCTGTTTGCAATGCACCAGAACAATCAGTTACCGATGTTCGTGTCGCCATGCCCAGACCATCGAGCGTATGCAATAGACGCTCTTTCGATCTCATGGGAATGAAAGATAGGATATGGGCATCCTCCAATTCCGTTGATTCAGTAGATTATGTTAAAGATCAAACATTCTCGTTATGAAATCCTACTATTAGCACCTCTGTCATCACAGATACCTTGGATCAATCTTCTCAGGTATCTGTTATGGGACGTTCCATGGAAGCTTCCTTCATGAGAGGACCTTCTTTATCAGGGAAGTATTTGTTCTTCACATCCTTCTCCACCCTTAGTGGCATTATGGAGTTGGTTAGATGTGAGGGAACCATTGCGGTTCCTATATACTTATGAGTTTAAGTACAAGTACATACATGCATTTCAGGACTTCTCAATTGGCGGCTGGGTCGTGTTCTATGGCGACCTCATGAGCACATCCACTCTTTCGTTGGTTTCCTGTGGTTGTTCGTCTATATGTCATATACAAGCGCATAATTCATCATCAATAAATTGCTAGTCTTTGGGTACCTCGGAGGCTGCATAGCCAGTTAACTGGTATTCAGATGATTACATGCAGGATTTCAATGCTCAAACGCATAATTAATGAATTATTAGGCAAATGCATTATTGTGTGTTATATAGCTTAGAAATAATGAATTATTTCGGGGGCAGTCTGTGTCGAGTCTGTTAATCATAGTTCGTTCCATTTCTAGATCCAGGTTTCTATTAATGTAGGTACCTAATCGAATACACCTTGTCTTACACTCTTGTATACTCGCACATTTCTAGATTCATAGATATCAGATAGTACATGTCGGGGAGTGTTATTACTGGAATTTAATGTACACCTAAATGGGGTCGCCTGTGGCTTACCTTGGAAGTGTGTTTACTCTCCAGAGATTGTCCATTCTGATTCTATTGGACATGTGTATGTCTTCTTGAACTGGGTTCCTATTTTGTGACATGTCTTCTCTGTTACTGTATAGAGAGACATACATGTAATTCCTAAGAATTTTAATTTTCTTTCACCATGGTTTACAGGATTGGAACTATGTTGATCTACTAACTCTGAAGTTCTAGGCCCTCTGCCTTTCTACGATTCAGCTAGTCTGGTCGATTGGTTTATAGTGTAAAAATATTATAAATTCAAAGTAATTTTTATATTTTTATACTTACCAATGACCCAGACAGAGATGACCCTGCCATGAGTGGGCACTCATTCCTCCCCACTGAATTATTATGTAGTACTCTTTTCTACAAAGAATGATGTTGGCGTCAATTCCCGTCACTTCCTGACATCTGCACATGCGCGGATAGCAAATGTATGGATGGCCAGATAGGACTTTTAATTTTCGGTTTTGCAAGCAAATTTGGGGGATTGGGGGTTCAAAATTTGTGTTTGGCCCTTGATAACTTCGAGTTAGCACCAGCTAGTCTGGTCCATTGGTAAGTATAAAAAAATACAAATTGCTTTAAATTTATAATTTTTGAGTAATGCAACAGAGTTACAAACTGATTAAGGAGCTGGAGAAAAAAGGATTAAAAGTAATACAAATGAGAAGGGGGGGGGGGGGCGGGGTTGGGGAGGGTTCAGTTTGTCAATGCCATGAAGCCAGTGATCTGGCACGTTGAGACTCGGTTGACAGGGTAGTCACTAATAATTCACCTTGGGATTAATCAGGAAGGTTAGTCCTTGCTTGGAAGCTAATTCCTTTGGAAGGTTACTCTGGTTATTTCTAATTTTGTACATGGCTGCTCATGGGACACTATTTTTAGCTGCGACTAGCAGCTCTATAAGTGGCAATGTCAGTCTGTCTGTTGGTCTGTCTGTGACCAACGAGTTTCAAAACTCAATAACTTGTGAAATACTTGATGGAATGACTTTATATTTGGCATGTAAGTGTATCTTATTGATGTCTAGCCACTGTTCAATGCATGTGTTGTTCCAAATATTTTTCTTGGAGTTATGGCCCTTAAATGAACTTAGAATTTGTCGGTCTGTTGGTCTGTCTGTGACCAACGAGTTTCAAAACTCAATAACCTTTGAAATACTTGATGGAATGACTTTATATTTGGCATGTAAGCGTATCTTATTGATGTCTAGCCACTGTTCAATGCATGTGTTGTTCCAAATATTTTTCTTGGAGTTATGGCCCTTGATGAACTTAGAATTTTGTGAGATTGCACCACCCGTTGCAGCTATGGCATCGATGTCGCGATTTTTTCCTGGGATATTCTTCAGGTATAATAAATGATAATAGACAAGATACACATATGTAGCAAAATTAACCTTTGGAGGTGTAAGGAAGTGAACACTTGATGTGGTTATCTGTTGTGATTCTTGACTCTTAACCCTGGAAATCTTAATTCTGTCCTTGACCACATTTTACTGCAACAACAGGTGCCCAACACGCAGTCACTGGGTGAACACACATGTTAGATTCTTAGAATCTTAGGTCAGAAAAAAAAAAGGGTTTTGGTTCTTAGGATTAAATTTCAAAATTGGGTTGGCAATACACTCCGGCAAACTTGGGCCCAGCCTGCCTAGGTACGACACCCCCTCCCCCCCCCCCCAGCCCGACCCTCACAGCTTTAGTAAAGTCCTTCATCCGACACTGAACCAACAGGGTTCGAAGCGGCATTTGGACATGTAAACAGCTCACCAGAAGCATATTAAAAAGTGTATTTTTGTACTGTTGAAAGGTAACTAATGTAAGGGAGGTAAGGTAATCAAATTAACTGTCAAAGAATTCTCTTTTATTCATGCTTTGGAAATGCTGACAGTGCTTTACGCATTATGTGACCCCCCACCCCCCCATATGTCTCACCAAATTTAATTTGCTTTGTTCCATGGCTGATTTTAAATAATTTTTAGTGATCTCAGACTTTGATATCATGAACTTTTTTTTAAAGTCTTTATAAACATCACTCTGGCAACCATTTCAGTACCGTTAAGCTGACAAGTCACAACAACAGAACAAACCTTTTCACCTCAAGCGAAGTTTAAGATGCCAGGATTGCAGTGTCTGGATTGCTGGTTTGGAGTTCCAGCCTTAATACATCCCCCGCACCGTCACTTAACCGTGACTCAGTTTATTCTTTTTCAAACAGAAATGTATCTTGTCTGTCATAAAATAAAATTCCAAAGGTCCAGTGTGGGTATTGTCAGGCTATGTGAATAGGGTATACTTGGTGTGGTAAAAAAAAATAAAAATAAAAACTGCCCTCCCTCACTGAATTTGGAAAACCAATTGCCTGAGAACCAAAACCTTTTTTCTTTTTGGCCTTAGCAGTTTTTCTAGGCAAGTCATTGCCCCCTTCATAGGCAGCCAAAACTTGCCTAGAAACAACTGGACAGCCACAAGACTTAATCTGTCATAGTGTAGCAAAAATGTGTAAACTCTACAGGCCTATGATGGTTAATAGGACAAGTAAATAACTGGAAAAGTTAATTCTGTAGCAACAACAATCTCAAACTATTGCATGCCAGATGCCTGTAAATACAGATTTTTAAAAGTAGATTGTAAATGTAATTATCTAAATTCTTTGGGCACATGAGAAATGGCTGGAACTCAGCATTTTCAAAACACGAGCCAGCCATTATAAATACATGTTATGCTGTGATGACATGGTAAATTATTTGAAAATCATTTGTTTCGGCTAAAAAATACAATTTGATTTTCAGGTGATTCCTTACTGAAATAGAGCCTCCTTTATTGGACGGTTTTGTTGCCTTGCAGTGTCTTTAAATGTTATTACAGAATTGGGAGTCTACATTTTTTGATTAATGTATGTAACTGAAATCTCTAAGAGCATAACTAAAGTTGCAAGACAAATTTATATTTAAATTAAAATTATTTTGTTTTCATAATTATAATGTTTCTATATATTCTGTGTGACAAGATAGCTGAAAGTCTCTCATTCCATGCTCACTAGATGCAAGAAAAAAATAAAAATAAAACCTTTCCCCCTCACTGATTTGAAAACTAATTTGACGAGAATCTGTTAATTTATTAGGGCCCCGCCGAGAGGTGGATGCCCTATAGTGATCGCTCTATCCGTGCATCCGGCCGTGCGTGCGTGCGTCCGTAATCTTTCTCTCTTAATAGATAAGGTTTTGATATTTGACATGTGGGTATATTATCTCAAGACGATGTGTCGTGTACCACGGTTGCCATGCTTTGACCTTGAACTTTGACCTCAAGGTCAAATTATTCCGAATTCGGGGTTCTTTTCTGACAAGTTCGTTTCCGTGCTATAACTTTTTTCCCTTAATAGATAGGGTTTTGATATTTGGTATGTGGATAGATTATCTCAAGACGACGTGTCGCCTACCAAGGTTGCCATGCTTTGACCTTGAAGTTTGACCTCAAGGTCAAATTATTCCGAATTCGGGGTTCTTTTCTGACAAGTTCGTGTCCGGCCGTAACTTTTTTCCCTTAATAGATAGGGTTTTGATATTTGGTATGTGGGTAGATTATCTCAAGACGATGTGTCGCGTACCACGGTTGCCATGCTTTGACCTTGAACTTTGACCTCAAGGTCAAATTATTCCGAATTCGGGGTTCTTTTCTGACAAGTTCGTGCCCGGGCTGTAACTTTTTTCCCTTAGCAGATAGGGTTTTGATATTTGGTATGTGGATAGATTATCTCAAGACGATGAGTCGCGTACCAAGGTTGCCATGCTTTGACCTTGAACTTTGACCTCAAGGTCAAATTATTCAGATTTTTTTTTTCTGACAAGTTCGTGTCCGGGCTGTAACATTTTTCCCTTAATAGATAGGGTTTTGATATTTGGTATGTGGGTAGATTATCTCAAGACGATGTGTCGCGTACACAGTTGCCATGCTTTGAACTTTGACCTCAAGGTCAAATTATTCCGAATTCGGGGTTCTTTTCTGACAAGTTCGCGTCCGGGCTGTAACTTTTTTCCCTTAATAGATAGGGTTTTGATATTTGGTATGTGGATAGATTATCTCAAGACGACGTGTCGCGTACCAAGGTTGCATGCTTTGACCTTGACGTTTGACCTCAAGGTCAAATTATTCAGATTTTTTTTTTTTTTTTTCTGACAAGTTCGTGTCCAGGCTGTAACTTTTTTCCCTTAATAGATAGGGTTTTGATATTTGGTATGTGGGTAGATTATCTCAAGGCGGCGTGTCGTGTACCAAGGTTGCCATGCTTTGACCTTGAAGTTTGACCTCAAGGTCAAATTATTCCGAATTTGGGTTTTTTTTCTGACAAGTTCGTGTCCGGGAAGGGATTTTAATCAGATTTTACCTATTGCTTGAAATATTTTAGTATTACGGTTCACATCAGTTTATACCTAACATCGGTTAGTTGCTGCGGGGCCAGCAGAGATGGATTCCATCTCCGTGATATCTAGTTTTTGTAGCCTTACATAATATATTTAAAGCTTTTCTCCCAAAATAACATTAAAAAGAAAAATTTTCTTTGGAAAACATTTCCTTCATAAGTCAATGTGTAAAACTGTTGAATTTCTTAATATATGTATGTATCACACGTGACCTCAAAAGTAAAAATTCGACAACAAAAACTAAGATAGAGTTTCCCTTGAACAAAAGTCAAGATCGTGGGTCCATACTTGGGCTCCCTATATTTAACTGGTAGAGTGCTAAATTATTTTTGGTCATCCAAATTTATTCACATCTCTTTGTCTTGTTACAATTTGTGGGAGAGTGCCACTTGGCACTCTCCCATAAATTGTAACAAGGCAAACCCTCACAGACTAAATAATGTTAATTCCAAGCTAATATGAAGCATATCCTCAGAATATGAAGGCATCAAGTTGCAGCACCTGCACTTAAGAATAAAGCCCAAATATGGGCTTCAGGTACTCTACCAGTTAACTTAACGGCAATATTGAGAATATTCTTTAAAAGTCTTCTTGATCAGATCCACCCTTGTGAATCTTTTGATATTTGATAATCAGCAACCTCTGGGAGGTCAGATTCACATTTGCTAAAATCAAGTCCATGATTTTATATTTAGTGTAATGTGAGAAGAATTCTTTAAAAATCTCCTTCTTTGGATCCACTTTCAGATTAAAGTTTTTTTCAAATCAAGTTCCTGGCTCCATATTTGGGCTCCCTATGGGAGTCCATATTTTAATTTGATGCAGAATGAGGAATATTCTTTAAAAATCATCTGCTTCAGATTCTCCAGTCAGAATCATCTGATATTTTGTATACAACATCCTGAGGGGGACCAGATTCAAATTTGTTCAAATCAAGTCCCTGGGCCACACATGTGCAATATGAAGAATATTCTTAAATCCAGCATCCTTTGGAGAGGCAGATTCAGGTTTATTCAAATCAGAACACTGTGTTTGTATTTGGGTTCCCTCTTGGAACCCAAGTTTTATTTAGTGCAATTTGAGCAAAATTCTTTAAAAATCTTCTTCAGATCCACCAGACAGAGAATCTATTGATATTTGGTATGCAGCATCATTGGGAGGTGGTGGGGGATTAAAGTTTTATCAAATCAAGTTCCTCAGGTAATATTTGGGCTCCTTTTGAGAGCCCAAACTTTAATTTAGTGGTGAAGCAGGCAGTATGAAAAAAATTCTTGAAAAATGGTATTTTTATACTGTACCAATGACCCAGACATAGCTGGTGCTAACTCTTAAAATATAGGGCCAAACACAAATTTTGCCCCCCAATCCTCAAAATTTGCATCTAAAACCAAAGAAAACATGTCCTGAATGGCCCTCCACACTTCACCTCTACTGCGCATGCGCAGTGTCAAGGACGTTCCGAAATTGGCGCCATTAATCATTCTTAGTTTGGCCCTTCATCAGTTAACATCTGACTGATCTTTGTGCTTGTAAATCTCAGTTTAAATGATGCCAGACACATAAATATTAGTGAAATGGTGATTCTAAGGAGGATATAGTAGGAGGAGAGGAAAAATGTGTGACAGAAAATTATCAGGGCTGTAACTTAAAATTTTTTAATGAAATTATGTTAAGTTACCTATTTTCGAGGCAGCAGCCATTTTGTTGTCAATCTTGTTATCAAGTTACACTGCTTGTTCAGTGTTTTCCTCTCTCCCTTTCCTTTAAGTCCCCTCTTGCTATTCTCCCATGCTTTTGGCATATTTTCTGTAATTTTATTACTAAAATTTCTTGGGAGTTTTAGCTGAATAACAGAATGAATTCTGTTCTTTTCCCCATGTTTACGTCTTCACCTATGGGTGGTTAGGCGTAGTGTTCTGCATCTACCATCTGATTTTCTGCAGTTTCTTCCCTGGAAGTCTCTGTTTTGCATCAGATAGTGTATTATTGGTAACTGATTTCGGGCCTGGGTGCCTGGAGTCTTATTCTAGTGTTTTTACACTTATTGTTTACATTTACAACAGCCCTCTGTGTGATGGGGGATTTCTCGAAAATAATATCTTGATGTTAATTTAATCATAACTAGATACATTATTATTGTTCGTAAGTGTTGCATAAATTGTTTAAAATATTTTTAAAATTTTTGTCCACACTTAGGCTTGGGATCCATTGGGGCTCAACGTTACTTTTCAGAAACTTGGGCTGTTCTGAAAAAATATTTTTTCAAAATTTTTTGATTTCAATTATTTTTTCTATGTTAATGGATCATATTATTATGTATTTTGATTGTCAGGGGTTGGTGCGAGTACTAGGACTTTGTTTTCTTTTCACATTGAAAGGATTTTGGTCAATTGTAATAAGAGGAAATCTTCCTCTGACTTTTATAATCATTGTATATGTAGTCAGTGTACTCGCACTAGCTCCTGTTCTGTATGTGATAATTTCGATGACAACATGGGAAGCGTGTGTCACGGTATGTTAGTGGGGAATTGGACATTCCGGTCCTTTCCCCGCAGGGTCACTCTACTTTATCAATTTCTATTTCAGACGATCAAGATTAGGGTGATGTATCCGTGATGTCTTCCAAAAGTGTGCCTTCGTCGTCACAATTAATGAAGAGCTAGCGGAAAAGTGCTCATGTAAATACGCCAATTGCCTAAGAGGACCCTAGTAGGTTCGACGGCCTTTGACGTCCGCTAGCTCGCCCGGTGTAGCGTCCATTCATCGAATGGTTCGGCAGCCGGGTTCGTCCGTTGCGGTCTAGAAGGAGTTTCGGGGTGATGCGAGCACTGTAAATCAACCAAATGCACACCCAGTGACGGCGGATTAGAGGGAGAACGGAGGAAGCCTTTTAGTCCGGTTCCTAGCTCGTCCAGGTCCATCCGGACGGCGAGCGAGAGAGGCCCCTCTCTCGTACAACAACGTCTGGCCCCAGATGTTGTGGTACAAAATGTTTCGCATTCGAAGCATACGTCCGCCGCTCAGGACGCTCCGACATATAGTCAGTCCGGAGAGACTGTCAATAAGGCTTCCTCATTCTCATGGTAGCGCACAAGACCGCTCTTGGCTACGTGACCTCGGATATCCAGTCAGCTTCGCCAATCGGAGAATCATCGGCGACCAGGTCATACCATCCGGTAGCCAGGGACACGAGGCCTGCAGACTCCGGACGTTCGCATAAGAAAGTGTGCGGTAGTCAACGTACACGGAGCTTCCGGCGGCAATGCATCGTAAGACCGCTACTGCACAGGCCCCGGTGACGGACGTGCTATCCCAAATAGCACAGCTTATCGCAGCATCCCAGCAACAACTGAATCTGTCGCATCATGTATTATCTGACGATGCTGGGTCGGGACGCTCCGCGGAAGCAGGTACGGACGTCCGAAAATTTCATCCGTTCCGACGGGATGCCGAAAGGGATTCGGAGGATTTCGAGCTTTCCCTTTCGGAACAACATGTGCTGTTGTGTATGTCATCTGACTTTATCTTCTACAGGTTCTTTCGTCAGACCAGAATGCTGCGATGCTGGATAAGAAACTGATAGCGTCGGTAGACTTAGAAATTTTTGGTTCGGTTCAGGGACATCGTCCCTCAGTTCCGACATAGTCCAATAATGTCACACAAACTTTCGAATTATTGAACGACGCTATATATATTATTATTATATGCTTGCTATTACCAAGCATTTCTGGTTTCTTGTTCGCAAAGATACGGAGATGTCTTTCAAAGTGTGCCTCTGTCGTCATAGTTAATGAAGAGCTAGCGGCAATAAGTGCTCATGGAATATGTCTATCGCCTAAGAGGTCCCTTGTAGGATCGACGGAGTGACATTCGCTAGCTCACCCGGTGTAGCGTCCATTCATCGAATGGTTCGGCAGCCGGGTTCGTCCGTTGCGGTCTAGGAAGGAGATTTGGGTGATGCGAGCACTATAATAACTTTAGTACTCACCCAGTGACGACGGATTAAGGACAGAACGGAGGAAGCCTGTTAGTCCGGTTCCTGGCTCGTCCAGGTCCGTCCGGGCTGTGAGTGAGAGAGGTCCCTCTCTCGTACAACAACATAAGGGACCGCTTGTTGTGGTTCAGATATTTCGCATTCGGAGCATATGTCCGCCGTTCGGGACGCTCCGTTATATTGACAGTCCGAGAGACTGTCGATAATGCTTCCTCATCCTCACAGCAGCGCACACGACCGCACATTGGCTACGTGACCTCGAGTATCTGACCAGTTTCATCATGCAGTGATTCCATGGCGAACAGGTCACGCCATCCGGTAGCCAAGGGACACAAGGCCTATACACTCTGTTCGCTCGCATAATAGAAGTATGCACGGGGTAACGATCGCGGAGCTTCCAGCGGCAATGCATCGTAGGACCGCTTCTCCACAGGCCTCAGTGATGGACGTGCTATCCAAGTTAGCACAGTTTATCGCAGCATCCCAGCAATCGACAGTTTCTCGGTCGGATCAGGAATTATCCGACGGCGCTGGGTCGGTGCGCTCCGCTGTTGCATCAGGTTCGGACGACCAAACGCTTTATAGGGTCCGACAGGATGGCGAAAGGGATTCGGACGGTTTCGAGTTTTCCCTTTCGGAACAACGGAAGCTGCCATACATTTCTTCCGGCATTATCTTCCAGTGGTTGTTCCTTCAGACTACATTGCTGCGATGTTGGATAAGAGACTTATAGCGTCATTGGACACGGAATTTTGGATCAGTTCAGGGTCATTGTCCCTAACTTACCGACGCAGTCCAATAATGTCATTAGAACATTTGTATTATTTATCGACGCTATATATATATAAGCCTGCTACCAAGCATGATAGTTTAGTTTCTTGTCTGCAATGCTTAATTCTGCCTTTTATCATTTCTAGGAATACTTTATTTTGGCAGAACGGGGCATACCGAGAGTTTATATGCGTCTAGACGGCGGGGTTAAAGACTGGAAATTATCTTTTTCGCCCTCTATGTCTTTTCCAACCACAATGTTGGGAACGACAATGTTGTCTAATAGACTTAACTTAGACGCTTTATCATACGTAGTCCACCTTACTGAGGCGTTATCATTACGTCTTCAAGAGAAAGAATTCCGGGATATGATCCTCAATGTGATTTCTTTCAAGGGCAGTAGTTTGTCCACGTATAACTCTGCCCTTCAGTGGCAACCTGGAGTTGGTTAGACGTGACGTAGCCCTAGCTACATCCACGCGCGTGGATAGTAAGGTGAAGAACTCTCTCAGAGTCGCTTCGGTCTCGGAGAAGCTTCTTTTCGACGGCAACTTTTCAGCAATCCATGAATTGCTCGATATACATGTTCTCTTGTCTATCAAGTGTAGCAAGAGATTCAGACTGGGACAAACATTCGGTGGTTGACTCAGAGAGTGCCACTGCAGTTGCCGGATCCGAGTTTTATAATTATGACAGTTGCCAGTCAAACAGGTTGGGGTACAATATTGATCCCAACGGATTCGTAGTGCCAGGGTCTTTGGGTTCCGCAGTTTCTAGGCAAGCACTTATCTCCACGGAATAATGTTTTTTAGGCTTGCTTTATGTCATTGGATGAACATTATTCAGAAACGCATGTCCAAATCCTGTCCAATAATACGACAGTAGTTGCGTAATTCTGGAACCAGGGAGGCACTCATTCGATTCCGTTATTCAATTTAACGGAAAGAATCCTTCTGTTTGTTATAGTACACCAAGTTCTGCTTCGGTCCGTCATATTCCGGGTCATCTGATTGTATTGCCGGACTCCCTTTCACGTAAGGGTCGCTTGTTGCCGTCAGAATGGACTCTCAACAAACAAGTATTCAATCAGATTTGCTATCAATGGGAGCGCCCAATGATAATTTATTTACGACACAACTTGCTAATCAATTGCAGACGTATGTGTTTGCTTGTCCGGATCTCTGAGCTTATGTTGTTAACGCTCTATTGATCTAATAGGACGGAATGATAGGATATGCATATCCTCCTGCGCTGTTGTTTCAGCAAGTATTGCTAAGATAAACAACCACAATACATTTCTGTTGATAGCATCTCTGTCTTCACAGAGACCGTGGGTAAATTTACTCAGATGTCTACTGTGGAACTTAACGCGAAAACTTCCTCCATGAGAGGATCTTCTTTCGCTGGGGAAAATCGTGTCATCTTCATCACAACCCGCAAGGTCTCAACCTTCACGTATTCCGTTGTGTGGTCCTTATTGCATTGTAAGCATTGTACTGGACGAGCTTTGGACGCGATTTCTTACTGTAGGAGAACCTCTTCTTCGCTATTCTATGCGGCTAAAGTGGAGGCTCTTCCGTCGTTGTTGTAGGGATCGCTATATTGATATTGTTGATCCCTCCATTCTAGTCATTGCAACTTTCTAGTATACTTGTTTGACAAGATCTACTGCAGCCTGATACTATTAAGGTTATAGGTCTATGTTATCTCATACCTATGCACTCTATGATAGTTTACAATTGAGTCTTATGTCTCTTTATCTAAGTCAGTTAGTAACTTTTCGATAAATAGACTTAGAATCATTAGATTAAATTTAAATTTCTATATGGAATTGAACTTCGGTTCTTATTTAGCTAAGTAATCATTTGAGCCTCTGGAAACAGTAGTTTTCAAATTCTGACCTTTTAGACAGTAATTCTGTTGGCTTCTCTTTTACTGAAGAGTCAGTGAGTTTCATGCACTATCGGTGGATGATTCTCACTTTTGTAGTTTCGGAATCACTACTTCCTTTACTATTTAGGTTGGATTTTTGGTTAAGAGTCAGGCTCGTAATAAATATCCGGAACCTATTGTTATTAAGGTCCTTCCGTCTTCGTACGGGCATAGGCCTTTACTCTGTCCGGTTAGAGTTTACATATTTATAAACAGATATCTGTTTATTATTACGGACGTAAGCTTCTTCTGTCTTTGATGCCTAATAGAAGGACGTTACGCTCCATTCTATTGCTAATGGATTCAATTAACTATCGGTACTGCTTATGGTATATCATTGACTTAGCAGTTGTGCTTGAGATTTCGGCTCATGAAGTAAGAGTTCTTTCTACATCTTGGGCTTACATTAATAGTGTCGCTATTATAGATTTTTGAAGGCTGCTCATTGCGCTCAGCCATCCACATTCATGAATTTTTTATCTCAGAAATATCGAGTCCATTTCTGGAGGCCTCTTTTGTTAGGTCTATTATCTACTGCTCAGAATGTCATTCACTTAACAGTTGCTACTATAGGTAGGTAGGCGGTCTGTTTCGGCAGTGACTCCGTTCTGCTGCCCTCTTTGCTCTGGGCTATTTGACCCAGGGCAAGAAAAAGGAAGGGGGGGGGGGGGAGGTTGTTTCCTTGGGTCACCTGTTTTACTATGAAAACAAGGGGATACCTCCTCCGGAGTTAGTAATTCTGAGCTGTTACTGGGATGGTTTTTTAGTGAGAAGTTTATGTTTTAAAAATTCATTCAGGTCTTAGTTTTTAAAGTATAGCTTTTGAATATAGCACGTGTCAAACGGACGTTATTATACAACCCTCAGACACTTTTAAGGAGTATAAAGAATCTCTATTCTCTAGACTTACTTTATTTTTTGGCTTACTTTAAAAATTATTAGTATAAGGATTATACTAGATATTAATAGAGTACATGGATGTATGATGCTCAATTTTGCAAGGTGTTGTATCTTTCTAATTTAACATAAATAAGAAAGATACATGTAAGGCCTAATACTTATTTTTCCCTAGAGGGGATGACTCTATTTTTTATAATTGAGCGTATTCCAACTTGCTCTATGCCCTAGGCCCTCCAGCCTTTTTACTATTCAGCTATGTCTGGGTCATTGGTACAGTATAAAAATGTTAAAATTTTTTTAGTAATTTATATATTTTTTATACTTACCAATGACCCAGACGGGGATGGCCCTCCCAGGAGTTGGGAACTCATACCTCCCCGCTGAGTACATAGCGCTTACCAGGCACTGGTTATAAGAATGATTAATGGCGCCAATTTCGGAACATCCTTGACACTGCGCATGCGCAGTAGAGGTGAAGTGTGGAGGGCCATTCAGGACATGTTTTCTTTGGTTTTAGATGCAAATTTTGGGGATTGGGGGGCAAAATTTGTGTTTGGCCCTATATTTTAAGAGTTAGCACCAGCAATGTCTGGGTCATTGGTAAGTATAAAAAATATATAAATTACTAAAAATTTTTTTAACTTTCTTCAGATCTACCCATCAGAATCTTATGACATTTGGCATATACGGCATGCATCCTTGGGTTGCCAGAGTGAGTGTCAGATTCAAGCTTGTTTAAATCCAGTGCCTGGGTTCCTGTTTGGGCTCTATAGTATCAACTAACCACAGATGCTGAATGGGGCATTAGATCCTTCTTTAAACAGGTTAGTATTTAAGGTCCTTTGGGGGTCATTTGGTTTTAATTGCCTGGAAAAGAAGAAAACATCACAGCTACTCAGTTAATCATTAGGAGAACAGTTCATCAGATTGCATTTGGATGAAACTTTTTTTTGTTACCCTAAATAGTTTAATTCTGTTTATCTTCACAGATGTTGAGGAAAATGTTGTTGCCAGAAAACACACAATAGCAGGTCACACTGGTGATATGCCATTTGTCATGGAGTGTCATGTGATTGAACCACTGGTATGTGCCTTTTGTTCTGTAGGTTCTTATTAGCTTATCCATGTTAGAAGTATGCATCTGGACCTTGTTTAACCTTCTGCACACTGATGTCAGAGTACTCTTTCCAACAATTAACCCTTTACCCAACTCAGATGATTTCAAAATTTATTATTTTAAATATCATTTTTTAAAATTTTTCAAAAAATTTCAACAAAACCATATCATGTGACCCCTCATTGGAACGAGCTCAATGAGCTTGTTCCAATGAGGAGTTACATGATATGGTTTTGTTGAAATATTTTGAAAATTTAATTTTTTCAACTGCTCAGTTTGCATATTACGCGGGCGGATGCGGGCGACTCGTTAGGTAAAGGATTAATCAGATGATTGAGTAAGTCTCTGTTTTTAATTTTATTAAACATCCGAGCATTTATGTTGTAAATGTTGGCCTTGTAGGATAAGCGTTAACATTATCTTGAACAAGTTTGAAAATTACCTATCCATTTATTAACTTCCCACTCATTGATGTCAAAATATCAAATTTTATCTCTACAAATTTTCCCATAATGCAGCTGGGAATTTAACCAGGGCATTCTTGTTTGACAGAGCTCATCAAACTCTGTCAAACAAGAATGGATTGGTTAAATTCCAAATTGCATTATGGGAAACACTTGCTTTTTGAAAGTTTGCTATTTTGACATCGTTGTGTGGGGAGTTAAACCTGTTAATTGTCCATCACACCAATGACCAATGAAAAGTCTTTTGTCCGGCAGCATCATGCTCGAGTGACAAAGGTTAAGGTCACAGGAATGGGAAAACTTGATTCTCTCACAGACTGCATTTGTCTGGAGTCATAATTCTATAAAGCTTGGCTGACAAAGTTGTTGTCTGCTTACACACTTTTGTTATTTACAATCCCTGTGTGCAGGGATTCATTGTTTAAAAGGTTAGTCTATATCAGTTAATCCTTTATCCAAGAAGGTGTTTTTTAACCCTGTACCTAGCATGAAAAGCAGATGACACTTGCAAAAAAATTCTTGAATAATTAATTTTTTTCATTTTTTTGAGGGGTCATAACCTATGTTTTTGAGACAAAAATGAAAAAAATAATGAAAATTAATTAGTGATTATTGAGAATAGCGCTGGCCGGTTTTGGCCGTTACGTTGGGTAAAGGGCTAAATAAACTAAATTCCACTCATGGGGAGAAATTTTATCTCTATTTTCCAATAAAACCATTCAGATATCGTTGTCAAAAGAACTTGCACATTACTGTACAGGTCGAAATAAGTTGTAACACAGCTGCAATAAACTAAGTATAATGATGCTTGTGCACTGATAAGACCTGAATCTAACATCATTTTCTGGAAATCTCTCTTTGGGAGCTTTCCAGAAAATGATGTTCATTTCTGGTGTTATCAGAGTAGGAAGAGAAAGATAATAGTTTATAGCAGTTATCCTACAAATTTATTTTGACTTGTACCATATGCCTATTCAAGAGACATCCATATATAGATATATATTTGTATATAGTTCTGTTGAGAAAGTTCTCACATGTTGGTGGCTGTGTTGGCCTTATGGAAATAATATCAATACAGCTTTTGGCCGCTATGCTCAGATATATTTAATTTGAAACCTTCTGGACTGGAGTGAGCACCAAATTCAACACAAAACCTTTCATTCCAGTATTTATAGGCCATTTGGCCATAGTCCGGGGATATCTGAGGCCGGACGGTCATCGTTAGTATTGTTTACTATGGAATATGTACTGGTTTTACTCATAAGGATATTACATTTCTCTCAAATTCGAAATTATTTCAGAACTGCAAATTGATTCTCATTACTCTGGTCAAATTTTAAGGTCTATGGTAACATGTTCCTGGGTGCAAGGCTTCCAAAATAGACAACATAGCTATAAACAATTGGCTAAATATGACTTTATATTTGTGTTGTTGAGGTGTAGCTATTATATCAACTGAAAATTATATTCAGCTAGCGGGTGATACCCGGCATTGCATGGTAAAAGATGGTTGTATCAGCCGTTTTCGAAATAGAAGGTCAAGGTCACCAATTTCAAGGTCATGGTCACCCCACACGGGCACCCCGATAAAGTCAAAATGATCGATGGGTCAATGTAGACCGATCGGCCCATCCATTTTCGAAATAGAAAGTCAAGATCACCAATTTCAAGGTCATGGTCACCTGCACCGGCACCCCAAAAAGTCAAAATGATTGATGGGTCAATATACCTGCACATATGAAATTTTAGCCTGATTGGCCCAGCCGTTTTCGAAATAAAAGGTCAAGGTCACCAATTTCAAGATCAAGGTCACCCAGCACGGGCACCCCAATAAAGTCAAAATGATCGATGGGTCAATATACCTGCACATATGAAATTTTAACCCGATCGGCCCAGCCATTTTGGAAATAAAAGGTCAAGGTCATCAATTTCAAGGTCAAGGTCACCCTGCACGGGCACGGCACCCATCCCATGTTACTCGCAGGGACGAATTACCCCTGTGTACAAAGTTTGAGATCGATCGGTCGAGAAACGGAGGAGTTCACCCGGAACAAAGATAAAGAGAGAGATACAGACAGACATTCACATTTATATATTAGATAAACAAACCACAAACAAACTCTATTGTTTTGTTCATTGTTTGACCATTTAGCATCCAGGCAGATTTATATATTCATTCTACATGAGGTGACTAGTTCATGGGTGTTTTTGTCTTGGTATGCAGTTATTATTGTTCATAAGGCCTAACAAAATTAAAAATTTGTTTCTCATGCCCTCCCGCATGGTTCTTTTGGATGCTGCATGCTCTCTTTTTATAACCAAGGCAAACTTAAAAATTAAATGTTTAATGTCTGATATTTTACGCAAGTTAATAAAATTGATAATTTTTTCCTTTGAGTGCAACAAAGCTTTGCAATGCAATTGCACTCTAGGGACGATACACCACCCATTTTCCAAATTACAGCTATTCTAACCCAAGTTATCTCTTCTGGATACAAGATTGCATGCACATTAATTTTTCTTTGAACTGCTTGTGTGTGTGACTCATCCAGTATTTATAAACCAATTTTGTTGAACGTCTGATGAAAAACCACTAGCAAGTGAACCTGTACATGCTACACACACACAATATTATGAAGCTGCAACATATTTTGTTCAAGTTGTCTCCTCTTGAACTAAGATATAATATTTGATGTCTCTCTTGGGTTTGTGAATCGTCCTGATGAAACTTTTTTTTTTTTACATTGTCACGGCCAAGCAGAGAGGGCCACACTTCCATGTTTTTAGTTTTTACACTTTAGCCCCTTCACCTAAAGAATTGCCTACATCCATTTCAAAACATTTCCACAAGACCATGTCATGTGACCCCCTCATTGAAACAAGCTCACCGAGCTCGATCCAGTGAGGGGGTCACATGATATCGTTTGTTTGAAATCTTTTGAAAAATTTTTAAAAACATAAATTAAAATAATCAATTTTGATATCGTCTGCATTGGGTAAAGGGTCACGGTGAAATTAAAAAAACTTTGAGTTTGAATAAAAATATATTCACTTGTCTTCCCCAATATATATTTTTTTATTGTGTGCAGTTTTCTTGTGGAGTTTACCTTTATATTCTGACAAGCATTTTTATCACCATCAGCAATACTTCTAGTTATGAGAAAAGCTAACACTTCTGGAATATAGCAATATTTTTTTCCTAAAAACTGAAAAATTATGACTGTCGTGTCTATCAATTTTCATAGTCGATTATTCACTACTATGAATCCATGGTTAGTCGATTAATAGTTGTTTCCTATAAATTCATCAAACAATTTCTCATATATTTACAAATTGATGACTGATGATGTATGAATGTGTGCTCTGTGTTAGATAAAATGGAAACCCCAAATATCTCTGACTGATCTGAAGAATTTGAACAGAAGAACGTTTGTGCAAATGTTTCATTTCTATAACTAATTTTCAGAAATTTTGAACATAAACACCCCCCCCCTCCTCTCATCCCCCTCCCCCTGCAATTCCTACTCATGTGTTACACCTTAGTAGGGGGCGCTGTGGCTCAGTTGATAGAGGTGCAGGCTGCAAGCCGAGAGGTCCTCGATTCGAATCCCACCTGCGGCAGCCGCGTTGTGTCCTTGGGCAAAACACTTCTCCCCGATTGCCTACATGGGGGCACGATGACGCTGTGTACTGAGGCGTACTGCACGTCGATGGTGCGCATGTCTTCAATCACTCTAACCCTGCCTGTGCTGCGGTGCAGAGTTCAGAGTTACGATGTTGGAGAGCTGACAGCTGCTCGTCGTTGCTCGGTGGTTCTCTCCGGGTACTCTGGCTTCCTCCACCCGTAAAACTGTCACGGTCACGATTAGCCATTGTGCATAAGTATGTGACCTTAAACACCAATAAATAAATATAAATATATAAATATATACACCTTAGTACTGCAAGTGAAATGAGTGTTATGGTAACTTTCTCACTTTCACGTTTCAGATTGTTCCCAAGAGGTTGTTTCTGTACACAAGACCAAAGATTTTATTTACTATGCTGTCTGTAATAACTGTCCAAATTGCAAATTATTCAAATGCAGGGTTCGTACAGGTCGTGAAATCCTGGAAAAGTCATGGAATTTTCAAAAAAATTCAAGTGCCTTGAAAAGTTTTGGAAAATGGGCTGGAGGGGCTTAAGTTTTGGAAAAGTCATGGAATTTGTAACCAGGTTTAAAAGGGATTGATTTTGTCTAAAAATTGCGTGCAACTTGCACAAAAATTATATAAAAAAAACAAAGCTTTTCTGTTTGGGTGCGAACTAACCCGGTCATGGAATTTTTTTGAAAAGTTTTGGAAAAGTCATGGAATTTGATTCTCTGAAAACTGTATGAACCCCGAAATGGTACACTGTTTGAATGATGCTATTTAGTACTGATTAACAGAGTTCCGGACTTCATTCACCTCATTACACAGTACAAGTTAAACCCAATTTGTACAACTTTAAAATTGGTCGACAACTGACTAAAAATATAAACCGACAGCTACTGCAATAGTCAACATTTAAGTCAGCTACTCAAATTATCATGACGGTCCTGTGAAAAAGTTCATTGTTTCCTTCCAAAAACATGGCTTTTGGCTCCTCATTGATATGAGCTGCATATGCAGCCAAGACATAACTAGAACTAGGAACAACTGCCAGGAGAATTGGGAAATTATCTCAGATACTTCATAATGGCTGCACTGGCTAGCACCTTTTCTTAGAACTGTACTGAATCCTTACTTTTAATTTCAGAGTGAATCTGAAGAACATAGACCTGGTATTTCTGAATTCCAAATGAGTGTCATTCCAGAACTTTACGAGAATATTGGAGAAAGTTTCAACAGGTTATTTTGGGTTGCTATATTTGAGACACGGAAATGGGATGCCAGAAGTGAAGTGCTTGCATACTGGTTGTGTAACCCATTAAAATTCAAGTTGATTGACCATCTCTTGCTTTATATGGAACAGTTTCTTCTGTAAAGGCCACTTTTTAGTCGAGTTGTGACGAAGTCAAACTCGACTTATAGTTTGGTGAATGTCTGGCGGGCGGGCGGGCGGGCGGGCGGGCGGGCGTAAACAATTGGTTTCCGGATGATAACTTGATAGTGGTTCAACTCACATTCATTAAACTTCATACGTAGGTTGGTCTTGGTGGGAGGAAGAACCCTATTGATTTTGGACATGTTACGTCGAAGGCCAAGGTCACAGTGACCTTGAATGTAGTAAATCTTAAACAGTTGGTTTCCGGATGATAACTTGATAATGGTTCAACTCACATTCATGAAACTTCATAGGTAGATTGGCCTTGGTGAGGGGAAGAACCCTATTGATTTTGGACTCGCTACGTCAAAGGTCAAGGTCAACGTGACCTTGAACATAGTAAATCGCAACAATTCCTTTCCGGATGATAACTTGATAGTAATTCAACCTACATTCATGAAACTTCATAGGTGGGTTGGCCTTGGTGCGAGGAAGAACTCTATTGATCTTGGACTCACCAGATCAAAGGTCAAGGTCACAGTGACCTTTAACATAGTATATCGCAACAATTGGTTTCCGGATGATAACTTGATAGTGGTTCAACCTAGAGTCATGAAACTTCATAGGTGTGTTGGCCTTGGTGCGAGGAAGAACCCTATTGATCTTGGACTCACCAGGTCAAAGGTCAAGGTCACAGTGACCTTGAACATAGTATATCGCAACAATTGGTTTCCGGATGATAACTTGATAGTGGTTCAACCTAGAGTCATGAAACTTTACAGGCGTGTTGGCCTTGGTGCGAGGAAGAACCCTATTGA
This sequence comes from Pictodentalium vernedei, assembly GCA_031216915.1. Lineage (NCBI taxonomy): Eukaryota > Metazoa > Mollusca > Scaphopoda > Dentaliida > Dentaliidae > Pictodentalium > Pictodentalium vernedei. The sequence continues at coordinate 312,721,826 of CM062297.1, forward strand.
TGTTGGACTCACCAGGTCAAAGGTCAAGGTCACAGTGACCTTGAACATAGTATATCACAACAATTGGTTTCCGGATGAGAACTTGATAGTGGTTCAACCTAGAGTCATGAAACTTCATAGGTGTGTTGGCCTTGGTGCGAGGAACTGTTGTCACAACTCGACATTGGATCGGTGATCCTGAGCGGCATTTTTTTCTTTTTTTTTTACCTGAAATACCATGTTCTCTGGGTGTCTACCAGCCAGAGCATGGAATCCCCATTCCCCATACCATTTTTTTACCCCTAAAACCTTTCTACTGAGACAAATCTCCAGGCACATATTTAGCTACATTAATTCAGGATGTGTGTGTGAGTGGGAGAGAAGGAGGAGCTGGCACTGTTTCATCCAACCATTCATCAAATTTACAATAGTTGGAAAAAAGTTGGAAATTTCAGACGGGCTAGTGGAATTTGTTTGCAAACTAGTCCAGAATATGGCCAGTATATGGAGTTTGTAGACTAAAAAGTTGGTCCTCCAAATATTGATTTGTAGTTGGAATTTGTGATTATCAAGAGCCCCAGTTGGACAATTTACAGTCAAGGGGGGTTTAAAAATGGAATTCTGCATCTAATAACCTGTAGTTGTAAAATACTAACTCAGTTTTGTATTTGTTTGTGGAGTGGGCAATTTGAAATCACGATGTGGACACCCCCATTCCGAGACCCCTTAGCAACCTCCCTGCCAATACAAAGTGGTATTGGGCTGGAAATGGAAAGTACAAAGCAAGGATTAATAAAAAACAGGCTGATATCATCAATACCATACTGTCAGCAGCATGTATGAATAATGTTCAATCAGTTTCAAGCTGAATTTGTGACCATTCTGAACACTTGTCACTGTCGCGCCATTGATCTCGATAATACTGTTGGAGGAAAATGTTATCACTTTTGCTTCAGAGTATTCACATGCATACTCTTATTACCTGTACTAGCTAAGAGGCACTGTAGAACTAATGACAAGAATATAACAGTGAGCCAACTACACACTGGTAATATTGGAAATAAATTATAGTGGCATCACTCTAGTTTAAACCCAGGGTGTAGGGTATTTTGAATCAAGCCTCAGAGTTTAGCCCCCCTCCCCCCACCCCCCTCACATGGTCCTTTTGGCTGCCACATGCTCTCATTATAACCTTCTAAACTTAAACAAATAAAAATTAAATGGTTTATATCTGATATTACCCAAGTTAATAAAATTGATAAATTTGTCACTTGAGTGCAACAAGGCTTTGCAATGCTTTAGCATTGCAAAGCCTTCTTGCATTCAAGGGGCGAAATACATCACCACCCATGCTTATTCTGTAGATTATGATACATAAAACATAAAACAAACAAAGAACATGAACTTTTGACAATAATGAAATAATTACAAAATAAAAAAATAAAATAAAAAAAAATGCCTGCCCACATGCAGTTTTACCAAAAAATGGCCTGAGAAACAGAAGTTCTACAGTGTGGGGGCCTTGATTCAGAATTTTCCTTTTCTAACAGTTGTGTGGGAGTGTTTGTCAAAGGCAAGCAGTTCACTTCAATGATGAACTAGTGTTGAAATGATGATTCTGTTCTGGAATGGTTACAAGCTTTTTCCAGCTACAATTTTTACAGTTGATTAACGACTCAGTTGTAACATAAGTATGAATATCTTTTGTATTACTGGATTCAGACAATGGAGCATATGCAGAATGTAACTTGTGCAAATGTTTCATGATGATCACCAGGCCCAAGTATTATATGCAATATGTGTGCAATTTTATACATTCTGCATTTTTCTCCTTGTGTGAATCAACTAATACAAATATTTCTGTGCAGGTTGTTACACCATTATGGCAGCTCAACATCCTAGCCTTACATATTCTCTGTTTCAGATGAATAGTAATAGATAACAGGGATGATTGCCTAAAATTCATCCTTTCGATTTTGAGGTGAGCTGTAGCTCTTGTGGGTCATCGCAACTGTAATTTTTACTTTTTGTGAGTAGACAACAGCCTGCCTTGGTTCCACCTAGTGAGCTATTAACCCTTCTCTAACGAATCGGCTGCATGAGTCACCTTATATAGAAACTGTGCCATAGAAAATTAAAAACATTCAACAAAAACAGATCAAACGACTACCTCATTGGAACAAGCTTGTCAAACTGGCTCCAATGAGGAATCACATGATATGGTTTTGTTGAATTTTTAGCTCAACTTGACGAAGCCAAGCTGAGCTATTGCCATCACTTCTCGTCCATCAGCGTACGTCCACAATTTCCTTTGTAAATCTCAGTTTAAATGATGCCAGACATATAATTATGAAAGAAATGGTGGATCTAAGGAGGAAATAAAAGGATGAGAGGAAGAAACAGTGGCAGGATATGTTCAGGGCTGTAACTTATAATTTTTTTGCGAATCATGTTCCCTAATTTTGGGGCATGAGCCTGATGTTGTCATTCTGGCTATGAATTTACCATTGTTTGTTCAGTGTTTCCTCTCTCCCTTTCCTTTATTCCCCCCTTGCTATTCTCCCATGCTTTTGGCATAATTTTTGTAATTTTTTTCACTAAAATTTCTTGGGAGTTTTGGTTTGGTAACAGAATAATTATTCTGTTTTTCCCCATGCTTATGTCCTCACCCTTGGGTGGTTAGGCGTTTTGGTCTGCATCTACCATCTGATGTACTGCAGTTTCTTCTCTGGAAGTCTCTGTTTTACATCGGATAGTGTTTAAATTAGTAACTGATTTTGGGCCATGTTTACAGTGCCTGGAGTCATATTTCCGGTTTCTGTACACTTTTGTTTACGTTGACAACGGTTACTTCTGATAGTGATTACTTGTCTTCTGTTTAGTTCTACTCATAGCCAGATACATTAATATTGTCCATAAGTGTTACATTCATTTTTAAATATGTTTTAAAATTTTTGTCCACACTTAGGCTTTTTTGGGATCCATTTGGGCTCATTGCTCCCATTGGGAACTTGGGCTCTCATGAAATTTTTTCGAAAATTTTTTTTCTTTTGAATTATTTTTTCGAAATGTTATAATGGATTATATTATATTATGTATCTTTGTTTTCAAGGGTTAGTGCGAGTACTATAACTGTTTATATTTTTTAATGATGAAAGAATATTGTTCAAATTGTAATGCGAGGAAGTCTTCCTCTGATTCTTATGTTCATTGTGTTTCTTGTAGTCAATGTACTTGCACTAATTCTTGCTCAGTGTGTGTCAATTAGGATGACAAACATTGGAGATGAGAGGTCCATGCCGGTCCTCTCTCCGTATGGTCACTCTAGTTTTTCAGTCTCTTTTTCAGAGGAACAAGAACAGGGTGATGTTTCCGTGTTGTCTTCAAGAAGTGTGCCTCCGTCGTTGCAGTCTAATCAAGAGCTAGTGGCTAAAGTGCTCATGGAAATGCGACAATTGCCTAAGAGGTCCCTAGTAGGATCAACGGCGTTGTCGTCCTCTAGCTCGCCCGGTGTAGCGACCATTCATCGAATGGCTCGGCAGCCGGGTTTGTCCGTTGCGGTCCAGGGAAGCAGTTTGGGTGATGCGAGCATTATAACATTGAACGTGCACACCCAGCAACGACGGATCCGAGGATAGTACGGAGGAAGCCTGTCAGTCCTGTAGATAGCTCGTCCAGGTCTATCTGGACCACGAGCGAAAGAGACCCCCTCTCTCTTACAACAACATCTGGGCCACGATGTTGTTGTATGTAATGTTCGTTAGTCGGAGCATACGTTCACTCCTCCTGCTCGGGATGCTCCGTCGCATAGACAGTCCGACACAGCTTGTCTATTGGCTTCCTCATCCTCACGTCAGCACACATGACCGCACCTTGGCTATGTGACCGCAGATATCCAGCCTGCTTCGCCGACCAGGGATTCCACGTCGACCAGATCACACCATCCGCTAGCCAAGGACACAAGGCCGTTCCAGTTGGAACATTCGCATATCAGAAGTATGCAGGAATTAACGTCCCTGGAGCTTCCAGCGGCTAAATTACGTGAGACCGGGGCTCCACAGGTCTCTGTGATGGACTTGATATCGCAGATAGCTCAATTCATCGCAGCATCCCAGCAGCTATCAGAAACTTTTTCAGTAAAGAACTATCTGAGCAAGCTGGGTAAGTTCGCTCCCCTGCAGAGTCAGTAAGGGACAACCGAGATTATTATGTGGTCCACGCGGATGGTAAAAGGGAATCAGCACAGCTGAAATTTTCCCTTTCCGAACAACTTAAGGTGGCCGTAGATTTCATCCGGCATCAAACTTTTAGAAGTTGTTTCTCTGGACAAAATGCTGCGTTACCTGATGAGAAACTGAAAGTGTCGCTGGACACAGACTTTTTCAGCCGGATTAGGGACACAGCCCCTGACCCAGTCCAGAAATGTCATGGACATTTGAACTTTTGAATGATGCTATATTCAAGCTAGCCTCTAAGACTGGCAAAAATCCAGTTTCTTATCGCCTAGCGCTATACAACTGCCTTTCATCAATGCTAGACATAAATTTGAAATGGTAGGACAAGGCGTGCTGAGAGTTCCTCTGCGTTTGGACGACTAGGCTGAAGACCTGGAATTGTCATTGCCGGCAACCATGTCTATTTACTCCAGTATACTGGGATGACAATATCGTCTAATAGATTTTAGACGCATTATCTCCCGCAGATCACCTTACCAGAGCGTTATCACTACGTCTCGAAGCGAAAGAATTCCAGGATGTTCAAACTTCCTTAAGAGTTCTTTCGAGGGCTATAGCAAATTCTACATATAACTCCGCCCTTTCAGTGGCAATATGGAGTTAGTCAGACGTGATGCTGCCCTGGCTGCATCCACAAGAGTGGATAGTAAGGTGAAAAAACTCTCTTCCAGTCGCTCCGGTCTCAGGAGAGCTTCTCTTCGACGTTAAGCTTTCTACAATCTATAATCAGATTACTAAGAAAGCTCTGGATTCTCTGCTTTTATTCCGCTTTGAAAAAGTCAGACTCAGCAGGGAGGAGTAAGGCAGGTTCTTCGGGGGCGAATACGTCCAAAGGAAGTTCCTATAGAGGATCAATGAAAGCCTCTATGTCTTACTCCGGAGACCGTCAGAGTAGCGACTCACATAGGGGTCGTAATGCTGGCCGAGATATCAGGTCAGACGCCCCTAGGTTGACTGGGCGAGGTGCGGGTTGTGGAGGACGTGGTTTCTCCTTCCGCAATCCTCGCAGGGCCAGGAGGTGATGCTTTGTAGTGGGCGGAAGGCTGTCGAGATTCTTAACCAATTGGTTGTCAATTACGGACGACCCATGGGTGCAAGGGGTTATTTCCGAAGGTCTAAACTGTCCTTCAAGGAAAAACCTCCGTTAACTCAAAGTCTACGTTGGTCTCAGCTTCCGTTAAACGTTCAGAAGAGAGATTCGCTTCTATCAGAAGTTTAATCTCTTCTGGACAAGAATGCTATAGACGTTGTAGAAAACCAGGAATCTCCAGTATTCTGCAGTCACCTGTTCCTGGTTTCAAGATCAGACGGCTCATTTCGTCCAGTTATAGAACTGAGTTGTGGATAAACAAGCTAATCGGGGCTCCAAATTTTTATATGGAGACTATCCGATTGGTCAGAGCGAGCACTCGAGTGGACGATTATGCTGTGAGCATAGATTCAAGGATACATACTTTTACGTCATGGTACATCCGGCATTTAGAAAGTACCTTCGCTTCGCTGTCCCAGGAGTTGTTTTCAGTTCTGAGCAATGATGCTCTGGTCTGAACCTAGCGCCCTGGGACTTCACTCAAATAATGATCTCGGTAATGACTCATTTCCGAGCTCATTCGTCTGTGCTAATGTCGGCCTACTTGGATGACATTCTTCAGGGTTACGGCAGCAAGTTAACGCTTCAGAACGATGTTCAGAGTCTGCTTCAATTGCTCCGACATCTCGGTTTCATAGTAAACGAAAAGAAGTTGGATCTAGTGCCGTTCTAATCATTCACCCACGTGGGAATGAGCTTAGAGACGCACAACAATCTCGTTCGTCTGCCGTTAACCAGAGCGATATTAGTCAGTTGTTATGCTCGCTTTTGTCTTCACTCAGATGTAGTAACAGCGAGAGAATTCATGAGACTTGACAGGTTTGTGCGGACCTGCTGCGGATCTTATTCCAATGGAGCGGCTACACACTCGTCCACTCCACATATATTTTATCTCAGAATTGGAGTGTGAAGACTCATTCGCTCGAATCGAACATCGTCTTGTCGAATCAAGTGAAACAAGAGATTCAGACTTGGGCAGATATTCAGTGGTTAACTCAAGGAGTACAACTGCAACTGCAGGATCCGAGTTTAACGATAATGACGGATGCGAGTCAAACAGGTTGGGGTGCAACTCTGAGCCCAACGGATTCGAGGTGCCAGGGTCTTTAGGATCCGCAGTTCCTAACAAGTACATAAGAGATGATGTCAATATGGCTTGCGCTACGTCAATGAATGAACATTCTTCAGAATTCGCATGTTCAAATTCTGTCCGACAATTCGACAGTAGTAGCGTACATTCAGAACCAGGGAGGCACTCATTCCGTTCCGTTATTCAATTTAATGGAAAGGATCCTTCTGTTTGTCCTAGAGCATCAAGTTTGTCTATCGGTCCGTCATATACTGGGTCATCTGAACGTTCTAGCAGACTTCCTTTCTCGGAAAGGTCGCATGTTGCCGTCAGAATGGACTCTCAACAAACGAGTATTCACTCAGATTTGCTACCAATGGGATCGTCCAATGATAGACATATTTGTGACGCATCTCAACAATCAGTTGCAGACGTATGTGTCGCCATGCCCAGATCCTCGAGCGTTTGCAGTAGACGCTCTCTCGATCTCTTGGGACGGAATCATAGGATACGCGTATCCTCCAGCTCCGTTTATTCAGCAGATATTGCTAAAAATCAAGCAATCTTACTGCAAGATTCTGTTGGTAGTATCTCTGTCACCCCAGAGACCATGGATAAATCTACTCAGGTGCCTGTTGTGGGACATTCCGTGGAAGCTTCCTCCACGGGTGGACCTTCTTTCGCAGGGGAAATCGTGCACATTGCATTACAACCCGCAAGGTCACAACCTTCACTTATTTCCATTGTGCGGTCCTTGCACAGCAAGCATTTCCAGGACGGGCAGTGGACGCAATTTCTAACTGTAAGAGGACCTCCTCTTCACTAAATTATGCTGCTAAGTGGAGGGTTTTCTCACGGTGGTGTTGGGATCATTCTGTTGATATTTATGATCCCTCCATTCCAGACATTGCTAATTTTCTAGTCTACCTGTTTGATAAGATCAAACTGCAGCCTATTACCATTAAGGGTTATAGGTCTATGCTTTCTGATACCTATGCACATCATGATAGTTTTCAGATTGGATCTAATGTCTCTTTATCTAAGTTAGTCAAAAACTTTTCGATAAATAGACCTAGAACCCTTAGATTAATTCCTAAATGGAATTTAGCTTGGGTTCTTCTTAAGGTAAAAGATGCGCCATTTGAGCCTCTTGACACGGTGGACTTCAAATTCTTATCTTATAAGACAGCTTTTCTCTTAGCCTTCTCTTCGGCTAGAAGAGTTAGTGAGCTTCATGCACTCTCTGTTGATGATTCTCACTATTGTAGTGTAGGTAATACTATTACCTTGACGACAAATGTTGGATTTTTGGCTAAGATTCAGGCTCCTAATAAGTATCCGGAACCCATTGTTATTAAGGCTCTTCCATCTTCAGACGGGCATAGGCCTTTACTCTGTCCTGTTAGTATTTACAAACGTAGATCTGAGTTTATCAGAAAGGGACGTAAACGTTTCTTTCTGTCTCTGCTGCCTAATAGAAGGGACATTACGGTCCATTCTATTGCAAGGTGGATTCAATTAACTATCCGCACTGCTTATGAAAAATTATCTTCAACTCAGCAGTCTGTGCTTAAGATTTCGGCGCATGAAGTCTACATCTTGGGCTTATGCTAATAGTGTTGCTATTACCGATTTGATGAAGGCTGCATATTGGTCTCAGCCTTCTACATTCACAAGTTTTTATCTTATAAATATTGAGTCCATTTCTGGCGACCTGTGTTGTTTAGGTCCGTTATCTGTTGCTCAGAATGTCGTCCACTATAGAGTTGCAACTATAGTTATGCAGGCTTTCTGTTCTGGCAGTGACTCTGTCCTGCTGCCCTCTTCTCTCTGGGGTATTTGACCCATGGCAAGGGGAATGGGGGGGGGATGGTGTTTCCTCAGGTCACCTGCTTTATAGTGAAAAGCAAGGGAATACCTCCTCTGGAGTCAGTAATTCTGAGTCGGTACCGGGATGGTTTTAAAGTGTAAAGCTAATGTTTAACTCATTCATGTAATATTTTTAAAGTGTAGCTCGGTGTGAAGCATTTGTATATGTCACCTGTCATGAGAGCTAATATACAATCCTCGGACACTTTTAAATGAGTATAAAAAGTCTCATTCTCTGGACTATCTTTATTTATTGACTTTCCTTTAAAAAGATTAGTATAATGGGTTATACTGGATGTTAATTGAGATCATTGATGTTGTTGTGCTCAATTACGGAATGGTATTGTGTCTTTCTTTTTTGATACAAACTAGAAAGATACATGTAAAACCTGTTCTCCTCTTCTCCTTGAGGGGATAATTCTGTTTACATGTAATTGAGCCTTTTGGATTTTCCTTTATGTCCCAGGCCCTCCAGCCTTTTTTCTATTCAGCTAAGTCTGGGTCATTGGTACAGTATAAAAATGTTAAAAAATTTATAGTAATTTATATATTTTTTAGACTTACCAATGACCCAGACGGGGATGGCCCTCCCATGAGTTGGGAACTCATACCTCCCCGCTGATTACATAACGCTTACCAGGCACTGGTTGTAAGAATGACATTTGCGCCAATTTCGAGTCCTCCTTGACACTGTGCATGCGCAGTGGATAGGAAGTATGGAGGACCACATAGGACACTGAAAGTTCAGATTTTGATTCAAATTTTGGGGATTGGGGGGCAAAATTTGTGTTTGGCCCAAGAATTTAAGGAGTTAGCAACAACTAAGTCTGGGTCATTGGTAAGTATAAAAAATATATAAATTACTATAAATTTTTTAACTTTCTTCAATTTCCGTCAAAAAATGTTGCCGCTGGCAATGGCCTTTGAACTTAGTTTAGTCAGGCATCAATATATTCCTTTGGCACGCTGTACAGGGCACATTTTTGATTAGATCGGTTTGAAACTTGGTATGCTTGTTTGGGGTTACCTCTAGATGGGAGCTATTAATTTTCTTTGATATCCGCCAAGAAATTTTGCCTCTGGCAACGACCTTTGATGAACTTAGTGCTGTTACGCATCAAAATTTCCCTTTGGCACACCCTGCAGGGCACATCTATTATCTGATCACTTTGAAATGTGGTGTGCTTGTTTGGAGTGAACTCTAGATAGAAGCTATCGATTTCCTTCCATTTCTGTCAAATAATATTGCCGCTTGCAACGTTTTTAGAACTTAGTTTAGTCAGACCTCAATATTTCCTTTTGGTACACCCTACAGGGCACATTTATGATTGAATTGTTTTGAAACCTGGCATGCTTATTTGGGGTTACCACAAGATGGGAACTATCGATTTTCTTCATTTTCTGTCAAAAAATATTGCCACTGGCAATGGCCTTCGATGAACTTCGTGCAGTTATGCATCAATATTTCCCTTTGGCACAGCCTGAAATGCACATTTTTGACCGGATTGCCTTGAAGCTTGGTGTGCTTGTTTGGGGTGACCTCTAGATGGGAGCTGTCGATTTTCTTCCGTTTCTGTTAAAAATAGTTGTCGTTGGCAATGACCTCTGATGAACTTAGTAAAAACTTAGTGCAGTTATGCATCAATATTTCTCTTTCACACACCCTCCAGGTCACATATATGATTGGATCGCTTTGCGTGCTTGTGTGGGGTGATATCTTTGAGTTTTCGATTTTCTTCCATTTCTGTAAAAAAAATGTTGCTGCTCGCAACGACGTTTGAACTTAGTTTAGTGAGGCTTCAATACTTCCCTTTGGTACACCCTTCAGGGTACATCTATTATCGGATCACTTTGAAATGTGGTGTGCTTGTTTGGAGTGAGCTCTAGATAGGAGCTATCGATTTTCTTCCATTTCCGTCAAAAAATATTGCCGCTTGCAACGTTTTTAGAACTTAGTTTAGTCAGACCTCAATATTTCCTTTTGGTACACCCTACAGGGCACATTTATGATTGAATTGTTTTGAAACCTGGCATGCTTATTTGGGGTTACCACTAGATGGGATCTATCGAATTTCTTCAATTTTCTGTCAAAGAATGTTGCCACTGGCAATGGCCTTCGATGAACTTCGTGCAGTTATGCATCAATATTTCCCTTTGGCACAGCCTGAAATGCACATTTTTGACCGTATTTTCCTTTCCATAAACAAATATTGTCGTTATCACCAGCCTTTTAAATTACTGCATTAGTGCAGCAACTTATCCGTTTTGCACTCTCTGCAGAGTATATTTATGAATTTTCATGAAAGAGAGAGAAAAAAACATTGCCACAAGCAATGATCTTCAAACTTTGTGCATTTGTGCATTAACATCTTCCTTAGGCATGCCTCAGAGGGCACATTCATTATTAGGTTGTTTTGAAACTTTGTGTGCTTATGCAGGGCGACAAAGATAGGAGCTATCATTTTTTTTTTTCATTTCCATCAAAAACTGTTGCTGTTAGCAACAATCTTTGAATATATTCCATTTGTGCATCAACATTCTTCTTTGACATGGCCTACAGGCCACATTTATCATAGGATTGTTTTTGAACATGGTGTGCTCATTAAGCGAGACCTTTAGATAAGAGCTATTGACCAGCATTCATTTCTGTGAAAAAAATTGCCATTTACAATAACCTCTGAACTTACTGCATTTGTGTATTAACATTCTTCCTTTGGCCAGTCTTCCAGTTTACATTTAAAAATGCATTGATTACTCTGATGTTGTGCACACACAATGCTGTTATGTTGAAATTTCACCAAATAACATTGGTACGAATGATCTTAAATTTTGCCATTTCACTTGTAACTTACCAAGTTCAAGTTTGTCAGGTTGCGCTACGTTGTCATTGACACTTTCATTTTAAGAATTGCGGGAAAAAATTAAAATAACAAATTTTGATTTGTGTTTTCTGCAAAGGGTTAAAATCTGTTCATGAGAAATAGACCACTTAATATAATGCATGTACAAAAATGTAAACAATTCATCATGAAATATCAGCTGTAGCATTCAAGCCATAAAATATGCTGACTGTCATCTGCAAAATGAGGTCCGCAGAGGGTGAATTTGGTGATGCTACCCTGCACAGCAGGGTAGCATCACTAAATTTACCCTGTGTGAACCTCAGTCTGAATCAAGGTCTCAAACCTAAACAGAAAGAGGTAGCCAGAGGATACATTGGCCCACTGTATGGGATAGCATCAGTACATTCACCCTCTGGAGACCTCATTCTGCAAATGACAGATTGCTTACTTTCAGGCTTGGTGGCATTTCAAGATTTCAAACTAATCAAATTCACATTCCCAGAATTGGTATGTGAACAACATAATTCGACAAACTTCAAAGGCCAGTAATGCTACTCACTGTCTTTTCGCTGATGTATTCCATAAAAAATCATATGATTGACTTATGATTACTACATTGAAGGTGCATTCTATGTATTATTATACCAAACTCATATAAATGTGATTATTGCTGCGAAAAGCCTATTAAAAAAATTGGGTAATATATTTTGAATCCCAACTTATTGTGCACCCCGTTGTTGGCGATAGGTATTCGTTAAAGTGCAAATTGTGTCAAAACACATTCAATGTTGCCAGCATGGAAAAAGCCACACTAGATTCACACGTGAAATCGGACAAACATGTTAAAAGATTGAAGGAGAAAAACATGACTCTCCCGTTAACATTTGGAGTAAAAATGGATCAACGCTCGACATGTTCTGATTCAGCTTCAGGTTGTGTTGCACCTGTTAGTAATTCTGTTCTTTTGGTTGGCAAAATTTTGTGGGCAACAAAATATGTGATGAGTCATTACAGTTTTAACAGTTGTTCAGATGTGGAAATGTTCTTCAGACTCATGTTCACTCATGTAGCTGAACTGTTCACTTGTGGGGAGAACAAATGCTCACATATTGTCACAAGTTAAGTTGGAAGTTGAATCAGACTCCTGATCCAGAAGTTATACTCACCTGCATTGATTGTGTGAGTATCAAGGGTAAAAGTTTTTGATTACGTTCATTGTTTTTAGGTCACCTAAGCGAAACTCAAGGGGAGCTTTACTAACCACTGTCCCCCAGGACAGTGGTTAGTAAAGCTCCCCTTGAGTTTCGCTCAGGTGACCTAAAAACAATGAACACTATTGTCCACTATATCATTTATGTAAATGTTGACCCCTTTTATTCAACATTTACATAAATGAGATAGTGGACAAAACTCAGTCCAATATTAGGCTATATGTAGACGACACATCCATATTTTTAATTGTTGAAGATGCAACCCAGGCCTCAAATCTTTTAAATGCAGATCTTGAGCGTATTGGTCTCTGGGTGAAAACGTGGAAGGTTAATTTTAACCCAGGGAAAACAGTGGCACATAGCTTCACAAGGAAGTGTAATCCCCTTCCAAAGCCAACTCTCTATTTTATAGACACTCCTGTGAGCAATGCTGGATTTTTCATTATTCAGGATCATGGAATACTCATGTAGATTCAATAATCGGTAAAGTCAGTCCCATGATAAACTGTATTTTTATACAACAACCAATGGCCCAAACTTAGCTGGTGCTAACTCAAAAATATCCAGGGCCAAACACAAATTTTGCCCCCCTCCAATCCCCGAAATTTGCATGCAAAACCCCAAAAATTATGTCCTATGTGGTCCTCCACACTTTTGTGATCTGCGCATGCGCAGTATCCAGGAAGACGCCAAAATTGGCACCAACCATCATTCTTTGTTTTGCCCTCTGTCAGATAACAACAAACTGACTTCTGTGCTTTTAAATCTCAGTTTTAATGATCCCAGACACAAATCCATGGTGAATTTGTTGGATCCAAGGACACAATAGGATGATGGAAGGAAGAAACCGTGGTTTGGAGCGTTCATGGCTGTAACTTATAATTTTCACAAAAAATTATTTCATGTTTCCCAATTTCGGGACATGGGCCTGACGTCATCATTCTTGCTAATGATTTTGCCACTGTTTGTTAAGTGTTCCTTCCCTATCTTCCCCCCCCCCCCCCCCTCCCCCCCAGTTAAACTCCCATGCTTTTTGGCTTGTTTTATTGAAATTTTTTTTTCATGAATTTCTTGGGAGTTAAATGTGTTACACAGAATTTTTAGCTCAACTTTGACGAAGCCAAATTTGAGCTATTGTCATGGCCCGTCGTCCGTCTGTCTGTCTGTCTGTCCAACAATTGGCTATGGCTCGGGCTAGAGGTCGTATTTATGAACCGATCTTTACGAAACTTCTTGTGTACCTTTGTTATGACTCTGGGACGGGAACGAGTGTTTTTAGGTGTGGTCCGAAATTCAAGATGGCTGCCAGCGGCCATTTTGTACCGATGATGCAAAAATCAGTTTTTTGTACAGAACTTCTGTATGAAAGTTCTGATTTGAATAAAGTTTTGTATAAATGTTTAGTACCATGGGATACATCACATATAATACGGGGTTTTTTCTCGTGCGTAAATTATGCAAATTAAACTGACTTTGATTTATTTAGTGTTACTTTCAGGGCTGTAAGTGCCAAGCTGCTATGGCTCGGGCTAGAGGCCGTATTTATGAACCGATCTTTACAAAACTTCTTGGGCACCTTTATTATGACCGTGGGACGAGAACGAATGTTTTTGGGTGCGGTCCGAAATTCAGGATGGCTGCCAGCCACCATTTTGTACCGACGATGCAGAAATCTGTTTTTTTGTACAGAACTTCCATATGAAAGCTCTGATTTGAATAATTTTTTGTATGAATGTTTAGTACCATTGGATACATAACATATAATACAGGTTTTTTTCTCGTGCGTAAATTATGCAAATTAGACTAACTTTGATGTTTTTTGGTGTTACTTTCAGCACTGTAAGTGCAAATGCCAATATGGCTCGGGCTAGAGGCCGTATTTATGAACCGATCTTTACGAAACTCCTTGGGTACCTTAGTTATCACCGTGGGATGAGAACGAGTGTTTTTGGGTCTGGTCCGAAATTCAAGATGGCCAATGGCAGCCATTTTGTACAAAATTTGGTGCAATCAGATTTTTGCACAGAACTTCCATATGAATGCGCTGATTTGAATAATTTTTTGTGTGAATGTTTAGTACCATGGGATACATCACATATAATACGGGTTTTTTTCTCGTGCAGAAATTATGCAAATTAGATGAACTTTGATTTTTTCAGTGCTACTTACACACAGTAAGTACGCATGTCAATACGGCTCGGGCTAGAGTCTGTATTTATGAACCGATCTTCACGAAACGTCTTGGGTACCTTTGTTATCACCTTGGGACGAGAACGAGTGTTTCTGGATGCGGTCCAAAATTCAAGATGGCTGCCAGTGGCCATTTTGTACCGAAATTAGGTCTAATCAGTTTTTTGTACACAACTTCTATACGGCTCAGGCTAGAGGCCGTATTTATGAACCGATCTTTACGAAACTTCTTGGGTACCTTTGTTATCACCGTGGGATGAGAACGAGTGTTTTTGGGTGTGGTCCGAAATTCAAGATGGCCACCAGCAGCCATATTGTACCAAAATTAGTGCAATCAGTTTTTTGTACGAACTTCTGTATGAAAGTTCTGATTTGAATAAATTTTTGTATGAATGTTTAGTAACATGGAATACATCACATATAGTACGGGTTTTTTTCTCGTGCAGAAATTATGCAAATTAGATGAACTTTGATTTATACAGTGCTACTTATACACTGTAAGTGCACATGTCAATACGGCTCGGGCTAGAGGCTGTATTTATGAACCGATCTTCACAAAACTTCTTGGGTACCTTTGTTATCACCTTGGGACGAGAAGGAGTGTTTCTGGGTGCGGTCCAGAATTCAAGATGGCTGCCAGTGGCCATTTTGTACCGAAATTGGGTCCAATCAGTTTTTTGTCACAACTTCTACACAGCTCATATTTGCGAACTGATCTTCACGAAACTTCTTGGGTACCTTTGTTTTCACCTTGGGACAGGAATGAGTGTGTTTTGGGGTGCCTTTGTTATCACTGTGCTATGAGAACAAATATTTTGGGGTTCAGTCAGACCCACTCTGGGACTCAAAGATTTTTTTCTAGTTTAGCATCTGACTGTCACCCACCTTTACAATACTTTACCTATACATTTGTTACAGGCAACGGTCAGTATTTATGTACAGACTGTTACAATACCTTATATGTGCCTTTGTTATCAGGTCATTACCTAGATGTTTGTCATTGCTGTGTCAGATACTTTACATGTACATGTCTTTGTCTTGACAAGTTGAGCTACAGTGTCATTGACACTTTCATTATTCTGTATATCCCCATGGTTACGTCCTCACCCTAGGAGTGTTTAGGCATATTTCGTCATGCATCATACATTCACTGTATCATTTTTAGTCGAGTTGTGACGAAGTCAAACTCGACTTATAGTTTGGTGAATGGCGGGCGGGCGGGCGGGCGGGTGGGCGGGCGTAAACAATTGGTTTCCGGATGATAACTTGATAGTGGTTCAACTCACATTCATTAAACTTCATACGTAGGTTGGTCTTGGTGGGAGGAAGAACCCTATTGATTTTGGACATGCTACGTCGAAGGTCAAGGTCACAGTGACCTTGAACATAGTAAATCTTAAACAATTGGTTTCCGGATGATAACTTGATAATGGTTCAACTCACATTCATGAAACTTCATAGGTAGATTGGCCTTGGTGAGGGGAAGAACCCTATTGATTTTGGACTCGCTAAGTCAAAGGTCAAGGTCACAGTGACATTTAACATAGTATATCGCAACAATTGGTTTCCGGATGATAACTTGATAGTGGTTCAACCTAGAGTCATGAAACTTCATAGGTGTGTTGGCCTTGGTGCGAGGAAGCACCCTATTGATCTTGGACTCACCAGGTCAAAGGTCAAGGTCACAGTGACCTTGAACATAGTATATCGCAACAATTGGTTTCCGGATGATAACTTGATAGTGGTTCAACCTAGAGTCATGAAACTTTATAGGTGTGTTGGCCTTGGTGCGAGGAAGAACCCTATTGATCTTGGACTCACCAGGTCAAAGGTCAAGATCACAGTGACCTTGAACATAATTTATCGCAACAATTGGTTTCCGGATGATAACTTGATAGTGGTTCAACCTAGAGTCATGAAACTTCATAGGTGTGTTGGCCTTGGTGCGAGGAAGAACCCTATTGATCTTGGACTCACCAGGTCAAAGGTCAAGGTCACAGTGACCTTGAACATAGTATATCGCAACAATTGGTTTCCGGATGATAACTTGATAGTGGTTCAACCTAGAGTCATGAAACTTCATAGGTGTGTTGGCCTTGGTGCGAGGAAGAACCCTATTGATGTTGGACTCACCAGGTCAAAGGTCAAGGTCACAGTGACCTTGAACATAGTATATCGCAACAATTGGTTTCTGGATGATAACTCGACAGTGGTTCAACCTAGAGTCATGAAACTTTACAGGCGTGTTGGCCTTGGTGCGAGGAAGAACCCTATTGATGTTGGACTCACCAGGTCAAAGGTCAAGGTCACAGTGACCTTGAACATAGTATATCGCAACAATTGGTTTCCGGATGATAACTCGATAGTGGTTCAACCTAGAGTCATGAAACTTTACAGGCGTGTTGGCCTTGGTGCGAGGAAGAACCCTATTGATGTTGGACTCACCAGGTCAAAGGTCAAGGTCACAGTGACCTTGAACATAGTATATCGCAACAATTGGTTTCCGGATGAGAACTTGATAGTGGTTCAACCTAGAGTCATGAAACTTCATAGGTGTGTTGGCCTTGGTGCGAGGAAGAACCCTATTGACCTTGGACTAGCCAGGTCAAAGGTCAAGGTCACAACTCGACATTGGATCGGTGATCCTGAGCGGCATTTTTTCTTCTGATAAAGATCTTGCTTTATATCAGATAGTTCAAAATCTGTTGCTGACTTCAGGCCGTGTTATTCAGTGCCTGGTGTCTTGTTTCCGGTTTTCATTCTGACGTTGTTAACATTGACAACGCTCTGTTTATATATGTAGTTTCCTATTTATTAATGATGGTAGGACTATTGTAAGATACATTGTATATTCCGGTAGTGTAGCATTTAATTTTTGGATAATAAAAAAGTTTTTGTCCACACTTGGGCTCTTTCGTGATCCATTTGGGCTCATCGTTCCCTTTGGGGACTTGTGCTCCTGTCAAAATTTTTTCGAAAAATTTTTTGACAATTGTTTTTTGAATTATAGTTTTGAATGTTATTATTATGTATCTTTTTCATTTATTTATTGGGAGTTGGTGCGAGTACAGTTGACTTTAATTTGATTCAAAATGAAAGCTTATTGCTCAAATTGCAATGCGAGGAAGTCTTCCTCTGATTTACATGATGGTTGTATTGCTTGTAGTCAGTGTACTCGCACTAATTCTTGCTGAACATGTGTCGGATGGGATGACAAATGTTGGAGACGGGTGTCATGGTACGTTGTTAACGGTGAGAGACCAAAGCCGGCAAGTTCAACGGGAAGCTCGCTGAGGTCTGAAATGACTGCGAACGAGAGAGCCCCCTCTGCTTCCCAACAACATCTGGGGCCTCATGTGGTGGTTCAGAACTTGCGTTAATCAGAGCATATGTTCACGCCTCCCGTCCAGGGCGCTCCGTTCAGTTCACAGCCATCAAAGGCAACAGTTGCGCCTTCTTCATCAGCGTCTTCCAAGCACACACCGCACCTTGGCTACGTGACCTCTCATATCCAGCCTGCATCGCCAAGAAGGGACCACTCATCGTCAAAGAAGTCAGACCATCCTTTAGCCAAGGAGCCGAGGCCTCATTCATCGGGATGTCCGGAGAAAAGAGCCATCTCGGACACAACGTCCCAGGAGCAGCCGGCGGCCAAGAAACAGAAGACCACTGCTCCTCAGGCCTCCATCACGGACTTCCTGTTGCAGATTGCGCTGCTCATCGCAGCATTCCAGCAAGTGCAGGAGCAGCCTACAGCAGACTCGGATTCTGACTTGTCGGATGGTGCTGGGTCGGTCCAGTCATCTGTGCATTCAGATGCCACTGACCATGAGTCTTATCTGATTCAGTCGGATGGTGAAAGGGATATGGAAGAGGTTTTATCCTTCCCTTTTGGAACAGAACATGGTGGCGATGGATTTAATTCATCAATACTTCCCTGAGTTTGTTCCTGTGAATCAGAATGCTGCGACCGCTCGGAAGAAACCGCTGGTGTCATTGGACGCTGACTTTATCCGGACAAATGAGGAGATCCTGGCCTTTCCAGTACAGTCTAGACAGGTGTCGCAGGCCATTTAAACAATGCCATATTCAATCTTTCCAGTGGAAAGAAGAAATGCGGTTTCTTGTCATCTTCCTTATGTTAACCGTTTCTTGGACCATGTTCATTTAAAATGGTCGGGAAAGATGTCCAGAGAGTTCCTCTGCATTTGGATGAGCAGGCTGAGGACCTAGACATGTCCTTACCTTCATCATTCACTATTCGCTCAGACACAATTGAGATGGTAATTTCTTCTAACAGAGCGAATTTAGACGCTATGTCTTACGCAGATCACCTTGCAAGAGCTATGGTGCGGCACCTCAATGAAGGAATTTGAGGACGTTTGTACCTCTTTAAGAGTTCTTTCCAGGGCTGTTATGTTTACCACGTATAACTCCGCTTTAACAGTGGCTAACTTGGAGTTAATCAGACGTGATGGAGCCCTTGCTTTATCATCCTTAACAGATGACAAGGTGAAAAACTCTCTACGAATGACTCCGGTATCCGGTCATAAAATCTTTGACGATAAGCTTTCTTTGGTCTATGACCAAGCTACAAAGAAAGCGTCAAACACTCTGCGTCTAATAAACCCGCAATTGCAGAAAAGAGTAAAGAAGGAGGTTCAGGACAAAAATCGTCTAAAGCGGACTCTTCGTGAGGATATAAGAAATATTCTTACACTTACTCTAAGGATCGTCAATATATCGACTCGGGAAGGGGGCATAAGGTCTGGCCGAGACAACCAGTCAGATGCCCCTAAGCTGGCGGGTTGAGGCTCTTCGCGTGGAGGACGTGGTTTCTCCTCCCGTAAGCCTCGCAGGTCATACAGGTGATGGTCATGACCTCTATTGCGTTCCAGTCAAGTTTTACCTTAGATATATAGAGTCCATCTCCGGTGACCTTAGGTGTTTAGGTTATCTGTTGCTCAGAATGTCGTCCACTAAAGGATTACAGCTATAGTTATTTAGGCTTTCCGTTCCAGCAGTGGTGCTGTTCCGCTGCCCTCTTCGTTCTGCGGTTATGTGACCCAGAACAAGGGGAAGGGGGGGGGAGGCGGTTTTCCCTTAATATCATATGGCTTTATAGGGAAAAGCAAGGGAAGACCTCCTGCGGTGTCAGTAGTTCTAAGTCGGTACTGGGATGGTTTTAATGTGTAGCTCGGTGGAAGCAATTATTATGTCATTTATGTAATATTTTCAAAGTGTAGCTCGGTGTGAAGCATTTGTATATGTCACGTGTCAAACGAGTGTTAACATACAATCCTCAGACACTTCTAAAAGAGTATAAAGAGTCTCATTCTCTGGACTATCTTTATATATTGGCTTCCCTTCACGGAAGTAGCATAATGGGTTATGCTGGCATTTAAAATGGAGAATTATATATTGTGTAATGCTCAATTACATTGTTGGTGTTTTGTCTTTCTTATTAGTCCCCTACGGGAACCGCAAGGGGACTATAGGATTGCACTCCATCCATCTGTCCGTCCGTCCATCTGTCTGTCCATCTGTCTGTCCATCCATCTGTCTGTCTGTCTGTCTGTTTTTTATGATGTTACCACCTCTCCCTCCAACATGCTTTAAGCTACACCTTTCATATTTTTATACTGTACCAATGACCCAGACTTAGCTGGTGCTAACTCCAACAAAACCAGGGCCAAACACAAATTTTGCCCCCCAATCCCCAAAATTTGCATCCAAAACAAAAAGAAATCATGTCCTAAAGGACCTCCATAGTATGCCTCTACTGCGCATGCGCAGTGACGCAGTCGTCCCGAAATTGGCGCCAATTATCATTCTCTGTTTGGCCCTTCATCAGTCAACATCTCACTGATCTTTGTGCTTGTAAATCTCAGTTTAAAGGATGCCAGACACGTAATTTTTGGAGAAAATGTGATTCTAAGGAGGATAGAAGGAGGAGAGGAAAAAGAAGTGGCAAAAAATAATCAGGGCTGTACTTAAAATTTTTTGATGAAATTATGTTAAGTTGCCTATTTTCGAGGCATGGGCCTCTTGTTGTCATTCTTGCTAATTGTTGCACTGCTTATTCAGTGTTTCCTCTCCCCTAGCCTTCTAAAGTCCCCCCTGGCAATTCTCCCATGCTTTTGGCATATTTTTGAGAAGTTTCATTTCTAAAATTTCCTGGGAGAGTTGCTTGGTTACAGAATGTTTTCTGTTATTTTCCCCATAGTTACGTTTTCACCCATGGGTGTATAACGTTTGTGTTCTGCATCTTCCATCTGATGTTCTACAGATTCTCCCCTGGGAGTCTCTGTTTTGCATCAGATAGAGTGTAATTGATGACTGATTCCGGGCCAGTTTTTTCAGTGCCTGGAGTCATGTTTTCTAGTGTGTTTACACTGTTTGTTTTCATTGGCAACAGCCTTTTTTGAGGGGGGCTGTTTGCCTTTGTGGTAGTTTATCTCATTATAAGATACATTTATATTATCCGAAAGTGTCTCATTAATTATTTTATATAAATTTAAAATTTTTGACCACACTTTGCCATCGGATCCATCGGGGCTCAACGTTACTTTTCAGCAACTTGGGCTTCTCTGAAAAAATATTTTTTCAAAATTATTTTGTTTTGCAATTGTTTTTTCATTTATTAATGGATCATGTTATTATGTATCTTTGTGTCAGGGGTTTTTGCGAGTAACTAGGACTTATTGTTGTTCTTTCACAATGAAGGGACATTGTTCAAATTGTAATAGGAAGAAATCTTCCTCTGACTTTCATGATCATTGTATTAATTGTAGTCAGTGTTCTCGCATTAATCCCTGTCCTATATGTGAACATTGGGATGAGAAACATTGGAAACGTGTGTCACGATATGTTGTTTCTGGAGAAAGAGCGATGCCGGCTCTTTCTCCACAAGGTCACTCTACTCTCTCAGTTTCTATTTCAGAGGAACCAGAACAGGGTGATGTTTCCATGTTGTCTTCTTCAAGTGTGCGTCCGTCGTCACAAATGAATTCAGAGCTAGCGGCAAAAGTGCTCATGGAGATTAGACAAATGTCGTCTGCTAGCTCGCCCGGTGTAGCGTCCATTCACCGAATGGTTCGGCAGCCGGGTTCGTCCGATGCAGTCCAAGAGGAAATTTTGGGTGATGCGAGCACTATAAACATAATAGATGCACACCCAGTGACGGCGGATAGTAAACGAGAACGGAGGAAGCCTTTTAGTCCGGTTCCTAGCTCGTCCAGGTCCAGCCGGGCCGCGAGCGAGAGAGGTCCCTCTCTCGTACAACAACATCTGGGACCAGATGTTGTGGTACAAAATGTGTCTTTAGCGGAGCATACGTCCGTCGCTCGGGACGCTCCGTTGTATAAGCAGTCCGCAGAGACTGTTAAGGCTTCCTCTTCTCGTCGGCGCACACGACCGCACCTTGGCTGCGTGACCTCCGATATTTTGCCAGCTTCGCCGATGAAGGATTCTTCGGCGACCAGGTCACACCATCCGGCAGCCAGGGATTCGAGACCGATGGACTCCGGACGTTCGCATAGGAAAAGTATGCGGGAGCCATCTGATGCGGAGCTGCCCTCGGCGAAGCAGCGAAAGACTACGCCTCCGCAGGTCTCGACGTCGGACATTCTTGTGCAGATAGCACAGCTTATCGCAGCATCCCAGCAGCCGACAGAAACGGTGTCGGATCGAGAATTATCCGACGGCGCTGGGTCGGTATGCTCCGCCGAAGCATCGGGGGCGGACGACCGGGAACATCGGGAGGTCCGACCGGATGGTGAAAGGGATACGGATGAATTGGAACTATCCCTTTCGGAACAACATAAAGCTGCCGTGGACTTCATCCGGCACTTTCTCCCTCAAGTTGTTCCGTCGGGCCAGACTGCTGCGCTTCCGGACAAGAGAATTATAGCGTCATTGGACTCTGAATTTTTTGAGCGGTTCAGGGACATCGCTCCCGAGTTTCCGTCGCAGTCCAATAATGTTGCAAGAACATTTGAATTATTGAACGACGCTATATTTAAACTTGCTTCCAGGACGGGAAAAGCAGGTTTCTTGTCTGCTAATACTCTTAACCTGCCTTTCATTAATGCAAGGAATAAATTCGACACGGCAGGACAGGGTATACCGAGAGTTCCTCTGCGTATGGACGACGAGGCGGAAGACTTAGAGCTATCATTACCGTCGTCAGCTTCTATTCCAACCGCGGTGTTGGAAACAGCTATTGCGTCTAACAGAGCCAATTTAGATGCCTTATCTTACGCAGATCACCTTACTAAGGCGTTATCACTGCGCCTTCAAGGGGAAGAGTTTCAGGATATACAATCCTCTTTAAGACTTCTTTCAAGGGCAGTAGCTTATTCCACGTGTAACTCCGCCCTTTCAGTGGCAAATCTGGAGTTGGTTAGACGTGACGCAGCCCTAGCTACATCCACACTAGTGGATTCTAAGGTGAAGAACTCTCTTAGAGTCGCTTCGGTCTCAGGAGAACTTCTCTTTGACGGCAAGCTTTCCGCTATTTATGATAAAATTAAAAAGAAAGCTAATGATTCTCTGTTGTTCAGATCCGCTCCTAAAAGGTCGGATACAGCAGACACGAATAAGACAGGCACTTCTGGGTCTAATGCGCCCAAGAGAGGTTCCTATAGAGGTTCCGGTGCGTCCTCTTGGTCTTATTCGAGAGACCGTCAGGATAGCGACTCTCGTTCGGGACGTCCTTCAGGCCGGGACAATCGGTCGGACGCCCCGAGGTCGACGAGGCGAGGTGCGGGTCGTGGAAGACGTGGTTTCTCCTACCGCAGGCCTCGCAGGTCCAGGAGGTGATGGCTTAGACCTCTATCACGTTCCGGTTGGCGGAAGGTTGTCGAGTTTTTCACAAGAGTGGGCGTCGATTACGGACGACCCGTGGGTGAGAGGAGTGACTTCGGAAGGTCTAAAGATATCCTTCAAACGAAAGCCTCCATTAACTCGAAGTCCAAAGTGGACTCATCTTCCGTCAAATCCACAGAAAAGAGACTCTCTGTTATCAGAGGTGCAGTCTCTTTTAATGAAGAACGCGGTAGAGGTCGTAGAAAACCAGGAATCTCTGGGATTCTACAGCCATCTGTTTCTGGTTCCGAAACCAGACGGCTCGTTCCGTCCAGTCATAGATTTGAGCTGGATAAACAAGCTGATCGTCGCTCCGAAGTTTTATATGGAGACGATTCGATCGGTCAGAGCGAGTATTCGGGTGAACGATTATGCAACGAGCATAGATCGCAAAGATGCGTACTTTCACGTCATGGTACATCCGACATTCCGAAAGTATCTACGCTTCGCAGTCCTAGGAGTGGTGTATCAGTTCCGGGCCATGTGCTTCGGATTGAATCTAGCACCCTGGGCTTTCACTCGGGTAATGAACTTGGTAATGATCTACTTCCGAGCTCATTCGTCTGCGGTAACGTCGGCCTACCTGGACGACATTCTTCAGAGGTACGGCAACGAGTTAACGCTTCAGAACAATGTTCAGAATCTTCTTCTATTGCTCCGACGTCTCGGTTTCATAGTAAACGAGGAAAGTCGGATCTGGTGCCGTCCAAGTCATTCACTCATCTGGGAATGAGCTTCGAGACGCACAACAATCTCGTTCGTCTGCCGTTAACCAGAGCGAAATTAGTCAGTTGTTACGCTCGCTATTGTCTGCACGCAGACAAAGTCACGGCGAGAGAATTTATGAGACTGATAGGTCTGTGCGGAGCCGCCGCGAATCTCATTCCGATGGGGCGGCTACGCACACGTCCTCTTCAAATTTTCCTGACACAGAATTGGAGTGTGAAAATTCATTCGCTCGATGTAGACGTTCTCTTGTCAGATCAAGTGAAACAAGAGATTCAGACTTGGGCAAACATTCAGTGGTTAACTCAAGGAGTTCTGCTGCAGTTGCCGGATCCGAGTTTTACCATCATGACGGATGCCAGTCAAACAGGTTGGGGTGCATCATTAATCCCAACGGATTCGAGATGCCAGGGTCTTTGGGATCCGCAATTCCTGTGCAAGCACATAAACATCAAGGAAATGATGTCAATTTGGCTTGCGTTACGTCACTGGATGGACATTATTCACGATGCTCATGTCCAAATCCTATCCGACAATACGACAGTAGTGGCGTATATACGGAATCAGGGAGGCACTCATTCAGTTCCGTTGTTCAATCTAACGGAAAGAATCCTTCTGTTTGCGTTAGAACATCACGTTCTTCTTTCGGTCCGTCACATACCGGGTCGTCTGAATGTGCTAGCAGACTCCCTTTCACGAAAGGGTCGCTTGTTGCCGTCGGAGTGGACTTTCAACAAACAAGTATTCAATCAGATTTGCTACCAATGGGAACGGCCAATGATAGACTTATTTGCGACACATCTCAACAATCAGTTGCAGACGTATGTGTCCCCGTGTCTGGATCCAAGAGCATTTGCAGTAGACGCTCTGTCGATCCCTTGGGACGGAATGATAGGATATGCGTATCCTCCAGCGCCGTTAATTCAACAAGTATTGCTAAAGATAAAACAATCTCAATGCAAGATTCTGTTGGTGGCATCTCTGTCGCCACAGAGACCGTGGATAAATCTACTCAGGTGTCTGTTGTGGGACCTACCGCGGAAGCTTCCTCCACGAGAGGATCTTCTTTCGCAGGAGAAATCGCATCAACTCCATCACAACCCGCAAGGTCTCAACCTTCACGTTTTTCCGTTGTGCGGTCCTTCTTGCATGGCAAGCACTTTACAGGACGAGCAGTGGACGCGATTTCTAACTGTAGGAGGACCTCCTCTTCGCTAAACTATGCGGCTAAGTGGAAGGTTTTTCATCGTTGGTGTAGGGATCATTCTGTAGATATATTTGATCCCTCTATTCCAGACATTGCAAACTTTCTAGTATACTTGTTTGACGAAATCAAACTGCAGCCTGTTACTATAAAGGGTTATAGATCTATGTTATCTGATACCTATGCACATCATGATAGTTTACAAATTGGATCTAATGTCTCTTTATCGAAATTGGTTAGAAACTTTTCGATAAATAGACCCAGAACTCTTAGATTAATTCCTAAGTGGAATTTAGCTTGGGTTCTCCTTAAATTGAAGGAAAAGCCATTTGAACCTCTTGGGACAGTAGATTTCAAATTCTTATCTTATAAGACAGCTTTTCTCTTAGCTTTCTCTTCTGCCAGAAGAGTCAGTGAGCTTCATGCACTATCGGTGGATGATTCTCATTATCGTAGTGTTGGGAACACTATCACCTTCACTACTAATGTGGGTTTTTTAGCTAAGAACCATGCTCCTAATAAATATCCGGAACCTATTGTTATTAAGGCTCTTCCGTCTTCAGACGGGCGTAGGCCTTTACTCTGTCCTATTAGAGCACTACGTATCTATAAACAGAGATCTCAGTTCATCAGAAAGGGACGGAAACGTTTCTTTCTGTCTTTGATGCCTAATAGAAAGGACATTTCAGTCCATTCTATTGCTAGATGGATTCAGTTAACTATCCGTACTGCTTATGAAGATTTATCTTCTTCTCAGCAGTCTGTGCTTAAGATTTCTGCTCATGAAGTAAGAGCTCTTTCTACTTCCTGGGCTTATGCTAATAGTGTTGCTATTACAGATTTAATGAAGGCTGCTTATTGGTCTCAGCCATCCACATTTACGAATTTTTATCTCAGAAATATTGAGTTCATTTCTGGAGACCTGCATTGTTTAGGTCCGTTATCTGTTGCTCAGAATGTCGTCCACTAAACAGTTGCAACTATAGTTATGCAGGCTTTCTGTTCCGGCAGTGACTCCGTCCGGCTGCCCTCTTCGCTCTGGGGTATTTGACCCATGGCAAGGGGAAGGGGGGGGGGGGGGGCGGGTGTTCCCTTAGGTCACCTGCTTTATAGTGAAAAGCAAGGGAATGCCTCCTCCAAGTCAGTATTTCTGAGTCGCTTCCGGGATGGTTTTAAAGTGTAATATTAATGTTTAATTTCATTCATGTCTTATTTTTAAAGTGTAGCTCGGTGTGAAGCATTTGTATATGTCAAGTGTCAAACGGGCTTTAATATACAATACTCGGACACTTTTAAATGATTATAAAGAGTCTCAATTCTCTGGACTACTTTATTTATTGGCTTGTTTTAAAAATAATTAGTATAGGGGTTATACTGGATGTTAATAGAGAACATGAATGTTATTGTGCTCAATTATTAAGGGTAGTGTATCTTTCTAATTTAATATTAAATAAGAAAGATACATGTAAAGCCTAATACTCCTTTTCTCCTTAAGGGGTTACCTCTTTACTATATAGTTGAGCTTATTGGATTTTCCTCTATGTCCTAGGCCCTCCAGCCTGTTTACTATTCAGCTAAGTCTGGGTCATTGGTACAGTATAAAAATGTTAAAAAATTTATAGTAATTTATATATTTTTTATACTTACCAATGACCCAGACGGGGATGGCCCTCCCTGGAGTTGGGAACTCTTGCCTCCCTGCTGAGTACATAGCGCTGACCAGGCACTGCCAGTTAGAATGATAATTGGCGCCAATTTCGGGACGACTGCGTCACTGCGCATGCGCAGTAGAGGCGTACTATGGAGGTCCTTTAGGACATGATTTCTTTTTGTTTTGGATGCAAATTTTGGGGATTGGGGGGCAAAATTTGTGTTTGGCCCTGGTTTTGTTGGAGTTAGCACCAGCTAAGTCTGGGTCATTGGTAAGTATAAAAAATATATAAATTACTATAAATTTTTTAACATTTCGTACATGGATAAATGGTTCTGAGGGGATGATGCACGCTCAAAATGTTTTTTTCAAAATCCAAGATGGCGGAATGGCGGCCATTTTTGTGGTGTTTTTAAAGCTTTTTTTTCTCTATTTCCATGTTACCACCCCTCCCACCATCATGGTTCAAGCTACACTTTGCATATTTGGCACATGGATAGAGGGTTGGGAGGGGATGATGCACATTCAATATTTTTTCTTCAAAATCCAAGATGGCGACATTGCGGCCATTTTTATTGTGTTTTTTTAAGCATTTTTCTCTATTTTATGTTACCACCCCTCACTCCAACATGGTTCAAGCTACACTTTTTATATCTGGCACATGGATAGAGGGTTGTAATGGGATGTTGCATGTTCAATATTCTGTTTTTCAAAATTCAAGATGGCGCCATGGCAACCATTTCTGTTGTGTTTTTTAAGCTTTTTTCTCTATTTTATGTTACCACTGCTCCCTCCAACATGGTTCAAGCTACACTTTTCATATATGGTACATGGATAAAGGGGTTGTGAGGGGATTATGCACGCTCAATATTTTTTTTCAAAATCTAACATCTGTCTGCCTGTCTGTCTGTTTTTATGTTACCACCTCTCCCACCAACATGCTTCAAGCTGCACCTTTCATATTTGGTACATGAATAAATGGTTCTGAGGGGATCATGCACAGTCAGTATTTATTTTTCAAAATCCAAAATGGCAGAATGGTGGCCATTTTTGTTGGTTTTTTTAAGCTTTTTTCTCTATTTTATGTTACCACCCCTCCCTCCAACATGGTTCAAGCTACGCCTTTCATATATGGTACATGGATAAAGGGTTGTGAGGGGATTATGCACGCTCAATATTTTTTTTTCAAAATCCAAGATGCTTATATACTCTAGTGTCTTCTGTTACAAAAACACCTTATGTCACAAAAGTGCCGTAGGGGACTAATACCACCTCGGTGGTCAAACACTTGTTTAAAATAAATATGAAAGACATATGTAATTCCGCTCTCTCCTATTCTTCTGTAGGAGATATTCTTTAACTGGTAGAGTGCTGGAAGCCCTATTTTGGGCTTTACTAAAAGTGACCGGCAATAACTGTCTGTAGCTACATTCTGCCTGAGGAAGCCCTTATTGTCCCTGATATGAATCAGATTTTTTATACAATACTTTGCTCTCTGACATTTAATTGGATAGTGCCTATAAGGCACTATCCAATTAAATGTAATAGAGCAGTATATGATGAGCTTTGATTTGTTGTCAGAAAAAACTCAGCACTTTACCAGTTAAGAAGTGATTGAGTAATTGGATTTTCCTTTATGTCCTAGGCCCTCCAACCTATTTACTATTCAGCTAAGTCTGGGCCATTGGTTATTGTGTAAAAATATTATAAATTCATAGTAATTTGTATATTTTTATACTTACCAATGGCCATCCCATGAGTGGGCACTCGTACCTCCCTGCTGATTATAACATTTAGCAGGCAGTGTAGAAGGAATGATATTTGGCAGCAATTTCGGTGCTTCCTGGACACTGCGCATGCGCAGATGTCAAATGTATGGAGAACCACATAGGACATGAAATTTTCGGTTTTACATGCAAATTTTGGGGATTTGGGGACAAAATTTGTGTTTGGCCCTGGATAATTTTGAGTTAGCACCAGCTAAGCCTGGGCCATTGGTAAGTATAAAAATATACAAATTACTATGAATTTATAATATTTTTATACTGTACCAATGACCCAGACATAGCTGGTGCTAACTCTTAAAATATAGGGCCAAACACAAATTTTGCCCCCCAATCCCCAAAATTTGCATCTAAAACCAAAGAAAACATGTCCTGAAAGGCCCTCCACACTTCGCCTCTACTGCGCATGCGCAGTGTCAAGGACGTTCCGAAATTGGCGCCATTAATCATTCTAAGTTTGGCCCTTCATCAGTTAACATCTGACTGATCTTTGTGCTTGTAAATCTCAGTTTATATGATGCCAGACACATAAATATTAGTGAAATGGTGATTCTAAGGAGGATAGAGAAGGAGGAGAGGAAAAAAATGTGTGACAGAATATTATCAGGGCTGTAACTTAAAATTTTTTAATGAAATTATGTTAAGTTACCTATTTTCGAGGCAGCAGCCATTTTGTTGTCATTCTGATTATTTAGTTACACTGTTTTTTAAGTGTTTTCCTCTCTCCCTGTCCTTTAAGTCCCCCCTTGCTATTCTCCCATGCTTTTGGCATAGTTTTTGTAATTATTATTACTAAATTTTCTTGGGAGTTTTAGCTGAATAACAGAATGAATTCTGTTCTTTTCCCCATGTTTACGTCTTCACCTACGGGTGGTTAGGCGTTGTTTTCTGCATCTACCATCTGATGTTCTGCAGTTTCTTCCCTGGAAGTCTCTGTTTTGCATCAGATAGTGTATTTTTGGTAACTGATTTCGGGCCTGGGTGCCTGGAGTCTTATTTTAGTGTTTTTACACTTATTGTTTACATTTATAACAGCCCTCTGTGTGAGGGGGGGATTTCTGGAAAATAATATCTTGATATTATTTTAATCATAACTAGATACATTATTATTGTTCGTAAGTGTTGAATAAATTGTTTAAAATATTTTTAAAATTTTTGTCCACACTTAGGCTTGGGATCTATTGGGGCTCAACGTTACTTTTCAGAAACTTGGGCTGTTCTGAAAAAATATTTTTTCAAAATATTTTGATTTAAATTATTTTTTCTATATTAATGGATCATATTATTATTATGTATTTTGATTGCCAGGGGTTAGTGCGAGTACCAGGACTTGTTTTCTTTTCACATTGAAAGGATATTGATCAATTGTAATAAGAGGAAGTCTTCCTCTGACTTTATAATCATTCTATATGTGGTCAGTGTACTCGCATTAACTCCTGTTCTGTATCGTATGATTTCGATGACAATATGGGAAGCGTATGTCACGGTATGTTATTGGGGAATTGGACACTCCAGTCCTTTCCCCGCAGGGTCACTCTACTTTATCAATTTCTATTTCAGATGATCAAGATTAGGGTGATGTATCTGTGATGTCTTCCAACAGTGTGCCTCCGTCGTCACAATTAATGAAGGGCTAGCGGAAAAGTGCTCATGTAAATACGCCAATTGCCTAAGAGGACCCTAGTAGGTTCGACGGCCTTTGACGTCCGCTAGCTCGCCCGGTGTAGCGTCCATTCACCGAATGGTTCGGCAGCCGGGTTCGTCCGTTGCGGTCTAGAAGGAATTTTGGGGTGATGCTAGCACTATAAATCAACCTAATGCACACCCAGTGACGGCGGATTGGAGGGAGAACGGAGGAAGCCTTTTAGTCCGGTTCATAGCTCGTTCCGGTCCATCCGGACGGCAAGCAAGAGAGGCCCCTCTCTCGTTCAACAACATCTGGCCCCAGATGTTGTGGTACAAAATGTTTCGCATTCGGAGCATACGTCTGTCGCTCGGGACGCTCCGACATATAGTCAGTCCGGAGTAGACTGTCAGTAAGGCTTCCTCATTCTCATAGTTGCGCACACGTCCGCTCTTGGCTACGTGACCACGGATATCCAGTCAGCTTCGCCAGTCAGAGATTCATCGGCGACCAGGTCACACCATCCGGTAGCCAGGGACACGAGGCCTGCAGACTCCGGACGTTCGCATAGGAAGTGTGCGGGAGTCAACGTACACGGAGCTTCCGGCGGCAATGCATCGTAAGACCGCTGCACAGGCCTCGGGAACGGACGTGCTTTCCTAAATAGCACAGTTTATCGCAGCATCCCAGCATCAACAGAATCTGTCGCATATTTTTTATCCGACGATGCTGGGTCGGGACGCTCCGCGGAAGCGGGTACGGACGTCCGAAAATTTCATCCGGTCTGACGGGATACCGAAAGGGATTTGGAGGATTTCGAGCTTTCCCTTTCGGAACAACATATGCTGTTGTGTATGTCATCTGACTTGGTCTTCTACAGCTTCTTTCGTCGGACCAGAATGCTGCGATGCCGGATAAGAAACTGATAGCGTCGGTGGACTTAGAAATTTTTGGTTCGGTTCAGGGACATCGTCCCTCAGTTCCGACATAGTCCAATAATGTCACACAAACTTTCGAATTATTGAACGACGCTATATATATTATTATTTTATGCTTGCTATAACCAAGCATTTCTGGTTTCTTGTTCGCAAAGTTACGAAGATGTCTTTCAAAAGTGTGCCTCTGTCGTCATAGTTAATGAAGAGCTAGCGGCAATAAGTGCTCATGGAATATGTCTATCGCCTACGGAGTGACATTCGCTAGCTCACCCGGTGTAGCGTACATTCATCGAATGGTTCGGCTGCCGGGTTCGTCCGTTGCGGTCTAGGAAGGAGATTTGTGTGATGCGAGCACTTTAATTACTTTAGTACTCACCCAGTGACGGCAGATTGAGGACAGATCGGAGGAAGCCTGTTAGTCCGGTTCCTGGCTTGTCCAGGTCCGTCCGGGCTGTGAGCGAGAGAGGTCCCTCTCTCGTCCAACAAAATAGGGGACCGCATGTTGTGGTTCAGATATTTTACATTCGGAGCATATGTCTGTCGGTCGGGACGCTCCGTTATATTGACAGTCCGAGAGACTGTCCTTAATGCTTCCTCATCCTCACAGCAGGGCACACGACCGCACATTGGCTACGTGACCTCGAGTATCCGATCAGTTTCGTCATTCAGTGATTCCACGGCGAATAGGTTGCGCCATCCGGTAGCCAAGGGACACGAGGCCTATACACTCCGTTCGCTCGCATATTGGTAGTATGCACGGGGTAACGATCACGGAGCTTCCAGCGGCAATGCATTGTAGGACCGCTTCTCCTCAGGCCTCAGTGACGGACGTGCTATCCGAGTTAGCACAGTTGTTTCACAGCATCCCAGCAATTGACAGTTTCTTGATCGAATCAGGAATTATCCGACGGCGCTGGGTCGGTGTGGTCCGCGGTTGCATCAGGTACGGACGACCGAACGCTTTATAGGGTCCGACAGGATGGCGAAAGGGATTCGAAAGATTTCGAGTTTTCCCTTTAGTAGTATCGGAAGCTGCCTTTCATATCTTCTGGCATTATCTTCCAGTGATTGTTATTTCGGACTTCATTGCTGCGATCTTGGAGAAGAGACTTATAGCGTCATTGGACTCGGATTTTTCGATCGGTTCAGGGACATTGTCCCTGACTTACCGACGCAGTCCAATAATGTCATTACAACATGTGTTTTATTTTTCGATGCTATATATACATACAAGCCTGCTACCAAGCATGATAGTTTAGTTTCTTGTCCGCGTTGCTCATTTCTGCCGTTTTATCATTGATACGAATAGTTTATTTTGGCAGAGCAGGGCATACCGAGAGTTCATATGCGTCTAGACGGTGTGGTTAAAGACTGGAAATATTCTTTTTCACCGTTTATGTCTTTTCCAACTTCAATGTTGGAAACGACATGATGTATAGTAGACTTAACTTAGACGCTTTATCATACGTAATCCGCCTTACTGAGGCGTTATCATTACGTCTTCTAGAAAAGATTTACGGGATATTATTCTCAATGTAATTTCTTTTGAGGGCAGTAGTTTGTTCACGTATAACTCCGCCCTTCAGTGGCTGATTGGAGTTGGTTAGATGTGACGCAGCCCTCGCTACATCCACACGGGTAAGGTTAAGAACTCTCTCAGAGTCGCTTCGTTCTCGGAGGAGCTTCTCTTCGATGGCAACTTTTCGGCAATCCATGAATTGCTCGATTTACACGTTCTCTTGTCTATCTAGTGTTACAAGAGATTCAGACTGGGGCAAACATTCGGTGGTTGACTCAGAGAGTGCCACCGCAGTTGCCGGACCCGAGTGTGGCTGTTAAACAGATTGGGATATAATACTGATCCCTACGGATTCGAAGTGCCAGGGTCTTTGGGTTCCGCAGTCTCTTAGCAACCAGTTTTCTTCCGCGGAATAATGTTTTTTAGGCTTGCTTTATGTCATTGCATGAACATTATTCAGAAACGCATGCCCAAATCCTGTCCTTTAATTCGACAGTAGTGGCGTATCTCCGGAACCAGGGAGGTACTCTTTCGTTTCCGTTATTCAATTTAATGGAAAGAATCCGTCTGTTGGTTATAGTACACCAAGTTCTGTTTTGGTCCGTCATATTCCGGGTCGTCTGATTGTTTTACCGGACTCCCGTTCACTTACGGGTCGCTTGTTGCTGTCAGAATGGACTCTCAACAAACAAGTATTCAATCAGATTTGCTATCTATGGGAGCGCCCAATGATGATTTATTTACGACACAGCTTGCTAATCAATTGCAGACGTATGTGTTGGCTTGTCCAGATCTCTGAGCTAATGTTGTTAACGCTCTATTGATCTACAGGACGGAATGATAGGATACGCGTATCCTCCGGCGCTGTTGTTTCAGCAGATATTGCTAAGATAAACAACCACAATACATTTCTGTTGATAGCATCTCTATCTTCACAGAGATCATGGGTAATTTACTCTCTTGTCTACTGTGGGTCTTAACGTGAAATCTTCCTCTATGTGAGGATCTTTTTTCACTGGGTAAATCGTGTCGTCTTTATCACAACCCGCAAGGTCGCAACCTTCATGTATTCTGTTGTGTGGTCCGTATTGCATTGTAAGCATTGTACTGGACGAGCTTTGGACGCGATTTCTTACTATAGGAGATCCTCTTCTTCGCTATTCTATGCGGGTAAAGTAGAGGCTCTTCCGTCGTTGGTGTAGGGATCATTATGTTCATATTGTTGATCCCTCCATACTACTCATTGCAATTTTTTAGTATACTTGTTTCACAAGATCTACTGCAGCCTGTTATTATTAAGGTTATAGGTTTATGTTACCTCATACCTATGCACTCTACGATAGTTTACAATTGAGTCTTATGTCTCTTTATCTAAGTCAGTTAGTAACTTTTTGATAAATAGACTTAGAATCTTTAGATTAATTCCTATATGGATTTTAACTTCGGTTCTTATTTAGCTAAGTAATCATTTGAGCCTCTGGAAACAGTAGTTTTCAAATTCTGACCTTTTAGACAGTAATTCTGTTGGTTTCTCTTTTACTGTAGAGTCAGTGAGTTTCATGCACTATCGATGGATGATTTTCACTTTCGTAGTTTCGGAATCACTACTTCCGTTACTATTTAGGTTGGATTTTTGCATAAGAGTTAGGCTCCTAATATCCGGAACCTATTGTTTTAAAGGTCCTTCCGTCTTCGTACGGGCATAGGCCTTTACTCTTTCCGGGTAGAGTTTATGTATTTATAAACAGATATCTGTTTATTACTATGGGCGTAAGCTTCTTCTGTCTTTGATGCCTAGTAGAAGGACGTTACGCTCCATTCTATTGTTAATGGATTCTATTAACTATCGGTACTGCTTATGGTATATCATTGACTTAGCAGTTGTGCTTAAGATTTCGGCTCATGAAGTAAGAGTTCTTCTACATCTTGGGCTAACATTAATAGTGTCGCTATTATAGATTTTTGAAGGCCGCTCATTGCGCTCAGCCATCCACATTCATGAATTTTTATCTCAGAAATATCGAGTCCATTTCTGGAGGCCTCTATTGTTAGGTCTATTATCTACTGCTCAGAATGTCATTCACTTAACAGTTGCTACTATAGCTAGGTAGGCTGTCTGTTTCGGCAGTGTCTCCGTTCTGCTGCCCTCTTCGCTCTGGGCTATTTGACCCAGGGCAAGAAAAAGGGGGGGGGGGGGGGGGGGGAGGGTGTTCCCTTGGGTCACCTGTTTTACTATGAAAACAAGGGGATACCTCCTCCGGAGTTAGTAATTCTGAGCTGTTATTGGGATGGTTGTTTAGTGAGAAGTTTAGGTTTTTAAAATTCATTCAAGTCTTAGTTTTTAAAGTATAGCTTTTGATTATTGCATATGTCAACGGACATGATTATGCAATCGTCAGACACTTTTAGGAGTATAAGAGTCTCTATTCTCTAGACTTACTTTATTTATTGGCTTACTTTAAAAATTATTAGTATAAGGATTATATTGGATATTAATAGAGTACATGGATGTATGAAGCTCAATTTTTGGAAGGTGTTGTATCTTTCTAATTTATCATAAATAAGAAAGATACATGTAAGGCCTATTACTTCTTTTTCCCTACAGGGAATGACTCTATTTTATATCATTGAGCGTATTCCATTTTGCTCTATGTCCTTGGCCCTCCAGCCTTTTTACTATTCAGCTATATCTGGGTCATTGGTACAGTATAAAAATGTTAAAAAATTTATAGTAATTTCTATATTTTTTATACTTACCAATGACCCAGACGGGGATGGCCCTCCCAGGAGTTGGGAACTCTTGCCTCCCCGCTGAGTACATAGCGCTTACCAGGCACTGGTTTTTAGAATGATTAATGGCGCCAATTTCGGAACGTCCTTGACACTGCGCATGCGCAGTAGAGGCGAAGTGTGGAGGGACTTTCAGGACATGTTTTCTTTGGTTTTAGATGCAAATTTTGGGGATTGGGGGGCAAAATTTGTGTTTGGCCCTATATTTTAAGAGTTAGCACCAGCTATGTCTGGGTCATTGGTAAGTATAAAAAATATAGAAATTACTATAAATTTTTTAACTTTCAGATGGAACATTTGGATGGTGAGAGGGCTACGGAGTGTGGGTCTCCATCCCTCACAGAAGGGCAAGGGCACTTTAAGACTGAAATTTTAGTCATAAGCTCTTAGCATCTTGTTCCATCTGAATATAAGCCTGCATTTGCTAGACAAAAACAGCTTATCATACCGGGCGATGGAAAGACAAAGATCTTTCATCCCCGGATCTTTTGGCTCAGGTGCCGAGGGCTTTTGTCCCGATTAATGATGCTTTCCTTGCCTTAGCAATAGTATAAGAATTGTAATGCCCTATTCTTTACGAATAGAGGTTCCATAGTGCATATAGTTAGGCTGAGATAGCTGTCTTGTTTGGAATAGAGCCGTAAGAGGGAATAAGTATGTCTTTTTCCTTCTCGGTGTTGTATTCTTTGGCGTCAGGACATTTAATGCCATTGTGGACACCATAGTAGCCTTATGTACTGGTACAGCTGTCTTTTCTTATACATTAGTAGCTAGTGTTGTAAGTCTCCATTTAGTGAGCTTTCAAAGGCTGCAAGTGACACAGATATGTCTTCACCCAGACGAAGTCTTATAACTGCGTAGCTATCTTGAGACTACTGTCTCTGGGAATTACGACTGTTAGAATAGTGGCTCGTCATTCCCTACCTTGCGTGACGATGGTTGTAAGTCTCCGTTTAGTGAGCTTTCAAGGTCGCAACTTACACCAAAATATCTGTCTTCAGGGAGATGAAGACTTATACGCTACGGCTGGTGTTGTAAGTCTCCTAAGTGAGCTTCTAAGGCCGCAATTTTCAGCCTTTTTTATTGTCTTCACGAATAGGAAGACCTTTAGCTGCTTCAGCTAGTCTGAGTTCATTGTCCTCTCAGAGATGATACCCTTATGTTAGAGGAGGTTATTCTCTTCATACCGGTATGGTTTGGGGTTAGTAATCTGAGGCGATAAGCCCTATTGATGACGCCATATTAACCTAGTGTGATTATGAGCGTTTCCTCAAACACATATACTAAATTCCTTCTCAGGAATATATTTCCTGATATCAGATTGAATTCAAGGAGTTCATCTAGGTATTTATGATCGGATGTTGGAACATTGTTTTCGTCTCCCTTTTCATTTCTATCCAATCTATTGCTGTAGATTATATTTCCACCTAACAGGCTGGATATTATGTCTATATGGTGTATTATTTGTCATCACGCCTCTCTCCGTCCTTAGTGGCTTTATGGAATCTGGTCAGATGTGAGGGAACTCTGCGGTACCTATACTATTTGATAACTAACACAAAATCGTTACGAGTCGCGCTGGATTATTGTTATTATGATTGCTTTGACTATAAGCTTTTTAGCTGTTTTACACTTATTGAGAATAGCAGTAGCAGTATAGCCTTATTTCTGCAGAGCCGGCCTTACTTATCTAGTGATTCAAGTAATGCGGGTGAAGGGGGTTCAATAGAAATTATTCCCCTTTCTACCCGTAAGCCTCGAATGTATTCAAGTATATGCATGCCTTTCATGACTCCTCGATTGGCAGCTGGTTAATGTTCTAACAGCGACCGCATGGGCACATCCACTATTTAGTTTGTTTGTTTCCTGTGGTTGTTCGTTTATAAGTCATATACGAGCATATGATTCCTTATCAATAAATTGCTATCCTTTGTGTACCTGTGCGGCTGACATGTCGGTTATCTGGGCAACATTCTCCAGTGTGGCAATTAGTCCACTCTGAAAAGTTTTGCTCAAAGCAGTCTGGCCTTTTCTTACTACGTATGAGTTTATAACTCAGTTAACTGCATAATAACGTCGTATTATACATTCAGTTCTTGTTTACACTTGTATCACTCGGTCATACCATGGATACAGGCTGCATTCAGATGAGTACATACGGGATTTTGTTGCTCCAATGCATAATATGTATATTTATTAGGCAGACACATTATTGAACAGATTCTATAAAATTCTTGCGCTGCTTTATAGAGCTCATGAGAATTTGGGGGATATTTGGATCAGCTTTGGAACTTCCAATAGGCCGTCTATGCTTACATTCTAAATTTTTGGCATCATTATTCAGAGTTGTATATTTTTTCGCCGAACAGTCATTGGTTGTTACGGACCTAGGGAAAACTGAATTACTTGGGGAACGGTCTGTCATAACTCGTTCCATGTTCTAAATCCAGGTTTCTAGCAGAGACGGTACACAGGAGAATTCACATTCTCCTATATTCGCACAGTTCATTTGGAGTTTCATTATTAGAATTAATTGTACATCTGAACACGGTCGCCTGTTGGTTGCCTTAGAAGTTTGCTCTAACAGATACTTTCCATTGGGATTCAGTTGGGCAAGTGTACGGTTGTACATGGTATATCACCGGTTTTCGATCTATTTACGTATTCCGACTCCGGCATACATTTGAAGCTTGTGCTGTTAATAACCGGGATCGCCTTGATAGCCTTAGCTACTGAAGTGGCGTTAAGCACCAAAAATTAATAACTGGGTGCCTGTTGGGCGATTATATATAATAGTTTATTTGGTACCGCTTTTCACTGATTCCAGAACGCTTCCCTCTTTGTTTTGAAGAATATTCCTTCAAAAATAGGGCGGGAGGGATTTTTCTTCATCTCTTCTAGCTTGATAAGCGTGTAACTATGAGTGAAGCTGTTTTGTCTGTAGATTATTACTGCTCCTAGATACAGCTTGTTTATTATATGTATATGGCGTGTGTTTGTGGGGGTTAGTCTCTCACTCTCGAATATGCCATCCTAATTGAAGGGGCTTAGTCTAGACTAGCCTTAAAATTGGGGGCTTGTTACACCCAGTTAGCATAAACATTCATGCTAAGAATATGGAATTACTTGGATATGGCTCCTTATTGATGATATGTCTTCTCTATTATTGTATAGAGAGACATACAAGTAATTCCTTTTAAAATTGAATCTCCTTTTCACCTTGGAATGCAGGCTTAGGAGCTGTATTTGGTCTGCTAATTCTTAAGTCCTAGGCCCTCCACCTTTTTACGATGCAGCTTAGTCTGGGCCATTGGTTGTTGTATAAAAATATGATAAATTTAAAGTAATTTGTATATTTTTTATACTTACCAGTGGCCCAGATCGGGATAGCCCTTCTATGAGTGCGCACTCATACCTCCCCGCTGAGTTTTTATTTTAGTAGGCTCATCTACAAAGTATGATGTTGGCACCAATTCCAGTCTCTTTCTGAGTACTGCGCATGCGCAGATAGTAAAAGTATGGAGGGTCAGCTACAAATTACTTTAAATTTATCATTTTCCGTGTCCAAGCCATATATTTTTAATGGAAAGAAATGTCATTATGAAGCTTACACAACATATGTACCACCACTACTACCACTTGCAAAATTCACAACTAATCCATTAAGGTCAAGATCATGGATAGAGGTCACATTTACAAATCCTGTGCCTGCTGCCTATGCCTCTCGACCCCCTCCCCCAAAATGTTCTTCTGATTTGGTTTCCAGATTCTTAACTTGACAGTGCTTTGGCCTAGGATTATGAAATGCCACAGCCCCTATTAATTTGGAGGTCAACGTCACAGTGCTCTTAACCCCCAAAAAACAGTTTTCAGACTTGGCTCAAAAATGCTTTGGCCTAGGATCATGCAACTACTCATGTACATTGCATAGTGGACAGGAACGCAATGTCAATTTGGGGCTTCATAGTTCAGGTTCACTGGGTGCTGCAACCTGAAAACAGTTTCCAGCACCAACTCAAGAAAGCTTTTGCCTATAATCATTTATGGGTGGGCCCCATTCATAGCCTCTTCAACTCCTTGTCACAAAATAATCTAGTTAATATAGTTAAAATGCAAAAGGAGTTTGATGTAGTTCTTTTCTCAGCTAATTCTAGTATTTGCATCTCACTTAGTTATGAGATGGCACTGTGAAGTATTTTATATGAATACATTATTTTCATTTATAGTTTGTTTTAATATGTTCTTATTTTGATGTTGTAGATTTGTTTCTGACAAGAATGTTAGTGGTACATTTCAGTTGATTGGTGGTTTTTCGAGATGGATGAAAGTACGACAAGATTCATTTGAATTCTTTACATCAAAGTATCCTGATATTGTTAGAGTTCCTCAGGGAGTGGCTGGCAAATACCTAGTCATTGAGAAAGCTCAGTGAGTAAACTAATAAACTTAAAGTGCATCACTAATTTAACCCTTTTCATAACCTAGCAGCCATATGTGATTAGTGTTATTTACAAAATTGCCATTCATATATTATTATTTAAATTTTTGCCGCCGAAACATAGTTTAGACCCCACAAAGTAGATCCTCTGTTTCTCAGGCCATTTTTTATAAAATTGCATGCAGCAGGCGGCAGTTTATTATTTTATTTTTGTTATTTCTTTACCATCAAAAGTTCATGTTCTTGGTTTGTTTTATATTTTAGGCCTCATAATCTACAAAATAGCCAAGGTGGTAGTGTATTTCATCCTTTGAGTGCAAGAAGGCTTTGCAGTGCTAAAGCATTCAAGGGACAAATTTATCAGTTTTATCAACTTGGGTAAAATATCAGACATAAACCATTTTATTTTTTTAAGTTTGCATTGGTTATAAAAAGAGAGCATGTTGCAGCCAAAAGGACCATGTAGAGGGGCCTGAGAAACCAATTTTTTTTAGGCCTTATGGCCTCTTATTGGAATGGGCTCGACAAGCTCATTGCATAGAGAATTACAAGCATTGCTGCAGAGACAATAAAATGAACATTTTAGATATTCAAGAAAATTTCTGCTTGTTTTGTTGGTTGTCTTAGGTAAAGGGTAAATCGACTCAGTGCTGGATGCTACTATCGGGCTGTCTTGAATATTGTCGGGCTGTCAAGAATATTGTCGATACCTTCCTGAAATCTTTATATTCTTTGAATGTAGCTCATATTCAAAGAAAGCCAATGATATTTTGATTATATGGCTTTCTTTTTCCCAGAAGAAAAACCAGGAAAAACATCAAGAATGCAAGT
The DNA here is from genome assembly GCA_031216915.1 of Pictodentalium vernedei. Taxonomy (NCBI): domain Eukaryota; kingdom Metazoa; phylum Mollusca; class Scaphopoda; order Dentaliida; family Dentaliidae; genus Pictodentalium; species Pictodentalium vernedei. Next base: position 312,762,685 of record CM062297.1, read on the forward strand.
AGTGATTGTCTACAATGGTAGAACAGTCCAACTTTACTGGTGTAATAGGATCCACGAATCAGTACTGGGGTGCTAATCCTTTATCTGCACAGGCTTGTTTTCTTGTAAGAAGAAAATAAATATTTATATAAAATAATTTTGTTACAATTTATTGGAGACTGCCAAGTGGCACTCTCCAATAAATTGTGACACACCAATTGTTCATGAACAGAATCTTGCTAAACTAAGTCCTTCCTTGCTGGTTGCATGGCATCTTTGAAAATAAATACTCACATTTCAAATCGCCTTTGAAAAATAATTTAGCACTCAACCAGTTAACTGGGCAACATGATTATAATTGATTGGCTAAACTTAACTTCATTCTTGTGTTGTGTGCATGATATAGCCACTGATGCTGAAAATGATTTTAAACCTCAATAAACAAACATGACATGGAATTGTTTGCAATTTACTTAATTTATCGGAGACTGCCCATAGATGTTCTCAAAAAGATTTTAAGAAAACTATACTCGCCCAAAAAAGAAAGTGTGCATTGCAGAAATTGATGAAACTCCAAAAAAATAATTTTGTAGGTGTAAAGAGTGTTAACCTGTTCATGAATAAGTTATATTGAACACAAAAACAGCTTTCCCCGTTAAAATTGCATTAACGTTAAATGACGTGCTGCACGTTTGTGAAAAGGCATATTTTGCACGTGGAGAGTCTGAAAATTCATGCAGCAGTGTGAATCCTTGGGTATTTAAACACTAAAGTAAGGCCTTCCTGTTGTTCACATTCAAACGTGCGCTGCTGTTAAAATGACTCCACATTAGCATGCCAAGATTGACAATCAACGTCTCCTTGCCCTGGGTATGATTAGAGCTGGCAGAACACACAGAGAGGTTGCCCAGCATTTGCTAGTCCATCGACATGCACAACATGATGACGTTCGAGACCGACCCCGCTCCGGGAGACCCCGAGTTACCACCCCTGCACAAGATCAGTATATCTGTGTCGTCCATCTCTGGAACTGGCAACAAACGGCAACGACGACAGCCAGGAACATCCCTAACCTGAGACGGATACATCCTCAAACAGTAATCAACCGGCTGAGAGAATATGGCTTACGTCCTTGAAGACCTGCAATTCGTCCGATTTTGACGTTACATCACCGACCGTCATGCTCGACTGCAGTGGTGTAGACAACATCTCAGGCATCCCTTACACTGGTGGCGACGTGTTTTATTCACAGATGAATGTTGTTTCCATCTTTCATCATCAGATGGCCGCCAGAGAGTGTACAGACGTCAAAACGAACGCTACGCAGATCCATGTGTCGTGGAGCGAAACCGTTACGAGGGAGGGTCTCTCATGGTGTGGGGTGGCATCACTGCCTGTAACAGAACTGAGCTGGTCATTATTGATGGCAATCTCAATGCAGCCAGATATCGTGATGAAGTGCTTACACCTGTTGTTGTCCCATTTCTGCAACGTCACGGCCCCAGCGTCATTCTACAGCAGGACAGCGCCCGACCCCACGCAGCTCGTGTTGTTCAACAGTATCTGCTGCAAAGTGGATGTTCTTCCCTGGCCCGCAAAATCGCTCGATATCTCACCCATTGAGCACGTATGGGACGAAATGAAACGTCAGCTATGCCAGCTTCCCCATGCACCATCAACACTTGTGGAACTCCAAAGACAGCTTATCAGAATATGGAACAACATCCCACAAAACTTCTATGCTAACTTGTTCCCTTCCATGAGGCGTAGATGCACAGCAGTAGTCGATGCAGACGGAGGTCATACCAGATATTGAGTGTGTGACTTTTGTGTTTGACCCTTAGTGTCTTTGACTCTCCATGGCACCAAGACTATTCGTCGTAGCATAATGAAATTTCTCGTGTTGATCACAAATTGATTCATATGTGATTGAATAAAATTTCCATGAATGAAAATGATATATATCTTTTTTTAGTGTTATTTTTTAGCATGCACACTTTCTATTTTTATACTGTACCAATGACCCAGACTTAGCTGGTGCTAACTCCACAAAAACCAGGGCCAAACACAAATTTTGCCCCCCAATCCCCAAAATTTGCATCCAAAACAAAAAGAAATCATGTCCTAAAGGACCTCCATAGTACGACTCTACTGCGCATGCGCAGTGATGCAGTCGTCCCGAAATTGGCGCCAAATATCATTCTCTGTTTGGCCCTTCATCAGTCAACATCTCACTGATCTTTGTGCTTGTAAATCTCAGTTTAAAGGATGCCAGACACGTAATTTTTGGAGAAAATGTGATTCTAAGGAGGATAGAAGGAGGAGAGGAAAAAAGAAGTGGCAAAAAATAATCAGGGCTGTACTTAAAATTTTTTGTTGAAATTATGTTAAGTTGCCTATTTTCGAGGCATGGGCCTCTTGTTGTCATTCTTGCTAATTGTTGCACTGCTTATTCAGTGTTTCCTCTCCCCTAGCCTTCTAAAGTCCCCCCTTGCAATTCTCCCATGCTTTTGGCATATTTTTGAGAAGTTTCATTTCTAAAATTTCCTGGGAGAGTTGCTTGGTTACAGAATGTTTTCTGTTATTTTCCCCATAGTTACGTTTTCACCCATGGGTGTATAACGTTTGTGTTCTGCATCTTCCATCTGATGTTCTGCAGATTCTCCCCTGGGAGTCTCTGTTTTGCATCAGATAGAGTGTAATTGATGACTGATTCCGGGCCAGTTTTCTCAGTGCCTGGAGTCATGTTTTCTAGTGTGTTTACACTGTTTGTTTTCATTGGCAACAGCCTTTTTTGAGGGGGGCTGTTTGCCTTTGTGGTAGTTTATCTCATTATAAGATACATTTATATTATCCGAAAGTGTCTCATTAATTATTTTATATAATTTTAAAATTTTTGACCACACTTTGCCATCGGATCCATCGGGGCTCAACGTTACTTTTCAGCAACTTGGGCTTCTCTGAAAAAATATTTTTTCAAAATTTTTTTGTTTTGCAATTGTTTTTTCATTTATTAATGGATCATGTTATTATGTATCTTTGTGTCAGGGGTTTTTGCGAGTAACTAGGACTTATTGTTGTTCTTTCACAATGAAGGGACATTGTTCAAATTTTAATAGGAAGAAATCTTCCTCTGACTTTCATGATCATTGTATTAATTGTAGTCAGTGTTCTCGCATTAATCCCTGTCCTATATGTGAACATTGGGATGAGAAACATTGGAAACGTGTGTCACGATATGTTGTTTCTGGAGAAAGAGCGATGCCGGCTCTTTTTCCACAAGGTCACTCTACTCTCTCAGTTTCTATTTCAGAGGAACCAGAACAGGGTGATGTTTCCATGTTATCTTCTTCAAGTGTGCGTCCGTCGTCACAAATGAATTCAGAGCTAGCGGCAAAAGTGCTCATGGAGATTAGACAAATGTCGTCCGCTAGCTCGCCCGGTGTAGCGTCCATTCACCGAATGGTTCGGCAGCCGGGTTCATCCGATGCGGTCCAAGAGGAAATTTTGGGTGATGCGAGCACTATAAAAATAATAGATGCACACCCAGTGACGGCGGATAGTGAACGAGAACGGAGGAAGCCTTTTAGTCCGGTTCCTAGCTCGTCCAGGTCCAGCCGGGCCGCGAGCGAGAGAGGTCCCTCTCTCGTACAACAACATCTGGGACCAGATGTTGTGGTACAAAATGTGTCTTTAGCGGAGCATACGTCCGTCGCTCGGGACGCTCCGTTGTATAAGCAGTCCGCAGAGACTGTTAAGGCTTCCTCTTCTCGTCGGCGCACACGACCGCACCTTGGCTGCGTGACCTCCGATATTTTGCCAGCTTCGCCGATGAAGGATTCTTCGGCGACCAGGTCACACCATCCGGCAGCCAGGGATTCGAGACCGATGGACTCCGGACGTTCGCATAGGAAAAGTATGCGGGAGCCATCTGATGCGGAGCTGCCCTCAGCGAAGCAGCGAAAGACCGCGCCTCCGCAGGTCTCGACGTCGGACATTCTAGTGCAGATAGCACAGCTTATCGCAGCATCCCAGCAGCCGACAGAAACGGTGTCGGATCGAGAATTATCCGACGGCGCTGGGTCGGTACGCTCCGCCGAAGCATCGGGGGCGGACGACCGGGAACATCGGGAGGTCCGACCGGATGGTGAACGGGATACGGATGAATTGGAGCTATCCCTTTCGGAACAACATAAAGCTGCCGTGGACTTCATCCAGCACTTTCTTCCTCAAGTTGTTCCGTCGGGCCAGACTGCTGCGCTTCCGGACAGGATAATTATAGCGTCATTGGACTCTGAATTTTTTGAGCGGTTCAGGGACATCGCTCCCGAGTTTCCGTCGCAGTCCAATAATGTTGCAAGAACATTTGAATTATTGAACGACGCTATTTTTAAACTTGCTTCCAGGACGGGGAAAGCAGGTTTCTTGTCCGCAAATACTCTCAACCTGCCTTTCATTAATGCAAGGAATAAATTCGACACGGCAGGTCAGGGTATACCGAGAGTTCCTCTGCGTATGGACGACGAGGCGGAAGACTTAGAGCTATCATTACCGTCGTCAGCTTCTATTCCAACCGCAGTGTTGGAAACAGCTATTGCGTCTAACAGAGCCAATTTAGATGCCTTATCTTATGCAGATCACCTTACTAAGGCGTTATCACTGCGCCTTCAAGGGGAAGAGTTTCAGGATATACAATCCTCTTTAAGACTTCTTTCAAGGGCAGTAGCTTATTCCACGTGTAACTCCGCCCTTTCAGTGGCAAATCTGGAGTTGGTTAGACGTGACGCAGCCCTGTCTACATCCACACTAGTGGATTCTAAGGTGAAGAACTCTCTTAGAGTCGCTTCGGTCTCAGGAGATCTTCTCTTTGACGGCAAGCTTTCCGCTATTTATGATAATATTAAAAAGAAAGCTAGTGATTCTCTGTTGTTCAGATCCGCTCCTAAAAGGTCGGATACAGCAGACACGAATAAGGCGGGCACTTCTGGGTCTTATGCGCCCAAGAGAGGTTCCTATAGAGGTTCCGGTGCGTCCTCTGGCTCTTATTCGAGAGACCGTCAGGATAGCGACTCTCGTTCGGGACGTCCTTCAGGCCGGGACAATCGGTCGGACGCTCCGAGGCCGACGAGGCGAGGTGCGGGTCGTGGAAGACGTGGTTTCTCCTACCGCAGGCCTCGCAGATCCAGGAGGTGATGGCTTAAACCTCTATCGCGTTCCGGTTGGCGGAAGGTTGTCGAGTTTTTCTCAAGAGTGGGCGTCGATTACGGACGACCCGTGGGTGAGAGGAGTGACTTCGGAAGGTCTAAAGATATCCTTCAAACGAAAGCCTCCATTAACTCGAAGTCCAAAGTGGACTCATCTTCCGTCAAATCCTCAGAAAAGAGACGCTCTGGTATCAGAGGTGCAGTCTCTTTTAATGAAGAACGCGGTAGAGGTCGTAGAAAACCAGGAATCGCTGGGATTCTACAGCCATCTGTTTCTGGTTCCGAAACCAGACGGCTCGTTCCGTCCAGTCATAGATTTGAGCTGGATAAACAAGCTGATCGTCGCTCCGAAGTTTTATATGGAGACGGTTCGATCGGTCAGAGCGAGTATTCGGGTGAACGATTATGCAACGAGCATAGATCTCAAAGATGCGTACTTTCACGTCATGGTACATCCGACATTCCGAAAGTATCTACGCTTCGCAGTCCTAGGAGTGGTGTATCAGTTCCGGGCCATGTGCTTCGGATTGAATCTAGCACCCTGGGCTTTCACTCGGGTAATGAACTCGGTAATGATCTACTTCCGAGCTCATTCGTCTGCGGTAACGTCGGCCTACCTGGACGACATTCTTCAGAGGTACGGCAACGAGTTAACGCTTCAGAACGATGTTCAGAATCTTCTTCTATTGCTCCGACGTCTCGGTTTCATAGTAAACGAGGAGAAGTCGGATCTGGTGCCGTCCAAGTCATTCACTCATCTGGGAATGAGCTTCGAGACGCACAACAATCTCGTTCGTCTGCCGTTAACCAGAGCGAAATTAGTCAGTTGTTACGCTCGCTATTGTCTGAATGCAGACAAAGTCACGGCGAGAGAATTTATGAGACTGATAGGTCTGTGCGGAGCCGCCGCGGATCTCATTCCGATGGGACGGCTACGCACACGGCCTCTTCAAATTTTCCTGACTCAGAATTGGAGTGTGAAAATTCATTCGCTCGATGTAGACGTTCTCTTGTCAGATCAAGTGAAACAAGAGATTCAGACTTGGGCAAACATTCAGTGGTTAACTCAAGGAGTTCCGCTGCAGTTGCCGGATCCGAGTTTTACCATTATGACGGATGCCAGTCAAACAGGTTGGGGTGCATCATTAATCCCAACGGATTCGAGATGCCAGGGTCTTTGGGATCCGCAATTCCTGTGCAAGCACATAAACATCAAGGAAATGATGTCAATTTGGCTTGCGTTACGTCACTGGATGGACATTATTCACGATGCTCATGTCCAAATCCTATCCGACAATACGACAGTAGTGGCGTATATACGGAATCAGGGAGGCACTCATTCAGTTCCGTTGTTCAATCTAACGGAAAGAATCCTTCTGTTTGCGTTGGAACATCACGTTCTTCTTTCGGTCCGTCACATACCGGGTCGTCTGAATATGCTAGCAGACTCCCTTTCACGAAAGGGTCGCTTGTTGCCGTCGGAGTGGACTCTCAACAAACAAGTATTCAATCAGATTTGCTACCAATGGGAACGGCCAATGATAGACTTATTTGCGACACATCTCAACAATCAGTTGCAGACGTATGTGTCCCCGTGTCCGGATCCAAGAGCATTTGCAGTAGACGCTCTGTCGATCCCTTGGGACGGAATGATAGGATATGCGTATCCTCCAGCGCCGTTAATTCAACAAGTGTTGCTAAAGATAAAACAATCTCAATGCAAGATTCTGTTGGTAGCATCTCTGTCGCCACAGAGACCGTGGATAAATCTACTCAGGTGTCTGTTGTGGGACCTACCGCAGAAGCTTCCTCCACGAGAGGATCTTCTTTCGCAGGGGAAATCGCGCCAACTCCATCACAACCCGCAAGGTCTCAACCTTCACGTTTTTCCGTTGTGCGGTCCTTCTTGCATGGCAAGCACTTTACAGGACGAGCAGTGGACGCGATTTCTAACTGTAGGAGGACCTCCTCTTCGCTAAATTATGCGGCTAAGTGGAAGGTTTTCCGTCGTTGGTGTAGGGATCATTCTGTAGATATATTTGATCCCTCTATACCAGACATTGCAAACTTTCTAGTTTACTTGTTTGACGAAATCAAACTGCAGCCTGTTACTATAAAGGGTTATAGATCTATGTTATCTGATACCTATGCACATCATGATAGTTTACAAATTGGATCTAATGTCTCTTTATCGAAACTGGTTAGAAACTTTTCGATAAATAGACCCAGAACTCTTAGATTAATTCCTAAGTGGAATTTAGCTTGGGTTCTCCTTAAATTGAAGGAAAAGCCATTTGAACCTCTTGGGACAGTAGATTTCAAATTCTTATCTTATAAGACAGCTTTTCTCTTAGCTTTCTCTTCTGCCAGAAGAGTCAGTGAGCTTCATGCACTATCGGTGGATGATTCTCATTATCGTAGTGTTGGGAACACTATCACCTTCACTACTAATGTCGGTTTTTTAGCTAAGAATCAGGCTCCTAATAAATATCCGGAACCTATTGTTATTAAGGCTCTTCCGTCTTCAGACGGGCGTTGGCCTTTACTCTGTCCTGTTAGAGCACTACGTATCTATAAACAGAGATCTCAGTTCATCAGAAAGGGACGGAAACGTTTCTTTCTGTCTTTGATGCCTAATAGAAAGGACATTTCAGTCCATTCTATTGCTAGATGGATTCAGTTAACTATCCGTACTGCGTATGAAGATTTATCTTCTTCTCAGCAGTCTGTGCTTAAGATTTCTGCTCATGAAGTAAGAGCTCTTTCTACTTCCTGGGCTTATGCTAATAGTGTTGCTATTACAGATTTAATGAAGGCTGCTTATTGGTCTCAGCCTTCCACATTTACTAATTTTTATCTCAGAAATATTGAGTCCATTTCTGGAGACCTGCATTGTTTAGGTCCGTTATCTGTTGCTCAGAATGTCGTCCACTAAACAGTTGCAACTATAGTTATGCAGGCTTTCTGTTCCGGCAGTGACTTCGTCCGGCTGCCCTCTTCGCTCTGGGCTATTTGACCCAGGGCAAGGGGAAGGGGGGGGGGGGCGGGTGTTCCCTTAGGTCACCTGCTTTATAGTGAAAAGCAAGGGAATGCCTCCTCCAAGACAGTATTTCTGAGTCGCTTCCGGGATGGTTTTAAAGTGTAATATTAATGTTTAATTTCATTCATGTCTTATTTTTAAAGTGTAGCTCGGTGTGAAGCATTTGTATATGTCAAGTGTCAAACGGGCTTTAATATACAATACTCGGACACTTTTAAATGATTATAAAGAGTCTCAATTCTCTGGACTACTTTATTTATTGGCTTGCTTTAAAAATAATTAGTATAAGGGTTATACTGGATGTTAATAGAGAACATGAATGTTATTGTGCTCAATTATTAAGGGTAGTGTATCTTTCTAATTTAATATTAAATAAGAAAGATACATGTAAAGCCTAATACTCCTTTTCTCCTTAAGGGGTTACCTCTTTATTATATAATTGAGCTTATTGGATTTTCCTCTATGTCCTAGGCCCTCCAGCCTGTTTTCTATTCAGCTAAGTCTGGGTCATTGGTACAGTATAAAAATGTTAAAAAATTTATAGTAATTTATATATTTTTTATACTTACCAATGACCCAGACGGGGATGGCCCTCCCTGAGTTGGGAACTCTTGCCTCCCCGCTGAGTACATAGCGCTGACCAGGCACTGCCAGTAAGAATGATATTTGGCGCCAATTTCGGGACGACTGCGTCACTGCGCATGCGCAGTAGAGTCGTACTATGGAGGTCCTTTAGGACATGATTTCTTTTTGTTTTGGATGCAAATTTTGGGGATTGGGGGGCAAAATTTGTGTTTGGCCCTGGTTTTTGTGGAGTTAGCACCAGCTAAGTCTGGGTCATTGGTAAGTATAAAAAATATATAAATTACTATAAATTTTTTAACTTTTTGGGAGAGTATATTATATTTGACCAGCATCTGACTTCCAAATATAACTTTACCAGTTTGTGTGCATTGTCATTTCCCAATTTCATACAATGGTTCCCTTAAGTGGAGTGCATTCAGGAGGTTGCTGGGAAGTCATGCCTTCTGGTGTCAGATTTCAGCTCTTGGACGGTTAACTCCTTGCATGCTGCTGGCAGATATTCCTGCCCAGGAGAGGATTTCTCTTGTCACTGAAACATTTGCAATTTGGGCATATTTAATCCAATTTTAACCCTAAAAACTGCATTGATTATTTCGCCAATGATTTCTGGAGATAAATTTAGATAAATTTTTCATCAAATCTAGTCATGGCTGCTTCATAGCAGCCATGACTAGATTTGATGAAAAATATCTTAAAAATACTAAGTGGGTTAAGAGTTAAGCAAAACTAAGCAACAACCAGAGAAAGTCTCAATCAACATTAATCTTGTTAGCACAGGGAATGTGAAGGTTAACAGTAGTAGGAGATGTGGAGATCCGGCCACACTGGATGGAGGGAAAAGTGGAGGGCAAAGTGATGTCATAGTCAAGTGACCAAGTTACGTCATGTTTGGGAAACATCTGTGGTTACAGTATACCTTTTTGGTGGTATATGCCCAACCCCATCCTATTGTAAGCCATTGGGTACATAGCAACCATGTACTACCATAGAAACCAAGATTGCAGCCTCCAGTATACAAAATGGATGACAGAAAGAAGTAAAGCCCTAACAACACGTGCTGAGCATGTGCACAAAGACCATGTATCACTAGGGGAATGACATCACAAGATGGCCACTCAAACGGACAACCATGATAACCACATATGACATAACTAGGTCACATGAGTATGACACCACTTAACCTTCCACTGTTCCCTTTCTAATGTGGCTCGATCTCCACATCTACTACTGTTGACTGCCTGGTTAGTTGTGATCATTTGATCAGCATACACTAAGGTGATCAAATGAACACATACGTAACCCTAAACACAAAGTAATAACAACAACACTGAAAAAAAGAAACACTGGAAATATTTAATCAGAAAAAAAATCTATGATGGCTTGACAGACAAAATAACAACAATACTACTTGATGTACTCAGTTTTAGAGGTACGCAATGGCTAATTGGTTAGAGTTGGTTAAACTGAAAAGTTGACGCTTCGATTCTGATCTGTGCCATTTGTGTTGTGTCCCTGAGAAAGACACCTAATCCTGATTGCCCATGTGGTGATGGGGGACATGATGGCACTGGGTACTAAGGTGTACTTCATGTCGATAGTGCACCTTGCCTTCAAACACTGATATCTCTGCATGTGTGCCACAGAAGTAAGTTGAGAGTCCAACAATGTTTGCCACTGCTCAGTGGTCCTCTCTGGGGCTACAGCTCCCCCGCTCCCCCCACATGTTGGTGGGGGGAGGGGGGATGTACAACCCTCACTGATATCTCAGCATGTGTGCCTGAGAAGTAACTTGGAGAGTCCAATAATGCTTGCCGCTGCTCAGTGGTCCTCTCGGGGATACAGCTCCCCCTCCCCCACATGTTGGGGAGATTTACCACCCCCACCCCTCATTCAGGGAAACTGATGCTTATTGTATGCCTGTCAAGGAATATCTTAGCTCCTGCATCAGGAAAAAAAAACCTCCAACCCCCATGAACATAAACTCACAGCTCCAAACCTCAGACCATGTTACCGTCAATTTATCACAATCAATTATTATAAATATTGTTGTCAAATGCAATCAAGCAGCCCGACAAAATTAGGGAATTCAGAATAAGTGATTTCTGCCCCACCCAAAATGATTTTCGGATCCACACTGTTATTCTTTAGCTGCAGCTGATATAGAAGTTGCATCCACTTGATTAATCACACATCATTTTTTTTTCAGACTTCAGTATATAGTTACATGGGAAATAACAGGTGAATCCATTCTTGCAGATAAACCCAATTTAAAGCTTGGAACAAAAGTATTGGGGGAAGGAGGTAATGTATTTTGAATATTTCACTTAAAGTGTGATGATGCCTTTTTGATACCTCAACACCAGGGTGCTTGATTACTTGCTTATCAAATTGAAACTTTTATTATTTTCATGTGAAGTTTTGTTTGATCTTCAAGTTTTACAACTTGAAAAATCAAACAATAGGCATCCGGTAATAAACTATTCTCTCTGGAAGTCACACTCTGTAGTTATTGTTGGTGAGAGAAACGGTAAACAATTTTTATGGTATATATATTGTGTTTGTCTTTTCCGTCCATTGGCATACATGTTGCTTTTGGGGAGACGATGTGGCATGCAAAAATTTATTTTTGTTTGATGGAGGTCAAGGTGACAGACAGATTAAGGCCATTGTCACATCAGGGGCATAGTCACTTCTAGTGCTGAAATGGTTAGTCGGATAACCAGTTTGCAACCGGTTGGAAAAGCAGTCAACTGGATAACCGCTATACCTACCGTTTACGGGATAGTGTCAGGAAAATAAATAGTATTTGTCTGTGAGACGTTAGAATTCTTTTGCTGGTGCAAGCATTGTCAAACCTAGCAAACATTTGTTGATTTACAGTGGTGTGTACTCGATGTAACATGGAAGTGTTAAGGTGTTGGAATGTTGAATGAAGAGTTATTTCGGTCGCATGGGCTGTCAAGTCGAGGATAAATGTTTGTAACAAACTGTCAACAGTCCAGTCCAGTGCACTGCAGGCTGTTTTCTGCATGGGCAGCAGTGAGCATGTGTCTGTCAATGTAACACAATCTTCTACAGACAAATTTGACATTCTTCTCTTTGATGAGGTGTTGTTAAGTGCGGATTTTAATACTGGAAAATCCCTCGGTGTGAGTAATGGTGCTTCCAAAATAAATTGACTGTTTGGTACTTTACCAACGTGTATCAGAAAAAACATGTTTTGATTTTATTGAACTGCTCAAAAGTATGAAAGTATCTCATAAAAAAACATTTTAAAATCTTGCATTTTAAAATTCGTTTTTTAATGGTTAATGTCAGACAACAAGGGGCTCTTGGTCAATTGGACATATAATAATTTCTTAGCACACTCCTTTCATGGGGAGCACGGTGGCTCTGTGGTAGACTGTTGGACTTCTATGCTAGAGGTCCCGAGTTCATTCTCAGTCCAGGTTGACCCACGTTGTATCCTTGGGGAAAGCACTTTTTTGCAGTTGCCTACATGGGGGCATGATGACGCCGTGTACTAAGGTGTACTGCACGTCGATGGTGCACATGTATTCAACCGCTGTAACCCTGCTTGAGCAGTGCTTGAACAGAGTTAGAATGTTGAGCTGACAGTTGCTTGTCCATGCTCGGTGTTTCTCTCCGGGTTCTCCGGCTTCCTCCACCCGTAAAACTGTCATGGTCACGATTAGCCATTGTGCATAAGTATGTGACCTTAAACACCAATAAATAAATAACCCCTTTCATGACTTGCAACATATTCCCATCAGAAATTTCATTGCGAGGAATATTCAAGAGGTAAATGTAAACTTGGGACTATTTGTGGCATTTGTCTTAGCAGAGAACAAAAAAAAGATATTAAAAAAATTAGGATACATTCTCACCTATGGTCACATCAAATTCAAGTCATTCAAGGTAAGAGGCTCTTTGCTGATACAGTTGACTATGCCTAACTGCAATTTATGAACTGGTTGGAAAATTCATAACTAATATTAATGACAATCATCCCTCACTTCAAAGGCATGCCCCTGGGAACTAATCACACATGCAAACTTTGCTTCAGGTGTGCGGCATGCCATGTGTCTGCGATTTTCAAATGGCAAGGCCTGGTTTAGTGACCGAACAATTCTGGGCGACCACAGTTACGATGTATCATCACCATTATGTGGAACCATTGACTCATATAAATTGCTGACGATTGTTTGCACTTCGGCGATTTCTGTTGACACTTGATGGTGTTCATTTGTTTACTTTTTGTGGAAGTCAGGTGGCAGTATTTTGAACTGTTTTCTCGCCATTCCTTACTGATTTTGCTTCGTAGACAATGCAATAATACCAGCGGTTGAAATTAATGGATATCCTCTGAAATCTGGTTATGTTCAATGGTTAGCCAGTTACAAAAATGGGCCAACCATTTCAACACTAGTCACTTCCGGGTGAATCTCTTGGTTTTTTTTAGCTCACCGAAGGGAGCTTAACTTATCACCGGCCGTCCGTCGTCCATCATCCGGTGTCCGTTGTCGTGAACATTTTTCAAACAACTTCTCCTCTGAAACCACTGGTCCGATTTTCACGAAACTTCATGTGGATGTTCATTACTATATGTCAATTCAGGTTTGTTCAAATGAAATGGCCAGGTCCCATGGGGGTTCTGTATGGGGCATAACTCTGATAGCACCGTATGAATTATAGAAAAATTATTAAAAAATCTTCTTCTCCAGAACCAGTGGGCAGAATCTTTTGATACTTGGTATGCAGCATCTTGGTATGGGTCTGATTCACGTTTGTTCAAATTGGCCCCCTGGATTTATATTTGGGCTCACTATAGAAGCCCAAATTCAAACTTCGTGCATTTCAGGCAAATTTCTTAAAAAATCTTCTTCTCCAGATCCAGCAGGCAGAATCTTTTGATATTTGGTATGCAACATTGTGGGGTGAATCTGATTCAAGTATGTTCAAATCGGCCCCCTGGATTCACATTTGGGCTCAGTATAGAAGCCTGAATTTGAACTTAGTGCATTTCAGGCAAATTTCTTCAAAAATCTTCTTCTCCAGATCCAGCAGGCAGAATCTTTTGATATTTGGTATGGAACATTGTGGGGTGGATCTGATTCAAGTTTGTTCAAATCGGCCCCCTGGATTCACATTTGGGTTCAGTATAGAAGCCCGACTTCGAACTTAGTGCATTTCAGGCAAATTTCTTCAAAAATCTTCTGCTCCAGATCCAGCAGGCAGAATCTTTTGATATTTGGTATGCAACATTGTGGGGTGGATCTGATTCAAGTTTGTTCAAATTGGCCCCCTGGGTTCATATTTGGGCTCAGTATAGGAGCCCAAATTTGAACTTAGTGCATTTCAGGCAAATTTCTTTAAAAATCTTCTTCTCAAGATCCAGCAGGCAGAATCTTTTGATATTGTGTATGCAGCATGCTTAGGGGGGTGAGATTCAAGTTTATTCAAGCCAAGTCCCTGTTCATATTTGGGCTCACTGTGGTAGCCCGAATTATAACTTAGTTCAAAATGAGGAATTTTCTTTAAAAATCTTCTTCCTCAGATCCAGCAGTCAGAATGTTTTGATATTTAGTATGCAGCATCCTTCTGGGGGGAGAATCAAGTTTGTTCAAGCCATATCCCTAGGTCCATATTTGGGCTCACTGTGTGAGCTTGAATTGTAACTTAGTTTGAAATGAGGAATTTTCTTTAAAAATCTTCTTCTTCAGATTCAGCAGTCAGAATGTTTTGATATTTGGTGTGTAGCATCCTTAGGGTGTGAGGTTCAAGTTTGTTAAAACCAAGTCCCTGGGTCCATATTTGGCCTCCCTGTGGGAGCCCGAATTATAACTTTGTCAATATGAGGAATTTTTCTTTAAAAGTCTTCTTCTGATTCAGCAGTCAGAATGTTTTGATATTTGGCATGCAACATCCTTAGGGGGTGAGATTCAAGTTTGTTCAAGCCAAATCCCTGGGTTCATAGTTGGGCTCACTGTGGGAACCCGAATGATAACTTAGTTCAAAATGAGGACGTTTCTTTAAAAATCTTCTTCTTCAGTTCCAGCAGATGAATGTTTTTGATTTTGATATTTGGTATGCAGCATCCTTAGGGGGATAAGGTTCAAGTTTGTTCAAGTCATGTCCCTAGTTCCATAAAATTTGTCTCTCATGACTAGGGCTGTCGCGACTATCATTTTTTGTAATCGACTAATCGTGACCAGTAATCGACGGTTAGTCGATTAATAGTCGCTTCCCATGATTTTTTAGCAAATCATTCTTCTGTTCGTAAAACTCTGAAAATGACAATGGCACCAGTGTGTTCAGACGAAGTGGGGTTGTGGGAACAACAAATTGGTCCCGACTGAAGCTACATGTAGTCCAATCTTGGACCCACAGTCCGTAATATAATTTTTGGGGTTGGTACGTCCTGTAGGACGTACCAACCCCAAAAATAATATTACTGACTGCGGGTCCAAGTTTGAACTAGATTGAAGCCGATGAATTAAAATGAATTTACCAAAGAACGTTCCTGCATATGTTTCCTTTCTGCAATAAGTTTCTCGAAATTTTGAACATTGAGATCTATGCATTCCCTCGTCAGTTGTTAAAATTGGATCTTAGTCTGAAGTTCCGAACTTTGAGAAGTGATCTGACGTTCTGACTTTCGTCATAATTTTGTCACTTCCGTGCTTTGGGTTTTCCAATGGGTGCATTTGTGTGTACAAGACTGGAGAAATTCAGAAGAATCTATTCTTCTCGAGTAACTGTGAGTGTTCTTTCTTACACAGTCAGTGACAGTCGTACAGTCTTCCGGATATGAATGTTAACTATGGTTAGATATTTAATGTTATTCACCTTCATTGATCATTCACCTCACAAAACAATGCAATTTAGCCCCGATGTGTAGTAGACGTGTACCACCTTGAAAATGAACGACGATCGACTAAAAATAAAAAACGTCGACTACTTCAATAGTCGACGGTTAGTCGACTAATCGAATAATCGTGACAGCCCTACTCATGACTTCATTCCTTTGTAGTGTTGATGAACCATATCTAACTGAAAGGGACCCCAAATACTTCTTTGAACCACTTTGTTTGAATCACTTTGCCCGGTGAGCGATTAAGGCCCCTTGGGGCCTCTTGTTTTAATTAAAGGAGTTTATTTGAATGATTATGCACTTTCTCAGGGTTCATCCACTTTTCAGAGAATCAAATTCCATGACTTTTCCGTGACTTTTCCAAAACCTTTCAAAAAAATTCCATGACCAGGTTAGTTTGTACCCAAACAGAAGGGGGCGCGGTGGCTCAGTAGGTAGAGGTGCAGGCTGCAAGCCGAGAGGTCCTCGGTTCGAATCCCACCTGCGGCAACCGTGTTGTGTCCTTGGGCAAGACACTTCACCCCCATTGCCCATGTGGGGGCACGATGACGCCATGTACTAAGGCGTACTTCACGTCGATGGTGTGCATGTCTTCAACCAATCTAACCCTGCCTGTGCTGCGGTGCGGAGTTACGATGTTGGGGAGCTGGCAGCTGCTCGTCGATGCTCGGTGGTTCTCTCCGGGTACTCCGGCTTCCTCCACCCGTAAAACTGTCACGGTCATGATTAGCCATTGTGCATAAATATGTGACTTTAAACATCAATAAATACATAAATAAATAAATAATACCCAAACAGAAAAGCTTCATTTTTTGCATAATCTTTGCGCAAGTTGTCTGTAATTTTTACACAAAATCAGTCCCTTTTAAACCTGGTTACAAATTCCATGACTCTTCCCAAACTTTAACCCTTTCAGCCCATTTTCCAAAACTTTTGAAGGGCCTTGATTTTTTTTCCAAAATTCCAGGACTTTTTCAGGATTCCATGATCCGTACGAACCCTGCTTTCAGTATTTTCTCTGTGTGAAAGAACAGTGGAAATCCTCTCCATACATGCAAGAAAAAAAAAATCCTTCCCCTACTTCCCTCACTGATGTGAAAAGAAAATTGCCTGAGAATCAATCAATTTATTTTGTGTGGCCCAAAATGAGTTGAAGAATAAATTATCAGTTTCAGTTGCTAAAACGTGAACATTGAAAAACAACAGATATCCTGGAAATGGGCATCAGTGTAGCACTTGCCAATTCCAGTTAATAAGCATAAAATATCATTCTCACAAAAAAATCTGAAGTTATATGCCTTAAACGGACACATAAACATACCAAGAAGAACAATAGAACACGCCAGTCCTGGACTGGTGTGTTCTATTCAGGGTTATTACACAATCTGGACTCGAAATGCCCATATTTTGTCCATACCTATTCAAGACCTTCCATACAATTTTTCCAGACTCTTGAATGTACACAAATAACATAAATTTGGAAAGAGAGGTGCTTTTTTAATAATTGTGTTTCTCACCTTAATGATATGCATGTATGTTTGTATGAGCAGACTTTGTCATTCTTTTCTCAAAAGCCAGATGATCTTGGAAGAAAATATGGTCGGATGTACTACATGTTGTGTACACATGTATGTAACATGCTTCCTAACTTTGGTGATGAAATTGTCTTTTCTTTCAATAAGTTACATGTACTAGTGGATATCAATTAATATACTGCTGCTGAACAATTTACATGTAATACACTAATATTTGCAGTGAGTAGCAAGATAGTCTAGACTGCACTCGCACCCATCCCTTCAAGTATTATGAATGCTATTGTAAAATTGAAGCATTGAAGCATACTTTCAACTCACCACCAAATGGGGATTTTCAAACATTTCCTTTGCATTTTGTATTAAAAATGTATACATGTGATTATGTTTAAAATCACGAGGTACGAATCATCCGGGGTCCAAATTGTCCAAGAAAAAATCATTCAAGACCCATGTCTGAAAATCTTGAGATCTTAATCGACCACACTCAAGGTCCGAATTGTCAGAGGTCTGATCCTTCCAAGGTCTATGTTTGAAAGTCTCAGCGTCCAACTCAGCCACACTTGAGGTCCAAATCACCCAGGATCTAAATCAAAGCTTTTTATACCCAAGCGGGGGTATATAGGATTCCTCTTGTCTGTTTGTGTCCATCCATCCGACTGTGTAAAGTACTTGGTTGAGTGACTTGATATTTGGTATGCAAGTGCATCTTTTTGCTGTATACCCATAGTGAAATGCAGGTGTTGTGCGAGATTTTATTGCCAGAGCCATTGGACTTGGAATTTGTCTGCCTTGAAATTAATTCATGAATAACTTGCAGAGGACTCAATGGAATGATTTCCTATTTGTTGTGCAAGTCTATCCTATTGATGTCTACCCACAGTACAAGGCAGATGTTGTGCAGTGTATTATTGTAGGAGTTATTGCATTTTTGGACTTTGATTTTGTCTGTCCCAAAATTCAATCACGAATAACTTGTGAATTATGTGGTAGAATGCAAGTGTATCCTATTGACGTCTACCCATAATACAATGCTCATGTTATGGTTGGGAGTATTATTTTCAGAGTTATGGCCCTTTATGGACTTAGTATTCGTCATCCCAAAATCCATCCATCTATCTCACCAACTGTCTATATACCCCAAAACTGTATCACCTATAGTCAGGCTTGCATTTATTAAATAAGAGGGGTTACCCCGGGGTATCTTTTTGTGTCACCGTATGGTGATCCTTTATTTTCCTTTCCTTTTCTGAGTGTCAAAATGAAGCACCTGTACAATGTGCGAACATATTTTTAAAAATCGACTTGATAGCAATCTTCTTTTTGGGTTGGCCTGTACATTGTGGGGGTATTTCATTGGCTGTGCTTACGAGCAGGTCTAATTATTCTAACATTCATCCAATATAACACATGGTCTGTGCTACTTTGTGTCTTTTATCTGCTTATCAGAATAAACACTTTCCCACATCTACACAAATAATATAATTATTACCACTGATGTAATTTAATTCTAAACATCATCTTTTTGAAATTTGAGGTGACAATCATGAAATTCAAGTTTAAATGCCATCACATTACACAGATAACTTGATAAGTGAATCAGTAAACTGGTTCCTGCACCACTGATATCTTTTAAAACACATCGGTTGTTTTAGTTGAAAATAAGAATGTTTCCAGCATCCTCTGTAAATGAAAACTGAGAGACTGATTATTCATTTCCAATTCTGTACCTGTCATATCACCTCAGATGTATTCTATTGTAAATGGCAAACAGTGCCCGACATTCATTTTTCTTTTTGCCAAATGCGGAGTTTTATTCAAGTACATAAATAAAAGTGTTAAATTGCTGGGGCTTTTGATGATTTTAAGTATGACCCAAAATTGATTTTCATACTTTTTCAATACCCCCAAAGCTTCAGTGCCCATTTCCCCATACTTTTCAAGATCGAAGGACCCTGCGAATCAAACATTTTTGATTTTAATTGAATCATGTCTGTTATTCGAGATCAAATCTAGAATTGAATCAGTGATATCTTGAAGATGACCAATGGAGGTTGGGGTACTATAAACCTGATTTGTTCCGACTGTGATGGCTCATGTCCTGACTGATGAAATTATCCAACTGCATCATCAAGGCATGCCTTTGTCGAAGGCATTTCTTGATGATGTAGTTGGAATATTACCCTGTAAGGATTATAGTTCCTCATTGAGATTGCTTGGAAACCTTAAATAAATTTGTATTTAACAGTGGTAAGGACTAGTGATATTGGAATTAGCATTGCTGGTGGCATGAGTGCAGACTCTATTTATGTTAATCTAGTGAAAGTTACATTCAGTCTTATTTCAACATTATTTATGTACGATTTCCATCTGAAGTATATGTTTTGAGAGATGATGAAGATGACTGATACAAAGCTATATTACTATGAAAAAGATTTCAGAGGAAACATATCAGGCTGCCAATTTCGAATCACATATCGAAATATCAAATATCTATTAAAAATTGAATCGAATCTCAAAGCTTTGCAGGGCCCTATCGAGATCTTTTCCAGGCTCTCATTTCCATACCTTTTCAAGATTTTCCAGACCCGCATATGAGCCCTGAATATTGTTCTGATGTGATAGGCCTGTATGTACAGTTAAGTGATACACATGCCTTATTTCATGCTCTTGAAAGTGCACTTTGCACTCTTACCCTGGATTGCGAGAGCCAGTTTTTGCACTAACAAGATTACCCTGGCGAAGGAGTGAAGAGTGAAAACAAATCACGTTTTGAGGAATTTAGATCATTTATTTCATCAGGCAATGCACCTTGGACCCCTTTCCCCATGCACATATGGCAGTAGAGACCTTCATACATACACAGAACGACATGTGTGTGAATTCGGTCAATTGATATGGCACAAGTGTCAGCACAGAAGGATAAAACGAGAGGCCACAGGTAGAAGTGCCATGATGGTACAAGTGCCATATCGATTAACCCATTCACATGCGTATCATTCTGTGTTTATGACATGCCTTCATGTCTATAAAAACATCAGGACACTCAGCAATTCATTTGAGAACTATCAACAAAAAGAACACATTTTATCACCAACCAAATTTGTGAAGGGAACCCATGTTGCTATTTTGTCCCTTGCGTTCCAATGTGTTCTATGTGCCTACTGGCACATAGAACAAATTGCAACTCAGGAGACATTTTTTAGCTATCGCTAGCGATTCAAATTGTAATTGAGGCGTACGATTTGTGGACAATTCCAGTGAGATTTCGCTTCTTTATAAAAATAGTCTGTCAATGATTTCCGCTCCACACATGTGTGTTCTGTCTTTGATTTCTGGATTGACAATGTGACATAAATCCCAAGCCAGGTAATGCTTGTTGTCTGCACTTTGAGTAATCAGTTTGATGTGAGGTGTGTGAAATTACAAGATTCTTCGGTTCTGCTCCGCAGTTTTCCAAAGAACGACATGCAAATGATGCCATACACTTTCTTCACATGCGAATGTTCTTAAACTTAGTTATCTTACCCATGACATGTATTACATTTTCTAAATCCACTGAAGACCTACAACACTACCTGACAAAGTCGAATTAAACAACCTGAATGTAGGTGAAACAATTTACTGTCAAATTCAAGACTTCAACCTGAAAAATCGCATTAAAAATGCCTAAACCAGTCATTTTCTGCCACCCAGCAGCCATACAAGAATTTTCCCACTACCCCCACTCACCTACCTCTGGAGCATATCATCCCCTGTTTCTAAAATGTGGAAAAAAAATAAGTATGTTTCCTTCTCATTTTTTATTTTAGTTACATGTCTGGTATTTATTTATTGGGGTTTAAGGTCACATATTTCTGCACAATCGCTAATCATGACCATAACAGTTTTACGGGTGGAGGAAGCCAGAGTACCCGGAGAGAACCACCGAGCAACGGCGAGCAACTGTCAGCTCCCCAACATACTAACTCCACACAAGCAGGGTTAGCATTGCTTGAAGACAAGTGCACCATCGACGTGCAGTACGCCTTTAGTACACGACTTCACCGTGCTCCTAGTACATGTCTGGTAAAAACTTTGTGTAAAAATGTCATTTCCAAAAATAGTAAATTTTCCAAAGCCACTGTTTCTCAAACTTCCTCTGATAATTTACCCATATGCCTCGGACTACAGCTTTGAGTCCAAAACTTCAAATTCTGTTGTCCAGCAAATAGCCTCATACAATCATGTATCCGATATTAAAAGTACATCTCTAATTTATATGGCATCAGTTTCAACATATGCTCCCAGCTCAGAATTTTTCCCCTGTGCAATAGTGCGAAACTGTAGAGTTAAACCTCAGCCTTGAATGACATTATGGGTTACTATGGAGTCAATGTATTTATACTGGAGCAAAGTGGAAGTGAGCCTCGTTATATTCTACATACCTCATATGATCTATTATTACTTCGGCCCAATAAAGTAATCAGTAAATGGTCATAACTGTGACAAAGGACTAAGGAATACACCAACAGTAATGGTCAACAGTAACCCCATATTAATTCAATATACGGACACTGGCAGTGTATTAATTGTCACTGTCTGTCATTTTGTTTTATCGCAAAAAGTACAGTCTGAATTAGGCTTACTGGCCCTTCAGAAAGCTTGTTTTTAGTTCAAACTGTTGGAAAGTAGGCAGAATTGTAAATGCAGCCAAAAATGTTGGAGGTAATAAATTAATAATTTACTTGAGGATCAATGAAATGTTGGATTTCACCCCATGCATCACAACTTGTCTCCCTTTGTAAACTAATGAATACTGATAGGAAATTTAACAAAAACAAGAAACAGAATGCAAACACAACTGATGATGAAATGTCAGAGAAAAAGATGGATGGTATAATAAATATGTTACAGGATGTTTACGCCGCTGTCACCTGAGGCTCAGTGAGAACAATGTTAGGTTTGGCTAAAGCCTTGCCTGATATGGTTATCACTTCGTCTCATGCCGTATCTGCCAACTGAACATCCTGTAACTTATAATACACAGTTTAAAATCATACAATTCTACCTTTGTTGCTGAAGTGCTTAACTCTTTGCTTACCACTTGCAAAAATATTTAAATGACAAAATGCTTTAATTTTTGCCACAAAATCAGAAGATAACATTTAATCACAACATAAGATTTTAACATTAACTGTTTCAAAAATCTACTCTGTCCAGCAAACAATTAATTCATCATGTGTATCCACTTGCTAAATTGGATATTCACTCAAGGATGACCAAGTGACTGGCTCTCCAAGCCTTGAAGATTTTATATTGTGATCAAGTTTGTAGAAACGGACTTTCAATGTATTCTGAAAAAGAAGAGATTAATTTACTAACTTGATTTTTTTCTTATTAATTTCAGCTACAGATAATGATGAACTGAAGAAGGCTCCTAAAATATTTGATAAGATGCTGAATTCTTTGGGAATTGAAAGAGCTATCAGTTCTCTGGTGAAACTTTGTATCACATGATGTATTCAACGCTTTACCCAATGAATCTGCCCACGAAATTTACAAATTGAGCAGTAAGGCCTAAAAGTTAAAAATCTGTTTCTCAGGCCCTCCTGCATGGTCTTTTGGCTGCCGCATGCTCTCTTTTTATAACCAGTGCAAACTTAAAAAAATAAAAATTAAATGGTTTATGTCTTATATTTTACCGCAGTAAATAAAATAGATAAATTTGTCCCTTGAGTGCAATAAGGCCTTGCAATGATTTAGCAATGCAAAGCCTTGTTGCACTCAAGGGACAAAATATACCACCACCCATGCTATTCTGTAAATTGTGAGGAAAACATAAAACAAACCAAGAACATGAACTTTTGATTTCAAAGAAATAATTACGAAAATAAAAAAATGCTCGCCCACATGCAGTTTTACAAAAAATGACCTGAGAAACAGAGGATCTACTTTGTGGGGCTTAAAAAAAATATTTTAAAAGATATATCAACAAAACCATAGCATGTGGCCCCTCATTGGAATGAGCTCATTGAGCTCCGTCTAATGAGAGTTCACATGATTTTTTTTTTTTAATTTTTAATGTTTGGAAAAATTTGAAAAAAATAATTAACCCTTTACCTAACGTAACGGCCAATACCGGCCAGCGCTATTCTCAAAAATTGCCGATTAATTTTCATTATTTTTTTCATTTTTTGTCTCAAAAACATAGGTTATGACCCCTTGTTGGAACGAGCTCGTCGAGCTCATTCCAACGAGGGGTCATAACCTATGTTTTTGAGACAAAAAATGAAAAAAATTAGTTATTCAAGTATTATTTTTGCAAGTGTCGTCTGCTTTTCAGGTTAGGTAAAGGGTTAAAATAAAAATTTTGATATTGTGTGTATTGGTTAAAGGGTTAATGTGCAGAATATCAATATGTCATAAGTTTTGTTATGGAGAATATATTGTTTAATATTTCTGTAAATAAATTAAAACCAGTTCCAAAATGATGTACTTTTACATTTTTCACTCGAGAACACTAGGTTCCATTTCAAGTCATTTTTATACGCCTGTTTGTAAAAACGGTTGTATTATGTAAATGGTCTGTCTGTCTGTAAACATTTGGTTTCTGACTGATAACTCCAGTTTGGATTATTTGATTTCAGCCAAAGTTGGTATGTGTGTATTCCCCAGTTAGTAATACAGGTCAAGTTCGAATATGGGTTCCGTTCAAGTATCTTTACATGAGTTATGGCACTTTATTGACTTAGAATTTGATCTTCTATTAACATTTTTGGTTTCTGCCTGATAACTCCAGTTTGGATTGTTTAATCTCAACCAAAGTTTGTATGTGTTGCCCAGCTAGAAATACAGGCCAAGTTTGATTATGGGTTCTGTCCATTTATTTTTAAACGAGGCAAGACCCTTTTTCGACTTAGAGAATTCAACTCTCTATTAACATTTTTGGTATCTGACCAATAACTCCAGTTTGGATTATTCGAACTCAACCAAAGCTGGAAAGTGTATTTTCCAGCTAATAATACTGCCCAAGTTTGAAAATGGGTTCCGTCCAATTACTTTTACATGAGTTACATCCCTTTTTTGATTTAGAACGGGTGTATTTACTCTACTCTATCAAAATTCAGAATTTGAATACAAAATGTCTGAAACCTTTTACAATTAATAGTAGAATATGCCCAGGTATTGGAGCACTACAAAATTGGAGGCAGATAACCAATCTGTGGAGAAAACTCTACATGCACCGCAGCTCTGATGATTGTTCTTCCCTGACACATTTACTTAAATAAGTGATGAAAGCAAATAGCTGCATCCATTCTGGGTGTGGCATTATACCAAAGGTTGCCACAGATCCCTCATGATGCTGCAGGTCCATGTGGTAATCACCTTCTCTGTGCCAAACAATCAAATCTGATATCTGTTGAGAATCAGGAATTCCTTATTTTATAATTAATAATAGAATAATCCCAGGTGTTGGAGCACTACAGAATTGGTGGCAGATAACAAATCTGTCATTAAAACTAGACATGCATCACAGCTCCAATGACTATGTTCTTCCCCGACACATTTCTTCAATAAGTGATGATAGCAAATTGCTGCACCCATTCTGGGAGTGTAATTAGACCAGTGGTTGCCATAGATCACTCATAATGCAGCAGGTCCAAGCAAAAATCACTTTCTCTGTGCCAAACAATCCAATTTGATATCATTCAGAACTAGGAATTGCACTTTCAAATGAAAAAAAAAGTTCAATTCAAAAGTTAATGGTTCAGTCGATTCCTGGTGGGTATATTATAATTTCAAACCTGCTTTGTCGTAATATGTCTCTGTTAATTTCCCAAAGCTTCAAAATCAATGTATTACAGGGATGTAAGTTTTCTAGATTTTTCCAGAATTCAGGATTTTTACTGAGTTCCAGATTTTTCCAGAATGGTCTTACCCAACCTTAAATTAGCAGGCACCCCACTTAATGCGAGTATGTGTACAATGTCCCTGGGCCGGTAAAAGGCCTCTCGTTTTCAAAGGGTTAAATTCCACTGTGAATTAACAAGTCATTTCCTCGTTTAGTAATCACCATATGTCAATTTACAATGTGCAAAGCAATATGCTGAAAATGACAACATTTTGATGTGCACTGGAAAAATAATTATTTCGAGTCTTGAATGGGATATGGATCCAGTTGGAAGAACAATCTTGAAAACTTGAGGCAGATTGCAATTTTACAAAAGCATTATTGTGGTAATATAATGAAACAATATAAAACGAAATGAATGAAAAAATAATTCGGACAATGAAGAAACGACAGATACACCCCAAATAAGATATATAATCATACAGTCATACATTAAGAAGTCATCGCAATGATTACCATAAATCATAAATCACTGCAAGACTTCAGATTCCCGTAATATGAAGAAGTGCCGGATTATGTTACAGATCGGATTGCACAGTTCTGGGTCGTTGTTCCTCATAATGTGTTGGAAGAGTGTAATATTATCCACCTTTATGTGCTATAGGCTGGGAACTGTATCATGACCAGCCTGTTAGCTTAAAAAAACTGTAGCTTTCAAGTCAAGTCTTCTGTTTACCCTAGATCCTTGGCCAGAAATGACGTGATTAAAAATTTCAGGAATTTTCAGAGCGGGTCACTTACGTCCCTGTGTATTAAAATATAAATTAGTTAAAGCAGCATTTTTAGCTCAACTTTGGGGAAGCCAAATTTGAGCTTCTGTCATGGCCCGTCGTCCGTCTGTCCATCTTTCCGTACGTCAACAATTGGATACAGCTCGGGCTAGAGGCCGTATTTATGAACTGATCTTTACAAAACTTCTTGGGTACCTTTGTTATGACCGTGGGACGAGAACGAGTGTTTTTGGGTGTGGTCCGAAATTCAAGATGGCTGCCAGCCGCCATTTTGTACCGACGATGCAGAAATCTGTTTTTTGTGCAGAACTTCCATATGAAAGCGCTGATTTGAATAATATTTTGTATGAATGTTTAGTATCATGGGATACATCACATATAATACAGGTTTTTTTCTCGTGGGTAAATTATGCAAATTAGACTAACTTTGATTTATTTAGTGTTACTTTCAGCGCTGTAACTGCAAATGCCAATACGGCTCGTGTTAGAGGCCGTATTTATGAACCGATCTTTACGAAACTTCTTGGGTACCTTTGTTATCACCATGGGACGAGAACGGGTGTTTTGGGGTCCGGTCTGAAATTCAAGATGGCCACTGGCAGCCATTTTGTACAAAGTTAGGTGCAATCGGATTTTTGCGCAGAACTTCCATGTGAAAGCCCTGATTTGAATAATTTTTTATGTGAATGTTTAGTACCAGGGGATACATCACATATAATACGTGTTTTTTTCTCGTGCATATATTATGTCAGTTAGACCAAATTTGATCTAGTTAATGTTACTTTCAGCGGTGTAACTGCAAATGTCGATACGGCTCAGGCTAGAGGCCGTATTTATGAACCGATCTTTACGAAACTTCATGGGTACCTTTGTTATCACCGTAGGACGAGAACAAGTGTTTTTGAGTGCGGTCCGAAATTCAAGGTGGCTGCCGGTGGCCATTTTGTACCAAAATTAGTGCAATCAGTCTTTTGTACAGAACTTCTGAATGAAAGTTCTGATTTGAATAAATTTCTGTATGAATGTTTAGTAACATGGAATACATCACATATAATACAGGTTTTTTTCTCGAGCAGAAATTATGCAAATTAGATGAACTTTGATTTATTTAGTGCTACTTATACACAGTAGGTGCACATGTCAATATGGCTCGGGCAAGAGTCTGCATTTATGAACTGATTGGGGTACCTTTGTTATCACCTTGAGACAGGAACGAGTGTTTTTGGGGCCCTTTGTTATCACTGTGCTATGAGAACAAATATTTTTGGCTTCAGTCAGACCCACTCTGGGACTCAAAGATTTCTTTTCTAGTTTAGCATCTAACTGTCACCCCCACCTTTACAATACTTTACCTATATATTTGTTACAGGCTACGGTCACCATTTATGTACAGACCATTACAATACTTTACATGTACCTTTGTTATCAGGTCATTACCTAGATGTTTGTCATTGCTGTGTCACACACTTTACATGTACATGTCTTAAACAAGTTGAGCTACAGTGTCATTGACACTTTCATTTGGAAAGCAATCAATAATATTGATGTGTTAGTTCTGGAAGTAGTTGTCCGATACCTTCAGAGGATTGGAGTGTCCAGTATCTTTCAACTTACTTCAAGGCACTTTTATAAAAAAAATAAAAAAAAAGAACCCTTATAGGACCATTTTTGCCACGTAATTTGTAATTTACATTGTATAAATATAGAAACTCCCCTGCATGCACTGAACAGATATCTGAATGAAGGCTTTATCAGACGATTATTTCCAGAACTAAGCTCGTCGAAGGGGTAATCATTTTCTCCAAAATGTCTTTTTAATTAATATACTTTAATACATAATATTAATGCTTGGAAAATGGACAGACAGACATGTTACAATAAGGCAAGTAAGGCAAGTAAAAAAAAACCTACTGGGAATCGATTAAAACATAAACTTTTCCAGAGCTGAGGCGAGAGTTTCTATCACATCTAGATTCACAAGTGATACCTTATTATACCCCCCTTCTTATAAAAAGGGGGTATATAGTAATCACTTTGTTCATCCATCGATCACACTCATTTCCTGGCAATAACTTTCGTTCCGTTATACGTACAGTACTCATACTTCACAGGTAGGCTGTTTGTAATAGGATGCTAATTCAGATTGCTTTTGGGATCTGTAGGTGAAAGGTCACCATTACTATAAATAGATTTTTGGTTTCTTTGCAATAACTTTAGTTTTCTTTTGTGTACAAAGCTATACCTTCATATTGTGATTGCACTTGAGGTGTTGATCATTGGGATTGCATTTGGGGTCAATAGGTCAAAGGTCAAGATTGCTGTTACTATAAATAGATTTTTGGTTTCAGTGCAATAACTTTAGTTTTCTTTTTTTGTATGAAGCTATAACTTCATATTTTGACTGTTACTATAAATAGATTTTTGATTTTCGTGCAATAACTTTAGTTTTCTTGTGTGTACGAAGCTATAACTTCATATTATGACTGCATTTGAGGTGTCGATCATTGGGATTGCATTTGGAGTCAGTAGGTTAGAGGTCAAGGTCACTGTTACTATAAATAGATTTTCATAGATTTTTGGCTTCCATGTAATAACTTTGGTTTTCTTTTGTGTACAAAGCTCTAACTTGACATTGTGATTGCATTTGAGGGTTGATCATTGGGATTGCATTCGGGGGTTAGTAGATCAAAGGTCAAGGCCACTGTTACTATAAATAGATTTTTGGTTTATAGTAATGAGCGGGGTCCATCTGTCCGTTCATGCATTTAGACACCCCATCCATGCATCAAGACGTCTGCCTATCCAAAACACTTTGGTGTCTGAATTTCAACTTGAGTTTGGGTGAATTCATCGTAACCAAATTTGATATACGGCTTACTTGGGAGGTGATGCAGGTTATGTTTGAAAATGGACATGTTCTATTGATTTTCACCAGAGTGATGGTTCTTTTTCGACTTAGAAAACATGGTTTTTGTGTTGTCCAAATTTTAACTTGAGTTTGGATGAATTGATCGAAAACAAATTTAGTATAGACCTAA
The DNA here is from genome assembly GCA_031216915.1 of Pictodentalium vernedei. Classification (NCBI taxonomy): domain Eukaryota; kingdom Metazoa; phylum Mollusca; class Scaphopoda; order Dentaliida; family Dentaliidae; genus Pictodentalium; species Pictodentalium vernedei. The sequence goes on from CM062297.1 coordinate 312,791,562, forward strand.
CTTGAGAGGTAGTGTAGGCTAAGTTATGGTTCTTTTTTGACTTAGAAAACTCTGCCATCCATGCATCGAGACGTCTGTTCATCGTACTGCCAAAAACACTTTGGCATCCGAAATTCAACTTGAGTTTGGATGAATTCATCGTAACCAAATTTGTTTACTTGGGAGGTAATGCAGGTTAAGTTTGCAAATGGACATGGTCTGTTGATTTTCACCCGAGTTATGGCCCTTTTTCGACTTAGAAGGTCCAGGACACTGTTACTATAAATAGATTTTTAGTTTCCATGCATTAAATTTAGTTTTCTTTTATAGTAATGAGCGGTGTCCATCTGTCCGTCCATGCATCAGTCCGTCCATGCATTGAGATGCCCCGTCCGTGCATCGAGACGTCCGTCCGTCCAAAACACTTTGGCATCTGAATTTCATCTTGAGTTTGGGTGAATTCATCGCAACCAAATTTGATATATGGCTTACTTGTGGGGTAATGCATGTTAAGTTTGAAAATGGACATGGTCAATGAGCTCATTCTAATGACAATTCTTAAGCTTATTTTTGAGACAAAAATTGAAAACATAATAAAATTTGAAATTGAATAGAGATTTTTGTATGATAATGCTGACTGGCTTTGTCCATTTCGTTGGATAAATGGTTAATTGGATCACCTTCAGATTGCTGAAAGGGGGGGGGGGGGGGGGGTGGGGTATTTCTCGTGAGCCCCCGCTCACTTTGTTTTTATTTATGTTTAGTAATATAGGCAGGGATATTTTTTCTCAGCATTTTAATTTTTTCACGACTGGGAACAAGTGCCTGCGGTATAGATCAAGAAGGACAGTTTGGGTGTATGGTTAACTGGTAGAGTGCTAAATTATTTTTGGTCAAAAGAATTTGTTCGCGTGTCTTTACCTTGTTACAATTTATGCCCACTCTCCTATGAATTGTAACAATGCAAATCCTAACAGACTAAATAATTATCCCCCGTCAAAATGAAGTTTGCAGGGGATATATAGACAAAACTACATGTATATTTCAATGAGTCATTTTGTATTCAATGAGTCAGATGTGTTTGAAGATTTTCTATGCACATCTGACGAATTGAGTACAAAACGACTCATTGAAACATACATGTGGTTTTGTATTTATTACATGACCCAAGCACCTACTGACCTAATTTTCTTTTCTATCAATGGTGGTAAACACCATGCACTTTATGCAGTCGCATTACATAAAAAAAGAAGTCCCGGTTGGAACAGGTTGGTGTGCAATACGGAATTCCGTATTGCACAGCCGTATTAAAAGCCGTATTGCATAAGAGAGACTGCATGGGCATGTAATAAAGAAATGGGTTCCATTCGTAACAACTTTGGACCTTATATCTGTCAGTGGATGTTGGATTTAAATCTTTGGTATGCAGCTAGACCACCATGTGGGGTAAATAATATTCACAAGTAACAGGTTTTGTCCATTTTTTTCTGTTGTGGGCCTTTTTCTGCTTTTTCAACTTAGAAACCCCTGGCAGGCAATACCAGTAGCGTTGCACCTTGTTTCACTTCAAAGATAAAGCGAAGTACATCCACTGAATATGAAGCCTTCAAGTTGTGGCACCTGTACTTCAGAGTAAAACCCAAATGTGGGCTTCCAGCACCTACCAGTTAAGAGGCCTCCATGATGGTTACATTACTACAATGTTGAACACAAATAACTTGAAAAGCATCAACCCTGAGGGGTTTGTGACAGGTGATGATATATCTCCAGATCCTGTAGGTGTGTCAAGAAACATCCAAAGTACATCCCCATGGGAACACTGGGAAGTGAAGCAGTGCTTGTTTTCTGTGGTAAACAAGCTGTGTTTTACTGGTAAAATAGGACCCAGGCATGGGGGTGAAAGTCCTCTAAAATGGATAACATGGATATGATTTACAAAACTTTGCTTTATCTCCTTGTTATGGTCACGATTGGCCATTGTGCTGAAATATGTAACCTTGAACAACAATAAATAATTCCAAGGTACACAGGTCGACAGAATGACAACTGTTGGATGAAAGAAACATGGTATGGCTAATACATGCCACAGAACTGTCCCTAATAACTCATTAATGTTTCATGTTTCAATTAATGTGTTGTGGAATTTGTCTTGATGTGTTTTGTATTCTTATTGTACGCAGAGAGTCTAGTGGTGTTCCACGGAAGATGCGCTGAGAATGAATAAGACTTGCATGACTGGTGGATCAGCTGCTGTAATCTTAGTTGCCAATGTTGGATGTCATCATCAACAGTGTGGCAGATGTCAATGATTTTTGTACCAGCATTTATGGTTGTAACTGTCAGATTTTCTAAGGAGACCTTCTTGACCTGTTGCATGAATCGATTTTTGCAAAGGATTCTAACTGGTGGATCTGAAAATGAAGATTTTAAAAGATTATTTCCCATATTGCATGAAGTTAATATTCGGGCTCCCATTGAGAGCCCAGTTATTAACCAATGGACTTGCTTTGAATTCAACTCCCATAATGTTGTACACCAAATATCAAAAGATTTTGACTGGTGGTTCAATAGAAGAAGATTCTTTAGAGTGTGCTTCTGATATTGCACCAAGTTAAAATTTGGGCCCCTGTATTGCGCCCAAATATGAACTGAGGGGCTTAGTTTTAACAAACTTGTAAGTGATCCACTTCCCCCCTGGGAAGTGAAAGTGTTTTTTCATTGTGGGAAACAACCTTTGTTAGTCGAGTTGTGACGAAGTCAAACTCGACTTATAGTTTGGTGAATGTCGGGCGGGAGGGCGGGCGGGCGGGCGGGCGGGCGGGCGATCGTAAACAATTGGTTTCCGGATGATAACTTGATAGTGGTTCAACTCACATTCATTAAACTTCATACGTAGGTTGGTCTTGGTGGGAGGAAGAACCCTATTGATTTTGGACATGCTACGTCGAAGGTCAAGGTCACAGTGACCTTGAACATAGTAAATCTTAAACAATTGGTTTCCGGATGATAACTTGATAATGGTTCAACTCACATTCATGAAACTTCATAGGTAGATTGGCCTTGGTGAGGGGAAGAACCCTATTGATTTTGGACTCGCTACGTCAAAGGTCAAGGTCACAGTGACCTTTAACATAGTATATCGCAACAATTGGTTTCCGGATGATAACTTGATAGTGGTTCAGCCTAGAGTCATGAAACTTCATAGGTGTGTTGGCCTTGGTGCGAGGAAGAACCCTATTGATCTTGGACTCACCAGGTCAAAGGTCAAGGTCACAGTGACCTTGAACATAGTATATCGCAACAATTGGTTTCCGGATGATAACTTGATAGTGGTTCAACCTAGAGTCATGAAACTTTATAGGTGTGTTGGCCTTGGTGCGAGGAAGAACCCTATTGATCTTGGACTCACCAGGTCAAAGGTCAAGGTCACAGTGACCTTGAACAGAGTATATCACAACAATTGGTTTCCGGATGATAACTTGATAGTGGTTCAACCTAGAGTCATGAAACTTCATAGGTGTGTTGGCCTTGGTGCGAGGAAGAACCCTATTGATCTTGGACTCACCAGGTCGAAGGTCAAGGTCACAGTGACCTTGAACATAGTATATCGCAACAATTGGTTTCCGGATGATAACTTGATAGTGGTTCAACCTAGAGCCATGAAACTTTACAGGCGTGTTGGCCTTGGTGCGAGGAAGAACCCTATTGATGTTGGACTCACCAGGTCAAAGGTCAAGGTCACAGTGACCTTGAACATAGTATATCGCAACAATTGGTTTCCGGATAAGAACTTGATAGTGGTTCAACCTAGAGTCATGAAACTTCATAGGTGTGTTGGCCTTGGTGCGAGGAAGAACCCTATTGATCTTGGACTCACCAGGTCAAAGGTCAAGGTCACAGTGACCTTGAACAGAGTATATCACAACAATTGGTTTCCGGATGATAACTTGATAGTGGTTCAACCTAGAGTCATGAAACTTCATAGGTGTGTTGGCCTTGGTGCGAGGAAGAACCCTATTGATCTTGGACTCACCAGGTCGAAGGTCAAGGTCACAGTGACCTTGAACATAGTATATCGCAACAATTGGTTTCCGGATGATAACTTGATAGTGGTTCAACCTAGAGCCATGAAACTTTACAGGCGTGTTGGCCTTGGTGCGAGGAAGAACCCTATTGATGTTGGACTCACCAGGTCAAAGGTCAAGGTCACAGTGACCTTGAACATAGTATATCGCAACAATTGGTTTCCGGATAAGAACTTGATAGTGGTTCAACCTAGAGTCATGAAACTTCACAGGTGTGTTGGCCTTGGTGCGAGGAAGAACCCTATTGACCTTGGACTCGCTAGGTCAAAGGTCAAGGTCACAACTCGACATTGGATCTGTGATCCTGAGCGGCATTTTATTTTACTGGTAAAATAGGACCCAGTCATCAAAGCTTGGGGTGGAAGTCCTCTCAAATGGGCAACATAAGAATAAATGATTGACTGGACTTGACTTTATCTCCATGTTGCGGCCATCATTAGCCATTATGCAGAAGTATGTGACCTTAAATACCAATAAATGAATCTGGATGCTGAAAACCAAATATAAAGATTACGATTGCTGGTTCTCGAGAATTTTTTTCAATTCCCCCACTACAGTCCACCCTAACATAGCATTCGATTCTCCTGGTCCTGTGGATGCTTCATACCAAATAACAGTTCTCTGTTCCATGTGGTTTGGGAAATAGACATTTTTAGTCAAATTGTGACGAAGTCAAACTCGACTTATAGTTTGATGAATGGCGGGTGGATGGGTGGGCGTAAACAATTGGTTTCTGGATGATAACTTGATAATGGTTCAACCCGTGTTCATGAAACTTCATAGGTAGGTTGGTATCAGTGAGAGGAAGAACCCTATTATTTTTGGACTTGCTTGGTCAAAGGTTAAGGTCACAGTGACCTTGAACATAGTAAATTGTAAACAATTGGTTTCCGGATGATAACTTGACTATGGTTCTACCCACATTCATGAAACTTCATATGTAGGTTGGCCTTCGTGAGAGGAAGAACCCTATTTATTTTGGACTCACTAGGTCAAAGGTCAAGGTCACAGTGACCCTGAACATAGTAAATCAAAACAATTGGTTTCCGGATAACTTGATAATGAATTGACCCATGTTTATGAAACTTCGTAGTTAGGTTGGCATTAGTGAGAGGAAGAACCCTATTTATTTTGGACTCGCTAGGTGAAAGGTCAAGGTCACAGTGACCTTCAACATGGTAAATCAGAAATAATTGGTTTCCGGAATATAACTTGACAATAGTTTGACCCACATTCATGAAACTTCATAGGTAGGTTGGCCTAGGTGAGTGGGAGACCCTTATTTATTTTGGACTCACTAGGTCAAAGGCCAAGGTCACAGTGACCTTGAACATAATAAATCGTAGATTGGTTTCCAGATGATAATTTGACGATGGTTCCACCTTCGTTCATGAAACTTCATAGGTAGGTTGGCATTGGTGCAAGAAAGAACCCTATTTATTTTGGAATCACTAGGTCAAAGGTCAAGGTTCCAGTGACCCATAACATAGTAAATTGTAAACAATTGGTTTCTGGACGATAAGTTGATAATGATTAAACCCACTTTTGTGCTGTCACAACTCGACATTGGATCGGTGATCCTATCGGCATTTTTTTTTTATGAATCAATAATACCACATACCAAACAAATTTGGTTCAGAAAATAAAAACTTTGGGGGGGGGGGCAAAAATCTTGCCCCTCCCATTACAAAGGCAAATATTGGCCCCAAGAACCTCATTTGAACAAACTTCATTCTACATCTCACAAGGAAGCTCCATTCCAAATATCATGTCTCTGTACCCATCGGTTCATAAGAAGATTTTTGTAAAATTTGGGAGCATTTTCCCCCACCCACTCCTTATAATGTGGGGCAAGTTGCTTTGAACAAACACAAAATATGATGTCACAACAAACAAAGACCTTAAATTTGACTGAAATCGGTTCTGCTGTTTTGGAGAAGCATGAACACCATGTTCACAGATGAGAGATTGTGTGTGATCACCAGCTGATTTGAACAAAAACAAAATGCTCTGTCAGAACAAACTAAAACCTCATTGCCCTAAGTTAAAAATTTGGGCTCCTGTATTGAGGCTAAATATGAACCAAGGGGCTTCATTTAAAAAATGAAAGTGTCAATGACACTGTAGCTCAACTTGACAAACTTGAACTTGGTAAGTTATAAATGAAATGGCAAAATTGAAGATCATTGGTACCAGTGTCATTTTTTTTTGCCAGTGGCAACATTTTTTGACAGAAACCGAAGAAAATCGATAGCTCCCATCTAGAGGCCTTCCCAAACAAGCATGCCAGGTTTCAAAGCAATCCGATCATAAATGTGCCCTGTAGGGTGTACAAAAGGGAAATATTGTGGTCTGACTCGACTAAATTCTAAGAACGTTGGCCGTGGCAACATTTTTTGACGGAAATTGAAGAAAATCGATAGCTCCCATCTAGAGGTCTCCCCAAACAAGCATACCAGGTTTCAAAGCAATCAAATCATAAATGTGCCCTGTAGGGTGTGCCAAAGGGAAATATTGTGGTCTGACTAAACTGAGTTCTAAAAACGTTGGCCGCGGCAACATTTTTTGACAGAAATTGAAGAAAATCGATAGCTCCCATCTGGAGGTCACCACAAACAAGCATGCCAGGTTTCAAAGCAATCCGATCATAAATGTACCCTGTAGGGTGTGCCAATGGGAAATATTGAGTCTTCTGACTAAACTAAGTTCTAAGAATGTTGGCCGTGGCAACATTTTTTGACGGAAATTGAAGAAAATCGATAGCTCCCATCTAGAGGTATCCCCAAACAAGCATACCAGGTTTCAAAGCAATCTGATCATAAATGGGCCCTGTAGGGTGTGCCAAAGGGAAATATTGAGGTCTGACTAAACTAAGTTCTACGAACGTTGGCCGTGGCAACATTTATTGCCGGAAATTGAAGGAAATCGATAGCTCCCATCTAGAGGTCACCCTAAATAAGCATACCACATTTCAAAGCAATCAAATCATAAATGTGCCCTGTAGGGTGTGCCAAAGGGAAATATTGCGGTTTGACTAAACTAAGTTCTAAGAACGTTGGCCGCGGCAACATTTTTTGACGGAAATTGAAGAAAATCGATAGCTCCCATCTAGAGGTCACCCCAAACAAGCATGCCAGGTTTCAAATGCAATCCGATCATAAATGTACCCTGTAGGGTGTGCCAAAGGGAAATATTGAGTCTTCTGACTAAACTAAGTTCTAAGAACATTGGCCGCGGCAACATTTTTTGACAGAAATTGAAGAAAATCGATAGCTCCCATCTAGAGGTCACCCTAAATAAGCACACCAGGTTTCAAAGCAATAAAATCATAAATGTGCCCTGTAGGGTGTGCCAAAGGGAAATATTGTGGTTTGACTAAACTAAGTTCTAAGAACGTTGGCCGCGGCAACTTTTTTTGACGGAAATTGAAGAAAATCGATAGCTCCCATCTAGAGGTCACCCCAAACAAGCATACCAAGTTTCAAAGTAATCTGATCATAAATGTGACCTGTGAGGTGAGCCAAAGGAAATTGTGGACGTACGTACGCCGACGGACGAGAAGTGATGGCAATAGCTCAGCTTGACTTTGTCAAGTTGAGCTAAAAATGTATCTGAATCTACCCCCCCCCCCCCCACCCCAGGAGAAGATTATTTAATAAACTTTTGCAAATACACTGACTCAACATTTTTTTTGGATGCTGCCTCCCCCCACCCTCCAGAACACCCTGATGTAACTAATGGCAATTTCTTTTTCCATTCAATTCTACTGGTCCTAAGGATGCTTCATACCAAATAAGAGTTTTCTGTTCTGCGTGATTTGGGAAATATGGGCGTTTGAAAATATATATATTTGCACGATTCAAGTACTTATGACCCAATAATACCACATACCAAATTTGGATCAAATCGGACCATTGGTTCAGAAAATAGAAATTTTGGGTGGGGCCAAAACCCTTGCCCCTCCCATTACAAAGCCAAATATTGCTTCACAAACTTCATTTGAACAAACAGGATTCTACACCTCAAAAGGAAGCTCCATACCAAATATCAAGTCATTGTACCCACTAGTTCATAAGAAGATTTTTAAAAGATTTTGGAGCATTTTCTCCCACCCCTTCCGTTTGGGGCTGGGAATGTTGAGTTGAACAAAAATGCAATGCCCCTTCTTGAATTGGCCCAGTTGTTTTGTGGGAGAAGACCAAAACATGGTGTTGAAGGATGTCGGACAGAGTGTAGATAATCTCTGCTCAACTTTGTCAAGGTGAGCTAAAAAGTATCCTGGAAGTGGATTCTAGTTAGGTTCAAGTAAAAAATACTGTCAAGCCACTAGACTTACATGTTTTGGCATGGTGAAAATTCTGAAAAGAACATCCAGGCCTTAACCCAATGCAAATAATATCAAAATTTCTTATTGTAACAATTTTTTGAAAAATGTCAACAAAACCATATCATGTTACCCCTCATTGGAACAAACTAGTTGAGATTGTTCCAATGAGTGGCCACATAAGTTTTTAGCTCATCTTGACAAAGTCAAGCTGAGCTAATCTCATCGCTCTCCGTCCGTCGTCTCTCGTCCGTCAACACCATGTTTTGGTCTTTCCTCCAAAGCCACTGGGCCAATTCAAGTGAAAGTTTGTGTGAGTGATGGTCACATAAGTTTTTAGCTCATCTTGACAAAGTCAAGCTGAGCTAATCTCATCGCTCTCCGTCCGTCGTCCGTCAACACCATGTTTTGGTCTTCTCCTCCAAAGCCACTGGGCCAATTCAAGTGAAAGTTTGTGTGAGTGATGGTCCCAAAGGGGCATTTCATTTTTGTTCAACTCAGCATGCGCAGCCCCATTGGGAGGGAGTGGGGGAAAATGCTCCAAAATATTTTAAAAATCTTCTTCTCAAGAACCAGTGTGTACAATGACTTGATATTTGCTATGGAGCTTCCATATGAGGTGTAGAATCAAGTTTGTTCAAACGAAGTTCGTGAAGTAATATTTGGCTTTGTAATAGGAGGGGTAAGATTTTTGGCCCCGCCCAAAATTTCTATTTTCTGAACCGATGGTCCGGTATGAACCAAATTTGGTTTGTGGTAGTATTGGGTCATAAGTACTTGACCCATGCAAAAAAAAAAAATTCCCGCATCCCCCAAAAAAAGCTAAAAATAGAAATATTTTCAAACGCCCATATTTCCCAAACCCCACGGAACAGAGAGCTTTTATTTGGTATGAAGTATCCTTATGACCAGTAGAATTGAATGGTAAAAAAAAATTGCCATCGGTTATGTTAGGGTGTTCTGTAATGGGCATCGAAAAAATGCTGAGTCAGCATATTTGCAAAAATTAAAAAAAATCTTTTCTCCAGAACCAATCATCAGAATCTTTTGATATTTGGTATACAGCATTCATAGGGGGGTCAGATACAAGTTTGTTGAAATAAAGCTCATTGGTTCATATTTGGGCTCTCTACAGGAGCCCGAAGTTTTAACATAGGGTAATATGGGGAATATTCTTTAAAAATCTTCTTCTTCAGAACCACCAGTCAGAATCTTTTAATATTTGGTATACATCACTGTTATGAGGGTCAGATTCTAGATTTTTCAAACCAAGTCCCTAGGTTAATATTTGGGCTTCCTATGGAAGCCCATATTTTATCTTTGTTCAATATGAAGGGTAATTTAAAAAAATCTTCTTCTTCAGATCCATCAGTCAGAATGCTTTGATATTTGGTATGCAACATCTCTATGGGGGTCAGATTCAAGTTTGTTCAAATCAGATCCCTAGGTATATATTTGGGCTCACTATGGTAGCCCAAATTTTTACTTAGTGCAATATGAGGAAATTTCTTTAAAAATCTTCTTCTTCAGATCGACCAGTCGGAATGCTTTTATATTTGGTATACAACATCTCTTAGGGGGGTCAGATTCCAGGTTGTTCAATTCGAGTGCCTAGGTTAATATTTGGGCTCCATGTGGGAACATGAAATTTAACTTAGTACAATATGAGGGAATTTCTTCAAAAATCTTCTTCTACAGATTCACTTGTCAGAATGCTTTCACATTTGGTATACAACATCTCTAGGGGGGTCAGATTCAAGTTTGTTCAAATCGGATCCATATGTTAATATTTGGGCTTGCTATGGTAGCCCAAATTTGAACTTAGTGCAATTCGAAGAAATTTCTTTACAAGCTCTCTATGGGAGCCGGAATTGGCCATTTTGCTGAAGAATTCAAAATTTTGTATTCAGTACCCTCTAGAGGTACTAAGATTAATCCACAGAGGTTGTATCAAGGGGCTTCATAGGGGAGCTCTACATTTTACTTATGATCGACTGAAGAAAAGGCATGATGCCCAGATTATTTTTGTCACTCCTGAGGGACTCAAGGATTGACAGTGTAGCCTATGGAGATGGCTTGCTTAATGTAGACTCATTCTTGGACTCTGTTTAAATTGTGTTTTGTACAAGATGAGCGCTTCAGGCCCCGTGGGGCCTCTTGTTTTTAAATGTTTGAAAAAATAATTTTTTTTTTCAACTTTGTAAATTACTTGGACATACCGATGCTGATTCATTAGGTAAAGGGTTTGTTGAGGGAATGTGTACCATCTCATCCAACCTCCATGCTACCAAATCTATGTCTGGTGTACAAAACAAGAAACACAAGTACCAATAATAATTTAATTTGGGGACATACAAACAAACTTACATGAAACAAAAAGAAAGACGGTACTGTTTAAAAACAATCATTAACAGAAAATTAAAAGAGCACACTTGACAAAATTTGCTTAGGCCCACAAAGGGGATCTTCAGTTTCTCTGGCCATTTATTGTAAAATTGCATGTGGGCTGGCATTTTTTAATTTTATCTTTGCAATTATTTCTTGAGTTTTAGGCCTCATAATCCACAAAATAGCATGGGTGGTGAGGTATTTTGTCCCTTGAGTGCAAGAAGGCTTTGCAATGCCAAAGCACTGCAAAGCCTTGTTCCACTTAAGGAACACATTTATCAATTTTATTTTATAAACCATTTAATTTTAATTTTTTCTATGTTTGCATTGGTTATAAAATGAGAAAATGCAGCAACCAAAAGAGCCACGTGGGAGGGCCTGAGAAAACAGATTTTAAACTTTTTTAGGCCTTATACCAACAAATTGTTAAGGTGCCAAAGCAAATCTGTAGAACGTGAGTACAACAATTCACTCTTTATTCAACCCTCTGCACACTGATGGCCAAACACCTTAATCAGTACTTAAGAGTCTAAGGGCATGCAATCACACCTGCCCACTTATCGTATACCTCACTCAATCAAAAGCAATGTGACAATGAGCACACCTCAACCCTTCTGAATTGCACCACTGCACACTTTGCCAGTAAAATCCCTACTCATTAAATGTTATTCATGGCTCCTGATTCATACAACTTGAAAAAATAGTAACCCACATTCAACTGTTGAACCTGTAGTAACTACCCTCACCCCAGTCACCCATATAAACATGAAGACAATTTAGAAAAGCCAACACATTGTATCATTATGCTGAAATGTCCAGCCATTCTCACAGTGGCGCAGTTACCCACCTCTTAAGTACACAATGGAATGAGATGAATTTACAGAAATATTCATTCTCTTCACACTTCTAAAACCTTATTCACCTCATCTACTCTATAATTCCCCACGGGACTTGAATGCAAACTTCTGTGGACTGGAAAACATCCAATACAGTGGAACCCTGATAATTGAATAGCCACTTTGCCAAGGAAAATTATTCAATTAACAGGAGTATTCAAATAACAGGGATTGTGTCACTTTCCTGTATTTTAAGAGATAAACTTAGCATTTATTCTATCATAACTTGTTTGACAGCCATGAGCTCTGTCAAACAAGATATATTAGATTAAATGCCTGTATTGGATGTACTGAGGCCAAATAGGTCTAGAACAAAAGAGAACTGGGGAGAGTCGGGGTAATTTCTCAACAGGTTACAAGTTTTTTTTATTCAATTAACAGTTTACTCTATAACCTTTATTCAATTAAAAGGTCAAATTTGTACTGGAGGTATGGTAAATGGTTTTGTGTTGGGAAATTATATTCAATTAATAGGATTATTCAGTTAAGAGATATCCACTTAAGTGGGCTTCACTGTAGTACCTAACAACCAAGAGGGTGATGCATATAACTTAAAAAAAAATAACCACATTCAAATGTGACTGCAAGAAAGTTGCATTAAGATTAAATCGAAAAAAACCCAGACTAACGGTGACAGCCCCTCACAGATTCCCTTGAGCTATGGCCAAATGGCTGATAATACTGGAATGAATTGTGTTGAATTTGGTGCTCACTATAGTCCATAAGGTTTCATATTTAATAAAATACATCTGAACATAGCAGCCATAAGCTGTATTGACCTTATAAGGTCAATACTGTCACTAATATATGGGATCTTTCTCAACATATGGATGTCACTTGAATTCTCATACAGCACAAGTCAAAATAAAGTTGTAGGATAACCACTATAAACTATGCATCTTTCTTTTTCTACATTGATAAGACCAGACACTAACATTTTCTGGAAAGCTCTCAAAGATTCTGGTCTTATCAGAGCACAAGCAGCAGAATACTTAGTTTAGTGCAGTTATGTTACAACTTATTTCGACTTGTACTGTAATGTGCAAGTTCTTTTGACAGCGATATCAGAATGGTTTTATTGGAAAATAGAGATAAAAGTTTTTCACCCATGAGTGGAATTTACTTTTCTTTTTTTAAAAAGACTTTCTTGGATAAAGGGTTAACTGATATACAATAACCTTTTAAACGATGAAAGCCTGCACACAAGGACTATAAGTGACGAAAGTGTGTAAGCAGGCGGCAAGTTTGTCAGCCAAATAAATATTTTTTCCCTTATCTTTTGTGAAAACAAAATATGTTCATAACATATCAATGAATATTAGTTCTTGAGTTTATTGTCAAATTAAATCCTGGCTGCTGAGAAGCAGTCATGAGTTGATTTGACAATACACTCAATAAATAATAAAGTGTAGAGAAATAATCTCTGAAAGGTTGAAGGTTGTTTGTCATTTAAAGAGTATTCAACTTCAGTCTGTGAGTGGTTTAGTTTTCCCATTTCTGTGACCTTGTCCTTTGTCACTCTAGCATGGTGTTGCTGTGCAATAGACCTTCCAGTGATCTTTACCATTGTGTAAAGATTCATGGAAATACACCTAAGCATTATAGAGTTATGGCTCCGCACGGACAAATAAAGTCGGATGGGCGAAATGACAACCCAGATTTAAGATGCCTCCCAAACAGGGACATAAAAATTGCTGATCACCAGGGTGCGCATAACTCATGTTAGGTTCCAGAAATAGTAGTATTAACTAGGACTTTAGGTCACAACCTCCTCCTTCCACTTCCCTCCAGGAATGACCCGAGCGTTCAAGTTAGAAAACTTGAGGCTTGAAATTTTGGTATTTTAACATCAGCATACAGAGGGTTAATTAAACTCTTCTGCATTAAAACACATCAAGAAAAATTGTTGGTGAAAGGTTTAACATGTTGGTTGGAATTTGCCCTTATTCACAGTACTGCAAATAAAATTTTAAGAGTCAACTAACTTCACATGACATACAAAACATAACAAATGCTTGGTAATATATTACATATAAATAAATTGCCCTAACAACAGTGCATAAAAAACTTACCTATGGATTTCTTCATATATTATACTATGAAAACCTTGCAATTTGCACAAAGAAAATACATACAGTTAGTAAAAATAAAAGTTGATCAAAATGGCATAATACAGTTAGTAAAAATGTCAGTTGATAATGGCATATTCTATTGATACAGAATATTTAATCGATAAAATGTTGTAACATAGTTCTGATGTCATTAATTTTAATCTTGTTACACCAAAAACTAACAAATCAACAAGTTAGGTCTGTGATATAAGGTACGACAGGAGAGCAGCAGTTGAAATTAAAAAAAATTTGCTATGTCAAAAATACTATCTTTCAGGACCCTGCCATGCCAAAATAAACCTAACAATTCAACTAGCCATGGCACAACCTAGTCTGCGAGATGAAGGTATGGCAAGAAAACAGAAGGTGAACACCATAAACTTTTCTAGTTTTAACTATACCATTTATCTGCTTTTTGCAACTTTTATTTTGGAATGGAAACAAATTCTTGAGAGAATCATGAGGCCACAAATCCTTTCCAATTGTGGCACCATGCAAAAAGATGGAAGTATACTTTTCACTAAAAAAAAAACCTAAATTTTTTTTTAAGGACTGTTATAAGTAATGCATACTCGGAAAGAAACAGGCTTTTCAAAATTCAGTGCTGAGAACAAATGTTAAATCTTTTATTCAAAATAGGTGATTTTTATGAACAGCGTTTAGCAATTACGCTAGCTAGAAGTTTAACTCTCTCAACATGAGAGACAGCTTTTCCAGTCCAGCAACACGATGCGTCATAATTTTATTAAGTGGGATGGCTACTAACGTGTGTGGTAGAACAATTAATATTAATTGCTCTACCCCTAAATAATGGATATGAACTCTTCCCATTTCTGCCATTTAACTGGCATGGAAAATACCACCAGTGTTCAAAGGGTTAAATTACACAATATAAAAGAATAATGAAAAGAATCTAAAATTCATCACAATTTCACATGAAATTTCTGAACCTCATGCACAAAAATCGATTGCAGCCTTGGTAAACTACAACTCAGATTGATTTTAGTGAACTCGGTACATAAATTTCATTTGAAGTCATTCATGACTCATTAGAGATCCTCTGTATATATTGTTTGACAGAGTTTTTAGAGCTCAGTCGAATAAGATATAATAAATTAAAAGCAAATATTGGGTAACTGAGGGCAAAAGAGGTTATTCTTTGATAGCATATAAGATTTTATTTTCAATTGGTAAGTTCTCTATAACCCATATGCAATAAACAAAGCAAATTTGTAATGAAGGTATAGTAAATGGTTTGGTGTTTGGAAGTTATATGCAATTAATGGGTTATTTTATTTTGAAAAATCCAATTAACTGTGCTCCATTGTAGAGTGGATGAAAGTCCACCCTCTTGGAGGCAAAGAGCCGGATTACCATATATATACTCCAGCAATAACTACTGTATTGTGACTGCTGCTTGGAGATGCAAAGAGAGAAATGAGATCACTGAATCCTCAAGAGATCGGAGAAAGCTTTATGTTTTCAATAAAAGCACTATCTTCTTCAGTCAGCTTTAGGAATCAGTCCATATTTTTCTGGCTGGAAGAAATATGTTTTGATACACTCCACAATGTCATCCAATTCATTCTTAGCACCTGCTTTGTCAAGCCTGAAATGAAGAAATAATATTCATTGAAATGGTTATTTCATGAAAATGTTATAAAAATGATATGGTTGAGCAATTGATAAAAAGAAATGAAACATATCATCCTGCACATTGCTAGTTAACTCCTTGCATGCTGCTGGCAGATATTCCTGCCTGCCTGGGACATTGAAATATCTATAATTTGGGCACATTTAACCATTTTCAGACTGCAAATTGAATGGAATTTTTTACCAATGATTTGAGTTAAATTAGATTTAGATGCTTCAATAGCACCCATGACTAGATTTGATGAAAAATATTTTGAAAATACTCAGTGGGTAAAGAGTTAGTAAACAGCTGCACCATGAGCGCATGATACGCCCGTTATTAATTACAAGTGGGAAGCACACAATATGAGTATACATGTGTACTAAGCATTTTCAAGTTATTGTTTGACATGTGGAAAATTGCTTATATTTTGAAGAATAAAGTCCCATAACCCTGGAATGACAAATCGGACAGCGACACAAATCGAAAGGGAGATTCCTTCCATCAACATATACTTGCAACCAAAAAATCATGACAATTGCTCTAAGCAATTTCAAGTTATTGGTCGACATGTGGAAAATTGCTTATATTTTGACGAATAAAGTATCATTACTCTGGAATGACATATTAGACGGCGACACAAATACAAAGGGAGATTCCTTCCATCACCATATACTTGCCACCAAAAAATCATAAAAATTGCTCCAAGTCCGACATGTGGAAAATTGCCTACATGTTGACGAAAAAAGTCCAATAACTCTGGAATGACAAATCGAACAGCAACATAAATCGAAAGGGAGATTCCTTCCATCAACATATACTTACAAACAAAAAAATCATGAAAATTGCTCTATGCATTTTCAAGTTATTGTTCGACATGTGGAAAATTGCTTATATTTTGACGAATAAAGTCCCATAACTCTGGAATGACATATTGGACAGCGACACAAATACAAAGGGAGATTCCTTCCATCAACATATACTTGCAACCAAAAAATCATGAAAATTGCTCAAAGCATTTTTGAGTTATTGTATGACGAGTGGATGGACGGACAGATGGACAGCGGTATACCATAATACAACCGTTTTTTTCCAAAATGGGCGTATAAAAAATAGCCACATTTTTAGTAGTGCAAGGAAACCAACTTTTGGAAGTCATTTTTTTAGATCGTCAGTCTAATTTATTTGCACATAATTGTATCTAGGATATTTTAATAATAGCCGCCTGAATAAATAAAACATATGAGTACAGGTGTCATAGAAAATCCCCCCCCCCCCTGGAAATCTTTCTCCGGGGGGGGGGGGGGGGGATTTCCTGGATGGGGGCGGGAGGTATTTCCTAGGATCTTTACCCAAATCCCCCCCACCCCCACCCCACCCCCTCCCCACTACAAAGTGAAACACATGCAGTTTTTTTTTAAAACCAGTTGCTTATTCTTACAGCATTGTACAATTCTGATTATAGGTTCTTATATTTATGTGTCCCCATCCCCAATCTTTGGTATTAGAATGCACTCAAACAGGGATAGAGACACAGCTGTGGAAAATTAAGGAAGTCATGGTTCAGACCCCAACTCTTTAAATTAGCAATGAAAACAAACAATAAATTTGACATCAAAGTCAGTAAATCTTTATTGCAAAGTTTGGGGGGGGGGGGGGGGGGTATATAGGAATCACCCTGTCCGTCCGACTCTCCATCCGTTTGTCCATCCTTGTAAGCGCAACTCCTCCTAAACCGTTTGAAGAATTTTCATGAAACTTTACACAATGGAAGAACTCCATATGAAGATGTGCATGAAGTAATATAATTCTGTTCTGACATTTCCAAGGGGAGATAATCTAACTTATACATTTCAGGCGTGGGGGGTATCACTTTGTGAGTTTGCTCACAGTACCTCTAGTTATACATGGGTTTTAAACAACTATATATTTTACAGAGACAGATTACACAAAATATAAAAATAAACAAAACTATATATTTTACAGAGACAGATTAAATATAAAAAATATTTTCATTTTTTGTCTCAAAAACATAGGTTATGATCGTCGAGCTCGTTCCAACGAGGGGTCATAACCTATGTTTTTGAGACAAAAAATGAAAAAAATTAGTTATTCAACAATTTTTTTTGCAAGTGTCGTCTGCTTTTCATGTTAGGTAAAGGGTTAACCTGAAAATAACATGGTTAACAAATATGCCTTGTTCTGGTAAAACAATAATATTTATATCATACATCCTTCTTAATATCTTCATCATGTCTAAAATCAAGTGATACATTATCAACAGCCAAATTAAGGAGAGGGGGTAAAGTTTCAGGGGAGGGGGTATATTCCCTAGTATATTTACCCCCCCCTCCCCAGAAGGGAAGATTGGGGGGGGGGGGGGGTAAATGTCCTGTTACACCAGGTGCAATTGATAAACTGTCTCTCTTATTTTACAGAAAAATGTTATAAAGGGCTTCTAATTAAGGGTAACACTAATTAGGAATTATTCATGCAATTGCAATGTTACTGCTTTCGTAATGGAAATTTCTATTGCAGCCATAGCAGGATTGACTGGAGAGTACACGTGTTGAACAGTGCATTCACTTGTCGAATCAATTTTCAATACATTCCCATAATGCCAGCTCTTCAGAGCGATGTACTTTTTGTAATATGTTATGATAACTACACTGCATGCTCATGTTATAAAATACTCATTATTTTACAGAAATTATTGCATTTTATTATATTTCTACAGCTCTTTCCTTTGCAAATAAAAACCATATCCTACTCCCACAAGCCCGAAAGTGTTATTCAACTCCCACGGGAATATCCTACTCCCAGTCACGACAGACTACTTTTAACATTGCAGTTGTTCCGCCTCAAAATCCAGCGATAACACCCAATCCACTTCAACAAATATTCTTGTTTCCAACTGACAGCAAATAATAACTATGTACACATCCACACCAAGTTATGAGACGTTTAACATGACTACTCATTCATGGTGATTGATTGAATTATTTCATTAAAATGTGTTGATTTCCCTCATAGGTTCATATCTCCCATCACTTGAATTTCCAATTGAAAAAGAGCGTCATTGCATTCTTTTCTGATGTATACATATTATCAGTTCATTCATTCATATTTTTGTGTTCATGCGCCGATTTTTCTAACCGTCAAAGCAAATTGAGTGATGGGAAACTGCTCTTGGATGATGCAAGAGCTTGTGCCTTGTGAAAATAACCTTCCGCATCCCACTCGTGAATAAACATCGTATGTTACTCCAAGTAGTGAACTATTGTCTATTTATTCAATCTATCTCTCGAAGAACGTTTGTTGTTTTTCAGAACGGAAGTACAGCATTATGAGTAAAAATGGAATGTAAAGGTGAACTTGAACCTC
Organism: Pictodentalium vernedei; assembly: GCA_031216915.1. NCBI lineage: Eukaryota > Metazoa > Mollusca > Scaphopoda > Dentaliida > Dentaliidae > Pictodentalium > Pictodentalium vernedei. The sequence goes on from CM062297.1 coordinate 312,810,362, forward strand.
TAGAAGGGTTCCGCAATACAGTTTTTGTCCAAGAGCGAAACAGAGCTAAAGAGTAAACTCGATCATTGTTATCGAATTAAAGTTGGAAATAGTATGGGTATCATTAGAAAGGGGGACATTTATTGTTTGGGACATTTATTATATAACTTTGCATATTGTTTTTAAGTTTAAAAGGCTTATAACATGTATTTTGGGCTTAAATCTGTTGTAACTAGGCACGCACTGGTCACATGACCTCACCATTTCCCCTCGCAAGCTCTGGGTGGGATCGTAGAGTTATATAGGCGCTACTTTGCAAACTTAAAGAAAGAAGGAAAAGGGCTTCATAGGAGGTGGATAACAATTCCTTAGTTGGTTACTCCAGCATTAGGAAGGTTTATCATGACAGATATACATTAGAAGTCAAGGTGGAGTGAGAGGAGAGGATACCAGCTATGGCAACGGGCTCAGAGTATTTTATTTTTACTTTTTTTGAAGTTGAGATACACAAAACGCTCATTTGGAGAGGGAGACTTGGAAGCAGGGACATAGGGTGAATTGGCGGAGTGCAACTGAATTGTTTTGAAGTAATGGTGGAATACTTTATGGAAGTATTGAGGGCAGCTGTACTTATTTTTGTAGACCATTGGTGCTCTTACAAAAGCAAGGTTTAGTCTTTTAACTGTTGGATGAGCCCAGTACCAGTTATTTTTATGCTACCAGAGTAGTAAACACTCTTTAGAAGTTGAGTCTTGTGGAAGTTCTCACCATTTTTACACACTATATGGCGAGTTAGTATAGGCTTATGTCGAGTTATTATTGGCTTAGAAGTGGTACTTCTTGGATTGAGAAAGTTATCGCAATAAATGAATTAGTCAGTTACAGCAGCTTAATATTTTACCGATGCTGCCATAGCTGATATCCAGTTCTTCAGATTACATTTTCTTTTGCAGGATTTTGTTGTGTATATACGTTATTTAGAGTGAAATTTGGGTTACACGAAGGTATGACTGTTGAATTTTAAACAGGAGTATTCTATTAAATAGCAGTGATAATAATTAACTAATTATATAATTAATAGGCTAGAGTCTGAGTAACAAGATGTCAATTCACGTGTTAACAGATGTCCAGGACCTCCATGTCTATTCATGGGTGCTGGTTCGGTTAACTTAAATGTTTAATGTATTTATTTAATTAACTTATAATTAAATAATTGATAGATTAGGGTCTGTGTAACAAGGTGTCAATTCACTTGTTCACAGATGTCCAGGACCTTCATGTCTACTCATGGGCTCTGATATTCACTCCTAAATAATTAACTTATTAAATAAATGACAGGTTAGAGTCTGTGTAACAAGGTGTCAATTCACGTGCTCACGGATGTCCAGGACCTTCATGTCTATTCATGGGTTCTGACATTCGTTCCTTCTAAATAATCAACTTATTTATTTAATTAACTTATTACATATATAGAAGGTCAAGGTTCTGTGCAACAAGGTGTCAATTCACATGTTCACAAATGTCCAGGACCTTCATGTCTATTCATAGGTACCATAATTGAGTCTTGGATTTAGTTAGGCGTGCATAACTAATTGTGTAAAATAGATAAATTAATGTAAATTCAATACAGAAACTTTGGGCATGAGTAATGCCCACAAAGAGTTGAGCTGAATTTGACTGTTGAGACTAATTTATTGCAGGGTGTGGTATAGGGTTGAGTCACTTGATCACAGAGTTAGTTCCTTAAGGTTACTCCTTGGGACCAACCTACGTGAAGCTTATTGGTTTTATGGCTAATCAATTACAGTTGTCAGATTCTTATAATTGAGTGGGGATCTCTATTCATCTACTCAGTTAAAACCTTAATAGTAATTCTAACTAACTGCTGCCATTCTAAATAGATTTTAAAATCTAGAACAAACCTCATAGCTACCTAGGTCCAGTGTAACTCACAGGCTGACAGTAGCTTGATCATTGAGGTGTATAAATAACAAAGTAACTTAATACTAGTAGTTCCAGCTAGTTAAACTGACAGTAAATGAGTCAGGAATTATCACCAATTATCATCTTTTGTTGAGGCAGTCGCGAACAAATTAATGTTGATAGAAGTGAAAAACTATCAAGGGAGGTAACAAAAGTTTTCTGTCAGACCAAGTTTTTCCAGGTTGGGAAAATTTGCAATGATGTGTATCAAGGGAGATAACTAGACCATAGAAATGATATCAAATGTTGATGTTTGGTTGGATGGTATCTTTTGGGATGTCTTGGGTGGTAATGATGAGCAACATCATAGTCTCTTAAATATTTTCCCTCAGTTGGTGGTGTAATTCACTACCAATGCTTTATATCTAAATTGTAAATCAATGATTCTGACTGAATGAAGTTCTTGTAGAATGTACCTAGCTTGTGCAAGACTACCCCTGAGCAAGTCATCCATGGGTTGGTAGTGCATTAATCCTTTACCCACGTAATGGCCAAAACCAGCCAGCACTATTCTCAAAAATCGCCAATAAATTTTCATTATTTTTTTCATTTTTTGTCTCAAAAACATAGGTTATGACCCCTCATTGGAACGAGCTCGTTCCAATGAGGGATCACAACCTATGCTTTTGAGACAAAAGATGAAAAAAATTAGTTATTCAAGAATTTTTTTTGCAAGTGTTGTCTGCTTTTCTAAGTAAAGGGTTAACAGCCAATTTAAGGATGCTTTGATCAAGTGAGTAGTGTGTTTCTATTTTTGAACTCAAAGCTTAGTCATCCATAATACATCTGTTATTCAGTCCTACTTTGGGTGTACTATTCTGTAGGTAGCTTTATCCTACTTAATGGAGGTAATAGTAGAGTTTGATCAGAATCTGTAATGTGTTGAATTCACTGGAAGTAAAATAGGAAGTTACATTGGGATATTTATAGGAACACCTTATTTGACAGTATGACTCACAGTCATGACTGATGTTATTAGTCTGACAGTAGCTGTTAGTTCATTGACTGGTGAATCTTGCCAGTTTTTAAACATTTATACATCTGGTGAGCTAAGTCAAAGCCAGGCGGTGTGACCCACAACCCATTTTTGATGAACTCGCCACAGACCCCACCAACTCATCCATGTGGGAAATGCTAATCCCATTCTCTGTGTGATAAATGTAATATCACCATAGTTGGTTTAATTTGATCCATGGTTTAAGAATTTCACCTATCAGCCCTGGTTTGAAAGAGATTAATTCTGTCAAGTCACATATGATCAGTTAAATCCTTTATGTAAACTACTCCTTCGGGAATACTCAAACACAAATATGGGATTTATAAAAGAGCCACAATGCTCAATTTAGGTGTAGCATTGCCTAAGGTATGGAGAACCCAGATTCAGGTTGCTTGGTTGCCAAGTTTCAGTTAACGAAAATCAGGTTACAGATGAAGAATACAGTTGTTGGTTTTATTTTGTTAATAAATCATAAAACTTAAGTAAATCTTTTTCTCTGTAAACCAATCGCCAACTGTCACCTTTCTGTGTCTGGGTTGTCCTGTTCACTTCCCTGTTACAGAAGATGGTTCCTCCTGCTACTAATTGTAAAGTCAATATTATTACTCCTGCTGCTGTGCTGTAGATGATGATGGAGAAGACATACAGATATGGAAGGGGTCATTACCCGCTCTGAGATGGGGATATGAAGGAGCTCTGTCCCTTGCCCCTGGATCCTGCCCATAGAATTCCTGGCACCAAGTTGCCACCCTCATGCACAATGCATGGTTGCTGGGGTATTGCTCATGGGATAAGCCTGGTGGTGTGATTGTTGGATTGTTCCACTGTCCAACAGTCTGACGACAATGATCCTCCTTTGGGAACGAATGGACCTAGTCACAGAGGGTGACTAATACCCTGGATGCGCAGGTTTTCATTCAGTAACCACCAGACTTGGTGCTGATCCCCACCCCATGCTGGCATGGGGATGTGTGGTTACAGTAGTGTTGCACCCAGCCTGATTATAAAATACTGATGACTTTCCACTTCTAACTTTGAGGTTTATACCTTATTTTTAAGTGGAAATAATCTATGCAATAAACCAGAATAAACTGCTAAATGGCTTTCTGATTTTTCTAAACATACATTGATAATCAAACAGCTATTAATCTGACATAATATAATGCAGAATAAATCGAGAATCTCGCTGCAAGCCACCAAGCAGAAATTGTGAGATCCACATACACCTGTTAACAAGAATTTGTGTAAATCAGACCAATGATACGGGAGATGTGAAATTATTGTCTTTGTTTCATGAGCTTTGCATTGTGGAGTTTATGCGATTTGGGTGTTTCTGACCATGGATGATACATACCAAGTTATTTTGTTAATGCTTAGACAGAAGTATCTGGGTTTATGGTCCAAATCATCCAAAAATTATCTGGGCTGAGTTGTCCAGATACTGTAACAAAATTATGATTAAAAAACTTTGACCAACTTGGTTATTTTGCAATGGGAACAGTCAATAAAACACACCAAATGATTCACCCCACCCCATCCCCATAAACCATAATGGATGAAACAAATGGGTGCTGGTCAGTACATCCTCAGACCAAAATGTCAAAACTGGTCAAAACATCTCCCCATTGTTGGTCAAAACGTTCCCAGAATTGACCAAAGCCTCCCAAAATTTGGTCAAAACATACCCAACATTGTCAAAATGTCCATTTGATGGATTTTCTAGGATTCAAGGATGTTAAAAACTGATATTTTTTTCTTCAGGGGATGTTTTGACCAAAGAGGAGGTAGTTCAATGGACGTAACACTGGAGGTTTTGGTTTTGATGGGTGATGATTTGACCCATGCAGGGGAGATTTTGACCAGAGCTGGGGATGTTTTGGTGGAGACACATTGGTAAGGGTATGTTTTCACCCAACTGGAAATTATTGACAGACTGTAAAATATCCATCAACAGACACTAATGTTTTGCACAGCCTCTTTACGGCAAATTCAGCAGTGACAACTGCCTAGTAACCTTTTACAGCACGTACCCTTGTGACATTCATCTGATTTTAATGTGTGGAGGAATTTTTTGTTGGTGTGTGCAGTATGTACTGTATTGTGTTCACTCTCTATGGGATTACCCCTACACCTATAGCCTATTTCATAGTATTATTTATTCATCAATGTAGGTCAATCCAACATAAGTATTGTTGATTTTCCTTTGAATCCTCTTGCAGTGGAGTGCATGTCTTAGTAAACTATTTAACTGATCACATGCTAGTTTTCACACATGTTTATCTGTCATGTTAGTTGCAAAAACAATATTAACCAATGATAAATTTCAAACGAGTTTATGAATCAGGATTGTTTTATTGAGTTTAAAGTAAACAATTTAAAGAGAAAGACTTGAGATGTACAGCTAAAATAAGATACAAGTTTGTGTCAAACTTTTCAGTATTGACAAAATGAGGATAACCTGTTCATAGCACAGGCGATGTTTGCTTTTGGGAGCACAATACCTGGGGTAAACTAATTTTCAATTTCAGGAAACAATACAAAAAAACACTGCCCTCCTGCATCTATTTTGAAAAAAATGACCTGATAAACAGATGATCAACTTTGCATGACCTTAATCAATTTTAGGGAATTGCTGTCAATGGGGCTGCGTTTTTGATTTTGTTCACATGAAGTTACCACACTGAGAGAATGGGGGATATTGCCCTAAATTTAAAAAAATGTTATGAAAAAAAATTAAAACCTACTTGAAAGAAAATATAAGACCCGAATAAACCCTTCACGTACTGTAATGGGTCATATCCAGTCAGCACCCATTCCAATAAGGGATCACAAGAAACAAATTGGAAAAAATTACATAAAAAAAAGAAATTGGCAAGTAAAGTGTGGTTAGGTGAAGAGTTAATTCAAGTTTTTAACTGGGTAGTTCTGTAAAGTTTTATTTGAGACAAGATTCACAAGAATGGAGGCCTCAGCAAAAATATTTTTAATCAGTAATAATCGAGCATCTCACTGCAAACCACCAAGCAGAAACAAGAATTGAGAGATTCTACATCTGTGAAGTTCTTTAGTATTACAGAAAAGGATTCAAGCTTGCCATGACAAAGAGAGGTGTTTATTTAGTATTCATACAAGTTTCATTCCCTATCAAGCTTTGACTATTCAACTTAGGCTGTGCAACTCAAAAAAAGATGTCTTAGACCTTTTTTACTGTACATACCCTTTTTTAGGATCTGGTCGATGTTCTGTATAATACTTGATTTTAGGCTCTGTTCCGCTAGTTCTTAAAGTAGCCACACAGCCATTTTCAAATGTAAATGTTATCATCTGACTTGAACTACTGACAGGTAACAGCTGAAATGAAACATAAAATAAAATGCAGTAAGGCGTGTGACTGAATGTATTGATTACTGATTTTACCAACAGCAATCCTCGAGCCATTAATCAAGAATATACAGTTGAAACTAGAAGTCCAGTCACTATTAGCACAGAAAATGCTTGTTAGTAAATGCGTTCCTTACTGCAGAAGAATGAAATAGTCTGAAATACACAAGAACATTTGTAAATTTCCTTTCTTAACTGGTAGAGTGCTAGAAGCCACTATCAGGGCTTTAATACGAAGAACAGGTACCTGAGCCTAAAGGTGTCATAATCTGTGGATGTGCTTTATATTATCTTAGAAGTGAAATTACTTAGTCTATATGGGTTTGCCTTGTTACAATTTATGTGAGAGTGCCTCTTGGCACTCTCACATAAATTGTAATAAGGCAAAGACGCATGAACAAATGTTGATGACCAAAAATAATTTAGCACTCTACCTAAATTGTTTACAACAGGCTTGCATTACAGTGGAAGTTCCTAACTCGGAAGTATACTCTTTATTTTGATCTTTCCCAAGTGATTTGGGAAAGGAAAGTGGTGCAACAGCACCAAAAAAATAAGCCAAAACTAGGTAGAGTGCTACAGGTGCACACCCAGTAGGGGATGCTCTTCTAGAAGAGGTCCACTGCTTTTTACCAGTGCGAATGTGTAGCCAACGACTCATTCTTTTGAATCTGCCAGCATTGGAGTTATGTAATCAGTGGGGAGGAAGGATTCTTGCACGAATAAAAAGACGGGAGGGCCTCCATGTAAACAATTGTGGTAGATATAATAAGAAAGGAAATTTACTATAAAATTTAAATTTCTTATCAACCTACCTTACAATTGTTTACAAGAGTCTGAATAGACAATAGGAGGAGGGAATCACAAATCATTTGAGAAATAGATTGAGGAGAGATCTTCTGCCGACCAGGAATAAGAGACAGAAAGAATCGTTTCCTGCCTTTACTAATGAACTGCATCCAGTTGAGATAAATGCGAATTGCATGAACCGGACTGAGCAAAGGGTAAGTACCCTCAGCAGCAGGAAGAGCCCTGATACATATAGGAGGTGGAGTAGTTTCTGGTATCTGATTCTTATCCAGAAAGGAGCAATCAGTGGTAAAAGTAACACTGTTGGCAGAGCTCCTGAAAACAGCTGGTTCAACCGCGAGAGGGCGTGAAGCACACTAACCCTTCTGGCTGAGGCAAAAGCCATCAGAAAAGCTGTCTTGTGAGAAAATACATATCCACCTGGGATAAAGGTTTGAAGACGTGGGCAAGTCCAACGGAACTCACTGCATAATCCACTGAACATCCATCCAGAGAAGAAGGTGATGATGAAGAGATCCTGGTAACTGAAGCACCTGATCCAGAGGATCAACATTCGAACTCCAACAACTGAGCAGAAAGTGTTTGAGAGGTCTGACATGCAGCTGACCTAGAGGAATGAGATCCGTCACCGAACTGCAGAGACCGAACAGCCGGAGAATACACTGAGCTGTCGTGGACGTGGACTGGGTCAGAGTCAGGGCAAAAGCTGAGAGAATCACAGCCCCGTGCAGGGAACTGCCACCATATTCAGCTGAGTACGGGAGTGCATGCCCAGATGACAAATGACTGAGACGGGACCAGGTCTGACTTCTCCTTGTTGACTCTGAACCCTAGCAACGTGAGCAGGCTCAACAGTGTGTCGACATCTGACTCCAGCAGACTAGAGTGCCTCTGGAGGATATCATCCAGATATGCCAAAGTAGGACTGTGTGCGATGGAAGGCTATCACATGCAACATCAGTACTGGTGAAGGCTCAAGGAGTCAGGTTGAGGCCGAAAGGCATGGCCTTGAACTGGTAAATTCACCACAGAAAAGCAAAACTGAGATACTTTCGCAATGTCCGATGAATCGGAACTTGAAAGTAAGCATCTCACAGGTCGATGCTGGAAGTGAAATCTCCCTGGTGAATGGAGTGGTGAACTGACCTGAATGTCTCCATGCTGAACTTGGGAGCAATGATAGACTGGATCAGGATACTAAGATCGATAACTGGTCGGAGTCGACCATCCTTCTTCGGCACCAAGAACAGGCGGGAATAAAATCGCACTGAATGAATGTTCTTGACGACCTCGGTCGCCCCCTTTGACAGGAGATTGTCTATCTCCATGATCAAAAGTTCCTGACATGAAATGTCTGAAGGAATTTGGGTTGGAAGAGGCACTCTCGACAGAGTGGGGTGCCTTCAAGAGGATATCCGCAGACCGGACCAAACAAGATCTAACACCCAAGGATCAGATGTGATCGTGGCCCAATGGTGTGCAAACTCTGATATCCTTCCTCCAACCTGAGATGAATTGAGGTGAGGACCTTTACTTCGAGCCCCAGCAAGGTCCATGAGAGGAGAAACCACCTCCTCTGCAAGATGAAGGATCCTAAGACCTCCCTCTGGTCTGCCGATGCTTACCTTTATCATGTGAGTAAGAGGAAGAAGTGGAGGCAGGAGGATCAGCCTTTGGCTTCACAGATGAAGCAGAACGGCATTTGTTAGGCTTAGAATGGCCACGGCCTCCGACAGAAGGCTGATCAAGCTGGCAAAGCAGCAGCTGATCTTTGGAATGACGCTTGACACCATCCCAGACCATCACCACGGAACCATAGAACTAGAACTATCACTGAAGGTGATTAATACCCCCGCTTTGGGTTTTTAGAGGAATGCACTTCTGATCATGTAGGCGAAGGCCATAAGGAAATGTATACATAAAGATCATTTTTTGTTGTTGAAATTTGTATTTGCATGTGGCCTTCCACAGAACAGCACTGAATACTTAAAGAGCCCACACATATATGGTTTACATTTGGAAAAACACATTTACAATGTGCAACATGTATTCAAAATCGGTTCATTAATGTAGGAGGAGTTGCACACACAAGAATCTCATTTGAAAACCCATAATAAATCCAAGTTAAAGGGAGATAACCTGGTTAAAATTGTCGCAGATCAAAAATTTGGGAATATGCGTATGTTCACTTAGTTGTGATAATGTTTGAAAGGTTTCGTCAAAACTGACTGATAAATGTAGGAGGAGTTGCACGCACAAGAATTTCATGTAGAAACCCATAATAAATCTAAGTTAAAGGGAGATAACCTAGTTAAAATTGCCACAGCTCAAAAATTTTGGAATATGCGCATGTTCACTTAGTAGTGATGATGTCTGTAAACTTTCGTCCAAATTGATTGATAAATGTAGGAGGAGTTGCGCACACAAGAATTTCATGCAGAAACCCATATTAAATCAAAGTTCAAGAGAGATAACCTGGTTAAAATTGTCGCAGATCAAAAAGTTTGGAATATGCACATGTTCACTTAGTAGAGATGATGTTTGAAAGGTTTCATCAAAATCGGTTCATTAATGTAGGAGGAGTTGTGCACACAAGAATTTGTTCGAACGGAAAGACATAATAAATCTAAGTCCACGGGAGATAACCTGGTTAAAATCGTCGCAGATCAAAAACCTTGGAATATGCGCATGTTCACTTAGTAGTGATGATGTCTGAAAAGTTTTGTCCAAATTGATTGATAAATGTAGGAGGAGTTGCACGCACAAGAATTTCATGTAGAAACCCATAATAAATCTAAGTTAAAGGGAGATAACCTAGTTAAAATTGCCACAGCTCAAAAAGTTTGGAATATGCGCATGTTCACTTAGTAGTGATGATGTCTGTAAACTTTCATCCAAATTGATTGATAAATGTAGGAGGAGTTGCACACACAAGAATTTCATGCAGAAACCCATATTAAATCAAAGTTCAAGAGAGATAACCTGGTTAAAATTGTCGCAAATCAAAAAGTTTGGAATATGCACATGTTCACTAAGTAGAGATGATGTTTGAAAGGTTTCATCAAAATCGGTTCATTAATGTAGGAGGAGTTGCGCACACAAGAATTTGTTCGAACGGAAAGACATAATAAATCTAAGTCAAAGGGAGATAACCTGGTTAAAATGGTCGCAGATCAAAAATCTTGGAATATGCGCATGTTCACTTAGTAGTGATGATGTCTGAAAAGTTTTGTCCAAATTAATTGATAAATGTAGGAGGAGTTGCGCACACAAGAATTTCATGTCCGGAAAGACGTACGGATGGACGTACGGACGTACAGGGCGATTCCTATATAGCCCCCACTTCTTCGAAGCGGGGGTATAATAAGCACGGACCCACCAAAGAAGCAGACCAAAGAGCAGCACGCTGCCCTTCAAGGAGGGAACGGCTTGTGTCCAACACAGCGCCCCGGCGAACTAATTCCAATTTAGCTGTGTTACAGGCATGTGTGTGAGTAAGATGCATGAGATACATGCAAAGAAGCCTGTATGTCGTCAAACATATCTGGAGCAGATAAGCAGCCAAGGCAGACACAACGTGATCTGAGAGAGAAAGCATGCCTAGCATCTCTCTCGATAAGCCCAACCGGTACTCCAGAGTCACCATAGGAATAACAACCGACAAAGTCTGGCAGCCTGAAGGATTGGCGGAAACGTAGGAACGATAAGACACAAGAAGCAAAAAGGTATCAGCCCTGGTGAAGAAAGAAGTCTTCATAGACTTGGAACTCAGCTTAGAGTCCAATGCTGCAAAAGCTTCGACCACTTGTACCAACTGGTACGGCTGAAGGCGCACAGAAGCAGTTAGTTCCACAGGCTGCAAACACGCAACTGATGATCACGGCCTGTCTAAAACCTCTGACTGGTCTGATGGTTTGAGTTCTAGAAGGAACTTGAACACAAAGTCAAGAGCTGCCCCCAAGTCAGAAGACTACTGGCTCTTGACATCAGGTGTCTCTGACCCAACCCCCAAAGTCGGAAGACACATAGACCATCATGGGGCAAACCCACCAAAGTCTCCCATGGTGTAGGAACACCAGGGGGGGATCAGAAAGCGGCTGCTTCCAATCCTGGGAGGCGGCACTGCCGGGGGGTGCCTGGAAGCCTCCCTAAGCTCACAGCCCATATCAGCCGGTTTGACGTGGGAACGACCCGGCAAAGTGCTTTGCTCCTGACCCTCTTGACCAGCGATGGGTCTTGTCCTCTAGAACACCCGACGTGGGGTGAAACATCTGAATGCAGATGCTTATATGGGTATGAAATACCTCGAGGATCTGAAGTGCGAGAACTCAGGAGAGTCGCCGCAGACCTCTGAAGGTCCAGGCTGCACAAAAAGCGTCGGCCCCACAAAACTGGCCAAAGGACCAGAGTGCAAGGACGGAAATGCAAGAGTCCATGGTGATCCCACCATGAACATCTGAATCCAATGAAAAACCTGCTGGGCTTGATGGCTGAGAGACCACAGCAGAGGATTCGGCCGGCAGCCCCTTCCGACATCATTGAGTTGAAGTCAGGGAAGGCTGAGGCCGATATCCTATGTCTAAAATACCAGACATCCCTGCAGAGATAAGCCGAGGCCAGATGAAACGGTGAATGTAGATGTTGCAGATGGAACAGCAGTAGCAGTAGATAAATTGGAAGCTGTTGAAACCGGTGGAAAGGTGGAGGGAGAGCAACCGAGCTCGGCTCCAAGGGAGGAGTTACAACCCTAGCAACAGCCTCAGATGTCGACTGGAGAGGGACAATCTAACCGATACCATGCATCTCTTCACCAGATAATCCAACAGCTCCTGCAGTATCCACTGTAGGAAAAGACTACACATCACCCATGGCGGGGGTAGAACTCTCCCCAGACGTAGTTGTGTTGTGTGGCTCCAAATTACAGCGTTCCCCTTTCCGGCGGGAGTGGAAGGAACGGCCATGAGAACACACTACACGGTTCACGGAAGCCCAAAAGGTGGACAACCAAGACCCACAGAGTCAATCAGAAGAACACCCATTACCAGTGGAACATGAAGCATGAGAATCATCCACATGCTTAGGCAAAAGGCACTGCCCACAAGGAACACTCCTGGGATTAGCAGAGGTGAAAGAAGTAGAAGGAAGGTGAACCCAACAGAAAAAAGAAGTAGAACACCCCCAACTACAAGAGGAAGGTGGCAGGAAATAAAGGCCCAGTGGGAACACAACAGAACCCAAACAGCCAAAAGGGACCCAGAAAACAGAAATTCCACCCTCAATGGAGGGGAGAAATCCTGCCAGAACAGCCCCCTACTGACACCCAACTCCAAAAACAATATGCAAAAGGATACCATAAATTGTCAACAAAAACAATAACCGAACCGAACAGTACATGAATGTCATGTGCAAACACAGAGAATATAAAAAATACAAAAAATGTGGCTGAATGTTATAACGAGAATATACAAAAAACACAGCCCAGTTATTAAAAGATCAGCAGATCCATAATTCCGTCACAGGAACATGGTGTAAACAAGTTGTTTATCACTTTTTATCAGAGCAAACGAAAGCACATCTTCCTAAGATGGCAGAAGAAAAAAGAACGAGTCGTTGGTTACACATATGCGCACTGGTACCGGAAGCCATGGATCTGTACTAGGAGATGAGCATCCCCTACTGGGTGTGCACCGGTAGCACTTGACCCAGTTTTGGCTTATTGTTTTCTTGGTGCTTTTGCACCATTTTTCTTTCCCAAATTGCTTGGGAAAAAACAAAATAGAGAGTATACTGCCGAGTTAGGGACTTCCACTGTAATGCATACCTGTTGTAAACAGTTGTAAGGTAGGTTGATAAGAAATAATGTGCTATTAGTGAGGTTGGTAGTGTAATCATGAAATGAACCGATCAAACAGAAAGAAAATATTGATATTACAGTATGCAGAGGGTGGATTACTACAAAATCACTGTGGGATAGATTTTTTCCTTAGTAATTATTTACAATTTCTGGGGACAAAACACGAGAAGCACTTGCAAACTTTCATAACATGGACCACCGGTGGTCCATGTGATGAAGGTTTGCAGGTGTTTCTTGGGCTGCTATGAACAAATATAAATACTTTGTGAGTGAGGAATATTTGGCACTGTGATTTAGTAGTAATCCACTCTCTTCATTCTGTATATGCAGTGGAATTTTAATATCTATTCACGTCATTACATGTATCCCAGTAAAAGTTAGGAATGACGTTAAAGATCTCTATTTACTGGTATAGAATTGTACAGAGTTGGGCATGCAGTTTTTCTAAAGGAATTCAGTTATGCTAATAGTGCAGTTTGACAGGGAGGAAAGTGCACTTTACTCAGCGTGCTATTATTTCAAAATAGTGAACAATACAGTGACAGGACTTCTAGTTTCAATTATTATAAATGGCAAAATTTACAAGTTTTAAAGGAATAACCAAGCAAAAGTGAATTAAATATTTATTGGTGTTTGACTCTTAGAAACCGAGGAATCAGAATACATTTATTGAACATGACATACCGCGAAAAACTTACAGTAAAGCAGGTGCTTCTAGTCAAGTGTCGTCTGCCTATTCAGGCAGACGACACTTGACTAGAAGCACCTGCTTAATGTTTAATTCTCCCCCAGCCCAAAGATAGCCGAACCGTCACAGCCAGATTACCTGCCGTATTACATCACAGTCAAGAAAACTCGACTCCCGGCTTCTAAGAGTTAAGGTTACTGTCAACATCTTTGGCTATATCATGATTGCATCATAGATATGAAATCAACTTTAGCCAATCATTTATATCAATGCTTCCCACTCTAGGAGACTTCCACCCAAGACATTAGTTCCGGGGCCTATTCTACCAGTAAAGCAGAACTTATCAATGAAACTAAGCTACGAGACTTCAAAAGGTTCGGTGCTAATTTGACAATTTACTCGTTTTTATCCGCCTGCCAACCTATAGTATTTCTCGTGCACATCAGTCTGTCCATCAGTCTGTCTGCCCATCCCAAAGTTGTATCATAAACTACTCTCTCACACCTTTCAAGACAGCCATCTGAAATTTTGCACAATGCAAAACTACATTCAGCCAATTACCATGGTAGAAGGTCAGATGACTATGTACGTTTTTGCCACTGTTATTATCCTTTATCAACTTAGAAAACTTTTTTGCATGTGTTTTTTAATTGTGGATACTTTCATGGTGTAATCAACTCCTCCCATAGTTGCTAATGTGGAGAGTTGAAACATCAGAATATGGTTACAAATAGGCTTGCCGTGATTATGAAATCCCCTAATCGATTAATCAGGGCCCAAAATCGACGATTAGTCGACTATTTTGACCATGTTTTCAGTGGAAACATTTAAAAATTGGGGGTGGGCTTCATCACATGTATGGGTGCATGTATTCTAAGTCAGGTTGGACAACATCAAAGTTGATCAAACTGGGGGATAAACACGTATTTGTCAGGTGCTTCAAGTATTTATTACATACCCATATTAAATATGAGAAATTTACTGTCGTATATATTTTCTCCTTCATATTTGATGCACTTGACGAGTTAGGCGAATGAAAAGGTTTGAAAACTTTGTGTAGTTGTTTATACTGCTAAACAGGAAATGAGTGTAAGTATGTCAATGCATCCCATTTAAACATAGCACTAAAAGTTTCCATTTTAAGTAGCTGGTTTTGGGCCAAAAAATAGAACAGATACTAGTCAAAATTTGCAAAAACAAAAATAAAATTTTTATTAACTTTCCTCAGCAGCAGTTGAATATTTAATGAGAATTTTCAACCAATCAAAATCAATCATTCTATAATCAGCTGAACCAGGAGGCACATGGCTAGAATCCTTGACAGAATTTCTCATGAATATTAATCACTAGATCAGTGATATAGATAATCACTGAGTTTACTCGAGGAGTGTTGTTCGTTTTGGAATTATGGGCTCACTGTGTCGTAGCACATGTATATGAAAGGTAATCCTCATTAGGCAGTAGTGAATAATTTTCATAAAAGAGGCATCAAAACACAACTATATCTTGGAACTATATTTTTATTGTGGGCGTGCTATAGACAATAATTGACAATTGTATGGATTTGTTGACAGACTCAAAAAGATGAATTCAAAACAACACAGTGATCTTGCTAGCCAACTTTCATATTCTAATAAAGGAAATATAAACAATTTCTTGCGATTAATAACAATGTATAAATATCATTAAAGGAATAAAATCAAAATGAAAAAAACAAAAAAAATATGAATTTTAAAACACTTTGCAATTTGATTAGGGGAGTGGGAAATCTCTCCTATTTTCACACCACTGTTAACACGTGCCATGTTATCTTCAAATTTAGGGGAATGGGCTAAGACACGGTAAGGGTGCCTTGATTTTTGAATCTCAAAAAGTGGGGGCTATGCTTAGGCATGTGTATGGGCTTAGAGAGTCGAGATGAGTCAGTATGGTACAGTGTGATCATGTTCTGGACTCGAGTGACAGTGGTGTTGTTTTACATGCTGGGGTAAAATAAATATAAAAATGTCGACTTTCAAATTTAAAGTCGATGAATCGGCACCACGACGATTAGTCAACTTTTTGCATAATCGCGGCAAGCCTAGTTACAAAAGCCTTGAAGATATGAAACATCTAAGAAGTTTGGAGAAAAAAGTGATTTGAAAAAAATTATTGCCCTTTATCGACTTAGAAAATTTCCAGTGTTTTTTTATATTTGAGGGTACCAAAATGAGGGTACCTTCATTGTGTAACCAACTCCTTCCAGAGTTTGTAATATAGAGATTTGAAACCTTAGGATATGATTACACACACAATGAAAATGTGCAGCATCTATAAAGTTTGCACAAAATTATTGCTCGTTATCGACTTCGAAAGTTTCCTGTGTTTTTTAATTGAGGGTCCCTTCATGGTGTAATCACCTCCTTCCTCAGTTTCTAATGAAGATAGCTGAAACTTTAGGATATGGTTACACATGCCTTAAAGATGTGCAACATCTATAAAGTTTTCAGAAAAATATTTTTCACAGAATTATCAAATAAAATCAAATGAAGTTGCTCTTACATTTGGTAAAGAGGTGGGGGTACCTTTCTGTGTCACGCTATGGTGACACTTAAAAGTTTTTATGATAATGCCCAAATGGTCTGTGATAATGCCCAAATGGTCTGTAATCTGTCACAGGTTCATCATCTGTCATCCTTTAGGCATCACCCTGTAATAAATCAGTTCAACCCTCTGCACCTTAATGACGAAATATCAACATTTCAACCTGCAAATCTTTCCCTGTGATGTAACTAGGAATGTAACCAATATATCTTGTTGAAAATGAAACTGAAGATCAAAGTAGACAAATATTTGTCTTTTAGGACTGTCCATTGTAACAGTTGTACTTTCTGCGTTATTGTTTTTTCAAACCCTGATGCAATCACTTGAACCAAAGTTCAAGTTCATTTCTTTAATAGAAATAAGCAATTTCAGCCAAGGCATATACCAAACATAATCCCCCACCTCATCCAAGCATCCAAAGGATGTGCTGGATGTGGAGATTCTTTGAATACAAGCCTGTAGGCTTGGAGGATGTAACACTGGCATATTGTCTCGAAGGAGATAGTCATTCCACCTCATTTCAAAGAAACAAAAGAACAAAGGAGATGCACACTATAAAGGCGATACTCAGGTGGGGAGAAGTGTCTTTTTAAAGCATACCATATTCAATGATAAAGAAGCAGATGCTGCCAACTAGGATGTGGTGAGAAGATACATTGTTCATATGTTTGAAATAAATAAACTTCGGGTGGGTGTTACATACTCTAAGCCTACAGACTTGTATTCAAAGAATTTCCCACATCCAGCACATCCTTGGGATGCTTGGATCAGGTGGAGGATTCTTTTCCATAAAGCCTTCCGGCTTTGTTGGATGTTACACTGGCATGATTTCAAAGCCCTTAGCAATGAATATGGTTCAATGAAAGCCTCATGATAAACATGAATAAGACTGGTAAAGTAGTATGGAGTTTAATATCACTGATAAACAAGTATGCTCAAATTCCTCTGATCAGGCATAACACGCCCTGTTATGGAAAAGAGTCTCCATGAAACGTTCAATGTGTTGAAGAGTCAACATCATTGTGAACAATTGTCACCACAAAAGTCTATGAGTTTATAAATCAAAAGATGTCAATTACTTTCAGGACGCAGCACCAGCAAGTAGCATGAATCAAGATAGAATAGATCTGGAAAGTGTATCATGCTGCATATATGTACCAACATTTCAGAAATAAAAATGATGAAAAGTGTTAACAAATTGCCAGTCTGAAGCCTTTAGTACGTGATGCAAAGAAAACCCTTCCACATTACAGTAGAAATTGCCGCCCTACTAGTGGAATGCACTTTGAAGGATTGTTTGATGCCAAGCAGTTGGAAACCCATCATGCAAGTGTATATGTTGTAACAGAATGTTTGAAAATAAATAAATTATCAGATTTTCTGATGTGTTGTGTTGCATAAATAAATTATCAGATTGTCTAATGTGTTCTGTTCTCTTTAAATATTCTTGCAATAAGGGAAAAATGCAAAGTGTCTTATGATATTGAAATAATTTCACTGTGGCTAAAAAATGACCTGGTCTGGACATTTTTTATAATGTGAAAGTTGTAAAAATGACCTCATTAGTATGTACCTGTCTATCACTTAGTTTTAAAGAAACAAATGTCTGTGCTCTTTGGGGAGAAACCAGGGCCCATAAACATGACAAATTCTTGTTCAATAATTCTAGTTTCAATTTCGGCAAAGGATATAATGTTGTGAGATAGGCTACAACCTGAGAAACATCCCATGTTGCTGTACAGTGTGGTTTGGGCAGTTCACAATTGAAAAAAATGTTCATAAATCTAGAAGTTAGTGGTGAAGAGGTAAATTCCGATCTACCAATGGAGATAAGTGTCTGAATCAGCATACTTCTATGGGAAGTAACAACACTATAAGATTTTTATAACCTGAGATCAGATAAATCATTACGATCGGAACTTCAGTTGGCTGAAAGTGATTAATTTTGTGTCTAATACACCACATACACTATTTTTGCCATGCATAACCATATGGTTATATGGTTGATTTCTGCCATGATGAGGTAGGTGTCTGGGAAGCTTTTTCCGAAATACCCTTACATTGGAGGAATTGACAGATACAGTACAGGTGATAAGTTTTAATTCGGCAGTAAAGGACGAAACATGTCTGAAACTGAGTTTACTAGTAACTCCCTGTTTTGTGGCAGATATACTGGGTAGGAGGTCATCAGTTGCAGCAATTTTGGGAAACCATGGCTTCGTGGCCAAGTGAGGTACAATCAATATGGCATGTTGCACTTTTTCTTCCTCTATTGCGACTAGCACCTCTCTGAGCAGACTGAAAGGAGGGAAGTGATTGACCCAAGAGACGGAATAAGCATCAACAATGGATGCAGAACTATCAGGAAATCAACTACAATATATAGGTAACTGATGAATGACCTTTAGAAGCAAACATGTCAATAGTAGGCTGGTAAAAAAGATGACATATTTGGCAGAAGACACTGGGTTGTAATTGCCATTAATCAGAACTTTTGAAATTCCATTGAGAGATAGCAAGAATGCTTCTTTGACCTGGAGCATGAACAGCTGAGATGAGTATGTTTTTGGCAAAACGCCAAATATCGTGAGAAATTTTGAAAAGAGAAGTCTTCTTACTGCCATAATTATTGAGAGAAGATACAGCAGTGGTATTTTTAGTTTGAAAACAAATATAAGGGCTTGGGTTATCAGCTAAATTCAGTAAAGACTTCTTGATGGCTTGAAGCTCCAGAAATTTGATGTGTTTTAGTTTGTAACTTGAATGTCACAAACCATTAGTTCATAAATTGTCTATATATTCTCCCCAGCCATAAGAAGAGAAGTCTGTCATAAAAATGTGGTCAGTTTGAGGGTAACTAAGAAGGCAGCTCTTCATTAATGAAAGATGGGTTACCCATCATAAGACTTCATCCTACTTGACAATGATAATTTCATAGTATGAGAGTGGGATTTATATATTTGGAGAACTTTAGTTTTATCTTTGTCCAGTGATCTATAAAAGAAATGCCAAATCTTAATACCCACAAATGTTGAAACAAACATCCCAATATCCAAATTAACCGTTCAATAGGTCATATGGTTGGCTTGTCATCTGACAAATTTGTTGGAGAAATCCAGATCTGAGTTCTTGTACCATGTGGTAACCATAGAAGGAATTGTTGGGAGTCTATCACATCTGACCCAGATATTGAATTTATTGTTGAGGTTCAAGTACTGACTTCTTACAGCTGATAACAATTCCCAAATTGTTATGTGTGTGTGTATATGAATTTGTCTCTACAACAAGTTTTTGCCGAGAGTCGGATCGAATGTCTTTGTAGTGAAAAAAGGCAAACACAGGTTGAATAATGTTGAACAGACAGGAAGCAGATGATAAACTGAAAAGAAAACATGTTAGTTTGTAGAGAATTCCATGCCTAAGAAATTTTGAATATTTTTAATAAAGATCAAAGATGGAAATGCTGAAATATGCATCCGTCAAATCAGTGGATGTGAAAAAATCATTTTTTGAATCAGGGGCAATACATGAGACAAAGTATCCATATGGAAATGGGAATATTCCATGTATTCAAGGCCTTCAAATTGATAACTGGGCACATGGTGCCATTTTTCTTTTCACATAAGAAGAAATTTGAAATAAACTACCTTGGATCATGATGGCAAAGAACAATGGCACCTTTATCCAGCAGATCAAAGACACCTGCCTGAACAAGTTGTGATTCAGAAGGAGAGAAGTTAATCAGCAGAGGAATATAGTGCTGTACTGATGAAGATATAAATTCAATCCTATAAGCGGTAACCACTTGGAGGATAAATTGGTCACTGGTTAAGTTTTTTCAATTGGATAGAAAGGTTTGATTCTACCAGTTTTAGGAAAATCACAAACAGTTATGTTTTCGTTTGGTAAGTGTTGAACTACTGATGGCTTTGATCAGGTTTCTTGAAGCCTGGCCACTGCTTTTCTTGACTGTAGCTGGTATTGTAAGAGCTCTGCTGCTAATTGTAAAATTCTGGCGCCTGCCCAAAAAAAGGCTGGAATTATTGGTCGGGCACCAAAACTTTTTTGTTTGTGAATGACTTAAGTCTGTTTGCAATTGTAACCTTAGTTACTTCTGCCTTTTAAATATCTTTGGAGACATCTCCAAAAAGGTGCTAGGAGAAAGGTCAATCCACAGCACAAAGAAATTTGTATTTGGCACTGAAAGTAGGTTTAAACACATTTTTTACAGCGTGAGTCAAGATGGGTCCAAAATTCTGGACTTACTCTAGGAGCAGAAACAAGTGGACAACTTCTAGGTAAATTTCCGAAAGATCAATTTTAGGCATTGAAAGATCTATTTGCAAAGTCAGCAATTTCTTCATTTATGGCTGTGCCTAAATTGGTTTCATCATCAAAAAGTTGGAGAAGTGCAAAGAAATCATCATCATCAGAACAAGCCCCATCAGACTGTGTGGGGTGGGTGTAATCAATATGAGCATCACCTAGAGAGAGCTCTGAATCGGATCGAAACAGGTCAGGAAGATTGGGTTGTAACAGATTGTGATACTGTAGTAGAACGATGATGCAATTTTTACTTTTTATGACACTTGTCTTTTTCATGTTCATTTTGATGTTTTTTAGGAGCACCAGACAGAACTTATTTTAGATCGGTCATTTTAGTACCACTGGTTACTTTTGCATGCAAAAACACATCTGGGTCACAACGTGATGTTGATTATTGTACAGTTCAGCTACAACTATGTTGTAGTATAATAGGAGGGACCTCGTCCTCTCCCTCAATGTGCCTAGGTGACGGGACTGTGTCAACATCAATGGTGATCTGCAAATAATGCTGACAATATACTTTTCAAAACTGTGGTCATCATTATCAGAAAAAATCTGCATTGTGTTACTGAGTACAGACCAATCAGGTGAGTGTGAAAAAACTATTGCAGTGGACCTGTCAAAATTCTCAAATACAAATGATTTAGAATCGCTGGTGTTACTTTCGGATAAAACTGATTCATCTAAACTGGATGATGACATTGTAGTGGAACGACAGCCACTTAAAACAAAATGACACTTCTCCCCATCTGTATCGCCTTTATAGTGTGCGTCTTCTTTGCTCTTTTGTTTTTTAATGAGGTGGACCGACTATCTTGTGTGAGACAATATGCCAGTGTTACATCCAACAAAGCCAGAAGGCTTCATGGAAAAGAATGATACTTTTAGAATGGAATTTGTTGGTTTTGACAATTGAACCAAATATTTTCAAAATATGGGGTGTATTGGATCTTTAACCCTTAAAATCTTGGGAGACTTTTATGCATTTTTGTGATACTTTTATAGTCTACATCCTGTTCCTCTACAGTTGCTTCTACACAAGTCTTGGCTGCTTGCATAGGCAGCCAACACTTGCCAAGAAACAACTGTCAAAAGTCATTTAATGTAACCTGTGAGTTTACCCAAAGATTGCATGTTGGGGCTTCTGTTCCACTGCATAAAAAGTGATCAAAGTCAGAATTAGGCCCCTAAGGGTTAAATTAAGTACATAAGCATTTATTCTTGTAAATGTGAGCTATACTATATAATATTTTTGTAATACAACTTACTGGTTTGCCATCAGGTCGGCTGTTATCATAGCCAACTGTTAAGTCTCTGACATATTTTATTTTGTAAGGACCACATGTAGGTGGGTACTGAAATGGAAATTATCAATTTTCAATTCTATATTTGTCCATATTATATTTTAACAAGAGCACCTCCAGGTGTGGCTAAATTCGTCCATTCTAAGTCAAAAAAGGGATGTAACTCATGTAAAAATAATTGGAGGGAACCCATATTCAAACTTAGCCAGTATTATGAGCTGCAAAATACACATACCAACTTTGGTTGAGATCAAATAATCCAAACTGGAGTTATTGGTCGAGCACCGAAAATGTTAATAGATGGTCAAAAAGTCAAAAAAGGGGTCATAACTAGGGCTGGGCAATTTTGAAATTTGCATCTTGGTTTCGTACAAAAACTTGGTTTCCGGTTCGGTTTTTCAAAATATATTGTAGAAGTTAAAAAATTTATAGTAATTTATATATTTTTTATACTTACCAATGACCCAGACTTAGCTGGTGCTAACTCTTAAATATTCAGGGCCAAACACAAATTTTACCCCCCAATCCCCAAAATTTGCATCAAAAACCAAAAATTACATGTCCTATATGGTCCTCCATACTTTTACTCCACTGCACATGCGCAGTGTCAAGGAGGTCTCGAAATTGGGGCAATTATCATTCTTACAGCCAGTGCCTGGTAAGCGTTATATACTGAGCGGGGATGTATGAGTTCCCAACTCATGGGAGGGCCATCCCCGTCTGGGTCATTGGTAAGTATAAAAAATATATAAATTACTATAAATTTTACCATTTTTATACTGTACCAATGACCCAGACTTAGCTGAATAGTAAAAGGTTGGAGGGCCTAGGACATAAGGAAAATCCAATAGGCTCAACTACATATAACTGAATTATCCCCTAAAGGAGAAATAGGCTTTACATGTATCTTTCTTATTTGCATCAAAACGAGAAAGACACAACACCATTCTGTAATTGAGCATAATAACATCAATGATCTCTATTATCCTCTAGTATAACCCATTATGCTAATATTTTTAAAGGAAAGCCAATAAATAAAGGAAGTCCAGAGAAATGAGACTCTTTATAGTCATTAAAAGTGTCCGAGGATTGTATATTAATGCCCGTATGACACGTGACATATACAAATGCTTCACACCGAGCTACACTTTAAAAATATTACATGGATGAGAAAACATTAGCTTTACACTTTAAAATCATCCCGGTACCGACTTGCAATTACTGTCTCCAGGAGAGGTATTCCCTTGCTTTACACTATAAAGCAGGTGACCTAAGGAAACACCCTCTCCCCCCCTTCCCCTTGCCCTGGGTCAAATACCCCAGAGTGAAGAGGGCAGCAGGACAGAGTCACTGCCAGAACAGAAAGCCTGCATAACTATAGTTGCAACTGTTTAGTGGACGACATTCTGAGCAACAGATAACGGACCTAAACAATGCAGATCTCCAGAAATGGACTCAATATTTTTAAGATACAAATTCAGGAAAATGGAAGGCTGAGACCAATATGCAGCCCTCATTAGATTTGTAATAGCAACACTACTAGCGTAAGGCCAAGATGTAGAAGAACTCTTACTTCATGAGCTGAAATCTTAAGCACAGACTGCTGAGTTGAAGATATATATCATAAGCAGTATGGATAGTTAATTGAATCCATCTAGGAATAGAATGGATCGAAATGTGGAGGAAGCTTCCACGGCATGTCCCACAACAGACACCTGAAAAGATTAATCCACGGTCTCTGTGGAGAAAGAGATGCTACCAACAGAATTGCATTGAGACTGTTTAACTTGAGCTATATCTGCTGAATCAATGGCACTGGAGGATACGCATATCCTATCATTCCGTCTCACAAGATCGATAGAGCATATATTGCAAACGCTAGAGGATCCGAACATCATGACACATACGTTTGCAACTGATTGTTGAGATGCGTCGCAAAAAAGTCCATCATTGGCCGCTCTCATTGGTAGCAAATCTGATAGAATACTTGTTTGTTGAAAGTCCATTCTGACGGCAACAAGCGGCCTGTTACAACCGATAATGTTACAACGCCGCATAATGTTACACCAACGCATAATGTTACAAAAAATGTAGTAAACAACCGATAATGTTATAAACTCCGCATAATGTTATAACTTTTTTCAACCCGTTATGTTATAAAAATAGACGCATAATGTTATAACTTTTTTCAACCCGTTATGTTACAACAAATTAACCGATAATGTTATAACTTCTGTATACTAATTCCAGTTACAGCTATTGTAGATGGACTTTACCACTTACCATCTATTGCCGCATAAAGGTATGTAATATTTATACTAAAGGTTTCTGCTCTTGTTAAGGCGAGGAGACACCCCCCCCCCCCCCCACAACTCCCGGGGATTTATCATAGAATGACCTAGTCATGTTACATAGACGCGGATTATCCTGGTAACTCAATTGTGTGACGTCATTACCATGATCATCCAGTGCCCAACATGGTGAAGGCGGGGTGGTGGAGGAGGGGTGCTATTTTATCCGGTTGGTACGTTTACCAACATGCGTAGTCTCCGCTTCCAGAAATGTAGTGTACCATAGTCCCCTGACGCCTTTGGGGATAGGCAAATGCCCATGTTTCTGCTTGTTTTGGGCATCTAAAACTCATTTGTCGCATATTTCTTAGTCATAAGAATATCTTATTGTTCATTAATTTGACATTTTAACAACTAACAGTAAGCAAAAATGAGGTGGAGTTAAAAGAGGTCAAAAAGTTGGATGGTGCGAGGTACATGTGGTGGATGTGGCAGGTTGGTAGTGTCGCACGGAAGCCGAAGGAGAAGATGCGAGACTGGGTGGGAAGAGGAATGGGGTTTAGAAGGACTGAAAGGGGTGGGCAGGGATTAGGCTGAGAAAGAGAGGAGATCATGGATTAGTACATCAGGGTGACTGTGCAGAGAAAGCTATCTGGGAATACTATAAGAGAGTAGTGCTAGACGGTATGATAATATAGAGGGTGGAGATGTTGGAAGAAGTGGAAGTGATGAAATTGGGATTACAGGTTCTGGAAAAGGCGGAATCACTAGAACAGGCAGTATAGGGAGAAGGAGGAGATTGTGGAGGAGGAGTTGTGTTGATGTTGTGGCGGTGTTGGTGATGGTGTTGAGTAGTATGTTGAAAATGAGCCATTTTGTAGGATCCGGGCAGGACCCCGGAAGTGACGTCATGTCACGTGATTGGGTGGTCATGTTGGGTTGTCATGATAGTGCACGTTGGTGGCCATGTTGTGATGTCATTATCATGATAATAGGTGGTTGGAGTGCGTATGCGCAGCGTGTTGTTATGGGGACACGTGCTCTGTCTCACCCCTAACAACCCGACAATAGATATCGAATTAATCCAAACAACCCGACAGTCTTTAGAAAACTGACCCAAACACTCCCGAAAACACTCCCAAATAAAGCTAGGATAGTATCCTTAATGAGGGTATGAGACGTATGAATAGGTAATCATTGCGCTCATTTTCATAGCTTTCATTTTGAGACGTATGATTTTGAGCGCATCGTGCTCATTTTCATAGCTCTCATTGCTTCATAACTCGAAAAGTGAGATTCCGTGGGTTTAGTATCCTTAAAATATAGAGTAGTATCGTTACCTAATGTCCGACCATATAATTGACGCGTAATTTATCACAGAAATGGGTTTATTACAATAATGGTTGGTTTATTACAATAGTGTTTTTTTAACTGAAAGATAAACTGGAAGGGGCGCCGTTCCTGTCCCCGGAGCCCTACTGCCCCTTGCCCCTGGAGCTCCTGAAGTCCCGGTCCCTCGAGTTTCTGGCGAGTTACTAAATCGGTACGGGCAGGATTCGGGAGTGTTTTCGGGAATGTTTTGGACAGTTTCCTGAAGATTGTCGGGTTGTTTGGATTAATTCGATATCTATTGTCGGGTTGTTAGGGATGAGACGGAGCACGTGTCCCTGTAACAACATGCGCTGCGCATACGCATTCCTACCACCTTTTTTCATGATAATGACACCACAACATGGCCACCCACGTGCACCATCATGACAACCCAACATGACCGCCCAGTCACGTGACATGACGTCAATTCCGGGTTCCTGCCCCGGGGTCCTACAAAATGGCTCATTTTCAACATGCATAACTACTCAACACCACCACCAACACCGCCACAACACCAACATCAACACAACTCCTCCTCCATAATCTCCTCCTTCTCCCTATACTGTCTGTTCTAGTGATTCCGCCTTTTCCAGAACCTGTAATCCCAAATTCATCACTTCCACGTCTTCCAACATCTCCACCATCTATATTATCATACGTCTAGCACTGCTCTCTTATAGTATTCTCAGATAGCCTTCTCTGCACAATCACCCTGATGTACTAATCCATGACCTCCTTTCTTTCTCAATCTAATCCCTGCCCACCCCTTTCAATCCTCCTAAACCTCATTCCTCTTCCTACCCAGTCTCGCATCTTATTCTGGGGCTTCCCTCTGATACTACCAACCCGCCACATCCACCATATGTGCCTTGCTCCATCCAACTTTTTGACCTCTTTTAACTCCACCTCATTTTTGTTCACTGTTAGTTGTTAAAATGTCAAATTAATGAACAATAAGATATTCTTATGACTAAGAAATATGGGACAAATGAGTTTTAGATGCCCAAAACAAGCAGAAACAGAGGCATTTGCCCATCCCCAAAGATGTCAGGGGACTATGATACACTACACTTCTGGAAGCGGAGATTATGCATGTTGGTAAACGTACCAATCGGATAAAATAGCACCCCTCCTCCACCAAACCCGCCTTCACCATGTTGGGCACTGGATGATCATGGTAATGACGTCACACGATTGAGTTACCAGGATAATCCGCGTCTATGTAATGTGACTAGGTCATTCTATGAGAAATCCCCGGGAGTTGGGAGGGGGGGGGGGGGGGTCTCCTCGCCTTAACCAGAGCAGAAACCTTTAGTATAAATATTACATACCTTTATGTGGCAATAAATGGTAAGTGGTAAAGTCCATCGACAAAAGCTGTAACTGGAATTAGTATACATTAGTTATAACATTATCGGTTAATTTGTTGTAACATAACGGGTTGAAAAAAGTTATAACATTATGCGTCGATTTTTATAACATAACGGGTTGAAAAAAGTTATAACATTATGCGGAGTTTATAACATTATCGGTTGTTTACTACATTTTTTGTAACATTATGCGTTGGTGTAACATTATGCGGCGTTGTAACATTATCGGTTGTAACACGGCCCTTCAGTGAAAGGGAGTCCATTAGTACGTTCAGACGACCCGGAATATGACGGGCCGATAGGAGAACTTGATGTTCTAGTACAAACAGAAGGATTCATTCCGTTAACTTGAATAACAGAATGGAATGAGTGCCACCCTGGTTCCGAATATACGCCAATACCGTCGAATTGTCGGACAGAATTTACACGTGAGCATTCTGAATAACTTTCATCCAATGACGTAGCGCAAGCCAAATTGACATCATTTCTTGATGTTTATGTGCTTGATTAGGAACTGCGGATCTCAAAGATCCTGGCACTTCAAATCCGTTGGGCTCAATGTTGCATCCCAACCTGTTTTACTGGCATCCGTCAAAACTGTAAAACTCGGATCCGGCAATTGCAGTGGAACTCCCTGAGTTAACCACTGAATATCTGCCCAAGTCTGAATCTCTTGTTCAGTTGATTTGACAAGAGGATGTCTGTATCGAGTGAATAAATCTTCACCCTCCAATTCAGAGTCAGAAAAATTTGGAGAGGACGAGTGCGTAGCCGCCCCATTGGAATAAAATCCACGGCAGCTCAGCACAAATCTATCAGTCTCATGAAATCTCTCGCTGTAACTTTGTCTGTGAAGACAATAGCAAGCATAACAACTAATTTCGCTCTGGTTGACGGCAGACAAACGAGATTGTTGTGCGTCTCGAAGCTCATCCCCCGGTGGGTGAATGACTTGGACACCAGATCAGACTTCTCTTGTTTACTTATGAAACCGAGACGTCAGAGCAATAGAAGCAGATTCTGCACATCGTTCTGAAGCGTTAACTCATTGCTATACCTCTGAAGAATGCTGTCCAGGTAGGCCGACATTACCGCAGACGAATGAGCTCATTACCAAGTTCATTAATCGAGTGAATGCCCAGGGCACTAGATTCAGACCGAAGCACATTGCTCGGAGCTGATACATGACTCCTATGATGGCGAAGCGAAGATACTTTCTGCACCTGATGTACCATGACGTGAAAGTACACATCTTTGAGATCTATGCATGTAGCATAGTCGTTCACCTGAATACTCGCTCTGACCGATCGGATGGTCTCCATATAGAATCTTGGAGCCACAATCAGCTTGTTTATCCAGCTCAGATTTATGAGTGGACAAAACGAGCCGTCTGGTTTCAGAACCAGAAAAGGATGGTTGTAGAAACCTGGAGATTCCTGGATTTCTACAACCTCTATCGCGATCTTTTCCAGAAGAGACTGGACTTCTGATGGAAGCGAGCCTCTTTCCTGCGGACTTGACGGAAGCTGAGTCCATCTTGTACTTCAAGTTAACAGAGGTTTACATTTGAAGGACAATTTAGTCCTTCCGAAATCACCCCTCGAATCCAAGGGACGTCGGTAATCTACTCCCAATTGGTTGAGAAACTCGACAGTCTTCCGCCCACTGGAACACGATAGAGGTTAATACCATTACCTCCTGGTCCTGCGAGGCTTGCGGAAGGAGAAACCATGTCCTCCACGGTCCGCACCTCGCTCCGTCGACCTAGGGCGTCTGAGCAGAAGTCTAGGCCAGTATTACAGCCCTTACCTGAGTCGCCTTACTATCCACATGCGTGGATGTAGCCAGGGCCACGACACATCTAACCAACTCCATATTACCACTAAAAGGGCGGAGTTATACGTGGAGAATGCTAAGGCCCTTGAAAGAACTCTTAAGGAGGTTGTACATCCTGGAATTCTTTCCTTCGAGACGTAATGATAATGCTCTGGTAAGGTAATCTGCATACGATAATACGTCTAAGCTAGTCTTGTTAGACGATATTGTCGTTTCCAACCTCGTGCTTGGAAATGACATAGACGATGGTATAGACAATACTAGGTCTTCAGCCTGGTTGTCTAGACGCAGAGGAACTCTCGGAATGCTCTGTCCTGCCGATTTGAATTATTCCTTGAATTGATGATTGATGAAAGGCAGATGAAGAGCATTTGCCGATAACAAACCGGACCTGCCCGTTTTGGTAGCAAGTTATACATAGCGTCATTCAATAGTTCAAATGTCTGTGAGACGTTTCTGGACTGTGTCGGAAACTCAGGGACAATGTCCCTAAACTGATTAAAGAATTCTGTGTCCAGTGGCGCTATCAGTCTCTTATCCGGCAACGCAGCATTTTGATCCGGAGGAACAATGTCAGATGATAATGCCGGATGCACTCTATGGCAATTTATGTTGTTCTGAAAGGGAAAATTACAACTCCTCTGTATCCCTTTCGCCATCCTGTCGGACAACTTAAAATTCTTGGTCGCCCGTGCCTGAACCTGCAGCGGAACGTACCAACCCAGCTTCCTCGGATAATTCCTGATCCGACAGAGTTTCTGTCGGATGCTGGGATGCTGCGATAATTTGTGCTATCTGCGATAGCACGTCCGTATAGGAGGCCTGTGGAGCTGCGGTCTTACAGGATTTAGCCGCTGGAAGCTCCTTGGACGTTAACTCCTGCATACTTCTTATATGCGAACATCCGGAGTAAGAAGGCCTTGTATCCTTGGCTAACGGATGGCGTGACCTAGTTGCTGTAGAATCTTTGGTCGGCGATGTTGGTTGGATATCACTGGTCACGTAGCCAAGGTGCGGTCGTGTGTGCATCCGTGAGGATGAGGAAGCCCAAAGAGCAGTCTCTCCGGACTGTCTATATAACGGAGCGTCCTGAGCGGTGGATGTATGCTCCGACTGAGGAACATTTTGTACCACAACATCTGGGCCCAGACGTTATTGTACGAGAGAGGGACCTCTCTCGCTCGCAGCCCGGATGGACCTGGACGAGCTAGGAACCGGACTAATAGGCTTCCTCCGTACCATCCTCGTATCCGTCGTCACTGGGTGTGCACATTGAATTTTTATAGTGCTCGCATCACCCAAATCTCCTTCCTGGACCGCAACGGATGAACCCTGCTGCTGAGCCATTCGATGAATGGTCACTACACTGGGCGAGCTAGCGGACGCCAATGCCTTTGATTCTACTTGGGACCTCTTAGGCAATTGACGTATCTGCATGAGCACTTTTACCGCTAGCTCTTCATTTGACTGTGACAACGGAAGCACACTTTTGAAGACATCACGGTAATATCACCCTGTTCATGTTCCTTAATGAGGCCTGTGGAGCCGCGGTCCTACGTAATTATCCGCTGGAAGCTCCAGACGTTCATTCCCGCATTTATATAATATGCGAACGTCCCAACTGGAAAGGCCTTGTGTCCTTGGCTAGCAGATGGAGTGACCTGGTCGACGTGTATTCCCTGGTCGGCGAAGCAGGAGCACCATGGATGTTCATTCCTGCATTTATATAATATGCGAACGTCTCCTGGAAATCTGTGGTCACATAGCCAAGGTGCGGTCGTGTGTGTCGAAGTGAGGATGAGGAAGCCAATATAACAGCCTCATCGGACTGTCTATGCGACGGAGCGTCCCGAGCAGGAGGAGTGGACGTAAGCTCTCACTAACAACGAACATACAACATCGTGGCACAGATGTTGATGTAAGAGAGAGGGGGCCTCTCTTGCTCGCGGTCCGGGTGGACCTGGACGAGCTAGCTACCGGAATGACAGGCTTCCTCCATACTATCCTCGGATCCGTCGTTGCTGGGTGTGCACCTTCGATGTTTTATAGTGCTCGCATCACCCAAACTGCTTCCCTGGACCGCAACGGACGAACCCAGTTGCCAAGCCATTCGACACCAGAAGGACTAGCGGACGATCAATGCCTTCGATCCTACTAGGGAACTCTTCAGAAATTGTCGTATTACCCTGAGCACCTTTCCGCTAGCCCTAATATTGCAACGACGGAGACACACTTGTTGAAGACATCACGGAAACATCACCCTGATCTTGTTTTTCTGAAAAAGAGACTGATAAAGTAGAGTGACCCTGCGGAGAGAGGACCAGAATGGATCCCTCAACGCTAACAAAATACTGTGACACACGTCTCCAACGTTGTCATTCAAATCAACACACACAGAGCAAGAATTAGTGCGAATACATTGACAAGAAATGCATGAACCTGAGAATTAGAGGAAGATTTCCTCGCATTACAATTTGAACAATATTTTTTCATCAAGAAAAAATATACACAGTCATAGTACTCACACTGACCCTTGAAACAAAGATACATAATATAACATAATCCCTTATAACATTTCGAAAGAAAATAATTTCAAAAAAAAAATGTTGAAAAAAATTTTCAGAAGAGCCCAAGTTCCCAATGGGAACAATGAGCCCAAATGGATCCCAAAAAAGCCTAAGTGTGGAAAATTTTTTTTTAAAACCATTTCAAAAAATTAATGTAACACTTACAGACAATATTAATGTATCTTTCTATGAACCAAACTAAGCAGATGACAAGTAATCACTATCAGAAGCAACCGCTGTCAACATAAACAAAAAGTGTACAAAAACCGGAAACATGACTCCAGGCACTGATAAACATGGCCCAAAATCAGTTACCAATTTAAACACTATCTGATGCAAAACAGAGACTTCCAGAGAAGAAACTGCAGAATATCAGATGGTAGATGCAGACCAAAACGCCGAAACACCCAAGGGTGAGGACGTAAACATGGGGAAAAAACAGAATATTATTCTGTTACCAAGCCAAAACTCCCAAGAAATTTTAGTAATCTACATTACAAAAAATATGGCAAAAGCATGGGAGAATAGCTAGGGGGGAATAAAGGAAATGGAGAGAGGAAACACTGAACAACAATGGTACATTCATAGCAAGAATGACAACATAAGGGCTATGCCTCGAAAATAGGCAACATGAAATAATTTCGTAAAAAAGTTAAAAAATTTATAGTAATTTATATATTTTTTATACTTACCAATGACCCAGACATAGCTGGTGCTAACTCTTAAAATATAGGGCCAAACACAAATTTTGCCCCCCAATCCCCAAAATTTGCATCTAAAACTAAAGAAAACATGTCCTGAAAGGCCCTCCACACCTCGCCCCCACTGCGCATGCGCAGTGTCAAGGACGTTCCGAAATTGGCGCCATTTATCATTCTAATAACCAGTGCCTGGTAAGCGCTATGTACTCAGCGGGGAGGCAAGAGTTCCCAACTCCTGGGAGGGCCATCCCCGTCTGGGTCATTGGTAAGTATAAAAAATATATAAATTACTATAAATTTTTTAACATTTTTATACTGTACCAATGACCCAGACATAGCTGAATAGTAAAAAGGCTGGAGGGCCAAGGACATAGAGCAAAATGGAATACGCTCAATAAAATAAAATAGAGTCATCCCCTGTAGGGAAAAGAAGTAATAGGCCTTACATGTATCTTTCTTATTTATGATAAATTAGAAAGATACAACACCTTCCAAAAATTGAGCTTCATACATCCATGTACTCTATTAATATCCAATAATCCTTATACTAATAATTTTTAAAGTAAGCCAATAATAAAGTAAGTCTAGAGAATAGAGACTCTTATACTCCTAAAAGTGTGTGAGAATTGCATAATCATGTCCGTTGACATATGCAATATTCAAAAGCTATACTTTAAAAACTAAGACTTGAATGAATTTTATAAACTTAAACTTCTCACTAAACAACCATCCCAATAACAGCTCAGAATTACTAACTCCGGAGGAGGTATCCCCTTGTTTTCATAGTAAAAACAGGTGACCCAAGGGAACACCCTCCCCCCCCCCCTTTTTCTTGCCCTGGGTCAAATAGCCCAGAGCGAAGAGGGCAGCCGAATGGAGACACTGCCGAAACAGACAGCCTACCTAGCTATAGTAGCAACTGTTAAGTGAATGACATTCTGAGCAGTAGATAATAGACCTAACAACAGAGGCCTCCAGAAATGGACTCGATATTTCTGAGATAAAATTCATGAATGGATGGCTGAGCGCAATGAGCAGCCTTCAAAAATCTATAATAGCAACACTATTAATGTAAGCCCAAGAAGTAGAAGAACTCTTACTTCATGAGCCGAAATCTTAAGCACAACTGCTAAGCCAATGATATACCATAAGCAGTACGCTAGTTAATAGAATCCATTAACAATAAAATGGAGCGTAACGTCCTTCTACTAGACATCAAAGACAGAAGAAGCTTACGCCCTTGTAATAAACAGATATCTGTTTATAAATACATAAACTGTACCCGGAAAGAGTAAAGGCCTATGCCCATACGAAGACGGAAGGACCTTAAAATAATAGGTTCCGGATAATAGGAGCCTAACTCTTATGCAACAATCCAACCTAAATAGTAACGGAAGTATTGATTCCGAAACTATGAAAGTGAAAATCATCCATCGATAGTGCATGAAACTCACTGACTCTACAGTAAAAGAGAAACCAACAGAATTACTGTCTAAAAGGTCAGAATTTGAAAACTACTGTTTCCAGAGGCTCAAATGATTACTTAGCTAAATAAGAACCGAAGTTAAAATCCGTATAGGAATTTAATCTAAAGATTCTAAGTCTATTTATCAAAAAGTTACTAACTGACTTAGATAAAGAGACAAAAGACTCAATTGTAAACTATCGTAGAGTGCATAGGTATGAGGTAACATAAACCTATAACCTAAAAAACAACAGGCTGCAGTAGATCTTGTGAAACAAGTATACTAAAAACTAGCAATGCGTAGTATGGAGGGATCAACCATATGAACATAATGATCCCTACACCACGACGGAAGAGCCTCCACTTTAGTCGCATAGAATAGCGAAGAAGAGGATCTCCTATAGTAAGAAATCGCGTCCAAAGCTCGTCCCGTACAGTGCTTACAATGCAATACGGACCACACAACGGAATACATGAAGGTTGCGACCTTGCTGGTTGTGATAAAGATGACACGATTTACCCAGTGAAAAAAGATCCTCACATAGAGGAAGATTTCACGTTAAGATCCACAGTAGACAAGAGAGTAAATTACTCATGATCTCTGTGAAGATAGAGATGCTATCAACAGAAATGTATTGTGGTTGTTTATCTTAGCAATACCTGCTAAAACAACAGCGCCGGAGGATACGCGTATCCTATCATTCCGTCCTATAGATCAATAGAGCGTTAACAGTATTAGCTCAGAGATCTGGACAAGCCAACACATACGTCTGCAATTGATTAGCAAGCTGTGTCATAAATAAAACATCATTGGGCGCTCCCATAGATAGCAAATCTGATTAAATACTTGTTTGTTGAGAGTCCATTCTGACAGCAACAAGCGACCCGTAAGAGAACGGGAGTGCGATAAAACAATCAGACGACCCGGAATATGACGGACCAAAACTGAACTTGGTGTACTATAACCAACAGACGGATTCTTTCCATTAAATTGAATAACGGAAACGAAAGAGTGCCTCCCTGGTTCCGGAGATACGCCACTACTGTCGAATTAAAGGACAGGAATTTGGGCATGCGTTTCTGAATAATGTTCATGCAATGACATAAAGCAAGCCTAAAAAAACATTATTCCGCGGAAGTTAAACTGATAGCTAAAAGACTGCGGAACCCAAAGACCCTGGCACTTCGAATCCGTAGGGATCAGTATATATCCCAATCTGTTTGACTGGCAACCGTCATAACAGCCACACTAGGGTCCGGCAACTGCGGCGGCACTCTCTGAGTCAACCACCGAATGTTTGCCCCAGTCTGAATCTCTTGTAACACTAGATAGACAAGAGAATGTATAAATCAAGCAATTCATGGATTGCCGGAAAGTTGCCGTCGAAGAGAAGCTCCTCCGAGAACGAAGCGACTCTGAGAGAGTTCTTAACCTACTATCCACGCATGGATGTAGCTAGGGCTGCATCACGTCTAACCAACTCCAATCAGCCACTGAAGGGCGGAGTTATACGTGAACAAAATACTGCCTTCAAAAGAAATTACATTGAGAATAATATCCCGTAAATCTTTTCTTGAAGACGTAATGATAACGCCTCAGTAAGGCGGATTACGTATAATAAAGCGTCTAAGTTAAGTCTACTATACATAATGTCGTTCCCAACATTGAAATTGGAAAAGACATAAACGGCGAAAAAGAATATATGCAGTCTTTAATCACACCGTCTAGACGCATATGAACTCTCAGTATGCCCTGCTCTGCCAAAATAAACTATATGTAAAAAAGATAAAATGGCAGAAATGAGCCACGCGGACAAGAAACTAAACTATCATGCTTAGTAGCAGGCTTGTATATATATATATAATATATAGCGTCGAAAAATAAAACACATGTTGTAATGACAATATTGGACTGCGTCGGTAAGTCAGGGACAAAGTCCCTGTACCGATCGAAAAATCCGAGTCCAATGACGCTATAAGTCTCTTATCCAAGATCGCAGCAATGAAGTCCGAAAAATAATCACTGGAAGAAATGCCAGAAGATATGAAAGGCATCTTCCGATACTACTAAAGGGAAAACTCGAAATCTTTCGAATCCCTTTCGCCATCCTGTCGGACCCTATAAAGCGTTCGGTCGTCCGTAGCTTGATGCAACCGCGGACCGCACCGACCCAGCGCCGTCGGATAATTCCTGATTCGACCGAGAAACCGTCAATTGCTGGGATGCTGCGAAACAACTGTGCTAACTCGGATAGCACGTCCGTCACTGAGGCCTGAGGAGCAGCGGTCTTACGATGCATTGCCGCAGGAAGCTCCAAGATCGTTACCCCGTGCATACTTCCAATATGCGAGCGAACGGAGTGTATAGGCCTCGTGTCCCTTGGCTACCGGATGGCGCGACCTATTCGCTGTGGAATCACTGAATGCCGAAACTGATCGGATACTCGAGGTCACGTAGCCAATGTGCGGTCGTGTGCCCTGCTGTGAGGATGAGGAAGCATTAAAGACAGTCTCTCGGACTGTCAATATAACGGAGCGTCCCGAGCAACGGACATATGCTCCGAATGTAAAATATCTGAACCACAACATGCGGTCCCCTATGTTGTTGGCTTCCTCCGATCTGTCCTCAATCTGCCGTCACTGGGTGAGTACTAAAGTAATTAAAGTGCTCGCATCACCCAAATCTCCTACCTAGACCGCAACGGACGAACCCGGCAGCCGAACCATTCGATGAATGTACGCTACACCGGGTGAGCTAGCGAATGTCACTCCGTAAGCGATAGACATATTCCATGAGCACTAATTGCCGCTAACTCTTCATTAACTATGACGACAGAGGCACACTTTCGAAAGACATCTCCATAACTCTTCGAACAAGAAACCAGAAATGCTTGGATAGCAAACATAAAATAATAATATATATAGCGTCGTTCAATAATTCGAAAGTTTGTGTGACATTATTGGACTATGTCGGAACTGAGGGACGATGTCCCTGAACCGAACCAAAAATTTCTAAGTCCACCGACGCTATCAGTTTCTTATCCGGCATCGCAGCATATGTTGTTCCGAAAGGGAAAGCTTGAAATCCACCGAATCCCTTTCGGTATCCCGTCGGACCGGATGAAACTTTCGGACGTCCGTACCCGCTTCCGCGGAGCGTCCCGACCCAGCATCGTCGGATAAAATATATGCGACAGATTCAGTTGATGCTGGGATGCTGCGATAAACTGTGCTATTAAGGAAAGCATGTCCGTTCCCGAGGCCTGTGCAGTAGCGGACTTACGATGCATTGCCGCTGGAAGCTCCGTGTACGTTGACTCCCGCACACTTCCTATGCGAACGTCCGGAGTCTGCAGGCCTCGAGTCCCCAGCTACCGACCCAGCGCTGTCGGATAATCCTCGATCCGACACCGTTTCTGTCGGCTGCTGGGATGCTGCGATAAGCTGTGCTATGTGCACAAGAATGTCCGGCGTCGAGACCTGCGGAGGCGCAGTCTATCGGTGCTTCGCCGAGGGCAGCTCCGCATCAGATGGCTCCCGCATACTTCCTATGCGAACGTCCGGAGTCCATCGGTCTCGAATCCCTGGCTGCCGGATGGTGTGACCTGGTCGCCGAAGAATCCTTGATCGGCGAAGCTGGTAATATATCGGCGGTCACGCAGCCAAGGTGCGGTCGTGTGCGCTGACGAGAAGAGGAAGCCTTAGCAGTCTCAGCGGACTGCCTATACAACGGAGCGTCCCGAGCGACGGACGTATGCTCCGCTAACGACACATTTGTACCACAACATCTGGGGCCAGATGTTGTTGAACGAGAGAGGGGCCTCTCTCGCTTGCCGTCTGGATGGACCGGAACGAGCTATGAACCGGACTAAAAGGCTTCCTCCGTTCTCCCTCCGATCAGCCGTCACTGGGTGTGCATTAAGTTAATTTTATAGTGCTCGCATCACCCCAAAATTCCTTCTAGACCGCAACGGACGAACCCGGCTGCCGAACCATTCGGTGAATGGACGCTACACCGGGCGAGCTAGCGGACGTCAAAGGCCGTCGAACCTACTAGGGTCCTCTTAGGCAATTGGCGTATTACATGAGCACTTTTCCGCTAGCCCTTCATTAATTGTGACGACGGAGGCACACTGTTGGAAGACATCACAGATACATCACCCTAATCTTGATCGTCTGAAATAGAAATTGATAAAGTAGAGTGACCCTGCGGGGAAAGGACCGGAGTGTCCAAATCCCCAACAACATACCGTGACATACGCTTCCCATGTTGTCATCGAAATCATACGATACAGAACAGGAGTTAATGCGAGTACACTGACCACATATAGAATGATAATAAGGTCAGAGGAAGACTTCCTCTTAAAACAATTGATCAATATCCTTTCAATGTGAAAAGAAAACAAGTCCTGGTACTCGCACTAACCCCTGGCAATCAAAATACATAATAATAATATGATCCATTAATATAGAAAAAATAATTGAAATCAAAATATTTTGAAAAAATATTTTTTCAGAACAGCCCAAGTTTCTGAAAAGTAACATTGAGCCCCAATGGATCCCAAGCCTAAGTGTGGACAAAAATTTTAAAAATATTTTAAACAATTTATTCAACACTTACGAACAATAATAATGTATCTAGTTATGATTAAAATAACATAAAGATAATATTATTTAGAAATCCCCCCCTCACACAGAGGGCTGTTGTAAATGTAAACAATGAGTGTAAAAACACTAAAATAAGACTCCAGGCACCCAGGCCCGAAATCAGTTACCAAAAATACACCATCTGATGCAAAACAGAGACTTCCAGGGAAGAAACTGCAGAACATCAGATGGTAGATGCAGAACACAACGCCTAACCACCCGTAGGTGAAGACGTAAACATGGGGAAAGAACAGAATTCATTCTGTTATTAAGCTAAAACTCCCAAGAAATTTTAGTAATAATAATTACAGAAACTATGCCAAAAGCATGGGAGAATAGCAAGGGGGAACTTAAAGGACAGGGAGAGAGGAAAAACACTTGAAAAAACAGTGTAACAAATAATCAGAATGACAACAAAATGGCTGCTGCCTTGAAAATAGGTAACTTAACATAATTTCATTAAAAAATTTTAAGTTACAGCCCTGATAATATTCTGTCACACATTCTTTTCCTCTCCTCCTTTTCTATCCTCCTTAGAATCACCATTTCACTAATATTTATGTGTCTGGCATCATTTAAACTGAGATTTAAAAGCACAAAGATCAGTCAGATGTTAACTGATGAAGGGCCAAACTTAGAATGATAAATGGCGCCAATTTCGGAACGTCCTTGACACTGCGCATGCGCAGTGGGGGCGAGGTGTGGAGGGCCTTTCAGGACATGTTTTCTTTAGTTTTAGATGCAAATTTTGGGGATTGGGGGGCAAAATTTGTGTTTGGCCCTATATTTTAAGAGTTAGCACCAGCTATGTCTGGGTCATTGGTACAGTATAAAAATATTATAAGTTACAGCCCTGAACATTTCCTGTCACTGTTTCTTCCTGTCATCCTTCTATTTTCTCCTTAGATCCACCATTTCTCTCATCATTATGTGTTTGGCATCATTTAAACTGAGATTTACAAGCACAAATATCAGTGATATGTAAATGATGTGAGGGCCAAACAAAGAATGATAATTGCACCAATTTCGAGACCTCCTTGACACTGCACATGCACAGTGGAGTAAAAGTATGGAGGACCATATAGGACATGTAATTTTCAGTTTTTGATGCAAATTTTGGGGATTGGGGGGTAAAATTTGTGTTTGGCCCTAAATATTTAAGAGTTAGCACCAGCTAAGTCTGGGTCATTGGTACAGTATAAAAATATCCACATTTTAGGTAATGTACACATCAAATGTGTCTGTATTTGTGATCCAAGTCATGAGGCTCCTATAACGTGTTAAGTTGCCCAGGTTACTCAGTGCTCACCACTCTTCTCGGCTAATGGACATATTTCCACCCCTGTAGCAGTGGTTGTGTGCATGTGCATGGATGGAACAAGCCTCTTCACAACAGCAGTAGTGAAAGAGTTAATTTTTATTTTCAAGTTGAAATGATGGGGTGTTTTAATGAAAATAATAATAATGAACTGCAAGTATTTTCATTTGTCATCATGTCAGAGGCCAGCCTAGGGGGTGAATTTTAGGGAGAAGTAATAAACAGGGAGAAGGAAGAGCTCTTCAGAGAGAAGTAAAATTTCTAAAGAAAGAAATACCGAGAAGAGAATTCAATTTAATATTTCAAAATTCATCAACAGACCTGTCAAACACTGAAAATCAAGTTAGTGGGCTATAGTGATGGAGCTATGGGGTATCTAGGGAGCCCCCCCCCCCCCCCACCCCCTCAATCTCACTTGTTCCACCCATCCCCAAATTTGAATAGATTCTTTTTGATGTTGTGCCCTCAATACAAGTACAGTACCCTCAGACCGGAGATTCCACCACCCAAACTCTTCACCAGGATTTGAAACCATGGCTCCACCACTGGTGGGATCTGCCTTGTTCTGTCAGTGAGATTTAGGGCCTTGTGAAGATGCAAAAAGTTACAAGAAAGGTTACATCTGAGCAAAAATCAACATTTCCTTTTTTTAAGGAGTTGCCAAGCTCTCACCCTGTTTTTAATAAACAGGGAGAAGGAAGAGCTCTTCAGAGAGAAGTAAAAGGTTACATCTGAGCAAAAATCAACATTTCCTTTTTTTAAGGAGTCGCCAAGCTCTCACCCTGTTTTTGGTGGATGTGCAATTGTTGTGCTTATTTCAGTAATTATCACATCGCTTCAATATAGACTGCTCCAGTTTCTTAATGGTTCCTGATTCAAATGACAGTAGAATAAAAGGAACACAAATCATATTTCTTGTGATTTTGATAACTATTATTGAAGTAAGTCAGTGATATATATACAAATCACTTTTGTTGGTAACTCACTCCAATGTTCTCACAATATCTCTCCTACTTTCACCTGTAGAGGTTGGATTTCAACTTTAATTTTGCAAAAACATAGAAATTGGGTGAAGTGAGCGGTGCCAGGGCGAAGATATTGCCAACTCCCACTTCGCCCTGGTAGCTAATCCCTGTACTGATTTCATATCAGTCAAGACAGGCAATTGATGTTTTTGAAGTAACATGGCTGTATAATGAAATTTGAAAGTTTGCAATATTGCATCTTGGGATTTGTTGTGTACACAAAATATACATGGGAAAACGTGTTGATTATAACAACTGCATATTGGGAATGCAGCATTGACACTTGACTGTTTATACCTGATAGACCTGGAGTACTGCGCGATTCCTTAAAGTAAGTTCAAATAGTATACAAACAATTCACAATAAGTTTAAAAAACTTCCAATAGTTACATGCCATCCATTCAACGAGATATGTCCTATTTTAATTTAACCATTTTATTGTTGACAAAAAACAGTACTGCCAATGCACAGCATTACCTCTGAGCATGTGGCAAGTTCAGAGAACGTGCCAGAAGTCAGCTAACTAACATAATTTACCCATCATTTTTCCCATGTGAACTTTGAGATTTCAAAACTCAATAAATGATTTTGTGTGAAAGATAATTTATATTACTTTTACACCATAAATTTTCAGGTACATTTCAATACCTATTTGGTCGAATATGAGTGAGGCTGTGCCCGGTTCATTGAATTTACTTCATGATTCTTTTGCATGTGTGGATTCTTAAGGAAGACTTTTTAATTTTTCATATTCCTCTGGTGGAGGTTTTGTAAATATCGTTAAGATATAAGAAATAAAATAAAAAAGAAAGGAACAACTAAAAATTATCCAGAGTTCTCACACTATCCGAACATTTATTCAGTTGACATTATAAAAGAAGTTATCATGATGAAGGGTATCAAAAATTATTTAACCCTTTACCTAACGATTTTTGAGAATAGTGATGGCCATTACATTGGGTAAACTGAGACACATGAATTTGAAATCATTACTCCACCTATATGACTCTCCTAAAAAAATGTTTAATAAGAGAACATTTCTGACTTCTGTAAAATTGGGACATGAGCTTCAGGGGTGGTGTAAGTGAAGTTGGGTGGGGTGTGTCTGCCAAAACAAAAATGTGTCACTGGCAGAGTCATATGGATGAGTGGAGTGATTCCAACCCCACCTCCACCACCCCAACACACCTTTTTGCCCTAAAAAGAGATGTTTTAACCCTTTACCTAATATGAAAGTTAGACAACACTTGCAAACAAAATTTCTGAATAACTTTTTTTCATTTTTTGCATCAGAAACATAGCTTATGACTGTGTTCAACATGCTCGTTCCAATGAGGGGCCAAAAGCTATGTTTTTGAGACAGAAAAAATAAAACAAATCAGGGGTCAGCCTGGCAGCTGATTTTAGGGAGAAGTGACTTCTCCCTCCAGAGACTTTAGGGAGAAGTCAGAGGCCAGGAGGGAGAAGTCAGTGGACATGAGGGAGAAGTCAGAAAAAAACAAAACGTATGTGACATCGTGGCAAAATAAATGTACATAGAGGACACAATTGTGGTGAAAAAAATAAATAAAAGTTATACAAACATACATACACACACAAAACTAAGTCATGTAGGTTAAAATCCTCCCCCCCCCCCCCCCTCCCCTACAAAAAATTGTGTCGTCCATGGTTTCTTAATAACCTAACTCTTTCCCTAACAGTGATGACTAGGGTTACAATGCAGTTGATTTTGTATTTGTCTCAATGCAGTGGATTTGAAATTTAGCATTACCCATGATGAGAGTGTTCTTCTCTGTAATAGAAGGTATATTCTTTTAAAAAAAATATTTAAAGTATTTAAAATAAATTTCAAGTTCACATAAGAAGCTGGGTCATTCATGGTTTCTGAATGTCCTAATTGAGTTGAAAAGCATAGTTAAAAAAGTTTTCGACATCCTTCGTAAATTAAGCATCATTAACAATTTCAGTTAATTTATTTCTAAGGTAAATGACATTTCAGTTGTCTCTCTTACCTGCTGCGCTGGGTGATAATACTCTGTTCAGAAAAATGACAATTTCTGCCATTCATCTTACATTGACACGTGCGATTGGTGCTATAAGGCCTGCCATTCTTATCCATCCTAATATGTGTGATTTCTATCATAGCCTTATTACATTTAACCCCCTTCCAACACAAGTTTTCAAAGAAAAACTTTCAATGCAAATTGCGGGGCGAATTTCAATGCAACCAATTTTTCAGTGGAACAGAGCATACCCGTAAGCAATTTCGACGTTTTTATGGATGAACTGTCCCCTGCACATTTTCTGGGGTTTTGAAACGGTGGTTTACTTTAATAAATTCTAATAAACTCGATGCGTGTCTTGTGTGATTCATTGTTTTTGCTGGCACTTTTGGATTTAAATAGCATTTTGTGCTGGCTGCTATCAGTTGGGGCGTATTGTTCGAGCGACTACGCCATTACAACTCTTTTCAGAAATATAAAATTGGGCTAGTTTATGCTATTTTCAGAGCCGTATGACGGATTTTAACAGCAGCCGTGTTTACTTTTTTGTGAATGCGGAAGCGTTATTTTTATGGAAATAAAACATAAGAAAATACAGTAAACTGCCATGTCTCCCAAGGAAGTTTTGGAGGGCGACTTGAATTTCGCCCCCAATGTAAGCCTAGGCGACTTGTGGAATGACAAGGCGACTTCTTTGCCCTAGTCACTCACTCAGCTGACCCAAACATGTTAACTCTCCCGGAATGCCCGGGAAAATCCCTGAATTTCAGTGTAGCTCCCGGCCTCCCAGACGGAAATCAGTTTTGGACCAAAAATCCCGGAAAACAACAGTCAAATATTTCGTTCCCGTTGTAACTTATGAAAAACGCTCAGAGTCAAATCACATGCATTTCAAACTCCGGAAAAAATTCACGAAGCAGTAAAATATGGATTTAAGTTAAATTTATAATATATATTTCAACTGCGTTCACGTTTATTTCTGGGTTTTTTCTTAGAGATTCGTGATCAATGTGCAAGTGTCAAAGTGAAAATAGATGACTTACTTTCAAAAAATTGAAAACTCCACCTTCATTTAAATGCAGTTTTTGGAAATTAAAATATATGAAAAGGAATTAAATAATATATATTTATTTATTCCTTCATAGAATAGCTTTAATTCTCATCCCTTTTCCAAAATCAAAACGTAAACAACAGCTATTTAGCACAGTTTAAAAGTAGGTTAAAGTCGCTTAGGATGCCGAAAAATTATGACTGCATATTTAAACACAATGGACTTATTTTCTAACACTACATTTATTCTGTTGTGCTGACTACAGAACTGTTAACTGTTGGCCATCTGTACCCAGAAAATTTCGAATGGAATTGAAAAAAAAATGCTTCAATGATGAAAAGAAAAGTTTTGTGTAGGGCACAAACGTCCCACATGCATGAAATTGGATAAAGATACTTTCTAAGTACTAATGTTCTTGAAGTGACTGAACATTAGGACATCTTTTCCTGTTAACATTTCAATACTTGGAAAGTTAAAAAATTTATAGTAATTTATATATTTTTTATACTTACCGATGACCCAGACTTAGCTGGAGCTAACTCTAACAAAACCAGGGCCAAACACAAATTTTGCCCCCCAATCCCCAAAATTTGCATCCAAAACCAAAAGAAATCATGTCCTATAGGACCTCCATACTTCGCCCCTACTGCGCATGCGCAGTGTCAAGGACGTCCCGAAATTGGCGGCAATTATCATTCTTACTGGCAGTGCCTGGTCAGTGCTATGTACTCACCGGGGAGGCAAGAGTTCCCAACTCCTGGGAGGGCCATCCCCGTCTGGGTCATTGGTAAGTATAAAAAATATATAAATTACTATA
This sequence comes from Pictodentalium vernedei, assembly GCA_031216915.1. NCBI lineage: Eukaryota > Metazoa > Mollusca > Scaphopoda > Dentaliida > Dentaliidae > Pictodentalium > Pictodentalium vernedei. The sequence goes on from CM062297.1 coordinate 312,854,729, forward strand.
AATTTTTTAACATTTTTATACTGTACCAATGACCCAGACTTAGCTGAATAGTAAAAAGGCTGGAGGGCCTAGGACATAGAGGAAAATCCAATAAGCTCAACTATATAATAAAGAGGTAACCCCCTTAAGGAGAAAAGGAGTATTAGGCTTTACATGTATCTTTCTTATTTAATATTAAATTAGAAAGATACAATACCCTTTATAATTGAGCACAATAACATTCATGTTCTCTATTAACATCCAGTATAACCCTTATACTAATTATTTTTAAAGTAAGCCAATAAATAAAGTAGTCCAGAGAATTGAGACTCTTTATAATCTTTTAAAAGTGTCCGAGTATTGTATATTAAAGCCCGTTTGACACTTGACATATACAAATGCTCACACCGAGCTACACTTTAAAAATATGACATGAATGAATTTTAACATTAATATTACACTTTAAAACCATCCCGGAAGCGACTCAGAAATACTGACTTTGGAGGAGGCATTCCCTTGCTTTTCACTATAAAGCAGGTGACCTAAGGGAACACCCCCCCCCCCCCCCCTTCCCCTTGCCCTGGGTCAAATAGCCCAGAGCGAAGAGGGCAGCCGGACGGAGTCACTGCCGGAACAGAAAGCCTGCATAACTATAGTTGCAACTGTTTAGTGGACGACATTCTGAGCAACAGATAACGGACCTAAACAATGCAGGTGAATGTGGATGGCTGAGACCAATAAGCAGCCTTCATTAAGTCTGTAATAGCAATACTATTAGTATAAGCCCAAGAAGTAGCAAGAGCTCTTACTTCATGAGCGGAAATCTTAAGCACAGACTGCTGAGAAGAAGATAAACTCTCATAAGCAGTACGGATAGTTAATTGAATCCATCTAGCAATAGAATGGACCGAAATGTCCCTTCTATTAGGCATCAAAGACAGAAAGAAACGTTTCCGTCCCTTTCTGATAAACTCAGATCTCTGTTTATAGATACGTAACGCTCTAACAGGACAGAGTAAAGGCCTACGCCCATCTGAAGACGGAAGAGCCTTAATAACAATAGGTTCCGGATATTTATTAGGAGCCTGATTCTTAGCTAAAAAACCCACATTAGTAGTGAAGGTGATAGTGTTCCCGACACTATGATAGTGAGAATCATCCACCGACAGTGCATGAAGCTCACTGACTCTTCTAGCAGAAGAGAAAGCTAAGAGAAAAGCTGTCTTATAAGATAAGAATTTGAAATCTACTGTCCCAAGAGGTTCAAATGGCTTTTCCTTCAATTTAAGAAGAACCCAAGCTAAATTCCATTTAGGAATTAATCTAAGAGTTCTGGGTCTATTTATCGAGAAGTTTCTAACCAACTTAGATAAAGAGACATTAGATCCAATTTGTAAACTATCATGATGTGCATAGGTATCAGATAACATAGACCTATAACCCTTAATAGTAACAGGCTGCAGTTTGATTTCGTCAAACAAGTATACTAGAAAGTTTGCAATGTCTGGTATAGAGGGATCGAAAATATCTACAGAATGATCCCTACACCAACAACGAAAAACCTTCCACTTAGCCGCATAGTTTAGCGAAGAGGAGGTCCTCCTACAGTTAGAAATCGCGTCCACTGCTCGTCCTGTAAAGTGCTTGCCATGCAAGAAGGACCGCACAACGGAAAAACGTGAAGGTTGAGACCTTGTGGGTTGTGATGGAGTTGACACGATTTCCCCTGCGAAAGAAGATCCTCCCGTGGAGGAAGCTTTCGCGGTAGGTCCCACAACAGACACCTGAGTAGATTTATCCACGGTCTCTGTGGCGACAGAGATGCTACCAACAGAATCTTGCATTGAGATTGTTTTATCTTTAGCAATACTTGCTGAATTAACGGCACTGGAGGATATGCATATCCTATCATTCCGTCCCAAGGGATTGACAGAGCGTCTACTGCCAATGCTCTTGGATCCGGACACGGAGACACATACGTCTGCAACTGATTGTTGAGATGTGTCGCAAATAAGTCTATCATTGGCCGTTCCCATTGGTAGCAAATCTGATTGAATACTTGTTTGTTGAGAGTCCACTCCGACGGCAACAAACGACCCTTTCGTGAAAGGGAGTCTGCTAGCACATTCAGACGATCCGGTATGTGACGGACCGAAAGAAGAACCTGATGTTCTAGCGCAAACAGAAGGATTCTTTCCGTTAGATTGAACAACGAAACTGAATGAGTGCCTCCCTGATTCCATATATACGCCACTACTGTCGTATTGTCGGATAGGATTTGGACATGAGCATTGTGAATAATGTCCATCCAATGACGTAACGCAAGCCAAATTGACATCATTTCCTTGATGTTTATGTGCTTGCCCAGGAATTGCGGATCCCAAAGACCCTGGCATCTCGAATCCGTTGGGATCAATGATGCACCCCAACCTGTTTGACTGGCATCCGTCATAATGGTAAAACTCGGATCCGGCAACTGCAGCGGAACTCCCTGAGTTAACCACTGAATGTTTGCCCAAGTCTGAATCTCTTGTTTCACTTGATCTGACAAGAGAACGTCTACGTCGAACGAATGAATTTTCACACTCCAATTCTGAGTCAAGAAAATTTGGAGAGGACGTGTGCGTAACCGCCCCAACGGAATGAGATCCGCAGCGGCTCCGCACAGACCTATCAGTCTCATAAATTCTCTCGCCGTGACGTTGTCTGCGTGCAGACAATAGCGAGCATGACAACTGACTAATTTCGCTCTGGTTAACGGCAGACGAACGAGATTGTTGTGCGTCTCGAAGCTCATTCCCAGATGTGTGAATGACTTGGACGGCACCAGATCCGACTTCTCCTCGTTTACTATAAAACCGAGACGTCGGAGCAATAGAAGTAGATTCTGAACATCGTTCTGAAGCGTTAACTCGTTGCCGTACCTCTGAAGAATGTCGTCCAGGTAGGCCGACGTTACCGCAGACGAATGAGCTCGGAAATAGATCATTACCGAGTTCATTACCCGAGTGAAAGCCCAGGGTGCTAGATTCAGTCCGAAGCACATCGCCCGGAATTGATACACCACTCCTAGGACTGCGAAGCGTAGATACTTTCTGAATGTCGGATGTACCATGACGTGAAAGTACGCATCTTTGAGATCTATGCTTGTTGCATAATCGTTCACCCGAATACTCGTTCTGACCGACCGAATCGTCTCCATATAAAACTTCAGAGCGACGATCAGCTTGTTTTTCCAGCTCAAATCTATGACTGGATGGAACGAGCCGTCTGGTTTCGGAACCAGAAACAGATGGCTGTAGAATCCCGGAGTCTCCTGGTTTTCTACGACCTCTACCGCGTTCTTCATTAAAAGAGACTGCACCTCTGATAATAGAGCGTCTCTTTTCTGCGGATTTGACGGAAGTTGAGTCCACTTTGGACTTCGAGTTAATGGAGGCTTTCGTTTGAAGGATATCTTTAGACCTTCCGAAGTCACTCCTCTCACCCAAGGGTCGTCCGTAATCGACGCCCATTCTTGTGAAAAGCTCGACAACCTTCCGCCAACCGGTACACGATAGAGGTTTAAGCCATCACCTCCTGGACCTGCGAGGCCTGCGGTAGGAGAAACCACGTCCTCCACGACCCGCACCTCGTCCCGTCGACCTCGGGGCATCCGACCGGTTGTCCCGGCCCGAAGGACGTCCCGAACGAGAGTCGCTACCCTGACGGTCTCTCGAATAAGACCAAGAGGACGCACCGGAACCTCTATAGGAACCTCTCTTGGGCGCATTAGACCCAGAAGTGCCTGTCTTATTCTTGTCTGCCGTATCCGACTTCTTAGAAGCAGATTTGAACAACAGAGAATCCGAAGCTTTCTTTGTAATTTTATCATAAATAGCAGAAAGCTTGCCGTCAAAGAGAAGTTCTCCGGAGACCGAAGCGACTCTGAGAGAGTTCTTCACCTTAGTATCCACGAGTGTGGATGTAGCTAGGGCTGCGTCACGTCCAACCAACTCCAGGTTTGCCACTGAAAGGGCGGAGTTACACGTGGAATAAGCTACTGCCCTTGAAAGAAGTCTTAAAGAGGATTGTATATCCTGAAATTCTTTCCCTTGAAGGCGCTGTGATACGCCTTAGTAAGGTGATCTGCGTAAGATAAGGCATCTAAACTGGCTCTGTTAGACGAAATAGCTGTTTCCAACACCGCGGGTGGAAAAGAAGCCGACGACGGTAATGACAGCTCTAAGTCTTCTGCCTCGTCGTCCATACGCAGAGGAACTCTCGGAATACCCTGTCCTGCCGTGTCGAATTTATTCCTTGCATTAATGAAAGGCAGGTTGAGAGTATTGGCGGACAAGAAACCTGCTTTCCCCCGTTCTGGAAGCAAGTTTAAATATAGCGTCGTTCAATAATTCAAATGTTCTTGCAACATTATTGGACTGCGACGGAAACTCGGGAGCGATGTCCCTGAACCGCTCAAAAAAATCAGAGTCCAATGACGCTATAATCCTCTTGTCCAGAACCGCAGCAGTCTGGCCCGACGGAACAACTTGAGGGAGAAAGTGCCGGATGAAGTCCACGGCAGCTTTATGTTGTTCCGAAAGGGATAGCTCCAAATCATCCGTATCCCTTTCACCATCCGGTCGGACCTCATGATGCTCCCGGTCGTCCGCCCCCGATGCTTTGGCGGAGCGTACCGACCCAGCGCCGTCGGATAATTCCCGATCCGACACCGTTTATGTCGGCTGCTGGGATGCTGCGATAAGTTGTGCTATCTGCACAAGTATGTCCGGCGTCGAGACCTGCGGAGGCGCAGTCTTTCGCTGCTTCGCCGAGGGCAGCTCCGCATCAGATGGCTCCCGCATACTTTCTCTATGCGAACGTCCGGAGTCCATCGGCCTCGTGTCCCTGGCTGCCGGATGGTGTGACCTGGTCGCTGAAGAATCCCTGATCGGCAAAGCTGGCCAAGGTGCGGTCGTGTGCGCTGACGAGAAGTAGAAGCCTGAACAGTCTCCGCGGACTGCCTATACAACGGAGCGTCCGCTTGCGACACATTATGTACCACAACATCTGGTCCCAGATGTTGTTGTACGAGAGAGGGGCCTCTCTCACTCGTGGCCCGGCTGGACCTGGACGAGCTAGGAACCGGACTCAAAGGCTTCCTCCAATCTCGCCTACTATCCGCCATCACTGGGTGTGCACATTGAATGTTTATAGTGCTCGCATCACCCAACATTTCCTCCTGGACCGCATCGGACGAACCCGGCTGCTGAACCATTCGGTGAATGGACGCTACACCGGGCGAGCTAGCAGACGACATTTGTTTAATCTCCATGAGCACTTTTGCCGCTAGCTCTGTATTAATTTGTGACGACGGAAGCGCACTTGCAGAAGATAACATGGAAACATCACCCTGTTCTTGTTCCTCTGAAATAGAAACTGAGAAAGTAGAGTGACCTTGCGGAGAAAGAGCCGGCATAGCCCTTTCTCCAGTAACAACATACCGTGACACACGTTTCCAATGTTTGTCATCCCAATATTGACATATAGAACAGGGATTAGTGCGAGAACACTGACTACAATTAATACAATGATCATGAAAGTCAGAGGAAGATTTCTTCCCATTACAATTTGAACAATATCCTTTCATTGTGAAAAGTCAACAAGTCCTAGTTACTCGCACAAACCCCTGACACAAAGATACATAATAACATGATCCATTAATAATGAAAAAACAATTGCAAATCAAAATAATTTTGAAAAAATATTTTTTCAGCGAAGCTCAAGTTTCTGAAAAGTAACGTTGAGCCCCGATGGATCCGATGGCTAAGTGTGGTCAAAAATTTTAAATTTATATTAAATAATTAATGAGACACTTACGGATAATAGAAATGTATCTTATAGTGAGATAAACTACACCAAAGGCAAACAGCCCCCCTCAAAAAAGGCTGTTGCCAATGTAAACAAACAGTGTAAAACACCAGAAAACATGACTCCAGGCACTGAAAAAACCGGCCCGAAATCAGTCATCAAAATTACACTCTATCTGATGCAAGACAGAGACTCCCAGGGGAGAATCTGCAGAACACCAGATGGAAGATGCAGAACACAACGTTTATACACCCATGGGTGAAAACGTAACTATGGGGAAAATAACAGAAAACATTCTGTAACCAAGCAACTCTCCCAAGAGAATTTAAGAAATGAACTTTCTCAAAAATATGCCAAAAGCATGGGAGAATTGCAAGGGGGGACTTAGAAGGCCAGGGGAGAGGAAACACTGAATAAGCAGTGCAACATTTTAGCAAGAATGACAACAAGAGGCTCATGCCTCGAAAATAGGCAACTTAACATAATTTCATAAAAAATTTTAAGTACAGCCCTGATTATTTTTTGTCACTCCTTTTCCTTCTCCTCCTTCTATATCCTCCTTAGAATCACCATTTCTCCAAAAATTATGTGTCTGGCATCCTTTAAACTGAGATTTACAAGCACAAAGATCAGTGAGATGTTGACTGATGAAGGGCCAAACAGAGAATGATAATTGGCGCCAATTTCGGGACGTCCTTGACACTGCGCATGCGCAGTAGGGGCGAAGTATGGAGGTCCTATAGGACATGATTTCTTTTGGTTTTGGATGCAAATTTTGGGGATTGGGGGGAAAAATTTGTGTTTGGCCCTGGTTTTGTTAGAGTTAGCTCCAGCTAAGTCTGGGTCATTGGTACAGTATAAAAATATTATTAGCTAAGTAGACTTTGATAAGAGCAAACCACAGGTGGAGGTGCTCTGTGGGACAGTATGGGTGGGTGGTGGTGGGGAGGGGGTGGGGGAGGTCTCATGAAGAAGAGGATCCTGGGGGGGAGGGGGAGGTCAAATCAAGTTATTTTATGATTTTTTAACATAGCATAAATGCATCTGCATAGTTGACAACTAGTTCTGGATATAACCTGGTGTTAATAGTGGTCCATGAGCTGAAAATTCACAAGTTTTTTCTTTTATTTTGTCCCCGCGCAAACTTATCCCTGAAATCCATTCCATTTCCCTGAAAATCACCCTCAGGTTTCCTGAAAAATTATTCTGGAGGTTAACATGTCTGGGCTGACCCCTGAAACAAATAATGAAAACTGAATGGTGATTTTTGTGAAAAGAGCTGACCGTTTTCCCGTTGTGTTGGGTAATGGGTTAACCAATTCCTGGATCCTCATTTACTCCATGTATTGGAGATCATCTGTCTCATATCTTTTGTAGTGAAAATACACTTTCAAATGGGACCTGATGGCACCAAGACTGAAGGCACTTTACTATAAGCTGTATAACTTACTAGGATCACATTTTAACCCTTTACCCAACGCAGACTATATCAAAATTTATTATTTTAAATATCATTTTTTTTTAATTTTTCAAAAAATTTCAACAAAACCATATCATGTGACCCCTCGATGGAACGAGCTCGTCAAGCGAGGGGTCACATGATATGGTTTTGTTGAAATTTTTTGAAAAATAAGATTTTTTCAAATGCTGAATTTGCATATTACGCAGGCAGATGAGGGCAATTCGTTGGGAAAAGGGTTAAACAAATAATCCCATGCCCTCATGAACTAGGACAGAGGCAAAAGTGTAATGAACCTTCACTTAGGCAAATGTGTAAGGAACTAAACATTGAAATCTGATAATTATTTTTCAAGTTAATTAAAGTCATTAAAATGTCCAATAATGAAATGAAGAAAAGTCAACAGCATTATCCATTTTCAACAAGTTATCATGTCTTAGATCTCTGTTCAAGATAATGTTAATTTTAAGGAGCATGCTAAAAGTTATTGAAATAAGATGATTATTTTTCAAGCCAGCACATAAACATAAAATATAACAGTACAGCAGAATACGTAAGGGAGCAATAACTTTCAATTTTCAACTAATCCCTTGGATTTCAGATCAAATCCAAGACAGTGTTAATATGAAACAGCATGTCAAAATGTATTTAAAATGTATGTTTACTTTTCAAGTAATCAAGATCCTGAACATTAAAAATCCAAGTAAAACAAGACCAAAAAAAGGGCAAAAACTCCCCCAATTTTCAAGAAATCATCAAAATTGTTCAACTGGTCCACTTTATTAATACAAAGCAGGATATCAATTTTGATTGAAATCGGATGTTTTCTGTTCCATTTGTTGTATAAACAATGAAATTTGGGGCAAAATTCAACAAACAAAGGCAATTAAAAAATTTCTTGTTTCTCAGGCAATTTTTCCTCAATTTTATGATGAGGCAGGAAGTTTTTTTTTTTTTTTATTCACAAAACAGTTCTGAAAATAGTTGGAATAAGAAATTTAACTACTTACAACATTATGTGGCAGACCAAGGTTTTCAGCAGTGAAAATTACCCATAATGTAGTTGAAAATTTAACCAACTATATCTTATAGATGCTGAAGTTGGTTAAATATTTGTCCTACAAGTGCAAAATAGTGTCACAGAAGAGATTTCCAGGTACAAAAAGGGTAATGAGGCAGATTTTCTATGACATTGGGAGGTGCCTGAAAAACAAGATTTTTTTTTAATAGCCGAGCTCCCACAGTTTTCATTGAATAATGGTAATTATCGAAATCATTCAAGACATTGTCAATATAAAGCAACATACCATAATTAAGTGAAATCTGATAACTATTGTTCAAGTTATTGCATCAACAAATTTATAGACGGACAGATGGATTGGTAGACAGATGGAAAGATGGACAGAGCTCTTCACTATGTCCCTTCCTTGTATATGGATAAGAAGCTTGAAACAAAATAAACTGTTCCGGTAGTACTAACCGTTCCTTGACTATTATAATTACGAAGGTTTTCAAACATCTGTTTAATTATTTTAGGATCATGACAAATAAAATAAGAATTACTAGACAAGTGATATCCATACCTGTAAAAGAAACAAAAATCAATTTGTTATATTCAAAGAAATGTTCTACATCTGTAACGTTTCAGTATTAATCAGAAATTAACAATTATTTTAACCTTTGCACTACCCAGTCCTTGTATATATCAACAAAAAAATTAATCAGTCTTTTGATTTTGAAGTGAGATGTTGCTGTTGCGTACCATCATGCCCACAATTTTTATTTTTTGCAGCTCGTCAATAGCATGCATCGGCTCTATAATTTGCAAACTATTAATTGGTGGAGTGTTAAAAGCCCATATTTGGGCTTTACTCTAAAGTGCAGGTACTGCAACTCAAAGGCTTCAAACTAATAGTATGTAGATGTGCTTCATATTATCTTTGAATCTAAATTATTTAGTTTGTAGGGATTTTCTGGGTGCGCGGTGGCATTGCGGTAGCCGGTTCTCATCAGACCACCAAAGCTAAGCAGCGTCGAGTGCAGTTAGTAGTTGGATGGGTGACCATTTCAGTGACTGTTTTGCACTGTGTTGGATCCTTGGGCAAGGCATTTAACCCTGATTGCCTACATGGGGGCACGATGATGCTGTGTACTAAGGCGTACTGCACGACGATGGTGTGCTTGTCTTCAGCCAATCTAACCCTGCCTCTGCCGTGGTGCAGAGTTCAGAGTTACAATGTTGGGGAGCTGACAGCTGCTTGTCACTGCTCTGTGATTCTCTCTGGGTACTCCGGCTTCCTCCACCAGTAAAATTGTCACCGTCATGATATGACCCTGGCTGTTAAAGTGTTGTTAAACCCTAATAAATAAAGAAATAATAATATTACAGGGATTTCCTTGTTACAATTTATGTGAGAGTGCCCATAGGCACTCTCACATAAATTGTAACAAGGCAATGACTTGAACAAATATTGTTGACTGAAAATAATTCAGCACTATACCAGTTAAAGTTTGTTTGTGGTGAAAAGGGTTAAATAATTCAACGTGAGTACAGAAATGTTAACACCATTTCAGGAATTATAAACTGTAACATTCCATGACTTCAGACTAATCAAATTTTGCTTTCCGAAAATTGTTACATAAACGTTACAAATTTAAAGTAATTTGTATATATTTATACTTACCAATGGCCCAGACTAGCTGGTGCTTAACTGAAAGTTATTAAGGGCCAAACACAAATTTTGAACCCCCCCCCCCCCCCCCCCCCCCCCCAATCCCCAAAATTTGCTTGCAAAACCGAAAATGAAAAGTCCTATCTGGACCCCCATACATTTACTCTCCGTGCATTGGCGGAATTGGCGCCAACATCATTCTTTATAGAAGAGAGTACTACATAAAAATTCAGTGGGAAGGTATAAGTGCCCACTCATGGGAGGGCCATCTCTGTCTGGGCCATTGGTAAGCATAAAAATATAAAATATACAAATTACTTTAAATTTAAAATATTTTTACACTGTAAACGAGTGGCCCAGACTAGCTGAATTGTAAAAAGGTGGAGGGCCTAGGACTCTTCAGAATTAGTAGATCAACATATACTCGCCCAAAAAAGAAAGTGTGCATTGCAGAAATTGATCAAACTCCAACAGAATAATTTCGTAGGTGTAAAGAATGTTAACCTGTTCATGAATAAGTTATATTGAACACAAAAACAGCTTTCCCTGTTAAAATTGCATTAACGTTAAAATGACGTGCTGCACGTTTGTGAAAAGGCATGTTTTGCACGTGGAGAGTCTGAAAATTCATGCAGCAGTGTGAATCCTTGGGTATTTAAACACTAAAGTAAGGCCTTCCTATCGTTCACATTCAAACTTGCGCTGCTGTTAAAGCGACTCCACATTAGCATGCCAAGATTGACAATGAATCAACGTCTCCTTGCCCTGGGTATGATTAGAGCTGGCAGAACACACAGAGAGGTTGCCCAGCATTTGAACTGCCACTGTAACACTGTAGACAGGCTAGTCCATCGACATGCACAACATGATGACGATCGAGACCGACCCCGCTCCGGGAGACCCCGAGTTACCACCCCTGCACAAGACTGGTATATCTGTGTCGTCCATCTCCGGAACCGGCAACAAACGGCAACGATGACAGCTAGGAACATCCCTAACCTGAGACGGATACATCCTCAAACAGTAATGAACCGGCTGAGAGAATACGGCTTACGTCCTCGAAGACCTGCAATTCGTCCGATTTTGATGTTACGTCATCGTCGTGCTCGACTGCAGTGGTGTAGACAACATCTCAGGCATCCCTTACACTGGTGGCGACATGTTTTATTCACAGATGAATGTCGTTTCCATCTTTCATCAGATGGCCGCAGGAGAGTGTACAGACGTCGAAACGAACACTACGCAGATCCATGTGTCGAGGAGCGAAACCGTTATGGGGGAGGGTCTCTCATGGTGTGGGGTGGCATCACTGCCCGTAACAGAACTGAGCTGGTCATTATTGATGGCAATCTCAATGCAGCCAGATATCGTGATGAAGTGCTTACACCTGTTGTTGTCCCATTTCTGCAACGTCATGGCCCCGGCGTCATTCTACAGCAGGACAACGCCCGACCCCACGCAGCTCGTGTTGTTCAACAGTATCTGTAGCAACAACAAGTGGATGTTCTTCCCTGGCCCGCAAATTCGCCTGATATCTCACCCATTGAGCACGTATGGGACAAAATGAAACGTCAGCTACGCCGGCTTCCCCATGCACCATCAACGCTTGTGGAACTCCAAAAACAGCTTATCAGAATATGGAACAACATCCCACAACACTTCCATGCTAACTTGTTCGCTTCCATGATGCGTAGATGCACAGCAGTAGTTGATGCAGACGGAGGTCATACCAGATATTGAGTGTGTGACTTTGTGTTTGACCCTTAGTGACTTTGACTCTCCATGGCACCAAGAGTATTCGTCGTAGCGTAATGAAATTTCTCGTGTTGATCACACATTGATTCCTCTGTGATTGAATAAAATTTCCATGAATGAAAATGATAAATATCTTTTTTTAGTGTTATTTTTTAGCATGCACACTTTCTTTTTTGGGAGAGTATAGTTCCAATCCTGTAATCCAAGGTGAAAGGAAATTAAAATTATTAGGAATTACATGTATGTCTCTCTTTACAGTAATAGAGAAGACATTTCATAAAAAAGGAGCCCAGTTCAAGTAATTCCGCAAACTTACCATGAAGACTATGCTAATTGGATGTAGCGAGTTCCCAATTTTTAAGGCTAGCCCGGACTAAGACCCAAAAATTAGGATGGCGTATTTGAGAATGAGAAAATATCCCCCACAAACATAAGCCACATACAATATAACTCCAGCTGTATGCAAGATACAATTACAGACAAAACAGCTTCACTCATAGTTACATACTTATTAAGCCGGAGGAGAGGTAAAAAATCACCCCCACCCTTTTGCTTTTGAAGGAATCTTCAAAATGAAAGAGGGGAGTGCTCTGGAATCAGTCAAGGCGGTACCAAAAAACGATATAAATATTCGTTGAACAGGCACTCAGGTATTAATTTATTATGGTGCTCAACACCACTTCAGAAGTTAAGGCTATAGCGACGATCCCGGTAATTAATATTGCCCACTATATAGGTCAAAAACCGGTGATATAATACATAACATGCACATGTCCAATCGAACCACAATGAACGATCTCTGGAGATTAAACACACTTCCGAGGTAACCCACAGGCGACCCACAGGCGACCCCATTCAGGTGTACAATAAATTCCAGTAACAACACTCCCCTACGTGTACTATCCGATATCTATGACACTATAAACGTGTGAATATGCGAGTTTAGTACTGACATTAATAGAAACCTGGATCTAGAAATGGAAGTAGGTATGGTTAACAGGCTTCAAATTCATAATTTCTAAGGTCCATAACATACAATAAAGCGTCAGCCTAATAATTATTAAGCACGTGAGCATTAAAATCCCACATGTAATCATCTGAATACCAGCTAACTGGTTATGCAGCCTGCGAGGTACCCAAAGACTAGCAATTTATTTATGATGAATTATGTGCATCGTATATGAAATACAGACGAATAATCACAGGAAACCAACCGACTAAAAAGTGGATGTACCCATGAGGTGGCCATAGAACATGACCAAGCCACCAATCAAGAAGTGAAGAAATGCATATATGTATTTAAACTCATACAAGTCTTGCGGGAAGAAAACTACGTCTTGCCCGGTAATCGCCTCTAAACACATTGGCGGTGGGGGGGATTCGAAGTCAAATCGAAACTCTCCTCACCAGCATTACTTAATCATTCTTGTGTTAGTCATAAAATAATATAGGAACCGCAATGGTTCCCTCATGTCTAACCGACTCCATTATGCCACTATGGGTGGAGAAGGGCATGAAGAACAAAAACTTCCCCTGATAAAGAAGGTCATCTCATGGAGGAAGCTACCAGGGAACGTCCCATAACAGACACTTGAGAAGACTGATCCAAGGTTTCTGTGACGAAAGAGGTGCTACTAGTAGGATTCACAACAAGACTGTTTGATCTAAAACATAATCTACTGAATCAACTGAATTGGAGGATATGTGTATCCTATCATTCATCTCCATGAGATTGGCAGAGTGTCTAATGTATATGCTCAATGGTCTGGGTATGGCGACACGAATGATGGTAACTGATTGTTCCGGTGTGTCGCAAACAGATCTATCATGGGGTGATCCCTCTGGCAGCAAATCTGCCCAAATACTCGCTTGTTGAGCAGCCACTCCAATTGCAACAGGTGACCTTTCCGAGTGAGCGAGTCTGCTAGTACGTTCAGACGACCCGGTATATGATGGATAGAAAGATGAACATGATGATTCATGACATATAGGAATATCTTCTCTGTTAGTTAGCATAACAGAAATGGATGGGTGCTGCCCTGGTTCCCGATGTATGCTACTACTGTCGAGTTGTCTGACCAAATTGAACATAGACGTCCGTTATTATGAGAATCCAATGTTGTAGCACTAGCTATATTGACATCATCTCTTGATGTTTAGGTGATTCTCCAGGAACCGAGGGTCCCAGAGACCCTGACACTACAAGACTGCGGGACTTGGGGTCGTGTCCCAACACGTGTGACTCACATCTGTCATAATCGTGAAAGCCGGATCCGACAGTTGCAGCAGAACTCCCTGAGTCAACCACTGAATATCTGCCCAAATCTGAACCCTTGTTTTACTAAGTCCGTTAAAACAATACTGGTTCAAGCGAAAGCGTCTTCGCACTCCAATACTGAGTAGAGTAAAGAATATCTGGAGGGGCTGTGCACGCAGACGACCCATCAGGAGGAGATCCACAGCCGTTTCGCACAGCTCCAACAGTCACATGAATTCTCTCACTATTAATGCGACTGAGTGTAGACAAAAGCGAGCATAACAACTGGCTAATTTTGCTCTGGGTAACGACAGACGAACCAGATTGTTTTGAGTCTCAAAGCTCATTCCCAAGTGAATAGACGACTTATACAGAGCTAGATCCAACTTTTTCTCATTTACGATGAAACCGAGACTTCGGAGTAATAGAAGCAGACTCTGAACATCGTTCTGAAGAATAATTCTGTTGCTGTAACCCAGTAGAAGTCATCCAAGTAAGCAGACGTTACCGCAGAAGAATGAGCTTGTAAGACATTACCGAGTCCATTATTCAGGTGAAGTGCCCAGGGGGCCAGATTCAGACCAAAGCATACTCTTCTGAACTGAATACACCTTCCCTTGTATGGCGAACTGCAGGTACTTTTAGAATGCCGGATATACCAGGACCTGAAAGTACGCATCCTTAGATCTATGCTTGCCGCATAGATCACTCGAACGCTCGCTTTTACCGACTGAATGACTTCCATAAATAAACTTTTGGAAACATGACAAGCTTGTTATCCAGCTCAAGTCTATTACCAGTCGGAACGAGCCATCTGGCTTCGGTACAAGTAACAGGTGACTGTAAAAATTTTGAGAATCCTGATTCTCGACAACCTGTATTGCTTCCTTTGATAAGAGAGCTTATACCTCCGGTAGGAGAAACTCTCTTATGCAAGAATCTGATGGAAGATTTGTCCAAAGCGGACAACTTGTTAGTGGGGTTTTTGCTCGGAATGATAGCCGTAAGCTGTCCGAGCCTACACTTCTCACCCACTGATCTTCCGTGAATATTATCCAGTTTTTTGTGGATCTTGATCACCTTCCGCCAACTGGCCAGCAATAGAGGTCTAAACCATCACCTGTATGACCTGCAAGGCTTACAGGAGGAGGAACCACATCCTCCCCATCAAAAATCTTGTCTCGTCGGCCTAGGGGCGTCTGTCCTATAGTCCCAATCAGATCTACGCCCCTTCCCGAGTCGCTATACTGACGACCTCCAGAGTAATTATAAGAGGGTTAGTTGAGGAGTTTTCTTTTGACGATTTTGACTGGAACACCCTCATTTACTCTTGTCTGCTGAATTGGGTCGTTGATACGCCAACTGCAAAAGCAGATCACTAGACGCTTTCTTAGTAGCCTGTTCATAGACTAATGAAAGCTAGTCATCGAAAATAAAATGTCCGGAAACTGGGGCGACCCGGAGAGAGCTTTTCACCTTGTTATTTTATCAGTGGTGATGACGCAAGGGCAGCATCACGTCTGATTAATTTCAGATTAGCCACTGTTTGGGCGGAGTTATATGTGGTATACATAATTGCCCTGGAAAGAACTCTAAGAGAGGTATGAACGTCCTCAAATTCCTTTCCCTTGAGATGCTGCGCCATAGCTCTGGTAAGGTGACCTGCGTAAGACATAACATCCAAATTTGCTCTATTTGAAGGAATTGCCATCTCAATTGTGTTTGAGCGAATAGTGAATGATACAGGTAAGGATTCCTCTAGATCCCTGGCCTAATCATCCAAACACAGAAGAACTCTCTGAACATCTTCCCCAACCGTTTTTAAATGAATGCAGTCCAAAAAACGGTATGTATACGGAAGATGAACATAAGAAACCACCTTCTTCCTCGCACTCAAGAGGATAAATACAATATTGTCTATATGGCCGAAGGCCTGCGACACCTGCATAAACTGAACTGGAAAAGAAAGGACTTCGGAAAATCTCTCTATGTTTTAGTCAACATTCAATTACATATATGATAACCAATCACCCAGACTAGCTGAATCATAAAAAGGCAGAGGGCCTTGGACTTAAGAATGAGCAGACCAAATATAGCTCCTAAGCCTGCATTCCAAGGTGGAAGGAAAATACGTTTAAAAGGAATTACACGTATGTATCTCTATACAATAATAGAGAAGACATATAAATAAGGGGCCATATCCAAGTAATTCCATATTCTTAGCATGAATGATTATGCTAAGTGGGTGTAATGAGCCCTCAATTTTAAGGCTAGTCCGGACTAAGCCCCATAAATTAGGATGGCGTATTTGAGGTGAGAGACTAACCCCCACAAACATACGCCATATATAAATAATAACAAGCTGTATCTAGGGTCAGATATAATATACAGACAAAAACAGCTTCACTCATAGTTACACACTTATCAAGCCAGAGGAGATTTTACAAGAAAAATCACACACCCCCTTTTTTTGAAGGAATATTCTTTAAAACAAAGAGGGGAGAGCTCTGGAATCAGTGCAAAGCAATACTAAATAATCCAAATATATTCTCCCAATAAGCACCTTGTTATTAATTATAATTATGGTACTTAACGTCACTTCACAAGCTAAGGCTATTGTGACGATTCCGGTAATTAACAGAGCACGCTTCTCCCGTATACCAGAGACGGAATACGTAGATAGGATGAAACTGGTAATATAAGGTGTACGACCATACACATGTACAATTCAAAACCAACTAAAAAGTATCTGAAGGATTAACACGCTTCTAAGGCAACTACAGGCAGCCCCGTTCATGTGTACAATTGATTCCAATAAAAACACTCCAATGAACCATTCGAATATACAAGAATGTACTGCATCTTCATAGAAACCTAGATATAGAACATGGAACGAGCTATGATTAACAGACCCATTACAGACTGTCCCCAAAATAATAAATAGTTTCCTAGGTCCGTACAACCAATGAGTGTTCGGAGAACATATACATAGACGGCCTATTGGCAGTTCCATAACTGATCCAAATAACCCCCAAATTCTCATAAGCTCTACAAGCAGAGCAAGAATTTATATAGTACTCTCTGCGCATGTGCAGATGTCAGAAAGTGACCTGAATTGGTGCCAACATCATTCTTTGTAGAAGAGAGTACTACATAAAAATTCAGCGGGGTGGTATGAGTGCCCACTCATGGGAGGGCCATCTCCGTCTGGGCCATTGGTAAGTATAAAAATATACAAATTACTATGAATTTATAATATTTTTACACTGTAAACCAATGGTCCAGACTAGCTGAATCATAAAAGGGAGGAGGGCCTAGGACTTCAGATTTAGTAGATCTATTTATTTATTTATTGATGTTTAAGGTCATATATTTATGCACAATGGCTAATCATGACCGTGACAGTTTTACGGGTGGAGGAAGCCAGAGTACCCGGAGAGAACCACCGAGCAATGACGAGCAGCTGCCAGCTCCCCAACATCGTAACTCCGCACTGCAGCACAGGCAGGGTTAGATTGGTTGAAGACATGCGTACCATCAACGTGCAGTACGCCTTAGTACACGGCGTCATCGTGCCCCCATGTGGGCAATGGAGATGAAGTGTCTTGCCCAAGGACACAACGCGGTTGCCGCAGGTGGGATTCGAACCGAGGACCTCTCGGCTTGCAGCTTACACCTCTACCTACTGAGCCACCGCGCTCCCGTTTAGTAGATCAATAGTTCCATTCTTTCACCATCCGAGATAATCAGTTGCGAATCTCGGTCCGTTGCATCTGTGCGAACAGACGACTGGACCGACCCAGCACCGTCCGACAGGTCAGATTCTGAGTCTTGAGGGAGGCTGCATCTGCACTTGTTTGGATGCTACGATTAGCTGCGCAATCTGCCACAGCAAGTCCATCATCGAGGCCTGAGGAGCAGCGGTTTTCCGTTCCTTAGCCACATGCTGCTCCTGGGACGATGTGTCAGAAACGGAACCCTTCTCCGAACATCCCGATGATCAAGGCCTCGCCTCCCTAGCTACCGAATGGTCCTACTTCATGGACAAAGATTGGTTCCTTCTTCGTGCAGCAGGCTCGATATTCGGAGTTGGGTAGCTAGGATGCAGTGGTGTATGCTTAAATAACGTAGCGGAGGAAGCCATGACTGAAGCCAACCCCGGCTGCAGACTAGACGGAGCGTCCTGAGCAGCGGGCGGGCGGGCGGGTGGGCGTGCAGACATATACTCCATCTCGTGCAAGTTTCCAACCAGAAAACTTCATTTCAGCCTTGTGAAATGTAGCAGAGTTTTTGGAAGACCCCCCCCCCCTGTTTGGCCCTTGATAAATTTGAGTTAGCACCAGCTAGTCTCGGCCATTGGGTTATGGTGTAAAAATATTGTACGGTCATACAAATCAAAGTGAATTAGAGTTATTATCTGAAAAACATTGACTTTACCATTTTGTGACTTTTCAAGAGGCATAACTCTGGAAAGGTAAATGCTGAAATGCTGACAATTGAACTTGACCTGCATTTCATGGTGTATAGTATTGTTGCAAAATTATAAGGTCAAACATAAAAGCAAACTAGAGCTACCACCCGGAAAGCATTGATTTTACCACTTTTCAAGAGGCATAACTCTGGAGCTGTACATGTCATAACAGTGAAAATTGAACTTGACCTGCATTTCACGGTAGGCAGTAACGTTGCAAAATTATAAGGTCATACATCAATGGAAACTAGGGTTATCATTTGCAATCAAAATGAAAGTGTCAATGACTCTGTAGCTTAACTTGTCTGTGTGTTGTGTTTGATGAAAATGTTTATGAAAGGATTATGAAATAAGACAAGAATTGTGATAATTGGGAATATGTTAATTTCTGTTCCCTTTATGCCATGTTTTTAATAAAAATAATATGAGGTGTACACTGTACTAAAGAGCTGAGGGGTGAGTTAATATGACCTCACAGTTAATGTATGTGGCCCTTACAGTTAACGTATGTCAACGAAAGTTACCATGTTACAGTGAAATTATTCCAAAACGAGTCATCCTCTCAAGTTACATTGAAATCCCTTCATAAACATTGCCTGTAGACTGTGCTAAAGGTTTTCGGGCTTCAGGCCTGTGAAGCCATGATGGTAGACCGATTGCAACTAAAAGGGGACATCCTCATCTCGACATTATACCGAGTCATTCTACTTAGTTACAATGAAATCCCTTCACAAATACGACCTGTAGTCTGTACTAAAGTTTTTCGGGTTTTTGGCTCGGGAAGCCATCATGGTTGAATGATCATGACCAAAAGGGGGTGTTGTCATCTGGGCATAATCTGGAGTGATCCTACAAAGTTACAATGAAATCCTTTCATATATATGACCTGTAGACTGTGCTCAAGGTTTTCAGGCTTCAGGCCCCTGAAGCCATCACAGCTGACCAATCATGACCAAAAGGGGATGTCATCATCTGGGCATTAAATGGAGTCAACCTAACAAGTTACAATGAAATCCTTCCATAAATACGACCTATAGACTATGCTAAAGGTTTTAGGGTTTTGGTCTTGGGCTACCATCAAGGCTGAATGATCGCGACCAAAAGCGGTCATCCTACTGGGTTACAATGAAATCCCTTCATAAATGTGACCTATAGACCATGCTAAAGGTTTTCGGGCTTCGGGCCCCTGTAGCCGTCACAGTTGCGTCCAAAAGGGGACTTTCTCATCTAGACATTATATGAAGTCAACCTACCAAGTTACAATGAAAAAGTGCTTTATAAATTTGACCTGTAGACTGTGCTAAGGTTTTCGGGCTTTGGGCTCGGGCAGTCCTCATGGTTGATTGATCACAATCAAAAGGGGAGATTCTCATCTGGGCATCATCTGGAGTGATCCTACGAAGTTACAATGAAATCCTATCATAAATATGACCTGTAGACTGTGCCCAGGGTTTTTGGGCTTCGGGCCCCTGTAGCTGTTACAGATGACCAATCACGACCAAATAGGGATGTCATCATCTAGGCATTATATGAAGTCAACCTAACAAGTTACAATGAAATTCTTCCATAAATATGATCTACAGACTATGCTAAAGGTTTTTGGGCTTGGGCAGCCATTAAGTTAAGCTGAGTGATCGCGACCAAAAGGGGACGTTCTCATCTAGACATTATTTGGAGTCATCCTACCAAGCTACAATGAAATCCCTTCATAAATATGACCTGTAGACTGTGCTAAAGGTTTTTCAGGCTTCGGGCCCCTGTAGCCATCACAGTTGCCCAATCACGTCAAAAAGGAGACGTTCTCATCTAGACATTACATGTAGTCAACCTACCAGGTTACCATGAAATCCCTTCATAAATATGACCTGCAGACTGTGCTAAAGGTTTTCTGGCTTTGGGCCTGGGCAGCCATCATGGTTGCATGATCGCAACCAAAAGGGGACATTCTCATCTGGGCATCATCTGGAGTGATCCTATGAAGTTACAAACAAATCCCTTCATAAATATGACCTGTAGACTGTGCTCAAGGTTTTCGGGCTGCAGGCCCTTGTAGCCGTCACAGTTGACCAATCACAACCAAAAGGGGATGTCATCATCTAGGCATTATATGAAGTCAACCTAACAAGTTGCTATGAAATTCTTCCATACATATGATCTACAGACTATGTTCAAGGTTTTTGGGCTCGGGCAGCCATCGAGGCTGAATGATCGCGACCAAAAGGGGACGTTCTCATCTCGTCATTATTTGGAGTCATCCTACCAAGTTACAATGAAATCCCTTCATAAATATGACCTGTAGACTGTGCTAAAGGTTTTCAGGCTTTGGGACCCTGTAGCCGTCACAGTTGCCCAATCACGTCCAAAAGGAGACGTTCTCATGTAGACATTATATGAAGTCAACCTACCAGGTTACAATGAAATCCCTTCATAAATATGACCTGTAGACTGTGCTAAAGGTTTTCAGGCTTTGGGCTTGGTCAGCCATTATGGTTGAATGATCACAACCAAAAGGGGACATTCTCATCTGGGCATCATCTGGAGTGATCTGGAGTGATCCTATGAAGTTACAAAGAAATCCCTTCATAAATATTACCTGTAGACTGTGCTCAAGGTTTTCGGGCTGCAGGCCCTTGTAGCCGTCACAGTTGACCAATCATGACCAAAAGGGGATGTCATCATCTAGGCATTATATGAAGTCAACCTAACAAGTTGCAATGAAATTCTTCCATACATATGATCTACAGACTATGCTAAAGGTTTTTGGGCTTGAGGGTGCCATCAAGGCTGAGTGATCGCAACCAAAAGGGACATTCTCATCTAGACATTATTTGGAGTCATCCTACCAAGCTACAATGAAATTCCTTCATAAATATGACCTGTAGACTGTGCTAAAGGTTTTCAGGCTTCGGGCCCCTGTTGCTGTCACAGTTGCCCAATCGTGTCCAAAAGGGGATGTTCTCATCTATATGAAGTCAACCTACCAAGCTACAATGAAATCCCTTCATAAATATAACCAGAAGACTGTGCTAAAGGTTTTCGGACTCGGGCAGCCATCATGGTTGAATGATCACAACCGAAAGGGGATATTCTCATCTGGGCATCATCTGAAGCGATCCTACAAAGTTACAATGAAATCCCTTCATAAAAATGACCTGTAGACTGTGCTCAAGGTTTTCGGGCCACTGACACCTGTAGCGATCACAGTTGGCCAATCACGACCAAAAGGTGATGTCATCATCTAGGCATTATATGGAGTCAACCTAACAAGTTACAATGAAATCCTTCTATAAATACGACCTATAGACTAAGCTAAAGGTGTTTGGGCTCGGGCAGCAATCAAGGCTGAATGATCGCGACCAAAAGGGGACATTCTCATCTAGTCATTATTTGGAGTCATCCTACCAAGTTGCAATGAAATCCCTTCATAAATATGACCTGTAGACTGTGCTAAAGGTTTTCAGGCTTTGGGCCCCTGTTGCCGTCACAGTTGCCCAATCACGTCCAAAAGGAGACGTTCTCATCTAGACATATATGAAGTCAACCTACCAGGTTACAATCAAATCCCTTCATAAATATGGCCTGTCGACTGTGCTAAAGGTTTTCAGGCTTTGGGCTCAGGCAGCCATCATGGTTAAATGATCGCAACCAAAAGGGGACATTCTTATCTGGGCATCATCTGGAGTGATCCTATGAAGTAAAGTTACAATGAAATCCCTTCATAAATATGACCTTTAGACTGTGCTAAAGGTTTTCGGGCTTCGGGCCCCTGTAGCCATCACAGGTGATCCAAAAGGGGATGCTCTCATCTAGACATTATATGAAGTCAACTTACCAAGTTACAATGAAATCCCTCCATAAATATGACCTGTAGACTGTGCTAAATGTTTTCGGGTTTTGTGCTCGGGCAGTCATCATGGTTGTCAGATCATGACCAAATGGGGACGTTCTCATCTAGGCATAAAACAGAGGCATCCTACTAAGTCACAATGAAATCCGTTCATAAATACAACCTGTAGACTGTGCTAATAGTTTTCAGGTTTTGGGCTCGAGCAGCCATACCGGTTGACCGATCACGATCAAAAGGGGACGTTCTCATCTACACATGACCCCAAACCTGCATATGAAATTTCGTGACGATCAGACAAGAACTACAGGGTGTAGCCTGTGCTAAAGGAAAGTGTGAACAGACTCACAGACTAACAGACTTGTGCATGCATGGTGGCAATAGCTTATCTTGACTTTGTCAAGTTGAGCTAATAATATATTTTATGCCATTTTGAATAATCATTTATGTTAGTGGTGACAGTCTAGTCCTGATATCAGGCCTGTACTGCGACCTCACAATTTTTGAACAAGCGTACCAGTACGAAAATCATGGACAATTGTACAGCAATACATCATAGTATCAGAGAATCATCCCATCCCTAACATTAAATATGAATTTCTGGGATTCCAGAACCCATGAGCACACACAGTTACATGTAATGACCCAACAGGATTTTATTGATTTTTTAATTTTATATTGCATACGGTACCTTGGTACAAATTACTTAAATTGGACAAATCATAAAATGGGTATCTTTAATTATTTCACTTTTTGGGGCTTGGGCATCCACCAGGCTTAACTGGTAGAGTGCTAGGAGCCACTATGATGGCTCTATTGAAAAGTGCTGAAAGCCACTAGACTGGCTTTACTTTGTGTACAATACCTTGATGTTTGCTTAGTGGGGCAGATGTCTCAGATTCAAAGGTTTTGCTTTGTGCAGACTTCAAAATCATTGCACTTTCCATACCAGACATTGAAAATGGTGCGTTAGGTTGAAAGAAATAATCACAGAGAAAAAACATTACAAAGAAACTCTGTGAGGGGGATACTTACTGTGAGTATATATTTTCTAACTGTTGTGTAAGGGTTGTGTTTTTGCTATTTAAATAACTTGCCATCTCCGCACAAACTGCTGCACAGCTAACACCATCTTTATCTAAAACTGTGGAACCACACATATACCCTGTAAACAAACAATTTTATACTTGAAAAGATATTGCTGGATCAGAACTATTAATCAAAACCTGGTGAAATAAAAGAAAATAACCAGATGAGTAGAGGGGTATGGATTTTCCTGCTGCAGGAATTAATCCCTCTTTTCTGCACACTTACGTCCATAAGTTTGTCAAAAACAAATGGATCTCATTATATCAAAACTCAAACAAAATTTGGTCTCTGTATTAGCACATTTTCAAAAGTAATTGCATAAAAATGATAAAAAAAATTTGGGGGTAAATATTGACGAACACATCACCAGTGTAGTTTCGCCTACCAAATGTAGTTACACTGTGTTAACCCTTTACTCCATGTAATGGCCAAAACCGGACAGCAAATTGCCATCCAATTTTCATTATTTTTTTGCCTCAAAAACATAGCTTACGACTCCTAAATGGATCAAGCTCATTGAGTCTCACCAATGAGGGGTCATAAGCTATGTTTTTGAGGCAAAAAAGGAGAAAAATAGCAGGGTTAAAAAAATGAAAATTTGCAGGACCCATAAACAGGTCCCACCAATTTTTTTTTGCGGGACCCTTTTTTTTGGCGGGACCCATTTTCACATTTACTCAAATACATGTACAATACTACATGCATTATATTGTTACAGTCAGTGGATGTATTTTGATGTTTGAAATTGAATGCAGTAAAGTATTAAAGAATGAAATAGTGTTTTCTTGTTGTTATTACTACAGTGGATCCCGCTTAATTGAATATGGCTTTGGACACTCAGAAGAAAATGCACAAATAACCGGTGTATACAAATAAGCGGGATCTATGAAGGGGCGAGTAATTCTGGCCAGGCTCGGCACAAAATCTGAATAATTATGATTCAGGGATTCACTTCAATGAGTTGCCATCATATGAAAAGGTGTACTTTATCATGAAAGTTTATGTTTGACTTATAGATTGAAGTCATGAAATAAAAAAAAATATCCCATTTGTGCATTGACGTTCGTGTTTTTATTACTCCATGTACCATAGTAAAATTTAAAAGGACAATCGTAATGTTGACATACTAAAAGTGCGTCGTGTTTCAACAGTTGTGGTAATTCGCCATCTTCAAACACGTTTCCATTGATGATTCCAACAAACGTGTTCACATTCAAAACTCCATGCGCACGATAGTGGCTGTGCTGTGTACAAATCACACGTTTGACATGGCCTGCAACTCATGTTTTGGGTGAATACAGAATAGAAAGACAACGGGAAAACACGTGGCGTGAAAGCGGGCCAATTCCCTGTCAATGGCATTGGTTTCTTAATTCATATCCCTCTAGGGACTATTCGAGCAAGACACATGCGCAGTTGCCAGCATTCTATTTGTGTCTGGGAATTTCCAGAATGCGCTCTGCATGTCAAATGGATCAAGTATATTTTGATTCCAGGGAATATTTATCTGCACATCGAGTTAAATAACATTCAACTTTGCTGGGCCAGTAGACGGTGATGTCTCGGAACAAACCACCCACCTCTCACTGTTATTAATTTAAGGATTTATGTTCTATGTCGTTTCCACGTCGTGCAGCCAGATCGAATTTGTAAGTAAATGTACATGGACAGTGTTGCGAACTTGCGTATTTCGTCATTTATGGAGAACTTCGATTTCCTTCTGAAAAGGCGAGCTGGCAATTTTTCAAAGCATATTGCATTGCATTTTATAAGTATATTGCTGTGTGGTGCCCCCCCCCCCCCCCCCCCCCCAAAATGATGAGAACGGTAAATCGGTCCCGCTAGAAACATTTTGCGGGAATGGCCTGGGAACGAAACGATCATTCCCACAATTTTTTTAAGCCTGAAATAGTACCATCTTCTTTCAAGTTAGGTAAAGGGTTAAGTCTGGAGGGATGGAGTTTTTTATATTCTTCTCAAAGTTTGCTAAGCACCAAATATTTGACACATCATTGTGAAATTTGCTTGTGACATATTTGTGATGTTTTTGGTGGATATGATTGAGGAATGTATTGAGATGGTCCCTAGTGTTTACATTAGCTCTCTTGACAGGCAGACTTTTTCGTAACAGTCATGGAAAGCATGTACAGTAGAACCTGTCTTGAGAGACCGCCCTTTGGTCCACACAAAAGAGGTCTCTCAAGACAGGTGGTCTCTCATAACAGGTTTTAGGTTTTCACAAGTCAGTGATCATCCCTTGATTTTCAGGATGTTTCCGTGTACTGTCTACATGTACATGACATGTGTAGGGTATTCAATCTTCATTTCAACACAAACTCTTGTGATTTAATGATTGAAGATGGCAAATGCAAATGTAAGAAGACATTTGTCTGAAGCAGAAATGTGGCAGGCTGTAGGGATGGTGGAGCAAGGGGCTACCCATTGTCAAGTTGGTGAAGCCCTTGGTGTGCACCATACGATGATCACCAGAACCTGGGCAAGATTTCAGCAGTATGGCACACCAGTAAGATGGCATGGTGGTGGAAGAGACAGGGCAACATCTGCAACTGAAGACCGGTTTTTGATCATTCAGGCCCGTAGGAACCGCTTTGCCACAGCAACCCAGCTTCGCAGTGACCTGCAGAATGCATCCGAGGTAAATATTTCGAAGCAGACTATCTGGTCAAGGTTGCACGAAGGTGGTCTCCGATCAAGAAAACTATGTATTCGCATTCTGCTGTCCCAGAACCACTGCCAGGCACGATATGAATGGGACACAGACCACGTTGGATGGACCAGAAAGGATTGGCGACCTGTCCTTTTTACAGATGAGTCAAGGTACTGCCTAAACCACACAGATAGGCATTCTAGGGTATGGAGAAGACCAGGAGAGCTATTCCATGCAGCCAACATTGCAGAGCATGACCGCTATCACGGTCTGGGGCGGCATCAGCTGGGATGGACGTACAGAGCTCTGTATCCTTGAATGTGGTACATTGACTGCACAATGGTATATTGATGAGATCCTGGATGTCCACGTCAGGTGCAGTGGGTGATAGATTCATTCTGATGGACGATAATGCCCGTCCTCATGTTGCCCATGCTGTCTGGGAGTACCGACAGAGGGAGGGGATTGAGCGTATGGACTGGCCAACAAGATCCCCTGACCTTAATGCAATCGAACATGTCTGGAATGAGTTGCAGCTTGCAATTTCAGCCCGTCCAGTCCAGCCACGAAGTGTCCAGGAGCTTGTTGCCATGCTGGTCCAAGAATGGAACAAAATCCCACAAAGGACCACCAGGAACCTGACTGGGAGCATGAGAAGCCGTTGTCAAGCTGTAATTAACAGTAATGGGTGTCACACTCGATACTGAAGCCATACCAGTTCGCTCCGTCAACTTTTTGGCATATTGAAAAATTTCCTCTTTTACCCAAAATATCCATTTTCCATGGTTATTGTATTCAAAAGCTAAAAAATAATGTCGAACACAAATAAAATCTTAATTTCTGTACTTAGATCATTAAAGATATAAATAAATAAAAAATATATACACTTTTCATTACAATATTTCAACTAAAGCATAAAACAGGTATTTGGATGTACTTGGTGCTCAGCAAACTTTGAGTAGTATATATCATAATACTTTGACAATTTGCATCCTGGAGCTTTTCATTTGTTTCTATCCAAGTCTTGGCTGCCTATTTAGTCAGCAAAGACTTATCGAGAAACAATTGCCCTGGTATTTAGAATGTAGCTGGCAAGTTTACCCAGAGACTCCATGTTGGGGCACCTGCTCTGTTGCATTAAGAAATGCTACCCATGATTCCACTTTATCCCCAAACCAAAAAAAAAAAATTGGGGGAAGGTGGTGGTGGGATGGGGATGCATGATGGGTGTGGGGTTGGGGGAAGACAACCTCCTATCCTTAAAGTGCTATATAAATAAGGGAAATTTGTTTACTTTGAAATTCACACCTCTGATATTCCATCCCTTCAAATTAAATATATACAAATTATACATCAAACTGAAGGTTCTAATGTACAGAACACACAAAATATATGCATTCAACTCCCAAAGTTGAAAAAAGGCACCAATGCTTCCTGGAAGTCTGCTAATGTATTTTCAGAACAACTTGTGGCCAAATGTGATTGATATCCAAGAACAAAGCAAGGAAATCAAAATTCATTATTAAACAGCGACTGAACTGCATTTGGGGAAAGAACAACACTGTCTGCATTTTTATTGAAGATGGGTTCCATGGTCAACGGACGTGTGCATATCAAGCGAAACCACACATTTTCATAAAAAAAAACCAATCACGTAATGCTAAGAAATTAAAATTTTATAGTAAATTTCTTTTCTATTATACCTACTAAAACTGTTCACAACAGGCTTGCACTACAGTGGAAGTCCCTAACTCAGAAGTATACTCTCTATTTTGTTCTTTCCCAAGAGATCTGGGAAAGAAAAATAGGCCGAGGAAATCGTCAGATGTGTACCCATACGCGCAATTAGTAGAAAACTGTATGACGGAGGGCCACCACGGATGCTGACATAATGTACACCATACAAGGTATGGGTACATATAGAAATGGATTGGAGGAGTGTCTAATTTGATGGATCAAGGGTTAATATCTCCGGATCAAATTATCAGATTTACATAAAAAACTATACAGCACAGCACATCAGAAACCTGAATAAATATATAAAGTAACATGACAATCGGATTAATATTTTTTGAGTTATCTCATGCCAAAGGGATTGGAGGAATTTTCAATTTGGATAAAGGGGGTTAATATCTCCCGATCAAATTATCAGATTTACACCAAAAACTATACAGCTCAGCACATCAGTAACCTGAACACAATTATAAAGTAACTTGACAATCCAAGCAATATTTTCAAGTTATCAAATGCGAAAGGGATTGGAGGAATTTTCAATTTGAAGGATAAAGGGTTAATATCTCAGGATTAAATTATCAGATTTACACCAAAAACTACACAGCTCGGCACATCAGTAACCTAAACACAAATATAAAGTACCTTGACAATCCAAGCAATATTTTTCAAGTTATCGAATGACAAAGAAATGGATACGGATGACAGCTGGACAGATGGACAGACAGACAGACAAAGGATGGACGAACGACAGATGGTCACCCCGGATGACGGCATTATGTGTACCATACATAGTATGGGTACACATAAAAAGTGGTGCAAAAGCATCAAGACAAAATAAGCCCAAACTGGGTTGTGTACTCTTCTCTGTACTAATCCATGACATTTTGGTACCAGTGCACAGACATAACCAACATGTCATTCTATTTGAATCTGCCAACATTGGAGTTATGTGATTAGCAGGCATGAAGGATTCATACATGAATAAGAAGACGGGAGGGCCTCCAGGTAAACAATTGTGGTAGGTATATAAGAAAGAAAATTTACTATAAAATTTAAATTTCTTATCAGCCTACAATTGTTTACAACAGGCTGAATAGACAACGGAAGGAGGGAATCACATAACCAGCCCCCACATAACTTGACTGCACAGGAACCGTGAGCAGTTTGACGTCCAACAACCCAAAAGGATCTTCTTTCAGCTTCAACAGAACCCAAGCCAAATTCCACTTAGGAATTAATCTGAGGGTTCTAGGTCTATTGATAGAGAAATTTCTAACTAGCTTGGATAAGGCCTAAAAAAAATAAAAAATCTGTTTCTCATGGTCCTTTTGGCTGCCGCATGCTCTTTTTTTATAACCAATTTAAACTTAAAAAAAATAAAAATTAAATGGTTTATGTCTAATATTTTACCCAAGTTAAAAAAATTGATGAATTTGTCCCTTGAATGCAAGAAGGCTTTGCAATGCTTTAGCAGTGCAAAGTCTTCTTGCACTCAAGGGATGAAATGCACCACCACCCATGCTATTCTGTAGATTATGAGGCCTAAACCTTGAACCAAGAACAGGAACTTTTGATGGCAAAAAAGTAATTACTGAAATAAAACATAAAATAAAAAAAACGCTCGCCCGCATGCAATTTCACAAATAATGGCCTGAGAAACAGAAGATCTACTTTGTGTGGCCTAATGAAGTATTTGATCCAATAGGCAAGTTATCATGATGAGCGTAAGTATCTGATAACATAGACCTGTAGACCTTTATAGTGACGGGCTGCAGTTTGAGATCGTCAAACAAGTAGACCAGGAAATCAGCAACATTTGGTATGGATGGCTCATATTATCTATCGACTGATCCCTACACCAATGGGAGAAAACCCTCCATTTCGCTGCGTAGTTCAATGAAGAGGAGGACCTCATCAGTTAGAAATTGTGTCCACTGCGCGTCCTGTAAAATGTTTTCCTTGCAAGAAGGCCCACACAACGGAAAGGTTGAGACCTTCCGGATTGTGATGCAGTGCGCAAGACTTCCCCTGATAAAGAAGATCCTCTCGTGGAGGAAGCTTCCGGGGAACGTTCCATAACAAACACCTGAGAAGATTGATCCAAGGTTTCTTTGATGACAGAGGTGCTACTAGCAGAATTTTGCTATGAGACTGTTTGATCTTTAACAGAATCTGCTGAATCAACGGAGCTGGAGGATATGCATATCCTATCATCCTGTCAGAGCATCTACTGCGTACATCCGATGATCTGGGCATGGCGACATGAAAGTCGGTAACTGATTGTTCAGGTGTGTCGCAAAAAGATCTATCATGGGATGATCCCTCTGGTAGCAAATCTGCCTGAATATACGCCTGTTGAGAATCTACTCCGATGGCAACAGGCGACCTTTCTGAGAGAGCGAGTCTGCTAATATGTTCAGACGACCCGGTATATGACGGAGAGAGAGATGAACATGATGATTCATGACAAATAGGTGAATCATTTCTGTTAATTCGCGTAATGGAATCGAGTGAGTGTCGCCTTGGGTTCTGAGGTAAGCCACTACAGTCGAATTGTCCAACAGAGTTTGAATGTGGATGTTTGCTATTAGACGAATCCAATGTTGTAGTGCTAGCCATATTGACATCATCTCTTTGATGTTTATGTGCTTCTCTAGGAACCAAGAGTCCCAAAGACCCTGACACTTCACGTCTGTGCCTGACTCACATCCGTCATAATCGTGAAAGCCAGATCCAGCAGTTACAGCGGAACTCCTTGAGTTAACCATTGAAGATCTGCCCAAATCTGAATCTTTTGTTTCACTAGGTCCATTAAAACAATACGGGTTTGGAGCAAATGCATCTTCACACTCCAGTTCTGAGTCAAGAATATCTGGAGGGGATGCGTGCGCAGGGGGTCCACCGGAATAAGATCCACAGCCACTCCGCATAGCCCCATCAGTCGCATGAACTCCCTCACTGTTATTGCGTCTGAGTATAGACAAAAACGAGCAAAACAACTGACTAATTTTGCTCTGGGTAACGGCAGATGAACCAGATTGTTGTGGGTCTCGAAGCTTATTCCCAAGTGAGTGAATGACTTGGATGGAGCTAGATCCCACTTTTTCTCGTTTACTATGAAACCGATACGTCAGAGCAATAGTAGCAGACTCTAAACATTGTTCTGAAGAATAACTCTGTTGCCGTATCTCTGCAGAATGTCGTCCATGTAAGCCGACATTACCAAGGACAATGAGCTCGGAAGTAAGACACTACCGAGTTCATTATTCGAGTGAAAGCCCAGGGATACAGGTTCAGACTATAGCACATTGCTCTGAATTGATAAACCTTCCCTTACACTTGTACTTTCTGAATGCCGGATGTACCAGAACATGAAAGTAAGCATCCTTTAGAACTATGCTTGCTGCATAGTCGTTCACTAAAATGCTCGCTCTAATCGGCCAAATGGTTTCCATATAGAACCTTGGAGCCACGATTAGCTTGTTTATCCAGCTTGAGTCTATTACCAGTTGGAATGAGCCGTCTGGCTTCGTTATGAGGAACAGGTGACTGTAAAAACCTTGAGAATTTTGATTCTTGACGACCTCTATTGCTCCATTAACAAGACAGCCTGTATCTCCGCTAGGAGAGACTCTCTTTTGAAAGGATATGCCGCAAGATTTGTCCAACGCGAACATCTTGTTAGTGGGGGGTTCGCTCGCTGTAGGCTGTCCGAGACTACACTTCTCACCACTGATCTTCTGTGACTGCTATCCAGTTTTTTCGTGAAGTTTGATAACCTTCCGCCAACTGGCAAGCAATAGAGGTCTTGACCATCACCGGTAGGACTAGCGAGGCTTATGGGAGGAGAAACTACATTCTCCCCTCAAAGATCCTTGCCTCGTAGGCTTAGGGGCATCTGACCGATAATCCTGATAAGACTTATGTCCCTTTCCTGAGTCACTGTATTGACGACCTCCGGAGTAATTATATGAGGGTTGTTTGTACCCTCGCGAGGAGTTCCCTTTTGAAGATTTTGATTTGTAACGTCCTCGCTTATCCCTGTCTGCTGAAGTGGGTTGTTGAGACGCTGACTTCAAAAGCAGAGCACTGGAAGCTTTCTTAGTAGCCTGTTCATAGGCTAACAGAAGCTTGTTGTCAAAGATTGTATGTCCGGAGACTGGAGCGACCCAGAGAGAGCTTTTCAACTTGTCATCTATAAGCGATGTCGATGCAAGGGCAGCATCATGTCTGATCAACTCCAAATTTGCCACGGTCAGGGCGGAATTGTACGTGGCATACACAACTGCCCTGCAAAGAACTCGAAGCGAGGTACACACATCCTCAAATTCCTTCCCGTTGAGACGTTGTGCCATAGCTCTGGTAAGGTGATCTGTGTAGGACATTGCATCCAAATTCGCTCTATTCGATGAAATTGCAGTTTCCATTACATCTGAGCAAATGTTGAATGAGGCAGGTAAGGATACTAAATACCCGGCCTACTCATCTAAATGCAGTGCAGCTCTCTGAACATCTTCTCCAACCATTTTAAATGAGCGTGGTCCAAGGAACGGTATATTTATTGAAGATGTTAAGAAACCGCCTTTTTTACGTAATCACACTCGAGAGGTTAAATATGGTATCGTCTACATGGCCGAAGGCCTGCGGCACCTGTCTAGACGGTATATTTATTGAAGATGTTAAGAAACCGCCTTTTTTACTCACACTCGAGAGGTTAAATATGGTATCGTCTACATGGCCGAAGACCTGCGGCACCTGTCTAGACTGAACTGGGAAAGAAAGAATGTTTCCTTCCCCCAGTATAAAGTCTGCGTCTAAAGACGCCAGTGGTTTCTCCCTTGTTGTCGCAGCTTGCTGATTCGGTGGAACAAACTCAGGATAGTATTGATGGATAAAGTCCATCACAACCATATGTTGTTCCGAAGGGGAAGGGTAATCCTCTTCCTTATCCCTTTCACCATCCGACTGAATCAACTGAGAATCCCGGTCCATTGCATCTGCGTGAACAGATGAGTGGCCGACCCAGCACCATTCGACAGCTCACTTCCGAAGTCTGAGGGAGGCTGCTCCCGCCCTTGTTGGGATGCTGCAATCAGCTGTGCAATCCGTGGCTTGAGGAGTAGCGGTTTTCTGTTTTTTAGTCGCTTGCTGCTCCTGGGATGGCATTCCGGAGATGGATCTCTTCTCCGAACGTCCCGATGATTGAAGCCTTGGTTCCCTAGCTACCGGATGGTCTGACTTCATGGGCAAAGACTGGCTCTGTCTTCACGCAGCTGGCTGTATATCCGAAGTTGGGTAGCTAGGATGCAGTCGTGTGTGCTTACTGATCGCAGCGGAGGAAGCCGTGACTGTAGCCGAGGCCGGCTGCAGTCTAGACGTAGCGTCCTGAGCCACAGGTGTGGATGTATGCTCCAGGCCGTGCAAGTTTCTCATAACATCTGGCCCCAGATGTAACTGGGTTAAGAGGGACCACTCCGGCTCGCGGCTTTTTCAGACCTCGCCGAGCCTACCGACAAAAAACTTGCTGGCTTCCTCCCTAGTTCCGTCACTGCTGGGTGAGCTTTTGTTTTTAAGGTGTTCGCTCTAACCACTGCACTTCCTTCGACCTCAACAGACATACGCGGTGTTACGGCTCCCATGGACGGAGTAACTGCTTCATCAGTCGAGCTAGGTGCCTGCAAGAGTGTAAGAATACAACCCAGTGGCCTTATCCCCAGCCTAATATTCAAGAGCACCTTAGCAGCTAGCTCTGTTTGCTCATCAGAGTGCGACAACGATAGCACACTTTTGGTGGGTGTCACAATACCATCACCATGTTCTTGTTCCTGTGAAAAAGAAACTAAAAAACTTGAGTTACCTTGTAGTGAGAGCACTGGCATCGACATCTCACTGCCAACAACATACCGTGACACCTACTTCCAATGTTTGTCATCCCAATCGACACATGCAGGACAAGAACCTGCAGGAGTACATCAACTACAGGCAAGGCAACACACATGTAAATCTGAGGAAGACTTCCTCACCTTGCATTTTGAGCAGTAAGCTTTCATGATTAATCAAAACAAGTCGATCGTACTCACACAAACTCCACAATAAATATATGATAAAGATACATAACAAACAGCAATCAAAATTGAAATCGAAAAATTGAATTCAAAAAATTTTTCGAAAAGTTTTTTGAAAAAAAGCCTAAGTTCCCAAAGGGAACATGAAGAGCCCAAAGGCATTCCAATAGAGCCTAAGTGTGAACAAAATCAAAATTGTTTTGCTACATTACCAGAATATTATTTAATGTATCTTACAATAATCCTACAGTAATAATAACTAAATACTACATATATTTAAAGATGTTGCCAATGTAAACAACGTCAAGGAAAAAACTGGAAACAAGACATCAGGCACAGAAAAAAGGTTCAAAGTCAGTAACAGATTTTAAAGCTACCAGATGTAAAGCAAGATCTTCAAACAAAGAAAAGACAATACATCGGATAGAAGATGCATGACCCAAAATGATCCAACACCCCTAGTGTGAGGATGTAACCATGGCGATAAACAGAAAAAAACATTCTGTTTCACACGTTAAACTCCCAAGAAATTTAATAAAAAATTCTGATAAAAATAAGCCAAAAAGCTGGGGGGGTTTAACAGGAGGGCTTCAAGAAGGAATAGGGAAGGAACACTTAACAAACAGTGGATAAATCATTAGCAAGAATGATGATGTCAGGAGCATATCCCAAAATTGGGAAATATGAAATAATTTTTTTAATTATTATAAAGTTACAGCTCTGAATGTTTCTAACCACCGTTGTTCACTTCCATCATCCATTTATATCCTTAGATTCACCACTTTTACCACTGATTTGTGTCTGGCATCCTCAAAAAAGGAGATTTAAAAGCACAGATGTCAGTTCATTGTTGCTGACTTTAGGGCAAAACAAAGAAAGAAAGTGTCAATGACACTGTAGCTCAACTTGTTAAGACATGTACATGTATAATATGTGACACAGCAATGACAAACATCTAGGTAATGACCTGATAACAAAGGTACATATAAAGTTTTGTAATGGTCTGTACATAAATACTGACCGTAGCCTGTAACAAATGTATAGGTAAAGTATTGTAAAGGTGGGTGACAGTCAGATGCTAAACTAGAAAAGAAATCTTTGAGTCCCAGAGTGGGTCTGACTGAACCCTAAAATATTTGTTCTCATAGCACAGTGATAACAAAGGCACCCCAAAACACCCTCGTTCCTGTCCCAAGGTGAAAACAAAGGGACCCAAGAAGTTTCGTGAAGATCAGTTCATAAATACGAGCTGTATAGAAGTTGTGACAAAAAACTGATTGGACCTAATTTTGGTACAAAATGGCCACTGGAAGCCACCTTGAATTTTGGACCGCACCCAGAAACACTCGTTCTCGTCCCAAGGTGATAACAAAGGTACCCAACAAGTTTTGTGAAGATCGGTTCATAAATACAGCCTCTAGCCCGAGCTGTATTGACAAGTGCACTTACAGTGTATAAGTAGCACTGAATAAATCAAAGTTCACCAAATTTGCATAATTTCTGCATGAAAAAAAAACTCATACTATATGTGATGTATTCCATGTTACTAAACATTCATACAAAAATTTATTCAAATCAGAACTTTCATACAGAAGTTCTGTACAAAAGACTGATTGCACTAATTTTGGTACAAAATGGCTACTGGTGGCCATCTTGAATTTTGGACCACACCTAAAAACACTCGTTCTCATCACACGGTGATAACAGAGGTACCCAAGAAGTTTCCTAACGATCGGTTCATAAATACGGCCTCTAGCCTGAGCCGTATAGAAGTTGGTATAGAAGTTGTGTACAAAAAACTGATTAGAGCTAATTTCGGTACAAAATGGCCACTGGCAGCCATCTTGAATTTTAGACCGCACCCAGAAACACTCGTTCTCGTCCCAAGGTGATAACAAAGGTACCCAAGACGTTTCGTGAAGATCGGTTCATAAATACAGACTCTAGTCTGAGCTGTATTGACATGTGCACTTACTGTGTGTAAGAAGCACTGAAAAAATCAAAGTTCATCTAATTTGCATAATTTCCTCAGGAGAGAAAAACCTGTATTATATGTGATGTATCCCATGGTACTAAACATTCACACAAAAAATTATTCAAATCAGCGCTTTCATATGAAAGCTCTGTGCAAAAATCTGATTGCACCTAATTAAGTACAAAATGGCTGCCATCGGCCATCTTGAATTTTGGACCGCACCCAAAAACACTTGATCTCGTCCCAAGGTGATACCAAAGGTACCAAAGAAGTTTCGTAAAGATCGGTTCATAAATACGGCCTCTAGCCCGAGCTGTATTGGCATTTGCACTTATAGTGCTGAAAGTAACACCAAAAAACATCAAAGTTAGTCTAATTTGCATAATTTACGCACAAGAAAAAAACCTGTATTATATGTGATGTAACCCATGGTACTAAATATTCATACAAAAAATTATTCAAATCAGTGCTTTCATATGGAAGTTCTGCGCAAAAATCTGATTGCACCTAATTTTGTACAAAATGGCTGCCAGCGGCCAACTTGAATTTCGGATCGGACCCCAAAACACTTGTTCTCGTCCCACGGTCATAACAAAGGTACCCAAGAAGTTTTGTAAAGATCGGTTCATAAATACGGCCTCTAGCCTGAGCCGTATTGAATTGTTGATGGACAGATGGACGACTGGCCATGGCATAAGCTCAAATTTGGCTTCGCCAAAGTTGAGCTAAACATGATGGTTGGCGCCAATTTCGGTACCTTCCTGGATACTGCGCATGCGCAGATCTAAAAAGTATGGAGGGCCATACAGGACTTGATTTTTTTGGTTTTGCATGCAAATTTGTGGGGATTGGGGGGCAAAATTTGTGTTTGGCCCTGAATTAATTTGAGTTAGAACCAGCTAGTCTGGGCCATTGGTTGTCGTAAAAAAATATACAGTGTAATAAATTATAATTCTCCATTTCCAGTCAAATTTTGGTGTCCATATTGGATTCTGACATCATCAAATTCCTCGATAGGCAAATGCCAGTTATTCTCCATGAGTTCACTGAGTTAATATTTGATAAGACTATTGTCATCATGGTCCATTTTTATCTAGATCTGAGATGATGCGCTGTGGTAGAAATGATGCCATTTTCCCTACTTTGGAATTTTTACCATATTTTTTCAAATGCCGATTGTATACAAAGATTTGGGCTATTGCACTCAGATCTGCTCTAAGTGATAGCTAATTATCACTTTTCATTGCCCATGTTACCAGAAATCAACAGAAAGTTCTATAGTTTTCAAATGAGAGCAAATGATTATGTGGTGAAATTGCAGTAAACTTGTCTATTTCCAACTTCCGGCTGCCAATTTGCCTGCCTTATTGTATTTTGACCTCACAACTTTACTTCCCCAGAATGTACATCATATATTAATAAATAACAACAGAACTCTTCAAGTTCTTACTCAATTACAATCGGGACAGCCATTGAAAAATACCTAACGTGACTTTCGTAAATGGCGTCATCTTGTTGTTGTGTTTTGAGCATGTGCAGCCACTTTTTTCATGTTAACATTTCTTAAAATTTGGAAGCCTATATAAGCTTTAAAATGAGGGGAGTTTAGCTGAGTTCCGTGGGGACACATGGGTACCCTATCAGCTCCCAGACTAATTCCAACTTACTAACACTGCAAAAGCAGTTAGCAACAGTTGAAAGGCAAGTGCACTATTGACGTGTAGTATATCTTAGTACACAGTGCCATCGTACTGCCCACACAATCATAATTAAGTGTTTTGTCCAAAAAACAACGCAGCTATGCTGATCAGGACCAAACTGTTAACCTTTCAGTTTAAGGTTCAATACTCTAACCAATGGGCCACCATGCTCCCATTTATCACTAGAATGCTGGAAAATGATCAAATTGCTGCCAATGGAATACTTCTGTTAACTTAGGCCCCACATGGTAGATTTCCTGTTTCTCAGGCCATTTTTTTGTAAAATTGCATGTGGGTGGGCGGTTTTTATTCTATTTTTGTAATTATTTCTTTGCCATCAAAAGTTGATGTTCTTGGTTTGTTTTTTGTGATAGGCCTCATAATCTACAGAATAGCGTGCGTGGTGATGTATTTCATTCCTGGAGTGCAATAAAACTTTGCAATGCTAAAGCATTGCAAAGCCTTGTTGAACTCAAGAGACAATTTATCAATTTTATTTTTTTAAGTTTGCATTGGTTATAAAAAAGAGAGCATTCGGCAGTGAAAACGCCATGCAAGAGGGCCCAAGAAACAGATTTTTAACTTTTGTAGGCCTTAATATTCTTCACTGGCAAAGTAGTTATTCTATTAAAAGGCTTTCCCTGTTCTTAACACTTACCAATTGCCTCTTCAAATGCAAATAGTACTGTTCTTCCTTCTTTCATCAATCTGTGTGACCTACTTCCCATCCATTTAAAACCAGTTAAGGTTTCCTAAAATTTATCAAAAAACGGACTAATGCTGGCACTCATAGCATTTGCTCGGTGACTAAATAAAAATGTTTACAGTTTTCAAATTTCTAAACCTTTATACCACAATTACTGTGTGTACTCAACTTTATACCTGATACTATACTGACATTGACATATGTGCTAGACACACCACATGTGGAATCCAGTCTTCATGTGAGAATGCATCTGATTGACGTTATGATGTTACTGAAATGCTCTGACACAAAACAGCTTCAGCAAAAAAAGAAACCAGAGGCTTAGGTGAGCCTAAAACACTCATCTGGCTCAAGTTGTCAAACGAGATGAGTGCGTCAGTAAGTGATGGACAGCAAGAGCAATTTTTTGATTTGCCATGACACAACCAGAGGCAGTTTTTTTGGCCATTTGTTCCTAGTGGTCCTAGGAAAGCTTCACAGGCAAAAAAAAACCAAAGCTCTGTTCTGTGAAGTCTCAAAAAGGTGTCCGTATGAAATTTGTTTTTAACTTTTGTGGTTCTCCCTACCACTTCCTCCCAAATTGTTTTGGGAATAAATCAAGCACTTGTACTACTGAAAATATAAAGTTTGAGTAGAGTACAAAATGGGCATACTCTCACAGGGAGCCCAAATTTTGACCTACGGAGGTTCTTTGAAAAAACTTGAATCTGCATCACTAAAGTATGTTCTATGCCAGAAATCTAAGCATTAATGCGAGTGGTTTATGAGAAGATGATTTTTAAAGCATTTTAGGCTTATGGAGCAAAACCCCACGCCAATGGGTATAGTGACTTTTGAGGAAAAATTCAGAAGAGTAAACTCCACCAAGATGCTTAAACCCTAAAGTTTAGACTTTGCCCAAAGGGTCTGAAGAAAAATACTCAGTTGACCTGGCACAAGAAAGATAATGACCCAGTATTTTCCCACTGCTAACAGTGTTAAAATGGGCATCCCCATATGGCACCCCATGGCAAAATCGATAGCAATTTTTGGGGTCCATCTGATTCCACTGATCCTAAGAAAGCTTTATACCAAAAAGCAATATTCTGGTCTATGCAGTTTTTGAAATAAGGGCATGTGAATTTTTTTCTATTTTCAGCTCCTGGGGTTCCCATGGCGCAGAAAAAAAATATTCTGGTAAAAATCAAGTAGTTATGACCCAATTAT
Organism: Pictodentalium vernedei; assembly: GCA_031216915.1. Taxonomy (NCBI): domain Eukaryota; kingdom Metazoa; phylum Mollusca; class Scaphopoda; order Dentaliida; family Dentaliidae; genus Pictodentalium; species Pictodentalium vernedei. The sequence continues at coordinate 312,894,162 of CM062297.1, forward strand.
ACTACATGTCAAATTTGGTTTCAATCAGCCCATCAGTTCATGAAATAGAAATTTTGGGTGGAGCCCAAAATGAGCATGCTACCATAGAGAGCACAAATATTGACTTACTAACTTGCCGTAAACACATTTCAATCTCCACCACCAAAGGAAGTTCCATACTAAACATCAAAGCATTGTCTGCAGTAGTTCAGGAAAAGAAGATTTGTAAAGATTTTTCGGCTTTCTGGGCCTTAAACCCAGCCTCAAGGGGATTAGCAATTTTTGGGTAAAAAAAAACTTAGAAGAGCACACTCCACCAAGATGCTTTTACCAGATTAGTTTAGATTTGGCCCAAAGGTTCTGAAAAATAATACTTAGTTGATGGAGCATAAGGCAGATAATGACTCAGCATTTTCCCATTGCCAACAGTGTAAAAATGGACATCCCAATAAGGCACCCCATGACAATACTGACAGCAATTCTTTTTAGCCCATCGGATTCCACTGGTTCCAAGGAAGCTGTATACCAAAAAGCAATATTCAGATGTTTGCAGTTTTTGGGCTATGGTCATTTGACCTTTTTTTCTAATTTTAGCCCCTGGGATTCCCGTGTCTGTGTAAAAAACTGTGTATAAATCAAGTACTTATGACTAAAACACACCACATGACAAATTTGGTTCAAATCAGCCCATTGGTTCTAGAAATAGAAATTTTAGGTTGAGCCCAAAATGGGCATCCTTTTAATGGAAGCCCAAATATTGACCTACCCAGTCCCTTTGAACAAAATGTATCTGCATCACTAAAGGAAGTTCCATACCAGAAATCTAGTCATTATTGTGAGTTGTTTTTTTAAAGCATTTAAGGCTTTGGGGGCATTAACCCCAGCCCCAAGCTGAGTAGCAACTCTTGGGGAAAAAAAGCAGAAGAGTATACTCCACCAAGATGTTTGTACCAAAGGTTCTGAAGAACAATACTTGGTTCATGGAGCACAAGATAGATGATAATTCGGCATTTTCCTATTGCTAATAGTGTTAAAATGGGCATCTCCATATGGCACCTCATGACAAAACCGATAGCAATTTTTTTGGTCCATCTGTTTCCTTTGGTACTAAGGAAGCTGCATACCAAAAATGTTATTCAGGTCTGTGCAGTTTTTGAAATATGGGTGTTTGAAATTTTTTCTATTTTTAGCCCCTGGGGTTACCACAGGGATACACAAATTTTTTCTCTGCATCAAGCAAGCACTTTATGTTCCAATTAAACTACACACAAAATTTGGTTCAAATTAGCCCATTGGTTATTGAAATACAAATTTTGGATGGAGCTCAAAATGGGTATGCTCCAACTCAGAGACCACATATTGACCTACCAGCTTGCCTTGAACAAACTTTAATCTTCACCACCAAAGAAAGTTCCATACCAAATATCACAGTATTCTCTTTGATGGTTCATGAGAAGATTTTTAATGATTGTTAGGCTTTTGGGGCATTAACCCCAGCCCAAAGATGGCAGCAGCTTCATTTGAACATAGTAGAAAGGGTATACTCCAAAGATGGTTTGTGCCATATCTGTATGAATTTGGCCCAGAGGCTTTAAAGAAGAAGAAAAGTTTCAAATTAGTTGATGGGAGTACAAGAAAGATGATGAATCAGCATTTTCCCGTTGCCAACAGTGTTAAAATGGGCATCCCCATCTGGCATACCATGACAAAACTGATATCAATTTGGGGGGTCCACCACACCCCACCCCAATCATTTTTTGGCCTAAAAAATAAAATCACTCAAACAAAATTTTGTTCCCAAGCTTAAAAATCTGATGGACCTACCCTCTGCTCTTCCGCTCCCAGAACCTCAAGTGCCTGGTGGGTCCCCATTTAAAAGATTGTTAATCTTATGTACTACATTTACATCTAACTAACGTTTACCAAAATCAGCTCTGTCTTGTGTGGGCACAATTCATTTAAACAAATAGTAAATTCTCCATTGGGTTCTGTGTTAAATTTCAAACCGACCTGGTGCAAAATGAGCCATGCATAACACTTTGAACAAACTTTAATCCAGGAGTGAAAGTAATACCCCATATCAAATAACAAAGGATTCTGCCTGGTGGATCTAAAGAAGAATATCTTTGAAGAATATTCCTCATACTGCACTAAGTTAAAATTTGGGCTCCCAAATATGAGCCCAGGGATTTGATTTGAACAAACTTGAATCCTGCATCACATGTCAATACTATGTTACAAAAGATTCTGACTTGTGGATGTGAAGAAGAAGATTTTTTAAAGTCCTTGTATTGCACTAAGTTAAAATCTGGGACGTCTCAGGGAGTCATATATGACTCAAAGGACTTGATTTAAACAAACATGAGTCTGAACCTCCTTTGGTTGCTGCATAATAAATATCAAAAGATTCTGACTAGTGGATCTGAAGAAGAGGATTTTTGAAGGAATTTCTCTATACCGATCTCAGTTAAATTTAGTTTGCCACAGGGAGCCCAAATATGGACCCTGTGACTTGCTTTGAACAAACTGGAATCTGACCCCACAAAAGATACTGCTAACCATATATCAAAAGATTTTTGACAGCCAGGGTCACCTTCGTGTCAGACAGTTTATGGGAGTTGGGGCTCCCTATATTATTTATTTATTTATTTATTGTGTTTTAATGGCACTGGTGGCAGTCAAGGTCACCTCATGTTGGACAGTTTTACAGGTGGATGAAGATGGAGTTCCCAGAGTGAACTCCCCAACATACAAACTTCACACAAGCAGGGTTAGCATTGGTTGAAGACAAGTGCACCATTAACGTGCAGTACACCTTAGTACACAACACAACCATGACGGCATGCAGGCAGTTGGGATTAAGTGTCAACACAGTTGCCACAGGTGGGATTCGAACCAAGGATATCTCGGCTTGCAAGCCTGCATCTCTACCTACTGAGCCACCACACTCCCGCCCATATATGTCAATCTGACCCCCCACCAAGGATGTCATACATCAATCATCAAAAGATTCTGACTGCTAGATCTGAAAAAGACTTTTAAATAAATTCCTCGTAGTGGAGAGTTAAAATTCTGGTTTCCAAAGGGAGCCCAAATATGAACCCAGGGACTTGTTTGGAACAAACCTGAATCTGCCCCTCTAAGGATGTTGTATACCAAGCATCAAAAGATTCTGATTGATAGTTCTGGAAAAAAAAGATTTTTTAATTTTGAAAAAAAAAATTTGTGGGGTACTCTGTGGGCATGGCAGCATTATTTGAGCAAACATGAATTGACATATGGTAAGGAGGATCAAATTTGGTTCAAACTGGCCAAGTTCAATTTGGATGGACAGATGGGTGGATGGATGGATGGATGGCAGATGAAAAATGATCACTCAAGCTCCCCTTGAGCTTTGATCAGGTGAGCTAAAAATATACTACAGTTCTTACTTCGAAGTTCAATCCTTCCTGATGTGCTATTGTTTGCATAATCTTTGATGACACTGTGCTTGATAATACATATAGCTGAGAGGCTGAATAAAAACAAAATATGTGTCCAAGTCATTCTGAAGAGAAATACAAAAAACTTACTGAAATCAGTTATGACCATGAAAGACTGTCTGGCATTATCAGATGAGCCTGAAACCTTCAAATTTTCACTCTTTTACTCAACTCTTTACCTAGCACGGCTTGCAGATGATACATGCAAAAATTAAAAAAAATCTTGTTTCATAGAAAATCTGCCTCATCACCATTTTTTCACCTCAGAATCTCTTCTATAACACTATTTTGCACTTGTAGGACAAATATTTAACCAACTGTACTTTGTTTGACAGAGCTCTGTTAAACAAGACACAGTTGGTTAAATTTTCAACAACATTATGAAAAGTTTTCACTGCTGAAAACATTGGTTTTCTACAAAATAGTGTAAGTAGTTAAATTTTTTATTCCATCTAGTTTCAGAACTGTTTTGGGAATAAACACACAAGAAAAAAAAACCTCTCTCCCATCAGCATAAAATTGAGGAAGAAGAAAGATTTTTTTTACAGGCATTACTCCCAAAATTTTGTTTGTGCTTCAAAAACATTGCTTATGAACTTTCATCAAAATGAGCCCATTCCAATGGGTGGTCATAAATTATGTTTTGGAGGCAAGAATTAAAAATTTAATTAAATTTGAAGAGATATTTGTGAATAGAAATTTAAATTTTACAGTAAATTTCCTTTCTTATTATACTTACCACAATTGTTTACTACAGGCTTGCATTACAGTGAAGTCCATAACTCATAAAATATACTCTCTATTTTGATCTTTCCCAAGTGATTTGGGAAAGAAAAATGCATGGTGCAAAAGCACCAAGAAAAAATAAGCCAAAACTAGGTCAAGTGCTACCGGCGCAGACCCAGTAGGGGACGCTCTTCTCCAAGAACAACTCCACGACTTCTGTTTGCCAGTGCGCATATACGTTGCTAATGACTCATTCTTTTGAGTCTGCCAAGTTATGTGATCAGCAGGGAGGAAGGATTCTTACACGAATAAGAAGACGGGAGGGCCTCCATGTAAACAATTGTGGTAGGTATAATAAGAAAGGAAATTTACTATAAAATTTAAATTTCTTATCAACCTACCTACAATTGTTTACTACAGGCTGAATAGAAAATAGGATGGAGGGAATCACATAACCAACCAACACATAACCCAATTGCACTGGAACCATGGACAGAGGAAGAGGTCCCTAGGCCTATCAAACCATAGCTTCACAATCATTAGTAAAAGATAATGAGAGATGAGGCTTATGGTTCTGTGCGATGCACAGACAGAAAGAGCAGTAACAGCACAGAGCTGGAACTGACCTTCTAAGAAGCCTAATGGCTAGGGTAGAGAACAGCCTGAGCAGAAGAAAGAGGGCCCAAAGCAAAAAGGTCCTCTGACTGCTGCTACAACTTTCGCAGATAGAAGGTGGAGAAAGTAGAAGCATTTCTCCGGTGGGCTGCTTGCATAACATCCGACAACTTGACGGAGTTAGAATAAGCCCAAGACGTAGACAATGCATGCACCTCGTGGGCAGAAATACGATTGGTAATACAATCACCAGTTGCTAGACGAGCGTAAGCCATGCCAATAGCAAGACAAATCCATCGAGAAATGGATTGAGGAGAGATCTTCTGTCGACCAGGAATAAAAGACAGAAAAAATTGTTTCCTGCCTTTCATAATGAACTGTGTCTGATTGAGATAAATGCAAATAGTACGAACCAGACAGAGCAAAGGGCGGTTACCCTCAACAGAAGGAAGAGCCCTGATACTGATAGAAGGTGGAGTAGTTTCTGATTTTTCGCCAGAAAGGAGCAATCAGTGGTAAATGTAACACTGTTGGGAGAGCTCCTGAAAAAGGCCGGGTCGACCGAGAGGGTGTGAAGCTCACTAACTCGTCTGGCTGAAGCAAAAGCCCTCAGAAAAGCTGTCTTGTATGAGAGAAAACACATATCCACCTGGGATAAAGGTTCGAATGGCACCCCCCCCCACCCCACCCCCCCCAAGCAAAGCAACACCCAAGAAAGATTCCATCTTGGGATCAGCGGCAAAGTTCTAGGCCTTTTGAAGGAAAAGTGCCAAACAAGATTGGAGAGGTATGGATTAGTGCCGATACGACGCTTCCCCACATACGAAAAGGTCTCCGAAAGCATGGACCTGTACCCCTTGAAGGTAACAGACTGGGGACACCGAGAATCAAACAGATATACCAGAAACTCCGCAATCTGTGATATCGAAAGTTTGGCATAATCAACAGAGTGATTGGCACACCATCGACATTGGACCTTCCACTTAGCCGCAAAGGCTAAACCAGTGGAGTGCCTCCTTGAAGAAATGAACTCCACTGCTCGTTTTGAAAAATCTCTACGGAGGAGACAGGACCTGACAAAAAATATGTGTGAAGGCACAATGAAGTCGGGTCGAAGTGAAACCTCCTCGGGTGACCTTGGCAAAGAAGGTCGTGACGTAGAGGGAGACGTGCCAGAACCACCACCAGCAGAGAGCGGAGCTGATTGATCCACACCCGCTGAGACGACAGGGGAGCAATCAGAATGATTCGACAACTGCAGGTTCGGAACCTCGAATCGGAATCGGAACCCCGAAAGGCGTAGCCGACTAGACCGAGTGGCAGAGCATCCACGGCAATGGCCAGAGGATCTGGACACGGGGACACGAAAGTGTCCACCTGATGGTTCCAACGAGTAGCATAGAGATCGATGTGGGGACGACCCCAGAGATCGCAAAGTGACTGGAACACTGCCATGTGGAGCATCCACTCAGTGGAAAAGAAGCTGCCCCGTCGGGACAGGGAGTCGGCTGGGACGTTCAGTTGACTGGGAATGTGATGAACCAACACCCCAGCATTGACATCCTGAGCGAGCAGTAGAAGATCCCCAGCCACTTCGTACATGGGAACCGAGTGTGTGCTGCCCTGGTTCCGAATGTAAGCAACCACTGTCAAATGGTCGGACAACAGAAGGACCTGGCAATTCGACAGGTGAGGAATCCACTGCCTGAAACTCAGAAGAAGAGCAAGAAGCTCCTTCTGGTTGATGTGCAGAGCTGCCTGATCCTGGTCCCACGCCCTGTGAAGGGAAAGACCTAGAGGATTCAACGTCGCTCCCCATCTGAGATCGCTGGTATCTGCTGTCAGAACACGCTCGGACGTGGGTAAGTCCAACGAAACCCCCTACGTAATCCATCCAGGGGAGAAGGTGAGGATGAAGAGAGTCTGGTAACTGAAGCACCTGACCCAGAGGATTGACATTTGGCCTCCAACGATGGAGCAGAAAGTGTTGGAGAGGTCTGACATGCAGCAGACCTAGAGGAATGAGATACGTCACTGAACCACAGAGACTGAGCAGCCGGAGATGTGGACTGGGATAGAGTCAGAGCAAAAGCTGATAGAATCACAGCCCTTTCCTGGGATACCGCCACCGTATTGAACTGAGTACGGAAGTCCATCCCCAGATGACAAAACGACTGAGAAGGGACCAGGTCCGACTTCTCCATGTTGACTCTGAACCCTAGCGACGTGAGCAGGCTCAAAAGAGTGGCGACATCCGTTTCCAGAAAGGCCGCATTGGAATGCCTCTGGAGGATAACGTCTAGATATGCCAGAAGTTGTCACCCTGGACTGTGTGCGATGGAAGGCTATCACATGCAACATCAGTCGGGTGAAATCCCAAGGAGCCAGGTTGAGGCCGAAAGGCATGGCCTTGAACTGGTAAACTCGCCCCAGAAAAGCAAACCTGAGATATTTTCGCGATGTCCGATGAATCGGAATGTGAAAGTAAGCGTCTTGCAGGACGATGCTGGAAGCCAAATCTCCCTAGTGAATGGAATGGCAGACCGACCTGAAAGTCTCCATGCTGAACTTGGGAGCAATGATAGACTGGTTCAGGATACTCAGATCGATAACCGGTCGGAGTCGACCGTCTTTCTTCGGCACCAAGGACAGGCGGGAATAAAAGTCCCCACTGACTGAATGTTCTTGACGATCTCAATCGACCCCATTGCCAGGAGATTGACTATCTCCAAGGACAAAAGCTCCTGACGTAAAATGTCTGAAGGAACAATAGTTGGAAGTTAACATAAATTTAATTGTGAAAATTCTATGTCCGAACTGCATGGCTCACGAAATTCGCGTGCGACACGGAGAAGAGATTATAATACATAATGGAGAATAATTTACAAATGAGAATATAAATGAAAACAAGTCCTGATAAGAAAGGATACTTTGATCCAACAACTTGATACAAGAAACACACAATCAATGAGCAGAATGATCACTAATTACTAGTGCTGAGAAGACGTCTTGTCAACATGGCAGACGAAAAAAGAATGAGTCATTAGCGACGTATATGCGTGCTGGCAAACGGAAATCGTGGAGTTGTACTTGGAGAAGAGCGTCCCCTACTGGGTCTGCACCGGTAGCACTCGACCCAGTTTTGGCTTATTTTTTCTTGGTGCTTTTGCAGAAAAGATAAAAATTTAGAGTATATTTTCCGAGTTAGGGACTTCCACTGTAGTGCAAGCCTGTAGTAAACAATTGTTGGTAGAGTGATAAGAAATAGTTATATCTATCACCACACAGGAGCAGACACAGATATTAAAATTTTTTAGTAAATTTTGTTTCTTAACATACCTGCCACAATTGTTTACAATTGGCTGTAACATAAGTGCAAGCCCTACTTCGGAACTAACTCAAGCTTTTAGAAACTTTTCCAAACGAGCTGGAAAAGTACTAGAGTGCAAAAGCACGAAAAAGATCGAAAAAAGGGTCTAGCGAGACCAGCGCTCGAAATTACAGGTACTCTCTCTCCACACCTCTTGCGTTTACCGAGCACATGCGCAACAACCATGACGTCAATTCCGTATTTCCGCCAACGAGAAGTTTGTGATTTAGCGGGGAGGCATCGATATCAAAGATATCCCCAAGGAGGGTAGGCCTCCGGTAAACAATTGTGGTAGGTATGTTAAGAAATAAAATTTACTAAAAAATTTTAATTTCTTTTCAACCTACTCACAACTGTTTACAATTGGCTGAATAAACAATAGGGGGAGGTGAATCACATAACCAATACCAACAAGAGTCGCAGAAAGAAAAGCAAGGAGGGTAGAGAACAATAGCGAAACCTGTAATGAAGATAGAGAGAAGGCACCTGAAAAGAACAAGGCTGAGCGAAGCACAACCTCGATAAAAACAATTTTAACAAGGGTGCAAAACAGCCTGAGCAGCAACAAGAGGGCCTAAAGAAAAAAGGCCCTCAGATTGCTGCTGAAGGTGGCGAAGATAAAAGGAGGAGAAGGTAGAAGCATTCCTCCAGTAAGCTGCATTCATAACATCCCGGAGCGAAACAGAATTCGAGAACGCCCAGTATGTAGAAATGGCACGAACCTCATGAGCATTAAACTGGTTTGAAACAAGATTCGACGCAGACAAGCTGGAATAAGCCAGCTTGATTGCAAGACAGATCCACCTGGAAATAGAATGGGAAGAGATAGACTGCCTCTTAGGAATGAGAGACAGAAAGAATCTCTTCCGACCCCTCCTAATGAACTGAGTGCTAGTAATGTAAGTCTTGATCGCACGAACAGGACAAAGAAGAGGCCTCTGGCCATCGACAGCAAGGAGAGCCCGAATGCAGATGGGAAGAGGTACTGAATCAGGAAGTTGATTCTAATCCAGAAGAGAGCAATCAGTAGTGAAGGTGACACTGTTAGCCTCATTTCTGAAGAAGGCAGAATCAACAGATAGCACATGAAGCTCACTGACTCGTCGAGCAGAAGCAAACGCTAGAAGAAAAGCCGTCTTATAGGTGAGAAAACGCATATCGGTCTCAGATAAAGGCTTGAATGGCACCCCCTCCAAACAGTGCAACACCCATGCCAAGTTCCACTTGGGTGTAAGACCAAAACTCGAGGCCTCTTCAAAGAAAAGTGCTGAATGAGTTTGGAGAGAAAAAGATTACGACCGATGCACCGTTTTCCCACATAAGAGAAAGTGTCAGACAGCATAGACCGATAGCCCTTAAGCTTAATGGGCTGCAGGCCCTTGGAGTCAAAAAGGTATACCAGAAAATCCGCAATTTGAGCGATTGACGGATCATGGTAATTCACATTGAGATCTGCACACCAGTGGCAGAAAACCTTCCACTTCGCAGCATAAGTCATGCCAGTGAAATGATGAAAAACCTCTACGTCGGAGACAGGACCTGATAAAAGACAGGCGTGAAGGGACAGGCTCGTCAGGTTGTTGTGATACTTCCTGGGATGACCCTGGGAAAGAAGATCGCGACGTAGAGGTAGACGAATCGGCCGATCTGCCAACAGAGGCCGCAGCAGATTGATCCACACCCTCTGTGGAGACAGAGGTGCGATCAGAATGATCCTGCAACTGCAAGCACGAATCTTCGCTAATACTTGTGGAAGAATCGGTGCAGGAGGGAAGGCATAGCCGATCCAAACTGTCCAGTGCAGGGACAGAGCGTCTACTGCAAAAGCCAGAGGATCTGGACAAGGGGAGACAAAGGTCTCTACCTGATGATTCCAGCGAGTAGCGAAAAGGTCGACCTGAGGACGGCCCCAGTGCTCGCAAATCGCCTGAAACACTGACCAATGTAGCATCCATTTGGTGGGAAGGACACTGTTGCGTCGTGACAGGGAGTCTGCTAGGACGCTGAGACGCCCGGGAATGTGTCGAATGGACACCTGAGCGTTTACATCCCGTGCCAACAGAAGATCCCAAGAGAGCCGATACATGGGAATCGAATGTGTGCCTCCTTGATTCCGAATGTAGGCCACTACTGTCAAATTGTCCGAAAGAAGTAGGACAATATGGTCCGACAGGTGAGGGATCCAAAGCCGAAAACTCAATAGAAAAGCAAGGAGCTCCTTCTGGTTGATATGAAGTCTGCTCGCTGTCCCACTCGCCGTGAGTGGACAGACCGAGAGGATCCAAAGTCGCACCCCAGCCCTGATCGCTGGCATCCGCAGTGTAACAGATTTGGAAACAGCAGTTGAAATATAATATACAGTAAAAGTTCTAAATCACTCTGTTGTAATTCGTCTGCTCATAACAGAGATTTAATTCTATTTTTGTTGGCTTCAAGTCATTTCCAAGTTTAAAATGAATCGATGTACCTTATTGGTTCACGCCGTAGTGCATTTTGCTGCTGTTTCATTTGTCGAGGTGAAAGCGAGGGATCAATCAGATTCCAGTATTCGAAGTCTTTCCCCGCGAAAGAGCGGTCTCGCTCATAATTCACCGCCCACGTCTTTGCATTAAAGCTCTAATTCAGCTGCGCCAGTACAACTGCCTGTTGAGGTTAGTTATGGGGACACTTTGTAACCTGTAAAAAGGTTAACCATAATTGGAGCCGTCATTATTGGACCCATTCAACTCGGCCCTGATGAGAATCAACATTTCTGACACTGATTCTCTCCAGGTCCGAGTGCGGTGGGAACCATTCACGTAAATAGACATGTTGGGTGGAATTTAAACCCCTTTTGGTTGAAAGTGTAGTGGGCCCGTGGTTTTTGATTCCTCATTCATATTCATGTCCATTTCATATCATACTATTTTTGGCTTCTTAATAAACCACATATAAACTGTTTTTCTATTTTATTGTGAATTAATCCAGACCACAATACATAACTTAATGGTTATTCGACCTCTAGAGTTGAGTTATATTTTATCCATGGTTTGCTAGTTGACCCAGATCCTCACGAATCTGAAGAACAACAGGGAGATTTCGGCCAGGGTTCTAGCCCCTGGGGAGTCGTTCACTCCACCCCTGTTACACGCAGTAAGGATGCAATAGGCCAAAGGAAGATCCAATGGAACACCCTGTGTAAGCCAGGGAACATCGGCCCAAGGGTGAAGGTGACAAAGCAGGGACCGAGGAATAGGAAGTTCTAGGTCCAGCGGATCTACATTCGGATGCCAATGATCCAACAGAAAGTGTTGGAGAGGTTGGACAAACAAGCGACCGAGCGGAATGAGATTTGTTACGAACTGCAAAGGCCCAGCATCTGAAGGAAAGTCCTGGCCGAGACCGAGGAAGATTGAAGCAGGTTCTGAGTCAAGGCAGAAAGAATCATCGCCCGAGCATGGGGGACACACACTACATTGTGAAGAGTGTCGAAATCCATCCCCAAATGACGGAATCGCTGAGAAGGAAGGAAATCTGACTTCTCGCGATTGACTCTGAAACCCAGCGACGCTAGCAGGCAAAGAAACTGCCGGACATCTAACTCCAGAACAGCAGCATCGTGGTGCCGTTGGAGGATGTCATCTAGGTAGGCTGACGAAGTCACAGCCGACTGAGTATGGTGGAAAGCAAGCACATGTGACATCAGTTGAGAGAAAGCCCAAGGAGCCAGGTTCAAAATGAATGGGAGAGCTCTGAATTGATAGACCTGATCCCGAAACGAGAACCGATGGTATTTCCGTGACGCCAGATGAATGGGTACATGGAAGTAGGCATCCTTCAGGTCGATACTGGCAGCAAAGTCCCCCTGATGAACTGAACGTCGAACCGATATCAAATGATCAGTGGCAAGTAGAGCTGAAATGGTTAACCGATTAATCAATTACCCAATGATCAATGTCTTGATTGATCAAAAAAGTAACTGATCAATGAATCGTTACTTTTCAACAATTGTATTTTAACAAGGTATTAATTGAAAATAGAATATGTGGAACGGGAGAGCTCTGAATTGATAGACTCGATCCCGAAACGAGAACTGATGGTATTACCGTGATGCCAGATGAATGGGTACATGGAAGTAGGCATCCTTCAGGTCGATACTGGCAGCAAAGTCGCCCTGATGAACTTAACGTCGAACCGATATCAAATGATCAGTGGCAAGTATAGCAAAAATGGTTAACCGATTAATCAATGATTAATGTCTTGATTGATCAAAAAAGTAATTGATCAATGAATCGTTACTTTTCAACAATTGTATTTTAACAAGGTATTAATTGAAAATAGAATATGTTTTCATTTTTGGAATTCACTAAAAACAAACCCAACGAGGGTTCTTGAGCTGAGTTTGAATGGTACTGACTGGTTTTGACCATTAGATTGGGTAAAAAGTTGATATAGATGACATTTACACTATGACTGTACAGTGCACAGGGTTAGTTATTCAGTTAGAAATGAGATTTTTTTATAACCAGAAAGTGTGACTAACCCTGTGCAGTGCACAGGGTTAGTCACACTTTCTGGTTATAAAAAAATCTCATTTCTAACTGAATAACGCACAGGGTTAGTCACAAAGGCCATATCACATGCTATATGAAAAAATATAATGACTGAGGCTGTAAAAACGCTTTGTTTAAGTTAGTTACATGTCATTACATAGGGTGCTGGATTCAAGGAACTATTGGAAATACATATACTGGATTGCGGAATTTTTTAAAGTGAACTCTAAATATGAAAATATATTCTATTTTCAATTAATAGTGTTTTTTATATGGATTAACAAAGGAACAGACTTGCTCAAATCAGGCAAGCATTGTCATACTGACTCACATCAATTATATGAGACAGAGTAAAGTATGCAAGGTACATGAACATTGTACTGATGCAGTAGCTGGAAATGGTCATTCTTAACTCTTTACCCAATGCAAGTAGAAGACGCTATGTGCAAAATAAATTCTTAAATTACTAAAAATTTACATTTTTTGTCTCAAAAACATAGCTTATGACCCCTCATTGGAATGAGCTCAATGAGCTTGTTCCAACGAGAGGATCAAAAGCTATGTATTTAGAGACAAAAATTGAAAAAGTAATAAAATTTGAATGGGGATTTTTTGTATATAGGGCTGGTCAGTAATGTCTGCTACAGTGGATAAAAGGGTAAAATGGTTAATGCTGTAAGTAATCAACAGTACAGTACAGCAATTAATCATCTACCTATAAGTGCAAGTGATTAATCAGTTAACTAAGGTTAATCCATGTGATTAATCAAGAAAACCTTTAACCATTTCATCTCTAGTGGCAAGTGTCTGAGTTATTTGCAGCATTTTGACAAATATTACATTCATTATTCATTAAATCTGCTATGTCTTATAATCATCATGAGTTCATAGATAAGTATGAGCATTCTGAGCCTCTGATTACTGCAGAATGGTGATCTACAGCTGAGCCATTTGTTTGTTTGTTTTCTTGAGGTTTAATAACACTTTCAACGCCCAGGGTCACATCATACCAGAAGCAGTGAAGCATATTGAGAATACATAGAGGATATCTAGTGTTTTCTGAGTGGATACCAAAAATTATCTCATGAGAGACCGAGACAAATGTTTATTGTGATAAGAAAGGGACAGAGAGACAACTAGGCTCGCCAGCAAGCTTCAGGTATAGCATCTGACTGGTGTAAGATAAGAGGGGCACTGATGACCCATATCGCTGTGCAGCAAAGCGCCTCCGAGGGCGACTTAAGTAGTGTGGTGAATTAGACCCGCGGTCAGTGGGTTATATAAGTTCGTTGATGGCTGTGCCATGGGCCTGGCTGGGCCACGTAGAGATATGTCCATTGTTGTGCATGATAGTATGCCACCTGCACCCCCCCCCCTCCAATTCTAAATGGGATGGGGGGGGTGGGGGGTTATGTGTGGTCCATAGCTAAAAATTACTATTTGCCTCAGTCACAAGTGAGATAATTTTTGGTATCCACTCAAAAACACTAGATTTTCTTTTTATTGTATGCTTTTTATAAGAATCTGATAATTCCACTTGTTTCAACTATGAATTCATGCATGGAAGTAAACAGCACATTGAATCAATGATATGCAGAAGTGATCTGATCGATACTCGGATCAGATAGCGTCTTGCAATCTGATTTAGCTGGCAGGTTTCTAGTCCAAACATGGCCTTAAAGTCCATAATATAAGTTTTTGGTTTGGTACGTCCTTTGAAAGGACGAACCAAACCAAAAACTTATATTACAGACTTTCAGGCCATGTTTGGACTAGCAGGTTTCATGCATCAATTCAAGGTGAATACATGTTGAATTATTGCTGGAAATAATCGGTATCCACTCAAAAACACTACATTTTCTTTTCATTAAATGTTTCTAGAACAAATTGATCATTTCCAGTGATAATTTGGCTCATATTCATCTTGATGTGATGCTTTGAAAGACACCATTTTGATTGATACCGTGAAAGTGAAAATTTCTATATCTTCACAGTGGGGGATACAATTTCTATTTTTCTGCAATTCCTTCGATAACCCATCGTTTAGCGTATAATAAAGTTTGGTACTCGTACTGTGTCAGTACTGAATACCATATCTCCAACATGATGTGACCCTGGTTGCTGAGTGTGTTGTTAAACCCCAATATAGTATATAGACAAACAAATACTATAACAATGTATATCATCAAAATTTCAAATGAAACCAGACAAGCTCTTGTATTATAGTTAAATGGCATTCATGTTCAAATCAGAAAATGAAATATTAGTTTAGGAAAATGAAATGTGGTTTCTTAAAACATTTGATATTAGTTTCTGTTCTCCAAACTGTTGGGAAATAATAGGTGACTGTGGTCAGCAAGCCATTACACCCCTGGTCAAGGCACATTACCCTGAATGCCCACATTGGGGCATGGTGGCGCTACGTATTAAGGCATACTGCACTTTGATGGTGCTCTTGTCTTCAACCAATGCTAACCTTGCTTGAGTGGAGTTAGTACGTTGGGGAATGACAGTTGCTCACCACTTCTCAGTGGTTCTCTCCAGATCCTCCAGCTTCCTCCACCTGTAAAACTGACCAACATGAGGTGACCCTGGCTGTTGAAAGTGTTGTTAATAAAATAAATAAATAAATAAATAAATAAATAAATAAATAAATTAATAAATAAAGCTATTACACATATATGTGAATATAAGCATTTGTATTAGAATTACCTGGAACATCTTGATTTTTCTGTGTGTATGAAAACCAACACCACCACCCTACTAATGCACCAAGTTCATTTCCTGTGAATATCTTCCAATCGCCACTAAAAATCAGAGAATTAAACACCTTAAAAATATTTCATCACAACAATAAACCAATGTATATTTACCCTGGCATGCATGAACATGGACACAAAACAAAAAAATATGTCACAACATTTATGTGACCTCTCTGTGAAACAAGAAAGCTGACCATACAAATGTGTTGACTGAACATCACAATGATGTCAGATCCAGAATGTCGGTCAATTTGTCAAAACACACAAACTTTGATGCCTGCACATTTTAATGTTAACCTGCCCATTGCCAAGCTCATGTTAAGTTCATACATGTTACATTTTTCAAAAATTACATGTTTACTCAATGTGACCGCCAACTGTGACCCACATCTCAAATGTTTGAAAATAAGGTTATTAAAAAAAATGTTTGTTTCTCAGGCACCTCCCTCGTAATAGAAAATCTGCCTCATTACCATTTTTTTCCATCTGGAAATCTCTTCTATGAACCTATTTTGCACTTGTAGGACAAATATTTAACCAACTATATATTGCTTGGTTAAATATATTGCTTGACAGAGCTTACAGTTTGTAGTTTGTTAATTAGGAAATAACTATTAAAAACAGTGTAGATTCATTTTTATGCATTATATTTACCTTTATTGACCTTCTACCTAAAAAATTGGAAATGTTTTTCTGAAAAAAAAAATTGAAAAAAAAAACCAAGGAAAAAACCCCTACACTACCTCCCTCATCAGGAAATTCAGGAAAAATTGCTCGAGAAACAAGAAATTTTTTTATAGGCCTAACTTTAACCCTTTACCCAACACAGATGATATCAAAACTTTATTATTTCAATTACTATTTTTCAAAATTAAAAAAAAATAATTTCAACAAAACCATATCACGTGACTCCTCAATGGAATGAGCTTGATGAGGGGTCACGTGATATGGTTTTGTTGAAATATTTTCAAAAATGCATTTCTTTCAACTGCTGAATTTGCAAATTCCACGGGCGGATGTGGGCAATTCATTTGGTAAAGGGTTAATAGGAGGTCAAGATCAAGTTCCATATCAGAAAATCAAGGTCAAAAGTTAATCAGATACATCAATTCTATAAACTGACTGGATACTATCAATGTAGTCAACTCTCAAATAACCGCAAATACTTTCATGTGCGCAGTTTGAACATTTTAGGCATTATCAACAACATTTTAAAAATAATATCTGAATGAATTCAACCTTCCAGACCTTGAAAACTTTTCTTTCCAAGTACAGGACTGAAAGATTTTTCAGTAGTCATGGTAGCCCTGTTTTGTATTCCTTTCTCCCCAAATGTTTACAACAGACGATTATTACCATTTCCTTTTGGAGGCCAATAAGTAACAATGCTTTCAGTGAAACCCCAAAAATAAACACTGAATACAGAATTTATTATGTATATCCACACACTGATGTACCATGTACAGAAATCTTTTGAATACTTTATTTTTGTGAGGCATGACTTTCAAACTTAAAATAATTTATTGATGCCATCAATGTGATATCTCAGGAGAAACCAAAGAACAAGCAAATTCAGTGAATTCATGCCTCCAGCTGGGCAGCATTTTCAAGGGGAATTAATGCATCCAGTGGAATATAGTTGAGTTGCAAGTGGAAGTTATTTAGAAGAGACAGAACACACAGTGCTTCAGACAGTGATTATCAGATTTATTTTCACGGAGCACTGTCAAAGCAAGTAAAGTGATGTGGAGTATAACTGTGAGAATCACTAAAAATTAAAACTGCATGATAAGACATATTACATTAAACTGATTAAAAGTAATCCATATATGAAATTTCATTGAAATCGGTTGACTCTAAGGAAAGTTAGAGTCTGGAAACCATCAGCCAATCAAATTTAAGCAACCTAATTAAATATGCACGGAAAGTTAAAAAATTTATAGTAATTTATATATTTTTTATACTTACCAATGACCCAGACATAGCTGGTGCTAACTCTTAAAATATAGGGCCAAACACAAATTTTGCCCCCCAATCCCCAAAATTTGCATCTAAAACTAAAGAAAACATATCCTGAAAGGCCCTCCACACTTCGCCCCTACTGCGCATGCGCAGTGTCAAGGACGTTCCGAAATTGGCGCCATTAATCATTCTAATAACCAGTGCCTGGTAAGCGCTATGTACTCAGCGGGGAGGCAAGAGTTCCCAACTCCTGGGAGGGCCATCCCCGTCTGGGTCATTGGTAAGTATAAAAAATATATAAATTACTATAAATTTTTTAACATTTTTATACTGTACCAATGACCCAGACATAGCTGAATAGTAAAAAGGCTGGAGGGCCAAGGACATAGAGCAAAATGGAATACGCTCAATAAAATAAAATAGAGTCATCCCCTGTAGGGAAAAGAAGTAATAGGCCTTACATGTATCTTTCTTATTTATGATAAATTAGAAAGATACAACACCTTCCAAAATTGAGCTTCATACATCCATGTACTCTATTAATATCCAATATAATCCTTATACTAATAATTTTTAAAGTAAGCCAATAATAAAGTAAGTCTAGAGAATAGAGACTCTTATACTCCTAAAAGTGTCTGAGAATTGCATAATCATGTCCGTTGACATATGCAATATTCAAAAGCTATACTTTTAAAAACTAAGACTTGAATGAATTTTAAAAACCTAAACTTCTCACTAAACAACCATCCCAATAACAGCTCAGAATTACTAACTCCGGAGGAGGTATCCCCTTGTTTTCATAGTAAAACAGGTGACCCAAGGGAACACCCTCCCCCCCCCCCTTTTTCTTGCCCTGGGTCAAATAGCCCAGAGCGAAGAGGGCAGCCGAACGGAGACAATGCCGAAACAGACAGCCTACCTAGCTATAGTAGCAACTGTTAAGTGAATGACATTCTGAGCAGTAGATAATAGACCTAACAATAGAGGCCTCCAGAAATTGACTCGATATTTCTAAGATAAAATTCATGAATGTGGATGGCTGAGCGCAATGAGCGGCCTTCAAAAATCTATAATAGCGACACTATTAATGTAAGCCCAAGAAGTAGAAGAACTCTTACTTCATGAGCCGAAATCTTAAGCACAACTGCTAAGTCAATGATATACCATAAGCAGTACCGATAGTTAATAGAATCCATTAACAATAAAATGGAGCGTAACGTCCTTCTACTAGACATCAAAGACAGAAGAAGCTTACGCCCTTTGTAATAAACAGATATCTGTTTATAAATACATAAACTGTACCCGGAAAGAGTAAAGGCCTATGCCCATACGAAGACGGAAGGACCTTAAAATAATAGGTTCCGGATAATAGGAGCCTAACTCTTATGCAACAATCCAACCTAAATAGTAACGGAAGTATTGATTCCGAAACTATGAAAGTGAAAATCATCCATCGATAGTGCATGAAACTCACTGACTCTACAGTAAAAGAGAAACCAACAGAATTACTGTCTAAAAGGTCAGAATTTGAAAACTACTGTTTCCAGAGGCTCAAATGATTACTTAGCTAAATAAGAACCGAAGTTAAAATCCGTATAGGAATTTAATCTAAAGATTCTAAGTCTATTTATCAAAAAGTTACTAACTGACTTAGATAAAGAGACAAAAGACTCAATTGTAAACTATCGTAGAGTGCATAGGTATGAGGTAACATAAACCTATAACCTAAATAATAACAGGCTGCAGTAGATCTTGTGAAACAAGTATACTAAAAAATAGCCATGAGTAGTATGGAGGGATCAACAATATGAACATAATGATCCCTACACCACGACGGAAGAGCCTCCACTTTAGCCGCATAGAATAGCGAAGAAGAGGATCTCCTATAGTAAGAAATCGCGTCCAAAGCTCGTCCAGTACAGTGCTTACAATGCAATACGGACCACACAACGGAATACATGAAGGTTGCGACCTTGCTGGTTGTGATAAAGATGACACGATTTACCCAGTGAAAAAGATCCTCACATAGAGGAAGATTTCACGTTAAGACTCACAGTAGACAAGAGAGTAAATTACTCATGATCTCTGTGAAGATAGAGATGCTATCAACAGAAATGTATTGTGGTTGTTTATCTTAGCAATACCTGCTAAAACAACAGCGCCGGAGGATACGCGTATCCTATCATTCCGTCCTATAGATCATTAGAGCGTTAACAATATTAGCTCAGAGATCTGGACAAGCCAACACATACGTCTGCAATTGATTAGCAAGCTGTGTCATAAATAAATCATCATTGGGCGCTCCCATGGATAGCAAATCTGATTGAATACTTGTTTGTTGAGAGTCCATTCTGACAGCAACAAGCGACCCGTAAGAGAACGGGAGTCCGATAAAACAATCAGACGACCCGGAATATGACGGACCAAAACTGAACTTGGTGTACTATAACCAACAGACGGATTCTTTCCATTAAATTGAATAACGGAAACGAAAGAGTGCCTCCCTGGTTCCGGAGATACGCCACTACTGTCGAATTAAAGGACAGGAATTTGGGCATGCGTTTCTGAATAATGTTCATGCAATGACATAAAGCAAGCCTAAAAAACATTATTCCGCGGAAGTTAAACTGATTGCTAAAAGACTGCGGAACCCAAAGACCCTGGCACTTCGAATCCGTAGGGATCAGTATTATATCCCAATCTGTTTGACTGGCAACTGTCATAACAGCCACACTCGGGTCCGGCAACTGCGGCGGCACTCTCTGAGTCAACCACCGAATGTTTGCCCCAGTCTGAATCTCTTGTAACACTAGATAGACAAGAGAACGTATAAATCGAGCAATTCATGGATTGCCGAAAAGTTGCCGTCAAAGAGAAGCTCCTCCGAGAACGAAGCGACTCTGAAAGAGTTCTTAACCTTACTATCCACGCGTGTGGATGTAGCTAGGGCTGCGTCACGTCTAACTAACTCCAATCAGCCACTGAAGGGCGGAGTTATACGTGAACAAACTACTGCCCTCAAAAGAAATTACATTGAGAATAATATCCCGTAAATCTTTTCTTGAAGACGTAATGATAACGCCTCAGTAAGGCGGATTACGTATAATAAAGCGTCTAAGTTAAGTCTACTATACATAATGTCGTTCCCAACATTGAAATTGGAAAAGACATAAACGGCGAAAAAGAATATATGCAGTCTTTAATCACACCGTCTAGACGCATATGAACTCTCGGTATGCCCTGCTCTGCCAAAATAAACTATTTGTATAAATGATAAAATGGCAGAAATGAGCAACGCGGACAAGAAACTAAACTATCATGCTTAGTAGCAGGCTTGTATATATATATATATAGCGTCGAAAAATAAAACACATGTTGTAATGACAATATTGGACTGCGTCGGTAAGTCAGGGACAATGTCCCTGAACCGATCGAAAAATCCGAGTCCAAT
Organism: Pictodentalium vernedei; assembly: GCA_031216915.1. NCBI lineage: Eukaryota > Metazoa > Mollusca > Scaphopoda > Dentaliida > Dentaliidae > Pictodentalium > Pictodentalium vernedei. Next base: position 312,915,041 of record CM062297.1, read on the forward strand.
GACGCTATAAGTCTCTTATCCAAGATCGCAGCAATGAAGTCCGAAATAATAATCACTGGAAGATAATGCCAGAAGATATGAAAGGCATCTTCCGATACTACTAAAGGGAAAACTCGAAATCTTTTGAATCCCTTTCGCCATCCTGTCGGACCCTATAAAGCGTTCGGTCGTCTGTAGCTGATGCAACCGCGGACCGTACCGACCCAGCGCCGTCGGATAATTCCTGATTCGACCGAGAAACTGTCAATTGCTGGGATGCTGCGAAACAACTGTGCTAGCTCGGATAGCACGTCCGTCACTGAGGCCTGAGGAGAAGCGGTCTTACGATGCATTGCCGCTGGAAGCTCCGTGATCGTTACCCCGTGCATACTACCAATATGCGAGCGAACGGAGTGTGTAGGCCTCGTGTCCCTTGGCTACCGGATGGCGCGACCTATTCGCCGTGGAATCACTGAATGCCGAAACTGATCGGATACTCGAGGTCACGTAGCCAATGTGCGGTCGTGTGCCCTGCTGTGAGGATGAGGAAGCATTAAAGACAGTCTCTCGGACTGTCAATATAACGGAGCGTCCCGACCAACGGACATATGCTCCGAATGTAAAATATCTGAACCACAACATGCGGTCCCCTATGTTGTTGGGCGAGAGAGGGACCTCTCTCGCTCACAGCCCGGACGGACCTGGACAAGCCAGGAACCGGACTAACAGGCTTCTTCCGATCTGTCCTCAATCTGCCGTCACTGGGTGAGTACTAAGTAATTAAAGTGCTCGCATCACCCAAATCTCCTTCCTAGACTGCAACGGACGAACCCGGCAGCCGAACCATTCGATGAATGTACGCTACACCGGGTGAGCTAGCGAATGTCACTCCGTAGGCGATAGACATATTCCATGAGCACTTATTGCCGCTAACTCTTCATTAACTATGACGACAGAGGCACACTTTTGAAAGACATCTCCATAACTCTTCGAACAAGAAACCAGAAATGCTTGGATAGCAAGCATAAAATAATAATATATATAGCGTCGTTCAATAATTCGAAAGTTTGTGTGACATTATTGGACTATGTCGGAACTGAGGGACGATGTCCCTGAACCGAACCAAAAATTTCTAAGTCCACCGACGCTATCAGTTTCTTATCCGGCATCGCAGCATTCTGGTCCGACGAAAGAAGCTGTAGAAGACCAAGTCAGATGACATACACAACAGCACATGTTGTTCCGAAAGGGAAAGCTTGAAATCCTCCGAATCCCTTTCGGTATCCCGTCGGACCGGATGAAACTTTCGGACGTCCGTACCCGCTTCCGCGGAGCGTCCCGACCCAGCATCGTCGGATAAAATATATGCGACAGATTCAGTTGATGCTGGGAAGCTGCGATAAACTGTGCTATTAAGGAAAGCACGTCCGTTCCCGAGGCCTGTGCAGTAGCGGTCTTACGATGCATTGCTGCCGGAAGCTCCGTGTACATTGACTCCCGCACACTTCCTATGCGAACGTCCGGAGTCTGCAGGCCTCGTGTCCCTGGCTACCGGATGGTGTGACCTGGTCGCCGAAGAATCCTTGATCGGCGAAGCTGGTAATATATCGGCGGTCTCGCAGCCAAGGTGCGGTCGTGTGCGCTGACGAGAAGAGGAAGCCTTAGCAGTCTCAGCGGACTGCCTATACAACGGAGCATCCCGAGCGACGGACGTATGCTCCGCTTGCGACACATTTTGTACCACAACATCTGGGGCCAGATGTTGTTGAACGAGAGAGGGGCCTCTCTCGCTTGCCGTCCGGATGGACCGGAATGAGCTATGAACCGGACTAAAAGGCTTCCTGCGTTCTCCCTCCGATCCGCCGTCACTGGGTGTGCATTAGGTTAATTTATAGTGCTCGCATCACCCCAAAATTCCTTCTAGACCGCAACGGACGAACCCGGCTGCCGAACCATTCGGTGAATGGACGCTACACCGGGCGAGCTAGCGGACGTCAAAGGCCGTCGAACCTACTAGGGTCCTCTTAGGCAATTGGCGTATTTACATGAGCACTTTTCCGCTAGCCCTTCATAATTGTGACGACGGAGGCACACTGTTGGAAGACATCACAGATACATCACCCTAATCTTGATCGTCTGAAATAGAAATTGATAAAGTAGAGTGACCCTGCGGGGAAAGGACCGGAGTGTCCAAATCCCCAACAACATACCGTGACATACGCTTTCCATATTGTCATCGAAATCATACGATACAGAACAGGAGTTAATGCGAGTACACTGACCACATATAGAATGATAATAAAGTCAGAGGAAGACTTCCTCTTAAAACAATTGATCAATATCCTTTCAATGTGAAAAGAAAACAAGTCCTGGTACTCGCACTAACCCCTGGCAATCAAAATACATAATAATAATATGATCCATTAATATAGAAAAAATAATTGAAATCAAAATATTTTGAAAAAATATTTTTTCAGAACAGCCCAAGTTTCTGAAAAGTAACGTTGAGCCCCAATGGATCCCAAGCCTAAGTGTGGACAAAAATTTGAAAAATATTTTAAACAATTTATTCAACACTTACGAACAATAATAATGTATCTAGTTATGATTAAAATAACATCAAGATATTATTTTTTAGAAATCCCCCCTCACACAGAGGGCTGTTGTAAATGTAAACAATGAGTGTAAAAACACTAAAATAAGACTCCAGGCACCCAGGCCCGAAATCAGTTACCAAAAATACACTATCTGATGCAAAACAGAGACTTCCAGGGAAGAAACTGCAGAACATCAGATGGTAGATGCAGAACACAACGCCTAACCACCCGTAGGTGAAGACGTAAACATGGGGAAAGAACAGAATTCATTCTGTTATTCAGCTAAAACTCCCAAGAAAATTTAGTAATAATAATTACAAAAACTATGCCAAAAGCATGGGAGAATAGCAAGGGGGAACTTAAAGGACAGGGAGAGAGGAAAACACTTAAAAAACAGTGTAACTAAATAATCAGAATGACAACAAAATGGCTGCTGCCTTGAAAATAGGTAACTTAACATAATTTCATTAAAAAATTTTAAGTTACAGCCCTGATAATATTCTGTCACACATTCTTTTCCTCTCCTCCTTCTCTATCCTCCTTAGAATCACCATTTCACTAATATTTATGTGTCTGGCATCATTTAAACTGAGATTTATAAGCACAAAGATCAGTCAGATGTTAACTGATGAAGGGCCAAACTTAGAAATGATTAATGGCGCCAATTTCGGAACGTCCTTGACACTGCACATGCGCAGTAGGGGCGAAGTGTGGAGGGCCTTTCAGGACGTTTTCTTTAGTATTAGATGCAAATTTTGGGGATTGGGGGGCAAAATTTGTGTTTGGCCCTATATTTTAAGAGTTAGCACCAGCTATGTCTGGGTCATTGGTACAGTATAAAAATATACCCATGTCTGAACTTGGACCCAAAATTGATGAAAGAGATCTACTACCCAAATTTCATCGAAATTGCCTGACTGTAAGGAAAATTAGAGTCTGGAAACGAAAAACACGGAAGGTGTGCACTTACTGTGCATTAGTAGTAGCACTGAATAAATCAAAGTTTCCCTAATTTGCATAATGTTTGCACGAGAACAAACATATTATATGTGATGTATTGCATGTCACTAAACATTCATACAAAAATTTATTCAAATCCAAACTTTCGTATAGAAGTTCTGCACAAAAAACTTAATACACCCAATTTCGGAACAAAATGGCCACTGGCGGCCATCTTGAATTTTGGACCAAACCCCAAAACACATATTGTGGTCTCACAATGATAACAAAGATACCCAAGAAGTTTCGTGAAGATCAGTTCATAAATACGGCTTTTAGTCCGAGGTGCGTTGATGCACGGGGCAGATGGACAGATTTTCGGTACAAAATTTCCCACATTCGAACTTGACCTAGGTATTGATAAAAGTAATCCATATATGAAATTTCATTGAAATCGTTTGATTTTAAGGAAAGTTAGAGTCTGGAAACCGTCAGTCAATCAAATTTCAGCAACCTAATTATATATGCATGGAAAATGAAAAATTTATACCAATTTTAATATTTTTAATACTTATCAATGGCCCAGACTAGCTGCTGGTGCAACCCAATTTATTACCAGGGCCAAACACAAATTTTGAATCCCCCAAACTCTCAAAATTTGCCAAAAAACTTAAAAAACGAGAAGACCAGTATGGTCCTCCATACTTTTGCGCAACTTGTTGTCAAGGACAACAATAGGCTACCGCCATCTTGTCATTCTTATTGTTGTGCCTGTTAAATGTTAATAAGAACTGTAATAAAACTCAGCAGGAAGGAAGGAGTGTCTACTCCAGGGAGGGCCATCCCCGTCTGGGCCATTGGTAAGTATTAAAAATATTAAAATTGGTATAAATTTTTCATATTTTTCCACTATACCAATGGCCCCGACTAGCTGAGAATAGTAAACAGGCAGGCGGGCCTAGTACTTAATATTCATTGCTCCTATTTCAGAAAAACAATGAAAATATAGGTGCAACTCTATTTAAGGCCTAGCATAACCCATTATGCTAATTTGATAAAGGAAGCCAAAATCTAAAGAAGTCCAAAGAAATGAGACTCTTTATAAATCATTAAAAGTGTCCAAGTATTGTATAGTAAAGCTCGTCTTGACACAATAACGCTTCACTTCGAGCTACACATTAAAAGCATATAATACATTTAAAATTGCTTCATATCAAGCTACACATTAAAACTACCATAGCAGCGACCCCAGGATACTATCACTGAAGGAGGTATGTCCATGTTTCCACTTTAAAGCCAGATGACTATTTGGAAATACCATCCCCCCCCTCCTTCCCCTTGTTTGGAAAGTAACTACATGTACAATTCAAAATGAAGAGGGGAGCAGACTGGAGACAGTGCTAGAGCAGACCAAACAGAAGGTTGAATGAAAATCCTAATTAGAATGGACGACCTTCTGAGCTACCGATAACAGTCCTAAAGATCTGAGATCATCCAAAATTTATTCTAAATCTTGAAGATAAAATTTGGTAAAAGTCATCCATTGTGTCCAATAAGCTGCTTGCATCAAATCCTTCAAAGAAGTACTACTAGCATAAGACCAAGAAGAAGCTAAAGCTCTAACTTCGTGAGCTGAAAGCTTATAACCCATTCTGATTCACAGACAAAGCATTATAAGGTGACCAAATAGCTAACTAAATCCATCTAGATATTGAATGAACAGAAATATCATTTCTGTTAAGAAGAGAAAGAAATAACCTTTTCCTACCTCGTCTAATAAAACTAGAATGCTCCTTATAAATCTTAAGTGCTCTTACTGGACACAACAAAGGTCTCTGACCATCTGAAGACGGTAATGCTTTAATAAGAATAGGGCTAGGCCGTTTGTACGGAACCTGATTCTTAGCTAAGAATCCCTAAGAGTCTTCAACAGATAAAACATGAAGCTCACTAACTCTTCTAGCTGACGCAAAACGCTAAAAGAAAAACCGTGTTATAAGTAGGAAATTTAAACTCAGCAGTATTTAACGGTTCAAAAGGTGCTTCCTGAAGTTTCAGAAGAACCCAAGCTAAATTCACTGAGGGACTAGTCTCAAGGTACGAGGTCTATTCACAGAAAAATTCCTCATTAATTATTTATAGATACATCTGACCCAATGTTCAATTTCTCTTGGTGTGCATAGGTGTCAGATAGCATAGACATATAGCCCTTAATAGTGATTGGCTGTAGCTTAACTTCATCAAAAAGATAAATAAAAAAGTTAGCTAACTGAGGAATAGTTGGGTTAAAAAAATCAATCAATTGTGATTCACACCAACGAACAAAAACCTTCCACTTCGCTTCATAATTTAACGAAGAGGAGGTCCTCCTACAGTTAGAAATTGCGTAAATTGCTCGTCTAGAAAACTGTTTATCATGCAGGAAGCAGACGGAGTTTCACCTGTGTCAGAAGATCCCGGAGAAGTGGTAACTTCCAGGGAAGGTCCCAAAGAAGTTCTCGGAGAAGAATTATCCACTGTCTGTGAGCCAACAGACTTGCAACCAGTAGAATCTTGCAAGAATACTGTTTTATCTTAGCAAGATCTGTTGAATGAGGGGAGCTGGAGGGTAAGCATACCCCATTATCCCGTTCCATGGAGTTGACAGAGCATCTACTGCATAAGCTTCAGGGTCCGGGCATGGAGACACAAAAGTCTGTAACTGATTGTTTAGACTTGTGGCAAAAAGATCGATCATTGGATGTTCCCACTGGAAGCAAATCTGATTGAAGAAATTTTTTCAACATCCATACTGAAGGTAGTAGGCGATCCTTTCTCGATAGTCTGCTATTACATTGAGATGACCTGGAATATGACGAATCGATAACAGAATCTGATTCTTTTGAGAGAAAAGAAGAATCTTTTCGGTGAGATTCAACAGCTGGATGGAATGAGTACCTCCCTGATTCCGAATATAGGCTACTACTGTTGAATTGTCCAACAGAATTTGAACATGTGAGTTTATTACTCGACTGAGCCAATGATTTAGACCTAACCAAATTGCCCTCATTTCTTTGTAGTTTATCTGGGACCCAAGAAACTGACTCTCCCATAAGCTGTGACATACTTGATCGCCCAGAATCAGAGAAGCATCCCTCCTGACTGGCGTCCGTCATGATTATGAATGACGGCTCCTGAATCTGAAGCGGTATTTCCTGGGAAAACCACTGGATATCCGTCCAAATTTGAAGATGTTTTACTGACTGTGTTAAAACAATCGGACTGTCCAACAATTGACGTTTTACGCTCCAATTTTGAATTAGATAAATTTGAAGTGGACGAGTGTGCAAACGACCTAGCAGAATTAACTCCGCGGCGGCGCCGCAAAGTCCTAACAGCCGCATAAACTCTCTTGCAGAAATGACTTGTGCGTTTATGCAATATTTGCGTAAAGAGAAACTAATTTTGCTCTTGCTACCGGCAAACAGACCCGATTGTTGAGAGTATTGAAACTTATTCCAGATGAACAAAACGACCTCGTCGGTATTAAATCCGACTTGTCGACAATGATTATATAAAACCTAGGCATCGTAGCAGCCATAGCAGACTCTGAACGTCGCTTTGAAGAGCATGAAAATTTTCGTACCTTTGAAGAATGTCGTCCAACTATGCTGACGTCATTGAAGTCGAGTGAGCTCTAAAATGGCTCATCACCGCATTCACCACCCGAGTGAACGCCCATGGAACAGTGTTCAAGCCAAAACACATTGCTCTGAACTGGTATACTTCTCCTCGAACCGCGAAACAGAAGTCTATACTTGTGGCGTAATCGTTCACTCGGATGATGCCTCTCACCGATCGAATTGTCTCCATATAAAATTTGGAGCAATTATTAGCTTGTTATCCAACTGAGATCGATGACTGGCCTGTACGAGCCGTCTGGCTTTGGCCCAAGAAGAAAGATGCCTGTAAAATCCCTTTGAATTTGGATTCTCTACAACCTCTACTGCCTCCTTTGTAGGAGAGAGTCTACTGCTGAAATCAAAGCCTCTCTCTTTGTTATATTTTGTGAAAGGTTCACAAAACGCGGAATCCGCGTTAATGGAGGTTTTCTCCGGAACAAAAGATGTAGACCATTTTTTACAACATCTCGAACCCAAAGATCCTGAGTTATTTGTTCCAGTTGCTTGCGAATATTGAAAACCTTCCGCCAACCGGAGAACAGAGCTCGAAATCTTCATTTGTAGGACTTATGAGGCATATACGAGAAACCATGTGAAGCTCTCGCACCCCTCTGTGACATCGGTGTGGGGGTTTTGCGTTTCGTTATTTTCCGACTGCATCATTCCCTTTGAAATCGCTCTCCTGTTTCGAGCCACCACGACCACGATTAGCTTTAAAAGCAGCATGGGCTGAGCCTCTCTTGGAGAAAAATTTACCTGTCCGAGGAGTACCACTTGTGGAAGGCTGAGGCAACAAAAGCTGACTTGTAGCTTTCTTAGAAGCATCTTCAAATACAGCTTTTAACTGATCATTATTGAATAATGAAGAGCCCGAAATGGGAGCGGCCCTTAAGAGATCTCTTAACACTGTCGTCAATAAATGACGTAGATTTAAGGGCAGCATCGCGCCTGACCAACTCTAAATTCGCTACTGAAAGAGCAGAGTGGGATGATGTATACATGATGGCGCGAGAGAGCACTCTCAAAGGAGATAAAAACTCCTGTAAGCTCTCAGATTCCAAATTGCCGGCCAATGCCCTGCAAATATGATCTGAATATGACAGCATCCAAAATACTTCTGCTAGATTCAATGCAAGTGACTATAACAAAAGAACTAACGCTATACGATGACGGAAGAGGCATATCTAAGTCCCTAGCTCCATCATCCAATTGCAGAGGAGCTCTTGGAATCTTATTCTCGCCTACCGTATTTAAGAAGGTATTGCCTCTAAACGGTAGGTCAAGCTTCCTTTCCAAAAGGAAAGAACTTTTTCTAGCCTCAGCCAGGTTAGCAATAGCTTCATCACATCAATCAAATGCATCTAACGCTTGGACTGATTGAGACGGATACAGAAGGATACTTTCCTTCGACTTAATGACCTCCCTGTCCAAAGAAGACAGGCGCTTGGCTCTAGAAGGCGCAGAACCCGACCAGAAGGAATTAATTCAGGTGAAAAATCCTGCAGGAACCTCATAGTTTCCATATGTTGCTCAGCCAAAGATGTAGTGTCAGTCTCGTCTTCATCAAACTCCCTAACACTACCAGCTAGAGGTTCCTGGTCTGCTCTATTATCGGCATACTGATTATATGAGGAAACCCTTCTTTCTGCCGATCCAGCACCGTCTGAATCATCCAAATCGGAGATCGATGACGGCCGCATATTATGCTGCTGGGAGTCTGCAATTAGCTGGGCAATTTGCTCCAGCAATTCCGTATTCGAGGCTATGTTCACCCCCGATCTATGCCTTTTGGCTCCGGAAGGTGATCTGACACAGAGCCCTGTATCCGTCTTTTAGAAAAAGACGTTTGCCTCGAAATGCTAGCCTTAGAGAGAGCCAGATCCTGGCTCTGACTCTCTACCTCTGGATCTTGCCGACTAGCATGCAGTCTACTGTGCTGAGTCCTGGAAACGGACAAAGAAGAGACTATAATATCAAGATTACTGCCAGCCACATTAGCAAAGAAAGGTACATCAGAAACAACTAGTTCCGAAGCATTTTCTACCGGACTACCAGCGGAACTGGCAATAAAAGTCGAATCCTTCTGTTTTGACCCCAAAACAGAAGAATGCTTCGCTACTGATACACCTTTCAATTTGACTGGCCTCTTCCCCTTACGTGCCGTCGTCTGAACAGAGGACTGTCACCCATCCTCCGTATCCTGGACCGCTACGGATTTTCTCGGTACGGAAGCACTAATTAAAGGGTCCGCTACACCGGTCGAGCTAGTTGACTGTCTGCTTGCCCGAGGTACCGAGTATTCTGCGATACCTCGTAAGTCAACATGCTCTGTATCTGAAGACGACGGCAGCACAGAACTTGATGTTATACCATAACCAATACCATGTTCTTGTTCCTCTGAAATGGAAACTAAATTTGATTAGTTACCTTAGGCGAAAGCACCGAAATCGGTGCTTCGCCAACACATACATAAGTTGAGAGGGAATTCCATCGCTTGGAATCCCAAGAACAGCAAGTTGCACAGGTACCATCTTTCGAGCAACGAGTGCAAGCCAACATGATGAATGAGAATCAAGAGAGGAGGACTTCTTCCTCTTACATTTCGAACATGAGGACTTCATATTACACATACGCCCGAGGCAAAAAATTTTAAACTGAATAGGAGCCGGTAACCAAGTCCAAAACAGGCACAACAAAGGCCCAGGTCGGACAACCGGTATCCCAAGAATACCCTTAACAATAGAGAAACTTCCCCAGAAGATTCCCCATAGAGAAGGGTAATGGCAAACAGACACGCCCGACTATGTCAAAAATAACCGGTACGCGACAAAGGGGGTACGAATAATCCACATTCCGTAAATTATCTAAGATTTTTAAGAAGAATTTTAATTAATAACAAATTCGCAAATGGCAAATAGTTCTTAAAAATCTAATGAGAGGATTCAAGGGGAAAAAGGTGAACAATGAACACACACATAATGATAAACAAAAAATGAACAAAGCAGGTGCATATCCCGAAAACGGGAAAAACAAGAAATATTATTTAATTTCAATTAAGTTATAGCCCTGAATGTTCAAAAACTCAATGTCCATATTCAGCTAGATTCTGCTGCAATTATTCCACCATTCCACTTCAAAATCGTGTCTGGCTACATTATACTTTAGGATTTTATAGCACAAAAGTCAGGATACGTGTTGATCTGACATGGGCCAAACAATAGAATGACAAGATGTCCTTGACAACAAGTTGTGCATTACGCAAAAGTATGGAGGACCATACTGGTCTTCTCGTTTTTAATTTTTTTGGCAAATTTTGGGGGTTTGGGGGATTCAAAATTTGTGTTTGGCCCTGGTAATAAATTGGGTTGCACCAGCAGCTAGTCTGGGCCATTGGTATAGTGGAAAAATATGCCCATATCCAAACTTGGACCCACAATTGATGAAAGTGATCTACTACCCAAATTTCATCGAAATCCAGACACTGTAAGAAAAGTTAGAGTTAGAGTCTGAAAATTAAAAACATGGAAGGACGGAAGGATGGAAGGACAGAAGGACGGAAGGACAGAAGGATGGAAGGATGGAAGGACACCCCAAATTTAATATCTCCCATTTTTTTTCAAAAAACGGGAGACAAAAAACATCTGTTCTTCTGTTCCACTTTATTTGCAAATACCTGTTTACTAACTAAATGATTTTGACAAAAGGTCACTTTTCTTTTTATCAAGTTCAGTTACAAAACTTAATATTGAAATTCTCTTCATCACAATTTTTCTCTCATTCTCAGTGTGGTAGTGGGTTTCCACCCCATTTCTCAAAATATATCAAACCAGAGGATGCCTTTTGATGGCGTATAATACATCTGTACTTCCAGAAATTATAAAACATTATGCGGGAATGTAAAAAAGTCTGGAAAATGGCAAAAATTCTAAGTTCGAGGGCAGTAACTTCACCAAAAATCAACCAAGTGGAAGGAAATTCGAACTTGATCTGTAAGTATCCACAAAAAATGCTATATACCCAAATTTTTCTCAATATGTCAATCCATAACGAAAAAAAGTCTGGAAAATGGTAACTAACTCCACCAAAAATCATCTGAGCAGAACGAAATTCAAACTTGATCTGTAAGTATCCATAACAAAGCTGTGTACCAATAATTTTCTCAATATGTCCATCCATAAGGAAAAAAAGTCCAGAAAACAATTCTGGACAGATGGACAGATGGGAATGAAATTCGAACTTGATCTGTAAGTATCCACAACAAAGCCAAAAATTTTCTCAATATGTCCAACCATAACGAAAAAAAAGTCTGGAAAATGAAAAAAAGTCTGGAAAACTCTAAAAATTCTAAGTTCAAGGGCAGTAACTCCACCAAAAATCAAACAAGTGGAATGAAATTCGAACTTGATATGTAAGTATACATAACAAAGCTATATATAAAAATTTTTCTCAATATGTCAATCCATAATGAAAAAAGTCCAGAAAATGGTAACTAAGTTCAAGGGCAGTAACTCCACCAAAAATCAACTGAGCAGAATGAAATTCGAACTTCATCTGTAAGTATCCATAACAAAGCTGTATACCAAAAAGGTTCTCACTATGTGCATCCATAACGAAAGAAAGGTCCAGAAAACAATTCTGGACAGATGGATGGATGGACAGACTGACAGACAGACAGATGCTAATGCTATAACATAATACAACCGATTTTTTTATAACGGGCATATAAAATGAAAAACAGGACCCTCAGAGGGATCTTTTGTAAACTCATGTTTATTTTTCATGTTTGGAAAGAGACACTTATATAGATTCAAATAAATATCACTGGTTTACCAATAGCCTACCAGTAAGGAAATTAAATGAGCTATAGAAACTAGTTTCTCATAAATACAGTTTACAATATATCTCTCATGAATATGAAATACATGTACAGTGGAGCCCACTTAATTGTATATCTCTTAACTGGATAACCCTGTTAATTGAATATAATTTCCCAGCACAAAACCATTTACCATACCTCCAGTACAACTGTCAATTGAATATAGGTTATAGAGTAAACTCCTGTTAATTGAATAAAAAAATCTATTAACCTGTTGAGAAATTACCCTAACTCTCCCCAGTTTTCCTTTTTTTATAGACCTATTTGGCCTCATAGAGCTCTGTCAAACAATATATAACAGAATAAATGCTAAGTTTATCTCTAAAATTCAGGAAAGTGACAAAATCCCTGTTAATTGAATACTCCTGTTAATTGAATAATTTTAAATGGCAAAGTGGCTATTCAATTAACAGGGTTCCATTGTACCTCGGTTGTTTTTCTGCTACTGCAAGCCTATCTGCATCTGGATCATTAGCCAATATGACTGTACTTCCATTTTCATCAGCTGTTCTTATTGAGTACTCCTGAAATTATAAAGCATTATTTACACTTCCTTCCAATTTTACAATTATGAGATACCATCGCAATTTACAATTTTTAGTTTGCTATTTATGAAATATCTTATTCGAAACAGTGTAGATTAATTTTTATGCATTATATTTACCTTTATTAACCCTCTACCTAAAGAATCGGCTCATTTCACACGGGTAATTTACAAATTAAGCAGTTGTAACTAGAGGTGTGACTGTCCCAGATGGGCCTGTCCATCCCTCACCCTCCCCCCCCCCCTCGTTGCCATTATTCTAAGATGAAAAGGTGCATAACTCTAGCCAAAAAAGTCTTATCAAAACTATAATCACAGGTGCACAGGTTCCCATGGTAGTGAACATGCATACCCTGTTTCAAAGGAATCAATCCATAAACATCTGAGAAAATCTCAGGACAAAAATCCTGCATTCTATGATGAAAAAGGGGCATAACTCAGGCAAAAAATGGTCCGATCAAAACTATAATCACAGGTTCCCATGGTAATAAACATCCATAACAAATTTCAAAGGAATCAACCTGTGGACATCTGAGAAAATATCCGTACAAAATTAATGCATTCTCTAAGACAAAAAAGGGCATAATTATGGAAAAAAAAAGTCTGATCGAAACTATAATTGCAAGTGCACAGGTTCCTATGTTAGTGAACATCCATACCAAGTTTCAAAGGAATCAACCCATGAACTTCTGAGAAAATCTCCAGCCAAAATTGCACATTCTAAGATGAAAAGGGCCATAACTCTGGCCTAAAAAGGTCTGATAAAAACTATAATCGCAGGTGCACAGGTTCCCATGATAGTAAACATCCATACCAAGTTTCAAAGAAATCGACCCATAAACATCTGAGAAAATCTGCAGACAAAATTTGTGCATTCTAAGATGAAAAGGGGCATAACTCTGGCCAAAAAGGTCCGATAAAAACTATAATCACAGATGCACAGGTTCCCATGATAGTAAACATCCATACAAAGTTTCAGAGGAATCAACCCATAAACATCTGAGAAAATCTCCGGACAAAATTTGCACATTCTAAGATGAAAAGGGGCATAACTCTGGCCAAAAAGGTCTGATCAAAACTATAATCGCAGGTGAACAGGTTCCCATGGTAGTAAACATCCATACCAGGTTTCGAAGGAATCAACCCATAAATATATGAGAAAATCTCCAGACAAAATTCTAGGCTATTCAGGCATTCTAAGATGAAAGGTGGCATAAGTCTGTCAAAGAAAGTCCAATCAAAACTATAACCGCAGGTACACAGCATCCCATGTTGGTAAATATCCATACCAAGTTTCAAAGGAATCAACCCATAAACATCTCAAAAACTCTCCGGACAATATTTGCACATTCTAAGATGAAAAGGTGCATAACTCTGGCCAAAAAGGTCCGATCAAAACTATAATCGCAGGTGCACAGGTTCCCATGGTAGTAAACATCCATACGAAGTGTCAAAGAAATTGCCCCATAAACATCTGGGAAAATCTCTGGACAAATTTCTAGGCCTGTTACTTCAAGTTGAAAAGGGACATAATTCTGGAAAAAATAATCTGACCAGAACTTTTATCACAGATGCACAGGTTCCCATGTTTCGAGCAGATTGGTCCATGAAAATCTGAGAAAATCTCTGGACAAAATTATGTCTATGGACATTCTTACACATTCGTACTTGTGGGAGTTTTCCCATGTTAAACCCTAACACCACAAGGTCAAAAAATTAACCCCACAGTGCAAAAAATAACCCCACAAGTGACCACTGTACTAACCCAAACCCACAACTACCACTGACCCTAAATTGTAAACCCCACAATGTACCTCTGCTAAACCTGGATGGACAGATGGATGGATGGACAGATGGATGGACGGACTAACGGATGGACGGACAAGGTGATTTAAGTATATACCCCCCCCCCCCCCCCCCCCCTGCCACACACACACAACTCATTACAGGGAGTATAAAAGTATATATTTAAAATTGAGCTTGTTTCAAAGAGGGATCACATGATACGGCTTTTTTTTAATTTTTAAAAAAACAAAATTAAAATAATATCCTGTGCATTGGGTAAAGGGTTAACCTCTTATCAGTGAAATGGCCCATTCCACCCTGTGCTGGACACAGAAATTGTCTATCCAAATTTTGTTCTCGCTTGGATTCTAAATTATAGCTCATGATTTCTAGTAGTTTGAGATCATTAAGCTCATTCCAATGAGGGGCCGTGCACTATGTCTGGGCAGCAAAATTTGAAATTAGTTTTCTGATTAAAACTATACTACTCAAAGTTTGCTAAGCACCAAATATTTGACACATCATTGTTAAATTTGATTGTGACATATTTGCGATATTTTTGGTGGATATGATTGAGGAATGCATTGAGATGGTCCCCAGTGTTTACATTAGCTCTCTTGACAGGCAGACTTTTCGTGACAGTCATGGAAAACATGTACCCCTTCATTTTCATGATGTTTTCGTGTACTGTCTACATGTACATGGCATGTGTAGGGTATTCAATCTTCATTTCAACACAAACCCTTGTGATTCAATGATTGAATATGGCAAATGCAAATATAAGAAGACATTTGTCTGAAACAGAAATGTGGCGGGCTGTAGGGACGGTGGAGCAAGGGGTTACCCATCGCTGGGTTGGTGAAGCCCTTGGTGTGCACCATATGGTGATTACCAAAGCCTGGGAAAGATTTCAGCAGTATGGCACAGCAGTAAGACGGCATGGTTGTGGCAGAAACAGGGCAACATCTGCAACTGAAGACCATTTTTTGATCATTCAGGCCCGTAGGAACCGCTTTGCCACAGCAACCCAGCTTTGAAGTGACCTTCAGAATGCATCCGGGTTAAATGTTTCGACGCAGACTATCCAGGCAAGGTTGCACGAAGGTGGTCTGCGATCGAGAAGACCATGTATTTGAATTCTGCTGTCCCAGAATCACTGCCAGGCACGATATGAATGGGTCATGGACCGCGTTGGATGGACCAGAGAAGATTGGCGACCTGTCCTTTTTACAGATGAGTCAAGGTACTGCCTAGTCCACACAGATAGGCGTTCTAGAGTATGGAAAAGACCAGGAGAGCGATTCCATGCAGCCAAAATAGCTGAGCATGACCGCTATGGTAGAGGGTCAATCATGGTCTGGGGCGGTGTCAGCAGGGATGGACGTACAGAGCTCTGTGTCCTTGAACGTGGTACACTGACTAGACTACGCAGTGGTATATTGATGAGAACCTGGATGTCCAAGTCAGATTGTATGCAGGTGCAGTGGATAATAGATTCATTCTGATGGATGATAATTCCCATCCTCATGTTGCCTATGCTGTCGGGGAGTACGGAGAGAGGGAGGGGATTGAGCATATGGACTGGCCAGCAAGATCCCATGACCTCAATCCAAGCGAACATGTCTAGAATGAGTTGCAGCTTGCAATTTCAGCCCATCCAGTCCAGCCAAGAAGTGTCCAGGAGCTTGGTGCCATGCTGGTCCAAGAATGGAACAACATCCCACAAAAGCCCACCAGAAACCTGATTGGGAGCATGAGAAGGCGTTGCCAAGCTGTAATTAACAGTAATTGGTCTCATACTCGATATTGAACCCATACCAGTTTGCTGCGTCAACTTTTTGGCAAATTGAAAAAATTCCTCTTTTACCAATAATATCCATTTTCCATGGTTATCGTATTCAAAAGCTAAAAAATAATGTCAAACACAAATAAAATCTTAATTTCTGTACTTAAATCATTAAAGATATAATTAAATAAAATTTATCTGATAACCATAGAGTATAACAACCGTTGTATATACTTGAAGTATATACAACGGGTGTTGTATATAATTATAATTTATGCGAACGACCTCTGACCTCTTTCAATTCCATTTTCATTCATTCATTCATGAAACATCGTTATATCACAAGGCAGGTTTTAATTGTACGCTTATTGCACTTTGTCAAAATCCTCTGATGGTGTCATTTCTTATTTATTTTGCTTCAATAAAGGCAACCTAAAATTTTGCTTCAAAACATTGTAGAAATTACTTGAATGTTAATAGTAATTAGTATGCGGCGACTGCGAACTATTTATAGTCACGGTCTCGATCAAAAGTACTCGCGGAACTGCGCTAATTAAAAGTTCGTCTGCTCTACCTGAAAAAAAAACACTTCGTAAAAATTGTAAACAAACGCAAAATTATTTGTTATATTGAGACTACAGCATAAAACACGGAAGAAAACTGGAACTATGTCAAAAAAAGAATAACTCTACTGAAACACCGTTTTGTTACTGTTAATAAAATAGTTGACATTTATTTTGTTCCAGCGCAGTTACATGATGCAAGAAGTGCAATCGCACTTTACAATCGCCGTCATCGATTTTGTAATGTAAGGGACACAACTCTATGCGTCTTGTCCTATTTCTTTTGTCTCGTAGACTGGTTTTCTTTGGAGGCCCGTGGGAAGCATATATAAGTCGGGTAGACGCACGAGACGGGTGTCTGTTTGTTATCAGATAAAAACAATAAACATATAGTGTGTTTTTATATCTGTGTTATACAACTCGTTGAAATATGGTTTATTTTTTCTCGGCGAAGCCTCGAAAAAATAAACCATATTTCAACTCGTTGTATAACACAGATATAAAAACACACTATATGTTTATTGTCTATATATATACACTTTTCATTACAATATTTCAACTAAAATGTAAAACAGGTAGTTGGAAATATTTGGTGCTCAGCAAACTTTGAGTAGTATACAATGTATTGCGAATGTTATCTACTAGTTTTGTCTGGTAATCTATACTATATTTTAGAATGTCCGTCTGTCTCTCTCTCTCTCTGTCTCTCTGTCTGTCCGCTATAGAAATGAATATGGGGCCATCCAGAGTGCCCAAAATGGGTCTACTAGGAGTACTTTTTTATGGCGGAGGTCCTCGTCAGGTTTAAAAAAGTGTGCAGGGTGGGGGCAGGGAGGGCCACCGAAAGTTATGACCAAATTTTTTTTCACCGATATAGGTCTTCAAAGGGGTCTACTTAGGGTAACTTTTTATCAGGAATCTAATGATGGTGTTTAAAAAAGTGGCGGGGGTGGGGGTGGGGAGGGGCAAAATTGATGGATTTCACTGATATAGGTCCTCAAAGGGGTCTAATGGTGTAACTTTTTACCAGGAATCTAATGGTGGGGGGTTAAAAAGTGACAGAATTGAAGGCCATGCCTAGAGGGTGGGGATGAGTGTGCTGCCCGTTGGGCGGGCTGGCTCGTAAAATATGCAGCCCCCTATTTTGGGTTTTTTTGGGGGTAAGAAATCTAATGGTGGTGTCTAAAAAAGTGGTGGGGTGGGGTGGGGCAAAATTGATGGATTTCACCGATATAGGACCTCAAAGGGGTCTACTAGGGGTAACTTTTCACCAGGAATCTAATGGTGGGGGTTTAAAAAGTGACGGGATCGAAGGCCCCGTCCAGAGGGCTGGGCCGAGTGTGCCGCCCGTAGGGCAGGCTGGGTCGAAAAATATGCGGCCCCTATTTTTTTGTTTTTTTTGGGGTACTTTTCATATGACCCCTACATTTTCCCAAGCAACGCCAGGTAACCCTGCTAGTAGATGATATTAGTTAAACAAAGTGAATTTAAATTCTAATAAACAGTAAACTCCCTTTAATGAATATCATCTATTTATTTATTGTTGTCTAAAGTCACTTTCAGCCTCAATGGCTATATCATAACTACAACACAAATATGATGTCAAGTTTATTATTTATACCTATACTCTACAACACAGGAATTGGTTACTGGGTCCTATTTTAACATAGGAATCTGCAAATCACAAATTGTTTTTTTTTAATCGAATCTCGAATCAAATCATGTCTCTATCAATATCGAATCGAATCTCGAATCGAATCTTAAAATACAAGTTATTTCATATTGCACCAAAAGGAAGTTACGGAACACTGTGATGACCCGCACAAGACTGATTGAACACCTTAAACACCAATAAATAAATATTCTCTGGAGCACCGTTGCTGAAACAGCTAGGCCTATTATCCACAGTTTTAGTTTTTGAAGGCTCAACTTGTTACTATTTGCGTTCTTAAGAACACGAATAGTAACAAGTTAAGCCTTCAAAAACTAAAACTATGGATAATGTTCTGGGCAAAATTCACTACTTTCCTAACAATTAAACATTGTCAATTACTCAATTAAATAGGAATTGAGCCTACGTGAATGAATTGTCTAATGACAATTTTATCTACTTATTGCTGGAAATGTAACAAACTGAAGTTAGTATGAAAGATTCGAAAAAATCGAATTTTGAGACTGATTCTCGATCGACCTCGAAGCAGACATATGGTATCGATATCGAATCTTGAATATTTGCAGGACCCTATTTTACCAGTACAGTGAACTTGTTTACTCCAATAAGCAAGCACTGATCCACTTCCAGGGTTCCTATGTGGAAATAGAATACTAATTTTGTCAAACAAGATATAATGGGTAGTAAAATGCCTACATACTATAATGTCACTACAGCCAAATCAGTCAATGAAACAGAGTCTGTGGTTCCCTAAATTTCTGATCAATCATTTTTCATTCTGTTTACAGAATTTTACTCTATATCGCATATGCAATTAGCAGGCCAAACCAGGATTGAACATGAATGCAGGTCAAAGTTATGGTAAGTGATTTATTTTTTTACAGTTACAGTGGAAAGAGAATAATGGAATAGCTATTTTGCGAGTGAAAAATATTCAATTAACAGGAGAATTGCTTGACTTATTTATTGATTTATTTATTATTTATAGGCAAGCCAGAAAATAAGCAGACTGTCATCTGCAAAATGAGGTCTTCAGAGGGTGAATTTAGTGATGCTACCCTGCACAGCAGGCAATAGTCATTAAATTTACCCTCTGTGAACCTCAATCTGAACCAGGGTCTCAAAACTAAACAACAAGAGATGCCCAGAGGAAAAATTGGCCCTCTGTATGGGATAGCATCATCAAATTCACCCTTTGGGGACCTTATTCTGCAAATGTCAGACTGCTTATTTTCAGGTCTGTTTATAGGTGTTTAATGTCAAATTAGCATCTAAGGCCACATCATGGTGGCAAAATAGTAATAGTATAAAACAGGTCAATATTTGTCACAAGGTAAAATACTTGATTAAAACTGGGAAATATAATAGAATGGCAAAGACATGTGTAGCTTGGACAATAATGAATGATGATACAAGTAGCTTCATGAATACTATACATTTTAAGATAAAATCTAGATGAAAAGTATTAAAAATAGTTTAAAATTCATTAAAAAAGTGGATTCCTTTTAGCTGACTAGAATTTGGTAATTTTCGTACATTCTGTTCATATCTGAATGTTAATCAAGGTCTTATTCATAAAACCTGAGACTGAAAGCTGATATGAAGTTACCGAAGGCTAATATCTCAGCCAATATGAAGCTAACCAAGTAATAACCTCTTTATTTATTAAACCAAAACAAATGAGTACAAAATGTTCTCAGATCTATTAGTTTTCTGACAGTGTTACTGTTTTTCATTTTTCCTCTTCCTCTACTTTTAGTTCAGCTATATGAATGTCTCGGCTGCCCCACTGAAGAATCTGCAATGTTCAGATGGCTGAAATACAACTTCTTGAAGTTCAATGAATCTCCGTTTATGACTCTGAATCTTTGTTTGCATTGAATTTTCTGTACAAATCTCTTCTTTAATTAATAATAATTAATAATTTATTTTGCCTAAAATTCCATTAAAAATGCTCTTTGGCTGTACATAATGCTGTCATAGACATAGTTATAAAAGATCAATAAAAGCCTGTCAGAATAAATAAGTTTTAATTTTTGATTTGAAAGTAGAAACTGAATTAGCCTGTTTAATATCATGGGGAAGTTGATTCAACAGTTTAGGACCACATATGGATAATGCCCTATCACCAGCAGTATGCAGCTTGCCACTAAGCTGTTTCAAGCTTACCATGCCAGATGACCATAGGCTGTTTCAAGCTTAGCATGCCAGATGACCGAAGTGCTCTAGAGGGTTGATAGCATTCAAGTAGGTCTGACAGATAAGTTGGGGCCAACCTGTTCAGGCATTTATAAACCAGCAAAAGCACTTTAAAATCAATTCTTTGTTTTTAATAGAGAGCCAGTGCAATCTAAAAAGAACTGATATGGCATGATTTTACAGTTTTTGTAATGAGGCGGGCAGCTCAGTTCTGTACTCATTGGAGCTTGTCAATGTTACTTTGCTTAGATCCATAAAGCAAAGAATTGCAGTAGTCAAGACGAGTGGTTACAAATTCATGAACGAGTTGTTCTGACAACTGTTTATCAATAAGGCATCGTATTTTGCTAATATTTCGAATATGGAAGAATGCCGATTGACTCCACAATGTCTGGAAACATCTATTTTTGATGAATAACTGTGAATATTTCAATGAAAGCAAATTGGTTGCACCTATGTATGATCAAGGGGGACAACTGTAGCTTCATTCATATCGGACGAGATTGGCATCATATCAGCTAAGTTTGAAGCCATATCAGCCAAGTTTGATAATTTAATAATGGCAATTCTGGGAAAGAAAATTATATCTAATGAATAAAATAGAAGGAAGCTGTTATTTGATATGCTATTCACAGACAAGTATGTAAATGTAAATACTATTGTGGCTGTCAGAGTAATTTTTTCAATAATTTACAAAAACTTTATTCAATTAACAGGTTAATCACTCTCTTATCAATATGTAGATACCAAGTCAAATTTGTATTAAAGGTGAATGATCTGGTGTTCAAAAATTAAAGGCAATTAAAAGGGTTATTTCTTGAGAAAGTTAAAAAATTTATAGTAATTTATATATTTTTTATACTTACCAATGACCCAGACTTAGCTGGTGCTAACTCTTAAATGTCTTGGGCCAAACACAAATTTTGCCCCCCAATCTCCAAAATTTGCATCAAAAACCGAAAAATACATGTCCTATATGGTCCTCCATACTTTTACTCCACTGCGCATGCGCAGTGTCAAGGAGGTCTCGAAACTGGTGCCAATTGTCATTCTTACAACCAGTGCCTGGTAAGTGTTATGTACTCAGCAGGGAGGTATGAGTTCCCAACTCCTGGGAGGGCCATCCTCGTCTGGGTCATTGGTTGGTATAAAAAATATATAAATTACTATAAATTTTTTAACATTTTTATACTGTACCAATGACCCAGACTTAGCTGAAAAGTAAAAAGGTTGGAGCGCCTAGGACATAAAGGAAAATCCAATAGGCTCAACTACATATAACAGAATTATCCTCTCGAGGAGAAGAGGAGAGATAGGCTTTACATGTATCTTTCTTATTTGCATCAAAAAAGAAAGACACAACACCATTCTGTAATTGAGCAGAGTAACATCAAAGATCTCTATTAACATCCAGTATAACCCGTTATACTAATTATTTTTAAAGGAAAGCCAATAAATGAAGGAAGTCCAGAGAAATGAGACTCTTTATACTCATTAAAAGTGTCCGAGGATTGTATATTAATGGCCGTATGACACATGACATATACAAATGCTTCACACCGAGCTACACTTTAAAAATATTACATGGATGAGTAAACATTAGTTTTACACTTTAAAACCATCCCAGTACCGACTCGGAATTACTGACTCCAGGGGAGGTATTCCCTTGCTTTTCACTATAAAGCAGGTGACCTAAGGGAACACCCCCCCCCTTGCCCTGGATCAAATACTCCAGAGTGAAGAGGGCAGCAGGACAGAGTCACTGCCGGAACAGAAAGCCTACATAACTATAGTTGCAACTGTTTAGTGGACGACATTCTGAGCAACTGATAACGGACCTAAACAATGCAGATCACCAGAAATGGACTCAATATTTCTAAGATAAAAATTCGTGAAAGTGGAAGGCTGAGACCAATATGCAGCCTTCATTAGATCTGTAATAGCAACACTATTAGCGTAAGCCCAAGATGTTGATAGAGCTCTTACTTCATGAGCTGAAATCTTAAGCACAGACTGCTGAGTAGAAGATAATTTGTCATAAGCGGTATGGATAGTTAAATGAATCCACCTACAAATAGAATGGACCATAATGTCCTTTCTATTAGGCATCAGAGACAGAAAGAAACGCTTACGTCCCTTTCTGATGAACTCAGATCTACGTTTGTAAATATGTATAGCTCTAACAGGACAGAGTAAAGGCCTATGCCAGTCTGAAGACGGAAGAGCCTTAATAACAATAGGTTCCAGATACTTATTAGGAGCCTGATTCTTAGCCAAAAATCCGACATTAGTACTGAAGGTAATAGTATTACTGTTGCTACGATAGTGAGAATCATCCACAGATAGTGCATGAAGCTCACTGACTCTTCTAGCCGAAGAGAAGGCTAAGAGAAAAGCAGTCTTATAAGATAAGAATTTGAAGTCCACCATGTCAAGAGGCTCAAATGGCACTTCTTTTAGCTTAAGAAGAACCCAAGCTAAATTCCACTTAGGAATTTATGTAAGGGTTCTAGGTCTATTTATCGAAAAGTTTCTTACTAACTTAGATAAAGAGACATTAGATCCAATCAGTAAGCTATCATGGTGTGCATAGGTATCGGATAACATAGACCTATAACCCTTAACCCTTTACCCAACGTAATGGTCAAAACCGGCCAGCGCTATTCTCAAAAATCGCCAATTAATTTTCATTATTTTTTTCATTTTTTGTCTCAAAAACATAGGTTATGACCCCTCGTTGGAACGAGCTAGTCGAGCTCGTTCCAACGAGGGGTCATAACCTATGTTTTTGAGACAAAAAATGAAAAAAATTAGTTATTCAAGAATTTTTTTTGCAAGTGTCGTCTGCTTTTCAGGTTAGGTAAAGGGTTAATGGTAACAGGCTGCAGTTTGATCTCATCAAACAAGTAGACTAGAAAATTTGCAATGTCTGGAATGGAAGGATCATAAATATCTATAGAATGATCCCTACACCACCGACAAAAGACCTTCCACTTAGCAGCATAATTTAGCGAAGAGGAGGTCCTCCTACAGTTAGAAATCGCGTCCACTGCTCGTCCTGTAAAACGGAATTACGTGAAGGTTGAGACCTTGCAGGTTGTTATGCAGTCTGCGTGATTTCCCCTGCGAAAGAAGCTTGTGCGGCATGTCCCACAACCGACACCTGAGTAGATTTAACCACGGTCTCTGTGGAGAAAGAGATGCTACCAACAGAATTTTGCATTGAGATTGTTTTATATTGAGCAATATCTGCTGAATCAACGGCGCTGGAGAATACGCATATCCTATCATTCCGTCCCACGAGATCGAAAGAGCGTCTACTGCAAACGCTCGAGGATCCGGACATGGCGACACATACGTCTGCAACCGACTGTTGAGATGCGTCGCAAATATGTCTATCATTGGCCGCTCCCATTGGTAGCAAATCTGATTGAATACTCGTTTGTTAAGAGTCCATTCTGACGGCAACAAGTGACCCCTCCGTGAAAGGGAGTCTGCTAGTATGTTCAGACGACCCGGAATATGACAGACCAATAGGATAACTTGATGTTCTTGTACAAACAGAAGGATTCTTTCCATTAAATTGAACAACAGAATGGAATGAGTGCCTCCCTGATTCCGAATATACGCTACTACCGTCGTATTGTCAGACAAAATTTGCACGTGTGCATTCTGAATAACGTCCATCCAATGACATAGAGCAAGCCAAATTGACATCATTTCTTTGATATTTATGTGCTTGCTTAGGAACTGTGGATCCCAAAGACCCTGGCACTTCGAATCCGTTGGGCTCAGTGTCGCGCCCCAACCTGTTTGACTGGCATCGGTCATAATTGTAAAACTCGGATCCGGCAATTGCAGTGGAACTCCCTGAGTTAACCACTGAATATCTGATCAAGTCTGAATCTCTTGTTTCACTTGATTTGACAAGAGGATGTCCGTATCGAGCGAATGAATCTTCACCCTCCAATTCTGAGTCAGAAAGATTTGGAGAGGACGATTGCGTAGCCGCCTCATTGGAATAAGATCCGCGGCAGCTCCGCACAGACCTATCAGTCTCATGAATTCTCTCGCTGTAACTTTGTCTGAGTGAAGACAATAGCGAGCGTAACAACTGATTAACTTCGCTCTGGTTAATGGCAGACGAACGAGATTGTTGTGCGTCTCGAAGCACATTCCCAAGTGGGTGAATGACTTGGACGGCACCAGATCCAACTTCTCTTCTATGAAACCGAGACGTCGGAGCAATAGAAGCAGATTCTGCACATCGTTCTGAAGCGTTAACTCGTTGCCATACCTCTGAAGAATGTCGTCTAGGTAGGCTGACGTTACCGCAGATGAATGAGCTCGGAAATGAGTCATTACTGAATTCATTATTCGAGTGAAAGCCCAGGGCACTAAATTCGGACTGAAGCACATTGCTCGGAACTGATACACGACCCCTAGGACAGCGAAGCGAAGATACTTTCTGAACGCCGGATGTACCATGATGTGAAAGTGCACTTCATTGAGATCTATGCTCGTAGCATAGTCGTTCAGCCGAATGCTCGCTCTGACCGATCGGATGGTCTCCATCTAGAATTTTGGAGCCACGATCAGCTTGTTTATCCAGCTCAGATCTATGACTGGACGGAATGAGCCGTCTGGTTTCGGAACCAGAAAAAGATGGCTGTAGAAACCTGGAGATTCCTGGTTTTCTACGACTTCTATAGTAGAAGAGACTGGACTTCTGATAGAAGCGAGTCTCTTTTCTGTGGATTTGACGGAAGCTGAGTCCATCTTGAACTTCGAGTTAACAGAGGTTTTCCTTTGAAGGACAGTTTTAGTCCTTCCGATATCACCCCTCGAACCCAAGGGTCCTCCATAATTAATTCCCAATTGTTTGAGAAACTCGACAGTCTTCTGCCCACTGGAACACAATAGAGGTTTATACCATCACCTCCTGGACCTGCGAGGCTTGCGGAAGGAGAAACCACGTCCTCCATGGCCCGCACCTTGCCCTGTTGACTTGGGGCATCTGACCGGTTGTCTCGGCCAGCATTATGGCCCCTACCTGAGTCGCTACCTTGACGAGTCGCTAGAGGATGCATAGGAACCTCTATAGGAACTTCCCCTTGACGTATTCGTCCCAGAAGTGCCTGTCCTACTCTTCTCCGCTGAATCCGACTTTTTGGAAGCGGATTTAAATAGCAGAGAGTCTGAAGCTTTCTTAGTCAACTGATCATAAATTGTGGAAAGCTTGCCGTCGAAGAGAAGCTCTCCGGAGACCAGAGCGACTCTGAGAGTTTTTCACCTTACTATCCACGCACATGGATGTAGCCAGGGCCGCGTCACGTCTAACCAACTCCAGATTTGCCACTGAAAGGGCGGAGTTATACGTGGAGAATGCTATGGCCCTCGACAGAACTCTTTAAGGAGGTTTGTACATCCTAGAATTCTTGTCCTTCAAGGCTTAATGATAACGCTCTGGTAAGGTGATCTGCATATGATAATGCGTCTAAGTTAGCCCTATTAGATGATATTGTCGTTTCCAACGTCGAATTTGGAATTGACATAGATGACAGGATGGATAATTCTAGGTCTTCGGCCTGGTCGTCTAACGCAGAGGAACTCTCTGTTTGCCCTGCCCTGCCGTTTCAAATTTAGTCCTTGAATTGATGAAAGGCAGCTGTAGAGCACTTGCCGGAAAGAAACCTGACCTGCCCGTTTTGGTAGCAAGTTTATATATAGCATCATTCAATAGTTCAAATGTCCGTGAGACATTTCTGGACTGTGTCGGAAACTCAGGGATGGTGTCCCTAAACCGATTAAAGAATTCAGTGTCCAGTGGCGCTATCAGTCTCTTATCCGGCTGAGCAGCATTTTGGTCCGGAGGAACAACTTCAGGAAGAAAATGCCGGATGAACTCTACGGCAATTTTATGTTGTTCCGAAAGAGAAAAATCCAACTCCTCTGTATCCCTTTTGCCATCCTGTCAAACCACTTGTAAATCTTGGTCGTCTGTGCCTGATCCTGCAGCGGAACGTACCGTCCCAGCTTCGTCGGATAATTCCTGATCCGACAGAGTTTCTGCCGGTTGCTGGGATGCTGCTATAATCTGCGCTACCTGCGATAGCACGTCCGTAACAGAGGCTTGTGGAGCTGCGGTCTTACGGGATTTAGCCGCTGGAAGCTCCCTGGACGTTGACTTCTGCATACTTCTTTTATGCGAACGTCCGGAGTATGAAGGCCTCGTATCCCTGGCTACCAGATGGCGTGACCTGGTCACCATGGAATCCCTGGTCGGCGAGGCTGATTGGATATCACTGGTCACATAGCCAAGGTGCGGTCATGTGTGCTGTCATGAGGATGAGGAAGCCAATAGAGCAGTCTCTCTGGATTGTCTATATAACGGAGCGTCCCGAGCAGTGAACGTATGCTCCGACTGAGGAACGTTATGTACCACAACATCTGGGCCCAGATGTTGTTGTACGAGAGACAGACCTCTCTCGTTCATGGCCCGGATGGACCTGGACGAGCTAGGAACCGGACTAACAGGCTTCCTCTGTACCATCCTCTGATCCGTCGTCACTGGGTGTGCACGTGGTATATTTATAGTGCTTGCATCACCCAAATCTCCTTCGTGGACCGCAACGGACGAACCCGGTACACCATCGATCCTAGTCGATCCTACTTGGGACCTCTTAGTCAATTGACGTATCTGCATGAGCACTTTTGCAGCTAACTCCTCATTTGATTGTGACGACGGAAGCACACTTTTGGAAGACATCACAGAAACATCACCCTGTTCTTGTTCCTCTGAAAAAGAGATTGAAAAACTAGAGTGATCCTGTGGAGAGAGGACCGGCAAGGACCTCTCCCCGCTAACAACATACCGTGACACACGTCTCCAATGTTTGTCATCCCAATTGACACACACTGAGCAAGGGTTAGTGCGAATACACTGACTACAATTAATGCACTGATCATGAGAATCAGAGGAATATTTCCTCGCATTACAATTTGAACAATAATCTTTCATTGTGAAAATTACAGTCATAGTACTCACACAAAACCTTGAAAACAAAGATACATAATAAAATAATCCATTATAACATTTCGAAAAAATAATTCAAAAAGAAAAAATTTTTTGAAAATTTTTTTTCAAAAGAGCCCAAGTTCCCAATGGGAACAATGAGCCCAAATGGATCCAGAAAAGTGTGGACAAAATTTTTTAAATCATTTCAAAAAATTAATGTAACACTTACGGACAATATAAAGTATCTTGCTATGAACTCACCTAAGCAGAAGACAAGTAATCACTATCAGAAGTAACCGTTGTCAACATAAACAAAAAGTGTACAAAAACCGGTATTTTTCGGTTTTTGATGCAAATTTTGGGGATTGGGGGGCAAAATTTGTGTTTGGCCCTAGATATTTAAGAGTTAGCACCAGCTAAGTCTGGGTCATTGGTACAGTATAAAAATATATACAATTAAGTAAATTCAAATGAATATAACAGGTTTATTCTATTCATCCAGTATGTGATTAATTAAAAATTGTTCACCTCTTAAATCTTCAACTAACATAATGCTATAAGCAGCCATCACTATCCACAAAAATCGCCATTAGAATTTTTAATTTTTTGCATAAAAAACATAGCATATGATCCCTTACCAATGTGGGGTCAGCAGCTATAATTTTTATGCAAAAAAATGAAAAGGGTTGGTTATTCAAGACTTTTTTTGTTTGTTTTTTTTTTGGCAAGTGTCGTTTTTTGGTCATATTAGGTAAATGTTTGACAGCATGGTTAGCCAATAGTTTGCTTTGTTTCAACCAGGACAAATTAAAAAATACAATTGGTTCTAAAGCAATTAATTTTTCAAATCAGACATGGAGGACGGCTTTTATTTTTTAAGCTTTTTGTTTGTTAACTGGGTGCTGGAAGCCCATTTCAATCTCCATTATCAAGTAGTTACCAAAACTTAAAAAAGATTTCATATTCTGTGGGTGTGGTTCACATTATCTTTGAAGTGAATATATTTCATCTGTTTGGATTTGTCTTGTTACAATTTGTCTTGTTACAGACACACTCCCATAAATTGTAAAAAGGCAAAGACATGTGAACAAATTTTGACAACCAAGACAATTTTAGCATTCTAACAGTTAATGATAAAATATCAAATACATGTTCAGTTATATTTATAAACTTTTTTCGAAAAGTTAAAAAATTTATAGTAATTTATATATTTTTTATACTTACCAATGACCCAGACATAGCTGGTGCTAACTCTTAAAATTCTAGGGCCAAACACAAATTTTGCCCCCCAATCCCCAAAATTTGCATCTAAAACCAAAAGAAATCATGTCCTGAAGGTCCTCCATACTTTGCCCTCACTGCGCATGCGCAGTGTCAAGGACGTCCCGAAATTGGCGCCAATTATCATTCTTACAAGCAGTGCCTGGTCAGCGCTATGTACTCAGCGGGGAGGTATGAGTTCCCAACTCCTGGGAGGGCCATCCCCGTCTGTGTCATTGGGAAGTATAAAAAATATATAAATTACTATAAATTTTTTAACATTTTTATACTGTACCAATGACCCAGACATAGCTGAATAGTAAAAAGGCTGGAGGGCCTAGGACATAGAGGAAAATCCAATAAGCTCAACTATATCAATAGAGTCAACCCCTCAAGGAGAAAAGGAGTATTAGGCTTTACATGTATCTTTCTTATTTTATAATAAATTAGAAAGATACAACACCCTTCATAATTGAGCACAATAACATTCATGTTCTCTATTAACATCCAGTATAACCCCTTATACTAATTATTTTTAAAGTAAGCCAATAAATAAAGTTAGTCCAGAGAATTGAGACTCTTTATAAGTGTCTTTTAAAAGTGTCCGAGGATTGTATATTAACGCCCGTTTGACACTTGACATATACAAATGCTTCACACCGAGCTACACTTTAAAAATATGACATGAATGAATTTTTAGCATTAATATTACACTTTAAAACCATCCCGGTAACGACTCAGAATTACTGACTCCGGAGGAGGAATCCCCTTGCTTTTCACTATAAAGCAGGTGACCTAAGGGAACACCCTCCCCTCCCCCACTTCCCCTTGCCCTGGGTCAAATGGCCCAGAGTGAAGAGGGCAGCAGGATGGAGTCACTGCCGGAACAGAAAGCCTGCATAACTATAGTTGCAACTGTTTAGTGGACGACATTCTGCGCAACAGATAACGGACCTAAACAATGCAGGTCTCCAGAAATGGACTCAATATTTCTGAGATAAAAATTCGTGAATGTGGATGGCTGAGACCAATAAGCAGCCTTCATTAAATCTGTAATAGCAACACTATTTGCGTAAGCCCAAGATGTAGAAAGAGCTCTTACTTCATGAGCCGAGATCTTAAGCACAGACTGCTGAGTAGAAGATAGATTATCATAAGCAGTACGGATAGTTAATTGAATCCATCTAGCAATAGAATGGACCGAAATGTCCTTTCTATTAGGCATCAGAGACAGAAAGAAGCGTTTTCGTCCCTTTCTGATAAACTGAGATCTTTGTTTATAAATACGTAAAGCTCTAACAGGACAGAGTAAAGGCCTACGCCCGTCTGAAGACGGCAGAGCCTTAATAACAATAGGTTCCGGATATTTATTAGGAGCCTGATTCTTAGCTAAAAATCCAACATTAGTAGTGAAGGTGATAATGTTCCCGACACTACGATAGTGAGAATCGACCACCGGTAGTGCATGAAGATCACTGACTCTTCTAGCAGAAGAGAAAGCTAAGAGAAAAGCTGTCTTATAAGACAAGAATTTGAAATCTACTGTCCCAAGGGGCTCAAATGGCTTTTCCTTCAGTTTAAGAAGAACCCAAGCTAAATTCCACTTAGGAATTAATCTAAGAGTTCTGGGTCTATTTATCGAGAAGTTTCTAACTAACTTAGATAAAGAGACATTAGATCCAATTTGTAAACTATCATGGTGTGCATAGGTATCAGATAACATAGACCTATAATCCTTAATAGTAACAGGCTGCAGTTTGATCTCGTCAAACAAGTATACTAGAAAGTTTGCAATATCTGGTATGGAGGGATCAAAAATATCAACAGAATGATCCCTACACCAATGACGAAAAACCTTCCACTTAGCCGCATAGTTTAGCGAAGAGGAGGTCCTCCTACAGTTATAAATCGCGTCCACTGCTCGTCCTGTAAAGTGCTTGCCATGCAAGAAGGACCGCACAACGGAAATACGTGAAGGTTGAGACCTTGCGGGTTGTGATGAAGTTGACGCGATTTCCCCTGCGAAAGAAGATCCTCCCGTGGAGGAAGCTTTCGCGGTAAGTCCCACAGCAGACACCTGAGTAGATTTATCCACGGCCTCTGTGGAGACAGAGATGCTACCAACAGAATCTTGCACTGAGATTGTTTTATCTTTAGCAACACTTGCTGAATTAACGGCGCTGGAGGATACGCATATCCTATCATTCCGTCCCATGAGATCGACAGAGCGTCTACTGCATATGCTCGTGGATCCGGACATGGTGACACATACGTCTGCAACTGATTGTTGAGATGTGTCGCAAATAAGTCTATCATTGGCCGTTCCCATTGGTAGCAAATCTGATTGAATACCTGTTTGTTGAGAGTCCACTCTGACGGCAACAAGCGACCCTTTCGTGAAAGGGAGTCTGCTAGTACATTCAGACGACCCGGTATATGACGGACCGAAAGTAGAACTTGGTGTTCTAGAGCAAACAGAAGGATTCTTTCCGTTAAATTGAATAACGGAACGGAAAGAGTGCCTCCCTGGTTCCGGATATACGCCACTACTGTCGTATTGTCGGACAGGATTTGGACATGAGCTTTATGAATAACGTCCATCCAATGGCGTAACGCAAGCCAAATTGACATCATTTCCTTGATATTTATGTGCTTGCTTAGAAACTGTGGATCCCAAAGACCCTGGCACCTCGAATCCGTTGGGATCAATGTTGCACCCCAACCTGTTTGACTGGCATCCGTCATAATCGTAAAACTCGGATCCGGCAACTGCAGCGGAACTCCCTGAGTCAACCACTGAATGTTTGCCCAAGTCTGAATCTCTTGTTTCACTTGATCTGATAAGAGAACGTCTGTATCGAGCGAATGAATCTTCACACTCCAATTCTGAGTCAAGAAAATTTGAAGAGGACGAGTGCGCAACCGCCCCATCGGAATGAGATCCGCAGCGGCTCCGCACAGACCTATCAGTCTCATGAACTCCCTCGCTGTGACTTTATCTGCATGAAGACAATAGCGAGCGTAACAACTGATTAACTTCGCTCTGGTTAACGGCAGACGAACGAGATTGTTGTGCGTCTCGAAGCTCATTCCCAGATGAGTGAATGACTTGGACGGCACCAGATCCGACTTCTCCTCGTTTATAACAAAACCGAGACGTCGGAGCAATAGAAGCAGATTCTGCACATTGTTCTGAAGCGTTAACTCGTTGCCGTACCTCTGAAGAATGTCGTCCAGGTAGGCCGACGTTACCGCAGACGAATGAGCTTGGAAATACATCATTACCGAGTTCATTACTCGAGTGAAAGCCCAGGGCACTAGATTCAATCCGAAGCACATCGCCCGGAATTGATATACAACTCCTAGGACTGCGAAGCGTAGATACTTTCTGAATGTCGGATGTACCATGACGTGAAAGTACGCATCTTTGAGATCTATGCTTGTAGCATAATCGTTCACCTGAATACTTGCTCTGACCGATCGAATCGTCTCCACATAGAACTTCGGAGCGACGATCAGCTTGTTTATCCAGCTCAAATCTATGACTGGACGGAACAAGGCGTTTGGTTGGTTTCGGAACCAGAAATAGATGGCTGTAGAACCCCGGTGATTCCTGGTCTTCTACGACCTCTACCGCGTTCTTCATCAAAAGAGACTGTACCTCCGATAAAAGAGCGTCTCTTTTCTGCGGATTTGACGGAAGTTGAGTCCATTTTGGACTTCGAGTTAATGGAGGCTTTCGTTTGAAGGATATTCTTAGTCCTTCCGAAATCACCCCTCTCACCCAAGGGTCGTCCGTAATCGACGTCCACTCTTCTGTAAAACTCGACAACCTTCCGCCAACCGGAACATGATAGAGGTTCAAACCATCACCTCCTGGACCTGCGAGGCCTGCGGGAGGAGAAACCACGTCCTCCACGACCCGCGCCTCGTCCCGACGACCTCGGGACGTCAGACCGGTTGTCTCGGCCCGAAGAACGTCCCGCACGTGAGTCGCTGCCTTGACGGTCTCTAGAATAAGACCAAGGGGACTCAAAGGAACCTCTATAGGAACCTCTCTTGGGCATATTTGTCCCAGAAGTGCCTGTCTTACTCTTATCTGCTGAATCCGACTTTTAGAAGCAGATTTAAAAAGCAGAGAATCCGAAGCTTTCTTAGTAATTTTATTATAGATTGCTGAAAGCTTGCCATCGAAGAGAAGCTCTCCGGAGACCGAAGCGACTCTGAGAGAGTTCTTCACCTTACTAGCCACGCGTGTGGATGTAGCTAGGGCTGCGTCACGTCTAACCAACTCCAGGTTTGCCACTGAAAGGGCGGAGTTATACATGGAATAAGCCACTGCCCTTGAATGAAGTCTTAATGAGGATTGTATATCCTGGAATTCTTTCCCTTGAAGACGCAGTGATAATGCCTTTGTAAGGTGGTCTGCGTATGATAAAGCATCTAAGCTGGCTCTGTTAGACGTAATTGTCGTTTCCAACGCCGCGGTTGGAATGGACATAGACGACGGTAATGACAATTCCAAGTCTTCCACCTCGTCGTCTAGACGCAGAGGAACTCTCGGTATGCCCTGTCCTGCCGTATCGAATTTATTCCTTGAATTGATGAAAGGCAGGTTAAGAGCATTGGCGGACAAGAAACCAGCTTTGCCTGTTTTGGAAGCCAGCTTAAAGATAGCGTCGTTCAATAATTCGAATGTTCTTGTGACATTATTGGACTG
Source organism: Pictodentalium vernedei (assembly GCA_031216915.1). Taxonomy (NCBI): domain Eukaryota; kingdom Metazoa; phylum Mollusca; class Scaphopoda; order Dentaliida; family Dentaliidae; genus Pictodentalium; species Pictodentalium vernedei. Next base: position 312,948,641 of record CM062297.1, read on the forward strand.
AGACGGAAACTCAGGGACGATGTCTCTGAACCGCTCAAAAAATTCAGTGTCCAATGACGCTATCAGTCTCTTGTCCGGTATCGCAGCAGTCTGGCCCGACGGAACAACTTGAGGAAGGTAGTGCCGGATGAAATCTACAGCAGCTTTATGTTGTTCCGAAAGGGATAGCTCCAAGTCCTCAATATCCCTTTCGCCATCCGGTCGGACCTCATGATGTTCCCGGTCGTCCGCACCCGATGCTTCGGCGGAGCGTACCGACCCAGCGCCATCGGATAATTCCTGATCCGACAACGATTCTGTCATTTGCTGGGATGCTGCGATAATTTGTGCTATCTGAGCTAGCACGTCCGTCATCGAGACCTGTGGAGTAGCGGTCTTTCGCTGCTTAGCCGCCGGAAGCTCTGCATCAACTGACTCCCGCATACTTCTCTTATGCGAACGTCCGGAGTCTACCGGCCTCTTGTCCCTGGCTACCGGATGGCATGGCCTCTCTCGCTCGCGGCCCGGCTGGACCTGGACGAGCTAGGAACCGGACTACAAGGCTTCCTCCGATCTCTCCTCTTATCCGCCATCACTGGGTGTGCACCTAGTATGTTTATAGTACTCGCATCACCCAAAACTCCTTCCTGGACCGCAACGGACGAACCCGGCTGCTGAACCATTCGGTGAATGGACGCTACACCGGGCGAGCTAGCGGAAAACAGCGCCGTCGATCCTACTAGGGACCTCTTAGGCAACTGGCGTTTCTCCATGAGCACTTTTGCCGCTAGCTCTTCATTAGATTGTGACGACGGAAGCGCACCTTTGGAAGATAACATGGAAACATCACCCTGTTCTTGTTCCTCTGAAATAGAAACTGATAAACTAGAGTGATCCTGCGGAGAAAGTACTGGCATAGCCCTTTCCCCGCTAACAACATACCGTGACACACGTTTCCAATGTTTGTCATCCCAATATTCACATACTGAACAGGAGTTAGTGCGAGTACACTGACTACAATTAATACAATGATCATGAAAGTCAGAGGAAGATTTCCTCTCATTACAATTTGAACAATATCCTTTCATTGTGAAAAGACAACTTTAAGTCCTAGTACTCGCACGAACCCCTGAACACAAAGATACATAATAACATGATCCATTAACATTGAAAAAACAATTGAAATCAAAAATAAATTTTGAAAAAATATTTTTTCAGCAAAGCCCAAGTTTCTGAAAAGTAACGTTGAGCCCCAATGGATCCCAAGCCTAAGTGTGGACAAAAATTTTAAAATTATTTTAAATAATTAATGCAACACTTACGAATAATAATAATGTATCTTGTAATAAGATAAACTAGTACAAAGGCAAAAAGCCCCCCTCAAAAGAGACTGTTGCCAATGTAAACAAGAAGTGTATAAACACCAGAAAACATGACTCCAGGCACTGACAATCCTGGCCCGAAATCAGTTACCAAAATATACACTATCTGATGCAAAACAGAGACTTCCAGGGAAGAATCTGCAGAACATCAGATGGTAGATGCAGAACACTACGTCTAAACACCCATGGGTGAGAATGTAAACATGGGGAAAATAACAGAATTCATTCTGTTACCAAGCTAATTCTCCCAAGAAATTTTAGTAGTAATCTTACTCAAAAATATGCCAAAAGCATGGGAGAATAGCAAGGGGGGACTTAAAGGACAAGGGGAGAGGAAACACTGAATAAGCAGTGCAACTTCATAGCAAGAATGACAACAACAGGCCCATGCCTCGAAAATAGGCAACTTAACATAATTTCATTACAAAATTTTAAGTTACAGCCCTGAATATTTTCTGTCACTCCTTTTTCCTCTCCTCCTTTTATATCCTCCTTAGAATCACCATTTCTCCAATATTTATGTGTCTGGCATCATTTAAACTGAGATTTACAAGCACAAAGATCAGTGAGATGTTAACTGATGAAGGGCCAAACAAAGAATGATAATTGGCGCCAATTTCGGGACGTCCTTGACACTGCGCATGTGCAGTGAGGGCAAAGTATGGAGGACCTTCAGGACATGATTTCTTTTGGTTTTAGATGCAAATTTTGGGGATTGGGGGGCAAAATTTGTGTTTGGCCCTAGAATTTTAAGAGTTAGCACCAGCTATGTCTGGGTCATTGGTACAGTATAAAAATATGAATAATATACACTATTATTTGGGCATTTTCCAGCAGAACGGAGCAAAGTGGATATTTACGAACAAATATAAAACATAGACCAGGGTTCCCACATCTACCGAGAAAAAAAATTCCATACTTTTTCCAGACCCTCTTCTATTTTTTCGATACCCTTTGCAGCCATCGCAGCATTTTTTTTAGCCTCCAAGGTGACCAGATAAATCAAAAATATATCTTACAAAACACTTACATGTACATACAATGTGCTTGGAGTTTAACCTTACTGCCAGTTCTCTTGAGTTTTTGACCACCAATTATCACAACTGATGAACCAAAACTTATATTAAAATTCTTTAGTAACAAGTCAATCAACAACTGTTGGCTGTGCTGTTTTTGAGGGTTTTTTTTTAGTGTTTCATATCCAAAATAGTATGTTTTCTGGAGGCCTCATGTCTTGTCTATTTCAGACGTCAAAACACTTGTCACAGATGAGACATTTTGTCTCTGTCTTTGTTTTGAATTTTCGTGTTCCTGCTAATCCAGTGTGTATATTTAGGATTTTCCAACTACATTTCTGAAAACAAATATTTCCCCATTTCCTTTCACTTTAATTTGTTTATGGTATTACACAATGCCTCAACTTAGCAGATCAAACTTTCAAGTTTTTGTGTTGTTTTTCTTGACGTTCACAACATAAACACATTATCAATGGTCGCAGCCATTTTGATCACGGAAATATACAGATCAATTAATGGTCGTTAATGTTCGTGTCAGATTGGTTATTTCTGTGATGGGTTACAAAGGCCTAAATTTTACGAGTTTCGAAATTTGATTCAAAATGAAATAAAAACTAAAATAAAAAGAAATTTAGTAAGAAGTTTGAATTTCATGAACGGCAAAAGTGATTCTAAATATATTTAATTAAATTTCTATACTTTTTCCATACCATTTATATGAAAGTTAAAAAATTTATAGTAATTTATATATTTTTTATACTTACCAATGACCCAGACATAGCTGGTGCTAACTCTCAAAATATAGGGCCAAACACAAATTTTGCCCCCCAATCCCCAAAATTTGCATGTAAAACTAAAGAAAACATGTCCTGAAAGGCCCTCCACACTTCGCCCCTACTGCGCATGCGCAGTGTCAAGGACGTTCCGAAATTGGCGCCATTAATCATTCTAATAACCAGTGCCTGGTAAGCGCTATGTACTCAGCGGGGAGGCAAGAGTTCCCAACTCCTGGGAGGGCCATCCCCGTCTGGGTCATTGGTAAGTATAAAAAATATATAAATTACTATAAATTTTTTAACATTTTTATACTGTACCAATGACCCAGACATAGCTGAATAGTAAAAAGGCTGGAGGGCCAAGGACATAGAGTAAAATGGAATACGCTCAATAAAATAAAATAGAGTCATCCCCTGTAGGGAAAAAGAAGTAATAGGCCTTACATGTATCTTTCTTATTTATGATAAATTAGAAAGATACAACACCTTCCAAAATTGAGCTTCATACATCCATGTACTCTATTAATATCCAATATAATCCTTATACTAATAATTTTTAAAGTAAGCCAATAAATAAAGTAAGTCTAGAGAATAGAGACTCTTATACTCCTAAAAGTGTCTGAGGATTGCATAATCATGTCCGTTGACATATGCAATATTCAAAAGCTATACTTTAAAAACTAAGACTTGAATGAATTTTAAAAACCTAAACTTCTCACTAAACAACCATCCCAATAACAGCTCAGAATTACTAACTCCGGAGGAGGTATCCCCTTGTTTTCATAGTAAAACAGGTGACCCAAGGGAACACCCCCCCCCCCCCCCCCCTTTTTCTTGCCCTGGGTCAAATAGCCCAGAGCGAAGAGGGCAGCCGAACGGAGACACTGCCAAAACAGACAGCCTACCTAGCTATAGTAGCAACTGTTAAGTGAATGACATTCTGAGCAGTAGATAATAGACCTAACAATAGAGGCCTCCAGAAATGGACTCGATATTTCTGAGATAAAATTCATGAATGTGGATGGCTGAGCGCAATGAGCGGCCTTCAAAAATCTATAATAGCGACACTATTAATGTAAGCCCAAGAAGTAGAAGAACTCTTACTTCATGAGCCGAAATCTTAAGCACAACTGCTAAGTCAATGATATACCATAAGCAGTACCGATAGTTAATAGAATCCATTAACAATAAAATGGAGCGTAACGTCCTTCTACTAAACATCAAAGACAGAAGAAGCTTACGCCCTTTGTAATAAACAGATATCTGTTTATAAATACATAAACTGTACCCGGAAAGAGTAAAGGCCTATGCCCATACGAAGACGGAAGGACCTTAAAATAATAGGTTCCGGATAATAGGAGCCTAACTCTTATGCAACAATCCAACCTAAATAGTAACGGAAGTATTGATTCCGAAACTATGAAAGTGAAAATCATCCATCGATAGTGCATGAAACTCACTGACTCTACAGTAAAAGAGAAACCAACAGAATTACTGTCTAAAAGGTCAGATTTTGAAAACTACTGTTTCCAGAGGCTCAAATGATTACTTAGCTAAATAAGAACCGAAGTTAAAATCCGTATAGGAATTTAATCTAAAGATTCTAAGTCTATTTATCAAAAAGTTACTAACTGACTTAGATAAAGAGACAAAAGACTCAATTGTAAACTATCGTAGAGTGCATAGGTATGAGGTAACATAAACCTATAACCTAAATAATAACAGGCTGCAGTAGATCTTGTGAAACAAGTATACTAAAAAAATAGCAATGAGTAGTATGGAGGGATCAACAATATGAACATAATGATCCCTACACCACGACGGAAGAGCCTCCACTTTAGCCGCATAGAATAGCGAAGAAGAGGATCTCCTATAGTAAGAAATCGCGTCCAAAGCTCGTCCAGTACAGTGCTTACAATACAATACGGACCTCACAACGGAATACATGAAGGTTGCGACCTTGCTGGTTGTGATAAAGATGACACGATTTACCCAGTGAAAAAGATCCTCACATAGAGGAAGATTTCACGTTAAGACCCACAGTAGACAAGAGAGTAAATTACTCATGATCTCTGTGAAGATAGAGATGCTATCAACAGAAATGTATTGTGGTTGTTTATCTTAGCAATACCTGCTAAAACAACAGCGCCGGAGGATACGCGTATCCTATCATTCCGTCTTATAGATCAATAGAGCGTTAACAATATTAGCTCAGAGATCTGGACAAGCCAACACATACGTCTGCAATTGATTAGCAAGCTGTGTCATAAATAAATCATCATTGGGCGCTCCCATAGATAGCAAATCTGATTGAATACTTGTTTGTTGAGAGTCCATTCTGACAGCAACAAGCGACCCGTAAGAGAACGGGAGTCCGATAAAACAATCAGACGACCCGGAATATGACGGACCAAAACTGAACTTGGTGTACTATAACCAACAGACGGATTCTTTCCATTAAATTGAATAACGGAAACGAAAGAGTGCCTCCCTGGTTCCGGAGATACGCCACTACTGTCGAATTAAAGGACAGGAATTTGGGCATGCGTTTCTGAATAATGTTCATGCAATGACATAAAGCAAGCCTAAAAAACATTATTCCGCGGAAGAAAACTGATTGCTAAAAGACTGCGGAACCCAAAGACCCTGGCACTTCGAATCCGTAGGGATCAGTATTATATCCCAATCTGTTTGACTGGCAACCGTCATAACAGCCACACTCGGGTCCGGCAACTGCGGCGGCACTCTCTGAGTCAACCACCGAATGTTTGCCCCAGTCTGAATCTCTTGTAACACTAGATAGACAAGAGAACGTGTAAATCGAGCAATTCATGGATTGCCGAAAAGTTGCCGTCGAAGAGAAGCTCCTCCGAGAACGAAGCGACTCTGAGAGAGTTCTTAACCTTACTATCCATGCGTGTGGATGTAGCTAGGGCTGCGTCACGTCTAACTAACTCCAATCAGCCACTGAAGGGCGGAGTTATACGTGAACAAACTACTGACCTCAAAAGAAATTACATTGAGAATAATATCCCGTAAATCTTTTCTTGAAGACGTAATGATAACGCCTCAGTAAGGCGGATTACGTATAATAAAGCGTCTAAGTTAAGTCTACTATACATAATGTCGTTCCCAACATTGAAATTGGAAAAGACATAAACGGCGAAAAAGAATATATGCAGTCTTTAATCACACCGTCTAGACGCATATGAACTCTCGGTATGCCCTGCTCTGCCAAAATAAACTATTTGTATAAATGATAAAATGGCAGAAATGAGCAACGCGGACAAGAAACTAAACTATCATGCTTAGTAGCAGGCTTGTATATATATATATATATAGCGTCGAAAAATAAAACACATGTTGTAATGACAATATTGGACTGCGTCGGTAAGTCAGGGACAATGTCCCTGAACCGATCGAAAAATCCAAGTCCAATGACGCTATAAGTCTCTTATCCAAGATCGCAGCAATGAAGTCCGAAATAATAATCACTGGAAGATAATGCCAGAAGATATGAAAGGCATCATCCGATACTACTAAAGGGAAAACTCGAAATCTTTCGAATCCCTTTCGCCATCCTGTCGGACCCTATAAAGCGTTCGGTCGTCCGTACCTGATGCAACCGCGGACCGCACCGACCCAGCGCCGTCGGATAATTCCTGATTCGACCGAGAAACTGTCAATTGCTGGGATGCTGCGAAACAACTGTGCTAACTCGGATAGCACGTCCGTCACTGAGGCCTGAGGAGAAGCGGTCTTACGATGCATTGCCGCTGGAAGCTCCGTGATCGTTACCCCGTGCATACTACCAATATGCGAGCGAACGGACTGTATAGGCCTTGTGTCCCTTGGCTACCGGATGGCGCGACCTATTCGCCGTGGAATCACTGAATGCCGAAACTGATCGGATACTCGAGGTCACGTAGCCAATGTGCGGTCGTGTGCCCTGCTGTGAGGATGAGGAAGCATTAAAGACAGTCTCTCGGACTGTCAATATAACGGAGCGTCCCGACCAACAGACATATGCTCCGAATGTAAAATATCTGAACCACAACATGCGGTCCCCTATGTTGCTGGGCGAGAGAGGGACCTCTCTCGCTCACAGCCCGGACGGACCTGGACAAGCCAGGAACCGGACTAACAGGCTTCCTCCGATCTGTCCTCAATCTGCCGTCACTGGGTGAGTACTAAAGTAATTAAAGTGCTCGCATCACCCAAATCTCCTTCCTAGACTGCAACGGACGAACCCGGCAGCCGAACCATTCGATGAATGTACGCTACACCGGGTGAGCTAGCGAATGTCACTCCGTAGGCGATAGACATATTCCATGAGCACTTATTGCCGCTAACTCTTCATTAACTATGACGACAGAGGCACACTTTTGAAAGACATCTCCATAACTCTTCGAACAAGAAACCAGAAATGCTTGGTTAGCAAGCATAAAATAATAATATATATAGCGTCGTTCAATAATTCGAAAGTTTGTGTGACATTATTGGACTATGTCGGAACTGAGGGACGATGTCCCTGAACCGAACCAAAAATTTCTAAGTCCACCGACGCTATCAGTTTCTTATCCGGCATCGCAGCATTCTGGTCCGACGAAAGAAGCTGTAGAAGACCAAGTCAGATGACATACACAACAGCATATGTTGTTCCGAAAGGGAAAGCTCGAAATCCTCCGAATCCCTTTCGGTATCCCGTCGGACCGGATGAAACTTTCGGACGTCCGTACCCGCTTCCGCGGAGCGTCCCGACCCAGCATCGTCGGATAAAATATATGCGACAGATTCAGTTGATGCTGGGATGCTGCGATAAACTGTGCTATTAAGGAAAGCACGTCCGTTCCCGAGGCCTGTGCAGTAGCGGTCTTACGATGCATTGCCGCCAGAAGCTCCGTGTACGTTGACTCCCGCACACTTCCTATGCGAACGTCCGGAGTCTGCAGGCCTCGTGTCCCTGGCTACCGGATGGTGTGACCTGGTCGCCGAAGAATCCTTGATCGGCGAAGCTGGTAATATATCGGCGGTCACGCAGCCAAGGTGCGGTCGTGTGCGCTGACGAGAAGAGGAAGCCTTAGCAGTCTCAACGGACTGCCTATACAACGGAGCGTCCCGAGCGACGGACGTATGCTCTGCTTGCGACACATTTTGTACCACAACATCTGGGGCCAGATGTTGTTGAACGAGAGAGGGGCCTCTCTCGCTTGCCGTCCGGATGGACCGGAACGAGCTATGAACCGGACTAAAAGGCTTCCTGCGTTCTCCCTCCGATCCGCCGTCACTGGGTGTGCATTAGGTTAATTTATAGTGCTCGCATCACCCCAAAATTCCTTCTAGACCGCAACGGACGAACCCGGCTGCCGAACCATTCGGTGAATGGACGCTAGCGGACGTCAAGGAGCCGTCGAACCTACTAGGGTCCTCTTAGGCAATTGGCGTATTTACATGAGCACTTTTCCGCTAGCCCTTCATTAATTGTGACGACGGAGGCACACTGTTGGAAGACATCACAGATACATCACCCTAATCTTGATCGTCTGAAATAGAAATTGATAAAGTAGAGTGACCCTGCGGGGAAAGGACCGGAGTGTCCAAATCCCCAACACATACCGTGACATACGCTTCCCATATTGTCATCGAAATCATACGATACAGAACAGGAGTTAATGCGAGTACACTGACCACATATAGAATGATAATAAAGTCAGAGGAAGACTTCCTCTTAAAACAATTGATCAATATCCTTTCAATGTGAAAAGAAAACAAGTCCTGGTACTCACACTAAGGCAATCAAAATACATAATAATAATATAGATCCATTAATATAGAAAAAATAATTGAAATCAAAATATTTTGAAAAAATATTTTTTCAGAACAGCCCAAGTTTCTGAAAAGTAACGTTGAGCCCCAATGGATCCCAAGCCTAAGTGTGGACAAAAATTTGAAAAATATTTTAAACAATTTATTCAACACTTACGAACAATAATAATGTATCTAGTTATGATTTAAAATAACATCAAGATATTATTTTTTAGAAATCCCCCCCCTCACACAGAGGGCTGTTGTAAATGTAAACAATGAGTGTAAAAACACTAAAATAAGACTCCAGGCACCCAGGCCCGAAATCGATTACCAAAAATACACTATCTGATGCAAAACAGAGACTTCCAGGGGAAGAAACTGCAGAACATCAGATGGTAGATGCAGAACACAACGCCTAACCACCCGTAGGTGAAGACGTAAACATGGGGAAAGAACAGAATTCATTCTGTTATTCAGCTAAAACTCCCAAGAAAATTTAGTAATAATAATTACAAAAACTATGCCAAAAGCATGGAGAGAATAGCAAGGGGGAACTTAAAGGACAGGGAGAGAGGAAAACACTTAAAAAACAGTGTAACTAAATAATCAGAATGACAACAAAATGGCTGCTGCCTTGAAAATAGGTAACTTAACATAATTTCATTAAAAAATTTTAAGTTACAGCCCTGATAATATTCTGCTCACACATTCTTTTCCTCTCCTCCTTCTCTATCCTCCTTAGAATCACCATTTCACTAATATTTATGTGTCTGGCATCATTTAAACTGAGATTTATAAGCACAAAGATCAGTCAGATGTTAACTGATGAAGGGCCAAACTTAGATATTAATGGCGCCAATTTCGGAACGTCCTTGACACTGCGCGATGCGCAGTAGGGGCGAAGTGTGGAGGGCCCTTTCAGGACATGTTTTCTTTAGTTTTACATGCAAATTTTGGGGATTGGGGGCCAAAATTTGTGTTTGGCCCTATATTTTGAGAGTTAGCACCAGCTATGTCTGGGTCATTGGTACAGTATAAAAATATGTCATTTTCCATACCTTTTCCAGGCCTGGAAAAAGTTTTTAAAAATTCCATATTTTTTCCAGACATAGACACTGTATTTTAATCATACTTGGTTGAAAACGTGTACAAATAAATATACATCAATCAAAAAAGTAAAATTTTCAAGTCTCATGAATTCATACTACTTTTAGAAGACACTGCAAGCCAATAAAAAGGTTCAGTGGGGGGGGGGGGGGGGGGGGGGGGGGGGGGGGGGGGGGCAAATTCAAGGAGGGATTACCTGAGAAGCAAAACCTTTTTTCTATTTGGAGTTAATTCTGTTTCTTAAGAATGGAAAGAATACCTCCCTGACTGTTACAACAAAATGTCACCAATATTTTAAATTTTATATTAATACTTTGTTGCTGAGTGACATCAAGCAGTACTTTGCAGTGTAAAACTCTAAGAAGTTCATGAGTTAATTCTTACCAGAGCTCCTTTTCCTTCTTCGGGATTAGGATATTTTACAGTAGGAAACTCAGGATCTGGTTCAACCTATAAAAAAGAGATGCATGTTGTCAAAAACTAACAAAGAGGAGTGCTGTGAAATTAGAAAATTGGGCTATATGTCTCACAGAGATTGATCAGAGCTAAAAGAAGCAAAACTGATTTTAAATTTCATGTACAGCATATCATAAATCACAGCTGAACTTATACTGGCACAACATCTTGTGAAAAAAAATGAAAAAGAGAAGCATTAAATTATACACATCAAGGATATGTATAGTTTCAACGTTCATACGACTCAGGACAAAAAAAATCAAGGACTTTTCAAGGACATTTCACAGACAAATAAGCATTTATAAGGCCTGATCAAGCAGCAGTTTTCTGATGGGATTGTCATTTCTCAAACATCTCATCTGCATCTAAAATCTATTTCTTGCACAATTGGCTGGGTGCTAGATTCTGTTTGGAGGTTACAATTTGTTCAATATTTATTTTGTTATAAATCATTGGAGAGTGCCTGCAGGCACTCTCCAATGATTTATAATAAAGTAAATTGATGTGAAGAAAGTGTCATTTGCAACTGACTGTGCACTGAGTCTGCACAAAGAATATCAAGACTTATTTAAAGTACAGTACATGGAGAGTGGATTGTAAGTAAAACACCCACGGAGTGGAGTTATGACCCAACGTATCACTTTCAAATTCTGTACATATGGACAAAAAACACAAGCAATGTTTCAGCCAATGGACCTCTGGGTTTAAAGTACAGTACGTGAAGTGGATTATAACTAAAACACCCATGGAGTGGAGTTATCACCCAAAGTATCCCTTTCAAATTCTGTACTTATGGACAAAAAACACAAGCAATGTTTCAGCCAATGGACCTCCGGGTTTAACCCAGAGGTACATTGGCTGGAACTTTGCTTGTGATGGTTATGCTTTGCAACAAATTTGCAATTATTGCTCGGGTGTAATCTCCACTCTACGGGTGATTTAATGATAATATACTCTCCAATTTTAAATTGATGGTGACTTACAGCAATCTACCAGTCATTTCCGATATGCATGTTTTCTTTCCTCACCTTTTTTAAAAAATTAAAACCAAATAAAACTGAAAACTTGGCAAAAGGTTGGACTCAAATAAACAAACTGCAACGATAGCAGGAAAAATCCAAGGGCATTCAAGGTGTTTGATATTCAAGTACTGTTCAAGGGCATTTTCGGAATATGATAAATTCAAGGAGTTTGACTAAAATTCAAGGACTTTTCAAGGCTGTGCAAACCCTGAGTTTTCAAGTGGAAGTGAAAATTAAATGAAGGGAAAAAATAAAAAACAACATACTTTCATGTGTGATATGATTTTTCCTCCCCATGGGCCAAAATAATGTCATTTTCAATCAACATGTGCAGATTTCCATTTCTATATATGCTTTGAAACTGCTGTTTCTTGGCTTTTTTTTAAAAAAATGCGAGTTTCACCCCAAACTATTATAGATGGTAAAAATGAAACAAAAAATTCCAAGTACATAAAAGAGCAATATCTCTTACAAAATATTCTGAATAACACCTGCATTGAACACCAGTCTAGTCATCAATAAAATACACTTGCATAGCAAATATGATATTCAACCAAGTATTTTAAAACCTATTGAGTTTGAAAATCCACAAAGGGCAATAACTCTAACAAAAATACTCTGAATAACATCTGCATTGAACAAGGCATCAACAAGATACACTTGCATACTAAATGATACCATCCCAGCACGTATTTCAAATACTGACTGATCAACCGACTGACAGAGAAAGACAGATCACTTTTAATTAAAAATGTTCAGAAATTTTCAAATTGCCATGAATTTGAGATTATAATCACATATGTAACTTAACAAAACATATGACTTCAAAAACAGATAAGAATCAGTTCTTCTTCCAAAACCAACTTAACCACAACATTGTGAACTTATACTACCATAGGACAAAATACTTCCAAAGCTGTCATTTCCGGCAGAGTAAATTATCTTCTTTGAAAGTTATTATGAGCTCTTGACATAACAAATTTCACTGTATTGAAAGTAGTGATTTGAGAACACTGGCAACCAATTTAAATTACATAGGAGGATATGAAGAGTGTGTCCAGTGAAACGATATTAATTGTTAATTCAATTAAAATGAGGGATCAGTTGATCAGAATTTGGTTACTAACCTATAATATGGAGTCAGATGAATATTTGTTCCATTATACCTAGTTTGACAGAGCTCATGGATAAATCACAAAAGTTTTTATTTCATTGAAAGGGATTTAACCCTTTACCTAACCTGAAAAGCAGACGACACTTGCAAACAAAATTCTTGAATAACTAATTTTTTGTCTAAAAAATGAGGGGTCATAACCTATGTTTTTGAGACAAAAAAATTAACTGGCGATTTTTGTGAATAGCCCTGGCCGGTTTTGGCCGTTACGCTGGGTAAAGGGTTAATCTCTTACCTATATGTAATTGACATGTCAAATTGGTTTCAACTGGTAAAGCGCTAATTTGTTTCCGAAGATGATTTGAAACACAAGTAATTTTTAACGATACTGTTCTACCAGCAAAGGAAGCTTTAGTATTGCATGACTTTGATCATTAAAGTTTTGTTACAATTCAATGGAAAGTGCCCATTGGCTCTCTCCAATATACTGTAACAAAACAATTTTATATAAATATTTTTCTTCTACTTATGCAAAAACAAGCTGATGCATTCAGTGTAAAGACACTCAAGTGGCATGCAGCACTTTCAGTAGGGTGGCTTCTAGAACTCAATCTGTTAGACTATAGTAAATGGTTTAGTGTTTACAAGTTGTATGCAAATAAGAGGGTTATTCTATAAAAAATTAAGTGGGATCGACTGCACTTAAAAAGCCTGAGAATGTCATCTTGACTAAATGAAATGGCATAATTTTTTAATTTTATTTCCTAAGCAAATACAAAATTTGTAATAAAGATTACCTGGTCTCTGACAGGAACTGGTGGTGGAAACCCAAATGAGTTAAGAGATTCAATAACATATTGGTAACCAACGCCATGCATGGCTGTGTATGTAAATTTTATAGGACAGCTACTATTCTTATCCCTAAAATTAGAAAGTTTTTAATTTAAAAGTTTACCCAATCCAATTTTCGTCAAAAATGGAAGACTTTTTTTACATAAGGTAAAAAAGAAAACAAAATCCATCAAAACACAATAGTTGCTTCTTACTGAAAAAAGTAAATGAATTACAGAGTTATTACCCCAAACAAATCTATCTGTGTTTTTTAATTAAAAAAAAAAGATTACAGTTTGAAAAGATGGCCACTTCCATTATTTAACTTTCTTCAGACTACAGGTAAATTTCCCAATTGAACAAGCTCTTAATTAAAAATAGAATATGTTTTCATTTTTAGAATTCACTTTAACCCTTTACCTAACATGAAAAGCAGACGGCACTTGCAAAAAAAATCCTTGAATAACTATTATTTTCATTTGTGGTCTCAAAAACATAAGTTATGACCCCTCATTGGAACGAGCTCAACGAGCTCGTTCCAATGAGGGGTCATAACTTGTTTTAGAGACGAAAAAAATGAAAAAATAATGAAAATTAATTGGCGATTTTTTAGAATAGCGTTGGCCGGTTTTGGCCGTTACGTTAGGTAAAGGGTTAAAACAATTTCCACAATCCAGTGTAAGTATTTCTATTAGTTCCTTGAATACAGCACTGTATGTAACATGTAACCAACTTACCTTGTGCATTTTACAGCCTACGTCAGTACATGTATATATTTTCATGTAGTGTGTGATATGGCAGCTGATCAACTAATCCTATGTAATGCATACAGTTAGTCAGTGTATTTTAGCTTACAAACTAACTCTCTGAAATGTACAGGGTATGTCAATACTTTCAGGTTATAATAAGATCATCTTTATTAAGTGACTAACCCTATGCATTACACAGCCTTAGTGAGTATACATTTTCATGAAGTGTGTGATATGGCAGTTACCATCATTTATTAATTGGCATTTCATGGCACTTTCAACAGCCAAGGTCTTATTGTGTTGGCAGTTTCTTTTTTTTGGTGGGGAAGCTGGTTTACCTGTAGATAATATCGCCAAGTAGTGACGAGTAATGGTCAGACTCTCCAATTTGCAGACCCAGCACACATGGAGTTGGCACTGCTTGATGGCATGCAAACCTCAGTGTGCAGCATGCTTTAGCACCTTGTGTCTTGGTGTCAGTCAGGATCAAACCAATAACATTCCAATCTGTAGGTCAATGTGCTAAGGCCTGAAAAATTGAAAATCTGTTTCTCAGGCCCTCCCACATGGTCCTTTTGGCTGCCACATGCTCTCTTTTTATAACCAATGCAAACTTAAAAAAAATTAAACGGTTTATGTCTGATATTTTACCTAAGTTAATAAAATTGATAAATATGTCCCTTGAGTGCAACAAGGCTTTGCAATGCTTTAGCATTGAAAAGCTTTGTTACACTCAAGGGATGAAATACACCACCACCCATGCTATTCTGTAGATTATGAGGCCTAAAACATAAAACAAACCATGAAAATGA
Source organism: Pictodentalium vernedei (assembly GCA_031216915.1). Lineage (NCBI taxonomy): Eukaryota > Metazoa > Mollusca > Scaphopoda > Dentaliida > Dentaliidae > Pictodentalium > Pictodentalium vernedei. Next base: position 312,963,693 of record CM062297.1, read on the forward strand.
ACTTTGGATGGCAAAGAAATAATTACAAAAACAAAAATTAAAGTAAAAATATACCTGCCCACATGCAATTTTATAAATGGTCTGAGAAACAGAGGATCTACTTTGTGGGGCCTAATTAATGAGCTATGATACTCTCTTTATCCTTGCTTAGCTCATTAGTTTTGAGGCATGTGAAACATGGGGTCTACAAAAGCAAATTTCTTTTTTGTAGGTGCAGAAAGGGTTATTAGACAAACATCATGAATAAAGTTATGCTTCCTTCCTGATATAATGTAATGGGTAAAGTGAAACTACCAAACAAATCAAGTTATCTCATACTGCTACCGCTTCACCTCATTTACTTCAAAACTTACCTGTGGTAACACAGTTTTTTAACGTCCTCATTGTACAGCTTAAAAACTTCATCCATAGGATCATTTCTCAATGGACTACTGTCAACAACACTGGTATCCCATGAGGACTCCAAAGGTTCTAAGTTCTCCAAAATGCTACTTGCTATACCTGAGTCAATTGGTGAAACAATCTAGAAAAAAAATAATTAAGAGCTGAAAATTATGAGGGTATTTATCTATCTGAAAAAACATGGTTTAAACAAGATCTACAGTTGAAGGCAATTATACCCCCACTGCAGTGCTGGACCGATGAAGTAACTAGAAGGGGTATCAGTACCCCATGGCTCACCAGCAGGTGGCCAATGTAAGGGGGTGGCTGGAGTAAAAAACAAAGTCCAAAACCTGCACACAAAAGTCCAAAATTAAAGTAAATAATGAGCTAAAGGGTTAAATAATATAATAATAGCCCCAAGAAGCATGCTAACATAAAATAGGAACCATGGCAATATGCTACAAGTTAAGTCTCCACTTTGAAGAAAAGAAAGACAAACCTCAAAACCTGCACATATAAGTAAAAACAAAAAAGTATTACATTTGTTTCAATGCGTTAAAATTGAGAAAAATACCGATAATGTCACAGTAACCACCATGGCAATATGCCAGTAAGGTGAAACTCTACCTGCACATAAAACTCCAAAAAGTATCACTTTTGTTTCAAAGGGTTAAAATTGAGAAAAATACCCTGAAAATGTCACAGTAACTAGCATGGCAATATACCAGTGAGGTAAAACTCCACTTAAAAAAAAATATCAAAACAGGTACACAAAAGTCAAAAACCTGCACACAAAAGTCCAAAATTAAGGTAAATAAGCAGCTAAAGGGTTAAATAATATAATACTAGCCTCAAGAAGCATCCTAACATAAAACAGAAACCATGGCAATATGCTACAAGGTATTTTGCCACTTGGAAGAAAAGAAAGACAAACCTCAAAACCTGCACATAAAAGACCAAAAAAGTATCACATTTGTTTCAAAGGGTTAAAATTGAGAAAAATACCCTGCAAATGTCACAGTAACCACAATGGCAATGTGCCACAGTAACCACAATGGCAATGTGCCAGTAAGGTGAAAGTCTTCTTTAAAAACATCCACTTGGAAGAAATGAGAGACAAATCTCAAAACCTGCACATAAAAGTCAAAAAAGTATCACATTTGTTTCAAAGGGTTAAAATTGAGAAAAATACCCTGAAATGTTAAGGTAACCACCTTGGCAATATGCCAGTAAGGTAAAACTCCACTTGAAGACAAAATTTCAAAACCTGTACACAAAAGTCAAAAACCTGCACAGAAAAGTCAAAAACCTGAACACAAAAGTCCAAAATTCAACTAACTAAGCATGGAAAGGGTTGAATAAAATATTACTGTCCTTGAAAAGCATGCTGACATAAAAAAAAAAAAAAAGAATCAAAACCTGCACACAAAAGTTCAAAATGAATGAATCCGGCCGCCACCGCCGCCGCTGCCGACATGAGGGCTATGCCATAGGCTCACACAACTATTGTTGTTGAGCCAAAAATGAATTAAAAATAAAGTAAGGACTGTAACTCTGTTGAAAAAAGGCAGGCAACTTTTTTTATAACATGTGCAGGAACAGCTTGTCATTAGTGTCCCTCCTACCATATTGACTGAAATCCATCCACTCACTGGTAAGATATCACTGCAGACAGACAGATGAATAGACGGATGGGACACAGGAGTGGATGGCCAGATGGACGGATGCATATAATCCAGAATACCCCCCATTCTCTTCGAGAGTGTGGGTATAACAATTGTTAACTGGTGGAGTGCTAGAAACCACTATCATGACTCTGTTGAAAAGTGTAGAAAGCCACTAGCCATGAGTGGCTTTACACTTTATCAATTAGCTTGTTGTTTTCTCAGCAGTATGTTTCTATATGTTTTGTTACAATTTATTGGAGAGTGCCAACAGGCACTCTCCAATAAATTGAAACAAAACAATTGTTTATGAATGAAATCGTACTAAATTAATCCTCCTCTTGCTGGTAGCATGTCATCTTTGGAAAAAAATACCCATTTTACAAACCACTTTTCAAAAATAATTTATTTATTTATTTATTGGTGTTTAAGGTCATATATTTCTGTACAATAGCTAATCATGACTGCTACATGGATATAAAGTCGAGTCCAGCCAATCGTTTGTACTTATGTTGCCCATTTTGGAGGACATCCATCTGAAGTGATGGTGATCAAATAATATTTTACCAGCAAAACAGAGCTTGTTTACCACAGTAAATGATCACAGCTTTACTTCCTGGGGTTCCCACAGGGATGAAAAATTATAAATTCAAAGTAATTTGTATATTTTTTATACTTACCAATGGCCAAGACTAGATGGTGCTGGCTCAAATTTATCCAGGGCCAAACACAAATTTTGCTCTCCCAATCCCCAAAATTTGCATGCAAAACCGAAAAAATCACGTCCTATCTGGTCCTCCATACTTTTGCGAACTGCGCATGCGCAGTATCCAGGAAGACACCAAAATTGGCGCTAACCATCATTCTTTCTAGAAATTGCCTGCTAAATGTTGTTAACAGCGGGGCGGTATGAGTGCCCACTCATGGGAGGGCCATCCCCGTCTGGGCCATTGGTAAGTATAAAAAATATACAAATTACTTTGAATGTATAATATTTTTATACAACAACCAATAGCTCAGACTAGCTGAATCGTAAAAAGGCTGGAGGGCCTAGGACACAGAGGAAAATCCAATTACTCAATCACTTCTTAAAGTATAGCTCCTACAGGAGAATAGGAGAGAAAGGAATTATATATGTCTTTCTTATTTACGAGAAACGAGAAATCTAAATTTTATAGTAAATTTCCTTTCTTATTATACCTACCACAATTGTTTACTACAGGCTTGCACTACAGTGGAAGTCCCTAACTCGGATAAAATACTCTCTATTTTTGTCTTTCCCATGCAAGTTGGGAAAGAAAAGTGGTGCAAAAGCACCAATAAAAATAAGCCAAAACTGGGTCGAGTGCAACCGGAGCAGACCCAGTACGGGACGCTCTCTCCCAAGTACTCCACGACTTCCGTTGCCAGTGCGCATATACCGTCTCTAAAGACTCATTCTTTTTGAATCCGTAAACGTTAGAGTTATGTGATCAGCGAGGAGGAAAGATTCTTTACCCGTAAAGAAGACGGGAGGGCCTCCATGTAAACAATTGTGGTAGGTATAATAAGAAAGGAAATTTACTATAAAATTTAGATTTCTTATCAACCTACTCACAATTGTTTACTACAGGCTGAATAGACAAAAGGCAGGAGGGAATCGCATAACCAACCCCCACATAACCCTAGTGCACTGGAACCGTGAAGTAGAAGGAAGAGGTCCCGAGGCTTATCAACCATAATGTCGCAATCATTGGTAAAGGACAATGAAAAGAGACATATGAGCCTGTGTGACACACAGACAGAAAAAGGGCAGTAACAGCACAAGGCTGAAACTGACCTTCAAGAAGCCTAATGGCTATGGCAGACAACAGCCTGAGCAGAAGAAAGAGGACCCAGGGCAAAAAGGTCCTCCGACTGCTCCTGCAACTGGCGCAAATAAAAGGTGGAGAAAGTAGAAGCATTTCTCCAATAGGCTGCCTGCATAACATCCGACAACTTGACGGAGTTAGAATAAGCCCAAGAGGTAGACATTGCCCGCACCTCGTGGGCAGAAATACCATTGGTAATACAATCGCCAACTGCTAAACGACTATAAGCTGTACGAATAGCAAGACAAATCCATCGAGAAATGGATTGAGGAGAGATCTTCTGTCGACCCGGAATGAGAGACAGAAAAAACGTTTTCTGCCTTTCCGTATGAAGCGTGTCCGATCAAGATAAATGCGAATAGCACGGACCGGACAGAGCAAAGGGCGAGTACCCTCAACAGAGGGAAGAGCCCTGATACAGATAGGAGGAGGAGTAGTATCTGGTAACTGATTCTTAGCCAAAAAGGAGTAATCAGTGGTAAAAGTAACACTGTTGGGAGAGCTCTTAAAAAAGGCCGGGTCAACCGAGAGGGCGTGAAGCTCACTAACCCGTCTGGCCGAAGCAAATGCCATCAGAAAAACCATCTTATATGTGAGAAAATGCATATCCACCTGGGATAAAGGTTCGAACGGTGCCCCCCCCCCCCCCCCCCCCCCAAGCAAAACAGCACCCACGAAAGATTCCATCGTGGAGTAAGCTGCAAAGTCCGAGGCCTTTTCAAAGAAAAGTGCCGAACAAGCTTGGAGAGGTAAGGATTAGTGCCGATACGACGCTTCCCCACATAAGAAAAAGTCTCTGAAAGCATAGACCTGTAACCCTTGATGGTAACAGGCTGGAGACCCCGAGAATCAAACAGATATACCAGAAACTCCGCAATCTGTGAAATCGAAGGATTGGCATAATCAACAGAGTGATCAGCACACCATCGACAGAAGACCTTCCATTTAGCTGCATAAGCTAAACCAGTGGAGTGCCTCCTTGAAGAAGAAATGCACTCCACTGCTCGTCTCGAAAAACCTCTACGGAGGAGACAGGACCTGACAAAAGATATGCGTGAAGGCACAATGAAGTCGAGTCGACGTGAAACCTCCTCGGGCGACCTTGACAAAGAAGGTCGCGACGTAGCAGGAGACGTGCCGGAACCGCCGCCATCAGCAAGCGGAGCTGATTGATCCACACCCGCTGAGGCGACAGGGGAGCGATCAGAATGATTCGACAACTGCAGGTTCGAATTTTGGCGAGAACCTGAGGAAGAATCGGAACCGGCGGGAAGGCGTAGCCGACTAGACCGTTCCAATCAAGTGACAGAGCGTCCACGGCAAAAGCCAGAGGATCTGGACACGGGGACACGAAAGTGTCCACCTGATGGTTCCAACGAGTCGCAAAGAGGTCGATGTGGGGACGTCCCCAGAGATTGCAAAGTGACTGGAACACTGCCCTGTGAAGCATCCACTCGGTGGAAATAACCCTGCCCTGTCGGGACAGGGAGTCGGCTAGGACGTTCAGACGACCGGGAATGTGACGAACAACCACTCCGGCGTGAACATCCTGAGCGAGCAGTAGAAGATCCCGAGCTAACTCGTACATCGGAAGCGAGTGCGTGCCGCCCTGGTTCCGAATGTAAGCAACCACTGTCGAATTGTCGGATAGTAGAAGGACCTGGCGATTCGACAGGTGAGGGATTCACTGCCTGAAACTCAGAAGAAGAGCAAGAAGCTCCTTCTGGTTGATGTGTGGAGCTGCTTGATCCTGGTCCCACATCCCGTGTAGGGAAAGACCGAGGGGATCCAACGTCGCACCCCATCCAAGATCGCTGGCATCTGCCGTCAGAACGCAATCGGACGTGGGTAAGTCCAGCGGAACACCCTGCGTAATCCACTGAACATCTGTCCAAGGAAGAAGGTGAGGATACAGAGAGTCCGGAAACGGAAGCACCTGATCCAGAGAATCTACATTCGGCCTACAACGACTGAGCAGAAAGTGTTGGAGAGGTCTGACACGCAGCCGACCTAGAGGAATGAGATCCGTCACCGAACCGCAAAGACCGATCAGCCGAAGAAAACTCCGAGCGGTCGCGGACCTGGACTGGGACAGAGTCAGAGCAAAAGCTGAGAGAATCACAGCCTTGGCCTGGGGAACAGCCACCAAATTGAATTTGGTTTGGAAAGACATCCCCAGATGACAAAACGACTGAGAAGGGACCAGGTCCGACTTCTCCTCGTTGACTCTGAATCCTAGCGACGTGAGCAAGCTCAACAGAGTGGCGACATCCGATTCCAGTAAGGCAGCATTGGAATGCCTCTGTAGGATATCGTCCAGATATGCCGAAGTAGTCACCCTGGACTGTGTGCGATGGAACGCTATCACATGCGACATCAGTCTGGTGAACGCCCAAGGAGCCAGGTTGAGGCCGAAAGGCATGGCCTTGAACTGGTAAACTCGCCCCAGAAAAGTGAACCTGAGATACTTCCGTGATGCCCGATGCATCAGAACGTGGAAGTAAGCGTCTCGCAGGTCGATGCTGGCTGCGAAATCTCCCTGGTGAATTGATTGGCGGACCGACCTGAAAGTCTCCATGCTGAACTTGGGAGCAATGATAGACTGGTTCAGGATACTCAGATCGATAACCGGTCGGAGTCGGCCGTCCTTCTTCGGCACCAAGAACAGGCGGGAATAGAAACCCACTGACTGAACGTTCTTGATGACCTCAATCGACCCCCTTGCCAGGAGATTGGCAATCTCCGTGGACAAAAGTTCCCGACGTAAAACGTCTGAAGGAACTGTGGTTGGAAAAGGCACCCTTGACAGAGTGGGGTGCCGTCGGAAGGATATGCGCAGCCCGGACCGAACAACATCTAACACCCATGGATCGGATGTGATGGTGGTCCAATGGTCTGCGAACTCTGCTATCCTTCCTCCAACCTGGGACGAGTCGCGGTGAGGACCTTCATTTCGAACCCTGACGAGAGGAGAAACCACCTCCTCTGCTAAATGAAGAATCCTGAGACTTCCCTCGATTCTGCCGACCCCTACCTTTACCCCGTGAGTAAGAAGTAGAGGCGGTGGCAGAAGGACCAGCCTTTTGCTTCACAGAGGAAGCAGAAGGGTACTGGTTAGGCTTGGAACGGCCCTTGCCTCCCCGAGAAGGCTGATCAAGCTGATGAAACAGCAGCTGATCTTTGGAATGACGTAGGACGTCATCCCGGACCGTCGACACGGAACCATGGAAAAGTTGCGGACCTGCCAAAGAAGCAGATCGAAGAGTAGCACGCTGCTCCTCGGGAAGGGATCGTCCTGTGTCCAGCAAAGCGTCCCTTCGAACTAATTCCAAATTAGCCGTGTTACAGGCATGCGTGTGAGTAAGGTGCATAAGCGCCTTGGACAGCACACGCAAAGGAGCCTGTACCTCGTCAAACTTATCTGGAGGCAGATAAGCAGCCAAAGCTGAGACGACGTGATCTGAGAGAGAAAGCATGCCAAGCATCTCTCTAGATAAGCCCAACGTGGACTCCAGAGTCGTCATTCGAATGACGGCAGACTTGGGCTTGGAAAGCCTGAGGGAAGTGGAGTCCTGATCCAGAACCGTCAAAGCCTGGCAGACTGACGGATTGGCGGAATCGTAGGAACGATAACGCACAGGAGGCAAAAAGGTGTCAACCCTGGTGAAGAACGAAGTCTTCAAAGCCTTGGAATTCAGCTTGGCATCCAATGCTGAAAAAGCTTCAACCACCTGTACCGACTGGCACGGTCGAAGGCGCCCAGAAGCAGGTTGCTCCAAAGGCTGTTGGCGCGCGACCGATGATCGCGGCCAGGCTGACACTGTCGGCTGGTTAGCAGGTTTGAGCTCAGGCAGAAACCCAAACACAAAGTCAAGAGCCGCCCCCAAGTCCGAAGACTGCTGGCCCTCGACCTCAAGCATGTCGGACTCCTCCCCAGAGTCGGAAGACACATAGCCCATCATGGGCAAACCAGCCGACGCCTCCCATGGTGTTTCCAATCCCGGGAGGTGGTGCCATAGGAGGCGCCTGGAAACCACCCATAGCCTCGCTGGAAGCAACAGGAAGGCTCTTAGAAAGAACCTGAGTGAGTAAGGAGAGGGCCTCCCTAAGCTCACTGCCTGTACCGCCCGGTTCGACAGGGGAGCGAACCGGCAAAGTGGCTTCACCTCTGACCCTCTTAACCAGCCAAGGGTCACGATCCTCCAAAACACCCGACGCGGGACGACGGGTGGCAGCCGAAACATCTGAAGGCAGACGTGTATAGGGGTACGATGCACCCCGAGGATCAATATTGCGAGAACTCATGAGAGTCACCGCGGACCTCTGCGGGGCAGAAGGTCCAGGCTGCACAAAAGGCGTTGGTCCCCCAAAACTGGTCGTGTGACCAGAGTGAGTAGACGGAAACGCCACGGAGTTCATAGTGTTTCCACTACGAACATCCGAATCCAAAGACACAACTGTGGTGCTCGACGGCGAAGAGACCACAGCGATGGGCTCGGCTGGCAGCCCCTTCCGACTTCGCCGAGTTGAAGTCAGGGAAGGCTGAGGCCGATATCCCACGTCTACAGTATCGGAGTCCTGCAGTCCCCTGCAGCGAAAAGCCGAGGCCGGCTGAAACAGACAACGAAGCAGACGGGCCAGCAGCAGTAGTAGATACGTCGAGAGTCGTTGAGGCTGGTGAAATAGTGGAGAGAGCACACCGGCTCGGCTCCGAAGGAGGAGTCACAACCCTAGTGACAGCCTCAGATGTCGACTGGAGGGGGACCGTAGTCCCGGAACCAGGCATCTCTACACCAGAACACTCAACGGCTCCCGCAGTATCCACCACAGGAAAAGACTGCACATCCCCCACGGAGGAGGAATAACTCTCACCAGACAAAGTCGGCTCGGGAGGCCCCGAACGACCACGTTCTCCTTTCCCGCGGGAGCGGGAGGCACGGCCACGAGAACGAACGACACGGTTTACTGACGCCCAGAAGGTGGAAGACCATGTTCCACAGACACCACACGGCCGCTCGGCCGAACACCCATTACAGGAGGAACAAGACGAATGTACATTGTCCACATGCTTTGGCAGCAGACATTGCCCACAAGGAATTGTCCTGGGCATGATAGAGGTGAGAGGAGCAGAGAAGGTGAGATGAGAAAACAGAACACCCCAAAGAAGAGAGAAAGGTGACAGAAACAAAGACCCCAGACGGTCGACCGGGAACCACCCAACAGGAAGACTACTCTCAAAAGAAAGAAGAAACACTGTAGGAGTGGTACCCCGCTGACACCTAACTCTAACACAATTAGAAAATTTTGCAAAAAAAGCATTAACAATAATTGTGAAAAATCGAAGTCCGAACCGCGTGGCACGCGAAATTCGCGCGCGACTCGAGAGAGAGCAAATAAATATACATTATGGACATATAATAGAAAAGAGAATATAAAACACTGTTCCTGAGAATACAAAGGATACACTGTGGTATAATGAATCAGGAATCATCAAACATCGAGCTGGTGGAACACTGATAAGCGTGCAAAAACATCTCGACACGAAGCGGATTATAAAAAGAATGAGTCTTTAGAGACGGTATATGCGCACTGGCAACGGAAGTCGTGGAGTTGTACTTGGGAGAGAGCGTCCCGTACTGGGTCTGCGCCGGTTGCACTCGACCCAGTTTTGGCTTATTTTTATTGGTGCTTTTGCACCACTTTTCTTTCCCAACTTGCTTGGGAAAGACAAAAATAGAGAGTATTTTATCCGAGTTAGGGACTTCCACTGTAGTGCAAGCCTGTAGTAAACAATTGTGAGTAGGTTGATAAGAAAGACATAACATCAATTGTGTATTACATAATATACAATTCTCCATTTAATGCCAGCATAAGCCATTATGCTAATTCGGTGAAGGGAAGCCAATATATAAAGACAGTCCAGAGAATGAGACTCTTTATACTCATTTAAAAGTGTCCGAGGATTGAATATTAACGCCTGTTTGCCACCTGACATATACAAATGCTTCACAGTGAGCTACACTTTAAAAACAATACTTAAATGAGACATATTAGTTTGCTTCAAACCGAGCTACACATTAACACCATCCCAGCACCGAATCAGGACTACTGATACTGGAGGAGGCCTTTCTTCCCTTGCTTTTCACTATAAAGCCAGATGATCATACAGGAAAAAACTTTCCCCCGCCCCTTCCCCTTGTTCTGAGGTACATGATCACAGAGCAAAGAGGGCAGCGGAACAGCATCACTGCTGGAACGGGTTGCCTAAAAAACTATAGATGTAATCATTTAGTGGACGACATTCTGAGCAACAGATAGAGGACCTAAACATCTAAGGTCACCGGAGATGGAATCTAAATTTCTAAGGTAAAACTTTGTAAATGTCTATAGAAGGCTGTGTCCAGTGTGCAGCTTTCATGAGATCAGTAATGGCTATACTGTTAGAATAAGCCCAAGAAGTGGACAGTGCTCTAACTTCATGCGATGATATCTTATTAACAGAACACTGATCCGAAGAGAGACTTTCATAGGCAATTTGTATTGCCAACTAAATCCATCTAGCAATCGAATGAACAGAAATATCTTTTCTGTTAGGAATCAATGACAAATAGAAGAGTTTCCTTCCTTTTCTTGTAAACCTTGATCGACGTTTATATATGCGGGTAGCCCTGACTGGACACAGCAGAGGTCTATGTTTGTCAGTAGATGGCAGGGCCTTTATGGTAATAGGCTCAGGCCATTTATCTGAAGCCTGATTCTAAGCCAAAAATCCCACTTCTGTAATTAAAGTAATGGTATTACCCACACTATGGTAATGAGATTCGTCAACAGATAAAGCATGAAGTTTGAAGTTCACTAACTCTTCTAGCGGAAGCAAAGGCTAAAAGAAATGCTGTTTTATAGGTCAAGAATTTGACAATATCTAACGGCTCAAATGAAGATTCTTTAAGTTTCTACAGAACCCAAGCCAAATTCTACTTAGGAATTAATCTGAGGGTTCTAGATCTATTTATAGAGAAATTTCTAACTAGTTTGGATAATGAAGCATTAGATCCAATTGCCAAGTTATCATGATGAGCTTAAGTGTCCGATAACATAGACCTATAGCCCTTAATAGTGACGGGCTGCAGTTTGAAAACGTCAAACAGGTAGACTGGAAAGTTGGCAATATCCAGTATAGATGGATCATAGACGTCAATTGACTGATCCTTACACCAACGGAAGAAAACCTTCCACTTTGCTGCATACTTCAGTGAAGAGGAGGACCTCCTGCAGTAAGAAATTGCGTCCACTGCTCGTCCTGTAAACTGCTTGCCATGCAACAAAGACCGCACAACGGAAATACGTGAAGGTTGAGACCTTCTGGGTTGTGATGCAGTGTGCGTGACTTCCCCTGATAAAGAAGGTCCTCCTAAGGAGGAAGCTTCCGGGGAACGTCCCATAACAGACATCTGAGAAGATAGATCCACGGTTTCAGTGACGACAGAGGTGATACTAACAAAATCTTGCAACAAGACTGTTTGATTTTTAATAGAATCTGCTGAATCAACGGAGTTGGAGGATACACATATCCTATCATTCCGTCCCATGAAATTGACAGAGCATCTACTGTGTACGCTCGATGGTCTGGACATGGCAACACGTACGTCTACAACTGATTGTTGAGGTGTGTCGCAAACAAATCTATCATAGGTTGATCCCACTGGTAGCAAATCTGTCTGAATACCCACTTGTTGAGTGTCCACTCCGATGGCACGTTCAAACGACCCAGTACATGATGGACCGATAGATGAACATGATGAACATGATGATTCATGATATACAGAAGAATTTTTTCCATTAGTTCGCATAACGGAATCGAATGTATGCCTCTCTGGTTCCTGATGTACTCTACTACTGTCGAGTTGTCCGACAATATCTGAACATGAGCGCCCGCTATAATATGAATCCAATGTTGTAACGCTAACCATTTTGACATCATCTCTTTGATGTTTTTGTGTTTCACTAGGAACCGAGGGTCCCAAAGACCCTGAAACTTTGAGTCTGTGGGGCTCAGAGTCGTGCCCCAACCTGACTGAATCGCATCCGTCATAATCGTGAAAGCCGGATCCGGCAGCTGCAGCAGAACTCCCTGAATTAACCACTGAATATCTGCCCAAATCATGACCTTTAGTTTTACCAGGTCCGTTAAAACAATACTGGTCTCGAGCGAATGCGTCTTCACACTCCAGTTCTGAGTAAAGAATATCTGGAGGGGACGTGTGCGCAAGAGACCCATCGGAATAAGATCCGCAGCCACTCCACACAACCCCCATCAGTCGCATGAATTCCCTCGCTGTTAATGTGTCTGGGTGTAGACAAAAGTGAGCATAACACCTGACTAATTTCGCTCTGGGTAACGGCAAACGAACCAGATTGTTGTGAGTCTTGAAGCTCATTCCCAAGTGAATGAATGACTTGGACGGAGCTAGATCTGACTTCTTCTCATTTACGATGAAGCCGAGACGTCAGAGCAAGAGAAGCAGACTCTGAACATCATTCTGAAGAGTAGTTTTGTTGCTGTATCTCTGAAGAATGTCATCCAAGTTAGCCGACGTTACCACAGACGAATGAGCTCGGAAGTGAGACATTACCGAGTTCATTAATCGAGTGAATGCCCAGGGCGCTAGATTCAGACCGAAGCACATCGCTCGGAACTGATATACTATCCCTTGAACGGCGAACCATAGCTACTTTCTGAATGCCGGATGTACCAGGACATTAAAGTACAAATCCTTTAGATCAATGCTTGCCACATAGTCGTTCACTCGAATGCTCACCCTTACTGACCAAATGGTCTCCATATAGAACTTTGGTGCTACGATAAGTTTGTTCATCCAGCTCAAGTCTATTACCGGTCGGAACGAGCCATTTGGCTTCGGTACAAGGAACAGGTGACTGTAGAATCCTAGAGAATTTTGATTCTTGACGACCTTTATTGCTTCCTTTGATAAGAGAGCCTGTACCTCCGATAGGAAAGACTCTCTTTTGTAAGGATTTGACGGAAGATTTGTCCACCGCAGACGCCTTGTTAGTGGTGGTTTTGCTTGGAAAGATAGCCGTAGACGGTCTGGAGACCACTGGTCTTCTGTAATTGTTATCCAGTTTGTTGCGAATCTTTGATAACCTTCCGCCAACCGGCAAGCAATGGAGGTCCTGACCATCACCTGTAGGACCTGCGAGGCTTACGGGAGGAGAAACCACGTCCCCCTCGTGAAGAGCCTCAACCTGCCGGCCTAGGGGCATCTGACCGGTAGTCCTGATCAGACCTATGCCCCCTTCCCAGGTCGCTGTATTGACGATCCCTAGAGTACTTATAGGAGGGTTTCCTATACCCTCGTGAGGAGTCCTCTTTAGATGATTTCTGTCTGTGACGTCCTCCCTTACTCTTTTCTGCTGCTGCGGGTCGATTAGACGCCGACTTAAGGAGCAGTGTATTTGACTCTTTCTTTGTAGCTTGGTCATAAACCAATGAAAGCTTATCATCAAAAATTGTGTGTCCGGATACCAGAGCGACCCGTAGAGAGTTTTTCACCTTGTCATCTATTAAAGATGACGACGCAAGGGCACCATCACTTCTGATTAACTCCAAATTAGCCACTGTTAAGGCGGAGTTATACGTGGTAAACATAATAGCCCTGCAAAGAACTCTTACCTCACAAACGTCCTCAAATTCCTTTTCGTTGAGAAGTTGCACCACAGCTCTCGAAAGATGATCTGCATAAGACATAGCGTTTAAATTCGCTCTGTTAGAAGATATTGCCGTCTCAATTGTGTCCAGGCGAATCGTGAATGACGAGGGCAAGGATAGCTCTAGATCCTCAGCCTGCTCATCCAAGCGCAACGGAACTCTCTGTACATCTTCCCCGTCCATTTTAAATGAATGTGGTCCAACAAACGGTGAATTTACAGAAGATGATGACAAGAAACCGCCTTTCTTCTTCCCACTGGAAAATTTGAATCTGGTGTCGTCTAAATGGCCGAAGGACTGCGACACCTGTCTAGACAGTACCGAAGAGGACAGAACCTCATTTGTCCAGATAAAGGCTGCGTCCAACGACGCCAGTAGTTTCTTCCTAGTAGTCGCAGTATTCTGATTTCACGGAACAAATTCAGGGTAGTATTGATGGATTAAATCCATCGCAACCATGTGCTGTTCCGAAAGGGAAGGGTAATCCTCTTTCGTATCCCTTTCACCATCCGATTGAATCAGTTGAGACTCATGGTCTGCGGCATCTGAACATGCAGATGACTGGACCGTCCCAGCACCATCCGACAGCTCAGGTTCTGAGATTGCCGTAGGCTGCTCCTGCACTTGCTGGGATACTGCGATGAGCTGCGCAATCTGTGACAGAAAGTCTGTTACTGAGGCCTGAAGAGCTGCGGTCTTCTGTTTCTTGGCTGCCGGCCGCTCCTGAGATGGTGTGTCCGAGACGGCTCTTTTCTCTGGACGTCACAATAAATGAGGCCTTGTCTCCTTAGCTACTGGATGGTCCAACTTCGCAGACGATGAGTGGTCCCTTCTCGGCGATGCAGGATACATGATAAAGACAATTAAAAATAATTTCGAAATAAATTAAAACAAATTTTTTCCGAAATTTTACTTAAAAAAATGCCTAAGTTCCCTAAGGGAACCACACAAGCCCAAGGGCATCCTGATACAGCCTAAGTGTGGACAACACCGAGATACTAGATATCATGGAGATGGAATCCATCTCTGCGGGCCTCACAGCAACTAACCGATGTTAGGTATAAACTGATGTGAACCGTAATACTAAAATATTTCAAACAATAGATAAAATCTGATTAAAATCCCTTCCCTGTTTCAATAAATATAATCATGCCAAGAAATGACATGACAATTTCTTTAAATTTTGTTATTTTATATAAAATATAAAGGAAAATGAACCCTCTACACACAAATGTCTAAGTCTTCAATTTTCAGTATAAATTATCTCCCCCTTTGTAGTGGTACTTCAATAACTAGCGGATTGCTTCACAGAGCTCTGAATGGTCTGTCAAGCACCATACTAATTATTGAACCATTGACTACATAAAGGGAGGCAACTACTGTATGTAGGTGTACAATTTTGACACCAGAGTGCAGAGAGTTAAAGTTTGTTTGAACATGAAGGAGATGGAGAAGAGGGAAGTTAACACATGACTGAGATGTTTGAAGTTCATATTTTTCTTTGGGAAATCTCAATAAAGAATACAATCAAAATCTGAATTTAGTAATATATCATTTTCTATAATTCGAAATATCAAAACCCTATCTATTAAGGAAAAACAGTTACAGCCTGGACACGAACTTGTCAGAAAAGAACCCCGAATTTCGAATAATTTGACCTTGAGGTGAAAGTTCAAGGTCAAAGCATAGCAACCTTGGTACGCGACACATCGCCTTGAGATAATCTACCTACATACCAAATATCAAAACCCTACCTATTAAGTGAAAAAAGTTACAGCCCGGACACGAACTTGTCAAAATTCTGAATAATTTGACCTTGAGGTCAAACTTCAAGGTCAAAGCATGGCAACCTTGGTACACGACACGTCGCCTTGAGATAATGTACCCACATACCAAACATCAAATCCCTATCTATTAAGTGAGAAAGATTACAGCCTGGACAACTTTTGTTATGGATGGACGGACGGATGGATGCACACATGGACGGATGCACGGACAGAGCGATCACTATAGGGCATCTGCCTGATGGCAGGGCCCTAATTAAAGCTACACTACTGGAATATTAATAAATGTATCCTACTATAATTGTGATGAAATAAAATCCTGAATATTACCTGTTATGGGTGTTGTAAAAAGTAAACAACGTCAGGATAGAAAAAAACGGAAACTAGACAAAAGGCACACCAAAGGCCCAAGTCAGTAAATAATTAACTGATGCCTGATGCAAAGCTAGATCTTCATGTGAAGAAAAAACAATGCATCCGATAGGAGATGCAAGACAAAAACGATCCAACACCCCTAGGGTGAGGACGTAACAGTGGAACAGTGGGGATAAACAGAAAAACATTCTGTACAACACGTTAAACTCCCAAGTCATTTAATAAAAAATTTCAATAATTAAAAAAATTCAAAATTTGTGTTTGGCCCTTGATAATATTTAGTTTGCCCCAGGTATGTATAAAAATATCAAAACATTTTGTTTGTTTGGCCTTTCACTGACAATTTTGGGGGAAAAAGCAAATGTAAGGAAAGAAGGATTTTGTGGTTGGTTGCATAAAATTCCTAGAGACCACAATATATTTACTGAATTAAGATGGATTTACTCTTTCAGGCACAAGCAATTAACATGTCAAATTGGTACTAAATATGATGTTTACTGGTGTTAGATATCACTTTCAGCATATATGGGTCCATCAAGACTGCAAAACAATTATAAAGTCACCTTTAGCAGATCATTTATTCCTATGCTGTCCACTTTAGTGGACACTCACCACAGGAGGTGGTCCAATAATGCCAGAAAAACATAATCAGGGTTCCTGCACCTGACCTGACATGAAATTCCAGGCTTTTCCAGGCCATAAACACCCCAAATTCAAGGCGTTTCAAGGCTAATAGAAAGTTAAATTCAAGGTTTTTCCAGGCTTATCGTAGTTGAACCACTCAAACCGTCTCGGACGTATTTCATTCATCTCAACTCAGCGCACAATGCTACATTTTTCAAGGCTTTTCCAAGCCCAGGGAGCCAAATCAAGGCTTTTCAAGGCCTTGAATTTCATTTTTGAAATTCCAGGCTTTCAAGGCCCGCGGGAACCCTGATAATTTGTTTATCATATTATCAACAGGGTTCCTGCAGGCAAGGGCTGATAAAATTCAAGGCTATTCAAGGCCGTTTCTCAATATACTTCAGCATTTTTCAAGGCCCTACAATAGCCATATTCAATCATTTTGAAGGCCCTGCCTTCACTAGTCCTTAGGCCCTATGGTCATTACCCTCTCATTATACCTCCACTGGTCATTACCCCCTCCAGTCATTACCCGCTTACCATTAGATCCCACTTAATTGAATATCTCTTAAATGGGAGGAAGGGGTAATGACCCAAGGGTTCCTGTTCAGACTGTGCCTTCACTAAGTCTGACATGTAAAATTATATAGTTATGATTACATGCATCATCAGCATCAGCATTTCCTGAATATTCAAGGCTTTTAAAGGCCTCCTGACACATTTCCACAATTTCAAGGCCTTGAATGAACCTTAGACTGAAGGCCATTCCTTGAATCCAAGGTCCCACGGGAACCCAGATTAAGTGCAGAGCTTCATTTTCTGGGGTTACCACAGGTTGTCGTAAAACTCTAACAATAGATTTGGTTATGATAATGACATATAATTGACCAGGTTATTATTTTGTCCAGAATTCAATTAATAAGGGTTCACCATGTTTCAGTTCTCTTTCAATTAAGAGGTAAATTAATTTTTTTTTAATTCTAAATTCAAAAATCCTTTTACCAATTATACCTAAAATCGATTATTTTTAATCTTTTTCATCAAATAAGTTGTATGTCACTGGTTTAATGCAGCTAAATTATATTTTATGAGAAATACAAAACATAAGGCCTAAAAAAATAAAAAAATATGTTTTTCAGGCCCTCCCACATGGTCCTTTTTGCTGCCGCATGCCCTCTTTTTTATAACCACTGTAAACTTAAAAAAAATAATAATTAAATGGTTTATGTCGGATATTTTACCCAAGTTAATAAAACTGATAAATTTATCCCTTGAGTGCAAGAAGGCTTTGCAATGCTTTAGCATTGCAAAGCCTTCTTGCTCTCAAGAAATGAAATACACCACCACCCATGCTATGGCATAGATTATGAGGCCTAAAACATAAACCAAGAACATGAACTTTTGATGGCAAAGAAATAATTACAGAAATAAAAAAATAAAATAAACAAGAGGCCCCAAGGAGCCTTGATCGCTCACCGGCCAAAGTGGTTCAAAGAAGTATTTGGGGGTTACAATCAGTTAGACACGGTTCATCAACACTACAAAGGAATGAAGTCATGAAAGACAAATTTTATGGAACTAGGGCCATAGCTTGAACAAACTTGAATCTTACCCCCTTAAGGATGTTGCATACCAAATATCAAAAGCATTTATCTGCTGGATCCGAAGAAGAAGATTTTTAAAGAAAATTCCTCATTTTGAACTAAGTTATCATTCGGGCTCCCACAGTGAGCCCAAATATGAACCCCGGGACTTGGCTTGAACAAACTTGAATCTCACCCCCTAAGGATGCTGCATGCCAAATATCAAAACATTCCGGCTGCTGAATCTGAAGAAGAAGATTTTTAAAGAAAAATTCCTCATATTGACTAAGTTATAATTCAGGCTCCCACAGGGAGCCCAAATATGGACCCAGGGACTTTGCTTTAACAAACTTGAATCTCACCCCATTAAGGATGCTACACACCACATATCAAAACATTCCGACTGCTGGATCTGAAGAAGAAGATTTTTTAAGAAAATTCCTCATTTTGAACTAAGTTACAATTAAAGCTCCCACAGTGAGTCCAAATATGAACCTAGCGACATGGCTTGAACAAACTTGAATCTCACCCCTCTAAGGATGCTGCATACCTAATATCAAAAGATTCTGCCTGCTGGATCTCGAGAAGAAGATTTTTAAAGAAATTTGCCTGAAATGCACTAAGTTCAAATTGGGCTCCTATACTGAGCCCAAATATGAACCCAGGGGTTGATTTGAACAAACTTGAATCAGATCCACCCCACAACGTTGCATACCAAATATACCTACTGGATCTGAAGAAGATTTTTAAAGAAAATTCATCATTTTGAACTAAGTTATAATTTGGGCTACCACAGTAAGCCCAAATATGAACCCAGGGACTTGGCTTGAACAAACTTGAATCTCACCCCCCTAAGCATGCTGTATACCCAATATCAAAAGATTCTGCCTGCTGGATCTTGAGAAGAAGATTTTTAAAGAAATTTGCCTGAAATGCACTAAGTTCAAATTGGGCGCCTATACTGAGCCCAAATATGAACCCAGGGGTCCGATTTGAACAAACTTGAATCAGATCCACCCCACAATGTTGCATACCAAATATCAGAAGATTCTGCCTGCTGGATCTTGAGAAGAAGATTTTTTAAGAAATTTGCCTGAAATGCACTAAGTTCGAATTCGGGCTTCTATACTGAGCCCAAATATGAATCCAGGGAGCCGATTTGAACAAACTTGAATCAGATCCACCCCACAATGTTGCATACCAAATATCAAAAGATTCTGCCTGCTGGATCTGGAGAAGAAGATTTTTTAAGAAATTTGCCTGAAATGCACAAAGTTCAAATTCGGGCTTCTATACTGAGCCCAAATGTCAATCCAGGGGGCCGATTTGAACAAACTTGATCAGATCCACCCCACAATGTTGCATACCAAATATCAAAAGATTCTGCCTGCTGGATCTGGAGAAGAAGATTTTTTAAGAAATTTGCCTGAAATGCACTAAGTTCGAATTTGGGCTTCCATAGTGAGCCCAAATATGAATCCAGGGGGCCGATTTGAACAAACTTGAATCAAACCCATACCAAGATGCTGTATACCAAGTATCCAAAGATTCCGCCCACTGGTTCACGAGAAGAAGATTTTTTAATAATTTTTCTATAATTCATATGGTTCTATCAGAGTTATGCCCCTATGGAGCCCCAAGTGGGCATGTCCATTTCATTTGAACAAACTTGAATTGACATATGCTAATGAAAATCCATACCAAGTTTCAAGCAAATCGACCTAGCGGTTTCAGAGGAGAAGTCGTTTGAAAAATGTTCACGACGCCGGACGGACAACGACAGACGATGGACGACGACGGACAATGGACGGCAAGTGATAAGTTTAGCTCCATTCGGTGAGCTAAAAACTGCTCGCCCGCATGCAATTTTACAAATAATGACCTGAGAAACAGATCTACTTAGTGTAGCCTACTTGACAGAATAGGCATTGTAGGTCATCAAAGGTTGCATTGCGTCAATGTTTAGAATCCAATAGATTCCATCACTATATTTCATCAAACCTGTCTTGTATACCTCAAAAGAGGGAAAAACTAACAGATATTAATGTTTACAAATTACCGTAGATCCCACTAAATTGAATATCTCTTAATTGAATAATCCAGTTACATGATATAATTCTCAAACAACAATCCATATATCTGTTTGGTGTTTGACACCTGTCCTTCCAATACAGGCATTTAAACATTTATATCTTCTTTGACTGAGCTCCACGAGCTCTGTCACACAAGATATAATACAATAAATGCTCAGTTTATTTCTAGAAAATGGAAAAGAGACCAAATCCCTGTTGATTGTATACTTCTATTAAATGAATAATTTTCAGTGGCAAAGTGGATATTCAATTAAGGTTCCACTGAATCTTATTTCAAGCATAAACCTGTTATTTCTTCACATAGTTTTCTTCCTTACCTGTGCGCCATTTGACCAGTACACCTGAAATTTACAAAACAGAAATTAATCATTTTGACCACATTCCTAAAAGTTGGTTAACAATAAAGAGCCTTAAATTTTCATTGATACAGTACAGCCACCATGGACTGGTTCTAATCCACACATGGGAAGTGTTGCCCATGCATGTATCATCAGCAAAATTTTCATTAATGAAGTACCAGGTTGTAATGTAATTAAATTTTTGATGATTATTTCCATAATTAGTGTTTGGAATCTAATATTATTCCATTCTTGGAAATATTGCCCACTCATCAACTTGGAAAGTGGCCAGTCCACAGTAGCCGTGCAGTTTGCAACCACTAATTTCTGCACTCTTGAGAGTTTCAAACTATTCTGAATGAAGTGTTATGCCAGTTTAAGGCCACACAAAATAAATTAATTGATTCTCATGCAATTTGTTTTTCAAATCAGTGAAAGAGGGAGGATTATATTTTTATTTTTTTCTTGCATGTAGTGAACATGAATTGAAAGGCTTTCCACTTTATTTTTATACACAGAAAATATAGAACATGCATAACTATACAAATTATCTCATTTAATTTTAAAAATAAAACTGTTTTGCATCTTTAGTTATGCTCTTCATATTTCTGTTTCAGACTCCCTTTTTTGTAAATATTAAAGTGAATGGATATCACACTATATGAACTGTCATCTGCTCCAGGCGCCACAAAAAGTGGATAAACAAATAGGGCATAATAGTGTTGAATTCCAAAAGAATTGGACTGGTGAGAGCTTGGTACCACAGCTAATAAAAAATTCATTTTCAGAGAGGAACAGATTTTTCCTCAAAAGGAAAAAAAACACTATGTCAAAAAATCAACAAAGACTTACAGTTCAAATGTACTATTCTCAATTTACTACACTGAAAATCATTTTACAAGTGTATTCTTTTGCATTTACCCATAAACAAACCCATGGGGATTCCAAGGGGATTCCATGGGGTTCATGGCAGCAGGCCTGGCATTCTGAAAAATGCAGGAGGGCAAAAAATCGCTCTCCTCAATCAGCTTAGGAGAGCAATTAGCTTTACACAGCATTTTAAGTATCCAGTTGAACGAACTCATTGAAACTGAAACCAACAGACTACATCAGTGATTTTATTAACTTTACTAAGGCAAAGCGAAATCTCTTAGACATCTAGATGTCTCACTCAACCACCGAACACACACTTGACAAGACCTGTGTGTGTACCCAGACCTGTTGTCCAAGAAAGTCATACGCCTACCACTACCACCTTCAACCCCCCAAGGGGGGTTGAAGGTGGTAGTGGTAGGCGTATGACTTTCTTGGACAACAGGTCTGCTTGAATCTACAGTCACATCCTGGTGCAAGTGCTTCAAGTGACAGGATAGTAGTAATGGTAGTATATTATAGTGTCAATATTCCTTGAATAATTACCCCTCAAACTGTGATGTCAGTTGTTGAACTTGAAACTGACAGAAAAAAAAGAAAAAAAAATATTGCTGTGACCCATTTTGCTTCAAATGATTGCAACTGTGTTTGGGTATGGTTGCAGCCATTACCTTTTACCACTAAACCACTTTCAAAATGAAATTACGTGATGTTATGTGACTTCGAAGTTAAATTACATTTTTGCTTTACAACAAAAATTTAATGTGAGCATGATACATAGCGGGGGAGGAATTCGCTAGAATTGTGCACTTGGTGATACCTTCCTGAAATTTGGCATGATGTAAGGGTAGGCATCAGAGATTTCAAAATCGATCGGCTACAAGTTGGCACCATCCTCTAGCCACCACTAGCAGCGAAATCCAAAATGGCCGCCAAGCGGATCGAAAAAAAGCTATTTTCGCCGATCGCACAACTGAAGCTCCAAACCTAACACCATACATGTGCTGTAATTGATGTGAATGATGGAGTGAAGCCCTTGGAACAAGTTGGGGGGAAGATTAATGGATAATGGGATCAGAATTTCCGTCGATGTGTGCGTCTGTGTGTCTGACTGTCAGTATGATCGTCCGTCCGTAGATAAATTAGTGTTGAATGTTTCTCGGGAATGCAATGGTCAAATGAACATGGTATGAGAGATTCCTGTCAACACATGAACAAGGGTACTCGATAGTATGCAGCAGTGGGGATACTTGGACATTTGATAATCCAATTAAAGTGACAGTCTATTCTCAACTTCCGGCATTTTCGATAGATTTATTTTCTAAGAAAATAAAACTATCAAATTTCTAGAGGAGTTCTGGTTCAATCTCAACACCATAGCGACACGTCTGCCAGCAAGGGCAGTGCTGGAATGAACTCGGGATGCATTAGTTCCCGTTGTTAATTATACAATGTTATCTTGCCAGTATAGAACATTGGCAAAATGGGACTAGAAGGGGTGAGTGTATGTTTGCAGTCATTCGAGGTACAGGAATATTTTTTGACTACAAGTAGTATTCTTCATTTTCGGCCAGTTAAGATGTGGTGTGTTCCAAGTCAGGATTAATGTTGCCGACACTTAATGCCCATCCCTCATGGTATGCTACTTTACCAGGGATATAGAGATATAGCCACCACTGGGAGCCAAAACATGACCTTTGATGTCGATGAGTGGTCGAAATGTTTTAGCGAATAACTTATCGAAATATGATCCGGTATGGCAATTTGATACCTTACGTTAGATTTATTAGATCAACTCAGGTATGGATTCATTGAGACATGAGTGCGCTACAAGATGAAGGATTTCCAAGTTGATTTGCTATGGAGTAGGAACTGACTAGTCACATGTGGCCTATGGCCAGAGAAAGACAAGGATACCATAGATGAACACACGGGTGAACGAAGGTATCAACTGTTGTACAGAGGCAAAATAGTTGGGGATATTGTATCATGCTATGCATGAATTAACACCGTCTTGTGCAGTAAATAACAGACTATTTTCCGAAATCTAAAACTGTATTCCTATACCCCGGACAATGTAGCAAGCCACATGGGATGAACATTTGTTAGCAAAATCAACTCAACTAGAAACATGACATGTGTTAACTGGCCGAAAATGGAAAAAAAAATACCAGAATAGGAGATGACTGGTCCTAACATGACAGTATACTACTCAATATTGTTACAACAGCCACCTTCACACTTACACAAAGGTGTGCACCTTAATCCAGCTTTCAAGCATTTGCAATTGCCCTTGCAGGCCTTGGCACAACTACAGTGGAGCATCAGTGCACATGCAGCACTTGCGTCTCCTAGGTGAGTCCAAAATGGGACCAGAATATTGAGACGTGGATTCCACTCCCATCCGTACTGTGATGGGTCTGGCACACATAAGTGTTTCTGCAGAGCACGATGCCAAATGAAAGATGACACAAGAATTACCCTTTTTACATGTTGATACAGAGCTGCTTTGGTGGGCGGGATGTTTTCCATAGACTTAAGGCCATGTGTGAACATATGCCGTCTCGCATCATTGACACGTGTACTGACACAACTGTTACTGTACATCTGTATGGTGAGTTTTTCGATATGCTGCATATGAGGGGAATCCTCTGAAAAGACTTGCGGATTCTCAGTCAATTCTATCATCATTTCAGTTGATGCGGGAAAATTCATCCATGCATTCCATCCTGTCTTCTTCCCAATGCCGAGCATGCTGGATGTTACATCACAACCTGTGAAGGCGTGGAAGAAAGTCAGGGCCTTACAGTAATCAGGTCCAAGTTGTGAAGCTATCTCATGAATTGGCATATCTTTATATGCCTTTCCAATTCCAAACCCAATCCACAGCTCACTGAGTCCAAGGTCACGGAATGTTGCGAAATGGTGCAAAGACAGAATGACGACATCAGAATCAACCGTGCGAAGAAAAGCTATTTTGTGACCTTGTGAGACTGCATGGTTGAGATGAAGCATCATGCGCGTGTCTGCTTCCTCGTGGTTCGATGGAGATATGTCACATAAGCTAACATCCTTATTGCATAGTACATATTCTCCTGATGTCGTTAACAACTGGTACTCGGATGTTGATGTTAATTTCAGCAGTTCAGCAGACAGGAACTTGAAAAATTCGTCTTTATTCTCACTAACTTTCAAGAATGCCTGCCAATTCTTCCCTTTAGGTAAAGGGACGTTCTCGGACACCCGTATCAACCTAACTGCTGTCTCACCGAGGCGTTTTGCTCGCGTCTGATTCTTCAAACTGCCTTCGGGGTAACAGTCATAGATCGCATCAACCCTTGTGGTGTTCGTGTTAATCAGAGATTCGATGTATGGCAATAATTGCAATCGAGCATATTCTCCAAACAGATCCGCTTTCTGTGGTTTGATTACATGGACTACAGCAGGCATATCCAAGATGACAACTGAAGCTTGTCTAGCTGCTGAATTCTTCCCTTGTGCAGGAATAGCTGGTAAACAATTGAGAATTTGAGATTTTGTCCCACTCCGTAGCTTACCTCTATCGGATAATGCTGGCGGATCACGTGCATTCTCGTGCATGAAAAACTCATCCATGTTTGAATCAGGCCGGGCTTGCAGTGAAACGAACATCTGGGTAACTATTGCGGCAGTTGCTTTACTTGACATGAGTTTGTCTCGGCCTTTGTCCAGGTTGGCTGGGGGTGGGTTAAGGAAGGTATATATATTTGCCTTGGGAATAACATCATTCAGGGGTACGGTGCATTCCACAAGCCTTTCCTTCAAGAAAGTGGAATATAAATGCTTGCCCCTTTCGGGTAATGACCGTAAACTCTTACTAACTTCGGGGTCCATATATTCACCAGTATCTAATGTCACCAGCTGACCACTAGTTTCATCATAAGGGTTGATAATGAGTCCCTGATTCACCAGATCGAGGAGAGATTTCAATTGATTCAGAAATTTTTTCTGCTCTGATACCGAACTTTCCGGGTGTTCCGTGTTATCTGATGATGTTGTGTGGAAACTTGCATATTCATACTCATCTATAACACGCAGAACTTCTGACCTTGAAAGCTCAATAACGACTTTCTCTTCAGCCTGGCCATAGAGACCTTTTGGACCACTGTCTTCTTTGAGTAGTTGGATACTATGTTCTTGGCTCTGATCTAAACCCATCATACTGAACTTCCTCTCACTACGCTGGACCACAAAATGGCCTTCCATGAATTTGTTGTGGATTGAAGGATGCCGCCTGGGTAGCTGAGACATGTCTCTCAGAAATACGGGGACCCACCGACAATAATTTGTATGTCCTAGGGCAAAAAAGTAACTGCACAACTCATCGATAGAACACAGTGTACCAGGCCAGTTACCGATTCGTTGGTTCCGAACGAATTGACAGCTTGTCAAGAGAAAGTTCCGAACGATTTCACCCCAATAGCGCGCAGTTGGAGATTGTGAAAGAATCCTCTGTTCCCACATTTCAAATGACTCATGGGGCCCAGTCTGCTGACAGTAAATCTCATAAGCATTCTTTCTGAGGATCTCAAGCCAAGCTAGAGTGAGAAGATATGCCTGTCGCGTCCTCTTGACATGTTTCCCACCAAGTAGGGATGATGCTACACCGGGTGTGAATATCTTTGCGAGGTGAAACATTCGCTCCCAACCAGAACCACCCATAAGCTTACCACCAGCTTCTTGGGTGCACATTTCAAGATGCAGGAATCCAATCATACACACCATTCGATCCTCACCTATCTCCTCTGGGAACAGCCATTGACATTTTTTCTGCCTGGCATACAACGGACAGTCACCTTCAATGACAGGTATCTGGCCGGGGTTTACGAAAGCAGTAGCTTCCCTGACCACATACATAGCATGCTTCTGCATACTGAGTGAGTCCGCTTTCTGCTCACTGAAAACAGGGAATACCCCAATAACTGCACGAGGTTTGACATTGTCTTGATCTTCATGTTTTGAAAAGAAGCCTGAAAAGGTCACAGGGACTTCATCAAGCTGCCAGCTGCCATCAACCTTCCCTTTATTGCTGATCTGTGACACATGAGACAACCAGTCATTCTCTCCCACGTTCAAATCTGCATATTCATTGGGCCGTACATTACATTCATCTGGAGATTCAAGCCTGATGTCCCCACCAAAGTCTTCAACGAAAGGAACAAATGCATAGTCGTCTGGGAGTTCAATTTGTGTGTCTTCTGGAACATCTAAACTCAGTGGTGGGGGATCAGTACCCACATTGTCCCTGCTCAGTTGACCAATGAGTGTGATGGACGTACCATGCATATCAGATCTACCAGATACATCAATGTTATCAGTGGTTCCTATCGAGAAAACATTACGTTTGCAGTTAGCTGGGACTACAACACCTTCGTTCTTGAACCGCAGTGAAACAGCTCTCGCGAAACTCCTGCGAACATCCATTACGCGATCATAAGAGACAGAGAGTCCCATTTGATGAAAATCTCTGATAAGATTTTTCATACGATCATGGGCATGCAACTTCAAACCCACATAAAGAGGCATTGGAGTTTCTCTGTCACGTCTCTGGTGAACATTTTGTGCATGTTCGGAGCGTTTCGCTGAATTGCTGATCAACATCTGTGAAATAGTACAAGCCACCCGAGTCTTGGCATTAACAGTCTCATCATCGCCTAAGTTCTGTATACTACATGTGCCCTCAAGTAGAACTCTAAGAAGAGTCAGGAGTGAGTTGGGTACAGGCTCGCTCAAGCAATAAGATGAAAATGATCCCGTGAAAGGAGCTTGAGATATGAGTATGTGTTTACGCAGAAGAAGACCCACATCAACTATCTTTTTTGCCTCTTCCTCAGACACTATACGAGTTAAAGATTCGGACAACAAGGAGCCAACTCGAAACCTACTTGAAATAAACACATCTCTACCCTGTGTGAAGGCGTCCCAGCCATCGCCCAATTTCTGCAACAAATGTTCTTTGAATCGAGTGGAATGTATTTCTTCACTAAGCCAATCAGAACCGACTTGCTTCAACCTCCGACTGTACAGATTCTTGAGATCGACAAGCTTCATCGCGGAATCGTTGTGTTCAACAAATGTTATGAGCTCTGCCATAACGAGAGGGTCATAGGGCAGGCCTGACGCGGAATGTTCGGCGTTCTTCGACTTTTTAGATTTAGCCGCTCGTGCTTCATTGGCAAGCTTACAATAACAGGTTTTGTGATAGTAAAGATCACTAGCAGCGGAATCAAATGCTGCATTGACCCGAGAAAAAACAACCCAGTTCTCGGCTTCCTTTGCCATAATTTTGAGTTTATTGTTATCAGACATTGATCTGCAAATAGGCTCACTGCTGTCACCTTCGCGTTTGTGACAATAAACACACTGGGGCAGTTTCCTGTCACAGCCAGATTCAAAACTTGTCCGTGTTCTTTTAGGACTCAGCGTGGAGCAGGATGCCACTGCCTCATTTCGCTCTCGCTTGTGTAGCACGCGCTGTACGATGTGAGTCCGAATACTGTCACGGCATGTCTTATGATATATTGCCTTATTCGTCAACAGTGACATCGACATACACTCATCACTCTCTCTCATCAAACAATCAATGGTCAAATTATATGGAAGCTCAACGCCATTATCTAGGAAGCGCGTTATGTCTTCCTCAATAGCTTTATAGGCGTCATGAAAACGAGATTCTCTATACGGACGCATCAATTTCTTGGAACTGTCTTGCTGGCAAAAGCAACAACGTTCCCAGTCAGTACTAGTCCGTACACGAAGAGGATTCTCACTCATTCTGTGAATGATTTTTGTGAACAATCGCGTTCTCGAATTAATTTCGACAGGCAAATCAGAATTGCTTGCGGAATTACGCCAAACAAGAGATTGTATGGCAAAGAGACTGCTTCATAAAGAGCGTTGTTTCTCCGGGATCAGCGTCATTCAGGTTTGCCTGAATGACGCTGATCCCGGAGAAACAACGCTCTTTTCAAGTTCCAAGAAATTGATGCGTCCGTATAGAGAATCTCGTTTTATTCTACATCATCTCCCACGTCTGTTTCCAACACGTGCGTGGATCAGAGTTCACTTTCGCGCCCTTACAATCGGATGTATAGTCGGTAGACCGTCGAAAAGGAGGTTCCCTTCAGCCGCTGGCGGCCATTTTGGATTGTGCCGCTACTGGTCGCCACCGGTCGGTGTCAACTTGTAGCCGATCGTTTTTGAGAACCTCATAGCCTACACTAACAGTGTGCCAAATTTCAAGAAGGTATCACCAAGTGCACAATTCACCTGTATGTGACGAATTCCTCCCCCGCTAACATGTAATCTCAATCATCCCAGACCAAAATATTTAGGAGGGCAATTTTTCGCTCTCCTTAATTCTTTCAGGAGGGCAGTAAGGAGAGCTAAAAAATCGCTCTCCTGAAATTGCCAAGCCTGTGGCAGTGACAAACCGATAAGGATTTTCGACTGTCATCTGCTTGCCGATTAGATGAGTGCGCAATCGGCCAATTGTGAGTGCCGGTGTCAGATAGTCACAACCAAAAGGAGATGTATGCTCAAGAATGCATAGAATAGGGTTAAGTTTACAGTACAGTCAGGTTGATTGGTTCGTTGACCACAAAAGCACGTCACTGTGTGTATTAAAATAAAAATACAACATTATCGGAAAGATCCCTTTACCTAACATGAAAAGCAGATGGCACCTGCAAACAAAATTCTTGAATAACTAAATATTTTCATTTTTTGAGACAAAAAATTTAAAAAATAATGAAAGTTAAAAAATTTATAGTAATTTATATATTTTTTATACTTACCAATGACCCAGACATAGCTGGTGCTAACTCTTAAAATATAGGGCCAAACACAAATTTTGCCCCCCAATCCCCAAAATTTGCATCTAAAACTAAAGAAAAACATGTCCTGAGAGGCCCTCCACACCTCGCCCCCACTGCGCATGCGCAGTGTCAAGGACGTTCCGAAATTGGCGCCATTTATCATTCTAATAACCAGTGCCTGGTAAGCGCTATGTACTCAGCGGGGAGGCAAGAGTTCCCAACTCCTGGGAGGGCCATCCCCGTCTGGGTCATTGGTAAGTATAAAAAATATATAAATTACTATAAATTTTTTAACATTTTTATACTGTACCAATGACCCAGACATAGCTGAATAGTAAAAAGGCTGGAGGGCCAAGGACATAGAGCAAAATGGAATACGCTCAATAAAATAAAATAGAGTCATCCCCTGTAGGGAAAAGAAGTAATAGGCCTTACATGTATCTTTCTTATTTATGATAAATTAGAAAGATACAACACCTTCCAAAAATTGAGCTTCATACATCCATGTACTCTATTAATATCCAATAATCCTTATACTAATAATTTTTAAAGTAAGCCAATAATAAAGTAAGTCTAGAGAATAGAGACTCTTATACTCCTAAAAGTGTGTGAGAATTGCATAATCATGTCTGTTGACATATGCAATATTCAAAAGCTATACTTTAAAAACTAAGACTTGAATGAATTTTATAAACTTAAACTTCTCACTAAACAACCATCCCAATAACAGCTCAGAATTACTAACTCCGGAGGAGGTATCCCCTTGTTTTCATAGTAAAAACAGGTGACCCAAGGGAACACCCTCCCCCCCCCTTTTTCTTGCCCTGGGTCAAATAGCCCAGAGCGAAGAGGGCAGCCGAACGGAGACACTGCCGAAACAGACAGCCTACCTAGCTATAGTAGCAACTGTTAAGTGAATGACATTCTGAGCAGTAGATAATAGACCTAACAATAGAGGCCTCCAGAAATGGACTCGATATTTCTGAGATAAAATTCATGAATGGATGGCTGAGCGCAATGAGCAGCCTTCAAAAATCTATAATAGAACACTATTAATGTAAGCCCAAGAAGTAGAAGAACTCTTACTTCATGAGCCGAAATCTTAAGCACAACTGCTAAGCCAATGATATACCATAAGCAGTACGCTAGTTAATAGAATCCATTAACAATAAAATGGAGCGTAACGTCCTTCTACTAGACATCAAAGACAGAAGAAGCTTACGCCCTTGTAATAAACAGATATCTGTTTATAAATACATAAACTGTACCCGGAAAGAGTAAAGGCCTATGCCCATACGAAGACGGAAGGACCTAAAAATAATAGGTTCCGGATAATAGGAGCCTAACTCTTATGCAACAATCCAACCTAAATAGTAACGGAAGTATTGATTCCGAAACTATAAAAGTGAAAATCATCCATCGATAGTGCATGAAACTCACTGACTCTACAGTAAAAGAGAAACCAACAGAATTACTGTCTAAAAGGTCAGAATTTGAAAACTACTGTTTCCAGAGGCTCAAATGATTACTTAGCTAAATAAGAACCTGAAGTTAAAATCCGTATAGGAATTTAATCTAAAGATTCTAAGTCTATTTATCAAAAAGTTACTAACTGACTTAGATAAAGAGACAAAAGACTCAATTGTAAACTATCGTAGAGTGCATAGGTATGAGGTAATATAAACCTATAACCAAAATAACAACAGGCTGCAGTAGATCTTGTGAAACAAGAATACTAAAAAATAGCAATGAGTAGTATGGAGGGATCAACCATATGAACATAATGATCCCTACACCACGACGGAAGAGCCTCCACTTTAGTCGCATAGAATAGCGAAGAAGAGGATCTCCTATAGTAAGAAATCGCGTCCAAAGCTCGTCCAGTACAGTGCTTACAATGCAATACGGACCACACAACGGAATACATGAAGGTTGCGACCTTGCTGGTTGTGATAAAGATGACGCGATTTACCCAGTGAAAAAAGATCCTCACATAGAGGAAGATTTCACGTTAAGATCCACAGTAGACAAGAGAGTAAATTACTCATGATCTCTGTGAAGATAGAGATGCTATCAACAGAAATGTATTGTGGTTGTTTATCTTAGCAATACCTGCTAAAAACAACAGCGCCGGAGGATACGCGTATCCTATCATTCTGTCCTATAGATCAATAGAGCGTTAACAGTATTAGCTCAGAGATCTGGACAAGCCAACACATACGTCTGCAATTGATTAGCCAGCTGTGTCATAAATAAAACATCATTGGGCGCTCCCATAGATAGCAAATCTGATTGAATACTTGTTTGTTGAGAGTCCATTCTGACAGCAACAAGCGACCCGTAAGAGAACGGGAGTGCGATAAAACAATCAGACGACCCAGAATATGACGGACCAAAACTGAACTTGGTGTACTATAACCAACAGACGGATTCTTTCCATTAAATTGAATAACGGAAACGAAAGAGTGCCTCCCTGGTTCCGGAGATACGCCACTACTGTCGAATTAAAGGACAGGAATTTGGGCATGCGTTTCTGAATAATGTTCATGCAATGACATAAAGCAAGCCTAAAAAAAACATTATTCCGCGGAAGTTAACTGATAGCTAAAAGACTGCGGAACCCAAAGACCCTGGCACTTCGAATCCGTAGGGATCAGTATATATCCCAATCTGTTTGACTGGCAACCGTCATAACAGCCACACTCGGGTCCGGCAACTGCGGCGGCACTCTCTGAGTCAACCACCGAATGCTTGCCCCAGTCTGAATCTCTTGTAACACTAGATAGACAAGAGAATGTATAAATCAAGCAATTCATGGATTGCCGGAAAGTTGCCGTCGAAGAGAAGCTCCTCCGAGAACGAAGCGACTCTGAGAGAGTTCTTAACCTACTATCCACGCGTGGATGTAGCTAGGGCTGCCTCACGTCTAACCAACTCCAATCAGCCACTGAAGGGCGGAGTTATACGTGAACAAACTACTGCCCTCAAAAGAAATTACATTGAGAATAATATCCCGTAAATCTTTTCTTGAAGACGTAATGATAACGCCTCAGTAAGGCGGATTACGTATAATAAAGCGTCTAAGTTAAGACTAATATACATAATGTCGTTCCCAACATTGAAATTGGAAAAGACATAAACGGTGAAAAAGAATATATGCAGTCTTTAATCACACCGTCTAGACGCATATGAACTCTCGGTATGCCCTGCTCTGCCAAAATAAACTATATGTAAAAAAAGATAAAATGGCAGAAATGAGCCACGCGGACAAGAAACTAAACTATCATGCTTAGTAGCCGTCTTGTATATATAAATATATAGCGTCGAAAAATAAAACACATGTTGTAATGACAATATTGGACTGCGTCGGTAAGTCAGGGACAAAGTCCCTGTACCGATCGAAAAATCCGAGTCCAATGACGCTATAAGTCTCTTATCCAAGATCGCAGCAATGAAGTCCGAAAATTAATCACTGGAAGAAATGCCAGAAGATATGAAAGGCATCTTCCGATACTACTAAAGGGAAAACTCGAAATCTTTCGAATCCCTTTCGCCATCCTGTCGGACCCTATAAAGCGTTCGGTCGTCCGTAGCTTGATGCAACCGCGGACCGCACCGACCCAGCGCCGTCGGATAATTCCTGATTCGACCGAGAAATCGTCAATTGCTGGGTGCTGCGAAACAACTGTGCTAACTCGGATAGCACGTCCGTCACTGAGGCCTGAGGAGCAGCGGTCTTACGATGCATTGCCGCAGGAAGCTCCGAGATCGTTACCCCGTGCATACTTCCAATATGCGAGCGAACGGAGTGTATAGGCCTCGTGTCCCTTGGCTACCGGATGGCGCGACCTATTCGCTGTGGAATCACTGAATGCCGAAACTGATCGGATACTCGAGGTCACGTAGCCAATGTGCGGTCGTGTGCCCTGCTGTGAGGATGAGGAAGCATTAAAGACAGTCTCTCGGACTGTCAATATAACGGAGCGTCCCGAGCAACGGACATATGCTCCGAATGTAAAATATCTGAACCACAACATGCGGTCCCCTATGTTGTTGGCTTCCTCCGATCTGTCCTCAATCTGCCGTCACTGGGTGAGTACTAAAGTAATTAAAGTGCTCGCATCACCCAAATCTCCTTCCTAGACCGCAACGGACGAACCCGGCAGCCGAACCATTCGATGAATGTACGCTACACCGGGTGAGCTAGCGAATGTCACTCCGTAAGCGATAGACATATTCCATGAGCACTTATTGCCGCTAACTCTTCATTAACTATGACGACAGAGGCACACTTTTGAAAGACATCTCCATAACTCTTCGAACAAGAAACCAGAAATGCTTGAATAGCAAGCATAAAATAATAATATATATAGCGTCGTTCAATAATTCGAAAGTCTGTGTGACATTATTGGACTATGTCGGAACTGAGGGACGATGTCCCTGAACCGAACCAAAAATTTCTAAGTCCACCGACGCTATCAGTTTCTTATCCGGCATCGCAGCATATGTTGTTCCGAAAGGGAAAGCTTGAAATCCACCGAATCCCTTTCGGTATCCCGTCGGACCGGATGAAACTTTCGGACGTCCGTACCCGCTTCCGCGGAGCGTCCCGACCCAGCATCGTCGGATAAAATATATGCGACAGATTCAGTTGATGCTGGGATGCTGCGATAAACTGTGCTATTAAGGAAAGCACGTTCGTTCCCGAGGCCTGTGCAGTAGCGGACTTACGATGCATTGCCGCTGGAAGCTCCGTGTACGTTGACTCCCGCATACTTCCTATGCGAACGTCCGAAGTCTGCAGGCCTCGAGTCCCCGGCTACCGACCCAGCGCTGTCGGATAATTCTCGATCCGACACCGTTTCTGTCGGCTGCTGGGATGCTGCGATAAGCTGTGCTATGTGCACAAGAATGTCCGGCGTCGAGACCTGCGGAGGCGCAGTCTATCGCTGCTTCGCCGAGGGCAGCTCCGCATCAGATGGCTCCCGCATACTTTTCCTATGCGAACGTCCGGAGTCCATCGGTCTCGAATCCCTGGCTGCCGGATGGTGTGACCTGGTCGCCGAAGAATCCTTGATCGGCGAAGCTGGTAAAATATCGGCGGTCACGCAGCCAAGGTGCGGTCGTGTGCGCTGACGAGAAGAGGAAGCCTTAGCAGTCTCAGCGGACTGCCTATACAACGGAGCGTCCCGAGCGACGGACGTATGCTCCGCTAACGACACATTTGTACCACAACATCTGGGGCCAGATGTTGTTGAACGAGAGAGGGGCCTCTCTCGCTTGCCGTCCGGATGGACCGGAACGAGCTATGAATCGGACTAAAAGGCTTCCTCCGTTCTCCCTCCGATCCGCCGTCACTGGGTGTGCATTAAGTTAATTTTATAGTGCTCGCATCACCCCAAAATTCCTTCTAGACCGCAACGGACGAACCCGGCTGCCGAACCATTCGGTGAATGGACGCTACACCGGGCGAGCTAGCGGACGTCAAAGGCCGTCGAACCTACTAGGGTCCTCTTAGGCAATTGGCGTATTACATGAGCACTTTTCCGCTAGCCCTTAATTAATTGTGACGACGGAGGCACACTGTTGGAAGACATCACAGATACATCACCCTAATCTTGATCGTCTGAAATAGAAATTGATAAAGTAGAGTGACCCTGCGGGGAAAGGACCGGAGTGTCCAAATCCCCAACAACATACCGTGACATACGCTTCCCATATTGTCATCGAAATCATACGATACAGAACCGGAGTTAATGCGAGTACACTGACCACATAAAGAATGATAATAAGGTCAGAGGAAGACTTCCTCTTAAAACAATTGATCAAAATCCTTTCAATGTGAAAAGAAAACAAGTCCTGGTACTCGCACTAACCCCTGGCAATCAAAATACATAATAATAATATGATCCATTAATATAGAAAAAATAATTGAAATCAAAATATTTTGAAAAAATATTTTTTCAGAACAGCCCAAGTTTCTGAAAAGTAACGTTGAGCCCCAATGGATCCCAAGCCTAAGTGTGGACAAAAATTTTAAAAATATTTTAAACAATTTATTCAACACTTACGAACAATAATAATGTATCTAGTTATGATTGAAATAACATAAAGATATTATTATTTAAAAATCCCCCCCTCACACAGAGGGCTGTTGTAAATGTAAACAATGAGTGTAAAAACACTAAAATAAGACTCCAGGCACCCAGGCCCGAAATCAGTTACCAAAAATACACCATCTGATGCAAAACAGAGACTTCCAGGGAAGAAACTGCAGAACATCAGATGGTAGATGCAGAACACAACGCCTAACCACCCGTAGGTGAAGACGTAAACATGGGGAAAGAACAGAATTCATTCTGTTATTCAGCTAAACTCCCAAGAAATTTTAGTAATAATAATTACAGAAATTATGCCAAAAGCATGGGAGAATAGCAAGGGGGAACTTAAAGGACAGGGAGAGAGGAAAAACACTTGTAAAAACAGTGTAACTAAATAATCAGAATGACAACAAAATGGCTGCTGCCTTGAAAATAGGTAACTTAACAAAATTTCATTAAAAAATTTTAAGTTACAGCCCTGATAATATTCTGTCACACATTCTTTTCCTCTCCTCCTTTTCTATCCTCCTTAGAATCACCATTTCACTAATATTTATGTGTCTGGCATCATTTAAACTGAGATTTAAAAGCACAAAGATCAGTCAGATGTTAACTGATGAAGGGCCAAACTTAGAATGATAAATGGCGCCAATTTCGGAACGTCCTTGACACTGCGCATGCGCAGTGGGGGCGAGGTGTGGAGGGCCTCTCAGGACATGTTTTTCTTTAGTTTTAGATGCAAATTTTGGGGATTGGGGGGCAAAATTTGTGTTTGGCCCTATATTTTAAGAGTTAGCACCAGCTATGTCTGGGTCATTGGTACAGTATAAAAATATTGAATGGTGATTTTTGTAAATAGCACTGGTCGGTTTTGACCATTACATTGGGTAAAGGGTTAACTTGTTTCTGCTGATGTTGTATTTCATAGAGTCATCACATGACATGTGGCACCTGAGTCTTGGGCAGCTATCAAGGGGAAGATCAGACCAATCAATGAGATAAGACCAATCACGATTCCTGCCAATCATTGTGACAACTTAAGCTTGATACTGTTTGTATGAAATCATGCATCAAACCGAAGTACAAACAATTTTGATCAAATGGTGTTCTAAGTAACCACCGGCATGAACTGATGTTCAAACTCTTCTACCAATGGTCAACCAATGGCTTAAAATTGTCCGATGTCAGATGAGATTGCCAAACATCGGTTAATCTCTAGTTCATGGCAGGAAAGTAAATTACCTAGCATATTTTTCTCACCATGAGAGTTTCCACAAAAGATGATTAGGTTCATTCAAATAAACCTACATATTTGTAGCTCAATGAAGTCCACCAAGTTTGGATGCTAGTGACAAAGTGATTCTGAGGGAAAACTGAAATATTGCAGTTAGGTATTCATAGTTCATCCTGACTTTTACTATTTGAGCATTTGTAAAAAAAGCATTCACTGTGATTAAACAAATAAACTTATAGTGAGAATGGACTTTTCAAATGAAAGTGTCAATGACACAGTAGCTCAACTTGTCAAGACAAAGACATGTACATGTAAAGTATGCGACACAGCAATGACAAACATCTAGGTAATGACCTGATAACAAAGGTACATATAAAGTATTGTAACGGTCAGTACATAAATACTGACCGTTGCCTGTAACAAATGTATAGGTAAAGTATTGTAAAGGTGGGTGACAGTCAGATGCTAAACTAGAAAAGAAATCTTTGAGTCCTAGAGTGGGTCTGACTGAACCCCAAAATATTTGTTCTCAAAGCACAGTGATAACAAAGGCACCACAAAAACACACTCATTCCTGTCCCAGGTGAAAACAAAGGTACCCAAGAAGTTTCGGGAAGATCAGTTCATAAATATGAGCTGTGTAGAAGTTGTGACAAAAAACTGATTGGACCTAATTTCGGTACAAAATGGCCACTGGCAGCCATCTTGAATTCTGGACCGCACCGAGAAACACTCGTTCTCATCCCAAGGTGATAACAAAGGTACCCAAGAAGTTTTGTGAAGATCGGTTCATAAATACAGCCTCTTGCCCTAGCCATATTGACATGTGCACTTACAGTGTATAAGTAGCACTGAATAAATCAAAGTTCATCTAATTTGCATAATTTCTGCACGAGAAAAAAACCTGTACTATATGTGATGTATTCCATGTTACTAAACATTCATACAAAAATTTATTCAAATCAGAACTTTCATACAGAAGTTCTGTACAAAAGACTGATTGCACTAATTTTGGTACAAAATGGCTGCTGGTGGCCATCTTGAATTTCGGACCACACCCACAAACACTCGTTCTCATCCCACGGTGATAACAAAGGTACCCAAGAAGTTTCGTAAAGATCGGTTCATAAATACAGACTCTAGCCCGAGCCGTATTGACATATGTACTTACTGTGTGTAAGTAGCACTGAAAAAATCAAAGTTCATCTAATTTGCATAATTTCTGCACGAGAAAAAAACCTGTATTATATGTGATGTATCCCATGGTACTAAACATTCACACAAAAAATTATTCAAATCAGCGCTTTCATCTGGAAGTTCTGTGCAAAAATCTGATTGCACCAAATTTTGTACAAAATGGCTGCCATCGGCCATCTTGAATTTCGGACCGGACCCCAAAACACTCGTTCTCGTCCCACGGTGATAACAAAGGTACCCATGGAGTTTCGTAAAGATCGGTTCATAAATACGGTCTCTAGCCCGAGCTGTATTGGCATTTGCACTTACAGTGCTGAAAGTAACACCAAAAAACATCAAAGTTAGTCTAATTTGCATAATTTACGCACGAGAAAAAAACCTGTATTATATGTGATGTATCCCATGGTACTAAACATTCATACAAAAAATTATTCAAATCATAGCTTTCATATGGAAGTTCTGTACAAAAAATAGATTTCTGCATCGTCGGTACAAAATGGTGGCTGGCAGCCATCTTGAATTTCGGACCACACCTAAAAACACTCGTTCCCGTCCCAGGGTCATAACAAAGGTACACAAGAAGTTTCGTAAAGATCGGTTCATAAATACGACCTCTAGCCCGAGCCATAGCCAATTGTTGACGTATGGACAGACGGACAGACGGACGGACGGACGGACAATAGCTCAAATAGCCATGACAATAGCTCAAATTTGACTTCGTCAAAGTTGAGCTAAAAATGTATGCAGTTCTCATCAATCTCCAACAAGTTATCTGATCACTCATGGAAATTTCTTGGAAACCACAAATTGCAGTGTCATTTTTGACATTCGTTAAAATTTGTTTTCTCAAGGGGACAAGAGTGGAGTTTGAGTACATTATTTGAGAATTGTCAAGCGGTTTGATAATTTGTTGTGCCACACTTCTCCCTCCCACCCACCCCATATTAAGAAGGACCAGTGAAACATTACAGTAAATAAACCAAGTGTCACCTATTTATAGCCTGTGTTCAGGCAACTTGGTGTTTGATGTCATTGATGATACATGTAGCTGTGTATTGGTTCTGGCAAATGATTAGAGGAACAGGCTGTTCTTTATTTCAAATAATACAAGTTATTGTTCCAACAATGCCTAGTTATTGTTGAAATAATGCAGTTCTTATTCATTTGGATTTCAGCAAAGTAAAATTATTATCGACATATATATTCATAAACGTTGTCACAAAGTTGTGTGTTTACTTGTTCACAATTATATCTTCTGAAAATTGCTTGCATTAAAGTTTTTAACCCTTTACCTAACATGGAAAGCAGATGACACTTGCAAAAAAGTTCTTGAAAAACTATTTTTTTCATTTTTTGTCTCAAAAACATAGGTTATGACCCCTCCTTGGAACGATCTTGACAAGCTTGTTCCAACGAGGGGTCATAACCAATGTTTTTGAGATGAAATATAATGAAAATTAATTTGCGATTTTTGAGAAAAGCGCTGGCCGATTTCGGCTGTTACGTTGGGTAAAGGGTTAATTATAGATTTAAGTAATTTTCAATTGCAGCTGTCATACAACATGGCATACAGAGAGCTTTCTCATGCTCTTTCACATACAAGAAAATCGAAAGTCGAAATTTCTGTCCATTCAATTAAAAGTAATACCATTATTACAAAGAAAATTTTGCAATGCCGAAATAATTCAGGTTGAAAAATCAGTACTTAATTCATAATTTTTACTGGCAACAGATGAAAAAAATATCAAAATAAAACACTGAGAATCTTCAACAAGAAAGGTATTCGACCAAAAAAAAACCCCGAAAATATATGACAAACCTTGTATCCATTATCTTCTTTTGGGTTATGAGATGCAGTCACCATTATTCCACAGGCAAGTCCATAATGTGACACAGAATATGGCTGTAGAGAAAGCAAAAAGAAAAGTTATACATGAATAAATTCATATCAAAATGATTCAGTAAGGCCAAAAAAAAGTTCAAAATCTGTTTCTCAGGCCCTCCCCACATCGTCCTTTTGGCTACCGCATGCTCTCTGTTTATAACCAATGCAAACTTAAAAATATATAAAAATTAAATGGTTTATGTCTGATATTTTAACCAAGTTAATAATGTTGATAAATTTGTCCCTGGAGAGGAACAAGGCTTTGCAATGCTATTCTGTAGATTATGAGACCTAAAACATAAAACAAACCAAGAACATGAACTTTTGATGGCGATATAAACCTGAAGCACATTATTTTTTAACCTGCATGATTTTTAATATATCACAACAGTTACATTGATTTCAAATTTAGTTTTGCTCATATAAATATGTTTCTTTCAGTTTAGTAGGTGGTGTTGAAGGGCAGCCTCTACATCTATGTGTAGTCTACTAAACAGCAAGTGAATGAGATATGTATGAATACCCAAATTAAGGATTCTGTCACTTTTCAATGGAGCCCTCTTGGGTTTCTTGCATTGACACAGTTTAAGTATGCAAAGCAGCACACTACATTGTATCCGGTCAAATACCTCAGCTGGTTTTGCTGACATAACAGTACAGAACTGACCTGTTGCACAAATGCATACATGTTGGAAGATTTAATTAAATTCATACTGATAACATGGTGTTCATTCAGAAATCTGTATTAAATGTAAGAGGACATGAGCTAGTTATCCCCTGCTGAAAATTTTTTTCTGGGGACTATTAAAATAGTTGGTGTCTGGCGTGCATCAGTGCATCCACCCCACTTTAGTTTCCCGATGATAACTTCAGTTGCCCAAATCAAATGAAATATGGTATGTAGGTGTATCAACATAAAATACAGGTCAAGTTCGAATCGGGGTGTAGTCTGACATTTTTTGCTAGAGTTATGCCCCTTTTTAAATTCGAAAATTTCTTTTTTTGGGTTTCCCGATGATAACTTTAGTTATAGGTGTATCAACACAAAATACAGGTCAAGTTAGAATCAGGGTGCAGTCCAAAAATTTTTGTCAGAGTTACGCTTCTTTTCTGACATCGAAACTTTTTTTTTTTGTTTCCCGATGATAACTTTAGCTGTTGACCGAATCAAATAAAATTTGGCATGAAGGTGTATCAACAAAAAATACAGGTCATGTTCAAACTGGGGTTTGGTCCAACATTTTTTGCCAGATTTATGACCCTTTTTCAACTTCAAAAAATTCTTTTTTTTAAAAGAAACTAGAATTGCACACATCGGGGGACATGTGGCTGTGTGACCTTTTATTATAATTAATTTAGAATAAAAATTCAGGAATATACACATTTACTTGTTGGTGATCACATTGAAATGCGTCATCAAAAATATTTCATAATTGTACAAGGAGGTGAACATAAAAGAATCTCATACAGAAATCAAAAATAAATCTAAGATCAAGAGAAGATAACCAGGTTAGAATCAATGCAAACTGGAACTTGAGGATTATGCACATATTCTCTTGTTCGAGGTCACATTTGAGAAGTTTTTATTGAAATTGGGTTATGAATGTACAAGGTGTTGTGCCCCCTAGAGTCTCACTTAGAAATCCATAATAAATCTAAGTCCAAGAGGATAGAACTTTGTTAAAATCATCTCACCTCCTAAAGCGGGGTAGGATGTTTTTACTAGGAGAGTCCACATATACAGAAAAAACTTGTTGGGTTTCTTACAGAATTTGATGGGTGGCTTGGAATACATCATGGAATTAAAACAGTAAATTAGTGCATGCTTGGTTATTTTTGGAAGAAAGAACTTAATCATCAAAATCTGTGTTGCTTTAATTTATTGAAGAGTATCCACAGTACTATAATCACAAAAGTGATCTCTTTTTCTCAATCAGATCGCGATCAAATCATGACACACTCACACAAGCTGGTCATAATTTCATAAATAACGTATTTCAAGTATTTCAAAATCAAGGTCAAATCAGGGAATAAAATGAAAATAGCATCAGAGATTCAATGTTCTCTGTCTGGTTTTGTGATCACAGTACGGTATACAGTAAAACCTGTCTTGAGAGACCACTGTCTTGAGAGACCACCTGTCTTGAGAGACCACATCTGCCAGGCACCGATTGGTTTTACTCTATAATGGACCTGCTATGGGAGACCACCTGTCTTGAGAGACCACCTGTCTTGAGAGACCACTGTGACCTGGTACCAACTTGTATATTTATGCCATAATTGACCTGTCTTGAGAGACCGCCCCTTTGAAGATTGAAACCATGACAAAAACTTCTTACCTTTTCTGGAATTGGAAAATCCATTGTGTTATACTAACACAATTAAAAGTATTAAAAGCTCTTAATTGGGTTTCAATTGCTAACTCATTAAAGATTGAGATGTTTGTATAAGACCCTTGTGAAAAGATTAGGATTATTGCCGAATAAACAATTTCATACATACCTGAAATGTGTTAGATAGGAATAAAAATAAATTTGTGTTGAAAATCTTTTTGTAACAAATTGAAATGGACTGTTATAAAAATTATAAAAATAAATTAGTGTTGAAAATCTTCAATGAAGATTTTCAACACTAATTTATTTTTATAATTTTTATAACAGTCCATTTCAATTTGTTACAAAAACTTCATAAAAAAGAACAACTACAAAGTAATTACAAAAATCTGTTCTTCTCCATTTCTGAATGTTGTGGTTGGTTATTCACTGACTTGAGAAAACCTGAAACCTGTTATGAGAGACCACTTTTTTGTGGCCCAAAGGACGGTCTCTCAAGACAGGTTCTACTGTATGTACTTCCTGTAAATTATAATAAAAACACATCCATACAAACAAAAATACTGATGTTTCAAGCCAAAAATGAAGCATAATCAAAGAATATGAAGCTACAAGCAGCATTGTGGTACAGTAGATACAAATTAAATTGACTCAATTCTTTTCATGCGAATCCTTACAAAGGTGCAGCGAGAATCTACATAGAATCTTGCTGGATTTGTTGCGCAAATCTTTACATGAATCTTGGATTCTCATTGAAATATAAGCCATGCTCAGTAAAGTCAAAATAAGTAATTTAATGTCACATCTTGTTTGACCGAGCTCTACTCTAGATCTGTCAAATAAAATATAACAGTATACTCATTTTACCACCTTAATGTTTGGTTAGTTTAATATTGCTGCTAATGGAATAGTTTTCTCAGACAAAGTAGCTATTCAGTGAACAAGAGTTTCGCTGAAGAAAATGTGACTTGTAAGACTCTGTTAGTAGCCCCAAGTATCAAGACATAAATGATGCATTATTCTATTATATCTGGTTTGACAGGGCTCATGGAGCTCTGTCAAACAAGATATAATAGATTAAATGCTGGCATTGGATGTACTGAGGCCAAAGAGGTCCATAAACAAGAGGAAGTTGGTAATTATTAGGGTCATGTCCTCAACATATGACAAGATTTTTATTCAATTAATAGGAGCATACTTTATAAATTACAAGCAATTAACAGGTCAAATTTGTATTGACAGTATGGTAAAAGGTTTTGTGTTTGGAAGTTATATTCATTTGACAAGGTTATTCAATTACAAGATATCAAATTAAGTGGACTTCACTGTACTACAGTGTTTTCTTTCTCGACTGTACAGCAACTATGTCCTTGATCTGGTTGTGACATATTTACACCGATGGAACAAAATATCATAATTAAATTATTTCACTACCATAATCCAAGAAAAACAAAAAATGAAAGTGTCATTGACACTGTAGCTCAACTTGTGTAAGACATGTACTTGTATAGTATGTGACACAGCAATGACACATATCTAGGTAAAGACTTGATAACAAAGGTACATGTAAAGTACTGTAAAGGTTTGTACATAAATACTGACCGTAGCCTGTAACAAATGTACAGGTAAAGTATTGCAAAGGTGGGTGACAGTTAGATACCTCTAGTCATAGCTGTATTGAAATGTCAACTTACTGTGTATAAGTAGCACTGAATAAATCAAAGTTTGTCTAATTGGCCGCTGGCAGTCATCTTGAAATTTCAGACCGCCCCCAAAAACACTCGTTCTCGTCCCAAAGCGAAAACAAAGGTACCCAAGAAGTTTCATGAGGATCAGTTCATAAATACAGCCCCTAGCTGGCATATTGACATGTGTACTTACTGTGTATAAGTTGCACAGAATAAATCAAAGTTAATTTAATTTGCATAATTTCTGCACGAGAAAAAAATCTGTATTACATGTGATGTATTTCATGTTACTAAACATTCCTTAAAAAATTTATTCAAATCAGAACCTTCATATAGAAGTTCTGTACAAAAAACTGATTGTACCTAATTTTGATACAAAATGGCCTCTGACAGCCATTTTGAATTTCAGACACACCCAAAAACACTTGTTCTCGTCCCAAGATGATAACAAAGGTAACCAAAAAGTTTCATGAAGATCGGTTCATAAATAGAGCCCCTAGCCCGAGCCGTATTGACATGTGTACTTACTGTGTATAAGTAGCAATGAATAAATCAAAGTTCATCTAATCTGCAAAATTTCTGCATGAGAAAAAAACCTGAATTATATGTGATGTATTCATGTTACTAAACATTCATACAAAAATTTATTCAAATTAGAACTTTCATACAGAAGTTCTGTACGATAAACATTCATTCAAA
Organism: Pictodentalium vernedei; assembly: GCA_031216915.1. Taxonomy (NCBI): domain Eukaryota; kingdom Metazoa; phylum Mollusca; class Scaphopoda; order Dentaliida; family Dentaliidae; genus Pictodentalium; species Pictodentalium vernedei. The sequence goes on from CM062297.1 coordinate 313,007,984, forward strand.
AATTTATTCAAATCAGTACCTTCATATAGGAGTTCTGTAAATAAAACTGATTGTACCTAATTTTGGTATAAAATGGCCTCTGACAGCCATTTTGAATTTTGGACCGCACCCAAAAAAAACACTCGCTCTTGTCCCAATGTGATACAAAAGTACCCCATAAGTTTTGTGAAGATTGGTTCATAAATACAGCCCCCAGCCCAAGCCGTATTGACATGTGTACTTTCTGTGTATAAGTAGCACTGAATAAATCAAAGTTCATCTAATTTGCATAATTTCTGCACGAGAAAAAACCCTGTATTATATGTGATGTATTCCATGTTACTAAACATTCGTACAAACATTTATTCAAATCAGAACTTTCATACAGAAGTTCTGTACAAAAAACTGATTGCACTAATTTCGGTACAAAATGGCTGCTGATGGCCATCTTCAATTTTGGACTGCACCTAAAAACACTCGTTCTCGTCCCACAGTGAAAACAAAGGTACCCAAGAAGTTTCGTAAAGATTGGTTCATAAATACGGCTTCTAGCCTGAGGCATATTGAATTGTTGACAGATGGAGACAGACAGACAGATGACAGGCCATGGCATAAGCTCAAATTTGACTACGTCAAAGTTGAGCTAATGAAAGTGTCAATGACACTGTAGCTTAACTTGTGTGTTGTGTTTGATGAAAAGGATAATGTTCAATGTTTAAGAAAGGATTATGAAATAAGACAAGAATTGTGATAATTGGGAATATGTTCATTTCTGTTCCCTGTATGCTATGTTTTTGATAAAAATAATATGAGGTGTACACTGTACTAAAGAGCTGAGGGGTGGGTTAATGTGACCTCACAGTTAATGTATGTGGCCCTCAAAGTTAACGTATATCAACGAATGTTACCAAGTTACAGTGAAATTATTCCAAAACGAGTCATCCTATCAAGTTACATTGAAATCCTTTCATAAATATGGCCTGTAGACTGTGCTAAAGGTTTTTTTTGGGGTTTTGTAGCCGTCAGTTTGTAGCCGTCAGTTTCCCAATTGCGTCCAAAGGGGACGTTCTCATCTAGACATTATATGAAGTCAACCAACCAAGTTACAATGAAATCCCTTCATAAATATGACCTGTAGACTGGGCTAAAGGTTTTTGGGCTTTGGGCTCGGGCAGCCATCATGGTTGAATGGTCGCAGCCAAAAGGGGACATTCTCATCTGGGCATCATCTGGAGTGATCCTACGAAGTTACAATGAAATCCCTTCATAAATATGACCTGTAGACTGTGCTCAAGGCTTTCGGCTTCGGGACCCTGAAGCCGTCACAGGTGACCAATCACGACCAAAAGGGGATGTCATCATCTAGGCATTATATGGAGTCAAACTAACAGGTTACAATGAAATCCTTCCATAAATATGACCTATAGACTATGCTAAAGGTGTTGAGGTTTTGGGCTCGGGCAGCCATCATGGCTGAATGATCGCGACCAAAAGGGGACATTCTCATCAAGACATTATTTGGAGTCATCCTACCAAGGTACAATGAAGTCCCTTCATAAATATCACCTGTAGACTGCTCTAAATGTTTTCGGGCTTCAGGCCCCTGTAGCCGTCAGAGTTGCCTAATGGTGTCCAAAAGGGGCTGTTCTCATCTAGACATTATATGAAGTCAACCTGCCAAGTTACAATGAAATCCCTTCATAAATATGAACTGAAGACTGTGCTAAAGGTTTTCGGGCTTTGAGCTCGGAAAGCCATCATGGTTGAATGATCGCAACCAAAAGGGGACATTCTCATCTGGGCATCATCTGGAGTGATCCTACGAAGTTACAATGAAATCCCTTCATAAATATGACCTGTAGACTGTGCTCAAGATTTTCGGGCTTCGGGCACCTATAGCCATCACAGTTGACCAATCACGACCAAAAGAGGATGTCATCATCTAGGCATTACATGGAGTCAACCTAACAAGTTACAATGAAATCCTTCCAGAAATACGACCTACAGACTATGCTAAAGGTTTTTGGGCTCGGGCAGCCATCAAGGCTGAATGATCGTGACCAAAAGGGGACGTTCTCGTCTAGACATTATTTGGAGTCATCCTACCAGGCTACAATGAAATCTCTTCATAATTATGACCTGTAGACTGTTCTAAAGGTTTTCGGGCTTAGCTGTCACAGTTGCCCAATCGTGTCCAAAAGGGGCTGTTCTCATCTAGACATTATATGAAGTCAACCTGCCAAGTTACAATGAAATCCCTTCATAAATACGAACTGTAGACTGTGCTAAAGGTTTTCGGGTTTTGGGCTCGGGCAGTCGTCACGGTTGGCAGATCACGCCCAAATGGGGAAATTCTCATCTAGACATCATAAGGAGTCATCCTACCAAGTTACAATGAAATCCCTCCATATTAAACATGACCTGCAGACTGTGCTAAAAGTTTTTGGGTTTTGGGCTTGGGCAGCCATCATGGTTGACAGATCATGCCCAAAAGGGGACGTTCTCATCTAGGCATTATACAGAGGCATCCTACCAAGTTACAATGAAATCTCTTCATAAATACGACCTGTAGACTGTGCTAATGGGTTTTGGGCTCGGGCAGTCGCGACCAAAAGGGGACGTTCTCATCTAGACATGACCCCAAACCTGCATATGAAATTTCGTGACGATCACACAAGAACTGCGGGGTGTAGCCCGTGCTAAAGGAAAATGTGAAAAGACTCACAGACTTCCGCACGCGTGATGGCAATAGCTTATCTTGACTATGTCAAGTTAAGCTAAAAATAGCATCTGAGGCACAATGTTTTCCCATTTCTTTTTTGAAGGGTGAGATTCTAGCATTGTTGGAGTAAAGTGAAACAAGAGGCCCCATGGGGCCTGAGGCTCTCACCTGACCAAATTTGTTTAAAGAGAGGATTTACTTAGAATCTGTGGCTAGTCAACAATACAGAGGAATGAAGTTATTTAATTATTCTTAACTCTGTTGTCCATACCATATTTTTTTTTCTAGGATTGGGATACTACCACAGAATTAATGCCCAGATTTCCAGTAAAGGAAAACTGGTGAGTCCAAATATCAACCTAGGGACTTAACTTGAACAAACTTGAATCTGAGCCTTTCTCTTCCACCCAAGGATTCTGTATAAAAAGTATTAATAGATTCTGAATGGTGGATCTGAAAAAGGAAAGATTATCCATCATATCACACTAAGTTAAAATTTGGAACCCAAATATGAATCCAGGGACTTGATTGAATCAGGACCCAGCTAGGGTGTTATATATTTATATTTATATTTATTGGTGTTTAAGGTCACATACTTATGCACAATGGCTAATTGTGACCGTGACAGTTTTACGGGTGGAGGAAGCCGGAGTACCCGGAGAGAACCTCCGAGCAACGACGAGCAGCTGTCAGCTCTCCAACATCGTAACTCTGAACTCTGCACAGCAGCACAGGCAGGGTTAGATTGGTTGAGGACATGCGCACCATCGACGTGCAGTACGCCTCAGTACACAGCGTCATCGTGCCCCAATGTAGGCATTCGGGGTGAAGTGTCTTGCCCAAGGACACAACGCGGTTGCCGCAGGTGGGATTCGAACCGAGGACCTCTCGGCTAAAGCTAGGGTGTTATATACCAGCTATCAAAACATTCTGAAAGTTGGTTCTCAAGAAGATTTCAAAGAATATCCCTCTAATTAGAGCTCATGACTGGTGGTTCAAGAGAAGATTTTGAGAATATTACCAATTTCGCACAATGTTACAATTTGCCACCCCCCCCCCCCCCCCCCCCCCCACCCCCCCCCGAACACAAATATCAACCCATTAAACTGAACCTGCAAAGGGCACATCCCATTTCGCCCAATGCGGTAAAAAGAAAAAAATCCTGAAAACTAACATCCTTGCAAATTGCACCAAGTACAAATTTGGGCTCCAATAGAGAGCCCAACTATTAATCAAAAGACTTGATTTGAACAAACTAAAATCTGACCTCCATGTTATATACCATATATCAAAAGATTCTGACTAGTGGTTTTGGAGAAGATTTTTAAAGATTATTCCTCATATTGGACTAAGTTAACATTTGAGCTCCACTATAGAACTCAAATATCAACCCAGGGACTTAGTTTTCCAAAATCAAATCTGACTACCCTAAGAAAGGTGTCTACCATATATCAAAAGATTCTGATTGGGGGTTCATGAGAAAAAAATTTATAAAGAAAATCCTCATTTTGCAGCAAGTAAACATTCAGACTCCAATAGGGAGCACAAATAATTATTCAAAGGACTCGATTTGAACAAACTTGAATCTGTCCCCATAAGGATGGTGTATACCATATATCAAAAGATTCTGATTTGTGAATCTGAAGAAGATATTTAAAGAATAATCCCCATATTGCACTATGTTACAATTTACGCTTCCATAGAGAGCCCAAATATTAACCGATGGACTTGATTTGAAGAAACTTGAATTGGACCCATGTAAGGGTTCTGTATTCCATATATCAAAGGATTCTGACTAGTGGTTCCAGAGGAGGCAAGTTTTAAAGATTATTCCTCATATTGGACTTAGTTAAAATTTGGGCTCCATCAGGGAGCCCCAACATTACCCCAGAGACTTGATTTGAAAACACTTAGATCTGACCTCCTTAAGGATGACGTATATCAAATATCAAAGGATTCTGGCTGGTGAATCTGAAGAAGATGATTTTTAAAGATTATTCCTCATATTGCACTACTTTAAAATTTGGGTCCCAATAGGGAACCCAAATAATTAACTGAGGGAATTTGCTTTCAACAATCTTGAATCTAACCCCATAAGGATGTTGTATTACCAATATCAATAGATTCTAAGAGGTGGATCTGAAAAAGAATATTTTTAAAGATTATTGCCCACATTGCATTACGTTAAAATTCAGGCTCCCATAGAGAGCCCCATTATTAACCGATGGACTGGACTTGATTTGAACAAAATTGATAGTGATCACTGTATACCACAATCAAAAGATTCTAAGCAGTGGTTCTGGAGGAAAACAGTTTTAAAGATTATTCTTCATATTGAACTAAGTTAAAATACGTGCTCCAATAGGAAGCCCAAATATTAACCCAGGGATTTGATTTGAACAAACTTAGATCTGACCCCCCCTCCTGAAGGATGCTATATACCAAATATCAAAAGATTCTGACTGGTGGATCTGAAGAAAAGATTTGTGAAGATTATTTCCTATATTTCACTAAGTTAAAATTCAGGTTCCCAAAGAGAGCCCAATTATTAACAACTGATGGACTGAGTTCAACAAATTTGAATCCAACTCCTGCTAGGATTCTGTATACCATATATCAAAAGATTCTGACTAGTGTTTCTGGAAAAGAAGAGTTTTATAGATTATTCTTCATATTGAACCAGTTTACAATTCGGGTTCCAAAACAGCGAGCCCAAGTATTAACCAGGGGAATCGGTTGAACAAAATTAGATCTGATCTCCCGAAGGATGCTGTACACCAAATATCAAAATTTTCTGACTGGTGGATCTGAAGAAGATTTTTAAAAGTTATTCCCCATACTGCACTTTCAGTCAGGTGAGCTAAAAATAATTATGGCAAGATCGTGATGCAGGTTTGTGTAATAATAGTACTCTAAACACTTGGGGAAGCTGCTAAGAATACTTACAACATAAGGTGTTGGGCACAGTTTCGAAAACAGATACACAGGAATTTCTGCATTGATTAATATAGTTGCTGTCAACCAAGCAAACCTGAAAGAGTAAAAATCATATCTGAAACTATTACCTGAGAAGTATATTAGTGATGAAACGATATGTGAATATCCATTCATGGAAGGCATTATCTGAATAATAAATTGACATTTGAATATTCATCTCCCCCAATTCCCATTAACCCTTTACCTAACATGAAAAGCAGACGACACTTGCAAAAAAATTCTTGAATAACTAATTTTTTTCATCTCAAAAACATAGGTTATGACCCCTCGTTCCAAGGAGGGGTCATAACCTATGTTTTTGAGACAAAATTTTTTTAAAAATAATGAAAATTAATTGGCGATTTTTTAGAATAGCTCTGGCCGGTTTTGGCCATTACATAGGGTAGAGGGTTAAACAAACTTCAGTTATGACCACAATGATGTTGACTTGACATAATGGAAACATTACCCGTAAAATTTTGCTGCAACACCTGCGTTGTTGCAAAATTATCACTCTCTTCTTGGTCTTCGTGACTGAACATAGAATTTTTATGAATTAACATTCACTGAGGAAGTTGTGGCAGCATATTATCACCATTGTAATTTAATTTAATAAACTGTCAAACTGTTATCAAACTTTAATGAAACTGGTATAACAGTACAATTAAACTGCTACAAAAGTTTAATCTGGAAGCACATTAGCGCATTGTTAGTAAATATATTAAACTGTTATAACTGTTTTAGTAAGCCTTTATAACAGTTTAACTAAACTGTTATAACAGCTAAACTAAACTGCTAAAACATTTTAGAAAAATAGCATATTAAATTACAATGGCACTAATGCACTTCTAGATTAGTTAAACTGTTATGAGAGTTTAAAATATTAAATTACAAAGGTGCTAATACTGTAAAAATAGAAGTTTAGTGAATGGTTATAACAGTTTAATTAAACTGTAATAACAGGTTAGTTAAAATGTTAAAAAAATGTATTGTATTAAATAACAATGGCATCAATACGCTCCCGCAGGAAGAGTCAACATATATTATTATATTGGACAGTAAGGCTGTAAGTAAACTTATTGGCGTGGTATGTCTTGCCAGGATTTAATACACCAATAAATTAAGTGAAGGCCTTGGCACTCAAGTTTATATATATTATACTAGAAGAAAACCTGCACGAATGCAGGAATAAGAGGTAACATTTCCTTTTTTTTTAAACAATAAAAACTATAAATTTTCAAATTTCTTAACTATTTTAAAATAAAGAGGAATGAACAATAAGCTGTGTATACATTTTCATTGGGAGATCATCGGTCTATCCTGATATTATTCAGGCCAATGATAGGCAAAATTAGGCCATAACCACTGAACAACCACACTCCCTACCAAGTTCAGATGACTGTGGTAATAACTTGTTTATTATATGTCAAAGGGTTTTTAAAAACTAAGAACAAATCTGAAATTCAAACAAAAAGGAAGACTTATACCCATTGTGTATTTTCAAGATATTTTCTTAAAATCTAGTCATGGCTGCTGTAAAGCAGCCATGACTTGATTGTATAAAAATACATCAAAATTTAGCTCAAGAAATCATTGGCGAAAAGTTAAATGAAAGTGTCAATGACACTGTAGCTCAACTTGTCAAGACAAAGACATGCACATGTATAGTATGTGACACAGCAATGACAAACATCTAGGTAATGACCTGATAACAAAGGTACATATAAAGTATTGTAATGGTCTGTACATAAATACTGACCGTTGCCTGTAACAAATGTATAGGTAAAGTATTGTAAAGGAGGGTGACAGTCAGATGCTAAACTAGAAAAGAAATCTTTGAGTCCCAGAGTGGGTCTGACTGAACCCCAAAATATTTGTTCTCATAGCACAGTGATAACAAAGGCACCCCAAAACACACTCGTTCCTGTCCCAAGGTGAAAACAAAGGTACCCAAGAAGTTTTGTGAAGATCAATTCATAAATACGAGCTGTATAGAACTTGTGACAAAAAACTGATTGGACCTAATTTTGGTACAAAATGGCCACTGGCAGCCATCTTGAATTTTGGACCGTACCCAGAAACACTCATTCTCGTCCCAAGGTGATAACAAAGGTACCCAAGAAGTTTTGTGAAGATCGGTTCATAAATACAGCCTCTACCCTGAGCCGTATTGACATGTGTGCTCACATTGTGCAAGTAGCACTGAATAAGTCAAAGTTCATCTAATTTGCATAATTTCTGCACGAAAAAAACCCCCTTAGAATATGTGATGTATTCCATGTTACTAAACATTCATAAAAAAATTTATTCAAATCAGAACTTCCATACAGAAGTTCTGTACAAAAGACTGATTGCACTAATTTTGGTACAAAATGGCTGCTGGTGGCCATCTTGAATTTCGGACCACACCCAAAAACTCTCGCTCTCATCCCACGGTGATAACAAAGGTACCCAACAAGGTTCGTAAAGATTGGTTCATAAATATGGCCTCTAGTCTGAGCTGTATAGAAGTTGTGTACAAAAAACTGATTAGACCTAATTTCGGTACAAAATGGCCACTGGCAGCCATCTTGAATTTTAGACCGCACCCAGAAACACTCGTTCTCGTCCCAAGGTGATATCAAAGGTACCCAAGACATTTCGTGAAGATCAGTTCATAAATACAGACTCAAGTCTGCGCCGTATTGACATGTGTACTTAATGTGTGTAAGTCGCACTGAAATATCAAAGTTCATCTAATTTGCATAATTTCTGCATGAGAAAAAAACCTGTATTATATGTGATGTATCCCATGGTACTAAACATTCACACAAAAAATTATTCAAATCAGCGCTTTCATATGGAAGTTCTGTGCAAAAATCTGATTGCACCTAATTTTGTACAAAATGGCTGCCATCGGCCATCTTGAATTTCGGACCGGACCCAAAAACACTCGTTCTCGTCCCACGGTGATACCAAAGGTACCCAAGAAGTTTCGTAAAGATCGGTTCATAAATACGGCCTCTAGCCCGAGCCGTATTGGCATTTGCACTTACAGTGCTGAAATTAACACCAAAAAACATCAAAATTAGTCTAATTTGCACAATTTACGCACGAGAAAAAAACCCGTATTATATGTGATGTACCCCATGGTACTAAACATTCGTACAAAAAATTATTCAAATCAGAGCTTTCATATGGAAGTTCTGTACAAAAAATAGATTTCTGCATCATCGGTACAAAATGGCGGCTGGCAGCCATCTTGAATTTCGGACCGCACCCAAAAACACTCGTTCTCGTCCCACGGTCATAACAAAGGTACCCAAGAAGTTTCGTAAAGATCGGTTCATAAATACGACCTCTAGCCCGAGCCATAGCCAATTGTTGACGTACGGACAGACGGACAGACGGACGACGGGCCATGACAATAGCTCAAATTTGACTTCGTCAAAGTTGAGCTAAAAATTTATAGTAATTTATATATTTTTCATACTTACCAATGGCCCAGACTTAACTGGTGCTAACTCTAAAATATTTATGGCCAATTGCAAATTTTACCCCCCCCCCCCCCATCCCCCAAATTTGCATCTAAAACCGAAAATTACATGTCCTATATGGTCCTCCATACTTTTACTCCACTGCGCATGAGCAGTGTCAAGGAGGTCTCGAAATTGCCGCCAAAAGTCATTCTTACAACCAGTGCCTGGTAAGCGTTATGTACTCAGCGGGGAGGTATGAGTTCCCAACTCATGGGAGGGCCATCCCCGTCTGGGTCATTGGTAAGTATAAAAAATATATAAATTACTATAAATTTTTTAACATTTTTATGCTGTACCAATGACCCAGACTTAGCTGAATAGTAAAAAGGTTGGAGGGCCTAGGACATAAGGAAAATCCAATAGACTCAATTACCTATAACAGACCTATCCCCTTAAGGAGAAAAGGAGAGATAGTCTTACATGTATCTTTCTTATTTGTAACAAAAAAGAAAGACACAATACTATTCTGTAATTGAGCACAATAACATCAATGATCTCTATAAGCATCTAGTATAACCCTTTATACTAATATTTTTTAAGGAAAGCCAATAAATACGGGAGTCTCGAGAAATGAGACTCTATATACTCATTTAAAAATGTTTGAGGATTGTATATTAACGCTCAATTAATCATGTGATATATACGAATGCTTCACACCAATCAACACTTAAAAAATATTACACAGATGAGTAAACATAGGCTTAACCCTAAAATCATTTCGGAACCAACACGGAATTACTAAGTCGAGGGAGGTATTCCCTTGCTTTACACTATAAAGCAGGTGACCTAAGGGAACACCCCCCCCCCACCCCCCCCTTTTCCCTTGCACTGGATCAAATACTCCACAGCAAAGAGAGCAGCAGGACAGAGTCACTGCCGGAACCGAAAGCCTATACACACATAGTTGCCACTGTTTAGTAGACGACATTCTGAGTAAAAAATAGCGGACCTAAAAAATGAAGATCTGCAGAAAAGGACTCAATATTCTCAGAAGATACAAAATCGTGAAAATGGAGGGCTAACACCAATATGCAGCCCTCATTAAATCTGTAATAACAATATTAATAGCTTAAGCCCATGAAGTAGAACTCTTACTTCACATGAGCTTAAAACTAAAACACAGACTGCTGAATGAAGATATAATCATAAGCAGAACTGCTGTAGATTGAATCCATCTGACCATAGAATGGACCGAAATGTGGAGGAAGCTTCCACGGCATGTCCCACAACAGACACCTGAGTAAATTAGTCCACAGTCTTTGTGGAGCTAGAGAAGCTACCAACAGAATTTGCATTAAAATAATTACACTAGAGCAATATCTGCTGAATCAACAGTGCTGGAAGATACGCATATCTTATTATTCCATCTAACAAGATCGATAGAGCGTTTACTGCAAATGCTCGAATATCCAAACATAATGACACATATGTCTGCAACTGATTGTTGAGATGCGTCGCAAATAAGTCGATCATTGGCCGCTCGCCTTGGTAGCAATCTGATTGAAAACTTGTTTGTTGAAAGCCTATTCTGGCGGCAACAAACGGCCCCTCCGCGAAGGGAGTCCGCTAATACGTTCAGACGACCCGGAATATGATGGACCGATAGGAGAACTTGATGTTCTAGTAGCAACCGAAAGATTCATTCCGTTAACATGAATAACAGGATTGAATGAGTGCCTCCATAATTCCGAAAATACGCTAATACTGTCGAGTTGTCAGACAGAATTAGCATATGAACATTCTGAATTTTGTTATCCAATAACGTAGCGCAAGCCAAAATAACATCATACTTGATGTTTGAGTGCTTGATAAGGAACTACGGAATCAAAAGACCTTGGCACTTCAATCCGTTGGGCTCAATGAAATGACCCAACCTGTTTTACTGGCATCCGTCAAGACTGTAAAACTCAGATCCGGCAATTGCAGTGGAACTACCTGAGTTAAGCCCAGAAAACTTGCCCAAGTCTGAATCTCTTATTCACTAGATTTGATAAGAAGATGTCCGTATCGAGCGAAAGAATCTTCACCCTAGAATTCTGTATTAAAGAAATTTGGATAGGAGCAATGCATAACCGCCCCATCGGAATAAAATCGCGGCAGTTCCACCTAAATGTATCAGTCTCATAAGATCTCTCTCTGAGACTTTGTCTGAGCGAAGACAATAGTGAGCATAACAACTGAATAATTTCGTTCTGGGTAACGGCAGACGAACAAAAAAGTTGTGCGTTATGAAGCTCATCCCCCGGTGGGTGAATGACTTGGATGATACCAGATCCGACTTCTCCTCGTTTACTTAAGAAACCAAGATGCAACAGAAGCAGATTCTGCACATAGTTCTGAAGCGTTAACTCACTGCCGTACCTGTATGAATGTCGTCCAGGTAGGCCAACGTTATCGCAGACGAATAAGCTCGGAAATGAGACATTACCGAGTCCGTTATTCGAGTGAAGGCCCAGGGGGCTAGATTCCGACCGAAGCATATTGCTCGGAGCTGATATACGACTCCTATGATAAGGAAGCGAAGATACTTTCTGACGCCTGATGTACCATGACGTGAAAGTACGCATCTTGAGATCTATGCATGTAGCATAATCGTACACCTGAATACTCGCTCTGACCGATCGGGTGGACTCCATATATAAACTTGGAGCCATAATCAGCTTGTTTATCCAGTTCCGAATAATGAGTGAACGGAACGAGCCGTCTGGTTTTTGGAACCAGAAAAGGATGGTTGTAGAAATCTGGAAATTCATGGATTTCTACGATCTCCATCACGATCATTCCAGAAGAGACTAGACTTCTGAAGGAAGGGAGCCTCTATCCTACTGACTTGGCGGAAGCTGAGTCCATCTTGGACTCCGAGTTAACAGATGATTTTGTTTGAGGAACAATTTAGTCCTTCTGCTCACTAGTACACGATACAGGTTAAAACCATTACCTCCTGGTCCTGCGAGGCTTGCAGAAGGAGAAGCCATGTCCTCCACGGTCTGCACCTCGCCCCGTCGACCTAGGGACGTCTGACCGGAATTACGGCCCCTATATGAGTCGCTACCCTGACGGTCTCTAGAATAAGACCTAGAGGATGCATAGGAACCTCTATAGGAACTTCCCTTGGATGTATTCGTCCCAGAAGTGCCTGTCCTACTCTTTTCTGCTGAATCCGACTATATGGAGCTTTCTTAGGTAACTGATCATAGACTGCGGAAAGCTTGCCGTCGAAGAAAACTCTCCGGAGACCGGAGTGACTCTGAGAGAGTTGTTCACCTTACTATCTACATGCGTGGATGTAGCCAGGGCCGTGTCACGTCTAACCAACTCCATATTGCCACTAAAGGATGGAGTTTTACGTGAGGCCCTTGAAAGAACTCTTAAGGATATTATCATCCTAGAATTCTTTTCCCTTTGAGACGTAATGATAACGTTCTGGTAAGGTGATCTGCGTACGATGATGCGTCTAAGCTGATCCTGCTAGACGATATTATTATTTCCAACATCGTGGTTGGAACTGACAAAGACGACAGTAAAAAACAATACTAGGCCTTGCCATGGTCGTCTAGAAGCAGAGAACTCTCAGAATGCTCTGTCCTGCCGTTTCAAAATATTCGTTGAAATGATGAAAGGCAGATGTAGAGCATATTGCCGATAAGAAACCTGACTTGCCCATTTAGGTAGCAAGTTAAATAAATATAGCGTCGTTCAACAGATCAAATGTCCGTGAGACATATCTGGACTATGTCGGAAACTGAGGGATGATGTCCCTAAACCGATTAAGAATTCTGTGTCCAGTGGCGCTATCAGTCTCTTATCCAGCAATGCAGCGTTTTGGTCCGGAGGAACAACGTCAGATGATGATGCCGGATGATGCCGGATGCACTCTACGGCAATTATGTTGTTCCGAAAAGGGAAAATACAACTCATCCGTATCCCTTTCGCCATCCTGTCGGACCACTTGTAATTCTTGGCCGTCCGTGCCTGAACCTGCAGCAGAACATACCAACCCAGCTTCCTCGGATAATTCCTGATCCAACAGAGTTACTGTCGGTTGCTGGGATGCTGCGATAATTTGTGCTATCTGCGATAGCATGTCCGTAACAGAAGCCTGTGGAGCTGCAGTCTTATAGGATTTAGCCGCTGAAAGCTCCTTGGACGTTCACTCCTGCATACATCTAATATGCGAACGTCCGGAGTATGAAGGCCTCGTATCCTTGGCTACCGGATGGCGTGACCTGGTCGCCATAGAATCCCTGGTCGGTGATGTTGGTTGAATATCACAGGTCACATAGCCAAGGTGCAGTCGCGTATGTTGCCGTGAGGATGAGGAAGCCGAAAAAGCAGTCTCTCCGGACTGTCTATATAACGGAGCGTCCTAAGCGGTGGACGTATGCTCCGACTGAGGAACGTTTTGTACCACAACATCTGGGCCCAGGAACCTCTCTCGCTCGCAGCCTGGATTGACTTGGATGAGCTAGGAACCGGACTAATAGGCTTCCTCCGTACCATCCTCGTATCCGTCGTCACTGGGTGTGCACATTGTATTTTATAGTGCTCGCATCACCCAAATCTCCTTCCTGGACCGCAATGGACGAACCCGGGTGCTGAACCATTCGGTGAATGGTTGCGAAACCGGGTGAGCTAGCGGACGCCACCACCGTTGATCCTACTTGGGACCTCTTAGGCAATTGACGTATCTGCATGAGCACTTTACCGCTAGCTCTTCATTTGACTGTGACAACGGAAGCACACTTACGAAGACAACACGGTAACAATACCTAGTTCATGTTACCCTATGAAACCTGTGCAGCCGCGGTCCTACGTGAAATATCCGCTGGAAGCTCCCGGGACATTCATTCCTGCATTTATATAATATGCGAACGTCCCAACTGGAAAGGTCTTGTATCCTTGGCTAGCCGATGGAGTGACCTGGTCGACGTGTATTCCTTGGTCGGCGAAGCAGGAGCACCAGGGACGTTCAATCCTGCATTTATATAACGGAGCGTCCCAAGCGGTGGACGTATGCTCCGACTGAGAAACGTTTTGTACCACAACATCTGGACCCAGTAACCTCTCTCGCTCGCAGCCCGGATGGACCTGGATGAGCTAGGAACCGGACTAATAGGCTTCCTCCGTACCATCCTCGTATCCGTCGTCACTGGGTGTGCACATTGTATTTTATAGTGCTCGCATCACCCAAATCTCCTTCCTGGACCGCAATGGACGAATCCGGGTGCTGAACCATTCGGTGAATGGTTGCGACACCGGGTGAGCTAGCGGACGCCAACGCCGTTGATCCTACTTGGGACCTCTTAGGCAATTGACGTATCTGCATGAGCACTTTACCGCTAGCTCTTCATTTGACTGTGACAACGGAAGCACACTTACGAAGACAACACGGTAACAATACCTAGTTCATGTTACCCTATGAAACTTGTGCAGCCGCGGTCCTACGTGAAATATCCGCTGGAAGCTCCCGGGACATTCATTCCTGCATTTATATAATATGCAAACGTCCCAACTGGAAAGGTCTCGTATCCTTGGCTAGCCGATGGAGTGACCTGGTCGACGTGTATTCCTTGGTCGGCGAAGCAGGAGCACCAGGGACGTTCAATCCTGCATTTATATAATATGCGAACGTCCCCTGGAAATCTGTGGTCACATAGCCAAGGTGCGGTCGTGTGTGTTGACGAGGATGAGGAAGCCAATATAATAGCCGTGTCGGACTGTCATGCGATGGAGCGTCCCGAGCAGGAGGAGTGGACGTAAGCTCCGACTAAGCGAACAACATACAACAACATCGCAGCGTAGATGTTGATGCAAGAGAGAGGGGGCCTCTCTCGCTCGCGGTCCGGGGGACCTGGACAAGCTAGCTACCGGACTGACAGGCTTCCTGCGTACTATCCTTGGATCGTCGTTGCTGGGTGTGCACATCTGAAGTTTTATAGTGCTCGCATCACCCAATCTGCTTCCCTGGGCCGCAACGGACTGGTGAATGGACGCGACATCGGGCGGACTAGCGGGCGATCAATTGCTTTCGATCCTGCTAGGGAACACTTCAGCAATTGTTGTAATACCTTGAGTACTTCCCGCTAGCCCTAATATTGCAACGACGGAGACACACTTATTGAAGACATCACGAAAACATCACTCTGAATTCTGAAAAAGGAACTGATAATATATAGTGAACCTACGGTGAGAGGACCGTAATGGACCCCTCACCGCTCATAAAATACCGTGACACACGTCTCCAACGTTGTCAAATCAATCAACACATACAGAGCAAGAATTAATGTGACTACATTGACTATAAGAAACACACTGAACTTTTGAATTAGAGGAAGATATCCTCACTTTACGAATTAAGAATATTTTTTCCAACCAGAAAAAATATACACCATCATATTACTCGCACTAACCCTTGAAATAAATATACATAATATATTAATTCATTATAACATTTCAAAAGAAAATAATTTAAAAAAAAAAAGTTTTTGAAAAAATTTTCAGAAGAGCCCAAGTTCCCAATGGGAACCTTGAACTCAATGGATCCCAAAAAAGCCTAAGTGTGGACAAAAATTTTTAATCATTTTGAAAAATTAATGTAACACTTACGGACAATATTAATGTATCTTGCTATGAACTTAATTAAGCAGAAGACAAGTAATCACTGTCAGAAGCAACAGTTGTCAACACAAGCAAAAGTGTCAACAAACCGGAAACATGACTCCAGGCACTGAAACAAACATGGCCCGAAATCAGTTACCAATTTAAACACTATCTGATGCAAAACAGAGGCTTCCAGAGAAGAAACTGTGGAACATCAGATGGTAGATGCAGACCAAAACGCCTAAACACCCCTAGGGTGAGGACGTAAACATGGGGAAAAACAGAAAATAATTCTGATACCAAGCCAAAACTCCAAAGAAATTTTAGTAATAAACATTACAAAAAATAAGCCAAAAGCATGGGAGAATA
This sequence comes from Pictodentalium vernedei, assembly GCA_031216915.1. Lineage (NCBI taxonomy): Eukaryota > Metazoa > Mollusca > Scaphopoda > Dentaliida > Dentaliidae > Pictodentalium > Pictodentalium vernedei. The sequence goes on from CM062297.1 coordinate 313,024,148, forward strand.
GCTAGGAGGGAATAAAGGAAAAGGAGAGAGGAAACACTGATTAAACAATGGAACATCCATAGCAAGAATGACCACAACAAGGTCATGCCTCGAAAATAGGTAACATGAAATAATTTCGTAAAAAAATTATAAGTTACAGCCCTGAACATTTGTTTCCACTGTTTTTTCCTCTCCACCTTCTATTTCCACCATATATCCACCATTTCTCTCATAATTATGCATCTGGCATCTTTAAAACTGAGATTTACAAGCACAAATAACAGTGAAGTGTAACTGTATTGGGGGCCAAACAAAAAATAACTTTTGGCGGCAATTTCAAGACCTCCTTGACACTGCGCATGTGCAGTGGAGTAAAAGTATGGAGGACCATATAGGACATGTAATTTTCAGTTTTAGATGCAAAGTTTGGGGATTGGGGGGTAAAATTTGCGTTTGGCTCTAAATATTTTAGAGTTAGCACCAGCTAAGTCTGGGTCATTGGTACAGTATAAAAATATCCATTCAATTTACAGGGGAAAATTTGATTACATGCGTCCAAATTGTACTTATTTCAGAGGAAAGAGAAATTCTGCCCTGGGCAGGAATATGCTGCCATCAGCAAGCAAGGAGTTAAACCGAATAACACATCGGAGTTGGAATATTTACAACACATATTAATATAACATAATTTTTGATGTTGTTACACTTCATCATTGGACCAGTATCTGTGTCTAACAGAACTACTGTCATTAGCAGATAATGGCTGCTGACTGAATAATTGTTGTTGGCAGTCTGATGAAGTGTTATGTCTGAGAAATTGCTTTCTTATTATTACAGTATTTTGATACAAAAGCAGAGAATTTTGACTGGATTGCAACTGGATCACAATCTGGTCGAAATGAAACTTATTATGTTTCAATAGGACTAAAATCCTCGCCCTCTGATTGGATGAGAGCATGCTTACTTTTTTTGGGCATATGTTGCCACCTGATGTCACAATGCGTAATATTCAAAAAGAAGATAACAATGGGAGGAGGTTCAAAGAGCAAACTGCCTATAAAATTGTATTTTTTAAGGCCAGTGATCATTCTATGAATGTATACTCACAACCCCCTTATAAGTTCATGATTTGAACTGAGATGGAGTAACCTCCACCTTTATCTAAGTTATTGATATTGTTGCTGTCCAGTGATGTCATGGGTTACATGAGAGGTTTATTTATTATTAAATTTGTTACTGTTCAAGTTGCCTTATTCATTCAAGTTGCCTTGTTCATTTCACAGGCAGGATCTTATTGGAACTCAGGCCTGTCATTTTCTGGTGGGAGACCGCCCAGGGTCACAGTCATCTGCCTAAAATCAGAATTCTGTGGACAGTAAACATCCGCCTAACCTGGCCTAACCCTGATTTCTGCAGACCATTAATTCAATCGAAGGCACCTCAAAATAGGCAGTCTCAAAAGAAAATTTTCATGGATATAAGGAGGCAACAAAGTGCAATTCCTCTTTGACTGGACATAAGTCATTCGTGTGAAAGAATGACTGAAAAAAATGAAAAAAAGCAATAATTCTGTAAAAAACAAACCTCTACAGTCAAAATTAGGAGAGATATTGGTGAAAATATTGGAAAGGGTAATCAACAAAAGTGATTCCAAGTGAAGAGTGAAGGGAGGGAGATCTCAGATTTAGGGGTGCTGTACTTGTATTAAGAAAAGGAAATAAATAAAAAAACTTTTCAAATTCGGGGGTGGGAGGAACCAACTGGCAGAAATGAGGTGGGGGGGGGGGGGGGGGTTAGGGTGGGGTGCTGGGCCACTAACTTGATTTTCAGTGTTTGACAGGTCTATAGACAAATTTTTGTCCAGTGTATATTTCCTTATCATGGTGGTCCATTAACTGAAACTGTGTTCATGTTCCAGTTCTTTCCCCTTATTTTCTGACTTGCATTTATGGTATGGGGGGGGGGGTGTTGAAGGATTGGGTAGGAGGGTTTTGGGGGGGTGTTGTTTGGAATTTATTTTTTTTGCAACTTTTTTCCGGCCAAATTTTTATCAATTAGATGAAACTGTGCATATGTTCCCACAACACTGAACATTCTCAATTTTTTATTTATTTATTTATTTTTTGAGCATGAATTTTAAAGGTAAAGGGTGGGGTGGTGGAGGAAAATTACAGTTTTTGTCTTGTATGGAGAAGACAAGCACTGTCCCCTAAAAATCTCACTATTTTGAGTTTTTCAAACTTAACATGTTGTTGATTATCCTGGCTCCAACTTTTATCTCTTTCTCGGATGGGAAGAATAAATAAAACAAACACTTTCCCAAATGATTTCGTGAGTAATTTTATTTTACACACCCGAAAACCTAAGATTATATACACAAATGTGTCAAAGATTTCATTCCCTGAATTCAACATGCTCCCGTCGTTTCCACTTTCTAATTGCTTGTATGGGTAAACTTGCACAACTGGAAATATCACTCTTGTAATTATGTCTCTCAGACAACTCTTAAGTCACGCACACACATCTCTCACTCATGTCCCCCTAAACCAAAAAATGGCCCTCATAAATCAAAAATGGCCCACCTGAGGTCTTTTGAGGTGAACCAAAAATGACTCTCCTGGAGTCATGCAAGGAGAACCATAATGGCCCTCCTGGAATTTTGAAACTGACAGGCCTGGGAACATATACATTATTGTGATGGATTGACAGTAACATGGTCTGAGGTTGCGACTCAGAGCATATGTTTAACCTTGATGCTTCACATCTCGGTTAAACATAAACTCCAAGCCGCAATCCTCAGACAGTCTTACCATCAATTCATCACATTAACTTATAATATTGTTATAATTAGTCTACGCAGGATTCTACCCCACTTAAAGCCCACTTAGGCCTGGGTGAGGCAGAGTATTACATTGGCTATATCATTATGTATAATCATATATTGTTAGGCTTTTCAACATTGTTATTTATTTTTTGACTATTAATTTTCTCCTCAAAATACCACTATTGTTTGCCCATCAAATCCCCACTGTTGGAAAACCGTGTGCTGATCCTTAACAGTAAATGTATAGTTTGAAATCTGTATCAGTATGGTTGGAAACTAGGTCATCGGAAGGGACGGAACTAATTATGACGTGTTCGTTTAAACCATACTAAATACACAAGTTATTTCAATAGCATTTACTACATTTTTGACTAGGAGCATGGATATTTATTTATTTATTAGTGCTTAATGCCACATCAGCAGCTAAGGCTATACTGTGGCGAGAGAAATGTAAAGTAAAAAGTAAAACATTTTATTGTGAATTATGAAGGAAAATGATTGATTAAAAATAGGAAAGGAGTGTGGGTGACTGCATAATTTCGCTTTAATGGAGTGATTCGGGAGTGGGTTGATGGCATCTAATGCACAATATGGGTCATGTAATAAACCTATTATCAGTTCAGTTCAGTGATATGGGTCGTAGTATCATGTCTCATTGACAAGGGTCAGATCATCACATTAAACTCACTGCCGACGTAAAACCACGACCCGTATCACTTCATTGAAGCAATAATATGTATATATCGCTAGGCTATTTAAAACCTAGCAGTATTGCAAATTAGACACCAGCTATAGCCATATGGCCAGTATATTGTAATTTCAGCCAGCACTTTGAATTGGAAACATCAGTTTTCAACATTTTTTTTAAACATCCCAAAATTAACAGATATACATTATTTTAACAGAGAAAAAAGACATGCACACCTTTTGCTGTTGTACCTTCCATCAAAGCCAATAACCACACCAGTCTTCTTAACACTACTGTTATTGGCAAGTAAATACTTTGTCAACCCCTAGTCAAAATAAAAATATGACATAAGTTATAATGAAAGTGTCAATGACACTGTAGCTCAACTTGTTAAGACATGTACATGCATAGTATGTGACACAGCAGTGACAAACATCTAGGTAATGACCTGATAACAAAGGTACATATAAAGTATTGTAACGGTCTGTACATAAATACTGACCGTAGCCTGTAACAAATGTATAGGTAAAGTATTGTAAAGGTGGGTGACAGTCAGATGCTAAACTAGAAAAGAAATCTTTGAGTCCCAGAGTGGGTCTGACTGAACCCCAAAATATTTGTTCTCATAGTACAGTGATAACAAAGGCACCCCAAAACACACTCGTTCCTGTCCCAAGGTGAAAACAAAGGTACCCAAGAAGTTTCGTGAAGATCAGTTCATAAATACGAGCTGTACAGACGTTGTGACAAAAAACTGATTGAACGTAATTTTGGTACAAAATGGCTACTGGCAGCCATCTTGAATTTTGGACTGCACCCAGAAACACTCATTCTCGTCCCAAGGTGATAACAAAGGTACCCAAGAAGTTTTGTGAAGATCGGTTCGATAAATACAGCCTCTAGCCCGAGCCGTATTGACATGTGCACTTACAGTGTATAAGTAGCACTGAATAAATCAAAGTTCATCTAATTTGCATAATTTCTGCATGAGAAAAAAACCTGTACTATATGTGATGTATTCCATGTTACTAAACATTCATACAAAAATTTATTCAAATCAGAACTTTCATACAGAAGTTCTGTACAAAAGACTGATTGCACTAATTTTGGTACAAAATGGCTGCTGGTGGCCATCTTGAATTTCGGACCACGCCCAAAAACTCTCGTTCTCGTCCCACGGTGATACCAAAGGTACCCAAGAAGTTTCCTAAAGATCGGTTCATAAATATGGCCTCTTGCCTGAGCCGTATAGAAGTTGTGTACAAAAAACTGATTAGACCTAATTTCGGAACAAAATGGCCACTGGCAGCCATCTTGAATTTTGGACCGCACCCAATAACACTCGTTCTTGTCCCAAGGTGATAACAAAGGTACCCGAGACGTTTCGTGAAGATCGGTTCATAAATACAGACTCTAGCCCGAGCCGTATTGACATGTGTAATTACTGTGTGTAAGTAGCACTGAAAAAATCAAAGTTCATCTAATTTGAATAATTTCTGCACAAGAAAAAAAAACGTATTATATGTGATTTATCTGATAACCATAGAGTATAACAACCGTTGTATATACTTGAAGTATATACAACGGGTGTTGTATATAATTATAATTTATGCGAACGACCTCTGACCTCTTTCAATTCCATTTTCATTCATTCATTCATGAAACATCGTTATATCACAGGGCAGGTTTTAATTGTACGCTTATTGCACTTTGTCAAAATCCTCTGATGGTGTCATTTCTTATTTATTTTGCTTCAATAAAGGCAACCTAAAATTTTGCTTCAAAACATTGTAGAAATTACTTGAATGTTAATAATAATTAGTATGCGGCGGCTGCGAACTATTTATAGTCATGGCCTCGATCAAAAGTACTCGCGGAACTGCGCTAATTAAAAGTTCGTCTGCTCTACCTGAAAAAAAAACACTTCGTAAAAATTGTAAACAAACGCAAAATTATTTGTTATATTGGGACTACAGCATAAAACACGGAAGAAAACTGGAACTATGTCAAAAAAAGAATAACTCTACTGAAACACCGTTTTGTTACTGTTAATAAAATAGTTGAAATTTATTTTGTTCCAGTGCAGTTACATGATGCAAGAAGTGCAATTGCACTTTACAATCGCCGTCATCGATTTTGTAATGTAAGGGACACAACTCTATGCGTCTTGTCCTATTTCTTTTGTCTCGTAGACTGGTTTTCTTTGGAGGCCCATGGGAAGCATATATAAGTCGGGTAGACGCACGAGACGGGTGTCTGTTTGTTATCAGATAAAAACAATAAACATATAGTGTGTTTTTATATCTGTGTTATACAACTCGTTGAAATATGGTTTATTTTTTCTCGGCGAAGCCTCGAAGCCTCGAAAAAATAAACCATTTTTCAACGAGTTGTATAACACAGATATAATAACACACTATATGTTTATTGTCTATGTATCCCATGGTACTAAACATTCACACAAAACATTATTCAAATCAGCACTTTCATATGGAAGTTCTGTGCAAAAATCTGACTGCGCCTAATTTTGTACAAAATGGCTGCCATCGGCCATCTTGAATTTCGGACCGGACCCCAAAACACTCGTTCTCATCCCACGGTGATACCAAAGGTACCCAAGAAGTTTCGTAAAGATCGGTTAAAAAATACGGCCTCTAGCCCGAGCTGTATTGGCATTTGCACTTATAGTGCTGAAAGTAACACTAAATACATCAAAGTTAGTCTAATTTGCATAATTTACGCATGAGAAAAAAAAAAACGTATTATATGTGATGTATCCCATGGTACTGAACATTCATAGAAAAAATTATTCAAATCAGCACTTTCATATGGAAGTTTTGCGCAAAAATCTGATAGCACCTAATTTTGTACAAAATGGCTGCCAGCGGCCAACTTGAATTTTGGATTGGACCCCAAAACACTCGTTCTCGTCACATGGTCATAACAAAGGTACCCAAGAAGTTTCATAAAGATCGGTTCATAAATACGGCCTCTAGCCCGAGTAACTGGCCATGGCATAAGCTCAAATTTGGCTTCACCAAAGTTGAGCTAAAAACCAATAGGAAGCGTTTTCTAAAATAACCGAAAGACAATATGTTTGAGTGTATTTATTTAACAACAACCATTCTAAGCATGTTTCCAAGTCACGACTTGTACTACAGCAGAAACCTTATCACAGTACTGCAATCACAAAAGTAGTCTCTTTTACGATCAGAATGCAGTTTGATCAAAACAACCTATATATACAGTACAGTCGCTGTGGACTGGTTGTAATCCACACATGGGCAGTGATGTCCACGCATGTGTTTACAAGGTAATAGAAATCATCATCAGCAAAATTTTAATTAACCCTTTACCCAATGTAATGGAAAAAAACGGCAGGCACTATTCACAAAAATCGCCAATTAATTTTCGTTATTTTTTTCATTTTTTGTCTCAAAAACATAGGTTATGACCCCTCTTTGGAATGAGCCCATCGAGCTCATACCAAAGAGCGGTCATAACCTATGTTTTTGAGGCAAAAAATGAAAAAAAATTAGTTATTCAAGAATTTTGTTTGCAAGTGTCGTCTGCTTTTCCTGTTAGGTAAATTAAAGCACTGGTTGTACCCGATGCTTCATTAATTAAATTTTCGATAATTAGTCCTATTATTAGTGTTTGGAATCTAATATTATTGTGACTTTGGAAATACTGCCCACCCATGGATAGTGACCAGTCCACGGTGGCTGTACTGCACCAGTGGGTCGAAATCTCTCAAATTAAAAACTAATAATATTCAGATCGTATCCTGAAAAACAAATGAATAGTATCAGAGATTCAATGTTTCAACATATTTTTTGACAAGAAATATGCTACAGCACTGCTGTAAGGAAAGAGAAGAGATAATTTTGGCTGGATCGTGCCCCAGTTGCCATCTGGTAGCAAATCTTTCTGCTTTTGTGATTACAGTACAGTGGAACCCTGTTAACTGAATAGCCACTTTGCCAGTGAGAATTATTCAATTAACAGCAGTATTCAATTAACATGGATTTTGGTCACTTTTCTGTATTTCAGAGATAAACTGAGCTTTTACTTTATTAAATGTATATCTTGTTTTACAGATCTCATGAAGCTCTCTCAAACATGATATTATAGAATAAATGCCTATATTAGATGAACTTATGTGAAAAAGGTCTCTAAACATTGGGTATTTGGTGATTGGCAGGATAATTTCTCGACACATTACAGGATTCTTTTAACAGGATTTTGCTCTATAACTCATATTCAATTAAGAGGTTAAATTTGTGCTGAAAGTATGGGAAATGGTTTGGTGTTTGAAAATTACATTGAATTAACAGGGTTATTCAAATAGAGATACACAATTAAGTGGGCTTCACTGTACTGTAATATACAGTTCAAAACAAGCCAAGACCAATACCGGGTCTGGACCTGCATCGCTGCATGCAATTGAATCGGCAAACAGGAAGTGTCTGCACGGCAGATCTGAAAATTGCATACACGATACAACTGATCATTATCAGGCTCCAGATGAAATATAAAATCAATCCCTTGCATAGAAGCCGAGAAAAGTTTGACGAAAAATTTCAATGTTCAGTGGGTACAGTAAAATTTCTAAGTATCGGCAAACAGGAAGTGTCTGCACGGCAGATCTGAAAATTGCTTACACGATACAACTCATCATTATGAAGCAACAGACTAAATATAAAATCAATCCCTTGTATGGAAGCCGAGAAAACCTTGACGGAAAATTTCAATGTTCAGTGGGTACAGTAAAATTTCAAAGTATCGGCAAACAAGTGGTTGCACGGCAGATCTGAAAATTGCTTACACGATACAACTCATCATTATGAAGCAGCAGACCAAATATAAAATCAATCCCTTGCATAGAAGCCAAGAAAACCTTGATGGAAAATTTCCATGTTCAGTGGGTACAGTAAAATTTCAAAGTATCGGCAAAGAGGAAGTGGCTGCATGGCAGATCTGAAAATTGCTTACACGATACAACTCATCATTATGAAGCAGCAGACCAAATATAAAATCATTCCCTTTCATAGAACTTTTGACGGAAAAAGTGTTTCGGACGGACTAACAGACTGATGGAATGACGGACTGACGGAATGACGGACTGAAGTACGGAGTCAAGCGGTTACTAGACCTGCTCTGCCACTGGCAACGCAGGTAAAAAAGTAGGGGATATCCAAAATGATGTTGATATTTTCGGAAAATGGTATTGGATACGTGTGAGTGGACACATCAGTAAGTTACCAAGTTTAATGTGGATCATGAATGTCATCAGCCCACGAAAACTTTGTGCAGGTTTTTCGCACAAGCTCCGTGCTAATGTCTGTGGGGTACATTTTGAAATTTTCATTTGTACTGGACAGGCTTTTTTGGAGGTCTCATCGTTCTTTTCTTGGTATAAACTCATTCATCAATAGTTTCTGGTCGAAACATAACTTATGAGGTATGCGAAGACTGACATGTGACGAACGTTTACATGCCATTGGCATGTTGGAAGCTGGCAACAGACAGACTGCAGTGGCTTAAATTTTCAACATTACTCAATCGGTGATTAGCAGGTTGTGATCACTCTACCGTCAGACAGGCAATGTTGATGACAGACGTCGGTCAGGTTATCCCAAGGACGACAACTGCTAACCAGGATCGTGTCATCCATACCACAGCATTACATAACCGCCATCAAAGTGCCTCAGAAATTGGACAGCAGCTGCACCGAGTGACAGATGTGCGAGTCAGTGGCTAGACTATCCGAAATCGCCTACACAGCTGGAAATTGTACTCTTGACAACCTTGAATAATTCCACATTTGACTGAATGCACATTGCAGCAACGCGTAATTGGTGTGGAACATGACAGTGCTGGGAGAATCGTCGGTGGAGCGACGTCATGTTTTCTGATGAATCGAGGTTCACTCTCAACTTCCACGACAGGTGAAACAGAGTGTGGCTGTGGTGGAAAAAAAACACAATGATGTAACCGTTAGGCATCTTGATTGTTTTGGTGGTGGATCGGTTATTGTGAAGGGAGGCATAACCATGACAAGCAGAACAGCATTAAATGTCATCCAAGGGTATGTCACAGGGCCGTACTACCATGAGAACATGTTAGCAGCTTTGTTTGAGGACACATGTATAAATCTCCTTTTGACATTATTGAGTAACCAATTTTTACCAAACCAGTAATGGGATTGGAAAAATAGTCTCTTTCTTTATCATATCAAAACACATAAGGCCCCACAAAGTAGATCTTGTTCCTCAGGCCATTTTTTGTTAAACTGCATGTGGGTGGGTGTTTTTTTTTTTTTTTTAATTATTTCTTTGCCATCAAAACTTATTGTTCTTAGTTTGTTTTAAGTGGTGGTGTATTTGGTGCTAAAGCATTGTAAAGCCTTGTTGCACTCAAGGGACAAATTTATTAATGTTATTAACTTGGGTAAATATCAGACATAAACCATTTAATTTTTGTTTTTTTTAAGTTTGCATTGATTATAAAAAGAGAGTGTGCGGCAGCCAAAAGAACTATGTGGGCAGGCCTGAGAAACAGATTTTTAGCTTTTTAGGCCTCAATACTTCAAGATTAAGACCAAATAAATAAACAAAAACAAATAAAAATAACATCTAAGATTCAATGTTCGGGCCCTTTTTAACTCCTTTTCTGACTATAACATTCATATAATGAACAGAATGAATACAGTAGAACCTGTCTTGAGAGACCGCCCTTTAGGCCACATAAAAGTGGTCTCTCAAGACAGGTGGTTTCTCATAACAGGTTTCAGGTTTTCTCAAGTCAGTGAATAACCAACCACAAAATTCAGAAATGGAGAAGAATGGATTTTTGTAATTACTTTGAAGTTGTTCTTTTTTATGAAGTTTTTGTATCAAATTGAAATGGACTGTTATAATAAAAGTGTCAATGACACTGTAGCTTAACTTGTGTGTTGTATTAGATGAAAAGGATAATGTTCAATGTTTATGAAAGGATTATGAAATAAGCCAAGAATTGTGATAATTGGGAATATGTTCATTTCTGGTCCCTGTATGCTATGTTTTTGATAAAAATAACATGAGGTGTACACTGTACAAAAGAGCTGAGGGGTGGGTTAATATGACCTTACAGTTAATGTATGTGGCCCTCACAGTTAACGAATATTAACGAAAGTTACCAAGTTACACAGCTGAGTTACAGTGAAATTATTCCAAAACAAGTCATCCTATCAAGTTACATTGAAATCCCTTCATAAATATGGCCTGTAGACTGTGCTAAAGGTTTTAGGGCTTCAGGCCCCTGTAGCCGTCAGTTTCCCAATTGCGTCCAAAGGGGACATTCTCATCTAGACATTATATGAAGTCAACCGACCAAGTTACAATGAAATCCCTTCATATATATGACCTGTAGACTGTGTTAAAGGTTTTTGGGCTTTGGGCTTGGGCAGCCATCATTGCTGAATGATCGCAACCAAAAGGGGACATTGTCATCTGGGCATCATCTGGAGCGATCCTACGAAGTTACAATGAAATTCCTTCATAAATATGACCTGTAGACTGTGCTCAAGGTTTTTGGGCTTCGGGCCCCTGAAGCCGTCACAGTTGACCAATCACAACCAAAAGGGGATGTCATCATCTAGACATTATTTGGAGTCATCCTACCAAGCTACAATGACACCATTTCAATATATCTCACTCTCACTGGCAGGGGATAACAGGCAAAAAGGCATCTGACATGCATTGTTTTTGCTGTTTTTTTTAATTGGTAAGCTTCTACAGAAAGCAGACATAAAATTTTACGATCTGACTGAAAATCAATGTTGTGCAGCAATACAGCAACTGCAACACTAGTATAAATTCAAGGTTAGTCAGATGTTTACAAAATGTTGCTCTTTAGAATTGTATTACAACAAGAAAAAAAACTTTTACCACTGTAATCATGCACAAGTTAAAAGGACAAGTTATAAATATGACAAGGATTAGGTAAAATAAATGGAAATGGAAAAAAGATTTATGGAAAAAGTAGGCATTCCCAACAAAAACATACCTGTGTAGTCTGTATAATGGTCAAATCATTCATCATGCTATATCCAGCACCCATTCTTGCTCGTAAGCCTACAAAAGATAACGGTGATGGATTCAGACACTATACTATACAATATACATTCACCATATGCAAGATGCAAAACTGTGAAAGACTCTGCAAAATGTTTTATTGGATATGCCTTGGAGGGAAGTGGTAAATGAAAATTATTGGATGGTCATGCAGAAGTCATTTGGAAAATCTGGCCAATGCCATAGCCAATGGGTTGAATGTTTGCCAAATAGTCAGTACTCGATTGTAGTAGTTCTTGATTTTTCTAGGGCTGTTCAGGTTATTGGTTTTGTTTTTTTTTAAACAAAAAACCTGTACAGCTGATGTCACAAAATAAACACGAGACCCGAAAGGACCTTAAGCACTCACAAGAAAAAGTTGTTTAAAGAAAGATTCATGGTCACATTCAGCATTAACAGGTTTAATCTAATTTGGATATGGGAGTGGGTGGTGGGTAGGGGATATGCTGTGTGAAAATAACTCAAATCCCTTCATAACCCATTTTAAAGCAAAGAAAAAAATAATCACCCAATGGATCCCCACAAGATTGCCGAATTTTATTTTATTTTTTGCATGAAATCACTCAAAATCCTCTAAATTGCTTTTTAAAGCCCCCCCCCCCCCCCCCCCCACCCCCAAAAAAAAAAAAAAAAATAAATGGACCAATGCTCACCTCTCTGCCCACATTTAAACACACATTAATCTTATCCAACCACATTCACATTTAACTAAAATTACCACAATCGGTTCTGTCAGGTGTGGGCAGAATTCACTTAAACGAATAGTAAATTCTCTATTGAGTTCCATGTAAAATTTTGAACCCATTTGTTGCCAACCTTGTTGAGTCAAAGTAATGCTAGAAGTCATAGGAATATGAGTCATAGTAATGCTATATATACGAAATACCAAAAGATTCTGAGTGGTGGATCAGAAGAGCTTTAAATAATTTTCCTCATACTTGAACCTAACACTACTAAGGTTACTGCATACTAAATATTAAAAGACTGATGAATCAGAGGAAGATTTGAAAAATATTTCTCAAACTGCGCTAGGTTAAAACTTGGGTTCGGATAGGAAATCTAAATATAACTCCAGGGACTTGATTTGAACAAACTTGAATTTAACGTACCTCACAAACCAATTATCAAAAGATTCTGACTGCTGGACCTGAAGAAGACAATTTATTGCTTATATTACAATAAGTTAAAACTCAGGCCTAAATATTAACCCTTTACCCAACGAATCGGCCGCATCCGCCCGCATAATATGCAAATTCAGCAGTTGAATAAATATTAATTTTCAAAAAATTTCAACAAAACCATATCTTGTGACCCCTCGTTGGATCGAGCTCGAAAAATTTGAAAAAATGATATTTAAAATAATAAATTTTGATATCGTCTGCGTTGGGTAAAGGGTTAAAACCAGGGACTTAATTAGAACAAACGTGAATCTGATCCCTCTAAGGATGCTGTATGTCAGGTATCAAAATCAAAAGATTCTGATTGATAGTTCTGGAGAAGATTTCTTAAATTTTAAAAAGAAAATGTATGGGTGCTGACAGAGTTATTCTCCTTGTGGCCCCCTTGTAAACGTGGCACGTTTATGTGAACAAAGTGGAATTCAATTTACATATGATAACCAACATGGATATGAAATTTGGTTCAATTTGGACCAGTAGTTTATGAGAAATATTTTGATTTGCATTCCCCAAAATGCAATTTCTGGGCATTTGCTTTTGTATATCATCAATGTTTACACTGAAGAAAAAGTTTAATTCTCTCCGGGGAATTGCTGAATTCCTATTTCAAAGATAATACTTGTATCCTGACAGAATTTTGAGTTTATAGTTACAAGAATCTGGCAACTAGCATGGCTCTTTCAAGGCACTTGGCTGATTTTACTAATCTGATTAATCTGATGCAAGTGTTCAATCAATAAAATCAAGAGTTACCTCTCTTGAGCCATACATGTGATATATTTATTGCCAATGCTGTTATCAAATTGATTTTATGAAGAAAGGAAACAAGTTGATCTAAAAGCCCTTCAATGCTGATATCAATGCTTTATTTATTTATTTATTCATTCATTTATTTATTGGTGTTTAAGGTCACTTCTATGACTATATTATGACTGCAACACAGGTAGAGTACAGTTGTGGTGGACTAATGATAATCCACCCGTTGGCAGTAATTTCCACATATGCGTTTAACAGGTAATAAAAATTATCATCAGCAAAATTTTAATAAATGAAGCACTAGGTTGTACCTGGTGTTTCATTAATTAAATTTTTGATGATTATGCCTATAATTCGTGTTTGGAATCTAATATTATTGCGTTCATGGAAATATTGCCCATCCATGGAAAGTGGCCAGTACACGACGACTGAACTGTATGTAGTCGCATTTAGGCAAATGTTCATTCATGTGCTGCCCATTTTTGAGGACCTTCACAACAGGCATTGGTTACCTGGTCCTGTATTTAAACACATCTTGTTTACCACATCAAAGGAGTACTAGTGCTCCACTTCCTTGGGTTCTCAGGGGGACTTAATGAACAATCAGATTTTTGTTTGGCAAACAAGTGCTCAGTGGACAACCATCAAACATCCAAGTACATGTACATGCACACAAAAGCAATTCATAATAATATAAAAATAAATTAGGTTCCATCGGTCTTTGATAAAAATCACACTGAATATTAATTGAGAATTCTAATGCTTGAATGTAGGAAAAGAACATGTGCATATCCCATGGCAAATGGGACTGATATTTGGCCAATATCCCTGTGATCGCTGATGCTGAATATAGAATATTTAATGCAGAATTTTTCCTAGATACACAAAACAAATTTCATTTAGGCAAGTAGAATTCAGAAGGTTAAGTGACAAAAAATATATTTTTCATAATTTTAAAAATGCATACTGAACTGTCATAAAATTATTCTTTTCAATAACTCCAAAGGTATGCACGAGACATCAGTAATTTCTTCACTTAGTAAATTGGTATGGATGAGTGTTACTGTTTTTTGTGTTGTTGTGGAAATTCCATCCCACAATGAGAACAATATTTTATTTAACTGGTTCAGTGCTAAATTATTTTCCAAAGGTGATTTCAACATGTGGGTATTTTTTTCAAAGATACCATGCTACCAGCAAGAGTACCCTTAGTTTACCAATATTTTGTTCATAAATAATTGTTTTGTTACAATTTATCGGAGAGTGCCAATATGCATGTTTCCACTTAAGAGTCATCAGGTACAGAAAATTTTGTCATAATCGAATCATCTAGATGTAGGATGATTTGTATGCAAAAAAAATTTATAGAGAAATGTTTGGAATCTGAGTTTAACCCTTTGAACACTGGTGGTATCTTCCATGCCAGTTAAATGGCAGAAATTGGAAGAGTCCATATCCATTATCTGGGGGAAGAGCAATTAATATTTTCAAATATTAACTGTTCTACCACACACGTTCACTTAGTAGCCATCCTACTTAATGAAATTATGATGTATCGTGTTCCTGGACTGGAAAAGCGGCCTCTCGAGTTGAAAGAGTTAAGGGGAAATAACCTGGTTCCTATCTAGGTGAGTTCCAACAGAAGGAATTGTGAGTCATATCTGCATTTATTATTATATTGTAATTCTGTGTCGATTTAAAGATAACAGACGCCGACTCAACAGATTACAATTCTATCAAGATGAACAAAACTGTTCTTGTACCTGGTTATTATATTATGATTGTATATTAGTTTTTGACAACTGTATTGGAGGGAATTTATCAATAAAATATCGTAGTAATAACTATAACAAAACTGCACCATGGATTTGAAATTTTGAATACCTGTTGATGGATTCAAATCAAATCGAATCTCACAGAATATTTGAATAATAATAATGAGCTATGTTTTTGTGACAAAAAAATGAAAATTGAATGGTGATTTTTGTGAATAGCGCTGGGCGATTTTTACCATTTTGTTGGGTAAAGGGTTTAAATCATTATAGACTGAAAATTCTGGAATATGTGTACATGCAAGTTAAGCAGCCATTTTTATTTGAAATCTTTTTGTTGCCGGATGTAACTCACATTGAACTAGTTCAAGTCTCTCAAAAAGGTTTTCCTAAACCCAGTGAGCAAAACAATTGAGGAAAGCTTTTGAGAAGTGGTCTCACTGTGAAAACAGTGAATTAGTCAGAAATGTGCAATGATATTGTTTTGAGAAAACAGTACTGCCGCCGTGGAAGGTTCACTTTCCACGAGTGGGTAATATTTCTGCGGATGCAATAATATTAGGTTCCAAACACTAATTATACCAACAATCATCAAAAATTTAATTAATGAAGCACAGGTACAACCCAGTGCTTCATTAATTACAATTTTGATGATGATAATTTTTATTACCTGGTAAACGCATTCATGGACATCACTGCCCACGTGTAGATTATGACCGGTTCATGGCAACTGTATTTTTATCCTATGCTCAAGAGATTAGTTACAAGACGGATGAAAAGTTAAAGCTGTATTTTCTGTCCACAAAGAGTAGATTGATACTAAAAACCAACAGAGTCGAGAATTCACACTGACAGTAAGTCTCAAAACATATCAAAATGCACAAGAAGCTTAAGTACAATTTCAGTGAATGGACCTCTGTGATGGACAGGAACTATGCCTGTGGCCTCTTATGGTTTTGTACAGAATATGGGTTACTGCCGTTACTGCTTGGGTAAAACTCCATTCAAGAAATGTTTTAGTAATACAGTGGTTGTCAAGGTGATAGCTTAAATTTACTGTTTTCTTGTTTAAAAGTGTATATAATTTTGATAATCTTTCTCACTCGGGCTAAATATAAAGCTTAAAGATAGGTATATGACGGACCCCGAAAACAAATTTGTCACTTAAACAAGCCCGCACAAATAATTCATTTGCTGCTAATTAAGCATGAAAGTTTATGGTCATTACTGCATGTGTGCTTAACACTATAACAAGCTGTCTGATAAAAGATTAAAGGAAGACAGACCAGTGGTCTCGTGCAGTCATTATCTCTGTAATTTCTAGTTAATAGGTAATTGTTACAAACTACTGGTGATTATTTCTATGTTAAGGAGTCTGAAATGTTATTTACCATATGTTCTTAACACATCGAAAAACTAAACCCAAACCAAGGTTTTTATCCTGCAAGCAAACCGAAACTGAAACCGAATTTGAAAAATCAAATCCTCCCAGCTTTAATATTGTTCTATGATTATTTATGCTTCTAACGGCACCAAAATCAGAATGTTACCAATTTGTTCCAGGTCGAAACCTTCAATGACCAGACTAAATTGGACTGGTCAATTTCCATGGGTGAGCAATATTTCCACGTACGCAAATGCAATGTTATTAGATTTCAAACACTAATTATTACGAATAATGATCAAGAAGTTAACTAAGGTTAAGCAAGAAGGTGGAACACGGTGCTTCATTAATTAAAATGTGCTGATGATTTTTATAAACCCAGTAAAAGCATGCATGGATATTGCAGCGCACACGTGGATTACAACCAGTCCATTACGACTGTACTGTACATGTAGCACACTTAATGTCCACCAAACAGCAATTAATCAGCTATGAAGTCATCACCATGACAGAAAGAATATTAAAGACCAACCAAGCCCTGAGCAACATCTGATAATCATTCATGTCACAACCACAACATCCACTGACAAGATCACTGTCACTTAGAATTCTTTTTTGTTTTCACTCTTTCCATTTAGAAAATTTTTCTGTCCCACAATACCTTCAAGGTTACTTCAAACTTGCATACGGGTCGGGGCAGTGGTACACGCTTTGCGTTGCCCTTCTTTTTATTGTGAAATATTTTGGAAAAGTGATATTTTTTTATACCTATGTAAATACTGACATACAATGTACTGGTCATATTAAGTATTTCATAGCAATAAAAGATACATGGTATATCAAGTGCTATTCATTTTACATGTAAGGGTATGTACTAGTACTCGAGTACTTTACAAAGTGCTCAGTACTCATACATTTCCCCAGTACTCATACTTTACTCACACATTTTCAGAGAACTCGTACTCATACTCAAGTACTGAAGTCTTGTACTTGCCCCAGCCCTGATTCAGTGATCAGTCAAGTTGTCGGCTGCACAGACTGAAAGCATCACTTGATATCATGTGAGGGCAATGTATCAGAAGTACAGATTTGTGATAACAAAATTGGACTGAGAATTTTGATCAGATCGCGACTGGGTGGCGATCTGGTTGAAATTCTTTCTCCACATTCCTCTCATCAACAGTGCAAAATCTCACCTACAGTTGAAACTAAAAGTCCTGTCACAATTAGTGCAGAAAATACTCGTTGGTTAATGCACTCCTTACAGAAAAACAAAGTAGTCTGTAATAAACAAGACCGTTTGCACTATGCAATGCAAAATATAATGTGCAATGCAAAATATAATTAATGTGCTATTAGCAAGGTCGGTAGTGAAATCACAAACTGAATCGATCAAACAGAAAGAAAATATTGAGACTACAGTACATGTATGTGGAGGGAGGATTACTAGTAAATCGCTGTAGGATAGATTTTTCACTTAGTAATTATTTACAATTTCTGAGGACAAAACACAAGAAGCACTTGTAAACTTTCATCACCTTGGGGACCATGTCATGAAAGGTTGCAAGTATTTCTTGTGCTGTGATGAACAATTATAAATACATGTACGTTTCAAGTGCATAATATATGGCACTGTGATTATGCAGTAATCCACTCTCTTCATTCCGTATATGGAGTCGAATTTTAATATCTATTTACATCATTACATATACATGTATTCCAGTAGAGGTTAGGAATGCTGTTTATGATCTCTATTTACTAGTATAGAATTGTTGGGCACGCTGTTTTTCTATAGAAATTGAGTTACACAAATGGGGCAGTTTGAGTTTGAGAGGGACAAAAACTGCTCTTACTCAGCATGCTATTACTTCAAAATAGGGCACAATATAGTAACATGACTTCTAGTTTCAACTGTACAGCCAATGAAAGTGTTAATGACACTGTAGCGCAACTTGTCAAGACATGTACATGTATAGTATGTGACACAGCAATGACAAACATCTAGGTAATGACCTGATAACAAAGGTACATATAAAGTATTGTAACGGTCTGTACATAAATACTGACCGTAGCCTGTAACAAATGTATAGGTAAAGTATTGTAAAGGTGAGTGACAGTCAGATGCTAAACTAGAAAAGAAATCTTTGAGTCCCAGAGTGGGTCTGACTGAACCCCAAAATATTTGTTCTCATAGCACAGTGATAACAAAGGCACCCCAAAACACACTCATTCCTGTCCCAAGGTGAAAACAAAGGTACCCAAGAAGTTTCGTGAAGATCAGTTCATAAATACGACGCTGTATAGAAGTAGTGACGAAAAACTGATTGGACCTAATTTCGGTACAAAATGGCCACTGGCAGCCATCTTGAATTTTGGACCGCACTCAGAAACACTTGTTCTCGTCCCAAGGTGATAACAAAGGTACCCAAGAAGTTTCGTGAAGATCGGTTGATAAATACAGCCTCTAACCCGAGCCGTATTGACATGTGCACTTACAGTATATAAGTAGCACTAAATAAATCAAAATTCATCTAATTTGCATAATTTCTGCACGAGAAAAAAACCTGTACTGTATGTGATGTATTCCATTTTACTAAACATTCATACAAAAAATTATTCAAATCAGAACTTTCATACAGAAGTTATGTACAAAAGACTGATTGCACTAATTTTGGTACAAAATGGCTGCTGGTGGCCATGTTGAATTTCGGACCACACCCCAAAACACCCGTTCTCATCCCACGGTGATAACAAAGGTACCCAAGACGTTTTGTAAAGATCAGTTCATAAATACAGCCTCTAGCCTGAGCTGTATAAAAGTTGTGTACAAAAAACTGATTAGACCTAATTTCGGTACAAAATGGCCACTGGCAGCCAACTTGAATTTCGGACTGCACTCAGAAACACTCGTTGTCATCCCAAGGTGGTAGCAGAGGTACCCAAGACATTTCGTGAAGATCGGTTGATAAATACAGCCTCTAGCCCGGGCCGTATTGACATGTGTACTTACTGTGTGTAAGTAGCACTGAAAAAATCAAAGTTAAGTTTATTAAACAGATTCTAAACCAAAATAACAGAAAAAATTAAGTTGTATGAACTAAATAATGATTGAATAAACTCTCCCTGAGTGTGTAAAAACTTTGTCGAGTCGTTGACACTTGGAAATAATATAAACGAACTTTAAGGACAAACTCTTGCGGTCTCTGCCGAAGTTAATTAAAAATAATTTGTAGCTAACACAATGAGTCACTGAGTTTCCATGCTCACAAGAAATATATTTATGACAATATTTACACTCAGATGACTTTGAAGTTTTATCAGTTTTGATAAAGTGTTCCCATATAGGGCTCTTCTCAACCGTAATTGCCGCCATTGTTTCAGAAAAAAACACGTAAAAACATAATTCTCACGTGACATTCAAATAACCGAGAAAGTCGGTTTTTCAGTTTATCGTCGGTCTCGGTTATTTTTTCATAACCGAAACAGAGTTGTTTTTCGGTTAACCTCCCAGCACCACTGACAGCGGCCATCTTGAATTTCAAATCACACCCAAAAACACTCGTTCTCATCCCACGGTGATACCAAAGGTACCCAAGAAGTTTTGTAAAGATCGGTTCATAAATGCGGCCTCTAGCCCGAGCCGTATTGGTATTTGCACCGATAGTGCTGAAAGTAACACTAACTACATCAAAGTTAGTCTAATTTGCATAATTTACGTACGAGAAAAAAACCCGTATTATATGTGATGTATCCCATGGTACTAAACATTCATACAAAAAATTATTCAAATCAGCATGGAAGTTCTGTTCAAAAAACAGCAAAATGGTGGCTGGCTGCCATCTTGAATTTTGGACCAAACCCAAAAACACTTGTTCTCGTCCCATGGTCATAACAAAGGTACCCAAGAAGTTTCGTAAAGATCCGTTCATAAACACGGCCTCTAGCCCGAGCCATACTGAATTGTTGACGGACAGATGGACAGATGGACGACTGGCCATGGCATAAGCTCAAATTTGGCTTCGCCAAAGTTGAGCTAAAAATGGTATGTGACAATGCTGAATCTGAAATGCTGGTTTTGTTTGTTTTTGTTTTGTTTCTGTTTTCTTCAGAAAAAGCTCACACAACTGATTAAGTGCATCAGGATGTTATCACCATCAGATCACGAAAGAGACCATCAGTTTGTTTGCTGACTGCAACCCTTCTGAGTCTCTTCTTCTGCAGAATGGTGCATATACTGAACATGCACAAAATGGGTGAACAATAATTTCAATAACCTTGCATTTTCCTCTAAATAAAGATGGATGGATGAATGCAGGCCTTTTGCTTAGTCCAGAAGTCACGGCGCTTAACAGTTGGCAATCCCCCAAAATATGACCATGTGCACAAGTTATGAGAGTCGTATCAAGGAAATACGCAACAAAAATCAAACAAATTCAGGATATAAATGACAACATCTGGGGACATAGTAATTTATTATTTATTAATTTATGCAAAAGCGTATGCCCCAATTCAATTCTTTCTAAATTTGGTCCACGTCATTTCAGATCCATGCAAAATGATTTTCAGATGTATAATTCCAGGACTTTCAGTGCCCAGAAAACTGATTGAATTTGGAGGCAGTGGAGTGACGTGGTCACTCTAGTGGGTCCAGTTCCCCCAGACTTAACTAATGGTCACTCTTGTGGGTCCAGTTCCCCCAGACTTAACTAATGTCAATAACCTCATATTCAGCCAAACTAAAAGCCTGAGATGGATGTGTGCTTGAATGGACACTGCCATATAGTGATTATAGCAGGCCTCTATGTAAGAAAAAATCAGGGGTGTGGGTAGGAGCTCTCCTGATAGAATGATTAGGTCAGTGGCAAGTTGCTCTCCTTCTGGTCATTAAGGTGAGTGGATTCCAACAATGGGAAAAGCTCGTTTAACTTTTAATGGAGTGGACAATTTATTGGTCTCTAGAGTCTAGATGTGTGCAGGTTTCCAATCTGACAGACATGGCAATGGCAAGTGTGTCAGATTGGAAACCTGCACACATCTTGACTCTAGAGTCTAGACTCTATAGTCTACAGACCATTAAATTGTCCATTAAAACAAGCTTTTTCCCAGGCAGAGTTACAGACACAATGGCACACTTCACTACTACCAGATTGCTACTGAGGCGTGAGTCGCAACAAAATGCAGAATTTAAATAGGAAATTAGAAGTCGACATTGTGTCAGACTTCGCACTCAAAAATTTAAATTAAAAATACTTCCGAATTTCCCAAGCACTTTCGCGGTCAGTTTATTGTCAGACGGAATCCACATTTGCGATTATGGACTGAGCACTTCGACAGTTCAAGGCGAGTGATGAGGAGCTCTCCTTAAAAAATGTTTAGGCGAGAACAAGGCGCGTTCGAACAAATGCTCGCCTCGTATGGAGAGGCCTAGATTAAAGTCTAATACTGGTATGGTCCTTAATAGATGGTTTTTGGTTGTATAACTGGTAAAATAACTGATGCACAGATACATGAATTCCAAGACCAAAATTAATTTTTTACAGCTGGTGTGTTTAATAGTTGTTACCCTTTTACCTAAAAATCCACCTCTGCAAATTACAAATTGGAATTGGAAAAAAAACGTATTTTTCAACATTATTTCTGAGTGATGAGTTCATCAAAATTTTACTTGAAAACCTACAAGACGTTTTTGGAGAAATCCACAGAAAACATGAATTTTTAAGCTTTTGAGGGGTATTGCTCTTTAACCAGCCCAAAACAAGAAATCCACAGAAAACATGAGTTTTTAAGCTTTTGAGGGGTATTAACCAGCCCAATTAAAACGGGTTAACGCTTGGTGTTTGGAATTCCCTTATTACTTACAGCAAGAGGCCCCACGGGGCCTGAAGCGCTCATCTTGTACAGAACACAATTTAAACAGAGTCCAAGAATGAGTCTACATTAAGCAAGCCATCTCCATAGGCTACACTGTCAATCCTTGAGTCCCTCAGGAGTGACAAAAATAATCTGGGCATCATGCCTTTTCTTCAGTTGATCATAAGTAAAATGTAGAGCTCCCCTATGAAGCCCCTTGATATAACCTATGTGGATTAATCTTAGTACCTCTAGAGGGTACTGAATACAAAATTTTTAATTCTTCAGCAAAATGGCCAATTCCGGCTCCCATAGAGAGCCCAAATATTAACCCAGGCTCTTGATTTGAACACAGTTAAATCTGACTTCCCTAGAGATGGATCTGAAGATGAGAAATTGTAAAGAAATTTCTTCGAACTGCACTAAGTTTAAATTTGGGCTACCATACCGAGCCCAAATATTGACCTATGGATCCGATTTGAACAAACTTGAATCTGACCCCCTAGAGATGTTGTATACCAAATGTGAAAGCATTCTGACAAGTGAATCTGAAGAAGAAGATTTTTGAAGAAATTCCCTCATATTGTAGTAAGTTAAATTTCATGTTCCCATATGGAGCCCAAATATTAACCTAGGCACACGAATTGAACAACCTGGAATCTGACCCCCCTAGAGATGTTGTATACCAAATATAAAAGCATTCCAACAGGTGGATCTGAAGAAGATTTTTAAAGAAATTTTCTCATATTGCACTAAGTAAAAATTTGGGCTACCATGGTGAGCCCAAATATATACCTATGGATCTGATTTGAACAAACTTGAATCTGACCCCCATAGAGATGCTGCATACCAAATATCAAAGCATTCTGACTGATGGATCTGAAGAAGAAGATTTTTTTAAATTACCCTCTATATTGAACAAAGATAAAATTTGGGCTTCCATAGGAAGCCCAAATATTAACCTAGGGACTTGGTTTGAACAATCTAGAATCTGACCCTCATAACAATGATGTTTACCAAATATTAAAAGATTCTGACTGGTGGTTCTGAAAAAGAAGATTTTTAAAGAATATTCCCCATATTACCCTATGTTAAAACTTCGGGCACCTGTAGAGAACCCAAATATGAACCAATGAGCTTTATTTCAACAAACTTTTATCTGACCCCCCTATGAATGCTGTATACCAAATATCAAAAGATTCTGATGATTGGTTCTGGAGAAAAGATTTTTTTAAATTTTTGCAAATATGCTGACTCGGCATTTTTTCGATGCCCATTACAGAACACCCTAACATAACCGATGGCAATTTTTTTTACCATTCAATTCTACTGGTCATAAGGATACTTCATACCAAATAAAAGCTCTCTGTTCCATGGGGTTTGGGAAATATGGGCGCTTGAAAATATTTCTATTTTTAGCTCCCAGGGTTCCCATGGGGATGCAGGATTTTTATTTTTTGCATGGGTCAAGTACTTATGACCCAATACTATCACAAACCAAATTTGGTTCATACCGGACCATCAGTTCAGAAAATAGAAATTTTGGGCGGGGCCAAAAATCTTACCCCTCCTATTACAAAGCCAAATATTACTTCAGGAACTTCGTTTGAACAAACTTGATTCTACACCTCATATGGAAGCTCCATAGCAAATATCAAGTCATTGTACACACTGGTTCTTGAGAAGAAGATTTTTAAAATATTTTGGAGCATTTTCCCCCACTCCATCCCTATGGGGCTGGGCATGCTGAGTTGAACAAAAATGAAATGCCCCTTTGGGACCATCACTCACACAAACTTTCACTTGAATTGGCCCAGTGGCTATGGAGGAGAAGACAAAAACATGGTGTTGACGGACGATGGACGACAGACGACGGACGACGGACGACAGACGACAGACAGGAAGCGATGAGATTAGCTCAGCTTGACTTTGTCAAGATGAGCTAAAAATGGTCCTTGGTGAATTCCACTTCCAATAAAGGAGGTTATGTTTATCTCTCAGATACACATTGGGTGCCAAAACAGCCCATTTTCTCAAAATTCTGATGTTTGAGAGCCTGTGGAGGGTTAACAAATGCTTTCAACAAATTTCAACAAAACCATACATGTATCATGTGACCCTTCATTGGAATGAGTTTGTCAAGCTCATTCCAATGAAGGGGTAATCTGTTATGGCTTTGTTGAGATATTTTGAAAACTTTGAAAATAATATTACTGAAATAACAAATTTTGATATTGTGTGCATTGAGTAAAGGGTAAAGGAACTGTGATCTGCATAAAAAACGACAAACTGAAGTATTAAGCTGACACATGGAACAATGTAAGATAGCTGTATCCAAATAGATAAACTTGTAAGCTCACTAAATTTGCATACAAATTAAACACATAAGAATGAAAAGATGAATGTCTGGACAAGTGATGGATGTATCCCACTCCTATCAACTCTCCCAAAGTAACTGCAATCCAATTTATGTAAATACTTTTATCTAAAAATAAATTATTTCACAGATTGGAAATTTTCAACTTCCAACCAGTTATATCTCTTTCTTATCTTAAGGTGGGAAGATTACAAATTGTGCATGCTGTGAAGTTTAATTAATTCACAGCCTGGAAATTTTAAAATGAGCATTCCCATGTAACAAAACAATCACATAACCCTTTACAGAAAGTAACAACCAAATCTGGTCAGTGCTATTCACAATGAAAGTGTCAATGACACTAGCTCAACTTGTCAAGACAAAGACATGTACATGTATAGTATGTGACACAGCAATGACAAACATCTAGGTAATGACCTGATAACAAAGGTACATATAAAGTATTGTAACGGTCTGTACATAAATACTGACCACTGTCTGTAACAAATGTATAGGTAAAGTATTGTAAAGGTGGGTGACAGTCAGATACTAAACTAGAAAAAAATCTTTGAGTCCAAGAGTGGGTCTGACTGAACCCCAAAATATTTGTTCTCATAGCACAGTGATAACAAAGGCACCCCAAAACACACTCGTTCCTGTCCCAAGGTGAAAACAAAGGTACCCAAGAAGTTTTGTGAAGATCAGTTCATAAATACAAGCTATATAGAAGTTGTGACAAAAAACTGATTGGACCTAATTTCGGTACAAAATGGCCACTGGCAGCCATCTTGAATTTTGGACCGCACCCAGAAACACTCATTCTCGTCCCAAGATGATAACAAAGGTACCCAAGAAGTTTTGTGAAGATCGGTTCATAAATACAGCCTCTACCCTGAGCCGTATTGACATGTGTGCTTACATTGTGTAAGGAGCACTGAATAAATCAAAGTTCATCTAATTTGCATAATTTCTGCACGAAAAAAAAACCCTTACAATATGTGATGTATTCCATGTTACTAAACATTCATACAAAAATTTATTCAAATCAGAACTTTCATACAGAAGTTCTGTACAAAAGACTGATTGCACTAATTTTGGTACAAAATGGTTACTGGTGGTCATCTTGAATTTTGGACCACACCCAAAAACACTCGCTCTCATCCAACGGTGATAACAAAGGTACCCAAGAAGTTTCGTAAAGATTGGTTCATAAATATGGCCTCTAGTCTGAGCCGTATAGAAGTTGTGTACAAAAAACTGATTAGACCTAATTTTGGTACAAAATGGCCACTGGCAGCTATCTTGAATTTTAGACCGCACCCAGAAACACTCGTTCTCATCCCAAGGTGATAACAAAGGTTCCCAAGACATTTCGTGAAGATCAGTTCATAAATACAGACTCTAGCCCGAGCCGTATTGACATGTGTACTTACTGTGTATAAGTCGTACTGAAAAAATCAAAGTTCATCTAATTTGCATAATTTCTGCACAAGAAAAAAACCCGTATTATATGTGATGTATCCCATGGTACTAAACATTCACACAAAAAATTATTCAAATCAGCGCTTTCATATGGAAGTTCTGTGCAAAAATCTGATTGCACCTAATTTTGTACAAAATGGCTGCCATCGGCCAGCTTGAATTTCGGACCGGACCCCAAAACACTCGTTCTCGTCCCACGGTGATACCAAAGGTACCCATTAAGTTTCGTAAAGATCAGTTCATAAATACGGCATCTAGCCCGAGCCGTATTGGCATTTGCACTTACAGTGCTGAAAGTAACACCAAAAAACATCAAAATTAGTCTAATTTGCACAATTTACGCACGAGAAAAAAAAAACGTATTATATGTGATGTATCCCATGGTACTAAACATTCATATAAAAAATTATCCAAATCAGAGCTTTCATATGGAAGTTCTGTACAAAAAACAGATTTCTGCATCGTCGATACAAAATGGCAGCTGGCAGCCATCTTGAATTTTGGACCGCACCCAAAAACACTTGTTCTCATCCCACGGTCATAACAAAGTTACCCAAGAAGTTTCGTAAAGATCAGTTCATGAATACGGCTTCTAACCCGAGCCGTATCCAATTGTTGATGCACGGACAGACGGACAGATGGACGACGGACGACAGGCCATGACAAAAGCTCAAATTTGGCTTCGCCAAAGTTGAGCTAAAAATCACCATTCAATTTTCATTATTTTTTCAGTTTTTGTCTCCAAAACATACATTAGCTTATGACCCCTCATTGGAACGAGTTCATTATTGAGCTCATTCCAATGCAGGGGTCATCAGATATGTTTTTGATGTAAAAAAAATTACTTAATTGAGAATTCTGTTTGCAAGTGTCGTCTTCCTTTTGTGTTAGGTAAAGGGTTAAAAA
The DNA here is from genome assembly GCA_031216915.1 of Pictodentalium vernedei. Classification (NCBI taxonomy): domain Eukaryota; kingdom Metazoa; phylum Mollusca; class Scaphopoda; order Dentaliida; family Dentaliidae; genus Pictodentalium; species Pictodentalium vernedei. The sequence continues at coordinate 313,051,443 of CM062297.1, forward strand.
GTGTGTTTGTTTTATTTGGGTATTCATGCCACTTTCTACAGCTAGAGTTGCATTGTGTTGGACAGTTTTACATATAGGGGAAGCTGGAGTGCATGGGAGGCATGCAACTGTCAGACTCTCCAATGTGCTACAGTTAAAACTAGAAGTCCTGTCATGAATTGTGCACTTATCTAGGCTTAATTGTACTTAGGAATTGCAAGCAATTGCCATATTGAATGGCATCCAAAGCATGGCAGGTTCTCCTGGTTAGTCATAGCAAATACAGGCAATGTTTCTGCGAATGGACCTCCAGGTTACCCAGAGGTCCAATGGCTGAAACATTGCTTGTGCACAGGCCATATGTACAGAATTTGATATCCTTACTATAGTCATAACGTGTAGATTAACGCACAGATCGATGTGCTATTTGTGTGCATTTCATGACAGGACTTCTAGTTTTAACTGTAACTCGGCACAATCAGAAGGCAAGTGCATGTTTGATGTGCAGTATGCCTCAGTACACAGTGCCACTATGCCCCATGTGGGTAATCAGTCTTAAGTATCTTGTACAAGGATACTACACAGTTATCAATGTACACAGTTATCAATGGACAGAATCAAACCATTTAGTTTGAAATTCAATGCTCTAATCACTGAGCCACTCAACAATCAATACTGCAGAGAATGAACAATATGTCTATAAGCAACAAAACAATAGTACTTTGTCCAACTTTCTTTATCAGCATCAGAAACATCATTTTCAAATTTAACAGATCCTGAAGATTTATAATTAGTGATGATGATGATGATGATGATGATGATTACACAAATCTGTACACAAATTTCAATGGTAGCTGTAGACTGCAAATTCTTGTTTGGAAGTTAGAATCTGTCTGTCATTTAATGTTTGGTTACAATTTATTTTTTGGTTTGAGGTCATTTTCAGCATCCATGGCCCTTTCATAAGTACAGTACAGCTGCCATGGACTGATCACTTTCCATGGGTGGGCAATATTTCCAAGGACGCAATAATATTAGATCGCGTGATTCCAAATACTAATTATAGGAATAATCATCAAAAAATTAATTAATGAAGCACCAGGTACAACCAGGTGTTTCATTAATGAAAATTTTGCTGATGATAATTTTTATTATCTGGTAAACACACTGCTCATGGGTGGATTACGAACCGTCCACAGTGACTGTACTGTATGATGTCAAATTGTGATAATTGTTCATGTCTAAGTTGCCCACTTTAGAGGACTTCCACCCAAAGTAATGTTACATATTAACCAGGTCCCATTTTGTGCCTGTGAAAGTGAACTTCTTTATCACAGTAAACAAGCACTGCTCGGAGTCCACTCCTTTTCCCAGGGTTAATCTACTATTTATTGGACAGTGCAAACAGGCATTGTCCAATCAATTGTTTCAGAATGAATCCTTATGAATAAAATATTATTGGTTGCCAGCTGAATTTGAATCTCTTTAACCCTTTACCTAACATGAAAATCATACGACACTTGCAAAAAAAAATCTTGAATAACTAATTTTTTTCATTTTTTGTCTCAAAAAAAAAAATGAGACAAAAAATGAAAATTAATTGATGATTTTCATGAATAACGCTGGCTGGTTTTTGCTGTTACATTGGGTAAAGGGTTAAAAGGATGAAAAATGCCATATATGTACTTGCAGCTGGTCATTTGCTTTGGATGAGGTGTAAGGGTGTGTGACACTCCCATATAATTATAACTTTTTAAGACAGGACATTTTTGTCTGGATTGAAGTCTTTGGTATCAATTTACTCTTGCTAGCAATCATGTACTTTCTCAGGAGACTAGATTTGATAATTGTGCTAATATCATCCACACATTCAGTCATATTGATAATTGTACAGTGGAGTCCACTTAATTGGATATATCTTAACTAAATAACCCTATTAATTGAATATAATTCCCAAACACAAAACCATTTACCATACCTCCAGTATAAATTTGACCTGTTAATTGAATAAACTCCTGTTAATTGAATAAATGAAAGTGTCAGTGACACTGTAGCTCAACTTGACAAATTTGAACTTGGTAAGTTATAAGTGAAATGGCAAAATTAAAGATCATTGGTACCAATGTTATTTGGTGAAATTTAAACATAACAGCATTGTGTGTGCACAACGTCAGAGTAATCCATGAATTTTTAAATGTAAACTGTAAGGCTGGCTAAAGGAAGAAGGTTGATACACAAATGCAGTAAGTTCAGAGGTTATTGTAAACAGCAACTTTTTTCACAGAAATGAATGCTAATTAATAAACAGCTCTTATCTAGAGGTCCCGTCTGATGAGCACACCAAGTTCAAAAACAATCCTAGGATAAATGTGCCCTGTAGGTCATGACAAAGAAGAATGCTGATGCACAAATGCAATAAATTCAAAGATTCTTGCTAACAGCAACAGTTTTTGATAGAAATGAAAAGAATATCAATAGCTCCTATCTTTGTACAAACAGGCCTTTACCTGTTGGATTTTGTAATTCCTGATCATTACACATAGTTTTATGTGCATGCATGCTTGCGTGCGTGCGTGCATGTGTGCGTGCATGCATGTGTGTGTGCATGTGTGTGTCAGTTACTTTTGTAAAGCCATAGAGCACAATGTGGATTTAAGGCTAAAACATTATTATTATTATTATTATTGTCACCCAGCATAAGCATACAAAGTTTCAAAACAACCTGATAATGAATGTGCCCTCTGAGGCATACCAAAGGAAGATGTTAATGCACAAATGCACTGAGTTTGAAGGTCATTGCTTGTGGAAATGTTTTTATGGAAATTCATAAATATACCCTGCAGAGAGTGCAAAAGGGATAAGTTGCAGCACAAATGCAGTAAGTTCAAAGGCTCATGATAACGACAATAATTTTTTATGGAAATAGAAATAAATTAGTAGCTCACATCTAGAGGTCACCCTGAACACACATACCAAGTTTCAAAGTGATCCGATCATAAATGTGCTCTGAAGGGTGTGTCAAAGGGAAATATTGAGGTCTGACTAAAGTTCAAAGGTCAGCAGCAACATTTTTTGGCAGAAATGGAAGAAAATCGATAGCTCCCATATAGATGTCACCCCACACAAGCACACCAAGTTTCCAAGTGATCCAATCATAAATGTGCCCTGTAGGTCATGACAAAGAAGAATGCTGATGCACAAATGCAATAAATTCAAAGATTCTTGCTAACAGCAACAGTTTTTGATAGAAATGAAAAGAATATCAATAGCTCCTATCTTTGTACAAACAGGCCTTTACCTGTTGGATTTTGTAATTCCTGATCATTACACATAGTTTTATGTGCATGCATGCTTGCGTGCGTGCGTGCATGTGTGCGTGCATGCATGTGTGTGTGCATGTGTGTGTCAGTTACTTTTGTAAAGCCATAGAGCACAATGTGGATTTAAGGCTAAAACATTATTATTATTATTATTATTGTCACCCAGCATAAGCATACAAAGTTTCAAAACAACCTGATAATGAATGTGCCCTCTGAGGCATACCAAAGGAAGATGTTAATGCACAAATGCACTGAGTTTGAAGGTCATTGCTTGTGGAAATGTTTTTATGGAAATTCATAAATATACCCTGCAGAGAGTGCAAAAGGGATAAGTTGCAGCACAAATGCAGTAAGTTCAAAGGCTCATGATAACGACAATAATTTTTTATGGAAATAGAAATAAATTAGTAGCTCACATCTAGAGGTCACCCTGAACACACATACCAAGTTTCAAAGTGATCCGATCATAAATGTGCTCTGAAGGGTGTGTCAAAGGGAAATATTGAGGTCTGACTAAAGTTCAAAGGTCAGCAGCAACATTTTTTGGCAGAAATGGAAGAAAATCGATAGCTCCCATATAGATGTCACCCCACACAAGCACACCAAGTTTCCAAGTGATCCAATCATAAATGTGCCCTGCAGGGTGTGTTAAAGGAAAATATTTATGCTCAACTGCACTAAGTTTTTACTAAGTTCATCAAAGGTCATTGCCAACGGCAACTATTTTTGACCGAAATGGAAGAAAATCGATACCTCCCATCTAGAGGTCACCCCAAACAAGCACACCAAGTTTCCAAGCAATTCAATCATAAATGTGCCCTGCAGGGTGTGTCAAAGAGAAATATTGATGCATAACTGCACTAAGTTCATCAAAGGTCACTGCCAACGGCAACAATTTTTGAAGGACAAGGAAGAAAATCAATAGTTCCTATCTGGAGGTCACCCCAAATAAGCATACCATGTTACAAAGTGATCCGATCATAAATGTGCCCTGCAGAGTGTGCCAAAGGAAAATGTTACAACTGCACTCAGTTCATCAAAGGTCGTTGCCAATGGCAACATTTTTTGATGGACAAGAAAGAAAATGAATGGCTCCTATCTAGAGGTCACCCCAAACAAGCACACAAGGTTTCAATGCAATCCGATCATAAATGTTCCCTGTAGGGTGTGCCAAAGGGAAATATTAAGGTCTAACTAAACTAAGTTCAAAGGTCTTTGCCAGCTGTAACATTTTTTGATGAAAATACAAGAAAGAGGATAGCTCCCATCTATAGGTCACACCAAACAGGCACACCAGGTTTCAAAGCGATCCGATCATAAATGTGCACTGCAGGGAGTGCCAAAGGGAAATATTGATGCATAACTGCACTAGGTTCATCGAAGGTTATTGCCAGCGGCAACATTTTTTGATGGAAATCGAAGAAAATCAATAGCTCCTATCTAGATTTCAAAACGATCTGATCATAAATGTGCCCTGTAGGGCATGCCAAAGGAATATATTGATGCCTGACTAAACCAAGTTCAATAGTTGTTGCCAGTGGCAACATTTTTTGATGGAAATGGAAGAAAATCAATAGCTCCCATCTAGAGGTCACCACAAACAAGCATACCAGGTTTGAAAGCAATCTCATGATAAATGTGCCCTGTAGGGCGTGCCAAAGGGAAATACTGAGGTCTGACTAAACTAAGTTCAAAGAAAGTTGCCAGCATTTTTTTGATGGAAATGCAAAATAATCGATAGCTCCCATCTGGAGGTCACCCAAACAAGCATACCAAGTTTCAAAGCAATCTGATCATAAATGAGACCTGTGAGGTGTGCCAAAGGAAATTGTGGACATTCGTACATACTTACGTATGTACATATGTCCATACGGATGGACATATGTACGTACATACATACATACACACGTGCATACATACATATGTTGACGGACGAGAAGGATGGCAATAGCTCAGCTTCACTTTGTCAAGCTGAGCTAAATATTTTGTAACCGATCGAGAAATTACTCTGACTCTCCCCAGTTTTCCTTTGTTTGTAGACCTATTTGGCCTCAGTACATCCAATACAAGCACTTAGTCTATTATATCTTGTTTGACAGAGCTCATGGCGGTCTGTCAAAGATGATATAATAGAATAAATGCTAAGTTTATCTCTAGAATACAGGAAAGTGACACAATTCCTGTTAATTGAATACTCCTGTTAATGGAATGATTTTCATTGGCAAAGTGGTTATTCAATTAACAGGGTTCCACTGTACTAATGTCTTCCACACATTTATTCATAGACAAGGAGTTCAGTACTTGATTCGGCCTGTTGTTACCCAGCATGATCACTTTGGAGTATGGTACCTGTTAACCCTTTACCTAACATGAAAAGCAGACGACACTTGCAAACAAAATTCTTGAATAACTATTTTTTGTCTCCAAAACATAGGTTATGACCCCTCATTGAAAAGAGCTCAACAAGAGGGGTCCTAACCTATGTTTTTGAGACAAGAAAATGAAAAAAAATAATGAAAATTGAATGCTGATTTTTGTTAATAGCGCTGGACGGTTTTGGCCGTTACGTTGGGTAAAAGGTTAATTAAATAAGCTGGGAAGCCCATGCGTCATGACTACTACATGTACATTTTATTTATCCACAAAAAAAATGTCCAAGAACTTTTGAATTTTTTAACTATAATCCTGACTATTTATATATATAAAACTCAAAGTTTGCTCAGCACCAAATATATCCAACTCCCTGTTTTACGTTTAAGTTGAAATATTGTTATGAAAAGTGTATATATTTTTTATTTAATTATATCTTTAATGATTTAAGCATAGAAATTAAGATTTTGTTTGTGTTTGACATTATTTTTTAGCTTTTGAATACGATAACCATGGAAAATGGATATTATTGGTAAAAGAAGAAATTTTTCATATGTGCCAAAAAGTTGACAGAGCGAACTGATATGGGTTAAATATCGAATATGAGACCCATTATTGTTAACTGCAGCTTGACAATGCCTTCTCATGCTCCCAATCAGGTTCCAGATGATCCTTTGTGGGATGTTGTTCCATTCTTGGACCAGCATGGCACCAAGCTCCTGGACACTTCTTGGTTGGACTGGACGGACTGAAATTTCAAGCTGTAACTCATTCCAGACATGTTCGATTGGATTTAGGTCATGGGACCTTGCTGGCCAGTCCATACGCTCAATCCCCTCCTTCTGTCGGTACTCCCGGACAGCATGGGCAACATGAGGATGGGCATTATCGTCCATCAGAATGAATCTATCACCCACTGCACCTGCATACAATGTGATGTGGGCATCAAGGATCTCATCAATATACCGCCATGCAGTTAATGTACCACGGTCAAGGACACAGAGATGTGTACGTCCATCCCAGCTGATGCCGCTGCAGACCATTATTGACCCTCCACCATAGAGGTCATGCTCAGCAATGTTGGCTGCATGGAATCGCTCTCCTGATCTTCTCCATACCCTAGAACACCTATCTGTGTTGTCTAGGCAGTACCTTGATTCATCTGTAAAACGGACAGGTCCCCAATCTTTTCTGGTCCATCCAGCGTGATCCATGGCCCATTCATATCGTGCCTGGTGGTGGTTCTGGGACAGCTGAATGCGAATATACGGTTTTCTCGATTGGAGACCGCCTTCATGCAACCTTGCCCAGATAGTCTGCATCGAAACATTTACCCCAGATGCATTCCGAAGGTCACTGGGAAGCTGGGTTGCTGTGTCAAAGTGGTTCCTACGGGCCTGAATGATCAAAAACTGGTCTTCAGCTGCAGATGTTGCCAAATCTCTGCCACCACCGTGTCGTCTGTTGTTGGAATTTTTTAGCAGCTGGGACTCAGAACTTGAGCGGTTGAGCCACCATAGTCAAGAGTAAAGACAAGTTAGATTTACACCCCCAATCAGTCCTGATTGCAGCTAGTATCAATTCTTGCAGTACCAATTCTTGCACTTGAGCTGTGAGGGACTCAGGGTAGTTTCCAATAATGAGACAGCAAGAAACAAACTATGAAAAACAAATCTATGTGCAACAGCAGATGAAGTTCCAAACATCGTGAGTGTTTGATCTTCAGGCCTGTCATTTTCAAAATTCTAGGAAAGTCATTATGGTTAACTTAAATGACTCCAGGAGGGCCATGTTTGGTTCACATCAAATGACCCCAGGAGAGCCACAGGACTTTGTATTATTCCCCCAAATTCATGGTGATAAACGCTGTGCCCAACAAATGCACCGAAATTAGGAGCTGGTGTTTAATAATTAGGCAAGTATTTCTTGAAACTGAAAACACACCTGGTAAGTTACCCATAAGTATAAACAGTTGTATTCCATTTGTACTTACAGTGTTTCCGCTAGACCGGCTGCTGGTCTGTCCACCGGACCCATTCCTCCCACCGATCATACTATGATCAGTCAGAAAAGCTGGTGGTTAAAATGTTGAGTACAATGCTGTATCATAACGACATTCAGGATCCTTTGTTTCCACGTAATATGGGCATAATTATGTTGTATACTATGCCTACTATTACTGGCGACAACCTGATACTTTATAACCCCCAGATGAGAGGGGGAAACAAAGTTCAAATACTAAACGTTGCCTATAAAATTTCAGACTCAAATTGTCGTGTTTGGTCCTAAATCACTGGCTTTTATTTCGAGCGATAAATGATGTAATTGCATGTGCATGACGTCACGCATCCACATCATTGTTCTTTTCGAATATTTCGTTCTCTCTGCATTTCCAATTAGTTACGTTGACACGTATCGGGTTGTATAAAAAAAATTGAGGTCAAGCGTCGCTCTCACTGTCAGGATTCGTGGATTTTGTGTTGTCTTGGGTTTGTATTTTTATGAAACCTCCGACCAGATGTAGTATTGTGTGTCCCGTGGGAATTTAGAGAATTGTAGAAGGAAAAAATACATATTTTCCACTTCAATTATTCAGCATTTTAGCGACCAGAATGCCCCCAGAGGCCACCAGAGAGCACTTAAAAATCTAAATTGTCCTGGGGGGAGAACCCACCCAGACCCCCCTCTATACGCACATGCCTTCGGCATGTGTGGCAGACGCCGAAACGTCGGAGTTTCACTTTCTTTAAACTACCGGACCCACAGATTTTCCCCTAGCGGAAACCCTGACTTATGTACTAGCGCACAGCCAGTCTGTGACACCCAATTGTATGCGTGAATTAAACATGACTAATTTCAATGTATCTGCATCTGGACTCATCAACTTATGTTATAAGGGGAGGCCAGTCACTGACTCAATCATTCAATGTCATCGGTTTTTCATACTGTAACCCCTCTAGAAACAATTTGCGCCGTACACATGTGCAGTTGGTGTACTGATGTTGGATTTTCCTGAATGTGATCAGCACGTTCAGTAAAATCCGTCATAAATACAACAACTGCACATGAGTACGGCACAAACTGTGCTCTGGAACAAATGAGTGAAACAGACTGATTCGAGGGAATAAGTAAATTGAGGTAGGCAAACTTACAGTCTTATTAGTGTGTCAGTAATGCGAACTTATAAAAAACGAATGCATGTTGAACTGCATTATGTTATTAATAACCCAGACTTTATTCAACTCAAGTAAAAATCTGATGCGTGAGAAGTCAATTTTGTCACCTATTTTCACGGTATTCAGGTAAATGCAATGCTTGCACGCGATACCAATTAGCATAACGTAGGGGTATTGCTACTCTAAAGTTTCAAAATAAAGATAACTCCATGTTGTTTCTCTTATTATTCTGAGAGGTGAAGACCTGATTAGAGAATTTCAAAACTGAATTCAGAAACCAGGACAGGTTTTCTGTAATTGTTAGGGTTTCAGCCAAATTTTTGGTTAACTGCATGGCTCGAGCCCTAGGTGAGAAACATATTTCTATACACTTGTGAAAAAGGGGATGACTAATTCAGAAAGGGTTGTGCAAAATTATTTTGCATAACCATTCAGGGGTTATGCAAAATTTCCAATCTGCTCACTTTTGTATCCCATAGGAAGAAAAATAAAATGTATTCTTTGGTGCTAAATTATGTCAAACTCTTGAGCATTACCAAATGCTAAATTATGTTGCTAGAAGCCAGGATTTTGCATTTTTCAGATTGAATTTTGAAAATTTTCTCCCCGCAGGCCAAACCATCGATCCACCCAAAAGAAAAAGGTTGTGGAAGATGATTATGGAGAATGACTGGTACGTATTAAGGGAGCTTTTAGAGGCACAGGCATCTTACAAAACACGAGTGGAGTTTTGTTAACTCATTGGAAAACTCGTGCAATGGATGTACAATTTATCAATTACGTACGGCCAACGATGCTAACTGGTGTTTTGTTACGTGGCTTATTTGCAGTTTTATTGCTTTTGAGTTGGAATGTTGGATGAGTGCATGAAAAATCAGAAAAAAACATTCAATCGCACCATGCAAATCAAGTTTGGGTGATTGGCTCTTGCTTTGCAAATAGCGATGCAAAACCAACAAAATATACCCTGTAATTTCAAGTTTGAATTCTGCAGACCTATAGCTCATATGTGATAAGTGACTGCAGGTGACCGCAATGACACACTACATACAACATGAATTGTGCTTTGTTGCCTCCTTTTATCCGCGGAATTGCAGGGTGAAGCAGCCAATTTTGAGGAGCCTTTGATTGAATTCATGGTCTTCAGAAACCAGGGTCAGGCAGACATTTACAGTCCACAGAATTTTGACTTTAGATGGTCGACTGTGGCCTGGGGCAATCACCCGCCTGAAAATGACAGGCCAGGATCTTGATTAGATGAACAAACAAACTACAGTACAGCCGTCATGGACTGGATGTGCTCCATCCGTGGGCAGCGATGTCCATGCCTGCGTTTACCAGGCAATAAAAATCATCATCAGCAAAACTTTTATTAATGAACCATAGGATTGTACCCGGAGCTTCATTAATTAAATTTTTGATAATTATTCCTATAATTAGTGTCTGGAATCTAATTTTAATGCGGCCATGGAAATATTGCCCACTCGTGGAAAGTGACCAGTCCACGGCAGCCATACTGCACCTGGGTAATACATACTAGTACTTCTTGAGCAGGCGATCTTTTAGTCACAACTAAAAATATGACTGTCATAAAAGTGCTGCCATTAAAAGATGTTTGATAAGAAACAAAAAAAGACTTCTTTAAGGTCCTACAAAGTAGACCTTCTGTTTCTCAGGCCACTTTTTGTAAAATTGCATGCGGGCAGGTGGTTTTTTATTTTATTTTTTATTTTTGTAATTATTTCTTTGCCATCAAAAATTCATGTTCTTGGTTTGTTTCATGTTTTAGGCCTTATAATCTACAAGAAAGGCCACCTGGCCACACGTCCACCGAAAAGGTGTGCAATTTGAGGTGTCTGAAAACATTGAATTTTTTGAAGTCGAAAAAGGTACATAACTCTGACAAACAATGTTGGACCAAACCTTGAATTGAACTTGACCTGTGGTTTATGTTGATACACCTATAAACCAAATTTTATTTGAATCAGCCAACAACAACTAAAGTTATCATCGGGAAACCCCAAATAAAATGAATTTTCGAAGTCAAAAAAGGGTAATTATTCTGGAAAAATTGTCGGACCACACCCCGATTCGAACTTGACCTGTATTTTATGTTGATACACATACATATCACATTTCATTTGATTTGGCTAGCTATAACTTAAGTTATGGTCGGAAAACCGAAAAAATGAATTTTTGAAGTAAAAAATGGGGCATAACTCTGGCAAAAAATTGTCGAGCTGCACCCCAATTCGAACTTGACCTGTATTTTATGTTGATACACATACATACCAAACAAAACTGAATTTTTGAAGTAGAAAAAACGTCAAAAATTGTTGGACTGCAACCCGATTCGAACTTGACCTGCATTTTATATTGATACACTGACATATCAAATTTCATTTGATTTGGCCAACTGTAACTAAAGTTATCATCTGGAAACCAAAGTGGGAAAGATGCATGCACAGACACACGGACGGACACCGACTATTTTAATAGTCCCCAAAAAATTTTTTTCGGGGGACAAATAGCGTGGGTGGCGATGTATTTCGGCCCTTGAGTGCAAGAAGGCTTTGCAATGCTGAAGCATTGCAAAACCTTTTTGCACTCAAAGGACAAATTTATCAATTTTATTAAAATGGTTAAAATATCAGACAAAACCATTTAATTTTTATGTTTTCAAGTTCATATTGGCCATAAAAAGAGAACATGCGGCAGCCAAAAGGACCATGCATGAGGGCCTGAGAAACAAATTTTTAATTTTTTAGGCCTAATGTTTGTTTGTTTATTGGGGTTTAAATGACACTTTCAACAGTTAGAGTCACATCATGACAGACACATTTATGGGTACTGGAAGCCTGAGTATCCGGAGAAAACCACAGGGATGTGGTTAGCAATTGTCCGACTCTCCAACTTACTAACACTGCACAAACAGAGTCAGCAGCAATTGTAGGCAAGTACACCATTGACATGTGGTACACTTTAATACACAGTGCCACCATGGGAAATAGGGATGAAGTGTCTTGCCCAATGATACACCTCAGTTACCTTTGATCAGGATAGACCATGGACCATTCAATTTAAAGTCCAATGCTCTAAACACTGAGCCAGCATTCCCAAAGGTTAATATCACTTAACCCTTTACCCAATGCAACGGCCAAAACCGTCCAGCACTATTCCCCAAAACTGCCATTCAATTTTAATTATTTTTTCATTTTCTGTCTCCAAAACATAGCTTATGACCCCTCAATGGAATGAGTTTGTTCCAATGAGGGGGTTATAAGCTATGTTTATGATGCAAAAAATGAAAAAAATTAGTTATTCAAGAATTTTGTTTGCAAGTGTCGTCTTTCGTGTGAAGTAAAGGGTTAAAAAAATTTAGTGCCCTGTATTTTATAACATAGCTTCCTTTAACTCATTGCATCGTTCCAGCAGATATTCCTTCTAGGGCAACAAAAATCTTGTCATGAGAATAGTGCTAATCAGCTTCCTCTGATTAACAGTAAATGTGGCCAATCATTTCACAAATGATCTTTGGTTCATTTGTTTCAATTTATTTATTTATTGGTGTTTAAGGTAACAGTCAGCATCTATGGCTATAACATGACAACATAGGTACGAGGTCAAGATTACCCAACTGTTTATACTAATTATGTTGTTCACATTAGAGGACTTCCATCCCAGGTGACATTAGTTACCAGCAAAGCAGAACTTGATTACCATTGTAAACAGGCACTGCTCCGCTTCCTGCGAGCTGCATTTGTTGGGAATTTTCATAAAATCCAGTCATGGCTGCTTCTTAACAATGATGATTGGATTTTCTAAAAAAAATATAAACAATTTTTTTTATTGTTTGGAAGACAAGAATAAAAGTTGGGCACCATTTATTCATCATCACCGACCACAGATAGATACTTCATGTACATGACGAGTCCTAGATATTGCTTCCCAGATAGACAGGTCCCAGATAGATGTCACAAAATATAGACGTTCCCAGGAAACAGACTTTTAATGTAGAATATAAACACAGCCAAAGAGATAAGGTCCATAAAACTGTCAGCAAATATCAGAGACCACCCACCTCAATATAAAGGTTTGAAACTAGCAAGACATAGCATGGCCATATTCCACTATAGGACTCATATACGTTTATTGTCTAAAGCCCACTCCCAGGGCACATACTTTTCACTTCTCCTGATGGATATGTATTCATCTGTACAGCACAGCCACCGAGGACTGGTTACTTTCCTTGGGTGGGCAATATTTCCAAGGAAGCAATAATATTATATTTCAAACACTAATTATAGGAATAACCATCAAACTTTAATTAAATGAAGCACCAGGTACAAACTGGTACTTCATTAATTAAAATTTTGCTGACGATGATTTCTATTACCTGGTAAACACATGCATGAACATTACTGCCCATGCATGGATTACGACCAGTCCACGGTGACTGTACTGTACTTCTTTTTTAACAATATTTCATCGTTTGCCCTGAAATATATCTATGTAGAGCTTATTAATATCAAGCCATCCTTATGTCTTTATGAATAGCTTATTAATATCAAGCCATCCTTATGTCTTTATGTATAGCTTATTAATATCAAGCTGAGAAATGAAACATCAGCCTTACATGTAGGGGAAGTAGAAAAGTGTTGAAGGCCAACTTCAAAATCCAATGAGAGAAATGCAGCTTCACAAAATAACCTGTGGTATTTCCTGGAAACCAAATTATAACAAAGCTCTATTTATAGTAACAGTCCTGTGATCTTCAACCTAACAGAGTATTTACAGGAAACGAAATTATAACAAAGTTCTGGACTGGTCACTTTCAATAATTATATATTATGGGGCAATATTTCCATGGACACAATATTAGATTCCCAACACTAATTGTGGGAATAATCATCAAAAATTGAATTGACGAAGCACCGGGTATAACCCGGTGCTTCATTAATTAAAATTTTACTGATTTTGACTTTTATTACCTAGTAAACATACGAGTGGACATCACTTCCCACGCATGGATTATGACCAGTCCATGGCAACTGTACTACATTTATAGTAACAGTCCTGTGATCTCCGACCCCGTTATCTACCAGCTTTAATTGATACGTTCTTTTCTTTCCATAAGTGATTTGTCTGTCAGTTTAATTCAACTGAGAAAAATAGAATTAATGTTATCATCCCGATACCAAGAATGGCCATCTGAAGTAACAGTGGCACTGACCATTAGCTGGCAATCTTGAAAATCAATAATGTTCTTCTCTTTCAATGAGTGTACCAACCCTGTCAGTTTGATGGCCTGTATTTAAAAGAAATAACGTTATTGCCCAGAAACACATTTTTTGCCAAATTCTGACAGTCCCATAATCTTCAACCTTACCCTTGCATACTGCAAAATCAATAGGATTTTGCACCTCCCATTTGCAGTACCTAATCTATAAATCTGATCAACATGTGATATATAAAACAAAAGTTATCAAAAAAACCCACAATTTTTGATGATGTTCTATTTACAGTAATAGCCCTGAAACCTTCATCCTCGCATCTACCAACTCAAAAATAAATAGGGTTCTTTTTCCATATGCAATTACTATCTGTAAATTTATTTGAACGGTGATTAATGAACTAAAGTAAGTGCCCGAAAACCAGAAAGTGCTTTTTAGTAACAGTGACCTTGACCTTTGGTCAACAAACCTGAAAAAGGGTAGTATTTGTTTGGTTTCACATCGCAGTTTGTGATGCAATTTTCCTCTAATGTGAATCACTTCCATAAAATATCTGTTTCATCAAACAAGATAGTTTTGTTGTAATGATTTCAAAAGAATCTAGAGTTGGTTAATCCCCTAAAAAAATACACTGATACATAAACCCAGTGAAATATCTAAGAGAGTAAATTGGGACAAATTTGTAAGTTAAAGGCCAGTGTGACCTTGACCTTTGACACAATTACTCCAATATAAATAGTGTTCTTTGATTGCAATCCTCTCATCATAAACCAATCCACCTGTCAAATTTGGTTTTGATTGGCCCACCAGAACATCAATTAGAAAGCAGAAACTGGACAAATTTGAAAGTTCATGGTCACTGTGACCTTGACCTTTAGCACAATGATCCTAAGATAAATAGGGTTCTTCCTCTCATACCCAACCCAAATGTCAAGTTTGATTTTGATCAACATAGCAGAACTTTAATTTGAGTGGAAACCATGAACATTTGTAAGTCAAAGGTCACTGTGACCTTGGCTTTGGCACAATGACCCCAAAAGGCTTCTTTTCAACATATCCAACCCACATCTGAAATTTGGTTTTGACCAGCCCAGTGTAATTTTAGTTAGATAGTGGAAACCAATTACAGGAACAATTTTAAAGTTCAAGGTCACTGTGATCTTCACCTTTAGTACAATCACCCAAAAATAAATAAGTATCTTCCCCTTATCATACTGAACCCACATGTCAAGTTTTTTTTTGATTGACCAAGGGGAACTTTAATTAGAGAGCAGAAATCAACTCCGGCTACAGATGGATGAACAGACAGCACCATGTCTATATTCCTTAAAACTTTTTTGTGGGGATAAAAATATGTTAAGAAAATGAAATAAACAATGATCTTCGGATTATTCATACATCTATCTTTCAGATGCCATGGAAGTATCAACTTGCGACCCATTCATTTTAAGAAATGTCCATCTGATATAAGTTTGTGTACCTGGCATCTATACATGGGAAGCATCTATCTGAGACCCATCTATCTGGCAAGCATTCATCTGGAAAACGTCTATTGGCAAAAGTTGGGAAAATTTTGTGGAAGATGCGTTTGTGTGAGGCCCTTGGACTGTTGACTTATTGGGCTAATTTCAATACCAGGGCAACTTTTAACAAAGTATGTTCTAGACCTGCAGGAATTCCTGAATTGATGCCGACCCAAGTCATACAATAAAAACACTCAAGCTTAGCAAACATGCGGTCATAATTCTTTCATTGGGTTTGCCATTTTGTTAGTCTACAAGGTGTTTTTATGTATGAATCACACATGTAGATAAAAAAATAAGTCATTTCCAAGGTTTCTATAATCTGCATACATGTATTGACAAATTTTATATCATATAACGGCACTGTGCATTGAAAAGTATACAATGCAGTTGCTGTGGACTGGTCGTAATCCACACAGGACAGTGATGTCCACGCATGTATTTACCAGGTAATAAAAATTATCATCAGCAAAATTTAAATTAAATTAATGAAGCACCGGGTTATACCCAGTGCTTCATTAATTAAATTTTTGATGATTATTCCTATAATTAGTTATTGGAATCTAAAATTATTGCATCCGTGTAAATACTGCCCACCCGTGGAAAGTGACCAGTCCACAATGACTGTACTGTAGCTACTGGAGCAAACTATTGATGATGACAGTACTTCAAGAGGTAAAAATTTGAACTCAGTTCAGATTTATACCTCTTGGAGTGCCATCATCATCAAATAAATGCCAGGTTAAGGACTCCCACATAAGGATTTGAGCCCAGCCTCCAACATAATCCACATTGGTAAATCTGGCATGGATACCGAACATGTCAATTATGAAAAGTTAGGTCCATACTGAGTATGAATGTTTATTTCTCAATTGGTTAACTGAAGTCAGTGGTCAATTAGATGAAAGGCTTGTAGTGCATCCTGTGTTTTCAGAAATTGTAAATAATATAATCTAGAGGTGTGACTGTCCCAGATGGGCCTGTCCATACACCCCCACTGTCATTATTCTAAGATGAAAAGGGGCATAACTCTAGAAAAAAAGGCCTGATCAAAATTATAATAGCTGGTGCACAGGTTCCCATTTGTAGTGAACATCCATACCAAGTTTCAAAGGAATCGCCCATAAACATCTGAGAAAATCTCCGGACAAAATTCACACATTCTAAGATGAAAAGGGGCATAACTCTGGCAAAAAAAGGTCTGATCAAAACTATGATCACAGGTGCACAGGTTCCTATGGTAGTGAAAATCCATACCAAGTTTCAAAGCAATCAACCTGTAAACATATGAGAAAATCTCTGGACAAAATGCAAACATTCTAAGACAAAAAGGGGCATAACTCTGGCAAAACAATGTCTGATCGAAATTATAATTGCAAGTGCACAAGTTCCTATGGTAGGGAGCATCCATACCAAGTTTCAAAGGAATCGACCCATAAACTTCTGAGAAAATCTCCAGACAAAATTTGTGCATTCTAAGATGAAAAGGGGCATAACTCTGGCAAAAAAGGTCCAATCAAAACTATAATCTCATATGCACAGGATCCCATAATAGTAAACATCCATGCCAAGTTTTAAAGGAATCAACCCATGAACACCTGAGAAAATCTGGGAACAATATTTGCCCATTCTAAGATGAAAAGGGGCATAACTCTGGAAAAAAGGTCCAATCAAAACTATAATAGCAGGTGCACAGGTTCCCATGGTAGTAAACATCCACACCAAGTTTCAAAGGAATCGACAGATAAACGTCTGAGAAAATCTCTGGACAAAATTCTAAGCAATTCAGGCATTCTAAGACAAAAGGGGGCATAACTCTGTCAAAAAAGTTCAATCGGAACTATAATCGCAGGTGTACAGGATCCTATAGTAGTAAATATCCATACCAAGTTTCAAAGAAATCAACTCATAAGCATCTGAGAAAATCTCCAGACAAAATTTGTGCATTCTAAGATGAAAAGGGGCATAACTCTGGCAAAAAAGGGCCGATCAAACCTATAATCGTAGGTGCACAGGTTCCCATGGTAGTAAACATCCACACTAAGTTTCAAAGGAATCAACCAATAAATGCCTGAGAAAATCTCTGGACAAAATTCTAGGCCTGCTATTTCAAGTTGAAAAGGGGCATAATTCTGGAAAAAATAATCCAACCGGAACTATAATCGTGCACAGGTTCCCATGGTGGTGGTTTCGAGCAGATTGGTCCATGGTTGTCTGAGAAAATCTCCGGACAAAATTATGTCGAAGGATGGATGGATGGATGGATGGATGGATGGACGGATGGACAAGGTGATTCCAGTATACCCCCACCCCCACCCCACACACACATACAACTCATTGCGTGGGGTATAATAATTGTTGGGCAGAACGTCCACCTCATGGTGGTCCAGTTATATTCAACTCTCCCTACACTTTATATTGAAATAACAGCCCAATAATATACAGCTGCTGTGGATGGGTTGTAATCCATGCAGGGGCAGTGACGTCCACGTATGTGTTTATCAGATAATAAAAATCATCAGCAGCAAAATTTTAATTAATGAAGCACCAGGTTGTACCTGGTGTTTCAATAATTAAATTTTTTATGATTATTCCTATAATTAGTGTTTGGAATCTAATATTATTGAGTCAGTGGAAATATTGCACACCTGCGAAAAGTGACCAGACCACGGTGGCCATGCATGGCAATCAACAAGAGGTCTTTAGGACAATTGTCAAATGACTGTAGCAGTCGAGGATTAAAGGCCATTTACCAACCAGCCTGGTTGGTCCAGATCTCTCAGTCGCGTGGAAAATTGGTCACTTTGTATGCTACAGGCCGACGGTTCGAACCCCAGCTCCCACAGTTATCTCCCTCCTATCTTCAGCAGTTGATGGCATTGTGGATGCTGTGGTGAAGCATGTTAGAATCTGGGGTGAGATTCATGGTTGGTGAATCTCAAAAGAAGGGGAGAGTAGTGTAGCGGTGGAGGTATAAAGGCCATTTACCAACCAGCCTGGTTGGTCTGGATCTCTTAGTCGTGTGGTAAATTGGTCACTTTGTGTGCTAGAGGTTGACGATTCGAACCCCAGCTCCCGCATTTATCTCTCCTCCTGTTACATGACCTTGTGACTGGTTTCTAGTCAAGTCTCAGCTGCTTCTGGAGGTTGCCATGATCTGGCTAGAAATCACTGCTAAACTGCTAGACTCACAAGGTGTGGTGTGTAGTAACAAAAATTATGGAAAATTTTCCAGACACTTAAGGGTTAATAGATGCATAGTATGTTTCTATTAGATTTATAAGCAAATGTGTCTTTTAGAGTCCCTCAGTTAATTAAAATTTTCTAGGGAGACATCAGCCGCTCTCAATTTTCAAATCGGGTGGGATATAGAGAGTAGAATCCTGTGAAGCTTCGAGATTTGATTCGATTCGATATCAAATCTTAAGTTGGAATTCCGTTTGATTCAAAAAAGATTTGTTTTCCTTTGAATCTTTTCAATGGAATTTTGCTTGGTATCAGTCATCTTAGTAATCTCACAAAACAAATAGCTGAGATAGAAATTGTACATAAATCTTGTTGCAAATAAAGACTGAGTGTAATTTCCACTATACTAACTTAAAAATCATCTGTACTCCTGCCACCATCCATGCTAATTCTACATTAATTTAACAAGTCACTACCACTGCTGAAAGCAAATTTCAAATTCCAAGCAATATCGACAATGAGCTCACATTTGCTAGCGGATAGCCCCATGCAGTGTCCAGTACAGAATTCTTGCTCCTGCTTCTGTTTTTGAACAAAAACCATACAGGGTAATATTCCGTGTACATCATCAAGGAAATCGATGAAGACATGCCTTGATGATGCAGTCGGAATATTTTACCAGTCGGGACTTCAAGGTGCCTGTACTCGATTCGGGGTTATTTGAGGTTCGATTTGAATTGAAAATATGTGATGTGCAGAGCCCTAATAGAGAAAAAGAGCAATCGTTCATCTCAAAACAACAAGCCTGCTTATGTGAAAGGAAGGCAGAAAATGTGTGGGTCAATAAATAAATTTAAGCATAATGATAACCAAGTGCAACACATCAGAAACATCAATAGGCCTCAAAATTCCTCCAAAATATGATGGTAAACATTGTGCCCAAATTACAACAATGCAGTCAAATCAAATTACAACTCGTTTACAATTTTGGTTCTGAAATGCTGCAAAGGTCAAGGAAATAACAGCAAACACCATTCTAGCAAAGGGACTTTATCCAGGAAAAGTGGAAATGCATGTAGATTTCCTTCCCCATGGAAGTTTTATGTTTTGTTTGTAACATTCATGAAAATCCCATTTCAAATTTTGATGTAATTTATTTATTTATTGGGGTTTAACAACACTTTCGACAGCCATGGTCACCTCGTTTTATGGGGGGAGGAAGCCGGAGTACCCAGAGGTCACCACTGAGCAATAACAAGTAACTCTCAGACTCCCCAATGTACTAACTTCACACAAGCAGGATTAGCATTAGCTGAAGACAAGTGCACATTCGATGTGCAGTACGCCTTAGTGCACAGAGCCACCATGCCCATACTTGGGCAATCGTGATTAAATGCCTTGCCCAAGGACACAAACAGTTGCCCCCTGGCAGGGATTGAACTATGGACCTTTCGGATTGAAGTTCAATGCCGTAACCATTGAACCACCATGCTCCCAAAGTCGAAATACAGTTAGTGAAAAATGTTGTTAACCCACTCTGTCAAAATACTTTTATTTCAGGCAGAAGTTTTCCCATAATGCAATTAGAAATTCAGCTGGTAAATTCTCACCTTCGAGTTAATTTATTTAATCGATATGAGTGCATTCATACAAATGCTATTTGAAACATAACAGTACTTTTGCATAATGAACATTTTGATTTTGTCAAAAGGTAAACTTAAACTTTTTCAAATTTGCAACTTATTGATACTTTTAGGGGTTTGGCAATTTACCTATCAGTGATTTTCTGACCCAAGTATTTTGTTGAATTGTTTTAAATTTTTTTACCTGCACAATTTCTATATTACGTGATGGATGCAGCTGATGCGTAAGTTAAGGGTCAACTGCTCGCTAGGTGAAACCAAGACATGCTGTTGGCTACTTGCAAAATGTAAAAATTGCAGGTGTGATGGCACCTAAGAGTGACGGCTCACCTCACAATCAAAAGATGGGTAAATTTTAAAAAATATGTTTAATACATACCAGCTGTGCCAAATTCTAGTCGGCCCATCAATCGTTTTCTCAACTCAGCAACATTCTTTTCTTCAACAAGCTGCTTGATTTCAGTATTAGTTTTTGTGTTCTGTAAAAAGATAGCAAGCCCATCCAAATAACCAAATATATTCAACTTGAGATATGCTCGTCAACATGGAAGGTCATGGTACATGTATTTCAAACAGCTCACTGGTCCAAACGCCAAATGACAACTTTCTACCCAACCTCAAAGTCACGTCCAAGGTTTTTTTCTTGGTGGTTTCTGACAGAGATACATCTCCTGATTCAGAAAGAGTTTACTGCATGTCTGACAGCATTGAGCAAATTGAGGTATTTGTCGCAGAAAAGTGTTACCCAATTTCAATTCGCATAGTCAGCCTAGGTGCTGAAATTCTCATTCACTGTATATAATCGGCATTTACTAGAAAAATGTAGAAGTTTATACTCATATAGACACAAGTGACATTATTCAATGCATAAATAAGACCATGTTTGCCAAAAACTGTTAGTTTGTTTTGAAAACAAGCATTTTATGAACACCATTTATAAATTAATAAAGAGCATTTACAAAAAAAGTCAAATTGGATCCTTAACCCTTGACCCGCTGGGTATTTTTAAAACATTTTTCATCAGACCTAGTCATGGCTGCTGTAAAGCAGCCATGCCCAGATTTGATGAAAAATTCATAAACAGTTGACAGAAGAAATCACTGGTCAAAAAGGTTGATACAGTTTCCTTGAGAAATTTTTGTAAGCTGTACTCAAACTTTATTTGTTTTAGTGGTAAAAGATTTCCTGTCCTAGGCAGGAATATCCGCCAGCAGCATGCAAGGAATTAAGGCACTCCTTTGGATCAGCCACATCATACTGCATTGATAAAACACCACCGCTCTTATCTTGTCCCCTGACTGAAACATTGCTTGTGCACAGGCCATATGTACAGAATTTGATAGACTTACTATGGTCCTAACACGTAGATTAATGTGCAGATCGATGTGTTATTTGTGTGCATTTCATGACAGGACTTCTAGTTTTCAAATTGTGTTTGATTTCAAATGACATTGTCCATTTTGGGGCTGCAATTGTGA
Organism: Pictodentalium vernedei; assembly: GCA_031216915.1. NCBI lineage: Eukaryota > Metazoa > Mollusca > Scaphopoda > Dentaliida > Dentaliidae > Pictodentalium > Pictodentalium vernedei. The sequence goes on from CM062297.1 coordinate 313,073,352, forward strand.
TGTGACAAAAGACCCTAAAAACCTGGCAATGTGGATAGTGGCTTTTATTATATGCTAGCGCTCAGTAGCTTCCTAAATTGACGTCACACTACGCCGCATCTCATCGCCCTGAAGGAATGATCAGCTAATCTTTGTTATTGTTTTGAAATGTGTGCATTTGGGGGTCGAATTGGGCTGAATATTGTGCAATAAAATGTCTCGCAGCAGAAAATAAAAAGGAAAATCTACTCCATTTTAGTCAGTATCTGGAATTATCTCATGAGTGTAGACCTGAAAGTTTTATTTTTCACGAGTGCTTGCATGACTGAAAAATAATATTTTCAGGTCCACACGTTGAATTTTTCAATAGCTTCCTAAATGACATTACACTTCGGCACATGACGTTCCCTTTAACATCGCCTTGAAGGAATGATCAGCTGATCTTTGTTATTGTCTTGAAACTGTTTGCAGTCGAATTGGGCTGATTATTGCACAGTAAAAAGTCACGTAGCATATAATAAAAAGAATATCTATGCTATTTTAGTAAATATCATGAATTATCTCATTTGTGTGGACCTGAAAGTTTTTTTTTTCACAAGCGCTTGCTAACCTCTTCCCCCATATATCTTTTTTCTGCTCACAAACCCGGAGCATCTCATCCTTTTGTGATGAACTACTGTTGGTTCAGAATCCAGTACTTGACGGAAAATATACAGAGGATATCTACTCTGTTTTAGTGAATATCCGGAATTATCTGAGGAGTTTGGGCCTAAAATTTTTATTTTTCATGGGCGCTTCGCAAAAGGATGAGATGCTCCGGGTTTGGGAGCAGCGAAAAGATATATGGGGGAAGAGGTTAGGTTAAGGGTTCCAGGTGCTATGAGTGATTTGCAAGCATTCATGAGAGATGACCAATCCCTTACTTGGAATTTGGTTGACTTGTTCAAATTGTATGGTGAATGTCGGGGTGCTTGTATTTCACGTCAAGGTCTAAGCGGCGCCAGTTTAGGGACTGTAGCATATCTGTAACACTGGAAGTGTGTCCATAGTCAGACTTTGCCCATCGGGCTGATCTTCTTTGGACGGTTTCGATTTGATCAATTTGGGATTGGGTGTAGGGGGACCAGACTTCAGAGGCGTATTCCAGGGGATCTTGCTGGCCAGTCCATACGCTCAATCTCCTCCCCTTGTTGGTACTCCCGGACAGCATAGACAACATGAGGACGGGCATTATCATCCATCAGAATGAATCTATCACCCACTGCACCTGCATATAATCTGACGAGGGCATCCAGGATCTCATCAATATACCGCTGTGCAGTCAAAGTACCATGGTCAAGGGCACAGAGCTCTGTACGTCCATCCCAGCTGATGCTGCCCTAGACCATTATTGACCCTCCACCATAGCGGTCATGTCCAGCAATGTTGGCTGCATGGAATCGCTCTCCTGGACTTCTCCATACCCTAGAACGCCTATCTGTGTAGTCGAGGCAGTACCTTGACTCATCTGTAAAAAGGACAGGTCTCCAATCTTCTCTGGTACATCCAACATGGCCCAATCAGAGACCACCTTCGTGCAACCTTGCCTGAATAGTCTGCGTCTTCAGCTGCAGATGTTGCCCTGTCTCTGCCACCACCATGCCATCTTACTGGTGTGTCATACTGCTGAAATCTTACTCAGGCTCTGGTGATCAGCGTATGGTGCACACCAAGGGCTTCACCAACCTGACGATGCATAGCCCCTTGCTCCACATCCCAACAGCCCGCCACATTTCTGCTTCAGACAAATGTCTTCTTACATTTGCATTCATCATTGTATATTCAATCATTAAATCACAAGGGTTTGTATTGAAATGAAGACTGAATACCCTACACATCATGTACATGTAGACAGTACACGAAAACATCATGAAAATCAAGGGGTACAAGCTTTCCATGACTGTCACAAGAAGTCTGCCTGTCAAGAGAGCTAATGTAAATGCTGGGGACCATCTCAATACATTCCTCAAATATCCACCAAAAATATCGCAAATATGTCACAAGCACATTTCACAATGATGTGTCAAATATGTGGTGCTTACCAAACTTTGAGTAGTATATATAGCACCTTAAACCATCTTCAACAGAATTATGAGGTATGTTGCAATGCACTTTGTAATAAAAGTTGCAAATGCAATAATTTTTACAAAGTGCTGAAGTGTTATTATTATTATTATTATTATTATCATAGGACTGCACTACAAGGTAGACTAGTCTGTACTATACTTTGTTGAAGTGATTTTCAATGGGGTTCATAAATCAATACAAAATGCTACGAACACTTGACACCAGGCCCGAAAATAAGCAGTCTGAAATTTGCAGAATGAGGTCCCCAGAGGGTGAATTTGATGATGCTATCCCATACAGTGGGCCAGTTTATCCTCTGGGTACCTCTTTCAGTTTAGTTTTGAGACCCTGATTCAGATTGAGGTTCACAGAGTATAAAATTAGTGATGCTACCCTGCTGTGCAGGGCAGCATCTCTAAATTCACCATCTGGGGGCCTCATTTTGCAGATAACAGTCTGCTTATTTTCTGGCTTGCTTGACACATGTAAGGAAATTCTCAAAAAAACACACACTGAAAGCATTTCGGTAAGAAATACTGATACAGTTTTCTGTTAATAATTGTATAATACAATGAATTAGTTTGATTGGTCTGATTGAAAATATTTTACTATATTTTGCAACATTTTTCCAATCGATGTAGTTGCATTTTGTAAAAATTATTTCGCAATTTTTTTCCAGTCCATGCAGTTGCATTTTGTAATAAAACTTCAAGCATCTACGAAACTCGCTCAAATACACCTAGAGGTAGACATAATACACCCTAAGACAGTCGCAGAATCATAGAGATGCAAATTTATTTTAATAATTGTATAATAACATGAATTAGTTTCTGATTTCTGATTTCCCGCTTGAAAATTTTTTTTTATTTTGCAATGTTTTTCCAGTCGATGTAGTTGCATTTTGTAATAATTATTACATTTTGCAACATTTTCCCCATCCATGTAGTTGCCTTTTGTAATAATTATTATATTTTGCAACGTTTTTCCTGTTCATGTAGCTGCACTTCATAATAATTATCACATTTTGCAAATTTTATTACAAAGTGGGTTGTAACAGAGATATAATTACTGTAAAATGTTACACATTGCACAATTCTTCATTTTTCGTTCATGAAGTCACTTGTGCCTCCACACCTGTTGCTCTGAACTGTATGGAGTTGACCCCTCTGAACTTTCTTCATCAAAACAAAAACAGAACAAAATGTCAGCATTAGGGAATTGCAGATCCCATGGATTGGAATTTGTCTTAAGGCTCTTCTCATAAAATGACAAAAAGATTTCTCCGAGTCGGAACTAAAAGGATTGCAAAATAAAACCATTCAGTTATTTTAAGGTAGTTTATTGTCCACATTTTGGTCTCTAACTTATGTCATAGCAGACGTTCAAGCAGTGCTCTCAACCACACAGCACACGACAACAGTTCCATAGCAAATTTCAGTTTCCCCATGTTCTATGTTTCTTTGCAAACATTATGGTATATAATTTACTGGGGTTATTTTTTTCTGGCGATTTTTTGGGTCAGTTGAAATACCAAGCAGAAGGAAAATATAGTAATAAATGAGCTTTAATTGGTGTTTTGGCATACAGATAGGTGTTTTAAGCTAAAAGTGTATAATATTCCTGATATCTCATCAAAATACACAATGAGGTGGCAGTAAAACTTATGTGGCATTTCGGCGCTCGAGCCTCCTGCTTAGTTTAATTCTTAACCCGCTGAGTATTTTTTAATATTTTTCATCAAATATAGTCATGGCTGCTATAAAGCAGCCATCACTGGTTTTGATGAAAGATTCCTTTAAATTTAACTATATGAATCATCAACTGGTGAAAAAATTCATTCAGTTTTTCAGGGGTAAAATTTGATTATTAGTGCTCAAATTATAATTATTTCCATTACAAGAGATATCCTGTCCTGGGCAGGAATATCGCCAGCAACATGCAAAGAATTATGGTAATTAAGAGCACACTGGAATAGCAGTAACACTAGTCTCACTACCCTCATCCCTTATCCGGGCTAGGGACTGGGAAATTTCCTGCGAAAAATCAGAGATTTAAAGTTATTGAGCTCCCGTTGTCCTTTACCCGGGCTTGGGACTGGTAGGTTCTGAGAAATCACTGTTATATATATATATGCAGTTTGTGGGTGCAGATTTCCCCATTGCCTGTGCCATATACTGCATAATACACCAAAGCTGATGTTATTGGGCCCAATACAGGTTACCTTTTTCAATTTTTTTGGGGCCCTATATATACAGGTTACCCTTTGTTAATTTTTTTGTAGGCCCATATATAGGTTACCCCTTGTTTCAATTTTTGTGGGCCAATCAATTTGCTAACTGTTTTGTCATTTTCTGTCTTTATTACGTTGTGCTTTGCATTTTTCATGAGATGACGAGAGCAGAGAACATGTGTAGAATTTGGAAAGCATGCTTTAATTGTCAACAGTTCCATATACTATTTTAGATTGATCTAAATCAGTCAACTCACTGTTTATATATGAAAGAAATCCATGGTAAGTGTGCAATAACAGATGAAAGTGGTCCCTGTTTAATAAGAGTTAGCATTGGTTGAAGACAAGTGCATCATCAAAGTACACAACAAGCCTGTGTCCCCATGTGGACAATCACAATTAAGTGCCCTGCCTAAGGACAAAATGCAGTTACTCCTTGCGGAAATCAAACCGTGAACCTTTTGGTTTGAAGTCCAATGCTGTAACCACTGAGCCAGCATGCTCTACCAGCTACTAGTACTTAATCAAGCAGAAGGCTCTAGCAGCAAAATACCAAGCATTAGTTTTATCGCCACCTTGTTAGATTTATTTATTTAACGGTATAGTAGAAATTACAGCAATGCACGTATAATAATAGAATTTTTTGTTGTGTATTTTTATGAAATATTGGAATTAAAACACACTTTTATTGTTTAGAATAGCTTAAAACACCTTTCAGTATGCCCCAAACCAATTAAAGCCCAGTTATTACAATATTTTTCTTCTGCTTGGTTCTGTTTGGTATTTCACTCACCAGATTTTTGGACTTCGGAGAAAATTTCCCGAGATTTGACCAAAGTTAGGTGGGATGACCCCTCAATGTTACTGAACTACTTTAGTTCATCATCAGATAGTTGCATCTAAGCACTTAATTCTACGAACTGCACCTCAGAAGAAATCAGCGACAGTACTTGTCTTTTTCATATTTCTCGGATGCCATAGAATTAAGAAAGGACGCTGGTTTTGTTTACATTGGCATGGCGGGGGTTCGAACCCACGCCGAGAGAGTTTCCTTCGGCACCAACCGCCTAGCGAAACTATACTGAACCACGCACACCACTCGGCCACCGACAGACCCCTCTGTGGCCGAGTGGTGTGTGTGGTTCAGTATAGTTTTGCTAGGCGGTTGGTGCCGAAGGAAACTCTCTCGGCGTGGGTTCGAACCCCCGCCATGCCAATGTAAACAATACTTTAGTTCAGATATCTGAATGTAGCGGCTATCCCCACTAGATTCAGATTCCTTCCATTCAATTTATCTGCAATCAACCCATCCAAAACTGACGGAACTTTGGCCATGAAAATAAGAATTATTTATTGACCGCATACCTCTCTTACCTTCAGTCATTGATAAAGTAATTACTTATTCACATTACGACATCTTTTAGACTGAATCAGATTTTGTTTATTGTGGATCATGAGGTGAACAGTGGGACTGTTGTCTTTTGTGTTCAAAAATCGCCATTACTGTTTACAATTGGAATCAAGTCAGGAAAAATGTGCTGGAATGTGCAGATGAATACTGCTGTCATTTGTCTCTTTGCAAGAGTGCAACCGAAAAGCATCTGTGAAATCAATATTCATGGTCATGGGCCTCATTTAAAATGAAAGTGTCAATGACACTGTAGATTAATTTGATCGTGTGTTGTGTTTCATGAAAAGGATAATGTTCAATACTTATGAAAGGATTATGAAATACGACAAGAATTGTAATAATTGAGAATATGTTCATTTCTGTTCCCTGTATGCTATGTTTTCAATAAAAAATAATTTGAGGTGTAAACTGTACTAAAGAAGTGAGGGGTGGGTTAATGTATGTCAACCAAAGTTACCAAATTACAGAGAAATTATTCCAAAATGAGTCATCCTATCAAGTTACAATGAAATCCCTTCATAAATATGGCCTGTACTGTAGACTGTGCTCAAGGTTTTTGGGCTTCGGGCCTGTGTAGCCATCATGGTTGACCCATCCCAACCAAAAGGGGACTAGTGATGAACCGATAATCGGAATCGGCTGGTTATGGGCATCGGCCAATTAGGACAACCAGCAGTTAAAAACTGGCAGTTTCCGGTTATTCTGTATTTAACACTGACTATTAATGAAAGTGTCAATGACACTGTAGCTCAACTTGACAAACTTGAACATGGTAAGTTATAAATGAAATGGCAAAATTGAAGATCATTGGTACCAGTGTCATTTTTTTTTGCCAGTGACAACATTTTTTGACAGAAACCGAAGAAAATCGATAGCTCCCATCTAGAGGCCTTCCCAAACAAGCATGCCAGGTTTCAAAGCAATCCGATCATAATTGTGCCCTGTAGGGTGTACAAAAGGAAAATATTGTGGTCTGACTCGACTAAATTCTAAGAACGTTGGCCGTGGCAACATTTTTTGACGGAAATTGAAGAAAATCGATAGCTCCCATCTAGAGGTCTCCCCCAAACAAGCATACCAGGTTTCAAAGCAATCAAATCATAAATGTGCCCTGTAGGGTGTGCCAAAGGGAAATATTGTGGTCTGACTAAACTGAGTTCTAAAAACGTTGGCCACAGCAACATTTTTTGACAGAAATTGAAGAAAATCGATAGCTCCCATCTGGAGGTCACCCCAAACAAGCATGCCAGGTTTCAAAGCAATCCGATCATAAATGTACCCTGTAGGGTGTGCCAATGGGAAATATTGAGTCTTCTGACTAAACTAAGTTCTAAGAATGTTGGCCGCGGCAACATTTTTTGATGGAAATTGAAGAAAATCGATAGCTCCCATCTAGAGGTATCCCCAAACAAGCATACCAGGTTTCAAAGCAATCTGATCATAAATGGGCCCTGTCGAGTGTGCCAAAAGGAAATATTGAGGTCTGACTAAACTTAGTTCTACGAACGTTGGCCGTGGCAACATTTATTGCCGGAAATTGAAGGAAATCGATAGCTCCCATCTAGAGGTCACCCTAAATAAGAATACCACATTTCAAAGCAATCAAATCATAAATGTGTCCTGTAGGGTGTGCCAAAGGGAAATATTGTGGTTTGACTAAACTAAGTTCTAAGAACGTTGGCCGCGGCAACATTTTTTGACGGAAATTGAAGAAAATCGATAGCTCCCATCTAGAGGTCACCCCAAACAAGCATGCCAGGTTTCAAAGCAATCCGATCATAAATGTACCCTGTAGGGTGTGCCAAAGGGAAATATTGAGTCTTCTGACTAAACTAAGTTCTAAGAACGTTGGCCGCGGCAACATTTTTTGACAGAAATTGAAGAAAATCGATAGCTCCCATCTAGAGGTCTACCCAAACAAGCATACAAGGTTTCAAAGCAATCTGATCATAAATGTGCCCTGTAGGGTGTGCCAAAGGGAAATATTTAGGTCTGACTAAACTAAGTTCTACAAACGTTGGCCGTGGCAACATTTTTTGCCGGAAATTGAAGAAAATCGATAGCTCCCATCTAGAGGTCACCCTAAATAAGCACACCAGGTTTCAAAGCAATCAAATCATAAATGTGCCCTGTAGGGTGTGCCAAATGGAAATATTGTGGTTTGACTAAACTAAGTTCTAAGAACGTTGGCTGCGGCAACATTTTTTGACGGAAATTGAAGAAAATCGATAGCTCCCATCTAGAGGTCACCCCAAACAAGCATACCAAGTTTCAAAGTAATCTGATCATAAATGTGACCTGTGAGGTGTGCCAAAGGAAATTGTGGACGTACGTACTAACGTACTAACGTACGTACGTACGTACGTACGTACGTACGTACGCCGACGGACGAGAAGTGATGGCAATAGCTCAGCTTGACTTTGTCAAGTTGAGCTAAAAATCCCTTTGATATCTGGCCATTTCAGTAAGTTTCCCCATTAAAAACGTGTATTGTGCATTGCAGAAAATTTAGGGATTTGCAGAGCAGAGATATTATGGAATTTACCAACTGCAATCGGTACCGAGATTGCCACCCTTTCTCGAAGATTGTAGAGTTCATGTAAACATTGGAGAAACACATTAAGGGAGGTAACAAGTTGAAAAAGAACATTGAATAATACATTCTGAAGAACGTATAAACCATGCGTCATACAACTTCACAACACACATTAACATCAAAACTATTATTCGTTTAAGACACAAAGTATGTGTTCTCAGTATATACCTGGTTAATACAGCCAAGTGTATTGTATCCTTACACAAAACCATATAAACACTATTTACCGGAATAAAACACAATCTTCACGAGAACAATATCGTGGGATTGTATCGTTAATAAGTTAAATAATAACGACCTTTTCCTCACACCCCAACCAAAATGCAAATATTATTTTGGCTAATATTGCCCAGCACTAAATATGCATACTCTGAGAAATTATGTGGTATTAAGCTTTCGTAATTGATGATTTATCAACAAAATTCAGTAGTATAACAGGCACCAACAGATTTTCTTCAGTGTCCTACTTCAACCATCGGAATCGGCTTATCGGCACAGAAATATAAATTTTATAGTAAATTTACTTTCTTATTATACCTACCGCAGTTGTTTACTACAGGCTTGCACTACAGTGGAAGACCCAAACTCGGATAAAATACTCTCTATTTTAATCTTTCCCAAGATATTTGGGAAAGAAAAGTGGTGTAAAAACACCACGAAAAAAAAGGCAAAACTGGGTCGAGCACCATCGGCGCACACCCAGTAAGGGACGCTCTTCTCTTAGTACAATACCACGACTTCCGTTACCAGTGCGCAAGCAGTCATCAAACCATTCTTTTGAGTTCGCCAACATAGAAGGTATGTGATCAGACGGGAGGAAGGATTCTTACCCGAATAAGAAGACGGGAGGGCCTCCATGTAAACAATTGCGGTAGGTATAATAAGAAAGGAAATTTACTATAAAATTTATATTTCTTATAAGCCTACCTTACAAATGTTTACTACAGGCTGAAGAGACAATAGGATGGAGGGAATCACATAACCAACCAACACATAGCTCAATTGCACTGTAACCGTGGACAGAGGAAGAGATCCCTAGGCCTATCAAACCATAGCATCACAAACATCAGTAAAAGACAATGAAAGATGAGGCGTATGGTGATGTGCGACGTACAGACAGAAAGGACAGTAACAGCAATGAGCTGGAACTGACCCTGTAAAAAGCTGAATGGCTGGGATAGATAACAGTCTGAGCCGAAGAAAGAGGGCCCGTAGGACAAAGGTCCTCGGTCGGCTCCTGCAACTGATGCAGATAAATGGAGAAGGTAGCATTTCTCCAGTAGGCTGCCAGTATAACATCCGACAACATGACGGAGTTAGTAAAAGCCCCAAGAGGAAGACAATACACGCACCTCGTGGCAGAAAAAACAATTGGTAATACAATTGCCAGTAGCTTGACGAGCGGAAGCTGCACGAATAGCAAGACAAATCCATCGAGAAATGGATGCAGGAAAGATCTGGCATGTGAGAAAACGCATATCCATCCGGGATAAAGGCATCAACACCCCCCCCCCCCCAAGCAGAGCAGCGCCCAAGAAAGTGTCCATCTTGGAGTAAACTGCAAACTCCTAGGCCTTTTCAAGGAAAAGAGCTGAACAAGCTTGGAGAGGCAAGGATGAGTGTCGAAACAATGCTGTACCACATATGAAAAAAGTCTTCGAAGCATGGACGTGTACCCATTGCTGGAGAACCCCAGAAACAAACATATACCAGAAACTCCACAATCGGTGTGATCGAAGAAGTGACAGAAGCAACAGAGTGATCGCACACCATCGACAGAAGAACTTTCCACTGAGCCACAGAGGCTAAACCAGTGGAGTGAGTGCCTCCTTGAAGAAGAAAAGCAACTCCACTGCTTGTCTCTAAAAACCACTACGGAGGAGACAGCACCTGATAAAAGACACGTGCGAAGGCACAATGAAGTCGGCTCAACATGAAACCTCCTCGGGCGACTTTGGCAAAGAAAGTCGCGATGCAGAGGGAGACATGCCAGAACTGCCGCTAACAGAGAGCGGAGCAGATTGATCCACACCCGCCGAGGAGACAGGGGTGTGATCGAAAGGATTTGACGACTGCAGGTACACATCTGGGCTAGAACTAGAGTCAGAATCGGAACCGGCAGGAAGGCATAGCTGACAAGACCGTCCCAAAGGAGGGCAAGAGCATCCACGGCGAAAGCCAGAGAATCTGGACACGGGGACACAAAAGTGTCCACCTGATGGTTCCAACGAGTCACAAAGAGATCGATGAAACATCGCCATGTGGAGCATCCACTCAGTGGAAAAGAACCTGCCCCGTCGGGACAGGGAGTCGGCTAGGACATTCAGATGACCGGGAATGTGATGAACAACCATCCCGGCATTGAAATCCTGAGCGAGATGTAGAAGATCCCGACCCAATTCGTACATTGGGACCGAGTGTGTGCCGCCCTGGTTCCGAATGTTAGCAACCACTGTCGAATTGTCGGAAACAGAAGGACCTGGCGATTCGACAGGTGAGGGATCCACTGCCTGAAACTCAGAAGAAGAGCAAGAAGCTCCTTCTGGTTGATGTGTAGGGATGCCTGATCCTGGTCCCACATCCCGTGAAGGGAAAGACCTAGAGGATCCAACGTCGCACCCCATCCGAGATCGCTAGCATCTGCCATCAGAACGTGATCGGACGTGGGTAAGTCCAACGGGACACCCTGCGTGATCCACTGAACATCTGTCCAGTGGAGAAGGTGAGGATGAAGAGATTCTGGTAACTGACGCACCAGATCCAGAGAATCGACATTCGGCCTCCAACGACTGAGCAGAAAGTGTTGGAGAGGTCTGACATGCAGCCGACCTAGAGGAATGAGATCCATCACCGAACCGCAGAGACCGAGCAGCCAGAGAATACCCTGTGCTGTCGCGGATGTGGACTGGGACAGAGTCAGAGCAAAAGCTGAGAGAATCACAGCCCTGGCCTGGGGAACCGCCACCGAATTGAACTGAGTGCAGAAGGCCATCCCCAGATGACAAAACAACTAAGAAGGGAACAGATCCGACTTCTCCTCATTGACTCTGAATCCTAGCGACGTGAGCAAGCTCAACAGAGTGTCGACATCCAACTCCAGTAAGGCAGCATTGGAATGCCTCTGGAGGATATCGTCTAGACTCTAGATATGCCGAAGTAGTCACCCTGGACTGTGTGCGATGGAAGGCTATCACATGTGACATCAGTCGGGTGAAGGCCCAAGGAGCCAGGTTGAGGCCGAAAGGCATGGCCTTGAACTGGTAAACTCGCCCCAGAAAAGCGAACCTGAGATACTTCCGCGACGCCTGATGAATCGGAACGTGAAAGTATGCGTCTCGCAGGTCGATGCTGGAAGCGAAATCTCCCTGGTGAATGGAATGGCGGAATGACCTGAAAGTCTCCATGCTGAACTTGGGAGCAATGATAGACTGGTTCAGGATACTCAGATCGATAACCGGTTGGAGGTGGCCGTCCTTCTTCGGCACCAAGAACAGGCGGGAATAAAACCCCACTGACTGAATGTTCTTGACGAACTTGATCGCCCCCTTTGCCAGGAGATTGTCTATCTCCATAGACAAAAGTTCCTGACGTAAAACGTCTGAAGGAACTGTGGTTGGAAGAGGCACTCTGGACAGAGTGGGGTGCCTCTGGAAGGATATTCGCAGCCCAGACCGAACAACATCTAACACCCAAGGAATGGATGTGATGGTGGCCCAACGGTCTACGAACTCTGTTATCCTTCCTCCAACCTGGGACGAATCGAGGTGAGGACCTTCAGTTCGAGCCCCGACGAGGCCTGCGAGAGGAGAAACTATCTCCTCTACTGAATGAAGAATCCTGAGACTTCCCTGAGTCCCTCTAGCCTGCCGACGCTTACACTTACTCCGTGAGTAAGAAGTAGAAGTGGTGGCAGAAGGATCAGCCCTCTGCTTCGCAGAGAAAGCAGAAGGGTACTTGTTAGGCTTTGAACGGCCCCTGCCTACCCTAGAAGGCTGATCAAGCTGACGAAGCAGCAGCTGATCTTTGGAATGATGTAGGCCCGTCGACACGGAACCATGGAACAGTGGCAGACCTGCCAAAGAAGCAGATCGAAGAGCAGTGTGCTGCCCCTCAGGAAAGGATCGGCCTGTGTCCACACCCTTCGAACTAGTTCCAAAATAGCCGTGTCACAGGCATGCGTGTGAGTAAGATGCATGAGCGCCTTGGACAGCACACGCAAAGGAGCCTGTACATCGTCAAACCTATCTGGAGGCAGATAAGCAGCTAAGGCAGAGACGACGTGATCAGAGAGAGAGAGCATACCCAGCATTTCTCTTGATAAGCCCAACATGGACTCCAGAGTCGTCATAGGAATGACGGCAGACTTGGGCTTGGAAAGCCTGAAGGAATTGGAGTCCTGATCCAAAACTGTCAAAGTATGGCAGACTGACGGATTGGCGAAATCGTAGCAACGCTAACGCACCGGAGGAAAAAAGGTGTCAACCATGGTGAAGAACGGAGCCTTCATAGCCTTGGAACGCAGCTTAGAGTCCAAGGCTGAAAATGCTTCAACCACCTGTACTGATTGGCACGGTCGAAGAAGCCCAGAAGCAGGTTACTCCACAGGCTGTAGGCGCGCAACAGATGATCACGGTCTGGCTGACACTGTTGCCTGGTTTGATGGTTTGAGATCCGGAAGGAACCCAAACATGAAGTCAAGAGCTGCCCCCAAGTCAGAAGACTGCTGGCTCTCGACATCAAGGATGTCTGACTCCACCCCAGAGTCGGAAGACACATAGCCCATCATGAGCAAACCAGCCGACGCCTCCCATGGTGTAGGCACACCAGGGGGATCAGAAAGCGGGCTGTTTCCAATCCCAGGAGGCAGCACCATTGGGGGCGCCTGGAAACCACTCACTAGAAGCAACAGGAAGGCTCTTGAACAGAACCTGAGTGAATAAGGAGAGGGCCTCCCTAAGCTCACTGCCCGTACCTGGCCGGTTCGACATGGGGACGAACCAGCAAAGTGGCTTCACACCTGACCCTCTTAACCAGCGAAGGGTCACGATCCTCCAATACACCCGAAGCGGGGTGATGGGCGGCAGCCAAAACATCTGAGGGCAGACGTGTATAGGGGTATGACACACCCTGAGGATCAACATAGCGGGAACTCAGGAGAGGCGCCGCGGACCTCTGCAGGGCAGAAAGTCCAGGCTGCACAGAAGGCGTTGATCCCGCAAAACTGGCTTTGTGACCAGAATGAGTGGACGGAAATGCCAATGACAAAACTGTGGTACTCGATGCTGCAGAGACCACAGTAGAAGGTTCGGCCGGCAGCCACTTCCAACTTCGCCGAGTTGAAGTCAGAGAAGGCTGAGGCCGATACCCCACGTCTACACTACCAGACACCGCTGCAGACCCCTGCAGGTATAAAACTGCTGTGCTCAACGGCTGAGAGGACACAGCAGGGGGTTCAGTCAGCAGCCACTTCCGACTTTGCCGAGTTGAAGTCAGGGAAGGCTGAGGCCGCTACCCCACAACCACACTACAGACATCCCTGCAGGCCCTTGCAGGGATAAGCTGAGGCTGGCTAAAAACAGTGCCCGATGACGTTGTAGACGGAACAGCAGTAGCAGCAGATACGACGGGAGCTGTTGGAACTGGCGGAAAAGGGGAGAGAGCCACCAAGCTCGGCCTCCAAAGGAGGAGTCACAACCCTAGTGACAGCCTCAGATGTCGACTGGAGAGGGCGCATAGTCCCGGAACCAGGCATCTCTTCACCAGAAATCCAACAGCTCCCGCAGTATCCATCATGGTAAAAAAACTGCACATCCCCCATGGATGGGGAATAACTCTCACCAGATGTGGTCGAGTCGGGAGGCCCCGAAACGACACCGTTCCCCACCCTCACATGTGCGGGAGGAACTGCACATCCCCCACGGAGGGGGTATAACTCACATCAGACGTGGTCGAGTCGGGAGGCCCCGAAACGACAGTGTTCCCCACCCTCCGTGGGTGTGGGACGAGCTGCACATCCCCCACGGAGGGGGTATAACTCACACCAGACGTGGTCGAGTCAGGAGGCCCCGAAATGACAGCGTTCCCCACCCCCCATGGGTGCAGGAGGAACAGCCACGAGAATGCCCAATGGCGAGGGCAAAAGGAATTGCCCTAAAGGAACCGAACTGGAAATAACAGAGGTGAGAGCAGTAGAAGAAAAAGGTGAACTCAACAGATACAGAAAGTAGAAGAACACCCTCAACTACGAGAGAAGGTGGCAGAAAAAATAACCGGTGGGTACACGACAGAACCCAGACGGCCGACAGGGACCTAAAAAACAGAAATTCAGCCCACAACAGAGTGAAGAAATCCTGTCCAGACAGTCCCTCATTGACACCTAACTCCAATAACAATAAAAATTTATCAACCGAAAAATTTCATTGCCGAACCGCGTTGACACGATGTAGAAAAAACATTTGCGAAAATGGAATATATAAATAAAATACAATGAGAATGTGGTTGAAAATATTAACGAGATTATATAAAACACAGTCCTGTTATTATACGATCTTCAGATCCATAATCCAGTCACAGGAAAACCATTATTGACGAGATGAATTATCACTGTATCGTAATGCAAAGATGACGCCACGTTAACCACGTTGCACGGACAAAAGAATGGTTTGATGACTGCTTGCGCACCGGTTAACGGAAGTCGTGGAATTGTACTAAGAGAAGAGCGTCCCTTACTGGGTGTGCACCGATGGCGCTCGACACAGTTTTGGCTTTTTTTTCGTGGTGTTTTTACACCACTTTTCTTTCCCAAATCTCTTGGGAAAGATTAAAATAGAGAGTATTTTATCCGAGTTAGGGTCTTCCACTGCAGTGCAAGCCTTTAGTAAACAATTGTAAGGTAGGTTGATAAGAAATGACCGGTAATCGGTTGATAGCAAGTTTTGATAATTGGTTCATCACTAAAGGGGACGTCCTCATCTAGACATTATACTGAGTAATCCTACAAACTTACAATGAAATCCCTTCATAAATACGACCTGTAGTCTGTGCTAAAGGTTTTGGGGTTTTGGGCTCGGGCAGCTATCATGTCTGAATGATCATGACCAAAATGGGACGTTCTCATCTAGACATTATCTGGAGTCATTCTACCAAGTTACAATGAAATCCCTTCATAAATACGACCTGTCGACTGTGCTAAAGGTTTTTAGGCTTCGAGCCCCTGTAGCCGTCACAGCTGACCGATTGCGACCAAAATGGGACGTTCTCATCGAGACATTATATGGAGTCATCCTACCAAGTTACAAAATGAAATCCCTCCATAAATATGACCTGTAGACTGTGCTAAAGGTTTTCAGGTTTTGGGCTCGGGCAGTCATCACGGTTGACAGATCGCGACCAAATGGGGAAGTTCTCATCTAGATCATACGGAGTCATCTTACCAGGTTACAATGAAATCACTCCATATTAAATATGACATGCAGACTGTGCTATAAGTTTTTTGGTTTTGGGCTTGGGCAGCCATCACAGTTGATAGATCATGACCAAAAGGGGACGTTCTCATCTAGATATTATACAGAGTCATCCTCCCATGTTACCATGAAATCATTTCATAAATATGACCTGTAGACTGTGCTAAAGGTTTTCAACTTGTGCAGCCATCACAGTTAACCGATCGCGACAAAAAGGGGATGTTCTCATCTAGACATGACCTTAAACCTGTATATGAAATTTTGTGACAATCGGACAAGAACTACGGGGTGTAGCCTGTGCTAAAGGAAAATGTGATCACAGATTAACAGACTCACAGACTTCCACCCATGTGATGGCAATAGCTTATTTTGACTTTGTCAAGTTAAGGTAACAAGTGTTTGGAAACAAAAACAAATATGGCGTCTCTACGAAGTTCGGTGCAGTTTTTCCATGTCAAACTCATGATATGCCATAAATTGATCCCAATTCATGCTAACCTTAGGCTCCTTAGCCTGACATTTGTAAATAAATATATCTACTTTACATGGCAGTCGGTATTTGGGGCATAAAATTGACATATAGTTTCAATTTTCGCTGCCAAATGTCGTAAATCTATCGAA
This sequence comes from Pictodentalium vernedei, assembly GCA_031216915.1. Taxonomy (NCBI): domain Eukaryota; kingdom Metazoa; phylum Mollusca; class Scaphopoda; order Dentaliida; family Dentaliidae; genus Pictodentalium; species Pictodentalium vernedei. The sequence goes on from CM062297.1 coordinate 313,089,758, forward strand.
AAATCAGTGAAATTTGAATGGACAGAATCTGAATGTAGTGGGATAGCTGCTATGTTCTGATTGCTAAACTACGAATTACCATAACAACTGTGCCATGGGGATACCCACATACATCCGGACAAAGAATTACAGCCAAACCGTCCCCTCAAACTGGCAGCTAATTTAACCTGAACCATCCTCCACAGTGGAAGAACCATCCTCCAGCAATTTGACTCTGACTGTCCTCTTGAAAAGATGTGATTCTTATGTATAACAGAACACAAATTATTTTTTTATGTTCAACTTCAATTTATTAAAAAAACATACATGTATAATTGAAAAAAAAACATGCTGGAGAAGTTAATTATACTAAAATAAACATGATTGGGGAATGAAGAATGACATTCCAAATTTGTTGTAATTACATTTTATGTGAGTTCTTTTTTATATCTAGTTTTTATTGACTAATTTTCTAGTCTACTGAAGGATGTGGTGCTGTGTACAAATATTATTTTGTTAGGCTTATCTGGTATTAAAAATTGATGTCTGCACGATGTTTAATGCCTATTAACATAATAATATTTGTGATTATAGGCACATTATTTGCTATTAGTTAAAGTTCTACAATTAGTATAAATTTTCTAATGGACGTGGTGCCATTTAGAAATATTATTTTAATAAAATAAAATTTATGAACACATGCATGCTACTTTTAATAGCAGAGACATAAGCTGATAATTAAATGGCACATATTTCTAAACAAGCCCACAATTTGCTATGATTAGTGAACAATGATTGTCATCTGATTAACTGTACTCAACTAATGTTTACACAGAAGATAATGCTACCTCCCCCACCCTCCACCCTGCCCCCCATCAATAAAACAAAAAATCAATCCAAAGTTTAGTCAATGACTATTATAGTGATGAAGTTATAGAAAATGTCCATTTTCTCTATACATACATGTATCTCTATTTATCCAGTGGAGGACGGTTTGGGTCTATTATCGTCCAGTCTGTGTCTATTAGCGGGTGGTTTGGGTCAAAATGTGGTGGCCAGTTTGGGTCAAATTGCAGGGAACTGGTCAGTTTGGCCTTGAGTCAATTCTGTCTTGAATCAATTCGGCCTTGAGTCAATTCGGCCTGAGTCAATTTGGCCTTGGGTCGATTCGGTCTGACAGTAAGTGGGTCAAATGGGTTTGATGCAGGTCGTGTGAGATAGAGTTAACAACAAATTTTCAAGTTTTATTATATTTTATTTCACAATTTTTGTGTTTCAGTAAATTACACTTAAAATGAAAAATGATAAAAAAAAAATTCAAATAAAAAACAGCAATGATGCAAATGAAATCAAAATTCAAATGAAAATATACACATACATGTCATGCCCCACAATGTAAATCTTCTGTTTCTCAGGCCATTTTTTGTAAAATTGCATGCGGGCGGGCATTTTTTTTATTTTTGTAATTATTTCTTGGCCAACAAAAGTTCATGTTCTTGGTTTGTTTTATGTTTTAGGCTTCATAATCTACAGAATAGCATGGGTGGTGGTGTATTCGTCTCTTGAGTGCAACAAGGATTTGCAATGCAAATGCATTGCAAAGCCTTGTTGCAGGCTTGGCAATTTCAGGAGAGCGATTTTTTAGATCTCCTTACTGCCCTCCTGAAAGAAGTAAGGAAAGCGAAAAATTGCCCTCCTAAATATTTTGGTCTGAGATGATTGAAATTACATGTATTTTGCTCACATTAAATTTTTGTTGTAACGCAAAAATGTAATTTAACTTCGAAGTCACATAACATCACAAATTTCATTTTGAAACTGGTTTAGTGGTAAAAGGTAATGGCTGCAACTGTGTTTGGGTATGTACTTTGTACATACCCAAACACAGTTGCAATCATTTGAAGCAAAATGGGTCACAGCAATATTTTTTTTTCTGTCAGTTTCAACAACTGACATCACAGTTTGAAGGGTAATTATTCAAGGAATATTGACACTATACTATATTACCATAACTGCTTTCCTGTCACTTGAAGCATGTGCACCAGGATATGACTGTAGATTCAAGCAGACCTGTTGTCCAAGAAAGTCATACATACACCCCCCCCCCCCCCCTCCCTCCCTCAAATTGGACACACACACAGGTCTTGTCAAGTGTGTGTTCGGTTGTTGAGTTAGACATCTAGATGTCGAAGAGATTTTGCTTTACCTTAGTAAAGTTAATAAAATCACTGATGTAATAGTCTGTTGGTTTCAATGAGTTCGTTCAACTGGATACTCAAAATGCTGTGTAAAGCTAATTGCTCTCCTAAGCTGATTGATGTGAGCATTTTTCAGAATGCCAGGCCTGTTGTTGCACTCAAGGGACAAGTTTATCAATTTTATTAACTTGGGTAAAATATCAGACAGAAACCATTAAATTCTCATTTTTTAAAGTTTACATTTGTTATAAATAAGAGAGTATGTGGCAGCCAAAAGGACCATACGGGAGATCCTGAGAAACAAATTTTTAACTTTTTTCACCCCAAACAATTTAATTTTTATTTTTTTAAGTTTACATTGGTTATAAAAAGAGAGCATGTATCATGCGGCAGCCAAAAGGACCATGCAGGAAGGCGTGGAAAACAGATTTTTAACTTTTTTTAGGCCTAAAATATACGTGTGTGGGAAATAGTGCTGATTTCTGACAATTTTCTGGGGACTTTTCTTCTGGCGTATTTGTGGAGACTACAATTAACAGTACTTAGGTATGATAAACCATTATCACATTTTGAGTTTTGTATATGATGCCAAACCTCAACATCATCACTGGAGCAGACATGGTGTCCAAATATGCTCCAGGAAGAAATGTCAAGAACTGAATTGTGCATCGATTGGTTTTCTACATACAGTACAGCCTATAACAAAGTATACCGTTAGGGGATATTCTTTTGTTAATGACACCATATTAGTGCCTTATTTTGGCAATATTCCTATAGCAATAATGCGATATTTTCAACATGTTGTGGTGATATCACAAGACAAACATGTGTGTGGCGTGATGTTTTCATAACTATCATTCGTAATATTTCGGATGAAAAGAAGAGTAGCAAATACTTATAATAATATGGATGATGTGAGTGAAACAAAGTTTTTTTGTTAAACGAACTGACGTAGACAATATCAAGGAGGAATTGGGGTGATGTAAAACTAAATAGAAATATTTGTGACAGCACAATTAGTCTAGTTGTATTATTAATATGTGTGTGATATATTTTGTACACATTTTAAAATATCTATCATAATTTTTAACAAAATATGAAGTACTTACACGTTTGTTTGAATTAAATTCAACAATGAAAAATATCCTTCATAATCCTTCCTAATATTCAAAAATTATCCAGAATTATATACATGTACACATCAGGAAGAATATGTCCACCCATAAGTACGAACTGATGGACAAACTGTAAAATACTGTGTTCAATTTCAGGATTGTTTTTTAGCTTTGTTATTAAAACATGTCTATGTGTACTTGTTTGTTTTGTAATTGCATTGAAATGAGCGTTTTTAACAAATATTTGAGTGTTTATGCTTGTTTACTGTTTAGCATTGATATGACTTCACTAACTCTTTGTGCTTTCTTTAACGGAAATGATTACTGTTTTAAATATGAACCATTGTACTGTTCGTAACTTGTTCTTTGAGGCTTCATCTTAGCACGTTTGACTGGCCAAATAACGACCAAATGACGTGTCATTCCTATAAAAATATCGGCGATATTCAGATACGAATGTGACGCAAATATCACGCAAACAGTGCATTATTAGCGCGACCGGGTTTCCACTTTATTGTAGGCTGTACTATAGTTGGTCAGGTCATTTAATTGAGGTGTATTAGCTCTTCCCTTCAACATGTTGAATGCCTCTATATTGTGACGGGCTGGGGGCTGTCATCAAATGAGCCATTCACATTGGTTACTATGAAAACAACTTTTCAAGACATTCTTCAATGTGAATGCAACATTATCACTTTAAAACAGCTTTACCTGTGGTAAAAATTTGCGACCATCAAAAAAAAAACAGACACTAATCCTGGGCACTGCTTTATGATTGTGAAAACAGTTGTTCAGAAACTTGAAATCAAAGCATGAATTATTTGTTCTGCTATGTTTTCACAATAAAGTTCCTTCCAAATTTCAGAATTTCTGTTATTTATGTGTTTTAATTAACTAAAATATACCTAAAATATACTTTAAGGTGCTAATAAGTAAAAGAAATTTGTTTACTTTGAAATTCTCACCTCTGATATTCCATAAATTCAAATTAAATATACACAAATTAACATCAAAAGAAGGTTGTGATGTATAGAACACGAAAAATATCTAGAGTCAACTCTCAGAGTTGACAGCAGGCATCAATGGTTCCTGGAAGTCTTCTGCCATATAATAAAATAATTTTTCCGGAGAACAGTTTATAGCCAAATGTGCTTCAGATATCCAAGAACAAACCTAGTCATTCAAAACACTTAACGATACAGCGACAGTACAGCATTTGGGAAAAGGACAACACGCTCTGTATTTTTTATTGCAGATGGATTCCATGACTGACGAACATGTGCATATATCACTTGATACCACGAATTTTCATCGAAAAACAATTGTGCAATTCTAATTAAATTCAAACAGGTGTCATGATACCTTGCAAGTAATATGGCAACTGACTTACTGTGCAGTCTCCATATAATAACAGTGCGTAGTAAATTTTAGAGTTTAGACAGGACTCTATATCAATGCTTTTTCAGTCCACATGATGTTGACCAATTAAACAAACAGAAAACAAAAACAAAGCAGAGAGTTTTGGAATTTATCCACATGCAGCTCTGTGGCTGCATTTGATGAAATTTGATTTCTTAGATCTATTATTGGATATATGAAACACATGTGGACATGAGTTGTTCTCCTGAAATATTATTTTGTTATCCGTTCTGGTACAAATATCGTAGAAGGTGCTTTTTCAGTAAGAGATATTTGTTGCCTATGAAATTCCCACCTCTGATATTCCTAAAGTTCAAATTAAATATACACAAATTATACACCAAAGTGAAGGTTGCGGTGCATAGAACACAAAAAATATATGCATTCAACTCACAGAGTTGACAGCAGGCACCAATGGTTCCTGGAAGTCTCCTACCGTTTCCGTACCCGAACTGATAATAAAATAATATTTCAGGTAAATAACTCATGGCCAAATGTACTTCAGATATCCAAGAACAAAGCTTGGATATCAAAATTCTTCAAAACACAGCAACAGAGCTGCGTGGGGGTAAATTCCAAAACTGCCGGCTTTGTTTACATTGTAGGTTCATTTTGATTTCTGGTCAAGGTCATTGGATGGAAAAACCATTGATATACAATGCCATTTAAAATCAAATAATGAGAAAGATCACCTTCATACAGCATACAATTACTATATAGAGACTGCACAGTTGCCATATTCTATGCAAGGTATCATGACACCTGGTGAAATTTCCCAGAATTACGATTTCGTTTTTCGCTGGAAATTTGTGGTATTGAGTGATTTGTGCATGTCTGTCGAACATGGAATCCATCTTCAATGAAAAATGCAGACAGTGTTGTCCTTTTCCCAAATGCAGTCCTATTGCTGCATCCTAAAGTGTTTTGAATGCCTAGATTTGTTTTTCTGCCATTCAAGTCTTTTAATACATAAAAATCTCAAATAAATCAAAGAATGTATAAAAAAAAACAATCAATGGTGAAATCAAACTTCATGAATCATAATCAGTGAATATAGGTTTGTGCACTATAAAACAATAATTTTCCCTTTTTGGACCATCAAACAATGGGAGTTATCAGCCACCTCAATGCAATTACGGCCAATAAAGTTCTGACTGTGTTATTCAAATACTCTCACTAAGTATCTATACTCACCCACTTTTCAGTCTGTTTGGAACAAAAAATATAAAAAATGGTTACTTATGATTAAGATCTCAGCCCTGGTATGTATTGAAACACATTTTTTACAGTAAAATTTTATTTTTTAATGTCATTAGGTGTTCCTCTCATTTAAAACTGACACCAGTATTGTTGATTGCTGTTATGTCACAGTTGTGCTAAAAATAGACTAATCAGCCTGATTGACTGTGCTGGAACTTTTTCTGGGTCACCACGATGATTACTTAAACAAAAACAAATCAACTATAAATTTGATTACAATCTTCTCTCTCCCTCTGGTAACAATTCAATTAACTGACCTGTAATGTCTGAGACAGATATTCAATAACTTAAATGGATGGAGAATAATAAGTTAAAAAGAATTGAATTTATAACAATATTTTTATTTCTCTTTCCTTGTATTTTGATTTTTGAAAAGTTCTGAATACTTTTTAAACTATATACATTTACAGTACGTTCAACATGGATTGTAACAAAAATGACGCTGTGGTTTGTTCTCCACCACGAAATTCCTGGGGCCACAGTGTTTGATCAGTGGATGACTGTTTTCATAACAATTTGACCCACTGCAGTCGGATTAGCTCAACTGCCTTTGCAATGCATGTCCGTTTGCCTGCTGCTTAATTAACAGTGATGTCTTATCGAATTATGTTCCTCAATAGGCAAGACATTTGCGTGCTCTGTTGGCAGTGACAGCAGAAAATTTGAGGAAGCAGACACACACTATTAGTCTATTTTTAGGTTAGAGAATTGAACAGCGGGCTCGACTCAGTTATGTACAAAGACCTCGCCATTTATGAAACCAAATTGTGTTTGCGCGATCAAATTGATCGAAAAATTGAATAAACCAGACCAGAGAATGTGACAAATATTCGCTATGTTCTCAATCTCGCATTTTTATTTACAGCTCTATTCATGTAGATGATGAACATATTAGTAGTAGCAAAATGCCTTGTGTGTCACAACTATTGAGAAAGGTGTTGCCAGTTTACGACATTGAGTAAAATTGACCCGCCTACCCTCTCCACTTTTCTACGGCTATGCAATTAAACTAGTCATGCTGAAGTGATTAATTAAAGTACATGTAGATTAAATTAACTACTACTTGCACAAGGTGTGAAATAACATTTGGGTGGCACGACAAAGCAACAGAAGCTTTTCTCCTCCAAACAAACATCTGTTTTAACACCTCTGGACATGACATGGTTGAGAAAAAACAAGAGACTGGAATCAACATTTTCAATTATTTTTAGTATTATTTGACATAATCATAACTATAACCATATGTAGATCACAAATTCAACAGAAAACAATTAGGTTTTTCTTATTCAATAATGACCAGCCTTGGACCAATCAGGCGATCAACACACCCCCTCCTCAGCTAAAATGTCATTTTGATGGCAAAAAAATGTGATTTTTCATCTCAAAAGCCATCAGAAGTCTCCATTTAATAACTCATTTCAAAATTTTCTTGGGGGAGAACCCCCCCCCCCCCCCCAACCCACCACCTATCATCCCACATGCCTTCGGCATCTGCATCCAAACACTTTCGATGAATCAACTCAGGGGGCAGGGGCCGAATTACCTATCCCCGGCCCTGTTTTTAGTGAATACTGATGCTCGACATAATTAAATGTACATCACAAGTGCCACCTGTCTTAATTCATACCGGACGTGTAGCCAGAATATCAAAGTTAGGGGGCAAGAGTAATATCTAGGGGGGGGGGGGTGCATACAGCATATGATGCATAGCATCATCCAGGCCATGCAGCGGCAAGATGGGGGCAAGCATGAGATGGGGTGTCCTCTTCTCATTAGAGGGGGCACGTGGGGCCTCCCCGGAAAAATGTTGAAATTTGAGAAGAAAAAAACGCAATTTCCTTGACACTGAGTCCATTTGTGTCCATAATTTATAAGTTATGAAAGACATCAATAATTATGCAACATCACCACCAAATAGAATCCGAATTATGAAATATTTCACATATAAATTTGCTATTACGCACAACCCTCCTAGAGCTTACAAGTATAAATATCTAGATATTATAATTTCTTGTCTGATGTTCCCTATATGGGTTAACATGAGGGAATCACTGAAATTTGGGTGGGGGCATGTGTTCCCTCCATCAGCCACCTACCCCTTACACCCCCCAACTCCCAGCCAGGCCAATGGTTGATATCCATGATCACTGTAACAATCCATTAGAAAAACATAGTAGGCCTAATGCAAGAACCACAGTGGAAGTGAAGGCGATGGGTTAGTCTCACGTAGCCGGTCGGGCGAAGGTAATTAACTACAAACACTGTTAAGTAAACTTGCTATAGTCCGTATCAATGAATTGTCTCACTCAGCCTGTTTAGATTAATTTAATGATCATTATGGACAGGCTGTATGGAGAAATGCCCAAAAGTGTGGTCTGAAGACGCTGTACCAGGACAATGAAGAAGTTAAATCCTTGGTGAGACGTGCAAGTACGTTACCTCTGGTTCCAGTTGAAAGTGTTAGTGATGTGTGGTGGTCTGTTCTAGAAGAAGCACCTGAGGGTACAAACATTGAACAGTTCACTGACTATGTTACTACATACTGGGTCGAAGGTAACCATGGACGTTGTATGTGGAACCATTTTGACACGGTTGGACCCCGTACCACTAACCACATCGAAGGGTGGCACAGAAAGCTGAGTCTTTTTATTGCTGGCTCCCACCCCAACTTGTATCGCATGATTGACTTCATTAAGAAGGAACAAGCTTACCAGGAAGCAACGGTATTACAACTGAATGCTGGTGGGAGACTTCAACCACGGAAGAAAAAGTACAGGAAAATTGACAATTCCACTGATCACTTCAAGAGAAAGTTTCTCAGTGGTGATATAGGACTACTACACTTTTTAGATTCTGTGTCACTCCTAACTGGACATTGAAGTGGTATGTACTATATTTATTATTATTGTATTTATTTATACGGTAGTAGAAAAGTTAATATCAATCAATAAATTTGTCAATTTTACAAGTAAACCTTGTACTTTATTAGATAACGACTATAGTCGGCAACTCTTTGATCACAAGGTAGTTCACACCTTACTCCGAAACAATGCCAACCGGCTAAGTGAGACGACCCCAAGGCAATATGTCGATGTTGTTGGGCTTCTTACTTTTTCATCATATTTCCTTGTTGTGCAACAACCTCTTCCTTTAAACCTTCCTCTACTGTATAAGCGAGTAGCACTGTTCACAATATTCAACATTGAATTTTTTTCTATCAATCACCCTCTTAAAAGTCTTTTGATTATGTGTCGGTAATTTCATAATCAAAAGAGAAAATGGTCGTAAACAGAAGTTTGAATATCACCATCAAGGTTTTGAGAATCTTTTTCACACCAACTTCTGTTAATAAACACACAGAAGGTTGGCCAAACTACAATAACAAACACTGTTAATCATAAGCTTCATAACAAAACTGAAAACAATGAAAATGATAAATGAACATTTGGGGGGGGGGGGGCACTTACATAGACATGCTCCGCGTAAGTTGTGTTTATTTTATTTATTATTTTTTTTTAAAAATTAAACTATTATTTTTTATTTTTATTTATTTAAGTGTATATAATATAAATATTTTTAGGGTGGGAGTGGGGGAGTACATGTCATCACATTCGTGTTGTGGAGGTGACACAGAAAACATCGCAGAGAGAATTTGTTTTTATTTTATTTATTTATTTATTGTTTTATTTTTTTTTTTGGGGGGGGGGGGGGAGTTAAATACCCACTTACATCCACCCATTGTATATTTCAAACGGAGAAAAAAAAACAATGAAAATGCCTTAAAACATGGCTGGTTGGATTCACACTAAGTTCACTGACATTTTACAGACTGAGGCTTGTGAGCCGTGAGCAAGGGTGGCACGACAGGAGGGGGTTGACAGGCTTTTATCCCACTTCCATACCTCATCAATCTGCTTCATTGAGAGCCCAAATAAAAAAAAAATCTATTCCATACCCCCTCCCCATTTCACACAGAGGCATGAATTTTTATTGTTTTAAATAGCAAATTTGGAGGTGGGGTATGGCCAGCGTACATCAACAGTCAGTCAATCAACAGGCAACAAAAACAATAAAGAAAACTTTTTTCTTCGGATTAGTTTGGGCCTCAGTATGATTTGATTGATCGGGTATTGAGTGGAAGAAATGTATTCATCCACCCTTTTAAATGCTAGTTTCATGGGCCATTTCTTGTAAGAAAAACACAAATGAACATAGTATCGTCATCATACTGGAATAATGTTGTGTTTTCTAACATTTGTTTTTTGGTTGAGTTTACAATCAAGAGTTTATTTGCGTAATTATATTATATTGTCGCATCACTCGCTGCTATCTGTTGATGCACGTCGATGGCGTTCTGTTTAAATTCTGGTTTTCCCCCTCATCTATAATTAGCCCTGATAGGTGGGTGGTGGACCTGTATATTATATAGTGATCACCAAGTGAGATGAAGGCAGATTTTAAATGGAGCATATACATAAATTGTCATAATGCATTCCGGTGTCATTCCATGTCTTTCAGTGTCATTCTGGTGTTTACGAGGACCGATCTTACTTATATAGCACCTTACTTGAGTATTTGTGTTTGTCTGGAAGTGGGTCATTTAGGCCTAAAAAGTGAGTCAATTCGGCCTGAAATTAAGCCGAATCAACTCAGACATACACCGAATTGATTTAAGCGGGTCAAGGCTAGTATTTGTAAGACTGTGACCCAGGGCCCTCCTGGCCCTCACAGTCTTTGAGCAACCCGTTCAAATTTCATCTGACTAAAACTGAAAGAAACTGGCCGCATTTGGGTCGACTCAGTTCACGGTTCATATCGAAGACAAAAATAACATAATCAACATTCTACTTGTCGTACTCAGCCCAAATATAATTTATTTACGTGTCTGCGTCATATTTTAACGCAAACACAGCATCAAATTCAAGAAAAGTTGAAAAATATCCGACTTCACCACGTTAAAAAACATCAATTTCAAAGATAAACAAATTGTACTACACATGCGCACAGTATCTTTCAGTTTTAGATGAAATTTGAATGGGTTGATCAAAGCCTGTGAGGGTGCTGGACGTTTCGTACACGGGCGTTTTGTACGCGGCCAATTTAGGACGTTTCGTACACAAAAAGCCTGGACGTTTCGTACACAGATTTCAATTTCGCATTTTCTCTATATAGCTCACTTTTTTCCTTCTAATTTCAGATTTTGGGTTTAAAAGAAAGAAAGAAGTCTATTTTCTTGCATGAAATAATTTTATTTTCCAATAACTACATGGTGATTTTAGTTGAAATCTCATACATACTAAATTAAAATAAATTCATTAAACAAAAATAACATGTTTTGTTTTTATGTGTTTGTTGTATTCTGCATGTGATTTTATTGTATTACATTACAGGTGATTCGCCGAAAATGTACAGTATCGCTGGAGATAAGTTGTCATAAAAACGCAATAAAATTTTATCGATATTTGCCCTTCAAAGATAGTACAAGTCTCTGGTTCCATTTCATGGGAATCCCTTGGACATTCCATTAAATGACACCAAATACTGTTGCTATCAATAAAGGGCAAATATCTATAAAATAAAATCAGTTTAGCATAATGCAATGAGGCGATTCGCCGGAAATATACAGTATCGCTTGGACTTTCCACCAAGGATACTGTACAAAATATTCATAAATGTAAAAATATTAATTTAATGTAACAAAAATAATAAATAATTTTATAATACAAGGTCTAAAACAGATAATTAAACACGTGTACGAAACGTCCAATTTTTGTGTGCGAAACGTCTTATTTGTGTACGAATCGTCGCGTGTACGAAACGTCTTGTGTACGAAACGTCAGTAAACCACCTGTGAGGGCCAGGAGGGCCCCGGGTCACAGTCTTACAAAGACTAGGTCAAGGCTGAATTCACCTGAACCAAATTGCAGAGGACAGTTTGGGTGTGTTCGAATCCGGTGGGTCAAATTCACTAAAGTCGGGGCGAATTCACCACATGTCAGCTGAAGTCACCAAACTGGATCCCAAACACTTTCTGATGAAATTCTGATAGGTCGCAGTCGAACCGGATTAGGATATGAAAATACATGTAATATCCACGGAATTAGGAGAAAGAAACACTTTAAATGACCTATACTTCGCATCGTTGCGCACCTTATCCCATAACAGCCATTCTTTTAGTTTCGCATCTAAATCTTCTACCCCGACACCACAGTTTTCCATAGTGACAGGTAAGCGAGAAAGTCAACAAGCAACCGAAATATGATGAAACTAGAAAAAAAGGACATATGCAATGAAGGTCAAGGACACCGATGTGAGAGTACGGGCAAGAAGTATGAATGCCAGATTACTAGACAAAATGGCTGGGCACCAAAAAGTGTACGCCGACTCGTAAAACTGCCGACTCGAAAATACTTTTCCCATTTCCTAGATAAGGCCCCTATGTCACCTATATTTGGCCCAAATGTGTATTTATATATGTCGAATACAATGCAAATAAAAAAAATCATTTTTTTTGTTTTTGGTGCTTTTTTCTTCTTCTATTTTTACCTCACTAAAAAGTGTACAATACTCGAGATTTCTCAATGAAATTCTATCTTCACCTTGTATTATCTTAAATCTGGGCCTGATATAATCCCGAACCATTATATTTACTCTCATAAAATAACAATTGTGTCTTTTTGAATAGTTTCAGAGGATAATCTGGAAAAAAGTGGAATAAAAAAGATTTTTTTGACTATCGATTTTGGGGGGCTTCCCGTTCACCCCACATCTATTGTTCCCAGTCAAGGTGTGATAATCCTCTACATCAAAGGATGGCCGGCCGACTATAGTTGTTATCAAACAAGTAGTCAGCAGTAGTAAGTTTGGGGAACAGAATTGCAGGTTAATTAATTTAAGATAATAATAATAACTCTTTGGCCAGCCGCTGATTTGTCGCGGTCCTCATAAGAGAAGGCCATCATTCCCCCTGCACCCCACCCCCTCTTCCCCTCCTCTCCTCCCAGCATTCAGATATAAACTGCTTAATAGTGTCCCTCACTTCCTCTTTTTCAATTTCTTCAATAAGCATTCCTACCCTCTCCCTCGTGTCCCCCTTCAGCCATCTATCCTTTGTTTCTTCACCCCACTTCTGCATTATTCTTCCAGTAAATTTTATTCTATGAGGTATATACTGTGGGCATTCCAAGAGAAAATGTTCCAGGGTCTCCACTACTCCAGAGTGGCACATTTGGCATCCCTTTTCCCCATCTCTCCCAATTTTTCCCCGAAGCTCCAGTGATCTTGATCTCAGTTTGAACAGCAGTGACCCTCCAAAGGTGCCATCTAGGTACTTCTCAAAAGCTGGCTTTTCTTTATATTGTAACCCCTGCAGTGATCTTTTCACGCTAACCCCTGCTCGCCAGTTTCGATTGCAATCTTCCATGACTCTCTCTTTGACAAACCTTTTGCCTTCTTTCATTCCTACTTCTATGTTTGTGACCTCTATAGAGTAATTGTCCATTAGTTCCCTCACATGTTTTGACCACCCCGTTTCTATATTAGAATTCCAAATGGTATCGAGCATCAATTTGCACCACCGGTTGTCAGGCAGGTTTCTCAAGTAGTTAAAGTAACACAGTTTTCCCAAATCTACCCTGTCCTTGATTTTCATCCACCCAAGCTCCCCCCTTACTGCTTCCAAAGCTGCAGCATTACTCGACCCTGTTATCCATCTGCCGGCATCATTTTGAGTATTTTCCAACTTCTTAGTAACGGTTTGGTTTAATGGAATCACGTCCGTGCCATACGTTATACTTGGTAAACCCACCCTCTCCCACAGTGTTTTCCCCACAAAGACCTTGTTGAAACTATTTTTCCCTAAAAGTTTTAGTTGGTTCAGAATTCTTTTCCCCTTCAGAATCAGTTTGGCTGAGTAATTTCTGTACACCCCTCTTCCCGTTATATTTATGCTTACCCCTAGATACTCATACTCTCCCGTTTCTCCTACAGTGATTTGTTTGCTTTCCCCTTCGGGGATTGAGAACTCCCCCACTCTCCATCTCTTCGTCATATCTACCTTACGTCCAACGGGTATTACCTTGCTTTTATTTTCATTTAGTTCGAGCCGCCAAGTGTTCCCATAACTACCAACAATTTCCAGCAATTTCTCTAGCCCCTGTTCAGTTCTAGACATTAACACCATGTCGTCCGCAAAGAATAAGCCTGGTATCTTTATGTCTCCAACATTTACCCCCTCCGCACTCTGAATTAGTTCGTCCCCTAAATCTTTAACATACAATGCAAACAAAATCGGTGAAAAGATACACCCCTGCTTGAGGCCTATATCCATAGGGACTCGTTTTGTAGTGATACTCCCTAGACTGAGTTGGCTTTGCACATCTGTATACAGTGCTTTCATGATTCCCACAAAGTCACCCCCCAGTCCGATGCCCTCGAGCTTTCGCCACATACCTTCCCTCCACACTCGGTCGTACGCTTTTTTCACATCTAGAAATGCCAGAAACATCTTTTTCTTTTCAACCTTTGTTGATTCTATCAGTTGGGTGAGTGTAAATAGGTGATCAGTGACTCTTCGTCCTTTCCTGAAACCATTTTGAATTTCTCCTAGAAAACCTTTCTCTTCAATAACTTCCTCTAGTCTACTGTATATGACCTTACAGAATACTTTTCCGATGTTACTACTAACTGATATCCCCCTATAGTTATCTAGAACTTCCTTATCCCCCTTTTTGTGTATGAACGCCACCTTACTTTCCCTCCACTCTCTGGGGACCTCTTGCTTTCGCAGAGCCAGGTTGAAAAGGTTTGTCAGGACTTCAATAAGTGCCTCCCCTCCATTTTTGAGGAATTCGTTCGGAATTTCATCAGTCCCTCCCGCTTTACCATTTTTTAATTTCGAGACCACGTTCCGCACTTCTTCTGCCGTTATTTCGCTACATACACGATTGGATAGGTTCTCCTCCACCAGTGTATTTCTTTTTGGTGGGGACCCACTGCCCCATCGCCTATCGTTTATCTTTTCCCAGTGCTTGACTAACTCTGAAGCGATACGGCCTTTATCTTCTGTACTTTCCCCATCCACTTTGATACTCTGCACACTACTTTTCCCCCGTTTATTTACCCAGTTCCAAAATACGTTTGAGCTCGAACCCCCCGTTTTCTTTATTGTTCTGGCAAGACTGCAGTTGCGCTCCTTCCTATTATTATTCTTTATCTCATTCACCTTTTTCCGTGCCAGTTCATATTCTCCTTTCATTAGTCTCGTGTCATTGTTATCCACCCCTTTAAGCTTCCTACTTCTTCTGTAAGCAGCGCATTTTACCTTCCTTTCTTTTATAGCCTTTTTCAGTCCCTCGTTAACCCTGTATCCAAGCTCTCTCGTTGGGACCCTCACCCTTCCTATACAATCCTTCCCTGCCTCTGTTAGGCTATTTACTATGCCATCTGAAATACTCTGGACATTTGCATCCCTAGGTATACATTCAAGACTTGGTTTTAGTTTTTCCCGAAACTGCTTCCAGTCGGCTCCTTGTTTTAGTCCCCAAACTTCCTTGAAGGTATTTCTGTCTCTATTCGTCTTTTTGCCCATAATCTTAACTGTTATCAGGTTGTGATCACTACCCAAGTCATTTTTTCCCTCGTCATCTATTTCTACATCTATAACCTCCCTCCATACGCTAATGTCAGTGAGTATATAATCAATTATTGTTTTCTTATCGTTCCTCTCCCAGGTCCATTTACCCTTACATTTCGCATCCCTGTTCAAGATCTTTAAACCAAGCTCTTTTGATAGGTCCAACATCTTCCTCCCATTCGTGTTAATTTTCCTATCACCTCCCTGTATGCCCTCCTCCTTATCCCCGATGTGCCCATTGAAGTCCCCCATTAGGACAATACTGAACCCTCTGCTTTCAAGCTCTGTGATATTCGATCTAAGAGTTGTATATATTGAATCATTCCACTCGGGCTTACTTCCCTCCACTGCTAAGTATACAACACCAACGGCAACACTCCTGCTTCCTAACTTGATTTTTGCCCAGACTATTTCGTTGGCTACTGGAATCTGAGTCCTTGCTTCTGTGAGATCTGTAATCAATGAGGGCTGTAATTCCTCTTTAGCGTAGATGCCAACACCCCCACCCCGTTTCTGACCCTCAGTTCGCCCAGCTCCTATCCACACGCAACCCTTCATCTGATCAGCCCGCTCATCCCGTCGTATCCACGTCTCACTTAGACCCATTATATCGAAGTCTCCTTCGTCCATCAGTGTTGATATTTCGCTTACTTTCTTGTGCAGACCCTGGATGTTGCAGTATCCAAACTTAATGAATCTTTGTTTCTTTGTCATCACTGGCACATTATTATAACCCTGGTGTGTCCCTGTGTTGTGCATGTTTGTTGTTCTTCCTATGTTCCCAGCATTTGTGCCCCTCTGGGTTATCGGCTGTGGTCCCCTACCCCCCTTTTCTCCAAAAAAGGCCCAGCCACCTGTAAAATTTTTTGGCCCAACAGGTCTGTACCCATCCTACTTAAATGCAATCCGTCTCGCCCATACAACTCTCCTTGTCCCCAGAATGAGTCCCAGTGGTCAATGAAATGTATTCCCAAGTCTTTGCAGTGCTCTTCCAGCTCCTCGTTTAGTGCCATAATCCGCGAGTTCCTCTCATTCCCACCACCCATAACGGGGAGCACCCCTGAAACGATGATCCGAGCATTCCTGCTTAGTAGCTTACTAATTAGGTCCTTGTATGTGTCCACCAAACGAACTGATTTCCTCTCCCTGATGTTATTGGACCCCACATGTAATACCACTACCGGATCAGGCCCCGACCCAGCTACAATACCGTCCACTCTATCCCTCAGGTCCTCCACTTTAGCCCCTGGAAAGCACAGAACTGTTCTATTTTTACTGTCCGGACCACAGACAACCTTGTCGATCCCCCGAACTATGCTACTTCCCGCAACCACCAACTTACTTTTGTCCCTCGCCCTATTTATCTCCTCTAGTCTCCTATTGTTTACAGCGTCCTCTTCCTCTCCAACAGCCCCACTCGGAATCAATATCGGTATCGGTATCTTTGACCTAGGATTACTCCTATCCTTGTCCCTCCGTCTCTTTCCAGGCCCTGAACTACCTGGACTACTCCCCTGGTCTTCTACCGAATCCCTCCTCCTTTTTCCTGGCCTAGACCCCAACCTACTATCTGTTGCAAGTACCTCCATCTCCTCCTCTAACTCTTCCGAATCGAGCACATCAAACCTGTTTCTGGTGCTGCACTCCCCACTGCCTTTGGACTTTACACCCCTATCTACCTGCTTCTCTGCCCCCCCTTTCCTACCACTTTTGATAGTCCACGCCAAACGCTTTACAGCATTGCTCCGGCCTGGGCCCCCCTCATCTGTCCTACGTATTTTTCTAGCAGCCCCCACCTCATCACCTACCTCATTCACATCAAAGGTTCTACCCCCATGTTTCCTCTTGGAACCACCGACAACCACCCATCCTTCTCGGAAAGCTACTTTCACAGGCGTAACTCCAGACAGCCCCGCCCTACCAAGTTTTCCCTTCAGCTCAGCAATCTCCCCCTCAAACTTAACAATTGTCTCAAGTAGGCGGAGGATTTCCTGACAGTTTGCACATACCTCTCCATATCCCATCGAACGAAAGTCCCCATACATCATAGAACACTGTCTACAAACTTCAAGCCCAATATCGCCATCGGTGGCCCCACCAACCTGGCTCTGACCGACACCCCCAGTGACCTCTGTCTGCACACCAATACTTACCCCTAATGTGGGGTGAATGAGAAGCAAAAACAGTTTTAACTTTGAAAGTTTATTATTGCAACATGGCAACACTAAATATTTACATATCATGACGGGGTGTCCCCACTTTGCCATCAGGTATTGTTCTCATAAAAAGGTGTTAATGGGGTAGACAATTGGGATTTAAGTTAAAGTCTGTACTATATTTTCCTGGATTTTTCAGATGGATATTTCAGGATGAAATGATGTTTTATTGATTGATTGGCGCTGATAATTAAATTATTTAATTATTTTTTTCGCAATATTTTAACCTTTTTATAACGTGCATAGCAGACGACACTTGCAAACAAATTTCTTGACTAACTACAATTTTTTTTAATTTTTTGTCTCAACATTATTGGAACGAGTTCAACAAGCTTGTTCCATTGAGGGGTCATAAGCTATGTTTTGAGACAAAATTTTTTAAAAAATTTAAATGGTGATTTTTATCAGTTGCAAATGACAGATAATAGATATATACACAATATTTGAATTAAGGTTTCACAAGCCAACGAGATGTGCTACAGTGTCAAGATCGATTTGAATTTGTCCGAGTTAAGGGTTAATGGTCAGGGTTTGTAAATAATTAATTGATACGTTTGCTTGTAAAAGCCGCAAATAGACACTGGGTACATATTATTGTAGGCTAATTAATTAACTGCTTGACCAGGTGGATGTTTATCTCTCGTTGAGAGGAGTAATGGTTACCCGCTGTGATGTTTAAAACGACGACACAACTTTCGCTGAAAGTATCTAATAGTAATTCGTTACTGTCAGCCGCAGATGGTGTTCCACGCTATGTGGCCCTCAGATAAGTGTCATCCCCGTAGTTCTAAATGTCAGACCCACGAGCTTACAAAGAAATATCTAATCTATCTTAATAACGATGTCCTATACCACAGAGGAACCGACTTAATGATTAATTAGACACGAAAGTGCTATATAATGAGAGACTGATCATCGGTAGTCAGTCGACCTCGGATTGAGTCAGTAATGAGTCAGTAATCTGACGGAAAGAGGGCTCGGTGCTCTAGCCATTGGAGCTGTCATTTGTAGAAATTAATTATGGAGACTAAGCGGGCTCCGTTTAAGTAGGCGAGCGGTTGCTAGATTAAGTGACGCGATGCATAGGCGAAGAAGAGTAGTAAAGAGCTATTGAGAGCTCGAACAATTAACTTAATCGAAGCTGTTGAGAGCTCGAACATTTGATTTAAGCTAAAAGCTTAGAGTGAGCTTAGTTAGTTGGGGCAGGCAAATTAGATGCATGAACTTTATTTGTTTAAACGGTATACGGAGATTGGTGTAAACGGAGATCGGTGTAGACGACGAGTTGTTAAATCCGTGGAGTGAAGTGACTATGATATCGAATGTGTAAAATTTAGTTAGACAGAGCTGGTTACAGTTGACTGACAATTTATCATATTTGGAGGTTGAACAGCGTAAAATAGACAATACGTTATGTACGCAATCGCTTGAGGAGTGAAGCAGAGACCCAGAAGGGAGGAACAACCAGAAGCATCTAGACAACAGCATCGAACACGGGGTACCCCGGAAAGAGCTCGAACTTCATGGGGCAAATTCATATGTGCTTTGTTTGTGTATAGTGTATATTCTTGGATTGTTCATTGATGCGTATTTGTGAGTACATAGTGTTATTTTTATTTCCATTAAATTATACTCACATGATCCACCGTCGGTTATCTTTTTAAATATCAAGTCACGGACACCTTAAGATGACGAATCTGCCCCAACAAAAAACACAACACCGCGAGGCCGAGAGACGTATGTTCACTCGAAAGCCCGGCTGTCCTATCTGAGAGAGAGAGAGAGAGAGAGAGAGAGAGAGAGAGAGATAGATAGACAGATAGATAGATAGATAGATAGATAGATAGATAGATAGATAGATAGATAGATAGATAGATAGATAGATAGATAGATAGATAGATATTCGTTCAGTAGCATACAGGAAATACAATGGTTACAATCACATAGTTCAATTAATATATAACATTTTGTATACTACTGGGAGATGACATAGCCAGATTGGCTATCTTCCAGTCATCTCCCTAAGGAATGTTTTGCAGTACTGTTTACGGGCCCATACTGTTAACGTTCTTATAAAAATCATCTCATCGGTTATAGAGAATTCACTATGTGAGGGTTGTGCTAGACTTGGCAGTTAAAGTGCTTTCTTGTGGATGACTTTCAGCTTGGGGCCTTCTGACTGTGTGCTGCAAATGAAGCGACCTAAATTGAGCAGTTCGAGTAAAAGAGATATAGAAATTTGCTTCAATCCTTTATTTATCTTGAGAGCGGCCCACCGCTATAAGACATCCCAGGCGAGGTCATTTAACGCGTACAGGGTGGGTAAAGCTATTTGGGGGACAGGATGTCTTTTCGTCTGGTCATTTAATTTGTTCATATATAGGTAAAGTAAAGCAGGAAGACGTGTTATGACGGTGTCCAAATCAGCAACAGCACACCCCCTCTCAATCCAGGGGTGAGAACGGGTCGTACTACCGCTGATGTGATCGCCGCCGCTACGGTGTCTTATATAGTGCAATCCGGACAATAAGGATTGCTACATTCAACATTGTCTGAATAAAGTGCTAGAAGCCTGTACAGCAGCTTCTTTTTAAATACGTTTCTATTGTTCGTCGTACGTAGATCTCTATCTAGCGCATTCCAAATCCTGGGATACAGGTTAGTAGGAAGGCGGTCTAGGGCTTTTGTCCTTGTTCTAGTTATTTGGAGAAGACCACGTTGTCTAGTGGTTCTGACAGGCATACTAGCTACTCTGAAGAAGTTATCAAATGACTGGGGAAAATTGTCATTTTTCCAGTCAAAGACGAAGAGGGATACATGGAATTTATACAGGTCAGTCACCTTGAGTATTTTGTCCCTTTTGAAGAGTGGTTGTGTGTGGGCATTATACTTTTTGTTATTAATTATGCACAGAGCTCGTTTTTGAAGAGTTAGAATTTTGTTGGTAGATCTCAAATTTCCCCATGCTTGGATTCCATATACTAAGTGACTATGTATCAGAGCGAAGTATAGTGTTCTCATAGCTTCATGAGGAAGGATTGCCTTCACCTTGTTAAGGGAAAAGGTTGCGCATGCAATCTTGGAACAAAGTTGAGCTATGTGTACGTTATTTGATAGACAATTATCAATGGATATACCTAGAAATTTCAGTGATTTTTTAGCTTCATTTGATCCAACCTTATTTATTATTTGGTTGTTGACGAAAATATTATTGTGAGAGAGCGCTTGCTTATGGGATGGATTAAAGACAAAATATTCAGTTTTACTTGCATTCAATGCCAATCTATTCACGGAACACCATTCGGAGATGTTTTCTAGCTCTTTATTCACAGTGATTGTCAGATTGTCAGTGTTAGATCCTGAAAGGTGTACGTTGGTTATCATCGGCAAAAGATAAAGGTTTTAATGTTGTCGAATTGCAAAGGTCATTTATATACAGCAAAAACAAAATAGGTCGTAATATTGAACCTTGTGGAACACCACAGGTTATTTCAGCTAAGTCAGATGTGCCTTTACAGTATGCAGCAAATTGGTGTCTATTTGATAGGTAACCTTTGAACCAATTGTTGGAGATGCCCCTAATTCCATACCATTCTAGTTTCTTCAAGTACGGCCGAGCTCTAGAGTGATCATAAATCTCACATATCTGCCCCAACGTGTTTTGACAGAAAACTGGCGAGTGCTACCCGGATTCATCTAAAAAGGTATTATTTTGAAAAGTTAAAAACCGACGGAATCGCTGAGATAATTTATGGGCATGCCATGCCGTTTTACTTATAATGTTCATGCAGTTTGCCTTTAAATAAGCTCTTGGTTAATTGGTAAGAGAAAATTGTCTTAGATAGCAGATGTGAATACGGGAATAGGAGACGGGTGAGCAGGCATTCTTTTTCAAAGCTATTATTATTATTTGCTTGTGGTTCATCTAATAAAAGTTGTAGTTATGGATACCGTTACCCCACTGGCTCAACTTGCGGCGCTAGGAAAGGAAATGGGATTGGAGGGTGCAGACCCCCCAAAATATGTCCGTGAGGAACAGAAGAGAGAGCAGAAAGAGTTAGCGTTAAGGCATGGACGAGAGCGCGAGTCACGTGAGAGGAAAACAGCGCTTGAGCGAGAGAAGGCTGAAAGAGAGCATGAAAGAGAGCGCGAGTCAGGTGAGAGGGGAGCAGCGCTTGAGCGAGAGAAGGCTGATAGAGAGCACGAGAGACAGTTAGAGTTGTTGAGAGTGAGAGCCGAAACACAGGGAAGTAATGGTGGGGCTGTGGACAACAATTCGGGAGGCCACGTAAGGACTATGTACCCGAACTTGCCGAAATTTGACGAAAACTCAGATGATGTCGATGACTTTTTGCAAAGGTTGAGAGGTTTGCTCAGAGCAATGGATGGCCCGAAGATTCGTGGGGAGTGAGTCTGAGCCCGTTACTAACTGGCCAGTCTCTACAAGTGAGTGCAAGTATGCCCCCGAACCTAGCCAACGACTACGGCGAGTTGAAGAAAGCTATTCTCAAACAGTATCAACTCACCGAAGACGGCTTTAGGGTTAAATACAGGGAATGTAAGGCGGGAAAGGGTGAAAGCGTTTTTCAGTTTGTGTCGCGAGCCACGAGGTATTTTGACCGCTGAGTCGAACTGGCAGAGATTGACGAGTCGTATCAATCTCTGAGGGATCTGCTCATTCGCGAGCAGTTCATGTCTACGTGTGCTCCGGAAATGGCCATATTTATAAAGGAAAGGAAACCGGTGAACGTAGATGACATGGTCAAGATGGCGGAGCAGTTCCTAGAGGCCAGTGGGGTGAGATTGCCCAATTACGGCCAGGGCGGAATGGAACTCACGCGGCTGCAAAGGCACCAGTTGATATTAACCCATCCGTACCGAACCACAATAGGGGTGGCCAGGGTAGCTCGGGGGTCAAGGATGTGCTTTGCTTCGTTTGCGAGAAACGGGGGCACTTGGCCCGGGATTGCTGGCGGAGGGCCACCACAGTAAGAGGTAATGGCGGGGCACCTAGGAATGGCCAGAGGGACCCTTTCCCCAGCAACCGGAGAAGCGGGGGTACAGGAGGACACCAACCCGGGGGCAAAGTCAGACAGCGGCACTGTGCATGTCTATAGGGCCCGAGAGCAGCCCCACTTAGAGATGCCATTGACAAGGGAGAGCTCGTGTTAGAAGGGGGAAAGATTCTCCCTGTAATCAGTGGGATGTGTCAGGAACTTTCTTCCTCGAGGGAAGATGCCGGTGTACCCAGGGTATGTGGGGCACCAAGGAGTCCGTGTGCTGCGAGACACAGGGTGTAGCAGTGTGGCGATAAGGAGGCAACTGGTCAGGGACGATCAGTTGACGGGCCAAGATCATTTGTGTGTACTGATCGATGGGACGGTCAGGAGTTTCCCCCTTGCGAGGGTGAGGGTGGATACACCGTTCTACACAGGCCAGGTGGTGGCCATGTGTATAGACAGGCCCATGTATGACGTGGTCATAGGCAACGTAACAGGGGCGAGGTCAAACCCCGATAGGTCGTGGTTAGAGGATAACCTAACTGGCGTTCAGGCAGTAGAGGCGACTGAGGCCCAAGCTGCAAGGAAGAAATGCCACGTTCAGTCACGGAGGGTGACGGTGGATGTGGGGGGCGACGGTTCGTGGGAGGAACCAAGGAGGGGCCCAAACAGGCGGTCCCTCAAATGATAAGTGTGAGGAAAGGGCCATGCAAGGTGAGCCCTAAGTGGTGAGGAAAAGGGGCCTAGGTAGAAAAAGGGCCGACACGGAGGTGACACATACAGACGTGAGGTCTGGTTTGATCCCACAGGGGGGTCAAATACAGGGGCTAACCACGACTCGCAAGGACTCGTTAGGGGGTCAGCCGGGGTTAAGAGAGGCCGGATGTAGAGGCCGGTCTATCATGGTAGATGCTGGTAAGCCATTGCCCGAACGGGGGAATACCAACTCGCATGAACGAGTTAAGTCTGGAAAAGTTGGTCGAGCAGAGCAGGAATCTGCTGACCGGGATTCTAGATGGACCCAGAGGGAGGTCCAGGACCAAGGGGTCCGTAAGCCCAGGTGGCATAGGTCACGATGGGGAAGTAGAGAAAGCCCACCGTCCAGGGTAAGGTCGAGAGGGGCGCAAAGGAAAAGAGGGTTGAGAGCAACCAGGTACCCAGAGGGTGGCATAGGGTGCCAGTAGGGGCATCAAAGGGCAAGAGTGTCCATGCAAATACTGCCTGGACGGAGGGTAGGGTAAATAGATCTGCCGAGGCGGACAGTGTTGAGAAGAATTTGGGAAACCGCTACGGGGACCAGTGGGGCCCATGGTGGAGTAGAGATCGGAATCTTATAACTTGGCGTAAGGGGCCAAAGGTAGGTCACCTGAGGGGAGCCAATGAAGGCCTTACCTCGATTGGTGGTGGCAGAAGCACTTGGTAAAGCTATAGTCCGTTGGTTAACCCGTCTGTCGCGTGTTCGCGGACGGGGAGTCTGTGTTTGAGTGAGTGCGGAATGAGCTGGTTAACCCGTCTGTCGCCTGTGCGTGGACGGGACATTTGTGTTTGAGTGAGTGCGAAGTCATACAACGTGGTAGAAGGGAATTATGGGGACCTTAGTTGGATTTTTAGGGGGACAAGGGCTCGGTGGAGGTATACTCCGCATGTAAACCCGCAAGACGGGAGCATGTGGTCGGGTATGTGCCGAGTGAGTGGTGAAGCGTGTATATAATGGACGAGTGTATATAAAATGTGTATATTAGCCCGATAACGGTGTCTCCAGCAGCAAGATTAAGATTAAAGATGTACTCCGTATGTAAACCCGCAAGACGGGAGCATGTGGTGGAGTGTGTACCGTGGAAGTATCAGTGGGGATCTGCATGGCCGACGCATGAGCCCGGTCATGAGCCCCGAAATTATTAGCGCACATTTTATTGCCTGGAGCATCGACGGGTGAGGAAGAGTGTACATAATGGGGAATGCAAGTTGTATGTATACCTATATGTGCGTATGAGTCGCGGAAGTTGTCTAAATTGTTAATTACTGATTAAGAGTGAATGCGACTCGATCATGTGTGTTTTGAAACAACTGGAAGTATGTTCTTTGGTTGGGGGTTGTCAAGATCGATTCGAATTTGTTCGAGTTAAGGGTTAATGGTCAGGGATTGTAAATAATTAATTTGATACGTTTGCTTGTAAAAGCCGCAAATAGACACTGGGTACAAATTATTGTAGGCTAATTAATTAACTGCTTGACCAGGTGGGTGTTTATCTCTCGTTGAGAGGACTAATGGTTCCCCGCTGCGACGTTCAAAACTACGACACAACTTTCGCTAAAAGTATCTAATAGTAATTCGTTACTGTCAGCCGCAGATGGTGTTCCACGGCATGTGGCCCTCAAATAAGTGTCATCCCCGTAGTTCTAAATGTCAGACCCACGAGCTTACAAAGAGATATCTCATCTATCTTAATAACGGTGTCCTATATCACAGAGGAACCGACTTAATGATTAATTAGACACGAAAGTGCTATATAATGAGAGACTGATCATCGGTAGTCAGCCGACCTCGGATTGAGTCAGTAATCTGACGGAAAGAGGGCTCGGAGCTCTAGCCATTGGGGCTGTCATTTGTAGAAATTAATTTAATTAATAATGTGGAGACCAAGCGGGCTCCGTTTAAGTAGGCGAGCGGTTGCTAGGTTAAGTGACGCGACACATAGGCGAAGTAGAGTAGTAAAGAGCTATTGAGAGCTCGAACAATTAACTTAATTGAAGCTGTTGAGAGCTCGAACATCTGATTTAAGCTAAGAGCTTAGAGTGAGCTTAGTTGAGACAGGCAAATTAAATGCATGAACTTTACTTGTTTAAACGGCATACGAAGATTGGTGTAAACGGAGATCGGTGTAGACGGCGAGTTGTTAAATCCGTGGAGTGAAGCGACTATGATATCGAATGTTTAAAATTTAGTTAGACAGAGTTGGTTACAGTTGACTGACAATTTAGCGTATTTGGAGGTTGAGCGGCGTAAAATAGACAATACGCTATGTACGCAATCGCTTGAGAAGTGAAGAGGAGACCCAGGAGTGAGGAACAACCAGAAGCATCTAGACAACAGCATCGAACACGGGGTACCCCGGAAAGACCTCGAACTTCATGGAGCAAATTCATATGCGCTTTGTTTGCGTTTAGTGTATATTATTGGATTGTTCATTGATGCGTATATGTGAGTACATAGTGTTATTTTTATTTCCATTAAATAATACTCAAATGATCCACCGTCGGTTATCTTTTTAAATATCAAGTCACGGACACCTTAAGATGACGAATCTGCCCCAACAAAAACCACAACACCGCGAGGCCGAGAGACGTATGTTCACTCGAAAGCCCGGCTGTCCTCTCTGAGTACGACCGAGCTCTAGAGTGATCATAAATCTCACATATCTACCCCAACGTGTTGTGACATACAGAATCACCATATTCATTAACAGTCTTACTACCATCTACATGTAACAACCGTCTCTTTTCATCATCCAGCATGTGGTCCACACGCCGATATTTCTTCCTTCGTGGTCTTATAGTACCACCATTCTGTAACTGCAGAATTGTTGCCTCATTGAAACTTTGTTTGTCTTTGATTAAGTTTATAAACTTGTAGATATTTGGATGACAAGCTGCAAGCTTTGACAGTTTACTATGCCATCCTTCAACATGATTCGTCGTACGCGGACCTGTGGTTTCAAAGTGATTCCACATAAAACTGTCACAACCTTCTACCCACTGCTCTGTTACGTAGTCTGCAAAGCTACGAACTCCAGGAATATCCATATCCACATTCTCTATAGCGAACCACCAACAGTCTCCTATATCGCCAAGTGGGAGAGCTGCAGCACGTTTAACAAACATATTAACACTCTGGTCGTTGGCAAATGCAACTTGTAAACCATGTCGTTGGGCATTTTTCCAAATTGCCTGTCTATAATGGAACATGCACCCTTTCATGGTGGATTGGAAGACAGTCCTGGGGGCATTTTGCGCCGCTGTCTCAAATTCGGTCACTACTGTAGATGGCCACAGTTCTATGTTTAAATGTGCCTTCTATTTTACCATTTCGAGAAACTGCTGATATGTCGACTGTCTTTTATATGCCAATAGGCCATAAACAAGGGGAAACATTTTCCCTTCCACAAACGAATGAATTGTGTAAATTTGGTAAAACAGAGTTGGCCACATACTAAAGGTTCCATCACAATAATAAGTATCTGAGGAAGCCAGAAGTCGAATATTTTCACCACTAGCAATGATCAGAAAAATAATGTCAGGCTCGGCATGTAACAAAAAGTTGTGGCCCGTGTTAGTTTCTTTATATGCAGCTGGAAGGTCAATCTGTTGTCTCATTCTAGGAACTGGCGGCAGAGTTTTAGATCTTGCTCTATACAAACTAGAGTCAACTGCATACAGTGTTGGAACAGATTGAATTATTTCAGGAACATCATTTGTACGCAGACAGTTTAATTCTTCTTGATAGATTGCTGGAATAGTTCTATGGTCGTGTTTGATTTTTTCTCTCATTTCACTGAGAAATGTGTCCACAATAACTTTAACATTATCTGGTTCGTGGTTATGTTGGATCCCACAACCAGTTATTATGCTGTCTTTAGTGTTAATAGTAGCCGGGCATCCAGCTTTACTAGATCTCCAATGTATATTGTCTCGTCTTCTGTTTTTCACTCGGAACTTGAAACCATCTTAAATCCAACTTTGTCCACCTCTTGCATTGGGAATAAATCGAACATTCGCTTGTGCATTAGCCATTTTGATATACTAAACACGGAATTGCAGTCATATATATATAAAGTTATTTGTAAAAACTGTTTTGTTTACGTCTTTGAAGTGAAACACTACTGACTAAATTGTTTATACAAGTGATTGAAAACTCATCAATTAATCAATCAGTGTTAACTTAATTGCTTTGACAAACACTGCTGGGAAACTAAGGACCAAAAACTCTCGATTAGCTGTCACTAATTGTTAGAACTGAATATAGCCAAGGTGTGAAGAATTGTAACTTCAGGCTGATGGCAAAGTGGGGATACACCATCATGACATGACATTTATAAGAAAACATTTAATTTTACAGATACATTAAAAAATATATTTAATGTTTGACAATGACATTTATAAGATAACATTTAATTTTACAGATACATTAAAAAATATATTTAATGTTTGACAATGACATTTATAAGATAACATTTAATTTTACAGATACATTTAAAAATATATTCATGGTTTGACAAAGCAAAAACATGTAATACAACATATTATATATACATTTATAAATTACATTATTAAATCAAATTAAATTATATATACAATTTTTTAATGTTTTACAATGTTAGCAACAGCATCCATATATGATAACAACGTTCTGCGATTCTCTCGTAAACTAGAGGACACATCTTTCCTTCTACAAAGGCATGTATTGTGTATAGCTGGTGGAAAATCGACGGACACTTGTCAAAGGTACCGTCGCAAAAAATGGAGTCAGCTGCTACCAAAAGTTGTAGACTTCCCTGTGTTGAAAAGATGAGAAGTTTGTCATGGTCACCATCGTTCACTAGCAAAAAGTTATCTCCATCGGAAGTCTTCTTGTATTCATCTGGGAATTCAATGTCTTGTCGTTTTGGAATGGTCTGCGCCCTTGCTCTATACAATGCTGATTTGATGCTGTAGACAGTTGGGATTTTGGCAATAATTTCAGGGTCTGTTGCATCTGCTCTCAAGTCTGAAAAATATAATAAGAATTTTTAGATTAGATTCTGGAAAATAAGAAAAAGCAAAAACAGAAATTATGGTGCATTCTTGGTAGCTAAGAATAATTATCATTTATAAAAGTATTTTTTCTTTACTTACTGGAAATTTATTCTTGATACAAGGTGGTGATAGGTGTACATGTGCATTTCGTTTTCGCCAGTAAGTCTTGGTTTACTGCGTCTGCTATAACTTTTTCAAAGTCAGGTGGATGGTTATGTTCGCCGCTATGAGTTGTTACTATATCTTCTACAGTCGTCGTTCGAGCTTTCCATGTTGATTCAACACACTGCCAGTAAACTCGCTCACTTCTTCTAGATTTGATGCTACACTTGAATCCGTTGTAAATAAGATATTTGCCGCCTCTGCCGTTTGGAATAAAGTTGAAATTAACTTGTGCGCTAGCCATGATTTTCGAAATGATATGCTAAACGAATGAATGAAAGGTTTTAGCGCGCCTTGAATGAATGAATGAATGAATGAATGAATGAAAGAAAGGTTTTAGCGCGCCGAAGGCGCACAGGGACGATGTGGGATTTACCAATCCCTTGCGACCCGGTTAACCTTATTTTACTTCACTTGCATAGCACAGGCCTAGTTTCCTATTGCCTCAAATGGGGTCTGAGGTGGTATGCACACGGTTAGAATTTCCGGCAGATTACGTTGGAGTGATAGATTGTCAATAATCAATCCCCCAACGCCATTAAGACTATTAGAGAGTGGGCTTTATTCGGTTCCAGCTTGGCGATGGTAGAGGTTTGATTCCCACCATGGTGGCGAGTCAGAATATAATTTGTGCGATGGCATATTTAAGGGAAGAAGAGAGAAGAAAACCAAACAGCAACGCCGGTTTGGTAGCGGCCCCGGTTTATGACCATAGCGGTTACAAAAAAGGAGTGGAGAGAACTCCCAACAGTTTAGTTTTGAAAAACCGGGAGTCATCCATCAAGCCTTATAGGAGATAGGATGCCGTATGTGATTA
Organism: Pictodentalium vernedei; assembly: GCA_031216915.1. Lineage (NCBI taxonomy): Eukaryota > Metazoa > Mollusca > Scaphopoda > Dentaliida > Dentaliidae > Pictodentalium > Pictodentalium vernedei. The sequence goes on from CM062297.1 coordinate 313,119,351, forward strand.
TGAGGTATCTGGTTATCCTTCGGGAATTCCAAATGACCTGCCCACCAACCCCCCACCCCCCCAAAAAAAACCCTAAATAAATAACAAAAAAGCCCTTAAAAGGACTGTTTGCTAGCAAGATTGTTTCAATCCTTGCCTTGGTCTTATTTAGGTTTTCTGCACATCTTTGCATGATGATTGTTTCAATCCCTCATAGTTTGTCATTCGGTTTTGGTCGTGTGTCTGATGAGATAGAGGAGGTAGAAAAGATAGAGAGCTGGAAAATGGAGCAATTCGGTTTTTAATTTACAACTGTTCCGTCCGTGACGACCAGTGGCATGTGGATGGGGAAGCCAGCATTTTTTCCCCGAAATTTATATCTGGGGGATAGGGGAGACCCGGTGTGACAGGAATGGAAGTCCGTAGGAAAATTAGTCCCTCTGGACTATTATTCCGCGGAATTATAGTCCTAGGTCTAACATTTCTAGGAATAGTAGTCCGCCGGACTACTATTCCTAGAAATGTTAGACCTAGGACTGTAATTCTGCGGAATAATAGTCCAGAGGGACTAATTTTCCTACGGACTTCCATTCCTTTTACACCGGCAGCAGGTGGAGATTTTCCTCGCTGTTTGCAACTCCCACTGGTAACAGAGGCAAGCTTTCGTGCGTATCGTGTCACCCGCAGCCATTTCTGAATTTTCGTCACCGAGTGCCTAGCTCACCCCATCGCAATATTGTAATCTTTAACCCTTTTGATGCATAGTCCCAATTTATTTAGTTTTCCTATTGAGGACGCGATGCGCATTGAGTTCAATTATTAATTCGCTGTCTTGAAGTCTATTTAGAGTTTTGCTTTGAAGATCTTTTAAGCGCATTGCTATAGTGTCTATTTTGCTATCTCGTGAAGTAGTTTTATCGATGTCCACGTGGGCTTGCGCAGAGCCACGCGCAAGGCATGATTTTGGACCCATTGTAGTTTTTCAATGTTGGTTTTATTCAGGTCACTCGTTATTATGGCCCCATACTCTAGTACTGGGCATAAATATGATTTGTAAAGCTTGAGGAAAACTTCTTTATTGGCTCCCCAATTTTTACCTCTAATCATTTTCAGGAAATTGATGCGTTTAGTGGCTTGGACAGTGACTGAGTTTACGTGATTATTTAGATTGAGACTGCTATCCAGGGTGAATCTCAGAAACTTTGCCCCGTTACTAGCTTCAAGTTTGTGGTCGTAAAGCTTAAGCTCAATATTAGGGACAGCTTTTTCCTTTGCTTTTTATAGAATGTGAGTCTTTGTGTTTTCGCGGCATTTAGCTTGATGCGCTACAGAGCGCACCAGTCTTGCAGGTCGCGGATGGTATCCTGCAGGCGGTTTTGTATTATGTTTCGAGACTTACTGGCCGTCCACATTCCTTTGTCGTCTGAGAATTGAGATAGTTCAACATGATTCTTCCCTAATTTGTCAATGTCATTCACATATATTATAAATAGAAGTGCGCTAACGACCGTACCCTGTGGAGTGCCCGCTTCGAGTTTTATCTCGTCTGACACCTCGCGGTTGACCCTCACTTTGATTTTTTTGATCAGAGAAAAATGATGATATGATCCTTAGAATTTTGGTAGGTAGCCCCATTTTAGCTAGTCTGTATCTCATGCCATTGTGCCAGACAGAGTCAAACGCTTTTTCTACGTCGAGTAATTGCGTGGTTCCTATTTTATTTTGACTGAACGCAGTTTTCATATAATCTACCAGTCTATAAACATGCTCGATTCCCTCTCTTTGGCTTCTGTAGGCCCTTTGCCACTTATTGAAAAAGCTGATTGATTCGAGATAGCTGCGGAGTCTAGTCGTGAGAATCCGTTCGAAAATTTTTCCAATACAGCTGAGTAGGCTGATTGGGCGGTAATTAGCTGGGTTGCTCAAGTCCTTGTCGGGTTTGGGTATCATGACTCCTGTAGCTACTTTCCAACATTTTGGGAAGTATCTACTAGAGAGACAGCAGTTTAGGAAGTTAGTGAGTCTACCGAAAAAAGTATTGGGACATTGTTTTGGGATTTTGTATGAGACCTCGTCCCCTCCTGAGGAAGAAGAAGACTTACATTTTTTAATTGTGTTTGCCACTTCTTCTTGGCTTATCGGTTCCGTGAGTTCATGGCCATCTCCGTCCTCGAGCGTTTGGCTGAAGTTGGCATCGTTAAACGTTGCCTTGTTGTCTTGAACAAATTTGTTTACTTCTTCTTTGAACTCGTCATCAAACCTATCGCCCTCATGTGGGCGATGATATTTCTTAAGGAGCTCAGCGAAGGGCCATAGCTCCATCGCTGATCTTAAGAGCCTTACTGTTGGCGTCTTTATGTTTTTGTCCAGTAAGGGTTTTAAAAGTATCCCAAAACTTTTTAGGCTTCCCATCTCACGCGATTGTCGTTTGCTATTATTTTTTAACTTCGCCGTGGAGGCGATTATACACGGCTTTAAGTTCGACATTTTTAGTTGGAAGTTTTTCTGATTTGTATGCACGGAAGGCCTTTCTTTTTGTTTTATTATTTGGAGTGTGGTTTCAGTTATTCTGTTGGCCAGCGGTTTAACCGTCTGTTTGGGACAAATCCCATCAGGAGTGTTGTTAATGACTTCACTGAGATTGGCACATGCTTGCTCGAGCTCGCAGGTATTCATTGGGTCGTTTGTGTTTATTTCAACCTGAATTATATTTCTGAAGAGGCCCCAGTAAATTTTGGATAGATTCCTCCTACTCATTGTGGGGTATCTTGTGGGTCCGCTGCAACCGTGTAGTGTAGCATGAACAGGCAGGTGGTCGCTACCTAAATCATCGTCCTCCACAAATATGTCTTGCATTTGATTAGTTAGTGATTTACTGTTATAATTAAGTTAAGGATGTCGGATTGGTGGAGTGTGTTGTTACTGACGTGGGTAATGTCTTGGTCGTTATTTAATACAAAAAGATCAAATTGTTCGATGATATTGAAGAGGGCGTCGCCATTGGGCTCCGTTTTATTGCATCCGAAAACCTGATGTTTGGCATTGAAATCACGTAAGAAAATACAGTGTTTGTGATTTTTCACAAAGAATTCAAAGACTTTGCTGTCAACTGTTTTTTCGGTTCATTATAATAAAATGAGATTACGGCAACTTTTTTATGATCTAGTTCAATCTCAGCGGCAATCACCTCTGCGTTGAGGTGATTGCTTGATATCGTTTTATATTTTAAGTCCCACCTTATGAGGAGAGCCACTCCGCCTCCACGTTGTGTGGGACGGTCTCGTCTAATGATGTTGAATCCACTTAGCAAAAATGTCTTACTTGGCTTTAACCATGTTTCGCTGATACCAATTACATCTACGTTTGTGAAGTAATCGGACATCTGTGAGCTTTTGCAGTAAACGCTTCGAGCGTTCCACTGAATTATTTTCAACTTGGCTTTAATCATGTTTCGCTGATACCAATTACATCTACGTTTGTGAAGTAATATTACATCTGTGAGCTTTTGCAGTTAACGCTTCGAACGTTCCACTAAATTATTTTCAACTTATCCATAATTGGTCAGTACCTGACGTAATTGTACTAGTTAACTTGTTATGGGTGTGATTTATATTTTATTTATGGCGGCTTCTAGTAGCGAGGAAGAGATTTGAGTTCGATATAGCTTGGGTGCTGTTTTCCAACTTCTTTACATATGTCGGAAACACTGGCGTCGAAGTGTTTGTTCATTATATTAAAAATTGAACCAGCCATTAGGCTACACATCGAATACGGAGAGGTTGAGTTTTGTACGCTGTTGACATTCGTAGCTTTGAGTTCTATGTCGGTTTTAACTTTTTTGTAGTGGGGACACCTCCGATAATTGCTTGGGTGTTGCCCGTTACAATTTGGGCATTTCAGTGTTGAAACATTGCATGACTTTGTTAAATGTTTTTCGCCGCATTTCATGCAACGCAACTCTCCTTTGCATCTGTTCGACATATGGCCAAATGTCTGGCATTTATGACACTGTGTGGGCTGAGGCAAAAACACGATACTCCTCAGTCTCATATTTTGGTCCGTTTATACAAACACATATTGTTAATGAAGTTTAGTTTTGTGGCCCTATTGGGGCATTTTACTTTAATTTTCCACATAGGGTTGCCTGTAGCCTTAGATATTAGTCTGCCCTACGAGTATCCCGACAGGGCTTCATCAATATCCCCATCATTAATCTTTGTGTGAACCCTTGTGACGACTACGCAAGGGTTTTGCAGCGGTTGATGCTGTTATTTATTCGTCTGGTGTTTGGCAGTATTATCCTTGAGGTTGTTTAGAAAGGGCTCTTACCTTGTCGGCGAACGATACACCACTGTCAGTGGTGAATGTTGGCGTCGCCGGTATCGTTTTCGTTGCGTTACTGTCTGCCGATTTCCCATCATTATGGATCTCCGCACTGGTTGTTACTACTATAACATCAATGGTGCCCGAGGTCTCAACGACAACAACACCCGGGTTATCGGTGTGTGTCGACGCTTTCCGAGTTTTCTTAGCCACTGTTTCTATTTCCAGGGGCTCACCGTTTTCTTGGAAGTCTGTATCCAATTTCCTTTTCGGTCGCGGCGAAATCTGATTGACCACATCACAGGTGGGAACAGTAGTTGCCTCTTGCTCTATGAGCGTACGCAACCAGTTATCTTGACTGTCGGTGACGAGTTCCGAGCCCTGATTTGGTGATACCTCCAAAGAGATGCCGTGCATAGGTCTCCCCATCTCAGTGGTATTATGTATAAAGGGCAAAACAGGTGTAGGATTAGTTTTGCCCACCATCTCCTTGCTAGGATTAGTTTTTGAAATCTGCTGAGTTGTATCAACTGGCTTAGAAGCACTAGCGATATCCGTAACTGCTAATCGATGAATGAAAGGTTTTAGCGCGCCGAAGGCGCGCAGGGACGATGTGGGATTTACAAATCCCTTGCGACCCGGTTAGCCTTATTTTATTTCACTTGGATCTTGGATCACACAGGCCTAGCTTTCCTACCTCTAAACTAATGTCTCAGAGAACTTTTATAGGCATGAATGGTACAAGTAAAAGCTTTAATCAAATAGATATATAAACAAGGAGTGAAACGTTATCATCAATTCAATAATTCACTGAAGGTCGGGACTTTGTCTCATAAAGAGACTAATAAGTACAACTGTGAAAGTGAGTAGTCTTAAGCCGTATTGTTTTGATACACCTAGACTGGGAACAATAGATGTGGGGTGAACGGGAAGACCCCTTTTGATACAGACTATAACTGACTCGAGCAAGTTAATTAATTTCAGAATGTGGGGTGAGCGAGAATGAGCCCAATCTTGTCACCAGACGCCGACTCGGCTTGAGATTCAGCGATGCTGTTGTGGATTGCATTAAAAAGGTATAACGAAGTAATGGGCGGACCAATACTATTGATACATTAAATAATAAGTAATAATAATAATAATAATAAATTGAATATTTTATCTGAAGGACTATAATTTTTATTTGAAACTATACTGTTTAGTTTAAATAAACTTAAACCGTTGTAACTTCTAGTGAAGCTACAGCAGCACTGATTGATCTTATGAGAGGTTGGTAAATCATCAGATTGTTTTATTTGGTGAGTTGTCTTTTTCTTTAATCAGTGCTTTTTGATTGCATAAACAGATTGTTTTGTAAGTAATGCTTAACAAATATATCATATTCCATCACGGACAGTGTAAACACTTTAGGTGTGATGCATGCTAACATCCACCATGTATTGATTTTGTACATATATTGAAAACGAAAAAAAATAGAAATACCTTTTAATGCAACCCGCAATAGCATCGCTGAATCTCCGACCGAGTCGGCAGTTCGGTGGGCGACAAAATCTTTTGTCAAAACTTTTTTTGTTTCCCTTTTTTCGCGATTATGCTCTGAAACTATTTTAAAAGACACAATTGTTGTTTTATTGGAGTAAATATAAAGGTTTGAGATAATATCAGGCCCAGATTTAGGATAATGTAAGGTGGATATAGAATTTCGTTGGGAAATCTCGAGTACACTTTTTAATAAGGTTAAAAAATTAGAAAAAAGCACAGAAAACAAAAATATAAATGAATTTTTGTTCTTATTATTTGCATTGTATTCGGCATATATAAATACTCATTTCGGTCAAATATGGGTGAGATAGGGGCATTTTTTAGGAAACAATAGGGAAAAGTATTTTCGAGTCAGCAGTCTTACGAGTCGGCATCGGCGTACACTTTTAGTGACCACCAACAAAATGTCCGATCGCCAGAATGTCCGATTGTTAAAATGTCCGACGGCTGGACGGAAGGTTCAACAATTTTGGATAAAATGTTCGATGGTCATTGGACAAAATGTTCGAAAAAAAATCAGTTACTGACTTGCCTTTATTGCATAAAGATATTCCTATATCCCGAATATTTGAATTCTATCCGTCATGTAATGTTTGAAATAAAATAAATTTAAGACTTTCGGGAGTTTCGGAAGAACACAGTGCAGCTAACACCACGCCGAAAAAACAAATTATTGAATTTGAATTTACTTGTTTGTTTAATAATTTTGATGAACATACCTCACACGCGCAATCATCTTCCAACATTTCTATTCCAATAGTACACACGTCACAACAACAAGCAACACCTACATGTATGGACATTCCACTACAAACACCAAACTACCTACCAAAATTCTAAGGATCATATCATCATTTTTATCTGATCGAAAAATCAAAGTGAGGGTCAACCGCGAAGTGTCAGACGAGGTAAAACTCGAAGCGGGCACTCCACAGGGTTCGGTCCACAGCCCGCTTCTATTTATAATATATGTGAATGACATTGACAAACTAGGGAAGAACCATGTCGAACTATCTCAATTCTCAGACGACAAAGGAATGTGGACGGCCAGTAAGTCTGGAAACATAATGCAAAACCGCCTGCAGGATACCATCCGCGACCTGCAAGACTGGTGCGCTCTGTGGCGCATCAAGCCAAATGCCACGAAAACACAAAGAATCACATTCTATAAAAAACAAAGGAAAAAGCCTGTCCCTAATATTGAGCTTAAGCTTTATGATCATAAACTTGAAGCTAGTAATGAGGCAAAGTTTCTGGGATTCAACCTGGATAGCAGTCTCAATCTAAACAATCACATAAACTCAGCCACTGTCAAAGCCACTAAACGCATCAATTTCCTGAAAATGATTAGAGGTAAAAATTGGGGAGCCAATAAAGAAATTCTCCTCAATCTTTACAAATCATATATACGCCCAGTACTAGAGTATGGGGCCATAATAACAAGTGACCTTAATAAAACCAACATTGAAAAACTACAACGGGTCCAAAATCATGCCTTGCGCGTGGCTCTGCGCAAGCCCACGTGGACATCGATAAAACAACTTCACTAGATAGCAAAAATAGACACTATAGCAATGCGCTTGAAAAATCTTCAAAGCAAAACTCTAAATAGACTTCAAGACAGCGAATTAATAATAGAACTCAATGCGCATCGCGTCCTCAATAGGAAAACTAAATAATCTGGGGCGTGTCTATCTAAAGGGTTAAAGATTACATCGTTGTGATGGGGTGAGCCAGGCATTCTGTGACCTAAATTTAGAACTGGCTGCGGGTGACACGATATGCACGAAAACTTGCCTCTGTTACCAGTGGGAGTTGCAAACAGCGAGGAAAATCTCCACCTGCTGCCGTGTCTCCCCTCCCTGAGATATAAATCTTCTAAGGGCTTTTTTGTGGGTGGGGGGGGGGGGGGGGGGTTGGAGGTCATTTGGAATTCCCGAAGAATAACCAGATACCTCAAAATCACATACGGCATCCTATCTCCCAGAAGGCTTGATGGATGACTCCCGGTTTTTTCAAACGAAACTGTTGGAGCTTTCTCCACTCCTTTTTTGTAACCGCTATGGTCATATACCGGGGCCGCTACCAAACCGGCGTTGTTGTTTGGTTTTCTTTTTTCTTTTTCCCTTAAAATTGCCATCGCACAACATTATATTCTGGCTCGCCACCATGGTGGGACTCAAACCTCTACCATCGCCAAGCTGGAACCGAAGAGAGCCCACTCTCTAATAGTCTTAATGGCGTTGAGGGATTGGTCTTTGACAATCCATCACTCCAATGCAAACTGCCGGGAATTCTAACCGCGTGTATACCCCTTCAGACCCCATTTGAGGCAATAGGAAAACTAGGCCTGTGTGATCCAAGATCCAAGTGAAATAAAATAAGGCTAACCGGGTCGCAAGGGATTTGTAAATCCCACATCGTCCCTGCGCGCCTTCGGCGCGCTAAAACCTTTCATTCATTCAAACACCTCAAGATAACCAATTTCATATATAATTCTTAGTGGTGCCTCACAGAAAGGAAAATGCCTTCTTGTCGACACATGTAAAAACAGTTACAAACAGCGTTTGTTCATTTAGGTGAGTTTTCGAAACACACATGGGGAACTTTTAAGTAATAATACAGGTACAACCAGTTGCAGTCAATTTAATGTAAACTCGACTTTAACAACATGGTCAAGTCATTAAGCTGATCTAGCAAGTTGCCAGTAAACATATTCCTAGGGACTGTCAATAGTCATTGCTACTCAGATGACTAGTGCTTGTCCATTTAGTTGAGTTTTTGAAATCACACATGGAGTATTCTTAGAAGTTTAGTAAGTAATAATACAGGTACATCTTGTCGCAGTCAATTTAATGAAAGCGCAATTATAACAAAACGTGGTTAAGTAGTAGTCCTTAAATTGACTCCAACAAGTTGTCACTGTACACATTCTCAGAGACTGTAATTAGTCCATTTTTCGACTTTTTGTTTTTTGGTGTTTTTTTTAATAAAATGAAGTTAGTAAAGGTTTTATTGCCATTTAGTATTGTTACTCCCATTTTCCCTGGGAGAAAACAGGGAGAATAGCACAAGCAAATTTTACTTCCTTCATTAATATATTAATGTAACAGGATAGTGTCTGTATTATATGTCATGATGCGCACACTGTTGATACAATGAACAGAAAAAAAATACAGAACACTAAAAGATGGGGAAAGCGTCGTTTTCACAAAATTGTAAAAAACAGCTTCTTCTGCATTGTTATACTACTCCATAGGAAAATGCCCGAAGTTTTTGAAATGATGCCCACATCGACATTTCGACATTTTTTATATGAACTTCCCAAAACCTCAGTGTTAAATGTATTGAGAACTTTAGAAAATTAAGGAGAATTAACTTTCCTGTAAATCGCTTCCAATGACGGAAATTATCAGCCATACCCTTCACATTTTCTTCAAGTACTTGCGTGCGCAGTGGCAGACTAAGAATTTGGAAAAAGAATGGGCGAATTGCTTCACATGGTGCTGAGCATCACACAAGCTTCTTAGAGGCTCAGATATTGCTCCACAATCTACTGCGCACGACGGGGTCCTGAGACATTCCCGTTAAAATAATTTTGCTTCAATTGCATACAAAACGACGTATTTTCATTGATTTATGGACTCGGAAAGACTTCAGATTCCAGTTTTAACGAGCCCGAAAACTAGGAAACGGGATAAAAACCTTGACTTCGATATTACATTGCAATAATGTTTTGTTATCGTCAAACACTATCACAAGGGCTGGGACAGAACATTGGTAGACGCGACACCATTACTCTTGCCAAAATAGAAGAGAGCTCACCGGATGCTGGATCCACCTTTGGGGTGGAGGGTGGGTTGCATTTTTTCGCAGATCTGAATACGACTTTCCCTTTGAAAGCCACATGTGGCGTAATATCATATAGCCTGAAGTATAATGTGGCGTAATATCATATAGCCTGAAGTATAAAAACAACATACAATTCCTCCACTACATTTTGAACGTCATTCATTGACATGATTATAATATCTGCAGATACATGTTTGTAATCTTCAATTCAAAACTTCCTTATTGCAGACAACTTAACGTTAATGTAGATATATCGGCTTAACCCTTTACCCAACGCAGACGATATCAAAATTTATTATTTTAAATATCATTTTTTAAAAGTTTTCAAACAATTTCAACAAAACCATGTCATGACACCTCTCATTTGAACGAGCTCGACGAGCTCGTTCCAAAGAGGGATCACATGATATGGTTTTGTTGAAATTTTTTTAAAAGTATTTTTTCAGCTGCTGAATTTGCATATTATATTTGCGGATATGGCCAATTCGTTGGGTGAAGGGTTAAGTATCATTTTAGTTCAAAATTTAAAACAAGACGGGTCTCTTTTGGTGTGTGCTTTCAAGCAGGGGTGGCGCCAGGACTTCAGCGACGCAGGGGCTATGATCACCGATAGGGAGGTTAGAGAGTCACTGGCCCCACCCGGCCGACCGTGGTTCGGCCCGGCGTGAGAAATTTATGTTTGTATAAGGAAAAAATCGCAATATCCTTGATTTCAGAGGCTTTGAGACAGTCAAAACGAAACGCAAAAACGAGAAAAATTGTGGCTTGTGGAACCAGAGTGTCAAAAAAACAGGTGTTATGTTGATTCGCCATGACACCTGTTTTTGATACCCTAGTTCCACAAGCGAGACATTGAATAAATTACGATATAACTGACAACAAAGACAAGATGTGTGTCGACCTGTGATTGCGCAGAGGGCTTCTCTGGTATCGGACTAAAATCGAATTCTCGCAATGTAATTAACTCTGCTGATGCCACAGTGATTATATGTCCATCTGCTTATTCCTATTATACACGAGCATCTGGTCTTCGAAAGTATTATCTGTATCTTTATGGTGTTTGCATAGTTTTATCTCCCCGACGAATTTGGCCGATTTCCCCGATGGCCGAGGGAGGAGGAATCGGAAGATATCGTCTCAAAAGTCTGACATAGTATACGTCAGAATTTCAAGATCTTTTCTCAAATCACTCGATATTTCGATATATCTGAAACATTAATGATACTATAACAAAAATTCGAGATCTTTTAGCAAAATTTAAAGGTTTTTCTCAAAATGTCGAAGATCTGTTCTAGTATTTTTAATATACTGTTTCAAAATTTCATGACTTGCCTTGAAATTTCGAAATCTTTTTTAAAAATTTCCAAACCTTCTCGAGCAATGTCAAGATGCTGTCTCAGTTTGAAAATATTATTAAAAGACCTCTCTAAGTGCAGTTATTGCGCATGCGCGACACACTATCGTAGAATGATAGGTGTTTTCGTCGGCTATTTGTTCACCGGAGGGCATTACCTTGGTTTGTATGTTCACACGTGGTTAATGATATACCGAAAGGCATGTAACTGGAATGAGTTGTGTATCTGAGAATGCATTCGATTGTTTATTTGGTTCCAGTTTTGATATTCATGATCAAAATTCCCATTTAGGGCTATTTTGCAGTGTTCCCACCCTATTCTGTGTGTTCTTCTGATCGAATATTGAGCTCAAGAGGCAAAGTCCTCATCTCCTACCTTTCACAGGGAAAGCACGCAGTGCTATAGGCATAGGAGTGTGTTGCAGTTTAAAGGAGTACGACTTATTGCCAAAAACCACCCACCAGTAACTAAAAATTGAACAAATAGACACAGAACTCCTCAATTTTAAAGTCAAAACATTCGGTTTCTTGCCATACCGCCATATCATATTAGCAAGGGACTATAGTAGTACCTTTCCCTTGTTCTGGAGAGCACTTCGGTAGAGAAAAATAACCTACAATCTGGAACAAGAACGGTATTATGCTTCTATTTTTTTAGTCTTCCATCCTGTTTTGTACACTCCTGTTCCTCTTCTAAATAGCCAAAGACATTCAATCGTCCAATCAAATTACCCTGCGCCCTGATACCCTAGCCACTATCAACTACTAAAGAGTGAAGGATAGTCCCCATTGAGTTCGGAAGTATGCCCCACAGCTTATCTGTATGCGGTAAATTTGCTTTCGATTAGTTGCTTAGTCAAGTCACTGAGCAATGCTCAAAGGGCAAATGACCGAACAGCTCAAATGGCTCATCTGCAATAAGCAACGAACCAAACTAACAATCCAAAGCAACCCCAGAACACACCACAGTTCCGTTACAGTCAATTCGGTCTCTTATTTTGAGACCGCCCAGTTAATTTTGCTTGAAAGAAAATATGGGTTGTGGCACCAAAAATTGACCCACGTGGTTCACGCTTGGCTCCGATGCCAGATAGTCAAAACAGGTTGGAAGTTCCAAATAGTGGTTATGGCCATTGGTGTCACCAGAGGTCGTTGAATACATTTTTCAAAACTTCTGAGACTTCTTGCAAATTGTGTACCACAAATTCATTCCCGGGACTCATTTATGAAGTGGTGCGTTGAAATTTTGTTCATTTTTGATGATTCTGTGTAATCAGTTTCTTAGGAAATGGTAATTCTACTCTAAAGTCGGCAAAACTTTTTATTTTCTATTTCACAATGAACGATCTAAACTCTTAAACACTCTCATTTCTCAAAATTATCACTCACCGTCTCCTCATTTACTCCCAGTAGCAAAGCCTGCTTCTCTAGCATATTAACCCTTTACCCAACGTAACGGCCAAAACCGGCCAGCGCTATTCTCAAAAATCGCCAATTAATTTTCAAAATATTTTCATTTTTTTGTCTCAAAAACATAGGTTATGATCCCCCGATGGAACGAGCTCGTCGAGCTCGTTCCAACGAGGGATCATAACCTATGTTTTTGAGACAAAAAATGAAAAAAATTAGTTATTCAAGAATTTTTTTTGCAAGTGTCGTCTGCTTTTCATGTTAGGTAAAGGGTTAAAATATGTTCATCTTATTCATAAAAAACAATGTACGTGTAAAGGTTTTTATCCCGAATTCACTTAGTGAAGCCAAAGAAGGGTTTGTTAGCTTGTGCGACCATCACCAGCTGGACGCAGGAAAGTACGGGAACCCCACACTTACCACTGCGAGGATTATTTTATATCCCTGCAATAAAAAGGCAAATAAAACTCTCATCACATGTAGGCCCTATATATCTCGTGATAAAGATTCAACCTACCAACTTGGCATTATAGGGTTGTTGTTCATTCAAATTGTCGAGGCCATCATAATGTGGTTTTCAACAGTTCAAAAGACTGTATTGTTTTGTTTTCTAACTAAGCAAAAGCACGTACGAAGCAAGAAAAATATGCCCCAATATAAAGGACACACATTTGGGCCGTGATGTACTTATCAAATAAAAACTGAAAGTAGGCTGTGGCAACGTAGACCTGTTTTACGATGTTTTATAACGTTTCAATTTCGGAGAGGGAATCTGTTGTTTCACTCCTCCTTATCACACACCAGGAGGCGGAGCCAGTGAATTTTACATGTTCTGTTGCATATTCTGTCAGAGAAATAGGTCTCTATAGACGGTCGCTTCGCCTGAGCAAAGTCCAACTGGACCCGTAATTGTATTCATTGACTAGAAAGTAATTTCAGCTAAGCGCGCAAGCTTGAATCGGTTCGGGGAAAAGAAATTATTGTCCTTGGGTTATTTCAGTCATTATTATATAATCATGTGTAGGATAGAGTTTCATTATCTAGCTAATAACCAGAACATTTTTGTTAGATAAATACCAAATGGGAATATTTATGCAGAAACCTTGATGGGAATGGTCGGGTTTCAGTTTGTTATTTTTCTTCCTTCGGGGAGTGGAAAGCTCTATTGAATCTTAGTGCGAGAACCCCACAACAGAAAGTTCGCACACCGAATCGGCAGCTTCAGAAAATAAGCCGGAAACAGAGAGTTCACAATCTCAATCAACCTCTTCAGAACATAAGGCTAAAACAGAGTTCACAAACTCAATCAACGGCTTCAGAAGATAAGCCTAAAGCAGAGAGTTCACGAATTGAGTCAACCGCTCCAGGAGATATTTCTAAGACAGAGAGTTTGCAAACATCAGTCAACCGCTTCGGGGGATAAGTCTAAAATATAGAGTTCACACACTCAGTCAACTCAACTGCTTCAGGAGAAAAGTCTAAAACAGAGAGTTTAGAGACTCAGCCATTTGCTTCAGCAGATGAGTCAAAAACAAAGAGTTCACAAACCCAATCAACGACCTCAGACATAAGGCTAAAACAGAGAGTTCACGAACTCGGTCATCCTCTTCGGACATAAGTCTAAAACAGAGATTTTATAGACGCAACCAACCGCTTCAGAAGATAAGCCAAGAGCAGAGAGTTCACAGGCTCAGTGAACCGCTTCAAGAGAAAAGTCTGAAACAGAAAGTTCACAAGCTCAATCAATCACATCTTCAGATGAAACTAAAATGTTCACCCACACATGCCCAGAATACGGAGATCGTTCCCTGAGTTCCAATGTGTCCTATGTGCCAGTAGGCACACAGAACACATTGGAACTCAGGGGACGAGCTGTCGACAACTTTCTGAGAGAGCAACTCTAAAGAGAGACATTCGCAGGAGACGACAAGTATCTGCACCAAATAAATAATGAAAAGTATTTTCCCGTGTGCACAAGGTCCCCAATAGTGAAAGTGTTTATCAACAAGAGGCCCCAGATGGCACGAGGGCGTTCACCTGACATGGTAGCCTAAATATCAACCCAGGGAAATGATTTGAACAAGTTGCATCTGCCCTTCCTAAGAAAAGCTTATACCAAATATCCAAAGATTCTAACCAGTAGATCTAAAAAAAAATTTTTTTTAAAGAATATTCCTCATATTGAACTAAGTAATAATTCGGACTCCCACAGGGAGCCCAAATATGAACCCAGGGACTTGGTTTGAAAAAACTTGAATCTCACCTCCGTAAGTATGCTGTATACCAAATATCAAAGATTCTGACTGGTGGGTGTGAAGGAGAAGATTTTTGAAGAATATTCCTCATATTGAACTAAATTATAATTCGGGCTCCCACAGGAAGCCCAAACATGAACTCACGGACTTGACTTGAACAAACTTGAATCTCACCCCCTAAGGATGCTGCATACCAAATATCAAAACATTCCGACTGTTGTATCTGAAGAAGATTTTTAAAGAAAATTCCTCATTTTGAACTAAGTTATAATTTGGACTCCCACAATGAGCCCAAATATGAAGCCAGGCACTTGGCTTGAACAAACGTGAATCTCACCCCCATAAGCATGCTGCATACGAAATATCAAAAGATTCTGATTGGTGGATCTGAAGAAGAAGATTTTTTAAAATTTTCCTCATACTGGACTAATTTAAACATTTGGGCTCAAACAGAGAGCCCAAATATTGACCCGGGGATTTGATTTCAATAAACCTGTGAAACAATCTTGCAAAGATGTTATATGTGAAATTTGAAAGCTTTTGAAGCAGTGGTTTGGGAGAAGAAGAGTCTTAAATGTTTTCCCCATTTCCCACAGTAATGTTACCCACAGTGTTAAAAAATGCTGACTCAGCACCTTTTCAAAGACCTGGAAAAGTACCCTATGATAAAACCGATGACAATTGTTTTTTGGATCATTCCTTTCTGCTGTTCCTCAGGAAGCTTCACACAAAATAAAAATTCTCAGTGCCGTGCAGTTTTGAAGACATTGCAACTTTTACTCGCTGGATGTCGGATAATCTAGAACAGTCCATAAAGAAACCAATTATAGTCCTAGGTCTAACATTTCTAGGAATAGTAGTCCGCCGGACTACTATTCCTAGAAATGTTAGACCTAGGACTATAATTCCGCGGAATAATAGTGCAGAGGGACTAACGTTCCTACGGACTTCCATTCCTTTTACACCGGTAACACGGGAATAAGAAAGGAGATAGTGAGTATATGCGACGAATTATTAAGGCAAACGATCATACATAAACGCTGGTATAAATCTGTCAGGGGTGCGTTACGAAAAAAAATAGTATAGAATCAAGAACCAAGAGGAAATTTGTTTGGCATAACTATAATGTTTCAGTGATCACCTGGAATTTGGGGAGACAGGGGCTTCAGACCCACAGGGCCAACCACGGTTGAAAATTTTGATTTTCAGTTTCAAACTCGCCAAACCTTGACTCATAATCATTTGGAAGGCTTGTTTCTAACGTCAAAGTTTTGCCTGTTTTAGTGGAGACCCGCGCTCAGAGTAGGCCCCCACGCTCGGAGAGTACTGCAAATAAGGGACATGCTCATTCTGTGTGTTACTTGAGGGAATGGATGGTGTATCGTAAAAAAAAACAATGTTTCGATATCCTTTAAAACTTACCCGTACTCCAAGGGCATCCACATATTGGAGAACAAGTTTTTTTATTGTATTTTAGTAAGAGTTATTCTTTATTGCATGTAAAATGCCGTTTTCAATTTAAAAAAATCAATCAATTTATCCGATTTCTACCATCGCGACACTGATACCCCAAGATAAAAGCGTCAAGGGCCCGGTTCGCCATTTAGAAGACAAACATAAACTCGATAATTGCCAAATCAGTATATGTGTGTGGGCATTCCTTATAAATAGATAAGTGGGCTATGTTTTGAAAATCCAGCGACTTTCGACTAACTTCGGTCATATTCAGCGCGTAGGAGGAGGCCCTCACCAAGAAGTAAATAGAAAAAATGAAAAACACAAAATGGCGTTTCTCATGAAAGAAATCGTAGGTTCAGACACTCGCAAGGTGTTGCCAACTCAACCGATCTTATGCCTTAGCTTTCTTCTCGGATATTTGAGGTAACTTCATCCCAAGATGGTTTGGATGTAAGTTGCCTCTGTGTACAGTTCTCTTCTAAGCATGTTGACAGGCTTTCAGGAATCATGCTTCTACCAATTGAGCAGTTGAGGTTCTATACAATAAAACCTTCATGACATATATTATATAATATGCGTATATTACTCGAAGATTCAGAGATGAAGAAGTTTTGCCAAGTATATATTACCGTACATGGATATAGCCTTAACCAATGGCCTAGCCAGAATTTCTTATTTGGGGGGTGGGGGGGGGGGGGGGGGTGGGGGGCACTAAAATCTGGGGGGTGCCTGTCATTCAATGATTAACCATTTGTACACTAATATCAATGTTCCGAACTATCCAGCACAAAATATATTTCCATAATGCAACTAGGAATTTAACCAATACAGTCTTGTTTTACAGAGTTCAATGAGATATGCCAAACAAGTCTGAATTGGTTACATCCCAAGATATATTATGAAAAAAATGCAGGTTGAATACCTAGCATTCAATGATTAACTCTCTGCGCACTGATGTCCTGTTGACGTATCATTATATCTGATACACCTCATGTTGTTAAGCCTTTACCTAACACGAAAGACAGACGACACTTGCAAACAGAAACCGGGCGTGGTCGTTGTTGGGAGAAATAGATTCACGCCGCGTTTTCAGCACCAGACTCAAGCAGTGCCGCCTGAATCCGTGCGTGAACGTATGTCTCACCGTGGCGAACTCGCCCGTTTCATTTTTGTTGGGGTGGTTCTTATCAAGGGGTCAGTGACTTCTGAACAAAAAGCATAATCAACAGGGCTTCACTGAAAATAACAATTTTAATACATATAGAAACAATATAGTAACTTGTGACTTACAAGAAATCTAATGAATAAAACACAACGTCAGTCACACCACACCCACACAGTTTGTGAGTCAGTTTTTTTCTCTGTTGCCGCTGGTTGCTTCCCCCTTGTCGCTGATGTTTGATCTTCTCGGCTCAATGTTGTGTCTCTGGACTCTGGTCGCCATTAACGAACATATAACGGTATGTCGATCTATCACTGCAATCGCACGGTCGCTGACGTATTGTCACTTTACTGGATACCTTTACTCTAACATGTCACGGAATGACACTCTATCACTGCCGTCGCACGGCCACTAACGTATTATCACTTTACTGAACTCCTTTATTGTAACAGCCGCTTCTTCGAGGTTTAATTGCTTCCCTCCAGTTACCTCAAACTAATGTTCATACAGACAAAGCCTACTCTGTCTACCAATGGCTTGCCTTCTACAACAGGTCCTACCGTCTACCTGAATGCCAATTTCCGTGAGCTCTTGGAGTTCGTACTTCCTATTTCTGATCCTACACTCATATGCGGCCACCGACTTCGCCCGCGACTGTTCCTACTCTAAATATGAGCTCTGTGCCCCAACCCTCATCACATTACAACATGCCTATACTTTCGTACCGATGCGGCACATCCTTTAACCTGTAGCATGGGGCGGCCCTAGTTTCATGTCTACGACCCACAGTCGTAAGTAAACGCCTTGAGACTGGAATGAAATTTTGGAGAAAACACCCGACTCCTTATTCAATCGCAAGGACATTAATTACAATTTTAATTGCTTCTCTTGAAGTTGGCCGCTATAGATCTGTCTTAATTTAAAATTCTCTTTCACATTCTTTGAACGCATCATACTTTCGCTATATATTGACACCTCTGACAGTCCCCTGTCAGAAAAAAGACGATGTCGATACAACATCGGGCATTACAAGTGCGCTACTTATGATTAGGCGATTATAGCCACAAATGATAATATAATTAGATGAATGATCACTTTGGATAGTTAAACAGGTGTCTTCTGTTTGAAGCTTATAAAGTAAGATCATTGTTTCAGACCAGATAAGCGCTGCATGGCGTTACTGGCTCCTTTTGAGATTCTTCTCCATTAAAGTTATCAGTTTTATTGCGTCCTCACTGATTTATTTCTGATTACATACACATATGGCTTACTTGACAAATCGGCTTCGGGGCCCGTCATACACCTAGCTTTTCGCTTTATATTTAGCCCGAGCGAGAAAGATTATCAAAAATATATTATAAATTATCACCGCCAACATGTATGGTATATGGAGACTTAATACCTGGATGTCGATTTTTAAACACCGAGCCGTAGGCGAGGTGTTTAAATGAGACATCCAGGTATTAAATCTCCATATACCATACACGTTGACGGAGGTAACGTTTCTGTCCCGTTTGAAACACAATAGGAACAGATGGAGAAAAAATTTGTAGACGCGTTTCCCACGCTCCGTAAAAAGTTGGACCAAATTCGTGAATAACTGTTTTGTTTTTACAAACGCAGAAGACAACAGGTATAGTTACATCCCTTGGGTCGTTAAGGAAACGAGTAAACAGTATTTTGTTGACATATCGTCCCCTGAGTTCCAATGCCTTCTATGTGCCTACTGGCACATATAACACATTGGTACTCAGGGAACGAATAATTTGCTCTTATTTTATTTTTCTCAAGTTGTTTCATTTTAATTATTCGACTATTTAATTTATAATGACAATATATGATCCAGTTGTCGGAAATCTGATGATATTTGTGACTATTTTCATGTTTTTTGGTTCGAGTTTTACATCGGGGCGAGCAAACGCGGAAAGCTTTCGTTTAAACCATATACCCCCGATGTTTCGCGTGCGCTTGTACCCTGGATGTTGCACGCTCTCATATACCTTGGATGCTGGGTGCACCCTTTGCCATGGCTATTTGCCCAGGGCATTCTGACCAATCAAAAGACCGAATTTATCGGGATACTGGGACAAACACTTTTAAACAACAAAATCGTGAATTCAAGCTATCACTTTGACATTGAATGACTACTTTTTCATTTTTTGCGTCAACAACATAGGATATGACCTCCTGTTTGTCATAAGCTCAAAAGCTGTTTCTGAGACAAAAAATGAGAATATAATAAAAAAAATTAAATGCTGATTTCTGTAAATAGCGCTGGCCGATTTTGGCCGATGCGTTGGGGAAAGGTTAATCTCAGGAACGCTTCCATTATGACAATTTGCTCTTACTGGCGTTTAAACAAGGGCAATTGACCCCGAGACATCAAGCTACCTTACAGAAGGTGTGATCTGTCAAGTTGATGCTCTGCGTGAGTTCCCTGTCAATATGGTCATAATGTCATAAGTACGGTTCTGTGTTTTATTGCAATTACACAGGTTTTGTATTCCAGCACTTGGTAATCCTATAGCAGACGACTTGAAAAACGCCGTGAAAATGGTGACATAGATTTCAAAATTGGGTGTGCCTGGATAGATTTTGCGGATGCCCAGGTATCCTCGGGCACCCCATAGCTACGCCACTGATCTTAGCACCCAAATGATGATGGCAGTTTGTAGAAAAGTCTAGTAAATCCCACAAAACAGCTGCTGGCGTCTTTTTGTCGAATGTAACATTTAAGATCATGTCAGTACTCATAAATTGAGGGTGTGTGGATGAGAAGAGAGAAGTTTATCAATAATTGAAGTTTTCATTAAGCAGAACCTTTGAATTCCCATAATATAATGTCAATGTGCGGATTCAAATGGACAAATCGCAATCACAAATGACAGAGGCAGTCCTTGGGGACATGCGTAGAACTGCTTACATCGATCGAAGGCAAGTGCGCCATCGACATGCAGTACGGCTTCGTATACACACTGCCACCGTGCCCCACGTGGGCAATCAGAGTTAAATATTTTGCCCGAGGACACATGTAACGCATTTACCACCGGTCGGATTCTGACCGTCGACCATTCGGTTTTAAAGTTCAATGCTCTTACAACTGGTCCATCGCTCTTCGGATCATATATTTATTATTTGTTCAAATGAAATTAAATTTTATGGTAAACAAAATTTTAATTGTTGAACTGTTACTCTTGCAAGAATGATAACGAGATTATAAAAAATTGTGTGCTAAAGGTGGAAAACAAGTGAACTGCGTGTGTTGCATCGACTCATCAACTGATAATAATAATAATAACATTTTGGCCAGCCGCTGATTTGTCGCGGTTCTCGGACGAGGAGGCCTTGGTTACCCCTGTACTCCCAACTGCCTCCCTATTCCCATGCTTCTCCTCTCCTCCCAACACTCAGAGACGAACTGCTTGATGACATCCCTTGCCCCATTCTTCCCAGTCTCTCCGATTAGCATATTAACCCTCTCCTTTGAGTCTCCCCCTAACCACATGTCCTTCATTCTCCCATCCCACTTCCTCATTATACTCCCAGTGAATCTCATTCTTTTAGACTGGTACTTTGGGCATTCTAGTAGAAAGTGTTCCAGGGTCTCCACCATGCCCAAGTTACACATCTGGCACTCCCTTTCACCGTCTTTCCCAATTTTTCCCCTCAGCTCCAGGGATCGCGACCTCAGCTTGAACAACAATGACCCCTCAAAGGTACCATCAAGGTACTCTTCAAAGCCTGGATTCTCTTTACCACGCAGGCCACCCAAAGACCTCTTTGATTTGACCCCCTCTCGCCAATTACGGTTACAATCCTCCATGACCCTTTCTCTGACGATTTCTTTACCCTGGTTGGCCCCAACGTCCAGGTCCGAGATCTCCAACGAGTAGTTCTCTACTAGCTCCCTCACTTGGTCCATCCACCCCGTCTTTATATTTGAGTTGAAAATTCTCAGGAACATTACTTTACACCATCGGCTGTCTGGGAGATTTACCAAATAATTAAGATAACCGAGTTTCAACAGGTCTATCCTGTCCTTGATCCTCATCCACCCAAGCTCACCCCTGATTGCTTCTAGCGCTGCGGCATTACTCGACCCCGTTATCCATCGGCCTGCATCGTTCTGCAGGATTTCCAAGCTCTTTGCGGCCGTCTGGTTTAGGGATACCACTTCCGTACCGTAAGTGATACTTGGCAGACCCACCATTTCCCAAATGGTTTTCTCCACGAAAACCTTATTGAAACTGTTTCTCCCTGTAAGTTTCATTTGGTTAAGGAATCGCTTCCCCTTCAGAATCAGTTTATTTGTGTGGTTTCGGTAGATGCCTCTTCCTATAATGTTTATATTTACCCCCAAATACTCGTAATCACCTGTCTCTCCTACACTGAGAAGTTTGCTGCTCCCTTCCGGAATGCAGAACTCACCCACTCTCCACCTTCGAGTGGGGTCCACTTTGCGACCCACAGGTATAACTTTGCTCTTGCTTTCATTAAGTTCGAGTCTCCATTTGCTCCCATATTTCCCAACAATTCCCAGCATTTTCGTTAGCCCCTCTTCGCTTTCTGACACTAGAACCATATCGTCTGCAAAAAATAGCCCTGGGATCTTCAAGTCCCCAACTGCTACCCCCTCGTCGCTACGCAGGAGTTCATCTCCTAAACCTTTGATGTACAATGCAAACAGGATTGGCGAAAGGACACACCCCTGTTTTAGGCCTATCTCCATAGGCACACGTTTTGTTGTAATGTTTCCCAGGCTAAGTTCACTCTGTACATCTTTATATAATGCTTTCATAATTCCAACAAACTCGCCTCCTAAGCCCAGCGCCTCCAGCTTGCGCCACACACCCTCCCTCTATACTCTATCGTATGCCTTTTTGACATCCAAAAAGGCCATAAATATCTTATTTTTGCTTTCGCGGATTCTATCATCTGGGATAGCATGAAAAGATGGTCAGTAACTCTCCTTCCCTTCCTGAAGCCATTCTGGATTTTTCCCAGAAAACCCTTATCTTCAATCACCTCCTCTAGTCTCCCGTACAGGACTTTACAGAAAACCTTTCCAATGTTGCTACTGACAGAGATCCCTCGATAGTTATCCAAAACGTCTTTTTTCCCCATTTTGTGAATAAATGTCACTTTGCTTTCTCTCCACTCCTTCGGGACTTCTTGATTTTCTATGGCTAGATTGAATAGGGTAGTTAGGCTTTCCACGAATTCCTCTCCCCCTTTTTTGATAAACTCGTTAGGAATTTCATCCACTCCTCCCGCTTTTCCATCCATTAATTTTGATATCACCTTTCGTACCGTCTCCGTTTTAATTTCGCTGCACACGAAGTTCGATAGGTTTTCCTCGACCTGATTCGGACATTCAGGTGGTAATCGTTTACCTTTTCCCAGTGCTTGACTAGTTCGGATGCGACTTGATCTTGCTCGTCTGTAACTTCCCATCTACCTTAATACTCTGTGGGTTACTTCCTTTGTTACGTTTATTCACCCATTTCCAAAATACGTTCGAACTCGACCTCCCTGTCGTTCTTATCGTCCTAATAAGACTGCTATTTCGTACTCTCCGATTATCGTCTTTAATCTTATTGACTTTATTTCGTGCATGGTGGTATTCTTCCTTTGCTACTGTGGCTTCGTTGCTTTCCGGCCCCTTAAGTTTTCTACTTCTCCTATATGCAGCACATTTAGCTTTTCTTCCCTTTATGGCCCTTTTCAGTTCTTCATTCACTCTGTACCCAAGTTCCCGTGTTGACACCCTGATCTTTCCTACACTTTCCTTCCCTGCCTCCACCAGGCTCGCAACTATGGCGTCGGCCATATTCTGGACACTGCCCCTCTTGGGTACGGTTGCAAGCTTTGGTTTCAGTTTTTCATTGAACTTCGCCCAGTCAGCATCCTTTTTGAGTTCCCAAATCTTCTTAAAGCTTTCTTTGCCTTTTAATAGATTTTTGGCCCTGATCGTCGCTGTAATCAAGTTGTGATCACTATCCGCCTCCATTTTACCCTCATCATCCACTTCTACCCCTACCACCTCCCTCCATAAATTAATATCTGTGAGAATGTAGTCGATTATTGAATTTTCTGTCGATCCTCTCCCAGGTCCAGTTCCCCTTACACTTCGCGTCCCTGTTCAGAATCTTCAGACCGAGCTCGTTTGTGAAGTTCAACAGCTTCCTTCCATTTCTGTTGACTTTCTTGTCCCCACCCTCTATGCCTTCTTCATTATTACCTATGTGGCCATTAAAGTCAACCATCAGAATTATACCGAGCCCCTTGTTTTGTAGTTCGGTGATATTGGACCTTAGTGTTGAGTATATCGAATCATTCCACTCGGGTTTGCTTCCCTTCACCGCACAATACACAACCCCAAGGGCAATACTTTTGTTTCTCAGATTGATCCTTACCCATCCAATTTCTTTCGATACCTCAGCCGGGGTGCTGACGTCTTCCAGGTCTGTGGTCAGCGACGGTTTTAAATCCTCTTTAATGTACATGCCTACACCTCCCCCTTTTTTCTGGCCTTCCGTTCGCCCTACACCTATCCACACGAACCCCCTTACTTGGTCTACCCGTTCCTCGTGTCTTACCCACGTTTCACTTAAGCCCATGACGTCAAAATCCTCTGCCTCGATCAATGTAGCAATTTCACTTACTTTCCGGTGGAGACCCTGAATCTTGCTATAACCCACTTTCAGGGTATCAAGGTTCATTGGCTTCCGCCTACTGGTCCCATTATTATCTAGTCCCTGTATGTTTATATATCCTATTTTGTGTACCTGTGCTTTCCTTGGGAAGCTATTCCTATTGATTTGGATTTTTGGTCCCTTTTCCTTATCCCCCTTGTCCCATATTTTACAACTATGGTTCGTAACACATTTCCTATGTTCATTCACCCCTTCACTGTTCCCCCTCCCCTCCCTATACCAAAAAAGACTCCACCACCTGCAACATATTTCTTCCTAAAACCTCTATACCCCTTGGGCTAAAGTGGAGAGCATCCCTTCCATATAGGTCATTTCTGCCCCAAAATGATCCCCAATTGTCTACAAAGGGTGTCCCAAGTTCCTTACAATACTCCCCCAATTCCTCGTTGGTCCCAATGATCCGCGAATTACGCTCGCCTCCACCACCTAGTACTGGGAGAAGCCCCGAAACCACTACCTGTGCATTCTTGGCATTCAGTTGAGTTATTAAGTCCTTGTAAGTCTCAATAAGCTGAACTGATTTTCTCTCCCTGATGTTGTTGGTCCCCACGTGTACAACAACCACTGGGTCTGGGCCTGACCCCTTTACTAATCCACCCACTCTGTCCCTTAGGTCCTCCACCCTCGTCCCCGGAAAGCACAAATTGGTCCTGTCGACACTGTCGGGCCCACACAGCACACTATCTAACCCCCGCACCATACTACTCCCTGCAACCACCAACTGCCTCTTTCCTGTCCTACTACCCCTGTTACCACCTCTGTTCCCACTGGACCTGCTCGCAGTCTTGCACTCCGCCACACTAACCTCCATGCCTACCTCCACCTCTTTAGACCCAACCTGCTCCTCAGAATTCTTGAAATTACCTAACACACTGAATCTATTTTGGACACTGCACTCCACTTTTTGTCCACTCCCACTACAAGCCACCTTGTCCTCGTTTACCACCTTCCTAACCTTCCCTCTGACTCCTGCTCTGACAGACTCCACATGGTCATCGCTATCTCTATCTCCCTCACTATCCGATTCTAAACGAATACGCCTTTTGCCCCCCCCCCCCCCCCCCCGACTCACACTACTAGCCTGGGAATTTGACACTCTAGTCCCAACTTCTCCCCTACCCTCAAACCGACGCACCTTCCTATTCCCCCAAAAAACACTATCCACGTCAAAAGTCCGCTTCTTACTACCCACCACCTTCCACCCCCATCGAATGCCACCCTAAGTGGGGTAACACCAGACTTTCCTGCCTTCCCAGTTCCCCCCTCACCACCTGCACCTCTTCCTCCAACTTTACATATGCCTCTAGCAGCTGCATTAACTCTAAGCAGATGGCGCACATCCCCAACTCACCCAGTTTACGCCCATCCACATACACCATATCACAGTGCCTACACACATCCGACCGCTGGCCGTCCGTTGGTAACTCACTTGCCCCCCCCCCCCCCCCCCCCCGTGCTGGCCTCAACCACAGCCCCCACCTGTACACCTATACTAACCGTCTCTACACTGCTAATCTAAACCTCTCGCGTCAAGAAACATTTACCATCCGTAGCAACCATAGCAAAAATTAGAATGAGAAACTTAAATTTTGAAAAACCGGTCGAAGTCGTAAACAAAACAAAACACCGAAAATGACCTGCGCGAAGATAGGGAACACGCCACTTATATCCGATAAAGAAACTAAACTAAACACTAATATAAGTATCTTTTATTAAAAATCACATCTATTCAACACTAAAACAATATATATATATATCTACAGTAACACCTGGGAGATAAATCTGGATAATTGAACTTTTGACAACTGAATTGAAAATACTCCCTGTTGGTTCGGAGATGGACAGAGCACACAATAACACATCGGCCATCGCTAATTTGTCGCGGTTCTCAGGTCATAAGGGCTTGATTACCCCAGTGCTCCTAAATGCTGCCCCTTCCAATAACTCTTTTCTCCCCCATCACATGAAAACAAGCTCTTTAATGATATTCCCTACACTGCAAATAATATAGGTTCTCTTTAGAACCAAAACTGGTTCTAATCTTGTCCCTGAGATGGAACCAGTTTAATTTAAACAGTATTTATTTCAAATCAAATAAATTTACCAATATTAGCATTCAATTTTAACAGAATAATACATAAACTGAAGTAGATTCAGCAGTAAACTTGGAGCTTATTCAACGCAGTCGCCAAACATTTTGAAACAAATCGAATATAAATACCTGGTATATTGGTTCCAAAACTGGTTCGATATACCAACTGTTCATATCTCCTTCGCTTAATAATGATTTGAGACAACCTCGTATAAGCTCTAAACTTACGGCTGAAACCTACGGCAGCGTGGAAGCGACACTCTATGTTTTCCTACTATCTTGTTTAAACGAGATAGCTAAGTCGTTCAAACGAGATAGTTTCGCTCTCCAGCTTCGGGTGTGGTCATCTAACAGCACTGCGAGATGGGGAGGGCCATGGTAGCCCATCCCTATAAGCCCGGCCCCGGGGGGGGGGGGGGGCGTTGTTGCTTGGTGATATGATCTGGATTTGAAGAGAGCACCATCAGTTCGTGTCAAGATTGATCCCGGAGTGCCATGTTCATAATACCGTCGTATTACACTGCTGGAACCCCCACTTGGGGGAGGGGGGGGGGGGCTTCGCCCGGTTGCGTATAATCTCATATATCCCGTGTTTATGAAAGGTGGTGTGGAAACGGGATTACGCTATCGATATGTGGTCACCGTAGATGGCCCTAGGTTGGCCCGAGGTTAAGGGCTCAGGATTGGAAATATAGCCTGCTGCGTTGCGCAGGGGTACGGTCTTAACATAGTGGCACGCATATAGAGGAATGAGTATTGGTTGCCCTGAAAAGGGCCGTTAATTAGCGTAGTGTAGGGTCTACAGCCAGGATTCTTCCTTGTTGGTGGACGTGGATTCATCCGGTTTGTCCATCATCTCTGGGTCAGTAGCTGCTTTAGGTGCTGCTTGCAGCAGTTGTTTGGCTACGAGCAGTGAAATCTTGACAGCCATGTCCGCAATCTTCTGATCGTCACTACTGCCAGTGGGCGGTTAACAGGGTCTTTGACTAGGCCATTACGCTCATATCAGTGATGTTCACTCTTTTACAGGCTACCGTAGACCTAAGCGCCACTGCCGCGCGCGCAATTTCCACGTGGCTACTCGTGTCAAACATAACCAGAATCAGCGTACACGACGTCGAATGGAACAACATTGCACACTAACTAGCAAACACATCACTAATCTATCGAGTTACACCCTCAGAAGATTGTACTGGGCAAGGGCCTTAAATTTATACCAACGCCTCCAAAACCTATCAAATCTTTCTTTACTGAGGATATCCAATTGCTTCATAATCGAATGCGACTGAGAGTTATACATGCTGACCAACAGGGGCTTCATTAACCCCTTCCACAACTACCACACTACGCTAATTAACGGCCCTTTTCAGGGCAACCCACAATATTAGAAACAGTGATACCTATACATACTCATTGCCTTCATATTTACAAAAAACAAGCTCCCTCGAAGGAGCATAGAACAAACCATAACCTATACGGGAGTTGAGTTCTCACCCGAACCGCTTAACCTGGCGCACAGCCAAATGAGAAGACCAATACTCATTCCTCTATATGTGTTCCACTATGTGGATACCGCACCAATGCGCAACGCAGCAGGCTATATTTCCAATCCTGAATCCTTAACCTTCAAATCCAGATCATATCACCAAGCAACAACGCCCCACCCGGGGCAGGGTTTATAGGGATGGGCTACGCCCTCCCCATCTCGCACCGCTGTTAGATGACCGCATCCGAAGCTTGAGGGTGAACCTAGTGGCTACTATGCCCTCCCCCATCTATCACATGGTGAAAATTAATTTGCACCATGGTGAAAAGTAATTTGCACCATGGTGAAAATTTGAAAAAAATAATAATTAATTCTGTTAATATTTAATGTCAATCTTTATAAATTTATTTGATTTGAAATAAATACTGTTTAAACAGAACTGGTTCCATCTCAGGGACAAGATTAGAACCAGTTTCGGTTCTAAAGAGAACCTATATTTTTTGCGGTGTACCCATCCTTCCGAATTTCCCCGACAAGCATACTAACCCTCTCCTTTGTGTCACCAATAACCACATATTCCTCTTTGTCCCATCCCACTTCCCCATAATATTCCAATGATTCTTTGGACCCTCAAAGAGAATGTGTCCCGGGACCTCCGTTACTCACAAATTACACACTAGTAACTCCTTTTCACTGCCTTTACAAATTTTCCCCATAAAATCCAGCGACCTCGACCTCGGTTTGAACAGCAGTGACTTCTCGAAAGGTGCCACCACTGTATGCCTCACTTCCGGGCTTCTCTTTATTATGCAGGAAACCCAAAGACCCATTTGGTTCGACCTCTTCTCTCCAATTTCCATGACTCTCTCTTTCCATGACTTTTTTACCCTTGGTAGTCTACCACCCTCTAAGCTCGAGATATCTATTGAATATTTCTCTGGAAACTCTCTTACTGGCACAATCCACCCTCTCTGCATATTAGAATTTCATATATTCGGAAACATTAATTTACACCAAGGCGTCAAGGAGATTTATCAAATAGTTAAGATGAAAGAGTTTCATCAAGTCTGTCTTGTCCTTGATTCTCATCCACCCAAGCTCATCCCAGATTGCTTCTAGTTCTGTGGCATTACTCGACCCTGTTATTCATTGGAGGCCTGCATCATTCTGCAGAGTTCCCCACCACTTTAAAACTGTTTTGTTCTGGGTGCACCCATGATTTCCCAATTGTTTTTCCACGCAAAAAGTTTTTGAAGCTGTTCCTCCTTAAAAATGTTTGTTGATAAATCCCTTGAACCCGAATGGCGGCGTTTCCGTTCCAGGATCATGATACAATCTGGATCCATAAAGTAGATAGTTGCTCACTGAATTTGTATGGTAGGCCAATCAATATTGATTGGTCTTCATCCAGGAAACGAACATAAACTACACCAGTTGGTGGCGCTGAACTGCCATTGACTATACCATCATGTTCACATTGGTTAAGAATTGGTTTCCCCTTCATAGTTAGTGTATTTGTGTCGTTCCGGTATATGTCACTTGTAGTGTTGTTTGTGTTGGCCCACAAATACTCGTATCTCTCATAATAAGCAGTTTGAATTCACATTTCGGTGTAAAGAACTTCCAGTCGCCTTGTCTGAGTGGGATCTATTTACGACTCCCGGATATAACCTTGGTTTCGTTTGCATTATGTTCCCATATCTTCCACTAATTGTCAACATTTTGTCTAGTTCCTTTTCGCTATCTGATACTAGTACCATATCATCTGCTAAAACAATCCAGGTCCCCAACTGCTATAATTATATTATTATCTCTGTTGCAATAAATTTATAAAAAATGAGCTGGCTTTCAACTTCCTTTATGAGACTACAGCACTGGCAGTGGCAAACAAGTATAGATTGCCACAAATGACCAACCTCAGGCGCCACTCACCCCCATGCCTCTCTAAGCATTTTTTGCTTTCACACAGACATATGATTTTCATGGATTTAGTTTATTGACCATATTTTGACATATTGTGCCGCCCAAAGAGATGTCGCTCCAGGCCATATCTCTCTTAGCCCCACTGAGTACTGGAATACTACAGTACCCTTGATTTCAAAACAGTAATAACCAACTATTTCCACCATTTGAAATGACTTTTGAAAAAGGTAATTTCCCTTTTCACCCGTTGAATTCGCTACACCTACAGCATGAGTACAGAGTAGAACTCTCTGTTGTTGAATGCTTTAATATTACGGAGTACATTACTTAGTACTATTTATGTCAGTGATATTATTCTTAGTGCATTTTGTGAACATTGGTACAGATTCGGCGCCAACAATTTGCTTTCCAACTGTTTCCAGTTAAGATGGGTTTCACGAAAAACTGTATGTCGTATTGACCGATTGATCATTCGAGCAGGTGGTACATTAAAAATCTTGCAATTTTATTACACGCCTGTTCTATGAAATTCCCATCTACAGCAACACTAAACCATGCTGAAAATGGAAATCCGTTCCGCACACATGTGCGGAACGGAAATCGTTGACGAGCTTTTTTTAAATAGAAGCGAAATTTCACTGGAATTTATCTACAAATCGTGCACCGCATTTACAATTTGAATCCCTAGCGACAGCTAAGAATCGTCACCTGAGTTTCAATGTGTTCTATGTGCCAGTAGGCACATAGAACACATTAGAACTCAGGGGAAGAAATGGGAACATGGGTTCCCCTCGCAAATTTGGTTGGCGAAAAAATGTGTTGTTTTTGTTTATAGTTGTCAAATGAATTGCCAAGTGTCCTTCTAATAATTGTTTTTATAGACGGGAAGGCGTGTAATAAACAGAGAATGACACGCAGGTGTGAATGGGTTAATCGATATGGCACTTGTGCCATCGTTTTATCCTTCCGCGCTGGCACTCGTGCCATATCGATTAACCCATTCACACGCGAGTGTCGTTCTGTGTAAAAATGGTACTGATCTGTCTCTTATTATTGTATACCTATCGTTGATACAGACACGACTTCGGTCATCAAATCTCTCTTTCAGTACTAGAGGGAGTGTGATACTGCCAATACTGGCAAAATGCATGCAGTGTGATATTGAAAAATAGAAAACATATCTGAGTCAGATTTGTAAATTCTTGTTCCACCTCGCGCTAAGCAATGTGCTCTAAATCCACAAACTATCAATTAATCGTCGCTGTAAAAATGCATTAATTCATGTCCAGCCTACATTATTGGCAGATTAATCCAACCCTGGTGGTATCCGATAAGTCAATTCAAGTACAGCAATTAGAAGAGTCCATATTCATTATATTGGGATTGACCAATCAACGAACATCCTTTGAGCTGCACGTTGAAAATATTAACTGTTCTACCCCACACATTCACTTAGCAGCCATTCTACTTAATGTAATGATGACGTATGATGACGTTGGTGTTCCTGTGTCGGAAAAGCGGCATCCCGTGTTCAAGGGGTTAATGTAGATTAAGGCAACGACGAGGCGTGTGGAGTCCACGCAGTCCGGAATGGAGTAAAGAACACCCCGCAGCAATAACTAAAACTAAAACTTTGTCACCTTTTCTTTTTTTACATCCCTGTCTTCACTTGGGCATACTATTTAGCTATTAGCGGAGGTCAGTTATATAATAAAATCATCACCAGTACAGTGAAGTTCTCTAGTGTGTGGTATCGCATCTCGTTGAGAACTTTCAGCAAGCAGTATCGCGTTAGTCGGCTATGCCGACCTCATGCGATACTGCTTGGTTGAAGGATCTGAACTCAATGCGATACAACACACCGGAAAACTTCTCTGTGCTGATTAGCTCTATTTATTATGTTTATTTATCGTGGTCGTGGAACTTATTTGGTGTGTTTTGCACTTATCTTGAAGCACATTTAGAGAATGTGCCCTGAGTATAGCTGGAATCTGTTTGGAGAATGGACATTCTATAAGTGACTTATAATTTTGTAATGTTAGTCAAATTGAATGAAACGTGTTCGCATCGTACGACAAACTGCTGTTACTGTCCCCCGAGTAACGAAAAACTATTAGAGGCTCACAGTGGTGCCAGATCTCGTGCAGCACAAATTTATCACTAAAGTTGCGGTTGCGATGTAGTAATCTGAACCCATACTTACGTAATAAGCACCTGGCATTAACCCTTTTCTTTCGTTGTGGCGAACACGAGACATTCCGTATTTTTTGCTACATTGTCCAATTTATGCAAAATGCAAATCCTCCTAGTGTCCTCCCATTTAGAACAGACGTATCTGTACTCTACCTCTTTGGTTCTGAATTCTTTTGGAATAACGAAAATGACCTTATATTCGAGGTCGTACAGAATTTAGTCTTACTGGGTGGGTGATTCCAGTGGACTGCAACACAATCGTCACCTAACTAAATATGCTGAACACGTGCACTTTGATAGGATAGATTACCGCGGCATCTTACCCATTTTTCTGTTCAGGTTCTGAATAACTGAGGCCCCTCCCCCAACAGATGCAGGCCTACACAAGCTGTGAACCGATGATGATTTTGTATTGGTTCTTAAGGTACAGCATTTTGCGTCCTGGTTGGCTTCAGTCCTTCCTTCTCTTCCTTCATCATAAGGTTAAACAACCCCCTCTATCGTTGCTCGGTGGAAGAGGATGTGAAGATTCTCTCTGAACTGATTTGGCGTTTGAATCGAGCCAGCGTGAGGTGCCCTTCCTATTGGGTGAAGACTTTGTGCGTCTGCGCTCGTGATTAGTTTGTAAAGATGTAATGTCTAATACTTGTACGGAATGATACTTATATGCTTGCCTGTGATCTCACATCTCCACATCTTCGTTTGGCTGCGTGTGTGTAGGAGGCGTCGATTTGGCTTAGTCAGTTATGGGGACGACAACTGGTGATTGACATCAATGGGGGTGGGGGGGGGGGGCATACGAGATTTGTTTTCTTCCAGGGTGGCGATACATATGCTTAGCTACTGATCATAACCATCTTCTTGTGTAAACCTTTTCACGAGCCAGGGATACAATCCGAATAAGCTCTAAGGCTCTGTTCGAATCACTCCTTTAACCTGTATTTCTGTCTCGTATTCTACTCGTATTATTGTATCGCATCATGCCATGTGTAAGTATTCCACTTTGTATACACAAAACGTAATATTCCCCCATAAATATTGCATAAACTATAAAGGGTTGCTCAATTTCAAGCGAATTTAACGAAAATCAAGAATATCAGCAGTACGTTTTCAGAGCCATATGAATGGTGCCATATACTCCAGGGGCGTAGGTACACGGCACAGGGGAGGTGGAGCTCCTACCAAAAGTTTTGTTGGAGAATTTTAGGTTCTGTAGGATTTGCTGAAATGAAAGTTTATTCTCTTTTAGAACACATGTTGATTTTATTTCCAAACTTATGGGATTCACACCATCTTATAACACATTCTTCTGCTTTGCATTGCTACTTTTTGTCGGAAAAGTTATTATTTTGCCTCACCATCGAAAAAAGCTATCTGCTCTCTTCCATTCTCATTGTTTACAAAGCCAACTCCAAAATAGTTAAAAATAAATTATCAACAGAGGCTACAAAGCGTGACAGAAAAATCGTGATATACATAGAGGACATCTAATAAATCACAGTTTGATATGAAATATGTGTTCACTAAAATCGATCTGAGCCGAGGTTTTCCGAGGCTCCGGGCGATTTTAGTGAACGAAGCCGAGACTTTAGTGAACGAGATACAGAAGTTTCTTACCAAATCGTGACAAATTTGAAATTCTTTCTTTCACATAATGTGTCATTTAAGTATTTAATAACGTAAAGGAAAAAAACGACCAGCCTTATTCTCAAAAATCGTTATTCTCAAATAATCTGTATGTATCAACCACCTAGACTTGTTTCGCACTCCAGGACCTGTTTAGTTCCCGATACTGTGTGGTGATAGCAGTGCAGGCAAGCACTGGTGGTGCGGTTGATGACAGCTAATATCGGATTTATAATCCAAATTTGCGATACAGTTTGAAGGCAGCCGAAGCGGCTCAACCGGAAGTTCCCGTTGAGGTAGTAAAGTAATCAGAAAAAGTTGGGGTTGTAAAGGTGTTATCAGCCAAGGTATGTCTGACCCTTTGGCTGTGGTTCACATAAGATGAATTGAAATCATCGCCAACCATATCTCTTGGGAGAAGCGGGCGCCAATAGAAGAAAGATTTAATTGCCTTTCAATCCATACATAACAAGTAACTACCCATTGGGCAGTATTGGCTGAAATATTCCATTATTGATACATTTTAGTGACGGGGTGATTTTTTACCTATAGTTGCATGAGCGATGCCACAAAGGTGTCTAAAAGAAAACAAAATCAGCCAAGAATGGACGCGATTATTTTCCTAACCCTACCAAAATGATAACTCCAGAAGTTATATGATGAGACGTGTAGATGCGACTTGCGTACCATTTTTCTTGTCCTGGGTTTATACATGAAATTCTTCGTCCCATGTTTTATACCTACATCTCGGTATCACCGGCTGAGAGAAGGCATAAAGGATGCCACTAAGCCATGGTGAAAGAAACACAGAACCAACTGAGTAAGTGAGAAAATCCCACAAACTCTTTCCACAAATGGGGGAACCCAGTTATCAAAGCGAAAGATGGGTACAAGTACGAAATATATAGCAACCCATGCAAAGGCATGTTGGCCACCATATCTATGCAAGGAAGTGTACCATTCTCTAAGTACACTCTCTGAAAGATAAAAAAGCCATCGAGTTATCAACTTCAGCTGTTGTTTAACATTTACTCTCCTTCATAACCTCTTTTAATTTTAAGAGGCCTAAAGTATCCGCCACAGGGAGTCGGCTCAATAATGACATATCCAACAACTATCATTAGCCCTGAAGACCCAATCCGACAATAACAATACTAACCACTGTCACGTACAACTCGACAAAACTGACTCCTATACAACCACCAAACTCACGCACACGTGTGGGAACTCTACATATAGCACACACACATCCCTGACTTATGCGAATCGACTTTAGATCAAGTTATGCCCCTTGAAATTTTAAGATGTGCGAAAAAGGTTCAATTAAGAAGCACGTAATTGTTGAGGCAACACCCATGGCACCAGTAGAAAATAAAGCCAAGTTCCCTTTGTTATTTTTAATAAACGAAAACAAAAGACAGTTCTCGGATATATGTTATCATTGAAAAGTTTACTGAAACAATAACACCAACAAACAGGCAGATTGCAGATAATAAGAAAAACACCTCAAAACTTTAGTAAATAAATCATGTACATGAAAACTAAGGAAAATAACATCAGTAGAGGTCGGCCA
Organism: Pictodentalium vernedei; assembly: GCA_031216915.1. Taxonomy (NCBI): domain Eukaryota; kingdom Metazoa; phylum Mollusca; class Scaphopoda; order Dentaliida; family Dentaliidae; genus Pictodentalium; species Pictodentalium vernedei. The sequence continues at coordinate 313,154,295 of CM062297.1, forward strand.
AATCACAGATTCGATTACTTGGCCTGCGGTTTGGCAATTAATGTTTCTCTCTTTCTGACTAACAGCAGGATCATGTTGCAGATGGAATGACGTACTGGGGGAGTATTATTTTTCATAATGATTTCATATTAATCGTGTTTACTTGCATTTGAAAAGTTCGCATTATCTCTGTTAATTCCCGTAAACAACTAATTTATGGTGTTTCTATAGGGTGGTCCATGGTAATGGCGTCCACACAAACATGAGAAGCGTTGCAAATCTTATTTTCTGCAGGAATAGGTGTATGTAAATGTCTCACCTTTTCAATTACCACGTTATAGTTACTAGTTCCTAATCTTGTAAGTGTACCTCACGCCTCCTTTATTTTTTGAATAAGCAGAATGTGGCTGAAAGCATATGCCATTTTTGAAGGCGCGACAGTACATAATTTGTTTTGCTGCTCCTTTTTATTATCATTATTGCGGCATGCATTGAAATAAATTGTGTAGTCATTTTTAAACTTCCAAGTAATTTCCTGAAATCTGTATCGTACAATGTAATGATGGGTGCGTTATAGCTTTTCAACACTTGGTGGAATGCGTTATATTCTGTCGTTAATTTATTCTCTTCATGTAAATCTTGAAATGAACCCGGTGTTGCAGATTGAAGTTTGGTGATATGTCTAAATGTTTTGACGATGGATACAAGGGAACGTGGGAAAATGCCTATTTCAGCGCGTACGTACTGTTGAAAGAATTTTGATTGACTCTGAGTACCATTTTGCAAAATTTTAAATGTACAGCCTCAGCGGAGAGTCTATCACATTTGGTAAAATAAAATGATACTCCGTATTCTATAGTTCACCACCATATAACAATATGGAGTTAACTAAATGATCCAACAATTTGGACATTACGGCAGTAGATGAGAGGTGTTTACTCTAAACCTTTGAAACCGAGAGGCCGCTTTTCCGGCCCAGGAACACGATACGTCATAATTGCATTATGTAGGATGGCTGCTATGTGAATGTGTGGGTAGACCAATCAATATTTTCGATGTGCAGCCTCAAGGCTGCACGTTGAATATATTAATCGATCTACTCCCAGATAATCAACATGGACTGTTCAAATTGCTGCAAATGAATATATGAGATACCACCAGTGCTCAAAGCGTAAACAGAATTAAAAAGGCTAAAATGTCTTTTACCCCTTGATTTTTAGCGCACTTTGTGCGTCATCAAATTTCCCGTAAGCCTAAAACGTTATGTCTGTCATGGAATCTTTTGGTAACGGGTATAATCATGGTTCTGTGTTTTATAGGTATACTGAATGAACAGTTTATCCATTTAATCTGATTGTTATCAAACATTTCTTTATTACTTAATCTTTTTTATGTCACTTAATCTTTTTATGATACTTCTGGAAGATAATAAATTATTTGCTACCAGTTTATTTGAAATGAAGAAACGGTGAGTAAATAATAAACATGAAATTATTTTATAAACGTTAATATAACAATAACATGATTTTGAAGGGCTATTACAGTGTATTAACGGATCAACAGAAAAGGTTAACAGCCCAAGAGTTTATTAGCGGGCCGCGACTTCGTCGCGGGCCGCTAATAAGCTCAAGGGCTGTTAACCATTTCTGTTGAGCCGTTGATACACTGTAATGCCCGACAAAGTCATGTTATTTCTATTATTGCCACTTTCGTACATCGGGTACATTACAATTAAATTATATGGGAAAAAAGATAAATAAATGAAATTTGACAGTTTTAGAATTAAAAATCAGCGACACTATGGTCTGATTTGTTGACAAACAAATCGGGTAACATGACTATCGTCTGATCAGTCTACGGCGAAATTTGGCAAGTTAGATGATGAAATATATCTTCGAAATGCGAACTTTAGGCAAGGAGTTTATTCATCAAAGATTTCATCACTTACTTTGTGCGTATCGCTTCCTATATTCGATACATTATCTATCCGTGACACAAAGGGAAACACTTGAAACAAATGTGTTAATTGTGTTTACAAATTAAAAAAATCCGAATTGAATTTCGATCCCAATGGAAATCTGGGAAAAATATTGTTGATCGGCTGAGAGATGTGACGTCATTGTCTATATTTAGACGTGTCGGCCTGTTATTGACGTGTTGGGCTGTTATAGTCAATAACGGCCCAACACGTCACATGACTTGTACTTGTTGAGCTTTACGAGGTTTCAGTTCCCGGTAAAACATTGTTAATGTGCTAGGAACGCCCGCAAAAGTGGTAATAATATTCATTGCCTATATTTCTCTATCATTTATGTTTTTTGGTAAATAAAATACTCAAAAGAGCCAGGTAATACAAAATTAAAATATCTTACTTTGAGTGCAACAAGGTGCCATCTGCAATGCTGTAGCATTGCTGATGGCGCCTTGTTGCACTCAAATGACGATGCAGAGTTAATTTATTCTCATTTACAATCAGATTCCATTTGGCACTAAAATCTTTCATTTAGCAGAAAAAAAATTGATTTGGCACCGAACAAAAATTCAACATGGCACCATAAAAATTCAGTACTGTCAACCATATTTCGATATACACGAAATTATTCCCATAAATAGTGTTTGGGATCCAATATTATTGCGTCCGTGAAAATATTGCCAACCCGTGGAAAGAGACCAGTCCACGGTGGCTTTTCTGTAGTCATACAAATTCGCCATCTAATAATAAATATAACACTTTAGCCGGCCGCTTATTTGTCGCATTCTCGAGTGAGAAGCCTTGCGTGGTTGTCATATGAGAAGACTTGATTAACCCCGTGCTCCCAAATGCCCCCATATCCCCATGCCTTTCCACTCCTCCCGACTTCCGGAAACGGACTGTTTGATGGCATCCCGTACCCCATTCTTCCCAAATTGGTTGTCGCTTATGAGATGGTTCTTTTCGAGGAAGTCATTTATTCTGTTATTTCTAATTTTACTTTGTTTGTTTGTACAGCTGGAAATAAACATTGTTTGAACTAACACCTGTAAGGAATCCGACGTTGTTATGGGCTGTTTTTGTACACACATTCGTGGAGTTCGTGGGTAGACTACCTTTGATTTAACGTGACATTCCTTTACTCAGAAATATATACAGATATTCTTTCCTGCTCCAGGTTATAGTACTTCAAATCAATACCTATTGAATTCGCATTGAATACATCAAGATAGTAACATCATTTGTGAAACTACACAGCGTAGTCAAAAGACTACAGTTGTGATGAGTCTTTGTTCATAATTATTAACAGTTCTTATTGTATTAGTAAAGGTGTTAAAAACTCGGCCAAATCATGTCCATATTGAGGAACAATTCTTGCGTTGATTCAAAGAAAGTAATGAATGTTTATGGTATTTTAGATTCAGTCTTTTGGATTGTTTCAAATCGTTTTTCTGACCAACTGAAATATTCCAAACGAGTGAATCTAAGCAGAGGCGATGGCCTATTTAAGGATTAGACTGGTTCCAGGCCATAACAACAGCGAATTTCTCTAGAATTTGGTGGGTTGAGAGCGTGTGAGGTATGCTGTGAGTATTGGTCAGAATAGAGAGTGGGTAGTTCCGTTAAATAGTAGATGGCGTCGTAGTTAATGAGTTTGGAAAGAGTAGAAAATTCGTGAAGAATGTACCGATCGTTTTGGGAAGGACAGTGTTGCCGTAGTAGTAGGTGTTCTGACGTTCTGACGAAATAGAGAGTGTAAGACGCATGGTTAGTCGTTCTGCATCATGATAGAGGTGATCTGATTTTCAAAGTAGGTATAGTACAGTCGCCGTGGTCCAGTAGTAATCCACACGTGGGCAGTGATGTCGAGGCATGTGTTTACCAGGTAATAAAAATCATCATCAGCAAAATATTAATTAATGAAGCACCGGGTCGTACCCGGCGCTTCATTACTAAAATGTTTGATGATTATTCCCACAAACATTGTTTGGGATCTAATAGTATTGCGTCCGTGAAAATATTGCCAACCCGTGGAAAGTGACCAGTCCACGGTGGCCTTACTGTAGTCGTGTGTCCAGACCCAAACAAAACGCCATATAATAATAAATATAACACTTTAGACGGCCGCTTATTTGTCGCGATTCTCGAGTGAGAAGCTTTGCGTGATTCTCATATAAGAAGCCTTGATTAACTCCGTGCTCCCAAATGCTCCCATATCCCCACGCCTTTCCACTCCTTCCAACTTCCGGAAAAGGACTGTTTGATGACATCCCGTACCCCATTCTTCCCAGTTTCTCCGATAAGCCTACTAACCCCCTCCTTTGTGTCACCAAATACCCACACATCCTTCATTCTTCCATTCCACGTGCCCATATTATACTCCCAGTGATTTTTTTCTTTTAAGCTGAAATTTTGGACATTCTAATAGAAAGTGTCCCAGGGTCTCCACTATATAGCTATAGCCCATGAGTAGACGAATAAATAAAAGCTAAGTCTTTTCCAATGTTTTCCAATAGTATTTAAGTTTAGATAGATATATAGATGGATAATTTTATTTTACAGGATACAGACTCATGCAATGCATTAATTGTACACAAAATTTAACATGATAACATAAAATGTATACAGCGGGAAGATGACATGGCCAGATTGGCTATCAACCTACCTTCTCTCACTGAAACGGTGTCTGAAAACACCAAATTCAAACACCTGCTAACCTAGAGGCAGAGTAAAAAAAAGAGACACGTGGGGGATTGGGCGAGGTGACCGAGCAAAACGTAACTGATTCTTTCTACCAGCTGGATACAATTAACATTACTTTACTAAATTGGTGTGAATGACGTTTAATTGACTCATCAAGGCAGCATCGGACTTATAATATCGATTGCTATTTACCCTGGCACTAACAGTTATTTCTTTAGTTACTGTGATTACTGAGGTGATATCATGTAACTGGACTGGCATGAAATCGAAAGAGGGACGAGATATCCTGACCAATGCCGGTAACGTGCCCGTTATTTTGTAGGGTAGTGCAGATGGTGCATTAGTTATTAATAGTCGGGACGGTCAGCGTTACATTTTCATGAAAGACGATAACTTACCCCCCACCCCCACCCCCTGCATATTTTATTTATATGTGTTTCTCAGTAGAGATTACTTTGAAAGTGCACCTCAAGGTATTTGTTTGAGTTTAGTAACGGTTCTCAGCCTCATCGATCCCGAGATACCATTTGACCAAAGTTTCTAAACCTCTTTTGCATACGTTTTCCACAAACATTAAAATTGAAAGTACTATGAGTCTTGGTTTAGTACTAAAGCACTGTGCAAACTCCAGCTGTCAAGAATATTCCATTTTTCGACAATCGATTGGTCCTGGCATAATTGGTTAGTATTTTCCTTAGTCGAATAATCGGTAAACGTTTACTCCCTTCAAATGCTCAAAAACAGAATTCACCTCTATATTGAGAAAATGCATATTTTGGCTCCATATTTAACCCTTTACCCAATGTAACGGCCAAAACCTGCCATCGCTATTCTAAAAAATCGCCAATTAATTTTCATGATTTTTTCATTTTTTGTCTCCAGAACATAGGTTATGACCCCTCATTGGAACGAGCTCGTTCCAATGGGGGTCATAATCTATGTTTTGGAGACAAAAAATGAAAAAAATTTAGTTATTCAAGATTTTCTTTGCAAGTGTCGTCTCCTTTTCATGTTAGGTAAAGGGTTAACAACTTTAACTTTCCCCGTCTTAAAGATAAGGCTGCCCAAAACTCTCTCTCTCTCTCTCGCTCTCTCTCAACTATATCTGCCAAATGTTTAGAAGCAGGATCCCCCTGCGCCCCCAGGTTCCTAAGTCCCTGTAAGTAACAGATAAACGGTCACAAATACGATGCGACTGGCACAAGAAGTCACTTCAATAAGCCAACTTTTGAAAGTCCAATGTGGACCATTTGTAATGTTCATCTATGTTCGGGGTATGTGTGTTTTCTTAATACTCTAAAACGGCCACCTGTGTACAATTATTCGATTATAATCGATTATCTCGAGCGATTAATAAATAAGGAAAATCAATAATTGTAACACTACTAGTGCAAACTAATTATCATATAAATTTAGGAGCTCAACGGAGAAAAAACAATTCAATTACAAAAGATAATAATTGGTTGTCCTCAAGTTGTGAATAAATGATAAGTGAGTGTGAGACAATCCTTCTGACCTTGCGAAAGTTTATCCTACAGAACTGACATTGATTGTTGGGTTAGATGACACAAGGAATACGCTAGCACGTTTAGGTTTTAATTTCCCTAGACGTCCTGGAAGAGAAAAGACCCGCGGAACTGAAACGTGACCTTATCTATCATTCAAACCACTATTTGCATATCGCTAACGTACTTGTCTGCAGACTGTTTCCATCGATAAATTCCATTTTTATTTTATGTTCACTCGCACATAAATGTTGCCCTATCATCTCTACAAGGAGAAGCCACTTACCTGATGTTACAGACATATCCGATCGGTACTATTCAAAATTTCTATTCAAATTTATTTGGGTTTATATATTTGCCTCCAAATAATATTTGCCTCACAAATGGTTTGTATCGTAAGCTCTGTTTTGGAGGCAACAAAAGAAAATTTTCAGTTATTTTATTCTAGACAACTGCCGTCTTCTAATCCACTTAAAGAACTGATATCAATGGAGTAAGGACAGTGTAAGTGAGATCACCGAGAGTTACATGTGCAATGTAAAAAAATTATTATTGAAAATACGGTCAAGTATTGGCAACTAGCTTCCGGTATACTACCCTAAAATGTTGTGCTAAAAATCGGGATGTTTGCGATGAACACATTTTTTTATCAAGGAGCAGAAACAATGATCTTATATGATATATATATAGGGCTTTCCTATACCAGACCATTGTCCAGACGTCATCAAAATCAGACCAATTAAATTTTTTAACCTGCAGCCAATCGACTGCAGGTTAAAAATATTAATTGACCAAGTTGGCCTACACTGAGAATAGACATTTACCAGACAAGTCGATTTGTTATGTAAAAGTAGTAATTAAAGAATTAAATGCCTTCGTACTAGAAAAATCTATCTCCACTGCGCATGAGCACATCTCCGTTGGTGTGATAACACATTTGGGCAGAAACTGTTGTCGCCATAAAATTCATGGCGACAAAACATCCAGCTGGTTGTCAGTATATTACTGACAGTATACTTAACGGAAATATCTTTTATTCTCATCCTTTAATCATCTGTGTATCAATGGCCTGTTGTGCAGCAATAAACTATCTCTACAGCAAAATGAAACAGAAAACCTGGTTCTCCTTCAAACCTTTGAAGAAAATAGAAAAGAGAAGAGTGGAACGTAAACCGGATTGGGACAACTGGACCGTGACTGAAAGATCGGAGAGGCTTAATTTGAAGCACCAAGGATTGTAACTGGTTCTTCACGGAGTGTCGGGGTGAAGTTGCATAATGCTGAAACTGCTACGAACCACTGCAGCTTAGACGCGACGAGACAAAGCTTAAGCAATATTTTAAAATGTGCCACCAACTTACTCCAAGATACATTTTCTGCCTAATCCCACCATCATCCACCAAAAGAGCAAATTTATCACTCCCGACTGTGCATATATTGTAATCTCAACGATCGTCTAAAAATTATCGTTCGCTTACATCGGTTTGTAGATCAGTGCAGGAAGGCACGGGTAAAGGAGACAGGGAAGAGTGTACTACAATATAATGACTTTGTTATAAATTGTATTAAATTGGACAGGCGATGAACAAGACAACTGTGAAGTGGAAATGATATTCATTTAAATAAATGTTTTCAATCTTATAGTTTTCGGGGGATGTGATTTACACCAACGGCAGCTATTACATGTTAAGGTACTCATTAAAAGCTAACGGCGAGGGCTACATTAACCTGGTCTCACGCCTGGTTATTCCTCCTCCACCCTATCTCCCAATTCTCCAGCATTCAGTAAAAAACTGTTTCCTAATTCCCACATTGGCACTTTCTAGATCTCATGTCTTCCTCATCCACTTATCCTTCACGTTTCATCCCATTTTTCCATCGAGTAGTGCTATTATAACACATATGTGGGATTCCACTCGGTTTATCACCAAGAAAAAAAAATCGAGAATTTCCACCATAATGGAATTCGATTCTGGATTGTTTAGGATGTCTTTGTTTTTCGAGTAGTACTCCGCTTTAGATATTCTTATACTGGACACCACTTCGTTTTCGTTTGCAGAAACGGTCCAATCAGTTTGTGCTGTTTGACACGGGCGAATACTGTCTGCACACATAATTACCATGTCCTTCTTCTCTCGCTCATTCGCTTGTATGCTTGTTAAATATACATCAGGGATGAGAGGCTAGAGGCTGGAGAGCCACATGAAAAGGCTAGCCCAGTCAGGTGTCCATTCTATCCAGCATTACAAGAAGCAGCGTTACGGATTGGTTTATTCATTAATGTTCACAGACCTCCGTAAATGCAGATGACTGTCATATGTGGTTGCAAGGAGAGTGCTACACAATTTAGCCCTTTATTAGATCCGAACACCATTTATCCACATCGATAAAAAAAGCCTGCAGGACAGTGCAGGGACGGAAAAACAGTTAGGTAAAAAAAAAAAAACATTGGAATTTTAAGACTTGCAATACAGAATGTGTCCAAAATACAGAGCTGAACTCCAAGCCAATCATAATTTGTTTCCTAATGATAGCGTGCGGGAAACAGTTCGCTGCAAGTAGCATTCTCGTGGCATCATAATGTGATGATGGGTGATGCGCCTTCATGGATACAATGGACAGTCTTTTTGGCGATTGCAACCGTCCGAGAAGAATGGAAGAGTATGTCCACATAGGATCAGCCGAACAACTTCTTGTCATGATTGGGTAAAAGGGGCCCCTCCCGCTACACCCCCGACCCCCCCCACCCCACCCCAAATAAAATAATATAAAAAACCCAAATTATCAGAAAATAGTGCGGATCCGGTGTGAGGCCTATCCTCGCCATTTTCGTTTTAGAATATTAGTAATATCTGTAACTCAGATTTCACGCTCTAAAGTACACTGGCTGCAGATTGACGAAAGAAATTTGCCCATCAGGCTCTCAAATAAATTACTCATACTGTTGAATATACGGTCACGATTAGCCATTGTGCATAAGTATGTGACCTTAAACACCAATAAATAATATATGTTGAATATATGTTTCGATATATCTTTGTCTTGGAGGTAATGATTTTGCGGCTGTCGCTGGAGAGGCTCGAGCGACAGTCTAAATCCGTCACTGCAACTTTTACTACCACTGTTTCTTTTGGAGCAGACAAATGCACCACCAAGTAAGACAATGACAGTTATGGGCTTTTTTCTTAATCCTTGTAATTTCTTGGTCCATTATAATTTTGTTTTTCCTATCAATGATTTTCGCGGTTGCATCGTACGTTCAGTGACAATTTTTGAATTATTCGATTTGAATAATCGTTGGTAGCAATGTAGTTTTACTAACACCAAACACATATCGAACTTCGGAACATGCAAGAGCTATTTTTGTATAGAAAGGCATTCGAGGCACCGTTATGGACAAATATGCGGAGGCCACCCCTGAGTCATTGTTTCCTCTCTTCTGCCCGCTATGCGTACCTCATTTGGCTTGCCTCATCTTCTCAGAAAACAAATGTCCATCTGAGACGCGGACGAACCCGACTAGGGATTTATTGTGGAGCACCACCTGGCGTTTTGAAAAGTTGAACTAGTTACAACCTCACGTGTGTCTCTTAAACTTAAACATTTTAATTGGGCGTTGTGTACAGTGATCTGTAGATGGACTATACTTGTCGCTGAGGGCTCTCAGTCAGAGTTAAACCACCACGAGCGGCAGATTATAGTTATACCACTTCAGAACATCTATATGTGCTGATTGAGCCGGAGACATAATATGCTTGTCGACAAGAGCATTCAATTCACATAGCTAAATCGAACATAAGTGGCACACTCTACTTGCCTGGAAATCAACGAACACCTCTGACAGAAACCCACAGTGGGCTGCGCACTGAGTTTCAGCGGCCGCTTTGGTTTCTTGTTTCCTTTGCTTCCGGCCTGTCGGGTATGGGGTGAATAATGATATCCCACTGAAAATGGGGTTGCAAAAGATTATCAAACCCAACTTCGTTCCTGTGCGCTTTCGGCACCAAAAACCTTCTCGTCGTCTATTGCCGCACGAGAATTTTGAATGCCGCCGATCAGAATCTTATCTCTCAAATGTTGATTCTGTGTTCTCTTATTTCACATTACGGTGAAACTGTACATATCTTCCGTGAACAACAATGTATTCATTCAAAAGCTGTAAAACATCAAACACAGCTTGACTGCAATGCAAGGTTTCATCACAATCATTGACGACCACGCAAACGCGAAGCAACTTGTGATCGGTCTCGTGTAACAGTCTGTATGTTTGAACTATAACTTTTTGACAGATTGCCGTCGTTTGCCTATGATTTCTGGCATGCCACTTTAATATGCCAAGACAAGGAATGTCAGCGAAGGAGATCAAAGTTGAACTTATGGGAGACAAAAGTGTATTTTTATGTGAGTTTAGACTGTAATATTTGAAAAAAATATCATTTTAAAATGAAAGACCAATTCGTGCGTTTTGTGTCCGAAAAATAAAAAAGTAATTACACTATACATGTAGCTTTCAAAGGACTGGCCTTGGTGGATTTGTAAAGTACATGACCATTACGGCATGACTCACAATATGTTCGAGTTACAAATACCAGGTTACTGGTTAACTTGAAGGTGATAGGAGAGAAAAATGTAACTTCGGTTTGTCTGACAGTGTACCCGAACTGTTCTCGTTGAATCAATCAACCTTCGGCATTGGCTTTAGACATAGTACTCTGCCGTTACCAAGATTATCTAGAAGGTAAAGCTAGCGGGTTAAACTGGAAGTTATGGGAGACAGAAGGGCAACTCTTTTGTTCAATTATCTGTGTGTGCGGGGGCCAGGCCTGCAACCAGGGTCGGGCCACAGGGGAGGGGGCGGGCCATGTAGGGGGGCCACCTCCCAACCTGGACATAATCCCATAATTTTCCCATCCAGAACCATTTTATCCCCCCCCCCCCCCACAAGTGACTAAAGTTCACTAATTTGGATACATCTTGCCAAGCACATGGTTCGGGCCGACATGGACAATTTTTTAAATTTGGCATTAAAAGGAGCAATTTCCTGTCTTCTGAAGGAACAATTCCTACTTCAAAATACCCCAGAAAGTTTTATTTTTCTGCTCAAATAACAAGATTCATTATTTTATTTTTTTCTTTATTTCTGTCCACTAACTTTTGAATTGACCATCCTGAATCATTACCCCCCCCCCCCCCCTCATAATAACTAAATTTCGCTAATTTGGACACACCGTGCTAAGCACATGTGGGCCGGGTCGTCCATGGTTCGACCCGGCATGGGAAAAATTAAAAATTTTACTTTAAAAGGCGCAATTTCCTGTCTTCTCATGGATCAATTCCTACTTCAACATACCCCAAAAAGTTTTATTTTTTCTGCTCAAATAAGAAGATTCATTATTTGATTTTTTTTTATTTCTGCCCACTAAATTTTGAATTACCATCCTGAATCATTTCACGCCCCCTCACCTCCCCATAAGAGTGACTAAGTTCCACTAATTTGGATACATCGTGCCAAGCAGATGTGCGCTTAACCTGCTACTGAAGACAGATAATCTCTTCTGTTAATTAGTTAATGTTTCATATTGTCATAGTTGTGTATAATCTGTGTGTGTAATCTCAAATATAACAACAGAGATTCAGTCATGGGATTTTATTCAATGTAATTACAGGTGTAAATTGACAACTTTGAGTTAATTCACTGGTAGATAAAATGGATCAAAATGATGAAAATTGAATTGAAAAACAGTGTCAGAAATTTTTCGGGGGGGGGGGGCGAAAATGGTTCCAGCCCCCCCCCCCCCCCCCCGGTTGCAAGCCTGGCGGGGGCAACAACTTGAAATCGATTTACCCTTTCCCTTCGTGTGATAGTTGACGTTCAGCATTAAAGGTGGAGAATGTAGGATAAGGAGTGGTCACGAGGTACAAATATGTATTTATGTGTAGAGTTTTATTTTCAATGGAAGCAGGTGATTATCTGTATGACCTCTGTGTTGGGCAGTTTAACACAGAAAATGGGTAAAAATCCTATTTATTTATTTATTCATTTATTTATTTATTTATTTGTGTTTAGGGTCACATATTTCTGCACAATGGCTAATCATGACCGCGACAGTTTTACGGGTGGAGGAAGCCGGTGTACCCGGAGAAAATCACCGAGCAACGGCGAGCAACTGTCAGCTCCACAACATACTAACTCCACACAAGCAGGGTTAGCATTGGTTGAAGGCAGGTGCACCATCGACGTGCAGTACGCCTTAGTACACAACGCCACTGTGCCTCCTCGTGGACAATGGGGGTGAAGTGTCTTGCCTAAGGACACAACGCGGTTGCCGCAGGTGGGATTCGAACCGAGGACTTCTCGTCTTGCAGCCTGCTCCTCTACCTACTGAGCCACCGCGCCCCCAGGTAAAAATCCTAGTATTTTTCATATTTTGTGAAGTCTATCAGCATTAGAAGTCGGTCAGCTTTTGCACTCGACTTGCTGTCTAGATACAACAAAAAGACCGAAAGTACTTCCTACTGAAGAATCTTTCCTTCCATCATCACTCAAAACCTGCCTTTGTTCAATCCCATCGCATCGACTCTTCTACATTTGTCATTGAGACCCGCTGATCTTTATACAACGTCAGCACAAAAACATCTCAACTAGATCTGCCTCCCCCTAAGATGGCATCAAGCCAATCAACGTGATAACTCCTCCTAACCAATACCGTGTGATGATGTGAAAGTTGTTGGGCTATGACAATAGTCACAGCGTAACAGCTTTCAATTCCTCAAACGTCATGGTGTTTAGTTGGCTCAGAAACTAGTAACACTCTATCATTTTTCCAATTTCGGCACTTATTTTTTATCAATATGATAACTAAAATATGTTGTAAATATTCATTTTGTATTACCACGGAAAAATGTACACATCATATTCATTTTGCACGGATATCAATGTGTATTTTTTACAAAGCAATCAGCGATTCGTGACGTAGGAAAATTGAAACCTTCGAGAGTTTTGTTTATTCAGCATTGTTTATTTATAACAAAACCCTCTCCGAAGATGGAGACAGATGGTAAACTTTTCTGTATGTGACCAATGAACTTTCAGGCAACCAAGCTGCATAGAGGTCAGCAGTGGGACCCTGTTTCTATTTTCGCCAGGGTATCAGATACATGCAGATTATCATGATAATGTGCATATCCTGTGATTTGTATCAGATTCAAGGTGGTGTCCAGAATGGGATCTCAACGAGCCGGCTTTGTCGGCGAGTTGTGATCCCATTCTGGACACCACCGAGAATCTGATGCAAATCACAGGACATGCACATTATCATGATAATTCATTTATCTAACAATTCTGTCACATAAACATATCAAATCTTAAATTATTAATACAGATTTGGGACATAATGTTGGGCAAGAAAAAGTTAAAAAAAAACCCACATATTTTATGGAACAATATTGTTGTGCACTTTAACAAACAATGAGTAACGCGGTCGCCGCAAATTTTCAAACTCACGTAAAATTATTCACTCTAAATGTCACTTCCTATGATGATACGCTGGAATTTACAAGTGTGCAATATTCAATTGTGGAGTTTCTATCTATTGTGGAGGTAGGGGGATCATTTGCTATTAATAGTTCTGTCGCTAATTATAAGGATCAGCTGAGTCGATCACTGATACGCATATAGAATGCATTCAAACGCCTGTTATGATAGCCCGTCGCGTTCCCGGAAATGAGTCGTCTATATGATACGGAATCAGAATAAGTCGTCTATATGATGGGGAATCAGAACACATTATGTGATACGTACCATTTCTTGTGGTTTTCAGGCAAAAATCTATATGATTGTTAGATAAATCACGATACCCCACATACAGCTATTTGTACAGCTATGTGTGACTCATAACACCCAAATACAAAAAGGAACTCCACGAACACTATCTCAAATCGCACTGGGAGTGAATTAGTTTACGATACAGACATCAGCAAAGGCAAATGTAACAGCTACCAAGGATATAACAATCTTTTCTTGCTGGAGTTTTCTTGAACCTAAATGACACAAACATTCGCCACAAAGGATGATATCGAAACTTTAGAAATGTTTTTCTTACTTCTGCAGTGCAGCTTGTGAATGTTTGACAAGTTGATACCTTCTCATACTATCCACGGACAGTGTGGGATCAGGGGCCATGGAACGATTTTGAAAGTGGTGGAGTGGATGTGAGGTTTAATATGTTTTGTACATGTGTGGGAAAGGGTAAGCGTGAGTAGGGTTCGGTGTGATTGTTATTTTAAAAAATCACTCATTTGAACTACTCTATATGTGAAATGTGTAAATCAGCTGTGTACTATCGTTGCCACCTTAGTGGCAGCGATTGTACACAGTTGATTTAAAAATTCCACTTGCACGTTAATTCAAGTCGACGATGTGGGACGAGGCTCGAAACGAAGCCACAAGTACCTGTACGAAGCCGCGAGTACCTGTAGTTAAACGGAGTACTGCATATTATGCATTGTCGGTCGGGGATTTTGGACATTTTGCTTTGCTTCCACCTGTTATTGTCATGAACTGATATTGGTATGAAAGTCCAATACCAATTTGATTGTATTACTTATGAAAAATGTAACCTTCTGAAACAAGACCCCCCCACCTCCCTCGGCTTTGCGGTGCCTGGAAAGCTATATTGTCAAGATCTCCCGCCAGCTACGTATCTGGAAAAAAATATTCGAAGAACACATTGCGACAAACTTCTGATAATTATACGTTACGCTGTATAACTTGGTAATAGTCACTCGGTTTTTGTAATTTACTCGGTTGTACATTATTGGCTCTCACTAAGCAAATGGCGATTTTGAGAAAAAATGTCGAATTCTCTTTGTCAAAAATGACGTGTATACTGCGAAAGAAAATCGATATATACAACAAATGCTCCCAAACCCCAGCCTATTTCCAATTTGTTGAAGTTGGCGTAGTTTTTCTCCATGATTCCCAGCTTTGTAATAATTTTTCTGCGAAATACATAAACTTTACACACGAGATAGTAATGCTGATTTTCTCCAACTACATTTTTGACAAGGTCCATTATTCCACTGCCACTGTATGTGTGCTTTTATCAGCTGTTGTTGCTGATATATCTCTTTAAATGACCGATTTGTGTCACCATTAGTGTGTATATTGGAAACGAACCCCTGGGTTTCCGATCGGCTAGAGAAAGTAAACCTCGATAAGTGGTAATGCAACATCCGGTAGTACTCAGGGCAAATGTATTATTATTTCCCGACAATACTATGGGTGATAGGCTACTGTGATAATGGTCTTAGGGTAAGCTTATTGTTGTGGTCTTGTGTCAATAAATTGGGACCTTTAAAGAAGAAGATAGCTGAAGTTACACACACAGTTTCTTTATTAAATGATGGCCGTCTAATAAGACGTAATGAATATAAAAATTCATATACACATAATTTATAATTCATAGATTAAAACATCGGAAAAACTCACTAGCTTATGCAAGAGGTACAATAACGTTAGTCGTATTCTGAGTGTACCCTGTATCAACCTTGAACTGAGAAGGAGTAAGCCTTCTCCAGTTCAAGGCCGAGCACAATATATGTATGACACAACAACTAGATACATTTAACATTGGTTTGTGGGTGATACGAACTTGTGTGATGCCTTGTGACTTGAAATATTTCACATAATGAACTTACCAACTGACTCATGAAATTTGCACCTCTGCCTGATATTAAAATATGAGGAGCACCATAACGAGTGAATATTTCAGTGTATAATTTATCTGCTATAGATTTGGTATCCTGTGATTGAAGAGGAAATGCCTCACACCAATGTGACAGGCTTTCAAAAACAAGCTAAATGTATTTATGTTTATCTGCCGTTTCCTTCAATGGGCCTAAAATATCTATATGCCAAGTAGAGAATTTTTCAGTTACTGGTAATGGATGCAAGGGTGCTTTGTGACTCTGATATGACCTTTTAGAATGCTGACAAACGTCGCATGATTTAACATAATCCTTAACATCCTGATACATTCCAACCCAGTAGTATTTATTACGTAATGTCTGGTAAGTTTTGTCAAACCCCAAGTGACAACCCCTGCAACACTATCATGGTATGACAGTATGGCGTCCTGACGTAATGCAATTTGCTTAATGAAATCTTTAGATTTTGAGCCTCTTTTATCTTTTGGTTGGTAAAAATGATATAGAACATTGTCCAGGAGCTTGAAGTAGTTTGACTCAAGAACAATTTTTCTACATAATTTTTCATCTGTTGGTAAGGTACCACTTTGAAGATATTGAATTATTGGTCCACAGTCATGACATTCACCTTGTAGAGTTGCCAAGTTTTCCATATCAGTTGTCAGGCTACATACACTTGGTCGATTTACAGAGATTGGTAAAAGAGGTTTGTTCCATTGAGTATTCAAATTCTACCTTTATGCTTTTAGAATTACTTATTTGTGGGTTATGGTCACAAAAGTTAACAGACATGGTTTGTCATTCAGAATATTCACTGTTAATATTATATGGCTTACGGGATAAACAATCAGCATTTAAGTTTTTCTTCCCTGGTCGATGCTGGATGGTATAATTGTAACCTTGCAATTGTACCACCCAATGTGACAGTCGACCTGTTGTTTGTTTTATAATTTTTAACCAATTCAGTGCTCTATGGTCAGTGTAGATAGTAAAGGTTTGATTGGCCAAGTGCACATGAAATGTTTTAATTCCTTCCAAAACTGCCAAACATTCTAACTCTGTGGCTGTCTACTTTCTTTCAAAATCTTTCAGATTTCTCCCACCATAAGCAACAACATGTTCACGGTTGAATTCATCTAACTGTCCCAAAATGAACCCGATAGCATCCCCACTAGCATCAGTGGTGAGAATGAAATCTTTGTTCACTATGGGATATGCCAAAATTGGTGGTTCTGTTAACATAGATTTTAATTTTGTGAAGGCACTTTGACAGTCATCAGACCAGATAAATTTGGCATCCTTGCAAAGTAATTTATTTAGCGGTGCAGTGATTTGTGAGTAACCATGGATGAAACGCTTGTAGTAATTCACAAGGCCTAAATATGCTTTTAATTCTTTAACTTTAGTTGGAACTGGATATGATTTAACAATTTCTATTTTTGATGGATGGACTTTGACACGAGTTTCTGTGATTATGTGACCAACATAAGTGACCTCACTTAAAACAAAGTGGCATTTAGATGGCTTTAAATTCAAGTTAGCTCGATCAAAAATGAGTTTCAAATGTTCCATATGTTTTTTAAAGGTAGTGCTGTATACCAAAATGGCATCTACTTAAACTAATGATATGTTCCAATTTAACCCCCGTAAGACCTGGGCCATCAAGTGTTGAAAAGTGGATGGGGCTCCCATGAGGCCGTATGGCATACGATGCCACTGGTATACACCATCATGTGTAATGAGGGATGCTTTATGAGCGGTCTCTGCATCCATTGGCACCTGCCAAAAAAAACTGACTTAGATCTAAAGTGGAGAAATATGCCGCTTTACTTTGACCAAGACAATCCAAGACTTCTTCAAATCTAGGAAGGGGGAAAATTTTGGTTTGGTAACTGCATTCAGCTTACGATAATCAACTGCAAATCGATAATTACCTGTTTTCTTTTTAACTAAAACAACTGGGTGACACCATTCAGAATTTGAGGGAGAAATTAACCCATTCTCTAGCATATCAGAAACTTGTTCATCAATTTCGTTTTTGGCCACAGGACTGGTTTGTTAAAACCACTGCCTTATGGGTGGGGCATTGCCTGTTTCAATGCTGTGCTTAACAACATTGGTGTGGCCTAATTCAGCCATATTGTTGGCAAAAACACCACAGTTTTTATTTAAGAATTCATTTAATTGACTTTGTTCCGGTACGGTAAGATTTTTATTTTCCATGTTAAAATTTAGCATTTCACTATCAATATGATTTGGATTGGAATTGCATTTACTGCATTTACTGCCTCTGTCTTGAATGCAAATTTCATCTACATCAGTGAGTGTTGCAATAACACAACCAGCAGGAAGTGTTATGCAACAGTTATTTGGGTTAAAGAGTCTAAATCTAGTTTTCCCATTGTGAATTTTACTGAGGCAACGTGCACCAGCGACTTTGCTTTTTGGTAATGTTGACAATGGGTCTAATATGACAAGGTCGTCTCTATTTTTCTTTGGCACACGTACTGTAATTTCTGTTTCAGACAATGCAGCCAAGTTAACAGATTTGTGAATCTGTGCCAACTTGGTATTTGTCTGAACTAGAAGTACAGTTTCTTGTCCATCGTTTAAAATAAGCTGCTTAGATGCAGCTTATTTGGCATCATGTTTTTGCAGGAAGTCTAACCCAAGAATGACATTATGATGTAAAAGGTCACACACATAAAATTTAATTGATGTACCAAGATGTAATGGTAATGCTACGGTACACCGAATTTGATGACATTCACCCTGGTTCCTACTACTTCCTTGACTTCAGTGTCCTTTATTTCTATGTTAACATTTTGGGATAAACCTTTTAATACCCTAATTGTGATGCACGAAATAGAAGCCCTTGTATCAATGAGAGCATTAAGGCGTTTACCTCCCACATTGATGAAAATCTTGTTTTGGTCGATGGGCATAGTCAAATGAACAGTACATCTGTTTGTTGTTTTCTGCTTTCTTTCATTATTTATGCTATGCCCATCCCAGGAAGATTTGCCTTTGACAGACGAACGACCCTATTGTTTTGTCATAGCCCTACACATGACCTGAAAGTGGTTGGGCTTACCACAATTGTGGCAGGTAGCACCAAAAGCTGGACATCGGTGTCTTGGAGAATAGTTTCTACCACACCTGCTACAAATATTTCTATTAACATTATTATTAGTGTTATACCTTCTGTAATGTGGACTGCCATTTGGTCTGTTCTTCAGCTCATTTGCCATTTGATATGCACTATTCAGTCTCTTGTCTTTATCAATCACAAAGCAGTGTCCTTTTGGGCTAATTGGAGCTTAAGTTCATTAATAGACTGTGTTTTCTGTTATGGTTGAGGTAACACCTCCTGCCATTTCAGCCAAAACTGCTGCTCATCTAGCAGTATTTATATCGGATGGTTCCTTTTGCAATACACTGGATCTGATAGAAGTTTTTAGACTGTTAATTATCACATCAACCAATATCTTTTCTGGAATGTCAAATTGGTTAGCAATCATCTGCACTCTGCTAATAAAGTCATTCACACTCTCATGTGGTTGTTGCTGCTAAATGTAAATATTAATGTCGAAAAGTCTTTTACAGAATCTTTCTTGGAATTTTCCCAAGAGAATCTTCAAATTTGATGTTATTGTGGACGGTAAACTTCCGTACCAGTACGATGCTGCTCCTCCCAAATAGAAAGGGAAAGCACTAGCTGCTTTTTCCTCAGACAGTTAATTGAAGGCGGCCCATTTTCTATAGAGCTGTACCCACACTACTGAATTTTCACTCTTCGAACCTTTGAATTTCTCCATACTTATGGCAGGCATTGTGTCAATTGTGTTAGCGGATGTGGATACAGATGATACTGGACCTTTGCTGCATAGACTGTAGTTTGTCGGTTGTGTCACAAACTCTCTGTTGATTAACAGGATATTGAAGAATTTCCCCCAATTTGTGATAATGGTCTTAAGGTAAGCTTATTGCTGTGGTCTCGTGTCAATAAATTGTGAACTTTAAAAAAGAAGATAGCTGAAGTCACACACACAATTTCTTTATTAAATGATGGTCGTCTAATAAGACGTAATGAATATAAAAATTCATATACACATAAGGTCGAGCACAAAATATGTATGACGCAACAACCAGATATATTTAACCAAACAAACATATTTGTTTCTAAGATTTTATAAACACATGAGTCAATTAGAGGAGCTCCATGAGCTACTAACTGAAAGTTTGTGAAACATGTTATCACTAATACTTGTGGCTTAATTAATTCCTGACTTCCTTGTCAATCACGTCAAGGTGGCTTTTCAGCTGTCATGACTTTCTTTGACAAGGAAATCAAGAAACCAAAAATAATATGAACAATAGTTCTCTAAACAGTAGGTAGAGGTGCAGGCTGCAAGCCGAGAGGTCCTCGGTTCGAATTCCACCTGCGGCAACCGCGTTGTGTCCTTGGGCAAGACACTTCATCTCCATTGCCCGCGTGGGGGCACGATGACGCCGTGTACTAAGGCGTATTGCACGTCGATGGTACGCATGTCTTCAACCAATCTAACCCTGCCTGTGCTGCAGCGCGGAGTTACGATGTTGGGGAGCTGGCAGCTGCTCGTCGTTGCTCGGTGGTTCTCTCCGGGTACTCCGGCTTCCTCCACCCGTAAAACTGTCACGGTCATGGTTAGCCATTGTGCATAAATATGTGACCTTAAAACATCAATAAATCAATAAATAAATAAAGGAGAAATAAATCGATATTTACTTGATTCCCGAGTTCCTGACCAAACCATATCATGGTTGCTTCTCAGAAGCCATGACCCGTTTGATGCCGAGTAGAGAAATAACATGCATTACTATGTGTGAACACTTTTATTAAATCTTTCCTGAAGTGGAAATGCATCTGTATGTATTGAGTTCTTCATCAAGGCACGTCATGGCTGCTTCTCAGAAGCCATGACTTACTTGATGAAGAAACCAATGAAACAACACTTATTGATGTTTTTAACATCTTTTACTCAAATACTTTTGTGCGAGCTCTAGAGAGGTGGAAGTGCAAGCTCTTAGAGTTACATAAGTGTGAGCTCTCAAAGTTTCATAAGTGCGAGCTCTTAGAGTTACATAAGTGTGAGCTCTTAGAGTCATCTCTCGTCTCAGAGAAAGGGTTCCAGAAACCTTTCTCTGATACGAGGGAAAATCAAGAATATGCATCAAAACTTATTATTAAAATATTTACAAGCAAGTTAAATATAATTTTACACATTTCTATGCAGTCAATGGTTGTTATTTCTGTACTCATACTGCATTTTACTTATTATGCTGAGTAGAACTTAATTTATTATTTCTTTACAAATCTCAAAGAATTTCGTACAGGGAGCTCTGAGCTCCTGACCTTAACGAGCTCGAATCTACAATGGTACAGATAGCAGATACTTTAATCTTGCACATCTGGAATGTACTGTATTTATAATATTATTTATATCAACAACATGAATTCAAATTTGCTACAATTATTCATTTACAACATGTGCTCAATATAAAGGCTAGCAGGTTTGCTTTACGCTGTTATGTGAGTCTCTTTACGTTTTCCACAAATAAACCAATTTAGTTTAACAAGATTACTTTAACTAGCAATTCTCCTGGTATACAGGTTAAATTTACTAACTACGTAACATTAAAAATATACACAAAGTAAAATACTCTTTCCTTTAAAGAAGGAGATAGCTGAAGTCACACACAGTTTCTTTATTAAATGATGGTACCGGATCGAAAAAGCACTCCGTATATATACAGTTTCGGGAGATTATCTTACATAGGGGTTTCTTTTCATGTATTCTCTAATAACATGGTGTCTCAATGTTAATTACTTAACTTGACCTTGACAGATGGACAACTTCACCTGATGCCTTTGTGGTGACACAGTTAATGGTTATTTGCGCGGCTTTCATGTTTTCTCTAATGAAATGGTGTTTCAATGTTAATTGTACTTCTTAACTATGACAGATAAATAACTTTACTGATATTTCAATGGTTACGCAAGTAATGGTGTTAAGGCCGCATTGTTCCATTACGTCCGCAGGCCAATATGTCCGCAGAAACTGACAAAAAATGGACCATTGCGTCCGCAAGGCCCATTACATCCGCAAGAATTTAACCATTGTGTCCGCAAGGCCCATTACGTCCGCGGCAAAATGAGCCATTGTGTCCGCAAGGCCCATTACGTTCGCCAGAATTTTACCATTGTGTCTGCAAGGCCCATTACGTCCGCAGCAAATTGAACCATTGTGTCCGCAAGGCCCATTACGTCCACAAGATTTTTACCATTGTGTCCGCAAGGCCCATTACGTCCGCAGCAAATTGAACCATTGTGTCTGCAAGGTCCATTACGTCCGCAGGAATTTGACCATTGTGTCCGCAAGGCCCATTACGTCCGCAGCAAATTGAACCATTGTGTCCGCAAGGCGTATTACGTCCGCAGGAATTTGACAATTGTGTCCGCAAGGCCCATTACGTCCGCAGGAATTTGACCATTGTGTCCACAAGGCCCATTACGTCCGCAGCAAATTGAACCATTGTGTCCGCAAGGCCCATTACGTCCGCGAGAATTTGTCCACTGTGTCCGCAAGGCCCATTAGTCCGCAAGAATTTGACCATTGTGTCAGCAAGGCCCATTACGTCCGCAAAAAGTTGACTATTGTGTCCGCAATGCTCATTTCGTCCGCAAGAATTGAACCATGGTGTCCGCAAGGCCCATTACGTCCGCAAAAATTGACCATTGTGTCCGCAAGACCCAATACGTTCGCAAGAAATTGACCATTGTGTCCGAAAGGCCCATTGCCTTTGCTGAAATCAGATCATTCTGTCCGTAAGGCTCATTAAGTCTGCAATACTCTGCCCATTGTGCCCGTTCGAAACAAGTACATTGTGTACGCAAACCTCATCACGTGAACAAGAATTGGAATTTGTAGCAATTTTTCTCCTTCGTTACGTTGAAACAAAAACCTTCCGCGGTCAAATCCGCGCCAAGTTCACTGAATCTGTCAAACAAATTTAAACGTTTCTCAACACTGTGAATTTGAATGATTGAGATTGATTTCCAGGAGTCTGAGCTTCCGACGGGTTTGCTATGATAAAAGTTCAGGTTGTTTTTTCCACACTAAACAACATGCAAAAGCTGACGAAATCACCATTTGGGAGCCCCAGTCTCCGGAGTGGGGGATGAGAGAGAGGGGGGACTGCCCAAGGCTGTGAGCGATGCCAGTAATCCCCATCTTAAAACGTGAAGTCATAGACCCTTAGAATACTTCGGGGTCTTTTTTTACATTTTGATCAAGCAACTCCATAAAACAGCAATGTCCGCTCGCTCTTACAGATCTTTGTGTCGGATCTTCTCCGGGCATCGGATGTTGTAGATGCGCCTCAGACAAGACTTAGTGTTGAAGATTGCCTTATCTTCTGCTGCGTCGTCCTTCTTCTGCGCCATGCTTCGTACCCATACATCATTATCATCTTCACATTGGAGTTGAAGCGGCGGAGTTTGTTTTTTATGCTAATCTCTCCTGATGCACAGATGTTCTTTAGCAAGACAAAAGCTGCTCTGGCCTTGCCAATCCTAGCTGTGAAAGCTCGGTCTGTGCCTCCCTGTCGGCCGAACACACTTTCAAGGTAGACAAAAGAATCCACCTCCCTGATTAGCTCACCACAGACTTTTACTGGTGTGTTGGCAGTGGTGCTGATCTTCATCAGCTCGGTCTTCTTCCTGTTGATTGTGAGCCCTGTCCTAGCTGAGGTGGTATCAAGGCGAGTGGTCTTGTTCTGCGCCTGGCTGTGGTTGTGTGACAGGAGTGCCAGATCGTCAGCAAAGTCAAGGTCATCCAGCTGTGTTTAAAGCGTCCACTGTATCCCGTTGTCCTGTCTGTTGTAGAGGTCTTCGTGATCCAGTCAATGACCGTAGGAAGAGGACAAAGAACATGTTCCCGGGGAAGCTTACCTGCTGGTCTCGAAGCTTGTGGTCGACTGCCTCCTTCATCCTCTTCAGTGAAACTTTGTCTGGCACTAACAGTAACACGATCCCTCGGTAGTTGCTGCAGTCCCCGAGGTCTCCTTTCTTCGGCAGTTTGATGACAACTCCTTTTTACCACTGGGCCGGTACACCCTTCTCCTACCAGACCTTGCTGAAGTGGCTGTCTAGCATGTTGACAGCAGTCTCCACGTCTGCTTTGACAGCTTCTGTAGGTATCTCGTCCGGCCCTGCAGCCTTCCCATTACTGTGTCATAATAGCTAACCTGATCTTAGCCTTAAGGGTTTTTCGCAGTTGATGGGTAGTTCTGTCTCTGACGGCGGGGGGGGGGGGGGGGGTGTCTAGTGGTGTATCAAGAGCGGGGATATTCAGCAGCTCCATGAAGTATTCTGCCCATCGCTTCGGCTGTTCCTCGGTTGTCGTCGGTGGGTTCTTATTCCTGTCCTCAATGGTCTGCCTGTCTTCTGGAACTTGTCCGCCAGCTTCTTGGTTTCCAGATACTGGTCCTTCAGGTTCCCCTGTTTGGCCGGATATGAGGAGACTGTCCTATAAAAATTTCATTTGGGGGTTGGGTATGTTATGTCTCCAATAAGAATTTTAAAAAAACAGTTGCTGGGTTAAAAATTATTCCAAATTTTTGCCCACTGTCAATTAAAAACTCGTTTACATGGTTGTTCCACGTTTACATGGCTCGGGATATGGAATCGGTGTCTTAGAGCAGTCGAGTGGGGCATCGTTTGAGCGTAATATCAGTGTTACTTCACGACTTTATAGTCGTGTTTTCCGTTTAAGGCTACCTGAAGGCCCACGCGTAGACAGGGTGCCTGCTTTCGTCTTGGCTTCAGTCTATTTGGATTTCCAGGTACCACTTTTTTCCTGCGCTTTTACCGCGTAACTGCACCGTAATTGTCATTTTTTTGCGTACAAATAATGTTTTCTCCTGAAAATACCACGAATTGTATGAGACTTGAAACAATTTAAAATAATCAGAAATAGATTGAAACGAGTTTGTTCGTATATAAATTTACAAAATAGCAAACTTTTCCAAATGCCGAGATCACATATCATCGAGAGGGCGACATTCCCCATGTTCTCACCCACCTCGGACCAATGTACGGCTCTCGGTTCGTACCTTTAGCGCTAAATCATTTCACCTTCTAATCCAGCCTTTCTAGCCTACAACCCGCATGCATAAGGGTGTAATGGGGGGGGGGGGGGGGTGAGCCATTCACCCCTCCAGAAAAAAATAGAAAAGTCCTCATTCTGTCATTTTGATCAGCATTTGGCCATGTTCTACATTTGATTCAATGATTCAATGCCACTGGATTTAAAGCCGAACGATTTGTGTAGGCCTAAGCCTCTGCGTGATCTGAGGCAATCCTCCTAAGTGAAAGAAAAAAGAAACCCTCAATCTTCAGGGTATGCAATAGACTGTTTGCGAAAAGGTCAACAAAATCACTTTGCAACTTCTTCTCTTTAAACCCTTGCACTGGCCCATGGTTGTGGGAGGGGCACAGTGGCTCCCTTACATCTATAGGTGAGAACTACGAACGGTCAAGGAAGAATTATTTATTATTTTTTTTTTGCTTTTGTTATCTGCATAGTCTTTTCTGTTTTCTATTTATACCTCAAAACCAGAATTTTATTACCAGTGTAAGATAAAATGTGAACTGTCGATCCGGATTATAAATTTGTCAAAGAAGCCCGTTTACGGAGAAACATTATAAGCTGCGTTTTTCCCTTGTCTGAGAATGTAGCCGTATTTTGTTGAAGACCGCAATGAACACGAAATCTGCTTAACGTTAGAAAATGCGTCGTGGAATAACTTTCTTTCTGTTTGTGGTTTGCTTACTGTCTTTGACAATTGTGGCAGCTAAAAACAGTGTTTCGTTGGTATTTAAAGAAAGACATGTTGTGTTGATTAGGTATGTACCTATTACGCCAAGCCTCAACCACCCTATGACATCTTATTTCGCGCAAGAAACGCACCGCAAAAGAAAACTAGTCTTCCAGAATGTATTTTTTTCTGAGCCAAAGGTGAAGCCAGGACTTCCTCGGCGTGTGTCTTATAGCCTACGGCATCCCTCCCAACCTCCCCTCCCGTTAGGGTGCAGGAAAGGGAGTACACTTGCCCAAAAAGTCAGCTCGGCGTGAAAATTTTACTTTTATACCCCAAAAGACGCATTTTCCTTACGTTTAGAAGCTACAATTTCCCAGTTGAAACGCCTAAATATGACATTAATCATTATCAACAAAAAATGTTTTCCCTCATTTTTTTTTATTAACAAAAATTGTTTTCCCGATGTTTGGGCAAAAGTGGAAGCTATACTTTCACAATTGGAGCGCCTTGATAGAACGTTTGTTTTTTTTATTTCCACCAATTTGTTTTTGCTCAATTATCGTTCTCTGTCCAATTTTTCAACGGAAAGGATAAAAATTGGGGGTGGGGTGGGGGTGTGTTGGGGGTGGGGGGAGGTGGGTGGGAGGTGCACCATACTACCCCCGTACGTCAATGGTGAGGGAGAACCTTATGTGAACCGTGCCCCCCTCCCCCTCCCCACCCCCACCCCCACCCCCCAATAAGCGACTGTTTCGGTGAACCGATAATTTCAAGGATGAACTAGATTTTGTGAGTCCGGGTGAAGTCCCATATTACGACAACTGAAACACAAAACTGTTTTCAATATTATTTAAGCATATTAAATTAAAATAAATACTCAGATTCAAGGGGATGACACACGTCTGGATTCATACAGGTTTTTCACTACATTGCGTCAAATGCGGGAGATGTGACGATGTCGGACACGCTCTCCGGGGACCTAATAAATCAGGTGAATAGATATATGTTCGTAGATTTTTCATCTCCCTTCGTGTGAGCTTCTAGAGTGGTGCGGTAGGATCATTCATGAATTTTTTTATGTAAAGTCCAACAAGTATTCCCCAATAGCCCAATACAATAGGTGTCCTAAAATACTGAAATGAGTCTAAGAGTCGTTTGAGGAGTCACTCGATCGAGCAATTGCTCTAAGGTTCATTTGCTCGATGAGTTTCGAGTCGTTCGAGCAACTGCTCATGGAGCAATTACTCTCTTGGCTCTTTGGCTTATTTGGGCAAAAGCCCTACTTACGGAATCCCTTTAAGGCCCTAGAATCCAATTTTTCTGACATGAGTCGAAGAGTCGTTTTGAGGAGTGACTCGAACGAGCAATTACTCTAAAGCTCATTTGCTCGATGGACTTCGAGTCGTTCGAGTAGTATGTCGAATCACTCGATCGAGCAATTGCTCTAAGGCTCATTTGCTCGATGAGCTTCGAGTCGTTCGAGCAATTGCTCATGGAGCAATTACTCTCTTGGCTCTTTAGCTTATAAGGGATATTTGGGATAGGTATCCTCAAATAATACAATACCGGGCCATAGGTATCCTCAAATACTGAAATGAGTCGAAGAGTCGTTCGAGGAGTCACTCGATCGAGCAATTGCTCGATAGCTCATTTGCTCGATCGGCTTAGAGTCGTTCGAACAATGGCTTATCAGTGACTGCTCGATAGCTTATTGGCTTTGGGACTGCTTTTCTTATACACAAGGAAGATAACCTTGCATACAGATTACGGGAAATCAAGCAATCTGATTGGTTATAAATGATCTAGATAAATGAAACAACAAGGGTACACGGAATAAGGTCAGAACTAACAAGAATAGACGAGAAATTGCTAAATATAGTAATAATAAGGTAAACAGTTCCAACTAATAGGCTCTTCTACGCTAGTGGAGTATACTCCAGAACAAAGGAACATGGCCTGATAGACGAAAACTATTGCATATATAGATAGAAGCAGAGGATTCTGAAAGAATTCGAAATAGTAAAAGTTGGGCGGATTTCGGTGATTTCGAGGGATTGTCGAGTTGTTTGTGGTAATTCTACGAATCAGGAAAATACTCCGATTCAATCGAACATACCCTCCGAACGTACCCCTGTCCTATAAGAAACCTTTGGGTAACATAGCAACCACGTGCTACCATAGAAACCAATATGGCGGCCTCCAGTATACAAAATGGACGACGGAAACACGTATCACTCTAACAACACGCGCTGCGCATGCGCACTAACACCATGTATCATTATGGAGATGACGTCACAATATGTCCGCTCACGCGGATTACCATGACAACACAACATGGCGCCACTAGGTCACGTGACTATGACGTCACATGAGATCCGGCATGAGATCCGGCAAACAATGCCCCAAACATACGTGACATACTACTCACCATAAAAAGACGCGATTTCCTTGTTTCTCCAGTTAATTAAGATAAACATTACAGTAAATTAGGTGATAGTGGTGTATATATGATTGTCGAAAAAATTTGGCTGCGGGAAAAAGTGGTGGGGGCACGTGCCCCATGTCCCCCACGGCTCCGCCGCCCCTGCTCCTCCTCCCTCCCCCCTTAACCATTTTGGTTTCCGTTCATTTAAAATTGTTTGGCTGCATCGATCGGTTTCAAATTTTATATGCTCATGACTAATGTCAAAATACAGGTCAAATTCGATTTCTCTTTTGGTCCGACGAATCATTTCACTGGAAGTTATAATGATGCAGCATTTATTCATGATTCTAACCAATTAAATATATTCTCCTTCACTCGAACCGCTTTGGAATTGGAATTCACACAAACTGTCTGAATTGTTGTTTGCATTTCAAAATTCTTCAATAACACACTTTTTCTTGATGTTTGAAAGGCTATCGGCAGAATTTGGTCTTTCCAACGTTATGCCCCCTGCTTAAGTTACTCAACGAGCAAAAAGCGAAGGGAAAAATTGTCTTGTCCCGTACGTATTTAACAAGAAGGACGCCAACGCCCTATAGCTCACCAATATTCATCTTTGATAGTAACTTTGGCAAACACAAGAACTGTATCAAACAGGCTCATAACATGCGACAAAGCTGACCTAAACACAACCTCTTAAAAGTAAAACACAGGAATTGACATAAACACTAAGTTAAACATGAAATTCTGAGCTAAACAGAAAACTAAACGCAACTAAAAATGTAAAGGAAAATGTTTAAAATACTGGGTATGAGGGGTTAACCATGGAACAATGATACAGAGGAACATATATGATAAACATAAGTGCCATGGGAAGAAAAGGAGCACAGCAGCTGACCTAAACACTAAGTTAAACATGACATTCCGAGCTAAACAGAAAAGTAAACGCAACTAAAAATGTCAAGAAAAATGCTTAAAATGCAGGGTATGAGGGGTTAGTCATGGAACAATGATACTGAGGAACACGTATGATGAATATAAGTGTCATGGGAAGAGAAGGAGCACAGCAGCTGACCTAAACATTTAGTTAAACATGAAATTCTGAGCTAAACAGGAAACTAAACGCAACTAAAAATGTCAAGAAAAATGTTTAAAATGCAGTGTATGAGGGGTTAATCAAGGAACAATGATACTGAGGAACGTGTATGATGAATATAAGTGAAGAGAAGGAGCACAGAAGCTGATCAAAACACTAAGTTAAAGTATGAGGGGTTAAATCATGGTAGAATGATAATAATCATCACGTAGCAGCATTATAAAGGCCATGATATTTAAATAGGGCGAGTAAGTGACCTAAACAGAAGCTTTAATGTTATTGGTCACGTACGCTGACGCCGACGCTGACGCTGACGCCGACGCCGACGGATCGAGCCATGCCATAAGCTCACACAACTAAAGTTGGTGAGCTAAAAACCCGAAGGAATATATTTCACACTCTTTGTATCGATAGTAAGACAAGAGGTGAAACTACAAGTGAGAAGCTTGAAGGCATTATATAAAATAAAGAACTGCACACGGTAATCATGATGTGGCCGCGCATGATAGGAGGACTGTCTAAAGGAATTATTTTGTTGTCGCGGCGAAGCCTGGCTCTTCGCGCACCTAACAGTATAACCTCAGACAAAATCTATCTGCCTACAGGTTTTGTACAACCTTCAGAATCATACTCAAGGTTATGTGCAACACGCTAAAAACTTATGCATATATATTTAGGCGTTTCAGCTGGGGAATTGTAGCTTCTAACCGTAAGGAAAATGCGTCTTTTTGGGTATGAAAGTAAAATTCTCACGCCAAGCTGACCTTTTCGGGCAAGCCTACACCCTCTAATGCGCCATAACTGGCGAAAAAAGGGGCTCAGAAGAAAAATACATTCTGGAAGACTAGTTTCCTTTTGCGGTGCGTTTCTTGCGCGAAATTAGGTGCCATAGGATGGTTGGGGTTTGGAGTAATAGCTACAAACTTAATCAATACCCAAGAACACATCATGTCTTTCTTTAGACACCAACGAAACACTGTTTTTAGCTGCCACCATTGTCAAAGACAGTAGGCAAACCACAAAGAGAAAGAAGGTTATTCCACCGTGCAGGGGCGGATCCAGGGGGGTGCTCTGGGTGCTCGAGCACCCCCCCCCCCCACACACACACACACGCAGACGCCTACTCACTACTCACAGTGTTCCAAGAAAATTTGAATTTGCAGACATTCTGAAAGAGTGAGAACTTCATCCCAATCACAAGTGTTACTGTAATAAGCATACGCGATTACTGTATTTCCGATCCAGCCTCCAATAATCTATCTTGAAGATTTAATTTCAATAAAATGTAATTGTTATAAGAATGTGCCTGGAATTTAACCAGTTACCAATCACAGCTTTTCCCAAAATTGTGAATTTCTTCAAAAAAAAAATTAAAATATGCCAATATCCATACAAATATGGATGGCATTTGAATCAGTTGACGAGCTGATTCCAATGTCATCTATATATTTACGGTCTTATGGACAAAGTTTCCACGTATATCATCTCTGTTCGTAAATATATCTTTGGTCAGCTGAATCAGTGATGCTACAGTGACGTTCGCCTTCAGCAATAGTTTTACACTATGACAGATGATTGAATGGGACAATTTCATTTTTAATAAAGAGCATTTAACATTGGTGAATGATTCACCAATGTTAAATGCTCTTTGTTAAATATTAAATTGTCGCAACAGTTGAACTTGCTGGATAATGCCTACAGGCATTCTCTAGTAAACTGAAACAATTTAATGTTACAGAGCAACAGGACATCTAGTACTCAGACTTATTTCTTCGATAACATGAATAAAATAATTTAGCTACTTACCAGTTAATATCAGTTGATGGAACAATGTATTTACACAGTGTACAAGTTTGTGCGTTCACACAGCACGGTAGAAGCGCACAAACTGAGACAGGACTTGGGTGTTTCAGAAGCGGATCCAGGATTTTGAAATAGAGGGACGTCGCCCTCTGTACTTATATGGTCACAAACTGTTGTGATGCAAGTGTGCACATACTATTAATTTATAGTACGCACTGGCTTCAATTATTTTATTAGAATTGACTGGGGCGTGCCTTTGCCTTTGGCACGCTCCAGTCAATTCTAATAAAATAATTTTCAACGACATATACTTTTTATATCTGATTAATAGACGGGGACGCACGCGGCGTGCGCCCCTCTATTTTCTCAGAAATGATTTCTGAGAAAATAGAGGGGCGCACGCCATGAGCGCCCCCCGTCTAAATCTGCCTTTGGGGTGTTTAACATTTAAATAGTATATGCATCTCAAAGTTGACCAGAAGAAATGTGACCCCCCCCCCCCCATTTGGCCACTCACCCAGCGGCACCCACCCATCCACACATTCACCCACCTACACACACTCCTACTTCTTGAAACTTCTCTCGCCCTGCGTACAACAGGTATGCCATGGTGAAAATTATTATGTTTCTTCCAGGCAATCCCCGCATTTCAGTTAATTTGATGCAAAATCCAGGGGTGATTATATTTGCTTCTTGGTAGGTAACAATTTCGAATGATTATTTTGGGCAGTGTCAGTACCATAATTGTTTTTACCAAATTTCAAGCCAAATCGGCAGAAAATAGGTTTAAGAGAAAAGACAAATATATGACCAGGATACGTCTCAGATAGCATCTGATGGGTTCCTAATTCAATTTTTTTTTCTGGGGGAGGAGCCCCAGATCCTCCGCTAATTGCTTCGCGCCTTCGGCGCTCGCAAGGACGGCGCAGAGCGCCGTCATGCTGCGCGCCTTCGGCGCTTGCCGACCAACAATAGCACCACCCCCCCCCCCCCCGTTATAAAATCCTGGATCCGCCCCTGCCACGACGCATCTTCTAACGTTAAGCAGATTTCGTGTTCATTGCGGTCTTCAACAAAATACGGCTACATTCTCAGACATCGGAAAAACGCAGCTTAAAACGTTTCTCCGTAAACGGGCCTTTTTGACAAATTCATAATCCGGATCGACGGTTCAAATTTTATCTTACACTGGTAATAAAATTCTTGTTTTGAAGTA
Organism: Pictodentalium vernedei; assembly: GCA_031216915.1. Taxonomy (NCBI): domain Eukaryota; kingdom Metazoa; phylum Mollusca; class Scaphopoda; order Dentaliida; family Dentaliidae; genus Pictodentalium; species Pictodentalium vernedei. Next base: position 313,186,566 of record CM062297.1, read on the forward strand.
TAAAGAGAAAACAAAAAAGGACTATGCAAATAATAAAAGCAAAAAAATTAAATAATTCTTCCCTGACCGTTCGTAGTTCTCACCTATAGATGTAAGGGAGCCACTCTGCCCCTCCCACATTCATGGGCCAGAGCAGGAGTTTAAAGAGAAGGAGTTTCAAAGTGATTTTGTTGACCTTTTCGCAAACAGCCCAGGGCATACCCTGAAGACGGAGTTTTTTTTCTTTCACTAAGGAGGATTGCCTCAGATCACGCAGAGGCTTAGGCCTACACAAATCGTTCGGCTTTAAATCCAGTGGCATTGAATCAAATGTAAGACATGGCCAAAAGCTGATCAAAATGACAGAATGAGGACTTTTCTATTTTTTCTGGAGGGGAGAATGGCTCAGCCCCCACCCCCACCCCATTACACCCTTATGCATGCGGGTTGTAGGCTAGAAAGGCTGGATTAGAAGGTGAAATGATTTAGCGCTAAAGGTACGAACCGAGAACCGTACATTGGTCCGAGGTGGGTGAGAACACGGGAAATGTCGTCCTCTCGATGATATGTGATCTCGGCGTTTGGAAAAGTTTGCTATTTTGTAAATTTATATCCGAAGAAACTCGTTTCAATCTATTTCTGGTTATTTCAAACTCTTTCAAGTCTCATGCAATTCGTGGTATTTTCAGGAGAAAACATGATTTGTACGCAAAAAATGACAATTACGGTGTAGTTACGCGGTAAAAGCGCAGGAAAAAAGTTGTACCTGGAAATCCAAATAGACTGAAGCCAAGACGAAAGCAGGCACCCTGCCTACGCGTGGGCCTTCAGGTAGCCTTAAACGGAAAACACGACTATAAAGTCGTGAAGTAACACTGATATTACGCTCAAACGATGCCCCACTCGACTGCTCTAAGACACCGATTCCATGTCCCGAGCCATGTAAACGTGGAACAACCATGTAAACGAGTTTTTAATTGACAGTGGGCAAGAATTTGGAATAATTTTTAACACAGCAACTGTTTTTTAAAATTCTTATTGGAGACATAACATACCCAACCCCCAATTGAAATTTTTTTATAGGACAATCTCCTTATATCCGGCCAAACAGGGGAACCTGAATGACCAGTACCTGAAAACCAAGAAGCTGGCGGACAAGTTCCAGTAGACAGGCAGACCAGTGAGGGACAGGTAAAAGAACTCACTGACGACAACCGAGGAACAGCCGAAGCGATGGGCAGAATACTTCATGGAGCTGCTGAATATCCCCGCTCTTGATACACCACTAGACACCCCCCCTCCCCCCCCCCCCCCCGCCTTCAGAGACAGAACTACCCATCAACTGCGAAAAACCCTTAAGGCTAAGATCAGGTTGGCTATTGCGACACAGAAACGGGAAGGCTGCAGGGCCGGACGAGATACCTACAGAAGCTGTCAAAGTAGACATGGGGACTGCTGTCAACATGCTAGACAGCCACTTCAGCAAGGTCTGGGAGGAGAAGGGTGTACCGGCCCAGTGGTAAAAAGGAGTTGTCATCAAAATGCCGAAGAAAGGAGACCTCGGGGACTGTAGCAACTACCGAGGGATCGTGTTACTGTTAGTGCCAGACAAAGTTTTACTGAAGAGGATGAAGGAGGCAGTCGACCCCAAGCTTCGAGACCAGCAGGTAAGCTTCCCCAGGAACATGTTCTATATCCTCTTCCTACGGCCATTGACTGGATCACGAAGACCTCTACAACAGACAGGACAACGGGATACAGTGGACTCTTTAAACACAGCTGGATGACCTTGACTTTGCTGACGACCTGGCACTCCTGTCACACAACCACAGCCAGGCGCAGGACAAGACCACTCGTCTTGATACCACCTCAGCTAGGACAGGGCTCACAATCAACAGGAAGAAGACCGAGCTGATGAAGATCAGCACCACTGCCAACACACCAGTAAAAGTCTGTGGTGAGCTAATCAGGGAGGTGGATTCTTTTGTCTACCTTGGAAGTGTGTTCGACCTACAGGGAGGCACAGACCGAGCTTTCACAGCTAGGATCGGCAAGGCCAGAGCAGCTTTTGTCTTGCTAAAGAACATCTGGGCATCAGGAGAGATTAGCATAAAAAACAAACTCCGCCTCTTCAACTCCAAAGTGAAGGTGATAATGATGTATGGGTACGAAGCATGGCGCACAAGAAGGACGACGCAGCAGAAGATAAGGCAATCTTCAACACTAAGTCTTGTCTGAGGCGCATCTACAACATCCGATGCCCGGAGAAGATCCGACACAAAGATCTGTAAGAGCGAGCGGAGACTGCTGTTTTATGGAGTTGCTTGATCAACATGTAAAAAAAGACCCCGAAGTATTCTAAGGGTCTATGACTTCACGTTTTAAGATGGGGATTACTGGCATCGCTCACAGCCTTGGGCAGTCCCCCCTCTCTCTCATCCCCCACTCCGGAGACTGGGGCTCCCAAATGGTGATTTCGTCAGCTTTTGCATGTTGTTTAGTGTGGAAAAAACAACCTGAACTTTTATCATAGCAAACCCGTCGGAAGCTCATACTCCTGGAAATCAATCTCAATCATTCAAATTCACAGTGTTGAGAAACGTTTAAATTTGTTTGACAGATTCAGTGAACTTGGCGCGGATTTGACCGCGGAAGGTTTTTGTTTCAACGTAACGAAGGAGAAAAATTGCTACAAATTCCAATTCTTGTTCACGTGATGAGGTTTGCGTACACAATGTACTTGTTTCGAACGGGCACAATGGGTAGAGTATTGCAGACTTAATGAGCCTTACGGACAGAATGATCTGATTTCAGCAAAGGCAATGGGCCTTTCGGACACAATGGTAAATTTCTTGCGAACGTATTGGGACTTGCGGACACAATGGTCAATTTTTGCGGACGTAATGGGCCTTGCGGACACAATGGTTCAATTCTTGCGGACGAAATGAGCATTGCGGACACAATAGTCAACTTTTTGCGGACGTAATGGGCCTTGCTGACACAATGGGCAAATTCTTGCGGACTAATGGGCCTTGCGGACACAGTGGACAAATTCTCGCGGACGTAATGGGCCTTGCGGACACAATGGTTCAATTTGCTGCGGACGTAATGGGCCTTGTGGACACAATGGTCAAATTCCTGCGGACGTAATGGGCCTTGCGGACACAATTGTCAAATTCCTGCGGACGTAATACGCCTTGCGGACACAATGGTTCAATTTGCTGCGGACGTAATGGGCCTTGCGGACACAATGGTCAAATTCTTGCAGACGTAATGGGCCTTGCGGACACAATGGTTCTATTTGCTGCGGACGTAATGGGCCTTGCGGACACAATGGTAAAATTTTTGCGAACGTAATGGGCCTTGCGGACACAATGGTTCAATTTGCTGCGGACGTAATGGGCCTTGCGGACACAATGGTAAAATTCTTGCGGACGTAATGGGCCTTGTGGACGCAATGGTCCATTTTTTGTCAGTTTCTGCGGACATATTGGCCTGCGGACGTAATGGAAAATGCGGACGTAATGGGCCTTAACAAATGGTCAATCGCGCAATAATGAGAATAATTGAATTTGCCGAAGGGTACTTTCACACAGATTCACACAATACATGAAGTCATTTATTACATTCACACATCTGTGGGAAATGAGCTTAGAAAATAATATCCGACACATTAAATTATTCACTGTGAGAAAATTCTCCATTTTCATTTTAACGTATTTGCAAGAGTTTTAACCCTATGCCCAGCTCCGTTATGATACTACACCCACCCACCCTGTATCTCAGAGATAATGTATTGTTTAGCAATAAAAGTGTCGGTGTTTTCTACATCCATCGACACTGTATTTTCGCCCCTGTACTGGTTGTGTCGGGAAAAGACACGACTGAAACCTAAATAATTAATCAGCAGTCACTTCACTCATCATAAACACTCAACATATGGAACAAATACCCACCACCTCGAAGTATATGAACCGATATGAACCTGAACTATATGCGAAATAGTTATTTACTCTCAGTTCGGTTCAGTCTTTCGTGCAAGCTATGTTGGCCACCATGTAACTGCCGCCTGAAGCTTTTTATTTGTGCTTTTATATTTTTTCCGGGTTTCCTGCCATGCATAGAACATAAACACCTAAAATCATATTATCTCTTGATGGTGGCAGTAGTGATCAGCAGCAGATAAAGTTATTCCTTTGACATTTGCCCTAATAACCACAGCACAGATTTTATTAAATTTATCCCGATTATTTAGTATCGTTTGGACCTTTTGTGCAATGTTTGTAAACATTCTTCATTTCTTGTATATGTGTTTTATACTACATGATGTGTTCTTCTCGACCACGGAGTGTTACATTACCACCGCCCGAGTGTCACAGGCACGTAGCTAGGATCCGAATTTGGGGGGGGGGGGGGGGGGGGGGGCAAAGGAGAATTGTGGAAGGGCGAGCCTAGGACGAGATGCCGAAGGCCCGAGTGTGGGGGGAAGGCACGGGGGGGGGGGGGGGGGTCGCCCTCTCCCGTCAACAAATCGGCACACGTCTGTCACAGGCACGTAGCTAGGATCCGAATTTGGGGGGGGGGGAGAATTGTGGAAGGGCGAGCCTAGGACGAGATGCCAAAGGCATCTCCCGAGGGCCGAAGGCCCGAGTGTGGGGGAAGGCACGGGAGGGGGTCGCCCTCTTCCGTAGGTGGAAAAATTGGGATTTTAGCATGTCTCAGACGCGATTTCCTGGCTCCTGCGGTATATTTCGACTCACATTTCCGAAGGAATATGACCCCATTCCCAATGGCAAAATAATAAGTGGTCCTGAAAATCTTGCATAAAGAATATTTGGGGGGGGGGGGGGGGCAAGACTGAGTTTTTTTTGGGGGGGCCAACTGCCCCCCCCCCAAAAAAAAAAAAAACCAAACTCAGTCTTTGACCCCCCCCCCCCCCCCGTGCACCCCCATAGCTAAGTGCCTGGTCTGTCAGAATATCTGTCCAACAGTACAGCCGCCATGGACTGGTCGTAATTCGCGCGTGTGCAGTGATGTCCACGAAAGCGTGTACCAGGTAATAAAAATCATCATCAGCAAAATTTTAATTAATGAAGCAAAGGGTTCTGTCCGGTGCTTCATTAATTAAATTTTTAGTGGTTATGTTTGGAATCTAATATTATTGATTGCATCCGTTGAAATATTGCCCACCCGTGGAAAGTGACCAGTCCATGGCGGCCGTCCTGTACGCTGAAGTGTTCCTGATGATATATTGTGCATATATTGTGACAGAAGAATGATAATTCTAAGTGGAAAACCACTTTGATCACGCTTATTACATTGTTATCATCTTGTAATTTATATTACACTGACAGAATCGACAAAATGGAGACACAAAATATGTTTGAAATGGGTCGTTTGTGAGATACTCCTATTGACTGTTTTTTCCGATATGTCTCTGTTTATTTTTTGCCATTTTACGACCGATGGCAACATTATTCAAATCTAGGCCTTGTTATCAGATTCTATAGCGTGGTCTTGGGTAGGCGACTAGTGTTCTGATGTCAGAAAGCAGGCTGTGATCCTCGTGGCATCCAAACACTAATTGTCTGGCTTGGAAACACGTCCTGGTCAGGAGAATTGACGAATAACTCTGCATTCTTCAGTTTCTTGTGTCAATCTTTGTCTATATTCTGTGGTTGTACGACAACGTCCGACCTATCACTACCTTAACAATAACAACACGGACCTCATGCACCAAGTTAAAGCTTAGGAAACTTACTGTTGGACAGTGGAATGATAATTAAAAATAAACATACAGGAAAATTTAAAACGAACAGTAAAATTAAAATAAATAAAAACTTCAAATTCAAATTTAAATCGAAACTAAAAATGTTTACAACGCAACAAGATAGCGTGCGCATGCACGTAACAATCAAGTTTAGCAACAGGCGTCGTAACAACATCCCAAATGGCCAACTCTGCGTACATGTGATGTCATCCAAGATGGCCTCAGACATGGTAACAATATCCAAACATTGTGACGATCATGCGCACGACACACAAACATGACAGCCTCCACATGCACTTATCGTGTGATGTCATCCAAGATGGCCCGTCAAAAAACAGACGCGGCGAATGCATAAAACACCCCAAATAAACGCAGTACATGCGGGTTACATCGTCCAGCGTGGCCGTGGCTATGAACACAGCTGCCAAAATGGCGGTAGCACATGCGGGTGGCGTCGTCCAACAGGATGGCTGTGCATGGGCATAGTGGCATGACCAAGAAGTCCATCGAGGTCAATGCATGTATCATATACTACTTCCAGTAACACTCCAATAAGCCCAATCATTTAGTTTTATATATTTGCTTTCATAAAATGTGGTTGATTTATTTCAGTCGAATAATATATGAATAGAACACCAGTATAAATTTGCTGATAGAACTTGGAAGTTGGGGCGGTGTCTGCAGATTAACATATTGTTTTTAAATTTTCAACATGTTGATTCCTGCATTTGTCAATGTCGTCAAATTCAGTATTTATCAGCAAAACATCAGCGCTGACCATTGCAACAAACAGAACAGGAAACATCGAATAAAAATCTACAACTGATTTCGCTGATGTCAAACACGTTCTTGATCACATGACTGCTTCATCAGGGTATTTTGCAGATGGTTGTACTAAAACTGTTATCAATGCTAGTCACAACTTTTAAAAAGTCTACCATTATCTAAGTAGACTGTGTTGTTGGGCCAAATATCAAATAAAGTTATGGATGGTGCCATAAGTGGCATTGGTGTTAATACAATTATCCCACTTGCGTTAAGTAGTGCGCCATTTTCACTACACTAGGTTCGAGTAACAGGACGATTATGTCTTCTAGCTCTTGCAAAAAGAAAGAACATTGAAATGTATGGTTAGCTGTCTTGTAAGGGAGTGAATAAATACCTTTAAGATTATGCAGGAAGAGAGAGTTAATGAATATCGAAAAGAAATATGATTTATTGAATTTTTAACTTCATTAAGCGTTATGTAGAAAATGAAGTGGAGACCGGAAACATGCTGTGCCGGTATGGTTTGCATCAAAACGACATTTTAATGAGCTGACACAAATGTCGCGTTGACTGTTCCCCAGAGAATATAACCAGCTTTCATGTTGCAAAGAAAATACATCAATCAAATCGACAGATTAATCAGAAAATGCTAAATTACAGAGAATCTGGCGTCATGTTTTGTGATACAAGGCATCGGCTCGTATTCCACCAACAGTTTTCTTGTACAAAAATGCAGGACTCTCACGTGGATAATTGAAAAGTTGAAATGACAGCGACGAGCACTGATTATAAAGCTAGAGAAATAACTGAAAACGTCCAAGAACCCTTGTTCATCCTAAGTTAACCCCAGGAAATTCACTATACTTAAACCAAAAGGTGTGCGTATAGTGACAGCCCCGCCTACAATATATCGTCCCTTGAAAGTATAAAGGCACCAACTGCAATGCTAAAGCATTGCAGTTGGTACCGTTATTCTTTCAAGGTACGATATAATCTCTCGCGCCCGATATGTCTTTGCTGAGACTTTTTATTACCATTCCTATCTCGAGACTATCTTTTTCACCCTTTTTTGTTTTTTTTCTACTTGCAGAGATTGGTTGTAGATAGTCATTTTCGCCATGTTTCCCAGAGCAAAATACATGTTCACATATTGTGGTTACAAGGAGACGGTTCTGTTGAAAATCTTTGCCCAATTACTTCTCCCCTTTACTATGTCTAATCCCACAAATGGAAATAAAATACGAGAGCACCGAATCTAAGATGCCATGTCTATTTAATTTTCTTGATTCATTATTGATTTCACAATATTTTTGTAACGAAACCTCGACGCATTGGTGTTAACAAAAAGGGCACTTTTTGTGATCACATTTCTGTATAATGCTATTTATCTAGTATTTGCCAAAACGGCAATCGCAAACAGCACTATCAGTAGTGACAGAAATTCTGCGATAGATTTTGTATCGGTCTTGCAGTAAAACTTAATTTTCTTTAATGATATTCGAATTGCTTGAATAATTATGATTGGTCAAGGTGAGTTTTTCATAACTCGGCAGAACTCAGTGAATAATTTTCCTATTGTATGATGTAATGCCCCGCCCATTTGTCAACAAAAATTGTAAGCATGTCCATGATCGTATTTAAAATGTGATGACTGCAGGCGAGCTGTGTGTTAGTATTCACGGAGGCTGTTCTTACCACTAGTTTTCCTCTTGCGTATTCGAGACTACGTGTATTAGCCAACGCTGAAAATAACAAAACTGTCGTCTGCACAAAATTACACATGACTGGAATAATATAAATGGCGAAGACTTCTACCACCTAAGGGTATATTATAAAACAAACAACCACTCTCGGTTAAATTATAAAAATTATAACAATTGAAATGAATTATCTGTCGTTTTATCGAAGTTAGGAATTGGATTGGGCGTGTTAAATTTTGTATGAAGTGTTACGCTCGCATATTGAACTATTGTTACTCCCCTGAATGCGCATGTGTGTAAACAGTGGTAATGATGACAATCTAAATTATTACCACTCAATCTATAAGTTACTAGTCGGTTAACATAAGTTTGGAGGCCCGTTAAAACTCCATAATTTCAGTGACGTCATTCGACGGAGCCGGGCCGCGGGCGATAATGGTATGAATAGCCATTAGCTGCCCGCGGCCCGGCTATTTTTAGATTCCATGGTCTAATGAATTACTCCCATTCGGATGACGTCCCTTTGTATTTCTGAACTGAAGTCGAACGCACGATCGAAACAGAAATATCGAACCGACTTTAGTGATTATTTCTTCCAGCAATTCCCTCGTGCGGTCAGCTGTAACAGGGAGTGGTAATAATAGTAATAACATGATTGTTGTCAGACATCATGATTCATTAGCGGCCCTGCAGCAATAATGAACAGCTCTTGGGCTTATTAACGGCCCTCGACTTCGTCTCGGGCCTTTAATAAACCTTCGGGCTGTTCATCATTGTTGCAGGCTCGCTAATGAACCATAATGCCCTCCAAAATCACGTTATTGTTATATTACTTTTGCGAACTGTGGAAGAAAAATGAAAAACTTTCATTTGCCACAAATTTCATTTTTTTTTTTGCATAATAGGCGGACATGTGATCAAATATTTTATAACATACTTTTTAAAATGATATCAAATATGTTTTGTTAAAATTAGTTTTTAATGGTTCCATTTTTGTTTAAAATTTTCACCTTATTATTTGTTAGAAAAGGCCGAGAGAAGTAACTTTAAAGTCATAAACATGTACTAAATGCTTATGAAAAAATTTAAACGGACATAAATTTATTGAAAGCAAAAAATTAATTTTCTTTGTTCTATAAACATATGTTGGATATGTTATTGTTTTAATGGTTCCATTTAACATTGCAAAGTGGTCTTTTTTCTCCTTTATTTATGATCATGCGACAAATAATACCTCTCCTCCGTGGAGACAATTACATGTGATATAAGACCGAGAGCGCGTTCGTGAGTGAAAAATGACGGGAGATAACTTGAAATTCTCGCCCTTCCAAAAGGAGAAGAAATAGTTCAATTTTGTCAGACAACTTTACACGCCCATCCCACATTCATACTCCGATAAAGCGACAGATAATTCATATCAATTCTTTTAACCCTTTTCCTAACATGAAAAGCAAACGACACTTGCAAAAGAAATTTCGAATAACTAATTTTTTTCATTTTTTGTCTCAAAAACTTAGGTTATGACTCCTCGTTGGAACGAGCTCGTCGAGCTCGTTCCAACGAGGGGTCATAACCTATGTTTTTGAGACAAAAAATGAAAAAATAATGAAAATTAATTGATGATTTTTGAGAATAGGGCATGCCGGTTTTGGCCGTTACGTTAGGTAAAGGGTAAACAATAAAAGTCAGTTAACGTGCCCAGAAACGAGCTGACAAGCTCGTTGCGGACTGGTTGCATTGTTATTGACAGTCTTCTAAACATTATGTCATTCCCTTCAACACCCGATAACGAACGATGCGTCAGTTTTCCTTCGGCATACATTCCACATTGCAGAGAATTGCACGATCCAGTACATAAACAATCCGCCACACAAAACACGTACCGGTACTAACAAAATATAAAGACGAATCGCAATAACTGCAAGAGACGGCGAGTAAATCTTGAAATCTTTAAATTGTCCATTGCACGGTTCTAAAAATCACGAATGAAGGGCCGTCATGAAGTGAGATCTTTGTGGTATACAAAAAAAATAATTCTCTATTTATTCTCGCAACCCACCCATGTATCCTTCAGATTATCTTATGGTTTGAACTGGATTTGTTTCGAAATATCATTCTCAGAGGGAAAAACCTATTTGGGATGGGTTTCATTATTTTTTATCACCTTGTACAATTTCACTCATGATGAAGGAATTTTCTCACGTGCCTTTGGTTTGAGAGAACTGCAAATGAAGTCCCATTATTCTGATAAGTTTTTTAACTACTCTTTTCAAGGAGTCATGATTATGGATTTTGATCACTGAATGGTAGATAAATGTGTCATAAGTACATTGTGCTTATATAGAATCTTTTAACGAGTCTCGCAACTCTACGTCCCCAAAAACGACACAAAACGTCCGCCACAAAAATATTCTGTAAAAGCACAACTTGCACATAATACATATACGTGTTTCATATATTATATTATCACGGTCTGATCTTATAGTATTCTGTGTCAGTTTTTTTCCTTTTGAAAAAATGAGGTTCAAAGTTTGAACTACTTGTTCTTAAAACCATTAACATTTACATTTATTTTGCTAAAAGCAGTCCATTTTGGTACATGCAAATGTAGAACATTAAACCTTACAGTTGTGTGAAATAAGGATAAGGGAAACGGGCCTTTGGATCTAAGGAAATAACAAGAATATAGGACTGGATATATTGCTACTTCGGAATTATCGATATCATTTATATCAACTGTTAACCCTGGTTGTATCTTCCATGTCGGTTCAATGGCAGCAATTGGCAGAGTTCATACTCATTATTTGGGGGGGGGGGGGGGGGGTAGACACATTAATGTTTTCAACGTGCAGCCTTGAGGCTGCGCGTTGAAAATATTTATTGGTCTACCCACACACATTCACTTAGCAGCCATACTACTTAATAAATGACGTATAATGTTCCTGGACCAGAAAAGCGGTCCTTCTGGCTCAAAGGGTTAACTTACTGATACTGTGTGTATTGAGCGAGGGTGTTTTATGTTTATTCTGCTGCTGTATATCAGGAATATTGGGTAACTGACACATTTTTGTGACTTGAGTTCCACATTGTCCCAAGTGAAATGAAAATACACACAATTTAGGACAATGTGAAACCCAGGTGACAAAATACTTGGCCTCTTCCGATTCAATTTTCTCAAAGTCATCGTTACGCGCTTTTAAAGGCTGGTAATTAATTTTTATGCACAACAAAACGACTTCAGTAAACTTATCTAAAATGGGGCGGAAGGGGGTGTGTTTTGGGGGTATACCACGAACAAATGGTGTATAATCTCCGTTAGAATGGGGGGGGGGGGGGGGGTAATGGAAATAGAACGCTTAACCCTTTGAACACTAGTGGTATCTTCCATGTCAGTTCAACGGCAGCAATTGGTCGATGATCATTATCTGGGGGTAGACCAAGTAATATTATCAACGTGCAGGTTGAAAATATTAATTGGTCTACCCCACACATTCACTCAGCAGTCATCCTACTTAAAGAACTTATGAGGTATCATGCTCCCCGACAGTTTAGGCAGCCTCTCGGGTTCAAAGGGTTAAGTTTTTTCATTGTATGTTTTATTAAAAAAGGTTTCCCACGGTTCATAGTGGGTTGGGTACGCATTTATATATGAATCAAATCCCATAAACATATCTCCCTGAAAGATTGCTCATACCCAAGGGTACTCAGATATCTATCTATACTCGAACGTAGACAATATCACACGGTCCTTGCTAAATTCAACTGTCTATGTTGAGTTTACCGTGGAGGTTGGGGATGAACGCCTGTGTATAAGTGGAAATATATAACCACAGAAAGACTTCTATTCTTCTTAAATCATCTACAAACATCCGACACGATGTGACCCTGGCTGTCGAACGAGTCGTAAAATTCCAATAAATAAATAAATAATCTACAAACAAAAGTGAAATGTGAGGATACATCTTAATTGGATCACTAAAGCATTTTACTTACACCATTGGAAGAAAGTTGATACCGTGTAACTATTTTTCGTGCAAGGTAAGCACGATGATGTTTGATGAAGCGGAAGCTGTTACGCTGTGACTAACAGTTCTGTCATTATGGGAGGAGTTAATGCAGGAAATGAACTTGGCGTCATCCTAGCGGAGAGGGATGAGGGATGTAGACTGAGTTGCGACGTTTTTCCCTGAAGTACCAGCATTCCAGTTGTCCAGAAATCAGTTATCTACAGTACAGTTGCCGTGGACTGATCGTAATTCTCGCGTGGGCAGTGATGTACACGCATGCGTTTACCAGGTAATAAAATTGTCAGCAAAATTTCAATTAATGAAGTACTGGGCTGTACCCGGCGCTTCATTAATTAAATTTTTGATGATTATCTCTAAAATAATTAGTGTTTGGAATCTAAAATTATTGCGTCCATGGTAATATTGGCCCACCGCCGTGAACTCGAAGTGACCAGTCAACGGCAGTTGTACTGTATACAATCTAGACTACCTTTTGCACATATATGCGTTCATGGTGTTACCAGAAAGCGCAACTCAGAAACTTCTTCGTCGATCTCTAACTCTAAAGCAATCTCCGAATAATGTACAAAAATTATTTTCTTGGCAGAAACGATGCCCCTTTTCTGGTTCATCCCTCTAGTGTGTATTTAAACGGCTCAGCACAGCTTCCTTTGGGAGTGTATTACTGACTCAACCGCTACTTCACTCACAGAGTTAGAGTCGTTACTACTTTCACTCAGTTCATTGGAAAATACAAAGGCTTTTTCAACGCCCATTGTAGAATATTTTATTGAAAATTAACAAAGTGACTATTTGTCTCCTACCTGTCTGTCATCTGAGTAAATGTTTATCAACAATTCGTTCCAAAGTCAAATGAAAATATTTGAAGGAAGTACTGCAATTATTTAAAAATGTCATCATCACTTAATATATAATTGGTCCAAAGAGTGTTCGAATTAGAGAGGTTTCACTGTAATTGTAATAACTCTCAAAACTCTCTTTAAATAATATATATCATTTAGAAACTGCACTGCTAAACCCACTCGACAGTTTTCCAAACCGCCCATTCGACAAAATGTTTCACATATTCGAAGTGTACCCAATACACAATTTGTATTTTCCCGTACAATGTTATAATACAGGGCATATTGATAATTATTATCCTTTTATAAGGCTTCATGAATGGCCAGTAACCAATGCACCCAGTACGGTACATTCAACTCCAACGGGGTGAACGAAGTTCAACGAATGCCACGTGAAAGCTAAAAGGTGTGTACAGACATTCTGTGGTACACTTCGCCGATTTTCCTTTCACCCATCACCTCACACATTTTCGTCAGTAATATAGTTTCATGAGAATATTCCGAAAACATGAAATAATACCCCCAGTGTCCGAGTTTACTGTTAAGAAGTGAGATTCTGTTGTGGTGTTTCTACATTACAGATCAGATCCGTTGTTGTTTCGAGAAATATATTCTCGTTATATAAACTGCCTCGTCAGTGAAACTTATTAAAGCACCTGCACAAGTTTGAATACAGTGCCGCCGATCCCACAACGCACCACTGTATCCAATAAAATACTGATAAAAGTCAACTTGTATCCCACAATAATAACTCCAAATCGTTCTTTTCAATAATAACGAAAGATATGTATCTTTAAAATTCTCTAATTATTACCTTTATCAAAGTTGTCGTCACTGGAATGCCGTTTGGGGATTATATAATAAAACAAAACTCGATACAGTAAATAGGCAGGGTAATAAAGTCGTCAAGCGGTGTTCCAACAGGGTTAAGGGACTGCACTACCCTTCTGAGATTCGTATTTCCTTCGGCTTTCAGCCTCAGGAAATACAGATCTCAGAAGGGTAGAACAGTCCCATACACCCTACTGAAACACCGTGTATCTAATAGTATATGATGTGAAGATACCAGTGAGATCCAAATACTCTCATCACTAATGGCAAATACAGAATTCTACCTTCACTATTGAAACTGTTTTTATTGACAATAATTTATATATATTTAAATATTTTATATTGCTGTGTGAAACGGCCTTATTGAGTTTATCAGCATAAAAACGAAACGTGTAATTTAGTTCACTTAAGTCGAATTTACACTTCTAGATCCCCATGAAGCTTCAAAATTCGACACGATTTCAAATTTTCACGATAATTCGATTCAATTCGATTCCAGTCGCTTTGATTCGGAATTTTTCGAATCATCGATGTGTTCTCAATATCCTATCGAGTGCTTGAACTCTTCTTCTATAATCAGGTCCCCTGTACAGGAGACCGGATGACAGAAGAAGAATCCAGAGCGGTTCCATTTTCGAAAGTACATCGATTCCGTCCTGGTTTATTGTTTTTGGACTGATTTGTCCTAATATTCGAATGGCCGTCGAATACAGTACTTGTGTTGAAATGGACACATATAAATGGTTGTAAAAAGATGCTATATCTACAACTTACAGGGCGGGGAGTTCGATTTGAGAATTGATTGGATTCGAAATTGACTGCCTGATTGGATTCGGGATTCAATTCGTCCCATAATTTGAGATTCGCAAGGAACTATACCCTACATTTAATTTCTGTGGATCAGCCCCAACTCAGACCGATTTTTACATAAAAGGTAACGATGTAAATTTGTATCTACAGATAGTTGTGCATAGGGGTGATCCTTAACAATTTGTGAGTTGTATATCGTAGGTGAGATTCGAATACGCCGTGAAGTTAAAAGCCCTACTTTACAGGAGAGAAAAAAAAACCCAAAACGATTATCTTCGTAAGTATTCAAATTTCGATCGATGTACTTGCGGACATCCACATATACGCGAGTGATATGTTGGTCCGGAGTAGCACTGGCCACTATCATGTAATATTTTCTGAGAAAATAAGGTTTTCATGATTATACATCCTTTCTGAACTAATATAGGGCAGCTGGAAATAATTACGGAACTTTCAAACGGGTATTTCTCGTTGTTTCCATGTTTTACAACGTTTTCTTGATAATATATGCACGTTATTTGTACGGGAAAAGAACGAATGTGCGCCGATCAGCTGGGTGTTTTGCACACTGAGCCCTGACAGTCAATATTGAATTGATGAAGTCCTAGTCACATTAAAGGAAAACATTACTGCTTAATATTTCAGAACTTTGACATCACTGTGCAGAGAGATAACAATACACTCCATTTCTCTCATATTTGGTTGAAAAGAAAGGCTCAAAACAATTCACTACAATGACCAATCTCACATTCGCCATAAAATAAACGATATGATATAATTTAGCGTTGGGAAATGTGAAGCGTTCAATTTCTTCTTTTGCTCCATATCGTCCTTTGGCGATAATGTTTCGATATCCCCGCAAAATAGTGTCTGTGGTCGCTCGACACTAATAAAACAAATGCTGTGCTAGAAATCCTGCTATGTCCGAAAGTCTTAAAAGCATGTAGACTCGACAATATCAGCCCAAGAGTTTCAGTAAAATGTTCCAACGACTTGGCAAAATCACTCGCACATAGTTATCAAGTTCATCTTAATGAATGATATTTTTTGTTCAAATAAACGGGTAAATGTTTCATCAGTCTTTAAAAAAATACACACCTCGGCTCCTACTCACACAATTGGACTTACAGTAAGTCGCCGTGGACTGGTCGTAATCTGCGCATGGGCAGTGATGTCCACGCATGCGTTTTACCAGGTAATAAAAGTTATTCGACCCTGACCTGCGGTAACTGCGTTGCGCCTTTCGGCAAGACACTAAATCCCGATTGCCCACGTGAGGGCATGGTCGTGCTGTGTATTAAGGAGCACTGAACGCAGATGGTGCACTTGCCTTCAACCATTGCTGACTCTGCTTGTCCAGAGTTAGTACGCTCGGAATCTGAGATTTGAACGCTGCTGCTCTTTGGCTCTCTCTGGGTACTCCGGATTCCCTCACCCTCACCCTTCCAACCGTACGACACAATGTAACCCTGGTGGTAGGAAGTGTGGTTAAACCCAAATAAATAAATAACGTAAAGGAAAGACCGGTCAGCGCGATTCACAAAAAAAAAAAAAAAAAAATGCCAGGCAAATTTTATTCTCTTCTTCCCTTTGTCTCACCTTATGATCTCTCATTGGAACGAGCTCGTTCATTGAGTGGTCATAAGATATATGTTTGAGACATAGAGATTATTACCATTATGTGGATGCACAAAATATGTATCCGTGTCGAGCTCCGGGTTCTAAAGGCGGATCACGACGAGTCGAAGACGAGTCGTGATCTGCGCTTAGAACCCGGAGCTCGACACGGATACATATTTTGTACATCCACATAACGGTAATAATCTCTATTTATCTTACAATCAACATGTATTTTGTCTGTATTACCTCCGCAACTGTCGTGTATCCGACCCTCTGATACAGGTGTTTGTATCGGGGGTCGTATACAAGCACGTTCCTTTCGCGTGAGTTCCATTGTTTTCTCTTTTTGTTCATCCGTACGAATAAATAGTTCGTTATATATTCGTCTACATTCTTGACTTATCCCCAATATATTGTAAGATAAAATGATTATTACCATTATGTGGATGTACAAAATATGTATCCGAGTCTCACCTTGGGTTCTAAGGGTAGATCACCACTCGTCTTCGACTCGTCGCGATCTGCCCTTAGAACCCGGAGCTCAACTCGGATACATGTTTTGTACATCCACATAATGGTAATAATCTCTATTTATAACTTTTCGTATTCCGGAAATGTTTTTCCCAGTGTCGCCTGCTGTTCGTCTTGGTTAAATGGGTTTGGTAGTTGCACACACTGTGCAAGGTTATCGCAATCAGGCGGAGAGAACATTTTCTCTCTACCACGGGTACTGTTAAAATTTTGAATAGACACTTATAGATAGCATTTTCTGATGATCGTATATCAATTTCCACTCCCCAGAAAGTAGTCAAGAAAATCATAAATTTTATAGATCTGTAGGCCCTCTATAGCCCTCTGTGGCTTAACAGTTTACCTAACGAATCTACCTCACCCACCCCTAGTTGACAAATTGAGGAGTTGAAAAAAAGGTTTTCAGTAAAATCTCAACAAAGCCATATCATGTGATCAATCATGGGAACGAGCTGGTTCCAATGAGGGTCTTATGATATTGTTTTGTAGAATATAATTTTTTCGAAACATTTGGAATAAAGATAATCGAAATGACAAATTTTGAAATGTGTGCGTTTGGAAAATTGATACACTCTTCTGTTCTGCTTCAGGGTTTATCAGTTATGAAACCAGTGTAAATGGTCCCTATGCCCAATAATATTATAATATTAGAACGTTTCTTTTCATCTTCTATCGGTCGATAGTACCTGAGTTTGTGTGATTTCTGAAATAAAACCCGAAGCAGCGAAGCTGCTGAAGGTTTTATTTCAGAAATCACACAAACTCAGGTACTATCGACCGATAGAACATGAAAAGAAACGTTCTAATTATTTTATTATGGCGAACATAAAATAGCTTTCATTGTTAAGCGTTAACTGCAACATGCCATCAATCTTGTAATAACAATGTAGTCGAATCCAAAAACATGACGTTATTTCGAACGAATGACGTCTCTTTAGGAGTTTCTAGATCACCAAATTCGAAAATGACTTGTCACAAGTGCTGTCGCTTTGGGAGTTTCTATTTCACCAAATGCCAATGTTTACAACTGTATCATGTTGTTCATGTTATAATTCAGTATTAATGCTTCTGTGATAAGTGGTATAATGGAATACAAATTCATGTTTCATGGACGACGACAGTTGCTAGAATTAAGCGGAGTGAAACAATTTATTTTGAACGTGTGGCGGAGGCTCAGTGAGATCGAGGAGTACTAAACTTGTGGAAATATAATTGATTGAAGTCATAACTCATATTCAGGATTTACTGAAGTGGTGAACAACACGTGAGTTTTTAATATTTCTGATTCTTTTGAATTCATTGTTTGCAGTTGAAATTGAAAACACATCCACTGAAGATGATATATTTGTTGGTAAGTTTGTGTCTATCGATGACGAAAAAAGTTAAACGGACACGGCGTCAGCGTTTAGTGTTGAGAAATTCCAATCAGAGCGTGCGTAATCGACGCTGATCAATGGAAGTGGAGCTTACATTTTCTTTGTTCTCTTGTCTACAGGGAAGAACGTTCCGATAGTACCCGTGTTTTGCCCCAAAACTCCAGTACTATGACTTTTAGAAGGTGTCAAATTAACCAATCACGGCTGATGTTACAAACGTGAGGCATAATAAACTCATATAAGGCCCCATAAAGTGGATTTTCTGTATCTCTAGCCATTGTTTTAAAATTGTATGTGGGTGGGCAGTTTTTTATTTTATTTTCCATTTTTGTAATTATTTCTTTGCCAGCAAAAGTGCATGTTCTTGGTTTGTATTATGTTTTAGGCCTCATAATCTACAAAATAGCATGAGTGATGGTATTCTTCGTCCCTGGAGTGTAAGAAGGCTTTGAAATGATAAAGAATTGCAAAGCCTTGTTGCAACCAAGGGATAAATGTATCAGTTTTATTAACTTGGGTTAAATATCAGACATAAGCCATTTAATTATTATTGATTTACGTTTGCATTGGTTATAAAAAGAGAGCATGCGTGAGGGCCTGAAAAACAGATTTTTAACTTTTTAGGCCTAACCTAAACTCCTCACTACTGCACATACACGTCCAATCTCGAACTGTGCTGAGCATATTTTTGATGAATTTGACATGGAGCAGGGTGAACATTCTTTGATATATTGCCTGAAAGTAAGAGTATCAACACTGTGGTTATTATCTGCCATTATAAGTATAGTGGAGGAAGTTGTCGTTTTCATTATTAATGGAAGTATCAATCACGCACAGTAACTTAGAAGCTAATTACAAGAGGTAATAAATCATTGTGAAAAACAAATATCACCCAGTGTGTATGCAAATAATCGGCTGTTACTATGAAATCACTATCACCAATAGAGTTATCTTATCAAAACATTCCAATATTATAGGGCACAGTTCAGACCTTTTGGCTTTTCACGTTCTTATATTTACGACCGACACAGCAACACTTTATTGATCATCAGACACAACAGTCTTCTCGCATGGTCATTCATCAAACGTTTCGACAGAACGAATCCCTTAGTAGTCATTTGAGTCGGTGAAACATTATTAAGTGTCTTAAAGTTGACGGTTCATAGAATCTTCCCTTTGAATGAAGGAGGCAATTTAGTGCATTAAGTTAAAAGGAAATTTCTTTGATATGTTAACATATACGAATTATGATGCTTTTAGTTGTTAACACTCTGGCAGCAGAGTTTACAATTTTACCTACAGTACGGTCGTGGTGGAATGGTCAAAACCCCACGCGTGGGCAGTATTTCCACGCATGCATTAGCAGTGAATCTCCGACATAAAACAATGGAATCGCCTTCAAATATTATTACCACTTTTGCGGGCGTTCCTAGCACATTAACAATGTTTTACCGGGCGTTGCAACCTCGTAATGCTCAACAAGTGCAAGTCATGTGACGTGTTGGGCCATTATTGACTATAACACCCCAACACGTCAATAACAGCCCGACACGTCTAAATATAGACAATGACGTCTCATTTCTCAGCCGATCATCAATATTTTTCCCAGATTTCCATTGGGATCGAAATTCAATTCGGATTTTTTTAATTAGTAAACACAATTAACACACTTGTTTCAAGTGTTTCCCTTTGTGTCACGGATAGATAATGTATCAAATATAGGAAGCGATACGCACAAAGTAAGTGATGACATCTTTGATGAATAAACTCCTTGCCTAAAGTTCGCATTTCGAAGATATATTTCATCATCTAACTTCCCAAATTTCGCCGTAGACTGATCAGACGATAGTCATGTTACCCGGTTTGTTTGTCAACAAATCAGACGATAGTGTCGCTGTTTTTTAATTCTAAAATGTCAAACTTCATTTATTTACCTTATTTCCCATATAATTTAATTGTAATGTACCCGATGTACGAAAGTGGAAATAATAGAAATGGCATGACTTTGTCGGGCATTACAGTGTATCAACGGCTCAACAGAAATGGTTAACAGCCCTTGAGCTTATTAGCGGCCCTCGACTTCGTCGCGGGCCGCTAATAAGCTCTTGAGCTGTTAACCATTTCTGTTGAGCCGTTAATACACTGTAATGCCCTTCAAAATCATGTTATTGTTATATTCAATGAAAGAAGCACCGGGTCGACCCGGTGCTTCTTTCATTGAATATTTGCTGAAAACTACTGGTTATTGATTGAGAAAACCGCACATGGACAACACTTCCCACACGTAGAGTTTGACTATTTCACGGTGACTGTACTGTAACTATCTGGATGAATTTTTCCCAACGGTTTTATTTCACAGCTCACACAGTGCCTGCAGAAAAAAGTGCAAGTGTGTTGAGTATCGCAGAAAGCGCACTTCATAAGGAAGAACATCACAAAGGTGACAGTATCACTTTCTAGAGGCGAATCATGCAACCCCTGGCAGATCGAAGAGGTGAGCTCAAGAAGGAGGTGCCCCCTCTTGTGGTGAAACAGATTAAAAAAACAGATCATATACGAAGTAACTTGTCTCCTTTTTCACGCGGTGCATCGTGTAAGATAAGGTGGTTTTCAGCTTTTTAGATAATCATTGCGCGTGGCTCAAGTACACGGCCGAACAGCCACCGTTTGCTGCACAGATAAAGTCTGCAACAATTACTCCAATTAAAGAATAGTTGTTTGAGATGTAATTTGGCTATGCAGGGGAATTCTTCCCCTATTGTTCCCATTGGCAAACAGATGAAACGCATTGTTGAAAACAATGCAAAATCCAAAACATACAGCATATAAACAATCACTAACATATTTACGATATTTGCATTGCTGTAAATTCGTAACACAACTAGAGAAACAGAATTTACTGCCACCAGTAAAGTCAAGTCTGTGTGAAAAGGGTTAAAGTTTCAGGAATAAACTATATAGAAAGAGAATTTATGGAGGATTATTTTCGGGAGTAAAATATTTTTAAAAAAATCCGAAATGGATTTTCGTGAGCAGTATTTACAGATATTTATACAAGAATCAGAACAATATTTATAAGAATCCAGAAAAGGCATACATGTGCCAGCATTCAAAGGGTTCGATACACGAATCAGAAATGAACATAAAAATGCATCCATGAACGTCGGGAATGCTTTAGAGTGTCAAAAGAATGTGATTTTCAGCAATTCTGAAAAATACACTCAATGACCCCCAGGTGACCTCAGTGACCTTGACCCATATTTTGAACCTCCACCGAGTGTCGACTCATTTAGTGTTGGTTCCAGGTCCATGCATCATATCATGCTTGAGATATGAGCGTGACCCACTTTCGAGATTTTTGGCCACGCCCACTTTTTTACGTAAAAATGCATATATGGGCTTTGGGAATGCATTAGGTGGGTCAAAAAATGTGATTTCCAGCATTTTTGAAAAATGCACTCAATGACCCCTAGGTGACCTCCGTGACCTTGACCCATATTTTGAATGTCCATCGAGTGTCGACTCATTTGGTGTTAGTCCCAGATCCATACATCATTCCACGCCTAAGATATGGGCGTGACCCACTTTCAAAACACCCCTACGGACACCTCTAATGCCCCATGAATGTGAAAAACATAAGTGGCCAAAAACTTGTGACTGTTTATCAGCATGCGAAAAATCAATGAGATAGGACTATTCGTTTCCGAGTTATCGAGAAGACAAGGAAGTGCATAGAAGACAGAAGGCAGGAGAATAAGAAAAAGAAGAAAAAGAAAAAAAGAAAGAAAAAGAAACCATACAAAAACAATAGTCTGTGTGTTTCACACAGATTAATAAACAAAGCGGTTCAGGACTGAAACAACTATTCATGTCGCCTCTGATATTTTAATTGCAATATTAAAAGGATCGCGGTGACTCAGTGGTTACGGCATTCGATCCCCGCCAGGGGCAAATGCGTTGTGTTCTTGGGCAAAACACTTAATCCCGATTACCCACGCGTGTGCAGGGTGGCGCTGTGCACTAAGGCGTACTGCACGTCGATGGTGCACTGGTCTTGTGTAGTGTTTGTACGCGGGGGAGTTTGACAGTTGCTCGCGGATGCTCGGTGGTTCTCTGCGGGTACTCAGACTTCCTCCACCAGTAAAACTGTCCGAAACGAGGTGATCCCGGTCGTCGAAAGTGTCGTTAAACCCCAAATAGTAATAATAAATAATAATTGCAATAACCCCGAAGGTTTACATTGGTTCCCGGGTAAAGTAAGACAGGTCGGGGCAATAGGTAGAAGTAAAAGTAAGCCTTCACATAGAAAGTAGTTTTGTCTGTGCATTTAATTTGTAATATGCTGTGTGATATATGTTGAAACAAGAGATATTAAAGTCTTAACATTTCGGATCCAAAATGCCAGCTTTTCATGTTTCAAATCCATTTGAAAAAGCCAATGACTGCTCAGAGTACTTCTGGGGGTAAACCAATCAATATTTTCTACGTGCAGCCCCATTGGGCTGCATGTTGAAAATATTAATTGGTTTATTTTCAGATAATCGGAATTATCACTAAGGATAATTCCCCGTTATAACAGAAATTAAAGTTACTTTTGATGCACGGGGCCCCGATAAAAGAAAAAAATAAAAAAGGGGGAAAGCACTTGCTGTATTTCTGACAAGAACACGGGCGTAGTGATCATTCTTGTATTGCCTTGTGATAACGTGGTTAATTTGCGCATGCGCAATCATTTTCTTTCTTCAGTGAAATTGAAAGGTTTGGAAAATTTTGAGCGTTGAGGTAATTATCAAATTAAATAACAAAGCTAACTGACTTAAATTACCCTCCCACCCCTCCCATTTGCTGTTACTGCTGACGGCTTTATTGTTTTTTTCAGATCCTGATGGTACTGTTGGGATGGGTGAGTGTTTCATAGAGCTGACAATTGGTTACAGTTCCGTTCGGCACGGCACAGATGCTGCTTTGGTTCATGTGGTGTTTAGTGTGAACGGCGTATTACGCGGACCAAAATGACTTTGTGAAACCGCTGATTTATACAGGGTTTCCAAATTGAATATTGTAGTAAAACTTCCATGCTGTATGCCGTGTCCAAAAATTCGCCAAACGAATAAAAATACAGTTTTATTTAATGCTCAGGCATCAATTCACGCTGAAAAATTAAGTCATATTCCCCTGTCGGTCGGCAAAACGAAATATCAAAATGATATTTAGAAATCGATATTTCATCGTAGGTTCGGATGACGAATCACATGTACTTTAAACGAGTCAGCACATCAGTAATGAATTCCAGAGTCCCAAATACAAACGAATTCGAATAATTGATAGTGACAGTGACTAAATCAATTCATTAAATCAGCGGTTTCAAAGTTTGACTTTCTCATTCACCTTCCAGCGAAAAGCCGAAATCACTTTCAAATTTCTTCAGTTCAACTTCACACGTCTTCAGTGCATTGAGTTCAAAAAAAATAAAATGACGTGTCTTGTTATTGAAAATAAGAAAGTGGTGTTTTTTGTTATTGTTCTATTTCTTCGAAACACATTGCGATTATTTCAATTCGCCAGCCTTGGTAAATCGTAAAGTTAGGGGAGAAATAAGACGGGACTACTTTTTGTGCGGATATTCACACATTCCAATGGTTGGAGTTTGGTTGTTGTAATTTTTGTATGGACGCCGGTTCGGCACATAAATTTTGCGCCTTAATGGCAAATAAAGGCCACAAATTGGAGAGTTTGTAGTCGTAGAGCATTAAATAAAAAGAAAATTCACGAAAATTTGATGAATACCGAAAATATCTCGTTCGTGGCTACACGAAATATGAGGATCTTCACGAGCGACTGCGTCGCTCGTGAAGATCCTCATATTTCTTTGTAGCCACTCACGAGATATTTTCGGTATTCATCAAATTTTCGTGAATATCCTCTATGTCTTTATTTCGTCTTAAATTATCTGTTATAATGAATATGGACTCTTCCAGTTAATATAAGTGAACTAGCATGGGAGATTCCACCAGGATTCAAGTGGTTAAGAATCGAACTGATTCCCGAAATTATGCGCTATTATTGTTAGGTCAAGTCTCCATTTACCTTATATAACTTGTAGCAGCGGACTGGCCATTTGTTGAAAGGCCTGCTATCTTCTTTTCTTCGTGCCTCGTGGGGATGATCACATGATGGGCTCATACACACCACTTTGTTATATTTCTCAGTTTTGGGGGTGGCATTCGGAGTGGGGCGGACCTATACACAGCATCTACTTTTCACCAGTGATGCTATGTATTTGATTGTTGAACGTGGTCTAATTCGCTGGGGTGGGGGTGGTGTGTCAAGCAAATTTTGAATGTGAAAGTGCAACACAATTAACTCACGACATTGTGAATTTGTTGACATAATAGCCATCGATGTTGTCAACGGTATTCGTACTTTTGACGTATGCTGGGCACAGTGCTCTGATAATTATTGCACAGTTCTATGATTCAAAGGTCGAGGTCACAGTTCAAATACCTCGGTAAACATTTATAGTGATCACATCATTGTGACACAGTTCCAATACCTCGGTAAATATTTATAGTGATCACATCAATGTGACACAGTTCCAATACCTCGGTAAACATTTATAGTGACCACATCAATGTGACACAGTTCCAATACCTCGGTAAACATTTATAGTGATCGCATCATTGTGACACAGTTCCAATACCTCTGTAAACATTTATAGTGATCACATCATTGTGACACAGTTCCAATACCTCGGTAAATATTTATAGTGATCACATCAATGTGACACAGTTCCAATACCTCGGTAAACATTTATAGTGATCACATCAATGTGACACAGTTCCAATACCTCGGTAAACATTTATAGTGATCACATCATTGTGATCAAAAAGGCAGAGTAAGTATTTTAGGTAGAGGTCAAGGCACCGTCACATATCCCAAATCCAATGGAAATATAGAATATACCCACAGTAGCTTTGTGTACCAAATGTTCACCAAGAGTGTTGAAGTGGTATTAACCGCGAGCCTTTGGGCGCGGTTTACATCACTTCACCACGAGTGGTGAACATTTGGTACCCCAAGCTACTTTTGGTATATTTCATTTATACCATGATCCTCAGATTAACAAGGGTTTAAATGTTAATTAATACAATATTCACACGTGCGAATCCGTTTTGTTTACATGAGTATCGGTGGGTGGTACTTTCGCTGTCAGTTTTATCGCCGAAACGAAATAGAAAAAGAAACACGCAAATAACGGGGCCTTTTTCATTTTAATAACATAATAACATACTATTTTGAGTTATGGATGCTTTATTGACATGAGGCAACGCATGTTTGTTAATTTTTGATATCTAATGAGGTAAACTCATTTAAAAAGGTAATAAATAATTGCCACTTTCATTTCACTCTTCGCGAGGAGACGAGCGATAAATTTGGACAAGTTTGCATTCATGTTGAGGTCATCAAAGGTCAACTTGGATGTAGTACCACTGTAAGTGTAAATTTTTACTATTGAAATCCCATTGCTGGCGTGTTCACTACGGTTGGTGTGTAAAGCTAAAATTTATGTCATAGGCTTTTTATATATAGTAGAATAGATAATCATGGTTTTAATAAGGTTACAGTATAGAGAAAGTATCTTCTGTCTTCGTTTACCAAATGAGCGCTAGGCGCGAACTGTCTTCTATTGATACATGACACATAACTACAAGGCTTCATACATGTTAAAACAACCAAGAAAAACAATTTTGAAAAAATGTACAGCGACAAACTTATTAGGCTAAGGTGGAAAAAGTATAAAACCCGGCAGAATTTTGTTTGTCGGTGTCAGATACTGGAGCTTTGTATTTCTTTATTTGGTATGAGCAGGAATACAACTGAACGTAAACTTATAGACTGCTTAACCCCCCTCCCCACACACTAATATCAAAGTGTCACAACTTTACGCGTGAAATATACCCATAATACAGATAGACATTTCATCAGTACAAGCATGTGCGACAGAGCTCATTGAAATTGAAGGGATACAATTTCTAGTTGTAATATAGGAGACATTTTCCTTTTTAAATTAAGTAGTTTTGCATCTGTGTATATGGATGGGTTAATTGGATGGAAAGCGGTATACTCCATCTGGGACGAAAGCTGGAAACATTTTCTTGGTATACCACTACTCCAAAAATGAGCTTCCTTTTACAAATAAACACTCCATCTGTTGGGAACCAACGCCGATAGCATCGGCCAAAAAGTATGAACTCATTTCCGGAGTCTCTTTCATTAAGCTGATGATATAATGTACAATACGATGATCACAAAAGCAGTCAGTGTGTGTCAAGTGGATCGCAATGGGCTCGTGACATTTACAATAGTGGGTCGTGATGTTATAAATCAAGACTGAATCATGAAAAACGAATGGAAAAGGATTTGAGATTCAATGTTCTCGCATTTAGAATTCTACGCTGTTATGGGCAGGGAGCCGGATAGAGAGTGTCGATCGGATTAAGACTGAGCTGCGATCCGGTCTAAATTTTCTGTCCTCTTGTGTGACCAGTGTACATACATTGCCGAAACGTACATGGAATATTTGATTGAATTTTCATGAACTTCCAAAAATGAAGATGAAAAATTATCTGAAACCATGAAATTTGTAGGACATCTTGCAGTTAGGAGAATGCGTTTCCCCTAAACGGAAAATATAGGATCTTCTATCCTAAATATATTTGCGATTTGAGGAGAGGAAACACTAGCAAACGTTCAGCTCATAGACCATGGTGGCTTCTTGTATGCTTTCCATGCATATCTGTACATTTATATGCAATAATTGATGGTTTCTGTCTGTTTCTCTGTTTTTGTTTGACGATGAAGCTTCTTCGGCCCTTTTAGCTTAAATCATGTTTGATATCAGATTTTTATTTTTGTTTTTAATTTTTTTAAACATAAATTCAATTGAAAAATATAATGAAGAACATACTAAAACATAAATACACAAACATACAGTTTACCTACAATAAAGAAATATTTTTTATTTGACCATAACATGAGTATCTTCATTGTAGGACATCATTCTAGTAACTCCATTTTTTCAAATACTTTCCGCCCTGCCGATTGGATACATGTATAGAGAGTACACTTCAAGCACCCTGTAGGAGTTATCGCTTCCACTAAACCAGAAAAGGAGAGGAAGGTTTTATTCCAGCTACATTATAAATGTATCTCCTGTATATTAGCAAACATGTTCTCCAGATATTTGGAGAATCTTCGTGAGTTATGAGACCTAGAAGAATATCTCTCATGTTTATACTTACATGAAATTTTGAACATGTGTTAAGATCATTTTCTTTCTGCCAGTCTTAATAAAAAAAGGTTCTCGAATGAAAATATTCAAAGAATAGATGTAAAATTGTTCCTCTTGTATTTCCACAGAAAGTACAGTGTTCCGTTTCCGACAACCGACATTTAAACAATTTAGAGTTTGTGTATAGAATCATATGTTTAATTTTGTATTATAATGTTTGTAGATAAGTATCATCTGTTGCCCGAAAGGATTGCCTGTAACATAATGCCCTCGTTATTGCCAATATTTTCATATAATAGGATATTCCATTTTTATTTAATGTATTGTGGTTCCTTTGAAACTTTTTTTCAAAAAGATGAGATAGAAATGATGGTTTACTTAACACAAGATCGAATACTATTAATGCTTCAGCTTCCTACTATTGGATATTACAAGTTTCAATGATCTTTAGGTATGGCATTCACAACATCTAAATATGTGGTGAAAGGTATATCAAGGTCATAAATGCACTTAAATTCTTTAAAATCGAAAACCGATCCTGTAGCGTCAACAACATCATTGATAAGAAAGACTCTTCTTGTGCACCAGTATCTAAAGAACAACGGTTTATTATTTATTTTTATATGTTCGTTAAGACACAGTGGCCCACTCTCCTTTAATAAAGACAACACGGACAAAACATTCCTCCAAAAAGGATCCAAATGTTCTGAAATCTTTAATGTGCTTTCTTTTGTGAGGAACCAAATATTGTTGGCTCCAAATTTAACTTTTTAATCCATAACATTTTTAGGGAACAACTTAGTGTTATATAGGAATTTTGAGACCACCATTTTCAGGTAAATTGATTATGACATTACTTTTAATTTTATCTTTTTAATTAGTACATAAAAAAGTTGTAAAGTGTACTTTGAATTTAGTCTAATATATAATCTGCCGGGTTTGGGAGGACTGTTTGGGAATAAGTTATGATAGGAATAGCCAAAGTTTGGATTACTGTAACTTTACCAATCAAAGTAAGATTTCTTAATGACCAATCATTGAGAAGTTTGCGAATATTTTAATATTTTCCCCCAAAAGTGTGTGGCAAAATGATTTTCATTTTGTAGTTCAAAATTTTAAAAACCCCTCGATGGTTCCATTTTATAAGTTTGTCTGTAATTTCTTCTCATCCACAGCTACGCCGAGTTCCTATCCACACAATTTGGGTCTTATCGTAATTAACCTTTGGGCTGGATATTAGTGAGAAATTGTCATGTGTATTTAATGCCATGTTTAAAGACTCCTCACAATAACAAAGTGCTGTCATCAGCGTACTGTTTAATTATGCATTCAGACTCATCAAACTTTATACCGTTTATTTGGGGGATAAATTTTAAAAAGGCACCTAGAATTTCAACACATAAGATAAATAAAGGGGGTGAGAGTTGGTACCCCTGATGAACCCCTCTATGAATATATTTTGTTAGTTCTATCTCAAAGTTATGTGCAAACATTACACTATTTCAGAAGAGCAGTTATTAAATATACAAACGTACAATATACAAAAAGGGGTTTAGCAGCGTGCATGATTTGAATTTTAGATTCTGTACTTTTTTGAAGATACGAATCTCAACTTTAGTAGCTTGGAGTAATTTTGCCTTCGATGGAACATGAGATGAGTTTTGGTCGTTTCTGATCTTATGACGCTGTATTGCAGATTTGCCGCATTTTTATGCTGGCGCGGAACATTCTCCCCGTATTTCCGTTTACATGGTAAAGTTCAACTAATGTTCATATTGTTCTGGTTACCTCGACTGGTAACATCAAGAAAACCATCACAGTTTACATACCTTTCTGCATCTCCCAAAGAAAATATGAAGAAAACGACAAAATCAATTGACAGTTCGTTTCTAAACACCCTTAACCCTTTGAATCCTGGCGACCGTTTTTCCAGTCAGCAACATGATACGTCATAACGTCATTAAATAGGATGGTTGTTCAGTAAATGTGTGGGGTAGACCAGTCAATATTTTCAACGTGCAGCCCCGAGGCTGCACGTGGAAAATATTGATTGGTCTACCCCAAATAATGAATATGGGACTCTTCTAATTTCTGCCATTGGAACTGGCATGGACGATACCACTAGAGTTCAAAGGGTTAAGAGTGCACATCCGATTTCATAAAAAAAATCACAATTGAATAGTCCATCATGGAAATATCATCCACATGACGTGTAAAAAACACAGGTGGTCAAAAATCTTTGACACTGATTTAAGATCAGGACTTATCATGTGAAATTAATATGTCCAGGGTTGCCATTGAGAGCATGATCAACATCTGTATGTTCTGAAACACTGATGAATTGTGATCAGCAAATTAGATTTCGAGCTGTGAGGTACTTTCAGTTTCCGAGTCATCTAACGTCATTTGTTCAAAAACAACAATTTCGATATATAACAGTGAAAACAGTCTTTTTCACCAATTTCGTCTTTTATTCACTTTTCAGATTTACAGAACTAAAATGAGACGGTAAATTAGTTATTTGTCCTTCAATGATCGTGTGATATCTTGACATTATGAGTGAGCATCGGATGTAGAATTGAACTAATCTTTTAATATCCTGCGTTTTGATTAACTTTATTTCATTATATCATACATGATATGATCCATGCAATGCGAGATATTGTGACTAGTCATAAATATTTTTCAGGTAGAAAATCCACCAGTCTTACTTCATGTACGGGCTTGCCAGGCTAAGTGAAATGTGGGTTATGGGACGCAAAATGTTTTTCCCCACCCCACTTAATTTTACCTCGTGGTGATACGTATATACGGAAAAGTACAGGGTCTTTTCCAGAAAACAAAAACTTTTCACGAAAACTGGAGCACACTGAGTACGTTTTGAAGGTTTAAGTATCCAGAATAACTGGGGCAAAATGACCTAAGAAATCTCAGAGTGAGACGACGTCTCGATTGAACATAGGCCCAGAACCGCAACCCCCAGACTATGTTACCGTCAATTTATCACAATAACGTATATGTTCCGATAAGACTCTACCCAAAGCCCAAAACCCACATCGTGAAATGAACAAGACAACTTTAATGAACCAGGCAACTTTAACGATAACAAATTTAATAAATAAACCTCTCGTGTATCCCGACGTCACTGGACAACAAAAAATCAATAACTTGGATAAAGGTCGAGGTTACTCCATCTCAGTTCAAATCATGAAGAAGTTCAGGATTTGAACTGTGATGGAGTAATCTCGAGCTTTTTATAAGTGGGTTGTGAGTTTACATTCATAGAATGATCACTGATCTTGAAAAATGCGATTTTATAGGCAGAAAGTATTCGAATCTCCTCCCATTGTTATCATCTTTTCAAATATTTCACGTTGTGACGTTAGATGTTAACATATGCTGCTAGAGCCGTAAACACAGAAAAAAAACTAAGCGAGCTCTCGTCCAATCAAAGGGCGAGTATTTTAGTCTTACTGGAACATAGAGCAATTAAATGTTTCAGACATGTTTATACATAAGACTCTCTCAGAATAGGATGTGTGTGTGTGTGGGAGGGTAGTTCTCTCAATCTCCCCGTGACTACGCCGTCGGTTGCATGAGTAATCCAGACTCGGTGAGATACATATTAACGAATTAATGTGAAACGCGCGATCCACACACTGTTGCTGGACTGCATTGCGGATACTTGTTTGTTAGTAATGTTGATGGATTTCTCGTTACATTGAAACATTCGCATTGTCTAATGTCTTCGGTCATGTAGCATCTAATCCCATTTGCTAATTAATTCCTGTATCTTTTGCAAGATTTATAACAACGTAAATCATGATAAATACACGATTCTCGTGACTTCATGCAGCACAATGTTAATCTGATAAATGACAAAATTTTACTAGATTAAAACGATATTTTCCTTTAGCAGGCGGAATGTTTGACAGATTTCGGTTACCCCATACTATTGCAGTAGATAGGAAACGTACTTTGAATGGCGTGGTAGGTAAGACAATGCCTTATGATTCATGTTATTATCCAGATAGTGACAGCAAATTTCACCAGATTAGTGATTGTTGGAATGTACAGTACAGTCGCCATGGACTGGTCGTAATCCACGTGTGGGCAGTGATGTTCACGCTTGTTTTTACCAGGTAATAAAAATCGTCAGCAAAATTTTTAATTGAGCACCCAGTTGCACCCGAACACGCATTAGGTCCGTTAATGGACCTCCAGGTTCATCGTCTCAAATTTTGTTGGCGCTTATGAATATATTTTAGAGCCCTACATTTATCGAGGTGACTACCCACTGTGTGGGTGTGTTTTCAACGAATTGGGACTGCTCTCATGTGCTCTATGTAAAACTTATCTCATTTCGATGTTTATCCGCTCATCAAAAGACCGGGGGCACGAGTGAAAGTTAACTGTACAATTATATTTAGAATAACTTCTCCGCTGTGTGCCAGGATTCCGGTGGCCCTATCAAGATAGCTGTGTTTACAAAGACTCATTTCACCCGGTGGAAGCCAACCAGTAGAGGTTAAACATATTCAATAAATGTTTTACTTGGGTAGTCGATCAAAGCTTTACCTAACAGAAAATGTACACCAGTGCAAATTGCTTTTACAAAATGACAAAAAGAACAGCTGTTTCATGCAAATCAGGTCACATTCTTGTTCAAATTAGCAGTCGTAATCTTTTTTATAACTGAATCAAAATCACAACAGCATTTTGATTACAGAAATCTAGCTGGATATTTCTTGTTTTTGACGCTGAGGGGTAACGTCATGAGCCAGAATGTTGACAATTGTAAAGGATTGCCTCTAGCATTTAACATTCTAAAGAATGGTAAGCTATTTTGTCTCTTCGACGGTACCACGGTTGGAATTTTCTTGACTGGAAAGGATTCTCAGAGAGGTGGTGACCAGGATCAATATACGTTGTCCTTTCAAAGAGTATCAGTTTATCTTATCTGCCAATTCCCTGTACAAGAATATTTCGGAGCTTGAAAATGAGCTTTTCTGACTGCCTGTTCACAAATTATCTCGACCCTCATATTCCTTCAAGTTTGGTTTAGAGTGCTTTGTGTTAGCGGCAATCATTACAGTTAAATCTTTTCAAAACTTTTACCGGTTTTCTGTCTCACTTATTCCTTCGTTTTTTGTGGTTTTTTTGCAAGCGACAAGGGAATCACACTTTGGAGGTGAGGCGGGGGTGCTACTTGAACACAATTGCTTCTCCTACTGTCCTCCACAACGCTGGGGGAGCAGCCCTCCACAATGCTGGGGGAGAGGGTTTTTTCCAATATCTCTCAGTGCTTGTAGCGACAAAATAACGATGATTGTCTCAAAATAGGTGTGCTCAAGTTCAGCTATTATATCTTTATAGTTTTCCATCATGGCGTGCGAAGGAGGCGTCATTGTAGGGTAAATAGAAAAAAATGAAAACGATCGCGTTGTGATATGGATCTTAACAGGATGGTGTTATTACACCTTTATTGGAATTGACATGCAACAAAGACAGTTCGCTTTTCAGATGGATAAGATTCAATATAATATCGGAAAATTAAAAATTAATTTTTAAACCCTGATTGACTAATTAGTTTAAAAGCGATCTCTGTGGTATGGTGGCTCGTCTGAGTTATCAATAATACACACGCGATGTTTTATAGATTGTGGTGAGGTGTGTTCGCCGTTATCCATTAACCAAGTGACGGTGGATTGTAAAATTGTGTAAAGACAAAGTAAGTAATAACTGTCTATACAGAAGCAGAAAATAGAAGAAAACATGTTTCACCAACTTCATTTTTTTAATATACCCTAATGTAAACATTATTATAGGTGGAAACTGGTTGGGGCACCCTCAAATCACGACGGGAGAAACATAAACTGTTATAGTACTTCAAAATGTTTCACAATTTGGTCCCCACCTTTTTATCGAACAGATTCCCTCCCCTATCTCAATCAATCAAACCCACGACCTCCGTAGAGCAAACAATCGTCACTTACCTTTTGTCGAACCAAAAACTACCAAAAATATTCATTCCCTAAACAACAAAACTATGGAATGAGCTATCTTCACACATCCGGGACAACTTTTCTTTGGTAAAGTTTAAAAATTATCTTAATCGGAATGATAACCGACCACAACAGTATTCCGTTCATTCTTCCTCTCGTAAAGCACAAATATTTCATTGCAGGATGCGTCTACGGTGTAGTAACTTGAAGTAAATCCTATACGATATTCGTCTTGTCGATTCCCCGTACTGCTCGTGCGGAGAGCGCGAATTTCCTGAACACTTTTATAAAGCTGCCCCATTTACGCTCAAATACGCAGGGCGACACCTGCCAACTTCCGTATCTACTTAATTGCAATGCGCTGAAGTATGGTTCGGAATTTTATTGCGAAGTGAACAATAAAACTATTTTTGAAACAGTCCATAAATTCATTCTTGATTCTGCAAGATTCGCTAGATCTCGCCCCTTTGGGACCCTGGTGGTGTCTACTGTGTCAGTTCGGTGCCGGCGGTTGGGGTGGAGGTGTCCATGTTCATTACTGTGGGATAGACGAGTTAATATTTTTTTTTAATTTTTTTTTTCAATTGTTTATTTGGAGATATTTTGCAGAGGCCACGATTTTACAATCCTCCGTACAATCTCACGTGGCTAGGAGATGCAAGAGGGCATACAAAATATTACATATTATGTTATCAAATCTGTCACAGCGAAAGATACTCTAAGAATTGGAAAAAATGTGTATGTATGTGTAAGTATGTACAATAGGGTGTATGTGGGGGGGGGGGGGGGGGGTTGCGTGTTTGTGTGTGTGCATGTGTTTATGTAGGTGTATTTGAGTGTGTTGTGGTGGAAGTGGGGTGGGCTTAGTGGGTTAGATTGAGACTGCTTCTATGAAAAAGACGATAGAAGGGGTAATTTGAGATGACTTGCTGAGACAATTCGTTATTTGTATATGCAGCCGTATTTTGTCGATTAGCTCAGTTTTCACTCGTTTGAAGGCAGACATCCTAGTGACTGGATTCGGTGTTCCCGGGAACTTTGCGGATGAAGAGGAAATGAGCCTGACTCTAAGTAAGATGCAATGGTCTCAGGTATTTAGTCCCCTCACAAAGTTTATTGCCCCGAGTTGCAGCAAAGAGTGTCCAAAATCACACTTAAAGTAACTTACCACTCATTGCAGGCTACAAGCAAATATATATGTCCGAGGAACGGACTTTTGAGGTCGTAGGAATTACATCCGCGCCCTGTGTGTCTATACAGATTACATGGGACGTTATGATACATGACCTCTTCTATCGGATTATTACAGAGGTAATGTCGGAATAGGTAATTATTCGCAAGCAATATTGTCGAGTTTGTTCCATTTTTCAGAATATTCGCTGGATAGGTTATTTTTTGTATATATGTGTTCCTCTATTTCGTAAAATCTTTTTAGGCGAATTCTAAAGTTGGCGAGGCTAGGGGACATTTGTTGATATTTACAACAGTATATATGATGTTTAGCCAAAATGATGATACTATTGATTATGTCATTAGGGTTTTCTGTTCCGAGTAGAATATTTCTTTTAGTCAAACAGATAGATATGTCCCGTTCTTGTAAAAATATTTGGCATTCCTTCCAGAATTCTTTGATTATGTTTCAGGACCAGAAGATATGGGAAATAGTTTCTTCTTCTGTTTTGCAAAAATTACATACAGGGGAATGAGTATTGTTAAATTTAGCTATATATTTGTTTACTCCTAATATTCGATTGATAATTTTGTATTGAAAGTATTTTAATTTGTTATCCATAATACCACATTTGAATGGATTTTGGTATATTGTAGTCCAATTTAGGTCTAATTCGATTTCTGATTCCCATTTCAATTGTGATTTACATTTAATGTTTTTTATGTATTTTGAAGCTTCAGCAATCTGTGACCTTTTTCTGATAAGATATTTTGATAAGGGGTGGGGATAATAGGTTGTTCGATTGATGCAATTGTTTCTTGGTCTAACTTAAACTCTTTCATTACTTTTCTAATTCCCGTTATTACGCCAGAGTAACTTATAAAATCGGTGAAATTTCCATATCTATCTTTAAACATTTGATAAGACATGAGACTACCATCTGGATTAAAAATATCTCTAATGCATCTGATTCCACGTTTATTCCAGGCTGGAATACTAATTATATTTTCCATGTTATTTAATCCACTGCTATAACCAAAGGAAGACTTAATAAAATCTGTTGCTGTTCGTTTGAATGTTACAATATACTGTTGCCATGATTGCAGGACATCAAGCCAAAAGGGATGACGCACAATGCGCTTTTCGAGCTTTTCAACGAATTTATGTTCCGCAAAATTTTCTCCGATTTGTGCAATATTAGCTATGGACTTGAAAAAACCGTTGAGAAACTATTTTTTGTGAGGAGTCTTTTTATCCACGAGACCTTCATAGTGTTTATATGTATCTCTAGATCTATCATTTTCAGGCCCCCCTCTGCATACCCCGATATGAGACGCTGGCTCTTTATTTTGTCTACACTACTTCCCCAAATAAAATTGAACAACAGGCTGTTTATTTCTTTTAAGAATTTTGGTGAGGGGTTGTGGATCGAAAGAAGTAAATGATTTAATTGGGGAACTAGAAAGGTTTTAATTACTGTTGTTTTTCCCAGAGGTGTTATTTGACGTTTTTTCCAGAGATTTAGAATTGTTTTCATTTTATCCATTTTTTACTATAGTTTTCTTCGACCGGGTCCTTATCTGTCATATTGAACTCCACACCGAGAAGCGTGAATTTAGAAGCGACTTCCACATCAGGATATCCAGAGGGGGTATGGACTCTGCCTTTTATCGTTCCTATCCCTATCAATTTTGTTTTCTTCAGATTAATTTTTAGCCCTGAGATTGTGGCAAATTTATTTAAGACCATTAACGATGTTGCAGTTGATTTCTGAGAGCCATTTAGTAGTAGACACGTGTTATCTGCGTACTGGCTAAGTTTAAATTCTTTCCCCGGGTGGCATATACCTGTTATATCTTCATTTTGTTTGATTAGCATTGCGAGGATTTCAGCACCTAGAATAAATAAATATGGGGACAATGGGTCACCCTGCTTACAGCCACGCTGCAGGTGGACAGGCTCCGACATAAAACCAGACTGAAGCACAGTCGAGAATGTGTCGTTATAGATAGTTTTTATCCATTTTTTGAATGATTCACCGAAATTAAAAAACGTGAGTGTTTGTAGAATAAAATTCCATTCAATGGTATCAAACGTCTTTTCAAAATCTATTAACAGTAAACTGCCAGGATGATTTTCTGACTCTGTATAGTCTATAACATCTTTCACTATCCTAATGTTTTCGGCAATGCATCTACCTTTAATAAAACCTGTTTGGTCATCACTAATTAGTTTGGGTAGGAGAGGTTTGATTCGGTTTGCCAATGCGGTCGTGGTAATTTTATATGGGATGGTGAGGAGGGTGAGGGGTCGTTGGTTGGTTATTAGGGCTTTGTCTTTGTCCTTTTTGGGGATGCATTTTAATATGCCATGGCGCTGTGTGACTGAGAGATTTTCTACAGCATACGCATAGTTTATTGAATCTGAAACGTAATGTCCAATGTCTATCCAAAAAAATTCAAAGAATTCAACCGTAAATCCATCGATCCCAGGGGCTTTATCGTTTTTCATACTCTTTAAAGCATCAGTTAATTCTACTAAGTTCAGGTAGCCATCTGCGGTTAACGATTCAGCTTTGCTTAGGGTCGCCACCTTTGATTTGTCAATTATCTGGTCCAGATTAACGTCTTCTAGATATGATGTCATAAAAATTTGGTAAAAGTTCTTCAGTTCACTTAATATTTCCTTTTGTTCCGTTAAATATGACCCATCTGATTGTTTAATCCTAAAGATTGTGTCATTTTGATAATTGCGTTTCTCAAGTCCACAGAAATATTTAGTTGGTTTTTCCCCATCTTCCACCCACCTAGCTCTTGATCTTAGTAATGTGCCATTCAACCTATTTTCTTTAATTTTTTTAAGTTGATTGTTAATTTCCTCTCTCTTATTATTTACATTGTTATCTTGAGATGGGAAAAGAGTTTCCAATTTTTCCAATTCATCTTCAAGTTTTTTTCCTCTTTAGCTTGGTTCTTTTTTATGTATGAAGCATGTGAGATAGTAAAACCACGTATCTCTAAAAGAAGAACTTCCAAAAATAATTGGGGATTTATATTGATTTCATCATTTAGGGTTGAATATTGTGTTTTTACTTCTTTAATTTTTTCCTTAACTCCTTGGGCATAGATTCGATCCTTTAGTAATTCCTTACTGAATTTCCAGTACCCCCTACCCCTTACGAAATTCGTAAATTTTATTTTAATATTGACTAATCAGTGGTCGGATATTTCATGGCATTTTGTATGTACTTGTATTTCCTCAACGAATTGTATAAGAATTTTTGAGATAATGAAAAAATCTAGACGGGAATACCTACGTCTGTTACTTGGCCACCATGAAAAAGAAGTTTTATTTCCATACAGATAACGCCAGGGGTCACACAGCTCTTGTTCGTTCATATAATTAATTACAGATCGTTTTGAGTTAATGTTATATTAAATTCTCTCGAGTAATGTCTTGTGTCCAATTCATGCTTGAGGGTTAAGTTCCAATCACCACAGAGCAATAGCTGGTCGTTTCCGCAGATGGCCACCTGATCCCATATATGTTGATAAAAATTTGGGTTATCAGTGTTTGGGCCGTAGATACCGATAAGTGTTAATCTTTCTCCTTCCAGAGAGATATCTAGAATAATGCACTGGCCATCCCCAATATTGGTGAATCTGTGAACCTTATATTCAAAGTTGTTAGCAGACAAAAAACATATGCCTTTTTCAGTTGACGTAATGGCCTCCCCACTCGTTAGATATTATGTTTTCAATTTCGCGAGTAAAGTGGGTCTCTTCCAAACATAATATGTGACACTGTTTTGATCTCAAATAGGAGAAAACCTTCCTACGTTTTCGAGCATCCGCCAAGCCCCGGGCGTTGTATGTACCTATTTTAAGACTCATACAGCAATTTGAGAGGGTATTTATATTTGGATGTTGATAAAGTGGATGCATTTCCAGTCACTGGGGCTGCCTTTGTTTGGACAATCGGTGATCTGAGCTCCTTGCGACATTTCCTCCAGCGTAAAAAGACAACTGTGAAGTGGTATCTATTGCATACATACATAAAAAGTCTCAAGAAACGGGACGAAAATATATACACTGCAGGGGTTTGGGGTTTTCTTAAAAAAAATGTGTAGGAACTTCGAGTATGGTAATACAGGGGTAGAATGTAGGTAGTCATTATTCCTTAAAAATTCTCTGCAAAATTATTTATTTATTTATTGGTGTTTTAAGGTCACATACTTATGCACAATGGCTAATCGTGACCGTGACAGTTTTACGGGTGGAGGAAGCCGGAGTAACCGGAGAGAACCACCGAGCAACGACGAGCAGCTGTCAGCTCTCCAACATCGTAACTCTGAATTCTGCACCGCAGCGCAGGCAGGGTTAGATTGGTTGAAGACATGCGCACCATCGACGTGCAGTACGCCTCAGTACACAGCGTCATCGTGCCCCCATGTAGGCAATCGGGGTGAAGTCTCTGCAAAATGTATTGCTTCAATGGGTAGAATTTTTTTTTTTTCAAAATTCTATTTAGATGGCGAATGGTGTTTATGGTGATCGATATTGATCCTTTTGCCGACTCAAATATTTGGGAGAAAAGATTTTACTTTCTCACCGTCCAACAAAGTCATGGCTGATAGTGAGCAGCCATGTCCCAATTGGCCGATAATCTTCAAGGATAATAAATCGAAAATAGCGCCAATTCAATGTTCAAATATAGTTACAATACAACAAATGTTCCTTGCATCGATTGAGTCAGTTTAAAAATAATAATATTTTTAAGCCCAAACGTCAACCTAGGTCGTGGCTGCCGAGGACGCGAATATTTTGAGCTCATTGCCAAATCACGACACGAGTACTGGGAGTAACCTTGGCTAAATTTGGCAATAATTAGCACGAATAATATGTGAGGGGAATTATTCAAAGAAAAGAAAATAATAATATTTAAGAGTCCGCATCTCCGGAAATAGTTTGCTGTCAAAAAAGATTTTTATGCATCTCTGATTACCGGGTATACATTGTTATGGTTACCAAATTCAAATCTCAGAGTCATAAGCATGTTTATCAATGGTTGAAGGTTGAACAACTCGTTTAGAATGTGTAAGATGGTTTTAGTGTAGAGCAAGGCATCTTGTAAAAGAAGGGCGATTTTACAAACAACAGGAAACTCTCATTTGATCATGCTTTTGAGTTGTTGGTTCCTGCGGCACAGGGAATTGTCCTAAAAAGAATGGATGAAGTAAAATTAGTGTCGTTTGAGCACATTATCAAACTAATCCATGGCTGCGAGTTAATATGACGTGGAACTTCGTGTCTGCACTCTGACAGCATTTAGTGATCTACGCCATACGAACATTTAGTGGGCGTCTCGCCTAACGAAATTAGAACGTATTATGTTCGTGACCTGTAAAAAACAGTTTCTGGGATTGAAAGTGTTAATTCCAACGAATATATTACTGGTTCAGAGTTGGACTTGCAATCCACTGGAACGTTTTTTATGGAGTTGTACATCTCCATATTGCACGTGTACACGTGGGCATCAGGGACCCACCAGATATAAACAGAAAAATCCAAAACAGAATTACAAACATACTCTTGGACAAATTTTCGGGCTTCTTTTACTCTCTTCATATCCTAAGTACTGTTATGTTATACCCAAAAGTTGAAATCTTCCTATTCATACGGTACGTGGGGAGTGGGCTGTAGCGGGGTCGTCCGCGGGGTGGAGTTATCACCCTAGGTATCATTTTCAAATTTTGTACATATGGACAAAAAACACAAGCAACGTTGGAGCCAGTGGACCTCTGGGTTTAACTCGGAGGTTCACGGGTTGGAACTTTGCTTGCACTGGGCACTCGACCAGGCCCTATTTACCTGTTGGTCTACTGCCGGGCCAATATGGCACTTAGCGTAAAATCTTCACATATACCTTGCAATACCTTGATGCTGCTAGCGATACTTTAAGATAATTACCGATCAGCTGTGACTCGGTATAAGTTCTTGCCCTTTTGGAACATTCACCAAATAGCACTGCCACGACCCCTGAGGACATGATCTCAACTGCAATACCCTAGCATTGCAGTTGGCACAGTCATGTTATCAAGGCTCAATTCAACGACAACTTGTAGAGTTTTTCCGTCGACTATAGAATTAAGATGCATGATAAATTGCATACCACGACGGTTCTGGCACTTAAATTGGTGCCCTTGGTTTACGGCCACTATCAATGCCGTTATAAATGCATACAGGCAGAGGCCCGATACCGATAAACAGTTATCGACGATTGGCTCATCACTACACATCCTGCTGGCCATATACACCCACATAATCTGTCCTCGGTTTTCCTTTGCTCGCATTCGACTCGGAGAACTGTTGAGGCCTCTTAAAACTGTAACTCGTCAGTATTCTAACTTCTTCACTCTGTTCAACTTGAAAACCAATGTAGTAATATTTGTTTTCAAAATAATGACTGCATACTGATATTATATCGAATAGAACAAACTTGACATAGCAGAGGCTATGTATGGTAAATGTTTGGGTTATAGAAGTCATTTAATTAACATCTCGTGCCATCACAGCTGTATGTGTACCTTCAGTGGAAACGACCTTTATAAGCTTTCAGCTTACTGTCGAATCCACACACATTGTGTATGGTAAATGTTTGGGTTATAGAAGTCATTTAATTAACATCTCGTGCCATCACAGTTGTATGTGTACCTTCAGTGGAAACGACCTTTATAAGCTTTCAGCTTACTGTCGAAACCACACACATTTCATTATTGTATATCTTTTCTCTGATAATTAGGCTTTTCCCTCTGGAAAAGACTATTGTTTTTCTACGGATTATTATTTTTTTGGGGTTTTTTTTTTTTTTTTTTTTTCCACACATTTTGTCCGTACGATTCAGAAGCCATTTTCGAACCGATTTTCACGAAATTTTGCACACGCATAGAGGGGCACAAAATCTAAAAATGTACCGAAGCGGAATTTTCGATTTAACCCTTATTTCGTCAAAATTGACAAAAAACTGCCAAAATTGGGGTTTATCGGCACTTTCTCGAAACACGTCTTGTAGATTTTTTTTAAACATTCGTCATTGATAGACCTGTCTGTGCCACGACCTTTGATACACATGACATATCAGGCGATGCATATGGTAACCCTCCACAGGCTGCCAAACATCGAAATTTTGATGAAATGGGCCGGTTTCAGGCCCCCAGAGCACCCAAACGATACACGAGAGATAAACATAACTTCCTTTATTTGAAGTGTAATTCACCGGAGATCATTTTTGTAAGTAATAATGGTGTTCAAAAAACCAAGCATTAACCCGTTTTGGGCTGGTTAAACAGCAATACCCCCAAAAAGCTCAAAAATTCTGGTTTTCCGTGGATTTCTCTAAACGAGTCTTGTAGATTTTCATGAAAAAATTGTCACTCCCAGGCCTTGATGTGACAATAGAAGTTGCATGGACAAAATACTTCGGTGAGCATTTGTTAACCCTCCACGAGCTGCTAAAAGTCAAAATTGTGATAAAATGGGCTGTTTTTGGACGCCAACGGCACCCAACGGGTACGCCACAAAGAAAAGTGATTTGTTTTATCGAGCGCACAATCTATAGGGAAACATTTTTGTAAGTAGTAAGGGTATTCAAAAAACGAAGTCTTAACCCATTTTGGGCAGGCTAAAGAGAGAGACCCCTTAAAATCTAAAATTTCCCATTTTCTGTGGATTTCTCTAAATACATTCCATAGGTTTTCAAGAAAAATTGACTACTTGCAGGTCTTTGTGTGACATTACAAGTGGCATGGACAAAATATTCCGCTGAGCGTTTATTAACCCTCTACAGAATGCCAAGCATCATAATTTTGTTGAAATGGGCTGTTTTCGGACGCACACAGCACGCAATGTATGTCCGAGAGTTACACATAATCTCCTTTGTTGGAAGTGGAATTCACTGAGGACCATTTTTGTAAGTAATAAGGGTATTCAAAAACCCAAGCGTTAAACCCTTTTGGGGTGGTTATTAGCGATACCATCAAAAGCTAAAAAAAAATCATGTTTTCCGTGGATTTCGTTACAAACATCTTGTAAGTTTTCAACAGAAAATGGCCATTGATGGGTCTTGGAGTCACATTACCGGTTGCATGGATAAAATATTCCAGTAAGCACTTGTTAACCCTCCATCGGCTGCTAAATGTCAACATTTTGAAAAAATAGTCTGTTTTGGACACCAACAACAACAAATGGGAATGCCACAGGGATACATAACTTCTTTTACCGGATGCAAAACTGACCGAGAAAAATTTAGTAAGTAGTAAGGGTATTCAAAAAATCGAGGTCTTAACCCATTTTCGCCTGGTTAAGATGTACCCCTTAAAAGCTTAAAATTCCAGTTTTCTGTGGATTTCTCCAAAAAATCTAGTAAGTATTCAAGAAATATAACTTCTTTTACTGCGCGTAGAATTCACAGAGGATCAGTTTTGTAAGTAGTAAGGGTATTTAAAAGAATGAAACTTAACGTATTTTAGACTGGATAAGGAGAGATACCCCTTAATAGCTTAAAATTTACATTTTCTGTGGATTTCGCTAACTGCTTGTTGGCGATTTTCATTTTTTTTTTACAACACTGCCCGTTTCCATTCTAAACTGATAGAGTCGGTACGAATAGTACTCTCACATTCCAAGCGATGCGTGGTGTTTTCCACGCGGTCCGGACACTCCAAACAAATCCCAAAATGTCGGCCAGGGTTCGTAGAACAAGTTCTGAAAATTTCAAGTCGCTGCCTCCAGCGGTCTGAACACCGTTCGTGTATGTCAGAAGTGCTATTTTAATGTCCAATATGCAAATCTTCGTCAATCTTTTCCTGCCTGCCAGAAACCCAATCACCGCCAATTTCTCTTGACTTTAAACTTCTGAGATTCTCGTAGGTTTGAAGGTTGTGTTGGGATCCCTGGTGGCTGTCTTAAAGAAGCAACTTCCATTTACAGTCAACTCTCCACCAGTCACACACAATTGTAACATTTAAGTGGACTTACTCCAGCGAGGAGGCACTGAAGGATTCTGCGCCCATTTCCGACGTCTTTTTTCGAACTGGCTTGAAAAGGGAGGACCAAATTCAAACAATTACCTCCTCTCTCCAAAACACCATATCTCAGCCAATTCTAGGCAGATTTTCATGAAATTTTCACTCCTTGTTCAGGAATAGTTGTGGCATCACTTTCCATGAAGAGCGACATGAATTTCGCATTTCGTCGAATTGGAAAAGAGCGTATGCGCAGGGATTTCTCTGAAAACATCTTGGAAGATTTTAAAGAAAAATGGCCATTTGCAGTTCTTAGTGTGACATTACAAGTTGCATGGAAAAATATTCCTGTTAGCACTTGTTAACCCTCTACAAGCTGCCAGACATCAATATTTTGGATACATTTGAGATAAAATGGACCATTTTCAAATAGACACAACACTAGTGGGTATGTGTGAAACAAACATAACTCCTTTTGTGGGTCATTAACTTGTCGGACGACGATATTGATATTAACCCACTCCACCGTTAATGATGGTTTTTACCTAAACAATTTTCTTATCAAACTGAGTCATTTGAGACTACTATACTCACCTTTCTCATAACACCAATGAAGGAACTTCAGTGAGACAGTTAAAAACAATTCATCAGACACTGTGGGGTCATGAAGAATCATGGAATCTCATCGGGAAAAGCCATGATTCTCCAGAATCATAATTTATTTATTGGTGTTTAAGGGCATATACTTATGCACAATGGTTAATCATGACCGTGACAGTTCTACGGGTGGAGGAAGCCACAGTACCTGGAGAGAATCACCGAGCAACGTCGAGCAGCTGCCAGCTTCGCAACATCGTAACTCCGAACTGCAGCACAGGCAGGGTTAGATTGGTTGAAGACATGCGTACCGTCGACGTGCAGTACGCCTTAGTACATGGCGGCATCGTGCCCCCATATGGACAATCAGAGTTAAGTGCCTTGCCCAAGGACACAGCATGGGAGTCCGAATTGATCGCTCAGACGGCCACCCATCCAATGATTAACCAGGCTCAACATTGCTTAAGTTCGGT
This sequence comes from Pictodentalium vernedei, assembly GCA_031216915.1. NCBI lineage: Eukaryota > Metazoa > Mollusca > Scaphopoda > Dentaliida > Dentaliidae > Pictodentalium > Pictodentalium vernedei. Next base: position 313,231,381 of record CM062297.1, read on the forward strand.
GATCTGACGAGAACCGGCTACCACAATGCCACCGCGCCCCGCCACTCCATGATAAGAAAGCAGTAAATAACGGTAGCTACAATGGGATCAGTTGCTTATAATATCAAGTACTGTTGACACTATAGCATTTCTCCGACAGTGGGTCCAGGTATATACTAGTCTGTAAAACGGCTATACACTGCCCCTCCTCCGCCACAGGGTGACGACGTGGCAGTATATATCCATCTTACTGACGCTATGTTGTGCCTAAGGAACCTTACAATAAAAGGTGGGGGTCCCCAACATGGGGCAGGTATATTTACTACTCTGTACGGCGGTTATCAAATGTAGTGGTGCATGGCGCCAACATTTCCCCGGCAGTGGGGCTAGATATATACTAGTTTGTAAGACGGCTGTTCTCCCCTTCTCCGTCCCAGGGTATATTTTATCTACACGTATGTACAAACAACACTTCCTATTTACGTATGTAATTATTGTAGTCTATAACATCATGTTTGTCGTTGTATGTATGGATATCTTCATTGTAATAAATAAAACTAATCCCACGGGGAAAAACCAATTGGAGAGAAATTTACTTCTGCTATTAACAGACAGGTGATAGGTGAGCTCTACAAGGTGTGAAAAAATGACATAATCATGCATAACAACTGTGGTCTAATAGGAGATAATTGATACATGGAATATACATGACATGCTTAAGAATTTAAAGTTCACATTTTCTGTGGATATCTTCAAGTGGTTCTTACAGATTTTCAAGAACAAATAAACCCTGGAGAAGAATTATTCTCGCAAGCCTTCATTAACCCTACACAAACCGTCAAATATCGAAATTTTAGATAAATTTGAGATACAATGGGCTATTTGCATTAGACGCTGATTCTCAGACGCTGATATTAATATTAACCCTCTCCACAAACGATGATGATTTAGCCAAAACGTTCTTTTATCACACTGGGTCATTTGAGACTATTATACCCACTTTTCTCAAGACATCAATAAAAATACTTTAATGATACAATTAAAAACAATTCTTCAACACTCCAGGGTCATAAAAAATCACGGAATCTTGTCGGGAAAAACCATGATTCTCCAGAATCATAATTTTTCTACGGATTATTATTTTTTTAGGCTTTCCCCTCTGGAAAAGACTATTGTTATGGAGTGACAGTTCAAGTTGCATGGACAAAATATTTCGGTAAGCATTTGTTAACCCTCCAGAGACTGCCAAGCATAGACATTTGGAGAAAATGAGCTGTTCTTGGGCAACCATAACACCAAATGTGTACCTGCGAGATAAACGTAACCCCCTTCATTGGAAGTGGAATTCAATGATGATCATGTTTGTATGTAATGACGGTATTCACAAAACCAAGCATTAACCCGTTTAGGGCTGATTACAGGAAGATTCCCCTCAAAAGGTTAAAAATTCGTGTTATCCGAGGATTTCTCAAAAAACATCTCGTAGATTTTCAAGAAAAAATGGCCATTCTCAGATCTTAGTGTGACATTACAAATTGCATGTACACAATATTCCTGGAAGCATTTGTTAACCCTATGCAGGTTCTCAAACATCAAAATGTTGCTGTGTTTGCATACCCACAGCACCCGAATTTGAGAGGAGAGATCAAAATAATTGGAAGTAGAATTAACTGAGAATTATTTTTGGAAGTAATAAGAGTATTCAAAAAACAACACTTAACCCGTTTTGGGCTGGATAAACAATGATACCCATCAAAAGCTTAAAATTCGTGTTCTCCCTGGATTTCTCTGAAAACATCTTGTAGATTTTAAAGAAAAAATGGCCATTCGCAGTTCTTGGTGTGACATTACAAGTTGCATGAATGAATATTCCCGTTAGCACTTGTTAACCCTCTACAAACTGCCAGACATCAATATTTTGGATACATTTGAGATAAAATGGACCATTTTCAAATAGCCACAGCACTACGTGGGTATGTGTCAAACAAACATAACTCCTTCTGTCGGTCATTAACTTGTTGGACGACGATATTGACATTAACCCACTCCACCGTTAATGATGGTTTTTACCTAAACAATTTTTTTTTATCAAACTGAGTCATTTGAGACTACTATACTCACCTTTCTCATAACATCAATGAAGGAACTTCAGTGAGACAGTTAAAAACAATTCATCAGACACTGTGGGGTCATGAAAAATCATGGAATCTCATCGGGAAAAGCCATGATTCTCCAGAATCATAAAATCTAGTTTTTTGGGGTTTTTTTTTTTTTTTTTTTTTTTTTTTTTTCCACACATTTTGTCCGTACGATTCAGAAGCCATTTTCGAACCGATTTTCACGAAATTTTGCACACGCATAGAGGGGCACAAAATCTAAAAATGTACCGACGCAGAATTTTCGATTTAACCCTTATTTCGTCAGAATTGGCAAAAAACTGCCAAAATTGGGGTTTATCGGCACTTTCTCGAAACATGTCTTGTAGATTGTTTTTATACATTCGTCATTGCTACACCTGTCTGTGACACACCCTTTGGTACACACGACATATCAGGCGATGCATATGGTAACCCTCCACAGGCTGCCAAACATCGAAATTTTGATGAAATAGACCGGTTTCAGGCCCCCACTGCACCCAAACAATACACGAGAGATAAACATAACTTCCTTTTTTGGGAGTGGAATTCACCGAGGATCATTTTTGTCAGTAATAAGGGTGTTTCAAAAACCAAGCGTTAACCCATTTTGAGCTGGTTAAACAGCAATACCCCCATAATGCTCAAAAGTTCGTGTTTTCCATGGATTTCTCTAAACGACTTTTGTAGATTTTCAAGAAAAATTGGTCACTCTCAGGTCTTGGTGCGACATTACAAATTGCATGGATAAAATATTCCGGTCAGCATTAGTTAACCCTACCCGAGCTGCTAAACGTAAAAATTGTGATAAAATGGGCTGTTTTTAGACGCCAACAGCACCCAAACGGTATACCAGAGAGAAAGGGGCCTTCATTTATCTGACGCAAAATTGATCGAAAAATATTTTTGAAAGTGGTAAGGGTATTCAAAATTTGACGTCTTAACCCATTTTGGACTGGTTAAATAGAGATACCCATTAAAATCTTAAAATACCCGTTTTCTGTGGATTTCTCTATCAACATTTTGTAGGTTTTCAAGAAAAAATCGGCTATTTGCAGGTCTTGGTGTGACATTACAAGTTGCATGAACAAAATATTCCGGTCAGCATTAGTTAACCCTCCCCGGGATGTTGAAGGTCAAAATTGTGATAAAATGGGCTGTTTTTGGACACCAACAGCACCGAAAGGGTACACCACAAAGAAAAGTGCCTCCTTTTATCGAGCGCACAATTTATACGGAAACATTTTTGTAAGCAGTAAGGGTATTCAAAAGTCGACGTCTTAACCCATTTTGGGCAGGCTAAAGCGAGATATCCTTTGAAAGCTTTAAATTCCCATTTTCTGTGAATTTCCCTAATGGTAACTTGTAGGGTTTCAAGACAAATTGGCTATTCGTAGGTCTTTATGTGACATTACAAGTTGCATGGACAAAATACTCCGGTGAGCGTTTATTAACCATCTACAAGCTGCCAAGCATCGTACTTTTGTTAACATGGGGCTGTTTTCAGACGCGCACAGCACCCAATGTATACATGAGAGATAAACATAATCTCCTTTGTTGGAAGTGGAATTCACAGAGGATCATTTTTGTAAGTAATAAGGGTATTAAAGAAAACAAGCGTTAACCCCTGTTGGGGAGGTTAACACGGATACCCATCGATAGCTTAAAAATCGTTTTCCCTGGATTTCTTTACAAACATTTTGTGGGGTTTCCAAGAGAAAATGGCCGCTGATAGGTCTTGGTGTCATATGACCAGTTGCACGGATAAATTATTCTGGTAGGCTTTTGTTAACCCTCCATGGGCGGCTGCTAAATGTAAAACAAAATGAAGAAATAGTCTGTTTTTGGACACCAACAAATGGAAATGCCACAGAGAAGTGTAACTTCTTTTACCAGACGCAAAACTAATAGGGAAACATTGATCTTGATATTAACCCATTCTACCATTAATGATGGGTTTTACCTAAACATTTTTTTTTATCAAACCCAAACCGAGTCATTTGAGACTACTATACTCACCTTTCTCATAACATCAGTGAGAGAACTTCAGTGAGACAGTTAAAAAAAACAATTCATCAGACACTGTGGGGTCATGAAAAATCATGGAATCTAATCGGGAAAAGCCATGATTCTCCAGAATCATAAAGTCTAGTTGGGAAATAAATATTGTTTGAACTAACTAATTTAAACTATCTTCAGTGCAGTCGCCGTGGACTGGTCGTAATCGACGAGTGGGCAGTAATGTCCACGCATGCCTTTAACAGGTAATAGATATCATCATCACCAAAAGTTTAGTTAAAAAAGCACCGGGTTGTACCCTGTGCTTCATTAATTAAATTTTTGATGATTATTCCTATAATTAGTGTTTGGAATCTAATATTATTGCGCCCGTGGGAATATTGCTCACCCATGGAAAGTGTCCAGTCTGCTGTACCTAATATACTTTAAGCTTCGCACTTCGTACTGTACCACCTGGTGCCCAGAGAAGGATTCAGATCGGGTTCGGAAGCGGTTGACCTCTTCTCCTAATCGGCTGATCGCGAGTATTAGCAGTATAATAACCGGTTATCTACTGATTATCCACGACCAAGCCCCAGGCCAGGCTCTCGAAATTTGCCCAGGTGGTTGGGTGAGAAGAGAAATTTTCCAACAGTGTCCTCGGGTCATACAAACTTGAAACCTTACCTAATATACTTCTTCAAAACAATAATAAAAGGAACAGGTCGTAAACATTTCTTTATTATTATTATTTTTAAGAATTACATTCATGTAACGAAACAAATACTTTAAAATAATAATAAGGCCCCACAAAGTAGAACTTCTGTTTCTCGGGTCACCTTTTGTAAAATTGCATGTGGACGTGCGGTTTTTTATTTTATTTTTTTTTGTAATTATTTGTTTGCCATCAAAAGTTCATGTCTTGGTTTATTTTATGTTTTAGGACTCATAATCTACAGTATAGTATGGGTGGTGGTGTATTTCGTCCCTTGAGTGCAAGAAGGCTTCACAGTCCTAAAGCATTGCGAAGCCTTCTTGCACCCAAGGGACAAATTTATCAGTTTTATTAACTTGGGTAAAATATTAGACATAAACTATTTAATAATTATTTTTTAAGTTCGCATAGGTTATAAAAAGAGAGCAGTCGGCAGCCAAAAAGACCATACGGGAGGACATGAAAAAAAGATTTTAAAGTTTTTTTAGGCCTAATACACGAATTGTTTTCGTGTACACGATTACTTGATTGTCATATACTTATAACGAGTACATGAAAGGTATTTGAAAAGTAAACTTCTTTTCTGCAAAATGAATTCACCAAATTGTCAACGTTTTCTTTCCAAATTTGCGGCTTTTAGAGAAAATGTTGGCATTCGAGCATCCAACAATTCTTCAAACTGACAGCGAAATTATCCGACAGACATGGACATTGTGGGGATCGCCTCCCCCACCCGGTACCAAGCTTCGGACCTGTCCACGACAATTCTTATATTGACTATGAGATCAAAACGGTCGCGATTTACACCCAGGTTGTGCAGACACTTTTCTGTAGCGAGTGCTCAATGAACTCTTTACACAACGCAGACGATATCAACTATATTATTTTAATTATTGTTTTTTTTAAAGACATTTCGAAAAAATTCAAGAAAACAACATCATGTGTCCTCTCATTGGAACGAGCTTGTCGAGCTCGTTCCAATGAGGGGTCACGGGATATGGTGTTGTTGAACCGTTTGGAGCAATCTTTATTGTTTTAACGGCTTAAACCTTTATCCAACATAACGGCTAAAACCAGCCAGCGCCATTCTCAAAAATCGCCAAATAATTTTCAATATATTTTCATTTTTTTGTCTGAAAACCATAGGTTATGACCCCTCATCGGAACGAGCTCGACGAGCTCGTTCCGACGAGAGGTCATAACCTATGTTTTTCAGAAAAAAATGGAAAAAAATTAGTTATTAAAGAATTTTTTTGCAAGTGTCGTCTGCTTTTCATGTTAGGTAAAGGGTTAATTTGTAAACCACATGGGCGGATGCTGTCGATTCGTTAGGTAAAGGGATCAAGCTGTAGAGTACTACTCGGCAACTTTCAATTGAATATGCACTTCCGTATCATTCCGTTAAATGTTCAGTTCTCACGAGGTTTTCAGAAAAAAACAACGGCACCCGAATTCTTGAATGCAAAGACGCCAAATAGAACACATAGAAAAGGCCAATTGGCTTACGAATTGGGCTTGTAGATTCCATACGTCACTGGTACCCGCTGTTCAATCGAATGTTAGCGCATTTTCTACTTTGGGTTGATGGGTAAAAAATCTTAATATATTATACCACATTTCCGAATTACCAGTTGACTGCTTTCCCATCCAGCTGATGCGGTCACCGTTTGTGAACTGGTTATCGGGCTAACCTGTTCAGAATGATTATTTATTTATTTATTTATTTATTTATTTATTTATTTATTTATTTATTTATTTATTTATTTATTTATTGGGTTTAACGATTCTTTCGACAGACAGGGTCACCTCGGGTCGGACTGTTTTACGGGTGGAGGAAGCCGGAGAACCCTGATCGAACTACCGAGCAACGGCGAGCTACTGCCAGACTCTCCAACGTACTATCTCCACACATTGGTTGATGACAAGTGCACTATTGACATGCAGTATGCCTTAGTACACAGCGTCACTCTGGCCCCACGTGGACAATCCGGATTAATTGCCTTAATAATGATTAGTTTGCTTGGAAATTAACTCTCCCCAAACCAGAGTATTCCCTCAATATGACGCGATGCAAATCATTGAATTATTGATGGAATATGTAATCTAGACTTTTCATTTATTACACGCCTGTTCTATGAAATCCCCATCTACAGCAACACTAAACCATGCGAAAAATGAAAATCTGTTCCGCACATATGTTGAAATCGTTGACGGTCTATTTTTAAATAGAAGCGAAGTTTCACTGGAATTTTCTACAAATCGTGCAACGCAATTACAATTTCAATCGCTAGTGACAGCTGAAAATCGCCCCCGAGTTCCAATGTTTACTATATGCCAATAGGCACATAGAACACATTGGATTTCAGGGGACGAAATATTAACTTGGGATGCCCTCGCAAATTTGATTGGCGATAAAATGTGTTCTTTGTGTTGATAGTTGTCAAATCAATTGCTGAGTGTCCAAATAATTGTTTTTATAGACGTGCTGACGTGTAATCAACACAGAATGACTCACGCGTGTGAATGAGTTAATCGATATGGCACTTGCTGCAAACGCGGAAGGATAAAACTCGAGGCCTGCGGCCTCTCGTTCTATCCTTCCTCGCTGGCACTCGTGATATCGATTAACCCATTCACACGCGTGTGTCGTTCTGTATATATCCAGATGAGACTTTCCACCGACCATTTCACAAAGATAAACATGACTTCATGTTGGCGGTTGAGAAATATTATGATTCCAAGTTCAGACGCAAGGCAAGTCGGCTCCTCCAAAGAGGTTTTAGTACACAACAATTGAACACTTTATGAACATCAGGACTATCTGCTAGGTTACCAATACCTCAATATTGGAAATGTAGTAAAATCAACTACAATACTAAGTTGCTTACCAGGAAACCAACGATTGTTACACATCTTGAGTATTATATCATAAGGTTTCAGCACAGAGCATCTCTCACTGGACATGTCTTGTGTAATGGATTACTGTTACTTCAGAGCTGTCAATGAGTAGCATCATTTGCTATGTGCTGACAAGGGCGACAGCTCCTCCATCCAGGGTTTTGTCTGATATTTAGGGTATCTCCCCTTTTGGTCAATTCCCTTTTGGTCAATTACCACTTGGTCAATACCTTTTTGGTCAATTACCTTTTGGTCAATTTCAATCAGAAAATCTTTCAATGATCTCTGTCAAAGAAGCTTGAATTGCTTACATTCCTTGTTGGGGAAAATATGTTGCTTCAAATTTCGACTTTTCAACACCACTGTGAACCGGGTTAAAACAAGTTCGTATGGCGACCCCCACATTACACGTCGATTTTGTTAAAATTCCTAGCACTCGGATGTTAATATTCCAGTATATCAACATAGTTGTCCCACAATGCAACTAGAAATTTAACCAAATCCAGTCCTGCTCGGTGAGCTCTGCCAAGCAAGATAGAATTGATTAAATTCGTTGAAACATTTGCAGGATAAAATCTTGATATTGTGATCCCTGTGCACAAGGGTTAATTTATAATATCATCTCAACAAAGAGATTAATTAAAGTGCTGTTATATAATATAGCATTACTGATGTTTGAACCTTTCTGTCTTCAGATCGCAGTACGCTTGTGTCAATTACTGTTACAACTAGCAAATCTCTAGAAGTCATTCAACGAAGCACATGCAACGACGGTTCGGCCTACAGCGAAGGTAAGGTGTGTTGCCCTGAGTCCTAAAATGTCACGCAGCTTCAACTTTATTCACTGCAGTGCAATTTAAGTTTGACGTTTTGTGGCCATCTGTTGCAATTAACTGGTAGAGTGCTAAATTATTTTTGTCATCCGAATTTGTCCATGTCTCTTTGTCTTGTTACAATTTATGGGAGAGTGCCTAGTGGCACTCTCCCATAAATTGTAACAAGGCAAACCTTCACTGACTAAATAATGTTAATTCCAAATTAATATGAAGCATATCCACAGAATATGAAGGCATCAAGTTGTGGCACCTGCACTTAAGAATAAAGCCCAAATATGGGCTTCCAGCACTCTACCAGTTAACGCCCTTGCGCTGTATTTTTCAGACAAAGTGAATGCAAATGGGGACAATGCATCACTTCATTTAGATGTATGGGGAATATTATAGCGGTATCTGTAGCAGTTCGGGGGAATGGGGTGTTCACAAAAAGCGAGAAGGTATCCCCGACAGAATTTACATCATATCTGCGGTATTTGTAGTTAGATTCTCCAAATTTCTTTCAACTTTGATTTCGAATTCGTGCAGTGAAATTTAACCCTTAAGCCCCCATATAGCCCCAAAACCGCCACTTTTATATTGCATTGAAGCAGGTGCTCCCTTGTGTAATCTTTTTATTACTCTTGTGTGTAGACTGAATTTTCCCTGGCAGTGGTTCTACATCACTGCTGGCTGCCTATACAGGCAGCCAGCAGTGATGTACAACCACTGCCAAGTCATCAATAACTATGTAAACAGAAAAAGGCCATAAATACTTTAAAATTAATCTGAGGACTTAAGGGTTAATCTTGACGTCCCACCCCACCTCCCCCATCCATTGAGATTAAACATAGTAGCTTTATATATTTTCTGGCAATGTGAATCCAAATACGTCGCGACATCACTTCAACTATACATTTAAATGTATTAGAAGCAGTGTAATAGTGTCTGTATGAGTTTGAGGTGTTGGGGTGTTCAAGAAGGTGGGGGGAGGGGGGGGGGGGGCTAGCCCCGAAGGTAATGACGTAATATTTCCAGTATCTGAAGTATGATTTTCAAACTTTTGTTATCATTGTTTTTGAGAAGGACTACTGAATTATGCGTATTTATTCCGTGATTACTTATTCTACTATACACGAAAAGCCTAGGACATAAATTTTAGCTTTATACGCCAACCGCGGTGAACACGTCAGCAATGGGATTTCAATAGCTAACATTTACACCTTCAGTGGAACTACATCCAAGATGACCTTTGGTGACGTCGATCTGAATGCGAACTTGTCTAAATTTATCGCACGTCGCCTCGAAAGTGGAAATTATTTATTACGTTTTTAAATAAGTTTACCTCATAAAACACTAAAAAATAACAAATATGCATTGTTTCATGTTAGTAAAGCATCCATAACTCGAAATAGTATGTTATAATGTTATTAAAATGAAAAAGGCACTGTTTCTTTCTCTATTTCGTTTCGTTGATCAAATTGATAGCGGAAGTACGCCCACAGATGCTCATGTAAACAACTACAAATTCGCACGTATGTACGACTGAAGCTTAATGAAATCGAGAAAAAAAATAATAGCGTCTCTTAATAATCCGCTGATCGTGGTATAAATAAAATATTCCCACAGTAGCTTGGTGTACCAAATATTCACCACTCGTGGTGAACATTTGGTATACCCAGCTACTATGGGTATATTCCATATATATTTCAACATCGGGCAATGGAATATAATTTTGACGTTTTCTGGCCCTCTTTGGAAATTAGCGTCATTGCGTTATATATTTTCTGACAATGTGAATCCAAATGCCACGAAACACCACTTTAACTATCCACGTAGGTTCACGTAAACAGTTTTCGGTGATTGTGTTACATTTCGTAGGGTTGGAGTGTTCACAAAATGAGAGGATATATTAAAACGTAAAATGACGTGCACAAGTGGAAAATAACGTTAAATCGAAGAGAGCTAAAACATCCACGTCATTATCTGTACAAAGTACTAAAATTTTCATAAAAATCGGACGCATTTTAATGTGTTTTGTACGATGGCGTGAATAACATCACTCGAAGATTCACCCTGAACCGTTGAGAATTCCTCTAGGTGGACAACACATTTATAAAAATGTTTTTTTTTTTGCAAAAAATACAAATCAAAAAAGAAAGTATAATAGAAACAAATGTGAAAAAATTACATAAAGGATGAAATATAACAGTTCTAATGTTGCTTGTTTGTGGACAAGAAGTCATGCAAAGAGTTTAATGACATGTTGTTGTTGTTATCCACCCAGCCGTATACAATTTTGCTACGGATTTCAAAATAGCACGTACTACCCGAGAATGTCAAATTGAATGGGTGACCGACAATTTTCTTTCTGTCATGTTGTGCTAGAGAGCCTGGGTTATTGAGAAAACACGCTAGTTTTTGTCTTCCGACATTTTAAAAAATGCAAAGGTCAGCCGAAAATCAGAGGTTGCGTGCCATTGATATGCTTGAGGCTTGGATACCTCCAGGTGAGCTCTCTGCTGAGTTCGGAGTCACTGTGGCCACTATTTACCGTCTTATTGGAAGGTATAGAACTACTGGATCTACAAGAGGCCGACCGCGTTCAGGTCGACCAAGAGTTACGACCCCTGCACAAGACCGACACATCAGGATGTCTCACTTGCGTTATCGCTTCCTTCCGGCGACGAAGACAGCAGCAATTACTCCTGGTAGAACTAACAATAGAATTAGTGCACAAACTGTCCGCAACAGACTCGCCGAATACGGCATCGAAGTAGGGATCCATACCACGGACCAATCCTTACCCAACGTCATCGTACCGTCAGAATGGAATCGGTGCGTCAGCGTGTTCGCTGGACTCAGCAGCGTTGGAGCCCTGTTCTTTTCAGTGATGAATCACGATTTTGTCTACGGCTCGGTGATGATAGGGCAAGAGTGTATCGCCGATGAGGAGAACGGTTTTCTGATGCGGGAGTGCGACCGTTTCGGCGGGGGTAGTGTAATGGTTTAGACAGGAATTCCCTCGCACCATCCAATGCAGTTGATCTTCGTCGATGGTCACCTGAATGAACAACGATATAGGAACGAAATTCTTAACGCTGTTGTTGTCTCGTTGTTCAACGCCAACGCCGGGTTGCAGTTATTCCAGCAAGACAATGCCCGATGTCACGTGGCGCGTATCTGTTGTGGCTGTCTTGAGGAGCAGAGCATCGAACCTCTTCCCTGACCCCCAATTTCGCCAAATTTGTCGCCAATCGAGCATCTTTGGGATCAATTGGACCATCTGGTACGGCTTCATGATCTCCAGACGTTAGACGATTTACGTAATACTCTAAGGCAGAAGTGGAAAGCAATACCACAGGGTGACATCTAGAGACTTATCAGGTCGATGCCTTGCCATTCAAGAGGCAAACGGTGGACATATATGCTATTGACTGCATGTGTGAACTTTTCATTTCTCCCCATGTCTGACTTGCGACGTCCTGACATGACGCTGGCAACAGTAAGAACATGAAATTATGCAAATTCATATAGCTAGACTCGAAATATGAATTTACAATAATTTGTTTGGGATTAAAGTCGATAATACTAAAAACATTGCTCCTCAAAGTTTATTATACTTTCTTTTTTGGACTCAGTATATTTGAAAACATTCGATAAGGGCAAGGTGGGGCGGGGGGGGGGTTGATACCAGAGTTGGTTTTAAAAGAAGAAGAAAATAAAGGTAGAACATTCACAATCTAGCTCCATAATGTTAACATTTGGATGACTGTTAACGTGTGCGTCAAATGTTATGAGCGTAAGAGTAGTTTCCGTGAGGCGACGAGTGAAAGAGAGGAAAAAGAAAAAAGGCTAACAATCGCTATGTCATTTCAACTTCAGTGAATGACTTAATAGGAGCTATAAGCGTGAAAAGGGACATAGAACCAAACACCTCTGTGCCCAAGCGCATCTACACCCTCATACTAAATCTTCGAACCGAATTTTTAAAAATCTAATGGAAAATGTAAGAGGAGTTAAACGAGTTGTGTGATAGAAATCCAGTCATTTAAAAACCCATCAAGAGGCATAACTATGACACAAATAGAAATAAAAAGCTCCTGTCAACATTCGTATCTATCCTCCAGACTAATTACTTCCACGTACAGTACGGCCGCCGTGGACTAGTCACTTCCACGGGTGGGCAATATTTCCACGGACGCAATAAAATTAGATTGCAAACAGGAATAATCATTAAAAAGCTCATTAATGAAGCACCGGGTACAACCGTGGTGCTTCATTAATTAAAATTTTGCTGATGATGATTTTTATTACCTGGTAAATGCATACGTAGAGATCACTGCCCACGCGTGGATTACGACCAATCCACGGCGACGCTACTGTATCTATCCCATAAAGTTTCGCAAAAATCCACTGAAAAATGTCGTCGAGGTTAGCGAACAAACTTTTATGATGCAAACATATAGCTATTTACAAACGCCATAGCTATAGAAAAACCATCCAATAAAATATTTCTTTCAACATAAACAACATAAACATCCGCACTTCATACTCAAATTTCTAACCTAGTTTCGTTAAAATCCAATAAAAAATGTCCGGTACGTTAAGAAGTCAATCTGGTAGACTGGTGGACTGACAAAGAAACAGTAATAAAAAAACTCAAGCGATTCCGTTGGCGGAGTGTAAACATTGCCAGTTTCTGGTTGATCGTTAAGCTGGGGTGTTTCAAAGAGTCATTCATTCAAAAAGTCCATCAGTTATGACGAGAAACAGCAAACTTCCTTCAACGAAAAAGTCGAGACCTTAACATTTCTGACAAAATCTAGTAAAAAATACCAGAGCGGCAACGAATTACGCTGTTGGAAGTTTCTGTCAGAAATTTCACGATCTCGGCCTCCCACTAGGAAAAACTATATACACCTCCAATGCATATTTAGATAAGACAATGGCGACCACCCGGGTGGATGCGACCAATGAGTGGCGGCTCATCCGTTGGGAGATGTGAAGTAAGTCCAGCCCCCAAGCAAACGTTCGAAAAATTTGAACGTTTGAAAAAAGTTTACGAAAAAGTTTTTTTTCCGAAATATTTGCAGGTCTTTGTAGTTCTGGTAAGTTTTAAAGGATATCGGAGTATTATTTTTTGTGGCACTTTATCACACAACATATGTTCCGTATTTGGCCAATTGAATATTTACGCTAGATATCAACGAAAAACACGCAAAATTTTGGTGTTTGAGATACAAATGGTCTAGATTCAAGGATTTGACGAGTTTCATACCTGATAATCAAAACTGTCTCCTGCCATGGTTCGGGCTCTTACCTTTGTCAACTCCAGGGGGTTCCAATAACCCTCTGCCATCACTGCGATCCCTCCTTCAATGGACTGAGAGAACGAACTCTATAATTCTGGAGGGTTTGCTCACGCACGGACAAACAGACAAATAAACGTACCATGAAATACTAAACTATCTTGAGCTGTTCACCTGTCAGTCGCAACAAAACTATTTTAGAAGGGATATGCTACTCATGACTAAAGGTTTCGTTAACTAGAAGAGTTTAAAAGAATATGGTCCGTATGAAATGATTGAGCGCCCAGGACTTATATGTATCCAGTTACTTATAGCAACGACAAGCAGACGCCACTAAATAACTAAAAGTTTTCAGTTTCTGTCTCTAAAACATAGATTATGACCATTGATTGAAACGAGCTCGACGCGCTCGTTCCAATGAGTGGTCATAAGCTATGTTTTGGAGGCAAAAAATTGAAAAATAATAAAACATTGTATGGCGATATTTGTGTATAGCGGATTGGATATGGCAGACAGGGAGCACGGTGGCTCGGTGGTTACGGTATTGGAATTCAAAACGCAAGGCCCACGGTTCGATACCTACCAGCGGTAACTGCGATGTGTCCTTGGGCAAGGCACTTCATCCTGGATTGCCCACGTGGGGCAAGGCTGCGTTGTGTACTAAGGCGTACTGCACGTCGATAGTACACTTGTCAACCAATGCCAACCCTGCTTGTGCGGAGTTAGGACGTTGCGAGTCTGACAGTTGCTCGCCGCTTCTCGGTGTTTCTTTCCGGGTACTCCGGCTTCCTCCACCCCAAAAACTGTCTAACACGATGTAACACTGGCTGGTCATAGTGTCGTTAAACTCCAGTAAATAAGTAAATATGGCCGATACGTTACGTTGGAAAATAAACCAATTCACTTGAATACTCCAGAACTCACCATTATCGAATGCAAGGGGGCGCGGTGGCTCATTGGTAGACTGTTGGACTTCTATGCTAGAGGTCCCGGGTTCGATCCCCGTCTGGAACGATCCGCGTTGTGTCCTTGGGCAGGGCACTTTATCCCGGTTACCAACATGTGGGCACGATGACGCCGTGTACTAAGGTATACTGCACGTCGATGGTGCACATGTCGTCAGCCGCTGTAACCCTGCTTGAGCGGCGCTTGAACAGAGTTACAATGTTGAGGAGCTGACAGTTGTTCGTCGATGCTCGGTGGTTCTCTCCGGCTCGGTGGTTCTCTTCCTCCACCCGTAAAACTGTCACGGTCACGATTAGCCAATGTGCATATGTATGTGGCCTAAAACAGGAATAAATAAATAAATAAATAAATAAATAAATAAATAAATAAATAATACAGAATGCAATATAACATACGTTCTTCTCTTTGCTATAACATCAGGACATTCATGAAACTGCTGATGAGGTCATAATTTGAGCATAGATGAATGAAAAATTCGCTCAACACCAGTATTGATGGTATTTCGAAAACTTTATTGATATAACATATATGTACAGACTACAGAACTGTATTTACAAGAGCGGGTAGAGAATTGTGACAGGATTTCAATTAAGTCTCGACGACATTCTCTTTCTGCTTTCCTTGTCCTGCTTTTCTTCTCTGTCGAAAATGAAATGCGAGAACATTGAATCTGAGAAACGTTAATTTTGTTACTTTTTCTTGATTTGGTTTTGATTTCCTAATATTTTACTTATTGTTTCTCAAACCACTGGTGAGCTGATTGAGAAAGGGACCGTATTTGTGATCTAGAAACCGAGAAAAAGCTATAAAATATTAAAAATAGGAAAGCTAAAACTATACTTTTATTTTAAAGCAGAATGTTTCTCTCCTGAATTAAAGAAACGGTTGCCTAAAAAAAACCCACATTCACAAAAGCCACTAAATCTACAAAGTAATGAACTGAAAACTTCAATACTAGTCCAAAGTCCTATCCGACGACCCCTTTCGCATAAAGTTGTTCAACGGCGAGGACATTTATTTCGTATCGAGATCAGTAGTAGTAGGCATGAACAAAAATTCCTGTGATTTTACAGAGTTTTACACAAAAGCGTATAACCAGTTTACCAATCGAATCGGCCACATCCGCCCACGTAATATGCAAATTCAGCAGCTGAAAAAATATTATATTTCAAAATAGTTTAACAAAACTATATCATGTGACCCCTCTTTGGAACGAGCTCGTCGAGCTCGTTCCAATGAGGGGTCACTTGATATGGTTTGGATGGAATTTTTTGAAAACAATTAAAAAATGATATTTAAAATAATAAATTTTAATATCGTCTGCGTTGGGTAAAGGGTTAAAAGAACAATGTTCCACAAACTTTAAAAACAGGTTATCTTGACCGGAACAAAGTTGTAATAACAAGATAACTGTTCTGTGTTACAAAATAGGTCAGATTGCTGGGTTCTGAATTCTCGCAATACTGATTATCGTTACTCTTGCTTTACAATAATTATTACTACCATTTACCTGATAACACCACAGAAAAATCACCCTTTGTTTACAAAAACAGTCATTACTCTTTTTTATTTCATTTTTTTGTCTCCAAAACATAGCCTATGAGCCGGCATAGGAACAGGAGCGTTTAGTTCGTTCCAATGAGGGACCATGAGCTATTATTTGGAGGTAACAAATGAGAAGGTTAAGTTACAGGTCTGCCAAAATCAAGTCCGTAGATATATACAAAGGAATGGCATTGGGACACTACATTTTATCGTCTTTTATTCGTGTCGTCTAAAGGGTTAAGTTACAAGTCAGCCAAAATCAAATTTATAGACATATATCTAGGGGTGACATTGGAACATTTTAACACTGGCTATGGATGAGGCACCTTTTAACTCTTTTAAACGCTAGGGGCGCCCATGGAGGTGATATAAGAGCAGCTTTCAAAATTAATCAAAACAGCGGAATATTCCAAAACGGTTGCATCCTCCTTGAACTTCTCAAAATCCAAACAAATGCCCCCTTTGAACTCTTCTTCTATCACCCGGTCACCTGGCTAGGAGATCCGGTGGTTGAACAATAGTTCAAAATGAGGCATTTGCAGAAGACGTTATGATAGAAGAACTCCTCAAAAGGAGGCATTTGTTCGGATTTTGAGAACATTTCTGCGATTCGAAAATTTCCAAATCAGCGCGACGAGAATGGCATCATCGGGACGATTTCGAATCGAACCGAGTTCCGAAGGTTCACAGTGCCCTAAATATACAGGTAACGCCACGACAATAGCTGAACACAAATATCTGAAGTGCAAGTATAATTAGTGCGACAAGCCCGATGGACAATCACCTGACATTGCTGGTTTGAACAAAGTCATATTCTTTGACACTTGAATGAAAGTCATTTCTGTGGGTAATTTGAGCTCTTTTATTAATTGAACTACCCAATGTATTCTATAGTACACCCATACCCCTAACTACTTACGTCTGCAAGCCGAAGTGGTCATCTCTTCTTTTTGATGGGTCTGCAATAAGAGAGAATTGAAGAAAAGGCATGGCTGTAAAAAGCACTTGTGGCAAATAAAGCCGAAGGATATAATTCCAGACAGGGACCTGAGGGCTGGTGGTGGTGTGGGGAAGGAAGGCACGCTGATACATATAAAAAATAGAATAGCAAAACTACGCAGTGGACCAATGGACCTCCAAAGTCGAAATAATTGTACATACCTAGTTCATATTTAACATATACTACTCAAAGTTTGCTAAGCACCAAGCATATCCAACTACCTGTTTTACGTTTTAGTTGAAATATTGTTATGAAAAGTGTATATATTTTATATTTAATTATATCTTTAATGATTTAAGCACCGAAATTGAGATTTTGTTGTGTTTGACATTATTTTTTAGCTTTTGAATACGATAACCATGGAAAATGGATATTATTGGTAAAAGAGGAAATTTTTCAATTTACCAAAAAGTTGACGGAGTGAACTGGTATGGGTTCAGAATCGAGTATGAGACCCGTTGCTGTTAATTACTTCTTGGCAACGCCTTCTCATGCTCCCAATCCATTCCTGGTGGTCCTTTGTCTGATGTTGTTCCATTTTTGGACCAACATGGCACCAAGCTCCTGAACACTTCTTGGTTGGACTGGACGGACTGAAATTGCAAGGTACAACTCATTCCAGACATGTTCGATTTGATTGAGGTCGGGAGATCTTGCTGGCTAGTCCATACGCTCAATCCCCTCCCTCTGTCGGTACTCCCCGATAGCATGGGCAACATGAGGACGGGCATTATCGTCCACCAGAATGAATCTATCACCCACTGCACCTGCATACAATCTGACGTGGACATCCAGGATCTCATCAATATACCGCTGTGCAATCAATGTACCACGTTCAAGGACACAGAGATCTGTACGTCCATCGCAGGTGATGCCGCCCAAGACCATTATTGACCCTCCACCATAGCGGCCATTCTCAGCAATGTTGGCTGCATGGAATCGCTCTCCTGGCCTTCTCCATAACCTAGAACGCCTATCTGTGTGGTCTAGGCAGTACCTTGACTCGTCTGTAAAAAGGGCAGATCGCCAATCTTTTCTGGTCCATCCAACGTGGTCCATGGCCCATTCATATCGTGCCTGGCGGTGGTTCTGGGACAGCGGAATGCGAATACGTGGTCTTCTCGATCGGAGATCACCTTCGTGTAACCTTGTCCGGATAGTCTGCATCGAAACATTTACCCCAGATGCATTCTGAAGGTCACTGCGAAGCTGGGTTGCTGTGGCAAAGCGGTTCCTACGGGCCTGAATGATCAAAAACCGGTCTTCAGCTGCAGATGTCGCCCTGACCCTGCCACCACCATGCCGTCTTACTGATGTGCCATACTGCTGAAATCTTGCCCAGGCTCTGGTGATCACCGTGTGGTGCTCATCATTGGCTTCACCAACCTGACGACGGGTATCCCCTTGCTCCACCATCCCTACAGCCCGCCACATTTCTGCTTCTTCAGACAAATGCCTTCTTATATTTGCATTTGCCATATTCAGTCATTAAATCACAAGGGTTTGTGTTGAAATGAAGATTGAATACCCTACACATGTCATGTACTTGTAGACAGTACACGAAAACATCACGAAAATCAAGTGGTACATGCTTTCCATGACTGTCACGAAAACTCTGCATGCCAAGAGAGCAAATGTAAACACTGGGGACCATCTCAATACATTCCTCAATCATATCCACCAAAAATATCGCAAATATGTTACAAGCAAATTTCACAATGATGTGTCAAATATTTGGTGCTTAGCAAACTTCGAGTAGTATATTTCCGCTCCAGGCCGAAAGTGGTTAAAAATAGAACTCAAAATTTCGATTTCCTCTACTTAAGAGACTGTAGTAGATTCGAATCCTCGGTCACATCTTGATAGAAAAGATCCCGGTCCTCTCTTCCTTCAAACTTACAATAAAATTGCAGTGACGAAAATTCTAAAATGAAATACGGATTTAAGATTATAACATTTGAGGTCTGTGTGGAGTTTTCCACTGTTTTTCCAACTGTTTGAACCTCACCTAAGCATGTACTGCGTGACAGCGGTTCCGTTATACCCTCTATGGACGCTTCCAATTGTATCTTATCCCGAGAGAAGACTCATATTTGTTGGATATGCAGTCATAAAACAAATACAACCGGCAAATCAATATCTTCAGAATGTTTGCTCTTTGAAATGGAACAAAGTATTTCTGACATCCCTAAAGGTTTTTTATAAAAGAATCCAAATAAAACTCCGGGGCAATTTGTTTTGAGTGTTTGTTTTTCATGGCATCCACAGAAAGTTTGTTTTGTTATCAAATTCATTTGAATTCACCTATGATCTTACAAGATGTCAAAATACAATGGGAAAGGTTTATGTTTAGTCATTTATTGTCAGTCTTGCACCGGTGGGATTCAGAGCCTGGAAGTTAAATATTTAATCATCACTTGTAGAGCTGACCCCGATAATATCATGGATTTCTGATAATATTTTGTCTAACACACATTAATTCTACATTTTTGAAAAGGTTGTGTCTGTGAAACAATTTGAAAATGAAATGGAATAATCAACCCTTCGAGTGTCACACAAACTCAAAATAGACACTTCAGAACGGTGTCGAAAGAATGGACATGGCATTCCGTATACAGCTATGACACAGACCTTTGTTTTAACCCTTTGAGATCCGGTGGTATCTTCCATGCCAGTTCAATAGCAGCAATTAGAAGAGTCCATATATATACTACTTGAGGTAGACAAATCAATATTTTCAACGTGCAGCCTTGGAGCTGCACGTTAAAAATATTGGTTGGCCTACCCCACACTTTTACTGAACAGCCATCCTATTTAATGACGTTGAAACGTATCATGTTCCCGTCCGGAAAAGCGGCCTCTCGGGTTCAAAGGATTATGAGTCATCGTAACGACCGAGGAGCTGGAGAACTCACCCCGCGGTCTGTGGGAAGTGGAGTATTCCGGGCGGATCTCAATATTCATCCGTGTCCGGTGGTAGCTGCCTAGTGTCCCAAAACGAATGCACAATTGGTAATAATTGTATACCACATAAAAGACGTTTTGAACCAGTCCAAACACTTCAAAGTAAATGACAAAAAAATGAAAGAATAGTGAAAAGCAATATGTATATCAAAACAAGTTCCTTTATTGATAAATAAATGATTAATTCGGATAAATTCATATACGAATGTCCGTGGTATCATGCATCATGTGCAGTATCAAAAAACAAAACCATTTCAGGCCTACAAAAGTTAAAAATCTGTTTCTCAGGCCCTGCCGCATGGTCCTTTTGGCTGCCGCATGCTCTCTTTTTATTACCAATGCAAACTTAAAAAAATATTAAATGGTTCATCCCTGATATTTTACCTAAGTTAATTGTTAAATTTGTCCCTTGAGTGCAACAAGGCGTTGCTATGCTTTAAGCATTGCAAAGCCTTCTTGCACCCAAGGGACAAAATACACCACCATCCATGCTATTCTGTAGATTATGAGGCCTAATACATAAAACAGACCAAGAACATGAACTTTTGTTGGCAAAGAAATAATTACAAAAATAAAAAATAAAATAAAACCCGCCCGTTCGCCCACATGCAATTTTAAAAAAATGGCATGTAAAACAGATGATGTACTTTATGGGGCCTTACTGGTCAGTATTGGGTCTGTCAGCATCTGACTTGTAAACACTCTATACACCTACAGTTTGCTTCATATTGTGAATGAGAGTACCAACTTGAACCTGACCAATTCCTGGGCAAGAATATTTTACCAATATTCATATCCATCCCTCTAGAGCACGTGCCACACACATGCCAGTTTGATTGTCCGATGACACGGCTTTCTCGTGCACGTTCAGATAAAACACTACACCGGGGCATTGTTAGGCGTGTGTAAAGTCTATAAAGTCTCAAAATGAACAGATCTAACGATGAAATGCATTTAGATCTACATGTTGCAAGTCAAGCTGTGATTTTCATAACACTACCCCTGTGTAGTTGGCAGTTTTGGTGGTCAAGGGTGCGCATACGTGCAGACCAACTTGGGATTCAAATCTCACATTTCATAAAACATTCGTCCAAATATACTTTCGAAAAAGTTAGAAAAACTATGGTGGTTAAAGACTTGTTCGTGTAGAATATATGTAATGCTAAGAAGATGAAAGGGTTCAATATCGAATTTACTAATATAAAAATATGAGTACAAATACACAGTAATTTCTTTTATCGAATTGCACTTATAATTTTAAAAATCTACGTCTTCGGTAATGCAGCTACAAGCTTGCATTTCCACGCATCTATTCTACAAAATTTACCGTAGCCATGGGCGGATCTCGCCTCACCCCCTCTATTTTTTGTTAGTCAAATATTTCACAAGCACCGAAACAAGAAGACGCTGTTTTATCCACAATAGTACATGGACAACTACCACTTGGTCTCCCATGAGCGTTTATAAATTTGTTTGGTTTTCTTTTTCAAAATATTGAATGAGTCTATCAATGTGCATATGTGTGAATATAGTGTTCATGCGTAAAGAAGCCATCGGAAGGCGACACTGACGTTTCCAAAATTGTCACCGGGGATGCCATGGACCCCGTTGACATGTGTGCTCGTACTCTCGTGCTCGCCCCTAACACACTACGCGTATCTGACGATCCATCGTATCTTAACCCATGATTAAAAATGCTCCCCCCCAAATCAAACTCCTGGAACCGCCACTGTAACCAATCCACAACCCTTGACACTCTCGAGCTCACCCAAGTTAGTGTTTGTCTTGAGTTCGTTTTTTCTTGCTTGCTTTCAAATGAGGTGCCTCCCTCATAAATGCCCTTCCCAGTGGCTCAAATTTTTCTCCGTTTTGGTTTAATGATGCTCTTATACAGAATAATCCATTCTCGGAAAATATATCGAAAGCGAGAATTGGAGTGGAATGTCGTTTGCCGGGATTTTCTATAAAAAATCTTGATTGAAGACCACATTGATACGACATATCGCGAACAAAGGAAACATCTATAAACCATTCGGTGGTTGTTTTATTATAATGCTATTAAATTTGAATGGAATAAAAACTTCATTATATAATATGATATTGAACTAGCGGGCCAAACCTACCCAGGACATTTAGCTCGTGTGACGGACAATTTCTAGTGAATTGCATGTCAAGGGAGATAACCAAAGCTTGACTTGCATCTGGACTAAATCACACTCTCCGCATTCGTATAAAGGATTACTAAAATGTGTCACTCTGCTTCCAACTGCTAACCGCGTGACATTAATCAAAAGTATAAATTAGTAATGTCATATGTAATTCCATCGTGTGTTATTGACTTTTACTTGCCTTGCTACAAATTGTCTAGGCGGGATGAACAAAGCACGTTTTCAGTTTCTCTATTCCCATCTTTTTTAAGTTAGAAGTATCGCAGCTTTTAAGTCTTCACATAGGTGACCCCAAATATGGGTAAATAGAGAGAACGCGACGTGTGTTTGAATCAGTGGGTGTTTTACATAATGAGTTGGAATGGCGTAGTCATATTTCGCTCGAACCTTCGGCTCTCGCGAAATATGACTATGCCATTCCAACTCGTTATGTAAAACACCCACCGATTCAAACACACATCGCGTTCTGTGTTTATTACACATCCCATGCATTGAAATTCATTTAAATAAACAAATTTTAATTCCGATGTTTAAACCCAAAGATGAAGTGTCCGTTTGTTTTGTTTGAAGCTGTACCTATCAAAAGGATCGATAAAAAATCAAAACAACCTTTTAGGAAAGAATCTAAATTACATACGTTATCTTTTCTATTGGGCGTGTTTGTAGAAATTCGGATCGCTGTTTCCCTTCAACTGGTGTCCATTCACGCCTAACCATTTGGTGGCAATTACTGTTAGTAAAAATGTAAGTGCAACTTTGCAAAACAGCCGGGAGAAACGTTTTTAAAAGACGTCCAAAGCATGTCAAGATGTCCGAAGATTTACCAAAATAAAGTTGACCAATTTAGATACAAAGAGATTTGCAGAAGAGGCGGCCACGGGACTGGGTTAATGTTGTGGTTAGAAATGCCCATGCGTGGATTACGACCAGTCCACCGCGAGGCACTGTAGCTATTATGGATACACATCTTCTACACTGCGTAGGCTCTATCCACATGACTTTATACGCCTGGGGTTTTACTTATAGAATCAAGTAATTAAGGATGTAGATGTTATGAGTATTTGGACTTTCTAATGAATGTATTCTTCCTTTATCACTTGTTAGACGCAGTGTTTCATTTGTTGAATCAGTCTTTGGCATATGTAATGATGTAAGATCATTGTGGAGGGGTCGGGGCTTAGCTATTCATTTCACTATTACACCCACAGCCTCGAATAATATGTTCATCGTTGAGTGCATGCTGGGGATGCAGATGTATTGTTGGAAACAATATGTTCAGCCGGACGTCTAGGTGTAGATATTTCAAAACAGTGGCCATTACTATCTCTTGTCTGTCAACTTGTGTTCAGTTTGTTACTTCGTTTAGAAGCTACTCGCGATCGATCCACTCGAATTTGAGAAGTATATTTTGCGCACATCTTCAAGTTCTTTGTGAAAAGAGAATATGACCATAGTTGTGTTGTTTGTGAATAGTGGCTGTTACTGTAGTTGTATCATGGCAATAACAATTTCACTTCTATATATCTAATGAAAATAATGACATCGGTAACGTAAATTAACGAAGCAATTGTAGTTTACCATGATTCATGTTACAAAACACGTCCTAATTATTTGATCGTGTTATTTCATTGAGGACTTCTGTGCGTACAGTACAGCCGCCGTGGACAAGTCGTTTTCCACAGGTGGGCAATATTTCCACAGACTCAATAATATTAGATTCCAAACACTAATTATAGGAATAGTCATCAAAAAATTAATTAATGAAGCACCGGGTACAACCCGGTGCTTCATTAATTAAAATTTTGCTGATGAAAATTTTTATTACCTGATGAACGCATTCGAGGACATCATTGCCCACGTGTGGATTACGACCAGTCTATGTTGGAAGTTCTGCACTAAATGTGATAAGAACACGTATGCAAATTATTTATGATCCTAACGAACAGTAACGTTCATGAGAGAAATATATGTGGAACTCTCAAACATTTGTTTTCTACATTTCATACTAATTTGATTGACATCTATCTTCTCATTAAATAACTTTGTTAAGATCATATAACTTTCAAACACCAAACCATTTATTATAACTTTAGTACAAATTTAATCTGTTAATTTCCATATGGGTTTAATTTAAGTTAATTCCTGGATGAAAAGAACCTTGTAATTTATCGAACATTTCTCCGACAGGCAGCAAATTTCCCATGTCTCTAGGTTTATTTGGTCTCAGTTCACCTGCATGAATTGCATCTATTACATTTTTTGACAGAGCTCCCTATAACTAAATTTAATAGAATAAATGCTACATTTATCATTGAACTACAGAAAAAGACAAAATTCTGGAAAAATGAATACCCCTGTTATTTGAAAAAAAATCTGCGGCTTTTCAGTAAAGAGGATTTTACTTCACCTGGTTTCTTCTATGCAGTTTTTCTTCATTTAACTACAGTACATTCGCCATGGACTGATCGTAATCTTCGCGTGGGCAGTGGTGTCCACACATACTTTCACCAGGTGATGAAATTCATCATGAGCAAACAAATTTAATTAATGAAGTACCGGGTTGTACCCTGTGCTTCATTAACTAAATGTTTGATGATTATTCCTTTCATTAGTGTTTGGAATCTACTATCATTGCGTCTGTGGAAATATTGCCCACCCCGTTGAAAGTGACCAACACCCACCGGCAGTACTGTACACAACTTGGTATAATTATATATTGTGGTAACGATACTTTTCGTTAATGCACATTTCCGGCAACAACTTTAATTATATCAGCAACGTATACAACTTCGGTTTTATATGTATTGGTGTTTAAGGTCACTTCAGCTGCTATGACTATATCATCACGGCCGCAACATATATCTAGACACGAGGTCTAGTTTAGCCAATCGTGTATACCTGTGCTGCCCAGTTTTGAGAGCTTCAACTCTAGGTGCTATTTGCTGAACATACTTTTACCGGTAAAACAAAACTTGTTCACGGGCACTGTTCCACTTCCCGGATTCCTCACAGGGAAAACAACTCAAATAACTGAGGTCGAATATCACTCATTTGACTGATTATGCTTCAGTTCTTTGCTAATGATGTGTCTTGGCGTAAGTTTGAGTTTAGAGAAAATAGTAAATGATAATACCTAATTATTTTGTTTTCAGTTAAAGTAACGTGCGGTACTATTTTAAACTTTAAAATTTTTAGAATTATGGTAACGTATAGTACACGATATTATTTACAAAAGCACAAGTCGCCAAGTAAAAGAAAGCGTGAAGATGCTCTAGAGACATTGGGCTTCCAGACAAATGTGGTGTAGTAAAACCTTCCCGGGAGGGGATGGAGCTGGGGGTGGGGTGGGGTGGGGGTGGTAACTCATGGCCTATAACCACATAATTTGGTATTCTCTGCACCAAAACGGTAATTAGATTTCCGACGCTTTGTAGTTTGTAAAGGTCTTTAAAATACCTGCTTAAAAGTTAATTGTTCACACTTTAACGCAGTTGAAACAGCTTTCAACCCTATAAATCGCACCCAGTTTCCAGTGTTCACACTGGCTCGAACCTCTCTGATATCATTGTATCTCAAGCAAGTTTACCAATACAGTTGAACTGCCTGCACCTAACAAGAAAGGCAGATGACGCTTGAAAACAAAATTCTTGAATAACAATTTCTTTTTATTTTTGCGTCAAAACTATAGCTTATGTCTCCTCATTGGAACGAGCTCGTTGAGCTCGTTCCAATGAGGAGTCATAAGATATATTTTGGAGATATCAAATGAAAAAATAATGAAAACCGAATAGCCCTGACCGATTTTGGCCGTTATGAAAATGGTTAATGAAAGGTTACCGGGATTGATCAGAGGACGAGAGACGAAAACCAAATTAAACTGTTGTTCATAGGAAGGCTAATCAAGAATATTGACAGCAAAGAAGTGAAGCTAAGTATTGTTGCATGTAACTGTTTACTTTATTTGTAATTACTTTTCATTATATTATTACACGTATGATATGAGATTTTAAAAATCGTTCTTACAAATATAATTTTAACGTTGATTTTGTTTCTCAAAATCGATAGAAATGACTGATAATAAAACATGGTTTCAGAGGCGAAGGTGGGAGCTCAGTGAGAGATGGATGGATGTTGGGTGCTGTGAGGGTGTGGATTAGGGTGGGGGCTCACAGATGCACCGTACTCATCATGGTTCAGCCCTATGGGAAAAAAATTGAAAGTTGAATCCACAGACCTACCAATTTCTTGATTCTCGTGACAACTGTTATGGAAGATGTTAAAATATACATTTGTGTATTTATCTTACAATCAACATGTATTTTGTCTGTATTAACTCCGCAACTGTCGTGTATCCGAAACCCTGATACAGATGTTTGTATCAGGGGGTCGGACACAAGCACGTTCCTTTCGCGTGAGTTCCCTTTTTTTCTTTTTGTTCATCCGTACGAATAAATAGTTCGTTATATATTCGTCTACATTCTTGACTTATCCCCAATATATTGTAAGATAAAATGATTATTACCATTATGTGGATGTACAAAATATGTATCCGAGTCTCGCTCCGGGTTCTAAGGGTAGATCACGACTCGTTCGACGAGTCGTGATCTACCCTTAGAACCCGGAGCGAGACTCGGATACATATTTTTTACATCCACATAATGGTAATAATCTCTATGTACGTGGGAAAGAGTGGAACCCAATAATTAACTCGTACCTTTGAAAAAATAACGACACCCGTTCGCGCCATGTCAAATTTTAGAATCGTAAATCAGCTAATGTACGAAAAACCCATTAATCGCTCTTTTTATCGTTTGCATATCACGGTAGGGATATGGTTGGTTTGATTCTGTCTACTTTAACCATCTTACAACCATCAGGATAGCCTACGGATTGGGAGATGATGGAAATAGAAGAGATAGACCGAGCAACCGAAGGTGAATTTCCAATCTGGTCAATGCTGTATCGATTTCGTTTAACAAACCATTTTCCACCGCGAAGACTAACGGCTAACCTAAGAAACGGGCTGACCCAAATGGAGGGAATAATTTATGGGCCCATTGCAACTAAATTTGTTTGCATTTGATGATAATATATCAGAGGAATGCCTGTATATTTTGGCACATTTCAAACTCATTTTCAAATCATAAAGCATGTCTGTGTCGAAAGGTAAGGTTGTGTGCGTACACCACGTCAGTCATGTGCCACAGATGGGATAAAAATCATTCCCGAATAGTATTGCTATATTTCTCCTTCGGGTTGGGACGTCAATTTTTTTTTCCAAGAACGTATCATGGGGTGGGTGAGTTATCGGAGTGAAATCAAGTTTTTCCATCGTCTAAAAGTTTTTATCTTTTCATTCTTTTAATGATTTCGTTGTGTTTTTAGGACAGTTACATCCATATAATCTTATTAGGGTTTAACGACACATTAACACCCAGGGTCATATCATGTCGGTGACAGTTTTACGGGTGGAGGAAGCCGGAGTACCCGGAGAGAACCACCGAGTAACGGCGAGCAGCTGTCAGCTCTCCAACATCGTAACTCTGAACTCTTCACCGCGGCACAGGCAGGGTTAGATTGGTTGAAGACATGCGTACCGTCGACGTGCAGTACGCCTTAGTACACAGCGTCATCGTGCCCCCATGTAGGCAATCGGGGTTAAGTGCCTTGCCCAAGGTCACAATGCGGGACCGTGAATCAGTCGCTGAAATGGTCACCCATCCAGCTACTAACTGCGCTCGACGTTGCTTAACTTCGGCGATCTGACGAGAACCGGTTACCGCGACGCCACTGCGCCCCCTACATCCATATAAGTGTTGATTTTGTCATTTTTGTAGATTTGCACCAATCATTCACTAAGTCGTTGGTCACTTGTTTCAACCAGTTTGAACTTTTTCGCTTTTTACTCAGCAACGTTAGTATTAGCGGCACATGATATATATCCACAATAGAACCGCTGGACGAAGACAGAAGAGACGTATTATCAAGACATACCAAGGGAATATATATATATATCAGTGCTCTTTCAGACTGATTATTCTCAACTGACACTCCGGATTTGAGACATGTCCATGCACTGACATTAACTAAAGATAGATTAGTGGTTAGTACTCAAATTTACTGAAAGTCATTGATAGTAAACTGATAATAGATTTGTTCTGCAAACTGTTTTTCTATCACTCTCGTTTTAATCATCAATTTTTGAAATAAAATTGTAAGACAAATCACTATAAATGGCAATAGGCAAGCTAAAGAAAACTGTAAAGAATGAAAATGTATACTCAATCAAATACACTAAATAAAATAGAAGTCTTTCAACACCAGAATACCAGACAATAGAAGTATCAATGCATTTTTATAATCACATGCTCTAATTGTTCAAGTAGCATACTGTCAAACATATTAAGTGGGCAACCTGATTAATGCAATACAGTATACGTGGACTGGTCGTAATCCATGCGTGGGCAGTGATGTCCACGCAAGCGCTTACCAGATAATAAAACTCATCATCAGCAAAATTTTAATTAATGAAGCACCGGGTTGTACCCGGTGCTTCATTAATTAATTTTTTGATAATTATTCCTATAATTAGTGTTTGCAATCTAATATTATTGCGTCCGTTGAAATACTGCCCGCCCTGTGGAAATCGACCAGTAATAAAATCGTTTTTGACATCTGATATTTATTTATTCATTTATTTAATTATTTATTTATTGGTGTTAAGGTCACATACTTATGCACAATGGCTAATCGTGACCTTGACAGTTTTACGGTGGAGGAAGCCGGAGTATCCGGAGAGAACCACCGAGCATCGACGAGCAACTGTCAGCTCCTCAACATTCTAACTCTGTTCAAGCTCCGTTCAAGCAGGGTTACAGCGGTTGAAGACATGTGCACCATCGGCGTGCAGTACGCCTCAGTACACGGTATCATCGTGCCTCCAGGTAGGCAACCCAACATCTGATCAACTGTTATCATTTGATTAACCTTTCCACATGACCCAAACTGTAAATCCTCAATACTGTGAGGAGGAGACGAGTACATAGACCACAAGCTTGCAGAAAACACGCCATATTTTGCAGACGTTTTTCGGGACAGTGTGCTCATCAACTTCCTGTGAAGACTGTGTACAAAACATACTGGAGAGAACGATCTAGATACAGAAAGCACCCTGTCAACATTTCTGATCTGTAGTGAATACCGAGTAGCATTGAGAATATCCACCAGGGGGTGGGTGTCAGAGAATGGTTGGAAAAAACTGTCGAAAATGGGAAATAAAATTGGGGAAAGGGGTGGGGGGTGGGGAGCCTAACATGTCCGAAGTTAAAAATCACCATACGTTCCTGAAGATTTTTTCGACGCCCCCCCCCCCCTTCTGTTAGGGGAACAATATTTGATCCAGGCAAACTGCAAATATCGTGTCAGTGTCAGATATCTTTTCCCTCAGGTGAACTTTCCCCACCCATCCCCACATCTCGCGATGATAATAACATTCTTGTGAGAGAGTTAATATTCAAAAGATCAGAATAAGTATTTGGTGTGGATATTGAGTAGAGTAACTTCGGGTTCTATAATATATAAAAAATAGCAGGAGAAAACATTGTGACATAAGCGATACATTACGGACGCCACTGAGTAAAAAGAAACGATAATTGGCGCCAAACTTCTTTTTACTAGACATTAGAGAAACAAATTAACACTATTCAGATTTGTTCCAGCGTAAGGTCGTGTGAAAAGAAGATGTGATTCATTGTCATCCAGCTTATAATTACGAATTTCTAATTTAACTAAATTGAAATGTGTTGATTGTTATCTTATCTGCTTTTACTATAATTGATAACACTGTACTTCGAACCAGCAAGGGAAACTACAAAATTTGTGAAATTGAAAGAAAACGTCCATTTTTCCACGGCCACATATTTCGAAAAAACTTAAGTACGACGGCTGTATCTCAGAATGTCGAAAAAATGAAATCTGTACAGAAGTGTTTACACAAGAGAACTATAGGCTTAAGGCTATAGTCTATATCTAATTAGGATCGGGTAGTTTGCGGGAAGTGTCTATAACTGCGGGAAATAACATTGGGTGTCTGTTGTGTAATTCTCACTGACGTTGGAACGATTTGTAAAGCTTGAAAAGCGAATCTTTGTTTGTTCACCAATTTTTACCCCTGACTATCTTCAGAAAATTGATTTTATGGATACCAGAGACTTGTACGTATATGCACTACGTGGAAAGCGTATTATTACTAAATCACCTGCAGAGTGGGGATTCCACCCAAGCAGTAATTGCAAATTTGTTGCAAAGCATCACAAGCACAAGCAAAGTTCCAGCCAATGGACCTCCGGGTTATACCCGGAGGTCCATTGGCTGAAACATTGCTTGTATTTTTTGTCCACATGTGCAGAATTTGAAAGAGATACTTTGATAATTCTACTCGCCGGGTGATTTAGTTACAATCCACTCTCCACGTACTGAATATATCTAACACAACTCAGTAAACTCTGTTCACCGAACACAGAAAACCACCGACTTAATTAGTGGTCACTCGTGAGAGGTTTCTGAACGTAGAAACATCTCACGAGTGCCCACTAATTAGATATAAACTATAATTACTATCAAAACAAACTTACCGAGTGTGAATTTTAGTTTTTCGATGTTTTTGAGAACCCACCAGTACGACTGTAGTCCAGTAGTACTCTCAATGCGGATTTTTCCTCCATTCAGATATTTTGAAGAAGATTAATGTTCGAAGTCGGACTGAGACTCAAGTCGTCACTCAAGATTTTGAGAACTTCAAATATGATTTACACAGTTCAGTCGCCATGGACTGGTCGTAATCCACGCATGGGCAGTGATGTCCATGCAGGCATTTACCATGTACTAAAAATCAACATCCGCAAAATTTTAATAAATGAAGCAACGGGCTATACCCGGTGCTCCATTAATTAAACATTTGATGATTATTCCTATAATTAGTGTTTGGAATCGAATATTATTGAGTCCGTGGAAATATTGCCCACCCGTGGAAAGTGACCACTCCACGGTGGGTGTACTGTATCCCTTTCAATTTTGAGTTCTTAAAAAGGATCATCAATTACAATACCAGCTTTTGCACTTGGGTAAATCTATTTTGCATTTGTGGGGAGGTTCAATAAAAACCTATAATGCTGCAAGATTAAAGCTTCACTGAAAAAATACTGTTTCCATTACTATTTGTCATTTATTATTCTGTTCGCTAACGGAACGATGAATTTTCTCAACACAACACTTTATGCATACTCCTGAAAGGAGTAAAGGTCAAATTAAATCATGAAACTAAAGACTTTTATTGATAAATATAGGCCATTACCACCACGTGGGTCTCTGAGGTGGTGTTTTGAAGTCGAGACTTTGTCTCTGGGCATATATCGAAGAGTCCTTTAGGCATAATGAAGGTATTTGTTATGGTTTTTGACGTCTGTTTTGACTATCATGCAGCGTCTATGAATTGATTTTTTTATGAAGGAAATAAAGAAAGCTTGTGACTCCTCATTGGAACGAATGTGTTCCAACAAGATTCACAAGTTATGTTTTGGAGGCAATAAGTGATAACAATATTTTAAAATATGAAAGGATATTTTACCTCACCGCGATGGTCGGATTAAGGCCCTGCCAAGCTTCGAAATTCGATTCGATTCGAGTGACACCGATTCAATTATTTTCACATCGTCAAAATATTCTTAAAATCATACCAAATGTCTCCTCTTGAACTCTTCTTCTATCATCAGGTCTCTTGTATAGGGGACTTGGTGATCGAACAAGGAGAAGAATTCAATCAGGCTCCTCCCCTGAAAATTCTTTGATTCCGTTTCTGGAATATTCCGCTTTTTCAGCTGATTGACTCTCCCATGCAGATACGTCACCGTTTAATAAAATACTCGAGTGCATGGTGACTGACACTATTTTCTATAATGTACATCTGTAAGAACGTCTAATATCTATAACTTGGAAAGCTGGGGAATTTGATTCGAGATTCGGGTCACATACCTGACTGAAATCATCATGAAAATCGACTTCGATAAAGTTATCTCCCTTAAAATTATTAGGGGAAGAAGGTGCAATTAAGAAGCAAGTGATTGTTACGAAAACTCAGATGCCACCAATGGAAAATAAAGTCAAGATTTCTTTTATTACTTTTAAAAAACGAAAACGACAGACAGCCCTCAGGAAAGGAAATGTATTTTTACAGTAATTTGCAAGGTTTTATTCTTCCCATTAACAATATTAGCAAATCTCAAATCCTAGACTATTATATTAATGGAAATGACCGTGTCTGTATTATATATCACGATGCGCACAATGTTGATATAATGAACAAAACAAAAATTACAGAACATAAAAAGATTGTGAAAACGCTGTTTTCTTATTTTAAAGCGGATTTCATCAGATATTAACCCTTTACCTAACATGAAAAGCAGACGACACTTGCAAAAAAAATTCTTGAATAACTAATTTTTTTCATTTTTTGTCTCAAAAACATAGGTTATGACCCCTCGTTGGAACGAGCTCGACGAGCTCGTTCCAACGAGGGGTCATAACCTATGTTTTTGAGACAAAAAATGAAAATATTTTGAAAATTAATATGCGATTTTTGAGAATAGCGCTGGCCGGTTTTGGCCGTTACGTTGGGTAAAGGGTTAATAACAAAACTTTCAAACTAATTGGGCAAAAAATTGTAAAAAGGCAGCATCTGTGTTTTTATAGTATTGTTCAGAAAAATGACTTAAGTTTGTAAAATAATACGCACAAATTCGCTAACATCTCGGAATTTTAATTTTTAAATGAAATTCTCATACCCTATACTGTCAGCTTTCGGAAAATTAAGGGGCGCTAATTTTCCTGTAAATCTCTTCCAATGACGAAAATTATCAGCCATGATTCGAAATTCTATGCCTAATGCGGTTCGAGATTCCATGCAGCCCGAATTTGGTATTTGGTATTCACAGGGACGAAGGCCGAATATGATCGTTACACTAGGTGTATGATTAAGAACAAAACGGTTACAAGTACTTGATATTGTTGCTAGCTTCTGGAACCAATACTATAAAACTTTTACAATTGTATTTTCTAGAATTGTATATTCTACCTATTAATATAACTGACGAAAACGAATCATTAGCATTTTAAAAATATGGCAATTTGCCACATCATTGAAAATGCTAATGATTCATTTCAACCCATTTACAGTCATAACGAGAAAATATAATTCTCGAAAATGCAATTGTAAAAGTTTTATAGCATTGACCCCCGGATTTTGAGTTAGGTGAAAAGCTAGTCACAGAGCTCTTCTTTTCTATACCCACTTTCTCACTCGTTTTGTGATTCACAAAACGGAATGTCTGAAGTGCGAATCAGTACTACAATTTCAATTTACAGCCAAAGCGCCGCGCTTGGAAATATCTAGTAACGGTAGGTGTCTTCAATCTGTCAAGGTGATAGTTTGGATTTTCGATGTTGTTGTTTAAAAGTGTATATATTTTCAATAATCTTTCTCACTCGCGCTAAATGTAAAGCGTAAAGATAGGTATATGACGGACCCCGAAAACCGATTTGTCATTAAAACAGACCAGCAATAATTCAAGCGCTGCTAATTAAGCATGGAATGTAATGTCCATTATGGCGCACTTGTTGAACGCTACATGGGCTATCTGATAACTGATAAAAGGAGTAAGAGAGAAAGTGTTCTCCTGTAGTCATTATCTGTGTAATTATGACCAGTTAATAGGTAATTGCGGTGAAAACAGTACATCGCACATGTTCTGGACACACACCCATATTACGCATCTAGCATGTCACCGAATGTCAGGAGATACCAAAATACGAGATTTTCAAAGGAACTTAAAAGAGAGTATTAAATTAAGATCGATCTGAGCGGCCAAGTTCAAGAGAAGCAATTAAAATTAGAATTGATGGTCTGGCTAAGGAAATAAAAATGGGTGGGGGGGGGGGGGGTTCTCGAAAAATTCACTCCAGTCTGAAGGTATGTAAGACTGTGGGTCGTTGCGAGTAGATGGACATAGGTTAGGGGAGGTGCCGCATCAGCGCGAAAGTATAGACACGTTGTGATGTAGGGGAGCCACAGAGCTCATGTTTAGAATAGGAGCAGTCGCGGGCCAAGTCGGTGGCCATATATGAGAATAGGATCAGAAACACGAAGTACGGGCTCAGGGAGCTATTCGCATTTAGGTAAACGGCATTACTTGTTGCAAGAGGCAATACATACGTAGGCTGAGTAGGCATGCCTGTATGAACATTATTCTAAGATAAACGTAGGGGAGAGTTTAACCCCATTGGTAGCGACTGCTTGAGTAAAAAGCGCCCAGTGAAGTGACAATAAGCTAGTGACCGTGCGACGGGAGTGGAAGAGTGACATTCCGTCACTTGTTAGAGGGAAGGCGACATAGTAAAGTGACAATACGTTAGCGGCCGTGCAACGGCAGTGGTAGAGTGACATTCCTTCACGTGTAAGAGCAAAGGCGTCAAATAGCGTGACAATACGTTAGTGGCCGTGCGACAGAAGTGAAAGGGTGAAGTGAAGCGACAACAGAGAATGCGGGCCCGGCTTGTGACTCAAAAACTGTGTGGGTAGAGTGTGATTGACGTTTTGTTTTTCATATCCATGTAAGTCACAAATTACCATATTTATTTATATGTATTAAAATTGTTGTTTTCAGTGAGCCTCTGTTGATTCATGCTTTTTGAAGACAAGCCACTGGTCCCTTCAGGATAAGAACCACCCCAACAAAAGTGCAGCGGGCGGGTTCGTCACGGTGAGACATACGTCCACGCACGGATTCAGGCGACACTCCTGGAGTTTTGGCTGAATAGGCGGCGTGAATCTATTTTTTCCAGCAGCGACAAAGCCCCAGTTTCCGACACAATCCGTGAAGGCAAGGACTGTATTATTAAATTGGCGGCGATACCCACCTCACGTCGTCTTTCCAGTTTTCTATATCGGACGTTGTCACTGACTTCTGGAATCTCCACTTGCCAAGCCAAATGAACCAGTTTGTTTTTCAATATGCTAGTCAGTTCCCGAACATCGTCATTCCGTTACAACAGTGAACTAATCCCGTGACTACAACATGAGCTATGCTTCCGTCTTAAAGCAATAAGTTAGCTGAATATACTGAGATGACGACGGAAACTAAAAATGGAAGGAATCAAACTATCCCCGTAGAATATGAATTTGATTAGTGACAAAACTCAGTTCCGAACTGATAAAGCATTTATTTGATATGAAACTTTAAACCATTCTAGCCATCCATCATTCTGGAGACACCTATGATGGAAGACATGCGTTTATACTAAAATGTATTACGACGTCAGATCTGCTTTTAATGATGGAGCGTCTGTAGATGGGACTCGAATTTTATCGCCTTCACAAGAGTGAATATGTTTTTTCAACCCCCTTATCCCTAATAGGACAGGAGCAAGTTGATAGCTTGAATTTTATATTTTGTTGTTTGTACCTTTGATAATTTTTCTCGTTCTGGCTAAGGTATAAGAATGTGTGTTTATTTGATGGAAAACCGATTTGTCACTTAAACAGACCAGCAAAAATTAAAGCGCTGCTAATTGAGCGTGAAATTTTATGTCCATTACCGCGGGTCTAGAGAACCCATTTAGTAGCTATCTGATAAAGATTAAAAGTAAGAGAGACCTGCAGTCATTATCGAAGTAAATGTGGCCAGTTAATAGGTAATTGTTGGAAGAACAGTACACCGCAGAGGTTCTGGCCACACACCCATGTTACGCATCTAGCCTGTCACCAAAATGGTAGGATATGCCAAAATTCGAGTCTTTCAAAGGATCTTTAAAGCGAATATTAAATTAAGATAGATCTAAGCGGCCGAGTTCAAGAGAAGCGATTAAACTGAGAATTAATGTTCTGGATATTGAAATAAAAATTGGGGGATTTCTCGAAAATTCATTCCAGTCTAAAGGTGTGTAAGGCTGTGGGTCGTTGCGAGTAGATGGGGAGGTCCCATGCTATAGGTTAGAGGAGGTGCCGCATCTGTGCGAAAGTATAGGCACGTTGTGATGTAGGGGAGCAACAGAGCTCATATTTATAATAGGAGCAGTCACGGACAAAGTCGGTGGTCATATATGAGAATAGGATCAGAAACACGAAGTACGAGCTCAGGGAGCTATTCGCATTTAGGTAAACGGCATTACTCATTGTAGGAGGCAAGACAAACGTAGATAGAGTAGGCTTGCCCGTATGAACATTATTCTAAGATAAACGTAGGGGAGAGTTTAACCCCATTGGTGGCGACTGCTTGAGTGAAAAGCGTCCAGTAAAGTGACAATAAGCGAGTGGCCGTGCGACGGCAGTGGAAGGTTGACATTCCGTCACTTGTTAGATAGAATGCGAGAAAGTGAAGTGACAATACGTTAATGGCCGTGTGACGGCAGTGGTAGAGTGACATTCCGTCAATTGTTAGAGCGGAAGACGTCCAGATAAAGTGAAAATACGTTAAGGGCCGTACGGCGGCGAAAGGGTGAAATGAAGAGGCGACCAAGGAACAAACACCAAGGAGAAGGAGGCAAAATCAGCGACAGCAGAGTATGCGGGCCTGCAAGTGACTCAAAAACTGTGTGGGTAGGGTATGATTGACGTTTTTTATCATATTCTTTGGATTCCTTGTAAGTCACACATTACCAAATTTATTTATATGTATATGTATTAAAATTGTCGTTTTCAGTGAACCCCTGTTGATTCATGCTTTTTGACGAAAAGTCACAGACCCCTTCAGGATAAGAACCACACCATCAAAAGTGAAACGGGTGGGTTCGTCACCGTGTGACATATGTTTTCGCACGGATTCAGGCAACACTCCTTGAGTTTTGGCTGAATACGTGGCGGAAATCTATTTCTTCCAACAGCGTCAAAGCCCGGTTTCCGACAAGGGAGATCTTTGAAAAGGTTTCCTTGTTCAAGGGCTCTCGATTTGGGTAATAAAGAATAAAAACGTTGTTGTTTTTTATAGATAAGCTTTACTTATTATCATCCGTCTTTATAACTGAATCTGGATTACTATCTGCATAGAAACCATGCTCATTTGAAGTTACCTGGAGTGGGAAACCGAAAGGTAGATAAAATTTCGACTTTTCCTCTCTTTATGCCACACGAAAGAATGACATCTATAACAATTGTGTGTAGTTGCATAACACGTATCCGTTGCAAAAGTTTCACTGATCACCCAATCCTCTCAGTACGCTTGTTCGTAGTAAGAACACACAAAAGGCTACCAGAGTGTCGGACAGGCCGCGGGTACAGCATTTGGGTAGCAGCGCGGTACGGCATTTACAACATAAACGGAGGATGTGTAATATGGCTTACAAATCAGCAGAAGCAGCGAAAGTTCAATGAAAGTGTGGAGGGTTGGTGAACATTGATCTCTATACAACCGGATTACTGGAAAGTCAGCGAAAAACGTTGCCACTCAGACTGTCCACCACCCGCCCTATGGCGTATAGTCACTCAACTCAGTAACTCCCCCCCTGTCCATGACGTCTGAAGACGTTTGTGTCAATAATAAACACAGTATGTTGTAAATATGCAATTTATATTGCCGCGAAAAATGTGCACATCATCAACATATTCCATTTACGTCGAGATCAAAGTATATTCTTTAAAAAGGGATCTGCGATTGTAAAGAGTCGGGAAGTTGAAAACTTTCCAGAATTGTTTTTCTTGTTGAGCATCGTTTATGTATAGCAACATCCCGTCCCCATCTGTACAATAGCGGCGATGGAGACATTTTTCCAAAGAGCTTTCCAGCAATCAAGTTATATGGAGAAAAGTGTGGATGCAGCACAAATGACTAATATGTATTAAAGCTACCATGGTTCGAACCTGGCGAGAGAAAATTTGAGGAATGGATCAAGATACGTTTCTTGATTCTTAAATCTCGATAGGGGAGGCAGAATGTGTTAATAAGTGTGTGTGTGTGTGTGTGTGTGTGTGTGTGTTTGTTTGTTTGAGGTTAAAAAATCGCACTGGCACAGACATTTCCAACTGAAACGTTTTTTTTCTTTCAATATCCCGCCGAAAAATTGTTTTCATTTACTGAACCTTGATGGGTTTCCAACATGAAAAAAAATTACATAAAATTGATTTAAACTAAGTGATGAGCTTAGGAACTGGTTAAACTGACTGGCAATAATTGATGTTATTCATTGATGGGCTCTAATTTAGTCCTTACAAGGATGTTACGCAAGCTTTTGTTTTTCTTATAGGCGATGACAGGTCGAAGATTCAAAGGTTCATTTAATTTAGCATTGGTAAAATTGAAATCATCTTTTAACATTTTTGCTATTTCGATATTCATTCTGTTGTACATTAAAGTGAAAGGAATGATGGACCTCCTTTCGCATTCGCCCTCTGATATGTTCATACCAAATGGCCAGAGGGTTTGAAGCGTATTGATCCAAAAAACTTCACGTTTTTTTCTAAATTCATCCGTTTCTTCTAATGTGTCTTTAATTGGTGGTTGTTCAATAGGATGGATTTCGAAATCGTCCAAAGAATGGCCAGGGAGGTTAAAATGTTGTGCTACTGGGGCATCAGCATTATGTTTTCTATCCTGTTTGTGTCTAGTAGCATGTTCTCGGAAAGGATTTTTTTTGACTTTGACCAACATACGGTTTCCGACAGCGCTTACATGGGATAAGGTAAATAATGTTTGGTGAATCACAATGAAGGGGGTTACGGATCTGATAATGATTTTTCGTTTGTTCGGAGGAAAATTCCTCTTTCTGATCAGGCATAAAAGTATGCAATCTACATCGAGGCTTTTTGCAATTAAATACCGCGCCACTACCATTCTGCAACGGTCTGTTGTGTTCAATCTTCAGTGGTTCGAAATCAGTAGTTTCAGCTGGACTTTCGAGCTTTTTCAGAGTTTGAGATTTTAAGGTACGCAAAAAGCGCAGTGAGTATCCTCTCGATCTGAGGGCGCCAAATAGAGTGGAACAAGCCTCATTGAAATTTACCTTATCACTTGAATTGCGGTGGAAACGAATGAGTTGTGATTTGATGATACCTTTAAATGTATGTTGAGGATGAAACTATTTTGTGTGCAACAATTGATGTGAATCAGTTGGTTTAAAATATACTTTATAATCTAAATGACCGGATGCCTGAAATTGCTTGCCTTTATACACGGTCACATCGAGAAAATCAACAGGGCATATGTTGAAACTAATGCCATATAAATTGGAGATATATTTTTAGATACTTGTTTACATTAGGCTATTTATTGGACAGGAGAATTTGAAGTTTTGGTCACAGAGTTGGAGTCTGGTGCACATGGGAAAATTACCAGGGGAAATATGGGAAACCGCGGCTTCGAAAAATTGGCTATGTTTTAAAATATCATTTTTATCCAGAATTGTTACCAGGCATGTAACTGAAAGATGAAATTGAAACATAATAGCTTTTTCACATTTATTTTAGAAACAGGGAGTTATATGCTCCAGCGAAGTGAAACGCGCTGGCTACCTTACGACTAAAGTGCTGTGGTTGGCCTCAGATGAAGACTGGCACGGGCATATGTCTGTTTTTCGAAGGACACAATCATGTTTCAAAGGAATTTAGAATTTTGTTTTCTGATCCCCTGCCTTGGAGTTGATCCTTCGACACCCTAGCCTGGGACTCAGGAGTCCAACACCAAAAAAAGTACTAGACCATTGCACACTGTCGAAAACGGTGGCTGGAATCTTGCGTTTTAATTGAATTTCTGATGATTACTTGCTTTACTCTCCTTTCGGTAGCAACATAAAAGTGTAAACGCGCTGGCTACAGTACGACCGAAGTGCTGTAGGCGGCCTCAAACGAAGACTGGCAAGGGCCTGTGTGTTTTTCGAAGGACGCAATCATGTTTTTGAGAAATTTAGAATGTTTGTTTCTGATCCCCAGCAACTCCGCATGGGAATCAAGAGTACAACACCTAAACCACTAGTCCATTGTATACCGTCGAAAACGATGGCTGGAACCTAGCTTTTTTGATGAAGTTAACATGGTTACTTGGTTCACATTCCTTTCGGCTGCAGCAGGAAGGTTTGGAACGAGCGCTACAGTACGACGAAAGCGCTGTGGTTGACCTCGGACGAAGATTGGCCCGTGTGTGCTGTTCACGTGACACACTCACGTTTTAGAGGAATTTAGCATGTTGGTTTCTGATCCCCTGTCGGGAACCGTATCCTCGACAACCACGCCTAGCTATGAGGAGTCCTATACCTCGATCACTAAACCATTGCATACCGTCAAACACGATGGCGGGAATTTAGCTTTTTAGGCGAAGTTCTCGGGATTACTTGGTTCCCCTTCCTTTCGGCAGCAGCATGGAAGTGTGGAACGCGTTGGCTATAGTACGACGAAGGTGCTTTGGTTTGCCTCAGACGAAGACTGGCATGGATCTGTGTGCGTTTTTCGAAAGACACAATCATGTTTTAGAGGAATTCAGTATGTTGCTTTCTGATCACTTGTCGGTAGTCGAATCCTCGGCAAACTAGCCTGGCAATAAGGAGTCCAACTCCTAAACCACTAAACAATTGCACACCGTTAAAAATGATTGCTGGAATCTAGACTTGTTAGATGACGTTCTCATTATTACTAGGTTCACCTTTCTTTCGACAGCAGCACGTAATGGCTACAGTATGACGAAATTGATGTTATGGTCCTCTGACGAAGACTGGCACGGGCCACAATCATGTTTTACAGGGATGTAGAATGTTGGTTTCTGATCCTCTGGCGGGAGTCAAATCCTCGACAACCTCGCCTGGTAATCAGAAATCCAATATCTCAACCGCTAGACCATTTCAACGATGGCTGGAATCTAGCTTTTTAAATGAAGTTCTCATGATTACTTGGTTCATCTTGACAGTGTTTTCTTTCGACCGCTTTTTATAAAGTTCAAAGTTTCCTCTTCTCCTCGTTCAGCTATCCAAACATATCGGCTTCCTCAGTGGGGCAGCCACGACATTCAGATAGCTGAATTATCTCTTCCTTCACGAAGCTGAATCTCCACTAACGACTCTGAATCCTAGTATACGTTCACTTTTGTGTACAACCCTCTTTTTTTTAATCTTTATCCACCTAATTCTTACTTATTGCCATCATTAATTCCTCACCATACAACAATTACTCCCTTTTGCCCGGTAACGCCACTTACTGATTGATTGCTTTCGAAAAATAACAGTGAATGGTTTGATTTCGATAGAAACAAACCAAACGTAACGCATCAAGGGGAACAACTCTAGCCTGTTTCATATTATCCGAGATCGGAGTTATATCAGCTGAGTTTGAAGTCATATCAGCCGAGCTCGATAATGGGCGATTCTGGGAAAAGGAAATCATATCTAAATAACAACACTGAATATCACATTTGCATCCGATCGACGAAACAGTTCCAAAAATTGAGAAATGGGGCCTGTGCGGAGAATTTTGCACCT
The DNA here is from genome assembly GCA_031216915.1 of Pictodentalium vernedei. Classification (NCBI taxonomy): domain Eukaryota; kingdom Metazoa; phylum Mollusca; class Scaphopoda; order Dentaliida; family Dentaliidae; genus Pictodentalium; species Pictodentalium vernedei. The sequence continues at coordinate 313,273,376 of CM062297.1, forward strand.
CCATCAACACACAACCCAAAATAATTCCACAGAAACTTTCTTTATACATACTTGAATCTACACCTTAAAGTAGACTGCATACCATATACCAAATAAATGTAGACGGAAGTTCATTTGAGGAATACTCGTTTCTTTTTGTCTATTTCGTGGGTTATGAACACCCAAAAACAAAGTCAAGACTCTGAAAATTGCCAGTTACGCGATGCTTGGACTTTGTTTTGGGGGTTCAAAACTTAACCCTTTGAACACTAGTGGTATCTTCTCCATATCAGTTCAATAGCAGCAACGGGAAGTGTCCATATTCTTTATTTGGGGGTAGACCAATTAATATTTTCAACGTGCAGCCCGAAGGCTGCACTTTGAAAATATTGATTGGTCTACACCACACCTTCACTCAAAAGTCAACCCACTTAATGAAATTATGAAGTATCATGTTACTGGGATGGAAAAGCGGCCTCTGGGGTTCAAAGGGTTAAGAAATAGACAAAACGAAACGACTATTCCTTATAATTAAACGTCCCCGATCAAACTAAATAGTGATAAACGTCCTCTATATCACGGAGTAAAGAAAAACACACACTAACGAACTACTTTCTTGATAAAAGAGGATCCTCATCCTTAAGATGCAGGCAGAAATTAGTACACTTTCTAACACAATTGCACTTCTGCCATTATGTATTTTTATTGACTAATGAATTACTTAATGGATCCGACAAGAGCTGTCGAAAGAATCGTTAAACCACAATACATAAATTATGTAATGGAAAGGAAACATCATAAGCCACACCATCATCAAAATTCCTTCATAGTTTCACTCGGCGTAAAAGTCTCAGTGGAAGTAGACTACCGGTGTTACACTGAGTTTCGATTTTGACCATTTATTAAAAACTGCAAGACACAGTTTGTAAAAGTGGAGTTGGATGTGAAACAAGATGACATGAAATTATTTGAATTTAGGCAGTGTTCATTCGTCAGAATTGTAAAATGAAAACTTTTATTAAAGTAGACTGCGTCACTGAATTTAGCCCAAATATTACTGGAGGAAGTTGATTTGAACAAAGCTGAATCTTCTCCATTGAATAATGCTACATGCCAGATATCAAATCATTGCAGCCAATAATTCACGAGAATAAGATTGTTCAGTGTTTTTCCCATCAGTGTTGAATGGGGTATCCATATGGTCGACCTTGAAGTAACCCCTGAGGTTCCACGGGGATCCTGAGAAAAAATATGCATGGATCATGTATATTCACCGCATACAAATTTCGGTTCAAATCGCCTGACCAGTTCCATAGAACTGAAATTGAAGGGTTGGCCATAAATTTTGCGACTCCAAAGGTTGATCACGAAAATTGCCAGAGAAACGTTTTTGAACAACTTAAATCTACACCATTAAAGGATTCTGCATACCAAATATCAGATCCTTTGGCAGCCAGTAATTTATGAAAAGAAGTTTTGCAGTGCTTTTCCCATTACCAACAGTTTAAATGGGAGCCCTAAAGGGACCCCTCTCTCGAAAGAAACAGGTAGCATTTGTTCAGCTTATAGCACAACTGACTGATTCATCTGCTCCCAAGAAAACTTCATACCATATAATTCTTTTCTCGTGTATTTCTGGAAATATTGGCGTTTGAATTTTGTTCCATTTTTAGCTCCTAGTCTTCGACGGGGATGTATACTAAAATGTTCGGCATATATCAAGTACTTGCCACAAAACAGCAACTCAAATGTAGTTAAAATATACCAACCTGGGTTTGAAAATAGAAAGTTCTATGGGAATCATACATTTTCCCCTCTGGACATGTGCACAAAGGTTGCCGAGAAGCTTTTTTTGAACTAACCTGAATGTATATCACTACGAGAAGTTGTATACCAAATGTAAAAGCATTCTGACTGGTGGTTTATGAGAAGAAGATTTTGAATAATTTTGGGGTTTTGAGGCAGTATCCCCAGGTCACCGAGCTTAGCAGCTTTTATTGAACGAACTTAGAAGAGAATCACCCAAAGATAAAGAACCAATCAAGAACCATAATACAACTCAAACGAAGAGTCAAACTGGTTCTATATCGTACCAGACGGGAAACCAGGAAGAAGCAAATGAAGAACCAGGTGGCCCAATTGTGGAACCATGCAAGAAACAACAATGAACCAACCAAATAAACAATGATTAGTACTCTGTTTCTATTTGGCTTCCGTTTGACTTAAAGTGATGAACCAAGCTGGTTCTCTGTTTAGAACCCAACAAATACCCAGTTTTGTTCCAGATGGAAATAATCAAGAACCCAATTTTTTAAGTCAAAGGACCAACATGTTTCCAGTATAGCACCCCCCCCCCTCTATTCAAACTAGAAATGTCTTAACACTACGTTTTGGCACTAAGTTTAGACTTGTCGACTCAGAGAGAACGTTTACCAATATTTTACACTTTCCACTTTTCTGAAAAACATGACCAAGATTAAACTCCATTTATTCTGTCATAAATGTTTTGCTTATTCTCGAAAGTGTGTAGTTAATGCGATATGAAGAACCCTGAAGGAAATATACAATGCAGTTGAGTTGATATCTTAAGCAAAAACATGAACTAACAAGATATTTTTCTTAAGTTCCAACACTTAGCACATTTCTTTGGAACTTTCGGATACGAAAGGATGGAGAATATTTCTAATTCTGTCGAATCTCGCCTGACATCTGAACTAAAACAACGAAAAACACAATTTTTTATACGTAGCAGTGGTGTGATTAAGACCAGATGAAATAGAAATGAACTCATTTTTGCATGGAGAAATGGTCGCAACATCAAGCTTGGCATCCCCATTCAATTGATATTCTGCAGAAATAAAGCCTTTCTTTTGTTGCATTCTATTTCTTTATATCCCCTTATATTGTAATTTATATAATGTAGAAATAAAGCCATTGGTTGCTTTTTATTTCTTTACATCCCCATATAATTGATATTCTGTAGAAAAAAGTCTTTGGTAGCATTTTATTTCTTTATATCCCCATATAATTGATATTCTGTAGAAATGAAGCCTTTGGTTGCATTTTATTTTTTTTGTATCCCTTTCTTATTAATATTTTGTAGAAATAAAGCCTTTGGTTCTATTTTATTTATTTATATCCCCATGTAATTAATATTCTGTAGAAATAAAGCCTTTGGTTGCATTTTATTTTTTTATATCTCCATATAATTAATCCTCTGTAGAAATAAAGCCTTTGGCTGAATTTTATTTCTTTATATCCCCATAAAATTGATATTCTGTAGAAATAAAGCTTTTGGTTGCATTTTATTTCTTTATATGCTCCACATAATTGATATTCTGTGGAAATAAAGCCTTTGGTTGCATTTTGTAAAAATAAGTCGTTTTGTCGGATTTTATTTTTTTTATACATGTAGGTCTTCTCTTCACCTTTTGTCGTTTTGTAATATTTTGTACACGAGACATTCGAACGTACCAAATCACTTACCCTTTGCTGAAAAAACAAAACAATTCCTTGTCGACTTTCTTATTTTGAAAGGACCGTCATCTCAACACCAACCTGTTTCGACAAGAACGGTATGTCAACCACTACCTCTTCGAGACAAATCATTCACACTGATACATGTATTTTTTTTAGTTTGAAGCCTTTTTTTTGATTTGATATTTTCGATTTATATTTTAAACATAATTAAAGGTCATGAGTTTCGGAAGACATTATACTATATGGGAGCAAAGCCCAGTTTCATGCTGTTCGTTTCACATTAAATTTCAGTTGTTTCTTATATTCGTAATTGTCTAAAATTTGATTCTGTTTACAAAGACAACTTCGTGCGTAGACCTATGTAAAATGGCAGCAGGGAAAGCTGCCAGCTGTTTTATACAGATAACTAACCATTAGATCATTAGGCACACATATATCCTTACTTCTAAACCCTTTGTCGAATATGGTGGAGCCTCGAAAACATTGATTTTGTCCTGTTACAGCTCGTTGTTGAATCGTCTTTAAAACATCGAGGCGAAAGGCGAACATCTGGTAAATTACGCGCCGACCGGTTTGTGAGAAAATAGCTCTCAAGAGACTTCAAACAACAAATAACATTCAGGGCAACTGAAAAACAGTCCATGTTCAATTTTATGAGAATGCACCTGAGCATCGTTTGTGTTCCAGCCCAAAAACCAAAACACTCTGGTATATGATCCATTTGGTCCCCATTACTTTCTTTTTTAATCAATATTGGGCATTTTGACGCCTTCCGTGAATGTATTTGGTGTAGGAGGGTGACTGAAGGGTGTTAGTGGATGTCATACATGTTTGATAAACTGCGACCAATCTGAAGAATTCAATAAGGCATCATAGCTTTGTAACAAGCGAATTTTATATCTTCTCGTGCTGACGTTGAGTGCAACAAGGGCGCCATCTGCAATGCTTTAACTTTGTACATGGTGCCTTGTTGCACCCAAATACGATATATTGTATCACTTGTGCCTCAACTCGTAATGAACAAACGTCTGAAACGATTTGATTCTTAAACTGCGAGAGAAGCGTGTTCTCAAAAATAATTTCATAGTTATTTCACAGGTAAGTTGGAAGGTAAAGTCCAAAAATGAGCGTTGTGTCCCAAACTAGCGATAATTTGACATATTACAATGTCCCCAGAACAGCATTGGACCGCCCAGGCCAGTTCAGCTCGTTTTTGTACCGACACTGAAGGGGTGTTCCAGTCTGGACCGCGATTCGAGTGACCGCTTTACGGTCACAGTACTGCAGCCCACGTCACTAGATTTGAAGACGTCCGAAGGCAGAGCAACGAAATATAAATTGTCTACATCAATTAGTTTTTTTACAAGAGATTGAAATGTTTTTCTCTGCATCAAAGTGTTGAGGCTAATAATGAGGAAATGTATTTATACAAGACAATATCTCTGTAGCGCAAAGGCATTTTTTTATCATTGATAAAACGCAATGTAGCTAATATTCCAATAAGACTGAAATCTTATATTGTCTAATATTATATTTTATCAAATATACCAGATTAAAGGAGGCGAGAAAAAGTGGAACACACAACCCCCACAAAATAAATAAATAAATAAATAAATAAATAAATAAATAAATAATCGAAGAAAACTCCTGACCCACAATCTAGAAAGGGAAATAACAAACTATTTACCACACCAAGTGAAAAGAGAAAGAAGAAACAAAACAGTACAAAGGTATCATACACACTATGTAATCTGCATCAATAATTAGGGAAATTAGAATTGTTAGGTCTCAGAAGGTCTTACCTGAAAAAAAACGAAGGTGACAATTTGAGACCGATTATTAGGGTCGTCGGCTAATTTGCGGGCCTTTCAGTCCATAAAACGATAACCAAACAACCTTGTATGGATTCATTTGTGTATCAAGAGTGAAAGATGACTGCAGCGAATTCTGTGTACGCGCAACAGTTAGCGAATTTGGACCGCTTTCATACAGATCGTGCATCGATCAATTCGACTGACATAAATCGATACATCGACAGTTTCTGGACTGACATAAATCGATATATTCACTTTTGGGGAAAATCAAATTCCGAAATAAATTATGTTGACCTTTTTCAGTACTTTATCGACATTGGCCGTTTCCGAAACAGAATGAACGTGAAACAACTATTCTTATCCAAAATCAAACCAGTAACCAACATATGTAAAATAACGACTGTAAAACGAAGGAAGTGCATATGCACACATGAGCGCAGGTACGGCGGACAGCAGGTTACAGCTCGGCTTGACTTCAGGAAAAGTTAGTGAACCCTCCGCGCACTAGGCCTGGAGACAGGATCGAAAACATTCCGACAAGGTGAGGCGAGGGTCAAAATTTTCCGACACTGTTCCGGGTCGATGACCGGCGGTGCGAACTTGAAACCCAACTCAATATACTTTTTTAGACCAATAACAAACGAACAGGTCGTAAACGTTCGTTTACTATCATTATTACAGTATGGCCGTCATGGGCTGGTCAATTTTCACGGGCGGGCAGCATTTCCATAGATGTAATAATATTAGATTCCAAACACTAATTATAAGAATAATCATCAAAAATTAATTAATGAAGCACCGGGTACAACTCGGTGTTTCATTAGTTAAAATTTTGCTGATGGTGATTTTTATTACCTGGTAAACGCATGCGTGGGCAGCACTGCCCACGCGTGGATTACGTCCAGTCCACGGTGATTGTACTGTAGTATTTTAATGAATTATTTCGCTTAACGAGATAGTTCTTTAAAATAATAATAAGATACGGAATGGTTCGTAGATATTCTTGATTGTCACATATTTATATTCACACAAAAGATTTTTGAAACATAAGGGTATTTTTGCCTAAAGAAAATTGTGGTTTCGCCAAATGGCCAAGATTTTGTCAAATTAGCGGCTTTCAGAGAAAATGTTGGCATTCGAGCAACCAAAAATTTTTTGACGGCAACAAACATTTCCGAAAGACATGTTAATGGCGCAAAACTCCTTCGCCGGCACCTCTAATAGCTTCGGGCCTACTGCACACTGATGCAAAACATCAAAATTTCAACCAGCAATTGCAACAAGGAATTAAACCAATTCAGTCTTGTTTGACAGAGCTCCATAAGCTCTGACAATCAAGACTGAGTTTGTTAAATTCGAATGTGGGAAAATTTTGCTGCTTGAAATTTCGGCGCTTTCACGTTATTGTGTAAAGAGAGAGGGTTAACAGAATTTAAAATGTTGATATTTTGCTATATTTGCTCATATCAAATATTACACCACCTTTATCATATAGAACGACTGGTAAAGACGAGGATAAAACAAAGCTGAGGCTGTTCCACTGTGAGTAGTTTTTCTGCGCATTTCCTTCTTTTCTTGATAATCTCCAAAATAAATTCTCAAAGGCGGTCGATAAGTGTCCTGCGTATGGGAATATGAGATTTTACACACATTTTATGTCGATGCCGTATGATTAAATTTCGCAGATTAACTTCATTGTGTGGCCGGTTATCGCTCTGCCAACAGGAATTAAAGCTTCGGGCATAGGTACTTCATTCGACAGAGAGAATGAAACCCCTTTAACTAACATGAAAAGCAGACGACACTTGCAAAAAAAATTCTTGAATAACTAATTTTTTTCATTTTTTGTCTCAAAAACATAGGTTATGACCCCTCGTTGGAACGAGCTCGACGAGCTCGTTCCAACGAGGGGTCATAACCTATGTTTTTGAGACAAAAAATGAAAAAAAATAATGAAAATTAATTGGCGATTTTTGAGAATAGCGCTGGCCGGTTTTGGCCGTTACGTTGGGTAAAGGGTTAAATACTGATCACGTTGATAAATGTTTCAATATATGGTTTCCTCGATTTCAAACAGCAATATTTTTTCATGAAATCTCAACAACCATGGCTAGATTCATTTATGAATTGATTGAAATGTTGATGCCCCCTATTAGAGCAGAAAACAAGTGGGCATGACAACAAAATGCTTGAATTCATAAGGATACTCCAGCGAGAATAATCACAGTTTCATAAACTTCGTATAATAATAGTAAATATGCATTTTAAATAACCGATGAAAGATCTTGCCGTATTAAGATATACGGGCGATCTTTTGAAGAATCTGATAGCAGCCTCAAAACCGTTACAAGAATATAGAGAAAAGGCATACCGGTCAGTCGACACAACTCCATGACTAACAAGAACAAACCGTATTCGGATCTCAAGCGCATGACAACAATGTCGATTCAATTATTCACAAAACAGGAATGTAGAAACGCAAGTTTAACTACAGGTCTACTAAAGATCGCAAGCGAATCTCCATTTCCATTCAACGATGCACGACTAACGCCGATTTTTGTCACTTCAAGGAGAAGGTGTCAAGATCACGTGGCAAAAATGTCACTTAATTTCAACTTTATGCTACGAAATTACATTCTATTTTAAAGTTTTCGACACTCAGACCGGTTTGAAATGATTGTATTGGATATATTATCTCAGTCTGAATACGAAGGTGATGTTGAATAAATTCAAGTACTTCTTCGGGTGTGTGCAAGCCGAATCTCTTGAAGTTTCTAAGGTTGGACTGTCACAACATGGGAGGGTACAGTACAGTCGCCATGGACTGGTCACAGTCCACGCGTGGGCAGTGATGTCCACGCATGCGTTTACCATGTAATAAAAATCATCATCAACAAAATTTTAATTAATGAATCATCTTCAGCAAAATATTTTAACTAATGAAGCACCGGGTTGTACCCGGTGCTTCATTAATTACAATTTTGATGATTATTCCTGTAATTAGTGTTTGGAATCTAATATTATTGCATCCATGGAAATATTGCCCACCCGTGGAAAGTGACCAGTCCAAGGTGGCTGTACTGTATGCAAGGTAACATGGAAAAACAGGAGATGACGCAAAAACGTCAATATGACATTATGTACAAAAATCCAAAACGTGTGTTCTTTTTTGAGCTCTTCAAAATACTAAAATTTCGTGAAAATCGAAAGTAGTTTAATTTTTCGGACATTGATCTCCGACCACGTCACAGGTCAGTTCGGACTTAACCGTTGAGAATTTCTACGGCAACACATTTTCAATACAGTTTTTATTGAAGATTATATTTCCAAAATGTCAGAAGCAAGAGCCTCAAAATTGGGCTGAAAAGAAAAGGTTAAGCGAAAGAAACGTAAAAATCAAATAGCACGTTTCGCTGATTGAAAGTTAAAAAGTAAAGACATTGGTGACAATTTCAAATGTCTAAGCAGCGGTGTGGTTCAAAGATTTGCCACTTTTAACTTTGGAGGTCTATCGGTAACAAAATTTGACTTTTTAATAAAAACTGTCCCAAACAGCAGAAAATATGAAGGAACACGCCCGACGGTATTTATGTCATATCGCCGGTGTTTGAAGTCGGATTTTCAACTTATTTCTCAGCTATGTAATTAGAATAGTACATACTAAAATTCCACTAAAATTAACTTACCTGTGGCTGTCGGAAACCGGACTTTGTCGCTGCTGGAAGAAATTGATTCACGCCGCGTATCCAGTCAAAACTCAAGGAGCGTCGCCTGAATCCGTGCGCAAACGTATGTCTCACCGTGTCGAACCCACTCGTTTCACTTTTATTGGGGTGGTTCTCATCCTGAAGGGGTCAGTGACTTTTTGTCAAAAATCATGAATCAACAGCGGTTCACCAAAGACAACAATTTTAATACATTTTTATATAAAAATGAATATGGTAATTTGTGACTTACATTAAATCCAAATGAATAAGAAAAACGAAAAGTCAGTCTCACCCCCACCCACACAGTATTTGAGTCACTTGCGGGCTCGCATTCTCTGTTGTCGCTGGTTTTCCTTCCTTCTCGCTGGTGTTTGTTCTTTGGTCGACTCTTCACTTCACTCTTTCACTGCAGTCGCACGGCCACTACCGGACGCCTTTGCTCTAACATGCGACGGAATGTCACGCTGCCACTGCCGTCACACGGCCACTAACGTATTGTTACTTTACTGTATCGACTTCCCTCTAACGAGTGATGGAATGTCACTCTAACACTGCCGTCCCACGGCCACTAGCTTATTATCACTTTACTGGACGCTTTTCACTTAAGCAGTCTCCACCAATGGGGTTAAACGCTCCTCTCCATTTATCTCAGAATAATGTTCATACAGGCAAAGCCTACTCCGCCTATATATGGCTTGCCTTCCACAACAGGCAATGCCATTTACATAAATGCAAATAGCTCCCTGAGCTCGTACTTCGTGTTTCTGATCCTATTCTCAGATATGTGGCCACCGACTTGGCCTGCGACTGCCTCTATTATAAATATGAGCTCTGTAGCTCCCCTACACTACAACGTGCCTTTACACCCACACCGATGAGGCACCTCCTCTAATCTAACATCCCCATATCCTCGCCTGAGACCCACAGTTTTACACACATTCAGACTGGAATGGATTTTTCGAGACCCCCCCCCCCCCCCCGATTTTTATTTCGATAGCCAGAATATTAATTCTCAGTTTAATTGCTTTTCTTGAACTTGGACGCTTAGATCTATCTTAATTTAATATTCGCTTTAAAGTTCTTTTGAAAGTCTCTTACTCCAGCGAAATTTAATTTTGAGGTATTTTTCGGTGTGTTGAGCTCTGTAAGGCTGTAATTGGGGAATATTCCGGATGGCGAGATGAAATTACCAAAATGAACTCCCGTGTTTATCCTTGCGTCCATATACGAAATTTGGTGCCCCTGTGCTGTATAATTTTCACTACAGGTGAGTCACAAGCCGAAACTGACGAATAAACATCGAAAATGGATGTAAATCGAAAAAAGTACCTGTCTTTTTATTTTTTGAGTTCTACAGCGCACTAAAATTTCCCCCAAATCGGCTAAATTTCAAGTTTTTTTAGACGCTGACGTCATAACGTCAAACTTTCTCCACCAGCAAACTTTTTCTGTCTGGTGAAACCTGACTAGATTTTGGATATGGTTTTCGTGGGAGATTATACATGTATTTCCGAAATATTAGACGCGAAGACCATTTGTGCATTAGAAATCGAAACTGTTTACTCCAAATTATCAAAATTGTGACATTATCAACAATCAAGAAATTATAATCATTCCCTACAGCAACTATGCACATGTACCAAATAGGGTTTGAAGTTTAATATCTGTAGCATAAGTAAGTAAGAAGTTTCGCGTGTCATAATGTGGGCGTTTTTATGTCCAGAAATGTAAAAAAATTACATAAAAACGCCAAACAATGGCGGTAAACAGACTAATTCAAAACAACTATCTGCTAATTTTTGAAGCTTCATAAAATACTGAAAATTCATGAAGATCGGTCGAACTTTATATTTTTGGACATTACCTCCCCCCCCCCCCCACACGCACACACACTCCACCCCATAACTTCACGGGTATTGTCGGCAATAATCGTTGAGAATTTTCAAAATTCCAAAAAGACAGCTCTTACGAATGGTCGAATATTAAAAACGTAAATTAGCCGTTGTTTTGGATAAAGGTGGAAAATCTAACATCTAAAAACAAGATGACAGACTCAGAAACGTGATGCGGATAACCAGAAAATTTCACGGCAAGTACCTGGAAATGGAGTAAGATGAACTCACCCTCTCCCCCGCAGAAGAAACTCCAAACAAAACAAAACCAGGCTTTGAATCGCAATATACCATTTCAACGGCTTCGAATGGTATAACAACAAGGCCTATATACAGATATATAGTCAGTGATATCTGAAATGTGGCTGACGTTTCTAATGGGTGGTCTGTGACGTGTTATTAGTACCTTGGTGCGTAGAGACAATAATAAGTTAGAGCATATTGTCGGAGTGTTTCCCAGTTCTCAAACTAAGGTTGACACGATAGAACTTTCCGTTTGTCTTTTGTTTATCAACTTTTATTTTCCAGCTAAGCAAAAAGCCTTTGGATGTTACAGTGCAGTCGCCGTGGAGTCGTCGTAATCCTCCCGAGGCCAGCTGATGCTCACACATGCGTTAACCAGGTAATAAAAATTATCATCAGCAAAATTTGTTTTGTTTGTACCGGGTGCTTCATTAATTAAATTTTTGATGATTATTCCTATAATTAGAGTTTGGAATCCAATATTATTGCGTCCATGGAAATATTGCCCACCCGTGGAAAGTGGACCAGTCCACGGCGACTGTACTGTATTTCTTCACAGGTGCACATTATTTGCAAGTCTATTAACACAAATACCGTAAGTTTAAGTGAGTAAATAAAAGGACGGTGACTCTTTATGATATGTTATGTTATACAATGAATTCTACCATACAAGCACTTGTGCAAAATCGGGTGCTACAGGCCATATGCTGTTCACAAAATGCACACAAGCAGATCTCACAGACGTCGGTGTTGGTGGTAACAGCAGCAATACTGATGGAATACACCACGTAACAACCATCGCCTCATAAGTACGACAAAGGTTAGTGCAGATAGAACTTATAACCAAACTTGATTTGCAAGAGCACATTTTTGTCCTTTTGAGAAATTACATATTTCCTTTTGTTATACTAGAGACCAAACTAATTTGTTTGAAAGATAAATTTTGGCTTAAAATACGACGCCAATAAGAAGTGGGCACCATTAAGTTCAAAATCCATTGTCGATTCCCTCAAGCATCCAGCGCTGAAATAAATCAAATGTTGCTTTTAATATAGTACATAGACAGCTGGAGGAACAATCTTCATAATTCAGAACGTCATTGCATCTTTATCAGATAGTCCGGCTGGCGTATTTGAAAAAGAATTGCTGTTCAGATTACTCTCGTATTGCTTGCTTTTCAAAGTTAATTCCATATTACTTGACATTCGTCAAAAGAAATTGTGAAGGGCGGTCGATAAATGTCCTTTCTTCAGAAATATGAGGTTTTACACCAATTTCGTTGTCGTTCCCATGTGATTCATTTTCTCACATTGACTTCCTTGTGCTTTAACGGCCAACAAGCCGCAGGGCTCTGTGTCGTGTGCATTTTATTGGCAGGAATAACCGCCAGTACATCAATCATCTTTTCGCAAGTAGAGATTTTATGAGCAAATGCATCTCATATCAATTAATATTTCAATCGCTCAATTTCTTGACGAGGACTTATCCCATTTTTCATATCAAGCCTTTGAAGAAGCAGCCAAGGCTGCATTTTCTCAAAAATAGAAGCATGCATAGTAGTAGACAGAACGCGACGTGCGTTTGAATCGGTGGGTGTTTTACATAAAGCGTTGGAATGGCGTAGTCACCATTCCAAAAAAGTTATGCAAAACACCCACCGATTCAAACACACAGCGCGTTCTGTGTTTATTACACATCCCATGCATTAAAATTCTTTTAAATAGACAAATTTTAATTCCGATGTTTAAACCCAAATGTGAAGAGTCTTTTGTTTTGATTGAAGCTTTATTGATCAAATGGGTGGGTAAAAAAATCAAAACTACCTTTTGGGAACCAGTCTAAATTACTTTCGTTACCTTTTCTATTGGGCGTGTTTGTTGAAATTCGTATCGCTGTTTCTCATCGCCTGGTGTCCATTCATGGCTAACCATTTGGTGGCTATTACTGATAATAAAAATATAAGTACAAATTTGGGCAGATTTGCAAAACAGCTGAGAGAAACTTTTTTAAAAGAAGTTCGAAGCATGTCACAATGTCCGAAGATTTACCGAAATAAAGTTGACCAATTTAGATTTATGGAGATCCACAGACGAGACGGCCACGGAACTGGGTTAATGATAATATTGTGGTTGGAAATGATTGTTTTTTAATATTTTCTCATTTTTTGTTAACTAATTTTTTGTGAACCGACTTTATTTTGCTTTGGACGTTTGTATTTTCACACTACGTGACACACGATCGATAATTGTAAAACGAAATTTGGAAACTATTCGAAGCATAACTAATGACTCGACGGGAAAGGAACTAGTATAAACGGTGCTGGAAAAAAATTTCCGGCTTGAATATCACCAGTTGAATACAGAAACATTTATGTCATAGCGGCGATTCCGTTAAATACAGGGGTTTAAAGTTTAATGGATGTGTAATAAATGTTTCAAAAAACATCCCACCGTCAAAAAATAAAACCAAACAACCCCCTCCCTTTTCACATATAAAAGTATTTAAAGGCATTCCATAAATTCGTAACATCTACAAATTGACACATGGGAGTGAAACATTTGAGAATGATTGTTCTAAGTACTTTTGTGGAAACAAATTCACCTGTCAGGAGTTTATAACGATTGTTTTCGCAGTGAAATTATTGCGCTTATGAATATATTTGTTTTTAATTCTTTACTTGAACATAAACACCAACTTCTGAGAAAAAGAAGTAAGAGAAAAACTTACAGAAAAGAACAAACAGAAGAAGTTGTTTTTTTCTCTGCATGCAAGCTAAAACTATTGGCTTGGTGGTGAGAGTAAATAACTTAAAACCAATTTTAACTAATCACTTCGTTTATCGCATTTTCATTCGACCAACCAATCAATCAATTAGTGAACAAGTTAGACGATAGATATATTTTGTTAAGGCATAATCGCTGTGACGGAAACCCATTTTCCTTATCCTAGATGCTTGATGTTTCATGTTTGTATGTATATGATATGACTGGTATAATTCAATCTGCTTTTTGTGTAAGATACATTCTGTAGCGAGAGGGATTGTGGGTGGACATTTTAACTGCATATCGTCCCTTGAGTGCATCAAGGCGCCATCTGCAATGCTACAGCATTGCAGACGGCACCTTATTACACTCAAGGACGACATGCAGATACGTTTCTGGAAATGAATAAGACGTGTGTTCCAAGCTGTTCAATACTAAGAGTTATCGTATCCTACCCAACAAGCATTTTTTTTTATTTACGATCAGACAGACAGACAAACTTATTTTATTAATGTTTGACCAATTCTGGTCTTAAACAAACACTTAAATTGACACATGACCACGTGGTAGATATTGAAGTGAAGACTTCTATACCTGGATATACGTCAATTCTTTGAGAGAAGAGATTCTATATTAAACCTTTTTATGACCATCAGAAAAATATGTTTTAAAAGGTACCTTGAACAAAAGGTGTGATAAGGTTTCCCTTGATTTTCCTGCAGACGGAACATAACTCTGTCCCGCAGAAGCATCATTTAAATAGTTTTGGTCATGCAAAGGATGCGCGGGGTAAAATTGTATATTTAAAAAAACTGTGAACACGTGTCTTCAGAAGCAGCAAAATTATTAGAATAAATGAGTCTTCAGTTCTGTTCAAAAATGAGTTCTATTTTTTCCGATGATGTAGGAATTTGTGCTACTCTGTTAAGATGCCAAATGTAAAAAATTCTTTACCATTATTAGGTGTGGTTTTTAACACGCATGATATGGGCTCGATAATTTCATCAAACTCCTAACCCCCCCCCCCCGCCCTTTTTGATACAGCTTCCCCTGCTTGTAGGATGACCCTGATGAATCAGGACGTTGGATATCATAACGTCCCTAAAGCTAAAGCATTGCAGATGGCGCCTTGTTGCTCTCATCAGACGTTATTGTCTCAACAGCTGCACAACTGTGAACACACTTCCATTATGTCAAATACGCCGTCAACCAAATGTATACCTTTTCACCAAACCACTTTTCTGAAGAAAACTTGGGTATTGTTTATTTTAATATTCTCACTGTGAAAGAGTCGTTGGGAAAATGTTTATTGATTACAGTTCGAAAGCATGCCCATGAACAGTACTATGTTCTATTGTGCACCATTTTGTACTAACAAACAACGACAGTTATTGGACGTCTTCGACAAAACAAAAGTAATCTAATACTCTATTTTACTTTTCCAAAATGCTCATTTTAACAAATTGTTTTCTGTATAATACCTTGATATGAAGGTTGCTTCAAGCAACGCTGCAGTAACAGAATTCAACTTGAAGAGAGATAGACCCCCATCTTTATAGTTAAGTGGATGCTAAGCGACACCTCATGCAGTGCGTTTGTCGTACTAGTGTGTTTGTAGCATCTAAGATGAAAGTGTTGATACAATAAACGAGAAAGACGCTCTTCAGAGAGCAATCATCGTCCAATGCTTCAATTCTGTAACGGTTTAAAAGATTGCCAACAACATACTTTCTATGAAAGAAAATTTTGTACAAACGTAACGGACAGAATGGATCCGTTCACACAAACTTCGGAATTCAAATCTGAATGCATTTTCATTTGGTGCGAGCAATCCAAAACATAGCTTACAACCCGTTATTGAAACAAGCTCGTCCAACTTGGTCCAATAAGAGATCATAAGAGATGTTTAGGGTGCCAAAATAAAATTTTGGTGGTATTCAATTTCACCCGCAATTTTATGTGTTAGTGTAATAAACGAGTCTTATGGACGCCTTTAAAATATGTACTGTTATAACATTCTCCCTATTCGTTCGTTGTTGTTACTATGCAGTTGGGACTAATACGATTTGCATCCTCCCCGTCCTCCGCGTGAAGTCGGTGACTTTTGTGGCATCTCTGGTCAAGATGAATTATTTTGTTACAAAAGCAAGTTAAGGAATTAATTTAATGAGGAAAATTAGTATTCAGATACCACACTTAACCGTGTTCGTGAGCTAAGTCAATAAATTTTGCAATGAGAATGTAGCGAGGCGGTTTTGTCTCTAAATTCATATTAGAAATTCTGCTGCTGATAATATTTTCGTTGTATACATGTAGACTATTTCGTTTTTTAGAAATAATTAGTTCGTTGTTCCGAAATATTATCTCGCTATTTCGAAATAAAATAAGAGTAAAGTGTATAACTTCCAGGGCTTCATAGGCATATGTCGCGAGTCTTACCCCGGACACCATAGGGAGTGCCCAGCGCAATTTGTAACTGAACGAATGACATCATAGCTTTCTGTAAAGCTTTGGTACTTCATCTGACAATTTACAAAAGTCTGTGTTAAGTCGATAAGTGTTACTAAACATTCAGAATGTAAGGTGACGTTATATAACCCCGATAAGGCATCGTCTAACAATGATAAAAGGAGATGTAACACGTGTTAGGTTAACGTGTCGGAAGGGGTTAAAAAAATTGACTGTTGAGTTACAGAAAAACAAATCCGATCCAGTGTCCAGGAAACCTCAGTGTGCGACAGGTGTGTGTTCCTACCAGGTAGCATGCGAAAAGATGGTGGGTGGGTGGTTGAAAGTTTTTTGTTCAAATTATTTTAACCAGGGCTGTCCACAAAAGTTCTAAACATTTAATTGAGAAGCGAATTTAACCGAAATCGCAATGTTATGAAGACATAAAAAATATGTTAAAATCCAAGCTGGTAATTGTTTTCAACTGTGAACTCGATAAAGCGCTCAGGGAAAGTCCCTAAAACAGGGAAGTACAGGCATTTTTTGGCACAGTACATTAAAAAGTTTTTGGTCAAACCATGCTACTTGCTAATCCATTTAACCCTGGGTAGAAAACATCTGGTATTCAAAAGTTTGAAAACAAAACACACCTTGTGTAGAGTTTCAGGTCCCAAAAATATGGCGTGTACCAATGTTACCACAGAATCGATACCCCATTAAACCTATTAGGTGCACGGCTATCAAACCTGATTATGGGATCCCATACATAACATAGTCCAAAACATTATATTGCTAGCTACAATGACGGCTCACGGTTTTAAGACGACTTGAAATAATCTACAGGTATCACCTCGTGAGTGGAATAAAGCCAGTGTTCATACTGGCCCGATTTTGTTTTTGGTGCCAAGTGTTTTCGTCGGTGCCAAATCATTTTGTTGTGCCAATTGAAAGATTTTATTGCAAAATGAAATCTGATTGTAAATGAGAATGAATTGATCATGTATTATCCTTTGAGTTTTGAGTGCAACAATACGCCATCTGCAATGCTAAAGCATTGCATATGGCGCCTTGTTGGACTAAAAGCCGAGTATTTTAATTTTGTATGGCCTGGTTCTTTTAAGTATTTTAATTGCAAAAAACACACATGATAAATAAATAAATAAATTAATAAATAAATAAATAAATAAAAAAATAAATAAATAAAAAGGCTATTATTAACGCTTAGAAAATAATTTCGCCATTATTGTTTACTTACTGATTATTCGCTCCGAGTAGATTAAGAGCAAATAATTTATTTTCTTCCAGAAGAATCACAAAACAAGATTAACCCTTTGAACTCTAGTGGTATATTCCACGACAGTGCAATGGCAGTAATTAGAAGAGTCCATATTCATTATTTGGGGTAGACCATCAATATTTTCATCGTTCAGCCTCGGGGCTTGGTTCAACCCACACATTTATTGAACAGCCACCCTATATAATGACGTTATGACGTATCTTGTTCCTGGCCGGAAAAGCGGCCGCTAGAGTTCGAAGAGTTAAGCAACATAAAAAGATTACGTAAGACAGAATGTTTTTACAATAGTCAGATTAAATGGATAAACTGTTAATTCAGTTTACCTATAAAAAAGAATCATGATTACAACTGATAAAGCATTGCAGATGGCGCCTTGTTCCACCCAATTGACGATATCTAATGTTTCCGAGTAGGAACCAGAATAACTGCAAGGAAATATCAGTCATGAAACAGGCTGCAGTCACATTTCGCTGCAATTAAACGTGTTTTAACCCTTTACCCAACGTAACGGCCAAAACCGGCCAGCGCTATTCTCAAAAATCGCCAATTAATTTTCAAAATATTTTCATTTTTTGTCTCAAAAACATAGGTTATGACCCGTCGTTGGAACGAGCTCGTTGAGCTCGTTCCAACGAGGGGTCATAACCTATGTTTTTGAGACAAAAAATGAAAAAAATTAGTTATTCAAGAATTTTTTTGGCAAGTGTCGTCTGCTTTTCATGTTAGGTAAAGGGTTATTTGTAACTAATACACCCAAACGCTATAAACGCACAACGATATAGATCTAATCTTATTGCGAAATGCATGTCACTTCCAGAAATATTCTCTGATATCAATTATGACAAAGGATATCGAAAAAATATTTATTACACTTTACCCGCGATCTTTTAATGTGGAATACTGTAAACCTAGCCGTTCAAAATTCTCACCCGATAGGACGGCATGTCGTTATACCGTCAACTCCACAACTAATGCCGCTGAAGAGTGTTCGGACACCTCAATAACTTTCCCGGCCGAGGATCGACACCAGGTGTCCTGGCATTTGAGACAAGCACACTTAGCCTACCCTCTCTATTTTTAATGAACGTGAGACCCTATCCCACCCAGGCCTACCTACAGGGTGAGATAGAGTTTTACAGAAACTCTGTTATTGCCTACCGTTAAGTTTCTGATATCTCTCACCAACGATATGTACCTCGTTGGCAATATATCGGCTTTTCGAAATCCAAAAATGTTGCAAACGGTAGTGCATGTGGTGATAGTCACAAATGGTATGTAGCTTTTAGTGATGTGGCTACATCGGCTTGAATGAGTGGTGCTCACCTCTAGAATTTCCAACTTTAGGGAAGTGCATTTGCATTCGCCCCCCCCCCCGGGCCTCAAAATCTCCATATACCATATATGTTGGCGGAGATAACGTTTTTGTCCCGTTTGAAACACAATACAAACATAGTGGAAGTAAATTTGTGGACTCATTTCTCAGCTCCAGAATCACTTGGACCAAAATCGTGATAATTATTTTGTTTTTATAATCGCAGAAGACAACAGATACAGTTACACCCCTTCGGTCGTTAAGGAAACGAGTGAACAGTATTTTGTTGACATATCGTCCCCTGAGTTCCAATGTGTTCTATGTGCCTACTGGCACGCAGAACAGATTGGTACTCAGGGAACGAATTATTTGCTCTTATTTTATATTTATGATTGAATTGTCCGAAATCTGATGATATTTGTGACTATTTTCGGGGTTTTATTGTTCGATTGTTTTTTCGAGGCGAGCAAAATAGGAGAGCTTTCGTTTAAACCATATACCCCCGATGTTTCGCGTGCGCGTATACCCTGGATGTTGCACGCTCTCATTTTGCTTGGATGTTAGGTGCATCCTTTGCCATGACTATTTGTCCAAGGCATTCTGACCAATCAAAAGACCGAATTTATCGGGATATAGGGAAAAAAATCATTGTTGTCATGACTGTCACTATTGTTACGTGGAAAGTTCACCGTGAAAGGAACCATCGCTGGGGGCTGAAATCATGATTGCAGAGAAAATCGGGAGAACGTTTGTTTGTGGCAAAAAAATCGAACACTGGTGTAGACGAATTGTAATTTATGTAACAGATTAATGCGACACATAAAATGAGTGCAGAAAATTATTTATTTACATGCTGTACAGATTCTGCACTTGTTGTCCCGGATCAGCAGCAGCAGAACGTATACTTCAGACTGAAAAGGAGTCATTGTCTATAGTATTTGGAAATGTCTGTTCTAAAATGTTTTCATCTAATAATGCAGGACCGCGTGAGTATTGAAAGAAATATATAATGGCAGAAATGATTTCCCTGAACCATCATCTTCCTGTCTGTCTGTAAACAAGGGAATCAATGGGACATTCAACATTGCGAAATGTGGAGTCTGCAGAGCCAGCTATTTAACATGTTCTTCTATTTAATAATGATTTTCTGTCACATACCTCCCATTCTACTAACTTTCGTTTTCAATATATCATTCTAAACGCTTCACCTTGTCTGCATCTTTTTATTCAAAATCGCTTCAACTACACTCGTTGAATAAAATTTCAGACCAGACATCAAACAGCAACTCTACTTGAATTGGAAACACTGTCTTCTGAGAGCATTTTCTTTGTATTGCTGTCCAAGCACGTCGCACATGCATCCATCGGACACATTAGGCAAATGTGTAATGTCCTGTGAAGTTTCGAAATTTGATTTCAATCGATTCGTTCAAGTGATTCCATTCGATTCGTTTGGGGTCGCGCCTATTCAGAAGTTTTCGAATCGTGCTCAAACTCCTGCCAAGTGTCTCCTATTGAACTACTCTTCTGTCGTCAGGTCTCCCGTACAGGAGACCTGGAGATAGAAGAAGAGTTCAAGGAGGTTCCGTGTCCGCATCTGCCTTGATTCAGTTCTGGAATATTCCGCCTTTTTTGATTGTTCCTCCCAAAGACGAGTCGCCGTTGCATGCCATACTTGAGTGGAGACTGACAATATTTATCACCGAAAGAAGGTGCAATATCTTCATCCTGAAAAACGGTGAGAATTAATTCGGGATTCGACTTGAAATTTTCTGCCTGATTAGATTCGAGCTGAACTTTGAGAATCTCGGAACACTATGTTAATGATATATTCTGGTTGATTTACGACAAAAGCTCTACAGTTAACCGAGGTTTTGTTCAATTAGTGTTTTGTTTGATTGTCGACCATTACCAGAAAACCAAAATTGAGACTAGAGGTACTGTGAGCAAGCTCACAAAGTGATACCCCCCCTCCCCCCCCCCGCGCCTCAGTTGTAGCCCTTTTGGTACATTAAAATGTATAAGTTAGATTATCTCCCCTTGGAAATGTCAGAACGGAATTATATAGCTTCATGCACATCTTCTTATGGAGTTCTTCCATTGTGTAAAGTTTCATGAAAATTCTTCAAACAGTTTAAGAGGAGTTGCGCTTATAAGGATGGACAGACGGACAGACAGACGGACGGACGGACGGACAGACGGACAGACGGACAGGGTGATTCCTATATAACACCCCCCCCCCACCAAACTTTTTTTGCGGGGGGTATAACGAGTCTCTCTTCATCTCAACTCTTCTTCAAACTGGTCGCTAAGACACAGAGCAGCGCAAACCGAACCCCATTCACTATATTCATTTCGATTCAAGACTATGTGATGCGATGCGATAGGATATGTCCATCCTAACACCAGGTGTGGGTTTCATTAGAACATACCTAAAGCACATTGACCTGTACTGTCTTGGATTTCTATCACCATTAAGTTGGACATAATTATTAAGTCATTCAGCTGAAGTTGAAATTACTTATTGGGATCGTCAGCCTTTTTTTCCTTCCGCCACAATTTAGGGTACTTTCCGTGAAGCAATCCTGACGAAATGTGGCACACTTATTGACTCTTATTTCTAGTTCTCAGCTACGGTTGCGATTTTTATTTTGGCTCCTTTCTCCAAAACAGCGCTCAGCTTACGCATTTATTAATTAGATATGGCATTTTTGCCTTATTTGGCCTATTATGGACCTCGGCTGATATGGATCTGAACTCGGTTGATAACTCGGCTGAAATCGGTTAACTGAACGAGCGTAGATAGAGTTGTCGCTCATGCGACGTAAATGTGACGTTTTTCCTGACGTAGTAATGGAGCGAGTTTTTGTTTACAGAGAAATCGGCGTTATCTGTCCGTTGCGAGATAAGCCATGGATATAATAGAAGCAGAATTTCTTAATTTAAGTGATGATGACCCATTGATAAGAGAATGCCACGGTGATGAAAACTATGATCGAGAAGTGGGAGATTCTATTCCGAGTTTGAAGCGGTGATTTGTAGATGTTGACGCTGGAGAAACGGCAGATTATGCGACAAAGATGAGAAATGAGAATTATTTCTCCTACATCCATTTATTTCGCCCATCCTATCCCATTTGGGGGTGTAGCGTAGCAGTTCAACTGTCTATCTAATTAATAAATAGGTCATCACTTGACTAGTTCGATATCGGCCGAGATATCAGCCTGAGGCAATCTCATATCAGCCTGAGACCGAATGTCGAAGGTTAATGTGAAATTGCCTCAGTCTGATATCTCGGCCGATATCGAACTAGTCAAGTGTTAACCTCTAATTATCTCAAACGTTTATTTTCAACTCCAGTATTAAACTTTCGTTCTCGACATTTTGGAAATATATTGTGCATCAAAAATCATATCTAAAACTATAGTTCCGACTGGGGAATTCTCAATGGTTATTTTAAATAAAATTAGTATGTTTTTGAGATAAAAATTTAAGAGGTAGCTGTTTTTTAGTTTTTGGATTTATCGCCACTTTTTATATTTTAATGCCACTTCAAATTTTGGGGTCTTCATGGACATTTTTATCAGCTGACTCTCTGTTAGTAATACACACAACTATGAAATTGCACACACTGTAACGTCGATAACGTCTCTATTAAATTGAGCTGTTACAATTTTAATTTTCAACCTTTTTACCCAAACTGACGTCAAATTCATTCCGTTTCATGAACGTTTAATACTGACCACGAAATTGAACATTCCTCAAAAGTTTGGTAATATAGTCTCCAACAAAAAACATATCTGTAAATGCAATTAGTATTTGGCTGGCGAAAAATCGTCTAGCCTGCCGTTCCAGTGTCGTCAGATGTCAACATCGCAAGAATCAAAGTACGTCCAATCACCATGAAATTTAAGTCTCTTGTTCTCCAGCATTGCCCAGATTCTTTGTTACTGACGCAAAACTTTTCGAGTTACAACACAAATAACGCAAAAAGGAAAAGATACACCTTTTCGTTTGTCACGCTTACAACTATAACCACATCACTTACGGAGACTAAACGTCTCATGTCGACATGGCACTGACGGTTGTCAAGCGCTAACAAGTGTATTTTCAACTGACGCAAAACTTAGGAGTTACAATGCAAATAACGTCAACAAAGGAAAAGAATCCGCTTTCAGCTTGTATCATGCCTTTGTACAAATTTACAGAGATCAAATTTCGCATGTCTACTCGATAGTGGCAGGTCTGAAGCATTGCCAAATTTGTTTATGATTGACGCAACCCTTTTGGAGTTACAATGCAACTAACGTCAAAATGGACAGAAAAACGCTTTCGATTTGAGTCAAGCCTATATATAACAATAGCATTATTGAGACCAGAACCTCTTGTGACGACGCATCAATGAATGTTCTGAAGCATTGCCAAGTTTGTTTGCGGTCATTTGAAGTTACAACGCAAGTAACGCCAAAACGGACAAAATACCGCTTTCAGCTTGAGTCAAGCCTACAGCCATCACCGTGCAGATCAGACTTGGCCACCAAACCGGCGTTGGTCGTCCTGTAGCCGTTGGCAGAGCTTCGTTGAATGACTTCTGGAAATTCTCTTTGCGATTTCAAAACCATCTAGTTATAATTGCTTTCGTCAGCAGAATAATTAAAGGGCGTTTGACTAATAGGTCGCTTGTATAAAAAAATCCAATCGTACAGACAGAACCTTAATGAATGCATGCATTGCGAAGAAAGATTATATGATCAGATGCGACAGAATATGATCAGCCCAACACAACAAAAGCAGCCCGACTTGTACCCTCTTGGATTTCTGTCACTAATAAATTGAACATATACTTGCCTTCGTTGTCTTCATACCTCCTCCTTATGACAGGGCGGTCGATTACAGAATTAATCACGTTCGGCAGCCTGGGTAGTAACCCGGATGCCCAGGAATTCGATGATAACAGGTCCATGATATCAAAGAAACAAATCAATGGTTTTAGCGCGCCGAATGCGCTCAGGGACGGTGAGGGGCAAGCCCCTTTCGACCATCTTTAACTGTGTGAGTTAGTCTTGTCTGGCAGTAGCAAAGGAGGAGGAGTTGAGGCTTTTAGCGTCGCTTGTGCTTCTTCTTGTGCTTGTTTGTGGGAGGAGGCTGAGGTGAGTCGGCTGCTGTTTCCTTCGCTGTTGTTTCCTTCTTAACTTTTTCTCTATACCAATCGTGAAAGTGAGGGTGGCGGATCTTGAATGCCTCTAGTCGGTTGTGATTCATTGATCTGAAGTCTTTTTTGGTTTGTTCATCGTATCCTTTTTCTCTGGTTTTGTTGAATTCTATGAAGTCATCGATTGTCCCCTCAAAGTTTAGCTTCAGTTCTCCTTTTGTATGATCATCCTATCTACCCGGTCGATAAAATGCCCAAGTGATTCTAGCTTTGGTTGTAGTGATTTGGTTGCTGGTTCCTGGGCCTGACTTCCGGGTACCGAAGCGAGAGGTGAGTGGGGGTCGGAAAGCGGCGTGAGGGCAGGTTCTATTTCCTCCGTAGTCTCCACAGGACTTTCCTTATTCATTGATACCGACTGGTGAGCCGGTTACTGATTGGGTTTGTCTGTGGGAGTGGGAGGAGAAATGGCGGCCGTCTCTGGCTCTTTCCTTACCTCACCCATCTCTTTCTTCGTCTCCAAGAAAGCCTCCAGACGTCGGGCATCCCTCCGTCTGATGGATGGTCGCTTCTTCTTTTTATTCTCGCTCTTTCCAGGGCCTCCAGACTTCTTTGGGTGAGGACCAGTGTGAGAGGGGTTCCTCTTCGCAAGGGTACTACCTCTCCCCGAAGAAGGCGGCGTGATCTTCTCGGTCTTCTCTGTCTCGAATTCCAGTGTCAACTGGACATTCCTGCCTACCATTTGGATAATCCGGTTGATATGACAAGAAATGTCCAGAGCTGTCAAGGCTGGTGTTTCGAAGTTTTCCGTGATCAGTAGCTGTTTTTCACACGTCTTCACACTCTGAAGTCAAGAGTGAGAGTGATGGCCCCAACGACTTAACAATCTACCTGCAGCATTCATAGTTTAATTGCACGGGTGAACACGCCCATAATTTGTATTGAACAATGGACGGGGAAAAAGCAAAACAATGCATACAATAGAAAAAAAATTATCGAATTTTGAAAAGCTCACCTCGACTAACTAAGTAAAGCAAGCTATTCGGAAATCAGTAAAAAAAAAAAAATCCACAGAGCAGAAGGAACACGGAAGGATCTGGAACATTATTATTGAATATCATTTATATCACTCGAGTCGACAATATTTGTGGTTTATTAAATGACCCCCACATTTTTATACCATTTCTCTAACATACCCTTGAAGATAATGACAAAATTGGCAAATTAAGGTGAAATATCTACTTTTAAAGTAATTTTAAAAGATAAACGGATGTTCGTCATTTTTTAAAATATTTCTTTTCAGAACGTTCGGGTAAGAATGGTGGATGGTGGATGGATCTGGTTCGCTAGTGGGCGGTTCAGCAATTCTTTCTCATTTCGATTTCCGTGTTCTTCCAAAAATGTCCTTTGACGTAAGTTCTTGTTAACAAGACTGTGCAGGTGACACATTCTCGAAAAACAGAGAATAAAGTGCTGGAACAGCCAGCTGGAATAGAGGATTTTATGGGGCTGGGTTGCTTGAGTTCGGTTTTTTACCATTTCTTGACTTTTCCCAAAGTAATGGGAGTACACTTTTAACCCTGTACCTAACATGAAAAGCAGGCGACACTTGCAAACAAAATTCTTGAATAACTAATTGTTTTCATTTTGTCTCAAAAACATAGGTTATGGCCCTTCATTGGAACGAGCTAGGCGTGCTTGTTCCATAGAAGGGTAATAACCTATGTTTCTGACACAAAAAAATGAAAAAAATAAAGAAAATTAATTGGCAATTTTTGTGAATAGCACTGGCCGGTTTTGGCCATTACGTTGGGTAAAGTGTTAAACGAAGAAATCTGTGTTGATAATAACGCATAGGTACAGTGTTGTGATTACAGAAGCGAACAGAGAATTGCGATCGGATAGCGACTGGGTCGCGATCCGCTCGAAATTCTCTGTCCGTTTCCTCATATGTCGAAAAGGAAACTCGAAAGCATTCTTAGATGCCATTTTCGTTTGCATTTACTTATTCAGCTGCTTTCGTTTCGAAAGATTTTCTCTTTAGTCTGGATCCACTGTTATAAATGTATCACGATCAAATCACGAACTGATCGAGAAAGAGATGGGTTTCGAAATTACAGTATTGCTGTTCGAACAGCGGCATAAAAAAGCAATCACGTGGCAGGAGTTTGCAAGTAGTTTAAAGAGAAAACACAACAGAAAGAATTTATGAACACTGAGAATAACAACAGAATATACAACTCCAGTACTTCAGACACACCAGTCAATGATCTCTCAGTCAAGTAACAACAAAGAGCGAAACCCATTTCCGTACTCGTTAAGACTCACCATAAGGAAATTATTGATATTTAATATCCACGCGTGTTAAAAAAGTGTTATGATTTCAAGTTCAATGAAAATCGAAATTTAATTACACTTGAGAGTCTGTGAATGTAGATCCATTGATCTTTGAGTGACACTTACCGTCACTTATAACAATGTCATATTTTGAGATTCTGAAAATTAATTTCATTGCTATGGAATTCTGCGTAGCTAGAGATCAGTTCCAAGCTCATTCGCAATAAGAAAACAAAAAATGAAGAAAATTAGGACATGGATAAGACACGCTTAAACACATTGTCACGTACAATATAATCAAAATCAAATCTTCATTTGATAAACTACGACCGTGCCCCTAACTTTCTTTAGATATTGGGGGTGATGGGTTACCCATGTTTACCAAACCATTACAGAGAGTTGCCTGATTGTTACCTATACTTTGTCACAAAGTGTATACAATCACCAAATTGATCCAGAGCCAAAGGCAATGCCATTCCAAAAGTGAGGTTTAATACCTCCATCGAATGGGAATTTCACAGTTCTGCGGCTCCAGGTTCTGAAAGTCGATCACGATATCCGAGAAATTCATAGACCATGGTATCAATGATCGCGTATATTATAGTTTATGAGATAACGGCGAATCTCAGTTTCTTCTGAAACCAGCATCACCGTTGGAGCTTTGGTTTAATCTGGAGAACAGGAATTTCCCGGTTACCGGTTCTGAAAATGAGTGCTGATGCACGGAAAATTCATAAACTAGAATCGGGAATCAAAGGTTGTGGAACGCATGGAAATTCCTGGGTATTGGAACTGATATTCAGAAAAGACTACCGGAAAATTCCCAGTATCGTGACAGACTTTCAAAAAAGAGAACCAGAAATTCCGCGTTCCCGGGATTAAACCCTTTCCGAAAGCGGTGGCACTGTGCCATCGTCGCGACGATTTCATTCCCTCGCATCGATGCACATATTTTCGAATAGTTGAGCTTTTATCAAAATATTACCAAGTATCTCCGTTTAAGACCTAATTATCGGAGAAGAGTTCTGTGAGGTTCCACCTCCGAAACTACTTCCATTCCAAACTGGAATGTCCCGCTTTTGGTTTGACTTGCCCAAACAGACGAGTCGCCATTGAATACTATACTCGAGTGTATAATAGTAATATTTACGGTCGTAAGAAAGTGCAATACTTTCAATTTGAAAAGCCGTGAGAGTCGACTTCATTTCTTTCGAACTCATCTGCCTGGCTCGGTTCGGGGTTCGATTCGATCCCAGATTTAATCTTCACAGATCCCTAACCACGACACTGCCGGTTGCAATTTCGAGGACGGGTCTGACATGTGTATCACAAAACTTGTAACTACCGCACCTGTGACACCTTGGTGCCTATGGTGAGATATTTGAACAAGCCACGGTGCCACGCTGCCTAATAATGCTGGATATCATAGACAGCATGGCTTTCCATCTCGCTACCATAGACCATGTTTCCGCGCTTCGAGTCTGTGTCCAACTTGGGTAAATGCGGTAAGGTTAGCCGCTTGGGCTATGTACCACCCAGCAATAGTACCCTATCCGACCACTCTCTGCGGATGCAAACATGTTTCTTTGAGGAGGAGAATGTGACACCTCCAGAGGCAGCAAAAGCTCAAAAAAGTGTGTGTGTGTGTGGGGTGGGGGGGGGGGGGCACACATTTCTGGGTATCGCGAGGGGGGGGGGGGGGGGTGTCAATGGTGGTGGAGCGGTGTATTCATGCAAAATATATAAATTTATGTACGCTCCCCCCCCCCCCCCCCCCCTTGAATCCACTCTATTTAAGACACTAACCTCAGCGTATTTATTTTATTTTGTTTTTACGTAGCCCTTAGAACCCTGGTAGTATCTTTCATATAAATTTAATGGCAGCAGTTGGAAGAGGCCATATTCATTATTTGTGGGCAGACCAATTAATGCTTTCAACATGCAGCCTCAAGACTGCACGTTGGAAATATTGATTGGTCTTCCCCACATATTCACGTACCAGCTGTCATACTTAATGTATTTTTAAAGTATCATGTTCATGGGCCGGAAAAGTGGCCTGTCGGGTTCAAAGGGCTAATCATAACTTTGAAACTGTCCTTTGTAATATTTCGCTTCATTTGGAGTTTTCTATTTTTATTCAATAACACCTTGAAAATCAGTGTGGTCATATTTGTATAAGTGATGTGTAGTGACCATAGGGGTTGTGTACGTTATGTCGGAAAATGCCGTTCGGGTACTAATAATTTGTGAAAAGGTTGGGAGGGAGCGTGTCCACCCCCACCCCGGCTCCGCCGCCTCTAGACTCCTCCACTCTCCCTGAATTTTCGCCCCTCGAAACGAAATATGTGAAGTGCTTTCTTTTTAACCCATTATCACTTGCATTGATGAATCTAATAGACAATGGACAATGGAAAATATTAGCAGAGAAAGGTGACTCAGTACATAGATACAAACGTTATATATAAATCCTTAATATATATCAGTATATACATATATACACCGGGAATTTCAATTGATGGGAGATCCGTGAAGATGCAGCTGCTTGAGTTCAATTTTATGTCGCACGTATCAAGCAGGAATCCCTCCCACCAGGCAGTGTGCTATACCCAAATTGGATTGAAAACTCGAAGGGTTTTCAGTCCAGTTTCGGTTCCAGTACAATGCCTGATGGGATTCCGGCTTGATAAAATTGAACTGAAGCAGTTACATCTTCACGGATCTCACATCAATTGAAATTCATGCATTTAACCCTTTACCCAACATGGAAAGCAGACATTTGCCAAAACAAATCTTGAATAACTAATCTTTTTCAATTTTTGTCTCAAAAACACAGGTTATGATCCCTCATTGCATGGAACGAGCTCGACGAGTTCGTTCCAATAAGGGGTCATAACCTATGTTTTTGAGACAAAATATGAAAAAATAATGAAAATTAATTTTCGATTTTTGAGAATAGCGCTGGGTAAAGCGTTAAATTTGGACCACAGGTCAATATAGTTTAAACAATTTACATGTAAGTTGATAAAGGATCAAACGAGTTGAAAAAACTACAGTAGTTTTGTTGTTCTTCGGTGTTGTGATCTCATGCCGTGCTGAAATTAATAAACAAATTGACCAAAATTACGATTAATGTTTGAGCCAAAACTTGAATATTATTTCACGAAGCAACCATAAGACTCGCCCAACA
The DNA here is from genome assembly GCA_031216915.1 of Pictodentalium vernedei. Taxonomy (NCBI): domain Eukaryota; kingdom Metazoa; phylum Mollusca; class Scaphopoda; order Dentaliida; family Dentaliidae; genus Pictodentalium; species Pictodentalium vernedei. Next base: position 313,302,983 of record CM062297.1, read on the forward strand.
ATATAACTTTTACATATAACTTTTGTATATTTTATAATTACATTGTTAATGTAGTTATACGTTTTGGGACCAAATACTCAATTCCCATTGGTCAGCTGTATGAAAACGTCATGACCAAATGTAATTCATTTTCCAATAATTACATTTGATCGAACTTTGACCCGCATTTACGGTAGAGCGCACATGACAGAATGTAATTCGGGCGTGTTTGGCCGGGTTTATAACTTTTAGCGCCTCTCGCAGTGATCAGTGATTATAGTTTAGTGATATGTTAAATAAATTGTTTTGAACAGTCCAAGTTTCGTTGCGAAAGACGGCAATTTGACACATTTGGGTCAATGCCGAAAACCGGCGCTCAACTCAGAGTTGTGCGGTTTGTCTTTTGTGTGAGGGTGGTTTTTCGCCTCGTTCGTTCGTACATGTTTTATTTCATCTTTCTGCATTGTTGTTTGTAAAAAGTAGTTTAAACAGTTACGGAATGTAATCATAAGAATTGAATGCAGTTTTTATAATCTTTATTGGAGTATGAACGTGTGGGAATGGGTACAAATTATGTATGAATCCCGAAGGGATTCATACATAATTTGTACCCATTCCCACACGTTCATACTTCATACACGTTCATAAGAATTGAATGCAATTTTTATAATCTTTATTGAAGTATGAACGTGTGGGAATGGGTACAAATTATGTATGAATCCCGAAGGGATTCATACAATTTGTACCCATTCCCACACGTTCATACTCCAATAAAGATTATAAAAATTGCATTCAATTCTTAAATATACTTCTTTTTTGATTGACTTGCGCAGACAAGTTACCGTTGAATACAAAACTTGAGTGGAGATTGACAATATTCGCGGTTGTAAGATGATGCAATGAGAGCACAGCGGCTCAGTGGTAACTTCAAACCGGGAGGTCCACGGTTCGATCCACATCAGGAATAACTACAGTGTGTCATTGGGCAAGGCACTTAATCCCGATTGCCCACATGGGGGCACGGTGGTCCTGTGTGCTAAGGCTCACGGCACGTCCATGGCGCTCTTGTCTTCAACCAGTGCTAAACCTGCTTGTATGCAGTAAGTACGTTGGAGAGTCGCCGCTGCTCGGTGGTTGTCTCCGGCTTCCCCCACCCGCAAAACTGTTCGACACGAGTTGATCCGGGCTGTCAAATATGTCGTTAAACCCTAACAAATAAATAAATAAAAAAAGAAGAAGGTTCAATTTTTACAACTTAACGAGTCGTGAGAGTCGATTTGAGATTCGATTCGATTCGAAACTCTCTGCATGATTCGATTCTGGTTTCGATTTGACCCGAAATTGGAGATTCGCAGGTTCCTACTAATAGCGCAAGGAAATCCGTGTTCTTGAAGGCGATTGGGAGATATTAAGAAGAGATACGAAGAAATAGCTAGTAGCAATTACAAAAGCCATAATGAAATAACTAATTAAAATATTTACTTTTTGTTTTTATTTCAGAAGCTGTATCCACTTTTTGTATACCAGTTGTCATGTTATAACAAAGTCTCACAACTGTCAATCAATCTGGGGGTCTCATATCCCGTCTCCTTGACCAAATCTGATGACCCAGAATGTTTGACTAGAGCGGTCTGGTCTCAGCACACCACGAAATACAACGATCGAGATGAGATCAATGTTGGGGTCTAACTGTACTTTTGGCAGCCAGGGTCACATCGCGTCGGGTGGAGGAAGCCGGGGTACCCGTAGGGAACCACCGAGCAGCGGTGAGCAACTGTCAGACTCCCAGACGTACTAACTCCGCAGAAGTAGGGTTAGCATTGATTAAAGACCAGTGCGCCATCGACGTGCAGTACGTCTTACTTAGTACACAGCGGGCACCAACGTGGGCAATCGGAATGAAGTGCCTTGCCCAAGGAAACAACGAAGTTACCCCTAGTGGGGATCGAACCATGGACCTTTCGGGTTGAAGTCCAATGCTGTAACCACCTAGCCACCACGACCCCCCTGACTAATGTAATAAATTGTATGTATCATTGCAGGGAACATCCCTGCCTGAGAGTGAGTGGCCTTTTGGACTTTTCTCTAGTTACAAAATGGCATTTTCACCCTAAAAGTTGGGCTAAAAATCAACCCAAATCAACTGGGTTGAGAGATTATGAACCAAGTTGGGATTTTTAATTTTAACCTAACTGATTTTAGGGTGTGCTTAAAGAAAATCTGAATCTCAATCCTTTTAAAAGAAAGCCATAGTTTTGTGTAAAAAAATACATTCTTCTCTGGTGTGTGTTGCACAAAGAAAAGAGACAGGTGGGGGTTTCATTGATGTGAACGTCGGCGTATGATATAGATGCCCGAACTGAAATGCTTTCCCAGATAAAATGAAAACTATGCTGTGTTAATGTTATATTGTACGTTTAATTATTACAGCTAGGAATGGGCATTTGTCAAAACCATAATTTTTTCCAACAGGAAGAAACGCGAACTCAGGGTTCCAGCCTTCACACTATTAAACCATAACACCAATACAGCAGGCCACCAAATGTGTCCATGGAACACTAGTGCTCCAGTTAACATGTCTTCTAAGTCGGAAAAGGGCCACAACTCTGCCAAAGAATATCGGACGAAGCCCACTATCATTCCAAACCTGTATTATGCGGTGATAAGTCTATGCATTTTGTTTCATTTCGTTCAGTCAAACTAAAGGTATCGTCCGGAAACCATATTCGGGATGGACGTACGTACGCACCGTGGACTGGTCACTTTCCACGGGTAGACAATATTTCCACCGACGCAATAATATTAGATTCCAAACACTAATTATAGGAATTATCATAAAAAGTTAATTAATGAAGCACCGGGTACAACCCGGTGTTTCATTAATCAAAATTTTGCTGCTGCTGCTGATTTTTATTACCTGGTAAACGCATTCGTGGACATCACTTCCCACGAGTGGATTACGACCTACACGGCTATTGTACTGTAATATATAGCTTATGACCTCCCATAAAACATGCTCGTTAGGATCCTCCCAAAGAGGATTCATAAGTTGTGTTTTTGAGCCAAATAATGAAATTTTATAGTTGTTCAAAAAAAAACTTTTGCAAGTGTCGTCTGCTGCAGTGGTTGTAATGGGTTAAAAAGACTAGTCGCACGAACCTGTGAAAAGCATTTTACCAATATTCCAACGATCTTCGGAATATAGATGTGATTCGTCATCCATTCCAGGTGAAGACCTAATCAATATTGTATAATTTCATTTCGAAATATTTTTTGTCTAACCTGTGATCTCCACGGAGGCTTTTAAGGTGATTTCCTTCCCAATTCGTTCCATTCATCCTTCGTGCAATCAATCAAATTCGTTTCGGAAATTGAATTGTACGGTAACAAGGCAATGCATAGGAAATTAAAGCTTTTTCCGTGTAAAGGAGGGAAAGTACTAGCATGAAGTTTTAATATTACTCAGTTAATTTCTCACTTCTACAGCTACAAACAACATTGTTGACTTTCGAGAGGCCCCTTCACGATTTGAATGCACCCAGATCCTTCGGAACGGCGCATTACATAACCCTAGCTTGCTGGAGGGGAAGCGGGGAGGTGGGGGTGTCCTCGAGGGGTAACCTTCCATTCGCTGAAAAATGAAGAAATAGAACCTATAGAAGGGAGCTATGCAATTGCATTTCCGAACACAGTTTGGAAAGAGTGTGACAATATCTTGTCAGGAATCCCTTTCGAACAACAGTTCTGAAGTGAATATTGCGCTTATCGATGGTTATATGATTCCGACATTGTGGTGGTAAATTATACAATGATATTTCCTTTGCACAGGAACTTCCCGATCTGATTATTAAAAAAATTAGGGAGGTAAATCCTAGAAGGGGGGGGGGAGGGCTTGGGCGGGGTAAGGAAGATTACTCTGGTAGGAAGGAAAGGATCTTCCACTTGGAACACATCGGCATTCCGAACCGAGCCTGTCATTAGCTACTACCGCCTATCCCATGCTCTATTCTCGCTATTCTATTCCAAGCATTCTATTTAGTCTTACCTACCCCTGTCCTGCCCTCTGTCCTCATCCAAGTCTGAGGATAGCCAAGCAGATTATTCCATTTATTATACGCCCGTTTCATGATATCCCTTTTTACAGCAAAACTACGCCATGCGAAAAATGAAAATCTGTGCGGAGCAGAAATCGTTGACGGACTATTTTTTATAAAGAAGTGAAATTTCACTGGAATTATCCACAAATAGTGCAAAACAATTACAATTTGAATCGCTAGCGACAGCTGAAAATCGTCCTCTGAGCTCCAAAGTGTTATAAGTGCCAGTAGGCACATAGAACACATTGGAACTCGAGACGAAACAGTAACACTGGTTCACTTCGCAATTTTGGTTGACGATAAAATGTGTTCTTTTTGTTGATAGTTGTCCTGGGTGTCCTTTTAATAATGTTTCTATATACGTGAAGGCGTGTAATAAACACAGAACGACACGCGTGTGTGAATGGGTTAATCGATATGGCACTTGTCTTGAGCGGCCTCTCGTTCTATCCTTCCGCGTTGGCACTCTTGCCATATCGAATATCCATTCAAGCACGCGTGTCGTTCTGTGTATTTACGTAAGCCCCCTCCAACCCCTATAACACCAGTGTTTAATACAAGAACCATGCATGGTTCTTAGGAATGAGTCCAAGAGTTAATCGAGTGGTCACTTGTACAGGCATTTCTCGAACGAATCAAATCTTGTAGAGGAAATAAGTTTTGTGCACTTGCTCATCTGAGTATTTAGGGAAGACGGCTTCCTTGTAAGGGATTCGGTGGAAGGCGTTCTGTAAGTAGTCTCTTGGCTTCCAGTACTACCATCGCCCATCCAGCTGCTACTACAAGTCTTCCCATACCAGATTCTACACGTATACTAATAATATCATTTGTTTGGTTGCTCTACAAATGAGAAGAGCCAAAATAGCAATGCGAGTAGTGCGTGGAGCAATCGTTGCTCTGACAACTCGAGTCGTGTCTAGTAAATAAGCTATCAAGCAACAGTTCGAAAGGGGTGGGGGGTAATCTACGACTCTGCGACTCATCGCGCAAAAAGGATCCTGTCAGTTGTGCAATATCGGTGTTGAAAGTGAGGTTACTGCAAGTGGGTTCTTAAACGGGGGGGGGGGGGGGGGAGGGGGGGAGGGGAGGGGGGTGGGGGGGGGAGGGGGGTGAAACGACAAAACAAGAATTAATAACCTTCCATTTACTTTTCTGTTTTCTTGTACAATTACATTGTTCACACAGTATACACTTTGGTGAAACGGTTAAAGTTAATAGTCAATTGCCCATGGCATGTTTATTGTCGAGGACATCTCACACACAGTGGCAAGTCGTTCTTTGGTTTTCGTTTTCTATTCTTTGGATAGTTGGATAATCATCTATTCACGGACTGGTTATTGGTCTCCAAATGAGCCTTGGTTGCATCCTGTTATTCTACTCTGGATGGGTTCGTGTTGAAGCAATTTTTTTCGTTGAACGCTGACACCTTGGGTGTGTTGGTTGCTTTGATTTCTGGAGCTGGGAAGGCAGGTAACTCGATCAATCCGTTTTTCATAGTAGCAGCATCGTTCTTCGGTTTGGTGCTCCCTTCAAACTTCGTTCTTGGTTTCGTTTTAAGGCGAATCTTCATTCTTATGATCTAGAATTTCGGCCATTTTTATAACGTTATTATTAAGAGTGATAACACCATTTTTGTTTTGGTCTGCAGGCTGATCTGGGTCTCCTCTCTTGATTTGGTCACAATGCCAACTTCATTCTTCTGTGGTCTGTAGGATTTTCGATCCTTGAAACCTCATTCTTGTGTTTATTTCAAGTTTGAGCGTCAACATTGTTATTGGTTGTATCCGTCGTTTGAGTGGAAAGTTCAGTCTTGATATGATCTTTTTTTAGATTTTCTGTCGTGCTCTAGTTGGTGACATCGTTCTTCTTCTGCTCTTTGGTATTCATTTGGCCCAAACAGTTATCTGTGTCTACATATCTTTGTTTCGTTCTCGCAACAACACCTTTGCATTGGTCTAGGCTTCTCTTTTTTTACTCTGTTCACGATACGGTTCATGTATTCCAATGCCGTTGAAGTCAACTTCAATCCGGAATTGAACATGTGATGATTTCTTGAAGATTTGTATGTGAAAGTCATTTTTCAACCTGAGCACTGTTGTGAAACTCTTCGGCGTTCAGAACAGAAATTAATTTATTCAGTAGTAGTTGAATGATTTCTTGCGGGGACGATCCGGTGCTTATCAACCCCTTACGACATCATCAGCAGTATAATGATACGATCCATCACATCCAGCGCCCGGGAGACAAAGGGAGGAAGAAGCCAATGAGGCAACCGAGACCCAGTCCACAGCCTCATCGAGCGATCTGACACATTTTGTTTGTTCTCAGTCTTGTTCTGTGAACATTCATTTTATACTTCTTTTCTGGGGGGCATCTAGCCTCGATTTTATTTCTCCTTGGTTCCTCTTCGGGTTTTTCATCATACTCTTCTTCCTCACCTTCATCACTTCAAATAAGTATTCTGCCATGAGGTCGTAGAACAGAAATTTGCTATTTGCATATCTGTGATTCTTCAACATGATACTCGTTTTCTTCACGAAGACGTTTAGCAGTCTCACGAAAGTTCTTGTGAATTGGGTTCTTGTGGAAATTATTCTTGGCAGCGCATTAACTCTCTGAACCCTAAAGGTCGGTTTTCCGGTCAGGGAACATTATAAGTCATACTTTCGTAAAGTAGGATAACTCCTAAGTTAAAGTGTTGGGAAGACCAATCAGGCTGCACGTTGAAAATATTAATTGTTCTACCCCCAAATAATGAATATGGACTCTCCCAGTTGCTAATATTGAACTGACATGGAAGATATCACCAGTGTTCAAAGGGTTAAGGTATCTCACACCGATGATTTCTCTTCATCCTCAATTTAACTGTTCATGAGGTTAGTTTTGATAATCTTCTTCGTAATCGCCATAGGCACGCGTAACAACACTTCAAATTGGATCAATAGAATATTTCATTTGTTTTTCTTCAGATTCCATATCTTCTTGGGTATCAAATTGTTCCGATGCCTTGGATTCCGAATCTTCCTTTGGTGAAAAGGGTCGTGACGAACAAATCAAGCAGGATTGCATTGCGTCCACTCTCATCGAAGGACAGAACACAAATGAGAATTTTGTGATGTGCTTGTTCTATTTATAAGTCGCGGATGTCTGGCAGTACAATGAAGAAGGGATTGAGCATCTTCCCTAAAAAATCTCCCCTTCTGTACGATGCGCCTTCTTTTAACTGGGCTACCCCAAATAATGAATATGGACTCGTCTAACTGCTGCCATTGAACTGGACTGGAAGATACCACCAGAGTTCAAAGTGTTAAGCTATTACACTTCGTGTTTCATACAGAAGGTTCATGGCCTGAAGTTCTGATTACGCTTTTTCAAGTAATTTCAAAGTTATTGCTTGGGTGGAACTTCCATTTTGTGCCAGTACTGCTGGTACTACAGTAATTGTCGTTGCCAGGTGAAAACTATGGAATTCTCTTCCTATCCGCTTAAAACAAAAGGATCCTCCAGAAACATTCACGTCGGGCATTAAAACTTACATTTTCCATGAGGTATTTTGTATTTTTGTACATAGAGCACCCGGCGTGGATTTTAGGCTATAAAATTTGTATTTATTATTAATATAATTCTCTCTAAATATACTGTGCATGCTATTTGGATTAATACATTGGCATACTGATTGTATGTACTATACTATGATGTAGTAATGGTCTATGGTCCCAGCTTCTAAACACAGGAATCTCAATTAATTGAAGATCCGTGAATTTACATCGCCTATGTCAATCTGGAATTCCAACAGGCATCGTCCTAACACCGCGCCACTGGATTGAAAACTATGAAGTTTGCTCCGCCACCATACCAACTGAGCCAACGACAACCCCTAAACGTTGCAATTGACTCAGCCAGTAAGTTACAACTCGCCCCGAGACCTAACCAGCTGGAGCGTGTATTGTGATGTATGCACCTATCTATGCGTATATACTATGAGTATGTGAAGGATATGTTGAGAGAGGTGAAAATTATTTTAAAACGGACAAAAAACAAGCCAATGCACAAACCAAATCAAAAACAAAACAAAGGTCAAAAACAAAACCGGAGCACAAACAAAAACTTGAACAAAAGAAACAGTCACAGAGAAACAAAGACAGAAACTGATAGCGAACAGAACGCAAATGACGATGCAGAACCTTGTTACAAACAATATGTTCGATGAAATGGAGGACATGGATGTGGACGGTATTGATGCTCTGTCCTTCAATATTCGCCCGGATTCACCTCCGATTCGTCTTCGAATAGATCCCCGGGTAACCACCTGAATCGCCACCTGAACGTGTGTCGCAACGCCGGCAATATGCGCTCATAATGTGTTCCTTGTCAGCATATGTTGACAGTGGAAATGATCCCTTTCCGCTGTACGGATTTTAATCATGTCTGATGGCCACATCTATCATTGATCTATCTTATAAAATTAACCAGCTTAATGGCACTGTCGTTTCTGAAGGAAAGCTTCATTTTTGGTAACTTTTAAATTAGTTTTATACTTTTAAACTAGATTTCACCTTCACTTTCATTTCATTCAACATGTTGCTTTGCATTTTGTCTTGCACACTACCACTGCCATTTACTCATTACTCTTATACATATAACTGCTTAATTATCCTATTACAGGGCTATTGCTTATTGCTTTTATGTAATTGTTTTCTTTTTTAGCAGACAATCATCTATTTACAGCAATAAATACCATTTTGTTTTATTATGCTGAGGTGGCGCTAAGCAAGAATAAATAAATAAATAAATAAATAAATAAATAAATAAATAAATAAATAAATAAAGGACAAGGTGACGTCATGTTGGGTTGTCATGGTAGCTCGCGTGAGCAGCAATGTAGTGATGTCATTATCATGACGATGGATGGTGTCGGGCGCAAACGCCGTGCCTGTTCTTAGGGTGGCACGTGTTTCCGTCGTCTATTTTCTTTACTGGAGGCCGACATCTCGTTTTCTATGGTGGAACGTGGTTGCTGTGTGACTAAAAGTCATACAATAGGATAGGAGTGTGTTCTGCGGAAGTGTACGATTCGATGAGAGAATATCTAATTACACAATTCGACTCGACAACTATTTTATCTGGTTCGGTTTATTCTAACGTCTTCCACACCTTCTATCTACTCTGGCCACCCTATTCCCTCCATTCCTGATCTGCTCATTGTTGAGAATTTGTGTCCTTATTTTCAACGTGCAGCCTAAGGGCTGCACGTTGAAAGTATTGATTGGTCTACCCCACACATTTACTGAACAGCCACCCTATTTAATGACGTTATGACGTATCATGGTTCTGGTCGGAAAAGCGGCCGCTCAGGTTCAATGGCTTAAACAAATATTGTAATTTTTATCCTTATTTCTAAGATGTTGAGTGTACTGGGTGAAAACTCACGCAACAGGTGTTCTCGTAATAAACCACTCGTCCCGTTCTGTGCTTTACACGTGATTTTAAGAATCTTTTGTTCCGCTGGCAACTGTTTCATCAACATTATTCACCAATCTGTGGCATTTAAAACGAAAAATGGGATTCGTTTCAGTGATTGGAGAGGTTCGATCAAATTCCACCCTTTGAAATTAAATATGCGGACAGGTTACATCGACACATCAAAACGAAATAACCTTCAAATCAATCCGAATTGACACACCAAGTTAATTACCCAAGACACAAAAAATGCATTTTGCGTGTTCGATTGTAAATTAAAGCCACGGATGCAAATTTGGTTTTGTGTGATATTTGAATAAACTGTGGTTGCCGGAAGAAACTTCGCAGAGAGTGGAGTTTTATTCAATTTATAAGTGGGATTATAACTAATTGAAAAATCACGTAGAAGCCAAACTTTATATTTGATCTGAAACTTCGGAAAAAAAACATTAGGGCAACTCAGATCCATACATATCCTCAAATATTAATAATTCTTAACGCACAAACTGTCACTTCAAACTTTTATGACTTCCTCTGTGCATTAGTTATGAAGGAGATATTGATTGCATAACAAAACAGCGATCCAAGTGTACTTACACTGAGTAGTAATTAAAGAGAAATAGGCCCTATTAAATAATGGGCGGTACGGAAAAACAAACACAAACTGATGGATACTCTGTTACAAATTTCAGAAATAATATCCAGATGTGACAGGAATGATAGTCCGTAGGAAAATTAGTCCCTCTGGACTATAATTCCGCGGAATAATAGTCCAGAGGGACTAACGCTCCTACGGACTATCATTCCTGTCACACCGGCAATCCGTCGCCCTCTATTATAAGCTACGTAGTGTTAGTTGGTGGACACGTTGTCATATGAGGCAAAGTTTGGAAAACATTTGTATGAGACGGAGCGGAGCATTATATACTCGTCCAAAAAAGAAAGTGTGCATTACAGAAATTGATCAAACTCCAAAAAAATAATTTCGTAGGTGTAAAGAGTGTTAACCTGTTCATGAATAAGTTATATTGAACACAAAAACAGCTTTCCCCGTTAAAATTGCATTAACGTTAAATGACGTGCTGCACGTTTGTGAAAAGGCATGTTTTGCACGTGGAGAGTCTGAAAATTCATGCAGCAGTGTGAATCCTTGGGTATTTAAACACTAAAGTAAGGCCTTCCTATCGTTCACATTCAAACCTGCGCTGCTGTTAAAACGACTCCACATTAGCATGCCAAGATTGACAATGAATCAACGTCTCCTTACCCTGGGCATGATTAGAGCTGGCAGAACACACAGAGAGGTTGCCCAGCATTTGAACTGCCACTGTAACACTGTAGACAGGCTAGTCCATCGACATACACAACATGATGACGTTCGAGACCGACCCCGCTCCGGGAGACCCCGAGTTACCACCCCTGCACAAGATCGGTATATCCGTGTCGTCCATCTCCGGAACCGGCAACAAACGGCAACGACGACAGCCAGGAACATCCCTAACCTGAGACGGATACATCCTCAAACAGTAATCAACCGGCTGAGCGAATACGGCTTACGTCCTCGAAGACCTGCAATTCGTCCGATTTTGACGTTATGTCATCGTCGTGCTCGACTGCAGTGGTGTAGACAACATCTCAGGCATCCCTTACACTGGTGGCGACGTGTTTTATTCACAGATGAATGTCGTTTCCATCTTTCATCATCAGATGGCCGCCAGAGAGTGTACAGACGTCGAAACGAACGCTACGCAGATCCAGGTGTCGTGGAGCGAAACCGTTATGGGGGAGGGTCTCTCATGGTGTGGGGTGGCATCACTGCCTGTAACAGAACTGAGTTGGTCATTATTGATGGCAATCTCAATGCAGCCAGATATCGTGATGAAGTGCTTACACCAGTTGTTGTCCCATTTCTGCAACGTCACGGCCCCGGCGTCATTCTACAGCAGGACAACGCCCGCCCCCACGCAGCTCGTGTTGTTCAACAGTATCTGCAGCAACAACAAGTGGATGTTCTTCCCTGGCCCGCAAATTCGCCCGATATCTCACCCATTGAGCACGTATGGGACGAAATGAAACGTCAGCTACGCCGGCTTCCCCATGCACCGTCAACGCTTGTGGAACTCCAAAGACAGCTTATCAGAATATGGAACAACTTCCCACAACACTTCCATGCTAACTTGTTCGCTTCCATGAGGCGTAGATGCACAGCAGTAGTCGATGCAGACGGAGGTCATACCAGATATTGAGTGTGTGACTTTTGTGTTTGACCCTCAGTGTCTTTGACTCTCCATGGCACCAAGAGTATTCGTCGTAGCGTAATGAAATTTCTCGTGTTGATCACAAATTGATTCATCTGTGATTGAATAAAATTTCCATGAATGAAAATAATATATATCTTTTTTTAGTGTTATTTTTTAGCATGCACACTTTCTTTTTTGGGAGAGTATATGTCACCGTATCTGCCAACTAACCACTCTGCGACGTACTAATTATTCCTGCGAACTCAGACAGAAATAATATTTTTTTTAAGCAAACCGGCCAAAAAAGTCCATTTACAAGTTCTAGATTTTTGGGGAACGCAAATGTACCCTGTTCGATAGTGTGTGTTGTGCCATATAAATATGTAACTTATCATGAGAGAGTCTGTCATTACCTCTAGATTTAAAAAATAGACTTATACTCATATATACTTTATACACTGGGTCGTTACTCCAGGTTAAGAACTAAACTAAAAAGCATCTAGGACCAATCTGATTTTACAGGAAGTTTAGAGTTATAAAATATAAATACGGTTAGAATTCACGATGCTGAAAAAAGTAACTTACAACGCAGCACGTCACCACTCTGCGAGCAACCAGAAATCGGAATGTGTGCCATACGCATTGGAACATCACACTTTCAAAATTACGTATTTTCCAGGAACAAAACACAAATGTGTTTGGCCAGCACACATATTACCGTGACCGCAAAAGGCGTCCTCTCTCTCTCTCGCGCGATCAGATCGTGTCATCGCGACACGTGTTCAAAAGTGGATAGATATTTTATAAATAAATATGCCGAAACCAAGACCCCAAAAACTAAAAAAAGAATGTTTGTCTTTCAACCGTAGACATTCTGTAGTGTTGTGAGCACGAAAGCAGGCAGAGAATTAGTCATGTAATTAAGAAAGTAAGTGGATAATGAATTTAGACCGGCTTCCTTATCCACTTACCTTCTTAATTACTTTACTGCACATGAAAAACAATAATAGGTTTTGTTCACGGGGTGAAGTGGATGATCGAAAATTGGACATGAGTGAGTGAAATTCGGTCGTATTACAAACATTTCTCAAAAAGCAATTTGCTTACTATTTAAACACGTTTGACCTTCCACTGTGTTCTATTCAAACCGCATCGCGTATGAAACGATAAGTTACTCAAAAGAGCTTCTGCGTTTTGTGAATGAGTACAACAGTAAACGGGTTTGTACAAAAATACAAAATATCTCATGGAAAATGTAAGTTTTAATGCCCGACGTGAATGTTTCTGGAGGATCCTTTTGTTTTAAGCGGATAGGAAGAGAATTCCATAGTTTTCACCTAGCAACGACAATTACTGTATTACCAGCAGTACTGGCACAAAGTGGAAGTTCCACCCAAGCAATAACTTTGAAATTACTTGAAAAAGCGTAATCAAAACTTCAGCCCATGAACCTTCTGGGTGAAACACGAAGTGTAATAGCTTAACACTTTGAACTCCGGTGGTATCTTCCATTCCAGTTCAATGGCAGCAATTAGACGAGTCCATAATCATTATTTGGGGTAGCCCAGTTAATATTTTCAACGTGCAGCCTAAGGGCTGCACGTTGAAAATATTGATTGGTCTACCCCACAGATTTACTGAACAGCCACCCTATTTAATGACGTTATGATGTATCATGATTCTGGTCGGAAAAGCGGCCGCTCAGGTTCAATGGCTTAAACAAATATTGTGCTTTTTATCCTTATTTCTAAGATAAACGGGTTTGTAAACGAGAGCATACACTAAAGAATGTATGTCTTTGGCCCTTTAAACCTCAGAGGCCGCTTTTCAGCCCCAGTAACAAATTACTTGATAATTTCAGTAAGTAGGTTGACTTTTTAGTGAAGATGTGGTGTAGACCAATCAATATTTTCAACATGCAGCCCCAAGGCTGCACGTTGAAAATATTAATTGGTTTACCCCTAAATAAAGAAGATGGACTCTTCCCGTTACTATCATTGAACTGATATGGAAGATACCACTAGGGTTCAAAGGGTAAGATGAAAATATTTAAGGCAACTGATGACTACAATTATTTCGAAAATCAACAACAACAAACATATAAAGAAATCGTCTATTCAATGTCATCAGTGCTGAAAAAATACACCAAGGGTCATAACTAAAAATGGACGTACAACACAGCAGGGTATTTTGATCTGTTTCAGATGGTGTAGTCTGTGTCCCAAGGCACTTGAATTGATTTCGATCGGTAGCAATTTTTTTTAAATTTTCCTTTTTTTTTATTCAGCCTCGTTTTCGAGTAGTTCCCAAGAAGTTGTTCTCACAAAATGTAGCACACTTATAGACGTCGATGTCTACTGCCCATATAACGCATCGATTTTGATATAGAGACTTTATGCAAAACAGCGCCCAATTTAGGCGTTTTTCTTAAAGTTTTAATTTTAAATTGAGTATTAAACTTTCGTTCTCGAAATGTAGGAAATATATTCTTCAACAACAAAACATATCTAAAAATGTGGTACTGACCTAAATCTCGACGGCTATGGATAAACGTTCGGGTGACGTAATTCACGTCAACGTTACAAAAATTAAAGTACATTTTAGTATGTGGTGAGCTAAAACAATACAAAATATATCTGCTTTTGTATTTATTTTTATTTAACGTCATTTACGGCTTTTTACGTCATTTTATTGTTTTACGCACCCCTCCATCCTTGTTAACTCCATAACCCTAAGAACCGATATAGATACATCTATAATATTTCACATATGCCTACAGGTATAGTTGAAGTTATGCATCGTTTCATTTCGAATGTCGTTGTCAAAAAATACTTAACCCTATGACGTTTTCCCACCGAGGGAAACGGAGTCAGAAAAATTTTGAAAATCCAATATCAATCAGATAGCAGAACTTTGCCGTAAACAACGTCGTGGTTACCCTTCTCGCATTGTTAACACCTCACCCCTACAAACAATACGGATACATCTGCAGTATTTTCATATACATCCAAAGGAATAGCGGAAGTCGTGCATCGTTGTATTTTATTGACATTGTTGGAAAATACTTCACGCTATGATGTCTTCCCCTCCGAGGGTCGAAAAAAGTCAAAGTTAAATTCCATTACACGAACTTTAAATCAAAGGACATAATAATTCTCGTGGTCGCGAAAGCAGAGTAAAACTTTTAAAAAAAAATTCGATTTCAGATACCAAAGAAATGATGTAAACAACGTTGGGTTTACCCCTCCCATTTGGTGACAGCCCTTCCTCCCAAACTACAAAACATTATAAATTATTGTGATGAATCGAGGGTAACATGGTCTATATGTTCCAATAAGACACCGCCCATAGCCCAAAACATACATCGTGAAACACGAGAGGCTTATTTACTAAACTTCTGATCGTTAAAAGTTGCCTTGTTCAGGGCAACTTTTAACGATCGCAAGTTAATAATAATAATAATTGATTTTCCAGAGCGTAAAACCACAAATAGTGCTCTAAAACGCTTGACAGAAATAAAGAGTCAAATCTGTTTTGGTTGCCTCATAGAGAGGTTCAGGAGAATGCTTCAGTAAATAGGAAACTTTTAAGATTTCTTTTGAAGACATCGAGAGTTTGTGAAATTCTGACACTAATTGGTAGGGAATGCCACAATCTGGGACCCACGATGGAGAGCACACGATCATGAGCCTCATTAGATCTGCTAAAAGGTACAACTAGGTAAATTTGGTTTTTAGATCTGAGACTGCGCGATGGTTTATATACAGTGAGGAGCTCTTGCAAGTAAACTGGAGCCAGTTTGTGGATACATTTAAATACTAGGATCAATATTTTGAAATCAATTCTCTGTTTAACTGAAAGCCAATGTAGTTGTCTTAAAACAGGTGTTATGTGTTCAGAGCGTTTGGTACCAGCAATTATCCTAGCAGCAGTATTCTGAACTTTTTGAAACTTCTGAATCAGGCACTGGGACAGCCCCACTAACACTGAACTACAATGGTCTAGTTGTGAGGTGATGAAGTAGTGCACAAGTTTTTCAAGTGCTGACTGGTTAAGATAAGGTCGCAATCTTCCAACATTACGAAGCTGCCAGTAGCATTTTTGACATTTTATTGATATGGATGTCTAGTTTTAAATTTTAGTCCATAATCAGTCCAATATTCCTGGCCGATTCACTTTTCATAGTGATGTTGTTTCCAACCAGAATTGATGTAACAGAGAGTGTAGGCATGCGAACCCCGGATATCATTAAAAAATCAGTTTTAGAGTCATTCATTTTCAGCTTAAAGTCTATCATCCATTCCCGCACGAGATTTAGGCAAGTTTCCATGTTGTTGATTGATGTGAAAAAGTCACTTGGAACAGGTGGGTTGAATGTGGTGTACAGGTGGGTGTCGTCTGCGTACAGATGATATGATATGCCATGCTTTTTGAGAAGGCGACCTAGAGAAGAAGTGTACAGAGTAAACAAGAGTGGTCCAAGAACTGAGCCATGAGGAACACCACACTTTAACTTTCTGCATTCTGAACCGATCTTATTCATATATATTTGTTGACTGCGACCTTCTAGATATGATGAAAACCACGATAAGACAGTTCCACATATGCCATGCTATGTCAATGTCTGCATGAGAATACCATACAGTGAGGATCAGACCATGGTCGACTGTGTCGAAGGCTGCTGACAAATCCAAGAGAACAAGCAGTACAGCCTTACCCTCAGACACTGATTTAACAATGTCATTGTTGACTCGCGGTAAAGCTGTTTCTGTACTGTGGTTGGCATATATGCAGACTGGAAGGGCTCTAGCAGATCATTTTCATGCAGATGATTTTTTAGTTGTAAAGCAACAACCCTTTCCAACAATTTAGACAGGAAAGAGAGGTTCGATACTGGTCGATAATTCTTCAGGTTGTCCGTATCAAGAGATGATTTCTTGATGAGTGGAGTAACAAGTGCTTTTTTCAATGGGTTTGGAACAAACCCCTCATGTAGGGATGCAGATATAATAGATGTTATGGCTGACAGAAGATAATCAATTTCTCTTTCAAAAGGAATGTTGGAATTTGATCTAGATCATTGGATTTATTGGATGAGATAAAATCATTTTTCGAATGTCGTCTTCTGAGACAGAGTGAAAATTAGAAAAATCACTTTTTATGTCAAGATGATCAAACTCTGGTGGTTCACATGATGATATATTATCCAGAATTACTTGAATTTTAGTTATGAAATAATCGCTGAATTTTTTTCAGAATTTCTTCAGTATTTAGATGATCTGGGAAAATGACGTTTTGTTCTTTACCAAGGAGACTGTTGGTTAGCAAGAACAGCACCCTTGTATTAGATGACTCCTCTATAAGAGAATTGTAGTACCCCTCTTTGCCTTTTGGATGATCTTATTAGTTGTATTTCTTTGGTGGCAGAGCATCTTCCGGTGAACCTCAAGCTTCGTTTTATTGTGAAGACGCTCAAGTCTGCGACGCTGTTGTTTAGCAGCTCTAACATCTTCTGTAAACCACTCCACTTTTTCCCTATGAGTTATAATTTTTGACCGGTGTGGTACATGTTCAGCCATGATGCCCTTAAGAGTTTCTTCAAATAAAGATAGCAATTGCTTAGATGATTCATGACTACTACAAAAATAGTTCGAACACAGAATTGATGAACTGATATCCATTTTCAAGGCATCAATATTTATGGATTTATATTTCCGATAAGTAATTTTCTTGGGAGGAATTTTTGAAGTTGCTAGTGTTGATTCGGCCAAGAACGCATAGTGATCAGACAATGCTGGATCTGTGACATGGATATTTTGTACTGATGTGCTGTTACGTTTACGAACAAGAATTAGATCCAAGGTGTGTCCTCTCCTGTGGGTAGGTTTTGAGACCAGTTGTGAATAGCCAAATGATTCGAACAAATTTGTGAATTGCTTGGCAAAAGTGTCATTTAAATTGTCAACATGGATGTTGAAATCACCAGCAATAGCTATATCGCATTCATACAAGGCATAGAAGGACAGACATTCTGAAAATTCATTTAGAAACTGTGCTGATGTAAGTTTGTTCCGTTTTGATGGTGGCGGTCGGTAAACTACGAGTAATCGAAGTGAATGGTTGCTCGACATGAGGCAGTCTATCCTTTCAAAAGATGGCGGAGATTTGTATAAATCAGAATGCTGTTTTATGTTTAAGACATCACTGTGGATGACTGCTACACCGCCACCTTGATTCCCACGTGAGTTGTGTAAGATGGAAAAACCCAGCGATAATAGTTGTCCAATGGAAAAACTGTCACCATCATTTTCTTTCAACCACGTTTCAGTTAGAGCCAAAACACCGAGGTTGTTATCTAGTATGAAATCCTTTAGATCATGTTCCTTCCCAGAAACAGATCTTGTATTAAGTAATCCTAAGTTCAAATCAGGTACTTTGTTCCTCACAGATCTGGCATTGACCGTTGAAAATATTATATTGGAGGTAGTTTTGTAATGAGCTGTATCTTTGTGGATTAAACTAATGTTACTGAAATTCACACCAGAAGTAGTGTGTCTTTTGACATCCTGTCTGTGTTGTAATTTGACAGGTTCTATTTGGTATACTTTGTGTGATCTGTTGATGGGATGACTGCAATATCCATTCTTTTTTCAAGGTTTTGAAAACACTAGCTTTGGGCCTAAGCTAAATATGGTTCATTGTTTTGTTGATGGAACTGAGATCATCAGGAGCTCAGAAATGTGTGCACATTTGGTGGCAATATAAATCAGAGTTTAGTAAACAAAGTGGATAAATAATTAAAAAATCAGATAATTTCATTCCATCTTAGTTCAAATCGTAAATCGGTTTATAATTTAAAGAAAACTTCATTGGGAACACCGTCTTCTCCACGTGTGCAAAATCTGGAAAAATGGTTTGCAAGTCACTCAGTTGGGGAAACAATTACGAAACGATTGACGTCATTTTAAATATTTCGCATGGTGACGTCAGACGGTAACATATGCTACTGGAGGCGTTAACATAGAAGAAACTACGCGAGTCCTCATCCAATCAGGGGGCGGAAATTTTAGTCTCATTATTGAAACACAGCACTATATTTATATCACATGCGTCTCAAGGATTAATTGTGAAGGCGTGCATTGTCATTTTTATGCACATTGCCTGAAAATTGTTGACATAAATTCCTATCGAAGGTCGGAAAACGTCAAAATAAAATTTCACTGCACGAAGTCAAAATCTTACGACGTTTTATTACTCGTGTTCCCAAATACAAAAAAAAAAAAATGAAAAAGCAGACGTCAGATAGCGGAGATATGATGTAAAGAATCTTGTGGTACCAGTTTTTCATTTTGGTGTTTACATTCCCTTTTCAACCTCTTTTTGAACATTTGCCATTCTAAGTTGTGAAAATATAATCATAATACACATCAGATTTGACCGCCAAAGCGGAGTTAGCCGCCAAAACGCCCTTGGCCACCACAAAAGAGCTGGCCACAAAATGGCGTTGGCCGCTAAAATGGCGTTTGCCGTGCTTCGTTGAATGACTACTGGAAATTTGCTTTGCTGTTTCAAAATCATCCAGTTAAGTCATTCAACGTACGCCTTTTTCACCTTCAGCAACGATTTAGGTTATTTTTCCTTCTCCAGTTCTGATGAAATTTGGCACACTTATAGCCTTTTGTTTCTAGTTCTCAAGGCTGCTTTAGATTTTTGATTTATACCTTTATCCAAAACAGAGCCCAAATTTAGGCGTTTATCTTCAATTTTAATATCAACTTTTGTATCAAGCCTTCTGCTTTCAGATTTTTTAAACATCTCCTCCAACAAATACCATATCTAAAAATGTGGAATCGACATGGGAAATTCTTAACAGTTATGGTCGTACTTTCAAGTGACGTTATTGACGTCAACATCACCAAAAATTAAATAGCCTCGGGTTCTCTTGACATTTTAGTATATTGTGAGAAAAACAAACCTCTAAAAAAAAACCAAAACAACCCCCCAAATAGTCGATAGACTTCTTCAGGTTTTCGATTTATCACCATTTTTGAGGTTTTAACGTCACTTCAACTTTTAGTGTCATTATAGACATTCTTGAATAAAAACGTTGTTTTTCTAACACGTATAGATATAGCTCTCTATTAATGAAACACGCAATTATGAAATTCCACGCACTATAACGTTAATGATGCCTCTGTTAAATATAGTTGTTACAGTATCATATTTGAACTTTTATACAAAATAAGGCAGATAAACGTCTTTTTCGTGAACAATTAATATCGAACACGTCATGTTATAATATATTCTCCAATACAAAACATATCTAAAAATGTAGTCTGTAGCTAGCGTTGCGGTAACGGTTGGACGTCCACGTCGCAAAATTTAAAGTTCCTCCGATTGCCATAAAAGTTTGGTATGTTATGGAACTCGAGAAATAAAAATATAACTCTTTTTAGATTCTTTGCCTTAACTTAATTTTCGACGTTGTTACTCCAATTGGCGCTTTCCGTGCCCCATAAACGTGTGTTATGCCTAAAACAATGATCATACTACTTACAAAGACCAAACTTACATTGTTGGCATTTCTTCAGCACTGCCAAGTTTCTTGGTGATTGATGCAAAACTGTTTGAGTTACAACGCAAATGACGTTATAGAGGGAAAATTATCCATTCCAAGTGTATTACGTGTGTAGCTATAACCATAGCGCACTTTCCGAGACAAAACTTCATATATCGGCATGGCAGTGATATTTCTGAAACATTGCGGAGGTTTTTTGTGATGGACGCAAAGATGTCGGAATAACAATGCAAATAAAGTTAACACATGGGACTTTCGGTTTGAATCATGCCAACAACCGTGACCATAGAACTTACAGAGAAGAAACTTAACATGTCGCCCCGGCAATGACATTTCGAGAGCATTGCCATTTTTTGCGATTGACGCAAAACTTTGTGAGGAAGCCGCGACGTTCGGATAGCTGAAGAAGGAGAAAAAATAACCTGTCAGAAAACCGTAACAGATCTGAGAACAATTTGTAATTGTGTTCATAAAAAGAGGTTATTACTTGGTTTATTATTTATTAAACATATTTTATTTGTTATAACAAAATGGATTGGATAACAAGTGCCGAGCACTTAGATAATATCCTTTCCTTAATATACATTTGAAAATTTCAAATTATGTTTACAAATATTTACAAAAAGTTACCAAAATGTGCATGCAATGGCAAAGCAAACTTATGAATAATTAAAACAATATTGTGTATGTACACTCTTCAAGATGGATGTTGGTAAGTATTCGACTTTACAAGAGTCAGAACAGATAGGTGGGAGGGAGGAGAGCAGAAATGTGAAAGGTGAACTGTCACATCGCAACACTGCTGGACTTGGTCAACTAGCCAACGTGTCATATTACGGCACAATCGCGATTCCAGCCGAACCGCGATTAAGACGGAGCCCCGTTACCACTGCTATAGCCAGGGCATACAGGACAAACATACGGAATGCACAAAGCCGTGACTGAAGGAAATGGAAGTGAACTTGACACTCATGTTATAGGACATTTGGCTGGGAAGATGTCAGACTAGTCTGCCTGATTACGATCCAGTCTTAAAACTTAATTACTTGGTTAGTTTCATATCGGCGGAGATATCAGCCCTCGGTAACTTCACATCAGTTTTTGACCTTAGATCTCAGGTTGATATGGAGTTACCTCGGCCTCTTTTTTCGGCTGATATGAAGCAACCAAGTAATAATCTCTAAATATGGACTCGTCGATATATGTCCTAAGTAACAAGACGTCAAGTTTTTCTCCAAAACTTGGGGTCTTTCCGGGAGTTAAAATAACTTCATTTCCAATTTGAAACGATATATTAAATACGATGAGGAAAACAGTTCCAATTTTGGTCAAGCCAAATGATCCCGACACATGCGATTAACTCTGCAATGTTAATATCTTGCTGGTTTTCTGAAACCGGAACTATATTGAATCACGACGCTACAGCAACTGCCACACCGCGTTAAGTTCACCTGTCTCCATAAAGTCTCACGTAACAGCGTTTCATAACTCTAAAAGACGGACTTCATTGAGATCATGTGGAGAGGGATAGTGTAAGGTTACCGTGATATAGACAAGTTCTGCTTTACTGGTATTATAAGATCTGGTATGTAATGCCCGGTACACGAATACTCTCGTATGGGTATCACAATCCTAACTGTTTTGGTGTAACGGGAAGGTTGAAATTCTACGAGGGGCGACCCGGGACGCAACAATTTGATGATGATTAGTAATGAATGGACTGAATTATTACTGATTCTCCATACAAATACAAAACAGAGTCACCCATTGAACTGTGTATAGTAAACCTAATGGCTGAGTGGGTGTCATTCGCAAGACGTGTTCAGAGGGTCGAGCAAAATATGTTTCAGTGAGCAAGTGATAAATCTATCTAGGCATTTTATTTCTAAAACATTCAGAAACATTCTGTAAAAAACGAAACACCAAAAAATATTCCAGAATCGCAATATATATTTTTTCGATCTCACGTGAATCGTGGTACATTTTTGAACCCCATACTCTCCTCTAAGGTTCATGAAACCATCGAACAATTATTATTGATTTCACATTGTTTCATTTTAAAAAACAGCATGGCCATTCCTATGTACCGGAGCACGGCGGTTTGTAAGTATTTTTTTACGTGATATGATCCCTGTACGACCATAAAACTCAGACTTGAAAAGCGGTAAAACACGATCATTCAATAATATTCCCAGTACAGAACCGGATGTACGCAGTGGTAAACTACAGTTATGTCCCAAACGTCCGACATCCTCTGATGTGAGAACACGTTTGGTACTGTAAGACCTTTAACCCTTAACGGCATTGACGCATTTTCACAGTATTTACCACAAACATGACAGGGTTTGTCCTTTGGCTTTGGAGTGGATTCTAGTCAAGCCTTGGCATCCTACTAAGGCAGTCAAGACTATACTAGAACCACTGCCAGTAATCCTTGAATTTAGCAGGTACGTAGACATAAAAAGGGTCGGATCATCTGTACTGTAGTAGATAAATAGGATGAATATGGAATTAGGCCTCTTTTGGTCAAACATTAGGCGCACTATTATCAATTTTCAGCATACCGTTACCGGGTGTACATATTATTTCTTCAGAGATTGCAGGCGTAAGTTACATTCGAAATTCGATTCCATTCGAAATCGTCCTGGTAATTCAATTCAATTCGCGTGGCACCGATTCTGGAAATTTCGATTCTTTGAAATGTTCTCAAAATGCTTCTAATTTTACATCTGGAACATAATTAAGCACCCCTAAAATGCTCCATGAAGTGAAGTTGCTGTTTCTGATTATTATATTTTAATGACTGCTATGTCTTGTAGTACTTTTCATTTAGTGAAACATTGATGTTTCTGATTGATAGCGTACCCCAAACCCACCCCTCGTCCACGTGAAGCATGCTTCTCACGAATGTCGCACAAAACATTTTCATCCACATGCAATATCTCGGGTATAAACAAGAAAATGTGTCACTTATTTTATCAATAAATGTTGACATAGCAAGGAGGAGACTGTCAGGGGCACTAAGACGGCAAATCGTTGACATGCCTGCTACAGGCTTCATTCGAAGCTATTGGAAGGCAACTTGGCAAAAGTCATTCTGTCATCAGCAGACTTGTCCGACATCAACAAACCAACGATGATAAGTACCGACCAAGGTCTGGACAACCCCAGAAGATCGGAGTCTGGCATGCCTAGTTAGGCGTGAAACCTTTGCTTCAAGTGGAGTTTTGAAACCCCTTTGACTCCCCAACGGGCGATTGTGCAACAGATCTGTCCGAAACCGTCTCAGAGCACTGGGTATGAGGTCCGGAAGGGTCATCAAGTGCCCAGCTCTGTCCGAGCAGCATCAAAGACGATATTTGCAGTGGAGTATGGCACGACAACATTTGAATCTCAGGACTTGGAGGACAGTCCATTGGTCAGACGAGAGTAGTTTCTGCTTCACGTCACAGATGGTCGCATGAGAGTGTGGAGACATAGAAATACTGCTTACATGCCCTGCGGATACCTCTCTCATGATTGTAAACTTGATATGGTGACTGTACGTGGGAAACTCAATAGTCATCAGTACATCCGGAGCATTCTCATTCCGGTTGTCGAGCCTAATTTTGAAAACCACCCGTTGGCTACTTGCCCTGAGTTCATGGACGACAATGAAAGGCCACATCGTTCCCATGCTGTGAGAGCATTCCTTCAGGACAACGCCATTACAACACTACCTTGGCCTGCAATGAGCCCTGATTTGAATCCCTTAGAACACATTTGGGACTTTTTTGGACGTCGTGTGGAAGCAAGGGATCCGCCTGTACAGAATCGGGCCGATTTGGAAGCTGCATTGCATGAGGAGTGGCAGTACTTGACTCTGGACCGTATCAGAAGGCTCACTTAGGGGGGGGGGGGGGGTGGTTCAGGCTGTCATCCGGGCATGTGGTGGATACACTCGCTACTGACGTCAGCCACTACTATTATGCTCAGGAGATCACAAGTTACATTTTTTTCAGCAATTACCAGCATTGTTTCATCATGGACTGTTCCAGCACCATACTTTTCGTGAGCACATTTTCCGTCAAACACATTAGTGACAGATACGTGTAATTGGCGTCATTAAAATACTGCCTATTTTCATCATTATGTTGTCTTTCATTTGTCAATAAACCATTCTTTCCGCAAACGATCACTTTTGGCACTCTGAAAGATATCATGAAAGTAATGACAGTTTCTGTTAACACAACTGCGAAAAAAAAACAGAGGGTGATTAATTAAGTTCCAGGTGAACATGTCGCACCTTGAGCTTTTCTTCTGTTATCATGTCTTCTGTATAGGAGACCTGATGAATGAAGAAGAATTCAAGGTAGTTGGTTTCCGAAACTACATTGATTCCAATTCTGGAATATTCCGCTTATTTGATTTACCTGCTCAAACAGTCTGAACCCGAGTGGAGACAGGCAGTACTTGCTACATTTGCCCTTTTTAGAAGGGGCAATATCTACAACTTGAAATTTATTTATTTATTGGGGTTTAGCGACACTTTATACAGCCAGGGTCATCTCGTGTCAGGCTATTTTACGGGTGGAGGAAGCCGGAATACCCGGAGAGAACCACCGAACAACGGCGAGCAACTGTCAGACTCCCCAACGTACTAACACCACAAATGCAGGGTTAGCATTAGTTGAAGAGAGGTGCACCATCAACGTGTAGTACGCCTTAGTACACAGCGCCACAGTGCCCCAACGTGGCCAATCGGGATGAAGTGCCTTGCCCAAGGACACAACGCGGTTGCGCAGGTGGGATTCGAACCGAGGACCTCTCGGCTTGCAGCTTATATCTCTACCTACTGAGCCACCGCGCCACCATATAACTTGAAAAGCGGTGGGATTAGATACGATTTGATTCGATATGAACTTCTCTACCTGATTGAATTTAACTCGAAATTTGAGATTCGCAGGATTCCAGTTCTGATCTAATTTACTGAACTCGTTTAGGACATTTCACTATAAACTGAGAGCTCATTGGTTTATTAGAAAATGACTTTAACCCTCTGCACACTGATGTCAAAATATCAAAATTTCAAGCAGAAAATTTTCCCACAACGCAACTGGAAATTTAACCAATTCAGTCTTGTTTGACAGAGCTCACAGAGCTCTGTCAAACAAGATAGAATTGGTTAAACTTTAGTTGCATTATGGGAAAATATGTTTGGTTGAAATTTAAGTATTTTGACATCAGTGTGCAGAACGTCAATGTGTAACAGTGGGTAGAAGCACAACGTTTACAATTATGATGATAATGAAACTTGAAAATTTGTTCAACATTTCGTTTCCAAAGCATATAAACGTTTTTCATTCCCCATTTGCAGATTACTTTTTCCCAAGAAAGAGTATGTAATTTGAAAGATCTTTGAATATGTTTAATCAGAACTATATCGCTGTCATGTGAATATACATGTACTATCAGCTCAAGCTTTTTATTTTTAACCACGGTGGTACCCTCCGTGTTAATTCAGTGTCAACAATTGGAAGAGTTCACATTCATTATGGGGTTTGACCAAATAAAATTTCTAACATGCTGCCAATATACCGGACGCTGAAAATATTGATTGGTCCCCCACGCAAATGCACTGATTAGTTGGCATTTAGCACGGAGAAGGCACATCGTTTGATATCTCTCCTCAGATGAATGATGCAGATTTTTGAGGCATCAGTTTCGTGACTTATTGTTGAAAACTAAGCGTCTACTGTTGTGTCTTTCTACACGAAGGGCACATCCAGTCGTGTCCACATCCAACAAACGGTACACTGGGGCAGTATCACCCCCCCCCCCCCCCCCCACACACACACACATATCCGAGCATATCGAAATACTTGACATAGCGGAACTCTGATTGTAGAAGGGTATACTCCTTGTGTGATGATTGCATATGGCAAGGGAAGCGACATTCTCTACATGTATGACGTACGACCCTCTGTAAACAGATAAACAAGCTCTTCATACACGAAATGACTCGTGATATTTAATTTGAAACCCATTTTGGAACTCCACACAATTAGAGAAAGTGGAAAAGACAATTGGGGAATTGCGTAAAATCATTTTTGAATTGCGTTCACATCAATCTGGAGTCGTGAGATATTGTTTTCTGTGCTATTTGTGCGTATGTGTTAGTTCAATGCAGTAATTTTCGTTTTAATGACACTGTTTGCATTTTATGCAGAAGGCAAATCAAAGAAAACAGTATTTTAGTAGACTGACTGATATTCCTTAATAACAAAAAAATATTCTTTATGTCCGTAACTGATGTTGACAATCAACTATAGTGAAATTCCCGATAGAAAAAGACATTGATAAAAGTAAAATAACCCTCTCAAACAGCAAACAAGGCAATTAGTTTTTCCCTAGGGTCAGCTGGTTATCGGGTTACTTGAGAGTAAATTCACAGGGCTTATTCTCACTTACCCAGCAGACTGCAATTTCAGTCCAGTCCAGAATTGGTATTGGTCTGTTTTTATATTCACCGGGAGCAATTCTCACTTACCCAGCAGTGTTGTTTTAGCGAGAGTTAGCCATGTATTTGTTGACAAACGCTTCTCGTGCCGCGGAATGTTTGGTCAATCTTATCAGTAGTCATCAGAAGTTACTGATTAGTATTTGCACTGATTATTGTTAACCTTTATGACAAACATCTTTGTGCGGGTAGCTTTGATTATTATTTTTTTTTTATTATTATTATCGCTATCATTTGTAATGTGAGTATTATTTATGTTGTTGTTTTTTGGGGAGCATATAAGACGATCCGCATCCGTTCAATCATTAGAATATTTCTGCACATCAGAATGGCTAACGCTCAAGTAAATGTGCATTATATTCCAAATGATAGAGGAGGTCGATATCTCATATACAACAATTTCAAATTCAGTGTCAAGACTCGCAGAAATGAATCCGTCCATTGGAAGTGTTGTGTGAAAACTTGTAGGGCAACTGTCAACACAAAAAATGATATGATAACTTCAGTGAGAGATGTCCACAACCACGCAGCCGACAGTTCCAAAATAGCTGCAGAAGCAGTCATTGCAGAACTCAAAGCTACTGTCCGCAAGAATAGCAGACCGATCAGCACTATATTCCAAGAAGAATTAGCCAGTAAGTAATTTTTTAATCTTTGTTATAAAAAAATAATTAATTTTATTAATTTATAATTTATAATTTAAAAATTTGAAATTAAAATTAAAGGTAAATGTTTTCAAAGTTTTAAACCTGATTCTTGAATGTTTTATTTTGATTAATTAATTAATTCATTCATTCATAATTTTTTACAGGTCTGCGAACTGACGAGACTCACCCTGATATTTTAGCCAAGATGCCAACATTTTACTCGGCAAAAGCATCTTTGTACAGATCTCGAGCCAAAATGCAACCCAAGCTTCCAAAACGACGTGAAGACATCGTTCTCCCAGAGCATTACACAACAACAACAACTGGGGCCAATTTTCTACTTGCCAACGACGGTTCTAATGAAAGACTTATAATTTTTGCTACAGACGAAAACTTGTGTCATCTTTCACAGGCTTCTGTTTTTTATTGTGATGGAACATTTGACAAATCACCAAAAATTTTTCATCAATTATATACTATTATACTATTCATGCATTCGTCGATGGTCAAATGCGACCACTTGTCTATGCTCTGCTCCCCAACAAAACCCAAGTGACATATGAGAGATTCTTCACACTCACCAGCCAACGTGCCGCAGATAGCCAAACACCCCTAACGCCGAGAGAAATATTCATGGACTTTGAAATTGCAGCCCAGAATGCTGCAGCGACAGTTTTTCCGTTGGCTAATTTGAAAGGGTGTTTCTTTCATTACAGCCAGGCTGTGTATAAGTATGCTACAAAAGACTGTAAATTGCCGTACCAGGAAAATCTTGAAATAAGAACACTTGTGAAACGATCGATAGCTTTGCCGCTTTTGCCAGTAAACAGAATCAGTGATGCCTGGTTTGAAATCCTAGAGGAGTCGCCGGAATCTGAGGAAAGAAATGTCACCAAGTTCACAGACTATATGACTACCTACTGGGTAGAAGGAAGTCACGGACGTAACCTCTGGAACCACCATGAGACAGAAGGACCTCGCACCACCAACCATGTCGAGGGTTGGCACCGAAAATTACAACTGTTCATACCACCCTCAAAACCAAACATCTTCACATTGGTAGAATTCATAAAGAAGGAACAGGCTTTCCATGAAGTGGCAATCTTACAGACGGCAGCCGATGCCAAGAACCGTCCACGACAGCGACGCTACCAAAGGATCGATCAATCTCTAAATCATTTCAAACAGCTTTACCGCCGCGGAGAATTGGGAAATTTGGCCTTCTAAGACGCTGTGGGCCATGGAACAGGTTTTTAATTATAAATTAATTAATATATATGTATGAAAACATTGTTACATGCAGCTTGTTAATTATGAAAAACAGATTCATTTTTTTGTTGGTATTTTCTATCATTATAAATATCATTATAATTATGTGTTTGAAAATTATTATTGATGATGATCACGGCACTTCGCTAATAAATGGTTAATATAATATGGTATTTTCTATCATTATAAATATCATTATAATTATGTGTTTGAAAATTATTATTGATGATGATCACGGCACTTCGCTAATAAATGGTTAATATGAACACTGGTCTTCGTAATATAAATGTATGAAAACATTGTTACATGCAGCTTGTTAATTATGAAAAACAGATTATGATCACGGCACTTCGCTAATAAATGGTTAATATGAACACTGATCTTCTTCTTGTCTGTAAATTAATTATAAATATATGGTCGTCAAACAGTGAAAAATAGCGATATGGACTATAGTCGGCAACCCTTTGATATCGGATCAATTAGCACCTATACCGAGAACAATACCTGCTGGGTAAGTGAGAACATCCCATTCACAGTACGCCACGATATGTGAATGCGTTTGTCATACGACACGAGTGCCAGCTCGGAAGGATAGAAGTGGCGTGGCCTCTAGTTCTATCCTTCCGCGAAAGCATGATTGCCGTTTTGACGAAGGCATTCACACATCGCGGCGTTCGGGGTTTATTATACGTACCTTTGACACGGTATCCATTAGTTAAAAAATTCAAACATCACGCACAGAAAAATTGAAACTTTAAAACTCTTTATTATTTACTGACAGAAGCGTTCGATTTATTAGCTTTCGTCCTAGCTACCGAATTAACCCTTTACCTAACATGAAAAGCAGACGACACTTGCAAAAAAAAATTCTTGAAGAGCTAATTTTTTTCATTTTTTGTCTCAAAAACATAGGTTATGACCCCTCGTTGGAACGAGCTCGACGAGCTCGTTCCAACGAGGGGTCATAACCTATGTTTTTGAGACAAAAATGAAAAAAATAATGAAAATTAATTAGCGATTTTTTAGAATAGCGCTGGCCGGTTTTGGCCGTTACGTTGGGTAAAGGGTTAATCAGGGTCAGAATGCGACGTTTCAATTGGCTGATTGCGAAAGTGGGCCGAGTTTTAGTTCTTTTGATGAATCCCTGACATCAGGTGGAAAAATAAATAGTCCGTCAACGGAAATCCGTATGGAACACGCGTTCCGTACGGATTTGTAAATATGGAACTGGAGGAAAAGTAATAGGTGTGTAATATTTTTTTTAATTATATGCTCAGTACAAAATACATGTATTTTTCTGCTTAATAAACCTTACTATCACACTAGTGAGATATCGACATTTAACTCGCATCGTTCCATGCTAAAATTTACTGTTAGTTGGAATTCAGTGTGTTAACGTCACCGCTCGAATGCATTTGAAATTACTCCTCATTGATAATGAATCTTAACTGCTTTTTGTTTGCACAGTTGTCTGTAGACAAATAAGACGAAAATGTCCACTTTGCGTCGTTCCTTGTGTATGCACCCATTTGTCAGACAGGAGAATTTTTTCCTCAAGCGTGCGGGCGATGATCAAAAAACTCCGCGGAGGTAATCAAAATCGGTAGATTTACAGACTGGATTTATAGACATTCAGCCAACTGGTGTTCAACCAGCCTGCAACTCCCGTGCAAACACATAAATCTTGGCTGGGGTACAATTGAATTTCACACGTTTTGAACTTCCTGATAAAGCGAGCCATGGACCGTGTGTCACTTGGCTGGAGCATATAATAAACAGAATAATTACGGTTTCTTGGTGGATAAAGGAATAAATGATGGCAAATCTCGTGAAAATTCTATTATTTTGTCATCACTAATGGGATAATTCAAATATCTACTCAAATATCGTAGACATCCACCCAAAACCATAGACATCCTCAATATCTGCAAATATTGCAAAAGGCATATCGGGGGTTCGAACTAACACAAAACACTGACCACGCACATCACTCGACAAACGCCATTAGGGAATGCAAATTAACCGAGGATATACAGGGATAATACAGATCACGCAGAATTCTAAATTATTAGTATTCAATATATAGGATTGCATTACTTAATTCTACAAACTGTACTTCACTAGAAATTCGAGAGAACGTCTCCTTTTCAAATTTCTCGAGTGGTGCAGAATCAAGAGAGGAGGCGTCCTTTTCTTGGTTCTGAGGTACTCTGAAAATTTGAAAAGGATACGTTCTCACTGATTTCCGGTGAAGTGCCGTATACATAATTAAGTGATTGAGTCCACTATAATTAACGTTCCCTTGTAGTTACAATTTACAGAACGGGGAGAGTAAATAACATTATGTTGCTGAGTGATATATTTTTTACCAAACAATTATTCACAGTTTCTTAGATCAAGATCAAGAATGAAAGTAGAACAATACAAGTAACTGAGGCTATCAGGTTGCACCCGATACCCTATTAGCTAACCATTTTCTACTAGGCCGTAGGCTCTGAAGGGGTAATTATTGTTGCACAGTTCTCAGAAAGCATTGTTGCGTGATAAAACTCCTGATCACTCTCCTCTAAAACATTCTAATATTTTTTATTAACTCTCAACCCAACACGACAAGATGTTGACCCTTGATAGACAAACTTTCTTCAAAAACTAAAACGTTTCTTTTGAGGCACGATGACCCCAAAATACATTGAGTGCTTCCCCT
This sequence comes from Pictodentalium vernedei, assembly GCA_031216915.1. Taxonomy (NCBI): domain Eukaryota; kingdom Metazoa; phylum Mollusca; class Scaphopoda; order Dentaliida; family Dentaliidae; genus Pictodentalium; species Pictodentalium vernedei. The sequence goes on from CM062297.1 coordinate 313,334,456, forward strand.
CATCATACTCACTGATGGCATTCTAATTAGAGATCATATGCTAGAATTGACGGTTCGGACATTTTTTCAGTCAGTTAACCCTTTAAACAAAAGGACGCGATATCAGACTTTTTATTTTAATTGTATTTTTTTAATTTGTTTTTCAAAACATTTCAACAAGACCATATCATCTGACCCCTCTCTTCATTTGAACGAACTCGATGCGATCGTCCCATTGAGGGGTTTCATGATATAGTTTTGTTGAAGTGTGTTGATATTTTCTTTCCAGCTGCTCTTTTCGAGACTTACATTTTAAACCCTTGCTAAGTAACTATATCCATGATTTCACGCCAGTGAGATGTTATACCAATGCTTTACGAACTGTACTGGGGAAAATCAATTACGCTTTTGGGGTCTGACCTATATATGCTGGTTGTTTAGTTGATTTGTTTGGTAAAGAATGAAGAGTTGGTGTGCTCCACGCGTTGTTCAATATCGGCGTTTCAGTAATGCAGTAAGTTTGGATTTCCTTCTTCTCATGATAACGGAAATGATACGTCAATATAAAACGATTTTGTGTTTTACGCAGTGCTACATTTTCTCAAAGTTGTTTTACTTGTGTAAACATTTGACTTTGTTTGAAGGTGTGAGTCTGCGGCCATTTTCTGTTTTAGACCTGGACTGACACACTTTGTAGTGAACCAATTTTAATGAAGAAACACAGATCACGTGGAAACTAATATTTGCCATGAAATTATTACGGTGTGGTAGAAAGCTCTACCCGAAAGTCTGCTATGGCATAAGTAAGAAAGCAGATTTGGTACGATAAAATACCTTAAAGTTACTGAATAACTATATTCTGCAATCCTTCTAGTATCGGAAAAATCTTTTTCTCATTCTTGCAAGGAAAGGACAGTATGACTAATTGTAAATTAGAGTATAGTATAAATTTTGTCTAAATTTCAAAAGGGCTGTCATTTTTCTTGTATCTGTTTACCTTTCATGAAGTTCACAAAGGTTCAAATCCACACAGTTCACAAACACAAGTATGGAGTCATGAAAGAGTTCATTTATGTAAAATGAAAAATGTCTAACGTGGCTTTTGTCAGTTTGCAGTGATCATCACCCCCTCACAATTCTGTGCCATTTTGAATGAGATTTGTGTCAAATTGGCAAAAAAGATGAGATTGATACACCAAAAAGGGAAAAACTACCAAATTTCCTCATTGGGTATTTTCTGTGGCCATTTCTGAGCATGAGAAATAACAGCTGCTAAGAGCGCCATGTGGATGTTCAAGTATGGCCAAAACAATAAAAATGACCTGCCCTGCATGCCAAACACTTTCATCAATCGGCTTCAATAAATTAGAAAGTATCGTTTCTAATTTATTTGTGCACATGGTTTAGTCTGCTTTATTTGTTTTGAAACTATCGCCCTGATGTAGTTGCTGTTTGGGAAGGCTTTACTGTTGCTTACTCGTGAGATTTAACCCTTTATCCAACGCAGACGATATCAGAATTTATTATTTTAAATATCATTTTTTCAAATTTTTCCAAAAATTTCAACAAAACCATATCATGTGAAGCCCTCGTAGGAACGAGCTCGACGAGCTCGTTCCAACGAAGGGTCACATGATATGGTTTTGTTGAAATTTTTTGAAAAATAATATTTTTTCAACTGCTGAATTTGCATATTACGCGGGCGGATGCGGCCGATTCGTTGGGTAAAGGGTTAAGAACATAACTAACTGATGTGCTTCCCAATACTAATATTATAGGCAATGAATTACAGGCCTGAACAATATCGCAATTATGTTGGTTATTAAATTCATTTATCTAAAAACTTATGAGACCTAGGGTTCTCATTTCGGTAATTCATGTGATTTTGCCCATTAAATGGCTTCATGCTATTTCTGTCAACAGATTGTACAATGCACATAGATTTTTGCAACCTTTTGGTGCCAATAGCGATCAAAATCGACGTGGATGCATCTTGCACACAAAACGGTTGTGCTAGAAAGAAATTTAAATTTACGATGGTACTAAATTTCACTGTATTTGGTAAATAGAAAAATAATTTTCTGTAACTTTGATATTCTTATTCCAAGCCTTCTTCAGATATTGTTCGGCTACATTCAAATTACTTTTTCGTAAATATACAATTGTGAGGAATGCAATGTATGTTGATGTGAATAAATTTTGGTTTTCAAACATAATTTTCCAGTTTTATGTTTTACTCATCGACAACAACCAAATAATATTAGTTCGAATCGGCGGTGTATTAATCCTTTGCTGTAATCGCGTAACTTTCTATAGTTTCCTGATTCAACATTGCTACTGAGGTCTGTCTCGCAATTATTACATTGTCAGCTGAATAGTTTCCTATAAATGTATCATGTACATGTATTACATCGCCTCGGAGATTCGAAAACAGCAATGAAATGTTTGCAGTTTTCAGATGTTTGAAAATCAAATCGTTCCCAAGTTGGCCCAAGAAGCACATGATCAAAATAAGCAAGTCTTCCCAATACTCGTGAGATTTAACCCTTTACCCAACGCAGACGATATCAGAATTTATTATTTTAAATATCATTTTTTCAAATTTCTCAAAAAATTTCAACAAAACCATATCATGTGACCCCTCGTAGGAACGAGCTCGACGAGCTCGTTCCAACGAGGGGTCACATGATATGGTTTTGTTGAAATTTTTTTAAAAATAATATTTTTTCAACTGCTGAATTTGCATATTACGCGCGCGGATGCGGCCGATTCGTTGGGTAAAGGGTTAAGAACATAGATAACTGCCCATTAAATGGCTTCATGCTATTTCTGTCAACAGATTGTACAATACACATAGAGTTTTGTAACCTTTTGATGCCAATAGCGATCAAAATCGACGTGGATGCATCTTGCACACAAAGCGGTTGTGTTAGAAAGAAATTTAAATTTACAATGGTACTAAATTTCACTATATTTGTAGCCCAAGAACATTAGGTTTCACTAGGGAAAAAAACCGGAGAAAGCTGATTTTTTCAGGGAATGTCGAGTACATGTCACTGAACGATTAGACAAAAGTCCCCTAAAATCCCAGTTGAGCTTTTTTTTCTACAGCCTTTTTTCGAAAACGCGTTTGAAAAAAATCAAAAAAAATCGCACGAACTTTGTAACCTCGAATTGATCCAACTGTATTTTTTGTTTACGCGTATTTCGAGCTACATAATGTCTAATATACATTTACCTAGAGGAAAATGTGCATTCTGTGACAATTTCTGCGAAAAATTATTGAAAATTCACAAAAAAGTATCGGATTTACGCAAAAAATGACGATTTTCCTAACGGATTTGCCCAAAGGGTCGTAGTACAGAACGGGATGTTAGTTGGACAGACGATAAAAAATCCACCACCATTTGAAGACTTTTATCATTGCTTACAAAATAGACATTATGGAAGACCCCCTCTGCTTCTGGCCGAGTTCCCCTTTTGGCATAAAATTCGTCAGCATGAGAACTCAACTATTTTCGGGCTTGGGACCGAACAGACACGTCTGTGTCTGGCAGCATTAGATCAATAAATAATATTTACAGAATGTACAAAAATCAATAAATAATATTTACAGAATGTACAAATCAATCAACATGGATTAAGTTACATTGACTATTATCAACGCTATATACAGAAATGACATGACCTATATACATATTATTCATCGAACTCAGAAATTTCCGACAGGACAGTGTTTCTGTGGTTGTTACAAGAATCCGAACTGCAATTACACAAACCTGAGCAAGAGAGTCCTGCCTTCTTACACCCACACCTTTTTGTACAAGCACTCTTGCAACCACAACTGATCAGATTCAGTAGGTTATCGGGGGCACATGGCTTTGTGGCTGCAGTCGGTACAAGAAGTCCATTGTCTAGCGACCACCCCCAATCCGTCGGAGGAAGCGAAGTGCCCAGCCACTGTTGGACCTGGAGATAACATCTGTAGACATGTTGTTGTGCAGCATCGCTGCTTGGTGGGAGTGAGGCTAGGTCGATGGGTTTATTCAGTTTAGATTTTGCTACATAACGCTTGTAAGTGACATATCTATATTGGTCGAGAGAGGAAACAGTTTTACTCCCGTATAAGATCAGGAGAAGTTGTTCCCCGGCAGCGGCTACTGCACTTGGTGTACTGTCATCCGCCAAAATTGTGTTGACATACTGTTGTGAGTCGCTAGTAACATCGGAGACAATTGTACTGAATACTTTCTTCTTACCAACTCGAAAGAGTGCAGAAGTAGTGTCACAACCACTTATAGAATGTGCTACAAGGAGGTTGCTTCTATGGTCACCCATTTTGGTTGCTATTTCACTAACTGAAACTAGTAAGTTTGGGGTAATGGAATACATCATGTGAATATTACATCCCGGTTGAACTCGAGAGGTAAGAATGACTAACAAGTCTGTGTCTCTTCCCACAACGACAACATTGTTGTCATCTTGAGCGATGTCAAGTGCAGTTTCGGCTATCAGTACATCAGCATCAGCCTCGGCCTGCTTGCACTGAATATTGATAGCAGATAGCTCCTGCATTAGAAGATCGATCAGTTGGGTTTTGTTCTTGGCATTTGCAAGGAAATCGGATTGGGGTGTGGTGGCTGGTACCTCGGGTGAGATATTGATATCAATGGAATACCTGTCTTTAGATCTACGGGCTTGTTCCATGCCCTTTGTCGACATTGTACAAGCATAACCATCAACCATCAAAAACAACCACGACGTTCGCCCCAAAATGTCTCACTAGATAATTGGAATATGATGTACATATGTCCTTATATGACGACTGTTTAGGCCATACAACTGCCCTCAATAAAAATCCACCATCTACAACAAACAGAGAATGTTCTGGGATTTTAGTTTGCTCGGAACCGTATGTTTTGAGGATCTTACCGAGCGTGCTTTTCTGTGTCTTCCTCATTCCAGCAGAATCAAACAATGCTGGTGGTTTCGGGGCGAGTTCATATTTGAGATACTCTTCCATCTCTGCTTGTGACTGAATAACACATGTGATGCGGTTGAACAGAATTGTGGGGTCAATCACTACCTTACTTCCACGGACTTTGATGCTATTTGCCATCGATGCGAAAGACTTCACAGTGTCAACACGTCGTAGTTTGATGCTGTTGAACGTTTTGCTTACAACATTCGATACGCAACATTCACCAATTTTGCGAACTTGGTCACAGTTCACAGTTTCGTCGGCCACAAGCCCGGTCGCTATAGAGACTAATTGTAGTGGATCTCTATTCTGAAAGGGGGAATGCACTCTGAGCCAGTTCAATAATTTGGTGATATCATTGGCATCAGTCAATTGTGAACTTTGACGGAGATCCCGATGTTGTTCGCCATGACCAGTGTGAACATGAACAAAATTTTCGAGAGCATTACATATCGGAAGGCAAAGAGGTAGTCCATGTACCCATTTCGCAACAGTGCTATCGGTTATTCCCCTGCCATGTGTGAGACCACCAGGGAGCTTGAACATTCTCATTAAACACTGCTCTATGGTCTGATCAGAATATATCCCGTCCCAGAATTTATCTGAGCGCCTTATGGTAAAGTAACCCTTCTCAGTGAACAACTTCAAATCATCCTGTTGCATTATTTCTGTTAGCTCATTCATCTGCTGCAAATAGAGATGAGAACTTTTTGCGTATGCAAAATGACCACCTGCGTGAAATACTGGAATCATATTGCGAACACAATATGTGTGGAGTTCCCAGTCGCCTGTGCGCTCTGTTCTCAAGAACAAGTGGAGAAGACCTATTTGCTCGTAGTATTGTACCCAAAGCTTTCCTGTGCGTCCTACGGACGCATTCTGGAGCAGTTCGTGTAATTTTGACAGTAGATGGTTGACACTTTCTTGATTGACAGCGTCAGCTGTTGTACAGTCACCTCTGGCAAGTCCACAGAATATTTCATTGACTTATGTGCAGTCTATGTTATCTAGTGTTCGGCTTTCTTCAAACACAAGTTTTGTAATGGCAATTTGTGTTAGCAAATGGGCACGAACTGCTCTTGAATATGCATGACCACTGATCAAATGATGGATTGACCCACCAGCATAAACAGTCCCCCAAAGTTCATCCAAGCCGCTACCAGCCATGATCGAACCAATTGCCCCTAAATATGACATAATCATATGGAAGCCGCCGAGTCTTACGAAAACTTTTGTCAACTTATCTGACGAAGACACAATCTCCACTGCTTTGATATAAAGTGGTTGGTCAAACGTCACTGGACAAACGTTCAGTCCCTGTTTCTCACATTCAGTTTGTGCAAACATGAGAGCAGTGTAAATTGTGCTCGGGTTGGATGGATCAAAATTAATAAAGGGAAGTATCTCGACATCACTTGTTTCATAATCATCTGATGATGTGACAATGTGCACATATCCAGCCCAAGATGGGCAAGGTACTCTCAGTACATGCGTCAAAGACCAAAGACTGTCGACTGTTTTTGCGAGTTTCAAATTTTTCGGATCAGATTCACCCCAATGCATCTTGAGTGTAGGCGAACACCACATTATGTGATTTAATCGAACATGGAAATTGAAACAATGATGCTATAATACGGTATTTGAATGAGAAAAGTGGATGCCGTTTGAATTTGAGTTTAGGGGGTATGGTTAATATTTCACACGTTTCACCAGTTCATTATGGAATAAATGACTATTGTTATATATCATTATAAAGCCACTGCTTTTCTGCAATTTTTTATATATAATTTAACTCCCAAAGTAGTCGTAGATTTGATTTAATGGACGTTGTGTACCGTTGTGTGTATGAAAACAATAAATTTTTTTTCGTAATTTTGTACATTTTCGTGAATATTTCACCATTGAGTGTGAGGATTGGTACAAAGTTGGCATTTTCTGTTGGGGATATGTATTCTCAATATAATTCAGCACGATATTTATGATTCTCACCCTACTAAGGCGAATAAGAATGAGAAATATGGAGCTGGGTCGAATTTTTTTTAAAATTTTTTTTTTCATCAAAAAACGCTATAACTAAAAAAGCTCAACTCGGATTCGCGGGGACTTTTCACACTTTATCCGCAATGTGTGTCCCGGAAGCATATAAAAAAATCAGCTTTCTCCGATTTTTTTCCTTACTTTCTCATTTTTATGTCTAATGTGCCTGGACTATTGGTGAATAGAAAAAATATTTCGTGATCATTATTTTCCTCTGAGAGTTTTCAACATGTCGGTGGTGAAATGATGGATATGGTGGAGTCTTTTATTTACAAAGCAGACATTAGAATTACCGATCTATTCTTTGTTATTCTTGTCGGTTATTTATGCGTCTGGCAATCTCTTTGTCATCAAAAGCAAAGAAATAAGACTGTTTTTTCAAAAACGTGGATATATTCAAGTTTTGTGTACTCTTGCCATTATTTTGGTATACGACATGTCGCTATTCACTACTTTAATTCGTATTTAGTGCATTGTGGAAATTTTCAAAAAATGTCAAAAGTTTTGTTGGACGACCTCTTAACAAGAATCAAGATGACAAACTGATTATCGGAGAGGTAGCTACCACTGCAAGGTCTTTTCAGTATGGTCTGCCTTTGTTCGATCATTGGATCGCCATTTCCAGTTGTGGATGTTGAATATTTTCCTGTATGAACAGACAGCCCATTTTATCCTAACAATTAATGCACACGTTCCAACTGCCTTCGGATGTGGTAACAATATATCCCCGTTTTCGGCTTCCCCTCTTTTCATCAAAAACTTTAATATAATTCATCAAAAATTGATGTTGACAAAAACAAACTTCTCGTGATTTTAAATTTCCCATTTGTAATAGTTTTTGAATCATATTCTTGTCCCTGGAAACCTCCTTTGATACTGTGTTTGATGAATTTTCTCAGCTAATGCACCAACGACTCATTGAGGTGACACTGACAATTATCCAACAGTATGACCGGTACTCCCCGTGTGGTATCTCACAACACTGTTATAATGCCTAAACTACCATAAATTGATTATGTACTGCTGTGTTTGTGCTACAAGTACCCATAAGTAGACCTTTACAACTTTGGTTTTGACGCTTTGCATGCTGCTGGTGGATTTTCCTGCCCAGGACGGGAAATACCATCGCGACACAATAAGAATAATACGGGCGCATTTACCCAAATTAACCCCCTTCAAACTGAATTCAATTTTTGCCCAATGATTTCGAGAGCTAAATTTCGATGAATGTTTCTTCAAATTTAGTCATGCATGCCAATCAATCACATTTGTCACCTTATTATGTCATTTATCAACTTTCGCCTCTCAAATGTGTCCCAAAAATACTCTTTGAACGAAAAAAAAAAAAGTTTTCATAACAGATTTTGAAAGCATAATGTGGTAAAAACTATCAAATATCGGTGAATAGAAGTGCAATATATATTTTCTGACTGTGTGTTTGAATGGCGATTTGGGAGGGAGGAGTGGAAGATTGGAACACACCTTTGTCCCAAAGATTATGAGAGGAAACCATGGTTTACAACAATTTGTTAACTGGGTAACATTGTCTGTGTCATGTCATGCATTTGGCATTTGACAGAGATTATAGTGTGTTTCTGGAAGCTAAACCTATACTTATTATTTATTTATTATTTTGTTTATTTATTTATGTTTATTACAAAATTATGTTTGTGAACAAGCATTATTTTGTAATAACTTCTTCCTCCTAATGGGTGTAGTGCTGTTTACAAATATAATTTTGTTCTCAGGTGTTGAAAATTGCAGTCTGAGTTCTGACAGAAAATATCTTTTTCACATTTTACTTCCTGTGGATCGAGAACTGGTTGAATCTATTAGTGGCTGATTTGGGTAAAAATGTAGCGGACGGTTTAGGTCAAATTACAGAGGATGGTTTGACCCAGGGCCAGTTTGAGCGTAATTCGTAGCCCGTCACTTGGTCAAGAATAGCATAATTCAGTTAGGTTCATTGCTCTGACAACCTGTTGCAGTCTGCTGCAACAGTGTCATTCATTATTTTTCTAAAGAATATTCTAAATGTAATAAAACCGATCAAACCATGTTCCATGTGCGTTACATACGCTGACAGTGTGTAGCTAGAATTGGTGGTGGTGGTGGTGGTGGGGGGGTGGATTGTGGTGTTAAGTTTTGGGGTTCACGGACTAAATTTTCAGAGCACCTTCTCTGTTGTTCCAATACCACGAAAATACATGCTGCTACCAACGAGAAGTTCCTTCTGTTGACTTCGGCTTTCCGGCATACGAATCTGTATGTAATTGCTCGCCGTTACTCCACATATGGACGGAATTTCAACTTCGTGAATGTTACGATGTGTAATAACAATAATGGAAACAGAAAGAAATCTGAGAATCAAACAACAATAAATCCAATTTAACTGGCCGGAAATTTAATAAAACAAATAACATGAATAAGAAAATGATACAATATGTTTTACACTGTATGGTTTACAGAAAAATAAAACAGAAATGCTGATCAGTTAGTCCAAAATAACTGTAATCCAGTACTCCAGTAATGAAGAAACTTTCCAGCTGGTATTATAATGTCTACGAATGTGTCTGCAGAAACAGTGTCCCATAACCTGTAATGAAATGTCCACTGAAAAATTCCAATAAATTCCAATATTGTTTGTTTGTTGGTGGTTAACGCCACATATTTATGCACCATGGCTAATCGTGACACAACATGGAGATGAAGTCAAGTTTAGTCAATCGTTGATCCACATGTTGCCCATTTTAGAGGACTTTCACCCCAAGCATTGGTGACTGGGTCCTATGTTACTAGTAAAGCAGAACTGGTTTACCACAGTAAACAAGTGCTGCTTACTTCCCGGGGTTCCCACGGGGAAATAAATTCCAATAAAAAACTCAGCGAAATTCAAATAGAATTAATATCCAACAAGTATTTGCTCCTCGGGTAGTTTGAACATTATCCAGTCGAACCCAGGTTTTCACAAGAATAAATCGTGGTTCACACAAGAAGAATGCATTCTCTTCAAATTTTGGAAATACTTTTCCAGTACAAAAGATGTTCATATCACAAAATAATATTCCATAGTAAATAAAACTCAGTTGCTATCTAGAATAATGCACTGCACTGTAATAATAATCTCCAATACTGAATGTATAAACAATAGTCAGTTACTTCCCAGAGCTGTGTGATGAAACAATGTCAGAAGTCTATTAACAGAGACTTATATAGTTTTCAAATAGAAAGTTCCAGAATGAGAAATTTCTCCAATGTTCTATTGTTCCATTAACTTCCGATTGGCTGAATTAAGTCGTCTCATTATGTTTCTAGATGATTCTGTCAAATTTAAAGAACACAACTGTGACCCCCCCCCCCCCCCAAAAAAAAAAAAATTAGTGAGTTAAAAATGCATACCGTTTAAGCGTATTTGTAAACATGTTGACAGGTATATTCTAAGGTCACCTAGTGCAAATGAGCGATCACACATGCCAAAGCCTGCTTATTCTAATAAAAAATAATTTTAGAAATATTACTTGTTTATTATCATTAATTAAGGACATATCAATTGATATTATAATAGGGCATATAACCGTGAACAAAAATAGTTCTCATACTTTCAAATATATCGGCATTAAATATATTATCGATGGCAATTCGGACCCAGACCAATTTAAAGAGAATCGGGGTTGTTCTTATTTGAAAGTTGTTGTCTTTCGGTTTTTAGAAAGTTTTCCTGAAAAATAGTTTTTGTTTAGTGATTGTTTCAGGAAACGCTGGCCGAAAGCACTAAAGTGGACACAGAGTGATCGGCGCAAAGATAGAGACTGTGGTTTACGAGGTCCCGTCAGAAAAACGGGATGCAACTATCTCTACAAAATACACAATGGAAGAAACAAGAGCCCAGCCCTTAGATATCAAGGGGAAACAACAGCACAACTAATTTGGATGAGCAATGGTGTTTTAAACATGTGCATGTATATAAGACCACCAGGGTGCATGCTAAATGCGAGTTTTTGAAAGCCGCTGTTCTCATTCTATGTTCTCTAAAGTACCCAGGCCAGATAGCGTAGATTTGGGATAGAAGTTCAGTCGGTAACTCCGGATGGGGGAGTTGGTGGGCCAATGAATTTGGGTATCTTCGGATAGTACCACATCTTGAAAGGGGGTGATTTGACCCCGATACATTTGCTTCAGTTATCTTGAGATAACATTAAGGTCAAGTCTGGGCTTGTAACGGGTGGTGCTATCATGCTCAGTGTTCCAAGTGGTGAGTCCAAACACATTTGAGCAATTGAAGTTGATTTAAGTGATACGATGGTAAAACTAGGTGCTGGTCAGTTAACGGTTGATATAGCTATTTTGGACACATGTCTTCAACAAGTAGGCTCTGCACAAATTACTTTGTATATCTCGGGGTATCGTTTATGGAATGGAGTAAATGTTGATGTAGTAGCTATGGGTGTTTTTGTTTTCGAATAACTCCGTTGAACCCTTATCACTCGATGGGTACAGTTTATTGAATCGGTCTTTGGCATGAGCAATGGAGTAAGGCCATGGTGGAAGCCGAAAGAACAAGGTTGAATGACTATTCAGTTTCTCCACCACCTCCTACCTCTTCGAGTAATACGCTCATCTCATCAATGAGATGCAGATATATTGTTGGACGTATGTACTTAAGTAAACAATAGGTTCAGCCCCATGATAGTTATTACCCTGTCTTTTCCTCTGTCAACCATGTACAGTACAACCGCCATGGACTGGACACTTTTTACGAGTGGGCAATATTTCCGTGGACGCAATAATATTACACTCCAAACACTAGTTATAGGAAGAATCATCAAAAGTTTAATTAATGAAGCACCGGGTACAACCCGGTGCTTCATTAATTAAAATATTGCTGATGATGATTTTTATTACCCGTTAAACGCATGCATCGACATCACTGGCAGCGCCCGGATTACGACCACTCCACGGCGACAACACTGTACCAGTTTGTCACTTCTTTCAAGAGGGTTGGTCCATCATAGCATAAGACGTGTGTTCTGTGCACAGATTTTAGTTCTTTGTGAACAGTGGCTATTACCATAGTTGTTTGTTACTAGTGGCTATTACTCAAGGTGTATGAAATAATGACGCTGTTAACGTATCTTACCCTAGTACTTGTGTTTAACGATCATCCATATTACAAAATACGCCTTAATTATTTCATCGTGTTTTATATTTTTGGGGTCATTGCCTTTTATATTTAGCGTGACAAAAGCAAGTATGTAATTTAAATCTTATAGTAACATGGGGTAACATAAATAAGAGAACAAATATGAAGAACTCTCAAACATTTGCTATCAACATTTCATACAAATTGGATATCTTCTAATTAAATAACCGTGTTAATGTCATACGACCAACAAACAGCAAACAATTTATCATAATTTTAGAACAAACTTCACCCGTAAATTGCAGTTAGGGTATCAAAATAACTCCTCAGTACAAAACCTTATCATTTATCGAAAAAATAATCTGATAGCTAACGAATTTCCCATGTTTGTAGGCCTATTTACTATCAGTACATCAATGGTAGGCATTTAATGTAGGGTGTGTTGCAGATAAACCTCTCAGGAAACGTTTATCACACAAATACAGAAAAAATAGCCAAATTCTGGATGGTTCAGTACCCATGTTATTTGAATTTTGCAGCTGGTAAAGGGGCTCTCAGTTAACACGGTTTACTGTAACCAGATTTTCTAATGTTGTTTTCTCCACTCTCAGTAGAAATGTGTAAGATGGCAATGACAATTTTTGTGCATGTACGTGTCAAGTACCAAATGGGATACGTGTAATGCAAACTTCTTATTTATTTATTTATTTATTTATTTATTAATTTATTTATTTGTCGGTTACCCAAATTTTTTGAGCATAGAATTTTTTTAATTCTCAAGGTATGCCCTATCTCTCCAGCAAATTTGGCACTCTTAGACACCGGGTCACGATCCGGTCATTTTTGGTGCTAAGCTACACTACTAATTAATATCTCACGCACTGGGTCATCTCGAGTCGAGTCTTTTCATGTAGGTCTTCACAGGACTCTCCACTTCTAAACAGTTCATCAGTCGAAGTTCCATATTTTCTCATCTATATCTATACATTGAGCTGTCACCAGAATGGCACTTACTCAACGGACTATTTCTATTTGAAGTTCCCACAGGCTACACAGGCTATCTGAAAACGAATTGAACTGCTCCGACCCAAGCGCAAGTATACCCGCAATTTTTCTCTGTGAATAAAATGTTCATCATGAACACAATCATGAACGGAAATCTGATGGGTGACGAGGTCCTTATTAATTAATCTATTCCCAGGTAATGAACATGTACTTATCCATTTGATGCCAAATTGCAAATAGTGTAAATCTGCGCGTTTTCGTGTATTCATTTAAGTAAATTATAGCCGCCTCTCTGCATAGATTATCTACACTCTTGTATGGAGAGGAGTTAACTTATTAACCCTTTGAAACATGGTGGAGTCTTCCATGTCAGTTCCATGGAAGCAATTGGAAGAGTCCATATTTATTTTGTGGGGTAGATCAATTAGTATTTTCATCGTGCAGCCCAGACTGAAAAAAACGGCCTCTCGTGTTCAAAGGATCAATTTATACAACTTGCACTCCGATCGTTTTTTTCCAGTTCTTGACAAAGAAAATATGTTGTGTCTTACTGGAGCCATAAAGGTTCAAGAGGTTAAAATCTTGTACCCATACATTAGCCAAGGGATAAGCGTTTTTTGCGAGGAGTCTGATGAATTGATTTGCAAACTGACGATATCAAAATGATCAGACACACATACGCATAATATCCAAAACAATAAAGGCGAGACTTCTAGATTTGGCGTTATGTCACAAGGATCCATGTAGCGCGTCAGAGATGATGGATTAACGAGGAGTGCTGGGAATTAGAAGGCACTTTTTTTGTAAATGTGAGCATCGGAAATATGTTCACCTAATCAGAGGCAATCATCAATGGTTCATTGGTTTAATTTTGCTTTTATCTTGGAATATAATTGATCAAAACCTATAATTTACTCTCCTTGTTCTTCTTTTATGAGAGAAATATTTTCTTTTTGCACATATTTCAACGCCTGGGCAACCTGGTTTGGCAAAACAACATATTTCTTCTTATATCGCAGATAGAACTTTTTAACCAGCATACGTTGAAGACAATAGATTAATGCAGTGTAAAAGTAAAAAACACGATTTCATCTCTAATCGTAGTTATGCTCCCTGACCGACTGTACTATTTAACGGAGGCTTCAAAACTCATTCTTGGAATTTATTAGGTCTTTTATGTACACAGTTCATAAAACATTCGTGCCCTGTGTATAAAATCAGACGGTTATAAAAATTGCGGGCACGTCCTGCCTGATACGATGTGTGAAAGGTACACTGTCGTATTTCATAGGCCGTATCCGTAACTTGGGACTTTTTTAAGTGTAACTTATTTTTACCAAACATATAAAAGCTGCATGATGGATCTTCTGTCAGCTGGTAGTTTCTAGATTAACCTTTGAAACCCAAGAGGCCTTTTATTTTGAATAAGAACATGATTTATTTATTTAGTTATTGGTGTTTTAAGGTCACATATTTCTGCACAAAGGCTAACCATGATCGTGACAGTTTTACGGGTGGAGGAAGCCGGAGTACCCGGAGAGAACCACCGAGCAACGGCGAGCAACTGTCAGCTCCCCAACATACAAACTCCACACAAGCAGGGTTAGCATTGGTTGAAGACAGGTGCACCATCGACGTGCAGTACGCCTTAGTACACAGCGTCATCGTGCCCCCACGTGGACAATGGGGGTGAAGTGTCTTGCCCAAGGACACAACGCGGTTGCCGCAGGTGGGATTCGAACCGAGGACCTCTCGGCTTGCAGCCTGCATCTCTACCAACTGAGCCACCGCGCCCCCAATAAGAACATGATACGACATAGTTTCATTAAGTAGGATTGGTGCTAAGTCAATGTGTGGGATATCCCAAATGCTGAGCGTTCAAAATATTAATTGGTTTCCACCCAAATAATGGTTGTATACTCTTCCAATTGCTGCCATCGAAGTGACATGGAAGATTCCACCAGTGATTCAAAAGTTTAATTCCCCTTACTCAGAATTTGTTTATAAGCATTCATTTCGTCACAATTCATTGGGGAATATCATCACCAAAAGATTGTAACAAGATAAGATTACATTACTATTGATTGCGTTTATAATGAATACAAAGGTGGTCAATTTCTCAATCGGATCGCGATCCGGTGGCCACAATATAACTCCAGTTTTGCGAAATCAAAACTGAATCATGAACAACGAATGAAAATAGTATCTAAGATTTAATGTTTCTCATTTATTTTTCGATCAATGAGATTCAATATCGAGTGAAAAGCGGATAGATAATTCCGTCCGAATCGTTACTCCGCCGCAATGCGGTCGAAATTCTCTATCCAGTATCGTAATCACCGTACTGTAATACGATGGATCCAAGAAATTTGAATCTTCTGATCACGGTATTCGCAACATTCAGAAGAGAATAATATGGGCTTCAGTCTTTTACATTTCTCCTACGCAATTATTCACCCATATGATGACTTATTTCCAAATGCAACAAAATACTGCATTTTGATTGGCTGAGAGTAGGTATGGTGTAACTTGCAATCCAAAGTAGCTTTTTTTACACCGTGTTTAACCACGGTGTAAAAACAAGAATACACAATAGCAGAGTATATGGCTAAAAAAGTACCCATTTTTAATTATTAATTCATACCTTCTGCTCGGTTATGTTAGAACAAAAATAAAACTTTAGGAAATTTAAAATTTATGTGTAATAAAATATTACAGATATGGATGTTACTGGAACTGGCTCATTGAGCAAGTTCCAATGACATCCATGTTTGTCTGGTTTTATTAAGAAACTTACAAAGTACAAATTTTCTGTCAGTTTTTCCCACAATTTAGGTTAAAGTATTAAGTACACCAAAATTCTTGGAAATAAATCTGTTATACTTGTGTTTTCCAGGGTGCATGGGAATTTACACCGGTCTGGGAACTCATACACCCTTCGGCTTTGCCTCAGGGTGTATGGGTTCCCAAACCGGTGTAAATTCCCATACACCCTTGAAAACACATGGATAACTAATAATATCAACAAAATTGCTATTTAGAAAATTATAGGGACACAGGGTAAGTGTCATCTATCATCTCTCACGAGTTTCCATAGAGGTGGGGACGACACCAGAGATTTGAGCTTTGTCTTAATCAATTATTGTTCTGCTTTGTTATTGTCATGTGCACCACGATACGAAAATTTAATTAGAAAACTGAAAATAACCTTTCGCACAAGATATCGTAAAGCTTCAGTAATATTCACTCTTACAATACATCACTGTCAGGTGCGGGACCGTGATAGGAAACAAGGGTAAAATAAACTTTCTCATCGGAATTATATTATGAATCCTCATGGTGTATCAAAATCGAACAAGAGTAGAAAATATATGCAATCGACAGTACATTCAACCAAAGCTATGTTGTGTGTCAAGTAATGATGAATAGGGCATGTGTGTTAGGAATACTGAGTGAAAAAAGAAAAAAATCTAATGCAAATTACTCATCCAAAAACCCCGTGTTTGTTCTGTTCTCTTTTTTTTCTTGAACATAATTTAGCTGAAGTATTTGTCCACATTTGAGCTGATGACATGACATGATTCACCGCCAGTCGCGGTCATACTATCAGTAATTGTCATTTTTTGCTGATATAGTAATTAGGGTACCAGCGCACGTGCTATGTTAACCCCAGAGAATCAGCATAACTACAAGAGTCGACAGTAGATTCGCCTTCAAGGGTATACAGTACGTACAGAGTGTATTATCATTAAATCACCCGCAGAGTAGAGATTACACCCGAGCAATAATTGCAAATGTGTTGCAAAGCATAACCATCACAAGCAAAGTTCCAGAAAACCCAGAGGTCCATTAGCTGAAGCATTGCTTGTGTTTTTTGTCTATATGTACATAATTTGAAAGTGATACTTTGGGTGATAACTCCACTCTGCGGGTGTTTTAGTTACAATCCACACTCCACGTACTGTATAACTCCCTTGACATCAGAAAAATGTCAACTGCAACGCTGTAGCACAGCAATCGGCACCTTTCTGCTTGCAAGGGACAATATACTGTTGAGAATGTAGACGATCACAGGATGTAAATATTTCACGGGTTAAACTGTGATACAGTACAGCCGCCGTGGTTAAACTTTTGTACATTACAGTCGCCGTGGACTTGTAATAAATGCATGGGCAGTGATGTTCACGCATGCATTTACCAGGTAATAACAACCATCATTGTACCCGGAGCTTCATTAATTTAATTTTAATGATTATTCCGATAATTAGTGTTTGCAGGGTACTAATATTGCGAGCGTGGAAATTCTGCCCACCCGTGAAAAGTGAAGAGGCCACGGCGGCCGAACTGCATGTATACACTCTATGCGAAAATCAAGAAATGTGTACATTCTAGAGTTTGAAGGTGTGTAAAAAATCACCTTCCAGACAGCACTGCTGCTTCAAAGAGTGGTATGGCTAAAACATTATCCAGCCTGCAGCGTTCTGAAAGTGTAGAAGCTAAGCCTTACCTAGCCCAAGGACTCCACCGCGCCGATTTCCAAGTATAGACTCAAGGAAAAACCAGTTGCTATAGATCCAGATAGGGATTCCATTTGCGCCATATCTCACCCAGCCTACCATATTTTTTAAAAAAAACTACAAATGCCTGAAAACTAACATTATCAAAACAACATGTTTAGGTTTTAAATAAACATTTCTGAAGCCGGACCAACAAAGGATTCCGTATACAGAATTTTATCTCTGTCCCATAAATAACTGTTTACTATATGCACAATTCTGAGATGACGTTTCGCTTCATTTGTGTACTGGGATAGTCATGTTACCTATTGGTTTAACTCTTTGCATGCAGCTGGTGGATTTTCCAGCCCAGATTGGGATATCGCCTGCTACAAACATGAGTATAATCTAGGCACATTTAACCATACTGACTCCCACCCTCTGTAGCCATGACCAGGTTTCATGAACATATTTTGAAAATACTAAGCAGGTGAAGAGTTCATCATCAGTTAGTTTATGTGATTAATCTCTGCACAACTGGATGGCTGGAACGGCAGTGAGAAGGGACTCAACTCAATCTGCCACCCCTCCTCTACACCTCAGGATGACGTCAGGTCAAACAAGGCGGTAACTCATCCCATATATGACGTTTGATGGCGTGAACGCTTTTAGGCTGTGATTGTAGCCTTCACATCATCAAACATCAAACGAAATCTGATCAGGAAAACTAGGTACACTGTTCCAACGTCCCAAACTCGGTCCTTGTTTTTGTCGCGTCATCAGCATAATTTTTCTTCGCAGACATCAAAGGATATTCTCTTAAAAGCAATCGACAATTGAGATGTCGGAAAACTGAAAACTTTCGTGAAAAATTTACTGATTGAGGATTGTCTATTTATATAGCAACCGTTGTCCCTTAAATGGCGGATATTGAAGCGCTTTTCTATATGTGACCAACGAGCGTTCCAGTAATCAAGTTGTATAGAGATCGGCGGTTTATACTAACAGTAAGCTTAACGTCGCTTAACGTCACTAACGTCAATGTATAGTACGGCCTCTCGGACTGGTCACTTTCCACGGGTGGGCAGTATTTCCATGGACGCAATAAGGGGCGCGGTGGCTCAGTAGGTAGAGGTGCAGGCTGCAAGCCGAGAGGTCTTCGGTTCGAATCCCACCAGCGGCAACCGCGTTGTGTCCTTTGGCAAGACACTTCACCTCCATTGCCCATGTGGGGCACGGTGACGCTGTGCACTAAGGCGTACTGCACGTCGATGGTACACCTGTCTTCAACCAATGCTAACCCTGCTTGTGTGGAGTTAGTATGTTGGGGAGCTGACAGTTGCTCGCCGTTGCTCGGTGGTTCTCTCCGGGTACTCCTGCTTCCTCCACCCGTAAAACTGTCGTGGTCATGATTAGCCATTGTGCAGAAATATGTGACTTTAAACACCAATAAATAATAAATACATGGACGCAATAATTTTAGATTCCAAACATTAATTACAGGAATAATCATCAAAAAATTAATTAATGAAGGACCGGGTACAACCCGGTGCTTCATTAATTTAAATTTTGCTGATGATGATTTTTATTACCTGGTAAATGCATGCGTGGACATCTCTGCCCTCGCGTGCATTACGACCAGTCCACGACCACTGAACTGTACAATGACGATAGGACGCAATTATTCCATAATGGTGAAAAAAAAACTGAACGTTTTATGTATCAGACTTTGAGTTACATTTTGTTCTCAGCAATGTTGGTCTTTTTGACAAACAAATGACACCAACATACTATGGTGTAAACAAAATAAAATACGTTGTGTAAAAATATGATTGTTTTGTTGTCCACGAGTTGAATTAATTATTCGATGCAAGAGAAAGGATCGTGGGTTAAATAATTAATTCAACGAGTGGTATTATTAGTTACCCCGTGTCTGATCACGTGGTACGGGTTTTTACCTACCCGAAGCCAGCCGTATCCCATGAGGCCGAACCCGAAGCCAACTGTATCCCATGAGGCCGAAGGCTGAATGGGATACGGCTGGCTTCGGGTAGGTAAAAACCCGTACCACGTGATCAGATACGGGGTAACGAATTTATCTATTGACTTTCCGTTTTAGAAGTACAATCTATTTCATGTGTGAACACACACAGCATGAGATCTTTTATCTTCCATTGTTGAGCCATACAGGTTTCTGTGGAATTTTTGTGCAAAAGAGTTTTTGTGAACATATGCCGATATGACTAGTATAAAAAAATTATTGAATTTCTTTTTTTCTTTTTTGTCTCAAAAACATAGCTTATGAACCCCACATTGGAGGGTACTCGACAAGCTCATTCCAATAAGGGGTCATCAGCTATATTTTGGAGATAAAAAATTAAAATATAATACATGTACACTGTAAAACTGGAATGACGCGTCTTCTACGGGGTATGGACAATTTGTAGATTTCGGAACGAGGCTTCCACTGGGTATGGGAAATTTGCCAGTGGCTGGGCGGACGTATCGTGGGTTTCAATGAATATGGTCTCATACCACGTATCTATCAACCAATCAAATCGAAAAATTCACTTTAGTCAATAGATAAAAAAAAACATATTTTGGTGTACTCTGTATGTATTGTATGCATTACACTGACTTAATAAATAGAGGATCCCAACCGAGTAACGATTTTTGTTAACTAACTGCAGAAATTTGATATGAAATCGTGACGAATTTGAGATTCTTTTATCACATATTTTGTAATTTATCAAATAATAACTTCATAAACGTAGAAGATTAATTCATAACTGTTTCCCAAACTAAATTACTCACAATGCCACTGTACAGAGATTTACCTTTAAATGTAGCTTTAATCAACTTAAAACATGACATAACCTGAACGAAAAGAAATTAGTGTCACAAAAGTAAATGGATGATGGATTCTCATCTCAGTTACGACGTCATGCTGACTTGTAATGCTACGCGTTTATTAGGCGTTTTGCCTTCAATATTTCGGCAAATGGCTATTTGATGATGGTGATAAATTTGATCAGATTGCACGCATTGATTGTGGAAACAACACAACTTTAAAAAAAAAATAAACGACAGGCCGAACTAGCTGCAACTTTGCGACACGGAAAACTAGACACAGAAATAATGAAACCACAAGCAAGCTGTTAATGTGCTGTATAAGTAAAAGAAAATTGTTTACTTTGATATTCCAACCTCCTATATGCCATAAATTCAAATTACATATACACAAATTGTGCATCAACATGAAGGCCGTGGTGCATAGAACACCAAAAATATATGCATTTAACTCACAGATTTGACAGCAGGCACCAATGGTCCCTGGAAGTCTGCTACCGAATTCGTACTAGAACGGATAATAAAATAATATTCCAGGAGAACAACTCGTGCCAAATGTGCTTCAGGTATCCACGAACAAAGCTATGCATTCAAAACACTTTACGGTGCAGCGACAGGACTGCATTTGGGGAAAGACCAACACTGTCTGCATTTTTTATTGGAGAAGGGTCCCATGGCCGACGGACATCCATATATCACGCGATATCACGCAACTGTGCAGTAAACATATAATAATAGTGTGTAGTGTGAATACGATCTGTGTCATTGTTTGATTTTTGACGTATATCGTATATCGATGCCTTTTCGACCATGATGACCTTGGCCAAAATGTGAAGAAACAGTAAACAAAACAAATATGAGAGTTTTGGGGATTTATCTCCACACAGCTCTGTCGCTGTTTTTTGAAGAATTTTGATCTCCTAGCTTTGCTTCTGGTTATCTTGGGAATTTCAAAGTAAACTAATTTTCTTTACTTATAAGGTACGCAAAATGTCAAAATCGCCACATCCGGCCGTCTGAATGTCTCGTGAAACAATATAAATACAAGCAGATTAGGTTTACGAGAGATTCAAATTACCAAGGTTATTGGCACTATGCCTGACCTGCGAGCACCATCGCCAACCGCAGTGCCGACGACAGTATTCCCTGCTTCATTATCCTTTGTCGTCACGTGAATACATTTCAGAACCAGGCAGGTTTTGCCGAAATCACGCTTTTTACTTAAGGCTGAGGAAAGATTGAAATATTCCGGTTTACCTACCGTTCCTAAATTTAATGCTTGACCCTAATCTGTGTACAGTACGGCCGCCGTGGACTGGTCACTTTCCACGGGTGGGCAATATTTCCACTGACGCAATACTATTAGATTCCTTATACTAATTATAGGAATAATCGTAAAAAAATAATTAATGAAGCACCGGGTACAACCCGGTGCTTCATTAATTAAAATTTTGTTGATGATGATTTGTATCACCTCGTAAATGCATGAGTGGACATCCCTACCCACGAGTGGATTACGACCAGTCCACGACGACTGTACTTTATAAGCACTAAACAAAAATGCTATCTTCTTTAATGACGGGACTTCGGATAATGTGCACCGCAAAAATAGGTCGTACCTTTCAACCTTCAGCTTACACAAATGACAGATGACACTTTAAAATTTTAAACATTTTTATTTTTTGTTTCAAAAACATCTTATAATCCCCCATTGGAACAATCTCAGTGAGTTCGTTCCAATAAGTGGTCATCAACTATGTTTTTGAGGTAAACAATGAAAAGTAATAAAATCTGAATGGCGATTTTTGTAAATGGCGCTGGTCGGTTTTGGTAGTTATGTTGAGTAATAGGCTAATTGATTGAATGAGACCATAAATTATCAAAAAAATAAATAAATAGAAAAAAAAATTCCGACCAACCCACCCTATGTTTCTACTACATGTAACAGGAACCGTACAATTTATTTTTATCGCCCAACCCTGTCAAACGATACATAGAAATTTTCTCGCCAAAAAATTAACATAGAATAATGAGAAAGAGTAAGAAGGCAGAACACAATGAGTTGGAGATTTTTTTCGATGAAATATAAGACAGCTTCCAACAATGGTCGTTTTTCTGAACTCCGTACTCTACTCGAGTTGCGTTGTATCTTTATACCACGATTAATTAAACCCGAATGAAGCGTACACTTTTGAAGACAAAATATCACTTTCGTTGGTCTGTTTACGTTTGTGTTTTGTTTTGAAGCTTTTTAATCACCTCATAATGTCAATCAGATGCGCAATGACCTATCAGATGCAATCTCACATGCTATTCTTACGAGCAGGCCGGATTACATGCGTTGTTAACCGAACATAATTAAAATTCCTGTATTGTATTATAATTTGTATATAGAAACGTTGAATACACACAGCAATCGTGGAATAATTATATAATAAAACTGGTTGTATTGTACCAGGTAACGTTAAATACACACAACAATCGTGGTTAATTATATAATCATACCGGTTGTATAGTACAGGGTAACGTTAAATACACACAAAAATCGTGGAATAATCATATAATCAAACCGGTTGTATTGTACCGGGTACCTTTGACTACACACAACAATCGCGATATAATTATATAATCATATTGGTTGTATTGTATCGGATAAAGTTGAATACATACAACAATCGTGGTATCAGTATATAATCATACTAGTTATTTTGTATCGGGTAACGTTGAATACACAAAACAATCGTGATATAAATATATAATAATATTCACTGTATTGTATCGGGTAACGCTGAATACATACAACACTCGTGGTATAATTATATACTCATACTGGTTCTACTGTATTGGGGAACGCTGAATGCACACAACAATTGTGATATAATTATTTATTATATTCTAGCCTGTGAATTATCACAAATTATCTAAAAGATGTTTCTCGATATCCATCGACTCGATGGATATCGAGGAATATCCCTCAGTAGCTTCCTGAATGACGCCACGCTACGCCACATCACGTCGCCTTGAAGGAACGATCAGCTGATCTTTCTTATTGTTTTGAAACGTACGCATTTGGCGCCGAATTAGAATGAATGGTGTGCAATTAAATGTCTCGTTGCATATAATAAAAATAAAATCTACTCTATTTTAGTCAGTATCTGGAATTATCTCATGAGGGTGGAACTGAAAATTTTATTTTTCACGAGTGCTTATGCGAGTGAAAAATAATATTTTCAGGTCCACACGACGAATTTTTTCAGAAGCTTCCTAAATGACGTTACGCTTCGGCGTATGACGTCGCCTTGAACGTCGCATTGATGGAACGATTAGCAGCTTTTTGTTATTGCCTTAAAACTGTTTGCTGTCGAATTGGGCTGAATACTGCGAAGTAAAATGTCACGGATCATTATAATGAAAAGAAAATCTACGCTGTTTTAGTGAATAGCAACAATTATCTCGTTCGCGTGGACCTGAAAGTATTATTTTTCACTCGCGCAAGCGCTCGTGAAAAATAAAACACCCATGTACACACTCATGAGATAATTCCCGATATTCACTGTAACAGCGTAGATATCCTCTATATAATAACATTGGCTGTACTGTGTCGGGTAACGTTGACTACACGACAATCATGGTATAATTATATAATCATACGGGTTGTATTGTATCGGCTAACGTTGAATACACACAACAATCGTGGCATAATTATATGATAATATTGATTGTATTGTTTCGGGCAATGTTCAATACACACAACAATCGTGGCATAATTATATAATCATACTGGTTGTAGTTTATCGGGTAACATTAAATACAGACAACAATCGCGATATAATTATAGAATCATATTGGTTGTATTGTATTGGGTAACGTTGAATGCACACAACAATCGTGGTATATTTATATAATAGTACTTGTTGCATTTTATCGAATAACATTAAATGCACACATCAATCGTGATATAATTGTAGTATCATATTGGTTGTATTGTATCGGGTAAGGTTGAATACACACAACAATTGCGATATAATTTTATAATCATACCATATTGGTTGTATTGTATCGGGTAACGTTGACTACAAAAAAGTGGTATAATGATATTTATTTATTTATTTATTTATTGGTGTTTAAGGCCACATATTTCTGCACAATGGCTAATCATGACCTCGACAGTTTTACGGGTGGAGTAAGCCGGAGTACCCAGAGAGAACCACCGTGCAACGGCGAGCAACTGTCAGCTCCCCAACATACTAAGTCCACACAAGCAGGGTTAGCATTGGTTGAAGACAGGTGCACCTTCGACGTGCAGTACGACTTAGTACACAACGTCACCGTGCCACCACGTGGGCAATGGGGG
Organism: Pictodentalium vernedei; assembly: GCA_031216915.1. Classification (NCBI taxonomy): domain Eukaryota; kingdom Metazoa; phylum Mollusca; class Scaphopoda; order Dentaliida; family Dentaliidae; genus Pictodentalium; species Pictodentalium vernedei. Next base: position 313,359,298 of record CM062297.1, read on the forward strand.
TGAAGTGTCTTGCCCCAGGACACAACGCGGTTGCTGCAGATGGGATTCGAACCGAGGACCTCTCGGCTTGCAGCCTGCACCTCTACCAACTGAGCCACCGCGCCCCCTTGGTATAATTATATAATCATATTGGTTGTATAGTATCCGGTAACGTTGACTGCACAAAACAATCGTGGTATAATTTACACAATAATAGATCAGATTGAATGATACTGGTTGAATTTTATCGGGCAACCTTAAATACATACAAAAATCGTGGAGCAATTATATAGTCATACTGGTTGTATTATATCGGATATCATTTACCACACACTACAATCGTGGACCAATTATATAATCATACTGGTTGTATCGTATCGGGTAACGTTGATTACACACAACAATCGTGGAATTATTATATAATCACACCGGGATGTAGGATTAAATTATTACTGAATCTCCCAACAAATGGGAAGTTTTTTCGCCCGGTTGTTTGTCAGTCCTGTTCTATTGGAAGAAACCATTCGCATCTACGCAAATAAATGTTAACCTTTTGAAACCGAAAGGCCGCGTTTCTGGTCCCGGATCGCGATACAACAAGAATTCCTAAAGTAGGTAGTTGCTCAGTAAATTTGTATGGTAGACCATTGAAGATATTCAATGTGCAGCCCAAAGGCTGCACGTTGAACATATTCATTGGTCTTCCACCAAATAACGAATACAGACTCTTCCAATTGATGACACTGTACTGGCGTGTAAGATACTACCAGTCTTTAAAGAGTTAAAATTCAATCTGATCTATTATTGTGTAAACCCAGAAACGCGAATTATTAATTTACTTGCATGTTTCGGAAACAGGTGTCTTGAGTTGCCCGTTGATTCCACGAAGACGAGGTCTAACGTAGAACCACCGAGAACCATGCAGTTTTACGTAAAATTCTCTTCGCGTCATTCATAACTTGTCAAACACGACGATAAAACCCAGCTTCTGCGCTTCCTCCTCAATCTGATTGGAATGTGCTCAGATAAATATCAATAATACTAAACGAATAGACAGAATTCCTTCTAAAATCTTCTTCGCATTTGTGGGAGCATAAGTAGATAGTATTTTTTAAGTATCAGATACTGATGTTCATTATTTTGTTCTGAAATTAACGAAACGCCGAGGTGAATATCGGTGCAAACTGGAGGATTTCGTATGTGTTATATTTATAGATGTGCGTGACGGCGACGGGTATCTGTGAAATATACAGAATACACATACTGGAATACCACTGTGCAAAAATGTTACTTTGTTAAAGTCTATTTTATCTTAAAGTCATCAACAATATCATCTTCCGATTGACCCCCGTGTAATGAATAAAGGCAAATAAGAGTTACAGAACGAACAGGGACTTTCAGGTAACTTAAAACCAATAATCAGACGACTTCACTTCTCGACCATACATTTAGTGCCACAGTTAACACCTATTTACCAGTTTTCCCTTTGAAACATAATACAAGAGGAATACAGAGTAAACGGAACACGAGTAAGAGATAGCTTGAATGGAAACTGTCCATCTCTATATTTGGATTCCTGAAATTTGTGCAGTCCTCCTTAATACCACAGGACGCCGTATATCAGAACATAGATGTTAAGTTCTTCATTATCATGGCATTCCAAACTCCTCGCTTGCGCGTGGTTTATTCCAGTGCTTTAGTATGCTTATGACGATAAACTTAGATAGTTAAATATTTGCTTCACCATTATCCCTTTGAACTCTAGTGGTATCTTTCATGCCCTTTCAATGGCAGCAATTAGAAGAGTCCATATTCATTATTTGGGGTAGACGAATCAATATTTACAAAGTGCAGCCTCGGAGCTCGTCTGCAAGTTAAAGTCCGCATCAGTAGTATATGTTTCAGGCAAAAAATGTTCGTTGTGTAACCAAGAAGTGACGTCAAGTCACAATGCATGATAGATGTAACTTCCTCAACTTGGTGATGGATAGTTTGAATGTGTGCGCTCAGCATGTTGTTGGCCGACACTGTTTCCATCGTCCGTCTCTCACAATGAAGGTTGTGATGTTGTTTTCTAGTTGGCATGTAGTTGCTGTTGATACGAATTTCTTCGAGCAGAGTGCACGCTCTGTTCATCCATTTGAAGCATTATACTATTTGAATGTATCGGTAGTCTGGTTGCTCAAAATACCATCATCCTTGGAACGGAACAGATATTTATTTATTTATTTATTTATTTATTTATTTATTTATTTATTTATTTATTTATTTATTTATTTATCTATTTTGCTGCTGTGTGCCTGTTTTGATACATCTTGGACACATGTCTTGATTTCTACGGAACCGATTGGTTTCGGATGAGGTGAGGATGTGTCGATTTCTATCTTTTTCGAGCTTAAATACATCTTCCTTTACTATTATTCTAAAGAAGTCTTTATACCTTATCACACTATAAGCATTGTGAACGGCGAATTTATGTATTGACACCCTGCGTTCCTACTGGAGTAGCTAAAATATGTGTGAATGGTCAATCGTTGTGTGGTAGTCCTGAACTAAATAGGAAATCAAGAAACCGGTTAACTGCTTAGTTATAACCGTTCCATTACCGATTAGCCGCCAGTTACTTTGGAACATAGAGTTTGCACGTGGTAGGATTGAACCGCGATAATGTAGTCAGCACCTAGATGGGAAAAAGACAGAACACCGCGAGGGTGGAGTACGGGGGACTGGAATCAATATCCAGGTGTGGCAGTTTTCCTGTATTCCACGAGCACCAAAGGCGCGAATGAAATACAGGAAAAACTGTACCAAGAATCGTTGGTTTCCTGTATCCTGTATTTATACCATGCTTAAGTGAAAAAACTCACTTTTGTAAAGAAAAAATATCGCCTTTGGCTTTCTGCTTACTTCTTGCTTGACGTTTTTTTGTGGTAAAACTTTTCATTCATGATATAATATCAATCAGATGCGTAACGACCAATCAGATGAGTTATTGTTTGTTTGTAATTCTTTATTAACGTGACATGTGCAATACAATTCAGCCTAACAAATGTAAGATTTACAATTTGATGCACCCGGCCCAAGGGACCTAAATGTCACCTATTCCCCGAGATATGCAAAAAAAGTGCTGCCAAGTATTCACAGAAAAAAATACAACGGAGTGAAAAAAAGAAGAAAAAACGAAGACAAAACATGTTTTGTAATTTCCTAATTTATAGAAGATATGGATGTCTCAGCGCCCATCCTTGGCGCCAACCATGAAACAGGCCAGAAAGTTGTCAGTCTAGCGTAGCCAACAGCAAGGCGAAAATGGCAAATCAAGACCGGCTTCATAACTGTCGTCGGGATGGGCGTAAAAACATTCTTTTTGCTTCACTGCGATCGGGCATTACTCAAATACTCCAAACACTCCTTGGTCAACGGTGATCAAGCCCGCTTAGAGAATTGTAAAACAGGAAGCGTGAGCTTTAACTGACGTTATCCCACCAGAGAGTAGAGCGTCGGCTTCGAAAACAAACCCCATTCGAAATCAAACTAAAGTTCAAACCCCGAAACAAAGTTTGTTCCCGAGACCGTGCCCCCAGCGGGTCAACCTTTTCTAATTAAAGTTACTGTAAAGTTGTTCCCTCGTACGCTTAAAAGCGTCATAAAGAAAGATGGCACATTGTCTGGGATAATTATTAAGCATAATGGACAATTCTTTATCTTTGTTTAAATTAAAATATTACATGACGTTCTTGCACCTAGGGCGGATTCCACCCGTGGTGCATCTGTTATGTTTAACCAATGTATGTATTGTATCTGGTAACGTTGAATATACACGGAAATCGTGGTATAATAGTGAATTCAGACAATGAGAGAACTCAGATGTATAACTTTTCCATATCCTGTATAAAATACTCGGTCCTGATAGAATGTAATTCGTGTATATCTGGCATAAAATACTTGGATTTCAACATCAGACCCTACTATTATATCCGAGATTTGCGTAAGTAACAGTCTGCCAGAAACGAGTATTTTATGCAAGTTTTGGAAAAGGTCACACCGTTATACGTATTTCCCCTTACTTGAATGCACCAAAGAAAAATTTATCCACACTTCTGCTTTGAGTGAACGGTTTATCGGTAGTTAGAAACGTAGCCGGAAAAGGCTGTAACCGTTCCAATGGAGGTGAATCGTTTAATCGGTTCAACTCTATTGTGTCATCGAGTTTGAAATTATCCCGTGTGTTGTGTCCTGCGAGACATGTACGTTTCTCTGGATGTGCATTTTGAATCTATTATCGAATGGACAAGAAAGGTGAAAAAGCTAAATCGTCAGGTTGTATATGTGAGCACCCTTAAAGGGATTGTTTGTGTGGGGGCACTTTAGCACTTGTCGTTTCGGGAAACAATAATTATTTCGGAAGACGTCTCAGTATTTATTGCATGTCACGTGTGACCTCTACAGTTTGTCGCTTTTCTAGTACATTGCCCTTATAATACGATGAAGCAATGTTTTTTTTTATTCTTTTATTAACTGGTCAGTTTGTTAAGGTAACATGGATGAGAACTAATCATTCCATCGAATCGAATTAATGATTTACCCAAATACGCGTATAGAATCACACACACATAGATGCGAGGGTTGTAATAATGCAAAAGGACTAAGGAGGATTTTGCATCCGAAGATCATTTTATCATTTCTGAGAAAGCTTGAGAATCATTTGCTACATTTAACCATTTGAAACCGTGTACATAAACTTTTGCGTAAAGAAACATTTGGTAGTGGTCAGGTAGATGATATATAGAGAAACATATCTGAAGCGAGGCTCGGTAATAATTTAATCCAACAGCTCGACAGACAGAATGGTTTCGCCATTTCGCCGTTGACAGTATTGACTAAAATGATACCACCCAGGGCGCCCGTTGTGAAAGAGTTAAGTTCATGGGCCACCGAGTCCACCCGGCGGTCCAAGAACTGAAAAACTGTTCTGGCTGTTCTGTTTGTGCCCTTTCTAAATCTATCGGATGCAAAATCCTTTCCGCAATGCTTTCTGTCTTGTGATTTTGTGTTTCCCACTCTCTGGGATGTAAATGGTTTGAGTATGTCTGTCCTTACATGTACGCGAAGTGCGTTAGGGAGAAGGTCGCCAACTTTCTGAATGGGGGCATAATATAACTAAACCAGGTTTGGAACGAAAGGAGATTTTTTTTTTCCATTTCAAGAAAGTAAGCTCTTTTAACTTTTCGTTTTCGTTGATTAGTTCTAACATCTTAATGTTCGCTGATTCTGTCTTGCTTCTTTACAGCAGTGATGTTGCGATGTATTCGCCACCGTTATGTTTAACAGACTGTAGTAGCAAGAAGTCTCACTGGCGTGCATCCAGATGAAGCAAAGTTCTCCATTCGTTCCAGGTGGCAAAAAACTACTAAATTCGCCAACGCACGTCCAATCACAACGGGGTATATCATCATTGTTAACGCAAAAGAGGGTTTAAAACGCAAAAGGTGAGGACAATAGCCTCACAATTTAATGACCCGCGACAATGGATTTCTATGTTTAAACTTAATGTTGTTTTAAGTGATGGATGTTACAACACGGGATCGGAAAAAACATGAGCTGAACCGATACGAGAAACTATAGTTAATCACGAGATGAAAGAGAAATATCATTAATCATGCATGGCTTTGCGTCGAGAGGATTGTGTAATAGATCAGCATGAGGCCAAGGGAGCCTGCTTCATTTAAAATTCATCATCCATGTGATAGCGTTGATATATTTGTCTTGATCGGACTAAGTTTAAATCTCCAGAGGGATTATACTGGTTTTACAGTCAGTTTTTAGTTCGACACTATTTTTATTTATCACTGGAAGCAATTGTGAGAATGTTATTCAAATACCATTAACAACATAGAAAATAAAATCGTAGAGTTGCATCCACATTCTGCATGGGCATCAATTCAACACTGATGGTTTTCGAAAGGTATTCGATTGGTCCCTATCAGCTTTGAAACGTTACCATTCGTAAAACTCATAAAATGATTATTATCTATTGACTGAAGTGAATTTTTTGATTTGATTGGTCGATAGATACGTGGTATGAGACCATATTCATTGAAACCACGATACGTCCGCCCAGCCACTGACAAATTTCCCATACCCAGTGGAAGCCTCGTTCCGAAATCTACAAATTGTCCATACCCCGTAGAAGACGCGTTCGTCGAAATCAATTTATTATATTTATACAGAAACCTGTATGGCTCAACAATGGAAGATAAAAGATCTCATGCTGTGTGTGTTCACACATGAAATAGATTGTACTTCTAAAACTGAAAGTCAATAGATAAATTCGTTACCCCGTGTCTGATCACGTGGTACGGGTTTTTACCTACCCGAAGCCAGCCGTATCCCATTCGGCTTGGCCTCATGGGATACGGCTGGCTTCGGGTAGGTAAAAACCCGTACCACGTGATCAGACACGGGGTAACTAATATTATTGCTCTTTGCGACTTGTTTTACATTCTTTCAACCATTTTAACCCTTTACCTAACATGAAAAGCAGACGACACTTGCAAAAAAAATTCTTGAATAACTAAATTTTTTCATTTTTTGTCTCAAAAACATAGGTTATGACCCCTCGTTGGAACGAGCTCGACGAGCTCGTTCCAACGAGGGGTCATAACCTATGTTTTTGAGACAAAAAATGAAAATATTTTGAAAATTAATTGGCGATTTTTGAGAATAGCGCTGGCCGGTTTTGGCCGTTACGTTGGGTAAAGGGTTAATCAACAACTTTAAGTCATTCGAAATGACTTTTGAGAATGTTAAGATGTCTTTGCTTTCCAGGCCAACAGTGAAGACTTGTATGTGACTTTATCAAAGCAGAACCCACATTCTATCATTTCGTAACAAGCGAAAGCAAGGCACAATTTCCGAATTATGTGGCAATTTAGCTGAAGGCAACAAAACCTTTCAGATTATCCTAACAGTTTTACAACCCACACCTTAGATTAGACGTTGCTTACAGAGAGTTGTTTTATAGCAATTTGCATATTTTCAACGTCTGGAGGGAAATTACGTGACTACTCTTCTACTGGAGTTTTATATTACTTGAAAATACAATATTTACATTTTACACCCATAATGCAACCAATGTTGATACGATTGAAAAGCATAATATTAATACAATTTTAATGGTGTATAAAACGGCGAACAACACACTATTGTTTAGTATGTTTCACATTACGGCATTTATCGATAGATAGATAGATAGATAGATGATAGATAGATAGATAGATAGATAGATTCAACAAGTTATGGACAGCTAATTGTGTTTAAAGTGAAACGTACATGTGAAGGGAATTGAAATTAAAATCACGTCTTTGTATTTTTACAACCAGGCACATAGGTGCGCCCATCGCAGACATTTTGATATAAGTTTCAGATACCCATCAAGAGATTAAAGTTAACCATAAGCGAAAGTCTGTTGTCTTTCATCCACCTGAAGCTATACACATTTTCCATTACTTTGAAAGAATACTACTTTTAGAACGATTCAATCTGGAACAATACCATCATTACAATAGCGGGCAGAGAATTTAGACCAGACCACGACTCAGTGGTGATCTGGTCGCAATCCTTTCCTCGCTTAGATCTGGTCAAAATGCTCTGTACGCTTTCCTGTCCACGACACTGCAGAATAGCACCTGTCGAAAAGAATGCATTTCCGTCGACTTTCGTCTCATTCTGTTCATGAAACAGCTCACTGTTTCGCGACTATGTTGCGATGTTATCTCAATAGAAGCTGTTGTTGCGGTCGTAGCGATGTACTGGTGATAAAGAACATCAGTTTTGGATATCCAATTTTCAGTTTTTTGAGTGGCTCGGTAATTTTTCTTCCAAGGCAAATCTTATCACTCTCATTTGATCGAGCTAGTTAACCCTTTACCTAACATGAAAAGCAGACGACACTTGCAAAAACAATTCTTGATAACTAATTTTTTTCATTTTTTGTCTCAAAAACATAGGTTATGACCCCTCATTGGAACGAGCTAGACGAGCTCGTTCCAGGGAGGGGTCATAACCTATGTTTTCGAGACAAAAAATGAAAAAAATAGTGAAAATTAATTGGCGATTTTTTAGAATAGCGCTGGCCGGTTTTGGCCGTTACATCGGATAAAGGGTTAAATCAGTTCACGCCCTAGCTTCGGAAGAAAAACGCACTGTTTCTGTTATTTGGGAAAAGATGATAGTAGAGCTTGCATTAGGCATTGATTTAATATACAGAGATAGTTAAAAGGGTCAATCGGTCTTGATAGTCGTATATCGTCGAGCTGACGAGGCAAGATCGCACACGACGCCGTACGTGTCGCATTGCATTTTGCTGCCCCGTTTCCGTCGCCGTTAGCTCATATGACAACCTCGATTGATTGACTGATGCAATATTTTTTTATTAGGGGGCAATGAATAATTAAATATTGAATTCGATACCCGAAACAAAAAAGAACTATGTAGTGCTTGCAGAGAGTATTCGGCGCAGGTGCATCCGAGTTTTTAGAACAAGAGTTCGCACGCCAATAATATCGCTTGAGCCTCTCTGAGACAGGCTTGATACGAATTTGGAGAAGTTTAGACTCCAGTTTTACAGTGAATTGGTTAGTAAACTAAAGCGATAATGAGGAACCGTTTGGGGTAGTCAAATATTTAAAAATAAAGACCTATAAGAAAGACTTAGCAGCAGGTATGCGGTATCTATGTAGACCAGGCATATCAAAGTATCGCCGGTACCAACATAACCGGTACCGCGACGGGACAGAGCCTGACCGTCGAAACCGGTACCGCTACAGGGACAAGTCAACAATTGGGTGACATCACAATCAGATGGGAGAAATTCGTATTTAACCCGACCCAGTCCCAAAGATCGCAAAGACAAACATGGCATCGTACCAATTATTCTGCAGCGTCATCAAAGTGATCATAAAGCACGAGACTCGTGCTTTATGATTACTTTGATGTCGCCCGCCACAGAATAATTTCTTTAAAGTAGCCGATGACGGTGCTTTCATTGTCTTTGATGCCACGTTTGGAAAGTTAAAATGCTCGGTCTTATTGAGGTGGTGGTTCAGACAGAACATGCCCCTTTAGAGTGTTTTGATATGTTCATTCACAAATAAGCTGAAAGTATGTCGTGTAAGGATGCCATACACAATTCGTCCCCTGAGTTCCAATGTGTTCTATGTGCCAGTAGGCACATAGAACACATTCGAACTCAGGGGACGAATTGTTAGCCCGTTTTACCTCGTTCAGTTAGGAATTTCCCCATAAAATAAGTTTGTCCAGGTACCGGCAGGACAATAGCTTCAGTACCTATACCGGTTGGAGGATGGGGGAATCCCGGTACAGGTTCCGGTTGACATGCCTGATATAGTCACAGCACAGTGATCGCAGAAGCGGTACTTTTTCGATTATATACATTTACTGTAATAAACTGAGATTTCATAGGTGAAATATTGCGCAATCAATACTGAAAAATGAAACCCAAATGAACACAGCATCCGAGATGCTTTCAACCCAATCTCTCTCTCTTCTCTGATGGAAAAACTCTATGATATATATATGTAGATATCTGTTAAACGAATCAATATGTGATTTTGTTTTCTGTTCTGGTTAAATATTAGAACAAACCATGCGCAAACGCAGAATTAACCCTATGAACGCAGGTGGTATCTTCCATGTCAATAAAATGGCAGCAATTGGAAGAGTTCATATTCATGTATTGCGGTTGTCCAATTCATTTTTTCAACGTGCAGCCTGCTTGCTGACCGTTGAAAATATTGATTAGTCTGTACTACACATTCACATAGCAGCCACCCTACCTAAAGAAATAATGACGTATCACGTTCCCGTGCCAGAAGATAGCGCTTCCGGGTTTCAAGGGTAAAGCGGAAGGCATCGATATTAACAAAAATAACATATTATTCTGGTGTGTGGCGTTCTGCGTTATTAAGGTGAACCCCTTCAATTCCACGAAGGAGTATTAATTAAAGGTATCACTCTAGTAAATATTTGAATTAAAGTTACCCGCCTTAAAAATGTGCTCTCGGAAAATGATGCAATCTTAAAAAATAAGCAGCCTTGGAAAAATATATTCTTTCAATAAACATTTGAAGCATTCTACTGACATCTTGCATTATTGTTGAATTTTCTAGATAAATAAAGAGGGTAATTGGATGACTTTTTGGACCTAAAATACAATTGACTACTGGTGTGTTTTGTTGGGTATTCCCTGAAAAATATGTGTACGTGACTGGTACTTACCTTCCTGTCAGTTTGTCTCTCTTATTTGTTGCATGGCCCCCGTTTTCGGGTCAGAAAAATTTGTCCGAAGGTCTATATTTGACAAAGATATTTGAATGCCAACATTAAAGTGATGCGATCATATTTTTTTCGCCGGAACGTTATAATGGTCGCCTTTGGGAAAATATGTAGTGTTGTGATACCTAAAAGATAGCTAGCTATGGTCCATTTCCAATCAAGCTACCGTTTATCTGTGTTAAGTTTATCCGGGAGTCCTAATGTATTATGTTTTAAAAAGAAAACTCGTAATCAAAATTTAACGTTAACCCTTTACCAAACCTAACGGCCAAAACCTGCCCGCCTTATTCACCAAAATCGCAAATTAATTTTCATTATTTTTTTATTTTTTTGTCTCAAAAACATAGGTTATGACCCCTCTATGGAACGAGCTCGTCGAGCTCGTTCCAATGAGGGGTCTTAACCTATGTTTTTGAGACGAAAAAGAAAAACATTAGTTATTCAAGAATTTTGTTTGCAAGTGTCGTCTGCTTTTCATGTTAGGTAAAGGGTTAACTCCATGTCCGAGAAATGAACTCGTCTAATTATTGATTAAAAGTCTCTGTTTCGTGCTGGTGTTGTTTACTCGTTTCGGCTTTATCCAGAACACAGGAATCATTTAGAAGATGAACTAGGTGATGGCGCCGGGTTGCAGATAGACTGACACATGCAACAATTTTGCAAAGCGGTGTACTTGTCCCAGATGCCAGTGTGACGTCACACTCATCTTTAACAATAAAATACAAGAATTATTTACTTCGGTAATTCCCTCCGTTTTTTTTGTTAATTTCACGAAAGAATAAATAAATAAATGAAAAAAAAAAAAAAAAAAAAAAAAAAAAATTAATCAACTTCAGACACTGACACTTGAAAATTCTTATCAACGGTAGGTGTGCTACCACCTGGAAAAACACTGTATGTTATATACCCCCCACAAAAACGAAGAAGATTCTAAAAGATAAAAAACGATCTATTCTTTTAGTATAATAGATAAGGTATCGAGAAAAAAGTAAAACTTTTTTCTCGATCGATAATGTCATTACGTATGTAATTGGGGATCCACAATCTCGGCAGAACACGATGCTGGTGGTCAACAAAATCGTCAGACGTTTACAGCTGAAGTTTGAAGATGCATTGAAAAGCTTCAAGACCATGTCCAGGGAACAAAGGCAAACACATAATAGGAACCCGATAACCATGTTACGTGTCTGTTTCGAAGTGAATTCATATAACTGATTGATTGATTAGTTTTATTGGAAATATACAAAAACTGAAAGAATGCATACATGGTAAAGCGACTCAAACAACGAGCGGGCATACACCAACGTCCACATAAAAAACTCTGTTGCATCAAACAGTTTTATGAGGTTACGGATGTCATGGAGATAACAGTAGGTTATAAAATTAAGATATTCAACCCTTTACCTAACGAATCGGCCACATCCGCCAGCGTAATTTTCAACATAAGCAGATGAAACAAATTATATTTTTCAAAAACGTTCAACAAAACCATATAATGCGACCCCTCATTGGAACGAGCTCGTCGAATGAGTGGTCAAATGATATGGTATTGTTGAAATTTTTGAAAAATGAAAAAAAAACAATAATTAAAATAATAAATTTTAATATCGTATGCGTTTGATAAAGGGTTAAGTCATTCGGCGAATTTGAAATGACTTATTGCGATCGTTCGTCTAGTTTTGTACTTTGTTTGTTTTTTAAACGGCCAAACTGCGACATGCATAAATCCCTCGTTACAATATCTATAGCTATCGGACTTTGTAACCTTCTCCACGGTTAGGAGATCTAGAGCAAAGTTTACCCTTTACCCAAAACAACGCCAGTTTTAACGTTTTTTCGTTCTCTTTTAATATCAACGCCCGTATCAAATCCCCTCTTTCAAACTTTGGAGATATCATCAGCAGCATAAAAACGTATCTTAAAATTCAGTACGGACCTGGGAAATTCCCAATAGTTATGGCTGAATTTAGGGTCACGTTATTGACGTCAACGTCATAAAACAATTAAATGACATCGAATTCTCAGGAAATGTTAGTATGTTGTACAGTTCACAAAATTAGGAGATATCTGTCCTTTTAGTTTTTCGATTTCTCCTCACTTTTGACGTTTGAATGTCAATTGAAGTTTTAGCTCTTTTCACATTTTATAACCTAAATGGCCAAAACTGCGACACGCATAACTCCCTCGTTACAATATGTACAGCTATGCTATGGAACTTCCTATTCTTGTTCACGCTTGGGGGATATAGTGCATGCCGTTTGAATTTCAGCTTTATCCCAAACAACGTCAGTTGTAACTTTTTTCTTACTCTTTTAAGGGGCTGCCAATCCCAAACTTTCAATCAAATGATGTGTTTTTCCTGAAGGAAATGTTACGTCAATGACCTTCAAATAGGCATGTGTTGTACATCAAAATGTTTGGTTTTACACATAGAAGATTTTTGCAAAGTCTATTTTGCCCATCCTGCCTTGCACAGGATATGTGGATTACATAATAGAGCATGTGAATTGGAATTAAAGAAACTGATAAAAACACTTTATGACATTTTCACTATCTCCCCATTAAGTTTCAATCATAGAAAATAGCATGCATGGGGTTAAAGTGTGTTAAAATGTTCACATCACTTCCAAATTTGCTTTTGAAAAAAGTGTTGAAGTTGAAGAAAAAACAAATGAAAGCACATGGCTTGGCTATTTGTACTGTATATGTCAATGGTCACCACACTACATCTGACAAACAATTGTATGGAATACCGAGAGGATCCAAAGAATTGTTAAAGTTTATGCTGCTAACATGTTTTCTTACATGGGAATTCCTATTTTACCAATGGCCCTAATAATTTAGGAGTATTTAAGGAATCAAAATGAGAATGTAACCTTTCAATTAAATTTTTGGAAGGCTACAAACAAATGGATTATGATTGGTAAAACAAATCCAACACAGGTAATGTGTATACAGTGTGACTTTATGTATTGATTCTACAAAAACTTACTTTATGTGATGAATAATTGTTTCTGGTTAATTCACCTTCCTCTAAACTTGAAATGTGGAAATGGTAATGCTGATGTTAATTACTGGAAAATAAAGGAGGAACTAAGCGAGTAGTGTCTCTAGTGTGGGTGTGGATTGTACCTGGATCTCCCTAAAAGCAGGCCCCGGTAATATATAAAAGGTATTTTCTGGCATACTCAAGTACAGGCACAAATTACTTTCAATTAGCATTTTTAGCCAATGCAGATAAGTTATTTATTGGTGTTAATGTTCACAGATTTCTCACTTTCGCCAATATGGCATATGAGGTATGCATTTGACAGATTGAAGCCCAAAGTAATATCATTTTCACTTATTGTCCCTCAACATTACTGACTAGCTAGTTATTGGTATTTAAGGTCACACCTTTCTCATATTGGCCAATATTACATATTAGATATGCCTTTGGCAGATTCAAGCACAGACAATATCACTTTCACTTACTGTCCCTCAACATTATTGATTTAGTTATTGGTGTTCAAGGTCACACATTTCTCATATTGGCCAATATTACATTTTAGATATGCCTTTGGCAGATTCAAGCACAGAAAATATCACTTTCACTTACTGTCCCTCAACATTATTAATTTAGTTATTGGTGTTCAAGGTCACACATTTCTCATATTGACCAATTTTACGTATTAGATTATGTATTTGGCAGATTCAAGCACAGAAAATATCACTTTCACTTACTGTCCCTCGACATTACGGATTAGTTAGTAATTGGCGTTCAAGGTCATACATTTCTAATACTGGTCAATTTGGACTGCATCTTCAATCTTGAGTCAAACAAATAATGTACTACAAGCAATAATTCATAGACACATTGACTGTTTTAGATGATTGTTATTCTTCTGTTCTCAAAGCTGTACACGCACTGCCATAAGACATACCTTAACACTTTACCCAGCCTGGCTTTTTGTAAAACAGGAAATGAAATTTTACAATTTGTGTCATTTTAAACAAGAGCGCACGTATCGCTGAAGCAATACAATGTCCCCTACCGGACTAATGGGCATTAATAATTATACAAATGTTATAACCTAGATGTGATCAGCATGAATTCCGTTGAAGCATTTCCAAAAAGAAAGTCCAGAAAACTGATATTTTGGTGCTTTTCCATATTTCCAAGGGCCATAACTCACACAAGAATAATGCAATCAGCATGAAACTCAAACGTGATCTGTAAGTCATCGTTCTATAGTAGGTTACCAAGAATGAAATCATTCGGTTGAAGCATTTCCAAAAAAAGTCCGGAAAACTAAAGTATGACTGACAGACTGACTGATAGACTGACGGATGGACAGAGTGCAAATGACACTTGATCTGTAAGTCATCGTTCTATAGTAGGTTACCAAAAATGAAATCATTCCGTTGAAGCGTTTTCAAAAAAAGTCCGGAAAACTAAAGTATGACCGACAGACTGACTGACAGACTGACGGATGGATGGACAGAGTGTAAATGAAACTTGATCTGTAAGTCATCGTTCTATAGTAGGTTACCAAAAATGAAATCATTCCGTTGAAGCGTTTCCAGAAAAAGTCCGGAAAACTTATATTTTGGCGCTTTTCCATATTTCCAAGAGCCATAACTCACACAAGAATAAGCAATCAGCATGAAACTCAAACTTGATCTGTAAGTCATCGTTCTATAGTAGGCTACCAAAAACGAAATCATTCCGTTGAAGCGTTTCCAAAAAGAGTCCGGAAAACTGATATTTTGGCGCTTTTCCATATTTCCAAGGGCCATAACTCACACAAGAATAATGCAATCAGCATGAAACTCAAACGTGTTTTTGTAAGTCATCGTTCTATAGTAGTTTACCAAAAATGAAATCATTCCGTTGAAGCGTTTCCAAAAAAACTCGGGAAAACTGATATTTTGGTGCTTTTTCCCATATTTTCAAGGGCCGTAACTCACACAAGAATAATGCAATCAGCATGAAACTCAAACTTGATCTGAAAGTCATCGTTCTATAGTAATTTACCAAAAATGTAATCATTCCGTTGAAGCGTTTCCAAAAAAAACTCCGGAAAACTGATATTTTGGTGCGTTTTCCGATATTTCCAAGGTCCGTAACTCACACAAGAATAATGCAATCAGCATGAAACTCAAACTTGATCTGTAAGTCATCGTTCTATAGTAGTTTACCAAAAATGAAATCATTCCGTTGAAGCGTTTCCAAAAAAACTCCGAAAAACTAAAGTGTGACTGACAGACTGACAGACCTACAGACTGACGGATGGACAGATGCCGGTAGGGGACTAAAAAAACGTTCTCTGCGAAACTATGCAAACATGGATGTCACTGCAACCAGCTTGATCAGCCAGTTCCAATGATATACACATGTGCATGTTTTTACTGGCAAATATAAAATAAATTTCAGGCGTTTCTGGGAAATTCACTGATTAAAGGGATAATTGCCTTACATATTTCACAAAGCAATTATCAGGAGTTCTCATCACATGATTAATTCAAAGAATACAATGATGTATCATACTCACTAGCTTTACTTGTGCATCAGTTCAATCGGTAGCTGTTTACTCGACGACTCAGGACAAGAAGAATATCTGAAACAAACACAAATTACTTGTAAGTATTACTAATAAAGGATCGTGTGTCAAAAACTCACTTGTCTGAAATGATGTCCAATTACTGATATGCTCTATTCAGGGTTCATTCACTTGACTGGAACAGAAATTCAAGGACTTTTCCAAGACTTTTCTAGGACCTTAACCAGAATTTTCCAGGACTCAAAATGAGCGCCTTTTCACTCATATTGACAATGTAAACACACTTCGCTTAAAGAGTACATTTTGCACAGCGATAAAAACAACACAAACCCAGATATCATTAGAACAGGCTTGGCGAGCAAGTTCTAATGACAACCGCGTTTGTATAGTTTTAGTGTGGCAGTAAAAGTTAGTTTGGGTCTTGGGAGGCATATTGTTTGGTTATTTTCTGGCCATTTGTGACCGCTCTGTTGGCAAGAAGCTTACTAACTGGTAGAGTGCTGGAAGCCCATATTTGGGCTTTATTCTGAGGGTGCAGGTACCACAACTTGAAGGCTCATATTCAATGCATGTGCTTTGTATTATGTTTGATGTGATATTATTTAATCTATAAGGGTTTGCCTTGTTACAATTTATGGGAGAGTGCCCATAGGCACTCTCCCATAAATTGTAACAAGGCAAAGACATGTGTACAAGATTTGATGGTCAAAAATAATTTAGCACTCTACCAGTTAAATAAAATGGTGCCTCCAAAAATTTGATAGGATTTCCAGAACTTTCAAGGACCAGTTTAGAAATCACTCGTTTTTCCAGGGTTTTCCAATGCTGGATTTTTAAAAAGCAAATTTTTAGGACTTTCAAGATTCCAGGATCTGCGTACAAACCCTGACTCTTGTAATTTGAAGTCCTACCCATGCAGAAAAAAAAAATTCCAAACACAAGTTTCCAAAGTGGATCAGTTTTGTTTCTCAAAAGTTGTCACAATTGTTTCACCCATTCGCAATAACTCTCTAACAAAAATATAATATTATCTTCATGTATCATCCTCATTGCAACGTTGTGAATCCAATACCACGTTCCACAGTTTCGAGAAGCACACACATCTATTTATTATGCTTTGGCAAACAGCAATTTTGATTCTTGGGGTGCTCATTCACAATCATTACCACCCTTCAAGGGTGATCATCTAGTCTCCTGGTAGCTCTACAACATCCTGAAGTTTTATACTCTATACACAAATTGAAATTGACAGCAGTCCTGAAATTAGATGTTGTGCATGTTGTGTGCCTCTGTGCAAAGTACCATCGAATCCCATGAATGCTAATATATTTCCTTTGTTGAGGAAATAATACAGAAATGCAAAGTTCTCACTCGTCCATAACAGGAAGGGCCACTTTAAATGTTGATGGACTAGCCCTTTGTCCATCAAATTTTTTTTTAATGATCTGAATTTTTTCTGTTGGTGATATTTGTACTGAATTTTTTCAACCAAACCATAGAAATAAGAATAGCAATGGAACCAGTTTTAGAAGCTACTTGTAAAGGTATTCATATTTGCATGGTTCTGATGAGTAATTTCAAGCTACTTCAAACTGTTTGAGAATCATTTCAGATAAAAGTCCATTTTTTAAAAAAATACTGCAGGGTAAAGCAAATGAAACTGGTTGCGGCAATGTTACACGTCCACAGACAATGACAACAGCTATGTGCACAGGTGATAGATTTATTCAAATATGGATGTTTAAGGTCATATATTTCTGCACAGAAAAGTTGATCATGATCTCAACACAGATACAGCTGTATAAACTCAAATTCCTATCCATGATGCACTTTTTAAAGGAATTCTACACCAAGCATTGGTTACTGCCTGTCTGGGTGCTATTCTACCAGTTCACCACAGTAAATAAGCCCTGCTCAAATTACTGAGGCTCTCAATGGAGGGGGGGGGGGGGGTGTAGATAATATAAAGCAAAATATCGTGCAAGAACATTTGAGCATCCCACAACATTACACCAAGTTAAAAATATGGCGGAAGCCACCAAGTTGTATTCATTAATTTGACACTTAACCTAACAGAACGGTCAAAACAGACAGAAAATAGCCCCAAATAAGCCTGCAAAGTTTTAAGTAACTTCTTACTGCCTTAACCCTTTACCTATCATAACAGCCAAAACCTTTTTTATAGTTTTATTTTTTTCTTCCAAAAACAAAAGTTATGATCCCTCATAGGAAAGAGCGTGTCGCGCTCGTTCCAATTAGGGGTCATAAGTCATAACATTTGGTATGGAAGCAAAAAACTGAAAATCTGTAGTTACCCAAGAATTAGTTTACAAGTGTTGTCTGTCTCTTGGATTAGGTAAAGGGTTTATAAAACTATACAGGAATGAATATCACTCGAACCGAGCCGCTGAGCCAGTACTAATAGTATCCATTTTTGTATGTTTTTATTTAAAAATACAATTAATTTTTTATAACACAAATTGGAGATTTTTCATTTTATTCAGAAAGCTATGTTAGGTCAAGGGTTAATGTTACTTCAGAATGTGTAACCATTTTTAACTCGGATTCAAATTTGATATGTCTTTTCTCAATATCAGTTTCAGTTGCTACTGAGGTTAATTAAATAAAATTGTAAAAGAATGGTATATTTGTGATTTTGTTTCTGTAATTGCCTAGATAGCCATTTAATTTACATACATTAGTTGGCATTTCTGTCCTTGGACTCAACATTAGTGGCAGACGACAATGGTAAAAAAAATTATTGTGCAACTAAAAATGTACATTTCATCGATACCAAAACATAGGTCATGACCCCTCATTTGAACGTGTGCGCTCGGTTCAATGAGGGGTCACAACATATGTTTTTGGAAGCCAAAAATTGAAATATCAAAATCTAAGAAAGATTACATAGCAATTTTTGTGCATAGTGCCAAGGCAGAAAATAAGCAGACTGTCATCAGCAAAATGAGGTCCCCAGAGGATTAATTTAGTGATGCTACCCTGCACAGCAGGGTAGCATCACTAAATTTACCCTCTGTGAACCTCAATCCGAATCAGGATCTCATAACTGAACTCAAAGAGATACCCAGATGATAAATTGGCCCACTGTATGGGATAGCATCATCAAATTTACCCTCTGGGGACCTCATTCTGCAAATGTCAGACTGCTTATTTTCAGGTCTGCATAGTGCTGGCCGGTTTCAAACGTTATATCAAGTCAAAGGGTGAAAAATAAAATCGAATTGCATTTATTTTATTGCCTGATGCAGCCCAGTGAACTCTGTCAAACTAGAGAATAGAATATACGGTAAACTTCAATCCATATAATAAAACAACAACCAAATACATTAGGCCTATCATCTGTCTACTCCTGTTGACTGAATATTTTTCTTAGGCAAAGTGACTGTCCAATTAACAGGGTTTTACTTACTTTATTTACTTTGAAATGAATAAAAATGCTCAATTGCACTTTTCCTTAGAGATGAAATTAGCATACTATAAAATCACAAAGTAATTATAAAAAATTCTTACAATCTGATGACTAATTTCATAAAATGAAGTTTCATTGAAAGAGAGAACACAATTAGCAGACCTGTTGGTTGAGAGGTATTGTATTTGTATAAATTTACATGAAACCGGTCTCCTTCCTTCATTTCATGTAAATGTATAGAAAACATAATGTAAGAATTTACAATTTGGAGTAAAAATTAGCTAAAAAATTTTAGGCCTATTTTCCAGATGATCGTTTGCACAGACAGCTCCGAAACATGTCTGAATTACATGTGAATACTCACCAGATATCAATGAATTGTAATGACCCCGTTGTGAAATCCTCTACAAGCTGCTGGTGGTCAACTTCATACGTGTTCTCATCATCTTCATACTTTATGAAATAGACCACATTCGAACGTCCATCAGAACCAGTTTTCAAGTCCTCAATGGTACCATTGTACCATTGACATTCACCAGTATCCTCATTCACTACCCAGTGATGACGTATTCTGCGCCCTAAAAACCTCTGGGTGTGCCTTCGTTCAGACTGCCTGGTTGGAAGTGGAATATTAGTCGAAGTGCTGTCCTCTCTAGAAGTCGAAACTTTCACTTTTGTGTCAGGGATGGCGGTGCTAGGATGACTTGCCACTTTCGTGCTTTCTATCTTATCTTGAAACTGTAAAAGATAAAGAAGAGTTCTTTAGTATTTGCAACCACAAAAAGACAGTGGTATTCCTTTCATGTTGATGTGTATGTCATTATATATTGTAAATTGTGCATTTTGTTTTTCCCCTTTGGAAATATGATGGTATTTAAAAGCTAATCAAGCATCCCAAACTTTTGTCAACCCTTTGCCTAATGATAGTAGGAGATGACACTGATGGCAAAAAATCTCTTGTAACTAAAAGTTTCATTTTCTGCTTCCAAAACATCGGTTATTTCCTCTGATTGGAATGAACGCAACGCACTCATTCTAATGAAGAGTCATAACGTATGTTTTGGAAGCAAAAAATGAAACGTTCAAAAATTCAGAACAGCAATTTTCGTGTATAGGATTGGCTAGCTTTTACCATTACATTAAAACAAGGGTTCAATGATTGAGGGTTGTTAGGCACTAATGATGCATTAAAACCGTTCTGTTCCTAGTGGACTCACAGGCCTGTGTCTTTCAAAATTTTGCTTAACCCATTTATTGTTCGCCTGACCTAAGCCTGGGTAACCCATTGTTCTCCTGAAATGGACTGGTATAACAAAAAACTATGCACGATACATGCTGACAGTATTTACTACTTTTAACTTACAGACGACATTCGTAGAAGAAATTCTTGTATAACTGAAAATTTTCAATTTTTGCTTCTGAAACATCGGTTATGGCACCTCATTAGAAGGAGCCCAATGCGATCGTTCTAATGAGGGGTCATAACCTATGTTTTGAAGGCAAAAAATAAATATAAAAAAGATTGAATAGTGATGTTCGCATTTTGCCTTTTCGTTAGGTAATGGATTAAGAAATAGATATATTGTAATTCCATCCGCTACATAACCAGCCACTGTTTACTTCAGTCCACAACCCTGAGAACACTGAGTGTGTAAAAACCAAGTAAAGAGTGCACATTCAAAAACTTATGGTGAACCGCAAGGATTTTAAGGCAACCCATTTTTTGTTCCCCTGTTTTTCATTTCAGACAACCTCCAGGCGACCAAACAATCGTTCGCTTGAAAAAAACAAGCCTGGTGACTCTATTGTAGAGTGCACTTGTGGCAGAATGGTCTAATTCAATGGCTATCTGATAACCGACATTTCAGTTCCCTTATTTCTGCTTCCCTTAAAAGAATGGGACACTGTCCTGAAGGTAATCTACACTAAATTACACACTACTTTTCTACACTTATTGAGAAAGGGACCTCCAGCCCATCAAATTCTGGTGCATTAACGATCTTAGGAAAAGCAATTTGTAGTTTTTAGAGCAGGCTAGTTCTGGTAACACTGTAAGAAAAGACCAGAAGAGACTTTTTCTCATTCAATTTTTAACTTGATTCACTCAATATTTTGTGAGCTTCAGTAATTTCAGCCAAAGTATTGACTGCTTCTACGAACAGCTAAGACTAGTCTGGAACCAACAGTCCATTGAGGACATATTTTGAGAGACATTTGGAGATGTGCAATGGGATAAATGATACTAATATGTGTTCGCAATTGAGACGGGGGCCAATACTTTTGCCTTCATGTAACTTCTAAGAAATCCTGTTTGGAGAAAGCAAATAATGATACCAAACAGTTAACATGGGAAATGATTTACCATACACTTTCCATGGGTGTGCAATGTGCACATAAAGACAATTTAAGAAAACCCAATCCCATACATTTCATTCTGAGATTTTCTATTAATGAAGCACCAGTTGAAACCAGTTCTCCATTAACAGAGATTGCATAACCCACTAATGAAACAGTGCTTGACAGTCAGATGATACAGTAGAACTATGTTAATTGAATAGCCATTTTGCCACCCCCCCCCCCAAATATTCAATTAACAGGAGTATACAATTAACAGGAATTTTTCTCATTTCCCTCTTTTATTGTCTTAAATTCAGTATTTATTCTATTATAGCTGGTTTGACAGAGCTCACTGAGCTCTGCCAAACCAGATACAATAGAATAATAGCAAAACTGGACTTTTGAAAGCTAAAAATGCAACTTACTCTGTGAGATTTCTGTGGTCGTCAAGAGTTGTTATTGCCAACACGAGACAATTATTTTTCTGAAAATTTCATTCAATTAACAGGAGTTTACTCTATAGCCCATATTCAATTATAAGGGCAAATTTGCATCGGAGGTATGGTAAATGGCTTTGTGTTTTGAAATTGTATTCAATTAACAGGCATATCCAATTAAAAGATATATGATCAACTGGGCTCTACTGTATTTGGTTCCTTGCTACAGTAAGTTGATTCAGAAATACATGAAAAATGCCCATGAAAAAATGACTGCCTACACTGACAACTGTACAAACCACATGATGCCTGACAACGATGAATCAAACGTGTACCACTTTTCTTTAGCTATGATTCCAAACTGCATTTGAATACTTTGTATCCCTTCACTCACCCATTTACCAGGTTCTCGTATTCCGGGAATTTTTCCAAATCTTGGGCAGGCTAGTTCGGGTAACATTGCCTTGTGATAGAAAGCCCTGAGTTTTAGCTGATATAATCGGTCCCATGTCTCTTTATCCCTGAATATTCGCTGAATATGAATTTGGTATGGATTGGTACTCCTAACAACGAAATCCAACCACTCCTTTTCGAAAATATTTAACTGGCCTTGACACTGATAATAATATTTGTGATTTTGCTTCAATTTTAACTCGCCATAACTGATTTGCAAACAGAACTTTTTTCAGATTTAACAGCTTGTCGTAGTGAAATTGGTTTATGCAATAGAAGATTCTTTATTTCAAGAAGTCCTTCGGAAATGTTACCTGATGATTGTTTTCCTTCACAAAACCATCTGATGATGCTGCGAGATGATGCAAAGACCGGTTTTGGTAACATTAATTTCTGAGCCATTGTCTGTTTTATACAAAATATATTGCCTTGTGGTGGTGTCTTCTTCAGAGAGACCATATCTTGTGAATTTATTGCCAGAAAATTTGCTATGCATGATAGATTTTATCAGTGGCTGAACTTTTATCGATGGATTTCTTTTAATTATGTCTCCAAAAAATGATGAGGTTAAACGTTTTCTACGTTCCTGATGCCATAATCCAGATCTGAACTGATTTGTTGTCAAATCATGAATGTTTTCAATTTCACTTGGCGTGATATTATTAATTTCAGTGAAATAATGATTAATTTTCAATTTCAAAGCGGCTTCATCAAGATCAGCTTCAGATTTGAGACATGCAGCGCCATATTCCCGTTTAGCCTTTTTTGAGGACGATTCAACTGATGCCTGCAGTTTTCTATTTCTTCTTCTTTCCTTCACTTCATCTTTTGACTTTTTTGCTCTGCTTCGATAATGATTTGTGAAGAAGGCTCCTGCGGGAGTTCTTGTCACATTTTTCCCACAATTTTGGTGCCCACTGAACTCCCAGATTCTGTCTCAGAGCTGCACCGTAGCATCGAGAATGCCATGAGCCAGAAGCACATCTGTTGACAAATTTGCCCCCATCAAATTTACATCGAATGGACATCCAACATTCAGCTATATTAGTGGTGAAATTGCCTATCAAACGATCAGCTTTTGATGCTACCCTATCTAAGAGAAATGACACGTCTTTTATTATTGATTTATCAATATTGTTATAATCCATACCAAGATCATATTTTGAGGCTTCCAGATTTTCACCAGACACAGTTTCTTGCCAAATTATTTGTTGTGTTTCAAACACATTATCAATACCGTCAAATTTGTCAGTTTCATTGTTGACTTTCTTAACTTTTACACTATCTGAACATTTCACCTGTTTACAGAAGTCACCACAGTTTTCATGAAATCCAAATACATGATGAACCGAGTTTCTAATATCGTGATCCAATTGCTTAATCGCTTTATCTCTATCAGGTATCTGAGAACACATTTTAATAGCACATCGAACACCGTTAACAATATTAATCCTAGCTAACTTTGTCAGTTTACCTTTGCCCTGATAAAGAGATTTATCAACAACGAGTTTTTCTAAATTTGTTCTCAGACACTTACTGTGACATGATTGGCACACTCCATTTTTTAACAGAGGAGCCCCACACTGGAACTTCCTTTACAGTCCTAGCATATACGCTACTGTCACCGTCTGCTATAACACGCATATACCTAACTCCATGAATCTTTTCGCAATTTTGAAATCCTTCCAGAATTACATCTGCCTCCATATCCTGACTACTCTCATTCCAGTTTTTAAAGCATTTGTGCTCACGAGGAGTAATATTTTTATTCGATTCAGCAACACAATTAGCAATACTTATTTCGAACACCCACATGAAGCAGTTTCCCGCTTGTTGCACCTATCACAACAGCCACACCACCCAAAACATTATATGTATGTTTGTGGGTTCGCTTACTCCACCCCCATCACAAATCACCGTGATGGCAGGAACTCCATGATGAAAGTCGCCTCTTTCAATAGCCAATTGTCTTTCAATATTTCCTGCTTCTAATATGTCTTGTTGTAGCTCTTGTTCCTACCATTTCGAAATTTCGCTCTCAATAGATGAGAAAGCATGTTGACTCAAGCCAGGAGAGTTTAATGTATTTAAAATTTCATTTAAAGGGCCTGATCCACTACCGGAAATCATGCTACCCCAAACAGCTCTTAAATTAATATCCATACGGTTTGTCGAATCACTAGACTTGACCTTGAAACTGGTATAAATGTTGAATTCTGTTAACTCTTTACCCAACGTAACGGCCAAAACCGGCCAGCGCTATTCTCAAAAATCGTCAATTAATTTTCAAAATATTTTCATTTTTTGTCTCAAAAACATAGGTTATGACCCCTCGTTGGAACGAGCTCGTCGAGCTCGTTCCAACGAGGGGTCATAACCTATGTTTTTGAGACAAAAAATGAAAAAAATTAGTTATTGAAGAATTTTTTTTGCAAGTGTCGTCTGCTTTTCATGTTAGGTAAAGGGTTAAACAACCCTGACACTGTGCCATTACTTTTGATGCGAAGCCATAGTTTTGTGTCTCTTTAATTAATTTTAAAGGAGCTATACCAGTCTTTGCTAATGCCTGTGCTTCTGTGCACAGGGCCAAATGGAGATTTATTGATGCCAGTTGCTCATTTAACAGTTGTAAGTTTATGAGGCGATAGCCATTCAAATTAGGATAATCCCTAATTAAAGTTATTTTGAGATTTTCAGAGTTATTGTCATTTTGTAGAACTCTATATTTTATATGCTTGTCATATTTAATGTCTGCGGGATTGGTGTTTTTTTTTCTTTACGTCTTTTACTATGCATGCCAGAAGCCAATCCGAATTTTTTGCCATACCTGTATTTCCGCATTATGCAAATAAAGTTTATTTTCACAGCCAGACAAAAAGTTTACATGTATATATATATCACAGATTCAAGTAATCACAAAAGTTTCATTACTAGTTATGGAGTGAATGAGAGAGATGATTATTTTTATACGGGGCTTATTTACACATGACCGATGAGATTTGTAGGAATGATATCACAGTAAAATATTAAAAAAGAATTTTCTCAGATTATTGTGCAATCAGGTGTCCATACACAAGTTGCTAATACACACAACAGATTTCACTATCAACAGAACCTGACGTTCACTTACCTGATATTTATACTGAACACCGTGTGTTTGTGCACGACTTTTCCACTTCTCTCGAAAAGAAGATGAACATAAAAGTGTTTTACGGAAAGGATATGTGTGAAAATCTGCTTGGGGTAAATCGGAGTGTTTGGTAGAAACAAACACCGGTGCCGACACAAAGCAGGCGTTTGAATGTAAACAACATCGAACATGCTGTTTACTGGGAAGATAGATGTAAACATTATACTTTCAACATGAAAAGCATATCGAAATGACTTTTTTTCACCGATGATGATTTTCGTAGTAACAAGGCGTGCTATTTGTCGTTCATCGCCCAATACTTACCAAATATTCATGGCAAAAAGCTTATCTGTCACAGAAACGGTCTGGAAACAGATTCGCGCTAATTCCTAAAAGACAAAAACTGTTCCGCCCATTCGTAACAAAGGCGTCACGACATATACGTCACAAAATAATTCGTAACATCCCGATTACCATTTCTCACATCCACTAAATTGTTTTAATTTTGTTGTGCCAAATGTATTTATTCGACTCTTATTCATTACATTTCATAAAAAATGATATTTTACCAAACGACATCAAAATGCGTACCAATTTTTGTTAGATTGGGAGGTTGGAGAAGACGGTGCTAAAAAAATTCATCTTTGTTGTTCAAAACAACGCTCATTTAAAAACATTTGGCACCAAATTATTAAACGAGCACAAGTTCAGGAGCATTATAGATAAAGTTGTTAAAGTTATGTGCTGTTCAGGAAATTGAAAAGCAGTGCTACAACGCAAAATATGATAGCTTTCTGAATTACCGAAATGTTGTTTTAGTCACGTGGTATAATTACAAATGGCTTTCTCCATCAGGAAGCAAATGTCGAAAAAACTGCCAAGATCATCGCTACTAAAAGTACTTACATAAAAATTACCCCCGCATGCAGTTGGTAACTACTAGCCATTGATATTGGTTGATAAATTACTTCAGATTATCGTTGCCATGATTTGTTCTGTTGCGAATACAGCCGTCACTTCAAAAACCACATTTTTCGTTTCTGCTGATTGTTTTCCATTTCAAACGTGTATATTCATATGAGGTGGATTATAATGAACATTTTGATGTATAACATTGCTATATCATTTTTTTTATTTTCCTTTTCGTTGGCAGGAGTCTCATTTCAAATTGTTTCGGGTAGGCATCCCCTTAATATCAATGCCTGTATCAGACCTCCCTTGTTCAAAGTTTGGATGTATCATTTCCAACAAAAAACATATCTAAAAATTCGGTATCGAAACGGGGAATTCCCAACAGTTATGGCTGAATTTGCGGTCCCGCTGTTGACGTCAAAGTCATAAAAAATTAAATTAAGTCGGATTCTCAGGACATTTTAGTAATTTGTAGAGCTCAAAAAATTAAGAGATAGCTATTTTTTCGTTTTTCGATTTATTGCCATTTTGACGTCTTTATGTCGCTTCAAAGTTTGATTATTTTTTCCATATTTATTAACTGATAGAGTGCTAAATTATTTTTGGCCATCAAATCTTGTACACATGTCTTTGCCTTGTTATACTTTATGGGAGAGTGCTTATGTGCACTCTCCCATAAATTGTAACAAGGCAAATCCTTACAGACTAAATAATATCACTTCAAAGATAATGCAAAGCACAAACACTGAATATGAGCCTTCAAGTTGTGGTACCCACGCTTCAGAATAAAGCTAAAACATGGGCTTCCAGCACTCTACCAGTTAAAAACGCTAAGGTTTTTTAAAGGTTAAAAAACACTTTCAGGTGTTCAAAATGGTACGATCATGCTCGGCAGATCCTACAAATAACACCGACATTTTTGAGAAAGTGCTCCCACAAGTTTGGTCACAATTTACTGTCAATGGACGGGGATGTTATCCCGGTGTGAGATATGCTCGTATTTCAGGCGACGGGGAGTGACGTGGGCCACATTATTCAGTCACTTAGTACGTTATCAGGCAGCACACACTTTCCCCGCATTGTTGGGCCAATTCAGTGATGGGCGTGTTTCGTTGCATGGCTTCTGGAAATTAGCTTGCAATTTCAAAATAATGTACTTATATTATGTAATTGTTACTAGAAGATAATTAAAATTCGCGTATTTCTTTCCCCAAACCTGGAATGTCCCCATGTTTAAACCATCTAGATTTAAACCAAGTAAAGGCAAAGGTAACAACCGCCTAACAGATGTGGGATTAGGAACTAATGTGGTTAACCTGTCTGGCACCAATGACCTAACAACCAAAGAAAAGTCTCTTTTAGATCGCTGTTTAACTTTTGTACCAGCACCGAAGCCTAAAACTGGTAATCAAACAAATATAACTGTAATTTTCTGAGGCAAATGAAATTAGCAGACCGCTTAAGAAACTCCAGCGGTCGGAAATTTCCTTTTACAGAATCATCTGGCCGACAAAGATGGGCCAGTAGTCGTTCTCTCTCGGGATATTTACATAAAGGAAGCCATGAGACAACGCAGCAATATTAAACATTACACGAAAATAAATTCACTTATTTGGCCTAGTAATGTCGGAACATTCAATAAGATCTTAAAATTTCTCCTCGACGAAGGTCACAAAACAAAAAAAACTATTGAAATATTTAACAGCTAAGTTCAGTGCTCAAACGACAATTTTACATCCTACCAAAGATCCACAAGGACCGTTCTTCATGGACGGATGACTTTACTCCATCCGGGAGGCCAATTGTATCAGATTGTAACTCAGAATCTCATGCGATCTCGGAACTAATTGATTATCATCTTTAACCTATAGCAAATAGACATCTGAGCTATCTGCAAAATACACAGGATTTCCTATCAAAAATTTCGAAATTGAAAATATCGAAAAATGCAATCCTGGCTACTTTGGACATCGACAGTATGTATAGGAACATTGATATTGATAAAGGTGTTAAATCCGTTAAAAATGCATTTGAAAAATATCTGAATGAACAAATTTTGGATCTTTTAGAGCTGAGCTTAAAAGGTAATGTCTTTCAATTCAATGGAGAATATTTTCTACAAATAATGGGTTGTCCTCTGGGTAAAAGATTCATTCCTAATTTTGCAAGCATTCATGTAGCGGAATGGGAGGAAAATGCCTTAAGCAAATGTGCAAAGCATCCTCTCGTATATCTCAGATATTTAGATAACATTTTTATTATTTGGGAACATTCAAAAGAAGATTTTGATGAATTTTCAGAAATTTTGAACAATCATGATCCAAACATTAAATTAAAAGCTACTATCAGTGACAATTCTGTTGATTTTCTCGATGTGACCGTGTATAAAGGGAAGCTATTTCAGGCATCCGGTCATTTAGATTATAAAGTATATTTTAAACCAACTGATTCTCATCAATTGTTGCACACAAAATCATTTCATCCTCAACATACATTTAAAGGTATCATCAAATCACAGCTCATTCGCTTCCGTCGCAATTCAAGTGATAAGGTAAATTTCAATGAGGCTTGTTCTACTCTATTTGGCGTCCTCAGATCGAGGGGTAATCACTGAGCTTTTTGCGTAGCCTGAAATTTCAAACTCTGAAAAAGTTCGAAAGTCCAGCAGAAACTACTTATTTCGAACCACTGAAAATTGAACACAACAGACTGTTGCAGAATGGTAGTGGCGCGGTATTTAATTGTAAAAAGCCTCGTTGTAGATTGCACACTTTTATGCCGGATCAGAAAGAGGAATTTTCCTCCGAACAAACGAAAAATCATTTTCAGAAACGGAAACTCCACTGTGATTCGCCAAATATTATTTATCTTATCACTTGCAAACGCTGTCGGAAGCAGTATGTTGGTCACAGTCAAAATCCATTCCGAGAAAGTGTTACTAGACACAAAAATGATATAAAACATAATGCTGATGCCCCAGTAGCACAACATTTAACCTTCCTGGCCATTCTTTGGACGATTTCGAAATCCATCCTACTGAACAACCACCACTTAAAGACACATCAGAAGAAACGGATGAATTTAGAAAAAAACGCGAAGCTTTTTGGATCAATACATGTACGCTTCAAACCCTCTGGCCATTTGGTATAAACATATCAAAGGGAGAATGCGAAAGGAGGTGCATCATTCCTTTCACTTTAACTTACAAGACAATGAATATCGAAATAGCAAAAATATTAAAAAATGAATTCGATTTAACCAACTCTAAATTGAATGAACCTTTGAATCTTCGACTTTCGCCTGTAAGAAAAACAAAAGCTTGCGTAATATCCTTGTAAGGACTAAATTAGAGCCCATCAATCAATACAATGTTTGCCAGTCAGTTTAACCAGTTCCTAAGCTCATCACTTAATTTAAATCAATTTTGTGGAATTTTCCATGTTTGAAACCCATCAAGGTTCAGTAAATGAAAACAATTTTCCGGAGGCATATTACAAGAAAAAACGTTTCAGTAGGAAATGTCTGTGCCAGTGCGAATCTTTAACCTTAAACACGCACGCACGCACGCACGCACGCACGCACGCACGCACGCACGCACGCACGCACGCACGCACGCACGCACGCACGCAACCAAAACTTTGCCTGACCTCAACTGCTAGGGTAGTACGGGGGACGTACAAGTAGCAAAAACCATTTAGTTGATTGACATTGTGTTTTACACTTGGGGCGCTCTATTTAGTTGCTCAGCCCTTTACCTAACACGAAAGGCAGACGACACTTGTAAATAAAATTCTTGAATAAATAAATTGTTCATTTTTGGGGTCAAAAACATAGTCTGTGACCTGTCATAAGCTATGTTTTTAGACAAAAAATTAAAAAAAAATAATGGAAATTGAATTGTGATTTTTGGGAATAGTGCTGGACGGTTTTGACGTTATACTGAGTAACGGGTTGATGGATTCAGTATCGTACCCCTTATGGGAGCCAGAGAAATAGGATATTGCTCCTAAATAAGTTTTAAATAAATTACTGGGGAAATAGCTTCCAGTAATCAACGCCTTGGTGGATACCCTATCAAGTGAGAAGCGTATGTACAAACGATTGCATAAAGTCGATTGTGAACTTGAGCTGTCGTCATGATATGGCTATAGGTGCTAAGAGTGACCTTAAACACGAATAATGAATAATAATTCACTACTGTGTATTGCCCCCTCAGGTTCTACGTTTCAAAGTTTGAGACACATTGGAACAATTTACTGGTTGAGTGCTAGAAGCCACTATCAGGGCTTTCAAAAATGAGGGTACCTGAAGAAAAGACATTTTCCTTGCTCATTTTTCATATTCAGTCAAACGCAAATAATATTTTGTTCATATAAATTTGTTTTATCACAAATTATTGAAGAGTGCCTATGGGCACTCTTCAATGCTTTGTAATAAAACAAATTTTAATGAAAAAAATGGAGCCCTCCACCAGTTAATCCCTAACCCAAAGTAACGACCAAAACCGACATTTCTCCATTTTTGTCTCCATAGCTTAAACTGTTTCCATTGAGGGATCATAAGAAATGTTTTGGTTTTTTTTGGATGGGGGGGGGGGGGGGGGGGGGGGAGGGGGGGTGCGGACTGAAATTTTAAGTTATTCAAGAAATTCTTTTGCGTTTGCCGCCTGCAATTATAAAGGTTAAAATACCTCAACAGAGTTTGTGATCTTCATGTTGCTCAGTAGGTCGAATTTCGTTGTTTTAAAAGGTTGTATTGTTGTTTGACCAAGGGTTTCCTTTAATAATTCCCTTGCTATGTATTTAAACGGCACGGGAAATGCGTCCCTTAGTGTTTCCTGTTTAACGTTCATAAATGGGTCAAAATTATTTTAGAACAGAAATTAAATATGGGAAGCACTATAGAACAGTAGTATGCGTTACGGGACGTTTAGTATGACGCGAAGTAAAAATAATATTTGGCGAGGCGTCAGCCGACCCTAATATTGTTCTCGGTGGGACACATAGGCATTGGCCCAGTTTTGTTGAATGGTATTAGCAGACTTGTCAATTCAATATTTTATTTTGCAATAAATCTGCCATACGTGTATACAATAAATTGGATAGCATGTAGGAAATACATATAATGATATAAATAATGAACAGTATGTATTGATTCTGTGCAACAAACATTCAAGGTGGGGGCATAGCCAGAGATTCTGTGTGCGATCTAAGTAGACCTCCAGCAATACATTTCAAAGAAGTTGAACAGATACATTCTAGTCGCTTGCCTTGCTTCTTTTTTCTTCAGTCTCAACGTTTCGGTACTTTCTCTTCACATTGTGCAATGATATTTTCAGGTTCTCTGCATCCCGTTTGTGAGAGGTGCACCTAGTTTTTAGCTTTCAGGATGAGCTATTGCCATCGCGCGTGCGGAAGTCTGTGAGTCTGTGAGTCTGTGAGTCTGTTCACATTTTCCTTTAGCACAGGCTACACCCCGTAGTTCTTGTCTGATCGTCACGAAATTTAATATGCAGGTTTGGGGTCATATCTAAATGAGAACGTCCCCTTTTGGTCGCGATCGGTCAACAGGTATGGCTGCCCGAGCCGAAAACCCGAAAACCATTAGCACAGTCTACAGGTCGTATTTATGAAGGGATTTCATTGTAACTTGGTAGGATGCCTCTGTATAATGCCTAGATGAGAACGTCCCCTTTTGGTCATGATCTATCAATCGTGATGCCTGCCCAAGCCCGAAACCCCAAAACTTTTAGCACAGTCTGCAGGTCATATTTAGTATGGAGGGATTTCATTGTAACTTGGTAGGATGACTCCGGATGATGTCTAGATGAGAAATTCACCATTTGGTCGCGATCTGTCAACCGTGACGACTGCCCGAGCCCAAAACCCGAAAACCTTTAGCACTGTCTACAGGTCATATTTATGGAGGGGTTTCATTGTAAGTTGGTAGGTTAACTTCATAAATGTCTAGATGAGAACGTCCCCTTTTGGACGTGATTGGGCAACTATGGGGGCCCGAAGCCCGAAAACCTTTAGCACAGTCTACAGGGCATATTTATGATGGGATTTCATTGTAACTTGGTAGGATGACACCAAATAATGTCTAGATGAGAACGTCCCCTTTTGGTCGCGATCATTCAGCCTAGATGGCTGCCCGAGCCCAAAACTGAATGAGCTGAGTTTTTTCTTGTCCCCCATCTTTCAACTTCAACCTCGTTTTGTGGCGCTTATCATTGAAAAGGTGGAAATATAGCTTCCAAAAAAAGCCCAAATCTAAAAAGTGTTGGAAAATTGTAAAATGATAAGTTCTAGCTGACCCATGAAGTCATAGGAGCTCAATGTCTAAAATTTAAATTGCGTCCAATTTTCAAGAAATCGTAATATTTTGTACACCGAAAAAATAAAAGACACGCGTGTTACGACCCGTAATGTAATAAATGCCCATAATGTAATACCTACCCATAATGTAATACAAAAACGACCCATAATGTAATACGAACCCATAATGTAATAAAAAACGACCCATAATGTAATAAATGTAATAACGTGTAATAAATGTTAGGTACCCATAATGTAATAAAATTTTTAAAAAATTAGATACAAATTACACTTTTCCAAGCCCGTAATGTAATAAAATTCTAAGTTTGATTTTTGTTTTTTCTCTTTACTCCAGCAGTGCGTTCGGCTACTTATGACACATCCTACGCCTTCATCAATGCTGCCAATGGCCCCTATGCCGTACAAAGCCAACATGTGTGGGTGTGTTGGGATTATGATGGAGAGTATTCCGGGACCTGGGGCGAGTATACTCTGCTCTGAGTGGCAGGCATTATCCCTCTTCTATTTGTACCACCCGCGCAAACGTCTTCCTCAATAGCCTCTACTGCCCTGCCACAACCATATAGGTCTACCTTACCAGACATTCAGTAATTTTGATTCCAGGATGGTCATTTAAAACAGCAATCATCATATTCGACCCGTTGTTCACTTGCACAAAAGCAATGTGGGTAGCAGGTTCCTACTGTTAATAAATGCAAGTAACTCTGGCCAAAGTTGCTGGGGCAAAGGGTGGAATGGGTGCCGTGGGATAGGGTGCACCAAGACTGGATAGTGGCGGGGGGGGGGGGGGTAGTGTGGGATACAAGGAAAAGATGGAACAGAAGCAAGACGTTGAGTCAAGCGGCGCAGAGGAATATCGGGAGGCGATATGGTAGGTGTACTGGTATTGGGATATCCTATAGCTCGATGGGATTTGGATTAGGCTACTTTTCTCCAAATTAAGCGTACGATCTATCCTCTGTCTCTCCAGTTTTCACTACCTGAACAAATTAGTCATTTCCCTGTACTGTACTACTATAAGTTTATGTCACACCCACCGCACCTGGAAACCAATGAGCCCGATCCCAGGATGACACTTAATAACGACCACATCATATTCCCGATCCTGTGATAACATGTGTCAAGTAATATTATTAGTCCACCACACGGCCTTCCACTTTAACTACCTACAGTCATGGCAGTTCCTGGCGGTTGGCAGGGACTTCCTGCCAACCGCCCACTCTATCACATCGACTATTCGCGTGTTCATCTCCGCTATTGTGCCATCTTCTCCTTAGTTACACTCAAACAACATACATGGCTAGACACGAGGAGTAACATGGGCGTATCCGTTTGACCGGGTGTGTGACCTTGAACATCAAACCAGAAACCTTGAACCTGTGTATCGGTTCCTGCTGGGCGATTGTCCTGAAACTTGGTGTGTGGTTCGGGCGCCCAACAATTTCGCCACACCCGATGCCCGTCATGTGTGACCTTGATATTCAAACCGTTGACCTTGAACCTGTATCTCGGTTCATGCTGTGCCGATTTTCGTGAAACTTGGTATGTGGGAGTAGTTCAGGACGCTT
Organism: Pictodentalium vernedei; assembly: GCA_031216915.1. Lineage (NCBI taxonomy): Eukaryota > Metazoa > Mollusca > Scaphopoda > Dentaliida > Dentaliidae > Pictodentalium > Pictodentalium vernedei. The sequence continues at coordinate 313,393,781 of CM062297.1, forward strand.
AATATATATATTCGAATAGGACTAAGAAATGTAACTTGTGTAACCTAGAGAAATATTTCATAATCTGCCATGGCGACCGTGCGTCCCTGAACAAAAAATCTGAACTCGTGAGCACCTGTCGCCATGCGGACAAATTCCGATTGAAAAACGTCTAACGGGACCTGTGTTATACGAAATCAATCAGCTCAAGCAGACTGATTGGTGAATTAACATACACACTAGTGATTGAACTGGAAGTGAGTAGTCATCAACGCGAACACATACACTGACTCAGTACGACTGGAATCCTCCTGACGAGTGGGTCAACCCACGAAACAATATTGTAGAGGAAATGAAATAAATGTGATCTGAAACATTCACCTCAATTTATATATATATGTATATATATATATATATATATATATATATATATATAGAGAGAGAGAGAGAGAGAGAGAGAGGGAGAGAGAGAGAGAGAGAGCCCCGAACTACCCCCACACACCAAGTTTCACGCAAATCGGCCCAACATGAGCCGAGATATAGGTTCAAGGTCAACGGTGTGAATATCAATCAAGGTCACACATGACGGGCATCGGGTGTGGCAAAATTGTTGGGCGCCCGAACCACACACCGAGTGTCATAAAAATCGGCCCATACACAGGTTCAAGGTCACCGGATTGATGGTCAAGGTCAAACCTCACGGTCAAACGGATATGCCCATGTTACACCTGTTGTTTAGCTACGTATGTTGTTTGAGTGTAGCCTAGGAGAAGATGGCACAATAGCGGGGATGAACACGCGAATAGTCGATGTGATAGAGTATGCGGTTGGCAGGAAGTTCCTGCCAACCGCCAGGAACTGTCAGGAAATGTAGGTGGTTTAAGTGGTAGTCCCCACAGCTCAGAAAATGCTGTGGAATGCTTTTCCAATCAACATAATCTCAAGAACCACCAAAACTACTCTCTATTATAGATCTGCATTCGTCCTGTGCATACTATGAGTGATGCCACACCACTGGTGAAATTTATTTGAGAATGCAATCCCCTGAGCTCAATACAAAGAGGCTGCTTTGTACAACCAAGTGATGTGCACATTAACTCGACTCAAGTTGCTGGTAACAGCCACAGGTGAACATGACATACTCTTAACCAATCTTCTCGCAAAGATGGCCTGCGTGGATGATAGCAGTCTACAAGGCGTTTAACTTGCTCCGGTTCATATCAATTGAGGGTGTTCAATCTGTGGTGTGTTGAGGTTTTAGAAAAATAACACTGAGAGGAGTTGAAACCATTTCACTCAGGGCTGTCACTATTGAAACTGATACAATTTTTATTGAAAATGTAAGGTCTTTCTTGCATGTGCGAAGTGCAAACTATTTGACTGGAAAGCATTTGATAATATTACTTGACACATGTGATCACAGGACCGGGAATATGATGTGGTCGTTATTAAGTGTGGTCCTGGGCTCGGGCTCATTGGTTTCAAGGTGCGGAGGGTGCTACATGAACTTATAGTAGTACAGTACGGGGAAATTACTAATTTGTTTAGGTAGTGAAAATTGGAGAGACAGAGGATAGATTGTACGCTTAATTTGGAGCAAAGTAGCCTAATCCAAATCCCATCGAGCTATAGGACATCCCCCATTCCAATACCAGTACACTCACCATATCGCCTCCCGATATTCCTCTGCGCCGCTTGACTCAACGTCTTGCTTCTGTTCTATCTTTTCCTTGTATCCCACACTATACGCCCCCCACTATCCGGTTATTGTGCACCCAAACCCCACTGCACCCCACTACACCCTCTGCCTCAGCAACTTTGGCCAGAATTGCTTGCACTTATTAACTGTATAGGAACCTGCTACCCGCATTGCTTTTATGCAAGTGAACAGCCGGTCGAATATGATGATTGCAGTTATAAATGACCATCCTGGAATCAAAATTATTGAATGTCTTGTAAGGTAGACCTATATGATTGTGGCAGGGCAGTAGAGGCTATCGAGGAAGTCGTTTGCGTGGGTGGTACAAATGGTTGAGGGATAATGCCTGTCACTCATAGCAGAGTATACCCGCCCCAGGTCCCGGAATACTCTCTATCGTAATCCCAACACACCCACACATGTTGGCTGTGTACGGCATAGGGGCCATTGGCAGCATTAATGAAGGCGCAGGATGTGTCATAAGTAGCCGAACGCACTGCTGGAGTAAAGAGAAAAAACAAAAATCAAGCTTAGAATTTTATTACATTACGGGTCTGGAAAAGTGTAATTTGTATCTAATTTTTTAAAATTTTTATTACATTATGGGTACCTAACATTTATTACACGCTATTACATTTATTACATTATGGGTCGTTTTTTATTACATAATGGGTTCGTATTACATTATGGGTCGTTTTTGTATTACATTATGGGTAGGTATTACATTATGGGCATTTATTACATTACGGGTCGTAACACACGCGTAATTTGATTTTTCAATTGATCGCCATTTTTTACTATTTTTATTAATAAGGCACACAACTTTGAAATCACACACACTAATTGCTAGGTGATTTCTCCAACATATGGTTGTTATTTTCTTGTTAATAACGTCACAAGTCTGTGAGTCTGTTAGTCTGTAAGTCTGCTATCAATTTTTAGCAGGCGGAAAAATCGTATGGTGCTGACTTGTGGTGAGGGTACTATGTCAACGTTCAAAAATTAAAGTTCGTTTGATTTGGATGGAATTTGAATATCTTGTAGAGCTAAAAATATGAAAACAACCGTTCCAAATTATGATGTTTTGAAATTCCTCCGATTTTGTGATACGCAGAACTTAGAATGTACACAAGATACCGCTACAATAGTTCACAGACAGTTCACTCGACACTTGGGATGGGTCATCTCCTTTTTTATTTCGATTGAAAAAATATATTTTCGTTACGACGTTAACCCTTTGAATCCTGATGGCATCTTCCATGTTAGTTCAATGGCAGCAACTGGAAGAGTCCACATTCATTATTTAGGGGTAGACCAATTAATATTTTCAACGTGCAACCGTGCGGTTGCACGTTGAAAATATTAGTTGGTCTTCTCCACACATTCACTCTGCGGCCATCCGACTTAATGAAGTTATGATGTACCATGCTTCTTGGCCGGAACAGGGCTGCTGGGGTTTAAAGGGTTAAGTGTGACCGGGCTCTCGAAAGGTCAACAATTAAATTTCCCTTGATGTAAAATTTAAATGAAGTGACATTTTAATTAATTTATATCAAGTAACAGTAAGGATGATTCCTAATACAGAGCTGATAAAGTTTGAGAATCCGCCTTCACATACCGGATGTAGGACTTAAAACCCGTCGCGCGTATTACTTCATATCTAAGGCCATTTTGGACAGTTTTCATTAAAATGGCTAATCATGTAACAGGCACAGCTCCTTAGTCATAAGTGCACATCTTTGAAACTTCACATACCGTTTTTCGGGAATTTAATAGGGTCAAAATCGGTTTACTTTTTTCAATTTCGACCCACAATGTGCGCGATACGAGATTTGTTTTTTTCTCTTCCTTATCTTTGATTTCTGTCCCATTTTAATGGCTCATACTTCTGAAATAATCAGGAATATAAACTTCAATATAAAACAAATGTAAAAGTGTCTTGTCCTCCTGCCAATTTCTAAATGATTAAGGCCGAAAAAATTATATGTTCGATTTTCTTGAAATTTTAGTATTTTGTAGAAATCGAAAATCAAAAAACACATGTTATTGGATTCTGCATTTAACACTAACGCTGCAGAAAGCGACTATTGTCAGTGTGTCACCTATTTTATGATGATTATCTGTAAGTTCTGGTATGCGCAGATCAAACTCCATCTGATTAATTGTTTGAAAAGGATCAGAGAGCCCTTTCCAACAATTAATCAGATAATAGAGTCTCAAGTATATCAAATCTTATTAAACTTCCTCGCATTCAGGCGTACATAGAGGTCTGCCATATATGGCTAAAGTGGGCGTGGCAGTGAAAGGGTTAACGTCATTTTTTCACATTTTTGCGTCACTTCATGTTTTAACATGTCATCCGGCATACCCTCCTATTTTGTGACAACCTCAGAAACTGCTAGAGGTACTTCTTTCTCATATTACATACACCTGAATGAATACTTGAATTTCAAATTGCCGAATGAAGCGACAGTTATTTTGAAGTTTGACTGTAAAGATTCATCATAGTTTTTTTTATAGAACGCCGATGTCTGCTAATTGTCCCATGTGGACTTTACGTGATGGATTTCTTTAATCTTGACTAAATCTCTAGGAAAAACGATCGCTCTTTTGAATCTATATTTATAAGCTCGTGTTGATTAATGAGTGATCCCGCGAGACTTTGCGCATATCTGTACTGATTTGGCAGTTGACAGTAAATATAATGATGAGTTGGAGATAGTACCATCAAACCCGAGTACTGGAGTCCTCCAATATACATGTAGTGTCACGCTCGTACCACGTACTCCAGAATTGTAATCGCAAACGTTGGAGACAAATTCGACCACACTGCGTCCTGAGGCCAATAGTACAAAACTTTTACAGCTGTATTGTTCAGAATCGTATTTTTTATTTATGGAAATAACTTATTAATATGAACTATTATCATTTTCAAAGATGTGGCAATTTTCCAGTTGCCATATTTTTTAAAATGTTAATGATTCATTTCCGACATTTATATTCTCTTGAAGAAAATACAGTTAGGGAAAATACAATTGTAAAAGATTTAAAGTATTGGTCCAAATTCGAAATTCATTCTGCGATGTTCTGCCTACAGATCTGTAGAAAATAACCTGTCGAAAAAGAAACGACCAAACATTGCATCTCAGTTGGATGCAATTTTCGTTTGTTTTTCTTCATTCATTTTACATTTCGCAACTTTTTTATTATAAAATCTCGCCAGCGTTGTGTCAATACTATAAAACGTTTACAATTGTATTTTCTAGAATTGCATTTTCTAGTTATGACTTTAAATGGGTTGAAATGGACCATTAGCATTTTCAAAGATGTGGCAATTTCAATTTGCCAGTTGGCAAATTGCTATATCTTTTAAAATACTAATGATTCATTTTAGTCAGTTATATTAATAGGTAGAAAATACAATTCTAGACAATACAATTGTAAAAGTTTGATAGTATTGGCTCCTGGTGTAAATGTTTCACTACCCCATCGCGATCTGAGCGTGAAGAAGTCGCGTATAAGTTCACAGTAATGCACAACAAAACAGAATTTAAAAAAGTATGAACACTTCTAATTTATACCGTACAAAGTGCTGCGTGTTCATTTCATGAGGGGGTCACTTCCCACAAATTGCACTACCAGCTTGGGTTTAAAAACGTAAGCATGTTCATTTAATATGTAATATCTTTTCCTGCTCTTAACTCTTTGAACTCTGATGGCATCTTTCATGTCAATTCAATGGCATCAGTTGGACAAGTCATAATAAGTATTGGGGGGGGGGGGGGGGGAATTAATATTTTCAACACGCAGCGTTGGGACTACATGTTGTAAATATTTATTGCACCGCCCCTCAAACTGACTGAGCAGTCATTTAATTTCTGAAAAGAAGACTTGTTATGATGTTGTTCCATATGATGAGGCTTTCGGGGTCGAAAGCTTAAAACTGGAACAAATGCGTGAATAGCGTGCATCAACTTTCTGAATTGATGGAGTTCACAGCTGCTGCATATGTCATGCTAACCTGTACTTCTATCAAATATGAAGACTTTTTCACTAACTTTACAAGAAAGAAATTCATTTCCATACAAAGAATCGACACCGCGAAGTAAACGGCGAATGCAAGACGCAAACAAATTATATAAGCAACGACTTTGAAAACGGTCGCCCATAATAGCAGTGTGTTGCATTTGAATTCCCATTACTGTTCTGTTTAGAAACACCATTAGCAATACTTGGAGGTTATTTCGTGGTTAGATTCATATTATCCAAGCTATCATCCTGAGATAATTTCATATCAGCCTGAGACCGAAGGTCGAAGGCTGATGTGAATTGACCGAAGGCAGGTATCTCAGCCGATATGAAATAAACCAAATCATAAGTTCTTTATTTAACCCTTTACCCAACATAACGGCCAAAACCGGCCAGCGCTTGTCTCAAAAATCGCCAATTAATTTTCATTATTTTTTCATTTTTTGTCTCAAAAACATAGGTTATGACCCCTCCTTGGAACGAGCTCGTTGAGCTCGTTCCAACGAGGGGTCATAACCTATGTTTTTGAGACAAAAAGTGAAAAAAATAGTTATTCAAGAATTTTTTTTGCAAGTGTCGTCTGCTTTCATTTTAGGTAAAGGGTTAATTAAACAAATAATTACAAAAATTCTCAGATCTATTGAAGTTTTTTGACAGTGTTCAAAGTCCGAAATTTTCTTTTCTTCAGCTCCTTGTTCAGCTATGCGAACGCCTCGGCAACCCCATAGGGGAAGCCCGGTGTTCCGGGTGCTGAACTACCTCTTCTTCCACTTCGACGAATATCCGCTCACGACTCTGACATTTAGTTTGCGATAAGTTTTCTGCACAACTCTCTTCTTTCATCTCTTCATCTATCTAATCCTTACTTATTGCCATCATTAATTCCTCACATACAAAGACTACTCCCTTTGCTTGATGACGTCAATTTTACTAGTTGATTGCTTTCGATGAATAACGGTGAACTATTTCGCTGTAAACAAAATGACTGCGCCCAATAACGTATCAAGGGGGACAACTCCAGCCGTGTTCATATCGGCCGAAGTAAGCGTCATAGCAGCGGACTTTGAGGTCATAACATCCGAGCTCGATAATGGACAATAGTGGGAAAGAAAGTCATATCTAATAAATAAATAGAAATTGTAACTGAATGTTCGTTTCCCAAGAGAGATCAATTGTTCGGTAGCTAATATGATTGACATACACATATCACATTTTATATCTATAAATGAATGCTTACTGAATATTGCCGAACGAAATGATTTCGCGCGCCGAAGGCGCGCAGGGACGATATGGGGACCAAGCCCCTTTCGACCCTCGTCGATGGGCTCTTCTTCTTCTTCTTGTGCTGTCTCTTTTCAGGGCCTCCGTGCCGCTTCGGGTGAGGACCAGTGGGAGAGGGGATCCTCTCTCCAAAGGTACTACCTCTCCCCGAAGAGGTTGGTGTTGTTGTTGGCTTCTCAATTTCAAACTCCACTTTCAGGTGGACGCTCAAGCCTATTTCCTGGATAGTCCAGGAGACAGGGCATGAGACGCCCAGAGCTGAAATGGCTTTCACTAGTCTATCTGGTAGTTCCATGGCTACCTAGGTGATGTTCACGCTCTGAAGTCAGATGTGTGAATGGGAGATCAATTGTTCGGTAGCTAATATGATTGACATACACATATCACATTTTATATCTATAAATGAATGCTTACTGAATATTGACCAAACTTCTTTTCATTTATTTCGTTTTGTCCGATTACCAGCCAAAATAGCTTTCTATGATTGGTCAATAACGTTTTGAGTTTATTAACGTGTACGCATACAACTTCTGTTTGTGATTCTTACCAATTCGCACGTCCACTCTAAAGGGATGAGTTAACAAGAGGCTCAAAATGAGCTCGATTTCAAATGAGCTGAAATTTTCTTTTTTACTAATGTTAGAATAACGTGTATAATCATATCTAATTCTAATTAGGCAGGCATGTAGATACAGTACGTGGAGAGTGTATTATCACTAAATCACCCGCAGAGTGGAGATTCCACCCAAGCAATAATTGCAAATTTGTTGCAAAGCATAAGAAGTACAAGCAAAGTTCCAGCCAATGGGCCTCCGGGTTATACCCGGAGGTCCATTGGTTGAAACAATGCTTGTGTTCTTTGTCCACATGTACAGAATTTGAAAGTGATACTTCGGGTGATAACTCCACTCCCCAGGTGATTTCGTTACAATTCACTCTCCACGCACTGTAGTAGGTGTTTGATTGATTTGAAGTAACCCTGTCATCAAATAAAATTCAAAGCGTTGCTGTTCAATGAAAAATCGGAACCCGCGTATTTCCTATTTGTGAACAATGGTTATAACTCCTATTCTCAACCCTTGTTGAAACACCTGATTTGTAACATTCCCCAATGTTCTTGAATATACTGGATTCTATATGCAATTGTAAACAAGGGCGGGATTCGCTACATACATCCCAGAAATACTTGCTAAGAGTGCTAACATGCTACCCATGTACCCCAGCAAGCCGAACAAAGTTGTGGCCAAAAAACCAACAGGATTTAAAATTTGAGGAATTCCATGTGCCCCAGCAAGCCGAACAAAGTTGTGACAAAAAAAACAACAGGATCTAAATTTGAGGAATTCGATGCACACAGGCACAATGAAACGCTTTGACATTTTATACGGATTCCATAACACAAAAGGATGGACTCTCCAAGCTTTGAAAATGTTACACATGCATTGAATTGCTATATGAAAATTCAAGCCCATTTAAAAACGTTTGGTATCATCAACAAATACAAACCGCTGTTTCAAAACAGTAAATACTACAGAAGACTCGGACTGTTGAATTGGAATCTAGAAATTTGGGAAAGTGACAGTACTCGCGAATTTCATGCATTATGGGGCATAGGGTCAACTTGACCCCCAGAACAGCTTGCCGCTAACGTCGAGTTATATTATTAAAGCAAGTTCATTTATATCATTACGCCTTAACAAAACATGGTTAAAATAAAAACACTTGCTTAAAAAAATTAAATAATTAGTAGAGTAAAGATAACACAGATCCATGAGAATTTCAACCTGGTATGTGTTTTAATGCATTTATCAAGATTTTAAGCATTTAAAAGAACATAAAAATGACTATCCCTCAGCTTGGGACTGCAAATTTTGTTAGAGGGCGAACTCCAAGATGGCCACCAATTTGTAGAAGAAAAGTAGGTTTTCAACTATAATAACTATTTAAGAACATCAACAATGGTGACATTTGGCACCATTCAACTAGGAATTTACCAATCAGAAGTATTATATATACATAATTTGAAAATGCATGTCATCAGTTGCCCTGGCGGAAATGTCAGAAAAACCTACAAAAGAGAGTTCGGGATTAGGGGATATGCAAGAGAATGTGCCGGATTTCCATCCTCAGAAAGAATAAAGACTAAAGACGGATTTGTCAGGTGATACTCGATGATTCTACAATTAATTGTTTCCAAAATAAACATAAGAGATTGATGAAAGGAATGGTTAAGAGGTTTTCGATCTGTGATAATCTGGGCTCTACGAGGGATGCCTTGTTAAAAAGACATGTAAAACATTTTATAACCGTCCCTATATGAACTTTGCCTACTGATTCCGAATCCAATAAATGAAGCTCTATAATCCTTGGGAATTTGCAAGATGGCAGCCAAGATTGCCGCCCGAAATAGGTATTGTTCTTGTCACGTTGATGTATATATTTTTAGCGGAATTTGTACTCATGTCTATACACAGGATACCTCTCTGTGGGTCCCATACACTTTTGTCTCGCAACTCCAAAATGGCTGTCATTTAGTTGGCAAAATACCACAAAAATAGGGAAGATTCAACGTAAACAGCCAAGTAGCTGATTCTTGCTCCTCAACTAAAACGGGGAAAAAAGCTCCTGGTTAACGTTTCCAACTAAGCTGTTTTTCGCTGATTCCATATTCGGCTGATGCATCACTGTCAACCTTGGTGTTGTCAGGATATCCAACCTCTTGCTGACCTACCTACGGGGACTGAGGGAACTCCGCGGAATGTACAAAATCCGGTGTATTATGAAGATTTGTCTGAGAAATCCACATAAACCCATTGAAGCAAGGTTATTGTTGCCCAGTCGTCGCCTGGGTTCCAATGTGTTCTATGCGCCAGTGTTCTATGCACATAGAACATATTGTATGACATCGGTGCTTATATATTTGGGCGATGTTCCTCTTGATGAGAACGGAAAACAGGACACAGGAAAGAATGAGGGTGTGCAGAGGCCAATACAGCAGTAATCAGATGCTATGGCTATCAAACAGTTGGTATGCCCGATGCAAGATTGAAAGCTTAGACAAACAAAACGACCAAGACACAAACTTAGACCCCGTAATTAGAAATCCTCACCCAGATATACGAATACAAAAAACACGGGAAACCAGCACATTTCCATGCAGTCCCCTGGTTTGCAGTACCACTGAGTTACCCCCTCAGGTCGACCCATCATTGTTTGGATGCAGCACCTAACCAAGTGATTCCTGGAATAAAATGTGGTTGGGAGTAGGCACAATCCTGTAGGTTTAGACTTTGTAACAGTGTGCCTGCAAAGCCGGCGTGCTTGTCACCGTACCATTGTGAAGAGGTTATTTCAGAGTGGCATAACCAACAAGCCTCGATATCCGTGGAAAATGACAACGAAGACGATCGGGAATGATATTATAATTTATTGTCAAATATTTTCTGCTTATACTACAAATGACAACATTCATTTTATATGTCGGCGCGATGCGTTGTTGTTAGTATTCTACACAAACTTCTACCAATCAGATAGCTGTTGTTTCTACATGTGTGACTTTATTTATCTTCAATATCCAATGATCGTCGACAAAAATGAATCAGAAGTCTAAGATAGTCGTAAGTTTTGAAGAATAAAAAAATATTAGCAAATTACGCCATTTTACAACATCTTTCTGTTGGAGAACGTTTTTCCTTGCTACCAAGATCTACCAATAGAAGGTCTATATTCTATTTTATTTTCATTCGCCCCCCCCCCCCCCCAAGCATCGTATTCCACTCTCAGCGATGACAGACTATTTTTGATTGTTTACAAATCGGTTAAGTTGAATCAATTGTAAAGGGTTGTTTTGGGAAAATGAATAAGGTGAAAAAAAATAAATACAATAGTTCACTGCTCGGATTAGAGTACGATTTTATCCTCTCGTGGACCGCGCGGATTATTTCACTTTGCTAACGCCTCGTGAAATAATCCTCCGCGCGCCCCACTCGAGGATACAAATAGTACTCGAACCTGAGCAATGAACTATTGTCTTTGTTTTCTGTGAGAGCACAGGTTGAATTTGTCATAATATACCGCGTTCAGAGCAGTCACTGGAGTTCATATATTTCCAGTAGGTGAGTCTGAGAGGGGTCAGACATCCCGACAGCATCAGCGAAAAACGTTTGATAATTTCTCGGTATTTTGCCAACTAGTTACAGCCAAATTAGATTTTGGAGACAAACGTATATCGGACCTACATTGAGGTCAGTGCTGTACAGTGATGTACAATTATGCGTTTATCAGGTAATAAAAATCATCATCATCAATTTTAGTTAATGAAGCACCGGGTACAACCCGGTGCTTCATTAACTAAAACTGATGATGATGATGGTACAACCCGGTGCTTCATTAACTAAAATTGATGATGATGATGGTACGACCCGGTGCTTCATTAATGAATTTTTTTATTATTATTCCTATAATTAATGTTTGGAATCTAATATTATTGCGTCCGCGAAAATATTGCCCACCCGTGGAAACGACCAGTCCACGACTGCCGTACTGTGAATATCTGAATATATACCCAATGTTTACTGAAGTGTTCCCCGTGGGAACCCCGGGAAGTGAAGCCGTGCCTGTTCACTGCGGTAAACAGGCTCTGTTTTACTGGTAAAATAGGACCCAGTCACCAATGCTTGGGAGGAGCAAACCCTCTCTAAAATGGGCAACATGGCTTATTAACGCTCACCCCCTGGTCTTGAGTTGATACTCATGTTGTGGCCATGATTAGCCATTGTGCAAATATATGTGACCTTAAACACCAATAAATAAATAAATTACAGAGTTGTATCAACTTAATCGAAGTCGGTAGGAGAAGTTCATATAGGAACGGCAATAAAATGTTTTACATGTCTATTTAGCAGAGTATCCCTCGGGAATCCAAGGTTATGACAGGAAGAACACCTCTTAACCATTCCTTTAATCAATCCGTTATGTGATGACAGAATCAATGAGCATCACTTGTCAAATCCATTTTCAATCTTTCTTGTGATGAAAATCCAGCACACTGCCATAAAATGAGGACAGGCATATCAGCAAACAATGACCTCTCAATGCAGGTTTTACTGAGATATCCGGGGCAGCCGATGAACAGTTGCTTTCACGTTACATATAATTCTCCTCATTGGTGAATTCTGTATAGAATGACACCAAACTTCACCAATGTAGATGATCTAAAACAGTTACTATAATTGAAAAAAAAAAATTCCAAGCGTTTGTGGCCATCTTGGAATTTGCGCTTTGAAACAATTTGACCAACTTGGATAGGAGCTATAGGCATTTTTAATTTCTTTTAAATGCCTTTTAGACTTTAAAAATGCATTCAAACAAATGCCATGCCGAAATGGTCACGGTTCTGTGTTGTCTTTACTCTACTAAAGAAACTTTCATTTTTTTGCACTAAAATATATCGAATCGACTCTCATGGGGACGGGCTTGATGAACACGTTACAATGTGGACTCATGGCCAATGTTTCTGAGGTGAGAATTAAAACGAACATGTTAAAATTAGAATGGAGAATTGCGAAAATCTGATAGGTACGTTGGGTGAAATGGTTAAATCGTATAATGAAAACATCAAGACCCCATCTGCAACGCTAAAGCAACGATTTTAATTACTAGAGTGACATTCGACCCCGGAACAACGAATGTACAGTTCGCAGTTTCGCGTTGGATGCCAGTTTTGGGAAACTTCCAAAGGCAATATGGGGTGTATCTTAACCACTCGACACATCTCGCGTTTGGGCTCTTGATAAATTTCACATCCCAGACACAAGTCCTTTTATCGATGTCCTCATCTATGATGGGACGAGGGTGCCAAGAAATAACTCTGAGCTTTCAATTTGGTATGTAAGTTTCTTCTTTTATTCTCTTGCACATGTTAAAACTGATAATTTTACAATACGTCTTTTCATTCAACAAAAGCATCTGTCAAGAGTATCGATTCTAAAAGAAAAAAATAATAAATCACTGGACGTATGACGAAAAAAGGGAAAACTACACCCCTACGAACTCCGCCATGCTTGAATCGGAGTACATAACTTTGGGTCTATTTAATTATTCATTCAAAACAAGAGGCCTCGGTCAAAAACAGCAACAAATCGTTCTATGAGTATACCTTAGTGAATTATTTACGAAACATGTCATCGTCCTCTCAGCGAACAGCTAATACGGCTCACCGGAGATTAATTTTAAAATTACATTAACCCTTTGAACTCTAGTGGTATCTTCCATGCCAGTTCACTGGCAGCAAATCGAAGAGACCATATTCATTATTTGGAGCAGACCAATCAATATTTTCAACGTGCAGCCTCGGGGCTGCACGTTGAAAATATTGATTGGTCTAGCCCACACATTTATTGAACAGCTATCCTGTATAATGACGTTATGACGTATCATGTTCCCGGCCGGAAAAGCGGCCGTTAGGGCTCAGAGGGTTTTTAATAATGCCGACCGGTGCGAATGAGCTAACCCATTTGACATACAATTCATTCTTGTGATCATTTTGAACTCTATTTATTTAAATTTGAGGCGTAAAGTTATTCGAGTTAGAAAATTGAAACCAATGCTAAACAAAAACTTCAAGCTTTGAAGACAATTTCAGTTCTGCCCTGTATTTGCAAAAGCACTCGATAACACTTGTATCGCGCTGAATTTTTTTCACAGCTTTTTCTTCTTGTTTTAACGCGAATTGCAATTATTTTGCTCCATTTGCCCATGACACCATTAGTACAATTATTCACACAGCGGTTAACAATGTATTACTCAAGAAAATAGACTTCAGCCTGAAGAACACACGCTCATTTGGATTACAATCCAATCGAATTCTTATAGTTAAATCAATGAATTGTTTTTGAAGTATTCCGGAAACAAAAAAAAAAACACTTGTGTTAGCCGATCCTTAACCTCTATGCAATGAGTCATAAAGGCTGCATTGAATCTTAATAAGCAGACCAGTAATTGTATTTGTGTCACTGAAAAATCAGTAACTGGGTAAAAGAAGAATGCCCATTCTAACCTTCCTTTTACCGCTCTGTTATATTCTACAAAGGGCTGCACACCGATATTAATTAATCTGTCGCAGCAAATTATAGTCTGTATCAAAACAATTCTCCTGAGAAGGATTGATCTTCATGGTGTGTTGTGTTCGTCAGCTCAAGTGTTCAGTGTCCAATTTTCAGCGGTGATGCAGGGAGGGGGGGGGGAGGGGCACCAAGAATTTGCAAGACGTGACGTGGGGGTGGTCTCTTGAGTGCGCCAAAAATGTGCATTTCCAACTTGTGCCATGTTTTGAATTTTTCAAAAATATATCAGCTAATATATACCATCATTTGTGTGTTCAAACCTTAAAGATGTTGTTGTACATCACACTCTTAACATAAATACAACATCAGGAGGCTTTATATGTGAGAATATTGGGATTAATCTGGGAAAATGTCACACGTTAGTAGGGGGTGGGTGTCTTGTTCGAAATGTAGAAAATGTGCGGATAATATTTTGGGAAAATTCTCTCTGATGCACTAAATTCAACCCAAGTTATTTATTTATTAATTAATTTATTTATTTATTTATTGGTGTTTAACGACACTTTAACAACCAGGGTTATATCGTGTCGGACACAGGTTTACGGGTGGAGGAAGCCAGAGTATCAGCAGAGAACCACCGAGCAACGACGAGCAGCTGTCAGCTCTTCAACATCATAACCCACGACTGTACTACACAGAGGTACTGCGTACTACACAGCACAGACAGGGTTAGATTGCTAAAGAGATGTGCACCTCGGCGTGCAGTACATCTCAGCACACACCGTCATCGTTCCCCCACGTGGGCAATTGGGGTAAGTTTATTTTGGATTTTAATGGGAGAGTGGGGGGGGGGGGGGTGGGTATCTGAGAACGGTAGTAGAAACTTTGCACGTAGTGGGTGGGTGGGTGTAAAAAGGAGCCGAATAAAAAATAGGACGTCACGTCTTGCAAATCTTTAGTGGCCCCCCCCCCCCCCCCCCCCGGGTGATGTGCTTAATTTTTCTCAGAGTGGGTTGATAAGTTTTTTTTATCTCGTGTCTTTACTTTCAGTGTTTCAATGCTGTGCAAAATGATAAATGATCACGTGAACTGTAGACACGAATGTTTTATATAAATTCAGGTCCAGGGATGACAAAACCATATCATTTAGTATATTCATTCATTCCAAACCAGATGCATCGTCCGTGTCCGTTTCTTCTACTTCCACCATATTCCAACCGGAAGGCTAGCCTTCAGGTTGGAAGGCGATTGGAGTAGAAGAAATGGACAGGACAGTGACCACACCGCGGAATTCTTATCTAAACAAGACACTATACCCATTGGGCTGAACCATGGTAGCCTTGAAAATTCGTGCCCCTTTCCACTTTTATCGAACTTCCGCTGCCTCTGACAGTGACCATTACAATCATCAGCCCAATCTCGAAAAAGTGATCGCCGATGCTGTTATAATGTGTTACACTGCCCGAATAATTAGAACACAATTATAGTCGGCCAATCTTTGATGTTGGGGATTATCACACCTTCTTACACCTGAACTGGAAACAATAGATGCAGTGTGAACGGGAATGACCCCTATAAAATTCTGACTCGAATTCATATTTGATAGGAGGTGGGCTAAGAAAAATATTGACACTGTATCAAACGTCATGACCAAAATCGGTCAACTCTACTTACAAAAAAACCCCACCATTCTCTCATTTTATTTCTTCAAAGTTTGCCTCTATGCCAAAGCGTACGACCCATAACTGGAACGAGCTTATGAGGGGTCATAAGCTATTTTGTGATACTGACTATGAAACAGTTTAGTTCTCCGATGATGGGTCATAAGCTATATTGTGAAACCGATAATGAAACATTTTAGAGTTCTTCGATAAATGTTTTGCAATTATCGTCTCCTGTTTCGTGTTAGGTTTTAAACATGTGGTCTCATGGCTACAAAAAATATCAGTTTTCAAAAAGACACATAAAGCTTCTAATGATTTCTCCTGATGTTAATAATACTATTTGTATGGTAAAGGTGGACGAGAAGAAAGAAAAAGATGAAGAAAATGTATCGTAGAATGTATACAGCACAAAATATAGGAATTCCCGTGGGATTGACAGGAATGGTGCCATCACACGAAGGCACCTTTTTGCCGCATGTTTTAACGATACATTATGTGTGAAGCTGTCAAAAAACAAAACAAAACAAAACAAAACTACCCCCACAAAAAAACAAGAAACAACCAGAGAATTGTAATTTGTTGGACAAATTATGGTCTTTCCCAACTTTCCAATGTGAAAATGCAGACTACATATAGCAAAGCAAAGTGTTTGAAATTAACCATTTCCAAAATGATAGACAAAAAGCATCCAAAGTTGGTTAATTTTGGTATTCTCTCACGGTTCTCTTATTCACACCCTCATTTTGCTTGGGGGTTAAATCTTGAGATTAAAACGTAAACAGTAACTTTCTTCTACAATCATTGTTGCATCTATCCATACCAAAATAATTGCTACAACAACCTTGCAATTAGAGGAAATGAGTACAGATGTTTGCAAAATTCACTGAAAATCATTTTTTTTCTGACAGTACTATTCTTTACATGGCCAAAGCTTATGTTGTGTTAAGCCCCAAAACATAACTTACAGCAGAGGATTTGTTCATTAGGCATCTCTACCTATAGCAAAATAAAGTGTTTAGAATTAACCCTTTCCAAAATGACAGGAAGATATCATCACAGTTAGCTAATTTTGGCATTTTCGGATGGTACTCTTACCCTCATTTGCTTGAGGGTTAAAGACGAGATTAAAAACTAAACGGTAACTTTCTTCTGCAAGCATTGTTGCATCTATGCATACAAAAATAATTGTTACAACAGCCTCGCAATTAAGAGAAATTTGCACTTGAAGTTAGTAAATCTTGAAGATAAAATTATATATTCATATCATTTGTGGCCAATAGGGGTTAATTTTGAAATATTTGGGTGGTGATTTTAGTGTATCGTATTATTCTCTTAATGTGTGAACATCAATCACAGACTGAGTGTCTGAAAATAGACATGGACTAATCTTGAATCTTGGTATTTGAATGAACATGCACATGTTGAGGGAACTCCAATTCAAGGCCTGACTACTGGGTGAGGGTTAAAACTTGGAATAAAACATATAACAGCAAAATTGTTCTTGGATGAATGCCCTATCTTCTCATGGAAAAGGTTTTCAGACAATATGGCTCCAGTGCTGAGAAAGTGCATGTAAAAGTTAGCGAAAATAACAATTATTCCGACAATACCCTTATAGGAAATCTCAAATCTGCCAAGGGTTAAACTTTTAATAATAACATATAGAACAACATTTGGCATACTTTAACTGCTGCAAGTAGCTATAGAAAACATTCAGAACTCAATCAATTTCAAAATGGAGTAAATCGTCACCTAATCTTGCCAAATTCTTTTCTGGATGGTACCTACATTTATGCCACCAGAATGAGATAGGGTTAAACTTTACAACCAAACTTACAACGGCAAATATGCTCGGTAGTCAATTGTAAATACGTACATGAAAAGTGTTTGAAATTAACCCTTTCCAAAATGATAGAAAAAGCAACCAAAGTTGGCTAATTTTGGTATTTTCAAACGGTACTCTTATTCTCGCCCTCATTGTGTTTGAGGGTTAAATCTGAGATTAAAAAGTAAACAGTAACTTTCTTCCGCAATCATTGTTGCATCTATCCATACCGAAATAATTGTTACAACAACCTTGCAATTAGAGAAATTTGCCCTTGAAGTTGGTCAATTTTGAAGAAAAAATCTATATTCATGTCATTTTTGGCCAGTGGACGTTAATGTTGACAGATTTTAGTGGTGATTGTGGTGTATCATATTATGCTCAAAATGTGTGGAAAATTTGAGCTAAATAACTGTAAACAATTTTGAGACATTCGAAAAATGGTGAAATTTTGACGGTTTTGGCAGAATATTTTGAAAATACGCGTTTTCACAGACAAGGAAAATAGGATTTTGCGAGTACCCATGGTGCTACATAAGTGTGCCAAATTTGGTTGAAATCGTTCAGCTAGTTGTCGAGCTATGCCACAGACAAAATTAGGGGGAAGAAAAAAAAATAAAAAAATAACAAGGAAAATTTTTTTGAAATTTAAGAATAACAATAGTCTTTCCCGAACGAAGTTTGGGAAAGCCTAAAAAAAAATAGAGAAGAAAAAATTTGAAAAAGAAGAATAACAAGAGTCTTTCCCAAATTGGGTTTGGGAAAGCCTAAAAAACAATAACACGTGACCAATGGTGGTAGTACACTGAAAAAAATTTCTCTTGCTTCAAAGTCTTTTATGATGGATTTCCATTTTGTTTGGTGGATCTGGATTTTGTCGAGCATGTTATTAGGGTACAGGATACACTGAATGTGATATTCAAGCGAGAATTTGCGATCAAGGTGTTCCGATGGCTGGCATGGGGAAGCTGATTTACGTTTTGTCGAAGCTTTTTGTTGAATCCACCAGTGTTTACGTTGGTAACTGTAACAACCAGTAGTGTAATAATCAACCAGTAGTGTAGTATTAACCAGTAGTGTATTACAAATTAACCAGTGGTGTAATAATCAACCAGTAGTGTAATACAAATCAACCAGTAGTGTAATAACCAGTAGTGTAATAAACTTATCCAGTAGTGTTATTTATTTATTTATTTATTGGTGTCTAGGGTCACATATTTCTGCACAATTGCTAATCATGACAGCGACAGTTTTACGGGTGGAGGAAGCCGGAGTAACCGGAGAGAACCACTGAGCAACGGCAAGCAACTGTCAGCTCCCCAACATACTAACTCCACACAAGCAGGGTTCGCATTGGTTGAAGGCCAATGCACCATCGACGTGCAGTACGCCTTAGTACACAACGCCACCGTGCCCCCATACGGGCAATGGGGGAGAAGTGTCTTGCCCAAGGACACAACGCGGTTGCCGCATGAGGACCTCTCGGCTTGCAGCCTGCACCTCTACCTGCTGAGCCACCGCCCTCTCCCCCCTTACCAGTAGTGTAATAAACATCCATGAAAACCAACAATTTTTCAACAAGAAATTTGAAAATTTTTGGGGGTGGCTCAACTCATAGTTTGGGTACATCTTATCGATTTTTGATCATTTTATCGTACATTTAAAGGCGCTTTGCAGGTCAAACATCATTTCGTGGGCTCAATACGACGAGGAAAGGTATTTTTATGATTTGTGATGTGCGTATTTTCTGGTGTTTCATGTCACTTTTTGCATTTGTGGCTTTATGTAAATTCAAAGTTGGCCAACTATTTATAGTAATGCTGTGCTTTTGAGAGACTGCTTACCCCAGGCATAAGTTGTCAGGTTCTATCATACCAGAAAACCTATGGGTAATAAAGTGTAGTGTTCAAGGGCTAGAACTGTGCGTTGTCTACAATTATAATATTTAGTACGGCTCCAGCGGATTTCCGAAGGTCTCTTTCACATCCACCCATTTTAGTCGCTGTATCATTATACGTAGCTTTTTCAGTCTAGATGACCGTTAATAAAATCCTGTAGCAGAGTGGAAACGAGGATGTGCCTGCAAGGCCACTCTTAATAAAAATACTCTAGTACAATCGAACACCGCACACATTGTTAAGGTCATATAGCACTACGTGGTACTCTGGGCAGGTCCTTGTGCATTAGAAACGAGGATTCTGGGAGAACCCGGGGAAGGCCAAGAACATAGAAAACGAGCTTTTTTCGCGAATCCGAGCCAGGTTAAAATAGTTGTCGGTCTCATTTGGGTATTCATTATACTCCCGTTCAATCGAACTTACCATCAAAACACATCCTCGTTCTACTAGAGGTCATTGGGTTCATATAGCAACCACGTGCTACAATAACAACCAAGATGGCCGTCTCCAGTAGCCAAGAATAGACGGCGGAAACACGTGTCACCTAATTACACGAGCTGCGCATGCGCACTTACATCACATATCCCTATGGGAATGACGTGACAACATGACCGCTCACGCGGGCTACCATAACAACACACCATGGCGTCCCTGGGTCCCGTGACTATGACGCCCCTTGCGCCTCCCCATTCTCTCCCCAAATGAGGGTCATTTATCCACGACACACTTCTAATGCAGTATAAGAGTAATGTTAACCCATTAAGGAATTCTGCCGAAACAATATTTTTGACATGTTGAATGAGTTCAAGTTTTTTACATTAAATGTAAATCATTACAGGATCTAAATAACTGTATACCATTGGTAATCGAGAACAATCACTTGACATGGCAGACGGAAATGGCAGTGGATATTCATTATACTCCCGTCCAATCGAACTTACTTTCAAAACATATCCTCGTCCTATTAGAGGTCATTGGGTCCATATAGCAACCACGTGCTACCATAAACACCAAGATGGCGGTCTCCAGTATACAGAATAGACGGCGGAAATACGTGTCACCTAATTCCATGCGCTGCGCACGCGCACTTAAATCACATATCCCTATAGGAATGACGTCACAACATGACCGCTCACGCGGGCTACCATAACAACACACCATGGCGTCCCTGGGTCCCGTCACTATGATGCCCCTTGCGCCTCCCACATTCTCTCCCCAAATGAGGGTCATTTATCCACGACACACTTCTTATGTAGTATAAGAGTAGTGTTAACCCATTAAGGAATTCTGCCGAAACAATATTTTTTACATGTTGAATGAGTTCAAGTTTTTTACATAAAATGTAAATCATCACAGGATCTAAATAGATGTGTACCATTGGTAATCGAGAACAATCACTTGACATGGCAGACGGAAATGGCAGTGGATATTCATTATACTCTCGTCCAATCGAACTTACTTTCAAAACATATCCTCGTTCTATTAGAGGCCATTGGGTCCATATAGCAACCACGTGCTACCATAAACACCAAGACGGCGGTCTCCAGTATACAGAATAGACGGCGGAAATACGTGTCACCTAATTCCACGCGCTGCGCACGCGCACTTAAATCACATATCCCTATAGGAATGACGTCACAACATGACCGCTCACGCGGGCTACCATAACAACACACCATGGCGTCCCTGGGTCCCGTGACTATGACGCCCCTTGCGCCTCCCCCATTCTCTCCCCAAATGAGGGTCATTTATCTGCCGAAACAATATTTTTTACATGTTGAATGAGTTCAAGCTTTTTACATTAAATGTAAATCATCACGGGATCTAAATAGCTGTATACCATTGGTAATCGAGAACAGTCACTTGACATGGCAGACAGAAATGGCAGTGGACCTCCAAAGCACCCACCCTATTCACCTCGCATTAGATACCCTCTACTCTCTTACCGACCTCCTCCTTCAATATGGAAAAAAATAACTGACCGCAGATTTTCGGTAAACCACCCCCTCCCACCCCCATTTCCACCCCTACCGCACCTTCGTAAAATATAGTGAGTGTCTATGCTCAAGGAATATGATGAGCACCACTCCCAGAAGAAAAACGTATTTTAGAATTCAGAACGGTCAACTAGACTTAAAAAGCCACGTATAATGATACAGCGACTGAAATGGGTGGATGCGAGAGAAACCTTCCGAGATTCGGATATTATAATTGCAGACAACGCAGGAGATCACACAATTCTAGCCCTTGAATACCACACTTTATCACTCATAAGTTTTCTGGTATGATAGAACCTGACAACTTATGCTTGGGGAATACAGTCTCTCAAAAGCACAGCTTTGCTATAAATAATTGGCCAACTTTGAATTTACATAAAGCCACAAATGCAGAAAGTTACATTAAACACCATATACCATATACGCGCATCACATAAAAATCATAAAAATATCTTTCCTCGCCGTATTGAACGCACGAAATGATGTTTGACCTGCAAAACGCATTTAAATGTACGATAAAATGATTAAAAATCGATAAGATATACCGAAACTATGATTTGAGCCACCACAAAATTTTTTCAAATTTTGTTGAAAAATTGTTGGTTTTCATGGATGTTTATTACGCTACTGGTTAGGTTTATTACACTACTGGTTGATTTGTATTACACTACTGGTTGATTATTACCCTACTGGATAATTTTTTATTACACTACTGGTTAATATTACACTACTGGTTGATTATTACATAACTGTTTGTTACAACGACGTTTCGCTTTTAATGATGAGAAATATCTCACTGGGTAATGTGCTTCCTTGTTAACTAAGTAACTTTATAACATTCTCTCTGATTAATCTTGATGCTATGCTGAAATTTTGAGGAGGTAATTACCGACTGTCGAGACTGCTTCGTTCTTATTTTTGTGCACAACTGTATCTGTGCTGTATACTGCTCCGCCCTCGAGCCCTGTTAATCATTGGATGGGTGACCGTCTGAGCGAACAATTCGGACTCCCGCGTTGTGTCCTTGGACAAGACACTTAACCCCGATTGTCCACATGGAGGCACGATGACGCCGTGTACTAAGGCGTACTGCACGTCGACGGTACGCATGTCTTCAACCAATCTAACCATCCCTGCGCTGCTGTGCGGAGTTACGATGTTGGGGAGCTGGCAGCTGCTCGTCGTTGCTCGGTGGTTCCCTCCGAGTACTCCGGCTTCCTCCAACCGTAAAACTGCCACGGTCATGATTAGCCATTGTACATAAGTATATGACCTTAAACACCAATAAATAAAATGTTGTTTAAAGTGAATTTCGTAATCCCTCGCTCTATCACGACCATAACCCTTTAAAAACGGGGGCCGCTTTTCTGGCCCAGAAGTATGATACGTCATAATTCCATTAAGTAGGATGGCTGCTCACTGAATGTGTGGGGAAGACCAATTAATATTTTCAACGTGCAACCTCACGACTGCACGTTGAAAATATTAATTGGTCTACCCCCAAACAATGAATATGGATTCTTCCAATTGCTGTCATTGAACTGATATGGTCGATACCACCAGTGTTCAAAGGGTTAAAAGAAGTATGAAGTTAGATTTAAACAATCGTTGTTCACCTTAGATGACGTCAACCCCACACATTGGTTATCGGGTCGTCTTATTTGATTTGGAAGGTCTGGTTTTGTCAACGAATATGACAACCTTGTTGATTGACAGTTATAATAATTTAAATAATTTTAATATATAATATACCATACTGAAATTATTGTCCTTTCCATAACCCCCCAATGGTAAATAAACTCTGGAATAATACAAAATCAAGAAAATATCTTTTAGTTTTCAGCTCCCGATTACGTGTAATATATTTAACTTCGCCGTCGTTACGTTTCTGTGATTTTAGCTCGCTCGAAAATTATATGAACGAATTTTTTAATTCTCTATGGGAATTTGTGTGTATTTTCGGAAGAGCGTCCATTTTGCAACAATGCACAAGTGACGTAATGGGGACCGTCCATTTGAGAACAGGTAAATTTGAATTTTCACGGCTTGCCTTTGCAGAAGGCGTGTTTTGACGAAGTTGGAATATCAGTTCGTCGTGATGATGGTTCAAAATAAAACTCAAGTCTTGTTCAAAACGCGTTAGTGAATTAGTGAATAAATAAAATATACATGTATTGTAGTCGTGACGTAAATTATTTTATTAATACGTGCCGCACCAGTTTTGCAAATTTGTCATGTCTTGCCGACAACTGCCCTCAGTATGTTGCAACAAACCTCCATTTAGGCTTTGATTGTTTGTGTGACAGTGACACGGATACAGGCGAAAAAAGCACCGTGTGAAATCCGGGGCCCGTTACTTTCGGTTTGGCACAGGAGTCCGGATTTCTTGGGTTTGGAGTTGGACTGCCCCCATCCAAATATGGCCTAAAAGACCTTGTTTTAATTTTTTACCTTGGCACGTCCTTTGAATTCGCCCCCCACACACACACACATACACAAGATTCTGATTTCTGCGTCAAATAATAAAGAAGGAGGCGTATCGTGAATCCAGGTTGGATAGATTCCAGGGCCGAGGAAAGGGTGGGGGAGGGGGAGGGGTGTTATTGCTTTTAATGTTTAGAAGTCACTGCTAAACAACAATAAAACCATGAGACAGTTTGGAGGGGAGATGTATCCTCTCATTTTTAACTGCTCAGTTTTCCACAAATTTATTAGAGAACCATAGGCTAAATACTCGGTTTCAAAACGAAACACAGAAAAAAGGCAGAATTTAAATGAATTAATTTCGCCATCGGAACTGGTGCCGTTCTCGCCACAATCGATTGGTGCCGTTTTCGCTCACTCGGTGCCGTTTACTCCAGGTGCCGTTTTCACACGGTGTCGCTTTCGCTATAACCCGACACAAGTCCAAGTAGGCCTAACCAATTTTCTTTTAAGAAAGTATATAACTAATAGCATGAGAGAATTGGCATCTTCGGATACAACCCTTACGAATACGTATAATCACTAGAAAGCTTATTGGAAAATTGTAGGGGAGGGGGGGGGGCGTCACGTACGCCACTTCGTGATCACGCTGCCCCCCCCCCCCGCCATTTCTCAGCAAGCACCTGATAAATCTTTTGAGGGAGAAATTACTAGGCAAAGTTGATCAGAGAATTTATATAATATTAATCATATTTCGACTCCACTGATTATACCCAGCACAGGCGTATATAGACCAACGGGCCAACTTTTTTTCCATGGCTGCGGGGGGTGGGGGGGGGGGGGGGCTGGAAGATTTTGCCCGAAAAGTAACTACGTGCGTAGCCGTGGTGTAGATGTTCGTGAGCGTGTCATCTCCTACTGGTGGGATTAAGGGAACCCTCCCCGGGACCATTTTTAAAAATCTGATCCGCTTGAGGGTTTCTAGAGAACCCAGACTACCTTTCGAACCTTGTAATTGGAAGAAAAGACGATCGCTTTTGTAGAGGTGCCTGACTGAATGTGTTCGAGCGGTCTCGTCTGGTATCAGTCAACCGCAATAAAACATTATATGCTTCTCGGGATTCAGCTGGAGTAAATACGTGTAATGTAAGGCCTGTGTGCCCATAGCATTAGAGGATCGAACCCTACAGATGGTTGAGGCTTTAACACTATTCACGTGGGTCGATATAACAGTTTGGTTGGCCGCTGATTTGCAGTGGTTCTCAGTTGAGAAGGTTTTGGTTACTCGTGTGCTTCCAACTGCCTCCCGATTCCCACGCATCTTTCCTCCCAATACTGAGACGAAATGCTTGAAGACACTCTGTACCCCCATTCTTCACAATCCCTCCAATAAGCATACTAACCATCGCATTTGTGTCAACCACTAACCACGTCCTTTATTCTCCCATCCCACGTCCTCATTATACTACTCCCAGTAAATTTTGATCTAGAAGATTGAGATTTTGGACTTCCTAATAAAACGTATTCCAAAGTCACCACTACGCCCAAGTTACACATTTGGCTCTCCTTTTCCACGTCTTTCCCAATTCCCCTAATCTCCAGTGATCGCGACCTCAACTTGAACAACAGTGACCACTCCTCCCCTTACAAAGGTGCCATTGTCAAGATACTCTTCAAAACCTGTCTTCTCTTTGTCACGCAGGCCACAGAAAGACCTCTTTCTTTTGACCTCCTCTCGCCAATTTTGGTTACAATCCCCATGACTCTTTCTCTAACGGTTTTTTTTTTACCTTTGGTTGTCTCTATTTCTGAGTTCGATACATCGTTTGGATAAATCCCTACAAACTTCTACCATTACTGCAGTTAATTATAACGAAATTTTTAAAAACCCAAAGCTACGAATTATTACCTCGACTGTCTAATATTTCTACATACCTGTGTTACTTCCACTGGGTCCAGTGGCGGCTCAAAGGTGCCTCCCCTCTGGATATACTTTAGCAAGGGGCGTCATATATGCCCAATACCTAAGGTGGGATGCTAATAGAATTATAGATGGCGGCGGGGAGTATCCCCGGGAAAATTGGAAAAGATATTTCAATCCCCGAGGGCTTTTTTGGCCACTAAATAAACTATGTTCCCATTCAGCCTGCAACATTTTTCAGTGGGTAGGTAGAAAGTATGACATTTTATATAATAAAATCAATCAGTAACTGGAGCTTTCGGCCACTTGGCCTTATTTGCCACATTGTGGGGACCTAGTGAGGGGACCTAAGAAGTGATGGCACAGTAATGTGACCCAATTTAACTCATGTTAGATTGTCATGGTAGCCCGCGGAAGCGGCCGTCTTGTGACGTCATCTCCATAGTGACACGTGGTCTTAGTGCGCATGCGCGAGTAGTAGTTGGGGGAGGCATTATAGCCCCAAGATCTGCTTACTTATAGCCCCAAGAACTTATAGCCCCAAGAACTTATAGCCCCAAGATTTGTGAAACTTATAGCCCCAAGAACTTATAGACCCAACATGTATGCACTGGTGGCACAGTGCATACATGTTGGGTCTATAAGTTCTTGGGGCTATAAGTTTCACAAATCTTGGGGCTATAAGTTCTTGGGGCTATAAGTTCTTGGGGCTATAAGTAAGCAGATCTTGGGGCTATAATGCCTCCGCATCATGCATTATGACCAGCTCTTATAGTACATTTTTGCTTATAAGTTTATCACTGGAGGATAAGGGAACTGTTTTTGTCTTTTTTTATATAACAAAGACTTGGTTGTGTACATGAGAAGATCTCTTTCTAATAGTGTGGGTAGCCCTGAGAAGGGCTGTTTTAGTTTTGATGAAGTGCAAGTCACTCAACAGTTAGCAATATTTTTCATGTATCGCCCAAGACCATCGAATCGTACCCGTTTCTTTTTTTTAGGTTTAACAACATCATCAGATGATTCTTCCTCTGGAATAGGTTGTTGAATTACTTTATCTGTTTGTGTGGATGTAGTCACTAACTGTTTCCGTGCTTGACGTGCCCTTTTTCTCTTAGGTTGAGGTGTCGGTTCTGCCAACTCATGTGGTACTGTTAAAGGAAGAGATGACACTTTGAATTCTATAGGAACTGTAATCTTATCAGCTGAGAGAACAATCTTTTGGTCAGATGATTTCATGTCTTGTAGAGTCTCCAAGATTTTCTGTAATAATGTTTCATTTTTTTCATCTTGTGAAAAAGTATTATTCACCCTCTTATTTGGTATGGTATCCTTTTGGTTTGGTATTCTCTGCTGTGTCATCAATGAGTTGTCAATACGAATTAAATCGTTAAAATCATCTAGTATATTGTATTCATCCATGATTGAATGCAGAACAGGCGATTGCTTTTTATCAAATGAATTGTCTGGAATGTGTGTTAGATTTTATAGACAATGCGAGGATCGGAAATGCACTGGAGAACGCTCACGCGACATTTTTGATCGAGTGCGGGAAAATATTGTTGATAACAGACGTTTACTATCACAGCCGTCCGATGTCAACAATATTTTCCCGCACTCGATCAAAATTGTCGCGTGAGCGTTCTCCAGTGCATTTCCGATCCTCGCATTGTCTATAAAAAGAAGGTGAGTTGAGGATTTGGATACATTTCATCATCTGACTCAAGAAATCATATTTGACAGAGAGGAAAAAAGACATGGAGCCAACGAAGATCAATTACAGTTCCGTAGAGAGTTATGAGAGAACCAAGAAACAGAGAGCCGATGAAGAATTCGCCTTGGCTTTGAGAAAGTGGTGGTCGGCAACACTTTCGATGGAAGAACAACTGAAGAAGATTGAAGACCACCCTTTCGTCAAAGCCGCCACACGTCCGTTCGGGGAGATCCAGTACAAGAATCGACCTAAACACTGGTTTGATCTCCCCGTACATTTGCAGGAGGAAGCTCTTGTGGGGAAAAGCTACACATGGGAGCAAGATTGCTTTACAGAAGAAGAGATGCTAGCAACAACCATAGACGTGTGGGAAGGTGAATTCTTCACCGAAGCAGAGATGGCTTCAACACATAGCTCTCTACGGAACTGAAGATGTTTTTAAAACGGCCCTTTTCAGGGCCAACCACACTATTAGAAAGAGATCTTCTCATGTACACAATCAAGTCTTTGTTATATAAAAAGACAAAAAACAGTTCCCTCCCTAGAGTGTGACCCAATGTCTATATTAATTTAAAATCATTTTATATTAGGGGTTATCCATATGGTTTTGGGTTTTGTCATCTCTCCACCCTTTGTATACAACTTCTATAACTGGGGAAATTGTGTGTGTGTGTGTCTTCTTGTGTTTTGTTGTAAGTATAAGGAAATTATGCTTACAATAAAACACAAGAACACATGCACAAAATAAAAAAACTTAGGGATTCGCGTTGTGGTCGAACTCTCTGTGATAGTTGTTTTTTCTATAGTAAGAATAGTATTCATTGTATGTTTAGCAATCAAAATTATCTCTACAGTATAAACTGTATATCAGGTTACACTATAAAAGTTTTTGATAAGTATGCATACAATATTAAAAACCTAATACTCTCAGTGAAAAAGAGAAGTGACTCTTAACTCTTTTTTACTGTTGGGAAATAATAGGGACACGGTGATAAAAAAGGGATTATAGGACTAACCTAACAAATTCGACAAAACTATCACAGAGGTTTTAACAAAACACAAAACTGTATTTAAAGTTAAATCATTATATTGAAATGAACTCTGAACATATATACACCGAGATCTGAGTTTGCCTATCCATGAGAAAACATATTTACATCAAGATTCTTTTTTATGCTAGTTTTTTTATTTGATACCCAAGATTGTTTTTTGAAAACAATCTTGGGTATCAAATAAAAAACTGATATCACTCAAGTGATCTGATCTTGAAACAAATATAAAAAATAACTAAAAACCCTATCTCTCTGTTACACAAATGTCTGGCGAAAATTATATAATAGATGATTGACTTTTAATAAAGAACTTAAAAAACTAAAAGATGTAAAAAATTACCTCTGTGGGATTGTTTTGACACCTGATATTTATTACAGTTATTTCAAATAATGTCTATAAGTTTGCTCAAACCATCGTCGAACATCTCTATCATTCTCTTGGAAATTTCTTGGATCAAATTTGATAGTAAGAACTGTCTCTAAATCATATCCTCTTGCAAGATGATCTAAAGCAAATATACAGTACATTCCACACACAACAGTAAATTCACTTTGTAGTCTCACTGTATTTATTGTCCAGGAATCTGTATTTTTCACTATGAAATTGTATATGTCTCTATCTAATGGTGGTAAACCATATGAATCAAAGTAGATAGCAGAATGATTGTCTTTAAAATATATTGCTATCCAATGTTCTCCTGGTTCTTTTGATGAATCTGTGTTCACAATATATGCTTGTCTGTGTTTAGGTTTTCGTTTTGGTAACAAGTCTTTTGAACACACTTTTCCTTTTAAGGATGATAACCTTTGAGAACTGTCAAGTATAGTTTGTAATTGTATGGTTTCCATCTTCTTAGCCTTGAAAAAGGCTGGCACGGAGCCATTAATCAAGATATCCTGTATAATATGACCAGTCTCTTTTAACTAAATCTGCCCACTTTTGAATGTCTTTTTGGCAGTCTATTTCAAAGTCTATATGAGCACAATATTCTAATAAGTTTATTTTTCTTGCTCTCTTGTGTAGATTATATAGTATAGTCACTGGACACACTTTCTGTAAACACTCTGCAATGTTCATATCTATTAATGTTGTTGTGTTGGTTCGATTTTCTTCTTCACAGATATTTTTCATTTTCTGTTGAATGGATTTTGTCAGTTCTATCACTACACATTCTTGAAATAATGTTTGTATTTTTTCTTTACACATCTTGCAATGTTCACACTGACTCATCTTGTTTAATAGTCAAATATCACTTCTCTGAATTTGTTGATTTCTATCTCACTATCAAATTCTGCATAGACAACAACGTTGATCACCTCTGGAAGAGCTTGAGCAAACTGAAGTTCAAACCTAAGATTGCCAGACTTTATTGGGTGAGCCAAGGGCCCACTACTACTCTGATCAGGTGTCAAATCAATACCCCAAAGGGTATACCCTTTTGCATAATCCTGCAAAGATAAATTAAATGATTGATTTTGTCCAAAATAGCCCATAGCTTCAAACAATGATAAATATGAATTTAGATAAAGTCCACCTTCAAAATTCGGTTCAAAGGGACGTGCTTTAATGGAATGTCCATCTATTGTGATTTCCAACTTATTCAAATCGAAATGTTGAAAATTAAATGGATTACTGCCAACATCTCCATTTATATCTCTATTACTAACTAAACCAAGAATAATTCGTTTTGGCATCTGTTTATGAAACAGATAGTCTTCTATTTTTGAACGAAGACCACTTCCAATAGTAAAAGTTTTAATTTCACTACGTCTTATGGGCATTTTATAATTTGTTCGATCTATTTGTGCATTAAGATCATTCGCAAATTTTGGAAATAAATCCAATGCCGGTATTCTGAATATGGCTTTTTGAATTTCTATTTTTCCATGTTCACTACCAATCAAACAAAATTTAGTTGGAGCACGATGCAATTTAATTCTCATCTCAACTCCATTTGGTAAATACTTATCTTGCACAAACAGATCTAAATGCAGTTTTCCTCTTAGTTGTACATTTTTGCTACCACCAATTATTTTAGCTCACTCAGTCAAACCTTTGTTCGACGAAGCTTTACTTGTTTCTGTGAGGTGTCCAGGAGTATCTCTATACCACAACTCACTAGCAGCTAGATGTGTTTTTTTCACATCTTTTGAATAACTAAGAAAATTCTCAAAATATGCTCTATAAGGATAAAGATCTGTATTGGTGGTGATAAGATTGCCATTCAGTGTAACATCAATTTTACTGAACATGCTATGAAAAAAATTATTGATAGGAGCAATTTGTGTATCTCCAGCCAAAACACTCCCATCTTGTTTTGTAATTTTAAATTGAACTTCAAGTGTAGATGCTGCAAGATCTAACCACTTGGTTGTTTGTCTTGGAATTAAAAATTCTATTGGTGAAGAATTATTTAAAGATGCAATAGGAAATTGTTCAATTTCACCAATATTTTCTATACCACTCGATGTTGGTGATACATTATCTGGATCAAAACTACTACCAAAATGTTCGCAAGATCCATGTAACATCATGATTTTTTCAATCAAATATATCAAGTGGTCTTGATTTTCGTTTTGAATAAGCTTGTCTTTGACGTGTCTTACCTCTACGAGAACGAACCACAGACTGACGTTTTCGTTCTTGTTTTTGTCTTTTTATACCTAAAGCAGATTCACCAACTGATTTCAAAAGATCTTTTCCATGAGTTAATAAAATGTCTTTAGGTGCTTTACGTTTTTTTATCAATTCATTTGCTATTTCTAAACCATGTCTTAATCCATCTCTCTTTAAGGTTTGAAATGCATTTTTTGCAATTGGTTTTATAAATGGTGCAGCTGTTCTTATTGCTGTGCGAAAAATAGACCCTAATCCATATCCATATTGCCGTGGTACACCTTGATACACCGGCATCATTTTTTACAAATTTAATTTATGTCTCTGTCGAAAATGCAACTTGACAACTGTCTTGCCACTTGCAAACTGAATGGGTTTACCAGTGTTCCCATTTATATTTATACTAATCTGATCAAAATAAGATTTTGATACTGGTACATAATGTACATTATCAAATTCTATATGAATATGTAGAGACTCTTTATGTGATTCAAATGGAATCACACGTAAAATAGGTGCTTCAATATCACCTAAAAATGTATAATCTGCTATGTCAGAATAAATAAAGATTTGATTGAAATCCACATTTAAGTCCACATTATATTTAAATGCACCTTTTGATGTGTTGGGAAAAACGACAGGAAAAATATTGTCTTTACATCCCAGTTTTTGTAATAAACTTTCTGACATTTCAATACCCACTTTCCCAATACTATTTCCTACTATTTTTACACGCCCTTGGAGAGTTGAAAATCCAACATGAAATAATACATCAAATGATTTAAATATGTCTCCAAGTTTTTCTTGAATTTCTGTTTGCATTGCATCTATGACATGAGCGCCATTTGAATATGCACCTGATAAAATATTTAATTGAACAACAGCAACACCTTTGTGTAATGTATGTTTCAAATTCGTTTTATTAATACGATTTGATATTTTGCTATCTGTCACAATGATTTTAAAAACAGATTCTTCATCTGTAATATTTTTTGCTTCCGAAGGTAAAATTACTTCAACTAATCCCACTTCCCAATGTTCTTTATCAACATGAATGGGTTTAGATAATTGTGTTTGAAAACAACATTGGCTATTACTTGTAAACATATCCATAGAACTATCACTGAGAAGTGTTACGTAAAATGAATTCATTTTTCTTATCTTGTGGTTGTTTCAAATATTTTAAACCTGGACATGGAAGAATATATCCTAATGAACTACTTAATAACACTAACCACAATTCTTTATCAGGGCTTTGTAAACTCAAATGTGCAATGGCAGTAATTATAATACCATAAATGATAATAATCTGTGTGAAATAAGTGACTTGATTTTTTGCAACACGATTTCCACAAATTTTAAATTGTTGACTTTGTTGACTTTGTACATCAACACTTGTAGTTTCATTAGGTAATGAAGTTTCATTTAATGACATATTCTTTTTATATCAAATCTGATTCTGCTATCCAACTATCAAATTTCTTTGGATAACCTTCCCAATGTACTTTAAGTTCTTTGATAATTTTCTTTCCCACACGTCTTGACCGTCTATTAAGAATTGATTCAATTATATATTTTTTATCATCTTTTATACTTTGAATTTCTTGTGGATAAAATGTCCCTTGTATATTTTCACCACCCATATCTTCAAGTTTATAAGTGGGTGGTATTGTATGTTTTACATGAGTAATTTTAAATAACTCTTTTGTCCAATTTGGTAAATACCCTTTTTCAAATGTACGTTTGGTTTTATTAATACGTACTATATCACCAACTTTAAATTGTATTTTTTTCTTTTTAGACTTTTTTTTACCATACAAATGTTGAGATACTTCTACTTCATTTTCTAATGATACTGAAGCAGGAGTTCTCTGAATACTTCGATGAAAACTATGATTATATCCATCAACTAAATTTTCCAACACATCAATGTACCTTAATGTACGTTTGTGTGTAAAATATTTCCACATTCGTGTTTTCAATGTACGTTGAAAACGTTCAACAATACTAGCTTTGGTTTCAGGATTTTCTGTTGTGAAGAAATGAATGTTTTGTTTCTTTAAAAATTTTTGTACATCTTTATTTTTAAATTCAGAACCTTTATCAGATTGTAATGATAATGGTTTACGTCCAGAAGTTTTCAAAATACTCTGAAAAGATTTTGTTAATGTCTCTCCTGATTTATTGTGAATGGGTATTACCCATGCATATTTGGAAAATACATCAATAACACAAACTAAATAACGAAATTGGTCATTGTAAGATTGTAAACTTTGTAAGTCTGCTAAATCAATCTGCCATTGATGATCAATACCACCCACTATAGTCTTACGTCTTGAAAATTTTTTACGGATGGGTTTATGTAAAGTATATGTTCTTTCTCCTTTCAACCATTTTTTCACTTGATCAATTGTGATGGAATTATCTTTACTATGAGCTGCTTTGTACAATTTTTGTATACCACCATAACCAGCAGGATGTTTTGTATTGTAATATATTTCAGTTAATAAATCATTCAATAAGGCTCCCATTTTTCAGATAATCTACGTTTTGTCAATTTACTCTTTAGTGCTGACTTTGGTGTGTCTTCACTCCACTGCACTCTATGACCTCGACGAACTTTACGTTTTGGAGGGGATGATTGAGGAGTTTCAGACCAACTATCTTCTGGAGAACTTTGATATTTACTGGGTTTGGGTATAGGTTGTCTATTCATCCATAACCAACGTTCACGATTACCAACAAAATCTTGAGGGATATTTATATCTTTTAATCCACGACTAAACATTTCCCATCCACTCGGTTTAAAACCTTTTCGGTGTCTAAGAACATCATTGACTAAATCTATGATATTTGAACCTTTTATGACTTCTCCATCGTAACTTAATACACCCTGATCATCCCAACTCATGTGTGGATGAGATGATAAAGCAGATAATAATGAAGTTGCTTTATGTCTCATTGTAACAGGGACACTTTCTATAATACGATCTCGTAAAAATAATGATTTTTCTCCTGACTCAGGCAATGGAACCAATGTTGGTTGTAATGCTTTCTTATGTGACATTTGAAATTTTTGTAAGGTTTCCCCATACTTTTGTTCTTTCTCACTTTTGGATAACTCTGAATTTCCTAACACAGATAATAAATCATTTTGAAGTTGTGCAGTATTTGTAACTTGTGGGTTAGGGGGTAATCTTGGTCTTTGAGCTTTTTCATTTCTAAAACGTTGCATATCTTCTAACATTTGATAAGGTACAATAGCCATCTTTTTCATATTTTATCGACTAATTTATTTGCAAGATTTGTTGCAACTCCTATAGCAGGTCCAAGTAAACCAAGTAATGGTAAAAAACCACCTTTTTGATTTAAAATTTGTTTTTTCTTTTTAAGAGTTATTGATTTACTAGTGAGTGCTCGTAGTTGTTGACGCTTTGGATGTAATTTTTGTTTCTGACTTTTTGTTAGATGTATGTTGCCTTTTAAAAGATTATGACTACATTCTGACACACAATTAATTAATTCTTTAGGTGCATTTTTCATAATTTGTTTTTGAAATGCTGGAGGAGTTTGACTTAAACCTATTAACATACCACCATATTTTTTAACTAAAGGAATTTTTTGTTTCTTATTTTGTCTCACCATCTTGCTCTTATAGAATCTAATGATTAAATGAAACAAATATAAAAATGTAATGCTATTTATACATGTGCAAAAAACTTTATATTATTTAAAGTAAGACCTTATCCCTTTAACAGGTTTGGGTGTATTTAAAGCTGTAAAACGTGCCATTGTGGGAATCTTTTCTTTTAATGGTACATGTTATGTATTTTGTACAGAATACATTGGGTCATGATTTTTAACACCATCTTTTGTTATTGACACTACACGTGTTAACTTAAGTGGTGATACTTTTCTTTGTCTTTGAAGATTTTTCACAAGTAATGCTTTTGTTTTTGTAGATGGAGATCTATGAGGTGCAATTTCAAAATTTGTGTACATATATTTAGGTCCTACCTTTCGTTGATTTTTTATCTCTCTAGAGCTTGATGAATTATTTGATCTTTTCTTAGGGGATTTTCGTTTCCTTTTAGGTGACTTTTGTTTCTTACTCTTTGTTTTTTTGAATGGTGAATAGAATGATCTACTTGTCTTATGACCATCCCATCGAATTAAATTACGAATGATAACACCACCAAAAAATCCACCACCTCCTGGTTTTAAAATAATGTTTCGTTTTGTTGCAAGATCAACTCTGGGGTTTGCAAGTTGTTCAAGATCTTGTTTATGTTTATCCATATAGGTTAAAGTTTGTTTTGGCAATTTAATTTTCTTATTAAGTATGATTCTACTTGCTAATGTAAACCATTTTAAAATTTTCTTAAAACCTTTCTTAAGTAATTTTTGTCTTGCAAATGGACTTGTTTCTTGACCAAGTTGTTCCAAAGATTGTATGAATGATACCATGATGATGTGTAGTCGTTGACAAACTTTGACTAACTAACATCAACTCATTAGAACATAGGGAATTTATAGTTTTGTATAAATGATGGGGCCACGTTCATTTTGTGTTACCCAAGGATGAAAAATATCAGTTCTTAATCTCAAAGACTCAGGAGTTCTAGGATGAAAATCAATTAATAAATAACCATGATCAATACTTGTTGCATCTTGATAACATGCATTTAAATGTGGTAATTGAACTTGATTTGCCAATACTTTAATTTGCCCTTTATCTCTGGTATTTTGAAATAAAATCATATAATGTGCATTTAAACTTATGGTACGACTAGATTTAGATTGTTGAAACATATTTTGTGTAATGTAAATGACACTTGCATTTCTATGATGTCCTTTTCGTGTGAACCATAATTTAATTTTTTCTTCATCTTTATCTCCTAACATATCATCAAAAACTACAAGATGGGGAATAGTGACATCACTGACAATTTCATATTCATCATCAGGGATACCTTCTATGAATTTAATATCTTCACTTTCTTTAAGTAAAGTATATGTATTTTGCCATTCTTTATAACACCAAATGATTTTTTGTGGGGAATTTGAAATAAGTCATGTTTCATATCAATAAGCTTTTTGACAAATTCTGTTTTTCCTGAACCACTAGGTCCCGAAATAAAGATATTACAAGGGTGTTGAAACAAAAAACATTCACTCGATGCCATAATTGTATTTGTGTGTGAAAAAGTTTTGTCAAATCATTCACTTATATACTTTCTGATTCCATACCTTCTTCATGTCTTTTAGTAGGTATTCGTTTTAAGGGTGCTTTTAACTCAAATACAGTTTCTGAAGAATCTATTCTTCTATCTATTTGTGGTACACATTGTCTATACAAGTAATTAATGATTTCTTTATCATAAATTATATTACCCCACACAACTCTTGTCCAAATATTTTCTATATTATCTTTGTAAAAAGCATTCATGATTTGTAATGCATTACAAAATTCCCCATACATTTCATCTTTTCCCAATTGATTATGAATAAACTCTTTTGCTATTGTTAGATAACCAGGAGTGATCAATTGAAATGCATATAATAATGCCTTACGTGTAATCTTGTTGTCTAACATACGTCTTACTGGTTCCATGGTTGAAATCAAAGTGATGATTCTTTTGTCTCTTCTGATGTATTTTGTCCATCAGGTACTATATTACCTGATGCACAAAATACATCAGGACGGTCAGGAAAATCATTTCCTGCATTATCTGAAAACATTTTATCAAACTTAGTTTTGAATTGTCCTGCAGCTTGTCTTGCAATTATGGTACTAAATGATGTACTTTGATCATTTAGCACCATGAGTGCAAATAAAGACTTAGAATCTGGAAAATCATCTAAACACTTGTCATATTTTTTCATTGTTGAAAATATTTGATTTAAAGTGAATCCATAATCCATCACTGATAATATTTTATCTGGGGGTGTTTGCATACTTGTTGGTGGATTGTATAATTGACAATTTCTTATCAGTTGAATATAAGAACAATTTGGTGACCACTTAACATGTTCTTGCAAAGGAATATCTTTTTCTTCCCAATTCATTAAACCTTGTCCACATACAAAACATTTTACTTTACCATCTCCTATATAGAAAAATCCAGCTTTAGCTAAGTCTTCTTTCTTGGATTTTAAAATAGGGTTTGTAGTCATACTAAAACTTGAAAGTCTTCTTAACTCTGACAAGTATATGGGATAAGTAGGATTGAGTGGTAGAGACATCTTGCCTGCTCAGTGTTCAAAGTTGAAATGAGAAATCTGAAGGGTTCTTTTATACCTTAGCCCCATAAGGTTTTGTGTCATATTTATCCACTACAAAATGGTTTGTGTACACAGATCTGAATGTTTTGGTTTGTAATTCAATTGTGACATGTCTGTTCTTGTTCAAACTTGAAATGAGGAATCTGAAGAGTAATTTTTATACCTTAAACCCATAAGGTCTTGTATCATATTTATCCACTACAAAACGTTTTGTGTACACAGATCTGAATGTTTTGGTTTGTTTTTCACTTGTGACTTGTCTGTTCTTGTTGCGTTTAATTCTATGTGTGTATTCAATGTTCATTTTGTAATTGTGTCTGTCTTGTACACATTCCACCATGGATTCAAAATTGACTTTCTGTGATGTATTGTAGTCTAATGTGATTCCTTTAACTTTACATGAAGTGTGTATTTGACCATCTTTAATGTATTTGTAACCATAATTTTTGGGACCTAAACCTACATATTCAATAATTTTTGCATCTGGATGTTCATCTGTCCATTGACCTAACCTACTGTTTATAATTTGTGGATTCCAAAGTGTGGGGTTATGGATGTAAATACAACTGTCTGTGTCAAAGTATAATACCCGTCTACCCAAACGTCCTATTACTTTATATAATTCCATTCGTGCATAAGCTGTGACAAAAGATGCAACTGCAACATTAGCTGATTTGTGAGGTTCATAAACATCTGTAGATTTTGTGTAATTGACTAAAATACATTTATCATGATCAAACAATTCAACATTTTTAATAATGATGCCTTTATCTTGTATCAGGTCAAAATATTTGGATGGGTCTTGTATGTATTCTGTTTTTGTTTTTAAATTGTTTTGTGCACTTTCCCCCCATAAACAGTTTAACATGGTTTTAGCAAATGATCTTTGTCCTGGATTTTTTTCAATATTTTCCAAACGTATGTTTTCATTTTGTGCATAGTCTTTCTTAAATGTATCTTTGTCTGTTTCTGTTTTCACCCAATCTGGATATCCACTGGCTTCTTGTTTCATTTTTAAATATTTGTTCACATAATGTTTGTAAATTTCTGAAGACCATTCTTCCCAATGCCAAATCTGATAAGTGTCAAGTAATGTGTATCCCATTCCCAATGCTTTAAAAAGTTCAATAGATGTCCATGTACCTGTAATACTGCGTTGATCTGGTGTGTGTTCACATTTGTCTAATTCTTGTTCTGCACATGTATTGCAAAGTGTAAAAACCATTTTCTTGTTGCAATGAATTGGTAATACTGGCATGTGTAGAGATTGTGGTGGTAAAACTTTACATTTGATAAGTCCCCTGTACTGTCTTATATTATTCATGTTTATGTTTTCTTTTGTAAGTATATGTGGATGACCTACTGGATATTCTCTGTGTTTATTGACATAAGGATAGAGTGAACAGATGTCTATGTATTTTATTTCATTGTCTGTGCTTTGGTCTATTTTATGATGTAATTTAATGGCATTTGTTCTCCCCCCAAATAATGCTTCACGTGGTTTAATAGGATCCATGTTTGGAAAAAATGAATTTAATGTTGATTTTACTTCAGGATTTGATTTGCAAAAATCATCAAGTTCATGTTCCCATGTTATTCTCATGTTATACCCTAATGATTTTAAATGGTGTATGCGTTCCTGTGTATTGTTGTAGAGAGTTTGGTAATTTAACAAATTGACTGGATTTTTCTCATGTCTGTTGTCTTTGTAACATGTTATGCACCCATGCCACATACATCCATAAAATTCAAAGATTGTATTTGTGTCTTTGTGAAACCCATCAATATAATATCCCCCTATTTTAACCTCCCCACCATTAAGTGCATGTTGAATATGTATGTTTTCTTCCTGTGCAAGTGTCTGTAAAAATCTAATGGCTTTAATGGAGTATTTGACTTTAGCTGGGTAACCTATGTCTGAAATGATTGCCATTTTGTTTTCTGGAAGTGAATTTTTTCTCCAAGCTTTTGTACATGCATCGGCTAAGGTAAATGCTTCTCTCAAAGGATCTATGCCATCACTATCTATAAATTTTTGTCTGAATTCCCCACACCCCCTACGTAAAATATCTACATCTGATTTACAGTATAATTCCATTTCTTTTTGAAAATCAAAACTGGCATTACTAGTAATTTTTTGTTTGTACCACTTGATAAAATCTTCCCTATCTGATGGAGACATTGAATCTGGCATATACAATGTTGAATCTAAATAAAGACCAATATAATTTTGATAAGCTTGTGTGTTTGCCAAATGGGGGAAATAACCTTTTGCTAATTCTGTCAAGCCAAATGTTTTGGGAAATTGTGCCAATCTCATTGAAAGAAAATTTAAAGAATCTATAAGTCTAATATTACAAGCTTTAAGTGAAAGAATTTTGTTCCCATTCATAATTACATCAGGAGTTGTTGTACCAGTTTCAATGAGGTGTCTTAAAATAAATTGTCCATCAAAACCTCTTAAATTGTGAGCAATAGCTGTTGTCCCTTTATGTTCCTTACTGAAAAGCCAATCACAAAAATCTGATAAAGTAGATTCCCCTTTAAATATTGATTGCCTATATCCAAATTTGTCACAGGAAATACATTCTTGATCTATAGATTTGCAAATACATTCCCCACATGCACGATGAGCAACACAGAAATTTGGGATATGAACTCCTGAGTCTTGTGTGGTTTCAAAATCAAAAAATACAAATGGAATGTTTGGTAATTTTTCATCCTCGGGTGTAGTGTATTTTGGAATAAAACATTGGTGATCAGAATTAACTATTTGTTGACAATATTTGCATTTTTTGAATCCTTCACAGATGTGCTTTCCTTTTGTTGGATATATTAGTGAATTGCATGTTTTACATTTTTGAACTAATTGACAAATTGTTTTTTCTTCTTTTCCCTTTCTAGTGATATGGTTATTATAGCATGATAAACTTCTAAATTGTCTATTGCAACTGTAACAGGTAGTGGGATGTTCAGGAATACATTTTGTTGGAGCATAGCAAATACAACCAAAAGGGCACATATGACGTTCTCTCTGTTGGACCCCTTTACTGCAAAGTTCACAATAGTAGGAGCATCCTAAAAACCCTTTAATTGTTGTGATAGTATCAAAATGCTGGTCATGGTGGTAAATATGAATAACTTTACTATCAGTGGTGGTAACTGGAGGTTTGAATAAAAATTCACTTTTTGCATACTGTGGATGAATTTTGATGACATACTCTGGGTAAAGCAGGTCTTGTATTTTATAATATTCTTCATATCCACAAGGAATATTATAATCAAGACCTGCTTTGTCCATCAATGCCTTAGCTTCCAACTCTTGTGTCGGTCTATCAGAATTTCTAATATTTTTCCATTTCTTTTGCCAAAGATCAGAATTATCTCTATCAACATGACACTTTCCCACTACAATGGCCCGTGCGAGACACATTGAATCATTAACATTTTTAATTTCAATAATACTTTTCTTGTTTCCCACCATTTTATCAACAGATGAAAATGAAATTGGTGCGTGTCGCCCAGACCCTTGTGGTAGAGAAGTGTGTGTTATTTCCAAAGATAATTGCCCATCATGGATAGTAAAGTTATCATTTGATTGTACAACTTTTTCTATTTCATCTAATATGGTGTTACCAGTGATACCCGAAGCCTTAGTAAATGGAATAAATATACCTATTTCTAATCCTGGGTGGTTAACTGATATTCTCATCGGATCATTGTCTTCTACTCCACATTCTTCTTTAATATCGTCTACCAAACTGTCAAATACTTTTCCAAGGGTGTCAAATGGATTCTTTTGATTGAATTGTTTAAAGGTTAT
Organism: Pictodentalium vernedei; assembly: GCA_031216915.1. Lineage (NCBI taxonomy): Eukaryota > Metazoa > Mollusca > Scaphopoda > Dentaliida > Dentaliidae > Pictodentalium > Pictodentalium vernedei. Next base: position 313,435,053 of record CM062297.1, read on the forward strand.
TCTGCATACATGGGATTTGGAACGGAATTTTCTTGATGTTCTTTGTAGGAGTGGGTGAATGGTGTATATGTCCCTTGCTGACTCTACTCTCTGCTTCTTGTTATCTACTTCACTCTCTGGCTCACTATATTCTTCAATGGCTCTCTTCATCTTTTCTTCTATCGTCTTCTAGCTTTTGAAAATATGTCTTGTCTTCTTGAAGTCAAAAAACCCAAGTGTGAAACATCCTAAGATTCCCCCACTTTTATACTTCCCTTTAATGTACGTTTAAATGTGCATTTAAATGTACATTTAATACCCCACTGAATTATACTGTTAATAAATGTTTCTTATACACATTTGAAAAGTCATAAAATGTAATCCATTCACTGTATGGGAAATATTCCTATGGTAAATATTTTATTTGTTAAGTGTATCTTTCAGTCAATATTTAACAACAGCAATATAGTATCCAGAGATTATTGAGTGTAAGAGATAGCATAACTGTTTGTAACCAAATGAATGTATATTTAAACCATTGTGTGCAAATGCACGTTATGGAACATTTAAATGTACAATTAAACGTACATTAAAAAGTATAAAAGGAGGAAGAATCTTAAGATGTTTCACACTTGGTTTTGACTTCAAGAAGACAAGACATATTTTTGAAACGCTCCAAAAGTTAAAGATGGATAGAGTTACAGATCCAAGATTAGAAAAAGCAAGTGATGCTAAAAGTATTTACTATAAACCATCTAAATGGGGAGAAGTTAGAAGACTTGTGAATGAACTTTATAAATTGATATCAACACCTAAAGAGATGATTTGTTCCATTTGTCATCAGAAAGGACATTGGGCGAGTACATGTTCAGACAAAGGGCCATGTTTTTATTGCAATGAGAGAGGACATTGGATAAATGAATGCAGATTGAAAAAGCTATCGAATAACTCTGTGTCTCAACCAAGATGGGGTTCACCAGCTGTTGATCAACGAGGACCGGTAAAAGTTTATCCATGGTCAGAATACATAAAGCATACAGAAGATAGATTACCGATTACAGGTTTCAACATACAACTTGATGAAAAAGACATTGACAACCACACTTTACAGGGGATGAGCACGCTACCATTACCACCACCTCCCCATATAAACTTTACAAATAAGAAAGTTGACTTAGCAGAACCTGTGTTACCAGAGTTTGATGATAATGATGATACATTATTATATAATATGGATATACCCAAAGAAACAAAAATGGAAATAGATGATGAGTTAGAAGTATTATTTCCAGAGAAAGAGGAACCACCAAAGAAAGTTACAAGAAAACGAAAAGCTAAAGACAATAATTCTAAAATAGGAAAACTTGCCAAGAAACATTGAAAACAGTTTTTGAAAGTGACATTTTCATAAAAGACATTTACAAAATCTGTAAATATTCATGGAATAAAAATTTCGGATTTTGAAAAAAGGTAATATTATTTTGTTGTTATTTAAACAGGGAAAATTTTTTCCAACTCACGATTTTTTAAAAATAAAAAAAACATTTTTCATAACATTATTTTGCAAGCACAAAAAATATTTTTGTGTTTGCAAATGAATGTTATGAAAAAAGTTTTTTTCATAACATTCATTTTGCAAACACAAAAAATATTTCTCTTATAAAATAAAAAACTTGCAAGACAGAAAATAATTTGCAAACAGAAAAAATATTTTTTGTGTTTGTAAAATGAATGTTATGAAAAAGTTTTTTTCATAACATTCATTTTACAAACACAAAAAATATTTTTCTTATAAAATAAAAAACTTGCAAGACAGAAAAATAATTTGCAAACACAAAAATATTTTTATGTTTACAAATTATTTTTGTTTTTTACCTATATGTTTTCACACAAAAACATTTAGGTAAAAACAAAAATAATTTGCAAACACAAAAAATATGCCATGACAGGGAAATCTAGTGTGGGAGCTATGAGGTTAACCTCTTTTGAATTGAGTAATGAAATTACAATTGAACAAAAAAAGTTCAATTCATTCCATTGTGGTAGCACTGAAATGTGCCACTCAAGTGTGTAAACGTGATATCTCTTTTTAAGAATATGGTGGCCCTTATAAGGGCCGTTTTTACTAAACAAAAAATGTTTAGTTTACCAACTTTATTCCATTTCTATTTGCGGCTCTCTTGACATCCTTTTGATTGACGAGATGTTGTGATCCTCTTCCCCTAATTGTTGCATAATGATAGGTATCTCTTATCAATTTTCGAACAAAACAGTGTAAGGCTTCTTCAGCTTCATCAAGTGACAATGGTGAGATATTATTCACCCCAGCTTTTCTTGCCAATCTTCGCAAATTACTCCTTGGAATAGTATTACGCTCCTCTCTCTCCATCTTCACCTCTTCTGGTGGAATAGTATTGCAGTCCTCTCTCTCCTTCTTCACTTCTCGTGGCTCACATTCACCTTCTAGTGATGGAATCTTTACCTCGATGGATAGCTCAATTCTCATGATTGATGATAAGAAAAATGACGTTATGATTTCTCCAGCGGTGTTTTTATAGACAATGCCAGGATCGAAAATGCACTGAAGAACCCTCACGCGACAATTTTTATCGAGTGCGGGAAAAAATTGTTGATAACAGACGTTTACTATCACAGCCGTCCGACGTCAACAATTTTTCCCGCACTCGATAAAAATTGTCGCGTGAGCGTTCTTCAGTGCATTTCCGATCCTCGCATTGTCTATAAAATCTAACACGCATTCCAAACAATTCATTTTGAGACAACATGAAGTTCTCGCTAGAGATGAATGAATACAGAATGTGGAGGTCCGGGGAAATGTCTGACGCTGATTGGAATCGCCGATTAGAAGAAGAATCCATCAGAGTAGAGAGAGAGAAAGCACGGAGACGCCAATTAGCTGAAGATATTTTCGGTCATATGAGGAGAAGTGGTGGACCTCAGAAATACACTCGACAGTGGGGTCAGCAGCTTATTGATGAGTTGGAGCGAAAGGCAGGGATAAGACAGTTCTTAGCTGTCCGCGGTTATGAACTGGAGAAATACCAGGTGAAGAAAGTTGACTTGTATCCTGATCTTAATTGGCAGCCAGAAAGACGATATAAAAAATGTGAAGTTAAATCCAATAACTTGTATCCAGATTTAAGTGAATTCTCATGAGGATTCCTACAAAATCTGGATACAAGTTATTGAATTTTATCTTGACAAAAAAATCAGGATACAACTTAAACTCATTCATCCTATTTCTTATTATCTCTGTTTGTCATTCTAACCTATCAATAATTTGTTACTCTCACAAATGAGTGTGATTTCAAAATGTGCCTTCGTGGCAGCCCTTCTAAGGGCTACCCACACTATTAGAAAGAGATCTTCTCATGTACACAACCAAGTCTTTGTTATATAAAAAAAGACAAAAACAGTTCCCTTATCCTCCAGTGATAAACTTATAAGCAAAAATGTACTATAAGAGCTGGTCATAATGCATGATGCGGAGGCATTATAGCCCCAAGATCTGCTTACTTATAGCCCCAAGAACTTATAGCCCCAAGAACTTATAGCCCCAAGATTTGTGAAACTTATAGCCCCAAGAACTTATAGACCCAACATGTATGCACTGTGCCACCAGTGCATACATGTTGGGTCTATAAGTTCTTGGGGCTATAAGTTTCACAAATCTTGGGGCTATAAGTTCTTGGGGCTATAAGTTCTTGGGGCTATAAGTAAGCAGATCTTGGGGCTATAATGCCTCCCCCAACTACTTGCGCAGCGCGTGTTGTTAGGGTGATAGTACTTCTGTCAGACATTTTGTCTGATGGAGGCCGCCATCTTGGTTTCTAAGGTAGCACGTGGTTGCTATGAGCCTGAATGACCTACACCAAGGCGGGGGTATGTGCGGAGGGTTTGTTCGTTTGAATAGGAGTAAATCTGATTACCCAGAAAGACCCATCAATCCATCCAAACCACCCAAAACGACTATTTGATATGGATTCCTCACGAATCCTTCTTTTTCAATAACAGGTACGTTCCTTTGTATAAGAGTAGTTGTACTTTGTAGAATTACCACAAACAAGCCGACAATCCCTCCAAATCACCAAAATGCGCCCAAAACAACCGTAACGGACTTGTACTCCCCATCTAGGGTTTTTAGTAGTAGCACGTAGTGCTATAGGATCGAGAGTATGTTCTATTACACTAAAGTACTGGTCCAGATTTTCCAAGAACCCTATTTTTGTACCTATTACAGATACTACTCTAACACTAGCAGTATGTCTAGCCCAAATCACCAGTGCTTGGTTTCCCATAACATGTATGCAGAGTTATCTTCAGTGTGTATAACGAAAGCCTATATGATTCTTATAGCCACGAATCCATCGAAGAGTTACTGAAAAGTCATTGCTCAAGCGACTCGAATCCCATCGAGCAAATGAGCTATAGAACAATTGCTCGTTCGAGTGACTCGAATATACTTTCTTCGACTCATTTAGGTATTTGAGGAAAGCCAGTATACAAAATGCCCGTCGGAACAGCGTATCACCCTCACAACACGAGTTGCGCATGCGCACTAAGACCACGTATCACTATGAAATGACGCCACAAGATGACCGCTCACGCGGGCTAGCACATCAACCAAACTTGACGTAACTGGGTCACGTGACTAACTTGGCGTAACTGGGTCACGTGAATATGACGTCCTTCCTAGGTTTCCCATTAAGCCCCCTACCCCCCCCCCCCCCCCCCCCCCCCCCCCCATGTGGCACGATCACTACATCTAGTACTGATGATGTTACATAAAGGTAGACTTTCAGAAATACAGTTAACATTAGCGTCCTGCGTGATGAAGTTTATATTTTTTATAATTGTTGATAAAGACGAAGAGATCGAACACCCAAGATATCAATCACTTCTATTACACGTGGAACGACAGTCCCCCACCTTCCCAACACTTAATTATAAATTTGATAATTTTTTTCCCACGGGGCGCCTGAAGCTTAAGCTCGCACACTGATAATATGGTAAATTTTCTGGATACGATCCCATCAGACATGCATTCACTGTCATAGCATGAAACATCAGTGATGCAACAAATCCCGAAACCCAAACTAAATGCCAAATGACACTTCACTATTAATTCTATTATCATATGATACTTGTTAAACATATATTGGCCTATACAACAGAACCAATTGTCGCAACTGTGAGTAGAGTTTTACGTTGTAATACCATCACGCTGATTGTATCATCAAAATTATTGTGATGTGTATCGTAAAAATTACGACAGATTTGATGGCCAGCGAAAAGACTGGACATGATCAGTCATTGATGATTGACTTTTTGTGTAATATCTTCCTTGCCTTTAGTGCTGCAAAATCTTCAGTCTACAGTGTCCACGTCAAGTCATTTAATTCCCGATGACTCAATAGCTGTCATCGCGCGGCCGCCTAATCTGTCGCGGCACACAGTGGATCTGGCATCGGTTTTTATAAGAATGAGGAACCTCTATTATTAAATATAGATACTCTCAACAGGTATCAGGGAACTAAAAATTTGAATTAGAGTTACCCACCTTGAATTAGAGTTACCCGCCTTGAAAGGTTGCAATTGTTACGGAATTTAGTGAAATGTCTATCGATCTGCGATCGTAAATTCTGACTCCAAGCGTTGTGATTACTGAGAGAACTACGGAGCCCCACCAACCGCGAAGTCCCATCAGCCCGTGGCGTTTTGTGATTCCTTACCAGACGATACCAGACACAGGCTCCAGATTCTGGGTTCAGGTTGGTTACCTCACGAACTAGTCGTGTTCAGCACAACGAAGACCAGTTTACCAGTTATCTACGATTTTTATTAACAAATAAAACTCAATTGCCAATCGTTTTCTCTGGTATAAAGTAAAATTCACAATGTTCAGTCAAAGTTCATACCTTATAGCAACAGAGGCGGCATCCATCTTACTTCTTGTAGGTAGGTACTTGCTTGTCGGGAGCCCAGAGACAACTTCCCAAACATCCAGGAATCAGTGCTTATATCCACTAGATTTTTGATGCCAAACCTGATCACTCGACTACCAGTCAGCGGAATAGTTAGGAAAAGTTCCCGTGACGTGGCAGTCACCATTGTTAGACGCTTGTACTGCCATGCAGACTGTCGGCAATCTGCATGCAATCTATCGAGTGGTTGTTCCACAAACACATTCCGTCGGGGTTCTGTTGACCTTGGGAATTGTGTGATAGAATTTACAGTTCTGCAACTTTAGCATTATGTGAGGCCCGTTTGTTCTGGGAGTGTGATTTATGGGTTGATGACAGCTACGACAGTTCAAATAGTACCAATTCGGAGATTTCCGCCCGTGATATTTATCAACTAAAACTCGGCTACCGGCGTTATCTCTGATCAGCTCTTCCACTGAGTGTAGGTCAGTCGGTCGAGTGTTAGTCGGAGTATTTCTTATTAGTTTATCCAATTCTACGAATATCGGCTCTGAGGAAGATTACCAGCAATAATATGAGTCCCATTCAAACTAATAGAAAACTGTCCTGTTATTTCTATAATTTCCATGGAAGAACTATAGCTCTTCTTTCGAGCTTGCTTAACTTCTGTGGACCAACTTCGCAACACAATCGCTAAAAATAAACAGCCTTTGGAAAATATATTGTTTCAATAAAGGTTTGAAACATTCTATTGACATCTTGCACTATTGTTGAATATGCCTGATAAAAAGAGGGTGATTTGATGACTCTCAGACCTAAAAAATACAATTTACTTTTTGTGTGTTTTTGTAGGGAATTGCCTGAAAAATGCACGTGACCTGTACTTCCTTTCGTGTCAGTTTTTCTCTCTTATTTGTTGCATGACCCCTGTTCTCGGGTGAGAAAAAATTGTCTGAACTCTGAAGGGCTACACTTGACAAAGATATTTGAATGGCAAAATTGAAGTGGTGCGATCATATTTTTTCGCCTGAACGTTACTATTGTCGCATGTGGGAAAATATTTTGTTCCGTGATACCTGTAACTTTGTTTCACTCTCGAATTCAAATTCAAAACCTGGGCATATTGGTCTGCGTCACGCAGCGCGTTCCGTGTGGCTTGTAAGTGAAGCTAAGCGCACATGTTTGCAGTTGCGGCAATAGATCTGGGGTCCGATGTGTTATTTTTACCGGAAGCCTTTGTCAGAGAGAAAACTAATTTAGGAACTCATTGACATCGGCACATGTGTGCGGTTGTGTACGAAACTGAATTTGCTGCCGCGAATCCAATCGGCATCGGACAGAAAATGTCGGTGTTCGGCGTCCGAACGATGAGCTCGTAGGCCCATATAAAAACAGTCCGCCTTCTTTTTTTTTGCATACTTCCTTTTCTTCTCTCAATTGTTTTACCGTTTCACGTATTTTTTTGTGTTTTTTTTTTGGGGGGGGGGGGGTGGGGGGGCGCCTCTGGCCGCCCCCTGAACCCACTCAAACAGACCACTCCCATTTGGGTGGAGCAAAATATTCTCCGCCTCGCGAGTTCCAACTTTCGGTTTCTGTAATTTCCACTTATGACGACTTAGCCACTGTGAGTTGATGGTACACTAGTAAAACAGATTAGAATATTTGCCTCCTCATCTGTTCGTTTCAAGCATAGTGGATGAAATTTGGCGCAGATTGAACAAATTTGAGAAAGACTGGTGCTCAATTTGAAATAACTTTTAAAACTCAACTTAGACTAGAGAAGGAGGTGGGGTTGAAAATAAAAAATATAGATACTAGGCTGAAAAAACCCAGTTGTTTTAGACAACCCCTACCTCCGATCCAAACTTTGCCCCTCTTGAATTTACTTCCCACCTCCTGCACAGGATGTAATTTTGTCTGTTAGCGTTGCATTCCAAGAGGTATTTCACGATTTCTACCATAGTATGTGAAGGTTCCAGCTGTTAGTCAAATAGTGATTCGAAATTCGAAATTTCTAGACGTTGATTTTATTTTTTTTTTGAGGGGGGAGCCCCACTCCCGCGACAACGAACGCGCACGTCATCGAGAAACGTGACGTTTCTACGACATACATGTAACAATGATTATAGCTGAATTCCCTGTGACCAAGAGGGGTGGCACCCCCCCCCCCCCCATCGTCTCATTCGCGCATGGTTCTTGGAACAAATTCAAATGACCTCCCGTTAATTAATGATATGTGTCAGTTCTGGTGTAGCCGTTTAACTTTCTCCCTACATTTCACCCCCACCCGATAGGATAAAATCTCGTGTGTTTCCCCTCTCTAAATATAAAAAAAAACATTTGCTTTTAAAAAGCTTATTTCTGGCTCCCAAGACTGGTGGAAGATGAAAAGATACACGCAGGCCATGACGGAATATCTCACCCCCTGCCTCCGCCCTGTGACTTTGCATTCGATTTATATATTCTTTATTTCTTCATATTTGAAGATTTTGTTTGTAAAGTTAAAACTTTGAGCTATAACTGAGACGTTGTAACTTTTCCTCTCAGTAACGTGGAAGAGAGATAATCCACGCACACTGAAAACTACTTACGGTAAGTTTTACAAGCCTAAAATTAACCTACCCTCGCGAAGTATGTTACAATTTTTTTTTCTAACGATTATTTGAATGGTATTAAAGGCCGACGACCCAAAACATATGTAAAAAACGAACGCGAATTACTTTGGCGAAGTCCAAGTTCAATGTTATTGAACTGGTTCGGACGGGTGGGGGGGGGGGGGGGGGGGTGGGGGGAGGGAGTCGAAACATGACACGTCCTGAATAGCCATGTTAATCTTTTAAAATTTAGTTCAAGTTATATGCTCTGCCCAGACTTCAAAGAGTATGGGCTATAAATTCACTGTCAGAGAAAAATTGGAACGTGTGTCTATATGTCACTTGGAGAGGTGGAGTGCATTTTTTGTGAGCACCGTGTACACAGTCAGTGATGCCAGATCGAGGATCTGCCGCCAGCTATCTCAACCCCATACTGTCTTGAATCTGTTTCCTTGCAAAACACATATATGCGATTAACCAAAGATGGTTAGCCCATTTCCCCAAACTTGATTTCAATGCGATTCGCTTGACTTAATTATATTCTACGCAGTTTAAGGGCAGGACAGTGCCGGAGTGGACTTCAGGTGGTGGAGGTGGGGGGGGGGGGGGGGGTTGTTTTAGGTTTCATGTTGGTAAATTTGGCGAAATGGAAGTAAAAGCCGATATTCTGACAGCAACATACTTTAGAATTTGATTTTTCGATAAGTAATCCGCGTTGGATGCAAAAAACGTTACATCTGGGCGCGGTGGCTCAGTTGGTAGGGTGCAGGCTGCAAGCCGAGAGGTACTCTGTTCGAACCCCACCTGCGGCAACCGGGTTGTGTCCTTGGGCAAGACACTTCACCCCATTGCTCACGTTGGGGCATGGTGGCGTTGTGTACTAAGGCCTACTGCTCCTCGTGGATGGAGCACCTGTCTTCAACCAATGTTATAACCCTGCTTGTGTGGAGTTACCATGTTGTGGAGCTGAGAGTTGCTTGCCATTGTTCGATGGTTCTCTCCGGGTAATCCGGCTTCCTCTACGGTCCGTAAAAATGTCGTGGTCATGATTAGCCATTGTGCATAAATATGTGGCTTTAAACACCAATAACTAACTAACTAAAAACGGTACATAATTTGGTTCTTCAATCAGAAATCTGTTGAAATCAGTGTTTTGGTCTTCAATCAGAAACCTGTTGAAATCGGTGTTTTATCGCCGAATGGGGTGGGGATAAATCCCATATATTGAAAAATATGGGGTTTATCCCCACCCCAATCGGCGATAAACTTCGACTCTACTAAAGAATTTTCATCGAAAAGGAATTTTCGGCAGAAAAACATTATTAAATCACAAGTCTGCTTTCGTGCACAATGTTTCTAAAACTGTTACAAAATTTATCAGGGTGAACTTCAAAATTTTATTTAGAAAGCCTCAAGTTATTTTCCGACGTATTTTATTTATTTTACAGAAACGGTCATCACTTTGTGATCGTAAGTTTCACTTGTGCCCGAATTTCGCAACAAACGTACCGATGTTGTGGAACAGTTCAGATTTATGTTTTGATCTGTATCCAAATCCATCAAAACACAACTCCTTGCAACAACCTCGAAACCCTCAGGTAAAAATAGATTATGCTATCCGTTACGTCATTGGTAAACAAACATGTCGGCTGCTGGCGTAAAATGACAACAACGGTGAGCTTTTGAGTGAAATCAAGGGAAAATGAAGACCCACCGATAAGGCAGTAATGCGAAAATTGTCTCCTTCATCTATTCTTTAATTTGAGTGGTTGATTATAATTGAATAACAAACAGAACAGGAGATACGCGATACAGTCTTTCGCCAAGTATGTTTCGGAAAATACTATAGATACGGCCCCCTAAAGGTAAACAAGCAAAAGAAATTATATTAACAAGATCCAGAAAATGCATTATCGCTACTGAAATTTGAAATATTCATTTCGTTGTAATATTTGTATTATGCAGAGTTAGGTAATGTATTAATGAAAATAATATATGTTGGTGAAGTTTCGAGGCTGAAATGGGCAGGCGTTGCAGAGGATATCTTGATATCTCGTGTGCAATATGTTTTTCTTATTAATTTTATGACGGTCGAGAAGAGAAGATACGCTGCGACGAATATGAGTTCGACTGGACAAATTCAAATCTTAAGGCAAAATGTTGAAATTGATCTTTCCATATACGAAGACTAGTCACCTATGTCTCTGCCCGAAGTGCGGGCGATCCAGCTAGTATTTGCAATTCCTGGAAGATCTAAATCGTATTTTATTTTGTGAGTCGCTATCAAGAAGATAGGTTCTATTTCTGAAGCTATGGATCAAGTTTATGAAAATGTTCGGTAACCCATTTTCAAACAGACCAAGGTGACTGATAAAAATGTTAACATATGATGCATCCGTGCCTCTTAGCACACCCATTGGCCTCAAGGCACCATTGTATCGAAAGCAGACGAGCTTTATAACCAAACGGCTAACCCTTTACCCAACGTAACGGCAAAAACCGGCCAGCGCGATTCTCAAAAATCGCCAATTAGTTTTCATTATTTTTTCATTTTTTGTCTCAAAAACATAGGTTATGACCCCTCATTGGAACGAGCTCGACGTGCCGTTCCAATGAGGGGTCATAACCTATATTTTTGAGACCAAAAATGAAAAAAAATTAGTTATTCAAGAAATTTTTTTGCAAGGCAAGTGTCGTCTGCTTTTCATGTTAGGTAAAGGGTTAAGCTTCACGTTGTCGTGGTTCAGGCACACTGGGCAGTTGAATCAATCTGTGATAGTCTCTTTCCCAGAAGACCACTTCTAATCAAACCAATCCACACTACAGCAATAATGATTAGGCATGATGGAAGAAATCCAATAACTATTTGACTATAACACTCGAGTGTGACAGGGGAGTAACCAGGCTAAATCAGGTGTGGAGTGGGGACAGAATATTTTGTACTGTCCCTGGCAGAAGAAAAATATTTTTTCCCCTCCACCTTATCACAATGGTAGAAGATTAACCCTTTGTACTCTAATGGTAGATTCCATGCTAGTTCAGATACATTAACTGGTCGAGTCTATATTCGTTACTTGGGGGAAAACCACTCACTATTTTCAACTTGCAGCCTTGGGGAAAATTTTGATTGGTCTACCACACAAATTCACTGAGCAACTATCGAATTTATAAATTCAGGCCGCATTAGGATATTGCGCTGGCAAAACAGACTTTCGTGTTCAAAGGGTTAATAATTTTTTCCTCCACTTTAATTCACCTCGTATTGGGTCAAAAGTGTGTAGCCCTATAGGTGAAGGTGCAGGGTCTTCCCTGGAGGCAAACATTAACTTTTTATTTCAACTGGAGCACCCCAAGTACTTGTTCTTAAGGTTTGCGTTCACGGGTTATGAAGGCATAACTTTATAAAAACGACCCAAGAAGAATCATTGTAAGAGGACATGAACCAGTTTTGGTATTCAATGTATACAGTATGTGGGGAGTGTATTATCACTAAATCAACCGTAGAGTGGTGATTCACCCAAGGAATAATTGCATATTTGATGCAAAGCATAACAACCACAAGCAAAGTTCCAGACAATGGACCTCCCGCGTTAAAGTCAAAGGTCCATTGGCTGAAACATTACATGTGTTTTTTGTCCACATGTACACAATTTGAAAAGTGATACTTTGGGAGATAGATCCACTCCACGTGTGATTAAGTAACAATCCACTCTCCACATACTGTATTAGATAGCAATTTTTCAGGAAAAGTGTGTGTGTGTGTGTGGGGGGGGGGGGGGGACGTAATTCCCCCCACACTGCATATGTCCACCCCAATGGCTTGTGATGGTATTTTACGATTTGTTATGTATATGTACAAGATTAAGTATAACATTGTCTATGGCCCTGCAAAAGTTAAAGTTTAGTTCAAATCGAGTCAGGCAGAGGATTTCGAACTCAGCCAAACCTCGCATCGGATCTCACGGCTTTTCAAGTTGCAAATGGTGTACCTCCTTACAATCGTGAATATTGTCAGGCTCCACGCAAGTATTCTATTCAACGGCGACTCGTCTGTTGGGCAAGTATTCTATTCAACGGCGACTCGTCTGTTTGAGCAAGTATTGTTTTCAACGGTGAATCGACTGTTTGGGCAATTATTGTATTCAACGGCGACTCGTCTGTTTGTGCAAGTATTGTATTCAACGGCGACTCGTCTGTTTGGGAAATTATTGTATTCAACGGCGACTTGTCTGTGTGAGCAAGTATTATTTTCAACAGTGAATCGACCGTTTAGGCAATTATTGTATTCAACGACGACTCGTCTGTTTGTGCAAGTACTGTATTCAACGGCGACTCGTCCGTTTGGACTATTATTCTATTCAACGACGACTCGTCTGTTTGGGCAATTATTGTATTCAACGGTGAATCGACTGTCTGAGCAATTATTGTATTCAACGCAGACTCGTCTGTTTGGGCAAGTATTGTATTCAACGGCAACTCGTCTGTTTGTGCAAGTACTGTATTCAACGGCGACTCGTCCGTTTGGACGATTATTGTATTCGACGACGACTCGTCTGTTTGGGCAATTATTGTATTTAACGGTGAATCGACTGTTTGGGCAATTATTGTATTCAAAACAGAGTCGTCTGTTTGGGCAAGTATTGTATTCAACGGCGACTCGTCTGTTTGGGAAAGATTGTATTCAACAGCGACCGTCTGTTTGAACTATTATTGTATTCAACGGCGACTCGTCTGTTTGGGCAATTATTGTATTCAACGGCGACTCGTCTGTTTGGACAAGTATTGAATTCAACGGCGAATCGTCTGTTTGGCCAATTATTGTATTAAACGGCGACTCGTCTGTTTGGGCAATTACTGTATTCAACAGTGAATCGACTGTTTGGGGAATTATTGTATTCAACGGCGACTCGTCTGTTTGGACAAGTATTGTATTCAACGGCGACTCGTCTGTTTGTCCAAGTATTGTATTCAACAGCAACTCGTCTATTTGGGCAGTTATTGTATTCAACGGCGACTCGTCTGTTTGGGCAATTATTATATTCAACGGTGAAGCGACTGTTTGGGCAATTATTGTATTCAACGGCGACTCGTCTGTTTGGGCAATTATTATATTAAACGGTGCATCGACTTGTTTGCGCAATTATTGTATTCAACGGCGACTTGTCTGTTTGGGCAAGTATTGTATTCAACGGCTACTCCTCTGTTTGTGCAAGTATTGTATTCAACGGCGACTCGTCTGTTTGGGTAGTTATTGTATTCAACGGCGACACGTCTGTTTGGGCAATTATTGTATTCAACGGTGAATCGACTGTTTGGGCAATTATTGTATTCAACGGCGACTCGTCTGTTTGGGCAATTATTATATTAAACGGCGAATCGACTTGTTTGGGCAATTATTGAATTCAATGGCGAATCGTCTGTTTGGCCAATTATTGTATTAAACGGCGACTCGTCTGTTTGGGCAATTACTGTATTCAACGGTGAATCGTCTGTTTGGGCAATTACTGTCTTCAACGGTGAATCGACTGTTTGGGAAATTATTGTATTCAGCGACGACTAGTCAGTTTGGGCAAGTATTGTGTTCTACGGCGACTCGTCCGTTTGGGCAGTTATTGTATTCAACGGCGACTCGTCTGTTTGGGCAAGTATTGTATTCAACGACGACTCGTCTGCTTGGGCAATTATTGTATTCAACGGCAACTCGTCTGTTTAAGCAAGTATTGTATTCAACGGCGACTCCTCCGTTTGGGCTATTATTGTATTCAACGGCGACTCGTCCGTTTGAGCAAGGATTGTATTCAACGGCGACTCGTCTGTTTGGGCAATTATTGTATTCAACGGTGACTCGACTGTTTGGGCAATTATTGTATTCATCGGCGACTCGTCTGTTTGGGCAATTATTGTATTCAACAATGACTCGACTGTTTGGGAAATTATTGTATTCAACGGCGACTCGTCTCTTTGGGCAATTATTGTATTCAATGGCGACTCGTCTGTTTGGGCAATTATTGTATTCATCGGTGACTCGACTGTTTGGACAATTATTGTATTCAACGGCGACTCGTCTGTTTGAGCAATTATTGTATCCAACAATGACTCGACTGTTTGGACAATTATTGTATTCAACGGCGACTCGTCTGTTTGGGAAAGTATTGTATTCAACTGCGACTCGGCTGTTTGAGGAAGTATTGTATTCAACGAAGAATCGACTGTTTGGGCATTTATTGCATTCAACGGCGACTCGACTGTTTGGGCAAGTATTGTATTTAACGGTGACTCGTCTGTTTGGGCAAATATTGTATTCAACGGCGACTAGTCTGTTTGGGAAAGTTTTGTATTCAACTGCGACTCGTCTGTTTGGGGAATTATTGTATTCAACGATGAATCGACTATTTGGGCAATTATTGTATTCAACGGCGACTCGTCTGTTTGGGCAAGTACTGTATACAACGGCGAATCGTCCGTTTGGACTATTATTGTATTCAACGACGACTCGTCTGTTTGGGCAATTATTGTATTCAAGGTGAATCAATTGTCTGGGCAATTATTGTATTCAACGCAGAGACGTCTGTTTGGGCAAGTATTGTATTCAACGGCGACTCGTCTGTTTGGGCAAGATTGTATTCAACGGCGACCGTCTGTTTGGACTATTATTGTATTCAACGGCGACTCGTCTGTTTGGGCAATTATTGTATTCAACGGCGACTCGTCTCTTGGAGCAAGTATTGTATTCAACGACGACTCGTCTGTTTGGACAATTATTGAATTCAACGGCGACTCGTCTGTTTGGCTAATTGCTGTATTCACATGGGAATCGTCGACTGTTTGGGCAATTATTGTATTCAACGGCGACTCGTCTGTTTGGGCAAGTACAGTATTCAACGGCGACTCGTCTGTTTGGGCGGTTATTGTATTCATCGGCGACTCGTCTGTTTGGGCAATTATTGTATTCAACGTTGAATCGACTGTTTGGGTAATTATTGTATTCAACGGCGACTTGTCTGTTTGGGCAAGTATTGTATTCAACGGCGACTCGTCTGTTTATGCAAATATTGTATTCAACGGCGACGCGTCTGTTTGGGCAGTTATTGTATTCAACGGCGACTCGACTGTTTGGGCAATTATTGTATTCAACGGTGAATCGACTGTTTGGGCAATTATTGTATTCAACGGCGACTCGTCTGTTTGGGCAATTATTATATTAAATGGTGAATCAACTTGTTTGGGCAATTACTGTATTCAACGTGAATCGTCTGTTTGGGCAATTACTGTATTCAACGGTGAATCGACTGTTTGGGCAGTTATTGTATTCAACGACGACTCGTCTGTTTGGGCAAGTATTCTATTCAACGGCGACTCGTCTGTTTGGGCAATTATTGTATTCAACGGCGACTCGCGTGTTTGGGCAATTATTGTATTCAACGGCGACTCCTCTGTTTGGGCAAGTATTGTATTCAACGGCGAATCGTCTGTTTGGGCAATTATTGTATTCAACGGCGACTCGTCTGTTGAGCAAGTATTGTATTCAACGGCGACTCGTCCGTTTGGGCAATTATTGTATTCAATGGCGACTCGTCCGTTTGGGCAAGTATTGTATTCAACGGCGACTCGTCTGTTTGGGCAATTATTGTATTCAACGGTGACTCGACTGTTGGGCAATTATTGTATTTAACAATGACTCGACTGTTTGGGCAATTATTGTATTCAACGGCGAATCGTCTGTTTGGGCAATTATTGTATTCAGCGGTGAATCGACTGTTTGGGCAAATATTGTATTCAACGGCGACTCGTCTGTTTGGGCAAGTATTGTATTCAACGGCATCTCGTCTGTTTGTGCAAGTACTGTATTCAACGGCGACTCGTCCGTTTGGACGATTATTGTATTCGACGACGACTCGTCTGTTTGGGCAATTATTGTATTTAATGGTGAATCGACTGTTTGGGCAATTATTGTATTCAACGCAGAGTCGTCTGTTTGGGCAAGTATTGTATTCAACGGCGACTCGTCTGTTTGGGCAAGATTGTATTCAACAGCGACCGTCTGTTTGAACTATTATTGTATTCAACGGCGACTGGTCTGTTTGGGCAATTATTGAATTCAACGGCGAATCGTCTGTTTGGCCAATTATTGTTTTAAACGGCGACTCGTCTGTTTGGGCAATTACTGTATTCAACGGTGAATCGACTGTTTGGGGAATTATTGTATTCAACGGCGACTCGTCTGTTTGGACAAGTATTGTATTCAACGGCGACTCGTCTGTTTGTGCAAGTATTGTATTCAACAGCGACTCGTCTGTTTGGGCAATTATTGTATTCAACGGCGACTCGTCTGTTTGGGCAATTATTATATTCAACGGTGAAGCGACTGTTTGGGCAATTATTGTATTCAACGGCGACTCGTCTGTTTGGGCAATTATTATATTAAACGGTGCATCGACTTGTTTGCGCAATTATTGTATTCAACGGCGACTTGTCTGTTTGGGCAAGTATTGTATTCAACGGCTACTCCTCTGTTTGTGCAAGTATTGTATTCAACGGCGACTCGTCTGTTTGGGTAGATATTGTATTCAACGGCGAAACGTCTGTTTGGGCAATTATTGTATTCAACGGTGAATCGACTGTTTGGGCAATTATTGTATTCAACGGCGACTCGTCTGTTTAAGCAATTATTATATTAAACGGTGAATCGACTTGTTTGGGCAATTATTGAATTCAACGGCGAATCGTCTGTTTGGCCAATTATTGTATTAAACGGCGACTCGTCTGTTTGGGCAATTACTGTATTCAACGGTGAATCGTCTGTTTGGGCAATTACTGTCTTCAACGGTGAATCGACTGTTTGGGAAATTATTGTATTCAGCGACGACTAGTCAGTTTGGGCAAGTATTGTATTCTACGGCGACTCGTTCGTTTGGGCAATTATTGTATTCAACGGCGACTCGCCTGTTCGGGCAATTATTGTATTCAACGGCGACTCGTCTGTTTGGGCAAGTTTTGTATTCAACGACGACTCGTCTGCTTGGGCAATTATTGTATTCAACGGCAACTCGTCTGTTTAAGCAAGTATTGTATTCAACGGCGACTCGTCCGTTTGGGCAATTATTGTATTCAACGGCGACTCGTCCGTTTGAGCAAGTATTGTATTCAACGGCGACTCGTCTGTTTGGGCAATTATTGTATTCAACGGTGACTCGACTGTTTGGGCAATTATAGTATTCATCGGCGACTCGTCTGTTTGGGCAATTATTGTATTCAACAATGACTCGACTGTTTGGGAAATTATTGTATTCAACGGCGACTCGTCTGTTTGGGAAGTTATTGTATTCAATGGCGACTCGTCTGTTTGGTCAAGTATTGTATTCAACGGCGACTCGTCTGTTTGGGCAATTATTGTATTCATCGGTGACTCGACTGTTTGGACAATTATTGTATTCAACGGCGTCTCGTCTGTTTGAGCAATTATTGTATCCAACAATGACTCGATTGTTTGGACAATTATTGTATTCAACGGCGACTCGTCTGTTTGGGAAAGTATTGTATTCAACTGCGACTCGGCTGTTTCAGGAAGTATTGTATTCAACGAAGAATCGACTGTTTGGGCATTTATTGCATTCAACGGCGACTCGACTGTTTGGGCAAGTATTGTATTTAACGGTGACTCGTCTGTTTGGGCAAATATTGTATTCAAGGGCGACTAGTCTGTTTGGGAAAGTTTTGTATTCAACTGCGACTCGTCTGTTTGGGGAATTATTGTATTCAACGATGAATCGACTATTTGGGGAATTATTGTATTCAACGATGAATCGACTATTTGGGCAATTATTGTATTCAACGGCGACTCGTCTGTTTGGGCAAGTACTGTATACAACGGCGAATCGTCCGTTTGGACTATTATTGTATTCAACGACGACTCGTCTGTTTGGGCAATTATTGTATTTAAGGTGAATCGATTGTCTGGGCAATTATTGTATTCAACGCAGAGTCGTCTGTTTGGGCAAGTATTGTATTCAACGGCGACTCGTCTGTTTTGGCAAGATTGTATTCAACGGCGACCGTCTGTTTGGACTATTATTTATTCAACGGCGACTCGTCTGTTTGGGCAATTATTGTATTCAACGGCGACTCGTCTCTTTGAGCAAGTATTGTATTCAACGGTGACTCGTCTGTTAGGACAAGAATTGAATTCAACGGCGACTCGTCTGTTTGGCTAATTGCTGTATTCAACGGTGAATCGACTGTTTGGGCAATTATTGTATTCAACGGCGACTCGTCTGTTTGGGCAAGTACTGTATTCAACGGCGATTCGTCTGTTTAGGCGGTTATTGTATTCATCGGCGACTCGTCTGTTTGGGCAATTATTGTATTCAACGTTGAATCGACTGTTTGGGTAATTATTGTATTCAACGGCGACTTGTCTGTTTGGGCAAGTATTGTATTCAACGGCGACTCGTCTGTTTGTGCAAGTATTGTATTCAACGGCGACGCGTCTGTTTGGGCAATTATTGTATTCAACGGCGACTCGACTGTTTGGGCAATTATTGTATTCAACGGTGAAGCGACTGTTTGGGCAATTATTGTATTCAACGGCGACTCGTCTGTTTGGGCAATTATTATATTAAATGGTGAATCAACTTGTTTGGGCAATTACTGTATTCAACGTGAATCGTCTGTTTGGGCAATTACTGTATTCAACGGTGAATCGACTGTTTGGGCAGTTATTGTATTCAACGACGACTCGTCTGTTTGGGCAAGTATTGTATTCAACGGCGACTCGTCTGTTGAGCAAGTATTGTATTCAACGGCGACTCGTCCGTTTGGGCAATTATTGTATTCAATGGCGACTCGTCCGTTTGGGCAAGTATTGTATTCAACGGCGACTCGTCTGTTTGGGAATTTATTGTATTCAACGGTGACTCGACTGTTTGGGCAATTATTGTATTTAACATTGACTCGACTGTTTGGGCAATTATTGTATTCAACGGCGACTCGTCTGTTTGGGCAATTATTGTATTCAACGGTGAATCGACTGTTTGGGCAATTATTGTATTCAACGGTGACTCGTCTGTTTGGGCAAGTATTGTATTCAACGGCGAATCGTCTGTTTGGGCAATTTTTGTATTCAACGGCGACTCGTCTGTTGAGCAAGTATTGTATTCAACGGCGACTCGTCCGTATGGGCAATTATTGTATCAATGGCGACTCGGCCGTTTGGGCAAGTATTGTATTCAATGGCGACTCGTCTGTTTGGGCAATTATTGTATTCAACGGTGACTCGACTGTTTGGGCAATTATTGTATTCAACGGCGACTCGTCTGTTTGGGCAATTATTGTATTTAACAAGGACTCGACTGTTTGGGAAATTATTGTATTCAACGGCGACTCGTCTGTTTGGGCAATTATTGTATTCAACGGCGACTATGGTCTGTTTTGTCAAGTATTGTATTCAACGGCGACTCGTCTGTTTGGGCAATTATTGTATTCATCAGTGACTGGACAGTTTGGGCAATTATTGTATTCAACGGCGACTCGTCTGTTTGGACAAGTATTGTATTCAACGGCGACTCGTTTGTTTCGGCAAGTATTGTATTTAACGGAGATTCGTCTATTTGGGCAAGTATTGTATTCAACGGCGACTCGTCTGATTGGGCAGGTCTTGTATTCAACAGCGACTGGTCATTTTGGGCAAGTATTGTATTCAACGACGACTCGTCCGTTTGAGCTAGTATTGGATTCAACGGCGACTCGTTTGTTTGGACAAGTATTTTATTCAACGGCGACTCGTCTGTTTGCGCGAGTATTGTATTGAACGGTGACTCCTCTGTTTGGACAAGTATTGTATTCAACGGCGACTCGTCTGTTTGGTCAAGTATTGTATTCAACTGCGACTCGTCTGTTTGGGCAAGTATTGTATTCAACGGCGACTCGTCTGTTTGGACAAGTATTGTATTCAACGGCGACTCGTCTGTTTGGACAAGTATTTTATTCAACGGCGACTGGTCTGTTTGCGCGAGTATTGTATTGAACGGTGACTCCTCTGTTTGGACAAGTATTGTATTCAACGGCGACTCGTCTGTTTGGTCAAGTATTGTATTCAACTGCGACTCGTCTGTTTGGACAAGTATTGTATTCAATGGCGACTCGTCTGTTTGGGCAATTATTGTATTCAATGGTGACTCGACTGTTTGGGCAATTATTGTATTCAACGGCGACTCGTCTGTTTGGGCAATTATTGTATTTAACAAGGACTCGACTGTTTGGAAAATTATTGTATTCAACGGCGACTCGTCTGTTTGGGCAATTATTGTATTCAACGGCGACTACGGTCTCTTTTGTCAAGTATTGTATTCAACGGCGACTCGTCTGTTTGGGCAATTATTGTATTCATCAGTGACTCGACAGTTTGGGCAATTATTGTATTCAACGGCGACTCGTCTGTTTGGGCAAGTATTGTATTCAACGGCGACTCGTTTGTTTCGGCAAGTATTGTATTTAACGGAGATTCGTCTATTTGGGCAAGTATTGTATTCAACGGCGACTCATCTGTTTGGGCAAGTATTGTATTCAACGGCGACTCGTCCGTTTGGGCAATTATTGTATCAATGGCGACTCGTCCGTTTGGGCAAGTATTGTATTCAACGGCGACTCGTCTGTTTGGGCAATTATTGTATTCAACGGTGACTCGACTGTTTGGACAATTATTGTTTTTAAAAATGACTCGACTGTTTGGGCAATTATTGTATTCAACAGCGACTCGTCTGTTTGGGCAATTATTGTATTCAACGGCGACTCGTCTGTTTGCGCGAGTATTGTATTGAACGGTGACTCCTCTGTTTGGGCAATTATTGTATTCAACGGCGACTCGTCTGTTTGGGCAAGTATTGTATTCAACGGCGAATCGTCTGTTTGGGCAATTTTTGTATTCAACGGCGACTCGTCTGTTGAGCAAGTATTGTATTCAACGGCGACTCGTCCTTTTGGGCAATTATTGTATCAATGGCGACTCGGCCGTTTGGGCAAGTATTGTATTCAATGGCGACTCGTCTGTTTGGGCAATTATTGTGTTCAACGGTGACTCGACTGTTTGGGCAATTATTGTATTCAACGGCGACTCGTCTCTTTGGGCAATTATTGTATTTAACAAGGACTCGACTGTTTGGGAAATTATTGTATTCAACGGCGACTCGTCTGTTTGGGCAATTATTGTATTCAACCACGACTATGGTCTGTTTTGTCAAGTATTGTATTCTACGGCGACTCGTCTGTTTGGGCAATTATTGTATTCATCAGTGACTGGACAGTTTGGGCAATTTTTGTATTCAACGGCGACTCGTCTGTTTCGGCAAGTATTGTATTCAGCGGCGACTCGTTTGTTTCGGCAAGTATTGTATTTAACGGAGATTCGTCTATTTGGGCAAGTATTGTATTCAACGGCGACTCGTCTGTTTGGGCAAGTATTGTATTCAGCGGAGAAGCGTCTGTTTGGGCAAGTATTGCATTCAACAGCGACTCGTCTTTTTGGGCAAGTATTGTATTCAACGGCGACTCGTCTTTTTGGGCAAGTATTGTATTCAACGGCGAATCGTCTGTTTGGGCAAGTATTTTATTCAACAGCGACTCGTCTTTTTGGGCAAGTATTGTATTCAACGGCGACTCGTCTTTTTGGGCAAGTATTGTATTCAACGGCGAATCGTCTGTTTGGGCAAGTATTTTATTCAACGGCGACTCGTCTGTTTTGGGCAATTATTGTCTTCAACGGCGACTCGTATTTTGGGGCAAGTATTGTATTCAACGGCGACTCGTCTGTTTGAGCTAGTATTGGATTCAACGGCGACTCGTTTGTTTGGGCAAGTATTTTATTCAACGGCGACTCGTCTGTTTGCGCGAGTATTGTATTGAACGGTGACTCCTCTGTTTGGACAAGTATTGTATTCAACTGCGACTCGTCTGTTTGGACAAGTATTGTATTCAACGGCGACTCGTCTGTTTGCGCGAGTATTGTATTGAACGGTGACTCCTCTGGTTGGACAAGTATTGTATTCAACGGCGACTCGTCTGTTTGGTCAAGTATTGTATTCAACTGCGACTCGTCTGTTTGGACAAGTATTGTATTCAATGGCGACTCGTCTGTTTGGGCAATTATTGTATTCAACGGCGACTCGACTGTTTGGGCAATTATTGTATTCAACGGCGACTCGTCTGTTTGGGCAATTATTGTATTTAACAAGGACTCGACTGTTTGGAAAATTATTGTATTCAACGGCGACTCGTCTGTTTGGGCAATTATTGTATTCAGCGGCGGCTACGGTCTGTTTTGTCAAGTATTGTATTCAACGGCGACTCGTCTGTTTGGGCAATTATTGTATTCATCAGTGACTCGACAGTTTGGGCAATTATTGTATTCAACGGCGACTCGTCTGTTTGGGCAAGTATTGTATTCAACGGCGACTCGTTTGTTTCGGCAAGTATTGTATTTAACGGAGATTCGTCTATTTGGGCAAGTATTGTATTCAACGGCGACTCGTCTGTTTGGGCAAGTATTGTATTCAGCGGAGAAGCGTCTGTTTGGGCAAGTATTGTATTCAACAGCGACTCGTCTTTTTGGGCAAGTATTGTATTCAACGGCGACTCGTCTTTTTGGGCAAGTATTGTATTCAACGGCGAATCATCTGTTTGGGCAAGTATTGTATTCAAGACGACTCGTCTGCTTGGGCAATTATTGTATTCAACGGCAACTCGTCTGTTTAAGCAAGTATTGTATTCAACGGCGACTCGTCCGTTTGGGCAATTATTGTCTTCAACGGCGACTCGTATTTTGGGGCAAGTATTGTATTCAACGGCGACTCGTCTGTTTGAGCTAGTATTGGATTCAACGGCGACTCGTTTGTTTGGACAAGTATTTTATTCAACGGCGACTCGTCTGTTTGCGCGAGTATTGTATTGAACGGTGACTCCTCTGTTTGGACAAGTATTGTATTCAACGGCGACTCGTCTGTTTGGTCAAGTATTGTATTCAACTGCGACTCGTCTGTTTGGACAAGTATTGTATTCAACGGCGACTCGTCTGTTTGGACAAGTATTGTATTCAACGGCTTTCGTCTGTTTGGGCATGTATTGTATTCAACGGCGACTCGTCAGTTTGGGCAGGTATTGTATTCAACGGCGACTCTTCTGTTTGGGCAAGTATTGTATTCACCGGCGATTCGTCTGTTTGGGCAAGTATTGTATTCAACGGCGACTCGTCTGTTTGGGCAAGTATTGTATTCAACGGCGACTCGTCTGTTTGGGCAAGTTAACACGGAATATTCCAGAATGGAATTGGAAAAGTAATTTTGGAGAGGAACCCCTTTAAGCTCTTCTTCTGTCAACAGGCCTCCTGTTCAGGAGGCCTGAAGATAGAAGAAGAGTTCAAGATGAGACACTATGGTGATTTTCAGAACATCTCGATGATTCCAAAATTTCCGAACTTGAGCGATGCAAATTAAATCGAATAGCATCATTACGACGATTTCAAATTGAATTAAATTGTACGCTCGTGGCTGATATTAATACGGACATAGAGTGTACGGTCGTAATTTAATTCTATGTTTACTATGACTTGACAATAGGGCGCATTATAAACAGAATTAAATCATGGCCATGGTGTCCAAGCACAGTCATAATATAAACTTGGATATACTTGATCTAATGTAGCCAATATATACGACAAGCGCTATACACGAAACACGCCATACTTTTTTTTCTCCAACTTTTGGCTCCAGAATATAACTTACGACCCTTCATTGTAACGAGCTTCTCTTTGCGGTCCAGTTCCAGTGATGGATTATAAAAAATGAGCTATATTTAAAATTAAATTATTTTAGTTAAACCTGTGCTAGCCATGTTAGTAAACCCGTAGTTATATGAGTCCAAAACAAATTTGTAAAAATATAATTAAAATAGACGAATAAATAAATAAATAAATAAATAAATAAATAAATAAATAAATAAATAAATAAATAAATAAGTAAATAAATAAATAAATTTAAAAGCGAATGTGGGAACGGTTCTCTTGAAAACTCGACAAATGGGGTATGGAATAATTGAAATTAGCCTTGGAAAACACACCTGTCATTTGATGAAGCAGGGATATTCTAGGACTTGTAAAATTGGTACGATTTTACACCTGTTTGGGGGATTGTGTTCGCCGCCATTGGGAGTCCCCTTCTCGATATTAGAAAAGAAAAAAAAAATGTATTGAATTGAAATGGCGCATTCTGTGGAGAGCGATAGGTTTTCGCTCTACTCTTTAAAACTCTGGAATACAATAAATGGCGACAGTTGGATGCATCTGTGACGAATGTTACCGTTGACGGTTCTCTGACAGTTATCTGACTTTGTGTTCAAATGTCGCGATAAAATGCAATCGACCGTTGCCATCACTTTGCCATGACACCATTCGGTTTGACCTTCTGTGTCTGGGAGGTATGGAATTGTGGGATGGTGGAATCAAACGCCCTAATCAATAATCCAAGAAGCGACATCAGGGAGGGCTTTGGATTTAATTAATAGCATACATCACTGATCTATATGAAAGTGGATTACTGGAACATCATCGAAAACGGCACGACTCAATCTACCTCCCCCTCCCTTCAAAGAGGTCATCAATTCAATCCATGCGCATAACTCCTCGGATCTGTGACGTTTGATGACGTGAAAGATGTTACGCTGCAATTGCAGCCACAACGTAACATTTTTCACACAATCAAACATCATCAAACATCATCGAAAGACTGGCATGAAATCTGGTATCATGTTTCCAATACAAGCACTTCATCATGAGCAACATAAATATATTGTAAATCTCCATATATCCACTTCATCAATTTATTCGTTTGCAAAACTCTGGTATATACTTTTACAACAATCAGCCATTGCAAGGCGCCAGGGTCTTATGAAAACTATCACGAAAAACGTTTTTCTTTAACATTCTCTATTATAGCAATAATTGCCCCCCCCTCCCCCCTCACCCATCCAAGGTGTAAGCATGGAGGGAGGGGGAATTTTCTATTTCCAGGGATCCAGTTGTATCGTCTCCTATTGGCCGGAGGGAGAGCCGGAGGGGAAGTGACGTCATAGTCATGTGACCCACATGATTGGTTGCCATGGTAGCCTGCGTGAGCGGCTATGCTGTGACGTAATTTCCATAGTGATGCGTGGTCTTAATGCACGATTAGATTACAACAAGTCTGTAAGGGTGGTAGAAGACTAGTATTGGGTGACAACAGTAGAACTGAACTACTAGAGTAGAACTTGACCAAATGTGTGGGGTGGTCTAGAAACCAGAAGCCGATCAGGTGCTAGGAGCCATAACTATCCTCGAATAGATATCAACCAATAGATATCCTTACGGAATTCCACTATGAGAATCCCTTTTGGGAAAACGCCTGTGGTATGGAATCCCTTTTTTCCCAGATGAGCATAAGAGTCGTTTGTGAAGTCACTGGTTCGAGCAATTACTCGACGACTTATTTGCTCGATTACATTCGAATCGTTCGAGCAATCTGAGATTGTTAGCAAGCCCATAGTATTGCTACAAGTCAGTACTAATGGTACAAGACTGCAATGATGATAGAACACACTAGTACAGGCGAATACAATAGAGGTCAGTCATAGGATAGATAGATGAATTTGTGGTAGAAGCCGATGGCAAGACTACCACGAGCTGCCTAGGAGCTTGAAATCCCACTGATGGAATCCCACTTATGGAACCCCTTTTAGGGAATCCCTATAGAATTTCTTTTTGGGAAAGTCTGTGGTTATAGAATCCTTTTTCGAAATGAGCATAAGAGTCGTAGGAGACACTCGTTCGAGTAATTACTCGATATCTTATTTGATCGATAAGATTCGAGTCGTTCGAGCAGTACCTGTCCCTGCTCTATTGTCTTTCGGGTTTAAGAATCATATAGGATTTCGTTATACACAAGGGAGATAATTCTGTATATGTAGATATAATTTCTGGGAAATGAAGGTGTCTGATTGTTGGAAGGTAAAGGGTGGCACCAGAGGCCTAGTTAGACTGACAGGGTAGTCTGAATAACGTATGTAATAGTAGGTAAAGACAGAGTAGCTTTGGAATATAAAACCGTTCCACGCTAAAGGTTCGTCCGCTATAAGAGAGTACTCCAGAACAACAAAATGATGTGTACAATTGTTTAAAACTGGCCACAACGGACCAGGAAAGCTCGAAAAGCACCACAAAGCTAAAACTGTTCCAACTTAAAGGCTCTTTTTTGTTCTGGAGTGTATTCCGAAACAACCGAACGCACGGAAACCTCTCAGTCCTATAACACTACGTACTACTCATATAAGTAGGATTTTGATAGAATCCGACCTGAGATAAACAGATAGAAACCGAGGACTCTGAAGGAATCCGAACAAATAATTGTTGTTGGGTTGCTTATGATAATTCTAGGAAGAAATCGAGGATTCTGTGAAAATCCGAACCAATAAAGTTACTTTTATACAAAGGAACGCGCCGATTATTGGAAAACAGGAAGATTCTGGAGAAATACGTACCAAATAACGTGATTTTGGGTGGATTTTGGTGATTTGGAGGGACTGTTGGGTTTATTTGCGATATTAGATTTGCTCTATTGTAGGCCTTTGGGCCACACAACAACCTCGTGCTACCACAGAAACCAAGATGGCGGCTTCCAGTGTACAGAATGGACGATGGAAACACGTGTCACCCTGACAACACACGTCACTGTGGGGATGTCGTCACAACATGGCCTCTCACGTGAGCCACCACGACAACCACTAATTATAGAGATCAGTACATGATAAATGTTCGTGTGATGGTCGGAATATGAGATAAAATGACTAAGGACAAGTGGTCATGATTAGCCATTGTGCAGAAATATGTGACCTTAAACACCAATAAATAAATAAATAACTAAGGTCAAAAATGGCACGGGGAGGTCTTGGGAAACATGCCATCATCAGGAAATTATAAAGATATCTGGTAGAATCAAAATAATGATATTAAACTTTTCTCTCTGCCTGCACATGCATATGGTTTACACATAGGCAAATTAGACGTTAAGTGTGTCAAGATGATAGCTTGAATTTTCGATTTTGTTGTTTGAAAGTGCTTATATCTTTGATAATTTTTCTCGTTCTGGCCAAAGGTATTAGAATATGCGTTTGTATGATGAACCCCGAAAACCGATTTATCACTTAAACAGACCAGCAATAATGCCTGCGCTGCTAATTAAGCATGACAATTTAATGGTGGGGTTCAAGGTACCATTATTTGGATGAATGCGTCTCCGCGAAATGTGGATCGTTTGTTGCGACAAGTAACTTTGGTTGATAGCAGCACAGCTGAAGCGCTTGACCTAAAATTACACGTAGATACACTGCATCCATTTACTACTGCTTTGGACACGACATGGGAAATTTGAGTGGTTTGTGTGTCCGCAAGTAGTATGTCCAATGTCTAATAGCCCTGTTAAATAATCTGGAAAAACGGATACTGAATGGGGCCTAAGTGAAGGACAGGGAGGTAGCTCTACCTCAGCATCCTGTCAAGTACAATGAAAACAGTGAATAGCGTGGGAGTAGCACTACCCCAGCGCACCCACCGCAAGGAGAAGTGAAGCATGTTAGGGGCGCCAAAGGCCTGCCAGGGGAAGGCGGTGTAAAAGCAACAAAAAGGTCGCAACGTCAATGGCACAGGCAGATGGTGACGGTGACAAAAAACAAACTTTTGGAAGATAGGGGCCTGCAGGAAAGGTTGAGCGAGAGGTGTTTTTGTCTACCTCCCTGCTGAGGGCCCATTCATGGTGACTTGGCCGATGGTGGTGGTTGGGGAGGTGGGGGAAACTATGCATAACTAATTTTAAGACACGGAAACTTTCCAGAATGCGAGTTGTACGTATGCTAGATGAATGAAGGCTGAATCAGAAACCGCCGTAGTGTCCTCATTCTGTATGGTCATGTAGAGACGTGCTGAATTTGGCGATTTTTAAACCTGGGACAGTACGGAGCGGGGATCTAGAAACTGCCCCCACAAAGACTCTCCTAACAGACAAACAATAGGTGTCTGTCCTTCATATGAATAGTAGTCTGTCCTGTAGATGCCTTGGTGATCTTGTGACTTCCAGTTCTTCTGGAATGCAGTTCTCTAGATCGTGATAGTCCCCTCTAAGCTGAATTGTGTCATGCGGTGATCTAAAGACTGTGCGGACAACAACCAGCACGACGATTAACCATGTAAAACAGGAATGACAACGCGGGGTTTCAAAGGCAGAAAGAAAAGCGCAGAGATCTGGTTATCATGCAGGTCTAAAAAGTCATATGGATGCCCCTCTAATATCAGAAACTGAACTATAACATTCAGATTTGTGGTATTGGCTAAGAAAGGTTCGAATTCAGCCTCACCAGAGAGGCTTCAGTTAACGTGAAACTTCCCTTGTCACTCCGAAACCCCGTTGTCACTCTTTGAAACGCCGCGTTGTCATTCTTGTTTTACACCATCCCCACGAAATCGTAAAAGTTTCAATATTTCGGAGCGATAAAGGGCATGAAACCTGGGAGTCTCACTTAGAAATATGTTCCACCGTGATTATAAGCTTATAAGTCGATATGGAAACCTTTTAATAAAAGGCCACTCGAACAGGAGCAAAGCCAAAGATTATCACATTTGTGATAGCAAGAAGCTCATTACTAGTGGTCGCCGATTCGTAATAAACACTACGTGCAAATTGAGGACCTACGTCTTTGAATATTTGTCACTAGTAATAATACAGACAAAAGCAGCCTGCTTTGAGAATACGCTGAGACGCGGTGGCTCAGTAGGTAGAGGTGCAGGTTGCAAGCCGAGAGGTCCTCGGTTCGAATCCCACCTGCGGCAGCCGCGTTGTGTCGTTGGGCAAGACACTTCAACCCCATTGCCCACGTGGGATCACGGTGACGTTGTATGTACTGAGGCGTACTGTACGCCGATGGTGGACTTGTCGTCAACCAGTGCTAACCCTGCTTGTGTGGAGTTAGTCTGTTGGGGAGCCTGACAGTTGATCGCCGTTTCTCGGTGGTTCTCATCAGGTACTCTGGCTTCCACCACTCGTAAAACTGTCCGACACGAGGTGACCCTGGCTGTCGAAAGTGTAATTAAACCCCAATAATTAAATAAATAAATTTGAGAATACTCTGCAAGAAAGAAGAGTCTGTTCTAAATAACAGCTACAGGTGTTTATCGTAGTACTGTTCAGGCTTAGTTTATTTGTTTGTTGGAGGGTTAAAAATATTTTCTTAGTTTTCGCAGTCAACAGTTGGTGTTTGGCAGTCAACAGTTTAATGATTCGAACAAACTTGTTATTAGACATTGTCTTTTTTTCCTTACCTCTAATTACAACTAAAAGCCAATGATGACAGAATGTCTCTGTTTGAAGGTTTCTTCTTGTAGTTTTCTTTTAAAAATCAATTACCGTGTCTCAGTCCTCATTTAATTTGTAGTGTTCAAGTCGAATTGCCCTCTAGCTTCTATACCAGACATATCTTTCTGACTTCTGGGTGCATCATTATCATTAATTTTTTAGTTTGGTTGAAGTCACAATCGATTAGAACAGACAAGATACGACAAGTCGTAGTATTATCCAAATAAGAACCAATAAACTTTAAAAGTTTTACAATTGTATTGTATTTCCTGTCTATGCTATAATTTGCTTAAATGAGTTAACGCTGTTAAAGACGTGAGGGTAAATTGCTTCGACTTTCAGCATTCCTATGAAGAACTTCAGTATTTTTCTATTCAGAAATACAAAATACAATGTTGCAAAATACAATTGTGAAAGTTTTCACAGTGATGAGCACATGTTTTTGTAACAAATATTTCGGTCAGATTGTTACCACCGTGGTAAATTGGTTCTCAGTGCCAAGTCTGGAAATAGACAATCTGTCATCTGCAGAATAAGGTTCCCAGGGGGTGAATTTGTTCATGCAATGGGCTAGAGTCCCCCGAGTTATCCTCTGTGTACCTCGTTCTGTTAAGGCATGAGGCCCTGATTCAGATTGAGGTCCATAGAGAGTAAAATTAATAATGCTACCCTGCCGTGCAGGGTAGCATCACCGAATTCACCTTCTGAGGACCTCATTGTGCAGATGACAGTCAGCTTGTTTCCAGTCTTACTCAGTGCGTCTAGCTCCAATCGTGAAATCGTGCAATCTGTTACCTGAGCTGTTGATTGTATTTAGTCAAAAAGCCTCCAAGGCTACGTAACATTGTTAATGGCGAGCGGAGAGAGATAAGGGCAGAGGTTTATTTTTATATGCATTGTTAGGCTTCACCTGTAATTAAAACGTATTTTAATTGTTGTTAGAACACCCAAATACAGAAACGCGAAGTCACATAACATTAAACATTATCACCACTTCACAGGGCGTCCTCTAGCAGATTTACACGATTTTTTTACCTTTACGGTAAAAGTGTATAATGCGCAGTCTCAAACCGGAAGTTCTGTGTTAACCTGGTTAGCGGCCCGCCTCCAGATAAATATTTCGAAAACGCCTCGGCTCCGATTGAAGTTTCAAACGCGAGTATAAATGTAATGAATATCACACATTTGTGAACTTTCACCATTTGGTCATGAATTAATAGATTTGGAAGAGTTCAGGTGGCATACAAAAATATTTAAATTAAGCTATCATGTGAGTGACCACGTGACGTTTTGTTATCTAGAAACAGACGACACATGTATTTTGGTTAAATGTCATTGTGAAAACTCGAGATGTCACAATCAAGTGAACTTGATGAAGAATCTTTGGATTTAACCATTTTAGAAGTGGTAATAATAGAAATAACAAAATTTTGTTGGGCGTCCCTGTTTATTAACGGCCCTCAGGAATGATTAACAGCCCTCGGGCCGTAAACAGCCCTCGACTTCGTCTCTGGCTGTCAATGGACCCTCTGGCTGTTACTCATTCCTGGCGGGCCGTTAATAAACCGTAACACGCCCTCCAAAATCACGTTATTGGTACATTATTGCGAAATGAAGGTCATTTCCAGAGAGATACTTGGAGGTTATTAATTTGTTAGATCCATATCGGCACAGATATCAGTCCGTGGTAACTTCATATCAGCCTGAGACTAACGGTTGAAGCCTGGTGTGAAGTTACTGAGGGCTGATACCTCGGCTGATATGAAACTAACCAAGTGATAACCTACTTATTTATTAAACCAAAACAATTAATTGCAAAATGTTCTCAGATTTGTTACAGTTTTCTGCTAGTATTATTGTTTCCTCTTCTCTTAGTTCAGCTATCGGAACGCTATGGCTCCCCCACTGGGGAAGTCGCGACGTTCGGATAGTTTAACTACCTCTTCCACTTTCACCAATCACCACTTACGATCTTTCACCTTATTCGTCTTATTTTGTGTTGAATGTTCTGTACAACTCTCTTCTGTCTTCTCTCCACCCAGCTAATCCTTACTCATTGTCATAATTACTTCCTCCCCATAAAAACACTCAGCTTCAAACCATTCCATTATGCCCGGTAACTTCCATTTTCGTGATTACGTTCGATGAATAACTTTGAACGATTCCTATGTAAACAAATCGGTCGAACCCGGTAATGAAACAAGGGGAACAACTCTAGCTTGATTCACATAAGTCGAGATTGAGGTCATATCTGCCGAGATTGATAAAACAAAATCACATCTAATAAACAATCTCTTTGTCAACACATGGGGTTGGGGATGAAGTTTTATAGTTACCCTAGAGATTGGTCGTATTCAGAGAGTACCACTTGGCCATTGAACATACGACTCTTCACCTTGGTGAGTTGTTGGGGTAGATTCGTCATCTGGAGATGTCACTAACTTGATATTTGAAAAGGTAATCGACAAGTAACCATGGTCCATGACAATATCTATCTACACAACACAAATAACTATGAATGTATCCACTGCCTGAATGTTCGCACGGCTCAGTCGAGAACCGGATAACGCCTGTATCATGCCTCCCATTTTCAAGCTTTGCATAACTCACCCCCCAGCAAAAATCATATCTAAGAAAATTGTGCTGATCTGGAATTCCCATTGGCTATGGCCGAATTGGGGGTGACGTTATTGATGTCAACGTCAAAAGAAATTAAATGACGTTAGATTCTGATGAAATGTTAGTATGTTGTAGAGCACAACAAGTGGGTAGACAATTGTTTTTTAATTTTTTCGATTCATCCTCAGTTTTGACGGTTTCAGGTCACTTGAAGTTTTTAGCACTTTTCAGCTTTTAATACCGGAAAGGCCAAAACGGCTACACGCATAACTCCATCGTCACAATTACTCCAGTTATGATACTTCATGACCTTCGCCTTGCTTGTGAGATCTAATGCACGCCATTTTAATATTTTCAGATTTTTTTTCACCTTTATCCAAAACACCGTCAGTTTTGACGTTTTTCCTTACACTTTTAATATCAATGCCTGTATCACCCCCCCCCCCCCCCCTCTCTCTCTCTTTCAAATTTTGGATATATCATTTACAATACAAACCATATCTAAAAATTGGGTACCGACCTGGATAATTCCCAATAGTTATGGCCGAATTTAGTGTGACGTTCTGGTCGTCAAAGTTAAATGACGTCGGATTGTTAGTATATTGTAGAGCTAAAAACAATAGGAGATAGCTGTTGTTTTAGTTTTTCGATTTATCGCCATTTTTGACGTTTTTACGTCAATTGAAGTTTTAGCACTTTTAGCCTAATGTACAAGGCGAAAACGGCGACACACATAACTTCCTCGTTACAATATGCACAATCATAAAAGTTCGTGACCTTGTTCACGCTTGGGAGATCAAGTGCATGCCATTTCAACATTTTGAAATTTCAACCTTTATCTAAAGAAGAATCCGTTTTAAAGTTTTTTTAACCCTTTGAACTCGAGCGGCCGCTTTTCCGGCCCAGAAGCGTAATACGTCATAATTTCATTAAGTAGGATGGCTGCTGAGTGAATGTGTGGGGTAGACCGATTTAATATTTTCAACGTGCAGCCTTCTGGCTGCACGTTGAAAATATTAATTGGTCAACCCCCCAATAATGAATTTGGACTCTCCCATTGCTGCCATTGAACTGACATGGAAGATACCACAAAGGGTTAATATCAGTGCCAGTTTCAAACCTTCCTCTTTCAAAGTTTAGATATATAATCTACAACAAAAACGGTATCTAAACATTCGGTACCAACCTGTGTAATTCCGATTAATTAGGGCCGAATTTAGCGTGACACTATTGACGCGAACGTCATAGAAAATTAAATGACGTTGGATTCTCATGAAATTTTACTATGTGGTAGAGCCAACAAAATAAGGTGATAGCTGTTTTTTAGTTTTTAGTTTATTGACATTTTTACTTTCTTACGTCACTTGAAAGTTTGATCATTCTTTACATATGTACTGGAAACTCTCAATCTTTTAAGGGTTAAACAACGTTTTCAGGAATTCGAAATGCTATAATCATGTTCGTCAGACCTCTTACAAATAACAATGAAAATTTCGAGAAGCTACTCCCACAAGTAAGGTCACAGTTTACTGTCAATGGGCGGCACTGTTAGTCCGGTATGAGATTCGACAGGGAGCGAAGAGTGGGTGGGGGTGTGGGGTGGGGGCTGAGGTTCGTGTTACTCAGCGTCTTAGTGCGTTAAAAATCAAAATACACCTTCTCCTCATTGTTGGGCCCATTCGGTGATGGACGTATTTCGCTGGATGACTTATAGAAATTAGGTTGCGTTTTCAAAATAATCTAGTTTTAATGAAATTCGTCTTGTTGGTATTCGCCTTGTTGGGATGACCATTTTCGACATTCGTCTTGTTGGGATATGCCTTGTTGGGAATAAAGTATTATTGATCCCCCGACCTTAAAATCCAAGTCCTATGCTCTAACAAACGATCCCTTCTGCTCCTAACTTCTGAGTTAAAATATTATATTTTGTCCCCACTTATTAAATTTGGACAGACGTCATTTAATATAGCGTAAAGTTCAAATCATAAAAATCTGTAGAAATTGTTAATCACTTTTGCTTTCTTCGAACTTCCCCCTTTCACAATTTTATGGGAGTTTTATTTTATCTCCTGTGGGCGCGGTGGCGTCGCGGTAACCGGTTCTCGTCAGATCACCGAAGTTAAGCAACGTCGAGCCCGGTTAGTCCTCGGATGGTTGACCGTCTGAGCGATCGATTCGGACTCCCGCGTTGTGTCCTTGGGCAAGGCACTTAACCCCGATTGTCCACATGGGGGCACGATGACGCCGTGTACCAAGGCGTACTGCACGTCGATGGTGCGCATGTCTTCAACCAATCTAACCCTGCCTGTGCTGCAGTGTGGAGTTACGATGTTGGGGAGCTGGCAGCTGCTCATCGTTGCTCGGTAGTTCTCTCCGGGTACTCCGGCTTCCTCCACCCGTAAAACTGTCACGGTCATGGTTAGCCATTGTGCATAAGTATGTGACCTTAAACACCAATAAATAAATAAATAAATATTTTATCTCCTCCTCGATTGTTCAAACAAAGTGCCGATTCAAATAAGAACGACTATTTTTTACAACTGAACTGTGATTGTAATGGTTAACAGGGGCCAGTGGAATAAAACTTTTACAATTGTATTTTTCAGAATTGTATTTTCAATTTATGGCTACAGATATTTTCAAATGGATTAGCATTTTAAAATATGTGGCAATTTACCGCTATGTGAATTGCCGCGTCTTTTAACCCTTTACCTAACGAATCGCCCGCATCCGCCCGCGTAACATGCAAATTGAGCAGTTGAAAAAATTAAATTTTTCAAAATATTTCAACGAAACCATATCATGTGAGCCCTCATTGGAACAAGCTCATTGAGCTCGTTCCAATGAGGGGTCACATGATATGGTTTTGTTGAAATTTTTTGAAAAATTTAAAAAAATTATATTTAAAATAATAAATTTTGATATCGTCTGCGTTGGGTAAAGGGTTAATGCCAATAATCCATTCCAGCCATTTATAATATATCAGCTGGATAATACAATTCTGGAAATATACGTGCAAAATTTTTAAAACACTGCCGCCTGGTTTAATCCCATTTGAGACGTGAATCTTTTATAAAGAAGTAATATGATTTTAACTTAAAATCATTTATTTTCGACATGGCTGACAATTTTCGTCACTGGGAGAGATTTCTGGGAAAGTTAGCTATCCGTAATTTCCTAAAGCTGCCAGTAAATGTAACACTAAGAGTGTGGGTATGTCATATAAAGATTGAAATTCCGAAGCGTTAGCGAATTTATATCATCGATGTGAGCATCATTTCACAAACTTCAGGCATGTTCATGTAGATTAGTATAAAAACACAGAAGCTGGCTTTTTACAGTTTTTTTCGCGATCAGTTTCAGCGTTTGACTATTATTATACAATCATGGACTTTTGTGGTGGTGAATATGATGTGATATGAACCTAAAATTTTATGTTGACCGAGGCGTTTGCTGAGGTCAATAGAAGTTTTTTAGGTTCATATCACATCATATTCACCACCACAAAAGTCCATAACTGTTTTATTATATACACCATCATAAAAAAACAATCTTCTATTTGTCAATTAAAAGTGCAATTATATCAACCAGAAATACTTTAAAATACAATAAAATAGTTATCATCTGCAGAGTAACGTAAAAATAAACAATATTATAGAAATTACTATTGAAATAGAACTAGAGAGAGGATTTCCAAAAGGTATATTTAGAAAGTTAATCATTCACTGGAAAACCGATGTACATGGATTTTTGAGTACCAGTCACGTGTATAAGATTCAGCCAATAGAAATGTGGTTATTTATTAAGTAGATAATAATCTCTGTGGAAACCTATTTAGAAATAAGAAAACGGTGTTTTCACCATCATTCTGTTCTGTCACTTTTTTCTGTCTTTATATGAACAGTGTGCACATCGAGACACATAATAAAGACAGCGTCCTTTCCTCTAGTATAAAAATCTAAGAGGTGAGATTTGCTATTTTTTTCCTAGAAAAAATGTAAAGATGCAAATTATTGTAAAAACACGTTCGCTGAAAGAAAAGCCAAACCGGACAGTTGGTGTTGGGAGGTGTGATGCTGTAGTTATTCTTAATGGCGGATTATCTGTGACCTAATTGCTTCTAATTAGCTTGCTATAAAGCCAAGTTTCGTTTCGTTACTTTTAATAAACGAAAACACCAGACAGCACCGAGAGCTGTCTGTTGTTTTCATTCATTAAAAGTAACAAAAGGAAACATGGCTTTTTTTTACTGATACCATTGGACTGAGGCGTTTTCTCAGGAATTACTCGCTTCTTAATTGGACCTTCCTTGTGCGTTTAGTAATTTCAAGTGGTGGTGTCGTCTACTAAGGCTTACTGCACACCGATGGTGAAATTGTCTTCAACCAATACTAACCCTGCATGTGTGGAGTTAGTACGTCCGGGAGTCTCACAGTTGCTCGTCTTTGCTCGGTGGTTCTCTCCGGATACTCTAGCATCCTCCGCCCGTAAAACTGTCTGACACAAGGTGACCCTGGCTGAGGAAAGTGTCATTAAACCCCAATAAATAAATAACAAAATAAACAAATAAATAATTTCAAGGGAGATAATTTCATACAAAGTTGATTTTCATGACGATATAAGTCAGGCATGGGTGGTCTGGTGTACATGTATTGCTACCTGGTTACGATCCAATCGAGAAAGGGACCTCTTGGAGCTTCTGTGATTACAATACTGTAATACCGATTTGAGGATTGGAGATGAAGTATCTCAAGAAACGTCATGTAAACACTGGCCTATAAAGTTTAGAAAGCGAACGAAAAGTAAAAATATATATTTCTCTGAGGAATTTTGATTTCTGTTCACTGCAGTGTTACACTGGATAGCCATAAAAATTCTTATAAAATTGCAAAATTCGTATCTCACACATGTTATGTTGCACACACAAAAATGAAACATTGTCATCTCGATTAACCCTTTACCCAACGCAGACGATATCAAAATTTATTATTTTAAATATCATTTTTTTAAAGTTTTCAAAAAAATTCAACAAAACCATATCATGTGACCCCTCGTTGGCACGAGCTCAACGAGCTCGTTCCAACGAGTGGTCACATGATATGGTTTTGTTGAAATTTTTTGAAAAATAATATTTTTTCAACTGCTGAATTTGCATTTTACGCGGTCGGATGCGGGCGATTCGTTGGGTAAAGGGTTAAAAGTGTTTGTCAGTGATCATGTAATTTGTTTCAATTCAAATAATAAAATAAAACAAGAAAAAAAAAAACATGGCAGTGCACAAAAAACTTCCCCGCGTCTTGAAATCTGATACTTGTTGTTCAAACTATTAAACAAATTACAAAACAAATTACAATTTCAAATAAAACGGAACCATCAAAATGCCCTAACACTCAACTCTCGACAGATTTCCTATTTTTTTCAAACTTCCGTAAGACATTGTTATGGAGACCGAAAGGTGACATGGTTATTTTTTTAATCCGTGCGCACGGATAAAAAAAATGACCATATCACCTCTCGAGCTCCATTACATTGTTAATATTTCAATTATTGAAATCTAGTACTTACGTTCCAAGTTACTGTATAAACATTAACATTACAAACAAATTCCAGTAACAAAGGGTAATTACTCTCTTAATATTCAGTGAATAGCGGTGCTTATCAAACTTATCCAAGACTTTATTAATTTGAAGAAAAACGTCTGAATGACATGTTCGACATGTGCAAAAGATCATCAAAAATGGTGTATTTGAAGGTTTTTTGACAAATTATGAATTTTCCCATGAGTACGTATAATAATAATAACACTTTGGCCAGCCTCTGATTTGTCGCGGTTCTCGGATGAGAAGGCCTTGTTTACCCCTGTACTCCCAACTGCCTTCCTATTCCCACGCTTCTTCTCTCCTCCCAACACTCGGAGACGAACTGCTTGATGACATCCCTTGCCCATTCTTCCCAATCTCTCCGATTAGCATATTAACCCTCTCCTTTGAGTCTCCCACTGACCACATCTCCTTCATTCTCCCACCCTACTTCCCCATTATACTCCCAGTGAATCTTATTGTTTTAGACTGGTATTTTGGGCATTCTAGAAGAAAGTGTTCCAGTGTCTCCACCACGCCCAAATTACACATCTGTCACTCCTTTATAATGAGAGAGACAAGGTAATGAACTCCCTGGCTTGGAAGACATCTACTTGCCTTATGCAAACTCACAGAAAAACCAAACGCTTGAATTTGTAGTGGAGATATTGATGTCATCCGAGAGTTAAGACATTAAGCTTTACGTTGGTATACCACTTGCCCACTTTAATACTTTTAACGCTAAAACGGGTCAAATATATCTCGGGAACGAAACGACCCATTTTCTAACTACGATTGTCACTCTTTCTAAACTTCACCACACTAATCGTACAATACGGTATTCCGGCTTCGGGGTCTCTTGAATGTTATAAAATAGAAAATTTGCATTGCAAATTCTCTTCAACAACACAAATCGAAATTTCCTTCCGTCGCCATACTTGTTGGATAGGGCATCGAATTTGACCTAGCCATCCCATTGGTAGATAAAGCTAATATCACCATCCCAATGGTAGATAATTAAAAATAAAATGAAGGATTCCCCGTATTTGTCCGTCACAAAGATAGCAACTAATGGGAAATCTTAATGCCCCAGCTGTCGGATGACATCACTAGTACGACTATAAATCCACGCGTTTGGTTTTTCTGTGAGTTTGAATAAGGCAGGTAGATATCTTCCAAGCCAGGGAGTTCATTAACTTGTCTCATGAGAAAATAACATAATTTGTCAAAAAACCTTTAAATACAGCATTGTTTATGATCTTTGGCACATGTCGAACACCTGTGGCCCAAATGTATTGAAATTCAGTATATGTTGTTGAGGTTACCAAACGTTTCTATTAATAATAGTAATAATAGTTTTGCAGACTGATTTATCATTGATTCTCATTTGAGAAGACATTGATTAACCCTGTGCTCCTCTACCCACCCTTCTCTTGTTCTCCCAACATCCGGAAACGAACTGGTTGATGACATCGCGTACCATTTCTTCCCAATCTCACCGATAAACAAATTAACCCTTTCCTTTGTGTCCCACAATATCCACATACCCTTCATTCTCCCATCCAACTCGTACCTACCCCATTATACTCCCAGTGAATCATATTCTATTAGGCTCTAGATGGGTAGATGGACCTTAGGTTGACGTCAAGACAGATGGATGAATAGATGGAAAAATGGTGCGCAACGCTACAATAAGGCAGATGAATGAATATATGGAAAAATGATACTCAACGCATCAACCCTACCCGATACAAAGCAAAACAGACATTTCGTCGCCTGAGTGCTAGAATGTCCTATGTCCCCATGGGACATAGGACATTCTAGCACTCAGACGACGATTTGTTAAAATTCAATGATTACAGTCTGTTCATCTTTTTGTCGAAACATTCAAATTAGACTGTAATGAAAAAAAAGGCAGTAACTCTCATATTTTTCAACGATTTGCTGTAGTTTTTAAACGTGTTTACGACATTGTCATTGTTCACTAAAGGGTACTGAAATACCCCCAGCTTACTGTTTAAGTCACTATTTGAATATTAAAATTTCAAGTAAAAGGGAATAAAGAAAGGACAATAACTATTTTGGACAGATCATCATAGTTTTTGATGGGTCGAACTATTACTTGCTCGTTTCTCGTGTTATGTCTGATCCATGAAATCGGCTGGATAAAACGCAACACCCTGTACAAAACTCCTGTGGTAATGGGTGTTTAGGAGTGTCTGGACCGATTATTCTGGGGCTATATTTTTCAAGGGAGGTCTGGAGTGCATAAACAAGTAATCACGTCCATTTGCGGACTGCTTGGAATTGAATGTGTATACTGCCAACGGCGTCTGGGGCCTGATGCGATTACATAATGAAGGTAACGCAAACAAATTAAAAAAAAACTAGTCAGAAATTCTCAATCCGGATTTTAGTTTTATTTTCAAATTTCGCCTTTAAAAATAACTTGTGTATCTCGTGTTGCAACGAGCACGCCGAGATCGTCCAAACGAGGGGTCATGAGCTAAGCGTTTGAGTCGCAAAATGAAAATTGATAGCTGCTCAAGAATTGTGTGTGTCTTCTGGTATTAATGTGAGATAAAGGGTTTAACCCCTTATTGACAAATCGCCCGCACCTGCCCGCGTAATTTGCAAATTGAGCAGTTGAACATTTTTTTTTTATAAAAATATTTCGACAAAACCATATCATGTGACTACTCATTGGAATGGACTCATTGAGTTCGTTCCAATGAGGGCTCACATGATATGGTTTTGTCGATTTTTTTTAAAAAAATTAAAAAAAAACAGTAATTAAAATAATAAATTTTGATATTTTCTGCGTTGGGTAAAAGGTTTTTAAAAGGTTTCTGGATTTGTGTTGACTCAGTTTTGAGAATAGAGTATTGAATCTTGTATGATATTCAGTGATACTTGTAACGCATTTCACAATTTTTCGAAAAGGTTATTTCAATTCAACGCCCGCAATTGAATCGCAAACGTTAGCTTTTGGGGACGATCTCCCCCGCTTCGAAACAAAAGTGAATGAACAACATAACTAAAACTATTTAGTCTGTGTGAAAATGTGGGTCAAGGTCACTGAGGCCACCCCGGAGGTCATTGAGTGCATTTTTCAGAATTGCTGTTAATCGCATTTTATGACTCCATTTCCTCAGTTAATAAATGTATTTTTACACTAAAAAGTTGGTGAGGGCTAACAATTTTGAATGAGGGTCACGCTCATACCTGAAGCATGACATGGAATGTTTGTTCGCGAAGTATTCAAGGCACTCTCATTTTTATTTTTCGTTTATAAAATTGTCGCATAGAAATATACACTCGCATGAGACGTCACGTGAGCCTACTCTGAGACAAGGATGACGTGGATTTAGAGAAAGTTGAGATTCATTTTTTCCTGCATGCCAGAATTGATAGGCCAAGTGCGGCGGTATTTAGGAGCTGTTGAAGGTGGTTTTATTATTATTTATTTAATTATTTATTGGTGGAGGAAGCCAGAGTACCCAGAGAGAACCACCGAGCAACGGCGAGAAACTGTCAGACTCCCCAACGAACTAACTCCACACAAGCGGGGTTAGCATTGGTTGAAGACAGGTGCACCATCGACGTGCATTACGCCTTAGTACACAGCGCCATTGTGCCCTCGCGTGGGCAATCGTGATTAAGTGCCTTGCCCAAGGACACACCGCAGTTAACCCTGGCGAGAATCGAAACGTGGACCTCTCAGTTTGAGGTTTAATGCCGTAACCACAGAGCCACCGCGCTCCATAGGTGGTTTTATTATAAGACGAGTATAGAATTACGTTATTTGTTTGTTTCTTTCGTGGAGTTTAATGAAACTTTCAACATCCAGGGTCACATCGTGCTGGACCTTTGCATGGATGGAGGAAGCCGGGGTACCAGCGGGCATCTGCTAGACTCTCCAACTTAATAACCTGGGGACAAAACTATAAAACTTTTACTGTTGTATTTTTCAGAATTGTATTTTCTATTTATGGGAATAACTAATTGAAATGAACCATTAGCATTGTCAAAGATGTGGCAATTTGCCAGTTGGCAAATTGCCATATCGTTTAAAATGCTAATGATTCATTTTCTTCATTTATATTCACTTATAGAAAATACAATTCTGGAAAATTACAATTGAACACGTTTTATAGTATTGGTCCCTGGTAGAAGCGGGGTTATCAGCGGTTGAAGACAAATGCACCAGTTACGCCCCAGGACACAGCATCACCTTGCCCACACACGAACAATCGAAATACAATTTCGTTAGACAATACGTTATTGAATTCCTCGGAAATACATCATTCACAACACCTAAACTGTTGTGGCGTTTTATGTATCATAATCATGAGTTTTCGTCCATGTAACAATATCATACGTAAATCAAACACATTGAAATTTAGACTAAAATCATTTCAACATCTCGTACTGTAATAGCTGAACGGAAATTAGCATCGATTTCGATGATGGAAGACATATTTTTGGAAGGAAAATTGATTTTATATACCCTGAAGTAACAGGAAGAAGTTACAGTTCAACTAGAAACGGTCGTAAATGGTCTGAATTAAATGAAATCTGAGACGTAATAATCGATTTTTCGAAAAAATAATTCTTGTATGAAAAATCACTTCTGCGGTTATAAAAATAACACTTTTAATCATTGTGCGGGTTTTGCGATTACGGACAGACATAACAACAGTACGGCTTGTTTGTTTGTTTGTTTTATAGGGTGTTTACCACACTTTAAACAGCCAGGGTCACTTCGTGTCCAGCAGTTGTACGGGTGTAGGAAGTCTCGGAGAGAACTACAGACCAGTGGCAAACAACTGTCAGACTATGGAAAAATCCAATATGACGTCCAAAATAGCAGTCAAATGGCGGTCAAAATTTTTATAATAATCATTTCAATAATCTAAAGGGACCATGCGGGAGGGTCTGTGAAACATAGTTTTAGTCAATTGATCTGTGTTGACATAATCCTTATAGTTCAAAGACTAGATTTGTCAAATCAAACAAGTCGCCACAGGCTGATTTGTTCTCGCCAACAATATGGCATATGACAGCCAAGGTTGATTGACGGTTGTAATAATTTGTTTATTACATGAACAAATTAAAAAAAAACGAGCGAAGAAAGTCCAATTGGGAAGCAAGTAATTGTTGACAGAAAAAAAGTGGACCTCAGTAGAAAATAAAGCCAAGTTTCCTTTTGTTATTTTTAATAAAGGAAAACAACAGACAGCTCCCGGAGCTGTCTGTTGCTTTCGTTTATTAAAAGTTACAAAGGGAAATTTGGCTTTTTATAGAAAGCTAATTGGAAGGAACTTATTCACAGATAATCCGCCATTAAGAATATCTATCAGTGTTACACCGACCAACACTAAGTAAGTGTCCCCTTTGGCACTTTGTGTTCGGAGAATGGGTTTTCACAGTAATTTGCAAGATTTTATTCATCAGTCGCTTGCAATACCTTCCTATAACTTTCATCATGTGCAGCAGAAAAACTTCGCACAATTTCCTGTCAATAATTTTAAGATGGCCAGCAAGTAGTAATTGGAGCTGACAAAATACGATATTTTGTGACATGTAAGCATATTAAACTTTCTCAAACGATATATTTCCTTTTATTTAATGCTCAGGCATCAATTCACGCTGAAAAATTAAGTCATATTCCCCTGTCGGTCGGCAAAACGAAATATCAAAATGATATTTAGAAATCGATATTTCATCGTAGGTTCGGATGACGAATCACATGTACTTTAAACGAGTCAGCACATCAGTAATGAATTCCAGAGTCCCAAATACAAACGAATTCGAATAATTGATAGTGACAGTGACTAAATCAATTCATTAAATCAGCGGTTTCAAAGTTTGACTTTCTCATTCACCTTCCAGCGAAAAGCCGAAATCACTTTCAAATTTCTTCAGTTCAACTTC
Organism: Pictodentalium vernedei; assembly: GCA_031216915.1. Lineage (NCBI taxonomy): Eukaryota > Metazoa > Mollusca > Scaphopoda > Dentaliida > Dentaliidae > Pictodentalium > Pictodentalium vernedei. Next base: position 313,479,125 of record CM062297.1, read on the forward strand.
ACACGTCTTCAGTGCATTGAGTTCAAAAAAAATAAAATGACGTGTCTTGTTATTGAAAATAAGAAAGTGGTGTTTTTTGTTATTGTTCTATTTCTTCGAAACACATTGCGATTATTTCAATTCGCCAGCCTTGGTAAATCGTAAAGTTAGGGGAGAAATAAGACGGGACTACTTTTTGTGCGGATATTCACACATTCCAATGGTTGGAGTTTGGTTGTTGTAATTTTTGTATGGACGCCGGTTCGGCACATAAATTTTGCGCCTTAATGGCAAATAAAGGCCACAAATTGGAGAGTTTGTAGTCGTAGAGCATTAAATAAAAAGAAAATTCACGAAAATTTGATGAATACCGAAAATATCTCGTGAGTGGCTAGAAAGAAATATGAGGATCTTCACGAGCGACGCAGTCGCTCGTGAAGATCCTCATATTTCTTGTAGCCACTCACGAGATATTTTCGGTATTCATCAAATTTTCGTGAATATCCTCTATATTTTAATACGAAATTCTACTTAGACAGATAAAGTAACCCACGCACAATCAGACAGAAATGCTTTTGACCATTTGTGTTTTCTTTTAATTGTTCAAATGACGTTAATAGAGGGTAAAGCATTATCACCTTGCATAATCATTATTATATAATTTCTGATTTCCACAAAATATCTCATGAGGTCCCATTCCACGCTGATTAACATACGCCATAGTATTCATTCGAGGAATTAAACTGAAAATTTCCATCACAGTGCATTGTAAACATGTGTACATGTTACAAATATGTGCAACAAGGCTTTCAGAGGTTTATATAAAATTAAACAGATAAGACATTTCCTTACAAAATACTCCACAAAAACTCTAGTTCGTGCATTTATAACTTCATATTTGAATTATTGTAATGCTTTACTGTTAAACCTTCCACAATGTCAATACTCTCACCTGCATAAAGTATTCAATGCGTCAGCCCGAGAGGTATGTAGAATATCACGATCCCAACACATCACTCCTGTTTTGGTGGATCTGCACTGGCTGCCAGTAAAAGACAGAATAATTTTCAAAACTTTATTATTAGTTGTCAAGGCACAAAATTAGATGTCACCAGCCTACTTAGGAGAACACATCAATACCAACAATGTGTGTCAATACAACCTGAGGTCTGATGGTGAAATGCTACTACATGTTCCAAAAAATAGGTGTAAGACATTTGGAGATGGGCCAGTCTCATTTGCTGGTCCTCACTTGTGGAGTAATTTACCTGATCATCTAAAAAGACTGTCAAATGTCAACACTCTGAAGAAAGATCTCAAAACATATCTATTTCAAAAAGCCAATATGTGATGTTCTGCACTGTAAAATACTGTATATATTCTGTTTGTATATTTGCATGAGCTCAGTGACATAATCAGCGCCTTAGATTTTGGTTCTTTATCCACTGAACTATAATTTTGGCGCTATAGAAATGGGAAAATTATTATTATTATTATATTCGGTAACAAATACAGTAAAAGTACTGGTAGAATACTGTCAATATTTCTACCGTATAATATTACTGTGCAAATTCTGTATCAAAATAGTTTGGGCGATGTCGACCTTTTTTTCTTGTTAGATCTTGGAGAAAACCCGAGGAACTGATATCGTTTCTCTTCATCTGTTATGTAACTAGGAAATCTGTGATGCCGTCCAGCTTTCTTTATCTTCCTTGGCATGCAATGACTACTTTTCGGTCGCGAGGGTGTGGCTTCCTGTCCTGGGACTGGTGGGTCCGCTAGTTACATCAGAAGGCTTTTGATTGGACAAACAGAGTAAACCAATTAATATCTTAATACGACTGCAGTTAAGGATATTAATTAGTCTGCCTTAGACTCTTTTAACCCTTTACCTAACGTGGAAAGCAGACGACACTTGCAAAAATAATTCTTGAATAACTAATTTTTTTCATTTTTTGTCTCAAAAACATAGGTTATGACCCCTCGTTGGAACGAGCTCAACGAGCTCGTTCCAACGAGGGGTCATAACCTATGTTTTTGTGACAAAAAATGAAAAAAATAATGAAAATTAATTGGCGATTTTTGAGAATAGCGCTGGCCGGTTTTGGCCGTTACGTTGGGTAAAGGGTTAACACAAGGTACGGGGCAGCCGCCGTGGACTGCTCACTTTCCACGGATGGGAAATATTTCTACGGACGCAATAATATTAGATTCCAAGCAGTAATTATAGGAATAATCATCAAAACTTTAATTAATGAGGCACCGGCTACAACCAGGTGTTTCATTAATTGAAATTTTTCTGATAATTATTTTCATTACCTGGTAAACGCGTGCATGGACAATTGAAATATTCTGTGTCAAGCCACATGTCCTACCACTTAATGTAGTAAGGGTGAGAGGAGGCAGACATTCGGCCAAACAATTCATCTATACATTATATTCCTCAATCCTTCGAGAGTTGGGGTATAATGAATCCATATATAATAAAAAAAAAACGTAAATGGGACCATCTACGGAAAAGGATTGACCCGAAAAAGGTTCATCGGGTGCTTGTGGTATCGTTAACGGTAAACTTCACTGCATGAGGATGCCACTGTGGTCATCTGTCTCATTGGGCTTTCCTCTGCCACGCAAAAAATCATTCACTGAAACATCAGTACGCGTTCATCTAACTTTCAAGGAAACATCCCTAAGGCGAATACAGTAAATTATTGCTACCTCCCCTTTATTTAATTATTTTAGGAATAGCATCTAAATCTCTAAATTCACTATCAAAATCTCGGAGAGGGAACAAAAATTTAACTAGAGGAACAGATGGGTTGGAGATAAAGGCACAGTCGAATCATTGTTACAAATTTATAACGATTGGACTTACAATGTTAAATCTACCTAATTGATGTCAGCAAGTCCGTCAACACAATTTGATTGATTCTTGATTTATCGACTTGTTGATTGATTGGATGTATCATATTAAGCAGCGTTCTGTAAACTCTTGATGCCTCCATCATCCGTAAATTACTTTTCATTCGATTATTTAAAATTGCTTCTTTCTTTTTCGGTGCGTAAACTATTGAATGGTTTAGAATTGTTTGCTAAGTGTCTTAATATCAATCCTAGCACAAAATGATTATCACGCGACAACTATTTTATTAGTATTATTGCCTAGCATCAACCGTGAACTTGAAATCGGATACATCAGCGAATTAATAACACAATTTAAACGGGATATTAGGGAGCCCGGTGGCTCAGCGGTAAACTGTTGAACTTCTGTGCTAGAGGTCCCGAGTTCGATCCCCGTCCGGGACGATCCGCGTTGTGTCCCTGGGTAAGGCACTTTATCCCGGTTGCCGACACGGGGGCACGATGGCGCCACGTACTAAGGCGTACTGTACGTCGATGGTGCGCATGTCTTCAACCGCTGTAACCCTGCTTGAGCGGAGCTTGAACAGAGTTAGAATGTTGAGGAGCTGACAGTTGCTCGTCGCTGCTCGGTGATTCTCTCCGGATACAACGGCTTCCTCCACCCGTAAAACTTTCACGGTCACGATTAGCCATTGTGCATAAGTATGTGACCTTAAACACCAATATGTAAATAAATGTAACGGTACATTAATCATTGAAGATAAAAAAGAAGTTAGAGGGATGAAATAAGAAAGAAGGATTGCTGGATGCATTTGAAAAAACATGAATCCGTAAACAAATTGAGTCATGATAAGTTTCGAAAATCGATTCAATCCCAAATCCTCCAGAAGAATCGATTCGATTTGGGTTGATTTGGAAGTTTTGGAATTGTAGAGATATTCACAAAATCCTAGCAGATGTCTCCCCGTGAATATGTCCTGTATGGAGACCTGATGATAGAAGACAAATTCAAGGAGGTTCCGCTGACAAAACTACATTTTATCTCATTTCTAGGATTATTATTATCGCCGATGGGTACGGGTGTGGGATGGGAAAATCTCACCCTCGGGACAAGATATTTGGTCCAGACACTCGGCTTGCCGAGTGTCTGGACCAAATATCTTGTCCCGAGGGTGAGATTTTCCCATCCCACACCCGTACCCACCAGGGATTATTTTTCTCTCCCCTCCATGCAGCGGCTACGTTAGCCAGAGGTAATCAGCGGTCACGTGCTGATATAATCAACTCATTTGGTATTCATTGTTTTGAAAAACTAATGACACCATTGGAAAGAGCATGCAAAAGTTATGTATATACCAAAGGTATATACCACGAAATCAATTAGAAACGGTGGCATCTTGGGGTTTAAAGAGTTTCAGAGCATCAAACTTTGATCACACGGCATTCTGATGACGTCAAAATGAATTAATTGGTAGCAAGAAACTGATACGATATGCACAACGTCATAATAACGTTATAAATGTATAACGTCACGTGGGTGGGGTGGGATACATCTGTCTTTCCCTGCTATCTCACCCTTGACAGACGTATGTTACACATGCAGTGGGGGGGGGGGGGGGGCAGAAATTACGCTTCTTTGATATTGACTTGCAAAAACAGACAAGTCGCCACTGAATGCAATACTTGAATGGAGACTGACAATTCTTGCTACATTGAGTAGTTGTTAGAAGCTACAATATCCACAATTCAAAAAGCGGTGAAATTCGATTCGAGATTCGACACGATTCGAAACCCTCTGTCTGGTTCGAAATTTGATATTCGTAGGACCCTATTGTCAAAGTGCGTTATCAACAGCTAAAAAGACATGGAGGTCACGAATAAATTTGTTTAGCTGACTCATTAACTGGTAGAGTGCTGGAAGCCCATATTTGGGCTTTATTCTGAAGTGCAGGTGCCGCAGCATAAAGGCTTCATATTCTGTGAATGTGCTTCATATTAATTTTGAATTAAAATAATTTAGTTTGAGAGGATTTGCCTTGTTACAATTTATGGGAGAGTGCCTAATGGCACTCTCCCATAAACTGTAACAAGGCAAAGGGACGTGGACTAATTCGGATGACCAAAAATAATTTAGCCCTCTACCAGTTAAGAATACACCCTACACTCAAAATGTAATGGTGGACCTGTGGAGGGCACTGCAAGAGTATGAACTGATTCCGTCTTCACAGAATGTTCACAGAATGTACGATTGTAAGGCTGGTTGAAGGACGTATTGTCAAGCCTTTTATCGTATCGAATTAAAGTGTTGCTGAACCTCCCAACACATACAAAATATGTGAATCCATTTGGCTGTAAATCATATTCTCTAGGAAGATAAATCAATGAACTCGCTTTGAATGGGTAAAAAGAAAAAGATCTTTTTCTAGCCTGTTATATAACATTATTTCAACGGCAAAGTCGAGAATACCCAGAGAGTTGTTATTTTCGTGTTCTGGGAGATAAATTGGTTAGCGTGGCACGATAGTGGGACGATCACTTCCAATGTGCCCGCTAACCCTTTACATAACCCGACAGAAGACGACACTAGTGAAAAAAGCGTCCCACTGAGCTCTCAGAAGCTATGTTTTTGAGACATAAAATGTTTTAAAAAGTCATAACTACTGACCCCCTCCATTGGGGGACCTTCAAAATGATTGGTCTTACGTCACGTAGTTGTGAAAATGAAAAATATGAATGAATTCATTGACCTGCTTGCTGAAGTTTCTATTCTATCGTTTACAATGTCTAGAGGAAGCAGAGTTTTGCTGCTTCCAAAAGTTGTATCCACATGCGACCAATGACACATGGTAGCTCAGTGGTTACGCCTTGGACTTCAAACCGAAAGGTCCACGGTTCGATCGCCACCATGGGTAATCTTGCGTTGTGTCCTTAGACAAGGTCCTTAATCCCGATTGCCCACGCGGGGGGCACGGTGGCGCTGTGTACTAAGGCGTACTGCACGTCGATGTACACTAGTCTTCAACCAATGCAACCCTGTTTGTGCGGAGTTCGTGCGTTGGGGAGTCTGACAGTTACTCGCCGTTGCTCAGTGGTTCTCTACGGGTACTACGGTTTCCTCCACCCTTAAAACTGTCCGACCCTATGTGACCCTGATTGTCGAAAGTGTCGTTAAACCCCAATAAAACAACTAAAAAACGCGACAATAACATCAGGCATTTATTAAAATTAAATGATTTTTCAACTCAACTCTTTTAGAAGCTATTCTCCAGAAAGGTCTGTAAGATATTCATTTCAAGATGCAACGAACTACCCGAATTGACTGTTTCAAGTCAGGCCTGTTTCTTAACCCTTTACCTAACGTAACGGCCAAAACCGGCCAGCGCTATTCTCAAAAATCGCCAATTAATTTTTATTATTTTTTTCATTTTTTGTCTCAAAAACATAGGTTATGCCCCTCGTTGGAACGAGCTCGTTCCAACGAGGGGTCATAACCTTTGTTTTTGAGACAAAAAATGAAAAAAATTAGTTATTCAAGAATTATTTTTGCAAGTGTCGTCTGCTCAGGTTAGGTAAAGGGTTAAGTAATGATAACTATAACAGCAATATATCTTTCACCATGCACGTTTTTTTCCAAAAGAAAAGACGCCCCGCCTGTTACAGTACTGTGATTGCAAAAATGGACAGAGAAATTTCGACCAGATCTCGACCGAATCGCGATCCAGTCGACTTTCTCAGTCCGCTTCCCCCCTCGTAACACTATGGAATCTAGCTTGCCGATAAAGGATGCGAGAACATTGAATCCCAGATGCAGTTTTCATTTGTTATTCTTGATGGTGTCTTGATTTTGTAAAGTTTCATTTACGAAATCTTGACCCATTGATGAAACAGAGTAGAGATAGGATCGTGGTCTGAACTGGGAAATGCCGCTTCTGTGATCACATTACTGTATGGTATATTCATAGCAAAAGTGGCCTACACTCACATCCCTGACTTATATCGTCAGGTAAGTCTAAGGTCGATAAAATTATCTCCCTTGAAATTAAAAAAAACAAGCGAAGAAAGTCCAATTTGGAAGCAAGTAATTGTTGACAAAAAAAACCAAAACATGGACCTCAGTAGAAAATAAAGCCAAGTTTCCTTTTTTGTTATTTTTAATAAAGGAAAACAACAGACAGCTCTCGGAGCTGTCTGTTGCTTTCGTTTATTAAAAGTTACAAAGGGAAACTTGGCTTTTTATAGCAAGCTAATTGGAAGCAACTTATTCACAGACAATCCGTCATTAAGAATATCTATCAGTGTTACACCGACCAACACTAAGTAAGTGTCCCCTTTGGCACTTTGTGTTCGGAGAATGGGTTTTTACAGTCATTTGCAAGATTGGATTCTTCACAGTAACAAAATTACTAAATCTCACCCCAAAAACTTTAATATTTATGGAAAGGATAGCGTCTGTATCAAATGCCCGAAGTTTGTAAAACATCGATGACACAAATTCGCTAACATTCCGAAATTCCAATTTTTATATGAAATTCCCATACTCTTAGTGCTGAATTTGATGACAGCTTAACTGTTCGAGTGCCAAATTATTTTTGACCATCAAAATTTGTTCACGTGTCTTTGCCTTAATACAATTTATGGGAGAATGGCTAGGCACTCTTTCATAAATTGTTACAAGGCAAATCTATGCAGACTGAATAATTTCACTTCAAAGATAATATGAAGCATCTACTGAATATGAGGCCTTTACATTACAGTACCTGCACGTCGGAGTAAAACCCAAATATGGGCTTCCAGCAACCTACCAGTTAAGGAAATTAAGGAGAGCTCACTTTCCTGTAAATTTTTTCAACTGATGAAAATTGACAGCCACGGATTAGCTCGCGATGACTGCTCAACACACTTTCATTGTCGAGACGAGATTTCCAAAATAAACTTTTGCGCAATCAAAAGCGAATGAAAAACAGCTCAAACATACAGTACAGACGTCGGGGACTGGTTACTTTCCACGGGTGGACAGTATTTCTACAGACACAATAATATTAGATTCGAAAGACTAATTATAGGAATAATCATCAAATATTTAATTAATGATGTACCGGGTACAACCTAGTGCTTCATTAATTAAAATTTTACTGCTGATGATTTTTATTTCCTGGTAAACACATGCGTGGACATCACAGCCCACGCCTGGATTACAACCAGACCACGGTGATTGTACTATTGCATCTTTGATTCAATGTTCTCGATTTTAGCCGACCAGCAATATTCTACTGTGTGGAGGAAAGCGGAAGGAGAATTTCGATACGGTCGCATCTTGAACGTGACTGCTCAACAACTAAAATGCGAAGAAAACACGGAAATTGTGGAAATATTTTTGTGGAAAGCATTCACGTTGGTTACGTGTGGGAATGAAAACTTATTTTTTTAAGGGGTAGAATTTTCGCAGACAATACAGGATAGTGTGTCGTTCCTATTGTGCAACAAGGCATACTTTAGCATAGAAGACCGCGGCTCGTTGCACCCAATAGAAGAATGATTGTCTTGTGCCATGTCATCACCGCTACTGGATTCTATAAACGCTTATTTCCTCATTGGGGTTCAACTACACATTCAGCATCTATGGTTATATCGCTTAGGAAAGGTTCTGTAAATAAAGTGTTAATTCTTAATCCTTTGGACCCTCGTTTCCTGTAATGGTATCGCCTTTGTGTACACTTACAGTGAGGTGGATCAGTCCAATATCATTATACAGGGAGGATAAAATATTAACTGCAGTCTGCAGCCGTCTGGCTGCAGACTGCAGTTACAATTTTATTATCAATGCCCCGTGTATAGACCTCTTATAATAAGACAAAAAGGGACGAAATTATGCCTTGGACCGAAAAATCGATCTTACGTGCTCAAAGGGTTAAGTCGGCCGTCTATAGAGGGCTCACGATTCTCATGTTTTAATGACTCGTTTAATATGTGGATATCTCGTCTGAATAATCATTCCGAGTATCTAATTTAAGTCCCGTTAAACGGAATTTGTTGTGATAAATTTGTCATTAATTTCGTCCACTGGCTGGGCAGTCTAAGACAATAGGCTGACACGCAGAGAAAATTCTTAATTGGATCTTCATCTCCCAGTAGATATTATTGATTAGGAATTTCCTAATTCCATCACACACTCTGGACGCACGGTCCATTCACTATTCATCAACCGGCAGGAGTGTATGTTAATACATAACTATTGATTGCAGAACGCAATAGCAGTCGCACGTTGTTATTTTCCCTCACTGTTTTGTCAAACTTCACTTGTCACCGACGTTTAAAGCAGAGTTTGAGATATCGGGAAATACCTTTTAATTGATTCTCGGAGAAGAAAAGTTTGAACGGAAAGCGGACGCTTCCATTTCAGTGTTATTGGAAGCGGAGAAGTCGGTTTTTGTATCATGTGCTCGAAGTAGGATGCTCTACTGGGGTTTTCACTGCTGTTGTTTGGAATTGGTGAAGGATTTTAGCGATTGTCGATATGATTTATCAGGCTGCAATAGCTTATTTTTCAATGATATTAGGCTATTTGTCAGGTAAGTTTTCTATCATTTGATTTTCTTTTCAATGGCGAATATTCAGGGCGATGAGGAATGGTGCGTCACATCAGGGAGTGTGTCGGAAATGTCAAGTTCTGCAGCATTTTTTGAATACTTAACCCTTTACCCAACGAATCGCCCACATCCACCAGCGTAATATGCAAATTTAGCATCTGAAAAAATATTATTTTTCAAAAAATGTCAACAAAACCATATCATGTGACCCAATCTTTGGAACGAGCTCGTCGAACTCGTTCCAATGAGGGGGGTCACATGATATGGCTTTGTTGCACTCTCCAATAAATGATAATAGAACCATTATTTATTTATTATTTTTTATTTATTTATATATTGGTGTTTAAGGTCATATACTTATGCACAGTGGCTAATCATGACCGTGACAGTTTTACGGGTGGAGGAAGCCGGAGTACCCGCAGGGAACCACCAAGCAACGACGAGCAGATGCCAGCTCCCCAACATCGTAACTCCGCAGCACAGGCAGGGTTAAATTGGTTGAAGACATGCGTACCATCGACGTGCAGTACGCCTTAGTACACGGTGTCATTGTGCCCTCATGTGGACAATCGGGGTTAAGTGCCTTGCCCAAGGACACAACGCGGGAGTCCGAATTGATCTCTCAGACGGTCACCCATCCAATGATTAACCGGGCTCGACGTTGCTTAACTTCGGTGATCTAACGAGAACCGGTTACCGCAACACCCCCCCCCCCCTCCCCAGTAGAACCATTATTGATGAATAACACTTTGCTAAACTCAGGCTCCCCTTGCTGGTAGCATAGCATCTTTGAAAATATACTCATGTTATAAATCACCTTTGGAAATTAATGTAGGACTCTCCCAGTTAATCGAGGTTCCATTCTCTTTAAACATAAATGTCAGTTTTCAGTCTGAGGTAATGAGTTTACGTCTTTTAAAAGTTTGTTGTTAAGTGTGGGCTCTTGGAAGGGGGTATGACCCGTTTAATATTAGATGTGCCGGTATAGAACATCCATTAGAAATTTGCGAAATTGTATCCCTAGTTTCTGTAGGAATTGTATGGTCTCATCAATTCTCACCCCCCCCCCCCAAAAAAAAAGCTATGGCATAACAAAACGTACACCAAAAATTATATTTTCCGAGACACACCAATGAATTTAGCTAAAATCAATTATTACCACTCAATCTATAAGTTACTAGTCGATTAACATAAGTTTGGAGGCCCGCTAAAACTCCATAATTTCAGTGACGTCATTCGACGGAGCCGGGCCGCGGGCGATAATGGTATAAATAGCCATTAGCGGCCCGCGGCCCGGCTATTTTCAGATTCAAGTTAGCTGTAACAGGGAGTGGTAATAATAGTAATAACATGATTGTTGTCAGGCATTCATGATTCATTAGCGGCCCTACAGCAATGATGAACAGCCCTTGGGCTTATTACCGGCCCTCGACTTCGTCTCGGGCCTTTAATAAACCCTCGGGCTGTTCATCATTGCTGCAGGGCCGCTAATGAACCATAATGCCCTCCAAAATCATGTTATTGTTATATTAACAGATTCACAGCACTACCCAAAAATACGTTGCAAAACAAAGGCACGAAAATGGTTCATAATTTGTTTTGCCTGATATTCCATTTCCGGCTATTGACTCTTGGAAGCCCCCCCCACCCAAGTGTATATCAAGAGTTAGTGTGATTATTGTAAGAGCTGTTATTATAAGAACAGGGACGTAGAAAGCATTTTTATACCATGGTCACACATGTTACTACCTGTGAAATATCCCTACTGGGGCGGATCTTTGAGACAAATGATACCAGTGTATCTTCGGCCATAACTCATAACTTTAAAAACGAACAGTCTGTACATCCCACTCTATCTAATTTTCAATAAGATTGCTCTGACGAAAACCAAAGGAGAAATAAAAATTTTAGGTGATTGCCGATTTCTCTTGTGGTGGTATTAAGATATAGAGAGTAATCGCTTGACTGGACTGGTTACGTGAAATAATTCATGAGAGGTGAGGGACGTTGTACAAACACGAGTGCGCGAATGCGTACGAGTGTTTTACAATATAGTCCCTCGCCTCGAATGAATTATTTCACGTAACCAGTCCAGTCAAGCGATTACCCTGATTATTTCTTTTCAATATTAACGATAATTATATTATCTAACCCTTTACCCAACGCAACGGCAAAACGGCCAGCGCTATTCTCAAAAATCGCCAATTGTTTTGTCTCTAAAACATAGGTTATGACCCCTCATTGGAACGAGTGCGTCTAGCTCGTTCCAATGAGGGGTTATAACCTATGTTTTTGAGACAAAAAATGAAAAAAATAGTTATTCAAGAATTTTTTTTGCAATTTTGCAAGTGTCGTTGGTTTTTCATGTTAGGTAAAGGGTTACAAAAACCAAAAACAATGAAGTCCCCATTAATCCCACGGCAAAGCGTCTTCGTTTGCGCGCACGGATACATGACACAATTGTTGATTGTGTAATTCACTTGTGAAGTCATCGTTTATAATCAAACCCGGAAATCCCAGTAAATCACACTTTGGAAAGTAATAAGTAAAAATAATAGTTGAAAAGAACATGTTGGCCCTATCTCTATTTATTTAAACTATTTCTGGAAAATTGGTGGAGGGGTACTTGTCCCCTGTTACCTTTGTTCCGACTCCCTTGTGTTGAAATAGGAAAAGTTCCTCGTCTACATTTCTGTACAGCTTCGCCATCAATGAATGGTCTGCACGGGTTTACAGAAATACTCCACGTCTCTCGCATGAATGCAACTAGTTCTATTGGTGTCAAATTAAGCAGAAGTCTTTCTATTACAAACTGCACCTCGTATTTTCAGATGAATCCTGTTTTAGCAAAGATTATAATAGCGAAACATTTTGTTAAATTTAATTCAATTTTATTGCAGCGTAACTCTAACGTAAAATCTGATAAAATTTGAACGCTGACTTCATTCAAGACTGGTACGAGCCTAACACTAATTGGACACATGTAACCTTTCATTTGCTAACCTGTTCACAACAATTTCTTATTGAAACTTTGTAGGAGAACTGCAAAAAGATTCCCTCTTCATCTTTTTTTTCATAATTAGTGATCCGAGCCTCCGACTTTGATCATGAGGGAACTCCTGCAGAAAGCTTTCCAAAAATAAAACGTAAGGATATGGCTTGAGTTAAGAGAAGGCAAGAAATATAATTTTTACCTCATCCTCCGAGAGCGTGGTGCCTCAGTGGTTACGGCATTGAACTTCAAACCAAAAGATTCACGGGTTCGATCCACGCCAGGGGTAAATGCGTTGTGTCTTTGGGAAAGGCATTTCATTCCGACTGCCCACATGGGGGGGGGGGGGGGGGGGGGGGGGGCACAGTGGCGCTATGTATTAAGTCGTACTGTACTTCGAAGGTGCACTTGTCTTCAACCAATGCTAATCCTGCTTGTGCGGAGTTAGTACGCTGTGGAGTCTGACAGTTGCCCCGACTCGAGGTGACCTTGGCTATCGAAAATATCGTTGAACCCCAATAAATAAATAAATGAAGAACTCATTCTCCGCAGTTAAGTGACATGGCGACGCCCATAGGCGGATCCAGGGGGGGGGGGCGCAGCTGGCGCGCGCCTCCCATACTTTTTGTACTTTAAGTTCAATATGTGAAAAAATGTCAACTTGACACACTAAATACGGAAGCGTTCGAAATGAACTTAGATCATATATTGAGTCCTCGTATACTCTTTGACCTTATAAAACCCGTGTAATTGTGTGTGTTTGTTGGGTTCTGGTACCCACCGATTCCTTGTTTTTACAGATATCGAATTGTTTATACAAAGTGCAAATGGAGAGCACATAAGGTGTAAACACAGATAAATCACGCCACGTCTTATCTTCTAAAGTAAATATTTTAAAGCTCGAATGCTGAGTTTACCATCGACTGTTTGGAGTTTGATATGTCGGTTTTATCCTTTTACACAACACAGCACTTGTCAATTAAATTCTTGAACAACTGAAACTATTTATTTTCTGCCTCAAAACCATAGCTTATGATACGGGCTCATAAGTTACGTTTTTGAGACAAAATGTGAAAACATAGTAACATTTTCTGAGCGATTTTTGTTTTAAGCGCTGATCATTTTTTCTGTTGCGTTAGGTAAATAGTTAACACTTTACCCAACTTAACGGCAAAAACCGGCCAGCGTAATTCTCAAAAATCGCCAATTAATTTTCATTTTTTTGTCTCAAAAACATAGGTTATGGCCACTCTTTGAAACGATCTCGTCGAGCTCGTTCCAATGAGGGGTCATAACCTATGTTTTTGAGACAAAAAATGAAAAAAGCAGTTATTCAAGAATTTTGTTTGCAAGTGTCGTCTGCTTTTCATGTTAGGTAAAGGGTTAAATATCAGCACCCATAAGTTTTGACGGACATACTTCCAGTATATACATTCTTCATAATGTATGTTGGCTCTTTGTGCTATAGTCTTTATGTGGTGTGTGTGACTTAATGCAAATGTTAAATTCTTCATTATTGTCAAAACTGAATACAATAACAGAAAACACAAGAGAAATAATCGTAGAAGGCGTTTCCAGCGGCCGGTGACTCAAGAAAAATACACAAGCAAGGATTCAGCTCCTGGTTGCCCCTTTGAGTCCATTATTTGACACACTACCCCTGCCTCTTATGTTCTTTTTCACCAAATGCAAATCCCCTTCCGGCTTGAAACACCATAGTGCGGATGTGTTGGTAGAACTTCCGCTTTCTCAATGACATAACCACCACACCAACATTAAGTTCAAGACAGATCGTGTATAAGACATACGAAGAGCCCTTTGGAAATCATACGATTCAAATATGCAAATTCCATGTAGGCAATTTCCGTGATAAAATATCATATGCTGCTGTGTACGGGACGTTAAGCACTTATTACGGAATTTGAAAGTCTCTAGTGTGGCGTGTTTGATACTTATAAACATCATCCATCGCAGAGAACGGAACATTAAACGTTTATTTATACTTTAAAGACTATAGTTTAGCAAGTGTGGTAGTAAGACCTCTGATGTTACAATTTATAAGGTATAAATGCGATATTAGTTCCTACGTAACTTAATTAACCCTGTTAACACTAGTGGTATCTACCATTCCAATTCAATGGCAGAAATTAGAAGAGTCCATATTCATTATTTGGGGTAGACCAATCAATATTTTCAACTTGCAGCCCCGAGGCTGCACGTTGAAAATACTGTTTGGTCTAGCCCACACATTTCCTGAACAGCCATCCTATTTAATGGCGTTATGACGTATCATGTTCCTGGTCGGAAAAGCGGCCGCTAGGGTTTAAAGGGTTGATATTTTTTTCGTTCTCAAAACGTAGCTCATTTACTCTTAAACTGCGATATATACGTGTTGTTTGCGAATTAATTTTTCAGAAAACAAGTCGTGGCTGCCATGAAGCAGTCATGATATGATTTGTTAAAAAATGCAATAGGGTCTGGTTTTGAAAAAACGTCGATAAGAGGACTATGCAGTTTGTTAGGGAATATATTGTTAAAAAGAGAAAGAATTACACTTCTACTTGGAATTGAGTATTTTTATAATGGGCAGGAAATTCCACCTGCATCGGGCAATGAACTAACCCTCACTGGCGTGGCCAAACTTAGTTTACTCTTTCTTCGCAGTGTAGTTGAACAGACATACACAATACAATATTGACAGCAGGGAGTGGCGAATGTATTTTGCAATTGTTGGGAGATTTAATAATAAATGAATTCTACCGCCTGATAATTCTTGCTGATTCGTTGACCATTATACCTGCAGACTACCAAATTGGCCTTTCATAAAAAAAAATGTGTATACCGTACTGATAGGGTTAAAACTATTTCTAAATATATTATCGAGCGGATTTGACGGGTTCAATGCAGTATTGTGCTCACAAAAGCGGTCTCTTTCGCGACAGAACACAACCAATTACACCATTGGACCTGAGTTTGATATGTACAATATTGCGATTTCAAGACTGAATGAAGAACAAATGCCAGATTGTACCTAAGCTGCGGCGGATGGTAAAATTTAAACAAATTTCAAGTCCATGAAAGGCAGTAACTCTGAAAAAGGTACTTCCGAATGACACCTGCATTAGACACAGAGCTAGGCATCAATAAGATACACGTTCATACCAAACATGGTGTCATTGCACTAAGTAATTTAGACGTCTTTGAGTTTGATGGTAAAGGTGAAAGAAATTTCAAGTGCATAAAGGGAAAAGTTCTGACATAAATACTCCAGATCACACCTGCACTGAACATGGGGCTAGACATCAATACGATACACTTGCATAACAAATATGGCGTCATTCCAGCAAATAGTTTAGCCTTCATTGAGTTTGACGATAAAAATGAAGCAAACATAAAGGGCAGAAAGTCTGACCAAAATACTCCGAAAACACCTGCATTGAACATGGGGCTAGAGATCGATAAGATGCACTCGCATACCAAACATAATGCCATCCCATCTTTGAAATTTTGAATGTCATTACCACATATGGAGATGCTTATCGCTGCTGAAACGAACGAAAACAATAGCATTTGGGATGTGGTATTGTCGCGTTTCTTTTTCGAGAGGACTGATTTTACAGTGTTTAGAACAAAACAGTGGACAGAAAATTTCGGTCGTATGGCGAATCAGTTCGGTCGACATTCTCTGTCTACCTTTATATTGACAGTACAATAGATAAAGTTTTTTTTTATATAAATGCGTTTTTCATGCGTAAGTGTAGGTAAAACTTTATGGCAACACAGTATTATAAATACGGAAGTTTTGTCTCTCTATTACACGCCTGTTCTAAGTAATCCCCATCAACAGCAACACAACACCAAATGAAAATCTGTTCCGCACATATGTAAGGAACGGAAATCGTTGATGGACTATTTTTAAATAAAAGCGAAATTTCACTGGGATTTTCTACAAATCGTTCACCACAATTACAATCTGAATCGCTAGCAATAGCTGAAAATCGTCCCCTGAGTTCCAATGTGTTCTTTGTGCCAGTGGGCACATAGAACACATTGGAACTCAGGGAACGAAGTAGTAACACGGGTTCCCCCCGTAAATTCGGTTGGAGATAAAATGTGTTCTTTTTGTTGATTGTTGTCAAATGAATTGCTGAGTGTCTTAATAGTTTTTTATAGACGTGAAGGCGTGTAATAAACTTGTGCCCTCGCGGAAGGATAAAACTCCAGGCCCGCGGCCTCTCGTTCTATCCTTCCGCGCTGGCATTCGTGCCATATGGAGTAACCTCTTCACACGCGTGTATCGTTCTGTGTATTTACCGTGTATTCGGCAATCCTTTCAGCATGCAACATAATTTCGCGTTGGATATGGTTACAGGTAAAACACCGACCGTGGCCAGTAAATGTCATACTTACCGGATTATCGATATAGCACAGTAAAGACTTCATTCCACAATGCATGGGTTGGGAGTGTGGGTGACCCCATTGTACCACAAACCTAGATACCCTTCGCAACTCCAGAGCATTTGCAATTATAAAAAGAACTGGATGAGAGGGCAAGTACAGTGGTGGAACATTAACAATGGTGGCTTTCGTGATGAGATTGCTGTGTATTCGCGACGTATTTACACGGGGATAGATCGAGATTCATAAGTAAAATATCGCGAAATAACGACTGATTCAGGAAAGATGAAGGAATATGGCACCGGATATGATACAATGTTTTCGCACTTCTTTTTCGCAAGGTCACTTTCTACTGTGTGGCGGTTAGAAACGCTGACAGAGAATTTCTACCGATCGGGAATGGTTCGCGATCCCGTCGAAATTCCTTATCCGCCTTTAAAATGGGAGAATTGAACTGAACACTTAATGGTTTGACTTATCTAAACAGAAAGATAATGATATTGGTAACGACGATACGGCAAAAAACAAGTACATACCCACTGCTGTGCACTTTTACAGGCAGTTAAAACAAAGAAACATTTGGTCTGACGGTATTAACCCTTTACCCAACGTAACGGCAAAAACCGGCCAGCGCTATTTTCAAAAATCGCCAGTTAATTTTAATTTTTTGTCTCCAAAACATAGGTTATGACCCCCCCGTTGGAACGAGCTCGTTCAAATGAGGGGGCATAACCTATGTTTTTGAGACAAAAAAATGATAAAAATGAGTTATTCAAGAATTTGTTTGCAAATGTCGTCTGCTTTTCGTGTTAGGTAAAGGTTTAAAATAAATGAAAAGTGGCGAAAATGAGGGAATTGCAGGGAAAAAGTAAAGGAGCTGTAAGACAGAAAGTGAAAAAATTACAAAATGCCTATCAATAAGCATTACGGAAATCCTTGAACGGCACAACTTGATTTCGTGTCGAAGTGTGGTGACTCTTATTATTTGATAATCAGAGGTTTTTACTTGGTGAGCTTCATATTGAACGAGATATCAGCGCGAGGTAACATCATATCATCCTGAGACCGAAACTGGAAGAGTTATGTGAAGTTATCTTGGGCTGATATTTCGGCCGATATGAACTGGTGGAACTGGCGAGGATTTATTGGCTCCTAGCTCCTATACTGCTCAATTTTCACTCCCTCTTCATGCAGTCTCCGCTTACGACTTTGACTCTCAGCTTGGGTTGAATTGACTGTACAACTCTTTTTATGCCACCGAGAACCTCTCGGGGGCATTATTTTTTCACAATGTCCGCCCGCCCGCCCGCCCGCCCGCCCACCCGTCGTCCGTCGTCCGGCGTCCGTCCGTTAACTTTTGGTTTCCGTCAAATGACTAAAGCTTATTTGATCAAATCATAATTTTAGGGATAACTTGTGGATGACTGGACAATGTTTCCTTTCGATTTTGGTCCAGCAAGCTGATTCAATATAGCCGCCATGGCAGCCATATTGGATTTGGATTCCGTCCAGTAACTGGTGAATGCTGATTCAAATCATTTTTATTTTTTAATTATGCATTATTGATGTCCAGAGGAATCTTACTTTCGATTTTGGACCAACCGGCTGATCCAAGATGGCCACCAGTGGCCAATTCATTATGGCTTCCATGGCGGCCGTCTTGAATATGGTTTCCGTCCAATAACTAATGAATACTATCTCGAATCAATTTCAGTTTTTAGTTATGCATTATTGGTGTTCAGAAGAAGCTTCCTTTTGATTTTGGATCAGCTAGCAAATTCAATATGGCCGCCATGGCGGCCATATTGAATTTACTTTCCGTCCAATAACTTATGAATGCTGACTCAAATAAATTTTTTTTTGATGCATCATTGGGTTTAGAGGAAGTAATTTGGTAATGCCCCCGAGAGACTTACCTACCCTTTTATGACACGGATCGGAGATCGGAGTCATACCAGCCGAGTTTGAAGTCACATTTGCCGAGTTTGATAATCCGTAATTCTGAGAAAGAAAATCATATCTAATAAATAACCGTACAGTTAAGATAGACACGGTACATCACAACAACACGTCGTCAACTGAACTTGAATAAAGTATTTAATGCTACAATAGAAAAAAATCTATTCACCGGTTGTTTATATGTATGGTCCGAAGGGATGACCATGGACTGAAAACACACACGAGGATGGAGACCATCATTATTCCGAGTGACATTCTGTAAATCGAGGAGTCGAGATGTGCAGTTGCTATTTGGAAAGTGAGTATCCCTGCTAAAAGTCGGCTTGTGTCGGACGAAGAATTGAGGGACACAACTAGAATTCTTTTTTCAGTGATATACCAAATTTGATAACACGTACTACTGACCTCATTGATGTAAACTTTATCCGTGGGGTGTTCAAGGATGAATATCAGATCTTAGTATCATCAGTGAGAAAGAGCGACATTTTCAAGTAACTATCTTACAACTTCTTCCATTGGTACTGTATGGGGCGATAATAACCTTACCAGCTATCCTCAATGGCCGATGTACCATGGGATATATTACAAACACAGTCGGTGACTAGCATAAACAAACACCACCAATCATTTGCCCTTCTTTAATGTATTCAAAGTCAGTCGCGTAAAATATCCACTGTGTAACTTTTATTAATATATTGGCAGCTGTGAGTAGTTAAAAAGCAGTGTTCAAAATAACTTTTTTTCTTTGCGTAGCAAAATGCTACACATTTCCAAAACATGAATAGCATTTTGTAAAAATTCCATAGCTATTTTTGTATACCAGAGTTATGTTATGCTGTTTTGTATTGAATTCTTCTTAGTGGATGGAATAGTTTCCATCCATTTCTGGGCATTTCCAAATGATCTTCAACACATGAAACATTCACTATGTTTTTTCTAACTGAACTGCCTTTAAGGGTTGCATGGACTTGGATATTTCAAAGGGCGTCTTGGTTGTTCAATAGAGTTCTCAAAATGGAAGTTGGGATTTTTAATTTGATGGGCCTGAAGTTATTTTTAATGGACATTTTATGCAAAATGTTGTAAAAACAGGAAGAATTTAAACCAATGGAATTCATCTTACATGTGAAGTTGCTAATGATACTTGATGGAGAGTTAATCTGAGTTATGCCTGGAATGTTCCACAATCAGAAGTAAAGCATCAGTGAACTAGTTTTCAAATTTGTTTGCACATTTTCATTTACATTTTGCGATACAAGATAATCAACTGCAGCTTGATAGGCTGCAGTTGATTATCTTGTATCGCAAAATACTATGCATAATTGAACATTGTATAGCTTTTTGCAAGATTTGCATAGGAAAAAGCGACGCGACACCTCTTATTTTGAGCCCTGTTAAAAAGTGTATGGGAACTAAAACCGATATGGAAATCTGACTAATGGCGAGGTAAGCAGTCGTGTCAATGAGCGATACGGTTGAAAAGTGGACAAAAAAATGTTTGCCAATAGGTAACAAAGATAATAGCTACAAAGACGTATCACGAAAGGCGAACTGACAACAAAATATATTGATCAATTTTGCTGGCAGAATTGACAGATCGACAGAGGGTCAATGCACGTCTCCACGTGACTGATTATCGGGTATTATCCCGTTAAGCATCGGCCATTAGATTACAAGTAAGGTATATACTAGCAAAGGGCGTGATGCGTAGTATTAAGACAGGGTTGGAGATGACATAGGCCACAAAACGCAAACTTCCTGTAGTTTGGTAGGGAGCGGATAAGTCTCTCAGTACCTTCTATACTCTACTTCGGGTAACAGAAACGAATTGCCAAACAGATATACAGTTGCAAAGTTTGTGCGCAGTCAAGTCGTTATGGACATTTCTAATCACAATGAAAGATAAATGATAAAAGAAAATAACTGAAGTATTTTTAGGCAAGCTGGTCTTAGTATTATGTCAAATTCAAATAAAGCAACGAATAAACTGCAGTTTAACCCAATTCCCACCACAAGCTATAGATGACATAATCTATATAGTTCGTCCATCGAGTGCAACAAGGGGCCATCTGCATCATTGTAGATGGCGCTTTGTTGCAATCAAGGGACCACAGTTTCATTAATTGCTAACACTTTTTGATTTTCTATTCGCAACAAAACAGTACCTGATGACCTTTCATTGGAACAAACTCGTTCAGTGCTTTACAGTAGGACCATACGGTGCGATTTAAAAAAAACTCCAATAAAAAAGGTTTTAGGACCATTATTACAGTTAAAACTAGAAGTTCTGTCATGAAATGCGAACAAATAGCACGTCGATCTGCGCGTTAATCTACGCGTTATGACCATAGTAAGGCTATCAAATTCTGTACATATGGCCTGTGCACAAGCAATGTTTCAGCCAATGAACCTCCGGGTAACCCGGAGGTCCATTGTCAGAAACATTACCTGCGTTTGCTATGAGTAACCAGGAGAACCTGCCATTCGATATGGCAATTGCGCGCAAGCCTAGATAAGGGCACAGTTCGTGACAGGACTTCTAGTTTTAACTGTAGGTATTATATTTGTTAGAGTTGGCCGGTTTGGTGCACCCAGGGTTTAATAATCGGCAAACGTATTTTGTACCGCGATGTGAAATGTAATGATTTTTATTTCGCCCACACCTCTTTTTATTGGAATTTTACTTTATGTGACAGAGAGATTACGAGGAAAGACGTGTTCGAACACCAGTACAATCATACTGAAAGCATTGTCAGTTTGATTTCAAAAATCATTTATTTTCACTCGCAAACTCATTAGCACTGTTTCACATGATAAAACTCGAAGTGTAACAGAAGCTAAGAGCACATTGCGATTCATTCTTCAGAATACACGTTTTCCGTTGAGATCGGATTTTAGCCGCCAACCACAGGCAGGCATCAGGTTCCCTCAATTGTGAATAGCATAAAGGTTTGTGAAACTGAATATACTAACTTTAAATTTCCTAACATTATGTACAGAGAAGTTTGTTTCTGAACAAATTTGACAGACCCTTCTAGAAACGCCCTCTTGATGTAAATATTCGGAACAATTTATGAGATTTAATGAAAATGGTAGTAATGAAAATGGCAGTGGGGTTTGGGCAGCTTTGCTAGGATCTTACACACATGTTTGATAGTTTTGTATGTTCTCTTTTCCCCACTATAAAAGTCTTTGATGCCAATTAAAATGCTTAAAATGCGCTGGTTTAAAAAGCAAATACTTAAAAATTATAAAAAAATAAAATAAAAAAATAAAAATAAAATAAAATAAATGACACGAAAATCATTGGAATCATGTCCTTTCACATGCAACGAAGAAAGCATTCAGGAGAAACCACTTACACTGTCGAACAAGCGAAAATAACACCTGGGATGCGATGTTTTACATTCCAGCCATTCCCATTCAAGTCACAACGCGATAGCTTATTTGCTCGTTACAATGCGAGTAGCTAGAGCAAGCAGTCTATATACGACTGTTAGTGATAGTGGGAGCCAAGTATGATAGTGGTGTGAACTGGGACTCGTAACGTTAGTAGTGTAATGGTGGGTACTCAGAGTTGTAGTGGCACAAGTCAATAGTAATGGTGCAAGGCTACAAAGATGGTAGGACACAATAGTAATGGTGAATACAATAGAGGCCAATCTAGGATAGACAGCTGAAGTCGTGGTAGAAGCCGATTGTAAGCCTACTTGTATAGGGGTTTGGAATCCCACTTATGGAATCTCACTTACGTAATCTTGTTTACGGAATCCCCACCGAAGCCCTTTTTGAGAAGCACCTGTGATTATAGAATCCCCCTTTTCCGAGATGAATCGAGGAGTCGTATGTGAAGTCACTCGTTCGAGCAATTTTCGATAGCACTTTTGCTGGAGGGGATTCCAGTTTTCCGAGCGATGCCTGTTCCAGTCATTACTGGATAGATCAATAGCTTGTCGGGATTCAAGTAGTCAGAGCAATGCCTGTTCCAGTCACTACTCGAGTGAGGCTTGGACTTTCTGTTAGGACCCCTTGTGTCAGATAATTATGTGACAGTGGTAGGGTTTAGATGAATGGAGTGATCTGATTAGTGGAGGCCAAAGTTTGAGATCAGAGATAGCTAAGATTAGACAGAACGCTATGATAGTCAGAATTGTGTCCGTAATAGGTTAAACAGGGTATAGATGGATAAAAGCAGTGGATTATGCAGAAATCCAAACCAAAAAAGTGATTTGAGGTGTTTGGGGGTGATTAGGGCTATTTCTCTATCTGGGTAAATAGGTGTACTCTTATATAAAGGAACGCGCATATTGGACAAAACGAGGAAATTTAAAACTGTTTCGGTAGTTTGGGGTGGTTTTTGGCGATTTGGAGTAAATTGTCGGGTCTATTGGGGTAATTCTACGATTTGGGGGAAAATCAAACCAGAAAAAATACTCTTGTTCAATCGAATGTACTCTCTGAACATACATCCAGACCACGTGTTACAAAAAAACAAAGATAGCGGCCTCCAGTATACAAAATGGACAATGGAAACACGTGTCACTCTAACAACACGCGATGTGCACGTGCACTGAGACCACGTATCACTTTGCAGAAGACATCACAAGATGGCCACTCACTCGGGCTACCATGACAACGAAACATGACGTAACTGGATCCCGTGACAATGAATCAGGGCTGTTTCATCCCTCTCCTGCTACTTCTGTATTACAGCATGTAGTTTTCTGCGCTACCTTCGACCAAGCAGATCACTTTGCAAAAATTAAACCCTAAGCAGGTCGCTCTACTCACCACCTCAACCATTCCAACATCGTCCTATGTAGTCCCTTCACAAAGGGGACGCGCTTGTTATCTCTGTCTATGTTCGTGAGACTACTTTCACACTGAATGTGTCAGTATTTGCCTGAGTTCAATGTGCGCATACCACATGCAACACATGAGTACATGCCAGTTGCGCAAATATGTGCCTTTGTACAAGTGCACAAATAAAAGTGCGACCAACAAACGAAGCACATACGGGTATGGGCTCCTGTATCACCCCACGGATTATTAGCCCCTAGCTCCTAAACGGCTCCTAGTACAACATATGCACACAAGACATGCAGCATATGTGCACAAACTGGTATTGGACCCTGTATTACCCCATAGCTTCTTGGTCTCTAGCTCCCATTAAACCTTTCCTTATTGACTCCTTGCCAATAAATAATGGCATTCAAGGCTCCCAGGTCATATGTTATGGATTTGAATGCACCTACTTTTGTGTCGTATGTGCTTGTGTGCCAGTACCCAGTAGTGGATATATTCACTAATATATCTAACCTAGATCGCGATCTGATCAAGAAAGGGGCCGCCTTTGCAATAACAGTACTGTACTTGAGTCGTTCGTGAACTCGCGGAAAACCACCATATTCCTTTGTGTTAACTTCCTGCACACTGATGTCAAAAAAGCCACATTTTAGGCTGCCAATGTTTCCCATAATGCAACTGAACATTTTACCAATTTAGTCGTGTTTAACATGGCTCGTTGAGCTCAGCCAAATACGATTAAATTGGTTAAATTTCTATACACCTGGAACTTAATTCAGCATCCCCTGTTGTCGGAAACCGGGGCTTTGTCGTTGATGGGGGAAATAGATTCACGCCGCGTATTCAGCCAAAACTCAAGGAGTGTTGCCTGAATCCGTGCTTAAATGTATATCTCACCGTGACGAACCCGCCCACTTTTGTTGGGGTGGTTCTTATCTTCAAGGGGTTAATAACGTTTCCCCGAAAAGCATAAATCAACAGGGGGTCACTGAAAATAACAATTTTAATACATATATAAAAAACAACGATAACTTTCGACTTACATGGAATCCAAAAGAATAAGAAAACAAAACGTCAACCACCCCCTGCCCACACAGTTTTTGAGTCACTTGCGGGCCCGCATTCTCTTTTGTGGCTGGTTTTTCCTCCTTTCCGCTGGTATTTGTTCCTTGGTCGCCTCTTCACTTCACCCTTTCACTGCCGTCGCACGGCCACTAACGTATTGTCACTTTATCGGACGCCTCTGCTCTAACATGTGACGGAATGTCACTTTACTACTGCGGTCGCACGGTCACAAGCTTATTGTCACTTTACTTGACGCTTTTCACTCAAGCAGTCGCCACCAATGGGGTTAAACTCCCCCTTATGTTTGTCTCAGAATAATGTTCATACAGGCAAAGCCTACACTGCCTACGTATGGCTTGCCTTCTAAAACAGATAATGCCGTTTAACCAAATGCAAATAGCTCACTGAGCCCGTACTTCGTGTTTCTCATCCTATTCGCATATTTGGCCACCGACTTGGCACGCGACTGCTCCTATTCTAAATATGAGCTCTGTAGCTCACTTACATAACAACGTGCCTACACTTTCGCACCGAGGCGGCACCTCCTCTAACCTATAGCATGGGACATCCCCATCTACACGCAACGACCCATAGCCTTACACACCATCAGACTGGAATTGGCTGGAAAGAATCTTTCGAGAAACTCCCCGATATTTATTTCCATAGCCAGAACATTAATTCTCAGTTTAATGACTCTATTGAACTTGGACGCTTAGATCTATCTTAATTTAATACTCGCTTTTAAGTTTCTTTGAAAGACTAGCATGTTGGTATATTTTGACATTTCGGAGACAGGATAGATGCGTAATGTGGGTGTGTGTCCAGAACATGTGGGATGCACTGTTTTCCAACAATTACATATTAACTGGCCTTAATTACCCATATAATGACAACAGGAGATTACTCCTTTAATCAGTTATCAGATAGCCCATGTGGCGTTCAACAAATGCGCCATAATGGACATTAAATTTCATGCTCAATTACCAGAGTTTGAGTTATTGATGGTCTGTTTGAGTGACATATCGGTTTTCGGGGTCCGTTATATAAACGCAAATTCTTATACCTTGGCCCGAACGAGAAAAATTATCAAAGATATATACACTTTTATACAACGAAATCGCAACTTTTAGCTATCACATTGGCACCTGTTATTTTTCGCAGTGGTGTTCATAGAAACTGTCATTACTTTCAAGCTATCTTCCAGAGGGCCACAAGTTACTGTTTGCGGAAAGAATGGTCCGTTGACAAATGAAAGACAAGACAATGAGGAAAATATGCAGTATTTTAATGGCACTAATTACACATATCTGTCACTAATGTCTTGGTGGAAAATGTTCTCTCGACAAGTATGGTGCTAGAACGGTCCATGGTGAAACAATGCCGGTAATTACTGACAAAAAACTGTAACTTGTGATCTCCTGAACACAATAGCGGTATCTGACGTCAGTAGCGAGTGTATCTATCCACGACGTGCCCTGCCCTGGATGATAGTCTGAAGCCTCCTCCTAATGCTACCAGTGAGCCATCTGATACGGCCCAGAGGCAACTACTGCCACTCCTCATGCAATGCACCTTCCAAATCGGCCACATTCTGTACAGGCGGATCCCCTGCTTGCAAACAACGTCTAAGAAAGTCCCAGATGTGTTCTAAGGGATTCAAATCGGGGCTCATTGCAGGT
This sequence comes from Pictodentalium vernedei, assembly GCA_031216915.1. NCBI lineage: Eukaryota > Metazoa > Mollusca > Scaphopoda > Dentaliida > Dentaliidae > Pictodentalium > Pictodentalium vernedei. Next base: position 313,505,452 of record CM062297.1, read on the forward strand.
CAAGCTGGTGTTGTAATAGCGTTGTTCTGAAGGAACGCTCCCACATCATGGGGACGATGTGGCCTTGCATTGTCGTCCATGAATACAGGGCGCGTAGCCAGCGGGTGGTTGTCAAAAGGAAGCACGACAACCGCATTGAGAATGTTCCGGATGTACTGATGACCAGTGAGATTCCCACGTACAGTCACCATATCAAATTTACAATCATCAGTGAGGCATCCCCAGATCATTACTGATCCTCCATCATAAGGAACAGTAGGTCTGATTTCCAGGGCACGTAAACAGTTTTTCTATGTTTCCACACTCTCATGCGACCATCTGTGACGTGAAGCAGAAACCTACTCTCGTCTGACCAATGGACTCTCCTCCAAGTGCTGAGATTCAAATGTTGTGGTGCCATACACCACTCCAAACGTCGTCTTTGATGCTGATCGGACAGAGCTGGACACTTGATAGCCCTTCTGGACATCATACCCAGTGCTTCGAGACGGTTTCGGACAGTTCTGTTCACAAACGCCTGTTGGGGAGCCAAAGGTGTTTCGAAACCCCACTTGAAGCAAAGGGTTCACGCCTAACTATGCGTGCCAGACTCCGAACTTCCAGAAGAGAGGTCTTTTGGGGTTACATTCCAATAGCTTTGAATGACATGCCTGTTGCATGAATGCCAACGATTTGCCATCTTAGGGCCCCTGACGGACTCCTCCTTGCCATGTCAACATTCATTGATAAAAAAATGACAAATTTTCTTGTTTTATACTCAGATATTGCATGCGGATGAGAGTGTTTTTGTGACATTCGTGGGGAGCATGCTTCACGTGGACGAGGGGATGTGTTTGGGGTACGCTATCAACCAGAAACATCATGTTTCACTAGATGAAATGTACTGGAAGACACAGCAAACATTAAAACATAATAATCGGTAACAGTAAATTCACTGTCATGAAACATTTCAGAAGGTGCTTAATTAAGTTCCACGTGTACAGTTGCATTATGGGAAAATGGCTGTTTCAAATTTTGGTATTTTGACATCAGTGTGTGTGTGCGGGGGGGGGGGGGGGGGGGGGGCGGGGGTGGTTAATGTATGAAAATGCATGCTAGTAAAGAAAAATAACGTCGTCACCACAAGTTTCTGGCGCTCTAAATCTTGGCGCACTTTGCACTGAAATTTCGTATTAGTATTAGTAATTGTCAGCTCATTAAGCCAATATGGTATTTATGCAATGTACATACAACTTCCAAAAGAAGAACTGCAGCATTATCGACCAATACCACACTGCGACTAAATATCAGCTAAACGCAGCTGTTGAAATTAATTGAATATTCCTAAAGAGTACAAACATCTTCTTATTATGTGTTAATAAAAGACAAATCCAAGGGGCGGCACGTGTTCAAGCTGTGTAGCGGCCTTATCGTTCTTCGGGTTTTACGTGTTGTTGAACACCCATGATCATATCGTATAGAACGAATTCACATATGGAGAAAGATAACGTGTGTTGAAAAAGCTTTCGACAGCAGGCCTATCCCATATTTTGTAAACATTCCAACTCGAAACTAGTTGGAATAGACTCCGTTGAAATCTGAATCGCATTGACAAATTCAACACTGTTATAAATGTGTTGTTGGCTATATGAAGTCCACTGTTTCTTCTCTGTTAACACCGTTTCAGCAACCTGGGTATAATGTTTCGACAGATTTTAGATTGCGCAAACAAATATCTACCGTTTCGGCCCCTAAAATGAGTGACATATAAGAAATGTATCTACAGTTAAAACTAGAAGTCCTGTCATGAAATGCTCACAAATAGCACGTCGATCTGTGCTTTAATCTACGCGTTATGACCATGGTAAGGCCATCAACTTCTGTACATATGTCTGTACATATGTCGTGGGTAACCCGGAGGTCCATTGGCAGAAACATTGCCTGTGTTTGCTATGCGTAACCAGGAGAACCTGCCGTGCTTTGGATGCCATTCGATATGGCAATTGCGCGCAATTCCTACGCACATAACGCGTAGATTAACGCGCAGATCGATGGTCATAACGCGTAGATTAACCAGCAGATCGACGTGCTATTTTTGTGCATTTCATGACAGGACTTCTAGTTTTAACTGTAGATTCTATGTTTGGGAATATTTCAGTTCTATGTTTTAGGTTACATTTTTAGTCTGAAATATTTCAGTTCGTAGGAAAAGCGAACCCACGGTTCGCTTTTACTACCAACTGAAATATTTCAGACGATTGAATCTAAGCAATACCATAAACATTCATATTTTGAAAGAAGAACTGTTTCTCAATCTAGATTTCATTTGACAGAAAATGTTGATGACTTTACAAATAGCATATGTGATGTTTATTTATTAAACAATTATGAATAGTACCTCACCACAGTAGTAGTTTTATAATTATGCCGCGTAGTTCCACCAATTGTGTTAATATTTTGATATTTGCAAGGTGAATTAAATTACTATTGATTAGAATATAATTATAACTGGAGCACGAAATAATATCTGTGTATGTTTTTGAGGAAAAGCATCCCACATTACATGGACAGTAGTCTGGGCGCAAACGCCACGAAGGGAGGGTGAACAAATAGTCCATAACAGATATTCCTGGCAGAATTAGACTGGTGGCCCGAGAGCTTGAAGACTACCATGTATCACACAATGTACCAAGCACTGTATGCACGACACTGCAAGATGAACGTGCCTAAAACTAATAGACATATATGGGAGAAGATGGATAATTTGGACAGATTACCTCAAAAACTCATATTTTATCCATATCATCGAGAGCAATGCACAAATCTTTTTTTTTTTAAATGCAGTTTTTATTAAACTGCCAGTTTTTTTTTTTTGGTCTCACCAGTTTTCTGGTACAAATGAGTTACTTCGTACATATTGGGTTTATTTAGGTGCAACTATTATTCAAGCACTAAAAGAATAACAGACGTACTTAAATCAATGCAGTTACCTCTTAAATCTTTTGAACAAATTCCTCCATATTAAAGCTCCCCAAGCATTTATTTATTTCTTTATGTGTTCATTTATTGAGGTTTAACGGCACTTTAGACAGCCAGGGTCACCTCGTGTCGGACAGTTTTACGGGTGGAGGAATCCGGAGTACACGAAGAGAACCACCAAGCAACGGCGTGCAACTGTCAGGCTTCCCAACATAATAACCCCACACAAGCAGGGTTAGCATTGGTTGAAGACAAGTACACCATCGGCGTGCAGTAGGCCTAGTACATATCGCCACCGTGGGCAATGGGGGTGAAGTGTCTTGCCCAAGGACACAACGCGGTTGCCGCAGGTGGGAATCGAACCGAGGACCTCTCGGCTTGCAGTCACCCTCAAGCATAAAATTACACCTACAAGCGTTCTAGTTTCAGGCCCAAACTAGTGGCAGCATTATACCTCCCCCTCAAAGTCATAAAACAGCCTTCGTTCACTCAACCGTGTATCGGTTTTATTCCGGGGAATAATATATGTTTAAAATGTACAGAGTTTAGTGTTTTTGCATAAGTACACATAATTTCTTCTTGTGTGTCAGAAATTGTGCATTTCTACTCATGGCATGTACCACCAGTGGAAATACATAATAGTTCGTGTAACAAAGTAAAATAGTCGTCTGCTCCATACAAAAATAAGAGATTAGGCCACACAAAATAAATTAATTGATTCTCAGGCAATTTCTCTTTCAAATCAGTGAGGGAGGGAGGGAGGGAGGATTTTATTTTTAATTTTTATTTAGCAAAACGTGAACAAACATGGAGAGGATTTCGACTGACTTTTTTCGCGCAGAAATGTAGAAAGTGCATATTTATACAAATAAATTCATTTTTAATTTGAAAAATAAAACATTCTTCTAAACACAAACTGCAGGTACTGCAATTCAAAGGCTTCATATTCTTTCGATGCTCTGTATATTATCTTTGAAGTAAAAGTATTTAATCTATGGGGATTTGCCTCGTTACAATTTATGGAAGAGTGCCTATAGGCACTCTCCCATAAATTGTAACAACGCAAACATATTGGAGACGCAACTAAATAAATATGCATCAATCAAAAAAGGCAGTAAGTTTCGGGTCTCCCTGAGCTTTTACTAATATTGGAAGACACTGAAAGGAAACAAAAATGTCCAATGAGGGGGTCAAATTCAATGATGGATTGCCTGAGAATCAAACACGTTTCAAAGCGTTTCTTGAATCGCCGCAGAAGAATAGAGACCATAGAATGTTTGCCGCAACGTTCATACATTAAATAAGAGGAATAAAACGCAACAGAATAACATTTTCGATTAAAATGTTTATTAAATTACAGAGCTGTTTGGATAACTTCCTCGCGTATTTGGAAGACGCACTTCCACTATGTATCGTGAATTGATTGTCTATATTTTCCGCTAGGATGAAGTTTGAGATTAACAACTTGAACATTGTTCACATGCATCGCTGAGTGTATTGTGAAATAGTTGTGCAAGCCCCCTAAAGCTATCTCCTCCTGAAAATACTCCCAGACAAAAAATGCAAATTTATTAGCTGAAAACGAATTTGAATCTCTACAATTTATCATTTTATATCTTCTTTATGTTTATTAACTTTCACCGTTTTTGCAAGTTATGACAGTTCTATGTAGAAAATCATTGTATTGACGTAAATAACTGACAAATTACAAACCATCAGTATTTGGTCCTGGGAATCTCCGATTTCGGGTCGAAACGAATCCAGAATTGAATCAGGTAGAGGAATTCGAATCGAATCGGAGTCTCGATTTGAATCTCCCGGCTCTTCAAGTTGTAAATACTGCACCGTTTTAGGAGAGCGCGGTGGCTCAGTGGTTTGGGTACTGAAATTCAAATCGAGAGGTCCACGGATGATCCACCCTAGAGAAAACTGCGTTGCATCCATAGGTAAGGCACTTAACCCCTTACCTACCATAAAAAGCAAAGGACACTCTGGGACACTTGCAAAAAAAATTCTTGAATAACTAATTTTTTTCAACGAGGAGTCATAACCTATGTTTTTAAGACAAAAAATGAAAATTAATTGGCGATGTTTGAGAATAGCGCTGGGCGGTTTTGACGGTACGTTGGTTAAAGGGTTAATCAGGATGGCTCACGTGGGGGCACGTCGGCGTTATGTACTAAGCCGTAGTGCACGTCAACAGTGCCCATGTCTTCTACCCATGCTAACCCTGCTTGTGCGGTGTTATTACTTTGGGGACTCTGAAAGTTGCTCGTCGTTACTCAGTGGTTCTCTCTGGGTACTCCGACTTCCTCCACCCGCAAAACTGTCCGACACGAGGGTGACCCTGGCTGTCGAAAGTGTCGTTAAACTCCAATTGATAAATGGATAAACAATGCGCCATCTTATAACAGTCAATATTGCTAGTATCTACTCAAGTGTTGTCTTCAACGACGATTCGCCTGTTCAGACAAGTCAAAAAGGAGGAATATTTCTCAACGGAATCAAAGGGTTTTTGGAAGCGGAACCTTCTTGAACTCTTCTTCTGTAATCAGGTCTCTTTTACATGAGATCCGATGATAGCAGGAAAGTTCAAGACGAGACAATTGGTAGGATTTTGAGAACATGTTTATGATTTTAAAAAATTCCGAATCAGTGCGACTGGAATCGAGTCGAATCTTCCGTACGATTTTTTTTTAAATCGAATTTCGAAGCTTCACAAGGCCTTACATCAGCAATTCATTGATAATGACCTTCTTTCACATTATATTGAAACAAGTAGTATGGATAACACACAGGCACACACACACATGGAAACACCCTTACACACACCCTCACACGTACTGTCACTGTCTTGTTTAACTCTTTGAACTCATGAGACCGATATTTCGGTCCAAGGCAGATTTCGTTCCATTTTTGTCTTATTATAAGAGTTCTATGCACGGGTCATTGATGATAAAATAATATCTGCAGTCTGCGGCCAGACAGCTGCCGACTGCAGTTATTATTTTATTCTCCCTGTATATTGATACTGGACTGACGCATCTCTCTATAAGTGTACACAAAGGCGACGATACCATTCCGGAAAACGAGTGTTGAAAGGGTTAACCGACGTTATGAGTCCTTGTTTTTTTTTAATTCCGGTCACAAACAATAACAAACAGTTTCCACACAATCTGGAATACTAATTCCAATCCATTGTTTTCTTTGTGTGGACATAGAGAAACCAAAGAAAATCCTTATGGGGACGCAAACACTATTGTCTGGGTTCTCGCATGGTCGGGAAGACAGCTCCCCCCCCCCCACACACACGCACTCCCTCCCATACACACATGCAGACGCATGCATGTTTCGAGGATATGTTGCACAAAACACCCGACAGATGGAATTACATCTTGAGCTGATTATTCAAAAAGAAATCTCACCTGATCATTGTGTTTAAATGATGAAAATCAGGAATTGTTTTGCTCGCAATCGATGTGAGATTTTCGCGCGAACCGGTGTACCGTTGGAAAAACATAACATGGGTCTCATGTTCTATGGAATTCTATGGAATTGGGTTGCTAACATTGTCTCTGATCTTGCGAAATAGGTTCGGGTATGTGGTACTGGCCACGTTCAATTTCTAAGTCATGAGCACCTTTTCGGAGCAGGGAGATTGCCTTTCTTTGATTTGCTGATAGATCGATAGAAGTTAGGTGGTGCAGATATGGTATCCAACCATACACACCGAAATCCGCCTTTCGAAAGAGTTGTTTCGATTTCATCTGTAGAGTTGTGCCCACCTGCTGTCGTTTCCCCTAAGGCTAGATTTAACAACAGATTAACGTCTCCGATGTGGCTTCGAAACTCGTAACAAGTCTATGTTTAATATCAATAAAACTGGGATACCTACCGAGTACCGCTAGAACTGCCACATTGGAAGCTTTGGAATGCACTTGTAAAATGACTTTTCCAGAACTTTACATGAACTGGTTCTATTCGCTTGTAATCTGAGTTAGTGGCCTTGCCCATCGATGCCTCCCAAACACAGAGAAGCAGGGACATTACAAACGTATCAAACAGTTTCTCGTGAATCCTTATTTTATCGCTTGACACCGACAAGAATATTTTTGCAGTTTAAAATATACCCTTTAACGATCTAGCCAGTAAGTTAGTAGGCGCAGCAGCGAAGCCCCCAGACGCAGTCAAAATTATTCTCAAATATATATAGGTAGTAACCATTTCTATTTTTGGTTGTCTCCAAACGTAAAATCCCCAGTTATCTTCCTGTCTGCTTTATTAAAAATGAACACTTTGTGTTTTTTTGCTTATTGACAGTGAGCCTCCACTTACAAATAGCGGAAAAGTCAAACGATGAGTCTAGAGGTGTTTGAAAACCATCACTTGTATTTGAAAATAGTACAAAATCGTCGGCATAGAGAAGACGCGGACTACTAAGCACTGGAAAGAAAGGAAATTTGCACTTTGGTCGCCTGTATATGCCGAAATGTAATCTATAAAGAGGATGAACATTAGAAGGCTTAAATTATTTTCCTGCTTTACGCCGACTCAGTTGGTAAATTTTGAAGATATAGTGTTTCCTGTCTTCACTTGTAATGTATTAAGAGCAAACATTTGCTTTACCGAGTGATAGAAAGACCCACCCTTTTCAATAAACTTGAGAAATAACCGTTCCTACCAAACTCGATCGAACGCTTCGCGTAGAATTCAGTATTTTTCCCAAGATGCCTTATTGATTAGCGTTTTAAATATAGCAACATAGACAGATGTAGTATAACCCTTCCTAGATCCTGCTTGAAACAAATTTGACGATCTAATTTCTTGTCGAAATTACGATAGTCTCTCTGCCAGTATGCTTTTATATACCATATATGCAATACTTGTAGTTCCGCGAAACTGATCAGAGCGTTCTGCATTTGCGGTCTTCGGCGTGCAGAAACGGCCTTTCATTTTATCCTTCCGCACTGGCACTCGTGCCATATCGATTAACCCATTCACTTGAATGTGTCGTTCTGTGTTTATTACGTGCCTTCCCTTCGATAAAAAAACAATTATTAGAAGGACACTCAGCAATTCATTTGACAACTATCAACAAAAAGAACACATTTTATCGCCAACCAAATTTGCGAAGGGAAACTATGTTACTATTTCGTCTCCTGAGTTCCAATGTGTTCTATGTGCCTACATGCACATAGAACACGTTGGAACTCAGGGGACGACTTTTAGCTATCGCTAGCGATTCAAATTGTAAGAGCGGTGCACGATTTGTCGAAAATTCCAGTGAAATCTCGCTTCTGTTTAAAACCAGCACGTCAACGATTTCCGTTCCGCACATGAAATCGTTTTCCAACTGGTTTAGCGCTGCTGTAGATGGGGATTTCAAAGAACAGGCGTGTAATAAACTATAGATCAATCTGACCATTTATCCGAAAAATCGCCGTTCATCAGAACTGCAGTAAGTAATTTGTCAACATGGGAGTGATGATTGACTTGACTGATTTAATCATTTTGTTCTTAAGTTATCTCACTCCCGTCTAATCTAATCAGATTTTCTAGATTTCAATTCAGGTTTTGCGTCCTCACTAATCGTGGTGAAGTGCAATATGTCAGGAACTGATTCGGCCACTAGTATCTATTGTTATTGCCTGTGTGTGTACTGTTAGTAGAAGTTTTCTTTGGGATTATAAAACACGGCATAAACCATTTCAACTACCGAAAACTGTCAAAAAGACGACTGTTGGACAGGCAAAATTTATGACATGACTTATGACTTCAAAACATAAATTATCTGCAATCTGCTTCTGAAGCAACGACTGTACTAATTGTGGTGTGCATTAAGTGACCTTATCGAATCCATATCTTGTGAAAAGATGCGATTCCGCTACTTGTGATAATTGGCATTCTGATAAAGTGTCGATCGGTTTACAAATTTTAATTACAATGAACCACTGCTGTGATGCCCAACACGTAGTCTTTAAATAAAGAATGCCTGCTGTTTGAAAGATAACGGATGTTCAACAGCGGAAACTTTCTTGTGGTCTAAAGAACACCAACGCGCCGTATGGCACGTGTGCTGTTTTAGAAGACGCGTGTGTTTACTCTTCGACGTCACATTATAATTTCGATCGTGGAACTGTGACAAGTTATTTCGTTCGAATAACATATATTACTCTCGAACTCCACAGGTTTCATTTTATCATTCCATTGTGTTTTAACACGTGTAGGCTTCCAACATTTTGGATCCAAATCTACGAAAAGGAAAAGCCTTGGAAAAATGATAGACTACAATCTATGATTCCCTAGCTTCTTGTTCCGTATTCAACACACCCCTTTGAACATCATCTGAGGCACTTATGGGGAATTAACATTTAATATTTAAAAAAACAGAAAGAAACAAATACTAAATTATAAACTCTATTTTTTAAGTTTTCTCTCATCCCTGACTTTTTTTCGTCACGAAAATCGACTATCGATAAAGTTATCTCCCCTGAAATTATTAGACGGACGAGGAAGTTCCAATTAAGAAGCATGTAATTATTTGGAAATGGCCTGTGACATCAGCAGAAAATAAAGCGAATATTCTTTTTGTTACTTTCAATAAAAGAAAACTATAGACAGCTATTGTTTTTGTTTTTTTAAAGTTACAAAAGGAAACGTGCTTTATGGCAAGCTAATTAGAAGTAAATAAGTAACTGTACACTTGTTTAGCGAATGGTTTTTTACAGTGTTCAGTAATTCGCTGGTTCTTATTCTTCCCAGGGAAAAAGTTAGCAAATTTTATCTCCTAGATTTTTGTATTAATGGAAATGATAGTATCTGCATTATATGGCACGATGCGCATATTCCCACACAACTGCATGGCCCGTATACGGACCACACATCACATCCCCTTACTCTAGGAATTAATGTTCTGGCTTTGTTTTCTCCACTTTTTGGTGGTATGCGGTAGTACTGTGGGAATGTTAGGCGCAGCTGTTTTGTGTCCTTGTTCAAGGCACTTAATCCCGATTGTCCACGTGGGAGCACGGTGGCGCTGTGTACTAGGGCGTACTGCTCGTCGAAGGTGCATTTGTCTGAGCGCAGTTGATGGGTTGGGGAGTGTAACAGTTGCTTGGCGCTGATCGGCGGTGTACTCCGACTTTCTCCACCCGCAAAACTATCCTACACGAGGTGACCCTGGCTGTCGAAAGTGTCGCTTGACCCCAATAAAAAGTGGGAATGTTGGGTAGGTCATAAAGGTAGCTAAAAGAGCTATAGCTTCAAGTTACACGGTTACACATGTTGAATTTAGGTACAGTTGGATTTTGAAGACAATCTAACCACAGTGTCGAGGGAGAATAGATGCTTGCTTGAGGAGGAACCACAAACGCCTAGAAAACGTGTGGACCCATCCCCGGTATGAAGAAGACTTTATACGGTATATAATCAAACACAATATTGGCGATTGGTCCAACAGCGTGCCAGCATCAGACTGCAATGCGTTTGTATTTGGTCAGTGATACCGTGAGAACATAAATACTCGAAATGAAGCTCGCTGGCGACACTATGTTCTTTTTGTTAATCGCTACTTCCAAAGTGAATACATTTAATTTCTATTCGCCTATTGCGCCGTACCAGGCAGAACAATGCCTGAACATATAAAATTATTTTAAAAAGCACAAGCCAATTTCAGCTGATGGATATCAATGAGCTGTATTTTTTAGTTTAAACAATCTTTGTGCAGCAAAAACGAATATTCTACATACTACCATGAAGGTCAAACACAAAATCAAAATGGCTGTACATTATGGCAATTAACAAAGTATGTATTATTATCAAAATAAATGAAGGAAACAACAGATATACCGACCGGATTCGGTAGGAAGCTAATGGCTTATTTTGAGCCGTCTCCCTAGGTAAACAGAGTACTTGAGCAATTGAAAGATTTAGCCATACGCTGCAACTAATATTGGTTAAACCTTAGCATTTAGACGAGAGAAGTGGTAGATGGAACTGGAGAGAGAGAGAGAGAGAGAGAGAGAGAGAGAGAGAGAGAGAGAGAGAGAGAGAGAGGCAAAAGAGAGGAGAGAGAGAAGAATGAGATAAAGAACCTGAAGGGAAATAATACTTGAACACAAAACGTTTCATTAGGAACAAATACAACCTGTTCGAGTGCAGTCTCTGTATGTCTATTGTTTGTTAACTGGTTTAATCCATTGCGGATTAGCTCCGTTGGGCACAGCTTAGATCCATCGTAACACACATCCTTGTCGCAACATTAAGATGGCACCACCAAAGACTACATTGGTGTACCATTACGACAACAGTAATTGTGACCCATGGGGGAACCTACACGCCGCGCCAAGGAAGTGTGCTAGATGGGATTTAGAAAATATAACCACAGAATACGACAGGTGTTAAAGAAGAATAGCACCGGCCGCATTTGTTGTCAGGTCTGATAGGCCGCGGATACAATATCTGGGACGTCACGTAATGGCTTACAGAAGTAGTGATTAATATTAATCAAGCATTAGTTTGTTATAGAACCGATGACGCTCAGTGGAAGCGTCCACTCAGTAACATGTAGTTTTGTTCAATCTTTCCGAACCAAAGAGAAGCATAGAGAGATCGACGTTAAACGGTAATACATTAAGGTGGAATTACGCGCTTCACAATAGAGTGGACAATGCAACAATAAATGGTCAGTTGTTCGTGATCAAGACACTGACAGAACGGGACAGGCTGAGAGATGATTATTGTATAAGTGGGCGTTAATACAACTACAGCGCATCCTTAATCTCCAACGGTATATTTGCCCTGGTCGCGATTTGGCTCCACTGTAAAATGACGGTAGACGTCGGAAGACATTATTTAAGAAACTCTTGAAATGTCTAATGGAGGAGTTATCTTTCACTGGAATAGATATGCTATTCCATTGGTTAGTAACGGATGGAACGAAGGAAGCCTGGTACAGATTTGTGTGACATAGCGGAATACGATGATTTAGACTGAATCAAAGATAATGGCCTTGACTGATGGATGATGTAATAGGTCGTACATTGTTGGAGATGTATGGGGTGTAGGCTGATGATACAATTTGAAGAATGGGAGAAGCTTGTGCTTCCGGCGTCTTTCTTAGAGAGTGTCCCAGCATGTTTCAGTATAAAGTGGGGAATTGCTGGCACTGGTGGTGGCGTCAGTATTTATTCTTGTTGCAGCAATTTGGATTTTCTCTGAGTCTGCGGCTTTAGTAATTGAACGTTATCCCAAACACAGTCTGTATACTCTGAGAGAGGCCTAATGAATGCAAAATGTATCTTTTCCAAGATCTTACGATCGAGGGTGAACTTATGATGCACTCTTAACATATCAATACGAGAACACGCTGTGGAGCTGATGTGTTCTATATAGTTATTCCATGTACAAGTGCTATTCAAGATTACTCCGAGGTACCTGTAATCAATAACTTCAGAGGTTTGGCTTCCCCCTAGGATATAAGGGTGTGTGTGTTGATTAGTTGGTTTTACGTGTTATGGGCATAGTTTCTGAGTTTTTTTCAGGATTGAACTCAAACCAACCATGTTTTAGCGCAATGTTCAATTGTTGCCAAGTCACGTTTGATCAAGATCGAAGCCTGATCAGGGTTTTCTGCTATGAGAAAGAGTATTGTGTCGTCTGCGAAAAGACGTATACCGCTAAGTAAGTTATCGGTGATGTCGTTAATGTAGATAAGAAACAGCAGAGGGCAAAGGGTGGACCCTTGTGGACTACCAGAGTTGATAGGTCTCCAGGAGGATGCCTCTCAGACTATCAGGACTCGTTGATATCTATCAGAGATATAGGATTTCAACAAGAGGATTAGATCTCCTGAAATACCTATCATCTCGAGATTGTGGATAAGACCGACATGCCATACGTTGTCGAATGCTTTCCTGGCGACACAGAGCATAATCCGAACTTCTTTGCCTTCATCAAGACCATGACAGAACTCATCATAAATATCTGTTAGTTGTAGGACCGTTGAATCGCCTGGAGTGAAACCTGGTTGAAATGTTATGTTCAATCCAAGACTTCCAAAGTCGCTTAAAAATGCACTTTTCAAACACTTTTTCAACACAGCTAATCAGTGAACTTGGACGGTAATTCGAAACGATATTTGAAGGACATCTTTTCAAGATGTGTATGACGTTGACTTTTCTCCACGTAGAAGGAAAATATGAATTATTCAGTAAGATATTGAATCGTAAGTGGTTCGGTCAGGGAAGGTCTACATTCCTTTAGGAGACATGGACTTATCAGATCGGGACCTGGTGCTTTGGATGTTTAGACAGATTTGATCGATTCGTAGATTTCGCTACTTTGAAGACATATACTGTTAATCGTTTGTGGAACACGGGTCGGGGAGACTGGCAAGGAGGCATTAGAGTCATCAACAGAAGAGATGGAACAGAAGTACTCATTAAATACTTCGGTTTTTTCTACGGTAGTAGAGTACATTTTGTTCACGTGGTGAATAGTTGGAAGTGCTGAGACATTGTTTCCAATGAATGTTATTAGGGTTTTCCACCACCGGGACAAAGGGGTATTAGGCTACTTAGCGTGTTCTAACCTTTTGATATATACGCCACTTTAACCTTGCTAACAGCTGATACAACTCCATTCCCTTTGCGTTTATAATTTGCCCAGGCATGTTGTAGGCCCGAAGGCTTTGCTCGTTCCAATGAGGGATCACAAGCTATGTTTTTGACGTATAAATGAAAAAAATTGGTTATTTTAGAATTTTGTTTGCAACTGTCGCCTTCCTTTTTGCAGTTGTCGCATTCCCTTCGTGTTAAGTAAAGGGTTAAGTGATGATGCATTTCATGTAACGTTAAGTTCACTATCAAGTTCCTTGGAGAGTCCCATTTGAGAAGACAATTTCAGTGATTCCCCCAATAAACATATTCTTTTTCTGTAATATGAAGTAAGTAGTAATGTAATGCGCCCCCATGGGAACCCCGGGAGGTGAAACAGTGTTTTTTTTACTGTGGTAAACAGGCTCTGTATTACTGGCAAAAAATAGGATCTATTCACCAATGCTTCGGGTGACAGTCTTCTAAAATGGACAACATGGGTATAAAAGATTGACTGGACTGACTTTATCTCCATGATGCGGTCACGATTAGCCATTGTGCAGAAGCTTGTGACCTTAGACACCAGTAAATAAATAAATAAACAATAAATAAATAAATAAATAAATAAATAAATAAATAAATAAATGCAATACAGGTTGTATTAAGGTGTATAATGGAATTACATGCACACTTGAACTTGAGATGTTAGACTGAATTTGCATTTTCACTTTCGAACAGGAGGTTACAAAAACCTAATTACACTCACTATATGCCATTTCAAGAAATGACTTTGAAGATTAATTGAACGTGCTGTATCTAAACTGCACACCACCTCGACCGATTTCTTGCAGTTATGCAGTTAGTCACTGCTTTCGCGTATTTCGACTCTAACGCTTTTCTGGTGTTAAGCAAAAAATACACACAGATGGAGTATGGTGTGCATAGTACCTCTCGATCAACAAATGAATAAACCCTTTACCCAACGCAGACGATATCATAATTTCTTATTTTAAATATCATTTTTTTAAAAAAATTTCAAAAACTTTCAACAAAACCATATCATGTGACCCCTCGTTCGAACGAGCTCGACGAGCTCGTTCTAACGAGGGGTCACATGATATGGTTTTGTTGAAAGTTTTTGAAAAATAATATTTTTTCAACTGCTAAATTTGCATATTACGCGGGCGGATGCGGCCGATTCGTTGGGTAAAGGGTTAAGAGCCGCGAATCTTGATGTGCTTATAAAAATTAATCAAAAGCTACGCATACTAAGAGTGGCTGAAGCTATTTTATCAAGCTCGAACTATTGTTACCCGTAAAACGACCATTAAATCAACACACTGTTAGTTGAGAACAAAATTATAGATTGTCATTTTTTAATTATAGATAATCATTTTTTCAAAAATAAGCCGTGCAATACGTCGCTAATAGGTGGTGGAATAGACAGTCTCACGTTTCACTCTAATAACCATACCCTTTTTGTCAAGATTATTGATTTCGGTGATTCGCTCCTGTTCACGTCAAAGATATAAGATAAGAATAATTTTCAATAATCCACTAGTTATTAACGCTATTTATGCGAGATGATATTGTGTTAATCTACGAATAGCCCAAACATGGCACCAAATGTTATGCTTTATCTGCGTATTTTTGTCAAATGAACGTGGTGGCTTGTACAATGGGCTCTTGAGAAGCATTCGCACTGCAAATGACTTACAGGTATAAACGTACCCATGTTCATAACATGCAGAAGTAAGGCAGCGGCTATCAGTCGATTTTTCCAGTTAGAATGCATGTATTTTGGCTTTCAGACGAAGCATGGGCATCGATTGGGAAACGACACGATGAACACGCCATGCTACAAATTATAAGTCTAGCTGAATATGCCAAAATAGTGGTCCTCGTAGAAAAATATTCTCCCACGAGGACTACTATATTAGAAGAGTAAACATTTTTATTTGGGTTTAACGACACCTTCGACAGCCAGGGGCACCTAGTATCAGAGCGTTTCACTGGTGGGGAAAGTCAGAGTACTCGGAGAGAACAACCGAGCAGAGGCGAGCAACTGCCAGATTCCCCAACATACTAACCCGGCACAGGCAGTATTAATATTGTCGGAAGATCAGTGCACCATCGACGAGCAGTACGCCTTAACACACAACACCACGGTACACGCCTTGCCCACGGACACAACGCATTTACCGTGTGCGGGAATTGAACCATGTCCCTTTCGGTTTGAAATCCAATGCTATCAGCACAGACTCATCGCGCATCGAGTCAACGTCATATCGTGCAATAATCATTAGAATATATCGAACAAACTGTCGAAGAACCTTGCTGCCCATCAGGATTCTAATCTTAAGCACACTGTATGTTGTCAAGAACTTTGCCCAAGAGAAGCATTTTCATTCTTGAACTTAGAAAAAATGAAACAGAACTCCAGAAACAATCTCTTTTAGAGAGTGCTTTGTGTTCCGTCAGTCGCACATCCTAAAATATTCCACGGCTCTTGTTAGTAAGTGTTATAACACACGGGAATAGTGCACGAATATTTTTAGAACCCTCGATAGGTAAAACTATCGTAGACAATATAGTTCCTCTCAGCCAATCAGAGGAAGGGAAAGTCACATGTTATATAATATATAATAATAATTTGATCACACAGCAGTATCGGGTTGTATGAATACATGTAATTAATCACATATCTGCCAAACAAATTCAAAATACATTCGCCGATTTCGGTTGGAAAGTATTGTTTTCGTGTGAATTTAATAGCGAAGCGGTAAACATTGTAAACGTGGACAAAAATGACTTATCATCACCACGACCGATCTCGTTGTCTTTTTGTCTGTATATCTGTTCTTCTTGCTTAGTTACTGTTTTTCTTATCCACCATTCCACCCCCAACACTATTCCCCACACAAAACGCTTCTTCTATAAAATTCCTACAGAGTATACGGGAAAGCAAAGAATGCCGACCCCCAACAACATTACCCACACAAAACGCTTCTTCTATAAACTTATAACAGTGGATATGCAAAATCAGGTGGATTGGAAGATGGACCTCCGGGTTCAACGTGGAAAACATTGACTGAACGTCTTTCTGTTGCTTCTTGGTGTTGTTTCCAAGAATGTGATTTATCTGGTTGATACTCCAAGTTTACGGCGTCTTCCCTGCACTATACTTAACATGTTCACCTTTCACACGAGTAGTATGTCTCGCACGTTTCAGGGAATATTGGCCGGACCCCGCTGCCGGACCCCGGAAGTGACGTCACGTCACGTGACGTAGTGGCGCCTTGTTGTGTTGTCATGGTAACCCGCGTGAGCGGCCATGTTGTGACGTCATCTCCATAGTGATACGTGTTGTTAGTGCGCATGCGCAGCGCGTGTTGTTTGAAGGACATCTTTTCAAGATGTGTATGACGTTGACTTTTCTCCACGTAGAAGGAAAATATGAATTATTCAGTAAGATATTGAATCGTAAGTGGTTCGGTCAGGGAAGGTCTACATTCCTTTAGGAGACATGGACTTATCAGATCGGGACCTGGTGCTTTGGATGTTTAGACAGATTTGATCGATTCGTATATTTCGCTACTTTGAAGACATATACTGTTAATCGTTTGTGGAACACGGGTCGGGGAGTCTGGCAAGGAGGCATTAGAGTCATCAACAGAAGAGATGGAACAGAATGATACGTGTTTCCGTCGTCCATTTTGTATACTGGAGGCCGCCATCTTGGTTTCTATGGTAGCACGTGATTGCTATGTCACCTAAGGCCTACAATAGGACAGGGGTATGTTCGGAGGGTATGTTCGATTGAATCGGAGTATTTTCTGGAACGACTTCCCTGGATAATTACCACAAACAACCCGACAATCCTTCCAAATCACCAAAATCCACCCAAAAAAAAGGGATTCTGGGAGAATTCTAATCCAGAACATTACTCCTGTTCAATCGAATGCACCCCCTTGTACCCCTTAGTACTATAGCATTACGTGCTAAGCCGATAAAATGGGGAAATAAAGTCAATTTCGGTGATTTTGGGTGGATTTTGGTGATTTGGAAGGATTGTCGGGTTGTTTGTGGTAATTATCCAGGGAAGTCGTTCCAGAAAATACTCCGATTCAATCGAACATACCCTCCGAACATACCCCTGTCCTATTGTAGGCCTTAGGTGACATAGCAATCACGTGCTACCATAGAAACCAAGATGGCGGCCTCCAGTATACAAAATGGACGACGGAAACACGTATCACCCTAACAACACGCGCTGCGCATGCGCACTAACAACACGTATCACTATGGAGATGACGTAACAACATGGCCGCTCACGCGGGTTACCATGGCAACACAACATGGCCCCACTACGTAACGTGACATGACGTCACTTCCGGGGTCCGGCAACGGGGTCCGGCCAATATTCCCTGAAACGTGCGAGACATACTACTCACACGCATCCTATTTTATTTTACAGCCGCCTGGCAACAAGACTGAAATAACGAGTAAATGTCAGCTAGGAAAAACACTTTTTTTAAAATAATGATCTGCCGGACCACTTTCGCCCGCCCTCCCCATGTAGAGTGTAGAAGTCCGAGTACTATGCAACCAATCCCTTACACAACACAACACGATAGCAGACGACACTTTCATAAAAAATTCTTGAAAAATTTAGATGTTTCATTTTTTTGGTCTCGAAAACATGGCATATCGCCCCTCATTGGATGATAAACTAAGGTTTTGAGATGTTTAACCCTTTACCTAACCTGAAAAGCTGACGTCACTTGCAAAAATAATTCTTGAAAAACTAATTTTTTTCATTTTTTGTCTCAAAAACATAGGTTATGACCTCTCGTGGGAACGAGCTCGATGAGCTCGTTCCAACGAGGGGTCATAACCTATATTTTTGATACAAAAAATGAAAAAAATAATGAAAATTAATTGGCGATTTTTGAGAATAGCGCTGGCCGGTTTTGGCCGTTATTTAGGTAAAGTAGCATTGAGCGATACATTGCAGTCGCTAATCTGTATACTACCGTAGTACGTGACTATTTCAGGTATTGACAATCGCAGCCTTTCAACGCCCTCCCTGGTTTAATACATATATGCTCTTTCTAGACCCATCACAGACGAACTTTTACAGTTTCACTCCGAACAAAATCGTATTTCCAATTTCTCTGCTGGATAGAAATCCTATTGTTGCCAGGATTGTCTAGTTGGAATACGTCCCGAAACGCGGAATGTCTGCGCAAATTACATTGAATGTTTTGTTCCCTTATAAATTACTTCCATCAGGTCTCATTTGAACGGCTTAGACATTCCCCCACCCAATGACCTCGTAAAATCTGTAACGGGCAGTCAGCGAGGTATACTTTTCGGCGAGCATGGAAAGTATTTTTCAGTCGGATACATTTAACTTCGAAAAGAGAATTGAATTCAGATTAATATCGCTGGAAACTTTCGGATTCTTGAAAATGAAACGAAATAAATATTTACAGATTAATGCAAACGACTTATCTGTTAACTAAGCAAATCGACTAGGCTCGACTGACATTCCACAGTACTGTAACCAAAAATGGATACATAGAATTTCGACTGGAATGCGGCGCAGTCGAATTTCCATGCCCGCTTTCATTACCACAAAACTGTAAGATCTCACACATCGAAAGATGCGGGAACAATGAATCTGAGATGCTGTTTTCGCGTGTTTCTGTTTATACGGTCTTGATTTCAGCTTCTTTTAACAAAATTTCGATCCATGTATGTGTGTCTCGAGCGGATCAAGAGCTGATAGCAAAACAGACCACTTTTATATTTTGTGATCACAGATCAGTAAGAAAAGGTCTAAACAATCAGGTCTGCTTTGCAGTATGTCGTTGGTGCAACATGGCACAGCCGGGACACGATTCTCTTCCTCAACTATGCCAGACGAAATCCATTGTTTAACCCTTTACCTAACGAAGCGCCCGCATCCGCCCGCGTAATATACAAATTCAGCAGTTAAAAAAATATTATATTTCACAAAATTTCAACAAAACCATATCATGTGACCCCTCGTTGGAACGAGCTCGTCGAACTCATTCCAACGAGGGGTCACATGGTATGGTTTTGTTGAAATTTTTTGAAAAATTAAAAAAAATAATATTTAAAATAATAAATTTTGATATCGTCTGCGTTGGGTAAAGGGTTAAAGACACCCATCAGATCTAGCTGCGAGCTTTTGGTGAGATTTTGCTAGGGTCCTGAAAATATTCGATATTCGAAAACAATTCGATTCGAAATGCATACTCGAGTCGATTTGGAGTCGAAATCGGAAAACTGAATTGGCAATTTACGAATACAGTTGGAATATTTTAACAGCCGGGACTTCAGCTATCACGGTGTAACCAAATTAGACGTATACCCCACACAATTTACACGGCGCCTCTTGCATGTACATAGGGCATGAGGCATCCATCATATTCTATGTTTAATATTCGTCGAATCTAAATTTTTGGGTGCATGTTCCATTCGAAATTCGATTCCAGTGGAAATGCTATTCGCAGGACTCTAGACTGTGTCTGTGCATTTAAACTTAAATATTGTATGCGAAGATACCTTTCAATTAGTACCACCTTCAACGTTAGCCAAAAGTCCGAGGTGGTGACAGATATGACTTGAGTTATGTGCACATTGTGCTTGTACAGTACGTGGAGAGTGTATCATCACCAAATCACTCGCAGAGGCAGAGTGGAGATTCCACCCAGGCAATAATTGCAAATTTGTTGCAAAGCGTACCAGCACAAGCAAAGTTTCAGCCAATGGACCTCCGGGTTAAACCCGGAGGTCCATTGGCTGAAACATTGCTTGTGTTTTTTGTCGATATGCACAGAATTTAAAAGTTATAGCTTGGTGACAACTCCACTCCGCGGGTGATTTAGTTATAATCCACTCTCCACGTATTGTACATAATCTTTTATCGCGAAGAAACTCGTTTTGGGGGAGGTAAAGCTACGCGTCGCACTTGCGCGAGGAGTAGCTATACCTCCCCAGAAATGAACCGAGTCACGATAAAAGACTGCATACAAGCACAAAGCGCACTCTTTTATCAACCATTCTGTCAATAAAACCCATAAAAATGAATTCTTAAAAATAGTCATTAACAAACAAAGTCCATACTAAACTGATCAAAACAATGCAACTGCTCTCACCCCAACGGCACGTGAGAGGATTCCTTAAACATGAAGGATATTGTATATGTTGATGAAAATTATCAAACTTCGCCCAATTAAGCTTTGTCCGTAGGGTAATGGGATGTCGAAACAAATTTAAATTCAGTTCATAATGCCACTCCAGGGATAGGTAAGTGGTTTGCGAACACAAATAGGGAATTGTACTTTTGAAGTGCCCGATGACTTCTTTAAAGACGTCACTTCATTCATACTTTTGAGAAGCATGTAAACAATAATAAGATTGATGTTACGATTCAAAATTATCTCGCTACCTCTTTCAATTACTGTATTTCATTTTTATTCTTGTTTGTTTCGGTGGTTTGCGCGGTAGATAGTTTATGTACAGGGCCACACAGTTACCAGGAAAATGGAAACTGGACGCTTCATCCGTTGCAGCATTATTTTTGAAGGGAATGACTTGTGATAACGAGTGCAACTGAAATAATCCACCAGGCGCACTTACTTTCATTTCCCGCGACGTCATGTGGCTTTTATAGATACTGCAATTGCAATACAAGACCTTACCGCTGAATTGTTGTCGTTGCTGATATTGCTGTTTTCGATTACGTTTTTGGTAAATAGCAGATAAAATGAATTCATTCATTCAGCGCGGAGAGTCATCGGTAAATTACGGGGCGAGTTTGGTCAACAAAATAGTTGAGTAAAGAAAGTCACTCAGGTTTCAAAACATATTACACTGTGAGGTGCATTTATTTTACGCCAGTATTGGAAACAAAAACTGCTAGACAGTCTAGAAGTAATGTACTGCCTTTAAGAAAACTTCCATTGGTTTTAAAACTGGTTAACCAAACAACATTTCATCTAATGGATCACGGGGTATTACGTGGAGAGAGGGAAGGTGAGAACACCGACTAATCTACCCACACTGGTTACAACTCCCAGAAACACCAAGAATTCGGTTTGTTACTTCCCTTGCTGTTTTCATTTGACAACAGGCTGTCTTCTCAAATGCATCCAGCTTTTGCGTGTATTCTGGAATATTATTCTGTACTGGTCTATTATTGAGTAAACCTCTCAACCCTCATGGTATCTTCCATGTCAATTCAATGGTGTCAACTAAAAGAATCCATATTCATTATTGGGGGTGGACGAGGTAATATTTTCAACGTGCAGCCTTGCGGATGCACATTTAAATTAGTTCTTGGTCTCTTATACAGATTCACTGAACAACTACCCACTTTTTGAATTCAGATCGTTTACTGATCATGGACCAGAAAAGCTGTCTTTCGGGCTCAAAGATTTAATTGCAACAGATATATTGTCTGACAAAAGGAAGAAAACATAATTACTTTGGCGCAACGAATACCAATTTTGTTCTGGCTTGTAAATGCACACATACCCCCACGACAGTGTCTACTGAAACATTCTAGGGTTATCGCAGATGTATTTGTCATTCTGCTTCCTAGGATAAAACCCCCACCAACCCACCCACGCAATTAGAAATTACACTGCCTGTAAGTTGTATTGCCTCTGAACGAAACGTGCATAATTTATGTTAAACATGTATCTGTATTATTTCATGAGCGTGCACTGTTCGAATATCTCTGACAAGAATTTCACTCTCTATATAACTTATCTAACATATGTCTACGTGTCTCTTGCTAATTCATTACAACAGCGATCGAACAGAGCATACAAGGCAGATGGTTCCGTTTTCTAACAATGGTAAATGATGCAACATATGTGTGCGTTTAATTTTTCATTCACGGGGCACAAGTATTATTCTGTGGTGGTTGTGGGTTACTTAAAACCTTCTCTAACTAGAACATGGTGGCCATGCTTTAAATTCAATGTGTCAACTGTATACGCAGCATAAAATACTTAATAAATCTGGAGATACGAAAATAAAATGATTTTGGAAATTTCCCATAACACTTTGAGGATGTGGCTATGGGCGTCTCGAAGATGTCAGATTAGGAGAGAGGAGGCGACTATTTGTCCCGAATATGATGGCTCAAGTCCCGATTGATCAACGTTTTCAACTTCATCATTAGGGTATGCCTTCGTTGAAGGCATACCCGGATGAGGTAGTTGGAATATTAGTCAGTCATGGATCTAGCTAAAAAATTCAAGATTTCTTTGAAAGTTATCTGCAGATAAATAAAGTATACATGTAGTGGTCATGGCGCAACATCGTAGTTATACCATGCTCACCTATGTTACTACCTGCGAAAAGCCTGTATGATAAAATATAGCTTTTAACCCCACTAGCGGAGTAAAGCGTCTACTGCGGTAAAATCGTATTCAGAGGTAATGCCATTACAAAAATTTACACCTGTAGTAGGAACTACATCCAACTTGGCCTTTGACATGACCTAATTTGTCGACTTCGATACATTCACACTTCGCGATATTTCATTCAAACACTACGTGCAATGACTTATTTAGTTTAAAATACCTACAACTAAATATTTAAAAGAAAATTTAAGAATTGTGAATAATAATTTGACTGAAAAAAGCAAGGTAAATTCAATCAACTTTGACGATGTGTCTAGCTGTCAATCAAGCGTTCACGTGCAATTGGAAGAACTGCCCACGGGCGCAGATGTAAACAAAACAAACCCATGTGTTCGCTCGTCTGCTAATCGAAAATATCTTTTTTTATCTCCGTTTTAAGTGACAAAGTCGATTATTTATTAAGAGCATGGTATAAATAAAACAAATAGGTACTAGGGCCGGTAATCAGAGTTAAACAACTCGTAAAATAATGGTTTTAACCACTCTGCAGAGCATCGTGGTTAAAACCCTTATCATACTCGTGGTTTAAATCTGATTACCGGTCCTAGTACCTATTTATTCTATATTCAATTAACACGTACCATACTGGTACACCGAATTGATAATGCTACCCCCTCCCCAACTGTCCGATGGAGGCCTTCATTTGTATGACCGACAGTGTGTATGACATATTAACCCTTTACCCAACATAACGGCCAAAAACGGCCAGCGCTATTCTCAAAAATCGCCAATTAATTTTCATTATTTTTTCATTTTTTGTCTCAAAAACATAGGTTATGACCCCTCGTTGGAACGAGCTCGTCGAGCTCGTTCCAACGAGGGGTCATAACCTATGTTTTTGAGACAAAAAATGAAAAAAAGTAGTTATTCAAGAATTTTTTTTGCAAGTATCGTCTGCTTTTCAGGTTAGGTAAAGGGTTAAGTCAAAACATCCCAACTAGTTTCGTAAGAAAGTGCATGAATACATGTAAGAGCGAATCGATATGTAAGACTCTAATCCAAGTGAAACTAGCCGAGTTGGAAACAGTATTGCATTTCCTTAGCAATACCCCTTTTTACTTCTGCAAAGCAGGCCAACGCGCAGACGAGACTGGACAAAATACCTGCGTTTTCTTTTCATAATTCATACAGTACGGCCATCGAGGACTGGTCACTTTCCACGGGTGGGCAATATTTGACACGGGAGCAGTAATATTAGATTCCAAACATTAATGAGGGAAATAATCATCAAAAATTTAATTAATGAAGCACAGAGTACAACCGGTGTCTTCATTAATTAAACCGTTGCTTATGATGATTTTATTACGTGGTAAACGCATGCGTGGACATCACTGCCCACGCATGGATTGCGACTAATCCACGGCAACTGAACCGTATGATTTTTATGAAAAGATAAATACCGGTAGATACATGTACACTAATGATCTTGACGCATGTGGCATCTGTAAAATAACTCGCTTTTAAGACAACAAATTATTTTGATAATGCAATTTCTTCACATATTTTCGAATTCTAAGAGGTGAGTGAGAGAAACGTAAATAGGTGATAGAATAAGGTCACTTGGTTTGTTTTGAAATACCGCCTTGCAGCATTGATTATGACTTTTGCAAGATTCTAGGAGTCTCAGAGACTACAGTGAGAGCATGTGATGTTTCACTCACCCGTATGCAAATCTAGAGGAGAGGTGTATTTCTCATTTAAAATCTCACCCAATAATGTTACCAATAAAACTTGTTATTTTCCGAAAATCCAACTTGTGTGTCGCATTACGGCTTAGATAGAACTTTGCTAACAAACATTCATACATTGATCCCCACGACACGGTTGATCTCTATACAGCTGGATTGCTGGAACGCTCATTGGTCACACATTAAAACGTCCTCAACCACCGCTGTCTTAGGGGTGGGAAATGTTATTAATAAACAATGTTCAAGAACTTTCTGACGCCTCCCAATCCCTGATCACTTTTCTAAAACTATTCTTTGATGTGAAAAATCAATAGGTTGATGATGTGCACATTCTTCGTGGCAATGCAAATTGATTATTTCTAACTTTCTACATATTTTAGTTTAGCAAATTACTGATAAAAAACCAAAGATTGAAAAGTTGATACAATGTTACAAGTTTTCGTGCTAGGTAAACATCATTCCGTTTGATTTTTATTTATTTATTGGGGTTTAACGACACTTTTGACAGCCAGGGTCACCTCGTGTCGGACAGTTTTACGGGTGGAGGAAGCCAGAGTACCCAAAGAGAACCACCGAGCAACAGCGAGCAATTGTCAGGTTCCCCAACATACTAACTCCACACAAGTAGGGTTAGAATTGGTTGAAGACAAGTGCACCATCGACGTCCAGTACGCCTTAGTACACAACGCCACCGCGTGGGCAATGGGGGAGAAATGTCTTGCCCAAGGACGTAACGCGATTGCCGTAGGTGGGATTCGAACCGCGGACCTCTCGGCCTCGGCTTGCAGCGTGCACATCTACCAACAAATCCACAATCCTTTACGCCATACACAGTTATTGTCCTAATACAAACATTCAACCTTACCTAACTTATTTTGTACCCGGGTGTCTGCTGAAATGTCCTTGCTCAGAGTCTCATCGTCTTCGATGGGTTATCAGGACAATAACCAACCGCCCAATTGTTCATTTTGAATTTCCTCAATGTGATAAAAAAACTGTTTCATTTTTTTACCCATTAAAACAAAAATTCAATGTAAAGTGGGCTTAGGTCAGATAATACACTCGATCCAGGATATTCGGCCAGATAATGGTCGAAGGTCGAAGGCTGATGTGAAGTTACTGAGGGCTGATATCTCGGCCGATATGAAAATGGCCAAGTAATAACCTTTTTATTTATTAACCCAAAAACAAATTAATTACCAAAATTTTCAAATCTGTTGAAGTTTCTGACAGTGTTTATAAAATCCTAAGTTTCCTCTTCTGCTACTCCTAGTTCAGCTATCCGAACGTCTCGGCTTCCCCACCTCGTCTCCCACTTCGTTAATCTCCGCTTACGACACTGAATTTAGGTTGCGATGTATTTTCAGTATAACTCACATATTTCTCTTCTTCGTCCACCTAATCATTACTTATTGCCATCATTTATTTATTTATTGATGTTTAAGGTCACATATTTACGCACAATGGCTAATCATGACCGTGACAGTTTTACGGGTGGAGGAAGCCGGAGTACCCGGAGAGAACCACCGAGCAACGACGAGCAGCTGCCAGCTCCCCAACATCGTAACTCCGCACTGCAGCACAGGCAGGGTTAGATTGGTTGAAGACATGCGTACCATCGACGTGCAGTACGCCTTAGTACACGGCGTCATCGTGCCCCCATGCGGGCAATGGGGATGAAGTGTCTTGCCC
Organism: Pictodentalium vernedei; assembly: GCA_031216915.1. Taxonomy (NCBI): domain Eukaryota; kingdom Metazoa; phylum Mollusca; class Scaphopoda; order Dentaliida; family Dentaliidae; genus Pictodentalium; species Pictodentalium vernedei. Next base: position 313,531,855 of record CM062297.1, read on the forward strand.
AAGGACACAACGCGGTTGCCGCAGGTGGGATTCGAACCGAGGACCTCTCGGCTTGCAGCCTGCACCTCTACCTACTGAGCCACCGCGCTCCCATTGCCATCATTAATTCCTCATCATACAAAACTCTGCCTCAAACCACTCCACCATACCCCGTAACACCAATTTTCCTGATTATGTTCGACGATTAAGTGTGAACATTTCGAAGCAAACAAATGATTACGCCTAGTAACGTAACAGGGGGGACAGCTCTAGCTTCGTTCATATTAGCCCAGAATGGCAGCATATCAGCCGAGTTAGAAGCCATATCACCCGAGTTTGATAATGGGCAATTCAATGAAAGAAAGTCATATCCAATAAATAACTAACAATTTCCCCGGGGTACCTCAAATATGACTTTTTTCAGCTATGCAGACATAAATATTGACAGCGTTGGTTGGTTGATTGTGTATTTCATTTTCGCCATTGGACACATTATACATTCAGATTTCTTTGATCTACACTACGGCTTGAATCCAAAACATCAAACTATGTCGAAGCCCCAGACAGGGAAGAACATCGTTATTTTTCCTCTACTCTATCAACGCGTCATGTTATGCCTGTAGCTTTATAACTATGGACAAAAGTAAACAGTAAATTACTTTCCATCATACTACCCTGCCCTGTCCCGTCGATTTGTGAGGCTCCACATACGCAGAGTACTAAGTCACAAATTGGTCAGTGGCAAGACCTCCAGGAACGCGAACTAATTGGGTCATGATGAAATTAATGAATTATTTAAAATTTGTGTCTTACAATTAATCGTTTACCACGGTAAGACAGGAGCCTTCGAATCGGGGAATTTCACCACGTTATACAATGGAGGCAGTGACACGTTTAACGTTCAAAAATGGTCCCGAAAGTAGCGGATTTTTAACTCTTTACCTAACCCGAAAAGCAGACGACACTTGCAAAAAAAAATTCTTGAATAACTATTTTTTTCATTTTTTGTCTCAAAAACATAGGTTATGACCCCTCGTTGGAACGAGCTCGACGAGCTCGTTCCAACGAGGGGTCATAACCTATGTTTTTGAGACAAAAAATGAAAATATTTTGAAAATTAATTGGCGATTTTTGAGAATAGCGCTGGCCGGTTTTGACCGTCACGTTGGGTAAAGGGTTAACAGAATAATTATCTCTCTCTTTCTATTCCCCTCTATCTATCTCTCTCTCTCTCTGTCTCCCTCCCTCTCTCTCTCTCTCTCACTCTATCTCTATCTTGCTTTGGGAGTTGTCGGGAAAATTGCATGTCGTTCCTCTCTCTCTCTTGCTTTGGGCGTTGAGCTTTGCATGTCGTTCCGTGGGCGCAACAAGGCACCATCTACAATACTGTAGAATTGCAGGTGGCATCTTGTTGAACTCAAGGAACGATGTAATCCATTAGAGAACGTCGACCAAATCGCGGAGGAAATAGAAATTCAAATTCTGTTTCGTAGCCAAGCTTGCATCATGCACGGGAAAAGGGGTATTTCGCGCTTACGACTTTATGTAACGCTAAAGTCACAGCAGAGATAATGACGTCATGACTATAGTGGACATTCTGTGAACTATGAAGAAATCGGACAGAGCTGAGCCATTGTGTTTGTCACACCGTGTGCATCAGTATTCGTGCATCATGTGGGATGAAAACAAAACAACTTAGTTGGAGATGGGTGATATTATAGCCACCCCCCCCCCCAACTATTTATGGGAGGCGGGTGGGTGGGGTGAAACACTTGACACGATCGTGGTTCATTTCGGGCGATTGAATTCGACCGCATGTCCGTCATGCGATAATGAATTGAATCGAATTGGGAACGACAGTATAAATAATCACTTCAGGTTTCTGTTCTGTAAATATAACAATAAACACGAAATATTACTTTATCGCATCGTGCACAATCCTCGCGCTGCGTCCAGTGTTTAACCTTTTACCCAACGCAGACGATTTCAAAATTTCTTATTTTAAATATCATTTTTTAAATTTTTTCAAAAAATTTCAACAAAACCATATCATGTGACCCCTCTTTGGAACGAGCTCGACGAGCTCGTTCCAAAGAGGGGTCACATGATATGATTTTGTTGAATTTTTTCGAACAATAATATTTTTTCAGCTGCTGAAGTTGCATATTACGCGGGCGGATGCGGGCGACTCGTTGGGTTAAAGGGTTAATATCAATTATGCCATTTACTTGTCGACGACTGCTGCACTTGCAGTCTGTTTCTGCATTAACACATTACTACATTGACAATTTAATGCACTATACTTTAAAATATGTTCCGCTCTGTTGATGGAATAGATTGCATTCGTTATTTGCAAGCGAACACTGGTAATGTGATATTCAAAGGTTAAGCTATCTCTTGAAGTAAATTACTCAATTATTTGAAAAACATTCAACAAATTGCGTTGTTCTCAACCCTTTGCGCAACAATCAAAAAAGTCCATCAACCACATTTCATTATAAGGAGGGTGGATCATCCATCCATCGTTTATTCACATCTTCTAACAAAATGCAGAGCAAAATTTATTGTTTTTATTGAGGTTTAAAGACACCTTTCATAAACAGGGTCGGATTGCAGCACACGGGGCAACCTGCGGTTTATGAGCTGAAGCTTCGCTATAGGTTCTTGTGCTGTCCTGTCATGAAGTGTAAAAAAACGTCTGATAGCACCACTGTGATTTTCTTGTAACCTCTCACCCACTGTATTCTATACATACAAAACATATTTTTATTCTCTATTCCAAATCTTACCGGAAACAAGCGTTCTTGGCCTGATCGAAAAAAGGATCATTAGATATGATTTTGGAAAAAGAGTGTCACCGTTTGCATTTTTGGTTAGAAATATGATTTCGTTCCTGTCTCCTGCGTTTTGCGCTAGGAAAATGTTAAGTAATCACTGTGCCTTGTGAGCAGTATTTATTGTATTATTGCAACCCAAAAGGCTGTATTTGATATGTATTACAGCCCATTACGTCGTAATAAATATGTGCTAATTGAACATGTGCTACGCAATAAAGCTTTTTCTTCAGTTTCGTTTATTCCATCTCGTTTTTTCCAATTGCGCGTTTATGTAAGATGTGAGAAAAAGCATCTAAAATTCATCACGATGGATTCTGCACGAAATTCCTAACCTTGTCCGCAAAATTCGATTCGAGCCTCGCTAAAATGAGGCTATAACCACACTTGGTTGACGAGTTGCATAAATTTTGTACGAAGTCCGGATTAATTAGAGATATACTATGTTTAGAAGATCCGTTCCAAAGTTAGTACGTTGTGGTGTCCGTTTACTCTTGTTGGCATCTGCAGAAGCGATTTGCTGTTTTAACCCTTTACCCAACGTAACGTTCAAAACTGGCCAGCGCTATTCTCAAAAATCGCCAAGTAATTTTCATTATTTTTTCATTTTTTGTCTCAAAAACATAGGCTGTGACCCAACGTTGGAACGAGCTCGTCGAACTCGTTCCAGCGAGGGTCATAACCTATGTTTTTGGACAAAAAATGAAAAAAATGAGTTATTCAAGAATTTTTGTTGCAAGTGTCGTCTGCTTTTCATGTTAGGTAAAGGGTTAAGAAACCTAGTCTCTTGTGAAACTTAATTTGAAGTATTGATCTCATTATCAAACTTGTTCAACCCTGCATTCCGGAAAGATATAGTCTCGTGTAATATGTAGTGCTAAATAACGAATCTTTAGAATCTTAGAATATGTGTGTTCAGGTTTGTTTTTTCCCTCCATTGAAACATCGCATTGTTACATAAAAAATCAGTTACATCATTTCAAAAGTAGTTCATGTTTTCATCAATCAAGATGACTCCAAGGAATGCTTTCTATTTTGGACTCCATTATTATTCTATTGTAGAACAGCTTCCGCTGAACTGTTCTCATTTTGTCTTGTCTGATGAAAAGTAGTGACTGAAGAATTAGAAGAGGACATTGGACCCCAAATGAAAACAGTACAGGAAAACAGTTTCAGAGGAAGAGGCACACAAATGATTTAATATATAGCCAATGTTTTTAACCTTCGGATCCTAATGGGATACTCCATGCTTGTTCAGAGCCATCAACGGGTCGAGTCTATATTCGTTACTTGGTGGAAGACCAATCAATATTTTCAACGTGCAGCCTTGAGCTGCACGTTGAAAATTTTGATTTGTTTACCACACAAATTCATTGAGCAATATATACTTTGTGAATTCAGGCCGTATTACGATCTTGGATCGGAAAGGCGGTCTTTCGGGTTCAAAGGGTTGATAAAGAATCTTATCATGAGAAATACAGCTGGATGAATGTGTTGTTATGAAGTCTTATATTTAGGCTGTATCAAGTAGGTATCGGTCATATGTGCAAACGATGTCGAGGTGATAGCTCAAAGTTGCGATATTTTCGATAATCTTTCTCGCTGGGCTAAACATAAAACGAAAAGAAAGGTATCTGGCGAACCCCGTAAACCGATTTGTCACTTAAACAGACCAGCAGTAATTCAAGCGCTGTTAATTAAGCATGAAATTTAATGTCCATTATTGTGCATTTGTTGAACGCCACCCGGGCTATCTGATAACTGATTAAAGAAGTAAGAGAGGCCAGTGTTCTCCTGCAGTCATCATCGGTGTAATTATGGCCAGTTAATGGGTAATGGTTGTAAAAACAGTACATCGCACACGTTCAGGACACACACCCATATTACGCATTTAGCCTGTCACCGAATGTCAGGATATACCAAAATTCGAGTCTTTCAAAGGAACTTTAAAGCGGATATTAAATTAAGATACATCTAATCGGCCAAATTCAAGAGAAGCAATTAAACTGAGAATTAATGTTCTGGCTATGGAAATAAAAATCAGGGGATTTCTTGAGAAATTCATTCCAGCCTGAAGGCCTGTAAGGCTGTGAATCGTTGGCCGTAAGAGCTGGGGATGTTCCATGCTATAGATTAGAGGAGGTGCCGCATCGGTGCGAAAGTATAGACACGTTGTAGTGTAGGGGAGCCACAGAGCTCATATTTAGAATAGGGGCAGTTGCGGACCAAGTCGGTGGCCATATATGAGAATAGGATCAGAAAGACGAGGTACGAGCTCAGGGAGCTACTTGCATTTAGGTAAACGGCATTACCTGTAGTAGAAGGCAAGCCATACGTAGGCAGAATAGGCTTTGCCTGTATGAACATTATTCTGAGATAATTGGAGAGGAGCGTTTAATCCTATTGGTGGCGACTGCTTGAGTGAAAAGCGTTCAGTAAAGTGACAATAAGCTAGTGGCCGTGCGACGGCAGTGGTAGGGTGACATTCCGTCACTTGTTAGAGGGAAAGCGATATAGTAAAGTGACAATACGCTTGTTGCCGTGCGACGGCAATGATAAAGTAACAATCCGTCACATGTTAGAGCAAAGGCATCTGGAGAAGTGACAAGACGTTAGTGGCCGTGCGACGGCAGTGAAAAAGTGAAGAAGTGAAGAGGTGACCAAAGAACAAACATCAGCGAAAAGGAGGAAAAACAAAAACTGCTGATTCGTGCTTTTTGGCGAAAAGCCACTGACCTCTTCAGGGTAAGAACCACCCCAACAAAAGTGAAACGGGCGGAGTCGTTACGGCGAGACATACGCGCAGGCACGGATTCAGGCGACACTCCTTGAGTTTTGACTGAATACGCGGCGTGGATCTATTTCTTTCAGCAACAACAAAGCTCGGTTTCCGACAAAGGGAGATAACCATTACTGAACCGTTTTGAGGTTTAGTAATTCGGGAAATGTCACCAGATTAGTATTTTTCAATGGGGTTTAAGGAAACGTTCGACAGCCAGAGTCCCTTCGTGTCGGGAAGTTTTACAGGTGGAGGAACCCGATTACCCGGGGGAACCTCCCAACTCCACACAATCAGACTTCGCATTGGTTGAAGACATGTGAACCATCGACGTGCAGTACGCCTTAGTACCCAACACCACAGTGCCTACACATGGGCACTCGTGATTAAGTACCTTGCCCAAGGACACAACGCAGTTATCACTGGTGAAGGATCGAACCGTGGACCTTACGGTTTGAAGTTCATTGACGTAAACACTGAGCCATCGCACAACATTAATGCAATGTCGCCATCAGTCCTGGTTATCCAGGCCTGAAGGACACAATATACTCTACTGAATTTAATGTTTTAACTCAATTAATCGGTGTTCTAGTATTTAATACGTTGTCTACAAAAGGAAGACGTTAGCAACGCAGTTTTAATTGGGCAAACATTTTCGATAGAGTTCTTCAAGAAATTTGTTTGCCAAGCGGATTCTGCCAGTCGTCTTAGTTAAAGAGTTAGGATTGGAAGCTCGCAGTAGCAGTAATGGAAAAACATCGAGGAACATTACGTCATTTCATTTAAACAGAAATCTGTGACTGATGCTGTAGAAAGAGCATTATTGAAAAAAAGAACTCTCGGCCCTCTCGGGAAATACACAGCATTTTGCAGCAGAGCTGTTCACCAAGTGAAGGAAATGATTGAATCCAAGTCTGAAAATTCTATTACGAAACGGTGAAGGATAAATTCTGTTTTTCTCGTTATTCGTTTCGATCACAGTTCTCAGTTCTTTTAAACGTGTTAGAATTGGTTCTATATTCTTAAGAACGGACACGTCTGTCTCTATTCCGGGAATTATGGTTGTCCCTAGATTGCAATTTGATTCTATTAACAGCCATACAATGCCTCGAGACAACTTTCATTCATCCGAACAATTTAATGTCATTGACTTTCTGGCTGAATCAACCACTTTATAGATACCACCAATGGATAAGTCTCTATATTATTCTCACTTCACTTCCTTCTTCCTGGCTGAAGAGGGTCTATTAGTCAATTGTGGTTTCGAATACTGTAATTAATGAAAATGCTATAGGCAGATAATCCAAAGAGTATGGTATAGAGGATATACTATCTAAGAGATTTTGCCATTTACCTGGCAGAAAACATTAAGACTAAACTTCTGAGTGCAAATAAAAAAATATGATCTGTCTACACTAATCTGATGCGACTTTTAAATAAAAGCCATTATTTATATCTATTTATTTATTGGTGTTTAAGGTCACATACTTATGCACAATGGCTAATCATGATCGTGACAGTTTTACGGGTGGAGGAAGCCGGAGTACCCGGAACCACCGAGCATCGACGAGCAACTGCCAGCTGCTCAACATTCTAACTCTGTTCAAGCTCCGCTCAAGTAGGGTTACAGCGGTTGAAGACGTGCATCATCGGTGTACAGTACGCCTTAGTACACGGCGTCATCGTGCCCCCATGTAGGCAACCGGAATAAAGTGCCTTGCCCAAGGACACAACGTGGGTCGTCCCGGACGGGGATTCAACTCGGGACCTCTAGCATAGAAGTTCAAAAGTCTACCACTGAGCCACCGCGCTTCCAAATAAGAGCCATTAATATCATGGAATGGTTGGATGGTGCGTACTAGAAGCGGGGAGAAATAATAGAGCAAGCGGTGCAGTGAATGGAGAACGAATTAGAGTGCATGTAAAGTGAATTGCTATTACTGTTTTGTGACTAAAATAGCGGACAAGGAATGTCAACAAGATCGCGCCTGTGTCGCGATCTGGTCGAAGTTCTCAGTCAGTATTTCTCTCCAACATTGTAGACGCCCCTTTGGAAGAATGGAAATACGAGCACACCAAATTTCAGCTGCTATTTTCATTTGTTTTTCTTAATTTGGTCTTAGCTGCGTAATGGTATTCACAAATAAAATATCACTTCCCGCCCGCGATCTAATCGAAAGAGACACCATTTTAGCATTCACAGAACTGTACAACATCTACTGACTGAAGTCCCCATCACGATAAAAGCCCATGTGTTACGAAGAAGTCATGTAGCTCAAGTTTGGACACTGAATGCACTTTTTTACTTGAATCTTCCTAGGAGCACGGTCGTGCTGTGGTCTTAGACGCACTTCTCGTCGATGGTGTGCGTGTCTTCAACAGCTGACAATTCTGCTTGTGACGGGCAAGTACGGTGGAGAGTCTGGCCGTTGTTTGGTGGTTCTCTCCGTTTACTCCGGCTTACATCACTCGTAAAACTGTCCGACACGATATGACCCTGGCTGTTGGAAGTGTCGTTAAACTCCACAGCAAACTACAATTGGAGACTGAAGACACATTTTCAACAACCAAAATCACATCGAGGCGAAAAGTATGCCTGTGTAGAATGCCAAATGACACTCGAAAAACACACGGCAGTGGCAAATAATTGCTAGATTTTCAGACATCAGTAACCGTGATCCGGATCCATTTTCATTGTTTGAAGACATGTACCGCCAACGTGTCATACGCAGTTGCGTACAATATCATTTTCAAACGCAGGAGATGGATTGAAGGGTCTTGCTGGAGCACGTAACACAAGTAATTCAGGCTAGTTTCGAACCCTGCGAATTTTCGACCCTGCAATCAATCAATCTCTCTCTCTCTCTCTATCAAGCTAAGATTATTTTACTGAACTCATTACAAAACGACATTAGGAACAGAACTGACCACAGACTAATTTATCATTATCAAAAATATAACACTCAGATCGAACCTCGACGTTGGGTTGATAAATTATCCTGTTGGATTAATGGGGATATTACAAGATTCTACAAAGTATTTGACAGAAGGTAATACTATTTTGTCTTTGACTATAATAACCTATTTTGAACTGAAAATCATGGTATATCAATACACATAAAAGTCCATTGTAATAGTCAATACAGATTTTCGCGTTCTGCTGAAGGAACGTGTATTTGGAGAAATTGTTGCAAAAAGTAAAATGTTGTTCTACCAAATATATATACATGTATATTGGTCTTTGGTCCCAGCTTTTAAACACCGGAATCTCAATTAATAGAAAATTTGTGAAGATACAACTGCTTAAATTTAATTTATACGGCCTATGTCAAGCAGTAATTTCACCAGGCATATTGCTGTGTCACAGCCACGGAACTGAAAACTGTAAAGGTTATCGAAAGTTGGTCCCGACGGAGGTCGATTTCGGGTCTAGACATCCAATCACCTAATCACAAATGTTCTGCCACTATACCAACTGAGCTGACGGATACCACATAAAACGGTTGCAGTTAACTCACCCAGTTCGTCAGTTCGTACTTTCAACCTGACCCCAGACAGATATTCGAGAATTGACAATTACTGAACATATATAGTTCGTCAATTGTGTGGAAGCGGGTGCCATCTGCAATGCTTTCGCGGAAGCATTGCAGATGGTGCCCTGGTCCACTCAATGGGCAGTATATAAAATCATATTATCTCTTGAAGTGCCGTACTAACTGTTGCAATTTGAGAGTCCAGGGGAGTAAAACATAAGAACAGGCTCAAGGACACAATGCAGTTACCTCTGGTGGAGATCGAACCGGTGACCTTTCGGTTTGAGGTCCAATGCTGTAAGCAGTGAACCACTGCGCTTCATTTAATGTATAGGCTTCTCCGTGCACCAGAAAACAACACGAGTAATACCTTAAACTATAACCTGTACCCAAATAACTATTATTTTCCGGTACTTAGGTGGAACTACAGTGTTTCCCCAAGGAATCCAATTTTGACGGAGGTCTGATGGACAAAATCTGGTCAAATCAGTCAGCATGGAGGTCTTGTACCCATACTTGTGTGGTCGGCAACAAATATGTGATTTTACGTTAGTAAAGTGTTGAGGTTTAGGTAGAAAATGTTATCATAAGCAAAGGTAAGTATGGTACGATAAACCAAACACAGTATTGGGGAACATACAATATAATCACCGTGAACTGGTCGTAATCCACGCGTGGCCAGTGATGTCCACGCATGATTTTACCAGATAATGAAAATTATCATCTGCAAATTTTAATTATTGAAGCACCGGGTGCTTCATTCATTAAATTTTTGATGATTATTCCTATAATTGATGTTTGGAATCTAATATTATTGCGTTCGTGGAAATATTGCCCCCCCCCCCCCCCCCCCCCTCCGCGGAAAGTGAACAGTCCATGACGGTTGTACCGTAAGACAGGTAGTGACCGGAACAGTATAACTCCGGATTACACCTGTGACATGGAGATCAAGGTGTTCTATCACGTTGCAGGTGAACAAAAAAGGAGATAGAAACATTTTATCTCACACCCCAATTCCTTTGTCTTGTCTCGGATGGTAAGAGACGTGAAATACCTGATAGAACAATAGACTAGGTGTTCAAGTACCGTCACTTGAACACATGTACTCACTTACCATATTTGGTTCCGTGCGTTCTGTGAACTGGCGTGTAAGTAAGTTACTATCCTCGCTGTTGGTATTCATGAATTTGAACAACCTGTCAACGTGCTTCGCAGCTCGGCGTCAAATACTGCACGTTTGCAGGTTGTTCAAACTCATGAATACCTCTACCTCAGTAAGTAACTATTACATGTTTTCCTTTGAAACCCCAATAAGTCACCCACCCCTTATTTCTGCACTTGAGCACAAATCTTTTGTTCAAGCCGTTCTCTCATTTTCAAAGAGAACGGAGGGTGAACTCATAGCGTATTCCGTGTCTTCTCAGAGTGGCGAACAAAGGATTGTTGTTTTAAACACAATAGCCTTTTGTTCTCCAAGTCGATCAGAGCACGTGTTTTCCTTTCTATCAGAAACAAACTTCGTTGCGTTGTTTCTCATAGAACAGAAAACGTGTGCTCTCACATTTACACGGACAAAATGTTGGTTGATGATTGTTTTAAGTTATATAGATATAACAAACAGTCCATGCCAGCCCTGAATCCGCACTGAATTAGACTGGTGGTCTGACAGCTTGGGCAGCTTGGACAAACATACCATAATTTATTTTTTACGTTGCTGGTGTGGTATTCAAAATACTCACCGTCACATGATAAAGAAACTATTACAACAGTCTGAGTTGTCATATTCCATCTCGCTGACGAGACTAGAATATCCAGATCAAACAGGACAATGTACTAATCTATATAGACCGGCTGCCCTGGGCTGGTCATTTTCCAATGGTTGGCAATATTTTCACGGCTGCAATAATATTAGATTCCAAGCACTAATTATAGGAATGATCGACAAAAATGTAATTAATGAAGCACCGGGTACAACCCGGTGCTACATTAATTACAATTTGGCTGCTGTTGATTTTTATTACCTGGTAAATGCATGCGTGGACATCACTTTACTGTGTAATTCCAAATATGCTAACCTATCTACAGGTAAAAATAACAATGAAGATAATCTGGTCAATGTGAGATACACAGAGCGTATGTTGTCCATCGGAAAGTGAGTTATCGTTCTTGGACTAACGACTGCTGGTGGGTATTTACCATACTGTAAACATTATGACTCCATTTCATAGCATACTTTCATTTTCCCCCATAGAAAACACCGCGCAGCCCTCCTACATCAGCCCAACACAGCCAGGGTCGGTTGGTGGAGGAGTGATTCCGGAGAGTTCTGCCCTAGATAAAATTGTGCACGACACTCAACATGGCACTCAGCATCGGCTTGTACTTTGCAGGACACTCAAAACGACGAAATAACCACAGACAACTCCGTAGTTATAATCAAGCTATGGAACTAAATTACGCAATAATTGGGCTTTTCCATAAGTAGGATCGTTGTTATGACAACGCACTTTAATAGCACCGCAACTGAACCGACGCTCAATCATTGTCTATAAAGGTGTCATAGTCCGACACCCAAAATGCCATTTTGGGGCTAACCTTGCAATGATGGGAAGTAAAAGTTTTGTGGTCGTTTCTAGGATACCGTTTTACAGTTTCTCCGAACCTCCTTCCACTAAAAAGCCATTACCCCGCCACTAAAAAAAATAATGTGCATGATGATCCCACGCGTTGATCTCTATCTTTGATCTTGACCTTGATGGGCAAGTCCTGAATTTTATATGCAACACACCACCTAGACGTGGTACATATATACCCTGGAACTTAATTAAGCACCCTCTGAAATGTTTCATGACAGTGAAGTTGCTTTTACTGATTATTAGGGGGCGAGGTGGCGTTGTGGTAACCGGTTCTCGTCAGGTCACCGAAGTTAAGCAACGTCGAGCCCGGTTAATCATTGGATGGGTGACCGTCTGAGCGATCAATTCGGACTCCCGCGTTGTGTCCTTGGACAAGGCTCTTAACCCCGATTGTCCGCATGGGGGCACGATGACGTCCTGAACTAAGGCGTACTGCACGTCGATGGTACGTATGTCTTCAACCAATCTAACCCTGCCAGAGCTGCAGTGTCGAGTTACGATGTTGGGTAGCTGGCAGCTGCTCGTCGTTGCTCGGTGGTTCTCTCCGGGTACTCCGGCTTTCTCCACCCGTAAAACTGTAACGGTCATGATTAGCCATTGTTCATAAGTGTATGACCTTAAACACCAATGAATAAATACATAAATATACTGATTATTATGTTTTAATGATTGCTATGTCTTGCAGAACATTTCACCTCGTGAAACATGATATTTCTGGTTGATAGCGTACCCCAAACACATCCCCCCGTACACGTGAAGCTACCCACGAATGCCACAAAAAAACGCTAGCATGCACATGTAATATCTGGGTTTTAAACAAGAAAATATATCACTTCTTTTATCAGTAAATGTTGACATGGCAAGGAGAAGACTGTCAGAGGCACTAAGATGGCAAATCGTTGGCATGCATGCAACAGGCATGGCATTCAAAACTATTGGAAGTCAACTTGGCTATAGTCATTCTGTCATCAGCAGACTTGTCCGAAAAAATCAAACCAACGATGTTAAGGACCGACCAAGGTCTGGACAACCCCAAAAGGCCTTTCTTCGGGAAGATCAGAGTCTGGCCCGCCTCGTTAGGTGTGAACCCTTTGCTTCTTGTGGGGTTTTGAAACGCTTTGGCTCCCCAACAGGCGTTTGTGCAACAGAACTGCCCGAAACCGTCTCAAAGCACTGAGTAGGAGGTCCAGAAGGGTCATCAAGCGTCCAGCTCTGTCCAATCAGCATCAAAGATGACGTTGGCGTGGTGTATGTGACGACAACGTTGGAATCTCAGGACATGGAGGAGAGTCCATTGGTCAGACGAGAGTAGGTTCCTGCTTCACGTCACAGATGGTCGCATGAGAGTGTGGAGGCATAGAAATACTGCTTACGTGCACAATAACATCAGATCTATTGTTCCTTATGGCGGAGGATCAGTAATGATCTGGGGATGCCTCTCTCGTGATTGTAAACTTGATATGGTGACTTTATGTGGGAATCTCAATGATCATGAGTACAAGCGGGACATTCTCAATCCGGTTGCTGTGCCTCATTTAGACAACCGCCCGTTGGCTACTCTCCCTGTATTCATGGTCGACAATGCAAGACCACATCGCTCCGATGCTGTGAGAGCTCTCCTTCAGAACAATGCTATTACAACACTACCTTGACCTGCAACGAGCCCCGATTTGAATCCCTTAAAACACATCTGGAACGTTCTTGGGCGTCGTGTGCAAGAAAGGGATCCGCCTGTACAGACTTTGGGCGATTTGGAAGTTGCGCTGCATGAGGAGTGGCAGCAGTTGCCTCTGGACCGTACCAGAAGACTCACTGTTAGCATTAGGAGGAGGGTTCAGGATCTCACCCGGGCACGTGGTGGATACACGCGCGACTGACGTCAGATACAGCTATTGCGTTCAGGAGATCACAAGTTACAGTTTTTTGTCACTAATTACCGACATTGTTTCATCAAGAACCGTTCCAGTACCATACTTGGCGAGAGAATATTTTTCCATCAAAAACATTAGCGACAGATGTGTGCAATTAGCGCCATTAAAATACTGCATATGTCCATCATTGTGTTGTCTTTCATTTGTCAATAGACCATTCTTTCCGCAAACAATCACTTTTGGCCATCTTAAAGATACCATGAAAGCAATGATAGTTTCAAATAACCCTTTACCCAACGTAACGGCCAAAACCGGCCAGCGCTATTCTCAAAAATCGCCAATTAATTTTCATTATTTTTTTCATTTTTTGTTTCAAAAACATAGGTTATGACCCCTCATTGGAACGAGCTCGTCGAGCTCGTTCCAATGAGGGGTCATAACCTATGTTTTTGAGACAAAAAATGAAAAAAATTAGTTATTCAAGAATTTTTTTTGCAAGTGTCGTCTGCTTTTCATGTTAGGTAAAGGGTTAACACCACTGCGAAACAAAACAGGGGAGTGTGGTGCTTAATTAAGTTCCAGGTGTATGTACTGCATAAGATACATCGTGATATCTTCTAACACTAAAAAATTATGGCCCGTACACGAAAATGTTGATGTACATGCTCATTCCATGTGTTGACTCTTACCGTAACCTTGACTTTGGTGGATCAATCTAGTGGTGGGCCAAATGTTGTGTAAGTTTTATTGTGATATCTACTTCCACTACAATTTTTGGATTGGACTCGAAAATATTGTGAATGCTTATTCCATGTATTGGCATCTATCAGTGGCCTTGATCTTGATGGATCGGCTGTGGTGCATACGTTTTGTAAGATTCATTGTGATATCTCTTCCCATTAAAATATTATGGCCCGAACACAAAATAGTTGATGTGCATGTTCATTCCTTATGTTGATCCGCCGCGAAGAGGTTAATCTGCATGCCCATTCCATGTGGTGAACTCTATCTGTGACCTGCACTTTGAGGGTCGGTCATGAATTTTGTGCACGACACACAGTCTAGTGGTTGTAATATTTTGTGTAAGTTTCATTGTGATATATAAACCAATTTATGAAAACTGTATTCTTTTGGCGGCCATTTTAGATGCCATCTTTAATATCTCGAGTTACCCAAGGTTTACAGTGTGGCATCAGATAGATTCGGATTCCGCGCAGAAAGTTTCCTTAGGAGCGACCAAACAATCTTTTAAGTTGTTCATAACTTAATGATAACTTGCGTGTTTGGCTGAAAATAACCTAGGGTGTCGATTCTCATATTAACAAGAAAACAAAATACTAGTTTGTATTATCTCTGCAAGACAATGGCGAGAGTTTAGTTTTTCGTAAATAATTTCTTCCGGTGCTCAGCAGTGACACGAGTGCTGTATCTATACCACACTGATAAAATGAATATTGTATTTGCTGTCTCTTTTAACTGGTTACCGCGTCACTTATGCGATAACAAAGAGAAATGTTTATCGGTAAGGGTGACAGCTACTTTAAATGCCATGTCTCCGGTTAATAAGCAATTATGAAGTGAGTTATTTTGAAAATTAATTGTCAGAACCTGTGTACTTGAGAAAATGATTGACTGACAACAACTTACCCTTGTTCTTGACATCTATTAAAACGACTGACAGCATCAAGCAAGTTTACTCGACTGAGAGCTGGAAGACATGCACTTGATTTTTATTTATTGGAGTTTAACGACACTTTCGACTGCCAGGGTCACCTCGAGTCGGACCGTTTTAGGGTGGAGGAAGCCGGAGTATCCGGAGAGAACCACAGAGCAACGGCGAGCAACTCCCGGACTCCCTAGCGTACTGATACCACCCAAGTAGGGTTTCTATTGGTTGAGGACAAGTGCACCATCGACGTGCAGTACGCCTTAGTACACAGCGCCACCGTACATGCACTTGATATAACTACTTGGAAGCAACAGTCTGCTGACCTCTTAGTTCTTCTCCACAATGTACTCATAGACATTTGAAAGTGCGCAGGAGCGGCATTTGATATATACCGGAGGCTATGGTTATCTATGTGTTCATTTTAGGGACGAAGTCAGATAAAGTCCATTGAATTTCGACGTGTGAACTGCAGTACAGTCGGCGTGAGCTGGTCGTAAACCACGCTTGGACAATGATGTCCACGGATGCGTTTACCAGGTAATGAAAATAAATCATCAGCAAAATTTTAATTAATGAAGCACCGGATTGTTTCCGGTGCTTCATTAATTAAATTTTCAATTTTAATTCCTATAATTAGTGTTTGATTGCACCCGTAGAACTATTGCCCACCCGCGGAAAGTGACCAATCCACGGCTGCCGTACTGTAGGATCCTGAAAATGTCAAATTTAGTGTCGAAACGAATACCAAATACCATTAGGTGGAGGGGGTTGACGACTCAGTTTGCGTTTTCATAAGACACACCCAAAATAAAAATCCTCTGCCTCATTCGATTCGAGTTTTATTTCGACTGGAAATCAGAGATTCTCAGGGTGCCACCATGACATTATGTAATGGGAATAATGGATGCAATCTATGGTCACTTGACTTGTTTACGAAGAAATTCATCCAATCAGAAAATCACCTTTTCTGGATGTACAATTTTCAGAAACAATTCACACAGCTTTCTACACTGCAAAAAATATAGGTTCTCTTTAGAACCAAAACTGGTTCTAATCTTGTCCCTGAAATGGAACCAGTTATATTTAAACAGTATTTATTTCAAATCAAATAAATTTGCCAAGATTAGCGTTCAATTGTAACAGAATATTACATGAACTGAAGTAGATTCAGCAGTAAACTTGGAGCTTATTCAACGCAGTCGCCAAACATTTTGAAACAAAGGAGATATGAACAGTTGGCATATCGAACCAGTTTTGGTTCTGTATAGAACCAAAACTGGTTCGATATGCCAACTGTTCATATCTCCTTTGCTTAATAATGATCTGAGACAACCTCGTATAAACTCTAAACCCCCTCAATTTATGTTTAATTCTGTTAATATTTAATGTTAATCTTTATAAATTTATTTGATTTGAAATAAATACTGTTTAAACAGAACTGGTTCCACCTCAGGGACAAGATTAGAACCAGTTTTGGTTCTAAAGAGAACCTATATTTTTTGCAGTGTAGGATACTAATCATAAACTGTAATTTTTCAACTAGTCTTCTAGTAACTAAAATGTGAACCATAGATCCATACCATTGGATTGCACACATATAGATAGCATTATATACGAACTCCCCTCCATGTGGCGCCAGAAAAGAGAAAAATAGACTGCAGGTGAACAAATCTGTTGAAAGAAGAACACAGTTTCAGAGGGACTGTAAAAACACATCTAATTTATGTAAATTATTTCTGTTTTCCTACCACTTTGTATTGGCCATTTTGTTGTCTTCAAAAGTATAGCTCTACCACCAAAACTCCTTGTCATGTCTTCGAGGTAACTGTGGATCAGATTTCCTTGACGTAGATCCCAACATCGGAAGTCAATTTATGGACTCAGACGAGAAGCAGTCCCCGGGCATTTCTTTGATTCGGTTTTCAGAGAAAGACACAATGAGAGGAAGGCGGGTGTCATCAGCCGCGATGAATTAAATATTTATACAGTGTCGGGAGATTGATGAATCTCGTTAACTGACCAACTTCACTCTGTATCTTTATTAAGTTTGTTCACCCTCATTAGTACAATCCGGGAGAAGTCAGGGAAGGCGATATCGCAACTGTTGAACCGATTGAGTTGAGTTATAGTACTGTTATTGCAAAAGCGTTCTCTTTCTCGATCAGATCACGGTTGCGTCGCGACACAACACTGTTGAATTTCACCTGGTTGAAACAGAAATGCCAAATTATTGAATCTTTGAGGTTATTTTCGTTTATTTTTTGATTCGGCCTCATTCTTACATTATTTTTGAATATCTCGACCATCTCGTTAAGCGTTCTAGCTACGAGTGAAACTCGTAAACGCATTTGGCGCCATTGCAGCCAAGAAACAGGAGCCAATACTATAAAAGTTTTACAATTGTATTTTATGAAATTGTAGTTTCTACCTATTAATATAAATGACTAAAATGAATCATTAGCATTTTAAAAGATATGGCAATTTGCCATCTCTGAAAACGCTTATGGTTCATTTCAACCAATTTAAAGTCATAACTAGAAAATACAATTCTAGAAAATACAATTGTAAAACTTTTATAGTATTGGTCCCAGTTCAGTCCTTAAAGAGTCAATCGTATATTCTTAGATTCAGTGGGATAGAATATTCCAGTTGGTCGAAAAAACGTACCTTAACGATTCGCTTTTCCGACCAGCTGAAATATTCCGTCCGATTGACTTAAATAATTGCCATGAATATTCATTTGCGTTGAATTAAAGTCAGAAAAGTTTCTCAATCGAGAGTTTATTTTACCGAATCTTCCATGACAATATTTATTTATTTATTTATTTATTTATTTATTTATTTATTGGTGCTTAACGCCACATCGGTAAATAAAGCTATATCGTGGCTGTCCATGACATTACTGTTAGACATGTTTGTTCACTATATATTATGAATGAGGACTGAACACAGCTCTGGTTGTATAATTACGAACCACTGATTGTTTTAACCCTTTGTGCACGAAAGACCGTTTTTTCGCCAGGATCGTGATATAACCTTACTTCATTAAGTAGATAGTTACTCGGTGCTTGTGTGCCGTAGACCAATCAAGATGTTCAACTTTGAAAATATTGATTGGCCTCCCCCGAGTAACGAATATAGACTCTTCCAACTGATGACACTGAACTGGAGTGGAAGATACCACCAGGGTTCAATGGTTTAACATCATGGTGTTTTAAAAGTAAATACGGATTACTGGTTGGAATATATTTAAATGGAGTACGAAAGAAAATCTGTCTGTGAACAAACGGATATCACATTGCATCAATGCTAGTCTGCGCGTATATTCCACAAATCATTTCTGGACTTCGCGCACACACTATAGTATTGTCGCCGTGAATTGGTCGTAATCCACACGTGGGCAGTGATGTCCACACATGCGTTTACCAGGTAATAAAAATCATCATGAGCAAAAATTTAATTCATGAAGCATTAATTAAATTATTGATGATTATTTCTATAATCAGTGTTTGTAATCTGATATTATTTATTGCGTCCGTAGAAATGCTGCCCACTCCGTTGAAAGTGACCAGTCCACGGAGGCCGCACTATACCATTGACGTAATGTGATGTTCCTTCAATCACAGAAATACATAGATATTCTTTCGTGCAGCAGTTAGTTATAGATATTTCATTCAATGTGTATCCAATTCCCATTGAAACCATTAGTGGAACTACGCTGCGTAATCATAAAACTATGACAAGTGAGTTTTCATTTCTAATGATATGTCATAAAAGATCGCTCAAATTAACCCTTTACCCAACGCAGACGATATCAAAATTTATTATTTTAAATATAATTTTTTTTAAATTTTTTAAAACAATTCAACAAAACCATATTATGTGACCCCTCGTTGGAACGAGCTCGTTCCAACGAGGGGTCACATGATATGGTTTTGTTGAAATGTTTTGAAAAATAATATTTTTTCAACTGCTAAATTTGCATATTACGCGGGTGGATGCAGGCGATTCGTTGGGTAAAGGGTTAAGTACTTCTGGAGTAACACTTCTTCTGTTGATTAAAAAAAAATGAATGTTCATGGAATATTTTTAGATTCAGTCGTCTGGGATATATCCGTTTATCGTAAAGTGAATATTCCAGACGAGTGAAGCGATGGGTTATTAAAGGACTAGCCTGGTTTCTGGCCACAACAATATCCAATTCCTTACAAATTAGACTGATGACCTGGAGCTTGGTATTGAAGATCCAACCAACTCTCCCAAACTACAAATAATTATGGTCGGTCGTTTGAACACAGTTTTCAAAATACTCTACCAAGATGTCCATACAATGGGGTGTCTCCATCCATCAGAAATTACATCTATCTGAACACACACTTTTCTTGATGGCTGACCGCCATGCTAGGCTCTTTACAAGTGTGGCAGTTTTTCGACATGCTTCACCATCATAAGAGAAGCCTCATCTCATTAGTACCACCAAATATTAGGTCATCCACTATTAATTCCGTTCCCAACCATAAGGAGGAGGTGTACCAGCCATAACACTCTCCCTCCGAAACAGCACATCGTCACCCAGAGGTTCGGAGGAGAGTGTGCACTTACCAAGTGGCTGAGGGATTAATTTTACCCGCAACTACAGTACAGTCGCCGTGCACTGGTCACTTTCCACGCGTGGGCAATATTTCCATGGACGCAATAATATTAGATTCCAAACATTAATTACAGGAATAATCATCAAAAATTTAAATAATGAAGCACCGGGTACAACCCGGTGCTTCATTAATTACAATTTTGCTAATGGTGATTTTTACTACCTGGTAAACAGATGCGTGGACGTAACTGCCCAAGTGTGGATTACGACCAGTCCACGGCGACTGTACTGTACCATGACTACAAATATATGCACGAAGCCATCATCATCATCATCATCATCATCAAAGAGGCTACAAATAGAATAACATCTCCATCATCACCATCAACATTACCAGTCACCATCATCATCACCACAACTATCACCACCACAACAACAACGAAAAAAAACCACTACAAGAACGACACATTGGCCAGCAGTGCAAATTATACTTTCCCATTAATACAGATATCTGTGTAAAAGAATTTTGAACTGATCAGCGACTAGCAAACATAATGACCAGAATTACCAAACGCCACAAGCGAATTAAAGCAAAAATTCATTACTAGTTTTCGTAACACATGCTGTGTTTTCCGCTTATAAAGCTATGGCCGTTGGTTGAAATTGAGATTCTTATTCGATTTACAAATGATTTTTTATTGAACTTTGTAGACATCGTCGACCTCGATATGAAAGAAAAGGGAAATGAGCAAACAGTTGGGGATGAAATCCATTAAGCGCGACAAAAGAAATTTAACCTATCCATCATAAAATGTTAGAAATTAAATTATCTCCTTCTCTGCTCAATCTATTTGGTAATTTCAGGATATCTCTGTCCAGAATCGAAGCAGACCCATCGTTTATGTAAATGTGAAAATCCTAACTTTTCTTTCATCAAGCGATATCATTTTCTCAAAAATGTTTATCGATATCACGTAGCATGCGCAAAGAGACGATGAAATATTTTAAATTTTACTTTCATTTACCCTTCACCTAACGTATCGGCCGCATCCGTCCACGTATTTTAAAAATTGAGCAGTTAAAAAACATTACGTTTAAAAAAAATTCAACAACTTCAACAAACCTATATCATGTTACCCTTTTTTTGGGGGGGGGGGGGGGGTGGGCATATGATATGGTTTTGTTGAAAGTTTAAAAAAATGAGGTAATAACTTAAAACAAATTTTCCCAGCGTCTGCGTTGAGTGAGGCGTAAAAGCAAATTTTAATTTTTCCCTTTAACTAACACTACCAGAAAACAACACTTGGAAATAGTTTCTTACATTACTGAACAGTTTCTTTGTTTGCTTCAAAACCTTCCTTATCATCCCTCATTGGAACGAGCTCGCCGTGCTCGATCCAACGAGAGGAACAACAATTTTCATTTTTTCCCACAAAACATACGGTAGCTTATAACCTCTCATTGAAACGAGCTCGTCGATATTGTGCCAATGAGGGGGGCGATACGCGGTGTTATGAAAACAAATATTGAAGAAATGAGGAAATTAAATGGCAATTGTGTGAATGACACTGACGGATATGTTATTACGTTAGGTAAAGGGTTAACAAACGCTAGCATGTTACTCAGAGGAGGACATCCAAAGAATCCGTTACTATAGATAACGGAATTAAAACAATATATAGTCTTTTGAAAGCTTAAATGTGCCAACTTCAATGCTAAAGCATTGCAGTTGGCATCTTCATGCTAGTAAGGGAAGATATGTTCCAAGACTAAAATCCCCGCCCTGTACATGGACTAGAGCTCGCTTAGTTTTTTTCTACGTTTACGGCTCCAGTGGCATCGTCTGACGCGACCAAGTGAAATATATGAAAAAATTATTACAGTGGGTGGAGATTCAAAGCGCATACGGCCTATTTTTCTTGGCCAGTGATCATTCTATGAATGTACAGTACGTGGAGAGTGTATTATCACTAAATCACCAGCAGAGTGGAGATTCCACCCAAGCAATAATTGCAAATGTGTTGCAAAGCATAACAAGCACAAGCAAAGTTACAGCCAATGGACCTCCGGGTTCAACCCGGAGGTCCATTGGCTGAAACATTGCTTGTATTTTTTGTCGATATGTACAAAATCTGAAAGTTATAGTTTGGGTGACAACTCCACGCCGCGGGTGATTTGGTTACAATTCACTCTTCACGTAATGTATACTCACAACCCACTTATAAAAAGGTCGAGGGTACTTCATCTCAGTTCAAATGTTGAACCGTTATCTAAGTTATTGATTTTTTGTTGTCCGGTGACTTCGCGGGGTACAAGAGAGGTTTATTTACTGAATTTGTTATTGTTAAAATTTGCCGTGTTCACTGAAGTGGCTTTGTTCATTTAACGGTGTGGGATTTGGGCTTTGGGTGGGGCCTTATTGGAACAAAAACGTTATATAAATAGACGGCAACATGGTCTGAGGTTTGCGACTGAGGGCGTCTGTTCAACCTCGACACTTCGCGTCTTGGTTGAACATAAGCTCCGAGCCGCAAACCTCAGAGCATGCTGCCTGCAATTTATCATAATAACTTATAATATTTATGGAAAGGATACACTTTCGCCAGCGCTTCCACAAGAAGCCTCATTTTATGAGTTCAAGTTTGTATTTCCTAGTTTTATGATCATTGATTTAAACGATACTAAACAGTGTGGTGTTCACCGTATTGTTGGAAATTGTCTTTTATGCATTTCGTTCCAGGTAAAAAAAATTTGAATCATCCGAAATCTTTCATTTTATTGTCTACTTTAACTGGTTGATTGCTAGAAGCCACTATCAGGGCTTTCATAAAAATGAGGGTACCAGAGCAAAGTCCAACACTTTCCTCGCTCATGTTTCATATTCAGTCAAACGCAAATAATATATTTGTTTATAATTTATTTGTTTTACAATGTATTACAAATTATTTGAGAGGGTCTGTAGGCACACTCCAATAATTTGTAATGAAACAAAGTATGATAAAAAATTCAGACCACCAAAAACAAACAGGCTCTCAACCAGTTAAGCATATATTATTTGCATATATGGCAAAAGGATCGGAGGTGCGCTTAAGACTTGGTAGCCCTCTCTTCAGTAGCAATAATAACAAACCTCAAATACAATGGCGGAGCAAACAATAGTGACTGTAACTATTCTGAACAGTGAATAAGGTAAAGGAAGTTGAGGAAATGATCTCTGAAAGAGTGAGAATGAGATAAAGAAAAGCATAAAAAGTACGTGATTAAAAAGAAAGGAAGAAAACAAGACAAGAGGAGTGTTGGAAGGAAACAAGAAGAAAAGTAAAAGCCTATAGAAAACTGGCATCACGCATTATTTCATTTTATTCATGTGTCTTCTTCAGTACTGCGACGTCAAAAATACTCTTTTAGTCGATTGGGACGTGATCGGATTGGGTCACATTCCAAACTTTGAGTCGGTATTTATAATACACGTAACAGGTTTTGCCCCTTCAAATCTCTGGTACGTTGTTTTACAGGGCAACAATCGTAAATCGAAAACTTGTTCACGAACAAGTTACGTGAGAAGCTCCCTCTTAAATGCAAGCCATGACTGTCATCTACATGGCGAAACAGAAATGTCTTTTCTCAAAAAAAAGTCAGGTCGCCAACAGATTTCAATATCAGAACCTACAAAATCTCCTGCCTAGAGTTTAACAAGCTAAAACGGACATGTAAGGCCAACTATTATAACTCAGTTTTAACACAGAACATGTATGATATAAAAAAAAAACATGGGGTATTATTAAACGTGGTATTAACAGTTCAAAACGTGTACTTAGTCCACCATCATCCTTTAATGACGGTAATAATCAGCTAACCGATAATATGTCAATTGCAAATAAATTCAATTCATTTTTTGCCAGCATAGGCAAAGTCACGAGTGACCAGATACCTCCTTCAAACAAAAACTTCATGGACTTTTTAAAGAGTAACAACAACAATTTGATAAACAGCAACGGCACCCACAACAACAATAACTATAATAACACGAACAACAACAATAACAACAACTCCAACAACACTAATAACAATAATAATAATCATTCGACGTCCTTTTTCATTTACCCTACAAATATACAGGAAGTAATCCTTACAGTTAAAACTTTCCATAGCAAAACAAGCAGAGGCTATACTAATATATCCACAAACCTGCTCAAAGAAACTATAACAGAGATAGCTGAACCCCTAACACATATAATAAACCTTTCATTCTCGTCTGGGATAATACCCGACGAACTGAAGATAGCAAAGGTCGTTCCTGTTCACAAAGCTGGAGACGCCAGAATTTTTAATAATTACAGGCCCATTTGTTTACTTCCGGCATTCTCCAAAGTTCTGGAAAAGATTAGTACAACCGTTTATCCAATTTCTTATCCGAACATGACATTCTATATCAGTTTCAGTTTGGATTCAGAAAAAACATACCACACTACACCCAATAATACAACTTATGCACAATGTTGCCTTAAGCAACGACAAACCTACCAAGGATCGAACACTGTCAGTTTTCCTTGATTTCTCTAAAGCTTTTGATACTATAGATCATTCTACACTTTTAAGTA
The DNA here is from genome assembly GCA_031216915.1 of Pictodentalium vernedei. Classification (NCBI taxonomy): domain Eukaryota; kingdom Metazoa; phylum Mollusca; class Scaphopoda; order Dentaliida; family Dentaliidae; genus Pictodentalium; species Pictodentalium vernedei. The sequence goes on from CM062297.1 coordinate 313,556,348, forward strand.
AACTGGAATACTATGGTATAAGAGGAATACCCAACTCATGGTTTAGAAGTTATTTGTCTGCAAGAAAGCAGTATTTCCAGTACAAAGACTGCACATCGACCTCCCAAAACATAACATGTGGGGTTCCGCAAGGTTCAATTCTAGGACCTCTTCTTTTTTTATTATATGTCAATGACATTAGTAAATTGATAACTTTAAACCTGTTGTCTTTTGCCGACGATACTACGACATCCACGGCAAACCATAGCCTGGATGCATTGATAGAAACAACAAATACAGAATTAGGAAAAATCGCAGAGTGGTGCTCAGCGAATAAACTATCACACAATGCAACCAAATCCAAATGCATCTTACTACACCCCCCCCCCCCTTCTTGGAAAGTTAGATGATAATCTCATAACTATAAACAATAAACATATAATACGAGTAGGAAATAATCACGAAGCCAGAACGGTCAAATTCTTAGGTGTTGATATAGATGAAAATTTAAATTTCAAGCACCACATCTCTTATGTGAGTTCAAAAATAGCTAAGTCTATTTGGGCTATTAATAGGGTAAAAAAACATTTGCCTCACAATACGCTAAAAATTCTCTATTTTACGTTAGTGCAAAGCCATTTGATGTACGCAATACACGTATGGGGACACGCACCAGCAGCAAACAAACTAAGTATCCTACAAAAACGTGCTATTCGAATAATAAACAATAAAAAGTACAACACTCACACCGAGCCGTTATTGAAGAAAAATAAAATTCTTAAATTCACGGATCTGCACAAGCTAAATATTCTGCTATTTATGCACGACTGGGCCCATAACAAACTACCACAATCGTTAGATAGGTTCTATACAATTAACACAACCGAAACAGACAGACTCACTAGACAAACAGGCCTGATAAAAAGACTTAAACCCCGAACGCAGTTCACATCAAATCTTCCCCTGCATTCCTTTCCAAAAATGTGGAATGACATTGCCTCAAATGTTCAAAGATATCCAAGAAATTAAAAAGGTGATGACTAATATGTTTCTAGACTCATATGAAGCGCTCGTCAGATGCAATAATAGGGCATGTCAGGAATGTGGAGAAGTCGGCCGCACTTCTGCAACAAGAACTGACCCACCGAATTAAGTCCACGACACTTGAATACCTGTACTCACCTACATGTACCATACCTGGGTCCGTGCGTTTTGTGAATTGGCGTGCAAGTAACGTGCTGACCTCGCTGTCGGCGTTCCTGAATTTGAACGACTGGCCAGAGTGCTGTTAGTCACCACACATTGGCAGGTTGTTCAAATTCATGAATGCCTCCAGCTCAGTTAGTAACTATTACGTATCTCTCAAATTATGTAACTGTCTCACTCGCTGTCTTCCGAAGAAAGTTCATGACCCATCATTGGGATGAGCAGCCTGAGTATGCTCCAATGGGCGCCGTGGGCTATGCTACCGGAAGGTCGGAATCACTTAATTATTTACAATTATGAATGCAGGTCTTGTTTTCTTTCTTTAACTATGGATTTAACCCAGAATATATACTGTCAACAACGTATTTAAGTATTTAAGCTTCTATATTAAACTGGCTATGGATAACACCTCACATCTCCCAATATATCCACTGTACACTGTGCAAGAACCTAATTACAGTTTAACTGACAAAATTCATGCGCCACCTATTCTGAGTTTAGCAGAAACTTTACCGAAATGATTTTAATGAATGAGAATATATACTATTTAAATTTTTTTCAGTTGCCTCATCCTCCAGCTAACGCTTCTCTCTGTTCTCCCCCCCCCCCCCTCTTTCTCACTTTGTTTCTCACTTCTTACTTCTTGCTACTTTCCTCTCTCACACTTTTTGTTCTCTATTAAGGTGGTTGACAATAATACAGCCAGTTGGCTAAGTCATCCCCCTGCAGAAAACAAGTTTTTAGTATGACATCATTATTCAAACCTGCGGTATAAAATGTAAAATATATTTAATGTTGTACAATTATATGACCATATACCTGTACTATAATGTTTTTTGAAAATAAAGTTATTCATTCATTCATTCAAACACAATTTGTGGTGAGTTTTAATTGTTCCTTTATGCACATTTCTTGCATAGTATCACTCTATCACAATTAGAGATGCCATACGACCCATTACTTACTTACTTAGTTTAAACAATATATATTGAAGGAAACAAGTTAACTGTATACATGCGAACAAGTGTAAACTATTTTAATGTTCTGCATAAAAAATATATTTCAGTGAATACAATTAACACACACTATATCAAACTAAGTTGTGGTCGTAAAGGATTCGCAAGCTTATGTGAACCGTCTCCCAGGTCTGTAAGATTATACAGTTTCAAACTGTTTAAAATCTGAAAAGAAATAAAGAAGGTAGAAGGAGAGGACGAGTGAAAGAAAAGGTGGGCGTTTGGAAAAGGCCAACTTGAATGCATAAAACATCAACATTGATCAACAACAGTTTGAGAACTGACGCTCTTGGAGATCACAGCCTTACACTAGTATGTCAGGAGAATATTCTAATGGACAGTGGTGGTGGGGTGTGGGGGTTGGGGGGGGGGGGAGGCGTGCACCGTTAAAGTTTCAGGTTCCAGGATGGTACATCGATCTGGAAAACTACCTCCAGCACCACGCATCGTCGGGATACGAGCCATGCCTCGTCAAGTGTAAGTCGCATTATTTCATTAGCATGCAATGTATTGCCAAATAATATACGAAACACTGCTAATTCCCCACAGCACACAGCGACAGCAGCAATGCCCCGGAAGCCCGCTTCCCTCTGGAACGAAAAACCTTAACAGCGTGAGGAGCGGAGAGTGAACCAGGCACTCACCCCGCAGACATTTCATTTAATGTTGGTGTTTCACTAAAAGCTCACGTGAGACTGGCAAGCAAACCTTCCGTCACCCGATCATCAGGTTGGCTTGATGGTCCATTAACAGAAGAGCCACTTGCCGCTCTCTTAGAAACTCATTTGTTGGAAATAAAATATATTTAGTTCCTTAAAAAGTGTCCATATATCTCTGAAAACTAACCCTTTTTTCAGCCATTTTTCGTCATGCGACCACCACCTTAATCAATTCTTATTTGGCAGAGCTCTCATTCAAATAAGATTTAATATAATAAATACTTAGGTTATCACCCGAATACACGGAAACGACCACTCTACTGTTAACTGAATACTCCTGTTAACTGAATAGTTTTATTGGTAAAGTGACTATTCAATTTACAGAGTACAATTGTCTGTAGATTTAACTGAATACTCCTGTTAACTGAATAGTTTTATTGGTAAATTGACGATTCAATTTACAGAGTCCAATAGTCTGTAGATATTGTCGAGTTTGAGTACGTAAATACAGTATAGTCTCCGAGGAGTGGTCGTAATCCACGCGTGGGCAGTGATGTCTGCGCATGCGTTTACCAGTAATAAAAATCGTGATCAGCAAAATTTAATTAACGAAGCACCGGGTTGTACCCGGTGCTTCATTAATTAAATGTTGATGATTATTCCTATAATTTGTGTTCGGAATCTAAAATTATTGCGTCCGTGGCAATATTGTCCACCCGTGGAAAGTGACCAGTCCACCACGACCGTACTGTATGTGCAGGATTGATTAAATAGAAAAGCAAATACTAAAGTAATTACAAAAGTCTAACATTCCATATGTTAACCCTTTTACTGCTACGCCCCTTTATCCATATATGGATGACTTCCATGTTCTCCCGTATACAAGGAAGTTCAATCAAATTTATGACATACTTGAAACTCTATTATCTGATTAATTGTCGAAAAGGGCTGTCCGAGCCCTTTCCAACAATTAAACAGATTGTAGGTTTGGTTTGCGCACACAAGAACGTATAGATAATTATCATAAAAATAGTCGACAATAGTCGCTTTCGGCAGCGAAAGTGTTAATATAATGGGTAATAATTCGACGCATTGAGAATTCGTGGTTCCAATTTGATTAAATATCTTTGCAACCCAGTGCTGGTTTTATATATTACATTACTGTCAACTGGGAATTTTATTAAATATTGAATTATTCGCCCCTGGGACTCCTCAATCTGCAGACAAAAGACAACTTTCTATCAGAGGACAAGACCTAATACAAGTGTAGGAGTTTTTTAACACCTGTGAATTTAAAAAAATAGGTAGGAAGAACGCGAGGGAGGTGAACACCGTGCTACGTGAAACTGAAAACAATTGATATGCGCTCCATTTGACTCTATTCCAGTCAAGGCAGTTGTAACAATGTTTAACTTATTCGGCACTGACTTCCATTTGAATTATATGTATACAATTTATTTATTTATTTATTTATTTATTTATTTATTTATTTATTGGGATTTAACGACACTTTCGACAGCCAGGGTCACCTCGTGTCGGAGAGTTTTACGGGTGGAGGAACCCGGAGTACCCGAGAGAACCACCGAGCAACGGCGAGCTACTGCCAGACTCCCCAACGTACTAACTCCACACATGCAGGGTTAGCATTGGTCGAAGACAAGTGCACTATCGACATGCATTACGCCTTGAATGCACAGCTCCACCGTAACCCCACGCGGGCAATCGGAATGAAGTGCCTTGCCCAAGGACACAACGCAGGTATCCCTGGCGGGAATTGAACCGTGGACCTTTTGGTTTGAAGTTCAATGCCGTAACCACTGAGCCACCTCGCTCCCATGTATACAACAGGGCAAGAATACAGAAAATGGGTCCATCGTGCGTGTGTGGTTGGGGGGGGGGGGGGGGGGGTGTCCTCCATTTGTATCCCCTTGTATTTAGTGAAAATTTATTAAAATGGTCCATTTGATGTTTGGGCTGTAGTAAAAGGAAATTAAATTCTCTTCCCTCCCCACCTTCATGAAAATCGCGCTTTAAAGTTTTAACCCTTTGAATACTGATGTTATCTTCCAAGTCCCGTTCAATGATACCAATGGAAAGAGTCCATATTCACTACCAGGGGGTAGACCATTCAATATTTTCAACGTGCAGATTTCGGGTTGCACGTTGAAACTATTGATTGGTTACCTAAAACTTCACTGAGCAGTCATCCCATTTGGTGATATTATGACATATCAATGTTCCTGGAAACCGCCATTAGGGTTCAATGGGCTAACTCAGCGATACGATGAACGAAGTGTTTGAAACTGAATAAGAAAAAGGAAGTCTTCTATTTAAAAAGGTGTATTTCAAGAAGTTTCAAACTTTTCTTTCTCCAGTTTATCGTCAATTATATACACAGAACGGCATTCGAGTTCGAAATATCATTTTTTACCGCACGAGATCGATTTGAGCGGAGGGATAATATTGAAAGAGAAGCCGAAGCCTTCGTGTTCAATATTATCCTTCCGCCCAAATCGATCGAGTGCGGTAAAAAATGACAGTTCGAACGCGTATGCTGTTCTGTTTTATTGCACGCATTCACTTCACTAAAAAATTATTCATCGATTTAGGCGGAGGGATAATATTGAACCCGAAGCCTTTGGCTTCTTGTTCAATATTATCCCTCCCCCGAAATCGATCTCTTGCGGTAAAAAATGACAGTTCGAACGCGTATGCTGTTCTGTATTTGCTGCAAGCCTACAGTTTACTAAAAACATATTAAAAACACAAATTATTGCCAAAAATAACCAAAACGTAAAAAATGAAATAGTTAAATAGTCCGTGCACGTGATCCGTATTGTTCAAGAACAATACAAAAAAAAAAAAAAAACAAAAAAAAATTCTTCGCTTCGGTTTTTGCAGAAAAAGCGTGTATTTTATGAAAATAAAAGCATAGACGTGCAATAAAACCTATTGCGTTCTGAAATATGTATGTATAATGAGAGAATATACAACAGTTCTCTTTTCATACTCTGAAAGTAAGGCTTTTAATTTAAAAAATACTGACATAGTATTTGTGGTTTAATCCTTCTACCCTGTGTAATTATTTTCATCATTTGCCTCCCAGTGTTCACACCGTCGGGATCTAATGGTGACAACTACACTACAAAAATCGTTTGGCGCCAAAAATACAGCTTTTGGCACCAACATTTTAACATCATAAATATACTTTGGGTAAGTCTCAAAAGGCTTTGTGGTTGGTTATTTCAGTGCGTCGTTTCGATAAAATCGCTGCCCAAAATTCCAGCCTGTCAAGTAATCAACCAATAACAGTATAATCATGACTTCTTGTTATAGATACACGGAATTAACAGTTTATCCATCTAACCTGAATCTTACCGAAACGGTATTTGCTACTAATTTATTTGGAGTGAATGAACAGTGAATAAATAATAATAATAAAATTATTTTGTAAACGTAAATAATAGCCTTTTACTTCATTTTTGTTTAATTAATAAATAAATAAATAAATTAATTAATTGATTATCTATTCATTAGATTTAGTTTTTTTATCTGTATTTTTATCATTTATGATTTTTTTGCAACTAAAATACTTAAAAGAATTAGATAATACTAAAGAGAGAATATCTAGTGTTTTTGAGTGCATACCGAAAATTATCTCATGTGTGGCCGCGACAAATGTTGCGCGAGCGAAAAATAACCATTCATCTCGGTCACGAGTGAGATAAATTTCGGTATCCACTCAAAAACACTAGATTTTCTTTTTATTATACGCCTTTTATAAGAATCTGATAATTCCTATCGATAATTCCATTAATTCCAACCTTGAATTGATGCATGAAAGTAAACAGCTGATGCGCATTGATACGCGGAAGTGATTTGAGTTGTTAATCGGAAGACGGTAGCGTCTTGCGATCTGATTCAGCTGGCGAGTTTCATGCATCAATTGAAGGTGAATACGTGTTGAATTATTGCTGGAAATGATCGATATCGACTCAAAAAACACTAGATTTTCTTTATACGTTTTTAGAACAAATTGATCATTTCCAGTGATAATTTGATTCGTATTCACCTTGAAGTGATGGTTTGAAAGCCGCCGTTTGATTGATACCGTGAACGTGAAAATTTCTACATCTTCACAGTGGAGGAAACGATTTCTATCTTTCCGCAATTTTTTCGATAATCTATCGTTTAGCGTATAATAAATTCCAATGTCGTACTTTGAGTGCAACAAGGTACCATCTGCAGTGTTTTGCATAAAGATGGCCTCTTGCTGCAATTAAGGGACAGTATGTAGTGAACTTGTTTAAATTTATAATCCGATTCCATTTGGCACTAAAATCGTTCAGCTGGCACGACAACATTTCATTTGGCACCGAAAGAAAATCTACGTGGCACCAAAGAATTTTGGGCCAGCGTGAACACTATTGTCTCCAAATTATAACTAGAATAGGCTCAACAACCTATGAGGGATCATCAGCTATATTTTGGGAGCAAACTTGAAAGGAAATTAAAAAAAAGAATAAATAAAGTTTTGGTGAATAGCGCTACTAACTGACATCTATACCAATGGATTGCTGTAACGCTCATTGGTCCATAAATATTGAGTTGCACTTAACCCTTTTACTGCCACGCCCACTTTAGCCACATACGGAGGACCTCCATGTACGCCTGTATGTGAGGACGTGCAATAAGATTTTTGACATACTTGAAACTCTAGCATCTGCTTAATTGTTGGAAAGGGCTCTCCGAGCCCTTTACAACAATTAATCGGATGGTAGGTTTGATCTGCACGTACCAGAACTTACAGATAATCACCATAAAATAGGCGACAATAGTCGCTTTCGGCAGCGTAAGCGTTAACTAACAACGCTCAATTAAAAACAAAACAGTGTCTCGAACTTTTTCTATTTCCCGATGCCTCGCAATCGCCGATTACGTTTTAAAGAAAATACTTTGATGTCTGCGAAAAACGAATATGTTGTTGATGGACACATTTTCACAGCAATACAAATTGTATATTTAAAAACATATTTTAGTTTTTATTGACAAAAATGTGCCCATATCTAACAGAAGTTTCCGGGTTACTAATTTTCGTGCTCGGCATTCGTTTTATGTTTGGTGGTGTGAACGCTGTTAGGCCGTGACTGTAGTCGCCGCATAACAACTTCCACGTCATCAAACGTTATCGATAGGAAGTGTTTGTGTGTTGATCGATCTTTCGTCATCTTGAGTGGAGTAGTTTGAGTAGAGACGTTTTTAGCTGAAATTCAGCAATCCAGTTTAATGATGTGTGCCAGGTCGATGCCCCCCGCCCCCTTCCTTCTTACAATCTGTTCAGGGGTGTGAGCAAATCCTTTAGTATAGCCAACTAGTTGTATGTAATGTGCATTTCGATTGCGATTTGTGAGTTCTGCTTTCCTCTACGAAAAAGCTCAAACCTAATCTCCTTTGCTCTACGCCTTCTTATCCGCTTCCTTACAAAAAGTAACAGAAAGTAAGCAGGAGTGCTCGTTTCCCATTGAGAGACCATGTAAAAGCAAAGAAGCTTGTTTACTGTGGGAAATGAGTATTTTGCTGAATAAAACTAGTCTCAAACGGACATCCTAAGTAATTCCGAAAGCGGAACAGCGCATGTTTACGACATTAATCGAGTTTCGCAGAGTACCCTGACTGTTTATCATTTCAGTTTCTTTTAAACTGGGGTTTAACGACACTTTCAACTGTCAAGATCGCGGTTCTATCCGGGTATTCCGGTTTCTTCCACCTGTTTAGCAGGTGGAAGAAACCGGAAAACCCGGATAGAACCGTCGAGCAGCGGCGAGCAACTGTAAGACTCTCCTACTTACTAACTCTGCACAAGCATAGTTAGCATTTGTTGAAGGCAAGTATACCATCGACGTGCAGTACACCTTAGTATTTAGCGCCAACGTGCCCAAGAGTGGGCAATTGGGATTAAGTGCCATGCTCAATGGGCTCCGCAGTTATAAATCGAACCGTTGATGGTTTAAAGTCCAATGCTCTAACTAGTGTTCAGCCGATGATCGGAACCGGCCACCACAATCGGCTGATTCTTGGCAATCGGATGACATCGGCAACGGCTCCTGGTACATCGGTTCAACCGGCTGTTGCCAAGCATGTTGTGATGATTCATTAACTGCATCTTATTATCTTCTGCAATTGTTCAATTGTTAATGTAAAATGATGTCAATGATACCATTCAATAAAGTTGAGAAACAACCACAAAGTGTATCCTTAATCTCTCTAGACGCCCCTTTACGGGATATACAAGTTAAACGACACGTAAAGCTTACAATTGAGCGTACTTGCGGCAATCGCCAGTTCATACCGGGAAAGTGATGGTTACACTCGATTGACTCAGGTCGCAGTACAATTACCGGTCGCACGCACTTGTGCGGTAAACGTGGCACTGAGAGCCACGTTTACCGCCCAAGTGTGCGCGACTGGTAATTTTACTGCGACCCCAGTCAGAGAAGTTTAACACTGTGAAAAATGTTCAGTTTGATATAGTTCTTTCGAGCCTCGACTTCTCTAGTAATGCAATTACAATCTGAATCGGCATCAGAATCGGCCGAGTGTGAGCTCAAATAACCGATAATCGGTCAGTGACCATTTTTGGTAATCCGTTGAACACTATCTCTAACCACTGAGCCACCGCGACCCCATTAGTTCCATTATACACAATTTAAACTTTGACGATCTGACATAATAAGATATATTACCAGTCGCAGGAGCCCGGTGGCTCAGTGGTAGACTGTTGGATTTCTATGCTAGAGTTCCCGAGTTCGATCCCCGTCCGGGACGACCCGCGTTGTGTCCTTGGGCAAGGCTTTTTATCCCGGTTGCCTACATGGGGGCACGATGACGCCGTGTACTAAGGTGTACTGCACGTCGATGGAGCACATGTCTTCAACCACTATAACCCTGCTTGAGTGGAGTTAGAATGTTGAGGAGGTGACAGTTGCTCGTCGATGCTCGATGGTTTTCCCCGGGTACTCCGGCTTCCTCCATCCGTAAAACTGTCATAAATATGTGACCGTGAACACCAAAAAATAAATAAATAAATAAGTATATTATCAATGACGTGTTAGAAAACTGTAAACCAATTATCTCATTGGCTGTTCACTATGCTAAGAAGCCACGGAGAAATTGATGGCAAACACTGTTTCAGAAATTTTGTTGGAATTACGTCAAGGGAGCATTGTTTTGAAGGTGACTTCCTAATAATGGACGCAATATCCTCATCGCTCACAGACCGGAAACACTCGAAATGTGTTCCACCAAAGGTTGATTCTGATCGCTTTACTTCAGACATAGCTTCAGTTGGATTTTCAGAAGAGAAGCCGGATCTTATAGTTTCGATTCTCTGTACGAAGTAGTCGGCGAATGTGTCCGCCAATTCTCCAGCAGAGGAATGTTCTGGGAGGGAAATGTTACCTTTCTGATGAAATACTTTGTCGATTACAGATGAAATGATGTTTGGGCGCTTTGAATTGTCCATTACAATATCAGCAAAATACTTTTGCTTGGCTTGAAGGATGAGCTAATTTACGCGATTTCAGATGGTATAATGTTCCTATATTTACGATAAGTTATCGAAGTTTTTGATCGTGATGATCTTGGCAAATTGAGTGCGAATTTAACAAGAAAATGATCTGATAATGCCAAATCAGTGACTTTTATATCAGAAACGAGATTCGAATCACAGTCGCGAGTGATGATAAGATCGAGAGTATGTCTGCTTCTGTGAGTCGGGCCGACAACGTGCTGAGTAAGTTCCATGGACTCGAGAAGATCCAAGAATTTATGTGCATCCGGATCCACGGCGTCATCAACATGCAGATTAAAATCGCCGGTCACAAGAAATGGGCCGTTTGATACAACAAGAGAACCAAGATGTTCACTAATTTCCGCTAGAAAACCATTGATAAGTTCTTTCTGTTTCGTTCCCTTTTTGCACGGGCTAATTTGAGGTCGGTAGATGATGACTAAACGGATTGCACGGGACCCCTGTTTTAGTGAGCCCGCTATAAACTCGAACGTTTTGTATTTTGACATAGGTTCCTGCTTAACTTTAATATTATTGTCAAATAACATTCCAACACCACCGCCTTTCTTGATAGTCCGTGGAACGTGCAGCAAAGTTTTGTCCTTCCGTTGAAGTTCACCAACGGTCATGGTGTTTCCAGCAGTCAACCATGTTTCGGTAAGCAATCATAAGGACAAGTCAATGTCTTCCATAATATCACGGATGTCGCCAGTTTTATTGACGAGAGATCTAGGGTTAAAATTACAGGCTTGAATAGTAGGCATAGACTCATGGAGAACTATCAGATTACTGAGTTTAGGGCCATCACATTTTCTTTTCTTGATCCGTCTGCGCCCACCTTTTCGGTTCCTGCGCTTCCTATGAATGGCGACGGTCTTAATGTAATCACACAGAGCAGGGTCAAGACGATATTGATTGATTTGTACGTACTTGCTGTTCAAAGCACGCAGTGTATTTGAATTGTAAACAATACGCCCGCTTGTCGGTGACACAATAGGTTGCATGTGATTAGTGAAAGTCAAGGTAGACAGCATATTCAAGTGTAGGTGAACAGTACTCACGACAGTCCAGAATATAACAGAAAATGTCAATAAAACAGCACTTTTTGAGATTCCACGAAGGAAAAAACTGGAAGTTTCCAATCCCCCAGCACATATCAGCAGTCACAGGAAATTTCCATATTGAAAATTAAAGTTAAACAAGAGAAATGAACGAAAAACGAGAGAGTAGAAAAAAATTGCTGCTTACACACAGGCGCAATAATAACATCCCCTTCTTCCATGAAAGAAGCCCGCGTTGTTCCTCTTTTGAAGAAACCGGGACTTGACAAAGAAGTCCTGAAGAATTATAGGCCAGTTTCAAATCTTTCCTTCCTTTCCAAACTACTAAAACGGGTGTTGTCAGATACGTCAGCACCTGACCCGATGTGGTCTTGAGGAGGAGTTCCAATCAGCCTGCAAGCCATGTTGTAGTACTGAGACTGCGCTTGTCCGTGTGCAAACGTGAAGTCTGTGGACAAACGTGAAGTCTCTTGTTTGGACCTTTTAGATTTAAGCGCGGCATTCGATACAATTGATCACGCCGTGCTTCTTGATAGATTAGAGCACCGATTGGGTATTGTTGGGGCACCATTGAGATGGTTCTCGCCATACCTAACTTATAGATCCCAGAGAGTGGTGGTCGGCGGTGCAGAGTCGAAAAACGTTCCCTTGGAATTCGGGGTGCCTCAAGGCTCCGTGTTAGGACCCTTGCTTTACATTATGTATGTTCTCCCTCTAGGCGATATCATCCGTAGTCGTGGCCTGAGCTTTCATTGTTACGCTGATGACACGCAGCTTTACGTGCATTTTCAACCGGAGACCGAAGTGCAAGCGGCTAGCAGCCTAGAGTCTTGTGTATCTGACATCAAATGTTGGATGACACGTAATTTCCTGAAACTGAATGCAGACAAAACGGAAGTGATATACATTGGTTTACCTCACCAGCTATCCAAAATATCTAAACCGCATCTTGAAATTGAAGGTACCGTTGTTCCCCCTTCTACTGACGTTCGAAACCTGGGATATTTTGTCGATGACAATCTTGCTGCCGAGAAACATGTGATGCAAGTGTCTCGGTCAGCTTTCCATCATCTTCGAAATATCGGCAGGGTTCGTAGCGTTGTTGACGAGGGAACGGCAAAGCAGTTGGTGAATTCCTTTGTAATCAGCCGCCTGGACTATTGCAATTCGTTGTTATATGGCTGTAAGAAATCACTTATAACAAAACTGGATAACGTCCAACGGTGTGCAGCTAGGTTGGTATGCAGAGCATCTAGAAATTCTCACGTAACTCCAATTCTGCGCAAACTCCACTGGCTTCCTGTCGAGGAAAGAATCAAATTCAAAATTCTGTTACTCACATTCAAGTGTATTAATGGCCTTGCTCCATCTTATCTAACCTCGCTTGTCGAGGAATACAAACCAGCTAGAGCTCTCCGATCTTCTTCCTCTAACAGCTTGGTTAGAAAGTCTTACAATTTGGTTACTGCAGGAGATCGCTCATTTTCGGCAGCTGCACCCTACCCCTGGAATCAATTACCGGAACAATTCAAAGTATCCAAAACCGTAGAGACATTTAAGTCATCTCTTAAGTCATACCTGTTCAAAAGTGTGTACAACATCGAATAACCTGTATTTGTGTTTGTATGCATTTCTTTATTTGTATATATAACATTGTTTGTGAAGCCCGTGAGCACCTTGTGTGGAGACTCGGCTATAAACTACATTATTATGATTATTATTATTGACTGTTTAGCATTCTGTTATACAATATTTAAACTTTGACGAATCATCCTTCGATGGAATTCAAATAAACTTTTATTAAGTTTTTAATTAGATTATAAAAAAAGCCTCAAAAAATCGAATTTAAATTAACTTTTATTAAAATTTTAATTCGATTAAAAAAAACCTATGCGTAACCTAAAAGAAATTGTGACATCATGACCCCGGGGTCTCCCAAATCCCCATCGAAATGCGCATAAAACATACCACTCCGCTTCTTGTTTAAAGCCTTCGTTTAAATTTTAACCCGTTTTTAAGATGTCAAATGAGATGCCATTTCCCGACTTTCGACTAAAATAGGGGAAATCGAAAGTCCCTCGAAATGTTTTCGCAGCACAGTGCGAAACAATCCAACAGCAACAAACAAATCAGAACTAGGCACGTTACTTCTTACTTTTAACCCTTTGAACCCTAGTGGTATCTTCCATATCAGTTCAATATGGCAGCAACGGGAAGAGTCCATATTCTTTATTTGGGTGTAGACCACTTAATATTTTCAACGTGCAGCCTTGGGCTGCACGTTGAAAATATTGATTGCTCTACACCACACCTCCACTCAAAAGTCAACCTACTTAATGAAATTATAAAGTATCATGTTACTGGGCCGGAAAAGCGGCCTCTGGGGTTCAAAGGGTTAACAACTACTTTTCTTCGAGTTTTTAATTACTGAAATAAGCATGAATTTTGTGGTTTGTAGTTTTCTGTTATCTTACAAAATGGTCCATTCATGTTGAGAAGATTTGAAAAGTTTCAATTAAAATAAGGAGATCACGAACTTTAGACATCTGTGCACTTGCAGTTATTGGTGTTTGTTTTAAGACGATGTTGTTGGGTGATATGTGAATGGCCCCTCAATCATTCACTCACATTCTCAGGATCTCTGGCGGACCCTTATTATGTGTGTAGGGGTGCGACGGCCCGACTTGGTGGCAGGCGGAGACAATGACTTACCTCAAAACCAAATCAATATGGTGATTGACCACTGGCATTGGCCACCAGAGGGCGATGTGTTAGTCTATGTGTGAATCCATCTGCTGTTCTATACCACCTTTTTGAGTAATTGTATGTATGACTCGGGGAGATGACTTACATAAGCTGCAAGCTTCCTGTCAAATCCCTCTATTATTCTGATTACTGTTAATATATGTTATATTTTGAGCTATTGTACTAGCACTGTTACTCTTCTGGTATTCAGTTCTGTAATATATTGCATATGCCTTCAATAAATATTGTTTAAACTAAATTTAGTCATTACACGGAAACGCTTTGTCCTTGTTTTCTGTTGAAATGTTTTCCTTCCCAACCGCTCAACAGAGAAGAATCTCAACGTTACAGTCAGTGATGAAATTCCAAACACACCTTCACTAAAATCGGTGGTAAACAACAGGACACACATACAGTACTTTGATCACAAAGGAGACTTTCTCGCAAACGGGGTGCGACTTGATTTCGACAGCGTCAAGACAAAATTCGCAATAACATCTCAGATTCAGTATTCTCGAATTTCTTTTTCAATGGGTGAGGTCCAACAGTCTTGCGGAAGGAAAGCAGGCAGAGATTTTCGACCAGAACACGATCCAGTCGCGACCCGGTCTAAATGCTCTATTCGCTTTTTGATAACTTCAATGTACGTAAAATAAAATCCAACAAGATGTAGATAAAGTGAATCATTTTACTAAGTGATCCATCAGATCTGTTGTGATTAATGACTTTTTTGTCGGAATTACAAACATCACACTCTTTACATACAGAGTCGCGATCCTGTTGCAATTATCATTCCGATTGTCTCACCACAGAGATGGAAACTCTTTAACTAGCTGACGAGAATGGGTTCTGATTTCGAAATATTTTATTAATGAAGTTTCGATACGCTCGTATATAGAACGTGTCACAGCACGATCACGATCTGATCTTGAACAATACCACTTTGTGATAACAGTAAAGTATCATCGTTATAACAACGGGTGTACGAATGGACGTTGTTTTTGCTTTGTTAGTTATAGTTGATATATCTCACTTGTACCACTCATGATAAACACCACCGGTGGATGGGGTGAAGACACCCATCCTGTAATTTTTCCAGTCGGGACCTATTCGCCCGGATTGGAGTCTAACATATCAACTTTTCATTTCCTATTAATCACGTATTTTCCCGAAAGACTAGATTTGATACTTGCAAGCAAGATAAGTGTTCCACACACAGTCGTTCTTACAAATTGAGGTCTGTTGTACCCGATTTGAGAGAACCGGCACAGTACGTGTTATTTAAATAAGAAGTTGCGTCAAGAATATTACATGTATATTTTATTTATTCCTTAGTGAATTGTAAAGAAATCTTGAGTTGTTAACTATAATCACAAGTGACTAATATTTCAGCTGCATCTTCAAGGCATGACTTCGACGAAGGAGTCAGGACAAATTAGGTTTACAAACCCCGACTGGTTATCTTCGCGACGCCCCTGGTGGGAATATCGAGAATAAAATAATCTTAAAGTGAAGTGGACTTGACAACCCTTACTTAATCCCCGTTCCTTATTCAGCATTCGTTATCAACCGATAAAATCGGTTGATAACGAATGTCGAATAAGGAACTGGGAATAAGTAACGATTGTCACGTCCGTTAAAATAAACCAAATAACATCTATAAGGAAGCTGGCTCTTGCTATTACAAATGACGCAAACATGCCCAGCCCTCATCTCATTTTCAGACATTCGTTGACATAAGATATGAGTCGGTTGATATTTGTAATAAAAGACTTGCACTATGCTGTGGTATCCACTGTTTAGTTGATGAAAGACTCAAAAGGTTCGATGAGATATATTGTAAACTTCCCCTACCGACAGAAATAACACAAATCAAGGCTTATATGCTACATTCGTCAAATTTATCCCACACACTCGACTAGTAATTCAATAACACTCCACAAAGCGAACTGACGGTGCTTAAAACAGGATTTTTCTCGTACTCATCAGGTCATGCAAATTGACCCACTTTCTGAGATCAGTCTCCTTTCGGGTTGTGGAAACTATGTCTGGGTATCTCCAAAATCGCAAATTAAATCATTAATCGATTCTGTTCGTAGCAACTTGATTCATGAAAAGAAACTGATTAGGTTCTGTGTCAAGGACGAGTTTCCATGGCCAAACAAACTTCTGCTGACTACGATAATTAAATTCCAGACATAGTTCATGTACCTGGTGTTCATCGCTCAAATTATAAAAAAGTGGTATTGTTGATGGGTACGAATCTGATTTTTGTTGGTATTCAGTGTAGAGCTTATCCAAAGTTGAAAGCAAGGTACAAGGTACTAAATTTTATCTCCAAGTGACTGCATTATCCCGTCCAAAATAGTAATTACATATTTTTTATTACACAAGGTTTGCTGCTCCAAATCAATTCATGCACATGGCCCGTACCGTGCCAATGGTTTGCCATAGACTGGGACTCGGAAGATTGTGGAATTTTAGGCGCCTAACCCACTGATACGTCACGTTAGTAACACGTTTACATTTCGTAAAACAACTTTATACAGCATTTGTGCACAACAAAGACGATCCACAGGAGCAGGGAATCATTTTGTGTAGCGTATGTGCGCAATAGAAACTGCACTGGAGAATGGTTTTCTTGGAATTTATTGTTTGCCTCCAATTTAATCATTTACGTAACACGACTAGATAAGTGAATTTATTTAAAAATAACTGGACATTATTAGAAGGGCAACTTGATATTAATTTAAAAAAAAATACACAGTTATCGTCCTACAGTACGGCCACGGTGGACTGGTCACTTTCCACGGTTGGGCAATATTTCCAGGGATGCAATAATTATACAATAACAAAATATTCGAGGGCGTTGGGCTCCATTATCGGACCGCTATGAGTGATTAGTAGCCCAGCGTTCATTAGCGGCCCGAGGCGATAGCCGAGGGCCGCTGATGACAGTAGGGCTGCTAATCACTGATAGCGGCCCCATAATGGAGCCAAACGCCCAAGAAAATCTTGTTATTATTATTATTATCAATACCGCTCTGCTTTACTTTGCATTCAGACACAGTAGTATCAGCAGGATTACTGGGGTTACCCGTTAAATATTTACAAGAAAATTAACAGTAACATTTATTAAAGATAAATTTACAAACTCTCCTTGATCACTGTCGTCGGCTATTCAGTTGTTCTTGTTTATGTTATAGTTTATCGTGCAGTTATTTAACGTAGCTGCCCGCATGATGTTCCAATAATTGGCCTTCTTACATGTATTACTTATATTGATGTTTGTCGTCTGCAAACTGTAAACATAAACAACGCTTCCGGAAATAGGCCATGACGTCATATTTGACTCCGGTCCCCGGTTGATAATGGCTATAAATAGCCATTATCGACCAGCTGGAAAATATGCACGTCTATTTATAAGTCTGTTGGACTTCCTTACCGTCTATGAAAATTACTGTTAATGTGTTGGTAACGCACAGAGAATTGATAATAATATTAGATTGCCAACACTAATTATGGCCATAATAAGGCAATAATCGAACGCTATGAAGACAATATTCTAACATTTTATACGCTTTTCCCTCCTTGTCAGAACAAAATATTTTCCAAGAATTTTCCCATTGCTTCATGTATTTAAACATATAACCATGCTCTAAATCCTATTTAACCTCTTTACCTTGAAAGTATTTAGTAAAGATTTTGTTTCTTAACCCTTTACCTAACATGAAAAGCAGACGACACTTGCAAAAAATTTCTTGAATAACTAGTTTTTTCATTTTGTGTCACAAAAACATAGGTTATGACCCCTCGTCGAGTTCGTTCCAACGAGGGGTCATCACCTACGTTTTTGAGACACAAAATGAAAAAAATAATGAAAATTAATTGGCGATTTTTGAGAATAGCACTGGCCGGTTTTGTCCGTTGCTTTGGGAAAAATGTTAATATTGCTATAATATAACATTATGGCAAAACATGGCGTTATTAAAGCGTTAGTTGCTCCACCAGGTTTCCTCTTTATTACAGGTCATGGTGGTTTAGTACGGATATACACAACAAGAACTCTCGAATAAAGAGCAAATGTGAAGTATAGAAATACCCCATGACGAAGAGAGAGTTCACAGAAATATTATCGTTTCGTTGACGGGTTACCACAAAAATGTCGCATCGCCTTAGTCCACTCGAGAATTTGTTCCTCAAACCGTATACTCGACAAAAATATTTCCGTATTCAAACATTATTCCGTCTAATATAAAATTATTATTCGATGCAAAAATCAAATACTTTGTTTTCACCTATCAGTCAAACATCCTTTAATGCCATACTACACTTTACCGAAGAAATCGGCCGTACTGGCATACTGAATATACAAATCGGGCTGTTGCAAAAAAAAAAAAAAAAAAAAATCAGAACATATCAACAAAACAATATCGAGTGACCCCCCATTGGAACGAGCTCGTTCCAATGAGACGCCACATGATATAGTTTTGGTGATTTGTTTTTTAAAAAGGTAATTAAAATTACAAATTCTGATACCACCTGCGTTGGGTAAAAGGTTAAAAGTGTGTGACAGGTGAAGTGTACTGGTAGTATATAACGTATTGATTAACTTCACAACTACCGTATACTCGCCATCGACATTACTGTAATGAACAAACAATTTTATTTTCTAAATCAACAAGCGACGTGCAGAACCGTTAATTGAAGCACATTTCGTGTAGAAAAACTGGGTATCGACCGGTATAATGCTAGATTAGACACACCTTGTTGCTCATTGAGTTATTGTATCAATCCTCGTCACTGATATCTTTCACTCGTCAACAGAGCATGATATGCAATCATTACATACAAGTACTCGTTATCATCTCAACCCTTAGACAATAATGACATGTTTTCATTGAGTTGGTCTCAATAAACACTATATTGTGTTCTGGGAGAGTTGGAGTTCTTTCACGCTATCAATGATTTTTCACTATGCAAGTTTGTTTACACTTTGACATTTATACATGTATTGTAAAACAAAACCAATATGGTCGTGGGCCAGATTAAACTTCCTGACTGTGTAGACTCGTACTTTTATGTCCGATGTGTATTCTTCTCTAATGTATCTCAGACAATAGAATACCTTTTATGACCCCAACATGGTATCGTTCAAGAAGGGCATAAAACAAAAATCAGAAGAATTAGTTAATTGAAAATGGACTGAGCTGCCTTTTATTGTTATTAACATGTATGGAGATATTTTTCTATGGCAGCAAAGCCGAATATAAAGTGTCTTGAACAAAGACGGAGCAATTATGAAAAAATAAATTCAATATAACAAAATATATAAACAAGTAATATTTACACCAAAACGAAGATGGGCGAGTCATACGCCAAAGATGATGCCCAGGTTCGTGCTGCTATTGACGTTCAAGTTGACCTGGATTTTAATGCAGCATGAAACAGGGGAACCATCAACGCCCGATTTGACGCCTTAAGCCCGGTATGACCCATCGCACCCGTGCTTGTTCAACTCCAGGCGAGCTCATGCGGCGCCTGGAACAACCAAAATGGAATAAGGGGCTCATGCCCTTGATGTCTTCGAACCTCTCCACTGACCCTAGCGTAGTTGTTTGGTGTCAACCGAATATCGTATGGACATGGAAACGGTGATGGCAGACTCAGGCGGTGCCCCCAGGTAATTCTCTGGTATATGGTAACATGCTAACAGATCGTGGGTTTCGGGGGCCAGTTCATGCGGGGCCCACAACAACTGCGACAAACGGAAGATGCGATATTCCTACCTGAGGCCCACGCTGGGTGGACATCATCAAATACTCCGACTTATTGGTCCTTTAAATTTATTTATTTACTTATTGATGTTTTAAGTCACATAGTTCTGCACTGTGGCTAATCGTGACCACAACAAGGAGATACAGTCAAGTCCAGCCAGTTGTTTATACACAGAGTCCTTTAAATGATAAAATGCTAAAGTCTTTTCGATCATTAATTGTCGTCCGTGGCTAAATCCGGGCAGCACTGGTCTGTTGTTGATCCAAATTGACATGTTCCCTTAACCTGGCACACGAGTCAAAGTTTTACTCCATCGTTAACACTATAGAATTCTTTCCTATCACAGCTGCTCCACCATGTTGCAAATTTATTTTAAAGTTGTACTTTACACCATAAACTCTTGTATCACGAATGTGATTAGAGTGAGTAAAGTATTATTGATTGATTGATTGATTGATTGATCTAAAGGTGATTTGTAACACGAGCCTTAATTTAACAAAAGTTTGTTTAACCCATTACCCAACGTAACGGCCAAAACGACCAGCGCTATTCTAAAAAATAGCCAATTAATTTTCATTATTTTTTCATTTTTGTCTCAAAAACATAGGTTATGACCCCTCGTTGGAACGAGCTCGTCGAGCTCGTTCCAACGAGGGGTAATAACCTATGTTTTTGAGACAAAAAATGAAAAAAATTAGTTATTCAAGAATTTGTTTTGCAAGTGTTGTCTGCTTTCCATGTTAGGTAAAGGGTTAAAAACAGCTGTTTCGTACAATTCTTACAATTGATTAGAGAGTGTCTGTTAGCACTCTTCAACAAATGTTAATGAAACAATTACATGTAAACCTTTATTTTTTCAACTGCTGCAAATAAGATAATGTATACATGACAAAGCCACTAAGGCGGCTTTCAATATCTTTCTGTAGATACAAAATAGTATCATCTTGCACTGAAACAGTCAATGCTAGGACAAGACGTTTACTCTTTCGAACGGTACTCATGTGGCACAAAGCACAGAGTGTGTGAGAAACACATCGTATCTTCATATTTTCACACAGTCTCTTCGAAACTCAAGCATGCTTGCGTTAAGTAACTGTAGCAGAGAAGAAGCAAAGGGTATACTAATTTAATTCAGCAATTAAAGAGGACTATTTTTGGATTAACCTCAAAAGCAACCCTAATAAATTCAGTTCTGAACATGCCTACTTAAATGCGAACCAACAACTTGTCTAACTGGCACCTGGCCGTGGATGTGACTCGTGCCTCTCCGCTTCTGCAGACTAGGTTCGGTTTATTCCATTTGTAAAAACTTTTAACTGAGGTAACAAAATAAGTCTAGGATATAGAATAATAACCGAGCCGTTAGGACAAAAGAGGCAGTGTCCTTGATGATCGCAATCGCAGCAGCAGTGACGTTTCTCACAAGGATCATAGTATTTGCTCCCAGAAAATATACCTTGTTCCCGCAACCACTTTTCTCTCCCCCCCCCCCCCCCCCACTGCATGTGTAACAAACGTGTCTCCAGGGTGAGATAGCTGAGAGAGACAGGTGTATCCCACCCCACCCACGTGACATTATACATTTACAACGTTATTATGACGTTATGCATATCGTATCAGTTTCTTGCTACCAACTAATTCATATTGACGTCATCAGAATGCCGTGTGATCAAAGTTTGATACTCTAAAACTCTTTAAACCCCAAGATGCCACCGTTCCTAATTGATTTCGTGATATATACCTTTGGTATATACATAAC
Organism: Pictodentalium vernedei; assembly: GCA_031216915.1. Classification (NCBI taxonomy): domain Eukaryota; kingdom Metazoa; phylum Mollusca; class Scaphopoda; order Dentaliida; family Dentaliidae; genus Pictodentalium; species Pictodentalium vernedei. The sequence goes on from CM062297.1 coordinate 313,578,121, forward strand.
TTTTGCAAGCTCTTTCCGATGGTGTCATTAGTTTTTCAAAACAACGAATACCACATGAGTTGATTATATCAGCACGTGACTGCCGATTACCGTTTGGCTAGCGTAACCTCTGTATGGTGGGGGGGGGGGGGAATAATCCCTGATGGGTAGGGGTGCGAGATGGGAAAATTTCACCCTCGGGACAAGATATTTGGTCCAGACACTGGCCCAAATATCTTGCCCTCGGGTGAGATTTTCCCATCCCACACCCGTACCCATCAGGGATTATAATAGTCCCCACTTGATATGTTACTTTTAACCATTTGACACCAAAACTCGCTTTTACGCTCTGGGATCGTCAAACGACATGAATTCATAAACCAGATAGTTTCTCTGCTTGACAAATCAATATGTTTAACTTGCAGCCCCAAGGCTGCATGTTGAAAATATTAATTGGTCTTCCCCAAGTAACGACCATAGACTCTACCCGTTGATGACTCTGAACTGGCATGAAATATACAATTAGGATCCAAAGGGTTAACCAGTTGCGTAACATAACGGCCATAACTGGTCAGCACCGTGCCCACAAATTGTCTTTCAAGTGTCAGTATTTTTTTTCAATTATTGCCTCGAAAACATAGCTTGTGACCCCTCATTGGAACGAGGTCGTCCATTGCGGTCATAAACTTTGTTTTTGAGGCAAACTTTGCTAATTGTCAGTTACTTCCGAAATTAATTAGCAGGTTTTGTATATTATTCGTATTGAGTGAAAGGATAAAATGTACTATGAATTTGTCCTTCCGTGGTGGAACAGCTGTCCCTCACTTGCCCTCTCAGAAACAAAAATCGGACGCCTCAACTGGACTCCCACGAGGGACCCGACACTGTTGCAGCAATTATCAGTACCATAGGATCTCCTTTTAACAAATCGGAGCATGGAACCCAGCCGCAAAGAGACTATTACCGGACATGAGTTACAGCATAGCTCATTATAACACTTATCAGACTGAAAAGGATTACAGAAGTTGTCATACAAGTAAAACTGACCGGCATGGCGCGTTGAAATATGGTGCTGAACACAACAACCGCGATATAGTTTTCGTGACTTTCAGATTATCGTTGGGGTAAACAAAGTACCAAGTAAGTTACATGATGTTGCTAATGCCCGTATAAACGAAATTAGTATATGACTACCACAAATAGCCCCTTAGTACCACCGTAGTTTGCCGTTTGCCCATCAAATCCAGCTCTCCGAAAAACAAGAGTGTCAAGTTTTCCAGATCGTTATCATGCCTGTCTCAAATGAGGTGCGTGTGAACGGACTATTTCTACCAGTGACCTATAAATAAATATAGACCATAAGCACAGAACATAAACACGAGTGTCTCCTCATTAAACTCCGTTGTAAACATTCAGGTCGAGGTCTGTTTGAAAATGCCGTGCTGAACAACTGCATAATAACAATTAACAAGTATTTTCAAGATGCTACTCCAACAAAACGTAGGAGAATCTGTGTTATCGAGAGCGATTCCGATTGAAATTCAAGTCTTGCCTCCGTTGTTTTGACTTTCAAGTTTCAGGTTCGACACGAACGTTCGATATTACTACGCGTTTGGGATTCTCCAATTCCATAAATTGTTAATGGTTATTTGTTTAATATAATTCTTGTTGTATCTGATTTTTCAGAAGTTGTGTTCAGTTTAAAATACTAATTGTCATATAATAAACAAACTACTACGACAGTTAATGTATCTGTGTTGTTGTATTCCGTCTCGTTGACGAGATGAGATCGGCCAGATCAAACTCGACGCCTGTGGCGTCTCGTTTGATCTGGCCGATCTCATCTCGTCAACGAGACGGAATACAACAGCACCGATCAATTGACTGTGGTAATAATCTGTATATATCCAATGTGGATATCCCTCAAATCGCCTTATACCCAATTCACGTGTAACACTCGCATTTATAAATTAGTACTATCTTTTTTTGCTTCATCATGTCGAAGGATATCCCATTTTATTTTTCTTAAACATTTTTAGAACGGAAACATTCTGAGAAATATCATGACCGTAAGCAATTCCGCACTTTAATCTCAGATATGAGCAGTCTGTGCTTTGGCAAATAAGTGAAGTCTCAATTAAATCCCCTTTTGATAGAGGTTGTGTTTAGTGTCTGAAATTCCTTTACATCTAGGGTTTACTTTCCGTGAACAATTTTTCTCTAAGCTTCAGTGCAACACAGTCATGCCAATCGACTATCGTTCGAATACATCCAATGGAGGTATTATTTCATTCCCTGGAGCGTTTACTCAAACGTAAAGTAGCCAATACTTTAAAATGTCAAATCAACGAACGATAAATTAAGTTGATTCACCTCGCAGTTCATTCTTCTTTAATGATGTTGTAAAGCGGTGCACAAGTGTAGCGGTAATTGGTGAAAATCTGCATCTCGTCTTCTAATGTGTCAAGAGGAGATTTTTCATAAAGCAGATCGCTCGACAGTGAACATCAATTATTGTTTGCAGATTGGCACTAACAAACTCAAAGATACATAATTTATATCAGCGCATAAATAGAATCAACTTTTTATGGTGGATTATATAGTAGTAGTCATTCAGCTAAGCTGATAAAAAGCGTGTGTGCTGGGGAAGGGGAGGGAGAGAGGAGGCACTAGTGAATATTCCATAACTATAAAAATGCTGAGAATATCCCTTCGCTTACATGCCCCGTCGTGTACAGTACGACCGTCGTGGACTGTTCAATTTCACACGGTCACACGGACGCAATACTATTAGATTTCAAACACTAACTATGTGAATAATCATCAAAGATTTAATTAATGAAGTACCAGGTACAACCCGGTGTTTTATTAATTAACATTTTGCTGATGATGATTTTTATTGCATGATAAACGCATGCGTAGACATCACTGGCCTCGTGTGGATTACGACCAGTCCACGACGTCTGTAGTGTATGATAATCGCCAGCCTATTAAGATACGCATGTCCCACGCCTCGTCATCGTTCGCCCTTGAATATTTAATATTTAATGCTCGCCACATTTTGTAAACAATCATGGCAGCCCACTTGGCCCAACTTCCCATCCCACTCCCACACCAATCGAAGATGTCTTTTCTCCGAGCAGTGCACAATCCAAACGGCGTCATAGAAATTTCAAAAGTGACATCAACAGGGATGTCAGCTGTTTCAACTCGCTTCAATATGTTATATCTCTGGTGAGATTTACTCATTCCACCCCACGCCACTCGATACTAATAGACACCTTTCACATAATGCACGACGATTGATAAAAAATTACGAATGGTTAACCCTTTACCTAACATGAAAAGCAGACGACACTTGGAAAAAAAATTCTTGAATAACTATTTTTGTTCATTTTTTGTCTCCAAAACATAGGTTATGACCCCTCATTGGAACGAGCTCAATGAGCTCGTTCCAATGAGGGGTCATAACCTATGTTTTGGAGACACAAAATGAAAAAATCATGAAAATTAATTGGCGATTTTTGAGAATAGCGCTGGCCGGTTTTGGCCGTTACGTTGGGTAAAGGGTTAATAGTAGTCGTAAATTCGTCAGACGGTCAAAAAATCTTTTCGCAGAATTGACGACTACGAGTCCATTTGTGTTTCGCAATTTTCTCGTGTTGCTCGACGAAGAATGATTTGATTACCCAGTAAGAGATGGAAATTTAGGCCATATGGCGTTTACAGTTTAAGGGCACAATCTTAGAGTGAACCCCCACATTAAGTGGCGGAGAAACGCTCTCAAACGTTTTGCAATATGATGAGAAATCGTAATCGTAAATACGGATAAGGAAAAATGTCAGCTGAAAGGAAAAACATAAATTCCAGAGACGTGGTACCCCATTCGTAATTCTCATCTGTCGTCGTTCATTGTGCGAAATTTCTCTATTACACACCTTTCACATAATGAACGACGACTGATAAGAAGTACGAATGCTAATAGTAGTCGTCGAGTTCTCGGACTGTCAAAAAACCTTTTTCGCAGAACTGACGACTACGAGTCCGTTTGTGAGAAAATCGTACCGTTCAAACATCGAACCACGAGTAGTTTAACATTGTAAAGACACAATAACCTCTAATCGTTATTACGGAAAAGCGAAAACGACAACTGATTGGAAGAACACAAATTCTGGTGACGTAGTACACCATTCGCAGTTCTTACCTATCGTCGTTCATTGTGCGAAAGGTGTCTAATAAAAGATACCTTTGGCATAGTGAACGACGACTGATTAGAATTACGAATGGGGTACTATGTCACTGGAATTTATGTTCTTCCTATCAGCTGTCGTTTTTCCTTATTCTTAGTTACGATTACGATTTCTCATCAAAACAAGCAGGTATTTCATATTGCAAAAAAATTGAAAGCGTTTCTCCGCCACATGATGTGGGTGTTCACTTTAAGATTATGTCCTTAAACTGCAATCGCCATGTGGCCTAAATTTCCATCTCTTACTGGCAATCAATTCATTCGTGGCCGCACTTCACGAGAAAATTGCGAAACACACACAGACTCGTAGTCGTCAATTCTTCGAAATGTTTTTTTGACCGCCCGACGAATTTACGACTACTATTAAACAATCGTAATTTTTATCAGTCGTCGTTCATTATGCGAGAGGTGTCTAATGCCAGCATATGTACGAATACATATCAGTCTCTAGTTTATGTGGTGTGAGTGCAACGATTTGGTCATGGTTCGGTTTATTTCTCCTATTTCCACCATCTTCCAGCCCGAAAGCTAATCTTTGGTTTGGGAGATATTTTTAAGTAGAAGAGATAGTCCAGACCGGCCAAATGTGGAATTAATTAGCCAAACGCAACTACATTTGTAAGAATTTTCAGAAAATGTTCTATAGGAATGATTGTATTTTGACATAATTGCATACTCTTTCACTTTAATAAACTCATGTGTAATCATCTAGAATATCTGGGAAGGAGGGGGTGCCCAAACCCTGGTTTCGATGCTCCTACGAAATATAGTAGGTGATATGTTGCACATCACATCGTAGAAAGTCAGATGGTAGTTGACATTATGTAACGCCCTGGACAGTTTAGAACAAGTATACATAGGCCGATTTGATATCTAGAAATCCGAATGTTGATAGGTTTATCTTTCGTCGACCGCCGTTTGCGTGAATTTGGTGTCACGTTACTTTCACGAGAACAGAACAAACATTCTTGAGAAATCTGGTGCTCTGCTATTCCATGTCCTAAAATCAAGAGCTGTTTCTCACAATTGGCCGACTTACAATATATCATCCCGTAAGCACACGGAAACAAGCACTGAGGTTGGCAACTTTAGACCGTCAAGGATGGAATATAACTAGTTGTTTTAGATGTTATCAAGTGTACCCCGTTGTGAACCTGAACTCATCTCGCCTATGATGGACCTTAATAACTTAATAACTTAACGAAAACACTTCAAAGTTGATGATATATATTCGGAACCACTGTCCGTGTAGAAATGGGTGTTAACCTATCTCTTGCGTTGATGCACAGTCGATCATGCACAAGTGTTTTAGAAGAGTTAAACCCCTGTTATCGCGATGAGGGCATCCATTCTCTCCTTTAATTTGTTGTCCATGACTCCACACTCCTCTAAAACATGTATGTGACAGCAATGAGCCCCACTGGGGTGTAAATGTCCCTAAAGGGTAAACAGGCATGTATATACAGTACGGCCGCCGTGGACTGGTCACTTTCCGCGGCTGGGCAGTATTTCCAAGGACGCAATAATATTAGATTCCAAACACAAATTATAGGAATAATCATAAAAACAATTTGATTAATGAAGCACCGGGTATAACCCGGTGCTTCATTAATAAAAATTTTGCTGATGATAGTTTTTTATTATCTGGTAGACGCACACGTGGACATCTCTGACCATGTGTGGATTACGACCAGACCACGACGACTGTAGTGTAACTGCAGCAATGAGTAATTACTTAGTACCATATGAGAAATGTATTACCAAGAAGAAAGAACATATAACCAAAACATTATAATAAAAATAACAATAATAATTATATAAGTACTGGTCAGATGTATTTTGACTTCCATGCCTGTGTAGTTCAGTTATAACAACTGTTCACACGGAACGGTAAACCAAGAAGCTGGATCACATAGTATTTTGTCTGTTGTCCCAATAGGAATTGATTATGTGCCCTCCAACTGTCATACACCTAAATGTCATTCAGTGCCATGCTTGTTAATTCACTTTGTTCTGTTTACAGTTTCAGTGTACTAACAAACGTAAAATAATGCCTGAGTAGAATGCTTAATTCTCTCACTAATACCATACTTCTATAATTGAAATTGTTTCAAGTAGATTTCCCAACAGGGATGCTTTAATATTCTGAGCTTGAGGCGAATTATATATTGCGGTGTTTAGTCCGCACTGTGTAGCTTTTATATCTTCAAACAAAGAGATTACAGCTACCATCATATGTGGTGTAACTTGGCTGGCATAAAATGTCCATTAGGAGATCTTAAAGGTCGTCATTTGTTGTATGATCTGTTCAAATCCGGTATTCTGTTACGTTTCCTCCTAATAAATTAGCTTTTACTCGATATGGACTTTGAACTTTTGTAAAACCTTTCATTTGGAGGAGTTTGTTTTCACCGCGACTGTCCCCGGGAAGTGTGGGACGGGATGGGGAGATCTCACCCAATGGGTAGGAGATTTATATTTGAACCATACACTCGCCTTGCCAAGTGTCTGGGCCAAATATCAATCCCCTAGGGTGAGATTCCACATACGACCTCCACGTCACTCGAGGATGACCCCCCCCCCCCCCGCCCGCCCACATGGCGTCATTGAAATCAAACTACTGCTCAAGTGATGAAAAATTTCTATTGTACTGCTCGATCATAGAGAAAAACGGATTTCATATTCGGAAATAGCACGGAAAAGTTGCGTATACACTAAATACGAAAACGAGCGGTAGCTCACGACAGCAATGGGTAAACACAATTGAGGCAAGGTGAAACAGCGATAATTATGGTGACGTCACTTTTGAAAGTATTGTTTTCGACGATATCGTGTGGCATGCGGGATCCGGTGTAACAGGAATGGAAGTCCGTAGGAAAATTAGTCCCTCTGGACTATTATTCCGCGGAATTATAGTCCTAGGTCTAACATTTCTAGGAATAGTAGTCCGGCGGACTACTATTCCTAGAAATGTTAGACCTAGGACTATAATTCCGCGGAATAATAGTCCAGAGGGACTAACGTTCCTACGGACTTCCATTCCTTTTACACCGGTCGAAATTCTTTGTTAGCATCAGGTTCTAATCCCGGGAACGGGAATTCCCGGGTTCCCGGTTCCGAAAGCAGGTCACAAAACCCGGGAAATCTATAGCACGGAACCTGGAATCACACATGACACTGTTTTTGAGTTGAACTCAAATTTTCTAAATTGAAAAACTGCTCAACAGAAGTTTGTAGGATTTCGTCAGCCCTTCCATACCTGAACCTTTTATAATCATAATCCTGCTTCCGGAATAATCCTTCTCACCAAATCTTTGTAGCTCTCAATCAGGACTTCTCTCTTCAACAGCACGATCTTCACTCTCTTCAATGTTCAAACTCGTCTTCATTTTCAGAATCACTGATATCACTCACTTTTCACTATCTCTTTCAACATCAACTCTTGACGACAGTGATAGGTGGTAATTTTTACCATTCAGTCAAGGAAATGTTCACCTGTAACATACTTCAGGTGAAAATTGGTAAAGCTTTATTAAAAACGTTTTCTGATTCGGTTGGCGTAATTCAAGGGAATAATTTAAGCCCACTACTTTTTAATTTGTTCATAGATGAGATTCCAGTCTTAGCAGATAATAACACGTTTCTCGAATTAAAAGATATTGCTGTTCCTTGTTTGCTGTATGCAGACGATCTCATTCTTCTCTCTACCACTACTAGAGACGGCTTACAATCATCTCTCAACTCATTACATGATTTCTGTAAGAAGTGGAGACTCACTGTCAATAAGCAGAAAACCAAAAGGCTTATACCCAACAAGACAGGTAGAAAAGTTAATTGTTCATTTACTTGTGGTGACGAACAGCTACAAAAAGTGATCTCATACACGTACCTCGGAACTGTTTTCACGACATCGGGCAGTTTCACCAGAGCGCTATCGAACCTTAGAGCTAGATCACTCAAAGCTTACTTTAAATTAAACCGTCTGTTTTTGTCAGTGTCCAAGGATAACATACACGTGACGGAAAAACTATTCGATGTGTTGGTGAAACCCGTTCTTTTGTATTGCTCGGAAGCATGGGGAGAACAGGCAGTCCGAAATAACGAAAAGCAGATTGACTCGGTACATTTGCAGTGTTGCAATGGTTTACTGCAAGTACACTCGAAATCTTGTAATACTGCAGTACTAGCAGAATTAGGTAGGTACCCACTGGCTATTGACAGAAAAACTAAACTTGTGTCAACGTGGCTGAAAGCGGTAACGGTTCAGACCAATCCATTGTTAAGTTATGCTTATACAAGGAGATGCGAGAACTTAATCATACCTGTACATCAGAAATTGAAAGCGTCCTTTCCACTTTTCTGAGAAATAATTAAAAACGCCACTCCTTGACATGTACGGTCAGACGTGGAAAAGCGGACCCACATGAAAATGTAATCATTCGTAGAGTATTAAATTAAAGTTGGGGCGCGGTGGCTCAGTTGGTAGAGGTGCAGGCTGCAAGCCGAGAGGTCCTCGGTTCGAATCCCACCTGCGGCAATCGCGTTGTGTCCTTGGGCAAGACACTTCACCCCTATTGCCCACGTGGGGGCACGGTGACGTTGTGTACTAAGGCGTACTGTGCGTCGATGGTGCACCTGTCTTCAACCAATGCTATACCTGCTTGTGTGGAGTTAGTATGTTGGGGAGCTGACAGTTGCTCGCCGTTGCTCGGTGGTTCTATCCCGGTACTCCGGCTTCCTCCACCCGTAAAACTGTCATAGTTATGATTAGCCATTGTGCAGAAATATGTGACCTTAAACACCAATAAATAAATAAATAAATATTAAATTAAAGTTCTATTATTCGGTCAAAGAGAACTACTATAGGGTGTTTTATAATGATCCACTTTCCGCGAAGGAAAGGCAATTTGTCACTAGATTCCGCATTAGCGCTCATGACTTGGAGATTGAGCGGGGTCGCTATCAAAAGCCAACACCAATGCCCAGGGAACAGAGGCACTGCAAACAGTGTAAGACAAACTCGGCCGAAGATGAATTACATACTTTCTTTGCGTGTTCTAAATACAGCGTTTCCCGAAATGGGTTTATGAACTTTGCGGCAACTGGAAAAATTTGCGTTGCTATTTGCCTGTGAAGATGTTGAAGTTATTCGCGAGGTCGATCGGCTTGTAATCCATATCCTGACGCACAGAAGTCAGTAGAGTGAATAAAGTTCAATGTGGTCATGACCGTATATGCACTTTCGAAAGCCTATAGTTCAATACCGCTAGTGAATACTACCGATGTTTCTTTGCCCGAGGCCATGATCATCTGATTAGTTTAGATTATCAGTGGCATTCGTGTATCGTATGCCCACTCACAGGAGTGACGCAACAGAGGAGATTAATCTGCTTAATCTGTTACTCTTATAATATGTATCGCATGGTTAACCCGTTACTTATTTTAATTATTTGTGTGTTTTGTGTAGCCATATTACTTTATGATTGGTTGTCGGAAACCGGGGCTTTGTCGCTGCTGGAAGAAATAGATTCACGCCGCGTATTCAGCCACAACTCAAGGAGCGATGCCTGAATCCGTACGTAAACGTATGTCTCACCGTGACGAAGCTGCCCATTTCACTTTTGTTGGGGTGGTTCTTATCCAGAAGGGGTTAGGAACTTTTCCTCGAAAAGCATAAATCAACAGGAGTTCACTGAAAACAACAATTTTAATACATATATATATAAAAAAATATGATAATTGGTGACTTACATGGAATCCAAAAGAATAAGAAAACAAAACGTCAATCACCTTCTACCCACACAGTTTTTGAGTCACTTGCGGGCCCGCATTCTCTGTTGTCGCTGGTTTTTCCTCCTTTTCGCTGGTGTTTGCTCCTTGGTCTCCTCATCACTTCACTCCTTTCACTGCCATCGCACGGCCACTAACGTATTGTCACTTTACTTGACGCTTTTCACACAAGCAGTCGCCATCAATGGGGTTAAACTCCCCCTTACGTTTGTCTCAGAATAATGTTCATACAGGCGAAGCCTGCTACACCTACGTATGGCTTGCCTTCTATAACAGGTAATGCCGTTTACCTAAATGCAAATAACTCCCCGAGCTCGTACTTCTTGTTTCTGATCCTATTCTCATATGTGGCCACCGACTTGGCCCGCGACTGCTCCTAGTCCAAATATGAGCTCTGTGGCTCCCCTACTTCTTCACAACGTGCCTATACATTCGCACCGATGCAGCACCTCTTCTAACCTATAGCATGGGACATCCCCACCTACACACAACGACCCACAGCCTAACACACCTTCAGACTGGAATTGGCTGGGCTGAAATTTTCGAGAAACCCCCCGATATTTATTTCCATAGCCAGAAGATTAATTCTCAGTTTAATACATCTCTTGAACTTGGCCGCTTAGATCTCTTTAATTTAATATTCGCTTTAAAGTTCCTTTGAAAGACTCACATTTTGGTATCTTTTGACATTTCGGAGACAGGATAAATGCGTAATATGGGTGTGTGTCCAGAACATATGAAATGTGCCGTTTACACCATAATTACCTATTAACTGGCCAGAATTACGTAGATAACAATTACAGGAGAGAACGCCTTTGATCAGTTATCAGATAGCCCATGTGGCGTTCAACAAATGCGCCATAATGGACATTAAATTTCCTACTTCATTTAGCAGCTCTTGAATTATTGCTGATCTGACAAATCGGTTTCCGGGTCCGTCATATACCTACCTTTACGCTTTACATTTAACCCAGGCAGAAATATTATCTAAAATATTTACACTTATAAACAAAAAAATCGCAATTTTTAGCTATCACCTTGACATTGTGCGTGCAATAAACTTTATCTTACATGTATCTTATCTTCAAAAAACTGCCATTCCAATTTTAGTAACTTTTGCCTCAAAAACATAGCTTATGTTGTGTCATAAACTTTCTTTTCCAGACAAAAATTGAAAATCTTCTGTTATTAAAAAAGTCAGGTATCGTCCGCTTTTCGTGTTTGGTAAAGTGTTAAAATAAATTGTTGGGAGATCCTTGTTGGCGGGCCATATCTTGGACGATAGAAAAAAGAAACATTACCCTTCCCTTCGTAGACTCGTCGATTTCATTAGAAGAAAGAACACGAGCAGGGTTATTATTCTGGATAATATTTTCTGATAAAAATTAAACGTTGGAGGGATTTAGACAATCACACTGTTAATATTAAAATAGCTACTCGCTACCATTTTGTTCACGACTCTTACTCCCATCTACGCACAACCTAGTTAGCGACTGTGACTATCCCCAGAAAATAATTCCCAGTTGAACCCTCTGCGATCCTCACGCGTAAGATTAAAGCATCCAAAATACAACAATTTTATTCATTGTATGTAGACTCGCCAATACAACAATTTTTGTGCATCAGAAACCCCCAAAGGTAATGGACGGAGGGCAGTGAGGAATCATACAACCTGACACCTGGAATGCAAATGAGAAATCTATAAGGTGAACTCTGGATTTTAAATGGTTGAGGGCTACATTATTTTTGGTGGTCTGAATATGTTCATCAAGATTTGTTTTATTACAAATTATTGAAGAGTGCTTGCAGGCACTCTTCAATAATTTGTGATAAAACAAACTTATATTAACAAAATATTATTGCGTTTCACTGAATATGAAACATGAGCAGGGAGAATGTTGGCTTTTGCTCTGGTACCCTCATTTTTGTGAAAGCCCTGATAGTGGCTTCCAGCACTCAACCAGTTAAGTAGGCTTTGGAGAATCCCTTCTGTGATGTTTACTTCAAATGTGTTTGCAAACAGTTTTAGGCGGCAGATGGGCATAAAAAGAAAATTTTGCGTATACTGATAGATGTACAGTTATTGTTTATTTGTTTATTAGGGTTTATCAACGCTTTCAACAGCCAGGATCAAACCGTGTGGGGCACTTTTGGGGCGGAAGAAGCCGAACCGAAGAGAACAACCACTGAGCAATGACGAATAAATGTTGGATGCTCCCACTGACCAATGCGACTCAAGCAGCTTAAGATCTGGGGTCCAATACTATAAAACTTTTACAATTGTATTTTCCAGAATTTTATTTTCTCATTATGACTTCAAAGGGGTTACAATGAACTATAAGCGTTTTCAAAGATCTGGCAATTTGCCAGTTGGTAAATTGCCATATCTTTTAAAATGCTAATGATTCATTTTAGTCAGTTGTATATTGACAGGTAGAATATATAATTCAGGAATCAGGATGGGGTACCTTGCCGTCGCACACAACGCTTAAGTGTCGGGTCAGGATCAAATCGTCGGCCTTTCGATCTCAGGTCCAATTCTCTAACAAATGAGCCACCGCGCTCTAAAGAACAGTGGTTAATTCGGTAATCGCGGGGCTATGGTTAAAGCAGTTGCGCATGGCAGTAATTCCCGAAGAAAGCCTTTTGATTCTATTAGCTATTTTTTTTTGGTTTCGAATCAGATGTTCGAATTGAAAGATTTTAAAAATAGACAGTTTGGTATATCAAGTTTAAAATTAAAATTGACGTTATCGGAACTCTCAATTATTTACTTGATTATTACATGCCAGACTCAAGGGGCTGCGAGATTCGCGAAGACCTAAATTGGATTACTGTGCAAAACCGTACATCGTAAATATTTAACATGCTGTATGTTTGATGAAAAAAAATCTATCAATAATCGTGTATGTTATTTTGTACAATAGACCAGTGCCAGTCGAGTGCGGAGAATGACAGAAAAGGTTATTGATGAAATCTGAGTATTCCAACTGCGAACACTTCTGATCACTCTTGCGGTGTCAAGGATCACTTCAGTTGATTAAAAAAGATACAACACACAGAAGGCGTGCACATATGGCGTTCATTATCCTTGACAAACCTTTCTGGACGGTTAGACATCAACACACAAAATCACTCTTCAACCCGGTGCTCCAAACGTTTTGTCGTTTAACAAGCCACAAAATCGAAAATTTATAGAGCTGTAGCATTGAATTATTGCTGGATCTCTCCGCAAATGTGAAGTACGTTCACCCGGTCGCACTTATAGTCGGTTTTGCGCTTGACGGTCTCAATAAGATACTCGGTATCGAATGTGTTAGGCCATGTCCTCAAGATAGATTTAAACAATGCATCTGAGCTGAAGATAACGTGAAGGACAATTTTTGTTTGCTTTGGCAAGCTATTAAATATGTTGGAAACTGTATGTTTAACATACAGAGCAGCTCATTGTGTATATTGTCCCGCGTTGTGTCCTTGGACAAGGCACTTTATCCCGGTGGCCTACATGGGGGCACGACGACGCCGAGTACTAGGGCGTACTGCACATCGATGGTGCACATGTCTTCAACCGCTGTAACCCTGCTTGAGCGGAGCTTAGACAGAGTTATAATGTTGAGGAGATAACAGTTCCTCTTTGATGCTCGGTGGTTCTCTGCGGGTATTCCGGCTTCCTCCACCCGTAAAACTGTCACGGTCGCGATTAGCCATTGTGCATAAGTATGTGACCGTGAACACCAATGAATAAATGAATAAATAAATAAATTGTATATATTGGGAGACGGTGGAAGTACCAGGTATAACATATGCAACGGATATGATACCACAAAAGCAACAATTGCAAAGAAGTTGGAAACTCTGAAAACCAAGGCAGACAAATGTGTAAGTTGCGCGAGCAATGTCTCGTTTCTGGGAGCAGTCGGAGTGTGAAGTTAAGTGAATAATGAACGAGAAGACAGATCCGGCCAACTCCATCTACACTGCATAATCTCGTCTATTAGAAAATAATGCGAAAACATTGAATTTGCGTTGCCATTTCCATTTGTTTTTCTTGATACCGTCTTGATTTCGCAGGATAGCTAACGTAGAATTATTCATTAGAGACCTCAGACCTACAAAGGGAAACGAATGAGGAAAAAGTTGCCTCAATGTGTGTGCGAGAGAGAGAGAGAGAGAGAGAGAGAGAGAGAGAGAGAGAGAGAGAGAGAAAAGAGAGAAAGAGAGAGAGAAAGAGAGAGGGGGAGGGAGAGAGAGAGAGAGAGAGAGAGAGAGAGAGAGAGAGAGAGAGAGAGAGAGAGAGAGAGACTGGCGTCCTTCCTATTTTGTGTGACTCAATTTTTTTTCACAAACACCGATACAGGGGAATACGTGCAGACGCTCGCGAAGGTATTGGACGCCACTGTGTTATCGTGAATAATACCGTACTCCTTGCATACTGAAAAACCTTGCGAGGGTTTGAATGAGTCTACTTAAAAGTGTTGGAATGTACTGGATGAAAAACATTAGGAGCATCTACAAGGAACCCACCTGGTGACAACGCAGACTTTACACATTCCCAGTGTTTTCCCGCAGATGCCCAGGATTCTGCAGACAAGGGTGGCACGCCCCCTCTCATGCTCGTCCCATCTCACTGCTCGCGCGTCAGGTGATGCTTCGCATCAAGACCCGTGATTAAAATGTTACGTTTGCGTGTACAAGGTAATAAAAATCATCGTCAGCCAAATTTTAATTAATGAAGCACAGGGTTATACCCGGTGCTTCATTAATTAAACTTTTGATGATTATTCCTGTAATTTGTGTTTGGAATCTAATATTATTGCGTCCCTGAATATACTGCCCACCAGAGGAAAGTGACCAGTCCACGGCGGTCGTTCTGTATAAGGGCCGACAGAGAATTTCGACTGGATCGCGCAAGATTAAAAAACTATCACTTAATCCATTGGTTTTATTAAATATTCTCGAGCTAACAAATTCACTTTGAATGATGCACTGACACCAAACAAATAGATGGTGTGTTTTACGGGTAACATAAAATTGATGTGAATAGCCGCTTTTATCTCAAGAAGCATAAACTGTTTCCACAGCTTGAAGAAAGTCAATTTAATCATGTCACCCATGTTTGCCTTGTAAGGATAAAATATTATTACTCTTCCTCTGAAAACTAAAATAAAACTGATAATAAAACTATGTATTGTCAATTCAGAGCCGATGTGGATTCTACTAACAGAGGCACGTGCTGGTTATAAATCTTTTGGGACATTCTAAGAATCACAGTATCTAATTTAACAATTGCGACATCATACAAATATCAATACACACTCTTTCTCCCGCTTTAGCTATCAATATTGGCATTTTTCTCTTACTCCCGCTACGTGTGATATCAGAGATTTCTCGACAGAGAGGCTATATATATCCCTCTGCGAGGTGGAGGTATGAGGAGAAAATCTAACCTCAACCTCATCAATCTGATCTCAACCACCCCTTGTCTCAGTCGACGTGTTAACGTGTCTCAGCGAGCGATAGGGCCTTCAACTCTTTGGAATTCCCAACCTAGGCAATAAATTGCGAAACAAATTCAGTTTCTATATTTAAAACGGGATGGAAAGCTCATTTATATCGCAAAGCATTTCACCAGTAATGTGTAGTTTAATCGTTTAACACCATACCTGTTCTCTTATATAGCGAAAGATCACACTTAAGTGGAATCCTGTCTTTAACATTATTTATATTATTAAATGAGAAGAAGATAACTATCACATGACCTCCCAAACCCTGGAATATTATGTGGGTCCGGGAGTCCTTCACTGAAATAAAGTGAAAGTGGTACCTTCCTTTGGAACCAGGACCAGAAATGTGTCCAAAGTATTCCATAATTTTACAAATGCCAGCAAATTTATTAAGTTTAACCATTTCAAACCGAACACCATCTTCTCTGATCTATGACCATAATACGTGCTAGTTTCATAAAGTAAATTCTTCCTCAGTAAACATGTGGGTAGATCAATTGTATTTTCGACGTGCAGCCATGAGGCTGCACGTTGAAAATATACATTGGTCCACCCAAATAATGAATATGAATTTTTCTACCTGATGCCATTAAACTAACTCGGTAGATACCACCAGGGTTCAAAGAGTAAAATTTAATCATTGCTATCCTGTATCTGAAGCTGTAGTGTACCTCCTGTAATTCAACCTCACCCCTATATATTTAATTCATATGGCCGATACTAAGTTAGTAACCCATGTCTTTACTCGGCTTTTAACATTTAATCAGAATAGATGCCTTTCAAGTTTTTTATCAATTGGTTTCCGAGGAGTTTCGAGCTTTCCCATAGGGAGAGGAAGGGACTCATTGTGCCCACCAGAAAGATGTTGCGCCTGCCCTGAATTAACCTGATTACCAGCAAAGCAAACGTGAACTTATTTTCAGGGATGCTTTATCGCAATAATGATCATTTGCTACCTTGAGGGCCCTATGAGAAGGTTATAAGGTTTTTCTTTCCAAATCTATGCCTTAACGGCATTTGTAGTCAACATTCGTCATACATTTATCAATGTTCCAGATTAAACAAAGGCATCAGGATATTTGAGTTGTATAGAATGAGGTTAAAACTTTGATGGATTGCTTAAAATCACAGAAGATATGCGACGTGAAGATATAGCAAACTGTGTCTACCCTTAATATATTTTGTCTGCTTTTCAAAATACAGACAAACGTATCGCGAAGTGCATGGATATATAGGTGAAAACGAGCGAGGGGGCTGTGCGTGTTTTCAAGGAAAATAAGTTACAATGGCATAGCCACTTCCTACTGAAACGTTTTTTTCTTATAGTATGCCCCTGAAACATTGTTTTTTTTTTAAATGTATATTTTGAGCCCCAATGGGTTTCACACAAGACCAACAATATAATACACAAACTTGGTTTAAGCTAAGTGCCGAGTTTCGGAACTGAGTAAAATGACTGACAATAATTGATGCTATTGGTAAAAAGGCTGCAATTTAGTCCTTAAAACGATATTATGCAAGCTTTTGTTTTTCTTATAAGTATTGACAGGTTGAAGAGTTAAAGGTTCTTATAATTTAGAGCTGGTTAACTTGAATTCATCTTTTAATATTTTTGCTGTTTCTACATTCATTCCGTTGTATGTTAAAGTGAAAGAAATGATGAACCTCCTTTCGCATTCTCCCTCTGATATGTTTATGCTGAAGGGCCGGGTGATTTGACGTGTATTGGCTCAAAAACCTTCTCGTTTATTTCTAAATTCATCTGTTTCATTGAATGTATCTTTAATTGGTGATTGTTCAGTTGGATGAGTTTCCAAATTGGCCAAAGAATGGCCAGGAAGGTAAAACTGCTGTGCTACTAGGGCCACAGCATTCTGTTTTATATCCTGTTTGTGTCGAGAAGCACGCATTCGGAATGGAAGCGATAAGGTAAAGTACACTGGGTGAATCTCAATGGAGGAGGCTGCGGATCTGATAGTGGTTTTTCGTTTGTTCAGAGGGAAATTCTTGTTTTTGTCAGGCAAAAATTATCAATCCACAACGAGGCTCTTTGCAATTCAGTACCACACCATCACAGTTCTGTAGCCTTCGGTTCGATTTTCTGTGGTTCAAATCCATTAATGTCTCCAGGAGTTTCCCATTATTTCAGAGTTTAAACACAAAAAGCGCATAATCAGGGCGTCAAGAAGGAGAAAAAACTCCTTGTTGAAATTTACATTATCACTCGAATTGCGGTGGAAACGAATGGGCTGAGATTTGATTGAATAATTAAAGGTATGTGGTGGATGGGATGATTTTGTATGTAACAACTGATCTGAATCAATTGGTTTAAAAAACACTTTATGATCTAGTTGCTCGGTAGTCTCTTTTACCTTTACACACGGTCACATCCAGAAAATTGACGGAATCTTCACTGATGGTAGACTTTAATTTAGATCATGATTGTTTAAAATGTCTAAAAGATCATCAAAATCTCCTTTTGTCCATAGGACAACCCATGATTTGTACATAATATATCCATTGAATTGGAAGAAATTACCTTTTAAGTTCAGATTTAACCCTTCACCCAACGTAACTGCCAAAACCGACCAGCGCTATTCTCAGAAAAGCGCCAATTAATTTTCATTATATTTTCATTTTGTGCCTCAAAAACATAGGTTATGACCCCTCTTTGGAACGAGATCGTCGAGCTCGTTCCAATGAGGAGTCATAACCCATGTTTTTGAGACAAAAAATAAAAAAAAAATTAGTTATTCAAGAATTTTGTTTGCAAGTGTCGTCTGCTTTTCATGTCAGGTATTCATCCGAACGATTTGTATTAGAATATTTGTCGAATGCGTTACTTCAGATTTAATTCTTTTATCAGTATCAATGTTGGTATGTCTGTTGTCAGTATCCAATGTAGCCAAAATCACATTCTTCGAGGTCATCAATTTAGAAATCCGGGGTATTTAAGACAAAGGTTTCGGACAATAATCAAAGCCTTCGAGATGGTATAGGATTCCAAATTGCAATCCGAGACAATTAGACTCCCAGCTGGAGTTAACCTTTTACCTGACACAGCGGAAAAAGCGGCCAGAAAATTAACCAGAATAAGCCTACCGCAGTCTAAAATATTTCTGAAGTTTCCCCATAAAACTATACAAATATGAATATCATTAGAACCAGCTCGTGGAACTGGTTCTAGTGATATCCATATCTGTATGGTATTTTTGAAAAATTGTGAAATATATTTTCGAAAAATGTGATATTTAATTTATTTTTCAAAAATACTGTGTCAGGTAAAGGGTTAAAACATCCGCCCATGTCTAACGGTCCTTGCGGATCTTCGGCAGGATGTAAAATTGCTTTGTTGGGCAAATGAGCTGAGTTGGTAAATATCTCAAATCTTTCAACATTATGGGGCAAAATAAGTAAATCCATTTTCTTATAATGTTTGGTTCTATTGGTTTTACTTAGCTGTTTCGCGACTTCATTTGTATCACTATCCCGAGATAGAACGACAACTTTATATGTTAGTTTGGTTACAAATTTCTTATTTTATCGATGGTTCCTGAGGGCTCTCCGTTCACCTGCTGTTAAATTATTTTTATCGGAGAGTATGTTCATATTGAATGCTTTTTGGAGGATTCATTTATTTACCCCAATAATTCCAGAATTTACTTCACTATCTGGAGGTGACCAACGAGATAATTCTGTAAAAGAAAGTTTCCAACCACCGAAGATTCTAAAGTGGCCTGTTAATGTCATTTGCCTAAGAAGGTTACACTTAACGTCGGCTGAGTGCTAGAATGTTCTATGTCCCATATGGGACATAGAACATTCCAGCACTCAGGCGACGTTATGTAACAGTAAATTTGACTTCTCTTTCAAAACCGTTTGACCGATGACGTCCAACGTCCCCTCTCAGCCAATGGGAGTTTTAAAGAGAAGTTTATGTCTACGAATAAATGTTTGCATTCCTAAACCTCACCCTGATATCGCTGAGCATATCCTGCGACCAATTATTGTTTCGTGAGTTCACGCCAACATTGAGCAATATTTTGGAGGCACTGTACCTGCTCCTGTGCCCTTCAAACATTGAGAGAAAATAGTTGGACTTGGTGCCGGGGTAATAATCCACATGATGGATGTCCGTTTGGGGATGTCGTTGAATGCATCATAAATTTAAGCTTCAAATTATAAAAAATTTTTTCAAACATCCGGGAGGGTGTTTCAGCGCCGTTTTGGGGCAAAGAAATATTTAGACCTGTAGGACTGGCCTCGACTGTTATTGTACTGATTCAAATACCGCGTGCGAAACACATTTGCTATTTGCTTAATATCCATTTAAAGCAAGTGGGTGAGTGTGGTCCGTACTCAAGGTCGGGTTGGTTGAGTGGACCAATTGTGTAAAAAAACTAAAATTACAGTTAAATTTACACCAAAATCCCCCCCCCCCCCCCACCCTGCAGCTATGTCAATGGCTCTGTTAGATACAGCTTTTTGGAAAGAAATTATCTAAAGTTGAAACACGCGCTGTCCAGGAATCGTTTCCAAACACGTCCCCACGTGGTTGTATAGATTTGGAGTTGGGGGAGTTACTGATACTGGCATCTGAAACAGTGCAACCAATGTCAGGTTAATCAAAGTGACTAACACCAGGTTATTACAAAAGAGACGCCAGACTATCGGGTTTGAGAATTATGTATACTATTTCGGTCTCAACTCTTTAGCAAAGGTGATAGGCCATTCCGTAGACGTCAAATGAAGTCTTACGAGTGAAGGCAGACAAACCTTTTAATGCCCGATTCCATTAAGTTTTCTATTCCCAGACCACCACGAAATACATGAATCACTTAAAGTGTCGGAAATCTGCTTCGTCGCTGATTTTGTCTGTCTCTGTACAGACGAAAAGGTGAGGCATCCACATTTGATTAAGTTTCTCTTATAAATTCTTTGAAACTAGCAAAACCCGGAACAAAGAGGTTAGCTGCATTAACAATGCGATCAAAATTCTTTGGTTTGTCTGATTTTTTTCAGACACTAACTTGCATCAAGCTTTCCTTAAAACCCATTGGTGACAACCCCCTTTGTTTCATCTTCAGTGTTATCCGAAAGAATAACCACCATGAACAATAAGTGTACATTATTTTAAGAATGACCGTACATCTACACCATACAGTTTACTACCATATTCGTTGGAAAGATACTACCAGCGAAATGGAAATACAGACATTAGGCTTAGAGTTAAAGGTTCGCACAAGTACATAGACAATAGTTCACTGCTAGGATTCGAGTACGAATTTTATACTCGAGTGGGGCGCGCGGATGATTACTTCATGAGGCGTCAGCCGAGTGAAATAATCCCCGCGGCTCACGAGAGGATAAAATCGTACTCGAATCCGAGCAGTGAACTTTAGGATTTATTTTATTTTCTCCTTATTTATTTTCCCAAATCAACCCTTTCTAATTGATTCACCTCAAGCGAGCTGTAAACAATAAAAAAGAAATAACCCGTCATCGCTGAGAGTGGAATTCGATGCTGGGAGTGGAATACCATTTTGGGCGAGTGGGAGTGGATTTTATTTTCGGGAAGAAAAACGAATGAAAATAAAATAAATCTATGTACACCCGAGCTACTTCCAGAATACTATTAATTTAGCGTGTTCTGTGGCTGCTAACGCACGAGTTTAATAGTTAGAAAATGGACAGATCGTGTAACAAAACTTCTACCGATGGATCATCATCGAATGCAACAAGAATCTCAAACATTGGGAAAAGAGAGATTACTTGGTAAAGGGACAGAGAACTTAACTTATTCAACACTGATAATCTTGAGTGAGACTGTTGCTTGCAATACAGGATATAGCAGTAGGGCGACTCTGTTCTGTATTTGACGGGTGCCAGTAATAATTTAATTTTAACTGAAACTCTTTAACCCTTTACCCAACGTAACGGCCAAAACCGGCCAGCGCTATTCTTAAAAATCGCCAATGAATTTTCATTATTTTTTCATTTTTTGTCTCAAAAACATAGGTTATGACCCCTCATTGGAACGAGCTCGTCGAGCTCGTTCCAATGAGGGGTCATAACCTATGTTTTTGAGACAAAAAATGAAAAAAAATAGTTATTCAAGAATTTTTTTTGCAAGTGTCGTCTGCTTTTCATGTTAGGTAAAGGGTTAAATACCGTTATGTTGTTTGGTAACCGGCTAACGAATTGTTTTCCGAACAAAACATTATGCGTACCTGTTTGAAGGGGGTAATTAGCACACAAGTAATTATGGCGTCAGTCGGAAAGTGGATTGTCGTTCTTGGACGAACCACTACCGGTTTGTATTTGTGGTATTGCAATTATTACGACTCCATCTTATAGCATAATTTCAGACTTTTCGCTGCGGGAACATCGCGAGACCCTCCTCCAGCCTCCCACCCTTTCCGGATGGGTTGGTGGAGTAGGGTGCCGAGGTGTCCTGCCCTAGGAATAATTGTGCATGACAATCAAGATCAGCTTGCACGTTGCACATCACACAAAGCGACGGCTTGACCGTTGACAACTTTGCCGGCTTAATCAAATTTTAACACGTAGTTACGATGTATTATGGTTTTTCCATAAGCATGCGCGCAGTTTTGACAACGATTCAATACCATCACAATGTAAACAAACGCACGCTCAAAAACAAAGAATTCTGCATACCAAACGCACGTAATTTATATTGGTTTCCACAGTGCAGAATGGTTTAGGAATCAGGCGGAGATTACCTATTATACCATGCTCACCAATGTTACTACCTGCGAAGAGCCCGCATGTTAAATTTCAGCTGTTAACCTCACTTCCTTTGTATAGCTCTACTGCGATTGAAACGTTTTCAATGGGAATTCCATTACAAAAATGTACACCTATAGAAGGAACTACATCCAGCTGGACCTTTGATATGACCCAATTTGCCGACTTCGTTGCATTCACACTTCACGATGTTTCACTATCTACTACGGGCAATGACTTATTAAATATTTAAAATACAATTTAAGAATTGTTAATAATAATTTGATTGAAAAAGCAAGGTAAATTCAATCAACTATGACGATGCGTCCAGCTGTCAATCAAGCATTCACGTGCAGTCGGAAGGACTGTTCACCGGCGAAGATGTAAACAAAACAAACCCATGTGTTCGCTCGTCTGCTAATCGAAAATATCGTCTTTTGTCCATTTTAAGTGACAAAGTCAATTATATATTAAGAGCAGGGTATTAATAAAACAAATAGATTCTAGGGCCAGTAATAAAATCTAAAACACTCGTAGAATAAGGCGTTTAACCACGCAGCATAGGTTCGTGGTAAAAACCCTTATCCCACTCATGGTTTAAATCTGATTACCGAACCTAGTGCCTACTTATTCTATAAATTATCGATAAACCACATATATTAAAACTGGTCTCTTCCAATGCGACGACATTTACTGACGTACTTTGTCTCAAAAGGCTTTAGAGACGGATGATTTTCTTTACACAGACGGATGATAAAATTAGAAAGTAAAAGTTTATTAGTTTAGTTTATTGATGTTTAAGGTCACATATTTATGCACAATGGCTAATCATGACCGCGACAGTTTTACGGGTGGAGAAAGCCGGAGTACCCGGAGAGAACCACCGAGCAACGACGAGCAGCTGCCAGCTCCCCAACATCGTAACTCCGCACTGTAGCACAGGCAGGGTTAGATTGGTTGAAGACATGCGTACCATCGACGTGCAGTACGCCTTAGTACACGGCGTCATCGTGCCCCCACGCGGGCAATGGAGATGAAGTGTCTTGCCCAAGGATACAACGCGGTTGCCGCAGGTGGGATTCGAACCGAGGACCTCTCGGAGAAAGTAAAATTATAACAGTTTAATACAACAGATTTATCCTCTTTCTATTTCTTAAAACTAAGTATTATTTTAAAAAGACATGACACGTATTACCACGTAGGGCACCTATTATGCACTCTTTTTCGATAACTGTTCTGTAGTTTTGTTGTCTGGTGCGCTCAGTGCTATATTTATTTATTTATTTATTTATTTATTTATTTATTGGTATTTAACGACACTTTTGACAGCCAGACTCACCTCGTGTCGGATCGTTTTACGGGTGGAGGAAGCTGGAGTACCCGAAGAGAACCACCGAGCAATGGCGAGCAACTGACAGACTCCCTAACGTACTAACTCCACACAAACAGGGTTAGCATTGGTTGAAGACAAATGCACCATCGACGTGCAATACGCCTTAGAACATAGAGCCACCGTGCCCCCACGCGGTCAATCGGGATGAAGTGTCTTGACGAAGGACACAACGCAGTTACCCCCAGCGGGGATCGAACTGTGGGCCTTTCGGTTTGAAGTTCAGTGCCATACCCACTGAGCTACTACGCTCCCGTTTAGTGCCATATTGCTTAGCACAGTAGGAGAACGATTTCCTCGAAAGATGTTTAGACTGGAAAAGGACATTGCAATTGCTGAGGCAACAGCACAGTAAACATCTTCTACGACCTGAAAAATACAATCAGTTCTCTGGTTCAGCTACCCTGCTACCCCCAGAGTTATAACAAAATAAAATATATCACCCCCAAACTGACAAACAAACAACATTCATTTGGCCATCCCGTTTTCAATGTTCTCCATTAGCCGATGTGATGACAGAGGCTCAGAATTATAGAACTCTCATTCGATCTCTCGCAGCCTTGCACAAAACTCAAACGATTTGCCACGGTGACACTTCATCCGTCACAGAGGATATCTTATTGCAAAGTTATAACAATTCTTATCAGTAGAAATCCTTGGGAATCTCTTCACATTCTCAATTTAAACTGTTCATTGAGGTGTAAAAACCCTTGCGGGGAATTAAATTTTATTCTCATGCAAGGCAATGAGACGCAGATTCATTCCCTCAGGAGGCTTCTTTTATGAACGTATGTAAACATATCTAAAGGAAAAAAAATGTTTGATGTAAGCTTATTGAAAATGGCACATATAACTCGTATGACATTAGTATCTTCCAAGCGAACAATAGCCTGACGCAAAGAGAAATAAATCCATCTTCTGGCATGGAAACGGGAAATCTAATCTTATATGTGAAAAAGTCGAAGCTAAATGCAATTCTCTGTCAACTCTAGACTTTTTTTCATTAATATTTCCACGCAAGGCATAATGTATGACCCCCCCCCCCCCCCCATATATGCTTATTAGTGGCACGATTGCACATTGGTTACATCATTGGAATTAAACTCTTAACACGCTAAGTAATTTTCATGAAGTTTTCATCAAATCTAGTCATGGCTCCTGTGAAGGAGCCATGACAAGATTTGATGGAAAATTCTTGAAAATATTATTCAAGAAATCATTGGTCAAAGCGTCAATGCAATTTGCAGAGGAAAATTGTGTTAAATGTAACCAAAGTATACTTGTTTTAATTTCAAGAAATTTCCTGTACTGGGCGGGAATATCCGCCAGCAGCATTTTAGGAGTTACCGAAAGTTTGACGACTCCACCTCATCTGCGTTGTGTCTTTGGGCAAGAGACTTAATTCCGATTCCCCACGTGGGACCAAAATGACGCTGTGCAGTAACGCGTACTGCACGTCGATGGTACACCTGCATTCAACCGCTCCTCATGTTGCTTATGCTGAGTTTGTAAGTTGGAGAGTCTGATAGTTGCTCAGTGGTTCTCTCTGGGTACTCATGCTTGCTCCACCCGTCAGCTGCACGACATGACATAATCCTGAGTGCTGAAGGTATTGTTAATCCACTAAAAACATAAAACATACACTGGCTTATTGGGCCCGTTCAATAAGGGTCAGAAAAGTCTTTTAACTCATTATCCTACCTGTCTAGTAGGCGGTATTTCCAGATTTGTTTCTTCACTGTCTAAGTACTTTCATTTGTTGCCTACAAAACATAGCTTATGATGTCATATTTGGCACGAGCTCGACGAATCCGTTCCACGTACAGGGTCAAAAGCTATGTTTTGGAAGCAGTAACTAAAGCAATGAATGGCATTTTTTTTAAATCGTGCATGTCGTAATGGCAGTTACATAAGCTAAATGGTTAGTTTGGAAAAGTCAGAAGATTTAAGTTTTTCAGAAAAATATATTAATGATTGTGAACCCTGTAACTTGTCTAAAGGGAATGGCCGCCATTCCCTTTCAGGTAGAATTGTTTCAAGACTAGCAACTTGGTTGTGGATTGGAGTCATTCAATTCAAATTCAAATAGAGAGAGTGGTGGCCGAGGGGATAAGTGCGCTGGTCTCTCATGCCAGAGGTCCCGGGATCGATCCCCGATCGGTGAAAGTTCTCGAGGTGCCCGAACACTCTCTGGTAGCATCAATGGGGTTGATGCTGTCACAGCGTATCGTCCTGTCGGGTGGGGACGTAAAATAGCTGTCCTCTGTGCGGAGAGAGACACACTCCGTGCAGGCTAAAGATCCCTTCGTAATATTCGAGAAGAGCTAGGCCACGAAGTTGCCGCTACGAAGGTCACCCCACACACCTGCGCCATTGGACCAAGGAGAGGTGTTAATATAAGCTGCATAACTTGTTCGCCAATCCTTGTAAAACAAATAAGATTAAATAAAATAGCCTGGTCGATAAAACT
Organism: Pictodentalium vernedei; assembly: GCA_031216915.1. NCBI lineage: Eukaryota > Metazoa > Mollusca > Scaphopoda > Dentaliida > Dentaliidae > Pictodentalium > Pictodentalium vernedei. The sequence goes on from CM062297.1 coordinate 313,604,250, forward strand.
GAAATAACGTTTCTGAATGTTTGAATTATTTTCGTTCTAATGCAGTTTAATAGAATCCTAGTTCGTAACTCAAAAAATTCATCACCTTGATGACAACAATTCTAGACCATTAACTTTATACCTCCGCCGGCCATTTTTCACCCGATATGCAGAATCGATTGCCGTCGTAACAGTGATTTCTGGCGGAACAGGGTGAAAAAATAATCACAGTCGTTCAGCAGTGTTTAGTTATCGAACTTGACGAAAAAATGTCCATTGTCTCTACATTTAGGCGGTACAGTTTTAATAGACAGTGGCATATTATCGTTACTTTGTTACCACCCACTGGGTGTCGTAAACCGTTGAACCCTGGTGGTATCTTCACCGTCAGTCCACATTCATTAGTTGGGGGTAGACATTGAAAATATTGATTGCTCTACCCCACACATTCACTAAGCTGCCATCCCACTTAATGAAATTATGACGTATCATGTTGTTGGACCGGAAAGCCTGCCTGTCGGGTTCAAAAAATTTAACGGTAGATCGAGCAACATTGTGACCAATGGACAGACAGTGATTGATAGAAGAAGGTGTTTTTTCAATGGTATTTAATGTCCCTGCCAGCCTTTATGGTCATATCATGACCTCAACACAGGTATGAAGTCAAGTGTAGACAGTCGTCAAAATACCAATACTGCACAGTTTAGGGGACTTCCACCACAACCGTTGGCTACAAGGTACCGTATTACGAGTAAAACAGAATGTATTTACCACAGTGAACAACCACTACTCCACTTCTCGGAGGACGGGAGTGGCAGGAGCGGATGCTGGCGGGCAGGTGGCAGAATGAACAAAATAGACAGCAGTCGGTCGAGATATGCCACTATTCATACGATCACGACACAGTATCAACGTTACGCAACTCAGTGGTCTTGAGAGAGGTTTGGGAGTTATCAGCTTGATGAATTGAGAAAATTAAAAAAAAACAGATTATGGATCTGCTGTGTGTATCTGTTAAGCAGGAACAACAGTTTACATTTCAAGCTGACATAACTTTAAAATGGCTGTGCCTTAACTGGGGCTGGAATTTTACTCGATCTCTTTGGTGAATTTCTGGCTTGAGAGATCAGTTAAACCGCTGGGGTACTATTTCAGGAAATAGATCGAAAAAGAGGATAGAGACAGTCAGTACTTTTTCTCATTATTCTGATCAGTCACGTAGAAACCGTGGGGTAAGGGGGTATTCCCCCCCCCCACAAAAAACACAAATATGCCAAAGACAATTGTTTTGTCCGATTTAAAACATTCTTTCACCATCGTGCTGAATCAGCACGACGCATAAGTTAAGTTTCTTTGACGAATATATCACTGCAAAATCGACTCTATTGACAGGAATTATCGAACGTAAAACGCAGTGTCGTTCCTACTGCGTGTGGTGCGATCGTTTCACCGCAAAGTTTGCGTGGGATTATTCAATAACGGGTGGGTTTGTGGAGTTGAAACTACCACGAAAGCCACCAAATTGCTTTCTTTAACACCATAATTTTAAAAACTTTCCCGAGAAATGTCCAGCTGTCTCATCCTCTCCTCTCGGCGACGCGGGCGGGGAGACAACGAGAGGGCTCGTCCTGTCTTGTCACGCCGTCGCTTAGTGACGGATATCCCGCTTCCTCCACTAGAAAGTACCCCTCCCCACCAATATTATTTCCTAACTGATTCTGACTTGTTGGTTCATTCAAAAAGGCGATATATCAAACTTTCCTATCTTCACGTGTACCGTTCAAAAATATGAGGTAATGTTCTTACTCCTTCAACTGTGGGTCCCCCTATGATATCACGACCCACAATGCCGTCGACGGCAACTGGAAGTCTCTGCTTTTTATTTTTGTTGAGGTCCGGTTATAATTCATTCCAACATCACCATGTGGCCGTAAACTTAAATTATTACGGATTTTCCTGACCAATATCTTGGTCATGGTCTCGTTACCGTCGACTGTCATTTCTCCGTTACCCTATAATTTATGAGTTGTGGTGTAAGGCCGTGCGCAAATTGGAAATTCGATTCTGGTTGTGTGGTGTCGAATCATTGTCCACGATTGATGTGCGACAAATATCGCTGGCGCACTGCCACGTACGCTCGTTAATCCCACTAAACCCAACACATTACACTCTTTGATGTCAATATTTGACGACACCAGGAGCACCGCCGGGTCGGACACGATCAATTTTGCTGATTAAAACTATGAATACGCGATGCTACAGAATGTCATACGACTACAATTTTTTTTCGGAGGAATATGACTATGGGAAAATGTTATTAACCCTCTACACACTGATGCTAAAATATCAAATTTAACCCTTTGAACCCTAGTTGTATCTTCCATGTCAGTTCAATGGTGGCAATTGGAAGGGCCCATATTCATTATTTGGGGGTAGACCAATTCATATTTTCAACGTGCAACCTTGGGGCTGCACGTAGAAAATATTGATTTGCTACCCCACACATCCACTTAGCAGCCACCCAACGTAATAAAATTATGACGTATCATGTTCCTAAGACGGAGAAAGCGGTCTCTCGGGTTCAAAGAGTTAATCCTGCACAGCAAATTTTCCCACAAAAAAATGAGCTCTGTCAAACAACTTTGAATTGGTTAAATTCCCAATTGAGCTCTATGAAATAATATTGAATTTAAGTTGAATTCTTAGAAGCTTTATGGGGAAAAATGCTGCTTGAAATTTCGTATTTGGACATCCGTGTGTCGAGGGTTAGTTGGGGTTCTGAGGATAAACATATATCCCCTCCGAGGTAATAAATAGATCGAAAGTTCGAAAAGTATAGCATTTCCTAATCCAGATTAAAACCAGGACGCCCTTCTTCAGTCGAGCGTGAACCGACACTGAATCCCTAATATAGACAATTTCTCACGCACGGAAACTTCGCGACTGCTATTTATTTTCACGTCACAGAAATTGCTGTCATAAAACTTCCGTGTATCGTATATTGCCTATCCAATCAGCGCATCAAGTCACTTTCCGTAGCAATGAGTCGTGGCATCAGAACAATGCACACCTCGTAAAGTCAATGTTTTTCAAAAGTCTCCGTGAGGCAGAAATATCAGACGAATCGAAATTCGATTTCATTTGCGAATGTCTCTGCGATTCGATTCGATTCGATATTCTATTCGAGTGGAAATGCTCGATTCGCAGGGCTCAGTTTGCGTAGAACAGATTAAAAGAAATACTAATACTTTTCAATGCAAAACCAAAAAAAGAAAAACATATCACTCTTACACGTGTACTATGATTAACCCTTTGACCGCGGAAGATCGCTTTTCCAGTTCAGGATCCCGATATGACCAGAATTCATAAAGTAGATGGTTGCTCAGTGAGTTTGTGTGGTAGACCAAACAAGATTTTCAGTAAGGGGCACGATGATGCCGTGTACTAAGGCGTACTGCACGTCGATGGTGCGCATGTCTTCAACCAATCTAACCCTACCTGTGCAGCAGTGCGGAGTTATGATGTTGGGGAGCTGGCAGTTGCTCATCGTTGCTCGGTGGTTCCCTCCGGGTACTCCGGCTTCCTCCACCTGCAAAACTGTCACCGACACGATATGACATTGACTGTTAAAGTGTCGTTAACCCATAATAAATAAATAATAAATACATTTTCAATATTGATTGGTCTTCCCCGAAGTATCGAATATAGACTATGCCAGTTGATGATTCTGAACTGGCATGGTATGCACCATCAGGGTTCAAGGAGTTTGCCCTTTGAACTCGGGGGCCGCTTTTCCGGCCAAGACAATGATACGTCATAACATCATCTATATATTATGGCTGTTCAGTAAATGTGTGTGGTAGGCCAATCAATACTTTCAACGTGCAGCTTCGAGGCCGCGCGTTGAAAATATTGATTGGTCTCCCCCAAATAATGAATATGGACTCGTCTGATTGCTGCCATTGAACCATCTTGGTATATACCATCTTGTTTAAAGGGTTAATATTAGTACATACTTAAACATTACAAAATTAAAGGTTTCTTTAAAGGCTTTATTAGGCTGAGGAAATCTTTTCCATGCAAATCAAGTTTTATTCTATCTTGCAGTTTAGATTGTCTTTTTTAATAACTTTTTTAAAACTTTTTTTTTCAGCCGAGGAAATGCTATGGTCACAGTGGTGGGCATATAAAGGCTTTTCAGGTGAGTATTACCTTGACCCAGTGGCCAATACTATAAAACTTTTGTAACTGTATCTTCTAGAATTGTATTTTCTACATATTAATATTACTGAAGTAGTAGAAGATGTGGTTTTTGATCCTATTCTGGGGGAGAGGGGCCGACGGGGGTGGATGACGTCATCATAATTAAAATGTTACGTAAGGTAATTAATATTACTTAATGATTTTTTTTTTAATCACTATAATAATTAATGTAATTAATGACTGTTGCATAATTAATGTAATTAATGTAATTAATGTAATTAATGAGTGTAATTAGGGTTGATTATAATAATTAGTATATTAATAAATGAATTAATATTGACGTACTGGACATATGCGCATGCTATCGACTGACTGACCCGCATCACGTGTCTGGGTGTCATTAAATCGATTTTTTCTTTTCAAACGCCAACTACTGACAGATGTTGAAGCAATTAAATCTATTGTCACACTTTAACGACCGGTCATAAATATCGTTAGACTGGACATGCTATCATGTATTTAAAAATCAATATATCACGTGACAAGATGTGTCTTGCTTTTACCTGAAGACTGTGAACGACTCCATTGTGGCTATTTTTATAGGTATAATTTGATTTAATAACTTGGCGTGATTCTTACATATTAATAATGCAAGTTTATTCTTCTCGTTTTTATGGCTGTCGAAAAACTCTCATAGACCAAGATATTCTGATTTTACCCCTCACGCGATAAAGTAATTTTTTAACGGTCCGATTTCTACGTTTTGACGAGTTCTCAAAAAAAAATCACAAGAGAAATCGCTATGAGACTACTGTACACGGGGGAGAGGCTATACATGGCTGTACTTTATGCCCCAATACTTTGATGAATTAACGGATCATCTGAAAACCCACCAAGAAGGTGCTTTGAACTGTCAATTTTGTGTTTCAATAGCAAATTCAACAAAAGAGAGAGGCAGTGTACATCGAACAGACGTCGATGTCAAGATGTTCCAGTGGACGTTTTGACTGAAATCCTATACTAGGAAAGATACATTAGAAAAAAACATGGAGAAATGTCAAAACTCGACATTTAACTGCGCGATTTGCGGGTTTCAGCTGATTCAACTTAACCGTCATCGCGCCACAAGTAGCAGAAATGCACAACTCGATTGGCCGGTGGAGACGTTCCTCATCAAATAAGGGGGGTCAAACGAGGTTATGAGGAGGGGTGAAGGAGACAAGTGTGCGGTCATATGTTTAAAATTTTAATAACCTTAATTGCTATGATGTAATCCCCTTAATAAATAGCGTATATTCATTTAATATATTAATAATTTTCGTTAAATAATTCATTTTTTATTCCGCACCCCTATATCCCCTCACAGTACCTAAAACTTTCATGAACGCTCCTCCTCCAGGTCATCCAATACTAAAAAACTTTTGGAAACCGCTCTCCCCCGCCCCCACCATACTCTTAAAAAGAGTTGCTTTGTCACAAACACACACTTTTTTTTTTAACCAATCAGACACCTCCGTTATCCCACACCCTCACCGTCACACCCCTGTATCCCCTCACAGTACCTAAAACTTTCCTGAACTCCCCTCCTCCAGGTCATCCAATACTAAAAAAAAAAACTTTTGGAAACCTCTCTCCCCCCTCCCCCAGCCCTCACAATAGCTAAATTATCTCGAACCCCAGTTCAGTTCTCTAAATGTAATGGACATGTCAGACCCCCGAATACGCCTTCCCCACAATTTTGAGCGATCAAATTACCCCGATTAGTCTCCTCTCATAACTTACCACTCTCTTAACCCGTATTTACTATGAGATTGTCCCCTTAATAAATAGCGTATGTTCATTTAATATAATATATTAATAATTTTCGTTAAATAATTCATTCCACAAGACACTTGTCGAAAAAACAAAATGGCGGATTAGTTTGACAGAAATACGCGTATCGATTTATTCAGGAATGTCTGTCGGTTGTGTCCTTGGGCAAGACACTTCATCCCTATTGACCATGTGGGGGCATGGTGACGCTGTGCACTAAGGCGTACTGCACGTCGATGGAGCGCCTGTCTTCAACCAATGCAGACCCTGTGTAGAATCTTGACAGTTGCTTGCCGTTGCTCGGTGGCTCTCTCCGGCTTTCCCCACCCGTAAAACTGTCGTGGTCATGATTAGTTACTGTGCAGACCTTAAAATCCAATAAATAAATATAAATAAATAGTCGGTTATCAAAACAGCCCTTAAGTGTTTAACAGTTAATTGTGGACCAGTGCGTTTAAAAGTGAAAAAAATTAGGTGATAGCATACGGACTGTGTTTAATCATAGAAAAATCACACCCGCGCTATTACTAACCCGTATGATTTATTTTTGAATGTTCGCTGAAAAATAACCCACCCATCTAAGTAAAAGCATGAAAGAGCTACCATTATCTTATTACCTGTGTGAGGTGGGGGTGGTCGGTAACGTTGTGTACTATGGCGTACTACCTTCAGCCAATGATAACCCTGTGTAGAACTTTGACAGTTGGTCGCCTCTGCACGATGGTTCTTTCCGGATTGCTCCAACTGTCGTTAAATAAATGAAAAAAAAACTACAATTCTATAATAACAGGCCAAGCCAACAGTACTTTCACCCCCCTCATTTTAATAGTTGAAAAGCGCTGTTACTCGATCAAAAAAAAATGGTAAAAGGATATGCGACTCTATATTAGCCACCCAAATTTGCGAGACTTGGGGAAAATATAACCCACCTAGAGCTGCACCAAAGCTACGTACTCTATTCGAACTCCCGCATTGTGTCCTTGGGCAAGTTAATTTACCCCGACTATCCACATGGGAGCACGATGACGGCGTGTAATAAAGTGTACTGCACGTCGGTGATACGCATATTTTAGAACAATCTAACCCTGCTTGTGCGGATTTCCGACGTTGGTGAGATGACAGTTACTCGTCGTTGCTCTATGGTTCTCTTTGGATATTCCGGAGGCTGCCTGTAAAATTGTCACGTTTAATTATAACTTGAACTTGATGTCCGGGTGTAATGAAATAGCATATTTTCTGCAGACATTCTAAATAAACGCAGCTGGTTTACAGACCTGTACATATTTTTTTTTTTTTTTTCAATTGAGTAAAAATATAGGATAGTTACTGATGTAACACGCCGATCAGTATGTTTAATGAATCCAACTACGCCAGTCCGACCGACCCTTTGCCCACCATGATCACAACAAACGTTTCAATTCTCTCTCTCTCTCTCTCTCTCTCTCTCTCTCTCACTGATACAGTACGGGTGGAAACTAATTGCGTTCAAGCTGTTGTTTTTTTTCTAGGTTTTACCACTCCCCTTACAGCGCAAATCGAAATGAAATCTAATTCATTGAACCATACTACAGTGGATGTCAAAATTAATTTTTGAATGCCATTTTTTCTATGTGCCACTATCAGCAGCTATGACCATAGCGTAACTTTGTGGTAAAATGCTTATTTTTGTACAAAACTCAAGACCTTTCTCTGACAAATGCCTATATAAAAACAAGATAATACGTGAGAATGCGTTGTGTACCTGCATTTTGTTGATAAAATATGGCATGACCACATTCCCGAATATTAATGATGTACCCGCTTAATAACAGCCGAATTTTTATCGGATCACAGTTTTTGATTTGAATAATTGCCGATTTTTGTATTAAATCACATTCAGTAATTTATGTAGATTTCCTGAACTGGGCGAAGGTCAAGAAAAGCACTCTGTTGTTTAGGAGACTCCACAAATAAAAACAAAATAAAAAAATCTTAGATATCTTGCATTTTTTTTATTATCCATATTAACCAGAAATCAAAACTAGTCAAATTAATTAGAATTAAATTACAAATGGATATGAAATTTGCAGTAAAATGAACACTGGTATATGCTGCTGGCCGCATTTTTAGTTGTCTGTAATGGCTGTTGTTCAGAATGTCACCCTATTGGGGTGAGTTTTCGCTTTTTCGTCCAGTTTCATGAGAGCTTCCACGAAGTCCGTTCCACATTCGCAATCTTTTCCAGGGGCCATTCTTCAAAGGCTGGTCCATCGCAACTTTGCGGAGATATTGTTTTCTGGACGACAAACTGCAATATGATCTGGGTTTCCGATCAGACCCCTTGGGATATTTTGATCTTTAAGGATGTTTGCCAAAATTTTCCACCCTGTCGGTTGAAAATCTTTTCTTTTTCGCAGCAGATCATTTATTAGATCACACATATTGGAGCCCGAAATTGTAATGCCGTTATACACGAGTCGATCTTTCTCATCCCAGGATAAATTGGGTATATTCTTTATTATCTGGAGTAACAAAAGCGCCTTCTGCTGCATGGAATCTGGTATAACGGCTAACCAGTCCGGATGATTTTCCACTGAAAAACTAGTCGTTAAGGAGTGTGGTTTGGTGGTTTCTTTGTGTAAATTTGATTGGCGCTGAAAGATTGTCTGGTTCAGCAGCCCTTTCTCTTCAGAACCCGATGTTGAAGATTCAGGAATTGGTCTCATATCCTGGTCTATGGGCGGGACAGCTACAGCATTCAGGGGTGTGCGTATTTCCTGCAACTGTTCACTCCCCCATGGTTCAATACACTGAATTCTGCTTGAAGGTAGGTTGGTTGAGTCATCCATCACTAGCGATTTTACTGGCTCTAGCTTATTTGCAAGCCCCAAAATATTTCCACTTGTTAATGCATTGTTCCAACTAAAGGCTGATTTCATATGCACTGGAGGATAGGGTGGCTCGTTACAGACAGATCTGGTTGTTAACTCGGCTGTATTTGAGTTCGCTCCCCCTATAGTGTGTTTAAAATTTACATTTTTATGTAATTTTCGTCTGTGTCGATAATAATTAGTTTTATGAGAGTAAGATTTTTGACACAATTCACAGACGTAGCGTGAATTCATCATTTTCAGAAGCGAGTTAATAGAGTGGCAATACAGTTCCAACACTCTGCCATTTATATGTATGAATAGAATGGGTCCCACCCCAACCTGTCAATCGCTGATTGGCTAATTTTATATCAAGATAAGGTGGGTTCTACCCCAACCTGTTGATCATTGGTTACTTCAAATTCTCACACAGTGCATTGTGGGAAATTCCAGTGGTAGAGCTCTGATGTAAAATAAGTTACAAATTGATATAGTTTGCTTCAAAAAAAAAAGAAACATCAAAGTCACATTCATGACAAGCCGAGGTAGCACATCTGAACCACCAACTCTACACTGTTTAATCAGATAATCCATTTAATCAGATAATTACATGTGCATATCGGTTTTTCATTGGTTTTTCATCAGTTTCCATCGGTTTTTCATTGGTTTTTATCGGTTTTCATTGGTTTTTATTGGTTTTACAATTCGATAAAACAGTTTTTAGTGATTTTACAATTCGATAAAACGTTTTTTAGTGATTTAAATCATGTAAAATGATCACTAATTACCACTAATTGATCACTAATGGTCACTAATTACCACTAATTGATCACTAATTACCACTAATTGATCACTAATGGTCACTAATTACCACTAATTGATCACTAATTACCACTAATTGATCACTAATGGTCACTAATTACCACTAATTGGTCACTAATTACCACTAATTGATCACTAATGGTCACTAATTACCACTAATTGATCACTAATTACCACTAATTGATCACTAATGGTCACTAATTACCAATAATTAGTGACCAATTGGTCACTAATGGTCACTAATTAGTGAATTGCAGGTACACAACGCATTCTCACGTATTATCTTGTTTTTATATAGGCATTTGTCAGAGAAAGGTCTTGAGTTTTGTACAAAAATAAGCATTTTACCACAAAGTTACGCTATGGTCATAGCTGCTGATAGTGGCACATAGAAAAAATGGCGTTCAAAAATTAATTTTGACATCCACTGTAGTATGGTTCAATGAATTAGATTTCATTTCGATTTGCGCTGTAAGGGGAGTGGTAAAACCTAGAAAAAAAACAACAGCTTGAACGCAATTAGTTTCCACCCGTACTGTATCGGTGAGAGAGAGAGAGAGAGAGAGAGAGAGAGAGAGAGAGAGAGAGAATTGAAATGTTTGTTGTGATCATGGTGGGCAAAGGGTCGGTCGGACTGGCGTAGTTGGATTCATTAAACATACTGATCGGCGTGTTACATCAGTAACTATCCTATATTTTTACTCAATTGAAAAAAAAAAAATATGTACAGGTCTGTAAACCAGCTGCGTTTATTTAGAATGTCTGCAGAAAATACGCTATTTCATTACACCCGGACATCAAGTTCAAGTTATAATTAAACGTGACAATTTTACAGGCAGCCTCCGGAATATCCAAAGAGAACCATAGAGCAACGACGAGTAACTGTCATCTCACCAACGTCGGAAATCCGCACAAGCAGGGTTAGATTGTTCTAAAATATGCGTATCACCGACGTGCAGTACACTTTATTACACGCCGTCATCATGCTCCCATGTGGATAGTCGGGGTAAATTAACTTGCCCAAGGACACAATGCGGGAGTTCGAATAGAGTACGTAGCTTTGGTGCAGCTCTAGGTGGGTTATATTTTCCCCAAGTCTCGCAAATTTGGGTGGCTAATATAGAGTCGCATATCCTTTTACCATTTTTTTTTGATCGAGTAACAGCGCTTTTCAACTATTAAAATGAGGGGGGTGAAAGTACTGTTGGCTTGGCCTGTTATTATAGAATTGTAGTTTTTTTTTCATTTATTTAACGACAGTTGGAGCAATCCGGAAAGAACCATCGTGCAGAGGCGACCAACTGTCAAAGTTCTACACAGGGTTATCATTGGCTGAAGGTAGTACGCCATAGTACACAACGTTACCGACCACCCCCACCTCACACAGGTAATAAGATAATGGTAGCTCTTTCATGCTTTTACTTAGATGGGTGGGTTATTTTTCAGCGAACATTCAAAAATAAATCATACGGGTTAGTAATAGCGCGGGTGTGATTTTTCTATGATTAAACACAGTCCGTATGCTATCACCTAATTTTTTTCACTTTTAAACGCACTGGTCCACAATTAACTGTTAAACACTTAAGGGCTGTTTTGATAACCGACTATTTATTTATATTTATTTATTGGATTTTAAGGTCTGCACAATAACTAATCATGACCACGACAGTTTTACGGGTGGGGAAAGCCGGAGAGAGCCACCGAGCAACGGCAAGCAACTGTCAAGATTCTACACAGGGTCTGCATTGGTTGAAGACAGGCGCTCCATCGACGTGCAGTATGCCTTAGTGCACAGCGTCACCATGCCCCCACATGGTCAATAGGGATGAAGTGTCTTGCCCAAGGACACAACCGACAGACATTCCTGAATAAATCGATACGCGTATTTCTGTCAAACTAATCCGCCATTTTGTTTTTTCGACAAGTGTCTTGTGGAATGAATTATTTAACGAAAATTATTAATATATTATATTAAATGAACATACGCTATTTATTAAGGGGACAATCTCATAGTAAATATGGGTTAAGAGAGTGGTAAGTTATGAGAGGAGACTAATCGGGGTAATTTGATCACTCAAAATTGTGGGGAAGGCGTATTCGGGGGTCTGACATGTCCATTACATTTAGAGAACTGAACTGGGGTTCGAGATAATTTAGCTATTGTGAGGGCTGGGGGAGGGGGGAGAGAGGTTTCCAAAAGTTTTTTTTTTTAGTATTGGATGACCTGGATGAGGGGAGTTCAGGAAAGTTTTAGGTACTGTGAGGGGATACAGGGGTGTGACGGTGAGGGTGTGGGATAACGGAGGTGTCTGATTGGTTAAAAAAAAAAGTGTGTGTTTGTGACAAAGCAACTCTTTTTAAGAGTATGGTGGGGGCGGGGGAGAGCGGTTTCCAAAAGTTTTTTAGTATTGGATGACCTGGAGGAGGAGCGTTCATGAAAGTTTTAGGTACTGTGAGGGGATATAGGGGTGCGGAATAAAAAATGAATTATTTAACGAAAATTATTAATATATTAAATGAATATACGCTATTTATTAAGGGGATTACATCATAGCAATTAAGGTTATTAAAATTTTAAACATATGACCGCACACTTGTCTCCTTCACCCCTCCTCATAACCTCGTTTGACCCCCCTTATTTGATGAGGAACGTCTCCACCGGCCAATCGAGTTGTGCATTTCTGCTACTTGTGGCGCGATGACGGTTAAGTTGAATCAGCTGAAACCCGCAAATCGCGCAGTTAAATGTCGAGTTTTGACATTTCTCCATGTTTTTTTCTAATGTATCTTTCCTAGTATAGGATTTCAGACAAAACGTCCACTGGAACATCTTGACATCGACGTCTGTTCGATGTACACTGCCTCTCTCTTTTGTTGAATTTGCTATTGAAACACAAAATTGACAGTTCAAAGCACCTTCTTGGTGGGTTTTCAGATGATCCGTTAATTCATCAAAGTATTGGGGCATAAAGTACAGCCATGTATAGCCTCTCCCCCATGTACAGTAGTCTCATAGCGATTTCTCTTGTGATTTTTTTTTGAGAACTCGTCAAAATGTAGAAATTGGACCGTTAAAAAATTACTTTATCGCGTGAGGGGTAAAATCAGAATATCTTGGTCTATGAGAGTTTTTCGACAGCCATAAAAACGAGAAGAATAAACTTGCATTATTAATATGTAAGAATCACGCCAAGTTATTAAATCAAATTATACCTATAAAAATAGCCACAATGGAGTCGTTCACAGTCTTCAGGTAAAAGCAAGACACATCTTGTCACGTGATATATTGATTTTTAAATACATGATAGCATGTCCAGTCTAACGATATTTATGACCGGTCGTTAAAGTGTGACAATAGATTTAATTGCTTCAACATCTGTCAGTAGTTGGCGTTTGAAAAGAAAAAATCGATTTAATGACACCCAGACACGTGATGCGGGTCAGTCAGTCGATAGCATGCGCATATGTCCAGTACGTCAATATTAATTCATTTATTAATATACTAATTATTATAATCAACCCTAATTACACTCATTAATTACATTAATTACATTAATTACATTAATTATGCAACAGTCATTAATTACATTAATTATTATAGTGATTAAAAAAAAATCATTAAGTAATATTAATTACCTTACGTAACATTTTAATTATGATGACGTCATCCACCCCCGTCGGCCCCTCTCCCCCAGAATAGGATCAAAAACCACATCTTCTACTACTTACTGACTAAAATGAATCATTAGCATTTTAAAAGATATGGCAATTTGCCATCTGGCAAATTGCCACATCTTTGAAAATGCTAATGGTTCATTTCAACCCATTTAAAGTTATAACTAGAAAATACAATTCTAGAAAATACAGTCGTAAAAGTTTTATAGTATAGGCCCCTGTTATCGATAATGGGATAATGTTCATCTTCTTCAACGTTGAAATGTAGATTTAAATTTAAATACTAAATGATATTTCTTACCTACATTGATAAAGTTACATATGCCAAGTAGAGGCTATCAAGAAATGATCTGGTATTATTTATTTATTTATTGATGTTTAATGTCACATATTTCTGCACAGTGGCTAATCATGACCACAAATGATCTGGTACATACATATTATCGCTGCAGTGAAGTGATCTAGGTCGTAGTATCACATCTCATTGAGGTGGTCAGATCGCTGGATCAAACGAGCTAATTGCGGCAGCTCGTTTGATCCAGCGATCCGACATCTTCAACGAGACGTGATGCGACGACCTAGATCACTTCACTGTTGCGATAAAATGTGTATTATATGACTTATAGTTAAACATCGCTTGCCAATGAGAGCATTAACAATTCCCCCAACCTTTTGTGGTAAATTGGATTGAAGTAAAAAATTACTATTTTCACTTACACTTATTTTTGCAACAGGTGCACACTTCGGGGGAATCTCCCGATGCGCAAGAATATGATAAAACATATCATGAATACGATAAAAAAAAACAGACTGCCGTTCGAGAGCACCCATTCCAGCTCGGAGTTAAGTACTCTCTGCGACCGAAACAGCTAATTATGCGAATTGGAACGCACCTGTAAATAGTCCGTCATACTATAGTGATACGGAATCGGATTCCACGCTGCGGATTTTCCGGGGACCAGGAAAAGATCGTCAAACAGTATTTAGCAGTTAAATTAATTAGTTGTATAATAAAAAATCTAACTACAAAATGTGGGGTGCATAAAATGTATGTAAGCATTATGTTTGTAATCGCAACTCCTTCGACTCGGTTTGCATTACGCAGCTGAAATTGTCAGTAGTTACTGAGGCTATCTCGACGGATTATGTGCGCCAAGTATCCTGTCATGAGAGGGACGCAGGTATACTGGCTGCACTTTACTTACCAGGCGGTCGAGTAAAGGACATTCACAATAATGAAGGTCGTCTAGACAGAATAAGCTCGACACACACGGTGAGAATAGAAACGGGTCTTTTCGTATACACACGGTTGACAATTTCGTCTTTGGAAGAGATTTACTGGAAAGTAAGCTGTCCTTAAATTCCTGAAGCTTGCCATAAATTTAACACTAAGGGTATGAGATTTCAAAAGCTTAGCGAAGCGAAGTTGTTTCATCGATGTGCGCATCATTTCACAAACTTCAGGTGTTTCCATGAAGAGTAGTATAAAACTATTGAAACTGGATTTTTTCCAATTTATTCTCAATCAGTTTGAAAGTTTGCCTATTATTCTCTGTTGAAACCCATTTAAAAAAAGAAAACGGCGTTTTCATCATCTTGTGTGTTCTGTAGCTTGTTTCTGTTTAGTATATCAGATGTGTGCGCATCGTGACATACAATACAGACACTGCCCTTTCCAGTAATATATAAAAGTCTCGGGGTGAGATTTGCTAATTTGTTTCCCGGGAAGAAGTACAACTTGCAAATTACTGTAAAGATACTTTCGCTGAACAAAGAGCCAAACTGGACGGTTACATACTATTAGTGTTGGTAGATATGACGCTGATAGATAATTTTAATGCCGAATTATCTGTGAAGTAGTTGCTTTTAATTAACTTGCCTTAAAAATCCAACTTTCCTTTTGTAACTTTTAATTAGCGAAAACAACAGACACCAATTCTAGCTCGCCGGAAAAAAACGAGTCTCCCCTTTTCCAAATCCACATGATGCCTGTCTCAAACGAGACTCATTTGACTTAAGTGACGCGCGAACAGTTACGAGGTGGCAATTTTACAAACCCGAAATAAAAACTCGAATGCCGTTACGCTGTACACTCTGGGCAAATATTCCATGACTTTTGTTTTTGCTTATATTTCAGGTGTTATATCCAAGTCTTAAACACCCACTGTCATTCCTTTTGTAACCTTATGTCTCTATTGTATGATGGCTGTCCGCCAATATATCCACCTGATATTGAGTATTACCAGCCTCGGCCCCACTGTATAAACGTTTGAATGATTTTCCGCCAGTTACCAGTTCTTACGTGTTTTTGTATTTTATCTCCAATGCCAATCCAGTCTATATTTTAAGTTGTTTAGTTCATCCGCGTTTACTGCTTCTTTTTGGGTATTTTTTTTTTAATGTGGTTACTACTCTGTGACTGACAGCATATTTCAGTAGAGTTCATAGTTTTGGCCACGAGGATTCCGAGCCGGTATTTCAGACACTAGTAGCTTTAATACTTCCTGGTCGTTTCAGTTGAAACGTTTGTAATATTCAATCATATTCCCTCGATGGCGCCGGTATTGACGTGTTGGTAGTTCCATTTTTCAACCTCTCGTCGAATTCAGGGTTTTTCAGGCCGGGGTCAGCTTAGATGCCCGCCTCTCAATTCCTTTCGAGAGGCCAATCTGTCTTTTTTTTATATGGTTTCTAAATTGGTACTCCATACTCTAGATGTGATCTAATTAATTATTTTTTTCATTTAGTAAGGTTTTTCACATCCTTATTCGCTGTCTGTACATTGTCGTCTGTGTGTCTGTCAAATGGAAATCTATTACGACCTCCATATCCTTCTCATTTTCAAATGTAGCTACCCCACATTCGCCATGGAGTGGCTGTAATCCACGCGTGGGCAGTGACGTCCATGCATGCGTTTGCCACGTATTAAAAATCATCACAGGCAGAATTTTAATTAATGAATCACAAGGTTGTACCCGGTGCTTCATTAATTCAATTTTTGATGATTATTCCTATAATTAGTTTTTGCAATCTGTACTGTAGCTGGTACTTATTTCCACTGTTAACTGACAGATGATACGTGAACCGATATTCCCCGCTTCCTATATTCGTGGTTACTTGTCATGGTGGAAACGAAGTAGCCGTGTGCTTGATAATTCATAGAGTGCATCTCACCGTTTTGTTATTGTCCGGTGTCCTCATAGC
The DNA here is from genome assembly GCA_031216915.1 of Pictodentalium vernedei. Lineage (NCBI taxonomy): Eukaryota > Metazoa > Mollusca > Scaphopoda > Dentaliida > Dentaliidae > Pictodentalium > Pictodentalium vernedei. Next base: position 313,620,794 of record CM062297.1, read on the forward strand.
TTCCTATTTTCCAGGTTATCTTCGCGGCAACAGCAAAAACCATGACATCCGAAATGAAAGCGTCCGGCAGGTCGTTTATACAGATTGCGTAAAATTATTTGTCAAATTATTACAACTGTCGATCAATCTGGGTTCTCATATTCCGTCAAGTTTACAAGGGCATTTCAGCCAGATGAACAACACGCCACATGATGACTGTTGCATATACTAGAGTCTGGAAAAATAAAAAGCATTGTGTTAACCGTATTCCGCTACATGTGATAACACACAAATATTATTTAAAAATTTAATCGAAAAATGGATGATAATCTAAGAAATAAGTTATATTGGCCTGACATACAAATAATAACAAAAATCAGTTTCGTTTGTGATTCCTAATTAGAACGAGAAGAGCTTCGTTCCATTGAGGAGTTCGAATGCTTAAGTTGCCAAAGAAAACTTGAAGGGCAAGTTGTGTACCGAACACCTGCCTCTGAGTTTAAGACGGTTCAAATCTGTTTCCGAAATCGTTGGATGATCTTCAAGCAGATTTTGAATGCTTTTTCTGGAAATAAAGAGACAGGACGACTCCTTTACAAATCGCTGGAAAACGCGATTGGATTGTCTTGAGAGAATAAACAAGTCTAATGATTCATCTCAACGACAATTTCCTCGTGTACAAATAACAAATGTGCTTTTTGTGTCATCTGTTTCGGTGTTGTTTTACAATAACCCCACACCGACCCCCGGGTCAGTCCTGGTATTTCTTCTTCTCCTGCAAAGATTTCTAATCTACTAAAACGTACCTTGATTTTAAGATCTCGTAAATGTTTCCAGTGCACCAAGAGCTCTGCGTAAATTCAAAATTGGATTCTATTCAAAATCATCCCAAAGATTCGATTCGATTCGGAAATGTTTAACCCTTTACCCAACGCAGACGATATCAAAATTTATTATTTTAAATATAATTTTTTTCAAATTTTTCAAAAAATTCAACAAAACCATATCATGTGACCCCTCGTTGGAACGAGCTCGACGAGCTCGTTCCAACGAGGGGGTCACATGATATGGTTTTGTTGAAAGTTTTTAAAAAATAATATTTTTTAAACTGCTGAATTTGCATATTACGCGGGCGGATGCGGGCGATTCGTTGGGTAAAGGGTTAATGGTCGAGATATTCTGCAATACCTACCAAGTGTCTCCTCTTGAACTCTGTTTCTATCATCAGGTGTCCTGTAAGGAAACATGATAGAAAAAGAGTACAAGGAGGTTTCATTTCCAAAACTGCTTTGATTCTGTTCTGGGATATTCCGCTTTTTTTGATTGATTCACCGAAACAGACAAGTCGCTATTGAATATAATACTTGCGTGGATACTGGCATCATTAAAGGTTGTAAGATGCAATATTTACAATTCGAAGAGTCGTGAGATTCGATTGAAGATTCGATACGATTCGAAATCATCTATCCGATTCAATTTGGGATTCGATTTGACCCGAAATTTGAAATTCCAAAGTCCTTATTTGCAGCACTGTGTGCTTGTAAGATAGCACAAAAACTGACAGAAAAACTACCGGAGAAAGAAGTACAGTATATGGGCTCGAGATTGCGCATTACAATCAGCAATAAGTGAATATTGCTTTCCTTACATGGAAGGCGGCGTTAACCCTTTCCCCAAATAACTGCAAAAACCGTCCAGCGCTATTCACAAAAATTGCTGTTCAATTTTCATTATTTTTTTTAGGTTTTTCCTCAAAAACTTAGCTTATGACAACTCATTGGAACGAGCGCGCTGAGCTCGTTCCAATAAGAGGTCATAAGGTATGTTTTCGACGCAAAAAATAAAAAAAATAGTTTTACAATAATTTTGTTTGCAAGTGTTGTCTTCTTTTCATGTTAGGTAAAGGGTTAATAAACTTCTCTGACAATGGGTTGCAGATTCTGGATAACTCCGATGCCCATTGACATGAAGTCTACAATTATTCAATTCAGTTTTAAGCTCAAGACCCAGATATTGCTATAAACCGACTTTATTTCAATAACATACTTTATCTTGGCATTTCATGCGAGATCTTTACATTGTATTTTGTCAGCAGTGCAAGGACGAATCACTGATCCTCTTAAGATGGCTTGAGTAAAAAAATGTAGACAGAAAGCCTTTACACGTGACCAGCGTAATGATAGTAATAAAACACGACACAATGCTTTATCCGTAGAAATTGATCTCAAGAGATGCACGACTGTTCGGTTCTAAAATTCAATAATCTCCAACTGCTTCACCATTAATGGATGATCACGTGCTTAATGTGAGACACTCTTTCTTGTAATTAGTCTAATTAATTTCCCGCGAACAACCTATCCATCATATGTTGACTGCAGTGTACACAATTACTGTTGAAAATATGATAAAAGTAATGGCAACCCGGGAGCCCGGTGGCTCAGTGGTTAGAGCAGTGACCTTCAAACCGAAAAGTCGACGGTTCGATATTGATCAGCGGTAACTGCGTCCTGCCTTTGGACTCTGTGTACCGAGGCGTACTACACGTGGACGGAGAACATGGCTTCAACTGCTGCTAATTCTGCTTGTGCAGAGTTAGAATGTTGGGGAGTCTGATAGATGCTCGCCGCTGGTCGGTAGTTCTCTCCGGCTTGCTCCACCTGTAAAACTGTCCGCCACTATCTGACCCCGGCTATTGAAAGTGTAGATAAACCCAAATAAAACGAACAAAAAAGTACAGTACGGCCGTCTTGGACTTGTCACTGTCCATGGGTGGGCAATATTTCCACGGACGCAATAAGATTCCAAACACAAATAAAAATCATCAGCAGCAAAATTTTAATTAATGAAGCACCGGGTACAACCCGGTGCTTCATTAATTAAAATTTTGGTGATATTTTTTTGTATTACCTGGTAAACGCATGCGTGGTCATCACTGCCCATGCGTGGATTACGACCAGTCTACGGCGACTTACAGAACTTGCAAGTAGTTAGTGGTTGGTCTTCAGTAAAATATGATTAAGTATTGCGATGAAAATACATTATTGAACTTCTTTTGGCAATGACAACCGTATTTGCTCGATCTTCGAGTAACACCGCGAATCTGATATTTGCTTTCTCTTCATTACACCAGAGGGCTGCTTATATGTTATAAAGAGTTTGCCAAATAATTAATATCCTTACGGTTAAAAATATCAATTCGGATACCTTGAATATTTACTCATCTAAACAAGGCTTCTTGCGACATGGCCAAAAGTAGAAAATTTAGAGTTCTGGCTGCACTTAGCACTCCTCGATTACTTTTCAAACGACTAAACTTTAAGCAGTAACACTCAAAAGGTAGTTTAATTTTTTTACAGCGTGAAACATAATAGTGAGTTTTGCATGCACAAAATTGTTCCAATGCGCTTAGGAGGCCGAGTAGAAAAGAACGACTGAACACCCACCCAAAACGAAGGTTCTGGGATCAGGACAAAGCTCGTTATGATCGAAAAACCACGGAATTGTTGATGCTGCCACAGCGTAATATCCCAGTGTATCTACATTAGGCTGTATTTTCTATTTTGTTTTGTTCTGACAGTGGCGCAGATAGATTTTTCTGATGGTAGTGCAAGAACATAAATGTTCTGACTACAATTATTAACGGAGAGCATCACGTTAGCGCATTGCATCGCTCATTTCTGTCAAAAATGATACGGTCTCGACACCCTCTCTTCCCGTTTTGAGAGACATTGTGTTAATTTATTACCAACCAAACCTATTTAGCGTTCACATTCTGTTGTTAGCTCATACTCTGGCATTGGCGTAGATATCTTTTTCTGATGGTGAGATGAAACCATTTCCGCGTACTATGATATCCCCCACACCCTCGTTTGGAGGGAAATGTTCTCCATTTATTACCAAACAAGCGTATACATGTCTCCATTCGGTTATTAGCTAATTAATTCTGACGTTGGCGTACACAGCTTTTTTCTGCTAATGGTGTAAGAACATACGCGCAACGACGGAAATGAACGATGCAAAGCATCGCCGCGCAGACCACGTGGTATCCGCAACGAAGAACATTCATAATTTCTGACGGAAATTTGTTTCAAAACTTAATATTAGGAGAGAGATTATGTCGTCACTTATAGTTTAAACATATTTTATTTGCTACACTTAGTGCAAATTGAATTGGAGGACATGTGCTAAACACTTTGTTTACCATCCTCTCCTACAAATTTGAAATACATAAATTACATGACAAACAAGAACATTAAATAACAAAGTAAAATTGTAGTTTTACAAAAATAACAAAAATAGAAAGTGAGAGAAAACGAGTGAAAAAAAGAACAGAGGAGAAAGAAAGCGAAAGAGAAGGAGAAATGAGGCGAGAAAAGATGGATTACGAGAACACATGAGTAATCTCCCCGACTGACGCGAGGGGATACACTTTTTTCATCACGGATTAGTTTATACAACAACGTTTTGAGATACTTGTCTTCAGACATAAGGGGTTAATTGTGATGTAAAGCTATGTTGAGTTGGAAGTCTTTATCAACCAGCAGGTCATTGGCTCCATATTCCAAGAAAGAAGAAAAACATCCGTGGACAATAGTGATAATCGAAATTTGTACATTCTTCTTTGAGTGACCATTCAATCTAATGTGTTTAGACTTTAGTTTAGATCTGGGATAAAGAGAACCGTTGGGTGTCTCGAATATATTTTTGCACAGTTTTGAATATCTTTTCATTTTCTTTATTTGACTACAATGTTATTCCAAAAAGTAGTTGGTCGACATGAGTTATGTAGTATTTAACTAGAACTGACATTAATTGGAGTCTCGAGTCCTCGTGGAGAAAACAAGCCAGAAAAAAGTGACTAGCATCTTCTTCAAAGTTTGTTTCCACGTCTATAGTAAGGTGAGTCACTGATATAGTTAAAATATTTGTCAAAGTTAAGATCACTACAATCATTACACAATCTACAGTGCAGGATATTCAGTTTGCGTTTTCCGAAATTGAAATAAGATGTGGGTCTCGTTTTCAGCGGAGAAATGCGCGCTTTAAAGACTTGCGTTAAACCTATTGCCTTGACGCCATCTCTCAAGTTATTCAAGTGACCACCAGCCGAGGGGAAGAACGAGCATTTCATCAGCTCGGTTCTGAGGTGATGTGGAACAAAATTGGACCGCATTGCGTAAGTTAAAAGTCGATATATCACAAAATCGTGGAGGTACGAGCTCATGCAGGTAGTCGGGTGCTTGGGCCTTTACAATCTTGTGGAACAAGCACATCTCGTGAATGTGCCGTCTCTCTTCAAGTCAATGCCATCCTAATTCCAGTTGTTAACATTCTTTCTGAGTTGAACGAGTTGCCCCTGAAATGATACGAGCGGCGTCATAATGTATCTTATCTACACGTTCTAGTAGATATAAAGGCGCTCAACCCCATACCGGACTAGCATATTCTAGTATGGGTAATATGAAAGACAGGTACATTCTTTCAAGTGTAGACCTACCTATTCATAGTGAATTTTAGCTTCCTAATTTGGGATAGTCGTGAATTTGCACGCTTACAGATATTATCAATATGTTTGTCCAAAGACAGATCAGACTGGATGGTGAGTCCAAGATGTTTGTGATCAGTTGTGTTTGATAAGGTGGAATCAGAAAATATTATTTTAAGAGGAGTAATATTTCTACTGAGAGTGAAAAGCATTACTTGCGTTTTCCGGGGGTTGAAAGTTACTAACCATTTTCGTGCCCATGCATTTATTTGTTGCAAATCCTTGTTAATTGAATTTGTTAAATGTGTCGCTAATATGTCGCTATTAGTTAAACAAGTCTCATCGGCAAACAGTCAAGTAATGGCTTCAATATTTTCAGCAATATCATTAATATAAACGAGAAATAGTAGGACACCTATCACTGAGCCTTGTGGAACACCGGATTCAATATTTTCGTACCTTGAGTAACAACCATCCACGCAGGCCCGTTGTTTGCAATTCGAGAGATAACTGTCAAATCAACGGAGAAGAGGCCCTGATATACCATACCCTTCTAATTTCAAAAGAACATCGCGATGCCAAACCCTGTCAAATGCTTTAGAAATATCACAGAATACTCCATATGTAATTTTATGTTTATCTAGAATGCATAAACTATGATAAACTTCTATTACCTGAAATACTGTGCTGTGCTGGGGAGGGAAACCCGACTGAAATTTATAGAACAGGTTATTAGTTGTAAAATGGGAGTAGATTGCTTTAAACACTAATCGTTCGATTACTTTGCCAATACAACTCAGCAAAGATATTGGACGATAATTGTTAGGATCTTTAGTGGCCCCCTTCTTGTATATTGGTGATACGTAAGCAAGTTTCCATTCACAGGGGAAAACACAGGAGTCGAGTGATTTTTTATGCAGAAGAAACAGTGGTCTCTGTACAGTCCACCTTGTTTCGTTCAGTCTGATATGGCCAATGCTATCATGTCGTGTCCGCGAGCCTTCTTTACAGTTAAGGTGGTCAAGATGTTATATATGTCCACTTCACAAATGGGGATTTCAGAAATTGCATTTTCACATCTGATCCTAAAAGGGGGTAGACAATGATTAATGGAATTTAATTTGCTGTTGGACACGAAAGTTTCATTTAACAATTCAGCTTTCTTGCCATCATTTTCGATAATCGTTATCCCAGAATCGGAAATTTGCTGAAGCGGAGGGATCTCAGACGTAGTCATAAACTTACTGAGAAACGATTTAATGATGTGCCAAAAGTGTTTCGGTTCTGTGTTTCGAATTAGTGATTCATCCAAGTTATCATAGTATTTATTTTTTGCAATCTTTTTCATATTATTGACCTTGTGTCTTAAAGTTTTGTATTTATCCCAGTGCGCTACTATATTAGGTCTTATAAAGGAAATATTGGCAAACATTGCTCTGTGATCTGAAATATTAAAATCAAGAGTATCCGAATTTAATGACGTAACTGTACCACTGCCAATAATGGGATCCAAACGAGTATGTATATTAGTAGTTATCCTGGTGGGTTCCGTTATAAGATTTTTTAACCCTTTACCCAACGTAACGGCCAAAACCGGCCAGCGCTATTCCCAAATATCGCCAATTAATTTTCAAAATATTTTCATTTTTTGTCTCAAAAACATAGGTTATGACCCCTCGTTGGAACGAGCTCGTCGAGCTCGTTCCAACGAGGGGTCATAACCTATGTTTTTGAGACAAAAAATGAAAAAAATTAGTTATTCAAGAATTTTTTTTGCAAGTGTCGTCTGCTTTTCATGTTAAGTAAAGGGTTAATGTAAACGTGGAGATAATGACCCAACGAATCGGCCGCATCCACCCGCGTAATATGCAAATTCAGCAGTTGAAAAAATATTATTTTTCAAAAAATTTCAACAAAACCATATCATGTGACCCCTCTTTGGAACGAGCTCGACGAGCTCGTTCCAACGACGGCTCACTTGATATGGTTTTGTTCAAATATTTTGAAACATTTCAAAAAATGATCTTTAAAATAAATGGGTAAAGGGTTAAAAGATCACAGGTCAGACCACCGACCAGGACGATTGACGGGTTTTTGGATATTGCTGCTTCAATGGACTCTTCAAGTACAGACACTAATACTGAGTGTAGGTGACCTATTCGTCACACATAAGAGAAATTTAGATTTAGTGCAAACTTCAAACCATAATATATCAACTTCAAATTGAAGTTTCGGAACTGGAACAAAGTATAAGTCATGTGCAAAATATACAGCAATTCCACCACCATATTGATTTCGATCCTTCCTTATCGGGCTCTGGAAATATGAAGATTTATCGATTCAAATGAAGCGTCCAGATGGGTTTCGGTAAAACAGAGTATTTCGTATTTGTCACATAGATCTATCAGATTTTCTACTTTGTTTCGTATGCTCAGTATTGTGTCTTGCAAAATGGTAATGAAAGAGGTATTGGCTTCGGATGGTGGACCTGGATTCGACTCAACATCACCGCATAAGAGCAAAAAGAGAATGATTAATGAAGTACCCAACACTGCAAAAACCAACTGATCAAAGTGATAGTATATGTAAAAACTATCAATCAGTTCCGTTCTACATGGCGGGTTTGAGATGCCCGACAAAAGCTTATTATAAAATATACCAACTGCCATTCCGTACTGATCAATGTCAGTCGCCATGGCTGAACAGAATATAGTAATATTTTGTCAATTTGTTTGAAGCAGGATCTTCTTCCATTATAAGCTCAACGAGGGGATTGTCCGCACGATGCTTCACTTTTTCCTGATTCACAAAATGGTTTCTTATTTGTTGACTTACAGTTAAAACTAGAAGTCCTGTCATAAAATGCGCGCAAATATCACGTCGATCTGCGCGTTATTCTACACATTATGACCATAGTAAGGCTATCAAATTCTGTACATATGCCCTGTGCACAAGCACCGTTTCAGCCAATGGACCTCCGGGTAACCCGGAGGTCCATTGGCAGAAACATTGCCTGTGAGTAACGAGGAGAACCTGCCGTGCTTTGGATGCCATTCGATATGACAACTGCGCGCAATTTCTACGCGCAATTAAGCCTAGATAAGCGCACAGTTCGTGACAGGACTTCTAGTTTTAACTGTAGGTAGCTTTTCATAATCCGTGGGGAAAGAAAGATAGAGAAAAATTCGATCATTAAAACTGGCGAAATGAGTTATAGTACAGACAGCATGCATAAATAGTGTATTGCAAGGATACGGAGTTTCTTAAATGGGTTGGTGATATCAGCAAATAAGCCTAATCGCTACTGTGGGATATAAGTTGCGATTAGTAATTTGACTTTCAGGTCGGTAAGTGTGTTTGCAATATTTAGCTAGTTACGGTTAACTGAGTTCCTGTCCGCAGCCTTCTCCCCACTGAAAATTATCCACTGCATCTGGCTGCACACATTAAATAAGGTACTAGTATTCACGAAGGTGAGAAAGAATATCAATTAGCGCCCGCAGTCAAGGAAGACATAACTAGTGCTGACTTACAATAGTTTTGTCACAATCTACTGCTGAATGTGGTTAAGCATTCGCCAATAAATTGCGACAAAATAGTGAAGGTAGAGTAACAACTTTTATCCAACAGGATAAACATCAATCCAGTTCATTAAACTACAGCTGAAGAAGTATTGGATTAATTTACTTAAAAAACATAAACGGTAGATTTTCTTCTACTATTTCAAGAAAAAGTCTGATCGTGGGTGAAATAAGGGACACAAAGGGCCAATAAGAAAGGGTAGGGACAATCAGTGCTGACTTGATTTGGTTTTGCTTTAATCCACCCGTGAGTGTTGGTAGGCACTCGCCAGTAAGTTGCAACAAAACCCAGGCTAACAGATAATTTCATAATTTAGTGTTTACAACTGTAATCAAGCGCGCAACCCATTAATTCGGTTCAAAAACTATGCCTAAAAGAGTAATCTACATAAGTACAGTTAAAACTGGAAGTCCTGTCATGAAATGTTCACAAATAGCACGTCGATCTGTGCGTTAATCTACGCGTTATGACCATAGTAAGGTTATCACTTTCTGTACATATGGCCTGTGCAAAGCAATGTGTCAGCCAATGGACCGCCGGGTAACCCGGTGGTCCATTGGCAGAAACATTGCCCGTGTTTGCTATGAATAACCAGGAGAATCTGCCATGCTTTGGCTGCTATTCGATATGGTAATTGCGCGCAATTCCTACTCACAATTAAGCCTACATAAGCGCACAGTTCGTGACAGGACTTCTAGTTTTAACTATAGGAATTGTAGGTTAACATGTCCTCAACAAAAAGAATTATTAACTTTGGTAAGGCGTGGTGGACAGTGACAAAAACGCCTACAAAGGTGATGACAAGGTAGCAAATGATAATGTCAATGTGTGTTTCTAAACACCACTGGTGAGTGTGGACGAGTACACTCCAGAAAATTGCAGAAAAACACTGGTCAATGAACACATTCGTACTCACAGCTTTAACCACGTACTTTAACCAATAATACAATTAATTAGGCTTTAACTGAAAAAAAACCTTCATAACATCACGGAATACACTAAACATTTTTCTGTCCTATTAGGGAAAGTCCAGGTCTTTGCTGTGGTGGAGTGTGAGGTCGGGTAGCTTTTGTGAGGAGAGAAAAAGAGGGGGGGGGGGGGGGGCGGGGGCGGAGAGAATTCACGATAGCTTGCTATCAACTTGCATTCAAAAATGTTCCTTTTGGGGAGTGAGGTGCATATACAAAAGGAAAGAGTAGTCAGTGAGATCTGGTATTAAGGGTTAGGTTACTGGGCTATTTAGCGATATTGCCAAAATAAACGCCCGTAAAGACTGAAAAATGTAACAAGTGATGACTTGAAAGTGTCTCGCTATGAAGCACCGGTCAGTGTGGGCGAGCTCTCTCGATCGCCTGCTTGACTAGAATCCGTACCCCATGTCTTTACAGCATCCGTGACTCCAAGGTGTATCCACGGCTGATTCATTAATGTCTGAAGGTGCCAGTTTTTCATCTAAGTCAGCGATAACGTCCGACCCGGATGATAATGGCAATGAAATAGATACCAGTCCTCCACCCGAGTCAGCGATAATATCCGACCCAGATGAGAATGGCATCTGTTTATTTTTGGTGAATCAACAGTATGGCTAACTTCAAAGAAAAAAATAATAAAGTATTTCTAAGAGACGTTGTCACTTCTGACAACTTCTGGTTATTAACAACGAGAAACGGATCAAGCTGTACGTCAAAATCAAACTTATTCGAAACTTCCACACTCATTCTTTGTGGGTCTGAGTTCCTTTCCGCGATATCTACGATACTGGATTCTGGGGGCGAACGATGTGGCTCGAACTGCTTTCGTGGCGCCCTGGAGTACTAATTTGTGAATAATCCGCGCATGGATATGTCCCTTGTAACTGTCCACATCAGTTAATGATCCTACACAAGGAGAGGATGCATTCCCTTAAACTACATAATGGCTCTAGGTATTGTCAGCTGATCACGTCCGATAACGACCTTTTATATCTCGCGAGAGCAAAATCTATTTAGACTTTATGACACTAAGAATAATTCAATATGTTACTTAACACTTTTCCCAACGAATCGGCCACAGCCGCCCGCTTAATATGCAAATTCAGCACCTAAAAAATATTTTTTTTCAAAAAATTTCAACAAAACCATATCAAGTGACCCCTCGTTGGAACGAGCTCGTCGAGCCCGTTCCAATGAACTTCACATGATATGGTTTTGTTGAAAGTTTTTGAAAAATTAAAAAAAATGATATTTAAAATAATAAATTTTGATATCGTCTGCGTTGGGTAAAGGTCTAAGTATCCGCACTAACCGAATGCAAAACTATTTTGATAAGGGTTCTGTAACGACAACTGACAATGAAATGTCGGAACTTTCTTGAAAAGTACACCGAACCTGATGTGTGATTTCAGGCGGAAGGATATTGAATTGGCATATCTTACACTCCGAATGATGTGAATAAACACTTCATTAAACTGCACAATCAATTATGGTTGAGAGTTTCAATTTCATTCTGTTCTGTTTGATATTTCTCCTAAAGATGTCAATTTCAAAGAAAAGCAAAAAATATAATTACATTGTTTTTTATTCGGAGACAATAGTAATTGGATACTTCAAGCTGGAAGAAGTTAAATCTGACATATGCTGACTAGTTTTATTCTACTACACCCAAAGGTAAATTTCGTGATAGGTAAACGGAAGACAAACAGTACAGTCGCTGCGGAGTGGTCGTAATCCACGCGTGGCAGTGATCACCAAGCATGCTTTTACCAGCTAATAAAAATGATCATCAGCAAAATTTTAATTAATGAAGCACCGGGTTTGATGATTATTCCTATAATTAGTGTTTGCAATCTAATATTATTGCGTCCGTTGAAATATTGTCTACCCGTGGAAAGCGGGCAGTTCACGGCGGCTGTACTATAACAAAGGACAAATGAATAAGCAGGGTGAGTAATTATTTAACCCTTTACCCAACGTAACGTCCAAAACCGGCCAGCGCTATTCTCAAAAATCGCCAATTAATTTTCATTATTTTTTTCATTTTTTGTCTCAAAAAACATAGGTTATGACCCCTCGGTGGAACGAGCTCGTCGAGCTCGTTCCAACGAGGGGTCATAACCTATGTTTTTGAGACAAAGAAATGAAAAAAATAGTTACTCAAGGATTTTTTTTGCAAGTGTCGTCTGCTTTTCATGTTAGGTAAAGGGTTAACATCACAGCATTGGAAGAAGTTAATTACTGCTCACAATACTTCCAAATTCAAGAGATTTTTAATTCAAGAGATTTTTACCCAGTTAACAAAGACAGTAGCCCGCTGGTGTCCAATTAACTGTATACCTTTTGACTACATAACCCTGTTAATTATATACGCAAAGAAAACAGTTTAGCATCCCCTGGGTATTTTACAATGGTAAATGGTTTTCTTGATATCAGTAAAGTACTCGCAAAGTAAGCTTCAAAAACTGAATGCTGTCTTGAAAGTATATATTCAAGCTATACGAAGACACAAAAATCAGAGTCTTCATCATCATGTCAATGACAGCACTGATTAATGAAAAGGGTAACTGCTAGAGCTCAATACGATAAGCGTTTTAGTATGGAGCTGGTTAGTCAATAAGGCAACATTATTTGGCTGTAAATGGAATTCAAAATGTCGACAAATGATAATCGCTTCACTTTAAACAAGTATCAGTAGTCTATCATTTATAATTCAACTGAGTTGTCAGTTCAGGGCAAGTGGTCGGTGAGATATGTAGTGACCAAATACTGAACAGCCACCGTGGACTGGTCGCTGTGCATGGTTGGGCAATATTTCCACGGACGCAATAATATTAGATTCCAAACACTACTTATAGGAATAATCATCAAAAATTTAATAAATGAACCACCGGGTACAATTTTTTGCTGATGGTGACTTTTATTACCTGGTAAACGCATGCGTGGACATCACTGCCAAGGCGTGAATTACGACCAGTTCACTGCGACCGTAGTATATTGTTTTCTGCGATGTCAGTGAACCCTTTGTCCAACGCAGACGATATTAAAATTTATTATTGTCGGAAACTGGACATACTCGTTGTTGGGAGAAATAGATTCACGCCGCGTATTCAGCCCAGGCAAAGGGCGTCGCCTGAATCCGTGGGTGAACGTATGTCTCACCATGTCGAAATGGCCCGTTTCGTTTTTGTTGGGGTGATTCTTATCCTGAAGGGGTCAGTGACTTTTCATCAAAAAAAACAAAACATAATCAACAGGGGTTCACTGAAAATTACAATTTTAATACACATAGGGAAATATAGTAAGTCGTAACTTACATGAAATTCAATGATTAAAATACAAATTTTAAAATCGCCAATCACAACCCACACACACAGTTTTTAGTCACTTTGCGGACCCGTGCTCAATGTTGTCGCTGGTTGTTTCTTCCTTGTTGCCGGTTGCTTCTTCATTTGTCGCTGGTGTTGGATCTTCTCGGCTCAATGCAGCGTCTTTGGACTAGGGTCGCCTTTTCACGAACATACTATCACTCACATCGCACGGCCACTAACGTATTGTCACTGTACTGGAAGCCTTTACTCTAACATGTAACGGAGTGTCACTCTACCACTGTAACCACACGGCCACTAAAGTACTTTACTTAATGCATTTACCCTAACAGCTGCTACTTCGAGGATTAACTGCTGCCCTCTAGTTATCTCATACTAATGTTCATACAGGCAACCCTTACTCTGCCTACGTATGACTTGCCTTCTACAACAGATAATACCGTCTACATAAATGTTAACATTCGCGAGCTCCCGGAGCTCGTACTTTCTATTTCTGATCCTACACTCAAATATGGCCACCGACTTGGGCCACGACTGTTCCGACTCTAAATATGAGCTCTGTGGCTCCTCTTATATTACAACGTGCATATATTTTCACCCGATGCGGAACCTCTTCAAACCTGTAGCATGGGGCATCCCCAGCTCCTCGCCTACGGTCTTACACGCCTTGAGACTGGAATAGAATTTTAAGAAAACCCCCGACTCTTATTCGATCGCAAGGACATTAATTCCCAATTCAATTGCTTCTCTTCAACTTGGCCGTTATAGAGCTGTCTTAATTAAAATTCTCTTTTAAGTTTCTTTTAAAATCTCATATTTTCGGTATATATGGACAAACGGTGACAGACCAGATGCGTAATATCGGTGTGTGTCCAGAACCTGTGCGATGTACTGTTTTTACGACAATTACCTATTAACTGGACACAATTACATAGATAATGACAGCACGAGACCACTGGTCTTTACTTCCTTTAATCTTTTATCAGACAGCTCATTATGGCCCTTAACAGGTGCGCAGTAATGGCCATAAAATTCTATGCTTAATTAGAATTGTTTGCTGGTCTGTATACAAATATGTTTTCGGAGCTTGTCATACAGACACACATTCTTATGCCTTTGGTCCGTGCGCGAAAAATTGTCAAAATATATACACTTATAGAAAATAAAATCATAAATTTGAGTTATCACCTTTGTCAAGATCGATTCGAATTTGTCCGAGTCAAGGGTTAATGGTCAGGGATTGTAAATAATTAATTTGATACGTTTGCTTGTGAAAGCCACAAACAGACACTGGGTACAAATTATTGAAGACTAATTAATTAACTGCTTGACCAGGTGGGTGTTTATCTCTTGTTGAGAGGACTAACGGTTCCCTGCTGCGACGTTTAAAACTACGACGCAACTTATCTCTGAAAGTCCCACAGCCACAGATGGTGTTCCGCGCTATGTGGCCCTTAAATAAGTGACATCCCCGTAGTTCTAAATGTCAAACTCACGAGCTTACAAAGAGATGTCTCATCTATCTTAATAACGGTGTCCTATATCACAGAGGAACCGACTTAATGATTAATTAGACACGAAAATGCTATATAATGAGACCTTGGATTGAGTCAGTAATCCGTCGGAAAGAGGGCTCGGAGCTCTAGCCATTGGGGCGGTCATTTGTAGAAATTTATTGTGGAGACTAAGCGGGCTCCGTTTAAGTAGGTGAGTGGTTGCTAGGTTAAGTGACGCGACGCATAGGCGAAGTGTAGAGTAGTAAAGAGCTGTCGAGAGCTCAAACAATTAACTTAATCTAAGCTATTGAGAGCTCGAACAATTAACTTAATCGAAGCTGTTGAGAGCTCGAACATTTGATATAAGCTAAGAGCTTAGTTGAGACAGGCAAATTAGATGCATGAACTTTATTTGTTTAAACGGTATACGGAGATTGGTGTAAACGGAGATCGGTGTAGACGGCGAGTTGTTAAATCCGTGGAGTGAAGTGACACTGATATCGATTGTGTAAACTTCAGTTAGACAGAGTTGGTTGCAGTTGACTGACAATTTAGCGTATTTGGAGGTTGAGCGGCGTAAAATAGACAATACGTTATGTACGCAATCGCTTGAGAAGTGAAGAGGAAACCCAGGAGTGAGGAACAACCAGAAGCATCTAGACAACAGCATCGGACACGGGGTACCCCGGAAAGAGCTCGAACTTTATGGGGGAAATGCAAATGTGCTTTGTTTGTGTATAATGTATATTCTTGGATTGTTCAGTGATGCGTATATGTGAGTACAGAGTATTATTTTTATTTCCATTAAATTATACTCAAATGATCCACCATCGGTTCTTTTTAAATATCAAGTCACTGACACCTTAAGATGACGAATCTGCCCCAACAAAAACCACAACACCGCGAGGCCGAGAGACGTATGTTCACTCGAAAGCCCGGCTGTACTCTCTGAGTCCGGCTGAGCTGTAGAGTGATCATAAATCTCACTTATCTGCCCCAACGTGTTGTGACAACCTTGGCAATTATTTTAAATATTATTTTTCCAGATTTTCCATAACATTTCAACAAAACCAAATCATGTGACCCCCTCATTGGATCGAGGTAGATTACATTTTTCAAGAAATTGTAATCCTAATCATTATATTTCAATGTTATCGACACTGGACTAATATAACAATAACATGATTCTGAAGGGCATTACAGTGTATTAACGGCTCAACAGAAATGGTTAACAGCCCAAGAGCTTATTAGCTGCCCGCGACGAAGTCGTGGGCCGCTAATAAGCTTAAGGGCTGTTAACCATTTCTGTTGAGCCGTTGATACACTGTAATGCCCGACAAAGTCATGTTATTTCTATTATTGCCACTTTCGTACATCGGGTACATTACAATTAAATTATATGGGAAATAAGGTAAATAAATGAAGTTTGACATTTTAGAATAAAAAAAACAGCGACACTATCGTCTGATTTGTTGACAAACAAACCGGGGTAACATGACTATCGTCTGATCAGTCTACGGCGAAATTTGGGAAGTTAGATGATGAAATATATCTTCGAAATGCGAACTTTAGGTAAGGAGTTTATTCATCAAAGATGTCATCACTTACTTTGTGCGTATCGCTTCCTATATTTGATACATTATCTATCCGTGACACAAAGGGAAACGCTTGAAACAAACGTGTTAATTGTGTTTACAAATTAAAAAAATCCGAATTCAATTTCGATCCAAATGGAAATCTGGGAAAAATATTGTTGATCGGCTGAGAGATGTGACGTCATTGTCTATATTTAGACGTGTCGGGCCGTTATTGACGTGTTGGGCTGTTATAGTCAACACGTCACATGACTTGTACTTGTTGAGCATTACGAGGTTTCAACGCCCGGTAAAACATTGTTAATGTACTAGGAACGCCCGCAAAAGTGGTAATAATATGAAATTAACATACATCCTCATTCGCGAACTGTATACTCAATGAAAAAGTCTGCTTTCATTCGAGAAAACAGAGTCAAATTAGCAGAGGCCTGTACTTTATTTTTCTTTGTTGGCCCGAGAAGAGTAAATGTCTTTCGAAAGAGGATCACTTATTATGTAAACTCGGTAATATTCTTTCTCTTCACTGAACAGACACTGCTGTGAGGAAAGGTTTGACATCAAACAACTTGACACTTTACTTTGTTCTACGACCATTCCCACATGCAGCTTTGTCACGCATTAGAGCAATCAATTTCCAGTCACAAAAAAATCAACTTTTATATTTTGTCATTTTCTTGAGAATGAGTATTGGTTTTAGCAGATCACTTTTTCGGTTAGCACTGGGATTAGGAAAACTAACAGAGAATGGCGATCGAATCACGAAAATATTGCATCTAAGATTGGGCCCTGTGATGCTTCGAATTTCGATTCGAAATGTCACGATGTTTCGATTGGATTACATTCGATACGAGTCAAGCTGATTCTGAAATTTTCGAATCGTTCAGAAGTTTTCAATTGTTCCAAGTGTCTCCTCTTCAGCTCTCCTTCTGCCATCAGGCGCCATTACTATAAAATTTTTACCACTGTATTTTCTAGAATTGTATTTGTACCCATAAATATAAATGACTAAAACGAATCATTAGCATTTTAAAAGATATGGCAATTTGTCTACTGACAAATTGCCAGATCTTGGAAAATGCTAATGATTCATTTTAACCCATTTAAAGTCCTAACTAGAAAATACAGTTCTAGAAAATACAATTGTAAAAGTTTTATAGTATTGGCACCAGGTCTCCTCACAATAGAATAGTTCCAGAAGGTTCGTTTTCAAAACTACTTTGATTCATTTCTGGAATATTCCGCATTTTGTATTGACTTACCCAAACAAACGAATCTCCGTTAAATGCAATGCTTGAGTATTGAATATTTACGCCTGTGAGAAGATGACATATTCACAACTTGATGAAGCGTGCGATTTGATTCTAAATTCGAGTCGATTCGATGTCCAAATCCTCTGCCTGATTCAATTCTGAGTTTGATTCGACCCAGAATTGGACATTCGCAGGGTCCTAATCTCAGATGCCATTTTTTTGTTTTTCTTTATTTCTGTCTTTTGTTTATGAAATGTCCATCGCGACCGAGCGAGAAAGAGGTCGCTATTGTTACCACACTACTGTGTAGGATACCAATCTCTTTTAGCTCTTCAGCCACAGATAAACAGATCGGTAATACTAAGTAAAATCAATGACAAATTACTCATTTTCACGAATATGTTTTAGAGCAGCCAGTTTTAACCCTTTACCTAACATGAAAAGCAGACGACACTTGCCAAAAAAAATCTTGAATAACTCATTTTTTTCATTTTTTTTGTCTAAAAACATAGGTTATGACACCTCATTGGAACGAGCTCGACGAGCTCGTTCCAACGAGGGGTCATAACCTATGTTTTTGAGACAAAAAATGAAAAAATAATGAAAATTAATTGGCGATTTTTGAAAATAGCGCTGGCCGGTTTTGGCCGTTACGTTAAGTAAAGGGTTAACTTCCGACGTACCTATATAAGGAAACGTATTAGTATCGCCTCCATCAGGTTCGCAGCAAGCACTCAAGCTTTGAATACCCATACAAGGTATGAGGTCAGGAAGTGAAATACGAGTAAATCTTGCTATATGTTTTACCATACATTTTCTTCAAGTAATTACATTGTTATACATCTTAATGGTTTGTTTACATGCCTTATCTACTTGCTGGATTCGCACTTCGTGACTTTTGCGAAAAAATCAATTTTCTTTACAAAGTCGTTTCTCGGAGGAATATGGACATTAAACATTAAACAATAGATATCTTCAGTTGACGTTTGGTACTGTGATTTTTTTTCATTTATTGCACGAGTACATGAACTTAAGATATGGGAAAAAGATTTTCGAATTTATGTGAGCCGAAGCAAAAACTATGTTTGGCGGAGCGATACGCCGAGCCCAATATTGTTTCTGCTGAGCATCATTTGACACCGTATCCGCCACTAAGTGCATATCATAACGCATTTAATTTATCAGCCGCCCAATTCACTTTTACAAGAACTTATTTGCAACCCGATCGTTCGATTTTTTTGGGCGTGTTTTCAGCGTGTATTTTCATCTTTTTCTCCCCTATATCCTGTTCCAACTAATTTCCGAAATATTTCTTTGTGCAACTGATCGATTTGTACATTTGTGTTTTTGTTTATAAACAAAAGATTTGTGTCAAGGTGATAGCTAAAAATTGCGATTTTTTTGTTTATAAGTGTAAGTATTTTCGATAATATTTCTGCCTGGGTTAAATGTAAAGCGTAAATATAGGTGACGGACCCCGAAAACCGAGAGCTTCTAAATGAAGTATGAAATTTAATGTCCATTATGTCGCATTTGTCGATAACTGATCAAAGAGGTATTCTCCGATTGGAAACCAGTGCATCACACATGTTCTGGACACACACCCATATTACGCATCTATCCTGTCCATCGTGGATTTGAATTAGCGATTGTTCACGGGTAATTTGAACGTAAACAGTTTAATCGTGTCTTGGCCGTTTCAGACAATCATAAAAATGTCTAGTTGTTTCAAAAGAGGCATATCTTACCAAGCCAGGAGAGCTCCGAGACATGTTGCCAGACATCACAGAACACGAGCTCATAGTAATGAAGGTGTCCACGAAATGTCAAGCGAGTCTTACTCAAACAAAATACGCATTAATATCTCTATCCGTATCGAATTACAAAGCACTCGTTAAATCAGAATTAATATGATTAAACTTTGCGTTCCGACTGTATAAAGAGTGAAGCAGAATTCTGGGATGGGCAGTTGGCCTGAGGGCACTCAGAGAAGGTCCGAGTTCAGCCTTGGCCTTCGAGGGTCATAGGCACCGAGATTGAAAGTCCGCGTATTGTCGTAACCCTGTGAGGGTTGTAAGAAACGGATAGTAGTTTGTTAACGGTTGCGAGCCGTAGTGGCATAGTAGCCAAAGAAGTAAAAGCTGTAACGTTGAGGTCTAGAGACCGTATTAAGAGCTTGAGAAAGCGCTTGAATAGCTCGCGAGATAAGATAGTTTTAGGCGGTGCGAGAATTGGTGATGTTGAGAACACATTGCAGAATATATTTATGTAAGCTTTGTTAAGTATATATCTGAAGGCGAAGAATAACTTAACCCCGTGAGAGCCAGGCAAAGGCGCAAAGTGATCGTGAACTGTGGTAGAAGGTCGATTGAATTGTGATTGAACTGTGAGAACGCTGATAGAGTCACACAAGCAGAACATTATATGTGTTAACCCCGAATGACTGTGAAGTTAACCCTGCGAGGAGGAAGGAACGAGAAGTGAATAGACACTTTGCATGTATCACAAACCGTGAAAAAATGAAGATGATGTGAGGTTGATCCAGCGGACACAGCTAGCTGTGGGAGACGTCGAGGGCCCCAAAGAATAAACTTTTATCCGCGTAATTAGTGTATTCTTATGGATAATTTTGTGAGTCATTTGTTTCATATTTAATTTCTTCGTACATGTAAATAAATAATCTTTTCAGTGAATTATCGTTGATCACCCTTTGGCGTTGTAAGCCACAGGCACCTTCAGGAATCCTAATAAAAGTGCCAAGCGGGTAGGGCATTGATAAGGTGGCAAGGTTTACGTTCGACCTGGGGTTCAGACGACAGTTACTGGCTGTCGGCTGAGCACTGATAAGAACATAAGTTTTCCTACATCATTTCGAACATCAATTTAACCCCTGTAATCCTGCGACAATCTGCTTCGGGTGATACAGTTTTCGCTTGAGCTATTCATTATCATTCGGTTTATAAATAGTTCAAGACTTGGATGCGGGACGAGGCGAGGATATTTATTGGAAATCCAGAACTGCGAGGTGACAGTATATGCCTTAGTCTTGAGAGACTAATACTTCACGCAGATTGGTTAAAGAAGCTTGATGGTAAAATAAGATTTTGAATTGCGTAATTAGCTCTTTTCTTTTCGGTCAGGGAATTCAGTCTTCTTCATATAAAAGTAGGTTAGCCGTCCACCTAAATGCACGGCAAATTATGCACACTGCATCTGGCTGGATGTTTTTGATATGTCTGATTGCTTAAAAAGTAGAAATAAAACAGCATAATCAAAAGCGATTGAATCGACAAGCTGTAAACGTCTCTTGATAAACTCTCTCAAATGAGATCGAATCCTGGCCGATCTAATGATAAATTAATTGAACATTACGTCAATGCTTGATGCTGAAATGTTTGTAACTCGAGTAATTCGAAGAAAAACACCCCTTCCTCATTTCCACTGAAGTAAATAAGGTGGATTTAAATGAAGTTATCTGATTAAAATACATAAATACGTGAATGGTTAGTGTTTTCTGAATGGCTATGCCATCGCAAACATAAGATTCAAATATCGTCGACGTCAGTGATGAAGTATCAAGTTTTTATGATCAGAATCGGTAAAAACGGGGATAAGAGGATGAGAGGGCACAGAGGTGCACGTGCCTCACCCCACATACTTTGTAACAACCCTCGTGATGTAATTAGTATTTTCAAAGTATGCGAATGTGTCAATTTAACCCTTTACCTAACATGAAAAGCAGACGACACTTGCAAAATTCTTGAATAACTATTTTTCTCATTTTTTATCTCAAAACATAGGTTAGGACCCCTCGTTGGAACGAGCACAACGAGCTCGTTCCAAAGAGGGGTCATAACCTGTGATTTTGAGGCAAAAAAAATGAAAAAATAATGAAAATTAATTGGCGATTTTTTAGAAAAGCGCTGGCTGGTTTTGACCGTCACGTTAGGTAAAGGGTTAAGGTATTCGTGCATAACATTATGTGCAAATGCAAAAACATTTAGTTGCAATTGGCCAAACAATTCGATCGTTCGTCTTATTCATTCTACTTCAACCATATTCCAACACAAAGACTAGCCTATCCATCGAATTGGCGTATGGCTAAACTGGAAGAAATAGACACATGACCAGACCCCCCAGCACTCCAGCCTAATTCTGTTCGGAATTCGACACTGTTGTGGTCTGTTTGATTTCCCAGAAGTTGTGGTAATTTGCGCGCAGACGACCGTTTATGTAATGTGACGCGTCTTCGCTTGCAAAGATATATGGGTTTTATACCCTCCCCAGTTATAGATATTCCAATCACTAAGTATTCAGTTCCCCCTGAAAACATCAAGACATCAACATAATTTTGGAAACGATCCGGCGTAATCATAACACCGCGGCTGTGCTGAGCCTTCATTTCTGCTTGTAATGTCATCAACATGTTTATCAAATCAAGTCTCGATGAAGTAATATTTCTAGCTTTGATTCGCTAAATACGGGTGATGCCTTATTTCAGGGCTAGACTGGTTCCATGCCATAATAGCGTCGAATTCTTTCAGACTTAGACTGGGGGCCTGCGAACTTGGACCAGACCGTGCCATGTCCGCCCAAAAAAGAAAGGTATGCCGTTATTTGTACATTTGCTCACCTGACACGACATGACGTAAGCTGTTCACCCAATCATCTCGCCAGGAGCACGTGTCATAACACCTTTCGCTCTGTGCTCGTCAAGACCCACCAAAGAAAACAGGCAACTATATTTCTGTAGATCTCTTCTTCCAATTTTATGCAGGATACGTTTAGTGCTTCGTGAAAATTTCTTCCCTCCCCACCCGCCCACATTTTTATTGAGCTTCCCAAGCCGATAGAGGCAGAAATTGGCAACTATAGAACAACACTTAGTTTTACTCATTATTTATCGCCTATGTTCTGTAAAGTTTTCCCCATATGCATTAGTGCACATGTTACAGAACGGAAACAATATACTCCCGATCATTCCTAGAACACCTAGTTATCCAACCAACTATTATTCTTCATACAATTTCAATACACTGCTTTTTTCGGTTCAACATACTTCTGTTATTGTTATGCAATTATAATCTTACTTTTAGCATGGAAACTCCTATTCACATATTGTCTAGACAAACAGAGCACCGAAAGGCAATGATCTATTTAACCGAATCACTACTTATTTAACAGAATGATCTATGCAAAATCATTTATAGGAAAAAATCAGAAATACTCCATGTTTAACCCTTTGAACCCTAGCGGCCGTTTTTCCGGCCAGCAACATGATACGTCATAACGTCATTAAATACGATGGCTGTTCAGTAAATGTGTGGGGTAGACCAATCAATATTTTCAACGTGCAGCCCCGGGGCCGCACGTTGAAAATATTGATTGGTCTACCCTAAATAATGAATATGGGCTCTTCTAATTGCTGCCATTGAACTGGCGTGGAAGATACCATTAAAGTTCAAAGGGTTAAGATCTAAGGTAGATCTATGATACTTTCAAACCAGCAGAACCGAAAAACTGAAAATATTGTGTCCCACAAGAGATTGTGTTTGAGTGTTGTTTGATTTCCTATAAGTGGCGAAAATCCACCGTCGATTTGTTATCAGATTATCACAGTGAGTGACGAAAAGAAAGAATGAAACTACACCAAAATTCTAGCGGTTGCCTAACGCCACTAGAGATAGGTTTCTTAACCCTTTACCTAACACGTAAGACAAGAAGACCTTTACAAACAAAATTCTCAAATAACTAATTTTGTTCATTTTGTGTCAAAAACATAGCTTATAACTCGTCCAGCTCGTTTCAATGGAGGGTCATAAGCTATGTTTTGGAGTCAAAAATGAACAAATAATTAAAATTGCTTGGTGATTTTTGTGAATAGTGCTGGCCGGTTTCATCCATTACGTTGGGTAAGAGTTAAATTGCCCTTCATTCAAAGGCGATGGGCATACTAGCTTGAAATCACCTACAATAGGATTCTTTTACAGAAGGCTTTCACAGACCGTTAGCAGGGGTGAACATTTGATTTCACGCAGTTTTTCGACGCAATGGAATTATTTTTGCCCCCATTTCCTAGAGCTTCCCGAAAATTTTCAAAATCCCTTTCAGTGCGAAGGGCGATGAATCGCCTCCACGGGGACTCTCTACGCCCCACCCCGCCTCCAATACACCGATGATTATAAAATGTGGATGTAATTTGGTATTGGGCAACAATGACATGACTAATATTGTTGGGGGAGGTAATTAAATACTCTCGACTGCCAAACATATCTATTGAATTGTGCCACATGTCAGGAAGTCTGCGCATGTGTTTGGTATGTGTGGGGGCGAGGGTGTGGGTGAGGGTTTGAGTGTGTTAGATGCAAGACGATAGCGAAACCTCTGTCTACTTTCAGAAATTAATAAACACCCGCAGGTTCTTCTGAACTACTAATTCATGCTTAATAATTCTTCCCGTGAATTATGTCATCACATGGAACTGTCTAAACCGGCTTTGGCATAAATGACTCTTCCTTAAACCAATTAATTAAATCAGACTAGTACTCGAGACTCAATCGATCCATTTAATTTTCCAAACGCTAATGTAATCATGTTATACGTACAGGATGGACAGAACACCCCCGAACTCATCCAACAGGATGTTTACCATTAGAAGAAACAGGTGTTGCAATAATAGGAATATTGGTTGATTAAGACTGCGACTAGAAATGCTTCAGTTACTGAAATAAAGCTTGTCAACTTGAAAGTCCGCATTTTGAACCCTGATTTAAAAAATAAATAAATAAACAAACAAATAAATAAATAAATAAATAAATAAATAAATAAATAAATTAATTAATTAATTAATAAAGGCAAGACAAATTCCAGAATTCGTCCAGGAAGGGATGATAACTGATATTGTATTAATTATCAAACAATTGGGCTGTGTGGGAGAGAAAATAACTTAACCCTTTGGAACCGCGAAGCAGTATTTACGGACCAGGACCTTTACATCTCATAATTGTATTAAGTAGGGTGGCTGCTCAGTGCATGTGTGGGGTTGACCAAACAGTATTTCTCAACACGCATCTCTAAGGCTGCACGTTGAAAATATTAATTGGTCTACCCCCAATAATGAATATGGACTTTTACAAGAGTTGTTATTGAATCGACTAGGAAGATAAATCAGGTAAAGGGGTTAATTATCATCGTTCGGACGAGGGACACACCACTATCTGTCGCCATCACTTGCTTAAAGCCACTCTACAAGAGTATGGAAATAGAATGGACGAATCTTACAGTTTCGTCGCAGATCGCCTTCAGATCTCAGTTTAATAAATAATTAAATAAATAAACTCACAATGAAGCGAGAACACAAGTCATTTTCTCACGTGATTATAACAATTCTTGTATATGTTGACCCTTTATCCGACACTAATAGCTGACTACACTTGCAACGAACTATAATTGTCACGTTTGCTTCAAAAACATAGCTTATGACGCCTCATTGGAACGAGTTTACCGACCGAGTTCCAATGAGGGAATATAAGCTATCTTTTCAAGTCAAAAAGTTTCGAAAAAAATATTTTTGTGAAAAATACTGGCCGAATAATACCCTGACGTCAAGTAACTTATACATATAGAATATACCCATAGTAGCCTGGTTTACTAAATATTCACCACGAGTGTTGAAGTCGGCGCGCGGTTAACACCTCTTCACATGAGTGGTGAACATTTGGTACGCCAAGCTACTATGGGCATATTTTATTTATACCATGATCATCAGATTATTAAGAGTCGTTATTATTTTTTCTCGATTTCACTGAACAGCAGACGTACATACATGCGAGTCTGTTTTTGTTTACATGGGCATCGGTGGGCGGTTCTTCCGCTGTCAATTTTATCGCCGAAACGAAATGGAAAAACGAAACGGAGCCTTCTTCGTTTTAGTAACATAATAACTTACAACTTCGAGTTATGAATGCTTTATTAACATGAGACAATGCATGTTTGTTAATTTTTGGTATCTTATGAGGTAAACCCATTAAAAAGTGTAATAAATAATTGCCACTTTCATTTCACTCTTCGCGAGGCGACGTGCGATAAATTTAGACAAGTTTACATTCAGGTCGACGTCACCAAAGCCAAAGGTCATCTTGGATGTAGTTCTACTGTAGGTGTAAAATTTAACTATTGAAATCCCATTGCTGGCATGTTCACGACGGTTGGTGTATAAAGCTAAAATTTATGTCATAGGTTTTTCATATATAGTAGAATAGGTAATCATGGTATAAAAGATTATCAGTTACAACATTAAATGATATACAATTTGGTGTTGTAAATCGTTTCTAATGATTTTAATCTATAGTCTTCAGATGAATACTGATATCCCAGAGACAGATTAAATCATTTGTAACAGTGAAAATAATTGAAAATATGCAAAAATTCCTAATATTATTATAATGCGGACCCATGGGAAGGGAACTTCCCCCTATAGTTTTGTTAGAAAAAATACAAACTCACTACAACTAATAGACAACACTATATTGGAAGAGTTCTTGGGTGAAATGGTCACAATACATTCAGTACATCTCATGTGTTTTGTCTAATTAAAATACCATTTGTAGGAAACAGACATAAATAAATGTGTTGCTATAAATTCTTACAATTAAGTTTCATCATTTTTTACCATCCACTTGAGCAGAGGGAGATAATTTCCTAAACTGTTTTAAGATCTGTCCCCTGAAAGGGGCATAAAATTATGATAGATTCGTTCTTAGGTATAGCGATGCTCTATTCAAAGCTAGGATTTACAATTCATGCGAGAATCAGAATCGATTCTCCCAAATGATTGGGGAAAATATTAAGAATCAACTTTGTTTCGCACAAAACGTTCATTTTGATTCTTGTCATAGATTCTGAAAGTATCTACAGAATTCTAATTACTTTTTGCTTCCTCATAATAAGGTCCGATTTTCACTTAGCGACGGTGACCAGTGAAGTGTTTGCTGCCTATACGTATTCCAAGGTAGTATAACTTACATCATCCTGACCAGCAGTCAGGCATGTCAAATTACCGCCGGTACCAACATAACCGGTGCCGGAATGGGACAGAGCCTGTCCCGTCGAAACTGGCACCGGTACCGGGACAAGTCAACAATTGAGTGACATCACAATCAGATGGGAGAAATTCGTATTTAAACCGACCCAGTCCCAAAGATCGCAAAGACAAACATGGCATCGTTCCAATTATTCTGTGGCGACATCAAAGTAATCATAAATCACGAAAATCGTGCTTTATGATTACTTTGATGTCACCACAGAATAATTTCTTTGAAG
The DNA here is from genome assembly GCA_031216915.1 of Pictodentalium vernedei. Classification (NCBI taxonomy): domain Eukaryota; kingdom Metazoa; phylum Mollusca; class Scaphopoda; order Dentaliida; family Dentaliidae; genus Pictodentalium; species Pictodentalium vernedei. The sequence goes on from CM062297.1 coordinate 313,647,802, forward strand.
TAGCCGATGACGGTGCTTTCATTGTCTTTGATGCCACGTTCGGAAAGTTAAAATGATCGGCCTTATGGAGGTGGTGGTGCAGACAGAACATGTACCCTAAGAGTGTTTTGATATGTTCATTCACAAATAAGCTGAAAATATGTCGCGTAAGTGTGCCCTACCCAATTCGTCCCCTGAGTTCCGATGTGTTCTATGTGCCAGTAGGCATATAGAACACATTGGAACTCAGGGGACGAATTATTAGCCCGTTTACCCTCGTTCAGTTAGTAATTTGCCCATAAAATAATTTGGTCCCGGTACCGGCGGGACAAAAGCTTCAGTACCGGTGCCGGTTGGAGCGTTGAGGGAACCGGCGGTACCGGTAGCGGTGCAGGTACCGGTTGACATGCCTGCCACCAGTAACCTGTATGTTGCATTGTACATTTATGTATTTTACATATGCATGTAAATAAAGAAACTCCACAAAATTGGAGGGCGCGGTGGCTCAGTAGGTAGAGGTGCAGGCTGCAAGCCGAGAGGTCCTCGGTTCGAATCCCACCTGCGGCAACCGCGTTGTGTCCTTGGGGAAGACACTTCACCCCCATTGCCCATGGGGTGGCACGATGACGCCGTGTACTAAGGCGTACTGCACGTCGCTGGTACGCATGTCTTCAACCAGTCTAACCCTGCCTGTGCTGCAGTGCGGAGTTACGATGTTGGGGAGCTGGCAGCTGCTCGTCGTTGCTCGGTGGTTCTCTCCGGGTACTCCGGCTTCCTCCACCCGTAAAACTGTCACGGTCATGATTAGCCATTGTGCATAAACATGTGACCTTAAACATCAATAAATAAATAAATAAACCACAAAATTGGAACTTGGTCCTTAATGGCTAAACTGTAATGAATATATAAATAGGAGGCTTGTTTTTTATTATGGGTTATCTACTGAGTTCTCTCGCAAGGATATAGCAGTACTCTCAAATTCTAAATTATTTAAGAACTGAAAATTTGTTTTTGATTCTCGGAGCAGGAGTTCGCGAGAATCAAAACCGCTTCTCGTGAATCTGGCCAGTTTTAAGACAAGAAGACCCGAGGATACTGTACCGAATACAATGCTCAGACGCAACCAGTCAATGTTTTAGACTTTAATGTCTGATGTGATATTCTTTAAAATATTCATCATTTTTATACATCCTATCATGGGATCGCCTGAAGGTTTATCTGTTACCAAGACCGATAAAAGAATACCGTGTATGTAGTTTGGTGTTCTGTTCAGTAACATACTATTAAAAGCGCATCCCAAACCATTCCAACCATTATGCTAATGAACAGAAATTAATTTTGTTTTCACTCTTTCTACCAAGACCTCAGGTCACCATTATAATTCTGTTCGGAATTCGGGTTTTTTGTTTTCGCAATTTTTGTGAATATTTCCACGCAGACAACCGTTAATGTAATGTGATGTGAACTTTTACTTACAAAGGTGTACATATATTCTTTTCTGTCCCAAAATTAGATATTCCAACAAATAAGTATTTAATTCCCCTTGAAAACATAATGATATTAACATAATTTGTTGAACGACTCGATGTAATCATGAGAAGACGGCTGTCATTTCTGATTGTAATACAGATCAAATCAAGTGTCGATTGAGCAACATTTCTATCTTTGATTCACTAAAATGACTCTTTATGATTTTTTCAGAGGACAATCGTCCGAAATATAACAGTTGGTTCGAAAAGCGAACAGTTGGTTCACTTTTCTAACCAAATGAAATATTACAGATGAGAGAATCTGAACACTGATGAGGTGTTGACTTGTTCCAAGCCCTAATGGCGACGAATGTCTTACAGAATTAGTGGCCTGAAAGCTTGACTTTCTGTCTCTAAAATATAGCCCATCAGCCCAAGTTGGAACGAGTTCGTGAAGGTTGTTCCAATGAGGGTCATAAGCTATGTTTTGGGGTGTCACAAAATGAAAATAGTTATTCCGTTCGTGTTAGTTAAAAGGTTAACAGACTGCTATCGAAAGCCTGTTGGACTGAAGCAAACCGTAACAATCGGTGAAACGGAATTATACCGATTAGTCAATAATAAACCGAGGAAAAGGTCGAAAGAGAAAGAACCCCGTGCATCAACTGAATGTGACATTGAAAGCATAAAATTAATTGACCTGATCGTACAATGGAAACAGAAAACAATAAGTTATTCAAATAGCTTAATGAGACGAATAACTGTGAATTAGAAATACATTATATCTGATATGGTGTGGTCCAACAGAACTGAGCATCGTTAACACTTTCATTGCCGCAAGCGACTATTGTCGCACATATTATGATGATTATCAATATGTTCTGGCATGCGCAGATCAAATCTAGCATCTGATTAACTGTTGGAAAGGGCTCAGAGAGCCCTTTCCAACAATTAATCAGATGCTAGAGTTTCAAGTATTTCATAAATTTTATTAAACATCCTCGCATACAGACGTACATAGAGGTCCTCCATATATGGATAAAGTGGGCGTGGCAGTAAAAGGGTTAACCACGCGTCACTTAATATCAGCTTTCCTATTGTTTTGCAGAAAACTATTATTAGTCAGAGTTTGACAAAATAGGTAATGTATATGGTGAATGAAAAACCCGAAAAACTACTCAGCTTTCCATGGCAATGCACACACCCGCCCGGTGTACCTCTGGTGGTTTAAGTATCCAGACAGTGAAGCAAGATGGCCCAAAATTATCAGGCTGAGTGTAAACGAACCTGTTTTAGGGAATATAGTTTTGTTCATAATCCAGTCTCACACCAAGTACTGACTGAATGGGTGTGTAATACCACCCGAAAAGAAAAGAAACCGGGGTAAAAGTAGAAAGCAACAGGTAAAAAAAATATTGTTCGACAATTTCTGAAAAGTATTCTAGTAAGTTCGAACTCCCGGTAAAACCTGATATTAATATACCCTTCGAAAATTAAAAGGAACAGGAATTTTGAAATGTTAATATATATATCCCAAAATAGTGGTCCTCGATGAAGAATACTCCATGAGTCCCCGACCATTTGTCCTGGAGGACCACTACTCTGGCATGGTCAACGACTTACCATGCAATAATGATTAATTATTATATTAAATCGAACAGACTGCGGAAGAATCTTGCTAGCCGCTATCAGGATTCCACTTCTAAGTACACTGCCTGTTGTCAAGGACACAGCCCAAGACAAATGTTCACTTTTGAACTTTGAGGAAATTAAACAGAATTCCGGAAAAAACTCTTAAAAGGGGGCGTTGTATTCCGTCAGTCGAACGTCCAACAACATTTCACCGGCACTTTACCAGAAAGTGAATAGTGAGTGGGAATAGTGCGATGCTATTTATAGAACCCTCGATAGGTGAAACCATCGGAAAGAGTACTCTCAGCCAGTCAGAGGAAGGGAAATCCACGTGAGATACCATACAGTCACCGTGGACTGGTCGTAATTCACGCGTGGGCAGTGATGTCCACGCATGCGTTTACCAGGTAACAAAAATTATCATCAGCAAAATTTTAATTAATGAAGCACCGGGTTGTACCCGGTGCTTCATTAATTAAAATTTTGCTACTGATGATTTTTATTTGTGTTTGGAATCTAATACTATTGCGTCCGTGGAAATATTGTCCGTGGAAATATTGTTCGTTTTATTGGGGTTTATCGACACTTTCTATAGCCAGGATCAGATAGTAGCGGGCAGTTTTACAGATGGAGCAAGACGGAGAGAACTACCGACCAGCGGCGAGCATCTATCAGACTCCCCAACATTCTAACTCTGCAGAAGCAGAATTAGCAGCAGTTGAAGCCATGTTCTCCGTCCACGTGTAGTACGCCTAGGTACACAGAGTCCAATGTGTCCCTACGCGGGCAGGACGCAGTTACCGCTGATCAATATCGAACCGTCGACTTTTCGGTTTGAAGGTCACTGCTCTAACCACTGAGCCAACGGGCTCCCGGGTTGCCATTACTTTTATCATAACCGGTGCTTCATTAATTAAATCTTTGATGATTATTCCTATAATTAATGTTTAGAATCTAATATTATTGCGCCCGAAGCGATATTGTCTATCTGAGGAAAGTGACCTGTCCACGACGGCGGTACTGTATAAATAATATATTTAACAACCCGTCAGAAACCCCAATATTTTACATGAACATTAATAACAGTATATCGACTGACGAATAGTATACCATCATACCAGAGTACCACTGAAGCCCTCAGATATGATAATTCTGGACAATGGTACATCATTTTGTGCCCGTTCAACCTTCAAGATCTGTATAAAATGTTAGGAAGCCGACCTTTTTAAACTTAACAATTATTTCATTGTATTTGTGAAGTAGTAAATGTTTTATGGGTCCCCACTTAAAACACCCAAGTTTTATATACTTTTTTTCATTCACTGGCATTTCGTCCCTAGCGTCCACATCACTGCAGAATTCCCCTTCCGAATCCGACTACTGTGATCATACGTGGCGATACGCATGCCGCTAAAGCCGTGGGACTGAGGCAGAGTGTTTTGTTTATAAATTCGGGATTGCTTCATCTTTTGTCGTTTTCTGCATTTCATATATAACTTCTTTTTTACCATTGTTCGGTTGACAAAATGCACCTGTTGCATATGGCATGTAATATGTTTATACCTGTTGCTGACACACGACTAATTGGTAGGCGAACATTTACAACATCTATAACTATGTTTGATTTCACTTTCAATTTACTGGTTTTATCATTTCAAAGAGAGTAAACAAGTAAAGGACAGAGAAAAAAGTCGAAGGTAGAGGAAATGACACAACGGACGACACACAATGAGGAGGTTCATTAATTATTTTATTCTGCTACTCTCTCTGGTCGTGGGAGTGAATCATTAGTGAACCCCCAAACAATGAAAAATGTATTCGCTCATTTGTAAAATGGCCCTGTTTGGGTTATTCTACTCAATAATACAGTATTAACAGAATTAATACCACATAAAGGTTAGATTATTTTGTTAACCCACTACAAACAGCGCTTCATTTATTAATCATCTTAGTGCTGGGAAACAGCTCTGCTGACTGTGATGGGAAAATCGAACAGCAAAGTTCGATCAGAGCGCGACTGTATCGCGATCTGATCGAAATTCTCTGTGCGCTATATTCTTCTCAGCACTTTAGAATCTGAGCTGTCGAAAAGAAATGCTAGAATATTAAAGCACAGATTTTTTCTTGATTCCTTCTTCCTTTCACAATATTTTATATATGGAATCTAGACCCACTGGTGCAAGAGTATCGCCAGTGGATTGCGACCTGATCCAGAAGGAGGCCGCCCTGGCGAGTTCAGTATTGTGTGTTTACGATGTAAAAAATGTTTGTCTTCATTTTCATCGGAGGCCTCCAACAGCTTTGTGACAGACCAATCACTGACTCACAAATTTTGACTACTTATGAACTCTAGCACTCTGTCAGATAAAAAGTTCAAAATAATTTCAAATGATTGTATGGACAAACGCCCAGCCTATGCAGTTCAGCATGGTTGTGTCACGTGTTAATACATTTTATAGCATGGATTTCGGAATTTATGCTGTATTATTCAAGACGCAAGCGCAGAGAAGATGTCAGTCTTCACAAATACACTTCACTCTGACACAGACAGAGAATATTCGGCTTCAGTCTATCGTAAGGTAAATGTCAATAGACATTCGTGATTAGTTTTATTCTATTTGCCAAATGAGTCCATCAGAATCAATGGATGGAGTGTCTTCTCCGGGCATACAACATCGAACTGTGTGGCGACATAATAGAGTCTTCCGTATTGAATTTGCTAAAATGTAAATTATTTCCCTGCCCTTTCTTTTGGTTTCACTATTTTTTATTACTGATAAATTTGAGTAAATGAAACGTGATTGTGTCTGAAAGAAACAAGCAGTAATTATTGAGTGCTTGTTTGAGCCATATCAAATAACAGATAATAATAAATTATATTTCACTCCAAACTCTACCGTTCGGCGCGTTTTATGTTTACAAACTCTACTGCTCGGCGCGTTTTATGTTTGTAGGAAAATTGATTATATTGTACTACAGGCGAAATGCTTTGCCGGCAGGGTTCTCAAAGTATATTCGATATAGCAACTACCAATAAGGGTACGGCACTGACAGTAGTGTTGCGGTATCGGTGCCTGTAACTGCAACAGCATCCGATCAGTAACTACCAGGGTTCAGATAATGTAAATGTTATAATACCACTTATTTCTATACAGCTGGATTCTTGGAAGGAAGCGAAAAAACGTCGCATCTCAATCCCAATCACCCCAAGATTTCGTCAAGTCACTCAACGAGCTAACTCCTCCCATCGTTGACGTTTGGTAACGCGAAAGCTGTTACGCTGTGACTAACGTCGTTTCACAACATAGGACATCAATGGAAAGCTAAGCACGAAAACCAATAGCAATACAGTTTCAATTGTCCAATCTCGGCACTTGTTTTCTTTCAATAATAACTAAAATACAGTACAGTCGCCGAGGACTGGTTGTAATCCACGCATGTGTAGTGATGTCCACGCATACGTTTACCAGGTAATAAAAATCATCATCAGCAAACTTTTAATTAATGAAGCACCGGGTTGGACCCGGTGCTTCATTAATGAAATTTTTGACGATTATTCTATAATTAGTGTTTGGAATCTAATGTTATTGCGACCGTGGAAATATTGTCCGCACATGGAAAGTGACCAGTCAACGGCGGCCGTACTGTATGTAGTACATATTGAATTTGCATTGCCGCAAAAATGTCAACACCATCGGGATATTCATTTCACAGAAAAGTATTGTTTGCAACGCGATCGCTGATTGAGATGCGTCGGAAAACTGAAAACCTTAGATAGATTTTGTAAATTTATTTTATGGACACTTTCCCCTCATCGAAATTTTACGACTGCCACTAATTCCGAGCACTTCCCCAGAACACACTTTGATGGAAATATGCTTTATTTTAGGATACTAAAACAGACAAAGAGACATGCAAAAGGTTGATATGTGTGATATTCTTACGAAAAAGTACCGTTAACTCCCTGTACCGAGTAGTACCGAGAACCGTCAATATCGATGACGTCCAACTGAAAGGGACAAGGTTCGATCCCCGCCAGGGGTAATTACGTTGTGTTCTTGGGCAAGACACTTAATCCACATTGCGCACTTGGGGGCACGGTGACGCTGTGTACTGTACTTCGATGGTGCTCTTGCCTTCAACCAGGCCTGGCATTCTGAAAAATGCAGGAGAGCAAAACATCGCTCTCCTCAATCAGCTTAGGAGAGCAATTAGCTTTACACAGCATTTTAAGTATCCAGTTGAACGAACTCATTGAAACTGAAACCAACAGACTACATCAGTGATTTTATTAACTTTACTAAGGTAAAGCGAAATCTCTTAGACATCTAGATGTCTCACTCAACAACTGAACACACACTTGACAAGACCTGTGTGTGTACCCAGACCTGTTGTCCAAGAAAGTCATACGCCTACCACTACCACCTTCAACCCCCTTGGGGTTGAAGGTGGTAGTGGTAGGCGTATGACTTTCTTGGACAACAGGTCTGTTTGAATCTACAGTCACATCCTGGTGCAAGTGCTTCAAGTGACAGGATAGTAGTAATGGTAGTATATTATAGTGTCAATATTCCTTGAATATTTACCCCTCAAACTGTGATGTCAGTTGTTGAACTTGAAACTGACAGAAAAAAAAATATTGCTGTGACCCATTTTGCTTCAAATTTTGCTTCAAATGATTGCAACTGTGTTTGGGTATGGTTGCAGCCATTACCTTCTACCACTAAACCACTTTCAAAATGAAATTACGCGATGTTATGTGACTTCGAAGTTAAATTACATTTTTGCTTTACAACAAAAATTTAATGTGAGCATAATACATGTAATCTCAATCATCCCAGACCAAAATATTTAGGAGGGCAATTTTTCGCTCTCCTTAATTCTTTCAGGAGGGCAGTAAGGAGAGCTAAAAAATCGCTCTCCTGAAATTGCCAAGCCTGTTCAACCAATGCTAACCCTGCTTGTGTGGAGTTAGTACAATGGGGAGTCTGACATTTGCTCGACGCCACTCGGTGGTTCTCTCCGGGTACTCCGACTTCCCCCATCTGTAAAACTGTTCAACAAGAGGTGAGCCTGGCTGTCGAAAGAGTCGTTAAACTTAAAGTAAATAAATAAATCAATCGATCAATGACGCAGAACCGGAACCGCCAAAAGAACAAAGTGCCGACGATACCGGCAGCTGTACTGGTACGAGTTGAGAACCCTGTTTGCAATAGAGGTGACAGATTTGCATGTTTTCGGGTTTCAAGTTTCTGGGTCAGTCTTGGCAGAGAATTCCAGTAAGGCCAAGTTTATAATTCGGCTGGTCTAAATAATTTGCTGAATATGAGCCAGATGATTTGAGGGTCCTGCGAAATCTTACCTGTACATTTGGAGGTAATGTGTATAAATAATTATACCATTCTAAACCATTTTGTTTGTTTTTAAATTTCAAAGCAGGGCTAGAGTGAAGCGAATTTTACGGTTTGTTTTCTAAACATTTTAATTTCAAACCCATTTTAAGCGTACCCTTCCGAAATTTTGGAAATACGTCTCCCCAAAAACATATCTCAAAATGCGTTACCGTTTTGGGAAATTCTGAACCGTTACGGAAGTATTCTGGGTAATGTCATAGACGGTCACTGTCAATGAGAGTGAAGTTCCTCCAAGTTTCCTGAAATTTTAATATGGTGTAGAGCTATAAAAATAGAAAACTGTTGTTTTTAATGTTTCGATTTATCGTCATTTTTTGGCGTTTGTACGTCACTTGAAGTTTTGACAATTTTTTCCCACCCCACACATTTTTTTCTGTTTTTTCGGCAGATTAGTGTGGGATGGGCCAACCAAACGTTAAATGCTTTAATTGAGCATTACAAGATAAATTTAAACCAGTTAAAGTCTAAGATAACTTTGGCTCTGCAACCAACTCCTGGACTCGGAAAAATAGAATTCAACAGCGCTTCGGCGCGTGCCTTGATCTGGGCTAAAAAATACTTTAAAAATAAGTTGACAGATAAGACGATTTCGGCCTATGAGTCTTATATTTCGGAACGTCGCCCAGCATCTGGGGCAAGGAACAATAAAGGATGGAGCAAGCAGACTCCGGCCCGTGTTGTCCCTCTATCCCAATGCGAAAAGCATAATAAGAAAAGATCAAGGCAAAGTATTTCACCCTCTTATTTTCCGTCTACTTCTCCTGCTTTCTCTCAGTTTAAGCGCCTCAATTTGCAAACATCTCCGGTCCATATTGTGACTGAAGGTGCTCGCTAATTGGGTAACGCTGTCTCGCCTCGTCTTGCTCCTCTACCTCCTAGTCCTCCTCAGCCTTTCTTCTCCGGTTCTCCTAGTGCTCTCACTAGAACTCCGCCTGCTCCCCCCCCCTTCTTCTGTTTCTTCTCCTGCCTCTAGTGTGGTTCAACCAGGTATATCGTACTCAGAGAAAGTCAAATCACCGAGCCGCAACTCGGGCCGCTCATTTGATTCTAAATTCTCCCAGTTTCGGCATAAAAGCGGAGTTAATTTTGACAAAAGGAATTGACGCCTTCCCGATGTTTGTAAAAACATCCTTATGATTGGTAGTTCAAATTTAGGACGCATTGATCGAAATCCCCATCCGGACATCCAGGTGGAGTGTTACCCCGGCGCCACATTCAATCATTTTCGCTCATGTTTAAAAGGCACAGGGGCCAGTCCAGTCCCCAAAAATATTATTAAATATTGGCGTGAATTCTCGAAATGATAATTCTGATCTCGTAGTTAAGAAGTTGCGGAATATGCTTAGCGATATCCGCAAAAATTTATTTCGCTGAACTAAACTTTTCGCAAAAACTCCCTCAGGCTGAGAGGACAACCTTGAGCATCGTCAATGAAACCATTCGGAAAGTGAAGGACGTCAACGTGATACCAAAAATTGATGACACGAAGTTTGATGTTGCTCGGGATTTAATCCAATGGACCACGAGAACCGCCAATATTATGTACGATCACTGGTTGAACCATCTAGATTTAAACTAAGTAAAGGCAAAGGCAACAACCGCTTAACAGGTGTGGGATTAGCAACTAATGTGGTTAACCTGCCTGGCACCAATGACCTAACAACCCAAGAGAAGTCTCTTTTAGATCGCGGTTTAACTTTTGTACCAGCACCTAAGCCTAAAACTGGTAATCAAACATACCATCATATGACTGTAATTTTCTTAGGCAAATGAAATTAGCAGACCACTTCAGAAACTCCAGCGGTTGGAAACTTCCTTTTAGAGAATCGTCTGGTTGGTGACCTCCAGATAGTGAAGTAGATCCCGAAATTATTGAGGTTAGCAAACGAATCCTCCAAAACGTGTGCAGTATGAACATACTCTCCGATAAAGACAATTTAACAGCTGGTGAACGGAGAGCCCTCACGAAACTTCAAAACAGTAAGAAATAATTAAACCAGCCGACAAAGGTGGGTCGGTAGTTGTTCTATCTCGGGGTAATTATATAAAAGAAACCATGAGACAACTCAGCAATACTAAACATTATAAGAAAATAGATTCACTTATTTGGCCTAGTAAAATCTTAAAATTTCTCCTCGACGAAGGTCACATAACCAACAAGCAATAGAAATATTAACAGCTAAGCTCAGTGCTCAAACAAGACAATTTTACATCCTACCAAAGATCCACAAGAACAGTTCTTCATGGACGGATGACGTAACTCCACCCGAGTGGCCAATTGTATCAGATTGTAATTCTTATGCGATCTCGGAACTAATTGATTATCATCTGAAACCTATAGCAAATAGACATCCGAGCTATCTAAAAAATACACAGGTTTTCCGGTCAAAAATTTCGAAATTGAAAATAGCGGAAAATGCGATTCTGGCTACTTTGGATATCGACAGTATGTGTAAGAACATTGACATTGATAAAGGTGTTAAATCTGTTAAAAATGCATTTGAAAAATATCCAGATGCAAAACGCCCGGATGAACAAAATTTGGATCTTTTTGAGCTGAGCTTAAAAGGTAATGACTTTCAATTCAATGGAGAATATTTTCTACAAATAATGGGTAGTCCTGTGGGCAAAAGATTCAGTCCCAATTTTGCAAGCATTTATGTGGCGGAATGGGAGGAAAATGCCTTAAGCAAATATGCAAAGCATCCTCTCGTACATCTCAGATATTTAATAATAATAATAATAATAATAATTTATTTATATAGCGCTTTTCCCAGCGAAACGCTGCTCAAAAGCGCTGAAAACATAGGTGACGGTAACAATGGTATAATCAGCGGTCGAAGGCTGCTTGAAAGAGATGGGTTTTCAGAGCTTTCTTGAAGTGATCTGCATTTAGGGTTTTTCTAAGGTTCTGAGGGAGGGCGTTCCAGAGTGAGAGAGCTGCGAAAGTGAACGATCTCTTCCCTGCCGTTGATCGAATTCGCGGTACGACAAGGAGACTCTCAGAAGCTGATCTGAGATTCCTCGACGGTGTGTGTACTTTGATGACCTGCTTAAGGTAGATTGGTGCTTTGTCGCTATGTAGGATGCTGTGTGTCACCGCCAATACCTTATACTTAATGCGAGACTCAACTGGCTGCCAATGCAGAGATTTCAGGATTGGTGTAATGTGGTCATATTTTTTCGCACCGGTAATGATCTTAGCTGCTGTGTTTTGAATACGTTGAAGCAGGTACATTGATTTCAGAGGAAGGCCGAAATAGAGAGAGTTGCAATAGTCCAAACGGGCCAGGACCAAAGACTGTATAACAGTTTTCAGAGTGTTTTGGTCAAGTAGCTTTCTGATTTTGTTGATGTTTCTTATTTGGAGGAAGCAGCTTTTGCTCACTTTTGTGATTTGGTTATGCAGATCAAAGCAATCATTAAAAGTGAAACCGAGGTTTTGGGCAGTTTTACTTGAGCTAACTGTGCTATCGCCTATTTTCAAGCAGTTAATTGGAACTTTGTCTAACTGATGTTTGGCGCCTAACTGTACAATTTCTGTTTTATCATCATTTAATTTCAGAAAGTTTCTCCCCATCCACTGTCGAATATCCTCAATGTATGCCTCCAGTGTTGTTAAGGAGTCATTCATATTGGAAAGATCAGCAGACAGATACAGCTGGGTATCGTCTGCGTACAGGTGGAAATTTACAGAGTGCTTCCTTATGAGATCCCCAAGTGGTAGGGTGTAAACTGTGAACAGCAAGGGTCCGAGTACAGAGCCTTGGGGGACGCCATATTTTAGCTCGACGGGCTCTGATAGAGTATCGCATATTTTCACAGATTGCGTTCGGTCACTTAAGTAGGAACATAGATGTAGATGATGTAGTAGATGACATTTTTATTATTTGGGAACATTCAAAAGAAGATTTTAATGAATTTTTAGAAATCATGATCCAAACATTAAATTAAAAGCTACTATCAATGAAAGTTCTGTTGATTTTCTCGATGTGACCGTGTATAAAGGCAAGCAATTTCAAGCGTCCGGTCGTTTAGATTATAAAGTATATTTTAAACCAACCGATTCACATCATTTGTTGCACACAAAATCATTTCATCCTCAACATACATTTAAAGGTATCATCAAATCACAGCTCATTCGTTTCCACCGCAATTCAAGTGATAAGGTAAATTTCAAAGAGACTTGTTCTACTCTATTTGCCTCCCTTAGATCTAGGAGGTACTCACTGCGCTTTTTGTGTAGCCTGAAATCTCAAACTTTGAAAAAGCTCGAAAGTCCAGCTGAAACTACGGATTTCGAACCACTGATAATTGAACACAACAGACCGTTGCAGAATGGTAGTGGCGCGGTATTTAATTGTAAAAAGTCTCGTTGTAGATTGCATACTTTTATGCCTGATCAGAAAGAGGAAGATTCCTTCGAACAAACGAAAAATCATTATCAGATCCGTACACCCCCCCCCCCCTCCATTGTAATTCACCAAATATTATTTACCTTATCACGTGTAAGCGCTGTCGGAACAGTATGTTGGTCAAAGTCAAAATCCTTTCCGAGAACATGCTACTAGACACAAACAGGATATAAAACATAATGCTGATGCCCCAGTAGCACAACATTTTAACCTTCCTGGCCATTCTTTGGACGATTTCGAAATCCATCCTATTGAACAACCACCAATTAAAGTCACATTAGAAAAAACGGATGAATTTAAAAAAAGGGAAGCTTTTTGGATCAATACGCTTCAAACCCTCTGGCCATTTGGTATGAACATATCAGAGGGAGAATGCGAAAGGAGGTACATCATTCCTTTCACTTTAACTTACAACATAATGAATATCGAAATAGCAAAAATATTAAAAGATGAATTCAATTTAATCAATGCTAAATTAAATGAACCTTTGAATCTTCGACCTGTCATCGCCTATAAGAAAAACAAAAGCTTGCGTAACATCCTTGTAAGGACTAAATTAGCGCCCATCAATGAATAACATCAATTATTGCCAGTCAGTTTAACCAGTTCCTAAGCTCATCACTTAGTTTAAATCAATTGTATGTAATTTTTTGTCATGTTTGAAATCCATCAGGGTTCAGTAAATGAAAACAATTTTTCGGCGGCATATTAAAAGAGAAAAACGTTTCAGTAGGAAATGTCTGTGCCAGTGCGGTTTTTTAACCCCAAACACACACACTCTCTCTCTTTTACTTGTAATTTGTATCGACCGGGCTCATTTACTAAAAGTTTCGATGCTTTCAATTGTATCCACGTGAATGAAATTTCTTGAAATCGAAAGGCCACAGACCGTAATCATTCCACGCTGTTTCCGTCAGTGTGTGTGTGTGTTGGAGGGGGTTAGTAAACGCCGACGATCTAGTACAGACTCGCGACATCCGGGAAGACAGGTTATGGTGTCCGTTACGAACAGGGTCAAGCTTACACAGTATTTTGGGAGATGAGACAATATCATTACATTTCCGACAAAACTTAGCATTACACAGCATTCTTGAGTACACACATTGATGCATCGCATCGCTGATTGCTGCGGGAAATTCCATTGTCGTGACCCACGTATTACATTTAGGATGTATTCTTACACACCATGTTCATTTATGTCTCATAGATTTCAGCTGACAATTATTTATATCTTCCAAGACCACATGCTCAAACATTTTCTGGAGAACCCGCATATTTCCGGACGAACCTTTTTGCTGGTGGGGTGGTTGCTTCACCTGTCTCCTCCTACTCATGTAGCTACGGTACGATCGCAGTGGACCGGTCACTTTCCATGGATGGATAATATTTCCACGGCGCAATAATTTTTAGATTGCAAACACTATTTTAGGGAATAATCATCAAAAATTTAATTAATGAAGCACCGGTTAGACCCGGTGCTTCATTAATAAAAATTTTGCTGATGATGATTTTTATTACCTGGTAAACACATGCGTGGACATCACTGCACACGCGTGGATTACGACCAGTTCACGGAAACTGTGGGTCAACTTCCCACTTAATTCAGCCACAACAATGACGATTCAGACACTACCTGTTAGGTGGGAGCGCGGTGTCTCAGCGGTTACGGCATTGAACTTCAAATCTAAAGGTTCACGGTTAGATCCCCGCCAGGCGTAACTGCGTTGTGTCCTTTGGCAAGGCACGTAATCCCGAAGGCCCACTTGGGCGCACGTTGGTCATGTGGACTGAGGCGTACTGCACGTCGATGGTGCCCTTGTCTTCAACCAATGCTAACTCTGCTTGTGTGGAGTTAGTATGTTGGGGAGTCTGACAGTTGCTCATCGTTGCTCGGTGGTTCTCTTCGGGTACTCTGGCTTCCTCCGTCCACAAAGCTGTTCGACACCAGGTGACCCTGGATGTCGAAAGTGTCTTTAAACTCCAACAAATGAATAAATAAATAAATAAATAAATAAATAAATAAATAAATAAATAAATAAATAAATACCACTTGTTAGGTGACTGTTCTAGGAAATCGTTATAATTTCATTGTTACTGACATAACACTTTACCGTTTGACGTAAAACGCCATTTTTAAACATTTCGATTGCTCCTGTATCCAAAGGTCTTTGCTTTTGATATTTAGCAAATATGATCTCCCATAAAAACCATAAACCGAAAAATGCAGTCAGTGTTTAGCCATCTGGATAATTGTCTGGAAAGCCGCCGTGTGACGGCATGGCGTCAAAGTCGCAAAAAATAAAGTTCGTTCCATTTGGAAGAAATTTGAATATGAAAATGAGCTCGAAAACTTCACGTCATTTAAAATTTTGACGTTTTGAAATATCGCCGACTTTGTGATACGCTGAACAAAAAGACTACAAGAGGTACCTCTGCAATATTTCACAGAGATCTCAATCAATAGTTGGAATAGTGCATATTAAAGTTTTGCACCCCAGTGACGGAACATTTTTGATGCTATGACGTGAAAGGCGACCAGATTTGCAAAGCGTCAAACATAAAATTTCGCTGAATAAAAGTGGAACTAAGTGAAATTTTGTTTCATTTTAACTCAAGTGACATTTTATTATTGTAAAGTTCTTGTTACCTAGGGTTCTCACGATGAGAGTGGGACGGATGTATTAAAATAGTCACCAATACGCTTTGGACGGGACTAACCGCGTTGTGACGCGAACGGGACTAATGGACGACAACATGCAAAGAAAAATTACCTCTGAACCAGATTAATCAATTTTATATATATATCACTATTCAGTACAGAGCTTCCACTTTCTATTGTAGTCACGTCGCTTCTCCTCTAGCGGGAAAGCGCACGCCCTATTTATATAACAAAGAAGGTCACGTGACCTCCCCAAAAACAAACAACCAATGAAAACAGTTCTTTACAATGCCCCCTCCTAGGGAGCAACGCGTCCCGCGTTCACTAAAATTTAAGTCAGCAAAGTCTTACTGTTTATAAAAGTTTCTCCCACTCTGTCGTGACAGTCTTTACACAAATATCACCCCGAAAGAACTCCTGAATCAACCTCTCGCGTACCCGTGTGCACCCTTCGCTGGACGGTACAGAAGCTACAGGACGAGAAACTTCACGTTCATCAGAAGCATCGGCACAAACAGAGGACGGGCGAACTGCAACGGTACAAGGATCCTTCTCGCGTACCACAGAACGCGACGACTGGCTGGACGAAGATGACGACAACGACGAAGCACTAGCGCACGACACAGATGACATAACAGACGCACTACGCCCGACTGCACCGACAGTGGTGACGGTGGACACACACTCGGATGACACTTTAGCTTGTACCGTTTTACTACCCTCACTCCCATTACTTTTATGCTTAAGTCCACGATGCCTCTCTAAATCGTACCGACGTGAAAACTGTCTCTCAGGACTCTCTGGGCACGCATACCGGCATCCAGAATGGCAATCGTACACATGCCTACGTAAGGAAGTCGGATTGTCGTACTTCTTTCCACACGTGTTACACTTCAATAGTGAACCGTCGTCTCGATCTCCGCCGCGCCTGTCATCCTTGCTTCTCTCTTTTCTCGCCTTCTTATACGGGGAAGACCTCTCTTTCCTTGCCACTTGCTTCACTCTAGCCATAACTGAAATTTATAAAAATACATCAGACTACGTCTCAGATCCAATTGGGTCAACGAATTTGACGCGAATATCGACAAAGTAGTACTCATAGTAAGGAATAGTATCTAGTATCTAGTATCTAGTCCCAACCAAAGCGTTTTGGTGGTCTACGGGTTCTATGGGGTTGCTCCATCACACCGGGCCCAAAATTCGTAATAACACCCTCAGCCTCTACATCATCGTCTTCAACCGGCATTTCTATTATTACCTCCCCTGCCCTATCAACCCGTGATGATTTGTCGGCAACCCCTTGGACTACTACTTCCATGGACTCGCTAGACACCTCTGCTGGACTCGCTCCCCTCATAGGAGTATTAACCCCACCGTCAGTCTGGATCCCTACATCTACAGTAGCCTCAGGACTAGCCTTCACCCAATCATTGTCGCATTCACCTACAAATGGTTTAAGGCGGTCAAAATGTACTACTTTGGGCTCCGATTTCGGTTTCCTTTGCACCCTATACACCGTATCATTAAGGCGGTGCTTCACAAAGAATGGCCCTTCCCAATGGCAGTGTAATTTTGGCGAGCGTCCCTTTTTCTTTGCTGGATTGTACAACCAAACGGCATCGCCCACTCGAAACGAATTGCCATGCGCTAAACGGTCGTACACCCGTTTTTGACGCAGCATTGTTCCCTTGAGGTATTCCCGTGCAGTATCATGGTTTCTCTGTATCCTATCTCGCAGCATTTGAGCATACTCTGTAACTTCAGTATGAAATCCAGGCGGTGTTTCATAGCTAAGGTCTATCGGAAGCTGAACTTCTCTCCCCAGCATCATTGCATTAGGAGTTTCCCCTGTGGATGACTGGGCAGAACTTCTGTACGCCATCATTAGAAATGGCAACTGCTCATCCCAGTCTTTTTGACTCTTGTCGACCGCTAATGATAACATGCTCTCCAATGTTCGATTGAACCTTTCAATCATTCCGTCTGACTGTGGATGATACGGAGTGGTCCGTGTTTTGGTCATCCCTAACATACTGCATACTTCCTTAAATACAGCCGATTCGAAATTCCGTCCTTGATCAGAATGTAGCTCACGGGGCACTCCAAATCGGCATATATACTCCTTTACTAGCTTATCCGCTATGGTAGTCGTCTCCTGATTGGGGATAGCATACGCTTCTACCCATTTTGTAAAGTAGTCCCCCACGACTAACACAAACTTGTTGCCTTGGAGAGTCGCGGGCAAAGGACCCATCACATCTACGGCTATCCTCTCCCCTGTGCAACCAGCTGTTTGTTGCTGCAAAGTGGCACGTCGTTTCCGACCCCCGTACTTGCGCCGCTGACAGTTTACACACTTTCTGCATTGCAGTTTAACATCTCTGTGGAGACCGTACCAGAAATATCTCTGCCTGGCTTTGCCGAGTGTCTTCCAAAAACCCAAATGCCCTGCCGTTCTAGTTTCATGGAGCTGCTTCAAACATTCCTCTCTATAACATGCTGGCAACAGCAACTGCCACACGACACTATCCCCTTTCGCCGATTCGTACCGCCTGTACAGGACGCCGTCCCTCAACTCTATACTATCCCATTGGGACCAATAACTTTTAACTGCTTTGGAGAGTGGACTAACCACACTCCAGTCCGGTCTATTTGGCGCTTCCATCTTCCATAGAACCATATGTTTCAAGTCAGCATCCGTCTTCTGCGCATGCGCCATCTCCTGTCTATCCCAATTAGGGCTGATAGAAATCACATTCGCCTTAGCGCTCCTCTTCCCGACTTCTACAACCTCTGCTTTATCAAGTCTTTGTTCAGGCAATTCATCTGTTCGACCACATTGCCGGCACGGTCGACGCGACAATGCGTCAGCATTATTATGTCGCTTCCCCGGTCTGTGCTGTACTGTAAAATCGAAAGCACTCAAAGCTTCAAGCCACCTGGCTACTTGTCCTTCCGGCTCCTTGAAATTCATTACCCATTGCAACGATCCGTGGTCTGATCTCACCGTAAATTTCTTTCCCAGTAAATAATGCCGGAAGTACTTCAAAAAATAGACAATAGCCAGCAGCTCTCTCCGGGTCGTACAGTAGTTCTTCTCTGTCTTCGACAAACATTTGCTTGCATAAGCGATCACCCTCTCATCGCCGTCCTGCTTTTGGGAAAGCACAGCGCCTATGGCGTTGTTGCTTGCGTCCGTGTCAATGACAAATTCCCCTTCTTCTCTTGGGTATCCTAAAATCGGCGCCTCTATCAACCTCCGCTTCAGCTCGGCGAATGCTTGTTCACACTGCTGATTCCACCGAAAAGTGTGCCCTTTCTCTGTTAGCACATGCAGCGCTTTGGCTATGTCAGAAAACCCCTTTATGTACCTTCTATAATACGAGGCCAAACCTAAAAAACTTCTCACTTCCTTCACACTCCGTGGGGCTGGCCAATTCCTCACAACATTGACTTTAGCCGGGTCTGTTGATATACCTTTATCAGAGACCACATGACCCAAATAGGAGACCTGTCTCCGAAAAAGATGACATTTGCTCGGTTTTAGTTTCAATCCAGCGTTTCTCATCCTGTTGAGCACTATTTGCAACCTTTCCAACTGATTTATGAATGACGTGCCACAGACAATGATGTCATCAAGATATACGAGGCATATCTCCGGCTGCAACCCGGCCAACACCGACTCCATGAGTCTCTGAAACGTGGAAGCGGAGTTTGCCATCCCCATTGCCATTACATTCCAATGGAATAGTCCAGCATTCGTGGTAAACGCTGATTTCAATTTAGCTTCCTTGTCAAGTTCCACTTGATGATAGCCCGACAGTAAATCCAATGTGGAAAACCATGTTGCTCTGCCTAGAGATTCAAGAGAATCGTCGATTCTCGGCATGGGGTAGGCATCTTTGATGGTTTTTTTGTTTAAGCGCCTGTAGTCGACGCAAAGCCTTACCCCACCGTCCTTCTTCTGGACCAACACTATAGGTGCCGCCCATGGGCTGTTGGAGGGCTCAATTACGCCTCGTTCCAGCATATCCTTTATAAGAGTTTGCGCTTCATTGCGTCTGAAAAATGGCAGCCGTCTAGGTCGTTGTTTTATCGGTATTTCATCTGTCGTCACTACAGAATGCTTTACTAGACCCGTTCGTCCCAGGTCATTGTCATCCTTGGAAAACACATCTGAATTACGGACTATGAATTCCCTCATTTCATCTCGCTGTCTGTCCGTTAATGACCCTACAGACCGATCATACAAATCTTGTAAGTGCACCGGTATACCGTATGGTAGCGTGCCTGTTAGCTCTTGATCTTCCAGGGGTATTTTAACTGGTTCTAAATTAGGCTCTAAGATTGGATTTGCCATTCCAATTGTCGTACCTTTGTGTACCAGGACACAGTCACTATTCGAATTGAATACCCGAATGGGCACCGTATCTGCCTCTGTGTCTACTAGCATCCTCCCTATAAGTAACCCTTTTTCCAATAATTTCGTGTTGTTCGTCCCTTCTATCACTCCTAATTTAGTCATTCCGTCACGTAGCTTAAGACAACCTGGGATAACTATCTCATGGCCTGCTGGGACGGCCACTGTCGCCTGCGCCGTCACACGACAGCATACAAACTTGTTCTGGTTCACGTCGACACAACTTATGATCTCATCGTCCAACTTCAAACACAACTTCTTTAAGTCGACTTGGCAGTTCGTAGCTTTCAGAAAATCCATACCAAGGACGCCGTCCCCTGTTATTCTTGCTACGAATACTTTTGCTTGTCTTTCACGCCTTCCAATTATAATTCCCAGTTGACACTTTCCCAGTATAAATAAACCTTGTCCGTCCGCCATCGTAACTTTAACCCCGTTTTCTTCCAATTCTACACCTCTTTTCCGTAAATGTTGGTCGTATATTCTCTCAGATATGATTGTGACGGACGCTCCTGTATCTACCAATAGATTGACGGATGCTGAACCTATTGCAGCTGCCACATAAAGACCTGTAGACAAATCTCCTCCCGTCTCGTTAGCATGAGCCTCCCATTTTTCCGTCCCGTCCTTCTTTACATGTTTGGACCCTCCATCTGCGATCGAACTCGGGTCCCGCCGTCCGATCGACGCCCATTTCCCGACCCATTGGCTTGTCTGTTTGGGCAGTCCCTCTTAAAATGGGTTGCACTGCCGCAGCTATAGCATCGCCTTCTTTGCGTCTCCCTTGGTATTTGTTGTGCTTCGGGACTCCTTTTGCTCAGTTGTTCGTTCACATTACTTAAAAGCTGCTGAACACTCTCCATCTGACTCCTCAGAGATTCCATATTTCTATGCGTCTCGTTTGTTATTTCGTCCATTCTTTCCTTCAGTTCCGTTAGTTCCCTTCCCTTCTGTTCTTCTACCGCTATCTCTCCTTCATACCCCGGCGTCACAGCGGATCTCACGAATTTCCTGTTTCCAACCCGCTGTCTGTCCGTCCTGGAAATGATTCAATCTCTAATGTAACCCGGATGGCTTCATCTAGCGTCTTAGGTTTGGCTTGAAACACCCTTACGCGCAGGTCAGCATCCGTGACGGCATCTATAAAATGTCCTTTAGCAAGCCGGTCCTTGGCGGACACCGGTAGTTCTGGATAGGCCAAAGATGTGAGACGCCTGATTGCAGCTCCAAGCTCTTGTACTGACTCATCGTCGCGTCTCAGTCTATTCCGCAACTCTGACAGGTATAACTCAGCCTGTCCGCCTGGCCCATAACGCTCACTGAGACGGCACACCAAATCATCATAGGTGACGTCGTCCCCACTCACTTCGCCCAGTATCTGCTGTGCGTCACCTGCTAGAGACGCCGCAAGATACCGCCCCTTCTCTCCAGGCGTCCATTCATTTATTCTTGCACATGATTCGAAATGAGCCTTGTAATCTATCCATGCCGTTTTGCCATTGTATCTATCCGGCGTAAAACGCGGCTTAGCGTGACGGTACGGTCCATTTCCTTGTGTCGTCTGTTGGATTGTGTTCTGCATCTTTGCTGCTAATGTTGCTCCCGGCGACACATGTAGGCCTACTTTGTCTCTTGTTTTGTCGTCACAACCTTTGTTTGACGCCTGTGCGTCCTCTTGCTCGTCTCGTCGTCTCATCGTTTCTGTGGATTCCCCAACTATTTTCTCTAAGCGTCCCGGTCGTTTGACGCTGGTCGTGTAATCTATCGCTTCGTCATCATCATACTGGTTGCCTAGCGTGACGCTAGCATAGCCTGACGTGTCCCTCCAATTACCTCTGGCTGGCTTCTGCGTCCCCTTTCCCGTTTGTATCATGATGCCGACGTCGTCTTGACTGCTGTCAAACCATCTCCTTTGAAAGTGCAACGGAGTTTGTAACTTGGATGCATCCACTACATCTACAGGTGTACTGGCGTTCGGCTTTCCCGGCGTCTTGTCTGTCATGGCGTCTCCTTCCCCAATATTCCGTCTCACGATTTACACTCACCGTCCCACCGCTGCCGCCAATTGTAAAGTTCTTGTTACCTAGGGTTCTCACGATGAGAGTGGGACGGATGTATTAAAATAGTCACCAATACGCTTTGGACGGGACTAACCGCGTTGTGACGCGAACGGGACTAATGGACGACAACATGCAAAGAAAAATTACCTCTGAACCAGATTAATCAATTTTATATATATATCACTATTCAGTACAGAGCTTCCACTTTCTATTGTAGTCACGTCGCTTCTCCTCTAGCGGGAAAGCGCACGCCCTATTTATATAACAAAGAAGGTCACGTGACCTCCCCAAAAACAAACAACCAATGAAAACAGTTCTTTACATTATCCATGATTCCAAATAGAAAGCTAAAAAATTGAAATTCGACTCCGAATACGGAGATTTTGGCTCTCTAGTTATAAACGACCCAACTTTCAAACTTCACACATGTTTTCTGGTGATTTAACCTTGTCAACATCCTATTTATCTTTTTCAACCGAGATGTGAGCGATGTGAGCTTTATGTTTTTTTCCTTAATTTTTCATTTTCGGCTTCATTTAGACGCTCATCCCTTTGAAATTGTGGAACATAATGTTGAATAGAAACCAACATTAACATGTGTTGCCGTCCTATGTTGTTTTGTAACTGTTAAGCCCGAACTGACAGTGTCGTTGTAGGTGGTTTAAGTCCGAAACATTTAAAGCTATCCTATTTTCACGATATGTAAATATGTTGGAGAGCTGAAAATATTAATGAACAGGTGTTTACGTTAATTCCGACGTTGGTACGCCATTTCATGTTTTCGCGTTTTACCCTGCATATCATCCCATTCTGTGGCTGCCCAACCTCAGAACTGTAAGAGATACAGGTTCCATATAGGACATACACCTAAATGACCACTTCTTATTCACATTGGCATCACGTAATTAAATCTATGATGTAAAACACGACCGTGCGCCGAAAAATTTAACAATTAAATTTCATTGTATAAAATTGAAATTCAGTGGCATTTTTGTCCACTTGATCCAAACACCTTTTCCTTGAAGTGGAACAAATCGGCGTTGGCACTGCTTCGCTGAATGGTATTTGGATACTTGTTTTGCGATCGCAAGTAGACATCTAATTCTGTATTTTGTTTCCAAATGGAATGAAATATACTTCTTTTTAATTGACTGAGAGGTACGTTGTAACTTTTAGTCCACAGTAACATTTAATTTTTGCACCGTGATTAACTGCGTTGTAAAAACAGGAATATATAATAACTGGTAAAAAGGCTGAAAAAGCCCCTCAGGGTGTCTGTGTTCCCAGACCAGTGTAAATTCCCATACATCCTTGAAGGCACAATATAAGTAATAGTATTCTCCGTTGACACCTTAGGGATCTGAGTATTTCTGACAAATTTACAATTGCGAGTGACATTCCTTGGTATTCAAATGCGAATGTTTTGAAACAAATAAAGTGGTGATACACAGAACGTGGAGCGTGTATTATCACTAAATCACCTGCAGAGTGGAGATTCCACCCAAGCAATAATTGCAAGTTCGTTGCAAAGCATAACAAGCACTACCAAAGTTTCAACTAATGGACCTCCAGGTTAAACCCGGAGGTCCATTGGCTGAAACATTGCTTGTGTTTTTTGTCCATATGTACAAAATTCGAAAGTTATAGCTTGGATGATAACTCCACTCTGCGGGTGATTTAGTTACAATCCACTCTCCACGTACTGTATTTCAGTCTAAACTTTACCGTTCGGTGCTCTTTAGGCTTTTGATTATATTGTACTAAGGGCGAAATGCTTTGCGGACATAGTTCTTTTTTAGCCGTAAAGTAATAGCTTGAATGTAGTGGTCAGTAAAGAAAACATACACAGGCTCCAAGGCTGATATTAACGCTCTCTTTCGGTGGTCAGGAATTGTTTAGTCGGGGTAATTAGAACAATTCGTTTGACTCCTTTCAACATTAATGGCCGATAGAGGCCAAGCCTGGGTGTTTCCCATAAAAGTGATGGTCAACTCACATCTATCGGTTACTGCTCATAGCCTCCGCGGCTAACACTTATAACTGCACAAATGTTCCCATTTTCCACAAAAAACCCCTGAGAAACGTCTAGCCAATTCGGGCACTTAAGAAAAATCCAATCCTATATGACTGATATTTTCTTGTGGTATAGCATTTTGCCAGCGTCATCGGTCTCATAACTTTGTCTTTAATTATGCTAGCAAAGAAAAGTTTTTGTTTTTTTTTAAATTTTTAAAATTTTTGTATTTATATATCAAAACGATACAAGTTTGTATATAGTTTAAGTACAGTAATACAAAAATAAAGTAACGATACCATTCAGTGAGTAAGAAAGTAACTTTTAACCACGAACAGAAAGCGAAAATAGTTCTTTAAGGATCAATATTGCCGTTTACGGTATGTGTTTGAGAGAACCTCGATCAAAACCTAAGTTCACTCGCACGTACACACTGTAAACCATTACCGATTTTTTTTACTAGCTAGTTTCCAGGCATATGACCGTATGCATTACGGCAAACCGTAAAAAAGTTTTTAACTGTCATTTGCCGTATATTCCCGTAATTTTTTTTTCACGGTTTGCCGTTATTTGTACGGTCATATGCCTGGAAACTAGCTGCCAGTCATATGACCGTAAAAAATTTCAACCATTATTTGCTTTATTTTCCCGTAAAAATTACCATCAAAATAATTACGGTCAAAATAAACCGGAGGCAGAGTTCCAGCCATATGGCCCTTAATCATCTGAAAATCATAATTTAATTCCAGCCATCATTGACCGCATTTTACCTTGAACCAATAAAAGCATATGGGTATGCCGGCCTTAGCGGAGATCCAGCCATCATTAACAACATTTTACCAAAAAGAGTAAACAAATCCATAAGTATGCCGGCCTTAGCGGAGATCCGTGGCCACAAGCCATAAGATCCATCGAATATCGGCGACGAAATACGAACAGTCTGCTATTCGGCATGATTACCGAAACAATTATAAGCATAAAAAATTGACGTTATTTGATTTTCATGTCCAAGACTGCAATGAACATGGTTCACTTGGCCACAAAGTTACAAATTGATAGAAATACGTTGTTGTTCATCTTCAAAAACATCGGACGTCCTTCTTGGAAATGGCGACTTCCAGAGTGGTATATGGCAAGGCCGATTCCATAATTCACCATTTTTTACAGCCATGCCACGTAATTGGACAGCGTGACGGGAGAAATACGTTCAATAGATCAAATTCGCGGGTTTTTCTACGGCAATACCGTTAAAATTGATTCACGGCCTCGAGACCATTGTATTTGACAGCCATCTGACAGTAGTTAACCGTAGAATTACAGTAATTCTTTTCAGTGATACACACAGAGGAAATGAAATGGTTCAGCAAAGATGTTCATATACAGGTGCGTACCAAAGTCTGCTGTTGAGGGCTTCTTCAAAAAGTGTGTCGACTCTTGTCGAACTCAGGTTGGCAGATAATTGTCTTATTCCTTCTCGGTCTATTTTTGTGGTTAACCCTTTACCCAACGTAACGACCAAAACCGACCAACGCTATTCTCAAAAATCGCCAATTAATTTTCATTACTTTTTCATTTTTTGTCTCAAAAACATAAGTTATGACTCCTCGTTGGAACGAGCTCGTCGAGCTCGTTCCAGCGAGAGGTCATAACCTATGTTTTTGAGACAAAAAATGAAAAAAAATGAGTTATTCGAGAATTTTTGTTGCAAGTGTCGTCTGCTTTCCATGTTAGGTAAAGGGTTAATTGTTTCTTCTGTGAGTACATGTGGTGTGAGGAAAGTACTAGTTCTCGGTAGAAGCGCACAAGTTCCAAAAGCCTTGGAAATGTGGTTGACAATTTGTCACCTTGCTGCTGTCATAGATCATTTTTTGTAGTCTACTATCAGAAGGTCGACGATACTTTTGGGCTGCGGGATATCATTGGTATTAATGAAATAAAAAGGAATGCACTGGAGGTTCAGTGGGAATGTAATTTTCCATTTTTCGAACATTAGTTCAGCAAAGGTTCAAAGAATGTGTTTTTGACACATGCACTTAGAAAAGGTGCAAAAACGTCTCAAAGTAGAAACAAAATGTGCATTATTCAGTTTCAAAACGTTTGATGTTAGCAAATAATGCTGACTGTAAGAGTGGATAAAAAAAAAAAATTCACTTTTTGAGCAGCTTTTAACAAAATGAGGTCCCCAGAGGGTGAATTTAGTGATGCTACCCTGCATGGCAGGGTAGCATCACTAAATTCACCCTCTGTGAACCTCAATCTGAATCAGGGTCTCAAAACTAAACAGAAAGAGGTACCCAGAGAATAAATTGGTCAACTGTGTGGGATAGCATCATCAAATTCACTCTCTGGGAACCTCATTCTGCAAATGTCAGACCTCTTATTTTCAGGCCTGCCCAAATTCCTGGAGTGAGAACGTGTTCTGAGACTTCGGGAACTTTACTGTTCCGCGAATCCATACAGAGATCAATGGCGTGAGATACGAGCTCACTCATCCACTCGGCCACCACTTTTGGTTCGCGGTGGCGAGGATTTTGAGCTCACAGAAAGGAAAAAAAGAAGGCATTTCGAAAATCTTGTCTGAGAAAAAAAGTCGGATTATAATTCATATTGTCAATAATGCGTTAAGATGAAATCGATGTATTGATTACACCAGAGAACGACTTTTTTTCTGATCCATTCAGCATATATAACAAGCTCAATGTTTGAATTAATTGATATTAATTCAATAGATATCGATTAAATAAGTCCAATAAGTACAGACATGTCTAACGCCACAAAAGCTTAATTCGTTCTCTAGCAGTTCGCGTTGTATTTGAAACTTGTTACTGAAATAACGATTATGCCATAATCAATTTAATATAACTAAATCATGAGCGGAGCCCGTTATATAACATATCCCCGACGAGTTCACACAAAGTCTGATACTCATTTAGGGAACCAGGAAAAAACAGAAGGGACAGAATGGTTTCCCTATTTTTATCAATCTCACTATGAAACAATTCGCAGTATACAACGGGATTTCCAGTTGAAATGGAGTTCCACTCGCAGAAATCTATTCTTCTAAAGTACTTTCGGGGAATATAAGGTACTGATTGAGTGGAAACTCTATTCCGCCGCAAAACCACTATCCTCATACTGCACATAAAATTTACAGCTTTGCATTGCATTGTTTGCTCATACCATGCGCGTAGCCAGGATTCTTTAACTGGGAGAGTGCTAGAAGCCACTATCAGGGCTTCAATATGAAGAGCAGGTACCCAGCCTAAAGGTGTCATATTCTGTGGATGTGCTTCATATTATCTTAGAAGTGAAATTGCTTAGTCTATATGGGTTTGCCGTGTTACAATTCATTGGAGAGTGCCTCTAGACAAATTTTGATGACCAAAAATAACTTAGCACTCTACCAGATAAAAGGGAGTTCCCTAGCCAGTTTTAGCGAGGTTTTGTTTGGGTGGGTGTGTGGGGGGGGGGGGGAGGGGGGGGGAGCGAATATGATATTTGAGAAAGGCCGTTGTGTGGGATTTCGGGGCCTCTCATTGTCCTAAGACCCTCCGATCGTTGCCCCTCCTCCAACGTTTGGTGCTCTTAGAGTGAATCTGAGGCATTTATAGCGTTTGTAGCCCCTATATTTGAGACCATTTTGGGGCTTGATTTTGTGTGAAACTTGCATTATGCCAATGTTTGGAGGAGGGGCGGACAAATTTGTAGGGGCATGGCCCCTAGCCCCTGCCCCACCCCGTAGCTACTCCACTGACTCATTCCATCGGATGTTCTCAGATCATCTTACCTCTCGAAAACACAGCTTTGACTTTGACATGTAGAAGAAAAACTATGTCAAGTTATAGTATAAACACTAGTGCTGGCCATCTTATCTAGAGGTCGTGAGTCCGATCCTGACCCATTATACGAAAACTTTTAACGTCTCAAAATCTCCCTCGATTTCATTGATATATAGTGTCTTTCTTTTGTTTTGAGACAAATTATCGGATCAATTACAGTCCAAGCACCAAGAGAACCTACCATAACATTCACAGTGGCAGTACCAAATTCTGGTTGCCAGTATTCAACTGTTTTATCCACTGTAAATTATACAGTATTACTTCAGTTTTCAACACACACTGCAATATAAAAAAATCATGCTAAATATGAGCACATTGTGCTTGTACATGATCTTTTATTACACATCCATTGAACTTCAGACCATTGTATTTAACGGAATCGCCGCTGTGACATAAATGTTTCTGTATTTAATAGGTGATACACAGACCGGAACTTTTTTTTCCGCACCATTTCTACTTATTTCTTTCCCGTGGAGTCATTAGTTACGCTTCGAAAAGTTTCCAAACTTCGTTATACAATTATCGATCGTCTGTCGCGTAGTGTGAAATGAAAACATCCAAAGCAAAATAAAGTCGTTTCACAGAAAAATAAGTTAACAAAAAATGAGATAATATTTAAAAAACGATCATTTCCAACCACAACATTAATCCCGTTTCGTGGCCGTGTCGTCTTCGGATCTCGTTATATCTAAATTGGTCAACTTTATTTCGGTAAATCTTCAGACAAGCTTCTAACGTCTTTTAAAAAAGTTTCTCCCAGCAGTTTTGCAAATCCGCCCAATTTTTTACTTATATTTTTACTCTCAGTAATAGCCACCAAATGGTAGACGTGAATGGACACATGTCGAAACAGGCCCAAGAGAAAAGATAACGAATGTAATTTAGACTTGGTCCCAAAAGGTTGTTTTGATTTCTTATCGATCTATTTGATGAATACCGCTTCAGGCAAAAAAAAACCGGACTCCTCATCTTTGGGTTTAATCATCGAGATTAAAAATTGCTTATTTAAGTGTATTTTAATGCATGGGGAGGGATGTGTAATAAACACAGAACGCAATGTGTGTTTGAATCTGTGGGTGTTTTACTTAACTCGTTGGAATGGCGTAGTCATATGTCGCGAGAGCCGTAGGCATTCCAACCCACAGATTCAAACACACATCGCGTTCTGTCTATTTATCACGACGAGAATCATTTTTGGGGACGCATATCTACGAGTCGCGCTTGCGCGTCGAGTAGCTGTACCACCCAAAAAAGCAGTCGCGATAAAAAAATGTATACAAGCACAATGAGCACATAACAATTATTTATTTTATTTTCATTCGTTTTCTTCATCCAAAATAAATCGTATTCCCACTCCCACTCGCCAAAAATGCTTTTCCACTCCCTGCATCGTATTCCACTCTCAGCGATGGCGGACTATTTTTTATTGTTTATAAATCGGTAGAGTTGAATCAATTATAAAGGGTTGTTTTGGGAAACAAATAAGGAGAAAATAAAATAAATACCAAAGTTCACTGCTAGGATTCGAGTACGATTTTATCCTCTCGTGGGCCACGCGGATTACTTCACGAGGCTAACGCCTCGTGAAATAATCCTCCGCGCGTCACTCATGGATAAAAATCATACTCGAATCCATGCATTGAAATTTTGTCTGTATCTACCATTCAGTCAACAGAAACCGTAACGGCAACTTCTCAAAAATAGTTAACAAACAAAATGCCCCACTCAACTGATCCAAAAACGGGACTCCGTTTTCAGTTCTCGCAACCCGACAACTCGTGTGAAAATTCCTTCAAAGAGAATGAAATTACGTGTTGTAATAAATTAACCAAACACAGCTCAACTATTCTTTTTCCGTCGGACACCGATATTTCAAACCACATTCACTTCAATTCATAAGGTCATCCAAAGGATAAGTTCGTGATTGTGAAATCAAGTAGGGAATTATATTTTTGTAGTGTGCAAGGATCTCTTTAAATACATGGCATAGCATTACTTACAATTTGTAGAAACGTCCATACCAAAATGAGATTGACGTTACGCCTCAAAACTTTCTCGCTCAGACTTTCAGTTATTGCGATCCGTCTTCATTTTTTTAAGTTTTGGTGTTTCACGTGGAAGATTGTTTATGTAATGGATAGAGTAATTCTCAGCAACATGGAATTTATGTTGAGGGAGCCTCGTTCGCCGAAGCATTGCCCGCTTCTGAATGAAATGACTTGCGATTACCAATACAACTGAAATAGTCCGTCTGGCGCGCGAGCGTTCGTTTTTCGAGACGTCATGTGACATATATTGTTACTGCAAAAGTGATACAAAATCTTTTATCGCCGAATTTTTATCTTATCATCGGTTTAGCGAAGTGATAGGCAAGCAAAAGTGGTATTTAGTGGTGAGAAAATTGATAGTCATTATAATTATATATATATAGAATATACCCATAGTAGCTTGGTGTACCAAATGTTCACCACGAGTGGTGAAGTGGTGTTAACCGCGAGCCTTCGGCGCGCGGTTAACACAACGAGTGGTGAACATTTGGTACACCAAGCTACTTTGGGTATATTTTATTTATACCATGATCGTCAGATTATTAAGAGTCGCTGTTATTTTTTTCTCGATTTTACTGAGCACCAGACGTACATCCGAGGGAATCTGTTTTTGTTTACACGAGCATCGGTGGGCGGTACTTCCGCTGTCAATTTTATCGCCGAAACGAAATGAAAAAAGAAACTGAGCCTCTTTCGTTTTAATAACATAATAACATACTATTTCGAGTTATGCATGCTTTATTAACATGAGACAATGCATGTTTGTTAATTTTTGGCATCTTATGAGGTAAACCCATTTAAAAACGTTATAAATAATTGCCACTTCCATTTCACTCTTCGCGAGGCGACGTGCGATAAATTTAGACAAGTTTGCATTCAGGTCGATGTCACCAAATGTCAACGAGGATGTAGTTCTACTGTAAGTGTAAATTTTTACTATTGAAATCCCATTGCCTGCGTGTTCATCACGGTTGGTGTGTAAAGCTAAAATGTATGTCATAGGCTTTTCATGAATAGTAGAATAGGTAATCATGGTATAAATTACCGCACGGCCACGCCACCTCCCCATGGGAATCGCGAGAGGTGAAGCAGTGCTTGTTTACTGGGGTAAACAAGCACTGTTTCATTTGGTAAAATAGGACCCGACAACCAGTGCGTACGTTGGATGTCCACTAAAATGCGCAACGTTGGTGTAAACGATTGGCTGGACTTGACTTTATAGCTATGTTCTCGTCACTATTAGCCATTGTGCAGAAATAAGTGATCTTAAGCACAAATAAATACGGTCACTCATCTGTTTTGGACAAGTCAATTGAAAAAAGCGAAACATCCCAGAATGGAATCAATGTAGTAATTTCAGAAGCGAAACCTCCTGTACAGGAGACCTAATAACAGAAGAACAGTTCAAGAGGAGACGTTTGGTAAGATTTTGAGAACGTCTCTCGACGTTTCAAAAATGTCCTAGGTAGTGCGACGCAAATCGAATCGAATCGAATCATTGGGGTGATTTCTACTTGAATCGAATTTCGAAGCCTCACAGGGCCCTACTTTGTTTGCCGGGCTTTATTTGCAATGAATTTGATTGTGTCAAAAATGGGATCAGGCTACCAGATTAGATAGTCGTGTTTAACACTTACTCTGCCAAAAGCGACTGTTGTCACCTGTTTTATGATGATTATCTGTACGTTCTGGTATACGTAGATCAACCCTATCATCTGATTAATTGGTGGAAAGGGCTCAGAGAGCCCTTTCCAACAATTAATCAGATGATAGAGTTTCAAGTATGTTATAAATTTTATTAAACGTCCACGCATACATAGAGGTCCTCCGTATATGGATAAAGTGGGCGTGGCAGTAAAAAGGGTTAATGTGCTTGTTGCTTGTCATGAAACAATTAGTCTTCATACTCGTAACATCCAAATTTAGATTTTGCCACATTTGTCATATTTAACGTTTATTCTGTCTTCAAAACGGAAGTTCGGCAGAGTGACACACGTCTGCAGAAGCCAAACCTCACTTCATTAACATTGGGTTTTCATGCCAACATTTACAGTACAAATACAACTATATTTATTCAATTGACTTTTTATAATGCATGTCTAGTTGAATTTTAGAGACGATTTCCTATCGTTATATTTGCCGATCAAGCGTTACAACACTGACGCGTGTTGTCTCTTCGTGATACATACCACTTAATCTGTACAAAGAACCGTTATCATTGATATTCGATAAGCGAGTCTCAATAGACTGTAACTCTATGATACTTACGACCGCATGGGCACTGACATTTGAAAGACAGCGAGATGATGATGCTTTTACTTGTTAGGGCATCCTGGACGGCTCACAGGGCAATATATATATAGGGAAACGGAGAGAACGACGGTTTCCAACCGAAAGTATCGTCGGTTCTTCGGCCTGTATTCTTGGTAGGTACACATAACATTTAATTTCGTTATTTATCTATTGGAACTTAAGGTCAATTATGGCGATATCATGACCACAACTTTGATATGAAGTCAAGTTTGCCCAATCTTTTGTACATAATACATACAGTACGTGGAGAGTGGATTGTAACTAAATCACCCGCGGTGTGGAGTTATCAAACAAGCAATAACTTTCAAATTCTGTACATATGGACAAAAAACACAAGCAATTTTTCAGCCAATGGACCTCCGGGTTTAACCCGGAGGTCCATTGGCTGAAACTTTGCTTGTGCTGGTTATGCTTTGCAACAAATTTGCAATTATTGCCTGGGTGGACTCTCCACTCTGCGAGTGATTTAGTGTTAATACACTCTACACGTATTGTACGCCGATCACTTTAGAAGACTTCCACCCCAAGCGTTGGAACCCGGGTTCTATTTTACAAGTAACGCAGAACTTGATTACCACAGTAAACAAGTACTGACCCCCTCCCCCCCCCACCGCCCCCCCCCCCCTTCCACCGCCCCCCCCTTCACTGGGTCCGAAGGGGACATGGTATTGAAACGAATGAAGATAACTATCCGTGTGAATCAAGGCAACTGTGAGCCTTTCAGAGTGATTAGCTATGTAATGCGCCGTTGCGAGCAACTATATATCGTCACATTCGCGTTCCATCATCTGGAAAGGTATTTAAATCACTTTCAAAACGACCGGGAGCCACCCTCTCTAATTAGTCCTCTAATTCTCTAACAAAATTCAGTCTTCTTCCAAATGTACTAAAGAAAAAGAAACCATTCTTGGTTACAAAGACGCAAAACAATAAAAAAGCAATATACCGCTATAATCAGTTTTATAGTGGCGGTCGTTGTCGCATGTAGAGAATATTATTGCGTTTGGATTGCTGAATTAATTCTTTTTGTTCCGTCGTTTGGTGAAAAAAAGGCAATAACATCTTCGTGCAGGTATTATTTCCCTAATGAAACACTGTTGTTTGACACCCTGTTTCAAAGTGTGCCATTTAACATCATTCCATCGGCTTGGGGGGCACAGTACACTACGAATTATCGAGAACACTTCATATCCCCGATGCAGTGCTAGAACCGAGACACAGCACAGTAGTACTGGAAGTTTCAAGTTCGCGCCGAAGTTTGAAATAAGTTGGGTTTTTTGAATTTAGATATAGAAAAAGAATATGGCTCAGAATCCGAATAATTGGTTAACTCGTACTCCAATAAAATTAAAAACGTTCACACAGCACTTGGATTTAACCCTTTACATAACATGAAAAGCAGACGACACTTGTAAAAAAAATTATTGAACAACTAATTTTTTTCATTTTTTGTCTCAAAAACATAGGTTATGACCCCTCATTGGAACGAGCTCGACGAGCTCGTACCAATGAGGGGTCATAACCTATGTTTTTGAGACAAAAAATGAAAAAATAATGAAAATTAATTAGCGATTTTTGAGAATAGCGCTGGCCGGTTTTGGCCGTTACGTTGGGTAAAGGGTTAACTGAACAGATCCTTTTCCTTTTTCCACGGGATACACGAAGCACCAATAAAATCAAAATGGTAAGCCATAGCAAATGACGTAATAACGCAAGGACAATCACAAGCAGTTCTCAAACAAAGAACGGGGCACCTTCCTAACCCTGCGTATGTTAACTCTCTCCACATTTCTTAGACCCAAATAGATTCGAGCCTGTAACAGAAAGTGTTACTTCGAGTAAACATCAAATATTTGGTCACATTCGACCCTTGTGAGAGATCGTGGAATGGCCGGGACATGGGCGCGGAAACTTATATTTTGTGAATATCGCTACTTGCTGCTGGAGAAATAAGGGACTAAGTCGCCCTCTCCCCATCCTGGAAAATGGGTCGTGGGACACATTACAATTTTAATGTTGAAGATGAATAACTTCATATTTTTTCAACGATGTGTAGGATCCATCAAATAACAAATAAAGAGGGTTTGCATATTCACACGCCACCGAATACATTCGCTGGGAATTAGAACATGGACGAATGAAAAGGACAAGTGTGTATTTAGCTAGGGGCAACGTTCATTCAAATAATGGGGCTATAAAGAACAGAGTCATTCGGACCTTTACTAGATAAAAATAACAAGTAATGGTGATGCACTACCATTTTTTTTATTTCTAAACACCAAATCAGTTGTACACGAGTAAATATTTGACGGGCGCGTCTAGTGTTTTCAACTGCACAGTAGTCAGTCTGTTACATGGGATGCTGACCGCCTAAAGTTTATCAATGGTTTGCTTAAGACAGATGTTGAAAAGGTCGTTCTTCCTTCACACAAAATACGTTATACAAACGTTATTACAAACTTTCTGCACACATTGGAAAACATGCTAACTACAAAACGGCTTTCGTCTAATCCCTAACCTTTGTATCAATTTTCCTCAATAAAACACAGTTTTAGAATTTCAAGGTAACTACACAGTTAATTTTCACACGTTCGGAAAACGTAAATGACAATAGAATAAAATAGAACACCACGAGTTCGTGGTCTGGAATCAACTGACGGAGTTGAAGTTTTTCCCGTTTTTCACGCAGGTCGCGTGAAATACAAGAAAAAATCCAACGAGTGTCGTTCATTCATGTCCTGCGTACTCTACCTGAGTTGTGTTCTGTATGTATATCACGATTTCACTACAATTAAATGAACAAGGCTGAGATATCTGAAGAAAAATGTGACATTCCGCGGTCTGTTTACATTTTTGCTTTATACAGTTTTGTGTGGAAGTATTTCATTCAGGTCATAACGCCCCTCCGAGAGACAACGCCCAATCAGGAGCTTTCTTACATGATGTTCTTACACGTAGGCTGGATTGCACACGTGGTATACCTGGCACATTTCCTACTGTTTGTGTTGTATCGGGTAACACTGAATGCACGCAGAAATCGTGGTAGAACACTTTTGGTCCCCAAATTTCAAAAAACAATCTTAATCAGCACAAAGCAAAAATACACAAGATTATTATGAAATCGCAATCTATTTTCCAGAAGTCATTTAACGAAACATGTCCATCATCGAATGGACCCAAAAGCGAGGGGAAGGTGTTTGCTGCCTCTTAACGTACTAGGCAGCTGGACAACGCGTACCACGCTGCTCCATGTCCCTAAAAAGCCAAGCCTATCTCACACCGTAATAACAGTACCTTTTGTTGACAGTAAACTGTGACTAAACATCTGGTAGCACCTTTCTGAAATTTTTAGTGTTATTTATAGGTAGTCCGCCGAATATGGTCATACCATTTTGTACTCCAGAAAACGTTTCTTAACTCTCAAAATGCTGAACGTTTTTTAATAATTTGTAAAGAATGATCAAACTTTGAAGCGTCGAAAATACGTAAAAAATGACGATAAATAAATAAAAAGAAACAGATATCTAATAATTTTTTAGCTTTGCAACATACAAAAATTTAAAGAAAACCGACGCATTTTAATTCTTCACACTGAGATCCCCCAGTTGTCATCTCCGATCTCGGCCATAACGGTTGAGAATTTCCAAGGATAGCACTACATTTTTAGATATGATTTTTATTAGAGATTGTAATTCCAAACTTTCAGAAAGATAGACTTCAAAATGAGCTGGAAATTAAAATCTTTCATAAAATAATTAACATCCGACTCCTTTCAATCGAGAGTCAAAGTGACAAAAAGTAAAACCGGATGGATCAATGTCAGATAACCAGGAACTGAT
This sequence comes from Pictodentalium vernedei, assembly GCA_031216915.1. NCBI lineage: Eukaryota > Metazoa > Mollusca > Scaphopoda > Dentaliida > Dentaliidae > Pictodentalium > Pictodentalium vernedei. The sequence continues at coordinate 313,683,903 of CM062297.1, forward strand.
GTGCGAAGTTAAAGCTGTATCATTAACCCTTTGAACCCTGGTGGAATCTTCCATGTCAGTTCAATGGCAGCAATTGGAAGAGTCCACATTCATTATTTGGAGGTAGACCAATTAATATTTTCAACGTGCAGCCTTTGGGCTGCACGTTGAAAATATTAATTGGTCTACCCCACACATTCACTCACAGTAACCATCCTACTTAATGAAATTATGACGTATCATGCTTCTGGGACGGAAAAGGGCCCGCTCGGGTTCAAAGGGTTAAGAACTACGGAGCGGCGTGTGTCACCAAATTAGGGATTTTAATGATTAATGACCAAAACAGTTTAAAAGTTGAAGGGACGATAAATTTTTTACCTTATGACCCTCCCCACCCCCTAGATGTCACTTTAGAAAGTTTGGCCATAACGGTTGAGATTTTCCTTGGAGAACAGTACATTTTTAGATACGGTTTTTTATTGGAGATTTTATTTCCAACATGTCAGAAAGATTAGCTAAAAATGAGCTGGAAATTAAGATGTTTGAAAAACATCATTAGCACCGGGCTTCTTTCAATCGGGGGTTTTAATTAGGGGATAACTATGTTGTATTTGATTGTTTGGGGCCGTAAACGATGGTTTTACTGTCGCAAATTGAGTTTTGCCGGCGACGCTTTAGCGGAGCCGGTAAAATGACAAAATAAAAAACAGGATGGATCAACCCAAGTGCGCGCGACTGGTAATTTTACTGGCCTTGAGTCAACGGAGTTTAATACTGTGAAATATGATCAATTCAATGTAGTTCTTTCGAGTCTCGACTTATCTAGTAGTGGGGGGGGGGGGGGGGGGCGCGGTGACTCAGTAGGTAGATGTGCAGGCTGCAAGCCGAGAGGTCCTCGGTTCGAATCACACCTGCGGCAACCGCGTTGTGTACTTGGGCAAGACACTTCACCCCCATTGCCCACGTGGGGGCACGGTGGCGTTGTGTACTAAGGCGTAGTGCACGTCAGTAGTAGGCGAGGGGGTTTTCGTCCCTTATCTTATGGATCTCATCTGGTGGATCTCATGTGACGTCATACCGCAATGTATTATGGGTATCACGTGGTTGTCATGGTAACCCATGTGTGCAGCCATGTTGTGACGTAATTGTCATGGTGATGGGTAATGTGTGTGCGCATGCGCAGCTCGTGTTGTTAGGGTGATACGTGTTTCCGTCGTGCATTTTGTATGAAGGGGGCCGCCATCTTTGTTTCTATGGTGGCACGTGGTTGCTGTGTTACCCAAAGGCTTCTTATAGGGCTAAGAGGTCTGTAACAGGTATGTTCGATTGACTGGGAGTATTCTTTGGAACGATTTCCCTAGATAATTACCCAAATGAGCTCGAGAATGGGCGTAAATCACCGGAAACGACTTTATTTGATATGGATTCCCCGCAGAATCCCGGTATTTACCGAAATGGACTTGTTTAGAGTAGCACGTAGTTCTATAGATTTTTTAAAAGGTAGTGTTCGATTGAATGGGAGTATTTTTTGGAAGGACTTCCGAAGATAATTACCCAAATAAACCCGACAAGTTTTACTATTTCGAATTCTTTCAGAATTCTCTGCTTCTATCTATATATACAACAGTTTTCGTCTATCTGGTCATGTTCCTTTGTTCTAGAGTATACTCCAGTAGCGTAGAAGAGCCTATTAGTGGGAACAGCTTTGCTTATTATTACTATATTTAGCTATTCTGGTCTATTCTTGTTAGTTCTGGCCATATTCCAAGTATTTCTGTTGTTTCATTTATCTCGATCATTTATATAAATTATAACTGAGCAATCAGATTGCTTGATTTCCCATAACTTGTACTTAATCGTATAGTCTTATATATTTATGATCGACGTTATATGTAGCGTTTTTTGCATACACTAACATTACGGACAACTTCTACTGCGGAGCAATATATCCAAACAATATTTAATACCTATATATTGTTCCAAATATCAAAACCCGTTTTTCATAAGAATGAAAAAATACATGTAAATAAGAATTTATTTATTTATTGATTGAGGTTTTAACGACACTTTCGCCAGCCAGGGTCACCTCGTGTTTTACGGGTGGAGGAAGCCGGAGTACCAGGGGAGACCCACCGACCAACTGTCACGCTCCCCAACATACTAGCTTCACACAAGCAGGGTTAGCATTGGTTGAAGATAAGTGCACCATCGACGTGCAGTACGCCTTAGTACACAACCCCACCGTGTCCCCACGTGGGGAAGGTGGTGAAGTGTCTTGCCCAAGGACACAACACGGTTGCCGCAGGTGGGATGCGAACCGATTACCTCTCGGCGTTCAGCCTGGACCTCTACCTACTGAGCCACTGCAAATAAGAAAACTACTTTCTTGTTTGCCAATTGTATAAAGGGGCGTTTGCCAAATTTTATTGAATTTTATTTAGGCATACTAGATTTTAGAGAATAGACATACACGATTGTACAATATTCTTACGCTCATCAACCCTTTGTACTCTAGTGGTATCTTCCATGTCGGTTCAATGGCAGCAATTAGAAGAGTCCATATTCATTATTTGGGGTAGGCCAATCAATATTTTCAACGTGTAGCCTCGGTCTGCACGTTTAAAATAGTGATTGGTCAACCCCGCACGTTTACTGAACAGCCATCCTGTTTAATGAAGGTATGATGTATCATGTTCCTGGCCGGATAAACGGCCTCTCGGGTTCAAAGGGTTAGGTCATTCAACGAAGATGAAATAACTTATAGCGATCGTAAGCCTTTTTTATTTTTTTATTTTTTGTCTTTCTTTTTCGTCGGACCAAAATTTTCCGGTACTCCCTTAACCCTTTACCTAACCTGAAAAGCAGACGACACTTGCAAAAATAATTTTTGAATAACTATTTTTTTTCAGTTTTTGTCTCAAAAACATAGGTTATGACCCCTCGTTGGAACGAGCTCGACGAGCTCGTTCCAACGAGGGGTCATAACCTATGTTTTTGAGACAAAAAATGAACAAAATAATGAAAATTAATTGGCGATTTTTCAGAATAGCGCTGGCCGGTTTTGACCGTTACGTTAGGTAAAGGGTTAACCCAAACTCAGGACATCTGGCACACTAATTAATATATCAAAATCTGACATTCATTTGTTTCAAGAAATTCTGTTCACAGTGAGAGTGATGCGGATTTTAAATGTTTTGAGGCTTGATTCTGCACGTTGAAAATACCGACTGGTATTGCCCACACTTTAACTTAGCAGCCATGCTACTTAACAAAAGCATGGCGTATCGTGTTTCTGAACCGAAAAAGCGGCCTCTCGATTTCAAAGGGTTGAGACTCCCATCTTGATAACACGCACCGCTCCATACGTGTTGAAAATACAGCTTCGAAACTTCGCACATCGACATCCGGTTATCTAAAGTTGTTCCATCCGTTTTTAATTTTTGACATTTATACAGGTCCAACAATAAAGTTTGGAGGCCCCCAGTGAAAAGGAAGAAATTCTAGATTAATTCGATAGTAGCATTGTGGATGATGATTTTTACATATCCATGTCATAATAGATTCGTGAAAATATGTGGCCATAGTTAGATAAAACATAGGCATGCTAACGGTAGAAATTTTAACATAAAATGTAATAACTTTAAAGAATTCGGCGGCCTGGGATCTCTCTGAGCCACGTTTACCACCCAAGTGCGCGCAACTGGTAATTTTTACTGCGACCAGAGTCCATGGAGTGCAACCTTCACTTTTCCGGTATGAACTGGCGATCGCCGCAAGTACGCTCAATTGTAAGCTTTACATGTCGTTTAATTTGTACATCTCGTAAAGGGGCGTCTAAAGAGATAAAGAAGACATATTGTGGTGGTTTTTCAACTTTCTGGAATGGTGTCATTAACACCATTTTACGTTAACAGTTGAACAATTGCAGAAGATAATAAAATGCGGTTTATGAATCGTCACAAAATGCTAGGCAACAATCGGTTGAACCGATGTCCCAGAAGCCGTTGCCGTTGTCAACCGATTGCCCACAATCGGTTGATTGTGGTGGCCGGTTCCGTTTATCAATTGAACACTAGCTGCAAGGTACATTACATGTACATTTTCAATCACCCTCTGCTTTATGATTGAGGCAAGATGGACCGGTATTGAAAAGATGCAACAACAATTTCTCAAATTGTGAATGACTGGTGTTTTTAACACCTTCACCAACAGATTGATACAAAGAACGGCAATATCAAAATGATTAAAATCCTTTGTAATTGTTTTCATCTGTGACAAATCTGAGCCCCGCCCTTCTCAATTTACACCGAAACTAGCGCCCGGTGTGGTTCTAATCGAAGGCAGCGCCTCCTATAGACCTCCAAAGAGAAATACCGTGCACCGCCCCGATCAAAACAAAAAGAGACTCCCATAGAGGTCCACAGTTTGGGAAAAACTGGGGGTTAAGAAGCGGGTTCTCATTCCTAGCGGGGTTTCCAACGACTAAACAACAAGAAAATATATGATATAATATTTAATATAAACAATCCATTTCCAACACTTTTCAGTACATTATACTACTCCTTACTCAAGTTGGGGGAACTTGCATCTTTCTCTTTTTTTAAATTGGCCAACGGGCCATTCAAGAAAACTTCTTTACCAACAACCTTAAGGAGGGTTACCAAAACGAGCAGGGTTTGTTCAAGTGTGTAAACAAGGACTACTCCACATTAAAGCTAACGCGTTACCTTCAGCCCAATACCAGTCGCGAACGCTCAACCAATGCGCTAATCAATAATAAATAAGCTACTAGCCGTATCCTATCCCCGTCGGGAGAAGGGGGGCTACTAATAGTTTCAGTTCTACGTACTCAAATGAGTTCCGTTCCAAAACTCCGCGCCCAAATTCTGTACAAAATTACATACTCAAGGGAGTACCACTACCAAATACCACGATTATAGCGACACAATTTTTTATTATTTTATCCAGCGCAGACCTCTACGGAGGTGAGCTGGCCTACATAAATCGGATCCCAATCATTAACTATTTTATCCAGCGCAGACCTGTACGGGGGTGAGCTGGCCTACATATACAGGATCCCAGTCCTAAGCATGTTCAAGCTAAAACGCTTATAAAACTTAACTCCTCCTGTACTTCACGGGTGGGGAAGGGCAAATGTATCCCCCACCTACAACCAAAGTGTGTCCCCCACTAAAGTGATCCGTCCATTATGTACTAATTACATCCCAGGACTAAGACGTAATCTCTACAATTCCACTACAATGTTGCCAAAGATTGCATAAGGGAGAGGGGGCAGTATCTCGGCCAGTCAAAACTAGGGTAGGTTCGGACTACGCTGCCCTCGGCCCATCTGGTTGAGTCTGCCACTGGCTGAGAAGTGTGCGGCCCCTCTAAGAAAATCTCAGTCGGGTCGCACAATTCTCAAGCACAGAATATTCAAAAAGGCAAAAAAATATAGTAAATTTGCCTATAGACTCACCAGATCTGCCGAGAGAGGAAATTCCAAAATCCTTCCCAAATTCCGACTAGCAAGACATCAAAGCAATAATATTTTTCCAAATAAATATAGCTAAAATTTACCTCAGCTGCCTTCTTAAAATCCCAAAGTCAATCATAGCGAAACGATTTTTGTACACGGAGACGCATCCAAGCGACACATAATTATCTCTATGAGAAAGGAAATCCGTGCAGCTAGTGATGTTTGAATTACCCGTCTCCGAGAATTAACTCTTCCTCGACGGCAAGTAATAACATTTAACATTTAACTCTTCCACGACCACTACCATCGGTCCCAAATTACTGAACCAAAAAGAAATTTGTGTTTTTACCGATTCTACCACGGCTGGATCGTTTCACATCTTTCATTTGTGTTTGTAAACATCAGCTATAAAGATGCGCATGATTTTCACAGCAATGAATGTGTTGGATGTGTCGTAAAAAATGGTGACGGTTGGGAAGATTATTCCCCCTTGCCCGAGGAGCATTACATTATTGTATGGCGTGATTGTTTTGATTTCCAAAAAACTATAGAACCATCACGTCCGTTTGACAACCGTGTCAGAGAGTTGGTCATGTTGAGGCGATAGTCGGCCATACGGCCAACTATCGCCTTACCATGGCCCATCCTCCTACAAGACGGTAGTAAAGGGTGTTATATATGTATGCTATTACCACAGTTCATAGCTGAATATCGCTTGAGATATTGTTGAACAAGCCGGGTCATATTTATTGCCGTAGTGGAGGGCGTTCGTTAGGGTGGCATTTTGCAAGAACGGCCCTAAAAGAGTGACGACAAATGTCGAAAATAGGAGCGTCAAATCATCCAATAAATTAAGGCACAGCCAACCACCTCTGTTCCTAAAATTCTTACTAAGTACCTGCACAAACATATATTCCACAATATTGTTACAGAACGATTGCATTGCATACCCATACGCGAGGCGGGTTATTTTGACGCCAACCACCGTAAGTAAATTGCAATTCATGTTTAATTTTTGATGAAAACATACACGTATTTCCAGAATTGAGAACGGTGAAATGTGCATTAGGATTTCGATCTTTTAGTTTTATCAATTGATCTATTTATCAACGCCAAATAAATGCGTTTCAGATGTTGTTCTCTAAACATAATGGCAGGGTCCCAGCAATGCATCAATTACGTGAGATTTGAAAATGTATCACGATCATCCGATAACGCGAGTACAGCTGATAGGTGGGCAAACGGTTTCTTAGAAGCTTCGGTTCATTTGCTCTTTGAATACTCTAACCCATAAAAGCGTGTTCATGTTTCATATTAGACTACAATAACAATCCAATAATACATGGATATTGCTATACAGAAGAACAGTACTATGGCATGTCTCCTGTCGATGATGCGCCGCGGACCTCCATACTTTAAGATTGCAGAGTTCAAAGTGTTGCAATTGTTTTTGACGAGTAAAATAACACCGCATGCTACCAGTGATGACGTCATTACAGCACAGCCGCCGTGGACTGGTCGTAATCCACGCGCGGGCAGTGATGTCTACGCATCCGTTTACCAGGTAATAAAAACCATCACTAGCAAAATTTTAATTAAGGAAGCACCGGGTTGTACCCGGTGCTTTCTTAATTAAATTTTTGGTGATTATTCCTTTAATTAATATTTGGAATCGAATATTGCGTCCGAGGAAATATTGCCCACCCTGGGAAGTGACCTGTCCACGGTGGCCGTACTGTAGATCTGTCAGCAAACTTTCTTGGTCTTCACCTGATTTTTGTTTCTCGTTTCGCCTGTGTACAGCCTCCAGGCAGTCCTTTTAGTCTGGTGGGGAAGGGTAGTGAATTAATACTACCACAATATAAACTAAGAATGAACGCAGTCAAGGTACAAACTTTTGCTACTTATAAGCGCTTGGCCCCACGAGATGTGCCACAGCTCTGCCAACACACGTGCGTTTCGCCAAGGATAGGCTTAAACACATGTGAGGTAGTTTTAGCAGTTGGAACAACGGTGTATATCAAGTGCGTCATTTGAGCTGATCGAGAAGAAGGAAGTATTCATTGCCGTTAGGAGTAAATTTACATCGGTAAACACTCGGTTAGTCTGTATTGGGTGCGTTAGTATGGTGGAACATGCAGAGATAGCGCACAATGCAAGCACGATTAGTTTTGCTTACAATTCTGTTGTGGTTTAGTATTCTTTGTGAAGGCAAGTGTGCTAATGAGTGACTGATGGTGCGTTTGTAATCACAGTTCGCCAAACAGCCCAGGCAATGTAGGCTTAAAATAAATTGATCAATAAATACTTGAGTAAGAGTGCTCGCACGTTTGAGGGATAGGTTTCCGGACCTCGGTGCCGGACCTCGGAAGTGACGTCATGTCACGTGACGTAGTGGCGCCATGTTGTGTTGTCATGGTAACCCGCGTGAGCGGCCATGTTGTGACGTCATCTCCATAGTGATACGTGGTGTGAGTGCGCATCACCCACCCAAGATGGCGTTAAGTCAATCAATGCGATAATTTCTCCCATTGATGATTTTCTATTGGGGTTTAACGACACTTCCGGCAGTCTGGGTCACCTGGTATCGGATAGATTTACGGGTGCAGGAAGCCGGAGTACACGAAGAGAACCACCGGTCAATTGCGAGCAACTGTTAGACCCCCACCAACGTACTAATTCCACAAAACAGAGTTAGCATTGGTTGAAGACCAGATCACCATTGACATGTAGTACTTCTTGGTACACAGCACCAACTTGCCCCCACGTGGACAATCAGGATTAAGTGCCCTGCCCAAGGGCACAACGCGGTTACCCGGGGATGGAACCGTGAATCTTTCGGTGTGAAGTCCTATTCCACGGAGCCACTGTGCTCCTTCCTCCATCGATGATGCTTGACGAGGTGAAACTGTTACGCTGTGACTACTTTTACACTATCAAACATCAAACAAAAGCCTAGTTCAGAAACTAGTAATACGGTATGAACTTTCCAATCTCGGCACTTGTTTTGTTGTCAATATTAAGTAAACTATTTATTTATTTATTTATTTATTTATTTATTTATTTATTTATTTATTTATTTATTTATTTATTTATTAATGTTTAAGGTCACATATTTCTGCACAATGGCTAATCATGATCACGACAGTTTTACGGGAGAAGGAAGCCGGAGTACCCGGAGAGAACCACCGTGAAACGGCGAGCAACTGTCACCTCCCGAATATGCTAACTCCACACAAGCAGGGTTAGCATTGGTTGGTTGAAACCTGGTGCACCATCGACCGTGCCCCCACGTGGGCAATGGGGATGTTGTAAATATTTATTTTGTATTGCCACAAAAATGTATGTGCACTTCATCAGCATATTCGCACAAGGTATATTCTTTGAAAGGCGATCGGCGATTGCGAGGCGTCGGAAATTTGAAAACCTTCGATAATTTATTCGCTGAGCATTCTTTGTTTTTTGCAACAATTGGCCTTCCCTCCTGTGAGTTGGCCGTAGATGAGGCACTTTACTATATGTGACAAATGAGCGTTCCAATAATCCCGTTATATAGGTATGCAGAGAAAAACATAGTAGCAGGGGTGTAGCCAGGAATTTGGATGGTCGCCCACAATGCAACTCAAGTATGAGAAGGTCTGGCAACTTAAAAGACGGAAATCTTGGCCAGAGGCCAAGCCTTTGCAAAAGGTCAAGTTGGAGGAGATTATGGGAGGGGTAACCCCCTCCCATAATCTACTCCATCTTGACCCTTGGCCACCAGTGGTGGTCCGGTGGGGGGGGGGGGGGGGGATTGGGGTGGCTCCTCCAGAAAATTCTTCAATATTTGATATCAGCAGTGATCAAAGATGATTTCATGCTGAGTGAAAGTGAATTAAATTCAATGTAAGCATTTATTAGATTGCTGTGGAGAATATCGGCCGCGGACCTTTGGGATTCGTACGACCCACATGACCCTCCCTGGCTACACCCTTGGTTATTTCTAAAGGAATCTACAAGTGTGGTACCAAATACGCATCTTTAAGTCCATGTTGTGCCATTTTCTAACTCTTCTGAGGCTGAAATTTCGCTTCCAATTCAAAGAACGGTTTAATCCTGTAAATATATTCGTTAAAAAATATCAAGTGGAATAATGAAATAAGCAGTACGCTTGCAGAATAATGAAACTGGTGTTGTATTTGTGAACTGGAATGATGGACATGTACTCAAATAAAAGAGAAAATCTTAAAGCTGAAGACGTTTGTGGGTTTCAAAAGAAGCAGCTGTCTTAATTTGATTCATTGCTACATGCAGTCAGTGTATTTAATTACTTTCCAATCTCGAGCAGAACGTGACGTTTCTAAATCAGACGAAATTTGTGCACTGTTAAAGTATTGACGTTTTAGTATAATGCAACAGTCGAACCTCATTAAATGAATCCCCCGGTGTATAAGTAATTAGGGAATATCAAGGAACAAAATTCGCTTTCAATAAGTAACATAACATTGAAGTACACACTTCCACTTCGCAAGCCTAACTCTCAATCTACCACGCTAGCATTATGGGACGCAGGGGTAACGGCTTTTCCTCGTCCGCAAAATGCTGATAAGGCCGCAACATGTCTATAATAGGGGAGGGGATGCATGAAGTAATACTTTCAGTTTTTGAAAGGATGAAAAATCAAATCTAATACAAATTTTATTTTTCAAGACTTGCGTCAGAATGTTGTGTCCTGATAAGGGGTGACACCACGTGGGTCGGAGGAGACAGGCAAAGTCCCCACCAACCAAAAGGTTCGTTTGCAAATGTCCAGGTATCTAGTCTTAGTAGACATGAATAACTGTCAGCTAAAATCTAGGATACTGCGCCTTGTAGACATTTTCAACATAAATGACCATGATGTGTGAGAATACATCCTCAATGTAATACGTGGGTCACGACTATGGAATTTCCAACAGAAATTCGAGATGAAATGAATCAATGTGTGTACTCGAGAATGCTGTGGGCGCCATGTTGTGTTGTTATGGTAACCCGCGTGGGTGGCCATGTTGTGACGTCATATTATATTGCTTTTGAGCAAATACTCGATCGAGTGACTCCACATACGACTCATTTCAGAAAAAAGGGATTCCATAGCCACAGACGTTTTCAAAAAAGGGATTTTTGAACGACGTTGACCTGAATGAAGTTTTGGTGTACAACCATTTGAACTAAATTCTTCCAATAGGGAAGGGGAATAACCTCGAGTGTTAATGTCAAATCACGGAATCCAATGTGACGGAATCGGATAAGAATCCCACTTACGGAATCTCTTTTTGAGAATCCCTTTTTGGAAAACGTCTGTGGCTGTGGAATCCCTTTTGTCTGAAATGAGTCGAAGAGTCGTATGTGGAGTCACTCGATCGAGCAATTAATTGCTCTATAGCACATTTACTCGATGGGATTCGAGTCGTTCGAGCAGTACGTGGAGGCACTCGATCGAGCAATTGCTCTATAGCACATTTGCTCAATGGGATTCGAGTTGTTCGAGCAATGACTTTTCAGCAATTGCTCAATAGCTTATTAGGAGAATTTGGGATAGGTATGTCTTGGGTGGCCTAGAAGGATGGGCCAAACAGGTAAAAGTATCCTCAAATAAGTATCCTATAAAAGGTATCCTCGAATTTATCCTCAAATAATACAATACCAGGCCATAGGTATCCTCAAATACCGAACTGAGGCCAAGAGTCGTATGTACGAGTCACTCTATCGAGCGATTGCTCTACAGAACATTTGCTCGATGTGATTCGAGTCGTTCGAGCAGTATGTGCGAGTCACTCGAGGTAAGACGGAATCCCACTTATGGAATCCCTTTTTTGGAATCCATATAGAATCCCTTTTTAGGAAAAATACCAGGTCATAGGTATCCTCAAATATCGAATGAGGCTAAGAATCGTATGTGCGAGTCAATCGATCGAGCAATTAAGCACATTTGCTCGATGGGATTCGAGTCGTTCGAGCAGTGTTGCGGAATATAAGGAAAAGTCTATCGATCTGTGATCGTAAATTCTGACTTCAAACATTGTGATTACTGGCAGTTCTGTGAGGTCCCACCAGCCCGTGGAATTTTGTGATTCCTTACCAGATGATATCAGACACAGGATGCAGAATCTGGGTTCAGTAACTTCACGAACTTGTCGTGTACATCAGAACGAAGACCAGTTTCAAATTATCAAGTATTTTAATAACTCAAATATATTCACACGTTACGCCTAAATGTCGTTGTCTCTGGCTGGCATAAAATATCATGTATTAAACAACAAAGTTCATACCTCAATAGCAGTGGCGGCATCCAGGTTTCTTCTTGTAGACCGTTCCATGGTTATCAGGAGACCAGAGACAACTTGTCTAAACAGTCAGAAATTGGTGCTTATATACACCAAATTTCTGATGCAATACCTGGGGTAAGTGACGACCGTCAGCAAATTCTCCCTGTGTTTTGGGGAATTTAGGGAAAGTCCCTTGACATGGCGGTCGCCATTTTGTAGACTTTATTACTGCCATGCAGACTGTCGATCAGTCTGCATGCAGCCCATGGAATCTCGGCTACCGAATAGTATTCTGCCGGGCGTCGGTTAACCGGAAGAATGTCCTGGTGACTTGTGCAATTTTGCAACTATGCATCCCCAGATCCACGGGGAGTCTCACCAAGTACATGTTATGATTTGTTAGTTCGAACACCAACATCCCAGGAATACTGCCGAATGTTATTGTTCCATCTATCAACAAATCCTACAATGTTAATACTTGTTGACAATATTGGCCTGCGAAGGAATGCCTAATATTGTCAACAGATCATCTGGCGTGTGACCACAAAGTACGCCTGTACTCTGATCGCCAGTTTATACGATTCCATGTAATTTTCTTGTATATTCGAATCTGTTCATAAACTGTTAAATAAGTTAAATAAACTTGAGTCCACTAATTTCCCAGAATAAAACCCCAAATCACTTTCAAGAGCTCGAGCTCTTACCCGAGCTTCCGAGCTTAATTAACCCCTGTGGGCTTTCTTCGCAACAGTAATATGTGTGAGTCACTCGAGGTAAGACGGAATCTCACTTATAGAATCCCACTTGTGGAATCCCTTTTGTGGAATCCCTTTTTTTGGACAATACCAGGTCATAGGTATCCTCAAATTGCAAAATGAGGCTAAGAGTCGTATGTGCGAGTCACTCGATCGAGCTATTGATCTAAAGCACATTTGCTCGATGGGGTTCGAGTCGTTCGAGCAATGACTTTTCAGTAACTGCTCGGTAGATCCTTGGCTTTAGGAATCACATAGGCTTTCATTATACAGAAGGGAGATAACTCTGCATACAGGTTACGGAACATGAAGCTCTGATGGTTATAAGACTTGGGCGAGGGAACCAAAGATAGTGTGGACTAAATGAACTTCTAGGGTTAGGGTACCATCTGTAATAGGCAGAACAAATGGGATTCTGGGAAAATCAGGACCAGTACCCTATTAAAGAGAACATACACCAGGAGAAATCTCTGTCCTCCAGCATTACGTGCTGCTCTACTACAAAATATTGTGGGGTTTCATATCAAATAAAAGTGGATTTTTGTGATTTGGAGGGGTTGTCGGGTCCATTTGGGTAATCGTATATACTCCAGTTCAGTCGAACTTATCCCAGGGGCCCCCTCGGTACTATAAAACTACGTGCTTGCTGCTCTACTACAAAATATTCTACGGGAAATCCGTAGGAAATCAAGTCGTCTTTGGTGATTTGGAGGGATTGTGGGTTGTTTGTGGTAAATCTGTGAAACGGGAAATTACTCTTGTACAAAGGAACATGCCCTTCGAACATACCCCTATCCTACAAGAAGCGTTTGGGTAACATGGCAATCACGTGCTATCATAGAAACCAAAATGGCGGCCTGCAGTATACAAAATGGAAGACGTAAACACGTATCACCCTAAAAACACGCGCTTCGCATGCGCACTAACACCACATATCACTATGGAAATGGCGTTAGAACTTGACCGCTCACGCGGGTTACCATAACAACACAACATGGCGTCACTGGGTCACGTGACATGATGTCATTTCCGGGGTCATCCAAATGATCCCTGAAACGTCCGAGACATTCTACTGCTGTGTAACGTTAAATTTTGTCCGAAACGTTATGATACTGCCTCATCTCCCAAAATACTGTGTACGCTTGACCCCGCTCGTAACAGCCACCGTAACCTATCTCCCCGGAAGTCTTGTATGTGTACTAGATCTTCGGCGTTTACCAACCCCACACAACCCCCCCCCCCCCCCACACACACACCCACACACACACACACACAGAAGAAAACAGAGGAAAATGATTCCGGTCTGTGGCCTTTCGCTTTTTACGACAGTTCATTCATGGAGATACAATCGAAAGCGTCGAACACTCGAACACTTTTGTATTGTTTTGGGCAAATGAGCCCTGTCGGAGAGAGAGAGAGAGAGTATGTGTGCGTGTGTGTGGTGTGTGTGTGTGTTTGGGAGGAGTGCGTGGTATTTATGTTTATTATATGGTTACTGCCAATAGCTCCTCAAAACCACTGTAGTTTGCTCATAATTTTAGCTCGCCGAAAAACGAGTCTCATCTTTTCGAAATCCATATCTCGCCTCTTTGAAACGAGGCTCAAGTGACATTATTGATATGCCCAATTTTCGAGGCTAAAATCTTAAAAACGTGAAATGAAGACTCAAAAACGCCTTGCGCTGAACGCTCTCTACAAACATTCCTTTAATTTTATGCTTACATTTTAGGGGTCGTATTCAATTCTTTAATATCCACTGCCTTATAACAAACAAATATTACAAAAGTAAATGAATCTCGGTTGCCATATTGCATCTTAGTGACAAGAGGATACCAACCAGATCAAACACGATGAATTCGGCGTGGTGTTTGACCTAGTTAATTGGTTTCATTATCTCAACCAAATTTTAAACGCCTGATCAATTGACTGTTGTAATAATCAGTATGTGCCCCATCGTTCTGCTCTGGATAAGTGTTTTCTGCCTTTACCAAGGTCGAGTTGGCCAGGTCCAAACTAATATCCTTTGCTCTTTCTGCTGTACATCACCATCCATATGGCACAGTGCGGCCGCCATGGACTGGTTACTTTTCACGGGACGGGTGGGCAATATTTCCACGAACGCAATAATATTAGATTCCAAACACTAATTGTGGGAATAAGCATCAAAAATTTAATTAATGAAGTGAACATTATTCTGAGATAAATGAGCATCTAACCCCATATGTGGCGACTGCTTAAGAGAAAAGCGCCCAGTCAAGTGACGATACATTAGTGACCGAGCGAGGGTAATGGTAGAATGACATTCCGTCATATGTTAGAGGAAAGGCATTCAAATAAAATGACAATGCGTTAGTGGCCATGCGAAGGCTGTGGTATAGTGAAGTTTTAGTTGTGTGAAAAGGCGGCCAGAGGCCAAATACACTACAATGAGCCGAGAGGACCAAACACCAGCGACAAGGAAGGCGCAAGCAGTAACAACAGAGAAAGCGGGCCCGAAAAATGACTCGAAAACTGTGTGAGTGGGGTGTGATTGACGTTTATTTTTTTCACTGGCTTTTATGTGAGTTACAAATTAGCATATTTTTTCTCTTTATATTAAAACTGTTAATTTCAGTGAACCCCTGTTGAAGTATGCTTTTTGAGGAAAAATCATTGACCCCTTCAGGATAAGAACCACCCCAACAAAAACGAAACGGGCGGGTTCGTCACGGTGAGACATACGTTCACGCTCGAATTCAGGCGACACTCCTTGAGTTTTGGCTGAATACGGGGCGTGAACCTATTTTTCCCAGCAGCGACAACGCCCAGTTTCCAAAACTTTACCCAAGGTAACGGCCAAAGTTGGTCACCACTATTCAGGAAATCACAATTCAATTTTCATTATTTTTGCTTTTTTGTCTTAAAAACATAGCTGATGACCCCTATTGGAACGAACTCGGTGCGGGGTTATAAGCTAAATACGTGTCGTCTGACTTTCACATTAGGTCAAGGGTTAAGGTTTCTCTGTCACGACTATGGTGTAAGAATGTGTATCAATCTCACCCCAAGACATGTTAATGGAGAGATCTTTCTCAAAACCCAGAGTTTTTTACGTTTCGTGGAAATATATACGGAAGGTGAAAACTACAATGCCAATGCGCGCCCAAAAAAGAAAGTGTGCATTGCAGAAATTGATCAAACTCCAAGAAAATAATTTCGTAGGTGTAAAGAGTGTTAATCTGTTCATGAATAAGTTATATTGAACACAAAAACAGCTTTCCCCGTTAAAATTGCATTAACGTTAAATGACGTGCTGCACGTTTTTGAAAAGGCATGTTTTGCACGTGGAGAGTCTGAAAATTCATGCAGCAGTGTGAAACCTTGGGTATTTAAACACTAAAGTAAGGCCTTCCTATTGTTCACTTGCGCTGCTGTTAAAACGACTCCACATTAGCATGCCAAGATTGACAATGAATCAACGTCTCCTTGCCCTGGGTATGATTAGAGCTGGCAGAACACACAGAGAGGTTGCCCAGCATTTGAACTGCCACCGTAACACTGTAGACAGGCTAGTCCATCGACATGCACAACATGATGACGTTCGAGACCGACCCCGCCCGGGAGACCCCGAGTTACCACCCCTGCACAAGATCGGTATATCCGTGTCGTCCATCTCCGGAACCGGCAACAAACGGCAACGACGACAGCCAGGAACATACCTAACCTGAGACGGATCCATCCTCAAACAGTAATCAACCGGCTGAGAGAAGACGGCTTACGTCCTCGAAGACCTGCAATTCGTCCGATTTTGACGTTACGCCATCGTCGTGCTCGACTGCAGTGGTGTAGACAACATCTCAGGCATCCCTTACACTGGTGGCGACGTGTTTTATTCACAGATGAATGTCGTTTCCATCTTTCATCATCAGATGGCCGCCAGAGAGTGTACAGACGTCGAAACGAACGGTACGCAGATCCATGTGTCGTGGAGCGAAACCGTTATGGGGGAGGGTCTCTCATGGTGTGGGGTGGCATCACTGCCCGTAACAGAACTGAGCTGGTCATTATTGATGGCAATCTCAATGCAGCCAGATATCGTGATGAAGTGCTTACACCTGTTGTTGTCCCATTTCTGCAACGTCACGGCCCCGGCGTCGTTCTACAGCAGGACAACGCCCGACCCCACGCAGCTCGTGTTGTCCAACAGTATCTGCAACAACAACAAGTGGATGTTCTTCCCTGGTCCGCAAATTCACCCGATATCTCACCCATTGAGCACGTATGGGACGAAATGAAACGTCAGCTACGCCGGCTTCCCCATGCACCGTCAACGCTTGTGGAACTCCAAAGACAGCTTATCAGAATATGAAACAACATCCCACAACACTTCCATGCTAACTTGCTCGCTTCCATGAGGCGTAGATGCACAGCAGTAGTCGATGCAGACGGAAGTCATACGAGATATTGAGTGTATGACTTTTGTGTTTGACCTTAAGTGTCTTTGACTCTCCATGGCACCAAAAGTATTCGTCGTAGCGTAATGAAATTTCTCATGTTGATCACAAATTGATTCATCTGTGATTGAATAAAATTTCC
This sequence comes from Pictodentalium vernedei, assembly GCA_031216915.1. Classification (NCBI taxonomy): domain Eukaryota; kingdom Metazoa; phylum Mollusca; class Scaphopoda; order Dentaliida; family Dentaliidae; genus Pictodentalium; species Pictodentalium vernedei. Next base: position 313,700,978 of record CM062297.1, read on the forward strand.
ATTAATGAAAATGATATATATCTATTTTTAGTGTTATTTTTTAGCATGCACACTTTCTTTTTTGGGAGAGTATATATACACCAAACACACCTTCTTGAGCTACACCATACAACTTTATTATAAATGATATCCCAAAGCGGATAACATAATAATACAAGACAGCTTGTCGAGCATTCATTGTGATGGAGTGAGCGAAAGAACGATTAAACTTTCACCAGAAGTACGACCTCCCACGAATGTTCTTTCCGGTGTAAAGGGAATGGAAGTCCGTAGGAACGTTAGTCCCTCTGGACTATTATTCCACGGAATAATAGTCCAGAGGGACTAATTTTCCTACGGACTTCCATTCTTGTCACACCGGCACTGTAATTGCAGGTCAACCCTTCACTGCACATTGACCTTACAGTATAGTCGCCGTGGGCTGGTCGTAATCCACGCGTAGGCAGTGAATATCCACGCATGCGTTTACCACGTAATAAAGATCATCAGCAGCAAATTTTTAATTAATGAAGCACCGGGTTGTACCCGGTGCTTCATTAATTAAATTTTAGATCATTATTCCTATAATTAGGAACATTGTTTACCAAGTACTGTAGTACAGAATTTCGATTGACTATTTGTACCAATGACTGTTCATCTATGTGAAAATACTCAAGTTTCAATAGATAGAATGACCGGATTCACCTGTAATTGCTCAAACCTTTAGTCGAGCAAGAGAATTGATTCAGGAAATTAATGTTCATTCCCTATACAAGCCTGGAAACTTATCGCATCATCGTTCACGATTGCGACATTGCGACACATCATCGCGCGCACGTACAGCGTCGCCAGTTTCCTTGGCGTGGCGCTGAGCGTTTTTTCTCGCATTTGTGCGGAACAGTGTAGCCAGTACAACAAGAGAAATTGGACAGGATCCATGGGGCGTTTTTTCCGGTAACCATATTCGAATATTCCATATTTATGTTTCGGATTTCGACTCGAATAAGCGTTTCGAATCGAATTGTTTTTCGAATTTCGAATATTTTAAGACCCTAATCGAGTCCAATGTGTACCATCCTTTTTACTTATCCACTTGGAATAGACATTTTCAACTACCAATACAAATCTCATAGAATTAGACCTTTTGTGATGGACGTGTTTACGAAATATTTCGGCATTCATTAGAACAAGAGTACGAATCCGCTCGACCAGGATTCTGTCCAATATGAAATAAAGTCTAGAATTTGGAATATGCAGGATAGATAATCAATTACGGTCTAGAATCGCGATCACCACGGTTTTATAACTTAAATGGCTACTGGGTGGATTTGTGTAGTAGACCAATCAATATTTTCAGAGGCGGCGGAAGCTCGATAAAAGTGGAGATGCACAAATTTAATTTTCAAGGCTACCTATCATGATTCAACCCAGTGGAAGGAAAATTACAATCATATATCGGTAAATGTACGGTGACACACTATAGTGTCTCGTTTTGATGACCATGCCGCGGTGTAGTCCCTGTCATGTCCAGTTCTCCTACTTCAATCATCTTCCAACCCAAAGGCTAGCCTTCGGGCTGGAAGGTGGTCGAAGTAGAAGAAACGGACCAAAGAATAATCTAGAAACAAGAAGACACGTTCAAATGATGTGTATCTTTTACAAAATCATACACAATGATGCGTCAGATTTTCTCTATGAACTTCTGCCACCACGGGTTTGTGACACGTCGTCTTATAACCTTCGCAATTCGTCAAATTTTATGACTTACAGCGTGCGAACTGAGCTATTTAAACGATCATTCTTTCCGTCTTGCACGGAAACGTGGAACAATTTATTCCAATCAGTACGAAATTGCTCATCGCTTATTGAATTAAAAAAACTCATATCGTCCCCGTATGCAGAGCACCTGTATATTTCTCGCATGGTTCTAGAAAACAAAATATCATTCACAGTAGAATTAGAACTGGTTGTAGTGATCTGAAAAGTGATAAATTCCTCAATTACATCTCTGAATGTCCATATTGTCCACATTGTCCACATTGTATAACTTTTGTTGAGGGCGCAGAACATTATTTCCTTGTCTGCTCATCTTATTCAAACGCTCGTAACGCTCTTATTGGTAATTTATCAAATCTTAACATTACTCTGAACTCGGTGGATAATCTATTGTACGGTGATCCGGTGTTAGAAACCAAAACTAACACTTTGATTTTTAAATTTGTGCAACAATTTATTTGTAGCACTGGGAGGTTCGACGACGAGTTTCCCATCTTGTAATATTTGTAAAACAATGCTGACTCAAGGTATCCACTTCAATATAGAATACGCATGGAGGGGTCACGGAATGGACGCGTCATCGGGGTGACGTTGAGCTAGCGCATCGGTATACAGATTGTGCAGTCACGATGATAGTCACGGGAGCGCTGTTTGTGGCTTTAGTCGCTGACGCGGCGTTTTCCCTACCTTTTGTGTAAATCAGCATGGATCTAATGAGACACGTCCCTAAGCTGTAGTACAGAAGGCGAAGAAATGATGATGATGATGATTATTATTATTATTATATTATTATTATTATATTATTATTATTATTATTATTTTAACACATCCTAATCAGAACAGCGCCCAAGCGGCCTTTGGCTTTGAATATTAATTGATTCAAATCGAGAGAGATACAGAATGCAAAAAAAACCCTAGCTTTTCTTTCTTTCTTTCTTTCTTTCTTTTATCTGTCTTTGTTTAGTGCTACATATTCATATTTATCTATACACATAGACACACATATATATAAACCCATTCAAATAGTTTATTTTATATTTAGGAATTTCAAAAACTTGTTTGTTTCGCCATTGTACCATTTTCTGTATTCATGTTATGGGAGCGGAGGTTTTTACTAAGTGGAAAGCACTTGTCCTCCTATCCCTTTTTGCTCAATAGTTATGGCAAATAAAAATATGTTTAAAGTAACGGACCAAAGCGACCGACGGTGGAATTCATTGGCTAAATGTTGTTTGGGTTTGCAAATAATATATTACAGGAATGCCTGTATATTGCACGTTTCCATGCGCAAATTTCAACTCGTTGTGTAGCCATACAACATATCTGTGAAAAAATGTGGAGGGGTACGTGGCCGCTGTGACCCCCTTATTCCGCCACCTCTGAATATTTTCATCTTGCACCCCCGAGGCTCTACGGTAAAAATATTAATTTGTCAAACAACAAATAAGGAATATGGACTCTTTTAGTTAATGCCATTGCGCTGAAATGGATGATACTATCGACGTTCAAGGGATTGTCAAGTATCTGCAAGTAATAAAACAGCTATTTGCTGCTCCAATAGCTGTTTTCTTAGTTGCAAATACTTGACAAAAAGGATATATAACACACCTTTAAAACATGTGTTCTTGAAAGACATCTTCCCAAATCGAACGGAACTCACTACAAATAAGCAAACAAGGAACGATTTGTAAGTAGGAGCAGCAATAAATTAATCTTGCAGTTTTGCTCGACTATCACAGACTATTCCTTAATCAACCTGTGGCCTTGTGATAGAATGTTTACACTTTCCCCCGTACCCTCCCGTGTTGAGATTAGAGATACAAACTTTGCGTTAGAAGAAATAATTTTTCAGACAACGAGCATGTTTCAGAACTTGATTAACCCTTTACCTAACATGGAAAGCAGACGACACTTGCAAAAAAATTCTTAAACAACTATTTTTTTTCATTTTTTGTTTCAAAAACATAGGTTATGACCCCTCATTGGAACGAGCTCGACGAGCTCGTTCCAATGAGGGGTCATAACCTATGTTTTTGAGACAAAAAATGAAAAAATAATGAAAATTAACTGACGATTTTTGAGAATAGCCATGGCCGGTTTTTGCCTTTACGTTGGGTAAAGGGTTAAAAGTGAAAAGGTTTACGGTTTCTTCCCATAGTTACATCTCACCAGAAATCGCAACATGTCTATTTGAAAAAAAATATATAAAAAAAGTTGTTTTATTCAAGGCCTTTTAAAAGAGAAACTGTAAAACGATTTTATCGTGTAACTTCATTTATTTGACACAAACATATGTCATTTGAATTATATGGAATTGTGAATACAGTATTTCGTATTCATCGACTGTGAAGGCTATATCTCTCACATTCAGTTGTAATGTAACATGTCAATTTGATTTAGTTCATAGTTTTTAAAACCCTCTTTCTTACAGTGAATATTGATTTTAAAATGTGAAGTTGATAGCTGTCAGGATTAGCATTTGAAACATTTTACCATAATCTCACTTAGTAACATACAGTTGAAGTCAAAACACTCGAATTAGGTCTCGGAACATTCAACTGTCTCGTTCAGGTATATGTGCATGTCGGTGGCACGTGACAGATAGAGGATATCAACGCTATTTTAGTGACGATCGGGAATTATCTCATTCGTGTTGAACAGAGTGAAAAATAATATTTTCTGGTCAACGCGAATGCGATAATTCCCGATATTCACTAACGTAGCGTCGATTTTCTTTTTATTATATTCTATGTGACATTTTACTGCGCAATATTCAACCCAATTCGACTGCAAACACGTACGTTTCAAAACAATAACAAAGGTCAGCTGATTTTTCTTTGAAGTCTGTACTGGCCAAATCACTCAAACATAAAAATAGTCCCACTTTCCCATGATAATTTAACCTACTAATTGTTCAACAGACAGATGAAATTTAATAATTATTATACTTCGAATGAGAATATTCTCATATTTTTCATTAATGTTAATTTTTAGACCATTTTGAATGTCAATTTACAAGGAATTTGGAATTGAATGCTAATAAAAAAAACTTCCTGGGCGAATCGATCAATAAGGTTTTTCGAACAAGTTGCCCAGTTCAAGGCTCAATATCACTCTCGGAGTCACTTTCTATACATCGATTTAATTTACTTTATAATTTTATTATCATTATACATCTAATTTTTCAGCCCTAGAACCACCAGAACGGCTAGGAATAGCAGCATGGACTTTTGGTACTGCTGGTAAAGCCGCCACTGAATCACTTGTAACAGTATCGAAGGTGAACTGATGTGCGTGACGTCATTTAGGAACTACCGAGGGATATTCCTCGTTATCCATCACGTGGATGGATATCGAGAAATATCTTTTAGACAATTTGCGATAATTCACAGGCTAGCATATAATAAAAACATATTAACTATTTTATATGACAGGTGCATTTTATCGGTTAATTATTGATAGGAACGATGTTATAAATTTCATTCCCAAAACGAGGAGGCGGTATATCAATGTGCAATGTATAAAGCAAACTCAAATGGATTGTTTTAATAAACACGATACCGTTCGCCATATGCAGTCACAGTAAGTTAGGAAAGAAAACAATCTAATGTGATTCAAACTTTCGGGGTGATTATTAATCGATTACACGCGATTGTTCTATTACACTCTAAAATCAGCTGGGTTAAAAATTAACCCAAATCAACTACGTTTAGTGAATATAAACTCAGCTGGGTTTTGATTTTGGTTAGTTTTTAACCCAACTGAATTTAGAATTTATGTGTTTGTTTTTTGTTTGTTTATGGGGATTTAACAACAATTTGAACAATCATGGTCACATTGTGCCGAACATTTTCCCGGGTGGAGGAAGTCGAAGTACACACGGAGAGAACTCTAAGTGGGAAGTACTTGTCCTTCAATCCTCGTTTGCACCATTAATGGCAAATAAAAATATGTTTAAACTAAACACGGAGAGAACTACCAAGCAGCTGTGAGCATCTTTGGGTCTCTACAACTTACTAACCCGGCAAAAGCAGAGTTAGCATCTGGTAAAGACAAGTGCCCCATGAACACGCAGTACGCCTTACAACACAGCGCCACCGTACCACTACAGGGACACTCGGGATTAAGTGGGGTATTTTAAGTAGAACGAACTGAGTGGACATCAACACAAAACACCGTGGAAAAATAGGCATGAAACTTAATCCCGATTGCCTGCGTGGGGTTAAGGTTTCGCTGTATACAAAGGCGTCGACCCACGTCGATCGTGCACTTGACTCCAACCGCTGGTACCACTCCATGTGCAGAGTTAGTGCGTTGGGGTGTGCGACAGTTGCTCGTCGCTGCTCAATGTTTCTCTCCGGGTTCTCCGTCTTTCGTCACCCGTAAAAATATCCGACACGATGTGACCCTGCAAGGTGTCGCTAACCCACCCGCAACAAACAGACATGACGTTACAGGTTAGTGGCATGTTAATCACCATTCAATCCAAAATTGCACTCGTTTATGCAGACGGTTGAGATAGCAGACAGAAACTATTTTTCCTTTTCTTATTTATGTCTGGATGCCCTCTGGCAAACATAATTATAAAAGTGTGAAAGAGGGTGTTTGGGACCAAGGCGGAATATAAGCAATCTGTCATTTGCAAACTGAGGTCCCCAGAGGATGAATTTGCTGATGCTATCCCATACAGTGGGCCAGTTTATCCTCTAGGTACATCTTTCCGTTTTGGCTTGAGACCTTAATTCACACTGCGGTTCACAGAGGGTAAATGTTGTGATGCTACCCTGCTGTGCAGGGTAGCATCACCAAATTCACCCTCTGGGGACCTCATTTTACAGATGACACTCTGCTTATTTTCAGGCTTGTTTGGGACCACTTAATGCACCTGCATGGTTTGAAGTGATATTGGAAAAGCCTATGCGATATAATATCGGCGTCTGTTTTACTTTGGTTGCCACGGTGTGTACTTGATGAACTCGGCGCCTGATTAGACTCATAAGAGAAAGAGAGAAAGCCAAATTTGAATAGTATGATCCAGGAAGTCGGATACTAACACAAAAAGTTATTAAGTATCTGTGAGGTTGCTGATAATTTTTGTGTCAACAACTCTTGCCCAGGTATTAACCTGTTACATATATAGGGAGAAGGAGCCGTCTACTTTCTGTTTTACAATGCGGCTGCCCATATAATATATAACGCCGTGTTAGATAGGTAGAAGTTATGCTCAAGGTTCTGGGGAAGCAGCGCAATACACTCTAAGAATTATGACATGGTTTGTTCAAACCTGACTGGTCACCCCGACTAAATACTCATGCTTCTTCCCAGTTTCTGTGAATTGAAACCTGGGAATAGCATCAACAAAAGCAAAATCGGTCTGGTAAAAGGATTTATGTCACTTGGAATGGCGATGGTATAAACACGAATTTCCACTGTTTACTGTATGATAACAATTTCCATTGCATCCTGTAATGGGGGAAGGTGGGGGGGGGGGGGGTCTAACTTATAGAAAGTCATGCAGGAGTGCAGAATTCTTTCCCAGAGTTCGACAATAACATAATTTATCGCAACATCTCTGTTGTGATATTGAACGGCACAGCGAGATAGATGGACATAGGGTACCGTGAAGCCGGGAGAGAACCCCGTGACAACCTATTCAGAAATAAACCATCACGTAAAGCTGGCAAACATATGGTTTGGAATTAAATATTTAGTCTTTGCACAGTGAAAAGGTGTTTCACTGGCCAGGCGGGTTTTGTTACAAGTCACAGTAAAAACTAGAAATCCTGTCACGAATGTCCTACAAATAGCGCGCCACTCTGGGCGTTGATCTGCGTGCTATGACGACAGTAAAGCTATGAAATTCTGTACACATGCCCAATGCACAAGCATTTGTTTTGGCTAATTGACTCCCGTGTTTAACCCAGAAGTCCATTGGCTGAAACTTTGCATATTCTTGCTATCAGTAACAAGAGAATCGGTAATGCTTTTGATGCCCATTGATGGGAAAACTTCGAGCATTTCTTATGCGAAAGTACGCTAGGAGAAGCGCACAGTTTGTGACAGGACTTAAGGTTTAACTGGAGAAGGCATCACGCCTGGCATCGGCGTAATATATAGTGTCATGTGACATGTCAGTTACGAAACGGGCTTCAGAACAAGAATATGACAACGGATGCATTAAGTCCACACTAGAAAACCTAGGTAGGTTAGGATCAATGGCATTTTGGATCGTAAACAGTTGGTGAACTCCTTACTACTTCGCTGGGTGAAGAAACACATCACCAACAATATGTCACTGAAATGATTAATGTAAACTCTGTCAGTATGACCTTCCGTGAACACATGCACAAATTGGAACATTTGACGCTTATTCGCTAAAGGCATTGTCTGAAAGTGTTAGAGGTTAGTTGGTCATTAGATGCTACAAAAGTGAAATACTCGCACAGTTCTTAGGTATCAAAACTATGCCTCCTTATACACGCCAAAAAGGAAGAGTTTAACCAAATGAGTAAAGCACAAATTGGATTTCAAGATCATCCCAAAAAACACTTCGGCTGGTCATTACGATCGAACAACAATATGAATATGCCAATTCAACAGCTGAAAAAAAAATTCAAAACATTTCAACAAAACCTTATAATGTGACCCCTCTCGAGCACGTTCCAATGAGGGGTCAAATGATATGGCTTATTGAAATTTTTTGAAAAATTAAAAAAAAATGATATTTAAAATAAAAAAATTTGATATCGTCTGCGTTAGGTAAAAGGGTTAAGACACAAGTTGCACCGGGGACTAAATGCTGCTTGATTACTTTAGCTGCTTGAGGGCACAGAACAAGGGAACTTGTGGGTGTTTAATTGTCAATTTCTCTAAATTAGTAAGAAAATGTTCCGACAATGAATACACGAATAATAACCTGAGCAACGGCGTTTTTGTGTTTGGATCAAATATAGCTGTTGGAAGCAGTAGGAGCTAAATACAGTATGTTAATCACAAATTTGACCTATTTCTAGGACCGATCGCGATCCGTCGAGACACTATTACGACCACGGCCCTAGATTTCAGAAACAAATTCTCAAACATCGAAGTGAAATAGTATCCGAAATTCATTGTTTTCGCATTTATTTTTCAATATATGAGATTCCACAACGTGGTTGGGAGGTAAGTGGGCGGAAAATTTCTACAGAATCCTGATCTCGTAGCGATCAAATCGAAATGCGGTCACTTTGTTGTACATGGCTGGAAATTCCACCACTTCATGAACCCTGTTGCCAAATTATGGCCAAGGAAACACCTTCATGTTCCATTGATAACGATACCCAAGAAGAATTGTGGGACGTCATCGTCTCCTTCTGGGCGGAAAGTGATATGCATTGACTGCTAAAATAATTGAAATTAAAGTTACATACAGAACAAGGCAAGTCCTCTCTTTCCAAACAGCAAAGATTGTATGTATCTCCGTTGAATGGTCTCGACTGTCCAAGTATATGGAAACATGCCGACCATTTGACCTGTATGCTTTCATTGTGACAACAATTAATGAATTTATTTCGCGATCAGATTGCGACTTATCGCGACACACTTACACCAGTGTGTGTAGAGATTTCTTAACCCTTTACCTCACATGAAAAGCAGACGACACTTGCAAAAAAAAATTCTTGAATAACTAATATTTTTATTTTTTGTCTCCAAAACAAAATGAAAAAAAATTATGAAAATTAATTGGCGATTTTTGAGAATAGCGCTGGCCGGTTTTGGCCGTTACGTTGGGTAAAGGGTTAAATACATACTACATAATCAAGTCCAAATCTAGAAAAAAACAAACGAAAATTCAATGGCCTGACATTCATTTCGGCGGGTAAGTTTCAATGGTATTGAGGGGTGGAAAGCGGACAATTTCGACTGGTTCGCGAATAGAAATTCAATCAATGAAATCTTGCTTGCGAGGGGGGGGGGGGGGGGGGGGGAGCTCTGAAAAACGCGATTGAAATGGATAAGCTCTTAGTTGCATTATGGGATAACCGGACAGCTTGAAATTTTGATATTTCGACTTCAGTCTGCATGAAATTAATATTGTGAAACAAGACTGAAAAAGGAAAATCAAACGAAAAATCACCTGTGATGCAAATTTTTCGCCATTCTGTTTCGACAGGTGAGATCCTACATTATTTCCAAATGAAACAAAATACTGCATTTTGATTGGCTGAGAGGTACGGTGTAACTTGCAATCCACAGTGGCTTTTTTACACCGTGTTTAACGACGGTTTAAAAACAAGAATATACAAGAGCAAACTATATGGCTAAGAAAGTACCCATTTTTAATTATTAATTCATACTTTCTGCTCGGTTATGTTAGAAAAGAAATAAAAATACAGGAAATTTAATATTTATGTGCAATAAAATATTACAGATATGGATGTCATTGGAACTGGCCCATTGAACCAGTTCCAATGACATCCATATTTGTCTGGTTTTATTTAAGAAACTTGCAAAGTACAAATTTTCTGTCAGTTTTGGACCACAATGTAGGTTAAAGTATTAAGTACACCAAAATTCTTGGAAATAAATACGTTATCCTTGTGTTTGCCAGGGTGTATGGGAATTTACAACGGTTTGGAAACTTATACACCCTAAGGCGAAGCCGAAGGGTGTATGAGTTCCCAAACCGGTGTAAATTCCCATACACCCTGGCAAACACAAGGATAACGGATATTATTAAGGACAGGGCAGCGGTTAGAGAATTTCTTACGACATGCATGTTAAGACAAACATTCTTGCCCGATGTTTTCGTTCAACATTTAACAGTGATTTTCGTTTCACAAAGTGTATCAACAAGGTAAACAAACCTCACAATAATCGAAGGGACAAAAGCCTCTAGTACCACCCAATGTAAAGTGTTAACACAGCTCCCAAATCAAAATCAAATCAAAATCAAAGTTAATAACAGATATTATAGGAAAATCTTTCAGATACGATTGCATGTATACGTACGAAAATGGATAGTGGCAAATTTATTTTTTCTCGCGAAAAAAAATCGATTCCAGACCTCTGTGAAATATATAATTGATGTTTCATTATATGTTATATTTGGTATTAATATGGGAAAACACTTTTAAATTCAACTTAAGAGGTGACTGAAACGTTCTCTTAATACTGAAGATTACGTTTTGAAATGTATGCAAGGAAGAAATGTTTACTGAGATTTCACAATACTCAACTGCTGGGTCATATCGTGTCGGGTAATGGAAGCCGGTGTACATTTGGAGAGTCACTGCAAGCTTTCTCATTTTCGAGCTGATCAAAAGCAGTGCTTGAGCGTGATTCGCTTGGTTTTAGGCATATGCACCATCTGCATGTCATGTGCTTTACAACTCTGTGCCCTTGTATTCTCACTTAGTTTTAAGCAAGTTGGATAAGCGGCCTGTTCAAAGACACAGCGCAAATGATTCATGAAAGAAAGAACCCTTGAATCACAGCTTGAATGTTATTACGCAAAGTTTCCTCATATTGCCTCAAAACAAGCAACAGCGTTTACTCGACTGTGGATGGTGACACCCCAGGTAGTATGAACTGTAAAACGCATAACATATGATGGGATACCCCTCAAACCCAAACTCTGAAGCCACCATTCGAATTCTGTAAAGCATTCAACGATGCTGTGTTCGGGAACCAGCCTAATACAATTCAGTACGCCCTCCGTTGACTAGTCACTTTCCACGGATGGGCAATATTTCCGCGGACCCAATAATATTAGATTGTAAACACTAATTATAGGAATAATCATCAAACATTTTAATTAATGAAGCGCCGGGTAAAACCCAGGGCTTCATTAATTAAAATGTTGCTGTTAATGATTTTTATTACCTGGTAAACACATGCGTGGACACCATTGCCCATGCGTGGATTACGACCAGTCCATGGCGACGTGTATAGAGTCCATCAGCTATGGTGTTTTTGCTACCAACTGAAATATTCCTGACGATTGAATCTAAAAATAGCATTAAATTTCTTAAATTTGTTTGAATCAACGCAAGAAATGTATTTTAATCGATACTTTGACCGAATCCTTAATAACTACCTTCTAATGACTAAACAGTTTTGAATGACGACAAATCATAGCTATAATTTTATGACAACCCCGCGTAGTTTCACCAATTGTGTTAATATCATGATGATTTTAAGGCGTATCGAATACCTATTGATTGAAATATCTATAACAATGACACGAAAGAATATCTGTATACATTTGTTAGTAAATGGACATCACATTACATCAACGGTACTCTGCTCTCAAACTCATCGAAAGGAAGATATAAAGCATACAAAACCGTCGACATCCTTACAGAATTTGTTTGGTGGCCGGAGAACTGGAATTTAACCTATAGAAGATGATGCGTGATTATTTTTTTTAGTCAGTAGACTGCACAGAAAATAACAAAACAATTAAGTAAAGATCTTTAACTGTTTAATCCTATAACCATACTGGGCCTCAGAATTAAATTATTACTATATATTTCCTGATCCTCCCTTATGATCCGAAATACGATCGCCAGATTGCAATGAACAGTATCGACTTGGACGATAACCGTCATAACACTTGATGGAATAGGTTATTTTTTTTTTGTTAAATACAGTTCCTCTCTACAGTTAAAACTAAAAGTCCTGTCACGAACTGTTCGCTTATCAGGGCTTAATTGCGCGTAGGAATTGCGCGCAATTGCTATATCGAATGGCATCCATAGCACGGCAGGTTCTCCTGGTTACTCATAGCAAACACAGACAATATTTCTGCCAATGGCCCTCCGGGTTATCCGGACGTCCATTAGTTGAAACATTGCTTGTGCACAGGCCATATTTACAGAATATGATAGCCTTACTATGGTCGTAACGCGTAGATTAACGCACAGATTGACGTGCTATTTGTGCGCATTTCGTGACAGGTCTTCTAGTTTTAACTGTACTATGACGATACATAATTATAAATGAATATGCACGTGGATTCAAGAACAACGGTTGATATTTATAACTACCGCCATCCAGTTCATGCAGGGGATAATGTCACTGGTGTTATGTACTGAGCGGATGGGCAATTAAACGCATGCATTAATGCTGGACCCTCGGGATAACAGAAATGTCAGTCTTATAAACAGTGTCAAACAAGTGTACTCATGCTAGGAATGTCTATTTAAATCATAACCAACGCTGACGATAGTCTATACGTTGACGGCGCATTGACTAGTGTGTGTATGTGTGTGTGTGTGTGTTAGTGCGTGCGTATGCCCGTACGCGCTCTGTACAAATCACGACAACGCCTTTCCTCCCCAAACATGGTGAAGGTATGATGTAAGCACAAAATTTAGTGTGTGTCTGTTTCTGCTGAAGAAAGAAAGCGGTCACATCATTCCTCGTCACACTTTTATTGTCGGATATCAAAAGTTAAAGGTCACACGGTTACACAGTTCATGGGTATGGGTGTGTCATTTTGCACATTAAACAAACAAACAAATAAACAGGCATACAAACAATCAGGGCAACATCGTTCCTCACTTAACTTTATACGCGTATGGTACTTGATTTCGATTTTAACGCCAGTGAATTTTGGAGATCAAAGCTAAAGGTTACGGTTTCACACAATTCATTAAAATGCATTTGTTGCACTATAGAAAAAACACGCTAAGGGTTATTTTAAGATCACAGATCAAAGGTTACCCTTTTCAGCCCGAGAGGTCACTTATCCGATCCTGGATCGTGATACGACCTGAAATCATAAAGTAGAAGGTTGCTCAGTGAATTTGTGTGGAAAACCAATCAAGATATTTTCATAGTGCAGCCCGAAGGCTGCAAGTTGACAATATTGATTGGTCTTACCCCAAGTGACGACTATAAACTCTGCCAGTTCATTGTTCTGATCTGGCATGGAAAATACCATCAGGGTCCAAAAGTTTAATGTCGCAGAGTTACACAATTTAGTGTAAGTCTGTTTGTTCCCAGAAAAAAAAACGATCGCATATTTGAAGACCAAAATTGGAGGAAGAATGGTACATGGACACATATTGACAACTATTATCTTGGAATTCAAACATCAACGGTCAGAATAACACGTATCTGCGCTAAAAAAAAAGTAAATACATATATATGGCTGCATCATTCTTCACGAAAGTTTGTAAAAGTGAGTTACTTAATACTACTTAAATACCTATCAATTCGTTGTGTCCCGGGGCAAGGAACTTCACCCCGATTGCCTACATGGGGGCACGATGACGCTGTGTACTAAGGCGTACTGCACGTCGATGGTGCGCATGTCTTCAGCCAATCTAACCCTGCCTGTGCCGCGGTGCAGAGTTCAGAGTTACGATGTTGGAGAGCTGACAGCTGCTCGTCGTTTCTCGGTGGTTCTCTCCGGGGACTCCGGCTTCCTCAACCCGTAAAACTGTCACCGACATGATATAACCCTGGCTGTTAATGTGTCGTTAAACCATAATAAAAAAAAATTAAAAAAAACTATCAATTTTTTTAGATGAAAGACCAAGATCACATGGTCACAAACTTCATTAAAAATACATTTGCGACTCTAGCTACTCTCCTATTTTAGCTACAGCCACTCTTTTTAAACATGATATAGAGGTACTTTAACCCTTTAAAAACGTAACGGCCAAAACCTGCCTGCGCTATTCTCAAAAAATCGTCAATTAATTTCCATTACCTATGTTTTTGAGACAAAAAATGGAAAAAAATATTTATTCATGAATTTTTTTTGCAAGTGTCGTTTGCTTTACATGTTAGGTAAAGGGTTAAGGCTATTTACCTTTGAAGGATTGAAGTCTGAATTTCCGAGGTAACTTCATATCACTCTGAGACAGACAATCAAAGAATGATGTGAAGTTATCGAGTGCTGATATCTCGACAGGTATGAAACTAACCAAGTAATAACCTCTTTATTTATTAAACCAAAACAAATAATTACAAAATGTTCTCAGATCTATTACAATTTTCTGACAGCGTTCTTGTTTCTCACTCTTTTCATAAAGTCCTAAGTTTCCTCTTCTACTGGTTCAGCGATCCGAACGAACGTCTCGGCTTTCCCATTGGGTACGTCGCGAGTAAGTGATAAATAGTTTATGGCAAACGCGAACTGGCTGCACCCAAGTCCTGAACACATTGGTCTCCATCAGCTGTTTTTGTTCCTGGGTTTCCAGGCAACCTTACTAATGAAGCTCCAATAAATGTTACACATTCTTGCAGAAACGTGTTGACGCAGTTTGCTTTAATTTTGTGTACTAGAACTAACTGGAAGCTGTTGGAAATTGGAATGGATGGTAATGATGCTTTTGACACTGTTTGGTCATAAAACTCTGCTAGAGACAATGAATTCTGATTTTGGACTTAATGGTGTTGCTTCTGGCTGGCTATCATCATACCTCAAGAATAGACAGCGTGTATCAATAAACGGTAATCTGTCAAAATACTTCCATCTTGAACGTGGAGTCCCACAGGGCAGTTGCCTTGGTCCTGTTCTGTTTCTGTTCTATATTTCAAAAATGTTCACCATCATTGAATCTCACCTGCCTGACGTCCATGGTTATGCTGATGACACACAGGTATATTTCTCTTTTCGACCATCAATCAAGGATCAAACTAAAGCTCTAGAAACTATTGAATCATGTATTTCGGACATTCGCACGTGGATGCTTTCAAACAAATTAATGATAAATGATGATAAGACTGAATTCTTAATAATTGGTTCACGACAACAACTCACTAAAGTTGACATCAATTCAGTGAAGGTAGGAGATTCCGCCATCAGTGCAAGTAACAGTGTACGTAATCTTGGTGCCTTCTTCGACTCTACCATGTCTATGGACAGACATGTTACAAATATGTGTAATAAGGCTTTCAGAGGTCTATACAAAGTTAAACAGATAAGACAGTTCCTCACCAAAGACTCAACAAAAACCCTAGTTCATGCCTTTGTAACTTCACATTTGGATTATTGTAATGCCTTACCGTTCAACCTTCCACATATCAGTACTCTTGCCTGCAGATAGTACTAAATGCATCAGCCCGAGTGGTACGTAGGGTATCATGATCTCAACACATCACTCCTGTTCTGAGGGATATGCACTGGCTGCCAGTCAAGTGCAGAATAATTTTCAAAACTTTATTATTAGTTTTTAAGACACAAAACAACATGTCACCAGCCTACTTAGAAGAACTCCTTAATACCAAGAATGCGTGTCAATACAACCTGAGGTCCGATGGTAAAATGCTACTACATGTTCCAAAACATAGGTGTAAGACATATGGAGATAGGTCATTCTCATTTGCTTTCCCTCACTTGTGGAATAATTTACCAGAACACCTAAAAAGACTGTCAAATGTCAACATTTTCAAGAAAGATCTCAAAACATACCTGTTTCAAAAAGCCTATAAGTGATGTTCTGGGCAGTAAAATACTGTATATATTCCGTTTGTATATTTGCACGAGCTTATTAAGACGTACAGTGCCTTAGAATATGCTTCTATAGCTTCTGAACTATAATTTTAGCGCTATATAAATATGTATATTATTATTATTATAATGTGCTGGCACTTTAACCCTTTACCCAACGAATCGGCCACATCCGTCCCATTAATATGCAAATTCAGCAGCTGAAAAAATACTATTTTTCCAAAATATTTCAATAAGACCATATCATGTGACCTCTCTTTGGAACGCGCTCGTCGAGCTCGTTCCAATGAGGGGTCACATGATATGGTTTTGTTGAGTTTTTTGAAAAATTTAAAAAAATGATATTTAAAATAATAAATTTTGATATCGTCTGCGTTGGGTAAAAGGTTAACAACCTGCATGTACCATTTCATACATCTGTATTTTGTATACACATATAAAGACTGAAGTTTCGCGTTTTACCATACTTTTGTATACAAAACTAAATTAACAGGAAATCTTTGATCTATAGTAGCACATATTTGTAAAATGGCACTCTACAGCACGCTCGTTCAATATGAAAGCAAACTTATATTTAACCCTTTATCTAACGTAACGACAAAAACAGACTAGCGCTATGCACAAAATTCACCATTCAGTTTTGATTACTTTTTCATTTTTTGCCACAAAAACATAGCTTTTGACCCTCATTGGAACGAGCTCGACGACCTCGTTCCAATGAGTGTCATAAGCTATGTTTTTGATGCAAAAATAAAAAATATTAGTCCTTGAAGAATTTTATTTGCAAGTGTCGTCTGCTTTTCGTGTTAGGTAAAGGGTAAAGCAGAAAATGGAATGCGCAATTCAGTTAGAATAATGGAATGTGCTCTACAGGTAGAATGGGGTACCATTATAGATAATGTTACCGCAACTTCTCTTTAACCCCTGTATCTCCCATGTCAACTCAATAACAGCAATTGGAAGAGTCCATATTCAAGAGTCCATATTCATCATTTCGGGGTAGACAATTTAATATTTTTAACGTGCATTTTTGGGGCTGCAAGTTAAAAATATTGTTTGTCTACTCCATACATTTACTAAGCAGCCATTCTACTTTATGAAATTATGATGTATCATGTTCCTGAAAGGCGTGGCCACGAGTTCAAAGGGTTAAACATCTCTGAGAATTGACAGAACAAATCTGAAAATGTTTAGCTCATGGAGCACCGGATGCCACCCGATAGCCCATGATCCGAAAAAAATGTTACTGCTTGCGCCTGTCTAAGCAGAATCTAGAACACACATTGGTGTATCCCCGCATTTTCAGTCTGCTATCACGATGGTCACAAATCAATTCACACACAACCATATTCCTGGGGTAATATAGGGCTTTATAAAACTAAGAATCTTCCATGCAAATCTATGAATCCTGTCATGACATATGAAAGGACTAAACATTTCGAATAATACACCCTTGAGGCCTTTTGTCGGAAACTGATTCTATAACAACAAAAGTGGCCTGTTTGTAGTAAAACAGGACTGGGTACAATAGTTCAACGTATATACACACCTTATGATTTGTAAGTATCAATAATTTTTCCTTTATTATTTACACTAAGGCAAAAATATACCTTAAATAAGATGAAAGCAAAGAGTATATTGAAATATTGTATTGTCTGATAATATTCAATATTCATATTGAACATATGAACACACTTTCATCGTTTCGAATAAAACCCCCCAGGGGCCTTTCGCCGGAAACCGATTCTCTAACGACAAAAGTGGCTCTACGGGAGACACATGGGCCGAATAAAAAATCCCAAACCTTTATGCACATCTAGAGACCCTACCTGAACATATCGAACACACTTCCTTTCGCCGGAAACCGATTCTCTAAAAACAAAAGGGGTCCTACAGTGGCCACATGGGGTCGAATAAAAAATACGAAACCTTTATGCACATCTTGACACTCTACCGATATATATGAACACACTTTCAACGTTTCGAATTAAACCCCCTAGGAGCCTTTAGCTGGGAAACGATTCTCCGACAACAAAAGTGGCGCTACTGGCGCCACATGTGGTAGAAACAAAACTTTAAAACCTTTATGCACATCTAGAGACCCTGAACATATGAAAATACTTTCAACGTTTCGAATTAAAATCTCTAGGAGCCTTTCTAACGACAAAAGTGGCACAGCGGGAGCCACATGGGGCCGAGTCAAAAATCCCAAACCTTTGGGCACATCTAGACACCCTACCAGAACATATCAACACACTTTTAACGTTTCGATTTAAAACTGCTAGGAGTCTTTTGTCAGAAACCAATTCTCTAACAATAAAAGTTTTGCTACGGGAGCCACATGGGGCGGAATAAAAAATCCGGAACCTTTATGCACATTTAGATAGCCTACCGGAACATATGAACACACTTTGAACGTTTCGAACTAAAACTCCAAGAAGCCTTTCGCCGGAAGCAGATTCTCTAACGAGAAAGATGGCGCTATGGGCGCCATGTGGGCCGAATCAAAAATCTGAAACCTTTATGCACATCTAGAGATCCTACGTTCAAGCAGTATTTTAGCTCGGCCTTTAAGTGGCATCATTGGCACCATCTGGTGACAAAAATTAAAACTAAACCTATTTTGGTCATCTCTATACCATACGTGAGAAGTATGGTAAGTATCAAAATTATAGCTAAAAACGGACGTACGGACGGAGATCATCACTCTATCCCAGATTTTTAAAAAATGCGGGGATAATAAAAGTTGCAAGGAAAATCCATCCCGTTAGGTTTTAGTTCTAACACTTCATCCATACTCAAATTCAAGAATTGTTGCGAATAGCACGTCATCTTTTTCTGCCATATTTTCGATAGTCTCATGCGTTCCACGACGTGCAATAAGAAATAAATTATTCACTGGGGAAATTTATCCAATCTGCTTTGAAGAATATTTTCATGTTCAGAAAAAATACTGAGTTTGTAATTCAATTATAAAAAAGTCTGCAAGATTTTTCAATTAGTGCTGGGATCTATGCAACGAGATACCAGTTGACATTTAGATTAATCCGTCTTCAGAATTTACAGGTTTTCGAATTACTTAATGAAACTTACAGATTTAAATTTTGCATTGAACGTACAACACTTATCAAATGTCTGGCTTCAAGTCTAAAATTGTCCTTTGGAGAGGCAGGTACTATATCAAAGTGTCAGCGATTTAAGGAGAATACACCATTTTCTAAACATTCATCTCGAAGTGAACACTACTGTAATGAACGTTCAACGCTTTCCACAAGATAAGCAAGAAGTTCTATTGTGATCAGGACTGCATCAAAGATCAGTCCACAAATTTACGTTTTGTATACAGTTTAGAGAAAATACTTTAATAATAATTTGCATCCGCATCTCCATTCGTATTTGAGAGCTGGTTATTAAAAGTAAGACATTAGAGATGGTCCGTAATCAAATCTGGAAGAAAAGTGCAATGCCCTTCGAACCTCGATTTTTCGAATCGAATCGAATCCCGAATCGAACCAGGCAGATGATGTCGGATCGAATCGAATTTCATCGCTCTTCATGTTGTAAATATTACACCTCTAACAACTGCAAATATTGCCAGTCTCCACTCTAGTTCTGTTTGTGCAAATTATGAAAAAGTGGAATGTTCCGTCAGTGGAATCAAAGTAGTTTTGCAAGCGGAACCTCCGTTAACCTTTTTCCCAACGTAACTGTTAAAACCGGCCAGAGCTATTCTCAAAAACCGCCAATTAATTTTCATTATTTTTTTCATTTTTTGTATCAAAAACATTGGTTATGACCCCTCAAAACCTATGTTTTTGAGACCAAAAAATGGAAAAAATCAGTTATTCAATAATTTTGTCTGCTTTTCATGTTAGGTAATGGGTTAACCCTTCTTCTAATATCAAGTCTGTAGAGGAGACCTGGTGGTAGACGAAGATTTCAAGAGATACACAAAACGACACACGCGTGTGAATGGGTTAATCGATATGTCAAGAATGCCAATGCGGAATGATAAATCGAGAGGCCGCTGGCCTCGAACAATTCATTTGACAACAAGTCCTATGAGTTCCAATGTGTTCTATGTGCCAGTAGGCACACAGAGCACATTGGAACTCTGGGTACGAACTATCAACAACAAGAACGCATTTTATCGCCAACCAAATTTGCGAGGGGAACCCGTGTTACGATTTTTAGCCATCGCTAGCGATTCAAATTGTAATTACGGTGCACGATTTGTAGAAAATTCCAGTGAAATTTCGCTTCTATTTAAAAATAGTCCCTCAACGATTTCCGTTCGGTACATATGTGATGAACGGATTTTCATTTCCCGTATGGTTTAGTGTTGCTATATGTGGGGATTTCATAGAACAGGCGGGTAATAAATAGGATTTCGTGAACATCTCGGCGACTCGAAAATTTCCCGAGCAGTGTGACTCGAATCGAATCATCGGGACGATTTCAAATCGAATCGAATCTTGGCAGGCTTTAAAAAAAAGGCCAGTAGAACAAGTATTTCTCGTTGATTTTACCAAATTGCGAGAAAAAAGGATCACTTATGCCCACTCATGTTGAATTGTGATAACCAGATTGCCAGATGAAGAAAATCGACTGCTATTTCGACAACACATTTTAACTACAAAAATGTATGCGCACGCACGCACGTACGCACGCACTCTCATGCATGTGATAACATTTTAAATTGCAGAATATTCTCTATGAGCCGAAACCGAAATCTATTTATGAAAATAAAAAGACACTTTTTGCGTTTCTCGTGATTTGATCGCAAATGAAAATTGGAGGCTCGGTATTTCCGTAAGAAATTGACCATTATAATTTGCCACGAACACCAACGCAGTAAGCGAAAGCTATGAGGGACTAAAATAATGTATGGCGGATAATCCCTGTTGAATAGTTGAATTGAACAGGTCAAGTCCAATGTACTGACAGGCAACGTTGGACTATAAGTTTGTCGAGAACATGTTTGAGATAAATCAACCTCCAACATTCTTATTTGTGTTCGATCAATGCATATACAAACATTACGCGGCACCTGGGTTAGATGTTTGTTTCATTGTTGATATAACAAAAATACGATTAAACTTTGAAGAGTGTGATTTCTAACGTAACGACTAAATTTACCCAATCTCATTTACAAAACCCGTCATTCCAATCTTTCTTTTTTCTCATTTTTGCTACCGAAACAAAGCTACGAGCCACCTTTGAAACGAGCTCAATCAGCGCGGCCCAAAGGAACGTTTAAGACTAGGACTTGGACGCAACAATCAAAACATGTACACTCTAAAATCAGTTGGGTTAAAAATCAATCCAAATCAACTAGATTGATTTGGGTTGATTTTCAACCCAACTGATTTTAGAGTGTAGTTATTCAGGGAAACATCTAAATCCTCTTCTAGTCGTTTTTGTTAACGATTAATGAAGAAACACCAAGACTATTGTTTTTTTTTGTTATCCTGGCAGCAAGTGGCTGCTGAAAGAGAAACGAACAACAACTCAATATTTCTAAACATTAAATGTAGTAAAGCGTAGAGAAATGATAGCTACTACTTGTCCTTAACCCTTTAACTAACATGAAAAGCAGACGACACTAGCAAAAAAAATTCTTGAATAACTAATTTTTTTCATTTTTTGTCTCAAAAACATAGGTTATGACCCTCGTTGGAACGAGCTCGACGAGCTCGTTCCAACGAGGGGTCATAACCTATGTTTTTGAAACAAAAAATGAAAATATTTTGAAAATTAATTGACGATTTTTGAGAATAGCGCTGGCCGGTTTTGGCCGTTACGTTGGGTAAAGGGTTAAGTAAAAAAGTACTAATGCTCCAAGCGCCAACTGACACAGGCCAGCTATTAAACTGATTACAGAAATTTCAGTCGGATGACAACTAGAAGATATGATTACTTTTATATTAAGAATCCTGGACAAAACATTCTGAAATTTCTGATACATAGTCCCTTCAACGAATACTCCAAATTACATCAACACACTTTTTCTCTCCCACCCCCACTTTATATGCAATATATTCGTGTCTCAAGTGAGAATGCCACGTGAGATAGATAGCTATCTCACATGACTCACGTGACAGGCTTATTAGCGTATTTAATGAGCGCACGGACTATTTAATCATCGCATGGCAGACATTTGAAGGAACATAAATATGGAAAGCAAATAATGTCAAATGACTGTTCAGAATGTCCATCGATCGACTGATGCACGCGCCCGACTGACGTCATGGAAATGTGTCAATGTTCATTTCGCTACAACTCTTTAACCCCTGTCTTGTCGGCGTTAATTTCTTGGTATATACTTGTATATACATAACTTTTATACCTCTTTCCGATAAGCAAATCAGTTTTTTTTTAGAAATGCACAATAAATTGTTCGATATAGCTACACGTGCCCCTGGATTACTTTTGATGACACCAGAATGTTTTGATGGAGGAGAAAGATTATCCCTGATGGGGATGGGTGTGAGATGGGGAAATCTCACCCTCGGGACAAGATATTTGGTCCAGACACTCGGCTTTTATAATCTTGCTCTCCATGTTGAAATGTGAACATAGATACCCTTGCATGGCTATACTGAGTAATTTCTAAGTATCATTCGTTTTTGTTTCTCTGCAGGTCCAGAATATTGGGGTGAATGGAATGCAGATTGGATATTATGCAGTCGCGGAAAATACCAATCACCAATAGATATAGATCCTAAAATTTTGGTGTATGATCCGAATCTAACAACACTCAAAATAGACAACCACAAGGTATGTTTTTGTCTTATCAAAATACAACACACGGCAAAATAAGGAACACCGATTTGAAACACCACCTCTGTGGACAATGGCGTGGACATAGCTACGGCCCGAGAAAGTCCGGTAGCTATTTTCAGAGATTGGTCTGGGCGTGTCCATAACCTGAAGTTGCCCGACCGTTTTGTAGATATACCTACGTTGTTTAGCCAGTTATATAGGCAATGAGGGGGTAGGTTGAGAGTATTGTACTTTAAACCGAAAGGTCTACGGTTCGTCTAATGATAACTCCGTTGTGTCCTTCGGCAAGTCACTTAACCCTTTTACTGCCACGCCCACTTTAACTATATATAGAGGACCTCTATGTATTGGGGGCGCGGTGGCTCAGTAGGTAGAGGTGCAGGCTGCAAGCCGAGAGGTCCTCGGTTCGAATCCCACCTGCGACAACCGCGTTGTGTCCTTGGGCAAGACACTTCACCCCCATTGCCCACGTGGAGGCACGGTGGCGTTGTGTACTAAGGCGTACTGCACGTCGATGATGCACCTGTCTTCAACCAATGCTAACCCTGCTTGTGTGGAGTTGGTATGTTGGGGAGCTGACAGTTGCTCGCCGTTGCTCGGTGGTTCTCTCCGGGTACTCCGGCTTCCTCCACCCGTAAAACTGTCATCGTCATGATTAGCCATTGTGCAGAAATATGTGACCTTAAACACCAATAAAATAAATAAATAACCTCTATGTATGCCTATATGCGAGGAAGTATTAATAAGATTTATGACATACTTGAAACTCTATCATCTGATTAATTGTTGGAAAGGGCTCTCTGAGCCCTTTCCAACAATTAATCAGATGATAGGTTAGATCTGCGCATACCAGAAAGTACAGATAATCATCGTCATAAAATATGTGATAAATGTTGCTTTCAGTTTCGGCAGCGTAAGTGTTAATCCCAAGTGGAGGCACGGTGGCATTGTGTACCAAGCAATACTGCACGTTGATGGTGCCCTTGTCTCAACCGTTACTAACTCTCTCGTGCAGAGTTAGTAAGTTGGAGGATCTGACAGTTGTTGGCCGATACTTGTTAGTTTTCTCCGGGTACTCCGGTTTCCTGCACCCGTAATACTGTCCGACACTGCGTCGCTGGCTATTGAATGTGTCGTTAACCCCAATAAACAAATAAACATATTAAGCCAAATGTATGGATTTTACGACGATAGTATCCATTTTCATGGCTAGCGGCTTAGTCCAATTCACATAGTACCGAACTAGCATCTACCTGTAGCAGTTTTATCCCTAAACGTTTCTCTTAGAAAATGCCGAGGTGGCATGCTCTTTCCATATTGCTGGATACCCTTGATAGGTAGGCGTACCGTGACTAACTTGCAGCATGTGTTCTACCTTCGGGCCTGTGTCCATTCTCCCAATTAAGATAAACTTGCGATCTGGGCCGAGTACAGTGCAGCTCACCTATTTGGATATATCTTAATAAGCCTTTTTCGAAACTGTCATCTTGGCTTTTAATCTATGCAATGTCACAGGTCGCGAGGTGTAAACATTTTAAGAAAACACGTTGTAAGTAATGGGAGAAGAGAGCAGGCGAAGTGCTTCGGACCCCATTACGTTCATTAGTGCGAATTTAAAGAACATTTATCAAAGATTACCATTTGTTTAAGGCAATGGCAATATTGTATGAGAACTTTCATTATTTCGATGGTGTTTGAATGTACGCTGTGTCATAACTCTGTGGCCGTTATCACTGTTTCGACAACTTTCAGGGATTCCCCAAGCCGAGAAACCTCGTGCAATGAGTGTTTCCTTGTTGCCACTCAAAACAAGTACTCGCCTCCGTAAAAAAAGTCTTTAAACTTATGATATCTCATCGTTTAGAGTCATCTAGGGTTGCCCCTTCAGTTAATGCGAATGATGACATCGGTTCTATGTATATAAACTTGATATTTCACAAATCTAGTGGATCTGGCTGATACAGAACATAACGAGACGAACATGGAAATCTCTTTGTTAGCGCCCCTCGACCTGTGACCTTGTATAGATTAAAAGCCAAAATGGTAGTTTCGAAAAAGGATTATTGCATAAGCCTGTTTATTGCATATAATTTTCAAACACCATACCATTTACCATCCTTAAGTACAAATTTCAGCTGTCAATTGAATACAGGTTATGGAAGTTATTGAATAAAAAAAATATAATTTTTCGATGAATTACTCTGACCAGTGAATTCTGTGTATTTATAGACTTATTTGGCTTCAGTAATCCAATGTCGCATTTAATCTATTATAACTTGTTTGACAGAGCTCTATGAGCTCTGCCAAACAAGATATAATAGAATAAGGCCCAACTTATCACTCAGATTGAAATATGATATAATTCATGCTAATTGAATATTCCGGTTAATTGAATAATTTTCTCTAGCAGAGTAAACTATTCACTTAACAAGGTCCCACTGCACAATCAGATAACTTTGTTCTGCTCGAGTTACTCTGTTGGGAATGAAGTTTCGTCGGGAGGTTTATCGAACACGATTGTCCATTCACAATTAATAAACAAATGCCAGTAGGAGGCATTGTTATTTCGTCTTTTCCAAATTAGGCATACCACCATGACAGGAAGCGATGCAATACCACGGAATTTCTAACAGAAATTAGATATGAAAAACATGTTTATGCCAGATATATCAGGTTGGGAAGTTTTGCATCATTATCTTTTTAATGGAAATATTTATGCTTTTCAGCCCCCATCAGAAAAAACACCCATCTTCTCCAGCGTAAATAGATTTGTTACCTACAAAACCGCACTCAAATTCAATAAGAATGTACCAGACGAAGCAGCTTATTTTTAATCAAATATTATCATATTTCACAAGAACTGTATGTTTTGTTAAATCACCCTATCACATGAACAAAACATATGAAAGTGTACCATTACAACCTTTGTGTAACTTATCTACCTGCAGGAGCGGACATCATTTCTTCTTCGAGGCGACGTCTACACAGCGCATACAGACTTGTAACTACCGAAAAAAGTAATTCTGCCCTGCTGTCAGCCTATATTGCCCTGCATATATATCACCTTTTCAAGTGCTTTGAACAGTACATATCATATGATATCAGGTGCCCTGTAGGGCAAGACACTCCACACAGGAAGATGAATGAATATATTCTAAATAGAATTGTTGAATTTACAAGGATACCCTGGCCTCCTCTTGCATGGGCAGCAGGGCATATGAACTGAGGTGGAAGTTGTACAAGACCATGATATATCAGGTGCCCAGCGTGCCCTAGCTGCTCAGCTCTATTCTGTTAGGCAGAGCAACATTCTGGCAAATAATTTCTTGGCAGGAAAATAGTTGCGTGGGCCGCGGACCGTGGTAACCTGCCATACTCACTGCCCTGCTAACAGGTGATCTGACTATTTTTTCGATCGCTCGTGAAAATTCCGCATTTCTTTCTAGTCACTCATGAAATAATTCAGGTATTTAAACGAAAGCCGAAGATATCCTCAACATACAGTACGGTCGCCTGATCGAAATCCACGCTTGGGCAGCGATCGTTTACCAGGTGCAAAAAATCATCATCGGCAAAATTGTAATTAATGAAGAATAGGGTTGTACCCGGTGCTTCATAATTAAATTTTTAATGATTATTCTCATAATTAGTGTTTGGAATCTGATATTATTGCGTCCGTTAAAATATTGCACACCCGTGGAAAGTGACCAGTTAACCCTTTACCCAACGCAGACAATATCAAAAGTTATTATTTTAAATATCATTCTTTCAAATTTTTCCAAAAAATTCAACGAAACTATATCATGTGACCCCTCGCTGGAACGTGCTCGACGAGCTCGTTCCAACGAGGGGTCACATGATATGGTTTTGTTCAAATGTTTTGAAAAATAATATTTTTTCAACAACTGAATTTGCATATTTCGCGGGCAGATGTGGCCGATTCTTTGGGTAAAGGGTTAACGGCGGTCATACTATATCAACACGCAGCTGGTGACTTGTTGATCATTTTCATATTCACCAATTCTCGATATTCTGTTTGAAAGCTAGATCATTATCCCCACGGCACCTGTTTTGGCCACGAGCTATAAACTATACTCGGCGTGAAATTAATTGTTTAACCAGTGTGGGAATTAAACGCTATCTTCCCATTTATTTAAATCTCCATTTTAAAATTGATTGTCAATTTTTTAGTTGTCACGCACACTCTTTCACGCGGCATTTCAGTTTATTTTTGTAGTTTAAATGCAGTTCATTGATAGCTGACTCTGAAAAGAGTTTCACTTAGATTCTCGTTTATGGAGAGCGCGGTGGCTGAGAAGGTAGAGGGGCAGGCTGCAAGCCGAGAAGTCCTCGGTTCGAATCCCACCTGCAGCAACCGTGTTGTGTTCTTGCGTAAGACACTTCACCAACATTTCCCACGCGGGGGTACGGTGGCGTTGTGTACTAAGGCATATTGCACGTCGATGGTGCACTTGTCTTCAACCTATGCTAACCTTGCTTGTGCGGAGGTAGTTTGTTGGTAGCCATGACAGCTGTTTTGTGATTCTCTCCGGGCACGCCGTCTTCCTCCACCCGTAAAACTGTCCGACACGAGGTGACCCTGGTTGTCGAAAATGTCGTTAAACCCCAATAAAATAATTAAATTCTCAATTATAAATATGCTTAAACGGGTACATTGCCGTTTGATTGTTATCTTAGATATTCTTAAATTTACAGACAAATTGAGAATTTAAATAGCTTACAGAACAACAATCACATGGCTATCTGGTGTTTGACTGTACCGTATTTATATTTTACTTTGTGAGAAACTGAACGAAACACTCCGCAGATCAAGTGCTGAAGTCCCCCGTTTCTATCCTTGCGTATTTATTAACACTGGCTATGGAGCTTATAGTTTAAAGCGATTTTCAAATCGTTGGCAAATTTACAATCTTGCCTTCAGAGAAATGCAAGAAAAACCCAGCAAATAAAAGTTACAGTCGATGTTTTGTGTTCCCGTTCTTGTGATTGCTAAAACAAATTAACACCTTTGCAACATCTGACTGGTCAACGTCCTGAAGCCACTAGCATGATTATTGAAATATGTTGAAAGCACCTTCAGCTGCTTCTATACACTGTTGGCTTGTGCATACTGATTGTTCGACAGAAGGAAAATATTTTGTATAAAATTGCGTGGTCGCAATTTATTTTATTTGAGATGGTCAAAAGGCAACATACAATAGATTTTAATAATCAAGTATTTAAGAACAGAAAATAGTAAAGGTGCTCTCCAATAAAATGAGACAAGTGGTCCCGTTGACTGGTTGAGTACTAGAACCCAATATTATTACTTGGCCGTCTATCGAGTATAATATTTAGACCACTTCTTGGTGGAAAATTCAGGAAAGCAGGTTACGGGTTAATGTCCTTACTTTCTTTCCATGTGCATCTAATAAAAATTCACTTTACATCGTTATTACACTGTGGGAATTTGCTTGTTGTCTGCTGCACAGTAGAAGAAATGTATTATATAAGATTACGTCATTACAATTTATTGGATAGAACCAACAGATACTCTCCACTAAATGGTGATTTATCAATTATTCAGTGTCATATGTGAAAAACGCTTTCCAAGAAATTAAGATTCGCAAGAACCCAATCCTTCGAAGCGGACCCGTTAATCGGCAGAGTGCAGGAAAGTAATTCCATGCTTTGATGCGAAGCACAAGGAGCTTCATAGTGGGTTCAATACTCTGTAAATAATACTCCTTCATACACCCAGCATCCTTCATTTGACTGCTTAGTGTTTGACAGTACCACTTTCCCAACGTTATTCAGGCTATATAATGCATGTGCATTTGTTTCTGGCTAAACGGCCAGCATAATCTTGTAAAAGAGCTGTGTTCCTGTACAGATGTATATATATCACTGGAAACTATACCACCGTAGCCAGTGTGCTCTAAATAATCGTTTGATCCGACAATAAGATTAAAGATCCATCTACTGGAATAACGTATCACCTCAACAGACAAATACCAAATAGCATGTTTGGTCATTCTTTGTTACACATCGTGAGTCCGGAAGTGGAAGTGAAACTTCCTATCACGCTAAACCTTGATGAAACCATTCTTAAACAAGAAACTTGTTGTGGAGATAACTTTCACCCGGGCTCTCTCGTCTTTTCGAGGTACAACAGACGAGGATTTTCGCACTTTGTGTGCAATGTGGTATGTGACCTGCATGCCTTGCGAGAACTGCACAGCGATAACACTGGCACACAATCTTCCGCCAATATCTTTCAACTATTAAGGCTACACATGTATCATTTAAGCTTCGTTCCTAAGGCTGTGTCCAGGTAACGCTTTCATAATCGTGCCTTGATGTTTGAATGTTGGCTAATTTCTTGAGTACCTCGGGCATTTTATATCTCAAGGCCTTCCTTAAAAGACAGTGAAAATGCACTAGCGATTTGTTGTTTTTTTTCACTTGTGTGTTATGAAGTTCTATCGCAAATTTTTGATATGAAAACCAGGACCTACTTTGCCTTAGTTATTTGTCATCATCACTCAGTTTGAACGCCATTTCTGCACTGTGTTGTCTGGATTTAAACTTTACAATAGATCAATTTTAATTCACGTCAGTTAGGGTATAAGCTTGTTTAATAGCCATGGGCTTAATATGCGCTCCGACACCTACACACATGGAAATGGGATGTGGAAATTGACTTTTTTGGAAACTTACCCCGGCGTGAAAATTATTAATATCGGTATGCAGAACCAGAGAACAACATACTCCACTTCATCCCTAAATGTCAGATAGTAATTCTTGTACAGTACAGTTGCCGTGAACTGGTTGTAATCCACCCGTGGGCAGTGATGTCCACGCCAGCGTTTACCACGTAATAAATATTATCATCAGCAAAACTTTAATTAATGAAGCACCGGGTTGTACCCGGTGCTTCATTAATTAAATTTTTGATGATTATTCCTATAATTAGTGCTTCGAATCTAATATTGTTGCATCCTTGAAAATAGTGCCCACCTGTGAAAAGTGACCAGTAGACTACGGCTGTACTGTACATACCCTCCCACATTGTTCTTTTGTCTTCGTTATACAGCATTGCACTGTTCTTCAGTTATAGCAGTCCTACTATAAACTTTAAAAACAATATATTTCCAAGATCGACGTTAAAAGACAATGTGCATGATGAA
This sequence comes from Pictodentalium vernedei, assembly GCA_031216915.1. Taxonomy (NCBI): domain Eukaryota; kingdom Metazoa; phylum Mollusca; class Scaphopoda; order Dentaliida; family Dentaliidae; genus Pictodentalium; species Pictodentalium vernedei. Next base: position 313,731,158 of record CM062297.1, read on the forward strand.
GTTCTAACTTTGAGTGCGTTGGAGATGTTGGTGGTCGATTTTGGATATCATGGCGGTTGAGGGACGAGATCCAGAATAATTCCAAATGTGACTTTAGTAATCTACTAAGTAATAAAACAGAGGCATCATCTGAGGACAGCATCTCTTCTTTCTGTTTTAACAATATGGAAAACAATTATTTTCTGCCTACTGATCTAGGTACTAAGCTTAATGTTGCGCGCAGGTCTCTCCCCGTCTTTCGACATTAATTGTCAAAGTCTTAATGCTCACTGGGACCCTTTAAACGACCTGCTTTCAGAGCTAAAGGACGCCGAGGGTATATTCTATGTCATCGGTCTCACATAAATCTCCCAAATCTCTGCCAACGTGTCTTATACTGGATACCATCATGTCCTGAAAAACACAAAACTCAGTGACGACGATTGGTGCGGAGGAGTTGGTTTGTTCATAAAACTGATATTACTTTCAGTTTACCTTTAGTGTTCGTCGTGATCTCTCTATTTTCATACTCCATGTATTTGATTCTATATTTGTTGAATTTAAGTTAAACCCATTGAACCCTAGTGATATCATCCATATCAGTTCAATGGCAGCAACGGGAAGAGTCCATATTCTTTATTTAGAGGAAGACCAGTTAATATTTTTAAAGTGCAGCCTTGTGGCTGCACGTTGAAAATATTGATTGTTCTACACCACATATTCATTCAAAAGTCAACCTACTTAATGAAATTATGAAGTATCATGTTTCTGGGCCGGAAAAGCGACCTCTGGGGTTCAAAGGGTTAAGCTTTCAGCATAAATAATAGACGTAATCTATAGACCAAATACAAAAGCAGATAGAGAACTATTTATAATCAACAAAGAAAAGATACCTTCCAGAATTATGGGCTACTTCAACATTGATCTTTCAAATGTGGGCTTGCATTCCAAAACGGACTTATTTATTTACCTAATGTTCAGGGAGGGCTTCGTACCTGTTATCACCAAACCAACCAGAGCAACAGATCGATCTGCTACTCTGATAGACTAATTATGTTCCCCAAAACTACAAATCCGGAACAATCCTCACAGATTTATCTGACCATTTTGGAATTTTTTATATTGAATTATCGATTCAGAAATCTGATAGATCTAAACAATTTCTATCCCAGAAAATAAACTCGACAAGCATTGGACACTTCAAATTACTACTGTCCCAAAGCAACTTTTCCACAGTTATGGAATCCAACTCTCCCAATACAGCTTACGGAAATTTCCTAAATATTGACGTGGACACTTTCGAAGCAGCTTTCCCTAAGAAAAGACACAAACTGAATAATAAATTCTTAAAACGGCATGCATGAATGATAAAGGGACTTCTAATCTTAGCTAACAATCAGAATAAACTTTTCAATAAGAAGTTAAGATGCCTCGCAGAAGATAATGTTAGGAACTACAGAAATTACTGGAGGCTATTTAACAGATTAAAAAAACAAAGTAAAGCCAGCCATGTATTATGAAAAAGCCCCGCACCCCACCCCCGCAGAATAAAAAAATAGCACGCGGAAAACATGGCAACTCCTAAATAATGCTTCAAATAGGGATAAACATAATAGTACTATGCCCTCATGCTTCAGTCCTGACGATGGACAAATGCATATGCCAAATGAGCCAGCACAGGAGTTCAATCATTTTTTTGCAAACACCAGAAATGAAACTTCTAAATTCATACCCAAGCCTCAGAAGTCCTTTGCCGTGTTCCTTAATACCAGTCTGCCTAAAAACCTATTAAAACTTATGCCATCTTTTGAAATAACAGATATCACAAAGCCAGTGGAATCCAAATTAAGTCGAGGCTGTGATAATGTTTCATCCAACATCCTGAAACATTCAATAAATCTAATTGCTACCCCGCTTTCGGATATTATGAACAGATATTCAGTCGGGGGATATGGATATTTCCCAACAGGATAAAAATTGCCAAAGTAACCCCAGTCTTCAAATCATGTGACAAACACAACTTTACGATCTACGGACCAATCAGTATTCTGCCCGTTTCTTCTCTAAAATCATAGAAAAATTCATGCTAGTAAGACACATAAAGTTTAAAAACAAATTTGATAACCTCTTCGCTTCTCTCACTGAAAAGGCTTAAAAAAACAACAGTTATGGAATATTGCTAAATTATATAGCCACAGCAAACAATAAAGCTACTAACGACAGTACTCCAGTCCTTTTCCAAGATCTATCTAAAGCCTTTGATACCATCAGCCATGAGATATTACTCCAAAAATGTAATTTTATGGTTTAAGAGGTAACGGTAATAATTGGTTCAAAAGCTATCTCCAGAACAGGCACCAGTGTGTTTCCTTCGGTACAGTAAATCTAATCTAGCGAAATAACATGTGGTGTTCTACAAGGTTCGATATTAGTACCTATATAGTGTCTTCTTTACACAAATGACATAAATAACCCAACAAAACCACACCTTCTATCGTTTGCAGATGATACCACCGGATTTATGTCTGGAGTGTTGATAAACCCATTAGTTTCAGGATTTAATCAGGAAGTGCAAAAAATCTCCTCTGGCAGCTACTTAGCTCAGAACCCCAAGAAAACAAAATATATATACTTATTAATACAACTAAAAGAACTAATTTCTGTAGAATATATCTATAAATATTAATATTACCGACAAAGTCGGTAATAGACTACACGATATATCTGTAAAATGTCTTGGTATAAATATTGATTAAAATCTATCTTACAATGCTTATATATCTAAAATCTACTCGAAAGTTGCTCTTGCCAATCTCAGTCTCATCAAGGTGAAAAAGATTTTGTTTATCAAACATGGTATTCTGAAGAAAAAAAATTGTAAAGTTTGCGTGCTTATTCTTGTTCATATTTCATTGGCATAGCGGTAACCTTGATGTATTCTTTCCGATTTTTCTCTCTACTATCAACAGTCCAACTAATGTAAACACACGCGAAGCCGCACTCTGCATCGATGTAGAACTAGAACAAAACATTAGACAAGGCTATGGAACGACATAGAAATGGGCATCAGGATAGTCAGGAGCGGTTCTTTTCCTCGTACTTTAGTAATATTTCTTGTTCAAATCCGTATTGCTCGGATTGTGCTATTTAGAATGCTATTCATTTCTAAATCAACCCCAGATAGATGTGTATACATGCTCTTTAGGCTGTACTCTAGTGTACAGATTAATACTGTAATAGAAGTACGGATACGCTTCCCTTAAGTAGGTTAATTATTTTCACCTTAATTTGTCTGAAATTTTCGTCACTGCTAGCCTTCAATTGGTTCTTCACCCTTGTATTCTGTGCAGTTGCGGCACCATGGGCAGTTCAACTCTCGATTTAACACTTGAAAAGAATTGATGCAATGGTGAAGCTCGAATCGGAATAGTTCAGTCGAATCAATCTTCGATCACAATACACACTAAAGCAATAGATAATCTACCTTCAGGGCCAGTGAGCAAATTCATGATGTTGCATTAGTAGTTTTTTCTGCTCTTTCCAGCCTTTTTTCTTGCTCCTTTCCTCCACCTATTTATCTGTATCTCTCTTCCTTTTCTTTCAGCTTTTAGGGCTGGAAAACAATCTGGTTATGCCTTCCGTGTTGGTATACACATGTTAAACTTTCGATATCAAATTGTATGCCTTTGGCATGTATATTGTAATATGTGCATCCCATGTAAATTGTGTGTATTCATCTATTATGGCGAATAAAATATATCTATCTGTCCATCTATCTATATGTGTTAAGCCCGTTCGTTGACACCCAAATGCTGCTCTTTCCCTAAACACTCAACCGAACCACCCAGCACGATGCTTAAAAAATGAAAAACAACCCCCCTCACCCCATTCAATTATATTGATTTATTACTATTGTAGTTTATATTCAAATTCACACAGTCTAATCCCTTTGAGACAACGCTGTAAAAAAACAATGAGCTGTGGCTTCGAGGGAAGGAAAATGAAATGTGGAAAGTATTCGGAAGGAATAACAGTAAATTAGTCTGCATCATTTCAACGGACTCTGTCAATTATGATATAAACGATTTGTTTTTATTTCTGACCTTGTCTAGGATATACGCGAAATGAGTTACCCTTCCATAATGGACATATATCTTCTAACCTAATCTCGTTAACTCTCATAGGGTCACACATGATGTCTTGTTAAAATTAATGATGAACTTCATTCATCGAGAACTTAATGCTTAGACCTCGATAAGAAAGACTCTGTTTCGCTGATAAAATGATGCGTCTCACCTTCAAAGTTATGGTATTATTTTTCATATTGACATTTCTTTGTTGGATGAACTATCTCAATCAATAAGTGTGAAGATAACTGAATATATGTTGTCTGTATTAATAATAAATGAAGAAACTGTAATGAAATGAGTTCATATAAAGGTCGATTAGTTACAGCGGAAAGCATAGACGTTTCGGAAGGCATTGTGGAAGCCAACACAAAATAATCAGCGGGTTGAAAGTATAGTAGCGAAATATCCCCTCGCTCAAGTAACTTACAGTACGGCCGCCGTGGACTGGTCACTTTCCACGGGTGGGCAATAGTTCCACAGACGAAATAATATTAGTTTTCAAACACTAATTATAGGAATACTCATCAAAAATTTAATTAATGAAGCACCGGGTAAAACCCGGTGCTTCAATAATTAAAATTTTGCTGATGATGATTTTTGTTACCTAATAAAGGCATGCGTGGACATCACGAACCACGCGTGGATTATGAACAATCCACGGTGACTGTTCTATATGGCCATGAACTTAACTTGAATATATTTATTTTCAACGCTATGCAAACAAAGAAATGCAATTTTCATCCACTAAAACTTTTTTTATCACACAGAAACAGTCACCAAATATTAAAACACAAACTGATCTGTTGCCAAGAACTTCCCGTAGATTTCGGTACAAATAAATGGCTTTTGTTTACTATAATCTATTCAGATTGTTTAAAAATTTATTTTTACTTTCGATTCGTCTTTTGTCCCATTCTCAACAATTTAGCTGAAGCGCTTTCTTTTTTTATTCCCCTTAGCGGTACCAATTTAAATCTGGATTACCAAACAACAACCAGTCAAGTATTATTTTTTTTCAATGTTCTTTGCTGGATTAGTCCTTGTCTTTAAAATTATAGGATCATCTTAAAAAATGATTCATACGATTGCCATTACATTTCAGTCATCAAACGAAAGTCAAACTGCATGACGCGTAATTTAATTATTCGAACTTTGTCAAAGTTTTTACCACGCAGGTGACGGAGAGAATTGGGACTTTTGCTAGAAGGTCTTGATAGTTCAGTGAGTAATTAGTCAAAACTCACTACGCTAATAACCTCTCCCCTTTGTTTTTCACTGCAATACAAAAAATGATCATAACCAAAGAAACAAAAACATGCTTGTGATATCGCCAATCCTCCAAATTTGTGAATTTGTCTGAGCCCAGCGTATCATCATTTACTTCCTAAATGCGGGTATGCAACGCACCTTTTTTGCAATATGCAGTAGAAAAGTCCCATATACCAACAAAACACGATTCCATTCCTTGAAGCGGGTACACTATGTCAATTTCATAGCAGAGAACATAGAAAAAAAAATTATCATAGAACATTGTCTCACTCTTTTTAGAAGTTTCTTTCATAACATTCAACGAAACCATTGGTTTTAATGTTAAAGAATGCACATTTAATACTATCAATCCCAGCATGGAGCGGAAACAAGCTTGCCACTATTGTTCCGGCGATGCAGGGCTACATCTAGGAGTTGGAGTTGAACAAGTGGCATGCGAAGGTTCGAAAATCGTCCCAATGATTCGATTTGATTCGATTAGAGTCGCACTGCTTCGAATATTCTCGGATCGTCGAGATGTTCTCACAATCTCTCCACATGTCTCCTCTCTTGAATTCTTCTGTCATCAGGTTTATTGTGCAGAAGAGTTCAGGGAGGTTCCGCTTCATAAACTACCTCTGTTCGTTCCCCCAAATTCCGTTTTTTAATTGACTTGCCTCAACAAACGAGTCATCTTAGAAAGCAATACATAAGTGGAGACTGGTAATATTTACAGATCCCTGAGATTCGAATCGAGATTCGATTCGATTCGAAATCCTCGATTTGGTTGGTATTTGATTTCGCAGGCCCCCTAGTTGAACCAAGCGTCGGTTTAAGTGCATTCCGAGATCAATAATTGGTCTGTTAGTTAATGAATAATCGTTATTCCATATTAGAATCACAATCAAATTACTTAAACCTTTGACCCCGGTTGGTATATTCCATGCTTGTTCAGAGCCATCAACTGGTTGAGTCCATCTTCGTTACTTGGGACAAGACCAATTAATATTTTCAACATGCAGCCTTTGGGTTGCATGTTGAAAAAATTGATTGGCCTACCTCGCAAATTCCCTGAGTAACTCTCCACTTTATAAATTCAGGCCGTGTCACGATCCTGAATTTGAAAGTGGCCTTTCTTGTGCAAAGGCTTAAGATATAGAGACAAGGAAAAGCTCAGCCTCAGTATCATGTGGTTGCAAATTGTGTATATTTAAAACATGTTATATTTAACTGCTTGCAGTTTAGCATTTTGTACTCTCGCATTACGAATTACTGTTTTGTGTTTCAGGTAAACGGAACGCTAATAAACACGGGGCATGATATTACAATACATATTCCAGAAGAAAATAGCAAAGTGTTTCAAATATACGAAGGACCGTTGTCCTATGAGTATAAAATCACAGAAATAAAATTTCACTTTGGAAAAAAAGATTCAGTTGGCTCAGAACACAAAGTATCCGGCGAAAGTTTTTCTGCAGAGGTGAGAAGTATTTTTGTTCTTTTCACTATTTTTTCTCAAGCTGGGAGTCCAAAGTAGTATGGAATGGACTTGAGTTATGTTATTTTTTCTGAACATACATTAGCACATTTGTAGGAGTGTAATGATCATTCTTTGCTGGAGGGACATACTACAAACGATTGTACCATGTAAAAGGTAGAGGTATTTTGAAAACAGTTCACCAAAAAAGGATAGACTTTTGAGAAACCGTGTAATTCAACTTTGAAAACTGTACATATTATTTCCTAATAAAGATGTTGGAATAGTGATCGGGAGGGGGGGGGGGACTTGCAGGGAGGGGGGGGGGGGGCAAGACAATTGCCCTCGTTTACGGGGATCCATTTTTTTAAATTTCAACTTTCAACAGCCATGGACATATCCTGACGGAATCCATTTTGTGTAATTTTCCGAAATTCCAGATATCGACCAATGAGAAAATCCATACTGTAATGTTCGGTAATTTATCAAGAGCTTTATCTCGGCCTCATCCTGTTTCAAAATGGTTACAAAGTTATGTAACATGTCTTTGTAACGCTGTGAGTTTTTTTTCTCTGGAAACGTACAGTTAAAACTAGAAGTCCTGTCACTAACTGTGCGCTTATCTAGGCTTATTTGCGCGTAGGAATTGCGCGCAATTGCCATATCGAATAACATCCAAAGAATGGCAGGTTCTCCTGGTTACCCATAGCAGACGCAGTTACCGGGTTACCAGGAGGTCCATTGACTGAAACAATGCTTGTGCACAGGCCATATGTACAAAATTTGATAGCCTTACTATGGTCATAACGCTAGATTAACGCGCAGATCGACGTGCTATTTGTGCCCATTTCATGACAGGACTTCTAGTTTTAACTGTAACGCGTCACATATTTATATGGCCATATTGGAGAAATAGGAGTCAACAATTAGTAAATAAAAACGGGAATCGCACGTAAAACTGACTTTGTTGCTATTTCATATTTCAACTGGTGAAACCCAAATGCTTCTCAGCATTATTTTGGGAATGGAAAGAAATCCAACCAACTCTTGTTTTGGTGGTTAATGGGGATATTACGGAAACGGACTTCCGGATTCAGGTCGGAAAATGAGACCCGTCTGCACATAATGTGTTGCGATTGCAGTGTAAATTAACGGAAAAGTAATGTATTTTATGTGTACCGTGGAGCTCTGTTAGGATTTCTACCAACTGAATAACCACGTGAATTGCATACAACATCCCAACACCAAACCATTTACCCTTTTCAGTACGGTATTGACCTGCTAACTGCATATAGGTAATAACCGTAACTTAACTGAATAAAAACTCTTCCTATCTATCGAAGTATTAAGCTGACAACCGAAAAATCAACTAATGTTAGACCTATTTACTATCCGTACATAAAATATAAGAATTTAATCTATTATGTCTTTTTTGACAGATGAGAGCTCTGTCAAACAAGATATAATAGAATAAATCTCCAGTCAATCATTGGAACACAGGGTGGATTATAAAAGCCAAATTAACTGAAGATTCCAACTAAATGAGTATGTCCATTGGGGAAGTGTCCATTCAGTTAACAGGATCCCAATGCACAAGAAGTTTTGCTTTTGTTTTTATGACGATTTGAGTTATACTCCATATGCATTGGAATTCGCCTCATTCAAGTGTTCTTTTGGAACATTTCAAGCGACTATAGCGCTTCTTATCACAATGTACTTTTTAGAGTTCTTAACCAAAAAATGCTTTCCTTCGCAACTCGGTTAATCACGTTAGTGTTGATACGTTTCAATCCGATATATTTGGCTGCTATAGAGTGCAGTGCGAACCTGTACCTTTGATCTTTTTGTTTGTTAGAGATTCAATAAGCATGAAGATGAGAGTACTTGCTTTGAGTGTATGGGCCGTGCTGCGATAGTAATCCCTTTGAACACAAGAGGGCGACTTTTCTCACCATGGACATGATACGACATAATTTCATTAAGTAGGATGGCTGCTAAGTGAATGTGTGGAGTAGACCAATCAACATTTTTAACGTGCAGCCCAAAGGCTGCACGTTGAAGATATTAATTGGTCTACCCCGGAATAATGAATATGGACTCCTTTTTTGCCATTGAACTGTCATGGATGATACCACCAGGGTTTAAGGGGTTAATAATGAGGATATTATTACAAAAATGTCGAATAGCCGGAGAAAATGTTTGTAGCCCTGTATCGTCTCCCAGAATGAGCTGACGCCATGTGACACGAAACAATTACAGAGCCAACAAACTTGACACTTTTGCTCAACAAATTCACTCTTGTTTGCGTTGTCTCTACGAGTTTCTTTGGCACTGGTTTTGCTGACTGCTGATTTCTCCTCACAAACGCAAAATCAATGATATAAATGAACCGAATAACCATCGTTCGGTTTTTTTTTGCATCATAATCTTTACTGGAAGTGCAGCATTCACGCTACATTCAGGAACAACTAGTGTTAAATTTCACTACAAAAAGATGAAACGGCATTTGTGAACGACTGCGTGCAACCAAGTATTGATGGATGCGAGACAATCAAGTAGATCTTGCTCCCGCGTGTCTGCCAATCATTGTCTCATACTTATCTGAAAAATGTCTAAAGCTTTACATCTTATTGTACTGACAAAAGATGAAACGTCGAAGTACAATGGAACTGTTTATTTGAGCTCTAACATCAGACAAATATTTACGAGTTGGCATTTATATATTTATCGTTCATGTATTGATATGTTGTATTTCGGTTCAATATGTATGCAGGTACTCATCCTTTTGATGGGTGGCATCTACCAACGTTCCGCAAGTTGAGGCACGATGGCGCCGTGTACTACTAAGATGCACTGTACGTCGAGAAACCACTTGCCTTCAGCATCTACTAACTCTGCTTTGTGCCAGATTAGTAAGTTGGATAGTCTGACAGATGCTTGCCGCTGCTCGGTGGTTCAGTCGGTGTATCGGGTACTCCGGCTTCCTCCACCCGTAAAACCGATCGGCGCGATATGACCATGTCTTTAGAAAGTGTCATTAAACCACATAAGACAAAGTATTTATTTTTTCTACAAGTAAGATTCTACAGTACAGTGTTGGGGAAGAAAGCGGAGAGAAAATTGCGACCGGATCATGACTCAGTCGCGATCCGGTCGGAATTCTCTATCCTTTCTTGTAATCACAGTACTGTACAAACTGGCACGTTTTCGTTTCAGGCTCTGGAATGTTCATTGACCAAGTACAAATGTTAGTGTTAGAGGTCTCATTGTTATCCTAAAAACCTCCTCACCATTTTAAAACTGTACAAACATCGATGTTAACGGTCATATACTGCCAACGCTATTCACAAGATAAGATTTGTTATATTGTTCAATTTTTTCCCCAAAAGCTTTTGCTCCCTCCTTGAAACGACCTCAACAGGCTTGTTCTAATGAGCATTCAAAAGTTATATTTTGGGGGCGAAACATTAACATATTTAGCTATTTAAGAATTTGTTCGAAGTGTTGTTCAAGTCGTTTTAGGTAAAATCTTAACGCATTGGGAGGCTTTGTTGAGGAGAAGTTACAGGGAAGTGGAGTGAGACAAAAATAAATTCTGATACCTCTTTGCAGAAGAGCAAGGAAGCACTATCGGTGGATATGCAGAATGCTAGCCTTTAATGTATCCACGAGTTCGACAAATGATTTTAAACCAAGAAACAAATAATTCATTCATTCAATTACTGAGTAGAAGGACCCTATAATGTCGTATGTCCAACTCATAAAGCCGACATTCTAGGGTCTTGCGAATGAAAAATTGAAATATTCTTAAACTACAGTTCGGAAATGCTATTCGAAACACTGTCGACACTCCGTATATGTGTGTGGTGTGTGTGTGTGTGTGTGTATTTCTCACGGCAATCTCGCCGGTTATCAGACGCCCAACACCTAAACCACTAGACCACTGAACACCATCAAAAACGACGGCAACAGGATAAAAGTGTGGAACGCTGTGGCTACAATGCGACTAAAGTGCACGGGCACGTGGGTGTATTTCGAAGGAAATCATGTTTTGGGAGAATTTAGAATGTTAGTTTGTAATCCCCCACAGGAAATCGAATTAACGTCAATCCATTTGCCAACAGCAAAGCCACTAGACCTAATTTCTAATGTTGTGTTCTTGAGCAAGACACTTTACCTCACTTGCTCTATACCGAGGTTACAAAATCTCACGATGGTTCTAAGCCATACGTTGGTGGATCGTAAGATTTCAGATATCTCACTTTCCCTGTCAGAGTGCGCTTAGAGAGAGCATGTTCGTTTACACGATAATGATTTGCTGATGTGAGAAAAACATATTTTAATGTAACCTCCCTCAGAGATTCATTTTATGTCTTAGACCGTGGTAAAATGTTGTCAATCTGAAACGAGTAAATTCTTCCATTAGAGTAAATAAATAAATAAATACAACAAATAAATAAATAAATAAATAAATAAATAAATAAATAAATAAATAAATAAATAAATAAATATAAATAAATAAATAAATAAATAAATAAATACCCGTCAAACTGTCGACAAATATGAGCCTTGCTGTTGATAGTTTTCTTAACCCTTTACCCAACGCAGACGATATCAAAATTTATCATTTTAAATATCATTTTTAAAAATTTTTCAAAAAAATTCAAGAAAACCATATCATGTGACCCCCTCATTGGAACGGGCTCGACGAGCTCGTTCCAAAGAGGGGTCACATGATATGGTTTTGTTGAAATATTTTGAAAAAAAGTATTTTTTCAGCTGCTGGATTTACATATTGCATATTTGCGTGGCCGATTCGTTGGGTAAAGGGTTAAGCCAAAATAAATATTGTTAGAAATTTTGCTGAGACACTCGAGGTTGAAACTGTTGAATTTAAATATCCTATCAGTAATGTCTTGAATCAAAGTAAACTCTGTTTGATTAGCTCTGTGGTTGAATAAAGCAAAATTATATTCAGTTGTCTCAAAGTGAGACGTAACAAAGACGAACAGAAAAATAAAATAAAGGTAGAAAATAAGCAGACCTTCGTTCTTGAGTGCTTTGTCTGAGAGGGAATCATAATTGGTTTTTATGGAACGTTATTTTATGTAGACATTCCACAAACAGACCAAACGTCGTCTGTAGAATATCAAGTAGAAAAAATGATGGAAGAATAATAACATTACATCAAATAAAAATGGTCTGGCTGTTAACGTTTATATTACCCTTCTCATTCGTAGTGTTAGTCCCGACACACTGCAAAATCGAAGAAATAATGAAAATGTTAGATTAACCCATCATGAACCAATAATATAAAACTTTTACAACTGAATTTTCTAGAATTGTATTTTCTGCCTATTAATATAACCGCCTAAAATGAATCATTAGCATTTTAAAAGATATGGCAATTTGCCAACTGGCAAATTGCCATATCTTTTAAAATGCTAATGGTTCATTTCAACCCAATTAAAGTCATACCTAGAAAATACAATTCTAGAAAATAAAATTGTAAAGGCTGTATAGCATTGTATGATGCAGTTTTAACTTGTGCATTCCTGTGAGATGAAAGTGATATCATCGCAATTGAAATATAAAAAAAAGTTACATCTTTACTGGTGAGGGAGACACGTTCTTTGTCATTGGAGTATCTGGCCTGCATGTAGTTTGTATGATTTATATTGTTTTGTGAAAATATTTGATTAATTTCTTCTGTAGTACGAGGAAAAGCACCATGTCATTTACTGACTGGGGACTTATACTACTCAAATTTTGCAAAGGTCCACATATTTGACACATCATTGTGAAATTTTCTTGTGACACATTTGCGTTGTTTTTGGTGAATATGATTGAGGAATGTATTGAGATGGTCCCCAGTGTTTACATTAGCTCTCTTGACAGGCAGACGTTTCGTGACAGTCATGGAAAGCATGTACTCCTTGATTTCCATGATGTTTTTGTGTACTGTCTACATGTACATGAGATGTGTAGGGTATTCAGTCTTCATTTCAACACAAACCCTTGTATTTAATGATTGAATATGGCGAATGGAAATGTAACAAGACATTTGTCTGAAGCAGAACTGTGGTGGGCTGTAGGCATGGTGGAACAAGGGGCTACCCATCGTCAGGTTGGTGAAGCCCTTGGTGTGCACCATAAGGTGACCACCAGAGCCTGGGCAAGATTTCGGCAGTATGGCACACCAGTCAGACGATATGGTGGTGGCAGAGACAGGGCAACATCTGCAGCTGAAGACCGGTGTTAGATCATTCAGGCCCGTAGGAACCGCTTTGACACAGCAACCCAGCTTCGCAGTGACCTTCAGGATGCATCCGGGGTAAATGTTTCAACGCAGACTATCCGGGCAAGATTACACGAAGGTGGTCTCCGATCAAGAAGGCCATGCATTCGCATTCTGCTGCCCAGAACCACCGCCAGGCACGATATGAATGGGCCATGGATCACGTTGGATGGACCAGAGAAGATTGACGACCTGACCTTTCTACAGCTGAGGCAAGGTACTGCCTGGACAACACGGATAGGCGTTCTAAGGTATGGAGAAGACCAGGAGAGCGATTCCATGCAGCCAACATTGCTGAGTATGATCGCTATGGTGGAAGGTCATTAATGGTCTGTGACGGCATCAACTGGGATCGACGTACAGAGCTCTGTGTCTTTGGCCGTGGTACATTGACTGCCCAGCGGTATACTGATGAGATCCTGGATGCCCCGTCAGATTTTATGCAGGTGCAGTGGGTGATAGATTCATTCTGACGGACGATAATGCCCGTCCTCATGTTGGCCATGCTGTACGCCCGGGAGTACCGACAGAGGGAGGGGATTGAGTGTATGGAATGGCCAGCAAGATCCCCTGACCGCAATCCAATCGAACATGTCTGGAATGAGTTGCAGCTTGCAATTTTAATCCCGTCCAGTCCAACCAAGAAGTGTTCAGGAGCTTGGTGCCATGCTGGTCTAAGAATGGAACAACATCCCACAAAGGACCATCTGGAACCTGATTGGGAGCATGATAAGGCGTTGTCAAGCTGTAATTAACAGTAATGGGTCTCATACTCGATATTGAACCCATATCAGTTCGCTCCGTCAACTTTTTGGCAAATTTGAAAAATTTCCTCTTTTACCCATAATATCCATTTTCCATGGTTATCGTATTCAAAAGCTAAAACATAATGTCAAGCACAAACAAAATCTTAATTTCTGTGCTAAATCGTTAAAGATATAATTAAATATAAAATATATACACTTTTCATAACAATATTTCAACTAAAACGTAAAACAGGTAGTTGGATATACTTGGTGCTCAGCAAACTTTGAGTAGTATATATTATAAAATTATCTTACCTTTTGTTTTATACCTGGATGTTCAACTAGCGTTCTTTCAAACTTAACTCTTAACCCGTTGAGTATTTTAAAAGTATTTCCATCAAATCTAGTCATGGCTGCTGTGAAGGAAAATACAATACAAGCTAATCACGGAAATCGCCTAACAAAACGATGATACTGTTTATAGGGGGAAATTTAGTTGAAAGTTCCCATTTTTTCTTATTTTAATGGCAAGAGACTTTCTTCCCGGGCAGGAATATCTGCCAGCAGAATGGAAGAGGTTGGTGTCCAAGCTTACAATTAGTGTTTTTCTGAATGTTCTTGGAATAAGCAAGTTCGAACGCAATAAGGTACCCTGCACTTTTGGAGTGGATACCTGACTGATATCACTCGAAGGGGGCCTAAAATAACATATCTTTACGCGTGGTGTCACCTCCCATGGAAGTATTTTATATTGGCCTACCTTGTAAAATAATTTGTACCCAACTTAAGATAACTTCTGGCTGTTCAAGAACTGAATGTGAATACTGAAACTGTTTGTGTTATTTTTGGGTGTTTAAAGGCACTTTCAAAATCCAGGGTGACTGAGTCACATAATCTCGGGCATAATGAAACTAGAACAGGCTCTCAAATCAATCGTTTATGAGGTATAACAGACTTTTCTAACATAAACTTCAGAAGAATAACTCGTTTTTTATTGGGGGTTGGGGGGGGGTGGGGGGGGGGTGTGGGGATTAAAGTCAAATCAGGAATGAAAACCTAAAATTTTCGCACCAACATCAGAAAATCAGTTTTTAGATTATTTTTGGGGGAGAAATTAATCCATTACTCGATTTCGACACACCACCATTTCCTCAGTAGGTTAGTCATATATTCGAGTGGTATTACAGGGCTGTTTTATAACTACTATGTCCTGCATATATCACATGTTATTACACACCTATTACTTTTCTTCCAGTTCCATAATTACAAATCCGTATGGAACATGTGATCCATACGGATTTCCGTTGACGGCCTATTTTTCCACATGACGTCATTGATTCAGCAAAAGAACTAAACTCCGCCCATTTTCGTAATCCGCCAATAGAAACGTCGCATTCAACTCGGAGGCTGCGGTGACAGCCAATAAATCGAATGTCAAATGGAAAATATTTGCTCAAATCCACCAAACTTTACGAAATTAAACTTATTCAAAAAATGGGATGTGATTTTATAACACTCAAGTTCTGACTTTGAAGAGAACATCTCTCAGATAACGGCATCTAATTTCTTTAAAATATACCAATAAATAACCTATTTGGACACACTTTTCTTTTATATTTTTTCTGTTTAGGTATTGCAGAAGATCAATAAATAACAAAGAGTCTTAAAGGTTGAAATTTTCTACACGTTTGAATTTTTAAATTAATGGATTCTATATCACCGAGGCGTGTGATAAACACTGAACCCCACGGTGTGTGAATGCGTTCTTCGATACGACACTCGAGGCTGTGCCCCTCGTTCTATCCTTCAGTACTGACATTCGTGCCGAATTGACGAACACATTCACACATCGTGAAGTTCTGTGTATTTATCAACTAATTCTTGGAAAACAAATACAAGGCTAGTTTTATTGAAGAAGATTAGTAATGTAATCGTAGCAACATGTATTTAGTACTTTTGTAGTCGCTCATTTCTCTTTTTGTACCACAGGTCTGTAAAACGAAGAATTGAAACATTTCCACCCGGAAAGGCATTCTTTTGCCACATTTATAACGTTTTTGCCACGTTTATAACTTATGTAAGTCGTCTCTCTAGCGCCTGTATAAGTTAGTTCATCTAAGTGGTACAGATAAGCAGATATATCGTTGTCTGGAGGAAGAAACTCTCATTTAACCCATTGAACTCTAGCGGTATCTTCCATGCCAGTTGAATGGCAGCAATTAGAAGAGCCCATATTCATTATTTGAGGTAGACCAATCAATATTTTCAACGGCAGCCTCGGGACTGCACATTAAAAATATTGATTTCACTATCCCACACGTTTACTGAACAGCCATCCTATAAAATTACGTTATGACGTATCATGTTCCTGGTTGGAAAAGCGGCCGCTCGGGTTCAAAGGGTTAATAGTCAGATTCAGTTGATTTTAAGCCAGTCGTCAATTCCGAGACCCGAACCAGAACGCAGCCCCCGCCCCCACACACACACACACGCTCAACCAAACTTGTTTACGGCCACGTGGTATGTACTCTTCCGACATTCCGGATTCCGACATTTTCAACAACGTTGGTGCTGGCTGAGCCCTAAAAATGAAAATCTGTGTCAAAATGGGAATAACATCGATCAGTTAAACGCAGTTTGTGATCTTTCTCGTGTTGGTTTCAGGTACGTTGCAGTTCGTCGGAAACGTCTACTTGGTTTGATGAACTAGTGTATCACTTAAAAATAGGGCGGTTCTCCCCCTTACTCGCGAATTCCGATCGAAAAAGTAGTGTGGATATATTCATTGCGAATGTGAGTAAATTATTCGTATTATTGCGTGTATTTGAGAACAGTAGACAATGTAAGATGGAGTGTCCTGGTGTCTCACGCTCGCCACATTGACAGGAAGGGGTAGGTGATAAATCATTATCCTCCAAGTGAGTACTCTCAACCAATAATTGTATATTTGAGCTATTTGCGATAACGCGCCAGTTGAAGGTTGCCGTCATCAGGAAAGTTTTGAAATTAATCACGGACGAATTTTCGCATACATACAAGGTCAGTTTTTTTTCCAGTGGTCAATAATGTTGGGGATGAAAGAAGACTGATATAATTGTGCCCGAGAAAACTAAAGTCTGTGGTTATGAGATGACCGTAGATTGATGGATGAATTCGACGAGGAGATGAGCGAAATAACTCTATTAGCAATATGTATGGGAGACATGTGATAGAGAATTAAAAAAAGCTGTCCCAGCTTATGTTTGCGGTGCCTTTCATGTAGAGAATCCCAGCGCGTTTCGAAATAAATTAGTGACTTACTAGCAATGATGGTTGCCCCCGTTATGGTCCTTGCTGCTGTACTTCTTCCAGCTCAGCGACTTTGGTTACCGAACATTTACTGAAACAACATCAGCGTATTCAAGAAGGTGCCTAACGAAGGCAAAGTATATTCTTTCTAAAACGCTCAGATCGATGTCAGATTTATGCTTCGTCAGTAGGTCTAGGCGCGACTAGGCTTTAGAGCACATATGGTCTATATGATCGTTACATGTACAGGTACTAATTAAAATGACTTCTAATCATTTACGATTGTCATCTTCGGTGCAATCTGTAAATATTGTTTCACGAAAATATTATTAAAATGAAAAGAATTTCAGTCAATGTTTAAAAAGGTCTCGTTTAACCCTTTGCCCAACGAATCGCCCACATCCGCCCGCGTAATATGCAAATTCAGCAGCTGACAAAATATTATTTTTAAAATCATTTCAACAAAATCATATCATAAGGGGCACATGATATGGTTTTGTTAAAAAATGTTGAACAAATTTAAAAAATGATATTTAAAATAATAAATTTTGATATCGTCTGCGTTGGGTAAAGGGTTAATGACGGATAATCGGCCCGAGGTTACAGCCATAGCCTTCATTTAGTGGAAAGTTTAGGAGGTTTTAGGTACTCGACTTTGATTGTTATTGGATAATGATAACGGCTCATGTCTGGAATAAATGGTTCAAGACCTCACAGACCTTTACATTAATCGTGTAATTGACTGCAAGAACTAGCAAAGAAGCCGACGACTTCGTAAAGCAAGTTGGCTTTCTCACAAGCTGTCTTAGGTTGAAATGATTATTTTAGAAAACCTGCCTCTGGTGGGAACCATTTGTTTGTTGAAATCACCCGTAATAATTAAGTCGACAGTTGACGTGTCTTTATGATTTTTCGGTGGATGATGTTATGGCATCCCATGTATCTGGGGAACTGTTGGATGGACGGTAAAAGTGCCTAATAATAAGGATGTACTCCGTTTTACGAATACTTATGCCACAGACACTCCGTATTCGACATCGCAACGCCGGGTCTGTGTTGAAAAGAAATACAGTGTAAAAAATTACTGTAATTTTTTACGGTTATATGACCGGCAGCTAGTTTCCAGGCATATGACCGTAAGCAATACGGCAAACCGTAAACATTTTTTAACTGTCATTTGCCGTATATTCCCGAAAATTTTTTTACGGTTTGCCGTTATTTGTACGGTCATATGTCTGGAAACTAGCTACCGGTCATATGACCGTAAAAAATTTCAACCATCATTTGCCTTATTTTCCCGTAAATATTACCATCAAAATAATTACGGTCAAAATGACCGGAGGCAGAGTTCCAGTCATATGGCCTTTAATCAACTGAAAACCATAATTTAATTCCAGCCATCATTACCAGCATTTTACCAAAAAGGGTAAATAAATCCCTAAGTATGCCGGCCTTAGCGGAGATCCGTGGCCACAAGCCATAAGATCCATCGAATATCAGTGACGCAGTATGAACAGTCTGCTATTCTGCATGATTACCGAAACAATTATACGCATAAAAAAATGACGTTATTTGATTTTCATGTCCAAGACTGCAATGAACGTGATTCACTTGGAAACAAACTTACAAATTGATAGTAATACGTTGTTGTTCGTCTTCAAAAGCATCGGGCGTCCTTCTTGGAAATGGCGACTTCCAGAGTGGCATATGGCAAGGCCGACCCGACCCATAATTCACCATTTTTACCGCCGTGCGACGTAATTGAACAGCGTGACGGGAGAAATTCGTTCATTGGATCAAATTCGCTGGGTTTTCTACGGCAACACCGTTAAAATTAATTTACGGCCTCGAGACCGTTGTATTTGACAGTCATCTGACAGTACTTAACCGTAGAATTAAAGTAATTTTTTACAGTGTATACCGTGGTTAATGTAGCAATGGCATCTCCTATCGTCAGGCGGTCGAATCGCAATGGTTCTTGGAACATATGGAGCAGGGCATTGGGTGTGTGATCATAATGCGAAGCCATGTCTCAGTCAAAGCAGGGGAAGTGAGCGCCAATGATAAAAAGTTGCTTTATGAAAGAAACAATTCGGCGGCTATTCTCTTGCACGTTTG
Organism: Pictodentalium vernedei; assembly: GCA_031216915.1. Classification (NCBI taxonomy): domain Eukaryota; kingdom Metazoa; phylum Mollusca; class Scaphopoda; order Dentaliida; family Dentaliidae; genus Pictodentalium; species Pictodentalium vernedei. Next base: position 313,750,442 of record CM062297.1, read on the forward strand.
AAGCGACCCAGTTCTGATGTTTTTGCCATCCCACTTATTCTTCGTTGGTAAAGACCTTACGTCTTTTCAGATCCGATTCCTTATTCACGGAACATTGTTCAGTTCTTATTGCCCAGCCCTTATGACTGCCTGTTGTGCCCCACGGTGGTCCAGAGTGTGGGCTGCGAGCAAATCAGGTGAGTGGTTGCGGCATGTTCACAGTTTGAATGATTGACAGCGTTGGCGCTGCAGTTTGAAAATATTGATTGGTTTAAAATACACGTTCACTTAGCAGCCATCCTACTTAATGTTCCTGTGCCGGAAAAGCCACCTCTCGGTTTCAAAGCGTTAACCCTTTACCCAACGTAACGGCCAAAACCGGCCAGCGCTATTCTCAAAAATCGCCAATTAATTTTCAAAATATTTTCATTTTTTGTCTCAAAAACATAGGTTATGACCCCTCGTTGGAACGAGCTCGTCGAGCTCGTTCCAACGAGGGGTCATAACCTATGTTTTTGAGACAAAAAATTAAAAAAATTAGTTATTCAAGAATTATTTTTTTTGCAAGTGTCGTCTGCTTTTCATGTTAGGTCAAGGGTTAAGCATAACTAAATTTAACGAATAGATTCTAAAGACTACCACGCTGTTATTATTTTACCTATTATTTCAAAACTTATTATATTTCGTTTTCCGATAGCCAAAACATCGTAGAAGTGGGGAAACATTATGTAGTTTGATGTTCGGGATTATATTACGTTTGTATTATATTTGATCCCAAGACCCGGCGCAGATGATAATGATAATAATACATTAACTGTACATCGTGTTTGGACGCTTCGATATCCTTAGTAACAAAGTTACGCTCATTGGACTAGTGTACCCAAGTGGGTGAGGGAACAATCTGTGCTTTTGAATACAGTATTCATGGAATATAGAGTAAGTTATAATAAACTGCATTTGCCTTAGAATATTAACATCAGTAGTATGTCTCGTACGTTTCATGCCATATTGGCAGGATCTCATGCAGGATCTCATGTGACGCCATAGTCACGTGACCCAGTGGCACCATGTTGTATTGTTATGGTAACCCGCGTGAGCGGCCATGTTGTGATGTCATCCCCATAGTGATATGTGGTGTTAGTGCGCATGCGCAGCGCATGTTATTAGGGTAATACGTGTTTCCGTCGTCCATTTTGTATACTGGAGGCCGCCATCTTGGTTCCTATGACCTAAAACCTTCTTATAGGACAGGGGTATGTTCTGAGGGTATGTTCCTTTGTATGAGAGTAGTTTTTCGATTCGTAGAATTACCACAAACAACCCGACAATCCCTCCAAATCACCAAAATCCACAAAAACCTGCCAATATGGCATGAAAAGTGCCAATATGGCATGAAACGTGCGAGATATTCTACTAACATCCATGCATCCGTGTAGATAAGTTTTGGCCTGTAAATCGTTTCCCATATGAAACGAACATGTACTCCTACACTGATACAACCAGTAGCGATCCAGTATTATTTTCATAGTTTCTGATCATGAATTGGAAAACAGCCAGTTGTTTGCCTTGTCTGTCTTTGCAAAACTCGAGGCTTGCAATAAAAACTGGCGAGCTGGAGTTAGGATCAAGTGCTTTTAACCCTTTACATAGCATGAAAAGCAGACGGCACTTGCAAAAAAATTCTTGAATACCTATTTTTTCATTAAATCTCTCGAAAACATAGGTTATGACCCTTCGTTGGAACGAGCTCGACGGGCTCGTTCCAACGAGGGGCCATAACCTATTTTTTCGAGACAAAAAATGCAAAAATTAATGAAAATTAATTGGCGATTTTTTAGAATAGCGCTGGCAGGTTCTGGCCGTTACGTTGGGTAAAGGGTTAGAGGAGGTATTTTAAAGAGATGCGCCAACGTTTGAGGCCTATCTATATATGGATCGTTTGGGGGGGGGGGGGCGATGACGTTCAAGGTAAGATCCAAGTCACTGCAGTTGAGGGGAGAGTTGGAATATGCGAGAACAGAGCATGCCAAATGCAACTTAAGGGTAACGGAGACCTTGGAACCATTTCAGTTCAGAATTCCCCAAATATTTGCCCAGAAGATCAAGATTCCTTGAGACACTAATGCGGAAATGAGATGAAAACATGAGGGATAAGTGGATGAAGAATGACATGAGGGTAAAGGTCAATATTATAGTTAGGAAGGTCCCAAAAACACCAATGGGGTTGGGGATAATTATGAAACAGTTTTGGACTGAATGCAGGGAAATTAGGAGGGAGAGTCGGGAGAAATAACCCAGCCGGAGACGAGGTTGATGTAGGGATTCTCGTTAGGGAACCGCGACAAATCAGCAGAAGGTCAAAGAATTATTATTATTATCTTTATAACTATCACTGACACTCAAGAGTCCCCAAGAGACTTAACCATTCAGAAATGTACTGTGCAATCACAGTGATTTAATTATGCTCACTCTAAAACAGTATTTTATGGTCGCTCTGATAGTGATGTCCTTGATCAAGCATTTGTTTCAGAACTGATTTAAGTGCGGTAATTGAAAAAAAATAACTCTTACTGCCTATAAGAGACCAAATGTCTCACCTATGGCATAAGTTTGCAATAAAATCGCTGTGGATACTCAGCTTTTAATTTGTCCATCGACACATTATCAGGGCCGTAACTAACATTTTTTCGGGGGGGGGGGGGGGGGGGTTGTAGAACGTCGGTGCCCGTCGTCTCGGTCATATCGCCCAACAATTTTGAACACGCATAATTGCTTTTACCAAAGTCTTATACGCTACACATATACTTTCTAATGATAGAATACTCACATGGCAGAACATTTATTTAAGTATTGAAGGCATTTTTTTATAATCTTTATTGGAGTATGAACGTGTGGAAATAGGTACAAATTATGTATGAATCCCGAAGGGATTCGTACAATTTGGACCCATTCTCACACGTTCATACTCCAATAAAAATTAGAAAAATTGCATTCAATTCTTATAATTACATTCCGTAACTGTTTAAACTACTTTTTACCAAACAATAAAGCAGAAAGACGAAATAAAACATGTACGAACGAACGAGGCGAAAAACCACCCTCACACAAAAGACAAAGCGCACAACTCTGAGTTGAGCGCCGGTTTTCGGCATTGACCCAAATTTGTCAAATTGCCGTCTTTCGCAACGAAACTTGGAATGTTCAAAACAATTTATTTAAAATATCAGTAAACTATAATCACTGATCACTGCGAGAGGCGCTAAAAGTTATAAACCCGCCCAAACACCGCCCGAATTACATTCTGTCAACTGCGCTCTACCGTAAATGCGGGTCAAAGTTCGACCAAATGTATTCATTGGAAAATGAATTACATTTGGTCCTGACGTTTTCATCCAGCTGACCAATGGGAATTGAGTATTTGGCCCCAAAACGTATAACTACATTAACAATGTAATTATTAAAGTTTTATGACAGTGATGACATTTACACACCAGCTCGGCGGAGAGAGGTGTCCGACCATCTGACTGCTTTCAACGGGTCATAAAAATCATTTGTTATTAGTTAAACGTCTCCCTGGATGTGGAATTCTACCGATATATTGAGTCGGAAATTGATTGCACTTTCCAGGTATATTTTTGTCGGGCAAGCAAGAGGTTTTGCCCAACTGAGTACTCCAAAGTATGTGTATATTTTTTGTCGGGCAAGCAATAGATTTTGCTCAACTGAATACTCCAAAGTGTGTGCATATTTATGTTGGGCAAGCAATGACGTCTGCCCAACTTGGTATTTCATAATTTCTGGCCCAACCTCTGCCCGATGAAACCCATGATCGGAAGATTTGGGGTGGGGTGTCACCCCCACACACACGCCCCACAGAAGTTACGCCCGAGCATAAAATAATGCGCGTTCTAAAGATAATAAAAATACACTATGACAACCAGAGGCCGTTGGCGAGGATCGGTCGATCGAACAAGATGAACAGAAGTAAATGTGTCATGGGGGGAGTGATGATTGGTGCCTCCAGAGAATTTCCCAGGGTCGAGCACTGAAGCCCGGAATTATATGAGGGTGAGGTCCCAAGTAGAGGCTATGGGTCCTTATTTCCACCCTATCCCCTCCAGGTGGTGATTTCTTTTTGCATAAGTGAGGGAAATTGTATTACCCAGAGTATTTAAGTCTCTGCCTATTTGAACAAGAGACGACAGTAGCAATACAATCTCTTGGATAACTGAAGATGTTCAGCTATCCGTCAAAAGCATAGCAGATGGCTACTATTGGAACGAGCTCGTTCCAATGTGGGGTCAAGATCTGTTTTTTTTAGACGAAACTTTATGAAATTACAAAATTGTAATGGCGAGTTTTGTAAATAGCGCTACCTTTTTGGCCGGTAAAAAACTTCACTTGTCAATTCTTGTCTGTTGCTGGGAGGCTGAAGGAGTGGATGGAATTGGGCTGACACACGTTACAACTGAAACAGTTTTGTGTAAAAACCTCCATCTCGTAGGGTTTCCCCTGGATAAATCGAATTCTAAGAAAATGCACAATGAAGAATATACTGTCGTATTGAAGCCGAATCCCATCAGTAGACAGATTGCTGATGCTTTTTAATTAGTTTTTTTTAGAGTGACCGTGTTGTTGGGTACTTCTACTTGAGATCATTGGAGATGTTGTATTCAGTTCAGAAGCAGAGATTAACATTAACAATGTAGCGCGTCGCCAGAAAATTCTGTCTCAAAGACCTTTCTCTTGATATTTGTTAACCCTTTACCTAACAGGAAAAGGAGACGACACTTGCAAATAAAATTCTTGAATAACCATTGTTTTCATTTTTTGTCTCAAAAACATAGGTTATGACCCCTCTTTGGACCGAGCTCGTCGAGCTCGTTCCAATGAGGGGTCATAAACTATGTTTTCGAGATAAAAAATGAAAAAATAATGAAAATTAATTGGCGATTTTTGTGAATACCGTTGGCCGGTTTTTGCGGTTACGTTAGGTAAAGGGTTAAAGGAAAATATCCTCCACCATACGTCTGTCTCCTCCAACGTAATGAATCGCAATTTGCTTTCGACGCCCTTACTGTGTGCTAAATCGCAGGATATTATTAGCTAACATTTATCCGTTGCTAAAGGATAAACCAACATGAAAAGAAAATTCCTTATTTCCTCTTCGAACCATGATTGCTCTCAGCACCCACACAATTGATAATATTACTGACCCAAGGTATTGTATTACAATAGCGGGGAAGGGGGTGGGAGGGGTGGGGGGTTGCTGCATGTAATGGTTGGTCGTTTATCGTACAGCATGACTAGTGTTTATTTAGAAGTCTTGTTTTCCATTTATAATATTGGTTTCATTTCAAGAGAACAGAATATTTTAACCAACAATGCTTCCTCATAATTTTTTATTCACAACTCACTACAACATTTGTAAAAGCCTTTTTTGAATAAGAGAAAATTTTCATTGTTTGCCTCAAATATAGCTAACCATCCCGCATTGAAGATGGCACGAACAGGCTAGAAATATTCCACCACGGTTCAAAGGGTTAATAATTCAATTTTTTTCATTCATCTTACTCTACTGGATTGCATTACTATTACGTAGTCGTCAAAAGACTAAAAAAAATTATATTCCATTTAAAGAAACCATAGAAACATAACGGCATTTTACCCAAATATGAGAAAGTGAATCTTTTTATATTCATTAGTTTCAGCAGTTATGGTCGGTGGAATATAAATAAGCCAGTGATAACGTCTGCCCTTTACCAAAATTCGCATTGTACCATCTTCCATATTCTTTATGCAAACAGAAGTCAAACAGTTATAACGTCTGCCTATTACCAAAATTCGCATTGTACCATCTTCCATGTTCATTTATACAAACAGAAGTCAAATCGCCGGGAAGTGGTCAAGTGGAATACTTTAGAGCTGCCCGTGTGCGTATTCTTGTGCTCATACTTTAGGTAAAAGACGTCTGAATCTACCAACACCAATTTGGATACAATGATACCCTTAAGCCATTTTTGCTCAACTGAGTTTCATTACCACAATTTAATGGCCAAACTGCCGGTTTTTCTATGCACGGCTCCAGAAAAGAACATACCTATTGTAAAACTGCGTTGTTGAGAAATGAGTTTACATGCTTGCAATCATTTTTTTAAGATATTACTCGCATGAGCCTCGTTTTCGCCTAAATTTATTGGTTGGAAAATTAACGGGCATTCGTCTATAAACGCTATTCTTTGAAAGGCGGAGTACCACTTACAGTACAGTGTCCGCAAAAAACATTCTTTCTCTCTATCGGATCGCGATCAGGAGGACACACCCTCAGCAGTCGACCGGTTTAATTAAATGCAGTACTACGACAGGGGCGGCGGAACGGTTTTCAAAGTTTGTGTGTGTGTGGGGGGGGGGGGGGGGGGCCGGATCGGGCGATGGATGGTCGTCAGTATGACGGGCCGACCATGATTCACCCCATCGTACGAAAATTTTAAATTCCAGGTTCACAAAACCCCCATCTCTATGCATCTGAGCGGATATTTTGAGATTTTTCAGATGTATTTGAAAGATTTCACACTTTGAGGGCCGTTAAAAAACGTCGGTAAAGCATACAGGTGAGGTCTATTTCTCAGCTTTGATCGTAACGACCAAAGCTGATAAATAGACCTCACATGTATGCTTTACCAGACGTTAACAGTAATTATACTGTCTGTGGATTATCTTGTCTTGGGGTTGATTTGGTACTTGTATGTCTGTAAGATTACGAACAATTTCAGTTAACCGATTTTTTAACAGACTGCATATATTTTAGCGTTTTCTGTCACTTACTGCAAAAACATGATCCGAAATCCATCGAAACTGAACCAGCACGAGAGAAACATAGTTGGCGAAAATATGAGGGAGGCTCTGGATCGGCCCCTTGTTTCACCAGTCATTGGTTGTGTTAAAATATATGCATACAAAAACATGGCCCGGCAAAAAAGTGGGGGTGGGGGTGGGCTGGACCCCCCGGTTCTGCGCCCCCTGTACGATACAATGTCGCATCAAGAGAGACAAAGGAAATGAAAACTTATCAATTCCTTTTCCTCGTACTTTTTTCCACAGGCGAGACCATATACACATAGAATTAAGGAGAAACTGTCTCTGTCAGAATTAAGGCAGAAAATGCTCTTTAGATATATTCAAGAGGGTTTGCGCTATGCAGTGCAAAATATATAGAGGATATTCACGAAAATTTGATGAATACCGAAAATATCTCGTGAGTGGCTACAAAGAAATATGAGGATCTTCACGAGCGACGCAGTCGCGAGTGAAGATCCTCATATTTCTTGTAGCCACGAACGAGATATTTTCGGTATTCATCAAATTTTCGTGAATTTTCTTTTTATTTAATGCTCTACGACTACAAACTCTCCAATTTGTGGCCTTTATTTGCCATTAAGGCGCAAAATTTATGTGCCGAACCGGCGTCCATACAAAAATTACAACAACCAAACTCCAACCATTGGAATGTGTGAATATCCGCACAAAAAGTAGTCCCGTCTTATTTCTCCCCTAACTTTACGATTTACCAAGGCTGGCGAATTGAAATAATCGCAATGTGTTTCGAAGAAATAGAACAATAACAAAAAACACCACTTTCTTATTTTCAATAACAAGACACGTCATTTTATTTTTTTTGAACTCAATGCACTGAAGACGTGTGAAGTTGAACTGAAGAAATTTGAAAGTGATTTCGGCTTTTCGCTGGAAGGTGAATGAGAAAGTCAAACTTTGAAACCGCTGATTTAATGAATTGATTTAGTCACTGTCACTATCAATTATTCGAATTCGTTTGTATTTGGGACTCTGGAATTCATTACTGATGTGCTGACTCGTTTAAAGTACATGTGATTCGTCATCCGAACCTACGATGAAATATCGATTTCTAAATATCATTTTGATATTTCGTTTTGCCGACCGACAGGGGAATATGACTTAATTTTTCAGCGTGAATTGATGCCTGAGCATTAAATAAAATGCGCTATTAGCGAGATCGGTGGTGCAATCATGAATAGAACTGATCAAACAGAAAAAAAATATTGAGACTACAGTATGTGGAGGGTGAATTACTACTAAATCGCCTTTGGATAGATGTTTTACTTAGTAATTATTTTCAATTCCTGAGGACACAACATAAGAAACACTTGCAAACATTCATGACATGGACCACCGGGTTGCGCCCGGTGATTCATATGATGAAAGTGTGTCACTGTTTCTTGTGCTGTTATGAACAATTATTACCACTTTATAGGGCGTTCCTTAGTTCATTAACAAAGTTCAACAGGGCATTACGGGAACGTAACGCTCAGCTTAAAAAGTCACGTGATGTGTCCGGCCGTTAATGGGTTAAACATCTCGTTAACAGCCCGACACGTCAAGTGACTTTTTGTTCCTCACTGTCGTACACTCGAAAATGGAAACAGATTCCAGAAATGTTTTCAACCTGTAAACAATGCGATTTTTATTTTAATTATTAAATATGTAAAATGTCCAGCAATGTTAGTCCCATAAGAACAAACAGCTGTATAGAGTAAGTAAGTCTGTATACATTTTAAGCCTATATTCCTGACTTAAAAGCTGTAAATATCGGATCTGTTTTCAAGTTTTCTAACTTCGTTGCAATTGAAAGCGTGCCGATCACGTGATAATCATGTGACACCAGTTTGTTTGAGAACAGGCGATAATGTCATCTGCTAAAATTGAAAACGTTAAAAATGTCTCAATCAAGCGAATTGAATGAAGACGAATTGGCTGTTTGTAGCTGCCATGTAAGGTACAGGGTCAAAACTTTCTCAAAATCGCAGTGGTAATAATAGTAATAACATGACTTTGTCGGGCCTTGTGGTTTATTAACTGCCCAACAGGTGTGAATAACAGCCCTTCAGCTTATTAACGACCCTCGACTTCGTCTCGAGCCTTTTATAAGCTGTCGGATTGTTATTCACACCTGTTGGGCCGTTAATAAACCACTATGCCCTCCAAAGTCATGATATTGTTATATTATAAATATTTTCGAGTGGAGAATATATATGGCACTGCGATTCAGTAGTTATCCACTCTCTTCATTCTGTGTATGCAGACGAATTTTAATATATATTTACATCAATACATACACCAAGAAGAAGTTAGGAATGGTGTTAATGATCTCTATTTACTAGTATAGAATTAGTGGGCACGCTGTTTTTCTACAAGAACTGAGTTACGCTTATAGGGTAGTTTGAGTTTGATGGGGACAAAAAGTGCACTTACTCAGCGTGCTATTACTTTAAAATAGTGCACTATACAGTGGCAGGAGTTCACGCTTCAGCTGTATGGCATTAAGCTAAAACAGCGCAGTTCAGGTAGATGCATCTCGGGTTGAATCTGGATGACCAATAGTCACAAAACTCTGTTATTACTTGTACTTTTTCATTGGCTTTAAGAATGGTTAGCAGAGTCAAAACTCCACCCTGTATATGTTTATATGGTAATATAATCTGCACATAATGCACGTACTACATTACCCTAAACAGGAGAAAGTCTGTTTGAAAAAGTTTATTTACCAATCAATATAATAAGCAGCACCACTCAAAACAAAGTCTTTTCAAAACAAATGACCATGCAGCTGAGCAAATCTCATAGAATTACGATACGAACTTCACGGGGTCAACCTAGCATTTTTGAATGTGTTTGGCATATAGAATATATGGTTATATCAGCCGTTTTCGAAATAGAAGGTCAAGGTCAGCAATTTCAAGGACAAGGTCACCCCGCACGGGCAACCCGAAGAAGTCAAAATGATCGATGGGTCAATATACCCGCACATATGAAATTTTAACCCGATCGGCACGGCCGTATTCGAATTAAAAGGTCAAGGTCACCAATTTCAAGGTCAAGGTCAACCCGGGCACGGCACCCACCCCATGTTACGCGAAGGGACGAATTACCCCTGTGTACAAAATTTGAGATCGATCGGTCGAGAAACGGAGGAGTCCACCCGGAACAAAGATAGATAGATAGATAGATAGAGAGAGAGAGAGAGAGAGAGAGAGAGAGAGAGAGAGAGAGAGAGAGAGATTCGCATTTATATATTAGATTATGTGCGATAGGTAGATAGGATAGTGATGTTGAAACATTCTTTTATCGACAATAACAAAGGTAAATAGATTATTTTGCAAATCTGTGTTTTATTGCTTCTATTCAACATCGGACATGTACGTATATATTACCTTTCATAGCTTAGCCTGTCCCAACTGGACTGCTGGAACGTCATCTAAAATCGTCGCCACTCAATCTTCCCCTCTTAGATGGAGTCAAGTCAATCAACGCAGTAACTCCTACCAGTCTATCACCTTTGATTACGTGAAACTTTCACTTCATCAAACGCCACTATGTTCACATACATTACGAGCGCCGTGGACTGGTTACTTTCCACGGGTTGGCAATATTTCCACGGACGCAATAATATTAGATTCTAAACACAAAGTATAGGAATAACCATCAACAATTTAATTAATGAAGCACCGGGTAAAACCCGGTGCTTCAATAATTAAAATTTTGCTGATGATGATTTCTATTACCTGATAAAGGCATGCGTGGACATTACTGACCATGCGCGGATTATGACCAGTCCACGGCGACTATACTGCATGGCCATGAACGTAACCTGAATATTTGTTTTGCAACGCTATGCAAACACAGAAATGCAGTTTGCATCCACTAAAACGTTTTTTTCCACACAGAAACAGTCACCAATTCCCGGAGGCACGTTTTCTGGTGACTGCTTTCTGATAAAACACAAATTGATCCGTCGCCAAGAATTTCCCGTAGATTTCGGTACAAATAAATAGCTTTTGTTTGAGGTAATCTATTCAGATCGTTTAAAATTTTACTTTTACTTTCGATTCGTGCTTTATCCTATTTTCACAGACGCCATACTATTAGATTCCAAACACTTAATTGTAGCAATAAATCAAAAGTTTAATTAATGAAAGACTGGGTAAAACCCGGAGTTTCATGAATTAAAATTTTAATGATGATGGTTTTTATTACCTGGTAAACGCATGCGTGGACATCACAGCCAATAATGTCAATAGTAATTAAAATATGTGTACATTGAGAACATATTCATTTTCACCGACGTCGAAGTGTATTCTTTAAATAGCGATCGGCGATTGCGAGGCATCGGAAAACTAAAAACCTTCGAGAATATCCTCGTTGTTGAGCACCTTACCCTCAAGAAGACGGCGGTACAGACACATTTCTGTATGTGGCTAATGAACATTCCAGTAATCCCGTTGTATAAGTATCAGAGGGGAGCGCGGTGGCTCAGCGGTAGACTGTTGGACTTCTATGCTGGAGGTCCCGAGTTCGATCCCCGTGCAGGACGACCCGCATTGTGTCCTTAGGCAAGGCACTTTATCCCGGTTGCCTACATAGGAGCACGATGACGCCACGTACTAAGGCGTACTGCATGTCGATGGTGCACATGTCTTCAACCTCTGTAACCCTCTTTGAGCGGAGCTTGAACAGAGAATGTTGAAGAGCTGACAGTTGCATCATCGATGCTCGGTGTTTCCGGGTACTCCGGCTTCCTCCACCCGTAAAACTGTCACGGTCCCGATTAGCCATTGTGCATAAATATGTGACCTTAAACACCAATAAATAAATAAATAAATAAATAGGTATCAGAAGCCTGTCCTGGATTTGGTTTACACTATTGTCATGGCATAGTTTTGTGTTTCGTAAACTTATTGAATTTGAATGTTATTTCGACAGCCGTGCGTTGGTCAGTCTTCTGGTTAACGTTTCAGACAAGAAGATAACTGCGAACACCTAATAGTACTTTCAGACTACTGTCATTGAATGGCCATGTATTATCGCTTTTAACCCTCAGAGGCCTAATTCCGACTTTGATAACTTTTTAATGTAAAGGAACATGTGCCCCAACATGCATTGCTTGGGTAAACTCAAAACTTGTTTTCTTTCTAAGCACCTTGTCAGTTGTTTCTAGGCAAGTCTTGGCTACCTCTGAAGGCAGCCAAGACTTGACCAGAAATAACTGCAATGCCACAGGAGCTAGACTTTCAAAGTATAAAGAAAAAGTATAAAAATCTCCAGCTCCAAGGGTTAAAGTGTGATTTTGGTGGTCGAAACCATAGGTCCGATCCCTTGATAAATATTGTTATCTAAAGGCTAACTATTTTTCTATTTTCTTTATTCAGATACAAATAATTGGATACAATGCTCATTTATACAAAAACTACAGCGACGCAGTAACAAAACCTCACGGCCTAGCAATTCTAGCAGTATTTGGAATGGTGAGTATAAAACAAGTTACATTTACAATTCGTTTATTTTTTACCCGTCAGTGGGATTTGTTTGTTTTGGAAGAGCCTTAGCCATACAGCATGTGTTTCCGTTGATCGAGTGGTATATGTTTGAAACTGAACCGTGTCAGTATAGTTATATTCTTAAATGACGACACTACATCCCACTTGCTTAAATGGGAACTCAATAATCCTGTGGGCTGTGACATACGACACATCAGCCCCACACAATCGTAAGCAAAGTTTCTCTGGGATCAAGTGTAAACTGTCGGTATGTGGCCTGTCAATATATATATTTCATTACTGTGGTGCTTTCCAGATACCTGGGCAACCGCCGCCAGCAACACTGAAGACAGTATTATGTGATTCTGGTCGTTGAAAGGAAGAAACCCAATTGATTATCCTGAACTCATGCCAAGCTTGAAATGTTGCGACTGTGGTGATTGCTCGTCTGAATTGGGCTTTGTTGTGATTCTGCGTGGAAACCATTTTTATGTAGCACATGAATTCCGCGGTAAGGTATTTTTGTTGTGGAACTGCAATAGTTTTTTTTCTGAACGCCGAGTTACTGTAATCGCATATGCGGTCTCTTTAGTGATCAGATCACAATATGATGACAACATGGTAACACCAGTGGGTCCAGATATCACAAATAAAAGATTGCAAAATCAAGACCGAGTGAAGAAAAAACAAATGTATCTAGCATTTGAGATTCAATATTATCACAGTGCTTTCTCGACATTTGAGGTTTCTGAATGTGCAGTGGGAACGGAGGACAGAGTAATTCTCTGTCCACCCGTATAACCACAGCACCTTACCTGAATGGTGTGACCCCTTATTCATGATGACATTTTCCCAACAAGGTTATTAATCCTAGTGGGTTCGGCTCGATTTATCATAAAGAAACGCAAGCATACTCGCATGCACCCTTGACGAAGACCCCAACCCTCCCCCGCCCCCATCGTTGAACTTCCCTACAGTTAGCTGTAACCACTGAAGGGCCTAATTAGGACTGCGCATGTCAGTAGCAATCTTTTCGCTTTGAAAATCATTTGCCTTGAGGGCATGTTCTTTTCAAATCGAGGGCAAAGTGTTGTCATTTTTGAAAGGTTTTACTTTCACACTGACAAGTAACACACCTTCGTAGCACGGTAACATTGGTCTGATATGGCATTTGCCGAGCCTTTGCCTATTGTCGTACCAATTTGCGAAGGCTACCATCTGCTGATTGCTGTTCCATTGGCTGAAGAGAGAAAGAGGTAGTCAGTGAAGCGAGAATCGGAACCAGATGACTTTTTTACAGTATAATGTTAAAAGTCATCCGCGATTCTTCAAAAAACCGGCAAGGTTTTGGTTAGGAACCGATCATGATCTTTGGTTGATTGGACCACATCTCAGACACGTACACATATCTGTGTGAAGTCTGGGCTGAAAATTGTAAAGAGGTCATAATAATGTGTCGAAGATGCCATATGTATATTCTCCAGAAATTTATAACTGAATATAAATAAAAGCTAAGGAAAATAATGTCGTTGTCATGTTACCAACACTTTAAAGTGTAGCCTGGCCTACATTCTGGATTTCAAAATTTCCTGTTATGGTGGAGCGAGAGTTACAATTTTCACCAAGGTCGGGCACCGTCGGTACGAACTTCAAACTTAACTCAAAATACTTCTTAAATACAATAACAAACGAAACATGTCCGAGTCGTTCGTTTATTATTATTGTTTTAAAAATTACTTTATTTTAAAAAACGTAATTCTCTCAGACATTAATAATACACGAAGTTTCGGAAAATGGTCAGGCCTTTGTTCAAATTAGCGGCTTTCGGAGAAAATGCTGGCATTTGGGCGACCAACAATCTCTTCGACGGACAACAAAAATATTCGACAGACACGGACATGGGGCGAACTGACGCCGCCCCCGGTCATCATACCAGCTTCGGGCCTGAGTATAACCTTTTAGTGGCTCCCAACATTGAGACCCGGTAAAATTAATCGGAAATGGGAAAATCACAGAACTGAGCAAACCACTGTAAGGGTTCTAGATTGCATGTCACTGTGGACAAGAACAGACTTAAAAACATTCTCAAGAGACAATGTATGAGTGAAGGCGTGAGTTCAAATCTAATTAGTATCACTTGGGATTATGACCTTAAGCACGACAAATCTATATTTGGCCACGTGGGAGTAAGACACATCAATGTTATCTGGCAGGTGTCGCATTGATTGCCATTAACTTTCAACCACTGAGACATTGGTTCGACCAGTTACGACCTTTAAGGTTGAAACATATGGCAATATTGTCGGGCAGCTAGGTACACCCCCTATGGGACCCCCCCCCCCAGGACCGAACGGGACCGTTTTTTTTCATTTACCTGGACATCTCAAGAGTAAATTTTCAGATGTTAACAAGAAACCATCCTGTCCGGATATGACGTAATCCAAGATGGCGCCTATGAGGGTGGGTCAATTTCGCGATTTTACACCATCACTAATTTTTCTCGATTACGGAAAAACTATATGAATTAACTCATTCGTATTTCTGAAACCATTCCCCATATAACAATATCAATTAAATAAGTGAAAATCCAAGATGGCCGCCAAAATATGCCTCAAAATAGACGGAAATCGAGTTTTTCGACACTTTTTTCGCAAAGAACTTATACAATCATGATAACAAAATTAGAAAACTGTAAACTATTAGATGTTATGTTGATCGCAAATTATTCTCCGATAATACCCAGCGTGAGCATGCACCATCGAAAGCCGATATGGAAAACAAGATGGCCGCCAGTGCGACCACCCGGTTTCAATTATCCCGCTTTTGTAATGGACAAGTTTGCACTATCTCAAGTTGTGTGATGGTTGCGGAAAAAAATGTTTGAGACACGGCACAGGGATCAACTGTATCCGACCAGGATGATTTCTTGTTAACATCTGAAAATCTACTCTCGGTCCAGGTACATGAAAAAAACGGTCTCGTTCGGTCCTGGGGGAGGGTGGGGGGGGTGGGGGGTGGTCCCATAGGGGATGTACCTAGCTGCCCGACTAATAAGTCAATGTCCTAAAAAATCGTCCGACAATATTATAAGTTGTGGTGATGAATTGACGGTAACATGTTCCGAGGATTGCGTCTCGGAGTGTTTGTTGAACCGAGACGCGGGGCGTCGAGGTTAAACACACGCTCAGAACCGCACACCTCAGATCATTTTACCGTCAATTCACCACGATAACGTACATGTTCCTATAAGACCCTACCCATAGCCCAAACACGCATCGTGAAATAAACAAGGCAACCTTTAATGATAATATGTTTAGTAAATAAACCTCTCGTGTATCCCACCACGTCACGGGAAAAATAATCAATAAATCTGATAAAAATCGAAATTCGAAGATAAACTGATTTGTAAGTTAAACAACTTTGCGCATTCAATTTTTGTTTATGGTGATGTTAAGATTTTGTATTTTGCATCCGATGTACATTGGAGGGGCAAAAATTTCCTATAGTTGGAAATTCGGAGGGCAAGTCATGAGTAGTTGGAAATTCCATCTATCTGGATTTTAGAGCTCCTTTGGTGATGCTGATGTCTCCGTTACTTCCCAAAATTCCAACTCGATTTCAAATCGGCAAAAATTCCATCTGTTACTATTTACAACTACAGTGTACGCAATATCGAGCTTCATAAGTATGCATGATATCAATCGGTACAATATTTCTAAAGTACGTTACTTATCGTAATAAAAAGAAAATCCTCGAAATGCACTTCAAGAAAATCATAACATGCAAAATCGTTATCCTGAGTTAATTGCATCATTCACAGTTACAAAATCATGAAACATCGAAAATTGATAATTCCTGCATAAGATCTGATATAATGTCAAGAGAGTGTGAATTGCTCAAAGTTCTCAGCTTGAGCATTTGTTTAGCACATATTCAGTTCCCCGAAGAATACCAAATAATTATTATTTATTAGGGTTTAACGGTACATTAACAGCCAGGGTCATATCATGTCGGTGACAGTTTTACGGGTGGTGGAAGCCGGAGTACCCGGAGAGAACCACATTGCAACGACGAGCAGCTGCCAGCTCTCCAACATCGTAACTCTGAACTCTGCACCGCGGCACAGGCAGGGTTAGACTGGTTGAAGACATGCGCACCATCGACGTGCAGTACGCCTTAGTACACAGCGTCATCGTGCCCCCATGTAGGCAATAGGGGTTAAGTGCCTTGCCCTAGGACTCAACGCGGGAGCACGAATCAGTCGCTGAACTGGTCACCCATCCAACTACTAACCGCGCTCGACGTTGCTTAACTTCGGTGATCTGACGAGAACCGGTTACCGCGACGCCACCGCTCCCCCATACCAAATAATAATAACCTGATAATTCTATCATAAATATGTTGGCATTCCAATTACTAGAATCAATTCTATGCCCCCTTTCATGCATGACTTCATTTTCACAATGTTTTCGGTAGTGAATTTCCAACTGGGGGAGGGACCGGGAGGGGGATTCCCCCTCGCGGTCCATCCCCCTAGTTGGAAATTCACTACCCTACACCCCCACCCCACCCCAATCGGAAACCTCTAGCCACGTCCATTGAAGCCCAATGACGTAACCACGGTGCCACCGGACTCCCGAAAGTGTTGTTACTCGCAAAGAAATACGCAAAACATGTCTCCAAGACCAGATGGTTTTTTGAATGTATATTTTGGGTGTAACACAACAGTGTTACTTTCAAAACATATGAATTAGTCGCTCTGCAAATGTTATCGAATTGGAGTATAGTAAGTTGTTCGTCAGTTTGTTACATGCCTTTGATAATATTCTGATAATATTCTGTAGGTACTCCCGTTTTCCTCGTAGTTCGACGTGGCGGGGTCTTTTAAAACTTTCGGGGTACAAGTTGTGTTCGCGTGGACAAAATCCTATTTTATCAGAAAAGGAACCATCCACTCTCTGGATAACACGCACTGGTGACTGGATCCTATTTTACCAGTAAAACAGAGCTTGTTTACCACAGTGAACAAGCGCTGCATCTCTTCCTGTGGTTCCCGCGTGGGACCCCACCCGAATAGCAAACGACACTTGCAAAAATGATATTTTGAATAACTAAAATAAAAAACAACATTTGGCCTCAAAAACATAGCTTATGGCCCCTCATTGGAACGAGCTCGTTCCAATGAGAGGTCATACGCTATGTTTTGGAGACAAAAAAAATTAAAAATATTTCGTAAAATTTGATAGCTCTGGCTGGTTAGGGCCCTTACGTTGAATAATTGATTGAACTCTTATATTATATCTGTTGACTATTTTGACTCAAGGGGAATACAAACGCTATAACATAATTAAAATGTATATTTTGTGTGCCCAGGGTGAACAATTAACCGTGCTCATGAGATACAAATATATTTTGGCACTATATATTTAGTCTATATTTGTCAAATGACCGTCTCTCAACATTATCTCTCTTTTCTCTGAAAGTACGATTGCGCACTCTCCCTGAATGTTTCGATGTTATTTGATAAACATGATTGCTTTGAAACACCAGTACTGAACTGGAACTGCGGAAGTAATCGTCCGAGTTCTCCTGTGAGCAGAAGAACAAATGTTGGGGAAATGGACGAAACATAATCTCAATTTGAAGAAATAAGGAAACATCTTATCTCAATTGATAGAACGTGAAGAAATATGTTACTCTCCACTAAGAAACAACATAATTATGAAAACTGTCCCAGTTAAACACGGCAATCAAAAAGGATAACTATTAATTCAACAAGTATAAAATTCCTGCTTCTTTTAAAGATATTTCTGATATATCTGGGACCAATACTATAAAACTCTCATTCTAGAATTATATTTTCTACCTATTAATATAACTAATTAAAATGAATCATTAGCATTTTAAATGATATGACAATTTGCAACTGGCAACTGAAAATGCAAATGGTACATTTTAACCCATTTAAATTCATAACTAGAAAATACAATTCTAGAAAATATAATTATAAAAGTTTTATAGTAATAGCAGGGATGTGGCGACAGGGAGGGGTGTGTATGTGTGTGTGTGTGTGGGGGGGGGGGGGGGTCTCACCCCCACACCCCCCAGCTAGGGGTATCTGTTTCAATAGTTGGAAATTCCGAGGTCAAAAATCAAATGGTTGGAAATTCAATAAATTAACATTGTTCATGAAAAATATTAAAATTCCAACTAATGATGAGAAATTTTGATCTTTTATTTCCAACTGGAAACTTGAGTTTCAAATTTCCCACTCTAAAATTGACATGGCCTCAAAATTTCGACTCTGACATCAATCCGGTAAATTTTCTGACCCAGGCACATTATAAATGATGCTTTTTCCGTTTCAGGACTAGTGAAAATTTTCAGGAGGGTTCATAACACTTTACCCAAGGCAGACGATTTCAAAATTCATTAATTTAAATACCATTTTTAAAAATGTTTAAAACAAAATTCAACAAAACCATATCATGTGACCCCTCTTTGGAACGAGCTCGACGAGCTCGTTCCACAGACGGGTCACATGATATGGTTTGGTTGAAATTTTTCGAAAAATAATATTTTTTCAGCAGCTGTATTTGCATATTACGCGGGCGGATGCGGGCGATTCGTTGGGTAAAGGGTTAAAAGGTATCACCCAGCACTGCAGTGCAACCACCTATCGAAACCACTCACAGTTGGAAGTTACACCGGTGGTACCCCCCCCCCCCCCTCCCAGCTGAAACCCTCTAGCCACATCCCTGAGTAACGGTCCCTGGTTTCTTGTTTTCTCCTGGTCCATTCACACTGAAAAGACAGGATCAAAATAAGCCAGATTAGATTCTAAAACATGTTTGGTCTGGTCCCAAAAAGGAAATTGCGATAGTGTTGTCAGACAAGAGGATTGCGCCACATTTACCCGTAGTGTACTTTAAATTTAAATTGCATTCCAAGATCATTTGAACTCAACAGCATCCAATGGGAACCTCCAAATATATGCTTTCAATTCCATGGAATGTTTTCTCCGGGGTTACTGAGATGGAATGATGTTTCAACAATTATAGTACCATCAATCAAACCAGGTATGGTTCGCCAAATAAATATTGTAGTCACTTGGATAAATGAACGATTATTAGTTAAAAATTTATAGGTACTGTAGATTGGATGATCGAGTATGAGCACAATAAGCATACACTGGAGAAACCCTACAACGATCAATCTATCACGAATGCTTTATCAAATAATGTTGCGCAACTCACCACAAACAACTTACCACCGAGAAAATGGATGATCTGATTACAAAAGTTTAGATATAAGTCAATTTGGAAACCCTATTCCCGAAGAACCACCAGATTAGCACATATCTGCACTCAAAGCTCGTCTTTCCATTTTCGATATTCTTTCACATGTGTACTCGGAAAAAGGGCTCATTTAAAATTTTTATTTTATGCACCTAAAAAAAGGTTACTTATAAATCCCCGTTGGACTGGGATCGTATTCTATGTTTGAAGGGGGAAAAGCTGAAAATAGTGAAAAACATTACAGGTGTTGTCCGTAAATCTTCTAAGGGGAAACAATATAGAGACAAAAATATATTTCCCTCACATTTTATAATGTACCTCATGAACTTTTCACACTACGGATAAGGTCTACATCATCATTTTCATTTAAAAACGACTGCTTGCACAATACTTGTGAAGATTGTGAACAATGATTTCCATTCAGTGTTGGTCATAATTGCATGTACTTTCTGCAGCCGGAGTTTCGAGAGCCTAATTTTTATTTTATCGTAAAGTTTGAACAGTTTTGTTTACCATATAGTACTTGAAGGCCACAGAATGTACAGTACGTGGGGAGTGGATTCTAAGGAAATCACCCGGGGAGTGGAGTTAACATCCAAAGTATCACTTTCAAATTCTGTACATGTGGACAAATAACACAAGCAATGTTTCAGCCAATGGACCTCCGGGTTTAACCCGGAGGTTCATTGGCTGGAACTTTGCTTGTACTTGTTATGCTTTGCAACAAATTAGCAATTATTGCTTGGGTGGAATCTCCACTCGCGGGTGATTTAGTGATAATACACTCTGCACGTACTGTATAAGTCACTTTGGAAACCCTATTCCTGAAGAACCACCAGATTAGCACATATCTACACTCAAAGCTCGTCTTTCCATTTTCGATATTTTTCACATGTATGCTCGAAAAAAGGGCGCATTTAAAATTTTTATTTTATGCACCTAAAGAAATGATTACTTATAAATCCCCGTTGGACCGCGATCGACTAGCTGGTTGCATCTTGGGATCGTATTCTATGTTTGAAGGGGAAAAAGTTGAAAATAGTGAAAAACATTGCAGATGTTGTCCGTAAATCTTCTAAGGGGAAACAATTTACGGGACAAAAATATGTTTCCCTCGCATTTTATAATGTACCTGATGTACTTTTTACATTACGGATAAGGTCTACATCATCATTTTCATTTAAAAACGACTGCTAGAAGAATGCTTGTGAACGATTGTGAAGAAAGATTGCCATTCAATGTTGGCCATAATTGCATGTACTTTCTGCAGAGCCTAATTTTTATTTTATCGTGAAGTTTGAACAGTTTTGTTTACCATATAGTGCTTGAAGGCCACAAAATAAAGGAATGTAAAATTACTGATGTTGAAAAAATAGTCCTTGTTACCATTCTCAAAAGCGTTCGTGATCTCATCTAAACAGGGTCTGCCATTGACAGTCGTCGATTAGAGGAGATCACGAAGGACACATCGGCAACAGCAAGACTGTAGGATTAAATTATTTCAGATCATTCCTCACAAATGCAGAATGGCTAATCCAATCTAATTTGCCATAGACAGCATTTTAAAAGGCGATACCAAATACTAATAAGTGAAGAATAAGGCAGTTCTGTACCCATTGAAACTGCGCGTCTACACCCTACACCACCTCCTTGTTATTCAATTGTGGCTTGAAATGACCGAAAGTGGAGATTGTTTTGAGAAGGCATATCCAGTTAAGGGCAGCTTAATCGAATCGCCATTGACTACCCGATCAGGGGTGTGTTTACAGCAGGGACCGTGGGAGCAACATTTTTTTTGACCTGAAATCTTGGGATATAACCATAAAATTAATACGGACGAAAATAGTTATCAGTTTAACCAGTTTTCAAATTAGGTTAGGAAACACCCGGATATAAAGCGAGTGCTTGCGGTGATGTTGAGACCATAACTTTGCTGACATTAATTAGAGCTACAACGCAATTTACGTATCTGGATCCGATCGATCGATCGTTTCAACACCATGGTATATTTGTCACATCATCGCCTTCGGATAGCTCATCATTACGGCAAATTTCGTTCACAACACGTGCAATACGGGAATGACGCCAAACGTCAACGACGACGCGGTAACTTTCTGAGTGAGTTGGTTTTGTTAGTAGAATTGGAATTAATCTTTTCTTATTTTTCATTACCTATCTACTAAATAGAAATAGCAGATGACATTTGCAGCAAACATCTCCCGAATAACTGCATATTTCCATTTTTTGTCTCGAACACATATCTTATGTCCCCTCATTGGTCGTTCCAATGTGGGTTTCCCAAGCTATGTTCTTGAGGCAAAACAAAAACACAAAAACAATTTGGATGACGATTTTAGGGAATAGCACTGTCAACCTCAGGTCGTTATATTAGCTAATTTTAAAGTTTTATTCACACAATATGCGATAAAAAGAAACTTTATTACTTTCCAAAGCAGGGGGGGGGGGGGGGCACCAAAAATTTGGAAGACGTGACGTGGGGGTGGGTGGGTCTCTTGAGTGCGCATTTCCAACTTGTGCAATGTTTTGAATTTTTTAAAAATATATCAATATATCAGCTAATATATACCATCATTTGTGTTTCAAACCTTAAAGATGATGTTGTACATCACACGCTTAACATAAATACGACATCAGGAGGCTTTATATGTGAGAATATTGGGCTTAATCTGGGAAAATGTCACACGTTAGTAGGGGAGGGGGGGGGGGGGGTGTCTTGTTCGAAATGTAGAAAATGTGCAGACAATATTTTGGGAAAATTCTCTCTGATGCACTAAATTCAACCCAAGTTATTTATTTATTAATAAAATTTGTATGGATAGAAGAGGAAAGTAGCAAACACCTGAGAATATTGACAGAACAATTCAAATGAAAATTTGTTCCCGTATATGTACACCTGCTCTGGCCAAGCCTGATAATGAACAGCTTGTCATTTGTAGATTGAGGCCACAGGTTTAAATTGGTGGTACCAGTTAAAGAACATTATGAAACCCCCCCCTAAAGACAGCTGTTCCTACTAAGTTTATAAGTTTATTTTGGATTTTAATGGGAGAGAGGGGGTGGGTGTCTGAGAACGGTAGTAGAAAATTTGCACGTAGGGGTGGGTGGGTGTAAAAAGGAGCTGAATAAAAAATAGGACGTCACGTCTTGCAAATTTTTAGTGCCCCCCCCCCCCCACCCCTGTCCAAAGTGTGATTTACTGGGATTTCTCGGTTTAATTATATACGGTAACTTAACAAGTGAATTATTCAATCAACAATTGGGTCATGTATCCGTGCGCGCAAAGGAAGACGCTTTGCCGTGGGTGTAATGGAGACTTCATTTTTTTTTGTTTTTTTTAACCCTTTACCTAACATGAAAAGCAGACGACACTTGCAAAGAAAATTCTTGAATAACTATTATTTTTATTTTTTGTCTCAAAAACATAGGTTATGACCCCTCATTGGAATGAGCTCGACGAGCTCGTTGCAGTGAGGGATCATAACCTATGTTTTAGAGACAAAAAATGAAAGAATAATGGAAATTAATTGGCGAGTTTTGAGAATAGCGTTGGCCGTTTTTTGGTCGTTACGTTAGGTAAAGGTTTAAATAATATAATTATAGTTAATAATGAAAAGTAATAAACAGATTGAACGTTTGACTGGACTGGTTACGTGAAATAATTCATTCGAGGCGAGGGACTATATTGTAAAACACTCGTGCGCATTCGCGCACTCGTGTTTGTACAACGTCCCTCACCTCTCATGAATATTTTCACGTAACCAGTCCAATCAAGCGATTACTCTCTATCAAATTCGCCATGATTGGACAGAATGTTTACTAAAATCGATCTAATCAGTACACCTAGGTTCAGACTGATTTTAGTGAACTCGGTACAGAAATTTATATGAAATCGCGAGTCACGAGAACTCCTCTATATAAATTTTGCATTTCGTTACAAAACAGGAAACGGAACACAAAGTTCAACATAATTTCAAACGAAGATGGTGAACTATTGTCATTTCAACTCTGTTTGCAGATAAAGAGTAATGGTTCGAGAAACGACGAATTAGAAGTTATAGCAAAACTTAGTAAAAATATAAAATTTAGTGGTGAGTATATTAACGTTTGTTACAGTCTTTGTGTGTTTCTATCACAATCTGAGTGAAATATGAGCCCCTGCATATAGTATGCCACCTTGGCCATTTTATCACAAATGCAAAGTAGATGGTGAAGATGCCAACATTTTTGCTTTATTTCATCCTGGAACCTTTCCTTCTTCCATTCTATCATTTCTTTCCACTTTTCTCCATTTCGACTTTGGCCGTTCACTTTCCTTTTTTCATTTATTTCCTTCGCTTTCTTACACGATATAAAATTATTTCTGATGTTTACAACACGAAATAAATATGTTTATAATATACTTTATAAATAATCACATTTCTGTTGGCTGGATCTTATACACGCGAATGATACTTAAAAGTCCATGTAAATCGATTTTCCAGTGAATATCAACTTTCTAAATATAGCTTTCGGAAATCCTCTCTAGTTCTATTTCAATCGACGTGCATGCGCAGTCAACCTGACTTCCGTCTCATCTTTATGTTATTCTGCAGATGATAACTATTTTATTGTTAAATAAAAGTATTTCTTGTTGATATAATTGAACTTTTAATTAACAAATAAAAGATAGATTTTTTTACGATGGTATATAATAAAACAGTTAAGGACTTTTGTGGTGGTAAATATGATGTGATATGAACCTAAGAAAATTATAATATAAGTTTTTTAGGTTTATATCACATCATATTTACCACCACAAAAGTCCATAATTGTATAATAGCTTTCTAGCCATGTCCATTTCTTTTGCAAATTATACACGGAAACAGTCCATATAAACTTTCAGATTGCTGCTGGGACCAGTTTTATAATTATCGGGATATCTAATCTTGTTATATTACAGTTGCTTGAATATTCATGTATAATTGGTTATGAAATAAATATTGCTTAAACAAAATACAGGATATTTATTAATCCATTTTATTGGAATGTTGGAATATATTCTTCTTCGTCCGACTACCAGGCACCAGTTCAGATATGCTTTACTATTAATCAATTCAACCCGGTAGGCATATATGTTTGCGACGAAACATTTGCCAGTGGACAAGCACATGCCGCACTGAACAATAAATGGGAAGTGAGGTTCAGAAATAGTTCAATGCTACGTCCCTGTAGAGCTGTAGAATTAAATTATTACTGAACCTACCAAAATGCAGAATGAATTCGTCCATTTACATGCCAGGCCTTCGGATTTGATAAACGTAAGCGCGTGGTACATGAATCCGCGCCTCTCGAATTAATTTAGCATGCGCATCCATTGCCTCCGGCGCTAATTTATAAATATGGTTTAGTTCAGCTGTACTAGAAAGAAGTTTAACTACTAAGCCCCTGCTGATATATTCCATGCCAGTTCTGGACCATCCACTGGTGGAGTCTATATTCGTTAAGTGTTGGAAGATCAATCAAGATTTTCAAATTGTTGCCTTGGACCTGAATGTCGAAAATCTTGATTGTCTTATCACACAAATTCTCTGAGTAACTTTCTACTTCATGAACTCTGACATACCACTATCGTGGGCCAGAGAAAAGGCCTTTCGGGTTTAACCCTTTACCTAACCTGAAAAGCAGACGACACTTGCAAAAATAATTCTTGAATAAGTAATTTGTTCATTTTTTGTCTCAAAAACATAGATTATGACCCCTCGTTGGAACGAGCTCGTTCCAACTAGGGGTCATAACCTATGTTTTTGAGACTAAAAATGAAAAAAATAATGAAAATTAATTGGCGAATTTTGAGAATAGCGCTGGACGGTTTTGGCCGTTACGTTGAGTAAAGGGTTAAAGGGTTAAAAAAAAAAGCAGCGTGGTTTGTTCACAACTAATGAAATATTACTCTACTGTGATCCCAACTACTGACAGAAAGTTTAGACTCCTCATGTTTGTGGCCACTTCAATGTGTTGTGTGCATTGTTGTTTGGAAAAGCAAGAGAGTGGTGTCTTCACTTTGATGGCGTGGTGTTATATTATGTACAGTGCATCTTTACTGACGAAGACATGTAAAGATCGTATGAAGACATGTAAAGATCGTACCGTCCCGAAAATATTCTAAATGGAGTTTCATACATTTTCTTTGCTTTGTATGTTTCATATACTGAGGCTTCGACCCATTGCCCATTCCTCGAGAGAGCATGTGTTATAATGTCCCGTAAAATAATAAATAATAATGTTGCGCGCGTCAAATTCCAAACCTTTGCAATTTTGCACAATTACTACAGCCACCATTCTACAGTAGTGGTAACAGGTACGGAAATGGCGCATACCGGCCGGCAGTCTCATTACGCCCCCATATAAAAAGAATGTTTATATCCGACAAAAGAGTGGGGATCGATTTTCAGTAAACAGGATTCTTGAAGAACATCACCAAATTATCCTTAGCTGCAGTGCAGATTGGCGAGGTCTAGAAGAATTAGAGATCCCGCCCGCACGACAGCGTATTGTTGGAGGAGATATCGCGAAGGGTGAATTTAGAGCCTCGTGTATCAAAGCCTTCTTGATAGGGGTCCACTATAATGCTGAATGATAGAATTCACGCAAATCAAGATCCGTAGGAAAGAACTGAAGTGGGGGTCTGCTGAATTGATTGAGAATACACTGTCAGTCAACCAAGCACCAGGTGCCGTAATAACTGAACATCTGGAATGTCGTATTCTGTGCTGATGTGCCATTTCTTTTTATACTTTCTGTTTAGAAGCAAAGCGTTTTGGATCTTTAAGCATTGAAACTCAAGCAACTACAGTAGCAATGACGATGATATCGAAAATATTACGGTTTATTCACAATACTATTTATGGAACGCAAGGTACCGCCTCAATGACCTTATCTGTTTTCATTTATCCATCGTGATGAACAGAGGGGAACTTACACAGTGTCGATTTGTCAATCAGAGAATCTGGACTTGGAGAACAACGAGTATGTTTACGGGTCCAAAATGTGCCCACCGGATACCCCAAAAAGTCCCACAGTGCCACTACATGTACTTTCAGTAGGAAGTAGGTCATTGGAGACGACTTTAACAATGGTAAATTGAAGAATACATCACCACAATCCATAATTTTGAGTATTGTCTTCCACGCAATCCCATGTCTCTGATATGAAACAACCCCTTAACCCTTAAAGTCTCAGATTAATTTTATGATAATAAATTCCATATCCACTTGTACACAGCAGCAGATGACTTAACCGTGTTTTTACATCATTGTTAGCTGCCTATACAGGCAGCCAACAATGATGTAAAAACAATGTCACGATGAATACAGCCTACCAGAAAGGTTCTTGAAGAATACACTTGGGGCAACTTTTTCAATGCAATATACAAGTAACAGTTTGTGGCTATCTTCGGACTTTAGCTATTTACCGCTGATGCCCTAAATGGTACCGTTTTATTCACAACTTTAAACAGCGAAAAGGGCGGGTTTAGTTTGCATTTGTGCGGAGATTCAGCATTCAGTAATAGTTTATTACAAAAGCCATATATAACTGCAGGATTACATTTTATCGATTCTCCTGCCTAGATAGATGTTTATTCCGTTGCTTACCCGCGGACTTCTTACCTTTGACCTTTGATTTACCAAAATGTATGCATACCGGCTTGAATGAGTTATTTATTGATTTAGTTATTGATTTATTGGAGTTTAACGACACATTCGACGGTCAGGATCACCTCGTGCCGGACAGTTTTACGGGTGGAGGAAACCGGAGTACCCGGTGAGAATCACCGATCAACGGCGAGAAACTGTCAGACCCCCCAACGTACTAACTCCACACAAGTAGGGTCATTAATAGTAGGAGACAGGTGTACTGACAGCGTGCATTACGTCTTAATGCATAGCGCCACCATGCCCCACGGGGTAATCGGGATTAGATTACTTGCCCAAGGACTCAACGCAATTACCCCTGGTTGGGATCGAACCCGTGGACCTCGCGGTTTGAAGTTCAATGCAGTAACCACGGAGCAACCGCGCTCCCTGATTGAATGAGTTAACTTGACATTATGTTATTTTTATTTTCCGCCCCAAGGAATTCATTTTTTGATCTCTCGTAATCCATGACTTCACGTCTTTTGCATAATCTATAGCTTGGCAGTTTTTAAGCAAAATGGAAATGATCTTAGACAATCTCTTCTAACGTGTTGCGAAAACAACAATCGATTTAAGATTTAATATCAAACAGAATGAAAACATCATTAGCACATCGATTTTAAATCAGTCAAAATCCCAGTTGAAATTGGCTGAGCGTTATATGCCGATCACCTTTGAATGAGTTGCTTTATTGTTTGAATGTGTCAAATTAAACTGGCGGATGTGCCGAAGACCAATTCCCCCATTTCAGATTAAATGGCCTTTATTTTAGTTTCGATATTAAATTCTTTTAAAGGTGACATCATTCATCATTGGTGTTACATTATTCCAAATTGATAGCCTCAGAGTGCAACGAAAATGATTTAGAAGACTGTGTTTTGCAGTCGTGTCTTCAGAGAACACCATTTAATTTTTTTCTGCTGAACGCGACTCTTAATTTCTGACAGTCTCATCTTGAATTGCATTTTCATTATCTGATTTATCGAAGCGACCTTTTTTTGCATCAAACAAATCATCCTCACCTGCTATAACAGACCTTAAATCGTTTGGTTATCATCACTTCGGCCTCTCACAGCAATCCTATTTAACGAAGAGCTTCGTCCGACAGTTCTTGTCCGGCTTTCAGTCAGCGTAACTGCGGACCGTTTGTTTGTGTCAAAACACACAGAACGTTACTGAACATCGATACGTGTCATCGGATTTTTATACCCCGAGTTTATCAGATGCATTCAAGAGTAATCTAAACAATAGTTGTACTGTTGGTATTGTTAGTTTACTTTTAATCTATAAAATAAATAACATATCCCGCGAACTATTGTTCTGATTTTAACAATTTAAATATTTGATAAATTCACTTTTAAAGAATATTTTTTCTAGGCTCTCATTCTCATCAATGTCCAACAACGACCGAAACAACATCAACGCTTCTTTCATGTTGTGGTATAAATGAGTTGAGGCCTGAAAACTGGATATATTGTGAAACAAAGAAATAATGCTTGAAACTTTTTAAAATATGTTAATGAAACTGGTGTAAACAAAAACTGACATTCTGCACTTTTGTTTAGAAAATATTGTGGGTAGGGCCAAACAAAATTAAACAATTGGTTCGCATGCATTTTTCTTTAAAAAACGAATGAGGGAGGGCGGTTTTTATTTTTATTTTTCATTTCTGATGGAATGGTCACCGATGCTCTAAAATCCAGTTGAAAGAGCCTACAATTAAATACTAGAGATTCCATGCTGGTTTTACTGATAGCTTTTTGTAACAGTGATCATACAACACAAAATCAATATAGAACAACTAAAATGGAGATAAAAAATAATGAGTATATTAACTGGTTGAGTGCTAGAAGCCACAATGAGACCTTTCAAAAAAATTGGGGTACCAGTGCAAAAGCCAACACTTTTCTTACCTATGTTTCGTATTCTGTAAACCGGAAATAATAGTTTATACAAATTTGTTCTAATACAAATTATTGGAGAGTAACAATAGGCACTCTCCAATAATTTGTTATAAAACAATTTTAGATGAACGAATTCAGACCACTAACACTAATCTAGCCCTCAACCACTTAAATAAATAATTATTTTGCACATACATATGAGAATCGTGTCGCATTTCGCGAAGAGAATAACAATACTGTATCAACGTATACGACATATTGTATGACAAATCGCGATGTGATACCGCTGAAATCACACCCTACGACATTTTTACACATTTTGAATTTTGCCTCAGAAATAAATTTGACGAACGCGGGCCGAATAAACGAACGCACCGCTGCGCGAGAATCAAAAGATTAATTTTGTTTAGCCCAATTTCAGTCAATAATGTTTTATAAGACAGTATTTAAATCAGGATAAGTACCATTATGTTGAAAATGACTCAATTCTAAGAACAATCAGATATGACCCCGGGAATGCGATCTGAATTACTTTAATTTTTAGTTAGCATGGCTTAGGTGTACACATTATTTATTTATTTATTTATTTATTTATTTATTAAGGTTTAACGACACTTTAACAGCCAACGTCATATCGTGTCGGTGACAGTTTACAGGCGGAAGAAGCTGGCATAGAGAGAACCACCGAACAACGACGAGCAACTGCCAGCTCCCCTACCTCGAAACTCCTCACTGCATCACAGGCAGGGTTAGATTGGTTGAAGACATGCGCACTGTCGACGTGCAGTACGCATTAGTACACGGCGTCATCTTACCCCCATGTGGTCAATCGTGGTTAAGTGCCATGCCCAAGGACACAACGCGGGAGTCCCAATCGCTCAGACGGTCACCCATCCAAGGACTAACCGGGCTCGACGTTGCTTAACTTCTGTGATCTGATGAGAACCGGTTACCGGAACGCCACCGCGCCCCCTAGGTGTACACATAAATGTCATTTAAATGTACCACTTGCATTGAAGGAAAATGTTACTTACTGGTAATATTTTTTGGTGTATTTCTAGCTCATCAGAGTCAAACACTATGTACTTCAGTGGATACTTCTTTTAATGTGATCATATCTGTATCAGTTGCATCGCACCCAGACACGCAGTGTGTTGTCTGAAAACGATCATTGGGATTTCTTAAACAATAGAGACCCTGCCATCCATGAAACTGTAGTGTCTCTGTAGTGGTTTTCGAACAGGATCTGGGTCAAGCACACTCAGGATAAATTCACTGACTAATGTTGTCGACCAAACGTCATCCCAGCATTTTTCAAGATTGCAGTTTTCTATTTACTTCAACTTCAGTAATATATTTACAAACCCTTCTCTACTGTTTCTTTTATGGCAAAATATATGAAATCACATACAGAAAAATGGCAAGAGTTGAGAAATAACATTCAAAGCATAGAAGCAGCAAGGACACAAAGGAAGTCTTCAACCCAGTACAAGAACTATGATGTTGAAAACTACTCAATACCACGAACATTCAGATATGACTCAGGAATATGATCTGAATAAACTTTATTTTTCAAACAGTATGATTTAGGTGTAGACATAAATACCATTTAAAATTCAACAGTTGTATTGAAAGAAAAATTGCTACCTAATATGCTTACATTTCTGGCTCATCAGAGTCAAACATTATGTACTCTAGTAATGTGATTCAGGCATGTCAATCGGTACCTGTACCGGTACCGACGGTTCCCTCATGATCCAAGCGGCACCAGTACTGAAGGTTTTGTCCAGCCGGTACCGAGACAAAATTATTTTATGGGAAATTCATAACGGGCTAATAATTCGTCCCCTGAGTTTCAATGTGTTCTATGTGCCTACTGGCACATAGAACACATTGGAAATCAGGGGACGAATTGTGTACGGCACACTTACACACTTTCAGCTTATTTGTGAATGAACATATCAAAACACTCTAAAGGGGCATGTTCTGTCAGCACCACCACCTCGATAAGGCTGATGATTTTAACTTTAAAAACGTGTCATAAAATACAACGAAAGCACCATCATCGGCTACTTCAAACGAAATTATTTTGTGGCGACATTAAAGTAATCATAAAGCACGATTTTCGTGCTTCATGATTACTTTGATGTCGCCGCAGAATAATTGGTACGATGTCATTTTTGTCTTGCGATCTTGGGGGCTGGGTCGGTTTAAATACGAATTTCTCCCATCTGATTGTGTTGTCACCCAATTGTTGACTTGTCCCGGTACCGGTACCGGTTTCGACAGGACAGGCTGTGTCCCGTCCCGGTACCGGTTATGTTGGTACCGGCGGTTCTTTGTCATGCCTGATGTGATCACAACTGCATGAGTTGCATCCCATCCAACCAAGAAGAGTATTGTATGCAAACAATCAGTGAAGTTTCTCAAACAAAAGAGAGACGGTCATTCATGAAATGGCTGTGTTTCTGTAGTAGTTTTCTCCGGATATCTTGCCTAAAAAAACACTCTGGATTACATGTCTGTTTGGTTGTATCTACCAAATCCTTAATCCCAACATGTATCAAAGTGGTTGTTTTCTGTTTACACTAGTTTCATTGATATATTTACAAACCTTTCGCACTTACTTTTTATGACACAATATATAAAACACTACACGTCCAAAGGTACCGTAACCGCGTGCATACCCCTTCAGACCCCATTTGAGGCAATAGGAAAGCTAGGCCTGTGTGATCCAAGATCCAAGTGAAATAAAATAAGGCTAACCGGGTCGCAAGGGATTTGTAAATCCCACATCGTCCCTGCGCGCCTTCGGCGCGCTAAAACCTTTCATTCATTCAGGTACCGTAAATGCTGCGATATGAATGTGGTCGAATCTGAATACCATTTCCTTTTGGTATGCCCAAAATATCGATTGATGAGGACAAAATAGTTCAACACCTATTACTGCCATTGGCCTTCACTAAATAAATTCAAGAAATTGTTGAATTCACGTGCAAAAAAATCTGTATTAAATTTGGCAAAATATCTGTTTCAAGCAAAGAAAATAAGGTCATCCCATTTGAAAAATATTTCTGACTCCCATCAAAATTAATAATGTTTTTACTGAATGTATTATGTAACCGTTATAAAATTAGTCACACACTGTACGATTGAGGTTGTTCGTTCACGACAAAGATGTATCACCCAACTACGACTCTTCATGTACACTTCCATGTTTCTCTTTTTTTCTTTCTTCTCACTCAATTTTCCATTATTTTCTTTTGCTATAAACATGTATATGTTTTTCGCAATAAAGGATAGTATCGTACTATCAACTTCGGATATATAAAACAATCTGAGTCTCAGCTCATATATACCTCAGAAAGAGAGAATTGTTGAGACTGATTTTGTAGAGGTGGTACCAACAAACAATGTGATTACGTGCCTGTAAAAATATCTTTAAAAGTGAGTTTATTAAATGTAAAACATTTTTGGATGCCTTGGCATATCTTGTTTATGATACAGAAAGTTAGTGCACCAAGAGAGTATCATAAAATGTGAATAAAATAATTTTGTACACAACGCTTTTCACCACATTTTTTTCTGTTTACGTTCCCCTTAATTTAGCGTTTCTTAGATAACTACTTTATAACACGAACCCGCTTCAGAAACTGTCGTTCTCAAGGAAATCAATGTTATTAATAAATTTAAATTGTTTTTATTCTTTTATTTTAGATTTTATTTTTCACGTCTATACACCAGGTTAATTTGCATAGTGTTGTTTATCTTACTTATATCATCATTCATTACTGTTATCATTTCTTGTTTTCATACCATTATAGTGTAAGTATTTCTTAGATTTCACCCTTTACCTGGCATGAAAAGCAGGCGACACTTGCCAAAAAAATTCTTGAATAACTAATTTGTTTCATTTTTTATCTCAAAAACATAGGTTATGACCCCTCATTGGAACGAGCTCGACGAGCTCGTTCCAACGAGGAGTCACAACCTATGTTTTTGAGACAAAAAATGAAAAAATAATGAAAATTAATTGGCGATTTTAGAGAATATCGCTGGTCGGTTTAGGCATTCACGTTGGGTAAAGGGTTAAGCTAATGTTTTACTTCTTTATGTAGTAGCTTTACACTTCATATCAGGTTTTCGCCACGATATGGCACCAGTAAATAAATAAATAATGATATGACAGCCACCTGAAGACAAAGTCAACAAATACGTGTGAGGATACCGGGCACGTGAACTATGGCCATAGAAATAATTTCACATCTTTGAATTGGAAACGGATAGCCGTAACTTGTGGGCGATCTAAAACTGTGAATACAGTATGACCGCCGTGAACTGACACTTTCCACAGGTGGGCAATATTTCTACGGACGTAATAATATTAGATTCCAAACACAAATTATAGGAATAATCATCAAAAATTTAATCAATGAAGCACCGGATACGTGCTTAATTTATTAAAATTTTGCTGATCATGATTTTTATCAGCCGGTAAAAGCATACGTGGACATTACTGATCACGCGTGGATTACGATCAATCCGCGGTATCTGTACTGTATGTTCATTCATTAGCGGCGACCCACGGTGTGTCCTTGTGCAAGGCACTTTATCCCGGTTGCCTACGTGGGGGCACGATGACGCCGGGTACTAAGGCGTACTGCACGTCGATTGTGCATAGGTCTTCAACCGCTGTAACCCTGCGTGAGTTTGAACAGAGTTAGAAAGTTCAGAAGCTGACGGTTGCTCGTCGATGCTCGGTGGTTCTCTCCAGGTACTCCGGCTTCCTCCACCCGTAAAACTGTCACAGTCACGATTATCCATTGTGCATAAATATGTGATCTTAAACACAAATACATAAATAAATAAATATTCGCTAGCGATATTTGTACTGAGAGCGGCGGTAATGGTATACGTGGCAGCAGTTGAAGTAGTAACAGTAACAAATTATAATTCGCTACTTGGATTCCTACAAATTATTTAAAGTTCAGACAAATGTAGTGAACAATATGTTTAATGCCCAAGACTCCCCAAGACGCAAATAAAAAAAAACGAAGGCAACTAAAAAAAAACACCCATCCCACAACAAAAAAAAATAATAAATGAAATAAATTTAAAAAAATAAAATAATAAAATCGACCCTCTCTCACGTATGCGTCCTTCCTGTATATCACTCCATGCCTGTTTCCCAATTAAAACAATATAGAATATTCACGAGCAATTAATTTAATGAACCAATTCAAAAGGATCGATCGATGTAATAATATGGTTTGAATTTTTCTTCAACCTCTTTCTTGATATAACGCCATGTGTAAGGAGAAACAATCCACCGCTTTTGTAGTAGCAGTAGTTTTTCATTTCGAAATATTCCCGCGAAGGGGAATTGAAGCCTTGTAACTGTAATTTCTCACATTTGTTTTTCAGGTAACAGCACGAGTATCCCAAGTTTTTCAATTAATGACTTACTCCCAGATACAGATCTTTATATTACGTACCCAGGTTCCATGACCCAGCCTGGTTGCTTAGAAACTGTTACTTGGATAATTTTTAATAAACCAATATATATAACGAAAAATCAGGTAAGTACATTAGCAAATAAACTCAAAGAAAAAAATAGAATGCCCCTGTAACTATTTAACCCTTTACCTAACATGAAAAGCAGACGACACTTGCAAAAAAAATTCTTGAATAACTAATTTTTTTCATTTTTTTGTCTCAAAAACATAGGTTATGACCCCTCGTTGGAACGAGCTCGACGAGCTCGTTCCAACGAGGGGTCATAACCTATGTTTTTGAGACAAAAAATGAAAATATTTTGAAAATTAATTGGTGATTTTTGAGAATAGCGCTGGCCGGTTTTGGCCGTTACGTTGGGTAAAGGGTCAAATTACACAGTTTTTGTAACTATCTGTTGCATATTTACAATTCATCGATCCACACACCTATTCTTCCCTCCCAATGGCGTTCAAAAGTTGGAGAACGAAACTAACCTTCATGAAATATCTATCGCAAATGGAAAGTGAAAAGCATTGTAACTCGGTAGATGTTATGTGTTAAAAGTATATGGCCAGAGACCAATACTATAAAACCTTTACAGTTGTATTATCCCGAATAGTATTTTCTACAAGTAAACAATATTTTTGCCAACTGGCAAATTGCCATATCTTTGAAAATGCAGGTAGCTCATTTCAATTAGTTATTTCCAAAAATAGAAAATTCTGAAAATACATCTGTAAAGATTTTATTGTATTGGCCCCTGGTGCGTCATTTGAAATTCTACCTTCGTTTTATTGCAAATAGCTACAGTTAAAACTAGAAGTCCTGTCATGAACTGTGCGCTTATCTAGGCTTAATTGCGCGTAGGAATTGCAATAGCAAACACAGGCAATATTTCTGCCAATGGACCTCCGGGTTACCCGGAGGTCCATTGGCTGAAACATTGCTTGTGCACAGGCCATATGTACTGAATTTGATAGCCTTGCACTGGTCATAATGCGTAGATTAATGCGCAGATCGACGTGCTATTTGTGCGTATTTCATGACACGACTTCTAGTTTTAACTGTATGTCATGTTTAAAATACAGTACCGTGAATACGAAAGCGTATAGGGAGTTTCGATCGAAACCTTACTATGTCGCGATCCGGTTGAAATTCTCTGTCCGCTTTTCTCCATACAACATTATCGAATCTGCTCTGTCTAAATCTTTGCAGTGCCGAATCCCACCAACATAGAATTTCAGAGGCAATTTCCGTGTGTTTGTCCTGATTCGGCCTTGAGTTTGGATCATTTTGTTTATGAAATCTCAACCTTCTGAAGAAAGCGTGTTGCGATCAGATTACGATCGATCGAGGAAGAGTCCACGTTTGGAATCACAGTACCGAAGTTTACTTTACAGTACGGTCTCTATTTACTTATGTATTGGTGTTTAAGGTCACATACTTATGCACAATGGCTAATCATGACCGTGACAGTTTTACGGGTGGAGGAAGCCGAAGTACCCGGAGAGAACCCCCGAGCAACGACGAGCAGCTGCCAGCTCCCCAACATCGTAACTCCGCACTGCAGCACAGGCAGGGTTAGATTGGTTGAAGACATGCGCACCATCGACGTGCACTACGCCTTAGTACACGGCGTCATCGTGCCCCCATGTGGACAATCGGGGTTAAATACCTTGCCCAAGTACACAACGCGAGAGTCCGAATCGATCGCTCAGACGGTCAACCATCCGATGATTAACCGGGCTCGACGTTGCTTAACTTCGGTGATCTGACGAAAATCACAACGCCACAGCACCCCCATAATATTAGATTACAAACACTAATTATAGACTTAATCATCAAAAAGTTAATTAATGAAGCAACAGATACAATCCGGTGCTTCATTAATTAAAATTTTGCTGATGAAGATTTTAATTACCTGGTAAGCGCATGCGTGGACATCAGGTCCCACGCGTGCATTACGATCGTCCATGGCGACTGTAGTGTGCATAGTTCATATTTCTACAACGTTGGTTTGAATACTCTAATCATATATTTGGTCTAATATTATACGAGTTAAGTAATCATCGTTGACGTATTTATAAGAACTGAAATGAATTATCTATCGCTTTATCGAAGTATTCTACACACTTCTCTGTCTTTCTCTTTCTCTCTCTCTCTCTGAACTATTTCTGGAATAACTTGGGGGCACGTTCCACCTGTACCACCAATCTCGTACCTACGCCCTTGCCTTCAGAGATATGCCTTCTAGACGACACCACGAATCTGAGATATATCTGGGACATATCACTGTCCATGCACTAGCCATGACTACTGGCCATACATCCAATAATTAAAATTTATCAGGATTCGAAATTTCACATCTCTTCAAGCATCCCATGTTTTACCATCTTTGTGAAATTTGGTAACACAACCCAATCGTATGAACTAAACTGATCCAACAGTAAGGTACAGAAACATGTTTTTAGTAACATTAGATCTACAAAACCACCATAAGCTAATTTTTATATGCATATTTGTAAGTTATAATATTGTGCACAAACATAAGAGTTTAACAGCCCGAGTATGTGGTCACTGCATTCAGACTGCTGAACTGTTATACAAAAGTTTGAAAATCAATGTGGAGACTCTCTACCGTTGCACATGTCCCCAAAATATCATCACACACATGTTTCAAGTTCAAGCAGACAGTGTTGTTAATGTTTTAAGCACAATGTGCTAAAAAGGTACAACTATCACTGCCAAAACATTATTTTTTAAATGTAACAGTATGTTCTTCAAATACATTTTTTTAAAAATCATTACGTATGGCCCTTGAATTGAATCTCTTGATTAGCCAGTTCTATGTGTGCCAAGTCTTGATCTGAAAGGAACATAAATCGAAAATGCCTTGATATTTGTTAACCTTTTACCCAACGTAATAGCCAAAACCGAGCGCTATTCTCAAAAATCGTCAGTTAATTTTCATATTTTAACTTTTTTGTCTCCAAAATATAGGTTATGACCCCTCATTGGAACGAGCTCGTCGAGCTCGTTCCAATGAGGGGTCATAACCTATGTTTTTGAGACAAAAAATGGAAAAACTAGTTATTCAATAATTTTTTTTTTGCAAGTGTCGTCTTCTTTTCATGTTAGGTAAAGGGTCATAAATGAATGTATTTATGTATAGTACGAGCGTTCTTAGCGCAGGTTGATCGAGTCTTTCAACAAACTGAAAATAAAGCGTGTATCGAAACATTTGAAGAAAGATAATTCAGAACCCTTTTCCGACGACGCACCTCTCTGTTACTAAATATATACAACGCTATTCATTTCTTTCCACAATGACAAAATCCCATCATTTGAATTCTTTCGCAGTTACATTGGCAAATTTAAAATCAATAACAAAGTGTTCATATATCAAATACATTACGTCTTCAGTGTATGGTACTCTTTACCATTGCACATGCCCCCAAAATACCATCACACACGTTTCAAGTTCAAGCAGACAATGTTGGTAGTGGGTCAAGCAGATGTGCTGAAAAGGTACAACTATGACTGCCAAAACATTATTTTTTTTAAATGTCACAGTTTTAAATCATTACGTACGGCACTTCAATTGAATCTCTTGATTACCTCTTTTTAATTATGTGTGCCAAGTCTTGATCTGAATGGAAAATAAATCGAAAATACCTTGATATTTGTTAACCCTTTATCCAACGAAACGGCCAAAACCGGCCAGCGCTATTCTCAAAAATCGTCAGTTAATTTTCATTATATTTTCATTTTTGATCTCAAAAACATAGGTTCTGACCCCTCATTGGAAGGAGCTCTTCGAGCTCGTTCCAATGAGGGGTCATAACCTATGTTTTTGAGCCAAAAAATGAACAAAATTAGTTGTTCAAGAATTGTTTTGGCAAGTGTCGTCTGCTTTTCATGTTAGGTAAAAGGTTAAAAATGAATGTATATATGTATAGTACGAGCGTTCTTAGCGCAGGTTGATCGAGTCTTTCAACAAACTGAAAATAAAGCGTGTATCGAAACATTTGAAGAATGATCATTCAGAAGCCTTTTCCGACGACGCACCTATCTGTTTCTAAACATATACAACGCTATTCATTTCTTTCCACAATGACAAAATCCCATCATTTGAATTCTTTCGCAGTTACATTGACAAATTTAAAATCAATAACAAAGTTTTCATATATCAGATGCATCACGTCTTCCGTGTATGGGCACCTAACATGTCATCATTATAATCTCGATAAAAGATACTCTGAACTGAAAACTTTATGTCATCTTTGATTAGAATTTTAAAAAAAAAGTGTCAGAATGACGTAGACAAACTCACACATAAAGCGTCGTTTGAGAAAGGACTACATAATATATGGGGAAAACAGAATACAAACGTTTACCAAAACTTACCACAGTAGTATATTATGCGTTTTAGAGATCAGGTTTGGAGGACGAAATACCCGTTCCTCTCCTAACTGGGGTGGTTGACAAGTGTGTTTGACGTGACATAACACGCCCTGTAGGGCGCCTTGTTAAGCTTCGAAATTCGATTTGATTCGAAATCATCACGATCAATCGATTCAATTCGGTTTTAACGCGCCAGTTGAGAAATTTTCGAACCATCGATAAGTTCTCAACACTCTATAAAGTACCTTCTTATGAACTCTTCTGCTATCATCACGACCCTTGTACAAGAGATCTGATGACAGATAGAAGAAGAGTCCAGGGAGGATCCGCAAACTATGCCTTGACTCCGTTCTGAAATATTCTGCTTTTCTATTGATTGGCTGGTCGCCATTGCATACAATACTTCGTGAGTGCAGGCAGACAGTATTACGGTTTTAAGAAGGTCCAATATCTACAACCTGAACAGCGGTGAGTTCAATTCTAGATTTGACTGGATTCGAAAAATTTTACGTGATTCGATTCAACCCAAAATTTTAGATTCGCAGGGCTCTAATGTCCCCTTATTCGCATCTGTATTCACTGTGTACTCATAGAAAGACGAAAGCGCCGTAATGAATTGAGCAACAACTTTGAATTGAATTTGACATAACCAAAGGTTAAGGTAAGCAACGCCACTGTGTGTTTACCGTGTGGTAGTGTCACCTGATGGTGAATTCTAGAACTGTCGTCCTGGAAACACACAGGGCGTTCACCTTGAGCCCCAGCGAATCTCACATTTCGGTGCAAACCGAATCCAGAATCGAAGCAGGAAGAGAGTTCGATTGGAATCACGCACCTCTTCAAATAGTAAATATTTCACATTCTTTCAGGCATGAGCATTTCCAATCCCCACTCATGTATTGTATTTAAATCTTTATCCAACGTAACGGTCAAAATCGGCTAGCGCTAATCTCAAAAATCGCCAATTAATTTTCATTATTTTTTCATTTTTTGTCTCAAAAACATAGGTTATGACCCCTCGTTGGAACGAGCTCGTCGAGCTCGTTCCAATGAGGGGTCATAACCTATGTTTTTGAGACAAAAAATGAAAAAGTTAGTTGTTCAAGAATTTTTTTTAGAAGTGTCGTCTGCTTTTCATGTTAGGTAATAGGTTAAAAATGAATGTATATATGTATAGTACGAGCGTTCTAAGCGCAGGTTGATCGAGTCTTTCAACAAACTGAAAATAAAGCGTTGAGCTCGTTCCAATGAGGGGTCATAACCTATGTTTTTGAGACAAAAAATGAAAAAAAAACAATTTTATTCAAGAATTTTTTTTACGTGTCGTCTGCTTTTCATGTTAGGTAAAGGGTTAATGGGGACTCATCCGGCGACCGAGTTAATCAAACAAAGAAGAATACTCCAAAATGGAATCACGGTAGTTTCGGAAGCAGAACTCGATTGAACTCTTCTTCGATCATCAGGTCTCCAGCAGATCGAAGAAGAATTCAACGAGGACACACTTGGAATGATTTTAGAAAGATCTCGACGTTTCAAAAATTCCTGACTCAACACAACTGGAATCGAATCGAATTATCGGGTCGATTTCGAATCGAAACGAATTTCGAAGAATTCCAACGGCCTACGCGCGCCAGAGTAAAATAACCTCTATCTTTGTAAACACAAATCG
Source organism: Pictodentalium vernedei (assembly GCA_031216915.1). Lineage (NCBI taxonomy): Eukaryota > Metazoa > Mollusca > Scaphopoda > Dentaliida > Dentaliidae > Pictodentalium > Pictodentalium vernedei. The sequence continues at coordinate 313,791,236 of CM062297.1, forward strand.
CCCGCGGTGAATGCCGATGATGTGATGCGCCACAAATTGTTCGAAAAGTCCGTCACCTCCATTTAGTGAGAACGTGTTCTTCCTCTCAACTCGGACAATAAAAAAAGATATTTCTAAAAGGTGACTCAATGATTGTAAATACAAGTTTTCTGGGTTTTAAGCGCGAATCACCGGCCATGTAAAACAATAACAATTCAATGGAAGCACAGATTTCAGACAAAAGCATTTATCATCGCACTCATCACTGCACTGAGTTTACGCTAGATTTGAATAGTACTAAAATATTTCTTAAAAGTTATAATGAGTTGCAGATTTAAGTTCAGAACTCAAACATTATGTCACAAGTCGGGCCATAGCAGCGTAGCACTATGTAACTTGTGTGAGTTTAAAACTGACACCTGACACCTTGGCGTAACATATAATTTTAACTTGTGTTAATCAAAGGGTTTAAAACGGGCACCTACCGCGCAAAAGAAGAGATGGCTAAAGAGTTGTTCTGTTCAGGGGAACGTTACTTGCAGAGAATATATAGTTTATTTGGTAGACATTATAAGTTACAAAGTTCGTTTGTTGCCTCAAATGGATTATACGCTGTCCATAAATTCCATATCGGACAGGAACCTTGCTTTTGTCCGATATGGTTTTTAATGACTCTGCATATACCAGAATATGCGGGTAACAGACTGTGAAAGGAATTTATCTTGCCGACTACTTATTTCTATATACTGCATTTGTAACGACTCTTAACTTACAAACACATGCTTATATATTTTCCTGTCAGTGGGGAAACCCCTCATATTGGTATCCGTGTACACGTTTCAACTGACTGTGTATGGTATATACACAATTTGCACGTTAAACCAATGGAATTCTTAGATATGTGGGTAGGGAGTGTCATAATGGCGAAGACAAGAAGTTCTGTTTTTTCATATTGTGGTGTTATGTGACAGATATCTGCTAACAAACGCTGTGCAAAGGATCAATTATTTCGTAAAAGCGAGAGCAAATTTAAACTTGTTAGTCGATGCTCAAAAATCACAATCTGATGCGTTTCCGAATTCCATTTTATTATCGACATACGCGGTTTCAGTGTCTTAGGAGCTGATTTAATTGCATCATAAAACTGTTTGATACTTTAATGTTGCCTTATGGCTGCAACCGTTTGTATTTGTAATATTAGACTCCGTAAACAGTAATACAAGCGAGAGCATACAATTCAAAATCTGAGAGCTGTGGACTTACTTTAATCCCCTGCACACTGATGTCAAACTGTCTAAATTTCAGGCTTCAAATGTTTCCCATCACGCAACTAGAAATTTAATCAATTCAGCCTTGTTTGACAGAGCTCGTCGAGCTCAGTCAAACAAGACTGAATTGGTTAAATTCCTAGTTGCATTATGGGAAAAATGGCGACTTGAAATTTTGGTGTTTTGACACTAGAGTGCAAGGGGTTAAAAAATGAATCGTGGCAGATAACCCTATATTGAGCAGCTAGTCTATTTAATGCTCCGGGGTCGTGTTACCAATTTGGAATATTATCACCGCCTTACCTCATCGGCTTTTGTTAGAGATATTCCGACTTTGTTAATCGAAACTTTCATAAAATCGTTATATAAAACAGTCTTTGTCGAAAAATGTGTTCGATGGTGGACTTACGTCGTTATACACAGTGGCAGCACTGTAACAGCGAAAACTTCATGACGACTTCACTTGTTATAAACATAGGAACTGATTTTAATAATTTATAATTAACGAATACCAACCATGGATTTAAAAGTCAAGTAATCTGTTTGATTGATCGAGACAGGAACGCCTAAAACTGCCGAGATTAGAGGACTGGGATTACAAAAGCGGTCTTTATTCTTGATCACATCGCGAGAAACACAAACAACAGAGCTGTCGCTATCTCATGAATAAAATATTGCGAAATCCAGAGCGAACCCAAGAAAACAACAGAAAATGAATGTGAAATTCAAGGTTGATGCATTTCTTTTTTTTTAACCCTTTATCCAACGTAACCGACCAGCTCTATTCTCACAAATCGCCAATTAAGTTTCATTATTTTTTCATTTTTTGTCCAGTGATGGGTTATAATCTATGTTTTTGAGACAAAAAAAAATAAAACATAAAAAAAATAGTTATTCAAGAATTTTGTTTGCAAGTGTCGTCTGCTTTTCATGTTAGGTAAAGGGTTAAGATAGCTGAGATACTTACGTGTTGTTGAGAGGAAAGCGGGCAGTGATTTCGACCGGATCGCGATGGCACGTGATTCGGTCGCAATTATCTAAGCACAATTGTAATCAGAGTATTGTAAGAAATGCAGTGGCTCATTTGTTAGAGCATTAGTCTTTAAACCGAAAGGTCGACGGTTCGACCATTGGTCAAGGTACTTCATTTCGATTGTTCATATGGGTGTAGGGTGACGCTATCTCCTAACGCGCACTGCAGGTAGATGGTGCACATTCCTTCAACGGCCGCTAATACACGGTACATTTGAGAGCCTGACAGTTGCTCGCCACTGCTCGATGGTTCTCCACGGATACTCCGGTTTCCTCCTTATGTAAAATCTTCAGACACAGTATGACTCTGGCTGTTGAAAGTAGCACTAAACCCCAATAAAGAATAGGAAAGCGGACAGAGAACGTGTGGAGAAGAAAGCGGACGGAGAACATCGACCAGATCGCGACGACTGTCTAGATCCGGTCGAAATTCTGTGCTCAATTTTGTAATTAGGATGCTGCAATGCAAGTGAACGACTGGAAGAAGAATTTCACGAGGCGTTCACTTGCGGAGAGATACAGTTAAAACTAGAAGTCCTGTCACGAACTGTGCGCTTATTAATTGCGAGTAGGAATTGCGCACAATTGCCATATCGAATGGCATCCAAAGCACGGCAGGATCTCCTGGTTACTCATAGAAAACACAGGCAATATTTGTGCCAATGGACCTCCGAGTTACCCGGAGGTCCATTGGCTGAAACATTGCTTGTGCACAGGCCATATGAACAGAATTTGATAACCTTACTATGGTCATAATGCGTAGATTAACGCGCAGATCGGCATGCTCTTTGTGCGCATTTCATGACAGGACTTCTAGTTTTAACTGTATAATGCATTGTTACTCCGAATTTTGCTGTGACAGGTGAAATGAATAATCGTGATTTGCGATATAACCCCATCCGATATACGCTCCATACTTTAATCAAATTGAGATTCGAAACCCGCTCCGCTACCTCTCAGATTCTGATGAATGTTTAATAATGCTGGTATTAAATCCCGACCTTTTACGATTAGACTTCAATTTCCTGAACAAGTGTGCTATATTTTAGAATGCAGTAACTGTAATCTGAAGTGACAAGAATAAAGTTTGCAGCGATAAATGTTAGAACAAAATTGAATTTAAGACAAATTAGGCAATTTTGTAAATTAATTTCAGTATCTTTGGAGAAAATTGCTAAGTCTATTGGATATTATTCCTGCAGTTGTTTGATATAGTGACCTTTACGGCGTTACTTTCCATTCGAGATTAAAACATTTGCACCCAATACGCATGTAGTATAAATTTGGAGTGTTGAGGTGATTCATTCGCATAGTACTGTCATAACAAAAGTGGGCGGATAATTTCGTGGCTTGTCGTGTCTACTATAAAAACTGGCCTCCAAAACAGAAAAGCAAAAACAGTGTGTCTCAGACGTTATTTTCGGTAACTTATCACTTGAGATGTGAGGTATTGGAATTTTGAGTTCGGTATCGGTATGTAATTGTGAGAGTGCATACCGCGGTATCGGTTCCGTATTCGGTATTTGACTTGACCAAAAGTTGCTGATAGTACCAAAGGGGAATTCATATCAGGGAGTTGCAGAATAAGTTGTTATTCTACAACAGCGTCACAGCGTCTCTGCCAATGAGCTCAACATTTGTGTTCTTTTGTGACCACAAACCATATCTACAGTAATGTTGTGGTTTGTTCCAAATACACCTTAATCTTCCAAGGCCTCTTTCAGGCTCTTGTGATATCCGAACATGTGCACTTGACATGCCATTATTAGGATATCATGCGGACAATACACAAATCACCCGAGTAGTGGTTTCTAGTCATGCCTTGGCTGCCTTTTTAAGGCAACCAAGATTTGACTAGAAATCACTCACTGCTAAGCAACTGGACATGTACAGATTATGGTCTAGTGGGAATTCAAGACAACTTCCCAGGCCCCGAAGGGCTAACAAAACTGAAAAGAAAACAGTCACCCAATAAGGTCTTATAAGAAGCAATAGTGGGACATTTCGAAAATTCAGACAGTTTCGGTATTTTATAATGTGTTCGGTTCGGTATCCCCATGATATCGATATCGGTTCGGTTTCTCGGTATATTGCCCATCTGTACTTACAGTTAAAACTAGAAGTCCAGTCATGAAATGCGCACAGATAGCACGTCGATCTGCGCGTTAATCTACGCGCTATGACCATAGTAAGTCTATCAAATTCTGTACATGTGGCCTGTACTCAAGCCATGTTTCAGCCAATGGACCTCCGAGTAACCCGGAGGTCCACTGGCAGAAACATTGCCTGTGTTTGCTATGAGTAACCAGGAGAACCTGCCATGCTTTGAATGCCATTCGATATGGCAATTGCGCGCAATTAAGTCTAGATAAGCGCACAGTTCGTGACAGACTTCCAGTTTTAACCGTATCACGACTGACTCTTGATTTTGTAATATATATTTATGAAATCTACATGTATGAGCTTTCAAGCTGCCAGTCTTATACTGTTAGGAATTCGACGTTGTTATGGGCTATTTGTTCATCCACTTTTGAAGAAGTTTGCGTGCAGGCTACCGTTCTTGTTATTTGTTGTCCTCTTACTGACAAAGCTATGCAGATATTCTTTCGTGCTCCATTTATAGTTTATCCAATCAAATAGTATTTAATTCACGTTTAAAACATCAACAAATTCACACAGTTAGCGGAACTACGCGGTGGAATTATAAACTACTGCTGTGATGAGACTTCATTCATAATTATTTAATAAACAAACATGTCTAAAGGTATTGGTGGGTTATTAAAAATTCAATCAAATCAAGTCTCGATTGAGATGCATTTCTTGCGTTGGCATGTTTAAGATTCAATCGGATGGAATTCTTCAGTTGGTCGGAAGACCAAGCCGTCGGTCCGCTTTTCCGACCAACTGAATTATTTCAAACGAAGGAATCTAAACACAAGCGATGGACTACTTAAGGACTTTACTGGTTCCAGAGAGTAACGCGTCGAATTCTTTGCAGAATTTCACTGGTGATTTGAGATCCTGTTCAATTTACTGGCGTAAAAGTGTCGTGACCAGATGGCGATTTGATCGTGAAAAGGACGTATTTTATGATGTCTTTACTCTGCAGGTCCCTGAAATTTAACCCTTTACCTAACCCGGAAAGCAGACATTTGTAAACAAATAACTTATTTGTTTTTAGTTTTTGTGTCAAAAACATAGATTATGACCCCTTACTGGAACGGGTGCAACGAGCTCGTTCCAATGAGATGTCATAAGCTATGTTTTTGAAACAAAAAAATGAAAAAATAATAAAAATTGAATGATAATATTTGTGAATTGCACTGGTCGGGTTTGACCGTTATGTTGGGTAAAGGGATAATACAACATTGTTTTTTCAAAATTACTGACAATGGTTTTTCCAAAATTACTGACACATTTTATTTGGATAAAAAAATGTAAAGCAAAAGCCTGAAAATATTTTAGTTCCACATTTTGTTTCAAAATGGACGTGTAAAAACATATATTAAACACCAGTTACTCAAATATTTATTTCGACGGCGTTATTTCTGGAATGAAACGATGGTCTTCCCGATACATTTTGGGAAGTGCCTTTCATCACGTGCCAGAAATCTTTGGTTTTCATCGTTTCCTTCTGACATCACAGAATTTTCGTTCTTCTGAACCTCTTTTAATTGTTCATAGCTTTACATATTTATAGTTCCTCCACTTACAGGTATCGCGGAACTAAATATTTGAATTAGAGTTAACCGCCTTGAACTGTTGCACTGGGAGATGATGCAATCTCTAAAAATAAACAGCCTTGGGGAAATATATTGTTTCAATAAACGTTTGAAACATTGTATTGACATCTTGCATTATTGTTGAATATTCCTGATAAAAAAGAGGGTGATTTGATGACTTTTGGACGTAAAAAATACAAATTGCTTTTTGTGTGTTTTTGTAGGGAATTCCCTGAAAAATATGTGCACGTGACCGGCACTTCCCTTTGTGTCATTTATTCTCTCTTGTTTGTTGCATGACCCCCTGTTTTCGGGTCAGAAAAAAAGTTGTCTGAAGGGCAAAAACTTGACAAAGATCTTTGAATGCCAAAACGTCGCCTGAACGTTATAATGGTGGCCTATGGGAAAATAATTAGTTCTGGGATACCTACTGTGCTACACTTTTCCATATTGTTCAGACTTCAACCACGGATATATTGAGCAGACCAGGAAGAGAAGTTGTTAGTCTTCTGCTCTGACAAACACGGTTTAAGTTTCTTTATTTTTGCCAGAAAGCATGAACTACTGACTTTATAACACTTGATAGACAATTTGGAAACCGCCGCAACTGTTTCAGCCAATCTCACAATCTTTTAAATCGCCTTGCGATAGTTGAGCAGTGTCAGTTTGATATGTTGTTATGAATGATTTCTTCACGAAAGTGAACAGCTCTTGTTGTGTGCATATTTGTTTGACCATTTCAAATATTTATTACTTTCCAAAGTGTGATTTACTGGGATTTCCCGGTTTGATTATAAACGATAACTTAACAAGTGAATTGTGCAATCAACAATTGAGTCATGTATCCGTGCGCAAAAACGAAGACGCTTTGCCGTGGGTGTAATGGGGACTTTACCTAACACGAAAAGCAGACGACACTTGCAAGAAACATTCTTGAATAACTATTGTTTTCATTTTTTGTCTCAAAAACATAGGTTGTGACCCCTCATTGGAACGAGCTCGTTCCAATGAGGGGTCAAAATCTATGTTTTAGAGACAACAAATGAAAAAAATAATGAAAATTAATTGACGAGTTTTGAGAATAGCGCTGAACGGTATTGGCCGTTACGTTAGGTAAAGGGTTAAATAATATAATTATAGTTAATAATGAAAAGTAATAAACAGAGTAATCACTCGACTGGACTGGTTACGTGAAAAATTCATTTGAGGCGAGGGACTATATTGTAAAACACACGTGCGCATTCGCGCACTCGTGTTTGTACAACGTCCCTCACCTCTCATGAATTATTTCACGTAACAAGTCCAGACAAGCGGTTACTCTGTATTTACTGTGAAATTCTTAATCCTATTTTTCAGTCTAGTTTTTAGCTCACCAACTTTAGTTGTGTGAGCTTATGGCATGGCTCGATCGGTCGGCGTCGGCGTCAGCGTTGGCGTCGGCGTCGGCGTCGGCGTCAGCGTACGTGTCCAATAATGTTAAAGTTTATGTTTAGGTCACTTATTTGCCCTATTTCCATATCATAGCTTTTATAGAGCTGCTATATGATGATTATTATCATTTTACCACGATTTAACCCCTGATACCCTACATTTTAGACATTTTTCTTGACATTTTCAGTTGCGTTTAGTTTTCTGTTTAGCTCGGAATTTCATGTTTAACTGAGTGTTTATGTCAGCTGCTGTGCTCCTTCTTTTCCAATGGCACTTATATTCATCGTATATGTTCCTCAGTATCATTGTTCCATGATTAACCCCTCATACGCTGCATTTTAAACATTTTTCTTGACATTTTTAGTTGCGTTTAGTTTTCTGTTTAGCTCGGAATTTCATGTTTAACTAAGTATTTAGGTCAGCTGCTGTGCTCCTTCTCTTCCCATGGCACTTATATTCATCATACATGTTCCTCAGTATCATTGTTCCATGATTAAGCCCTCATACACTGCATTTTAAACATTTTTCTTGACATTTTTAGTTGCGTTCAGTTTTCTGTTTAGCTCGGAATTTCATGTTTAACTTAGTGTTTAGTTCAGCTGCTGTGCTCTTTCTCTTCCCATGGCACTTATATTCATCATACATGTTCCTCAGTATTATTGTTCCTTGATTAACCCCTCATACCCTGCATTTTAAACATTTTTCTTGACATTTTTAGTTGCGTTTAGTTTTCTGTTTAGCTCGGAATTTCATGTTTAACTTAGTGTTTAAGTCAGCTGCTGCGCTCCTTCTCTTCCCATGGCACTTATATTCATCATGCATGTTCCTCAGTATCATTGTTCCATGATTAACCCCTCATACCCTGCATTTTAAACATTTTTCTTGACATTTTTAGTTGCATTTAGTTTTTTGTTTAGCTCGGAATGTCATGTTTAACTTAGTGTTTAGGTCAGCTGCTGTACTCCTTCTCTTCCCATGGCACTTATATTCATCATACATGTTCCTCAGTATCATTGTTCCATGATTAACCCCTCATACCCTGCATTTTAAACATTTTTCTTCACATTTTTAGTTGCATTTAGTTTTTTGTTTAGCTCAGAATTTCATGTTTAACTAAGTGTTTAGGTCAGCTGCTGTGCTCCTTCTTTTCCCATGGCACTTATATTCATTATACATGTTCCTCAGTATCATTGTTCCATGATTAACCCCTCATACCCTGCATTTTAAACTTTTGTCTTCACATTTTTAGTTGCGTTTAGTTTTCTGTTTAGCTCAGAATTTCATGTTTAACTAAGTGTTTTGGTCAGCTGCTGTGCTCCTCCTCTTCCCATGGCACTTATATTCATCATACATGTTCCTCAGTATCATTGTTCCATGATTAACCCCTCATACACTGCATTTTAAACATTTTTCTTGACATTTTTAGTTGCGTTTAGTTTTCTGTTTAACTCGGAATTTCATGTTTAACGTAGTGTTTAGGTCAGCTGCTGTGCTCCTTCTCTTCCCATGGCACTTATATTCATTATACATGTTCCTCAGTATCATTGTTCCATGAGTAACTCCTCATACCCTGCATTTTAAATGTTTTTCTTCACATTCTTAGTTGCGTTTAGTTTTCTGTTTAGCTCAGAATTTCATGTTTAACTAAGTGTTTAGGTCAGCTGCTGTGCTCCTTCTCTTCCCATGACACTTATATTCATCATACATGTTCCTCAGTATCATTGTTCCATGATTAACCCCTCATACCCTGCATTTTAAACATTTTTCTTGACATTTTTAGTTGCATTTAGTTTTCTGTTTAGCTCGGAATTTCATGTTTAACTTAATGTTTAGATCAGCTGCTGTGTTCCTTCTCTTCCCATGGGACTTATATTCATCCTGCATGTTCCTCGGTATCATTGTTCCATGATTAACCCCTCATACATTGCATTTTAAACATTTTTCTGTACATTTTTGTTTGCGTTTAGTTTTCTGTTTAGCTCAGAATTTCATGTTTAACTTGGTGTTTATGTCAGTTTCTGTGTTTTACATTTAAGAGGTTGTGTTTAGGTAAGCTTTGTCGCATGTTATGAGCCTGTTTGATACAGTTCTTTTGTTTGCCAAAGTTACTATCAAAGAGGAATGTTGGTGAGCTATAGGGCGTTCAACTTCTTGTTCAATTTGACACGCCTGTTTAGTGTATCGTTATCGCTTTTGTTTACTTGTTCAACACCCATTACACTCTTTGTGAAAATTATTTAATGCATGAGAATGTTTACAAAAATAACCTTCCACACATGGCTGTTTAATTTATTTTCGAAAAAAGAAATGCGCTGTGAATATTATCTCATGAGTGGCCAAGATACATGTTTATCTTTCGCGAGTGGCTTGTGCGCACCAACTCAAAAGGAGAGAAAAACAACGAAAAATACGACACTTGTTTATTATTCGCGTTTGGTAGTTTTCAACAACACAGTGGTAGTATTCACCTTGATTCGGCGTCAGATGGAAGCACGAAAGTCCTCAGGTGATTGTTGTCATTTTTCTCACTTATAATCCATCGTTATAAATACATTTCTCATTTGGTATACCTCATACTTATAGCATGGGGGGGGGGGGGGGGGTCAAGGTGGGCTTGGTCCCCCTAAAATTTTCGTCGCCCTTGAAAACATTGGCCAAATGCATTTCCTGAATATTTTAGTTATTGTTGACAGAAAAAAAACGAACACTAATGTCCCGATACCAACCGCAATATCTTGCAGTGATTGGTCAATGCCTCGTTGATTTTATTTTATGTCGCCAGGCACGCGCATATGTCCTTATGTCCATATGTTCTTATGTCCTCTGTCAAGGAAGGCGTCTCTTTGCCATGAGCAACGGTTCATCACAATGTCTTTTTTCACTTGAAATCAACTGAGACAAATACATTTAACTGAAGTAAAATACACACAAAAATACAGTTATTACGTACAGAAAGATTAGTTATGTAAACATGGGTGATTATTTATGAAACCGATTGGATTATAAGGTCTCTTTTCATTAATTTACTGTGACACAAACTGAAAGGAATCGGGAGCATCTCGCCCCGTTGATTGCGTACGTAAACATTGAATAAAGGGAAATCACTCCAGTCTGTTATGATAAAAGTTAACACCTTACCGAAACAACGTCTGCTTTCTAATATTCGCTGTACAACAACAAATTTTAAAATGATTCGAATGAAGCGAAGAGCGGGACATATACGTTATTCTGTTTGTTGACATGGGGCATGCGCGTGAGACCATGTCCCCTGTCAACAAACAGAATAACTTATAATGTTCCAATAAGACTAAAATACTCCTCCTCTGGTTGGACGAGAGCTCGCATAGTATATTCTATGTTTACGGCTCAAGTGGCAAATGTTACCGTCTGACGTCACAACACGAAATTTTTGAAATGACGTCGCCCGTTTCCTACTTTCTTCGCCAACGGAGTGACAAGCAAGCCGCTTCATTTTTCTGGATTTTTCACTCGTGCAGCAGACGGTGTTCCGGATGAAGTGTTGTTTAAATTACAAACCGATTTTCGATTTGAACTAAGATGGAAGGAGTTTATCTGGTTTATTGATTATTTATCCAGTACCGTCGTGGATATACGAGAGGTTAATTTACTAGTTCTGTTATCGTTAAACGTTATCTTGATCAGAAGTTTAGTAAATAAGCTGCTCGTGTTTCACGGTGTAGGTTTTAGGCTATGAGTAGTGTCTTATTGGAACATATACATTATTGTGATGAGTTGACGGTAACATGGTCTGAGGTTTGCAAACCTCAGATCATGTTACCGTCAACACATCACAATAATTTCTAATACTGGGACGATGATACGTGCGGAGGAACGACACGATTCAATTGACATCACGCCACGTTGGGTTTTGACTTTTATCGCCGACGTCCAAGCAATCTCCTTGTGATACAGACCGTGACGCATTCACAACGACGGTATCTCGTGGTTGGCCATTAAACCTGCATTTCATCTCTTATATATCTTTTTTTTTATTTTCTAGATTTCAAAGCTCAGGAAATTAACGCACATAGATGAAAATAACCCATATACGCTGATGGAGAACAACTTTCGACCAACTTTACCTTTAAACAATAGATCAATACGCACTAATATTAAACCACAGTCACATCAACAGGTACGTCATATAATTGTCTTACATGAACGTATGTAATAAATTATGAAAATGTCTTTATTGGCCTTATTACTGTGCACTCATGTCAGCGTGTAAAATGCTTAACCATTCTCACTTTGAAAAGGAAATTATACAATGCTCGCCTATGTTACTACATGTGAAAATCCTGTATGTTAAATTTTAGCTTTTAACCCCACTACCGACGTAAAGCTTCTACTGCGGTTAAAAAATGTAAACCTTTCGTCAGAAGTTCACCCATCTTGACTTATGATATGACGCAATTTGCCAACATCTATACATTCACATTTCGTGATGTTTCATTCAAACATACGACGTTTTGCTGTACTATCAACTACGTGCAATGACTTATTGAGTTTAAAATACCTGCAATTAAATATTTAAAATAAAATTTAAGAATTGTTAATAATAATTTGACTGAAAAAGCAAGGTAAATTCAATCAACTTTGACGATGTGTCTAGCTGTCAATCAAGCATTCGCGTCAGCCAGTAGTACTGCCCACCGGCGCAGATGTACACAAAACAAACGTGTGTATATGCGATAGAAAGTGTCGTTTTTTCTCCGTTTTAAGTGACAAAGTCAATTATTATTAAGAGCATAGTGTAAATAAAACAAAAAAGTACCAGGGTCGGTAATCAGATTTAAACCACTAGTAGAATAAGGGTTTTAAACACTTGGTTTTCCGGGAGTACTTTTCCGAGGGGAGTGTTTTCCTGCTTCCAATACCACGTTATCAGTCTTGCGAATAAATGCACACAAAATTGCGATACATTTCACAAATAAGTATGCGCGAATTTCTCGTCATCTAATTTGTATCCTAAACAAATTAGAACTTTAAAACAAATTGGCAAATATTCGCTGTGTGATCGCTTGTGTTGAAATTTGATTATTTTTATACCTTTTGTAATAGAGGGATGGCCGTAATTCCCTACTATATCCCAGGTTATCAGGATTTACTGATGGTAAATAGATTTGAACGCTATCTTCCTCAACAGAAAAGAAGAAGTGATAAGTTTTGATGATTTATTTACAACAAAATATACTGTATCTCAGTTTTAACGGACGGATGAATGACGAAATGGTCAAATGGTCAGTGGATAAGGCATCAAGTCAGCACGTTTGGAAGAATGGGTCGAGTTCACACGGTAGCTGATTTCGGAGCCTATTCGGCGTAACCCGAATTGACTCCGGAATCCGCCACAATGTGTTCTAGTCGCTTAAAAGCGAGTTAGATATTCCACAAAGTGGGAAATGGAATGGGAGCTAGACCCACCGGTCTATTCGTTCAAAAATGAACCCCGTTCCTCGGCTGTCGAAAGAATGGTTTGGCGCGCCGAAGGCGCGCAGGGACGATATGGGGGACAAGCCCCTTTCGACCCTCTTTGGCTTTAGATGTTTTTAGATGTTTTTTTTTTTGATTATCTGGGCGTGGCAAAGGAGAAATGGAGAAGGAAGCAGCTTATCCTCTTTTTTGCGAGACTTCTTTTTTGGAGGTGGCTGTGATGGAGATGGAGAGGCCTTTTCATGGTTTTGTTGTTGTTTTTGTTTTCTCATGTTTTCTATCCATTCCTGCGCCATTCTGGATACTTCAGCGGATTGTTTTTCGAATTCCTCGGTCTCGGCCATGGTTTTGTCACAATTCCTCAGGATCTTCTCTTTGCGTGATTCAGCGGACTCCGATGGCTGTTCTGCTGTGACTGCCACTCCCGGGCTATCCGGTAGTGAAGGAAGAGGGGAGTGAGGGGTGGGAGGTGGTGAAAATGCAACTTCCAGTCGTGTCGAACAGTTTTACTGGTGGAGGAAGCCGGAGTACCCGGAGAAAACCACCAACCAACGGCGAGCAACTGTCAGACTCCCCAACATACTAACTCCACAAAGCAGGGTTAGCATTGGTTGAAGACAAGTGCACCATCGACGTGCAGTACGCCTTAGTACACAACGCCACCGTGCCCCCACGTGTGCAATTGAGATTAAGTGTCTTGCCAAGGATACAACTTGGTTGCCGCAGGTAGAATTCGAACCGAGGACCTCTCGGCTTGCAGCCTGTATCGCTTCCTACTGAGCCACCGCGCTCCTTCTGAGGTATGATATTGAAACACAATACCAGTTATCATGAGCTGTTGTAATGACAGTTGACTTAATATTACCTAAATGTTTCTGTTATCGGAAAATGGATGAAGTGGTAGATAATGATTGTTGATCAGAATCGATGGTGCAAAATTTCGCAAAATCGCATGCCATTGTTGATTTGTTTCAAAAATGCTATTTTGGGCGCAATCGCATTTAACCTAAATCACACTTGACCTAAAAATGGAAATGAAGAAATGAATTTGGGAAAGTGGAATAAATACAATCTAAACAGGTGAACCAAGTGATCATGCTGCGTCTCTCGTTTCCAGACCAATCATAACCTTAAATCATAACCTTAAAGCAAGGATACCTACACAGAACGACACATGCGTGTGAATGGGTTTATTCGATGTGGCACGAGTGCCAGCGCGGAAGGATAGAACGAGAGGCCACAGGACTCGGGTTTTATCCTTCCGCGATGGCACAAATGCCACATCGATTAACCCATTTACACGCGTGTGTCGTTCTGTGTTTATTACACGCCTTCACGTCTATAAAAATTGTTATTAGAAGGACACTCAGCAATTCATTTGACAACTGTCAACACAAACAACACATTTTATATCCAACAAAATTTTCGGCACAGAGAACACATTGAAATATATAGGACGATTTTCAGCTATCGCTAGCGATTCAAATTGTAATTGCATTGCACGATTTTGGAACCTCCCAGTGAAATTTCGCTTCTATTTAAAAATAGTCTGTCAACGACTTCCGTTCCGCTTACGTGCGGAACAGATTTTCATTTTCCACATGGTTTAATGTTTCTGTAGATGGGGATTTCATAGAACAGACGTGTAATAAAATTTATCGAAACACGGTCATTTCAAAAGTGTTGATTTTCAAAGTGAAAAGAAGTGGAAATATTTACAATCTTTGAAATAGGAGTAAATTTATGGAACATCACATACTGCCTCAGACTGTTCGCGCAGACGACACTTGACTAGAAAAAACACTCATTTTTGTACGACACTCTCTGTTTACTGTTACCCGGATCGGCAGTGTCAGAGGACCCGGTATATTAGCGAAGATGGGGGCATGGTAACCTTTCTATTGGCGAGGAGGAATGCAAGGATATAACAGTGGGTGAAATGGGGGAAAATGAATACTTGGGGTGAATTTATGTGTAAGAGGAAGATACGTACACAACAACCACACAATTAAAATAAATATAAAGGGAAAAAAAGAATACTCAATCAATTGAAATTCTAGGAAGGAATACCTTTAACAGGGTGTTCGTTGGAAAAACTGTATGGGAGAGGTTGAGATTACCAAGAATATTTTCTGGAACGGTTGTGATCCCTTTAAACTTAACGGGTGTCAGGAGGTGGGAGACTCTGTAAAATGATGCGGATCGACGGATAACCGGGTCAAGTTACGCAGCCGCACAGGATGCTGTCAGAGGGGAACGTGAACGGATGCCGATTAAAGAAGAAACGATATGGGGAAACTATGCTACCAGAATTACCTAGTAAACGACGTTTACCATGTATATGTCTCCAACATCCAAACAGGACGGACAAGGTAGGTTAGGAAGCTAATGGGAAAATACTCGACTGAGAGTGAAGATCTAGAAGGGAGGCTGAAGCAGGGGAGCAGTTTCATTTGGAGAAGGGATCTCGATGTTTGCAATAGATCATGGCGAACTGGAATAGGACCAAGGGGTCTGCGACGTGTTATATAAAAAGATGCGCCAGCTTTTGAGGGGCACCTGGATAAATCATTTGGGGTGGGGGAGGGGCATTATTGTTCAAAATGAGATCAAAGTCACTGGATTTGGGGGGAAAAGCGAGGAAAGATGGTGCCAAATGTGCAGCTTAGGAGTAATGGAGACGTTGAAGCATTTAATTTAACTTTTTACCCAACGCAAACGATATCAAAATTTATTATTTTAAATATCATTTTTTTATTAAACTTTTCAAAACATTTCAACAAAACAATATCATGTGACCCTTCATTGGAACGAGCTCGACGAGCTCGTTCCAAAGAGGGTCACATGATGTGGCTTTGTAGAAATTTTTTTAACTATAGTATATTTTCAGCTGCTGAATTTGTATATTACGCGGTCGGATGTGGCCGATTCGTTGCGTAAAGGGTTAGGTCTGCCCCATATTCTTGCCTAGTAGGACAAGACTCATGTAAAAACTAAAGAAGAATGGAATGAAAGCATGGGAGATAAGTGGGTGGGGAATGGTATGATGGAAAGGGTCAGCTTTATAGTTGAGGAGATTAAAAAAGCGCCAGTGGGGGTATTACAAAACTATTTGTTTCTGAATGTTGCTTGATTAGAAGAGAGAGGTTGAGGGAGCAAAAACCCGGCAGGGAATGGGTTGATGTAGGTCTACTCATTAGAGGACCGCGGCAAATCTGCGGAACGCCCATACATTATTACTACTTCATGTTCGACTTCAAGCTTCTTGGTGTTAACTTTAATTTATTGACTTATTTTGGCTTTTGTTGCTTTCTCGGATATCATTGAGACTTATTAATCCTCCAGACGCTGTTTCCCCAGATGTGATCTCAGTATTCGATGCCGTCTAAAGAAAATGAGGGAAACCATTATGTATTTGTGAAGAGGTTCAGTAATGATACAATCAGTATCACAATTCTACGGAAGTGTAAACGTGAATTATTAATTCTTTGAATCCTTGAGGTATCTTCCACGTCAGTTCAATGGCAGCAATTTCAAGACTTCATATTCATTATTTGGGGTATGCCATTAATATTTTCAACGTGCAGGCTATGGGTTGCCCGTTGAAAATATTGATTGGTCTACTTCACATAATCACTTAGCAGCCACCATTCTTAATAAATTTTGAAGTATCATTTTCCTGGACGGGAAAAGTGGCCTCTCGGGTCCAAATGATTAATTATTCGCCAGCCTTCTGGTCGTCATTTCTATGCAAAATGATTGTACACCAGAAAGAAAACAGGTCAACAGTACTGATATCTCTGCTCCAGTCTGAACTCGTGTCGCCTGCTCTTCAACACATTAAAATCACACGGTCCTCTTCTCACAAATGTGTTTTGAGCAGCGGTATAGATAAAGCAAGCGACGTTAGAATTTTGAAACCTCAACGAATGGGCACCGAACGACATTATTGAATTGTCTTCAGCATTCTTTATAAAACCTCGCAACCAAGAACAAAACTTTACACCATGTCGAAATAGCCTGTCGGTATGACCACTGTTCAAACACGGTCCGTTTCTGCGTTATTCATTTATTCGTTACATATTTGTCATGCTGTGCTTTGAATGTTGTTTCAGTGGCCAAACCGTAGGCAGTACACTCAGTGTCACTTGTGGTATTGCTGTCAATTCGTCTCTACAATTGGTTCGTAGATGTACTTGTTAAATTGTATGTGCATGTTTCCTTTCTCCCGGATCTCTCTGTTGCATTGTCATCCTAATATATATGTTAACTATGACACTGGAAACTGTGCTGCCGATTCGTAAATAAAATACAGGTAAATCCATTTTTATTTATTTCGAGAAAGAACTGTTTGTTTGATTTGTTTGTTTTATTGAGTTCAACGACACTTTCGATAGCCAGGGTCATCTCGTTTCGAACAGTTTTACGGGTGGAAGAAGCCGTCGTACCCGGAGAAAACCGCCGAGCTGCGGAAAGCAATTGTCAGACTCCCCAACATACCAACTCCGCACAAACAAAGTGAGCAGTGGTTGAAGACAAGTGTGGTACGCCTTAATAAACAACGCCACGGTGCCCCCAAAACGGGCGATCGGGATTAAGTGCCTTTCCCGGGGACATAACACGATCTGGTGCGGATCAAACCAAGGACCACTCGGTTAAAGTCCAATGTCGTTACTACTGAGCTACAGCGCACCAAGAGAAAAGACAGCAAAAAAAATCTAACTAAATAAAGTCCAGTACACAGACCTGCAAACACAAACTGTGTCGTTTCTTTTGTTTTCGTAATGAAAGAACGACAGCTCTAAATTCGGGCAGTTGTTTTATCATGTCACTGGTTGTAACCGAGAAACAACATTATTCAATAGTCATTATACACGAGAAACACATTTTTTAAACAACATGAGAGTTGGGCTACATGAACACAGAATTCGACTCCTCATTG
This sequence comes from Pictodentalium vernedei, assembly GCA_031216915.1. Classification (NCBI taxonomy): domain Eukaryota; kingdom Metazoa; phylum Mollusca; class Scaphopoda; order Dentaliida; family Dentaliidae; genus Pictodentalium; species Pictodentalium vernedei. The sequence goes on from CM062297.1 coordinate 313,809,064, forward strand.
GGACGAGTCCAACAGTGTCGTCCCAGAAAGGGCTCCGGGGCTATATTTGGGAACAAAAATTGATAAAAAGATAACGTTTTACTTTGTACAGCGATAGATGGAGTAGATTGATTCGTTAGGTAATTGCTTAACTGTTTAATCGATGTAGCTCTTGTTCCACAATGCCAGCATATTAAAAGTCGTTCATGTGTCTAACGTTTTGTGAAGATTGGTCCGTGTAATTATCCGAAAAAGGAATCGAATCTCGAATCGGTTCTACGATTCGATTCGATTTTATTTTCGAATTCGAGATATCGAATATGTTATTGGCGCATTCATCCGCCCTCAGAATGGTACTCGATTGCTTATCATCCCCTTTGGTCGCGTAGAGAATTTTGGTGCATCAACTGGTTGAGTGTTGAAGCCCCTATTAGGGCTTTCAGGAAAATGAGGGTACCAGAGCAAAAGCCTATGTTTTCCTTGCTCATGTTTCATATTCATTCAAACGCATATAATATTTTAATTATAAAAAAATTGTTCTATTACAAAGTATTGGAGAGTGCCCGTGGGGCACTCTCCAATAATTTGTAATAAAACAAAGTTTGATAACGAATTCAGACTACCAAAAATAATCTAGTCCTCAATCAGTTAAACCAATCTGAACCTCGAGAAACATTGTGACCGCGTGAAAAAACGGCAAGGTTAACGGACAAATTTGAGTGTAAGAAACGGAGGTGTGTGTGGGGGGGGGGGGGGGCTATGGACGTGCATTAAAGGAATCGAACCGCGTTTATTATTTCACTATAGGCCTACACTCCAACTTTCGCATTATTTTCGGGGAGATGCAATTGGAAAATATGGAATAAGAAATGCGCTTTGGTCCCTCCAACACGACATCAATCGCTAACGAATAGAGTTGTCATTTTTTATCCGATTCGTTTCGAAATTCGGTTCGATTTCGAACACCTTGCTTGATTCTATTCAAGATTCGGTTCGACCCCAATGATGACAGAAATGAATGGACTTTGATGTTCTTCTAATGTGTCCTCGTGTACACGTTTTGAATGATTCAACGAATTGAGTCGTATTTCAACTGTATTTGCGCCTGATAGATGCCTACGTATAGCTTATTTTGGTGATTTCGGTGAGAGCTGTTCTTTGTTGGTCCAATAATTTGGAAGTAAAAAAATGTTCATTGAAAGGACTTGGAAGTCAGCGCGGAACACAGCTGCAGTATTTTCCAACGCTCCTTCATAGATATGACGATTTGATGATTGTTGGTATTCAGTTAATTTAAAAACGCCGACGTTACATTACTTGCACATAGCATTCAAGGTGCCAGGGAGTGTTCTGGTGTTTTTTCTTTTACTTCCCAAAATAGGAGGCGGTTGCTCAACCTCCCTTCCTCGTCCGCAGTATCCATCTTTGACGAAGCATAGAGTACGGACGCCGTAGACTGGTCACTTTCCAGGGGTGGGGAATATTTCCACGGACGCAGTAATATTAGATTCCAAACACTAATTCTAGATATAACCAACACAACACAACCTCGTGCTTCATTAAATAAAATTTTGATGATGGTGATTTTTATTTCCTAGAAAAAGCATACCTGGACGTCATCGACCATGCGTGGATTTCGTCCTGCACATGTACAAGGCGACTGTAATGTATCAGTGAATTTTTAGTAATATGCTTTCTACGTTATGATATTATATTTGGTAAAAAGCCAACTGAATTTATCACAACTGCGCGATATCCTATGAATCAAGTAAAACAGTAGTTTGTTGTTTCTATTTCATATCTTTGGGTGAAAATAACTGCACGCAGTAACGAGTCGTCACTGAAAACTGCTGTGGGTTAACAAAAACTGAAGAATGCTACCACCTGTCAGTTCAACATATATTTCAACAACAGAAATATTTGTCTACTTGACCCTAGGGCCCAGCGAATCAAATCTCGAAATCGAATCGAACCTCGAATCCAATCAATGGCGTCTTAAAGATGGCCAATGGTGGTTGGGGTACTATAAACCTGATTTGTTCCGACTGTGATGTCCCGACTGATAAAATAATCCAACTACATCATCAAGGCATGCCTTCGTCGAAGGCATGCCTTGATGATGTAGTTGGAACAGTACCCTGTAAGTATTATAGTGCATCGTCGACATTGTTTAGAAATCTTACATTTAACAGTGGTAGGGACTAGTGACATTAGAATTAGCATTGTGGTGGCATGAATTGTAGATGTTATTTATCTTAATCTAGCGGAAGTTGGACTCAGTCTTTTATTTCAACATTATTTACGATTTCCATCTAAACTATACGTTTTGTGAGACGATGAAGCTGACTGATATCAAGCTATATTCCTGTGAAAAAGATTCGACTAGAAACGAAACGAGCAGCCGATTTCGAAACGAATCGAATATCTACTTACGATTCGAAATCGAATCGCAGCTCAAGCTTCGCAGGGCCATACTTGAACCACTGATCTTTATGCAATTGCGTTGCTGGAACGCTCAATGGCAACATATAGAAAGTGTCTCAATAGCCGGTATCTCGGGGCTGTGCATGGGGCGGATGTTGCTATAAATATATCCAATGCTCAACGAAAAAAAAACCCACACTTCTCGAAGGTTTCCAATTTCCCGACGCCTCGAAATCGCCTGTGGCTTTTTAGAGAATATAACTTTGACGTCTTTGAAAAATGAATATGTTGATGATGTGCACAGCTTTTGCACTACTTTTCATGCTTGATAAACACTACAACGTTTGGTGAAGTGAAAGCTGTTACGCTGTGACAATATACACAGCGTAAAGTCATCGCGGGAAGTTGCGGCGTTCTGAATTCTGAATCTTAGTTTTGAGTTGAATTTGTTGTACAGCTCTCCCATTCTGTCTCTTCATCCGAATCCTTACTCTCCAGGGTCATTAAGCCTTTGGATTCGTGAGACCGATTTTTCGGTCCAAGGCAAAATTTCGTCCTATTTTACTCTTATTATAAGAAGTGTATACACGGGGCATTGATGATAAAATAATAACTGCAGTCTGCAGCCAGACGGCTGCAGACTGCAGTTATTACTTTTTCCTCCTTGTATATTGATATTGGACTGACCCAACTTACTGTAAGTGTACACAAAGGTGATACCATTTCAGGAAACGAGGGTTCAAGGGGTTAATTCCACGCCATACAAAAAACCAGCTGCAAACCATTTCATCATGCCCGGTTACACCAATTTTCCTGACTGAGTTTGATGAACGATTGAACGATTTCGAGGCAAATTAGTTGCGCCTAGTAGCCAATCATCGGGACGACTGTAGCTTGTTTCATATGGGCGTCATAGCAGCCGAGTTTGAAGTCATCTCTGCCGAATTTTATAACAGGCACTGTAATATTTTTGAAAAATGGATGCCTCGTCGGCATATTTTGCTCTACTCTAATTGACAAACTGACAATAAAGATCAGCAGATAAGAAACGTGTAAGTGGAAATAGTGTGAGAGTTCTACAAACTTCTGACAAATGTTTTTGGTGTGGGCGACCGTCACTTCGTTCCCACTCCCCGTGTCTGCGCCACTGCCTTCTCTTGGTGTGAATCATTAGCATTTGAAAAGACTTGGCAATTTACCTACTGGTAAATTGCCACATAGTTTAGGAATGCAAATAATCCATTTTAATCATCTTCAACCTTAAACGGAAAAAATTGTGGAAAAAACAAATGTAAACTCACCATGTATTTTTAAAAACTTTTTTTGAGTACCACAGCAAAAGATATGCTAAGATATTTATGTGTTATATGATATACTGCTCAGAGTTTGTTAAGCACCAAATATTTGACACATCATTGTGAAATTTGCTTGTGACATATTTGCGACTTTTTTGGTGGATATGATTGAGGAATGTATTGAGATGGTCCCCAGTGTTTACATTAGGTCTCTGCCAGGCAGACTTTTCGTGACAGTCATGGAAAGCATGTACCCCTTGATTGTCAAGATGTTTTCGTGTACTGTCTACATGTACATGACATGTGTAGGATATTCAATCTTCATTTCAACACAAACCCTTGTGATTTAATGATTGAATATGGCAAATGCAAATGTAGGAAGACATATGACTGAAGCATAAATGTGGCGGGCTGTAGGGATGGTGGAGCAAGGGGCTAGCCATCGTCAGGTTGGTGAAGCCTTTGGTGTGCACCATACGGTGATCACCAGAGCCTGGGCAAGATTTCAGCAGTATGGTACACCAGTGAGACGGTATGTTGTGCAGAGACAGGGCAACATCTGCAGCTGAAGACCGGTTTTTGATCATTCAGGCCCGTAGGAACCGCTTTGCCACAGCAACCCAGCTTCGCAGTGACCTTCAGAATGCATCCGGGGTAAATGTTTCGACGCAGACTATCCGGGCAAGGTTGCACGAAGGTGGTCTCCGATCGAGAAGACCATGTATTCGCATTCCGCTGTCACAGAACCACCACCAGGTACGATATGAATGGGCCATGGACCTCGTTGGATGGACCAGAGAAGATTGGCGACCTATGCTTTTTACAGATGAGTCAAGGTACTGCCTAGACCAGATAGATAGGCGTTCTAGGGTATGGAGAAGACCAGGAGAGCGATTCCATGCAGCCAACATTGCTGAGCATGATCGCTATGGTGGAGGGTCAGTCGTGGCCTGGGGTGGCATCAGCAGAGATGGACGTACAGAGCGCTGTGTCCCTGAACGTGGTACATTGTCTGCACAGCGGTATATTGATGAGATCCTGGATGTTCACGTCAGATTGTATGCAGGTGCAGTGGGTGATAAATTCATTCTGATGGACGATAATGCCCGTCCTCATGTTGCCCCTGCTATCAGGGAGTACCGACAGAGGGAGAGGATTGAGCGTATGGACTGGCCAACAAGACCCCCTGACCTCAATCCAATCGAACATGTCTGGAATGGGCTGCAGCTTGCAATTTCAGCCCATCCAGTCCAGCCAAGAAGTGTCCAGGAGCTTGGTGCCATGCCGGTCCAAGAATAGAACAACGTCCCACAAAGGACCACCAGGAAACTGATTGGGAGCATGAGAAGGCGTTGTCAAGCTGTAATTAACAGTAATGGGTCTCATACTCGATATTGAATCCATACCAGTTCGCTCCGTCAACGTTTTGGCAAATTTCCTCTTTTACCAATAATATCCATTTTCCATGGTTATCGTATTCAAAAGCTAAACATTAATGTCAAACACAAATAAAATCTTAATTTCTGTACTTAAATCATTAAAGATATAATTAAATAAAAAATATTTACACTTTTCGTTACAATATTTTAACTAAAACGTAAAACAGGTAGTTGGATATACTTGGTGCTTAGCAAACTTTGAGTAGTATAATACAGATTTCACTAAATCGCTAAACCTCCATTACACTTTAAGGTGTAGAAAATGCCTACAGAATGGAGTATCCTACGATCAGAAATATAAGAAAAAAGCAAGCACAATCTGAGAGAATGGCACTTCTTGTTTAACCGGAAGGTCCACTGATTAAAACTGTTTGTACTATTTATGAATTCAAATTATTCCACTCGATGAAACCCAAACGGGTCAGTTGATGCGGTGAATTGAGAGTGGGTCACCTCTAAATAGTGGGCGCGGTGGCTTATTGGTCAGAACATCAGAGTTGAGATCGAGTAGTCGATAGGTCGATCCTGATCCGCGCCAGCTGCGTTGAATCTTTCCACAAGACACTTCATCCTGATTGTCTAAGTTGGTGCACAGTGGCTCTGTATTCTAAGGCGTAGGGTTCGATGTCGACATGTTAGTTCTCAACCGGAACTAACCCTTTTACTAAGCTGAAGATTAGGACAATTAATCGTCGCTGATCGGTGGTTCGGTCTGTGTACTCCTGCATCTTCCACTCAGAATATACCCTATTTTAGGAGAAAAGATCAGTAATAAATGCACGGCTGTAGCTCCTTACAGTTAACACTAGAAGTCCTGTCACGAACTGTGCGCTTATCTAGGCTTAAAATTGCGCGTAGGAATTGCGCGCAATTGCCATATCGAATGACATCCAAAGCACGGCAGGTTCACCAGTTTACTCATAGCATACACAAGCAATGTTTCTGCCAATGGATCTCCGGGTTGTCCATTGGCTGAAACATTGCTTGTGCACAGGCCATATGTACAGAATTTGATAGCCTAAGTTCTGGCAATAACGTGTACATTAATGCGTAGATCGACGTGCTATTTGTACGCATTTCATGGCTGGACTTCTAGTTTTAACCCTGTAGTTAAACCCTGTGGTCCGTTAGCTCAAACATCGAGCGTGCTTCTGGACCTATTCTCATATTTTGGGGTTTACTTTCGGGAGAGTGTGTGTGTGTAGCATAAGACATGGTATGGCACATTTAAGTGAAAAGCAACAAAAAAGATCGATTGATAGGAATTCTTGTAGCGTTTCGTTTTCAACAGGTGAAATTCTACAGTATTTTGGGCAAGAAAGCGGATAGAGAATTCCGACCGAATCGTGACTAGGTCACAATCCGCTCGACATTTTGTGTTCACTTCGTTAATGACAGAACTGTAGTTAACATGTAGTTTAAATACAATGGTGGGTTCTCACGGCTGTTTGTTGAAGTTTGAAAATTAAAAAAATATACGGATACCGTTTGAACGATACAACATACTATGTTTCTTTCAGAGAGTAAGATATTGTTCTGCATGGACTCCTAGTTCAAGTAACCCCTAAGGTACGACTTGGCCTTGTTTATTTTTATTATTATGCTTTCATTGTGGTAAGTAGTTTGTGGCTTACGGCTAATAATTTGCGGAGAATTCCATGCATGAGCTTTTTATCCTGCTTAACCACGAGATGTTTAGTTTTGAGGTGCTTTGGGACATTAATTCCGATATCTTCCTTTTGTGGCGCCAAACAATCTGGAATAATTCACGGAAAGATCCCATGATCACAAGACTTTTGATACTTAAACACTCACGACACTGTTGCTTTTGAGGTCATTTCTCTTCAGTGGCATTTTGCTTTTATCAGTCATATCTGAACCACTTGGTGTGACCACACAACATTATCTGTCAACCCAATCTTTCGTTGAATGCTAACACATACAGCTGTAGCCAGGGCCTAACGAGTACCCTAAATCCATATAGCGATGGGTATTCATAAATTCAAATTCTGCACTTTTTGTTGCTAACCACAACCATTTGACTCTGTGTTGGAGTGGGCTATTTCAGCCCATTCCCAGAGGTCCTAAACTGTGATAAAGAAGAAGAATTAATGTTTTACCCCAGTATTTTGGAACTAACGTAGTCGCAATGTGCATTGTTATAATTACCGTTAAAAATATGGTAAAAATACTGTGAACCAGACATCGGTACTTCTTCTGTGAAATGTTGCGGAAAAATACCATGTTAAACTATTTTTGAGAATGCCGACATTTTGTGTTGTTGTTGGAGCAAATGAGGAACTAATACTTTGTCTCAAAGAGTAGATCAAATAAAATGTTTAACCTGAAGCCTTACAGTTGCAGGTGAAGTATGTTAACCCTTTACCTAACATGAAAAGCAGAGGACACTTGCAAAAAAAATTCTTGAATAACTATTTTTTTCATTTTTTGTCTCAAAAACATAGGTTATGACCCCTCATTGGAACGAGCTCGACGAGCTCGTTCCAACGAGGGGTCATAACCTATGTTTTTGAGACAAAAAAATGAAAATTAATTTGCGATTTTTGAGAATAGCGCTGGCCGGTTTTGGCCATTACGTTGGGTAAAGGGTTAATTGGTCTACAGTACAGTCGACATGGACTGGTTGTAATCCACACGTGGGTAGTGATATCTACGCATGCATTTACAGGTAATAAAATAATTATCAGCAAAATTTTAATTAATAATGCATCAGGTTGAACCCGGTGCTTCATGAAGTAAATATTGGCTGATTATTCCTATAAATAGTGTTTGGAATCTATTATTATTGGTCCGTGGAAATATTGCCCACCCGTGGAATGTGACCAGTCCGCGGCGGCTGTACTGTACCCTAAAACTAAACCTTTCAAAACAAGGCATATTTTGACATGAACTATGCTATTTTGGAAAGAGCCCGAATTAGAGAGTTGAATGTGTTCGTTCTGAAACAAAATTGATTGCTCCAGCGTACAAGGTCAGTCATCTTATAGTTTCCGCATGATTACCCTTTGAGAGGAAATGGTCATCGCCGTAAAACTTGCCGTAGAAACACCGGGAGATGCCTGCAGTATTTGTGCTGTATTTTCAACGGGAAGGCTGTACAGTGTCTGTTTGGTTTTAAGTGTACCATTAGTGCACATAATACACTGACAGCTTGGCTAACAATAATTGCATTTGACATAACATATCGAATAAATACCTTTATTTCGCGATAGCTTTTGACTTTTGACTTATATTTTCTCAGCATGGGTGTATTGAGGTCTTGAACGCTTTAATTTCTTCTTTATTTCAGTATTGTGCTTGTAGCTTACTGTATTTTTCTTTCGAGCGGCTCATCTTTTCTCCAAGTCAGAGCAATTAGAATTTGCCTTCTTTTTTCTTCGGTTGTTTGCATTGCTTATTTGTTCAATAGATTTGGGCGCTGCTATTTTTCATTAATTCGTAGTGATATTTGTCTTGTTGTGATATATTTGAACATCGTCTGATAAATGAGAGACAACATGAAAGCGTACGATATTACCGATTTTGTAAAAGTAAACGCTCAACTTTTTGTTTTCTGCTGTAAACTTAACATAACCAGCTGTTACAGTAAGTTCAATGCTTGTAAGATTAAAATAATTTTGCTACTGTTCTTTACTAACAGGATGAAAATGCAGTCTATCGTGTTAAGATAAAGAGGGGATCTCAAACGAGTCAAAATTTCATACAAAATATCAAGCCCTCAAGCCACCAGTCAAATTATGTAAAAAAGTCGACACTCTTATTGTCTGGAACCAGTCTAGCCCACAAATATTGATATCACCTATTCTTAGATTCAGTCGTCTGGAATATTTCAATTGGCCGGAAAAATGAACCTATGGTTCGCATTTCCGACCAACTGAAATATTCGAGACGATTGAATCTAAAAAAATACCATAAACATTCATTTTCTTTCAATTAACGCACGTGTTTCTCAATCGGCACTTGATGTAACTTAATTTTTACTGACTTTAGCGGGAGCTCGGTCTCTCAGCTATAGACTGTTGGACCTCTATGTATGCTAGAGGACGACTCGCGTTGTGTCCTTGGACAAGGCACTTTATCCAGGTTGCCTACATGGGGGGGGGGGGGGGGGCACGATGACGCTGTGTACTAGGGCGTACTGCACGTCAATGGTGCACATGACTTCAACCGCTGCAACCCTGCTTGAGCCGTGCTTGAACATAGTTAGAATGTTGAGGAGCTGACAGTTGCTCGTCGATGCTCGGTGGTTCTCTCCGGGTAATCCGGCTTCCTCAACCCGTAAAACTGTCACGGTCACGATTAGCCATTGTGCATAAGTATGTGACCTTAAACACCAATATGTAAATAAATAATACTGACTTTAGAACACGGCTAGAGATGTTTGTAAACGAAATAATTATGAATGAAGACGCACCGCGGCAGTGGTTTTATGACTGAGACGCGTAGTTCCATCAACGATGTTAATATCTTGGTGTTTGCAAGGCGAAATAAATATTTCTTGTTTGGAATATCATTAAGAATGTCAATGGAGAAAGAAAGAATATTTATATCTCTGTGGGTAAATGAACATCAAATTAATTAAACAATAGACTACACACAAACTCCACGAAAAGTTGGCAAAAAAAAAAAAAAAAAAATTCTTACCGAATTAGACTGGTGGTCTGAGAGTTTGATAAAATATCTGGACCGAGTTCACTGAAATCGATCGAAGCAGAGAGAGGTTTACCGAAGCTCAGATCGATTTTAGAGAATGAGGTTCAAAAATTTCATATCAAATCGTCAGGAACTGGAGATTCGTTTTATCGCATAATGTATAACTTAATGAAGTAAATTACTTCAAAAACGAAGAAGATTAATTCCATTCTACACCTGAATCCAATTCCCTTAAAATGCAACCTATGCGATCATTTCGGTTGGACAAAAGAGTCCACTCGTTTTATTGTCAATTGATTAACCCTTTACCCAACGCAGACGATTTCAAAATTTATTATTTTAAATATCATTTTTTAAATTTTTTCCAAAAATTTCAACAAAACCATATCATGTGACCCCTCTTTGGAACGAGCTCAACGAGCTCGTTCCAAAGAGGGGTCACATGATACGGTTTTGTTGAAATTTTTCGAAAAATAATATTTTTTCAGCTGCTCAATTTGCATATTACGCGGGCGGATGCGGGCGATTCGTTGGGTAAAGGGTTAACCCTTGGCACTTTTGTACGTATTATGACGTACGAAATCAAACAGCGCGTTGATACTTTGCGGTCATTTGTTTTGGTATTATTTTTCGATTTTTTAAAGATTTAACCTCAATTCCTAATTTCTACCGAATAGTGCTCAATGACAACAGTTGAGTCAAATGTTATCGTAGCTCAAAATATTAATAGAATCCTGTTGTCAAGACTTTTTAAACTGTTTTAGTGCTAGAAGCCACTATCAGGGCTTTCAAAAAATGAGGATATCAGAGCAAAAGCCAACACATTCCTTGCTTATATTTCATATTCAGTCAAACACAAATAATATTTTGTTTATAAAAATTTGTTTTATCACAAATTATTGGCGAATGCCCGTTTTGAATAACAAATTCTGAAGTCCAAAAATAATCTAGCCCTCAACCAGTTAATCACTAATGTGAAAAATATCTTATTTGTACTTTCCGACGTTTGACGTCGCATTTTGAAAAAAAAAGTTGAAGAAACTGAATTCCCAATAACATTTGAACGTCAGGATAATTGAAGTCTCAAAGGGTTAATTCCCATTCCATATAGGTAGTCCCTGTTAATTCTGGTTGTGAATTAAACACGGTGAACGTGCACTGTCGTTTTTTTTCACCCAGAGAACAAGGTAGATATCAAAATGACAGTCTTTAACCTTTTGATGTCAGGTTACTCTGGAAACCGAAAGCAGGTCACTCCTCGAAGGCTGATTCGAAGACGTTTCGAAAAAACTCCCATGTTATTCATTATCTCGCTAGATACCATGTATATATTAAATTAACAGGATGAATCCGCATTTAGCTAGTGTGACTCACTTTGAACTCTGCCCCGAAAAGTGTTGTATTAAACGTGTTCGTTCGACATTTCCGTCAAGAGCTAACTGAAAGTGATGTACTGATAAATTGGTATTTCGGTTTTCTTTTCAGTTTGAAATTACGACATAGTGTGGTGTTTCTAATTTAAGCATTGCTGTCGAACAACCACACAATCTTTGAATATAATTTGGACACAACGATTCAAAATTATTATCAGAGATTTATATTTCATTTTGCACATGGGTCCTCATAAAGTTAACGTTTGTGTTCGTGCAGTAAAGTCTCCGTGGAGTGGTTGTGATCCACGTGTGGGCAGTGACGCCCACCCATGCGTTTACCGGATAATAAAAAATCATCATCAGCAAAATTTCAACCCTTTGAACCCGAGCAGCCTTTTTCCGACCAGGAACATGATACGTAATTACGTCAATAAATAGAATGGTTTTTCAGTAAATGTGCGGTGTTGACCAATCAATATTTTCAACGTGCAGCCCCGAGGGTTAATTAATGAAGCACCGGGTTGTACCCGGTGGTTCATTAATTAAATTTTTGATGATTATTCCTATAATGAATGTTTGCAGTTTAATATTATTGCGTCCGTGGAAATATTGCCCATTCGTGGAAAGTGACCGGTCCATGGCAGCCGCACAGTATTGCAGAATGAGGTATCAAACTGTGTTGAAATTTCTTGAAAGAAAAATCGGTAATAAACGCGATATGTTATCATGTGCAACGCCCGCAGCGAGTCCACTGCAACTGCATTAAACAAGTATTGTGTGGTATCATATTGAACTATTTCTACTCCTGTAGTAAGAGGCACTCTCCAATAATTTGTAATAGAACAAATTTATGTAAACAAAATGTTATTGCCTTTGACTGAATATAAAACATGAGCAAGGAAGATGTTGTATTTTGCTCTATTACCCTCACTTTTTTTTGAAAGCCCTGATAGTGGCTTCTAGCACTCAACCACTGAAGCAAGCCTCCTGCTTATTATTCTAGTCAGTGGCACCTGGAAGCCTGGTTTGTAAAACCTGCTGAGATACACTTAGACAGATAAATCACATGTGTCACAGACAGACGGGCTGGGATTATGGTATCATTATTGGGTGACATATCATACCTGCTCACGAATTCGAATCTTTGTTAAACTTCCTTTATAACATACTGGGGACGTGTTGTATCATTCAACCAAATCATTCAGGTACCTACCCGTCTGGGGCGCGATGGCGTTGCTGTAACCGGTTTTCGTCAGATCACGGAAGTTAAGCAACGTCCAGACCGGTTAGTCCTTGGATGGGTGACCGTCTGAGCGATCGATTCGGACTCTCCCGCGTTGTGTCCTTCTGCAAGACATTTAACCCCCCACATGGGGACTTGATGAGCCGTGTACTACGGCGTACTGCACGTCGATGGAGCGTATGTCTTCAATCAATCTAACCCTGCCTGTACTGCAGTGCGGTGTTACGATGTTGGGGAGCTGGCAGCTGCTTGTCGTTGCTTGGTGGTTCTCTCCGGGTACTCCGGCTTCCTTCACCCGTAAACCTGTCCCGGCACGATATGACCTTGGCTGTTAAAATGTCGTTAGACCTTAATAATAAATAAATATCTACCCGTCTGCGAGTCAAATTTGCCTGATGCAATACGGTACTGTGGCAGAAAATGTCGACAGGATCGCGACTACGTCGAAATTGTCAACGCTGTATTTACTCTCAGAAAAAGGAACATGGAGAACTTCATTTTTGTGCACTCGTTTGAGAGCATTTCGATGAACTGGGGCCTACGAGAATAACTGATTGACAGCGAAACAATCATTTTTGTATTGACTCTGAAACTGCCATTTTATTCGCATTCTAATAAATTTCATATACTTTTTTTAAACAAATACGGTCAGACACTCACTACAGAAAACTACTTTTAAAATTACGACTGCAAAACATCCAAGGAACAAAGCAGCCTACACGTACCCAATAAGCGAAGGTCGTAAGCATAAATATAATATAAGTTATCTCCGCCAACATGTATGGTGTATGGAGATTTAATACCTGAATGTCGGTTTTTAAACACTGAGCCGCAGGCGAGGTGTTTAGAAGAGAAATCCAGGTATTATCTCTCCATGTACCATACATGTCGGCGGAGATAACCTTTTTGTCCCGTTTGAAACACAATAGAAATATAGTGAAAATAAATTTGGGGACGCGTTTCTCTCGCTCCGCTGATTGTTTTGTTTTCACAAACGTCGAAGACAACATCCAGAATTACATCCCTTAGGTCGTTAAGGAAACGAGTTAACAGTATTTTGTTGACATATCGTCACCTGAGTTCCAATGTGTTCTATGTGCCTATTGGCACATAGAACACATTGGTACTAAGGGGACGAATTATTTGCCCTTATTTTATTTTTGTCAAGTTGTTTCATTTTAATTATTTGACAATTTAATTTATAACGACAAAATATGACCGAATTATCGTAATCCTGATGGTATTTGTGACTATTTTCAGGTTTTTGGTTCGAATTTTATGTCGAGGCGATCAAATACGGAAAGCTTTCATTTAAACCATATACCCCGATGTTTCGCGTGCGCTTATACCATGGGTGTTGCTCGCTCTCATATACCTTGGATGTTGGGTGCATACATTGTCATGGCTATTTGTCCAAGGCATTCTAACCAATCAAAAGACAAAATTTATCGGGATATAGGGACAAGGATAGTTATCTACCCAGCAACGAGGGAAGGGTAGAGAGAATAGCAACAATTACAAATATGGATGCAGAAACAAGTGCACTATACTGAAGTCGTTAGAGTTGAGCTTGATGTCAGACATACAATGGGTAGAAAACTCGATTTATAAATCTGGCATAAAACAACGTTTTCTGGCGACTGTGATCTCCAAGAAAAAATGTATTCTGTCATCAAATAATTCCAACTTAAAACTAATTTATCGCACCCATAAGCACGTACACACTAAAATGTGCAAATTTGAAAATGGCATGTGTAAATTAATTCAGAAACGAGATATTTCAATAAACCATAAAAAAATTGCTAATGCATGCCATTAATCTGCCTATAACGATAGCATATCATGTTTTAAGACGCGAGCATGGCATACTAAGAAGAAACGTTCAAGTAGTTTTACCAACGCTGCAGAATTGTCACTACAAAAGCGGGAAGAACTTTTTTCGTGTGGACGTGACAAGGTCTCAGATTACATTATTCCGCTGCCAGCGACATTTGGAATGCGGAGTTTACTTTACAACGGCGACATATTGGGACCCATCCAATGTCATTTATGTAACTTTCTCCACATTTCATAGCTGCAGTCTATTGCGGAACGCCCCAAGAACTACTATCGTCAATTTGTCTGTGTGTTAGTCCTCCCAGATAAATTAGTGCGTTCGTGATCATCGTTTTGTCCGAAGATCAAACGATTGTTCGTGAGCACTTGGCTGCGACCGAAAGGTGAACAACTCGCGAACTACGAGTGTTAGTGTGTCTGTTCGTACTCCGCATGTACTTGAACAAAAGTTTGTTCGTGATCATTCGTTTGTTTGTTCGTTATCAAACGTCCACGATGGAACGGGACAGTGTCGTCACATATTTCAACCTGATATGCATACAGTCCATTCAGTGCAACACGGCGCCATCCGAATTGCAGATGACGTCTTTTTGTACCTACGGGACGAGATATTCCATCGCGACGAAAACAATGCTGTTGAAGAGAAAATAGCCGATCATTATCCATTCTTATACACGACTTAGGGATTGTGCTTACAATAGTTCCCCCAAATATCTAAAACATTTCAGCTTTTCTTTCCAAGTATATCGTATGGCACTAATTGCTACGAACTAAACAAGCTCGTTCACACTTAGAGCCACAGATCTATGTTCCGGAAATTAAAATTAAAATTTGAAAAATAGGAATTGTGTACGGCGCTTGCAACTTTGTTAGAATCATAAGGCAAAGTTTTTACGGGGATTAATAATATGTTCATTCATTAACCCTATTGGACTGTAAAATTGATTTGTTGTTAAGTCATATTAATCCTTTGAACTCTAGTGGTATCTTCCATGCCAGTTCAATGGCAGCAATTAGAGGAGTCCATATTCATTATTTGGGGTAGACCAATCAATATTTTCAACGTATATATTGATTGGTCTGTCCCACACATTTACTGAACAGCCATCCTATTTAGTGACGTTATGACGTTTCATGTTCCTGGCCGGAAAAGCGGACGCTCGGGTTCAAAGAGATGATCTTCTCCCCTTGTGTGCTTAACCCATTCATGGTTGAATACCTACATTTTTAGACAAACAAAACAAAACAAAAGAAACAAATAAAATACAAAAAATGTCAGCTAAGGCTATAAAAAATTAATCTTTTGATTCTCAGGCTGCGACGGATTCGTTTTTTTTTCGGCCCACGTCCGCCATATTTATTTCGGAGGCAAAATTATAAACTATCTTAGTTTGTGATTTTTGCGGTATCACATCGCGATTTGCAATGTAATATGTCGGATACATTGATACAGTATTGTTATTCTCTTCGCGAAATGCGACGTGATTTTCATATGTATGTACAAAATAAATATTTATTCAACTGGTTGAGGGATAGATTAGTTTTGGTGGTCTAAATTTGTCCATTAAAAATTGTCTTATTACAAATCATTGGTGAGTGCCAATTTGTAATATAAAAAAATGTATAAACAAACTATTATTTACGTTTGACTGAATATGAAACATGTGTAAGGAAAATGTTGGCTTTTGCACTTGTACCCTCATTTTTTCGGAAGGGCTAATTGTGGCTTCTAGAATTCAATCAGTTCAAACACTCATTATTATTTTTATCTTCATTTTAGTTTTTCTATAATGATTTTGTGTTGTATGAACACTGTTACAACAAAAAGTACCAGTGAAATCAACTTGGACGCTCTAGTATTTAATTTTAGACTCTCACAACTGGATTTTAGGCATCGGCGACCATTCCATCGGGAATAAAAAATAAATGGCTTAATGAAGAGTCGACGCAGTAAATAGAAATATGAAGAACGTGTCAAAAATAAATTTACCCAACAGTCATAGAGTCAACACAGAAACCATTAATAGATGAGAAGGTACTAACATGGCTTACTATTTCTGTTTTCTGTGTCGACTTTTCATCAGTCATGGGCTGTAGGATTGAACTATAGCTGTTCCTCTCTATGGAACGCAAGCAGACTCGCCCACTTACCCTTTACCCAACGCAGACCATATCAAAATTTATTATTTTAAATTTCATTTTTTTAAATTTTTCAAAAAATGTCAACAAAACCATATCATGTGACCCCTCGTAGGAGCGAGCTCGATGATATGGTTTTGTTGAAATTGTTTGAAAAATAATATTTTTTCAACTGCTGAATTTGCATATTACGCGGGCGGATGCGGGCGATTCGTTAGGTAAACGTGTTGTGTTAGTTGATGCCATCCAGAAAGTCTGTTTTAAATGTTTAAATGGGTCCCTTTCAATATAAACCGTTACTCTATCCATAGACCTATCCACTTCAGTACAAATGTTCTGTGATGGCAAATTTAGTATTTTTGTTGCTTGGATGACGTTCTGCTTGCGACACGCTTACACCAGTGTATCTAGATTTCATCAAGTAATAAAAAATTAAAAAAACCTAAACAAAAATAACAGCAACTCCCCGCCACCCGCCCCCCCCCCCCCAACATACCGTCAAAAATGCATTGTTCTCGCATTTCTGTTTCGACAAGTACGATTCCAATGTTCTGGGAGAAAAGCGCGACATAATTGCGACCCAGTCGCGATTCGATCGAAATTCTCTCTCGCTTTTGCAATCACAGCATTCTATGCCACAATGGCTCGTGCCTTTGCATTCCCAACGTTACATAATTAGTACGGTGATGGAGCTGGTACTTAACTGGGAGTAACTAATTGTAACTATTTTCTACGCTTAGTTTTCACCTAATTTGGCCAACGTTCATCTCATATTAGATGCACATGGAACATATTCAGTGATGTACCAATTTTACTAACATTTCTGAGATCACGATAATATGGAATAAGAGTCACAACTGGCTCACCACTTCACATAGTTACATAGATGCTGTAGGTGTTTTCAAAAGCCCAATGCTGTTTCATTCACCCATAGTCCGTGCACCTAAAGAAAGCCAATTCAAGATTGGCTAACCAATTTCGGTGGCGGGTTTGATCCGGCGATATTGTGTCTTCGGAAAATGACACAAGATCACTCTACTGCCACGATAAATGCATTCCATTTAATTGGATATTACTTGATTGGATAGCCCAGCTAATTGCATATACATTCCAAATACCAATCAATGAACTATTCCACCAGCACCTGCTTTCCCTGTTACTTGCATATAGTCTATTGGGGAAACTTATTTCCTTTTAATTGAATAACAAATATTGGGATGTTTTGAAGGAATTAATCTGACAGCTACTGAAATCCTAATGTTCATAAACCAATTCCGTTTCAGTTTTACCAGTATAATCATTTAATGTATTATATTTAGTTTGACAGAAATCCGCGAGTTCTGTCAAACAAGATATAATAGAATAAAATGTTCACCTTGCCATAAGACTACAGGAAACTGACCGTTAATTGAATATATTTCTATGGCAAAGTGACTACTCCATCAACAGGGTCCCACTGTACGCAAAATGTATTTTCGTTATTAAAATGGTAAAGATGTGTTGCTAAGGCCTTAAGTTCGCCTGCGTTACAGAGCTTGTAACGACAAGGGGAAGTATTTCTCACAAAAGTAATTTTCAGTGATAACGTTATTTAGGAATGCATAAAATCATTTCTAACATCAACAAAGAAAAAAATTAAAAATTAGAAGTCCGTCAACTGAGATTTTGTTTGTATTTCGTATGCCGTTCTTCCAAATGTTATGAGGGAAATCACTGCTCTACAGTTTTCCAAGGCCAACGAAATGTCGTTTTCTGTTGTCACTCTCTTGCTTATCAGTGAACATTGATATTAACTGGTTGAGGGCTAGATTATTTTTGATAGTCCAACATTGTTATTCAAAATTTTGTTTTATTGCAAATTACTGGAGAGTGCCCACAGGCACTCTCCGATAAGCTGTAGTAAAACAAATTTTATGAACAAAATACCAGTTGCGTTTGACTGAATATGAAGCATGAGCAAGAAAAATATTGGCTTTTGCTCTGGTGCCCTCATTTTTTTTAAAAGCCCTGATAGTGGCTTCTAGCACTCAACCAGTTAACAGAAAACAATATGATATCATTCAAAGATTTATAGAATTCAAAACGATAAGATATCCATAGAGTGGTATTATGAAGAAATTCCAGATCTGCATTTATATTCTCCTCGTAAAAAACAAAACAATCCGAATGCACGCTACATCACCTGTGCCGCGAACATAAAGCACGAGCTATACCCGTTTCCTGTTATAAATATCTGAACGTGTATATCTTAAAATCGAAATAATTATCGATCAAAGGTGAAAGATAATTGCTGAAGAGATTGGTAATCTTAATAAATAAGTCTAATTCATCTTTCATTTCAGTCTGATGATTGTGGATCTAGCAAAATTACTTTCTATCATGGTAAGTGTCTCATTAAACACATTTCTTTGGTTTCAAATGAAACGTGGTCAATCTTTCTACGAATGTTAGCGCTGTTGCATGCACGCGCGAAAGCAATGTATTAATTCTGCCACGACTTCATAAATCCTGATCATAAAATGTGATTATCATATAATTCAAACTACATTGAATACAAGTTTTCAGTGAAGAAATGATTTTTGTACCTGAAAAGAATTTTTTTCTCAGTTTCACAAGTCATAGATAAATGGAAAACAACTTCTACATAGCGAACTAACATCAAATATGAGGGGTAGCTTCTGTCGCATCATGCATTTTGCTATTGTTTTCCTTAACCCTTTACCTAACATGAAAAGCAGACGGCACTTGGAAAAAAAATTCTTGAGTAACTAATTTTTTTTCATATTTTGCCTCAAAAACATAGGTTGTGACCCCTCATTGGAACGAGCTCGACGAGCTCGTTCCAACGAGGGGTCATAACCTATGTTTTTGAGACAAAAAATGAAAAAATAAGGACAATTAATTGGCGATGTTTGAGAATCGCGTTGGCCGGTTTCGGCAGTTACGTTGGGTAAAGGGTTAACTATTACATCATGAGCCAATACAAATTCAGAGTTGATGTTTTGACGGGACCGTTCGACCAACATCACTTACGGAATTCAAGTACCATGTATTATTCATAAGTACAAACATTCTATCCGGCCAAAAGTCATGTAAAATTTTGGCAACATCTTCCCTCAACGCCAGCGTAAATTAAAGCAGCTGATCGGTATCATATAGTCATTTCGAAGCATAGAGGTGCCATCTACAATGCTAAAGCATTTCAGTTAGAGTTTTTATGCTTTCAAGGGACGACATTTTCTATGAAACCGTTGTTATAAATTTTTCATTGGTTTCTGCAGGACAATGCCGGTACATTTGCTCCTAACCAAGATGTAAAACCAACTCGCAGAAACTGATTGCCATGAACAAGCTAAACCAGCAAAGTGCTATACACTTAGAGGTTATAACTTCGTTATTATTATGTCGGCCGATATATCAGCCCTAGGTAACTTCCTATCGACCTGAGACCGAATCAAATATTAAACCGAATCAAATAATAGTAAAATGTTCTCAGATATGTTACAGTTTTCTGACTGTGTTATTGTTTCTCATTCTTTTCATGATGTCCGAAGTTTCCTATTCTCCTAGTTCAGTTATCCTAACGTCGCAGCTTCCCCATTGGGGAAGCTGCGACGTTCGGATAGCTGAACGATCTCTTTTCTCACTTTGACGAATCTCCACTCACGACTCCGAATCTTAGTTTGCGTTGAACTTTCCGTACAACTCTCTTCTTTCTTCTCTTCATTCACCTAATCCTTACTTATTTCTATTATTACGTCACCACTATACAAAAAGTACTCTATTTTGCCCGGCAACGCAAATTTTACTGATTGATTTATTCCGACGAATAAGGGGCGCGGTGGCGTTGTGGTAACCGGTTCACGTCAGATCACCGAAGTTAAGCAACGTCGAGCCCGGTCAATCCTCGTATGGGTGACCGTCTGAGCGATCAATTCGGACTCCCGCGTTGTGTCCTTGGGCATGGCACTTAATCCCGATTGTCCACATGGGGGCACGATGACGCCGTGTACTGAGGCGTACTGCACGTCGATGGTACGCATGTCTTCAACTAATCTGACCCTGCCTGTGCTGAAGTGCGGAGTTACGAATTCCGACGAATAACGATGAACGATTTGGCTGTAAAGAGAATGACTGCAGCTAGTAAAGAAAGAGAATGACTGCTGCTAGTGCATGAAGGAAGGGGGACAACTCTAGTTTGGCTGATATTGGCCGAGATTGGTGCCCCATCAACCGAGTATGAAGTCATATCCCAGTTCAAAAATGGGCAACCTTGGGAACGAAAATCACGTCTAATAAATAAATTGATTTATAAATTTATAAATGTTCCCAGGTTTCGTTTAAGATAATGATTTGTAAACTATCACAAGAAGAAGCCCACCAGGCTTAACTGAAGACCGATGATAAGTTTAGATTTGGAAACAATAAAATATTTATTTATTTCAGGAATATGGTTGATACGGCCGATTGTATGAGAGTTATTTAAGTGCCCTGTATTCTGTCGTTAAACCACGGCCGACTGCCTGTGGAGAGTTTGAGATGCACTGCCACATTTTACATGTTTTCTCTGTGCAAAAAAAAAATCCAAACGATAAATGAAACCACACAGATTGAAAAGAGGATATCTAGATCTAATACAATAGTTTCGAAAACCAGTTTTCCACGTTCTCGAACTTTTTAACCCTTTACCTAACCTGAACAGCAGACGACACTTGCAAAAATATTTCTTGAATAACTAATTTTTTTCATTTTTTGTCTCAAAAACATAGGTTATGACCCCTCATTGGAACGAGCTCGACGAGCTCGTTCCAACAAGGGGTCATAACCTATGTTTCTGAGACAAAAAATGAAAAAAATAATGAAAATTAATTGGCGATTTTTGAGAATAGCGCTGGCCGGTTTTGGCCGTTACGTTAGGTAAAGGGTTAAATGAGTTTGAAGACTAAAAGTAATGTTCCGAATTATCAGAGGGAAAGGAAATGAACGATCTTCGAATGGATGATAGGTTGGTTATTATAAAATGGTTCTGGAACTGTACTACTTAAGTATACCACTATATAGAGAACTGTGATAATGAGGGAGTTAATTTGTTCCGTCCATAAAGCACTAGGCGTCTGACCTCCACACATACACGTGTTTAGTAGTCTCTCAGGAAATCAGAGTTTTGTTACTAAATCAAACGCTCTGTCAATAAACACAAAAAGTGTCTGCTGAGCGAAGTCCCGAAGAGAACCATTGCTTGTGGTGTATTTGAATAATTGATGTATTGGTTTAAAAGTAGACGAAAACCGTCAAACTATTGCGATTCAATCGGATTGCCAAATATGACATATTGAGAATTTCTTCAGAGGTTACAATAGCCAATGTGCGGGCAAAAATGTCATCCAGCGGGTGTTACCTCAACATTTAATAAAGCATAAAATGAAGGAGATCAGCTGGCTGGGGCAATATTTATTGATTTTGGAATCTTCAATAAAATGTTAAAGTGTATATTTTGGAAAAGACGTAAAATATGTGCACTGGCTGTCCTTTCGAAATTGTGAGAGTTGAAAAATAATATGAAGGGACAAGTAAAACAGGCCTTTTCAACAGAGTGCGCAAGTGGACGGTAGAATGCGAATCGCCAAATTTGAACACAAAAAACACACATCGACATATATTTGGTTCCTGTTCATTTTTAATGAGTTGATATATTAAGTTGATACGGGACTATTTTCCCCCAAATGAGCTTGATGGGTTGAGGAAACAGGAAAATGTTAACATTACTGAAACCAATGCAAACCAGTTTGTGCATTGTAACCAAGAGGGAAGTATACTCTACAAAATGGGAGATCTGGAATGGGAAGTTCTTTATTGATAAAACTTGGGGTTTTTGGCGTTTCGGTGTCAGAATGGAATTTTTGGAACGGACACGAGATGTGTTAACCCTTTAAATCAGAAAGACCGCCTTTCTGATCCCCGATTGTGACGCGACCTGAATTCATGAAGTAGACAGATCCTCAGTGAATTTGTGTGGTAGACCAATCAAGTTTTTCAACGTGCAGCCCCAAGGCTGCACGTTCAAAATATTGACTGATCTTCCCCAAGTAACGAAAATAAATTCTACCAATTGCTGGCTCTGAACTAGCATGAAATATACCACCAAAATCAAAAGGGGTAAGTCTGTATTCGTCACATGTTTTGAAGAGAAGCAGAAGCATAGGGCATTGTCTTGTGCAACAGGAGTTTTTTTTTTCTTATCTTCACAAAAAGGACGGTAACACACTTGGCACTAAGACTACGGCGTTGGCATTTTAAGGAATTTTATGATGCACTTACAAAAGATATTGACGTGTCACACTTGTACATCATGCTAAAACGATAAAAGTGGGTCAGTTAGTATTCATTGGCAGGACTACGTAGGGGATACGAACATTTTCTTGCATAATTTTAACAAACGCATCCTGAATTCTAACAAAAAAGAATACGAGGAAACGGTTGCCTTATTTGCTTTGGGAACTAAATATTTCGATCGATATTGGAATTCAAAAACATAAATTATGACACCACATGAGATCCCATTTCAATGCGGATTCATAGGCTACATTTTTAGGTGAAAATCGAAAAACATACTAAAATTGGAATGGCGATTTTTTGTTAGAACCCTGGGTAGATATTACTCTTGGTTGAGTAAAGGGTTAATTATGAGCTACCAGGAAGTATCAATGTAGACCTACTTATGATATTAGAAACCGATATCTTACAAGGCTTCGGGTTTCCACTGTATGACTGCAATTAAACCCAGATATAGTCTACTAAAAGGGCCCGGGAAAACATGACGGCAGTCTCGTGTTTCGCGCCCGCATGTTGACCGCATGTTAACGTATTGAAAGAGAGAGTTAGTGCCCGTATAGTTTCGAAGTGATTCCCTGCCCACTTCCCATCATTTGGAAAAGCAAACCCCGCTTCGATTAGTACATATACATCTAAGAAAAGCTAAGTGCCCTTGGAGTCAAGAAAGTGCTTTCATTGAACAGTAGATGAAAATGTTACTGCCACGATAGTAATGGCAATCAAACCTGGATATAATTTTTTGGGCGGTGCCGGACAAAAGGACAGGTACAAACTGACTCCTGCCGGATATTTAGAGACCCTGCCGAACATTTTTTTAGCATTAGTTGCAAACAGTAATTTTCAGTCTATTCAAAGCAGTTTAATGGGAAATGCAGTATATCTAACAGCTGCACTTGTATTGTATTTAAGATATACATATAACAGTAGATAAAAATGTATTTTCATTTTTCAGTAAAGTATCTACTATTGACATTTGTAAACAAACGACTATTTACCGGGACGATTATTTACCGAAATGAAGGAGTAAAATCTTACCGGCAAAGAATAGGTGCCATCCACTGAAATTATCTCCGGGTTTGACATTCTAATTATAATTATAATTGAAGGGTTTATACCATATCATTGATAAGTCAGTGTGACGACAGTACTTCAATTGAAAACACTGCATTCGGGTTGCTTTTGACAATTGTGAATATGGATATTCAAATCAAGGGGAAGTACTACATGCTCAATACAGCGCGGGAGTAATCCCCTGGGAATGTGTCCATCTACAAAATCCTTGTTTTATGTTTTTGTTTTGCATTGAATTTTTATAACGTGGTATACGGAATTCGTAATGATTGTCGTGTATTATGATAACGGGAAATATACTGTTATGGATTTGTACTTTCAATGAACAAAACTAGAGGTGAGCGATAATTCACCCACCATTCCCACTCGTCAGTGCCCACTTAACTATGAAAATAGGCCTCGGACAGAGTGACGCGCGCAAGCAACTGGCCGTCTGACAAACGAATAACTGAGTCGAACGTTGTCCGTGTCCGACCTCTTATATCCAGGCTTGATGGTAATAATGGATTCTTTATCTGGATATTCATTTCTGATTTTAGAACCTTCCAGGCTTCGAAATTCGAGTCGATTCGAAAGCGATCAGATGATTTGATTCAATTAGAGTCGGGCTTATTCGGCACATTTCGAATAGTTGAGATGTTCTCAAAATTCTACCAAGTGTCTCCTCTCGAACTCTTCTATCATCGGATCCCTGTATAGGATAGAAGAAGAGTCCAAGGGTGTTCCGTTTCCGAAACCACTTTGATCCCGTTTCTGGAATATTTCACCTTTTGGTCGATTATCCCAAATATTCGAGTCGCAGCTGAATACAATACTTCAGTGGAGAATGTCAATATATATGTTGTATTCCACGGTTCCGAGAAGGTGTAATACCTACAAGTTGAATGGTGATGAGATTCGATTGGAAATTCAATTCGATTCGAAATCCTCTACCTGGTTGGAGTCGAGATGCGAATCGACTCAAACTTCGAGCTTCGCCGGGCCCTGTGCGACAGAATAAGCAGTAGCACGCGCCGTGTGACATCCTCGATATTTACTGCTTCAAAGTTATATCACTAAAACTGTGCGTATTCGGTGTCTTGATGGTGTGATATCTCACTCCTCTATCTTACCCTTTGTTGAAACGACTCAGAAAATGAATATATGATACACAGAGACAGTTATTATCGGCCTGTCTAACGCAAACGCCTTTGGTGACGTCGACCTGAGTGCGAACTTGTCTAAATTCATTGCACATCGTCTCGCAGTGAAATTAATGTGGCAATTATTTATTACGTTTTTTAAATGCGTTTACCTCATAAGATGCCAAAAATTAAACAAACATGTATTGTCTCATGTTAATAAAGCATCCGTAACTCGAAATAGTATGTTATTATGTTATTGTTATTCCATTTCGTTTCTGCGATAAAATTGACAGCGGAAGTACCGCCAACCGAAGCTCGTGTAAACAAAAATAGATTCGCACGTATGAACGTCTGCTGTTCAGTAAAGTCGAGAAAAAATAATAGCGACTCTCAATAATCTGACGATTGTATAAATAAAATATATCCAAATTAGCTTGGTGTACCAAATGTTCACCACTCGTGGTTATTTAACTGGTTGAGGGCTACATTATTTTTGGCGGTCTGAATTTGTTCATCAAAATTTGTTTTATTACAAATTATTGAAGAGCGCCCATGAGCACTCTTCAATAACTTGTGATAAAAGAAATTCATATAAACAAAATATTAGTCACGTTTGACTGAATATGAAACAGGAGAAAGCAAACTGTTAGCTTTCGCTCTGGTACCCTAATTTGTTTTGAAAACCCAGATAGTGGCTTCTAGAACTCAACCAGTTAAAGCTTTAAAAGTGGTGGAATTTACATCGCGACCGTGTGGTCGTATGGGTCGACAGTATGCGCGTGTGGGGCGAGACGTTTAGGCAGTTATGCTTGTCCTCGGTAATTGTACAAACTATCCCGATCACACAAACGTGAGCGACTGTTTTTCTCCGGGGATGGCGAATTTCAAATGTCCGCTTTATTGCACACAGTCATACTTCTCTCCCTTGTCGTTTCTGTGTAAAGTGTATCATCGAGAGTCCGTCAAGGATTACGATTAAACACTTATCACTGCTTTTGTTATTTTACTTCATAGCGACCGACCATTTGGGCTTGTGCGGTGGCTAGTCTTCCTCTGAACAAATGAAGAGCGCTCCTTTTCCCTTAAGAGAGGTTCAATTAGATCAGGACTGCGTCGTGATTTTGTCGAAATCCTCAGCCCGTTTTCCATCTACAGTGCTTTTGAATCTCTCCCATGTCTAAAATGAAATGCAAGAAAATTTAATCTCCGATGGTATTTTCGTTTCTTGTTTTTTCATTCGATCTTGAATTCGCAATGTTTTCTTTATGAATTATCAACCCACTGCTGTACAGTTCAGCCGCCGAGGGCTTGTCGAAATCCACCCGTGGGCAGTGATGTCCACGTATACGTTTACCAGGTAATAAAAATCGTCATCAGCAAAATTTTAATTAATGAAGCACCTGGTTGTACCCGGTGCTTCATTAATTAACTTGTTGATGATTATACCTACCTAGAATTAGTGTTTCGGATCTAATATTATTGCGTCCGTGGAAATATTACCACCCCCCCCCCCCCATCCGGAAAGTGACTTGTCCACTGCGGCCGTACTGTAAGTATGCCACGACCAGATCGCAGCCTGGTCGAGAAGGAGACCGTGTTTGCAATCAGTGTACGGTATTTTGATACTGGTATGATTTCACTGATGAGTGCGCTGCAGGTGGCTTGCATCCAATGGTATTTTATCAGCGAATCTTATTGATTTGCCCTGCGTTGATCTTTAGGAAATTATATCAATTTTAGTTATTAATTATTAATCATATTATTACTTTCATGCATTGTATATTATTTTCCTTTTGAATTCAAATGTTTACTTTCTGCTTAACCCTCAAAGCCTTAGATTATTACTCGATAATTTCTACCTTATTTCCATGTCCGAAGCTGCAGATGGCTGAACAACATTTCTACATCATTGTTGGCTGCCTATACAGACAGCCAACAATGATGTAAATACATTGCTGTTACAAATGCAGCAATCCAAGGACGATTGAACTTGGGAATCATTTTTCAAAGCAATAGAAATGTGGCAGTTTGTGATTCTATGGGATTAATGGGTTAATCTAAACACACTCACCGCTGTACACTGAACATCTCTATTCAATGTTTGTTTTTCATTCTTTACTTCTAAAACTTGGAACAAACTTATCGAGTTCGTCCCAATTATGGGTTACAAACTTGTTTCCGAAGTAAAAGACTCCTTCTCCCCCCCCCCCCCCCCATCCAAAAAAGACATCTCGTTATTTACACAAAAGACTTTGTCAGAACCGTTTACTCACCGTCTCATGTTGATCTCTTTAGTGGCAAATTACTTATCGGCCCCCAGCCATATCAACTCAAATATTGTTGCGTCACTTTTGTAGTTTCATACATTGGGATCTCTCAATGTCATTTCCAGAGGTCATAAACTGTTATAAAGAAGAAGGATTAATGTTTTTCCCCAGTATTTTGGAACTAACGTAGTTGCAATGTGCAATGTTATAATTACCGTTAAAAATATGGTAAAAATACTGTCAACCAGACATCGGTACTTCTTCTGTGAAATGTTGCGGAAAAATACCATGTTAAACTATTTTTGGCAATGCCGACTTTTTTGTGTTGTTGTTGTTGGAACAAATGAAGAACTAATACTTGGTCACAGAGAGTAGATCAAATAAAATGTTTAACCTGAAGCCTTACAGTTGCAGGTGAAGTATGTTAACCCTTTACCTAACATGAAAAGGAGACGACACTTGCATAAAACAATTGTTGAATAACTATTTTTTTTCATTTTTTTTTGTCTCAAAAACATAGGTTATGACCCCTCATTGGAACGAGCTCGACGAGAGGTCATAACCTATGTTTTTGAGACAAAAAAATGAAAAATATAATGAAAATTAATTAGCGAGTTTTGAGAATAGCGCTGGCCGGTTTTGACCGTTACGTTAGGTAAAGGGTTAACTGAAACAAATCCCCAATAGTCTGGGCGACACCACCCACAGCAAAAACCTTGTCTGTAAGTATCTGCATTGGGTTCGTCCTGCTATCCCATTGATCACTCTCAGTGGTTGTAGAGAATCAGTTGCTGAGCCTATTGAAACAGAAAACAAATAAGGTTAACAAATCAATAGAGTTCATCTGATCTATGTTGTGTTCTCATTGTCACATTTCTCCCTTATTGACAAAAAGGGAGAAAATCTGACAACGAGAATACGACGTATTCTCCCCGCTGTCAGATGGACTAAGTGACAAGAGTCTATAGGCACCACTAGACCAGTCCCCTCCCAGTAAAATCGTTCGACCGACTTTCGCTGGGTCTTGCGGTTCAGTTGTTAGCAGTGTACAAAATTTCAAAAATGTCTCTAATCGACTGACTGTTCACGAAGTTTGGAGATGGCTCACCGAACGCTCGGCTACATAAGAATTCTTGGGAAACTGCCTTTTTATCATTAACAAGTATTCATATATTGCGTGGAATTGAAATATATATAGCTTCTCAAGGCAAAAGTCTAAAAATCTATCAAGACAAAAGAAGGCTGGTTAACTGGTAGAGTGTTAGAAGCCCGTATTTGGGCTTTATTCTGAACTACAGGGATGTAAAGTTGAAGGCTTCATATTCTGTGGATGTTTTTTTATATTATCGTGGAAGTAAAATTACTTCATCTCCATCGATTTGCGTTGTTACAATTTATGGGAGAGTGCCTATAGGCACTCTCCCATTAATTGTAACAAGACAAAAATGTGTGAACAAATCTTGAGGCTGAGAAAAAATTTAGCACTCTACCAGTTAAGTTACTCAGGCTTTAACATTCAAGATGCAACTTTTGCCTAACCGGCCATTCGTTCGCGTAGATTTAAATTTGAGTAACCACCACGTGAACGAACCGAGTGTTCTTGTCAAAGTTTGCACACTGTGTTTGCCTCAAAACCCGGAACCGAACAGGACCCCCCCCCCAAAAAAAAAAAAAAAAACAGGTCTAGTAAGATCGAGTCTTGATGAATATTCTCATCACTGATCCGTTTTTTGAGTTAGGCATACTAACTCGTTGCAAATGTTCGACATAAAAGTAAATCCCGGCATATCACCAAAGGACATGTCGGAGTCCATCGTCGTTAAAGTATCTCTGGACATAAACAAGTTGGTCAGGAGCATTTCTAATTCTAGAAAATAATACCATGGGGAGTAATTAGCGTACAAAGCTCATCCGTATGTCTTTTTGCATCAAAGCTATCTTGCCAGGCGCGATGGAAACTATCAAAAACGAGGTGCGGCCATCGGAGCTTGAATGTACGAAATGCAATGGGGGAAAATTTTCCGTCGCCATGGTTGAGAGTAGGTCAGGCTCAGTTTTGTATTATTTTTCATGTGACCTATGCCTTAGAGCAGTCCACTCATTGAACCACTCTCTGCACACATTTCTAATTAAACACAATCCTGTTTCCACACCTGTGATTTCAAATTGTATATCTCCCGGACTTTGGATATCCAGCAAAATACCCTATCCCTCATCTCAATACATTTATTAAGTTGAGAACTGATTCAGTCATACCGAAAACATGTCTAAAATACATGTGACATCTAGTTTTTCAATAAATTCATTTTTTAATAGAGACCGGATGTGTAAAATATTAAAAGAACAGAAAGGCGCTATGACATGGACCATGGTGGTCTAGCCCTCGTTTCGAGACATCCCTGATCCAGATAATTAAGTCAGACATAACAAAACATGTATTACACATGTGGACATCCCATTTTTTCAGTAAATGGATCGGATGTATAACTTGGGAGTCAATAAAGAATACATATATAGGTGCTATGACATGGGTTCCAATGCCGCTTCCCTCTTTGAACGGCCTCACCACATTTTAGTTTCGTTCAAAGGCCTATGCAATTCCGTAACTTTTTGAACTCGGAGGCCGCTTTTCAGACCCAGGAACGTGATAAGTCATAGTTCGATTCAGTAGGATGGTTGCAAAATGAATGTGTTGGGTAGACCAATTCATATTTTCAGCGTGCAGTCCCAAGGCTGTACGTTTAAAATATTATATTGATTGGTCGTCCCCCAAATAATGAATATAGACTCCAATTCCTGCCATTGAACTGACATGGAAGATACAAAAGGTTACGATCACTCAGTAAAATCTTGAGTAAAGCAGAATTTCGTGCTTCTGTCTCCCCTTTTTCAGCGGCTCTCAACTCTTTACTTAACGTACCTGCAGCACGATGGCTCATTTGTTAAAGCATTGAACTCTAAACCGACATGACCCACGCCATCTGTGCTGCATCCTTGGGCACGACAATTAATCCTCACATCCCAGTAGGGAGCACAGTTGCTCTGTCTATTCAGGCATACTGTACGTCGATGGTGCACTTGCCCTCAGTCGCCGCTAACTCTGCTTGTGTCGAGTTAGTAAGTTGTAGAGTCTGACACTTGCTCGCCTCTACACGGGGTTCTATGAGGGCACCCCGGCTTCCTCCGCCCGTAAAACTGCCCGACACGATGTGCTTCTGGCTGTTAAAAGTGTTGTTAAACCACAACAAACAAACAGGCAAACCTAACGTAACTGTGATATCCGGCCAGTACTGTTTACGAGAATCATCATTTTGTTTGTTCTTTTCATTTTTTTTCTCCAGAACATAAGCTAAGAACCTTCATTGGAGTGTGTTCGCCGGACTCGTTCAAATGACGGGTTAACCATGTACCTAACATGGAAGGCAGACGACACTTGCAAACAAAATTCTTGAATAACTATTTTTTTTCATTTTTGTCTCATAAACATAGCTTATGGAAACCTATGTTTTTGAGACAAAAAATTATTCAAGAATTTTGTTTGCAAGTGTCGTCTGCGTTTCATGTTAGGTAAAAGGTTAATCCCTATCTATCACGTTTGAGCACGTTACTGCTTGTTTTACTGTTGCTCGCCGCTGCTCGGTGGTTCTTTCCGGGTAGTCCGGATTCCTCCACCCTTAAAATTATTCAGCATTTACGTGGCACTAACCTACTTATTTTTTTTATTGTAACAGTGTTTCAACCTTTCCACTTTTTTCATTGAAAATACCACAAATATATCATCCCTTTTGTGCAATAAAAAGCCATCTGCAACACTTCATGCACGATATGTTGAGATGAGTGTTTTCCGAGGGAAATGGGATGCCTTTTCTAATATGTCCTAATACACTATTTATCTTTTCGAATCATTCTTTTATGTATTGCAGTCAACGGAAAGTTCCGTAAAAGATAGTTGTCGGTGATTCGAGACACAACACATCCAATCTTATCATATCATGTAAGTATCATCTAACTACCCAAGATCATCAAAAAAACCAAGACCAAATCTCTGAACTAGACTTTATTTAGTTCGTATTCCCCCTGAAATTTCTTTATAACAGTAAATTGTAGTGTTATAAGACATGTTCGACCGAACACGAATATGTCTAATTACCACAAACAACCTGACATTTATGTAAAAGGAACAAAAAAACCGAAATGTAACGGAATGGACTTTATTTATTTCGGGTTTCCCCGGGGTTCTCTTCATGGGAAAAGCATGTAGTGCTATTAGGCATGCTCGACTGCAGTGAAGTATCTTATTCCAGAATCATCGTCTCCATGCCCGGCTCTGCTCTATTCACTCTACCTATCTCTTATCCGAACTGTAGCGCCTGAGTTATTGGAGAAAGGTGTTTCGATTACTGGGATTGAGGGTTTCCCTCAAGGGTTGCTGTGTGTTATTCGAAAGATTCAACTTTATTTGGCTCGCATTCTCGCCGAATCTTCGATTTCTGCTTATTCTTGCCCTTCTGATTACTCTTACCCTATCATTCTATTCAGTCTTAGCCATCTCTGGTCCCAGAATCATTTCTCTGTCTATCAGTCACTCTATTCTCCTACGCCCTATCCACTATCAATGTATAGGACACATAGGCCTAAACGTGTCAGTTCGACTTTCGTCCTATGAGGCCATAAATAAATCTCCCAATGTGGTCTAACCTCAAGTCCCCACCACCCTCAATATACTGTATATGTATATTTATAGACGTGTCGCACGAGACCATGGGGGAATCCTTCAATAAGATTTAATCTCAAGTCCCTCATAACCCTATCTGAGTATTGAAAATAAGGCTTCTGGTAAGTTTTTGGGGAGGGGTGGGGCGTGGGATGTTGTGTGTTGTTTTGGGGTGAATTTCGGTATATGTCGGGTCTTTTTTGGTATTTGGTATTTATATCAAAAAAATAGGAGTCTGGAAGAATGTGGGCCAGAATACCCCTGTTAAATCGAAGAAACCTTACAGGGTTACGTATCACTTAAACCGCTAGATTTCTGAGAGAATCCGAACTAAATAAAGTCCGTTTGGGGAAGTTGTCGGGTTGTTTTGGTGATTTTCGGTAGTTGTCAGGTCGATTTGGGAAATTGGATATACGGCAGTTCAATTGAGCATATATAATAATACTACACGCTACTCCTATAAAGATGATTCCTGGGAGATCCGAACTAATTTAGGTGTTTTCGGAGTGTTTTGTCGATATTTTGCAATTACCAGGCTATTTGAGGGGGATGGGAGAGAAGTGAGGCCAACATTATCGTTACCAACCTGCAAAAGGTGGTGCACAGACTATTTACTCTTAAAATGTGACCAACAGTTTCCTAGTTTGACTTGCCTCTGCTTTGGAGTTTAAAGTCGAAAAAAATGCACATTTTTCGTCTGCATATTTAACAAATGTTTGCTTCGGCACGATGGAGAAATTTGTTAAATCTGGATTCAAAAATGTGATTTTCTTTCAATCTAGAGGTGCGTGAGTTCCACGTATAACTTTCTGTATTGTACTCCTACCATTCCACTAATTTAGGCACATGGACCACCCAAAATATATGTGTGTGGCCCTTCTATGACCGTGCCCCCACCCCATGTTCGAAATCTTTCCTACGTCCACGTCTATTTGTTCGCATGCTTGTTACACTTTGTTTGCATATGTTTTTGTTCGCAAGACATGTCAGCAACCGTAAAAGCAATATTAGTCATTCTTGGGCAACAAGTTTGTCTTAAGGTCTTCTGATTAAATTTGTATTTATATTTAAAAAAAAGTCAAGGTCATGGAGCAAATACGTTCAGTTTTGACAATTATGTCTCTATAGACGCGTTTTGAAGAATGTACATTCGATATTCCAGGCGGATGATAAAAACGCAGGGTCGAAACGATATAAGAACATTTGAAAGCGTGGATCATTGGAACAACGAGTGCTAAGGAAGTCGTTAACCCTTTGAACACTAAAGACCGCTTTTCCGATTCAGGAACATGATACGCCACAATTTCACGAAGTACGATATCTGTTCATTGAATGTGTGGGGTAACCAATCAATATATTCAACGTGCAGCCCGAAGGGTGCACGTTGAAAATATTAAATGGTCTATCCTACTTAAAGAATATGGAATCTTCCGGGGCGCGGTGGCTCAGTAGGTAGAGGTGCAGGCTGCAAGCCGAGAGGTCCTCGGTTCGAATCCCACCTGCGGCAACCGCGTTGTGTCCTTGGGCAAGACACTTCGCCCCCATTGCCCATGTGGGGGCACGATGACGCCGTGTACTAAGGCGTACTGCACGTCGATGGCACGCATGTCTTCAACCAATCTAACCCTGCCTGTGCTGCAGTGCGGAGTTACGATGTTGGGGAGCTGGCAGCTGCTCGTCGTTGCTCGGTGGTTCTCTCCGGGTACTCCGGCTTCCTCCACCCGTAAAACTGTCACGGTCATGATTAGCCATTGTGCATAAATATGTGACCTTAAAACATCAATAAATAAATAAATAAATAAATGGAATCTTCCAATTGCTGTCATTAAATCAACTTGGAAAACACCACCATGGTTTAAAGGGTGGTTAAACGGTGTACGTGTTTATCAGGTGTGGGAAATTTTACTTTATTGTGTCCCCAAACCAGCTGACGTATAACATTATTTATCTTACAACCATTCGATTTTTCCTCTGACACACGCAAAGTCGCCTAGAACTGCTACAGTTTTGTATCATCAACAGTAATTTATGCGACCATTCGATTCAAAAAGAGGTCATTTTTATATGCAGTCATCGAAACCTGATTCCATATGAAGAAGTCACCGTTTTGATAACTGATTATATGACAAATAAACCACTAACACAGCAAAATAAATTAAATTAGATCAATTTTTGACATGATGATATTTTTCTCTAGGCATACCATACTTTAACCGATTACCCAACGCAGACGATATCAAAATTTATTAGTTTAAATTTAATTTTTTTAAATTTTTCAAAAAAATTCAACAAAACCATATCATGTGTCCCCCCATTGGAACGAGCTCAGTGAGCTCGTTCCAATGAGGGGTCACATGATATGGTTTTGCTGAAATATTTCGAAAAATTTAATTTTTTCAACTGCTCAATTTGCATATTGCGCGGGCGGATGCGGGCGATTCGTTAGATAAAGGGTTAAAGCTGAAAGATAAAACAAAACAAAACGAACAAAAAACCCAGCTGAAATACTACCATACACTTCTGTGGTTATAGTCCAAGTGGAACAATGAATGGGGATTACATCATCGTGATCTTCATCCATAAAAATCAATTCAAAGACGCTGAATTGTTGTCAAAATATATACGAACAAATCAAGAAAGGGAGGAATGTTGAAAGATGAATTGGTTATTACCACCAAGTGTGCCTACGAGATGGTTATGTGAATTTGACATCATCACTATGTGTTAATCGAAAAACCTGTATCAACAAGCCTCGATGGTGTTCCTTTTACCCATCGCGACTCGCCCTAGAGGCTTGCTGCGATACCTAATATGAACACAATCTCGCGTTGATACGAGTTTCATGGTAAAACATAGTGGTGATAACAGATATATATATATCAACAAGTGTACTTATGTTTTGTAGTTCTTCTGTTTTTGGTGTGCATGTCATAGTCATATATATAGAAGAAAAATGAGGAATTAGGCTGAAAATGGGTTTTAGTTCAAGGGCAATCCCTCACTAAAATTGCCCTCCCCCATTGAACTTTTTTTTTGGCTTCCAGTTAGAGCTGAAATGATTAACCGATTAATCGATTAACCAATTATCAGCGTCTTGATCGATGGAAAAAGTAATTGATCGATTGGCCGTTACTTTTGAACTATTGCGTTATATGGGTTAACAAAGGAACAAACTTGCTCCAAAACAGGCAAACATTGTCACACAGACTCACATCAGTTATACAAGACAGAGTAAAGCATGCAAGATACGTGCTGATATACTTGTTCACTTGCATGTTCATTATCCAGTGTCAGTAGCTGGAAATGAAATGGTCATTCTTAAGTTAACCTTTACCCATTGCGGGTAACAGACGACACTTACAAAATAAATACTTGAATTACTAAAAATTTAAAATGTTTGTCTCAAAAACATAGCTTATGATCCCCCATTGGAACGAGCTCAACGTGCTCGTTCCAATGAGGGGTCATAAGCTATGTTTTTGAGACAAAAACTGAAAACATAATAAAATTGGAATGGAGATTTTTGCATATAGAAATGGCCGGTTTTGTCCTTTACGTTGGGTAAAGGGTTAATGCTGTAAATCATATCAACTGTACGGCAATTATTCAGCTACCTGTTAGGGTAAGTGATTAATCGGTTAACCAAGGTAATCCTGGTGATTAATCGATCAAGAAAAGCCTTTGACCGTTTCAGCTCCACTTCCAGTGACTTTCTTAATGACTATGAAATCGTAATGCTTTCCGATTTTACCTTTTCGATTGATGCATTTTTAGTTGCGTGTATTTTCAACCAAATATGATTAACCCCTTGTACACTGATGTTGAAATATAACAAAAATCAACTTTGAAATTTTCCACTTAATGTAAGCAGGAAATGAACCAACTTAATCTTTTTGACAGAGCTCATTGACAAGATTGAATTGGTTAAATTCCGTGATGCATTATGGGAAATTGTCTGTTGCTTTCGTTTATTAAAGTTATAAAAGGAAACTTTTGCTTTTTTATGGCAAGCTAATTACAAATAACTACGTCACAGACAATCCGTCATTAAGAATGTCGGTCAGTGTCACACATACCAACACTAAATAAGTGTCGACTGTGGTTCGTTGTTTCGCGAAGTGGTTTTTCCAGTAATTTGTAAGTTTTTATTCTTCCCAGGAACAAAGTTAGCAAATGCTAACTCCTATACTGTATTAATGGAAAGGACAGTGTCTGTATTATATGGCACGATGGGCTGATATGATGAATGTGGGAAACGTTAAAGAACATCAAAAAATTGTGAAAGCGATTTCTTCTTTTTTTGAAATGGGTTACGACAAAGAATAACAGTCAAACGTTCAAACTGCAAACAAACGCAAAGAATGACTTTTTGTATTTTTAGACTTCGCTGCAAGAAAATTCCTGAAGATTGTGAAATGATGCGCACATCGATGATACAGATTCGCTAACATTTCTAAATGTTAATTTTTGTATAAAATTCCCATACCCTTTGTGTTTAATTAAATGACAGCTTTGGGAAATTGGCTGAGCTAACTTTCCTGTAAATCTCTTCCAGTGATGAAAATTGTCAGCCATGAGTGATTACGTCATATTTTTTTCTTTACTTGCAGCCGATTTCCAAATCCACATATTGCCAGAAGAAAGGGGGAACAAGATATGGTTTTTGTTTTTTAGTCTTCCATGTGTGCTTACATTGATATACAGTATTCGCAAGAAAAATGAACTATGATTAGTTAGCCTCTCTTTTCCGGATGCTAAACAACTGGAATCACGCCTACCAACTTTTTTTTATCAAGAGGTAATCTGACCAACACAACATCGACATTTCTGTGTTACGACGGGCAGAAGGCTTAATTGTTAGTGTTGTAGTCCATTTTTCGTCAAACTGATTAGCAGGAGTTGCTTGAGATCCCCACTCAGCGAGACAGAAGCGTAGCCAAGGACTTCTGTTTGGGACGCGCTAAGTGGCGACGACCATAACCGGCTCTGCCGAGGCGACCATGGATTGTCCCGATGGAGAAAATTTGAAAAAAACTGAGTATCCATTGAAGCTATGTGGTAGTATCTGGGAAAATATTATGTGAAATTTAGAATCTAAATTATAAGCACTTTTGTTCTATTGTATGTGAATAATTACATACAAAATAGATCGATAAAAATGATAGACATATTTTATTTTCCAGATATATATTATACCTACATATGTAATTCTGTAAATATGTTATTCTGACAGAAATTAAACAGTGGTAAGTTCTGTGTAACATATCGGACCTGTAACATCAGGACCATGCATCCAGTTTCTGTAACACGCCCACACACTTTGATACTTTTTGTGTAGCCGCAGCTATAAAAAAGTATCAAGGTTGTGCTTATCACTGAAACATATATTTTTTAAAACCAACCTCAGTACATCATCACAGAGAGTACGATAGATGGGAGTAAGTTACCCCATTTTATCAAACTTTTCAAATCACAAATGAGAGATAGTCCCTCAAGTGGAACTCCATTGTTGTGGGGAGGTTGATCACACCTGGCTGTGCGCCTGCGAGATGTGTCTGTTTGAAGAATATGTCCAAATTTTGAGAAAAAATGCTAAAAAGATCGACAAGATATGTACGACAATATCTAACGTTGTGCATTATGAGACATGTCACGTGAAGGCAATCTTTGGAAATTTGGCGAAAGATTTCTAAAAAAAATTTCAAAGCCAAAAGTTGTTTTACTGAACTGGCAGAACCAGCCGCATCAGGTGGAAACACTCTTTACACCCGATTTTGTCCTTCGATCCAGTCTTGAGGGCTCTCTGCGAACATAATTTAACTCAGATCCGCTTGTAAATTTGATTCAGTCCGAAACAAATCATCACGTTTCGGCGAATCTTGCATTGCCACATTAGCTCTGATGCCCCCTAATGCTATCACCATCACTACTCGCAATCGTTACACTCTTAGTTTTGCTTTGAACAAAAGAGTTTTCGCGTGGGAATTGTGTATCCGGTGATTATCTAGTGCATTGGTATTTCATATTCATCATACGACTTCCACAAATAGCTCCTCAATACCGCCGTTGCTTGCCCATCAATCCCCGCTCTCGGAACACAAGTATCTTGCTTTTTACAGATCCATAACACACTTGTCAAAAACGAGGCTCGCCTGAGCGACACCATTGACGTACGAAGATATTCGAGGCTACAATTTACGCACGCGAAAGGGAAACTAGAGTACTTTTGTAATGAACATTTCGGACAAACATTTCACAATTTCTTTTTTTTTTTGTTTTCATTATTTCAGGTACGATATTCAAGTACAGACTACCCATTCATCTAACAAACAAGTTATTACAACAGTCGATCAGTCTGTGTCGTCATATCCTGTCTATAAACATATCCTCCCTCGAGGAACTAAACAAGACGACTAGCTCTGGCTAATCTGGCCAAGTTGATGGGGATTTACAGTGCATATCAATTGGCTGTGTAATATTTTGTGCAAAACATCTCCTGCTGATCGCCAGTATAGACAAAACTTACCTTAGTGTCGCTGAGCGGTTCCAAGATGCTAATGTGCCCTACAAAATGTACTGAACGAGTCCTTGTTTGTATCCGACTGATATTCCATGAATGTTGATGGACCTCCGAAGGGTCATATATTTTCTGTACCAACAATTCGTGTACCCTATATTAGTGTGGGGGGATACTCGCAATTTACAGCCAAGAAAAAGAACAATTTGCGACCAACTGCCGCACAGTGTAATTTTTTCCCAAGAAACCCCCAAAAATGGAAAGAGGACACTCTTCTCGAGCTATCTGGCTTCTGTGTTTAATTAGGGTCTCCAATAAGTCCTTGCTTCGAGTCTTTTGACGTCTGTATTTTAACTGGGTAGCGTTGTAGTTCAATTTGGTTGTTGACTGCCCGTGGCATAGCTAGATATTTGATTTGTTCGCTATTCAATAACAACGGAAGCTGCACAATACTGCTAAACATTTCGGTTCTTACTGAGACAAAACTAACGATGTGAATATGGATGAGGGTTCAATATGTGCTGCGATTAGATTCGATTCGTTAATTTCTGCGCGATACATATCTTGCATTTAGTTTTAATTCTACAGCTCAGCTGGTCTACATCCATTACAACGAGTTTTCATTCGGCATCTATAATACGAATGTCCTATGTACAAAACATCCGCCTTGTTGAAAGGGACAGCACAAAACAATACTGGCCACACAAAGTTCGTCAACAGTGCACGCCACTTAACCTGTTGACGTGCATGCTTCAGGAACCAAACATAAAGCCTGAAAACGCTGTCAGAACAAAACTACTGGCGATAAAATGTTACCGAAGACAAGGTTTATACTATATACAGAGAATGTAGTGCCGCGTTAACAGAGGCGGACTGGCCGTATGGTTCACAGGGCAAATTCCGCCCAAAATGCATGCAGCCCAACACCTATTGGTATACATACAGCCATTGGTAGTCCACATAGACAACATTTAGATTTTCCAGCAGTCTAGTCCACCACTGATCACTCAGATGCTAGGAAACAGCGTTCTTTTAATTTGAAAAATCGAAATTCTCCCCCATTGGGTCGAACTATGGTCGGCCCGATGGGTTGGCGCATCCCCACCCCCTGTCGATACCATTCTTTCCGATGAGTGATGAAGATGATACAAAAATGCCATCGAAATGTCATCATTGTGAACTGCCATTGATCACTCAGATGCAAGAAAGTAGCATTCGTTCTGTTCGAAAAATCAAAATTTTCTCCGGGTTCGGGGTTCATTTATCGGTACTTTTTATATACCCAGTCTGCTCGTGGCTAACCTTTTTCCTCAGTTTAGGTTTTCGTCCAACGTGGTAACCAAATTATGCCATAGTTCATACTGATGCAGTCCTGATAAAATAATTCGAAAAAGTTTATTTGGACAAAATATCTCAGTGTGCAGAGATCCAGATACGATTATAATTGGCGTCAACCCTTTCAACTAGAGTAGCGGATCGGACCGCAAAATATAGGCCCGGTACCGATGCAGGCCTGAACTGAGGTCCGTACTGGACCATCCCTGTGGTTCTGGTACAGAAATGAGCTGGACTGACCCGGATGGTCCAGGGTGGCATTCTATTGTGTTAAATTATCGCTCGTTCGGGACACAGCGCTCATATTTGGACTTGACATGCCAACTGAACCTGTGAAATAACTAGAAGACTAGTTCAGCAAACATGCCTTCCTCACAATCCAAGATCAAAGTCGTTCCATATTCGAGACTTGCGTGCAACAAGGCAGATGGCGCCTCAATGTCAGCGCGAGAAGAGATAAAATCTGCTTGTTAAAAGCCGTAATGCCTTTTTGAATTCTTTGTTTTTTCTTGCAGTTTATCCAACATCCGAATATCCATTTAAAACATGCAGTCATCCTCCTCCATCGAATACATACACGAAGGCTTCAAAATACCCTTATGTATATATATGTAGTCGTTAAAACGAAAACTGCAGTGCAGTTTTTTTTTCACCAGACCACCAAGGACTGTCCGGTACGGTCCACATCATTTTCAACCGCTCTGCATATTTTTGCGTGAAAAGAATTTGGTGTGGACGAGGAGACCACACAACAATTTAAAAATAAATCGGCAGTGGGTACGGTAAAAATTTAATCTCAGAGCCCTACAGAGCTGTTGGATTAAATTATTGCTGGACCTCCATATAAATGCAGAACCAGTTCTCCTATTTCGCTTTAGAGAGTTTTAGATGAGACGATACCACCTTGGGCGTCAGTTCTGAAGGGGCGAAAACGTATTGTTTATGGCGAAAATACATAAGAAATAATTTTGGGACGCACAAATGCACAGAGGATATTGTGTGAGTGCACGGTTTACTCTTGGAGTCATACGATTTGGTCACATGACCTTATCAGTGATCAATCCAAGTTTATAAAAAGACGAGAGGGCGTAATCTTATCGCTATTTAGAAAGAGAACGTCATTACGTTTTGCGCCCTCTTCATAAATAATGAAATATAGAAACCTGGAGTGTCAATAACGGGTGAATATGTCATTTTCTTTCATTATTGTCGCCGAAGACGGGTATGTGGCGGAACGGTCTCTCAGTGTGAGTGAACCATGCATTCTTATATCGTTAATCATGTCCCGTATATTTGGACTATATACACATTTCTAAACACAGCATCTTTTATCTTCAGTTTTTCAGTAGGTACATTTAAAACTAAAAGTCCTGTCACGAACTGTGCGCTTATCTAGGTTTACTTGCGCGTAGAAATTGCACGCAATTGCCACATCGAATGGCATCCAAAACACGGTAGGTTCTCCTGGTTACTCATAGCAAACACAGGCAATGTTTATGGCAATGGACCCCCGGGTTACCCAGAGGTCCATTGGCTGAAACACTGCTTGTGCATAGACCATATGCACATAGTTTGATAGCCTTACTATGCTCTTAACGCGTAGATTAACGCGCAGATCAACGTGCTATTTATGCGCATTTCATGGCAGGACTTGTAGTTTTAACTGTACCACATCATCTCATGAATGACTTTTCTGACTACCTTTCTTCATTGCTAGCTTTACTCAACCCGGTTTTTTGAACAATCCTCTGATACTGGTACTTCGTAAGAAGTTGAATATGCTTATGTCGAACCGATATGATATCGTATTTGTTGGTTACATGGGCAAGAGGGTCTCTAACAACACCTGGAAAGACAGTACTGCAAAAACAGGAACTAATTTTAAGATTCCTTTGAGTGATTTCAAACCACATACCATCAGTACATCAAACGTATGTGCTATTCGGAGTGCGACAAACAGTAATTTCGTTCACGTCCGGCCAAATATTAATGATAATTACAAGTCTAGTAACCTTTGTAGAAAAGATCTGTAATTTTGACACGATGTTATATTGGTCACACAAGACTCACACATTCCTTTTCGTTAAACCCCTGTCACATGTTTATTTTTTTTTTTGTTTTGGCACAATCTTCTACGACTTGAAATTCTTGGGCAATCATGGATATCCGTACTGAGATCCGAACTGCTTCGTAATCATTTTTGAGTATTCTTTGGTTGATCGATATATGCGTACGAAAGTTTTAACCCTTTACATAACATGAAAAGCAGACGACACTTGCAAAAATAATTCTTGAATAACTAATTTTTTTCATTTTTTGTCTCAAAAACATAGGTTATGACCCCTCGTTGGAACGAGCTCGACGAGCTCGTTCCAACGAGGGGTCATAACCTATGTTTTTGAGACAAAAAATGAAAAAAATAATGAAAATTAATTGGCGATTTTTGAGAATAGCGCTGGCCAGTTTTGGCCGTTACGTTAGGTAAAGGGTAAAACTGTTTAAAACTTTCGTACTCAGTCGAACGATTTTTCAATTCCGTACTGCGTCGTACCGCTGTCATACTAGATCGTAGTAAACCGTACGGGGTATTCTTAGGTATTGTTGAGTGTTCGTGAGTGTTCGTGCGCACTTTTTTGGCCAGTACGGTTGGGTCAAGATTCACTGAGAACTAGTAAGAGCTATTAAGATCTACTTCGACGGCACTAAGAGTTTCGTACGACTCCGCCAAGACTCCGTACGAGTTTCTCAAGATTATAGTACGGCGTACTAAGATTTATCACGATAGCAGTAAGAACTAGTGTGGCCACACTAAGAATCTCTATCAAGTTTCATGATTCTGTACGATTTTGATACCATTCCAGTAAGATTCAGTAGGATAGAGTATGAAGTTCTGAGAACTCACACGTTT
The DNA here is from genome assembly GCA_031216915.1 of Pictodentalium vernedei. Taxonomy (NCBI): domain Eukaryota; kingdom Metazoa; phylum Mollusca; class Scaphopoda; order Dentaliida; family Dentaliidae; genus Pictodentalium; species Pictodentalium vernedei. The sequence continues at coordinate 313,851,735 of CM062297.1, forward strand.
TCACCACGATTCCCGACAAAAGGATATAAATCCCGGCAATCAGCGGCTCTGAAATCATTCTGTAATGACAGTCGGAGATTCTTGCTAGGTCTTGCATCATCCTACTAGTTTGTACTAGTTCGTCCCGGTGTCGTGCAAGCACCGTACAAGGTAGTATCGAGTCGTACTGAATCGCAGTTGCGATGAACCGTATAAGGTCGTATGAGGGTTGTGTGAAGGTCGAGTAAGGTCGCGAGAGAAGCCGATTTAGGGAGATTGCTTTCAGAAAATCGCGGTAAATCGTGGAAATTTGAATTCGTTGCTATTCCTGGACATTCGTGCAAAAAATCGCAAAGATGTGACAAGGGCTTTAGAGGATCTGACCAGCATGTGTTGCAGGTGGAGCACATTCTTTTACATTGTACAAATTTCAATCGCGTCATACGGCAGTATTTCAATGTAGGGTATATTGGAGATCTTGTTATCATACTACCCCACACATGATTATATCGTTTTTCAGAGAAATCAACGTTTTCAAGAAATTGTTAATTGTTTTTACCCTTTAACCGCTACTCCAACGTAACAACCAAGACCGTCCAGCGCTATTCACACAATTCACCATTCAATTTTCCTTACCTTTTTGGTCACAATCTAGCTTTTGGTGCCCCATTGGAACGTGCTCATTGAGCTCGTTCCAATGAATGGCCATAAGCTATGTTTCTGACGCAAGAATGAAAAAACAATTAGTTATTTAAGAATTTTATTTGCTAGTGTTGTCTGCTTTTCGTGTTAGGTAAAAGGTTTACCTAGGTTTCGCCTTCATCTTGCTTTAACAGTATTACACACTCTTCGTTAATCCTTTTTTATTATTAATCATTACCTTTGTCGCGTCTTGTTTCGATGTAATACAGTGGGGCCCACTTAATTGGATATCTCTTAATTCTATATCCCTGTTAACTGAATATAATTTGCCAACACAAAACCATTTGTCATACCTTCAGTACAAATTTGACCTGTTACCTGAATATAGGTTATAGAGTAAACTCCTGTTAATTGAATAAAAATTCTTGTAACCTGTCGAGAAGTTACCCCGACTCTCCTCAGTTTTCCTTTGTTTATAGACCTATTTGGCCCCAGTACATCCAATACAAGCATTTAATCTTTATATCTTGTTTGACAGAGCTCATGGAGCTCTGTCAAACAAGATATAATAGAATAAATGTTAAGTTTATATCTAGAATACAGGAAAGTGACAATCCCTGTTAATTGAATACTCCTGTTAATTGAATAATTTCCATTGGCAAAGTGGCTATTCAGTTAACAGGGTTCCACTGTAACCGTGCAAAGCGGATCGTAATTTTAAACATTTCTTTTACTGTTTTCACCTCAGGTAATGAGATGTTTTACCTTTACCATATTGTGGGTTATGGTATAGCTATGCGTGTCCACGTGGCGTTAAGCACGTAGTAATTAATCATATGAGTGACTACAAGGACATATAAATTTTCACGAGAAGTTGAATACCTGCTCCAAATAGTAGTTATTTTTATCATATGCGTTGCGTTATTTTAATTACAATTGAAACATGTTTTAATTGCAGTTAAAATATCCAAATGCCGAAAACGCGCAGTGATACCGATCCAAACTGACTGCGTAAAGTGTGTCACTTCCTGTGAGATATTCTCTTATGACCATTGTGAAAATAAATAGATATAAGCAAAATATTTGCCGCTATCTTTTAAGTTAGTATATAATAAACTGTACATTTTGAGAAAATGTATTAAGAGTCTATCACGTCCATTAAAGTCACCATTGTTTCCAAAAAGAGTTACGCGTTTCTGAATTCTGCCCGGACAATATGTCGAAAAAATGATACTTGATAACATTATCTAATCGATTATGGACATGCTCGATCCTGAAATGTTCTCAAATTTCATTTTACGACTTCTTAATTTGAACCAACAACTTGTGCAAGCTCTTAGATCAACTGTCAAATTCTGTAAGGAATCCGACGCTGTAATCAGTTGTTTGCTTCGAGGAGTTTTAGCGTACACTGTCGTTTATTAACTGGTTGAGTTCTGGAGTTCAGTATCAGAGCCTTCAGAAACTAGAGGGTACCAGAGCAAAAAAACAGCATTTTTCCTTATGTTTCATACTCAGTCAAACGCAAATAATATTTTGTTTATGTAAATTTGTTTTATTGCAAATTATGGGAGAGTGCCTTTGGGCTCTATCCAATAATTTGTAATAAAACAAATATGATGTTCAAATTCAGACCACCAAAATAATCTATCACTCAACCAGTTAAATGTGGCGTCTCTTTACTCAGAGATATGCAGATGTACTTTCGTACTCCAGTTATAAATATTCCAATCAATAAGTATTTAATTCGCTTTGAAAACATCAAGATATGAACACAAATAGTGGAACTACGCGGCGTATTCATAAAAATACAGCTGTGGTGAGTCTTCATTCAAATTATGTAGGAAATACACACGTCTAATAGTATTGGTAACGCCGTTGAAGATTCGGTCACAGCACGTCTCCATTGAGAAACATTTCTTGTGTTGATTCCAAGAAAGTGAATGTTTATGGTATTTTTAGATGCAAACAAAGAGCTACTCATTAGAGTACGAGAGGGCTTAAATCTCGAATCCCTTATGGCACTTGTATAGCCTGACCAGTTTCGGTCGATGTGAAGTTCATCGGAGGCGAACAACTGCTCGATGGCAGTGCCTATATATACCATTCTCCTGACGGGTGCAATTTTAGCGGGTGCAGGTATAGCGGGTGCTGTATATGGTTGACTACCATCGGAGAATAGAAATCAAATGGATCTTCACTCTCAGAACACTTCAACCACTAGGACTGAACAGAAAGGATTTTTAGTGTATTGGTTATATTTTCAGATTCAATCGGACGGAATATTTGAGTTGGTTGGAAAAACGAACCTTAGGTTCGCTTTTCCGACCAACTGAAATATTCCAGACGATTAAATCTAAACATAATACGATGGACTATTTAACGCTCAGAATCAGGCCATGGACCAATACTATAAAACTTTTACAATTGTATTTTACCGAATTGTATTTTCTGCAAGTGAACATAAATAATGGAAATGAACCATTAGCATTTAAAAAAATATGTCAATTAGCCAACTGGCAAATTACCATATCTTTGAAAATGCAAATGGTTCATTTCAGTTAGTTATTTCCATAAATGGAAAATACAATTCTGAAAAATACAACTGTAAAGGTTTTATAGTATTGGCCCCAGACCACAATAGTGTGCATTCATTACACAATTTGACTGGTGACATGAGAGCTTGCAACTTGTAGAGAGGATAATTCATCCGACATAAGTTCGCCGCTCTGGGATGCGTGTGTTGTCCTTTATGATTTTAAAAGTATATTTCACAGAAGTTTGCTAGAGAAAAAGCTGTGCTAGAAAAAAAGTTGTGGGGTACGTACCATTTATACCCAAATCATATCTGGACCTCTTCATTTTAACGAAATAGTCGCTTTATTGTTAATGGAAATGTTAATTGGTGCCTTTTTAGATTGCATGAATATGAACAAAAAGGGTTTGATGTGGTACGAAACTGTTTAAAATGTAAATAAAATTTTAATTCTTACATTTGTGTGGATTTTTCTGACAAATTCTTATCAGCTTACAATACAGACAACGTGGACTGGTCGTTATCCACGCGTAGGCAGTCATGCTCATGTTTGCGTTTAACAGGTAATAACAATCATCATCAGAAAAAATTTAATTGATGAAGCACCGGGTTGTTCCCAGTGCTTTATTAATTAAATTTTTATGATTATTCCTATAATTAGTGTTTGGAGTCTAATATTATTGCGCCCGTGAAAATATTGCCCCCTCCCCCCGTGGAATGTGAGTTGTCCACGGCGGCCGTACTGTAGTTTATTGATGAGCCTCTATCGACTATCCATCCAGGAGCCCCGCCCATTTCATCGCTTGGAGTTTCCTTTCGACTTTCCTCGAAATATTGACTTGAATTGTTACTCGCACACTACACTCACTGTGCGCGTGTGCTGCACAACTGAAGTATTTAGCTTACAGCTACGCGGATGTGGGGTCAAAATCGAAGGACTTTTAATAGGTGGGGCACGTCGGGGTACCCGAAAAGCACTGGCATGTAAACAATGTCCACCCGCCGCGTTTGGGCTGGGCTAGGATGTTTCTATTCGATTGTTAACGCACCATGTCAACTTGGTCCCGGCTTATCAACGAGACCATTTTATGCATCATAAACTGTGTATGGAGAATGAAGGTTAATATACGTTAGAAGGAGAGTTATGGTCAACGAGAGGCGCAACAAGTAGTCAGAGACTGCCGTCTGAACCGAGGTACGGTCGAATATCTCACATTTTACCCCAGAGACCTGGGAATCTCACACTTATGGTCTAATCGAAACGCGGTTGACGTCAAACAATAAAATATTGCCAGTTCTCTCTCAAGTAGTGTATGCAACGGTAACTCATCTGTTTGGGCAAGTAAATAAAAAAATCGGGATATTTCCGAACGGAACCAAAGTTGTAATTTCGGAAGCGGAACCTCCTTGGGCTCTTCTACCATCAGGTCTCCTGTAAAGGAGCCTTGGTTATAGAAGGGTGTAAGAGGAGACACTGGGTAGAATTTTAAGAACATCTCGACAATCAGAAAATTTCCGAATCGGCGTGATGCAAATCGAATCGAATGGAATCATCGGGACGATTTGTGATCGAATCGAAATTCGAAGCTTCGATGAGCATTACCTTGCCTTAGTCAAACTCGTTTATTGTGGACTATGGTTTCTTTTCTTTAGATGTCAATAACTTTAAAGTCTAAACCCTTTAAACCCTGGTGGTATCTACCAACTCAGTTCAATGGAGAGCAATTAGAAGAGTCCATATTCATAATCATTTTTGGAGGTAGATCAATTAATATTTTCAATGTGCAGCCTCAGGCTGAAAATTTCGATTGGTCGACCCAACACATCCTTTTAGCAGCTATATACTTTATGAATCCTGGTCGTATCACGATCATGGACCGAAAAAGCGGTCTTTCTGGTTCAAAGGATTAAATGAGTATTTACGACGATTGTTCACCAAATCAATTCATGTACTTGAATATCGTCGCCTGAGTGCTAGAATGTACTATATCCCCTATGGGACACAGGACATTCTAGCTCCCAGGCGACGATATAACCGTTACTCACAAGTAATCCCTCAATCCAGACATGATACATACCCCTTCATATAGACATCGGAGGACAGTTCACAGTTTATTTAGGCCTACATCGTTTCTTTGGCGCTTCCAGTCCAGTTCTCGCCACGTACAAGGGTTCGTTCCCGTGACGTTATTGGTTGTGTCCTGAATACTCGATTTTTACTGCATATTCACAACGAAGTTCAAGCGTGTCTTGCGTTAATGCGCTGCTCCCCGGGTATGAGCCCCTGCTTTTTACGGGTATTACACTATGAAAGTTCAGCTGAACTTTTTCTCGATATGTCACTAAATGTGCTAATCTACCATAATAAAACTCATGTTTCAATCAACAATCACATCAACCAATTAATGTTAAGTTCTCCGGCGTCCACAGCTTGTTGGTCCTCACAGCATACTTGAGCTCTCCTAGCTAGTTACTTCAGCATCCTCGGTTCCTGGCTATTTTCGTCCTCAAATAATTTCTACATCCCTCGGCGACCTCTAGTTTCGACGAGACCTTTAGAGCCTCAGTGCTCATATTCTGTCCAGCACACTATCTTGTGGGATTCCTTTCGATGCTTTCCTCTGGAGTTAGTTTGCGAGTGAGTCACTAAATGACAATCCAAGGTTCCAATCCAGTGTTTATGCAGTGAATATGCACTTTACATCAATTAGTTTTGACCCCTTTAAAAAACCCACCTCATCCTTTCATATAAGTTGCATCCACAAATCTCGATATTTTAATAACTTTCTTAGGGTTCATATTATTAGTGCTCCTTCCGTGGAGAACGCACTTTCTCAATTCCAATATACATCTTCCAAACACAAATCGGATGCTTCTCTCTGGATATCTGGTAAGCAGTTCAACGCGTCATATGGCCTCAGAACTTTAATCCGAGTGGAATGTAATAGGCCTATATAGAATTTTAATGTTTTTTGTTTTGTTTTTGTTTTCTCCTTTTTTGGAGGGGGTGGACGTATCTGTTGAGCCCTAAATTACTTTATTTAACTCAATGTGGATATTAAGGAGCTGCAACGCTGTCAAGGTGATAGCCAAAAGTTGCGATTTTGTTGTATAAAAGAGTAAATATTTTCGATAATATTTCTGCCTGGGTCAAATGTAAAGCAAGATAGATATGTGACGGACCCCGAAAACAGGTTTGTCAAACTGATGTTAATTCGAGGGATTCTAAATGAAGTATGAAATTTAATGTCCATTATGGCGCACGTGTTCAACGCCATATGGGCTTCTGATAACAGATCAATAGTAAGAGAGACAATATTCTCTTCTGTACTCGTTATCTGGGTAATTAAGACCAGTTAAACTGTAATCGTTTGAAACCAGTGCATCACATATGTTCTGGACACACACCCATATTACGCATCTATCCTGTCTCCGCAATGTCAAAATATACCAAAATGCGAATCTTTCAAAGGAACTTTAAACCGAGTGTTAAATTAAGATGGATCTAAGCGGCCAAGTTCAAGAGAAGCGATTAACTGAGAATAAATGTTCTAGCTTTCTAAATAAAAATCGGGGGGATTTCTAGAAAAATTCATTCCAGCCAATTCCAGTCGGAAGGTGTGTAAGGCTGTGGGTCGCTGCGAGGCAGTTGGCCTGAGGGCACTCAGAGAAGGTCCAATTTTAGCCTTGGCCGTCGAGGGTCATAGGCACCGAGACTGAAAGTCCGCGTATTGTCCTAAACCTGTGAGGGTTGTAAGGAACCAATTGTAGTTTGTTAACGGTTGCGAACCGTAGTGGCATAGTAGCCAAAGAAGTAAAAGCTGTAACGTTGAGGTCTAGAAACCGTGTAAAGAGCTTGAGTAAGCGCAGGTATAGCTCGCGAGATAAGATAGTTTTAGGCGGTGCGAGAATTGGTGATGTTGAGAACACTTTGCAGAATATTATTATGTAAGCTTTGTTAAGTATATATCTGAAGGCGAAGAATAACTTAACCCCGTGAGAACCAGGCAAGGCGCAAAGTGATCGTGAACTGTGGTAGACGCCGATTGAATTGTGATTGAACTGTGAGAACGCTGATAGAGTCACACAAGCAGAGGATTATATGAGTTAAGCCCGACTGATGGCGAAGTTAACCCAGTTGAATAGACACTTTGTATTTGTCACAAACCGTGAGAGGATGAAGATAATTTGAGGTTGATCCAGCGGACACAACTAGCTGTGGGAGACATCGAGGGCCCTAAAGAATAAAATTTTATTCGCGTAATTAGTGCGTTTTTATGGATAATTTTGTAAGTAATTTGTTTCATATCATATTTCTTCGTACATGTAAATAAATAATCTTTCAGTGAATTATCGTTGATCACCCTTTGGCGTTGTAAGCCACAGGCACCTTCAGGAATCCTAAGAGTCCCAAGCGGATAGGGCATTGATATGGTGGCAAGGTTTACGTTCGAACTGGGGTTCAGACGACAGTCACTGGCTGTCGGCTGAGCACTGACAAGAACATAAATTTTCCTCCATCACTTAATCCCGTAATCCTGCGACACTGGCGAGGCTACTAGGATGTTCTAAAAGATAACATTTTTTAAGGTAAAGATCAACGATCCACTCAAAGATAATTTATTTCATGGAGCATGCTTTTTGAAGTTTACATATGAGTTTTTTGCAGTTGTTATCAACATGCTCTGAGGAAATAGTGGAAAGCCGTAAAGGGTTAAAGTTTTGCAATTTTTAAATTTAAGTGGGTTCAGAAGTAAATGACGCGGTAGCTAAATAATTATCCGCCGTAGAAGGGTTAAGCGCGACGATAGGCGCGAGGAAATTGTTATTTACCGTAACTGTGCAGATTTGAAGTGTTTACAAGTGAAATAATGGAGGCTCCCATGACTTTGGACCAGTTAATGTCGGCGGGGGAACGCCTGGGTTTTTCTGGGAGTGAGCTGCAAAAGTTTGTCAGGGACGAACAAAAGCGAGTAGCGAAAGAGTCAGCTGCTGAAAGAGAGCGAGAGAAGAGAGAATGCGAGCGAGAGGGCAAGGGCCGCGGTCGAATTGGAACGGCAGGTGACTTTGAAGCACGAGGAGGCTGCCTTACGGGCAGCCGAACGAGAGAAAGAAATACAGGTAGAGCGAGAAAGAGCAGCGTTAGAGCGTGAAAGGGGTGAGAGGCAGGCTGAGATTGAGCGTGAAAGGGGTGAGAGGCAGGCTGAGATTGAGCGTGAAAGGGGTGAGAGGCAGGCCGAGATTGAAAGTGAAAAGGCCGAAAGAGAACACGAGAGAGAGCTCGAATTGATAAGAGCTAGGGCCCAAGTTCCGGAAACCAACGGGGGGCAAGGGGAAACGAACGGGGGTGGTCATGGTAGGACCCCTTTCCCGAAACTCCCTAAATTCTCAGAGGGTTCTGATGATGTCGATGCATACCTTCAAAGGTTTGAAAGGTTTGCATCGTGTCACCAGTGGCCTGAGGATTCATGGGGAGTAAACTTAAGCCCGTTGTTTACGGGGAAATCCTTGCAAGTATATGCAAGTATGCCTCCTGATTTGGCAAATGATTGTGGTGAGCTAAAGAAAGCTATTTTAAAGAGGTACCAGCTCACAGAAGATGGATTCCGGGCCAAGTTCAGGGAATGTAAGCCCGAGAGAGGGGAAAGTGTATTCCAATTTGTGGCGCGGTCCACCAGGTATTTTGACCGCTGGGTTGAGTTGTCGGAAATCGACGAAGATTTTCCGTCCCTCAAGGATCTGCTCATCCGAGAGCAGTTTATTTCAACTTGCGCCCCAGAGTTGGCCCTCTTTGTTAAGGAGAGGAGGCCAAACAGTGTTGATGAAATGACTAAGGTAGCCGAACAGTACTTGGAAGCCAACGGAGGTAGTATAACCCAGTCCCGGCCGGGAAGATTTGGGGGGAACCAGATTGCAAAGGCACCGGTTAGGATTAACCCTCCAGAGCCGGCTGGTAACAGGGGTAATACTGGGCCACAGAGCCCTAAAGATTTGTCTTGTTTTGTTTGTGGGCGGAAGGGGCACCTAACGAGGGACTGTTGGAAGAAAACTCCTCCCACAAAGCCAAATGGCGGACCCCATAGGAATGGAAGGAGGGACCTTTCACTAAAGAATTGGAGAAACGGATGTAGCGGCGGACCGACCTGGGACAAAAGGCAGGCGGCCGCGTTCTGCCAGACAGTTGGGCCAGAAAGTAGTCCACTCCGGGATGCTATTGAAAAGGGGGAGCTCGTGTTAGAGGGTGGAAAGGTCCTCCCTATAATTAGTGGAATGTGCGAGGAAGTCACAGCCTCAGAAGATGGAGGGAAAATGCCGTGTACCCGGGGTATGTGGGTAAACATGAAGTGCAGATGCTCCGCGACACAGGATGTAGTAGCGTGGCAGTGCATAGGCAACTAGTCAAGGACGACCAGCTATTGGGCCGCGACCATATGTGTATGCTGATCGATGGTACAATCAGGAAATTCCCCCCTTGCGAGTGTAAGGTGGATACTCCTTTTTATAGTGGTCAAGTAGAGGCTATGTGTATGGATAAACCCATGTACGACTTGGTCATAGGTAATATATGGGGGGTGAGACCAAACCCCGACCAGTCGTGGCTCGAAGAAAACCTACCCCGGGCTGAGGCCAAAACAGGTGACCCAGAAGTGACGGGAAGAGCCAAGGAGGTAGGTGTGGGTCCGGATCAGAACCGGACACAGGAACCGACCCCTACCCGTGAAAGCTTGTTAGGGGGTCGACAAGGGCGCCGTAGCTTGTGGACACAAGCTAGGGAAGATGTGCCCAGGGGATGTCGGGCAGATGTCACCCAAGATACTCTGCGAGGTGAGCCCGATAAGGTAGCAGCTGTAGTGACACGGTCACATGCTGACAAGGAGAGACGCCCAATTAAGCCACTGAACGTATCAGTGATCGAAGAAGTTTACGTGGAGAAACTTAAGGAGGCCCAAGGGGCCGACATCTCATTGAAGAGATACTGGGAACTGGCCGGCAAGGGTGATCAGGTGATCACCAGGGGCAAGGGCCCATACAAGATGAGGGTGGAGAAAGGAGTTCTCTATAGAGTGTATGAGCAGCGACGAGGAAAGTCGCGGACAGAATTGAAACAAATTATGGTTCCAGAGAAGTTTAGGAAGCAGGTCATGACCCTGGCCCATGAGTCTTTGGTTGGGGGCCACTTGGGGTCGAGGAAGGATTAAGGCCTGTTTCCACTGGCCTGGCATTAACGGTGATGTCACCAGGTTTTGTCAGTCGTGTGACATCTGTCAGAAGACAGTGTCAAAGGGCAGTGTCACAAAGGTACCATTAGGGGAATTGCCTCTAATGAATGAGCCATTCGAGAGAATAGGGGTGGATCTCATCGGACCTATTTCACCCGTGTCGGATAAAGGAAACCGATATATCCTCACTGTGGTGGATTATGCCACAAGGTATCCAGAGGCGGTGACCCTACCCAAAATCGAGACGGAGCGTGTATCCGAGGCCCTGCTTGAGGTGTTCTGGAGAATAGGTTTTCCTAAGGAAATCCTAAGCGACCAGGGATCGCAGTTTACGTCGGGGCTGTTAGAGGAAGTATGTCGGCTGGTGGCGGTTAAATAGTTATTCACCGCCCCATATAACCCGAAGTGTAACGGTCTGTGTGAGCGGGTCAATGGCATTTTAAAGAAAATGCTGAGGAAAATGTGCCAAGAAAGGCCAAAGGATTGGGACCGCTATCTGCCAGCGGTATTGTTCGCATACCGGGAGCTGCCCCAGGCGAGCACTAGCTTTTCCCCTTTTGAGCTGTTATATGGGAGGACAGTTAGGGGGCCCATGCAGGTGTTGCGTGGTCTCTGGACCGGGAAGAGACCAGCGAGGTTCGGAGTACTTATCAGTATGTCCTCGACCTACGAAATAGGTTGGAGGAGACCTGCCAGTTGGCAAGGGAAAGCCTACGGAAGGCACAGGGCCGACATAAGCACCACTACGAGAAGGTTTTTGGTGGGGCAAAAGGTGACGGTCCTCCTGCCAACGGACCATCACAAACTGCTATTGCAGTGGAAGGGGCCCCACGTGGTGACCGAAGTAGTCGGAAATATGGACTATCGGGTAGATGTAGAGGGTAAAAGCAAGATCTATCATGCGAATCTGCTAAGGCGATACCATACTAGAGAAGCAGAGGAAGCAAAGCGAGCCATTAGCCATAGTGACTTCGCCTCTCAGGGGGCCCAGAAGGCCGCGGGCTTAGCCATAATAGAGCCTGAGGAAGGAGACTGAAATAGGTGTCGTGGATGAAGACAGCCTTTTAATACTGGGCGAGCTAAGTGGCGTGGTAACGCATCGGGATGTCAAAATCAGTGACAAGTTATCAGATGAACAGCATCACCAAGTTGTGCAACTCTTGGAAGAGTTCGGGGATGTGTTTTCCGAGGGTCCAGGGACCACGGACCCCGAGGAACACAAAATTGAACTTACCACTGGGGAACCGGTAAGAGTGAAGCCTTATAGGATTCCCTATGCAAAAAGGCTTGAAATGCGGGACGAGGTGGAAAAGATGTTAAAGGCGAGTGTCATTGAACCTTCAAATTCTCCCTACAATTCACCAGTGGTACTTGTGAAGAAGAAGGACAACAGCGTCCGATTCTGCATTGATTTCAGGCGATTGAACGCCATAACTAGATTTGATAATGAGCCCATGGGGAACATGGAAGACATAATGACTGGTTTGCGGGGTGCTGAATTTTTTCAGCAAAATAGATTTGAGCAAGGGCTACTGGCAAATTCCTGTTAGGAAAACCGACAGGCATATGACCGCACTCACAACCAACCCCGGATGGGTGTTTTCAATTCCGGAAGCTCCCTTTTGGAATGATCAGTGCTGGCGCCACCTTCAATAGGATGATGCGCAAACTGCTGGCGGACACGCGGGATATAGTTCACGACGTGGACGATATCTTATGCAAGACGCGTTCGTGGCCAGAGAACGTTGAAGTACTGATGGGGTTGCTCTTGAGACTCCGGAAGACAGGGCTGACAGTAATACTTTCAAAGTGTGAGGTAGGGTTCACGACCATCGAGTTTCTCGGTCATAAGGTTGGATTCGCAATGCAAGTCCCCCACAGATGAAGGAGCAGGTGAGATCGTTCTTGGGGTTAGCTGGATACTAAAGAAAGTTCGTGCCAAACTTTGCAGATATCGCAGCGCATTGAACCGATCTCACGAAGAAGGGTAGACCAAATAAGGTCAAGTGGGAATCTCCCAAAGACAGGGCATTTAAGATTGACCGATCTCACGAAGAAGGGTAGACCAAATAAGGTCAAGTGGGAATCTAGCAAAGACAGGGCATTTAAGACCCTAAGGGATGTGCTCAGTAAGGCACCAATTCTCCGTTTGCCTGACTTTGCTAGGCCTTTCCTAGTACAGGCCGACGCATCAGACACGGGGGTTGGTGCAGTTTTACTGCAGGAATATGAGGATGGGCGACTCCCGGTGGCGTACGCCAGCAAGAAGCTGCTCCCGAGGGAGCGTAACTATTCAGTGATTGAACGGGAGTGTCCAGCGATTGTTTTTGCCGTCAAGAAGTTCCAAAACTTTTTGAACGGAAGGGAGTTTGTACTCCACATGGATCACAGGCCCTTGGCTTCATCCAGAAAAGTAAGGTGGAAAGTAGCAGGATCATGCGTTGGGCCCTCCTGCTACAGAATTACTGTTTCAGAATAGTAGCAATCAAGGGTAGTCAAAATGTTGCGGCCGACTACCTCAGTCGTCAGATTTAATTCGAACTCCCGTTAACCCGTCTGTCGCGTGTGCGTGGACGGGAAATACGTGTTAGTGAGATGACAGAAGTTTGGGCAAGGGGCCCATCGGCTGGCTTGGGTCAGGGTGGATACACCTTGCTAATAATTTGTTCACGCGGGTGTTGCGTGAGTGTATATAGATACAGGTGCGTGTATGATAGAGTAGTGTTATATTTTGCGATGTTGAGAGGGAGAGTGAGTGTATGGGGGACCTGTTGGCTGCATGTGTACCAACGGACCACCTCCAATTGTGCGCCAGTTTATATGGGTTGTGGTTAGACTCATAGGTTCCAAATGGGTACCGAGCCAAATTACTGGAGAGTTATTTGTGGTGCGCATCAGTGTGTACATGTGCATGGCTGTGTGTGTGAAATTTCGGAGTATATTGGTGTAATAGTAGAGCAAGACTGTGAGATAGCTCTAAGAGAGAATTATTAAAGTGAATGCATGTGAATGCTATCCCCTTGGTGTTTTTGGAACAACTGAGAGTATGTTCCTTGGTAGGGGGTTGTCAAGGTGGTAGCCAAAAGTTGCGATTTTGTTGTATAAAGGTGTAAATATCTTCGATAATATTTCTGCCTGGGTCAAATGTAAAGCAAGATAGATACGTGACGGACCCCGAAAACAGGTTTGTCAAACTGACGTTAATTCGAGGGATTCTGAATGAAGTATGAAATTTAATGCCCATTATGGCGCACGTGTTCAACGCCATATGGGCTTCTGATAACAGATCAATAGTAAGAGAGACAACATTCTCTTCTGTAATCGTTATCTGGGTAATTAAGATCAGTTAAACTGTAATCGTTGGAAACCAGTGCATCACATATGTTCTGGACACACACCCATATTACGCATCTATCCTGTCTCTGAAATGTCAAAATATACCAAAATGGGAGTCTTTCTAAGGACCTTAAAAGCGAGTGTTAAATTAAGATAGATCTAAGCGGCCAAGTTCAAGAGAAGCGATTAACTGAGAAAAATGTTCTAGCTATCTAAATAAAAATCGGGGGGGATTTCTCGAAAAATTCATTCCAGCCAATTCCAGTCGGAAAGTGTGTAAGACTGTGGGTCGTTACGAGCAGTTGGCCTGGACGCACTCAGAGAAGGTCCGAATTTAGCCTTGGCCGTCGAGGGTCATAGGCATCGAGATTGAAAGTCCGCGTATTGTCGTAACCCTGTGAGGGTTGTAAGGAACCAATTGTAGTTTGTTAACGGTTGCGAACAGTAGTGGCATAGTAGCCAAAGAAGTAAAAATTGTAACGTTGAGGTCTAGAAACCGTGTTAAGAGCTTGAGTAAGCGCTGGTATAGCTCGCAATATAAGATAGTTTTAGGACGTGCGAGAATTGGTGATGTTGAGAACACTTTGCAGAATATTATTATGTAAGCTTTGTTAAGTATGTATCTGAAGGCGAAGAATAACTTAACCCCGTGAGAGCCAGACAAGGCGCAAAGTGATCGTGAACTGTGGTTGACGCCGATTGAAATGTGATTGAACTGTGAGAACGCTGATAGAGTGACACAAGCAGAGGATTATATGAGTTAAGCCCGACTGGCGGCGAAGTTAACCCTGCGAGGAGGAAGCAACGAGAAGTGAATAGACACTTTGTATTTGTCACAAACCGTGAGAGGATGAAGATGATGTGAGGTTGATCCGGCGGACACAGCTAGCTGTGTGAGACGTCGAGGGCCCTAAAGAATAAACTGTTATTCGAGTAATTAGTGCGTTCTTATGGATAATTTTGTAAGTAATTTGTTTCATATCATATTTCTTCGTACATGCAAATAAATAATCTTTCAGTGAATTATCGTTGATCACCCTTTGGCATTGTAAGCCACAGGCACCTTCAGGAATCCTAAGAGTCCCAATCGGATAGGGCATTGATAAGGGGGTAAGGTTTACGTTCGAACTGGGGTTCAGACGACAGTCACTGTCTGTCGGTTGAGCACTGATAAGAACATAAATTTTCCTCCATCACTTAACCCCGTAATCCTGCGACAAACGCTCGCTAATTATTGCCGCACATGTCTGTGACAAACTTACGTCACTTCATTGACACACAAATTTAAGCATCCACACTAACTGCTGTTCCTAAGGTTAATAATATCGACCACTTTTCCACCTTATTCGTTACAAACATGAGAACTCTTAAAACATTAGTCAAAAATTTTTACACAAAGAAATTTTAACTTGACTTATTAACTCCCTGACAAAAAAAAATCACCCTGCGTATTCTCACAAATTTTAAATGTCAGACTCTCTCACTCATCGAGTACTCAAATGGAACATTTCTGTTCTTTTTTATTTGTTTTTTTATTAGGGTTTAACGACACATTAACAACAATGGTCACATCATGTCGGTGACAGTTTTACGGGTGGAGAAAGTTGGAGTACCCGAAGAGAACCACTGAGCAACGACGAGCTGCTGTCAGCTCTCCAAAATCGTAACTCTGAACTCTGCACCGCAGCACAGGCAGGGTTAGATTGGTTGAAGACATGCGCACATTCGACGTGCAATACGCCTTAGTACACAGCGCCATCGTGCCCCCATGTAGGCAATCGGGTTTAAGTGCCTTGCCCAAGGACACAACGCGGGAGCGCGAGGAACATCTGTTACAAGAAACATTACTAGTATGTACACGATCGTCTCCCACTGGCAGCACCCAGGCCCTGACCCCGGAAGTGAAGACATATCACGTGACCCTGTTACGTCCTGCTTAATATCATGGTAACCCGCAAGGGCGGTCATGCTGTGACGTCATCATCATAGTGATAAGTGGTCTTAGTGCACATTCCCAGCGCTAGTTGTTAGGGTGATATGTGTTTCCGTCGTCCATTTTGTATACCGGAGGCCGCCATCCTGGTTTCTATGGCTGCACGTCGTTGCTGCATGTCCTAAAGGTCTTCCATAGGAAAAGAGGTATGTTCTGAGGGCGTTTTCCTTTGTATAAGAGTAAATCTAATTACCCAAATCGACGCTACAATCCATCCAAATCACGAGCAGCGACGTTATTTTGTTCGGATTCTTCAAGAAACCTCCTCATAAAAGTAGGGCGTAGTGCTATAGGGTCTACAATAGGATGGGGGTATGTTCTGAGGGTGTGTTTCGTTGTACAAGAGTCAATATAATTACCCAAATAGACCCGATAATTTCCCCGAATGTCCAAATACTGCCTAAAATCGACTTGGCAAAGCCCCATTTGGGGGTATTTGGGGCTTATGATAACAGCACCTAGTGCTATAAGTCGCATTGTGCTTTACAAGAGTAAATATAATTACCCCACATCCTCGGATACTTCGAAAAATTGCCACAAACAACCCAACAATTACCCTAAACTTCCCAAATCCTCGTTTTTCTGCCTTTCCCCAGGCCTCATTTCCTCCATTCCTGGAAATGTTTCATCTATTGTATTGTTGTATTTTGTCTGCTGTACCATACAAACTGTTCCGGAGTATACTCCAGTAGCGTAGAAGAGCTTTTCAGATGGAACAGATTTAGCATATCAGTTACCATTTTTAGTTTTTTTTTTCATTTTCTGATAGTTCTGGACCTATTTCGGGTATTCTTGTTCTTGGTGTAAACACCTTAAGATATGTTCCATCTAGCCGGATCACTTTACTTTATCACCACGTGCCGTGGCACACCAGAGCGATGAGGAAGTGAATTATGATCTAGTTAGTGATGAGAAGAGACAGACCGTGGACAGTCAATTGTGTCGTCAGGGCGCCAGGAAAACTTGAAACGTTCGATGTATTTATATACTATTCAAAAAAGTAGGGGATATCCAAACTGATGTTGATATTTTCGGAAAATGGTATTGGATACGCGTGATTGGACAAATCTATATCTCACCAGGTTTAGTGTGAATCATGAATGTCACCGGCCCACGAAAACTTCGTGCAGGTTTTCGCACGAGCGCCGCGTTAAAGTCTGTGGGTACGTTTTGAAATTGTCTTTTGTACTGGACGGGCTTTTCGGAGGTCTCATCGTTCTTTTCTTGGTATAAACTCGTTCATCAATAATTTCTTTTGGGGTATGCGAAGACTGACACGTGACGAACGTTTACGTGCCGCTGGCATGTTGGAAGCTGGCAACAGACAGACTACAGTGGTTCAGTTCTCAGCGTTACTCAATCGGTGATTAGCAGGTTGCGGTCACGCTACCGTCAGACAGGAAATTATGTTGACAGACGTCGGTCAGGTCATCCAAGGGCGACAACTGCTAACCAGGATCGTTTCATCAGAATCACAGCATTACGTAACCGCCATCAAAGTGCCTCATAGGTTGGACAGCAGCTGCACCGAGCGAGAGATGTGCGCGTCAATGGTCAGGCTATCCGAAATGGCCTACACAGCTGGAATTTGTACGCTCGTCGACCTCAAATAATTCCACGCGTGTCTGAACGTTACATCGCAGCAAGGCGTAATTGGTGTGGAGCACGACAGCGCTGGGGCAGTCGTCGGTGGAGCAATGTCATGTTATCCCATGAATCGAGATCCACTCTTGACTTCCACGACAGGCGAAACAGAGTGTGGCGGAGGCGGAACGAACCATACCATGACGTAACCGTTAGGCAGCACGATCGTTTTGGTGGTAGATCGGTTATAGTGTGGGGAGTCATAACCATGACAATCAGAACAGCATTACATGTCATCCAAGGGTGTGTCACAGGGCAGTACTACCGTGACAACGATGTTAGCAGCTCATGTGGTGTCATTTGCGCGACGTCACGGCCGTCGATTCATTTTCCAAGATGACAATGCAAGAGCGCACAGGACACGTGCGGCTACAGAATTCCTCCAGGAGCAGAACATCTCTACACTGCCTTGGCCAGCACTAAGTCCAGACCTTTCAACAATCGAGCACGTCTTGGATATGCTTGGTATGCGCGTACGACAACGCCAATGGCTCCCTACCAATGTCCAGAAACTCGCCGCTGCAGTGCAGGAAGAATGGAATAACATCAGTCAAGCTGATATTGGATGTTTGGTGGGGAGTATGCCAAGTCGGATCCGCCTTGTCACGCGAACCGAGGAGGATTTATAAGGTATTGAGGTCTTGGACTGAATGTGTTAAATTCTCTGACTGACCGTCCATTTCTTCTACAGCTCAGTGCGTGGAATGTGTGCTTGTCAGACACCCAACTATCGCTGAAATTATTCACCAGATGCCACAGCGCAATGCCTCAACTGTCTTTTTGATGAAAATATAATTATATGTCTTCAGATATCTCACTTTTATGAAATATCCCCTACTTTTTGTAATAGTATAGCTTGTTGATAGACTCTCGCTTCTCGGCCTGTTGGTTAAGATCAAAGTGTAGTATCTGTTCTTATTAGCTTAATATCTGATACATTTCCCATCGGGGAGCATCGATATTAAACTGTATCTAACTTTAAAACAATTTTGACTCAAAGAGATTTTTCTCCCGTGTTCGATTCTAACTGTCCGAATGTTTGCATACAACTTTTTTATGGACATATACCAATCCGCTCTCGAGAAGGCCTTTCCTCAGAAAACTTCGGTCAAGAAAAAAGTTCGTAAAACGAAATCCCTGGATGACGAAGGGGCTATAACCTCATCAAATAATAAATTTAAATTTTATAACACAAATTTGAGATGCGCAACTGAGCAGAAAATTAAAAAATATAAAAACTACTGTAAAATATTTAACAAAATTAAAAAACAAAGTAAAGCAATGTACTTCTCTAACGTACTATAGGAAAATAAAGGTAATTTTCGCAGAACGTGCTAAGTTATTAATGGTGCCCTACTTTGAACAAACCATGCAGTCACTTTGCCTCAATCCTTCGTAATAGAAAATAATAAAGAAATAAATGATCCCGCTGGAATAGTACAGGAATTCAACGACTTTTTCGCGAACATAGGGAAACATATTAGCGAACAAATAAATCTATCCCAGAAAAATTTTCTGGACTCCATGGACTGTAATCAACCGAACAGTTTTTTTCATAACGCCAACAACTGAATACGAGGCATTTTCTGTTATTAATTCTCTTAAGTCTAAAAATGGTAAAGATTGCGACGGCCTCACTACTAACCTCCTCAAACACTCAATTAATATAATAGTGCCTCCTTCAGCCCACATCATTAATATGTCCGTCCTTTATCTGCGGTATTTCCCCGATAGGATGAAGATAGCAAGAGTTCTTCCGATTTTTAAAAGTGGAGACGAGCACGCATTTCATAATTATAGGCGGATAACTATCTTACCAGTCTTTTCACAAGTATTAGAAAAGCTTATGTGCAACAGAATCGTGAAATACCTCGAAACGTCGCATATCTTATAGCACCATCAATACGGATTTAGGACAAAGCATTTTACCATACATTTAGTAATGCAACTACTGAAAACTATAGGTTCTGAAAATAACAAGGAAAGTTAAAACAACACACTAGCAGCATTTATTGACCTTATTATTAATCCATACCATAAAGCTAATAGTTGCATACACCCTGACATTTTCATGAATAGTAAAATATTAAAAAGGGTGGGTTCAAATGATGAAGGTAAATCTCTGACTTTTTAGGTATTCACATTGATGAATACTTATCTTATCAAACTCATATATCACAAATTTGTTCTAAGATTGGATGAGCAAATTATACTTTGAACAGAGCAAACAAAACTACTACCACAACATTTCATGAATAAGCTCTATAACTCTTGGGTCCACTGTCACTTGGTTTACGGTATTCAAATATGGGGGAATTCAGGAGGAATCAATAAATTGCTAAAAATACAGAAACGTTCACTTCGAATATTAAACAACAAAAAGTATAATTCCCATACAGGCCCATTATTCATAAAAGATAATATATTGAAGTTCACCGATTTGTACAAACTACATGCATGTCTATTAATGTTTGATTGGAAAAATGGAAAACTTCCAGAATCTTTTAAACACTATTTTACTTCCACAATCTTTCAATCACACACGGGTACAAGGCAATCAGGACTGATACGTATCAACAAAACCCGAACAAAGGCATTAGATAGGCTGCCCTCATGTGTCTTTCCGAAAATCTGGAACGAACTGAACCCTGAATTGCGAGACATAGAAAATAGAAAAAAAAAATTTAAAGAGAAATTAAGAACAACACTTCTGTCCTCATATCAAGAAAGCTATCAGTGTGACAACCCATATTGTCCTGACTGTTACACTCCACAGTAGGGGTTGCCTCGCCAATAATCTAAATAACCTAAGTGTCCCAAACAGTCGACACATCGAGGACTTATTATGTATAATGTTGTGTCCATTATGTTTTTCTTGATTGACGAGCAGTACTTGAACCGTGCCACATTTGTTTTCTAATAAATCTAACCACAGCCAAGTTTGGTAACCATAATAATATTATCAGATTAGCACGGGGGTGCCAGGATACCCAATATCACATTCACCATTAGCCACCTTTTTGAACCTTGAAACTCGTCCATCTAAAGAAATAGATTAATGGGGTACGCGCCAAGTCAAAGTTACAGATCTACTATCTGCTCACAACTACCCATACTAGTAGATCTTTCTATCACGGCCTAATACGCAGAGCATGCAGTCTGTGTCGGAGTTGAATGTATTACTGGAGTTACAGGTGGACAGTCAATCTGGCTATGTCATCTCCCAAACGGTATAGGTTGAATATAATTTTCTAATTATCGATATGCATTTCATAGTTAAATATGTAATTGCCTGTAAGCTATACCGTTAAATAAAATATCTATCTATCTATCCCTAGAAATTATCATTAAATACGGAACACAGACTGGTCATCCGCTTGGTACTGTTACCAAAAATTTCTGTTTAGAAAAAACTTTTTTGCAAGGATAGTCTGTCTTCTTTGTGTGAACTTGGAGGAGCAGAATTCCATCACACCTGGGGGAGATTTCGTAGTCATGGAGAGTAGACCAATTAACCCTTTACCCAACGTAACGGCCAAAACCGGTGTAAAAGGAATGGAAGTCCGTAGGAACGTTAGTCCCTCTGGACTATTATTCCGCGGAATTATAGTCCTAGGTCTAACATTTCTAGGGATAGTAGTCCGGCGGACTACTATTCCTAGAAATGTTAGACCTAGGACTATAATTCCGCGGAATAATAGTCCAGAGGGACTAGTTTTCCTACGGACTTCCATTCCTGTCACACCGGCAAGCGCTATTCACAAAAATCACCAACCAATTTTCATTATTTTTTTCACCTTTTTGTCTCAAAAACATAGCTTATGACCCCTCGTCATAAGGTCATAAGTTATGTTTTTGACGCAAAAAATGAAAAAAATAGTTATTCAAGAATTTTATTTGCAAGTGTCGTCTTCCTTTAGTGTTAGGTAAAGGGTTAATAGCTTTAAACTGCAGTTATTTGGCTGCGTATTTAATGTATTAAGTAGTCTAAATACAAGTTTCCGACCATTAGCATTTCGTATGATTTCGCCTTAAGCAGAAACAATTGTCACCGCAAATGTTACCAGGACAGCCGCGCGACTGGTTGAAAATCCGTTTATCATATTTTAAGTTTTTGACGGCACTGTCCGAAGTGTAGAATTTTGTTCAGAAGCTAAACCTGAAGATAGATGAGATAGAGAAGAAGCGCGATTAGAATCGGAGTGAATACTGCATGAATACTGTAACACAGTGACAGAAAGGACACGAGATGTAAAACGAAACTTTTTTACAAAAGCCGGAGAGGGGACGACGCTGGATTGGGGAGGTGCCACATTCATATTGACAATTTGTCTTGGGTTCTAAAGCAAAACAGCGAATGTCCAAAATACAATACTTTCAGCCAATACCCAGGATCGTAGTTTTTAAGATGACGGGAGGATGCCTGACTGACGCCCTACTGGAAAATGGGGAGCAAATGCCTCCAAAGTTTATCAGTCAGTTTACTTGAATCAGAACCTCGTACCGAAGTCCTTTCTTTAATGTCATCCACTGGAAGCTTTTTACTTCGAAATGCCTGTGGGGATTTTATCTAATTATTTTGTCAGTGGCTTCTATTCAAGTCTTAGCTGCGTCTAAAGGGAGCTAACGTTAGAATCAGTTATTCTGTTTCAGGTGGGCAGTTGTCACTCTCCTTACTTTCATATCAGGCGGTCCATAGAGGGCGGTCTCCCACCTCAAAACCACAGACCTAGGTTTTAAACTGAAGTACTGCAGCCAGTCTAACAATTGTTACCAGTTCACTAAAAAAACATTCCTTGACACATCACATCATGGGGACGACTGTGAAATGAGGCGGGGGTCTCTACCAGTATCAGGAACGTGGCGACAGGGGGTGTGTCACCCCCTCCCCTCCCCCAATCCTGGCCAAAAGTTCCTTTAGTTGGAGACTCGGAGGTCAAGTCATGAGTAATTGGAAATTCCATCTATCTGGATTTTAGAGCTTCTTTGGTGATGCTGATGTCTCCTTTATTTAACAAAATTCCAACTCGGTTTCAAAGCGGCAACAATTCGAACTGTTACTGTTTACAACTACAGTGTACGCAATACCACGCTTCATAAGTACTCATGATGCCAATAGGTACGAGATTTCTAGAGTACGTTTACTTATCGTAATAAACAAAATCCTCGAAATGCACTTCAAGAAAATAGAACCATGCAAAATCGTTATACTGAGTTAATTCCACCATTCGCAGTAACAAAATGATGAAACATCAAAAATTAATCATTCCTGCATAAGATCTGATTTAATGTTAGGAGAGTGTGAATTGGTCAAAATTCTCAGCTTGAGCATTTGTTCAGCAAATATTCAATGCCCAGAATAATACCAAATAATAATATCCTGATAATTCTCTCATAAATGTGTTGGCATTTGAGTTACTAGAATCAATTTTATGCCCCCTTTCAATGGCTTCATATTCATCATTTTTCTCGGGTTTCCCCCGTCCCGGTCCCTCCCACTAGTTGGAAATTCACTACCCCACACCCCCAACCGGAAACCTCCAGCCTCGTCCCTGGCCAATATTAGCAACTTTTTTTTGGTCGTTGGCCTCTCCTACAATTTGAAAGAAAAAATATGCAATAACGCAACGTTTGGTCTAGCCGATTAATTCCACAGAACAATTAAATTCGCAAAAAAAGTTGATCGCGTTTACGGATGTAATCTGCTTACACGATCAGTTTTGCACACTGAATCAGTTCAAAACACACTAGACCTCTGATTTTTACATCTAAACATCAAACCGTTACTTCAGGAAGTTTGACAGTCATCAGCGTTCTGATAAATAATTCGGATACAACCGGCAAAGATTTCACGAACGTGGGTGAGACGAGGTGATGGGTGAAAGCATACAATATAATAATACTGGACAAGCATATCTCTACTTGCTTAGTCGATAGAAATTTAGCAAGCGGACACTTAACTGGTAGAGTGCTGGAAGCCCATATTTGGTCTTTACTAAATACCACAGGCTGTGACTATAACATCTACACTCCACTGATGGTGGTTTTATATTGATCATGGCAAGAAGCACATTTTGTTATTGACACCTTGCTCAGTTACATTTGATTGGATAGTGCCTTTTGGCACTATCCAATCAAATGTAACAGAGCAATATACAATGAAGGAAATCTCTGGTAAAGAAAAATGTAGCACTCTACCAGTTAAAAACTGTCTTGATTATTTGTCAATATCAAATCAAGCAAAATGAATCTCTGTTTCATGTAAGAACACACCAGAAGACCTACAACTACTCTCATATCGTCCTTTGAACATTTCAGATGGTGCCTTGTTAGACATAATGGCCGATATAGACGAATAATGTGAATATACTGTTTTGAGAACGATGTGTGCGAGTTGAATCTTCGGCCCCATTCCCGCAACAGTCAGAAAAGTTACTAGATAAAGCTTTTCGTTCAAGATCTGCATTGGACACTGTTCCTCTGTGAAAGTATAAAAAAAATATCATTAAATAAATAAATTTCTTCTTTCATTCTCCGGTCGTTTCGATTCCCCTGTCTATTCAATATTAGCCTGCTATTTTTTGTTGCATTTCTCATAACATTATGTTATGGCTGCCTGAGTCCTCAGTTGTTTGCTGGAAAAATCGAGCAACTCTAAAAGCAGGATATGACAGAATGAATCAACTTTGGCTAGATATAGTCCTGTTGACTCTTTAAACCCTGATGATATCTTCCATGCCGGGCCGGTGCCGTCTATTGGAAGAACCCATATTCGTTATTTGGAGGTGGAGCAATTAATGGTTTCAACGTGATTAGTCTGCCATACAAATTTTCGTAGCAACCATTTACTTTGTGAATTCAGGCCGTAACACAATTCTAGACCGGAAAAGCGGTATTTTATTTTCGGTTTACCTCATCCGCTAAGTATTGCATCATCAGAGAATGACTGACTCCAAAATCTGGCCTGAAAAAATCATATATCTCCATAGGTCTGTTTCGACCGTGGTATATTAGCCGCATTGCCCAATCTATTCATAGGTCCAAAATTAAAGAAAAACTCTCCATTCTGACAATCAGTCGCATTCAGTTGAAACAAATCCTACATTGCAGTTACTTTGAATTAAATTCTAAATAGAGATCTAGATCCAGGAAAGCGTGGGATATAAAGAATATCTAGTGTTTTTGAGTGGATACCGGAAAGTATCTCATGAGTGACCAAGACAAATGGTTATTTTTTGCGCGAGCGAAATTACCCATTAGTCTCGGTCACAAGTATCCGTATCCATTCAAAAACACTAGGTTTTCTTTTTATTATACGCTTTTTATAAGAATCTGATAATTCCACTCGTTTCAACCTTGAACTGATGCATGAAAGTAAACAGCACACTGAATCATTAAAACGCGGAAGTGATTTGATTGACACTCGGAACAGATAGCGTCTTGCAATCTGATTCAGCTGGCGGGTTTCTAGTGCAAACATGGCCTGAAAGTCCGTAATATAAGTTTTTGGTTTGGTACGTCCTCTGGAAGGACGTACCAAACCAAAAACTTATATTACGGACTTTCAAGCCATGTTTGGACTAGCGGGTTTCATGCGTCAATTCAAGGTGAATACGTGGTGAATTATTGCTGGAAATGATCAGTTTCCACTCAAAAACACTAGATTTACTTTTCATTATACGTTTTTAGAACAAATTGATCATTTCCAGTGATACTTTGACTCATATTCACCTTGAAGTGATGCTTTGAAAGCCGCCATTTCGATTGATACCGTGAAAGTGAAAATTTCTATATCTTCACAGTGGGGGATACGATTTCTATCTTTCAGCAATTTCTTCGATAATCTATCGTTTAGCGTAATAATAAAATTGGTAAGGGTGTTTGATTTCAAGTCGAAAGATCGTTTGTTCGATCCTGATCCACGTGATCTATGACGTGTCCATGGGCAAGATACGTAATCACAACTGATGATATAATAATATATAATTTACTTATATAGCGCCTTTTCCAGCAAAACACTGCTCAAAGCGCTCGCAATATAAACTGACATTCAAAAGAAAAAAATAATTCAGCAGTCAAAGGCTTTCCGAAAGAGATGGGTCTTTAAACCTTTTTTGAAACTTTCAGGACTGGATGATTTCCTTAAATTCTGATGGAGTGCATTCCATAGTGAGGGAGCTGCAAAAGTGAATGATCTTTTTTCCCGCAGTAGATCTTAAACGGGGCTCGACAAGAAGATTCTCTGAAGATGATCTAAGATTCCGTACCGGTTTGTGTAAATTGACAATCTGTTTTAAGTAGGTGATTGCTTTATCTCCGTGGATGATGTTGTGTGTCATCATTAATACTTTATATTTGTTGTGAGACTCAACTGGTAGCCAATGCAAGGATTTGAGGATTGGTGTAATGTGATCATATTTGTTGGCACCAGTTTGATCTTGGCTGCTGTATTTTGAATTCGCTGAAGCAGGTTAATAGATTTCAGTAAAAGTCCAAAATAATTAGGGTTGCAATAGTCCAGTCGAGACAGGACCATAGAGTGTATATAACAGTTTTTAGTGTGTTTTGATCAAGTAATTTTCTAATTTTGTTGATGTTTCTTATTTGGAAGAGGCAGTTTTTGCTCACTTTAGTGATTTGGTTACTCATATCGAAGCTATTATTAAAAGTAAAACCCAGGTTCAGAGATTTTCGCTTTGTTAACATTGACATCGCCTATTTTCATACAATTGATCGGAGATTTGTCTAACTGATATTTGGCATCCAACTGTAAAAATTCTGTCTTGTCATCACTTAATTGAAGAAAAGTTCTCCCCATCTTTTGCCGAATGTCCTCGACGCATGCCTCTAGAGCTGTTAAAGAGTCGTTTATTTTAGAGAGATCAGCGAACAAATACAACTGGGTATCCTTTGCATGCAGATGAAAATTTACGGATTGATTCCTTGTGAGATCACCGAGTGGTAAGGTATAAACTGTGAACAGAAGAGGTTCGCGTACTGAGTCTTGGGGAAT
The DNA here is from genome assembly GCA_031216915.1 of Pictodentalium vernedei. Lineage (NCBI taxonomy): Eukaryota > Metazoa > Mollusca > Scaphopoda > Dentaliida > Dentaliidae > Pictodentalium > Pictodentalium vernedei. Next base: position 313,878,098 of record CM062297.1, read on the forward strand.
GGGCACAAGTAAGGTATCGCAAATTTTCACAGATTATATGCGATCGCTTAAATAAGAACTTTTCCAATTGAGAGCAGAAGCTCGTGTGTTGCGTCGTTTTTCTAATGGTGACAAACGATAAAAGAATCTGGTGGTCGATAATATCAAATGCTGCAGACAGGTCAGGCAGTACAAATGATGTTAACTTGCGATCATCCGTCGAATTCAGAATGTCACTGCGAACACGAATTAGAGCTGTCTCAGTACTATGATGTCTGGGTCTTTTTGCTGACTGGAATGTTTCAGGTTTGTTATTAGCCGAAAATGCTGAATGATTCTGGAAGAAACAACCTTTTTGGGGCATTTGGACAAAAAAGGAAGATTAGAGACAGGTATATAGTTTTAACTTCCAGACTTGGTTTCTTCAGGAGTGGAATAACATGTGCGCGGTTGAACGTTGTTGGTACAATGCCGAGAGCTACCTGCAGATGAGCTGAGAATAATAGTAATGATGGGAAGAAACTGGTCTAAAACAGTGCTGTTTTCAGTAACCATGCTGGTAGTGGGTCGAGAGGCCATGGCGATGGGGGGTGGGGGTGGGGGGGGGGTAAATAATTGACTTAACCTCCTCCATGGTTGGTTGAAAGTCGATTAGGGTGAATTCAGAATTTGGAGATTTACCTTCATCACTGGTCACAATGTGGAAGCACGTTGACGCAGCGTTCTAACGCAAACTGCACACCGATGGCACGCATGCCAGCAACCGATGCTGACCCTGCTTCTGCCAGGTTAGTACGGTGGAGAGTCTGACAGTTAATCACTGCTTTTCCGTAGTTATTTCCCTTCCTCCGGCTTCCTCCAACCGTAAAACTGTCCGACAAGAAATGATACTGGCTGCTGGAAGCGTCGTTAAGCCCAAATAAGTAAACAAATAAATAAATAAAATAAATAAATAAACAAATAAATTCATGAATGGAGATGACCCAAGCCAGATTAAATTCCATCTGGAGTGGTTGTCCTCGGTACTAATTTGAACACTCGGAGCTCTCTCAAGGCAAAATTTGCTAAGCTGTTGAAATTGTCGTTAAACCCAAATAAATATTAAATAAATAAATAAATAAATAAATAAATAAATAAATAAATAAATAAATAAATAAATAAATAAAAATAAGTGGACCTGAGCCAGGCCAGATAAAATTTCATTGGGTTAAGTTGTTCTCAGCAGACCTTTGAACCTGAAACCTCAAATCTCTCTCAAAACACAATTTGAAACACACTAACAACTTATGATCTATGGGAGGCAACTCCTGACCGACAGTGAATTTTAAATTTTAACTGAAAGAACTGGCTTGACGCTATTCACTCCAAGGGTCCTACATAATAATAACTCTTTGGCCAGCCGCTGATTTGTCGCGGTCCTCATAAGAGAAGGCCATCATTCCCCCTGCACCCCACCCCCTCTTCCCCTCCTCTCCTCCCAGCATTCAGATATAAACTGCTTAATAGTGTCCCTCACTTCCTCTTTTTCAATTTCTTCAATAAGCATTCCTACCCTCTCCCTCGTGTCCCCCTTCAGCCATCTATCCTTTGTTTCTTCACCCCACTTCTGCATTATTCTTCCAGTAAATTTTATTCTATGAGGTATATACTGTGGGCATTCCAAGAGAAAATGTTCCAGGGTCTCCACTACTCCAGAGTGGCACATTTGGCATCCCTTTTCCCCATCTCTCCCAATTTTTCCCCGAAGCTCCAGTGATCTTGATCTCAGTTTGAACAGCAGTGACCCTCCAAAGGTGCCATCTAGGTACTTCTCAAAAGCTGGCTTTTCTTTATATTGTAACCCCTGCAGTGATCTTTTCACGCTAACCCCTGCTCGCCAGTTTCGATTGCAATCTTCCATGACTCTCTCTTTGACAAACCTTTTGCCTTCTTTCATTCCTACTTCTATGTTTGTGACCTCTATAGAGTAATTGTCCATTAGTTCCCTCACATGTTTTGACCACCCCGTTTCTATATTAGAATTCCAAATGGTATCGAGCATCAATTTGCACCACCGGTTGTCAGGCAGGTTTCTCAAGTAGTTAAAGTAACACAGTTTTCCCAAATCTACCCTGTCCTTGATTTTCATCCACCCAAGCTCCCCCCTTACTGCTTCCAAAGCTGCAGCATTACTCGACCCTGTTATCCATCTGCCGGCATCATTCTGAGTATTTTCCAACTTCTTAATAACGGTTTGGTTTAATGGAATCACGTCCGTGCCATACGTTATACTTGGTAAACCCACCCTCTCCCACAGTGTTTTCCCCACAAAGACCTTGTTGAAACTATTTTTCCCTAAAAGTTTTAGTTGGTTCAGAATTCTTTTCCCCTTCAGAATCAGTTTGGCTGAGTAATTTCTGTACACCCCTCTTCCCGTTATATTTATGCTTACCCCTAGATACTCATACTCTCCCGTTTCTCCTACAGTGATTTGTTTGCTTTCCCCTTCGGGGATTGAGAACTCCCCCACTCTCCATCTCTTCGTCATATCTACCTTGCGTCCAACGGGTATTACCTTGCTTTTATTTTCATTTAGTTCGAGCCGCCAAGTGTTCCCATATCTACCAACAATTTCCAGCAGTTTCTCTAGCCCCTGTTCAGTTCTAGACATTAACACCATGTCGTCCGCAAAGAATAAGCCTGGTATCTTTATGTCTCCAACATTTACCCCCTCCGCACTCTGAATTAGTTCGTCCCCTAAATCTTTAACATACAATGCAAACAAAATCGGTGAAAAGATACACCCCTGCTTGAGGCCTATATCCATAGGGACTCGTTTTGTAGTGATACTCCCTAGGCTGAGTTGGCTTTGCACATCTGTATACAGTGCTTTCATGATTCCCACAAAGTCACCCCCCAGTCCGATGCCCTCGAGCTTTCGCCACATACCTTCCCTCCACACTCGGTCGTACGCTTTTTTCACATCTAGAAATGCCAGAAACATCTTTTTCTTTTCAGCCTTTGTTGATTCTATCAGTTGGGTGAGTGTAAATAGGTGATCGGTGACTCTTCGTCCTTTCCTGAAACCATTTTGAATTTCTCCTAAAAAACCTTTCTCTTCAATAACTTCCTCTAGTCTACCGTATATGACCTTACAGAATACTTTTCCGATGTTACTACTAACTGATATCCCCCTATAGTTATCTAGAACTTCCTTATCCCCCTTTTTGTGTATGAACGACACCTTACTTTCCCTCCACTCTCTGGGGACCTCTTGCTTGCGCAGAGCCAGGTTGAAAAGGTTTGTCAGGACTTCAATAAGTGCCTCCCCTCCATTTTTGAGGAATTCGTTCGGAATTTCATCAGTCCCTCCCGCTTTACCATTTTTTAATTTCGAGACCACGTTCCGCACTTCTTCTGCCGTTATTTCGCTACATACACGATTGGATAGGTTCTCCTCCACCAGCGTATTTCTTTTTGGTGGGGACCCACTGCCCCATCGCCTATCGTTTATCTTTTCCCAGTGCTTGACTAACTCTGAAGCGATACGGCCTTTATCTTCTGTACTTTCCCCATCCACTTTGATACTCTGCACACTACTTTTCCCCCGTTTATTTACCCAGTTCCAAAATACGTTTGAGCTCGAACCCCCCGTTTTCTTTATTGTTCTGGCAAGACTGCAATTGCGCTCCTTCCTATTATTATTCTTTATCTCATTCACCTTTTTCCGTTCCAGTTCATATTCTCCTTTCATTAGTCTCGTGTCATTGTTATCCACCCCTTTAAGCTTCCTACTTCTTCTGTAAGCAGCGCATTTTACATTCCTTTCTTTTATAGCCTTTTTCAGTCCCTCGTTAACCCTGTATCCAAGCTCTCTCGTTGGGACCCTCACCCTTCCTATACACTCCTTCCCTGCCTCTGTTAGGCTATTTACTATGCCATCTGAAATACTCTGGACATTTGCATCCCTAGGTATACATTCAAGATTTGGTTTTAGTTTTTCCCGAAACTGCTTCCAGTCGGCTCCTTGTTTTAGTCCCCAAACTTCCTTGAAGGTATTTCTGTCTCTATTCGTCTTTTTGCCCATAATCTTAACTGTTATCAGGTTGTGATCACTACCCAACTCATTTTTTCCCTCGTCATCTATTTCTACATCTATAACCTCCCTCCATACGCTAATGTCAGTGAGTATATAATCAATTATTGTTTTCTTATCGTTCCTCTCCCAGGTCCATTTACCCTTACATTTCGCATCCCTGTTCAGGATCTTTAAACCAAGCTCTTTTGATAGGTCCAACATCTTCCTCCCATTCGTGTTAATTTTCCTATCACCTCCCTGTATGCCCTCCTCCTTATCCCCGATGTGCCCATTGAAGTCCCCCATTAGGACAATACTGAACCCTCTGCTCCCAAGCTCTGTGATATTCGATCTAAGAGTTGTATATATTGAGTCATTCCACTCGGGCTTACTTCCCTCCACTGCTAAGTATACAACACCAACGGCAACACTCCTGCTTCCTAACTTGATTTTTGCCCAGACTATTTCGTTGGATACTGGAATCTGAGTCCTTGCTTCTGTGAGATCTGTAATCAATGAGGGCTGTAATTCCTCTTTAGCGTAGATGCCAACACCCCCACCCCGTTTCTGACCCTCAGTTCGCCCAGCTCCTATCCACACGCAACCCTTCATCTGATCAACCCGCTCATCCCGTCGTATCCACGTCTCACTTAGATCCATTATATCGAAGCCTCCTTCGTCCATCATTGTTGATATTTCGCTTACTTTCTTGTGCAGACCCTGGATGTTGCAGTACCCAAACTTAATGAATCTTTGTTTTTTTGTCATCACTGGCACATTATTATAACCCTGGTATGTCCCTGTATTGTGCATGTTTGTTGTTCTTCCTATGTTCCCAGCATTTGTGCCACTCTGGGTTACCGGCTGTGGTCCCCTACCCCCATTTTCTCCAAAAAAGGCCCAGCCACCTGTAAGATTTTTTGGCCCAACAGGTCTGTACCCATCCTACTTAAATGCAGTCCGTCTCGACCATACAACTCTCCTTGTCCCCAGAATGAATCCCAGTGGTCAATGAAATGTACTCCCAAGTCTTTGCAGTGCTCTTCCAGCTCCTCGTTTAGTGCCATAATCCGCGAGTTCCTCTCATTCCCACCACCCATAACGGGGAGCACCCCTGAAACGATGATCCGAGCATTCCTGCTAAGTAGCTTACTAATTAGGTCCTTGTATGTGTCCACCAAACGAACTGATTTCCTCTCCCTGATGTTATTGGACCCCACATGTAATACCACTACCGGATCAGGCCCCGACCCAGCTACAATACCGTCCACTCTATCCCTCAGGTCCTCCACTTTAGCCCCCGGAAAGCACAGAACTGTTCTATTTTTACTGTCCGGACCACAGACAACCTTGTCGATCCCCCGAACTATGCTACTTCCCGCAACCACCAACTTACTTTTGGACCTCGCCCTATTTATCTCCTCTAGTCTCCTATTGTTTACAGCGTCCTCTTCCTCTCCAACAGCCCCACTCGGAATCAATATCGGTATCGGTATCTTTGACCTAGGATTACTCCTATCCTTGTCCCTCCGTCTCTTTCCAGGCCCTGAGCTACCTGGACTACTCCCCTGGTCTTCCCCCGGGTCCCTCCTCCTTTTTCCTGGCCTAGACCCCAAGCTACTATCTGTTGCAACTACCTCCATCTCTTCCTCTGTCTCTTCCGAATCGAGCACATCAAATCTGTTTCTGGTGCTGCACTCCCCACTGCCTTTGGACTTTACACCCCTATCTACCTGCTTCTCTGGCCCCCCTTTCCTACCACTTTTGGTAGTCCACGCCAAACGCTTTGCAGCATTGCTCCGGCCTAGGCCCCCCTCATCTGTCCTACGTACTTTTCTAGCAGCCCCCACCTCATCACCTACAATATACCACATAGCGGAGACAGCAAAGTAGTGTGGTATTTGAGGTACATGAAGGGAGGCATATTTCCATCTCCAATCACACATTTTCTCACATTCACGCTACACGATTACACATTTAGTTTAAGAACTTCTCAGTAAATTTAACACTTAGGATATGGGAATTTCATATACAAACTGAAATTTCAAAATGTTCGCGAATTTGTATCATTGATGTGCGTATCATCACAAACTTCAGACATTTTTATGTAGAGTAGTATTAAAATACAAAAGTTGGCTTTTTACAACTTTTGTCTCAATCAGTTTGACCGTTTGATTATTATTCTGCGTTGAAACTCATTTAAAAATAAGAAAACGGCATTTTCACCGTCCTTTGGCTTTTTTAAAATATTTTTCTATTCATTATATCAACAGTGTGCACATCGTGACATAATACAGATACTGCCCTTTCCATTGATATGAAAGTCTATGAGGAGAGATTTGCTCATTTTTTCCTAGAGATATAAAAACTTGCAATTTACTGTAAAACACGTTCGATAAACAAAAAGCTGAAGTGTACATTTACTTAATGTTGGCATGTGTAATACTGATAGATATTCTTAACCCTTTACCTAACGAATCGGCCACATCCGTCCGCGTAATATGTAAATTCAGCAGTTGAAAAAATATTAATTTTCAGAAAATTACTACAAAACTATATAATGTGACCGCTCATTGGAACGAGCTCGTCGAGCTCGTTCCAATGAGGGGTCACATGATATGGTTTTTGTTGAAATATTTTGAAAAATTTGAAAAAATAATTTTTAAAATCACAAATTTTTATATTGTCTGCGTTGGGTGAAAGGTTAAGGACGGTTTATCTGGGAAGTAGTTCTTTCTAATTAGCTTGTCATAAAAAGCCAAGTTTCCTTTTGTAACATTTCATAAACGAAAACAACAGACAGTTATACATTTATGAAAAGTTACAAACGGAAACTTAGGTTTAGATATTAGTTTTTCTCAACAATTACATGCTTCTTAATTAGACCTTCCTCGCTTGTCTAATGATTTCAAGGGCGATAACTTTATCGAAAGTCGATTTTTATGACTATATATGTAAGGGTTGAAATGGTTGTAAATTTAGCTGCCTCGGAATGAGTTCCACCCCCGGTCGATTCGCTCTATTTCTTCGACTTCAGTCATCTTCCAAAGCAAATGTAATCTCTCGGGTTGCAAGATGATTCAAGTAGAAGAAATAAATCTAACCCTGACCTTCACAGCCTCGAGATTTTATTCGCTTCAATATCGTTGCGAGTATTCCATTCGATACGATGCATATAGGTTCGACTTATTCAAATCCTGGAGCAGGGGTAACCCATACTTCCCGACTTTCCATCTATGACAGTATCTCGTCTTATAATCTATTTTTATTTAGCGGAGAGAGCATTCTACCACGGAAACAGCTGGAGTAAATGGCCCCACTTTCGATGTCATCTACAGTACAGTGGACGAGGACTGGTCGTAATTCACCCGCGGGCAGTGATATCAACGCATGCGTTTATCGGGTAATAAAAATCCTCAGCAAAATTTTAATTAATGAAGCACCAGGTTGTACCCGGTGCTTCATTAATTATTTTTTGTTGATTACTCCTATAATTAGTGTTTGGAATACTTCCCACTACGTGGAAAGTAACCAGTCCACGGCGGACGTATTGTAACAATGAGAGGTGCTATGGTTTGCGTAGTTTTTTCTCTAAAACAAACAGAAATATCAACAACACTACAAGAACCCAGCGTGGAAGCTGAATATTCATTTATTTGTTTTTTGGGTCTTAACATCACTTTCAACAGCCAGGACCTTATCGTATGGGGCAGTTTTATGGGTGGAGGGAGCCGGACTACCATAGAGAACCACCGCGCATCGAACAACGCTCCAAATTACTCACCCAACACAAGGAGGGTTAGCATCGGTCGAAGACATGCGTACGATCGCACCAACGTCCTCCGACATGGATAATTTGGGGTTTAGGGTCTTGCAAGTACACAATACATATGGCACGGGTCAACATTGAAGTTATGATCCTTCGATTTAAAATCAAATGTTCCAAGCAATGAGCCACCATGCTCGCATAGGAAAACATAAACACAGTCAATTATTATAATTCTCACGCAAGCAATCTTTGCGCCAAAATTATAATAACTAATTTTTGTTTAAATTTCCACCTAAATCCCAGTGTACTGGAGGGAATTCGACTAGAGCTAAAACGGGTAACCGGTTAATCGATTAACCAATGATCAACGTCTTGATCGATCAAAAAAAGTAATTGATCGATTAGCCGCTGCCTTAAACTACTGTATTATATGGGTTAACGAAGAAACAAACTTGCTCTAAAACAGGCAAACATTGACACACTGACTTGCATCAATTATTATGAGACAGATTAAAGCTTGCAAGTTATGTGCAGACATACTTGTTCACTTGCATGATCATTCTACTGTATCAGTAGCTGGAAATGGTCATTCTTAACTCTATGCTCGTTGCGCACAGCAGACGATACTTGGAAAACAAATTCTTGAATTACTAAAAAAATTCATTTTTTGTCTCAAAAACATAGCTTATGACCCCTCGTGGAACGAGCTCAGCGAGCTCGTCCCATTGAGGTGTCATAAGCTATGTTTTAAGACAGAAATTGAAAACATAATAATATTTGAAGGATATTTTCATATATAGCGCTTGCCGGTTTTTCTCATTACTTTGCGTAAAGGGTTAATACTATAAATCATCAACGGTACGGCAATAATTCAGCTACCTACTAAAACAAGTGATTAATTACCTGTTAGGGTAAGTGATTAATCGGTTAACCAAGGTTAATCCATATGATTAATCGTTCATGAAAACCTTTTAGCCGTTTCAGCTCTAAATTCGACCTGGTTTGTTTGTTTATTTGTTTCTTTTTTTTTGTCTTTGTTCAGCAGCAAGGATCCGGATAAAGGCTGCACACTTTGTCACAAGAAAATCACCTGATAGAACACTGTGCAAAATGTATTACTGATTCTACAGCACAGATGCCATGGTCTGGTAATAGCCCACGCATGGGCAGTGATATCCACATATGCGTTAACCAGGTAATAAAAATGACCATCAGCAAGGAATTTAATTAATGACAACCCGGTGCTTCATAAATTAAATGTTTCATGATTGTTCCTATAATTATTGTTTGGAATCTAATATTGTTGCGTCCGTGGAAATATTGCGATCTAATATTGTTGCGTCCGTGGAAATATTGCGCACCCGTGGAAAGTGACTAGTCCACGACGACTGTACTGTTGGTTGTGATATATTTTCAGTTAATCTGCATTCTATGCCATAAATGACGTGCTGAGAGCTGCAGTTTTGTTTTCAACATTTGACTATTTAATAAATTAAATAAAATTTACTTTGGAAGAATATTTGTTCGAGGTACTTATTTTCGTCGTGGAGCTCTCAATGTATCTTATTTATCGCATAGAATGCAAGAGCACCAAGACTGCACTGTAAACTCTTCATACGGGATTTTGACCACTACTATTTTCACCAAATTGTTTCGGTTTACATTCTCCTCAATAGATTCGATTGACATGCGATAGAAAATTCGAATTGCTATTCGCCTCGATTGTCGATTCGAACCAAACTTAAAAAGTCCAGGTACCTATTTATAAAGAACAGGCTTCTATTCAGTTCAAACTGACTGAAACGGACAAGAGCTCAGGGGCAAAATTAATGGGCGGGGGCGTGTAGCGAGTGTGAACTCTCCCCCCCCCCCCCCATAACTATTTCAGTCGGTCAGTTTTCGTTTGGATTGAAGTCTTACATATTTATTTGCTCTTGATAGTATGCATCAGTCATGTCAACCGGTACCAGTACCGCCGGTTCCCTCGTGCTCCAATCGGCACCGGTACTGAAGCTTTTGTCCCGCAGGTACCGGGAAAAAATTATTTTACGGGGAAATTCCTAACTGAAGAAGGGTAAACGGGCTAATAATTCGTCCACTGAGTTCCAATGTTTTCTATGTGCCTACTGGCACATAGAACACATTGGAATTCAGGGGACGAATTGTGTTTGGCACACTTACACGACATACTTTCAGCTTATTTGTGAATGAACATATCAAAACACTCTAAAGGGGCATGTTCTGTCTGCACCACCACCTCGATTAGGCCGATCATTTTAACTTTCCAAACGTGGCATCAAAGACAATGAAAGCACCGTCATCGGCTATTTCAAAAAAATTATTCTGTGGCGACATCAAAGTTATCATAAAGCACGATTTTGGTGCTTTATGATTACTTTGATGTCGCCGTAGAATAATTGGTACGATGCCATGTTTGTCTTTGCAATCTTTGGGACTGGGTCACTTTAAATACGAATTTCTCCCATCTGATTGTGATGTCACCCAATTGTTGACTTGTCCCGGTACAGGTTTCGACGGGACAGGCTCTGTCCCGTCCCGGTACCGGTTATGTTGGTACCGCCGGTACTTTGACATGCCTGGTATACATGTACTTTTCACGAGACTAAATTTGACCCTTGGATTTATGAAACATGCTCAGTCGGTCATACAAATGGATGTGTGTGAACCAGAAAGAACCATATGTTGCACGTTACGTGTTAAGAACGTGGTAGGCCTGTGTGGCGACAAAGACTACATGTATTTATCCATAAATAATTTTTCAGAACTCTGAGTTATTTTTAACAATAATCCAGACACGCTTATATTTAAACTACTTCGACGAAGGCATGATGTAGTTGCAATATTTAATTATACGCTAAACGATAGATTAACGAAAAAATTGCGGAAAGATAGAAATCGTATACCCCACTGTGAAGATATAGAAATTTTAACTTTCACTGTATCAATCAAAATGGCGGCTTTTAAAGCATCACTTCAAGGTGAATATGAGTCAAATTATCACTGGAAATGATCGAATTGTTCTAAAAACATACAATGATAAGAAAATCTTGTGTTCTTGAGTAGACACTTCCCGCAATAATTCAACACGTATTCACCTTGAAATGATGCATGAAACCCGCCAGTTGAATCATATCGCAAGACGCTACCTGTTCCGAGTATCTGTCAATCAAATCACTTCCACGTATCAATGCGCTGTTTACTTTCATGCATTAACTCAAGGTTGAAACAAGTGGAATTCTCGATAGGAATGATCAGATTCTTATAAAAAGCGTATAATAAAAAGAAAATCTAGTGACTGAGATAAAAAGGTGATTTGTCTCGGTCACTCATGAGATAATTTTCGATATCCACTCAAAAACACTGGATATCCTCTATTTATCCATAAATAAATTTTCAGAAACTCTGAGTTTTTTTAACAATAATCCCGACACGCTAATACTTCGACGAAGGCATGATGTAGTTGCAATATTTTATCAGTCGGGACTTGAGCCCTCATAGTGGGGACAAATCAGATTTACACCCCCTCCCCCCTCCCGCCCATAGGTTATCTTCACAACGGAAAAGTAATAGCTAATGATCTCTCAATGGAACAAGCTAATACAGCCCGTTCTGATGAGGGATCATTTAGACGTGACGGTAAAATGAAAACTGCGCAACAAGTATTAGCGACAAAGGGAGTAAAAGTGCTACACACTTTACACAATACTTTTAGGAAGAAGTGGACCTCTTCAGTGCCGATCTTCATGAAATTATTTGATTCTCTAATTAAACCAATCCTGCTCTATGGAAGTGAATTATGGGCACTTGAGATAAATAATCAAGGTGACCTGGCGCCGGTGAACATGTCCATCTGAAATTTTGTAAGCGCTCGTACTTGGTGTAAGTGCACGATCGTCCAATCATGCAGCAAGGGGGGTGGGGGGGGGGGGGGAGCTTGGTCGTTATCATATTTACACAGAAGCCTTAATACAAATCATGAAATTTGTATCGAAATTATTTTCGGACTCATTTTCAATGTTGTTGACCTAGGCTAGAATTGAATCTGAAAAGTACTCATTGCCAGATTCAGTGATTACCAAGTTTAACAGTATTGCAAATGATTACAACGAGAATACACCCGGAACCACGTGTCAAGTCATAACCCTTGCAATTCAGATAACATTCACAAAAGCTTGAAAAATAAACATTTTAAAACATTTGTCACAGACATATTCAACGACGAAAGAAAAGTTGGAAAAAAAAAACGGTACCTTCCCAAAACTTCTACAGCCAAAACTTCTACAGTCTAAAACAACACATTTCATGGTCCAGTGCATCAGTAATATAGTGCATGTTACCTGAACTTGTGAATGGGATGGTCCAATTAAATGAAAACACAGTATAGGAAAAAATAATTGTTTATTAAATTTAGACTTAATTTATCATAATAAGTATCCATCAAGAAGAACTTGGGGAGTTCCTTTCTGTGACATAACAAACTCTACTTTTCTCAAACCAGCCATTCTGATATTTTTTTGAAATGAAAGTCATTCAGTCAGAGCCATCATTATATACCATTTTTCTAACTCATCCAAAATATATTCACTGACTGAAATTCACTTTATCAAATGAAATTTGTGATGATTTGCGGTGATTAAAATTCAGACTATTTAATGTTGTTTGGTGATTTGTTGTTAATAAATACACATATAATTATTTTATAACAGCAAACAACTCATCAAATTGCGTTATTAAGCTATGCAGTTATTTTATGTGATCACCTAATCACTGGTTGGTTTGTTCCATTACCACAATAGGTGTGACCAATTAGCTAATCAAACACAGTGTAGAAGTTATGGGCTGTAGAAGTTTTGGCTGTAGAAGTTTTGGGAGATAACCAAAAAAACAAATTACGGACCTACAAGCAGTTTAAAGAAACGTACGATTTGGAAAATTATTTGTTACACACAACATCAGTTGAAGACAAGAATATGTTCACACGGCTGCGCGTAAGTAATCATTGCCTGATGATTGAAAAGGGCAGGCACAGAGAGCCACCCCTGCCTGTTAACGAAAGGATTTGTCATGTGTGTAACTTGAGTATTATAGAAAATGAATATCATTTTGTCATGGACTGTAAAGAATATGAATCACTCCGAGCAGATTCCTTTCGCAAAATAAGTGAAGAATACCCACGTTTTATCGCAATGGAAAGTTCGGAGAAATTCATTTTCCTCATGAAGAATGAAATTCCACCGTTATGCGATATCATCTGCAATATGATCCACCAATTCTTCAAGGCAAGAGAAAATGCCCTTGTTGTGTAACGCAATTAATTTCACGCATAGAATGTACATAGCACACACTTTGTATAAACTTTCGTTTGATTTAAATCATTTATTACCATTTATGTATACACTTTGTTTCACTTATAACTTATGCAATCTGCCTTGTTATTGGTGTTTTTGCAATAAACGTATTCTATTCTATTCTATTGTAAGCTATGTTTTTGATAGAAACGGCTAATCTAAAATAGAATGCAATTCCAACGGCAGACGCAGTGATTAGAGATGGCCCGTTTGGTAAGTTACGATAGGTAAAGGTTAACCCTTTACCCAACGAATCGGCCGCTAAGCCCGCGTAATTTGCAAATTCAGCAGTTAAAAAAATATTATTTTTCAAAAAATTTCAACAAAACCATATCATGTGACCCCTCGTTGGAACGAGCTCGTCGAGCTCGTTCCAACGAGGGGTCACATGATAAGGTTTTGTTGAAATTTTTTGAAAAATTTGAAAAAATGATATTTAAAATAATAAATTTTTATTCCGTCTGCGTTGGGTAAAGGGTCAAACAGACTTCTTGCTTTGCCATTTCAAAAATTATATGGAGTTAGAATTTAGAACACTGCTTGACCTCAGTACGACATAAACCAAATTATGTCTGCAACAGTTTCCGTTTTACATGATGCGACCCCTCCCCCAACCTCCCAAACAAGAAAAAAAAAAAAGAAATAAAGAATAAAAAACCCAAAATAACATTTACGAGAGGCCGAGTGCACTGAAAACTGCGGTCGTCGTAAAAACGTATCGCGTTACCTCCCTTAGATCGCGTTTTAGCTGCACAACAGGCGGTTGGCTACGAACGAACCAAAAGACAAACGACCAGGTAAACAAACAGACAAATTACCCTTCTTGAGCTGCTCACATTGCGGCCGCAGCTAAAAATCTATGCTTATTAAAGATGCTAATGATAGTATTTAGGTACATTGCAGGGTGATGTCAACAATTCTCCAACTAAGAGGCTTATAGTTCTCAACTTCACGCTCTGCTATAAACGGATGAAGGCGTTGTCTCGGGTGAAAATAACACCAAGTCGAAGAATTACATCTGCAAACCATGCTATTGTCGCACTGCCTTCGGTTCTCCTGCCAATGGCAGGAGGATCTGAAGAATTCTTGAGTACCAAATTTCCCAAACACCTTTTTTGCATCTTAGCGTTACATTCAGTACCGCAAGATGCACCCTCGCGGCGAAGAATAATAACATTATTTACCTAACTTAAACATGACGATTGTTATATTTCACTGAAGTGTGTAACATTTATTATTTTTTTCATAGCTTATGACCCTTCATTGGAACGAGCTTCCGAAGTTTGTTCCAGTGAAGAACGATAGACATGGTTTGTGGAAGAGTGCAAAATCTGGGCAAATGCAGAGGAAGAGGAGGGTTACATTCTCCCTCCTATATTTCGTCATCTTGAGTGCAACAAGACGCCATCTGCAATGCCTCAGCATTGCAGATGGCGTCTGATTGGACTCAAGTGACATAACATTGAATCCAGTTAGAGAATCCCATAAAAATATGGTTAAAACGTCTGTTAGAAATGGTCATGCAGCATGCAGCGTAATCTACTACAGTACAGTCGCCGTGGACCGGTCGCAATCCACGCGTGGGCAGAAATGTCCACGTATGCGTCTACCAGGTAATACAAATCATCATCAGCGAAATTTTAATTAATGCAGCATCGGGTTATACCAGGTTCTTCATTAATTAAATTTCTTATGATTATTCCTATAATTAGTGTTTGGAAAGTAATATTATTGCGTCCATGGAAATACAGCCCATCCGTCGAAAGTAACCAGTCCACGGCGGTCGTACTATACCAAAAGCATTGCAGATTGTCGGCCTCCAAGAGACGATTTGGCAACTGTAGTTATTTGTATGTGTGCACATACACGTATGTGTGTAGAAGTCGGCCCAAATAGTCAGTAACTAGTAAGTATAAACCCTCCACCACCCATCCCAGATGATGTGGGCCGACATTGACAAAGTCAATGATGGTCTCTATCTTCTGGAATGCGTGATGGCGTGTCCTTTTGCTCAGTTCCAGGTTCCTCAGGTGCGTTATGGAAATATCACTTGGGGGCAACTGTGGTTCAGAATGTGGTTCGCTCGGGTGAACTTGGAACTGGCGGGTGTCAACTGTATCGGTATATTTATGTTAGAGCCTGTGCACATGCGTATGTGTGTGTACGAGAGAGAAAGAATGCACAGGTTGTGTGTGAGGATGCGGGGCAGCGTGTGCGTGTGAGGGTGTGCGAGTATGTAGATACGCTTGTGTGTGTGAGAGGACGTATATGTGCATATATGCAGCCTGTGCCAAGCAGCAATAACACAACTCTATTATTTTAGCAAATATTATAGTCTTCCCTTTTTTGTGTGTGTGTGTGTCTCCTCACCTTTGGTTTGTCGCTTGCGTCACAATTCACCCACTCCCGAATTATTTTACGTATGATATCCACTACTATCTTGTTATTTAGTTTGACATTTGACTTTGAATAAGCAGTTCATTCCTTCGGAATATGAATTGTTTTTCCAGCTTGTTTTCCTTATTTTTCTTTACTATTTTCTCTTGCTTGTTTCTTCTGAGTTACCTTCTCCACTTTCATCCAAACTCTCGTATAAAGCAACCTGAATTCAATTCGCACCACTGCGAAATGATCCTGTCATTGAAAGTTACCAATCTCCGGGCATCATGCATACGTGTGTATTATTACCACCCACAGATTACATAATGTATAGTCTTGAGTCATACCGCGCCAGGATTGGTACATTCAATACTGTAGTTCATGCCCGCGGCCTGAAAAGAAGACTAACAAAACACCAGTCCCTTTGTGCTCTTGTGTATCTTTACATGTGGTCTATTCGTATTAAGGTCCAGATCAGCATTACTGTAACATCAGCCCTGTTTCATCTTTTATTCAACAAATTTATCCTACGCTGCCAATGCAGTAATGATCTTTGTACGAATGTTGAAAGACCCAATCTCCCACCGACACTTAATGTACCATATACAATGCCAACTTCCTCAGCCATCTGTTATTTTATATATTTTATGACTTTGGTATTGGCTGTGGTCTTGTTATTGTCCGGAGACATTGAATCAAACCCTGGACCAGACTCTGTGTACAGAGAAAATAACCATGATGCATTAAAAATCTTTCACCTGAACATCCAAAGCCTGAAGCCTAAAGTAGACATTGTTCAATATGAATCATCCTTCTATGATATCTTAGCATTTACTGAGACATGGCTTCAATGCTCGGACCCAACATCAGATATTATGATCCATGGCTTCCAAGAACCTGTACGATTTAACCGTTTGTCGAGGGGAGGGGGTGTTGCCGTCTACGCGAAAGACGGCTTGTGCTTTCGGCATAGAACTGATCTTGAGGTGAATGACATTGAATGCATCTGGGCTGAAGTGTTCATGACCCATGGTACGTCACTGCTGCTAGGAGTATTTTACCGCCCACCCAGTAGTCCCTCAGATGTTTGGGATAAAATTCCGGCATCTATTGACAAAGCCAAAGATACCTTAATTTCAGACATAATTATTACTGGTGACTTCAACGACAACCAATATGGTTCTCCCAATGGTTGCTTCCGGGACCTAAGTAATTATTTCAATCTTAGACAGCTTGTGGAAGAACCAACATGCTTTACCGAATCATCTGCAACTCTGATCGACCTATTTGCGGTTAGTAATACTGTACATGTACTGGAATGTGAAGCCCTAGAACCACTTGTACCTGACATGACTCGCTATCATTGTCCAATTTATATTGCCATTGAATTCAAGAAAGAAAAGCCTAAAAACTTTAAGAGACGCATATGGTTGTATGCAGAGGGAAACTTTGATGGTCTGAACACTGCATACAATAATGTAGACTGGGAAAGACTGCTTGCTCATTCGTGCCTGGACACTGTAGTATCCACCTTCACCGATCAATTACTCGAAACGGCATCTAAATTTATTCCAAACAAATTGATAACCTCTAGGGCTAACCAGCCTAAATGGATGCATAATCAAATTCGATTATTAATAAGGCAAAGAACACGTTTATACCGTAGAGCAAAGCGCTCTGGCCAACTGCAAGACCGGGTGAGATATAAGCATAAACGAAATGAAGTCGTATCAGCTGTTAGGAAAGCCAAATCTACATATACATCAAAAGTCCAATCAGAACTAAGTTGTCCGGATACACCATCGTCAGTGTGGTGGAAAACATTAAAAACATTTATCTGTAAACATATCCATGGAATCCCGACTATAAGTCACCTCAATAAACTCTATTCAACTAATCTAGAAAAGGCGGAAGTGTTCAATGATTACTTCTGTTCCATTTCGACATTGGATGACACTAATGCATCCTTGCCAGATTCACCCCTGCCTACCCTACAATCGCTTGACAAAATAACACTTGAAAGCAAGGAAGTGTACGAAGCAATCAAGAGTATTAAGGTATCGAAGGCGTCTGGTCCTGATCTAATAAGTCCCAGACTTTTAAAAGAATGTAAAGACTCATTGTGTGACCCACTTACGGCCCTCTTCAATAGGTTATTAGACAACTGTTACTTTCCAAATTTATGGAAAAAAGCCAATGTGACACCGGTGCTGAAAAAGAATCCGTCTAATGTAGTTACTAACTATCGGCCAATATCTTTGCTTAGCTGTACTGGTAAACTACTTGAAAAATGTATCTTCAAACGATTATGGCATTTCTTATGTGATAACAACATACTAAGCCAGTTTCAGTCTGGTTTTACTCCAGGTGACTCTACGGTTCTACAACTGACAGACCTCTATGATGAATTCTGTCACGCTCTTGACGAAGGAAAAGAAGTAAGGGTCGTCTTTTGTGATGTTAGTAAGGCATTTGATAAAGTTTGGCATGTTGGTCTTATTCACAAGCTCGAGAGAATAGGAATATCTGGTGACTTGCTATGTTTCCTAAAATCATACCTTTCTGATCGGTACCAGCGCGTCCTTGTAGCCTCTGAGGCATCTCCTTGGAAACCAATAACGTCTGGTGTTCCACAGGGTTCTATCCTTGGTCCCCTGTTATTCCTGATTTACATCAACGATATTACTGTAAACCTACTTAGCAGCATACGTTTATTTGCAGATGATACATCCCTTTATCTTATAATTGAGAATCCTGACCAAGGTGCCATCATACTCAACCGTGATTTAGCCACAATTGAACATTGGGCTAAAACTTGGCTCGTTGAGTTCAACCCCCATAAAACGGAAACCATGATCATATCACGTAAAAGTAACGTTCCAGTGCACCCACCAATATATTTAAGCGGAACTCAAATCTCGGAGGTGTGTAGCCACAAGCATCTGGGTGTAATTTTGAATAAATGTTGTACATGGAACGACCATATCAATGATATGTGCGCTAAAGCCTGGACACGTATTGACTTGCTCAGGGCCCATAAGTTTACACTTGACCGGAAAGTTCTTGAAAAGATATACTTCGCATTTATCCGACCTCTTTTAGAATACGCTGACTCTGTCTGGGACAACTGCTCAGCAACTCAAGCTGCTGACCTGGGGAAAATACAAGTAGCTGCAGCAAGAATAGTCACTGGCGCCACTGTGAGCTGCAGAAAAGAACTTCTCTGCACAGAAACTCAATGGGATTCACTGGAAGAAAGACGCCGAAAGCACAAGCTTATCCAATTTTTTAAGATGTATCATAAATTAACGCCTCCATATATCTCCAACAAGGTGCCACCAATTATCTCATCTATCACCCAAAACCACAATCTGCGATCGGAAAATAACCACCGTGTTCCTTTTTGCCACACCAATTTATATAAGTCCTCGTTTATCCCGCAAGTTACCGACCAGTGGAATGGAATACCCCCCTCAGTAAGAGAAAATTGTTCCCTCATAAACTTCAAGACGTTTATAAATAGTGCGAACCTGCGACCACCAATTTTCTACTATGGCGCCAAATCTCGTGCTGCCCAGATTTATCATTGCAGGTTACGCCTGCATTGCAGTAATATCAACGCCCACTTATACGATAACCATCTCTCACCATCTCCACGTTGCCAGTGTGGGGATCTTGAAAATACTGAGCACTTTCTTATGCACTGCCCAATCTATGACGATGCTCGTGATACCACAATCAATACATTGCCATTTGCTTTTGAGGTGTCAACACTTTTATTTGGATCCGAACATTTGAATAACAATGAAAACTTTCTTGTCTTCAGAGCTGTGCAGGACTTCATCATGGTGAGTGGACGTTTTAATACGTAACAGTGAGCCTAAAGACATTTTGGTATTATTTGCCACACATATGGGCCACCGTTACCGATTTGTTCATTGAGGCTGCCCTATTGAATATTCTGTGATAGCCAACATTGAATTCAGGTTGTTTCCCCATTTCCTAGTTAACCCTTTACCCAATGTAACGGTCAGTGTTATCCAAGAAAATCACCATTTAACCCACTTTATATTTTCAGCTTTCGTCTCGGGAACATGGCTAGTGACCCCTCAATGGAACGAGTTCGATGAGCTCGTTCCGGTGAGGGGTCATGGGCTGTGCTTTTGAGACGGACATTGAACATTTCTAGTTATTCAAAAATTATTCTTCAAGTGTCGTCTTCTACACGTGTTGGGAAAGGGGTTAAGTTCCTTGTCCCTTTTTATTCTTCTATTCTCTCTATTACTCTCCTTACTCTCTCTATTTCTCATGTTTAAACAATATTTTACTTAGTGTTTCCAGCTACCTTTAAACTTCGTCAGTCTTCCCAAGGAGACAGCTTATACAAGCTAAAAGCTTAATGCTGAATCCTTCCGACAAATCTCGTTCTTGACACATAACTTTAATGCATATCATTGTATTACGTATTCTGTTTAACAACCATCTTGTAGATAATGATATGTATGTATCATATTTTCTCATGAATAAATATTGTTTAAACTAACTGTAGTTATTTTGTAGTTCCTGTCAGGATATAGATTGTGCGCGCTGAACCTCGGCGATACGAAGACTGTTAATTCTTTGACAAGAATGTTGGTTTAGATCGGTACAAACCTGCTCTGGTACAATAATATGTATTTTTCCAGTTATTACAGACCTGTGGTCGCAAAAAAAGGTCACTGTCGTAATCTGATCGCGAACTGGTCGCGAACTGGCCGTGATACCTGTCCATAGGTGCAACGAGATTCCCTGGAGAAAATATGGCAAAATCAAAATAGAACAGAGAGATGCCAACGAAAATAGCATATAAGATTCAATGTTCACACATGCCTTTTGTCACAGGTGAGACTCTGCAGGACCTCGGACAGATACAGGGATGTGGCTAGAGGGTCTTGGTACAAGGGTGTACCCCCCCCCTCCCCCACACACACACTCCTTACTTTTCAACTGTACCTTCCCCTAGCTGTCGTATATGGAATTCTCGAGAAAATCATTTGCACCCCCACCCGGAGTGAGAATTTTCCAACTGCTGTTTGTTAACCCTTTACCTAACATGAAAAGCAGATGTCACTTGAAAACAAAATTATTGAATAACTAACTTTTTTCATTTTTTTTGCTTCAAAAATATAGCTTATGACCCCTCATTGGAACGAGCTCAACGAGCTCGTTCCAATGAGTGGCCATAAGCTATGTTTTTGACGCAAAAAATGAAAAATAATGAAAATTGAATGGCAATTTATTTTTGTGAATAGCGCTGACGGTTTGGCTGTTACGTTGGGTAAAGGGTTAGGTTCCAACTGCTGAAGATATCCGAATACACCCTCTCTCAGTGTGTTCGAAAAAATGAACTTTAGCCTCTAGAGTTGGAAATCGTCCCTTGCGTACAAAAAGACGCCATCTGCAAAGTATTAGTATTGCAGATGGCGCCTTGTTGCACTCATAGGACACAACATTGATTCCAGTTAAATCTTCACAATAAAATATGATTAAACAATAACTAAATGACTGTTTGAAATGGTCAAACCCACAGATAATGTGCCACGAAATCTACTACTATGGGAGGGAGCGCGGTGGCTCTGTGGTTACGGCAGTGGACTTCAAACCGAAGGGTTCAGATTTCAATCCCCGCCAGGGATATCTGAGTTGTGTCCTAATGCAAGGCACTTAATCTCAATTGCCCACTTGGGGGCACGGCGGCGCTTTGTACTAAGGCGCACTGCACGTCGATGGTGCCATTGTCAGACGGTTGTCTTCAACCATTGCCAACTCTGCCTGTGTGGAGTTAGTACGTTGGGGAGTATGACAGTTGCTCCACCCGTACAACTGTCCGTTACGAGGTCGCAAAATCAGTCTCTGTCGTAATCTGATCGCGAACTAATCCACGGCTATCGAAAGTGTCGTTAAACCCAATAAATAAATAAATAAATAAATAAATAAATAAATAAATAAATAAATAAATAAATACTGCAATGGGACAATGAAATTTCCGACTGTTGGTGAGTTGAGGCTTGAAATGTCTAACTAACGAAAGTTTTGGCCGTACCTGAAGGTAGCATACCCTACCACGACCATCCCCAACCCGCACCGTCACTGGACACACATTTTCGGCCGGATCGCGGTATGGTTGCGATGCCGGTCGAAATTCTATGTTCCATTTTGTAATCACGGCGCTGTAACTAGTAAGTTTTTTAAGCAGATATAAATGTGAACTAACCATTGGTTTATTGGTTAACTCTCATCTGTGTGAATTTTCTACACACATCTGTAAACTTACCTCACATACTACTAAAACACTGGGTGTATTTAATCACCCCAAAATATTTCAATATTTGTTAAATAGAATATATAGTAAAGTGAAGGTGCAGCACAGTCGCCGTGGACTGGTCGTAATCCACGCGTGGGCAGTGATGTCCACGCATGCGTTTACCAGGTAATAAAAATTATCATCAGCAAAATTTTAATCAATGAAGCGTCGGGTTCTGCCCGGTGCTTCATTAATTAAATTTTTGATGATTATTCCTATAATTAGTGTTCAGAATCTAATATTATTGCGTCCGCAGAAATATTGACTACCCGTGGAAAGTGACCAGTCCACGACGGCTGTACTGTACCAAACTTCCAGCTTATGAACCACAGGGTTACACTTGGAAGTCCATGGACTGAAAACTTGACAGTGCTTATTTTAATCATCAATCGATTGAAAATTACAGGACTAAAGAGTCTCATCTGTTGTGTCCAATAGTTCCTGCAGATATAGATCCGAACGCCCGAGGTAAACATAATGACAATAATATAATCTAAAGCGCTATGTATGCAACTGCCGGACTGGACCACCATTTTAGGTTAAGGGGGTATGCTTTGGGATCCTGTGGTTGGTGATTTGTAGCGTACAGTGGACTCACCTATCACATATTCATCTTTTAAGCCCTCTGTCCCTTGAAACCTTGATGCCCGTATCTGGGGAGCCCTGGCATAACACAAACGGGTAAAGAAGACCAAAGGATGTTATTATACAGGGATCGGATAAAAAAAAAAATATTTTGACTCTACAGAATGCAATTCGTCGAAAAAAATCTCCCTGTTTAAATAGCTTTAGTGCAGCAAAATCGACGTGGAGTTATTTAACCCTCTGCACACTGATGGCAAAATATCAAAATTTCAAACTGCAGTTTTTCCCATAATGCAACTAGGAATTTAACCAATTCACTCTTGTTTGACAGAGCTCATTGAGCTCTGTCAAACAAGAGTGAATTGGTTAAATTCCTAGTTGCATTATTGGGAATAATCGCTGTTTGAAATTTTCGAGTTTTGACATTAGGGTGCAGAGGGTTAAGGGACATTTGGAACGCGAGTAGGTGCGTTATGGGACGATGGTTGTATTATGGGCTTGTCTATTTCGGTGTATTTATAGGTTTTTTGAAGCTTGAAATGAAACTGATACCACCAACTGTAAACAAAACCAACGTGATAAAACTCTCCATGCGTGATCACTAGTTGGCATGTTGGCAATGGACGAACAAAATACGAAAACGACACAGCAGAAGGGGAATAAGGTTCTCGGCACATCGATACGTGTTCAGTTTTTTTTGTACCCATTACGTCGATAAAGACCATCGCATTCTGTTACACGCCCAACAGCTGAAAGATAACCAGCTATTATGGCAGCGGCCCGTGAGGCGTTTCACTGTACAAAGTCCCATGTGACAGCTGTTGGCAGCGTGCACTGTGATTCGAAAACATCATTACTGAGCGTTGCAGAGCCAATTCCGTTAACCATTTCCAGAGTGTGTTCCCGAATAGGTGTAAAAGCTTGACACCCATCGCTTCTGGTTATTTGATCGCAGCCGAAGTGAACATTATATTCCAATACCCTTTACACCTCAGCTGAGAGCATACAAACAGAATAACATTACAGTGACTACGGATCGGATCCAGTATGTACACATTGGTCCCAGAGAAAATATCACTAAGCCCTGCCCCTGGGTAAGCTGCGCTAGCCTTTCGACGACACTGTTTAACAGTATATTGTTTGTTGGGAGATCTGCTGGATTGTTTGATCTTCGTCAAGCATGTTGGTTTAATAGCTGGTTTTATCAGCCTGTGATAAATCGGTAGCTTTCATATTTGTAGGGCTGTTTATAAGTAATTTAATACGAAAGCCCCAAAAGGCTTTGGTATATCACGTGTTAAATTATTGGACATTTATTGGTTTAGTAGAAACCTTCTATTGAGTATAGTATCTCTAGTGGTCTTCTCTCAGTGACATAACCATGGGGGCTTGAGGGCAACTCCCCACTCTCTCCTACACTGCAAAAATATAGGTTCTGTTTAGAACCAAAACTTGTTCTAATCTTGTCCCTGAGTTGGAACCAGTTCTGTTTAAACAGTATTTATTTCAAATTAAATAAATTTACCAAGATTAGCATTCAATTTTAACAGAATATTACATGAACTGAAGTAGATTCAGCAGTAAACTTGGAGCTTATTCAACGCAGTCGCCAAACATTTTGAAACAAAGGAGATATGAACAGTTGGCATATCGAACCAGTTTTGGTTCTGTATAGAACCAGAACTGGTTCGATATGCCAACTGTTCATATCTCCTTTGCTTAATAATGATTTGGGACAACCTCGTATAAGCTCTAAACTTACCACTGAAACCCCCTCAATTTATGTTTAATTCTGTTAAGATTTAATGTTAATCTTTATAAATTTATTTGATTTGAAATAAATACTGCTTAAACAGAACAGGTTCCATCTCAGAGACAAGATTAGAACCAGTTTTGGTTCTAAAGAGAACCTATATTTTTCGCAGTGTAAGGTCCTGAACTCTACTATCTATAGATGGGGCGTCAACTTATGAAGAGCAGTGTGGTTCAATTCTTATATTTCTAAACTATTTTTGTTTTCGATTTCTTATTTAAATCTGCGAAACATCATCGAGTTTCATGCTATTTATTTGCCCTGACGACAGTCGCTGGTGTTTCTACGACAAACACAGTCGCCGAAATCACTACGGTACAGTCGTCGTTAGCCCACGGTCGCATGCTGGGGGTAGTATTTCGGTAATAAGGGGGTTGATTTTAAACAAAAGATATATTTATTAAATCCTCCGTGTACTCTTCCCTTCGAGGTATTATCTGGGTGGGTATATTATCCGGTCCTATCTAAAAACACAGGCCTGAAGGCAGGATCTCAAAATTTTCCGACATGGTGGGACGAGAGCTAAAATCCCGACAGTGTTCCCGGGTGTCGACTGCTGGTACGAACTTGAAACCTTACTAAATATATATAAAATAAATAGGTACCAGGGCCGATAATCAGATTTAAACCACGAGTGGAACAAGGTTTTAACCGCTCGGCTTGCCGA
This sequence comes from Pictodentalium vernedei, assembly GCA_031216915.1. Lineage (NCBI taxonomy): Eukaryota > Metazoa > Mollusca > Scaphopoda > Dentaliida > Dentaliidae > Pictodentalium > Pictodentalium vernedei. The sequence continues at coordinate 313,903,059 of CM062297.1, forward strand.
GTGGATAAAACCCTTATTCTACGAGTTGTTTGAATCTGATTACCGGCCCTAGTTTCGATTTGTTTTATTTATATCATGCGCTTAATAAACAATCGTCTCTGTCACTTAAAATGGAAACAAAATGACACTTTATATAGCAAACACATGGGTTGGTTTTGTTTACATCTGCGCCGGTGGGCAGCACTATCGGCGGCTGCACGTGAATGCTTGATTGACAGCTCGACACATCGTCGAAGTTGATTGAATTTACCTTGCTTTTCAGTCAAATTATTATTAACAATTCTTAAATTTTATTTTAAATATTTATTTGTGGGTATTTTGAAGTTAACAAGCAATTGCACGAAGTATATGGTATCGCAAAATGTTTGAATGAAACATCGCGACATGTGAATGTATCGAAGTTGGCAAATTGCGTCATGTCAAAGGTCAAGTTGGATGAACTTCCTACAATAGGTGTAAATTTTTAACCGCAGAAGAAGCTTTACACCGGTAGTGGGGTTAAAAGCTAAAATGTAACATACAGGCTTTTCACAGGTAGCAACATAGGCGAGCATGTTACAAAAAGCTTTGTCTTACGAATTGGTAGCAACCCCACACGTAATTTACAAATTAAACATTTGAAAAAATATATTTCTAAACAAAATTTTGGAACGAGCTATGGTGCCGTTTGCGTTGGGTAACAGGTAGGTCATGCACTAAATAAAACAATATGACAGGAAGGGAAGTACCGGTGACGTGCACATATTTTTCAGGGAATTCCCAACAAAAACACACCAATAGTCAATTGTATTTTTTAGCACCAACCAGTCATCAAATCACCCTCTTTATTCAGCTGTACCATTACATTCAACAACAATGCAAGATACCGGTAGAATGATTCGAACCTTTATTGAATTAAACAATATATTTCCCCAAGGCTGCTCAGTTTCGGAGGTTGCATCAATTCCGAGTGCAACTGGTAACTCTAATTCAAATATTTAGTACAGTCATACCAAAATTTTGTATATCTGTATGTTTATCTCTTCAAAACTGGGGGCGCAGTGGCGTTGTGGTAACCGGATGTCGTCATATCAACGAAGTTAAGCAACGTCGAGCCCGGTTAATCCTTGGATGGGTGACCGTCTGAGGGATCGATTCGAACTTCCGCGTTGTGTCCTTGGGCAAGGCACTTCACCCCGATTGGTCACATGGGGGCACGATGACGCCGTGTACTAAGGCGTACTGCATGTCGATGATGCGCATGTCTTCAACCAATCTAACCCTGCCTGTGCTGCAGTGCGGGATAACGATGTTGGGGAGCTGGCAGCTGCTCGTCGCTGCTCGGTGGTTCTCTCTGGGCACTCCGGCTTCCTCCACCCGTAAAACTGTCGCCGACACGATATGACCCTGGCTGTTAAAGTGTCGTTAAACCCTAATAAATAAATAATTAAATAATCTCTTCACAACTTATAGAGACAACCAAAAATGCCTGTCAAATGAGGTATAAGGGATTCAATACCAAATTTATCAGCTGATTGTTGGTAACTAATCGAATTCTCGCTGACTGAATATCGTGTTTACTGATTTTTTTCTGGTAAACTTGCCTATTAATTAAAGGGGTTTTTCTGTGTCTGTTTACAAGTACTGCGTGAGAGCGGTTAAAATTATCACTTTTCAGTAAACAGAATATAGGATCTCAAATTCGTCGCAATTCATTTCGATATTCCGTCTCTTGAGTGCAACAATGCGCCATCTGCAATGCTTTAGCATTGCAGATGGCGCCTGGTTGCACCCAAGGGTCGATTTAAGGACTTTACACACCGGTTGCGATGCGAGTGATAAAGTTATACAGAGCGATTTTTTTCTCATTTCACATTATCAAAACAATGTTTGGGCTTTGATTTGTATTTACTATAGGATAAAGACAATAAGCACCCGAACTTAACCCTTTGATCCCTGGTGGTATCTTCCATGTCAGTTCAATGGCAGCAATTGGAAGAATCCATATTTATTACTTGGGGTTAGACCAATAAATATTTTCAACGTGCAGCCCTAAGGCTGCACGTTGAAAATATTGATTGGTCTACACCACGCATTTACCTTGTAGCCACCCCTTAATGACATTTTGACGTAGCTTATGACCCGGCCGGCAAAACGACCTCTGGTGTTCAAAGGGTTAATCTAATGTCACACATGGAATATATAATTATTTAATTTAATTTTGACACTACGACGTCAAAATTACATTCAGTGATATATTTTAATCTGCTCATTTGTCCCATTGCAGTATGTATTTATGTTTGCTGTATAACGAGGCTCACATCAAAGGCCGCACATCATTTAAAATTTGTAAAATGGAATGAAATTTGATATTTCTTATTTTTCTCCCGTTTCCTCAATGAATCTCTCCCTTGAGCTCAATTCGAACCTAAGTGTTAAAACGAAATAACGCAAAATTATTGCGCAATAACGCACTACGTTTGCGAAATAACGCAATATTTTTGCCAAATAACACAAAAGTTATTGCAAAATAACGCAATATTTTTGCGAAATAACGCCAAACTTTTGTGAAATAACGCAATACTTTGCGAAATAAGCAAAGTTATTGCGCAATAACGCAATACTTTTGCGAAATAATGCAATACTTTGAGAAATAACGCAATATTTTACGATATAACTCAAAAGTATTGCGAAATTACGCAAAAGTTTTGCGAAATAACGCAAACAGTTCCCGTTTAAAAGAAGTTACTATTCACATTCCACCGTAGTGGGCTTCCGTAAAATCGCGAGCTCAAATGTTCATTTTCTCTCTCCACAGACATGCAACCTATGGTTGCCGAACATGTTTTCTGAACACTAATTCCACTTTTTTACATAGGCAATAAAAGACAAAAGCTAACCGCTTTTGAAGATCAGGTAACAGCTGTCCCGCTAGGCTGTCTCACTTACATTCAACGCCAATGTAGCGAACCGTCGAATCACTGTTTTACCCATTTTTACAGCTTGATAAGAATCGAATGCTTAAATTAAATTACATTGAACACGAATCAATCGCGTCAACAAACAAGTTGCGATAAGTAATCTCGGTGTTAGATGTTAGATGATTAATGTCGGCGGCAGTTCCTTTAAATTATATTTGATTATCATCTCAGCAGTTTGTAATTTATCTAATTCTGTTAAATGATTTTCATTTTGAATTGCAGAATCATTCGCGGTCGTCCTTTTACACGTCTCAAACAACTATAAAAAAACAACAGCAATGTACCTCACTTTAACGCATTTCACAGGTAATAATATTAGTTATTTCCAAATGAAACAAAATACTGTGTTTTGATTGGCTGAGTGGTATGGTGTAACTTGTAATCCACCTTCAGTTTATTTACACCGTGGTTAACCATGGTGTAAAAACAAGAATACACTATAGCAGGCTATGTGGCTAAAAAAGTACCCATTTTTAAAAATTAATTCATACCTTCTGCTCAATTATGTAAGAACAAAAATAAAAATACAGGAAATTTAATATTTATGTATAATAAAATATTACAGATATCGATGCCATTGGAACTGGTATCCATATTTGTCTAGTGTTATTAAGAAACTTAGAAAGTACAAATGTTCGGTCAGTTTTTTCCCACAGTTGAGGTTAAAGTATTAAGTACTCCAAAATTCTTGGAAATAAATCCGTTATCCTTGTGTTTTCCAGGGTATATGGGAGTTTTCACAGCTCTGGGAACTCATACACCATTCGGCTTCGCCTCAGGGTGTATGAGTTCCCAAACCGGTATAAATTCCCATCCACCCTGGAAAGCACAAGGATAACATTAGTTATCCTTGTGCTTTCCAGGGTGTATGGGAATTTATACCGGTTTGGGAACTCATACACCCTGAGGCAAAGCCGAAGGTTGTATGAGTTCTCAGACCGGTGTAAATTCACATATACCCTGGAAAACACAAGGATAACAGAATTATTTCTTAGAATTTTGGTGTACATAATACTTTAACCTACATTTTTGGCAAAAACTGACAGAAAATGTACTTTGTAACTTTCTTAATAAAACCAGAAAAATATGGATGTCATTGGAACTGGCTCAATAAGCCAGTTCCAATGACATCCATATCTGTAATATTTTATTGCACATAAATATTAAATTTCCTGTATTTTTATTTTTGTTCTAACATAACCGAGCAGAAGGTATGAATTAATAATTAAAAATGGGTACCTTTTTTAGCCATATAGCCTGCTATTGTGTATTCTTGTTTTTACACCGTGGTGAGTAAAGAATGAGTAAAAAAAATAAATTTTAAATAAGTATAATGAGTAAAGAAAATAAATAATAAATATAAATATATAAATAACAACGGTGTAAAACAAGCTACTGTGGATTGCAAGTTACACCGTATCTCTCAGCCAATCAAAACGCAGTATTTTGTTTCATTTGGAAATAATTTGAAAACATTTCTGCACCCAGGAGCGAGGCGCAGAAAACCGATTTTGGGGTTGGTGTGGTTGGGTGGATGTAAGCCTAATTTGTCCTGGCTGTGACGACTCAAGTACCGATTGATAAAATATTGCAACTTCATCATCAAAGCATGCCTTCGGTGAAGGCATGTTTTGGTGATGTAGTTGGAACATTAGTCAGTCGGGGTTCCAGTCAGAAAATTCAAGACTTCTTTGGAAATTTATTTGCGGACTTATTTATTTACTGGGGTTTAACGACACTTTCTGGAGCCAGGTTCACCTCAGGTCGGACAGTTTCACGGGTGGAGGAAACCGGCGTACTCGAAGAGAACCACGGAGTAACGGCGAGTCACGGCCAGACTCCCCTACGTACTAACTCCACACAAGCAGGATTAGCATTGGCTGATGGCAAGTGCACCATCGAAGTGCAATACGCCTTGGTACACAGCGCCACCGTGCCTCCACGTGGGCAGTCAGGATTAAGTGCATTTCCCGAGGACACAACACCAGTTAACTCTGGCGGGGATTAAACCTTTCGGTTTGAAACTCAATGGCGTAACCACTGAGCCACTGTGCTCAATTTATTTGTGGATAAATAAATAAATAAAATATACAATGTAGTGATCAAGGCACAACTTCTTATTCATTTAAAACATTCTAATACCGGTACTCCAAACTGGTAGTGATGGGGCTACAACGTTCCGACTGTGTGACATAACTCCATGTATCAAATCTAGTGTCGTAAGGAGTGCACGAATACAAGCGAGAGCGAATCGATATCTAATATCCAGTCTAGATGACAATGTCCCGAGGGTCATAATTAAGACCACCAAAACCCTCTAGCAACGCCCATGAGGCAGTACCCTTTTAACCCTTCAACACTGGCGCCCTGGAAGACATAATTTCAGTCAATACTGTCAATTGTGAAATGGTCGAAACCACCCTGGTTTGTTGGGAGGTTCAGTAATAATTTAAATTATTACAGAGCTTCGCTTCAGATTTTTGCTATTTATATCGTCTGCTCGTCCACTGCCAATTTTTTCTTCACGCAAAAATTTATGCGTACCGTGTGGAAAGGGTTAAACATTATATATTTGCGTAGTGTAGAGTTTTGTTTATGGGAGTGCAATGTGGGCGACACATTCTCCTTCAAGCGTTGGTATGGTGGCGGGGAGGTATATTTAATTTGTAGTCTTTAGAAAGCACATCGTATAGAAGACGATGTTTGCAATAAAAAATCAGAAGTCGTGAATAACTAAAGAGTTTATTTTTTGGACAAAAACATTGTCTGTGACACCTCACTGCGACGAGTTCAACGAGCTCGTTCCAATGAGGGAAAAGGCAAAGAATGAAAACATAACAAAATGTAATAGTCGATTTTTTTTATACTTCAGGTAAAATGATAAACGTAATACAGCGATCGTATGGATTAGGGGAGCAACTGGGTCTATATTCTGAAAGATGTTCCCGTGCCCCCCCCCCCCCCTCCCATTCCTCTCCTTAGCACCGCCACTGAAAGGAAGGTCAGCATGTCTTTCATCAGTGAAGTAGTTATTGGTATCACACTGTTTTCCGCTTTGACAAAATTTGAATCAAACAACAGTTCTATTTCCAGAAGGTTCGCGGATCTGAACATTTCTGACCAGTGGCGAAGCTACGGGTGGGAGGGGGCTTTGCTCCACCCTAAAAAGTTTCGCCCCTCCCCCGCAAAAAAACCCATTGGCCCAATGCGACTTTCACATAACATCGAACCCAAAATGGTTTGCAGTATAGGGGCTACATACGCTACAAATGCCTCAGATTCGCTCTTAGAGCACTAACTTTTGCAAACTTGTCTCTGGAGTGGGGCTTTTCCTAACTAGAACCTTCCGATCGTTGCCCCTCCTCCCACTTCTCTCCAGGGAAGTGGGGGAGGAGGCAACGCCCGGAGGGTCCTAGTTAGGAAAGGAGAGGTCTCCGAACCTCCATACATCGGCCTTTCAAATATCGTATTTGCCCTCCTCAACAAACTGGCTTGGGCATCCCCTATTGTACAATCCTGGCTACGCGCCTGGTGCTGACCAAGACCCTGCACGGGATACGTCTCCAGAACTTTAAGTTCAAGAGTGTTTAAACATCGTGCTTGTGTCTACTAAACTTATGTTAAATATAGGTGTTTCGTAGCATATGCTTTGCCCGAAACGACAGTTTACGACACTTATAAAGTCAGAAAGTTCAATTAATTCCTCATAATATTCACATAAACCTTTGATCCAGGAGAACTTAATGGTTATGTCCAGTCGAAAAACAGGTGTCGCCTTGTAATTTAATTAACTTGTCAGGTGTGTAATAATTTATAAGTCATCATTAACCTTTCCCAATTCTTGTTTGGACGTTAAATCAAAAACAACAAATACTAGTTTTATGACTAAAATATAACAAAGAAAATTAATTTTATGGTAATTAATGAATTTATGTATCCTTTCTGACCGGAACTCATGTTTAGTGCACATGCTGCTAATCGAAATGTGCTATAAAACAACAAAAAGTTAGTCTTAAAATACCTGTTCCCTTATCATACATGTCCAGGAGCGCTTTTCAACATTTTTTGTCGGAAACAAGTATAATGAGTAAAGAAAATAAATAATTTGTTCTGCGGTTATTCTGTAAATCATTTCGACTGTAATTTTATTGTAAGTGTACATAAACTCCCTTCACAGTGTTCTACATGGTCGCACTCTAAAATCAGTTGGGTTAAAAATTAACCCAAATCAACTGCGTTGAGTGAATATGAACCCAGTTGGGTTCATATTCACTCGACTCAGTTGATTTGGAGTTGATTTTTAACTCAACTGATTTTAGAGTGCATTAACGTGGCAACGGGGTTGAGTGTGTGTGTTAGGGGTCAATAGTTAGACATTTTAAGCCACAAACCAACAGTAGTTGGAAGCTTCATGCCCTATGGTAGTAGATTTCGTGGCATTTTGTCTATGACAAACATATATTTAATGATTTTTTACCTTTTCGCATGGGATCTTCTAACCGGGGTCAATATTTCCTCCGTTGAGTTAAACAAGGCGCCAGCTGTAATATTAAATAATTTCATATAGCGCCCTGTTGCACTCAACGGACGATTTTCGTCTCTGAAACTCAAAGGCCATGGTCATATATTTCTAACACAAGTAGGGAGGGTGCATTCGGATTTCTGAGGTAGTGGTTGGACAATTTTCACTCAAAGGGGTGTGTACAAATTGTTTTCTCAAAACTTGGATGTTTGGTAGCCGGGGCGGGGGAAACGTTGGAAATTCCCCTAACCACGACCCCTAGCCACGTCCCTGTATATAGTTTACTTAGCATGATTTTCAGACAACTTTACCAAAACATATCTTGTGACCGGTCACTGAAGCTTTTATCCAAATAAGTCCCATGAACTAAGTATTAGGAAAGGAAAAATAAGAATTATTTGTCGGGCATTCTTGCCAAAAGACGTCTGGTGTCTTGTTAATTAACCCTTTACCTAACGTAACGGCCAAAACCGGCCAGCGCTATTCTCAAAAATCGCCAATTAATTTTCATTATTTTTTTCATTTTTTGTCTCAAAAACATAGGTTATGACCCCTCGTTGGAACGAGCTCGACGAGCTCGTTCCAACGAGGGGTTATAACCTATGTTTTTGAGACAAAAAATGAAAAAAATTAGTTATTCAAGAATTTTTTTTGCAAGTGTCGTCTGCTTTTCATGTTAGGTAAAGGGTTAAAGGGTTTGAATAAAGTTCTGGTCCACAACAATTTCAGTAATGTAAGACGATTTGGGCTTATTGAACATGGGGATGTGTCTTTATTTCCCTCTCCCTGGTGACTGCTCAAGTGGACATTTCGAAAGAGTTGAAAACCGTGTATGGTTCCTCGTTTACTGAACTGTTAACTTGGTCATTTATAAACGACCAGTTCCAAAAAGAATCGTCCCGACACTGACTCATACAGAGAGTCAGCCATGCGGTGAGAGTTGGATACAGTCAACGTGCCTGGTGTGGCTGCAGTGGTAGGGGGTTCTAGGGTCACATTCTACTGGCTAATTTCTCCCAATATCATATATTGCCGTCGTAGAATGTCCCGGTGCAAGTCGGTCATGCGCCACGAGCAGGGTAGACAAATGAATGATGGCGTTAGCTATAATGTCTCATGAAGCACCGGTGTTCGACACAGACTGAGAGCCCTGAGAAACTTGTTTCTGATCGATCCCCGTCCTCCTTAAATTAATAGTTATATAAATATAAGAAGATATCCTTTTTCAAAAAATTGTAAACGACCTCTTTCTATTCGTCTCAAATTCGAACCACCTTGTGTATTCCTGAATGCCCGGTTTCACGAGAAAGATGGCGTAATAGCCTTGCACTAATGTATCACTTGATTGTCGGTCATTCTTGGGTTATTCATCATTACTAAAAATGTGAGAAGTTTAAAAAAAAACCCATTAACTTTGACACATTGCGGAGAAATACATTCTAAAATAGGTTGGGTTAAAAATCAACCCAAATCAAATTGAACCAATATGAACCAATTGGGTTGTTTTTAACCCAACTGATCTTATCGTGTAATACTTGGATTATCGCCTAAATACCTGATGATTACAGGTCATGTTTTTGTCTTTTTCTTTTGTGGTCTGCGAAGTGTCACATCAAGACGATATCCCCCCACCCACCTCCATTGGGTACTATTTGCGATTACACACAGAACAATTACGGTTCCTCCAGGAACCAAAACTGGTTCTTCAGTTTGGACTGGTAGGGAAACCAAACTTGGTTACATGGAATCAAACATACATATGTGTTGGATCTTCAATCGTTCGCATTGCGTGGACTACCAAGACCTCTGGACATTGCATAAATTATAAAACAGAAAGCCGCGCCAAACTGAAGTTTTAAAATAGCCACGAAGACAGGTAACTCGATATGAAATTACCTAGTTCTCGATCACATGGCGATTCATTTGTTTAGGTTCTTTGATGAGTTTTAGTTCTACTTCGAACCAAATTTGGCGCAGATGTCTCTGTGTGTACAAAATAGTAACTTTCTAGGCACGAATGGTGACCAATAGACGGAAGAGAAGTGGCTGTCTGGGTGTGCGACAGACAGCAACAAAAATGTGAAAACGAGAGTTTTTATCAGGTCGGAATTAAGTTCAATTCTCGTTTAAAAAGCAATACTACGACACGGGCAATTCAGGACTCTGCTTTAGCTAGACTAGGAAGTCTCTTGGACTATTGCGAAACCAACAAAGTTAGGAGGGGTTCGCCATTGTGTCCTAGGTTATGTTTGCATGAGGTTAACCCCCTTCCCCGAAATTTCTAGTAATTATGAGTAACTCAAGTATCTCAAACAGTTAAGTGATTAATCAGTGCAAAGCTTATAGCCTCCTTCTTCAAACAGCACTGGTTATTAGGGAATACGCAAGGAGTTCAAATCTGAGACGAATAGGAAGAAGTTCGGCTGATTTGTTTGTTTGGAAAAGAAGAGTTGTGTACCTTGTTATATCTATATTCTGTTCAGCGTTTTGGATTGGTCACTTTCCACGGGTGGGCAATATTTCCACTGATGCAACAATATTAGATTACAAACACTTATTTTAGGAATAATCATCAAAAACTTTATTACTAAGCACCGGGTACAACCTGCAACCAATGATGCCACATGCAGAACAAATTCTTGAATATTCGAAAAAAAAAATTGTGCTTCAGAAACACAGCTTATGACCCTTCGTTCCTATGAAATGTCAGACGCTCTGTGTTTGGGGCAAACATTTAAAAAGGTATCAAACAGCGATTTTCTCAATAGCACTGGCGGGAGTTTGTTCGCATCGACAGGTAAATGTCATTAAGTATATTCGGACAGAGTTGGGAATCAAGAGCATTCTTCCCGTTCACTATCCAACTTGTTCTTCGCAGCCACTCTCATCACAAAGGACTAAGATGTATATGCACCAAATTGTCGCATTTCAACACTTATTGTCGGGGCTTTGTCGTTGATGGGGGAAATAGAGTTTTGCCTGAATCCGTACGTGAACGTATGTCTCACCGTGACAAACCCGCCCGTTTCACTTTTGTTGGGGTGGTTCTTATCCCGAAGGGCTTAATAACTTTTCCTCGAAAAGCATAAATCAACAGGGGTTCACTGAAACAACAATTTTAATACATATATATAGAAACACAAATATGATAATTGGTGACTTACATGGAATCCAAAAGAATAAGACAACAAAACGTCAATCACCCCCTACCCACAGTTTTTGAGTCACTTGCGGGCCCGCATTCTCTGTTGTCGCTGGTTGTTCCTCCTGTTCGCTGGTATTGGTTCCTTGGTCGCCTCTTCACCTCACCCTTTCACTGCCGTCGCACGGCCACTAACGTATTGTCACTTTATCGGACGCCTCTGCTCTAACATGTGACGGAATGTCACTCTGTCACTGCCGTCGCACGGCCACTAGCTAATTGTCACTTTACCTGACGCTTTTCACACAAGCAGTCGCCACCAATGGGGTTAATCTCTCCCCTACGTCTATCTCAGGATAACGTTCGTAAGGCAAAGCCTACTCTGCCTATGTATGGCTTGCCTTCTAAAACAGGTAATGCCGTTTACCTAAATGCATATAGCTCCCTGAGCTCGTACTTCCTGTTCCTGATCCTATTCTTACATATGGCCACCGTCTTGGCCCGCGACTGCCCCTATTCTAAATATGAGCTATGTGGCACCCCTACATCACAACGTGCCTATACTTTCGCACCGATGCGGCACCTCCTCTAACCTACAGCATGGAACCTCCCCATTTTTTATTTAGATAGCCAGAACATTAATTCTCGGTATAATCGCTTCTCTTGAACTTGGCCGCTTAGATCTATCTTAATTTAATACTCGCTTTAAAGTTCCTTTGAAAGACTCGAATTTTGGTATCTCCGTGACATTCGGTGACAGGATAGATGCGTAATATGTGTGTGTGTTCAGAACATGTGTGATGCACCGTTTTCCAACAATTACATTTTAACTGGCCTTAATTACCCAGATAATGACGACAGAAGAATACCTCTTTGATCAGTTATCAGATAGTCCATGTGGCGTTCAACAAATGCGCCCTAATGGACATTAAATTTCATGCTTAATTTCCAGAGTTCGAGTGACAAATCGGTTTTCGGGGTCAGTTATATAAACGAACATTCTTATACATTTTATGTTCAACCCATTCAAAAAGATTATCAAAAATATTTACACTTTTAAACACGAAAATCGCCACTTTTAGCTATCACCTTGACACTTTTACACCGGCAAAATCAGAGTTGTAACTGAGCAAAGTTCGGTTAATAACCATCTCTTCAAAACTGAATTTATATACATATTCGGAATGGCGTAATTACATATCTGTTTTAAACTGTTTTAAACTTAGGAAAGAACCGTGCAGTCTGTAATTATGTTGGACTTTGAGCTTCAATGTTTTGCAGCATGGTTTGTTTCCCACGCATATTTTGTAACTTAGCGATATTTTCGGGCACATGAATTTTCTAGCATAAATCTGCGCAATGGGATGTCAGAAGAGAGATATGTTATGCCGCATATGCAACACATTTAGACTACCGTAACCTAAATTTTCCTAATGTTAACATTAAAATGTGTAAGTCTTTCCATCTCTTTTTTCGCAATACTTTATGAAAAAGATAAAAAATACACTAATGGGAGTGGATGCTTGATGTCCACGCATGTGTTTACCTGGTAATACTTAATGAAGCACCGGGTTTGTACTTCATTAATTAAATTTTTGATGATTATTCCTGTAATTAGTGTTTGGAATCCAATATTAGTGTGTCCGTGTTGGGTGGTTGAAAATTCAAGGTGAGTACGAGAATGGATATTTTTTAAGCGGATGTAGGAGCTAACACAATTTCCTCTATTTCTTGTGACCTAAGTCAACATTTCTTCTTCCTTGAAGTCGTAAATAACTGGTTAATTGTATTTAACTAAATTCTGTGTATATTTTAACAATATCGGAGTTTATCTTATATTGTTATGGACGAGAAACCAACAGGGGTAATTCCCTCACATCACTTTGGGAATATTATACAATTATGAACCAGCTTCTCAAACAGGGCACTTGAAATAGTCTGTGGCTCACGGTTTCGAACATATGATATGTTCTGAACTTGAATTGAAAACTTCCACTTTTCCTCGAATCCACGGGCGAATTGAATGAAATTATATTATATAGATAACGCACTGAGCTTCACCACGGGCCCTCATATTTCCACTGTACATGACTGGTGGATTTTATTTCATTTCAATAAGCAACTTGTGCTACAAGTCCCGAGCCAAACCCTAGTCCCAGAGTCTCCGTGTACCTGCTTCCCCGCCCTCTCACCCGCACTGGTATCATGTTGCACACTCGTGGCTGACAAGTTTTGTTTTTGAAGGGATTTATAGGAAAGTTATCTCCCCTTAATTCTCTAACGCTGTCAGTAAATTTAACACTAAAGGTACGGGAATTTCAAATAAAAATTGAAATTTTGAAATCTTAACAAAGTTGTATCATCGATGTGCGCATAAAGCTGAAACGGTTAAGGAATTTTTTTGATTGATTAATCACGTGGATTAGCCTTGGTTAACCGATTAATCACTTGTCCAAATAGATATCTGAATAGTTGCCATACCGTTGATGATTTACAGTATGAACCTTTTACCCAACGTAATAAACAAAACCGACTAGGCCTAAGTAGTATAGCTCGTACCTTTCACCCCACATTTGGATGACCTCGGTGGATGACCCCGGAAGTGACGTCATGTCGCGTGACCTAATCCAAATTTTACGGACTCGGCTAGGAATCTCAGTAACGGAATGCCTTATATGTATACAGGGGAAATCTGATTCAACCTTGTTATAGTCGAGACTGAGATAGGTATCGCTAGGAAGTAACGGATGAGATATGGGGCAGAATAACAGAAGCCAATAGTACTGGTACAAGGCCGCAATGGAACAAGACTGTTGTAGAAGCTAATGATAGGACAGATAGGCCATAGACCTGTAATGGCCTTGGAGCTTTGGCGACAAGATGGAAGCGGTTGGTAAGACTACATTAGACCCATTGAGGGCTTTTACATAGCCTAATGCGACAAAAAAGGGATTCCCCAAAAGGTATCCTCGATAGGTATCCTCAATAGGTATCCTCAAATAATACAATACCAGGCCATAGGTATCCTCAAATACCCGTATGGGCCTATGTGATAGGGCATATTGTGTCACATTGTGCCTTTTCACATAAGCACATATGACAAAAAGGGATTTTCCAGTAGGTATCCTCGATAGGTATCCTCAAATAATACAATACCAGGCCATAGGTATCCTCAAATACCCGTATGTGCCTATGTGATAGGGCATATTGTGTCACATTGTGCCTTTTCACATAAGCACATATCGGCACATAAAGCATGTGCCTATGTGATAGGACCTATTGTGTCACATTGTGCCTTTTCACATAAGCACATATGACAAAAAGGGATTCTCCAGTAGGTATCCTAGATAGGTATCCTCAAATAATACAATACCAGGCCAAAGGTATCCTCAAATACCCGTATGTGCCTATGTGATAGGGCACATTCTGTCACATTGTGCCTTTTCACATAAGCACATATCGGCACATAAAGCATGTGCCTTTGTGCTAGGGCACATTGTGCTTTTTCACATAAGCACATATGACAAAAATGGGATTCCATAGCCACATGTGTTTTCAAAAAGGGGTGCTAAAATTGGGGTGACTGGGGATATTGCCATTGGATACAGGCTTTTATTATGCAGAAGGGAGTAACTCTGCATACAGATTATGAGAGATGAAGCAATCTGATTGGTTAGTTATGTAAATGAAACAACAAGAGTACTTGGAATAGGGTCAGAACTAACAAGAATAGACCAGAATAGCTAATTATAGTAATAATAAGTAAAGCTGTTCCAACTAATAGGCTCTTCTACGCTACTGGAGTATACTCCAGAACAAAGGAACATGGCTAGGTAGACATAAACTATTACATATATAGATAGAAGCAGAGAATTCTGTAAGAATTCGAAATAGTAAAAGTTGGGATAGATTTTGGTGATTTGGAGGGATTGTCGGGTTGTTTGTGGTAATTAGATTTACTCTTCTACAATCGAACACACCCTCCGAACATACCCCGTCTTATTGCAGAAAAATTGGGTAACATAGCAATCACGTGCTACCATAGAAACCAAGATGGCGGCCTCAAGTATACAAAATGAACGACGGAAACATGTATCACCCTAACAACACGCGCTGCGCATGCGCACTCACACCACGTATCACTATGGAGATGACGTCACAAGATGGCCGCTCACGCGGGTTACCATGACAACACAACATGGCGCCACTAGGTCACGCGACATGACGTCACTTCCGGGGTCATCCACCGGGGTCATCCAAATGTGGGGTGAAAGGTACGAGACATACTACTGGCCTATATACAAAAATCCTTATTAAAATTTATTATGTTTTCAATTTTTGTCTCTAAAACATAGCCTATGACCCTTCATTGGAACGAGCTCCTTGAGCTCGTTCCAATGAGGGGTCAGAAGCTATGTTTTTGAGACAAAAATCGAAAATGTCAAGTAATTCATGAATTTATTTTGCAAGTATCGTCTGCTACCCGCAATGGGTAAAGGGTTAAGAATGACCATTTCCAGCTACTGATACAGTATGATGGTCATGCAAGTAAACAAGTATTTGCTTTAACAATATTATTATTATGTTTTCAATTTTTGTCTCTAAAACATAGCTTATGACCCCTCATTGGAACGAGCTCGTTGAGATAACGCACTGAGATAACGCACTGTAAAACACATATTCAACGGGTAAATTGAATGGGTTAACGTATATTAATAGATGGCGTAACAATGCACAAAGATTGAATGGGTTAACGTATATTAATTGATGGCGTGACAAAGCTACGTGGTCAGCAGCGAAGCTACTGGAGGGTGGGGGAGACTCGTCCCGTCCTCATCCCGTAACTTGCATGCTTTATTCTGTCTCATATAATTGATGTGAGTCAATGTGACAATGTTTACCTGCTTCGGAGCAAGTGTGTTCCTTTGATTACCCTTATAATCAGTAGTTCAAAAGTAACCTTTAATCGATCATTTACTTTTTGGATCGAGCAAGATGTTGATCATTGATTAATCGATTAATCGGTTAACCGTTTCAGCTCTATGTGCGCATCATTTCACGAACCTCGGGCATTTTCATGGAGAGGAGTATAAAAATACAAAACCTGGCTTTTAAAAAAAAATTCCCAGTCAGTATGAACGTTTAATTATTATTCTCCGTTGAAACCAATTTAAAAACAAGAAACCTCAGATTTCACCTTCTTTTGATGTTCTATAACTTTTTTTTCTATCCATTATGTCCACAGAGTGCGCATCGTGACATATAATATAGACGCTATCTTTTCATTTAACCCTTTACCTAACGTGAAAAGCAGACGACACTTGCAAGAAAAAATCTTGAATAACTAATTTTTTTCATTTTTTGTCTCAAAAACATAGGTTATGACCCCTCGTTGGAACGAGCTCGACGAGCTCGTTCCAACGAGGGGTCATAACCTATGTTTTTGAGACAAAAAATGAAAATAATAGTGAAAATTAATTGGCGATTTTTGAGAATAGCGCTGGCCGGTTTTGGCCGTTACGTTGGGTAAAGGGTTAATATACAAATCTAGGAGGTAATATTTGCTTCGTTTTTTCCCGGAAGAATGAAAACTAGCAAATTACTGTAAAAACACATTCTGGATATCTAAAAAACTTTTCTTTCTTGTTTCTTAAACACAGTATGTAATCCCTCAATGGAACAAACTCCGCGACTGACCGAGAGTTCGTTCCAGTGAGAAGTCATTAGTTTTGTCTTGGGATAGAAAATTAAAGCAAATAAAATTTATCGCAAGTTTAGTGTTTTGCGTTTGACTGATCTGGGAGATGCTTTATGAAAAAGGTGAGCTGGGCATGGTGTAACACAATACATCTCTGATTAATATTTTCTTCTGAAAAGATTATCCATTCCTGACTTATCTTGTCATGAAAATCAACGTTCGATAAAGTTATCTCCCCTGAAATTAATGAACGTGCGAGGAAGGTCCAATAAAGAAACATGTAATTGTAGTGTAAACGCATATGATATCAATAGAAAATAAAGCGAAGTTTCCTTTGTTACTTTTAATAAACGAAAACAACAGACAGCTCTCGGAGCTGTCTGTTGTTTTCGATTATTAAAAGTAACAAAATGGAACCCTGCCTCTTATGACAAGCTAATTAGAAGCAACTAAATAACTTTCTACTTTAGCTCTTTGTTTTGCGATTGTGTTTTTACAGTAATTTGCAACGTTTTAGTCTTCAAAGGAAAGAAATAGCAAACACCCCCCCCCCCTCCCCCCAAGACTACTATATTAATGGAAAGGATAGTGTCTGTATTATATGTGATGGCGCACACGCTGTTGATAGAATGAGCAGAAAGAAGTTACAGAACATCGAAAGACGGTGAAAAGTTCTACATCTTATTTTTAAATGGATTTAAATGAATTATCGGCAAACATTCAAAATGATTGGGAAGAAATTGTAAAACGCCAGCTTATGTATTTTTATACTATTCCACAAGAAATTGTCTGAAATTTGGGAAGTGATGTGCATATCGATGATACAACTTCACTAACATTTCGAAATTTCAATTTCTATATAAAATTCCCATACCTTTCGTGTTAATTTTTCTGACAACTTTTGAAAATTAAGGGGAGCTAACTTATCAGTAAATAACTTCCAATGGCGAAATTTGTGAGCCGTGCTGTTTAGGCAATAAAAGTGTAAATTAAGTGCCCCTAAAGAAAAATGACCTCTACTCTCGCGGGTGAATGTAACACGGATCGGCTTATACAAGCAATACAAAACCAACAGAAGATGCCTGACTCTTTACAAACTTTCTTCACATCACATTTTCTGTCTTATGAGCTGTGTTGCAACTCCATGTATGCCTTGGTAGAACACAAATTAGAATATGCAAGTTTGCCTGTTCATCTCCCAAAAGCTTTTATTAATAATTTTGTGGCATCCGACATTTGTTTTGTCTCTCCGTAAAAGGGATATGAATTCTTACTGTGGCGTATACCGACTGTCGTCGCGTTGGCTGTTATAGTACGTTAGTAACTAGCGTAAGAGTTCGTGTTTGGCCTTCGCTACCATGACGGTACGTTTGGTCTGTCGTGCACAACATGTGTTGTTAGGGTGATTCGCATATCTGATGTCCTTTTTGTCTGATGGAGACCGCCATCTTGACTTGTGTGTAGATATATATCGTGGTTTATTCGCTTTGACAAGAGTACTCTGGTAGTATATTAGTGGTGATCTGTACCCAATCTGGTCTAACTTGAGCCACGGAACACCTGTTAGTATTATTCAATCACCTAAATCCTTATGCTAGTCCACCTGACGGGCGTCATGTTATACTGTATTGTTCTAAAGGTATTCTGGTTTGCGACGGAGTCAACTACAGAAGACGGAAAAGTTTTACCCTTCTTAGCTTTTCCTTTTCGTTTGATTTTCCTGCTGCTAATATTATCTCTCTTCTCCTGTCATTGTTCTGATTACTACAAGTTATGTACCTCATACCTACCAACTTAATTGGCCGGCCACTCTGAAAAACACACAACATGTCAGCCAATCAATTTTCACATTTCCTTCGGTCCTGAGTCCTTTCTTTCCATACAGTGTTCTTCTACTGATCCGCACTACTACTGGTTTGTATTATGGCTACCACTAACACTGTCCTATGATTAGTGTCGATTACAAGCAACGCGACTAGCCTTTGCTATTGAATATCTCATCAACATCATGCACCGGCTACTGGTAGGTACGGAGAGCTCCCAGAAAAGGTTGCTGAAGGTTGATTGCTCTGCACTTGGCCTTTGAATTCCAATACCAAGTTGAGAATTATGAAAAAAATACCTCATCAAGGCACTTCAGCGAGGGCCCCATGACCACCTGCGATGCAAAATCACCCACGGGATCAGCCAAATGAGCGCATAAAACTTGAATTACAAACTTAAGTAATGTCGAGTTTTCTTCTCGTCCCAGCTTACCTTTAATCTCACTCAAACCTTTGGAAAATCCGTAACATGCAGAATAGAAATATTTCAGGAACTCTTCAGGGAAAGTTCTCCAGGGTATCTTTAAGTTCAGGTTACACATAATGTATGTAGACGTTCCTTCTAATAATGTTGTTGCCACGCCCTTTTGATATTAGTAAGAATTTGAACAGCAGTAAACGTGCTGATGCTTCATAAACATACTACATGTGCGTACAGTTTATTTTGTTATGTAGAGTGTTATCGTCGATCTCCTGTTCGAAGATGATTCCTCAAAAGCTCCAAGGACATATATTCTAGGGAATGGAGATGTCTCAAACCAGGGTTTTCTACACCGTCAGGCAGAGAATAGTTAAGGCAGTGTACTAATGGGTGTAGATGAAATCCCCCCTCAATTTCACGCACACAGTAAATTGCATAGGGAAAGTTCCCGGGAAGGATGAGAGGGTTGGGAGGGGGTATTCCCTGCACTCACTATTCTACGTGGTCAGCAGCGAAGCTACTGGAGGGTGGGTGGGGGGTGGGGAGGACTCGTCTTGTCCTCACACGTTTCCTGAGAAATATTAACCTTATATAATTTATGTCTGAATATTCCATAAAACTGGTCCACAAAGTCTTATCCTGATATTTCTTGTGTCGATTTGCTTTAGTTATTCCCCCACTTCCTGGATACTTGAGCTTTTAAAAAGACACAACCCTGCACGAAGTGAAATGAAGTGGATGGGAAATATTTTGTACCACCGCCCCCAACACACACACACACTTCAATTAACTCGTCGAACACTACCATGTACAGTGGCGTGACGCCACTGTACATGGCAGTGTCCGACGGGTATATTATTTATTTATTTATTTATTTATTTATTGGTGTTTAAGGTCACATACTTATGCACAATGGCTAATCGTGACCGTGACAGTTTTACGGGTGGAGGAAGCTGGAGTACCCGGAGAGAACCACCGAGCAACGACGGTCCGACGGGTAAATTGAATGGGTTAACGTATATTAATTGATGGCGTGACAATGCACAAAGATTTTTATGTTCGTGTATCGAAATACAGAGAAACACTTTCAGCTATAAGTACATCTCAAACAAATGCCACAGGAAACACGTTGTGTTAGAGGATGGCGTCTGTCTTCTGTATTTACTTTGCATTTTTCAAGTGTTAGTGACATATGCTTTAATTACCGGTTGCTCATAGTCCGCAATTTACTTTCGCTAATTTATGTACATTGAAACGTTAGAGAAGTTAATTAAAGTTTCAAAAAATAATGATTAAATTGTAATCTCTTTTATTGGAGTAATTTGCAGTTTCACACGATCTAGCCTAACATCATTATTGGTAATTAAAATATGATTGAAAGCAGGTGCTACGGAACTCAGTAAATCTAATAACTGGTTGTTATCCCCTACATTATCATTTCCAATATTACGCACAGTAACTGTCATAAATGAATGTGCACATATTATTTCCAAGTTCTTTTTAGATAGGGCCAGGGTGCCAGAGCAATTTCCCCATAGATCCCAGGAGTTTAGAACCGAATGCTCTGAACTCGGAAAGTGAACTCATACAGAGTTTGAATATATTTCAGCCTCTCTATAATTCGAAAAATAACAAGGGTATACCATTCAGATCTTATAATTATCTTTGTTTTTCAGGGGTTAAGGATTTCAGTTTGTTATGCTTGAATATCGCGTGAAAGAAAAATCGATGGGTGGTTAGCAAATAACAAAAGGGACAACCAATAGTTAAGTAGGGTAATCGTAAGTACTAATTTAACCCAACAGCATGGTGGATCTCTTGGATTAAATTATTACGGCACCACCCTACAAATACAAATGGATTCACCCGAATCCCTATATCCAGTATTGTACACAGTAAGGGTTAGCTTTAATGTTAAAAGCTGTCTACTTTATATGCAAATGAATTTTGCTTTCGAATCGCACTGGGGTCACAGAGATGAAAGCGTCACTTGAGCAGCGCTCTAGACTAATCATCATGGATCTTACTTTTCCGGGAAACCACACATTTTAACCACAAACCACACATTGTGCATTGTGATTGTGCATACACATACCTGTAGTTATTCATCTTGGCGTACATATTTACATGTACACACGCGTATGTATCTGTATGTGATTGTGCATACACATACCTGAAGTTATTCATCTTGGGGTACACATTTACATGTACACACGCGTATGTATCTGTATGTATGTTCATGGGTGACCACCCCATTGTCCACGTGGGGGCACGGTGGCGTTGTGTACTAAGGCGTACTGCAAGTCGATGGTGCACCTGTCTTCAACCAATGCCAACCCTGCTTGTGTGGAGTCAGTATGTTGGGGAGCTGACAGTTGCTCGCCGTTGCTCGGTGGTTCTCTCCGGGTACTCCGGCTTCCTCCACCCATAAAACTGTCGCGGTTATGATTAGCCATTGTGCTGAAATATGTGACCTTAAACACTAATAAATACATAATAATAAATACATGGGTGACCATATACAAAATCCCCAAATTTTGAGAAGTATGAGAGGTCGGTTCGGGGCTGAAAATAAGGGACCTTCGAACGGGTAGCTGCAAGAAGATACACGCTAGGACAACCAACAAACACATAAATTAATTCGAAGGTGACCTGAAACGCACTATGACTGAAACGTGCAAGCTATTGTGTCAAGCGCGGACCGACTGCTGCTTTCATTTCGTAGCCATACGACTGTAACCTGTTAGTATGAGTTAGCTTACGCCCTGAACCTTGCTGCATTATACTGGAAGATGCTCACAAGCGGTTCAGTTGGAACTCAGCAGAACGTAGCAGAACAATCCCCACGAATAAGATGTTATTTAGTGACTTGACCCAGCTCACGTGAGTTTAAGTATGCGTGGGCGGGGCGACTGGGATAGGGTTGCGTGGGGATTAGAGCGTGGAGGTGCGCATGGCGATGTGAAACTGAAGACCAAAGCGGGGAGTGAATTTTGACCCGTTCTTTAACGGGCCCCAACCCTTTCTAATTTAACTTTCCGCTCTTCTTCCCAGAACACTTGAATTTCTCCCGTCGGAAAAGAACTTGCTACTTACTTAGTGACGAGGTTACGATTTATGTAAGTGCTAATATTCGTTGGATTCGATGAGTGTGGTCGCATTTCGTATGGAGGGGCGTGGAAGGGATAGTAAATAAAGACAAGAGCGGACAGGAAATTTCGTTCGGGTCGTGACACTGTCGGGAGTCGTTCGAGGTATATTTCCGGTTTTATCCCCCGCGGCACTGTGGAAGTTCCTCCACCGTAAAGTAAACGGGACAACACAGAAACGGATATTCTATTTTCGTCTGTGCTTCGCGATTCGGACTTTCACAATATGTTATTCATCTTGGCCCACTGGTATATAAGATTATCTCAATCCGATCAAGATCTAATCGAGAAAAATGTCATTTTTATTAACACAGCGCTGTAAGAGTGAGTATATTATTACGTAGACGAATGTATTTATGATCATTTTTTACAACTATTCTCCTTCTTATGAAATTTATAGAAGATCTATATAAAAATAATACTTGGAGCACAGCTGGGGCGGCTTGGAGTAAGTAGACTCTTGTGAGCCGCTCTGGCTGTGTCCGAAGACACCCGTAAATAAACCAAAAACGGTAGGGGATGCGTTGGAAACTTCGATGTTCTTTTTGCCACCATCTGTATCACTTAACAGTGATTATTTGTGAAATAAAGTTGAATTGAATGTATTGAGGACATTTATGAGCATGGTTTGGATACGCCCCCGGAAGTAACCCGTAGAATCCATCGGTCCGTAAGGTCAGCGTTCAGTTTTCAGCGATTTTCTGGAGAAAATAGGTATCTTCTTCAGGCAGAGGTAGCACGCCTCCCGCGCTGGTCCTTCCCAATAGAGAAACGGGCCTACGCTGCTTGTAAAGTTAGAACGGCACCTGTTGGAAAAGGGATAAAAAAGAACTCTCCGCGAAACGATGATACGGCTGACATCTGATGGACGCCTACTGAAAAAAGCCCGAGAAGAAGACGACAAAAAAGGAGGTGATTATCGTATTAACCTTCACATCTCTTCTCACTCGCATTTCATTGAGGTCTTACAACAAAACCGTCTTATTCACATCTGGGTATCCAACGACCAGGTCCCCTGCACCCCACTCCCAGCACACCTAGCTTATAAACGACTGGCCTTCGGCACCCCTTTTTCGATCGTATGAGACCACGAGGGCTTTGAGAAAATCCCTCAATGAAGTCTTACAACAAAACCCTCTTATCCTCATCTCGGAAAAAGGATTTATCTAACCACAGACATATACACTAAAGAGGGATTTGCCTGGTGGGATTCCATAAGAAGGATGTCTATTGAAGGATATCTATTCGAGGATTATTATAATCCCTGATGGGTACGGGTGCGGGATGGGAAAATCTCACCCGAGGGCTTGCCGAGTGTCTGGACCAAATATCTTGTCCCGAGGGTGAGATTTTTCCATCCCACACCCGTATCCATTAGGGATTACTTTTCTCCCCCACCATACAGCGGTTACGTTAGAGATAATCGGCGGTCACGTGCTGATATAATCAACTCATTTGGTATTCGTTGTTTTGAAAAACTAATGACACCATCGGAAAGAGCATGCAAAAGTAATGTATATACCAAAGGTATCTACCACGAAATCAATTAGGAACGGTGGCATCTTGGGGTCTAAAGAGTTTTAGAGCATCAAACTTTGATCACACGGCATACTGATGACGTCAATATGAATTAGTTGGTAGCAAAAAACTGATACGATATGCATAACGTCATAATAACGTTATAAATGTATAACGTCACATGGGTGGGGTGGGATACATCTGTCTCTCCCTGCTATCACACCCTGGACAAACGTATGTTACACATGCAGTGGGGGCGGGTGGGGGGGGGGGGGGAGAAAGTTATGGTTCCTAGCACCTGATTGGCTTCTGGTTTCTAGACCGCCCACACATTCAAATGTCTAAGAACACTACTGCTGACTTCTCTATATTCATCATCATGTCCTATGATCAAGTTCTACTGTAGTCACCCAACTATAGTCTTCTACCACTCTTACAGCCTTGCACGATTACTACTGACATCTAGCATTACTACAGGCTTGTTATCGCAGATTGATCGACGACTCGAATCTTATCGAGCAAATAAGCCATCGGGTAATTGCTCGAACGAGTGACTCCACACACGACTCCTATCCTCATCTCGGAGAAAGGGATGCCATGAATGTGGGAGAGGAATAGTCTACATCGGTAATAAGATCACTGTAAGAACAAGTGGAACAGGGTTAGGGACAGACAGAAAACAAATCAAATCTAAAAAAGTAACTAAATATGGATTTTGATCCAGAATGAAGGATCTTCCACATTATCAAACAATACTCCAGAGCAACCCCAAACCTACAGATCACCTGCCAAGACAGAGACTGCTTTGGTTGGTTGAACGCTACTAGCAGTCGTTCTATTTGCAAAACATCCCCCCCCCCCCCAGTGGGAATACGATTAGTATTCTACCACCACGAAAATACACCTGGCACGCACTTCACTTTATTCCCCGGCCTGTTAGGCCGAACAGAAATCAAGTGATACTATAGAAACCACGAAGCAGGCCTCTGTCAACAAAACTGCCAACGGACACACCAGCATATTAACAACTTACAGCAACGACCACTGACACAAAAATATCACCGCGGAATTGCATTGTGACATGACGTCATTTGCAAGGTACTGTTCAAATCCCGCAATATATTAAAAACTAGGTAGGATTTTTGTTGTGTGTATGTATCACACGTCTGAACATCAGCTGCATGAACGAATATTTATGGGGCTCTATCAACATAAATTCGCATTGCGAAAACGTTTATTAAACTATTCATTAACATCTCAATATTCAGAAAACAAAAAAAAAAAAAACAATTATCCCCAAATCGTCCATATCACCTGGCGAAGGGTTAAAATATCTCTACAGTAGAGCTGAAACAGTTAAGGGGGGTTCTTTGTCGATTAATCACGTGGATTAACCTTGGTTAACCGATTAATCACTTGTCCAAATAGATATCTGAATAACTGCCATACCATTGATGATTTACAGTATTAACCCTTTACCCAACGTAACAAACAAAACCGACTAGGTCTATATACAGATATCTCCATTCAAATTTATTATGTTTTCAATTTTTGTCACAAAAACATAGCTTATGACCCTCATTGGAACGAGCTCAACGAGCTCGTTCCAATGAGATGTCATAAGCTATGTTTTTGAGACAAAAATTGAAAATGTTTAGTAATTAATAAATGTATTTTGCAAGTATCGTCTGCTACCCGCAATGGGTAAAGGGTTAAGAATGACCAATTCCAGCGACTGATACAGTATGATGATCATGCAAGTAAACAAGTATGTCTGCACGTAATTTGCATGCTTTACTCTGTCTCATATAATTGATGTGAGTCAGTGTGACATTTTTTGCCTGTTTTGGGGCAAGTTTGTTCCTTTGTTAACCCATATAATACAGTAGATCAAAAGTACCGCTAATCGATCAATTACTTTTTTGACGCTGATCATTGGTTAATCGATTAATCGGTTAACCGTTTCAACTCAACTCTACTCTACAGTTAATTTCAATTATTTCGGTTCATATTTGACACCCTATTGTGTTATTTTCATGCTGCACAGTTTGTGAAGTGGATTGTCTACCCACCTGCTATGTGAGGTGTTTGGGGATCTTATGCCGCAATACCGACGTCTTAGTATTATATTCAGTGGGCTGTCTTGTCATCGGATCTAAAACGCCAACCTCACGGGGGCATGGTTAAGCCTGACAGTTGGTTATCGCTGCGCAGTGACCGTCTTCGAGATTCTCGACAGACTCGACCCCTAAACATTCCGACACGAAATGATTCTGCGGCCGAGTGTATTTATTTATTGATGTTTAAGGTCATATACGTCTGCACAATGGCTAATCATGGCCGGGACAATTTTACGGGTATAGGAAGAAGGAGTACCCGGAGAGAACCACCGAGAAACGACGAGCAGCTGCCAGCTCCCCAACATCGTAACTCCGCACTGCAGCAGAGGCAGGGTTAGTTTGGTTGAGGACATGGCGCACCATCAACGTGCAGTACGCATCAGTACACGGCGTCATCGTGTCCCATGTGGACGATCGGGGTTAAGTGTCTTGCCCAGTGACACACGCGGGAGTCCGAATCGATCGCTCAGACAGTCACCCAGCTGAGGACTAATCGGGCTCGACGTTGCTTAACTTCGGTGATCTGACGAGAACTGCCGACCAAGTGAAGCTGATCCCTTATGAAAAGACAAGCAAGAACTCTTCTGTACCCATACTATGTCACGGGCCATTTAATGTTAATGGCAAACAGGTTCCAATTTTAACCAGAAAGCGAGATTGGTTATCAGTCTCAGCCTGCGTCCTATCGGCTGTGGGCTTGAAATGTTGAACATTCTATATGGCCAATCCACTAGGTTTTTACATTGGAAAACAATAATAACGATAGTCCTAATTAGTTAGATTTATGTTGGTCAATATATTAATTATTCAATTACAGTGACTATTAATAACTAATAGTATTGCTTCAGAGTGAATGATGGGACCGGCGAAAAAACTGCTGCCTGAAAGTGTTTTTAAGCAAGTCGTAATATCTTATGAGACTGGGTGAGTGCACATGCATCGGGACCTTGACGTGTGTACTCACCCACACACGCGTGTGTGGGGGAGGGGGAGGGGGCTGATTTGTCTCGACTGTGATAGCTCAAGACCCAAATGATAAAAGTTTCCAACGACATCATCATCGAGGGCCCTTCTAGGGTATACCTCGATGGCGTTGTTGGTTAGTCATACGGGATTATACAGTTCAGAAACTCAAGACTTCTTGGAAATTTATTTGTGGATAAATAGCATATACATGCAGTAGTCAGGGCGTAACTTCTTAGTTAATAAACACGTATCGTACTCCAAATGCTGATGATAATGGTAATGCTAACCTGGCGGACTGGCCGTATGGCTCAACGACAAAATTTCCGGTGGGTCCCTTTAGAGCCCTCCTCCCCTCCCACAAACCCCCCCCCCCCCCCCAAGTGATGCAACCCAAAACCTCTTTGCACATGAAAAGTCGTGGAAATGACCAAAAGGCGAAATGGATCTGATTACACAGACTGTCGGTACAACGAAATGCCCTCTATGTGGACAGTCATTGCACTCCACATGGGGAACATTTCGATATACCAGCAGTCTAGTGTGCCGCTGGTTGCCCAGATGCAATAAACAAAGCTCCTTCAATTTGAAAAATCAAACCTTCCTCCCACTGGGTCGAACTATGATCGGTCCGATGGGTCTGGAGCCCACTTGATGCAACCATTGTTGCCGAATGTGCGATGAAGATGATACAAAAGTGTCATCGAAATGTCCTCAACGTGAACTGCCATTGATTGTTCAGATGTAAGGAAGCGGCGTTCTTTCGGTTCGAAAAGTCTAAAGTTTATCCGAGGCTAGGTCCTTCTTGGTGCATTTTCCAGTAACTTTTCATGGCCCAGTCCGCCCATTGCTGATCCGCCATCTGCCCGCATTGTGCCGAACTATGGTCTTCCCGATGGGACCCCTCCCCCCTCCCTAGGTAGTACCATGTTGCCTAATGATCGATGAAAATGATACAAACATGCCATCGAAATGTTCTCTTTGTGGACTGCCATTTGATCGCTCAGATGCAAGGAAACCGCGTTCATTCAGTTCGAAAAATCAAAATTTTCTCCTGATCTGGGGCCCTCTTCGTGCATTTCCTGATAACTTTTCGTGGCACAGCCCGCCCCATGCTGATCCGCGATCTGTCCGAATCGGGTACGACTGCCGTCTATTTGTATGGCAGATTGTGTGTATGGCATAAAAGCAAGTATCAAATCTAGTTTTGTAAGGCCCAAAAAAGTAAAAAATCTGTTTCTCAGGCCCTCCGGCGTGGTCCTTTTGGCTGTTGTGTGCTCTCATTTCATAACCAAATTAAACTTAAAAAAATAATAATTAAATGGTTTATGTCCTATTTTTACCCATGTTAATAAAATTGATAAATTTGTCCCTTGATTTAGTGTGAAGTATTCGGCCAATTGGGATATTCGAATATTCGTCGAACTTAACGAGCGAATATTCGAATAATATTCGATTAGTTGGAAAAATTTAAGAAAAAAATTGTATAAAATATGACATATCTTTTGTTACGGAATACACATGTGCATATGTAATATATAACTCCTGGTTAATAGTAATAAACAGATATGTTTACACACTGAACATATATGTCATATTCACAAATGAATAATATCGAAACTCTTCGGCTCTCTGTCGAAACTTTTACATGCCCCTGTTAAAAAAGTGTAGCATCCTCACAGTTTGCGGTTTAAGACGATTTCTCTTCTCGGTAACTGTTAAACCTGCAGTTGAAAACGCCCTTTCCGAGGACACGCTTGTGGCTGGTGCACCAAGGTAGAACTTTGCTAGTTTTGCAACCTCTGGGTGTTTGCTTTCATCGTCCGCCACCAATTGAGCCAGGGGATCATCATCCTCGGTCAGGTACAGGTCCAATGCCCTTTTGGTGGTTACATATACACCCTTTTTTGGCTACTTTTGTTTTGGAGATCCATAACAGTCAAACGATGTCGAACCATATAATGCCTTTAGTCTCAATTCTTTAGTATTTGGTTGCTTATCCTCCGAGCCAGTTATGTCTTGAAGATCATCGTCATGAGACTCGCTGGGTACGGATTCTTTATCCTGTGAATTAGATATTATCTCAACCAGTTCGAACGGACAATCTTGTGTGCTTGCTTGCAAAAGTCTTCGGTAACAAAAGGAAGATCCTTCATCCTTGGGTCCAGAACAGCTGCGACCTGCATCGTCTCGCGAATGCCGTCGTCGTCAGACGCTGTTCCAGGTAGGCCGAAAAAGGCGTCTTGGCTTCTTTTATAAAGGCGAGGTCTGTGTCACCTGGCTTCATAACGGAGGTCAGCAGGTTCAAAACCACTACATATGTCGAAGAAATGGAACATGATTTTTCAGCTCCCATCGCCGTAGGTACATTCAGCGTCCCCAAGTGCCGATGCCTGAATCCAAACCCCGGAGATGGTACGAGTTCATGTACTTCCGTCTTCTTGCTGTCCATCAAAACGTTTGTGATGGGCTTTTTCATGGCAATAAGACGATTCAGCATCTCATATGTGCTTTCCCATTTTGTTGGACATTCTTGTTTAAGTTGTCTGTAAGTCAGTTTATCACTTTCAGAGTTGTTTTCAGAGATGTCTTCGTTCTTAGGGTTCTCAGTCTTAAGCGGTGAATGATGGAAATGAGTTACAATCGTTTTAGCAGTTCTAGAACCGTAGCTGCATCTTCATGTGTGATTCCTTTCAATATGGTGCATTGCTGGAAATGATCGATGGAAATCCATTTCTGATGTAGCTTTCTTTATGTTCACACCACTGTCGCGTACGACTGCCACCCCAGGCTGCTGTTTTAAGGTGCTGTTTTAGGTTTTCTGCAGTATGTGAACCAGGACAAGATTTTACTTCCAAACATTTAGATGACATCTCTCAGTTTTCGTCGATCACCGATGCCGTCACGCTCATATAGGAATTTTGCGAACCAGATGGCCAAATGCCTGTAGTAAGGGCGCGTATCTGGTTTCCTGGCTGTGTGATTAAGTCGCGTATCGTTTTTCGCAAATCTGAATAACTTGTCTCCATGCTCTGCGTCATGGTTTTTGGCATCACCTATGATGGGTTAAGTGCTGTCGCCAGATCTTTGAAATATTCCTTTTCGACTACTCTGAAGGGTTCATAATGTTTGGCAATAAACCTTTTCAGCATGCCGGATATGTTTTCTGTTCTTCTGTGGTGCGTTCATATTTTTGTGTAACAGTTTGAGAAGGAACACGTGTAAAGTGTGTCGTGAGACTATTTGATTAAGAGACATCCGCTGTAGTATCAGTGTAACCGTCTTTATTCTTAATGTGATTCCACAGATTTGTATTTGTGCCACAATACTTTAGAATCTATTTGGGATTAGCTTTGATGTTACCTCTTTCTTTTGTTTGTCTAGCGTAAAAATAAGCCCAGATATCTTATTCTAATGACCCGATGCTATCTTTGTCAAAGAATGAAACAAGTCTTTCACTATATAAAACGGAATAGAAACAAACGGGAATCAATCAGAATAATTGCAAACGTCCATATTCACCGTGTTAATGCTTGTTCCACATGTATCTGCGTGGCATATATTGTACATAATTCCAGGCCACTCTGCGCTCGACCTTTTACAGAAATAATTATATTATAGGTGCGTAGTACAATTTCGCTGATCGACATATGGCATATTGTAGGCGGACAACTGCATAAAACGAACACCCCTATTTCTGTGTATGGGTTGATCACCGAATATTCGAATAGTGAAAATCGACAGCATTCGCTATTCGATCGAATATTCGAATATTCGCATATTCGGACCGAACACGACCTTGAGTGCAACAAGGCTTCTGACACTCAAGGGCCGAAATGCACCACCACCATGCTATTCTGTGGATTATGAGACCTAAAACATAAAAGAAACCAAGAAATAATTACAAATATAAAAAATAAACTAAAACTCCTCCCCTCCCACATGCAATTTTACAAAAAATGGTCTGAGAAACAGAAGATCTACTTTGTGGGGCCTAACAAAGT
This sequence comes from Pictodentalium vernedei, assembly GCA_031216915.1. Lineage (NCBI taxonomy): Eukaryota > Metazoa > Mollusca > Scaphopoda > Dentaliida > Dentaliidae > Pictodentalium > Pictodentalium vernedei. The sequence goes on from CM062297.1 coordinate 313,933,379, forward strand.
ACATGTTTACTAGCAAGAGCGAACCTATGGCTAAGACTCCAGTACAAACGAAAATGTTCCAAATTAAAAACAAATAATAGGGGTGAGGAGGGGAGTCACACATCCCAAAAACCACCTTTCCTGTGCCCATAGGTGGTGGTTTTATTATTTTCCCTCGTCTGCGTACCCCGTTTCTTCCATTATTTGTATTGGTCTCTTACACTCCATTGTTCGGGAAATACGAACAGCGTAGAAGTGTGTATTTATCTTTTTAGAAGACATCAGTGGTTAATTCGCGGCATGAAGCCTGCTGCAACATTTTCCTTTATAAAAAGTAGAAGCGTTTGGATTAAAAAGTAATTTGAAATATGACTATATGTTATATATCTTCTATCAGGTAATCAAAAATTTCATATTCTACTCGCGTAAAATTCGCATTAAAAATAGGTATGCTTCAGATAACATGTTTCCAATAGTGGGAACAACAGGTGGAGAGTAAGTGGGGATTATTTAACTTCAATATATATTTTCTAAAGAAGTTTTATAACCCTTGGCAATATTCAATATTTAACCATTTGTACGCTCATTTTCTGGAATGGTATCGCCTTTGCGTACACTTAGAGTGAGATGGGTCAGTCCAGTATCAATATATAGGGAGGGTGAAATAATAACTGCAGTCTGCAGCCATTTGGCTGCAGACTGCAGTTATTATTTTATCCTGAACGTTCCGTGTACATCCCTCTAGAAATGAGACAAAAATGGGACGAAATTATGCCTTGGACCGAAATATCGATCTTACGAGTTGAAATGGTTAACCTAAACCAGAGAAAAACACAAATTATATTCCCGTGGCAATAATTCACTGTTTCCCTGCCAGTTGTTAGTGCTGTTTTTTTTTTATAAGAATCCGCTGGTCAAAGCAAAATATTTATCAGGTAACAATTGGATTTTAGTTTGACGGAGTTTTCTGGGAACTCAAGAAAAAAGGAACTCCAAGCGTTAGGTCCTGAATGACAAATGACTGGAAAAATATTTTATGCGAGAATGGAGACGGACCAAGGAAACATTATGTTGTACTCCACTTTAAAATGAAAGAAGCAACAAGTCTCTTTAGTCACTACCTGATGATACTTTTAAAAAAACAAAGACAAAGCAAATTCTCTAAAATTAAATAACAAATAAATAAATAAATAAATAAATAAATAAATAAATAAATAAATAAATAAATAAATAAATATGAATTGAGCCTAAGGTAAAGTGTTAAATATTCCATATAGATACGCATTTGAAACTGGTGTAGACATTACTATGTACGACTTAAATACACCATATGCTGTCTTGGCGCCGTTTTAATGGATATACGATCTATCTATGATGTGTATATTTTAGTAAGTAACGAGGAGACAGCTCCATAAATATATACTCTTTGTCTTTTAAGACTAGTGTTAAAAACCAATACGGTGGAATATGTCAAACAGCTAAAGGGTAGTAAAACGAGACAACCCGAAATTATCCCATCTATTCTTAACCAAACACAAGCTGCAGGTGAAACTACCGATATTGCCCTCAAATAAGTCACAAAATACCACATTTCTTCTTCAACGCGAGAAAATATTACCATCCATTGGAACGATCTCGACGAGCACTTTCCAATGAGGAGGCATATGCAGTGCTATTGAAAGGAAATAAAATTTTTGAATGATCTGTGTGTAAAACGCAAGGCTCATTCGATGGATAAAGAACACTCCAAAATGTTATTGTCGACGTTGCTGTTGTGATCCTATTAATTGCAGTATTTAAATCGCCTCTATCACCATTGAAAGTTTATTGTTTTTTTCCCAAAACTGTCCGTTTTAAGAGGGGTCATGCGCTATGCTTTTGAGGCAGAGACGAAACTATCGACCCTTTGAACACGAGAGACCGCTTTTCCGTCCAATAACGTGACACTTCATAATTTTATTGAGTATGATGGTTGCTAAGTGCTTGGGTGGGGTGGCTGCATGTTGAAACTATTAAATGCTCTACTCCCAAATAATTAATATGGACTCTCCTAATTACTGCCATTGAAACGGCGTGGAAGATGCCACCGTGTTTCAAAGGGTTAATATGTTTCAATAAAAGTTTTATACAGTATTGTCTCCGGTCGTTTTACATAAAGGGTTACTTCCACCTTGAATTTTTAGACGAAGATGAAACCAATGATTGTTGTGAGACCCACCTATCTCCCAGAAAATGCCCTAAAATTGAATAAAAGTTTTAAAAGAAAGCTCAACGATTGTGCGGGTACCACTGGCGTCATTCACGCATATTGAAGCTCTCGGACCACCAGTCTAATTCCGTAGGGATTTCGACGCTGTCCTGGGCTGTTTATTTACCTAATTTTTGTCGTAAAATGCGCGCAGACGACCTTTGATACAATGTGGTGTCTCTTCGCTCGCAAAGATGTACAGATATTCTTTCTAGGCCCAGTTATAGATATTCCAATCATTTTATTTTGACATGGGATTTAACGACACTTTCTACAGCCATGGTCACCTTGAGTCGAACAGTTTTACGATTGAAGGAAGTCGGAGTACCCGGAGAGAACCACTGAGCAGCAGCGAGCAACTGTCAGACTCCCCCCGTGTACTAACTCTACACAAGTAGGGTTAGCATTGTTTGAAGGCAAGTGCGTCATCGACGTGCAGTACGCCTTAGTACACAGCCCCACCGTGCCCACGCGAGCAATCGGGATTAAGTGCCTTGCCCAAGGAAGCAACGCAGTTACCCCTGGCGGGAAACGAACCGCATATCTTTTGGTTGGAAGTCCAACGCTGTAACCATTGAGCCATCGTGCTCCCATTCCAAATAATAGGTATTTAATTCGCCTTGAAAACACCAAGATATTGTCACAATTAGTGGACTACGCAACATAATCATAAAACTACAGCTGTGGTGAGTCTTCAATAACCCTTTGAACTCTAGTGGTATCTTCCATGCCTGTTCAAAGGCAGCAATTAGAAGAGTCCATATTCATTATTTTGGGTAGACCAATCAATATTTTCAGCGTGCAGCCTCGGGGCTGCACGTTGAAAATATTCATTGGTTTACCCACGCATTTACTGAACAGCCATCCTATTTAATGACGTTATGACGTATCATGTTCCTGGGCGGAAAATCGGCCACTCGGGTTCAAAAGGTTAATGACATCTGTTAAATCACATCTCGATTGAGATGCATTTCTTGCGTCGATTCAAAGAAAATGAATGTTTATGTTATTTCTTAGATTCAGTCGCCTGTGATATTTGAGTTGGTTCGCTTTTCAGGCCAGTGTTCCAGAGAATTTAATATAAACACGGACGGTGGACTATTTAAGGTCTGGACTGGTTTCAAGCGATAACAGCGTCGAATATCCCTACAAAATTAGACTGGTGGCTTGAGAGTTTGACATGCCACACCAAGTATTAGACTGGTACAGTAGCAACCGCTACGCGGTTATTGAGAATTAGTGGGAAAAGCTTATGATTGTTTGGGACTATTTTTTATTCGTTTTACATTTATTATATTTTCATTGTTATCTGAGCTGCTCACCACTAGCGTGAAAGACTTGTAGAAAAACAAATTATTACCACAAACACTTAATATCGTTAGTAACTGTTAACCAGCAATAAAGTACGGAATGGCTTTAGTGGGCATGACAATTTTGTTCTTACTTATGTAGTTGGCACGCACAGTGTGTGTTATTACTGCATATAACATTGTAGTATGATCCTTTCTCTTGTGGCACTCGCTTTCCGCATTCCGCACTTCTGTATCTTAGAGCCAACTGAATGTCGGCGCAGCTTACTTCACAGATAAACCAAAGGGTCGTTTAGAGTAATTGCCCGAACAGCTCCTCGACACTTTCGCGATACGCAGGACTTACTTTCGATAGCCCTGTATTAGAACCGAGTGGACTTCAACGAACTTTTTTGCCTCGTGTGCCCATGTGATGGTTCGAATTGCGACACAATATAACTTGTACTATCGAGTTTGTTTCAACCCTTGTATTTAGTATTTCTGAATCTATTATTATCTCACAGTCTGACGTCAATTAAGACGTCAAATGACCTGTACAGACTAGTGGTGTGACACCACTGTTGCTTGAACTGTCGACGCTGTGTTTTACCGTTTAGTTCGCTCACAGATGAGATAAAATATTTTGAAATCAGAATTTATTTAGCGGCGCGTGTATGCGTATTGCGTAGAACAGTTCTTGACACTGTTAATGCGGTATTCAATTCTCAGGAAGATTCAATAGACCTGTGAAACAAAAAATGAACCTGTATACATACTGGATACACTAATATGCGGAATTCGCTATTACTTCTCATTTTCATTTTTACTCTCATATATTTTTTTTACATATAGAGGGTACCTACTGTTTCTGAGTGAGTATCGGAATTATCTGATTCGTGGCTGCAAAGGAATTTAAAAATTAAATTCCTTTGCAGCCACGAATGAGATAATTCCTATACTCACTCAAAAACAGCAGGTATTCTTTTTATTATATGCGTTGCGTTGTTTTTTTTTTTGGTTTTTTTTTTGGCGATTAAAAGAGGTAATGTGGTGTTTTCATTGCAATCAAAAACCGGAGGTGGAGAAAATGATGACAGTGTCAACAAAAATCACCTGACGCAGCTGACCCATTTACTTATTGGCCCCGATTTCAAAATCAAACTACCACACAACAAAATAGTTCCACATAAATCCTCTTAGAAAATGGCTATATTTTCAGTTACGCACACAAAATCAACGAACGCTTGTGAAAGTGGTTTATGACATTGCCCCAAAAACAAAGGGTGGCACATTTATTCAAAAGTAATAAAAGTGCACTGCACAGATGGTTCAAATTGTTTTTAGCATATTTGACAATCACTATCACTGTCACTATCACTGAGTCGGATTTTCTTGTACTTCTTTTTGGACTATTCACAACACTAACTTTGTTACTTTGAGACGAGCGAAAATACACATTTACCGGTGCTTCGTGTATTGGACATATAAAAAGTAAGTTCGTCGGCGGAGTAATTTCATTCTAATTTTTTTGCGTGATTAGATTAATCTACAGAGGGATATTCCCTAAAATCTATCGTGACGATAGATATAGAAAAATATCGGTTAAAAATTTCTCGCTATCTTTAAAAAAAAATATAATATAAACTGTTTCTGTATTGTTCAAGCATAATAAGCTGGCATAAATATTTCTGAATTTATAGCGTTCTTCGGTATTTTGCAACCAAAAATGCAATACATTCTGTCCAGAAATCCCGCCGACATCTTTTGAAGAAAATGCCGTGTCACTTGGATTGGTTCCTTTTACCAAGTCACTGTACTCTTCTAAAATTCAGTATTCAGGAGACGTACATATAACTCGGCTCGTTCGCCAAAAATTCAAATTGGCGTGTTTTGCGATGTTACCTACGTTGTCCCGGCTTGCGGTGTATATTTTACAGTTCTTTTTCAATATTGAACATATGATTTCAATTTCCAACCCAAATTTACTTTTATATCTCTAAAAAAACATTTATTGGGAATCATATTCAAATTTCAGAAATGTGACTTGGTACTCGACCGATTAATTAAAAAGCAAATATGTCTGAGGAATTTTGACTATGAACATCCAATTTTCATAACTAGGGAACTTTTCCTTGATGATGTCAAGAAATTAAATCTTTGTGGATACTAGGTAGATAGATAGTCCACTGGAAAAAAAGTCTTTGACTCTGTTACAAATTTTATCCACCGTGTCTAGATGGAGATGTTTAACTTTTATTCACCGTGTTCAATGTTGTCAGTATTGGCGTGGTAGTGTTATGCAACCTCCGAACTTTGAACGAACATTCAGATGGCCAAGGCAATGAATGTGATGACTTAAGATTTCAAATTACGTATTTCCGCTTTAGAAGTACTTTTTAAAACCATTTTTGTTATGGAACATTCACCCTCGATTATATTACATAAGATGTCTGCGTGAATTCTTCCCCAAGTTCGCGATTTGTCTGTAACTTTCATTTGAACATTCTGTTTTGTTGTTTTTTGTGTCGGAGATTCTTTTTCAAGGTTTGTTTCGAACTGAGATCTTAACCTCAAAAGTGTACCCCCCCCCCCCCCCCCCCCCCCCCACACACACACACACTGTCCAATAAGATTGACATTCTTTAGAAAGAGTTTTCGAGAACCACTAACTGATAATACTTGGAGATTGTGTCGGGGCATTCCCTCTCAAAACCAACTCTGCACGGGTGTCTTGTCCCAAATCGAGTTTCGTACCGGGATCTTTCATCCATTTTTTTTTTTGGGGGGGGGGGGGGAGGGTGTTTGTGTTTGTGCGTGGGAAGGGTGCCGTTTCGACTGTTTTCAAATGAAGATACTAACCCCCATAATTTGGAACACTGTCCAATAAACTTGAAATTATTTTAAAAGAATATCTTGTAAACCACCAGTCACAAGATGTGGTATTCATCTTCCTTCAGTGAGAGAGATTCAAGTTTGTTCATAGAATGCTTCTTGTTTATGTTCTAATACAAAGAGGTTGCATGATATATGCACAAAATAAGAGTGTCTCGTGCGCATTTTCTCGCGCGCTTGTGCTTGCACAAAACGTTTTCTTGTTTATACATTGGTTCATTTTCTCAATTGTACCCAATGAGGACTCACACAAGTTGAATAAATCATCATTAAATTAATATATATATAAGGGGGTGGGTGGGTAGGGAATTACATGTATCGAACTGAATTCTTCCCTAAGAATCGAAACACTTGTGAATCTGGGAACAGTTTAAATTGTTACAAATAACATTTAGTGAGCATGAAATAAAATTTCTTGTCTCGGAATCACTTCTCCCGTCCAGTTAAAGTCTTCTTGTTCTCAGTCGGGAGAAGACAATCTGATCTCTTTTTCACCAAGGTGGATAACCAAAAGCTCTCTCGTACAATTTTCTGCGTCGCTTTTATTTGTAGACACCTTTCTGGGACGATGCGTTTTTTTCAGTGACGTTTTTTGTAAAGCCAAATAACTCTCTCTTGGTCAGTACAGTCCGTCTTTCAACGAGCACACTTTTGTTACTGCGACATTCTTTCATCCTGTATCCATCTCTGCTCACAAGGGTAGGTCATAAACTTCAAAATGACATGGAAAATAAATTGCCTTTATCCTTTTTTGCCACGAAAAATGACACACATACTACATCTGTTTTCGAAGCTTAAAATATTTCGACCCGCACCCCATGTTTTCAAGCTCTGAAAATCTGTTTTCACAGCATGCTCATTTTGTAAACTCAAAGGCCAAATAGCAACGCCGAGCTATGTACGCTCTTGACAATAAATATGCCAACTTCATCGCAATGTCTTCGGATGGTTATCAGCACAAAGGTGAGGGCAGTTGATGACAGTTCCGATGTTAACTGGAAATAAGTGGACTTCTGGCTAGACATCTCGCTAAGGCGTAAAGTTGATACTTTTACTACTATGTAAAAAAGTAAGATTATATTGTATACCTTTGTTTTCATATATACGTTTGTAATGTTGTCGATGCTCATGGGTCGTCGTTAGCTCATGTGGTATGGTGGTAGAACAATTAGGGCTAGGCGATTCCGTGCAGTAGTGCCGAGATCGACACCCGTCTGCGCCAACTGCAGGAAACATTATTTATTTATTTATTGGTGTTTAAGGTCACATACTTATGCACAATGGCTAATCGTGACCGTGACAGTTTTACGGGTGGAGGAAGCCGGAGTACCCGGAGAGAACCACCGAGCAACGACGAGCAGCTGTCAGCTCTCCAACATCGTAACTCTGAACTCTGCACCGCAGCATAGGCAGGGTTTTAGATTGGTTGAAGACATGCGCACCGTCGACGTGCAGTACGCCTCAGTACACAGCGTCATCGTGCCCCCATGTAGGCAATCGGGGTGAAGTGTCTTGCCCAAGGACACAACGCGGTTGCCGCAGGTGGGATTCGAACCGAGGACCTCTCGGCTTGCAGCCTGCACCTCTACCAACTGAGCCACCGCGCCCCCGCAGGAAACATTATATTTCCAGTTCAACAGTCTCGCACCAAGCACAATGCCTGGTGGAATTCTTGCCTGAAATAGGGGATATATACGTCTATAATGTAGCATATTTTTAAAAACACTGGCACAGTTTTAAGTCGACACTAAATATTTCAAACACAGAGTAGTCGTGATGTCACTAAGGTAATTGCACTCCGCCAAAGACCTTAAGACGCAATGTCTGCATTACAGTGAATAGAATAAAAGGAATGTCTGTCAGTGCTTTTGTCTCAAACTTTTAACGAACAGCGATCCACCCCCAAGAAAAAGGCTGTGGAATAGGAAGTTGAGGCAGTATAAAATGCAGAAAGGTATGCCCCTTTTATGCAAGAAATTAATTAGCAGTTTACTTCTCAATTTTTGGACAATCACCTCTTAGAACCCTAAAACTTGTCTTCCTGAGAACATAAAGTTACAAACGCTCCTGAATGATGAGTATTGTTGTAGCATCCATCGTAATCAATATAGATTACATCATAAAAGGGATTTACACCTATTGATTTAAAAAAAATTAATGATTTTTTTCCAAATTGCACCTGCCCAAATATTAGCAAAATGATTGAAATGTCACATTCAAGCTCCAGCCACAGACTTTGTAGGGGGCCTTTCTAATTAACACTGATGACGTTACCAGTCTCTTATAGCATTGATTTGTCTTCGATACAATTCCCAAAGCAATGTAAACTGAAGTGCATGCTTGATTCAGCAAATTTATTCTCGTGAGTTAACTTTATATAATAGCTAGAAAGGTTGTTGATGTTTTATCACCGTAGTTGTTTCATTGTTTTTACTTTTAAGACTGCCCAAGACCTACATATATTTATTAGAAAGGATGATAGAAGACTATTTTAAGATTTTCAGAGAAAAGTTGTTGGGCTATTCGAAGCTTGAAGATTAATCCTCACGTAAATTTTTGTCATTCTTTTTTGACATAAATCTCTTTTGGATCAGGCATGTCAAAGTAACGCCGGTGTGACAGGAATGATAGTCCGTAGGAACATTAGTCCCTCTGGACTATTATTCCGCGGAATTATAGTCCTAGGTCTACCATTTCTAGGAATAGTAGTCCGGCGGACTACTATTCCTAGATATGGTAGACCTAGGACTATAATTCCGCGGAATAATAGTCCAGAGGGACTAACGTTCCTACGGACTATCATTCCTGTCACACCGGTACCAACATAACCGGTACCGAGACGAGACAGAGCCTGTTCCGTCGAAAAGTCAAGAATTGGATGACATCACAATCAGATGGGAGAAATTCGTATTTAAACCGACCCAGTCCTAAAGATCGCAAAGAGAAACATGGCATCGTACCAATTATTCTGCGGAAATCGTGCTTTATGATTACTTTGATGTCGTTACAGAATAATTTCTTTCAAGTAGCCCATGACGGTGCTTTCATTGTCTTTGATGTCACGTTTGGAAAGTAAAAATGATCGGCCTTATCGAGGTGGTGGTGCAGACAGAACATACCCCTTTAGATTGTTTTGATATGTTCATTCACAAATAAGCACAAAGTATGTCGTGTAAGTGTGTCACACACAAAAATATTAGCCCATTTCCCTCCTTCAGTTAGGAATTTCCCCGTAAAATACTTTTGTTCCGGTACCGGTGGGACAAAGGCTTCAGTGCCGGTGCCGGTTGAAGCATGAGGGAACTGGTGGTGCCGGTACCAGTACAGGTTGACATGCCTGTTTTGGATAGTAGTCCGGGAGCCAGATGGGGGTGTTTTGTCAGACCTGGTTTTGCCGGTTAAAGTTTTTTTCTTTGTAGGTTCCATTAGTCCAGGGTTACCGTTCGGATCCCTTAGGCAACTCGAGATATTGACCGTTTACTTTGATTATAGTCCGAGAGCCGTGGGGTCTAACCTGGTTTTGCCGGTTAAAGTTTTTTCCTCTCCTCATCTGAGTAGGCGGGTGTCAGACGTTCACGAATCAGGGGGCTGACCGGCCGTATCCCTTGGGCAACTCGAGATATTGGCACATTTTTAAAAGTGTAATATTGCATTTTCATCATGAGCAAATGAATGAACGACACACATGCACTGATGTAGACTTTATTCTCGTTGAATTTGGATGACAATCAAATTCCCTTGCCTCGTTAAATCAGAATTAATATGTTTAAACTTTGCGTTCCGACTGTATAAAGAGTGAAGCAGAATTCTGAGGTGGGCAGTTGGCCTGAGGCCACTCAGAGAAGGTCCGAGTTTAGCCTTGGCCGTCGAGGGTCATAGGCACCGAGATTGAAAGTCCGCGTATTGTCGTAACCCTGTGAGGGCTGTAAGGAACCGATAGTAGTTCGTTAATGGTTGCGAAGCGTAGTGGCATAGTAGCCAAAGAAGTAAAAGCTGCAACGTTGAGGTCTAGAGACCGTATTAAGAGCTTGAGTAAGCACTTGAATAGCTCGCGAGATAAGATAGTTTTAGGCGGTGCGAGAATTGGTGATGTTGAGAACACTTTGCAGAATATTTTTATGTAAGCTTTGCAAATATATATCTGAAGGCGAAGAATAACTTAACCCCGTGAGAGTCAATCAAGGCGTAAAGTGATCGTGAACTGCGGTAGACGCCGATTGAATTGTGATTGAACTGTGAGAACGCTGATAGAGTCACACAAGCAGAACAGTATTTGTGTTAAGCCCGAATGACTGTGAAGTTAACCCTACGAGGAGGAAACAACGAGAAGTGAATAGACACTTTGTATGCATCACAAACCGTGAGAAAATGAAGATAATGTGAGGTTGATCCAGCGGACACAGCTATCTGTGGGAGACGTCGAGGGCCCTAAAGAATAAGCTTTTATCCGCGTAGATAGTGTTTTCTTATGGATAATTTTGTGAGTAATTTGTTTCATATCTTATTTCTTCGTACATGTAAATAAATAATCTTTTCAGTGAATTATAGTTGATCACCCGTTGGCGTTGTAAGCCACAGGCACATTCAGGAATCCTAATAGTCCCATGCGGGCAGGGCATTGATAAGGTGGCAAGGTTTACGTTCGAACTGGGGTTCGGACGACAACCCCTGTAATCCTGCGACAGAATCTAACTTTCCCAAACTAAATTAAATGGTAAATATCTACACGAGACATCACCCTGAGAGTAAAGGTGGATGTCCTGCTGGTCTGAAAATCAAATTAGCTTTATCAGATGGTGCTGGTTATAGTTTGCTGTTTCAAGCTGGAAAGCCATCTGAAAATACACTGTTATTGTTACTGGAAAGCCAGGCAGGCTTTAAATTATATTAATTTGAGTTTAACCCTTTACCCAACGCAGACGATATCAAAATTTATTATTTTAAATATAATATTTTAAAATTTTTCAAAAAATTTCAACAAAACCATATCATGTGACCCTTCTTTGGAACGAGCTCGACGAGCTCGTTCCAAAGAGGGGTCACATGATATGGTTTTGTTGAAATTTTTCGAAAAATAATATTTTTTCAGCTGCTGAATTTGCATATTACGGTTGCGGATGCGGGCGATTCGTTGGGTAAAGGGTTAAATAAGGTTCAGTCTGATTCATCCCAGGTTTTCTTCAGCCCAAGCACTTTGCAGGTTCACTTCTGAGTCGCCCCGATTATTTTCCTTCATCAAACAGGAGCTCTGAACAATACGAGGTGATAAAATAGTTAGCTACCGCCTATTAATGGTCTGCATTAACCTATAATATATTTAAATCAATTCAAAATGCTAAATATTGTCTTTAAAAGTGAATTTTAGAGTGAAAGTAAAAAAAATACAAGAGGGTGTAAAAAAAATTGCAGACCGACATACCTTCCTGCATCACCCCTACCCCCGAGTGGGATAAAAAATACTGTACGTTGTGTTAATTTGGTTTAATTTCACTCGAAACATTAATTAATTATTCACTGCGCTCGCCTGGGAAATGGGTTGAATAATTAATGCATCGCATGAGATAATAAGACAGAACTAAGGTTTAATATATTCCCTGGTTTTCTGGGGACCGGGAACGGGAATGAAATTACCCTCAAGACCGGGAACCTGGAAAATTCCCGGGTAATATAAAGCAAATTTACGAGAGTAATGAGACGTGTTTATTTCCATGAAAATGAACATATTTTATTGGCAACCTCCCATCTCCAAACGGAAAAGTTCTTTTCCTGATATAGGTGTGAAAACCAAAACCCGCTTCAATCTCGTCTTCATTTTAAGAATCACTGGTATTATCACCACGGCATCCTCCAACATCAACACCCTCTTCACTGCCCTCACCAGTCTGCTCTGCTTAAAGCAGAGGAGTCTGGTGACTGCACTAAAGAGGGGGTAATGTTGAAGGAGGGAATGAATAGTGATACCAGTGATTCTGAAAATCAAGACGAGTTTGAACTGTGAAGCAGGCGAAGATCTTGCTGTTGAAGAGGGGAGTCTTCCCGAACTGGTTGAGGGGAACAGTGATTTGGTGAAAAAGATTCGTCAGGAATCAGGACTGTAAAATGTTCAGGCGTGGAAGGGCTGGCGAAATCTTACAATGTAACAATGGGGCAGTTTTTCAATACAGAAAACTTCAGTTCAACACACAAACAGTACCACGCTTGATACCCGGTTCCCTGCTATAGATTCCTCTGATATCGGAATCGGCTTTCCGAACCGAGAACCCGTGAATTCTGGTTATCGGGGTTAAACACTAGACAGAACACAACGAGTATGATTGCTTTCTTAGGTCACTTTCTTACACATAGGTCAGGTAGCAGGTGTTGTTTCAATGTTTGTCTTGTATCAGGTAACGTTTATACACACACATTCGTGGTATAAAAGTTTAATTTCACACAGTTTATACTTTTTGAGTATAAATAAAAATCATGATAGATTTTTTCCAATCTTCTTAATATTATTGCTCGATTCATTTACAACCACTAAAACAACACATGGATTTTGGGTTATTATGTATCCGTTATGCGTCCGTTTTGTGTCCGTTATTCAAACTGTAGCCTCTGCGTTTCGTGATACGTTGAGATGATCTGGTCGCTTGTCCGACCATTGTATAAGTCGACGGGACATTAATTACAAAGAGGTTATAACGGATTGAATTGACAGCTTAATCGCTATTGAGAAGTTGAAATTCTGAAGAAAAGACCATAGCCCCAAGCGTTCCCTCATACTTTTTTATTCTTCACGGTCATTGCAGACGGGGGTTATATTTCATCTTACATGAAAACTAAGTGGGCTTCTCAAACAATATCATTATATTACTTAGGTATGTACCTCCGACATACATTTCAACGAACATCTGTTCCTGTCAAACTGTCCAGACTGATTTTGACCATAACAGATTTCAATGAAGACGCTACAATAGGTATCTGTAATAAACCAACATATTTAACCCTTTCGATAAAGAGACAGGCAGCCAGGTCCGAATTTGGTAGAGGTCAGAGGGTGGAGCGACTCCCTACCATTAAACCAATCCATCGAAAAATTACCCTCGAAGATAAAAAGTACTTTACGTAAGGGAATTTTTATGAAATTCTTGACTGGTCTACCACACAATTTTACTGAATAACAATCTACTTTTTGAATTCAGGTTGTGTCACGATCCTGGACAGGAAAGGCGGTCTTTCGGCTTCAAAGGGTTAATTGAAAATAAAATACGTTTTCATTTTTGGAATTTACCAAAAAAAACCTAATCCATTCCAATAAGGGGTCACAAGCTGAGTTTGAGCGCTTGATAATAGTACTGGCTGGTTTGGGCTATTACGTTGGGTAAAGTGTGGCAAAAGATGAGATTTACATTGAGGCCGTACAGTGCACGGGGTTAGTTACTCAGTTAATAATGCAGATTTCTCGTGCCCACTCGTGAAACAATCTTCGGTAAAAATACACAGGGGATTCGCGAAGATGACCGGTTGGAGAAGCTTGTGTAAATCTGATTTGTCCCGGCGTTGATGGCTCAAGTCCTGACTAAAAAATATTCCAACTTCATCAACAAAATATGACTTCAACGAAGGCATGTCCTGATAATGTAGTTGAAATATTAGTCAATTGCGATTATAGTTAAAAGCTCAAGACATCTCATATGTGAAATATTGATGGAAATGTCCCGAGTGGAACAATTATTAGGAGGTACCACATTGTCTTTAAACCCCATTCATTACGCCCTAACACACAGAAACACAAGATACCATTTAACTGGTAGAGTGCTGGAAGCCCATATTTGGGCTTTATTCTGAAGTGCAGGTACCACAGCTTGAAGGCTCATATTCAATGCATGTGCTTTGTATTATCTTTGAAGTGATATTATTTAATCACTAAGGGTTTGCCTTGTTACAATTTATGGGAGAGTGCCCATAGGCACTCTCCCATAAATTGTAACAAGGCAAAGACAGGTGCACTAGATCTGATGGTCAAAAATAATTTAGCACTCTACCAGTTAAGCATTTAAGTCCTGGCTCATGCGCATGTCACAGTGGAGGAACGGTGGTCCTATATTCCTGGTGGAGGAGGGTGTTTCCCATTTCTTCGGGAATTTTATTTCATTGATATGAGCTTCTTTAACGAAATCAGCTACGCGGTCACAGGTGAGATTGGATGGGACTTGCCCTCTGACACGTTTTCTAACGATTATCATCTTTATATATCACCGAAGCCCGAAATTCCTGACCCTGGTTTGGACACCCTTGTCATGTTATTTCTTGGGTCGTTTTATTATAGTTATTTTATCAGTACGTCCGGAAAGAAAATCATTTTCAACTTCAAGGTGTATGGGAGAGCGCAATGCAGTGTGGATATCTCCAAATGTGCAAATAAAAAGTTTTGACTGATACTTGGACTTGTGTCTCACACACACAGTCGGTAATACACATGAGGGTCTGTAGTACTCAATTCGGGCTATTAGTAGTCCTAACTAGGACCCTCCGGTCATTATCCCTTGTTCCCACTTCCCCTGGGGAAATGGGAGGAGGGGGGTAACGACTGGAGGGTCCTAGTTATGACTGAGCTGTTATGGCCCAGCATAGCCAGTTTGGAGCATCGATTTATTTATTTATTTATTTATTTATTTATTTATTTATTTATTTTTATTTATTTATTTATTTATTTATTGGTGTTTATAGTAACATACTTATGCACGATGGCTAATCGTGACCGTGACAGTTTTACGCGTGGAGGAAGCTGGAGAACCCGGACAGAACTACCGAGCATAGGCGAGCACCTGTCAGCTCCTCAACATTCTAAGTCTGTTCAAGCACCGCTCAAGCAGGGTTACAGTGGCACCATCGACGTGCAGTACCTCTTAGTACACAGAGTCATCGAGCCCCCATGTAGGCAACAGGGATAAAGTGCCTTACCCAAGGACACAACGCGGGTCGTCCTTGACGTGGATCGAACTTGGGACCTCTAGCACAGAAGTCCAACAGTCCACCACTGAGCCACCGCGCTCCCTTGGAGTTTCGATACTGTTCATGTTAGTTGTCTAAGAAGTTGAGTCACGACTACCGCATATGTATTTTATTTTTTCACAAATAAATTTTCAAGAAGTCTTGAGTTTCTGAACAATAATCCCGACTGATTAATATTCCAACTATCTCATCAAGAAAATCATTTTCAGCTTCAAGGTGTATGAGACAGCGCAATTCAGTGTGGATATCTCCAAAAATGCAAATTAAAAGTTTCGACTAAACCTTCTCAACAACAGTCAAGATTAAAATAATTTTGTAATAATGTGGATCACAGTTGAATACATCGCCCGTGAAAGCATAAAGGTGTCATCTGCAATGCTAAAGCAACACACTTCCATGTATTTACCGTAAGGAAAGTGAACTAAGTATTCATGAGAACATCATCTGATAAGCTGGATTCCAGACATAGTTTTTGACGGTGTGTAATGGTCCTGTGGTTTAGGTGTTGGACTCTGGAATTCCAGACGGGATTGCCTACGGTTCGATTCCCGGCCGGGGATCAGAAATCAACATTCCAAATTCTTTGAAAACATGACTGCGTCCTTCAATAACAACACACGGAGACCTGTGCCAGTCTTCGTCCGAGGCCAGCCACAGCCAGTGGCGGCGCCAGAGTTACAGAAGTGAGAGGGTACAGTTGGGTATTGCCCGCCGCGCGTAAGTTTTAAAAATTTTCTCAACTTCCGGAGGGGACACCCCTCCCGAAGTTGAGAAAATTTTTAAAACTTACGTTGTAAATGGTGTTCTCAGGAGAATTCTCAGACAATTAAATTAAAACAGTTTTATCCTTTTGAAACTTATTGGTTAGGTCTTTCAGTTATAGAAAACGTCGTACATGGTGACATTTTAACGGAAGAACGCTGTTGTAAAGTGCGAGCACAAAGCACCAAACGACACTCAAATCGAAAATGAAAGTAGGCTGCATTTCAAACGGATGCGTTGCACGCTCTTGATTGTAGCATTCCTCGAATACTCTTAAGCGGTATGTTTTATACCGTTTGAACGCGGCACGCCTTGTTGCAATTTGGGCCCTCGACTCTTGTTTGTTGTTTGCAGCTAATGTGTGTGTGTGTGTGGGGGGGGGGGGGGGGGGGGCACACACAAACATAATTTAAAAACTTCTCTGATTTAGTGCATTTGGGAATATGGAATTAAGCATACCCACCATTACACCGCAACGTCCAATACAAAAATTAAAATGATAGTATTTTTTTACTACGCTTGGCGAAAAAACTGGAGGGATGAGTACCCCCCCCCCCCCGCCCCCTCCCCTCCCCCATGGCGCCGCCACTGGCCACAGCACTTTCGTTGTACTGTAGCCAGTGCGTTTTACACTTTTATGTAGCCGCCGTAAAGAAAGTGAATCAAGTATTCACGAGAACATCATCTGATAAGTTGGATTCCGGCCACCATTTTTAACGGTGCGCAATAGTCCAGTGGTTTAGGTGTTAGATTTCTGAATGCCAGGTGGGATTGCCGACGGTTCGATTCCCGGCCGGGGATAAGAAATCAACATTCCAACATCTTCCAAAAACATGATTGCGTCCTTCAATAACTACACACACACACACAAACACACCTACTCATTCGCCCATTATTTTTGGTCATTCGCCCATTTGTTTCCATTTGACATGCAAGGGACAACTCACGAAAATTTTTAAGGTCAATTTCAGATCAGGTTTGTGGCTTATTCTCACAGCAAAAGGAAGATGACGTCCCATTCACTCTACGTAAGCTAGGACGAGGGTAATTATTTCGGCGTTCAAGTTTGTTCCAAATCATCATATCTGGTTAATATGGTTTCTAATATTCTCCATGGTCTGATAATTGTTCAAAGTCGATGGAACTGGTAAAGCAAGAGCCATCGCCCATCTCGAACGTCTCTACCGTGGTGTGAGGGTAGAGGCGCGTGTCCTATACCACAAGTTAATGCTCAACATTTTTTGCATTCAACGAGGTCATCTATTCAAGGGTATATGGCTAATGGTGCAATGTTCTGTCACTTACAGTGTGCCATCGCAACCACTGCACGAAACTAGAGGCGGCGCTAAGAGGGGATTAGGAGTTTGACTTGAACCTTCAATAATAATTTCTCTAGTCGCGACATTTTCGTCTGTTTTGGAGTCTTGGATATCCATTCGTTTCCGCTTGTAATCATGTAGTTTTTCACAGAGGTAGATTTGATACTTGGACTTGTATCTCACAATACATATGGGGGTCTGCAGTACTCGATTCGGGCTATTGGTAGTCCTAACTAGGACCCCCCCCCCCCCCCGGTAGTTGCCCCATCCTCCCACTTTCCCTAGGGAAGTGGGAGGAGGGGATAACGACAGGAGGGTCCTAGTTATGACTAAGTTGTTTATGGTCGACAACAATCAATTTGGAGTATCGATACTGTTCATGTTAGTTGCCTAAGAAGTTGAGTCACGACTACTACATGTGTATTTTATTTTTCCACAAATAAATTTTGAAGAAATCTTGAGTTTCTGAACAACAATCCCGCACTGATTAATATTCCAACTATATCATCAAGGTGCGCATTCCTCGATGATCCTGTCGTTGTAATATTTTGCCAGTCGGTTCTTACGTCATCACATCGGGACACAATCTGTCATCTTCCAGACACTACTTCCCCCAAATATCCATCTGTGTCCTCTCCATCTGCGGAATACCTGCCAGCAGCATCTTTGTCAAGGTGATGGCTTAAAGTGGCGATTATTTTGTTTAAAAGTGTATATATTTCAAAAAACTTTCTCACTGGGCTAAATATAAAGCGTAAAGATAGGTATATGACGGAGCCCGAAAACCGATTTGTCACTTAAACAGACCAGCACTAGTTCATGCGCAGCTAATTAAGCGTGGACTTTTATGTGCATTATCGCGGGTCTGGTGAACCCATTTAGAAGCTATCTGATAACTGATTAAAGAAGAAAGAGACCAGTGTTCTCCTGCAGTCATTACCTGTGTAATCATGGCCAGTTAATAGGTAATTGTTGTAAAAACAGTACATAGCGCATGTCCTGGACACACACCCATATTACGCATCTAGCATGTAACCGAATGTCAGGATATACCGAAATGCGAGACTTTCAAAGGAACTAAAAAGCGAATATTAAATTAAGGTAGATCTAAACGGCCAAGTTCAAGAGAAGGAATTAAACTGGGAATTAATGTTGTGGCTATCGAAATAAAAGTCGGGGGGTGGGGTTCTCGAAAAATTCATTCCAGTCTGAAGGTGTGTAAGACTGTGGGTCTCAGGCGAGGATATGGGGATGTCCCATCTATAGGTTAGAGGAGGTGCCGCATCGGTGCGAAAGTATAGGCACGTTGTAGTGTAGGGGAGACTCAGAGCTCATATTTAGAACAGGGGCTGTCGCAGGCCAAGTCGTGGCCATATATGAGTGTATGATCAGAAATAGAAAGTACGAGCTCGGGGAGCTATCAGTATTTAGGACGATGGGCATACCTGTTGTAGAAGTCAAGACATATGTGGGCAGAGTAGGTTTGCATGTATAAACATTATTCTTAGATAAACATAGGGGAGAGTTTAACCCCATTGGTGGCGACAGTCTAAGTGAAAAGCGTTCAGTAAAGTGACAATACGTTAGTGGCCGTGCGACGTTAGTGGTAGAGTGACATTCCGTCACTTGTTAGAGGGCAAACGATATAGTGAAGTGACAATACGTTAGTGGCCGTGCGACGGCAATGGTAAAGTGACATTCCGTCACATGTTAAAGCAAAGGCGTCCGGTGAAGTGACAATAAGTTTGTGGCCGCGCGACGGCAGTGAAAGAGTGAAGTGAAGAGGCGATCAAAGAACAAACACCAGCGAGAAGGAGGAACAACCAGCGACAACAAAGAATGCGGGCCCGCAAGTGACTCAAAAAGTTTGTGGGTAGGGGGTGACTGACGTTTTTGTTTTCTGATTCATTGGATTTAATGAAAGTCACAAATTACCATATTCATTTTTTTGGTATTAAAATTGTTGTTTCCAGTGAACCCCTGTTGATTTATGCTTTTCGAGGAAATGTCATTGTCCCCTTCAGGATAAGAAACACCCCAACAAAAGTGAAACGGGCGGATTCGTTACGCAGAGATATACGTTCACGCACGGATTCAGGCGACACTCCTTGAGTTTTGGCTGAATACGCGGCGTGAATCTATTTCCCCCAGCAACAACAAAGCCCGGTTTCCGACAATCTTTCTTATCCAGGAGTACTATAAAACTTTTACAATTGTATTTTCTAGAATTGCATTTTCTAGTTATGACATTAAATGGGTTAAAATAAACCATTAGCATTTTCAAAGATCTGGAAATTTGCCACTTGGCAAATTGCCATATCCTTTAAAATGCTAATGATTCAATTTAGTCAGTTATATTAATAGGTACAAAATGCATTTCTAGAAAATACAATTGTAAAAGTTTTATAGTATTGTCTCCAGTTCGTTTAAACACAACGCCGATAACAAAAAAAACCTCATTTTCAGAAAGATTGTGAACTACGAGGCACATGGCGAAGAATAATATCGAGACTAACCGACGAACGAACAGTGAGCAGTTGACCTATACGACATGGGTGACCCCAGATATTTCCCGGGTGATGATCGTCTAACCCAACAGCTGACCAGATCACGCCAAGGGAGAGATACGCGAAAATGGTAACTGTGTGGAAGTGCGAAGGAACGGTTTCGAATGGGCATTCATTCCAATACAGATGGCCGTCCGGAGATCCTGCCCGTGTAAAAGTTGAACATGGAGTCATCTGGGAGCACTTTGCAATCATTAGCACTCAGATTCTACAAAACTGTACATTGCGTATTTCATCATATCAACATCTATCAATTTTGAATGTAGTGGTGACTGTCCTGTGCCCGATGGTTCGTAAATTATCTGTAAGTTAACCCTTTGAGATTTTAATTATCCTGACGTTCAAATGTCACTGGGAATTCAGTTTCTTCAACGTTTTTCAAAATGCGACGTCAAACGTCGGAAAGTACAAATAACAAGATACTTTTCACATTAGTGATTAACTGGTTCAGGGCTATATTATTTTTGGTGGTCTGAATTTGTTATTCAAAACTTGTTTTATTACAAATTATTGGAGGCACTCTCGAATAATTTGTAATAAAACAAATTTATATAAACAAAATATTATTTGTGTTTGACAGAATGTGAAATATAAGCAAGGAAAGTGTTGTCTTTTGATCTGGTATCCTCTGTTTTGAAAGCCCGATAGTGGCTTCCAGCACTCAACCAGTTAAGAAGACATGACAGCAGGATTATATTAGTATTTTAAGCTGAGATAACATTTGGCTCAACGGTTGTCACTGAGCACTATTCGGGAGAAAATGGGAACTGGAGTTGAAACTTTAAAAAAAATCGAAAAATAATAACAAAACAAATGACCACCAAGTATCAACGCGCTGTTTGATTTCGTGCGTCATACGACGTACAAAAGTATCAAAGGGTTAATTCATTCTGATAAATTGACATTTAATATGACAATTCGAAAATGATAAATCATAACATTACGAGGTTAACCATGTGTGGCGCTTTTGTTTACAGGTCGTTCTCGTCTAGTTTTAGTCTCTCATACCCGGTAGGGGTGGAGCGTTAAGGCTTCCAGGTAAGGTGGCTATAGCCTCCAACTGGTCCGTGGCTTCATCTACTATATAAGAGAATGACTATACTATTACTGATACTTTTTGGATAGCATTAACCAGAAGAATAAACTTGGTATCTGCTCATACTTTACAATGTTGATGAAGAGTTAGCCTACTGATTTGGTTATCCGACACACTGTAAGATTTATTTATTTAATGGGGTTTAGCGACACTTTCGACTGCCAGGGTCACCTCGCATCAGACAGTTTTGCGGGCAAATGAAGACGGAGTACCCGGAGAGAATAACCGAGCAATGGCGAGCAACTGTCAGACTTCCCAAAGTACAAACTCCTCACAAGCAGGGTTAGCATTGGTTGAAGACGAATGCACCATCGACGTGCAGTACACAGCGCCACCGTGCCCCCACGTGGGTAATCGGTATTAAGTGCTTTATTGGGGGACACAACGCAGTTACCCATGGCGGAGACTGAATGGTGGGCTATTAGGTTTGAAGTCAAATACCGTAACCTCTGAGCCACCGCGATCCCACACGCTGTAAGATTTCATGTTTTCCAATGGCGTTTAACATAGGGACACACATTATTTTGTTTGTTTGTTTATTTTTCGCAGTTTAATAAAAAAATACTTTCTGGAACTGAAACTCAAATTGACGTAGGATCTAAAATAATTAACTCGTTGAACCTAGACTTCCGGAATGAGATTGTCAAATACATTACTATGTAGAGGAACCAGATGACTTTATTTGGCATTTCTATGAAGGGTTGTAGAGTTTAATCATCATTGACCCCCACCCCAAAACGAGTAGTTACCTGTTGTGTTGTTGGCTAACCAACAACTAAATTGCTTTGGTGGGGTAACCCTTGATATAACACGAATAGGGACAATACTTGCATAAAACTTCACTTGAAATATCTTAACCATGTGAATCCTGGTGGTATCTTCCAAAGCATTTCAATGGCAGCAGTTAGGAGAGTCCATATTCATTATTGGGGGGGGGGGGGGTAGAGCAATTAATATTTTCAACGTGCAGCCTTAGGGCTGCACGTTGAAAATATTATTTGGTCTACCCCTCACATTCACTTCGCACCCACCATACTTATCACAATTATGAAGTATCATGTTATTGGCCGGAAAAACGGCCTCCCGTGTTCTAAGGGTCAATAGATTCGCTTCTGCCTCAAAAGCATAGCCTATGACCCCTTTCGAAACGAGCTGTTTGGTAAAGAAGAAAACAGCAATAAAATTTCAATGGCGCTTTTTTATATAAGGCATTGGTCGGAAATCTAGTTATTTTAGATAAAGGGTTAAGCACTTGAACAATGCTGCTTGATTGGATAAAGTTTAAAGCTTCTGTCGACAAAATGCCCATTCACCAACATCAACAGGTAGATTAGGGGGTCACACGCGACATACATTTGAAAGAATATTCAACATTTTTTTTCCTTTATATTGCTTTCTTTAAGTGAGGCGGGCAATAAATTTCCAGGAAGAAAAAATGAATGGAGTAAAAAGTCGGCGATTGAGAATAACAATTTAAAACCGCATTAATCGGTTTGAAATCTCCGGTACAGCCTTTCACCTCTCTAACGGCGGTGGTTATCAATAAACTGGAGTTTCAATTGGGTTGCAGTCATGCGAAGGTATTTGTTAATCACATGTTTATTTGATCTTCAAAACGAAAATTTTGCATACAGGTGATCGGCATGCCTCAGGCGATATAAAGTACACACATGTCAGATGTTTTTCGAAAAATTTCAACTTGAAACCTGTTGAATGAACAACCTGTTGATATTTTTGAATTTTCAGGTTTTTAACGTATTTCTTAGTGAATTCAATGTTCATTTTTTTCGCAGTCTGTTGCTCTTTGTTTCGCGTCATAATTTCTCCTTAATGTTATACCGACATTTTCGTTTAATTTTGCGAAATTGTGGTATTGGTAGAAGGGCACATCTATGTCTCTTTCAATGCAAAATTATTTCAAATCACGCAAGTAAAACAGTACCGTGATGGGTTAAATATTTATTTCTAGCGGTAGTATCCCGCCATTATTTAAATTTCTCCGGGTGGTGGATTGCAAGAGCCCATTGTTTTTTTGCCAAGCGGGTAACTGAAAATCTTATAACAAAGAAACACACTAAAATTTGAACCATCTCTAACGGTCATCCTTCTAGGCGGTTTTTTATTGGACAGTTTGAGGGAGTAGTGGATGACTGGTTTGTGGGTCGAACGGAGGCATAGTCTCGAGCGATTGGGTGGGACACGGCCCCGTATACCACATTCCACTCCACACTTTTCTTAGAAATGGTCAGCTTTACATACCCTGTAAGCCCCTGGGTAGGGGTGCGGTGGCTCAGTAGTTACGGCATTAAACCTCAAACTGAACGGTCCACGATTCAATCCCCACCTGGGGTAACTGCATTGTATCCTTGCGCAAGGCACTTAATTTCGATTGCCCGATTGGGGGCACGGTGGCGCTGTGTACTAAAGCGTACTGCACATCAATGGTGCACTTGTCTTCAACCAATGCTAATCCTGCTTGTGTGGCATTAGTACGTTGGGGAGTCTGACAGTTGGTCGACGCTGCTCGGTGGTTCTATCCGGGTACTCACCCTTTCTCCACCCGCAAAACTGTCCTACACGAGGTGATTCTGGACGTTGAAAGTGTCGTTAAACACCAATAAATAAATAAATAAATAAATAGATAAATAAATAAATAAATAAATAAATAAATAAATAAATATTTTTGTATACAATAAATAAATAAATGTATATTTTTGTATACATGTGCTTACATTATTTATTCACTAATAACTCTCCAAGAAGTCTTGTGTATGTAAATACACAAGACTTGTTGGAGATTTAGTAGTGAATAAATAAAATTTTCGCGTAGTAGTTGTGACGCAACTTCTTATTTAATTTAACACGTAGCACATCGGAACTACAAACTGATCGTGCTGGTCCCATAACATCCCAAATCGGCCACTACAGATCCCCAGTTTGTGTGGCCGAATATGTGGGTGCGACATCAAGTATCTTATCAAATCTACTCTTTTAAGAAAGTACATGATAACTAGCGAGAAATATTGACATCTCAGACTGCAATTCTGACGAAAATGTAACAAATTGAAAACTTATTCGAGGGGAGCGTGTTACTTCCCCAAACTCTCCTTGGGGATACCCCTGCTTGAACCGGAAAATCTCTTGACTCCGATTTATGAAACCTTACACTGATATTTATTTATTTATTTATTTATTTATTTATTTATTTATTTATTTATTTATTTATTTATTTATTTATTTATTTATTTTTTTATTTATTTTTTAAGGTCATATACTTATGCACAATGGCTAATCATGACCGTGACAGTTTTACGGGTGGAGGAAGCCGGAGTACCCAGAGAGAACCACCGAGCAACGACGAGCAGCTGCCAGCTCCCCAACATCGTAACTCCGCCTTGCAGCCCATGCTGGGTTAGATTGGTTGAAGACATTAGCACCATCGCCTTAGTACACGGCGTCATCGTGCCCCCTTACACTGATATTTCTTCGGCCGTTCTATTTAATTCATGTAATTACTTTCTGAATATTTGAGCCTCAATAAAGTGCCCAGGATGCTTCAGTTATCGGCATCAAATGAATGAGGGGAGAGGTGACGAACATTTTATGTAGAAACGCAACAATTATGGAGAGCATGGAAGGGGATAATACCTCCCGTATTCTTCCCCAAATCACCTCTACCCGATTTGGTTTCTGTCATCTCCAGCACAATTATTGTGGCTTCTGTCATCGCCATAGTCATCGTCCTCTGCCCCTCCCCCCTCCAACACACACTTCCTGACTCCACTGGAGTTGAACTTCTAATTAAGGGGGATGGTGTTCGAATCTAGCCGGTAGCACTTGCGTCATGTCTCCTCGATACACCTCGCCCGAAATGCTCTAAGGAAGCATCATTATTCGAGGGGAGTGTGTTACTTCCCCAGACTCCCCTGGGGGATACCCCTTCTTGAACCGGAAATCTCTTGACTCCGATTGATGTAACCTTACACTGATATTTCTTCAGCCGTTCTATTTTATTCATGTAATTACTTTCTGAATATTTGAGCCTCAATAAAGTGCACAGGATGCTTCAAGTATTGGTATGCAAATGGATGAGGGAAGAGGAGACGAACATTTTATGTAGAAACGCTACGATTATGGAGAGCATGGAAGGGGATAATACATCACGTTCACGTATTCGTCCCCTGCACCTCTACCCGATTCGGTTTCTGACATCGCCAGCACAATTATTGTGGCTTCTGTCATCGCCATCGTCATCTGCCCCCCCCCCCCCCCCCACCCCCCGCCAACACACACTTCCTGACGCCACTGGAGTCGAACTTCCAATTGAGGGGTATGGTGTTCGAATCTAGACGGTAGCACTTGCGTCATATCACGATGCACCTCGCCCGGAATTCTCTAAGGGTGCACCATAGGAGGGGACGCTGATACTCTCGTTTTCAAGCAATGCGAACCGAGTTCAAATTCTTCTAATGATCGGTTATTAAGCTGAAAAGTCTGACACTTACTTGCCGCTGCATACTCAGTGGACCGACAAACAATCTGGCAAGATATCACCCTGGTTGCGAGAGTGTTTTTAAATCTTAACAATCTATTATTAGAAGGCCACTCAGCAATTCATTTGACAACTTGTCACTTGTGTTCCAGTGTGTTCTATGTGCCAGTGGACGCATAGAACACATTGGAACTCAGGGGACGACCTTTCAACAAAAAGAACACATTTTATCGCCACCCAAATTTGCGAGGGGAACCCGTGTTACTATTTTTAGCTATCGCTAGCGATTCAAAATGTAATTGCGCTGCACGATTTGTAGAAAATTCCATTAAAATTTCACTTCTATTCAAAAATAGTTCGTCAACGCTTTCCATTCGGCACTTGTGTGCGGAACGGATTTTCATTTTGCGCATGGTTTAGTGTTGCTGTAGATGGGGATTTCATAGAACAGACACGTAACAATTTAACACCCTGCACAGTGATATCAAAATACATCAATATCAAGCAGCCAATTTTTCACAAAATGCAAAAATGAATGCAAGCAATTCAATCTTGTTTGACAGAGCTCACTCAGATTTGTCCAAAATGTTTCAACTGGCTGAATTCGTAGTTGCATTCTGGGAAAATTTGCTGCTTGAACCTCCTTTTGTAGTTTGACAAGTGAAAGGAGGTTTACATTTTCTGAAAAGATGCAGGACATGTCGGTAGTGGGTCGGCGAACTTGGATTGTTTCAATTCTCCGAGTCTCATATCTCCTTACCGAAACATAGTGTATAGGGACAAAACCTAACTTTCCTTTTATCTGTGAGTGGAAAAGGTGAGAGTTTGTTAATCGGCATCGGAAGCGAAACCAAGATTCCTTTCAGTAAGTGTCGCTGCCTGTAGAATACCAACAAATTAGTTTCAAATGTATTCATGTGTATATACACAAGATGTGATAACAAACCAAGGACGGAAAAGTAAATTTTAGAAGAAACTGACGCATATTCACCCCTTTTCGTTTCGCCCTATTCCATCATTCAGCACTTCCCGTTTGGACACCCCACCCCTATTGGCAGTCCCTGGACCGTGCTGACGGGACACGCCAAGTTTTGTGGAATTTAGATGGACAGTCTAGGAGGACCAGAGGAACAAACACAAAAATACACAAACTTTTTCTATAAATACGCGGTATGCTTATACATTTAGGGTGAATTTACAATCCACTCGTTGAGTGTTCATCGTCCCGTACCCCCACTTACTACAGCGATAAACATTTGTGTGCGAATCAGGCAAACTAAAAGGTCACATGAGCTGCGAATGCGATTGCTGTGTCCTTGAATTTCTACTTTTTCGAAATAATTTGTATAGCATAATCATTTCGTCCGTTGTGAAGAACTAGATGCCATCTGCAATGAGACGATTTGTCTGTGACGGGGTTAATTAACCCTTTACCCAACATAACAACCAAAACCGGCCACCGTTATTCACAGTGGTCATAACCTATGTTTTTGAGACAGAAAATTAAAAAAAAATTAGTTATTCAAGAATTTTGTTTGCAAGGGTCGTCTGCTTTTCATGTTAGGTAAATGGTTAATGCACACTCCCCTTTGCACCAAAAAGCCTGAAACTATTTTTGCACTCCTCCCTCTCCCATTAACACACACATATAGATGGGTCTAATTATGGACATTATCATCTGCCAAAAGTGTTTAGTCGTCACAGTTTGAACCAAGTGTTATTTGAAGGTTTTAGTTCGACTCAGGTAAAAGATTATTCTAAAAGTCGACTATCGAACTAACTGCAGTTCAAGAAACGAACCATTCTTGCAAGAGTGTAAGCAGAACGAACCATAATATTTGGCAATGTAGACTAATGCAGAAAGACGCACACTGTGCGCTTTATTGCGGCGTCTTTTTTTTCGTGTAAACTCTTGCACACTACATGCGAAACAAATGATTCAACAATGAGTCCCAGTTGATACTCTGAACACATCAAGACTCTATACATGTTTTTTTTTTTCAACAGAGGACAATGTCACATTTGCTGATAAGACATGTTAGTAAAGCAGTGGACCCGCGAAGCTTCTAAATTCGATTCGAGCGCATATCGTTGCGATGATTCGGGAACTGACGAATCGTTGAGATGTTCTCAAAATCTTAAGAAGTGTCTCTGCTTGAACTCTTCTATCATCAGATCTCCTGTACATGAGAAATGATGACAGAAGAAGAGTTCAAGGAGGTTCCTCTTCCGAAAATGATTCGATTCCTTTCCGGAATTCTACTCTTGTTTCGATTGTCTTGCCCAAACCGACGCGTCGGTGTGGAAGACAACATTTGAAAAAATTCTAGCAAGATTCAAGGTTGTAGTGACGGACGTTCAATGTTGACAATTTCAAGATTTCGATTCGACATTCGATTCGGTTCGAAATCGACAGCGCTTGATTCGATCCGAGGTTCAATTCGACCCGACATTTGAGATTCGCTGGGCCCAAGTAAACTGTTTATAGCAGAAATAATCACCAATAATTTGATCATATACCCCTTTAGACTGCTGGATTATATTAGCACTGTTCTGTCTGACAATTACAAAACAAATGTGCGCATTTTATTGTAAATAAAATTACAGAGGACAACATCATCAATATCATTCAAAAGCTATTTTTTGTTGGATGGGTTAATATCAAATGAACTTGCAGTTGGGTGCAAAGACATAAAATTAATGATGCCCTGCTATAAAAATGCGTCAAAACGCAGCAATCATTTTCAGCTTGCATATTGATCTTAGTACCATCAGTTTGTTTTACAGTAGCGAAAGCATCGCCGATGTCATATTTATCTGTTTTATAAACAAGCGGGACCACCCGTCCAAGGACGGAAAAGAAACTTCCGGCCGGGCGGCTCCATCCGTGCAAGAGCGGAAAAGTAGCCCATTGGATATCAAGGAAGATAATCAAAGCTGGAATTTTTAGCTGGACAGAATGGACGGAATGACAGACCCTTCCCGATTATGTAATAGATGGGAAACGACCCGGATTCCGTCCGTTCCGTACAGCTAGAAATTACAGCTTTCATTATCTCCTTTGATTTGCTGTGGGGCACTTTTCTGTCCTTGCGCGTTCGGGGCAGCTATCTTTCCGTCCTTGGGTGGAGGGTCCACCTAATTGTTCATTAATTGCAAGTTAAAAAAGAAAATGTATTTTTTTGCATCGTTCTGATCGCACGAGTCGCACACAGTGTTCAGCAGACACAGTTCAGTTCATAAAATGTTCCCTTTGTTTGCTGGTTACCCATTACCCGAAGCTTTGCCGGTGCAGCAAGTGTTAAATTCCCATTTTTAGTAATTTGGAGGAATAGTCGGGTCTATTTAGGTAATTCTACCAAGTATCCGAGGAATCAGAACCAGTAAACTACTCCTATTCAAAGGAATGCACCCTCTTAACATACCCCAGTCCTGTTATAGGCTACTGGGTCACACAGCAACCACGTGCTACCATACAAACCTAGATGGCGGCCTCCGATATACAAAATGGACGACGGAAACACGCTTCGCCCTACCAACACGCACTGCGCAAGTCCAAGTATCACTATGGGGACGACATCACAATATGGCCACTCATGCGGGATACTATGACCACTAAACACGACGTAACTAGGTCTCGTGACAATGACGTCACATGTGAGATTCCCCAGTGAGGCACAATCTCCACATCGCCTACTACTCCCACCAGACCGCATTCGTGATTACAGTGCTGTGTATGTTTCACCTACACTGGGTGGATAGAGGAGTATCACAAAAGCAGTGACGAAACACGGCTTACGCCCAGGACAAGTGCTTGCATTTTGAAAAATATATATATTCATAAGATGCACAGGCTAGACTTCAGGTAATGGACCTCCGCGTTTGCCCAGAGGTCTGTAACAAGCAGCAGTGGTAATATTAACCAGTAACGTAATAAAAATTAACTAGTAATATTTATTTATTGGTGTTTAATGTCATATATTTCTGTACAACGGCTCATCCTGACCGCAACTAGACTCTAAAATCACTTGGATTAGAAATTAACCCAAATCAACTGGGTTGAGTGAATATGAACTCAATTGAGTTCATATTCACTCAATCCGTTTGACTTGGGTTGATTTTTAACCGAACTGATTTTAGAGTGTAATAGTGTTATAACAGAAATGTAGTAGAAATCAAGAGCAGTTAGCACGTTGGGGAGTCTGGCAGTTCCTCGCCGTTGCTCGATGGTTCTCTCCGGGTACACCGGCTTGCTTCACCCGTAAAAGTGTCCGACACGAGGTGACCATGGCTGTCGAAAGTGTCGTTAAAACCCAAATAAGTAAATAAATACACTACGTCCTGAGTCAGCCGAGAAATGTTGGCGCCCCTTTCAAAATATGTGTCTCTGCAACTACTACTTTCTACCAATCTGTCTGTCGCCAATACTTTCGAATGCAGGGAAATCAAGTTTGAACTGCACCCGCCCGACATCCCGTGAGTCATCATCGAGTCGATATGCTTCTGATGAAAAAAACCCTACGGACATTTGACTATGATTGTCACAGAGTGTTATAAAAACGACCTGTCAGAAATCACAAAACGGGGCCGATAATGGAAGCGCACGAGAAAGGGGGGACTCATAATATTCGTCCATACACATGTCGCGAAAACAGGAAAGATTGTAACGTCAATTGATTTGTGAGGGTTTCAAGAGAATATGACTTAATTTATTGCACAATAAAGTGAAGTTCATCATTAATTTTAATGACCAAAATTTATCGGCCATTTATAGTCTATCGGTATCGGGTCTGCAATTAGAAGGTTTTTAGGAGGGGAGGGGCGAGAAGCTATGTACGAGGAGGTACCCTTGGACTTTCCGCCACTTCATTTTCTTCCTGCACTGATAAACCACGCTATGATATACGGAACAGCACCCGAAAAACTCTGGTAATACACATATCGCGAAAAACGGAGAGATCATAACGTTGACTGGAGAGTGTTTCAAGTGAATACTACTAAATTTATTCCACAATAAAGTGAAGTCATTAATCTTAATGAGTCCAATTCATATTTTGCTAGAATACGTAACCGTGTTTCTCAGCTAAGTATGCAGAATTTGCAATCGAAAAGTAGCGAGGCGGTGTAATCTGGCTCTGCTTACCACTATAGATTTTTATTTTTTTATTTTTATTGGTGCTTAAGGTCTCATACTTATGCACAATGGTTAATCATGACCGTGACAGCTTTGCGGGTGGAGAAAGCCGGAGTACCCGGAGAGAACCACCGAGCAACGACGAGCAGCTGCCAGCTCCCCAACATCGTAACTCCGCACTGCAGCACAGGCAGGGTTAGATTGGTTGAAGACATGCGCACCATTGACGTGCAGTACACCTTAGTACACGGCGTCATCGTGCCCCCCCCCCCCCCCCCCCATGTGGACAGCCGGGGTTAAGTGCCTGCCCAATGACACAACGCGGGAGTCCGAATCGATGGCTCAGACGGTCACCCATCCGAGAACTAACCGGGCTTAACTTCGGTGATCTGACGAGAACCGGTTATCACAACGCCACCGCGCCCCCTACCGCTATAGATACTTATTTCGTTAAAACGAAATATTATTTCGTTAAAACGAATTAATTATTTCGTTAAAAAACGAAATAAAATAAGAGTGAAACCTATCACCTACCGGGCTCCACAGAATAGCGCTTACGGAATCCCTTTCACATAAGCCCTTTCTAGTAAGCGTCTTTGATTATAAAATATCTTTTTCCGAGATGAGCCACCGAGTCGTACGATAAATCGAACAATTGCTCCATACCTTATTTGCTCGACTGGATTCAAATCGTCCCAAGTGACTCCCAACAGTATTCCAGTCACTGCTCGAATGATTTTGAGACTTAATCTAAAGAGCAATGCAGGCCCTCGTGTTGCGCAAGGCAGATAACACAGTATAGGAAGATTTATGTTGTGGGAAATGGTGGGATCAAGTCTTAGGAAGTCCACAAGACTACACATGTCCTACACCGATGCCAGAAACCACACCATCACATGAACTTGCATTCCATAATACCAATAGGGTAGTACAAATCAATAGGTGAGTAAGTGGCACCAAGGGCTAACAGTAGTCCGACGGGGCACCGACAGTCCATCCGATACTACGGCACTAGATAACCAAGAATACCCGATAACACTGAATAAATGACCTAGCATTGCGTGCTGTCAATAGCAGTCGAAGGAAAGCACAAAGCACTGGGTAAGTAAGTAGTACCACGGACTAAAATTAGACCAAAAGCTGTATATAATGTCCATACTATACTGCCATACTACATATCCTAACAACACCGTTTGACTCAACATTATGTACTACCTATAACAACCGTAGGATAGTATCACGTATGTATCCCTGTTGGTCAACTGCAAGCCCTAAGTAGTTCTTAGGCCTACAGTTGACCAACAGGGATACAGATCGCACAGATTATTCTACTATGCCATTCCAGTACCAGAAGTAACCGAACAACCCGAAGTCTTATTGTACAATGAACACTGACAACGGTCATCACCTCTACTATGACACCACAGTGACACAGGGACGTCATTGACAACGTCAGTTACTTCACACGAAATACGTTCCGGAAAAAACTCCATCTCCCCATCAATCTTCTATCACATGCCACAGTACATACCCGAAGGCATATATGTATACTTAACAACAATATTCCTTACTATACTATTCAAAAAGTAGGGGATATCCAAACTGATGTTGACATTTTCGGAAAATGGTATTGGATACGCGTGATTGGACACATCAATATGTTACCACGTTTTGTGAGGATCATGAATGTCATCGACCCACGAAAACTTCGTGCAGGTTTTTCGCACGAGCGCCGCGTTAATGTCTGTGGGGTAAGCTTTGAAATTTTCATTTGTACTGGACGGGCTTTTTCTCGGAGGTCTCATCGGTCTTTTCTTGGTATAAACTCGTTCATCAATAGTTTCTGGTCGAAACACAACTTTTGAGGTATGCGAAGACTGACACGTGACGAACATTTACGTGCCGTTGGCATGTTGGAAGCTGGCAACAGGCAGACTGCAGTGGCTCAAATTCCTAACGTTACTCAATCGGTGATTAGCAGGTTGTGGTCACGCTACCTCCAGGCAGGCAATGTTGATGACAGGTCGTCCATGGGCGACAACTGCTAACCAGGAAATATATTTCTTCATATATCTCACTTTTATCAAATATCCCCCATTTTTTTAATAGAATATAACACATTCTATGTCTTTTTTTAACAAAATGTCTTTTTGGTTAAAATATAAATATATTTCATCATATATCTCACTTTTATCTAATATCCTCTACTATATGTGAATAATATATAATATATACTATTCAAAAAAGTAGGGGATATTTGATAAAAGTGAGATATATGAAGAAATATATTTATATTTTCATCACAAAGACAGTTGAGGAATTGCACTGTGACATCTGGTGAATGATTTCAGTGATAGTTGGGTGTATGACAAGCACACATTTCACGCACTGATCTGTAGAAGACATGGGCGGTCAGTCAGAGAATTTACCACATTTAGTCCAAGACCTCAATACCTTGTAAATCCTCCTCGGTTCGCGAGACAAGCGCGGATCCGACGTGGCATACTCCTCACCAAACATTCAATATCAGCTTTTATTGGAACAGATTTTATTCCATTCTTCCTACAGTGCAGCGGCGAGTTCCTGGACATTGGTAGGGGGCTGTTGGCGTTGTCATAGGCGCCTGTCAAGCATATCCCAGACTTGTTCGATTGGTGAAAGATCTGGACTTAGTGCAGTCCAAGGCACCTGGAGGAACTCTGTAGCGACACGGACCCTGTGTGCTCTCGCACTGTCATCTTGGAAAATGAATCGATGGCCGTGAGCTGCTAACATGCTGTCAAGGTAGTATTGCCCTGTGGCACGCCCTTGGATGACATGTAATGCTGTTCTGCTTGTCATGATTATGCCTCCCACACCATAACCGATCCACCACCAAAACGATCGTGCTGCCTAACGGTTACGTCATGACATCGTTCGTTGCGCCGCCGCCACACTCTGTTTCGCCTGTCGTGGAAGTCGAGAGTGAACCTCGATTCATCGGAAAACATGACGTTGCTCCACCGACGATTGTCCCAGCGCTGTCGTGCTCCACACCAATTACGTGTTGCTGCGATGTGACGTTCAGTCAAACGTGGAATTATTCGAGGTCGTCGAGCGTACAAATTCCAGCTGTGCAGGCGATTTTGGACAGTCGGATCACTGCCTCGCATATCTGTCGCTTGGTGAAGCTGCTGTCCAATTTCTGAAGCACTTTGATGGCGATTACGTAATGTTGTGGTTCGGATGAAACGATCCTGGTTAGCAGTTGTCACCCTTGGACGACCTGACCGACGCCTGTCATCAACATTGCCTGTCTGACGGCAGCGTGACCACAACCTGCTAATCACCGATTGAGTAACGTTGAGAATTTGATCCACTGCAGTCTGTCTGTTGCCAGCTTCCAATATGCCAAAGGCACGTAAACGTTCATAAATTCAAGTTTGCTGGATCTGAGAGATACAGGAGCCTAAATTCAAGTGTGCTGTGCCTTACTATATTATAGTGTATACTGCGGGATGCACTTTTGAATGAATCGGTGGTTTTGAACTGGAAAATGTGCACCGGGAAAGCTTCGGTTCTGCATCGGTAAAACTCTTGATTATCAGGCCTGGTTCATATGTGATATTCCACTGGAGTCGTCTATGACTTCCGATCGTTGGGCTTACCCCATAAACCCATCATTGGAACAGCTATCTCACTAGTATGCACTGATCACTCAGGCGCAGCCAGGCTAAATGAAGTGGGGGAGAAAGTATTTATCTGCTGCCAATGTCTTCCTAAAATATTCACTTCATCTCGTGCTGGGCTAAGAGTGTGTATCACCCCAAAGGTGAAGAAACACAGAGAATAAAAACAAAACACTTTTCATGCCAACTTGAGCATTGTGAGGACTTTTGAAAGCTTAACTACACAGAAAGTGAATAAGTATAACAAAATGATATTTCAGGTATGAATGTATGCATGGTTAAAATTTTTCGGAGGGGTACAAGTTACTTCTCCACCCCCCTCCCCACCCCCCTCATGTGGCTGCGCCACTGACTGGACGTAGCTGTAACATAATTTGGCGTTGCATGAGAAATTATACTCAAATTATGGACAAGGGATCTGCGAAGCTTTGAGATTCGACTCGATTTCGAAACTTAAGTTGATATTCGGTTTGATTCGAAATCGGCTGCCTGATTCGTTTCCTCTCGAATCTTTTTCACTGGAATATAGCTTGATATCAGTCATCTTTGTCGTCTCACAAAAACGTATAGTTCAGATGGAAATTGTACATAAATAATGTTGAAATAAACGACTTAATGTAACTTCCGATATATTAACCTAAGTAACAGCTTCACGCATGCCAACAGTCATGCTAATTCCAATATCACAAGTCTCTACCAGTATTAAATACAAATTTAAGATTTCCAAGCAATGTCGACGATGAACTATAATCCTTACAGGGTAATATTCCAACTACATCATCAAGGCATGCCTTCAACGAAGGCATGCCTTGATGATGTAGTTGAATTATTTTATAAGTCGGAACTTTAGCAACAACGGTTGGAACAAATCATGTTTATAGTACTCCAACTCCCACTGGTCATCTTCAGGACGCCATAGATTCGATTCGGGGTTCGACTCGATTTCGAGTAATAGACAAGCCCTATTACGCGGGCCCTATTACGGACGTTAATCCCTTCGACGGTATACATCTCCTCTAACCGGGAGACCACAAAATATCTGGTAAGTCTCCAATGTAATCTTGGATGTTGTATTTCTGCCACATCGTCGTGGTTATCATCTATTGCCAGTGCGACCAGTTTCTTTTGGATGCAAGGATCCACGGTAGCGTGACCACAACCTGCTAATCACCGACTGAGTAACGTTGAGAATTGAGCAACTGCAGTCTGCCTGTTGCCAGCTTCCAATATACCAAAGGCACGTAAACGTTCATAAATTCAAGTTTGCTGGATCTGAGAGATACAGGAGTTTAAATTCAAGTGTGCTGTGCCTTACTATATTATAGTGTTTTCTGCCGGATGCACTTTTGAATGAATCGGTGGTTTTGAACTGGAAAATTTGCACCGGGAAAGCTTCGGTTCTGCATCGGTAAAACTCTTGATTATCTGGCCTGGTTCATATGTGATATTCTACTGGAGTCGTCTATGACTTCTGATCGTTGGGCTTACCCCATAAACCCATAAACCCATCATTGGAACAGCTATCTCACTAGTATGCACTGACCACTCTGGCGCAGCCAGGCTAAATGAAGTGGAGGAGAAAGTATTTATCTGCTGCCAATGTCTTCCTAAAATATTCACTTCATCTCGTGCTGAGCTAAGAGTGTGTATCACCCCAAAGGTGAAGAAACAGAGAGAATAAAAGCAAAACACTTTTCATTCCAACTTGAGCATTGTGGGGACTTTTGAAAGCTTAACTACACAGAAAGTGATTAAGTATAAAAAAATGATATTTCAGGTATGAATGTATGCATGGTTAAAATATTTCGTAGGGGTACGAGTGTGTATCACCCCAAAGGTGAAGAGACAGAGAGAATAAAAACAAAACACTTTTCATGCCAACTTGAGCATTGGGAGGACTTTTGAAAGCTTAAATACACAGAAAGTGATTAAGTATAACAAAATGATATTTCAGGTATGAATGTATGCATGGTTAAAACTTTTCGTAGGGGTAAAAGTTACAAGTCCACTCCCCCCCCCCCCTCCTCACCCCCGCATGTGGCTACGCCACTGACTGGACGTAGCTAAATGATCACATTTTTGTTTTGAAATACAGAGGCACTGCTATCACACACTGCTCTTCGTCTTGTCTACCGTGGGATATGAGTGAACTCAGAATACCACATCCCCTCAGCACTGATATACTAATTTGAACCAAGGGTGACAGACAATATCCTTGTCAATTCTTTGACCATTCTTTTATAAGAAGGAATCAAGTTATGTTGACACCGGACGTGATGTGCGCGATAGCGACAATATAATTAACATTTTGCCTCTCAGGTTGAACATCGACACCGTGAGACACATCACATTTAATCATTGCTGTGATAGTTAATGATAACTGTAACGCAACAACTCGTTACGCCAAAAACAATGTGGTGATTGAAAGTTTCATTGTGGACACAGTTCGATTTACTGTCTATGTTCCGCAACAAGATTCGAATTGCAGGCCTCATAGTGTGTCGAAATTCTACAACGAGAAAAATGACCTTTGGTTGTTATTTGATCACATCGCCGACAACGCTTGCAACGCATCCAGTGTGGAAATGTCCTAATCCAGAAAGGTTATGTTCGCAGAACACGGCTGTTGCCATCACTTCCTATCAGCGTCGTAACCACGGGGTTTAGTGGAAGCCCCCCCCTTCCCCCACCCCCATACATACGCCCTTTTCCTAAACATATGCCAACCGTATGTACATTCATGCCTGAAAACCTTAAAACTTTATGTAATCTCACTCTCACATTTCTTGGGGCATTTTGCTATATCTATCCATTCACTTTCTTGATACATAAGCCTTCAAAACGTATCAAAGGTGCTCCAATTGGCATGAAAAGTTCATTTTCTACAGAGTAGACAGTGGAACTCTACCTATGGGGGATACACTCTCTTTACCCTGCGTGTAATGAAATAAAGTGGGGGACATCCCACCCCTGCCCACTCCATTTACATTCCATGAGTATAATTGGAAGCAGGGGGTACGCCCCTGCTTCCAGTTACACTCATGGAATGTTACGAGCATATTGCATTTGTCTCCTCCGGAGTTTTGATTGTTTTTTTTAGGTCAAAGCAACATCCGTTATAAAATAACTAAAGAAGGCTTTTAACAGTAAAGCAATTTTCTCTTTGATCGTGAAAAACAACCGAAGTGAAAATTTCTATGAATTCACAAATAGCAACAAAACTGTAGCAATTATCGAATCTCAGTATACAACGATTGTATCTGGTGCACACAATACAGGTGGTACGGATGTGCTTTCAGAACTTTCTGACATGACCTTATCCAAGACTGTTAATCCCATTATAGACGTAAATCTAATTTGCATTTTTTCACTTTCACTTCTAAAAATAAAATAGCATCCATGTCCTGGGGCGAATTCATATACCACTCACGTACCATTCTTCTGTGACAGAGAACTATTGATACTCGAACAGGATATTTTCTTCGCCGACTCTATTATTTCAACAAGTTTTCATCGTTTTTCTATGGTCTCTTCAAGTTGGAAACCTTATTTTGTCTTTTGTCGACATCTAGATAGCATGAAATTCAATGGAACGGAAGCCCTCTCAAGCCTATTTGTTAAGACAACGGGAAATGCATTGTGTTAGAGCTATTGTATGTAGACCGTATCGTCTTAGGGACATTGTCTTCCGTTCGAGGACAACCACATAGAAAATTTAAGTCTAGGTTTCAATTAATTTTTAACCCAACTGCACAGAAAAAAATGCAATCGTTCAATGTTGTGTCTGTGTATTTTATCATTTCTATAATTTTCACGTTGGCTAAAAACGGTATTTGGTTCTCAGGTACCGCCCTCGTGGAAATTGAAACCTCTCGTTGAAATTTTTATCGCCTTGCA
Source organism: Pictodentalium vernedei (assembly GCA_031216915.1). Classification (NCBI taxonomy): domain Eukaryota; kingdom Metazoa; phylum Mollusca; class Scaphopoda; order Dentaliida; family Dentaliidae; genus Pictodentalium; species Pictodentalium vernedei. Next base: position 313,971,719 of record CM062297.1, read on the forward strand.
GTGTTTTCCAAAGTTATTATGAAATCACGAGACTTTAAATTTTACCTTTTTCGATTGATGTATATTCATCTGCACATGTTTTCAACAAAGCATGTTTAACCCATTATCTAACATAAAAAGAAGACGACACTTGCAAAAAAAATTCTTGAATTACTAATTCTTTTCATTTTTTGTCTCAAAAACATAGGTTATGACCCCTCTTTGGAACGAGCTCGTCGAGCTCGTTCCAAAGAGGGGTCATAACCTATGTTTTTGAGACAAAAAATTATGAAAATTAATTGGCGGTTTTTGAGAATAGCGCTGGCCGGTTTTTGCCGTTACGTTGGGTAAAGGGTTAAAATACAGCATCTATTTGTTATATTTTGTTTTGTAAACATCCAGTTTGCTCTGTTCAAAAGTGAGAACATTTCTTATATTATGTGGTTGGTATTTATGTTTCGAGAAAGGAACATAAATATAAATGAAAACAAATGTATTTCAATCTTCTTTATAAACCGGTTATGTGCTGGAAGTCCAAATTTAGACATTTTTCTGAAGTGCAGGTACCACAACTTTAAGGCTAAACTCTTTGATACTTTTGTACGTCTAATGACGGACAAAATCAAACAGCGCGTTGATACCTTGTGGTCATTTGTTTTGTAATTATTTTTCGATTTTTTAAAAGTTTTAACCTCATTTCCTATTTTCTCCAGAATAGTGCTCAGTGAGAACCGTTGAGCCAAATGTTATCGCAGCTTAAAATACTAATATAATCCTGCTGTCAAGGCTTCTTAACTGGTTGAGTGCTAGAAGCCACTATCAGGGCTTTCAAAAAATGAGGATACCAGACCAAAAGCCAACACTTTCCTTGCTTATATTTCATGTTCAGCCAAACATAAATAACATTTTGTTTATATAAACTTGTTTCATTACAAATTATTGGAGAGTGCCTGTGGGCACTCTCCAATAATTTGTAATAAAACAAGTTTTGAATAACAAATTCAGACCACCAAAAATAATCTAGCCCTCAACCAGATAATCACTAATGTGAAAAATATCTTATTTGTACTTTCCGACGTTTGAAGTCGCATTTCGAAAAACGTTGAAGAAACTGAATTCCCAGTGACGTTTGAAAGTCAGAATAATCAAAGTCTCAAAGGGTTAATATTCTGTGAATGGGTTCCATAAAATCTGTGAAGTGAAAATATTTAGCCCGTATGGAGTTACCTTGTTACACTTTGCGGGAGAGTCACTCTCCAATAAATTTTAACAAGGCACGAACATGTGAACAAGTTTTTCTGACTCAAAATAGTTTAGCATTCTACTAGTTTTCAAACACAAAAATTAAAAAATAAAAGCCTCTCTCCCTCATTGATTTGAGAAATTAATTACTCGAGAACCAAATGTATTTTTTATTTGGCCTTATGTTTCTTTATTTATTTAATTATGTAGCTTAATACTCCAACACAACAGACGAAGTCCAATGTTCGAGATGAAACAAATAAGCATTAATTATTATCTGACGCAACGATTCGTTGCACCGAACTCAGGGCGTATTTCCACTAGATGTGAAGCGATGGTTCCGAGAGTGTTGCAATCAACAAAGTTACAAATATCGATTTGTCTTCTCATTTTGTAATTAAGACAGAATTATTTTTATTTATTTATTGGGGTTTAACGACCCTTTTGACAGACTGGGCCACCTCGTGTCGGACAGTTTTACGGGCGGAGGAAGCAAGAGTACCCGGGGAGAACCACCAACCAGCGGCGAGTAATGTAGACTCCTCAGCGTAACAAGTAGGGTTAGCATTGGTTGAAGGCAAGTGCACCATCGACGTGCAGTACGCCTTAGTATACATCGCCACCGAGCCCAACGTGGGCAGTCGGGATCAAGTGTCTTGCACAATGCAGTTGCCCCTGGCAGGGATCGAACCGTGAACCTTTCGGTTTGAAGTCCAATGCCAAAACCACTGAGTCACCGTGCTCCCGAATTTATACAGAATGACATTGTTTTTGGATCTCTCTTTGATTTGGTACAGAACAAAGACAATAATAACATCAGTTAGTCCAATGTCAGATCTGTGTGGAATACACAATCACTGAATTTAATTATAACACAAAGGTTCGTTGCGTCAATATTATACCTTGATGATTTTTCAGTTCATTCAGCGCATTGGGCTAGTTAGTCTGTGTGAAACACACAGACTATTGTGTTTGTATGGTTTCTTTTTCTTTTCTTTTTTTCTTTCTTTTTTTCTAATTCTCCTGTCTTTTGTTTCTATGCACTTCCTTGTCCTCACGATAACTCGAAAACGAATCGTCCTATCTCACTCATTTTTGGCATATTGATGGATAGTCGCTCGTCCACCTATTTTTCAGATTTCTGGGGCATCAGGGGTGTCTGTAGGGGTGTTCTGAATGTGGGTCAAGCCCATATCTCAGGCATGGTATGACGTACAGACCTGGGACCAACACCAAATGAGTCGACACTCGATGAAGATTCAAAATACGGCTCAAGGTCACTGAGGCCACCAGGGGTCATTGAGTGCATTTCTCAGAATTGCTGGAAATCACACTTTTTTACCCCCTACTGCATTCTCGAAGTTCATACATGCATTTTTTCACGAACAATGTGGGCGTGACCAAAAATTTTGAAAGTGTGTCATGCTCATATCTCAAGCATGGTATGACCTATGGACCTGGGAGCAACACCCAGCAAGTGGACACTCGATGGAGGTTTAACATATGGGCCAAGGTCACCAGGGGTCACTGAGTGCATTTTTCACTATTCCTGGAAATCATATTTTTGGACTCCCTAGTGCATACACTTGATCGAACTCTTTGAATGCTGTACACATATATGCCTTTTTGGTTTCTTAGAAAAATTTAGCTGATTCCTAAATGAATATCTTTAAATACTGTTAATGAAAACCTATTTCTGATTTCTTTAAAACTATTTTATTCCCGAAAATAAGCCTCTAAAGTATTCCCATTACATTCATAGAGGGGCGCGATGGCTCAGCAGTCAGTGGTGCAGGCTGGACGCCGAGAGGTCCTCAGTTCGAATCCCACCTACGGCAACCGCCTTGTGTCTTTGGGGCAAAACGCTTCACCCCCCCCCCCCCCCCCCCCATCTCCCATAAGAGGGCATGGTGACGTTGTGTACTAAGGCGTACTGCACGTAGATGATGCCCTTGTACTAACCCTGCTTGTGTGAAGTTAGTATGTTGGGGAGCCTGACAGTTGCTCGCCGTTGTTCGGTGACTCTCCCCGGGCACTCCGGCTTCCTCCATCCGTAAAACTGTCCGAGACGAGGTGACCCTGCTGTCGAAAGTGTCGTTAAACCCCAATAAATAATAAATAACATTCATAGAAAGCATGCCTTGATGGTGTAGTTGAAATAGTTCTGTCTTCCATACACTGTTTGTCAACACGATAACCCGAATACAATCAATCCTATCTCAATGTTTTTTGGTATACTGATAGAGTGCCTGCCATTAGTGCTCGGGCATCTATGACTTTGAGGCATGTGGAGCCTTAGGGCTCTGGAGGCTAAAATATGTTTACAACATGTACTGGCAAATGAGTTCGCTGAAGCATTAGCCATTATCAAAAACAGAAGAGGGGCTCCCATAAACAAAGGGTCATAAAGAAACCTGCACGCGTTGCATAGAATAATATTGTATATTTATTTAGTATCATGCTACAAACTTCACACTCAAATCATGTTGAACAAAGAGAACCCTTCACTTTTCAAAGCATTTTTAAAATTTATTTATTCTCAATCATAACTCAGGATCGACAGGTTTTGGAATTAGAGTGGTGTGCGGCTTTCTGGAAACACCTATCACAATTATAAAGTAATGAAATGGAATATTTGAATGGTCTGTTTTGAACCCTCTTAATACTTCAATGTGAGTACAAACATTTTTAATATAACTCATGGCTACAGAATGTTTTTCACTTTCTTTTCTGTAACATGGGCCACCTTTTCAGTGTGCATTCCAAAGTAAGGCATTCTTAATCTTTTACCTAACATAACGGCGAAAACCGGTCAGAGTTATTCACATAACTGTCTATTCGGTTTTAATTACTTTTTCATTTTTGCTTAAAAAACATAACTTATGACCCCCTCAGTGGAATGAACTCGTTTTTAAAGGATTATTTGTTGATTTCTCTTTTGGAGTTTAAGGTCAATTATTTCTGCACAGTGGTTAATAATGACCACGACAGTTTTACGGGTGGAGGAAGCCGGAGTACCCAGAGAGAACCACCAGGCAACAGCGAGCAACTGTCAGCCCCCCACATACTAACGCCACACAAGCAAGCAAGGTTAGCATTGGTTGAAGACTGGTTAACCATCCACATGCAGTACGCCTTAGTACACAACATCATCGTGCACCCACGTGGGCAATGGGGTGAAGTGTTTTGCCCAAGGACACAGCGCGGTTGCCGCAGGTGGGATTCGAACCGAGGACCCCTCGGCTTACATCCTGCACCTCCACCAACTGGGTCACTGCGCTCCTTTTAAAGCATTAAAACGGGGTATTTTAAACCTTCAGGATCTTTATATGAGTCCCAAAAATTTTATTTTATGCAAAATCGAGAATATTGAAAACCCTTTCAATTCTCGCAATGTTGTTCTAAACGCACATGGGCATAGATGGAACCTCGGTATTTTGCCAATGTCAATAAGTCTTCAGGTGGGCTCTTGGGGGCCTTTAATGCCTTTTACGTCAATATTCCAACATTACTGAACTCTTTTGCTCGCAGTATATTTTCCAGCAGTACCATGTACCTTAACATTTTCTAGCTGATATGAATATTTGCTATCATCTACAAGTATGGCAGATCCGGAGTTGGTGGAGCCAATATCTGTAAAGTGGTATATGCTCATATTTTAAGCTTGATATGACTTATGGACATGGAACCTACATCGAATGAGTTGAAACAGGCTGGAGGTTCAAAAAGTGGTCCACCTCAATGCGGCCAACGGAGGTCATTAAGAGCATATTTGTCAGACCTATTAGGATAGGCATTTTATACCTACTAATGCAATTCTGAAGATTATACATCTATCTCATCATTCAAATAAATGGCAGAGTCAGTAATGTCAATTTCTGATTCCTTGATCGAACCCTTTAAATGCTGTGCACATATATGTCTTTTCTGGTTTCTCAGAAAAATTGTTCTGATTCCTGTATGAATATCTGCAAATACTGCTAACGAAAACCCATTTGATTTGATAAAAAATATTTAACTCCTGTAAATAAACCTCCATAAATTCTCTTTCTATATAGTTTTTTTTCCTAATGCTTCAACCCTTTTCACACAGACTTCAGTTTACTGGATGCAGTAAATTCTGTTTCTCTAGTTAGAATTTGTGTTTATACGGGGATATAGGGACGTAACTATGGGGGAGGAGGTAATAATTTTCCAGTCTGGACATTTTCCTCTCGATTAGAATCTGAGATATCGATTCGCACTTGCTAGTAAATCACGTACTTCCTTTGTTACTTGGACTAATGTCACACACGCATTCGGTCTCATACAAATCGGGGCTAGACCTCTGCGAATATGGATTTTTCTAGACTCGACGTTCGACTCGAACTTGCCAAAAAAATGTTCGAGTCGACCGAGCATCGAATTCGAACCAAGTTAGCCGAAATCAGGTGTTCAAGTGCGGTTTCGTTCGCGATATTTCTAGTTTAAAATAGTCAGATTAGGATTGTTTTGGCATTGTAATGATGATTTGTATCCACATTTTCATGCTAACATTCAACACTTCGTATGCTAACAATGCAGCATGCCTGCACGCATGGTTGAACATGAGACAAAGAATCTGAATGTATCTGTGATTGCTCCGCTCCCTTCTTGACTTTAAGCTTGGCATCGTCCGATCTTGCCTTGTCATGAAACGGTTGATGGTTCTTACTGAGGTTTACCAGAGGTGAGATGCAATCCCTGTCGCTTGGGTTTTGTACCAAGTCTCACATGTATTACACGTGTATGTAACCCTGGTTTTATGCACTATAAAATATGAGTGTATTACCGATGTCATTTGGAATCACGCGACACGCGTGATTCCAAATGACGTTGGCAATGCACTGTAAGTTGCATATTGACGATGTGTGCTTGCGGTTCGCGCACAATTCCTCGCATTCTTTTGACAATTTAGCCAGTATTAACTGTACGAATGTACGTGTACAGAAACATCTATTAATAAGTTATTTTTCATATTCGATTTTTATATTCGTGATTTTATTTTTGACTCGAATTCGACTCGAATTTGTTGATCGACTCGACTTCGAGTCGAAAAATCGAATATTCACAGGGGCCAAATGGGGGCATTTGGCAGATTCGTGCCCCGCATGACCAGTTTGGAATATGGTACGTGTGTGTAAAAATGTTTTAACTATTATTTCGACTGACAAAATTATTCCAACCACATCATCAAAAGATGTCTTCAACGGGACTTAATTCATGACAATCGGGACTGATTGGGCGTACCTCCCCCTGCCCACATCCAATCTGCCATTGTCAAGGCGCCCCTGCAGCGAGGCTCACATTAGACACCTTACACTATGAAGAAACTGTGCAATGAATGATAATTTAATATCTATTACTTTATCGCATCACTCAAACGATCGCGTTAGTGTGTATTTATAATCAATGATGTTATGTTTCAGTTTGCATGTTGGTCTCATTGAAACTAATATTTATCTTTGTTTCACAGCACGTCTCTAAAAGAATGAATCGCAGTAGCTCGAAATGACAGGCAGAGAAAAAAAAAACAGTTCATCACATTTTATCGTATCGCTCGTTTTTTTCTATTTAAGCCTTTGCGTAACACGAATTGTGGCACGGTGGCTCCTTGGCTAGAACACTGGACTGTAAACCGAAAGGTCGACGGTTCGATCCTGAAAAGCGCCATCTGCACTGCGCCCTTGGGCAAGCCACATAATCTCGATTGCCCACGTTTAAATATTTTGCGTGGGCAACATAGCTCATGGCTTGTCATTAGGAGATCAACAAGCTTGATCCAATGAGAGAATACGAATATTTCCGCACGAAATTGACAAGATCTGGTAATGTTAATATGCCGCGTTTGAGTTATTTATTTATTAGTGTTTAAGGTCACATACTTTTGCACAATGTCTCTTCATGACCACAACATGGAGATAAAATCAAGGTCAGTCAATCGTTTATACCCCCATGTTGCCTATTTCAGAGGACTCGCACCCCAAGCATCAGTGACTGGGTCCTATTTTATGAGTGAAAAAGAGCTTGTTTACCACAGTAAACAAGCACTGCTTCACATCCCGGGATTCCCGTGGGGGTATCGCGTTTGGGTTTATTGTACTTACTACTGGCCGATGAATCGCGTTGGATCATTGTTAGCATTGAGCTTTAGCCCTTTGCTTCTAAGTGAATGTGTGGAGTAGACCAATCAATATTTTTAACGTGCAGCCACAAGGCTCCACGTTGAAAATATTAATTGGTCTACCCTCCAAATAATGAATACGAACTCTTGCTACTGAACCGACATGGAAGATACCACTCGGGTCCAAAAGGTTAAACCGAAAAATCGACTGCGCCGTCAACGTTGTGTCCTTGGGCAAGACCCTCAATCACGACTGCCCACGTGAAGGCACGGTGGCGACGTGTACCAGGGCGGGCTGCACGTTGATGGTACACCAGCGTTCAACCACTGCTAACTTTGTATGGGCCGGACTAATAAGTTGGGTCGTCTAACAGTTGCACGCTGTTGCATGGTGGTTCCATCAGAGTACTTCGGCTTCTCTACCACCAAAACTGACCGACACAATATGATCCTGACTATCCAAAGTATCCTTAACAACAATAATCATATTATTGGCCAATATTCTACGCTGATTCATTCACTTGAGAATTTCGAATAACAATATAATAATTCAATTAAACGAAATAATTATTTCGAAATAACGAAATAATATTCCGTTTCAAAGAAATATTTCAAAATAATGAAATAATATTTCGTTTCAAAAAATGAGTTTCTCATTTAAATGAAATATTATTTCGTTTTAATATTTCGTTAAAATGAACTAATTATTTTGCCAAAACGAAATATTATTTCATCAAAGCGCAATAATATTTCGTTAAATCGAAATAAATTAAGAATGTGTCTCTTGTCGGTTTTCACGGTTTAGCAGTTTAATTTTCTTTCATTTTACAGCCAAAAATAATCACAAAACAAAGTATTACTACCCATTCTACAGCGGCTTGGAGGCGGTGAAAGAGTTAACACGCGCGTCTATCAAATGAGCAAGGCGAAACTTCTAACCCAGAAACCCAACTGTTTCTTGTTTTTATTTCTAGTGTCTATTATTTTTGTACAGGGTGTCACCTGTGAGGGGGCTCGCATAGCGGTTTAGCCCTCGCTTTGATTTTGTTCGCCTTTGATTTGAACTTGCAATCAGATAACAGCCAATGTTGTCGCTCTGTGCTTGCTGCGCATTACCGCAATCCTCATTTGTAACAAAACCATGCGTAAGCGAAATGATCTTTATCTTCAAGTAATGTTTTGATCAAAGTTAACAGTACCACGACGGGTTGCATTTGTTTCGCATCTTTTATTGTGGCTCCACGGTGAATGGACAGTGTCATGTTTTATTTAATATCTTGAAAACAAGTATACTACTTCTTGAAGTAATGACACTGTAAAAAAACACACTTTTCACACTGATTCACAAAGGTTATTTTTGTTATCGATTTTTGCCTCCGAAATAATGATTTTGACCCTTCATTGGAACCAGCTCACGGGCTGTGTTTTATATCATAAAAGCTATGAGGCGAGATGAGGAAGTCTAATTATTCAAGAATGCTGGTGTGGGGAGGGGTAAACTCGATTTGTCCCGACTGTGATGGCTCAAATTCGACTGATAAAATATTTCAACTACATCATAAGGCATGTCTTCGTCAAAGACTTGCCATGCAGATGTACATGGAATATCAGTCAGTTGTGAAAATAGCTAACAAAACTCAAGATTCTTGGAAATTATTCCTGGATAAATAAAAAAATACATGTAGACACAGTTTCTTGTTCAATTAACACGTGCTGCACAGGTACTCCCAATTGGGCTTTCTGGACTCGTGGCAGCTCAAATCGGGTACTACATACCTCCATTGTATATTGCGGGTCACATCGAATCCAGAATCGAACCAAGTAGAGGATTTCGAATCGAATCGGATTGGTTCGAATCGAATCTCGAATCGAGTCTCCCGGCTCTTGAAGTTGTAATTACTGCATCTCTTTAAGCCGTAAAAATGATCAGACTCCACTCAAGTATCGTATTCAATGGTCACTCGCCTGTTCGGGCAAGTAAATCAAAAAGGTGGAATATTCTAGAACTGATTCAAAGTAGGAATTTCCGAAGCGGACCTCCATAAACTCTTCTTCTATCATCGGGTCAGAAGACCCGATGATAAAAGAAGAGTTCAAGCGGGGACACTTGGTAGGATTTTGTGAATGTCTCAATGATTCCGAATCAGAGCGACGCAAATCGAATGGAATTAAATCACCAGGATGATTTTTGAATGGGATCGAATTTCGAAGTTAGTAAGCGGATTCTTACGATTATGGAGTGTACAATTTTAAAAATAAACACATTGATTTGAAAGGAGTTGGATCGATGGAATGCAATCAAAGAACAAAAATACTTATGCATAGAATCTTAAGTCGGGGTCACTATTTGAAGGCTGTGATTCCATTTTCGGCACCGGGCTGGCTGATAATTCGAAAGTCGAGTTAAGGTGTTAGCAATATGTGCCATTTCAATAGCGCAGCGTTGGCGTTGTGGTATGCGGTAAGCGTCATGTCACCCCAGTCAATGGGCTGTGAATGGTTTGCATGCAATCTTCTCCCAACACAACCATCTAAACACACATATTCATACCAACAGCTGCCAAGTGGCCTGCACTATTTTATTTCATAGTCATTAAGTACTAACGTTCCAGATTATTTATTAATGTATTTATTTATTGGTGTTTAAGGTCACATACTTATGCACAATGGCTAATCGTGACCGTGACAATTTTACGGGTGGAGGAAGCCGGAGTACCCGGAGAGAACCACCGAGCATCGATGACCAACTGTCAGCTCCTCGACATTCTAACTCTGTCCAAGCTCCGCTCAAGCAGGGTTACAGCGGTTGAAGACATTGCTCCATCGACGTGCAGTACGCCTTGGAACACGGCGTCATCGTTCCCCCATAGTCCCTTTGCAACCGGGAAAAGTGCCTTGCCCAAGAACACAACGCAGCTTGTCCTGGACGGGGATCGAACTCTGGACCTCTAGCATAGAAGTCCAACAGACTACCACTGAGTCACCGCGCCCTAACGTTCCAGAAAATTTGTCATTATTGAAAAGTCTGAGATGGTGTGAACATTTTGAAGGGTGTGGTATTCTTTTGATGCCACAGCTGCAACTCCAACAGTTCTGCAGTGTGTCAAATTATGTTCATAACTCTACTTGTTTTCGGGGCCCCGAAATAACAGTTGGACGTATGAAGAGTGTTTAAAGTTAAGCATCTTCAAGAAAAAAGGCAAACAGTGTTGGCTGTTTCGTTCACGCAGCCCTGTCACTGCATCTTGATGTATTTTGAATTCCAAGCTTTATTCTTGGATATCAGAAGCATATTATTATGGCTAGGAGCTGCTCCCGGGGAATATTATTTTATTATTAGTTCTAGTACGAATACGGTAGCAGACTTCAGGAACTGTTTATTCCTGTCATCAACCATGTGCGTTAAAACATTAAGTTTTAGTGTTCTGGAGGCCCCACAATCTTCATTTTGGTATATACGTTTTGCATATATTTTTTTTTTATTTTATGGATTCACAAATAATCTCAGTTGACGTTACTTACAGGGCACCCGAATAACCTTACCCAAGCGGGACAAAACCTGATTCGCGCGGCAGCGCAGTCGTAAGTACGTCTGAGTCTTGTGACCCTGGGGATACCAGTTTGAAACTAGCCAGAGGCATATGCCTTGTGCTCTTGTGAAAGGCACTACATCCCACTGCTCGGACACATCATTCCTAGTGCAAAACTGGATAAAAGGTCTCATAAGAAATGAGAAGATGGAATTGACGTGTCAGAAATTAAACGTGTTGACAAAAGCAGCAGTGAAGGGTTAAACCTTTCTGAACGCATCTCATGGTGGATCTCATATGTGAGGCCATAGTCATGTGACCCAGTGGCGTCATGTTGGGCTGCCATGATAGCCCGTATAAACGGCCACGTTGTAATATAATCACCCTGGTGATACATTGCGTCAGTACGTATGCGCTGCGCGTGTTGTTAGGGTGACACGTGTTTCCGTCGTCCATTTTGTTTTGAGACTACCATCTCGGATTCTGTGTGGCACGTGGTTTCTAATACGACAGGGTATGTTCTGAAGGTGTGTTCGATGAGTCATTGAGTGAATGAGTGACCGAACGAACGAACGAAAGAACGAACGAACGAAAGAACGAACGAATGCCCGCCCGTCAACGGCCTTATATGATAGAAAAGTGGCGACGAATGATAGTAGTTTGTTATTATTTATTAGGGTTTAACGACACTTTAACAGCCAAGGTCATATCGTGTCAGTGACAGTTGTACGGGTGGGGGAAGTCGGAGTACCCGGAGAGAACCACCGAACAACGATCAGCAGCTGCCAGCTCCCCAACATAGTAACTCCGAACTACAGCACAGGCAGGGTTAGATTGGTTGAAGACATGCGCACAATCGACGTGCAGTACGCCTTAGTACACGGCGTCATCGTGTCCCCAGGTGGACAATCAGTCGTTTGTTAGTTAGGGGTGCCGAAAGTGGTGTGAAGCCATTCAATGCCCAGTTGTGGATATGAGGCACCTCATGTCCTCATGCGATGAAAAGTAAGTGGGTGCTGAAGGTCAGTCCTTTGTAGGGTAGGGGTGCCTGATATGGGGTTGCCACGAGACGTGGCCGATCAATACGCAGACGGAATATGAGGAAAGACAGATTATACCCCATTGAGTGTTTTCTTGTCAAGGACAGAGATAGCTAGGACTAAATAGACTACCAGTTCAACGGTAGCCACCAGAGATAGGTAGGATGAGAGGCGCTAGAACCGAATCTGGATAGACAGTATTAGTGGTGACAGAAAAGGTTTGAATGTAAACTGTTACAAGTGAAAGTTATTCCGCATTGTCAGAGTAGGTCTAGAACACACCAGAGAATAAAATATAGCAACAATAAACTAAAACTGCTCCAAACGAAGCTACTGAAGTGTTCTTCGGATTAATCGAAAAAAATACGAGCAGCCTCCAGAGTCCCATAGCGCTATATGTTAGGGCAAGGGATAAAACAAAACGGATCACCGCGGTGATGACGTCACAACATGGTCTCTTACGCAAGTTACCACGACAACAAGCCATGACGACACTGCGTCACTTGACTAGGACGTCACATATGACATCCACCATGAGATTCGTCCAGATGGGACTGACCCGTCGCTCTCTTACTGCTGTTGACCACCGTATACAGCTGGAACTTAGTCCAAATTTATGGAGCATATAACAGCTTTTCGTGCAATTGCTGATACCCTTAAACGGCATACATGGAGTACAGGATTACAGAGTTTGATTTTCCTAGTTACGCACTGCCATTCCATCCAGTGCCGCCGGGAGAAAATACGGGCCCCGGGGGATCAATTAGATGGTACCACCTGGACCCCCTTGTTTCAAACCCAACTTACCAAGGACCCGTGAATTATGTATGTCCAGTTCTCAGAACTGACCAGGAATATCGAAGCGGGACGTCTATATAACCGAATTACAGAACAGCATATTGTGGGCGGATCGACCCACGATATATCTAATAACTTAGTTCGTGAAAGGAATATATGCTTACTAGTGAATTCGGGAGCCCGTGATCCGCCTGTCGATTCACACACACTGAACATTGAGAAAAGCTCGCAAACTAGCTGTCTCGGGTGGTGCGGCTTCGTCCTCGCGGCCCCCCCCCCGGACCCCGGGGTTACTGCCCCGCCCCCCCCCCCCCCTCTCGATGGCCCTGATTCCACTCGACTATCTCATGAGTACACAAAATATGCATTTACCTCACGGGTACGAGGGTCAGTAATAATTTCAACTTGCGGCAGTCTTCGGTTGTAGGTTTACATTTTACTGAACCTCCGTGCAAATGAGAAATAGGTTATTCCCTTCCCCTGATGAAGTTATGGATGAGACCATTCATTTTCAGAGCATCAATATTGAGCGAGTGAAGGTCAGTTCCAGCATCTGTGGCTACATCCTCACCACAGCAGAAGTATAAAGTCAATATTAGCCATCTGTTTGTCCGAGATTTTTTTTTAAGCTGCCTGGGTGTGAAAAGGAACTTGTATACCACACAAACATGCATTACTCGACCTCCCAGTGCTCCCATGGGGAAGCCTGAAGGAGATTGATTTCCACGCTGTTCATGGATTACAGATTATGGTTTAAGCTGACAGAAAACATTTGTTTGATTTTATGAAACCTTGCGAATGAATGCAAGTGCCTGAATATCATCGTATATCGTCTATATAACGAAGCGATTATTCCACCCACCCCGCGAAACTTGTCGCGTAGTTTATCATGTTCTGCACGTTCGGGCATTGCACAGATTCAACACTATCAACTGATGCATTATTAGGACGAGCTAAGGGAGATCTTTCCAAAAATAAGTTAGATATATTAGATTCACCAAATAAGGTAAATGTAGCCATGGTAGGAAGAAGACTAATAAACACAAGAGGTCCCAAGAGGCCTTAATCGCTCACCTGATAAAGTGGTTCAAAGAAAAAGATCACATGCATTTAGTCATGGTTCATCAACACTACAGAGGAATGAAGTCATGGAATTTTCATAACTCTAGTGTCCATGTCAGATGATTATTATCATATATCTTCCTGACTGCCTCCAATTCTATCAGCTGTAGACCAGCACTGCCAAACGTCCAAGGGTTATTATGTCACTGCAGTTTGAAATGCAAATTTTATGGAAAACAAACTACTTAGGAATGGATGTGAACAAACTTGGAACCCCCTGCTTATCCCCCTCCCCCAAAGAGAGCCCAAGTTTTAAGGCAGGGACTGAATCTGATCTTCCCAAAGATGTTTTTTACCAAACATGAAAAGATTCTGATTGCTGGTTCTGGAGAAAAAGATTTTTGAAGAAAGTCCCTCATATTGTACTAAGTTAAAATTCAGGCTCCCACCGAGAGCCCAAGTAGGTAGTATCTCAGGGACTCGATTTGAGCAAATTGAATCTGGACCCACCCCCCCCCCCCCGAGATGTATACCAAATATGAAAGGATTTTGACAGGTGGAGCTGCAAAAATGATTGCTAAAGACATTTCCTCATATTGCACCAAGTTAAACTTTGGGCGCCAACAGAGAGCCCAAATATTACCCCAGAACCCGATTTGAACAAATTTGAATCTGAGCCCCCTAAAGATGTTGCGTACCAAATATGAACGCATTCTGACTGGTGGAGCCGAGAAAATGGATTTCTAAAGAAATTTCCTCATATTGCAATAAGGTAAAATTCGGGCTCCCATAGCCAGCCCAAATATTAACCCAGGGACTGGATTTGAACAAACTTGAATCTGACCCCCCGAGAGATGTTGTACACCAAATATCAAAAGATTCTAGTTGATGGTTCTGGAGAAGAAGATTTTTAAAGACATTTTCTCATGTTGCACTAAGTTAAACTTTGGGCTCCAATGGAGAGCTCAAATATTAAGCCAGGGGCCCCGATATGAACAAATGTGAATCTGACCCTCCTAGAGATGTTGTATACCAAATATGAAAGAATTCTGACTAGTGGATCTGAAGAAGATTTTAACCCAGGAACTCGATTTGAACAAACTTGAAGCTTTTTGAAAGAAATTTCCTCAAATTGTACTAAGTTAAAATTCGAGCCCCATAGGAAGCCCAAATATTAACTGAGAGACTTGATGCAAACAAACGTGAATCTAACCCTCGTAACAATTATGTTTACCAAATATTAAAACATTCTGACCAGCAGTTCTGAAGACAAAGATTGTTAAAGCTTATTTTTCAACTTGCTCTAAGTTAATATTTGGCCTCCTGTATTGAGCCCAAATACTAACCTTAAGGAACGAACGAAGGCTTAAATTGAACACACTTGTATCTGACATCTGTATCAGGTGAGCTAACAAGAATAGGCCTGGGAATCACCTTGGCGTGTTGAAAAATTAAGGCTATATACGACTGGGATAAAAAATTTATTCCGACACATTGTACAGTCATTCTCTTTTTCCCAAACGTTTTGTTTTCTCTACTATCTCTGGTTGAAAACAAAACATTATGTTTAATAATTATGTTTTTTTTTTCACTAAAATAGATGAATTGTGTTGTTACACCTTTGAGGTGGTGTGGTGGCGTTATTTATTTATTTATTTATTTATTTATTTATTTATTGGTGTTTATAAGGTCAACTTCGGAATCTTTGTCTACGTCATGGTGGAACATATGTATCAAGTCAAGTTTAGCCAGTCGTTTATACCTTTGCTGCAAACTTTTGGATTTCCATGTCAGCCATTGCTCCAGGTACTATTTTACCAGTAGAGCAGAACCTGTTTACCCCAGTAACTTGATTACCACCGGTCCATTTCCCGGGTTTCCAACGGCGAGGGGGGAGAGTATTTATTTATTTATTGTTGTTTAAGGTCACATACTTCTGCACAATGGCTAATCATGACCACAACATGGAGATAAAGTCAGGGTCAGTCAATCGTTTATACCCCATGCTGCCTATTTTAGAGGACTTGCACCCCAAGCATTAGTGAGTGGGTCCTATTTTACCAGTGAAACAGAGCCTGTTTACAATAGTAAACAAGCACTGCTTCACTTCCCGGGGTTCCCACGGGGGAGGGGGTGATGACATTAGTGATGTCACAGCTACAACATGTATTCCCTTTTTCAGTTTTAAACCTTTAGATTAGAACCCTGCGAAGCTTCGAAATTTAATTTGATTCGAAATTGTCCCGAAAATTCCATTCGATTCGCCCTGATTCGGATAGTTTCGAATCGTGAAGGTTGTCCCACAATCCAACCAAATGTCTCATCATCTTGCATTCTTCTTCTGTACAGGAGACCTTTTGATAGAAGAGGAGTTTACAGAGGCCCCGCTTCCGGAAGTGGTTGATTTCGGTTCTGGAATAATCTTTTTCGATTGACTTGTCTATACCTAGGGCTGCACAGTATTCGAAACTGAATACCGGCATCGGTGTTCAGAAAAATACCGCGGTATACCGGTATATCGAAAGACTGTTCAGATACGACCACAATCGGGACTTGGCCCATCATAATCGGAAAAAATCAGCATGCCTTAATGATACAGTTCGAATAACTCTTTACCTGACACAGACGATATCAAAATTTATTTTTTTAAATAATAATTTATCAAATTGTTCAGATTCAACAAAACCATATCATGTGCACCCTCGTTGGAACGAGCTCATCGAGCTCGTTCCAACGAGGGCTCACGTGATATGGTTTTGTTGAAATGCTTTGAAAAATAATATTTTTCACCTACAGACTAATTCGTTAGATAGAGGGATAATATTATTCGTTTGGGACTATAGTTAAAAAACTAAAGACATCTTGAAAATTAAATTGTGGCTAAATAAATAATGACGATAAACCGGTATGTTTGCAATTACACCAGTATTCAATCGATGCTGCTTTGAATACCGATATGTATCGGTTTATCGATATACCGTGCAGCCCTATCTATACCGACGGGTTGCCAGTGAATGCAATACTTGACTGGAGAGGGACAACATTCAGGATTATGAGAATGTGCAATATCCGCAAACGATGCACAAACCAGAACACCAGAGGGAACACCCAGGCTATGAAAAAAAAAACATCGGAATGATGTTACATCGGGAGATATGCCGACATGAGAAGAAGGATTCTCCAAACAGTGGTTCACATTATTATAAGGCAGAACAAAAAACCACCACAACCACAAAACATCACAAGGTTTCTGACTGGGCAGATGTTCGTATTCCCAAATAGACAGCAGAAAACCCAAAGTCGCCAGTGGGCTAGCTACCACACCTTTCACGAAGGCATCTATCACCATGGTTATCACCTATAAATCATTTCTCAAGTTTTGCTTGAGAAGGTTAAATGGGAAAAGAAAACAATACCTTAGTTTAGGATTAATTTGTTTATATATACTTTGAGCACTGAATTAACATATATTTAACAACTTTACATAACATCTGTACATGCGACTAAATAGTAATTGCACATTAACAAGACTAGCATGAAATAAATACTAAACACAGGTTAGGACATACTTAAACAATCACAAATTTAACAGGATATTACCCCACCCACCCTACCCACAGTCACACACATACGCAGATTCACCCCAAAACAGGCACACACACACATTTCCATACACAAATTCTTAACCCACATACCCAAATACATTCTCATCTTTTAAACACGATACAAATTATTATTGGTGTTTATAAACCGGGACACTAACTCAATTTTTTCCGAAGTCTGTGGTACCAGTTCATCCTTTGAGTGCAACAAGGCACCGTCCGCAATGCTAAAGCATAGCAGGTGGCGCATCGTTGCACTCAAAGGTAGAAGGTAGAATTTATTTGTTTCGAATTTAATAATCTAACTACTTAACGGCTAAGGTGCCGACAATGTGTAGATGACGCATTTCCGCCGATCAGATGTAAAAGCCGCCAAACTTAAGAAATCTACCAAACAATATGTTTTCCGTTTGCTTAATGTTTTGGCTTCCAACACATAACTTTGCCCATTCACTGGGGCGAGATCATAGTGCCCGTCCCAAAGGATGGGTCATAAAGTATGATTTGAAAGAAAAATATGGAAACAATAAGAAACTTTAAAATATCATTTTCTCACATATTTGTGGGTTTGTTCGAATCAAGTAATCAAATAAACGATATATTACGACACCTCTCCCTCAAACAATTATCATTTTAACACGGGAATTACATGTTTCCAAAAATGACAAACGGCACACAACAACCTTCCCTATAAGCAATTTTAGTTGACATGAATATATGAAACAATCCACAATCATCAGCCCTTTCTTATTGCACAATCCCCCAAGAGTATATACAGCTAAATACAAGTATCTTTGGTATCAAATATGTCTCTCATAATTAAACTCTGCTCTGCTCTACAAGGTACGTTTCACCTTTCATAAAATATATCACAAAAGTTATATCGATTGGTCCCTCCTCTATTTGCAATAAATGCCACAACATACCATAGAAAAGGTGAAGTGCTGTGAAGCGAGTTTTCCACAGTCCCACAAAACAGAATAAGTTTTATCTTTAATGATTTGGTAGCTGAGAGCTCAGCGTCTCATCGCGACACAATTACACCGGTGGGTCGCGATTTCATATCACAAAATTAAGACTAACAGAAAAATGACAGCAGCTTTCGATATTAGTTTTCGCGTTCCTCTTTCAGCGGGGGCATTTTTTAGTTTTGAGAGCAAAGACGAGGAGAGAAAATTTCTACCGGATCGCGATTTGGTCGCGATCCGGTAGAAATTTTCTTTCCGCTTCCAAATGTAAGGACTGTCCTGTCCGAGAGGATCTCCCTACTACACGTCGCACACAATAATTTCACCAGGAAAAACAACTTCAATCTTGACTTATTTGCCTGGAATACTTAGAGCTGAAACGGTAACGATATTTTTTTAAATACCTCAATACTGATTCATACGCGAGCAGATACGTTTGCAGATTTCTTTTGATATGTGTAATTATTTATTTATTTATTGATGTTTAAGGTCACATATTTATGCACAATGGCTAATCATGACCGTGACAGTTTTACGGGTGGAGGAAGCCGGAGTACCCGGAGAGAACCACCGAGCAGCTGCCAGCTCCCCAACATCGTAACTCCGCACTGCGGCACAAGCAGGGTTAGATTGGTTGAAGACATGCGTGCCATCGACGTGCAGTACGCCTTAGTACACGGCGTCATCGTGCCCCCACATGGGCAATGGGGGTGAAGTGTCTTGCCCAAGGACACAACGCGGTTGCCGCAGGTGGGATTCGAACCGAGGACCTCTCGGCTTGTAGCCTGCACCTCTACCTACTGAGCCACCGCGCTCCCGATATGTGTAATAGCTCCCCCCTCTTCAAAGCATGCGTATAATTAAAACTCTTGCATAAACAACATTCTCCTGTGACACACTGTCAATATTTACATCGGATATCATTATTTTGTTTATATCCCATTGGTAATGTACAATTATGAAAATTTGTTATCTAAATCACATGATTAGTTCCTTGGTTTCAAAGGACTAGGAAGATTATCTGGTTTGAATTTAAATTGTCTTTTGTCATGAGCTTTAGCCAGAGCCGGGCAGTTCGGGTGATTTTTCTTCAAATGAGTGTAGTGTTGTTTTGGATCGTCAGTAGAGTGTCCACACTCTTCACACACATAAACCTTGTTCCTCCGTTCTTTGTGGGCAAATTCCAAATCCATGTTATGAACCTTCTTGGCATGTGACTCCAGAGAACATCTTTGAGTGAACGACTTGTCGCACTTAGCACACTTGAAAGGTTTGACTCCTGAAACAATAAGAAAGGAAGAAATAATTAGTGTACATTCGAATGCATAAATTGCAAATTCGGCTTTACTGGACTAGCGCCAATTGACTTCTACTATAAAATTATTTGGCTTGGTAAGTTTTCTAAAACTTTATATATATCGTCCCTTGATTGGGATATGGTGTCATCAGCAAAGCTTTAGCATTTCAGGTGGCGCCTTGTTCCACACAGTGGGTTATATATAATGTTAATACTACTGATATGCTGTCGATTGGGATATGGTGTCATCAGCAAAGCTTTAGCATTTCAGGTGGCGCTTTGTTCGACTCAGTGGGTTATATATAACGTTAATACTACTGATATGTTGTCACATCACGATTTTTGACAAGTAAATGTCCAGTCTCAACTCATGCCTATAGTCGGGTGCCATGTTTATACCTGTCCTTTTTGCCCTCGGATGTTTCCGGTGCCCTTACTTGTCGCACAGAACAGAGACAATACTAACGGAGAATAACGACTGATTAATAAGAATTTAGAGTGTCTCAAAAAGGTACCATCCCAAAATTAATGCTACCATTATGAACATTTTATGACACATATACGAGAAATATATACATATATAACGTTTCGTGCCGTGTATATATTGTAATTGTTCATTTAGTTTCTGTTTGCCATATCAGTATTTTCGTGGTAGCGCAACAATATGTATGCTATTTTATTTTATACATTAAATCAAAGGGCAATTCGTAAAGTTCCCTACTGACTTTCTTGATCTGAGCTATGCAAAGAAATTGACGTAAAAAGAAAAGAAAATATACGTTAATGATGTGAAGTTCGGCCCCGTTAAGTCCAACAACAGAGCTTGTCACCATTCACTACATACAGTAAGTGGAGAGTGGATTGTAACTAAATCACCCGCGTATCGCCCAAAGTATAATTTTCAAATTTTGTACATATCGACAAAAAATACAAGCAATGTTTCAGCCAGTGGACCTCCGGGTTTAACCCGGAGGTCCATTGGCTGAAACTTTGCTTGTGCTAGTTATGCGTTGCAACAAATTTGCAATTATTGCTTGGGTGGAATCACCACTCTGTGGGTGATTTAGTGATAATACACTCTCCACGTATTGTCCAACTGAAAATAAGTCGTATTATGGTGTCAGGAAAAGACACCTCAAACTAGAACTAGCCGAGAATCGTATGCACCTATTTCGAACTGAACAGTAGTGATGTGATGTGATAAGACCTAAAACTGTATCAACATGGTATTTAGCCTGAAAATAATTATGTGTGCTTTTCATCGATCTACTAAGGATGCTTACCTGTGTGGATTCTGGTGTGACGTTTGAGATCGAACGTATCGTTGAAACCTTTACCGCATACAACACACAGAAAACGTTTTGCATCGCTATGACATTTCATATGTCTGTTGAGGAGTCTTTGTAATACGAAGTCTTTGTTGCAAACTCGGCAGACAAATTTCCCTTCACGAATAATTGGACCTGAAATTTGAGAGATAATCTGTTATAATCATATTCAATTAAGTACTAAAAAATTATTTTTTTAAAAACAACTGGCCTCATTGTTTCTCTGCCCACCTATGGGTTTCGAACGCGAACCTCCATTATGTTATGCACTCAACAATTTTGTTAGTTTACAGGTTTACAAAACATCTTTACGATTACGATGTTGTTTATAAAAAAACAATACCATGCGATATTAGGCCGATACAATCATTGTGTCCTCGGAAGGGGGGGGGGGGGGGGGGGTGAGGGCACTTGCTCCATCCTGCATTTAGTCTGAATGGTAACTATTTTTCTCTACTCGTGCCCACCACAACACCGGTAGATTAGCTTTTCCCAGACATATTTTCAAAATTATTTTAAAATATAGGAAGCGTTAGCAACCTGTTAGCTCATGTACCCACCGGTGGGTACATGAGCAGAAGGGTTATCGCAAATATTCATCGAAACCCTTAGCCTGCAGTGTTTTGTATATTATGTTTATCTTTGGGATATATTCCTATGAACGCTGATGGATGTAGCTCCCGATAAAAAATCGAATTTTGACCGACAGCGTATTGAATCTGCATGGGAAGGAACTGAGCTTCTGTTAGCTAACAATATCACCATTTGAGAGATGCGTGGTTTTCGTAAATGGGTTAAATACACCCAGTCCTTCAATGTACTGAGTTGTCAATTTAAAGTAGAAACAATTTAAGATTTCACTCAGAAGAGAAAAATGGGGTGAAAAGGTTAAGAAACCGGAGACGTGGTCAGCCGTCGCGATTAGATAACCCGAGTGTTTAATATTGGGATTATGGAACGGACAGCCATCTGTTCTCTGACTATCTGTCGCCCTGAAATATTACTTAATGGCCCGATAAATCACCAAATTGTGAATACACAAAGACACCCTCCGTCCACCTGTTCCGTATATCAACATAAACTAGATTATTTTGTTTTTCTTTTTAAGTCTGCGATAATTAAATTGTTTGAGCACTTTCGCTCAGGTGATTTATTGGGCACGTTTTCGAAATCAGCGTTTTTATTCTTATCTCTGAATATCATACCTGGACAATTATACTCAAGTAAGACAACACAAGGTTGTTAACCAGATGATGGGGCACCTGCCTTAGGGGCCACAGGTTTATCTGATTTTCGATTGCAATGATTATCTGATTTCCGGAAAGGGATATCGCAAATTTCTCCACTTCTTAAGACAGCGTATACATTCAGTGGTAAGATGGTAAAATTTTATTTTCCTCTGACCGATTAATAGAATCCTATCACCATTTAAAGTGTTGAATGATCGTGTGAAAATACCAAAGTAGTTTTTTCTAAGCTTCAGTGCCAATGTGTTCACTTCTTAAAACATGAGCTTCTTGCTCCGAACCCCACTTTTGTATAATCAGAAACTAGGAGAGGTTTCCAAGCCTTATCCTTTAATCGTTTACTTAACAAATTGGCATAATTTACAAATTAAGCCATTGAAACAAATTTCAGTAAAATAATATTATGTAAACACTCAAGGGAAGGAGCTCACCATGATCATTCCAATGAGGTTCACGCGAAATGGTTTTGATGATGTTTTTGGAAAAAAAAAACAATTACAATAATAAATGTCGATAACGAGTGCGTTAGGCAAAGGGTTAATTTCGTTTGGAAGATTCCCAGTATTTTCCCATGGAAAACAGTTTCAACTATATTGCCAAAATGTCCACTCATGCCTTTACCGGGTAATAACAATCATCATCAGAAAAATTTAAATTAATGAAGCACCGGGTTGTACCCGGTGCTTCATGAATTAAATTTTTGATGAATATTCTTATAATTAGTGTTTGGAATCCAATATTATTACGTCCGTGGAAATACTGCCCGCCACGTCGGCCGAACTGTATGAGAGGAAGACTCATGGGTGGGATTCATCTTTGCACAGGCTGCCTCGGGTCAAGCTATTAGAAGCACAAAATATTGATCACAGGATCTGTTGATACATTGAAGGTAATAGTAACATCAACATTTTAAAACTTATTTTCAACAAGTTTAACGGTCAACGTCCGCTTTCGTACTTCGTTTTGTTGAACTCACAATTATAGAAATTTGAGAAATTTAATTCATCTTTTTCACTCTTTTCACATTCGGTAAATATTTACCAAGCCAATCAGAATAAATGACCAACGACGAACTAAACAAGAAGCGATAAGTCCGTGAAACGCACCCCACAAACTCAAGTACGGGGTAATTTATTTCCACATTAACATTTTTAACGAACAACGGAATGAAAAGGTGTCAAGGCTAGAAGCTCCATAAACAAGTCCGTCGTCGAGAGGTCCGTCCCATTGTCTCCGGCATCCTCTTTATCCGCAAGCACAATAGCTTTTGAAAAAAGAGGAAGTCGGAGATATAGAAGGACGGACAATGGATGACAGAACCGTTACTTTCAAGGATTTTCAAAATTGAACCGAACAACCGTAGAATTAACCCGCCACACAATGTATACAACTCTGTACAGTACCATCCACAAGAATGATGAATCATTCGGTTACCGAAATTTAGATTTTTCCCTACTTTGGTGAGCTTCTTTCAACAAGGTTATTTAAATCGGAAAAATGTTACGCTGCAAAACTACTGCAAGATCTAACAAAAAATACAGCCCCCTCCCTCCTCTGGAGTATTTAGGACACCAAGAAAAACCCAGTCAGAATATTCCTTCAACACTCTGCCCACTTGTTTCGCCCTGCTCCACCAAAGCCTCTAGTGTTAAAATATTATAAGGCACTATGCGAATTTATAGGGAAGATTAATTAACATTTCCAACCTGCAGCCATAAGGCTGCAGGTTGGAAATTTCAACTAGTCTACCAACAAATTATTATTGGCCGCTACCAGTTCATGTCATTAACTCTTGTAGATGGTACTATTGTGCGAGTACAGTGACAAGAGCATTTATTTATTGGTGTTAAATGCACTCTGAGAATCTTTGGGTATATTCTGACCGACTATAGCGTATACAAAGATTATTGTGGAATGGGACAACTGCCCACCACAACTACTGTAGTCACTACTCACCCACCCCAATGTCCGATAACCAACAAACAAAAATGGTAAACTGTAACAACATTTAAAACAAAATTAAGCTGTCAACAAAACAGATGTCTAGCACAATTCGAGGTTGAGGGTGCTATTTTCAGCATCTATGGCTATATGGTACTAAAAGTGTGAAGCCAAGCTATATAAGGGAAATAGGAGATAAAGTAATCAATTTTGAAAGGGCTACACGGACTTAGTGAAACGCCGATAACCTATCGCCTACTACTATTTTATATAAATTGTTTCAATTCTTAATTACTCAAATGAGAATTTCATTCCATTATATCTGGTTGGACATCGATCCAAGAACTCAGTCAAAACAACAAAAAACAAAAAATGAACGGAATACACATTTTTCGGGTGCAGAAATCAATTAACCCTTTACCCAACGTAACGGCCAAAACCGGCTAGCGCTATTCTCAAAATTCGCCAATTTATTTTCATTATTTTTTAATTTTTTGTCTCAAAAACATAGGTTATGACCCCTCGTTGGAACGAGCTCGTCGAGCTCGTTCCAACAAGGGGTCATAACCTATATTTTTGAGATAAAAAATGAAAAAAACTCGTTATTCAAGAATTTTTATTGCAAGTGTCGTCTGCTTTTCATGTTAGGTAAAGGGTTACGAATTTCAGTCACTCTAATAAAATGACTCTATCATGTTATGGACAATTAAATTTTTTCACTGTCTATTTCATATATATATATATATAACTATTCGTTTTCCAGTTCACGAAACATTTCATGAAACATCGGTATTTCTCGACTACCCAAACTTGGCTCAAACGTTACATAAACTGTTACGCAACCCGCAGTGAAAGGGTTAGGATGCGAAGGTGCTTTGTTATGAATTTGATAGTCAACGGTTTTAATCTCCCGTACAAGACCTCTCGAGGAAGACATTTTATTCAAACTCATCTTTTCAGAACGTCTTTTCAATTCGAAGGTCGTTAAAGATTCGTTTTGTGGTTCACCTGTTGCTTTTCGCATTCCTATGGTTGGCCGTACGACACGAGCACAATAGATACTCGTGCCCCGGGTCATCTCACATCACACGCGACATCCGCCAGCTGTCGCGTGCCGATTGGCGCGAAAACCACCGCTAAGAAAATCTCTGAATGATGTTTCCTGGTGTCTTGCGGTATTTAATGTTTTATTCATCGCCAGTCATTCATAAAATTACCCAACGCAATTGTTGAAGGATATTTCTGAAGACTCAAAGATGTTTGAACTTTGAAAATAAAAAGTACTTTGGTATCGGGTATTTAGGATACCAAACAAATTTACACTATATATCTGCTCTCTGTCCCTCATACAGTGGAAATCCACCAAACGGTATTAATTTAAATACAGAAACCACCGGAAGGAAAGTTAAAATATGATACAGGCCATTGTATAATTTCAGTGGGCCCACACACTGACAGGTTAACCCTTAGAAAGGCAACTACAATGAACGGCCAAAGCTATTCATAAAACAAACGTCATTCGCATTTCGTTGTATTTCAGTGTTTGCCTGAAATCAAATTTAATGACCCGCTATTGGACCGAGCTCGTTGAGCTCGTTCCAATGAGAGGGATCAGCAAGCTTTGTCTTCGAGGCAAAGAAATGAAAATTTGCAGTTACATTTCTAGTGTCGTCTGCAATTCGTCTTCGGCTGCTCCACTAAACTTTCACATAGTACCTAATAGGTGTGTTTCCACCTATTCTGGTGACGAAAGGGTTGCCGCTGCCGTTTGAAAATATGTTTCACTGATACACTAAATGAAAATACGTACCAGGTTCGTTTTCAGAAACTTCCGGTGACGAGTAATTTGGATTCTTGATACCATATCCGCCATTCACAAAATCTATGTCTTTATGTCCACTCTCCTGTCGAAGAAAGAAAACAAGATTTTCGTTACATTTATATCAAACTCAAATAAGATCGATCGTTGGTTAGACTTTACTTTCAATATTGGACTAAAATTATATTTTCCAAAGGCAGACATAAGAAGCCCGAGACAGTACAGCTCACACGCGAAGTTTCGGTGTGGCGATGATGAAAAAGGCGAAGAACTAATCTGTGTTTAGTATTAGGGTTGTGAAGCAAACGAGGGGTAGTTCAAGTAGCCCACGTTTCCAACAAACATGCTACATCTTCAGCCAGCTCGGTCTATTTCTTCTAGTTCAACCATCGTCCAATCCGAAGGATGGTCGAAAGACTACCGAAGTTGGAGAAATAGACCAAAGCCTAACAAGACTAGAACATACACACTAAAGAGGGGCCTAAGGGTATTGGCACATTTTCTGATGTGAGATTATTATGTTTGGCGTGACACAAGACAACGTTGTCAGCCAGTTCGACTGTGCAGACACGAAGCAGATGGGGATTCCGGGGTTTGTTCGCCCTCCCCATGACCGTGTCTGTCGGGCATTTTTTGTTCGAGCTAATAGAGCCCTATTCAACAAGATATAATAGATAGATTAAATGTCTGCATTGGGTGTAGTAAGGATAAATAGTTTCTATAAACAAGGGGGAGTTCGGCGATTATCGGATAATTTATGGACATGCAAGATGTATTCTTCAATTAACAAGAGTTTAAGAAATAACCCATATGCAATTAATGGTCAAATTTGTACTGAATGTGTGGTACGTGGTTTGTGTTTGAAAGTTATATTCAATTAGCGGGGTTATTCGATTAAGAGATGTCAAACTGAATGGGCTCTACTTTACTTTTGAGAAAAATGAAAAGAAATACTAGCATTTTTTCAGATGATGGGCCACAATGTTCCACCCGGTGGTCCATAAACTGAAAGGTTGTCAGAGCATCTTGTATTTATTTCGCCGAAGTAATAATTCCCCGTAAAATTGCAGCCGCTTTGGATTTTTTTGGTAACATCTACTTTCCCCATATTAAACAGTATGAAGATTATTAGAGATCAATTAGTTACCTTCAACTGGAGAAGTGTATCTGCAAATGGTTTGTTTGGCGTATCTGGTCTTGGAACTTCAGAAGCAAATACAGGAGAAGGCTGTGGTCGATTAGACAATATTGGCAGACTGGATACCATGAGAGGAGATGTACATGCTGTCATTAATGGCGTTTTGAGATGAACTGGCATAATAGGAACTGAACCCTGTTCTGTTTTCTGTCTTTTGGGGGCAGGTTGTTCACTGCTGTCCAAGTTTTTTGTTTTACCAGGCTGGACACGGTTGAAAATATTTTCACGAAACTCATGACTATTTGCGCTTAATACTGAGAAGTGTTCCTGCAATGCAGTTGATGGTGAAGAGTTCGTGGATCTCAATGATTGTGTGTTAGGTGATACAGCTGGTGTGTTTGGTGATTTCCGTACCGGTGCTTTAGTCAGATAAGGAGTGCTGGTCATATATGGGGAACCCACATAAGATTGTCCATATAAAGGAGAAGGTTGGTGAACAAAACTGTTCACAGGAGATATTCTGGAAACGTCTCTTGGTGGTTGACATATCGGACTGAACACACTTTCTTGCACTGGTGAGAAGATATGATTTCTGAAAGGTATGATGCTTGGTCTGT
The DNA here is from genome assembly GCA_031216915.1 of Pictodentalium vernedei. Classification (NCBI taxonomy): domain Eukaryota; kingdom Metazoa; phylum Mollusca; class Scaphopoda; order Dentaliida; family Dentaliidae; genus Pictodentalium; species Pictodentalium vernedei. Next base: position 313,999,469 of record CM062297.1, read on the forward strand.
TTGATAAGAGTTGTTGTTGTTGTTGTTGTTGTTGTTGTTGTTCTGGACTAAGTCTTTGCACGGTGGGAATGTGCGTTAGGGAAGCTGGTGATCCCACACATGGTGACCTTCCAGCTGAATGTAATCCCATCACTGGAGCTTGTACGGGACTATAGTGTTTATGTAGTTCGAGGAGGGAAGGTGCCGAAGACAGTCGGGGAATCTGAACAACAATGGGTGGTAAATGTTGTCTGAAAGCAGGTGAATCACGTGCAGCCACCCCAGAATCACTTGACACAAATCCAGAATCACAGCTGCTCTTGGCATCTTCTGACGGTGATGGAGACGGTGCTCTACTGTTACTGTCACTAGAGTCTGAATCTTTTCCTGTTAAGAAGTCTATAGAAAATTTATGTAATGAATTTTTCTTTGGTGGTTGATTAAATGAGTCTTTTGAAGCCAAACATCTTCTAACACACAGTCCTGCAGACAAATTCTGCGTGTCTTTGTTAAGTTGAGATGTGATGGAATGAGACAAGTTCATGCCAGAATCACGACATTCAGTCTCTACAATCGGAGCTGACATTCTGATGTTCGTAGCGTTAGATTCCACAATGGAGGGAGCCAAGATGTGGCTGAAGTTTCGATAATTCACTGTTTCTAGACTTTGAATATCACAATTCTCTTTACCTGAAAGATAAAAAATATTTTTCGTTTAAGATTTACATTCTCGGACTTATATTACTGGCATGTACATGTACAGCTAAATTCTTGGAAATAAAACAGAGTAAATAGCTCCAGCTTAACTGTGTTTGTGACTGGAAGGTACATTTCAGGGAAACTTTCATGTCCCTTCGTCAAACCACGTGTCTGAAGACGAGAGATTATTATTTAGAAAGTTGCGTTCAAACCTCACCCTAGAACGCCCAGAGAGGAAAGAGTGTGCGAACGTGTTAATTAACCCTTTACCTAACATGAAAAGCAGACAACACTTGCAAAGAAAATTCTTGAATGACAATTTTTTTTTCATTTTTTGTCTCAAAAACATAGGTTAAGACACCTCATTGGAACGATCTCGACGAGCTCGTGCCAATAAGGGGTCATAACCTATGTTTTGGAGACAAAAAAATGAAAAAATAACTAAAATTAATTGGCGCTTTTTGAGAATAGCGCTGGCCGGTTTTGCCCGTTACGTTGGGTAAAGGGTTAAAAGAGAATAACATATTGATGACGTCTTTCATACCTTAATTTAATATAATTTTTAGGGAATGTTTTGTGTTTCTCGTCAGTTCAATACAGATCAGACCCCGTTATGGAGATTGTAAAAATTTACAGGCCGACAATTACGCAAAAACACAGATCAAGATAGGGTGGTTAGAGGCGAGTGTTGTGTACTTTTTGTAATAGTTTCGAAATAAAGCAGCGCCAAGTCTGACAGAAAATAAAGGCGGTTAAAATTTCGACATTGGCTATTACAAATGTCGAAATTTTCACAATCTTCATTTTTGCAGCGTCGGTTTGCAAAGGACATACAGTGATGCGCATAATAATTATAAATTAACGCATATATAAAAAAAATTGACATTATTCAGAATTCCAACTACATCACAAACCTGGAGACTGGGCAGTTGTGGACAGTCATGCCTGCCTACATTTGAAGCCAAGATTGACTAGAAACCATAATTGAACAGTTGTCTAGAACGGCTTTGTTACGTTCCGTGGGCACTGCATTGTCCTCGCTCTTTGGGAGAATTTTAATCAAAGCATCCACATTGAAAGTCCATTAGGGGAGAGAAAATTTGCCACGACTGTTGTAAATTGTTTTGTAACAAGGGAATCTATTTTTGAAGAAAGATGAGACCGGACAAATGGATAAATAAACCGTTAATTTTTAAATTGTAGTAACAATGCCCGTAATCGTCATATTATCCTCCATTCTCTCAGCTGGAGGTGACGTCACGCAAAAGAACATGGCAAAATTAAAGAATGTAACTCATTTAGCAAATATCCTAACATACGCCGTAACCGTAACTACAGTTGTATCCAGTTTAACAGACATGGCTATCTTATTCCTATTTCCCGAAAATTATTAAATAATTATCTCCGTTAATAAACGTGTCCCAGTGAGATACTACGCGGAACTCTGTGAATGGGTTCTTTAAAACAGTCATTAGATTAGTTACGCTTCTTGTCCCACTTTTTGTACACAACTGTTTTACACAGCGGCACGTGCTGCCGATCAATTTCAATTATCCCAACAAGACCAAGGGCCAATCGAAAGGGATCGGAGTTTTCGGCGCGTTATTTGAAATATCACTAGTCCATGTGGCAGCTTTTTATAGACAATTATTTCATCTTGAATAACAGACATCTGCTCTTCAAAATGAGGCTTAAAATTTATTTCTATCGATAAGTTCAATTTCATTTGGTCCAATTAATTCCATTCCAAAACGCTGCTGTCGTCTGAATATTCAAATGAACTCATCATTTTATTCTCTGAGCGGCCGTGACAACTCGAGGAATTTTTTTCCTGTATCCCTGAAGGGGAGGTTGGGGAGGGTACTGCTAAAAGAAAACAAAAATACGTTACTTATTATTTATTTTAACCCTTTACTCAACGCAACTTTCAAAAACGGCCAGCGCTATTCTAAAAAATCGCCAATTAATTTTCATTTTTTTGTCTCAAAAACATAGGTTATGACCCCCTCATTGGAACGAACTCGTTCCAATGAAGGGTCATAACCTATGTTTTTGAGACAAAAAATGAAAACATTACTTATTCAAGAATTTTGTTTGCAAGTTTCGTCTTCTTATCATGTTGGGTAAAGGGTTAACCACTAGTGCAAATATAAATGGACGGTTGGCCACACCCGCACCCACGAAAAGTTGTCGGATTTTTTAATATAAATAGAAAAAAACAAGCAATGAAAAAAATACCAAATTGAGAAGGAAGGTTGTAGTATTAAATTAACTCAATGGCGAAGTTAGCAGATGACTAATAACATTTTTATGTCATTCATAAAATATACCAAAGTCAAAAAAGGGCGAAGATATAGAGAGAAAAAAGCCTGAATACCGAAATAAATTATCTAAAATAAGAGAAAACTACAGACTACCTCAAGTTATCGATGTTCTTCCTTTAGAGATGTAAAATGAACTGATAAATCACAGAACTTATGCAATATATATATACAGGGAAATACCGTTAGGTCGACCAATCAGAATTGATCAGGTAAGTAATTAGAAAACTGTAAACAAATAATCGATTAATCACCGCATGCGATTCAATTAAAAGGTGGTAAAACCGCCCCATCACTTGGTGCTAATGTAAGGTAAAATCGGTGTGAAAATTCATTAGTCGAGAATCGCCCACGGCTGCGGGGACACAGAGAAGCGAAATTTCACAGACCTAAACTATCTTTGACCGTTATATTCCACATTGATTACGAAACTTTATACAAATAACTTGGGGGAAATCCTGATAGGACAGTCCTTACCACACGTCTGATAGCCAGAATCAAGAACAAGATATCGAGGGACCAAATATGTTAGAGATGATATCACAAAACAAAACAATCATGAATCAAAATATTCCGAAATATCGTATTGGTGCAACTGTTTGCAGGAGATAAATAATTTTGATTTAAATAGGGGAGGGCAGACACCACCGAGTAGCTCAGAGTAGCCACGGAAGAAATAGTATTAGTGGTGATAAACGGCAGAAATAGTATTAGTGATGCACGGGCATCAGCGGACATTTTTGCAGGGGGTGAGTGTGAAACATATACGAAATACAGGATTGTGCGTTCCAGTCAACGAACATTTGTAAGATCTTAGGGGAAATGACCAGAAGCGTTAGCTACCTTTCTGTCCGTATCACCCGGTGGTACATGAGCTGAAAGGTTGCCGTTTCCTTTGTTAAAGTTAAAGAGCCGGGAAAGCTTACCTACCAGTCAGTGATTTAGCAGCAGTAAGTAGAGCGAAACAGTTCTCTGTTCTGAAGTACAGGGCAAATGCCACTTTGCCCCACCCCTTCCCTGATGCCCGTGTGTTGATGGGATTAAGTAGGTGAGGGTGACAAGTCAAGGGTGAAATGATACAAACGCATGTCACTGTTTCAGAAGAGCCAGATGACTTTGAAAAACTTTGAAATGATGACTGCATCTGGTGTTATTGATGATTTTCATAGGTTTATAAATCTAGAAATGGTACTCTTAGAATAATGACAGTCACAAACTTGATTTTATATTCTACATTCATCAACTTTGAATCGTCCAGCAGTATCATATACAAATTTGTTTCTAAATAGTACTTGCCTTCTTTTTATTGACCAGGAAATGTAATTCATGGACGTTGCCCGGAATGGGCAACGGACATCGAAACATAAAAAATAGCTACAAAGTTTGTCTGTTTAACAATGAAGAATTATTTCATTCAACATATGTTTATTGTAACCTACCGTTTAGCATATAATACAGCTGCTACTGTATCAAATTTCACTTTATGACTCCGAAGTAAGTGAACCACGTATATAACTAATCGATTCGTCTCCCACTTGGTTTCACGGTACTCAGAATGAATAACGGATGGGGTACTTTTGAATATTTACCCCTTTACCTAACATGAAAAGCAGACGACACTTTGAAAAAAAAATTCTTGAATAACTAATTTTTTTTCATTTTGTGTCTCAAAAACATAGGTTATGACACCTCATTGGAACGATCTCGACGAGCTCGTTTCAACGAGGGGTCATAACCTATGTTTTTGAGACAAAATGAAAAAATAATGAAAATTAATTGGCGATATTTGAAAATAACACTGGCCGGTTTTGGCCGTTATGTTGGGTGTACTAACATAGTATAGAGTCTATTCTTAAGATACATATTCCTTTTACATCAATACATAGGCTATGTTCATATTTTAGGCCTAGACAAATTGGGCGGTCGTTTCGTTTGCAAGTCGGTTGCCTAAAAAACAGTGGAATTAATTTTCTCGCCATGTACATTATTAAAATATGAATAGCGGAACAAACGGTAAGTTTTTCTCTGATTACCAGGATTTGAAACCAGTTCAGGCCATCATTTTGTTTTGGTTCTGATGCAAGTCTGGTTTATGTTCAAGCAAAAATGTCTTCGATTGCTTGTTTGTTTATTGTGGTTTAACCTTTTACCCAACGTAACGGCCAAAACCGGCCAGCGCTATTCTCAAAAATCGTCAATTAATTTTCATTATTTTTTAATTTTTTGACTCAAAAACATAGTTATGACCCCCATTGGAACGAGCTCGACAAGCTCGTTCCAATGAGGGGTCATAACCTATGTTTTTGAGACAAAAAAATGAAAAATATTAGTTATTCAAGAATTTTGTTAGCAAGTGTCGTCTGCTTTTCAGGTTAGGTAAAGGGATAACGGCACTTCAACAGCCAGTGTCGCATCATGTCGGACAGTTTTACGGGTGGGTAAGATTAAAGTACCTGGAGAGAACAACCGAAACCACTATCAGAGTTATCAGCAGTTGGAGACAAGTGCACTGTCGCTGCGCAATATGCCTTAGTACACAGCGCCATCGTGCCCGCTCGTGGGTAATCGGAATTAAATGTCTTGCCCAAGGACACAATTCAGTTAACGTCTTCGATTACAATCCATCACCAGACACATCGTAATACACCGGACATTTTCTTGAAATTGTTCGGAAACTTATTCGTCAGCTATTTTGACATTAATTTTGCTCTTTGAAAATATGGATTAACTGGTGGAGTGTTAAATTAATTAAAGTTGACCGAATTTGTGCACAATGGGTTTGGCTTGTGACAATTTATTGGAGAGCCAACAATCCAAAGCGCCTTGTAGAGAGAATACTCCCATTCAGGCCCGTAACTACCGAAAAAATATTGGGGGGGGGGGGGGCGGGGATAAAATCATTCTGCCCTACTGTCTGCGCATCTTGCCCTGCATATATATCACCACATATATATCAGGTGCCCAGCGTACACTAGCTGTTCAGCTCTATTCTGTTAGGCAGGGCAACATTCTGGCAAATAATTCCTTGGCAGTGCAGTAGTTGCGTGGGCCGCGGACCGTGGTAACCGAGTAGAGGCTCGACCTGCCCTGCGAACAGAAGATCTGAATATTTGGGGTGGGGGTGTAACATCCCCTTTCCCCGACCGGATTTACGCCCCTGCTCCCATTCTCAAAAGAAATTGAATCTCATTCACATAATATTAAACTCTCTAGTTGTGGCACCCGCTATCCTAAACGGCACCCAAATTTGTGCTCCTACCACTCAACCACTTAACAAGTAACTTCCAGTCGGTGTTAGCGATGAAGGTATATTCAGAAGGTTTTTCATTAAGACAGAATAATAGTTTTTGATAATTCAGTGGTCCGAAAACATGTGCTGAAAAACGACAAAGACCGTTTGAAAATGCTGGGCTATTTTAGGCTATTCTTTCAGACTAGGTCAGGACAACAGAAGTTGAAAATTGATAAACGATAGTCTGACAATAGTTCCACAAGACAGCTGTCCACTGTACTGTGGAAACAATGACGAGGCTCTCAAGCGTTCAGTCAATGAAACCTTGCACGTTATCAGCTAACCACTATAACCATTTATTGTGAACATTTAATGACTTTAGGACCGCGTGTTGTCTTGGAAATCAATAGTTCCCAGTATCGATTCGTTAATATGAAAGAGAAATAGTTTTTGACAAGTTTTCAAATTAGAGCGGGAAAATATAAATAAGATAAAATATTTTTATTGATAAAAAATAATAAAATAATTTATTAATTTCTATTTATTTACTCAAGCGTGTTTTTCAATTAAATTTAAAGTTAAAGTTATGCGATGAAAAAGTACTTTTGTACTCTCTGCCCTGACTGAAACGACAACGTCGCAACAATCCACTTGAAGTTGCATACATCGATCAGATTTCAACACCAGATTTTTTAAAATAAAACAAGAATTTGTCACACGCTCTTGTACTGTAATACATTTGGGGACACAAACACTGGAGGACAGAGAGTTCAGAGCTTGCCTGTGCCTCTTAAACACGTTACGGCTTGAGAGTATCCTCCCACCTTCAGTATTAGAATACAAGAAGACTAGAGGTTGGAGTTCGACTCCTCCCTCCTCAGTAGGAAAAAAACAGATTATAACTCGATGAGAAATGATTCAAAGCCAAGAAGAAGGATATGGGTAGAGGTCTCTGATTACAAGAGCAGACAGAGAATTTCATCCGGATCGCGACGCAGTCGCCATCTCGTCAAAATTCTCTGCCGCGTTTCTCCCCACAACACTGCAGAATCTCAGTTGTCCAAAACGAAATACAAGAATGTTGATATGAGATTGGTTTTCGCTTTTTTTTCTTCTCGCTGTCTTAATTTTGCAGAATTTTGTTTAGAAAACCTCCACCCACTGGGGAATCATGAAAAAGACCATTCTTGCGATCACAGTACTGACAGTTACTTTTTTTCACCTCGTGTCTGACAGTTTTACGTGGGAAGGAAGTAGGAGTACCAGGAGAGAACCACGAAGAAAACCACGGAGCAACGGCGAGCTACTATCAGCCTCTAACGTACTAACTCAACAGAATCAGGGTTAACATTTGTTAAGACAAGAGCACCATCGACGTGCCTTAGTACACGGCGCCAACATGGGCAATCGGGATGAAGTGCTTTGCCCCAGGACACAACGCATTTACCTCTGGAAGGATCGAACCGTGGACCTTTCGGTTTGAAATCCAATGCCGTAATCACTGAGCCAGTGTGCTTCAATTCAGAATTCTTTATACATCATATTAGATCTTACCTCTAACTTTTTTCAGATCCAAACAATCTTGCATCAATTGTCGGACTTATATCAAGTTCTAAATCTCGCCCTTTCCCTTCATATGTCTAATAAATCACTAACAATCCACATACATCGATACTAGGAATTACAAGTCTCCTTTTCTTATATATACTGTTTGTCTACTTAATGAACAATGACTGCAACTTCGTCTCTATTTATTTGGTTTTAAGGCAAATTAACACCAAGAGAAAAAATAAAACAGAAACTACCATAAATGCGTCAAAGTGTATGTACCATTGTTTTCGATTCTCGCCTACCAATGGAAACCTGCGCGGCTGACATGGAACGACAAATTACCCTATTGTGTCTAACATCCGAATGGGCACCAGGGCTGTTGACTGACCTTATCGGAGATAAAATCATGAAAAAATGACAACGTTTTTTACACCCAAAACTGTTGTTTTACATCTACTTGCCTTATCGGGAGACAACATTCATCTCTCATATTATCTATACATGTGCTGGATCTTCAGACAATTGTTGTCAATGGGGTGGTAAAAGTGACACACGAATACGTTAATACATTTGTAATTTTCTTATCAAATGGTTTCATCAAGTTTTCATCAGATAAAATTAACCAAATTCATTAAATAAGTGATGTATTTTGTTCGCTGTTTTTCTTTACAGGACAATGCCCCCCGTGGTGAATTTTCCATTTTGTTACAATTTAGTTCGAAGACCGGCTTAGTGTATGAGGAGGAAAACCATTTGTAAATGGAGGGGGCGCTTTGAACGATGGAAACTGGAGACAAACAACTGACCCGATTCTAAAAAGGTAAGAATGTCAAGAAAACAGGGCACTGTATGTAGGGTGATGTGTTATATGTTTGGCTAGGCGTGGTCTGAATGCGATGACCACAAATACGGACATGTTGTGAAAGAGTTGAGATCAACAGAGTCTGCTTACCAACAGTACTCACATCTCCCACAGAGTCGAGTTTTAACCGAGAAAGCTGATTTTTTTTAGTGAAAGGGCGGAAGACACACAGGAAAAGTTTCCGTCATTGGACCTCCGGGTTTAACCCAGAGGTCCAATGCAGGAAATTTTCTTACGCTGTTGAATGTTCCACGTGGAATTTCAGAAACAATCTGAGTGCACCTTCACGGGCGACACGCTGCGATTCAACCATTCAGACGGTAGTTCTCATCTTTCGTGGTGATGGTTGGTGAGCGAGTGTTGGAGAGTATTCCGCTCTTAGGGGAAAACACCAATTATCACCAGCATACGCCCCCTCCTTTTATATCCCGCCTCAGTCTGTCCTTTGGTGTTCTCGACTAACAGCAAAAACCAGGAACCTTACAAGCTGAAAGTACTATTTTAATTTGACGTTTGAAAATATGTTACAAGACAAATACCTCGAACATACTGTTTACTTTTAATTTATTTAATTATGACATTCACCATTAATTAATTTCAAGATCAAAACATGCGCAAAATCGATGGAACAGTAACTGTTTAGGCCTTTTAAAACAGGTGCGAGAATTGTTCCCGCCTTACACCTCCGTCTTTAATTTACTTGTTTATCAAAACTGAATTCGCCACATGACTTTTTATTCAGCGTAGCAATTGTCTGGAGTGATTTTATAATTTACGTTACATAAGTTGTTCAGCGACAATTACTGCTGTTGTAATTGTGCAATGAAACTGGTTTCGTGTGTCAAGATATTCCGAAGGTGGACCATGAATAGTGAAACAGTTGGGAAGGGATTATCTACAGCTTCTCAAAGTAATCCTGCGTTCAAAGATTATTCACAATAACATCTGTTTGTTTAAACCGTTTACTGCCACGCCCATTTTAGCCATACATGGAGGACCTCTATGTATAGGGCTGTATGAGAGGACGTTTAATAAAATTTATGATATTCTTGAAACTCTGTCATCTGATTAGTTGTTGGAAAGGGCTCTCTGAGCCCTTTCCAACAATTAATCAGATGGTGGGTTTGATCTGCGCATACCAGAACGTACAGATAATCGTCATAAAATTGGTGGCGTGAGTGATAATGTTTACAGTGTCCGAAATCGCTTTCAGCAGCTCTGCCTTCACCAAGATCGCAAAACAAAGACAAAGTCAAGTTGAGCCAATCGTTCATACTTAGGCTGCAAATATTAGGGGACTCTCTCCCCCAGGTGTACGTCAGAGAGTATCATTATATCAGTTACAGCGGCTTAGCAAACGGAGGGGCGGGGGAGGGGGGGTCTTGGCCACCTCTTTTTCCGAAGAATGTCAACCTAATGTTCATTCGTGTCTGAAATACCTATACTGGTAGACGTACCCTAATATTTCTTGGGTCAGTTTACTGGCAGTTAACCCCCCCCCCCCCACCCTCTCCGAAGGGGAGACTCTGGATCTATGGAGAATACATTCTACACCCGGCTTGAGGTGAAATAAAGTGGGGGTGGGGATATTTTTATGCTGCCATTCACAGCAGAAAAAATACCCCCGTTTATTTAGCCCGACTACGCCCCCCCCCCCCCCCCCCCCCCGGACCAGTTACACAAAACTTGTTTACGGCCGCTATTAACAACGGCTGGGCTTATTGGGGTTTCTTTGGGCTATTCAAAATCATCTACATACACATATTAACTTATTTTTAATATATATTCATTTATAATACTGAAAGGCAGGGGGAAGGTATAGGATGAGAAAATTAATTTATTTTTAAATGGCGATGCTCACTATCACAAAACAACTGATCATTGATTATAATCGACCGAACAAGCTTAAACAATCCATTTGGTAGTAACTTACATGTATGGTTAAGAAGGAAATTCGGAACAGCTCACGAATCACTGGTTCGTGAGCTGAAAGTTCCAAATTCCTTCTAAACAATGCAGATCTCACGAACCTTGCATTGTGCGATGTCATTTCGAGTCGCTTCATCTTACGTTTTCCGATCAGAACCGATATGAAGACCAGGGCTGAAGCAAATAAAACTCGTCTCAACGCAAGCTGCTAGATTCATTCTCAAGATCTTTTAATATCAAAGACCAGCGCATCGTGATTCTACCCTAACGGTGAGGGCATGTCCACTTTGGTCGACTGGCTTTGCTCGCATTCCCCGGCTTGAACGCGATTGTGCATTGAAATCGAAATCAATTCCTTTCCTATTTTCACTCGAATCATTAGACCAATTTCCAAGCAAAGTTTGTTTTAAAATGGTTTTCTTTGCACGTTAGTATCCAGGAAGGCCATTTCTAGTGTCTGAAAGCTAATAACAGATGCAGAGTGCTGATGTCTGGAACGGATACTTGCAGTACAGTCGCAATGGACTGGCCGCAATCCACGCGTGGGCTGTGATGTCCACGCATGCATTTATAAAGGCAGCAACATATTAATTAATAATTAATGAAGCAGCGGGGTTTTCCCCAGTGCTTCATTAATTACATTTTTGATGATCATTCCTATAATTTGAGTTTGAAATCTAATATTATTGCGTCCGTGGAAATATTGCCCACCCGTGGAAAGTGGCCAGCCCACGGCTGTCGTACTGTTGTATTGCTGTCCTGTTTGGAACGCATGCTGGATGTCAGTAAACATTGTAACGACGCCACAACATAATAGGAAACAAGAAATCAATAATTTGAAATTTAGTTTGATCAAAACCGTAGAATTTATCATAGTATTAAATCCGTCAGTTGAACTGGTTTGTCCACTCGACCGTTATGTGGCAGTCAAACAATACAACAACTCTCTCGCTCACTCTGACTGTAATGTTTGTCCTTTGAAAAAAAATCAATTGTCAACGGTCGTCAGCCAGGTGATATAACGGTAGCTCGACTTATATGAATTCAGTGTTGTTTGTCGTCTCTTCAGTGGGGAGGCACTCGTGCTACCGAATGAACTTTCATTCACTAAGCCGATTACGTACAGGTGCGTCCAAAAAAACCTGCTGGGCACATTTGAAAACAGGTATTTTTTTAACTGTCGTGTCGCAAAAGTTCTGAAGAACGCCACATTTTGCGAAAGTGAAAAAAGTGACGCTATTAGAAATATTAATTTTATCGGAAAATGACGCGAAACAAGTTTTAAGACAACACAATCATTTCTCTCAATTTTCGTTTCCTGATAAATCCGGTTCTGACGAAGTTTCTTGGTAAGCTCTCCCAGAATGCCTTCAAAGAACTAATGTTGGGTACTGGTATGATCAGTGGGAAGAATTTTAGCATTTTCCGTAAAATATAAGAAAGGGTTTATTTAGCGTGTCCCTCGATACCCCAATCCTCAAACTCAACTGTCATATTTAAGCCCCAGCACTCTGGTAGTGCAACAGAATTTTTTTCAGTACTCTGTTTTTCTCTTGTCTAACTATAAATTTAACCAATTATACCTTGTTTGACAGAGCTCTATGAGCTCTGTCAAACAAGGTATATTTGGTTAAATATCAAACTGCATTATGGGAAATATTTGTTGCTGAAAACTTGCCATTCTGACTGACATCAGTGTGCAGAAGGTTAAGAAATATACACTGCGCAACCGCAATTATCTGTCTTAATTTATGAAACAAACAGACTTGTTAGTCGAAGCAACATTGCAAAAGGTTAGATTTTGTAGCAACTGTGGTGTTTTCATCGAAGTTAACTCACTGAGTAATTTCAATTATTTTTTTACCGAAAATAATCATGGCTGCTCTGAAACAGCCATGACTATAATTGATGAAAAATTCATGAAAATTTGACTCAAGAAATCATTGGTCAAAATATACAATTTACACGAGGAAATTTGGTTAAATGTCCTCAAATTTTACTTATTTCAGTGGCGAGTGATTTCCTGTCCTGGGTTGGGATATCCGCCAGCAGCATGGAGAAAGCTAAACTTAATTGGCATTACGTTTCATTAAAACGCACATTAATGTATTTGTCTGCGAGTATTTTTCTGCTATATTGGGCTTCCAAAGCAGAAATGTGGTAGGACGTACTGAGAACAAGAACTGGACGATGCAACTATCCATTGAAACACTCAGGAACTCAGTGTTATTTTTTTCAACGTTTACGCTTTCGTCGAACGAAATGTCAAAAAGCCGACTTATTCAGCAGTCATGGGTGACATATGAGAGGAGTTCATATCACTGGATACTCGAGCGTTTGTGTATCGAAACTCCCAGAAATTTGATTTCAAATCATCATATAATTGTTGAACGCAAAATGGTAACATGCGGGTGAAAATGACAAACTGTACAAAAGGAGAAAAATATGTGGCGTGCCAATCAAAAGTGCATCTTTGGTGGCTCGCGGTTATTCGAATGCGCGAACTAGTGCAGGAAAAGCTTGACATTTGTTCACATTATTTAACAAAGGTCTCCTGTCAATGTATACGGAGATAATTATAAAACTTAATAAAAAAATACTTTCCACTGTCACAAGCATCAAGTTCATTAACGCTTTACCCAACAAATCGGCAGCATCCGCCCGCGTAAGGTAAGATGCAAATTCAGCAGTTGAAAAAATATTTTTCAAAAAATTTCAACGAAACCATATTATGTGACCCCTCGTCGAGCTCGTTCCAACGAGGGGTCACATGATACGGTTTTGTTGAAATTTTTTGAAAAATTTGAAAAAATGATATTTAAAATAATAAATTTTAATATCGTCTGCGTTGAGTAAAGGGTTAAAAATGTCAAATTTATCCAACAGAACCTGAAGGAAAACAGATGGGTTGGAGGAATAACACACGACATTTGTCAAATGATTTCGTAAACTAAGAGTTTTCATTTTTCGGCACTAAAACATAGGTTATGACTTCTCACTGGAAAAGGCTCAAGGAGGGGCCTTAAGATATGTTTTTGACAAAAATTGATAAAAAACAATCAAATATTGTTGGGGAGGTTTGCGAATACGGGGGCCGTTTAGGAGCCCAACGTTAACTAAAGGGTTAAAGAAAGGAACCCCCTCCCTTCCCACAACGCTCACCTCGAAACACATAGTGAAGTCGCTGCTGTTTTAACTAAATATGGTTGAATGTTTAGGGAATACTCACCAGTAGTACTGACGTAATCAGTGGCAGCAGCCATGCTCGTTGGTCTGTTGTCAGTTGAACTGTTATCCATATCAGGCAAGGGTGGTATCCTCTTTGCCGTACAAGTCGGTGGAGTCACGCCACCTGGGCGTCGCACAAGAAATAAACGAGGCATGATCTAATTGAAACTGTTAAAACATAAACAACTATCTTTTTTCTCGGAATATTTGCAGTGATGTGAACTGTCTAAGATCACCGACCTTGAATGCTCATGGCACTGGATGTTGAAGCATTTTGTAAAGAGCGCCCTTCATGTGAAAACAGCCACGGCGCACGCGTGGAAAACGTTAGCCAAACAAATCGCTTGTTTTTTGTTATGCTAATCTAATAACATAATAGCGGTAGTTCCGATATCACCTTCCAGAAAAGAACCGTTGACTGGTAATCAAAATCCATTGTTACAATCAATCATGAATGGGATGTTTACTCGAACCACCGGCGGTACAGGTATAATGAATGGGCGACGCTCAACGAACCGTGAAGTTTTACAACCTTACATTATCGAAGTCATCACTAACGTTTTAACACCTTACAAAGGGATCGTAAACTTTATGATTCTGCAGTGGAAAATTTACTTGGCGTAGACGATATTGCTGAAATTTAATTAAGACACTTAAAACTTTATGACCCTCTGGTTGTAACAATGAGATAAGAATTCATAAACTTAATTTAAATCCTTTACTAATTATCGGTTTATCAAATAACATCCTGTGAGTTATTAAAATTATCAGTAGGATTTTCACGTGGATTAAATTTAATTATCACAGCAAATGAAATTCAACAAATTTAACTAATTTTGTAGAGATCTGTTAACACTTGCGTGATAAGATTAAAGAGAAATTCCCAGTCGAAATAATTAATGTTGCAGGGACTGGAAATTTCAAATTCAGATAACTGCATTTTACAGAGATAACTACCGATGTTCAACAGAACCGTAACAAAATTCTGCTTTCAATAATCACGCACGTTTTAACGCTTCTACTGCCACCATATGCTATACTACGCAGTTTCACCATTTATTTTGATTTGCACTTCACCTCCGATATTGTAGAAGGCTCTCACTGAAAAAAACTCAACCTTGATTGATCTACTGGACGAGCGGCGGTGTGCTGAATGAAGTGGGGTAAAAATAGTTTGGCAGCAGATAAATATTTGATCCAACTTCATTTCACCTCGTTCTGGGATAAGAGTGAATACTCCCATAGATGAAGTCCAGGATCTCCCCACCCCGAATTAATTTTTCATGCCAATTGGAGCACATTGGGTACCCTTTAAAGGCTTACGTATCCCAGAAGGTCAAGGAATGGTCATATCCAAATTACCAAAGAAATACCAGGATGTGAGTACATAGGCCAGTTTTCGATATATCAGGCATGAATGTATACACTCTAAAATCCGTTGGATTAAAAATCAACTGGGTCAAGTGAATATGAACCCAATTTAAAAATCAACTGGGTCGCGTGAGTATGAACCCAATTGGGTTCATATTCACTAGATCCAGTTGATTTGGGTTAATTTTTAACCCAAATGATTTTATAGCGTATAAGATTTACATTAATTTTATCAGGGAAAATGTGGGGAACGAGTCTCCCACATGGCAACGCAGCTGTCTGGTGGGCGAGTGGCAGCGCAGTGTACATTCGATCAATGAGATCTGTACCCAGTCTCCGCCGTTGTTTGGACACCACAATTAAAACTTTTCTGTTGCTCATGTTTTCTGTGATCCTCTCTTGGAACTCCCCGAAAATAACTCAGATTAATATCCAAGATCAATACACCACAACGTCTTTCACCCTTGACCTCTAGGGATGTGGCGACAGGCGGGGGAGAAGGGCTATGGGGGTGTCTCACCCTCAATCCCGGCCAAAATTGTCAGCAATTTGAAATTAGAGGTTTCATACTACAAACAGTTGGGCATTTTGTACCCTATGGTCTGATGCAGTGGTTTGCGCGCCCCAAAGACGCACTGGAACGGTATTGTAGCTAACCACCTTTCAACCCCTTTAGCTGTTTACTTATTTGTTGAATCTGCCAATTCGTTTACTCTATGGTAATAGATTTCGGGGCATTTTATATGTAGTTGTGACCGTTTCTAACAAACATTTAGTGATTTTTTTAACATTCCATGGGATTTTCCAATTGGAATCAATATTTTGTCCTTGGGGACAACGAGGCGCCATCTGCAGTGTTAATGTTTTGTTGCACTCAAAAGACGATTTTCAGCTCTAGAACTCGAAAGTAAAAAAAGTGTTCTGTTGTATTTCGTGTTGTATTCATCGTTTAGCTTAATGTACACAAATAACAAATTCTTGAATAAATATTGTTTAAACTAAAAATAAAAAAAAACGAACAAGCGTGAGGGCGTGAGGGGGAATTCGGATTTATTTTGCAGTTGTAAAATCGCATGCGGGATCCACTCTGAAAATTCTCACACAATTTGGGGAGGGATGCAAATGGTTTTCGGAAAAATTGAAAGTTCGTCATTCGGGGTGTGTGTGTGGGGGGGGGGGGGGATACATTTGGAATTTAAGAGGAGGCACATCCACGATTCAAGACCCTATAGTCACGCCCATGGCTCCCAAAATGAAGGTTTGGTTTTCAAATTATTATTGCCCACGACAAAGCTGTCTCGGTGAGCAATAATATGTCATGCGAGCTAGTCATCCATCGTATTTATGTACAATCACAATTTAGCACGAACAAAAGAGTTTTAAGTAAGTAACATTTTATATTTTCCGAAGGGGAGATTCCACAGTGTTGTAGGGGGAGAAAAGCGGTAAGACAATTCTACCTGACCGCAATACGGTCCCGATCCGATCGAAACTATTTGTCCACTTTAGTTTAAACAATATTTTATTTCGAAAAAAATAAACATGTAAATACAAAACTGAGACATGTTGCTTACAAAGAAAATTACACAAAAGTACGGATAACTATATTTAACCCTTTACCCAACGCAACGGCCAAAATCGGCCAGCGCTATTCACAAAAATCGCCAATTAATTTTCATTATTTTTTAATTTTTTGTCTCAAAAACATAGGTTATGACCCCTCGTTGGAACGAGCTCGTCTAGCTTAGCACGAATAAAAGAGTTTTAAGTAAGTAACATTTTATATTTTCCGAAGGGGAGATCCCACAGTGTTGCAGGGGGAGAAAAGTGGTAAGACAATTCTACCTGACCGCGATACGGTCCTGATCTGATCGAAACTATTTGTCCACTTTTAGTTTAAACAATATTTTATTTCGAAAAAAATAAACATGTAAATACAAAACTGAGACATGTTGCTTACAAAGAAAATTACACAAAAGTACGGATAACTATATTTAACCCTTTACCCAACGCAACGGCCAAAATCGGCCAGCGCTATTCACAAAAATCGCCAATTAATTTTCATTATTTTTTAATTTTTTGTCTCAAAAACATAGGTTATGACCCCTCGTTGGAACGAGCTCGTCGAGCTTAGCACGAACAAAACAGTTTTAAGTAAGTAACATTTTATATGTTTGGGGAGAGAAAAAGGAAAGTGACATCTCTCACCACTTTCGCGATACCCCCCCCCCCCCCCCCCCCAACTCTCCTTCCTACACACTGTTCTCAAAGGCTAAAACAACATTGCATGCGCACATGAACATACACAGATTTAACCTATGTACTCAAATATTTGTGAAACCCACTGTCCTTCTCACAGTTATCACCCCCATATCCCGAAACACATACATATACTATCTCTCTCTCCCTGACCCCCCCTCTCTCTCTCTCTCTCTCTCTCTCTCTCTCTCTCTCACGTGTACCCTTACACATACAAACACCCGCGAATCATTCGAACGACTTTTGCGACCACATCTATTTAAAAAAAATCACGCAGAAAGTTATTGAGCGTTTTATATTTTAAATGTTGTGTTGAAATACTTCAGTGTATTGTATCTTTTGCATTATTGACTTGCTGGTTTGAGTGGGGTTATTTGGTAGGGAATCCGCATCAAATACACGCTCACAATACAGCCTCACCGTGACAATGAATTAACCGGGCTAAAACGGTTGTCCGTTACTAAAAACAGAATACTGTGAGCAAATCGTGTGGCGCGAAATTCTCCAGGGGCAATTACGGAACAACGGGGAAAATATGTGACTACCTGCAAAACCCCGAACTTAATTCAACAAGACACACATTTATGAATACAACATCCCGTGCTCGTAGCGGTTCTGACGATGTTAACACTTGTGGAAACGGCTGTTTTCCTAACTGACATCCTTTCTGCAGGTACCGGTGATTAATGAAAACAAAGAGTGTTGTACCCACCACCCACTGACCCGAAATCCCTGAGGATATTGACTTGAATGATGCAGACTCGCAAATAAAATCACACCTAACCAGAGAGTAAGAAAACTTGACAAATTGTTTCCGACTCACCGTTGGAAAGATCCGTATTTTGTAATTTAATTCAGTATCGATGGACCTAAATTGAGAGATAATTGGTCTGCTTTTCGCTTGCTGTTCTGTCGCTATTAGTGTCATATATTTGCCGATGTGTCACGAATGTTGTAGAAAATGCAAATGTCAAACAGAAAGAAATGATAAAATTTTTTAAAAAATATATCAAAATAAAATAAAACACAAGGCAGAAATATGAATTTTCAAATCGTGCCTTTAATAATGTCCATTGCATTGCTATCATTAAGGGCCTATATAGTAATGAAATTTTGTTTATTTTGAAAATTCACACCTCAGATATTCCTTCAATTCAAATTAAATATACACAAAATATACATCAAAATCCAGATTGAGATGTATAGAACAAGAAACACATGTGTAATCAACTCATAGAGTCGACTATAGGCACCACTGGTTCCTGGAAGTCTGCTACCGTATTCGCACCAGAACTGATAATTTAATAATATTTCACGAAAACAACTTGTGGCCGAATGTGATTTACATATCCAATAACAAAGCTATGGGGTCAACATTCTTCAAAACACGACGACAGAGCTGCATGAACAGCAACAACATTCGCACCCCTGAACTCAGAGTGCGAGCATCCTAATTACAATCTTAATTATGGAAACTGGAACTACCAGCGCGATTGAAGAGAACGATAGCAGCTCTGGACGTCTCTTGCCCTATCACCTGGACTGTCCGGGAGATAGGCAAGAGCGTTCATCTGAACCTTGAATTCAAGATTGAAGAAGAGAAAGAATTACCACCCTCCTCGGGGAGAGGTAGTACCTTTGATGGTAGTACCTTTGATGGGAGAATCCCCTCTCACACTGGTCCTCACCCGAGTAGGTCAGGAGGCCATGAAAAGAGAAAAAGAAGAAAGAAGAGCCCGTCCACCAAGCGGAGGGATTCCCGACGCTTGGAGGCATTCTTGGAGTTGAAGAAAGAGAACGGGGAGGAAAAGAAAGAGCCAGAGGCGGCCACCACTTCCCCTCCCACTCCCACAGACAGCCCCATCCAAAGGCCGGCTTCCCAGCCGGTATTGTCGGATGTGGAAGAGTCTGTGGAGACTGAGGTGGGAATGGAAGCTGCCGTCTCGCCTCTTCCTGATCCCCACTCGCCTCTTCCTTCTAAACCAGAATGCCAGGACGCGGACGACAGGCTGGATAACATCTTACGGGAAAACAAAATACAAGGGGACCTTCACAGGCAAGAGATGGACAGGAAGTACCAACTACTCCTCCAGCAAATCGAAGAAGCCAATAAACCAATAGACGCCAGTAACCTACAACAACAAAAGACTCAGCAATCACCCACAACCACTCCAGTCTCGGCTAGGACCAGACCATACAAAACTCAGCAACCACCATTAGGCAGCCCACCAACAACACCAACTACCACTGTCTCTCCTTCCAAACCTCCACCTCTGAAAAAGAAATAGAAAAGACACAAGCGCCGCTAACAACCCACAACTTATCATCCTTTACCACGGTCTGACACTTCAAAATTCTACAGCTAATGAGGGTCGAAAGGGGCTTGCTCCCCAAATCGTCCCTGCGCGCCTTCGGCGCGCAAAACCATTTGATTCGGAAGCTGTCGGCATGGGGGTAAATTCCAAAGCCTTTGCTTCTGTTTACGTATGAATATACTTTCGATTTCCGGTCGACGTCATCGGACGGAAAAGGCATGTAAAAACAACGCCGTGTAAAATCAAATAATGAAAAAGATCGCCTTCATACAGTATACTGTTATTAGATAGAGATTGCACAGTTGTCACATTCAACGCAAGGTATCATGATACCTGTTGAAATTTCTGAGAATTACGATTTTGTTTTTCGATGGAAATTCGTGGTATCGAGTGATTTGCGCATGTCTGTCTAGCATGGAAACCATCTTCAATAAAAAATGCAGACAGTGTTGTCCTTTTCCTAAATGCAGTCATATCGCTGTATTCGAAAGTGTTTTGAATGCCTAGCTTTGTTCTTGGATATATGAAGCACATTTGGCCACAAGTTGTTCTGACGAAATATTATTTTTTATCAGTTCTGGTGCGAATACGGTAGCAGACTTCCAGGAACCAGTGGTGCCTACAGGCGACTCTATGAGTTGATTACATATGTGTTCGTGTTCTATACATCCCAACCTTCTTTTTGATGTATAATTTGTGTATATTTAATTTGAATTTAAGGAATATGAGAGGTGTGAATTTTCAAAGTAAACAAAGTTTCATTACTTATATAGGCCCTTAATTATTAATAATATTTTGGAAAACATGTACACTTCGTTGTTATTTGTTTCCAGCATTTCTAAAATAAAAAGAAACACAGTGAATAAAATTCTCAATAAATTTTACAAAACACAGGACCCCCCCCCCCTACCCCCCACCCCCACCAAAAAAAAAAAGAAAAAAAAAATGTCCACCAAATATTAACGAGGTGGACACAAGTCTTAAAATATGATGTGAACTCAGGGGTGTAGCCAGCAATTTTTTAGGGGGTGTGGGGGGGGGGGGGCACAATGCAACTCAAGAATGAGAGTGTCTTTCAACTAAAAATACTGAAATCTTGGCTAGAGGCATTGGCTGAAGGTCAAGTTTGAGGAGATTATGGGAGGGGTTGACTCCTCCCACAATCTCCTCCAACTTGACCTTTGACCGTCGGTGGTGGTCCGGTGGGATGGGGGTGGGGGCTCCCTCGGAAAAAATCTTCAATATTTGATATCAACAGTGATCAAAGATTTCCTGATGAGTCAAAGTGAATCGAATTCAATGAGGTATGTATTAGACTGCGGATTTTGGGGAACTGGGGGGGGGGGGGGGGAGTACGACCCTCAGCATCTACGGCTATATTGTGGCGATAAAACGATAATAGCTTAAAACAGTCAGCTACATTCAAAAGGAGTGGTCAAAAGAAGAGAAGCCAGTAACTCGGTCACAGTACAACCGGAAGGTCAGTTATTTTTTTTGTTTGTTTTTTGATATGCGATAGTGGTTAAGCAATGTCGTTGGGTAAGGCACTTCACCCGATTGTCTACATGAGGGCACGATAACGTGTTGTATTAAGGCGTACTGCTCGTCGATAGCGCGCATGTCTTCAACCAATCTAACCCTGCCTGTGCTGCAGTGTGGAGTTACGATGTTGGGGAGCTGGCAGCTGCTGGTCGTTGCTCGGCGATTCTCTCCGGGTACTCCGGCTTCCTCCACCCGTAAAACTGTCACCGACACGATATGACCTTAGCTGTTAAAGTGTCGTTAAACCCTAATAAATAAATAAATAAATAAATAAATAAATAAATAAATAAATAAATAAATAAGCGGTTAAGCAAGACATTCCGGCAACAGCACCGACCACCAAAGTATACAAGTGTCCTCTAGTTTTTTTATATTGTTTTGGTATTCCTACTCCTGTTTAGACAAAGGTAATTGGGTATGGGTGCCTAAGTCTCAGTTTTTCGGTAAGTCTCGAGGTGTTCGTTCAGGTCCTTGATTAGTCGACTGCCTTGTAGTCTAAGGAGTGTTTTCTCCACGACGGTGTTAAGTCGAGATTCCCCAGACGCGGCGGAAACTCGATAAAAGTGGAGGGGCACAAATTCACAATGCTACATTGATTCGACCCAGTGTGAAAAAGGTGACAATCGTATATCGGCAAATGTTCCACTACTCGTTATAGTCTCTCGTTTAGATGAATATGCGGCTGTGTGTTCAGTGTCCTCTCCGTTTCTTCTATTTCAACCATCTTCCAAAACCGAAGGCCAGCCTTCGGGTTGGAAGAAAGCTGAAGTAGAAGAAATGAAACAGAGCGACCGACTGTGTGATTCTTTGGCTTAATATTGTTCAGATTTTCAAATAATGTGACAGGAATGCCTGTATATTGACACGTTTGCATGCGCCCATTTTAACTCATTGCGTAACTGCGAAAGATATCTGTGGGAAAAAGTGGAGGGGCACAAGGCCCTGTGCCCCCTGGCTCCGCCGCCTCTGGCCGATTCACTGTGCTGGTGCACGATACCTTTAAAATATATACTCATCACTGGAGATGACTTAGTACCTGACCAATTAAGTCTGGGAGGAGTAATAAAGTCCAGCATGAACCCCACTCAAGGAATGCATTAAGACAAGTGCAGCTGAGCAACGAGCATATTAATGAGTGTGCAAAATTATGGAGGTTTTTATCTGATCTATTCTTCTGTCACCATGTCTTCTCAACAGGATAAAAAAGATGTGGTGAAAACAGATGATAGAAAATCACTTAAAGAGGTTACGCTTCTGTCGAAACAATATTGACTCCGTTTCAGGAATATTCCGGGTTTTTTAACCATTTGAACCCTAGAGGCCCTTTTCAGTACCAGATAAATGATACGTCTTATTTATTTAGTTTAAACAGTATTTATTTCCAGTTCTCAAATATATACAATTATATCAGTTATAGTAAGTGTGGATCCAACAGTAAGATGTAAGATTATATGAGTTTGTTTCCATCAGTAAAACACTCGAACATAATACATTCGAGAGGACAGGTACACACCCAATCAAGATTATCGTCCAAACCCTATAATGGTGAATTATTTATTACACTTTCAAGTTATAGTTATGATTTGATAGTAGGTTTGGTACAGGGGGTGGGCGGGGGAGGGGGGGGGTAAGAGATAATTGCATATCCCAACGTAACGGCCAAAACCGGCCAGCGCTATTCTCAAAAATCGCCAATTAATTTTCATTATTTTTTTCATTTTTTGTCTCAAAAACATAGGTTATGACCCCTCGTTGGAACGAGCTCGTCGAGCTCGTTCCAACGAGGGGTCATAACCTATGTTTTTGAGACAAAAAATGAAAAAAATTAGTTATTCAAGAATTTTTTTTGCAAGTGTCGTCTGCTTTTCATGACGATAAGAAGAAATTGGGGAGAAATTGTAGAACAGAGT
This sequence comes from Pictodentalium vernedei, assembly GCA_031216915.1. NCBI lineage: Eukaryota > Metazoa > Mollusca > Scaphopoda > Dentaliida > Dentaliidae > Pictodentalium > Pictodentalium vernedei. The sequence continues at coordinate 314,022,667 of CM062297.1, forward strand.
TTTTGACTATAATGGGTATAAATAACTGCACGTTGTTGAACCATCTCCATTCCGTAATTTGTTTCAATTGAGGTATCTGGGTAATTGTCAGTTTTTACGACAGTTTATCTTTGATGAGTAACTTTCATCATTGTTTATCAAGAAGTATTGACTGGTGACTCAAAACAGAAAAATAAGAATAAGAATGTCAGAATGCGACAATAGCATTCAAATGGGGACATATATTTACATTGGAGAGAAATGCCACCGAGGGTCGAAAGGGGCTTGCTCCCCACACCGTCCATGCGCGCCTTCGGCGCGCTAAACCATTCCATTCACCGATTTTTCCCGTTAGAACTCTTTCCACAAGAATACTCCTGTTTGATCACTCTAATATGCATAGTGCACCAACATCAAAATGCCCGATATGACTAAATGTTGTGACCCATACGTAATTTTGATGTCAAACAACTGTCCCCGTGTCCGTTTTTAACACATCAACAAGTTGAAATTGTAGTTTGCTTTTCTTAGTAATTGTAAGGCAGGCTTCCTTTGGAACTTAACCTCTAATATCGCGAAGAGGTAATACCATTGGATGATTTAAATCGTGAAACAGTACAAAATTCAATGTTGTGTATTTACTTTTCTGTTGCACATGCACCTGTTCTTTTTCAATGTGACTGAATACATGTGTATGGCGAAGCGTTTAAATAGGATGTGCCTGTTCGCCAAACCAAGTTTCTATTTTATGGAAATAAAAAAAATTATTGTTTAAAAAAAATGCCACCGATTTCAAAAAGCTAAATGTGTTTTTCTTCCATTTGCAGTGACAGACAAGAACTACAATCCAACCAGCGCAGGTACAAATGTGACATAGTATTACCACCACTCGGTGAGGTATAGGAATGTGATAGACCAAACAACTTACGGCCATTTGTATGTGAAGTATCAAGAATGGAATGGTTCAGAAAACCAGATAGTATTATTTATTCATTGAGGTTTATCGACACTTTCGACAGCCAGGGTCATCTCGTGTCGAAACATGATACGTCATAATTTCATTCAGGAGGATGGCTTCTAAGTAAATGTGTGGCATGAAGAAATAAAAAATTTCAACGTGCAGCCCTAAGCCTGCACGCTAAAGGTATTAATTGGTCTCACCCCAAGTAATTATTAAGGACTCTTCCAATTACTGCCATTGAATTGAAACAGAAAGATACAACCAGGGTTCAAATGGTTAAGGTTGTTTTTAATTTTGTTTGTTTTTCCTTTGTTGACTGGCCTAAACAGACGAGTCATCGCTTGATACAATATCTGAGTGAAACCTTGCATTAGTTTCTATATATTCCTCAGTTGCAAGAAGGCGCGATATTCACAACTTGAAAATGGGTGAGATTCGATTAGAGATTGGGTTCGATTCAAAAATCTTTGCCTGATTCATTTCGAGATTCTATTCGACCCGAAATTTGTGATTTGCTGGACCCTACAGTTAAAACTAGAAGTCCTGTCACGAAATGCGTACGAATAGCACGTCGATCTGCGCGTTAATCTACGTGCTATGACCATAGTAAAGCTATCAAATTCTGTACATGTGGCCTGTGCACAAGCAATGTTTCAACCCATGTACCTCCGGCGATATGTCCCTGGGGTCAATTGTCCCGGGAGCTGTTTGCCTAGGGGTAGTTGTCCTAAGGGGTAATTGTCGCCACGGAAAAATTTTGTCGGGGAGTGAATTTGTCAGACGGGGATTATGTCGGAGGATTTCGACGCTATCACCTCCATTCGACGGGTTGTCGTTTGGACGAATTGTGCTTTTGATCACCTATCTTTCGACAAGTTGTCTTGATCCCGTCTTGTTGTGTTTCGTCTTTATGGTTTGAAATAAACGTAGTGTTAGGTATAGATGATACAATATTGGGATACGACTGGCACTTAGTTAGGGACGAAACAGCACATGTTCACTAAATGGACATCTGATCTGAAAAAAGTAGTCCAAGGTTTGTTGACGGATGCCTAAACAAATCAAATTTTCAAGTCACAACTTTTTCCCATCATGCAACTAGGAATTTAACCAGTTCAATCGTGTCTGACGGAGCTCAATGAGTTCTGTCAAGCAAGATTCAATTGGCTAAATTCCTTGATGCATGATGGGAAAAATACTCTGTCAAACAAGACTGAATTGGTTAAATTCCTAGTTGCATTATGGAAAAAATGGTGACAAAAATTTAATATTTTCGACATCATTGTGCAGAGGGCTAAATATATTTTTCATCCACAATTGAAGACTATCAAACAAAACAGTTATACAATACTTTCATAGCACGATCTATTTTTTATGTATAAATCGGTGAATAATATTATTATGCAGATGCGAAGCTGACCAGCTGAATTGGTTAAATCGCAGTTGCATGATGGGAAAAATGTGTGACTTGAAAATTTCATTTTTTACACATCAATGTACAGAGGTTTAAAGTTATATTTTTCAACTTTATTAATTTATAAATACATGTAAAACAAACCTTGGACTACAGTTTTTTCAACTTAGTTGTCCATTAACTGAAAATATTTTGGTGTTTTTCGTCCTTGTCTAAATGCTAGTCGGCAGATGTATAAAAAAAAATCATTTTGTCAGGGAGGGAGTTTGTCGTGCAGGGGGTGGAGTTGTCAGGAGGGAGCCGTGGGGAGATTTTAACTGTATCCCTCCAAAATACATCACGCCCCATACTTGTAGAATGTATAGTCGATATATGATGTACTATTTCACCTCACTTGTTGCGTTAACTCTTTCCCGAGGTTTTGAACTATAGGACCATCGTTTTTCTCCAAATTCGCTTCAAGATGCAATATTTGCCGCCAAAACATAGCTTATTACCCCTTCATTGGAATGATCTCACTGAGCTCGTTCCAATGAGGTATCATAAGCTATGTTTTTAGTCTAAACGTTATTTTATTTCAAAGTTAAACTTATACATCACAGTATAAAAACGTAATAATGAACACGAATAAAAGTATAATCAATGAAATTGGATTCAGCAGCAAGCATGAATGCTTACGTAAACTGATTCATATGGAAGCTATGTTTTTGAAACAAAAATTCAAATTATGTTTTTAGTTAATACAAAATGTTTTATCACGTGACATCCTTCTCTTCGTGTTGGCTGATGGGTTAATATTGTGCATTTATATGCCATTTAATAATTGTTTATTTGACAAAAATAATACTAAACATGTTTGGATGAACATGTTGTGTTTTGAAATTATAATTTGAAATATATTTATTTACTTATTCATTTATTGATGTTTAAGGTCACATATTTATGCACAATGGCTAATCATGACCATGACAGTTTTACGGGTGGAGGGAGCCGGAGTACCCGGAGAGAACCACCGAGCAACGACCGGAGCAGCTGCCAGCTCCCCAACATCGTAACTCCGCACTGCAGCACAGGCAGGGTTAGACGGGTTGAAGACATGCGTACCATCGACGTGCAGTACCCCTTAGTACACGGCGTCATCGTGCCCCCACGCGGGCAATGGAGATGTAGTGTCTTGCCCAAGGACACAACGCGGTTGCCGCAGGTGGGATTCGAACCGAGGACCTCTCGGCTTGCAGCCTGCACCTCTACCTACTGAGCCACCGCGCTCCCATAATTTGAAATAAACATTTTTTTTTTAAATGGAAACAAAACCATTTTGTCATTTTTTGTTCGAGATTTTGTCCTTGTGGTTTTTGTTTTTTATGTCTTTTTTCCGTTTGGCATTTAACCCTTTACCCAACGTAACGGTCAAAACCGGCCAGCGCTATTCTCAAAAATCGCCAATTAATTTTTATTATTTTTTTTCATTTTTTGTCTCAAAAACATAGGTTATGACCCCTCATTGGAACGAGCTCGTTCCCATGAGGGGTCATAACCTATGTTTTCTAGACAAAAATGAAAAACAATTGTTATTCAAGAATTTTGTTAGCAAGTGACGTCTGCTTTCGGTGTGAGGTAAAGGGTTAACATTATTCTCCGCACTCCAACGTATTTTGGAATATGTTAGTGGCATTTGTTTCGGTCAAAATATTGTTCACGTTACTTCTGGAATTTTGACAATGTAAGTTAACGATATTTAGTGTCAGGTTTTGTTTTCGAAGTAAAATATCTTTAGATAAATAACTTGATCTATCTCTGTTATCTAGCATGGTATATGCAAATGAAAAGAGACATCTTTACTGGAGCTAATGATCTTGTTTGCACATAATTAACGGATAATTATAGTCGTTTTAAGAGTTGTGTGTGACATATGAAGTAGAGTCGTTAAGCTGATTGCGATTAACAACTGATAATTCTCAAATTATCACATCTATTCCTATTGATAAAAAACTAGACATATTGCTCAGAACAGGATTCCACATTTTAAATAAATAAATAAATAAATAAATAAATAAATAAATAAATAAATAAATAAATAAATAAATAAATAATCCCCAAAAAGTGCGCACGACTAGGGCGTCACGAATCCAAAATGGTACAAATAGAAACTGGCAGTACTGAAAAGAGAAGAATTTCCTCAAAAATGGCACATGGGAAGATGGCGCAGAAAAATAAGTCCTACTTTATCAATACCCCAGAAAAATGACAAGCATGCTAAGACAAGCATGCTAGGATAATATTGCACTTGGAGTTGGAAAATATGGCACACTTTTGTTTCGAAAGGTGATTTCAATTTTTGCAAGTGTTTTATTGTTGTTTTTTTTTTACTTTTTAATGTTGTTTTCATCGAGAGTTGATTTCTTTTATTTTTCTATTTATTTTTCGTTCTATGTCTTTTAGTTTAAACACGTTAAAGAACAAAAACCATGGACGCATGGTAGGTACATTCAGATCCATTTTGTCTCCCGTGACTTTATTTTTTTATTTTTGGTTCATCGCTCCCCCATCATTCCGCTTCAGCGTGTCAAGATCGTGCCATCAACACCAAAGGAATTTCCATCAGGTATGGCTAACACACTACTACACACTAAAATCAGTTGGGTAAAAAATCAACCCAACTCAACTGGGTTGATCGGATATGAATCCAATTGGGATCATATTCACTCAACCCAGTTGATTTGGGGTAATTTTTAACCCAACAGATTTTAGAGGGTAGGCTTGGACGCTTCACCAAAGAAATTGCAGGAACGATGGAAATTTTCACCCAGCAGTGGACTTATGAGTACACCACCTCGCTAAAGCAAGTGATGAGAGATGACGGAAAGGGGTGTGGTATTTTTTCAACTGAGCCAAAATAAAGAATAAAGTACTGTCTAGCCCTTTGGGCCCTGATGTTTTTTTCCATGTCAGTTCAGAGCCCTCAACTGGTAGAGACAATATTCGTTACCTGGGAAAAGACCAATCCATATTTTCAACGTGCAGCCTCGATTGGTCTAGCACATCAAAAGTTCACTGAGTAGCTATCAACTTTATGAATTCAGGTCGTATCACGAACCTGGTTTGGAAAAGTGTTCGTTCGGGTTCAAGGGTTTAACGCGAAACCTGTTGATCTGGGTGTGTATGAAATGGGTGGGATACTTTTCTGCTGACACATTTTAACAGTGGGCCATATGAGTTGACAGATCTCACGCCACTTTAATTCTAGCAGCAGTTTTTTCACTCGATAATGGGGGAGAAACGAAATGTGAAATTGTTTTGGGTTATTTTGTGTTTTCCGTTTAAATAAAGAAGGCAGGAGCTAAAATTAGTCGAATGAAACACAAACTTGAGTATGGGTTTTGTACGACAATCATATGCTGCAATATATTGATATACTGGACAATATATTTTAACCCTTTACCTAACATGAAAAGCAGACGACACTTGCAAAAACAATTCTTGAACAACTAACTTTTTTCATTTTTTGTCTCAAAAACATAGGTTATGACCCCTCATTGGAACGAGCTCGTTCCAATGAGGGGTCATAACCTATGTTTGTGAGACAAAAAATGAAAAAATAATGAAAATTAACTGACGATTTTTGAGAATAGCGCTGGCCGGTTTTGGTCGTTACGTTGGGTAAATGGTTAATGGTTCCACGACAAAATGCCACGCGATATGGAATGCTGACCTTGTGTTGTGTGGCTTCTGCGACCCGTGTTGGTATTTGGTATCTTTAATGCTTTCCACATAATCTGTGTGTTGTTTTACCCCCTTCCCACCATGCCTGGAGATGCTTGTTTTTTTAAACAACCTAACGTTTCAATATAGAAACGCAATGTGTTTTACTGAAATTCTGTAAAATATAGAACATACTTTTAATTTTTTTAAGACTTGCGGATTTTGTCGCGTGGCATTTTGTCGCCGCTGCACTTTGTCGCCTCTATATTTTGTCATCGCGGCAAAATAACCTGCGGTATAGTGATGAGCTGCATAATGCCGCGCGACAAAATGTCGGCCACCCATTTTAATATATACCTCTCCACCAGAGGACGGGGAAGCTCAGTGAAAAATTGGTGGTCGTGGGGGGGGGGGGGGGGGGGGGGCACGGGGCTCAAAGGTTCAAGGCGGGTCGAACACCTTGCTAAGGATGGGAAAAATTGGAAAAAAGTTCTTTCATTCATAGGTGTTGTGTGTGATAAGTTAATTGGTGCGGGTACCAATCAATATACTATGTATTGGAATAGCAGCTGATGGCCTTGAATTTAGGACAGAATGAAACAGGACACAAAAAACAGGACACAAAGAAACGGACAAAAGGAAACAGGACAGAACAGAAAAAAACGGACAGAAAGAAACACATTTTTTCTGTTTTGAAATTTACTGTCTGCAGAAAATGACCCTTTCAAAACAATTCTTTTTAAATCAATTTATTATTTTTAATTATATTTTGAATTTTTTTATTTATTTATTTATTTTTTTTTTGGGGGGGGGGGGATGTTACCATATATGAATAGTTATATTTACTGACAGGAAATGTACCTACATACAAATTTAAACATATTAAGTTGTATTATTTGCCAAAAAAGAATAGGTAGATAAATAATTAAATAGATGAATAAATAAATAGCAATAACATCAAAGAGTGTTTAAGCATTATGATCAGCTAATGTGTGCTTGTTCAACAATTGAATCAAATTCGTAGTGAATCAAATGGTTTCGCGCGCCGAAGGCGCGCAGGGACGATTTGGGGAGCAAGCCCCTTTCAACCCTCATTAGCTGTAGAATTTTCAAGTGTCAGACCGTGGTAAAGGAGGAGAAGTTGTGGGTTGTTAGCGGCGCTTGTGTCTTTTCTGCTTCTTTTTCAGAGCTGGAGGTTTGGAAGGAGAGACAGTGGTAGTTGGTGTTGTTGGTGGGCTGCCTGATGGTGGTTGCTGAGTTTTGTAGGGTCTGGTCCTAGCCGAGTCTGGAGTGGTTGTGGGTGATTGCTGAGTCTTTTGTTGGTGTAGGCTTCTGGCGTCTATTAGTTTTTTGGCTTCTTCGACTTGTTGGAGGAATACTTGGTATTTCCTGTCCATCTCTTGCCTGTGAACGTCCCGTTGTATTTTGTTTTCCCGTAAGATGTTCTCCAGCCTGTCATCCGCGTCCCGGCATTCTGGTTTAGAAGGAAGAGGCGAGTGGGGATCAGGAAGAGGCGAGATGGCAACTTCCATTTCCACCTCAGTCTCCACAGACTCTTGCACATCCGACAATACCGACTGGGAAGCCGGCATTTGGATGGGGCTGTCTGTGGGAGTGGGAGGGGAAGTGGTGGCCGCCTCTGGCTCGGATCTTTCTTTTCCTCACCGTTCTCTTTCTTCATCTCCAAGAATGCCTCCAAGCGTCGGGAATCCCTCCGCTTGGTGGACGGGCTCTTCTTTCTTCTCTTTTTCTTTTCAGGGTCTCCTGACCTACTCGGGTGAGGACCAGTGTGAGAGGGGATCCTCTCATCAAAGGTACTACCTCTCCCCGAGTAGGGTGGTGATTTCTTGTTTTCCTCGATCTTGAACTCAAGAGACAGATGGACGCTCTTGCCTGCCTCCTGGATAGTCCAGGTGATAGGGCAAGAGACGCCCAGAGCTGCTATCGTTTTCTTCAGTCGCGCTGGTAGTTCTAGTGTTTCCATAATTGATATTCTAATTAGGATGCTCGCACTCTGAGTTCGGTGTGCGGAAAAAAACCCTTACGGAAAAAAAACCCTCACGGAAAAAAACCCTCAAGAAAAAAACCCTCAAGTAAAAACCCCTCACTTTTTTGCATGGGTAGGAAAAAACCCCTCAAATGAAAAAAAAATCCTGGTTTTTCTTCAACATTCATTTGGGCTTGCGTAGATTCAGTTTGTTCCATCTGTGAGCAATTGTTGTGAAAACACTACTAATAGCATGACTTGATCTGATACCAAACTCAAGAAATTGTGAATAGACAGTTCTCACGAAATTCTGCAAACACTAGTGGAATGTTGCAGGGTAGATAACGAAATAAGTTGTTGGTTTACTTCACATTTGCTTCACATTTTTTTTTTTTTTGGAGTTTGGTATCAAATTAAGTCATGGCTGCTTACTTCCCATTTGCTTCACATTTTTTTCCTTATTTCATGTCATAAGAAATTCTTGCAATCATAAGTAACAATTCTATTCTGCTACATACTTTTTCTGTCACCATCCAGACATCTTGTTCATTGTGCTATGTAGTTTTTTTGTTGACATTATGTTTATATATCGTTGAGAATGTAATAGGATTTACAGTTTAAAAATAGTGAATAAAAAGTATTAATTTTATTTATTTTTTTTCTGATTTGGACAATCAACAAAAATTTTTTTTTTCATTTGAGGGTTTTTTTCCTACCCATGCAAAAAAGGTGAGGGTTTTTTTCTTGAGGGGTTTTTTCCGTGAGGGTTTTTTTCCGTGAGGGTTTTTTTCCTACATTCCTGAGTTCAGAGGTGCGAATGCTGAATGGTGTCGATGTAATTCCTGAATTAAATGGTTTTGCGCGCCGAAGGCACGCAGGGACGATTTGGGGAGCAAGCCCCTTTCAACCCTCATTAGCTGTAGAATTTTGAAGTGTCAGACCGTGGTGAAGGAGGAGAAGTTGTGGGTTGTTAGCGGCTTGTGTCTTTTCTTCTTCCTTTTCAGAGGTCGAGGTTTGGAAGGAGAGACAGTAATAGTTGGTGTTGTTGGTGGGCTGCCTGATGGTGGTTGCTGAGTTTTGTAGGGTCTGGTCCTAGCCGCGTCTGGAGTGGTTGTGGGTGATTGCTGAGTCTTTTGTTGTTGTAGGTCTTCGATTTGTTGGAGGAGTTGTTGGCAATTCCTGTCCATCTCTTGCCTGTGGAGGTCCCCTTGTATTTTGTTTTCCCGTAAGATGTTCTCCAGCCTGTCGTCCGCGTCCTGGTATTCTGGTTTAGAAGGAAGAGGCGAGAAGGCAGCTTCCATTTCCACCTCAGTCTCCACAGACTCTTCCAAATCCGATAATACCGACTGGGAAGCCGGCATTTGGATGGGGCTGTCTGTGGGAGTGGGAGGGGAAGTGGTGGCCGCCTCTGGCTCTTTCTTTTCCCCACCGTTCTCTTTCTTCATCTCCAAGAATGCCTCCAAGCGTCGGGAATCCCTCCACTTGGTGGACGGGCTCTTCTTTCTTCTCTTTCTCTTTTCAGGGCCTCCTGACCTACTCGGGTGAGAACCAGTGTGAGAGAGGATCCTCCCATCAAAGGTACTACCTCTCCCCGAGAAGGGTGGTAATTCTTTCTCTTCCTCAACCTTGAATTCAAGGTTCAGATGAACGCTCTTGCCTATCTCCTGGATAGTCCAGGTGATAGGGCAAGAGACGCCCAAAGCTGTTATCGTTCTCTTCAATCGCGCTGGTAGTTACAGTGTTTCCATAATTAAGATTGTAATTAGGATGCTCGCACTCTGAGTTCAGAGGTTCGAATAATGTGTGATGCCAATTCCGAATGGAATGGTTTAACGCGCCGAAGGCGCGCAGGGACGGTATGGGGAACAAGCCCCTTTCGACCCTCATTGGCTGTAAATGATTAATTTCCACATGTCTGCTCGTGTTGAAGGAGGAACAGGTTCAGGTACTCGGCAGGTGTCACCGGTTGCGGCGTGATGGTCTTTTTGACTGATGTCGGTTGAACCCTCGGGTGAGGACCTGTGTGAGAGGTTGGGTCCTCTCACAAAGGTACTACCTCTCCCCGTGGGTGCAGTCGGTCTGGATTTTCAGGCAAGTATAGTCTGCCACTTCGGAGATGATATTGAGTGATGGCCATCACTGGCAAGTATAATCTGCCTCAGGCTGTCTCTGTTTGATAGGATGTCTTTGAAGGAAACAACAACGACCCCTTTCGGGGACCACCAAGAAGAAGACCCGAACTTCCCTGGTTCGGGGGCAGGCCTGCATTGTAATCCTACTGGGTTGGGACAAGAGATGCGCAATGCGCTTACAAAAAGGGGCCGAGGCGGGACGCAGGACCAACGCTCGCCTCCCTTAAAGTGGTCGACCACTTTTAGGGATGGAGTGGAGGATGTTCAGGAACCACGGGGGTTACCGTTTCTATAACGTTTAGACTGTCCATAGCGGTTATTGAGGTGCTGGTCAAAAGCATCTTCTGTGTACCTGCTTAAAAGAAGAAGGCAGAATTAGTTTTCATTATAATATGTAAAAATAAAAAGATAAAAGTAGCACATTATGTTTTAATTTGTGATCTAGTCTTTAGCTGAGTCAGAGACGGCAGCCCTTTCCGGTCGAAGGCCATAGTTAAGCTGTTAGTATGCCTGTTAGATCACCTTCTTAGGGTGATAGTGAGTTTGTAGCGGGAGGGTAACAGGTTTAGACACTAAACCACACCCGAGGGTGTTTCTGTTATGCCCTTCGCTGGTTTCGATCATATTTAGATTAGTTTGAGTTTATTTTGGATCACGATTAAACACTGCAAATCCCACCTCCAGCCGGGGAGGCCCAGCCCAAACAACATGCTCGCGCCTGGTGTCGCGAGCGTCTTGTGTGGGCCGAGCCCCCCCCCCCCCCCCTGCCGAAAATGAGATCTACAGTATCCAATCGTGACGTAATTTTAGTTGAGTCGGTGAAGGCAGCCCTTTCGGGTAGAAGGCCGCAGTTGAGCTGTTTTTTTGCCTGTTTATTCACCTTCTCGTTCCTTATTGATTCAGTTTTTTAACAATATTTAGTCCTTCTCGTTCCCAAGTTTTTTGGAGCGGTCTTAGTTTTGATTGCAATTTTGGGGCTTTTGTCGGCTTTCGCAAATGGCTCCAAGTTCGGAGATTAGTTCACTGTCGGCTAGCCGGTCATGATTTTTCGCGGCCAGGGTGGCTAGGCGGTCTTTGATGGTGGGGATATCGGCCCTATCGTGGAGTGTTTTGATTGGTGTGTCCCATGGGGCGCGGAGGGCGACTCTAAGCGCGTGATTTTGGACTTTCTGGAGTTTTCCCATGTTAGTTTGGTTGAGGTCAGTTAGGATGATTGCCCCGTATTCGAGTACTGGGCGCACAAAGGCTTTGTATAGTTTGAGTAGGGTGGACTGGTTGGCTCCCATGAAGTTCCCTTTAGCATTTTCAATAAATTAATGCGTTTGGTGGCTTTTTTCGCCATGTCGTCGGTGTGTTTGTTAAAGGACAATTGTTGATCAATGGTGATGCCCAGGAATTTCGCCTCTTTGCATTCTGGGAGGGTGTTATCCATAAGTTTTAGGTCAAAATCGCGTTTATTTTTCTTGCGAGTAAAGGTGATTCGTTGGGTTTTATTGGCGTTTAGCTTAATTCTCCATTTGGCACACCATTGTTCTAGGTCATCGAGAGCGCGTTGCAGGGGTTTTTGGAGCAGATTGGCCGTATTGTTAGAGTCCCAGAGGCCCTTATCATCCGCGAATTGGGAGACTTGAACACGATCCTCGGAGAAGTTAAGGTCATTTACATAGAAGATGTAAAGGAGGGGCTTAGGACGGATCCTTGTGTGGTGCCTGCTTCAAGGGGGACACTGTCAGACATTCCATTGTTCACTCTGACTTTAATTTGGCGATCATTTAAGAAAGAGGATAGTAATCTGAGAAGTTTCTTGGGGAGTTTCATTTTTGATAATTTGTAGCGCATTCCATTGTGCCAGACGGAGTCAAATGCTTTTTCGACGTCTAGCAGGACTGCCGCGCCTATTTGCTGATTGTTGATAGCGGCTTTAATTTGGGTGATTAGTCGGTAGACATGTTCGATGCCTTCTTTGCGGTTTCAAAAGGCTCTTTGCCATTAATTGAAAAAATCATTGTCTTCAAGGTGCCCCCTGAACCGATTGGTAAGGATTCGTTCGAATGTCTTACCAGTGCAGCTGAGTAGGCTGATTGGGCGGTAGCTGGCTGTATCGGAGGGGTCCTTATCCGGTTTTGGTATCATGACACCGATGCCAATTTCCCCCAGCTACTTGTTTTTATAGTTACCTTCTGAGCCTATGCACAATGTGCGTCGAGTAGCTATGCCTCCCCCAAAACGAGTCGAGTCACGATAAAAGATTGTATACAAGCATAATGAGCACAAAACAAATATTTATAAGTTGATTTTTGTACTTATTTTTTCTGTGCTATATATATATATACATATATTTTTCAAATGTTGGTCATCTGACAATAACGTGCTTGGTAGAGGGTTCATATATATCCATATTTGTAGATTTATAAACTATACAGGATATAAATAAAAACTGCTTTGTATCAACCATGTAGTTATATTTCAGTCACCCAAACCAACAACTATCCCCAGTTGGGTGAAGTTTTGTACAATTATATATTTTCACATTTTATACATCCAGTATTAATTTCTTTCCATTAATTTGCATTAAAATAGTTTTTCAGACAACTTTCATTCAAATTTTTGAAAATAAATAACTGGTTTGAAATACCGAAAAAAAGTGTTTCTTTCTGCCCGTTTCTTTGTGTCCTGTTTCCGTTTGTTCTACCCAAAAGTGTTTCTTTGTGTCCTGTTTCTTTGTGTCCTGCTTCCTTCCGTCCGATCACCGATGCCCTTTCGGGTTACCCCACATAAAATAATCGAATATCAGCAAACATACAAAATGCCTGCTAGTCTCTCATTTCTGAATTAAGAAAGAAAGAAACAATAAAGACAAACAAACCAAACAGGAAATAAAAGAAAGAAATAAGTAATAGAAAACAGGAAAGAAACGCCATATTTTCTCTATAGAATCTTGATCACACCCAACAGAAATATTCCCTCTAGGATAAAACATTATTTTTAGGTATTTTATGTTTATTTTATTTTACTTCGTTTCCAAAAATGCAAAATATCTATTGAGAAGACACATTCACACATACAATGAAAAACGGGTTCCGGACATTTTCCCCCAGGACATTTTCCCCCAGGACATTTTCCCCTGGGACATTTTCCCCTAAGAAGTGTCACCTAGGACATTTTCCCCTAATTTCAAACGAGAGGGTGGACATTTTCCCCTTGTTAGGAAGAAAAGAGAAGACATTTCCCCAAACTAAAAAAAAATTAATTTCAAGATTTTGTTACAAGAAAAAGAAAGAATTTGTTCCATTTAATGTCACACTATTTTCAAAGTACTAAATAAAATTAAAATAGGTTGAATTATTATGGGTTTGTATGGGTTTTGTAAATTATATTACGGACTTGCACTGGTGTTCTTATCAAAGTCCTCTTGTAAATTTATTCCTAGCTGTATTATCGTTGTTTGATTTATCATAGTTTTATTTGTGCTACTTGCCACATGTATATTATTATCTTGTGCTAGCTATTTTAAAAAAGAAAATAAACTATTACATTAAACCTCAATTACATTTTTATTTTTATTCTTCCATTTTTTTTTCTATTTTATTCCATGAGAAATTACAAAAAAATCTATGAGAACATGTCCTGGGTGAAAAATCTGGGAGTAATCAGTCTAGGGGAAAAGGTCCAGGGATGAATAATTGAGGGAAAATGTCCTAGGGGAAAATGTCCTAGGGGATAATGTCCTAGTGGGAAATGTCCTAGGGGAAAATGTCCCAGGGGAAAATGTCCTGGACCCATGAAAAACATATTACAATACATACGCCGCAGACTGGACGTAATCTACGCAGGGATGTCCACGTATGAGTCTATCAGGTAATAAAATTCATCATCAGCAAAATTTTAATTGATGAAGCACCGAGTAAACCCGGTGCTTCATTAATTAAATTTTTGTTGATTATTCCTGGATTTAGTGTTTGAAATCAAATATTATTATATTATTGCATCTGTGGAAATATTGCCCACTGAGGGTCGAAAGGGGCTTGTTTCCCAAACCGTCCTTGCGCGCCTTCAACGCGTGAAACCATTCCATCCGGATTGCCCACTCGTGGAAAGTGACCAGTTCACGTCGGCCGTACTGTAATGAATATTATGATTTACCAAATTAGGTATTCAAATCCAAAAAATTATTTCCATAAATTTGGAATTCATTTTCATTCAAATTTAGGGAAATACATTTTTGGATTTGGAAATTTAAGAAACTGAAATCATTTTTTTAACCCTTTACCTAATAATTTGGGCGCATCCGGTCGCGTAATTAGCACACTGAACAGTTGAAAAAAAATTCATTTCAACAAAACCATATCATGTGACCCCTCATTGGGGTCAAATGTCAAACGAGCTCAAAGGGATCACATGATATGATTTTGTTGAATTTTTTGGGAAACTCTGACAAAACACTAATTAAAATAAATTTTGATATCCTGTGCGTTGGGTAAAGGGTAGACTGAAAAACAACAGCCATGCTAAATGTAATATTCTTGTTATTGGTCTGTTTCTTTCTTTTTTTCTGTTTCATTTTTAGGTTACCTTTGCGTTTGCGAAAGTTGTTTCTTTCTTCACGTTTGTTTTTTCTCTCCAGTTTTCTCGTTCCGCTTATCCCACATTATGTAATCGAATATCAGAAAATGATGAATGAAAGGTTTAGCGCGCCGAAGGCGCGCAGGGACGGTTTGGAGCAGACCCTTTTTGACCCTCCTTTGACGTCTGAAGGTTTGATCACGACCATGGCAGGAGGCAGCAGAGACGGAAAGGCTGAGTTAGGAGGCTTGGCGTCTCCTTGGTGTTCTAGTTGAGGTTTTATCCTCCCTCGGGTGAGGACCAGTGTGAGAGAGTGGCCTCTCGGCAAAGGTACTACCTCTCCCCGAGGGTGGTGGGGTAGGGTCTTCAGGCAAGTATAATCTGCCACTTGTTTTTGTTTCTATTTCTTATTCTGTTTCTGGGGCCTGGAATGTCAGTAAACTAAATGATTTCCCGCTATACAGTTATAGTCTGCCTGTCTGCCCGCCTGTCTGTCTGCCCCCCCCCCCCTCTCTCTCCCTCTCTATCTCTCTATCTCTCTGGAGTGAATGTATGGTCGGTGGAAGGACGTTTCGCCCACGAACGTTTCGGACTGCACGTTTGGGCCATGGACGTTCCGGCAAAGGACGTTTCGTACTCGACGCTTCGGTCAATATATATATATTTATATAATTTTTATGTATTTATTATTATTTATTTATTATTATCCTATATAGGGATTTTTAAATGTGAATCGAATAATTTTGAACACTTTTTTCTATTTTTTTATTAACCCTTTGAACCCCAGAGGTCGCTTTTTCGGCCCAGTAACATGATACTTCATAATTTCATTAAGTAGGTTGACTTTTGAGTGAAGGTGTGGTGTAGACTAATCAATATTTTCAACGTTCTGCCCCAAGGCTGCACGTTGAAAATATTAATTGGTCTATCCCCAGATAAAGAATATATACCCTTCTCGTTGCTGCCACCATTGAACTAATATGGAAGATACCACTAGGATTCAAAGGGTTAACTTGGGATAGATGAGATTCACTGTTAGCGTGTTCTATTGTTGACTAGCCCACGGATGGGTAAAACAAAGTTGGTAGGTTGTGATAGTAATACAAAAAACAGTTTTTCTCTGTAAAATATTTCTGTGATACAGAAAGCAGATTTTTTTCTAAAATGTAGCTTATGACACTCACTTGAATGAGCTCAAAGAGCCTGTTTCAGTGTAGAGTCATTAGCTATAATTTGGAAAGGATATTACACAAGAAAAACGCATAAGAAAGTCATTTTTCCTCTAAAATATAGCTTGTAAGCTATCTTTTGGAAATGAGAATAAAAAAATTCTAAAATGTAGCTTATGACCATCAGTGAGTGAGCTCAAGGAGACTGTTAAAATCTAGTGTCATAAGGTACAAATTGGCAGGAAGAATATTGCACACACAAAAAAAAACCTACAAGAAAGTATTTTTTCCTCTAAAATATTTATTACACGCCTGTTCTATGAAATCCGCAACTACAGCCACACTAAACCATGCGGAAAATGAAAATATGTGCGGAACGGAAATCGTTGACGGACTGTTTTTAAATGGAAGCTAAATTTCACTGGAATTTTCTACAAGTCGAGCACCACAATTACAATTTCAATTCCTAGCGATATCTGAAAATCGTACCCTGATTTCCAATGTGTTCTATGTGCCAGTTGGCACATAGAACACATTGGGACTCAGGGGATAAAAGAGAAACACGGGTTCCCCTCGAAAGTTTGTTTGGCGACAAAATGTGTTCTTTTTGTGGAGAGTTGTCAAATCAATACTTGAGTGTCCTTCTAATAATTTATTTTATAGACGTGAAGGCGTGTAATAAACACAGGACAACCGAACTTGTGCCATAGCGGAAGGATGCGTCCTCTCGTTCTATCCTTCCGCGCTGGCACTCATGCCATATCGATTAACCCATTCACACACGGGTGACGTTCTGTGTATAAGGTTGTACGCTATTTTGGGGAAATGAGAATAAAAACAAATTTAAAAAAAATAGCCTATGAACCTCACTTGAATAAGCTCAAGGAGCCCACAAGAATTTGTTTCTTCCATGTATCATGTAAAATAAAATTCGTCAAAGTGCTATAGTTTGTGAAAAATATCTAATAAAGAGAAAATAAAACTGTTACAAATCTAAATTTTGTTTTTATTTTTATACTTATACCCCCATACCATCTATGCCCGAAACACCCACCCTGTCCGGTATATTTGTACGAAACAGCCTAATCTGAAATATCCTAGGACGAAACGTCCAGTCCGAATCGTCCGTGTCTAAAACGTCCTACATTCTTGTGGTCTGGATGAAATGGTTTCGCGCGCCGAAGGCGCGCAAGGAAGGTTTGGGGCAAGCCCCTTTCGACCCTCTTTAACAGTATGTGATTCGGTTTGTCTGGTCTGGCCGTGGTAAAGGAGGAAAGTGTTAAGATGCTTAGCGGGGTCTATGATTTCGTCTGCTTTTCTTAGGAGGAGGTGGCTGAGTTGGTGATACCCCCTTTGGCGGTGTTGAAGGAGGGGTGGAGGGCTGACTCGGTTGGTAAGGTCTAGCCCTCGCAGCTGCCGGTGGTGAAGAGCTCTTTGGTGTTATTCTCAGGTAGTGGTTGCTGAGACTCTCTAATCCTACTCTGAGCATGTTGCCTTTGCAACCGCGATCTCTCAAGGTCTAAATATGGGCTTGTAGAAATATAAGGTGGTCGTCGTCTCTGGCCTTTTCTCCTAGGATACTTTCCACGGACTCCGCGGTATTTGCTTCCTGGATGGTGTCCCGGTCGGAAAAAGCAGGAAGAGGTCTGTGGTCTGGTGGTGGTTTTGTCCATTTATTCTACTCCATCCATATGCCACCCCGAAGGGTGGCCCTCCGGTTGGAAGATGGCTGAAATAGACGAAAGACAGAACTAGCTGATTTGGTTTATGTTTGTTTATTTATTACATAAATATATATGCATTGTGCATTAACAACTTAATCAAGGTGGGTTATAATGTACATTATAATAATATTAATTAATAAATGACAAACCGTTTAGAGCTTGTTCCAAAGAGAATCATGTTTCTGAATGCAGCAGGAACAATCAACGCCGAAAAAAATTATTTAAAGTAATTTATAATAATGTTAACCCTATACTTAACCCTTTACCTAATGTAACGACCAAAACCGACCAGCGCTATTCTAAAAAATCGCCAATTAATTATCATTATTTTTTTCATTTTTGTCTCAAAAACATAGGTTATGACCCCTCTTTGGAACGAGCTCGACGAGCTCGTTCCAAAGAGGGGTCATAACCTATGTTTTTGAGACAAAAAAATTAAAATAATTAGTTATTCAAGAATTTTGTTTGCAAGTGTCGTCTCTTTTTCATGTTAGGTAAAGGGTTAACTTAACTTAATGATCCGGGATTTTTTCGCCAGACGATTATGATATGCTTAGTGATGTGTATTGGAAATTCTAGTTCACATCTCCACGATCTTTTGCGTATCAAATTAATAAAAAATATAGTACTTTGATCATGGAAAATTGGTGGATGAAATTGTAATGTTTTGAGTACTACTTTTGTTCATGTAACTTGTAGATTATCGCCTACTGTCCTGTATAGGATGTTTTATGCTAATAAATGTTATGTTACGTTATGTTAGCAGCAAAAACCTCCTCCGTACCATTTGTTCCTGTACCGTTTTTTCCTACCTTTCTGTTCCATTTATTCCTGTACCGTTTTTTCCTGTACCGTACCATTTTTTACTGTACCGTTGTTCGTGTGCCGTTTCTTCGGGGCACCTGTCAGACAGTTTTACGGGTGGAGGAATCCAAAATACCCGAAGAGAACCCCGAGCAAGGGCGAGCAACTGTCAGACTCTTCAATTTTATATTGGGATTTAACGACACTTTCGACAGCCAGGATCGCCTCGTGTCGGACGGTTTTACGGGTGGAGAAAGCTGGGGTGCCTGGAAAAAAGGTATCCGGACAAAATACCCTCGGACAAAATACCCTTAGGACATAATACCCTAAAAAAATACCCTTAGGACATAATACTTTCAATGGGTAGGACAAAATACCCTCGGACAAAATACCCTCAGACCAAATGTATATTAAGTTGGATTTGGGAGGGGGGGGGGGGGGGGGGTAATTGCATCTAAGGCACTAGCCGGTGCTTTGTTTGAAATAACAAGTACCAATATTTTTAATTTTTTTTATTAAACTAAATAGATATGAAGCACAATTCCAATGGCAGATAGCAACTGAATATGAAGCACAATATAAATGGCAGATAGCACAGAACATGAAACAAATCAAAAATGAAGTACAAAACAAAGATTTTTTTAACAAATCTTATTTCTTATGAAATACCTAATAATAATTTGGTGAGGAATAAATAAGTGGGTTTTTAACAAATCTTTTTTCTTATGAAATATCTAATAATAATTTGATGAGGATAAATAAGTGGGTTTTTAACAAATCTTACTTCTTATCAAATATCTAATAATAATTTGGTGAGGAATAAATAAGTGAATTTTGATATTTTTAATGAATGAATTATTTATTTCTAACTTGATGATTTGCGCTCTCTCAGACAAGATATGAATCTGAATATGAAAATTTACCTATGTATTTCTCACCAAAATATTATTATTTGATATTTTATAAGAAACTTATAATATTTTTAAGTCATTTTATCTTGTTTGACAGAGCTCAGAATGCTTTGCCAAACAAGATAAGATGACTCCTTCCTTATGACACCGACTAGTGCCTTAGATGCAATAACCCCCCCCCCCCCCCCAAAAAAAAAAAATCCAACTTTATATACATTTGGTCTGAGGGTATTTTGCCCGAGGGTATTTTGTCCTACCCATTGAGGGTATTATGTCCTAAGGGTATTTTTTTTTTAGGGTATTATGTCCTAAGGGTATTTTGTCCGAGGGTATTTTATCCTACAATCGGAAAAAAAAACACCGAGTAGCGGCGAGCAACTGGCAGACACCCCAACTAACTTCAAGACAAGTGCACAATCGACGTGGATGCCTCAATTTTGCAGACTGTGATTTTTTTAATTCATTATTTAATCATGCACTCTAAAATCAGTTCATATTCACTCAACCCAGTTCATTTGGGTTGATTTTTAACCCAGTATATTTTAGAGTGTGTGAAAACTGTATTGAAAAGTTGGGAAAGGGGGACTCTGGACCAGTTGCCTCCATTCAGCTCTTAGCATATTATCGCAGACAAGATCGATTCATGACTTGTGTTTGCTAAAAGGAAATCGTCACCTCCTGTTAATTGTTAACGGGAACACACAAAGTAGGGGTACGGAAAAAAACCCTTGGGAAAAAAAACTCCTTAGGAAAAAAGACCCTTGGTAAAAAAACCCTTGGAAGAAACCCCCTCTAGAAAAGAAAAACCTTGGAAAAAAACCCTTCATATTGACAACAGAAAAACGTTTTCTTTAGTGACTTTATTTTTGTATGACAACATGTTCATTAGTGAAAAATACATTAACATAATATTATCTGTATGTTCTATAGTACAAAAATATCTGTACACTCCACAAAGTAAGCTACCTGTATAACACGCCTCAATGCTAATACATTTGCAAACTGTGAATTGTTTTAAATTCATTGTTTAATAATGCCCTCTAAAATCGGTTGGGGTGAAAATCAACCCAAATCACCTGGACTGAGTGAATATGAACCCAGTTGGGTTCATATTCACTCAACCCAGTTGATTTGGGTTGATTTTTAACCCAATATATTTTAGAGTGTGTGAAAACTGTATTGAAAAGGTGTGAAAGGGAGACTCGGGTCCCCGCTCCCAGTTCCCCTTATTTCAGCTCTCAGCATATTATCGCAGAAAGATCGATTCATGACTTTTGTTTGCTAAAAGAAAATCGCCACCTCCTGTTAATTGTTAACGGGAACAATCAAAGTAAGCAACCGGTATAGCACACCTTCCTTGTTTGAAGTATATTTTCTTTAATTAATGTAAAATCTATTTTGAAAAATTAGTATGTAAAATGCAAAACCCACCGGCCAGATTAAAGACGGCTCCTGTTTTGAAATTCTACCTCGTCGTCATTTGGGGTAACAATATAGCACAATGTAACAATGATACGTGTCATAACCTTTGTTATCTATTATCACATCGTGAACGGACTGTGTTTTTCTATCTGTGATAATTCACTCGTTATTAACTGATAATTTTATAGACTTAGCTGAAAGTGTGGAATCCATTTATCATTGATTGTGATTAAATAGGCTTAACAGTTCATAAGTAGATTTGCTCTATATCCCCTAGTAAACTGGTGGTAAAATAATTAGAGACTACAATTTTATTACAGCAATAATGAATCATAAATGATGTAATTAAAATGTTTTTGAATTAAATTGTATGTAACTGTAAAAATTAGGTTAGTAATTAGTTTAATTGCTGTAAAATACTTTTGCAATTTCGAAATAGGGTTTATTGGGATGAACTCTATTCTGTTTTCATTTTAAGTTTAAACAATATTTACTCCCCATTCCAGGCGTATACAATATTGGATAGTGATACGGGTTAAAGATTCAACAGTATGAATCTCAAAATTAACACTCGATCATTTCCCTAGAGTTTTTAAAATTCAAAATACTGATTTTTTGAACTTTGAATTTCTTGTCTTTTTTCAAATGTATTGGTTTGATTGTAAATATAAATGTATGTTACAAGGAGTACGACCGAAATTTACTGATACATAATATAGGCCTATCCTGCAACAAAAACTCTGTAAAAGGGGGACGATGTTTCTGAGGTCTGATAAAAGTGGTAATAGGACAAAACCTCCTCAAGACAAAACCCCTCAGGAAAAACCCTGACTTTCTGCATTCAAAGACAACCCCCGCCTCCCCCCCCCCCAAGACAAGCCCCATGAAGACAAACCCCTCACAAGAAATGTTATTAAAATAAGTAAAATTCGTGCATGTTTCACCAAATTTTTCTCTGTAAATTATATCCAATTTTTTACCGATGATTTCTTAAGTAAACTTTTCATTGAATTTTTCATCGAATCTAGTCATGGCTGCTTCATAGCAGCCATGACTAGATTTCATGAAATATATATTTAAATTACTCTGCCAGTTAAGAGTTGAATGACATGTTTGTAGATTCCCTTTGTTAATTTTATGAGTAAACAAAAGAAAAACGAAAAAATAAAATAAAAAAATAAATTCAAATCGTGTTCATTATCATTTATTTTTGTGTGCGTGTGTGTGTAGGGGGGGGGGGGGGGGGGGGGTTCTGTCCAAAAAATCAATTAAGGAGATGGGTTTTTTTGTCCTGAGGGAGTTTTGTCAGCTGTTTTTTTCCGAGGTGGTTTTGTCTTGAGAGGGTTTTATCCAAGATTCGATAAAAGTCTTTTGTCGACGTCATTTTTTGAAAGATTTTTATGCCAGAACAAATACAAAACAGTAGGAAGATAACAATGGCTATTTTTTGAACTTGGGGAGTTTCGTCCTATGGCGTTTATGACTATGACGTCCCATTTATTGCAAGTAGCTTAGAATTTTCCACAGAGTCCCTTTTGGAAGACACTAGCGAATGACCCCAAAACTTAACTTTTTGAACCCGAAAAGCCGCTTTTCCGGTCAAGGATCGTAACACGGCCTGAATTCATAAAGCAGATAGTTGTTCAGTGAATTAGTGTGGTAGACCAATCAAGGTTTTCAACATGCAGCCCCAATGCTGCATGTTAACAATATTGATTGGTCTTGCCCCACGTAGCGAATATAGACTCTATTCCGGATGTTGGCTCTGAACTGACATGGAATATACCACCCGAGTTTAAAGGGTTAAGTACATGCATATACTGGTATAGGTCAAGAGAGATGTTTACGCAAACCGCTAAGTTTAGGCTATTGTGTAGGAATTGTTTGATCTGTAGTTGAATCAGATGATAAAATCCGTGCTGCAGATGACGAGGGAGAAATTACGGTTGTTTCGTTCCACCAGTTCGTCACGGGATGAACACAGATTTGATATTTTACAAGTTCTTCCACCTCCATGCCGTTTGGAACTCTTCTTTCTTTGAACCGTTGTGAGGGAATCGAATGGAATGGTTTAACGCGCCGAAGGCGCGCAGGGACGGTATGGGGAACAAGCCCCTTTCGACCCCCATTGGCTGTAAATGATTAAATTCCACATGTCTATTCGTGTTGAAGGAGTAACAGGTTCAGGTGCTCGGCAGGTGTCACCGGTTGCGGTGTGATGGTCTCTTTGACTGATGTCGGCTGAACCCTCGGGTGAGGACCAGTGTGAGAGGTTGGGTCCTCTCCCAAAGGTACTACCTCTCCCCGAGGGTGCAGTCGGTCTGGATTTTCGGGCAAGTATAGTCTGCCGCTTCGAGGATGATTTTGAGTGGTGGCCATCACTGGCAAGTATAATCTGCCTCAGGCTGTCTCTGTTTGGTTGGACTCTTTTGAAGGAAAACAACAACGACCCCTTTCGGGGACCACCAAGAAGAAGACCCGAACTTCCCTGGTTCGGGGGCAGGCCTGCATTGTAATCCTATTGGGTTGGGACAAAAAGATGTGCAATGCGCTTACAAAAAGGGGCCGAGGCAGGACGCAGGACCAACGCTCGCCTCCCTTAAAGTGGTCGACCACTTTTAGGGATGGAGCGGAGGATGTACAGGAACCATGGGGGTTACCGTTTCTGTAACGGTTGGACTGTCCGTAGCGGTTATTGCGGTGCTGGTCAAAAAGCATCTTCTGTACCTGCATAAAAGAAGGCAGAATTAGTTTTCATTAGAATGTTTGTTTGTTTGTTTGGTGGTGGTTAACGTCACATATTTATGCACCATGGCTAATCGTGACACAACATGGAGATGAAGGCAAGTTTAGTCAATCGTTGATCTGCATGTTGCCCATTTTAGAGGACTTTCACCCCAAGCATTGGTGACTGGGTCCTATTTTACTAGTGAAGCGGAACTGGTTTACCACAGTAAACAAGTGCTGCTTACTTCCCGGGGTTCCCACGGGGACTTTCATTAGAATAAAAGATAAAAGTAGCACATTATGTTTTAATTGTGATCACAGTTAAGCTGTTGATCAGCCTGTTATATCACCTTCATAGGATGATAGTGAGTTTGTAGCGGGAGGGTAACAGGTTTAGACACTAAACCACACCCGAGGGTGTTTCTGTTATGCCCTTCGCTGGTTTCGACCATATTTAGGTTAATTTGAGTTAATTTAGGATTACGATTAAACACTGCAAATCCCACCCCGGCCGGGGAGGCCCAGCCCACACAAAATACTCTCGCCTGGTATCTCGAACGTCCTGTGTGGGCCTGAGCCCCCCCCCCCCCCCCCGGCCGGAAATGAGATCTACAGTATCCAATCGTCATTTAGTTTTAGTTGAGTCGGTGAAGGCAGCCCTTTCTGGTAGAAGGCCACAGTTAAGCTGTTTTTCTGCCTATTTATTCACCTTCTCGTTCCCTATTTGTTATTTAGTTTTTATAACAGTATTTAATCATGATGGAATTTTTAGTTGAGTCGGTGAAGGCAGCCCTTTCTGGTAGAAGGCCACAGTTAAGCTGTTTTTCTGCCTGTTTATTCCCCTTCTCGTTCCCTATTTTCTTTTTTCGAGAGGTCTTAGTTTTGATTGCAATTTTTGGGCTTTTGTCGGCTTTCGCAAATGGCTCCAAGTTCGGAGACTAGTTCGCTGTTGGCTAACCGGTTATGATTTTCCGCGGCCAGGGTGGCTAGGCGGTGAGGGAAATAAAACAACCAGTCATAAATACGCCGCAAGTTGTAAGTTCTTTTTGATATTCATGAGAAGTGATCTCTTGTACGATTAATCGATTGTAATAGATCATCTCCAACAATTAATCGATTAGGATGTCACGTTGCATGCTGCTTACAAGTGTGTTGTAAAAGCAGACCGCGCGAGCGGCCAGGTTGTGATCTCATTACCATGCATGGTGATGCGTGGTTTCAGGGAAGACGTACAGCCAAGCCTGCAAGTAATATGTTGAGTATGTCATGGTGACAGGTTGCAATAATTTTGGGGCTGTCATCCCAAACATACGCGACGGAAATTATATATTTTTATGTGGGAAGCAGCATAACACCATAGGGCAGTAGGAAGTGTATGCTGTAGGGTTTGATTGTTTTTTGCAGTAATAGAAATATTATTTTGTATTGAAGTATGTCTGTTGTCTTGACGACCACAAAGAGCTCATGCCTGCCGACCAGCCCCAGCCAATGGCATAGCTGGGCGGGTGGGGGGGGGGGGGGGGCAATGGGGAGACTTGGCCCTTAAAAAATCTTCACTGGCCCCCGTAAATACTGAATTATAGGATCCACATGGGGCATCAACTAATGGCATTACAGATGGCATATCACGCTTGACATTCTCGCGAGCCTCAAAATAGTTCCATTTCGGCCATATTTTTCAAAATTTGAACATGTAATCTCCGCGGTCCCACCACTGCAAGAGGGACGTCACCCTTTGCCTTTCCTCATCTCACGATTTCGATCTTCGTGATATGCCTATGGCATTAAAATGCTTGGAATCCCCTTCCCAAAAAGACTCCCCACTCCCCAATATGGATACCTACAGCTTCTCACTTGTTCCTCTTAAAGGGTGAATTCAGTTCCAATTTTCATATTCTTTGTATTTGTAAACATGTTAATTGGGTTTATTGATCTCATAAAATCTTATGTGCGGAACGGAAATCGTTGACAGACTATTTTTAAATAGAAGCGAAATTTCACTGGAATTTTTTACAAATTGTGCAACGCAATTACAATTTGAATCGCTAGCGATAGCTGAAAATCGTCCATTGAGTTCCTCAGGGGACGAAATAGTAAAACGAGTTCCCCTCGCAAATTTGGTTGGCGATAAAATGCGATAAAATGTGTTCTTTTTGTCGATAGTTGTCAAATGAATTGCTGAAGAAAGAAATGGTTTCGCGCGCCGAAGGCGCGCAGGGACGCCATAGATCAAGCCCCTTTCTACCCTCTGACTGTTAGAGATCTTGTGGCCACATCCCGAACAAAATGGTTTGACGCGCCGAAGGTGCGCAGGGACGGTATGGGGAACAAGTCCCTTTCAACCCTCGTTGACTGTATAATTTTGTCATGTCAGAGCGCGGTAGAGGAGGGAAAGAGTAAAGGTGTTCAGCGGCGTCTGTGTCTCCTGCGGTTTTTCTTGGTGGGAGGAGGATGTGTTGGAGAGATAGATGTTGGTGGCGTTGTAGGATCTGGAGGATTAGTAGGTTCCTTGGTAGTGAATGGCCTGATCCTAGCGGCAGTTTCTTCTTGAGATTTCCTGGAGTTTTTTAAATATATTGTGAGGATTGTCCTGACTGAGTGTGCTGGGAATTTTCTGGATACATAGAAGCTATATTCGTCTTGGGCTTTGGCTCGGATGTTGTCGTCCTCGATCTCCTCCCCAAGGAATGCCTCCGCGGACTCCGGGAAGCTCTCCTCCTGGTCGGACTCCTGGTCCAAAGAAGCAAGAGCTGGAGGGGTGGAAGGTGCGTCATCTGAGACAGCTTCCTGCACTATTGACAGAGCATCCTCCTCCATCTCCTCTTCAGATGAAGAGTCTGATGAGCTGGAGAATGAACTGTCGCCTGACGACCCACAGTCCTCCGGGCCCTCCTCCTGGAAGGGGGGGTAAATCCACTGTCAGGTGAATTTTACCATTGAGCACCTGGATACTCCAGGTGGTGGCAAGGGTAGCCTTCACTCTGACGAGTGTCTCTTGGATTACAAGTGGGAGCTCCATTGTCAAGTTGTTAGCACCTCGGAGTCCAAGGTGCGAATCGATCTCTCGATGTAGACGAATCGATCTCTCGATGTAGACGAATCGATCTCTCGATGTAGAATCGATCTCTCGATGTAGATCTAATCGATCTCTCGATGTAGATGAGGCCACATGTCTCCTAATAATTGTTTTTATAGACGTGAAGGTGTGTAATAAACACAGAACGACAAACACGTAATCAACTTATGCCTCTAGGAAGCAAATTTTTAGAAATTTCCAGATGTTTCAACTTGGCCCAGTTTGTCAATGATCCGACATGCATTACCGAAACTTCAGCGACGCTGCTCGATCCCTTTGCCGTGTCTCAGTCAGTGAACGTGGTGTCGTGTGAAGTTTTAGATCCCTTCTTCCCAGACATGATCCGCTATCACAAACCAGTTGTTATCGAAATTGACTTCGCAAAATCAACTCATGTTGCTTTCAAGAGACGTGTCTGGGCTTATGCATTAGGAAACTACATCGATCTAAATAATGCAATCGTTAACGAACAATGGGACGAAATATTTGATAACCTCGACCTGGACACTATTGTATCTGATTTTACCAATAAAATACTCCATTTGGCATCAAAGCATATCCCAAATAAATACATAACCTCGAGAACTAACCAACCTGAATGGTTTCATAATAACATAAGACTACTTATCAGACAAAGAAAACGATTGTATCGTGCAGCCAAACGGAGTGGTCTTCCTCAAGCATGGTATAAATACAGACGTAAGAGAAATGAGGTCGTTTCAGCGATACGAAAGGCCAAAATGATCCATTTATCTAAAGTTCAAAGCGTGCTGAAAAGTTCAGAGACTTCATCAGCACAATGGTGGAAGACCCTTAAATCTTTCATAGGAAATAATACTCCATTAGGGATCCCAACTATAACTCACCAAAACAGAACGTATTTGTCGAACATTGAGAAAGCTGAGGTGCTCAACCGTTATTTCTGTACTATTTCTTGCGTAGATGATTCTAAAGCCTCGTTGCCAGCATCTGTTCTACCATGCGATGAAAAACTTGATAATATAACGCTCCACTGCCGCGATGTTTATGAAGCACTGACAGCAATAAATGCGTCCAAAGCCTCTGGTCCGGATTTGGTCAGCCCTCGTCTACTAAAAGAGTGTAAAACGTCCTTGTGTGAACCACTATCGATCCTGTTTAATATCCTATTGAATAACTGTTATTTTCCAACTGCATGGAAAAAAGCTAATGTATCTCCAATTCTGAAAAAACCTCCCTCTAACTTAGTCACGAATTATCGTCCTATATCTTTGATTAGCTGTGTAGGCAAGGTATTTGAGAAATGCATCTTTAAGCGTCTATGGAAATTCCTGAGTGATAATAATACCCTTAGTCCATTTCAATCTGGTTTTACACCTCGGGACTCTACAGTTCTCCAACTATCAGATATATACGACGAATTCTGTCGTGCTCTGGATGATGGCAAGGAGGTCAGAGTGGTCTTCTGTGATGTTAGTAAAGCGTTTGATAAAGTTTGGCACGCCGGATTGCTTTACAAATTGGAGAAGGTCGGAATTAGGGGGGAATTACTGGATTTTCTCAGATCATATCTCTCTGATAGATCCCAGCGGGTTGTCATAGCAAATGAGTGCTCCTCTTGGAGAGCTGTCTGTTCTGGAGTTCCACAAGGTTCGATTCTTGGTCCTCTTTCATTCCTCATCTATATTAATGATATTACGGAAAATTTGATCAGCAGCCTGCGTCTCTTTGCAGACGACACATCTCTTTATCTTATTGTTGAAAATCCTGCCCAAACAGCTAATGTAATCAATCGCGATCTGGCGACAATAGAAAATTGGGCTAGATTATGGCTGGTCGAATTCAACCCACAAAAAAACTGAAAGTCTTCTCATATCTCGGAAAACTAATCCCCGTTCTCATCCACCCTTGTTGTTTTCTAATATGCAAATTGCCGAAGTTGATAGTCACAAGCATTTAGGTGTTATATTGAATACTACTTGTACCTGGACTGATCACATTGATTATATCTGTGCTAAAGCCTGGACACGTATAGACTTAATGCGAAAGTACAAATTCATACTTGATAGATGTGTTCTGGAAAAAATTTACTTTGCATTCGTAAGACCCTTACTGGAATATGCCGATACGGTTTGGAATAACTGCAATGAAAGAGACATTGTTAATATAGAGAAAATTCAAGTTGCTGCAGCTAGGGTTGTTACCGGGGGAACTGTCAGTGCCAGCAAAGCCCTATTATACTCCGAAACCTGCTGGGATACCCTCCAGGACAGGCGTGGAAAACACAAATTAATGCAGTTTTTCAAGATGTACCATTGCATAACGCCCCGATACATTGCCAGTAAGGTCCCACCCCCAGTATCGGCGAGCAATACGGCTCATAATCTTCGTTCAAGTGGTAACCTCAGGATTCCTTTTTGTCGAACCAATTTATACCAATCTTCTTTCATCCCGGCAGTAACTAAATTATGGAATAGAATACCACTACCTGTTAGAGAGAATATTTCTTATAGTAATTTTAAGAGTTATTTAAATCATAATAATCGACGGCCGCCATCGTTTTTCAGTAATGCAAAATGTCGTTCAGCACAGATATATCATTGCCGGTTGCGCTTGGGATGTAGTAATCTCAATTCACACCTATATGCCAATCATATATCACTCTCACCCTATTGCCAGTGTGGAGAGATCAAGTCGACTGAGCACTTTCTGTTAATGTGCCCTCTTTACTTTAATATCCGTAACCGTACCATTGGTCAACTATCTTTTACTCCAAATGTTTCAGTCTTACTCTATGGCTCCGAATTTTTGAGTAACGAAGAAAATCGTTCAGTCGTTGACCTTGTCCAGGATTATATTATAGCTTCAAAGCGCTTCTAGTAAGTGTATATAGATACGTGCATGCACGCGCACGTGAGAGTGCATGAATGTATGCATATGTATGTAAATATATATGTTTGTGTGTGCGTTTATGTGCGTGCGTATGTATGTTAAGTATGTATGTGTGTGTGCATGCGTGCGTGCTTGTATGTGTGTCTGTATGTATGTATATGTATGCGTGTGTATATGTATCGTCGACTGAGTGCTGGAGTGTTCTGTGTCCCACAGGGGACATAGAACGTTCTAGCACTCGGGCGACGATATGTATCTGTGTATATGTGTATGAATATGTGTAAGAACGTAGACGTCTTCCCTATGCACAGTTCATATCCAACTTGTACGTGTGCTGTGACTACAGTCTACTTGTATTCTCTGTAATACTAGATAAGTTACCGGATCAGTTTGCACCCAGGTTGGCTTCTTGCTTTCTTTCTTCATTCCAATATTCTCTTTTTTCCTACAGTACCTCTCATGTTAATTTCCATGGTTTAAACAATATAAATGAAACTGTACGACTGTCATTAATCCGATTATATCATTATATTGTAAATGTCAAACGTGGAAACGACCTTTTATAAGCTCTTTAGCTTTCTGTCGGATCCACCATCAACAATGTTGTACTTTGTATCTCTAGAAATGTTGAACAAATAAATATTGTTTAAACTAAACACGTGTGAATGGGTTAATCGACATGGCACTTGTGCCATCGCGGAAGGATAAAACTCGAGGGCTTCGGCCTCTCGTTTTATCCTTCCACATTGGCACTCGTGTAAACTAACAAAGAATTTCAACAAATTGTGCTGTCATTTCGTCGGTGTCTTACCGTTTCGTCAATTCCATTTTCGTTAACATCTTCGCTCCCTCGAGGAATCTTCAATGTCAGTTTGATGACAGCAAGTGGAACCGAATAGAATGGTTTAGCGCGCCGAAGGCGCGCAGAAACAGTATGGGGAACAAGCCCCTTTCGACCCTCTGTGACTGTTAATGACTAATTTCCACATGTCTACTCGTGTTGAAGGAGGAACAGGTTCAGGTACTCGGCAGGTGTCTCCGGTTGTGGCGTGATGGTCTCGTTGACTGATGTCGGTTGAACTCTCGGATGAGGACCAGTGTGAGAGGTTGGGTCCTCGCACAAAGGTACTACCTCTCGCCGAGGGTGCAGTCGATCTGGATTTTCGGGCAAGTATAGTCTGCCACTTCGGAGATGATATTGAGTGATGGCCATCACTGGCAAGTATAATCTGCCTCAGGCTGTCTCTGTTTGGTAGGACGTCTTTGAAGGAAACAACAACGACCCCTTTCGGGGACCACCAGAAAGAAGACCCGAACTTCCCTGGTTCGGGGACAGGCCTGCATTGTAATCCTATTGGGTTGGGACAAGAGATGCGCAATGCGCTTGCAAAAAGGGGCCGAGGCGGGACGCAGGACCAACGCTCGCCTCCCTTAAAAGTGGAAACAAGTGGAAAAGTCCATATTCATTATTATCCGGTTCGTTTTGATTCACACCTTGGATTCTGAGGTGTCAACAACTGCCCAATGGAGCTTCCACTTTCAATACAAGAAACACTGCCCATAGTAAAGGCTCCCTTTGCTACCACCTGGAGTATCTAGGTGCGCAAAGGTACAATTCACCTGGCAGTGGATTTTCAGAAAGAAACTTTTGTACTTGTTCCGAATACCAAAGATGGTCTAATATTCCTTCAGATATATCCTTATTATCAGATATTTGATTTGTTACAGTTTGTTGGAGAGTACCCATGGGGAATCTCCAAAACAATGTTGATTATTGATAATAATAAGAATGGCTTGAGTGTGCCAAAGTCGCGCGGGTAGGACGTGGAGTTGCCCCCTCCCCCTCCCCCCTCCCCCCATCATTTCAGTCCTAGTGGCGGTGAAACATATCAGATCTCAACTGGGAGTAGAGGTGGGTACCCATCGCCGGTTGGCGTGTTCTTTCTTCGGCTTCTTTTTTGGTGGTGGTTTGAATGTTTAATTTGATTTGATCAATTTGTCTAACAGTGTCTTAGTGATTTCCTCGTAGTCTCTTGACCTCTCTCTATGTTCTCTTTTATCGTCCTTGTGCTTTCATCTTGCTTCTTCCTGCCGTTGTCGCCGCCCTTCGGTCCCCAACAGCCAGTTAGCTACCAACTCCTCAAGGGTCTCACTAACGATCTCCGAGGGAGTGACCTCCTCGGCAGAGCACTGGACCCGAGGAAGAAAAAAATCCGGAGATCGAACACACTTTTACCCCAAGCACGGAGATGAATTCACTTTCACTCTCCTCTGAATCTATAGAGAGGGCAGAGTTGTGCCGGAGTTACGCCTGACCAGAGAATCACCGTTTTCCTCATGTAAGAAGTGAATCGAGCTGGATACAGGCGATTCTGTGGCACGTTTGAACCTTCTTCTCCTCTTTCTCTGCCTTCTCTTTCTTCAAAAAATTCTCTTCATCGGCGGGCATACCGTCGTCGTCTTTTTGACGTCCAATGAAGTTCCAGTCTCCATCGAGTGAGGACCGGTGTGGGAGGAGGGCCTTCCACAAGAGGTACTAGTACTACCTCTCCCAGAAGATGTTGGTGATCTCTCATCTCCATAATTCACCGATAGTAGACGATCCCGTCCTTCATTAGGATAGATCAATTAAGAGAATAAGGAGCGGTCAGTGCTAGTAACGTTGTCGGGTATTTCCATAATTTCAACAGAATGTTGGTTGATGTTCAAACCTTGGTACCCAAGGTGCGAGTGTACGATAATTCATGAACAATCCGAATGAAATGGTTTTAGCGCGCCGTAGGCGCGCAGGGACGGTTTGGGGAGCAAGCCCCTTTCGACCCTAAGTGACTTATAATGTTGTATCCTGTCAGGGCGTGGCAAAGGAAGGAAGGAGAAGGAAGGAGGTTGCTTATCCCCGTCTGTACTTCTTATGGCTCTTTTTCTTTGGGGGGGGGGGGGGGGTTGCGATGGTGAGGTGGATGACGATGTTGTTGAGTTGAGATGTTTAGTTAACTCTAATGCCGTTCTGGATATTTCCTTGGAGTTGTTTAAGAACACGTCGACCTCGGTGGCGATTCGGTTTCCTTTCTCTATTGATTTCATGGCCTTCTCTATTTCGATGGTGACTGAGGACTGAGGTGGCTGTTCTGCAGTGGCTCCCACTCCCGGGCTCTCAGGTAGTGAAGGTAGAGGGGAGTGAGGAGTGGGCGGAGGTGAAAAAGCAACTTCCAGTTCCTCCTCAGTCTTCACCAGATGTTCCTCATCCAACAGAACCGGCTCAGGAGCCGGCAGTTGGTTGGGTGTCCCAGTGGGACTAGGAGGGGAACTGGCGGCTGCCTCCAAGACCTCCACCCCGTCATTCAACTCTTTCTTCCTATTCCGGAAGGCTTCCAAGCCGCCGGGCGTTCCTGCGCTTGGTCGATGGGCTCTTCTTTTTCTGTGTCTTTTCAGGGCCTCCGTGCCCCTTCGGGTGAGGACCAGTGGGAGAGGGGATCCTCTCTCCAAGGGTACTACCTCTCCCCGAAGAGGGTTGTGTTTTGGTTTTCTCCACTTCAGATTCCAGTTTCAGATGGACGCTCAAGCCTATTTCCTGGATAGTCCAGGAGATAGGGCATGAGACGCCCAGATCTGAAGTGGCTTTCACTAGTCTGTCTGGTAGTTCCATGGCTGTCCAGGTCTTCACTCTCTGAAGTCAGATGTGTGAATGAATGAAATTCATGAACACATTCTATTAGGTTATATTATATCTCACATGACTTTTCCTTCGTACGGAGAGACAGAAATTAACGACCCTTGGTGGAGTTTATTCTGTATTTCACGCGCGCCATCTGCGTGCATGCATGAGATACAAGGAAATCTCTACCAAGGACGTTGATTCCAGTTACCAGTATTCTTCCCGAGTTGTGCACTGTATTTCTTGTGTCCTGTCTTAACACCCTACCCATCAACAAGGAATACACCGCATACTTTTTTATTTTAACAACGACACTTTCGACAGCCAGGGTTGCCTCGTGCCGAGACAGTTTTACGGAGAGGACCACCGAGCAACGGCGAACAACTGTCAGACTCACCAACGTACTAACTCCGCACAAACAGGGTTAGCATTGGTTAAAGAAAATACATCATCGACGTTCAATACGCTTTAATACACAGCGTCAAAGTGCCCACACGTGGGCAATCGGGCTTAAGTTTCTTGCCCAAGGACACGACGCAGTTACCCCTGGCTGGGATCGAACCGGGGACCTTTCGGTTTGAAGTCCAATGCCATAACCGGTGAACCACCGCACTCCTTCGCCACATACAGCAAGAAAAATAGACAAATTTTATTCCGGGGAGGGTTAACCAGATTATTTTTCTGCTATCGGTTTTAAATTGGAATCTAACCTTTTTATGGGCGCTTTTTGTATAGCGCATACAAATAAAATTACAGAAATTAACGACAGATTCAAATTTGAAATCGATAGCAGAAAAATAACCTGGTTAGCCCTCTCCGGAATGGAACTATCGTTATACACACCGCCTTCTGTCAATGGGCGAGAACTGTTGCCCTGACAAGGAGGCTCTGTATAGAAATAAATTAAAAATGCATCGCTGGAATCCCGACATTACGAAACCCAAAAGAAGGAACAGGAAATTTGAGTATCACCTATCGGAAGATCAGGCCCCAACATTCTCTGGCTGACACCGTAAACCTAACCGGAAATCCCTGGTTTTGAATTTTATTTGCGCAATCACCTAAAGACATCAGTTACTTGTCCTAAGGTTCACTGTTCGTGATGTTGGGCTTGAAGAGCAACGTTGAGCTCGTCAAAATGTATCAAGCGAGAACGAAGCGCGCGTGATACTTGCTCTTGTGGAAAGACATGTTCATTCATTCACTCCTTCCGAATGTACCAAGATGTGTTTGCAAGGCAAGCCTCTGCACCCTACGTGCGTTGGTGAAGAAGGAGCTTGATTCCAGGGCAGGCGAGAGGAATTTCGGTCCTCTGGGTGAATGTTGTTTCGAGACCCGAACCCCTTTGATAGTCTCTATCTCTTGATGTCGAACATATTACCGGGTCTCGAAACAGTGAGAGGCGTAGTCTGAGCGGACGTGACGGAACCCTGAAGGACAAATTCGCACAAGTTTCCCGGGATAACACATTCCAGAAAACTGTCTGGATTTTGTATGCAGAACTCATTGTTCTCTCGAATCTCTGACGCAAAACAATCCACCTGGTAACTGTCTATCTGGAAAGCGTCTGTCGGGGACGCGTTTATCTGGAACCAGTCTATATGGAAAATGTCTAACTGCGACCGCCTATGAGTACATCCCAGATAGACGTTGTTCAAAGGGATGCTCCCAGGATAGATGGTGCCAGATATATATATGATGATGTTTCGATACAGATCTATCCCAACACTGACGCTTCCAATATAGACGGGGTCCCAGGTGGACGTTTCACAAATAGAAAAGTCCCAGATTGACGCTTCCCAGATAGCCCCGTTTATCTGGGAAGCGTCCATTTTAACAATGTCTAAACGGGATGTATTACATTTTGGTCTTCATAAAGTATACTCTACAATAACGTGCAGTGGTTCCACGACATTTTTCCGCAAGATATTATGCAGCGTGACACTATGTCAAAGGCTATATTTCCGCTGGGACAAAATGTCGCGACGACAAAATACAGCGCGAGTAAATGCCGCAATTTTGAAAAAATTAAAAGTATGTTATTTTTATTTCAGCAGATGTCTTAGGCTAGATGATCATGAAGAGTGTTGGATTGTCTTCGTGTAGGGCTGACTGAACCCTCGGATGAGGACCAGAGCAAGAGGGGATCCTCTCACAAAGGTGCTACCTCTCCCCGAGTGTGTTGTGGTGTTTTTCGGGCCAAGTATCGTCTGCCACTTCGAAGATAGATCGGGGAGCGATGGTGTACCATCATTGGCAAGTATGATCTGCCTCAGGCTGTTTTAATCAGCTTTTCTAGCTTTACAGTTGGATGTGTTTTTGGATAGATGACAACAACGGCCCCTCTCGGGGGACCACCCATAGAGAGACCCGAACTTCCCTGGTTCGGGGGCGGGCCTGCTTTGGAACCTATTTGGCTGGGTCAAGAACGCGCACCACAGACGCTTACAGAAAGGGGTAAAAGTTGGGCGCAGGACCAACGCTCGCCTCCCTGGAGGTGGGGTGACCACTTCTAGGGATGGAGAGGAGGATGTTCGGAGTCCATAGCGGTTACTGTGTTCCATATCGGTTATAGTTTCCATAGCGGTTATTGGGATGCTGGCTGTCAAAACGAAAGCATCTTGGTGCACCTGCTAAAAGAAAAAGGCAGAATTAGTTGATTTTTAAGATAGACAAAAATATGTGATTGCACTTTTGGATGGTTGTCGATCACTTGGAGCAGCTAGTACAATTCTTTTGTTCAGTTAATGATTTCCCGGATTGATTTTTGTCAGCTGAGAATCGGAGAGAGGGGGGCAGGCCTTAACCAAAGTACCACACCCGGGGTGTTTCCTGCCCTTACCTCCTTCTGATTTAGTTGAGTCAGTGAATACCGCTCTTCCTGGTAGAAGAGCCGTTATTAGTGCCTGTATGTTCACCTTCTCTTTCCCAGTCTTTGATTATTTTAGAGATTAAATTTTAGTGATTTACTTGAGTTGGTGAAGACAGCTCTTCCTGGTAGAAGATCACGGCTGAGCCGTTATTACTGCCTGTATGTTCACCTTCTCTTTTCCAGTATTTGTTTATTTTTGGAGATTAAATTTTAGGGTTTTAGTTGAGTCAGTGAAGACAGCTCCTCCTGGTAGAAGATCACGGCTGAGCCGTTATTACTGCCTGTATGTTCACCTTCTCTTTCCCAGTATTTGTTAGTTATTAAACATTAAATTTTAATGATTTTAGCTGAGTCGGCGAAGAGAGCTCTTCCTGGTAGAGGGTCACTTCTGATCCGTTTTTACTCTCCTCTTTTAGGAATCTTCTGGTCGAAATAGGGGGGGGGGGGGGGGCTGGCCTTAACAAGAGAGCCACATCCGGGGTGTTTCCTGCCCTAACCTACGCGGTCAGGTGCCTACTTACACGGTTGTTACATTAAATTTGGGCGTTTTGGGGTTTTTGTCGGCTTTCGCAAATTTCCTGTAGTTCAGATATTAGTTGGCTGTCGGCTAACCGGTCGTGATTTTTCGCGGCTAGGGAGGCCAGACGGTCCTTTATGGTTGGGATTTTGGCTCTGTCGTGGAGTGTTTTGATAGGTGTGTCCCAGGGAGCACGGCAGGCGACCCTGAGCGCATGATTTTGGACCTTTTGGAGTTTCCCCATATTTGTTTTATTTAGGTCTGTTAAGATGATGGACCCATACTCCAGTACAGGGCGCACAAAGGCTTTGTATAGTTTAAGTAGAATAGTCTGGTTGGCTCCCCATGATGTACCTTTTAGCATTTTTAGTAAATTAATACGTTTGGTCGCTTTACTGGCAATGTCGTTGGTGAGTTTCTTAGAAGATAGGTTTTGGCCGATGGTAATTCCAAGGAATTTCGCCTCTGTGCATTCAGGGAGGACTTTGTCCAGTAGTTTTTAGGTCAAAGTCACGGTTATTTTTCTCACGGGATGAACGTGATTTCTTTGCGTTTTTCTGGCGTTCAGCTTGATTCTCCATTTGGCACACCATTGCTCCAGGTCGCCGAGAGCGCGTTGAAGGGGGTTTTGAAGTAGATTGGCAGTATTATTAGAGTCCCAGAGACCCTTATCTTCCGCAAATTGTGAGATTGGAACTCGATCCTTGGAGATTTTGAGATCATTGACGTAGATGATGTATAGGTGGGGCTGAGGACGGATCCTTCGGGGTGCCTTCTTTCTGGGGGACGATGTCGGACATTTCGTTGTTTACTCTGATTTTTATTTCGCAATCGTAAAGGAAGGAAGAGAGTAATCTAAGCAGTTTCATAGAAAGTTTCATTTTAGAAAGTTTGAGGCGCATTCCGTTGTGCCAAACGGAATCGAACACCTTTTCGACGTCTAATAGGACTGCCGCGCCTATTTGCTGGTTATTGATCGCGTTTTTCATTAGATTGACTAGGCGGTAGACATGCTCAATGCCTTCTTTACGGTTTCTATAGGCTCTTTGCCATCTGTTAAAAAATTCGGTTTCTTCGAGGTGCCCCGTCAGTCGATTGGTAAGGATTCTTTCGAATACCTTACCAATGCAACTGAGAAGGCTGATTGGGCGGTAGCTGGCCGGATCAGAAAGGTCTTTGTCTGGTTTCTTTATCATGGCACCAATTGCAGTTTTTCCAACATTTTGGAAAGTAGCCATGGGTGAGGCATGCATTGAATAGGTTGTTGAGTTTGTCAATTAGGGAATTTGGGCTCTGTTTGAGAATGTTGTAACTGACTTCATCCTCGCCGAAATTAGACAAAAACACCATTTATGTGGAAACAATTAAGGGCGGGGGGGGGGGGGGGTGTGGTAACAAATTTTATGTTGCGGAAATGACCTTCCCCGTGACGAAATGTGTCTTTTGGAGTATTGCTGATTTTAGTGCTTTATGCTATTCTGTTCAACAGTTTACCCTATCTTGTTCATCTCACATTAACTGCAAAATTTTCATTCTTGCCTAAAAACGGGGCTTATAACCCTAATGGGCCATAAGACTTGTTTTTGTGGCGAAAATAGAAATTTTGTAAGGTAAAGTTGAAAGAAAACTAAAAGATTCACGTGTGCCACAGCCATATTTCTTTTTACCCCCCCCCCCCCCCACCCTTCTTTGTAACCGATTGCGGCAATTTTGTCATCATGGCTTTTTGGCGCTGCGTAAAATGTCCTGCGACATTTTGTCGTGTTGCATAATGTCGGGCTAGCAAATTGCGAATTTAGAGAAAGAAACAGAACCGGCGTTATTGGAGAGGTGTAGCACATTTCGTGGGGGTCTTGGAGCCACTGGATGATGACAAACGGATAGAAGCCGCTGAAACCAAGAAGAAGAGGAAGAGGAAGAAGGGATCCTACGCCAGACGACAAGATGCCCGTCGTATAACTCCGGAGTTTCAGAAGAAGAAGAAGAAGGCGAAGGAAGAGGGAGGGGGGGGGCAAATTAGGGCGTTGAACGATCAACACCTGTCACCCTTGACCAACCCCTGTCCATCCCAGCATCCCCCTTGCAGGATGAGGGTTTGGGGGACATTGGGTTGCCAGGAGACAAAGCTAATTCCATCCCATCAGGCTCTCCATCTGAAGATGAGATGGAGGAGGGGGACTTGTCTGTGGCGCATGAAGTTGTTTCTGACGACGCACCTTCCACCCCTCCCACTCCTGCCCTTTTCGGCTTCTTTGGACCAGGAATCCGACCAGGAGGAGAGCATATGGGACTCAGTGGAGGCGTTCCTTGGGGAGGAGATCGAGGGCGACGCATTCCGGGCAAAAACACAGAAGAAACTCAACAGCTTCATAAGGGCAGGACTGAAACATGACACAGTCAATGAGTGGCTTCTAGGAGATCTCGCATTTCATAGAGCTTCTAAAGAAACATCAGCGAGGATCAGGCCGTTCGCATTCAAACTGCAACCTACACTTCCTCCTGAACCAACAACGCCACCAACATCCATCTCTCCGACACCCCCCCCCCCCCCCCCCCCACACACTTCCTACAAAACCCCGCAGGAGACACCGACGCCCTAGCCATTCGCTTCTTTTCCGCGCCTAGACATGAAAGAAAAATTTAAATACAGTAATTGCTGAGGGTCGAAATGGGCTTGTCCCACATCGTCCCTACGCGCCTTCGGCGAGCAAAAAACATTGGATTTTCATGTCGGGTCACCATCACACCTTTCTGTGACAACACGCACTTCTATAGCCCTCGGTGCAACGCAATATGTTACCGAGCTGCCTCGTCTTTTCTGCCACATCTTCTCATGACTTTCGGGGGTATGTATACATTTCATACAGTACAGGTGCAAACGATGCAAAAGTTAACTATCTCTGAACCTGCGAACTGAAGTTCAAATCCAAATGACAAACATCGAAATTATTTTGAAAGCAAGCAACCTTCCATGAAGAGGACGCCACTCACAGCGCAGTACTTCAGGTGTGATCAAGTGCCATCAGAGTATCTCACAGCAGGTATTTATTACGAACAAACAGAACAAATGGGTTCGAGTTATCCAAATACCAGAATATTAGTGTTTCGAGTTTATAAAAAGTACCCTATGGTTCGCAGTTTCACTGAGTTTTCAATGAATGCAGACAAAAGGAGAACTCGCCACGACAGAGAATTGTGAAAAGATACAAGGCCATCTTCGTCACTTCCGTTTACTGCGATAACGGTGACGACTGTTGCTGTTAGAAAAACCGTTCTAATTTAACGCCTGGAAACAGTGTTTGCTGTAAAACGTCACATTTTTGGCAAATGTTTGGATTGAAAGTGTGTTTACGTGGCCATCAACATATTCACGATGAGCACATTTATTTATTTATTTATTTATTTATTTATTTATTTATTTGTGCTTTAACAACGCGTTCAACAGCCAAGGGCATATCGTGTCGAAGATATACGACTGGAGGATGCAGGCGTACCCGAAGAGAACAATCGAGTAGTGGCAAGTAACTGTTGTACCTTTCAACTTCTTAACCCGGCTAAAATGGGGTTATCATCCGTTATCAGGAGTGAACCACCTTACTAAACGCAACTTACTAACCTCGCACAAAAGTAAGTGTCGTTTGAAGTCATGTGTACCATTGACGTGCAGTTCGCCGTAGCACTCTGTGCACCATTCTCCCACTTGAATTAAGTGTCTCAGTCAAGGGCACAATGTAGATGAAGGGGGTCAGGTTCGAACCTATACTCTAAAATCAGTTGGGTTAAAAAAAATTGGGTTCATATTCACTCAACCCAGTTGATTTTGGTTGATGTTTAACCCAACTGATTTTAGAGTTTACGTTCTTTTGATCGGAAACGGATGAGTAGTCGGGAATCTACATTAGGTGGGGAGCTTGGATCTTTTGGGGTCCCAAACATTTTTATGCCATAAGCATATCACTAAGAACCTAGTCTTGAGATGGAGAAAGGTATGATCGTGAAGTACCTCTTGGGTTGGTTGGATCGGGGTGTATATTTTTCTATAACAGAGAAATTTAAATGGCGCTATGTGGAAATATTTTGAGACTCAAAAGAACGTCAGGAGTCGTATGTCATCTGTAATTTCCTCAGTTGATGCCTCATGCAGATGGCAGAAGTGGGTATTTTTAGGGGGAGGGCGTGGGAATACTGAGGGATTTCCAGTCCCCACCCCCCCTGGCTACGCCGCCTATCTGAAGTCCAAAGGTCTAAACAATGAACCACCGCGCCCCCGCAAGAATGATCACTTTGTATTATACATGTTGATGATTTGATTTAGGGGAGCCGGAGCGAATTTCGGATTGGGTGGGGGGGGGGGGGGGGGGGGCTGGGAGAGGGGGGGGGGCGGTAAGGGCATGACGTGCCGACCCTAGTTTATTAACACTCAGTATACAAACCACGAATACTATTCTCGATTGAGTCTCAATCGAGAATAGTATTCGTGGTTTGTATACTGAGTGTTAATAGACTCAATTTTTGACATGATGTGAAAAATATACGCAGTTCGCGGTTGATAAGATTATGCCCCCCCCCCCCCCCCCCCCACACACACACACACAGGCTGTGTGAGGGGCATAATCTTATCAAACGCGACTGGCGACTTTTAGTTGATAACCCTTACATTCATTCAAGGGACGAACAAAGAATGATTAATGATCTTGTCCTTTTGGGTTATCCCCCCCCCCCCCCCCCCAACCGTTACACAAGACAGTGACTGACATTTCTCGCGGAAACTGGATAACTGGATACAAGAATGTCGTCGAAACATATTTAGGCTTGGTCGTTTATCAGACAGAGCAGCCCCATTCAATGAAAAAGATATGGTTGGGGGGGGGGGGGGGGGGGGCTAAAGCCCCCATAGCCCTCCCCCCGGCTCCGGCGTCCCTGTGATTACGTTAAGAAACCCGTACAAAATATCACTACATACGTGGGAGCGCGGTGGCTCAGTGGTTACGGCATTGAACTTCAAACCGAAAAGTCCATGGTTCGATACTCACTAGGGGTAACTGCGTTGTGTTCTTGAGCAACGCACTTCATCCCGATTGCCCACTTGGGGGCACAGGGGCGGTGTATATTAAGTGTCTTAAAACAATGAAAACCCTGCCTGCGCGGAGTTAGTACATTTATCTTAAGAACATGGGTTATCAATCCTCATTGGAACGAGCTCGCTGAGCTCGTTCCACTGACGGGTCATAAGCTATGTTTTGGACGCAAAAAAAAATAAAGAAATAGTTAAGAATTATGTTTGCAAATGCTGTCTGCCTTTCGAGTTAGGTAAACGGTTAACCCTTAACCCGCTGAGAATTTTCAAGATATTTTTCATCAAGTCTAGTTATGGCTGCTGTGAAGCAGCCATGACTAGATTTGATGAAAAATTAATTTAAATATAACACAAGAAATCGTTAGTGAAAAAGTCCATTCAATTTACAGGGGGAAAATATGATTAGATTTGCCCAAATTATACTTATTTTAATGATGAGAGAAACCCTTGCTGGGCAGGAATATCTGCCAGCAGCATGCAAAGAGTTATAGATGATACAATTTCATTTTTACATATTTGTTTTCTTAACGGTAGGACGACGAATTGGATGGTTTCGCGCGCCCAAGGCGAGCAGGGACGGTTTGGGGCAAGCCCCTTTCGACCCTCTCTGACAGTTTAGGGCCATTTATGTCGCTTGTTTTTCTTTTTGGGTGGAGGTGGCTGTGATGGAGAGACTGTAGTGGTTGTTGGTGTAGTTGGGCTGTTGATGTTTTTGGAGGACTGACTAGGATGGAATGGTCGAGTCCTGGCTGCTTCAGGAGTGCTGTGGCAGGTGCGCTGTTCCAGGAGTGCCATCGTTTTGTTGTTGTTGTTGTTGTTGTCAGCTGACTTCTTTAGGGTACTCCTG
The DNA here is from genome assembly GCA_031216915.1 of Pictodentalium vernedei. Lineage (NCBI taxonomy): Eukaryota > Metazoa > Mollusca > Scaphopoda > Dentaliida > Dentaliidae > Pictodentalium > Pictodentalium vernedei. Next base: position 314,065,077 of record CM062297.1, read on the forward strand.
ACTTCTTCCCGCATGCTATTTACTTCTGCCGTCATGTCAAGTATATCTTGTATCATTTTTCGTTCCCGTTCCTAACCCGGATGGTGGGGAGAGATTGGAGTAGGGGACTTCAGAGAGCCAGTTTCCATTTCCGTCTCCGCCTCGCTGATGACGTCGCCATCATCCAGTTTGCCCCTCAAAGGAGAGCAGCTGGGGAGTGGATGGGAATCACAGGAGTTGGAGGTGGGGGGGGGGGGGGGGTGGTAGTGGCCTCCTCTATCTTTTCTTCCACCTTCTCTTCCTTCTTCCTTTTCAGGAATGTTTCCAACCGCCGGGCATCGCGGTGCCTAGTGTATGGGCTCTTCTTCCTCTTCTCAGGACCTCCAAGACTTCTCGGGTGAAGACCAGTGCGAGAGGAGGTCCTCTCAACAAAGGTACTACCTCTCCCCGAGGAGGGTATTAATTCTTTCTCTTCTTCGACCTTGAATTCAAGGTTCAGATGAACGCTCTTGCCTATCTCCTGGATAGTCCAGGTGATAGGGCAAGAGACGGTCAGAGCTGCTATCGTTCTCTTCAATCGCGCTGGTAGTTCCAGTGTTTCCATAATCAAGATTACAATTAGGATACTCGCACTCTGAGTTCAGAGGTGCGAATGATGGATGTGAATGAGAAAAAGAACGTTACGGATCGTTGCTCGTGGTTGCTCGGTGGTTCTCTCAGGGTACTTCGGCTTCCTCCACACATAAAAGTGTCCGACGCGAGGTGACCCTGGCTGTCGAAAGTGTCGTTAAACCCCAATAAATAATTAATCACTGGATATGTGGAGATGTGATTCGATTTTTTTCTCACAAGTGAAAAAAATATTCACGTTTTACGTTACACCACTCTCGGGTCAGTTAAGTTCGTCATTCGGGCCGAACGCATTTGAACGCATCCTCGCTGTGATGAAAACAAGCTTTTCTGAGTTCGAACGGTATTTTTACAGTTACAGAATAAAAACACAATGTGCCGAACATTTTGGCGCGAAAGTTGTTGACATGTTACTCTGTTTGAGGCATTGTAAAACTGGATGACTAAGTGAGAAACAGGGTTGTTTTTTTATACTGAAATACAAAAGCAACAGGTTATTTTGAAAGCGATGAACGTAATTCACCCCGACCACTGAAGAGAAATAGCTATTGAATGTCACAAAATAGTTAAGCTGAAATGAGATGACTGTCAATGTTACAAAGTCGAGATTGGAATGCGTCTAAAGTGGAATACAGATCTTTTATTTCATTTTTGCGCCAATACTTGTTGGGGAACATCCCTTGCAGACGCTAAGGACACCAATATGGCGGAGCCAGAATGTCGCGGTCGCTGGAGCTTCGGGAAAAACTGGGAAAGACAATGAAAAGGAGTGTAGAATGTGTACTTTAGGTGAAGTGGAAACCCTGGAACACTTTTTTTAGAATGTCCAAATACCACTCTAACAGAATAAAGACGATGAATGGGGGAGGTGGATGGGGGAATGATGGACATGTGGTTGTGGGTGTCATAAATGAGAGGGTGAGCATGTTTATCGGAGAGACTGGGAAGAATGGGGTATGGGATGTCATCAAGCAGTTCGTCACAGAGTTTTGAGAGGAGAGAAGAGGCGTGGGGATAAGAAGGCATTTGGGAATACGGGGCTAATAAAGGCCTTCTCACCCGAGAACCGCGACAAATCTATTGTTTATTTATTTATTAGGATTTAACACTTTAACAGTCAAGGTCATATGGTGTCGGTGACAGTTTACGGGTGGAGGAAGCCGGAGTACCCGGAGAGAACCACCGATCAACGACGAGCAGCTGCCAGCTCCCCAACATCGTAACTCCGCACTGTAGCACAGGCAGGCTTAGATTGGTTGAAGACAAACGCACCATTCACGTGCAGTACGCCTTAGTACACGGCGTCATCGTGCCCCCATGTGGACAATCGGGGTTAAGTGCCTTGCCCAAGGACACAACGCGGGGGTCCGAATCGATCTCTCAGACGGTCACCCATGCAAGGACTAACCGGGCTCGACGTTGCTTAACTTCGGTGATCTGACAGGAACCGGTTACCGCAACGCCACCCCCCCCCCCCCTTACCCCGGCCAGCCAAAGTGTCATTATTAATGACCAAACATGATTGTTTTATTGTTTATTGGGATTTAATAAAAGTTTAACAACCAGGGGCATATCATGTCGATCAGTTTTACGGGTGTGGGAAGCCGGAGTACCCGGGGAGGGCCACTGAGCAGCGGCGAGCAGCTGTGAGGTTCTCCATCTTACTAACACGACACAAGCAGAGTTAGGACCTGTAGAAGGCAAGTGCGCTATCGACGTGCAGTATGCCTAATTCACACCACAGCGCCCCTGTCTTACCCAATAACGCATTGCGAATGGCGAGGGTCAGGATCGATCCGTCGACCTTCCGGTTTAAAGTACAATGTACTAGCCAAAGAGTCACCGTGCTCCCGAAACTGAGTACTATTAGAACAATAGCTGGGCATTGTTTTAACAAATAGAGTACTAAATTATTTTTGGCAGGTGATTTGTCATGCGAGTATTTTCTTTTCAAGGATGCCCACGCTGCAAGCAAAATGAGTCCCAGTTCAAAAATATTTTGTTTATAAACAACTGTTTTGTTAAAATTCATTGGAGAGTGCCTCATGACACTCTCCGGTAAATTGTAATAAAACAATGTTGTTTAAACTTTTTTATGTTACAATTGCTTAAGACACGAGGTAATGAAAACAGTGTAAAGCCACTAAAGTGTATTTCAGCAGTTTTCAGTAGAGCACTGAAAGTGGCTTCCAGCTCTCAACAGTTAAATATACAGTTGGGTAAATATTAGAATATGGGACAAAATGAGAATTTGGAACTATTGAAAATTCGACTAACTATAAACCGCTAATGTCCACCATTATTTTTACAGATATATATGTTAGCAGGATTTTTTCAACGAACAGTAGCATTTTTTTTATTTCAGTTGATCAAGTTAGTAGGGGTAATTTTTTTGTGTCAACCTCGTCGCCTTATTTTATTGCCCTTGCTCCACATAAGAAAATGTCAAATATTATTAAATTCTTCACATCAATTGGAGTTTTTTGTTTGTTGAACATGAAAAGCTATTTTGAGACATATACGTAACAAAGACTGGGGGTGGGGGTCTGCTTTTGTCAAAAATCACAAAAATGGTAAATAAACCCCTGAAGAAACTCATAAATAAATCTATCACGATTGGCGAGAATCAGTTTTGATTCTCACGAATTCAAGTTGCGAGAATCAATTCACAGTTCTTAAATATAAATAAATAATAATAATAATAAATATAATATAAATAAATATTTGGAATTTGAGAATAATGTTATAAACCTGTGAGTGCAACATGTAAATATGCCACAGTTAAAAGGAAACGCCATATTTATATAATTACGAAAGTTTACCTTTCAAGGACACAGTTTCAGTTTGAGTTTCTTGTTATACACGTACGTGTAGGACATATGTTCCAACATGCAGGGTTTGTGTGGTCTTGCTGATGGAAAGCACAGTACCGTGGCGGGGTGCCCTGAAAAAATGGCACAGGAAAAAATGGCACACTTCTTTGACTTACTAGGAAAAAATGGCACACCAAAAATGCTGTTTTTTGAGGGGGGGGGGGGGGGGCGGAAAAAATGGCACAGGAAAAAACGGCACATTTTATCATTATTTATTTGTTTTTTCAAAGAAAAGAGTAATATTAAACTGGGTATGAAAGCAGTATCAGTATGGCACAAAAATGGCCCAGGAAAAAATGGCACATTTTATCATTACTTATTTGTTTTTTCAAGGAAAAGTGTAAAATTAAACCGGGTATGAAAACAGTATCAGTATTTGTTCCCCAATATTTTTTTAATAATAATAAATATTGTTTTATAAACACTGCCATATGGTACTTTAAGCTTAGTGTTTGAGTTGGCTTGTATGGAAGCTTTGTGCAACACAATTACTGTTATTTATTATTAATTGAATATAGGTTATAGTGTAAACTCCTGTTAATTGAATAAAAAATCTTGTAACCTGTCGAGAAATTACTCTGACTCGTCCCAGTTTTCCTTTGTTTATACATAATCTATTATATCTTGTCTGACAGAGCTCATGGAGCTGAGCTCTGTCAAGCAAGATATAATAGAATAAATGCTAAGTTTATCTCCAGAATACATGAAAGTAACACAATCCCTGCTAACTGAATAATCCTGTTAATTGAATAATTTTTGATGGCAAAGTGGCTATTCAATTATGAGGGTTCCACTGTACCATATTTTTGTTGGTAATTCCAACTCCTGACATCATTTCTTAGAAACTACCAAAAACTTGTAAATATGTAAATTTCTGATCTGAGGTAATATGTATTAGTGCTTTGTATTAAAACTCACAAAAACATGTGCTTTGGCGGTGGATTACATTTGTGGTATTTTGTGCTATGGTTTCATCTCTTTCTTCCAGAAATAAAAAAAAAGTTGTTAATTTTGTGTTTTTATATTTAAATGGCATGTACCATTTTTTCCTACCAATTGTGCCATTTTTCCTAGGTGATTAGGGAAGTGTGCCATTTTTTCCTGTGCCGTTTTCTCCTCCCATGTGTGCCATTTTTTCATAGGGTGTCAAAAAGTGTGCCATTTTTTCCTGTGCCATTGTTTCCTACATTCCCGTGGCGGTGGTGTTTTGTGAAGTCTTGGCTGCCTAAATAGGCAGCCAAGACTTCACCAGACAACACTGCTAAGTGATGTTTTGTTAAGTTATTGCAAATAATTCTTCTGGCTTTTTAAAGCCGCTTTTAGAATCTAGGGTAAGAAACAAATGAATATTTCGCGCGATTCAAAGTTGATTCTCATTGTTTTTCTTGCGAGAGTCATCTACGTGTGTCAATTCCGATTCTCGCATAGATTTCAAGCCCTGATCTATAAAAAATATTAAGGGCCAATCATTCGATCTCCGCCAGGTGCTGCGTCTTGTCCTTGAACAAGGCACTTAATCCTGAAAACTCACGTGGGGTGGGGGGAGGGCACGCTGGTGCTGTGTACTAAGGCGTAATGTACGTCGATGATTCGCCTGTCTTCAGCCAATGCTAACTCTGCTTGTGTGGAGTTAGTACGTTGGAGAGTCTGACAGTTGCTCGCCGTTACTTGGTGGTCTTCACCGCTTCCTCCACCCGTAATTATCCGACACAAGGTGAACTTGGCTGCCGAAAGTGTCGTTAGTCGTTAATAAATAAATAAATAAATAAATAAATAAATAAATAAATAAATAAATAAGACATCGCATCAATATTTGGGCATGTAGACGATGCAACGTTTTTTCAAACGTTTAAGGGTTGATAATATTTTTCATTTCAAGTGCTTTTTCCAGTGGTGTCGTAAAAGGGCGGGATAAAAATGTAACCCCAAACACCTATTAGTCGCAATTACACGCATTCACCAGTTCCAAGAGTCCTGACCCAGCAATCGTTATTCTGCATCCATCACCGACAAGCTAGCACAAGTGCCATCACCTTCCACAAACTGGCCTGAAAATAAGCAGTCTGACATTTGCAGAATGAGGTCCCCAGAGGGTGAATTTGATGATGCTATCCCATACCGTGGGCCAGTCTATCCTCTGGGTACCTCTTTCTGTTTAGTTTTGAGACCCTGATTCAGACTGAGGTTCACAGATGATAACTTTAGTGATGCTACCCTGCTGTGGGGGGTAGCATTACTAAATTTACCCTCTGTGGACCTCATTTTGCAGATGACAGTCTGCTTATTTTCTGGCTTGTCCACGAACGTCTTACATAAAAGGCTCATTGTTTTCCACTTGAAGTCATTGCACCTTCTTACAGCAGGACAATGTGGCAAGTATGACCAGTGTACACTCAGTTATTGCGCACAAAGGCAACTCATCTGTTTGGGGAAATGAAGAAACAAAAAAATCGGACTATTCCTGAAACCCCGAGAACTTTTCTTCTGTCATCATGTCTCCTGTGAAGGAGACATGATGATAGAAGAAGAGATCAAGAGAACGCTTGCTGGGATTTTGAGAACATTTGGAACATTCGATAATTTCCGAATGAACGTCACTCGAATCGTATCACACTGAATCATCTGGACGATTTCGAACCGAATCGTATTTCGAAACTGCGCAGGGCCCTAAAATCACATTTCGAAGAACCACTGCTCAAAAGCCAAAGTCTGGCTACCAAGTTTGTTAACCTCCCCGAACCGAATCAGGTAAACAACATTCAACATCTCAACATATCGTCGCATGAGTGCTAGAATGTTCTATGTCCCCTATGGGACATAGAACATTCTAGCACTCAGCCGACGATATAGGTCGGAAATTGATGCTAAAAATTGGCAGTAAAACATGCAACAAAAGTGTCATATTCCCTATACTCAGACTGACTCAGACGCAAAGAAATCACATAAAAGGAATCAAATTTTAAACGTTGTCATATTGTTTGGTTATCAATTTGGGCCGCAGGGCGAAATGTTTACGATAACTCCTGTTCGAGTTTGGGGGTGCACCGGTGCAGCACACCACCTCAAATCCATTTTAAACACAGAGTTAAAGTGGAGCTGTATCTGGTGATTTTTATGAATTTATTTGCGACTACTTCGTCCTCGGTGATCAACTCTTTACCTAACATAAAAAGCAGACGACACTTGCAAAAACAATTCTTGAATAACTAATTTTTTTTTTAATTTTGTCTCGAAAACATAGGTTATGACCCCCTCGTCGAGCCCGTTCCAACGAGGGGTCAGAACATATGTTTTTGAGACAAAAAATGAAAAAAATAATGAACATTAATTGGCGATTTTTGAGAACAGCGCTGGCCAGTTTTGTCAGTTACGTTGGGTGAAGGGTTAAACTTGTCAACAAGTGTCGACGAACAAACAATATAACGTCGTTGGAGTAGAACAAGGCGCCATCTGCGATGCTTCCACTCAAGGAACGATAATCAAGGAGTATACTGTAGTCGGCGATATAACATCTGATAATCTCAGTCAAGTTCGTAAGGTTCAAATGGTTAATGCATGGCAATAGGCCTATGGGCGGCATTTTTTGTTGTTAGCAATGGTGTGCTTGGTCGGGCCCAGATGAAGAGATAATACGTACGGTATCTTTAATACATTAAAGACCCCTCCCGCCTCCCCCGGGAATGAGGTTCTGACATCCCTGGTCACTTGTAGTGTAGTGGAGCCACTCAAGAGGTTCCTTTCGTGAGAAACTGCATGGTCACTTCCTATGGGGTAGATCCAAAATTTTAGTTATGGTCTGGTGGGGGGGGGGGGGGGGGGCATTTTTGTCATGGGTCAAGCTGCGAAGCATCACAGACCTCGCGCAGTGGCGGTTTTTATGCGACCTTGCACACGTTGAGGTAGCCCCCATCTCGTCGATGGAAAGTTCTGAAACAAGTAGAACCATTGGTGTCTCTGCGGTGGCTTCTTTGTACATGACCAAAGTGTTTTCTAGTCAAAATATTCTTGCAATTTTATATAGACACATTCAAATGTAGAAAAAAGGAGCCTATTTTAACCCTTTACCTAACATGAAAAGCAGACGACACTTACAAAAAAACTCTTGAATAACTAGTTTTTTTTCATTTTTTGTCTCAAAAACATAGGTTATGACCCCTCATTGGAACGAGCTCGTTCCAATGAGGGGTCATAACCTATGTTTTTGAGACAAAAAATGAAATAAATAATGAAAATTAATTGGCTATTTTTGAAAATAGCGCTGACCGGTTTTGGCCGTTACATTGGGTAAAGGGTTAAATGGTCACAGGAGACCGACGCTATATTCAGGACACTGCGTTATCCACAATACCACATGGACATCCGTAACTTTCCGTAGTGAATGTCCATGTATTAACGTTTTCAACACTGGCGCCCTGGAGGGTATGATTTCAATCAATACTGTCAACGGCGAAATGGGCGAAACCATCCTGGTTTGTTGGGAGATTCAGTAATAGTTTAATCCAGCAGATCTGCCGAGCTGTTGGATTAAATTATTACCGACCCTAGCTTCAAATGTTTTGCTCTTTATATCGTCTGCTCGTACACAACCATTTTTTCACTCAAAAATGTATGCATACCGCTTTGAAAGGGTTAATGATAATTCCACATTACCGGGCTTAGTGCTTGTGAAAAAAATTGATAGATAGATGAGAGAAATATTTATTTACCTGTATAACTCATACATTACATCACATTAAATGTATAACAGTTTCAATGAGATAAAATAAAATATGTACAGCAGGGAGATTGGATAGCCAGGTTGGCTGTCTACCTGCCATCTCCCGGAGAAACGGTGTTCAAAAACAAAGGATACAGGCTGTAGCTAACCAAGAGGCAGAATAGAAAGTTACAGATACACAACATATGGGTGGCCCAGATCCGCCAAGTTCCAATTTAGTTAATGTCAGCTATTTTTTTCAACAGCAGACACAAGTATGATGTCGTATAGAAATAAGTACCAATAATATTTGCTAAAAACAACAGGGCGCAAATGGTAATAGTGCAGACTCATACGTCCTCGAATTTCAAAACCTTTCCGCCATTGCCATTTTAATGACATACGGAAATTACACTTTCTGTATTTTGTCGGCATCGTTCAAATTTAAGCTTTTCTGGAAAGGTGTTCTGGTAAAATGAGATCGAAATTTTAATTAACTACGACGGGTAGGGCTGTTTTTAAATACTTTAATATAATTACAGATCTTTTTCTGGTGAAAAAATAACACGAACTTGTTATCAATATTGTTCAACCTTGAGGCAACTACGCAATAGTTACAAGGCGTAACTTCTGTAATTTGAATAAATATCATTAAATCAATTATCATATCGACTGCACACGTTTGTTATCTCATCTGATCATACACTTAATAATCTGATAACCAATTAACATAATTAGTAGCCAAGTAGCGGCAACCTGTTAAATGAATTTACCTAGTTGTCAACTACAGGTATGCAGAAATAGAGTCAATTAAAACACAGATCGCTACTAATTTTCATCGTATTACAAATCGTCGCTCTTCTTCCGTTATATGATCAATGTAAAAACATTTTACTAATTAGCGTTTGCTGGCCTAAGTTAATATAGGCCTTAAAATCGAAGAAGCAGAACCACATTTATTTTAAAAATGATAACGATTTCCATAAAAACATGTCTTGGACACATGCATGCCTCTATCTCACATACACCCACATCGGACCCATCCATATCATATCAGAATTATGCACACACATACATAAACCTATCTTCATCCCTAACTTATTACACAAACTTATAATTACTTCCAAAAAAGCTACAACGTTAATTAAGAAAGGAGTCACAGCTCCCAAGTAAATAAAAAATGATAAAACGCTTATATAAAACAAATAAATAATAAAAAAATAAAGAGAATTAAAAACATTTGAAGAATTAAAAAAATAAACTATTAAAATTATTTTTTTTTGTGTGTCCGTAACACCCCCATTAACCCTTATTTCCTAAGATTAATTTTCTGTTAATAACTACCGTATATAAATTTGCATGGCTCCAGATGGCTTAAAGGTGTTTCTACATAATTATTGACTGCCTGTACAAAACACTGTCAAGATAAATGCACCCCCCCCCCCCCCCCAGTAGAGTTCACAAGGTGGAATATACCTGGGACAACATTTATTGAGCAGTAGAAACGAGCGGTTTGTGCCTGCACGGGGACTTGAGAATTAATTCAATGAATTCCTTCACAGCGGCCATGCCAGCTGTGCATATTTTTGCGTAAAGGGACATTTGTCAAGCGGCAACTAGACGGCGCTGTGAACAACCTACCGCAAAAGTATATCAAGAATAATATAATCCTACAACCCTTTTGTTTTTAGGCTGAAGGATTGAAAATTACTGATTTTCCCGGATGATTTTTTGTTAGGTTGTAGGGTTCAATTATTACTGAATTTCTCTTGGGGAGTTGTTGTTAGGCCATATAGTTAAATTGTTACTGATTTCCTTTGAGAATTTGTTGTTAGGCTGTAGGGTTAAATTGTTACTGATTTCCCTCGAGGATTTGTTGTTAGGGTTAAATTATTACTAATTCCTCACGGGATGTGTTGTTAAGCTGTATGGTTAAATTATTACGGAATCTCTGCGATGAATTGTTGCTAGACTGCAGGGTTAAATTATTACTGATTTCCTCTAGGATTTGTTGGTAAGCTGTAGGATTAAGTTAGTACTGATTTCCCTCGAAGATTTGTTGTTAGGCTGTAGGGAAAAATTATTACTGATTTCCCATACGGATTTGTTGTTAGGCTGTAGGGTTAAATAGCTATGGATTTCCCACGACGCTTTGTTGTTAGGATTAAATATTTAGTGATTATTCATGGGATTTGTTGTTAGACTGTAGTGTTAAATTATTACTGATTTCCCTAGAGGATTTGTTGTTAGGTTGTAGGATTAAATTATTACTGATGTCCTTCGCAGATTTGATGTTTGACTGTAGGATTGAATTATTACTGATTTCCCATGAAGATTTGTTGTTTGGCTGTTGGATAAAATTATTGCTGATTTCCCTCTAGGATTTGCTGTTTTGAAGTAGGATTAAATTATAACTGATTTCCCTTTAATATCGTTTGTTTGGCTGCAGGCTTAAATTACTACTGACTTTCCTCGAGGATTTGTTGTTAGGCTGTGTGATTAAATTATTACGCATTTCCATCTTGGATGTGTTGTTTGGCTGTAGAGTTAAATTATTACTGATGTCCCTCGCAGATTGGAAGTTAGACTGTAGGATTAAATTATTAATGATTTCTCCCGAAGATTTGCTGTTTGGCTGTAGGATTGAATTATAACTGATTTCCCTCCAGTATCTGTTGTTTGGCCGTAAGTTTAAGTTATTACTGATTCCCAACAAGGATTTGTTGTTAGGCTCCAGGCTTAGATTATCATTGATTTTCCTCGAGGATTTGTTGTTAGGCTGTGTGGCTAAAGTTTTACGCATATCCATCTGGGATTTGTTGTTTGGCCGTGGGGTTAAATTATTACTGATGTCCCTCACAGATTTGAAGTTAGACTGTAGGATTAAATTATTACTGATTTCTCCCGAGGATTTGTTGTTTGGCTGTTGTATACAAGTGTTACTGATTTCCCTCTAGGATTTGATGTTGGCTTAGGATTAAATTATAACTGATTTCCCTCTAGTATCTTTTGTTTGGTTGTAAGTTGAAATTATTGCTGATTCCCCACAAGGATTTGACTACAGGCTTAAATTATTATAGATGTTCCTCGACGATTTGTTGTTAAGCTGTGTGATTAAATTATTACGCATTTCCATCTGGGATTTGATGTTTGGCTGTAGGGTTAAAGTATTATTAATTCCCCACGAGAAACCGTTGTTAGGCAGTAGGATTAAATTATTTCTGATGACCCTCGATGATTTGTTGTTAGACTGTAGGATTAAATTATTACAGATTCCCCACGATGATTTGTTGTTCGGATGTATGGTTAAATTGTTACTGGTTTCCTGGAGGATTTGTTGTTATGCTGTATGGAAAAAGTATTACTGACATCCCACATGGATTTCTTGTTAGGCTGTAGGGTTAAATAATTACCCATTCCCCGTGAGGATTTGTTGTTAGGCTGTAGGATTATATTGTTACTGATTTCCCACGATAATTTGTTGTTAGGGCTTAATATTAGTGATTCGCCACGGGGATTTGTTGTAAGGTTCTGGGGTTAAATTATTACTGATTTCCATCGCGGATTTTCTATTTGGCTGTAGGATAAAATTATTATGTTACTGATTTCCATCTAGGATCTGTTGTTTGGCTTTAGGGTTATGTTATTACAGATTTTCCACGGGTATTCGTTAGTAGGATTAGGAATAAATCATTACCGAATCCCCACGAGCATTTGTTGTTAGACCTTGGGGTTAAATCGTTACTGATTCCCCTCGGTGATTTATTGCTAGGCTGCAGGGTTAAATTTTTACTGACACCCCACGAGGATTTGTTGTTAGGCTGTAAGGTTAAATTATTACTGATTTCCCTCCAGGATTTGTTGGTAGTCTGTATGGTTAAACCATTACTGATTCCCCACGGAGATTTCTTGTAACACTCTAAGGTTTAATTATTACTGATTCCACACAAGGATTTGTCAGTAGACTATATGGTTAAATTATTACTGGTTCCCCACGGAGATTTCTTGTTACGCTTTGAGGTTTTATTATTACCGATTATTCACGAGGATTTGTTTGTAGACTGTAGGATTAAATTATAACTGATTCCCCATGGGAACTGTGGGTAGACTGTAGGATTAAATTATTCCCCCCCCCCCCCCCCCCACACACACACAAACACACACGCGGAATTGTTAGTAGGCTGTAGTGTTAAATTATTACTGATCCTCCACGTGAACTTGTTGTTAGGCTGCAGGCTTACGTTATTACTGATTCCCCGCAATAAGTTGTTAGTAGACTTTAGCATTGAATTGTTACTGATGCTCCACGGGGATTTATTGTTAGGTTGTAGAGTTAAATTATTACCAATTTCCTTCGAGGAGTTATTGCTAGGCTGTAGGGTTAAAATATTACTGACTTTTCTCGAGGAATTGTTGTTATGCTGTAGGGTTAACTTGTCAAGTTTTCCCTTGAGGATTTGTTGTTAGGCTAAATTATTACTGACTGCCCTAGATGATTTGTTGTTTGGCTGTAACGTTAAATTATTACTTATTCTCTACGAGAATTTGTTGTTACGCTGTAGGGTTAAATTATTACTGATTCCCCATGGGGATTCGTGGTTAGGTTGTAGGGTTAAATTATTAATGATTTCCCTCGAGGATTTGTTGTTAGACTGTATTATTAAATTATTACTGATTTCCTTCTAGGGTTTGTTATTTGGCAGTAGGGTTAAAATTATTACTCATTCTCTAAGGGGATTTGTTTTTAGGTTGTATGGTTAAATTATTACTGATTCCCCATGGGGATTTGTGGTTAGGTTGTAGGGTTAACTTATTACTGATTTCCCTCGAGGATTTTTCGTTAGACTGTATGGTTAAATTAATACCGATTTCCCACGAGGATTTGTTGTAAGACCGTCGTGTTAAATTATTATTGTTTCCAAGACGATTTGTTGTTAGGCTGTGGGATTTAATTATTACTGAATTCCCTCGAGAATTTGTTGTTAACCCTTTTATCCAAAGCAGACGTTATCAAAATTTATTATTTTAAACAGGGGGGGGGGGGGGGGGGGGCACCAAAAATTTGCAAGACGTGACGTGGGGGTGGGTGGGTCTCTTGAGGAAAATGTGCATTTCCAACTTGTGCAATTTTTTGAATTTTTAAAAAATATATCAATATATCAGCTAATATATATCATCATTTGTGTTTCAAACCTTAAAGATGATGTTGTACATCACACTCTTAACATAAATACAGCATCAGGAGGCTTTATATGTCAGAATATTGGGCTTAATCTGGGAAAATGTCACACGTTAGTAGGGGGTGGGTGTCTTGTTCGAAATGTAGAAAATGTGCAGACAATATTTTGGGAACAATTCAAATGAAAATTTGTTCCCGTACATGTACACCTGCTCTGGCCAAGCCTGATAATGAACAGCTTGACATTTGTAGATTGGGGCCCACAGCAGCCCACAGAGGTTTAAATTGGTGGTACCAGTTTAAGAACATTATGAAAACCCCCTAAAGACAGCTGTGCCTACTAAGTTCATAAGTTTATTTTGGATTTTAATGGGAGAGTGGGGGGTGGGTGTCTGAGAACGGTAGTAGAAAATTTGCACGTTGGGGTGGGTGGGTGTAAAAAGGAGCCGAATAAAAAATAGGACGTCACGTCTTGCAAATTTTTAGTGCTCCCCCCCCCCCCCTGTTTTAAATATCATTTTTTTTAATTTTTCAAAAAATTTCAACAAAGCCATATCATGTTACCCCTCGTTGGAACGAGCTCGACGAGCTCGTTCCAACGAGGGTCACATGCTATGGTTTTGTTGAAATTTTTTTGAACATAATATTTTTTCAACTGCTGAATTTGCATATTAAGCTGGCGGATGTGGGCGATTCGTTAGGAAAGGGGTTAAGCTACAACGAGTCAAAGAGTAATAAGAGCATTTACTTCTAGGAGATATTACTCTTCGCGACTTATTTCGAAAATGTGATTATATAACCACCGAAGTATCCTAGAAAAGGGATTCCCTGAAAGTGATTTCGTAAGTGGTAAAAGAGGATATCTACGCTGTTTTACTGAATATCGTGAATTACCTCATTCGTACGGACCTGAAAGTATTATTTTTCATTCGCGCTGAAAATAGCGTAGATTTTCCTTTTAGTATATGCTATACGACATTTTACTGCGCAATAAAAAGCCCAATTTAGTTTAGTTTAAACAATATTTATTTCCAGTTCTCAAATATATACAATTATATCAGTTATAGTAAGTGTGGGGCCAACAGTAATCTGTAAGCTCATACGAGGTTGTTTCCACCAGCAGAACACTTGAACATACTGCAGTCGAGAAGACAGGTACATTTTTAATCAAGATTATCGTCCAAACCCAAGAATTGTGAATTATTCATTACACTTTCAAGTTATAGTTATGATTTGATAGTAGGTTTGGTAAAGAGGGAAATAAGAGATAATTGTACATGTTGTTAACTGAATAATGAAGATAAGAAGAAAATGGGCTGAAATGGTAGAAAAGGGTTTTTATTTAAATGGGTATTGACAACTGCGTGCTGCTGAACTACCTCCGTTCCGCTCTTTGTTTCAGTTGAGGTATCTGGATAATTGTCGGTTTTTACGATAGTTTTTCTTAGGTAAGTAATTTTCAGTAATGTTTATCAAGAAGTATATTGACTGCAAACAGTTTCAAGACAATAACAAAGATCTGCTGATCGTTCCTTCGAGGCGACGTTTAACGCGACATCGTGCGCCGAAGCACGCCATCATTTAGGATTGGATATCGAGAAACATCTTTTAGATAATTTGCAATAATTCACAGGCTAGTATATAATAATAAGTGGCATACCGTAAGTTGTAATCCATATGCGAGACGCCTAACCAATCCCGTGAATCTACTTGTGGTGTTTCTAGGTACGAGATGTGCTTATGTAGAAGTTAACAACGAAGACACAACAAAAACAAAAAATATCACACAAGAATGGAGTTGATTCCCCATTAAAATGGGACAAAAACACTATTTTACCCCTGAGATTGTTCGTGAAACAACAAAATCTTGAAACTGGAATGTTTGGAATTTTTCGTTCTTGACGAGGAAGATCGGGTAGAAGCAATAGTTTCTTTTCTCCTGTATTGTCACTCATTGACTTCACAGAGATTCTGGTGTGTTTGCACACTGACAACAGCAATCTTTATCGTAGATTTTGCATTGTTAGGATGAGCCAGCATGCATGACTTCCAATAAAATTTAGTGATACACCCCCTCCCCCCCCCCCCCCCGAAGTGCCTCCCTAAGGCTTAGTTTATAATAAGAACATGCTTTGGGAGATTCAAAGACATTTGAATATTTTATTGCAAGAAATGAACAAGACAGGCAAGGTAAATATACTTCAGATTTAAGCATTTGGGCTTTGCAGAGCCCTGGGCTCATGAGCCCCACACAGTCTCTAAACTATTCATAAAGCCACCCCCCCCCCTCAATCGTTATACCTCCCTGAGGGAAGTATAACAACTGGAGGGGGCGGGGGACGGGGGGCAACAATGGTCTAACTCGGCATGTGACAGCCTCAGTAATGTGGGAAGCCTAAATGCCCGATGGTGGCTAGCCTATGTAATAACCTGTTAGGCGTAACTGTAAGGGTTATAGCCCTGTGCCGCCCTGTTGATAGCGCAAACTGTCCTGTTCACTCCCCCACCCCACCACCAACCCCCACCACTGTGATTTAAACGCCCAGTTCCTTTGCTTGCCCTGCCAGACATGCAGCACAACTGCTGCCCTGGGAACGGATGGTTCAAGATTTTTTTTCTTGGGGTGGGGTGGGGGATGGGCGGGGGACCCACTCCCTTCACCAAATATTGACACCCCTGGCTACAAGGAAATTGCTGATTTTATAGCTACACCAACTTATGACGCGGCGTGATGTAATTCAACTGCAGCTCTTACAAAAGCAATGGAGGCTATCGGACAACCTCTCTAGACATGTTATGTTGTTTTGCATGTGGCCAGTGAAAACTACCTTGTCAAACGATGGATGCGACTGTCTCGAGCATAGTCGAAAATTATGCTTGAAATATAGGCCTAGGCGTAATGAAATTGCTCACCAAGACAAAATGCACGCCTGGAAAACGCCAAGTCTGAGCCAGCAGCGCTAGTCGACGGATTATGTATAGGTTCTTATTTGAAACCAGTGCCTGTGCGATGCGATTTTCTCATATAGTGTTACTACTGTTATGCATAGGGGCGTCGAGGTGATGACTGATTGGTGGTGGCGGTGTGGGCGGGTTATGGGGGGGGGGGGGGGGTAGGCATTCTTTAATTACATTACGAACTATGAATATTCACTTTTGCGAGAATTTATTTGGCGTTTACAACAGCAACGACAAAACCCTTTCAAAGTGGTTTTAAATATGGAAGATAAAACACGCATTGTTGGTGTTTATTTTAATTTGTAAAGTTCAATCTTAGCATGTTATGAAACGATGTCTGGGGAGGTTTTTACTCCGACCGCAGATATAATAATTTAAGTTCGTAGAAAGCGCAGTAAGCCGATTTTTTAACATTTATACAAGGATTCTACGAACAGTGCTAAACGTCATATGAAATTGAAAGTACAAAATCACCCATGCTAGTGATATAAATCCTACACCATCAGTGGCGGACTGGGTCAAAAAAGGTTACCGGGAAATGTACCGGCGGGGGGGGGGGGGGGGTGGGGAGGGGGGGATTCGGATAAACCTTTGCTATTTCAAACCGACATAACGCTTCTTTGCATCTGCGCGAACAATGCCAGTCCACACTGAGGGAATTTCGATGGCATTTCTGTATCATTTTTGTCGCTTATTTGCCAACCGTTGCACCAAAGGAGACCGCTACTCATCATAGTTCGACCCAATAGGTGAAAGTCTTGATTTTGAACCGAAGGAACGCTGTTTCCGTGCACGTGACCGATCAATGACAGACTAAACTGCTGGTATAGTGAAATGCCCTCGGTGTGGACTGCCATTGGCAATCCACATAGAACGAACTTCGGTAAACCGACAGTCTATGCAATCAGATCCGTTTCGCCTTTTGGTCATTTCCACGAAATTTCACGAACCAACAGGTGTTAGGCTGCATCAATTCTGGGGATCCTGCGGTGATTCTGTAAGGGGAGAGGGGGGGGGGGGGGCAACCAGGAAATTTTCAGTCCACCCGTGTACACCATTTGTCACGCACTGTCCGAATTGATGCCCCGGCTATCAGACCAGCGTTTGAAACACCCACTATGTTTATGACATAAGTCCAGGCATCAAGTCTAGTCTTTTGAGAAGTACATGGTTATAGGAGGAGAGAGGCGATATCTTGGACTCCAATCCTGGCGAACATGTCCCGACTGGAAAAAATTACACACCCTAAATCCCATCAGCGACGTCCCTTGTTAAGCGCCTGATGAGGCTACACAACGGACATATTGCAATAGTTCGAGAGAACCCTTATTTATTTATTTAGGGTTCTGCAAATCTCAAATTTTGCATCGAATGGAATCCCGAATCGAATCAGGAAGATAATTTCGAATCAAATCGAATCGCAGAATCGAATCTCCCCGTTTTTTAAGTTGAAGATAGTACAGAATACACATTCACACCACTATAAATATTGCTAGTCTCCACTCAAGTTATGTATTTAAAAGCAACTGGTCTGTTCTTTGGCAAATCATTCAAAAATGCGGAATAGGCTATGACGGGATCGAAGTAGCTTCGGACGTGGAACCTCTCTGGACACTTTTTCTGTCATCGGGTCTCCGTACATGACCCCCCTCTCCAACCCCAACCCCATCTCCTGTACAGGCGACCCGATGACAGAAGAAGCGATCAAGAGGAGACACTTGGTATGGTTTTGAGAACTTGACCACGATTCGAATTTTTCGAATCGAATCATCGATACATTTTCGAATCGAATGGGGAGCGCGGTGGCTCAGTGGTATACTGTTGGACTTCTATGCTAGAGGTCCCGAGTTCGATCCCTGTCGGGGACGACCAGCGTTGTGTCCTTGGGCAAGGCACTTTATCCTCGTTGCCCACATGTGGGCACGATGACGCCGTGTACTAAGGCGTACTCTACGTCGAAGGTGCACATGTCTTCAACCACTGTAACCCTGCTTGAAGGAGCTGGAACAGAGTTAGAATGTTGAGGAGCTGACAGTTGCTCGTCGATGCTCGGCGGTTCTCTCCGGGTACTCCGGCTTCATCCACCCGTAAAACTGTCACGGTCACGATTAGCCATTGTGCATAAATATGTGACCTTAAACACCAATAAATAAATATTCGAATCGAATCGAATTGCGAATCTTCGCAGGGCCAGATATTTATTGGTAGTTAAGGTCAAATATTTCTGCAGAAGGGTTAATCGTGACCGACGAGAGAATCTTCACCTTGAGAATCTACAACTGAACAAAAGATCAACACGCAAAATGCTTGATTCAATCACGTTCAGTCACAAAAGTTCTGAAAAATGTCAACATGCCTCAAAACGAAGCCGGGTCAAAGCGCATCAGCGGTATAAGGGAGATAACTCCAAGCACATACATTGTTATCGTGCTCCAATTTTTCGATTGACCTGGATAGATAATATGCTCGAACAACCGGGAGCAAGACGTGTTTCTCTTTCGTGTTTCGTGTGATGTTTGTGAACTGCAGTTATTATCAAACTTCAACATGAAATGATGTGTTGATAACTGAACAAATGAAAATCCTCGTACCAACACTGGTATCACACAACGCCATTGGTCGACCCGGAATTCGCTGACTTTGGGCTCAATCTCAATCCGCTGACAGACGGCGATCAGCTGATAGGGAGAAGTTGTCATCTGACTCGACCAATACAGTGCCGGTAGAGTATCTTTTGTTTATTATATTCTGGAAGTGATATGACTATGCATTCTTTACTAACAGTGGTAGCATAATATTGATGATTATTTAATCGTGTTGCGTAGTGGTATACTGTCTTTCAAATTTCATCGACTCCACATATCCGACTCAAAGTTTGCTGAGCACCAAGTATATCCAACTACCTGTTTTACGTTTTAGAAGAAATATTGTAATGAAAAGTGTATATATTTTTATTTAATTACATCTTTAATGATTTAAGTACAGAATTTTTTTTTTTTTCTATGGTACGCACGTCTTCAACCAATCAATCTAACCCTGCCTGTACTGCAGTGCGGAGTTGGGGAGCTGACAGCTGCTCGTCGTTGCTCGGTGGTTCTCCGGGTACTCCGGCTTCCTCCACCCGTAAAACTGTCACGGTCATGATTAGCCATTGTGCATAAATATGTGACCTCAAATAAATATAAAATATTGAATACGTATTGGTAAAAGAGGAAATTTTTCAATTTACCAAAATGTTGACGGAACGAACTGGTATGGGTTCAATATCGTTGTCGAGCTGTTAATTACAGCTTGACAACGCCTTCGCATGCTCCCAGTCAGGTTCCTGGTGGCCCTTTGTGGGATGTTGTTCCATTCTTGGACCAGCATGGCACCAAGCTCCTGGACATTTCTTGGCTGGACTGGACGGGCTGAAATTGAAATCTGCAACTCATTCCAAACATGTTCGATTTGAGTGAAGTCCGGGGATCGTGCTGGGCAGTTCATACCCTCAATCCCATCCCTCTGCCGGGCATTATCGTCCATCAGAATGATTCTATCACCCACTGCACCTGCATACAATCTGACGTGGACGTCCAGGATGTCATCAATATACCGTTGTGCAGTTAATGTACCACGTTCAAGGACACAGAACTCGATACATCCATCCCAACTGATGTCGCCCCAGACCACGATTGACCATAGCGGTCATGCTAAGCAATGTTGGCTGCATGGAATCGCTCTCGTGTCTTCTCTATACCATAGAACGCCTATCTGTGCGGTCTAGGCAGTACCTGGACTCATCTATAAAAAGGACAGGTCGCCAATCTTCTCTGGTCCATCCAACGTGCTCCATGGTCCATTCTTATCGTGCCTGGCGGTGGTTCTGGGACAGCGGAATGCGAATAGATGGTCTTCTCGACCGGAGACCACCTTCGTGCAACCTTGCCCTGATAGTCTGCGTTGAAACATTTACCCCGGATGCATTATGAAGGTCACTGCGAAGCTGGGTTGCTGTGGAAAAGCGTTTCCTATGGGCCTGAGCTATCAAAACCCGGTCTTCTGCTGCAGATGTTGCCCTGTCTCTGCCACCACCATGCCTTCTTACTGGTGTGCCACACTGCTGAAATCTTGCCCAGGCTTTGGTGATCACCGTATGGTTCACACCAAGGGCTTCACCAACCTGACGATGGGTAGCCCATTGCTTCACCATCCCTACAGCCCGCCACATTTCTGCTTCAGACAAATGTCTTCTTACATTTGCATTTGCATATTCAATCATTAAATCACAAGGGTTTGTGTTGAAATGAACTTTGAATACCCTACACATGTCGAAAACATTATGGAAACCAAAGGGTACATGCTTTCCATGACTGTCACGAAAAGTCTGCCTGTCAAGAGAGCTAATGTAAACACCTGGGACCATCTCAAATCATCCCTTAATCATATCCACCAAAACTAGCACAAATATGTCACAAGCAAATTTCACAATGATGTGTCAAATATTTGGTCCTTAGCAAACCTTGAGTAGCATATTATTATGCCTATTTTTGGATAACGGCCTGTTTGCCCACAATTCCTTCCTGGTTTGCCCAGCCTGCTTGTCGTAACGTGGGTATTTTATTTCAATATTTGTTGACCGGCAACCCACCGTCTTCCGATCTAGCGGAGACATTGCTGGATATAAAGCACTCTAAAATCAGCTAGTTTAAACATTAACTCAAATCAACTGGGTTGAGTGAATATGAACCCAACTGGGTTCATATTCACTCAACCTAGTTGATTTTTAACCCAAGGGAAGGCTTTTTGGTGGTGTGGAGGTGGTTGGCATTGAAATGAATGTATGCTCCGCGCGTTAAATTACAGCGTGGTTTTCAGCACACAAGGGGCTTATTTTATGATTTCGATATTTATGGCCCCTTCTCGAGCTGGCGACACAAAAATGACCGATTATAAAAATCAGTCGCCAACTGGTCTCCAGATCGGGGCTACCGTGTGCTATAAAATACGAAAATGGATCGTGCGGCAGTAAATTAAGTAACAACTGAATGTTCGTGTTAGGGTTTGGTGTTCATATTTGTTGTGAGAACGGCCGTAACTATAGCTAGAGACTTGAAGAGTGGCTCACCTTTGCCCTATCCCGACTATACTCAACTATTGTTACGTAAAAGTGTCACAAAACTCATTTATTTTAGTGAACAAGTTGAATTGTCGGGGTTAATTGAAATCCAAACTTCTCACGACTTTCCCTTATTTCTACCACATCTGCAGAATTGGTAGGTCTTTAAAAGTACAATCATAACTGCCATTGACAGGTCATTTTTTATTTCATTATATCATTTCCTGTCCCACCTATATGTTGCAAATAAATACGCGTGAGAGAATGTTCTGAGAGGAGTGTGTGTTGTCGTACGTCGAAGGCAGACACTGTGCAACGTGGCGTATCAACAACAATGATAGAAGCCACCCTTTTGTGCAACAACTTTTACAAGTAGAAGAGGCATTTTCTACACATTACATCGTATAGTTAATGATGCTCGACGTCATGGTCACCATTAAACAACATCAGTTTGGGGTAAAGAGCTCACAAACCCTCGGAGCTATAGAATATTATAGTTAGTTGTGCAGTGATTTTCGAAAATGCTCTCCTAGAGCCATAGAACAGTGTAGTCAGTAATGCAGTGATTTTAGAAAATGAGCTCCTGGAGCTACAGAACACTGTAGTCAGTAGTTCAGTGCTCTTTGGAAAAGCGAAGTACGGTTTCTTCTCAACAACCAAGGAAGATCAGTTACACTTCATGCTATGGCGTACACGGAACACAATCGGAATCATCACACCCATCAACTGGCGCCGAAGATTCAACAAGTGAAAAGGCCTTTTGAATTTTTCTTTTGGGACTTTACGCAAACGAAGAATGTGAGTTCTTTGAATGGTTTGTGAGTTTTGCTTATTACATTATTCATCATTTTATCTTTCTTTCCTTTCTTATAAAGTAGTTTAACACTTTCGCTGCCGAAAGCGACTATTGTCACTTATTTTATGGTGGTTATCTGTGCGTTCGGATATGCGCAGATCAAACCTACCATCTGCTTTATTGTTGGAAAGGGCTCAGAGAGCCCTTTCAAACAATTAATCAGATGACAGAGTTTCAAGTGTGTCATAATTTTTTATTAAACTTCCTCGCATAAATTCGTGCATAGAGGGCCTCCATATATGGCTAAAGTGGGCGTGGCAGTGAAAGGGTTAATTAAATTTAAGAATTCCACATGATCTTCGATTTATAGAAAACACAAACACACAGAAAGTGCACCTCGGAAAGGACTTTGACCCCAAACATTTAACACTTATGTGTAAAATTAATTCGTATCTTGTGACAGAAAGTACTTTTGGTAAATAGGCGCATTCAGGACTTAAGATTCATGCGAGAATCAGAATCGATTCTCGCAAATGATTCTCCGAAGGAAATGGATGGTAATGCAATGATAATCAGCTTTCTGTCTCGGAAAGTGTTAATTTGGTTCTTTTCATTTGGAAGTGCCCTTAATGGCCTGGAGAGTTGTAGTTATTTTTTGCGCCTCCCGTAACAAGATAACACTTTTTATTATACCCTGAACGATAGATTATCGAAAACATGAAAACATTGCGGAAAGATAGAAATCGTATCCCCACTGTGAAGATATAGAAATTTTCACTGTCACGATATTAATCAAAAAGGGAGCGTCGTGGCTCAGTAGGTAGAGGTGCAGGCTGCAAGCCGAGAGGTTCTCGGTTCGAATCCCACCTGCGGCAACCGCGTCGTGTCCCTGGGCAAGACACTTCATCTCCATTTCCCGCGTGGGGGCACGATGACGCCGTGTACTAAGACGTACTGCACGTCGTTGGTACGCATGTCTTCAACCAATCTAACCCTGCCTGTGCTGCAGTGCGGAGTTACGATGTTGGGGAGCTGGCAGCTGCTCGTCGTTGCTCGGTGGTTCTCTCCGGGTACTCCGGCTTCCTCCACCCGTAAAACTGTCACGGCCATGATTAGCGATTGTGCATAAATATGTGACCTTAAACATCAATATATAAATAAATCAATCAATCAAAAATGGCGGCTTCCAAATCATCACTTCAAGGTGAATACGAGTCAAATTATCACTTGAAATGATCCATCTGTTCTCAAAACGTACAATGAAAAGAAAAGCTAGTGTTTTTGAGTGGATACCGATCATTTCCAGCAATATTCAAACACGTATTCACATTGAATTATTGCATGAAACCCGCCAGCTGAATCAGATCGCAAGACGCAACCTGTTCTGAGTATCGATCAAATCAGTTCAGCGTATCAATGCGCATCAGCTGTTTACTTTCATGCATGAATTCAAGGTTGAAACGAGTAGAATTATCGATAGGACTGATCAGATTCGCTTAAAAAGTGTACAATAAAAAGAAAATCTAGTATTTTTGAGTGGATACAGAAAATTATCTCTCTCGTGACCTTGACAAATGATCATTTTCACTCGCGAAAAATAAACACTTATCTCTGTCACTTATGAGATAATTTTTGGTATACACTCAAAAACACTAGATATCCTCTATCACTTAGCAGTGGAGTACAGTGAAGTCGTGGCTGTGTATGCTGGCAGCCAGTACTTCACCAGAACCACTGCCAAGGTACTGTACTTCCATCGTTAAGATCACATTTCTTAAAGCCTGAATTTTGAATCATGTGTTCTTCGTGTACATGTAAGATACGAAACTCAGCAAAATTGGAAGTAGTTAAGGGTTAAACTCGAGAGTATTTTTAACCCATTACCCAACGAATCGGAAACATCCGCTCGCGTAATATGCAAATTCAGCAGCTGAAAAAAAAAATTTTTCAAAACATTTCAACAAAACCATATCATTTGACCCCTCCTTGGAACGATCATTGTGGTCACATGATGTGTTTTTGTCGAAATTTTTTGAAATTTTAAAAATGATATTGAAAATATTAAATTTTGATATCCTCTGCGTTGTGTAAAGGGTTAAATATGCTGTTCGTTTATTACCATCTCCTGGTTGCACTCATAAGGGTATGACGGTACTCTTAGAGTCTGAATTATTTAGGAACTGACAATTGATTCTCGCAACAGGAGCTCGAAAGGATCAAAACCAATTTTCCTGAGGGAGGACTAGTTTTAAGCCTTAATGTTTAAGATTATTTTTTTGTAGTTAGAATCCTCTCACATGCATTTGGTTTGCTGCAGTTTATTGAGGGGCACCAGTAAACACTTTCTAATAAATTGTAACAAGACACGAGTTTTACTGGGTGTCGATATTGTCGAATATCGGCCCCATTCTCAATACGATTTTAATTTCTAACTTGTAAATTCCCAGTTAATATCCTGCATCAGCTTAGTGATTAACCCATTGCAAGAGTGGAGAAAGTTTGGAAAACACCCTCTCATTGTAAAATCACAGAAAATATTTGTGCTACAGCTGTTGTTTCTAGTTAAGTCTTGGCTGCCTGTGGAGGTAGGCAGCCAAGACTCAACTAGAAATCACTTCTACGGCTCTCTGACCTTCACCCTTAAAACTGCTAAACTTCTGCAGACTGTAGCGTTTATTCCAAGATAATAAACTCAGCAAACTTGTCTTTGGGCCAAAAGGGACATTGTTCTTTCTGATAAATAAATACTCAGACCATGATTTCAGTTGATTAAACCAAATTCTTCAGATAGAATGTCCCTGTCTGGAAGAAAATGTTTCCTTTTCGCAACATCCTGGATTTTAAGTCTGTTAGTAGTATAGCTGGAGGTTTCTTCCGTGATTACCTGGAGCTTTGGGGGAGCGGCTAGTGTTAAATTCCCATAGGAACCGGAGCTTTGGGGGAGAAACTCAGTATTACAATCGTTCGTTTGGAAGTGGGGCTTAGGATGCATTGTGTTTACCTCTGTAGGTCCCCTTTTAGTCCTCGGTAGTATAACCAACCGATTGCTTTGTATTATTCTATGACTGGTTAGGTAGTACGTTATGGCAGGTCAAGTGGTATTGTGGAATGGAGGTGGGGGTAATGCCTGGCAGTATAGAACAGCAGTATAGTATGGGCGATATATAGCAACTCTGTAGGCCCCTGAAAGCCGTTAGTACTACTAACCAACCTAATGCTTTTTATTACTAGTCTATGTAGTATGTAAGACCAGACGTTATTGTGAAGGGGGGGGGGGGGGGGGGGGTACTGCATGGTAGTCTAGTGTGGTAGTATATGTAAGCTTTGTACCCCTACAAGTCCCATGTTAGCACTTGGTACTATTAATCCACCTAATGTTTCTTCTTATACTATGACTGGTATAGGTAGTATGCAGTGCTAGGCATAGGGGTATTATGGGTAGGTGTAATGCCTGGTAGTTTAGAACGGTAGTATAGTATGGGCGGTATACACCCCTATAGGCCCCCTGTTAGTGCTTGGTACTATTAACCAACCGATTACTTTGTTTTATTATATGGCTGGTATATATAATACGTTATGGTATGTCTAGTGATATTGTGGTGTGGCGGTAATGCTTGGTAGTTTAGAACGGTAGTATAGCATAGGCTGTACATATCCCTGTAGGTCTTTTGTTGGCACTTGGTACTACTGATCCACCAGGTGCTTCATATTATCAAGCGGCATTGTGGGGTGAGTCAATGCCTGGTAATACAGAACGGTAGCAGAGTATGGTTGGTATATTCCCCTGTAGGTCCCATCTTAACTGTTGATAGAATTAAACTACCAAATGCTTTGTATCATCCTGTTACTGGTAAGGTGGTACTTAATACCAGTAGTTCCCACCCTATTCCGACGAGTACTCTTGTTGTTTCATTTATCTAGATCATCCGATCACTTCACTTTCCTGACGCTAACTAACCAATCAGATAGCTTCATCCCTCGTAATCTCTATGCAGAGTTATTTCCCCTTATTACAATGAAGCCCTATCCGAGTCTCATGACCTCTATATTCAGTGGCCACGTCCCATGGAAGCCCTTTTTGTGAAACGTCTCTGGTTATGGAATCCCTTTTTTGTCGTATGAGGCCATGAAGGCCATAAAAAAATCCATCAATGAGGCCTCATTTACTACGACTCTTAGCCTCATTTCAGTATTTGAGGATGCCTATGGGCTGGTATTGTATTATCTGTGGATACCTATCGAGGATACTTTCTGGAGAATCCCTTTTTGTCGTATGAGGCCATGAGGGCCATTAGAAATCCCTCAATGAGGTCTCATTTACTATCCCTCATGCCCTCAAAATAAATGAGGCCATAAGGGCGATGAAAAAATCCCTCAAAGAGGCCTCATTTACTACGACTCTTAGCGTCATTTCGGTATTTGAGAATACCTATGGCCTGGTATTGTATTATTTGAGGATACCTATCGAGGATACTTTCTGGAGAATCCCTTTTGTGTTGTATGAGTCATGAGGGCCATTAGAAATCCCTCAATGAGGCCTCATTTGTATCCCTCATAGCCGCATTTTCTTTTGAGGCCATGAGGGATAGTATACTACCACACTAAACTACAATGCATCACCCCCCCCCCCCCACACACACACACACACAATAACGTCTGGTCTTACATACTGTCTAGACCAGTCACATAAAGCATTAGGTCGATTAGTAGTACGAATGGCTTTCGGGTGGCTCACTGAGCTATATATCGACCATACTATACTGCTGTTCTATACTGCCAGGTATTACCCCCACCCCCAGTCCACAATACCACTTGACCTGCCATAACGTACTACCTATACCAGTCATAGAATAATACAAAGCAATCGGTTGGTTGATAATACCATAATACCGAGGACTAACTGGGGACCTATGTACAGCTGCATACACAATGCACCCTAAGCCCCACTTCTAAACGAACGATTATAATACTGCCTGACCAAGCATTACGAACTAAATACCAGCCATAAGATAATACAAAGATTCGGTAGGTAAATAGTACTAAGGGGGTAATAGACCAACACAACCATTCATCCTACACTGCCAATCTGAACCACCAAGGACTATCTGGCAATACCACGCTGGGCGACCATGCATTACCCCCATCCCCACAATAGTACTTGATCTAGCTACAGCAAACATGGGATAACATGAAGACACAAGGGCCAATAATATACCTACATGGGTATATACCATCACTACTAAATAACCGCCACCCCATATGCCAGATTGCATAGCGGACAACAACAGTGGTCAACGTCTCTATGACGTCGCGTGCGCGTCACGACATCAATAGCAACGTCAACCGTTTGGCGGGGGAAAACTTACAAGAAAACCCAACTTCACCATTAATTTTCCATCACACACCCATATTCTATACCTATAGCCCCATGCGTACATATATCACTATACATACCATAGTATACTATATATGCAGTAGGTACTCCACTTGTCGCATCTAGCTTTAAGGAGACGAACTTTGGAAAGGAAAAAGTTGCTCCCCCAAAGCTCCGGTTCCTATGGGAATTTAACACTAGCTGCTCCCCCAAAGCTCCGGGTAATCAGGGGCGAAAACCTCCTGCTATACTACTTCTGTTATTTACCCAACTGCATGGGTCCAGGGCCCATCCTTGGCTCTCATTTCCAACATATGTACAAAAACCCTGAAGGCAAATTCATATTCACAACATAGTTTGGCCCCAAAATGGTTATGTTGCACATCCACATAAGCCGGGTATAATCTTGATAACACTTTCCTTCAAAACAGCCCAAATATGTATTAGGCGGAAGAATGCTTCGTTTGTATATCATAAGCCTCAAAAGAAATAAGGACATCGCTTTTCCGTTCTCTAACATTTCTGGATCTTGGACAATATCTTTCGC
Organism: Pictodentalium vernedei; assembly: GCA_031216915.1. NCBI lineage: Eukaryota > Metazoa > Mollusca > Scaphopoda > Dentaliida > Dentaliidae > Pictodentalium > Pictodentalium vernedei. The sequence continues at coordinate 314,093,207 of CM062297.1, forward strand.
GTACAAACGAGCGGCCTCTGGCATTCATTTCGAACTCCCTCAGAACCAGATGAGTCAGTTTACATCAGTTTACAGTGATGATCAAACTGAAGGCCTTTGGCCTCTAGATATGATGCACGCGTTCCGAGCGTGGGGCAAAGTAACTTATAACAACTTGTCTTCTCATTTTGTGATGTCGACAATTTTTTGGCTCTTTTTTATTTGCTGCAGAACACATACAAACAATCAGAAATCACATGATATTAGTCCACTGTCTGACATGGAATATAAAATCACTGCATTTAATTTTAACGCAATGATTTTTAAATTTTAATCGGCACCTTGGTCCCATTATCGTTAACAGTTGCGTGTAATGTACAGAGGCGTAGACCCCTCCCCCCCCACTACAATTTTTGCTGCCCCCCCCCCCCCCCACCAGCATTGGCCCAATGTAACTTTTACATAACATAGGGAACCCTGAAATGGTCTCCAATATAGCGCTGCACACTCTATAAATACCCCAGATTTACTCTTAAAGCTCTGAATTTTGCAAAATGTTATTGAGGTGGGAGGCTTAGTCCTTCCTAAGACGCTCCGACTGATACCCGCTCCCCTTCCATTCAAGGTAAGAGAGAGGAGGGGTAAAAACCAAGGGTCCTACTTAAGAATCGGGAAGGCATCCACTCCACCCCCACATCGGCTTTCCAAATATCATGTGTGGTCCCCCCCTCCCCCACCTTAAAAAGAGAAAAAACTGGCTAGGGCAACCCTTCTGTTTATTTATTTATTTGGGATTAACGACACTTTCGACAGCCAGGACCACCTCGTATCGGACAGTTTTACGGATGGAGGAAGCCGGAGAGAACCACCGAGCAACGACGAGCAACAGTCGAGCCCCCAACATACTAACTCCACACAAGGAGGGTTAGCATTGGTTGAAGACAGGTGCACCATCGACGTGCAATCCGCCTCAGTACACAACACCACCGTGCCCCCACGTGGGCAATGGGGTGAAGTGTCTTGCCCAATGGCACAACGCGGTTGCCGCAGGTGGAATTCTAACCGAGGACCTCTCGGTTTGCATCCTATACCTCTGCCTACTGAGCCACCGCGCCCCACCCCCATCTGTAGAATCATAGCGGCGCGACGGCGGTGTACAGCGTGGCTGACGTTAAATGAATCAGGAAACCATGTAAGTGCAAAATGAGTTGGAAATTTGACATCTGTAACTCAATCTCCACGATCGCATAGCATTTAGTGTATAAATGTAAATAGTGTTCTGTGACTTAGGAGAAAAAGTGCGGGGATGTAAACAATGTGGGAATGGGCTCTCAGAACGATTGCTTTTGAAAGACAAATGGTGACTCACATTCTCATTGTTTAAAATTGTCTCATTATCGAAACTGCGCTTCCAACTTTTATACAGTGTGATGTCTTTTAACTCTTTACCTAACATGAAAAGCAGACGACACTTGCAAAACAAATTCTTGAATAACTAATTTTTTTCATTTTTGTCACAAAAACATAGGTTATGACCCCTCGTTGGAACGAGCTCAACGAGCTCGTTCCAACGAGTGGTCATAAGCTATGTTTTTGAGACAAAACATGAAAAAATAATGAAAATCAATTGACGATTTTTGAGAATAGTACTGTCCGGTTTTGGCCGTTACGTTGGGTAAAGGGTTAAAAGACCATTGTTCCGTATCGTGATTCGAGAACGCAGCCGATTCAGCCCTACGGACAAGCACCAGGTTGGGGATTGGGACGAGTGCGATTGTGGCTTTCAGAGGATAGAGACAGTCGCAGGTATTTTCAAACCGATTAGCTATCATGATGCACATTCACACTTTTCATACTATAAAATGTGCTGCGGGTAGTGTAAATTGTACTGCTGATAAAAGTAAAACGTGTGCTGTCCAAAATCTTGCACGTCTTCGGTCACTAAAACTGAGGTTAGTATTTCATCATATAACTGATTTTTTTTTTGTTTTGCCAGTATCATTTGTGATAGTTATTACAACCCGACGTTGGTAGTATCCTCAGGTTAAATTTAGTATTGTTTTTGTTTTGTTTGAATCAGAGAAGGCCTTAATCAACACTGTCTGCGCTCCCAAATGCTTCCTTATCCCTACACCTCGCTTCTCCCCCAACACCCAGAAACAAATAGTTTGATGACACCCCGTACCTCATTCCTCCTAGTCTCTCCAATCAGCATACTAACCCTCTCCTTTGTGTCACCCAATACCAAAATATCCTTCATCCTCCCGCCCCACTTTCCCAATATACTGCTAGTAAATCTTATTCTGTCAGATAGATCTTTTGGATATTCTAATAGGAAGTGGGCATTGGCTCCTATACTCATGACTTACACACCTGGCACTCTTTTTCGATGTCTCTCCCAATTCCCACCGAAGCTCCAGCGACCGCAACCTCAGCGTAAACAGCAGTGACCCTCTCCCCCAAGATACCATCAAGTACTCTTCAAAACCTGGCTTTTCTTTATCACATCGGCCACCCAAAGACCTCCTCGCTTTGACCTCACATTGCGAATTTCGGTTAAGTTCCCCATGACTCTTTCTCTGATGATCTTTTTCATTTTTTTTCACCCTAGGTTGTCCCCACTTCTAAATCAGAGATTTCCATTGAATCCTATGTCTGTATTAGAATTCCAGATTAGTGTGTTCAACCGATGATTGGAACCGGACACCACAATGGGCCGATTGTGGGCAACGGCTCCTGGAACATCGGTTCAACCGATTGTTGCCAAGCAGTCTGTGATGATTCATAAACCGCATTTTATTATCTTCTGCAATTGTTAAGGTAAAGTGATGTTAATGATACCATTCAGTAAGGTTGAAAAGCCACCACAATGTGTATTCGTAATCTCTCTAGATGTCCCATTTATGGGATATAAAAGTTAAACAACATGTAAAGCTTGCAATTGAGCGTACTTACGGCAATCGCCAGTTCATATCGCAAAAGTGAATGCTGCACTCCATTGACTCAGGCCGCAGTAAAAATTACCAGTTCCGCGCATTTGGGTTGTAAACGTACCGCCCCAGTGTGCGAGACTGGTAATTTTGCTGGACCCGAGTCAACGGAGTTTAACACCGTGAAATATGTTCAGTTTAATGTAGTTCTTTCGAGTCTCGACTTATCTAATAGTGAAGGGACTGTGAACACTGTAAAATATGTTCTATTTGATGTAGTTCTTTGCTAGCTTCGACTTGTCTGGTAGCGCACGGTATTACAACCGTAATCGACCAATTGTGAGCTCAAATAACCAGTAATCGGTCACCGGTCATTTTTGATAATCGGTTGAACACTATTCCAGATATTCTGGAACAGTAGTATGCACCATAGGCTGTCGAGGAGATTTACCAAATAGTTGAGATCACAGAGTTTCATTAATTTTATTCTGTCCTTGTTCCTCACAGTGGCGCAGATAAAGGGGTAGCCGGGGGGGGGGGGGGGGGGGGGTGGGGGGGGCGGAGCCCCCCCCCACCAGAAGTTTTGTCGGAAATTTTTTGGGACCATTTTTAGGCGAATTTATGCCTAATAACATTAAAATGCTGGCTTTGGGGATAAAAACATGCCATTTTGGGTAAAAAAGACCAATTTTCAGTACATTTGCAGTAAACAACAGATTCTTTCTGTTTGTTTGGGTTTTTGTTGTTGTTACACTGTCGGAAAATTTTCGGTCTGTCGGAAAATTTTGGGCTTGCCCCTCCGCCAGCGAAAAGCTATCTACGCCACTGGATCCTCATCCACAGCTCATCTCTGATTGCGTCTAGTGTTGCTGCATTACTCGTCCCTCAGTTATCTATCAGATTCGGTCTGCATCATTCTTTAGAGTTTTAGGCTCTTTACAACCGTTTGGTTTAGAAGTATCACTTCCGTCTGTTATACATGGAACACTCACCATTTCCCAAGTGGTTTTCCCCACGAAAACCTTATTGAAGCTGTTCCTTCCTAAAAGTTTCGTTTGAATAAGACTTCGTTTTCCCATCACAGTTTATTCACGTGACAAGCAGTGTTTCCAAGACTCAGCACCACTGCCTTCTCACCTCGAGCCGCCTATACACTGACATTCTCCCCATGTATGACCCGATAAGTAAGCACGATCCCAGCACCCATTCGACCCGGACACTCGATCATATTGCTTGACCCGACCCCTTCACCCAGAGGTCCGTCCCAGAGACCCGAGCAGATGGCCTGATCCCCATCACCAATTCCTTATATGACCTTGTGACCTATTCCAAGGGAGATACAACCAAGCGACCCTATTACCCAAACCTACCTTTCCTCGCTATCCATTCAGCGAGTGGCAGTGCCGATCCCTATCAATAACATCCATACCTATCGAGAGAAATACTGCGACCCTGTCCTTACTGATTACCCTCTCCCACTGGTATTAGTGAACACTGTGCTATGCATCCACTGCAAAATATACCAACTGGAATATCAAACCACTATGATATATACACTACGGCCGCCGTGGACTGGACATGTTCCATGGGTGGGCAATATTTTCAGGGGCGACAATGATACTAGATTGCAAACACTAATTCTGATTCTGAGAAGAATCATCAAAAATTTAATTAATGAAGCACCGGGTACAACCCAGTACTTCACTAATTAAAATGTTGCTGATGATGATTTTCATTACTCGCCGCTGAAAGCATGCGTTAACGTCACTGCCCAAGCGTGGATTAAGAACAATCCACGGCGTCTGTACTGTAGACACTATGATATGTGAGCCCTAGAATTTGTAATATGCAATCAGTAGAATGGTAAACCACCATTATATGTTGCCACTAAGATGGGTAACCACTGGGACGGGTAACCACACTGATACGTAAAGACTATATTTAACCAGTGTAATGGGTAAAGGCCGTAAGTAAGCACTAGGGTGTGTAACCACTGGGGTACATATTTCTGAGGTATATTATTACCAGGGCAGGGTGGTAACCACTTGTATCTTTAAAAGCTATAATGTTACCACTAGGATATGCAGTCACAAGGTCATGTCACTGCCAGGATAGATACTAGGGGGAGTTGTACGGGTGGGGGAACCCGGAAAACCTGGGGAGAATCACCGAGCAGCGACGAGCACATGTCAGGCTCCCCACCGTACTAACTCCAACGCAAGCAAAGTTTGTGTTGGTTGAAGACAAGTGCTCTATCGACATGTAGTGCGCGTAAGTGCGCAGTACACAGATCGCCACCGTGTCTCCACGCGGGCAGTCGGGATTTAGTGCATTGCATTAGTACGAGACGCATTGTCTAAGGACCGTGGACGTTTCTGCTTGGAGTGTATATTAAAGAGATGCTCTTACCACTGCGTCACCGCGTTCCCGTCTTGTCATAACAACTAGTATCGCTGCACTCTTAACAGAGAAATGATAAATGGCGCGAATACGCTGTGCACAATAACGTGTATGAAAACAATTCAACACCAAACGTTTGGGATAGGTGGTTTGAGATATTTCCGATATAAATAAACTAAAGTGTCTAGTTTTATATCACGTTACCACCCACTTGTAACGACAATTTACTTACTTGTAATAACAGTTTAGTAAGTTGTGATTATAATCTAGTATCTTGTAATTATAATATTAGAACGTTTCTTTTCATTTTCTATCGGTCGATAGTACCTGAGTTTGTGTAATTTCTGAAATAAAACCCGAAGCAGCGAATCACACAAAATCAGGTACTATCGACCGGTTTTATTTCAGAAATCACACAAACTCTGGTACTATCGACCGATAGAACATGAAAAGAAACGTTCTAATTATTTTATTATGCCGAACAAAAAATAGCTTTCATTGTTAAGCGTTAACTGCAACATGCCATCAATCTTGTAATAACAATGTAGTCGAATCCAAAAACCTGACGTCATTTCGAACGAATGACGTCTCTTTAGGAGTTTCCAGATCAACAAATTCGAAAATGACTTGCCACAAGTGCCGTCGCTTTTTAGAGTTTCTACATCACCAAATGCCAGTGTTTACAACTGCATCATGCTGTCCATGTTATAATTCATTATTAATGCTTGTTTGATAAGTGGTATAAATTAATGGAATATAAATTCATGTTTCTTGGACGACGACAGTTGTTAGAATTAAGCGGAGTGAAACAATTTATTTTGAACTTGAGGCAGAGGCTCAGTGAGGTCGAGGAGTACTAAACTTGTGGAAATATAACTGACTGAAGTTATAACTCATATTCAGGATTCACTGAAGTGGTGAACAACACGTGAGTTTTTGATATTTATGATTCTTTTTAATTCATTGTTTGTCTTTAAAATTTAAAACACACCCACTGAAGATGACATATTTGTTGGTCAGTTTGTGTCAATCGGTGACGAAAAACGTTAAACGGACACGGCGCCGGCGTTTGGTGTTGAGAAATTCCAGTCAGAGCGTGCGTAATCGACGCTGATCAGTGGAAGTGGAGCTTACATTTTCTTTGTTCTCTTGTCTCTAGGGAAGAATGTTCCGATAGTACCCGTGTTTTGCCCCAAAACTCCAGTACTATGACTTTTAGAAGGTGTCAAATTAACCAATCACGGCTGATGTTACAGACGTGAGGCATAATAATACAATTTAGTATCTTGTCGTGAGGTGTTGGTGATCATGGTAACAAAGTGTGCATTTCCTGTAATCATTTAAGCCCGGTTAGTCTTGGGGATACCCGTTGGATGCCAAAAGCCCTTAAAATTGTGCAACGCCGCGGGTGTTGTGCTATCTATCTACAGTTCGATTGTTCCAGAGTGTACTTCATTAAAGCAGAAGGGCCTTCATAGCTCCTAGATTACGGCTTCTACGGCATCAAGTTCCTACAGGGTTGTAATTACGAGAAAATTAACTTGTGATTACGAGATAGCAAAATTGAAATTGCAAAATAACTCCTAATTGCAGGCTAGTGACTTAAAATTACAATTTAACCCTTTTTCCAACGTAACGGATAAAACCGGGCAGCGCTATTCTCAAAAATCGCCAATTAGTTTTCATTTTTTTTATTTTTTGTCTCAAAAACATATGTTATGACCCCTCATTGGAACGCGCTCGTCGAGCTCGTTCCAATGAGGGGTCATAACCTATGTTTTTGAGACAAAAATTGAAAATAATTAGTTATTCAAGAATTTTTTTGCAAGTGCCGTCTACTTTTCATGTTAGGTAAAGGGTTAAATTGTAAATATTTCATCGGCACACAACCGTAAATATTGTCAATCTCAACTCGAGTATTGTATTTTAACCCTTTACCTAACGTAACGGCCAAAACCGGCCAGCGCTATTCTCAAAAATCGCCTATTAATTTTCATTATTTTTTTCATTTTTTGTCTCAAAAACATAGGTTATGACCCCTCGTTGGAACGAGCTCGTCGAGCTCGTTCCAACGAGAGGTCATAACCTATGTTTTTGAAACAAAAATGAAAAAAAATAGTTATTCAAGAATTATTTTTGCAAGTGTCTTCTGCTTTTCATGTTAGGTAAAGGGTTAAAGAACAATGAGCTGCTAATTTGAACAAAGAATATCAACTCTGAGACTCAGCTTGTATGTGAAAGACCCAGTTGAAAACCGCCGTGTGCAAAGTGGTGGGCGTCAGTAGCAACAGTAAATTACCTACAATTGTAATTAACCTTTTAGACCCGAGAGGACGGTTTAACGGTTCAAGAACACGATACGTCATAATTTCATTAAGTAGGGTGGCTAAACAGTATTTATTCAATAATTGACATGTGTATACATATCACAATAACAAAAGGATAACAAAAAATTCTGAACAGCACTAGATACAATAGTATACACAAAGCAAGGAAAGCAAATTACTACGTAGGGGAGGGATTCGACAGAAAGCTGAAGCGAATGTGTTTGCACCCTCCCCCCCCCCCCCCTGGAGTAATGAATATGGTCTCTTCCAATCACTGCCATTGAACTGATTGGAATATACCATCAGGGTTAAAAGGATTAAACACTTTCATGTAGACGATTTTGCAAAAGATATGAGATTGTGAAGATATGAACGAATTTTCCCGAAGGTCTCTGATTGAAACAAAAAAAAAAACGCGTGTTAAAATTTCTGATCCTGTTTGCCATTGTAGATATTCGTATTGGAAGCATAACTGTGCTTCATTCTAAACAATAGAAAGCTTTGAAATCGGTTGTAATTGAGGCAGCGTTCGGTTAATCAATAGAGGATGTCTTGTGTGTTTGAGTGGATACCGAAAGTACCTCATGAGTGACTTGAGACAAACGTTTATTTTTCGCGAGCACTTGCGAAAATCAACATTTCTCTCGGTCAAAAGTGAGATAATTTTCGGTATCCAGTCAAAAACACTAGATTTTCTTCTTATATTATACGCTTTTTATAAGAATCTGATAATTCCACTCGTTTCAACCTTGAATTGATGCATGAAAGTAAACAGCACATTGAATCTTTGAAACAAGGAAGTGATTTGATTGATGCTCGGAACAGATAGAGTGTTGCAATATGATTGAGCTGGCGGGTTTCTAGTCCAAACATGGCCTGAAAGTCCGTAATATACATTTTTGGTTTCGTGCATCAATTCAAGGTGAATACGTGTTGAATTATTGCTGGAAATGATCGGTATCCACTCAAAAATAGGGCTGTCGCGATTATTCGATTAGTCGGCTAACCGTTGACTATTGAAGTAGTCGACGTTTTTTATTTTTAGTCGATCGTCGTTCATTTTCAAGGTGGTACACGTCTACTAAACGTCGTGGCTAAATTGCATTGTTTTGTGAGGTGAATGATCAATGAAGGTGAATAACTTTAAATATCTAACCATAGTTAACATTCATATCCGGAAGACTGTACGACTGTCACTGACTGTGTAAGAAAGAACACTCACAGTTACTCGAGAAGAATAGATTCTGAATTTCTCCAGTCTTGTACACACGAATGCACCCATTGGAAAACCCAAAGCGCGGAAGTGACAAAATTATGACGAAAGTCAGAACGTCAGATCGCTTCTCAAAGTTCGGAACTTCAGACTAAGATCCAGTTTTAACAACTGACGAGGGAATGCATAGATCTCAATGTTCAAAATTTCGAGAAACTTATTGCAGAAAGGAAACATATGCAGGAACGTTCTTTGGTAAATTCATTTTAATTCATCGGCTTCAATCTAGTTCAAACTTGGACCCGCAGTCAGTAATATTATTTTTGGGGTTGGTACGTCCTACAGGACGTACCAACCCCAAAAATTATATTACGGACTGTGGGTCCAAGATTGGACTACATGTAGCTTCAGTCGGGACCGATTTATTGTTTCCACAACCCCACTTCGTCTGAACACACTGGTGCCATTGTCATTTTCAGAGTTTTACGAACAGAAGAATGATTTGCTAAAAAATCATGGGAAGCGACTATTAATCGACTAACCGTCGATTACTGATCACGATTAGTCGATTACAAAAAATGATAGTCGCGACAGCCCTACTCAAAAACACTAGATTTGCTTTTCATTATGCGTTTTTAAAACGAAATGATCATTTACAGTGATAAATTGACTCGTATTCACCTTGAAAAGATGCTTTGAAAGCCGCCATTTTGATTGATACCGTGAAAGTGAAAATTTCTATATCTTAACAGCGGGGGATACGGTTTCTATATTTCCGCAATTTCTTCGATAATCTATCCTTTAGCGTGTAATAAAAGGCTTTATTTCGTTTATAGTTTATTCAGAGAAAATAAAGACGGCGTTGAGCTGAGTGTAGGTTTTGGTAAATGTCGAGTTATTCCGCTTCCATCACTAGAATAAACATTTTGGGAAATTCGTCCTCCATCATGAATGTTAAAGATCAGGTTATATAAACAAAGAGCCACGTGTGCACTACGTACATAGAAAATGTACTGCAAACAGCTGCCAAGACATAAACTGTGAAGAGACATAAACTCTAAAGCTGCATTATGTTTATAATTGTTTATTGAGATGTCTTTTGAAGTGGTTTCTTGATTATGTTCAAATTTTGATATTACGGCGAGCGCGTGTGATTTAAGAAACTATGCAATGAAGCAAAAAATATTACAAAGAGCTCTGTCTCGAAGATTTCCCTTTTAACCTTTTGCCTAACGCAAAAGGCAGAAGACACTTGCAAACAAAATTTTCAAAAAACATACTTATGGCCTCTCGTTGGAAAGACCCGAGAGAGCTCTTCCAACGAGGGGTCATATGCTATATTTTCGAGACAAAAATGAAAAAATAATGAAAACTGAGTGGTGTTTTTAGCTCACCAACTTTAGTTGTGTGAGCTTATTGCATGGCTCGATCGGTCGGCGTACGTGTCCAATAATGTTAAGGTTTCTGTTTAGGTCACTTACTCACCCTATTTCCATATCACTGCCTTTATAATGCCGCTATATGATGATTATTATCATTCTACCATGATTTAACCCTTCTGCATTTTAAACTTTTTTCTTGACATTTTTAGTTGCGTTTAGTTTTCTGTCTAGCTCAGAATTTCATGTTTAACTTGGTGTTTAGCTCGCATGCTGTGTTCCTTCTCTTCCCATGGTGCTTATATTCATCAAACATCTTCTTCATTATCATTCTACCATGGTTTAATCCTTGTCCAGTGAATTTCTTAAAAAATTTCCTCCAATTTTGAACGTTTAGTTTTCTGTTCAGCTCACACTTCGACATTTTCAGTGGGTTAATTTGTTTGTTTACATCGACTGCTGACACCCTTTTCATCCCATGGCCTTTATAATGCTTCCATATGGTGCTTATTATCATTCTACCACTATTTAACCCACACCCACTGTGTTTTAAACGTTTCTCTTAACTTTATTTAGTTACATTTACTTTTTTTGTTCAGCTCAGAATTTCATGTTTGACTTAGTGTTTAGGTCAGCTGCTGTACTCCTTCTTTTCCCATGGCACTTATATTCATCATACATGCTCCTTGGTATCATTGTTCCATGATTTAACCTTTCACCAGTGAATTTCTTTAAATTTTTCATCAAATTTCGAACGTTAACTCTTCTTTTTACCTCACACTTACACATTTTCAGTGTGTTTCAGTTTCTGTTTAGGTCAGCTGTCGACAACCTTTTCATCCCATGGCCTTTATATTGCTTATATATTGTGCTTATTACCATTCTACCATTATTTAACCCTCGTCCAGTGTGTTTTAAACCTTTTTCTTACCATTTTTAGTTCGTTTACTTTTCTGTTTACCTCAGAATTTCATGTTTAAGTTTGTTTAGGTCAGCTGCTGTTTTTCTTCTCTTCCCATGGTGCTTATATTCCATCATACATGTTCCTCATTATCATTCTAGCATCATTTAACCCTTGTCCAGTGAATTTCTTCAAATTTTTCATTCCATTTTTAATGTTAAGTTTCCTGTTTACCTCACACTTAGACATTTTCAGTGTGTTGAAGTTTTTGTTTAGGTCAGCTGCCAAAACCCTTAGTAGTATAGCACGTATGAATCGTGCCTCATTACCCGGAGCTTTGGGGGAGCAACTAGTGTTAAGTTCCCATAGGAACCGGAGCCGTTTGCGGGAGCAACTTTGGGGGAGCAAAAGTACGGCTTCTTGCAGCTAGATCCGCCAAATGGTGTAGGTACTGTATATATAGTATGCTATGGTATGTACGGTTATGTACGCATGGGGCTATAGGAATAGATTATGGGTAAGTGGTGGAAAGATGATGGGAGAATTGATGGTAAAGGTGGGTTTTCTTGTAAGTTTTCACCGCGAAATGGTTGACGTTGCTATTGACGTCGTGACGTCATGATACGCGCGCGATGTCATAGAGATGCTGACCACTGTTATTGTCCAGTATACAATCTGACATAACGTAATTCGGGTCAGGGGGTGTCGGACTTCTCGTTTGGGGAGAGGGGGTGATATGGTAGTAGTGGTATATATCCATGTTGGTATCCTATTAGCCCTTGGGGCTTCATATTATCCTATATCTGATATAGCTAAGTCAAGCAGTACTGTAGGAATGGGGATAATGCATGATCGTCCGGTGTGGTTTTGGCGAGGTAGTCCTTGGTGGTTTAGATTGGCAGTATAGGATGAATGGTCTGTTGGCCTATTACCCCTTAGTACTATTTACCTACCGAATCCTTTGTATTATCTTATGGCTGGTATTGGTAGTGTAGTGTTAGGTCGGGCAGTATTATAATCGTTTGTTTAGAACGGGTGGCATAGGAGGCATTGAATGTACCGCTGTAGGTCTCGCCTTAATCCTTGCATTAACCTACCGATTACTTTGTATTATCTTATGACTGGTATAGGTTGCATGTAATGCTTGTTCAGGCGGTATTGTGGGGTGGGCGGGCGAAATGCATGGTCACCAAGTGTGGTAGTATAGTATGGACAATATATACCTCTGTGGGTCCCCTGTTGGCGCTTAGTAATATTATGTTAGGGTGTTCTGTAATGGGCATCGAAAAAATGCTGAGTAACATAGGGTAATATGGGGGAATATTCTTTAAAAATCTTCTTCTTCAGATCCACCAGTCAGAATCTTTTAATGTTTGGTATACATCATTGTTATGAGGGTCAGATTCAGGATTGTTCAAACCAAGTCCCTAGGTTAATATTTGGGCTTTCTACGGAAGCCCAAATTTTATCTTTGTTCAATGTGGAGGGTAATTTAAAAAATCTTCTTCAGATCCACCAGTGAGAATGCTTTGATATTTGATATGCAACATCTCTAAGGGGGTCAGATTCAAGTTTGTTCAAATCAGATCCCTAGATATATATTTGGGCTCACTATGGTAGCCCAAATTTTTACTTAGTGCAATATGAGGAAATTTCTTTTAAAATCTTCTTCAGATCCACCAGTGGGAATGCTTGTATATTTGGTGTACAACATCTCTGGGGGGGGGGGGGGGGGGGGGGGGGGTCGGGTCAGATTCCAGGTTGTTCAATTCGAGTGCCTAGGTTAATATTTCGGCTCCATATGGGAACATGAAATTTAACTTAGTACAATATGAGGGAATTTCTTCAAAAATCTTCTTCTTCAGATCCACTCTTCAGAATGCTTTCACATTTGGTATACAACATCTCTGGGGGGGGGGGGGGGCAGATTCAAGTTTGTTCAAATCGGATCTATAGGTTAATATTTGGGCTCGCTATGGTAGCCCAAATTTGAACCTAGTGCAATTCGAAGAAATTTCTTGACAATTTCTCTTCTTCAGATCCAACAGTCAGAATGCTTTCATATTCGGTACACAACATCTCTAGGGAAGTCAGATTCAACTGTGTTCAAATCAAGAGCCTGGGTTAATATTTGGGCTCTCTGTGGGAGCCGGAATTGGCCATTTTGCTGAAGAATTAAAATTTTGTATTCAGAACCCTCTAGAGGTGTGTAACTAAGATTAATCCACATAGGTTGTATCAAGAGGCTTCACAGGGGAGCTCTACATTTTACTTTATGATCAACTGAAGAAAAGGCATGAAGCCCAGATTATTTTTGTCACTCCTGAGGGACTCAAGGATTGACAGTGTAGCCTATGGAGATGGCTTGCTTAATGTAGACTCATTCTTGGACTCTGTTTAAATTGTGTTCTGTTCGAGATGAGCGCTTCAGGCCCCGTGGGGCCTCTTATTTATTTATTTGCTTACGTTTAGTTTTCTATTTAGCTCAGAATTTCATGTTTAACTTAGTGTTTATGTCAGTTTCTGTGTTCCTTCTCTTCCCATGGCCTTTATATAAATCATACATGTTCCTCATTGTCATTCTACCATGATTTAACCCTCATCCAGTCAATATTGTTCCACATTTGTAACGTTAAGTCTCTGTTTAGCTCAAGTGTAGATATCCTAGAACTTGACTGGTGTTACAATAATACCACTTGACAAGTGTAATGTCGCGACACTTAAAAGGAAACAACGCAGATGACGTGGATCAGGGTCGAACTCTCGAGCCTGATCCGCGTCATCTGCGTTGTGTCCTTTTAATTATGTACCCACCAAGCACAAATCAAATTATGAACGATTCTGGAAGAATCACCAATGCTAGAGACTTGGGAAGTGCCATCCATTGAAGTTTCAGATGTCTGACGATTGTAATGTCTAAGTGCTTAAAACATTACACTTTGAGTGTTAAAATCAAACCCTAAGAGTTAGAATAGGTTTAACACCTTGAAAGTGTCAGTTTTAACACTTTAGTTTTTAGTGTGTAGACATTTTCAGTGCTAAAGTTTCTGTTAAGGTCTGGCAACACCATTTGTAAAACATCGTTTCCGAGGTTCCTCATATGATCAATAATCTAACTGTGCCATGTTGATTTTCTTCGCCAGTAATTACAAACGATAGTGCACGGAAAAGGCAGTTTCCATCACCACATATTTTTTTTAAACAGAGGGTTCTTCCGTTTCTCTATGTAGTGTACTATCAGATATCTGATAAGTCACAACTTTTTGAAAGTTTAAATAAAAAATAGTACACTGAAGCATCTGCCAATGAAGACTGGTTGGTTCAAAGTAATACTTCTCACTTAATAATGTGGCCATTAACATTTCTGCTGTTAAAATTATTATTTTTTCAGTTTTACTTTTAAGAGGTTGTGTTTAGGTCAACTTTGTCGAATTTTATGAGCCTGTTTGATACAGTTCTTGTGTTTACCAAAGTTACTAACAAAGAGGAATGTTGGTGTGCTATAGGGCTTTGGCGTCCTTCTTGTTGTGAATAACGCTGACCGGTTTTGGCCGTTACGTCAGGTAAAGGGTAAACGATTATTTGATTGCAACTCATTTTGTTCCCGGCAACAGGTTAACCTCTTTTTCTTAACAACGAACAACACAGAACATTTCTTCACCCTTTAAATACTATTGAGTCATATCTCGCTTTTACCCATATACAAATTCTTACATAGACGGAGATACATGGAGACGGAGGTCCGACAAATACTCGATCGGGGCCAAATCTGGACTGTAGGGTGGCTAATCGAGAACTGGGACATAGTTTTGGCTGAAGAAGTAACGGCAGACCCTAGCAACGTGCGGCCTCACATTATCCTGCTGCAACGTAAGGTTAGGTGCATGGATAAGTGGAACGACGCGAGGCTGAAAGATTGCCCTGGGCGACCACTAGCGGCGTTTTCACGCCGTGAGAAATCCCCGCCGTCCAAACCATAATTGTCACAGCCACCCTCCCCAAATCAGTCGTTTTTACTTAAAGCACGCGTCAGAATATCGCTCACCTCGACGTCCTTAGCAACGTGTAGTCCATCTGACCAAAAAGCGTAAACCGAAACTCGTCAGTGAATAACACAAGTCTCCAGTGGGCCAAGTGAAACCGATTTGGTGCATGTGCCGGCAGCCATTGAAATCGACGTTGACGTTGCCTGGTTGTAAATTGCGGACCAACGTAGGGACGTTGTAGCCTTAAATTGAATTGCTGCTACCGATTCATAACTGTTCATGAACACACTCGGCGACCATAAGTTCATACAGCCTGCCTCGCCGTCTCCGTCGCCGTCTGAAATCGGTTACGGATGTGGGAGAGACGTATGCCTCTATCCTGGCGTGGCGACGTAACGCGCGGACGTCCGCCACTGGGGCGGTCAGTTACTCTTCCCGTGGCTCTGAGACGCCCTGCTAAACGAGCTGTCGTTGACTCATGGACCACAAATTGCTAGGCGACTGTACGTTGCGATTGGTAGCCCAACCCCTATCAACTTCGGACATTCGCGGCATTTTGTTTTTCAATCGAGTTGAAATGAAATGTTGTGCAATCGATGTGTAGTGTTCAAAATTTCGATTTGGTATGGTATCGCTAGTGATATTGCAGAAGGTGCGTATACACTCAACTATTGTGTTGTGAATTTCAGGGTGCAAATGTAACGATTACTTAAGTAGATTATATGATATCCCCAAGTTATTTTTTCTTCTTCTACATTTCTAAAGCCATTACAGACGTTCAAAGTCCATAGAGCAGCGGTTACACCAACGAATCTATTCGTTATGATATCAAATAACAGCTCAAAGAAGCTATATGTATTCATTTATTTATTAGGGTTTAACGACGCTTTAACGGCCAAGCTCATATCGTGTCGGTGACCGTTTTAGTTCTGAAACAAATCTAACTGTATTTTAATATCATTTAAGATTCGGACAAAAAACGTCTCCGTTACAAACATTTCTTGTTTTGATTCAAGGAAAATTAATATTTATTGTACTTTCAGATTCAACACTCTGGAATATTTCAGTTGGTCGGAAAAGCGAACCTTCAGTTCGCTTTTCCGCCCAACTGAAACTATTCCAGACGATTGAATATACAACATAGGGGATGGACTATTCAAGGGCTAGACTACTTCCCGGCCATAGCGGACTCGTATTCCTCACGGAATTTGACTGGTGGCTTGAGAGCTTAGCGCCTGGCGTGAACAGGTTTTTCAAGAAAAGATGGCGTCAATATTTTTAAAGTTCCACTTCACGATTGTTTGGCATTCGTCGTGTGCATTAAATGTTTATAACACTCGAATCAGTACTGCGATGTATAAGAAAATGCTGGCAGAAATTTTTGAAGCATATATTTTGTATTTATTTATTTGGTTTTAAAATATTTATATTTTATACTTCTCATCCAGTGTTGAAGCTACCACTGCAGAGGGCCTAGGAGAAATTTGTCCTTACCAAACAAAAAAAAGTATTTGCCACAAACTTGCACCCTACTTCATACGATGGCTGTTTTACATTTTAACCCCTTTCGTAATGACCATAACCTTCTCGCGCTATTCACAAACATCGCCTTTCACCTTTTATTTTTTAAACAATTTTGGTCTCGAAAACGCTGTTTATGACGCCTTACTGAACGACCTGGTTTGTGTCCTCTGTTATTCAAGTCAATGAAGAGTTAAAGCAAATTATAAACCTTTATCTGATAACCATAGAGTATAACACCCGTTGTATATACTTGAAGTATATACAACGGGTGTTGTATATATAGACAATAAACATATAGTGTGTTTTTATATCTGTGTTATACAACGAGTTGAAATATGGTTTATTTTTTCGAGGCTTCGCCGAGAAAAAATAAACCATATTTCAACGAGTTGTATAACACAGATATAAAAACACACTATATGTTTATTGTTTTTATCTGATAACAAACAGACACCCGTCTCGTGCGTCTACCCGACTTATACATGCTTCCCACGGGCCTCCAAAGAAAACCAGTCTACGAGACAAAAGAAATAGGACAAGACGCATAGAGTTGTGTCCCTTACATTACAAAATCGATGACGGCGATTGTAAAGTGCGATTGCACTTCTTGCATCATGTAACTGCGCTGGAACAAAATAAATTTCAACTATTTTATTAACAGTAACAAAACGGTGTTTCAGTAGAGTTATTCTTTTTTTGACATAGTTCCAGTTTTCTTCCGTGTTTTATGCTGTAGTCCCAATATAACAAATAATTTTGCGTTTGTTTACAATTTTTACGAAGTGTTTTTTTTTTTCAGGTAGAGCAGACGAACTTTTAATTGGCGCAGTTCCGCGAGTACTTTTGATCGAGGCCGTGACTATAAATAGTTCGCAGTCGCCGCATACTAATTACTATTAAAATTCAAGTAATTTCTACAATGTTTTGAAGCAAAATTTTAGGTTGCCTTTATTGAAGCAAAATAAATAAGAAATGACACCATCAGAGGATTTTGACAAAGTGCAATAAGCGTACAATTAAAACCTGCCCTGTGATATAACGATGTTTCATGAATGAATGAATGAAAATGGAATTGAAAGAGGTCAGAGGTCGTTCGCATAAATTATAATTATATACAACACCCGTTGTATATACTTCAAGTATATACAACGGTTGTTATACTCTATGGTTATCAGATAAAATTATAATTTATGCGAACGGCCTTTGACCTCGTTCGATTCCATTTTCATTCATTCATAAACTTCGTAATGCAAGTTTGAATTCTACGTTGAAGGAGCAGGTGAAATTTAATCGAAATATATATGACATATTTTCTATAAGTATAAACGTGTAAATTTTCAGTTTAGTTTTCTGTAATAAAGAAATAATTACAACCTACTTCGTTCAAAACCTTACTAGACTGTCAGTAATGTGTAATGCGCTATTTATAGCTACGTCTACGTCCACGATCAAAGTACTGCTCCAATTACACGTTCGTCTGCCACGTGAAAAAAACGTTTCGTACGAATTGTAAACAAAAACAAAAGTGGACCATAATTAATGGAAACTGGAAACTTCTCGATTGAATACACATTATCATCGTCGCCGGGTAGAGCTAAAAAAACATGAATAATAGATCAACTGCAACCAGTGGCTATGACTGTACAGCAACAACCAAAAGATCGCGTTTGCTTTGTCTCATTTTCTACGGAGGCCCGTGGGAATGAGCATAAAAGTGAATATAAGCCTCAACTTGTGAAACTGCTGTTTGTTATCAGATAAAAACAATATACATATAGTATTTTTTTATATCTGGTTTATACAACTCGTTGAAATATAGTTAATATTTTCTCGGCAGAGCCTCGAAAATATTAACTATATTTCAACTCGTTGTATAAACCAGATATAAAAAAATACTATATGTATATTGTCTATATATCCACCCGCTTTATATATGTTGTGTGTCTATGATAAAAACGAAAATAATGACAGCATCCCATCGCGCGAGTGTGTCCTACCATAACAATAAGGTGATCACATTTTAACTCCTTAAATGCTGCTGGCAGATATTCCCGCCATGGACAGGACTTCTCTTGTCACTGAAATATGTAACATTTGGGCATATTTAATCCAATTTCCACCCTGTAATTGGAATAGATTTATTCACCAGTGATTTCTGGAGTTACATTTAGATAAATTCTTCAACAAATCTTGTCGTGGCTGCTTCAAAGCAGCCATGACCGGATTTTGGTGAAAAATGTATTAAAGATACCCAGCGGGTTAAGATTAGAAGCGGTTTACCTTTTCCAGAATTGTTTGAAGAAACGATGTCTTAGGATAGTGACATCTGGTACCCTAATTTAAATTAGGAATTTGATTCTGTCGTTAACACACCAGAGAAAAAAAAACCAAAACAAACAAAAAAAACAAAACAAACAAAACAAAAGAAATAAAACAAAACAAAAGAAAGAAAAAAACAAAACAAGCCGACTAATAGGACTGGGTGAGATGAGTGCCGCAGTAGCTTTAACCCTGCCACCACTTTTTCTGCGAAAGTGCGAGGAGGGTAACATCACGTTGATCTATCTTACAGCACTCACCAAAATCAAAACTGTTTTCAACGAATTTTTATCTTTTTTCCAGGTCGAAAGCTGATGAGTGGGTGCAGTCATGTTAAGGAGATGCAGTTCACACTGTCTCGACACAGAACCAGCTATAACTACAGAACTCTCCAACAAACTTTTTGATGCTGTTGACGCCGACGATCTGCGAGTTGCGAGCGAGGTTATACTTGATACTAATTTTTCAGTTAACAACACATTCAGATATGCGTCTTTAAATTTGCTGCCGCTGGGTTATGCTTGTTTGAGGGGTTCTGAGGACATCGTCAGTTATATGTGTGACCATGGTGCAGATATAAATTGTGCTTCCACCGATGGTAGAACAGCACTACACTATTCGTGTGATGAAAACACCGACACGGAGAGACATTTACGAATACTAAAAAATCTTATACAAAGTGGTGCTGAAGTTGACAACCAGGACAATATAGGACGAACCCCTTTGTACTTGGCGTGTGAATCTAATGATTCCAAGAAAGTTGAAGAACTTATCCACGCCGGATGTGACGTTAATATTAAAACGTATGGTGGTTATTCGCCGTTACAAGTAGCATGCAAGGATGCGGAATTCTGGTTCTATTCTCAAAACCGAGAGAACCAACAGGAGCATGGCGCCACAAATGAGGGGTTTAATTTTCCTTCTGATAAAATTGTGAAATTATTGTTGACCCTCGTCAAAACACTTTTAAAGGCAAAAGCTGATCCGAGAGAAGCAACTTTACTTCCAACACTTGTTCAGTTTGGCAATGTTACACTATTAGAAGAATTCCTGGCTCTTGGAATGGATGTGAATATGGTGGACGACAATAACAGAACACCGCTTGGGCGTGCCTGTTCATCGAATCATGTCGGTGTGGATGTTGTGAGACTGCTTTTGGATTATGGCGCTGATGTTGATGCTGGGGGTGGATGGAAAAAACTGAAACCAATTATTTTTGCTTGTGTGAATAATGCCTTTGAAAAGATGAAAATACTTCTTTCTTATGGCGCTAAAGTGTCATCTGAAGAGATGTCGGAACTAGTTTCATTAACACTAAGAAAGACCGTCTTAGAAAACCCCGATGTTATTACACCGTCCAGTCGAGAGCTTTACCCGTGGCGACTGCTCTTATCATCTGGCTTCCAGCCTGTAATCCAAGGCCCCTTAGCAACAAAAGTGAACCATTTGGCCATGTGTAGCAGTTATCCGAAAATTGAAAAGTGGATCACACCACTTCTTAGTCCTCTGCGCTCGTTAATGGAGCTGAGTCGAATAACCATACGAAACAGTATATCTCCAGTGAAAGACGATAAAATTTTGACATTAACTTTACCTGTGAAACTAAAAAACTATTTGATATTCGATGAATTCCGATAGCAGCTCATTTTAACTCATTGGCTTCTGTTTAATATCTTACTACTTCTCCTGCTACCAGCAAGAGCCCTGTCCTCGAGAGAGACCCATGCGCAATACTTGGGGAGTGGACGAACACCCAGACAGATTTCAGCCAGGCCATAACTCTCAAATGTTCACTGGTTGAGTACTAAATTATTTTTGGTCATCAAAATTTGTTCACATGTCTTGGCCTTATTACAATTTATGGGAGAGTGCCTATAGGCACTCTCCCATATGATTGTAACAAACCAAATCAATACAGACTAAATAACTTTAACCCTTTACCTAACACGAAAGGCAGACGACACTTGCAAATAATATTTTTGAATAACTAATTATTTTCGTCAAAAACATAGCTTATGACCCCTCATTGGAACGAGCTCGTTGAGCTCGTTCCATTGAGGGGTCATAAGCTATGGTTTTGAAGCAAAAAGTGAAAAAATAATGAAAATTGGATGGTGATTTTTTTTAATAGCGCTGGCCAGTTTTGGTCGTTGCGTTGGGTAAAGGCTTAATGTCAAGATAATATAAATTATATTTACTAAGTTTGGTACCT
Organism: Pictodentalium vernedei; assembly: GCA_031216915.1. Taxonomy (NCBI): domain Eukaryota; kingdom Metazoa; phylum Mollusca; class Scaphopoda; order Dentaliida; family Dentaliidae; genus Pictodentalium; species Pictodentalium vernedei. The sequence continues at coordinate 314,114,377 of CM062297.1, forward strand.
TTATGTTGTGATACCAGCACTTTAGGATAAAGCCCAAATATGGGCTTCCAACACTCTACCAGTTAACAAGTATAAAAGAAATACTTGATTTAGACCCTCCGAAGCTTCGAAATTCAATTCCTTCCTAAGAGAAATCGTCTCGATAATTCGTTCGAGTCGAGTCGTGCCGATTCGGGAATTTTCAAATCGGTCTAATGTTAGCAAAATTCTCCCTCCCAGCGCCTCCCCTCGAACTCTTCTTCTATCTTCAGATCTCCTGTACAGGAGACCTGATGGGAGAGGTAGGGTTCAAGTCGGTTCCGCTTCCGAAACTACTTTAATTCAGTCGTGGAAAATTCCGTTTTTTCATTGACTTGTCAAAACAGACGAGTCGCCGTTGAATACAATTTTTGAGTGAAGAGGAGCAATATTTACAGTTGAAGGAAGGTGCAATTTTTAGAATTTGAAAAGGCGTAAAATTCGAATCGAGATTCGATTCGACCAGAAATTAGAAATTCGCAGTGCCTAACACGCTGTGTTTCAGCCAGAGGCCTGTTATAGAGGTCCATGTACAATGCCGCGAGAGAGGATTATCGCAAAAATCGCGGGGGGGGGGGGGGGAAGGTGGAGGTCGCCCAGGCCATAACTCTCAAATCATGTGCGCAAGTGTATAAAATACACAAGAAATGTTTCACATAATGGACATCCGGGTTTAAACTTTGCTTAAGTCTCTTAATTTTCAGCGAACATGGGTTTTTCTGGATGGAATCTTCACCACCACAGGTGCATTGATGATAATCCACCCGCCACGTTGTGTATCAATTCTTATGTCTTTTACAAACTATGGATAATTGAAATCTGGCTCAACCCTTGTAACATTAACCATTTACCCAACGTAACGGGCAAAACCGGCCAGCGCTATTCACCAAAATCGCCAATAAATTTTCATTATTCTTTTCATTTTTTATCTCAAAAACATAGGTTATGACCCCTCTTTGGAACGAGCTCGTTCCAAAGAGGGGGCATAGCCTATGTTTTTGAGTCAAAAATTTAGTTATTCAAGAATTTTGTTTGCAAGTGTCGTCTGCTTTTCATGTTAGGTAAAGGGTTAACTCCTTGAGTTCAGTATTGTTTTTGAATTTTTCATCAGATCGAGACATGGCTTCTTTACAGGGGCCAACTTGAGTTTATGTGAAATTCATTAAAAAAAACCCAAATATTTCCATGAAAAAAATCATGAACGTGATGTGAGAGTTTAGAAATGACGAATTTTCAGTATATAAAAAAGGCATAAGCATGTTCAAAACGTGTCTCAAAATGTGTTTGAATCTTTACCGGGATGCACAAATAATTGAAAAATGCTCTGCTTCTTCACACTAATAAACAAGATTAACAAGCCAACGGATTCTAAATTTTACAGTTTATTTATAAGTTATGACGGGGTTGTTATCCATTTGTGCGGATACAGCACACACTAGACACTTTGCTCATTAGGACTATAACTGGGGTTTCGGAAATGGTGTCTGTTATATTTGCCAGAAAGCATTTACTGAATAAATCATTAAAATGACCTTTTTTAAATACATCTATTTGGTCAAAAACGCATCAAATCTTCTGCTTGAAATATAAAGCAATACAAACAAATGAATGATTATAAACTATTAACACCCTCATATGAATGAAATATTCAGTGAAAGATGATTTAAAACTCCAAACACCAGAGGCATCAACACCAGCCTTCTGAGGCATTATGACCCTTCAGTCGCTATGCACCTCTTGTAAACCTATGTGCAGTATAGAGAGAATGGACTAACCCTTCCCCCAACGAATCGGCCGCATCCGCCCGCGTAATATGCAAATTCAGCAGTTGAAAAAATATTATAGTTTAAAAAAAAATTCAACAAAACCATATCATGTGACCCCTCGTTGGAACGAGCTCGTTCCAACGAGGGGTCACATGATATGGTTTTGTTGAAATTTTTTTAAAAATTTGAAAAAATGATTTTTAAAATAATAAATTTTGATATCGTCTGCGTTGGGTAAAGGGTTAATACTAAAACACCCTCGCTGTGACAGTGTAGTATATCTGGGAAGTTTCTAGGCCAAAGCGCTCTGGAGTTAGAACACAGAAACTGTTTTCAGACTGGAACACCCCATGACTTTGATATTTTATATTCTGACCCCGAAAATGGCAGGACTCATTCATGTCCGATAAGCACGTGTACGTGGGAAGGTACATGATCCTACGCAAGGTCAGAGCCAGGAAACCCTTTGTGGGTTAGAACACCCTGTGACATTGACCACTGACTTTCAAATCAAAAAGATCATTTTTTTCCACAGGCAATGGACACCTGAAGTTTCATGATGATTGGGCAAAGCTTTGCCGTGGCTCCCGTCAGAGTCCGGATACCAAATCAGGGGATCGTTTGGACCTCCAAATCGATAGAGTCCATCCCTTCCCCCAAGACAACTCGAATGAACGGGAGGAAGGGATGGACTCTATCGATTTAGAGGTCCAAACGATCCCCCGATTTGGTTTCCGGACTCTGACGGGAGCCATACTGTTTACTTTCATAATCCTCGGCCGTAGTTTAGAATCTGGAAAAGCTTGACTTTTGTTTGACCCTGACTACTTACCACCAAATCAACAATTCATCCCATTCCTTCGAATTGTGCACCTGCGAACTTTCATTATCACATACCAAAGCATTGTCAAGTTAAAATCCGAAAACAAAATCATACGCACGGACAGAACGATAACTGTATGACTCCCGTCAGTTGGTGGGTTCCTAATAATATCCATTCTGATATATATTATCATTACATTCGTGCAGTTCTGTTTTGTGTCGCCTCTTTCAAAAAAGGGGTCCAGAGCATTCAGTCTATGGGATGAGCTACTGAACGTCTTAGTATTTCATCTTCAGAAATCAACTGTTTAATCATTACCCAACGTAGACGATATCACAATTTATTTAATTTTTTTAACAAGGGAACACGGGCCACGGCTATGTTTTAAGTTAGGTGTCAATTTCAATCCCAGACGCAGTGTGCATTCTCGCCTAAAATGTAAGGGTTTGTATTGTCTTTTGTTGCCAAATGTGGAGTGTTTTACCACAATTTTACTAGTTTTTCTTTTTGCCCAACATGCTTAAATGCGTAGAGAGTAATTGCTTGACTGGTCTGGTTACGTGAAATAATTCATGAGAGATGAGGGACGATGTACAAACACGAGTCCGCGAATGCGCACAAGTGTTTTAGAATATAGTCCCTCGCCTCGAATGAATTATTTCACGTAATCAGTCCAGTCAAGCGATTACTCTGTTTATTACTTTTCATTATTAACGATAATTATATTATTTAAACCTTTACCTAGCGTAATGGCCAAAAAAAGCTAGCGCTATTCTCAAAACTCGCCAATTATTTTTCATTATTTTTTCATTTTTTGTCTCTAAAACATAGGTTATGGCCCTTCATTGGAATAAGCTCGCCGGGCTCGTTTAATGAGAGGTCATAACCTATGTTTTTGAGACAAAAAATGAAAATGATAGTTATTCAAGAATTTTTTTTGCAAGTGTCGTCTACTTTTCATGTTAGGTAAAGGGTTAACAAAACCAAAAAACAATGAAGTCCCCATTACACCTACGGCAAAGCGTCTTCGTTTGCGCGCATGGATACATGACATAATTGTTGATTGATAATTCACTTGTGAAGTTATCGTTTATAATCAAACCCGGAAATCCCAGTAAATCACACTTTGGAAAGTAATAATCTAATTTAGTATACATTCAAATCGTCTCTGTAAAAAAGCAGCCATGACTTGATTTGATGAAAATGAAAGAAAAACCTCAAGTCTGTGAATCATGGTTAGAGGAATTGATGGGAAATTGATGGGGTTTGGCTGGCTATTTTGTTTATTAATCCTTCACTCAACGTAACAGCCGAAATCGGCCAGGTCTATTCACAAAAAAATCATTATTCAATTTTCAATATTTTTTTCACTTTTTGTCTCAGTGTCCCAAATATATAGTGACTAGCTCATTAAGCTAGTTCCAATGAGGGAGCAAAAGCTATATTTTTGATTAAAAAAAAGAATAGTTATTCACGAAGTTTGCTTGCATGTGTCGTCTGCCTTTCTTGTTAGTTAAAGGGGTAATAAGTGCACAGATTACAATCTCTGCTTGAAGAAAGGAGAGAAATGTTATTGTGTTGATACGCCGAGTTAATCTCAGAAATACAACAGTACCAGTGTGCTCAACAATATTGTATACGTGGTGAATCAGAAGAACTTGATTAATAGGCGTTTGATCCGCCCGAGCCCTTAAATTCTTAAGCCTCGGTCGTACGAATGTCTGTCCAACGATCGGCCCGATAACAGGACTACAGTGTGACGTTGAGACGCTTAGTCGGTTAATACGCTTAGTCGGTTAATCCGTACAGAGCGGCAACATGCGCTCCCGGTTACGATGTTTGGCGCTGATTAACAGTTCCTATAGGAATGAAAAGTAGTTTGTATTAGGCTTCAAATATCGTTAAAATACAGAGAATGTAACTCGTGGAAATCTTGCATGATCATCAGGGCCGCGTATTTTTTGAATGCTTTGCAATTCTGCATAAGCAAAATTCTGACAGGACGGTCAGGCTCGAGTTCTTATTTGTATAACCTGCATTCTGCGCTTTTCTCATAATCCAATTCTACTGTAAATGATATTCCCAATTTTGCCTATCTAAATTATCACGGTTCCCTGAATATGTATGGTCACGTATTAAACTAATACTTTAATGGAACAGCGAGCGATACACATAGAATGGAAGCCCAGTTTATTGTAGATATATTTTGATTTTCATATCATATGACCATTTATTTACAAAACAACATTTTTACTTTCATACATGGTAATAATGTGCAGATACAATACGAAACGTGTGTCACCATCGCAGTAAGAATCTCGCCGCCCAGGAAAAAGCAGAGATAAAAGTATTTTATATGGTATGAAACCAAATAAAAAACTATGGAAACCTGTAACCTCCTCTGGGGAAAGATGCCGATTACCATCTTGTTGCCGAAATATCGTGTATATGAAGAGAAAGATATGTATATATTTTGTTTGCAGACAAATAATTCTTACGTTTATATCACAAGAGGACATGTACTATTTTGAATAAATATACACATGGAACTTAATTAAGCACCCTCTGCGTTTTCGCAGTGGTGTTAATAGAAACTGTCATTACTTCTTTCATGCTATCTGTTAGATGGCCAAAAGTGATTGCGGAAAGAATGATCTATTAACAAATGAAAGACATCACAAAGATGAAAATATGCAGTATTTTAATGGCGCTAATTACACATATCTATCACCAATGTTTTTGATGGAAAAATGTTCTCTCGACAAGTATGGTGCTGTAACGGTCCATTATGAAACAATGTCGGTAATTACTGACGAAAAGTGTAACCTGTGATCTCCAGGACACAACAGCAATGTCTGGCGTCAGTAGCGAGTGCATCCACCATGTGCCCTGTTGACAGCATGACCACCCCCACTCCCTTATGCTACCCCCCCCCCCCCACTCCCTTATGCGTCAAATGATCGGTCCGCTGTTCTATCGCGACTAGTGGAAACTGCGTTGCGTCTGGGTAAAACTCTTATTCACGACTGCCCACGTGGGGGCGCTGAGTACTAGGACGCACTACACGTCTATACTTGACTTCAACTGTTGGTTATGAACTACTAAATAAGGGAACATGCGACTTGGAGCATTTGACACCCAAAGTTGTGAGTAGGATTAAATAGGCCCGATTGGATGATTAGTTCAATATATCAGTCGGCTTTGAAACCTTAATTAATTTTTTTTGGTCCACTTTAGGAACGATTAAAAAGTTTGTAATTTTGTGCCGGAAGGTGTGAGAATCTCTCAAAAACATGAGGCATGAAAAAAAGTGTCATGGGGACCATACGGTAATAGGGAAAATTTAAATTGAAATTTCATGTGGCAACATATTTTTTTCCAGTTTATTTTTTTCAAGAGGTGTTGCACTCTGTGGATGTATAGGTAATTTTGTTTCAAAACAACTTCGTGTGTTGTACAGAGAGTGAAAGGTTAGCACTGTGGTCATTGGGATTTATTTAGGCGTTCATAACCTGTTGCAAAATCTGCATGTGCATGTTTCGAAAGTTGGGGAGTCTAAGAGTTGCTCGCCGCTACTCGATCGTTCTCGCCAGGTACCTCGGCTTCCTCCACAAAAAATATCTGAGAAAATATATGACCCAAGCAACTGAAAATGTCGTTAAACCCCAATAGACAAACATTGTATGAATAAGTGCAAATCTGCGAAGCACGACAAGTACATTGCTGATTACTGCCCTTGATGTGCAATGCCAATTTTGTTGACTCTGCCAAACGAACGTTGGAGAGTCGTGACAGTTCGCCACTGCTCGCCGTGCTCGGTGCTTCTCTGCGGCTTTCCCCATCTGTAAAATTGTCCGACACGATAAAACCCTGGTTGTTGAAAGTGTCGTTAAATTTTGAAGAAACAAGCAAACTCCAAATATTAATTCAGCAATAGACTTATTATCAGCACGTTTTTGATCGACACGCCACAACTTTTCAAATCCGTCTTCATCAATTTTATCACATCTGTCCGAGCGTTGAAAGCGTCCTCTGCTTTGTTTACCTGTTGAAGTGTTACTGCCATCGTCAAAACAAGTATGCCCTGCATAAAAATGTGTGTAACACCGTTTAGTTGCCAGATTCAATGTCATACAAGACTCTGCATGGGGATAGGAAACATTTCGACCTGGCATGATGGGGATACAATACACATCTAACAGGAAAACATGCACATTTTCGACTCTGTGTTTAACCCTTTACCGGCCAGCGCTATACATAAAAATCGCCTGTTAATTTTCATTATTTGTTCCTTTTTTGTCTCAAAAACATAGGTTATGACCCCTCTTTGGAACGAGCTCTTCGTGTTTTTGAGACAAACAATTAAAAAAAATAGTTATTCAAGAATTTCTTTTGCAAGTGTCCTCTGCTTTTTAGGTTAGGTAAAGGGTTAACAATGTTTCGGCCCGGCGGGGAAATTTGTTGAAGGCGGAGCCAAAATCTGAGCTTTTCTCGAATTTAAAGGCAGCAGAAGAGACATATCATACGTGGGAATCTTTGGTCGCAGTTCAACCCTTTGAACCCGGGAGACCGCTTTTCCGTTCCAGAAACACAATACCCCATTTGGTAGGATGGCTGCTAAGTTAAATTGTAGGGTAGACTGATCAATATTTTCATCGTGCAGCCCCAAGGCTGCACGTTGAAAATATTAATTAGACCACCCAGCTGGTCTACCCATAAATAATAAATGTGGACTCGACCAATTGCTTCCATTTAACTGACATGCAAGATACCACCAGTGTTCAAAGGGTTAAGAGTACGGATTTTGTACGTCTTCCGACAAATTCCCAATAAGATTGCAATGACGAAACGACAAATGAAAACAAAATTCAAGCCTTTTCGTGGGGGACCCACGTTGACTCCCTGGTGGTGATATTATAGTGTAAACATTATACAGGTAGGTAAAGATAACGCCGTGCCGTCCCTTCATGTCTCTCTCTGACTTCTTCAAATATTTCTGGAATAAGATGTGGGATGGGAATGGGGTGGAGACGCGTTTCCTTTGTGCCTCTGATCAGAGAAAAAGTATTTAGATATCACGTTCTGCTTTGTTTCTCACAATGTTTATCTCATATGGCACTGTGTATTCGCCTACAAAACAAGACTGTAATTATTTCCCTGTATTTCTTGATACAACTATATCTGACCCATGTTTGCGCGAACATTGCTTGAATATGTCCGATTGTCAGGAGTATCGCTAAGGGAGGTTAGGGGGTGTAATGCCCACCCAATAATTCTCCGGTCGGGACAGGTACCTTCTCAAAAGACTGGATTTCATACCTAGACTTCGGTCATACAAATGCAGGTTTGCAGAACCCGATTCGGGTTGCATAACCAACAAGGAGTACTCGTATGGTATGTGTTAACCCTTTACGATATCAAAATTTATTATTTTAAATATCATTTTTAAAAAAGTTTTCAAAAAGTTTCAACAAAACCATATCGAGGGGTCACATGATATGGTTTTGTTGAATTTTTTTGAAAAATACATTTTTTTCAACTGCTGAATTTGCATATTGCGTGGGCGGATGCGGGCGATTCGTTGGGTAAAGGGTTAAAAAAATTATAAAGCCGCGTCACGTCGACTTTACGTATATTTTATTTATACACCCCAAAATAAGTTTTTGAGAATTCTTCGACAGACTTAATATTCCAACCACATCATCAAGGCATGCCTTCGTTGCAACGAAAGTATGCCGTTATGATGTAGTTCGAATATTAGTCATTCGGGACCTGAGCCATCACAGTCGGGGCAAATCAGGTTCACCCCCCCCCCCCCCCCCCACACACACACACACTCTTCCCTGCCGGCCATCAAAGCGACTGCCGATTTGTTGTATGTGCACATACGTATGCTTCTCTGCGAAGTATCCAGACGTATGTACGGACGTCATCCAGAATGTGACGGGACAAGTCTGTAAGTTCATTTAGCGGTGTGGTACGTCTTGTAAGGACAATAACTTAACTTACAATTTACAACCTTATCGTCCAAGGTTGAACTAGATGCATAAATACTAATCTATAACGATGTTGCCTTACGTTTCTAAAACTAAAGAGAATATTAGAATACTTTTTACAAATGTTTGAACCCTAACATCTCCTGTACTATTGGAGAATACCTTTTGGAGATACTTATCCGAGGATATCTGGTCAACCTATTTCTCAGGGTATAAAGGGTGGTGGTGTGGGGGTACATGTTGGACTTCTTCACCCGAGTACTTCTTTTGGATGGTTGGATAAAAAAACAACCTTATAAATTATTGTGATGAGTTGACGGTAACACGGTTTGAGGTTTACGGCTCTGAGCTTATTTTCAACCGAGACGCGAAGCGTAGAGGTTGAACATACGCTCTGAGCTGCAAACCTCAGACCATGTTACCGTCAACTCATCACAATAATGTATATGTTCCAATAAGACACTACCCATAGCCTAAAACCTACATCCTGAAACACGAGAGTCTTATTTACCAAACTTGTGATCGTTAAAAGTTGCCTTGTTCAACGAAACTTTTAACGATCACAGGTTTAGTAAATAAACCTCTCGTGTATCTACGACGGCACTGGATAAATAATCAATAAACTAGATAAACTCATTCCATCTTAGTTCAAATCGTAAATGGGTTTGTAATTTAAACAAAATTTCATCCGGAACACCTTCTGCTGCACACGTGAAACAGCCAGAAAAATGAAGCGGCTTGCTTGTCACTCGGTTGATGAATCAGTTACGAAACGGACGACGTCATTGCAAATATTTCACGTTGTGACGTCAGACGGTAACATTTGCCACTTGAGCCGTAAACATAGCATATATTAAGCGAGCTCTCGTCCAATCAGAGGAGGAGAATTTTAGTCTTATTGGAACATTATAAGTTATTCTGTTTGTTGACAGGGGACATGGTCTCACGTTCCCTGCATGAAATTTATATTTCACCGAGGCGTCAGCCGAGGTTGAATATATGATTCGTGCAGGGAACGTGAGACCATGTCCCCTGTCAACAAACATAATAACGTATATGTCCCGTTCTTACACAAGTAAAATTGAATTGTTGTAGGCCTACAGCGAATATTAGAAAGCAGACGTTGTTTCGGTAAAGTGTTAACTTTTGTCATAACAGACTGCAGTGATTTCCCTTTATTCAGTGTTTACGTACGCAATCAACGGGGTGATATGCTCTCGATTCGTTTCAGTTTATGTTACAGTAAATTAATGAAAAGAGACCTTATCATCTAATCGGTTTCATAAATAATTACCCATGTTTACATAACTAATATTTTTGTACGTAATAACGGCACTTTTGTGTGTATTTTACTTCAGTTAAATGTATTTGTCTCAGTTGATTTCAAGTGAAAAAAGACATTGCGATAAACCGTTGCTCATGGCAACGAGACGCTTTCCTTGACAGGGGTCATAAGAATCGCTGACAGTAGACATATGCGCGTGCCCGGCGACATAAAATAAAATCAACGAGGCATTGACCAATCACTGCAAGGTATTGCGGTTGGTATCGGGACATAAGAATATCTAACATTTAATTCATTTTTATTCCGTTCACAGTATACAATCACTTTTGAGGTTCAATTGCCCAAGACATCGTCTTCGCCTAATATATATTTAAAACAACAGGAACGCAAAGCGTGGTATATGCCCCAACGGTGTCATAAAAGGGAAGGGAAGTCTTCTCTCGGGAGCATATGCCCACGACGGTGTCATAAAAGGGAAGGTAATTCTCTCGCGGGACATAACGAAATCAAAAGGAAGCTTCCGGTAGACACCAATAGTGCATAAAGAATTGATTTAAGTCAGCATTCATAAGATATTGGACGGAAGCCAAATTCATATGGTGGCCATATTGAATTGGCCAGCTGATTCAAAATCAAAAGGAAGCTTCCTCTAGAAACCAATAATGCATAACCAAAAATTTAAATTGATTCAAGTCAGTATTCATTAGTTATTGGACGGAAACCGAATTCAAGATGGCCACGATGGAAGCCATAATGAATTGGCCACTGGCGACCATCTTGGATCAGCTGACAGGGCGGAAATCGAAAGGAGGCTTCCTCTAGACACCAACAATGCATAATTAAAAAATAGTGTTGTCCCACTCATCATATCTAAGACACATATGAAATTAAGTTAACCCTCTGATACTTTTCTACGTTTTATGACGTACGAAATCAAACAGCGCGTTGATACGCTGTGGTCATTTGTTTTGTTATTATGTTTCGATTTTTTTCCTATTTTCTTCCGAATAATGCTCAGTGGCAACCGTTGAACCAAATGTTATCGCAGCTTAAAATTCTGATATAATCCTGCTGTCAAGACTTCTTAACTGATTGAGTGCCAGAAGCCGTTATTAGGGCTTTCAAAAAATGAGGATACCAGACCAAAAACCAACGCTTTCCTTGCTTATATTTCAAATTCAGTCAAACACAAATAATATTTTGTTTATATAAATTTGTTTATTACAAATTATTGGAGAGTGCCTTTAGGCACTCTCCAATAATTTGTAATAAAACAAGTTTTCAATAACAAATTCAGATCATCAAAAATAATCTAGCCCTCAACGAGATAATCACAAATGTGAAAAATATCTTGTTATTTGTACTTTCCGACGTTTGACGTCGCATTTTGAAAAAAAAAAACGTTGAAAACACTGAATTCCCAGTGATGTTTGAACGTCAGGATAATTCAAGTCTCAAAGGGTTAAGATTGGTCCAGCAAAAGTTTAGTTATAGAGCAGAAACCTGTTTCGAGAACATTTAATATTGATGGTCAGTGTGACATGGTCCCGTGTCGCATCAGCGGACATCATGGCAAAAATAAATAGTACTGTTCCACTCATCATACCTAGTCCACATATGAAGTCAAGTTATGATTGGTCCTGCAAAAGTTTAGTTGTAGAGCAGAAACCTGTTTAAAGAATATTTAATATTGTCCTGTGTCGCATCATCGTCTAAGTGAATAGGATTCTTCCACTCATCGTACCTAATCCACATATAAAGTTATGTTAAGATTGGTCCTATGAAACTTTAGTTATTGAGCGGAAACCGGTTTCAAGTACATTTAATATTGAAGGTCACAATGACCTTGCCCTCCGGCATATCACCATCAAAATGAATAGGATTCTACCTCACATCCAATCTAACCTCCACACTGAGTAATATCAAAATCAGTCTTGCAGAACTTTAGTTATAGAGCAGAAACCAAATTCAAGTGTATTTATTATTGGAGGTCACTGTGACCTTGACCTTCAGCACATCATGGTAAAAATAAAGAGGCTTCTTCCAATCACCTTACCTAACCCACATAGGAAGTTTGGTAAAGATCCAGCTGGTAGAATTTTACTTAATTTCCGGAATGCAGCGGAAATCTGTTTCAATTACCTTTAATGCTGAAGGTCACAGTGACCTTGTCCTTCAACACATCAATATCACAGTGAGCAGGGTTCTATCTCACGCCATACCTAACTTCCATACTGACTTATATCAGATCAGTCTTGCAGAACTTTAGTTTTAGAGCGAAAACCATTTTCAAGTGTACTTTACATTGGAGGTCACTGTGACCTTGACCTTTGACACATCATGATCAACATAAACAGGTTTGTTCCACTCACCATACCTAACCCACATATGGCGTTCGTTTGGTAGAGATCCGGCTGGTAGAACTTTAGTTAATAAACGGAATGCAAAATGTTAAAGGTCGGACGACGGACGCAGTACATGGTGATAACATAATGCCCCCTTCCCAAAGAGGCCGGGGGCATAAAATGACCCCCCCCCCACCAAAAAAAAAAAAAAAAAAAAAAAAAAAAAATACCACCCATAGGTGGTCCTCTGACTTTATACTGACTTGGGACAGTTCCAGTTTGTTTGATCTTTGTCCAGAAGATAAATACCAAATACCGTTAGCGTCATTACTACTTTTCTTTCTTCTTTTATCCTTTTTTATTATAAAAAAACATCTATTTACAACACCTATTTAGATCATAAGACTGATTGGCTTCTTGCGGGTCATGAATTCAATCACTAAATCCATAATACAAAGTCTCGATTCTTTTGTTAGAGGTTTCTCGAACATATCTTCACACTCCTTCTGTACTGGTGATGGGTTCATTCCAGAAGTATTATAATGCAACAGTAGATGTACGCCATTCTTGTTCACTCTTGCAAGTGCAAAACATGCAGTGATTCTTTCTGTAGCTGTCACTAGAAGAAGAAAATCTAATATTATTGCGTCGGTGGAAATATTGCCCACCCATGGAAAGTGATCAGTCAACGGCGTCATACAGCAGCCCCTGAGGATGATAACACGATAAAAAACCAACAAAAACAAAGAGCATTCACAGGACAAACGGTTTCTTGTGGCAAATGTATGATCTGTAATCAATGCTTCTTATTTCATACCCAGAATTACAAAAACAGGTGATCTTAATTATAAGCGCTGCGTATCTATGTACATTTTGCCTTTCTACTCAACTGGGGATGAAAAAGAGAAACACGGAACACGTGGATCGAGTTTAAAGCACACCAAAGATCTTGAGACGCTGCAACATTTTTGTTTCTTTATATTAATTCAGCTGCTATAAGAAGAAACTTCGGAGACAGAGACAGGAGATCATATTTTACTGCAGAAGTTGAATTTGTAAAGAGAAATATCAAAATCGTTATCCTTTCCCAATCGGATAGAACTGTATAAAATTCTGGAAAAGAAATTCAGTTATTTTTATTCCACTCAGGTCGTGAGGTGTGGTGATTTGAAGTCATTTATAATGTTAACATGTAGAAGCACGGAAGTGTAACAGATGACCGGCTAATTTTTTTAAAAGCAGAGACATAGCAAGGATAACCGATTGTGTGTACGTGTACGCATGCCTTGATGATGTAGTTCGATTATTATTTTGTCAATGGGTATTATAGTTACTAAACTTGAGAAATGTGTGGCTGAATACATATAGTAGTCGTGATGCATGGGCTAATTTAGGTCTTTAACGTACACGATAGGCAGACGATACTTGCAAATAAAAATTTTTGAATAATTTTTTTTTTCATTTTGGCGTCAAAAACATAGCTCATGGCCCCTCATTGGAACGCGCTCAACGAGCTCGTTCCAATGAGGGGTCATAAGCCATGGCTTTGAGGCAAAAAATGAAAAAAAACAGAGTTCGATAACGCCACGGTAGACCCCGCCATAGTGGCAACCAGAAAACTGGTACATTATTTGTTATATCACAACAGAAAATAAAGCATGCTCCAGCAGAGTGCAGGGACACATGAGATTTGTTATAAATCAATGTAATGTTTTATTATTTGTACAATGCACATGTAAATATTCTGTGTCTGTAAGACACATTGATGCCCCAGCGTGTTCTACCATATATATTCTGCTTGAAACTTGTACAAATAACCTTGAATTTTAGGTTTTTTTTAGAGTACGCGAGACCGAAATCACCAATGGTGAATTGTCCAAAATATTATGGGAGCAAAATGTGCTATATTCTCTAATGGTTTATTTGCAATGGAAAGGCTTAAGTTAGGGCTACGTTTTTTTCGCGAGGGAAAAGACCACCGAAGTACCAAACGTTATGTCACAATGGGTCTTGCCAACAATTAATTTCTGATTTTTCATTTTCATTTAAACCTTCTTTCTTCTTAAATCTTCGGAATGTGCGCATGCTTGCTCTTTGATGGTCATGTTTCCAATGTTTCATCAAAATTGGTTTATGCAGGTTAGTGTTGGGTGAGTTGCGCAAACGCAAACTTTCAAAAAAGAATCAATATTAAATCAAAGTTCCAAAGGAGACAACTTGGTAAAATTGACGCAACTTGAAAACTGATAAATTTTCACATTTTCACTTATTATTCACGTTGATAAAAATTGTGATTAGAATTTAATTGTAAATGTAGAAGAAGTTCTGCAAAAAATAATTCCAAAGAGAAATCTGGACTGAATATGTCTTGGTTAAAAACGCCGCAGACTGAAAAACTAGGAGTTTGTGCATATTTAGTTGTCCATATTTCGTTCGTCGAAAGATCATTAGATCCAACGAACATTTGATCAAATGGATACTTTGTCGAATGGATACCTGTGTCACTCTATTTGAGGCCAAGAGTTGGGATTACAACTTTATTATTTTTTTATGTAATTTAATTTGGACTAAAATATACACAAGTCATAAGATTGGTGGAAAAAACACAAATCACAGTAGTATGCCGAAGATTGCTGGCGAAATCTATGGGAGCCTTCGATTAAATAATATTTATTTGCTTGTGTCACGCTATCTGGTAAATGGTCAATTAGAAATAATGCGGTTAACTAAACCTCTAGTTAGCTATAACATTGTTTCGCGTTTTCGAAGCAGACATGCACGTGGGGAACATGGCAAGCGATTTTCCCTTTATAGTTTAACTAAACCAACTTATCATTCCGTCGATCGTGGATTTGAATTTGCGATTGTTCACGGGTACTTTGAACGTAAACAGTTTAGTCGTGTTATGGCCGTTTCAGACAATCAGTAAATTGTCTAGTTGTTTCAAAAGAGGCATATCTTACCAAGCCAGGTTTGGGTCGCGGTGGCTCAGTAGGTAGAGGTGCAGGCTGCAAGCCGAGAGGTCCTCGGTTCGAATCCCACCTGCGGCAACCGCGTTGTGTCCTTGGGCAAGACACTTCACCCACACTGCCCACGTGGGGGCATGGTGATGCTGTGAACTAAGGCGTACTCGATGCACATCGATGGTGCACTTGTCTTCAACCAATGCTAACTCTGCTTGTGTGGAGTTAGTGTGTTGGGGAGCTGACAGTTGCTCGCCGTTGCTCGGTGGTTCTTTCAGGGTACTTCGGCTTCCTCCACCCGTAAAACTGTCATGGTCATGATTAGCCATTGTGCAGAAGTATGTGACCTTAAACACCAATAAATAAATAAAATACCAAGCCAGGAGAGTTCCGAGATATGTTGCCAGATATCACAGAACACGAGCTCATGTCCACGAAATGCCAAAGGAGTCGAACTCAAACAAAATTCGCATTAATATCTCTATCCATATCGAATTACAAAGCACTCGTTAAATCAGAATTAATATGTTTAAACTTTGCGTTCCGACTGTATAAAGAAGGAAGCAGAATTCTGAGGGGCAGTTGACCTGAGGGCACTCAGAGAAGGTCCGAGTTTAGCCTTGGCTGTCAAGGGTCATAGGCACCGAAATTGAAAGTCCACGTATTGTCGTACCCCTGTGAGGGCTGTAAGGAACCGATAGTAGTTTGTTAACGGTTGCGAACCGTAGTGGCATAGTAACCAAAGAAGTAAAAGCTGTAACGTTGAGGTCCAGAAACCGTATTAAGAGCTTGAGTAAGCGCTTGAATAGCTCGCGAGATAAAATAGTTTTAGGCGCTGCGAGAATTGGTGATGTTGAGAACACTTTGCAGAATATTTTTATGTAAGCTTTGTTAAATATATATCTGAAGGAGAAGAATAACTTGACCCCGTAAGAGCCAGGCAAGGCGCAAAGTCATCGTGAACTGTGGTAGACGCCGATTGAATCGTGATTGAACTGTGAGAACGCTGATGGAGTCACACAAGCAGAACATTATACGGGTTAAGCCCGAATGAGTATGAAGTTAACCCGGCGAGGAGGAAGCAACGAGAAGTGAATACTGAATAGACACTTTGTATGTATCACAAACCGTGAGAAAATGAAAATGATGTGAGGTTGATCCAGCGGACACAGCTAGTTGTGGGAGACGTCGAGGGCCCTAAAGAATAAACTTTTATGCGCGTAATTAGTGTATTCTTATGGATAATTTTGTGAGTAATTTGTTTCATATTTTATTTCTTCGCATATGTAAAAAAATAATCTTTCCAGTGAATTATCGTTGATCACCCTTTGGCGTTGTAAGTCACAGGCACCTTCAGGAATCCTAAGAGTCCCAAGCGGATAGGGCATTGATAAGGTGGCAAGGTTTACGTTCCAACTGGGGTTCAGACCGACAGTCACTGTCTGTCGGCTGAGCACTGTTAAGAACATAAATTTTCCTCCATCATTTCGAACATCCATTTTACCCCTGTAATTCTACGACAACCTGGTCGAATAGACATTTGGTCGAATACAATTTTTGTCGAACTTTCGTCGAATTTTCGACGATAGTTGTTTGAAAATTTTTAATCAGGTTAATTTAATTATTTTTGCTAAACACTGTTCAGAGATTGGGGGATAGGCGTGGGAAATATATATACTTTACACAAATAACTTTACTGGCGAAATAATTTGTGTCTTAGTTTAAACGGTATTTATTTCCAGTTCTCAAATATACTGAGTCAAAAAAGAAAGTATAATAGAAACAAATGTGAAAAATAGCATAAAGGATGAAATATAATAGTTCTAATGTTGCATGTTTGTGGACAAGAAATCGCGCAAAGAGTTCAATGACATGTTGTTGTTGTCCACCCGACCGTACAAATTTTGCTACGGATTTCAAAATAGCACGTGCTACCCGAGAATGTCAAATTGAATGGGTGACCGACGATTTTCTTTGTGTTATATTGTGCTAGAGAGCCCGGGTTATTGAGAAAACACGCTAGTTTTTGTCTTCCGACATTTAAAAAAAAATGCCAAGGTTAACCGAATTCAGAGGTTGCGTGCCATTGGTATGCATGAGGCTGGGATGCCTCCAGATGAGCTCGATGCTGAGTTCGGAGTCACTGTGGCTACTATTTACCGTCTCAATGGAAGGTATAGAACCACTGGATCTACTGCCGACCGCGTTCAGGTCGACCAAGAGTTACGATCTCTGCACAAGCCCGACACATCAGGACGTCTCACTTGCGGGATCTTCTCCTTCCGGCGACGAGGACAGCAGCAATTACTCCTGGTAGAATTGACAATAGAATCAGTGCACAAACTGCGCGTGATAGACTCGCTGAAGACGGAGTCCGAAGTAGGCGTCCATACCACGGACCAATCCTTACCCAACGTCATCGTACCGTCAGAATGGAATGGGTACGTCAGCGTTTTCGGTGGACTCAGAAGCGTTGGAGCACAGTTCTTTTTAGTGGTTGGGCAAGTGTATATCGCCGACGAAGAGAACGGTTTTCGGATGCTTGCGTCCGGGAATGTGACCCTTTCGGTGGGGGTAGTGTAATAGTTTGGGCAGGAATCTCCTTTCATCATCGAACGCAGTTAATCTTCATCGATGGTAATCTGAATGAACAGCGATATGGGGTCGAAATTCTTAACGCTGTTGTTGTCCCGTTGTTCAACGCTAACGTCGAACTGCAGTTATTCCAGCAAGACAATGCCCGACGTCACGTGGCGCGTATCGGTCGTGCTTTTCTTGAGGAGCAGAGCATCGAACTTCTTCGAAGCCTGGCCCCCACTTTCGCCAGATTTGTTGCCAGTCGAGCATCGTTGGGATCAATTGGACCGCCGGGTACGACTTCATGATCTTCAGACGTTAGGCGATTTATGTAATGTTCTCAGGCAGGAGTGGGACGCAATAACCCAGGGTGACATCCAGAGACTTATCGGGTCCATGTGCCGTCGACGTCTTGCCACCCAAGAGGCAAACAGTGGACAGACACGCTATTGACCGTATGTGTGAACTTTTAATTTCACCCCATGTCCGAATTGCGACGTCCTGGCGTGACGCTGGCAACAGTAAAAACATGAAATTATGTAAATTCAAAATTCATATAGCTAGACTCGAAATATGAATTTACAAAAATTTGTTTGGGATTAAAGTCGATAATACTGAAAAAAAATGCTCCTCAAAGTTTATTATACTTTCTTTTTTGACTCAGTATACATACAATTATATCAGTTATAGTAAGTGTGGATCCAACTGAAAGCTGTAAGCTTATACGAGTTTTTTTCTACAAGTAAAACACTTGAACGAAATACAGTCGAGAAGACAGGTACACATACAATCAAGATTACCGTACAAACCCTATAACGGTGAATTATTCTTTACACTTTCAAGTTAAAGTTATGATTTAATAGTAGGTTTTGTACAGGGGAAAATACGAGATAATTGTATGTGTATGGCGGAAGAAGAGAAGAAGAAAAGGGGGAGCAATGGTAGAAAATAGTTTTTGATTATAATGGTTATAAATAACCTTTTGCTGAACCACCTCCATTCCGTACAATTGATCTATCTGGATAATTATCGGTTTTTGAGATAGTTTATCTCAGGTGAGTAACTTTCATTAATGTTTATCAAGAAGTATTGACTGCTGACTCAGGACAGAAGAATAAGAATGTCAGAAGAACTAGAGAATTGTAATTTGTTGGACAATTTACGGGCTTTCCCAAGTTTTAATGTGAAAAAGCAGACTGACACGTACATTTACATAGGAGAGAGAAAAGGCACCAATATCAAAAAGCTAAATGCGCTTTCTGCTATTTGCAGTGATAGACAAGAACTACAATCCAACCAGCACATGTACCATGGCCACACAGTCTTACCCCACCCGTTCAGGAAGAGTAAAGCATTCTCTGATAGACCAAACAACTAACCGCCATTTGTATGTGAAGAATCAGTAATGGAGTGGTTCAGCAAACCAGCTTACCGGATAACTGCAACGCGTGGAGGGAATTGCAACCAAACCACCTGCAGAGCGGAACTATTATCCAAAGTATCACTTTCAAGTTCCGTACATTGCGATAAGAAGCACAAGCAATACCCCAGCCAACGGGACTCGGGGTTCAACCTGGAGATCCATTGGCCAGAGCTTTGTCCGTTCTTATTGTGCCAAAAACAAATTTGCAATTATTGCTTGGGCGGAATCTCCACGCCATGGGCGATCCATCCACAACACACCCTCCACGCATTGTGTCTTGTAATGTATGTTTAGTGAAGACAGTTATTTGAAAATACTGTGACGTGGCGTCCTCTGCTCTCGTGGATTTTGGGGATCGGAGCCACCCACGTTAACACCACAGTAGGAGTGACCATGAGGGAAGAAGGATCCGGATCACTTCGGAGAAAAAATAACAAAGTGAGGCACCGTCATTTCGATCAGAACTGAGTTTTTGGTAACTAGATCTCGAGGAGGAACGATGTTGAGTGTCCACATATTTACAGAGGCAGTCCATCCTCCCACCATTTGTGGTTGTTCAAACATTAAGTGAAACTCCCAGGTTCACGAATAAACTGATGCACCGCTTCAAATATTATTCGATTATCGCGAGCACAATAGAATATCCGCGCAGCAAGGTATTACAGCCAAACAAGAAAGGAAGTAAGCACAGTGTATCACTTCTTATTCGATTATAGTTTGGACATTTTAGAAGAAAGTGTTCAGTTGATTCGCTTTCACCGCATATGCAGTTTGGCGAGGTGGCCAGGTGGTTCACAAAGAGGTGCTCATTAAGATGACTGCATCGTAATCGTAGTCTGATGTGATATACCAGCGCTTTGCGGGATCTCGAATTGTGAAAGAATTGTGGTTGTCGGCGCACGTTCTGGTTTAGATAGTTTATGAAATCTGTTAGAGAAGCTATTTTCTCCAGTGTTCAAAATAACTTTTTTTCTTTGCGTAGCAAAATGCTACACATTTCAGAAAAATGAATAGCATTTTGTAAAAATTCCATAGCTATTTTTGTATACCAGAGTTATGTTATGCTGTTTTGTATTGAATTCTTCTGAGTAGATGGAATAGTTTCCATCCATTTCTGGGCATTTCCAAATGATCTTCAACACATGAAACATTTACTATCTTTTTTTTTTAACTGAACTGCCTTTAAGGGTTGTATGGACTTGGATATTTCAAAGGGCGTCTTGGTTGTTCAATAGAGTTCTCAAAATGGAAGTTGGGATTTTTAATTTGATGGGCTTGAAGTTATTTTTAATGGACATTTTATGCAAAATGTTGTAAAAACAGGAAGAATTTAAACCAATAGAATTCATCTTACATATGAAGTTGCTAATGATACTTGATGGAGAGTTAATCTGAGTTATGCCTGGAATGTTCCACAATCAGAAGTAAAGCATCAGTGAACTAGTTTTCAAATTTGTTTGCAAATTTTCATTTACATTTTGCGATACAGGATAATCAACTGCAGCCTAATAGGCTGCAGTTCATTATCTTGTATCGCAAAATGCTATACATAATTGAATATTGTATAGCTTTTTGCAAGTTTTGCATAGCAAAAAGCGACGCGACACCGCTTATTTTGAGCCCCGATGTTCTCTGATGTTGGCAGGGGTATCATTCCATAGTTTGGTTGTTGATGGAATGAATGATGGTTTATAATTTTTCGTTCGACAAAAAGGGACACGTCCATCGATTTTGAGCATAACGTAGGTCACGTATTTGATTCACTGATATTGGTGGTGGGATTCTATTGGAAATATAAAGGCGGTACAAGATTATGATACATTTAAAAATACTGTGTTAGCTTATGTTTTTCCTGCCTTGTCTGTAGTGATTCCCAACCAGTTTCTTCATATAATAAGATTCTGCTGGCACTCAGCGTGGCACCAGTAATAATGCGGGCAGCTGCAATTTGAATATTTTCGAGATTCTGTGAGTCATTTTCTGTACAGTTGTCCCAAACTGTATCTGCATATTCAAGTGGAGGCCTCAGGAAGGCAAAATAAATTTTTGCAAATGTTTTGCGTTCTAGAAGAAATTTATGTTTCCTAAGAAGGTCCAGGCGAGATAGACTTTTGCGCAGATATGTTCTTTGTGGTTATTCCAAGTACAAAATTTCAGTTGAGGATTATACCTAAATGTTTATGTTCTTTGACTTCTTTAATGGGGATATTGGTCATTACAAGGGAAGGGTAATCAACCGGGGCCCCTCTGACGTGACATGATCATGCTGTTAGTTTTTCCAGGGTTGAATTCTACTAACCATGAATGAGCCCACTGTCCTATTCTGGCTAAATCGTTGTTCAAAATACAAAAGGCCTGGTGTGAATCTTCAACAACTAAGTAGAGTTGTATCATCCACGAACAAACGTGTGCTGCTTGTTATGCCTATAGTTATGTCGTTAATATAGATCAGGTAATTTGTGTTTTGGGGCTCTAACAAATAAAAACTTCACAAATATTTTTTTTATTTTGTACCTTTTCGAAACAAGCATATGTAGTAGATAACGAAGAACACAAAAAAAAAAACCCAACAAAAAAACAAAAAACAAAGAAACAGATATAATAGTTTGGGGAGGGGGATTGGTAACAAATATATAGCGGATATTTAGTAGTGTTTTTGAGTGGATACCAAAAATTATCTTATGAGTGGCCGAGACAAATGTTTATTTTTCGCGAGCGCTTACGAAAAACACCAACTTAACCCTTTACCTAACGTGAAAAGCAGACGACACTTGCAAAAAAAATTCTTGAATAACTAATTTTTTTCATTTTTTGTCTCAAAAACATAGGTTATGACCCCTCGTTGGAACGAGCTCGACGAGCTCGTTCCAATGAGGGGTCATAACCTATGTTTTTGAGACAAAAAATGAAAAAAATAGTGAAAATTAATTGGCGATTTTTGAGAATAGCGCTGGCCGGTTTTGGCCGTTACGTTGGGTAAAGGGTTAATCACAAAAATGTAAGTCGCCTTAATTTTGCAGACTGTCACTCGGAGTAAATAAGAATGCAACAAATAATGCAGTACGAGCTGAGTTAGGACGATATCTTTGTTTATCGACGAAATATTACAACAAATCAAATATTACTATAAATTAAATTCCCAGGATTCTACCACATTGCTTGGTGAAGCATTTTGTGAAACAATTAAGGAATGATCGTTTCTTTTTGTCTATTTCTTGAGTTATGAACCCCAAAAAACAAAATCCAAACTGTGTAAATGGGCGTACCCATTTACGCGATGTTTGGACTTTGTTTTTTGGGGTTCATAACTCAAGAAATAGACAAAAAGAAACGATCATTCCTTATAATTAAACGTTTGCGACCCAAATAAATAAATAGTGTTTGTCGTCCTCTACTTCAGCGAACAAAGACTTAAAAACTAAAACTGGTAGACATATTATTTTTCTGGCATAAAATAGGGCGCATATTATTGAAATGCAGGTAGCAATTGACACACTTTCCAAGTCAAATGCACTAATGTCATTAATTTTTTTATTGACCAATGAATTACGTAATGCAAAGAAAACGTCATAAGCCACGCCTCCCTCAAATTTCATTCAACTGTTCACTTCACGTAAAAGTTACGTTCCGTGGTAGGTGGAAGTAGGCCATCAGTATTACATTGTATTTTGGTTTTGACCGTTTCCCGAGAACTGAAAAACACAGTTTGTAAAAGTCTAGTTAGATATAAAGCCAGATGACATTGCCGAATTCAGATTTGCAATGTCAAAATTGCCGTATTCCTCGTGACCAGCCATTGTTTACAATCGATTTGGGTAAAACGATGAACGCAGACGATCACCCAGTGTGCGTAAAAATTGAAATGTCAAATGAATACAGTTGTGAAGAAAAAGAAAAATTGACCCACCACGGTCATTTAAATATTTTATAAATAATTTCATGGTGATAAATTAGTAATATAAATTCATTTTTCTTTTCACATTCAGAACGTGCCAGTGTTCTAACTTCTATTGATTATTTATTGTTTATTGATGTTTAAGGTCACATATTTATGCACAATGGCTAATCATGGCCGCGACAGTTTTACGGGTGGAGGAAGCCGGAGTACCCGGAGAGAACCACCGAGCAACGACGAGCAGCTGCCAGCTCCCCAACATCGTAACTCCGCACTGCAGCACAGGCAGGGTTAGATTGGTTGAAGACATGCGTACCATCGACGTGCAGTACGCCTTAGTACACGGCGTCATCGTGCCCCCACGCGGGTAATGAAGATGAAGAGTCTTGCCCAAGGACACAACGCGTTGCCGCAGGTGGGATTCGAACCGAGGACCTCTCGGCTTGCAGCCTGCACCTCTACCTACTGAGCCACCGCGCTCCCTTCTATTGATTTGACACCATGTTGCAACTCCGAAGACTGGTATTTTAGGGGCGTGGCTTGGGGCGGACCTAATTGTGTTTTTTTCGGTTCATTGAGTTATGAAAAGAAAAAACAGAATCGTATGAGCCAATCGTTTTATCTGAAAACGCATGAACCGAAAAAAAGTTTAATTACAGAAGAATGAGCTCGAAAAGAAAATTCTGCATGAAAACTTTGGTTTATCAGACATCGACCAACTGTGTTGGTGTTGCGAAAAAAGGTATTAAAACGATTCTAACAGGAAAAGGTAAAAACAAAACAAGAAGAATAATTTTGTAATGCCATTCATGACGATAATAAAAAACAGGGTAAAAAATAAACTTTCGCAGCTTCAAAATTTAGAAAAATGTACGCATGTCATCTTGCTCGTCATCTTGTATAAAATGTGTCATCAAAGCTGAATCAGGGACGTGGCTAGAGGCTTCCGATTGGGGGTGGTGGTAGTGTAGGGTAGTGAATTTCCAACTAGGGAGGACCAGGAGGGGGACCCCCGGTCCACCCCCCTAGTTGGAAATTGACTGCAGAGAAAAATTTAGAAAATGAAGCCATGAAAGGGGGCATAAAATTGATTCTAGTGACTGGAATGCCAACACATTTATGATAGAATTATCAGGTTATTATTATTTAGTATTATTCTGGGAATTGAATATGCGCTAAACAAATGCTCAAATCAGATGTTATGCAGGAATGATCAATTTTTGATGTTTCATCATTTTGTAACTCTGAATGATGGAATAACCCAGGATAACGATTTTACATGAAGTGATTTTCTTGAAGTGCATTTCGAGGATTTTTTTATTACCATAAGTAAACGTACTATAGAAACAGTTGTCATTTTTGCCGATTTGAAACCGAGTTGGATTTTGGGGAGTAAAGGAGACATCAGCAATGAAGCTCTAAAATCCAGATAGATGAAATTTCCAACTACTCATGACTTGCCCCTCGAATCTTCAACTATAGGAAATTTTGGCCAGGATTGGGGGGGGGGGGGTGACACACCCCTCCCCTCACACCTCCTGTCGCCACGTCCCTGAGCTGAATCATAAGTTACGGAGGACATGCGCACACAAGAATTTCAGAGACAGATCTATACAAAATCGAGATTCATGTGGAGGTAATTCGGTTTGTTTATTTATTTACTGGGGTTTAACGACACTATCGACAGCCAGGGTCACCTCGCGTCGGAGATAATTCGTTTAAAATTGTCTAGGATTAAATATTCGGGAATATGCTAATATTCAATTATTAGTATTCATTTTAGAGACGTTTCATCAAAGTCGAAACATAATTGTTGGAGGAATTGCACACATTAATGCCGGATAGACGGATAATACAGCCCCATTTCGTGTAAAAAATTCCAAATTGTTTTTGGAAGATAATTATACAAGCTCTCAGGTCACAAGTCCATTTCTGTGAGAAATCCGATGTTCTTATAGGCTGTTTTCATGGCATTTGCGTGCAAACTACCGTTGATGAAATGCAACGGCCCTTTACACACAAAGATACAGATATTCTTTCGTTTTCCAGTTATATATATTCCAGTCAAGAAGTATTTAATTCTCGTTTAAACCACCAAGATTTTAACACGATTAGTTGAACTATGCGGCGTAATCGTTTAAAGACGGCTGCTTCGAGTTTCAATTTCTACTGGTAATGTCATCAAACATTCGGTCGTATACATTCTCGATTGGGCAACATTTCTAGCGTTGGTTCAAAGAAAATGAATCTCTATGGCATTTTGTTACTTTTAATCGTCTGGAATATATCAGATGGTCGAGAGGCGCCGAAAGCACTCCCATCGGACTTCCTCTCACCCCAGCTACCCCTTTGAATTTTGAAAGCTCCCAGAACGGATTTTGGGTGTATTTTAGCTTTACGTAGAGAACAAATCATTGAACAAAATTGAGTGACGAGCCCGAGAAGGGCATGGCCTGCCTCTTTCGCTCCCGTGATCTGAAAGCGGGGAAGAAAGCAGCTCCCTCTGCCCCCATGCTGCTGGCGTTCCTGAGTTGGTCGGAAAAGCGAACCGTAGGTTCCTCTTTCCGACCAATATGAAATTTACCAGACCAGTGATTCCAAACATAGGTGATGGACTATTCAAGGTCTAGACTGGTTCCACGCCATAACAGAGCCGATTTCCTTACAGAATTGGACAGATGGCAAGAGAGCTTAACCCTTTGAACCCTAGTGGTATCTTCCATATCAGTTCAATGGCAGCAACTGGAAGAGTCCATATTCTTTATTTAGGGGTACACCAATTAATATTTTCAACGTGCAGCCTTGGGGCTGCACGTTGAAAATAATGATTGGTCTACAACACACCTTCACTCAAAAGTCAACCTACTTAATGGAATTGTGAAGTATCATGTTACTGGTTGAAAAACGGCCTCTGGGGTTCAACGGGTTAATAATTATACTGAGTACCTATAAGGAAACACCCGTCCAAACATTGTTAGGAAAAGCGTCAACAAACTTCCCGTTGGAAAAACAATAAAACGATTGTTGTCATTGAACAACCACATTCTCTGTGCATCTGCGGAGTTGGAAGTATGGCGGTTATGTGCCAGCCTTGTCGTCCCATATTCTCTATAGTGGCATTCCAAATTGACGCAGACTCAACACCTCTACAGACCTCTTGTATCTTGTATGGAAACTCGATCACCTTGACTTCGTGCTGACGTCTGTCGTCATGAATTCTAGACGAAGGCTTCTCAAATACGTAGAGGCATTCAATTTGGGTTTTAGTAGCGCGTGTGCGATGCGGACCGACTATATCATATGCACTCGTGTCCATGAATGCTGTGATAAGCCTCCAACCTCTTGCGACGTGGTTTTCCACTGTCGTCTTGTAATCAAATTCGCACCTTATATCACCGGAAGCCCCCTTTTTTGTTTTGATTGTCTGTGATAGTGTTCGATAGACATATGTTTCTTGTGGTGGGCCTCTTGGAATTTCGAAAAGCAAATCCACATAGATTACTGAAAAATAGAAAGAAAACAGATATGAATGAGGTGACACATTTTCTCCCACAACCTGCCTGTTGAGATACGCGTGTCCCAGACGAGATACCTGTGGGCGACAGATCTAGAGATGGGTGGTATTATAATTTTGAGTTCGGCATCAGTTTCGGTCTTTTTAAAGGGGTATACCCCAGTATCGGTTCGGTAATCGGAATCTGGCTTGACTGAGATTTGCTGATAGTACCAAAGGGGAATTCACACCAGGGAAAAAAACCAAATAATTTGTTGTTGTAAAATTCTACCACAGCTCCGCAAATGCCACTGCCAATCAGTTCATCAGTGGTATTCTTTTAGGAAAACAAACCGTATCTACAGTAAGTTTGTGATTTGTTCTGAACACACCTTAACCTTTAAAGCCCTATTTTAGGCATATGCAGTCTCAGAGAATGTGGCCTGACAATGCCATTGTCAAGAGGTCCTGCTTACAATGAACAAAGCACCTACAGGTAAAACTATAAGTCCTGTCATGAAATGCGCACAAATAGCACGTTGATCTGCGCGTTAATCTACGCGTTATGGCCATAGTAAGGCGATCAAATTCTGTACATATGGCCTGTGCACAAGCAATGTCTCAGCAAAAGGACCTCCGGGTAACCCGGAGGTCCATTGGCAGAAACATTGCCTGTGTTTGCTATGAGTAACCAGGAGAATCTACCGTGCTTTGGATGCCATTCGATATGGCAATTGCGCGCAATTCTTACGCGCAATTAAGCCTAGACAAGTGCACAGTTCGTGACAGGATTTCCAGTTTTAATTGTAGGAAGTGATCTCTAGACAAGTCTTTGCTGCCTGTTAAGAAAACCACTAAGCAGCTGGGCATGTACAGGTTTTAGATTAGTATGAATTCGGGATAATTGTCCAGGACCTGTGGGTCAACAAAACTGAAACGCAAATCAGCCACTTCTTTCATGAAAATGAACCCTAAAATTGCTATCAAACCTTAACAAAGCCTTATCAATAGTGAATGTAGGAAAATTTGAAAATTCATACAGTTTCGGTATTCAATGATTGGTTCAGTTTGGTTTTTCGGTATGCCCATGATATCGGTATCGGTTCGCCTTTTCGGTATATTGCCCATCTCTAGACATATCCCCTCCCCCCCCCCCCCCCACTGCATGTGTAACATACGTGTGTCCCGGGTGAGATAGCAGGGAGAGACAGATGTATCCCACCCCACACCCGTGACGTTATACATTTATAACGTTATTATGACGTTATGCATATCGTATCAGTTTCTTGCTACCAACTAATTCATATTGACGTCATCGGAATGCAGTGTGATCAAAGTTCGATGCTCTAAAACTCTTCAACCCTCAAGCTGCCACCGTTCCTAATCGATTTCGTGGTATATACCTTTGGGATATACATAACGTGTGCATGCTCTTTCCGATGGTGTCATCAGTTTCTCAAAACAACGAATACAAAATGAGTTGATTGAATCAGCACGTGACTCCCGATTACCTCTGTCTAACGTAATCGCTGCATGGTGGGGGAGAAAAGTCATCCTCGATGAGGCTGAAGGTGGTATGGGGAAATCTCACCCTCGGGGCAAGATATTTGAACCAGACCCTTAGCAAGCCTCGGGTCTGGTTCAAATATCTTGCCCCTCGGGTGAGATTTCTTCATCCCACATCCAGAGTCATCGGCACTCATAATAATCCCACCCCACCCACGTGACGTTATACATTTATAACGTTATTATGAGGCTATGCAGCATATCGTATCAGTTTCTTGTTACCAACTGATTCATACTGGCGTCATCGGAATGCAGTGTGATCAAAGTTCGATGCTCTAAAACTCTTCAACCCTCAAGCTGCCACCGTTCCTAATCGATTTCGAGGTATATTCCTTTGTTATATACATAACTTGTGCATGCTCTTTCCGATGGTGTCATCAGTTTCTCAAAACAACGAATACAAAATGAGTTGATTGAATCAGCATGTGACTCCCGATTACCTCTGGCTAACGTAATCGCTGGATGGTGTGGGGAGAAAAATCATCCTCGATGAGTATGAAGGTGGGAATGGGGAAATCTCGCCCTCGGGGCAAGATATTTGAACCAGACCCTTAGCAAGCCTCGGGTCTGGTTCAAATATCTTGCCCCTCGGGTGAGATTTCCCCATCCCACCTCCAGACTCATCGGGAAACATAATAATCCTAACCACCCCACGTCACCATCCTCCTTCGAATATTTAATGATCACCGGACCATTTCGGGTGAA
The DNA here is from genome assembly GCA_031216915.1 of Pictodentalium vernedei. Lineage (NCBI taxonomy): Eukaryota > Metazoa > Mollusca > Scaphopoda > Dentaliida > Dentaliidae > Pictodentalium > Pictodentalium vernedei. Next base: position 314,143,232 of record CM062297.1, read on the forward strand.
TAGTTAACAAACATCACGTCCCCTTTTCACTTCATTTGACGCAGCTACATACCCCATTCCCACACCACTTAACTCCAGGGTATTGTTTCTCTCGCCACACGCAACGTGACGTCATCGAAATAAATGATTTCAAAGGTATATCGTCAACTGAATGCCAGCTATTTCAACTCTCCCCAATGGTTTGACATACGCTCTGATGAGCTATCACTCGTTTTTCGTTTCGTATACTTCTGGTATTCGACATTATCAACGCCCTATCCGAATATGCAATTCTTTTTCTCTGCGATCTGGCAGAAGAAAAGTCACTTGCCATCGCAACGGCAGTATTTTGATATCGGTGACGTCATGTGATGTGAGGTGGGAGAACACTCACCCTTGACCAGGCATGTCAACCGGTACCTGTCCCGAGACCGCCGCCCCCTCATCTTCCAAACGGTATCGGTACTGGAGCTATTGCCCCCAAAAAATATTTTTTGGGGAAATTCCTAATTGAACGAGGGTAAACTGGCTGATAATCGTACACGGTACACTTGCACGACTTTCAACTTATTTGTGAATGAACATATCAAAACACTCTGAAGGTGCATGTTCTGTCTGCACCACGACCTCAATATAATACAGACCATTTTTTACTTCTCAAACGTGGCATCAAAGGCAATGTAAGTGCTGTTATCGGCTACTTCAACGAGATTATTCTGTAGCGACATCAAAGTAATCATAAAGCACGATCTTCGTGCTTTATGATTACTTCGATGTCGCTACTGAATAAATGGCACGATGCAATGTTTCCCTTGCGATCTTGGGGACTGGAGCGGTTTAAATGCGAATTTCTCACATCTCACATTGTCAATTTGTCCCGGCACCTGTCCAAGTTTCGAGAGGGGTGGGGGGGGGGGGGGGGGGGGGGGTAACTGGTTATGTTGGTATCGGTGGTACTTTGACATGCTTGTCCTTGGCGGACCTCGAGTATCGTAGGATGAATGAATCTCACTTTCGAAGAGACATTTGTCCCAGGAACCCGACAAGCCTTATCAATCCCACCCCTAAACCACTCGAGGATAATAGTAAATTTCGTTCCACCATAACAAATCTGCCTCCTAATGTATTCGGAATCGGGCTACGAAGCGAACAGAGCCACGGGACAGGCAACAATTGTAATTGTTGCGGTCCAGTGTAACACAGTCAAGCAAACTGGTAAAGCTTTATTTCTACGTTCTCAGCCAGATACTATTTTAGAGTACCATTATTTCTTAACAAATGATCAAGACATTGACCAGAACCACTGTTTGTTTGAGTTTTCGTCTCCTTCTTTCAAAAGAACCTTTAGGAAATTCTATCGAGATCGCATTTGTGGCAAAATGAAAGAAATATGAAAGGGCTCAGCTGGAAATTCTGAACGGCTCCCGGAGGGGAAGGGCGAATGTCTTGTAACTTGCATGAAGACCAAATTGCATCCCACGGGAAAGATCTCTGTGATTACTAAGGCACATCATGGAGACATTCATGGAAGAAATTCAGATACAAGACGCATGGATTTGCCATTTCCTGGGCCTTTAGCTCCATGGCCGCTGCCAGATGTGACATCCAAATTCCAGAGGTCAAGACTGACAACAGGACAAGGGCTTTCTTACGCACACAACGTCCATGTTTTTTTAACCTTTTACCTAACATGAAATGCAGACGACACCTGCAAAACAAATTCTTGGAAAAACTATATTTTTTTCATGTTTTGTCTCCAGAACATGGGTTATGACCCCTCGTTGGAACAAGCTCGACGCTCCTGTATTATGCCCAAATGTACGCCGCAGGGGGGGGGGGGGGGGACTTAATTTGAACAAACTTGTACTTGACCCTCTAAAAGATGCTGCATACCAACTATCAAAAGATTCTGATCAATGGTTCTGGAGAATATTTTTTTACATGAATTAATTACTTAAGACTCGATAATACAACATACAAAATTTGGTTCAAATCAGCTCATCGGTTCAGAAAATATAAATTTTGGGAGAGGCTAAAATCTTGCCCCTCCCATTACAAAGGCAAATACTGCTTCGTGAACTTCGTTTGAAGACACTTGATCCTACATCTCAAAAATAATCCAATTCTAAATATTAAGTCATTGTAGCCACTAGTTCCTGAGATTTTTTTTTTTAAATTTGGATGCATTTTCTCTACCCCTTCTCTATGGGGCAGGGCAAGTTGATTTGAACAAAAACAAAATGATATGTCAGAACAAACAAGCAACTGAATTTTAAATGAAATAGATTTAGCGGTTTTGGAGGCGAACGCACAAACACCATGTTCACGGACGCCAGACGACGGACAGATGGCGGACATTAGTCAAATGACTCGAGATGAGCTAAAAATGTAATATAATTCATGATTTAAATAATGTTTACACAAAAAATGAAATTTCCTATTTATGATATTTTCTGAATCACATTCCGAGTTCTAAAATTATTCCATATATAGAGGATATGGAATGAGTGTTTTTCTCATACAATATTTATGAAACGAGTCTAAGACTTTTTCGTTTTGGCGAGCCTCTGGCGAGCCCAAATGGAAAATTTGGACGAATTTCATAAATATTATATGAGAAAAACACTCATTTCATATTCTATTTATCATATGACACACACACGCACAAATTATCCACTTAGTATGACTTTTTAACCCATCACCTAACTTGAATTGCAGAGGGCAGTTGAAAAAACATCCTCGTATAACTACAAATTTTCATTTTTTGCTTCCAAAACATAGGTTATGACCCCTCATTGGAACGAGCTCGTCGAGCTCGTTCCAAATGAGGGGTCATAACCTATGTTTTGGAAGCAAAAAGTGAAAATATTAAAAAAAAATGAATGGCGTTTTTCTTGTGGGTGAAAGATTAATACAGTATAACACACCCTAAATAGGACAGATAACGTAAATTCTCCTTACTGAAGTTATGCAAATGTGACCCAGTTGTATTTTGTTTAGCCAATCAAATTGTCCAGTTTTGAAATTGACCAATGAAAGCTCCCCACTCTAATTATGCAAATTATGAAAATGTGGCCCAGTTGTATTTTGTTCAGTCAATCAAATTGTCTAGTTTTGAAATTGACCAATGAAATTGAGGGGAGGCTTTATTTATCACTGATTAATATGAAAACAAAATATAAAATGTTTTAAAGTGAACAATACGGACAAGTCATATGACAAATTGTGTTTGGTGAATAACATTTTGCAATTTTAATACAAAAGTACCTCATTTTTCTTAGAGTGGAACCTTCACTCATTGATGTCATACTCACAAAACGGAAAAAACCCAGATTTTTCCAACACTATGACCAGTTCTGTTTCTGTATTTTCTTGTAACACTGCTAAAATGTCCCCGCAGAATTCATATATGCTTCTGGAGTTCAGGACTGCTGTTGGATTACACTGAAAACGTTATTTTCGACGTCAGTGGCCGCCGTTCTTCGACGCGTGTGTGGTCTGATGAGAAACCACGTTTAACCCCTTGAAACCGAATGGTCGCTTTTTCCGGTCAGGAATATGATAAGTCATAGCCTCATTAAATAGGATGGCTGTTCAGTACAGTACTTGTCATTTTGAAAACTGCAGGAGGGCCACTGTGGTTCGACTCAAATCACCACAGAAGGGCCATTTTGGGTTCACCTAAAATGACCCCAGGAGGGTCATTTATGATTTGCGAGGGCCATTTTGTTTCAGCCTGCTAGGTAGACAACTAATATCATTTTAAGGTACAGTACGTGGAGAGTGGATTGTAACTAAATCACCCACGGAGTGAAGTTATCACCCAAACCATAACTTTCAAATTTTATACATATCGACAAAAAACACAAGCAATGTTTCAGCCAATGGACATCCGGGTTTAACCCGAAGGTCCATTGGTTGAAACTTTGCCTGCGCTTGGTATGCTTTGCAACAAATTTTCAATTATTGGTTGGATGGAATCTCCACTCTGCGGGTGATTTAGTGATAATACACGCTCCACGTACTCTTATGGTTTGTGTAATTATGATGTACGTCATCACGTAATGTATATTTGGAAAGTTACTTATTGTCTCTGGATGACTGCGTTGACGACACACTACAAACTTCACAAAATGCGCTTTTGTTACATGTACCTCCTTCAATCCGCGAAAATTGCCGTTTGAGGCGGCCGATTTTGAGGTGCCTTCGACTGAATTAATGGGCCGAAGAAATCGGGGTTAGGCGGTCGTTTATCGTCCAGGGAAGTTTGAACTCAGGCGGTCTACTGCGGCCCGGGGCGATCGCCCGCCTCAAAATGACAAGCCTGTCAGTAAATGCGTGGGATAGACTAATCAATATTTTCAACGTGCAGCCATGAGGCTGCACGTTGAAATAATTGATTGGCCTACACAAAATAATGAAATGGACTCTTCTAATTGCTGCCATTGAACTGGCATGGATGTTGCTACCAGAGTTCAAAGGGTTACGACTCGTTCCAGAGGTACAATTGTTTGCAGCATTGAACAAACTGAATCAAACACTGGTTTTCTTCGTACTCTCTGGTGAGGCCTTTCAATAAAATGGTCAGGTGTGTCACTTTATCCAGACTATTTGGTTTAGTGATAAAATGTCAAGCTGGATATGAATAGTATAGAAGTTCCCATTTGTGCAGGAGCGAAAAATAGACCAGGGGCAAGATGGCATCGTGCGTTTAGGGATCAGGAATAGGGGTCACAAACCCGTGAGTAGTCCCCATTTAGGGATCATCGGCGTCAAAGGGGCGAAAACAACTCCCACACACCAACAAACACACGCGCAGGGAGCGAACGGGATCCCTATTCAGGGCTGTCTCCCTTTTTCCATTTCTCGCGTGATGAGAGATCCATCGAAAACAATTTTTCCGCAGGAAGGATCGTTACTTAGACTTCCTTCACTCGCGAGCGAGAATCCAGCTGATTCAACGATAGAAGAGAGAGAGAGAGAGAGGGAGAGAGAGAGAGAGAGAGAGAGAGAGAGAGAGAGAGAGAGAGAGAGAGAGAGAGAGAGAGAGAGAGAGACACACACACACACACACACACACACACACACACACACACACACACACACACACACACACACACACACACACACAAAGCCCAACTGAGAATTGCTTCCCATTTGGCGTATGTCCCTGCAGCGGAGTTTTGGGAAAAGAAAGAATGCAAAAATAATTTGATGACACCGAATGAGGATTGCGGACATTGGATACCGATTTGGAATACTGTTGGTTCTAGAGTGCTTTATTCTGGTCCCACTGGAAGACCTTCATTACCACAATTCAAGAAATGTGTTTTGGGGTTTAATCCCGGTAACAGGAATCCCCGGGTTCCCGGTTCGGAAAGCTGGTCCCGATATCTGGGGAATCTATAGCAGGAAACCAGGTATCAAGCGTGGCACGGTTAGCGTGTTGAACTGAAGTTTTCTGAATTAAAAAACTGCCTCATTGTAACGTTGTAAGATTTCTTCAGCCCTTTCGTCGCCTGAATTTTTTAGTGCTGATTCCTGAAGAACCTTTTTCACCAAATCACTTAGTCCAAACTTGGACCCACAGTCCGTAATATAATTTTTGGCGTTGGTACGGCCTGTAAGTCCAACGCTCTCGATCTCCGTGGTGTACTTATATGACCAGTAAACGATTTACTTGCTGGTTTATCTCGCCTCGTGAGAACAATATGGCATATCCAGAAGCTTTTTGTTATTATGTGACCGAAAGAAGGATAATTGTAAAAAACAAAAACCTCTATGTCGGAAGCGCTTGGTCACCGTATTGTTCGGAAACGAAAGGTTCATATCATCGAAGTGGTTCGAGAAAATGAAGTTGGCAGCCATGTGTTGTATTTTTAAACACAATGACGTCATTCCTTCCTTAAGCGATTGGTTGCAATCAGTGAATCCCTGGTTGAAACCTAGGAAGGAATGACGTCATTATGTTTAAAAATACAAAACATGGCTGCCAACTTCATTTTCTCGAACCACTTCGATGATATGAATCTTTCGTTTCTGAACAATACGGTGACCAAGCGCTTCCGACATTGAGGTTTTTGTTTTTTTACAATTATCCTTCTTTCGGTCACATAATAGCAAAAAGCTTCTGGATATGCCATATTGTTCTCACGAGGCGGGATAGACCAGCAAGTAAATCGTTTACTAGTCATATAGTACACCACGGAGATCGATAGCGTTGGACCTACAGGCCGTACCAACCCCCAAAATTATATTACGGACTGTGGGTCCAAGTTTGGACTACAAATCACTGTACCTCTCAACCAGTTCGGGAAGACTCCTCTCTTCAACAGCAATCTTTACCCGCTTCAAAGTTCAAACTCGTCTTGATTTTCAGAATCACTATTCATTCCCTCCTTCAACATTACCCCCTCTTCAATGCCCCACCAGTCTCCTCTGCTTCCAGCAGAGGAGACTGGTGAGGGGAAGTGGAGCATGTATTGGTGTTGGAGGAGGTAGTGAATATAATAGTAGTGATTCTTAAAATGAAGACGAGATTGAATCGGGTTTGGGTTTTCACACCTCTCTCAGGAAAAGAACTTTTCCCGTTTAGAGATGGAAGATTGCCAATAAAATATGTCCATTTTCATGGAAATAAACACCTCTTGTTACTGTCGTAAATTTGCCAAATATTACCCGGGGAATTTCCAGGTTTCCAGGTTTGAGGGTAATTTCAATTCCGTTTCCGGTCTCCAGAAAACCAGGGAATATTTTAATCCCTAATTTGTATTCGATCGCGACCTTTGTCCCCGCGTTTATTATTTTGAAAACCCCCAAAGTTTTATGTCTTTGCTCTGCGAACATTGTATATACACTGAGTCAAAAAAGAAAGTATAATAAACTTTGAGGAGCAATATTTTTAGTATTATCGACTTTAATCCCAAACAAATTATTGTAAATTCATATTTCAAGTCTAGCTGTATGAATTTGCATAATTTCACGTTCTTAGTCACGTCAGAACTCAGAAAGTCGCAATTCAGACATGGGGTGAAATGAAAAGTTCACAAATGCAGTCAATAGCGTGTATGTCCTCCGTTTGCCTCTTGGATGGCAAGACATCGATCGCGCATTGACCTGATAAGTCTCTGGATGTCATCCTGTGGTATTGCGTTCCACTCCTGCCTTAGAACATTACGTAAATCGCCTAACGTCTGAAGATCAGGAAGTCGTACCTGAAGGTCAAGTTGACCCCAAAGATGCTCGATTGGCGACAAATCTGGCGAAAGTGGCGGCCAGGGAAGAAGTTCGATCTTCTGTTCCTCAAGAATGTCCCTAGAGATACGCGCCATCTGACATCGGGCATTGTCTTGCTGGAATAACTGCAATCCGACGTTAGCGTTGAACAACGGGACGACAACAGCGTTAAGAATTTCGCCCCTATATCGCTGTCCATTCAGATTACCGTCGATGAAGATCAATTGCGTTCGATGGAGCAAGGAAATTCCTGCCCAAACCATTACACTATACCTGCCGAAACGGTCGCATTCCCACACGAAAGCATAAGTAAACCGTTCTCCTCGTCGGCGATACACTTTTGCCCTACAATCAGCGCGCCGCAGAGAAAATCGTGATTCATCACTAAAAAGAACTGTGTTCCAACGCTGCTGAGTCCAGCGAACACGCTGACGTACCCATTCCATTCTGACGGTACAACGGCGTTGGGTAAGGATTGGTCCGTGGTATGGACGCCTACTTCGGATGCCGTGTTCAGCGAGTCTGTTGCGGACAGTTTGTGCACTTATTCTATTGTTAGTACTACCAGGAGTAATTGCTGCTGTCCTCGTCTCCGGAAAGAAGCGATCCCGCAAGTGACACGTCCTGGTGTGTCGGTCTAGTGTAGGGATCGTTACGCGTGGTCGAACTGAAAGCGGTCGGTCGGCAGTAGATCCAGTGGTTCTAAACCTTCCAATGAGACGGTAAATAGTAGCCACAGTGACCTCGATATCAGCAGCGAACTCATCTGGAGGTATCCCAGACTCATGCATACCAATGGTACGCAACCTCTGATTTTCGGTTAACCTTGGCATTTTTTAAAATGTCGGAAGACAAAAACTAGTGTGTGTTCTCAATAACCCGGGCTCTCTAGTACAACATAACACAAAGCAAATCGTCGGTTACCCATTCAATTTGACATTCTCGGGTAGCACGTGCTATTTTGAAATCTGTAGTAAAATTGTATACGGTTGGGTGGACAGCAACAACATGTCATTAAACTCTTTGCACGACTTCTTGTCCACAAACATGCGACATTATAACTATTATATTTCATCCTTTATGTTTTTTTTTCACATTTGTTTCTATTATACTTTCTTTTTTGACTCAGTATATTTCTTGCATCCGACCTGGGTAGAGGCTTACCCCTGCCTTTAAACAAGTTTAAAACCCCGGGTGTACAAACGATACCATTTTTATGAATTCTTCTTGCAGTCAGTGTCGAGAGTAAAGAGGATTCATGGGGAAAAAAGATAACGCGAGTCTTCTTTTTTCGTCTTCACATGTCGAATATGCAATAAACTGTTCAGACATTCAAATGGTATTTTAATCATCTCAGCCGAAATGTATATCTGAAAAAAGTTTAGTTTTTTCTCTGTTCTACAAACTACAAAAGAATACATAAGTGGGTGATAACGAGAAATGAGAACAAGAGGCTCTAACGAGCATGTAATCGCCCACCTGGCTGAAAGAACTACAAATCCCTCAATTATTCTAATCTGAATCAAAGAATGCAGCTGGCTGCCATGCTCCTTCATCTGAGCAAAACAGAATGATGAATCTTTTCAGAGGACCTTCCATACCATTACGATGGTATGTAGAGAAACTCCCATACACCATTCCTGCCATGTTTGGTTCACATTGGCCAAGTGGTTTCAGATAAGATGAAAATGTGATTTCCCATAGGGTTTCCATTGCAACTATGAGCAACAATTGTGGCCATGTTTGCAACCCGATCAACATTACACGAGGATCGTTGGTAGAGGGTGTCCCAGTATCAACAATGTGGAGTTTCAAAGAATTTGTCCTTGTAGTTTCCGTGAAGCAGATTTTAAAAAAAAAAAACCCAAATCAGAACCAAAGAATGCCTCTGGCGGCCATGTTTTTCATCCGACGGGAACAACATGTGTACTACAAGTAAGTTTTGAAACAAAATTCACATGCCATCATGTTCACACAGTCTCTGTAGTCTGAATTAAATAATATTCATTCTACTAAAAAAAATTAATGAATAATTGGTGTCCTGAACTTGGTGATCAGATGGCCTCTGAAAAATAATGGTTTTCTGAGATCTTATGACTATCCTTTTCGGGGCACCAGTTGTGCATTAACCCTTTACCCAACGTAACGGCCAAAACCGGCCAGCGCTATTCTCAAAAAATCGCCAATTAATTTTCATTATTTTTTCATTTTTTGTCTCAAAAACATAGGTTATGACCCCTCGTTGGAACGAGCTCAACGAGCTCGTTCCAACGAGGGGTCATAACCTATGTTTTTGAGACAAAAAATGAAAAAAATTAGTTATTCAAGAATTTTTTTGGCAAGTGTCGTCTGCTTTTCATGTTAGGTAAAGGGTTAAATTTCTGTTTGAATGAGATTGGGAAATTCAGGGTTAAGAATTAGGAAAAACCAAGCCCTAATATCATTGGGAAAGGGTCCCATAAACAGTCTCTGTAGATACCGAAAAGTATCCCTGACTTCCAATGACGAATACTGTTAGCCATGAATGAGAAATGACGGAGGCACGATTCACTTACCGCCTTTAATTTTCCTATTTATAGCTCCACGCTCCTCGGTGTTGATCCCGGTTTGTGTTAAACCTAAATATCTTGCTCCATTTGAGGTAAGTTGATTTAACATGGCAAACAGATCGCTCATGTTGTATGTTGTGGTCATTTTCTGATGCCTTCCTTCAGTACTAAAAATACTCTCCGTATGATGAGAAGACTTTTCCACGTGCAGTTGCCAGTTGTTGCCCGGTACCCCTGTGGGGTCTTTGTAGAATATCGCTTGAAATACTTGTTGGGTTGTTCGTATGCTGCCGATGAATACTTGATAAGGAAATGGCAAAAACTCCAGCAATCTATAACCCCGATTGTAGTGCCCTGTAAATTCCGGATAGACCAAATGTGTATCAGAAGTATAGCAATTACGACGGGTGAGAAGACTTATCTCATGGCGATTTGTAATCGTCTTATTGATGAAAATGTGTTCCACGGGAGGTCCGTACCGAGGAAACCGGTCAGGGGGGCCTTCGTAAATTACATTTTCAATCGTAGTACCAAAACAACAGCCCATATTACCTGAAACAGCAGAAAATATCTTTTTCAATGTAATAGATACATCTGATTTGTCAGCTTTTGACTTAACAATTTTACGGTATTAACCCTTTACCTTACATGAAAAGCAGACGACACTCGCAAACAAAATTCTTGAATGACTCTTTATTTTCATTTTTTGTCTCAAAAACATAGGTTATGACCCCTCATTGGAACGAGGTCGACGAGCTCGTTCCAAAGAGGGGTCACAACCTATGTTTTTGAGACAAAAAATGAAAAAAATTAATTAGCGATTTTTGTGAATAGCGCTGGCCGGTTTTGGCAGTTACCTTGGGTAAAGGGTTAAGGGGGAATGTGAACAGAAACAATTTGGCGACAACTGCCGTGGGTAATTTCTTTTTTTATCGGTTGATATCGATTGTCGAATTATTTATTTTATTTATTTATTGGTGTTTAAGGTCACATACTTATGCACAATGGCTAATCGTGACCGTGACAGTTTTACGGATGGAGGAAGCCGGAGTACCCGGAGAGAACCACCGAGCAACGACGAGCAGCTGTCAGCTCTCCAACATCGTAACTCTGAACTCTGCACCGCAACACAGGCAGGGTTAGATTGGTTGAAGACATGCGCACCATCGACGTGCAGTACGCCTCAGTACACAGCGTCATCGTGCCCCCATGTAGGCAATCGGGGTGAAGTGTCTTGCCCAAGGACACAACGCGGTTGCCGCAGGTGGGATTCAAACCGAGGACCTCTCGGCTTGCAGCCTGCACCTCTACCAACTGAGCCACCGCGCCCCCGATTGTCGAATAAGAAACTGGGAATAAGTAACGGTCGTCACGTCCACTTTACTTTTTTATACACACTTTCATTCCATGTCATAAATATGGAATGATGAGGCCTTCAAAAAAGATTTTATAATTTAAATATTTCATAATGTCACTTTTAAAGAACATTTTATCTGGGCAGTCATTCTCACTCTTGTACAATCCAGACTTTACAAAAACTATACCGACAGCGCTGTTTTTTTTTTTCTGGTGTATATGAGCCGAGACCAGGAATTTTGATATATTGAGTCACGATTGAAATATTTCTTAAATATTCAAATGAAGCTAGTGTAAACAAACACCAACTATCTTGACCACGTCAATAGCAAGGAGGTATTTTTTTAAACGTATGGCAAGCTTCAACCAAATCGCCAAATTGTTTCTGGAAACATTCCCGTAACAAAGTATAGCGGTTGCCACAGATTGTAATCGAGATTTACATATCGTAAAATGGGGTACTTTAGTGTGCAGGAGCTTGGTACCTTGAAATTATACGAGCTCGTACGGTGGTACGACAGTGTCTAAGACATGTAGAAGTTTTAAAAAACGTCGAAACTGCGACTTTTTATCTCGAAATTTCGACTTTTTGTCTTGAAATAAAATCATGAAATTTCGACCTTTTACTCTCGAGAGTTTATGCCAAACCACGGACATCCCATTTCATGTAGTCGGAATGGAACCCTACTAAAGAAAAGGAATATGCTTGTCGTTACAGAATCCTTTTCCGTCGTATGTTCCTATGTGAAGGAAATTTAAAGGCCAATACGGATTTAGACAAAGGCAGATGTCAAGCTAGAATCGGGGGTAGTGGTCTTGAAGCTATGAAGGGTGTGGGGTGGTCTAGAACCCGGGGGGGGGGGGTGAATAGGTACTAGGGGCCATAAATATCTTCAAATACATGTCCTCAGATATGTATCCCCAACAGGTATCCTCAAAGGGTATCCCAAAATGATACATTGCTATGTCATAGGTATCCTCAAATACCCGTATTACGCATTAGCACACAAGCACATATCGGCACATTCAAGATCTGTCTGTATGCTACCTATAATGTGTACACATTGTGACACAATATGTACTAACACATAAGCGCATCTCGGTACGATCAACATAAAGTTTCTGATATGTGAGGTACCCTAACTTGCACTAGACCAGGGCATTGTATATATTGACACATGCCTTGATGAATGGAGTGATCTGAATGAATGGAGTGATCTAATTAAGCCTAGATTTGGCCAAATGCAGATGTCGATACAGAATCGGGGGTAGCTACTAAGCTTGTTGTAGTGCTACACGCCAATAGCACCAGTACAGGGTAGTAATGGCACAAGATTGTATGGGTACGATAGAACAGTGGAACCCTGTTTATTGAATAGCCACTCTTTGCCACTGAAAATTATTCAATTAACAGGAGTATTCAATTAACAGGTATTGTCAATATCCTGTATTCTAGAGATAAACTTAGCATTTATTCTATTATAACTTGTTTGACATAGCTCCATGAGCTCTGTCAAACAAGATATAATAGATTAAATGCCTGTATTCGATGTACTGAGGCCAAATAGGTCTATAAATAAGGGAAAACTGGGGAGAGTCAGGGTAACTTCTCGACAGGTTACAATATATTTTATTCAATTAACAGGAGTTTACTCTATAACCTATATTCAATTAACAGGTCAATTTGTATTGGAGGTATGGTAAATGGTTTTGTGTTGGGAAATTATTTTCAATTAACAGGGATATACAATTAAGAGATAACCAATTAAGTGGTCTCCTCTGTATTGGGTTACACGCCAGATGGCGGTGACTATGGACAAGTAGTGGTTTTGGGGCTATGATAGGTGTAGGGTGGCATAGAAGGCCGAACCAAACATGTACTAGGAGCCAAAACTATCTGCAGAAGTGCAGATAGATATTCGGCAAAATGCATCCAATAAAAGGTATCCTCAAATATTGTCATAAGTATTCTCAAATACCGGTACCTGCCTATGTGATGTGCGCACATTGTGCACAAGCAAACAAACTCATATCGGGACATCCAGTGTGTGCCTATTTGCTACCTGTAATGTGTATACAATGTGCACTAGCACAAAACCCATCTAGGGAAAGTCAGAATACTTTATAAGGAGATGAGGGAAATTATAACAGAACTTGTAGATACATAGGTAGAAACTGAGAAAAATCCGAACCAGAAAAGTACTCTTTTACAAAGGAATGCGCTTATTATTGGAAAAAGAATGATTCTAGGGAGTTCGTTTTGGTAGTTTGAGTTTTTTTTGTTTTTGGTGATTTAGGGAAATTGTCTGATTGTTGGGTCATTTTACAAAGTTAACGAGAATTCTGCAGGAATCCAAACCAACAAAATTACTCTTATACAAATGAACGCGCCTTATAGCACAACGTGCTGCTATTATAAGCCCCAAATGGAGGAATCCATGCAATAAAGCCCGTTTCGGTGATTTTAGACAGTTTTGAGTGATTTGGAGGGACTGTCTGACCAATATCGACATACGTAACCCTTTCCACGTTATGTATACATATTAATAAAGCACCCTCTGTTTTTTCTCACAGTGGTGTTAATAGAAACTGTCATTACTTTCATGCTATCTTTAAGATGGCCAAAAGTTATTGTTTGCGTAAAGAATGGTCTATTGACAAATGAAAGACAACACAATGATGAAAATATGCAGTATTTTAATGGCGATAATTACACATATATGTCACTAATGTTTTTGATGGAAAAATGTTCTCTCGATAAGTATGGTGGTAAAACGGTCCATGGTGAAACAATGCCGGTAATTACTGACACAAAATGCAACTTGTGATCTCCTGAACACAATAGCAGTGTCTGATGTCAATTTCGAGTGTATCCACCACGAGCCCGTGTGATAGCCTGGACTCTCCTCCTAATGCTGTTAGTGAACCTTCTGATACGGTCCATTCTGCACAGGCGGATCCCTTGCTTGCACACGGCGTCCGAGAAAGGCCCAGATTGTTCTGATGGATTCAAATCGGGGCTCACTGCAGGGCTACGTAGTGTTGTAATAGCGGTGTTCTGAAGAAATGATCTCACAGCATTGGAACGATATGGCCTTATATTGTCGCCCATTAATACAGGGCGAGTAGCCAACGGGTGGTTGTCAAAATGCGGCACGACAACTGGATTGAGAAAGTCCCGGATGTACTGATGACCATTGAGATTCCCATGTACAGTTACCATATCAAGTTTACAATCATGAGAGAGACATCCCCAGATCATTACTGATCCTCCACCATAAGGAACAATAGGTCTGATGTTCTGAGCACGGAAACAGGATTTCTATGCCTCCACACTCTTATGCGCCTTCTGTGTCGTGAAGCAGGAACCTTACTCTCGTCTTACCAATGGATTCTCGTTCATGTCCTGAGATTCCAATGTTGTCGTCCCATACACCACTCCAAACGTCGTCTTCGATGCTGATCGGACAGAGCTGTACGCCTGGTGACCCTTCTGGACTTCATACCCAGTGCTTTGAGACATTTCGTATAGTTCTATTGCTGAAACGCCTGTTGGGGAGCCAGAGGTGTTTCAAAACCCCATTTGAAGCAAAGGGTTCACGCCTAACGAGGCGTGCCAGACTCAGATATTCCCGAGGAAACGTATTTTGGAGTTGTCTAGGCCTTGGTCGGCCCTTAACATCGTTGCTTCATTAAAACGTAATGATCAGTAACAGCAACTTCACTGTCATGAAACATTTCAGGGAGAGCGTAATTAAGTTCCAGGTGTATATGTAGTTGTTTAGCTATATTTTCCCTATACCTGTCTTACCCAGAAATGCATACACGTGCACCTCCCTCCCACAGCCACCATCAGAATGCTTTGTTATCGTTAAGGCGGGTAGAATGATCCCCCTATGCATTTGAGTGTATAAAACGATACACCGACTTCTGACTTCCAACAATTTCTCCCCCTACCTACCGGTTGCGAACGAATTAAAAAACAAAACCAAAATAAAACCCAAAAAGCAAACAACACGCGATTAATAAATGAACAAATTATTCCCGAAAAGGAAATAACTGTTAGCGGGGTTCATTAGAGCAGGTGATCAGGGAATTATGTCACCATTCACAAAGACCATTTCGGATGATCGAGAATTGATTCATACTGACACAAAAAGATTAAATTTAATTTGCGACGAATTAACTGATTCATGCGCAGAATTGGGATCACTTTGGGCCCACAAAGTAGATCCTGTGTTTCTCATGGCTGTTGAAAAATCCCAATAGTGGTTACTACCACAGAGAACAGAATTTGATTAAATGGCAAGGTTCTGTGTTTTTAAAATGACGTGGTTGCACAATCACGCAGAAACAAAAGGCCAAGGATTATCACAAGTAATAATGGTTAGACATTTTTAAAGATTTTAATCTAACTGTTCCCTCGCCGCGTTACACAGTACAATTTAAACCCGAGCTGTACCACTTTAAAAATGAACGACGATCGACGAAAAATAAGTCGACTAATCGAATAATTGCCACAGCCCTACTCAATAAAATAAATCATTTAACCCGCAAAGGCATGGACATGTGTATATTATTGTTACTCAATGAAAGAAAACATGCCATGGCTTTGCAGATTTTTTCTCGGCAATTCTTGGTTGTCGATATAAGCAGCCGAGACTTGCCTTGAAACAGCTGACAAGGCACTTATATTTTAACATCGAAATTACCCAGAGATACCCATAGACGATGTGTTGAGGCACCCGTTTTATTGCAATACAGAAAGTGATCAAAATGTGAATAAGGTCCCGCATTGTTGCGGGTAATAGACAGTCTACAGCATCAACACAGCATGGAAAAACAAGAAATGACACTTCAGGCAGAAAGTAGAGATGGGTGGTATTAGAATTTTGAGTTCGGTATCGGTTTCGGCTTTTTAGGTGGATATACCGTGGTGTCGGTTCGGTATTCGGTATATGACTTGACTGAGATTTGTTGATAGTCTGCACCTTGAAAATATTTGCTCCAATGCAGCGCATTGAAAATATTAATTGCTCTACCCCACAATAATGAATATGGACTCTTCTAATTGCACCCGTTGAATTGACCGACATGTTATATATCACCAGGGTTCAAAGGACTAATACTCTCACGTCTCCTCTCGTGGTATCACAGAACTAAATATTTTCCCATAGGCCACCACTGTAGCCTTCAGGCGAACAAAAATATGATCGCACAACTTTAATTCTGGCATTCAATTATCTTTGTCAAGTATAGCCCTTCAGGAATCATTTCTAACCCGAAAACAGGGGGTCATGTAATAATTAAGAGAGAATAAATGACAAGAAAGGAAAGTACCGGCCACGTGCATATATTTTTTCAGGGAATTCCCTACAAAAACGCAGAAAAAGTAAATTGTATTTTTTTGGTCCAAAAGTCATCAAAGCACCTCCTTTTTTATCAGGAATATTCAACAATAATGCAAGATGTCAATAAAATGTATCAAATGTTTATTGAAACAATATATTTTCCCAAGGCTGTTTATTTTTAGAGATTGCATCATTTCAAGGTGGGTAACTCTAAATCAAATATTTAGTTCAGCGATACCTATAATTATCCCCAACTCTACCAAAAAGACATTTTACCACTTACATGAGACACAAGAGTCATTTCTGCATTAGAATCCAACTTTTGGCTTCTGCTGAGTCAAAAACATGGTAATTTTGCTCTCTTAAGGAAGAGTGTCCAAACTTTGTCAAATGGAATTAAAAACTGTTATCGCCTCCAAAAGATTTTTCCAGCCTGCTATCTAATAAATTAGCTGCGAGGGATGAGAATTTACAGCTTTCTTTAAAACTACCCTGATCCCAAAATAAAACTAAAATCGGCATCAAGACACAATATGTTTCATTTAACCATATTACAAGCAAAACAGTGTCCTAACCCCCAGGAAACGATATGAATGTCAATTTTGTTTCATCAACTGAGGATGCAGCTATATATTTCACTAATATAAAAGGACTCTACCATTTTATCCTAACAACTGATGCCAAATGTTCTTCTACCTACTGATGTGGTAAAATATAGTCCTGAATAGGACCTCCCGGTATGCCCCTTTTCATCAAAGTCTATGATATAAATCATAAATTAATTGATACTGACGCAAAACAAACCTTCTGTGATTTTAAATTTTCCATCTGTAATAGTTTCTAAATCACATTCTGGCTTCTGTGGACATTTCACATTGTGATTGATGAATTTTTGGCAATTATTGTAAGGAAAAAGCCACAATTTTCTCTGTTAAGGCAGCTAGAGTCATTGGTATGGCACTGACAACACATCAAACAGTGTTTTTTTCCAAAAGATGACAGTACCTGCTACTGTGGTATCTCATAACACTGTTAAAATGCCTAAAACCATCAAATATTAATTGTGTAGTAATATGCTTGTGCTGCAAGTACCCATAAGTACATTTCCACAACTGACATTCTGACAAAAAGAGTGAAATTGTAGAAAATATGTTTCCAAAGAGGATGAGTCAGACATTTGCTTCAAAAATATAGTGGTCTTTGATGTTTAATATATTTGTGTGTGTGTGTGTGGTGGGGGGGGGGGGGGGGGGGGGGATACATTGGAAATGTAGATCCAGGAAAATGAAAAGCAAAGAAACAATTGTCAGTTGAAGAGACAGACAGACAGGCTTTCAGTCACACATTTCAGTCACACATTTTGGAAGTCTACACGAGAGTAATGACATATAATGAAAAATATAGTGGAAGAGCACGAAAAGAAAAACAACTCAGTGCACCATGAGTGCTGCAGTCTCAAGTAAACCATAAAAAACTGAAAGTGTAGGATATTAACATCAGCATCTAAAAACATGCTGTACAGTCTTTCCAAATGCTTATCATCAGCACAAGGGTTAAGTATGTATGGGAGGCCGACTTGGATTAAGGAGAGAGCAATATTCCACAACTGTCACTGTTGAATTTGTGCTTATCATGGGAACCTTGACAGTACCAGTAGTAGACTGCTGTATTGTAGCTATGCACAAATGCCATTAATTTTATTATATTATTTTTCCACTGTAGCACCCTGCGTTCGGTGACCTTGCACAGATTAAAGTCCCAAGATGGCAAAGATGGCAGCTTCGAAACAGGCTTATTCTCGCCAGTCATTTAAACATCTTTAATGATCTTTATATCCAGACTGTTTCCAACAACCTGTGATGAGACTTTACCTGGGTATTGTGCCAATTATATGGATCAAAACCCACGTCTGGCGTTTTTTTTTTCTGAAGTACACTGGGAAAGCTTGCTCTTCCATTGAACAAAAACGAAATCTTTGCAAGTTGGCTGAGTACAAACTTTTTACTCAACCTTCCTTCAAAATTAAGTTGCTGTTAGTAATATTTGGGCTTTTCCCTCTGAAAAAGACTATTGTTTTTCTACGGATTATTATTTTTTTTCCACACATTTTGTCCGCACGATGCAGAAGCCATTTTAGAACCGATTTTCACAAAATTTTGCACACGCATAGAGGGGTACAAACTCTAAAAAGGTACCAAAGCGGAAGTTTCGATTTAACCCTTATTTCGTCAGAATTGGCAAAAAACTGTCAGAATTTGGGTTTATCGGCACTTTCTCGAAACACGTCTTGCAGATTTTTTTTAAACATTCACGATTGCTAGACCTGCCTGTGACACGACCTTTGATACACACGATATATTAGGCGATGCATATGGTAACCCTCCACAGGCTGCCAAACATCGAAATTTTGATGAAATGGGCCGGTTCCAGGCCCCCACAGCCACCAAACGATACATGAGACATAAACATAACTTCCTTTATTGGAAGTGGAATTCACCGAGGATTATTTTTGTAAGTAATAAGGGTGTTCAGAAAATCAAGCGTTAACCCGTTTTGGGCTGGTTAAACATCAATACCTCCCCCCCCCCCCCCCATAAAGCTAAAAAAATTCATGTTTCCCAGAGATTTCTCTAAACGAGTCTTGTAAATTGTCTGTACCTGTGACACGACCTTTGATACACACGATATATTAGGCGATGCATATGGTAACCCTCCACAGGCTGCCAATCATCGAAATTTTGATGAAATGGGCCGATTCCAGGCCCCCACAGCACCCAAACGATACATTAGACATAACATAACTTCCTTTATTGGAAGTGGAATTCACCGAGGATCATTTTTGACAGTAATAAGGGTGTTCAAAAAACCAAGCGTTAACCCGTTTTGGGCTGGTTAAACACCAATACCCCCATAAAAATTCATGTTTTCCAGAGATTTCTCTAAACGAGTCTTGTTCAAGAAAAAATTGTCACTGCCAGGTCTTGGTGTGTTAACAGAATTTACAAGGACAAAATACTGGGGTGAGCATTTGTTAAACCACCACGGGCTGCTAAAAGTCAACATTGTGATAAAATGGGCTGTTTTTGGACGCCAGCAGCACCGAATGGGTACGCCACAAAGAAAAGTGTCTTCTTTTATCGAGCGCACACTCTATACGGAATCATTTTTGTAAGTAGTAAGGGTATTCAAAAGTCGAAGTCTTAACCCATTTTGGGCAGGCTAAAGAGAGAGAACCCTTAAAATTTTAAAATTCCCATTTTCTGTGGATTTCTCTAAAAACATCCTGTAGGTTTTCAAGAATAATTGACTACTCGCAGGTCTTTGTGTGATATTACAAGTTGCATGGACAAAATATTCCGGTGAGCGTTTATTAACCCTCTACAGGCTGCCAAGCATCGTAATATTGTTGAAATGTTTTTTTTTTTCGGACACGCACAGCAATGTGTACCTGAGAAATAAACATAATCTTTTTTGTTGGAAGTGGATTTCACCGAGGACCATTTTTGTAAGTAATCAGGGTTTTCAAAAAAACAAGCGTTAACCCCTTTTGTGGTTGTTAATATTGATACCCATCAAAAGCTTAAAAAATTATGTTTTCCCTGGATTTCTTTACAAACATTTGTTAGGGTTTTCAAGAGGAAATGGCCATTAATAGGTCTTGGTGTCACATTACCAGCTGATTGGATAAATTATTCCGGTAAGCATTTGCTAACCCCCATGGGCTGCTAAATGTCAGAATTTTGAAAAGATAGTTTGTTTTGGACACCAACAGCATCAAATGGGAATGCAATAGAGAAGCATAACTTCTTTTACCGGACGCAAAGCTGACAGAGAAACATTTTTGTAAATAGTAAGAGTATTCAAAAATCGAGGTTTTAACCCATTTTTGACTAGTTAAGGAGATATACCCCTTAAAAGCTTAAAATTCCAGTTTTCTGTGGATTTCTCAAAAAAAACAATTCAACAAAAATGGACCATTCGCAGGTCTTGGAGTGACATTACAAGTTGCATGGACAAAATATTTCGGTAAGCATTTGTTAACCCTCCAGAGGCTGCCAAGCATAGACATTTTGAGAAAATGGGCTGTTCTTGGACAACAATAACGCCAAATGTGTACCTGTCGCCGATATGGGGCCGGTTGGGAGAAATAGGTTCAATCGCACCCAGCCCCACTCTGGGAGTGCAGCTGTCTCTGCGTGTGAACCTACGCCTCGCCGCTACAGAACCCCGTGGTGATATCGACTATTTTGGAATTCTAGTCCTGTAGGTGTCAATGACTTTTCCTCGGAACGATAACCAACGCGACTTAAGGAAATGACAAGTTTAATACATAAAATAAGAAGATATAATAATACTGAGACTTCCCACAAAGAATCTTTTGTTTTTCACAAAGGAAAGAGAAAATGTCACTTTACCGCCTTCTTCTCTTCCAATGCTAGCACTGGTTTGGTCGCCGTTCTTCTTGTGCACTTTTAGATATTATTGTGTCACTTTTAGATGTTTTATCGTCCAGAGATCCACCAACACTTCTCCGGGTTCAAGGTATACAGTTGCACTAAGTTATCACTTTTCCACTCTGCACCACTCACTGTCTCATTACTATTGATTCCAAATCACCACTTAAATTAACAAAATGTTCCCACGGCAGCTCTCTCTCTCTCTCGCTAGCCGTCCACTTATTTTCCAGGGTAGCTCCACTACCTGGCCAACTAAAATCACCAAAATGTTCATACGGCAGCTCCCTCTCGCTAGCCGTCCACTTATTTTCCAGTGTAGCTCCACTACCTGGACACCAACTTTTGAGCACCTTGCTCCCTACTTTATTTCTCAAACTTTTACTGGCCTTATCTTGTAGCCGTGGCGCCCCCTATGCTAATCCTATAGCCATAACTTTTTATTAGCCCAGACTTATGGCAGGGCTACCGACAAAAGAGATCTCCTACTCCGTCCAACGGAGGCAATATCTCGCTTCAGCTCTCTACGTTGTCCCCAGCGGGCAACATCTAGCGCAGATCCCTGATCTGGCTTCCACAAAAAACGTGAACTAACCGGTCTAGCCGGGTCTAACGAGTCTCTCTGAATCTTTTTGAGTCTGCCCTAAGACCTCACTCGCTTGCATATTTATACATAATTTTAACTGGCTAATCGCTTTCTAACGACTTTGTTAGATACTTCCGACAAACAGTGCGAAATGAAAAATTGACTCTTTGAGTTTAGACAATTTGCGTTTCATATGACAAGTCTCTTTCGCTTTGGTTGCTAGTATATAAGCGCTTCTGATAACCGGCTAGAATTGAAAATTAATAGGTTTCTCTGTCCGAACACATGTGTTCTTTAACGAGGTATTGATGACGCAACCCGATACCTTTGATGTGACCCAGCGTAATAGTCTGAGTGAAATGATACTCGCGTTAATTGAAAGAGGATTATTTACACAGGTGATAATAAGTATTATTTTTAATACTATACCATTTGTTAAAATCTCCGGTTGAATTTAATATTATTAAAAAAGGCCGATAGAATCACCGACCCAATGTCGAGTTATGACAGCACAAAAGTGGGTTTAATCATTATCAACTTATCGTCCGGAAACCAGTTATTTACAATTTACTATGTGAAGGGTCACTGTAACCTTGATCTTTGACCTAGTGATTCCAAAATACAAAAGGCTCTTTCCTGCACAAATGCCAACCTACCTATGAAGTTTCATGAACGTGGGTGGAACTATTGTCAAATTATCACCTGGAAACCAACTGTTTACGATTTATTATTTTCAAGGTCACCGTGACCTTGACCTTGACCTTTGACCTAGCGAGTCCAAAATAAATAGGGTTCTTCCTCTCACTGATGCCAACCTACCTATGAAGATTCATGAACGTGGATCGAACCATTATCTATCAAGTTATCATCCGGAAACCAATTGTTTTGATTTACTATGTTCAGGGTCACCATGACCTTGACCTTTAACTTAGTGAGTCCAAAATAAATAGGGTTCTTCCTCTCACGAAGGCCAACCTACGTGTGAAGTTTTATGAATGTGGGTTGAACCATAGTCAAGTTATCATCCGGAAACCAATTGTTTACAATTTACTATGTTCAATGTCACTGTGACCTTGACCTTTGACCAAGAAAGTCCGATGTCAACCTACCTATGAAGTTTCATCAACGTAGGTCGAACCATTATCAAGGTATCATCCAGAAATCAATTGTTTACGATTACCACCCGCCCGCCATTCACCAAACTAAAAGTCGAGTTTGACTTGGTCACAACTCGACTAATAACTATACTTCCAAGACCTCAATGTTAACCCGGTGAACGGTGATGGTGTCTCCCAATTTCCAAGTCAGTTCAATGACAGCAATTGGAAGAGTCCATATTCATTGTCTGATGGTAACTTATTCAATATTTTCAACGTGCAGCCGGAAGTCTGGGTAAACATGAATTCGACGGAGATGCCCCAAGTCACGACTGATGGAATATTCTAACTGCATTATCAAAGCATGCCTTCGTCAAAGACATGACTTAATAACGTAGATTTGATGGAACATTACCCAGTAGGCCAAGGATTATGGCTAAAAAACAGTAAGGGGAGTCAGAATAACCAGTAATAGGCACTATACAGAGCTAGCTGATAGTAACAGCTCATCGTCGACCATGTATGGAAACTTTAGATTTGCTTTCAGCAGGGGTACTGACTACTGAGACTGAAATTGGGATGGGTGGTGGCATGGACGCAGATACCATTTTTGTCAATACAGAGGGAATTACATTCTGGCAGTTTTTATTTTCAGCATTATTTATGTACAAATTCCATGGAAATTAGAGCTGAAACGGTTAACCAATCGATTAAGCAATGATCAATGTATTTTCTGGGTTAACAAAGGGATAAACTTGCTCCAAAACAGGCAAACATTGTCACACTGGCTCACATCAATTATAGATTCGAAAGGAAACAAATCGGGAAGCCGATTTCGAACCGAACCGAACTTAAAATTCGAAATCGAATCGAATGTCGAAACTTCGCATGGCCCTACGAATTCTCCCACAGAAAATGACCCTATCTCGAAAGACAATCCGTCCATACGATTATTATAGTCTAAGCTCATACGATTACTGTCTAAACTTTTATTCATTTTCCAAAAGTAACCGTCATAACCGGCCAGCACTTATCCAGAAATCACCTTTCATATATCATTATTTTTTCCTATTTGGATTCGTAAACATAGCTTATTACCCGCCATTCGAACGAGCTCGTTGAGGTGTTAATCTAAATTATCAGTGCCCCCCCCCCCCCACCCCAACAAAAAAAAAAGTTTTTTATTTATAGCTATTCATGAGTTCATTTTCTTCTCCTCTGCCTTTTTCTCTTTCTAACTTTCGCTTCCTATTTGTGTTAAAATAAATTGTAAACCTGCCCTATTGATGAAGCGTCCCAGACTCGCTACCCCCGCCCAATAAATAAATATCTCGACTACCAAAAATATCGTTTCACAAGATCTTGATGGTTACTAGGTTGAGGTAGGTGTACACCCTTCAACTTGAGAAAAACCCATCAAATGAGAGGAGGAAAGCGTTAGATTTACTCAGTTTTCACATGTCAAACCTAAACAATTTAATGTTCTAAAGCGAACGTCTCTCTCTCTCTCTCGCTCTCTCTCTCGCTCTCTCTCTCTCTCTCGCTCTCTTCTCTCGCTCTCTCTCGCTCTCTCTCTCTCTGTCAGCCCCCCTTTGTACGTTTGTTTGTAGGCTTCAGCCCTAGACTTCACCGTGCCTCGACCAACCGAGACAAACTTTGGCACCATAGGGTATTTTGACCAGGGAAAATACATTAGACGGGTCTCGATCGGGTTCCGGTGTCGCATTTGCCTTTTAACCCGTGAAACTGTATCTTTACAATTATTTGTGGGCTATAAAACTCCACCATGAAACAGCCGATCGAGATAAAACTTGGTCCTAAGGGGTAATTTGACCAGAAAAGGGGCATGGAATACATCCAGGAGCGTATTTTGACGTTAATCTATCAACCTGTGCAACACCGGGTATAATTCTCTCTACGTTGGTTTGTTGGCTATAGACCCACTTGTGTCTCCACCGATCGACTTGAAATTTTGAACCTTGGGATAATTTAACCAAGAAAGGGGCATAGGATGAGTCCCAGTCGCAACAGACGTCACGTTAACCCTTTAACTACAGCAACACTGAGATGCACTCCAAAATTTTAAGAGATATCGAGCCAACAAGTGGTATCATGTGCTAATGTTATGTTTATCAGGAGTAACGTGAGTATTTTTTTTTATTAGGGTTTAACGACATATTAACGGCCAGGGTCATATCATGTCGGTGACAGTTTTACGGGTGGAGGAATCCGGAGTACCCGTAGAGAACTACCGAGCACGACGAGCAGCTATCAGCACTCCAATATCGTAACTCTGAACTCTGCACCGCGGCACAGACAGGGTAGATTGATTGAAGACATGCGCACCATCGACGTGCAGTACGCCTTAGTACACAGCGTCATCGTGCCCCCATGCAGGCAATCGGGGTTAAGTGCCTTGCCCAAGGACACAACGCGGAGGGGGGGGGGGGGCACGAATCAGTCGCTGAAATTGTCACCCATCCAACTACTAACCGCGCTCGACGTTTCTTAACTTCGGTGATCTGACGAGAACCGGTTACCGCGTAACGCCACGCGCCCCAGTAACGTGGGTAGGGTGAATGTAGGGTAAGGTAACGCGCGATATTGCTTTAACCCTTTACCCAACGTAACGGCCAAAACCGGCCAGCGCTATTCTCAAAAATCGCCAATTAATTTTCAAAATCTTTTCATTTTTTGTCTCAAAAACATGGGTTATGACCCCTCGTTGGAACGAGCTCGTCGAGCTCGTTCCAACGAGGGGTCATAACCTATGTTTTTGAGACAAAAAATGAAAAAAATTAGTTATTCAAGAATTTTGTTTGCAAGTGTCGTCTGCTTTTCATGTTAGGTAAAGGGTTAACCTTTCAACCACAGCCATTAGCAACACAGAGATGCACTCTTACATTTTCATTGATATTGAACTTTAAAAATTCGGCAACTGGGGGTAATTTATTATCAGGAGTAATTTATTGTATAAATGGAGAATGGGTGCCCGCCCAGGCTCTTCAATGAGTTCAGTCCGGCTAGAAATTCCAGCTTTGTATTTGTATGCTATATAATACCACACCGTCCGTGCTCGGCTAACAGAGATAAAACTTGGCACTTTGGGGTAATTTAACCCGGAAACGGGCATGGGGGGTCTCGTCCTCGCCCAACGTCGCATTAACCCTTTATCAGTGCAACGCCATGTAAGGTTCAACTTTTACGACACGCCATGAACGATTGAGACGAAATGTGATGCATATGGGTAACTGGACCAGAAAAGGAACACGGGGTGGGCCTCTGTCTCTTCTAACGTCGCGTTAACACTTCAACCCTTTAACTATATCTCCGCATCTATTTGTAGGCTATAAAAAACTCCAACGTGACTCAGTTGAACGATATAAAACTTGGCACCTAGGGGTAATTTGACAAGGAAGGGGGCAAGTAATAGGTCTTGACCGCGTCCGATGTCGCATTAACCCTTCAACCAGTGCAAGCCGTGTAAAGTTCACGTCTTACGTGCCACAACCAATTGAGACGAAATTTGGTTCTACGGGGTAATTTGACCAGGCAGATGACACAGTATTGGGCCTTGTTCGCTTCTGACATCGCGTTAGCCTTTCAGCCAATGCTACGGGGGCATAGTTCGTCTCCCACGTGTCCCAAGCCACAGACTTTTGCCTTATTAGCAGAATTTAATATATTAAGTATAATATTATACTATATCAATAGTGTGAGCGTGGTGGCTCAGTGGTAGACTGTTGGACTTCTATGCTAGAGGTCCCGAGTTCGACACCCGCGTTGTGTCCTTGGGAAAGGCACTTTATCCCGGTTGCCTACATAAGGGCACGATGACGCCGTGTACTAAGGCGTACTGCACGCCGATGGTGCACATGTCTTCAACCGCTGTAACTCTGCTTGAGCAGAGCTTGAACAGAGTTAGAATCTTGAGGAGCTGACAGTTGTTCGTCGATGCTCGGTGGTTCTCTGCGGGTACTCCGGCTCGACCTGAGGCTGTAAAACTGTCACTGTCACGATTAGCCATTGTGCATAAGTTTGAGACAATAAACACGAACAAATAAATAAATACTATCAATACTAAAAAAAGACTGTTTTTTTTTTAAGTATTCATAGTATTAATTTATACTTAATATATTTAATTCTGCTAAAACAAGCGGCTGAGCATCGACCGATCAAGACAAAATGTGGCACTTAGGTGTAATTTTACTGGGAAAGAAACATGGTACCCGATTGCGTCCAACGTGTGAACGTTTACCCTTTAGCATATGAAACGCTAGGTAATATTTCTCTCTGCGCTTCGTTATGAGGTATAAACTTCGTCATGTCTCGATCGATCAAGACGAAAATTGACACATAGTGGAACTTTGAACAAGAAATGGACGTCAGATGGGTCCCGATCGCTTCCGACATTACAGTATCCCTCTAACAACAGTAATATTGTAATACATTCACGGACGTGGCGACAGTGTGTGTGTGGGGGGGGGGGGGGGCGGTAGGGGGTTTGTCACACACCCAATCCTGGCCAAAATTTCCTATAGTTGGATATTCGGAGGGAAAGTCATGAGTAGTTGGAAATTCCATCTATCTGGACTTTAGAGCTTCTTTGCTGATGCTGATGTCTCCTTTACTTCCCAAAATTCCAACTCTGTTTCAAATCGGCGAAAATTCCAAGTGTTACTATTTACAACTACAGTGTACGCAATATCGAGGTTCATAAGTATGCATGATGTCAATCGGTACGATATTTCTATAGTACGTTACTTATCGTAACAAAAAAAAATCCTCGAAATGTACTTCAAGAAAATCACATCATGTAAAATCGTTAGCTTGAGTTAATTCCATCATTCACAGTTACAAAATGACGAAACTTCGAAAACTGATCATCTCTGCATAAGATCTGATTTCATGTTAGGACAGTGTGAATTGCTCAAAGTTCTCAGCTTGAACATTTGTTTAGCACATATTCCCAGATTAATACCAAATAATAATAACCTGATAATTCTATCATAAATGTGTTGGCATATCACTTATTAGAATCAATTTTATGTCCCCTTTTCATAGCTTCATTTCTCGGTAGTGAATTTCCAACTAGGGGAGGGACCGCTGGGGGTTTCCACTCCTGGTCCCTCGCCTACTTGGAGATTCACTACCCAACACCCCCCCCCCCCCCACCCCCCCAATTCAGAAACCTCTAACCACGTCCCTGAATACATTCCATCGTTTTAGAGGTATATAAAGTTGCAGTTCGGCACTAATAGCAATTTTATAAGGAGTAATATGGCAGGGTGAATTGTATTTGCGCGTCGCGTTAACCGTTCAACCGTGTACTAAGGCGTACTGCACGTCGATGGTGCGCAAGTCTTCAACCAATCTAACCCTGCATGTGCTGCAGTGCGGAGTTACGATGTTGGGGAGCTGGCAGCTGCTCGTCGTTGCTCGGTGGTTCTCTGCGGGTACTCCAGCTTCCTTCACCCGTAAAACTGCAACGGTCATGATTAACCATAGTACATAAGTATGTGACCTTAAACACCAATAAATAAATAATTAACTAACCGTTCAACCATTAACCCTTCAACCACAGCAACTAAGGGGTGCATTCCTACAACTTTATTTCAGAAATATCAAGCTGAAATTGTGCATGGGGTAATTTGACCAGAAAAGGGATATGAGATGGGTCCCGATTGCGGCATACCTCACAATCACTCGTCATCCTAAGCAATTCGGGATGCACTCCCACATTTTCAGAGATACAGAGCTAAACATTGAACCAGTGAAGCAATTTTTATCCGGAGTAATAACATGTGTGCGGGTGTATTTTACGTGTGAAGTTGCGTTCATCCGTAGCAAATTAAGCCATCGAGTAGAGACATGGCGGGATGCATTCCTACCTTTTCAGATATGTGGATCTGAAATTTGGCATCAAGGAACTATTTTGTTTTATCTACACTAAGTTAGACAGGGTGACTTTTACGTGCGACATCGCGCTAACCCTTTCACTCGTGCAACGCCTCTTACATGTCCATGTTTTCAATAATTGTTTTCAAGAATTGTTTAAAATTTTGTAATCACGCTCTAAAATTGATTTTAGAGAACGCTATTTATTGTTTATGCAATAACTACTTTTTTCGAATGTAAAAGTTACGTAGAATGCTGTCGCATTTTTATACTCGTTGGGAGTTTTCGCCAGTTGCGAACCCAGGAATTTTGTTGGGGAGGTGCGCCAAGGAAACCTTGAAAGTGAGTATCGAGTAAAGCTCTGTGGTAGCATCTTGAAAAGTATTATGTGAAATTTAGGATCTAAAATATAGAGGTGGGTGGTATTATAATTTTGAGTTCGGTATCGGTTTCGGTATTTCTAGAGGGTATACCTCGGTACTGGATCGGTATTCGGTATCTGACTTTACTGAGATTTGCTGATAGTACCAAAGAGGAATTCACATAGGAAAAACATAATTAGTTGTTGTAGTATCATTCTACCACAACTCTACAAATGACACCGCCAGTGAGCTCAACAGTGACATTCTTTTACGAACACAAATCATATCTACAGTAATTTTGTGACTTGTTTTAAATCCACCTTAATGTTTAACGACCTATTTCAGGCCTTTACGGTCTCGGAGCATGTGCCCTGGCCATGCAATATTTACGAGGCCCGTTGTAAAAGGAATGGAAGTCCGTAGGAACGTTAGTCCCTCTGGACTATTATTCCGCGGAATTATAGTCCTAGGTCTAACATTTCTAGGAATAGTAGTCCGCCGGACTACTATTCCTAGAAATGTTAGACCTAGGACTATAATTCCGCGGAATAATAGTCCAGAGGGACTAATTTTCCTACGGACTTCCATTCCTGTTACACCGGCTTACAATAGATAAAACCCCTGGGCACTAGAGGGCAGTGATTTCTAGTCAGGTCTTGGGTTAGAAATCACTGCTACGCAACTGGACATGTACAACAGGCTGTAGTCTAGTGGGAATTCAGGACAGTTGTCCAGTCCATTCAGGGTTAACAAAACTGAAAAGAAATTCAGTCACTTCTTTCATGAAAAAGAACCTTTCAGTTGTTATCAAGCCTCAACGGGGAACAGAAATTGTAGGAAATTTGAAAATTCAGACGGTATCGGTATTCAATGATTGGTTCGGTTCTTTTTTCGGTATCCCCATGATATCGGTATCCGTTCGGTTTGTCGGTTTATTGCCCATCTGTACAAAAATATAAACACTTTTCCACTATTGAAAATAGATCGATAAAGTCGATAGGTATATCTTATTTTCCAGATATTTGTTATACCTATGCATGTAATTCTATGAATACAGTGGCAAAATTTAAATGAAAGTGTCAATGACACTACACCTTAACTTCTGTGTTGTGTTTGATGAAAAGGATAATGTTCAATGTTTATGAAAGGATTATGAAATAATGTTCATTTCTGTTCCCTGTATGCTATGGTTTTGATAAAAAATAATATGAGGTGTACACTGTACTAAAGAACTAGGGGTGGATTAATATGGCCTCACAGTTAATATATGTGGCCCTCGCAGTTAACGTATGTCAACGAAAGTTGCCAAGTTACAGTGAAATTATTCCAAAACGAGTCATCCTATCAAGTTACATTGAAATCCTTTCATAAATATGGCCTGTAGACTGTGCTAAAGGTTTTCAGGCTTCGGGCCCCTGTAGCCGTCAGTTTCCCAATTGCGCCCAAAGGGGTCGTTCTCATCTAGACATTATATGAAGTCAACCTACTAAGTTACAATGAAATCTCTTCATAAATGTCACCTGTAGACTGTGCTAAAGGTTTCTGGGCTTTGGGCTCGGGCAGCCATCATGTTTGAATGATCGCAACTAAAAGGGGACATTCTCACCTGGGCATCATCTGGAGTGATCCTACGAAGTTACAATGAAATCCTTTCATAAATATGACCTGTCGACTGTGCTCAAGATTTTCAGGCTTCGGGCCCCTGAAGCCGTCACAGTTGACCAATCACGACCCAAAGGAGATGTCGTCATCTAGGCATTAGATGGAGTCAAACTTACAAGTTGCACCGAAATCCTTCTATAAATACGACCTATAGACTATGCTAAAGGTCTTTGGGCTCGGGCCGCCCTAAAGGCTGAATGATCGCGATCAAAAGGGGATGTTCTCATCTAGACATTATTTGGAGTCATCCTACCAAGCTACAATGAAATCCCTTCATAATTATGACCTGTAGACTGTTCTAAAGGTTTTCGGGCTTCGGGCCCCTGTAGCCGTCACAGTTGCCCAATCGTGTCCAAAAGGGGACGTTCTCATCTAAACATTATATGAAGTCAACCTACCAAGTTACAATGAAATCCCTTCATAAATATGACCTGTAAACTGTTTTCGGGCTTCGGGCTCGGGCAGCCATCATGACTGAATGATCGCAACCAAAGGGGACAATCTCATCAGCACCTTCGGGCACCTGTAGCCATCACAGTTGACCAATCACGAACAAAAGGGAATGTAATCATCTAGGCATTATATGGAGTCAACCTAACAGGTTACAATGAAATCCTTCCATAAAGATAACTTTTTGCCTATGCTAAAGGTTTTTGGGCTCCGGCACCCATCAAGGCTGAATGATCGCGATCAAAATGGGACGTTCTCATCAAGACATTATTTGGAGTCATCCTAGCAAGTTACAATGAAATCCCTTCATAAATATGACCTGTAGACTGTGCTAAGGTTTTGGGGCTTCGGGCCCCTGTAGCCGTCATAGTTGCCGAATCACGTCCAAAAGGGGACTTTCTCATCTAGACATTATACGAAGTCAACCTACCAAGTTACACTGACATTCCTCAACAAATATGACCTGCAGACTGTGCTAAGGTTTTCGGGTTTGGGCTCGGGCAGTCGTCACGGTTGGCAGATCACGCCCAAATGGGGAAATTCTCATCTAGAAATCATAAGGAGTCATCCTACCAAGTTACAATGAAATCCCTCCATATTAAACATGACCTGCAGACTGTGCTAAAAGTTTTTGGGTTTCGGGCTTGGGCAGCCATTACGGTAGACAGATCATGCCCAAAAGGGGACGTGCTAATCTAGGGATTATACAGAGGCATCCTAACAATTTACGATGAAATCCCTTCATAAATACGACCTGTAGACTGTGCTAATGGTTTTCGGGTTTTGGTCTCGGGCAGCCATATCGGTTGACCGATCGCGACCAAAAGGGGACGTTCTCATTTAGACATGACCCAAAACCTGCATATGAAATTTCGTGACGATCAGACAAGAACTGCGGGTCTAGCCCGTGCTAAAGGAAAATGTGAACATACTCATACACTAGTAGACTCATAGACTAACAGACTTCCGCGCGCGTGATGGCGATAGCTTATCTTGACTTTGTCAAGTTAAGCTAAAAATGACTCTACCCGACTAACCCCCCCCCCCCCCCCCCCACGTGGGTTGGAGATGGCTAACCGAACGCTCGGTTATGTAAAAAATCTCGGGGAACTGCTTTTTTATCATTAACAAGTAATAAATTGCATAGAATTGAAATATATATAAATATATATTGAAATGTATATAGCCTTTCACGGCAAAAGTCTAAAAAATATATCAAGGCACAAGAAAGGCTGCTTAACCGGGAGAGAGAAAGAAACGTAAATTTGGCCTTATTCCGAAATGCAGGTACCTACAGTTAAAGGCTTCATATTCTGTGAACGTCCTTCATATTATCTTGTAAGTAAAATTACTTCATCTTCATCGATTTGCACTGTTACAATTTTTGAGAGAGAGTGCCTATACTCAAATCGCCGTTCATTTTTTTATATTTTCATTTTTTGCTTTCAAAACATAGGTTATGACCCCGCATTGGAACGAGCGTGTCGCGCTCGTTCCAATGATGGGTCATAAGCTATGTTTTGGAAGCAAAAACTGAATTTTTTTAGTTTCACAAGAATTTTTTTACGAGTGTCGCCTGCTACTAGCGTTAGGTAAAGGGTTAACTCCTAATCAATTTTCCAAGGTGAATAGTAAAATTCTATTTAAAATTTTCAGATTAATTTGAGCCTGGGGGTGCACACATTCTCTCACACACCTCGGCATCACGTGTTTCAATGATGGACGCAGAATCACTTTTTGAGCAAAACATTCCAGCCTTCTCCACCCCACCCCCATCCACCCCCACCCCACTCTTCAAAAAAAAAAAAAAAAAAAGAGAAGAGGCCCATACGCCTATAGCTACGGCCTTACGGGCGGTACTGTGCAGTTGTGGTATTTGAAAATCGGGCCTTTGGTTGGAACATTGGGGCGTCGCCTCTCCCGCTCTCACCCCGTATATCTATGCCACTGCCTTACCATCATTCTATTGTCGCAAAACGCCAGTGTTTATAGGGTAGTACACTGGAATACAATTGTGACGGTGTCTGTCGTTTGGGGGACAATCCCATGTTAGATGGACACCTGAAGCAAGATGTCATTTCTTGTTGCTGCTGTCCTTACTTACTACAGCCCACCCCACACCCACCCTCTTTCCCCCCTGCAAAATGTGACTTCGTTGAACAATATTCTACAAGACCATCGCCCCACCCCCTTGTGGGAACCCCGGAAATTGAAGCAGTGCTTGTTTACTGAGGTAAACAAGTTTTGTTTTACTGGTAAAATAGCCCCCGATCACCAGTGGCTGGGTGACAGTCCTCTAAAATGGGCAGCATGGGTGTAAACGATTGTCTAAACTTGACTTTATACCCTTGTTGTGGTCAGAATTAGCCATAGTTGCAGAAAGGTTACCTTAAACGCCAATAAATAACAAGGTCATCGCCCCCTGCTCGCGGCAATTTGACGAAAAGAAATTTATAGGGGGGGGGGGCATATTTTTCCCAGCATTTTATTCCATCAAACGTCCGGGGCAAGTCCCTGTGAAGGGGCGTTTTGTCATTTGTGGGGCCGACATCTCTCGTGGGCCGACTTCTCCGAAATTGTTTGGGCCGGCTTCTCCTAAGGGCCGAGTTCTCCTGTAGTTTGTGGGGCCGACTTCTCTCATGGGCCGACTTGTCCGAAATTATTTGGGCCGACTTCTCTGCGGCTGAGTTCACAATGGGCCGATTTCTCTGCATCCCTTTTCTGATGGGTCAAATTTGATCGATACATTGGTTTCGTTCTAAGCACTTGTTCGAAGAAACAATAATGTGTAATTCGAGTGGAGGTACATATTAATTCAATAATTGGATGTAATTAGGTGAAACGACAGACCGGTTTGAGTCTGTTTTTTTGGATGGTTGTTTTGGGTAAATGAACTATTTTAAGCGATTTAGAGAAGAGTACTATCCCACAATAGTGTAGAATTATAAATAATAACTCTACCTGTTATCGCTGTCGTCAGAATCTTCTTGTTCTTCGTCATCCGATGTTTTTTTTTTCATTTCCAATGTGACTTATGTACAAAGAGCATTGCAAACTGTGAAGAGCAAGCAAAAGTTTTGCAAACTCTTTGTTGCTTCCAAACCCAGACACCTTTCTTTGATCTTCCCATTCGTCAAAAGCATCACTCAGTGCAATCCTTGTTGATGCATATTTTTTAGAATGCAGTGAAGCAGCCTGCTTTCTGCTTTCTTCAGTTGTGTATTTTATTTTCGGGGCCATCGGGAAAAACTGAATCAAATCTCGAGAAATAGCAAAACAAATCAGTCACGTGCGTCCGTCTACATTTAGACAAAGAAATTCCTTTACGCACCAGTGACGTATCAATTACAAAGAGAGGCTGGCCTATTTCAAGTCATTCGTTTCTGGTGTCGAGCAACTGAAATATCGTGATACCTTCCCTTTAACCCTTTACCCAACGTAACGGCCAAAACCGGCCAGCGCTAAATATTCCCAAATATCGCCAATTAATTTTCAAAATATTTTCAATTTTTGTCTTCGAGCTCGTTTCAACGAGGGGTCATAACCTATGTTTTTGAAACAAAAAATGAAAAAAATTAGTTATTCAAGAATTTTTTTTGCAAGTGTCGTCTGCTTTTCATGTTAGGTAAAGGGTTAATGTTTATATACCATTATAGGGGCACGTCAGCATCGATTCAAAAATGGTATCAAATATCATTTTTCTTTCGATTTCCCAGCTTGTGCCGAGTACCCGTGATTTACGTAAGCATTTTTTGTCAATCTCTCGTGTATCGAAAAGAGAACGAATTCCCGCCATTTTAACTTTCGTATTTTGGATTACTCTCATTAGTCGCATTCTATGCGGCTTTCAATTAATAGTCACGGCGTGTGAGCACATGTTCATGCCATGACGTAATATTAATGTAAATAAATTGAGGAACGGGTAAATGCATGTGAGTTCCAACCGAAGGACTTGTGAGTCACCTTTGCTTTTATTATTATATTGTAATTCTGTGTCGATTTAAAGATAACAGTAGCTGACTCGACGAGGACAGGTTACAATTCTATCAAGACGAACAAAAATGTTCTTGTACCTGGTTATTATATTACGATCGTATATTACTATAATATTAGTTTTGGACAACTGTATTGGAGAGAATACATCAATAAAACATCGCAGTAATAATTATAACAAAACTGAGCCATGGATTCGAAATTTCAAATAATCGTCGATGGATGTTCGAATCTCACGGAATATTCGAATCTCGAAGCATCGCAGGAGTGTAAGGGATACCTTCATTTTTCTGCAATCTCTGTGTGTGACACGAGTTTGAATGAGGAAACTGGTTGCATAAATTATGAAAACCCATGTACTGCTTTCAATGTAGACACAGTTTGGGAAAAAATGCATGTATATTTTTTTTTTCATTGACCGCACGACCACCCGATCACCGAAGTTCCCTGTCATTGGATGCATAAATACTGTTCAGAATGCCTTATGGTTGTTGGTATGTAAATAGATGCAATGCATGGTGAAGCTATTTTGGGACAGAGATACACTATAAAAATGGATAAGGAAAACATTTGCATCATCTGGGAAAAAGCGTTTTTGGTTTTTGACACCTGGGTACCTCCTACCCACCCACCAACCAACCCCACCACGCACGTTGTGCTACCCCTACCCCCCCCCCCCCCCCCCTCATGTCAAGGTGATAGCTTGAATTTGCGATTTTGTGGTTTAAAAAGTGTATAAAATTTTTCTCGCTCGGGGTAAAATGGTTAATAAAGGTATGTGCCGGACGCAGAAAAATCGATTTGTCAAGTAAGCCATATCGTCCCCTGAGCTCCGATGTGTTCCAGTAGGCACATATAACACATTGGATCTCAGGGGACGATATGTCACTGCATGGAATCCACTGCGGGCGTTTTTCTTTAGACTCATCCGGTTGAAAAACACTGACAAGATCTGGCGCATGGAGATTTTTGTTTTATTGATCATCTTAGACACATTAACCTTTCACAAAACTACCCCATGTGCATCTGTAGATGTGCTATCTACCTTCACGCTCTGCGAGCTAAGCTCAAATAGCTTATTTTATCTCTAAAAAATCAGTTTTTGTCTACTTCGAAATTAGAAAACATGCTTTTTCTGCAGTTCGTTGTCGTTCTCGACTGCAAGGGAGGATCTGTCAACGCTATAGCTGTTTAGTTGCCAACTTCAACGGTCCATTCCTCCTTTCAAATTGTGACTATTAAAACGACTGCGTCGACCACCCCCTCTCTTTTCGTTACTTTTCTGCGACAAGTAGATGTGTATGGTGTACGTGTTTAGTGGACCTCATAAACATTAAACAACGTGTGTACGGGTTGATCTGCATGCCACTACAATCGCATTAGATACTGAAATTGACCACCCAAGTCAATCTGGGCTACAAAGTACAAAGGACTTCATTATATCTTTCTATCTCTACTCCCAGAGGCGCCGAATGCAGTAACATTGGGAGTGAGTTTGAGGAGGAGAGGGGTTACGGACGCGAACTTCCGAGCGATTACGATAGCCTTTGGCGAAAAAATAATCGATTTTGCTTCTACCCTAAGAATTTGCATTGCATTATTGTCTCTCCCACTTCCACTGCAAAGGTATATGTGTCTCATGTGAGACCATGCGAGACAGATATCTATCTCACATGATCCACGTGACCGGCTTATTAGCATATTAAATGAGCGCATAACTATTCAACCATTGCATGTTATTTTGTAAACAAACAACGTAGTGTCACATTTCGGAAAATTTAGTAAACGAACGTTTGTAGAAGAAAATAGAAATAAAAACGCAGACCACAAAACCAAAGGACACTTGAATCTTTTATATGAAATTTTGAATGAACTCCATTATGAGTGGACAGAGCTGAACGAAATTTCCGTCGTCAAGTTATGCAAATACATTGCGAATTCATATATAATATGATAATAATATGAGGTCATCAGAATGTGTCAATGTTCATTTCGCTACAAATCGTTAACCCGTGTATTGCCGGCGTTGGTATTTAATTTTGATTTTGTAGTATAAACTTCTGGTATATACAGAACTGTTGTGCGCTCATTCCGATAAGCAAATAAGTTTTTTTCAGAAATGGACAACAGATTTGTTCGATATACCAGCACGTACCCCTAAATTATTTTTGATGACGTCGGGGTGTTCTGTTGAGGGGGGGGGGGGGGGGGGGGGGTCCCGATGGGGTAGATGTGAGCTGGGGAAATCTCAGTCTCGGGATAAGATATTTGGTCCAGACATTCGGCAAGACTAGTGTCTGCCCCAAAAATCTTGCCCTCGGGTGAGATTTCCCTATCTCACACATCAGTGATTATTATTGTCCCTGATGGTTTTGGGTGTGAGATGTAAGTGTTAGATGAGGTGTAATTTACTCCCATGTATCAGACTCCAACTCTGTGACCAAAACATTTAACTTCGGTTGCTCTTTGTCAAACCAATAGCCTAATGAAATCACATATCAGGGATTATTACTATCCCTGATGGGTGAGGATTTGAAATGGGAAAATCTTTCCCGAGGGAAAGATACTTGAACCAGACACGAGGCTTGTCGTGTGTCGTGACCAAATATCTTGTTCCGAGGGTCAGATTTCCCCGTCACATAATATCTAAGTTCAAGAGAAGCAATTAAAATGAGAATTTATGTCCTGGCTATAATAAAAATCGGGGGATTTCTCGAAGTATTCATTCGAGTCTGAAGGCGTGTAAGACTGTGGGTCGTAGGCGAGCGAGGAACTGGGAATGTCCCATGCTACAGGTTAGAGGATGTGCCGCATCGGTGCGAAAGTATGGGCGCGTTGTAACGTCGGGGGAGCCACGGAGCTCAGAATAGGAACAGTCGCGGGCCAAGCCGGTGGCCATATATGTGTGTAGGATCAGAAAAAGGAAGTACGAGCTCAGGCAGCTGTTTGCATTTGGGTAGATGGAATTACCCGTTGTAGACGGCAAGCCATACGGAGGCAGAGTAGCCTTTGCTTGTATGAACACTATTCTGAGATCAATGGAGGGGAGCGTTTAACCCAATAGGTGTCGACTGCTAGAGTGATCAGCGTCCAGTAAAGTGAGATTAAGCCAGTGACTGTGCCACGGTAGTGGTAGAGTAACATTCCGTCACTTGTTAGAGGGAAGGCGATATAGTAAAGTGACAATACGTTAATGCACGTGCGACAACAGTGTTAGGGCGCCCCAAGATGTCTGGCAAAATGACAACACGTTAGTGGCCGTGCGCCGGCAGTGAAAGCGTGAAGTGAAAAGGCGACCAAAGTCTAAACACCAGCGATTAGGAAAGGAAACCAGCGACAACAGAGAATGCCGGCCTGAGAGTGACTCAAAAACTGTGTGGGAGGGGGGGGGGGGGTGATTGACGTTCTGTTTTTCTTATTCACTGGATTTCATGTAAGTCACAAATTACCATTTTTATGTATGTATATATATATATGTGTACTAAAATTGTTGTTTTCAGTGAACCCCTGTAGATTTATGCTTTTTGAGGAAACGCCATTGACCCCTTCAGGATAAGAATCACCCCAACAAAAACTAAACAGGCGGGTTTGTCATGGCGAGACATACGTTCACGCATGGACTCAAACGACACTCCTCGAGTTTTGGCTTGAATACGCCGATTATACTCGGCTTGAATCTATTTCGACAAAACCCGATCTCCGACCTCCCCCGCCCTCCACCCCCCCCCCCCCCCCCCCCCCCCCCGTGCACAAAACGGCGGAAAAAGTTACGCTTTCAAAACAACTCACCCTGAGACGTCGGACTCTTCGGCGAATGATGTGGAGAATAGCCCCTCAAGTGGAACTCCAGTTTTAAGGGGGGGGGGGGGGTGCGTTCGCATCCGTCGCACGTCTCCTGGCGACACGCCTTCTTTCGCGCAGTGCGACCTTGGACCGAAATGGCGGCGATATAATTTTTTGGCCCTGTTGAGCGTACAATATCAAAAATAGATACTGCTCACATTTTGCTGAGGATCACTCCTACCCCTCTACATATTTGCACATAAAATGGTTAGATGTATACATTTTTAGGCTTCTTTATTTGTTCATTGTGATTTATCGACACTTTCATGTCGTTTCGAACAATGTTTCAGGTTGAGGAGGCCGGAAATACTGGAGAATCCTTAATCAACGGGCAAATAACTGCCGGTCTATCCAATTCAGTATCACAACACAGTCGGTGTTAACACTGGTTAACCCTTTACCCAACGTAACGGTCAAAACCGACCATCGCTATTCTCCAAAATCGCCAATTAATTTTCATTATATTTTCAATGACCCCTCTTTGGAACGAGCTCGTTCCAATGAGGGGTCATAACCAGTTATTCAAGAATTTTTTTTTGCAAGTACATGTCATCTGCTGTTCATGTTAGGTAAAAGGTTAAACGCTAACCCCGCGTATGCCGGGATAGCAAATTGGACTGTCCGACAGTTATTCATCATTGTTCTGTGGTTCTCACTGGGTGCTCCGTCCTTCTCGACCGAAAAAAATGTCGGAAATGATATGGCCCAGACTGCTGAAATTGTCCCAAGGAACACACACTCATAAAATGTACACATAAATTTATCCTTTATCTACAGATATGTCGATGAGTGGCGGTTGATCCTGACCAATTTATTTATTTATTGGTGTTTAAG
Organism: Pictodentalium vernedei; assembly: GCA_031216915.1. Taxonomy (NCBI): domain Eukaryota; kingdom Metazoa; phylum Mollusca; class Scaphopoda; order Dentaliida; family Dentaliidae; genus Pictodentalium; species Pictodentalium vernedei. Next base: position 314,182,882 of record CM062297.1, read on the forward strand.
GTCAGATAGGCCTATTTATGCACAATGGCTAAACATGACCGTGACCAGTTTTACAGGTGGAGGAAGCCGGAGTACCCGTAGAGAACCACCGAGCAACGACGAGCAGCTGCCAGCTCCCCAACATCTTAACTCCGCACTGCAGCAGACATGCGCACCATCGACGTGCAGTACGCCTTGGTACACGGCGTCATCGTACCCCTTGTGTACAATCGGGGTTAAGTACCTTGCCCAAGGACACAACGTGCTCAGACGGTCACCCATCCGAGGATTAACCGGGCTCGACGGTGCTTAACTTCGGTGATCTGAAGAGAACCGGTTAACGCAACGCCACCACCATCGCGATCCTGACCAAAGCAAATTGTGACTAATTTTCGAGTAAAAAGAAGAAAAAAAATCTAAACCGTGGAGAAACAGTGACTATTTAATTTTAAAATAAACATCACACAGCATCACATAAAAAGTCGTGTTTTTATTTCATTTATCGTAACGATAATCGTCAAAAGACGGCGATCTGACAGGTGTTGTGTGTGAAAATTGTAACGCGTGGAACCTACCCAGAGTGAACACCCACAATGCAAATGGAATGGCGACGACATTCCCGCATCGTGTTTATGTTGATAAACAAACCTTCAAATGGCGGCTGTTCTCGAGAAGCAATTCATTTATGAATGTCCTTGTCCTTGCATCCCCTGCCTCGTCAAAAATAATAGGAACTTTAGAACAATTGTGCCCGTTGGCAAAAGTCAAATTATGCAAATATTATCTCACTTAGCGCAATGCACATCTGTTTATAAATTGCAAGATCGAGACACCATGAACTTCAGCGGAAAATTACATTCCAGGTTTCAACCTTGAGCCAGTTCGAGCTAAATATAAATATGTCTATGTTGCGAGATACGGAAACGTATATACCTAACTGATAAACTCGAAATGATTTTTTCATACGGACTTTTCTCAATAATTATGAGCGCTCTTTGCGGATCGTTCGTACCAATCTCCGAAACTGCATGTTAAAAGTGGACTACGACGAATACATGTACAATACTCACGGAGTGTCCACCCAGACACCAAACTCATATCGAAGGAAGGCAAACGAAGGATCGTCGAAAGGGTGACCGATGGTTTGGAGGGAGGGGGGGGGGGGGGCGGTCGCTATTATCCATTGTGCAGAAATATGTGACCTTAAGTAGACTTAAGCGCAAATAAATAAACAGGGATACAAGTTCCCAGGGATTTTCAACAAACGATTTCTCCATTCAGGGATTTTGATTGTCATTGAAGAAGTCCTGGCTTCACTTGACTGTTTCTGCGTTCTATGTCTTAAAACATCTCTGCTCCTAGATAAGCATCGCTCCGTTGTTCCGAAGTTCTCAAGCTACCACGGCGTGGACGTTTGGTACCAAGCAAGAGCCGTTGACTATTTTGATGAAAAGATTTCAGGGATGTTTGTTTCTTGACACGTTCTGATTTTTCACGACTCTGGGTGTGATAACTCAAGTTCTGGCCGATAAAATATTCCAATTAACTACGTTATGAAAATATTCTATTGTCGAAGGTATGCCTCAATGATGTAGTTGGAATAATAGTCTGTTGGGATTATTGTTAACCCTTTACCCAACGCAGACGATATCAAAATTTATTATTATATTTTTTAATTTTTTTCAAAAAATGTCAACGAAACCATATCATGTGACCCCTCATTGGAACGAGCTCGACGAGCTCGTTCCAAAGAGGGGTCACATGATATGGTTTTGTTCACATTTTTCGAAAAATAATATTTTTTCAGCTGCTGAATTTGCATATTACGCGGGCGGATGCGGGCGATTCGTTGGGTAAAGGGTTAAACTCAATACATCTTGGAAATTTTTCCAATACACCTTGGTAAAATATAATGTAGTAGTCGTGACGCAACATCTTATTTGGTTACCGCACGGAAAACCACGGAAAGTGAATCAGTGGCTATTTATTACGGCAATGTTCTGCTTTACTGGTAAAATAGGACCCAGAATCAACGCCTGGGGAGGAAGTTCTCTAAAGTGAGCAGTATCGGTATAAACAATTGGCTAAACTTGACTTCACAGAGCTCTATGTTGTGACCACGATATAGCCAAAGACGTTGAAAATGGCCTTAACACGAATAAATAATAACGTACTCCAAATTGGCCATACTGGACCCGAAACTGCCTGAATTGAGTATCACTGTCATCCATAAATGTATGATGACTGGCAGTGTGTAACATAAGCCCAGTTATCAAACCTCGTCTAGCAAAAAAGTACATAATTACCAGCAAGAGCGAGTCTATATCTAAGACTCCAACCACAGGCGCATAGCTAAGCTTCTGTGGGGTAAAATGGGGTATTCTATTTCTCTGGTGGGGGAGGGTATGACATTTAAAAGACTGTTATGGGAGTTTCGTAGTCTCCTCTTGTCCTAACTATGTTTCCCCGTAATTACCCTCCGAGAAGAAGTGTGTGTGTGGGGGGGGGGGGGGGGGGTGTAACAACCGGAGGGTCCTAGTTGTGATTGGTCCTCACACAAAAAATGTTACAAAATTCAGTGCTCTGAGATGGAATCTGAAGCATTTGTAGCGGGCGTAGCCTTATGTTCGAGACCATGTTATATGACACTTGCATTGAGCCATTGGTTTGTGAAGACCCGCAAAAATGTTAGGCAGAGTACTCCGCCCCTCGTGATGGACCCTCCCTCCATGAGTTTTCCTCGGAGATCCAACAGTTAAATGTTGGTTTTATGCTTGCTCAGACTTGGAGAGTTGGTTCATATCTTCGGATGAATCGTGGTAATCCACTGTGCACGCGCTGTAACAGCAGTACAGGTAAGTGATTTACCACAAAGAACTCACAGTGGTGATTTCACTCACAGAAACTCAAATTGTGTGAAAAAAAATCCAAGATGCGCGAACAAAATTCCAACTGCTATTGGTCCTTCAATGCCCATTGATTATCGCGTAGCACTCTTGATAGAGGGGTCGTGAATTTGAACCATCAGTTATTAGCGTTCTGTTCTTGGGAAAGTCACTTTTCTCTCACTCACAGGGAAATGTAACTCGGTTGAGACACGAAACTCAGATCAGTATTTTCCATGAGGTGTATGGGTTGAGTAAATTTCATCCGAATCCGATTCGACACTTGCTGAGAGTCTGGCTCACGTCTTGTCACTATTTCTGTCGTTCTTCCCATCTTGCATTGATACATGGCATTCACAGTAAGTGAATCAGTAAGGAATTTGCAACTGAATGAGTTGAAGAAATCAGCTTCTGACCAAAAATGTAAACCTCCCGAGTATTTTAATATAGGTAAGAGAAAATCCAACATTATTTTGAGTAGGCTAAGAACCGATTGTAGCAATCTAAACCGCGATATATATAACAATTATATTGCTGATGTGTTCATCTGATAGATGCTGAACATTTTGTCTGTACCGTCTACCCTGTAAAGCATTCCAGCAAAAGCTCTTCTCTATCCTATCACATTTAACCCTTTACCCAACGTAACGGGAAAAACCGTCCAGCACTATTCTCAAAAATCGCGAATTAACTTTCATTATTTTTTTTTTGTCTCAAAAGCAGGTTATGACCCCTCGTTGGAACGAGTTCGTTCCAATGAGAGGTCATAACCTATGTTTTTGAGACAAAAATTGAAAAAAAATTAGTTATTCGAGAATTTTTTGCAAGTGTCGTCTGCTTTTCATGTTAGGTAAAGGGTTAAATATCAATATTATGTCTGTTGATACACTTTGGTACAGCGACTGTAGAAGTTCAGAGATAATGCGCCGATTTTCACAGCCGTGCAGAAGTTTATCAACGACTCCAAACGATTTGAATGAGTTACTACAGGTGCTATGAAACAGTCGAGACGGCTTGGTGATCTATTGTTTTGCCCCGAAAAGTCCGTTCTTATCAAGAGACCCAGGGGCGGTGGAGCCGGGGAGGGGGTACAGGGAGTACGTACCCCCCCCCCCCCCACACACACACACACTTTTTTCACCAATTATATGTACCCGAACGGCATTCCCGACATAACACACATAACCCATATGGTCATTACACATTACCTGTACATGTATGACCACATTGATTTTCAAGATTCAAGATTTTATTGATTAAAAATAGAAAGCTCCAAATGGAACGCAAGATTTAAAAGGGCGGTTTCAAAGTTATGATTAGCCCTTCGAACAAAAAGAGAGACCGCTTTTCCGGCGAAAAAGAAGATTCAAAGGGTTAACCCTCGAATGGCTGGTTAATTCTGCAGACATTACAGTATGCCAAACTTTGTGAGCCTAGCAGCTAAGCAGTGATTTCTATTAAAGTCTTGTCAAGGTAATTTGACTAAGTCCACAGGGTCTCTTGTAAACTGTATGTTAAAAACCCGTTCTGAGACCTCACAGTTTGTTCAAGTCGGATTAAAGGATGGAAACCCGTTATATTCCATGCCAGTTCAGAGCCATCAACCAGTTGAGTCTGTATTCTTAACTTTGGGAAGACCAATGAATATTTTCAACATGCAGCCTTAGGGCTGTACGTTGAAAATCTTGATTGGTCTACTCTCATTTGGTCAAATCTCATTTGGTCAAAACCCACTTCGTCAAATCTCAATTGGTCAAATCCCAGTTGGTCAAATCACGGTTGGTCAATAACATTTTGAAAGTTTTCTGTGATTTATGGGCAGGTGGAGATGTCAAATAAATAGAATAGAAAACAAATCTTAATAACTATGGTAACTATATTCAACATTTTTATTAGAAATTTCAGAACATGATAGGTATAGGTAAAAATGAAGCAAACTTGAGAACTGTTGATGCAATTTAGAAGAAAAAAACTGAAAAAAAAACTGGAGAAATATTAATTAATGAATAATCGGAGACAAATGGTCACTAATCAATATTTCCCTGGTTTTATTCATTTTTTGTCTTCCGAAATTTATTTTTTTATGACCCTATAAGAAGGTAATAAGATGCAGTTTGGAAGAAAAAAATGAATAAAACTAGAGAAATATTAAAATTTAAGTAATGAGTAATCGGCGACAAATTTCATTTATTTTTTGCATGTTTTCTCTTTCAAAACAGATTTAATGATCCTAAAGGGGGTAAATATAGAATAATAGGGACAATTTTCCGTTTTAGGTTTTTGTAAAAATAATGATCAAAAATGAATACTAGAGAAATAATAATTTATGAATAACTGGAGACAAATGGTCACTAATTAATATTTTTCTGGTTTTATTCATTTTTTATCTTCCAAAAGTTATTTTATGACCCTATAAGAGTGTAATAAGACGCAGTTTACAAGAAAAAAAACTGAAAAAAAACTGGAGAAATATTAATTAATGAATAATCTGAGACAAATGGTCAATAATTAATATTTCTTTAGTTTTATTCATTTTTTGTCTTCCAAAGTTAGGAAGAAAAAATGAATAAAAGTGGAGAAATATTAATTAATGAATAATCGGAGACAAATGGTGACTAATCAATATTTCTCTGGTTTTATTCATTTTTCGTGTTCTAAAATGTCTCCATGATGTACCTAAGACTGATATTTGAGGTGGAGGTTTGGAAGGAGAGACAGTGGTAGTTGGTGTTGGTGGGCTGCCTGATGGTGCTTGGTGAGTTTTGTAGGGTCTGGTCCTAGCCGAGTCTGGAGTGGTTGTGGGTGATTGCCGCGTCTTTTGTTGTTGTAGGTTTCTGGCGTAGATAAGTTTTTTGGCTTCTTCGACTTGTTGGAGGAACAGTTGGTAATTCCTGTCCATCTCATGCCTGTGAACGTCCCCTTGTAACTTGTTTCCCGTAAGATGTTCTCCAGCCTGTCGTCTGCGTCCTGGCATTCTGGTTTAGACGGAAGAGACGAGTGGGGATCAGGAAGAGGCGAGAGGGCAGCTTCCATTTCCACCTCAGTCTCCACAGACTCTTCTATATCCGACAATACCGGCTGGGAAGCCGGCATTTGGATGGGGCTGTCCGTGGGAGTGGGAGGGGAAGTGGTGGCCGCCTCTGGCTCTTTCTTTTCCTCATCGTTCTCTTTCTTCATCTCCAAGAAGCATCGGGCATCCCTCCGATTGGTGGGCGGGCTCTTTCTTCTCGGTTTCCTTCTCTTTTCAGGGCCTCCAGACCATTGGGTGAGGACCAGTGTGAGAGGGGATCCTCTCACTAAAGGTACTACCTCCACCCTTGGGGGATGGTGTGGTCTTTTCCTCCGTAGCGAATTCCAGTGTCAGATAGACGCTCTTGCCCTTCTTCTGGATAGTCCAGGTGATGGGACGAGAGACACACAGAGTTGAAATGGTGTTTTGCAGCCTTGCTGGTAGTTCCAGTGCTCCCATGATGTTCATTGCTGAGGTGCTCACACTCTGATATTTGAAGAGAAACTGAAGAAATATATAGATTTAGATTTCTTTTGAAGTATGTCATCAAAGAATTTCAAAGAGTCTTTAAAAAAATAACTAAAAAAACTTTCTATTCTACCCACGCTGACAGCTTGTCTACATAGCCTGGGTTTCTAAATCCGTTTAAACTGAAGAAGATATTCTTGTTAAAACAGCCAAATCTCTCAGTATACAGTGGACTATTGTTATAAAAACACTGACAGTAATGATCATTGAGGCAGAAAAGAGCCAAACCTCTCAGTATACAGTAGACCATTGTTATAAAAACGTTGACAGTATTGACATCATCAATGAACACCCTGAAATCTACCGTGACCCCAAATTCGATAACGAGCCAGAAGACGGGGATGACGATGACCTCGTCACCCCCATCACCAATGACGAAATCATCAACGTCATAAAAAAATGCAAAAATTCCTCCTCACCCGGCGAAGACGAAGTAAGCTACAAAATTCTAAAACAAAGCCCAAATTCCCTAATCGAAAAACTAAACAAACTGTTCAACGCATGCCTCACCCATGGCTACTTTCCCAAATGTTGGAAAAAAGCCATCGGTGTCATGATACCAAAGCCTGACAAGGACCCCTCCGATCCAACCAGCTACCGCCCAATCAGCCTCCTCAGCTGCATTGGTAAGACATTCGAACGAATCCTTACCAATCGGTTCAGGGGGCACCTTGAAGACATCGATTTTTTAAATAAATGGCAAAGAGCCTATAGAAACCGGAATGAAGGCATCAAACATGTCTACCGACTAGTCACCCAAATGAAAACCGCTATCAACAATCAGCAAATAGGCGCGGCAGTCCTGTTAGACGTCGAAAAAGCATTTGACTCCGCCTGGCACAATGGAATGCGCTACAAATTATCAAAAATGAAACTCCCCAAGAAATTGCTCAGATTACTATCCTCTTTCCTTAATGATCGCGAAATTAAAGTCAGAGTGAACAATGAAATGTCTGACAGTGTCCCCCTCGAAGCAGGCACCCCCCAAGGATCCGTCCTAAGCCTCCTCCTTTACATCTTCTATGTAAATGACCTTAACTTCTCCGAGGATCGTGTTCAAGTCTCTCAATTCGCGGACGATAAGGGCCCCTGGGACTCTAACAATACGGCCTCTGCTCCAAAAAACCCTGCAACGCGCTCTCGACGACCTAGAACAATGGTGTGCCAAATGGAGAATTAAGCTAAACGCCAATAAAACCCAACGAATCACCTTTACCTGCAAGAAAAATAAACGTGATTTTGATCTAAAACTTATGGATAACACCCTCCCAGAATGCAAAGAGGCGAAATTCCTGGGCATCACCATTGATCAAAAATTGTCCTTTAACAAACACACCGACGACATGGCGAAAAAAGCCACCAAACGCATTAACTTATTAAAAATGCTAAAGGGAACTTCATGGGGAGCCAACCAGTCCACCCTACTCAAACTATACAAAGCCTTTGTGCGCCCAGTACTCGAATACGGTGCAATCATACTAACTGACTTCAATCAAACTAATATGGGAAAACTCCAGAAGGTCCAAAATCACGCGCTTAGAGTGGCCCTCCGCGCCCCATGGGACACACCCATCAAAACACTCCACGACAGGGCCGATATCCCCACTATTAAAGACCGCCTAGCCACCCTGGCCGCGAAAAATCATGACCGGTTAGCCGACAGCGAACTAATCTCCGAACTTGGAACCATTTGCGAAAGCCGACAAAAACCCAAAAATTGCAACCAAACTAAGACCGCTCGAATAAAAACTAGGGAATGACAAGGCAAACCAACAGGCAGAAAAAACAGCTTAACTGTGGCCTTCTACCAGAAAGGGCTGCCTTCACCGACTCAAGTAAAATTTCATCAGGATTAAATATTGTTAAAAACTAAATAAATAGGGAATGAGAATGTGAATAAACAGGCAGAAAAACAGCTTAACTGTGGCCTTCTACCAGAAAGGGCTGCCCTCACCGACAAACTAAAAGCTACATCAGGATTAAATACTGTTATAAAAACTAAATAATAAATAGGGAACGATTGGGGTCCCAAGCACGAGAGTATGTTACTGCTCTTACGAATGTAAAGATTCGTGCATTTCATACTCTCCCCCATAGCGACAAGCACACACACACAGCAGAACACCACACGGGAAGGGGGGGGGGGGGGGGGCTGGTCCCAAGCACGAGAGTATGTTACTGCTCTTACGAATGTAAAGATTCCTGCATTTCATACTCTCCCCCACATACACAGCAGATACCACAAGGACACGCAACTAAAGAGGTGCTACTTTTATCTTTATAGTTTGCATATTCTAATGAAAACTAATTCTACCTTCTTCTTTTAAGCAGGTACACAGAAGATGTTTTTTTTACCAGCACCCCAATAACCGCTACAGACAGTCTAACCGTTATGGAACAGTCACCCCACGGTTCCTGAACATCCTCCGCTCCATCCCTAAAAGTGGTCAACCACTTTAAGGGAGGCGAGCGCTGGTCCTGCGTCCCGCCTCTGCCCCTTTTTGTAAGCGCATTGCGCATCTTCTTGTCCCAACCCAATAGGATTACAATGCAGGCCTGCCCCCGAACCAGGGAAGTTCGGGTCTTCTTCTTGGTGGTCCCCGAAAGGGGTCGTTGTTGTTTCCTCAAAAGACATCCTATCTAACAGAGACAGCCTGAGGCAGATTATACTTGCCAGTGATGGCCATCACTCAATATCATCTCCGAAGTGGCAGACTATACTTGCCTGAAAATCCAGACCGACTGCACCCTCGGGGAGAGGTAGTACCTTTGTGAGGGGACCCAACCTCTCACACTGGTCCTCACCCGAGGGTTCAACCGACATCAGTCAAAGAGACCATCACGACGCCGCAACCGGTGACACCTGCCGAGTACCTGAACCTGTTCCTCCTTCAACACGAGTAGACATGTGGAAATTAGTCACTTACAGTCAACGAGGGTCGAAAGGGGCTTGTTCCCCATACCGTCCCTGCGCGCCTTCGGCGCGTTAAAACCATTCCATTCGGCGTCATTACATTCAACGGTCAGATTCACGGGTCGCAAGGGATTTGTAAATCCCACATCGTCCCTGCGCGCCTTCGGCGCGCTAAAACCTCTCATTCATCACGACATCACATCATCTCACACAATCTCCGTTTTCATAGGATACAGAGGTCCGTCACAGTCACAGTAAGAGCAAACTTGAATTAATTAACTACAGAAAAGTGATTTTCATCACATTCTGAGTTACAAAAAAGTTAAAACCTAACACAAACTGTCTGTTTTTTCTGAGTCCAGTCAACCAACTTGAACCTAAAATAATAATGCCATCACATATGAAGAAAACCACCTTCAGCACACAGGAGAGGAGAAGAGAGGAGAACAAAGATAGGAATAAAGAAACGAGGCACAAAAAATGCAGCCAGGTGAGTGTCAGCACAAGAGAGCAAGGTAAGTCAGAGCTCCATTACTAACAATAGCTCAGGTTTAGGGGGTGACAAAATGATAGATGCATCCAGTTCAGAATGCGAGGGCTACTCCTCAGCCCAGTTCATGGAGGTCCTCAAAGACCTAAAAAATCAGATAGCACACCCAACTAAAAAAACGAGGAAAGGAAGCCAAGATTGAAGAGAAGGATGCGGTCATCAGGGATTTTATCAGGGGGACTTTCACCACATCATCGCCTGTCTCACCTGTCAGGGAGATTCAGGTGGTGGCTGAGGTCCACAAAGTTCCTGTAACTCAAATCTCAACTACACTACATCTGTCAAAGAAAATCAGGTAGATGTGGTAGAAGTCACAGGCGCCCCGGGACACAAAACATATGCCGAGGTAGCGGGAGGGCACAAAGGGTCTCTCAATGAGGGTGCAATGGGCACCCAATCACTATCACAAATCACAGCTGAGACGGTTCCATTGGATCCTGCGGATCTCCTAAACAGTAAGACTTTCTGTCCAGACAAGGACATAATAGAAATGTTGGCCTCCCAGAAGGACTTGAATGACAGTCAGAGCCAAGCAGTCAAAACTCCCAACAAAAGAAAAAAAACTAAGCCTAGATCCAGAGGTGGAAACACAGGAGTTAGTGGATGAGGAGGGATTTATCCACACAGTCGACAGAAAGACCAAAAAAGTGAGGAAATGCCTCCCCCTCGGACTCCTTTGCTTTAGCCACCGGTTCTGGATCCAATCCAACCTTAGACTTTAATACTACCTCCAGTATCCCACCTCTCATGGAGAAACTTTGGAATACGGTAGTGTCCAACAGCATTGACCAACTAAATATTACTCGCCTATTAACCAACAGCCACAGGGGGAGGCGGAACCCACCCGCCCCAGCAAAAAAAAGAGAATAATAAGAAACATCCCAATGGCATCAGTCCCCCTGTATCTACAGTAGTTATCACCAGGGTTCACCCTGACACGCCCAAGGAGCTCATAAGTCAAGGGTTAGAGAACTGTAAATGGGATAGATTCGTGTCAAAGGCTACCGGTAAGGCAACTTGGAAACTCAAAGTCACATGCCCCAATATGGGAACAAAACTAAAAATCTTAGCTAATGGAGTTAATATTAATGGCAGGTGGCATGCAGCGGAGGAGTACAGAAGTAGCACTCCCCCGGTACAGTGCCTCAAATGTCAGAAGTTTGGGCACATAGCCAATAAATGTAAAGGGACTCTAACATGCATGAGATGTGGAGGGGAACACCTAACCAAGTCATGCAGATTGGATTCCCCCTCTTGCCCCAACTGCAAAGGAGATCATACAAGTAACTATATCGCGGGTGTCCCCATTATAAAAAAGTAAAGACAAACATCGAACTTAAAAACCTAAACCTAATTAAACCTAACAACGCCTCTTCTCCCCACAATGTTTGCTCCCTAGTCACAGGAGCACTCTACTCGATATTGAATAAACATGTCAAAACCAATCTGTCTGACATTTGTCAAGATGTCAGCCGATCAGCGTCCGGGCTATTTAAAACTCAGATCTCAGAATCTCTAATCAAAGCCGCAATTAATGTTAACTAAAGCCATCAATTATCACTAACAAAACACCGCAACTTAAATTCAACCCCTATCATGAATAAATTACAAATAGCCGTGTGGAAAGCAAGAAGCGTTAACAATAAAAACTTCAAATGGGCCGATATTTCGAAAATACAGACATTATCTGTATCTGTGAAAGTTGGCTTCACCCCGACAAAAATTTCACACTAAGTGGGGTCAGCACTATCAGAAGAGACCGACAAATCTCAAAAGGAGGTGGCGTTGCTCTTCTAATAAAGCAGAACATCAAAACTAAAACCTTTAAAACTAATCACATCGATGCAGAGGTGATTGCAACTGAAATTACTGTCGACAATAAAAACACCGCGATTGTTTGTTATTATAACGACCCTAGCAAAATTGTTTCTGACACTATCTTTGAATTCTTTACGAGGAAATACAAACACTGCATTTTCCTCGGCGACTTCAATGCCAAACACCTGTATTTAGCCTGCAACAAAACCAGCCGCAACGGTGAAGCCCTCCTTGAAATCATAAAAAACATAACCTTCATGTGGTATGAACGACAACTCAGCTACTTATATCAGTAACAACCCATTATTATCATCCTCGATCCTCGATCTAATTATCGCCAGTGACTCCCTGATTAATCACATCGATGACAACTGGGTCGATGATGACGACCTAGGCAGCGATCACCTCCCGGTCCATGCCTCGCTGCAACTAGGAAATGGCCCACTCAGGTACCCCCCCCCCCCCCCACTCTCCGCAGAAATTTTAGAAAACTTAATTGGAACCTCTACAGCGACATCATCGATGTCAACCTCCCCCCCCCCTCCCCCCCCCCCCCCCCCCCCCCCCCCCCCCCATCCAATGCAGCGGAGATCGAAACCCAATGCGAGGGCAGAGAGAAAATCATTAACTCAACTCGAAACAAAATATGCCCAAAAGAAGAAGTGCGCCCCTGGAGAAATACTATCTCGGGCGACACACTCTCACTAATCAAAACTGAACGGAAAGCTCTTCGCGCTCTTAAAACCGAAACTGACCCCGGTAAGAAAGCTGACCTAAAAAAAAACATACAACCGCCTTCATGGCGAAGTCAAGGAAGCCTTCAAAGTGAAAAACAAGCCAACTGGGAAAAGGTAACAGCCAATCTAAACGGGGGTCCAAGATGCTAAAAAATTCTCGGACTCTTTTAAAATCCTAACTGGGCAAAAAAACAAGGGCGGCAAAGCCGCAGCCAAACCTCTTAAAAGGGAAGACGGTTCCTTCACGCGCACCGACAAAGACAAGGCCGACACCTTTGCCGACCACCTAAGAAAAACGCATCGCCCGTATCAAGGTGCGGGCAATGATGACGCAGTCATAAACGCGATTGATGACTTCATCAATGAACACCCTGATATCTACCGTGACCCCAAATTCGATAACGAGCCAGAAGACGGGGATGACGATGACCTCGTCACCCCCATCACCAATGACGAAATCATCAACGTCATAAAAAATGCAAAAATTCCTCCTTACCCGGCGAAGACGAAGTGAGCTACAAAATTCTAAAACAAAGCCCAAATTCCCTAATCGAAAAACTAAACAAACTGTTCAACGCATGCCTCACCCATGGCTACTTTCCCAAATGTTGAAAAAAAGCCATCGGTGTCATGATACCAAAACCTGACAAGGACTCTTCCGATCCAGCCAGCTATCGCCCAATCAGCCTACTCAGCTGTATTGGTAAGACATTCGAACGAATCCTTACCAATCGGTTCATGGGGCACCTCGAAGACAACGATTTTTTTAATGAGTGGCAAAGAGCCTATAGAAACCGTAAAGAAGGCATCGAGCATGTCTACCGATTAGTCACTCAAATAAAAACCGCGATCAACAATCAGCAAATAGGCGCGGCAGTCCTGTTAGACGTCGAAAAAGCATTTGACTCTGTTTGATACAATGGAATACGCTACAAATTATCAAAACTGAGACTCCAAATGAAATTGCTCAGATTACTATCCTCCTTCTTAAAGGATCGCGAAATCAAAGTCAGAGTGAACAATGAAATGTCTGACAGTGTCCCCCGTGAAGCAGGCACCCCCAAGGATCCGTCCTCAGCCCCTCCTTTACATCTTCTACGTAAATGATCTTATTTTCTCCGAAGATCGTGTTCAAGTCTCCCAATTCGCGGATGATAAGGGCCTCTGGGATTCTAACAATACGGCCAATCTGCTCCAAAAACCCCTGCAACGCGCTCTCGATGACCTAGAACAATGCTGTGCCAAATGGAGAATTAAGCTGAACGCCAATAAAAAACCCAACGAATCACCTTTACTCGCAAGACAAACAAACGTGAGTTTGACCTAAAACTAATGGATAACACCCTCCCAGAATGCAAAGAGGCGAAATTCCTGGGCATCACCATTGATCAAAAACTGTCCTTTAATAAACACACCGACGACATGGCGAAAAAAGCCACCAAACGCATTAACTTACTGAAAATGCTAAAGGGAACTTCATGCGGACCCAACCAGTCCACCCTACTCAAACTTTACAAAGCCTTTGTGCGCCCAGTACTCGAATACGGGGCAATCATCATAACTGACCTCAACTAAATTAATATGGGAAAACTCCAGAAGGTGCAAAATCACGCGCTTAGAGTCGCCCTCCGCGCCCCATGGGACACACCCATCAAAACACTCCACGACAGGGCCGATATCCCCACCATTAAAGACCGCCTAGCCACCCTGGCCGCGAAAAATCATGACCAGCTAGCCGACAGTGAACTAATTTCCGAACCTGAAGCTATTTGCGAAAGCCGAAAAAAGCCCCAAAATTCCAATCAAAATTAAGACCGCTCGAAAAAACTAGGGAATGAGAAGGCGAACTAACAGGCAGATTAACAGCTTAACTGTGGCCTTCTACCAGAAAGGGCTGCCTTCACCGACTTAACTAAAATTACATCACGAATAAATATTGTAAAAAACTAAACACGCTTAATAATAAATAGGGAACGAGAAGGTGAGTTAACAAGCAGATTAACAGCTTAACTGTGGCCTTCTACCAGAAAGGGCTGCCTTCACCGACTCAACCAAATGTAGATCACGTTCCAACACTGTTTAAAACTAAAACTGCTCGAGAAAAACTAGGGAACGAGAAGGTGAGCTAACAGGCAGATTAACAGCTCAACTGTGGCCTTCTACCAGAAAGGGACGCCTTCACCGACTCTACCAAAATTACATCACGTTTAAAAATTAAACAGGGAACGAGAAGGTGAGCCAACAGGCAGATTAACAGCTTAACTGTGGCCTTCTACCAGAAAGGGCTGTCTTCACCGACTCATCTAAAATTAGATCACGTTTAAACACTGTATAAGGTTTATGGGAAAACATGTTATCTCTGAACAAAAACGCCCGCGATCCCCGACACCTCCAAATACCCTTAAATTAACCTAAATAAGATCGCAACCAGCTAAGGGTGCAACACGAAAGAAACACCCTCGTGTGTGGTTTAGTGTGCTAAACCTGTTACCCTCCCGCTGCAATCTCATTTCCAGCCGCGGAAGCTCAGCCCACATAAAACGCTCGCGACCCCCGGCACCTCCAAATAAACTCAAACTAACCTTAGTTTAGTGCGCTAAACCTGTTACCCTCCCGCTGCAAACTCACTCTCAGCCTCAGAAGGTGAGCTAACAGGCAGATTACTAGCCGAACTGTGGCCTTCTACCAGAAAGGGCTGCCTTCACCGACTCAGCTAACGATTAGATCATCAATTAAACAAAATGTGCCTTTTTTATCTTTTTATATTTTACATATTCTAATGAAAACTAATTCTGCCTTCATTTAAGCAGGTATACAGAAGATACTTTTTGACCAGCACCCCAATAACCGCTATGGACACTATAACCGCTATGGAAACAGTAACTCCCATGGTTCCTGAACATCCTCCACTCCATCCCTAAAAGTGGTCGACCACTTTAAGGGAGGCGAGAGTTGGTCCTGCGTCCCGCCTCTGCCCCTTTTTGTAAGCGCATTGCTCATCTTTTGTCCCAACCCAATAGGATTACAATGCAGGCCTGCCCCCGATCCAGGGAAGTTCGGGTCTTCTTTCTGGTGGTCCCCGAAAGGGGTCGTGGTTGCTTTCGTTCAAAGAGTCCAACCAAACAGAGACAGCCTGAGGCAGACTATACTTGTCACTGATGGCCATCACTCAAAATCACCGTCGAAGTGGCAGACTTTGCTTGCCTGAAAACCTGTTTACTTGCCTGAAACCCTAGAACCACTGAATCCTCGGGGAGAGGTAGTACCTTTGTGAGAGGACCCATCCTCCCACACTGGTCATCACCCGAGGGTTCAACCGAGATATGTCAACGAAGCCATCACGCCGCAACCGGAGACATCTGCCTAGTACCTGAACCTTTCCCCCCTTCAACACGCCTAGACATGTGAAAACTACCCATATACAGTCACTGAGGGTCGAAAGGGGCTTGTTCCCCAAAACCGTCCCTGCGCGCCTTCCGCGCGCGAAACCATTCCGTCCCAGCAGTTCATTGCAGCTGAAAGCAGGCCAACTTCTCAGCATACAGTAGAATATTGTTATAAAACACTTACAGTAACGGTAATTAAGGCAGACTTGACAACTAAGCTTCAATACAAGCTGGGAATATCACAAGCAAAAGTGAAAAAAAGTTAAAAAATCCATCACAGAAATACATTGCAAATACTTATAAAATTTTAAAAAAGTTGTTGACCAACTGGGATTTGACCAACTGGGATTTGACCAATTGAGATTTGACCAACTGGGTTTTGACCAAAATGAGATTTGACCAAATGAGAAGGAACCTACGATTTCACTGAGTAACTGTCTACTTTATGAATTCAGGTCGTGTCACGATCGGTTCATTCCCATTAGACCAATTCCCTGCAGACCAACTCCCACGAGGCCAATTCACAAAAGACCAATTCCCCCTTAGACCAACTGGTGTGTTCTACTTTAAAAATAATTCTATATCAATAATTTGATATGTTTATAAATATTTATAAATGTATTTTATGTTATTGATATTCAAGCCTGAAAACAAGCAGTCTGACATTTGCAGAATGAGGTCCCTTGAGGGTGAATTTGATGATGCTTTCCTCTGGGTACCTCTTTCCGTTTAGTTTTGAGACCATTGTTCAGCAGGTCAGCATCACTAAATTCACTCTCTGGGGTCCTCATTTTTCAGATGATAGTCTGCTCATTTTCTGGCTTGTCGATATTTTATAGATGTTGGGCAGATTTGTATAAATAATTGTTTTCCTAATTATCCTTAATCAACCCTTAATCAGAAACACTATGTAGTTGGTCTAAGGGGAATTGGTCTAGTGGGAAGACACCTCACGACCATGGACAGGAAAAGCTATCTTTCGGGTTCAAAGGATTAAAGAAAATCACGCGGAATAGGATTTCCTATCACAGTGAATTGACTGTTATAACAGAAGCCAATACTATAACACTTTTACAATTGTATTATCTAGAATTGTATTTTCTACATATCAGTTCCATGGTAGCAATAGGAAGAGTCCATATTTATTATTTGGGGTAGACCAATTAATATTTTCAATGTGCATCCACACATTTACCTTGCAGTCATCCCCTTAATGATATTATGACGTAGCCTGTGACCCGCTGGAAAAACAGTCTCTGGAGTTAGAAAAGGGTTAATATAACTGACGAAAATGAATCATTAGCATTTTAAAAGATATGGCAATTTGCCATCCTGCAAATTGCCACATCTTCGAAAATGCCAATGGTTCATTTTAATCCATTTAAAGTCATAACTAGAAAAGACAATTCTAGAAAATACAATTGTAAAAGTTTTATAGCATTGCGCATTGTATTTCCACACTGTAAATCATTAGATCGTATTCAATTTATTTATTTATTTATTTATTTATTTATTTATTTATTGGTGTTTAAGGTCACATACTTTTTCACAATGGCTAATCGTGACCGTGACAAGTTTACGGGTGGAGGAAGCCGGAGTACCCGGACAGCGGTTGAAGACATGTGCACCATCGACGTGCAGTACGCCTTAGTACACGGCGTCATCGTGCCCCCATACAGGCACTCGGATAAAGTGCCTTGTCCAGTGATACAACGCGGATGATTCAATTCGTTCACAAGTATTCGAAGAGTAATTTTGAATGCATATCGGGTGGGATGGGTTGGAGAAATATACTCATTGCCAGAACTCCTACATGTACAACACTGGAAATACATGCTCCGCGGAGACCATGCTTCGGAATGTTTTCACTTTATACGTTTGCTTGTTATATAGTCATAAGGTATAGTTAAGACGAAAACAAATTTATTCATAACTGCTTTAAATCATTGAAGCCGGGAGTCGAGGTTTCTTGCCTGTGATGTAATACGGCAGGTAATCTGGCTGTGACGGATCGGCTATCTTTGGCCGGGAGTGGGGGGGGGGGGGGGGATTAAATACTGAGCAGGTGCTTCTAGTCAAGTGTCGTCTGCCTGAATAGGCAGACGACACTTGACTAGAAGCACCCGCTTTGCTGTAAGTTTTTCACTGTATGTCAAATTCAATAAATTCATTCTGATTCCCCAGCTTCTAAGAGTTATAAGAACGATTGTAACGTGAATGTTGCAGTTTTAGTCTAAACTTCATTGGATAAAGTGTCATTAAACTTTCCGTTGGAAAAACAATAACACTATTGTATTCGTTGAGCAACAGTCTAAATACATCTGCGGAGTTGGAAGTATGGTGGTTATGTGCCAGCCTTTTCGGCCCATGTTCTCTATAGTGGCATCCCAGATGGACATGACCGTAACATCACCACAATTCGTTTCTAGTTTGTAGGGAAACTCGATCACCTTCAGTTCGTATCGACGTCTGTTGTCATTCATCTTAGAGGACGGCTTCTCAAAAACATATAGACATTCAATTTGTGTTTTAGTAACTCTCATTTGTTTCTGACCGTTCAAATTATAAGCACCCGAGTCCATGAATGCAGTGATGAGCCTCCAACCTTCTTCAATGTGATTTTCCACTGCTGTCCTGTAATCAAATTTGCTCTTTACACCATCGCCAACTCTTTTCGTTTCAACGGGCTGTGATAGAGTTCGATAAACATATGTCTCTTGTGGCGGGCCTCTTGGAATTTCAAAAAGTAAATCAACGTAGATTACTGTAAAATAGAAAAAAAAACATAAGTATTGACCCAATTCCATCACCAGGGACGACCAGGGCCGGGGAGAGGAAATTCAGGACTCATGATTAATTCTGTCAGGGGGCCCGCTTTCAAAAGTGTCGGGATGCTGATGCCGAAGGTATCTGCCGCGAGTGCAAAGGGCACGAGCCATGACAGGGTGGTCTGAAGGGTACCCCCCCCCCCCCAAAAAAAAATAAAAATAAAAATAAAAATAAAAATGAAAAAAATAAAAAACAAATAAATAAATGAATAAATAAATAAATAAAAAAATGAAGTCAGTTATTAAATGGAGACTTCTGGCGGCTTTTGTGATAATAAAAATCACGTTATGTTTTTCCCGTCAAAATGACGATTTCAGCAGTATGTTCCAAATTTTCAAGTGCATCCAGCCAGTGACTTTGACTGCCCAATTCTTGAAGTGATAACTTTATCACGCCATGTTGATTTAAAAAAGCTTTGCTTCAAAAATCACGCAGTCCAAAACTACAACCGTTGGTCAAGAACAGAGTTCCATTCACGATACAGCCCCCTTCTTAACTATTAACACAGGAATCAGAATCTTTCTTGGGGGGGGGGGGGGCAGGGGGTTATTCCAAACATGACATGAAAGCCCGTATTTTATTTTTTGGTTCGATACGCCCTTTGAAAGGACGCACCAAAACAAAACAAAAAGTTAAAGTGCGAGCCAGGTTTGGATGCCTGGGCCAAATCCGGGGCCCAAAGTTCCCCCCCCCCTCCCAGCCCTGGGAGCGATGCTAAGGTGGGATAGGGGTAGAGAGTGTGTGTCTCCTCAAGATTTCAGTGGGGACATTTTCGTCAGGATTGAAGTCTACATATCAATTCACTCCTGCCTAGGTGACATGCTTCACTCTTATTTTATTTTATTTTAACGAAATAATATTTCGTTTTAATGAAGTAATATTTCGAAACATTGTTTCGTTTTAACGAAATAATTATTTCGTTTTAACGAAATATTATTTCGAAATAACGAAATAATATTTCGTTTTAACGAAATAAGTATCTGTAGCGGTAAGCAGGACCAGATTACACCCCCTTTGCTACTTTTCTAGGACAAGATTACACCGCCTCGCTACTTTTCTATTGCAAATTCTGCTTACTTAAATTAGCTAAGTAGCACGGTTACGTATTATAGCAAAATATGAATTTGACTCATTAAAATTAATGACTTCACTTTATTGTGGAATAAATTTAGTGGTATTCACTTGAAACACTCTCCAATCAATTAACGTTATGATCTCTCCGTTTTTCACGACATGTGCAATGCCAGAGTGTTTTGGTGCTGTTCCGTATATCATAGCGGGGTTTATCGTTGTAGAAAGTGAAGCGGCGGAAAGTCCAAGGGTAGCTTCTCCCCCCCCCCCCACTCCTCCCTCCTAAAAACCGTCTTATTGCAGGCCCGATAACGCTAGTGTATAAACGGCCCGCAAAAGTTAATGGAAAGCAGAGAACGACATTATAAGATGCACAGGCGTACAGGCCATGGAGACTGGGGGAGCATATGAAGGTAATGCAGCTAAATTTCAGAGATTGAAAGTGTCTGAGCTTCCCTCTGTAAGAAATTATTTAAGGCAATGAGTCGAGAAAGGCACTTCAGACAACTCCCGGTCTATGGAGAAATTAGAAAAAACCGCTCAGCGACTTCGAGATGAGGAAGGTTAGGGAATGTTAGGGAATGAACAAAGCTGAAAAATTCGCAACTGAAAACGAAAATGCCTTTTTGATCCATTATTAAGAAAATACACGTTTTTGGATGTACAGACAGCTTAAGATGATAGCTGGAGAAAGTCCTGAAAAAACGACAACAACAAAAACCGCCCTTTTTCAGGACCAAAAGATAGTTACTGAACATTTAATTATGTTGTTTATTGTATGATTACCAGTAAAATTATTGTAAAACTACTTATTGTTATAAAAAATTACTTATGGTTAAATTGTAAAATCACTTGTAAAAACTGATTGATAATCCATTTTAACTGATTGTAAAACCATTTTCCGCTTTGTAAAAAACATACTTGTAGAATTGTAAATCTGACTGTATTTATTTATATTTATTTATTGGTGTTTAAGGTCACATACTTCTGCACAATGGCTAATCATGACCATGACAGTTTTACGGGTGGAGGAAGCCGGAGTACCCGGAGAGAACCACCGTGCAACGGCGAGCAACCGTCAGCTCCCCAACATACTAACTCCACACAAGCAGGGTTAGCATTGGTTGAAGACAAGTGCGCCATCGGCGTGCAGTACGCCTTAGTACACAGCGTCACCTTGCCCCCACGTGGACAATAGGGGTGAAATGTCTTGCCCAAGGATACAACGCGATTGCCGCAGGTGGGATTCGAACCGAGAGCCTCTCGGCTGGCAGCCTGCACCTCTACCTACTGAGCCACCGCGCCCCCGAAAAGATTGTAACGTCAGGTGATTTGCGTGTGTTTCAAGAGAATATGGCTTAATTTATTGCACAATAAAGTGAAGTTATTACTTTTAATGACTAAAATTCATATTTTGTTGGAATACGTAACTTTGTTACTAAAGTAAATAAGCAGCATTTGCAATCAAAAAGGCGTTCTAACCTGAACCTGCAAAACATCACAAACGGCTAGGGATATGCATTTCGTTAAAACGAAATTATATTTCGTTTAAACGAAATAATTATTTCGTTAAAAGGAAATATTGTTCCGTTAAAACGAGATAAATCAGTTGGTGCGTGGCGCGATGGAGGATACAAACATGTCAGAAAAGCTGTGTTTGGCCGATTTTCCCCATGAATCAACATGAATAATTGTTCACTTCCATTATCTGAGATAGAAAAACCAAACTCAGGAAAATGACGCCTTTTAAACAACCGTTTTTAATTTTTTCTCAACTTTTTGGGGGAGCGTCATTTTTATCATAGACGTACGGGCATTTTTTTAGAAGGGCTGAAGATTTTGACCGAAAAGTGATGCTGCAGGCATCATTGAGGCACGTGGAAACGAGGTGAGTGAGTGAGGGCTGGCAACCCTCTCCCGCATCATGTATTTAGAAAAGCCACCTGTATTAGAAATCCGACAATGTGGAGGGGGTGGCCGGAAGGACTTTTGTGTAAGGCACACTCGAGGTGTTCAACACAGAGGTGTGAGAGTGTATGGTAGGGTGTTTTCCCCTCCCGTTGGTGGGGAATGGGAGCCTCCCGAGGGAGATTGTTTTAAGTCTGAGGCTCTGAGAACAATTATAGAGCCTCCGGGTGCCTCAGTTGTTACTTGTTCAGTTGCTGATTTTAGTCAGTAACTTTAACAATATATTGTTGGACATTTCAAACTCTGCAGCTGTTTGTTTTTGATTCATGCAAATTCAACGATCAATTTCCGACAGAATGTGAAAGTTTTCGACAGAAATGTTCATAAACTCCCTCCCCGCACCACCAACAGCATGGTGTATGCTCTCTCGGGAAATGTTTTTTTTAACTGTTAGGCATGTGTATCCAAAGTCATCAGACGCTTTACCACCCTGACAGTCAAAACGAGCATTCAAAGTTCGTAATACAATTTTTTTTGTGGGGCACGTCCTGTGAGATGTACCACGCCAAAAAAATGTGTTGCGGACTTTGGTTCCAAGTTTGGTCTTATAGTGCGGTAAGTAGAAGAAGGGGTCAACTTGTACACCTTTTGCCGGACCTCGAGGTTGATGACCTACATCATGACCTAGAACCCCAAATTCCTAGTCCCTTTTTAGGCTCTCTGAGCCTCTCCCCGTACCCAACGCCCAAGTCCGTTAGGCCTCTTCACCCCTCCCTATACCCAACACCCAAGCCCGTTAGGCCTCTTTACCCCTCCATGTACCCAGTACCCAAGTCATTTAGGCCCTCTTCACCCCTCCCAGTACCCACGACCGTTAGGCAATCCTCACCCCTCTCCGTGCCCAAGTCCGTGAGTCCCTGTGCCCAAGATGGCGGCGTCGTTAATGCGCATGACGTCAACAAGATGGCTGCGCCCATTTTGGGCACGTGCAATAACACTTTTCAAGATGGTGGTGCCCATGATATGCATGACGTCAACAAGATGGCTGCGCCCATATTGGGCAGGCACAATAAGGGCGGTGCCCATGATATGCATGATGTCAACAAGATGGCTGTCCATACATCTTTTAGAGATGTACTCGCGCAAAAGAATACTACATAGCGGTCACTAATTTGGGAACGAGGAGGGGTGATGGGGGACTAACAGACTTGGGTACGGGGAGGGGTAATGGGCCCCCAAAACGGCATGGGCGCATTGTACTCTTAGTTGTAATATGTTTGGGGAAACCAGCCAGTACTTTTCGTGCCACACACAAACAAAGTATTTGATTACATAAACTTTAATTAAAATTGAAGTTTAATTTAAATTTAAACATGGCTTCCTTCATCAAACACAGAATGGGGAGGCTTTCCCCACCTCCCCCAACCCCTGTTTCAAATACATCTATGTATCTAAACGTGTATCTGCTAACTTTATCAACAAACAGTCATAACGGGTCTTGAGTTAACCCTCTTACGATTGTGTTGTAAATAAACTGTATCTGAGGGTTTATCTTCATTCGTGTAACCTTTATTGACAAAATTACCCTGACTTGGCTTTATCAAACGTTGTTATGGTCGAGAGCATATCTGGGCAAGAAGAACAAGAGTATTAATCTGTGATACAAACGCGCAATCAGTTTTCTTTCTGTTGGGAATAGAGTTACTTGATGCCGGTTTTATGGCTAAAGCCGAAACATAATGAATAACTCTAATTTTTTCTCTCTATTAAGTTTTTATTTTCACATAAAATCAGTTTTTACAAAGTAATTAATTTGGTTTTACAGTAGTCAAAATAGATTTGCAGTCAGACTTACCACTTCACCCCCATTGCCCACGTGGAGGCACGGTGTCGCTGTGTAGTAAGGCGTACTGCACGCCGATGGGGAATATTATTTTATCATAGTCGGACGGGCAATTTTTTTTAGAAGGGGTTGAGAGATTTTTTCCGGCATCACTGAGGCACATGGGACCGATGTGGGAGAGCGGGGGCTGGCGGCCTTCTACCGCAGGCTCGAAGCCAGCCGCATTTAAAAATCCAACATGGGGGAGTGGGGGCGGGCGGGCGGACTTTTGTGTGTCAAAGGCACACCCAGGGAGTCTGACACAGGTGTGGAAGTATATGGTAGGGGCGACACCCTCCCGTGGGGATCGGAAGTCTCCCCAGGGAAATTGTTTTAAATAAATCTGAGGCTCTGAAAATTCTAAAGCCTCGGGGTGCCTCAGTTGTGACTTGTGCAGATACTGATTTTAGTCAATAACGTCAAAATCTGAAGCTGTTTGCTTTCAAACTCAGTAATTATTTTCCGACATAATATTTATAGGCGACGGCGATCGTCCAGCCCCTGACAAACTATTGGCCTGAATCCTAGCCTATAGTAGAGTCGCCATGGACGGGTCGTAATTCACGCGAGGGCAATGGTGACCTCGCGTGCGTTTACCAGGTAATAAAAATTATCACCGGCAAAATTTTAGTTAATGAAGTTCCGGGATGTACCCGGTGCTTCATTCATTTAATATTTGATGATTCCTATAATTGGTATGTGGAATCTAATTTTGCGTTCGTGGAAATATTGCCCACCCGAGGAATGTGAGCAATCCACAATGGCTGTACAGTATGCACAATTCCCAACTAAATACTCGTGCTTCCGTGTCAATTGTATATTAAAAAAATCCACTAACCTAACCGACCCTTTAAAAATAGGCCAAACGTAACAACTTTACTCCCAATTTTAAAAATCAAAATTTGAAAATCGATATTCCCGCAGGGTTGTTTCAAGCTCTGCAACTGTTGCGAAGTGTTCCCACAGGGGTTAATCAAACTCGAAAGAATAGATATGGCTCGTCCATGAAAATTATAGAAGTAAAAGGACAGTTTTCTATTAGTTTGAATGGGATTCATATTATTGCCAATTTTCCTTAAAGCTGATCTTCATTGAATTGGATAAACTAACACATGAATGCCCTACACTCGGTGGAAGAACTGATCAGAGATAACGCCGGTATCGAATTTTATTTGTTAAATATCACGGGCGGAAATGTCCGAATTGGTAATATTTATCAACCCTTAAATCACGCCCCTAGAACACCCACGGGCATCACATGGTGCTGAAATTGCAGAATTGTGAATTCTAGCACACAATTCCCCCGGTTAACAGAACCCCGGTGGAATGTGTTTGTGGAACAACCACTCCATAGATTGCATGCAGACTGACATTCTGCATGGCAGTACAAGTGTCTAACAATGGCGACTGCCACGTCACGGGGACTTTCTCTAACTATTCCGCTGACTGGTAGTCAAGTAATCAGGATTGGCATCGGAAATCTGGTGGATATAAGCACCGATTTCTGGGTGTTTAGAACAGTTGTCTCTGGGCTCCTGATGAGTACGAACCCACCTGGTAGTAGAAAGATGGATGCCGTCACTGGTCTTGAATGAACGTTGTTGTATTATACATGCCAGAGACAACAGTAGTCGCGGAGAGAATGTAAATTTTGTTTTAATAAAATTCGTAAAGGTAACTGTTAAACTGGTCTTCGTTGTGCCGAACACGACAAATTCGTGAGGTAACCAACCTGAACCCAGAGTCTGGAACCTGTCTCTGATATCGTCTGGTAAGGAATCACAAAACGCCACGGGCTGATGGGACTTCGCGGCTTATGGGGCTTCGTAGTTCTCTCAGTAATCACAACAATCTGAGTCCGAACTTACGATCGTAGATCGATACACTGTTACTTAATTCCGCAACATAAAAGTTCCTTCCAGGAGCTGAACTTTCAAGAAAAATTGGCAGTATCTCAAACTAGACTTGGTCAGTACGAGATATTTGAAAATATACTTTTCAATGTTTGATAAGGATCTGTCGCCACTCATTGACAAATTTGTAAATAAAATGTAAATGTGTACAGTTCATGGGTTTTTAAACAAGGGCATATAATAAGGCTTGATGAGAGTTTCAACAAATTGAGGTCACACGACGACGGACTATCTGACGGGTGTAAGAAGCTGGACTACCTGAGAAAACCACCGAACGTCGGTGAGTAAATGTCAGTCCATAGAAGCTACTATCCCGGTACCAGCAGGGTTGACATTGGTTGAAGGATGTGTATTCTAGACATACATCATAGTTCCAAAATACTATGGACCAGAATCAGCTAACCTTTAAACATCATGCATGAAAAACAAACCTTTAAACTTATTGCATTTAATGAAGGAAAAACTTAAAAGCTGAAAATCTCCCATCCTCTCTCCTTCAAACATTAGTCACGTTTGTGTGTGTGTGGAGGGGGGGGGGGGGGGGGGGTTTAAGGCTTTACAGTAAATTTTTTTGGCTATCAGGTGTTTCTTTTCTATTCATTGTAGCTTCAATTTTTAGGACGAAAATGTTACAAAAAAATTACATGAAACATTGACGTATTATCGGACCAACTGGGCCCTATGAGAACACTTATTTATGGGTTTGTTAATAGCGGCAGGGTGAATTTTAGGAATCGCTTACTTATAAAATATTTTAGGGGGTTAAAGCAATTATTTCAATTTTTATCCGAATAAATCCCACTTGCAGGTCTCAAAATAAGGAACATTATGATCATTGATTTGTCGTTTGTTACGGTCGGTCTAAAAGAACACCCTTTTCTTAGAACAGACATCAATCGAAACAAATATTAGGGCATGTGTGGCTAGTATGAATACTTCGCCACATCGATTGGTTGACAACGCCAATTTACACAATTTAGAGACTTATGGTGCGGTGGGGCCGATTGGGATATTTTGTTTTCTTTTTGAAATGAATATTTATGGATATGAGTTATTTTAAGCAAAAATAAACTTTCACCCAATTGACGGGGTGGGTGTTTGATAGAGGGGGTCCATTGGGAGGTTTTTTCTATTTTAGTTTTCCGTTTGCCTTCATAAAGGTTTATGGTAAGTCAGCAGCATTAAGTGTTTAACGGACACAAATTGTGTGCTGCAACTATTGGTTAGGTTGAGCGGTAGGTGGATTGCATGGGTGAGTATCTTTGACGTTGTGCTTTGGGCGTAGCCATCCTTGGCGTTATTGTAGTCTGTTCCTGGTTTTATGTTGAACTAAATGTATTTCTTATAACAATAACATGATTTTGAAGGGCTTTACAGTGCATTAACGGCTCAACAGAAATGGTTAACAGCCCAAGAGTTTATTAGCGGCGCGCGACGAAGTCGAGGGCCGCTAATAAGCTCAAGGGCTGTTAACCATTTCTGTTGAGCCGTTGGTACACTGTAATGCCCGACAAAGTCATGTTATTTCTATTATTGCCACTTTCGTACACCGGGTACATTACAATTAATTTATATGGGAAATGAGATAAATAATAAAAAAAAAAAAAATAGAATTAAAAAAACAGCGACACTATCGTCTGATTTGTTGACAAAGAAACCGGGTAACATGGCTATCGTCTGATCAACTTACGGCGAAATTTGGAAAGTTAAGTGATGAAATATATCTTCGAAATGCGAACTTTAGGCAAGGAGTTTATTCATCAAAGATGTCATCACTTACTTTGTGCGTATCGATTCCTATATTTGGTACATTATCTATCCGTGACACAAAGGGAAACACTTGAAACAAATGTGAGAATTGTGTTTACAAATTAAAAAAATCCGAATGGAATTTCGATCCAAATGGAAATCTGGGAAAAAAATTATTGATCGGCTGAGAGATGTGATGTCATTGTCTACATTTAGACGTGTCGGGCTGTTATTGACGTGTTGGGCTGTTATAATGAATAACGGCCCAACACGTCACATGACTTGTGTACTTGTTGAGCATTACGAGGTTTCAACGCCCGGTAAAACATCGTTAATGTGCTAGGAACGCCCACAAAAGTGGTAATAATATAAAATATATGCAATTAAATAGCCATGAACACAAAAAGGTGTCAGTGTTGATACATGATACAGAACCATCGTCGAGGACTGGTCGAAACCCACGAGTGAGCAGTGATGTCCACGCATGCGTTTACCATGTAATAAAAATCATGAACAGCAAAATTTTAATGAAGCATCGGGTTGTACCCAGTGCTGCATTAATTAATTCTTTGATAATTATTCCTTTAATTGGTATCTGCAGTCTAATATTATTGCGTCCGTGGAAACACTGCTCACTCCACGGAAAGTGAGCAGTCCACAGCAGCCGTACTGTATGCAGCTTACATATTCTCTCTTTCAAAGGTGAGAAGATTCCCGACGAAATATCTACACTTACCGCCCTTTATCTTCAGATTAAAAAATCCATGCAAGTCCGTATCCAGTCCTGTCTGTGCTAAACCTAAATATCTTGCTCCTTGTGAGGTAAGCTGATTCAGCTTGGCAAACAGATCACTCATATTATATGTTGTAGTCATTTTTGTATGCCAACCTTCAGTACTGATAACACCCTCTGTATAATGGGAAGACGGTTCCACGTGCAGCTGCCAGTCATTGCCCGTTTCTTCTGAAGGGTCTTTGCAGAATATTGCTTCATATACTTGCGTTGTAGTTCTGAAACCGCTAATACTAACCTGATAAGGAAATGGTAAAAACTCCAGAAATCTGTAACCTTGATTGTAGAGCTCAGCAAGTTCCGGATAGATCAAGTTTGTATTAGCAGTATAACAATTACGGTGTCCAAATGTTACCTTATGGCGATTTTTCACAATTTTATCGATGAAAATATGTTCCACAGGTGGTTCGTAATGCGGGAACTGATCAGGCGGACCTTCGATGATCTCATTTTTGATTTCAGAACAACAACAGCCCATATTACCTGTAACAGAATATATCTATATATTATCCCCATTATATTCCTGTACAAAAGGTTGGAGACTTATTGGAGTCTCTCTCTTGTTTCTAAGGCTATATCTCGACTCGTCGAAAAAATAATTATCTTAGGCTGAAAAAAAAGTACTGTTTTGATTCTCAGGCGCTCGTTCGTTGAATTTGAACCTCCTCATTAGACATTTTTATTATGTCATGTTTTTTTAAGAATTTGTGAAAACTTGGAATGGTCATTTTTTTCATATTTCTCGAAATATAATTATTTAGCTGTGTTTGCAGTAAATTGGTTTTTCTTGTTGCAGTTTATGAGCACTCTCCCATAAACTGTAACAAGGCAAATTCTGATATACTGGATCATGATTTAATTATTTATTTATTTGCTGGTGTTTAAGGTCATATATTTCTGCACAATGGCTAATAATGGCCGCAACATAGATATAAACTCACTCAAGTTTAACCAATCATTTAGAGCCATGTTTCCCATTTTAAAGCATTGGTTACTTACGGGGGCCTATTCTAATGGATCATGTTTGACAGATCTTTACCATTAAAAAGAACAATAAAATACAAATCCTTTTAGCTGTTGTTACATCAGTTAGTTATAAAAGGTATACTATAAATACACTAAAATACAACCTTTTCTCTTTTTCAAGTGGAAAGACAGCAAAAAGATTTACTGAGCATACTCAACCCTCTACACGAAAAAATGAAAAAAATAAAATCCTCCCTCCCTCACTGATTTGAGAAAAATTGCCTGAGAATCAATTCATTTTTTTATTTGGCCTTACAATTCTAAGCTGTTATAACTTGATTAACATTTTACCTAACTAATTGGCCGCATCCGTACACATAATTTATAAAATGACAGTTGAATAAAACATTATTTTTCTAAAACTTTCAGCTAAACCCTATCAGGCGACCCCCCAATGGAACGATATCGTTCTAATGAGAGGGTCACATGATATGGTTTTGTTGAAATTTGCGCAAGATATATTTACAGAAAAGAATTAAAATACTAAACTGCGATACTGTGTGCGTTGAGTTAAGAGTAAACTAGAATTTTAATTTCAGATTTCATTGTCAGACTCATAAAAATGCTTGCCGTTTAGGTTTCAACAGTCTGAGGCTACCATGAATTTTTGCAGACCCGAATAAACCTATTTAGGGAGTACATGTCCAACATTCAGAATATAATGAGCGCGTCAACAGTTTAACTGCGTCTTGTTCTAGCTCGAATGCTTCCAGTGATTTAGATACAAAAGCATAAAAGCAATTTAATAATTATATTTTGGAGAAGTGTTTTTTTTTACTCTCTCAAAGTTCCACGCAAAGGTGAATCGAAAGCTTGTAATGTTTCATAAATACTAACGTAAACAAATCGTAACCAGGCCTGCGGTTGTAATATGCAATTGCAAGATGTGGTAACGGCATTGGATTTTAAACAAAAAGTTCACAGTTCGATACCCATCAAGGGCATCTGCGCTGTGTCCTTCGGCAAGACACTTAATCGCGATCGCCCACGTTGGGGACACGGTTGCATTGTGTACTACGGTGCACTTGTCTTCAACCAATGCTAACCCTGCATCCGTAAAACCGCCCAACACGAGGTGACCATGTCTGTCGAAAGTATCGTTAAACCCAATAAATAAATAAATAAATAAATAAATAAATAAATAAATAAATAAATAAATAAATAAATAAATAAATAAATAAATAAATGGTTACAAAGTCAAGAACTGCATTTCGTTGGCAACACACTGGAGCAAGATTTACACCCTTTGAACCAAGGCTGGTTGGGATGGGTGTGTTAGCTTGTAACTTTGAAATTACTCGGGATCGGGACAAGAATAGACAACATTTTACAGCGTTCTCTGAAGTATGTATGTTACTTCTATGAACACGAATAATGGGTTGAGAAAACGAAAAGAAAGTAGCGAACCCATGGAACGCTCTTTCATGAGAATATGCCATATGTAGATATTATCTAACATACCTCTATTTCTATGGTCGGCTGTATGACACAAGCCCATGTATTAAATCCAGTCTTTTAAATAAGTACATCATTACTACAGTACGATCGCTGTGGAGGATGGGCAATATTCCCACGAACGCAATAATATTAGATTCCAAACACTAGTTATAGGAATAATCATCAAAAATCTAATTAATGAAGCTTCAGTAATTGAAGTTTTGCTGATGACGACTTTTATTACCTGGTAAACGCATGCGTGGACATCGCTGCCCACGCCTGGAAATGACTAGTCCACGGCGACTGTTCTGTAGCAAGAGAGAATCGATATCTTAGACACCAAAACTAACGGAAACGGCCTGAATGGAAAAAAAATATGGGGCGGGGGGGGGGGGGGTGGGTATGTTGCGGAATGTTAAGTAAAGTCTATCGATCAGAGATCGTAAGTTTGGACTATAAAAGTTGTGGTTACTGGCAGTTCTGTGAGGTCCCACCAGCCCGTAGCATTTTGAGATTCCTTACCAGACGATATCAGACACAGGCTCCAGCGCTTCACGAACTTGCCGTGTACATCAGAACGAAGACCAGTTTCAAATTATCTACTATTTTAATAACTCAAATATATTCACACGTTACGACTAACTGTCATTGTCTCTGACTGGCATAAAATATAGTGTATTAAACAACAAAGTTCTCACCTAAATAGCAGCGGCAGCATCCAGGTTTCTTCTTGTAGACTGTTCCGTATATATCAGGAGCCCAGAGACAACTAGTCTAAGCAGTCAGAAATTGGTGCTTATATACACCAAATTTCTGATGCAATACTTGGAGTACGTGACGACCTTTAGCACCTTCTCCCTAAACTCAGGGGAGTTTAGGGAAAGCCCCTTGACGTGGCGGTTGCCATTTTGTGGACTCTTTTACTGCCGTGCAGACTGTCGATCAGTGTGCATGCAGTCCATTGAATCTCGGCTATCAAATAGTATTCTGCCGGCGTCAGTTAACCGGCAGAATGTTCTGGTGACTGGTGCAATTATGCAACTCAGCATCCCCAGATCTCCGGGGAGTCTCCCCAGGTACATATTATGATTTGTTAGACAGTTCGAACACCAACATCCCAGGAAATACTGCCGAATGTTATTGTCCCATCTTCAACAAATCCTACAATGTTACTTCTTGTTGACAATATTGGCTTGCAAATGTATGCCTGATATTGTCAACAGAACATCTGACGTGTACCCACAGAGTATGCCTGTACTCTGGTCGCCAATTTATACGATTCCATGTAATTTTCTTTTCATGTTCAAATCTGTTAGTAAACTTGTTAAATAAATTAAATAAACCTGAGTCCACTGAGTTCTCAAATGAAACCCCATATCATTTTCAAGAGCTCGAACTCTTACCCGAGCTAGCGAGCTTAATTAACCCCTATGGGCTTACTTTGCAACATTCCTCCCTAACGATCACTCAGAAAGGAAAACGATTTGCGAAGAGACATCACAGGGTTAATGGGCTATATGTCCCGGGGATAGGGAAAGGATGCCGCTCACAAATCACTTAATAGCCAATATAAATGTCCATGTTCTTGTAAACACCTAAAATACATCCGGATCAGGATTCTTTACCCCATATAAATAAATAATCACTATTTACCCTTGCATCGGTACCGAGGAACACTGACTACTCACACGTTACCCAAGAGTAGGTTTACCACAATGGCACAAGGTCAAATTTGTGGGGTTACAAACGCTCTCCCCACTTCACATCCATGCAACATGCTGGGCATGTTTTTGACGGCGAGACCATGTCGACCCACGTATGTCCGCAGATGGGGTGGACTTTTGTTTTACACCGATGACACTCATAAGCATACGCGTCCCCATGAATGTCCTGGAAACAAACACAACAATGTCCGGTATCACCACTAGTACACTGTTCAAATTGTACTGTGTTCAAATGAATTTTGTGGTCTTTGAAAGCTTTGTAAAACAGTTTGTACTGGGGTTGAGCTCGCTCCCATTCCAATGTTTCATAAACAGTAAACTTAGTGACTTAGTTTAGTTCAATGCTTTGGAATGGTCGTAAACGGACATCTCCATCCATATAGTAGCGGCCAGTCCAGGACTGGTTATTCCAGTACCTGATCACCCTTTATGGGAAGCCGGTTGTCCTCACTTGACATTTTCCCCGGTCATCCACAGACTCTCGGCATCTTCTGAATCGTGGCCATTGGTTTGGCTCACAAGCAAATGGGGGAAGACATAATCGTCTTCTGTTATCAAATGTCGGAGATGTACTTCATGGCGTCGAACGTTAGCACTCATTAGTGCTTCCTCGAAGTACATCTCATCCAAAAACCGGAGGAAACGCTGTCCCATGTGACCCAGCCTCAATAATGAGGTCGTCTCATGTGGGCCCTTAGGGACATGGTCTTGTTGTTCAAAATGAAACTCTTGTTCCTCATCAAAATTAAAGAATTCGTTCACAGTTACAGTGGGTACCGATGCCGTTTATCTTATCAGTTTCGCTGAACTCTAAATTCGAAAGTGGACTAATACTAATCAAATACTAATAAAAACGAAAAATAATTTAACACGACTAATAACCGAAAAAGATATATATACTGATGCAGAAAATAAAATAAATTACATGCTCCCAATTCTTTTCCTCATTCTTTCTCTTGATAATTACTCGCTCCCTTCGGTATATGTGCTTCTTGTACCTTCCTTGACAGGCAAGTAGTTCAGTAATTGTTTACAGGCAACCAAAAAGACAATCGCACACGACCGCTATTTCTATTGGATTCTCTCCACAGTCTGCGGGATAACACCCAACAGACTACGGAAAAACTCCATGAGAAATGTTTCACAATGGCTATTATTGTTCTTCCTCTCCATCGAGTGCACTCTCGAATTCTCGAAAGTGTCTCCGAATCCACCAATTATCTATTCCGGGAATTAAAGTAAGTTGGGGACGAGGATTAGCATATTCTCGTCCCGTCTAACAAGGATGTTGCCACTTAAACAGCAGCGTGAACGTCGGTACACCACAGGAAGAAGCTTCTTCTTCCCGTCGATGAACTATCGACGTTCCCACCGTGGGTGAGAAGATCATCCCACTGTAGTATTGATTGTGAAACAGTTCTAGAAATTTGATTTCTTCCAAAATATATTTCTTATTCACATGTGGATTATGCATTTGGAACACCCGGTGTTCCATAGGCCATTTGTATCTGGAAGTGGTTCGCCATACAGTAGGCGTCGATATCCAGGGACTAATTGCTCGGAATAGTCCCTGGAGTCACAGAGCTTATGTCCTCATTCCTTCGACCTCTGTTTTGGTCAAACTACCTGAGAGGTCGGTAGCCATTGTTCCAGCATATATAATTGACGAGCTCTCCTTGCCCGGGCGTATACTTCATCGTCATTATTTTCTGTTTCTGCCGTGTTATGAAAATAGGATTAACACAATATACTCAAAAATAAGAATAATATGAATTATCAAAACCCATAACTGAGATGTCAGTTATTCATCAAAGTTCTGTAACTTGTTCTATTTGCATCTCTCGCACTTGAGATGGCACTATGTAGGATCGGTAAATGGTATTAGGTCCCATCCTAAAATTAAAAATACCACCATCAAAATCAGGATGGTTAACTTTATACAAAACATAATACTGGTTATGTCTCGGGAGTCCGTTAGACCTAAATTGAGCTTGTCGTCGGGCTCTCCAATTAAGAAACCTTCTCCATGGGTTAAATCTTTCTATATGTCGTCTTACAGACCACATATCATGAACCAAACGGTTCACCGTTATTCTGTGACTATGACAATGTCTCGAAAAATCTCTTCCTGCATGTACTAAATCCGGACAATTTAGAATATGCAAAACTCGAGAGCGCCTTTCAAACAGAATGTGGTATGGACAAGCAGAATCATACCAATAAACTATATATCTCTTTCCATTTCAATTGTAACTGCAACATTTTGAAAATCAAAGTAGACACATCCGAAAGTTTCATCGGATGTGAAAGCTCGATGAGTTTGAAAATATCTTAGTTCGTAAGTATTTGGTTGAAAAACACTATTTATAACCGCGGGTTTTATTAGACCAGTTCGAGGGCAAACGGCAGGTGGAGGTTCACCATTGTGTACACATTCATAAGCAGCATATTCCGAAGGTAATGGGTATATAGTGTCTACCAAGGGAGTGATAGAATTT
Organism: Pictodentalium vernedei; assembly: GCA_031216915.1. Taxonomy (NCBI): domain Eukaryota; kingdom Metazoa; phylum Mollusca; class Scaphopoda; order Dentaliida; family Dentaliidae; genus Pictodentalium; species Pictodentalium vernedei. The sequence goes on from CM062297.1 coordinate 314,217,519, forward strand.
TCTTCCCCATCACTCAGTTGGCTTTCTGTCTCCTCATCCGTTTGACCCCTACAATGATGCTCTGTACCAATTGCTTCATTTTTGTCAGTATCTGCCGTTTCACTACTACTTGAGTCACTCATTGTAATCACTTAAGACACAAATAAGATTGTTCAACGTTAAGTTGTTATTTAATTTAAATTAATAGGTGTTAGAGTATTGTCACGAGTTATTAAGTTCGCACGCGCTTCTCCAGTATCTACGTCATAGTTCACTGTTGGATATAACTGAGAAAGAGACGAGGACGTTTGAGGTTGGTCCTGTCTCACTTTTGTCTTTGACTCTCGATCTTTCACTAATTGTTTCATAATTGTCACTATTTCATCTGAAGGTGGTGTCGTCCGCCGTGTAATTGTTGTTGGCTGTCTCATAGTCGTATATAAAGGATCATCTTTGTCATTAAATGCAACATTAGCCATTCCACAAATTAGAATTTCGTTTCCGTTTATTCTTATATATTAAGATTATGTTACGCAACTTAATATGGCCTTGTGCCCTAATACATCTTATCAATAAGTATATTCCCAAGATAAGAAACATGCATCCCACAAAATAAGCCCAGTTTGGTACATCAAATGGTTCTATCGGGGTTAAATGTAGTTTATCTAATTCGTTTAGAAGGTCATCCAATTTCAATTCTTCTAAGTGTTTAATAGATTTCGGGATCGCAAAATTTGTTATGTTCACTCCAGGGCCGGCGGAAGCATCAAAGGGCAAGGGGGGCGAAATTTTCTGATGAGGGCAAGTGCACGTATATCGCCTAAAAATTGGGAAGGGACGCCTCAGATGCTGAAGGCATCTGCACCGAGTGCCGAAGACACGAGGTATTAGAAGAGGGGGGGGGGGGGGGATGGAGGGGTTTTCCCCCCAGGAAATTTTTAATGGAGCTCTCAAATTGTGCATTCTGGTGGCATTTGGCCTGAAATTCCTCTTGTATTTTTATAATAGAAAAAAATGATTTTTTTACAGCCGGAGGCCGGACCCTGGAGCAGTTGCCCTGCTTACCTACCCCCTTTCGGTGCTAGTATAAGTCTCGGATTATCTAGTGCCATAGGCTTCGAACCAGTTTTGTTGTCGACAAACTCGGCTTTTGGCCATCTAACTAATAAAACAGTCAGGCTGAGCAGGTAGGCAAAATTTGCTGATTCATAGGCCTACTATCCATTGAATGCCATGCCCATGGGCAATTAACCCTTTACCTAACACGAAAAGCAGACGACACTTGCAAAAAAAATTCTTGAATAACTAATTTTTTTCATTTTTTGTCTCAAAAACATAGGTTATGACCCCTCGTTGGAACTAGCTCGACGAGGTCGTTCCAACGAGGGGTCATAACCTATGTTTTTGAGACAAAAAATGAAAATATTTTAAAAATTAATTGGCTATTTTTGAGAATAGCGCTGGCCGGTTTTGGCCGTTACGTTGGGTAAAGGGTTAATGTATACATATACATCCATGCCGGAGAACTGGTTATTCAAAGATACAACTGAATAATAGGCTGATCAGTATGATCCTGCTTTTTTCTGATGGTTGATCAATAACAATGCTAATTTTTTATTTTCGGACACTTTCGCCCCCGCTCGCCCCCGTGGGCGAGGGCAAGGGGGGCGACCGCCCCCCTTCTTCCGCCGGCCCTGGTTCACTCTGTTGAACACAGGTTGCCAAACGAGAAATTGGGCAAGACTGTCTTTGATACTAAACGATACATAATGTTATCGGTTAACCCTTTACCCAACGTAACGGCCAAAACCGGCCAGCGCTATTCCCAAATATCGCCAATTAATTTTCAAAATATTTTCATTTTTTGTCTCAAAAACATAGGTTATGACTCCTCGTTGGAACGAGCTCTTCGAGCTCGTTCCAACGAGGGGTCATAACCTATGTTTTTGAGACAAAAAATGAAAAAAATTAGTTATTCAAGAATTTTTTTTGCAAGTGTCGTCTGCTTTTCATGTTAGGTAAAGGGTTAATTATCGCTCGTAATCCACTTTTCACTGTTCACTATCTTGTTCGACTAAATGTTTTTCGCCCTTTTCTGCGACTTCTCCCAGTTATCATGATCAACCCAAGAGCACCCAACGGTCGTGTAATAAACCCTGTAAAGCTTATTCATTCCCCTTTCCACTGATACCGGGTACTGTTGGATACGTTATGTGAACCAAATTTGAGACGGGTATAACGAAGATGTGTGCTATCGTTTTCAAAAAGCGAGTTGTGTACCTTGTTAATATTTTATATACCATTATAGGGGCACGTCAGCATCGATTCAAAAATGGTATCAAATATCATTTTTCTTTCGATTTCCCAGCTTGCGTCGAGTACCTGTGCTCATGCCACGATATGGCAACAGGTGTGACGAACCTTTTGTTATAAAGACACATAGGCTATAGATATTTTGGGGCCAATGTTCAAATCACCAGGATAACGATAAACTCTTCTTGCTTCAAGTGACTACATTTTGGGAAATTTCTCGATAGAAAATTGTAATGCTTTTATTTCGAGAGGTTATGACGAGCCACGACCATAATTCTATTTCTTTGAGTGAGGAAATAGCGCTTTTCAAAGGCTAATTTTTTAATTTCTCACACTGGGTCTACGTTTTTCAAATAAGACTATAAAAAGCGCCATTTCCTCGCTCAGAGAAATTGAACCCTATCGCGGAATATAATCCCCCTCCCCCGGGGATTTTTTGGCGCCGCCCGCCTGCTGCCTACCAGACATTGTAATTGGCGGAAATCTGCCACTTTTCGGAGGAGGGCCTGACGGAATTTGGTCAAAAACTTTTCTGTGGTAAAAGTCTAAAGTTGCATTGTGAAAATTAAATTCATCGGACAGTTTTCCATATTTTTTTGCAACCCAAACTTTCCCGAAAACATATGAAACTAACGGAAAACTATGATTTTTCCCAAGTAGTTGGGGGTGGGGGGGGGTGGGGCGGGGAGGGGTGAGACCGGAGTTAAAATGTATGCGCTGGAAAATTATTTCTGGCAATTAGTATACCGAAATGGATCATGATGTGACCATTCAGTCGCTAAATGTTCTCACACAACTCAATTCAGCCAGCGTTCTTCACAAAAATATGGAGCTTAGAATCCATGCGAAAATGAGGATAATGATGCAACCTTAAGGGCCACCTCAAGGGAAAACAAATTTCACATAAAAGATGTATTACATAATGCGAGAATTTGGCAATTGTCAGATTATCGCTAAATGTCAAATACATTCATAAATTTTAAGCAGAAATCACCAGCATCCAGCTGATCAGTCAATAAGCGTTTTCCGAAGTAAACTTATATTTGGAAAAGATATGGTTACAATTCTGAAGCTGCAGTATGATAACCTACTCTTGATGGAAAATGGTACTGGTAAACTTGTCTGAAACTGCGGAAGCGTTGAGGCGCCAATTGAGTATTATTTCTATCTTGCACGTGCAAGTTAGCTATCTTGCACCTGCAAGTTACTATCTTGCACGTGCAAGTTAACTATCTTGCGCCTTCAAGTTACGATCTTGCACGTACAGGTTAGCTATCTTGCGCGTGCAGGTTAGCTATCTTGCACGTGCAAGTTTCTATCTTGCACGTGCAGGATAGCTATCTTGCACCTGCAAGTTAGCTATCTTGCACGTGCAGGTTAGCTATCTTGCACCTGCAAGTTACTATCTTGCACGTGCAGGTTAGCTATCTTGCACCTACAAGTTAGTTATATTTGAGTATCATCCTTATAGTCATATTTGAAGCCGAGTCCATCAAAAGTAGTATATAAGGGTCCAACCTAACCCCAATTTGCCGGACCTAGGTTCGGATTTGCCTGACCCCCTTCCAGACTACGGAAATTCCTATGGCTGAGACAACCACTATAGGCTCATTGGCCATGTCTAGCCGCCTGGCTATGTACGTTTCGCATCGCTTGCATCGCAGGCTAGGTGTGGATGTTTTATGATGGGGCTGTGAATGGGAAAAGTCAGGCATAAAGAGTGAAAAACGGTTAGAGTGGCAATGACGTCGGTGACGTCATGGTGAGCTCGCGACGTCATGGCGACGTTGACCGCTGCCGATATCCACAGAGATGAGTGACTGGACGTCCTTAGGGTCGTTAAATAACCGATGTGTCCCTGGAGGTGGCAGTGCCGTTGAGTAGCCCCTGCTAGGCCGGTCCCAATACCCCTTAATAGGAACAGGGATGTCCCTTTTCGGGCTTTCGACCTTTCTTCTTCCTGATCGAATTTGTCCTACTCTGTCGGCTCGAACCAAGGAGCCACTAGAGCAGCCCCTCGAAAGGGACTCCTCAAACGACTCATAGAGATGAGTAACTGGGGAGCTGCCCCTGAAGTAGCTTTTCGAACGACTCCCTGAAATGAGCCTTCGAGGAGCAAGTTAGTAATCAAAGGGTTAGTCCCAGCGATTCCTCGAACGACACTTCTACATCTGGATTATAGAGATCACAGCAATGACTGACCTGTCAGGCGACTGTTCGAGCTTGTTGAGGTAGGGGTACTGGAAGAACGGGAAGAGTGACTGTGTCGCTCTTAATCGGAAAGCTCGGTGTAGGGTCCCTGGCTCACTGGCGCAGGTCGTGGGGGCCTGGGCTCGTCGAATAAGGTCGACGGGTCTATGAAGTGATGAGGGTATTTGGTGGAGAAGGTAGGGTTAGGGAATCGTGGCGTGGGGGGGGGGGGGGGGGCTATGTCGCTCTTGGTCAAGCGGCAGAGGTAAGTCATCGTGTTAAATACGGGAATGTAAGCCACTGGGGTAAGTGTGGGGAGACGGGGCTTCTGAGATAGGGTGGCTGTTAAATACGGAAATGTAAGCAAGTGGGGCAAGTATGGGGAGCCGGGCTTCTGAGATAGAGTGACTGGGTGGCTATCTTGCGCCTACAGGTTACTAACTTGCACGTGCAAGATAACTAACCTGCATGTGCAAGATAGCTAACCTGCATGTGCAAGATAACTAACCTGCACGTGCAAGATAGCTAACCTGCACGTGCAAGATAGTAACCTGTAGGCGCAAGATAGCTAACCTGCACGTGCAAGATAGCAACTTGCCCGTGCCAGATAGCTAACTTGCACGTGCAAGATAGAAATAATACGCAACTGGAGCCTAAACGCTTCCGTAGAAACAAACCAACGTGGGCAGAAAAATACACTTTGAGAACATGTTCTGTGAAAAATTAAGCAATCCGATGTCTTACTTCAGTGATGGTTGGTTGTATTGTTTTTGAAAATTGTTTAACTCAAAAAGTGCTAGAAACTTTAGCTTGGCGGTATACCGTGTATCCGTACGGTATCGGTACATTCATTATGCGTTAAATGATCTGTAGGCCTTATCAGTGATCATGAAGTACTTCATGGGAAAAATATAAGCTCTGCACCCCCGTTAAACATATCATAGCTACGCTACTGAGTCCAGTAGTGTGTTATTTATTTCTTCTTGTGTGTTTTTATATCATGGGAAAAATCACCTGAAGGCCATATTGAGCGAACAATTGTTGGAGGTCGGTTTGGGTGAAAATGTTGGCGGTCGGTTAAGGTAAAATTGTGGGGGGCGATTTTGGTCAGGTGGGGTCGGTTTTGGTCAGGTGGAGGCCGGTTCGGGCGAAAATGTTGCGTGTTTGGGCATCTTCCCCACATTTGACCCGCGCACAGAGAACAAGTCCCATTTTTATATGCTTACATTAATTATAGTGCCGATAATGATAAACCTTTTTTTTATTTTAACACTGTAAATTGATGTCAAATCCAACGCAGCAATTTCAACAGATGCATAAATCAGTTTTAAAGTCCAATTCCGACTTATTCGAAAGTTTACTTTCCTTTTCCGTTGGGTGACATGGTGTCGCGGCAGATTTTAATTCCGTCATTTTTTTGAGTAAAATCGGGTAATAAAGTATGTAAACGAGAATTGTGAATCCAACCCTTCAGCCGTTAGATAGATAAATCATTGAGTAAGTATGAATATGAAGAGAAAAACAAGAGTTAAGTTGACTTGAATCGTAAGGCGAGGCGTGAATGTGATATGACCGGTCCAGGGCCCTTTGAACTCCTTCCTCGCTTTGCTCGGTAGTATTTTTTGAATGATATTATATGGCCTGTAAGACAAGTTCCAGAGTCCTGTGGTTGAGCTTTGTTTGCAGCAATAAATATCCGATTTTAAATTTCAACTGCAAACAAAGCTCAAAAGTTGAGCTAGTGCACGACCTTGACAACAGGTGAGAAAGTATTGTTACGCATTTTGGTACAAATTCCACGCTACCCATTTCTGTGTGTTATAGCACGTAGGGGCAGCGTGTGGATGGAGGGAGCAGGGAATATCAAGTGGAGCACATTAGATTTCTGTGAAAGAAACCTCCTGTAACTGAATGCAAGGCTGAGCACAACGAAGTGATAGATAATCAGTTTACACTTGGTAATGCAACAAGTTCAGCCTCACGTCACCCGAATTAAGAAATAAGTTGACCATGTCACCTCCCGGGTTCCAGTATATGAACAGAGGTGGCATGGTTAAAATATTTTTTAATCCGTTTGCACAGATTAGACAGAGATAGCACCTTTGCGAGAGGACCTCCTCTCGCACTTCTCCTCACCCGAGGGTTCAGTCAACGACCTACACAAAGCCAACCCAACACTACTGATATTCTAGCCAGGGACAACTGCTGAGTACTCGAACCTTTTCCGTTTTCTTTTTTCCTTGACATGCAGCTACCAGATCTTAAACAGTCATTGAAAGTCGAAAGGGGCTTGCCCCATAGCGTCCTTGCGCGCCTTCGGCCCGCGAAACCATTTCATTCATTCATTCATTCATTCATTCATTCATTCATTCATTCATTCATTCATTCATTCATTTATTCATTCTATTTTAATTCTCCTTTAGAATATATAATTGAATAAAAAGGAATAGCCATTAAGTTGTTTCTTTTTTAATGTCAATTGCACTGTCACCATCAGCAAAGTAAAAGTATTCAGAGCGTGTACTGTAACTAAAGTGCAGACAGGCGCAGAGAGAAATTTCCATCTGTTGCAACATATGGACTACAATTTCTAGTCATAACCCTAGAAATAGTTAATTAATCCTTTGAACCCGGAAGGCCCCATCCTGGAAATGAGACGGGTATGAGTGCAATCGCTCCCGTCAGCATCCGTGTTTTCTATTTTACGGGAGCTAAAAAATGCACTTGTGGAGCACCAATATACTGTGAGGGCATACCAATGTGTGTTGTTTTGAGAAAGCTGCACCCTATGGCCAATGGGAAGTTACTCTCATAGTTCAGCAGGTCCTTATACATTCAACCCTTTACCCAACGTAACGGCCAAAACCTACCAGCGCTATTCACAAAAATCGCCAATAAATTTTCATTATTTTTTGCATTTTTTGTCTCAAAAATATAGGTTATGACCACTCTTTGGACGAGCACAAAATAAAAAAAAAAGTTGGTTTTTCAAGAATTTTATTTGTAAATTTCGTCTGCTTTTCATGTTAGGTAAAGGGTTAAAGTTTCTTCTGTTTGGTGAAAAAATTCCCTCAAAATTCATATACCAACATTTTGCGGATGTAATTTACTCCTGTCTCTGATTTCACGGGACCTTAAAACTGCGCCCGTCAATTTTGTTCATTTCCAGCACCAGGAAGGCCGCTTTTCTGGTCCATGATAGCGATTCAACCTGAATTGATATAGCAGAAATGCCAGATAGTGGCTCGGTGAATCTGTATGGTAGAACAAAAAAGATTTTCAACGTGCAGCCCCGAGGCTGCACGTTGAAAATATTTATTGGTATTGCCTCAGGTAAAGAAAATAAACTCTGCCAGCTGATGGCTCTGTACTGCCATGGATTATACCCTCGGGATTCAGAGCTTTAAATCTGGCCACACATAAATGTCCGATTATAGAAATCAGTAGCCCACTGCGGTCCATTTTGTAGATAGGAATCTTAGTATGCACCTACATGTGTAATACAAGACCCAAAGCAATCGGAACAAGCAGGTTTTCAGTTAGGAGACTACCGGGCCAGCTATCCAATAGTCCAGGAACTATACATAACTTATTGATGAGTTTACATTGGACCGGAGCAAATCCAAACGCCAGTTGAGGTGGATGGGGTGGGTCGTTATAATCCGTTAACCGAAATGCTACTTGTTTGTATCTACAGAATCGGCATTACATTCCAACACAGCGGTTCAATATACATTAGAGTCGTGACGTAGTTGGGGGGGGGGGGGGGGGGGGGGGGGGGCTGGGGACGGAAGTTTTGTCGTTGGGATTTCGGTTCGTCGGGGAAATGTAGAGATTATTTGTTGATAAAATGTTGTTGCAATATGAGGAAAATTATTCATATTTTGACTAAAAATTTTGTTCTTTGATTGAAATTTCAACAGCAAACACATTTGGGTCCTACAAAACAGTATGCATTGGTAGAATAATAAAAAAAAATACACAACTGTCAATAACGTACAGGCAGGGTCGTGGCTAGAGGCTTCTGATTGGGGGGGGGGGGGGGGTTGTAGGGTAATGCATTTCTAACTGGGGGGGGGGGGGGGGGGGCTCTCCTAGACTGAAATTCACTACCGAGAAAAATTAGAAAATGTAGCTATGAAAGGGGGAATAAAATTGATTCTAGTAACTGAAATGCCAACACATTTATGATAGAATTATCAGGTTATTATTATTTGGTATTATTCTGGGAATTGAATATGTGCTGAACAAATGCTCAAGCTGAGAACTTTGAGCAATTCACACCCTCCTAACATTAAATCAGATCTGGTGCAGGAATGATCCATTTTTGATGTTTCGTTATATTGTAAATGTGAATGATGGAATTAACTCAGGATAACGATTTTACACAATGTGAATTTCTTGAAGTGCATTTCGAGGATTTTTTTTATCATGATAAGTAAACGTATTATAGAAATCTCGTTCCGATTGACATCATGCATAGTTATGAAGCTCGATATTACGTACACTATAGTTGTAAATAGTAACAGTTGGATTTTTTGCCGATTTGAAACCGAGTTGGAATTTTGGGAAGTAAAGGCGACATCACCAGAGTAGCTCTAAAATCCAGATAGGGAAAATTTCCAACTACTCATAACTTGCCCTCCGAATTTCCAACTACGGGAAATTTTGGCCAGGAGTGTGTGTGTGTGTGTGGGGGGGGGGGGGGGGGGGGGCAGCAAGTTTCTTGTACTCGTCACGTCTCTGTGTACAGGGAAATAGGAAATTTTTCGAACCCGGAGTAGGCTTGGGCACGGTCCCAGAAGGTCACCACACACTAATATATATAAGCAGTGGAACACGTGCCTTTTAAGATATGGGACGATCGTTGGAATACAATACACGAAGCTATGTTCGGGACTCAAGCATCTCCAGGCCAACATTGTGAAAAAATATCCATTTCTTGCTTCATATTTGATACATTTCCCCAATCGGGCCACAACTTGGCTTTGAAATTAAAATAAACTGGACCACCAGGAGGCCACTACCAAGCATAAAATAGTTTTGTTTTTTTTCCACATATACCACATCAAAATCTATACACCGTCTGTTCGAAGTTTACAACAATAACAACCAAACTTTTGTGACACTCAGCAAAACATTCGGCCATTTTATTGAGTTACTTCAGGTAATAAAAAAACTGAGAGAAAATACGCTGTAGTATTTTCCACGTGTCGCAGGATTACAGGGATTAACCCCCTGCACTCTGATGACGAAACGTCTGATTTGTCATCCATGGTTATCCCCCCTGTGTTGTCAGAAATTCAGCAATTTAGATTTTGGTTGACAGAGCTCCAGTTGAGCTCTGTCAACCAAAATCTAAATTGCTGAATTTCTGACAACACAGGGGGGATAACCATGGATGACAGGGAGGTGTGGTGGGTCTTAGAGTGGGGGAGCTGTTGAGTATTCTCGACATCAGAGTGCAGGGGGTTAAATTGATGTTCGAAATGATGGAGGGAAATTTATGTTCTTATCAGTACTCAGCCGACAGCCAGTGACTGTCGTCTGAACCCCAGTTCGAAGGTAAACCTTGCCACCTTATCAATGTCCTGTCCGCTTGGGACTGTTAGGATTCCTGAAGGTGTCTGTGGCTTACAACGCCAAAGGGTGATCAACGATAATTCACTGAAAAGATTATTTATTTACATGTACGAAGAAATAAAATGTGAAACAAATTACTCACAAAATTATCCATAAGAGTACACTAATTACGCGGATAAAAGTTTATTCTTTAGGGCTCTCGACGTCTCCCACAGCTAGCTGTGTCCGCTGGATCAACCTCACATCATCTTCATTTTCTCATGGTTTGTGATACATACAAGATGCCTTTTCACTTCTCGTTGCTTCCTCCTCGCAGGGTTAACTTCTCGGTCATTCGGGCTTAACACATATAATGTTCTGCTTGTGTGACACTATCGGCGTCCTCGCAGTCCAATCACAATTCAATCGCCGTCTACCACAGTTCACGATCACTTTGCACCTTTCCTGGCTCATACGGGATTATGTTATTCTTCGCCCCTTCGGATATATACTTACAAAGCTTAGATAAAAATATTCAGCAAAGTGTTCTCAACATCACCAATTCTCGCACCGCCTAAAACTATCTTTTCTCGCGAGCTATTCAAGCTCTTGATACGGTTTCTAGACCTCAACGTTACAGCTTTTACTTCTTTGGCTACTGTGCCACTACGGTTCGCAACCGTTAACAAACTACTATCGGTTCCTACAGCCCTCACAGGGTTACGACAATATGCGGACTTTCAGTCTCTGTGCCTATGACCCTCGACGGCCAATGCTAAACTCGGACCTTCTCTGAGAGCCCTCAGGACAACTGCCCACCTCAGAATTCTGCTTCACTCTTTGTACAGTCGGAACGCAATGTTTGAACATATTAATTCTGATTTAACGAGTGCTTTGTAATTCGATATGGATAGAGATATTAATCCATATTTTGTTTGAGTAAGACTCGCTCGACATTTCGTGGACACTTTTATTATTTTGAGCTCGTGTTCTGTGATGTCTGGCAACATATCTCGGAGCTCTCCTGGCTTGGTAAGATATGCCTATTTTGAAACAACTAGACATTTTAATGATTGTCTGAAACGGCCAGATCACGATTAAACTTTTTACGTTCAAATTACCCGTGAACAATCGCTAATTCAAATCCAGGTTGGATGGGATGATACATTGGTTTAGTGAAACCATATAGAGAAAATCGCTTGCCATGTTCCACACGTGTATGCTCACTTATCATGCTTTGAAAACGTGAAATAATGTTCTGGGTAATTAGAGATTAAGTTGACCGCATTATTTGTAATTGACCATTAAACCAGATAGCGTGACACATACAAATAAATATTATTTAATAGAAAGCTCCCATAGATTTCGCCAGCAATCCCCGCCATATTACTGTGATTTGTGTTTTTTTTCACAAATCTTAGGACTTCTGTATACTTTAGTCCAAGTTAAATTACATAAAAAAAACTAAAAAAGCTGTAATCCCAACTCTTCGCCTCAAATGGCGTGACAATCCCCTACTAAGGAACAAACCAACCCCCGCTTGTTCCAAAAAAAAAGAAGAAAAACACGCTCAATGAGACCAACAAGATCTGCCTCGCTATCACACTAATAACTAACTTATACTCAAGCACACATCTTTAATATACACACCTTTTATTATTTACACAACTCACTCCGCATTCACACAAACACGTATTTCCTGTCCACGCACACGTGACAGATGGGTTAACTTACGGAGTTCGAAGTAATTTTGACGACTGAGGTAGTCTGCCACAACATTTTGACTACTCTTGATTGCTACTATTCTGAAACAGTAATTCTGTAGCAGGAGGGACCACCGCGTGGTCCTGCTACTTTCCACTTTACTTTTCAGGATGTAGGCTAAGGGCCTGTGATCCGTGTGGAGTACAAACTCCCTTCCGTACAAAATGGTTTGGAACTTTTTGATGGCAAAAGCAGTCGCTAGACACTCCCGTTCAGTGACCGAATAGTTACGTTCCCCCGGAAGCAGCTTCTTGCTGGTGTACGCCACCGGGAATCGCCCATCCTCATATTCCTGCAGTAAAACTGCACAAACCCATGTGTCTGATGCATTCGCCTGTACTAGGGAAGTTAGGCAAACAGAGAACTGGTGCCTTACTGAGCACATCCCTTAGCGTCTTAAATGCCCTGTCTTGGGGAAGTTCCCACTTGACCTTATTTGGTCTACCCTTTGTGAGATCGGTTAAAGGCGCTGCGATATCTGCAAAGTTTGGCACAAACTTTCTGTACTATTCAGAGCTAACCCCAAGAACGATCTCACCTGCTGCTTCGTATGTGGAGGACTAGCATCACGAATCCTCTCGAGCGTCTCGTCATCCATAGCCACCTTTCCTTCTCCAACCTTGTGACCGAGAAACTCGATGGTCCTGAACCCTACTTCACCAAGAGCAACCCCCTCAGTACTTCAAGGTGATCTGGCCACGAACGCGTCTTGCATAAGATATCGTCCACGTAGTGAACAATATCTCACATGTCTGCCAGCAGTTTGCGCGTCATCCTATTGGAGGTGGCGTTAGCATTGATCATTCGAAAAGGGAGTTTGCGGAATTGAAAACACCCATCCGTGGTTGTGAATGCGGTCATATACGCCTGTCGGTTTTCCTAACAGGAATTTGCCAGTAGCCCTTGCTCAAATCCATTTTGCTGAAAGATTCAGCACCCTGCAGACCAGTCATTATGTCTTCCATGTTCCCCATGGGCTCATTGTCAAATCTAGTTATGGCGTTCAATCGCGCCTGAAATCAATACAGAATCGGACGCTACCGTCTTTCTTCTTCACAAGTACCACTGGTGAATTGTAGGGAGAATTGGAAGGTTCAATGACCCTCGCCTTCAACATCTTTTCCACCTCATCCCGCATTTCAAGCCTTTTTGCATAGGGACTCCTATAAGGCTTCACTCTTACCGGCTCCCCAGTAGTAAGTTCAATTTTGTGTTCCTCGAGGTCCATGGTCCCCGGACCCTCAGAAAATACATCCCCGAACTATTCCAAGAGTTTCACAACCTGGTGACGTCGTTCGTCTGACGAATTGTCACAGATATTGACACCCCTATGCGTCTACACGCCGCTCAGCTCGCACGTTATTAACAGGCTGTCTTCATCCACGACACCTATTTCAGTCTCATCCTCGGGCTCTATTATGGCTAAGCCCATGGCCTGCTGGGCCCTGAGGGTCAGAGTCACTACGGCTAACGGCTCGCGTTGTTTCCTCAGCCTCTCTATCATGGTAACGCCTTAGCAGATTCGCATGATAGATCTTGCTTTTACCCTCTATATCTACCCGATAGTCCATATTTCCGACTACTTCAGTCACCACGTAAGGTCCCTTCCACTGCAAAAGCAGTTTGTTATGGTTCATTGGCAGGAGGACCATCACCTTTTGCCCCACCAAAAAACTTCTATCCTTAGAACCCCAGTCGTAGTGGTGCTTATGTCAACCCTGTGCCTTCCATAGGCTTTCCTTTGCCAGCTGGCAGGTCTCCTCCAACCTAGGACATACTGATAAATATTTCCGAACCTCGCTGGTCTCTTCCCCGGTCCAGAACTCACGCAACACCTGCATGGGCCCCTAACTGTCCTCCCATATAACAGCTCAAAGGGGAAAAGCCCGTGCTCGCCTGGGGCACTTCCCGGTAGGTGAACAATACCGCTGGCAGATAGCAATCCCAATCCTTTGGCCTTTCTTGGCACATTTTCCTCAGCATTCCCTTTAAAATGCCATTGACCCGCTCACACAGACCGTTACACTTCAGTTTATGTTGGACGGTGAATAACTGTTTAACTGCCACCAGCCAACATACTTCCTCTACATGCTCCATCTCGATTTGGGGTAGGGCCACGCCTCTGGATACATGGTGGCATAATCCACCACAGTGAGGATGTATCGGTTTCCTTTGTCCGATGAAATCCACCCCGATTCTCTCGAATGGCTCTTTCATTAGAGGCATCTCTCCTAATGGTACCTTGGTGACACTGCCCTTTGACACTGTCTTTTGACGACTGACAAAACCTGGTGACATCACTGTTAATGCTGGACCAGTGGAGACAGGCTGTAATCCTGTCGAGGGTCTTCCTCGACCCCAAGTGGCCCCAACCAAAGACTCATGGGCCAGGGTCATGACCTGCTTCTGAAACGTCTCTGGGACCATAATTTGTTTCAATTCTGTCCGCGACTTTCCTCGTCGCTGCTTATACACTCTGTAGAAACTCTTTTCTCCACCCTCATCTTGTGTCAGCCCTTGCCCCTGGTGATCACCTGATCACCTTTGCTGGCCAGTTCCCAGTATCTCTGCAATGAGATGTTGATCCCTTGGGTCTCTTTCAGTTTCTCCACATGAACTTCTTCGATCACCTCCACTGGTACGTTCAGTCGCTTAATTGGGCGCCTCTCCTTGGCAGCCTGTGACCGTGGCACTACAGCTGCTACCTTATCAGGCTCACCTCGCAGAGTATCTTGGGTGACATCTGCCTGACATCCCCCTGGGCGTATCTTCCCTTGCTTGGTTCCAACAGCTTCTGGGTGGTGCAGGAGCGATCGCCTTTCTGGGCCCTTGTCGAACCCCACTGAGCTTTCACGGGTAAGGGTCGGTCCCTGTGTCCGGTTCTGATCCGGACCCACCTTGGCTCTTCCCATTACTTCACCTGTTTTGGCCTCAGCCCATGGTAGGTTTTCTTCAAGCCACAACCGATCGGGGTTTGGTCTCCCCCAGATATATTGCCTTTGACCAAGTCGTACATGAGTTTATCCATCCATACACATAGTCTCTACTTGGCCACTATAAAAAGGAGTATCTACCTTAACACTCGCAAGGGAGAATTTCCTGATTGTGCCATGGAACAGCATGCACATGTGGTCGCGGCCAATAGCTGGATGTCCTTGACTAGTTGCCTACGCACTGCTACGCTACTGCTCCCCGTGTCGCGAAGCATCTGCACTTCATGTTTACCCACATACCCCGGGAACACTGGCATTTTCCCTCCATCTTCCGAGGCTGTGACTTCCTCGCACATTCCACTAATTATAGGGAGGTCCTTTCCACCCTCCGACACGAGCTCCCCCTTTTCAATAGCATCTCGGAGTGGACTTCTTCCTGGCCCAACTGTCTAGCAGAACGCGGCCGTCTGCCTTTTGTCCCAGGTCGGACCTCCGTTTCTCCAATTCTTTGGTGAAGGGTCCCTCTTTCCGTTCCTATGTGGTCCGCCATTTGGCTTTGTGGGAGGAGTTTTCTTCCAACAGACCCTTGCTAGGTGCCCCTTCCGCCCACAAACAAAACAAGAAAAATCTTTAGGGCTCTGTGGCCCAGTATTACCCCTGTTACTAGCCGGCCCTGGGGGTTAATCCTAACCGATGTCTTTGCAACCTGGTCCCCCCAAATCTTCCCGGCCGGGACTGGGTTACACTACCCCCGTGGGCTTCCAGATACTGTTCGACTACCTTAGTCATTTCATCAACACTGTCTGGCCTCCTTTCCTTAACAAAGATGACCAACTCTGGGGCGCAAGTTGAAATAAACTGCCCTCGGACGAGTTGATCTTTGAGGGACGGAAAATCTTCGTTGATTTCCAACAACTCAACCCAGCGGTCAAAATACCTAGTGGACCGCGCCACAAATTGGAATACACTTTCCCCTCTCTCGGGCTTACATTCCCTGAACTTAGCCCGGAATCCATCTTCGGTGAGCTGGTACCTCTTTAAAATAGCTTTCTTTAGCTCACCATAATCATTTGCCAAAATAGGAGGCATACATGCATATACTTGCATATACTTGCAAGGATTTCCCCGTTAACGACGGGCGTACGTTTACTCTCCATGAATCCCCAGGCCGCTGATGACACGATGCAAACCTTTCAAACCTTTGAAGGTATGCATCGATATCATCAGAATCCTCTGAGAATTTAGGAAGTTTTGGAAAGGTGTTCTACCATGACCACCCCCATTCGTTTCCCCTTGCCTCCCGTTGGTTTCCTGAACTTGAACCACAGCTCTTATCAATTCGTGTTCTCTTTCGGCCCTTTCTCTTTCCTTTTCACGCAAGGCCGCTCTCCTTGCGTTTCAAAGTCACCTGCCATTCCAATTCGGCCGCGGCTTCTTCTCGGGCCCTTGCCATATCACGTTCCGCGCTCTCATTCCCTCGCTCCCTTTCAGCAGCTGACTCTTTCACTGCTCGCTTTTGTTCGTCTCTGACAAACTTTTTCAGCTCACTCCCAGAAAAACTCAGGCGTTCCCCCGCCGAAATTAACTGGTTCAAAGTCATGGGTGCAGCATGTTTCAAATTTCCAAGTTGATCAACGAGTATCCAATGACCTACCGCCCATACCAATATTGACTGCACGATTCTTGAAGAGATAACTTGGTTACGTCAAGTGATTTAATAACGTTATTACTTCAAGAATCATGCAGTCCAGAATTACAGCAATTGGTTAAGTGCATAGCTTCAATCACGATGCAGTCCGCTTCTTAACTGTTGGCACAGGAGTCAGAACCTTGGGAGAGGGGGACTAGGTCAAGTATGGACTGAAAGCCCGTATTTTGTTGGGTTTTTTTGTTTTGTTTTTTGTTTGTTTTGGAACGCCCTTTGAAAGGACGTACCAAACCAAAAAAATTAAAATAAGTCGTTCGGGTCATGTTTGGACTAGAGGGTAGGCAGGCAAAACCAAGATCCTTGACACCTGGGCCAACCCCCTAGCCCCCTAAGTTCCAGGCTCTGGGAGTTACTACCCTGGACCCCACCCTCTCCGCGACCCCGGTTACATGGCCAAAATGATTATGTGCATACATGGATATTGTATTACAGAACAAACAGGGTAGATTTTGTACGTCTGCTCTACGTAGGTGGATATACATATATTGCCAACATATTCTTGCCAGTTTGTAGAAAATTTGAGACTCAACAAGCTAATCTGCAATTTATGATCCACTAGATAACTAACTTATCAGTGCCCCTTAAACTGCAGATTTGCTTTGTGAGTTACAAGTTTTTACTGACTGTCAGGTATGGTTAGTGGTTGATGCTCATGTGCATTGTTTTGCACAAGCAAAATTCCAGCCAGCGGACCTCCGAGTGGAATTCCGAAACCACTTGACTTACAGTACAAGTCGAAATACGTCGTAGAATAACCACTATAAACTACTAGTATGCATCTTCAACTACACCAGCTACACAAGAACCTGACATCATTTTCGGGAAAGCTCTCACAGAAAGCTTTCCGGAAAATGATTTCGGGTCCTTGTGCTTTTGGCCTAATGGATTTGGGCTACTTTGTTCATTGCAGTTATGCTACGACTTATTTTGATTCATGCAGTATTTGTAGACTTGAACATATGCTTCTATACTTATACCATGCATTTGTACTCATAAGAAGTCTTTTTTCCAGACATTTCATACTTGGCTATTAAATAAATAATTGTTCATTTACAGATTAGTTCTATTAAAAATTATTCGACTGTAGCCATATATATAGCCACATTTCAATATTTCCTGATTACAAAACAAATTAAAAATAAGAAGTTTTGACTTGCTGAAATAATCTACAATTGTAGTACTCTGATCACAAAAATACGGGAGCGTATTAGGGACGTGATAAAAAATAATTTTCAGACCTAGAAAGTCGAAATTTCGACCTTTTATCTTGAAATTTCGCCTTAAAATGTCGAAATGTCCACTTTTTATCTCGAAATTTCGACTTTTTATCTCGAAATTTCGACATAAAATCACTTCTAACAGACAGGGGAGCGTCATGAACGGTTGAAAAAGGAGGCAGTGACCGTCCAAACCCAGTTAGAAATCTCAAAGGGGGGGGGGGGGGGGGGGGGCGGCATTCATGTCCGTTCGATAGGGTGAGAAAATGTTAGAAATCAGAAAGTCGGTGTATCGTTATATTCACGCTAATGCATATATAGGGAATCATTCTACTCGTCTTAGCAAATCAACACATTGTGGTGATGGCTACGTGCGCGCGCGCGCGCGTGTGAGTGTGTGTGGTGGTCGTGGTGGTGATGGGGGGGGGGGGGGGGGTTATCTAAAGGGAAGGTATATAGCAAATAATTTACATACTTGAAAAGGTATACGTATGTAGATATTGGTAAGGAAGTAAACGTTTTCAAAATTATGAGTGTATCCCTCTGGTTGAGGACTTGTCTGGTTGGATATCGATGTTTGTTTGGGGAGAAGTTTGTTTGTATTTGACCACATGTTCAACAGTCTGGGTGACATCGTGTCGGGCAGTTTAACGGTGGGAGGAAGCCAGGGAGAATAATCGTGCAGCGGCGAGCAACTGACAGACTCTAGAACTTACTAACTCTGCACAGGCAACATTAGCTGCAGTTGAAAGCATGTGAATCATCGACATGCACGCCTTTGAACACAACGTCTTCTTGTCCCACGTGACGGGATAAAGTGTTTTTTACACAAAGCAGTTACCTCTGATCAGGCTCGAACTGTCGATCTTTCGGTTTAAAGTGTAATGCTCTAAACACTTCGTCACCGCTGTCCTCATCAGGGGGGGGGGGGGGGGGGGGGGGGGGGGGAGTGGCGTCGGGATGCGCATGTTATATTGCATGTTGTAAGGGGTTAGGATAATGGGTTTTTTACTCTTCGAAATTTAGCATACGCTTATATGAATCTCGAGTCACGACAAATGGAATTTTACTGGTATCGAGTGGAAATATATTTATCTCTGAGTACAGGGTGGGGGAGAGAGGGGGGTTAATGTTGATGGCAATGTGTTAAGTGAACAAGTGTTCTTTTCAAACATTTCGATGGCCCTGACAAGGGCATTGAAGCTTGCCAGTGGTTGTAACTTTGAACTTTAAACCGAGAGGTTCACCAATTGATCATGACTAGCGGTATCGGAATTATGCCCTTGGGTAAGGAACTGAATCTCGATTGCCCACGTGATGGCACGGTATCGTTGTGTACTAAGGCGCACTTTGTATACGTCTAAGTCGCACTTGCCTTCTTCAAGAATTATGGCTCTATGCAGAGTTAGTATGTTGGGGAGTCTGACAGTTGCTCGCCGCTGCTCGGTGGTTTTCTCCGGCTTCCATCACCCGTAAACGGCCAGACATGAGGTGACCCTGGCTGACCGTAAATACCGCTAAACCGCAATAAATATAATTCAAGGTTGCAGTTATTCCCCACCAAAACCAGGCATAGAGATAAGATCTTAAAATCCCCCCTCCCCCCGACATGGTGGGTCGAGAAGAAAATATTCCGACAGTGTTCCTGGATCGCTGACCATCGGTACGAACTTGAATCCTTACTCAATATTTTTTAGTAGTATAGCAGGAGGTTTTCGACCCCCATTACCCGGAGCTTTGCCGGTGCAGCTAGTGTTAAATTCCGATAGAAACCGGAGCCATTGCCGGTGTAACTTTTGCCGGTGTAAAACTTCAGTCCCATCCAGCTAGATCCGGCAAGCAGAGTACGTACAGCAAATATAGTATGCTATGGTATGTATAATGATATATGTACACCCCGGGCTATGCCCCAGTTCTAAACAAACGATTATAATACTGTCTGGCCTAGCATTACGAACTATACCTATACCAGTCGCAAGATAATACAAAGGATTCGGTAGGTTAATAGTACTAAGGGGGTAACAAGACAACAGACCATTCATATCCTATACAGCCAATCTAAACCACCATGGACTATCTCGCAATACCGCACTGGCCGACCATACATGACCCCCATCCCCACAATTCTGCTTGACCTAGCTATAGCTGACATAGGACAATATGAAGGCTCAAGGGCTAATAGGGGACCTACATGGATATATACCGCTACTACCATATCACCGCCACCCCATACGAGGGGTCCGCCATACCCTGATCCGAATAACGTTATGTCAGATTGTATAGTGGATAACAACAGTGGTCAAAATCTCTATGACGTCGCGTGTGCATTATGACGTCACGACGTCAATAACAACGTCAACCGTTTCGCGGAGAAAAACTTTCAAGAAAACTCACCTTCCCCTTCCACTGTCATCACATACCCATAATATATACTCATAGCCCTGGGTGAACATATATCACTATACATACCATAGCAGACTATATGTACTGTGCGTACACTGCTTGTCGGATCTAGCTGGATAGGTCCGAAGTCAATGGCTCCGATTCCAATGGGAATTTAACAAACAATAATTAACGAAACGGGACCCAAACCCCAAACATTCGTTTATTATTATTAATATTTTCAAGAAATACTTTCGTTTCACAAAAGTAATTCTTTAAAATAATAGTAATAAACGAATAAGCGTTTACACATAAAGGATATATGAAACCTAAAGATTGTTTTGCACAATGAAAATTGTGGCATCGTTGTCGTGCGAACGGCCAATAATTCTTCCGGCAGACAACTTGAAAAATTCCGACACGGACAGGGTGATGGGACGCACCCCCTCTCTCCACCCTTTTAGCTTGAGGCCTGGGGCATACCATTCTAGCGTTAGTTTCATTGAAACGTTGGGCATTGGTGTAAATAAACTATGGAAGAGTATTAGTGCCACCAACACAAGTGATGGTCAGCAGGCAGCTCTGTCAGTCATGGTGACCGAAACTCTGCTGAAATAACCAACAGTTATCTCAGTTATCTGGCTATACCTACCCTATACCTGTCATATCCAGTATTGAATACAGGTGACCCCTCCCCCCCCCCCCCATAGCCACCACCACAATGTTATCCCCAAGACGAATAAAATAATTTTCCAATGCATCAGATTGCACGACAATACACTGGCTTCTGATTTCCAACAAACTCTCACCCTACCGACCGGACACGAGTAATACCCCTCGTAACACCCGAACCTTGACATTTCTGCCAGATAGGCCTCCTTTTCATTCATTAACGACCACTCCAAGTGGAATACTGTTTCCCGAACGAGTACAACAGACCTCACCCATACAAATGCTCAATTTTGTCCATCGACGTTGCCATCCGTTACCTACGGTAAATACGAACTTAGTGCAACCCCGCCCAGCATCCTAAAGTTGATGATCAAATAAAGTGACGCTCTATTCCAAACCGTATTTACTAAGGATGCAGCTTGATAAATGGTGTTCTACGTAAAATTTACCCCCAACCCCCCCCCCCCCCCCCCCACCCCACACACACAGCTATGACCGTCTAATAAACATTCTAATAAAATACCAAACACACGCTATTGACAAGTACTGTTAAATCACGTTGCAATAAAAGCCCAAAGCGTGAATCTATAATATACATGAGGCTCCGTGAAGACGTCCCACGGATGCCTTCCCCGTCCCGCCACAATAAACCACAAGAAGAGCGATACACCCAGAAGATATCAGTGCACGCACGTTTCTCTCATCCGCCAATGAGCAATGCTGCGAAAGTTGCCTCCTCCCTCTCCCCACACACACTACTCGAAAAGTGCTGCCGGTAAATGTCACCACTGGAGTGGCTCACCCTTACGGAGTGGCTCACCCTTACGAAGATATGTGACTTTCACCCAGTGCAGTGCCCCAAAATTACAGCAGAAAATAGAAGATCGTGGAAATAATGACCTTCCACCTCTAATTCAACTTCCACCCATCTAGTATTTTCACATTTCGAATCCCGACGCACCGACACCCATAACAGATGAAGATCAAAATGGAACTCATCTCACAAAAGCAAAGTGAAGCGTCATTGTGTGCATAAATAGTAAATACGCAACACCGTTGCAGCTGATAAGGCTACCAAGTGTACAATAAACGCCGAAATTTCGAGATAAAAAGTCGAAGTTTCGAGATTTTATGTTGAAATTTCGAGATAAAAAGTCGAAACTTCGACTTTCTGGGTCTGAGAATTATTTTTTATCATGTCCCTAATACGCTTCCGTACAAAAAGCGGTACAATATAGTTTGTACTTTACATTTTAAACCTTTACCCACAGATAACATTAAAACTGGAAAATTAAGTTTAATTTTTTTCAAATTTACACAAAAAGCCTCAAGCAAATCGAATGATGTGATCCTCGGAGGAACAATTTTGTTCCGATGACAGATCATATTATGTGTCTTGTACAAAGCTTAAAAAAAAAAATTTTTACCTGCTAATTCATGAATTATGTGTGAAGTTGCAGTCAATTTGTTAATTAAGGGTTAGGCAGTGAGGTGTGTGGATTATGGAGATTCTTATCAATCCATTTTCCACTGTTTGAGATAAAAAGAATTAACAGTGCCAAAAGTGTCAATTGACTAAATTCCCATCACTCATGGGTATGGTTTTTTGGCATAACAAAGCTACGTCAACCAAACAAATTAGTGTTATTAGTATAGGAAACATTACATCTATAGTTTATACTGGTAGTGGTTATTCTTCAACTCATTTTGACTTATTCTGTATATGGGCAAAATGTTATTAGTATACACGCGACACTGGTACTAGCAGACGATTTTCATTCACTTTTTAGGGACCACGCCCCCATCCACCCCCAACCTCTTTCAGCTGGAACATCTGTGTGTTATGCTTGAAAATATTTGTATGGCTTGGTTGTTTGGATACCCAGGATTTTCATTTTCACTCACGCAGACATTTTTGTGTCATTCTCAATGATGTATCTGCAGTTTTGTCACTCGCCAACAAAACAAAACCATGATGCCGAGTCTACCTTGGCTTGTGGGAAGGGGTTCATTGTGGTATTGATTTCACTAAAAAATCAATATTATTCTGCCCTGCCCATTAAATGAAGTGTTGAAAGTGTGTTGTTTTTTCTATCTTTATTAGATTAAATCGAAAATGCACATTTTCTTGTTCCAAGCGAAACATCTGTGTTGTTTCTATCGCATGTATGACAGTCTTGACAGATTGTCTGATCGAAGTGTTTACCCGAAGCTACCTCTGACCTTGCATATCATTAACGTCAAAGATGGCTAATCGGCAATGGACTAAAAGTCTGGCGAATGATACATTCATTATTCATTACATCATCACCATGTGGTGATAGATAAATATGCACATTCTGCGTTTAGGACTACTACTACATCTTTCCGGTTGTGACATTAAATACCCACGAAAGCCGTTACCGACATGGAGTCCAAAATTTCAATACCACGCAGCTTTAAATACCAACTGAGAAACTAAGTATGACCATTCTTCGCTGATCACATTTACGTTGGTACACAAACCTTCAGATCGTTTCTGTAGAATAATTTCGTGCTTCCTGTGATGCCCTCGGAAACAGTGAGAACGCTAGTCCACTTATGTCCGTTAGATGGTCAAACAGAATTACATTTTTCCGCAATAACATTGAAACACGCTTTGTGTATAAATTAAAAAGGACGCCTTGAACTTCAGCGGAAAATCAATCTTCGGATTTCCCAGTGAATGCAAACACAACTGAATAATATGCGGGATATAGAAACGTATAGTTGACTAGATGGTTTTGAAATCGCAAAACGAATTTCCAGAAGTCATCTAACGAAGCACGATCAGCGCCATTCTGCGGCCAACGACGTTTCGGCTGCCAAGTCTGATGGACATTTTTGACTATATTTCCAAAATTTCGAAAGGTAAATGTTAAAAATGAGGTTGGAAAGCGAAGGTAAACAACAAAACGTAAAACTGGCAACGCTGGAATCGGGGTCAAAATTTTAACCCTTTACCCAATGAATCGCCCCATCCGCCTGCGTAATACGCAAATTCAGCAGCTGAAAAAATATTATTTTTCGAACTATTTCAACAAAACCATATCATGTGACCCCTCTTTGGAACGAGCTCGTCGAACTCGTTCCAAAGAGGGGTCACATGACATGGTTTTGTTGAAATTGTTTGAAAAAATTAAAAAAATGATAATTAAAATAATAAGTTTTGAAATCGTTTGCGTTGGGTAAAGGGTTAATAGCAATTTCAAATGATTAGAGAGCGGTAATGACAAAAATAACCAAAACGTTGAAGTGACGTAAAAACGTTCAAATGGTGATAAATCGAAACACAAACAGCAGAAAAAAACAGCTATCGCCTAATTTATTGAGCTTTATAAAATATTAACCCTTTCAACGCTGTGTACATAAAATTTTTACGTGAAGAGAAAATTGGTAGTGAACAAGCAGACGATATAAAGAGCAAAAAATCTGAAGCGAGGCTCTGTAATAATTTCTTCCAACTGCTCGACCGAGCTGTTGGATTAAATTATTACTGAACCTCCCAACAAACCAGAATGGATTCCCCCGAATCGCCGTTGACAGTAATTGACTGAAATGAAACCTTCCAGGCCACCAGTGTTGAAAGGATTAAATGAGAAAATATTTCAGTTTTTTCACGCACGCAATCCTTAGCATTCGATAGACTATGGGTACGCCATACTTATCGTGTTGCGGAATTAAGTGAAAGTCTATCGATCTACGATCGTAAGTTCGGACTCAGATTGTTGACTTTACTGAGAGAACTACGAATCCCCATCAACCGCGAAGTCCCATCAGCCCATAGCGTTTTGTGATTCTCTACCAGACGATATCAGACACAGACTCCAGATTCTGGGTTCAGGTTGGTTACCTCACGAACTTGTCGTGTTCAGCACAACGAAGACCAGTTTACCAGTTATCTACGATTTTTATTAAACACCATGTACATTCTCACCGCGACTACTGTTGTCTCTCGCATGTATATTACAACAACGTTCATTCAAGACCAGCGGCGGCATCCATCTTTTCTACTACCAGGTGGGTTCGTACTCGTAAGGAGCCCAGAAACAACTTCCTAAATTTCCAGCAGTTGGTGCTTATATCCACTAGATTTCTTATGCCAAACCTGATCACGCGACTACCAGTCAGCGGAATAGTCAGGGAAAGCCCCCGTGACGTGGCAGTCGCCATTGTTAGACACTTGGACTGCCATGCAGACTGTCGACAATCTGCATGCGATCTATGGAGTGGTTGTTCCACAAATACATTCCGCGGGGTTCTGTTAACCGGGGAATTGTGTGGTCGAATTTACAATTCTGCAACTTCAGCATCATGTGATGCCCGTTTGTTATGGGAGTGTGATTTATGGGTTGATGACAGCTATGACCCCCCCCCCCCCCACCCCCCGTGATATTTAACAAATAAAACTCGACTACCAGCGTTCTCTCTGATAAGTTCTTCCACCGAGTGTAGGTCAGTCGAGTGTAGGTCAGAGTATTTCTAATCTCTGACTGTTAGTTTATCCAATTCTACGAATATCGGCTTTAAGGAAAATTAGCAGCAATAATATGAGTCCCATTCAAACTAATAGAAAACTGTCCTTTTACTTCTATAATTTTCATGGAAGAGCTATAGCTTTTCTTTCGAGCTTGATTAACCTCTGTGGGCCCACTTCGCAACAATCCTCCTGTGCAATAGTCATACCGCCTTGCATGCTGATGGCAAATAGTCCTTTCCATGATACCTGGCTTCTGTATAAGACTCTTTCTAACAAGTGAATTCACCCATTATTAGTGTTTTCCTGGCTTGTTGTATTGATTTTTTCATCAAGTCCAGCCATAATGTTATTAAAAAATAAAGAAAATATTCAGAGGGTTGAGCGTCAGTCACTCTGTAGAGAAACTTCGAATCATACTTGTTTGCCAAACAAGTCAGTAACGTAGGGAAGCAACGTTCGGAGTGGAAGTATTTTTACGGCTTTGGTCGGAAAAGTTTTTCTTGGAATAGAACATATAAGGTAGAGTTTATCATGAACCATAATCTGAGGCCCTAAGGGTTAAATCTAAATAGGCATTCTGTGAGTATAAAAGTGATGTTAAAAGGAACTAAAATACAACACGTAAATATATTTATTATTCAGTTACGAAATGAGCAGGTCAAGAAATGGCCAGGTTTAGTGTTCAGCCGATGATTGGAATCGGCAACCACAATCGGCCGACTGTGGGCAATCGGGTGACAACGGCAACGGCTCCCGGAACATCGGTTGAACCGATTGTTGTCAAGCATTTTGTGATGATTCATAAACCGCATTTTATTATCTTCTGCAATTGTTGAATTGTTTATGTACAATGATGTCAATGATACCATTAAAGCCGGGGACGCACTAGGCGATTTTTTATCGCTGTCGACAAAGATTTTTTACGCCGTCGATTTTTGTCCGGCAGTGAGTTCAACGATTGAGTGGACACACTTGCCGGATAACAGTACGACAGCGACGTCTCCTCTTGTCATGTGACACCTTTTTACTCTTGTCATGTGATCATAAAATGGCGGCCAGCAAGTCGAAGTACAGGAAAAAAAATTGCAGTAGTAGCAGCAATTTACTTGCTTTTAGCTAGAAGGAGACGGAGGCGAATTAGGTGGGAAAGGCGTAGGTGGTGGTGCCACGACTGAATACTGCGTCTGGAAAAATGTGGGGTATATACAACACTTCTTCGTGAATTGGAAGCCGAAGATCAAGGAGGATACCGAGCATACATGCGGATGACACCAGCACAGTACAGACAAGGATGTTCTGACCAAAGGACGGCCAATTCGTCTTCTTTTTCCGAGCTCCAAACCGCAGTAGCTGTTTTGGTGGAGGCTACCATGTTGAAATCATGTGACTTGTAGGCGTACAGTGATTGGCTACTGTCAATATACGCATCCGATCTGCTGTCGCCGAGGTGGGCACACTGGCCGATCTCTACGCCACCGATAAAAATCCGGCCGAAATTGATCGCCAATATTCAGCATGTTGAATACGGCCGATTGGTCGGGCGTACGTGTTCGCTAGCAAAGTTCGGCGTCGCACAATCAGACACACTACACGATTACGCAAGCGAAAATGGATCGGGCAGACAAAATCGCCTAGTGTGTCCCCGGCTTAAATAAAGCTGAAAAACTACCACAATGTGTATTCTCTTAATCGCTCCGGATGTCCCTTTTACGGGATATACAAATTAAACGACACGTAAAGCTTCCAATTGAGCGTATTTGCGACAATCGCCAGTTCATACCGGAAAAGAGAAGGTTGTGCTGCATTGACTCAGGATGCGGTAAAAGTTACCAGTTGCGCTAAGTTGGTGGTAAACGTGACCCTGAGAGCCACGTTTACCGCCCAAGTGTGCGCGGCTGGTAATTTTATGGACCCGAGTCAACGGAGTTTAACACTGTGAAATATGTTAAATTTAACCTTTTGAATCCTCGTGGTATCTTCCATATCAGTTCAATGGCAGCAACGGGAAGAGTCCATATTCTTTATTTGGGGGTAGACTAATTAATATCTTCAACGTGCAGCCTTCGGGCTGCACGTAGAAAATATTGATTGGTCTGCACCACATCTTCAGTCAAAAGTCAACCAACTAAATGAAATTATGAAGTAAGATGTTACTGGGCCGGAGAAGTGGCCTCTAGGTTAATGAAGTTCTTTCGTGTCTCGACTTACTGTTCGGATCTTAACACTATAATCCCGTAATGAACAGACTAATCTTCGAGAAGGCCCACGAGTTTATCTTATTATCAAAAAGGTTTTGCTGATGTATATTATGGTCCACAAGTTAGTAACGTCTCTTCAACTTTGTATTATGATGCTTCATCTGCTAAAAGCAGACCAGTCACCACCTCGCCGGGTCTCTCTTTCCTTCTCTCCCCCCACTATCTCTCCCTTTCTTCCACTTTTGTCTCTTCCTCTTATGCCTCCTCCCCCCAGCTACTCACCTATTATTGCATTTCCATGCGTATGTTTATCTTTAAATCATATCTGTACCAGCCATTATAACTGTAACATACAACTACAAGGAGACGGCCTTGAATAAGCACTTAGCTTACTGCTGAATCCTCTTTCCATGTTGAAGATATTTTTGTTCTCAATGCTAATCAACAATAATTATTATTGTCTTTTAGTAGTATGTCAGGGGCTTTTGAGGGAAAGGTTGCGGGATCTCATCGGGGGACCCCGCAGGGAACCGTGGAAGGGAGAGCCAGAGGGGAAGTGAAGTAGTATGTCAGGGGCTTTTGAGGGAAAGGTTGGGGGATCTCATCGTGGGACCCCGCAGGGGACCGTGGAAGGGAGAGCCAGAAGGGAAGTGAAGTAGTATGTCAGGGGCTTTTGAGGGGAAGGTTGGGGGATCTCTTCGGGGGACCCCGCAGGGGACCGTGGAAGGGAGAGCCAGAGGGGAAGTGAAGCAGTATGTCAGGGGCTTTTGAGGGAAAGGTTGGGGGATCTCATCGGGGGACCCCGCAGGGACCGTGGAAGGGAGAGCCAGAGGGGAAGTGAAGTAGTAGGAGAGGTAGAGATCCGGTTGTAGAAACCACAGGTTTTTACGACAATTAGCCTCTAGTCCCCACCAGCCCCAAATAGTCCCCACCAGACCCCACTACTTCAAATCACCAAAAACCCGACTATATGTGATATTGATTCTTCAAGAATATTTTGCAGCACATAGTGCAATAGGACCGCCATACCTTTCACATAGCCTTCATGGACTCATACGACTAAAAAAGCCCTACGTACAGAATCCTTTTTAATAATCTCTTTTTGGAATCCCTTTTTTTCTGAAATGAGTCAAAGAGTCCTTCGAGGAGTCACTCGAACGAGCAATTGCTCGTTAGCTCATTTGTTCGATGGGATTCGAGTCGTTCGAGTAATATATGCGAGTCACTCGAGGTAAGACGGAATCCCACTTATGGAATCCCTTTTGGGGAATCCCATTTGTGGAATCCCTTTTTCGAAAACGGCTGTGGCTATGGAATCCCTTTTTTCTGAAATGAGTCTAAGAGTCGTTCGAGGAGTCACTCGAACGAGCAATTGCTCGTTGGCTCATTTCCTCGATGGGATTCGAGTCGTTCGAGCAATATATGCGAGTCACTCGAGGTAAGACGGATCCCACTTATGGAATCCCTTTTGTGGAATCCCATTTGTGGAATCCCTTTCTCGAAAACGCCTGTGGCTATGGAATCCTTTTTTCTGAAATGAGTCTAAGAGTCGTTCGAGGAGTCACTCGTATGAGCAATTGCTCGTTGGCTTATTTGCTCGATGGGACTCGAGTCGTTCGAGCAATATATGCGTGTCACTCGAGGTTAGTCGGAATCCCACTTATGGAATCCATTTTGTGGAATCCCTTTCTCGAAAACGCCTGTGGCTATGGAATCCCTTTTTCTGAAATGAGTCTAAGAGTCGTTCGAGGAGTTACTCGAACGAGCAATTGCTCGTTGGCTCATTTGCTCGATGGGATTCGAGTCGTTCGAGCAATATATGCGAGTCACTCGAGGTAAGACGGAATCCCACTTATGGAATCCCTTTTGGGGAATCCCATTTGTGGAATCCCTTTTTCGAAAACGGCTGTGGCTATGGAATCCCTTTTTTTCTGAAATGAGTCTAAGAGTCGTTCGATTAGTCACTCGAACGAGCAATTGCTCGTTGGCTCATTTGCTCGATGGGATTCGAGTCGTTCGAGCAATATATGCAAGTCACTCGAGGTAAGACGGATCCCACTTATGGAATCCCTTTTGTGGAATCCCATTTGTGGAATCCCTTTCTCGAAAACGCCTGTGGCTATGGAATCCCTTTTTTCTGAAATGAGTCTAAGAGTCGTTCGAGGAGTCACTCGTACGAGCAATTGCTCGTTGGCTTATTTGCTCGATGGGATTCGAGTCGTTCGAGCAATATATGCGTGTCACTCGAGGTAAGTCGGAATCCCACTTATGGAATCCATTTTGTGGAATCCCATTCGTGGAATCCCTTTCTCGAAAACGCCTGTGGCTATGGAATCCCTTTTTCTGAAATGAGTCTAAGAGGCGTTCGAGGAGTTACTCGAACGAGCAATTGCTCGTTGGCTCATTTGCTCGATGCGATTCGAGTCGTTCGAGTAATATATGCGAGTCACTCGATGTAAGACGGAATCCCACTTATGGAATCCCTTTTGTGGAATCCCATTTGTGGAATCCCTTTTTCGAAAACGGCTGTGGCTATCGAATCCCTTTTTTCTGAAATGAGTATAAGAGTCGTTCGAGGAGTCACTCGAACGAGCAATTGCTCGTTGGCTCATTTGCTCGATGGGATTCGAGTCGTTCGAGCAATATGCCGAGTCACTCAATCGAGCAATTACTCTAAAGCTCATTGCTCATTTGCTCGATGGGATTCGAGTCATTCGAGCAATGACTTATCAGTAACTGCTCGATAGTTTATTGACTGCCTTCAACGGTCCCCTGCACCGGGGTCCCCCAACCTTTCCCTCAAAAGCCCCTGACATACTACTTCACTTCCCCTCTGGCTCTCCCTTCCGCGGTCCCCTGCGGGGTCCCCGATGAGATCCCCCAACCTTTCCCTCAAAAGCCCCTGACATACTACTTCTGTCTTTTTTGTCTTTTTGGAAATAAAATATTGTTTAAAGTAATGTAAATAGTGAACAATAATTAATAACATATACATTTGGCAAAACATCATCAGCAGTAGACTATCCTGTCATGTTTCAGTTGTGTGACTACCGTTATATTACGTAACTTAACCCTTTCAACGCGGTGACCCGTGTGCATAATTTTTTGCGTGAAAAACTTTGGTACTGGACGAGCAGACGATATAAAGAGCAAAAAATCTGAAGCGAGGCTGAGGAGGCTCGGTAATAATTTAATCCAACAGCTCAACAGAATTATTACTGAACCTCCCATCAAACCAGGTTGGTGTCGCCCATTTCGCCGATGACAGTATTGACTGAAATGATACCTTCCAGGGCGCCAGTGTTGAAATGATTAAAATGTCAAAAAATGTGACGCATTTTAATTTTTCACTTTATGACCCTTTTGACGTCACCTCAGAGTTCGGCCTTAAGAGTTTGAATTTTCCTAGGGCGTTGCCAGAGCTGCACGTGCCTCTGAATTACTTTTGATGACCTCAGGGTGTTTTGGAGGGGTGAGAAAAATGATCCTTGATGGGGGTGGGTGTGAGATGGGGGAAATCTCACTCTCGGGACAAGATATTTGGTTCAGACACTTGGCAAGCCTCGTTTCTGGCTCAAATATCTTGCCCTTGGATAAGATTTTCCACATCTCACACCCACACCCATCAGGGACAATAATATTCCCAAAATTTCAAAAAGCTGAGGCTCAAAATAAGTTCGAAACTAAAAGATCAAGAAAAGGACGTAAAATCGGCATCACTGGCATCAGGGGCGACATTTGTGCACACATTTGGGTTCCTTAAACAGTACGTAAAGTTTCAAAGTTGTGAAATTTATATATATGGAGACAGTGAAATCACGGCAGTAGCGCTTTTAATGACATTTGGCAAAATAGTCAAAACTCCTCTTTTATGAGCTCCACAACATACTAAAATTTCATGGAAATCGCTCGTATTTACTTTTTAGTGACGTTGACCTGAAATACGCCACCCGGGAATTCCTCTGTATCCGCTGATAATTTGACAGGTCGGTACCACATTTTTAGATATGGTTTTTGGTGGAGATGATATACCTAAAATATGAAAGAGTGAGGTTCGATAGAGGAGGTGATATTAAAAAATAGAGAAAAAAGTTAAAGTGAAGTTATTTTGGATAAAGATAGGATATCAAAAACTACTTGCTCATTTTATAGCTGTATGTCACCCTTAGCAAATGTACCAAATTTGGTCACTGTACCTGCAAAAATGTAGTGTGCTGAACAAAAATGAAAAAAGGCTAACGATGCCAGTAAGACATTTAAACTTCGTTGAATGACCTGATAAAACCCTGAATGATTTTCTTTTCACTCGGTATTACTCATAGTATGAGGAGAGCGATTAACTACACAATAAACACTGTCGGACCGGAGATTTCCACCCCACTACAACTCAAATTAATGCGAAAAAAATATAAAGCACAAACAAAATTCCATGTATCGGATCTTTGTGAACATTATGGAGTCAGTAGTATACTTTAGATCTAGAGTTTATGAGTTCGAATTTACCCAAAGTCACTAACGTTCTGTTCGTGAGTGAGACATTTTTGCCCCGCCACTTGGGATACTTGTAGTCAGGCAGAGTCACATGGTGAACGTCTTATTATCCCTGACGAGTCGTCGTCTGAGTGCTAGAATGTCCTATGTCCCGTACGGGACATTGGACATTCTAGCACTCAGGCGGTGGTGTGTGGATCTAGAATGGTAAATCGCGCCCGAGATCCAAGATATTGGAGATTTTCCCACCCAACTCAACCCCAAAACATATCGCAGATGTTCTTTCCGCTGAAATGCCCTCGTGACATTATTTGAATTCGAATATTGATCATTGTCATCCAGACCACCAAATGGCTGGTTGGTCGTCAGCACAAAACATATTCTGAGAGAGTGACATGTTGAGTTTTTGTTGACGGTAAATCAACGGCGGTTTTACTGCACCAGGGTTAATACTTGTAACTGGTAAGTGCTAAATAATTATTTCTTGGTCATCAAAATTCGTTCACATATCTTTGCCTTGTTACAAGTTATGGAGGGGTGGGGGGGGGGGTGCCTTTAAGTTGTGGTACTTGCCCTTCAGAATATACCAAATATGGGCTTCCAGCACTCTACTGGTTAAACAATAAGAAGAATGTCGAGTTGCACCATGACAGAGCTCAAGTCGATGGTGTCACCATGTCGCGTGTGGTTGAGTTACCACTGGGTGAACGCTATGTCATTCCCACCCATGTATAGCTAGGTATGATAAATACGCCCCACGTAAAACAACTCCTCGTCAGTTCCACGAAAATGCTTCTGGATTGTTTTTTTTTTATATATATATATATAGCTTCAGCGCATAAATGCTACTTCCGTGCATAGTGTTGTTCGTTTTTAAGCATATATACCCAGGGATGTAGCAAAGTTGGACTTTTGTGTCACACACCCAGGCGGGTTATTATGCCAGAGGCCTCGGGATCGAACCTCGGTTTTGCCCTGCCAGCTTAAATTGCGGGCTGATGAACCGTCCCATCGGGTGGGGACGTAAAGTGATTGTGTGGAGAGAGACCTACTCCGTGCAGGCTAAAGATCCCTTCTTAGTATTCGTTTGACATATACCAAACTTTTGTCGCTCATCCGGAATATGCGATTCGTTCTTGTCACCAACCAAACTATCATCAAATAATAAAAGTGTCACCTGACCAGGCTTAAGAACCATAATTTGTCACGCTGGAATTTGAATTTGAGAAAACGTCACCACTGCGTATAAACGGAAGTAAACATTTTTGAGGCGGAGAAGGTTTTTCACGAAATACACGGTATGCGTATTGTCACTTCATAGTTTGTCCACATGATTATATAACATGTATCATCGCATTATACAGACTCATGGCACACTAATGTGCCATTCCTACCCACGAAGAAAAAGCATGGAACCTTTGTAGAAGTCATTCACATTCCCTACCTTAGAATATCGTCGCGTGAGAACCATAAGGTTCTATCTTCCTCTGGAAGATAGAACCTTATGGTTCTCACGCGACGATATGCTGATGTTGAATGGGCCGGCGCACCGGATCACTTCCTTTCTAAATTGGATAGAATCCAAATGGAAGCAGCTAAAATAGTAGCCGGTTTCACGAGATACTACAGTATCTGCTATACACGCATAACGTAGTTGGGAAACTCCCAGACAGAGACGCCATCTACACAAAATGATTACGTTTTTCAAAATTTTGAACGCCCATGCCCTCACATATCTCTCTGACTTATTACCTGGAATGTTTGAAGGTATTTCCTCGAAAGCACTCGGCCCCACTCCAACGTCCAGTTGCCACTTACCCATACGAAAGTATTTAAACACTCATTTATGCCATCGTGTATTTCGGAATGGAATGCACTACCCACAGAAGTTAGCCAGTCGAGTTTGATAAATATTTCAATAGAGGCGTGTGTATACAACCCAAGTACTCTAACAGAGGCTACTGCGCGGCCAGGTTAATAGATTGCAGAATGTCGAACTCTTGCGGCGATCTAAATTTTGATAAGTTCAATAATCACATCCACAACATGCCAAACTATCTATGTAGTCAAGAGTCTGAAGACACTAACCACTACTTATTCGATTATAGTAACTTTGCAGATGAAAGAAAAGTCCTATGAAGAAATCTTGCACAGCTGACAATAAGATCGACCAACGACCATCTTTCAGATATCCTCAACCCACCGGACTCCGTTAACGTCCACTTCCTCGGAAGCGACCTATGTCGGTTCTGGTGCGATTTATCATAAAAAATAAACATTTTCCGAACAAAGTTGGTCAGGCATGACACATTAGTGTATGGTGAGTCGGAATAATGCGACGATACATGTGATCTTATGACGTGGAAAACTATGAAGCGAAAACACCGCACCGTGCATTTCAGAAAACCCCTCTCCGTCTCAAAAAACGTTTACCGGTTTCTTCCGTTCACTTCAATTTATACACCGTGGTCTCTATGATGAGTTTGAGATGGGTGTATGTTATGGGTATCTCAACGCAGGGGTAAGAAAGTTGCGCCAGACACTATCTTGGCAATGACCTTTGTCAGGCTGAAATATATTGTTCCTCTGGTGGGATTTCCACAACACCTACTTACTCCAGGGACGTGGCTAGAGGTTTCCAATTGGGGGGGGGGGGGGGGGGGGGGGGGGGTAGAGTAGTGAATTTCCAACTAGGGGAGGGGAGACCTGGAGGGAGTCCCCCTCCCGGTCCCTCCCTATAGTTGGAAATTCACTACCGAGAAAGATTTTAAAAATAAAGCCATGAAAGGAGGCATAAAATTGATTCTAGTAACTGAAATGCCAACACATTTATGATAGAATGATCAGGTTATTATTATTTGGTATTTTTCTGGGAATTGAGTATGTGCTGAACAAATGCTCAAGTTTAGAACTTTGGGCTATTCACACTGTCCTAACATTAAATCAGATCTTATGCAGGAATGATCAATTTTCGATGTTTCATCATTTTGTAACTGTGAAGCATGGAATAAATTCAGGACAACGATTTTACATGATGTGATTTTCTTGAAGTGCATTTCGAGGATTTTTTTTATTACGATAAGTAATGTTCTATAGAATTCTCGTACCGATTGACATCATGCATACTTATGAAGCTCGATATTGCGTACACTGTAGTTGTAAATAGTAACAGTTTTTTGCCGATTTGGAACCGAGTTGGAATTTTGGGAAGTAAAGGAGACATCAACATCACCAAAGAAGCTCTACAATCCAGATAGATGAAATTTCCAACTTCTCATGACTTGCCTTCCGAATTTCCAACTATAGAAAATTTTTGCCAGGATTGGGGGTGGGGTGACAGACACCCACCCCCCCCCCCTGTCGCCACGTCCCTGACTTACTCTCATCGATGATAATAACCACCCCCCCCCCCTCGTTCCCAGTAGCATAACAGTGGCACTGTGTACTATCCGAAGTATTACATACTACGTATACCAGGCAAAGGATAACATGAATCATTAGGTGGATTTATAGTACGAAGGGCTAACGTGGGACCTGATAAAACACGGAATCCCATTTTACGGAGTCGGATAGGAATTCCATTTTATGGAATCCCTTTTAAAGAATCCCTTTTGGAAAACACCTGTGGCTATGGAATCCCATTTTGGTCGTATGTGCCTATGTGATAGGGCACATTGTGTCACATTGTGCCTTTTCACATAAGCACATATCGGCACATAAAGCATGTGCTTATGTGCTAGGGCACATTGTGTCACATTGTGCTTTTTCACATAAGCACATATGACAAAAAGGGATTCTCCAGAAGGTATCCTAGATAGGTATCCTCAAATAATACAATACTAGGCTATAGGTATCCTCAAAAACCCGTATGTGACTATGTGATAGGGCACATTGTGTCACATTGTGCCTTTTCACATAAGCACATATCGGCACATAAAGCATGTGCCTTTGTGCTAGGACACATTGTGTCACATTGTGCTTTTTCACATAAGCACATATGACAAACAAGGGATTCTCTAGTAGGTATCCTCGAATAATACAATACCAGGCAATAGGTATCCTCAAATACCCGTATGTGCCTATGTGCTAGGGCACATTGTGTCACATTGTGCCTTTTCACATAAGCACATATCGGCACATAAATCATGTGCCTATGTGCTAGGGCACATTGTGTCACATTGTGCTTTCTCACATAAGCACATATGACAAAACGGGGTGCCGAAGGTCATATGTTTTTCAAAAAAGGGGTGCCGAAATTGGGGTGCCCGGGGA
Organism: Pictodentalium vernedei; assembly: GCA_031216915.1. Taxonomy (NCBI): domain Eukaryota; kingdom Metazoa; phylum Mollusca; class Scaphopoda; order Dentaliida; family Dentaliidae; genus Pictodentalium; species Pictodentalium vernedei. The sequence goes on from CM062297.1 coordinate 314,253,698, forward strand.
TATTGCCATTGGATATAGATGTGATGAGAATCTGATACAATTTCGTTGTAATAAGGGGAGATAACTCTATACGATTAAGTACAGGTTATGGGAAATCAAGCAATCTGATTGGTTAGTTATAATTTATATAAATGATCTAGATAAATGAAACAACAAGAGTACTTGGAATAGGGTCAGAACTAACAAGAATAGACTAAAATAGCTAAATATAGTAATAATAAGCAAAGCTGTTCCAGTTAATAGGCTCTTCTACGCTACTGGAGTATACTCTAGAACAAAGAAACAGGACCAGATAGACGAAAACTACTGCATATACAGATAGAAGCTCAGAATTCTGGGTAATGACCAAAGGAACGTGTCTTTTAATGGGAAGAATGTCATGGGATAGGGATCCAAAAAGGGATTCTGGGAGAATTCTAAGCCAGAACATTACTCCTGTTCAATCGGACGCACCCCCCTTGTACCCCCTTAGTACTATAGCACTACGTGCTAAACCGATGGATTGGGGAAATAAAGTCAATTTCGGTAATTTGGGGTGGATTTTGGTGATTTAGAAGGATTGTCGGGTTGTTTGTGGTAATTAGATTTACTCCGATTCAATCGAACATACCCTCAAAACATACCCCGTCCTATTGCAGAAAAATTGGGTAACATAGCAACCACGTGCTACCATAGAAACCAAGATGGCGGCCTCCAGTATTCAAAATGGACGACGGAAACACGTATCACCCTAACAACACGCGCTGCGCATTAACACAACGTATCACTACGGGGATGACGTCACAAGATGGCCGCTCACGCGGGTTACCATGACAACACAACATGGCGCCACTGGGTCACGTGACTATGACGTCACATGAGATCCCCCGATGAGATCCCCCAAATAACCCCTCAAAACCACATTACATACTACTCCCGTCCGGGACGACCCGCGTTGTGGCCTTGGGCAAGGCACTTTATCCGGTTGCCTACATGGGGGCACGATGACGCCGTGTTCTAAGGCGTACTGCACGTCGATGGGGCGCATATCTTCAGCCGCTGTAACCCTGCTTGAGCGGAGCTTTTATAGAGTTAGAATGTTGAGGAGCTGACAGTTGCTCGTCGATGCTCGGTGGTTTTCTCCGAGTACTCCGGTTTTCTCCACCCGTAATCCTGTCACGGTCACGATTAACCGACCTTAAACACCGATAAATAAATAAATAAATAAATAATTTTTGAGAATAGCCTGGTCCGTTTTGGCTGTTGCGTTGGGTAAAGGGTTAACGAAAGTTACGAAATTAAGCCTATTCTATACCAATAATTCAGTTACTGGTTTAGAAGCAACATGAACACAAATACATTATCATTAAATGGGATGAATTTGGACCGTAGCGGCCAATTCGCAGGAACGCTGGAGTGCTTGTCGGTAATTAGGCTCGTATACCCTTTATTCGACACACCTATTGATTTCGACCTACGGCCCGAATTTATTCTATTTATTGAATATTGCATTTTTCCAGTGACAGGTGAATGGGGGTGGTGGTGGGGGTGGCACTGGCGGTATGCGCCCCCCCCCCCCCCCCACACACCAACAAAGGGGGATACAGGCAGACTATGGAGGGAAAGAGACAGAGAATGAGCGATCAGGCCAAAATCATTTTATTAACAGAGAGGGAGATATATTAGGCCAACATTGTCTTTACCAACATATATTTGCGCCATCATACCACCACCAGAAAGTCAGGATGGGAAGGGAGGGTCCCTCTTGACCCAAATACAGTCAACTCAGATTTGTATTTCTCTTTTGGAATCCCGTCATTCCAAACTTATAGTGAATTAGCATTAAGGTGTTGCAGGACCCTTGTTGCAATGAAGGGTCATAAGCTATGTTTTTTAGGTAAAAAAATGAAAATATTTAATAATTCAAGAAACATTCTGTGCAAGTGTCGTCTTACAGTAATATTTAGAGAAGGGTTAAACCACGCATCGATAGGAGTTCCCATCAGGCGATGAGTCTGAAAAAGCTCAGAAAGGTCCAACAGGTGACCCTTCATTTGTGATTCCACTGGCTGTCTGCAAATTTAGTTTCTTTTCGTCGGACTGCTATGCCACTCTGTGGGTGTTTCTGTTATAACCCACTCAACATTCTATGTCTAAAAATATGTCACAGTGGTCAGCTGTGGATATATAGCTTTTATGTTGGTCAGTGACACTGACAGCTCTAGAAGTTTAGTTATGTGTGAGAGGTCTAGAGGTTCTCCACCAGGGAGCGGCAAGCTTCTGTGTGTGTGAGAAGTGGCGGCAGAGTCTATTCTAGGGGCAAATGCCTCCATCTTTGCCGAAGATAGACGTTTTTCGAAAAACGGGTGCGGAATGGATTGATTAAAACTGCCCAATGACAGTTATTTCCGTCTGTATCTCTACCTGGGCCGCTAGCCTGAGCAAATAGACCAGTTTAGCATTTTGCCATCTTAACATCCGGGAAACGATCTGGCCGTGTAAATCACATTTGTATATAAACAATGCAGACACGAGTGTTGAGCTTGAAACACATTTATTCTACTTTTACGGTTAGAAAATATGTCGATGATCGAAAGAAGTGGCCTGACACCCCCCCCCCCCCCCCACCCTCCAAATACTATTGGTCAAATACAACAGACACATAACATAGAGCCCTAAAATGATCTACAACACAGGGCGACATACGGTACAAGTGCCTTATACTAGCTTTTAGCTCACTGAATTTTGCAAAATTTTCTGGGGGATGAGGTTAGTCCCCCGGACGTTATCCCCGCCTTCCACTTCCTTTCGGGGAACTGGGAGGAGGGTGTTATGATCGAAGAATCCTAGTTAGGACCAGGAAAGCCCCTGAACAACCCTCCCCACAGCGGCCTGTCAAATATCATGTTTTGCCCATAAAAAAAAGGCTAGGACACCCCGTTTCCCGCCTGATCGAGATTGGTATTAGAAACTAAATGGAATGATATATCTTAAGACATCGATCAGCTGTCCAGCACACGTGTGTACGATGTTTATAAAAAAAAAATAAAAAAACATCTGGTTTACAATGGTGTATTGCATCCTGGGTGTGAAGATGGTGGAATGTTCAAATGATCTATTTCGACAAAACGGTAAATTTTCCTACAAGTTGCAGTGGGGCAGTCAGAACCCTGCCCCTGCAACTGTGCCCCCCCCCCCCCCCCCCCCTCCTGATAGCGGTACATCGACCCGATTTCCAATATTGATGTTGAGAGAAGTTTGGATAATAAAATTGTTTCACTTTGCCGTTAAACGTTTCCGTAAATCGCAACTCTCAAGATGAGCTATTTTTAGATTTAGCTCATTCGACATAATTATGAAAATCAATTTTGCGCTGAAACTGTAAAAGTTCAAGGTGTCCCCAGCAATATATTCGCAGGTTATGTATTGAGGTTAGTAAGCTGAGAAGTCTATTTTGATATTTGTCAACAGAATGCAATGGTGGAATGAAGTTTTCATGATTTCCGAGGGAAACATCTCGTTCTGATTTCAGAAATAAGACTAGCGTCTTTTGCAGTCAATAAACCGACAAAGCGTGAATCTCAAGGTTTGTGAATGAACTTTTTTTTTATAATTGGTCGTTTATTGTGTGCGTCGAAGCAGAACGGAATATTAAAACAAGGTGGTGGGCACAGCGTACGATACAAAGTAAATGCCGTCGTATAATTTGTAACGACAAATATGAATATGTCAAGTGGGGTCGAACTGGGTCGATCCCCCCAAAAACGGTTACGATACATCGGTTGCCGAGCGATAGTGACATCATGCTACAGGGTCGGCGGAACCGGGGGAGGGGGGGGGGGGGGGACTTTTTTGCCGGTCCTTGTTTTTTGTATGTAACACAACCAATGACTGGTGAAACAAGGGGCGGATTCGCCAGCTATGTTTCTCTTGGAGGGCCTGCTGGTTCAGTTTGATGGATTTCGGATCATTTTTTGCAGTGAGTGGCAGCAAACGCTAAAATGTATACATTTTGCTAAACAATCGGTTAACTGAAATAGATCGTAATCTTACAGACATACAAGTACCAAATCCACCCCCATACAAGATAACCCACAGACAATATTTATTACAGTTGCTGTTAATGTCTGGTAAAACATACAGGTGAGGTCTGTTTATCAGCTTTGGTTGGGGCGCGGTGGCGTCGCGGTAACCGGTTCTCATCAGATCACCGAAGTTAAGCAACGTCGAGCGCGGTTAGTAATTGGATGGGTGACCATTTCAGCAACTGATTCGTGCTCCCGCGCTGTGTCCTTGGGCAAGGCACTTAACCCCCGCTTGCCTACATGGGGGCACGATGACGCTGTGTACTAAGGCGTACTGCACGTCGATGGTGCGCATGTCTTCAACCAATCTAACCCTGCCTGTGCCGCGGGGCAAAGTTCAGAGTTACGATGTTGGAGAGCTGACAGCTGCTCGTCGTTGCTCGGTGGTTCTCTCCGGGTACTCCGGCTTCCTCCACCCGTAAAACTGTCACCGACATGATATGACCCTGGCTGTTAATGTGTCGTTAAACCCAAGAAAAAAAAAAAATCAGCTTTGGTCGATACGACCAAAGCTGATAAATAGACCTCACCTGTATGTTTTACCGACGTTTTTTTAACGGCTCTCAAAGTGTGAAATCTTTCAAATACATCTCCTGAAAAATCTCAAACTATCTGCTTAGATGCACGGAAATGCGGGTTTTGGGACTCTGCAATTTTAAAATTTTCGTACGACAGGCCGAACCACATCATACCGATGGCCATCCATCGCCCGATCCAGTCCCCACTTTGAAAATCGTTCCGCCGCCCCTGTGCTACTGTTCGACTCACATGCGTTTGGAAACCTGACATACAGAGAGAAATTTGCCTGACATCAACCCTACTTCAAAACACAAACTCATACATACATAATTATGGGTCAGGTTCCCAAACGCTTGTCTTCGTCTGTACTGCTCACCACCGCATTTCAGAAATTGTTCTACGCGTGAGTGAAAATCCGCTATTTTGCCCAGGGGGGGGGGGGGGGGGGTGGGGGGGGGGGGGGGTCTTCCAAAAAATTCCGGACACAAGGCCTAAACTATTTTTTTCCACCTTTTGACCACCACCCACCCACCCACGTGCAAAAAAAATATTTTTTTCCTCTGACCACTTGGACACCCACCCCACCACCTATATTTTTTCAGTGTATCACCACAGTGGGTAATGAAAAATTATTGCACTGAGCTTCCAGTTGTCAATCCTTGCTTTAATTTGAATCCTAATCTACTGTCTAAACTAATTATGTACACATCAACCAGCATCAACAGAAGCATTTAGATTTCACTAAAGAAAATTGTTATTAACTCCTTTGTTATCAAGCACGCATTTATTTTTACTGTGAAAAATTTCATTGTTATTTTTTGTTGTGAGAAAACTTTCGAGGAACTGATTGATTCTTGAGTTGGAAATGGTGCTGAACCTAATGTAACCCAGGATTGTTTCATCCTGATAACTGTTTTTTCACATCTTTATGTTCTGGTGGTTCTAATACCTGATGACAGAACTTTCAGCTGAGCATTTGTAATTCATGCATTTCAATAATATGCCTATATACACTATGGCGTAGTGTATACTTGCATATTATTGAAATGCATGAATTACAAATGCTGAACTGAAAGTTCTGGCCTCAATGCTCTCATAATGATTATCATTCATGTGTTAAGTTCCGAGACCGAAGAAACAGTTTAAATTTAGTGAAGAAGTTTTAATTTTTATGACCTGACTACATGCTAAGTGTCTAGGCTTGAGGTTTCAGCCAATTGTCATTACTCAAAAGATAGTAGATAGCGTAGGATAGCTGAAAATCTGTCACCTAACATTATTGTAAATCTCACTGTCTGTCCTGGCCCGTCTCCGAAAAAATGTCAGCATTGATTTCTGCATATAACAGCATATAATGTAAGAATTAGACTATTTTTGTGAACATCAAATAGAGGATTAAAATAATCTTCTTTTGCTGCATAGTATTATTCTCAGCTACTCATCTATATACTCTGGCTCAGTCAGGGTCAGTTTTCAATTCAAATATTAACTGTAACTTTTGTTTCATGTTTTCACGAGATAGCCAGACAAACCCTCTGTGAAAACCCTGGTACTATCACTATGAGCTTGAATTAAGTAAGTGGGGTTTTATATCAAAGATGCACAGTGAGAATTTTCATTAGTTTCAGGTTACAAGAGCTCTACTCAGAGAAACTGGGCATTTAGATTATTTTCCGTAATTTTTTTACATTATTTTAGATGTTCTGGTATTTATTTATTTATTGATGTTTAAGGTCACATATTTATGCACAATGGCTAAGATGTTCTGGTAAAAACATTGCTACTCATTGTAAAATCCAAATTGTGCCGTGATGATTCAGCTATGAAAATTATGTTAACCATTCCCAAATTAAAATTCATAGATTTCCACTGATTGTTTTTAGTCAAACTGGAGTACACAATTCTTTTATGCATCTAATTTAATTCACAAAAAAGAGAACAAATCCCCTAATCAGCCTAGTGGGGCCTTATTCACTAACCCTACCTGACAAACAGGTGCCTATTAGACTACTAAACAACAATATAGTCTTGTTATGTGAAAATAATTTGAAAAAAAAAACCACCAGGAAAAAAATTGCAACTCCAGGAAAAAGGTGTTTTGGCCCCCATCCGACCACCCACCCACCCCGGCCTTGTGTCCAAAACTTTTTGGAAGACCCCCCCCCCCCCCCCCCGCCCCCCCCCCCTGATTTTGCCAGCTAATTTTGCAAGAATAAAATCACGGTTCAAAGTTATGTCATGACTTGAAGTAAACTGGGTTTATTCTGTTAAAAATAGAAAAAAGACCGAACCGGGTGCGCAGCAAGGTATCCAAATTGATAAGTGTGTGTGTGTGAGGGGGGGGGGGGGGGGGTGGAGGGGGGAGGCAGAATTGTATGTCGCTGACATATCATCTCAAAGATCAAAAACGTTGTAAAAGGTATCGAGGTGGTGTCCCCTTCGTGTCGGCGGGCCGTGAGGGTCCACACTAGCTCAATGAAACCACCGAATGGCGCTATTTGGAAATGTCAAGACTCGAAAGGAAGTCAATTAATACCGTGGCGTCGCGAAAATGACCCATTGTGGTGTAAACCTGATTTGTCCGACTGTGAAGGCTCGTCCCGACTGATCAGATATTCCAACTTTGTTGAAGGCATGCCTTGGTGGTGCAGTTGGACTATTAGTCTTGACTCTTTCGGCAATATAGCCCAGTAACTTTAGAATTCTTTGAATTTTATTTTGAGATATATATATAAAAAAATATACGTGTGATAGTCGTGATTCCTCATCATGTTCAACCCTTGACCCAACGTAACGTCCAAAACCGGCCAGCGCTATTCACAAAAATCGCCAATTTTCATTATTTTTTTTCATTTTTTGTCTCAAAACATAAGTCATGACCCCTCGTGAACGAGCTCGGCGAGCTCGTTCCAAAGAGGGCTCATAACCTATGTTTTTGAGACAAAAAATAAAAAAAACCCAGTCATTCAAGAATTTTGTTTGTAAGTGTCGGCTGCTTTTCATGTTAGGTAAAGGGTTAATCAACACGTATCGTACCGGTAGTCCAAATTGGTCATGCTGGGCCCACAACAGCCTGAATCAGATTCTCTTAGGTCCCAAATAATAGTACAGACCGGAATAATAGTAGGCTACAGGGTGGAAAAATATCCTGAATGTAATGATAGTACAGACCGGAATAATAAATAGTACATGGGGTATGTCTTTGAAGTGTGTCAGTTTATGCATGGTAAAATTCAAGTCTCAGACATCATTCCTTGGAAAGCTCTCCTGGAGAGCTTTCCAAGGAATGATGTCGGAGATTAGTTTAATCATATTATAAGGACCGGAATGTTTCCAGTTTTAAATATTAATAGCTGGTGTTACTTTGCTGAATTTTGTTCCTTGATGACAACTGGGAATATTATTATCCCTGATGGGGGTAGGTGTGAGATGGGAAATCTCACCCACGCGCCAAGATATTTGGTCCAGACACTCGGCAGGTCTCGTGTCTGGCCCAAATATCTTGCCCTCGGTTGAGATTTCCAAATCTCACCCCCACCTCCACCCCATTAGGGATACCCCCCCCCTCCAAAACACACTGACATCATCAAAAGCAATCCAGGGCACGTGCAACTATATTGAACAATTTTGTTGTGCATTTCTGAAAAAGACTTATTTGCTTATTGGGAAGAGCCCACAAAAGTTCTGCATATACCACATCCGAAACGAGACGCCGTGTTGTTTGATTATGGAAGAACGTGTGATGATTAAGTTGTCCGTGCGCTCATTAAATATGCTAATAAGCCAGTCAAGTGGTGTGAGGTAGAATCTACCTCACATGGCCTTCTCGCACGAGACACGCATATCTTGGATAGGAAGAGGGGTTGAATTTAATAATAATCATACAAGTCGGAATAAGCATCACACAGGGCGGAAGAAGCCTTCAAAATTAATGCTTATGTACCTGTATGATTATTTGGCACCCACAAATACTACAGACCTCTCTTTGTATGGCCAATTGTGTGTGTGTGACAGTAGTCTTAGTATTAAATCTGGTCTAAGAAAGTGCCTGATTCGATCACCGGTCAAATCGATATCCAAGACTCCAATCAAGATGAAAATGAAAAATTACTAAAGTGGAAAAACTATTGGGAAAGGTTTTTCACCCCTACCCTAGGGCTGTCACGATTTTTAAATTTAGGAATCGATTAATCTTCGCAAATAATCGACGATTAATCGTACCTAAATGACCCCCCCCATCCTCTCCCTCTCTTTGAAGTTCAAGTCAGTTGACCTACCTCAAGGAAACAACGAAGACGACCCTTTTTAGGTGAATTCAAAGCTTTGATGTTCTGAACTTTTGAACCGTCAGTGTAATAATCAAGACCGGTCGGCAGTTGCGAACTTCGCAACTGCCGACCGGTCTTGATTATTACACTGACGGTTCAAAAGTTCAGAACATCAAAGCTTTGATGAATGTACCTGGAAGACTGTTGCTTCCAACAGCTTCATGGGGGTTTAACATCGATGTTCTTAACTCTTTACCTTTAGAAACAATAGTTTTTTTCAGCAAATTTTCTATTAATTACTAAACGTCTAATACGGGATACAATTTACCGATTATTCGACAACGAAAAATACTAATCGATTTCGCCGTGACCGATCAACAGTCGATTAATCGATTGATCGTGACAGCCCTACCCTACCCCCTCCCACTTAGCGACACCACTGATTTACAGCCAAATATACTGAGTCAAAAAAGACAAGTATAATAAACTTTGAGGAGCAATTTCAGTATTATCGACTTTAATCTCAAACAAATTGTTGTAAATTCATATTTCGAGTCCAGCTGTATGAATTTGCATAATTTCATGTTCTTACTGTTGCCAGCGTCACGTCACGTCAGGACGTCGCTATTCAGACATGGGGTGAAATGAAAAGTTCACACATGCAGCCAATAGCGTGTATGTCCACCGTTTGCCTCTTGGATGGCAAAACATCGACGGCGCATGGACCTGATAAGTCCCTGGATGTCACCCCGTGGTATTGCGTTCCACTCATGCCTTAGAACATTACGTAAATCGCCTAACGTCTGAAGACCATGAAGTCGTACCCGACGATCCAATTGATCCCAAATATGCTCGTTTGGCGACAAATCTGGCGAAAGTGGGGGCCAGGGAAGAAGTTCGATGCTATGCTTCTCAAGAAAGTCACGACAGATCCGCGCCATGTGACATCGGGCAATGTCTTGCTGGAATAACTGCAATCCGTCGTTAGCGTTGAACAACGGGACAACAACAGCGTTAAGAATTTCGTCCCTATATCACTGTCCATTCAGATTATCATCGATGAAGATCAACTGCGTTCGATGGTGCAAGGAAATTCCTGCATAAACCATTACCATACCCCCGCCGAAACGGTCGCATTCCCAAACGCAAGCATCAGAAAACCGTTTTCCTCGTCGGCGATACACTCTTGCCCCACCATCAGCGCGCCGTAGACAAAATCGTGATTTATTTCTAAAAAGAACTGTGCTCCAACGCTGCTGAGTCCAACGAACACGCTGACGTACCCATTCCAGTCCGACAGTACGATGACGTTGGGTAAGGATTGGTCCGTGGAATGGACGCCCACTGCGGATGCCGTGTTCAGCGAGTCTGTTGCGGACATCGTGTGCACTGATTCTATTGTTAGTTCTATCAGGAGTGATTGCTGCTGAGTAGTAGGAGATGTATAGATCGTCTCACGGGGGACCCCGCAGGGGGGCGGATGAAGGGAGTAGTAGGAGATGTGGAGATCCGGTTGTAGAAATCATGGGTTTTTACGACAATTAACCTGCTAGTCCCCATCAGTCCCAAATAGTCCCCACCAGACCCCACTAGTTCCCACCAGTCTTCAAGTCATCAAAGAAGACGATATTTGCTATGGATTCTTCAAGAATATTTTTCAGCACTTAGTGCTATAGGACCGCCATACTTTTAACATAGCCCTCATGGCCTCATACGACTAAAAAGGCCAAACGTTTTCCAAAAAGGGTGCTGAAATTGGGGTACCGGGGCTATGGCTGTTAAATACCGAGATGAGGCCCAAGGGAGATAATAAATTAGGCCCCATTGAGTGATTTTGTCATGGCTCTCTTGGCCTCGAAAGAAAATGAGATTAAGAGGGATAGTAAATTAAACCTCATTGCCTCATACGACTAAAACGGGTATTCTCCAAAAGGTGTCCTCGATAGGTATCCTCAAATAATACAATACCAGGCCTTATGTATCCTCAAATACCGAAAGGAGGCTAAGAGGGATAGTAAATTAGGCCTCATTGAGGGACTTTTTCATGACCCTCATGGATTCAAAAGAAATGAGGTTAAAAGGGAGGGTAAATTAGACCTCACTGAGGGCTTTTCTCATAGCTCTCATTGTCTCATACGACTTAAAAGGGGATTCTCCAAAAGGTATCTTCGATAGGTATCCTCAAATAATACAATACCAGGTCATAGGTATTCACAAATACCGAAATGAGGCTAAGAGGGATAGTAATTTAGGCCTCATTGAGAGATTTTTTCATGGCTCTCATGCCCTCAAAAGAAATGAGGTTGAGGGGGATAGTAAATAAGACCTCATGGAGGGCTTTTCTCATGGCCCTCATGGCTTCATACGACAAAAAAGGGATTCTCCCAAAGGTATCCTCGATAGGTATCCTCAGATAATTCAATACCCGGTCATAGGTATCCTCAAATACCGAAATGAGGCTAAGAGTCGTATGTGCGAGTCACTCGAACGTGCAATTGCTATATTGCTCATTTGCTGGATGGGATTCGAGACATTCGAGCAGTATGTGCGAGTCACTCGAGGTAAAACGGAATTCCACTTATGGAATCCATTTTGTGGAATCACCATTTGTGGAATCTCTTTTTTGAAATACATTGTGGCTGTGGAATCCCTTTTTTCTGAAATGAGGCTAAGAGTTGTACGTGCGCGTCACTCGAACGAGCAATTACTCGATAGCTCATTTGCTTGATGAGATTCGAGTCATTCGAGCAGGATGTGCGGGGCGCTCGAGGTAGGACTGAATCCCACTTATGGAATCCCTTTTGTGGATTCCCATTTGTGGAATCCCTTTTTTGAAAACGCCTGCGGCTATGGAATCCCTTTTTTCTGAAATAAGGTTAAGAGTCATATGTGCGAGTCACTCGAGCGAGCAGTTGCTCGATAGCTCATTTGCTCGATGGGATTCGAGTCATTCGAGCAGTATGTGCGAGCCACTCGAGGTAAGACGGAATCCCACTTATGGAATCCCTCTTGTGGAATCCCTTTTTGAAAACACCTGTGACTATGGAATCCTTTTTTTCGGAAATGAGGCTAAAAGTCATATGTGCGAGTCACTCGAACGAGCAATTGCTCGATAGCTCATTTGCTCGATATGATTCGAGTCATTCGAGCAGTATGTGCGAGTCACTCGAGGTAAGACGGAAACCCACTTATAGAATCACTTTTGTGGAATCTCATTTCTAGAATCCCTTTTTCGAAAACGCCTGTGGCTATGGAATCCCCCTTTTTCTGAAATGAGTCGAAGAGTCGTATATGCGAGTCACTCGAACGAGCAATTGCTCGATAGCTCATTTGCTCGATGGGATTCGAGTCGTTCGAGCAATATGTGCGAGTCACTCGATCGAGCAATTGCTCTAAAGCTCATTTGCTCGATGGACATCGAGTCGTTCGAGCAATGACTTTTCAGTAACTGCTCGATAGCTTATTGGCTTTCGGAATGATATAGGCTTTTGTTATACAGGAGGGAGATAACTCTGCATACAGATTAAGGGAAAATCAAGCAGTGGAGATTATAAGATTTGGACGATAGAACCAGAGATAGATTGGACTGGATAGACCCTTAGTGTTAGAGAAGCATATGCAATAGGCATTAAACATGGGATTCTGGGAAAATCAGGTCCAGTACCCCTATTAAATAGAACATACCCTTCGCATATACCCTCGTCGTGTACGAAGCCTTTGGGTAATATAGCAACCACGTGCTACCATAGAAACCAAGATGGCGGCCTCCAGTATACAAAATGGACGACGGAAACAGCTATCACCCTAACAACGCGCGCTGCGCATGCGCGATAACACCACTATGGAGATGACGTCACAAGATGGCCGCTCACGCGGGTTACCATGACAACCAAACATGACCTCACTTCCCCTCCCCATTCCCTCCCCCAATGGGGCCCGTTTACGTACTACTCTCTTCATCGGTCACCCCCCCCCCCCCCTGCGGGGTCCCCCATGAGATCCTGCCAATGTGGCACGATCCAAACATCTCCTACTACTCTGTTGTCCTCGTCGCCGGAAGGAAGCGATCCCGCAAGTGAGAAATCCTGATGTGCAGGTGTCGTAACTCTTGGTCGTCCTGAACGCGGTCGGTCGGCAGTAGATCCAGTTGTTCTATACCTTCCAACCAGGCGCTCAGCAGCAAGCTCATCTGGAGTTATCCCGGCCTCATGCATACCAATGGTACGCAACCTCTGATTTTCGGTTAACCTTGGCATTTTTTTAAATGTCGGAAGACAAAAACTAGCGTGTTTTCTCAATAACCCAGACTCTCTAGCAGAACAAAACACAAAGAAAATCGTCGGTCACCCATTCTGTTTGACATTCTCGGGTAGCATGTGCCATTTTGAAATCTGTAGCAAAATTGTACACGGTTGGGTGGACAACAACATGTCATTAAACTCTTTGCACTACTTCTTGTCCACAAACATGCAACATTAGAACTATTATATTTCATCCTTTATGCTATTTTTTTCATATTTGTTTCTATTGTGCTTTCTTTTTTGACTCAGTATATGTTTGTCTGGTTGCATGGATTATTAGAGGCCCTTGGCAAGTCACTCCCCGACATTCGCGAAAGAAATACACACAGTGCAACAACATAACACAGGAATTCTGTGGGGTGTCCACAGGGGCAGAATATAGGTAAAAAAATAATTCTTCTTCAACCCTTGAAGCCCAAATTTTGACTTTCATCACTTTTTACTGCAGCAAAACAAGCGCATCAATAGTCTGTTTTATGTACTTTTGAAAGGTGCATCCCAGGAACCTTGTCAATTGTTTGGAGGCCAGTCTAGGCTTCCTATATAGGGATTGCCAAGACTTCTCTAGACACAGCGGCGAAGTCACAGAATGTGGAGTGTCGAAGTGTTGCAAAATGCATTAATATCTTCATCATTTAATAGAGATTTACTGAGACTGGTCACTCTTTCTTGCGACTGTTTCTTATAAAACTTACTACATGAACTCCATATGTAGTAGCTTCTGTATTGATGTTCTCAATTCAATATCATATATGAAGGTACAATTTTTTATTATTTGTGCGTTTCTTCTCCCAAACAAATTCCCAATTGGAGCCTTCTTGACACGATTTTTTCCAATCGCATGGGCCCATGGGGGCGGGGGAGGGGGAGTAACCCCCGACAAAAATTTATTTGGTGGATGGTTGGAGCCGCCAGAAGTAAGTTTTTCCAGGGCCTAAAATATTTCTTTCATTCTTTTAATTATTTTATAGCCTTTTTTAGGACACAATGTTGATTTTGTCATTTCTATAAATTTGCAGCAATCATTCAACGAGTCATCATCAGTCGCTTTTGCCAAGCAATTTGAACGCTTGTAGCTTTTCACTCAATAATGTTGACGGCAACAGCTGTTGCGACATCTGATATATATCTCCCAACAGAACATCTGGATGAAAACAGAACAGATTTATTATCATGTCATACCAAGGCTACATATATATATATCACATGTTGATTGTACAACATCATTGTTCGTGCCAGCCTCAGTCCAGTCAATTTAGAACGTGGAGTCAGCCAAACCTGGGGAATGACTCGTTGTAAAACGTGCACCATAATGGTTACATCCGATTCATTTACAGCACTAGCACTGGGGAAGCTTTTAGATTTTTTTTTGCCGCAGCACATACAAAAGTTTAAATTTGTCTTACCCATTTCACTGTGGTGTTTGTCAAAACCATTGTGTTGGCGAAACCTGTTCCCCGTATCACAAACATGTGAACATCCACCAGTCAAACAAATGACTGTGCTATTACGCGACACTTCATGTCGAGTCGTCGACGGGGCATCTTTTTACTTCATTCCAGACATTCATTATTGACTCCAAGTTCGACCGGACAAAAGCTGAGCTCGTCTCTCGGGATACATCCTGGATCGAACAGCGATGCCCTTGCAGACTGTTGCCAACAAAAACAAAAATTCAAGTATTGTGCCTTCCGTAAAGGTATAATCAATCAAATACACTAAATAAAATAGAAGCCATTCATCCCCAGAATACCAGAGAATGCACGCATTTATTAGAGGTGGGAAGTTTTTATTTTTCGGAATCGGTTTCGGTTCTGTTTCATAAAAAAAAACCTCGGTTTCGGTTCGGTTTCTCCACTTGTTAAGAATAGATATTAAATAATACTTCAGGCTCCTAAACTCTTTGAAAATCCGCAGTAGTTTGTAAGCCACCAATCCGCACAAAAACCCTTTGTAAATATCTCCATTGGCTCAGCCCAACTTCCCTGTGGTCATTCTTAGGGTTCTAGGAGATCAGTTGCTAAGCCTATTCAGTCAGAAAAGAAAAAACAGAAATCGGGGCATCAAATGAATAAAGTTCATCTAATTTATTTATTTATTGGTGTTTAAGGTCACATATTTCTGCACAATGGCTAACCATGACCGTGACATTTTTTCGGGTGGAGGAAGCCGGAGTACCCGGAGAGAACCACCGAGCAACGGCGATTAACTGTCAGCTCCCCAACATACCAACTCCACACAGGCAGGGTTAGCATTGGTTGAAGACAGGTGCACCATCGACGTGCAGTACGCCTTAGTACGCAGCGTCACCGTGCCCCCACATGGGCAATGAGGGTGAAGTGTCTCGCCCAAGGACACAACGCGGTTGCCGCAGGTGGGATTCGAACCGAGGACCTCTCGGTTTGCAGCCTGCACCTCTACCAACTGAGCCACCGCGCCCCCAGTTCATCTAATCTATGTTGTGTTCTCATTGTCACATTTATCCCTTTTTGACTCGTCCAGCGGACGAGTCAATTAGGGAGAAAGTGTGACAATGAGAACACGACGTACTCTTGAGTGCCTAATAATCATACATGTATGATTATTCTTTTTCGAACAAAATTCCCGCCAGAATGATCCTTATTTGGCCCTGTATGATTATTAATTTCCAGCAATCGAATGTGCAGAGCGGCTGCTTATCTCAAAAAGTTCTCCAAAACAATCTAGTAAGGTATATGTACAAGCAAACACAGGATGCAATGGCATGGAAATGTTAATGGGTAGAAAGCTGGAAGCATATATTTGGTCTTTATTCTGAAGCGCTGTTACCATAACTTTAAGACCTAGTACCCAGTGAATGTGCTTCATACCATCACTGAAACATAATTAATTAGTCTATAAGGTTTTGCCTTGGAGTAATTTATGGAAGAGTGCCTATAGGCACGCTCCCATAAATTGCAACAAGTCAAATCCATGTGAAAATTATGATACCAAAGGTAATTTAGCCCTTCACCACTTCAAGAGCATCAGACGCCTGAAAACGGTTCAGAGCATCGCGGTTGGCTCACATCTTGGAATTTTCCACCCAATACTATTATTCGACCCTGTACTATTATTCATTTTCATGAAATTTTCCACCCTGTACTATTATTTCGCCCTGTACTGTTATTAGTCACTCGAGAGTATTCGCACCTATACGGGATAGGGTAAGTGACTAGAGTCCATACCCTAGTCCAGTTCTCTCCCATTAAGATAGTGTTATCAGTTTATGTACAAACACAGGAAAACCGTTTGTCCTGTTTTTGGTGGGGTCTTTCGGTTCGGTTTTCCCGTTTTCCGCAAAAACCGGAAGCGAACCGGAAAATCGAGAAACCGCCCAGCTATAGTATTTTTGCATTTTTTATATTAAATCATATGATCTAATTGTTCAACTGTCAAAAATATTTAGTGGTTATGTTCAATTCTGGAAGCTAGGATTTGTGAAAATAAAATCGCTTTTTTCAACATCTGGTCCAAACAGACATGTTAAGCTGATGAATTGTAAAATAGTGAGAATTCTGAGCAAAAATAGTGAGATTTCAATTTTTAAATGGCTCAAAGAGTAAAATTTATTGACATTAATAGTGAGATTCTGTTAAAAATACCAATTTAAACCTCGTTTTAACAAATATTTATGCTGGAAAATAGTGAGTCCCCCTCTAACATTGTGATACTTAACATGTCCAAATGTCATCATTTGATTTCCCTTTCCTCAATCCTCCCCTGTAAACTCTCAGTACTGTGAGGTGCGAGTATGGAGACCGCGAACTTGCAGAAAACTCACAATATTTTGCAACATGCTTATCAACTTCATGTAAAGACTGTGAACAAATAATACCAGAGAAGATGTTTTTATCATTAGAGATCACCCGTCAGCACTTTTAAACTGTAGCGAATACTGAGTGGGACTGTGAACATCCATCAAAGGGAGGTGGGTGTCAGATATTGGTCAGAAAAAAACTGTCGAAAATGAAGAAAAATTTATGAAAGGGCTGGGTGGTCTGACCTGTCGAAAGTTAAAAATCACCATTCCTTGAGATCTTTTCAGTCCCCTCCCCCTCCTGCCAGGCACGAAATTTTCCTAACTTTTAAAACGCTGCTTTCTGACTCGAAAATCAAATCAACAATCCTTTGTCGACTGATTGGTGGCAGACTGCTAGTCAAAGATTCAAAAGGAGTTGTTGGAAAATATTGCGAGAGGCCCCTACCATGTGACACACGTAACTCAGATACGCCACTTCGCATAGGTAAATCCGGCTCGAGATTTATATATAACCCTTTGAAAGATAGTGATACCTTCCATGTCAGTTCAATTGCTTCAGTTGGAAGAGTCCATATTCATTATTTGGGTTAGTTTTTTATATAAACAAGATTGGCTACTCTGTATGAAATTGACTGGATCCAGATCACGCGGAGACGCGTTTGCTCAGGTTCTTAGACGAGTTTTAGTTACATTTGGAACCAAATTTGACGTGTATTTCTCTGTGAGTGTACATGTATTCATTTCCAGTAGTTTCCAGCTACTGCAATTCCTTAAACGCGCACTTTAAACAATTTGTAACATTTCAATGCGATAATCAAATAAATCCATGACGTCACTAATTACGTATTGGTTTTATGTTCCATTTTTCTGTGTGTTTTTCCCTCAGAAAATATGTTTTAACCATTGAATTCCTTATTTGTATTTCACAGAGCTCTGTCAAACAATATATAATGAGTTAATCAGATAAGTATTTAGCCAAATAGAGGAGATTTAAAATTTTGGTTTCCATATAATCCTTCAAAATCGCATACTCGTCGCTGTCAAAGTTGTTATGCAAACTCTGTCTAATAGGCCTAATAGTGATGGCTGAATAATAGTGACCGTCAGGATAGTTGATTGGAAATAATAATAGTGATGGCACTTTCCCTCAATGCCTCACTGCCAAACGATAGTGACTGCTGGGATTTTTTCTCCTCCAAATTAATAATGGCCTCGACACTATTATTAGTCAGGCGAGAGTACAAGGTTTCACAACACCAGCTTTCAAAATATAAGAAGTTTCTGTGTATGGCATTATTTAGAGGTCATTACTTGGTTAGCTTCATATCGGCCGAGATATGTGCCTGGTGTAACTTCATATCAGCCTGACGTGAAGCTACCGAGGGATCGTCTCGGCTGATATGAAACTAGCCTAGAAATAACCCCGTTATTTATTAAACCCAAACAAATAATTACAAAAATTCTAAGATCTCTTAGTTTTTTGACAATGCTATTGTTTTTCATTCTTTTTACAAAGTCCGAAGTTTCCTCTTATTGATTCACTTAGCAACACGTACTTGCCTCAGGAAAGGGTCAAGCCTGTACCAAGGAATTTCAAATCCCACATCGTCCGTGTGCGCCTTCGGTGCGCTGAAACTTTTCATCAATCAAGTCTGCACCGTTGTGGCAACTGATGGATACTATGCTGGAGAAGCCCCCAATCTAGCCACACGTTTGGAGTTCTTTTTCTTCTTTTTCAAATCCCACATCGCCCCTGTGCGCCTTCGGCGTGCTGAAACTCTCATTCATTCAAGTCTGTATACCACCAATCTGACAATCAAGTGTAAAAATAAATTTCTATTTATTTATTTATTTATTGGTGTTTAAGGTCACATACTTAAGCACAATGGCTAATCATGACCGTGACAGTTCTACGGGTGGAGGAAGCCGGAGTACCCGGAGAAAACCACCGAGCAACGTCGAGCAGCTGCCAGCTCACCATCACCGTAACTTCACACTGCAGCACAGGCAGGGTTAGATTTGTTGAAGACATGCGCACCATCGACGTGCAGTACGCCTTAGTACAGGTGTCATCGTGCCCCCATATGGACAATCGGGGTTAAGTGCCTTGCCAAGGACACAACGCGGGAGTCCGAATCTACCGCTCAGACGATCACCCATCCGAGGACTAACCGGGCTCGACGTTGCTTAACGTCAGTGATCTGACGAGAACCGGTTACCGCAACGTCACCGCGCCCCCAATAAATATTTCACAGTAATGTTCTTTTCTATGAAGGTAAGTCTAGTTTATTTCTCAGTTACCTAAATTATGTTATAGAACTTGCTTTAAAAGTAATGTTTTGTGGGCTCACTATGTGCTCGTTCAAACTTCAACCTATCCAAACATTTACCAAGTACATCTGAATCCCCGATTGTGTGCTACCTGTTTAACAGTCCGAACACAATATACAAACCTCTGGAAAATGACACCCCCCCCCCCCACCCCACCCGCCCAAAGTAGGCGAAGTGCAAACAAAAACGAAACTATTCAGGCAAATGTTTCTCCAACGTTAAAACTAAAAGCAATAATTTAAAACAACATAAACTGTCATTTCACTCCATTTCTTCACACAACATATGGCTTCATCATAGTTTTAAGTCTAAGGTAAAATGTGTGCCGGGAGGGAGGAGTTGGAGTTGAGAAACGACATCTCATTTTAATGTGCACACATGTACAAGTGACATTTCCCTTTTGCTCCGTCCTTCTGACCCTTGAACACTAAATCCTATGCCGAAACTAATAAACCCCTGGAACTCAATTAAGCACCCCTGTTTTTTAGCAGTGGTGCCAATAGAAACTGTCATTACTTTCATGCTATCTTTCAGATGGCCAAAAGTGATTGTTTGCGGAAAGGATGGTCTATTCACATATGAACGACAACACAATGATGAAAATGTGCAGTATTTTAATGGCGCTAATTACACATACCCGTCACTGATGCTTTAATGGAAAAATGTTCTCTCGACAAGTATGGTGCTGGAACGGTCCATGGTGAAACAATGCCGGTAATTACTGACAAAAATTGTAACTTGTGATCTCTTGAACATAGTAGCAGTGTCTGACGCCAGTAGCGACTGTATCCACCACGTGCCCGGGTGACAGCCCGATGAACCCTCCTCCCAATGCTACCAGTGAGCCTTCTGGTACGGTCCAGATGCAACTGCTGCCACTCCTCGTGGAATGCAGCTTCCCAATCAGTCAAAGTCTGTACAGGCGGATCCCTTGCTTGCACACGACGTTCAATAAAGTCTCAGATGACATTGTGTTCTAAGGGATTCAACTCCGGGCTCATTGTAGGCTGAGGTAGTGTTGTCATTGCGTTGTTCTGAAGGAATGCTCTCACGGCATGGGAATGATGTGGCCTTGCATTGTCGTCCATGAATACAGGGCGAGTAGCGAACGGGTGCTTGTCAAAATGAGGCACGACAACCGAATTGAGAATGTCCCGGGTGTACTGATGACCATGGGGATTCCCAAGTACCGTCACCATATCAAGTTTACAATCATGAGAGAGGCATCCCCAGATCATTACTGATCCTCCACCATAAGGAACAGTAGCTATGATGTTCCTAGGTACGTTAGCAGTATTTCTATGCCTCACCACTCTCATGCGTCCATCTGTGAGGTGAAGCAGGAACCTACTCTCGCCTGACCAATGGACTCTCCTCCACGTCCTGAGATTCCAATGTTGTCGTGCCATACACCACTCCAAACATCGTCTTTGATGCTGAACGGACAGAGCTGGACGCTTGATGACCCCTCTGGACCTCATACCCAGTACTTTGAGACGGTTTCAAACACCCGTTGGGGAGTCAAAGGCGTTTCAAACCCCCACTTGAAGCAAAGGGTTCACGCCTAGCGAGGCGTGCCAGACTCCAATCTTCCCGGGTAGTGGTCTTTTGGGGTTGTCCAGGCCTTCTTGGTCGGTCCTTAACATCGTTTGTTTGTTGATGTTTTCGGACAAGTCTGCTGATGACAGAATTACTTTAAAAGAAAATTATTAAGGTTTAACGACACATTAACAGCCAGGGTCATATCGAGTCGGTGACAGTTTTACGGGTGGAGGAAGTCGGAGTACCCGAAGAGAACCACCGACCAACGACGAGCAGCTGCCAGCTCCCCAACATCGTAACTCAGCATTGCAGCACAGGCAGGGCTAGATTGGTTGAAAACATGCGCACCATCGACGTGCAGTACGCCTTAGTACACGTCGTCTTCGTGCCCCCATGTGGACAATCGTGGTGAAGTGCCTTGCCTAATACACAACGCTGGAGTCCGAATCGATCGCTCAGACGGTCACCCATCCAAGAACTAACCGGGCTCGCTCGACGTTGCTTAACTTCGGTGATCTGACCAGAACTGTTTTCCGCAACGCCACCGCGCCCCCAACAAACAGAATGACTATAGCCAAGTTGCCTTCCACCTTCCAATAGCTTTGAATGATATTGCATGTGGATGATAGTGTTTTTTGTGACATTTGTGGGAAGCATGCTTCACATGGACAAGGGGATGTGTTTGGGGTACGCTATCAAACAGAGTCATCATGTTTCACTAGATGAAATGTACTTGAAGACATAGCAATCATTGAAGCATAATAATCAGTAACATCAACTTCATTGTCATGAAACATTTCAGAGGGTGCTCAATTAAGTTCCAGGTGTATATACAAAGATATAAAATATTCTCTTCAGTCATTCCGTTAATAAAATGCTGCATTTCAACAGGTAGGGTCGTACCTAGAGGGTCTTCAAATGGGTGATCAGATTCTTAACTGGTTGTTGGGGTGCCAGCACGACATGCAGTAGGCATGTCACAAGGTCCGCAGACCCGAGGTTGGGGAGAGATCTAGAAGGGGATACCTCCTCTCGATGGCGTCGCCCGGGCTCCCCCCCCCCCCCCCCCCGTGGGAAACATTTTACTTGTTGAACCCCTGATATTGATTCAGAGGTCTCCCTCTGGTTTAAATCTAGTCATTTTATCCACAATAGGTCCATGAGTTTTCCATTACCGGTCTACATAAATGCTATAGACTGAAATTTACGCCCTTAAGGCTGACGTCTAAGCACTATCCTTTTGAAGTCTTTTTAAAAAAGCGACTTAATCCTAAATCATAAATTACAATTGCAGTCGGTGGTCGACTTCGGCGTCTGTGGTTGTATGATAACGGCTGATCCTTCAGTGCTTTCGCTAGTGTCGCAGTCATGAGGTGGGTATGGGTGTGGATGAGGACTAATAAACATCACATCATAAAAAGCTAAAGCTAAAAGGACCCCCACCCCCGAGCCAAAATAAATAGCAGCGACTAGCGTGCGATCTCACAAAAGCGAGAATGCGAGATAGCAAGATCGCAAGATCGCGCGTTAGTTGTTGCTATTTATGTTGGCGGAAGTAAACCTCATGCAAATCTATTCACCTGTGGATGCAATGCGTAACCTTCGTGTCGAGTTTGTCGCGAAAGATTTCACAATTTTTAGCTCACCTTGACAAAGTCGAGCTGAGCTTATTTAATCACTCTCCGTCCGTCATCCGTCGACACTATGACTTCTCCCAAACCACTGGGCCAATTAAGTGAAAGTTTGTGTGAGTGATGGTCCTGAAGGGGCATTGCATTTTTGTTCAACTCAACATGCCCAGCCCCATATATTTGACTTTGTAATGGGAGGGGCAAGATTTTTGGCCCCGCACAAAATTTATATTTTCTGAACCGATGGTCCGATTTGAACCAAATTTGGTATATGGTATTATTTGGTCATGATTACTAGACTCATGCAAAAAACAATTTTCCCATATCGCCGTGGGAACCCCAGGAGCTAAACATAGAAATATTTTCAAACATCCATATTTCTCAAACCTCACGGAACGGAGAACTGTTGTTTGATATGAAGCATCCTTAGAACCAGTAGAATTGAATGGTAAAAAATCGACATCGGTTATATCAGGGTGTTCTGTATGGGGGGGGGGGGGGGGGAGGGGGGGGGGGGTTGCATCGAAAAAATGCTGAGTCAGCATATTTGCAAAAATTAAAAAAAAAACCATTTCTCCAGAACCAATGGTCAGAATCTTTTGATATTTCATATACAGCATCCATAGGTGGGTCAGATACAAGTTTGGTGAAACGAAGCCCCTTGGTTCATATTTGGGCTCAATACAGGCGCCCGAATTTTTATCTTAGGGCAATGTGGGGAACAATCTTTAAAAATCTTCTTCTTCAGAACCGCCAGTCAGAATCTTTTAATGTTTGTTATACATCATTACTATAAGAGTCAGATTCAAGATTGTTCAAAATACGTCCCTAGGTTAATATTTGGTCTTTACATAGGAAGCCCAAATTTTAACTTGGTGCACTATAGGGTATACTTTTTAAAAAACATTCTTGAAATCCACCAGTCAGAATCCTTTCATATTTGGTATAGAACATCTCGGGGTGGGTGGGGTGGGGGGAGGATTATTCAACTTCGTGCAAATCGAGTGCCTGGGTTAATATTTAGGCTGCCTATGGGCGCCCGAATTTTAACTTGGTGCAATATGAGGAAATTTCTTTAAAAATCTTCTTCTTCATATCCACCAGTCAGAATGCCTTCATATTTGGTGTACAACATCTCTAGTGGGCTGAGATTCACATTTGTTCAAATCGAGTGCCTGGGTTAATATTTGGGCTTCCTATGGTAGCCGGAATTGGCCATGTGGCTGCAGAATTAGACATTTTTTTTATTAAGTACCATCTAAAGGTGTGTAACTAAGATTAATCCACATAGGTTGTATCAAGTGGCTCCATAGTGGAGCTCCACTTTTTACATTATGATTAACTGAAGAAAAGCCATGATGCTTGGACTATTTTAGTCACTCCCGAGGGGCTCAAGATTGACAATGGATCCTATGGAGATTGAGTGCTTAATGTAGATTCATTCTTGGCTTAGACTCTGTTGAAGGTGAGCGCTTCTGGCCCCGTGGGGCCTCTTGTTTTAAATTAGCCCTAGAAGCATTTTCATGCATTCTCTTGACAACATGTACTAAGTTATCTCCTGTGGCAGTACCCCCACCCCCTCCCCCGCACCACTGCTGGCAAAACATGCGGAATTGGGAATTTCTTTATGTTCGATGATTTTTCCTAAACCTGTAGTTCGTTCGAATATTTTGCAATTCACGTAATCCCCACGTAACCCAAACTATCGATCGTGAGTTATTTCCAGGCCTGCTGACCTATCTCATAAAAACCCTAAATACTGACATCATTACAGTTAAAACTAGAAGTCCTGTCATGAAATGCGCACATCTGCGCGTTAATCTACGCGTTATGACCATAGTAAGGCTATCAAATTCTGTACATATGGTCTGTGTACAAGCAATGTTTCAGCCAATGGACCTCCGGGTAACCCGGAGGTCCGTTGGCAGAAACATTGCCCGTGTTTGCTATGAGTAACCAGGAGAACATGCAGTGCTTTGGATTCCATTCGATATGGCATTTCCTAAGCGCAATTAAGCCTAGATAAGCGCACAGTTCGTGACAGGAGTTCTAGTTTTAACTGGAGCTATTTAAATTGTAAACTAAGCTACCTCATAAAAGAATTTGAATAATGACATAATAAGCTATTTTAATTGTGATCTTAGGGCCAGATATGCAGACATGTAAGCCAAGGGTAACGGTAAATGATATCATAAAACTCGTCTACTCCTGTAGTCAATCTGCTTGTGTGTCCCTTAACAATAATACATTTATGTTTTGTATTTATAATTCGAGGTTATTACTTGCTTGGTTAGTTTCACATCGGCCGATATATCAGCCCTCGGCAACTCCATATCAGCTAGAGCTGAAACGGTTAAAGGGTTTTCTTGAATGATTGATCGTATGGATTAACCTTGGTTAACCGATTAATCACTTGTGTTAGTAGGCAGCTGAACTATTGTTGATGATTTATAGCATTAACCCTTTACCCAAATTAACGGTAAAAACCGGCAGCGCTATATATAAAAGTCTCCTTCAAATTTTATTATGTTTTCAATTTTTCTCTAAAAAACATAGCTTATGACACCTCATTGGAACGAGCTCGTTGAGCTCGTTCCAATGAGGGGTCATAAGCTATGTTTTTGAGACAAAAATTTAAATTTTTTTAGTAATTCAAGAATTTATTTTGCAAATATCGTCTGCTGTCCGCAACGGACAAAAGAGTTAAAACTAGAGAAACAGAATTTACTGCATCCAGTAAATTTAAGTCTGTGTGAAAAGGGTTAAAGTATCAGGAATAAACTCTACAGAAAGAGAATTTATGGAGGCTTATCTTCTGGTGTAAAATATTTTTTAACAAATCAGAAATGGGTTTTCGTTAACAGTATTTACAGATATTCATACAGGAATCAGAACAATTTTTATAAGAAACCAGAAAAGGCATATATGTGACCAGCATTCAAAGGGTTCGATACACGAATCAGAAATGGACAATTTTGGCTTTGCCCACTAATTTGAGTGATGAAATACATTCATAAACTTTAGAAATACATAAAGGTGTAAATGCATTTCCCAGTCTTTCTGAATAATATGCACTTGATGACCACTTTCAGGTAGACCGTATATTGAATCTCCAGCACTGTTTAACTCAGTCGGTGTAGTCCCATGTCTACATCTACACTGAAGATTGAGCGCAACCCACTTTGAAATAATGGCTCCACCAACTTCAGATCTGTCATCTGTCATTCAGATGGAACGGGTGAAAAAAACATAGATGAGTGCAAACTGGTTATTGTTAACCTGCATGCCAAAATGCATCGAGATAGGACGCTCCGTATTTGAGTTGTCGTGCTGACAAAGGGTGCATAGACTCTATGTCGGAGATATTGTCATAAAAACCTTAAAAACCCCCAAGAGCTCATTTGAAGGCCTGCTCATAAAAGAGCATCTTGTGACATAAACAAGGCATACATAAAACTAGAACTTCTCTAATAAATTAATTTTAAACAGTCATAGCACTAACACAGTTAACAGTACAGTCAACTATGTCAGTATTGCATATTTTACCGACAGTATTGTGATAGGTTTCAATAACAAATTGTCAGTGTAGTTTTACAATTACATGTACACCGGAATTCTTCATGATCAAGTTGTTTGTTTTTATATTAACTTGGTTTGGGAATTAATTCTGTACAATGAGATTAAATAAATAGATCATCTTATTGTATGTGACAGTCACAGCTTTCTCCCTACTGCTTTTTGTGAAATTCTTTCATAGAGAAAATATTCATACAGGAATCAGAACAATTTTTCTAAGAAATCCGAAAAGGCATATATGTGCACACCATTTATAGGGTTCGATCAAGGAATAAGAAATGGACATTACTGCCGCTGCCATTTGTTTGAATGATGAGATACATGTATAATCTTCAGAACTGCATTAACTGGTATAAAATGAAATTCCTAATAGGTCGAAAAAGTATGCATTTAATGACCTCTCTTGACCGCATAGAGGTGGACCACATTTTGAACCTCCAGCAAGTTTCAACTCATTTGGTGTCGGTACCATTACTATAGGTCATACCAAGCCTGAAGTATGAGCATAAACTACTTTTTAAATATTGGCTCCACCAACTCCGGATCTGCCATATTTGTAGATGATAGCAAATAATCATATTAGCAAGGCAATGATGAAGTGCATGCATGGTACCTCTGGAAAATATATTGCAAGTAAAAAGGTTCAGTAATGTTGGAATGTAGACGTTGAAAGACCTTGAAGACCCCCCCCCCCCCCCCCCCCCCCCGAGAGCCTGTCTGAAGACTAATTGGCACTGTCAAAATACCGAGGTCCCATCTACATCCATGTGTGTTTAGAACAACACTGTGAGAAAGGAAATGGTTTTCATTATTCTCAATGATTTTTTCGAAGAGAGGTGCACCATCGAAGTGCAGTACGCTTTAGTACACAGTGCCACCGTGCCCCCATATTAAGATCTTCAGAGGGTTAAAATATTCGCTTTAAATATTCCATTTTAATCCTTTAACCCTTTACCCAACGAATCGGCCGCATCCGCCCGCATAATATGCAAATTGAGAAGTTGAAAAAATATTAGTTCCAACGAGGGGTCCGGTCCCATGATATGGTTTTGTTGAAATTGTTTGAAAATTTGAAAAAAATGATATAAATTTTGCTATCGTCTGCGTTGGGTAAAGGGTTAAATGGGGGCGCAGTGGCTGAGTTGGCAGAGGTGCAGGCTGCAAGTCGAGCTGTCCTCACTCTGTCCTTGGGCAAGACACTTCACCCCATTGCCCACGTGGGTGCATGGTGGCGATGTGTACTAAAGCGTACTGCACATCGATGTTGCACCTGTCTTCAACCAATGCTAACCCTGATTGTGTGGAGTTAGTATGTGGGGAATCTGATAGTTGCTCGTTGTTGCCCGGAGGTTCTCCCCAGGTACTCTGGCTTCCTCCACCCGTAAAACTGTCCTGGTCATGGTAAACCACTGTGTAGAAATATGTGACATTAAACACCAATAAATAAATAATCCTTTAAAAAAATGAGCTCATTCCAATGAAGGGTCATAAGCTATGTTTTTCAAGCAAAAATGAAAAAGTAATTAAAACTGAATAGACATTTCTGTGTATAAAGCTGACCGGTTTTTGCCGTTATGTTGGCTAAAGGGTTAAGAATCCCTTAGTTTGGAAAGCACACTGAAAAGGTGTCCCATTCCGCATAGAATTAAATGTTTCAGAAAAGAAAGCGAAAAGCATTTTGTAGCCATGAGTTATATTAAAGATATTTTTTTATTCACATCAAAGTATTAAGAGGGTTAAAATCTGACTATTCAAATATTCCATTTTATTACTTTGTAACTGTGATAGGTGTTTCGAGAAAGCCACACACCACTCCATCCCAAAACCTCTCAATCCTGAGTTATGATTGAGAATAAATAGATTTAAAAAAAAGTGAAGGTTCAATAATTGAGACTGAAGTTTTGTAACATGATACAACGTAAATATACAGTGCTGTTCAATGTAACAAAGAATTCTATCTCAGCTTTCTCTCTGGAGATTTCTGTTTTAGATAATGGTTACTGCTTCAGCTAACTCATTTCCCAGTAAATGTTGTAAACATATTTTTAACATCTAGAGCCTGAAGGCCCCACATGCCTCCAAATCATAGATGACCAAGTACCAATGGCAGGCAGTCTACCAGTATACCAAAAACATTGAGATAGGATTGATTGTATTTGGGTTATGTTGACAAACAGTGCATAGAAGACATCCTATGAATGTTATTAATTTATTGGGGTTTAACGACACTTCAACAGCTAGGCCACCTCGTGTCATACAGTTTTTACGGATGGAGGAAACCAGAGAAAACAGAGAACCACCAAACAACAACAACAAGCAACTGTCTGGCTCCCCAACATGCTAACTCCACACAAGCAGGGTTAGTGCAAGTGTATCATCGACATGCAGTATGTCTTAGTACACATCATCACTGTACCATTATGTGGGCAATGGGGGTGAAGTGTTTTTGCCCAAAGTCACAAGGCTCTTGCCGCAGATAGGATTCGAACTGAGAACCTCTCGGCTTGCAGCCTGCACCTCTAACTGCTTAGCCACTGTGCCCCTCTGTGAATGTAATGGGAATACTTTAGAGGCTTATTTTGGGGATAAAATAGTTTTAAAGAAATAAGAAATAGGTTTTCAATGACAGTATTTATAGATATTCATTCAAAAATCAGATAATTTTTTCCGAGAAACCAGAAAAGGTAAAAATCTTCACAGCATTCAAAGGGACCAATCAAGGGAATGCACAAGGAGGTTCAAAAATATGATTTCCAGCAATTCTGGTAATAGCCCTCGTGACTCCTGTTCGACGTTGGCCCAAATTTTGAATCTCCATCGAGTGTCGACTCGTTTGGTATTGGTCCCAGGTCCATACATCATACCATGCTTGAAATATGAGCATGACCCACTTTCACAAATTTTGGCCACACCAACTTTTTACGTAAAAATGGATGTATGGACTTCAGGAATGCTTTAGAGAGTCAAAACATGTGATTTCCAGCAATTCTGAAAAAATGCACTCAATGACTCCAGGTGACCTCCGTGACCTAAACCCACATTTTTGAACCTCCATCAAGGGTCAACTTATTTAGTGTTGGCTCCAGGTCCATGCATCACACCATGCTTGAGATATGAGCGTGACCCACTTTCAAAAATTTTGGCCACGCCCACTTTTTATACTTCAAAACACGTGTGTACGTCAGGAATGCTTTAGGGGATCAAAAAATGTGATTTCTAGCAATTATGAAAAATGCACTTAATGACCCCAGGTGACCTCCGTGACCTTGACCCATATTTTGAATCTCCACCAAGTGTCGACTCATTTGGTGTTGGTCCCATGTCCATACGTCATACCATGCTTGAGATATGAACGTAACCCACTTCTTCTTCTTTCTTCTTCTTCTTCTCCTGTCTTCTGTCTTCTCATCACTTTTTTGTCCGCAAGATAACTCGAAAACGAATTGCCCTATCTCGTTGATTTTTGGCATGCTGATAGACAGCCACAAGTTCTCGGCCACCTATGTTTTTCAGATTCCTGGGGTATCAGGGGTGTCTGTAGGGGTGTTTTGAAAGTGGGTCACACCCATATCTCAGGCATAGTATGACCTACAGACCTGGGACCAACACCAAATGAGTCGACATTCGACGGAGGTTCAAAATATGGGTCAAGGTCACGGAGGTCATCTAGGGGTCATTGAGTGCATTTTTCAGAATTGCTGGAAATCACATTTTTTGACCCCCTAAAGTATTCCTGACGTACACACATGCATTTTGACGTAAAAAAAGTGGGCGTGGCCAAAAATTTTTGAAAGTGGGTCACGCTCATATCTCAAACATGGTATGATGTATGGACCTGGGACCAACACCAAATGAGTCGACACTCGATGGAGATTCAAAATATGGGTCAAGGTCACGGAGGTCACCTAGGGGTCATTAAGTGCATTTTTCATAATTGCTAGAAATCACATTTTTTGACCCCCTAAAGCATTCCTGACATACACACATGCATTTTGGCGTAAAAAAGTGGGCGTGGCCAAAATTTTTGAAAGTGGGTCACGCTCATATCTCAAGCATGGTATGACGTATGGACCTGGGACCAACACCAAATGAGTCGACACTCGATGGAGATTCAAAATATGGGTCAAGGTCACGGAGGTCACCTAGGGGTCATTAAGTGCATTTTTCATAATTGCTAGAAATCACATTTTTTGACCCCCTAAAGCATTCCTGACATACACACATGCATTTTGACGTTAAAAAAAGTGGGCGTTGCCAAAAGTTTTGAAAGTGGGTCACGCTCATATCTCAAGCATGGTATGACGTATGGACCTGGGACCAACACCAAATGAGTCGACACTCGATGGAGATTCAAAATATGGGTCAAGGTCACGGAGGTCACCTAGGGGTCATTAAGTGCATTTTTCATAATTGCTAGAAATCACATTTTTTGACCCCCTAAAGCATTCCTGACATACACACATGCATTTTGACATAAAAAAGTGGGCGTGGCCAAAATGTTTGAAAGTGGGTCACGTTCATATCTCAAGCACCTGGGGTCATTAAGTGCATTTTTCATAATTGCTAGAAATCACATTTTTTGACCCCCAAAGCATTCCTGACATACACACATGTATTTTGAAGTAAAAAAAGTGGGCGTGGCCAAAATTTTTGAAAGTGGGTCACGCTCATATCTCAAACATGGTATTACGTATGGACCTGGGACCAACACCAAATGAGTCGACACTCGATGGAGATTCAAAATATGGGTCAAGGTCACCGAGGTCACTGAGGGGTCAATGAGTGCTTTTTCATAATTGCTGGAAATCACAGTTTTTGACCCCCTATAACATTCCTGACATCCACACATGCATTTTGACGTAAAAAAGTGGGCGTGGCCAAAATTTTTGAATGTGGGTCACACTCATAATTCAAGCATGGTATGACGTATGGGCCTGGGACCAACACCGAATGAGTCGACACTCGATGGAGATTCAAAATATGGGTCAAGGTCACCGAGGTCACTCAGGGGTCAATGAGTGCATTTTTCATAATTGCTGGAAATCACATTTTTTGACCTCCAAATGCTTCCCCAAAAATTCAGATGTGCATTTTTTCATGAAAAAAGTGGGCGTGGCCAAAATTTTTGAAAGTGGGTCACGCTCATATCTCAAGCATGGTGTGATGCATGGACCTGGAGCCAAAACTAAATAAGTTGACAGTTGATGGAGGTTCAAAAATGTGGGTCAAGGTTACGGAGGTCACTTTTGGTCATTGAGTGCATTTTTTCAGAATTGCTGGAAAT
Source organism: Pictodentalium vernedei (assembly GCA_031216915.1). Taxonomy (NCBI): domain Eukaryota; kingdom Metazoa; phylum Mollusca; class Scaphopoda; order Dentaliida; family Dentaliidae; genus Pictodentalium; species Pictodentalium vernedei. The sequence continues at coordinate 314,284,995 of CM062297.1, forward strand.
CATATTTTTTGACTCTCTAAGGCATTCCTGAAGTCCATACATCCATTTTTACGTAAAAAGTTGGTGTGGCCAAAATTTGTGAAAGTGGGTCATGCTCATATTTCAAGCATGGTATGATGTATGGACCTGGGACCAATACCAAACGAGTCGACACTCGATGGAGATTCAAAATTTGGGCCAAGGTCGAACAGGAGTCACGAGGGCTATTACCAGAATTGCTGGAAATCATATTTTTGAACCTCCTTGTGCATTCCCTTGATTGGTCCCTTTGAATACTGTGAAGATATATTCCTTATCTGGTTTCTTGGAAAAAATTAACTGATTTTTGAATGAATATCTATAAATACTGTCATTGAAAACCTATTTTTTATTTCTTTAAAACTATTTTATCCCCAAAATAAGCCTCTAAAGTATTCCCATTACATTCATAGAGGGGCACGGTTGCTAAGCAGTTAGAGGTGCAGGCTGCAAGCCGAGAGGTTCTCAGTTCGAATCCTATCTGCGGCAACTGTCTTGTGTCTTTGGGCAAAAACACTTCACCCCCATTGCCCACATAATGGCATAGTGGTGTTGTGCACTAAGACATACTTCATGCCGATGATACACTTGCACTAACCCTGCTTGTGTGGAGTTAGCATGTTGGGGATCCAGACAGTTGCTTGTTGTTGTTGTTTGGTGGTTCTCTGTGTTCTCTGGTTTCCTCCATCCGTAAAAACTGTACGACACGAGGCGGACCTAGCTGTTGAAGTGTCGTTAAACCCCAATAAATTAATAACATTCATAGAATGTCTTCTATGCACTGTTTGTCAACATGATAACCCAAATACAATCAATCCTATCTCAATGTTTTTGGTATACTGATAGAGTACCTGCCATTGGTACTTGGTCATCTATGATTTGGAGGCATGTGGGGCCTTCGGGCTCTAGATGTTAAAAATATGTTTACAACATTTACTGGGAAATGAGTTGAGCAGTAACCATTATCTAAAACAGAAATCTCCAGAGAGAAAGCTGAGATAGAATTCTTTGTTACATTGAACAGCACTGTATATTTATGTTGTATCATGTTACAAAACTTCAGTCTCAGTCATTCAAGAGAGAGAGAAACCTTCACTTTTCAAAGCATTTTTAAAAAAAATCTATTTATTCTCAATCATAACTCAGGATTGAGAGGTTTTTCGGATGGAGTGGTGTGTGGCTTTCTCGAAACACCTATCACAGTTACAAAGTAATAAAATGGAATATTTGAATGGTCAGATTTTAACCCTCTTAATACTTCGATGTGAGTAAAAAAATGTCTTTAATATAACTCATGGCTACAGAATGTTTTTCACTCTCTTTTCTGAAACATTTAATTCTATGTGGAATGGGACACCTTTTCAGTGTGCTTTCCAAACTAAGGGATTCTTAACCCTTTAGCCAACATAACGGCAAAAACCGGTCAGCTTTATACACAGAAATGTCTATTCAGTTTTAATTACTTTTTCATTTTTGCTTGAAAAACATAGCTTATGACCATTCATAGGAATGAGCTCATTTTTTAAAGGATTATTTATTTATTGGTGTTTAATCTCACATATTTCTGCACAGTGGTTTACCATGAACAGGACAGTTTTACGGGCGGAGAAAGCCAGAGTACCTGGGGAGAACCTCCGGGCAACAGCGAGCAACTATCAGATTCCCCACATACTAACTCCACACATGCAGGGTTAGCATTGGTTGAATACAGGTGCACCATCGATGCGCAGTACACTTTAGTACACATCGCCACCATGCACCCACGTGGGCAATGGAGTGAAGTGTCTTGCCCAAGGACAGAGTGAGGACCGCTCGACTTGCAGCCTGCACCTCTGCCAACTCAGCCACTGCGCCACCATTTAACCCTTTACCCAACGGAGACGACAGCAAAATTTATTATTTCAAATATCAATTTTTTCAAATTTTCAAAACAATTTCAACAAAACCATATCATGGGACCCCTCGTTGGAACTAATATTTTTTTCAACTTCTCAATTTGCATATTACGCGGGCGGATGCGGCCGATTCGTTGGGTAAAGGGTTTTGTTTTTATTTTTATTGGTGTTTTAAGGTCACATATTTCTGCACAATGGCTAACCATGACCGTGGCAGTTTTACGGGTGGAGGAAGCCGGAGTACCCGGAGAGAACCACCGAGCAATGGCGGGCAACTGTCAGCTCCCCAACACACCAACTCCACACAAGCAGGGTTAGCATTGGTTGAAGACAGGTGCACCATCGACGTACAGTACGCCTTAGTACACATCGTCACCGTGCCCCCACGTGGGCAATGGGGGTGAAGTGTCTTGCCCAAGGACACAACGCGGTTGCCGCAGGTGGGATTCGAACCGAGGACCTCTCGGCTTGCAGCCTGCACCTCTACCATCTGGGTAAAGGGTTAAAGGATTAAAACGGAATATTTAAAGCGATATTTTAATCCTCTGAAAATCTTAATATGGGGGCACGGTGGCGCTGTGTACTAAAGCGTACTGCACTTCGATGGTGCACCTCTCTTCGAAAAAATCATTGAGAATAATGAAAACCATTTCCATTCTCACAGTGTTGTTCTAAACACACATGGATATAGATGGGACCTCGGTATTTTGACAATGCCAACAAGTCTTCAGACAGGCTCTTGGGGGTCTTCAAGGCCTTTCAACGTCTACATTCCAACATTACTGAACCTTTTTACTTGCAATATATTTTCCAGAGGTAACATGCATGCACTTCATCATTGCCTTGCCAATATGGACATTTGCCATCATCTACAAATATGGCAGATCCGGAGTTGGTGGAGCCAATATTTATAAAGTAGTTTGTGCTCATACTTCAGGTTTAGTATGACCTATAGTAATGGTACCTACACCAAATGAGTTGAAACTTGCTGGAGGTTCAAAATGTGGTCAACCTCTATGCGGTCAAGAGAGGTCATTAAATGCATACTTTTTCTTCCTATTGGGAATTTCATTTTATACCAATTAATGCAGTTCTGAAGATTATACATGTATCTCATCATTCAAATAAATGGTAGCGGCAGTAATGTCCATTTCTGATTCCTTGATCGAACCCTATATATGGTGTGCACATATATGCCTTTTCGGGTTTTTTAGAAAAATTGTTCTTATTCCAATATGAATATTTTCTCCATGAAAGAATTTCACAAAAGGCAGTGGGGAGAAAGCTGTGACTGTCACATACAATAACATGATCTATTTATTTAATCTCATTGTACAGAATTAATTCCCAAACCAAGTTAATATAAAAACAAACAACTTGATAATGAAGAATTCCAGTGTACATGTAATTGTAAAACTACACTGGAGATTTGTTATTTAAACCTATCACAATACTGTCAGGATGCCGGTAAAAGATGCAATACTGACATAGTTGAATGTTCTGTTAACTCTGTTAGTGCTATGACTGTTTAAAATTAATTTATTAGAGAAGTTCTAGTTTTATGTATGCCTTGTTTAGGTCACTAGATGCTCTTTTAAGAGCAGGCTTTCAAATGAGCTCTTGGGTTTTTTAAGGTTTTTATGACAATATCTCCGACATAGAGTCTATGCACCCTTTGTCAGCGCGACAACTCAAATACGGACCGTCCTATCTCTATGAATTTTGACATGCTGGTTAACAATAACCAGTTTGCACTCATCTATGTTTTTTTTCACCTGTTCGATCTGAATGTCAGATGACAGATCTGAAGTTGGTGGAGCTATTATTTCAAAGTGGGTTGCGCTCATTCTTCAATGTAGATGTGGACATGGGACTACACCGACTGAGTTAAACATTGCTGGAGATTCAATATATGGTCCACCTGAATGAGGTCATCAAGTGCATATTATTCAGAAAGACTGGGAAATGCATTTACACCTTAATGTATTTCTAAAGTTTATGAATGTATTTCATCACTCAAATTCGTAGGCAGAGCCCAAATTGTCCATTTCTGATTCGTGTATCGAACCCTTTAAATGCTGGTCACATATATGCCTTTTCTGGTTTCTTATAAAAATTGTTCTGATTCCTGTATGAATATCTGTAAATACTGTTAACGAAAAACCCATTTCTGATTTGTTAAAAAATATTTTACACCAGAAGATAAGCCTCCATAAATTCTCTTTCTGTAGAGTTTATTCCTGATACTTTAACCCTTTTCACACAGACTTGAATTTACTGGATGCAGTAAATTTTGTTTCTCTAGTTATCTCTTTATTTATTAAATCAAAACAAATACTTCTCAGACTTGTTACAGTTTTCTGACAGTGTTATTGTTTCTCATACCTCTCACGAATTCCGAAGTTTCTTCTTCGCCTACTCTTAGTTCTGTTCTCCGAACCTCTGACTAGGGAAGCCTGAAGCCGCGACGTTCGTATAGCTAAACTATCTGTTCTCCCACTTCTACGAATTTCCACTCACGTCTCTGAATTTTAGTTTGCAATGAATGTTCTGTACAATTCTCTTTTTCCCTTTCTTCATCAGCCTTATTAATTCCTCACTATTCAGAAACTACTCCCTTTTTCCCTGATAGCACCAATTTTAGTAACTGATTGCTTTCAGCGAATGACAGTGGACGATTTCGCTGTAAACAAAATGGCTGTGCCTAATAATGCATCAGTGGGAGACAACTCTTTTCATTTATATCGAACAAGATCGGCGTAATATCAGTCGAGTTCAATTCATATCAGCCGAGCTTGATAATGGGAAATACTGGGAAAGAAAACCGTAAGAAGTACGTTAATACTTGTATTTACATTTTACTTGTTTATTGGCATTTTGTTAAAATATTTCGTTTCGCAGATAACTTGCTTCAAGTAAGCCTCTTGTTCACCTTTTTATAAGCATGAGAAAGTCAAAGTGATGGTGATATGCATATACTTGTGCAAGGGCTAAGTCTGGCAGTTTGTTTCATAAGTTTGTGTTCAGTTTACTACTGTAGGTCAACGAAAAATAGGTCTCCTATTCCTTTTTAGGCGAACTGCAGGTGAAGGAAACGATAGTTTGCCCGGTTTTTACGGGATTGTGACACTTAATCCTTTACCCAGCGTAACGACCAAAACCGGCCATCGCTATTCGCAAAAGAATATATATAGAATTTCGTTTCGATATGTATTAACATTGGCACCGGGAGCTGAACCATGCTAGGGCTGGGACGCTTCAGTATACTATTTGTGCCCCCCCCCCCCCCCCCCACACACACACACACAAACACACGCATACCCTTTCGTTGAGCTTCCACCGACTATGCATATCGTTCTTTTATATTAAGGCAAATGTAGACGCACTCACTCTCAGGGCGTTGCCAAGTGCGCATTTGCTCACTGCAAATTAATTTCCCGCCTAACATCTGCGCACCAAAATGATTGGATAGACATCAGCCTATGACATTTGCCCGCCCTAGGATTTACTGATGTGGTCGTTAGCCCATCATCAAAATTACATACCTTGACCTTTTCTCGCCGATTGGAAGGTCGCGAACACTATTGATTTAAACAGACACTCCCGGGTGAGACATGTGCCTTCACCCAACCCGAATAGCAGACAACACTTGCAAAAACAATTATTGAACTTTTCTCAAAATCAGCTCGTTTCTTCGAGGGATCATAAGCTATGTTTTTAGACAAAAACTCAGAAAACTAGATGGTTTTGAAATCGCAATGCGAATTTCAAGAAGTCATTCAACCAAGCACGGCCAGCGCCGAACCGCCCAACAATGAGGAGAAGGTGTCTTGTCACCGTTTTAAAAACTAAGCTGCTCAATAGAGCGAACCCCGTCGCACGTTTTAATGAAATATGTGAAAAATATGCTAAACATCAAAGTGATGTAAAACGTCAAAATGACGTTAAACCGAAAAAGAAGAAAAACAAAAAAAAAAAAAAGGGAAAAAATAAACCTTTTCACTTCACACGCCTCCTACGCCTTTTAATTTTTGAGTTTTGACCCTACGACCCTCAATGACCCAACCCCAGCCAGACCTTTAGATCAGTCTAATTTGGGCACAACGGCAAATAGGGATGTGGCCTGCATTGTTGGAGAAAAAGCACCGGTATTTTCTTCTTCCTGGAGTCTGTTTTAGGTTTCAAGTCCCCCGTCTTAAAATGCTAGTTTACAAGCCCTTGTTATAGGTCTTCACCATTATCACTAGTTCCCTCCCACCACCATTTGACGTAAGTTTTACTCTGCTGACTTGAGAAGGCTTCTTAGTTTCCCAGTGTCGAGCCAATGGTCTATTTGAATGTAAATTACGCATGGCGTTTACTGAGAAATGCCACAAACATGAATCGAATTGATCTCAAGCTTTAAGTACATGATAGATAGATAGATAGATATTTTATTTGTACAATTTTCTTACATACAAGTTAAATACAATAATAACGAATGCATTAGATATATTGTACAGGGGCAGCATGGACAAGATTGTCCGTCTTCCTGCCGCACCTAAAGTAAATTATTTTCAGATTTGAGACTGAAAGGCGACATGAAATGGCTACATATGTGTCACATGAAAAGCATGGTGTAGCAAAATCTGCTTGGGTTATAAGTATGTAAGTGTGGAAATAGTTAAATACCCACATGTATAAATATCATTTATTTCAGTGGTTGAGACTACCGGTAGAAAAGTACTGCTATTGTTAGTTCTGACTGGGAAATGTTGTCTGGTTATCGAGTATTAGAAAGTGGAATGGGGATCAATTTGTAATGTTGATTGGTCGGTTTGTTCTATTACCTGTTTCTCAGCCTAAGCGGGTGGTGAACTACAAGACTTCTATTCCTATATATAGCAAAACCTAATCAGATGGAGCTAGTTGTATTATTAACAACTACAAGTGCATTGAGGAGAATGCAGAATGACGAGAGGGACTGTCATATTGTACGGGGTTTTGCAACCTGTCTACAGTCTGGACAGAATTGGTTTTGCAACCTGTCTACAGTCTGGACAGAATTGGTTCTTACATTTTACAACATTAGAATAATTTGATAAGTAACGTTTTATTAATTCTTTTTTAAAGCAGCTTTTAAATTTGAGATTTCTGAGTGTCTGATCCAATGAATTCCAGATGGTTGGGAAAGAATGTTTTGGAAGGAAAAGAGGAAAACTCCGTTCTTGGAGTAGATGTGTTCAGGTTCCCAGCTTGTCGGGTATTCATTGCAGCTGTGTCGTCAAAGAATGTTTTAAATGATTCGGGTAGGTTTCTGCTCTTCCAGTCAAATATGAACGATGCCGCTTGCAGTTTCAGTATCTTCTCAGTTTGGAAGATGGGTTCTGTGTGACTTCTGTAGCTTTTGTTTGATATAATTCTCATGACTTGTTTCTGTTTTTTGAAAATAGCATTTCCATGGTCGGCATGTCCCCAAACTTGCAGCCCTTTGGATAGATGACTGTGGAAAAGTGAGAAATATAGCGTTTTTAAACAATTTTTTGGTAGTATTCTCTTCACCTTATTGATCATATATATTGTGTTCGACAATTTTCGACATATCATTGATGTGTGATATTTGAACGTGAGATTTTCATCTATAACGATACCTAGAAACTTTAGAGATTTTTCTGACATACCGTTGCCTACGCGCGTTAGGGGTTTGTCATCTAATAAAACTTTGAGATAATTCCATTTGAGGTCATTGTTTTTTGGGTGAAATAACATATATTTACTTTTTGTGATATTTATTGCCAGTTTGTTGCAACAGCACCAGTGATAAATTTCAGCTCAGAGTTCACCTTTTCCTCAACATCCTTTTTCTTATGACCGGATGTATGAAGTGTTGTATCATCTGCAAATGAGAGTAAGTTTAAAGCCGTAGCATTTGGCATATCATTCACGTAAATGAGAAAGAGTATAGGTCCTAAAATGGACCCCTGAGGAACACCACAATTGATATTACACAAGTCGGATCTCCTTCCCTCGATTTCGATATATTGTTGCCTTCCTGTTAAGTAACTTTTAAACCATTCTTTGGTTATTCCCCTAATACCATAGTGCTCAAGTTTGTGAAGTAATGTGTCGTGAGTTATAGTGTCGAACGCTTTTGATAGGTCAATAAATATGCCTACAGTAGAATCTCTTGTCTTTCTATCATTATTTTCAGCAATGTGGTCTAATAAATGTAGTAAAGGGTGTGTTGTAGAGTGGTTTTCTCTGAAGCCAAGTTGATTTTTGTGAAGGATGTCGAACCTAGTTAGAAATGATGACAGTCGTTTATACATAAGTTTTTCCATAATTTTTGAGAATAATGGTAGAATACTTATTGGCCTATAGTTTTCAATGTTTTCTTGGGCTCCACTTTTGTAAATGGGTACAACTCTGGATATTTTCGTTTCAGTGGGTACAATACCTTGTTTAAAGTTTAAATTTATGATATATGGCAGTACGGGTGCTGTTTCATCAATAGTTTTCTTCATTAATTTCAAGGATATATTAGAAAAGTCAACGCAGTTTTTTTTAGAACGTTTTGAGCAAATGGATAATATTTCAGCTGGGGATGTTTCTGTTAAGAAAAAAACTTTTATGATTCTTTTGGTCCATGTAATCAAGTGGAGGGGGCGCGGTGGCGTCGCGGTAACCGGTTCTCGTTAGATCACCGAAGTTAAGCAACGTCGAGCGCGTTTAGTAGTTGGATGGGTGACCATTTCAGCGACTGATTCGTGCTCCCGCGTTGTGTCCTTGGGCAAGGCACTTAACCCCGATTGCCTACATGGGGGCTCGATGACGCTATGTACTAAGGCGTACTGAACGTCGATGGTGCGCATGTCTTCAACCAATCTAACCCTACCTGTGCCGCGGTGCAGAGTTCAGAGTTACGATATTGGAGAGCTGGCAGCTGCTCGTCGTTGCTCGGTGGTTCTCTCCGGGTACTCCGGTTTCCTCCTCCCGTAAAACTGTCACCGACATGATATGACCCTGGCTGTTAATGTGTCGTTAAACCCTAATTAAAAAAAAAAATCAAGTGGATCTATGCCTTCAACTGTTTTTACCCCGTTAGCAGTGTTTGAACCTACTTCTGAGAAGTAACTGTTAAAGGATTCTGCAATCTGACCTGGAGTGGATAGTGTATTATTTTTATATATCATCTTCTCGGGTAGATTTTGCGAAGTTCTGGGCAATTTTAGTGTATCCTTCAGAATAGCCCACGTGCATGTGCTTCATGTTATTTTTATTTTCTGCAAGTATTGTTCTGTAGTAAATATTTTTGCTTTTCCTCTTTAGTTGATTGAATATTTTACAATAAGCTTTATATTTATCTATGTTGGAGATAGTTGGATGCGATAGTTTTTTAGCTAGGAGTGAATTTTTAGTCATTGATGACATCAGTAAACCACTTGTCATCCAGGGATCTCTTATGATATATTTTGTTTTTTGCGTAGGGAATATGAGCGGGAAGGTCTGTTCAAATGCTTGTAAATACTCATCCAAGAATTTTTCGTACGCTTGATCCGCAGAGAGACAACCATACACTGCGTCAAACGAAAGATTATTCAAAGTTTCCTTAAACTCTGTAATATTTCTGTCACTAAAAATCCGAACGGGTCTCCTGGTATTGGTGGATCTATGTTGATCTTTTGAGATTGTTCTGCATAGAGTGTCTCAAAGTGATCTGATACGTCTGTAATTATAATGCCACAATCGAAATTTACCTTTGAATTAGTGTGAATGTGATCAATTAGGGTTGCTGCGTGCTCAGTGACTCTGGTAGGTTTAGTAATCGCTGGGAGATAACCACGTTCGAACATCTTCTCTGTAAACTCAGCAGTTTTTGGGTGCGTTTCCGAATTGAGTAAATCAATATTGAAGTCACCTATTAAGAAGGCCTTGGTATGGGATTTATTCAAGTTTGTGATTATGGCTTCAATATTTTCTATGAATTCATTGATATCGGCTCTGGGAGCTGTATTAGGTCGGTATATAACTCCAACAACGTACGAGCTTTTTTTATTAGGATTAATCTCTATGAATAGTGTTTCAATTACGTGCGGAATAAAGATAGATAATTCGGGTCTGGGTTGATACTCCAAGGTGTCTGTAATAAATAAACCTACCCCCCCCCCCCCCCCAACCATCATCACTATCGGGTCGTGCTTTATATTCAAATGGGTGGTAGCCAAGTAGTGCGCACGTTTCTCCAATTGTGAAAATTTCGGAAATGGCAATAATATCAAACGCATTTTCATTATCTTGCGTATCACATAATAAATTTTTAAAACTATCCCAGTTCGAATTTAAGCTTCGACAATTAAGACCTAGCAGTGATATGCCCTTTCGCGAATCGGATAACTTTTGTGAGACTTCCGACGGCAAGTAGCAGTTGCATGAATGATTCATGATCGAATATGAATTCGTAAGAGTGCCACAGTCATCTCCATCTGTTCTGCTTGTAAAGTCAATTTATGATATATGGCAGTATATTGAGTTCACCAAGATTTATCTCATCTGTTGTGGTATCCATTTGGGTTATTTTCATTTAAATTGTACCATTCTCCAATAAGTCTCAACACATAATAAATGAATTGTGGGAGTCTACATACGGAGACATAACCAGTCACCATGTTTTCATGCGAATTCAAATAAAATAGTGTAAAAAAGAACATAAATACAAAACGAGCAATAAAATTAATGAAGTTGGGAGTATTGTGCAGGATTTTATTGGTGGGATTATTCACTTGGTCTTCCGCTGATAAGGATGAAATGAGTTTTGGTCAGAAAATAAATAAAAAAAATCAACAAATCAACCCCCCCCCCCCCCCCCCCCCCCCCAATTTAAAAAACAAAAACAACAAAAAAACAAAAACAACAATTGAGATCCAAAACCCTATCACTAAGTCACAACGAGATGCGCGAGGGGGAGGGGGGGGGGATCGGTTTGACTGGATCAAACTATCTGCTCGCAACGCGGTTGCTTAAGGCTCATGCACATCGGACGCGATGCGAACAACGGGGACGGAAGTAACATCAGCGATGGTTCTCTTTTGTCCCTGAGCTAGAAAAAGAACACAGCGGAGGAAGTGTGTGGACACGGCGGACTACCAGACAGACAATTACGCCCCACTTTACACACCCACCCAGTGCGTCCACCTCTCCCTTCCGCTCCATTGATGCACAGAACCACAAACAACAATTCACTATCAACAAGCTGTATCCAAATTGCGAAGGCAAATATATATTGCCCCTCTCAGACCCGATGCAATGCTCGCACCGCGTCCAGTGTACCACACCCTTCATTTTGTATATCTCGCTCATGATACCATCGATCCCGTTCAATGGATTGGTAAGCTAAAGGGACAACCCCCATATATTTCAAGAACCAATGTTGGGCACAAACGGACCTTTCGTAAGGACAACTAACTCACTTTATACGTATGACGGACGAACAGACAAAAGGGCAAGAGAATTAGTGGGCCGCTGAATGAAACAATGCAATCACAGTGTATTCCCTGTTTTTAGTCGAGTTGTGACGAAGTCAAACTCGACTTATAGTTTGGTGAATGGCGGGCGGGCGGGCGGGCGGGCGTCCGGGCGGGCGGGCGGGCGGGCGGGCGTAAACAATTGGTTTCCGGATGATAACTTGATAGTGGTTCAACTCACATTCATTAAACTTCATACGTAGGTTGGTCTTGGTGGGAGGAAGAACCCTATTGATTTTGGACATGCTACGTCGAAGGTCAAGGTCACAGTGACCTTGAACGTAGTAAATCTTAAACAATTGGTTTCCGGATGATAACTTGATAATGGTTCAACTCACATTCATGAAACTTCATAGGTAGAGTGGCCTTGGTGAGGGGAAGAACCCTATTGATTTTGGACTCGCTACGTCAAAGGTCAAGGTCAACGTGACCTTGAACATAGTAAATCGCAACAATTCCTTTCCGGATGATAACTTGATAGTAGTTCAACCTACATTCATGAAACTTCATAGGTGGGTTGGCCTTGGTGCGAGGAAGAACTCTATTGATCTTGTTTTGGACTCGCTAGGTGAAAGGTCAAGGTTACAGTGACCTTCAACATAGTAAATCGTAAACAATTGGTTTCCGGATGATAACTTGATAATGTTTTGACCCACGTTCATGAAACTTCATAGGTAGGTTGGCATCAGTGAGAGGAAGAAACGTGTTTATTTTGGACTTTCTAGGTGAAAGGTCAAGGTCACAGTGACCTTCAACATACTAAATCGTAACCAATTGGTTTCCGGATAATAACTTGATAATGGTTTGACCCACATTCATGAAACTTCATAGGTAGGTTGGCATAGGTGAGTGGAATACCCCTATTTATTTTAGACTCACTAGGCCAAAGGCCAAGGTCACAGTGACCTTGAACATAATAAATCGTAAACAATTGGTTTCCAGATGATAATTTGCCAATGGTTCCACCTACATTCATGAAACTTCATAGGTAGGTTGGCATTGGTGCAACAAAGAGTTCTATTTATTTTGGAATCACTGGGTCAAAGGTCAAGGTCATAGTGACCCTTCACATAGTAAATTGTAAACAATTGGTTTCGGGACGATAAGTTGATAATGATTAAACCCACTTTTGTGCTGTCACAACTCGACATTGGATCGGTGATCCTATCAGCATTTTTTTCTTTTTGATTTGAAAGAATGTGTGTCATTCAGTTAAGTATTGAATTTACCGTAACTACTGGAAGAACGTGGTCCCCGTGTTGGCAACTAAAAGAGGTCGTGAACATTTCCATGTTGTTCATGAACTGGCCTTATTCTTTTGTTAACCTTTTTGTTATAAAACTATGTGGTGTTTTACTCCAAAAGTTGCGATGTGACATTTTATGCCACTCATGCGTAAGAAATGTAACTAAAATTATTCCAGAGATCTTCAGAAGGTTAGGCGATGTATTTCATTCAAAGGATGTTTTTTGCTTGTTTTTGAGAACTTAATTCACGGAGCTGTTTTAGATGACCAACTTGCATGGGCAGGGACAATATTTATTGCATTGAAGATGGGGCAAGTGTGGTTCAAGATATTCCACAAACTTTTGTTTTACAGAAAATAGTCAGTCCCGAAATTTAACAAAGTTTACATCACATGATATTTCTTTCACTGAGAAGGCGGGGGGGGGGGGGGGGGGGGGGTGATGGTGGTACAAAACGTTTCTTGAGACTTTTGCTGTATACAGAAAAGAACCCACAAAAACATGAAAGCAGTTGTGACGCTTGGAAAGGTTTACATTTGGTAGTGTTGGGGGTATTACAAAATTTTTCATAAAACGTTTGCTTTTTACAAAGTAGTCAGTAGAGACTCTTGGCACAGGTTGGGGTCATACAAAACTTTTCATAAAGTCTTTTATGAATACAAAACGCAGACAGTAGTAACATCAGGAAAGTTTTCATCACATGAGATTCATTACCCCGAACAAAGGAAAGGGGGGCTGGAGTGGTGCAATAATATTTCATTTCTAAATTCAAAGTTGACAGCAATTACATTAGAAAACTTATGCAAAATATTTCATAGAGATTTTGCTGTATACAATGTAGTCAGCAATAACATTAGAAAAGTTTGCATTACATAGGATTCTTTTCACTGAAAGGGGAGGGGGATGGTGCAAAATATTTCGCTTTTTTGTGTACAAGTTAGACAGCAGTGACATTAGTAAAAGTTTACATCACATGGGAATCATTTCCATGGGACGGGGGTGGGGGACTGAGGTTGTACACAATATTTCAAAAAATTTTTTGCTATATACAAAATACACAGTAGTCACATTAGCAAAGCTCACATCACATGGCATTCAATTCCCTGAGGGGAGGGGGTGCTGGGGTAGTACAAAATATTTCATAACGTTTTTGCTGTATACAAATTAAACAGTAGTAACAGTAGGAATGTTTACATAACATGAAATACGTTTCCCAAAAAGTGTGGGGGGGGGGGGGGGCGGGGTGGTACCAAATGTTTCATAAAATTTTGATGTACACGAAGAAGACAGTGGTGATACTGGGAAAAGTTTACATCACATGACGTTTATTTCACTGAGACTGAGGAAGGGGCTGAGATGGTACAAACTATTTACAAAACAAAAAAAAAGTCAGTTGGGGTAGAACAAGAACAAATTATAAAACTTTTGTTGTGTACAAAAAAAAATCATTACTGACCTCGGCAAAGTTTAGGGTTGTTTTGTACAAAATAGTCAGTAGTGACCTTTATTAATGTTTGGAGTGGCACAAAGCATTTCTTAAAACGTGACACGTTTGTTTCCACAAAATAGTCAGTAGTGACTCAAGGTTCAAAACAGTTCATAAAACTAATGCTGTATATAGATTTGTTAGCAGTGACCACTGGTTATGTTTAAGTCGTATGAAATTTTTGTCACTGAGGATGGGTCAAGGGTGGTACCAAAAAATCCACAAATGTTTGCTCTGCACAGCTAGTCAGTGCTGAACTAGGTAACCTTTACACACACAAGTTTTCATTCACTAGGCCTGGGGGTGGGGTCAAATTATTTCCTAAAATATTTGTCATGTATAAAGTTAACGGTAATAACAGTGGGAGATTTTACATCACATGAAATTCATTTCCGGGGGAGGGGGGGGGGGGGGGGTGGTGGTTGGGACCAGGTGGCTGGGGTCGGGTGGTACAAAATATTTTATAAAATGTTTTCTGTATACCCAGTCCACAGTAGTGACATTAGGCAAGGTTGAACATGACATGGGATTCATTTCTCTGAGGAGGGCTGGGGTGGTACAGAATATTTCATACAATATTTGCGGTATACAAAATAGACAGCAGTAACGTTTGGAAAGTTTACATCACATGAGATTTACTTCCTGGTGGGGGGGGGGGGGGGGGGGGCTGCGGTCGTACAAAATATTTCATAAATTGCTGTATACAAAGTAGACGGTAGTAATATTATGAAAGCTTACATCTTATTAGGTTCAGTTTCCCGAGGGGGTGGGGTATGAGAGGTACAAAACATTTCATAGAATGTTTGCTGTATACAAGTAGGCAGTTATAACATTTGGAAAGTTTAAATCACATGAGCTTCGTTTCCCTGAAGGAGGTGGGGGGGGGGGGGGGGGGGGTCTAGGGTGGTACAATATATTTCATAAAATGTTGATGTTTACATAGTAGGCAATAGTGACACCAGGAAACATTAACATCACATGAGATTTATTTCACTGAGGGTGGGTCAGGGGTGGTACAAAATAGTCATTAGGAACCCTTGGCGAGGTTGTGGTGGTATAAAAGAATTTATAAAAACCTTTGTTGTGTACAAAATAGTCATCAAAATAGTTTACATCACATGATATTTCTTTCACTGAGAAGGCGGGGGGGGGGGGGGGTGATGGTGGTACAAAACGTTTCTTGAGACTTTTGCTGTATACAGAAAAGAACCCACAAAAACATGAAAGCAGTTGTGACGCTTGGAAAGGTTTACATTTGGTAGTGTTGGGGGTATTACAAAATTTTTCATAAAACGTTTGCTTTTTACAAAGTAGTCAGTAGAGACTCTTGGCACAGGGTGGGGTCATACAAAACTTTTCATAAAGTCTTTTATGAATACAAAACGCAGACGGTAGTAACATCAGGAAAGTTTACATCACATGAGATTCATTACCCCGAACAAAGGAAAGGGGGGCTGGAGTGGTGCAATAATATTTCATTTCTAAATTCAAAGTTGACAGCAATTACATTAGAAAACTTATGCAAAATATTTCATAGAGATTTTGCTGTATACAATGTAGTCAGCAATAACATTAGAAAAGTTTGCATTACATAGGATTCTTTTCACTGAAAGGGGAGGGGGATGGTGCAAAATATTTCGCTTTTTTGTGTACAAGTTAGACAGCAGTGACATTAGTAAAAGTTTACATCACATGGGAATCATTTCCATGGGACGGGGGTGGGGGACTGAGGTTGTACACAATATTTCAAAAAATTTTTTGCTATATACAAAATACACAGTAGTCACATTAGCAAAGCTCACATCACATGGCATTCAATTCCCTGAGGGGAGGGGGTGCTGGGGTAGTACAAAATATTTCATAACGTTTTTGCTGTATACAAATTAAACAGTAGTAACAGTAGGAATGTTTACATAACATGAAATACGTTTCCCAAAAAGTGTGGGGGGGGGGGGGGCGGGGGTGGTACCAAATGTTTCATAAAATTTTGATGTACACGAAGAAGACAGTGGTGATACTGGGGAAAGTTTACATCACATGACGTTTATTTCACTGAGACTGAGGAAGGGGCTGAGATGGTACAAACTATTTACAAAACAAAAAAAAAGTCAGTTGGGGTGGAACAAGAACAAATTATAAAACTTTTGTTGTGTACAAAAAAAAATCATTACTGACCTCGGCAAAGTTTAGGGTTGTTTTGTACAAAATAGTCAGTAGTGACCTTTATTAATGTTTGGAGTGGCACAAAGCATTTCTTAAAACGTGACACGTTTGTTTCCACAAAATAGTCAGTAGTGACTCAAGGTTCAAAACAGTTCATAAAACTAATGCTGTATATAGATTTGTTAGCAGTGACCACTGGTTATGTTTAAGTCGTATGAAATTTTTGTCACTGAGGATGGGTCAAGGGTGGTACCAAAAAATCCACAAATGTTTGCTCTGCACAGCTAGTCAGTGCTGAACTAGGTAACCTTTACACACACAAGTTTTCATTCACTAGGCCTGGGGGTGGGGGTCAAATTATTTCCTAAAATATTTGTCATGTATAAAGTTAACGGTAATAACAGTGGGAGATTTTACATCACATGAAATTCATTTCCGGGGGAGGGGGGGGGGGTGGTGGTTGGGACCAGGTGGCTGGGGTCGGGTGGTACAAAATATTTTATAAAATGTTTTCTGTATACCCAGTCCACAGTAGTGACATTAGGCAAGGTTGAACATGACATGGGATTCATTTCTCTGAGGAGGGCTGGGGTGGTACAGAATATTTCATACAATATTTGCGGTATACAAAATAGACAGCAGTAACGTTTGGAAAGTTTACATCACATGAGATTTACTTCCTGGTGGGGGGGGGGGGGGGCTGCGGTCGTACAAAATATTTCATAAATTGCTGTATACAAAGTAGACGGTAGTAATATTATGAAAGCTTACATCTTATTAGTTCAGTTTCCCGAGGGGGTGGGGTATGAGAGGTACAAAACATTTCATAGAATGTTTGCTGTATACAAGTAGGCAGTTATAACATTTGGAAAGTTTAAATCACATGAGCTTCGTTTCCCTGAAGGAGGTGGGGGGGGGGGGGGGGGGTCTAGGGTGGTACAATATATTTCATAAAATGTTGATGTTTACATAGTAGGCAATAGTGACACCAGGAAACATTAACATCACATGAGATTTATTTCACTGAGGGTGGGTCAGGGGTGGTACAAAATAGTCATTAGGAACCCTTGGCGAGGTTGTGGTGGTATAAAAGAATTTATAAAAACCTTTGTTGTGTACAAAATAGTCATCAAAATAGTTTACATCACATGAGATTCGTTTCCCTGAAAGAGATGGAGGTGGGGGGGGGGGGGGGGTGTCTGGGGTGGTGCAGTATATTACATAAGATTTTGATGTATACAAAGTAGGCCCTAGTTACATCAGGAAACATTAACTTCACATGAGATTTATGTCATTAAGGGTGGGTCAGGGGTGGTACGAAATAGTCATTGGAAACCCTTGGTGAGGTTGTGGCGGTATAAAATAATTTATAAAACCTTTGTTATGTACAAAATAGTCATTAGTAATCTTGGTAAAGTTTGGGGTTGTACAAAGTATTTAAAAAAAAATGGAAACGTTTGCTTATAGTCAGGAGGATATGGCACGTGAGGTGGAAATGTAGTACAGACTTTTTTTGTTGATTGATATGAGTTGATAGACACCTAAGGTTGGAATTTCCGGAGGGTGTGCAAAATTTCGTCCGGTGCTGTTTTTTAGAAATCCAAGATGGCCGCCGGCACACTCAAAATTAGCTTAATTGACTATAACTCCCGAACTACTTGTCGTAGAGACATAGTTTTTTGTTCTTGACCCACGTTTTCGACCATGAGGAATCCAATGGTAGTGGTGCTAATGAGACCAGGTGACTCTGACGTCAGCAAAATCCAATATGGCCGCCAATATAACCCAGTAGTGGCTGAACTGACAGTCGTGTGTGGCCAAATTACTAGAATGACGATCGATTAATCAATCATTCAAAATCAATCAATCAACCAATTATTCAAAATCAATCAGTCAATCGATCAATCAATCATTTCAATCAATCAATCAATTAATCAATCGACAGATAGTGAAGTGAGCGACCATTTTGTTCTAATTTGGGCTATATTCGGGTGGTTGTTTTTGAATTATAAACCACTTGGCTATTTACTTGAATAAAATTTATTCACAACCTGGTCGTTATTGAGACATCTGTTTAATCTTCTCCATCAGTCTCTGATGCGATGCTTCCAGATTCATCAAGGTCGTGATGTGACTTCGTCAACGGATTCAAGCAACCATCTCCACCTTCACAAGCACAAAATACGGTGCATCCTAATTTCGTGCAGCTGCAAGCTGCTGTCCGGCAACTGGATGTCTTGCAGTTGCATCGAATCAGCTGCAGGACACTTGAGGGTGCATAAAGTGTATCAGGTGGTACAGTTCGAGGAACCAGCACGCCCTGATGATCCAATTCCCAGCCTACGAAGTAGGATCCATTTCCGAGGGTGGTGACTGTCCGAGTGAAGATTTCCAGTGGGCCACCTGCAAATGACATCTCGTCACATTTTCAACGAAAGAAGCAGTGGTTAGTGGAAGAGAATTGAGCTTGACTGATGTTGCACCACATTTTCCTGTTTTTGTCTGCCATATTTTCAATCTGCACTCAGTCATCGATGAACATGATTCGATCACCTTGCCGTACGAATTGTGTAGCCTGAGCTCTCACAGATTCCATATCAGCTTTGGTATCACCGATCAGGGAGAGGGAATAGTCACCCTTTTTATGAAGTTTGGGTACACCGGCTTTCCCGATTCCATGCAAGGATGCGACTGTATCTGCACCAGATAGGCCATGGATAGCAAGAAGATCATCTGCCACATCACTGTGTTCTTGTACAGTTGCCCAGATATCTATCACGGCACGTTCCCTAACAGGAGATGACATGAACATTGGAACTGGGTTTTCCCCTATGCACTGGCTATTGTAAAAGTGGCAGAGCAGAACAAACACATCTGTGTCATCACAAACAACACGGACAGTCTTTCCTGTCAAGGAAGAAGATATTTCTTGTTGTGCCATGAGAATATCAGCCTCCTCATGCGTCGAACAAAGATCCGGACGATCTATTCTAATTCCACTTGTCACCTCAACGGTTACGTCACTGACACCGGCAATCATCAGCGAGTGCTCCAGTAACACAGTCTGTGTCAAGTAGGCTCTGGCCGAGTAAGGCATTCAGCTGGATCTTATTCTTTGTTTTGGTGAGAACAACCTGCTTCGGCGGAGCATGCATCTCCTGCCTGAGTTTATGCACACGACTTGCTGATTTATCCCGCTGCATTCTGGTAGAGTTTTTTATGCTGTTTGGGAAGTATCGGTCAAAAACCAGTCTCACATCTGCTGATTGCAAAGCGTGGAAGACGAATGCCTTAACAATGTCCATATAGACTTTAAGTTTGTCAGATGGCCACGGAATTGTCCACACAAGTGCTGAAACATCATAGATCACAACATCGGAGCCGACGCAAGTTCGGCCTGATACGGTAATCTGCAGCTTCTGTTTCAGGATTGGCTTTGACTTGCATTGATGGTGGGTGTGCGGCTAATTCATATGCCAAAACATCATCCAATTTGATATCTCTTGAACTCGCAAGGAGGCCAATAACACGAGCATATATCAATTCCTGGTCATA
Organism: Pictodentalium vernedei; assembly: GCA_031216915.1. Classification (NCBI taxonomy): domain Eukaryota; kingdom Metazoa; phylum Mollusca; class Scaphopoda; order Dentaliida; family Dentaliidae; genus Pictodentalium; species Pictodentalium vernedei. The sequence goes on from CM062297.1 coordinate 314,304,859, forward strand.
AACACGTTCTTTACCTACCAGCGCGTGTTTCTTATGCACATCCATTGTTGTCACCAGTTTTCCAAGAGAATCATAGAAACTACCAGGCCATCTGTTTCTTAATTTACTTATCGCTTGTTGCCCAAGGATGGTGGCTTTCTCTGCATTGACATCAGGATGAGCAATCTGCCCATTGACAATGTTAATCAATGCTCCGTCAGGGTGAGACGCGTCATCTAAGGGATTTATACACATACCCAAAGTGTTCCGTAGACTTTCGCGATCAGCATGATCTGCCTTGATGCGACCTGTTGCTTCCTATTTGTGTTGCATGTGGATGGCATTTTGATGAGTGTTGCTCATACACTTGACGTGTTGTGACAATTCTTCACAGAGGGCGAAACTCAGAGCTCACTTTACCATTTGGTGATAGTCTGTTGCCACACCTACAGCACCGGCAGGACCATGCCCCATCCTCATGTAGGTTATTTCGATGAACATATCTGTGCATGTGGAGTTATAGATGCCTGGAATGTGACGCACGAACGCCCCGTCCTGCATTTTCTTCATACTCGTTGGAGGAAGATTTCTCATGTGATGAACATAAAACAAAGTGTATCGTGCATAATTGTGGCATCCAACAGAGCGGAAATAAGGCAACATGCTTTCTGATGCACATAGATGAAGTGTCCAATCACATTCGTGTGCTGCCCGGGAGAAATTCATCATTATGAAGACTGCCTTCACAAAATTGTCAGTCCACATCTCTGCAGTCCTGCTAAGAGCTGATCTAGCGTGTAGTAGTTTCGCTAGGCTAGTAAATGAAGTCACTCCTTCCTCTTGTACAACGTCGCGTAGCAACTCCTCTGCCAGCATCCTGAAGGCACGAAAGTTTTGTGGGTATTTTTTGCCAGTCAACATGAAAACTGGATCATGATGACGGCCATATTGGATTTTGCCGACGTCAGAGTCACCTGATCTCATTAGCACCACTATCATTGGATTCCTCGTGATCGAAAACCTGGGTATAGAACAAACAACTGTGTGTCTACGATAAGTAGTTCGGGAGTTATGGTCTATTTAACGATTTTTGAGTGTGGCGGCGGCCATCTTGGATTTCTAAAAATAGCACCGGACGAATTTTTGCACTCCCTCCGGAAATTTCAACCTCAGATTTATATCAACTCATATCAATCAACAAAAAAAGTCTGTACTACATTTCCACCTTCACCCCCATTTCCTGGAAATTTCTCCTGACCATTAAACAAAATAGTTAATAGTTATTCATAGTAAAATTTGGGGTGGTACAAGGACATTTCTTTCACTGAGGATGGTGCAAGGGTGTTACAGAGCATCCTATAAATGCTAGTCAGTAGTGAAATTTGCACCACATGAGAATACATTCAATGGGGATGGGGCTGGGGTGGTACAAATATTTCACAAGACTTTTCCTGCATACAGAGTAGACAGTAGTGACCCTATCACATGAGATTTCTTTCAAAGGCGTGAGCCTTAGGTACTACAGACATTTCATAAAACCCCTGGTACATGTATAAACACAGTAGACAGTTGAGAAACTAGGAAAAGTTTACATCACATGAAATTTCTTTCACTGTGCCATAATTCCATAAAACGTTTACACCACTTAACATTTCTTCCACTGAAGAATACCGTTTAAATCACATAACATTACTTACATTGAAGGGGGGGGGGGGGGGGGGGGTTCGAGACATTCGATAGACGTTTGCCATATACAAGATAGTCAGAGATTACATTTAGTAAATTTAAATTTTAGATCACATGAGTTTTCATTCACAGAGGATGGGGCTGAAGTGGTTCATACGTATGATAGACTTCTTGTTGAGTACAAAGACAAAGTAGACAGTGTTGGCACCAGCAACAGTTTACTTTACATGATATGTCTCTCCCTGGAGAAGAGGGTGGGCTGGGGTGGTAAAGAACACTTCCTGCAACTTATGTTGCATACAAGTTAGTGGTGCATACATTTTAGAGAACTTTTGCTGTAACTAGAAAAGGTTTAGCTTACAGGAGATTTCTTTCTCTGGGGATGGGGATGGGGCTGGGGTGTTACAAAAACACTTCATAAGACTTCTGTTGCCTGCAAATAGACAGTGATGACACTGGGAAAAGTTTACATCATATGTGACATTGATGCTAAACATTTCTTAAACATTTATTGCATACGAAAGTTTGCATCACATGGCATTTCTCTCAGTGATAATGGAGCTGAGGTGGTACAAAGATTTCATAACATTTTTTCTATATACAAAAGAGACAGCAGTGACTCTAGGAGATTTTTACATGACATGAAATTTTAATCACTGGGAATGTTGTCAGTACAAACATTCCAAAACATTTGCTGTTTTCAAAGTAGAAAGTGCATGATCATTTGGAATTCGCCACAGAAAAGCAATCGCTTTCGACAGTGTGTCGTATATGACACTGTCGACGCGATTGCTTTTCTATGGCGAAAACGGTTAGTTTTTAAAAAAATATTTATCAGTTGCACTGTTTGGTTCAAAGGTAAGCTCTAAGCTATATTTCAAGCATCAGGGAAATCTGACCGAACTATATATTGCCGAAACACTACAAAACTTTGGAAAAAGTTACAAACTCCGCATAATTTGTGCGCAATTTTTCCGTTTTTTTTACGTTTACCGTCGTTAGTTGGGAAGAATTTAAAGGCTTGAACCCAGCGTTGACCATAATGGTTGAGAATTTCCAAGGACGGCATGACATTTTTAGATATGATTTTTCTGGAGATTACATTCCCAAAATTTCGAAATTCTAAGGTTTGAAATGAGGTTGAAAATAAAAGGTATCGAAAAAACCCATAAAATTGGCATCGCTGGTATCGAGTCTCTCAGTTTGAAATGGATAAAATAATGTTGGACATCTGCAAATGATTGGAACTATGTGTGGGAAGTTTGAAAACTGTAACCCATCTAAATAGGGCGCAATTGGAATCACAAGCTTAGGGCTTTTAATTAAGAATGTGAAAAATAGGCTAGACTTCATTGTATTTTGCGCGTTTTGCGCAGATACAGGTGTGTTCAAATTAAGCCCTTCGGTTAATATTTAGGCTCAATACGGGAGCCCAAATCTTAACTTAGGGCAATATGAGGAATAAGCTTTAAAAATCTTTTTCTTCAGAACCACTGGTCTGACTCTTTTAATATTTGGTATACATCATTGTTACCAGGGTCAGATTCAAGTTTGTTCGAATGAAGTCCCTCACTTAATATTTGGGCCTCCTATGGGCTCCGAATTTTAACTTAGTGCAATATGGGGAATAATCGTTAAAAGTCTTCTTCAGATCCACCAGTAAGATTCGTTTGATATTTGGTATACAACATCTCTAGGGGTGGGGGGGGGGGGGGGGCAGATTCAAGTTTGTTCAAATGGAGTCCCTGGGTTAATATTTGGGCTCCATATGGGAGCCCGAATTTTACCTTAGTGCAATATGGGGAAATGCCTTTAAAACCCTTCTTCTTCAGATCCACAAGAATGCTTTCATATTTGATATACCACATCTCTAGGAGGGTCAGATGCAAGTTTGTTCAAACCGGGTCTTGTGTAATATTAGGGTTCCCTATTGTGCAATACGAGAGAATTTGTTTAAAAATCTTCTCCAGAACCATCAATTAGAATATTTCGCTGTTTGGTATACAACATCTATAGAGGGGTCAGACTCCAGTTTGTTCAAATCGAGTCCCTGGGTTAATATTTGGACTCGATATAGGAGCCCGATCTGATCCAACCGCCAGAATCCTTTCATATTCGGTATACAGCATCTCTAGGGGAGGGGGGTGGGGGGGGGGGGGGTAAATTTCAAATCGAATTCCTGGATTAATATTTGAGCGGTTTCACGTCGACCCGACCTTAGTAATGCAGATTTACTTTTTTTTTCAAAAGAAACTCAGTAAGTCAAAAATTTGGGCTCCCAAATTTTGGGCTACACTCAATATTTCTATTTTTCAGATTCAATGGGCAGATGTGAACCTTATTTGTCATGTAGTATATAACTGGGTCATAAGTATTTCATTTATACCGGATTTCTTTTTTTTTTGGGGGGGGGGGGGGGAGGGGAGTGGGTAGAGAGAACCACAGTAGTTGAAAACAAAACAAAAGTTCACAGAGTAGAGCTTGCTAGAAAAGCTTTCCTAAGACAAGCAGAGATGAATGGCCAAAAAGTTGCCCTTGTTGTGTCATAGCAAAATAAAAAAAATGCTCTTGCTGCTGATCACTTACTGGTACATTCATCTCTTTTGACAACTTGAGGCTAGTGAGCGTTTTAGGCTCACTTGAGTCTCTGGTTCATTAATGCTAACCCTTTGGGTTCTGCTTTTTTCTGAGTTAGGTGTCAGCTGGGGCTGTTGTGCCAGTTCCTCTCCCCTCTATTGAGGGTCGAATTTCTGCCAGTTTTTCCCCGTTTGGCTGTTGGGGTACTTTTCTGTTCCCGTCGGGCCTTTGTTTCCTGTCACTTTACTCTGGTAGCTGGGGGTGTCCTCATTTTATTTTTCATTGGGTTCACCTGCCCATCTCTATTGCTCTCACCAGATATGTCTAGGACGATACCGACCAGGCGATGTTTGTTGCCTCAGCGTGTTGACGATTCCTATGATTCATGCTCCACTTGATATGGGTGTCCCGTTGAAAGACCTTGTGAGCGGTGTGGTTCTTGGTCTTCCACCTTTTGGGCTTCAGTGTATCGCGTAGTTTGGGCACGTGGTCGTTCCACCAGCGCCCGCGGGAAGGAGGACGCAGTGGTTTGGGGCCTCCCGAGCCTACTATGTCTGGGGAGAGTTCTACCCCCTCGGTGGGGGTTTTGCTGTCTTTTCTGGCGGTGGATACCGCGGTAGCTGCTGACTTTCTAGCGAAGAGATGCCTGGTTCCGGGACTGCTGTCCCTCTCCAGTCGACATCCGAGGCTGTCACTAGGGTTGTGACACCTCCTTTGGAGCCGAGCTCGGCTGCTCTCTCCGCTTTTCCGCCTTTGTCAACAGCTACTGATGGATCCACTCCTGCTGCTGCTCTGTGGGTGACGTGATCAGTCTGCAGGTATTTCTGCTTCGTTGGACGTGGGTTCTTGGCCTCAACCTTTCCTGACTTCAACCCGGCGAAGTCGGACGGAGCTGCCGGCCAGTTCCTCTGCTTTGGCCTCCCAGCCGTCGGACCAAATAGGTTTTGCTTTGGATTCAGATATCCATGGTGGGGGGTCACCATGTGCTCTGTTGTGATACCGTCCACGCATTCTGGCCCCTCGGTCAGTTTAGCGAGACCATCGTAATCTGTGCAGCCTGGACCTTCTGTCCCTCAGAGGTCCGTCGCGACTCTCCTGAGTTCCCGCAATCCAGATCCTCGGGGTATTCTTACCCCTAGCAACATTTTCCTTCGGACGGTTCGGCTGCCACCCGTCGTTCCGCGTCGGGTGTTATTGAGGATCTTGACCCTTCGCTGGTTAAGAGGGTCAGATGTGAAGCCTCTTTGCCTGGTCCTTCCCTCGTCGACCGGCAGATTCGGGCCTTGAGCTTAGGGAGGCCTATCCTTGCTCACGCAGGTTCTTTCCAAGAGCCTTTCTGTTGCCTCCAGCGAGGCTACTGGTGGTTTCGAGGCGCCCTCGGCGGCGCCGCCTCCCGGGATTGGAAGCAGGCCTCTTTTTGATCTCTCTGGTGTTCCTAAACCATGGGAGGCTTCGGCTGGTATGCTTGAGATGGTCTATGTGTCTTCCAACTCTGAAGATGGGTCAGACACACCTGACGTTGAGAGCCATCAGTCTTTTGACTTATAGGCGGCTCTTGAGTTTCTTCCGGAACTAAAACCGTCAGACCAGCCGGAGGTTTCAACCAGGTCGCGATCATCGGTCGCGCGCCTACAGCCTGTGAATCAACCTGCTTCTGGGCACCTTCGACCATACTAGTCGGCACAGGTGGTCGAAGCGTTTGCAGCATTGGACTCTAAGTTGAGTTCCAGGGCTATGAAGACTTCGTTCTGCATTAGGGCTGATACATTTTTGCCCCCTGTGCGTCATCGTTCCTACGATTCCACCAATCCGTTTGTCTGCCAAACGTTGATGGTCTTGGATCAGGACTCCTCCCTCGGGCTTTCCAGGCCCAAGTCGGTCGTTATTCCTATGGCGACTTTGGAGTCCCTGTTGGGCTTATCCAGAGAGATGCTGGGCATGCTTTCTCTCTCTCAGATCACTTCGTCACTGCCTTGGCTACTGTCTGCCTCCAGATAAGTTTGACGACATACATGCTCCCCTGCGTGTGATTTCTAAGGCACTCACATGCATCTTACTCACATGCATGCCTGTAAGACGGCTAATCTGGAATTAGTTCGCCGGGATACTGTGCTGGACACTATCCGTTCCCTTCCTGGGGTGCAGCGCGCTGCTCTTCGGTCCACTTCTTGGGTGGATCCGCGTCTATTCCATGTTTCCGTGGCGACGGTCCGGGATGACGTCCTGCGTCATTCCAAAGATTAGCTGCTGCTTCGCCAGCTTGATCCGCCTTCCGTTGGAGGCTGGGGCCATTACAAGCCTCACAAGCGCCCTTCTGCTTCATCTGCGAAGCCAAGGGCTGATCCTCCGACCTCTGCTTCGTCCTCTTATACACGTGGTATGGGCATGCGTCGGCGGAACAGAGGGAGGTGTCAGGATCCTTCTGCTAGCAGAGGATGTGGTTTCTCCTCTCACGGGTCTCGCCAGGGCTCGAAATGAAGGTCCTCACCTCGATTCGTCCCTGGTTGGAGGAAGGTTATCAAGAGTTTACAGACCGTTGGGCCGCGATCCCATCCGATCCTTTCGGAGGCACCCCACTCTGTCACGGGTGCCACTGCCAACCCCCGTTCATTCAGACCATTCGGGAACATTTGATCACGGAGATAGACAATCTCCTGTCAAAGGGGGCGATCGAGGTCGTCAAGAACATTCATTCAGTGGGATTTCATTCCCGCCTGTTCTTAGTGCCGAAGAAGGACGACCGACTCCAACCGGTTATCGATTTGAGTATCCTGAACCAGTCTATCATTGCTCCCAAGTTCAGCATGGATACTTTGAGATCGGCTCGCCGCTTCATTGACCAGGGAGACGTCGCTTCCAGCATCGACATGCGAGACGTTCACGTTCCGGTTCATCTGACATCGCGAAAGTATCTCCGGTTCGGTTTTTGGGGGCGAGTTTACCAGTTCAAGGCCGTGCTTTTTGGCATTAACCTGGCTCCATCGCACACAGTCCAGGGTGACTACATCGGATTACGTGGACGACATCCTCCAGAGGCACTCTACGTCTGTTGGCACGTAATGCAGTGCTATACGCTTGTGTATCCGGGAGGGCAGTTGTTCAGTGGTCATGGATTTGAATGAACTTCAAATTGAAATGTTCACGGTTTGATTCACATCAGGGGTAACTGCGTTGTGTCCTTGGGTAAGGCGCTCCATCCAGATTGTCCCTGTGAGGGCAGGGCGGCGATGGGTACTAAGGCGTGCTGCACGTCGATGGTGCAAGTGTCTTCAACCAATGCTAACCCTGTACGGAGTTAGTATGTTGGGTTGTCTGACAGTTGTTCACCGTTGCTAGGTGGTTCTCTGCTGTTATTCTGGCTTCCTCCAACCGTAAAACTGTCCCGACACGAGGTGACCGTGGTTGTAGAAATTACATTGTTTCGCTAAATAAATAAATAAATAAAATAAATAAATAAATAAATAAATAGGCTTATGTGTCGTGACTGTCAACATGTTTGAAAGAATCTGTCCACGATTCACATACAATATTTGGCTTTGATTGTCTTCGTTAACATTCCAGACACTTGTGACCAATTTGGGTGTTTTTATCGTCCGCTTACAATTGATCGCCCAGTGTACCCTTTACTGCTTGTTAAAGACTATTTTTGGAAACCTACTCAAAATAATTTGCCATAAAACTAGACGGTATTGAAATTATAGTTCAGTTTCAGTATCGGCATTTCTGGAATGATTTATCTCGGTATCGGTACGTTTTTCGGTGTCAACAATATACCTGCACGTATACCAGTGCCAATATCGAATGGTATTTTTGATATACTATCCAGCTGCAGATCCCCGTTTTACAGCAGGCAAAGACACCGAATTGTCAAAACGTTGGAAATAACTCTAACAATCGCCATCGGTCAGACGATGCAACAAACAATCTGGGAAAAAATACCCCCCCCCCCCCCCCGGGTATTTTCTTTCAGCCATTTCGTTACATCAAATGACTGCCTTTAGAAATACACAGCCCGGGGTTCTTCTTGTCATGAATTTTGCGCAATATTCTGTTGTTTGCTTTTTGTCCCCCCGAAGAAAATTCGGGGGATATAGCCGTGGCGCTGTCCGTCCGTCCGTCCGTCCGTCTGTAGACGGAGTTGGTTTTCGCTCTCTAACTAAAATTCCGCTTGGCCGACTGAAACCAAACTTGGGAGGTGGATTAGGTATGATGAGCGAAAGAACGCTATTTATTGTGGGATCATTATGCCAAAGGTCAAGGTCACAGTGACCTTGAACTTTAGTTTTTATCAGTGTTGGTTTCCGCTTTGTAATTAAAGTTCCGCTTGGCCAACTGAAACCAAGCGTGGCATGTTGGTTTGGTTGGATGAAAGGAAGAACCCTTATATTTTGAGGTCATTGTGGCAAACGTCTATCGGTCTTAATCGTTGAATCTTGCCTCGTGTTTGCCCAGCTGGCTCGGACATGGTCGGGGCAGAGGGAGGGAAGCCCAGGGTTGTAACCCCGGACCCTGGAACTTTGGGGTCTTGGGCTTGGCCCAGGAGTCCAGGATTACTGGGTCAGGCTTGGATCCACCAAAGTTCTAACACAGAATTAACATTAGGGCCCGAATTACCTCTCTATGGCCCTGGACTCGGAAACTTTCAGATACATTCTAAAGTCAGTTGGGTTAAAAATCAACCAAAATCATCAAATAATTTTAGACTGTAAATGTGATCAAAATTGGAACTAGGAACTTAACCGCTAACAAATATTCCGAGACATGAATAAAGCCAGAGATACACTCTGAAATCAATTGGGTTAAAAATCACACCAAATCATCTGGGCTGAGTGAATATGAGCCCAGTCCTAAAATCGGTTGGGTTAAAAATCAACCCAAATCATCCGAGTTGAGTGAATATGAACCCGACTGGGTTCATATTCACTCAACCCTGATGATTTGGGTTGATTGTTAACCCAAATGAATTTAGCATGTTACAAACGATAGGATTCACTTAGTCAGTGTTAGACATTTTCTTCAATCGGGGTGAACAGCAACTGACATGGTAAGTCAGCGTTGTTGACAAGTTTTCTCTACGTGTGTAACGTGGTAAATTTCATACGTCCGTTGGCACTTAATGCAGTGCTATACGCTTGTGTATCCGGGAGGGCAGTTGTTCAGTGGTCATGGCTTTGAACGAACTTCAAATTGAAATGTTCACGGTTTGATTCACATCAGGGGTAACTGCGTTGTGTCCTTGGGTAAGGCGCTCCATCCAGATTGTCCCTGTGAGGGTAGGGCGGCGATGGGTACTAAGGCGTGCTGCACCTCGATGGTGCACGTGTCTTCAACCAATGCTAACCCTGTATGGAGTTAGTATGTTGGGGAGTCTGACAGTTGTTCACCGTTGCTCGATGGTTCGCTGCTGTTATTCCGGCTTCCTCCAACCGTAAAACTGTCCAACACGCGGTGACCGTGGCTTTAGAAACTACATTGTTTCGCTAAATAAATAAATAAATAAATAAATAAATAAATAAATAAATAAATAAATAAATAAATAAATAAATAGGCTTATGTGTCGTGACTGTCAACATGTTTGAAAGAATCTGTCCACGATTCACAAATACTATTTGGCTTTGATTGTCTTCGTTAACATTCCAGACACTTGTGACCAATTTGGGTGTTTTTATCGTCCGCTTACAATTGATCGCCCAGTGTACCCATTACTGCTTGTTCTAGACTATTTTCGGAAACCAATTCAAAATAATTTGCCATAAAACTGGACGGTATTGAAATTATAGTTCAGTTTAAGTATCGGCATTTCTGGAATGATTTATCTCGGTATTGGTACGTTTTTCGGTGTCAACAATATGCCTGCACGTATACCAATGCCAATATCGAATGGTATTTTTGATATACTACCCAGCTGCAGATCCCCGTTTTACAGCAGACAAGGACACCGAATTGCCAAAACGTTGGAAATAACTCTGACAATCGCCATCGGTCAGACGATGTAACAAAAAATCTGGGAAAAAATACCCCCCCCCCCCCCCACCCCCATTCACCGGGTATTTTCTTTCAGCCATTTCGTTACATCAAATGACTTTAGAAATACACAGTCCAGGGTTCTTCTTGTCATGAATTTTGCGCAATATTCTGTTGTTTGCCTTTTGTCCCCCCGAAGAAAATTCGGGGGATATAGCCGTGGCGCTGTCCGTCTGTCCGTCCGTCTGTAGACGAAGTTGGTTTTCGCTCTCTAACTAAAATTCTGCTTGGCCGACTGAAACCAAACTTGGGAGGTGGATTAGGTATGATGAGAGGAAGAACCCTATTTATTGTGGGGTCATTATGCCAAAGGTCAAGGTCACAGTGACCTTGAACTTTAATTTTTATCAGTGTTGGTTTCCGCTTTGTAATTAAAATTCCGCTTGGCACAACTGAAACCAAGCTTGGCATGTTGGTTTGGTTGGATGAAAGGAAAAACCCTATTTATTTTGAGGTCATTGTGGCAAACGTCAAGGTCACAGTGACTTTGAACTTAAACATTTACCAGCGTTGACTTCCCTAATTGAAATTTTGCTTGCCCGTTCGATACTAAACTTGGCTTATGGGCTGAGCTCGATGAAAGGAAGAATCATATTTATTTTGGGATTATTCAGTCAGGTAAGGGTCACAGTGATCTTGAATTAAAAGTTTTGTCGGTAAGAGTTGGTTTCCGCTCTCTAATTAAAATGCTGTTTGTCTGATTGAAACGAAAGTTGGCATGCGGATTTGTCATTATGAGAGGAAGAACCGTATGTTCTTTTTAGGTCATTATGCCGAAGGCCAAGGTTACAGTTACCTTAAAATTAAAATTCTCAGTTATTGAAATTATGCATTCCCGATCGAAACACAAGTTGACATGTGGGTTGAGCATGATGATAGTACGAACCCTGCATATTTTAGGTCATTGCGCCAAAGATCAAGGGCACAGTGACCTTGAACTTGACATTTTATCGGTCCCGGTCGAAACCAAACTTGACATGTCATCACATACAGGTAATCTTATCTGTATTATTTGAGTAAATAATACCAATAGTGGCTGTGTTAATTTAATGTAATATATTACCACGGTTACAGTATCAGGGTGATTTTTCGGAGGGATTAGCCACCCCGGGCGGCTACCTCTAGTTTACTTTTTTAACAAGTATTGGGAATATTTTTCAATACCGACAGCTGGGTGATTGAGATTCCCGCTGTAGAGTAAATCGGTATTGACTCTATACCGACACCGAACAGTATTTACGGTATACCTCCCTTCTCTAGTTTGCCAGTTACTCTGTTGCTGATTTCCTTTCATTCTTTATGCCTTCCTTCACCAAACTGGCAGATAAGAATGTTAGAATCTTCCTTGTGTCCTTCGGTAAGATACTTGATTCCAATTTCATCAGTGGGGGCATGATGGCACAGTGTGCTTAGGCGTAATACAGTTCGATGGTGCAATGCCTTTCATTGATGCTCACCCTGCTTGTGCGTGTTCAGTAAGTTAGAGAATTCTACAGTAACTCGCCGCTGCTCGGTGATTCATCTGTACGAGTATTCCGGCGTCTCGCACCCACAAAATTGCTTAACACGACATCACTCTGACGGTTGAAAGTGTCGTTAAGCTCTAACAAGTAAATAAATAAATAAACAAATAAATAAATAAGAATGATAGACCATCCAGCATGTCTAACAAATGTCGAATTGTTTCAGTCTCCTTAACCATTAGTTCCGAAATGCCGCCTTTCTGGCCCAGGATCTTGATACGACCTGCAAACATAAAATAGACTGTTGCTCAGTGAATTTGTATGGCAGGCCAAGCAAGATTTTCAACGTACAGCCTCAAGCATGCACGTTGAAACTATTGATTGGTCTTCACCAATGAACGAGTGTAGACTGTACCAGTTGATGGCTCTGAATTGGCATGGAATATACCATCAGTACCCAAAGGATTAAATACAATGACTAAACCTTCTACCGCGTATCCGTGTATTCAGAGTCAAATGCATATTCCAGATCTTTGTCGGGGCCATTCATTATGGTTGTCAAATATCTGGATGAGTAATTTTGATAGCGGTCAAACGTGCGGATCGGTAGTTTATATTGTAAGTAAATGCCTGATGGGAAAATGTCAACTACAACAATAAGGTGTACGGCACTGAAGTCGTACCGTCAGGCAGAGACCTTCGAGCAGATTGCGACCTGGACCTTGAACTTTTACAACTGTATGTTCTAGAAGTGTATTTTCTACCTATCAATACACCTGGCCAAAATGAATCAATAGTATTTTAAAAGGTATGGCAATTTGCCAGATGGCAAATTGCCTCATCTTTGAAAATGCTAATGGTTCATTTCAACCCATTTGAAGTCATATCTAGTAAATACAGGTCGCAATCTTCTCGAGATTATCAATCTTCTTTTATTCCTACAACACTGGAACCTCATCCGTTGAAAACGAAACTGCCAAACATCACATCTTCTCAACAGGCCTAAAAATAACCCGCGAACGACCGTTTAGTTTACTTGTGGGATACGTCAATTGTAAAATACGCAAGCGAACTACAGGTTACGACAAAGTAATACAAAATAACTTTACTAAATTACTAATCGCGTATGTTTTATCAAAATGAGTTGACAATCATTCAGAACTATCTCCAATCAAAAGTTGCATATTGCATCCACATAGGAACAGAATAACACGCTCTTTCCATCTTCAAAGGATTTCCACAAAACAAATGGTAATAACTAACTTGAGATCTCGCTTGTTGATTTTTATGGCGGAAATCACGCTAAGACTTGGAACAAGTATGATTGCTGGCGTAGTAAAAACCGAGAAGGCGGCGAAGGACCACACCCCCTTCTTCCTTTGGGTTACCGCCGCACTGTGTAGCGTAACCTGACAACGGGTTACGGTATAAGTTCTTTATTTCCAGGCCTGAGACCAGATCGCGACCTGGTCGCGAAAGAGCCCGTCTGTACAATCACAGTGTACTGTACGGGGTGATTCTTAATTAACGATGGGCAAATGACCGGTGGGAAAATATCCGGGATTATTCACTTTCTGTTTCAGGTAAAATGGGTTGCTGTAATTCTTCGATCGAAAATGAGATCATAGGAGGCCCTCCAGACCAGTTTCCGCACTACGCGCCTCCAGTAGAACATATTTTCATCAATAAACTTGTTAAAAATCGCTACAAGATAACATTTGGAACGCGTATGTGTTATAACGCAAACACAAACAAGGCCTACCCGGATCTCGCTCAACAATATAATCGTGGTTACCGATTTCTGGAGTTTTTGCCATTTCCGTATCAAATGATTATAAGCGGATTTAGAACTACCAAAGAAGTATACCAAGCAATATTCTATAGAGACCCAACAGATGAACCGGGCAATAACTGGCAGCTACACGTAGAACAGTCGTCGCATTATACAGAGAGTACCTTTAGCACTGAAGGATGGCGCCGAAAAATGACAACAACATACAATATGAACGATCTATTTGCCAAGCTAACTCAGCTAACCGCAAACGGAGGAAGATATTTGGGTTTAGCACAAACGGGGATGGATACAGAACTACATGGCTTTTTTAATGCGAAGATTAAAGGCGGTAAGTTCATCATGATACTATTTTGTCTTGGCTTGTTTTACTTTTCAGTTTGTGGTCCGGTAGTAGTATACCGAATTTTGAAGGTTCTCATCTTTTTTGCACACTTATACCTTGTCCTAGTGTGACACAATGTCGGATACGGGCTCGAAAAACTTTTCCCAACAATACATCAAATTGCTTCGGGGCACGAGGGCGCTGTGTGCTAAGTCGTACTGCACGTCGATGGTGCACGTTGTTTCAACTAATGCTAATCCTGCTTGCATGGAGTTCGTACGTTGGGGAGTCTGACACTTGTCGCCTTGCTCAGTGATTCTCTCCAACGTCCTCCACCATTAAGAATGTCCGAAAACGAGGTGACCCTGCCTGTCAAAGTGTGATCAAATCCCAATAAATAAATAAATTGCTTCACTTCATCGACCGCGATATACCAACACTGTTTTTATAAAAGCAGCTATATAATTTTGATTGCGTTTCGAGCTGGTCAAAACTCTCTTTTTGCTGTTATACCCACATCACTATATATTCCCACCTATCGAAAACAAAGCGGGCAGACATTGCATCTCCGATGCTCTTTTCCCTTGCTTCTTGTGATTTCAGACTTCTGCGTCATCTCATTTGAGAAATCTGTCCACGTGTGTAAATGTGTCGGACCTTTTGGAACGTCAGCGAAAAACGTCTTCACTCAAACTGGCTCCACCCCTCATGAGGTGTCAGGTCAGGCAACCTGGTAACTCCCCAATCCATGACATTTGAGCACGTTAAAACTGTTACGCTGTGACTGTAGTCATGGCGTTTGATGACGATAAAGCTGATACGCTGTGACTGTAGTCATGACGTCTGATGACGATAAAGCTAATACGCTGTGACTGTAGCAGCGTAACAGCTTCACTTCACCAAACGTCCAGGTGTTTACATTGCTCGAAAACGAATAACACTGTTATCAACTTTCCAATGTTGGTACTAGTACTTGTTTTTTTTGTCAGTGATAACGAAAATATGTGTAAATATTCAATTTGCCTTGCCACGCATAATGTGCACATCTTCATTGTATTCTATATATTGGGGCAATATTTATTGGTTTTGGAACCCTCAATAACAGTGTCTATTTTGGAAAAGACCCACCTTAGTATATCATCTCATTTAAAAATGAACAGGAAAAAAATATATGATTCCGGGTGTTTTTTGTGTTCAAATTTGGCGATTCCCTAATGACGATGACGATAAAGCTGATACGCTGTGACTGTAGTCATGACGTTTGATGACGATAAAGCTAATACGCTGTGACTGTAGCAGCGTCACAGCTTCACTTCACCAAACGTCCAGGTGTTTACATTGCACGAAAACGAATAACACTGTTATCAACTTTCCAATCTTGGTACTAGTACTTGTTTTTTTTTTTGTCAGTGATAACTGAAATATGTGTAAATATTCAATTTGCCTTGCCACGCATAATGTGCACATCTTAATTGTATTGTAATATATATTGGGGCAATATTTATTGGTTTTGGAACCCTCAATAACATTGTCTAGTTTGGAAAAGACCCACCTTAGTATATCATCTCATTTAAAAATGAACAGGAAAAAAGAGATATGATTCCGGATGTTTTTTGTGTTCAAATTTGGCGATTCCCAAACTGTCGTCCAATTTCGTATTCAATTGAAAAGGCATATTTTACTTGTCCCCGTCATCTTATTTCTCAACTCTCACAATTTTGAAAGTACAACCAGAGCAAATATTTTAAGTTTTTTCCAAAATAGACACTGTTATTGAGGGTTCCAAAACCAATAAATATTGTCCCAATCAGCTGATCTCCTTCATTTATCCTCGATTAAATGTTGAGGTAAAAAACGGTAGATGGCGTTTTAGCTCACATATATAGGCTAATGTCCAATTTGCATTGGCGACGGTGTTAAAATTTATTTAGTCTTCTAATAGTGTATTGTAACTTTTTCTATCTGTGACCAATAAGAAGAATTCCAGCAAGCCAGTTGTATAGAGATCAGTGATCGTAACCAGCTGGGCCTGTACTATAAACCATTTTACAATTGTAAAATGGGCAGTTTTGTTAAATTGTACGAACAGTTTTCGGTGCGGTACTATAGAAATGATTTCACAATTACTATTAATATCCAGCCGTGTTTGTTTGTAATGCTTGTAATGCGCGAGTAATCACAAAATGGTCTGTATCGCGGGTACTATAGAACTCTCCGGATAACAAATCTTCATAATTCCTTTTGTAATCTTGAGGAACATTTCAGTATTCAGAAGAGAATTTTGAACTTTGTTGATCATTGCTATGCGTGTTAGGCCATGTGATAGACCTCATTCAATAGGCTATAGTAGACTCGTCGCACGTGGACCGGGAGAGGTGGGGGGGGGGGGGGGGGGGCGTCATTGGTCCGAGGGTTGAACGTTTTCTCTAATTCGTTCGAACCTTCATTGACCCGAATCTTCATAGGTTCGAAGGTTATTAGGACCAATTGTTCTTTGTTTCGAAGATTCGTTGGCCCGAGGTTCGATAGTGGTATAAAATGAAATAAAAAGTCCTGAGTGTATTTTCGTAATACGTTGAGATATGCAACAGGGCGTCGTTTCCGACATCGAATGAACGATGTCGCGTATACATAGAAAAAGTCGGGCAAATTTGAATCCTGAACAAAAACATATGGGCGATGACAGCATTGAGGAAGCACATTTTTTTTTTTGTATTGTATGAAGAACGCATTCTCAGGAATAAGTAGCAGACATCCCCCTATGTGCAGGGCTGGGAGCAGCTAACGTTTCAAACGTTAACGTGTTAAATTATTTCAACAACGTTAAAAAATTTAACCAAGTTAATAACGTTTAACTTTGAAGATTATAATTGTATAATATGTAGCGTTGCGTCGTTATCTTGTGTTTACCCAAACCGGATTGCGCGTGCCGATGACGTCGAATTTTGCGCCATTTGACGAACTTGAAGAACACGAATAATTTAGATGTCCGTCTATTATAGACGACCCATTGATTTGGTGGAGAGACCACGAAGCCCTCCTACCAACGTTGGCGAAGTTGGCTCGCCGATATTTGGCGATGCAGCAATATCAGCTTCAGTTTTCTTCAGTTTTCCATGTAAGGACTGGTATTTGAACAACGGCGGATGCCTCTTTCTTAGGATACGACCGCAGCGATTGTATTCTTAAATGAAAACATCGCTAAATGTTAGAATTTACGATAACCTGAGAGAACTATAGTAACTACTCGTCCCCTGAGTTCCAATGTGTTCTGTGTGCCAGTAGGCACATAGAACACATTGGACCTCAAGATACGAACTGCACGTAAGTTCAATCATATTCAAATTCAAATCAATAAAAATGGCCGAAGTTATTCAAATTTTGTTCATTTTAACATTTAACGTCATTTAACTCGTTAACGCAAAATTATTTAACACGTCAACGTGTTAAGGAAAATTTTAACTCCCCTCAGCCCTGTCCATGTGACATTGAACAAATATCTAATGTTATATTCAGTGGCCTGTTCGAGGAAGATTGATGATTAGTTATCGCAAGTTATTGAAAACTAACTCACAGATACAAATCTGTGTGACAATTAACAATCCCCTGGGAGTACTCCGTACTTTTCAATTTGTAAATCTGCAACACTATTTAAATAATTTGTAAATAACAATGTAAGGATCTTTTACAAAGTCTTATAGTACTCTATTAAACATTCTTTTTGTGAAAAAATACAAAATTGTTTTCCGCCGGTTTTAATGTCGAATTGGGCCGTATCAAAAGGGCTGTGATACGCTAATAATGATTTTCAAAAGATGCACGGGTTACTCGAGTTTGTTGTATTTCTCGGCTGTTGTTTTTGCACTGATCATTTCGGAATACGTAGAGGTGGAGTTAAGATGTTGACTAAAAGCCAGATGGCAGTTTTTGTTGAAGCGGTGAGAGAGAAAAAAGATTTGTTGTTCGGAAGCTCTCTCCAGCAATAACAAAGGGCGTCAAAGAAGAGGCATGGAAAAAGATTGCAGGGGCTGTGAGGGCAGTAGGGGCACCCGTACATGATTACAAAAAGCTACGAGATACGTTCTGGCCCAACCTGAAACGGAGCTTTATGAAGAATGTAGGCGACAGCAAGAAGACTGGTGCTAGTGGAAGTGACCGAACTGAGGTTGGCAATGTCGTGCGTGATATCATCGGACGCGAATCTGCTGTACTCAACCCAGTTGATGTTCCTGACACGCCTGTCTAATTTGGACCTGAACAGCAGCCGACTACCTCAAGCTCGCAAGCCATAGAGGTCATCCAAACTGAAATCGACCCCCAAGAAAACCAACCTCAAACATCGGAGTCATCAAGCAAAAAGGAAAAACCGAAGCGTGGTTTGGATAAACTTTTGAAGATGATTTTGTTGAATTAAAGAAAAGAAAACAAGTTGGAGATCGATGATGTTCGTCTGCAGAAGATTGCCAAACGCCTTAAAATCAAACTGCTGCGCCGCAAACAACAGCAATGAGCGTCTCCACCCTGCTTCTTTGAATAGCCAAATCTTCAATAAACATTATAGTCTGTCACTCTACCTCTCTTTGTTTTCACAACCTAACAGGAGAGAGAGTGAGAGAGAGAGAGAGAGAGAGAGAGAGAGAGAGAGAAAGAATCTGATTCCTAATGTAATGAAATCTAATTTCTGGTGGCACACAAAACAAATTCTTCATATTTGTCAAAATTAGGAATTGAATATGTAGTTGTTTCTAGGAAAGAATTACATACTCGATTCCTAATGTTGACAAATATGAAGAAATGTATTTTTTTCTAATATGTAGTTGTTTCTAGGAAAGAATTCTTGGTGCGCGCCTGTGCGGTGGCTCAGTTGGTAGAGTAACAGGCGGCAAACCGAGATGCCCTCGGTTCGAATCCCACATGCGGCAACCGCGTTGTGTCCTTGGGCAGGACACTTCATCCCACTTGCCCATGTGGGGACACGGTGTCGTTGTGTGCTGAGGCGTACTGCACGGCGATGGTGCACGTGTCTCCAACCTCTGTAACCCTAGTTCTGCTGAGGACAGGTTAGCACGTTAGAGAGCTTGACTGATGCTCACCGCTACTCGGTGGTTCTCTCCGGATTCTCCGCTCTCTTTCTCCACCCGTAAATGCAAGGCACTTAACCCTGATTGTCCCCATTGAGGCACGATGACGCCGTGTACTAAGGCGTACTGAACGTCGATGGTGCGCATGTCTTCAACCAATCTAACCCTGCCTGTGCTGCAGTGCGGAGTTACGATGTAGGGGAGCTGGCAGCTGCTCGTCGTTGCTCGGTGGTTCTCTCCGGGTATTCCGGCTTCCTCCACCCGTAAAACTGTCACCGACACGATATGACCCTGGCTGTTAAAGTGTCGTTAAACCTTAATAAATAATAAATAAATCCACCCGTAAATCCGTCCGACACGAGGTGACCCTGGCAATTGAAAGTCGTTAAACCCCAATAAATAAATAAGTAAATAAATGTAGATAAATAAATAATTTTTGGAAAGAATTACTCATTTAAATATATCGATTTGTTGATATCAGATGTTTACTATATTTCAAATCGAATTCGCGATATCTATACATCGGATTGGATAGAACGACATCGCCCTATGAACCTTCAGACCTGGCAATGCAGAAAATCAAGGAGTGCAAAACAATTGCCCTCCTCAGATTGCTTGGGAGTGCAATTGCAATTGAAATTTTCGATGCAAAAACATGTATGCTATTTTGGTTATATTCACTTCAAGGTATTAATACTGTGACTGAAAAATTGTACTACATTCAGCTGCATGGTGGAAAAATTTGCACACACATCTTCTCATTATTCAAAATGTTGCATTCAGTTCTTTTGTGTCTGTGTCTTCTGCACTCAAAATGTGTCGAACTGTGACACAGAATGGGCCATGAATTATTGCGAATCAATACAACATTGACAAATCGTTCCCTGAGTTACAATATGTTCTCTGTGCCAGTAGGACAGGGGACGAAATGATAATAAATTTTTCACAGGCAGTCCCAAACAGGTCTGGCGTTCAAGAAAATCCAGGGGTGCAAAAAATTGCCCCCCCCCCCCCCCCTCAATATTTTCTAGGCGTGCAGTAGGCGTGCAGCACTCCTGCACTCCTAAAGAATGCCAGGCCTGAACCTTCTCTTTTTCTATTTTTATTTATTAATCTTTATTTATTTCATTCAATTACTATTATATTATTTTTGCTTTTGATTCGATAAAGTTCATGTTTCAGGTCGTAATATAGCTCAGTTGTTTTAGGTGTGTGTGTGTGGGGGGGGGGGATAAAAGTCCATCCTAACCACGAAGTTGCGTTCGTTTTGCACCCCACCCATTCCGACACACCCACATTTATTGGAACAATATATTGAATACGACTACGATTTTCATAACTTTTATTGATTCAACTTTCGGAGAACATCGCGTCCCTCATTCATCTCGTACGTTGCAGAAGCTGTTCTCTCCTATCGGAAATTACATTGTCGTCTTCTGAATAGCGAACGGACTCTGTATCAGCTTCATGTGTGTCTTTCTCAAAATCATTCCCCAAGTCACCCATTCGTAGGGTTTATGCAATATGAAAGCACAATGACATAACTCAGCACACCGGCCTATGTCCTTGATTCTCATTATTGTTTTCAGTGCATAGAACCAGTTCTTAACTATTCCGAAGCAACGCTCCACTGGGTTTCTGTCTTTCATATGTGCTCTGTTGAAGAGAGCACGCGCTCCAACCGCCTCAGCACAAGGAAACGGAGTAATAAAACGGAGTAATCAACCAATCCCTACATGCGTAAGCGCTATCTGCTAAAACCACTGCTTCCGGAAATCGTCTGCGTTCATTGTTCTCGAATTGGCGCCATAACGCCGATTCTCGAACTACCCGCGAGTCGTGCATTCATCCAGGCGAATTCGAACTCACAAATTATACATATGTGTCGGGTCCACATACAATCGCTACATTCAAACTGTGAACGTGGTGCCTATTCACAACTCCTTTCGTCTAGCCCCGATGGTATTACTCGTACGTGTTATCCATCCAATGCACCACATACGCTTGGCATTCCGCTCATGTTCAAAAACTGCTCAGCCACTGCAACAGAATTAGCCGACCAGTGAATCACTTCTGTCGTTAATGTTAAAATCGGCGGAATAACATCGTGTACAATCCGCTTAACAGTATATCTGCCAATACCCTGACAATCTTGTATAACGTGATAGAACCCGATAGTGTCAAGAAAATGTAGAAAAAGCAAAGTCTTCTGACGCGGGGACAGAGGTCGATTCTGGTCAGTCGCCGATTCCAGGGAATGGCCTAACCTACTCTCTAGGTTGTCGACAACGCTTTCGGGCACTCTGTAACGCTCTCTGAACTCTCTCACTGATTGAACCTCGAAACGACGATTCTGGAATATCCTTTCGCGGCGTGGGTGGTGTTCATCAAGAATATCATCATCTATGTCCTCGTCCGATGAGTATACTATCGCCATGTTGAATGATAAGTATCACGTGGCATAACATGCACCGACACACGCGATAACAATTGTTCAGAAAAATTACAAACCTCTTAAGGTTATTAAAATGTTCCTCAATATTACTAACGGAATTACAAAGATTTGTTCTCTGCAAACTTCAAAAGTACGCGAGTTACAGCTCGTTTTGTTACTACTCATGCGTTACAAACGAACGCGGCTGGCTATTATAAGTAATTGTGATCTCGGTTTTATAATACTGAACCAAATTGTGTAATATCTAACAAAACTGTCCATTTCACTGTTTTAAATTAGTTCATAGTATTCCAGCCCCTGAATGATCGGATACGTCAGACTAATGAATCTTCTGACCAATTTCCTCTCAGACCAATGGCCTGTAGCTCAATTGGAACATTGGATCACAGGCTCTCGGATTGATGAACCATGGGACTAATGAACACTAAAGTGTTTCATCTTTACACAGGCTCCACTTTTTCTGAAATAACCGTCAGCCGGAAAATGCAAAAAAATTGTATCGTCAAAATAAATAAATAAAACGTGTCCCTTTTGAGAATGTGATAAGCCCATCATGGGAATTCTGATAAAGGTTGTTGATTCCGATCACAATGACCACTTCCAATCCCTCCAAAGTAGCTCAAAATTTAACCGACGAGAAATAATTATTTGGTTTTTGGTTGGAAAGAGAACTTCTTAGAAAGACCCTAACTTTGTTATTTACAAATTATTTAAATAGTGTGCCATATGTACAAATTGAAAATTACAGAGTACAACTAAGCGATTGTTAAATGTCACAAAGATTTGTAAATACAAATTATTTTTAGCTCAACTTTGGCGAAGCCAAATTTGAACTTATGCCATGCCCAGTCGTCCGTCTGTCCGTCAACAATTCAATACGGCTCGGGCTAGAGGCCGTATTTATGAACCGATCTTTACGAAACTTCTTGGGTACCTTTGTTATGACCGTGGAACGAGAACGAGTGTTTTGGGGTCCAATCCGAAATTCAAGTTGGCCGCTGGCAGCCATTTTGTACAAAATTAGGTGCAATCGGATTTTTGCGCAGAACTTCCATATGAAAGCGCTGATTTGAATAATTTTGTGTGTGAATGTTTAGTACCATGGGATACATCACATATAATACGTTTTTTTCTCTCGTGCAGAAATTATGCAAATTAGATGTTACTTTCAGCACTGTAAGTTCAAATGCCAATACGGCTCGGCCTAGAGGCCGTATTTATGAACCGATCTTTACGAAACTTCTTGGGTACCTTTGGTATCACCGTGGGACGAGAATGAGTGTTTTGGGGTCCGGTCCGAAATTCAAGATGGCCGCTGGCAGCCATTTTGTACAAAATTAGGTACAATCGGATTTTTGCACAGAACTTCCATATGAAAGCGCTGATTTGAACAATTTTGTGTGTGAATGTTTAGTACCATGGGATACATCACATATAATACGTTTTTTTCTCTCGTGCAGAAATTATGCGAATTAGATGAACTTTGATTTTTTCAGTGCGACTTACACACAGTAAGTACACATGTCAATACGGCTCGGGCTAGAGTCTGTATTTATGAACCGATCTTCACGAAACGTCTTGGGTGCCTTTGTTATCACCTTGGGACGAGAATGAGTGTTTTTTGGGGCAGTCCAAAGTTCAAGATGGCTGCCAGTGGCCAATTTGTACCGAAATTAGGTCTAATCAGTTTTTTGTACACAACTTCTATACGGCTCAGGCTAGAGGCCGTATTTACGAACCGATCTTTACGAAACTTCTTGTGTACCTTTGTTATCATCGTGGGATGAGAACGAGTGTTTTTGGGTGTGGTCCGAAATTCAAGATGGCCACCAGCAGCCATTTTGTACCAAAATTAGTGCAATCAGTCTTTTGTACAGAACTTCTGTATGAAAGTTCTGCTTTGAATAAATTTTTGTGTTAATGTTTAGTAACATGGAATACATCACATACAGTACGGGCTTTTTTTTCTCGTGCCACAATTATGCAAATTAGATGAACTTTGATTTATTCAGTGCTACTTATACACTGTAAGTGCACATGTCAATACGGCTCGGGCTGGAGGCTGTATTTATCAAACAATCTTCACGAAACTTTTGGGTACCTTTGTTATCACCTTGGGACGAGAACGAGTGTTTCTGGGTGCGGTCCAGAATTCAAGATGGCTGCCATTGGCCATTTTGTACCGAAATGAGGTCCAATCTGTTTTTTGTCACAACTTCTATACAGCTCGTATTTATGAACTGATCTTCATGAATCTTCTTGGGTACCTTTGTTTTCACCTTGGGACAGGAACGAGTGTGTTTTGGGGTGCCTTTGTTATCACTGTGCTATGAGAACAAATATTTTGTGGTTCGGTCAGACCCACTCTGGGACTCAAAAGATTTCTTTTCTAGTTTAGCATCTGACTCTCATCCACCTTTACAATACTTTACCTATACATTTGTTACAGGCTACGGTCAGTATTTATGTACAGACCGTTACAATACTTTATATGTACCTTTGTTATCAGGTCATTACCTAGATGTTTGTTATTGCTGTGTTTCATACTATACATGTACATGTCTTAACAAGTTGAGCTACAGTGTCATTGACACTTTCATTTAATAATTTGTGATTACACATAATTGTTCTTTATAGTACAGGCCTTTCAGCTCGCAATCCTTTCGCGATTCCACCCAGAAATGGTACTGTGCCAGTACTCTTGAATTAATGCAGATGTGGCAGCGACTTTTGACAGGTGGCACTAAGTTAGGCGATTGTACAACAACCCGTGTGTCTTTTCATGTCGATATTAACTTTATCGCCCAATTGGGCCAAGACCGAAGTCGTCTTTTCACACGCTTTATCCTATCCATCATTCACAAGGGCTTTGTTTCTGAAACAATAAAACCGAATTCATAATTCGCCAGCAATCACCTCTGACTGATTAATTATTCTTTTCCGCCATTCATAAACTCTTTATCCGATAATTTTGTTACCCAAAATGTCAACTGTTCTAACATGCACCGCCACGTGTTATATAATCACAATTTGTATATAGTTGCTACTGTTACATTAAGTCACTTTGTGTTGGCAATCTCCGCGAAAGTCAAGGTTTAATGTTCTAGTCGGAGGCATGATAGTTCGTGGTAAATATACCGGGATGTTCATTATGTTGTAAAAATTGTAATTAAACCGCTATTCACCCAAGAGGTATCTTCAGAGTATTTATACCAAGAACCGGCTCTACCATACAGAAAAGTGACGACGGGAATGAGTGCGTCAACGTACTCACCACCTGTGAACAAACCCCGACTTCTTGGGCATTGTCTTCTTTCTCGAAGTCAGTCCGGGCGACATAAAAGTTGTTTGGCTTAACTTTTTTTTCAGGCAGTCCTATTTTTATGCACCAGTTTTTTCACTTTCTCTCTCGGTGCCGGCCTCAATGATGGGATAAGCAACCTGTGACATTACGATGTTACGCAGTGCTGTAATACATTGCTGGAAAGTGCTCGAGAGAATGATTCACAACAGTCTGCTATATCTGGGCGTGGGGGTCGGGAGCGGTGGCGCTGTGTACTTAGGCGTACAGTACGGCCGTCGTAAGTGGTCTTTTTCCACGGGTGGGCAATATTTCCACGGACGCAATAATATTAGATTCCAAACACTAATTATAGGAATAATAATAAGAAATTAACGAATGAAGCACCGGATACGGGTACAATCAGGTGCTTCATTAATTAAAATTTTGTTGATGATGATTTTTTTTACCTGGTAAACGCACGGGTGGACACCACTGCCCACGCGTGGATTACGACAATGCACGGCGACTGTACTGTACTGCACATCGATGGTGTACTTGTCTTCAACGAATACTAACTATGCTTGTGTGGAGTCTTACAGTTGCTCTCCGCTGCTCGGTGGTTCTGTTCGATTGACCCTGGCCCTCGAAAGTGTCGTTAAACTAGAGTTGAAACGGTTAAAGGGTTTCTGGGTCGATTAATCAATGGAATAACCTTGGTTACCCGATTAATCACTTACCCTAATCGGTAGCTGAATAATTGCCGTACCTTTGATGATTTACAGCATATTAACTTTTCACCCAACATAATGGGGAAAACCAGCCGCGCTATATACAAAAGTTTCCATTCAAATTTTATTATGTTTTCAATTTTTGTCTCAAAAACATAGCTTATGATCTCTCATTGGGACGAGCTCAACGAACTCGTCCCAATCAGGGGTCATAAGCTATATATTTGAGACAAAAAATTTAATTTTTTAGTAATTTAAGAATTTACTTTGCAAGTATCGTCTTTCAACCGCATTTGGGGAAAGGGTTAAGAATGACCATTTCCAGCTACTGATACATGCACGTGAACAAGTATGTCAGCACGTAACTTGTATGCTTTACTCTGTCTCACATAACTGATGTGAGTCAGTGTGACACCGTGGGCCTGTTTTGGCGCAAGTTTGTTCCTTTATGAACCTATATAATACAATTGTTCAAAAGTAACGGAAAATCGATCAATTACTTTTTGATCGATCAAGACGTTGATCATTGGTTACTCGATTAATCGATTAACCTTTTCAGGTCTACTTTAAACCCCAACAGAAAAAGTGTGTTATATCACGGCATTCCAGCTGACGAATTAAAATCAATAGTGATTCGAATAAAATGTGTTGCTATTATTCTTGCAACTAATGGAGACGAACGAAAAATAGTAACAAGTCAATTTAGACGAATGAAAAATTGTTCGCTCCATTTTTTTTTAGGTGAACGATAGATGGATGAAATGATCGTTCGCCGAAGTTTCATTTTCTGAGAAAACGTTAATTATTTTTCACCAAGTTTACGGTAAAAATTAGAGATCTTAACCCTTTACATGACATGAAAAGCAGACGTCACTTTCAAAAAAAAAAATCTTGAATAACTAATTTTTTTCATTTCTTGTGTCAAAAACGTAGGTTATGACCCCTCGTTGGAACGAGCTCGTTCCAACGAGGGGTCATAACCTATGTTTTTGAGACAAAAAAATGAAAATTAATTGGCGATTTTTGTGAAAAGCGCTGACCGGTTTTGGCCTTTACGTTGGGTAAAGGGTTAAGCTTATTACAGCTTATTTCAGAGGCGAACTGTCTGTATGGTCCGCCGGGAAAATTCCCGGCGGGTCCCCTATTGGGTTCTGCCATGGGCCCCTGCAAAATTGATGCATCTTAACACCTGTTGGTACGTGAAATTTCGTGAAAATGACCAAAAGGCGAAATGTATCTGATTGCATGGAGTGACGGTATTTCGAAATGGAAAACATTTCGAAATACCAGAAGTCTGGTCTGCCACTGATCGCTCAGATTACAGAAGCAGCGTTCATTCAACATCAAAAATCAAAAGTGTCTCCAATTGGGCCAAACTATGGTCTTCTCGATGCGCACCTCCCCCCCCCCCCCCCCTCCCAACCGGTAGAACCATTTTTCCGACTGATCGATGAAGGATTAAAGATGATATAAAAATGCATTCGAAATGTCCTCTATGTGGTCTGCCATTGATCGCTCACTTGCAAGGAAGCCGCTTCCGTTCAGTTTGCAAACTCAAAATTTTTCTCCTGGTGCCCCCCCCCCCCCCCTTGTGCATTCCCCTGGCTATTTCAGTTGCCATCAATTCTCATCGCTACAAGGGCTTCGTGTTAGCGATTACATTGTTTGAATCACTGAAACGAGTCTTACTTTGGTGTTTTGAAATCGTATGGAAAAGGTTATAAAAGATAAAATCGAATCCTTGATTATTGTAGTTTACATTGGCAAAGGGTTGAGTAGCTGGCCTCATACAAAAATGATTTTTTTCACCTAGAGTAGTTTCAAATAAGTACATGAACTCATTTCATCTTCATAGTGACTCACTTTGTATATTTAATTAACCCTTTACCTAACACGAAAAGCAGACGACACTTGCAAATAAAATTCTTGAATAACTATTTTTTTGACTTTTTGCCTCAAAATCATAGCTTATGACCCCTCATTGGAACGAGCTCAATGAGCTCGTTCCAATGGAGGTCATTAGCTATGGTTTTGAGACAAAAATGAAAAAAACATAATGAAAATTGAATGGTGATTCTTGTGAATAGCGCCGGCCGGTTTTGCAGTTACGTTGTGTAAAGGGTTAAAAAGATTTTAACTTCTTTCGATTTTGACAATGGGAGGCGCGGTGATCGATTGATTTCTTTATTTTGCAGTATACATGATACGGTGTTTTGGCCGTTGCGTTGGGTAAAGGGTTAAGTCATTCAGCGAAGTTGAAATAACTTTTGGGATCGTCAGCCTTTTTTTCCTTCCGCCACAATTTAGGGTACTTCTCGTGAAGCAATCCTGACGAAATGTGTTACACTTATTGATCTTTATTTCTAGTTCTCAGCTGAGGTTGCGATTTTTATTTTGGCCCCTTTATCCAAAATAGCGTACCTGCGGCAACCGCGTTGTGCATGGTGACGCTGTGTACTAAGGCGTACTGCACGTCGATGGTGCACCTGTCTTCACCCAATGCTAACCCTGTTTGTGTGGAGTTAGTATGTTGGGGAGCTGACAGCTGCTGGCCGTTGCTCGGTGGTTCCGGGTACCCCGGCTTCCTCCACCCGTAAAACTGTCGTGGTCATGATTAGCCATTGTGCAGAAATATGTGACCTTAAACACCAATAAATAAATATAAATAAATAATCCAAAACAGCGCCCAGTTTAGGCGTTTATTAATTAGATATGGCATTTTGCCTTATTTGGCCTATTATCAACCTCGGCTGATGTGGCTCTGAACTCGGCTGATAACTCGGCTGATATGGGTTAATTGAACGAGCGTATATAGTTGTCGCTCATGCGACGTAAATGTGATGTTTTTCCTGACGTAGTAATGGAGGGAGTTTTTGTTTCCAGCGAAATCAACTGTCAGTTGCGAGAGTCATTACGGATAAGCCATGGATATAATGGAAGCGGAATTTCTTAATTTAAGTGATGATGACCTATTGATTAGAGAATATCATTATGAAGAAAACTATGATCGAGAAGTGGGAGATTCTATTCGGAGCTTGAAACGGAGGTTTGTAGATGTTGAGGCTGGAGAAACGGAATATTATGTGAAAAAGATGAGAATTATTTCTCGTACATTCAGTTATTTCGCCCATCCTATCCCATTTGCGGGTGTGGCGTAACAGTTCAACTATCTATCTAATTAATAAATAGGTCATCGCTTGACTAGTTCGATATCGGCCAAAATATCAGCCTTCAGCAATTTCACATCAGCCTTCGATCAAATTTTTTTTTTTGGTATACATCTCTTTGCGAACAATGTCTACCTCAAGTTTGATGACCACCAGTATCTGATGAAAATTGTTAAGAGGTATTGCCCTGCTCCCCCCCCCCCCTCCCCCGTGTCATTGAGATAATCTTTCCCCAAATGCATTTTGAAGGATTGGGAGTTATTGCATGCAGAAAAAATTGACTTCGATAACCCAACTGCCCTTTCTCCCTCCCACCCCTCTCCCCCCGGTGAAATTTTGGATCCAAAACGCCTTTGAAGGATTTGGAGTGATTATATGCAGATAGAAAATTTGACTTCAATAACCCCCCCCCCCCCCCCCCCCCCCCATATCATTTAGGCAATTTGTTCCAAAATGTATTTTGTAGGATTGGGAGTTATTATACCCCCACAACTCGGGTACCTGTGTACCTGTGCACCTGCGATTATAATTTCGGTCGGATTATTTTGGCCAGAATTATGCCCTTTTTCGACTTGAAAAAGCAGGCCTAGAATTTTTTCCGGAGATTTTCTCAGATGTTTATGGGTCGATTCCTTTGAAACTTGGTATGGATGTTTACTGCCATGGAAACCTGTGCACCTGCGATTATAGTTTTGCCAGAGCTATGCCCCTTTTATCTGTCTGAATTTTGTCCTGAGATTTTCTCAGATGTTTATGGATCGATTCATTTGAAACTTGGTATGGATGTTCACTACCATGAGATCCTGTGCACGTGTGATTGTAGTTGCGGCCGGACTTTTTTTGCCAGAATTATGCCCGTTTTCGTTGTAGAACACTTGAATTTTGTCCGGAGATTCCTTTGAAACTTGGTATGGATGTTCACTTCCATGGGAACCTGTGCACCTGCGATTATACTTTCGATTGGACTTTTTTTACCACAGTTGTGCCCCTTTCCTTTTAGAATAATCGTGGCGGTGGGGACGGTAGGGCGGTGGGGGTATGGGCAGGCTCATCTGGGACAGTCACCCCTCTAGTTACATGCAGAAAAAAAATTGACTCCTATAACCCCCCCCCCCCCCCTCCCCGAGGTCATTTAGGCAATTTTCTTTCTTTGCACCAAAATGCATTTTGAAGGATGTGGAGGGATTATATGCCGAAAGAAAATTTGACTTCTATAATCCCCGCCCCTCCCTTGTCATTTAGGCAATTGTTCCAATAATGCATTTTGAAGGATTTTGGAATTGACAAATATACCCCCCCCCCCCCCCCCCCCCCAGTGAAAAACGGTGATTATGTACAATTCGAAAAACCATAATGGGCGTATGATTCATCGCCAGGCGTAGCTCTTATTATCAATCGACATGGGATAATTTGGTCCTTGCTCACCCATTGTGTGGATATGCACAAATATCATCCCTTCTTTGTCCTGTAGAATCTGGAGAGTTAAAAAATAATTTCGCGATTTGTAGACCAACAATGAAGGTTAATTGGTGGTCCATAAAGTGCCAATCATTTGTTTGGTTTGGACATGTGGATTTCTCCTTGTTGCAGGGATTCTCAAGTGAAGGGGGTGGGGAGGAAGATGGAACACATGCCAACTGCAAAATATAGTGTCTAGACTGCTGTGCATTGCATGTCCCATATACCCTGGGAACACAAAGGTTCCCGAGAATTGGAGTTATACAGACACTAACTGCAAGCGTACGCTGGAGACCAAAGAGTGTGTGTGTGTGTGTGTGTGGGGGGGGGGGGGGGGGGGGGGGGGGGGGGTGTTCTTATAAAGTTGGGGTCTGACGGTTTTCCCTGTAAAAATGAAAACTGCTTTTGGGTGTGAACCTCGGAATAATTGGGATGGGGGTGAGGGCACAGGAAAGTTTGCGTAACCCGCCACTGGATTCTCCTCAAAGGCGCTTGTCGTATTAGTATTAGCAGAATTTAATATATTAAGTGTAATATATATTACACTATCAATCAGGGGCGTAAATCCTGGGGTGTGGAGGGGTGTTACACCCCCCAAAATATTCAAATTTTCTGTTCGCAGGGCAGGTTACCCGGTTACCACGGTCCGCGGCCAATGCAACTACTGCCCTGCCAAGGAATTATTTGACAGAATGTTGCCCTGCCTAACATAATAGAGCTGAACAGCTAGGGCACGCTGGGCACCTGATATATCATGGTCTTGTACAACTTCCATCTCAGTTCATATGCCCTGCTGCCCATCCAAAAGGAGGCCAGGGTGTCCTTGTAAATTCAACAATTCTATTTAGAATATATCCATTTATCTTCCTGTGTGGAGTGCCGTGCCCTACAGGGCACCTGACATCATATGATATGTACTGTTGAAAGCACTTGAAAAGATGATATATATGCAGGGCAATATGCACTGACAGTAGGGCAGAATGATGATGCCCCCCCCCCCCCCCCACCCAATATTTTTCGGTAGCTACGGACCTGCTATCAATGCTAAAAAAAACCCCAACATTTCCCAGTCTCTAAATTTTGAAAAACTGTCATACAACGAATAATTCACCGATCTTACTCAAATAAATGACAGAATGGAGTTCAATTCACAAAGCCAGCACCATTTCGGGACATAGTTGGGCCTATCATGATCATCATTTATTTCCAATTTATTCGACGCGAAGCGGCAAATGGGATGCAAACCGCCGGCACTTTGTTTCTCATTCTTTTGCTATTTGGTTGGATACGAATAGCATAAGCTCAACTAAGTGCGAGGAATTAAAAAGCCTGTTTACGTTCACTCGACGTGACAATAGGTGTGACACCAGGGTTATAAAGCCGAAAACACCCCCCCCCCCCCAAAAAAAAAAAAAAAACAAAAAAAAAAACAAAAACAACCCAAACCACCCCAAACAAAGCAAAACAAAACAAAACCAAACACGAAGTTTGCTATTAGTTGCAATAATCAATAAATTAAGCAAAACAATTTCAGAATCTTCTGAACAGCCAGTGATAGTATCATGGCAAGATATGCTTCAAATCACCTTTTGAAAAAATAATTCAACCAGTTAACAAATATAATGGGGGCGCAGTGGCTCATTTGGCAGAGGTGCAGGCTGCAAGCCGAGAGGTCCTCGGTTCGAATCCCACCTGCGGCAACCGCGTTGTGTCCTTGGGCAAGACACTTCACCCCCATTGCCCACGTGGGGGCACGGTGACGCTGTGTACTAAGGCGTACTGCACGTCGATGGTGCACCTGTCTTCAACCAATGCTAACCCTGCTTGTGTGGGGTTAGCATGTTGGAGAGCTGACAGTTGCTCGCCGTTGCTCGGTGGTTCACTCCGGGTACTCCGGCTTCCTCTACCCGTAAAACTGTCGTGGTCATGACTAGCCATTGTGCAGAAATCTGTTACCTAAAACACCAACAAATAAATAAATAAATAATAAATAAGTAAATAAATATAATAAAATGGAACCAAACATTTGCAGTTTTCCCGATTTCAGAGACTGTGGAAAAGATAGATCATACGAGTGAAGAGAGAAAAAATCAGTTTCAAGTGACGAGGGTTGAGTCATACTCCCCCACCCCCACAGCAACCCAGCCCACACTATTCCTAGTGTAAAATTATATTAATAAAGAAAATTACCCCGCTCTCCCTCTTTCAACTATTCGCTTGGAAAAGTTGAGGCGGGGCATATGCTCCCTGTGCACCCGGTTCATATGTCACTGGCGAGGCTACGGGTATCTTTTGATTGCAATGTGAAAAACATCCGTTGATATTCCCCGTCAGAAGTAAGGTGATGCTTACGCAGGTCCCATCGGAAATGCCCGTTCGGTGAGACGAACAGGTATTGGTTCTTGGTCATTTTATATGTCATTTCTTGAGATACTTCACATTCTGTAAGTCTCTCGTTGCCGTCGTTATTCGGCAATCATTTATGGGAGGTTTGGTGTGATGATCAGTTTTGATATGGGAAATAAATATTGTCTGGAAGTCAGTCACGTGAGGTGGCTACTAGTACACTTTAGTATCTAGTTCTCATGGTAATGATTTCTTTTCAGATTCAGATACTCGGGGCGCGGTGGCTCAGTTGGTAGAGGTGCAGGCTGCAAGCCGATAGGTCCTCGGTTCGAATCCCACCTGCGGCAACCGCGTTGTGTCCTTGGGTAAGACACTTTACCCCCATTGCCCACGTGGGGGACGGTGACGCTGTGTACTAAGGCGTACTGCACGTCGATGGTGCACCTGTCTTCAACCAATGCTAACCCTGCTTGTGTGGAGTTGGTATGTTGGGGAGCTGACAGTTGCTCGCTGTTGCTCGGTGGTTCTCTCCGGGTACTCCGGCTTCCTCCACCCGTAAAACTGTCACGGTCTTGGTTAGCCATTGTGCAGAAATATGTGACCTTAAACACCAATAAATAAATAAATAAATTCAGATACTCTTGAAAGGGGTGAGCCTCACTGAAATTGTGAGTGTTAAACGCCAGGTGAATGGGTGAGCTGCCTCTACTTCACCCATGTTTGGCTCCGAACCACTGTGAGATTATAGTTGGTCTCTATTGCTGTGTGGTTTTGGTCATATCAACAGTTCGGTTCTCATGGGTATTTAGTGCACGTACAAGCCACATTGGTGTATGTGTTTGTGCAATACAGTTATATCGATAACAACTTGGTTTTGGTTTGATAGTTGGTCTTTCCAGATTGTATAGGATGACAGTGTAGCATTACGTGTGCTTTCGAAGCTCCACGTGGCGTTAAAGGACTAAGTGTCACGAAATTAAAGAAATTTTTTATAACCAAGTAGTTCATATTTTTTGTAATCAATTCCAAAAAAAAAAAATAATGCTTAGGTGCGTTCTGGCAATAGTGGCAGCTAATATAAATATTATTTATTTAAACAAATTATAAATATCATTATCAGAAATAAATAAGTTATCGTTAGGCAATTAAAGTTGTAAATAGTCTGGTTTATAATGTTAAAATTAAATTATTTTAGTGGACCATAACTAAGTGTGTCAAGTCAGCAAGGTCAACTTTGGTGTCATTGTAAATACATCCATCACTCATCAGTACTACAGGAGGCACAGGGATAAATGGTTGTAATATTTCGGTGTTTAGGTATCTTTCTTGCGAGTAAAAGTCACTATATATCGTCACCAGTGGTCCATTTGTTAATCATTGTATCAAAATAATTCATGGAAAACCACTGTTGGTGCATTTTATCAATTTGTTCGTCATCTTACAACGTTTAATTAAAGTTTCTGTGGGCTTTTTTTAATAATTTTCGTAACTTGTTGAAGATGCCTCGACCGCAAATATTTCTTTTTAAATACCTCTATTGTCGATCGTGTCTAAATAGTTGGGTGGAAATGTTCTTGGAAATAATCATTTTTATTTAGTATTCATCCAGTTTTGACCGTAATCATACAAAAGTGTTCACGTAAAAAACAAACGTTGTTGTGTTATACCGTGGCCATTGCATCAGAGTTGTAAGCCACATGACTTTAAAAATTGTCCCACCTTTTTTGTATGGTCGTATGGAAGACCAGAAAAACGAAATTAGTTCGTTTCTTTTGGTCTTCATTTGGCTTTGGTCTCTGGGATATATATAAGGCCCGTTGGTCAGCGCACTTGGTCTTCCGTTCGTCAACAACCGCCAAAGACACAAGTCAGAGCAAACAGATCACTCGAATTATCCCAGAGAACCAAATTATAAAACCATTGAAGGTACACAACCAATTGGAAATATCTGTCCTACCATAATTATGAAGTTTATTTATTATTGATCTGACCCAGAAACAAACTGGGATTTCCCGAACACTCTGACTCGGTATGTCCGTGACCTTAGAAAGATGACCTTGTATTAAATGAACATTGCATCATCACGGTTTTCGTTATAGAAGAATACTGCGTTGGCTTACAACTCTAGCAGCGAAAATTATTTTTGGTTAATTTGGTATTTGGGGGTACAACACTCGGGGGCTAATACACGAGAATCTTATGGGAAGGGCTGGACGAAAACATGGCGTTTTTTAATTATCACAACATCTTACACTAGCTAGATTTTTTTTTTATTATATTAATAACACAAAATCAGATATTTGGTTTGAGCAATTGCATTTATCTACATCATTATTGTTAATAAAAATGTTGTTTTTCCTCTTTAACCCTTCCCTTTAGTGTGTTTACTCCCTAATCCTAACCCCCTTTCTGTTTAGTCTTGGACAATTCGGGTTTATTTGTTTTAAAAGCACAGGCCTGTGTTGTTGTTGACCCAATCCCAATTGCCAAATTGGCCACTACCTTGCTGTTGCCGACATTATCTTACAGATGAACTGCTGTGACCGGCTGTTTACCCTGCCTGTGCTGCAGTGCGGAGTTACGATGTTGGGGAGCTGGCAGCTGCTCGTCGTTGCTCGGTGGTTCTCTCCGGGTACTCCGGCTTCCTCCACCCGTAAAACTGTCACGGTCATGATTAGCCATTGTGCATAAATATGTGACCTTAAACATCAATAAATAAATAATAACCGGCTGTATATTACCATACTTATCCCAGCATGATCAGCTGAGTTGTTAATTTAACCAAGCGAGACCACACACCAAAAACTAAAGTGTTAAAACTGACACTTTCAAGGTGTTAAACCCATTCTAACTCTTAGGGTTTGATTTTAACACTCAAAGTGCAGTGCTTTAAGCACTTAGACATTACAATCGTCAGACATCTGAAACTTGAATGGATGGCACTTCCCATGTGTCTAGCATTGGTGGTACTTCCAAAATCGTCCATAATTTGATTTGCGCTTGGTGGGTACATAATTAAAAGGACACAACTCGGACGACGCGGATCAGGCTCGAGAGTTCGAGCCTGATCCGCGTCATCTGCGTTGTTTCCTTTAAAGTGTCGCGACATTACACTTGTCAAGTGGTATTATTGTAACGATCAGGCTCGAGAGTTCGAGCCTGATCCGCGTCATCTGCGTTGTTTCCTTTAAAGTGCCGCGACATTACACTTGTCAAGTGGTATTATTGTAACTCCTGTCAAGTTCTGGGATATCTACACTTGAACAAAGTGCTAGTTCAGCACTTAATAAGTGTTAAATACAGAACTTCAAGTGTAGTTTTTAACACTTTACTTTTTAGCGTGCAGCTGTATATTACCAGCATGAGAAGCTGAGTTGTTGGATTTAACCAAGCGAGACCAGCTGTATATTACCATATTTAACCCAGCGTGACAGCTGAGCTGTTAATTTAACCAAGTGTGACCAGCTGTGTATTATCATATTTTACCCAGCATGAAAAGTTGTATAGTTCCTAATTTAACCCAGCGCTACCAGCTGTGTTGTTAAACCTTGATACATCGTTACCATCTGTAAATCATGAAATACTAGAGCCTAAAGACACATACCAATATTTGATTTTATGACCCAGTCTGAGGCAAATTGACAGATCATATTTAATTTTCAACCATACCATCACTAGAGTGACCTGATCTATTATGCTTTGAGTGTTAACCCTGTCGGTTTGACCATATTCACTCTATCAACTTCCTTAGGGCTTCTTTTTTTTTGGGGGGGGGGACGGGGTGGACACATAGGTTTTGCTGCAGCCTTGTCCCTGATTCACGCTACATAAGTATGTCTGGAGATACCCGTGGAAACTTCGGGAAGTGGCGCAGTGCTTGTTTCCTGTGCTGCCTTGTTCCACTTAACTTCAGATAGGACCCGGTAGGCAATGTCTACTTTATACCCGTGTTGTGCTCTTGATACAACAAGAAATGCTGAAAGTGACATTGAACACAAATCAGTAAATGAATGTCTGGCGTTAGTGACATATTGGGTTTATTATTGCCCTAATCAGATGACAATGTGAAATGAGAATGGAAAAAAATAACCAAAAGAATAGAATTATCCTTATTCACAGTCATGCCTTGGTGAGTGCGCCATTAGGTGTTAAACAGTATGTATGTGCGTAGGGTACGGGGCCTACGGGCATGGACTAGAACATTCTACTAGAGTTTTGCGGAATTGAAATTTTGGATTGGATGTCGTTGTTTTTGGAGGTGGTTAGTCTCGACACCGGTTTGGTATACGGCATTTATACGATACCTGCTTTTTTTTTTCGGGGGGGGGGGGCGGTGGCTCAGTAGGGTAGAGAGAACCGAGAGGTCCTCGGTTCGAATCCCAACTGCGGCAACCGAGTTGTGTCCTTGAGCAAGACACTTCATCTCCATTGCCCGCGCGGGGGCACGATGACGCCGTGTACTAAGGCGTACTGCACGTCGATGGTACGCATGTCTTCAACCAATCTAACCCTGCCTGTGCTGCAGTGCGGAGTTACGCTGTTGGGGAGCTAGCAGCTGCTCGTTGTTGCTCGGTGGTTCTCTCCGGGTACTCCGTCTTCCTCCACCCGTAAAACTGTCACGATCATGATTAGCCATCGTGCATAAATATGTGACCTTAAACATCAATAAATAAATAAATAAATTTTTTTTTTAGTTATTTTTATTTACTTATTTATTTACTTATTTATTGGGGTTTAACGACACTTTCAACAGCCATGGTCACCTCGTACCGGAGAGTTTTATAAGTTGAGGAAACTGGAGTATCTGGAAAGAACAACGGAGAAGAAGCGGCGAGCAACTATTGCACGCCCCAACGTACTAACTCCGCACTAGAAGGGTTAGTTTTGTTTGAAGTCAAGAGCACCATCGATGAAGTACGCCTGGGTACACAGCGCCATCCTGCCCCCACGTGGGGAATTGTGATTAAGTGCCTAGTGCAAGGACACAACGCCTTTACCTTTGGTCAGGATCGAACCGTGGACCTTTCGGTTTGACGTTCAGTGCTCTAACCAATAAGTTACCACGTTCGTTGGTGAGTGCCATGGAAAATAAGTAGTCCATGCAGCCCTCTTGTCAGATATTTGAGGTAAATGTTCTGCTGATTGCGTCATGTTAGCTAAAGGCGGAAGGCTCTTTCAGTGCGGAAAATTCAGCAGTTTAATATTCCCTCGGTAAGGTAAATCATGGTATATCGCCCGGTATATCACCCAGCTCTATATTATATGTTACGGCTCGTTTCTTTGGTGGATTTGGTGCCATATGAGGCGAAATGAGAACAATATTAGGCGAGGCATTTGCCGAACCTAATGTTGTTCTTGCCAAGCCTCACGTGACACCGTATCCACCAACTAAACGTCCCGTATCATATTTAATAAGCCAGCCTACGAAGTGTTTGCAAACCGTTTTATGTTTTCGTTAAATTTTCATATCGACATGCATTTATTTACAAAAGCAGGCGAGTAGTGATGCAATGAGTTATTCAGCATCCCATTGATTTATTACCTCTGACATTTTGGGGGCATATGCTTTTCGATGCTTTCAACTGAAAATATACTTCCTAAAGTGCCAGTTAGCCGAATGCTGACGGCGATATTTGCGATAAAATAAAATGGCGGACAGTGACAATTAATACAGTACCGCTTTCTGAATTTTGAAAAAATACGAGGTCAATGTTAAACTTTATTGCCGATATATTCCTTAGGTTCCGCTCCACAGTTTTCCAGGCATTTCCAAAAATGACATGCCATACACTCTCTTCAAATGCAAATATTCTGTAACTTAGTTATCTAACCCATAACATGTATTACATTTCCCAAATCCACAAAAAACATTTAACACTATCTGACTAAGTAGAAATAAACAATCTGAATGTGGGTGGCATAATTTATTGTCAAAGGCAAGACTTCAACCTGAAAAATTGCATGAAAAAATGCCGAAACCAGTCATTTTCGGCCACCCAGAAGCCTCAAAAGCAGAATTTTCCCACCACCCCACCTACCTACTCCTGGAGCAGCGCATCGCCTGTTTCTAAAATGAAAAAAAAATTGTATGTTTCTGTTTCATTTTTTAGTACCATGTCTGGTAACAAACCCGTGTAAAAATTACATTTTAAAAAATAGCCAATTTTTCGAAGTCACTGTATCCCATAATTCATCTGGTAATTTACCCCTATGTATCAGACTCCAACTTTAGGACCAAAACTTCAAATTCTCTTGTCCAACAAAAAGCCTAATATAATCATATATCTGAAACAAAGAATATATCTCTATTTTACACGGCCTTAGTTTCAACATATGCCCTATGTTTAGAATTTCACCCCTGTGCAATAGTGCGAAACTGTAGAGCGGAACCTTAGTCCTCAGTCGTTGGTTATGACCGTAGTGGTTAATCTGTCATTTTGTGTATTAACATATCCACATTGCGAACAACGTCTTTCTTTCACGCAACCTATTTTAATTATATACATGTATGAGCAATTATCATGCCACTTGTTTAATTTGACCAATCAACGTGCTCTAATAGCTTGGGTGGACTAGTTGATATTACGTTATTCAATGAAGAACCGGCTATCGGATTGCGTCCATACAGTGCCAGTGACTCTGTATGAGCTCTTATTATGCCAGTAATTGTTATTGACAAGTCATCTTCAATATTTAGTGACCGTATATGAGACTGCATATCATCGAGCTGACCGTATATAGAGCTTATATACGGTCAGTTCCGACATTTTGTTTTTTACATCCAACGTTCGCTTCGATGTTTTTCCTAATTTCGCGTGTTCAGCGAACAACAAATAATTTAGCGTGTGTATCTGTTGAGCAACGTACAACTATAATACGTTTCTTCCAGTCTTTGAGAAATTTTAATAAACAAATGTAAATAAATACAATAAATGAACCACTAAAACGACATGTATAGAAGCCAACTGGCACTGTCTGGGACGAACTCAAGAGAGAATCCTTACCCGAATAATCTGTCCTTCTCAGTTCATGTATAAGTTCTCGGGTATTTTGACATTGAACAGTTATTCATGCCCTTTGAAGATTCTGAAACTCGTGTGGTTAACCAAAGAAATGACATGCGTAAACTTACTGGAAATTTGCCTGTGTTTGCGAACTGCCTTGTCGGAAACATTACTATCACCATTAACAAGAAATAATGAATGAAACTGTTCCCACTTACCTTCTTGAAAGAACTGTTAATCCATTTGCTCCAGTTGTCTTATTTTTCCAGTACTTAACACTGAATTAAAGTTGTGAATTGTTAATATGAATTCCTGTTTATTGAGAAGAAAACTCCGTTGTTTCAGCGCCTGCTACGAGCGTGGCCTTCACATGACGTAAAACCGGGAAATTCCCTGATAGTGATAACAGAACATTTGCGCTTGGAATCTGGGTACACTTATGGTTGTGTCTCTTTCAAAGGCCTGGCATAATAAATACGTTATGGGGCATTCAGTGGGCGGATATGGTGTGATATAAGGCTCAGCAAGATCAATACTAGGCCTTATATCACACCATATCCGCCCACTCTGAAAGCCCCATAACTTATATTGTGTACATATATGCCAGCCGATCCTTTTTAGTGTCTCTTTTATGGCAAGTCATGGTTGGGTCGGTTCCTTCTACTTCCACTTCAACCACCTTTCAATTCAAACACAAGCCATCGTGCTGGGGGGAATCTTTAAACTCTACACGATTCGTGCACAATTACATTTTTGAGCACTGCTTCTACCATCGCTTTTTGAGGGAGTTTAAAGGCGTGCAATGTACTTTCCCACTCGGTCGACCGGCCGACTATGAAATCTCCCGGTGCGCTTGTGCACTTCAACTTCTGAGCCACAGATGTAATTGTGACGCTATAAAACTTGTTTCACTTGTCTGTTGTTCCCCTTGTGAATTTGTGCAATGCTTGTTCACTACGTCAAACAAGGTCTGGTTGGGGTGCGATGGCGTTCGTTGTGGTAACCGGTTCTCGTCAGATCACCGAAGTAAAGCAACGTCGTTAGTCCTTGGATGGGTGACCGTCTGGGCGATCGATTCGGACTCCCGCGTTGTGCCCTTTGGCAAGGCACTTAACCCCGATTGTCCACATGGGGGCACGATGACGCCGTGCATTAAGGCGTACTGCACGTCATTGGTGCGCATGTCTTCAACCAATCTAACCCTGCCTTTGCTGCAGTGCGGAGTTACGATGTTGGGGAGCTGGCAGCTGCTCGACGTTGCTCGGTGGTTCTCTCCGGGTGCTCCGGCTTCCTCCACCCGTAAAACTGTTACCGACACGATATGGCCTTTGCTGTTAAAGTGTTGTTAAACCTTAATAAATAAATACATCGTCTGGATTATTGGTTACTTAGGTTTTGTAACAAACGCATGGATAGAAGTCATGTAAAGTGGGCGCCATTGCTAAAAACGATTGTCAGAGCTTTTTGTCATACTTGTGCTGTCATGATACATCTATAGATGGTTAAAGGGACCTTAACACCAGTCATTGAATAAAATAAATCGACTGATGCTCATGTTTGTTTTCTACTTCACAGTGATCTACGTGGATTTACTTTTCGAAATTCCTAGAGGCCCTCCAAGGGAAACGTATGTTTATCGAACCCTTTCTCAGCCCATCAACACAAAAAGGGATACGTATTCTGTAAAGTGCGAATTTGACTGCAGGACAGTGGTGGAAAACCAACTAGCAGAAGGCTGGAGACTGATCACAGCATTCATGGACACGGGCGTTACCAATTTGCAGGAACAGAGGCGAATGCGAGTTACCAAAACCCAAATTGAATGTCTGTACGTATTCGAGAAGCCGTCGTCGAGAATGCATGACAACAGTCGCCGTTACGAAGTGAAGGTGATCGAATTCCCATACAAGCTACAGTCGGATTGTTGCAGTATTGTACCAGGGTCCATGTGGAATGCTACTATAGAGAATATGGGGCAACAAGGCTGGCACATTACTTCCATACTTCCAACTCCGAAACTCTACGCCGGGATGTGTTCAATGACAACCATTGTGTTGTTGTTTTTTCAGCGGACAATATGTTGATATTTTAAAATGAAGTCAGTAGTTTGAAAAAGAACTGAGACGTTTTGATGGCAAAAGCCTCCGTGTAATATTTCCAACAAAGAGAATTACTCTTTTTAACTTGTATTTCTGTACAGGGCCGGGCATATTTGGCCGAATCGTGTCTTTATTTTGTTCACATTCTCATTAAATGCGTAAACGCTATAGTGGCAGAGCAAGTTGATTGTTGAGATGAGGTGGAGTGTGTGTGTGTGGGGTGGGTGTGGGGGGGGGGGGGGGAGTCCCACCCGTTATTATCAGCATTGTTTCTCATTTGACGTGAGTTAGCCTGCTGTACAACGAGATCACCGGTATTTTAGAGTTTAACCCTCTTTACCCAACGAAACGGCCAAAACCGGCCAGCGCTATTCTCAAAAATCGTCAATTAATTTTCA
Organism: Pictodentalium vernedei; assembly: GCA_031216915.1. Classification (NCBI taxonomy): domain Eukaryota; kingdom Metazoa; phylum Mollusca; class Scaphopoda; order Dentaliida; family Dentaliidae; genus Pictodentalium; species Pictodentalium vernedei. Next base: position 314,346,724 of record CM062297.1, read on the forward strand.
TTATTTTTTTCATTTTTTTGTCTCAAAAACATAGGTTATGACCCCTCATTGGAACGAGCTCAAAGAGCTCGTTCCTATGAGGGGTCATAACCTATGTTTTTGAGACAAAAAATTAAAGAAATTAGTTATTCAAGCATTTTGTTTGCAAGTGTCGTCTACTTTTTATGTTAGGTAAAGGGTTAAATTATGACTATACTAACCATATAACTCACAATTTTAGCAAGTTGGCCCATGATTAGGCCTATATGTGAATGAAAAGTCTCAGCGCGCCGAAGGCGCTCGATGTGGGATTGAAATTAAATCCCTTGCTACCTGAATAACTTTATTTAAATAAATTTATTCGGGCCTATATGCCTCGTTCAGACGTCGAATAAATATCCTAATGTTCTCGTGGCCACGCCTCCCATTTCTACATTGGTCGCGTGAACGCCGTTTTATGATAAGTCTTCAGCGATATTCGATTCACGTGCCATTCGGCGTGTTGACACAACTTTGTGATAATGCTGGATATGACACGAGTTTGAACGGTGTTGAGCTACAGTTCAGCCGCCGTGCACTGGTCACTTTCCTCGGGTGGGCAATTTTTCCACGCATGCAATAATATTAGATTCCAAATACTAATTATAGGACTAATCATAAAAAAATAATTAATGAAACACCGAGTACAACCCGGTACTTCATTAATTAAATTTTGCTGATGATAATGTTTATTTATTATTTATTTATTGATGTTTAAGGTCATATATTTATGCACAATGGCTAACCATGACCGTGACAGTTTTACGGGTGGAGGAAGCCGGAGTACCCGGAGAGAACCACCGAGCAACGACGAGCAGCTGCCAGCTCCCCAACATCGTAACTCCGCACAGCAGCACAGGCAGGGTTAGATTGGTTGAAGACATGCGTACCATCGACGTGCAGTACGCCTTAGTACACGGCGTCATCGTGCCCCCACGCGGGCAATGGGGATGAAGTGTCTTGCCCAATGACACAACGCGGTTGCCGCAGCCGGGAATCGAACCGAGGACCTCTCGGCTTGCAGCCTGCACCTCTACCAACTGAGCCACCGCGCTCCCCTGATGATAATGTTTATTACCTGGTAAACGCATGCGTGAACACCAATGCCCACGCGTGGATTACGACCAGTCCACGGCGACTGTACTGTATCCGCAAAATATGATGTGAAAATGGACACATGAATTAATTATCACATGTGATGACGTTTTGTTTCGTCATCTGGACAAGACCACTATGAAGACGTCCTCTGTGCCTCTCAATAAATTAGCAAAGTTTTTATTGAAGTATCGTGGTACTCCGTGGAGAATAATGCACGAGTTCCTGGGTATTCGGCCAGACAACTATCTGGCCGAATATCCCAGAGCAAGTGTATTATCTGACTTAAACACACATTTATATGAAATTTTTGTTTGAAACGAAAATGAAATAATGTTATCACATTACAGAGAATTAAAGTTAAAAGTATGTGAAACACATCGAGGACAGCACCACGGATGTTTCAGTGGGGTACAACAATACAGCCGCAGTGTTCTCGTCACATTCCATTGGTGGGCAATATTTCCACTGACGCAATAATATTAGATTCCAAGCACTAATTATAGGAATAATCATCAACAAATTAATTAATTAATGAAGCGCAGGGTACAACCCTGTGCTTCATTAATTAACAGTTTGCCGATGATCATGTTTATTATCTGGTAAGCGCATGCGTGGACATCACTGCCCATGCGAAGATTAGACCAGTCCACGACGACTGCACTGTTGTAACTGTGCATTATCTGAAACAAAAACCTGTCATCCTTCTTAAAATTAGTGCACATTTTATATCGTTCGCGGCTGTGATTCTTTCGAGTAACAGCGAAAGTGAAACAAAGAGACTTGTTGGCAGTGGGTTTTAATTATAAGTATTGTTAGAATAGACATGTCATGTTTTGGGTGACCTGTTAAGTGACCAATTGATAATATTCATCTGGGCTTTTACTGTAAATTCACGTTTTATTTTGAACTTTACCTTTGTTGGCCTTCAGCCAGATACAAAATCGTTCAGTCTTAGTGGATTCCTGCCAAACCTTGCCTGCCATGGTTGGCAGCCAAGAATTGGCTGGAGCCGTGCCTAGGGTACCTGTAGGGTGGCATATCGCTTCTGTAATTGCGGATTTTTAGCTCCCCCGACTTTCAGTCAGGGGAGCTTTTGTGATCACTCACCGTCCGTCGTCCGTCGTCGTGAACATGGTGTTTGCGTCTTCTCCTCCCAAACCGTTGAACCAATTTAATTGATATTTGTGATGATAATTTGTTATGACATCGCATTTTGATTTTGGTCAAACCAAGTTGCCTCGCCACTTGGTAGGGCCACGCCCAAAAAGTGTACTTAAATCTTAAAAAATCTTCTTCTCACGAACCAGCAGTAGCAGAGACTTGATATTTGGTGCGCAGCTTCCTTTTGAGATGTAGACTCAGACTGGTGCAAGAGAAGTTCGAGGAGCTATATTTGCCTTCGTTATGGTAGGGGCAAGAATTTTTGCCCCGCCCAAAATTTCTATATTCCAAACCGAGTGGCAGATTTGAACCAAATTTGACACGAGGGCTTATTGGGTCATAAGTACTTAATTTATGCCCCCCAAAATTTTTCCCGTTGCCCCATGGGAACTGCAGGAGCTAAAAGTAGAAACAAATTAAAACGCCAATATCTCCAAAACTATACGGCACTGAGAATTCTTATTTGGTGTGAAGCTTCCTTAGGACAAACAGAATGGTATGGTCGAAAAAATTGCTATCGGTTTTAACATGGGGTACTTTTGGGGCGCTTTGAAAACGTGCTGAGTCAGCATTTTTTTAACGCTGTGGGTAATGGGAAAAACATTTAAGACTACATTTCTGCCAAACCACTGCTCCAAAAGCTTTCAAATTTCACATATAACATCTTTGGAAGATTGTTTCACAGGTTTATTGAAAACAAATCCCTGGGTCCATATTTGGGCTCTCAATGGGTGCCCAAATGTTTAAAATAGTGCAGTATGAGGAATATTCTTTAAAAATCTTCTTCAGATCTACCAATCAGAATCTTTTGATATTTGGTATGCAGCATGCTTAGGGGGGCGAGATTCAAGTTTGGACAAGCAAAGTCCCTGGGTTCATATTTGTGCTCACTGTGGGAGCCCGAAATATAACTTAGTTCAAAATGAGGAATTTTCTTTAGACATCTTCTTCAGATCCAGCAGTCGGAACGTTTTGATATTTTGTATGCAGCATCCTTAGGGGGTGGGGGGGGGGGGGGGTCAAGTTTGTTGAGGCCAAGTTCCTGGGTTCTTATTTGGGCTCCCTCTGGGAGCCCGAATTATAACTTAGTGCAATATGAGGGATTTTCTTTGAAAATCTTCAGTTTCAGCTGTCGGAATGTTTTGATATTTGGCATGCAGCATCCTTAGGGCGGTGAGATTCAAATTTGTTCAAGCCAAGTCCCTGGGTTCATATGTAGGCTCACTGTGGGAGCCCGAAGTATAACTTAGTTCAAAATGAGGAATTTTCTTTAAAAAACTTCTTCTTCAGATCCTGCAGTCAGAATGCTTTGATATTTGGTATGCAGCATCCTTAGGGGGCTAAGATTCAAGTTTGTTCAAGCCAAGTCCCTGGGTTGATATTTGGACTCCCCGTGGGAGCCCGACTTATAACTTAGTTCAATATGAGGAATATTCTTAAAAAATCTTCTTTTCATCCACCAGTCCGAATCTTTTGATATTTGGTATACATCATCCCACTGGAGGTGAGATTCAAGTTTGTTCTAGCCAAGTTTCTGGGTTCATATTTATTTGGGCTCCCTGTGGGAGTCCGAGTTATTATTTAGTTCAATATGAGAAATATTCTTTAAAAATCTTCTTTTTTTTAGATCCATTGGTCAGAATCTTTGGATATTTGGTGTAAGCTTCTCTTAGGAGGGGCGGAAGCAACTTGTTGAAATCAATTCTCTGGATTGATATTTAGGTCACCATGTCAGGTGAGCGCTCTCAGGCCCCCTGGGGCCTCTTGTTCCTTTTATTCTAAGACGATAAAAATTAACCCAATATAGAAATGGCGTACTATTTTAATGAAAGTAATGAAACGTTCCCCTGTTGGCGTGATGAACCATCTTGCATCTTTGAAATCAGGATCAGGATTGATAGTCTCAAATTTCAGTTGAATTTCAATTTTTATAATTTATATATAAAAGTTCTGAGGGTTTTTATAGAAATGTGTTGGAAAAAAAAGTATATAATTCTTTAGGAAGCTATTTTGTTTATTTTTGCATGTTGTTCGTCAGTTATTCGCAGTTTATGAAACATTGGTAACTGTGATTCAAAAGCCATTACATAAATTCTTGTGTTCAAGTGCACATGTTATGCCCCAAGCTCTTGGGTTATCGGCGTAACAGTCATTGTGTAAATATGGTGCATGGCGTGCATGTGCGTATATTATCGCTTTTGTGTATATATCTTTTTACCTGCGTCGCCAGCGGCAGAGCAGGTCTAGTAAACGCTCGACTCCGTCCGTCAGTTCGTCCGAAACACTTTTTCCGTCAAGGTTTTCTTGGCTTCTATGAAAGGGAATGATTTTATATTTCGTCTGCTGCTTCAAAATGATGAGTTGTATCCTGAATGCAATTTTCAGATCTGCCGTGCAGCCACTTCCTGTTTGCCGATACTTTGAAATTTTACTCTACCCACTGAACATTGACATTTTTCGTCAAACTTTTCTCGGCTTCAATGCAAGGGATTGATTTTTCATTTCATTTGGAGCTTGATAATGTTGAGTTGTATCGTGTATGCAATTTTCAGATCTGTCGTGCAGCCACTTCCTGTTTGCCGATACTTTGAAATTGTACTGTAGACACTAAACATTGATATTTTCAGTCAAAGTTTCTCTGCTTGTTTGAAAGGGACTCACTGAGCATTGAATTTTTCGTTAAACTGTTCTTGCCTTCTGTGAAAGGAATTGATTTATCTACATGCAAAAAGAGTCGAAAGAGATTAATACATGTATCTCAATCAATTGCATGCAGCGTCGCAGGTCCAGGCATGGTATTGGTCTTGTTAATTAAATGTATCAAATTTCAGAAACGTACGGACGTCTCACCCACCACTCGAACACACCACAAAACATCGCTGCACTCCGCAATCAGTGCTGGCACACATGTTGGCATGCTCTTCGCATTTATCGCACCTCAGATCTCATAATTATTATTGGAGTCATAATTACTCGAAAAATTAGTGTATTTGAGATGGGGTGGGGCAGATAGCAACATGTATCTGGTGTGTCCAAGCAGATACAAATGCATTTATGGAAGTTAGTTTTTCGCTTACCGCTTTTTCATTTTTAAATGTCAAATATCCTTAAATATGATTTTTCACTCACTTACTATAATGTATATAAACGTAAAGCAAAGCCAATACCATTAAGGGTCATGGTACTGAGATCCCCTGACCATGGTTGACAATTTTCGTCCTTGGAAGGGATTTACGGGAAAGTTAGTTCTCCTTACTTTCTTGAAGGTGTGAGTAAATTTAACACTAAGGGTACAAGCCATAAAATAAGCAGACTGTCATCTGCAAAATAAGGTCCCCAGAGGGTGAATTTAGTGATGCTACCCTGCACAGCAGGGTAGCATCACTTAATGTACCCTCTGTGAACCTCAATCTGAATCAGGGTCTCAAAACTAAACAGAAAGAGGTACCCAGGGATAAATTGGCCCACTGTATGAGAGTAGTAGATGTGGAGATCGGGCCCTATTGGGGGGACCCCACAGGGGACCCCGGAAATGACGTCATGTCACGTGACCTGGTGGCGCCATGTTTGGTTGCCATGGTAACCCGCGTGAGCGGCCATCTTATGACGTCATCTCCATAGTGATACATGGTCCTAGTGCGCATGCGCAGCGCGTGTTGTTAGGGTGATACGTGTTTCCGTCGTCCATTTTGTATACTGGAGGCCGCCATCTTGGTTTCTATGGTAGCACGTGGTTGCTATGTGACCTAAAGTCTTACAACAAGACGGGAGTATATTCGGAGGGTATGTTCGATTGGATCGGAGTATCACGAATTACCACAAACAACCCGACACTCCCTCCAAATCACCAAAATCCACCCAAAATCACCGAAATTGACTTTATTTCCCCAATTTATCGGTGTAGCACGTAGTGCTATAGTACCACGCGGATACCAGGGGTGTGTTCCTTTGTAGAAGAGTAATTTGACTTACAATTTCCCAGAATCCTCGTTTAATTACCCAAATAAACCCGACAAGTTTTACTATTTCGAATTCTTTCAGAATTCTCTGCTTCTATCTATATATACAACAGTTTTCATCTATCTGGCCATGTTCCTTTGCCCTGGAGTATACTCCAGTAGCGTATAAGAGCCTTGTAGTTGGAACAAATTTGCTTATTATTACTATATTTAGCTATTCTGGTCTATTCTTGTTAGTTATGACCCTATTCCAAGTACTCTTGTTGTTTCATTTATCTAGATCATTTATATAAATTATAACTAATCAATCAGATCGCTTGATTTCCCGTAATCTATATGCAGAGTTATCTCCCTTGTGTATATCAAAAGCATTCCCAAAGCCAATAAGCCAAGAGAGTAATTGCTCCATGAGCAATTGCTCAAACGACTCAAAGCTTATCGAGCAAATGAGCTTTAGAGCAATTACTTGATCGAGTGACTCGCACATATTGCTCGAACGACTCGAATCCCATCGAGCAAATGAGCTAATGAGCAATTGCTCGTTCGAGTGACTCGTCAAATGACTCGACGACTCATTTCAGAAAAAAGGGATTCCATAGCCACAGGTGTTTTCAAAAAAGGGATTCCACAAATGGGATTCCAAAAAAAGGGATTCCATAAGTGGGATTCCGTCTTATGTCGAGTGACTCGCACATATTGCTCGAATGACACGAATCCCATCGAGCAAATGAGTTAACGAGCAATTGCTCGTTCGAGTGACTCGCACATATTGCTCGAACGACTCGAATCCCATCGAGCAAATGAGCTAACGAGCAATTGCTCGTTCCAGTGACTCCTCGAACGACTCTTAGACTCATTTCAGAAAAAAGGGATTCCATAGCCACAGGTGTTTTCAAAAAAGGGATTCCACAAATGGGATTCCAAAAAAGGGATTTCATAAGTGGGATTCCGTCTTATGTCGAGTGACTCGCACATATTGCTCGAATGACTTGAATCCCATCGAGCAAATGAGCTAACGAGCAATTGCTCATTCGAGTGACTCCTTGAACGACTCATAGACTCATTTCAGAAAAAGGGATTCCACAGCCACAGGTGTTTTCAAAAAAGGGATTCCACAAATGAGATTCCAAAAAAGGGATTCCATAAGTGGGATCCCGTCTTATGTCGAGTGACTCGCACATATTGCTCGAATGACTCGAAACCCATCGAGCAAATGAGTTAACGAGCAATTGCTCGTTCGAGTGACTCGCACATATTGCTCAAACGACTCGAATCCCATCGAGCAAATGAGCTAACGACCAATTACTCGTTCGAGTGACTCCTCGAATGACTCTTAGACTCATTTCAGAAAAAAAGGGATTCCATAGCCACAGGTGTTTTCAAAAAAGGGATTCCAAAAATGGGATTCCAAAAAAGGGATTCCATAAGTGGGATTCCGTCTTATGTCGAGTGACTCGACATAAGACGGAATCCCACTTCTGGAATCCCTTTTTTGAAAACACCTGTGGCTATGGAATCCCTTTTTTCTGAAATGAGTCTAAGAGTCGTTCGAGGAGTCACCCGAATGAGCAATTAGCTCATTTGCTTGATAGGATTCGAGTCATTCTAGCAATATGTGCGAGTCGCTCGACATAAGACGGAATCCCACTTATGGAATCCCTTTTTTGGAATCCCATTTGTGGAATCCCTTTTTTGAAAACACCTGTGGCTATGGAATCCCTTTTTTCTGAAATGAGTCGTCGAGTCATTTGAGGAGTCACTCGAACGAGCAATTGCTCATTAGCTCATTTGCTCGATGGGATTCGAGTCGTTCGAGCAATATGTGTGAGTCACTCAAACGAGCAATTGCTCGTTAACTCATTTGCGCGGGTTACCATGACAACCAAACATGGAGCCACCAGGTCACGTGACATGACGTCACTTCCGGGGTCCCCTGTGGGGTCCCCCCCCCCAATAGGGCCCGATCTCCGCATCTCCTACTACTTATGAGATAGCGTCATCAAATTCACTCTCTGGGGGCCTCATTCTGCAAATATCAGTCTGCTTATTTTCAGGCCTGTAAGGGTATGGGAATTTCATATAAAGATTGCAATTTCGAAATGTTATCGAATATGTATCTTCGATGCGCGCATCATTTCACAAACTTCGGGCATTTTCCTGTAGAGTAATATAAAAATATAGAAGCCGACTTTTTACAACCCTTTACCTAACTAGGTTGCACGTTTGTCTGTTAATCTCTGTTGTAACCCCTTTTAAAACAAGAAAACGTTGTTTTCAGCATCTGTTAATGTTATTAAACGTTTTTGCTGTTATGCGCATCGTGACATATCATACGGACACTGTCCATTCCATTAACATAAAACTCTATGAGGTGAGATTTGTAAATTGTTTTTCCTAGGAAGAATAAAAATTTGCAAATTACTGTAAAAAAAAAAACATTCGTTAAACTGAGCGCCAAGGTGGACACTTAGTGTTGATAGGTGTGATACCGATAGATATTTTTTAATGACAGATTACCTGCGAACCAGTTGCTTCCAATTAGCTGGCCATAAAGAAAGCCAAGTGTCCCTTTGTTACTTTTAACAAACGAAAACAACTGACAGCTCCGAAAGCTGTCTGTTGTTTTCCTTTATTAAAAGTAACAAAAGCAAACGGCTTTATTTTCTACTGATGTCGTAGGTGTTTCCTCAAACAATTACTTGATTCTTAATTAGACCTTCCACGCGCGTCTAATAATTTCAAGGTAGATAACTTTATCAAAAGTTGATTTTAATGACGATATAAGTCAGAGATGCCCACACTGAGAAGAAAAACCATCAGTTATTTATCTACCGCATCGCACTTAGCGCTCGCATCGCCGCCAGTTTGTTAGTACCTGTACACACTAGATTCTAGCGATATAATAATGATTTTCCTTCTCACTCTGACATCTCGACCCAATGTTTTGGCTCTAATTCTTGATTTGCTATAGACCAAGGACAATGATCATCTCAACTTTGTTCAATTTCACATTTAAGAAATGATCGTTTCTTTTTGTCTATTTCTTGAGTTATGAACCCCAAAAAACAAATTCCAAACTGTGTAAATGGGTGTAGCCCATTTACATAGTTTGGACTTTGTTTTTTGGGGGTTCATAACTCAAGAAATAGACAAAAAGAAACGATCATTCCTTATAAACGTTCGCGACCCAAATAAATAAATAGTGTTAGTCGTCCTCTACATCAGCGAACAAAGACTTAAAAACTAAAACTGGTAGACATATTATTTTTCTGGCATAAAAGAGGGCGCATATTATTGAAATGCAGGTAGCAATTGACACACTTTCCAAGTCAAATGCACTTATGTCATTAAAGTTTTTATTGACCAATGAATTACGTAATGCAAAGAAAACGTCATAAGCAACGCCTCCCTCACATTTCATTCAACTGTTGACTTCACGTAAAAGTTACGTTCCGTGGTAGGTGGAAGTAGGCCATCAGTATTACATTGTATTTTGGTTTTGACCGTTTCCCGAGAACTGAAAAACACAGCTTGTAAAAGTGGAGTTAGATATAAAGCCAAATATTCTTCCTCAAATATAAAAATCATTTTGATTTCCAAAAATTTCATTCAAATTAGCAATGTCAAAATTGCCGTATTCGTCGTGACCTGCCATTGTTTACAATCGATTTGGGTAAAACGATGAACGCAGACGATCACCCAGTGTGCGTAAAAATTGAAATGTCAAATAAATACAGTTGTGAAGAAAAAGAAAAATTGACCCACCACGGTCATTTAAATATTTTATAAATAATTTCATGGTGATAAATTAGTAATATAAATTTCTTTTTCTTTTTCACATTTAGAACGTGCCAGTGTTCTAACTTCTATTGATTTAACACCATGTTGCAACTCCGAAGACTGGTATTTTAGGGGCGTGGCTGGGGGCGGACCTAATTGTGTTTTTTTCGGTTCATTGAGTTATGAAAAGAAAAAACAGAATCGTGTGAGCCCATCGTTTTATCTGAAAACGCATGAACCGAAAAAAAGTTTAATTATATGGAATATATAATAACTGAATTGAATTGTTACGCGATGATTCGTTGCGTCAGTGTTAATAGTCTGCGATTTTATGTCAGGCAACACGTTTGTCTCGTTGAAATTATTCTGTTTGTTTCTCAGTGATCGTCAGTGACGTATCCCGCCATGTAGAAATTGAAAAATTGGATGAAAGATTGATATTTGTTACTTAACACTTTACCTATCGAATCGGCCGCATCCACCCACGAAATTCTAAAATTCAACAGAAGAAAAAAAAATAATAATAATAAAAATTCAACAAAACCATATCATGTGACCGCAAATTGGAGTGAGTTCGTCGAGCTCGTTCCAATGAGAGGTCAGATGATATGGTTTTGTTAAAAACATTTGAAAAATTAAAAAAATAATATTTAAAATAATAAATTTTCATATCGTCAGCGTTGCGTAAAGTCCTAATTGGAATAAAGGAACAAACTTTCCCCAAAACAGGCAAACAGTGTCACACTGACTCACATCAATTAGATGATACAGAGAAAAGCATGCAAGTTACTTGCTGACAAGCTTATTTACTTGCATGACCATCATACTGTATCAGTAGCTGGAAGTTTTCATTCTTAACCCTTTACCCATTGCGGGTAGCCGACGATACTTGCAAAATAAATTCATAAATTACTAAAAAAAAATTATTTTTGTCTCACAAACATAGCTTATGATCCCTCATTGGAACGAGCTCAACGAGCTCGCTCCAATGAGGGGTCATAAGCTATGTTTTTGAGACAAAAATTAAAAACATAATAAATTTGAATGGAGATTTTTGTATATAGGCCAAGTCGGTTTTGTTTGTTACGTTGGTTAAAGGGTTCATGCTGTAAATCATCAACGGTATGGCAATTATTTAGATATATATTTGGACAAGTGATTAATCGGTTAACCAAGATTAATCCACGTGATTAATCGATCAAGAAAACCCCTTAACCATTTCAGTTCTATCAGGGATCAAATAGCTTCGTTGGTGCGACTGGATATTTTGACAAAATGTTACCGTTTTTGCTTGTCTGCCTTTAATGGGTGTACTTGTAAAAGTAAATATTTAGATTTAGAAGTTCGTTTATCGTCATTATGCTAACCTTTTGGAAGCATTGATCACACATACATCTTATTTACTAGATACTGTGTAACGACATATTACTTTGTATTTTATATAAAGACTTTTTTTATACTTATTCACGCATTACCAGGTCTTGCCTTTTCAACATTTTGACTTTATTGAAATTTCAGTGTTTCTGGTGCCTTCCTGTAGCCGTGTTCAAGGAGTAATGCCCTTTGAAGATCGAATATGCATTCGGCATTATTTGAAACTTCATAAATATATTTTTTTACTGTTTATTTCTGCACAGTATTCTCGGGGGTATACACTCTAAATCGGTTGGGTTAAAAATCAACCCAAATCGACTGGGTTGAGTGAATATGAACCCAATTTGGGTTCACATTCACTCAACCCAGTCGATTTGGGTTGATTTTTAACCCAACCGATTTTAGAGTGTAGATTTGCAATAAAGAAGTCGACTCTTGAACGCATTGAGGCGCCATCTGCAATGCTTAAGCATTGCAGATGGCGCATTGGTGTACACTGCACTGCACCCAGGGAATGAACTACTCACTGTTCTACTTATAGTTCCTCACTGATGAATTTTTATAAATAGCCGCGCCAAATACACCTTGAAAGCATCACGTGTTTTCTGACATTAATATGAGCGTATGAATGAGACCAGTATTTCAGTATTTCTACACAATTGGTACGTTTCAGTGTCGTCAGTACTGTCTTTATTTTATAGCGAAGTACAAATCTGAAGTATTACAGTCTATCAATAATGCAAACAGAGAAGAAAACGAAAAAAAATAAATTTATCTCGAAGCGCGCAACGTTGTAGTGTTTCAAAAAAATACTGCGAGAGAGTAAAATTGTTAGAGCGACCAGTAACACAGTAGTAGGCACCGATTGTGCGGGAGGCAGTTGCAGTTCCAATTCCCAAGCCAGTTTAATCTGTTCTCGTAAATTCCGCGGAATGTTTGCATCATCCAAGTTCGTGTGATTTCATAGTAATGAGATTCCTGACTCTTGAACGTATTATGCTTCCATCAAAATTGAAAATTATGTCCCTGTTCATATTACTTAAATGGTTTTGAGAATTTCTATTCTATGTTTTTTATTTTGTTTTTTATTTTTTTTTTTTTTGGGGGGGGGGAGTTGTCTATGGGGCAGGTTTTTCATGCGGAATCTATTATTATATCCCCCTGCGAACGAAGTTCAGGGGGTACATAGGAATCACTTTGTACGTCCGTCCGTCCGTCCGTCTGTCTGTGCAAGTCGTCACCGGCGCGGACCTTTTGATGGTCTTAAAGGACATTAGTGATACAAGTGGTATTAATGTTGCCCACCATCAGGGTGTGTGTCGCGAATAAGGATGGAATGCCTATCTACAAGATCAAGGTCACAGACTTAGTTCAAGTTCACATACTCCCCATATCTAAATTCAACAATAACAAGTCTGGTCCGGCTCAGAACTTTTGGTGACCTTGAAGGATATTAATGATACTTGATATTAATGTTGCCCACCACCAGAGCGTGTGTCGCGATTAAGATTGAAATGCGTGTCTATAAGGTCATGGTCACAGACGCAGTTCAAGTTCACATACCCCTACATCCGAATCCAACTATAACAAGTCGTGTCAGGCTCAGAACATTTGATGGCCTTGAAGGATATTAATGATACTTGGTATTAATGTTGTCTACCACGAGATGGTTGTCGCGATACAATTGGAATGCCTGTCGTCAAGGTCAAAGACTTAGCTCAAATTCACATAACCCACATCCAAATCCAACTATAACAAGTTGTGTCCGGCTCAGAGCTTTTGATAGTCTTGAAAAATATTAACGATACTTGCTTTTAAAGTTGCCCACCACCAGAGGGTGTGTCGCGAATAAGGTTGGAATGCCCGTCTATGAGGTCAAGGTCACAGACTTAGTTCAAGTTCACATACCCCCATATCCAAATCCTACTATAACAAGTCGTGTCCGGCTCAGAACTTGTGATGGCCTGGAAGGATGTTAATGATACTTGGTAATATTAATGTTGCCCACTATCAGAGAGAGAGTGTCGCGTGGGGTATTCTTGGTCCCAAGCTGGGACAGGCCACATCTAGTTAGAACTGTTTATATTAGTTTATAAATCATCTATACAGGTAAGGCCAAGCGAAGCTTCCATTCGTTTTCGAACTTAAATTGCTCTTCGATTCGAAATCCATTGCTCGATTCATTTCTTTTCGAATCATTTTATTTTACAAGAATAAAGCTTGGTGGCTAGTCATCTACGTCTTCTCACAAAACGTGTAGTTAATATGGAAATTGTACAGAAATAAATAAATACTGAGGACAAGTGTCGCGACCCATGCTAATTCAAGTCCCGCTTGTGACTATCAGTGTTTCCAAACAATATCGATGATAAGGTGTTTCTATCGACTAGACGTTGCAGTGCATAAGACCGGTAATTCTTGCACCAAGGCCTTTGGGTTTTTTATGAAGTATAGTGTGCTAGTTGATGAAATTAACGATCAGATCACATTCCCGTCCAGTGCTTAGAGATCTTACTCTGAGGTTGGTTTTACCCAGAGGCGGTGGTGGAAGTTCCAAAAAAGTGTGTGTGTGTGGGGGGGGAGGGGGAGGGGGGAGGGGGAGTTACACCTTTTGGGGTACCACAAGGGTGTAGGATGGAAAATAATTGTTCTTCGGGTGCGAGGTGGGGATTAGAGATGGGCGGTATTGGAATTTTGATTTCGGTATCGGTTTCGGTATTTTTGTGTGGGCATACTGCGGTATCGGTTCGGTATTCGGTATGTGACTTCAGGTTCACTGATAGTACCAAAGGGGAATCCATGTCAGAAAAATACAGAATAAGTTGTTCTTGTATTATTCTATCACAGTGCTACACATGCCATTGTTGATGCGCTCAACATTGTCATTCTTTTGTCAACACAGATCATATCTACAGTAATTTGGTGACTTGTTCTAAATACGCTTTAACTTTTCAAGCTCCACTTAAGGCGTCTGTAATCATAGAATGTGTGTCCTGAAGATGTCATCTTTACGTGGGCCTGATGACAGTAGTAAAATTATCTGGTCAGTGATTTCTAGCTAAGTCTTGGCTGCCTTAACAGGCAGCCAAGACTTGGCTAGAAATCACTGCTAAGCAACTGGCCATGTACAGGTCGTAGACTATTGATAATTTAGTACAACTGCCCTGGTCCTTAAGGCTTAACGAAGCTGAAAAATAAAATCAGTCACTTCTTTCATGAAAATGAACACTTCAACTGCTATCAATCCTCATCAAGGCCTTATAAATAGTGAATGCACAGGGAAAATTGAAAATACCATTGGTTTCGGTTTCAAAGATTGGGTCGGTTCGGTTTTTCGGTGTCCCCATGATATCGGTATCGGTTCGGTTTTTCGGTATATTGCCCATCTCTAGTGGGGATGGGGAAGGTGGTGTCAATGGTGGTGGGGTGATGCCAACTGTATAAATTTATATACGCTACATCCCACCCCTGAACCCACTCTAATTAAGAGACTAATCTCAGCGTATTTATTTTATTTTGTTTTGTTTTTACTTAACCCTTAGAACCATGGTGGTATCTCCCATGTCAGTTCAGTGGCAGCAATTGGAAGAGGTCATATTCATTATTTGTGGGCAGACCAATTAATATTTTTAACGTGCAGCCTCAGGGCTGCGCGTTGAAAATATTGGGTTTGTTTTCCCCACACATTCACTTACCAGCTTTCATACTTAATGAGTTTATAAAGTATCGTGTTCATGGGACGGAAAACCGGCATCTCGGGCTCAACGGGCTAATCATAACCTTGAAACCGTCTTATGAAATATTACGCTTCTTTTGGAGCTTTCTATTTTTATTCAATAAAATCATGAAAATCAATGTGGTCATATATGTGTATGTGATGTGTGGTGACCATAGGGGTTGTGTGTGTTATGTCGGAAAATGCCGTTTGGGCACCTATAATTGGTTAAAAAGGTGTGTGTGGGGGGGGGGGGGGGAGCATGCGCCTCCTGTTTTACCAAACATCAGCGATGCATTGCCCCAGAATTCGTTCTTGAAAGAAATGAAGAATAAATTCAAGGGGCTTGTATAAGTACGGTAACTCTATTCTAATGAACTGAATGCCGGACACATAGAGTTACCTCCCATGGAAAGTCATTTATCAGATATTTTTTCCACTTTGAGTTTGAGCATGGTCATATATAATCTAACAACGAAATTTAAATTTCTAAAAGTTACCAGAACACAAAATATGTTTGGTACACTCCTATCATATCAGTTCGATCAGCAGTATCTACCTTAGTCTACAAGGCTGGTTTCATTCGATTTCCAATGACAGACCTAATTCGATTCGAGTTTGGATTCGAATCGTGTGTGATTCGCAAGGCCCTATTGATGTAAACTGCCGAATACAAGGGGGCAGGGGGCAGCTGCCCTTGTAGCCATGAGGCTAGAGAGGCAAGAAGGCAGTGTATGCCCTGCTTCGGCAGAAGTGCACTGGTGGAAAAGACTTCACTTCTCGAGAAATTCAACTGAGAAACTCTCGTATATTCGCTTCTAACGTATTTTGCACATGGCAGTGCCAGTGAGGTGGGGTGCCTTAGATATAATGGCGGACTTAATCACCAACACAAAGAAGATATACAATTGACGGGGTGATTTGCTAAAGCTTTATATCTCCCCTTGAGCGAAACAAGGTGCCATCTAAAATACAAAAGCATTGCAGATGGCAACTAGTTCAACTCTGAAGATAAGATATCTAATATAAGGTCAGTACTATTGAGTGGAGCACGGTGGTTCAGGGATTACGGCATTGGACTTCAAACCGAAAGGTTCACAGTTCGAGCCCCGCCAGGGGTAACTGCATTGTGTCCTTAGGCACGGCGCTTCATCCAGATTGCCACGTACTGCACGACGATGGTGCACTTGTCCTCAACCAGTGCTAACCCTGCTTGTGCGGAGTTAGCACGTTGATGAGTCTGACAGTTGTTCGGCGTTGCTCCGTGACTCTGGCTATCGAAAGAGTCGTTAAACACAATAAATAAATAAAAAGCACTTTTGAGTATCACATTCTAATTAATGATACGATGTAAACTCCCTGTCTTAACTCATACCTAGAATCCAGTGCGCTTTTTGATCGTCTGACACCCCCCCCCCCCCCCCCACACACACCCTTGCCCTCGAATGTTTCTGGCGCCCTTGGCTGGCTATATATTAGACTATCGGGAATATGTACACCTTAACCTATGGTTTGGTCGTGGGTGCGGCGGTGGGGTGAGGGGGGGGGGGGCATATCCTGGAATGGAATCCTCTCTAGCAACATACATGCCACAGGTGAAATTCATAGTTACTCACAAAGCTGTTTCTCTGAAACAGGCAAAGGTCATGTTTCATTTACGCAGTAGATTGTCGTCATCAGATGGCAGCTCCGGGTAGTTGTATAATTCAACGACCGTGACTGTTTTCAACATACTCTTCGATGTTTTAGGCCGAACATAGTAAAAAAAAACCCTGGGAAGTGAAGCAGTGTTTGTTTACTGTAGTAAACAAGCTATGTTTTACCGATGAAATAGGACCTAAATTCCTAATTACAATTGCTTGGGAATGTCCTCTAAAATTGGTAGCATGGGTATAAATGGTTACTAAACTTGACTTTGTCTTCAAGTTGCGGTCACGATTATCCGTTGTGCAGAAGTATGTGACCTTAAGCACAAATGAAAAGAAAAAGAATAAATTAAAATGCTCAACCTCTAGCGAGGTACCCTTCTACTATTTTTAATCTATGTAATATTTTCTGTCTGTGTAATTCAGAATTGTATTTATTTTATACTTTCTTTTCATATTTTTTAATACGTCCACCTTTTTATTTTTACGATTTCATGTAATTGTTTTTTTTAATTATAGTATTAAATTTAAGCATTCAATTATCACGTGCTTTTATCTACTTTACCATAACCTGTGCAACACCTAATATGACCCCCATGGGGGCCCTGGGATATGCAATCGCGAT
Organism: Pictodentalium vernedei; assembly: GCA_031216915.1. Classification (NCBI taxonomy): domain Eukaryota; kingdom Metazoa; phylum Mollusca; class Scaphopoda; order Dentaliida; family Dentaliidae; genus Pictodentalium; species Pictodentalium vernedei. The sequence goes on from CM062297.1 coordinate 314,364,100, forward strand.
CCATTACTACGAAACACATGATCCGTTCCACTGATGAAAAGAACCAAAGTAACAAGGCAAGATCACGCCGAGTCCTTTAAACTCGGCAACCTATTTATAAACGAGTGGATTTCCCACTCAAATAAAAAGTCCTTGAATTTTGGTACCTTTCTTGAACTTTGTTGCTATCCTTGAAAAGTAGTTTCCATTATCTCCCTTTACACAACGCAGACGATTTCAAAATTTATTATTTTAAATATCATTTTTTAAATTGTTTCAAAAAATTTCAACAAAACCATATCATGTGACCCTCTGTGGGACGAGCTCGACGCCCTCGTTTCAAAGAGGGGTCACATGACATGTTTTTGTTTAAAATTTTTCGAAAAATAATATTTTTTCAGCTGCTGAATTTGCATATTACGCGGGCGGATGCGGGCGATTCGTTGGGTAAAGGGTGAAAAGTATTTGAATTCGGTTCACCTATAACCTCTGAGACAAGAAGTTTTATGATAACCAGACCCACATATATGTTATGTCACAAAGTCGGCCAGGAATCACATTTCTTTGATTTCAATATTTATAGCTAGCTGGGTTTCACAGAATGAGGTTCCAGAAACTAAAATTCTTTTAGTTATTGACGTTATTGTGAGTTTTTAATAGTCCTTGAAAATCGCGATAAGATGCCACAAATTTTGACTAATTTCTTACGTGCACGCTTTGAAATTTGAAAAATAGTAACGTGTCTTATGTCCAGAGTCGCTAAGAAAATGTCGCTGTGGTTAAAGGGTGTGTGTCCCCTCCCGATAATATTGTCGACGCCCTGTACATTTGTTAACAGATTTTGATCCAACATCTCAAACATTGTGACTAGCAAGTGAACATGCGCACATTCTAAAAATTTTCATTTGTGACAATTTTAACCAGGTTATCTCCCATAAACTTAGATTTATTATGGATTTTCAAATGATAGTCTTGTGCGCGCAACTCCTCCGGTTATGGAACCGCTTTCGATGAAACTTCCTGAACATAGCGACTAATGGGTGAACTTGCGCATATTTCCAAATTTTCCATCTATGATGATTTTTACCAGGTTATCTCTCCTTCAACATAGAAGATTTTATGTAGATTTACATGAGATTTTTGTGTTTGCAACTTTTCCTTCTTCAATGAACCAATTTTGATCAAACTTTTCAAGCATTATGTCTAACAAGTGGACATGCGTATATTATAAACTTTTTGTTCTGCAACAATTTTAACCAGGTTATCTCCCATGAACTTAGATTTATTATGAACTTTCAAATGTGATTCTTGTGTGCGCAACTCCTACATTATTGAACCGATTTTGATGAAAACTTCTTAACCCTTTACCAAACGAATCGTCCGGATCCACCCCCCGCATCAAATGCAAATTGTGCAGTTGAAAAAATTAAATTTTTCAAAATATTTCAACAAAACCATATCATGTGACTCCTCGTTGGAACGAGCTCATTGAGCTCGTTCCAATGAGGGGTTACATAATACGGTTTTGTTAAAAGTTTTTAAAAAATTTAAAAAAATGATATTTAAGATGATAAATTTTGATATCGTCTGCGGTGGGTAAAGGGTTAAACGTGGCCACGAATGAGTGAACATGCACATATTTCCAAATGTTCCATCTGTGGTGATTATTACGAGGTTATCTCCCCTTCAGCTTAAAAGATTTAATGTAGATTTGTATATGCGATTTTGGGGTCACATCGCGTCGGCCGACCTGCATTACGCTTTCGTACGCAGTGCCACCACCCCCCCCCCCCCCCCCACCCTCGCCACCCAACTGGGCAATCGGGATTAAGTGCTTAGTCCAATTACATAACGCAGTAACCGCTGATCAGGATCAAGCCGTCAACATTTGGTTTGAAGTTCAATGCAAATTCATGAAATAGCTGCAATATTGTGTTTCTCATCTGAGCCTTCGCACTAATATTATATAACGCATAGGACTTATTTATAATAGTATAACGGGGGTTCGAACCCACACCGAGAGGACTTTCTTCGACACCAACCGCCTAGCGAAACTATACTATATATAATCTACAACTACAGCATGGGATGGGCAGTCACAGAAGGACATCTATATATTGATATATATTAATGGCGAATGAGGTGTCTTGATGGAAGGAGGGCAGCTCTCAACTAGATTGCAATGGCGGGAATGCATTAGAGAAATATAGGTTTCTTGTGATTGCAGATGAGTCGTAATTAGGCCCCGATGCCCCGGTAATGGTGATGTTATGCCTTCTCTCTCCTACTTTTGGAAATAAGTTTGTGGACGACATGTGGCTGACGCCCCGTCCTCTCTCTCTCTCCGCTATTTCTGGAAAATAGTTTGTACACCACATATGTTCAATGTGTCCCACCCCATCCCATTTCTAAGAACTTGGTGGAATGTAAGCTTGAATTTGGACGGTTTGGATGCATAAATAATTTTGACGTGGAACGGAGGGCGTACCACATCAGAGATGAATTTAATCCCTTATAGTACCATTTACCTCATCTAGTTATAGCTTCTCAAAGACACTTCTATAAAAACAACATAATATATGTATACCTTTGTGAGTGAAGGGACATCACATTACATTAACGATGGACAGAGCGCAAACTCCTCGAAAGTTTGTAAACAAACAGCCAATAACAGCGTGGAAATCCTTGCAGAAGTCTGAGAGCTTCACTTACACAATGTTGGCATGTTGATCGCAGGATTCATGGAAGTCCTCTAGCATATGCTGAAAGAGACTTTTTATCAATACATGAATAAAAGAAATTATGAGAGGTGCCAGACAAAAAGAGAACACGATATTAACGTCCACTGCTCAATAATAACTTGCTCGCCCGGCTCTGATCGGTTGATGTGCACTAAAACTTTTTCACTCGTTACAGACGACTGGGCGGGTGTTTTTGTTTTCTACGTCTTTGACAATTGGCCTCCAAGTTTAAAAGTTATTTTTATTATATACTAAACGATAGATTATTGAAAAAATTGCGAAAAGATAGAAATCGTATCCCCCACTGTGAAGATACAGAAATTTTCTCTTTCACGGTATCAATCAAAATGGCGGCTTTCAAAGCATCACTTCAAGGTGAATACGAGTCAAATTATCACTGGAAATGATCAGTTTGTTCCAAAAACGTATAATGAAAAGAAAATCTAGTGTTTTTGGGTGAATATCGATCATTTCCAGCAATAATTCAACACGTATTCACCTTGAATTGATGCATTGAACCCGCCAGCTGAATCAGATCGCAAGACGCTACCTGTTCCGAGTATCGATCAGATCACTTCCGCGTACCAATGCGCATCAGCAGTTTACTTTCATGCACCAATTCAAGGTTGAAACGAGTGAAATTATCGACTCATGAGATAGTTTTCGGTATCAACTTCAAAACACTAGATATCCTCTAATTATCTATTTAAAAACACAAAACAGAGAATACCAACTATTTTTGTGTGTGTGTCAGAATTGTTTCATTCGTGACTGCAAGCTGGACTATAGCTTTGGTATTTGTCAAGAAAAAACACAACAATAGGGTGTGCAATGTGTTTTATTATTTTTCGTTAATCAATTTACCTTTTATTCCCAAACTGATCCTTAACAGTGCTGGGCGATTCCTGCAGCGCACTATTTTATGACACGAAATGCGGCGAAAATTTGCAAAAATATGTAGATTTCACTGATTGTTGTCAGCGAGCGCCGTGTTATTGTGTTTGCATGTAGTAAGATGGATCATAAGATTACACTAGATCCTACACACCAAGAGTTATCTCTACTAATACTCAAACTGTAGATTATCGCCTGAGTATCGCCTGATTAATCCGTATCGTCAGTTTCTGCAGAGATCAAAGTTTGCCGGTTGTGACTCTGAAAAACTGCCCCGACGATGAAACACCGAAATGCCGCAATCCCCCTGTTCAGATGAACAGCTGCATCGTTTTGACCCACTGGATTTCTCAGAGCTGCACTCTAAAATCAGTTGGGTTAATATTAACACAAACCAACTGGGTTTAGCGAATATGAACTTAATTCACCCTAAAATCAGTTGGGTTAAAATTAACACAAACCAACTGGGTTGAGCGAATATGAACTTAATTCACCCTAAAATCAGTTGGGTTAAAATTAACACAAACCAACTTGGGTGAGCGAATATGAACTTAACATTTTACCCAATGCAGACGATATCAACATTTATTATTTTAAATATCATGATTTAAAAATTTTCAAAAAATTTCAACAAAACCGTATCATGCGACCCCTCATTGGAACGAGCTCGATCCAAAGAGGGTTCACATGATATGGTTTTGTTGAAATTATTTGAAAAATATTTTTTCAGCTACTGAATTTGCATATTACGCGGGCGGATGTGGCCGATTCGTTTGGTAAAGGGTTAATTCACTCTAAAATCAGATGGGTTAAAATTAACACCGGTCTATTGGGTTGTGTGAATATACATTTTTAACCCAACTGATTTTAGAGTGTACAGCTACACTCGATTACCGAAATCACCTGCTTTGGTGCTGGGTCCATCCCATCAAAAATGTCGGACGTAGTGACATGGACGATTCACCCTGAGTCCACCCAAACATGGTCGGGCAAAGTGTTCAGTTAACATTTTACCTAACGAATCGGCCGCACGTGTCCGCGTAATATTCAACCAGAGCAGTTGAAAAATAATTTTATTTTTCAAAAAAATTCAACAAAACCATATCACGTGACCCATTATTGGTACGAGCTTGTTTCAATGAGGGGTCACATGATATAGTTTTGTTGATTTTTAGCTCAACTTTGGCGAAGCCAAATTTGAGCTTTTTGTCATGGCCCGTCGTCCGTCTGGCCGTCTATCCTAACGTCAACAATTGGATACGGCTCTGGCTAGAGGCCGTATTTATGAGCCGATCTTTACGAAACTTCTTGGGTACCTTAGTTATGACTGTGGGACGAGAACGAGTGTTTTTGGGTGCGGTCCGTAATTCAAGATGGCTGCCAGCCGCCATTTTGTACCGACGAAGCAGAAATCTGTTTTTTGTACAGAACTTCCATATGAAAGCTCTGATGTGAATAATATTTTGTATGAATGTTTAGTACCATGAGATACATTACATATCTTACTGGTTTTTTTCTCGCGCTTACATTATGCAAATTAGACTAACTTTGATTTATTTAGTGTTACTTTCAGCACTGTCAGTGCAAATGCCAATACGGCTCGGGCTAGAGGCCGTATTTATGAACCGATCTTTACGAAACTTCTTGGGTACCTTTGTTATAACCGTGGGACGAGAACGAGTGTTTTGGGGTCCGATCCGAAATTCAAGTTGGCCGCTGGCGGCCATTTTGTACAAACTTAGGTGCAATCAGGTTTTTGCGCAGAACTTCCATATGAAAGCACTGATTTGAATATTTTTTTGTATGAATGTGTAGTACCATGGGATACATCACATATAATACGTTTTTTTTTTTCTCGTACGTAAATTATGCAAATTAGACTAACTTTGATATATTTAGTGTTACTTTCAGCACTGTAAGTGCAAATGCCAATACGGCTCGGGCTAGAGGCCATATTTATAAACCGATCGTTACGAAACTTCTTGGATACATTTGGTATCACCGTTGGACGAGAACGAGTGTTTTTGGGTGTGGTCCGAAATTCAAGATGGCCGATAGCAGCCATTTTGTACAAAATTAGGTGCAATCAGATTTTTGCACAGAACTTCCATATGAAAGCGCTGATTTTAATTTTTTTTTGTGTGAATGTTTAGTACCATTGGATACATCACATATAATACGGGTTTTGTCTCGTGCAGAAATTATGCAAATTAGATTAACTTTGATTTTTTCAGTGCTACTTACACACAGTAAGTACACATGTCAATACGACTCGGGCTAGAGGCTGTATTTATCAACCGATCTTCACGAAACTTCTTGGGTACCTCTTTTATCACCCTGGTACGAGAACGAGTGTTTCTGAGTGCGGTCCAAAATTCAAGATGGCTGCCAGTGGCTATTTTGTACCGAAATTAGGTCTAATCAGTTTTTTGTACACAACTTCTATACGGCTCAGGCTAGAGGCGGTATTTATGAACCGATCTTTACGAAACTTCTTGGGTACCTTTGTCATCACCGTGGGATGAGAACGAGTGATTTTGGGTGTGGTCCGAAATTCAAGATGGCCACCGGGCTAGAGGCTGTATTTATCAACCGATTTTCACGAAACTTCTTGGGTACCTTTGTTATCACCTTGGGACGAGAACGAGTGTTTCTGAGTGCGGTCCAAAATTCAAGATGGCTACCGAAATTAGGTCCAATCAGTTTTTTGTTATAACTTCTATACAGCTCGTATTTATGAACTGATCTTCCCGAAACTTCTTGGGTACCTTTGTTTTCACCTTGGGACAGGAATGAGTGTGTTTTGGAACGAGCTCGTCCCAATGATGGGGTTATAAGCTATGTTTTTTAGACAAAAATTGAAAACATAATAAATTTGAATGGATATAGGCCTAGTCGGTTTTGTTTGTTAACGCAGGGTAAAGGGTTCATGCTGCAAATCATCAACGCTATGATAATCATTCAGATATCTATTTGGACAATTGGTTAATCGGTTAACCAAGGTTAATCCACGTGATTAATCCATCAAGGAACCCCTTAACCGTTTCAGCTCTACATCCGATTTGCCTATATGATTCAGAGTAGCACTACTCTAATTTTAATAGCTAATAATTTAATAGTCGCCGCCTTCCCTACCCCAAAGCAATGGACCACAGTGTCACAACTGGAGAGCATATGCACTGCAGCTAGATTTGACACCCGTTCCCACCAAAATGTAAACAAGTCAAGTTATTTTTATCCCACCTGATAAAAAAAGCAGCAAAATGTTTTTGCGGTAAATTACGAATATAGAAACATAAGGTATAGCAACATTTTAACAAAAAAAAATTAACATATCATTTTCATTTCATTTTCTATCTTTTTTGTGTTTTTCGATGGTGAATGCGTACAAAATGGCTCAATATCTCAATTGCACCAATATCTAGAGAGCGAAATCGATCGAATTCGGAATGAATGGCTACAGATACCAAAGAAACGATGAAAAAATTACTTCACACTCCCAAAATACCATCTTTCTATTGAAGTACACTAAAATCCATAAATTTTGTCATTTTTGGCCAGTATTCTCCGATTTCCATCTTTATACCAACTAAACTAGCAAGTCAAACAACATCTGGCGAAAAATGCTTATTTGATGACTCGACAACATATATACTATTCAAAAAAAGTAGGGGATATTTGATAAAATTGAGATATATGAAGAAATATATTTATATTTTCATCAAAAAGACAGTTGAGGCATTGCACTGTGATATCTGGTGAATGATTTCAGCGATAGTTAGGTGTCTGAAAAGAACATATTCCCCACACTGAGCTGTAGAAGACACATGGACGGCCAGTCAGAGAATTGACCACATTTAGTCCAAGACCTCAATACCTTGTAAATCCTCCTCGATTCGCGAGACAAGCGCGGATCCGACGTGACATACACCTCACCAAACGTCCAATATCAGCTTGACTGATGTACTCATTCTTCCTGCAGTGAGGCGACGAGTTCCAGGACATTGGTAGGGGGCTGTTGGCGTTGTCGTAGGCGCCTGCCAAGCATATCCCAGACGTGCTCGATTGGTGAAAGGTCTGGACTTAGTGCTGGCCAAGGCAGTGTAGTGATGGTCTGCTCCTGGAGGAACCATGTAACTACACGGACCCTGTATGCTCTTGCATTGTCATCTTGGAAAATGAATCGACGGCCGTGACGTCGCAAAAATGGCACCACATGAGCTGCTAACATGTTGTCACGGTAGCACTGCCCTGTGACACGCCCTTGGATGACATGCAATGCTGATCTGCTTGTCGTGGTTATGCCTCCCCTCACCATTACCGATCCACCACCAAAACGATCGTGCTGCCTAAAGGTTACGTCATGGTATCGTTCGTACCGTCGACTCTACACTCTGTTTCGCCTGTCGTGGAAGTCGAGAGTGAACCTCGATTCATCGGAAAACATGACGTTGCTCCACCGGCGATTGTCCCAGCGCTGTCGTGCTCCACATCAATTACGCCTTGCTGCGATGTGATGTTCAGTCAAACGTGGAATTATTCGAGGTCGTTGAGCGTACAAATTCCAGCTGTGTAGGCGATTTCGGATAGTCTGACCACTGACTCGCACATGTGTCGTTCGGTGCAGCTGCAGTCCAATTTCTGAGGCACATGGATGGTGGTTTCGTAATGCTGTGGTTCGGATGAAACGATCCTGGTTATCAGTTGTCGCCCTTGGACGACCTGACCGACGTCCGTCATCAGCATTGCCTGTCTGACGGTAGCGTGACCACACAACCTGCTAATCACAGATTGAGTAACGTTGAGAATTGGAGCCACTGCAGTCTGTCTGTTGCCAGCGTCCAACATGCCAACGGCACGCAAATGTTCGTCACGTGTCAGTCTTCGCAAACCTCAAAATTTACGTTTCGACCAGAAACTATTGATGAACGAGTTTATACCAAGAAAAGAACGACGCGACCTCCGAAAAAAGCCCGCCCAGTACAAATGAAAACTTCAAAACATGCCCCACAGACATTAACGCGGGGCTCGTGCGAAAAATCTGCACGACGTTTTCGTGGGCCGGTGACATTCATGATCCACACTAAACTTGGTAACATATTGATGTGTCCAATCACGCGTATCCAATACCATTTTCCGAAAATATCAACATCAGTTTGGGTATCCCCTACTTTTTTGGAATAGTATATAGCCTGAATATACAGCCAAATTTTACTACAAAAGTTGGTATTTCACATTTAATCAGATGCTAAATTTTAGATCTAAAAAGGTTAAATATCTCAATTTGCCCAAGTATTATAGAGTGGCATCAACTGGAGTAGGAATCAGCGCAACAAAGTTACCAAAGAAACGACAATGAAATACTTTACCCATCCTTTTGCAGAGTACGTCCCTGTGGCTTCCAGACTAGATCGGAGAAGAAATCCTAGAACATCAAATCTGAAGTTGATTTTGCTTGATTCGGTTTTGATTTCGCTTTATTTTGCTTATGGAATCTCTTTCCAGTTATCTTTCGCGTCTCGATCGCGATATGCTTGAGCAATATGTCTTTTGTTGTAACATCGGTATCTGCAATAGATTAAGTGGTCCTTGTGTTTGTAAATTATGAGGATACTTCGGTTCGTTAGGTAAAGGGTTAATCAGAGGTGGACTGGCCGTATGGTCCGCCGGGCAAATTTCCAGTGGGGCCCTATTGGGTTCCCCTCTAAAGCCCTCAGAACTGATGCAGCCCAACACCTGTTGGTACGTGACCAAAAGGCAAAATGGATCTGATTGCTTAGACTGTCGGTATATCGAAATGTTCTCTAAGTGGACTACCAAATATACGTAGGAGACATTTCGATATCCAAGCCGTCTAGTCTGCCATCGATCGCTCAGATGAAAGGAAGCACCATTCCATTAGAATCAAAAATCAACCTTTCTCCGATTGGGCCGAACTAAGGTCTTTCCGACCCCACCCCACCCCCGGTCGAATCATTTAGCCGAATGACCGATAAAGATGATATAAAAATGATTTTGCTTAGACCAGTACGTCCCAGGGGTTAATAAAGAATCTTGTCCCTATATCCCGATGAATTCTGTCTTTTTATTGATCAGAATGCCTTGTACAAATAGCCATGGCAAAGAGTGCACCCAACATCCAAGGTATATGACAGCGTGCAATATCCAGGGTATCAGCGCACGCGAAGCATCGGGGGTATATGGTTTAATTGAAAGCTTTTTGCTTCTGCTCGCCTCGATATAAAAAGCGAAACCCAAAATTTGAAAATAGTCACAAATATTATATTTCCGACAATTCGATCATATTTTGCCGTTATAAATTAAATAGTCGAATAATTAAATGAAACAACTTGAGAAAAATAAAATAAGAGCAAATATCGCCCCTAGAGTTCCAATGTGTTCTATGTGCCAGTAGGCACATAGAACACATTGGAACTTAGTGGACGATATGTCAACAAACTACTGTTTTGTCGCTTCCTTAACGACCTAAGGGATGTTACACTATCTGTTGTCTTCTGTGTTTATAAAAACAAAACAATTATTCACGAATTTGGTCCAACTGATTGCGGAAAATGCGTCCGCAAATTTGTTCCCACTATGTTTGTATTGTGTTTCAAACGGGACAAAAACGTTATCCCCGCCAACATGTATAGAGACCTGGATGTCTCATTTAAACACGAGGCTGTGTGTTTAAAAACTGACACCCAGGTATTAAATCTCCATATATACCATACATGTTGGCGGAGATAACTTATTATTATTTGTAAGACTGGAGAATTTTATTATTGCAATAATATCTTATAATTATGCTATGTCAAGGTTTTCATCCATACACCACGCGACTCCATTCTGGCAGTGTGTTTTCTAGATCGTCTTTCTCCATACCTTTGGGGAATGTTTAGACCCACCTTAACAATGTGGTGGAAAAGTTTGATGCAAATTTAATTAAAACGTACAAAAGTTGGGGAGTTACATGTAGCATATTTCTTTATTTCTCATTTCCTTTTATATCATTCTATCATATTCCACGTGAATCATTGCAAGAAAAAACTAAATTAGTTCCTTTCTGAGTATCGGTGTAACAAATCCTATTTACAGACATTTTTGATCACTTGACCAACTTTGTAGGAATGGACTTTTCTAAAACTATTCATTCTTCAACACAGAGAATATCATTTTGCAAAAAACAGTATTTGAAGTGTTGAGAAAATACGAATATTCGTCTATTAATATTTCGTATGATTACACAATTATTAACCCAGAGGCCCTGAATGATATCCCCTTATGGTATCATTGAACTAAATATTTGAATTAGAGTTACCCGCCTTGAAATGATGCAATCTATAAAAATAAGCCACCTTGGGAAAATATATCGTTTCAATAAACGTTTGAAATATTCTATTGACATTCTGCATTATTGTTGAATATTCCGGATAAAAAAAGAGGTTGATTTGATGACTTTTGGACCTAAAAATACAATTTTACTTTTGGTGTATTTTTGTGGGGAATTCCCTGAAAAATATGTGCATGTGCCTTCCTTTCAGTTTTCTTTCTTATTTGTTGCATGACCCCCTGTTTACGGGTCAGAAAAAGTTGTCTGAAGGGCTAAACGTGACAAAGATATTTGAATGCCAAAATTAAAGTGATGTGATCATATTTTGTTTCGCCTGGACTTTATAATGGTTGCCTAAGGGAAATATTTAGTTCTGTGATACCTTATGCACAACTGTAAACATCTTAATGGGCGAGTCAATCTTCCATTTGTGGGGAGGTTCAGTAATATATATTTTACTCCAAGCAGTTGCCTCCCTTCTTCACATTCAACAGACACGTCCCCCCAGAATCACAAAGGGAGAGAACTGCTTGAAGTTTGGGCCAGCGAATGGTTTCCAGTCTTTTTATGGTATTTTGTACTGGGGTTAACTGTTATTTTTACAATACGCAGTAGAATTTATTTATTTATTTATTTATTTATTTATTTATTTATTTATTTATTTATTTATTTATTAGCTCACCTGACTGAAAGTCAGGTTGAAGGTGGTGTTTGGGCGTTTTTCTCCCAAACCACTGGCCGCATATTAATGAAATTTCACGAGAGTAGGGGTTGTATAAGGGCATTTTGATTTTTTGTCAAATTAGGTTTCGGCTCATATTGAGCAGAGGGATGGGGCAAAAATGCTCCAATTCTTAAAAAATCATCTTCTCAAGAACCAGCAATAGCAGAGACTTGATATTTGATATGCAGCTTCCTTTTGAGGTGTAGACTAAAGTTTGTTCAAGAGAAGTTTGTCGGGCATTATTTGCCTTCGTTATGGGAGGGGCAAAAATTTTGGCTACGCCTAAAATTTTATTTTCAGAACCGTCAGGTCGATTTGAACCAAATTTGCTATGAGATGATAATGGGTCATAAGTAGTTGATTGATGCAAAAAAAAAATGTTCTCATTGCCCCTTGGGAACCTCGGGAGCTAAAAATAGGAAAGACATTAAAACTGCCATATCTCCAAAACTACACGGCACAGAGAATTCTTATTTTGTATAAAGCTTACTTTTATCCAGTAGAATAGAAAGGTTAAAAAAAATCCCTATCGGTTTGATCACAAGGTACTTTTTTCAGGACTTTGAAAAAGTGCTGAGTCAGCACTTTTTAACACTGTAGGCAATGGGAAAAAGATTAAAAAATCTTCTTCTCCAGATCCAGCAGACAGAATCTTTTGATATTTGGTATGCAACATTGTAGGGTGGATCTGATTCAAGTTTGTTCAAATCGGCCCCCTGGGTTCATATTTGGGCTTAGTATAGGAGCCCGATTTCGAACTTAGTGCATTTCAGGCAAATTTCTTAAAAAATCTTCTTCTCCAGATCCAGCGGGCAGAATCTTTTGATATTTGGTATGCAACATTGTGGGCTGGATCTGATTCAAGTTTGTTCAAATCGGCCCCCTGGATTCATATTTGGGCTCACTATAGAAGCCCGAATTCGAACTTAGTGCATTTCTGGCAAATTTTTTCAAAAATCTTCTTCTCCAGATCCAGCACGCAGAATCTTTTGATATTTGGTATGCAACATTGTGGGGTGGATCTGATTCAAGTTTGTTCAAATCGGCCCCCTGGATTCATATTTGGGCTCACTATAGAAGCCCGAATTCGAACTTAGTGCATTTCAGGCAAATTTCTTAAAAAATCTTCTTCTCCCGATCCAGCAGGCAGAATCTTTTGATATTTGGCATGCAACATTGTGGGGTGGATCTGATTCAAGTTTGTTCAAATCGGCCCCCTTGGTTTGTATTTGGGCTCATATAGACGCTCGAATTCGAACTTAGTGCATTTCAGGCAAATTTCTTAAAAAATCTTCTTCTCCAGATCCAGCAGGCAGAATCTTTTGATATTTGGTATGCAACATTGTGGGGTGGATCTGATTCAAGTTTGTTCAAATCGGCCCTCTTGATTCATATTTGGGCTCGATGTAGAAGCCCGAAGTCGAACTTAGTGCATTTCAGGCAAATTTCTTAAAAAATCTTCTTCTCCAGATCCAGCAGGCAGAATCTTTTGATATTTGGTATGCAACATTGTGGGGTGGATCTGATTCAAGTTTGTTCAAATCGGCCCCCTGGGTTTATATTTTGGCTCAGTATATAGAAGCTCGAATTCGAACTTAGTGCATTTCAGGCAAATTTCTTAAAAAATCTTCTTCTCCAGATCCAGCAGGCAGAATCTTTTGATATTTGGTTTGCAACATTGTGGGGTGGATCTGATTCAAATTTGTTCAAATCGGCCCCCTGGATTCATATTTGGGCTCACTATAGAAGCCCGAATTCGAACTTAGTGCATTTCAGGCAAATTTCTTAAAAAATCTTCTTCTCCAGATCCAGCAGGCAGAATCTTTTGATATTTGGTATGCAACATTGTGGGGTGGATCTGATTCAAATTTGTTCAAATCGGCCCCCTGGGTTTATATTTGGGCTCAGTATAGAAGCTCGAATTCGAACTTAGTGCATTTCAGGCAAATTTCTTTAAAAACTTCTTCTCCAGATCCAGCAGGCAGAATCTTTTGATATTTGGTATGTAACATTGAGGGGTGGATCTGATTCAATTTTGTTCAAATCGGCCCCCTTGATTCATATTTGGGCTCACTATAGAAGCCCGAATTCGAACTTAGTGCATTTCAGTCAAATTTCTTTAAAAATCTTCTTCTCCAGATCCAGCAGGCAGAATCTTTTGGTATTTGGTATGCAACATTGTGGGCTGGATCTGATTCAAGTTTGTTCAAATTGGCCCCCTGGATTCATATTTGGTCTCACTATAGAAGCTCGAATTCGAACTTAGTGCATTTCAGGCAAATTTCTTAAAAAATCTTCTTCTCCAGATCCAGCAGGCAGAATCTTTTGATATTTGGTATGCAGCATTGTGGGGTGGATCTGATTCAAGTTTGTTCAAATCGGCCCCCTGGGTTTATATTTTGGCTCAGTATATAGAAGCTCGAATTCGAACTTAGTGCATTTCAGGCAAATTTCTTAAAAAATCTTCTTCTCCAGATCCAGCAGGCAGAATCTTTTGATATTTGGTTTGCAACATTGTGGGGTGGATCTGATTCAAATTTGTTCAAATCGGCCCCCTGGATTCATATTTGGGCTCACTATAGAAGCCCGAATTCGAACTTAGTGCATTTCAGGCAAATTTCTTTAAAAATCTTCTTCTCCCGATCCAGCAGGCAGAATCTTTTGATATTTGGCATGCAACATTGTGGGGTGGATCTGATTCAAGTTTGTTCAAATCGGCCCCCTTGGTTTGTATTTGGGCTCAGTATAGAAGCTCGAATTCGAACTTAGTGCATTTCAGGCAAATTTCTTAAAAAAATCTTCTTCTCCAGATCCAGCAGGCAGAATCTTTTGATATTTGGTATGCAACATTGTGGGGTGGATCTGATTCAAGTTTGTTCAAATCGGCCCTCTTGATTCATATTTGGGCTCGATGTAGAAGCCCGAAGTCGAACTTAGTGCATTTCAGGCAAATTTCTTAAAAAATCTTCTTCTCCAGATCCAGCAGGCAGAATCTTTTGATATTTGGTATGCAACATTGTGGGGTGGATCTGATTCAAGTTTGTTCAAATCGGCCCCCTGGGTTTATATTTTGGCTCAGTATATAGAAGCTCGAATTCGAACTTAGTGCATTTCAGGCAAATTTCTTAAAAAATCTTCTTCTCCAGATCCAGCAGGCAGAATCTTTTGATATTTGGTTTGCAACATTGTGGGGTGGATCTGATTCAAATTTGTTCAAATCGGCCCCCTGGATTCATATTTGGGCTCACTATAGAAGCCCGAATTCGAACTTAGTGCATTTCAGGCAAATTTCTTAAAAAATCTTCTTCTCCAGATCCAGCAGGCAGAATCTTTTGATATTTGGTATGCAACATTGTGGGGTGGATCTGATTCAAATTTGTTCAAATCGGCCCCCTGGATTCATATTTGGGCTCAATATAGAAGCTCGAATTCGAACTTAGTGTATTTCAGGCAAATTTCTTAAAAAAAATGTTCTTCTCCAGATTCAGCAGGCAGAATCTTTTGATATTTGGTGTGCAACATTGTGGGGTGGATCTGATTCAAGTTTGTTCAAATCGGCTCCCTAGATTCATATTTGGGCTCACTATAGAAGCTCAAATTCGAACTTAGTGCTTTTCAGGCAAATTTCTTTAAAAATCTTCTTTTCAAGATCCAGCAGGCAGAATCTTTTGACATTGGGTATGCACCATGCTTAGGGGGGTGAGATTCAAGTTTGTTCAAGCCAAGTCTCTAGGTCCATATTTGGACTCACTGTAGGAGCTTGAATTATAATTTAGTTCAAAATGAGGAATTTTCTTTAAAATCTTCTTCAGATCCAGCAGTCGGAATGTTTTGGTCTTTGGTGTGCAGCATCCTTAGGGGGTGAGGTTCAAGTTTGTTAAAGCCAAGTCCCCGTGGGAGCCCGAATTATAACTTAGTCCAATATGAGGAATATTCTTTAAAAATCTTCTCTTTTTTTTAGATCCACTGGTCAGAATCTTTGGATATTTGGTATAAGCTTTTCTTAGGAGGAGCAGATGCAACTTGTTGAAATCAATTCTCTGGGTTGATATTTAGGCTACCATGTCAGGTGAGCGCCCTCAGGCCCCTTGGGGCCTCTTGTTTATTTATTTATTAATTTATTTATTTATTTATTTATTTATTTATTTATTAACGTCACATCTTTCTGCACAATGGCTAATCCTGACCGCTACCTGGTCAAAAACTCAAGTCCAACCAATCGTATACATCCATGAGAATGCTGATAAAACACACTCAACTACGGGTTCCAGCAAGGCAAAACTAGGCCCGGCGTCCGCCACCATTAAAATTATCCAAAATTTCTAACATTAGTTCACGTGTGTGGGCATAACCGCGTATTTTTCATTCACAGTTTACAATAAACAGAGTAATCATCTTATAGTCTTGATATTCATTTTTAGCTCAACTTTGGCGAAGCCAAATTTGAGCTTATGCCATGGCCAGTTGTCCGTCGTCCGTCTGTCCGTCCGGCCGTCTGTCCAGGCCACCTAAACCTGTTTAGGAGCTATTATTTCTAGGAGATTAGTCGAAATTAGGGTAGTATTAGGGTTAGGAGAGGGGTGGGGTTAGGGTTAGGGTAGCCCCAGGGCAGGGCTAAAGGTTGGAGGGGGTTAGGGCCCAGGGGGGTGGGGGTTGGGATCAGGGGTGGGGTTTTAGTTTTTATAGCTCCTAAACCAAAAAATAGCCCCTAATCCTTTTGGTCTGGCTAGGGTGGGGTTAGGGTCAGGGGTGGGGTTGGGTTAGGGTTAGGGTTAGGGGTAGCCCCAGAGTAGATCTTAAGGTTGGGAAGGGTTAGGTCCCAGGGGGTGGGGGTTAGGGTCAAGGGTGAGGTTTTAGGGTTTAGGGTCAGGGTAGGATAGGGTTAGGGTTAGTGTGTGGATTTTGAGTGGATGGGGTGGGGTTAGGGTTAAATATAAGTTCTAGGGTGGAGGGGTTGGGGATCTGGCTAAAATAATAAGGTGATGGACATATAAAATGTTTTTTTCGTAGCCCTTAAACTCAAATAGTTGGGTCTGTCCCTCTGTCCGTCTGTCCATCAACAATTCAATAGAGGCCGTATTTATGAACCGGTCTTTACGAAACTTCTTGGGTACCTTTGTTATGACCGTGGGACAAGAACGAGTGTTTTGGGGTCCGATCCGAAATTCAAGTTGGCCGCTGGCGGCCATTTTGTACAGACTTAGGTGCAATCAGATTTTTGCGCAGAACTTCCATATGAAAGTGCTGATTTGAATAATTTTTTGCATAAATGTTTAGTACCATGGGATACATCACATATAATACGGGTTTTTTTCTCGTACGTAAATTATGCAAATTAGACTAACTTTGATGTATTTAGTGTTACTTTCAGCACTGTAAGTGCAAATGCCAATACGGATCGGGCTAGAGGCCGTATTTATAAACCGATCATTACGAAACTTCTTGGGTACCTTTGTTAAGACCGTGGAACGAGAAACGAGAACGAGTGTTTTTGGGTGCGATCCGAAATTCAAGATGGCCGATGGCAGCCATTTTGTACAAAATTAGGTGCAATCAGGTTTTTGCACAGAACTTCCATATGAAAGCGCTGATTTGAAATTTTTTTGTGTGAATGTTTAGTACCATGGGATACATCACATAGAATACGGGTTTTTTTTCTCGCGCAGAAATTAGGCAAATTAGATGAACTTTGATTTTTTCAGTGCTACTTACACACAGTAAGTACACATGTCAATACGGCTCGGGCTAGAGGCTGTATTTATCAACCGATCTTCACGAAACTTCTTGGGTACCTCTGTTATCACCTTGGGACGA
This sequence comes from Pictodentalium vernedei, assembly GCA_031216915.1. Taxonomy (NCBI): domain Eukaryota; kingdom Metazoa; phylum Mollusca; class Scaphopoda; order Dentaliida; family Dentaliidae; genus Pictodentalium; species Pictodentalium vernedei. Next base: position 314,381,585 of record CM062297.1, read on the forward strand.
GAACGAGTGTTTCTGAGTGCGGTCCAAAATTCAAGATGGCTGCCAGTGGCCATTTTGTACCGAAATTAGGTCTAATCAGTTTTTTGTACACACCTTCTATACGGCTCAGGCTAGAGGCCGTATTTATGAACCAGTCTTTACGAAACTTCTTGGGTACCTTTGTTATCACCGTGGGATGAGAACGAGTGTTTTTGGGTGTGGTCCGAACTTCAAGATTCTCACCAGCAGCCGTTTTGTACCAAAATTAGTGCAATCAGTCTTTTGTACAGAACCTCTGTATGAAAGTTCTGATTTGAATAAATTTTTGTATGAATGTTTAGTAAAATGGAATACATGACATACAGTACGGGTTTTTTTCTCGTGCAGAAATTATGCAAATTAGATGAATTTTGATTTATTTAGTGCTACTTATACACTGTAAGTGCACTTGTCAATACGGCTCGGGCTAGAGGCTGTATTTATCAACCGATCTTTACAAAACCTCTTGGGTACCTTTGTTATCACCTTGGGACGAGAACGAGTGTTTCTGAGTGCGGTTCAAAATTTAAGATGGCTGCCAGCGGCCATTTTGTACCGAAATTAGGTCCAATCAGTTTTTTGTCACAACTTCTATACAGCTCGTATTTATGAACTGATCTTCACAAAACTTCTTGGGTACCTTTGTTTTCACCTTGGGACAGGAATGAGTGTGTTTTGGGGTGCCTTTGTTATCACGGTGCTATGAGAACAAATAGTTTGGGGTTCAGTCAGACCCACTCTGGGACTCAAAGATTTCTTTTCTAGTTTAGCATCTGACTGTCACCCACCTTTACAATACTTTACCTATACATGTGTTACAGGCTACGGTCAGTATTTATGTACAGATCGTTACAACACTTTATATGTACCTTTGTTATCAGGTCATTACCTAGATGTTTGTCATTGCTGTGTCACATACTATACATGTAAATGTCTTGACAAGTTGAGCTACAGTGTCATTGACACTTTCATTACACATAGATATTGTTTATTAGTTGTCTTCACTATCCTCCCGATTGCCCATGCTGGGGCACTGTGGCGCCCTGTACTAAGGCGTACTGCTCGAAGTTGGTTCACTTGCCTTCAACTGCTTCTAATTCTGCTTGTGTAGAGGTAGTAAATTGGCGAGTCTGACAGCTGTTGGCCACTAGTTGGAGGTTCTCCCCGAGTACTCGGGCTTTCTGCACTCGTAATTCTGCCTCATACGATGTGACCATGTCTGCTGAAAGTGTCGTTGAAGCCCAACAAACAAACCAGCAAATAAACTTCGGTATCCTGTTGCCAGTGTAAGAAAATGATATTGAATGTAACGTGTCATTTAGATTACCACGTTATGCCATTTATTGTCCCAGTTTATTGTCTGAAAATACCCTGGAGGCGGATACGTGACAACCGTTACTTATTCCCAGTTCCTTATTCGAAATTCGTCATCAGCCGATAATTAGTTTATAACGAATGTCGAATAAGGAACTGGAAATATATAACGGTTGTCACGCCCGTCTGGTAGATCAGGGTACTGCGGCTGACCGCTGGCGGGTTCTGTAATGGCCCTTACAGAACAAATATATGCTACATCAGGGTATTGTCCTAAAGTACCCTGGTATTGCTGGGTAGCACCCTGAAGTACCAGTGTATTTTGGCGAACTTGCATTGTCGCAATATCCTGAATTGTCTGAAAATACCCTGGTATTCCGAGGCACTAACACTCGTCGTTTTAGGAGAATATGATATATTCAGCAAAATATACATTTTATCATCAATAAACATACGAATTGTTTGCTATTGAGAGTATAATATATATTTACTGTATATATTAAATTCTGCTGACACGACGAGTGCCAATGTACCAATGCACTGCGGCTGGTTGGTTCTGCAAAATGCTCCTTACAGAACAATGGCATGCCAAACGATAGCACTATCCCAAAATGGGTAATTCGGGACAATACTAAGATATGCCATGTTATCGTTAAGTAAGAGACTCACACAACCCGGGGAATTTTAATACCCAGGAACCCCCGACTATTTAGATGGATTCCCAAGCTCGTCCTTATCACAATCAGTCCTGGACACGCATCTGAAATAAATATAGATTATGTTGATGTAGACATTTTCTGTTTCAGGTAATATGGGCTGTTGTGGTAGTACTCCGATAGAAAATCCAATCATCGAAGGTCCTCCAGAGCAGTTTCCGAAGTTCGGACCTCCAGTGGAACATATCTTCATTAATAAACCTGTCAAAAATAGCTATAAGACAACAATGGCGACTAGTGTCCGTTATACGTCAAATACAAACTTAGTATATCCCGATCTAGCTGAACAATACAATCTAGGTTACAGGTTTCTGGAGTTTTTGCCATTTCCGTATCAACTTAATGTCTGCGGATTCAGTACTACCTGGCAAGTATACCAAGCAATATTCTATAAGGACCCAACAGAGGAGCCAGGTAATAACTGGCAGTTACACGTTGAGGAGTCGTCATACACATCAGATACTTTATTCACTCCGCGAACGCTTACTATAATGACAACAACATACACTATGGACGACCTGTTTGCCAAGTTGAACCAGCTTACATCAAATGGGGCGAGATATTTAGGTTTAACACAAACAGGATTGGACAGGAAATCCTTTGGATCACAAAATCAGAAAATGAAAAGCGGTAAGTTCAACATTATAAATTAGTGTGACGAGTTGAGGGTAAATGGTCTGAGGTTTGAACACAAGCGTCTCGGTTGAACATAAGCTCCGCGCCGCAAACCTCAGACCATGTTACCCTCAACTCGTCACAATAATGTATATGTTCCAATAAGACACTGCACATAGCCCAAAATCTACATCGTGAAACACGAGAGGCTTATTTACTAAACATGTGATCATGAAGAGTTGCCTTGTTCAAGGCAACTTTTAACGATCACAGGTTTAGTAAATAAACTAGTTCTCATCGGAACACGGTGCTAGCTGAAACAGTGGAGTGGACACGACAAGCTGGTTACTATCCTTCAAATTGAAATCACCGGTCTCCAGCCGGAACAGGTGTGGGACAGTACTTGTCTGGGACATTAGTATGGCCCCATGCCATGAAATTACTCGCGTTCCATTCCCCCTTTATATATCGTACATGATCTGCTACATGTGTAACTTCCGTAACAATTTTGATCACTGTCTGTTTGCAATTTTTTTAAGGGGGGTGGCAGGTAGACAGCCAATCTGGCTATGTCACCTCCCTCAGTATGCATATAAACAATTTTAAAAAATATATTTGTAATGGCTTTTTATGTACACTGAAATGAAGAATATCTGTCTACCCCTCGCGTATCCACGACGCACTGGATTAATAATCAATAAAGCAGATAAAACCTTTTCATCTTAGTTCAAATCGTAAATCGGTTTGTAATTTAAACAACACTTCATCCGGAACACTTTTTCGTTTAAACGAAAACTTTTTCGTTTAAACGAAACCACTTTCGTATACACGAAAACTTTTTCGTTTAAACGAAACCACTTTCGTATATACGAAAACTTTTTTGTTTGAACGAAAACTTTTTCATTTAAACGAAAACTTTTTCGTTTAAACGAAACCACTTTCGTATATACGAAAACTTTTTCGTTTAAACGTAAACTTTTTCGTTTAATCGAAATTTTTTTCGTTTAAACGAAAGCTTTTTCGTTTAAACGAAACCACTTTCGTATATACGAACAATTTTTCGTTTAAACGAAAACTTTTTCGTTTAAACGAAAACTTTTTCATTTAAACGAAACCATTTTCGTATATACGAAAACTTTTTCGTTTCAACGAAACCAGTTTCGTATATCCTTTATTTTTACTTTATTTTTTTTTATTTTACGACATGAGCATTGTATACAAAATAAACATTTCTGAGTACAAAGTTTTAATAACAGAATTCTTTCTGCACATATCGTAGGGAGACGACATAGCCAGATTGGCTGTCTACCTGTCATCCCCCAAAGAAAAAACAAAACAAAACATATGTTCTTGCTTCAACACTGCGAATGGACTAAGGACCAGGAACACTGCTGCCCAGCGTCTGAGAACACTGCGGGTGATGTCGCTCACCCATAGACTTGGTGGTTCATCACGGTGGATTTATTTGAAGACGAGATAACCAGGTATTATCCAATAGTCTAATAGTCCGATGAGCTACTGATCAAACTGACTAATCAACCAACTACTGAAACAGCCAACCATTCTTTGAATTTATTAATTTAGTTACCCATTTGGTTTTAATTTTTTATTCAATTATTTATTGTGTGTTTAAGTCCCCTTCGCCATGTCCTACGATTAATACGTATAAAGTCTTAGATCTGCGCTTACACCTATATTATCCGAGCGCTAATAAAATAACACCCGGGCAAAACCAGCATTGTCGGAAGAGTGCGACTCCTCACTCCTGTTGAACTGAATTGTCCAATATTCTTCTCGAGTTTGCCTCGTTGATAAAGGTGATAGTTAATGTGAAAAGGTGCGAACTTATTCATAGAATTACGTGCTTTGTGCTACTTCAATTTTGTTCATACACAGCAGTCTGGGCAATACGGATTATTACATTGAGTACTGTCAGCATACGGAGACAAAAGTTTTATTGTTAGATTCTTTTTAAACTTGATTCTATTATTTAGATTTTGCAGATCCATGTCTAAATTGTTCCATATTTTAGGGAATGCAAATATCGGTAACTTATCTAAGCATTTTTTACGAGTTCTGTATACGCGCATTTGTCCCACTTGCCTCGTGTTCATACGAGATATATTTTCTAAAATACTAAAATAGTCATTAAATGACATTGGGAGATTGCCATGTTTCCAATCAAATATAAAAAGGCAAGTTTGTAATTTGAACAGGTCAGTAACTTTTAGAATCCTATCCTTTAGAAATAGTGGGTCAGTGTGCGAGTTATATTTTTTGTTATTTATAATTCGTATGGAACGTTTCTGCAATTTCAACAATTTATTAACTGCCCTCGAACTGCCCCATATATGAATGCCATATACTAGATGGCAGTGGACTGTAGAATAATATAACGTTTTCAATGCCTGGTGTGGTAGTATTTTTTTACCTTGTTCAAAGCATAATTTGCCCATCTTAACTTCGAACAAATTGTGGAAATGTGCGCTTGGTATGTTAGGTTTTCCTCAATACTTATGCCTAAAAATTTCAAAGATTTCTCATCTTGATTTGACCCTACTCGTACAATTTTTTGGTCATTAATGAAGATATCTGGATACTTGCACCTTCTCTTACTAGGAGTGGGATCCAAAAGAATATACTTGGTTTTACGTGCATTTAGAACTAGCTGATTTGCTGAGCACCATTCATATAAGTTTTTCAATTCATTATTAAATCTAGTGCCCAGGAGATCAACATTAGAGTCTGAATCATAGACTGTTGTATCATCTGCAAATGATAACAGATTTAGTGATGTTGAAGAACAAATATCATTAATATATAGAAGAAATAGTGTAGGTCCGAGTATAGAACCCTGAGGAACACGACACTTTATTTCCATTAGATCGGATTTTTGATCACCGTATTTAACATACTGAACCCTGTCCGACAGATAACTTTTGAACTAGTTGTTGCTGATGCCTCTAAAGCCATATTTATCTAGTTTGGTGAGCAGGATGTCGTGATTAATTGTATCAAATGCCTTCGAAAGATCCAGGAATATAGCCATTGTTTTATTATTACCTTCAGTGTTATTTTCCCATCCTGTATGTTTCAGGAGTTGCATTATTGGGTGTATAGTAGAGTGATATTTTCTAAAACCATATTGGTGTTGGTATAACATGCCAAATTTATCAAGATAACTTGTGATTCTATTCGACATGAGTTTTTCTAATACTTTAGAAAAGACTGGTAGAACACTGATGGGCCTATAATTATCAAGTTTCTGGTCATCACCACTTTTAAAAATTGGAATTACCTTAGCAATTTTCATTCTATTTGGGACACTCCCATGTACGAACGAGTTGTTAATGATATGCGACAGCGGTACGGCCGTTATGTTAATTATTTTTTTAAGAAGGCTAGTCGTCATACCATCGCAATCATCACTATTTTTGGACTTCATTAAACTTGTGACATTTATTACCTCTTGTGGTGAAGTTGGAGTTATAAAAAAATTATGTGGAGAATTATTTTTCATGTATTCAAGAAAATGTTTTTGAGGTTTCTTTATTTGTTCACTCGTGCGCTCTCCAATAGGGACGAAAAAGCTATTGAACTCTTGGGCTATTTCAGCAGGCTCCCTTATTTCCTTACCATCTTCGCTTACAAAAGAGTAACGTAATCCAGTCACTCGTTTTGTTTTGTGAATGGCTTCATTTAAGACAGTCCATGTTTTCCGCAAATTGGTTTTATTTTCTAATAAGATATTTTTATAATACATAGCTTTAGTTTGTCTTTTTATTTTATTGAATATTCTACAATAATTTTTGTAATTTGCAATATTCTGTTCTGTAGGACATTTTAGTTTTTTGTTATAAAATTTGGATTTAGTGTGTGATGAGATTGATAGCTCTTTGGTCATCCATGGGTTGTGCTTGACTAATCCTTTTTTTAGTGCGATGCGTTTTATCGGAAAAGCATTTTCAAAGGCTGTGGAAATAATGGCTGAAAACGTGTCATAGGCTAAATTTGGACAGTCTGTCTCCAAGACGGTTGAAAAGTCTGTTTGAGACAAAATTGTTTTGAAGGTTGCTATGCTATCTGCATTTATCTTGCGCTTTTCGATGTATGACGTAAAATCTTTAATCACGTTATGAGTTTCAACATAGAAAATTCCGAAGTGGTCAGAGACACCTGTAATGATTATACCAGAAAAACAGTTGGATGATAAGTTATTTGTGAAGATATGATCAATTAGTGTGGCTGAGTGACTAGTTACTCTCGTTGGTTTGGTGATAAAAGGTAAAAAACCCTGGCTGAACATAATATCTATGTAGTTATCCGTATTAGTGTGTACTCCTGATTTCAGAAGATCAATGTTGAAATCTCCCATGATATAGGATTTTTTATTTTCATGATTTATCATTTCCGTTAAGTCGGTTAGTTTTGACAGAAAGAAGTCAATATCTGCTTTCGGTGGTGTATTAGGTCTGTATATTACTCCTACTAATTTAATGGATTTCTTTAGTTTAATTTCAATGAAAAGGGATTCGAAGACATGTGGAATGAACACAGAAAGGTCTTCTCGTATTTGGAAATCTATGTGGTCTTTAATGAAAATTCCAACACCACCACGACCATTATCTCCATCGGGTCTTGTATTCTTAATAAGGGGGTGGTACCCGTTTATTGTGTATGATGAGTTGGGGGGAATTTGGAATATCTCTGTTAGTCCTATCACATCAAAAGTATTACAAGAGCCCTGTACCTCGTACAATAGATCATGTAAAGAATCCCAGTGGGCTTTAAGACTCTGACAGTTTAAATGAAATATTGAAAATCTTTCATAACCATTGTTAATTTTTGAGAAGACATCTTTTGGTGAGTAATATTTCCTTTCATTCTGAAATTCGAAGAGTGGGGAATCCTCACTAGCATTCGCGTTGTTTGTTCTCCGACTACATGTATACTTAAAATCATATTCTTCCTTACTCTGGATCTCGTCAATCGATACGTTACCCGCCATCGTTCCAGATAAAGCCACCAAGTCGTCCAGTGAACAAGTAAATCAATGAATATTCATCACGGATGGCACCTACCCGAGTGCCATCAGACGAAAGGCCGCAGGTAGTTTCTACTCGATATTTGAAGGTCCAATGCAGTGTTGTATGACTTGTTTTGGCGAAGAAACAACAGTAAAATAAAAATAATAATAACAAGAACGTATATACAATTTCCATTGTTTATAAGTGGCTGACCTTGTGGATGAGGGCGGGGAATAACCTGCAGTAGATATTCTATCAATGTGGGATCACTCTCTTAGAAGATTGAGGATTCGAAAAATTAAAACCGAAATTTTTACCTCAACTGACTGTTCAAGTGGTTTTTGACAGAAAGAAGTTAATGTCTGCTTTCGGTGGTGAATTAGGTCTGTATATTACTCCCACAAAGTGGGAAATTCGAAGAGGTAGGTAGATATTTGTGTGGTTACCCCTCGGTGGAATGAGTGAGCTCATTCCACCGACGGGTCACAAGCTATGCCTCTGAGACAAAAGGTGAAAACATAATTTAATTTGAATGTCGATTTTTGAGAATAGAGCTGAGCGGTTCCGGCTGAGAAACACTTACAGAAAATGAGATCTTCAGGTTTTTATATATTTCTTTTCCTGGTACTCCCGAGCAGATTCTAACAAAATTATTTTTGAATAACTAAGACAAAAGATGAAAATATAATTTAATTTGGCCGAGAAACATTTCCCCCCCCCCTCCCAAAAAAAAAAAAAAAAATGAGATCTTCGGGTTTTTATATATTTTTATATATTTCTTTTCCTGGTACTCCCGAGTAGGGTTTAACAGAAATTATTTTTGTATAACTAGATGTTCCCCATCTCCCGTCCCAAAGACACTGCCGCCGACCACACACTGGAGAAATCCAGGTGAGATCATTCCAATGATGGGTCACAGGCCATGCTTCTGAGACAAAAGATGAAAACATAATATAATTTGAATGTCGATTTTTAAGAATTAGACTGGGTGATTTGGCCGAGAAACATCTTCAGAAAATGGGAAGCAACAGTAATACAAAAATAACAAGAACGTATATACAATTTCGATTGTTTATAAGTGGCTGACCTTGTAGATGAAGGCGGTGGAGAACCTTCAGTAGATATTCTACCAATGTGGGATCACTCTCTTGGAAGATTCTGGATTCGAAAAATTAAAACCAGTTGACTGTTCAGGTTTCTCTTTTAACGACTGAGAATTTTCAAACAAGTTTTTGAATGACTAAAAGTCTTCATCTCCCGCCTCAGAAACACAGCCACCGACCACCCACCCTCTGGAACGAGCCCAGTGAGCCAATTTCAATGAGGGATCACAGACTAAGTCTATGGGACAAAAGATGGAAACACAATCAAGTTTAAATAGCGATTTCTGTGAATAAGGTTGATCGACTGAGTGAACTCATTCCACCGAGTTGTCGCAAGCTATGCGTCTGAGACAAAAGGTGAAAAACATAATTTAATTTGAATGTCGATTTTTGAGAATAGGGCTGAGCGGTTCTAGCCAAGAAACACTTTCAGAAAATGAGATCTTCAGGTTTTTATAAATTTCTTTTCCTGGTACTCCCGAGCAGATTTCCGGTGAGATCATTCCAATGAGGGATCAAAAGCTATGCTTCTGAGACAAAAGATCATAACATAATATAATTTGAATGTGTATTTTTAAGAATAACACTGGGAAGTGGGAGTCTACACTTAGTCTATAGGGGTCACAAGCTAGCTATGCTTAGGAGACAAATATTGAAAACAAAACGAAATTTGAGTAACAATAGTTTCTCTCTATGTGAGCTGGAAGCAGGTAAGGAATCTCGAACGGACTGCAGGAAACACTCACAGAAGAAAAAAAAAATTTTTTTTCTTCAGTAGATTTTTAATAAGTATTCGTCATGAATATATTTTCTGGAGACAGGAAGGGAATCTCGAAAGGACTGCAGGAAACACTCACAAAAAAAAAATGTTCTTTGGTAAATGTTTAGTAAATATTCATCATGGATGGCAGGCAGGGATTCTCAAAAGACAGCAACGGATAACTGAGTATCCCCATCTCCCGCCTCAAGAGCACAGCCCCCAACCACCCACAGGAACAAGCCCGGTGAGCTCATTCCAATGAGGGGTCAGAAGCTATGTCTCTGAACGGACCGTAGGAAACACTCGCAGAAAAAGTTTTCTTTAGTAAATTTTAAATAAATTTTAAATAAATATTCATCATGGATATATTTACTGGAGACAGGTAAACACATCCATGATGAATATTTATTTCCAAAAAATTTTTCTTTAGTAGATTTTAAATAAACATTCATCATGGATACATTTACTAGAGACAGGTAGGGAATCTCAAATGCGGACTGCAGGAACCATTCACAGAAAAAAAAAATTATCTTTAGTAAATTTTTAATAAATATTCCTCACGGATGGCTGGCGTGGAATCTCGAACGAACAGCAACAGGTAACTAAATATCCCCACCTCCTGCCTCAAGAACACAGCCCCCGACCACCCATCGGAACAAGCCCGGCGAGCTCATTCCAATGAGGGCTCAAAAGCTGTGTACCCGAGATAAAAGGTGAAAGCATAATTTATTCTGAATGTCGATTTTTGAGAATAGGGTTGGGCGGTTCTGGCCGAGAAACTCTTTCAGAAAAAGAGATCTTAGGGTTCACTTGACTGTTCAGGTTTCTCTTTTAACAACTGAGAAATTTTCAATAGGGTTGGGCGGTTCAGGCCGAGAATCTCTTTCAGAAAAACAGATTTTCGGGTTCCCTTGACTATTCAGATTTCTCTTTTAACAATTTAACTGAGAATTTGAATTTGAATTTTATAGATAGTACTTCGTCAGTACAGAAGATATTCATAAAGGAGATTTTTGTATAACTAAAAAGAATAACAAAAAAACGTTTTTGAATGACTGAATATCTTCATCTCCTGTCCCGAAGACACAGCCCCAGACCAGATACTGGAACGGGCCCGGTGAGCCCATTTCAATGTGCAGTCACAAGCTATTTCTCCGAGACAAAAAACGAAAACATAGTAGAATTTGAATTTTAGAGATAGTATTGCTAAGTTTGCCTTCACCCTTGGATAAGGGGTTAACTAAGTTCATACCACTTATTGTGAACGAGATAGCTTAGGACTCCAGTCCAATGTATTGTTGCACTGAAAGTTGCGACTGTTTTTCTAAAGTTGAGAAATCTGTGTCCAAGTCAATTGTCACAATCTTGTTGTTAATGAGTTTAGCAATTATTTTTCCGTTGTTGGACCAAACTTCCTTCACAAATGACTGTTTTTTTACCAAAATGACTGTTTTTTATAAAAACCTTTTCGTTTAAACGAAAATTGTTTCGTTTAAACGAAACCAGTTTCATATATACGAAAACCTTTCCGTTTAAACGAAAACTTTTTCGTTTAAATGAAAACTTTTTCGTTTAAACGAAAACTTTTTTGTTTAAACGAAAACTTTTTCGTTTAAACGAATCCACTTTCGTATATACGAAAACTTTTTCGTTTAAACGAAAACTTTTTCGTATGTACGAAACCACTTGTTAGGCCCGTCTTCTGCTTTTTAACATGCAATACACTTACGCGCCACCAAAGATGAAGGATGGCCGACAACATAGGACGAAGTGAAATACGCGCAAGACCCCTCATCACGGCGCAAGACCCCACACCTGTTGCTGTCAGCAAGGGATGGAAGGCATCTCGGCGGAGGGAGGGGGGGGAGGCATAAAGATGTTGGTAAAGACATGAAATTCAGATGTCTTTTGAGCCTATAAAGCCAGCCATAAAAAGTGCTTAACAATGCATGGAGATTGAGGATGGGGCATCACTTGAACTTGGCCCGGGCGGCAATATTGGCCTATGCTTATCCGCTACTGGCACAATCTTGGACTCCAAGGTGGAAGGACCTGGGGAGGATGGGGTCAGTGGCTTCGGTCTGGAGTAACGCACCCCACCCGCCCCAAATAATTAGGCCAGCATTGCCCCCGCCCCCACCCACCCACCCACCCACCTCTAAATAAATTTCAAACAGCTACTAAGGATTTCCAACCCCAATCTTTCCTTAGGAGACTCCAAAACCCTTGATAGTGCTTCGAAATTTAAGAACATTTTCGATAGACCCAGACTCCCACCGGTCCAATGGACTCATTATTCTTCGGGAGGCTTCAGAATTGCTCTCAACGCGTCACTGCTTGAAAATTTTACCAAGGGAGGACATCCGGACACCTATCAATGGCTTCACCTTCCCCTCAGGAGGCATCAGAATGAGAATCGCCCAGAGAGTTTAATAATTATATTTCAGGGAAGGGGCCTCGGATCCAGTAGCGCCGCTACAGTGGGGGTGGGGGGTGGGGCGGTTGCCCCAGAACATTGACTTTGCCCCCTCCCCCATTTTCCACCTGTCCATCAGTGACACATCCACACACCTCTCTTACACACACACACTGATTCTCTTTTCTTTATTTCTATACAAAACTCAGCTGATGAATATATCCATTTGCAAGTTCGGATGCAGATACTTTTGATCCATGTACGTTCATAAACGTAATTTACAATTTTTTTTTTAAATATGGGAAGCGTTTCTCGATTTTCGACGTCCAAAAATGTGAAGATTTACCCAAAAGGCACCAGGAGATCTCATTTGATTTTTTATCTGGGAGTAGAATCCCCCCACCCAACACTCCGCGCTAGAAAGAACAGGAGTCCTGTTCGATTATTTTCTGTCATTGTCGGGTTTACAATGCACCGCAGGATGACGCCACTTCCCACTCCGGCTAGCCCTTCGAGATAATACCACGGCATAGTACCCCCCCCCCCCCACACACACCCACACACCCACACACACTCAATTGGAATTCTCCCCGCGACTGGGCCGGATTCTCATACATGGTGTTGGTAAGTAGGTCTAGTGGACCTGTCTGTTGGGAGGTTAAGACCATATGTTTTCTCACAAAAAATAATCCGTGCGCATGGAAGAATAATACGTGCAAAAAATATATGGTCTTCTCGACCCCCCCCCCCCCCCTTACCCCCCCCCCCCCCCCCCCCCCCCACTGTCCGAACATACAGACCCACAAGGGAAACTTACCAACGCCATGCAAGGGAATCTGGTCTAGTGGCGGAATTAGAATCTCTACTTAGCTTGGAGGGGGGGGGGGGGGTTGCATTTGGGGACGGGGCGGGGGATGGGTCGATATGCCGCAGGTGGGGACGATTGCAATTGGGGATGGGGGTCGATATGCCACAGGTATATCCAAAAGGCCGGAGAAAGGGAGGGGAAGGTATAGGCCGGTGTATCAACCCTTCCATTGGGGGGACCCGGGCAGTGGAGGCTCCGGAGACTTTTCCGCAATGGGGTGGGAGAGGGGTTGTGCAAGTATGGCACATAATTTCCATTAATAAGGGGGGGGGGGAGTCCTTAGTATCATACCATTGCGTTTTTGAAGCAAGAGCAAGCGTTGGAGGTTTGTTGGAGGGTTTTTTCGGGATGGGGGTTTCAATTTTTATTACATCGGCGAGGAGAGCCCCCCCCCCCCCCCCCCCCCTGGGGGGGGGGGGGGGATTTTACTCCCAGATAAAAAATCAAATGAAATCTTCTGGAGCTTTTAGGGTAAATCTTCACATTTTTGTACGTCGAAAATCGAGAAACGCTTCCCATATTTAAAAAAAATACGTTTATGAACGTACATGCCTCAAAAGTATCTGCATCCGAACTTGCAAATTGATATGTTCATCAGCTGAGTTTTGTATAGAAATAAAGAAAAGAGAATCAGTGTGTGTGTGTGTGTGAGGTGTGTGGATGTGTCACTGATGGACAGGTGGAAAATGGGGGAGGGGGGTAAAGTCAATGTTTTGGGGCAAATGCCCTCCCATACAGCCCCCCCCCCCTCCGCCACTGTAGCGGCGCTACTGCATCCGAGGCCCTTTCCTTGAAATATAATTATTTAACTCTGTTGGCGATTCTCATTCTGATGCCTCCTCAGGGGAAGATGAAGCCATTGATAGGTGTCCGGATGTCCTCCCTTGGTAAAATTTTCAAGCAATGAAGCGTTGAGAGCAATTTTGAAGCCTCCTGAAGAATAATGAGGCCATTGGACCGGTGGGAGTCTGGGTCTATCGAAAATGTTCTTAAATTTCGAAGCACTATCAAGGGTTTTGGAGTCTCCTAAGAAAAGATGGGGGTTGGAAATCCTTAGTGGCTGTTTGAAATTTATTTGGAGGTGGGTGGGTGGGGCGGGGCGGGAGCAATGTAGGCCTAATTATTTGGGGCGGGTGGGGTGCGTTTCTCCAGACCGCAGCCACTGACCCCATCCTTCCCAGGTCCTTCCACCTTGGAGTCCAAGATTGTGCCTGTAGCGGATAAGCATATGCCTATATTGCCGCCCGGGCCAAGCTCAAGTGACGCCCCATCCTCAATCTCCATGCATTGTTAAGCATTTTTTATGGCTGGCTTTATAGGCTCAAAAGACATCTGAATTTCATGCTTTTACTAACATCTTTATGCCCCCTCCCCTCCCCCGAGATGCCTCCCATCCCCGCCACGCACATACACCTGCTGACAGCAACAGGGGTGGGGTCTGGCACAGTGATGTGGGGTTTTGCGCATATTTCACTTTGCCATAGGTTATCGTCCATCCTTCATCTTTGGTGGCACGTAGGTGTATTGCATGTTAAAAAGCAGAAGACGGGCCTAACAAGTGGTTTCGTATATACGAAAAAGTTTTCGTTTAAACGAAAAAGTTTTCGTTTAAATGAAAAAGTTTTCGTTCAAACGAAAAAGTTTTCGTATATACGAAAGTGGTTTCATTTAAACGAAAAAGTTTTCGTTTAAACGAAAACGTTTTTGTTTAAACGAAAAAGTTTTCGTTTAAACGAAAAAGTTTTCATTTTTTTTCCACGTGGCAGTAGTACGCTTCCGTAGCTGCACACGTGAAACATCCAGAAAAATGAAGCGGTTTGCTGGTCACTCCGTTGATGAAGCAGTTACGAAACGGGCGGCGTCATTTCAAATATTCCGCGTTGTGACGTCAAAGTGTAATATTTGCCATTTGAACCGTAAACATAGAATATACTAAGCGAGCTCTTGTCCAATCAGAGAAGGAGGATTTTTGTCTTATTGGAACATTGCTTTTTGTAATCATTCGTTTGATCGTGAGGTGACGGGTTCAGTGGTGGTTTGTATTTTCAGAGAAAGGTGAACAATGCCGAGGTTATTTCTAACCTTTCAGCTATATCTAACTGGTATTGTGCTGAAAGCTCATATTTGGTCTTTATTCTTAGGTGCGGGTACCACAACTGGAAGGCCTCGTGTACTGTAGATACTCTTCATAATATGTGTGGAGCTGAATTATAAGCTCACCTGACTGAAAGTCAGGCGAGCTATAGTGATCACTCACCGTCCGTCGTCCGTTGTTCGTGAAGATGGTGTTTGCGTCTTCTCCAAAAAAAAACTCTGAACCGATTCAAGTGAAATTTGAGATAGTTATGACATCGCATTTTGATTTTGTTCAAATCAAGTTGACTCACCCCTCGGTAGGGCCACGCCCAAAAAGTGTGTTTAAATCTTAAAAAATCTTCTCATGAACCAGAAGGAGCAAAATTTGATATTTGGTGTTCAACTTCCTTGTGAGGTGTAGATTTATTCAAGAGAAGTTCGAGGAGATATATTTGCCGTCGTTATGGGAGGGGCAAGAATTTTCGCCCCGCCCAAAATTTCTATTTTCCAAACCGAGAGGCTGATTTGAACCAAATTTGATACCTTATTGGGTCATAAGTACTTAATTTATGCCAACAAAAATGTGCCCGTCAACCCATTGGGACCTAAGAAGCTAAAAATAGAAAAATAAAACGCCCATATCTCCACAACTACCCGGCACTGAGAAATCTTATTTGGTGTGAAGCTTCTTCATGGCCGACAGAATGGAATTGTCCAAAAAAAATTGCTATCTGTTTTATCATTGGGTACTTTTTCGGAACTTTTGACACTGTGAGAAATGGGAAGAACATTTAAAAGTTCTCTTCTCCTTAACCACTGCTCCAAAAGCTTTCAAATTTGAAATATAACATCTTTGGAAGATTGTTTCACATGTTTATTGAAATCAATTCTTTGGGTCCAGTATGGGGAATATTATATAAAAATCTTCTTCTTCAGATCTACCAATCAGAATCTTTTGATATTTGGTATGCAGCATGGTTATGGGGGTGAGATTCAAGTTTGTTCAAGCCAAGTCCCTGAATTGATATTTGGGCTCACTGTGAGAGCCCGAATTATAACTTAGTTCAAAATGAGGAATTTTCTTTAAAAATCCTCTTATTCAGATCCAGCAGTCGGAATGTTTTGATATTTGGTATGCAGCATTCTTAGTGGGTGGGATGGGGTGGGTGGAGGAGGGGGGGGGGGGAGATTCAAGTTTGTTGAAGCCAAGTCCCTGGGTTCATATGTGGGCTCACTGTCAGTGTGGGAGCCCGAATTATAACTTAGTTCAAAATCAGGAATTTTCTTTGAAAATCTTCTTCTTCAGATTCAGCAGTCAGAATGCTTTGATATTTGGTATGCCGCATCCTTAGGGGGGTACAATTCCAGTTTGTTCAAGCCAAGTCTCTGGGTAGATATTTGGGCTCCCTGTTGGAGCTCGAATTATAACTTAGTTCAATATGAGGAATATTCTTCAAAAATCGTCTTCACATCCCCCAGTTAGAATCTTTTGATATTTGGTATACGGTATCCTTAGGGAGGTGACATATACGATTGTAAAAGCCAAGTCACTGGGTTCATGTTTGGGCTCCCTGTGGGAGCCCGAATTATTACTCAGTTCAATATGAGGAATATTCTTTAAAAATCTTTTTTTTTTAGATCAACTGGTCAGAATCTTTGGATATTTGGTATAAGCTTTTCTTTGGAGGGGCATATGAAACTTGTTCAAATCAATTCCCTGGGTTGATATTAAGGCTACCATGTCAGGTGACCGCCCTCATTTCCCCTGGGGCCTCTTGTTTAGTCTGTATGGACTTGCCTTTTCACAATTCATGGACGAGTGCCTACAGGCGTTCTTCCATAAATTGAAACATGACAGAGCTGTTAACAATTTTTTATGACACAATTTAACACTCTAATGCTCTATGCCCTCCTCCTCCGTGCCCACCAGTTTATGAACAGGGATAAGATTCAAATTACAGAATCTTGCTTGGCAACCATATTTTAAGATACCGATACTTAGGACAAAGTCTCAAAGATTAATTCATTTGTTTTCACCAGCAAATGGTAAAGGTGAACTTAAACATCGTCGCCTGAGTCCTAGAATGTTCTATTCCCATAGGGGACATAGAACATTCTAGCATTCAGGCGACGACATGTCTGCAGATTTTAGGAGTGTGTTATCTTTAATCTATATGAGATCCGTCTTTATGTAGAAAAAAAGCATCTTACACATAGGATGCGGAGCTTCCCTTTCCACTTCTATACCCTTCGTTTAGTTTCTTCCGTTAATCATTTTGTCGACCATTAATATGAACCATCTCTTCAATAATCAGTTTAAATGTACCAAAACGTAGAATGGTTGGAAGGTTTGGAGAATCATGGCTCATGTGAAAATGGGGAGATCCAGCGGCGACATCCTCTTAGTTTTTGTAACTCAAATTGTTCCCCAAGCACCGAGACCAGTGGATACGGTATTATTTCCAAATGAAACAAAATACTGCGTTTTCATTCGCTGAGGGGTACGGTATAACTATCATGGTTAACCACAGTGTAAAGAATACACAATAGCAGACTATGTGGCTAAAAAGTACCCATTTTGAATTATTAACTCATACCTTCTTCTAAGTTATGTTAGAACAAAAATAAAAATGCAGCAAATACAATATTTATGTGTAATAAAATATTACAGATATGGATGTCATTGGAACTGGCTCATTGACCCAGTTCCAATGACATCCATATTTGTCTGGTTTTATTAAGAAACTTACAAAGTACACAATTTCTATCAGTTTTCTTCCACAATTTAGGTTAAAGTATAAAGTACACCACAATTCTTGGCAATAAATCCGTTATCCTTGCGTTTTCCAGGGTGTATGGGAGTTTACGCTGATCTGGGAACTCATACACCCTTCGGCTTCGCCTCAGGGTGTATGGGTTCCCAAACCAGTGTAAATTCCCATACACCCTGGAAAACACAAGGATAACTAATATCATCGGCTGTGACGTATGAACATTCACTGCCAGAGGTGGTGGATGTCCATGTGATATCGCGGATAATACCCGAAAGTACGGTCGCCGTGGACAGGTCGCTTTCCACGGGTGGGCAATATTTCCACAGGCGCACTAAAATTAGATTGCAAACACTAATTATGGGAATATTCATCAAAAATGTAATTAATGAAGCTTTGGGTACAACCCGGTGCTTCATTAACATTTTGCTATTGATGATTTTTATTACCTGGTAAACGTATGCGTGGACGCCACTGCCCACGCGTGGAATACGACTATTCCACGGCGACTGACCCAATACATTCAGCTGGAGGCTAGAAATCATGTGTATGTCCCCTGTGAGCCGTTATAAATTGGCTTCTCTTTTTCAAATTTAAAAAATATGAGTCTATATAAAAATGTGCGAATTCTTTGGCTAGAAAATATTGTGTGGTCATTGACAAAGAATCCACCGATAAAGATGGGCGGTATAGGAATTTTGAGTTCGGTGTCGGTTTCGGTATTTTGTGTGCGTGTGGGGAGGGGGGGGGGTGGGGTGGGGAGGGGGTCGGTTTTCAGTATCGAACATGACATGACTGACATTTACTGATAGTACCAAAGAGGAATTCACAATAGGAAAATTTGGAACAAGTGCCATATCGATTAAACCATTCACACGCGCGTGTCGTTCTGTGTTTATTACACGCCTTCTCGTCTATAAAAACAATTATTAGGACACACAGCACTTCATTTGACAACTATCAACAAAAAGGAACACATTTTATCGCCAACCAAATTTGCGAGGGGAACCCGCGTTACTATTTCGTCTCCTGAGTTCCAGTGTGTTCTATGTGCCTACTGACACATAGAAGACATTGAGTCGCTAGCGATTCGAATTATAATTGCGGTGCACGATTTGTAGAAATTCCCAGTGAAATTTCGCTTCTATTTAAAAACCGTCCGTCAACGATTTCTGTTCCGCACATATATGCGGAACAGATTTTCATTTTCTGCATGGTTTAGTGTTGCTTTAGATGGGGATTACATAGAAAAGGCGTGTAATAAATACAGAATTTCCTATGTCAAGTAATCTACAGGAAACATTTATAATCATGGCTTTTTGTTATGGATGAATTAAATTAACAGCTTATCCATTTAATCCGATTAATCCGTACGTACGTCCACAATTTCCTTTGGCACACCTCACAGGTCACATTTATGATCAGATCAATTTGAAATTTGGTATGCTTGTTTGGGGTGACCTCTAGATGGGAGCTATCGATTTTTGTTCAATTTCCGTTAAAAAATGTTGCCGCGGCCAACGTTCTTAGAACTTAGTTTAGTCAAACCACAATATTTCCCTTTGGCACACCCTACAAGGCAAATTTATGATTGGATTGCTTTGAAACCTGGTATGCTTGTTTAGGGTGACCTCTAGATGGGAGCTATCGATTTTCTTCAATTTCCGTCAAAAAAATATTGCCACGGCCAACGTTCTTAGAACTTAGTTTAGTCAGACCTCAATATTTCACTTTGGCACACCCTACAGGGCACATTTATGATCGGATTGCTTTGAAACCCGGTATGCTTGTCTGGGGAGACCTCTAAATGGGAGCTATCGATTTTCTTCATTTTTCGTCACAAAATGTTGCCGCGGTCAACGTTCTTAGAACTTAGTTTAGTCAGAAGACCTCAATTTTTCTCTTTGGCACACCCTACAGGGCACATTTATGATTGGATTGCTTTGAAACCTGGCATGCTTGTTTGGGGTGACCTCTAGATGGGGCTATCGATTTTCTTCAATTTCCGTCAAAAAATGTTACCGCGGCCAACATTCTTAGAACTTAGTTTAGTCAAACCACAATATTTCCCTTTGGCACACCCTAAAGGGCACATTTATGATTAGATTTCTTTGAAACCTGGTGTGCTTATTTAGGGTGACTTCTCGATGGGAGCTATCGATTTTCTTCAATGTCCGTCAAAAAATGTTGCTACGGCCAACGTTCTTAGAACTTAGTTTAGTCAGACCTCAATATTTCCCTTTGGCACACCCTTCAGGGCACATTTATGATTGGATTACTTTGAAACCTGGTATGCTTGTTTGGGGTGACCTTTAGATAGGAGCTGTCAATTTTTTTCCATTTCCGTCAAAAACTGTTGCCGCAGCCAACGTTCTTAGAACTTAGTTTAGTCAGAAGACCTCGATATTTCTCTTTGGCTCATCCTACAGGGCACATTTATGATCGGATTGCTTTGAAACCTGGCATGCTTGTTTGAGGTAACCTCTAGATGGGAGCTATCGATTTTCTTCAATTTCCGTCAAACAATGCTGCCACGGCCAACGTTCTTAGAACTTAGTTTAGTCAGACCTCAATATTTCCCTTTGGCACACCCTACAGGGCACATTTATGATCGGATTTGTTTTAAACCCGGTATGCTTGTCTGGGGAGACATCTAGATTGGAGCTATCGATTTTCTTCATTTTTCGTCACAAAATGTTGCCGCGGTCAACGTTCTTAGAACTTAGTTTAGTCAGAAGACCTCAATATTTCTCTTTGGCGCACCCTACAGGGCACATTTATGATCGGATTGCTTTGAAACCTGGTATGCTTGTTTGGGGTGACCTCTAGATGGGAGCTAATGATTTTCTTCAATTTCCGTAGGAAAATGTTGCCGCGGCCAACGTTCTTAGAACTTAGTTTAGTCAAACCACAATATTTCCCTTTGGCAGACCCTACAGGGCAAAATTATGATTGGATTGCTTTGAAACCTGGTATGCTTGTTTAGGGTGATCTCTAGATGGGAGCTATCGATTTTCTTCAATTTTCGTAAGAAAATGTTGCCGCGGCCAACGTTCTTAGAACTTAGTTTAGTTAGACCTCAATATTTCCCTTTGGCATACCCTACAGGGCACATTTGTGATTGGATAGCTTTGAAACCTGGTATGCTTGTTTGGGGTGACCTCTAGATAGGAGCTATCGATTTTTTCCATTTCCGTCAAAAAATGTTGCCGCGGCCAACGTTCTTAGAACTTCGTTCAGTCAGAAGATCTCGATATTTCTCTTTGGCACACCCTACAGGGCACATTTATGATCGGATTGCTTTGAAACCTGGCATGCTTGTTTGGGGTGACCTCTAGATGGGAGCTATCGATTTTCTTCCATTTCCATCAAAAAATGTTGCCAAGGCCAACATTCTTATAACTTAGTTTAGTCAGACCTCAATATTTCCCTTTGGCACACCCAACAGGGCACATTTATGATCGGTTTGCTTTGAAACGTGGTATGCTTGTTTGGGCAGACCTCTAGATGGGAGCTATCGATTTTCTGCCATTTCCATCGAAAAATGTTGCCGCTGCCAACGTTCTTAGAACTTAGTTTAGTCAGACCTCAGTATTTCCCTTTGGCGCACCCTACAGGGCACACTTATGATTGGATTGCTTTAAAACCTGGCATGCTTGTTTGGGGTGACCTCTAGATGGGAGCTATCGATTTTCTTCAATTTCCGTAAGAAAATGTTGCCGCGGCCAACGTTCTTAGAACTTATGTTAGTCAGACCTCAATATTTCTCTTTGGCACACCCTACAGGGCACATTTATGATTGGATTGCTTTGAAACCTGGTATGCTTGTTTAACTTGGTGTGCTCATTAGACAAGACCTTTCGATAAGAACTATTGATTAGCATTCATTTCTGTGAAAAAGTTGCCATTTATAGTAACCTCTGAACATACTGCATTTGTGTATCAACATTCTTCCTTTAGCCAGTCTTACAGTTTACATTTAAAAACTGATGGATTACTCTGTTCCTCAATTTTGCCATTTCATTCATAACTTACCAAGTTCAAGTTTGTCAAGTTGAGCTACAGTGTCATTGGCACTTTCATTTTATCTTGCTGCTAAATCTGTCTTTTGATCCTTCTGGAAGATAATAAACTATTTGATACTAGTTTATTTGAAGTGATTAAACAACAAGATAGAGAGTAATCGCTTGACTGGACTTGTTACATGAAATAATTCATGAGAGGTGAGGGACGTTGTACAACATAAGTGCAAGAATGCGCACGAGAGTTTTACAGTATAGTCCCTCTCCTCGAATGAATTATTTCACGTAAACAGTCCAGTCAAACGATTACTCTGTTTATTACTTTTCATTATTAACGATAATTATATTATTTAACCTTTTACCTGACGTAACGGCCAAAACCGGCCAGCGCCATTTTCAAAAATCGCCAATTAATTTTCATTATTTTTTTCATTTTTTGTCTCTAAAACATAGGTTATGATCCCTCATTTGAACGAGCTCGTCGAGCTCGTTCCAATGAGTGGCCATAACCTATGTTTTTGAGACAAAAAATGAAAATAATAGTTATTCAAGAATTTGTTTTGCAAGTGTCGTCTGCTTTTCATTTTAGGTAAAGGGTTAAAAAAACAATTAAGTCCTCACTACACCCACGGCAAAGCGTCTTTGTTTGCGCGCACGGATACATGACCCAATTGTTGATTGCATAATTCACTTGTGAAGTTATCGTTTGTAATCAAACCCGGAAATCCCAGTTTATCACACTTTGGAAAGTAATAATAAATAATAATCATGAAATTATTTTGTAAACGTTAACGAGAGCCTTTTACTTTTTTGTATCTTTATTTACGTTGTTTCTCGAACTAAAATAGTGTGTTTACGGAATTGGACTTCCAATCGTAAAGTCCATGGTTCTATCCCCACCATGGGTAACTACGTTGTGTCCATGGGCAAGGCAGTTCATCCCGGTTGCCCACGTATGGGCACGGTGGCGGCGCTATGTACTACTGAGTACCGCACGTCGATGGTGCACGATGTTGCACTTCTTTCAACCAATGCATACACTGCTTGTGTGGAGTTAGTACGTATTGAAGTCTGACACACTCCGTGGAAGCCAAATATTCCTTCGCACTAATCGAGAAGAACTAGGCCTGGCGGTTGCCGCTACGAAGGTGCGGCTACGAAAGTCATTCCACACACCTCCGTCATTGGGCCAAGTGGAGGCGTTAATATAAGTTTCTCAACTTGCTCGCCAGTCCTTATAAAACAAATAAAAAAGTTAAAGAGAAACAATGGAAAATAAAACCTTGCTAATTCTGTGCGAATTTGTGTAAACTGTTGACTCGAACACCGACACCTTGAGGATACCCAAAAACCGAAACGAACCAAACACTGAATACCGAAATCATCTGTATTTTCAAATTTCCCTACATTTGTTATTTATAAGACCTTGTTGAAGCCCGACAGCAGCTGAAGTGTTCATTTTCTTAAAAGAAGTGATTAATTTTCTTTTCAATTTTGTTACGGTACTCCTAAAATACCTGTGCAATTTTGTCCTGAATTCCCACCAGACTACAACCTGTACATGAACAGTTTCTTAGCAGTGATGTCTAGTCAAATCTTCACTGCCTGTTAACCCTTTACCTAACATGAAAAGCAGACGACACTTGTAAAAACATTCTTGAATAACTAATTCCAAAGTTCCAAAGAGGGATCATAACCTATGTTTTTGAGACAAAAAATGAAAATATAATGAAAATTAATTGGCGATTTTTGAGAATAGCGCTGTCCGGTTTTGGTCGTTACGTTGGGTAAAGGGTTAAGGCATCCAAGACCTGACTAGAAATCGCCTCTCGGGTGATCTGTCTGTTGTAAGCAGCGACCCCTAACATGGCATGTTAAGGGCACATGCTTACAAAATCTTGAAATAGGCCTTTAAAGGTTAAGGTGTGTTTGAAACAAGTCACAAAAGTACTATAGATATGATTTATGTTGGCAAAATGCAAATGTTGAGCTCATTGGCAATAGCATTTGTGGCGCTGTGGTAGAATGAGACAAGAACAATTTAACTTATTCTGCATTTTCCTGGTGTGAATTCCCCTTTGGTGCTATCAGCAAATCCCAGTCAAGTCAAATACCGAATACTGAAGTGATACCGTGGTATACCCCACTGAAACTACCGAAACCGATACCGAACTCAAACTTCCATTACCGTCCATCTCTTGTAAACAGTGTGTTTGGCAGAGAATTTCACATACTAGTCGTCCCCTGAGTTCCAATGTGTGCCAGTAGGCACATATAACACAATGGAACTCGGGGGACGCAGTGCTATTATTCCAGTTACATAGTTCGCATACAGTACATGGAGAGTGGATTGTAACAAAACTACCCGCGGAGTGGAGTTATCACCCAGAGTATCATTTTCAAATTCTGTACATATGGACAAAAAACACGAGCATTGTTTCAGCCAATGGACCTCCGGGTGTAATTGGCTGGAACTTTGCTTGTGCTTGTTATGCTTTGCAACAAATTTGCAATTATTGCTTGGATTGGATTTAGTGATAATACACTCTCCACGTACTGTATGCAGGGGTGTCAGATTGAGTGGATGGCGTAGTTCGGTGAGATCGAACCGCACATTTCGCCACAATTAATTGAAATTTGGATATTTCTGATATTATTCGGCGAATATGCGGTTTAATCTTAACTTTACATTTCCTTTTAGCAAACTTTAGAGAGAGACTCTCTCTCAACTGTCAATGTACGATTTAAAATTACTTTTACTTTACCAGATAATTGGTTGTTGTGGAAAACATATAAGTTCTCAAAATTAAGTTTCCTTCATGAAATAACCCGTTGTATCAAAATGTCACAGCTTTTTAGCGAATTGTCAGCGATAACATGAAAATAAATGTCACATTCGAATTCCTAGTCTCCTGCGCAGCCAACTAGGTGGGTACCTACAGTTAAAACTAGAAGACCTGTCATGAACTGCGCACGAATAGCACGTCGACCTGCGCGTTGATCTACGCGTTATGACCATAATAAGCCTACCAAACTCTGTACATATGGCCTGTGCACAAGCAATGTTTCAGACAATGGACCTCCGGGTAACCCGGAGGTCCATTGGCAGAAACATTGCCTGTGTTTGCTATGAGTAACCAGGAGAACCTGATGTACTTTGGATGCCATTCGATATGGCAATTGCGCGCAATTCCTACGCGCAAATAAGCCTAAATAAGCGCACAGTTCGTGACAGGACTTCTTGTTTAACAGTAGTGGGCTGCGCATGGAACTAGATTTAGATTGCCCGGTTTAACCTCTCGGCTTCATTTCCGACCATTATGTTTATAAAGTTGAAAATTTCGGATTCTCTTCACTTCTTCAGTTGAGACGTTGTAACTATTTCACTTCCAAATGTGGAATATCGACTGAAAACTGTACTTACTGTAAGATTTACGACCGTAAAGTGAACCCACCCTCGCGAAGTCTGTTTTTGAGATTTTTAAGATTTGAAACATAATATTAACTCAGGTTCCATTGGCTGGCAGTTGAACACAGAATCGTTTTCAAGATTCCCATATTTATGTTCAAATCTCTCAACGGACTCGGACTTGCACCTAAATATCTCGGTGATCTTGTTAACCATTATGTGCCAAGACATAAAGGTTTATGGTCAGTCAAATCTAACTACCTTGCTCAAAGTTCGGGAAAAAACTTGGCTACCCTGGGCGATCGAGCATTATCTGTCACAAGTCCTAACCTGTGGAACGACCAATCTGATCACCAAAGGGTTTCACAAAGACTGTCTTTCTTCCGAATGAGCCCTGAAAACTCACTTCTTTCAACTGGCATTTCCCGAGTCGATCAGGAGTGCATTATCAGGAAGGTAAAAAAGTCAGGGGCCATTCCGCAGTACACCGCAGAACATACATTTTCCAACAGGTTAATTCTTGATAGCTTACTTACAAACAATTACTCTCGGATTTATGTCAACACCAAACGGATTAGACCTACCAGTACCTTTCAGGGGTTTTTTTATGTAAAGCCCGTGGGCACATGCTTGTGGATATTTCGGGTTTAAACTGCATTATTAACACTGACGATGCCAAATCTATAAAACACAAATATAAATTAGCTTGGCGAAGTCGGAGTTTATTGTTATTGAAGTAGGCGCAGATCTGATTTGTTCCGCCCGTGATGGCTCAAGTCCCGACTGATAAAATATTCCAACTACATCATCAAGGCATTGTATCATCCCAAATAATAGAATTCACAGCAAAGGAGGAGAATCTATTTTGTATTCAGGGGGATGTTCAGCAATATTTTATTCCCGCAGCCCTACAGGGCTGTAGGATTAAATTATTGCTGATCTTCATTCGTTTGTAGCTCACCTGACTGCAAGTCAGTGGGAGCTATTGCCATCATTTTTTGTCCATCGTCCGTTAACTTTTGCAAACTTGACTTCCTCACAACCACTAGGCCAAATTCAAACGTATATTGCACAGACCATCTGTGGAGTATACCCTTTCTATTTTGTTCAAATGGAGCAGCTGCCACATTCGGGCTCTGGTTGATGCCCTAAAGGCTTAAAAACCTTTAAAAATCTTCTTCTCACGAACCACCAGAAGGAATGCCTTGATATTTGGTGTGAAACATCCTTGAGTATTGAAGATTAAAGTGTGATCAAGGGAAGTTGGTAGGTCAATATTTGGGCTCTCTGTGGGGACTTATCCATTTTGGGCTCTGCCCAAAATTTCTATTTCAAGAACCGATGGGCCAATTTCAACCGAATTTGGCATGTAATATAAGTGGGTCCTAAGTAATTGATTGATGCCCCAAAACATTTTTCACAGCCCCGTGGAAATCCCAGGGGCTAAAATAGGAAAAAATTCAAGTCCCCATATTTCCCAAACCACACACTGTTATTTCGTATGAAGCAACCTTAGGACAAATAGAAGAGATTGGTTTTAAAAAATTGACACCGGGTCTATCAGTGTGCCCGGAAGAGGGTATTGAACAAATGATGAGTCAGCATTTTTGCTCTTGTTTATCCTGGATGAAAATGGCATGCACTGAGAATCTAGAATAAATACCATGTTGATCTTATGAAAACAAATTACCTGTCAAATCTTATTATTACAATCAGAAAATTGTTCAGAAAATATTTCTGTTGATCATACCCGTTCAATGCTGTGCACATATATGTTTTTCTGCTTCCTTGGAAAAATGAATCTGATTCCTGTATGAATCTCTTTTAATTTAACTCCCTCATGACTTCAGTGTGTTTTCCAAAGATTTTATTTCATCTTGAAACATTTATCTGAGTCATGTATGCATGTTTTAATTTAATCCTCTCAAGACTGCAATGTGGGTTCCAAAAATGTTATTGATGCCATGATCAAGTCCTTTCAATGCTGCGCATATATATGCTTTTTCTGGTTCCTTGGAAAAAAATTAATCTGATTCCTGTATAGATATCTTTAATTTATAACCCTCTCATGACTTCAGTGTGTTTTCCAAAGATTTTATTTCATGCTGAACCTTCAAATCTGTGCACATATGTTTTTTCTGGTTTCTTGGAAACATTTATCTGATTCCTGTATACATGTCTATATTTTAACCCTCTCATGACTTCAATATGGGTTCCAAAGATTTTATTGATACCACGACCAAACCCTTTCCATACTTTGCACATATATTTTTTTTCTGGTTCCGTGGAACAAAATTGATCTGATTCCTGTTTGAATGTCTTTAATTTAATCCTTTCATGACTTCAGTGTGTTTCTCAATGATTTTATTTCATGTTGAACCCTTTCAATGCGGTGCACAAATGTGTTTGTTTTGGTTTTGTGGAAACATTTATCTGATTCCTGTATGACTATCTTTAATTTAACCCTCTCAAGACTGCTACGTGGGTTTCAAAGATTTTATTGATGCCATGATCAAATACTTTTAATGTTGTGCACATATATGTTTTTTTCTGGTTCCTTGGAAAAAAGTGATCTGAGTTCTGTATGAATATCTTTAATTTAACCCTCTCATGATTTCAGTGTGTTTTCCAAAGATTTTATTTTATGTTGAACCCTTTCAGTGATGTTCTCATATATGTTTTTTTCTGGTTTCTTGGAAACATTTATCTGATTCCTGGATGAATGCCTTTAATTTGACCCTCTCAAGACTCAGTGTGGGTTTCAAAGATTTCATTGATGCCTTGATCAAACTTTTCAATTTTGTGCACATACGTGTTTTTTTCTGGTTTCGTGGAAAAAGTTCTTTGATTCCTGTATAAATGTCTTTAATTTAACCCTCTCAAGGCTTCCATGTGGGTTCCATAGATTTTATTTCATGTAATACTGTTAACGAAAACCCATTTCTGATTTCTTTAAAAATATTTTACCCCCAAAATAAGCCTCCACAAATTCTCTTTCTGTTTATGTTTTATGCTTTAACCTTTTTCACACAGACTTAAATTTACTGGTGGCAGTAACATTTTTATTTCTCTAGTTTGAAATCTTTCTTATTCTTTAAAACCACTGGGTCAAATTCATTCATTTATGGCATAGGCCATCTTTGGAGTATACCTTTTCTCCTTTGTTCAAATGAAGCTGCTGCCATCTTCAGGCTGGTGGAATTTACTTTTCTGATTTTCCCCCACAAATTACTATATCTCTTAGGGTGGAGTTAATGTTCCATAAGCCTCATATCCTTTTAAAATCCTCATTTTATAAGCCACTTGCCATAATGCTTAGAATTATTGTTTGGAACTTACTTTAGTGATGCAGATTTACTTTTTTCAAAGAAACTCAGTAAGTCAAAATTTGGGCTCCCAAATTTTGGGCTACACTAAAAATTTATATTTTCAGATCCAATGCGCATATGTGAACCAAATTTGTCACGTAGTGTATAACTGGGTCATAAGTATTTCATTTATGCCGGAATTTGTTATTTTTTATATCTTTTTGCGGTGTGCGTGGGGGGCGGGGGGAGTAGAGAGAACCACAGTAGATGAAACAAAACAAAAATTTCGTTCGGTTGTTGTTTTTTAATACTTCACAGAACAGAGCTTGCTATGAAACTTTCCTGGGACCAGCAGAAATGAATGGCCAAAGGTTGCCTTTGATTGTGTCATAGCAAATCGAAAAATTGCTCTTTTTGCTGATCACTTACTGATGCACTCATCTCTTTTGACAACTTGAGTCAGGTGAGTATTTTAGGCTCAATTGAGCCCCTGGTTTTCATCTTGTTATCGAATGCTATGCACTATTTTCTTTACGCAACAATTTATACCTTACGAGTTGAAAGGACTAAACCATAGCGTGCCTTGTTGTATAACTCAAACTTTAGGTCGAATCGAATCAGGAAGACGTCTTCGAATCGAATCGAATCTCGAATCGAATTTCACGGTATTTCAAGTTGTAAAATGTTAATATTATCTGTTCTTACACGAATATGCATTGTCAGCTTCTACTCAAGTATTGTATTCATCGGCGACTGAGTCTGTTTGGGAAAATCTATCAAAAGTGCGGAATATACCAGAACGGAATTAAAAATTGCGATTTTGGATACGGAATATCCTGGAACGCATTTTCTATCATTAGGTCTTCTGTTTGCCCACTATGATTGCATAAGAGTTGAAGGAGAGACACTTGGAAGGAGTTTCAGGACTTTTCGAGGACCTGACTGGGTCGGGAATCAGTCGAAAATCCCTATCCACTTATTTCCCAAATTCCTATAATCAGTGCGATGAAAATCATCATGTCGAATCAAACCGAAATTCGAAGCTTCGCAGGCTCTACATTGTGGAGTAATACGATTTCCTGATCAATGACTGAATGCATTTACAATACACTCGCCGTGGATTTGGTCGTAATCCACACGTGGGCAGTGATGTACACGCATGCGGTTACCAGGTAATAAAAATCATCATCAAAATTTTAATTAATGAAGCACCGGGTTCTATCCGGTGCCTCATCAATTAAATTTTTGACATTTATTCCTTTAATTGGTGTTTGGAATCTAATAGTATTGCGTCCGTGGAAATATTGCCCACCCGTGGAAGGTGACTAGTCCACTGCGGCTATACTGAAGGTGAATTTAATGATTAAATGATCAAGCAAATTAACTTATGCTTATGCTTTTTGTTCTATTTTATAGTAATAAAGGTAGATTTACTTTTCGAAATTCCCAGAGGACCACCACGGGAAATATATGTGTATCGGACAGTGTCGCAGCCAGTCGAAACAGAAAACTTGCCTAATCGTGATGTAAAATGCGAATTTGATTACCAGACAATTGTGGAAAGTCATCTAGCAGAAGGTTGGAGGTTAATTACGGCATTCATGGATGCGGGTGCTTATAATCTCGATAGCACTGAACAAAGGGGTGTTATAAAAGCACACGTTGAATGTTTGTACGTATTCGAAAAGCCTTCGTCTAGAATGCACGACAACAGCCGTCGATACGAATTAAAGGCGATCCAATTTCCATACAAGTTGGCGAGGAGCTTTGGTCGTGTGGATCCCGTCTCCGTTTGGAATGCCACAATTGAAAATATGGGACGACAAGGCTGGTACATTACTACCATACTACCAACGCCGAAGATCGGCGGCTCTTTCAATATATGGAAGACCACAGTTTTGTTATTTTTTCAACGGAAGATTTGCTGACCTGTTTATAAAAACAGAATAGAACGCGAAATTATCACTACAATCGGTGTTTCAAAAACATGTGCCTTAACCCTTTACCCAACGAATCGCCCGCATCCGCCCGCGTAATTTGCAAATTCAGCAGCTGAAAAAATATTATTTTTCGAAAAATTTCAACAAAACCATATCATGTGACCCCTCTTTGGAACGAGCTCGTCGAGCTCGTTCCAACGAGGGGTCACATGATATGGTTTTGTTGAATTTTTTTGAAAAATTTGAAAAAAATGGTATTTAAAATAATAAATTTTGATATCGTCTGCGTTGGGTAAAGGGTTAAAAATAATTCTTTAAGTACCTAGATGGCTATTTGGTGAGGGAGCAACACCACACGATTACATCCTCGTCTTTTCTGTTTATGAAAATGTACTTTCGATAATGTTATCTCCCCTGAAATTATTAGACGAGCGAGGAAGGTCCAATTAAGAAGCAAGTAATTGTTCGGAAAAACCTTTAACTTCAAATGAAAATAAGCAAAGTTTAATGTTTGTTACTTATAATACACGGTTTATCTATTAAGTGGTTGTTTCTAATTACCTTGCCATCAGCAGCCATGTTTACTTGGGATTTTTTGTGGCAAGCTAATTAGAAGCAACAACTTCACAGATAATCACCGTCATTTAGAATATTTATCAGCATCACACATTCCCCGAGGCGGCGGAGACAGGGGGCACGTTGCCTTCCACTTTTTCAACAGATATGCTTCGCAGTTACACGATGAGTTAAAATGGGCATATACAAACGTGTCAATTTCCAGGCATTCTTGCAACATTATTTGTAAATCCAAACACTATTTAGCCAAGGAATCTCACTTTCGGTCGCTCCGATCCGTTTCTTCTACTTCAAACATCTTCAAACCCGAAGGTAAATGATTGAAGTAGAAGAAACGTACAGGACAGTTACCACACAGCGGCATATTCATCTGAACGAGACTATAGCAAGTCGTGGTACATTTACCGATATTCGGTTATAACTTTTTACCTGCGTCGCCAGCGGCAGAGCAGGTCTAGTAACCGCTCGACTCCGTCCGGCCGTCCGTCAGTCCGTCCGTCCGTCCGTCTGTTCGTCCGTCCGTCAGTCCGTCCGTCCGTCAATCCGTCTGAAACACTTCTTCCGTCAAAGTTTTATTGGCTTCTATGAAAGGGAATGATTTTAAATTTGGTCTGCTGCTTCATAATAATGAGTTGTATCGTGTATCTAATTTTCATATCTGCCGTGCAGCCACTTCCTGTTTGCCGATACTTTGAAGTCTGTTCATCTCTGTAATCAATTGCATGCAGCGACGCAGGTCCAGACCCGGTATTGGTCTTGGCTTGTTTCACTCTGGGTCGAACCACGGTAGCATTGTGAATGTGTGCCCCTCCATTTTTATCGAGCTTCCACCGCCCCTGCACATACCAATACAAAGTAAGAGTCCCCTCTGATTCTTTGTTTAGCGAATGGGATTTTTACAGCGATTTGAAAGTTTTTATGCTTCCCAGGAAAAAAACAAATTGGCAAATCTCAACTCCGAAGCTTTATGTTACTGATAACACTGTCAGTATAATATGCCACGAGGCGCACACTGATGATATAATGAGAATCAAAAAAGTTACAAAACATTATAAAATGGTGAGAACGTCGTTTTCTTATGTTCAGATGGGTTTCTACGTTTAGTTATTAATCCGTAATTAACGAATTAGCTATTCCGTAATTACGAATTATAAATCCGTCATTACGAATTAGCTAATCCGTAATTACGAAATACTATTCCTTAATTACGAATTAGCTAATCCGTAATTACGAATTATCTAATCCGTATTAAGAAATACTAGTCCGTAATTACGAATAGCTAATCCGTAGTTACGAAATAACTCATCCGTTTTTAGGAAATAGATAATGCATGTTTATTACTGTCCAAAGTATGATTCACTGGGATTTCCGGGTTTGATTTTTAACGATAACTTCACAAGTGAATTATGCAATCAACAATTGGGTTTTGTATCCGTGCGCGCAAACGAAGACGCTTTGCCGCGGATGTAATAGGGACTTCATTGTTTTTTTTAACCCTTTACCTAATATGAAAAGCAGACGACACTTGCAAAAACAATTCTTGAATAGCTATTATTTCAATTTTTTGTCTCAAAAACATAGGTTATGACCCCTCATTGGAATGAGCTCGACGAGCTCGTTCCAATGAGGGTCATAATCTATGTTTTAGAGACAAAAAATGAAACAATTATGAAATTTAATTGCGATTTTTGAGAATAGCGCTGACCGTTACGTTTGTTTTAGGGTTAAATAATATAAGTATCGTTAATAATGAAAAGTAACAGACAGAGTAATCGCTTGACTGGGCTGGTTACGTGAAATAATTCATTCGAGGCGAGGGACTATATTGTAAAACAATAGCACTGATAGATTCTAACCCTGCGACGACCACCACTAGCTTCTTCCACTATCCATGAGGGAATTCCGGACCGCATTTGAAACTCATTTTTTTACACAAGCACTGTGACCCAGAGGACGAGATATTATCCGTGGTGACACATGGATATGCCCTACCACACGCATACAGCTCCTATGCGAGACTCCCCATACTGCCCAATCAATTGGCGGCTACTCTGTTCAATTTGCTTACTCCTGTGCAGTAGGTCAGACTTTCTGTGCAGTCACTCTGACAGACTCTCTGTTCAGTTAGTCAGTTCGTCTGGGCGCAGTGTGGTTTGTGTTTTAAACAGAAAATAGCTTGCCCAAACACAGAGTTGGTGAGTCGAATTTCCGCCTAATGGGCTGTCTGGTGGGGGTTTTTTTTGCACTATTCGTTGGCATAGAGATTGTGAGGGTTATAAAACAAATCTAGAGGGCTACCGTGATACGTTTGAAAATGTGAAAAAATCAGACGAGAATGGGGAGGTGTACTACAAAAAATAACACATCGGAGTTGCTGGGGTGACATCCAGAGCCAATTAGTGCGGGCATTTATTTATTTATTTATTTATTTATTTATTTATCTATTTAGTAGTCCCCCACGGTTTCACCTGTGAAGGGGAATATTGGATAGTACCGCGTCTGTCTGTCTGTCTGTCTGTCTGTCTGTCCTTCCGTCCTTCGTTCGTGTTACCACCTGTATCTCAGAGATGCTTTGGCGCTTTTGTTTCAAATTTTCAGATTGATGGGACATTAGGAAAAATTGAGGCACGTCAATTTTTTTCCGAAAAAAAATTCAAGATGGCCGACTGGTGGCCATTTTTGTTTGAAATGACGTGTAATTCGTTATACGCTCAGAACTTCTGAACGACATTTCCGATTTCAATAATTTTTGGCATGGAAGTCTAGCAGCATATGATAAATAATATATAATACGGGTTTTTTCTCGTGCATAAATTATGGCAAAGTAGCCTTACTTAACCTTTTTCTAGGGTAATATTTTTGTGCGTATTAATTATGTTGGGTACTGTTACCACCTGTACATCAGAGGTGCTTTCATGCTTTTGTTTCAAATTTTCAGATTTGAAGGGAAAGGAAATAAGATAAATAAATAGACTATTATACATGTTTTTTTCTTGTGCATAAATTATGCAAGTTAGCCTTACTTTTTTACAGGTATTTGTTTGCTTCCAGTAAAACCACAGAAATATGGGTAATATTGGGACTAGTTTGTTGAGTTTTTCCTTTGCTATCCACATTTGTTGGGTTTTGTTGAGGAAATATCAATATATTTCACAGTAATCCACCTACCGTTGGGATCGTTGGCGATCGGCGTTGCACTTATTTACTTATTTATTTATTTATTTAAGGACATAACGCAGTCACCGCTGATCAGGATCGTGGACGTTTCGGTTTGAAGTTCTTCTAGGCTGAAACCACTGAGCCACCGCGCCCCCGAAATTTGGCCTATGTAGGAAAGGGTATAACGACTAGGCAATCTGCATTGGGCTACTAGTGTTGTTCGTAAGACCTTCAATAGAAGAGACTAATGGTGTTATAAGAAGTTACAGGAATGGACAAAAAGCGGACGACAAACAGTGAAACAAACTTGGACCTATACTCGTAGTGGTCAGTAGTGAGTAGTATGTCATGTACCCGATCGGGGCTCATTGGGGGACCCCGGAAGTGACGTCATGTCACGTGACCTGGTGACGTCATGTTGTGTTGTCATGGTAACCCGCGTGGGCGGTCATCTTGTGGCGTCATCTCCATAGTGATACGTGGTGTGAGTGCGCATGCGCAGCGCGTGTTGTTAGGGTGATACTTGTTTCCGTCGTCCATTTTGTATACTGGAGGCCGCCATCTTGGTTTCTATGGTAGCACGTGGTTGCTATGTAACCCAAAACCTTCTAACAAGACAGGGGTATGTTCGTAGGGTATGTTCTTTTGTAGAAGAGTAAATTCCCGATTTGTAGAATTACCCAAATAAACCCGACAATCCGTCCAAATCACCGAAATTGACTTTATTTACTACTGATTCCCCATTTTATCGGTGTAGCACGTAGTGCTATAGTACCAAGGGGTCCCCTGGGGTGTGTTCGATTTGAACTAGAGTATATCTAATTACCCAAATAGACCCGACCACCCTTACAGACCACCAAAATCTCCACCAAACCACCCAAACGGACATGTGAAACCCCATTTTGGGCATATAAAAATAACACGTTATGCTATAGTACCAAGGGGTACAGGGGGTATGTTCTCTTGAATGGCGTACAGGGCCTGGTTTTCCCAGAATCCCATTTTTTAATGCCTATTGCATATGTTTCTCTATCACTGATAGTCTATCTAGTCCAAACTATCTCTGGTTCTCTCGTCCAAGTCTTATAATTACCAGTTCTTTGACGTATTTCATGTGAAAAGGGCCCATAACTCCCGCAAAAATCGACCGACGTGGCCGATATTCGAACTTGACCTACATTTTTACCCAAGAATTACATATCGTAAATTTGAAAAGAATCTGATTAAGTCCACTTTCTGTAGAGCACGGAAAGCATAATTCTCTCAATTTCTAAGTATTAAAGGGAAATAACTCCTAGGAAAACTGTCGAACATGACCCAAATTCGAACGTGCGCGAGATCTTATTCTGGTTTTGCAGTATACCAAATATTTAAAATTATTTAATCCGATTGAAATGACGGTCTGTAGAGCACGGAATACAACTGACCCCGGGCAGACAGGCGGACATAGCCATAACATAATACGACAATTTTTTCAAAACGGGCGTACAAAAATTACATTTATATTTCAATTAACCTGAAAATTATAATGGTAACACTCACCTTACCCCGAACTGTGACAACTTCTTGAGATTCCAAGAGCTTCTCTTCAAATTCAGTTAACTCCATCATACTTGCAGCAGATGTTCCTTGCATTCGTCTTTTGAAGTCTGATAACCTAAAAGAATGTTTGAATAATATTATGTTCACTGTGTTTGGACTTTTCAGATGCAAGGCTGCGAATAATCCATATTTTTGTGACTGACATTTTGTCAGGAACCAAGTTGTTGGTGTCTGATATTCACAATTTAGCATCTGTTATTTTGTACCCGCACTTTACCACAGATTTCTAAATTAGTCCCTAGTGTGCTGGTCGGACTTTGGCAATCCTGTCCTAACAAGGGTCATCACTTGGAAAGTTCATCCTAATGTTGCTGCACAAAATTTCCCTCAGCATTTCAGTTTATGCAAATGTTTTGTTGATCAATAGAAATCATAACATAAATCTAATCTTAAGCTTGATGCTATCCATGAACAGAAGGACAGCGAAAAATGCAGATGTCCAATTGTGGACAAATGGGTTCGTTTTCAGTGTTTATAGTTGTGGAGGATGGAGGGGTGCAGGGTTGAGGGATGGTGTACCAGTATGCATGTACTCTTTAGCATATCAGTCAGGCAATTGACTGCAAATAGGTGGTCAATAAATTTTCAAAATATTGGGTGTGGGGTTGAGGGATAGTATATGCAAGTACTGTTTAGCATATCGGCCATGCAATTGTGCGGTCAATTCACTTTAAAAATATTCCCAACTGGGATTCTTCATCATCCGCATCAAACAGAATGCCACTGTTTTGACCATTTTTGGTACAAACAGAAATCATGCAAGTCACACTTTCTGGGATATATTCCGCCCCCCCCCCCCCCCCCCCAATCTACACATTGTCTAGTCTCACCCTGTATATCACATCACTATCACAATTGCTATTGTTTATTATAAAATCCCTATTTTTGTAACTGACATTTTTCAGTGTCAGACTGCTTATTTGCATCCTTGTCCAGATGTCAAACACTCTTTACTACCATGCAATGATGCTAATAAAATATACAGGTTAAGATCCAGCAATATGCATACAATTTTAAATTTTCGGGTTCAAGAACCCTTCTTCAAGAACGCATATAACTACACTCTGAACATGGGGTAACAGGCTAACTTACATGCAGAGGAGAACGTGATAAGAAGCTAAAAGATAACGTAATAAAACCGACTAAAAGTCAAGCCTGTTCAAACCATAAGGGTGTATGGTTTTGAGCGTAAAGATCCAATGTAGTTCTTTATCGCGTCTGATGCGCGTGTTCGCATCAACATCGGGGTCGCCACGTAATACATCAAGAATACGAAAGTTTAAATCCTCGGCCGAATGGGCCGGTAGAATGGAGTGAGTACTGACTGGAGAACGGGATAAACCTACATGTAATCCCTGTAGTAATTAGTGTAAGAAGTTGATAATGCAATGCATAAATCTATTAAAATACAACTGAAAAGATAATCCGCAAAGTAAACATGTCAATAACCAGTAAAAGCCCTGAAAGATATAATTAAGAAACCGTGAAACATTGAAGAATGGCAATACATGAGAAAAGGTTTTAGCACATTGTCCATTTGATGTCTCAGGATGTGTCAGCCTGAGCCCTTTACTCAACGCCACGTAACAAGCCGCTAAAGGCCACACACCAAATCTGTCTCTAAAAAATATTATATAACGATACAAATATTTCTGTTTTATTCTTCCGAAACCCAGATCCCAAATCCTAATCAAAATGAACGCATCACGCTCGTTCCAATGAGGGTCTTGCGGCCGTGTTCCAAAAGTATAAAACACTCGTATTCGGGAATTTGCTTTAGCAAGTGCCGTACGTAACTTTTGTTGGGCTCATGTCGCGAGGTAAAACGGCATGTATAAACAGGCATCCCCGTGTGCTACACGGCACAGTTGGGTTAAGCCCTACTAGGATTCCTGGGACGGCATATATGAATGGGCACCCCAGTGTGCTACATGGCACAGTTGGGTTAAATAAATAAAAACGCATTGATCGCCTGACATACAAACTTGCTCACAGTACTAAATCTTAACATAGCACCCGAAATTAAGATTGACGGTGGGGGTGGTGCAGAGTGATAGAGAACCACCCCCCCCCCCCACACCCTCCATCTCCTTTTTCGTTAGGGTGGAGTTTTTGAGAATGAGGAGGTGTATGAGTGGTACCTATGATTTGAGAAACAACTAGAATAGACTAAATCAAATTAAAATCAACTTAATAAACAACACACTATGATGGGGCAGGTCAGAGTCCAGAGGTAGATAACTGGGCCGGACGCAGGTGAAGTACGCACCAAGACAGCCTCTGTACCTCGAGGCATGACCTATGAGGTGTACCAGGGTGGGTCGCTACAAGTGCCTAGTCGCCACCTGCAGCCCGGTAACACATCCCCGTGTTTTAATCTCGGGGAAGAGGCTGTCTGAATCCTCACAACAAACGCTTCTCAATCACGGATGACAGAAGCTTCCGAAGGTCTTATCGGATATTTAATAACTATTAATACATCTTCACCTGTTGCCACCCAGGGAAGATACAGGTAATAATATTAATATATCTTCACCTGTTGCCACCCAGGGAAGATATGGGTAAACTATTAATACATCTTCACCTGTTGCCACCCAGGGAAGATACAGGTAATATATCCTTTAAGAAACATTTTTTTTTCCATTTCTAAAAAGCAAGTAAATAAATAGCGGAGAAATGGCATATAAATACTAAGTACCTACAGAAAGTAATATTTTTTCTCTACTTGTTGCGAACCAAGGGAGAAAGGACACGGTGATTTTTCTGATAAAGTTTAAGTCGCGATAAAAGTCCAGTAACAACTGATAAATTATCCCATAAAGTTTACTCGAAAACTTGAATAATGTTTTAAGGATAGAAAATAACATGACGTGTAATTTTTAAGTTCCTCTGACGCGTCATACGCTGATACGGTGCTCCAACGGCACAGAAATTAGTCCAAAATGAAAGCCGCATAGAAGGGAGTAATATCCTGAGCTGGACGGCATTTTGACGACTAAATTCAAAAATTTTGATGAAATCTATATATATATATATATATATAGTGGCGACTAGGCACTTGTAGCGAC
Source organism: Pictodentalium vernedei (assembly GCA_031216915.1). Taxonomy (NCBI): domain Eukaryota; kingdom Metazoa; phylum Mollusca; class Scaphopoda; order Dentaliida; family Dentaliidae; genus Pictodentalium; species Pictodentalium vernedei. The sequence continues at coordinate 314,420,353 of CM062297.1, forward strand.
CCACCCTGGTACACGCAAATGCTGGTCAACGGAAGCAGCTTTTGACAAGCAGAGAAAATCCGAACAAAAACAGTGGCAAAGCAGAGTATCAACAAAACAGTTTGTGGCGAGTGGATTATCACCAAAAGGCACTCACAGAGTGGAAATTCCACCCAGCTAATAACTTAAGGTATACAAAACAACATAAGACGGGCAAGCAAAGTTTCAGCCAAAAGACGTCCGGGTTATACTTTGCTCGCCCTTCTTATGCCTTATCATTGGAATTGGCAGGAATTGGGTGGGTAGAATTTCCACTAAGGAGGTGTTTTGGTACTAATCCACTTGTCATGTACTGCAGTAGGATATTTTGTTTTGAGCTCACAGGGCTGTTGATATTTATGTTCGGATATTTGTTGCATTCCTCTGAGGTAATTTGCTAGTAAATGTTAAATTATAATTAAGCTACTTTCTCAGCTGAAAAATTACAGCTACAACAATTGGCGCGGCTAAAAATGAGATCGACGACTGAAGCACCGATAGGGACAGAGGAGGTGTGTGTGTGTGGGGGGGGGGAGGGGTTGGTAGAGGTATAACTTATACAACAGCTTTAAATCCTCATAACTGTAAATTAACATATAAATGGGCATAGCATTGTTTAATCCTTCATCTAACGTAGCAGTTAAAAAGGCTAACTCCTTACACTGATATCTCCATTCAAACTATTTGATTTGTTTTCATTTTTGGCTTCAAAAATCCTTTACCTAACTAACGTAGCAGTTAAAAATGCCTACGCCTCGCACGGAAATCTCCATTCAAACTATTTCATTGTTTTTCATTTTGTGCTTCAAAAACGGAGCGTATGACCTTTCATTGGAACGAGATAGTTCCAATGAGGGGTTCTAAGCTATGTTACTGAAGCGAACAATGAAATTGTTTTGTTGAGAAGATTACGAATATGTCGGGAATTCACTTTATAATATATTAGTTAACTGGTTGAGTGCTAGATTATTTTGGGATATAGGAATTTATTCAACAAATTTTACTTCATTACAAATTATTGAAGAGTGCCTATTGGCACTCTTCAATAATTTGTAATGACGTAAATCTACACAAACAAAACAACATTCGCTTCTGCAGCTGAAGATGAAACATAATCAATAATTTGAGGCCTTTAGCATGGTACCCTCACTTTTCTCGAAAGCCCTGATAGTCGTGCCTTCCAGCACTCTACCAGTTAATTGTTAAATTAAAATTCCCTGTTTTATGCCTGCAGCTAAACTCACCATTTCCATTTGATTTTAAAAATGAAAAACCTCCATTGCTGCAATGATTTGTACGGTCACTCGTCGGTCAGTGGAAAAAAAAACTGTGAATGGACAATTCACATGACACACTAATGTGACTGAGTTTTGACCTTGACATTAAAATGAGTTACTGTGTGCACAGTCCATAAATAAGTGACCCCAAACAAACAAAATCAACAAATACATTCACGATTTTGCAGACTGGCATCCGACATTTCAAATACATTTTGATGTTTTAGAGAGGATTAACTAAGGGAAAAGTGGATTTTACGTCAGATAATACACTCGGCCCTGGGTGATCGGTCAGATAATGCTCTCGGGCTTCGCCCTCAAGCTTTATCAGACCGAATACCTAGAGTCTTGTGTATTATCCTTTACGTAACATATGCATAATATGTTAAATTGTTAAAAGAGGCTGCAGTTATCTGTAACTTTATTTTCTACTATGAACAAAAAAAAATGCATTGTATTATTTCAATAAATTTTAAAACTAATTTTAAATTCTACACATTTTCAAAAAACTGCGCAGCATTTTAAAAGATGTATGACATTTTTCAACACAATATTTTATCCTGCATGATTCATGTTTCAGTTATTTGTGCCTTTGTGGTTGAAGTTACAGCTTTGGACTGGCACCTACTCATGGTCATTATGCATACAGTCAAGATCAAAATCAATAAGCCAACCTCTAATTAAAACACTTACTACAAACTTTCTATTTCTCCAGGTCGTCTACGGTTGTAGATATTTATTTTTGCTTCTATTGTTTCAGCAATGGATCTGAAGCTTGCTACATCATGATCTTCATAATTCAGAGTTCTTAATTTCTGGGTAAGAAAATCATTTAATTTTTTCAGGTCAAGTGGTTGTGGTTATGGAGTGTTTTTTATGAAGTTTCTCTCCGATAATGTAGCACGAGCAGGTCTGCTGACTTCTTTACTCCAATAAACCTTTAATAATGTCAGCAAGTCCTCTGCATTCTGTCTGTCATCTTGTAACTGTGAACGTTGATTTTGTTGATTACTTTCCGACATTTTGAGTATTGTCAATCCAATTTTCCCATTGATGACTTTCTAAAAGTAAGCTGTTAATTTTACAGCATTGCTTGGTGTGTCCGTCATCTCAGTGGCACGAACCATGGCAGTATAATACATTGGTTTCAAAAATTCCCACAAACTAAGTGATGGACAAGTCCCTTTCCTTAAATTAATCAGAAATCTAGCAACTAATCGCATGCCCTGTGAAGCATAGCTTCCCCGTTTCATAACATTGCTAATATTCTGCTGCAATTCTTGATTTCCTAGCTGTATAATAAGATTATCTGTTCTACAAACTTTTCCAACTTCATCAATGTTCATCTTAGCAAAAACCTCAACATTTAACATGGTTGAGGCGATCATAGGTACTCTTCCCGAGATAGCATCAGACTGTGAAAGCAGGTTTGAGGTACTCAGTATCTTCAAGGATCTACTCCCCTTATAGAGTTTCTTATGTTTGTATAATAAGTTTTTCGCAATCCACAGAAACAGCTAGGACATGGTCCATAGTCATTAACACAAAATTATGTAGTGGGCCGCCTTTCCAGGATCAATTCCCCTTTTTTCTCTCTGACCGTGCAAATATTGTTATGATTATTATACTTTGCTCCAAGGAGAAGCAGCATATCTCTTTTCTTATGGGTAACATTTTCAGAAAATATTCTCCTCACTTCTTCCATATCCGTATGTCTTCTTTGAATGTGTGTGTGAAATTGGTAACCATTTTTTTGCACAAAAAACAGTGTTGGTGCGAGTTGTACACCCTATTGTCTTTCTTTTTCGAACCATCTTTGGTTGTCTCTGATTTAAGAACTTTTCTTATGTAAATATCTGGCTGACCCAAAGCCCTAAGTATGGATTCCTCAAATAAGGGATCATTGTCGTCATCGTCATCATCATCGACATCATCAAAGTCCTTGTTTCTAGGAAAGGAGGCTGTTGTGATCAAACCCTGAAGCGGGATTATTTCACTTCTACCACTTGTACTGTCACTGATATGAGAACATTTGTCATCGTTTTGGCCTTTTTGGCCAATAATGCATTTTCCAACTGTTGGCAACTTCATAGCATCATTACTTTGAAAAGAAGACTCAGATTCAGTGGAAGGCTTGTATTCGGTTTCACTAGACTGAATACCAGTTGACTCACTCTCAGACAAAGAATCCTATCCATCATATTCATTAACTGAACTTTTTCACAGCGCATTCTCCGCCGGAAATCAAGGAGGTTCTTTCATGAGTGAATGGCAACCTTCGACAATCAAGATTGGGAATGGCTGTATCTTCACATGAAACTCTAAATGTAGGGTCACAAGTTGGAGGTAACTTTCTTTCGTCTGAAACAGTTGAGTGTTCACTCGATGTTTTCGGTAATGTCTGAGAAATAGTGTATAACTTGTCTTTATCACGGTTTCCTAAGTGGTCAACATTGGTAATGTCCATACCTTCACGTGGAACTCTTAATGTTGTATTACAAGTTGGATGCAAGTTTCTTTCGTTTGAAACAGTTGAGTGTTCACTTGATGTTTTCAATAAGGTCTGAGAAATAGTGCATAACCTGTCTTGATTACAGTTTGCTGAATTGTCAACACTGGTAATGTCCATATCTTCACATGGAACTCTTAATGTTGTATTACAAATTGGAGGCAAGTTTCTTTCGTTTGAAACAGTTGAATGTTCACTTGATGTTTCCGATAAGGTCTGAGAAATAGTGCATAACTTGTCTTGATGACAGTTTGCTGAATTGTCAACATTGGTAATGTCCATATCTTCACATGGAACTCTCAATGTTGTATTACAAGTTGGAGGCAAGTTTCTTTCGTTTGAAACAGTTGAGTGTTCACTTGATGTTTTCGATAAGGTCGGAGAAATAGCGCATAACTTGTCTTGATTGCAGTTTGCTGAATTGTCAACATTGGTAATGTCCATATCGTCACATGGAACTGTGAATGTTGTATTACAAGTTGGAGGCAACTTTCTTTCATCTGAAACAGTTGAGTGATCACTTGATGTTTTCAATAAGGTCTGAGAAATAGTGCATAACTTGTCCTGATTACAGTCTCCTGAATTATCTGCCTCGTCACCTGAAAAAAGTATGGTAAATTTCCATTCTCATAATCTCAAAATTGTTCATATTATGCAAATTTATATGGACTAAAATATCATGTCAGGGGGTCAAGTGTTTTCGTTTTTTTTCACTCCCACAATGGCCAAACAATGCATCCCACAATAACTCGTATAAACTATTAATCTGCATCCCGCAAATGCTACAGCCAATGCACCCTACAACAACTAGATAATGCACCCCACAACATCAGGTATACGCTGCAGTATAAGCTATTGAGCTGCACCCCACAATGGCCAGACAATGCACCCCACAATAACAGGCATAAACTATTGACCTGCATCCTGCAAATGCACCCACAACACCTAGATACTGTAAATGTTTTTTTGTTTGAGGTGGTCGGACCGTGGTCCCATTTTTGCGGTTTTCATACTTGATTCAAACCACAATTTAAAACCACCATGACAGTTTTCAAGGATAACGAAAAGTTCAGATAGCATTCACGTTGAAAAGTCAGTCCCCATTTAAACTTTAGCTGGCAATAATGATCTATAGGTGTAATTATAGCTGGCTTAATGACATAAAATATAACATAATCTCCAATTATACAGGTGAAGTTTAATTTTAAACAGTTTTCAGATTTGAGCTTAATATGCATGGGAGCTAACTCAAATTCCTCGGAATTGCAGTGGGTAGGCCTAGAAAACCTAACTAGAAATGAAGCGGAACAATATTTTATTATGGAAGTGCACAATGACAACAAAACCAAAAATATATAATACACATTGTTCTCCACTTAATTCTTAAATAACCTGGTAGAAGTATACTTCTTGCAAAAAGTGACAAGTAAGGATTAACTATCTCAAAGTGTTTATTATTAATTTATTAGAGGTGGGACGACTATGGAATTTCATAATCGACTAGTCGTGAACTATTAGTCGCTGACTAGTCAGATAGCTGTTGGGCCTGTTTTTGCATTTCTAACCTAATGAAAACTGTGCTGATTTGACAGACCTTGATTTAACTGGATTAGCAATGTAGTCGACTCAAAAGTACTTTGCACCAATATTTTTTGAGTAGCAAAATGCAGAAATTAGGGAGCAAATATTTAGCATAGCAATTTGCTCCCCAGTTTCTGCATTTTGCTACTCAAATAATATTGGTTCAAAGTACTTTTGAGTTGACTGCTAATCAATTTTACCAGATGAATAGTAAATTGCTAGTCAAAAATTTAAATTTAAATCGAGACCTGTGATTTGATGTATTTTCAACTTTCACCTTCGGTTTTTATTCCATTGTAGGTAATGAAGTGTTATTTTGCGTGTTAATAATTTAGCGACTGGGTAACAAACATAAAATATAATATCGGAACCGCTGCGTGCGTGACACCGTACTGGATAATTTGTAAGACAACCACCACTGCTTATTTGTGCATTCCAACAGACAGGGAATCATGATGCACGTGTTTGTGTACACGCTTGACAACAAAAGTGTAAATAGAAAGACATACAACATTTAGTGATGTAAGCTTTGGTGTGTCTTTCTAAAAGATGAACAGGAATATCATTTTTATGAATTGTTGCTCAGGTATACCATCTATTTGTGGGTGCCAACTGGCAATACGACCAGTCTGCTATTGAATTTCTTGCCGGTTTCCGCAAAGAAATTCACCGGTAATGACTAGTCGACTAATCTTCCCAGCTCTATTTATTATAAATCATACTGAATTGATATAACAACACGGCAGCAATAAGTGGATTAAAACAACTACAATGAAAAGGTGTCAGCAGAGTGTATATGAAGGGCTTCATTATGCAATATTTAGTGACAGGACTTAGCTATTGTCAATTTGTTATTGTCAGCATTCTATCCTCAAAGTCATTAAATACCAATAAGCTCAAAATAATCTCTCAAAAAAGAACCCACAAATTTAATTCTTATGCATAGGCCACCCACAAATTTACATACCCACGAGTGAGTGGTTTTTTGAACAACCATCAAAAATTGGCACCAACAAACATACAAACATTTACAGTAATGTACCCCACATCAAGTATACACTGCAGTACAAGTTACTGAGCTGCATCCTACAATGACCAGACAATGCACCCCACAATAACAGGTATAAATTATTAACCTGCATCCCGCAAATGCTACAGACAATGCACCCCACAACACCTAGATAATATACAGGGCCATATCCAGAACGTTTTTAGTACCGGTATACTGGTATGGGTGCCCAAATTTGGGCGTCCAAGTTCCGTATACCTGTCGAAGTTAGGTGACGATTTCATAACGAAATATAAAACCAATAGAGTCTTTACAGTATGAATTTATTTAGTTCAAATCCAAGTGTTCACTTGTGCTGTTTGGAAAAACTCATTCTGACAGTGTTTTCTTAGAGGTCGGTGCTCCATTCAACCAATTGTCATTCAGTATTAATGTCTGCACATCAAGGGAGCTAAGTGATTAGCTCCACATAAATTAACTGTGCAGTGCGCGAGTTTTATGTTACGAAGAATGTAAAACGTTGTCATATTATATGTGTGTAAGTTTGATTTCCTTCAGTGAAAATCGTCATGTTGCTGTGACTTTCAAAATCGAAAGACTGAATTATAGAGAAAATTTCTGATAATAACTCTGAAAATACGCCATTTCCCTTCATCTGAGTGAAGTGTTACGGTGCGTAATAATTCCCTCAGATGCACGGAAATCGCTTCCTTTCGTTGTCAAAATCCAAAATTTTCTCCCAAGGGCTGAACCATGGCCAAACGGAGAAGCACGAAAGGGCGCGAACAGTGTTCGTAATAATTTACCATTCTGATTCCCTGTTAGTACAGCTGAGTGCAAAGGCGTGCGATGTTGGTATTAATAGTACAGTTGAACGCAAAAACGTGTGATGAGGTATCAATACGAGCCATTCGGATTCCCTGCTAGTACAGTTGCACGCATAAATGTGCGGCGTCAGTATTAATACGACTGGCGAAACGTATCTAGAGTCCAACTTGTGATCAAAAAACTCAATACTCACATGGCTATTCGTATTTCGGGCATTTGTGATCACAAGTTTCACACCCAACTGCTATAACGCGTGATGTAGGGTCTAGCACGCCCAACTGCTATAACGCGTGATGCAGGGACCAAGTTGCACACCTAACTGCTATAACGCGTGATGCAGGGACTAAACTGCAGAGACCAAACTGGATCAATTGCAGGGGCTGAGGATTGTTCGTAGTCACAACCAACTAGATTTCCGATAAAGACTATGTAGATTTATTTCAATAATGTTTAAGAAGGAACTCTAAAACGAGAACAATAATAAAATATATACATATACAGAAACTCTCTACATAACCGAACATGAAAATTTGCAAAGGTGGCGGACCGAATCGCCACAGATGTGAAGGGATGCTCCCACAGGCAAGAGACGGGTTACTCTAACTCGTCTGGTGGACCATCCCCTCACATCCCGCCACCTGGAAAAACTGAACAATAATTTTTTTGTTTGTGGTTCTTTTGAATGGGATGTTTTATTAAACAAATGTACGGTTTCGGGGACAATGGGCCATAGACATATTTGGTTAATTTAGAACCGCTACAAATAGGTCAATAACACAAAGCGACAATTGTTGTAAATACTCTATTGTTTTATTTAAACTAATACAAATATAGGATCCACAGTTTGTGTATAGTTTACCAAAACAGTCTCTTAAGATCCATTGCCTGATAAAAAGATTAATTCAGCAACATTTTGTTTTATGCTAGCAGAGTTCTACAAATGTAATTATTTGATTTAACAGGGCTTGCCTTGCGTCGGGGCTGATCAGCCCAGGCTCGGAGAACAGCCCAGAAGAGCAATTTCTTGGGGCCTTTTTTCAGACCCCTGACATTTTCCATAAAACTTTGAACAATCACTAACATTAATGGACAAAATAAAACATCTGCCCGAAAAGACCCCTACTTCAACATGTGGGGGATTCTTTTTCGAACCTGACCATTTTACAGAGGGCAAGCCCTGAGATTTAACACACATATTGACCCGACCTCATATAATCACGTGATTGCCACGTGCTGGCAGCTGCCAGCAATCACAGTACGCAAATGTAAATAGACAGGATTTCAGTTTTATTATTCTATGTACAAATGTACTACTAGCTGAAACCAAGCAACAAAGATTTTTTGTTCATCAGATAATATTAATATATATATATATATATATATATATATATATTTAAACAAAACAAATAAAATCTTTATTTACTTTTGTATCAGTTTGTAAATTCTAGAGGTCAGAGTTCACAGGCAATGTTTCAATATTCCGTAATTAATTGATTAATTTATTTATTGGTGTTTAAGGTCATCTATTTCTGCCCAACAATCAATGGCTAATCATGACCGCAACACAGATATTACACTCAAGTTTAGCAAATCATTTATATCTGCATTGCCCCTTTTAGAGAACTTTGCCCAAAGCATTGGTTACTGGATCCTATCAGTGAAACAGGGCTTGTTTACCACAGTGAACAAGCATTGCATCCTTTCTCGGGATCCCCATGGGGATGTAATTGATTGAAAATACACCTCAATTGAAAATACACCCCAACTGGTTTTGATTAATGCAAAATAAATGTACAGACAGGACTGATTCACGACCGATCCCATTTTCTACTAAAAATGCAATCGTATTTTCACTTGGCAGACCTACAGTGAAAAATGAGACCGGAAGTAATACATCTATCTTCAGTCCAGCTATATTTTCACTCCAGGTAATCGTATTCCGTATTTTCCTTGTGAACATTTCTCTAAACGTTCGTTGTGACTTGAAGAAGGTTAAAAATCAAAATTTAAGTTTGGACGGAATGTAATTTTAACATATAAAGCATATAATAAAGAAAATATATGATAATTTTGTGAATAACGAAAATATCTTGTTTGTATCTATGCTTCAAGAATCTTCACTCGAACGAATCGCTCATGAGAATCCTTGTATCCTTTCGTAGCCACTCACAAGATATTTTCGGCATTCACAAAATTATCGTGGATATCCTCTATGTATTTTGCCTTTTCTTTCTGTACATTTATGCACATTTGTGAAATAAAATACTGAATTAAAATATAAACTTGACTATTTTTGTAGTGTGATGATTAGGCTTAATTACCACGATTTTGAGAATAATCGAACAATCGTCAGAGGTGCCGATTAATCAATTCTCATTTTGAAAATTGACCTTTTAGTTTAAAATATAATGGGTATTATACCACAACGTAATTTACATAAGGAGTATTAAGAACACTGCAATACAGCGTATTTGCACCGAACTTATATCTCTATTGAATAGACAATATTTTGCACCATACTTACAGCACTAATCTAACACATAAACCAGTGTTTCCGCTAGGGAGGCTGGGGGTCTCTTCTTGGGTCCCATTCCCCTGGCCCTGTTTCCCCCACAACCAAATATTAGCCCATAGCATGTTAATGTGTAAGTTTGAAAAGTGACATAAGCAGTGTTAAAAGACAGAATATGTTTACCTGCATTCTGCAGGTAAACATATTCTGTCTTTTAACACTGCTTATGTTCACCTGCATTCAGCTGAGCAGGTAGACATTTTCAGTCTTATAACACTATCTGGTAGCACATGTCTAACTCACACAGGTGCATGGTGCTATGATGCTAAATAGTTGATTTCATCTTGTGAACAACTTCATTGTTATGTATAATGCTACATGAATCTTCAAACTGGTATGGTTTGTCAACGGTCATCATTGATAATATGTTTTCCCCTAGGTACAAAAGGGCCCCAATATTTTACCCCTAGAGGAAACACTGCATAAACCCACCCACATAAACATTTTTGAAAAATGACTATGTAGCTTTCATTTGTGACGTTTTTTGGGGTTGGGCCGACATTTCTGGGCCTCGAGTATTTGTCCTTTATTATTGTTTTTATAGGAGTTTCCAAATTTATATGGGAACAGAATTTTAGTACATACTAAAGCCCTTCATTTCCGTCGTGCGGTGCCCTTAAAACTGGACTTGAACTTACTATCTTACATTTACTAGACGCACCTCTAGAAGTCTATAATATTCTTGCATTCATCTTACTAAAATTAGATTTTATTGGGAAATAATCGGTTAATCGTTGATTATAACCACTGATTAATCGATTTTGAAAATCCAAAATCACAGCAAGCCTTGTGATGATACATAGCTGTATTATTACTATCAACAATAAATTATAAAAAAGTTTACTTGTAAGCATGACTTGTTGTACTACCTTTCCACTTGTTGCTACCATATTGCCTGATACTAGTATTATTTGTTTATTGGTGTTTAAGGTCACATACTTATGCACAATGGATAATCGTGACCGTGACAGTTTTACGGGTGGAGGAAGCCGGAGTACCCGGAGAGAACCACCGAGCAACGACGAGCAGCTGTCAGCTCCCCAACATCGTAACTCTGAACTCTGCACCGCAGCACAGGCAGGGTTAGATTGGTTGAAGACATGCGCACCATCGACGTGCAGTACGCCTCACTACACAGCGTCATCGTGCCCCCTTGTAGGCAATCGGGGTAAAGTGTCTTGCCGAAGAACACAACGCAGTTGCCGCAGGTGGGACTCGAACCGAGAACCTCTCGGCTTGCAGCCTGCACCTCTACCAACTGAGCCACCGCCCCCCCCCCCCCCCCCCCCCCTCCTGATACTAGTAACACATGTACAAAACTGTACATGGGATTTTGGAAATTTTTAACAGGAAATTGGGAAAAACAGCTGAATGCCATTGGGAATGGGGGTCGATATTGGACCCTGTAGAAACATAGAACAATCCCTGATACATGAATTTTCAAGGCCCTGAGCTGGTTGTAACATTGAAATATATTTGAAGACCAGTTTCTTTTAAAAATGATAAAATATTAAAAAAAATAATAAACTTACGATTTATTGTCACTTTAAAGAACGCTGTTGCTTCTGAAGATGCTGGTGAAGTTAACAGCTGCACAGGCCACTTTACGCCTTTGGACAAGCCAATTATACTGGAGTAGAACATTTTTCTGAACGTTCAATTAGAATACATTTATAAGCAAAGTTCTAGCCATATTAATTTTATCACATCAATTTATTGAGATTGGTTTTAAACTAACACTTGTAAAAGCCACTGTAAACCAGGGTCATGATCTGTTAGTGACAGGCTTTTTTAATTGTAATTAAATAATTTTTGCTCAATAATCGTTTAATCACCTAACAATACAATTTGCAGACTCTTGAAAAACATCCAAGTTTTCGCTGCAATACCTGTCGCTAGAGATTCATTAAGCTGGAAAAGGATTCGTTCATAATGCAGTCGAAATTGCTTATTCTCATTGCTTATTCTCAAATCTTAACGAATACCATAAACTTTTTTTTCAAAATCCGTCACCCGACAAATCATTCTGTTGACAAAAATCCAGCGCTATTAAACACCAGGTTGGAGGGGGGAGAAGGGGAGGAGAGGGGGCAGGGGAGAGCCTGCAAAATAAGAAGCCGGTCCTGGTCAATGACAGGCACAATTATCATAATCTTTTATGCCTGTCATAATGACCAGTACAATATATACAAGCATACATTACAAAACAATGTGATGTTCCATCGAATACAGGAGAATTATGGCCCATCAGAGAGTTTGCCCAGAGAACTCGGCCCATCGGAGAACTCGGCCCCGACAGTTCAGGAGAAGTCGGCCCATCGGAGAACTCGGCCCCCAAAACTTTAGGAGAACTCAGCCCACACAGTGGAGAAGAAGCCGGCTCATCGGAGAACTCGGCCCGGGTTTTATTCAAACGTAGGTTTTGGTGGTTTTTATTGTCGGAGCGAAGAGTGGAAGCTAATTCAGACATCTGCACGTTTGAAAGCATTTGCGAGTTATGCATGAATTTTCTACAGCACCTGTATAATAATAATAATAACCCCTTGGCCAGCAGCTGATTTGTCGCGGTTCTCAAGAAGGCCATCATGTCCCCTGCACCCCACTCCTCTCCCCTGTCTATCCTCCCAGCAGTCGGATACAAACTCTGTAATCTCGTCCCTAACATCCCCCTTTTCCGCTTCTCCAATTAACATTAACATCTCCACCTTTTGAGTCACGACCCCTTCAGCCACCTATCCTTCTTTTCTCCACCCCAGTCTGTGAAGTATAGCATTTGGAATCATCCGATTGGCGTATGGGCGAAATTTTAACGTGTGCTGGATTTTTTTTCCCGAAAACATTATAGAGGCACAAGGCGCCGAGATGGATTTGGGTTTGAGAGGTCCCCCCACCCCCTCCCCAGGAGGGAGCATTGAACTGGGGCACAAACTGGGCAATTTATATTTTGGTGTGATACGTCCTTTAATGAGGCTTTAAATTGTGCTTTTTGGAAGAAAGTGGAAATGGAAAATTGTGTACGCCATTGTCGGGTAGGTAAAATTTTTTAATAAAAGTCTGACCAACGTCGGTAGTCTAACTGCAGCCTACTAGTACCGACGTTGCGCCGAGGGTTTTGGGTATGGTCTGAAACGTTTTGGATTTCAAAGTAAGTTTAAAGTTTGTTTGGGGCCGACTTCTCTCATGTGCCGAGTTCTCCTATGGGCCGACTTCGTTTTGGGCCGAGTTCTCTCATGGGCCGACTTCGTTTGGGGACGAATTCTCCCATGGGCCAACTTCTCCTATGGGCCGAGTTCTCCTATGGGCCGACTTCTCCTGTGTGCCGACTTCGTTTTGGGACGACTTCTCCTGCTCCCGTTCCATCATATGAATGTTCTTATTCTTTCCTGGCTGCATTGACAATGTTAAGTCAAAATAGTATCTTCTTATCATTTATTGGAAGGCTCTCTTCCAGTGAGCCTTCCAATAAAAGATAAGACATATACTTTCTATAATTGTATAAATGGGTTGCACGAAACAAAATGGATCACGCAAAAATAATTTACGGGACACATTTCTGGGTCATGCAAAATTTTAATTTGGGCATGCCAGCTGCCTCCTCCCGAAAATTGTTTTGGATAATCGATCGAATTATTACCATATCACGAATACAGTACAGCCTATAATAAAGTGTACCGTTAGGCAACAATAGCGCGTTAACTACGCCAGAATATCGCCTCATTATTGCCAGATTGCTATAGCATTAACTACGCCAGAATATTACCTCATTATTGCCAGATTGCTATAGCAATCTCGCAATAATAAGGCGATAATCTAGCTTAATGAAGAGTGCCTGTCAAACCATACCAGTAGTACTAGTCAGCTTGTTTTCTGTTGTAGAGGGGGTCTAGGGACGCTTGTATTCCTAAATATTGCGACAATAAAGTAACGTTATGGCAGTATTATGTTGTAGTTAGCGCGTTAGTAGTTATATATACAGTGAAAATTGGAATTATCATTTATCACATGACTATTGTAAAGTTCAATGAAAAAGTCCATCTGATATTCTTCTATATAAGAACACGTGTAATATGACCTGCAAGGATTTTCATTGGCTGAATTTTAAGCCTCATCACCTAATTAATATTCATATTGTACCACTCCATTGTTTACAAACAAAACATGTCGCGTGTACTTAACTATCGAGTGAACGAAATTGTGAAAATAGATGGAAAAGGAGAAGGGGAAATTGTTAAGATCATTGATTCCACAAAAGGCTTGTTATACACTGTGAAAATAATAGGTATCGACTTTGAAGTGACTCTGTCGGCAGAACGTTTGAGCCCATTACACGATGAACGCTACGAGACGCTAGATTGCCAAGAAACTGTTGGCGTTGCTAAGCAAACGGACGCTACTCAACAGCGTCGTTTTGTTAATATCAGCGGTGCAGATATAGATGGATTTGTTGAAAAAGAAACAAATAAAAACACTTTAAGCAAGACCTTTTATGATATGAAGTTAGTAAGAAATTTTCTTCAAAGCAATAATATAAATGAGCATCGTGAAATTCACAACATACCGCCCAGTGAACTGTGTGTTATTTTATGCAAATTTATCCTGTCAGTCAGAAAATCTGACGGCTCTGAATATGAACCAAGCTCGTTGCGTGGATTTATTTCCAGTATTGACAGAAATTTAAAACGTTTTAATTATGGCCACACAATAGTTAGCAGTGTAGAATTTGTGAAAGTGAGAGACATATTGAAGGCCAAACAACGACAACTGAAACGAAGTGGCTTGGGCAATCGGGAAAAGAAGGCGGAGCCAATAAGTGACAATGAAATTGACATTTTGTGGCAAAGCGGTCGACTGGGTTCTTCGACTCCCGAATCTATAATAAACTCCTTGTGGTTTTTAAACACTATTCACTTTGGTTTACGGGGCTCAGATGAGCACCGTAAAATGTGTTGGGGGGATGTTAGTTTGCACAAGGGCCCAAATGGCCAGGAATATTTACAGTTTATAGAAAGACAAACAAAAACTCGCCCTGGTGACAATGTGAGAGATGTTCGAAGTGTGCCACCCAGAATGTGGTGTAACTTTGATTTACCAGAAAGGTGTCCTGTGAATATTTATAAAAAGTACTCTCTTTTTAGGCCCTCTGGTTACAGTGACGAAAGTGACCCTTTTTATATAGCAACACATACTAAACAAGATATTATGAATGTCGGTGATCAGTGGTTTAAAAGACAGCCGATTGGAATAAATAAACTTACCTCCATCATGAAGCGCATGGCAAAAGCAGCTGGTCTCTCGCCGGAAAAGAAACTTACAAATCACAGTGCTCGCAAACATCTTGTTCAGAAACTTAGTGAAAATAGCATCCCTGCTCACCAGATTATGCAATTCACAGGACACAAGAATATCCAGTCAATTAACAATTACAGCCATATCAATGAACAACAACATAAACAAATTTCTCGTGTGTTATCTAACTCCAATCTTCAAACTGAAAATAGGCCTCAATATCCTAAATCCATGGACACAGATGTAGTTTTTCAAAACCAGTCAATTTCTAACACAAATTCCACTGATCGAAACACACAATTTGCGGGTAGACTACAGAATATGTTCACAGGCAACATTTATGGTGGGCACTTTGAAATACACATTCATAACCCAGAAACATCATCAGCCCAACCCGCTCAGAAACGTAGGCGCATCATTGTGTCCGACAGCGACTCGGATTAAAGTTTATAAAATATAGAAATTGCAAATTCCTTCTTTGGATTTGCTTCTCTTATTGTTGACAATTGAATTACTAATGAGGGTTTTGTTGCAGTTTGTTTATTAAATGTCAATAAGACCGTTTGTTTTGAGAACTATTTTGTAAAGCGGAAGTATTGAACGCATTCAGTCAACATGGCGAAAGTAGGTTAATTTTCTTTTTCCATGTACGGGAACACAGACTCGTTAAAAATAAATCGGTTCAAGTTCGTTTGTGTGTGTCATGTGATAAAAAGAATCTGAAATTCGTTTCTCTTTGACATAAGATTTATGAAACTCGTTTCGACAATTTTATTTTAGCTCGCCAGAGGCTCGCTAAAATAAAATTGTCTACACTCGTTTCATAAATCTTATATCAAAGAGAAACTCATTACAGATCCTCTATTTATGTTTTATATGCAATGTTTTATGCTCCTATCATCAGTTTTTTGAGGAAATTTCATTCTTCAACTCAGTACATGGTTGATTAAAATTGGGATTGGGAAGTTAGGTATGTTGAATCATATATATGCATATACATTTTGTTTTTTTTGGGGGGGGGGGGGGGGGGCACTAGTTTTTGACTGAAAATTTGAACTTCTGTTTTATACATACAGATTATCACCGCCGTGTGGATGAACAAAATATGTATCTGAGTCTAGCTTTGGTTTCAGATGGCAGATCCCGACGAGTGGAAGATGAGTCATCATCTACCCTTTGAAACCGAAGAGAGACACTGATACAGTTTTTGTACAATCACATAATGATGATATTTATCTTGCAATATTGTAGGGCTTAGTCAACAATGTACACAAAAATATACGGGAGGAAACAGGCTTGTATCAAACCCCCGATACAGATCTACATGTATAAAGTTATATTTCTTCGGAACATATGGAAGAAAAGGGAGCTTGTATCAGACTTCCTGTATCAGGTCAGATACAAGACAGTTTTAAAGCCGATACAAGCAATATACACATTATTTGTAAGATAAAATTCAATATGATATGCATTGATTGTGCTACTATGAAATACCAGTGACTGTTTAGCTTCAATACCTAAACCAGTACCTGTCACTCATGATCACTGTACTACATTCCAAATCATCATCTGCATCAGAATTTTCGTCGTCAGATCTTACGTTATCGCACGCTATGCAATTACAAGACCAATTGTACATTATTTGACACGTAATAATCAGGATGTTGAATTCAATAGGAGAGGCCCTTTTGAAATCTCTGTATTGGGTACCCACCCTTATTTGGGCAGAGAAACGATGCTTTAGAACGAAACTGTGTGTACGGTATAAACAAACGTTGCACAACACTCGTGAGTGCTTTCCCAGATACAAACACATTTTCTGTACATGTACGCTTATATTAAATAACAAGGTGGACTTGGGTGGTATTAGGAATCTAAAATCAAATCCAGAAATCTGCCCCTCTAACCTGAATGTTTACTTTCTGCACCCTTGACAAAAATGCAGCTCCACCACCACCCCCCCCCCCCCCCCCTTTCACACACACAGTCACACACTCACACAAGGCTTCATCAGGAAAGATTGCATGCAGTCTACTTCAGTGACGTAGGAAGCATTTGGAAGATGGAGAGGCACGATTTTCTGTTTCAGGTGGGGGCGAGCTGACCCGGAAAACTTTTCAGGGGCACGTTGATCTGTAACCTGTGGAGGTAGGAGTACAAGAAGGACGAAATGTCTCAACATCAAAACAGAAATGCAGTGTTAAAAATGTGTATTTTGTAATATTGTTCTTGGTTACCGGTACTTGGTATAACTTCAATAGGTGACCACTCCCAGACAGTGATATATTATTACAATAAACCATTTCAGCATGTTCTTCTTTATTTTAATCACCCATTTTCGAATGTCAATAACAACCAACCTGTTTTGGCAGTGATGTCATTTAATTAATATGCAAACGAAGGGGGTCCCCTTTTCTTGTTAGGGAAAAGAGATGTAAAATGACCTTTGAACCTGCATAATCAGACTTTTAACCAATCAGCAACTTACACAGATCTCATGTGATATGCAAATGAGATATTTCCCAACATTACAAAAATAATTAACCAATCGGCACAAACCTTACAGATCAACAATTGACATGTGACAAGGATTCCTCTGAAAAGCACATGGAATTCTTGAGTTACTTCTAGGTCCACCAAATAATGTAATTTATGAGGTACTGATTACGTAATTTATGGGGTAATTGGTTTGTTAGAAATGTAAATAGAAAGGTTGGTTGTGTGAATAATTTGTACTTTTTTGTTTGTTGGTGATCTTCAACAAAATGTTATCATTTCAGTCTGGATATCACATTGCAGGTTATACAACATGGAACAGTCTGCACAGTGTGCACAGTGCAGTTCAGCAATGGTATTTCCTAGTTTGGTAAATATAATTGGTAATTTGGTACTGCCCTATATCGAAGAACTAGTGGTACACATTATTTCTTCTGACAAGACAATTCACAGAGGATTCATTGAAGTGGGAGTTTTCGGTGGTGGTGGAGCAGGAAGGGATATAGGTACCAATAGGGACTGGGACACTAGATGCCCCCACCCTCTGCCCTTCTAACAGAAACCCTGTTATATCGCTCAGGTTTTTGAAAACACAATTGTGCTGCTGTCATGTGAATCTGTTATTTAAATACAACAGACCCCCACCCCCTGCCAACTGGTACTGTAATTCAAATCGGAGGGACCTATGTTTCAGGGTGGGTCCATTCATTTCAATACCGCCCCTCCCCCCCCCCACACACACACATCCACACTTATCTGAGAGGACCTGGCCCACCATTACCAACTGTATCATTCATTGAAATACTTTAGCATTGGTGAAAACTTATCTCAAAGCCACTTCTCTCCATCTCTGACCCCTATCCTATAGGACCAATTGTTGGTTTTGGTGAGAGAACTGGAACCAGAACCGAGTACTTTTGCTTAAAAGAACCGGAACCGAAATTGAATTTTTAAGAACCGACCAACACTACCAGTAATATGAAAAATAGAACTGGGGCGCGGAATGTACTTTTCATTCCCGACAGCAACCATGCAATCGCAACCGTAACAATATGCCCTAAAAACCTGCTAAGTTAACCTGTCCCTAAGGGTATATGGACGATTCGGACCATGTACGATTCGGACCAGATAATTTTTGTACGACTCGCCCCAGATCGTTGGACGATTCGCCCCAGATCGTTGGTCGATTCGGACCATATTTTTGGACGATTCGCCCCAGATCTTTGGACGATTCGGACCCTGTTTCTGGCAGATTCGGACCATGTTTTTTTTGTTAAAAAGGAATCAGAAAAAATAACCTGGCACTTGATCCGACAGTAAAAAATTTAATAAACGAAAGCGAGAAACAATGACCGTCGGGTAGTTGAATCAGACATTGTTTATACAGTTCTCAATGGAATGACTCCTTGTACTGTAACAACATTTATGTTGAATTTGTTTGTACATTTTGTCAAGAACATATGTTGTATATATTGATCGACTATGTCCTGTGTAAACACCCTTCGTGTGGCTTGATCTCATTGCATTAATTCCTTTTGATATATCGAAAATGTTCCTATAAAAGACCTGATTTGACTGATCTAATCATCAAAAATTGACTGGAACCTCTTCAGAAGCATTATCGAAGTAAAAATAAAGGCAAATGACCCCTCAAATGCTCATGAACTAGAAAAAGCCTGCACCCACCTTAACGAGGTTATCAGCAGTACACTAGATGAAATTTGTCCCAAGCAAACAGTGAAGACGCGGATAAACAGAATAACCCAAACAACTCTTCAAATAATCAAACAAAAAAGAAAAGCCTTCCGGGCTTACCAATCAGAGAATGATCAAATGAAAAGAGCAGAACTTAAAACCGCGTATAATCGCCTACATGGGGAAGTAAAAAAGGCCATAGCTAACGACAATCGCATGAGATGGGAAAAAGCAACCGAAAACCTAAATGGGCTGAGAGAACCTAAGAGGTTCTGGGATACATTTAAAACTCTTACTGGCCAAAAGAGCAAAATTGCCAATAATAATGCGCTGAAGACTAGCGACGGAACTATGGCCATAGATGACAAGGCAAAGGCCAGCGCTTTTGCCGAACTTCTAAAGAAGGCGCATCGTCCACAAGAAGGGAACAGATATGACAACGATTTTAAGGTAAAAGTAAATAAATTTGTCCAAGATAACAACCCAATTTTCAATGAACCGAACTTCGACCAAAGACATGAAGACGGGGACGACCATGAATTAACCGAACCAATAAGCGTAGAAGAGGTCATGGTTATAATCAGAAAATGCAGGTCATCTTCGTCCCCAGGAGAAGACGAAGTCTCTTACAAAATAATGAAACAGTGCCCCAACATCTACTGCAGACTTACCAAACCCCTAAACTGCTGTCTCTCCTGTGGGTACTTCCCAAAATGCTGGAAAGTGGCCACAGGAGTCATGATACCTAAACCCGACAAAGACCTTACCAACCCTTCTAACTACCGCCCAATCAGCTTGCTTAGCTGTGTTGGGAAAATATTTGAGCGGATTCTCACTACGAGACTTCGCAGCTATCTCGAATCAATCAACTTTTTCAACAAATGGCAAAGATCGTATAGGAGTCAGAAAGAGGGAATCGAACACGTATATAGACTGGTCGATTATATGAAAACAGCATTTAGTCAAAACGAAATCGGAACCGCGCTTTTCTTGGATGTAGAAAAAGAGTTCGACTCGGTATGGCACAATGGCGTGAGATATAAACTAGCGAAAATGGGATTACCCACTAAAATTCTAAGGATCATATCATCATTTCTAACCGACAGAAAAATCAAGGTGAGGGTTAATCGCGAGGTGTCAGAGGAAGTAATACTCGAAGCGGAAACACCACAAGGGTCGGTTCTAAGTCCGCTTCTTTTCATAATATATGTGAATGATATAGAAAAAGTAGGGAAAAACTTTGTTGAACTATCGCAGTTCTCAGACGACAAAGGCATTTGGACGTCCAGCAAGTCCAGAAACATAATTAAAAATCGTCTACAGGATACCATTCGCGATCTTGAGAGCTGGTGCGCCCTGTGGCGCATCAAACTCAATGCCGCCAAAACTCAAAAAGTTACGTTCTTCAAAAAGCAAAGGAAAAAACCAGTCCCCAGTATCGATCTCCAGTTATACGATCACAAACTAGAAGCAAACAAAGAGGCCAAATTTTTGGGATTTATCCTAGATAGCAATCTCAGTCTAAACAGTCACGTTAACTCAATTACGGTTAGAGCTACTAAACGTATCAATTTTCTGAAGATGATCAGAGGTAGTAATTGGGAAGCAAACAAAGATGTGCTTCTCAAGCTCTACAAAACATTTATACGTCCGGTACTAGAATACGGTGCCATAATAACAAGTGACCTAAGCAAAACCAACATTCAGAAGCTACAGAGGGTTCAAAATTATGCCCTGAGAGTGGCACTATGCAAACCGAAATGGACACCGATAAAGGAACTTCACGAGCTAGCAAAAATAGAAACTATTGATACGCGATTAAAAGACCTACAAAACAAAACCCTCAACAGACTCCAAGATAGTGAATTAATGGTTGAGCTGAACGAACACCGATCCCTTAACAGAAAAACAAAATAAGTTTCCAGAAAATAAAAAAAATAATAAAATAACATAAAATAAAAATTATACAATATAACAAAATCGCGTGGAGTCAGTGAGGATTGCCTCGCTACTCATTGGTATCTTTAGGATAGAGTCTGTGAGGATTGCCTCGCAACTCTGCTGAAGCGCGATTGAAATGCGTTTAATAAGATCTATATAACAAAACCCTCCACATACTCCAGGATAGTGAATCAATGGTGAAGCCGAACGAACACTGAACCCTAAACAAAAACAAAATAATCCACAGTAAATTAAAATTACTCAATAGAATTAAACTGCGTGAAGTCAGTGAGGATTGCCTCGCTACTCGTTGAGATCTTTAGGATTGAGTCTGTGAGTATTGCCTCGCAACTCTACGTGTGGGGAGTGGGCTCCGAAGAAACACTCCGCTTACCCCATCCATAGCAACAATCACACAGCAGGCACAATATACAATAGCGGATACCTATCTTTCTCTCTACCTATAACTTTTCTAATTGAACATTCTCAAATTTTCTTGCAACACTCTTATCGAGAAGACGCATAGAAATGGTAGACAAAGCGTAGGAGGAATTGGTGCAACCTACCTTTCTGTAACATATACAAGAAATCACCAAACACTGGGCAAGGATTGAAACAAGCTTGTCTGGCTGGGGACGAGTGTACATTTTATATAAATAAACATTTGAATAAAGATTTAACAGCCCTTTTAAGGGCTTGAGGGTGTGTGTCAGTGAGAGTTTTTTTTTTTTTTTTTTTTTTTTTTTGGGGGGGGGGGGTGGGGGTGGAGGAGGTCATTTGGAATTCCCGAAGGATAACCAGATACCTCAAAATCACATACGGCATCCTATCTCCCGGAAGGCTTGATGGATGACTGCCGGTTTTACTAAACTGTTGGAGCTTTCTCCACTGTTGGAGCTTTCTCCACTTCTTTTTTGTAACCGCTATGGTCATATACCGGGGCCGCTACCAAACCGGCGTTGCTGTTTGGTTTTCTTTTCTCTTCTTCCCTTCAACTTGCCATCGCACAACATTACACTCTGGCTCGCCACCATGGTGGGACTCAAACCTCTACCATCGCCGAACTGGAACCGAATAGAGCCCACTCTCTAATAGTTTTAAAGGCGTTGAGGGATTGAGTATTGACCATCTAACACTCCAACGTGAACTGCCGGGTATTCTAACCGCGTGCATACCCCCATCAGACTCCATTTTGGGCAATAGGAAAGCTAGGCCTGTGTAATCCAAGTGAAATAAAATAAGGTTAACCGGGTCGCAAGGGATTTGTAAATCCCACATCGTCCCTGCGCGCCTTCGGCGCGCTAAAACCTTTCATTCATTCTTCTAATCATTTGAGAGTGGTGGCCGAGTGGATTAGTGCGCAGGTCTCTCGAGCCAGAGGCCCCGAGTTCAATCCCCGGTGGAGGAAAGATTCCGTGGTGACCGAACACTCTCTGTCAGCATCAATTGTGGGGTTGATGCTGTCACAGCGTACCGTCCTATCGGGTGGGGACGTAAAATGGCTGACCTCTGTACAGGGAGAGACACACCCTGTGCAGGCTAAAGATCTCTCTGTGGTAGCCAAGAGCGGAGCTGCAGAGATTCATCCCACATGCCTAGTTGACAAAACCAAGAAACTGACAAAGAAAATACCGCTAACGGGGGTCGCAAGGGGCGCATAGCCCCACATCGTTCCCCACGGGCATAGCCCGTAAAAACCCTTCCCCACTAGGCGGGGAAATGACTTGACTTGACTAATCATTTTTAGAGAGTGGTGGCCGAGTGGATTAGTGAGCTGGTCTCTCTTGCCAGAAGCTCCGGGTTCAATCCCCGGTGGAGGAAAGATTCCGTGGTGACCACCCACTCTCTGTCAGCATCAATTGTGGGGTTGATGCTGTCACAGCGTACCGTCCTATCGGTTGGGGACGTGAAATGGCTGACCCCTGCAGAGAGAGACACACCCTGTGCAGGCTAAAGATCTCTCTGTGGTAGCCTAGAGCGGAGCTGCAGAGATTCATCCCACAAGCCTAGCTAACAAAGCCGACAAATTGACAAAGAAAATACCGCAAACGGGGGTCGCAAGTCCCACATCGTTCCCCGTGGGTCTCCAGCCCGTAAAAACCCTTCCTACTAGGCAGGGAAACGACTTGACTTGATTCATCATTTCAACTTCTTGTCTTTAAAGTTGTCAGTAATGGCAACTTTATGCCTACATTGTAATGAACCAGTGACTTCACGTCACCAGGCGATAGATTTGATGAATGTGGTGGATGGCAACATCGTGGTTGTGGAAACATAGGACTCTCCAAGTACAAGTATGGACGTTTAAGACAAGGGGAGATCTCTCATCAGTTTATGTGCCAAGCATGCCTAGGCAGTACAGACAAACACACTTCTCAGGACAACACAGACATAAACACTTCTCAAGTCAGCACAGACGTAAACACATCTCAAGTCAGCACAGACAAACACACTTCTCAAGACAGCACAGACACACAAACTACATAAGCCAGCTTGTTCTTGTTCTTGTTCTTGCAATTTCCTCCTCTATAGGAGCACCGCCAGATGGCGTAAAAAGTGTCATTAAAATCTGTCTAGTTAAAATCCATTTTATTTGTGAACTGATCAATTAAAACCAAGACTAAAAACGTATATACACTTGGCTGAAAGACAGTCTGGAAGCGCGTTTTCATAAAAATTCTTGGATATACTTCTTCTTTTTTTAAAAAGGTTGATATATATACAATAAGGATAATACTAGACCAGTCTGTGGTTCTTCGTAAGGATAATACAGTCATGTGTTTCCAGTGGCAGCCGCTAGGAGCACTGATCTTTCTTTATGTAGAGCAAAGCACATATTGCGTGTCACTTCTTCGATGTCGTTGGTTCCAGTTCTGTGCACAAACTTGCTACAGTCAGTTATAATGTGGAGTAGGTCTGCGTCTTCCCAAGGTGTAGTGGATAGGGCATATTTCTTGTAGAGTTTCTTTAGTCTCATGAGATGAGGGCTGCGAATGTTCTCTAGAGCTTGGCATTCTGTTAGAAAATGTGCCATGTCTTCTGGCGATGATTTACAGATTAAACACGTCCTTGCACACCTCTCAAGACAGCACAGACACACAAACTACACAAGCCAGCACAGGCACACAAACTACACAAACCAACACAGACATATACACTTCTCAAGTCAGCACAGACATCCACACTTCTCAAGACAGCACAGACACACAAACTGCACAAGCCAGCACATCCTTGTACAGTTCTCAAGACAGCACAGACACACAAACTACACAAGCCAACACACCCGTACACACTCCTCAAAATGACACACACACACAAACTGCACTAGGCAGCACAGGCGCAGATGATTCAACTTTTAGTTTAAACAATATTTATTGAAGAACTTGTTATTTGTGTACATTACACAAGTAGTAAAGGGAAAAAAAACACAAAGTACAAGAGTACACAAAATAACAATAATATACAAACAGATTAATGTTACTTACTGGTATTTTCAACAGTAAAGGCAGAGGGAGAGAGAGAGAGAGAAGAGAGAGAGAGGGGGGGGGGGGGGGTGGGTATTTTTATATTTAGTTGTGTGTCAATTTGATTGTGATTAAACCGACGAATTGTTTGTAGTTGTCACAACAGATAATAAATTCCACGGGAAATTATAAAGTGGGATTAATCAGAACAAAAGAATAGAATTTAAAGTCCCGTAGACAGGACAAAAGAACTTTATTGGTATTAGTTGTCCAATTATCATTTTATGTGCTTAATTATATTATTCAAACACGTTTTTAGGTATATATAGGTACATGTACTTCTAATTAATGTGACGGACAAGTGACTAAGTTACTATTATGTAAGAAATAATGAGAAATTGAAATATCCAATTGTTCCAAAAACTAAATCGTATGACAGAATATGCCCAAGAAAACACAACATTTATTATTTATTATGGATATTTATTAACCCTGTGCCGAGACTGTTTGCTGGAACTTTGAACTATCCAAATGTCCCCAAAACAAAAAAGTATGACACTATTTATATTATAGATATTTATTAACACTGTGCCGGGACAATTTGATGTTGATGGAACTGAAAAACACAAATTTCTCATTATTTTACATTACAGGTTTTCCAAGCTGCCTGCGACATTTTACCAGCAACTGAGGTGACGTCCTTTGTAGCAGATTTTGCCCCTTTTTCCTCAAATTATGCACAAAATTGCCCTTTTTTTACCCAAATTATGCAAAAATTGCCTTTTTGGAGAGACTGAAAAAATAAAAAGTGCCCTTTTTGATAGGTCTGCCCCCCCCCCCCTACCCTCGAGTGCTTCCGGCGCCCCTGACTACGCACGCATAGTAACCTGTCTTTGTTGAGAAATAAAAGTCATTTTAATCGTTTTTTGGCGTTCGTTTCTTTTATTGGCCCACCCTGAGATACATTCCGAAGTCTTTTTATAGTTGTATTCAATTTTTTCCATGGTCCGAACCATCCAAAGTCTGGTCCGAATCGTCCAGAAACATGGTCCGAATCGTCCAAGGATCTGGGGTGAATCGTCCAAAAATATGGTCCGAATCGTCCATCGATCTGGGGCGAATCGTCCAACGATCTGGGGCGAATCGTCCAAAAATTATCTGGTCCGAATCGTACATGGTCCGAATCGTCCATAATTCTCTCTAAGCACCAATAAATGAATAAATGCAGTGTTACAGTACAATAGCAACTTAACTGGTTGAGTGCTAGATTATTTTTAAATAACAGAATGTATATACAAAAGTTTATTTCATTACAAACTATTGGAGAGTGCCCAGTGGTACTCTCCAATAATTTGTAATAAAATAAATGTATACAAAGAACAACACAAATATCATTTCCCATTAACTAAGTATGAAGTGAGAGCAATAAAAATGAGGAGTTTAACATGGTACCCTCACTTTCCTTTAAAGCCCTGATAGTGGCTTTCAGCAATCTATCAGTTAAAATAGATATTTTTTTCACAAACTTCACAGTTTCGCAATCATATACAAACAAAGAGTACACAGGAAATCATCGAACAAAATAAATAGCCCAAGTCGTAGGCCCTAGACTCCACTCCACACAATTTATCTTTCTATCTAATATCATGATCTCTCTTCATTGCTGTCAGACTAGTGCCAGTTTCGTTAACATAGGCCTATTATGAAAACTTCAGAAGAAGTCACAGCTGATGAAAGTGACCTTAAACACTAATAGATATATAAATAATGAAGGCAACATCTACCTTGTTTTATTCTTCCCTTTATCCTGCTTGTTTCTATCAAAAATTTAAAATACAGGAATACAGCCTTTTGGAACAAGAATTTGGGTTGGATTCGGAACTTCTGACGCACCATACTGTATATATATATGCATGTATATTAACATTTGAAACAATGATGTCTGAGGTTGAAGACTGAACTTGCGGATTCCAATTTGATTACCAGTTTATTCCAAAAATGCCCCGACTGGGACTTTCATTTGGCACGGAGTCTCGCCGTCACTATTAGGCCCGTAACGATACAGCCATGATACACTGATGCATCGCGATACACTCTCCCCGTGACACGTGTATCGCTTGCGAAGTGCCGTATCGTGGAATCGCGATGTGGTTGGATTGGTAACGGTAGAATCATTATGTGTACACTGCATTTACATGTACGACCCCGATTCATCACCCCGAGAGTCTATCACTTCTTCTTATTGTTAAAGTCAAGAACAATGGTCAGCAATGCCCCGTTAGAGTAAATTTCCGGGGGAGAGTTGACCCGGGGACGAGTTGACCTGGAACCAGTGGCTATGGATTGTAATTTGTATACCCATAGTTCCAAATCTGAATCAAGATAATTTGACGATATGTATCTAGATGCGTATCGTATCGCAGGTAAAACATCGAGATATGAATAGTATGATACTATCATGGCCAAAGCATATCGTTACGGGCCAAGTCACCATGTGTCTGAGTCTGACTGCGCTTAATTTATGTATGGAGTCGAATATTTGTTTGAAAACTGTAGATATATTTATTTGTTTGGTGTGAGGCATTAGTGCGAATCACCTTTTCACACTTAGCCTGTGTGGTGATGAAAATAAATTAATTTTCCGAAGCTTCGGATACCCCCTGTTTCAGCCATGAACAGTTAGTAGTCCGTTTTTAAAAATAAGTGTCGTTCTGTCTTATTGCACACTGTGATTCGTGCCAGGGGGACATAACTGTGGAACCGTGGAACGTATGCTTTTTCGCGAGAAATATCAACAAACTATCCAATTTCATTGAAATAAAGCAGTTTAAGATGTGAACAAATATTCTGACGGCCAGTGTACGTTTGGAATATCTTCTAAATTAATTTAATCGATCAGAATTACGTTTGGTTGATTATACAGGGTTGTAGAAATTGAAAATTCGCTTAACTCAAAAAAGGGTTCAGCAAAATCTTTTTGCTGAACTATTTTTAGTTTGCTTAACCCATTTTATGTTTGCGTTTATTCAGTTTGGAAAATTTGCTTGAACGTAAAATCGGTAAAGCCAAACATGGTTTGCTTAACCATTGCATGAACTAAACGATCGTTCAAGCAACTTATACATCCCTGTTTTATAGCGAAAATTCTTTCTGCCGCAAATCTGTGCGGAAATGATCAAATCTGCTATCGCATTTTGAAGCAATCCGACTAGACTTGGCGTTATCGCCAAGGCTAGTTTGCTGGACTACTTTTATGCATTCCCGAGGCGAGGAGTCATTTGTTGGATTTTAAAATTATGTTCTGGTAAGTGGACATATATCTCCCCATCTACGTTACTGAATGAAGAAAAACAAAATGATGGACCGTGTAGAAAAAAAAGTTATATAGAATAGATGATGAAAAATCTTATTGCCCAATTTTTTCTACTGCCTTTAAGTTTCATCAACTTTTCTCCAGTCAATAAGTTGAATAACAGGGACCTAATCTTCCTATGGCCGAAAAATACCGGGACGATTCTTCTTGGGGCTGAATCGTCCCATCCCCACTGGGTATGCATATACAGAGACGGAGAGTGGTCATAATCTGTGACTGTAGTGTATACCATGGCATTGCCATTGGGGCAGATCAGTTAAAAACACGAAAAATGAGTTATTCTCTAATTTACTTTGCTTTCAATTCATTTCGGCTAAAGAGTTACCTTCTCTATTTATTAAATTTGGGGGATTCCATTTATAAATAAAGCAACCATTTTCGAGTCCGGTGGGCCCGGTCGACCTCCAACATGACTGTCATGAGCTGAGTGGGGGTGCCAAATCAAAGTTTTCGGAGTCGACTTTTTCTGTTCGTTCACAATTGGATCTGTCATCTGACCAAAAAGCAGAAATATTTGCTTCTCAGCGTTCATATTTTAATAAATAACTAAATTAAGTAATTCAATGTGATATTTATATGGTTGTATGCGGTTCTATGTCGTTCTATGCGGCTCTACGTAGAACTGTGTGGTAAATCGACGCAGCCATGACGACTGTCACTTTTTACTAACTAAGTCTAAGTTTTGGAATTTAACGTTGTCTCATTCGAACACACCTTTGTGGGTCACAGCATTGTATACTCTTGTTAAAACTCTCCTCTGCCTGAATAGTGCCAACGATTACCCACTGGGAGGATAAAATTCACATGAAAAATAGTTTAAAACTTACCGCAAATAAAGTTGTTCAAATATGGCGTTCCGAAAACATGCCGTCTTCATTCCCAGAATTCAGTTGAATTGGTCACGTGACAACATCTCTTGCATCGAAAGCGCCGCGCTGAGACGATGATCTCGTCCGTGGACACCAATCTATAAATAACCTTTCGGGGTAGGATGGGTAGTTGTGGGATTCGAATGCATTCGTTTCGTCTTGATAGAACAGTTTGATTTTCAAAAAACCAGTATGGAATTGTGGGGTGCAACCCAGAAGTCGAAATCACTGCACAACTACTCTGCGCGCGCATGTAGCAACCCACAAGTATAGTTTAATGATGCGTCTGTCCGTCCGTCCGTGTGTGAGTCCGTCCGAGAATATTCATAATTTTCATAACTTACGTAATAACTAGTGTGGGCATACCTATGACCAATTATTTTCTATAATATTTGTTGGTCATAGGTATGCCCACACTAGTTATTTATTATTTTTATTGCTTCTTTTTATTACTTGTTCACTTAGAAGTTGTGTCCGTCCGAGCCAAATTTTATCTGTTCAGCCTGTATCTCGGGTATCGAATGTTCTATTGCAATGGAATTTGCCGTGAACACTGCTGATGGCATAGGCTTTAAAAATGGATTCAACGATATTTCTCACATTCTCTTTTTTAGAGTTATCCCCCTTTTTTGACTTAGATATTGTAGGGAATATACATTATTTGTCTGTTCAGCCTGTATCTCAGATATGGGTTATCAGATTTCAATGAAATATGGCATGCAGTTTGCCTATGACAAAGGCTTCTGCCTCAGTGCATAAAACTTCCAAACACCAAACAATTTACCATACCTTTTGACTAAGAAATTATTGGAAATTGTTATACCCCCACTTTCGAAGAAAATGGGGGGGGGGGGGTGGGTATACTGGATTACATGCGCCCTCCTGTGCGTCCGTCCGTCCATATGTGAGTCCGTCTGAGAATATTCATAACTTTCATTATTTTCTATAATATTTGTTGGTCATAGGTATGCCCACACTAGGCGGTACACCACGTGGGGGTATGCTTCGGACAACAGTCCAGCTCTTGTTTTATTTACAACTCACACATTAAAATAACCGATCTATTCCTTGTTGTTATTCTCGTCGATTACTTATGCGGCTGGCATTTTTTTCTTTGTCATCAAAAGCAATAATTGTTTGTTTTAATGAAAAAGCGGATAAATCAGATTTTGTATACTTTTGTCATTATTTTGGTACATAATATGTCGCTATTCACCACTTTAATTCATTTTTAGGCTTTGTTGAAATTTTCCAAAAAATGTCAAAGGTTTTGTTGGACGACCCCTAAACTCTGCTACATTGGCTGCCAGTTGAGAACAGAATCGTTTTCAGTGTCCTCTTGTTTACGTTCAAATCCCCCAACGGACTTGCACTTAAATATCTATGTGATCTTTTTATCCATTATGTTCCAAGACATTAAGGTTTAAGGTCAGCCAAATCTAACTACATTGTTAAAAGTTCGGGACGCGTGGCTTCTGCGAGCTACCGAGCATTATCCGAGCATTATCTGTCGCAAGTCCTGCCCGGTGGAACGATCTACCTGATCACCAAAGGGTTCCACGAAGGCTGTCTTTCTTCCGAAGGGGCCCTGAAAACTCACCACTTTTAACTGGCATTTCCCGAATCGATCAGGATTGCATTAATCTGGAAGGTAAAAAAGTCAGGAGCCATTCCGCAATACATAAATTTTCCAACATGTTACTTCTTGAAATCTCACAAACAGACACTCTCGGATTTATGTTGACACCAAATGGATGTTGTTTAATTAGGCCTACCACTATCTTAACTTTTTTATGCCCCCTCACTTAGTTTGGGTGGCATATAGTCATTGAAGTGTGCGTGTGTCCGTCCGTGTGTCCATCCGTCCGTCCGTGTGTGTGTGTGTGTCCGAGCCAATAATTCGAAAACGGCTAGGGCCACAGTCATCAAACTTCACACAATTATAAAGGACCATGGCAGGATGTGATACACCATAGCCGGGTTCGTACCTTCAAGGCCAAGGTCACATTTCAAGGTCACACTAAAAATTGGTCAATATTAGTGTCTCAGCCATAACTCAGAAACGAATCATAGTACAATTCTTAAACTTTTTTCAAATGTCAAGGACAGTCAGAAGGTGTGTAGCGTATAATAGTCTCCGCCGCATCTGCAAGGTGAAGGTCACAAGGGTGGGGGGGGGGGGGTATGTGTTACCTTAGTAACATTCTTCTTGTTTTCTCATGTAAAGACCGTGAGCACATGTTTGTGGATACTTCGGCTTTAAACTACAGTATTATTATTATTATACCCCACGAAACGAGTTGTGGAGGCGGGGAGGGGTTGTATACTGGAATCACCTTGTCCGTCCGTCTGTCCATCCGTCTGTCTGTTTATCCGTCCGTCCGCCGTCCGTCAAAACATCCATCCGTCCGTCCGTCCATTCGTAGACATAATTTTGTCCGGTGATTTTCTCAGACGTTTATGGACCAATCTGATCGAAGCTTGATACGAATGTTTACCACCATGGGAACTTGTGCACTTGCGATTATACTTCCGGTCGGATTATCTTTGCCAGAATTAAACCCCCTTTTCGACTTGAGAAAACAGGCCTACAATTTTGTCCGGAGGTTTCCTCAGATGTTTATGGGTCGAGTCCTTTGAAACTTTAAAACTTAGTATGGATGTTTACTACCATGGGACCCTGTGATTATAGATTTGATCGGACTGTTTTGCCAGAGTTATGCCTCTTTTCGTCTTAGAATAATCATGGCGGCGGTGGGTATGGACAGGCCCATCTGGGACAGTCACACCTCTAGGTATTATTATTAGCTCACCTGATTGAAAGTCAGGGAGAGCTTTTCTTATCACTCTTCGTCCGTCGTCCTGCGTGAAGGTGGTGTTTGAGCCTCTTTGTCCTAAACCACTGGCCACATTTTAATTAAATTTCATGTAAGTAGTGGTTATATAGGGCCATTTTGATTTTTATGCAAATTAGGTTTCGACTCATATTGAGCAGAGGGGTGTGGAAAAAATGGCCTTATTTTTTGAAAATCTTCTTCTAATGAACCACCAGTAGCAGAGACTTGATATGTGGTGTACAGAGTCCTTTAGAGGTGTAGAATCAAATTTGTTCAAGAGAAGTTTGTCGGGCATTATTTGCCTTCGTTATGGGAGGGGCAAAAATTTTGGCTACGCCTAAAATTTCTATTTCCAGAATCGTGAGGTCGATTTGAACCAAATTTGACATGAGATGATAATGGGTCATAATTAGTTGATTGATGCAAAAAAAAAATTTCCCATTGCCCCGTGGGAACCTCGGGAGCTAAAAATAGGAAAAACCTTAAAACTGCCATATCTCCAAAACTACACGGCACAGAGAATTCTTATTTTGTATAAAGCTTACTTTTATCCAGTAGAATAGAATGGTTAAAAAAATCCCTATCGGTTTGATCACAAGGTACTTTTTTCAGGACTTCGAAAAAGTGCTGAGTCAGCACTTTTTAACACTGTAGGCAATGGGAAAAACATTAAAATATCTTCTTCTCCAGATTCAGCAGGCAGAATCTTTTGATACTGGGTATGCACCATGCTTAGGGGTGTGAGATTCAAGTTTGTTCAAGCCAAGTCCCTGGGTTCAACTTTGGGTTCACTGTGGTAGCCCGAATGATAACTTCGTTCAAAATGAG
Source organism: Pictodentalium vernedei (assembly GCA_031216915.1). Classification (NCBI taxonomy): domain Eukaryota; kingdom Metazoa; phylum Mollusca; class Scaphopoda; order Dentaliida; family Dentaliidae; genus Pictodentalium; species Pictodentalium vernedei. The sequence continues at coordinate 314,452,936 of CM062297.1, forward strand.
GAATTTTCTTTAAAAATCTTCTTCTTCAGATCCAGCAGTCAGAATGTTTTGATATTTGGTGTGCAGCATCCTTAGGGGGTGAAATTCAAGTTTGTTAAAGCCAAGTCCCTGGGTTCATATATGGGCTCCCTGTGGGAGCCCGAATTATAACTTAGTTCAATATGAGGAATATTCTTTAAAAATCTTCTTTTTTTTAGATCCACTGGTCAGAATCTTTGGATATTTGGTATAAGCTTTTCTTAGGAGGAGCAGATGCAACTTGTTGAAATCAAATCTTTGGGTTGATATTTAGGCTACCATGTTAGGTGAGCGCCCTCAGGCTCCCTGGGGCCTCTTGTTATTATTATTATTATTAGCTCACCTGACTGAAAGTCAGAATGAGCTATAGTGACCACTCACCGTCCGTCGTCTGTCGTCCGTCGTCCGTGAACATAGTGCTTTCACCTGCTCCTCCTAACCGGCTGAACCAATTTTAGTAAAATTTGAGGTGATTGCTTGTTCTGACATCGCCTGTTGTTTTTGTTCAAATCAACCAGCCCCATAGGGAGGGGTTGGAGGAACTGTACCAAAATTCTTAAAAAAAATTCCCATGAACCAGTAGGTTCAATGACTTGATATTTGGTGTGGAGCTTCCCTTTGAGGTGTGGAATCAAGTTTGTTCGAACGGAGTTCGTGGATCAAAATTTGCCTTTGCAATGGGACGGTCAGGATTGTTGGCCCGGTTCAAAATTTCTATTTTCTGAACCGATAGTCCGACTTGAACCAAATTTGATATGTGATATTACTGTGTCCTAAGTACTTGATTCATGCAAAAACATTTCCCTGTGTTACCATTGGAACCTTAGGAAATAGAAATATTTTCAAATGCTCATGTTTCCCAAACCACAAGGAACAGAGAACTGTTATTGGGTATGAAGCATCCTCAGTACCAGAAGAATTGAATGGTATAACAAAAAATGCCATCTGGTTTTTCAGGGTGTTCTGTAAGGGGCATCGGAAAAATGCTCAGCATATTTGCAAAAATTTTTTAAAAATGTTTTCTCCAGAACCACTGATAAGAATATTTTGATATTTGGTATACAGCATCCATAAGGGGAGGGGATCAAACCCAAGTGTGTTAAACTGAAGTTCCCTGGTTCATATTTGGGCTCAATACAGGAGCCCGAATTTTTAACTTAGGAAAATATGGGGAATGATCTTTAAAAAAACTTCTTCAGATCTACCTGTCGGAATGCTTTCATATTTGGTATGCAACATCAGTAGTATGTCATGTTCCCCTACAGGGAAAGGTTGGGGGACCTCGGTGGGGGACCTCTGAAGTGACGTCATGTCACGTGACGTAGTGTCGCCATGTTTGGTTGTCATGGTAACCCGCGTGAGCGGCCATGTTGTGACGTCATCTCCACAGTGATACGTGGTGTTAGTGCGCATGCGCAGCGCGTGTTGTTAGGGTGATACGTGTTTCCGTCGTCCATTTTGTATACTGGAGGCCGCCATCGTGGTTTCTATGGTAGCACGTGATTGCTATGTTACCTAAGGCCTACAATAGGATAGGGGTATGTTCGGTGGGTATGTTCGATTGAATCGGAGTAAATCTGATTACCACAAACAACCCGACAATCCCCCAAATCACCAAAATCTATCCCAAATCACCGAAATTGACATTATTTCCCCACTTTATCGGCTTAGCACGTAGTGCTATAGTACTAAGGGGTACAAGGGGGTGCATTCGATTGAACAGGAGTAATGTTCTGACTTAGAATTCTCCCAGATTCCTGTTTGTATCCTTATCCCGTGACGTTTTTCCCCTATTAAGAATAGCACGTAGTGCTATAGGACAAATTTACCCAGAATCCTCTGCTTCTTTCTATATCGTCTATCTGACCCTGTTCCTTTGTTCCAGAGAATACTCCAGTAGTGTAGAAGAGCCTATTAACTGGAACAGTATACCTTATAATTGCTATATTTAGCAATTTCTAGTCCATTCTTGTTAGTTCCGACCCTATTCCAAGTACTCTTGTTGTTTCATATATCTAGATCATTTATATAAATTATAACTAACCAATCAGATTGCTTGATTTCCCATAATGCAGAGTTATCTCCCCTGTGTATAATAAAAGCCTATATCCAATGGCAATATCCCCGGGCACCCCAATTTAGGCACCCCTTTTTGAAAAACATATGACCTTCGGCACCCCTTTTTTGTCATATGTGCTTATGTGAAAAAGCACAATGTGACACAATGTGCCCTAGCACATAGGCACATGATTTATGTGCCGATATGTGCTTATGTGAAAAGGCACAATGTGACACAATGTGCCCTAGCACATAGGCACATACGGGTATTTGAGGATACCTATTGCCTGGTATTGTATTATTCGAGGATACCTACTAGAGAATCCCTTTTTTGTCATATGTGCTTATGTGAAAAGGCACAATGTGACACAATATGCCCTATCACATAGGCACATGCTTTATGTGCCGATATATGCTTATGTGAAAAGGCACAATGTGTCACAAAATGCCCTATCACATAGGCACATACGGGTATTTGAGGATACCTATAGCCTAGTATTGTATTATTTGAGGATACCTATCTAGGATACCTTCTGGAGAATCCCTTTTTGTCATATGTGTTTACGTGAAAAAGCACAATGTGACACAATGTGACCTAGCACATAAGCACATGCTTTATGTGCCGATATGTGCTTATGTGAAAAGGCACAATGTGACACAATGTGCCCTATCACATAGGCACATACGACCACAGGCGTTTTCAAAAAAGGGATTCCACAAATGGGATTCCAAAAAGGGATTCCACAAATGGGATTCCGTTTCCATCTTGTCGCCAAAGCTCCAAGGCCAATACAGGTTTATGGCCTATCTGTCCTATCATTAGCTTCTACAGCAGTCTTGTACCATTGCGGCCTTGTACCAGTACTATTGGCTTCTGTTATTCTGCCCCACATCTCATCCATTACTTCCTAGCTATACCTTCGCTGAAGCTTTCAAAATGTTCCATCTGATTTCCCCTGTATACATATAAGGCATTCCGTAAGTGGCCCAGTCCGTAAAATTTGGATTCCGTGTTTTAACATCAACACTCGAGGGTATGGAAAGGGTTTGATAACACCCAATTCAACAATGACTACAAGACTCTGAACAGAGACAACCAATCACTATAAAACAATAAAGGTACAGATCCAACATAACCAGGATCGAAGTAAACATAACAAAGTGAAAGAATGTCAAACTAGTCGGATTGATCGAACAAGTTTGACAGACTTAGCAGAACAAAGTGAACAAAGATCCAACACAACTAAAATCGAAGGGAACAGAACAAAGTGAACAAAGATCCAATGAAGTTATCGAAGTTAATTGACCATAACAAATTGAACAAAGTTCTGAACTATAACCCTAATGAAGATATTAACACCCTTTGAACTGTTTGAATGAACTATAACCCCTATGACGGTATTAACGCCCTTGAACTTTTTGAACTTTTTGAATGAACTTTTGAACTATATGTAATATAAATAAATATTAACACCCTTGAACTGAATGAACTCCATTTTTTAAATATATCCCAATGTTAACACCTTTGAAATGAACGACATTTAACTGAATAAATTTTAAACTTAATGAACTACAACCCATTGAACTAAATTCTTCCAATAGGGAAGTGGAATACCCTCGAGTGATGATGTTAAAACACGGAATCCAAATTTTACGGACTGGGCCACTTACGGAATACCTTATATGTATACAGGGGAAATCAGATGGAACATTTTGAAAGCTTCAGCGAAGGTATAGCTAGGAAGTAATGGATGAGATGTGGGGCAGAATAACAGAAGCCAATAGTACTGGTACAAGGCCGCAATGGAACAAGACTGCTGTAGAAGCTAATGATAGGACAGATAGGCCATAAACCTGTAATGGCTTTGGAGCTTTGGCGACAAGATGGAAACGGAATCCCATTTGTGGAATCCCTTTTTGGAATCCCATTTGTGGAATCCCTTTTTCGAAAACGCCTGTGGCTATGGAATCCCATTTTGGTCGTATATGCCTATGTGATAGGGCACATTGTGTCACATTGTGCCTTTTCACATAAGCACATATCGGCACATAAAGCATGTGCTTATGTGCTAGGTCACATTGTGTCACATTGTGCTTTTTCACATAAGCACATATGACAAAAAGGGATTCTCCAGAAGGTATCCTAGATAGGTATCCTCAAATAATACAATACTAGGCTATAGGTATCCTCAAATACCCGTATGTGCCTATGTGATAGGGCATATTGTGTCACATTGTGCCTTTTCACATAAGCATATATCGGCACATAAAGCATGTGCCTATGTGATAGGGCATATTGTGTCACATTGTGCCTTTTCACATAAGCACATATGACAAAAAAGGGATTCTCTAGTAGGTATCCTCGAATAATACAATACCAGGCAATAGGTATCCTCAAATACCCGTATGTGCCTATGTGCTAGGGCACATTGTGTCACATTGTGCCTTTTCACATAAGCACATATCGGCACATAAATCATGTGCCTATGTGCTAGGGCACATTGTGTCACATTGTGCTTTTTCACATAAGCACATATGACAAAAAAGGGGTGCCGAAGGTCATATGTTTTTCAAAAAGGGGTGCCTAAATTGGGGTGCCCGGGGATATTGCCATTGGATATAGGCTTTTATTATACACAGGGGAGATAACTCTGCATTATGGGAAATCAAGCAATCTGATTGGTTAGTTATAATTTATATAAATGATCTAGATATATGAAACAACAAGAGTACTTGGAATAGGGTCGGAACTAACAAGAATGGACTAGAAATTGCTAAATATAGCAATTATAAGGTATACTGTTCCAGTTAATAGGCTCTTCTACACTACTGGAGTATTCTCTGGAACAAAGGAACAGGGTCAGATAGAGGATATAGAAAGAAGCAGAGGATTCTGGGTAAATTTGTCCTATAGCACTACGTGCTATTCTTAATAGGGGAAAAACGTCATGGGATAAGGATCCAAAAAGGAATCTGGGAGAATTCTAAGCCAGAACATTACTCCTGTTCAATCGAATGCACCCCCTTGTACCCCTTAGTACTATAGCACTACGTGCTAAGCCGATAAATTGGGGAAATAATGTCAATTTCGGTGATTTGGGATAGATTTTGGTGATTTGGGGGATTGTCGGGTTGTTTGTGGTAATCAGATTTACTCCGATTCAATCGAACATACCCACCGAACATACCCCTATCCTATTGTAGGCCTTAGGTAACATAGCAATCACGTGCTACCATAGAAACCACGATGGCGGCCTCCAGTATACAAAATGGACGACGGAAACACGTATCACCCTAACAACACGCGCTGCGCATGCGCACTAACACCACGTATCACTGTGGAGATGACGTCACAACATGGCCGCTCACGCGGGTTACCATGACAACCAAACATGGCGGCACTACGTCACGTGACATGACGTCACTTCCGAGGTCCCCCACCGAGGTCCCCCAACCTTTCCCTGTAGGGGAACATGACATACTACTAACATCTTTGGGGGGGGTGTCTGATTCAAGTTTGTCCAAGTCAAGGGCCTGTGTTAATATTTGGGCACGATGACGCTGTGTACTAAGGCGTACTGCAAGTCGAAGGTGCGCATGACTTAACCAATCTAACCCTGATGTGCCGCGGTGCAGAGTTCAGAGTTACGATGTTGGAGAGCAGCTGCTGACAGCTGCTCGTCGTTGCTCGGTGGTTCTTTCCTGGTTCTCCGGCTTCCTCCACCCGTAAAACTGTCACCGACATGATATGACCCTGGCTGTTAATGTGTCGTTAAACCCTAATAAAAAAAAATACTTGAGTAAATACTACCAACATTTGCTGTGTTAATTTAGTGTAATATATTCCCAAGGTTACAGTATAGCAAAAGTTGTGATCTTGGAAACGTAACATCCTGGAACGCTTCTTCTATCATTTAGTTTCCTGTATGCCAACTACAGTACAGTCACCACGGACTGGTCGTAATCCACTCGTGGGTAGTGATGTCCACGTATGCGTTTACCAGGTAATAAAAGTAATAATCATCAAAATTTTAATTTATGAAGCACCGGGTTGTACCCGGCGCTTCATTAATTAAAATTCTGATGATTATTCCTTTAATTAGTGTTTGTAGTCTAATATTATTGCGTCCGTAGAAATATTGCCCACCCGTCGAAAGTTACTGTATTGTACTGTATGATTGACAATAAGAGTTCAAGAGGAGACACTTGGAAGGAGTTTGAGAACATTTCAAGGATTCGACTTGGTCGTGAACAGGTCGAAAATCCCTATCCGTTTATCTCCCAACTTCCTTACTTGGGACCCAAAATTTGAAATCAAACGAAATCATGGAAACGATATCGAATGGAATCCGAAGCTTCGCAATGCTCTGCATTATGGCCCAGTACGATCTCTTGCTCAATGACTGAATGCATTTTAATCTATGGTTAAATGATCAAACAAATAAACTCATGCTTGTGTTTTTTTTTATAGTAATCAATGTAGATTTACTTTTCGAAATTCCCAGAGGTCCACCGCGGGAAACGTTTGTGTATCGGACAATGTCACAGCCAGTGGATATAGAAAAATTACCCAATAGAGATGTAAAATGCTATTTTGATTACCAGACAGTTGTGGAGAGTCAATTAGCTGAAGGTTGGCGGTTAATTACGGCATTCATGGATGCGGATGCTACAATTTGTTGGGCGGTGCACAAAGAACTGTTAGAAAAGCACACGTTGAATGTTTTTACGTGTTCGAAAAGCCTTCGTCTAGAATGCATGACAACAGCCGTCGATACGAATTAAAGGTGATCCAATATCCATACAAGTTGGCGGGGAGCTTTGGTCGTGTGGATCCCGTCTCCATTTGGAATGCCACAATCGAATATATGGGACGACAAGGCTGGTACATTTCTACCATACTTCCAACTCCGAAGATGTGCGGTTCTTTCAATATATTGAAGACGACAGTTTTGTTATTTTTTCAACTGAAACTTTGCTGACCTGTTTATAAAAACAAAATGTCACACGAACTTATCACCATAATCGGTGTTTCAAAAACAAGGCTTAGAAAATAATTCTTTTCGTACCTAAATGTTTTTTTGTGATGGACCAAGACCATACGATTACACCCCTGTCTTATCGCTGGTGTCATAAAAATCCACTTTCGATAATAACATGACCCCTGAAATTATTATACGCGCGAGGAAGGTATACTGCAAAAAATATAGGTTCTCTTTAGAACCAAAACTGGTTCTAATCTTGTTCCTGAGATGGAAACAGTTCTGTTTAAACAGTATTTATTTGTAATCAAATAAATTTATAAAGATTAACATTAAATATTAACAGAATTAAACATAAATTGAGGAGGTTTCAGTCGTAAGTTTAGAGCTTATACGAGGTTGTCTCAAATCATTATTAAGCAAAGGAGATATGAACAGTTGGCATATCGAACCAGTTTTGGTTCTGGTCAGAACCAATATACCAGGTATTTATATTCGCTTTGTTACAAAATGTTTGGCGACTGCGTTGAATAAGCTCCAAGTTTACTGCTGAATCTACTTCAGTTCATGTATTATTCTGTTAAAAGTGAATGTTAATCTTGGTAAATTTATTTGATTTGAAATAAATACTGTTTAAACTAAACTGGTTCCATCTCAGGGACAAGATTAGAACCAGTTTGGGTTCTAAATAGAACCTATATTTTTTGCGGTGTACAAATAACTGGTGGAGTGCTGAATTATTTTTGACCGTCAAATCTTGTACACCTGTCTTTGCCTTGTTACAATTTATTGGAGCGTGCCTAACAGGCAGTCTCCAATAAACTGTAACAAGGCAAACCTCTGCAGACTTATTAATACCACTTCAAAGATAATACGAAGCACATCGACTGAATACCAGCCATCAGGCTATGGTACCTGCACTCCAGAATAAAGCCCAAATATGGGCTTCTAGCACTCAACCATTTAAGAACGAAGTAATTGTTAAGAAAAACCTTTGGCATCAGTAGAAAATAAGTTTCTGTTTGTTACTTATAATACAAAGATTGTCTTTGAAGTGGTTGCTTTTAATCAGCTTGCCATAAAGAGCCAAGTTTCCCTGGAATTGTTGTGGCAAACTAGTTAGAAGCAACCTCTTCACAGATAACTCCCGTCATTACGAATATTTATTACTTTCCAAAGTGTGATTTACTGGGATTTCCGGGTTTGATTATAAGTGAATTATGCAATCAACAATTGGATCATGTATCCGTGCTCGCAAACGAAGACACTTTGTCGTGGGTGTAATGGGGACTTCATTGTTTTTTTTTTGTTTTTAACCCTTTACCTAACATGAAAAGCAGACGACGCTTGCAACAAAAAAATTCTTGAATAACTATTATTTTTATTTTTTGTCTCAAAAACATAGGTTATGACCCCTCATTGGAACGAGCTCGACGAGCTCATTCCAATGAGGGGTCATAACCTATGTTTTAGAGAAAAAAATGAAAAAATAATGATAAATAATTAGCGATTTTTGAGAATATCGTGGTCCGGTTTTGGCCATTACGTTAGGTAAAGGGTTAAATAATATAATTATCGTTAATAATGAAAAGTAATAAACAGAGTAATCGCTTGACTGGACTGGTTACGTGAAATAATTCATTCGAGGCGATGGACTATATTGTAAAACACTGTAGCGCATTCGCGCACACGTGTTTGTACAACGTCCCTCACTTCTCATGAATTATTTCACGTAACTAGTCCAGTCCAGCGATTCCACTCTATTTATTCGCATCACGCCTAAGTAGTAGGAGATGTGGAGATCGACCATCCTTGGGGGACCTAGTGGGGGACCTAGGAAGTGACGTCATGTCACGTACCCAGTTAGGTCTGCCAATAGGGGACGTTACCACATCTCCTACTACTCACCTACCAGCACAAAGTAAGAGTACACTATGATTCTTTGTTTAGCGAATGTGTCTTTTACAACAATTTGAAAGTTTCATTTCATTTTCCAGGGAAAAGAAATTCGCAATTCTCACCTCTTAGGCTTTGTGTTAATGATAAGTACAGTGTCTGTACAGTGTATCACGCGGTGCACACTGTTGACATAATGAAAATCAAAAAGTTACAAAACATCAAAAGATGATGAGAACGCCGTTTTCTTGTGTTTAGATGGGTTTTAGCAGGTAATAATGGCCCAACGGTTTAACTGATTGGGGAAAAAAATGTTAAAAACTAACTTCTGTAGGAAAATGCCTGAAATTTGTGAAATGATGCGCACATCGATGATACAAATTCGTTACCATTTCGAAATTTCAATTTGTATAAGGAATTCCCATACCCTTAGTGTTAAATGTACTGACAGCTTTTGGAAATTAAGGGCAGCTACAGGGACGGGAAGAAGGTGGAGGACCACCCCCGGGCCCAGAACTAGGGAGGGGAGGGAGGCATGGCCCAGGAGTCCAAGATTCTTGGGTCAGGCCTGCCTCCACCCCAAAGTTCTGACTCCTGTGCCAACAGTTAAGAAGGGGCTGTATCGCTAATGGAGCTCTGCACTTGACCAACGGTTGTAATTTTGGACTGCATGATTCTTAAAGTGATAACTTTATTAAATCAACTTGACGAAATCAAGTTATCACTTCACGAATTGTGCAGTGAAAGGCTTAACTCTTGGTTACTGGATACTCACTAATGGAGTTGCAGTTTTGAAACATGTTGCTAAAACGGCATTTTGAACGCCGAAAAATGAGGTGATTTTTCATCCCAAAAGACGCCAGAAGTCTCCATTTAATAATTGATTTCAAAATTTTCTTGGCTTGGGAGAACCCAGCCCCCCCCCCCCCCACCCCACCAGTACCGCCAACGCCACCATACCAGTCTATCATCGCCTCTGCCCTTAGCAGTCACGGCAGATTCATTCGGCATCTGCATCAGTGTCTCGACACTGTCGAAAGGTGGTCCGCCATTGAAATGGCCCTGGGACCCGAATTTCCTCTCCCCGGCGCCTGAGAGCTAACTTGCCTGTAACGAAAGTTGTCATAAAATTTATGTCGTATTTTCATAACATACAGACATGGGCCCCTTTCCCAGACCTCAGCGTAAAGTGAGTGTGTATCTATCCTCCTTTTACCCTCTGCACCTGAATTATCGAAATTTCAAGGAGCAAAAAGCAGAAGCGTAGCCAAGATTCTATAATTATAATTTTCCCGCGGTTTCGGAGAATTAGCGGGAAAATATTGTCTGTCCGTTTCGAGACGTAACAGTTGGTGGAGATTTGTGTAAAGTCAAGCCAATGGTTGGCTTGGGTGTAGTCATGTGATATTGTCTGGTGGAGACAAACTCATAATAATCATTCTAGCTTGCGCCGCCGTATAGTTTAAACCCCTTTTTGAAATTTCGGAAAATGTTTTTGCTAATCTTTCTTCAGAATGTTGTGATTTTATTCTGGTATGCACAGTTGAGAGAAGCTATATTAGCTCCGGAGCAGTGTAAAGTTGAATGAGATTTCAAAAATTTAAAGCTTATCCATTCTGTCGAAGGTGGGAGGTTGGCGCTAAAGCTGTTTTTGTCATTTATATGGAGTTTTGTGTATATCTACCTCTTAATTTAATTTATACACGTACTTTGAAATCACACGGGAACCATAATTAATACTTTCTATGCTTTCCAGAGTTTTTTCTTCCAAATAGTTTTTATCTCTGGTTTTAGTGCGGGAAAGGTCAGAATTAGCAATACTGTATGTCGCTAAAACTAGAAATCAATGAGTTATTTATTTAGTATGTGCTGATTTATGCTGATTTGTGATGTTTACATGTAAATATGTCTATATTTATCGCACATGTGTGCGTATGAATAAAGAATGCAACAGGTCGTTCTACACTGCACGGCCAGCTAGTTCCCTAACATTTTGTCATGTTTTGTTACGAAGTATAGTGTAGACGGGGTATAGCTCAAATGTAAATATTCTGAATATGTGTAATGCAGATATGAAATTGTATTTAAAACTTTCCCGTTAAATATATATCAATATCGATATCAATAATAGAGGGTGCTAGTTATTAGAAGTTAAGATAAGCCTCCTCTTCAACCCAGAGAAAATGTTTCTAATTTTGGTGCTCTAAGAGAAAATCTGAGCCAATTGTAGCGTGTGTCCCTATATTGGAGACCATTTTGGGGCTCTTTGTTGTGTGAAGGTTGCATTGGGCCAATGGTTTGGGGGAGCCAGCGAAAATTTTAAGGGACCAAGGCCCACCATACGCCCATATCTGCGCCTCAGGCATAACGCAACTGAAAATTTAACCAATTCAATTTTGTTTGACAAAGTCCAGTACGTTATGTCAAAAAAGATTAAATTGGTTGAACTCCTCGCTGCATTATGGGAGAACTTTGCAACTTAAATTTTGATATTTTGACATGTTAGTACTCTTCAGCTTACCTGTTAGAAAGTCAGAGATAGTGTGTGACACCAAGTGGCTTCAGACGCAGAGGGATCTTATGGAGATAGGGCAGGGGAGGTTCAAGGCGCACGTGCTCTCACCTGTGGATTGTTTGGACAGACATGCTTCAAAATTCCACAACCAGGGGTACTTCCCTAGGGATGTGTGCCTCTTCAAAATTGCCGACTGCCCCCCTCACGGTCCCACCCCAACCACATGAGTGACAATTTTCCAACTGGTTTCTGTGACTTTCCAACATAAAGCATCGCGAAGCCTTTTTGCACTGAAGGGACAAATTTTCAGTTTTATTTACTTTGGTAAAATATCAGATACAAACCATTTAATTTTTTTTTAAAAGATGACTGCGCCGTAGGCGCACGAGTTCATACGCCGGAGGCGTCTGAACTCGAGAGTCCTTTATATTATCAACACGTTTTTTTATTCACCGGAAGGAACGCCCGAAAAGAGACTTTACGAGAACGTCTCTTATTCGAGGAAGCTTCACAAGAACAAAAGGGCACGATATAATTGTTTTCAAAGGAACACTCGGATACCAGTTGGGTGCAGTGAGTGAACCATCAGTTGAGGGAAGTAACAGGGGATGGGACGTGGGGGGGGGGGGGGGGGGGTTGCTATTGAGATATTCTCCCATAATACACCGGGGGTCAGACTAATTTACAATTCACTACACCACGTGACGTCCCTAGCAACACGCAACATCCCTAGCAGCAGATGCTCTCTTGGACCGATTTTGACCAAAATCGATATATGGACTCATAATGCAATAGGGTCCAAACCAAGGAGTCGGTATTGATGTCTGTTTGTTTCCCTAGCAACGAACGTGCCTCCCTAGCAACGGGCGACCCCTTGGGCCAATTTCGACCAAATGTGATATACGGAACCACAATGCACTAAGGATGCAAACCAAAGAATCGAGAATGGTGTCAGTTGGTTTCTCTAACAACCAACGTGCCTCCCTAGCAACGGGCGACCTACTGGGCCCGTTTTGACTAAATTTCACTCGTGGACCCATAATGCATCAGGGATTCAATCTAAGGAGTCTGTAATGATGTCAGTTTGTTTCCCTAGCAACCAACGTGCCTCCCTAGCAACGGACGACCTATTGGGCCAATTGGACCAAATTTGATATATGAACCCATAATGCACTAGGAATCCAATTAAAGGAGTCGAAAATTATGTCAGTTGGTTTCCCTGGCAACCAACGTGCCTCCCTAGCAACGGGGGGCCTCTTGGGCCAATTTCGACCAAATTTGACATATGGATCCACAATGCACTAGGGATCCAAACAAAAGAATCGAAAATGGTATCAGTTGGTTTCCCTAACAACCAACGTGGACCCTTAATGCACCAGGGATTTAAACCAAGGGGTCGGTAATGATGTCACTTTGTTTCCCTAGCAACCAACGTGCCTCCCTAGCAACGGGCGACCTATTGGGCAAGTTTTGACCAAATTTGATATTTGAACCCATAATGTACTAGGAATCCAAACCAACGATTCGAAAATTATTTTGTCACAAATTGCAGAATCATGGGCAATTAGTCAGAAACCAGTTCCTTATAGGCCTGTTCAGTCCACAAATGTGGAACAAATGTGTACTACGGCTCGATGGCGCATGTGCATTCAGCCATTTGAAACTTCGCTTGTGCAGAGGTTTTTAGTTGGAGTGACTGACAGTTACTCGCCGGTGTCTCTCCTCGTACTCCGGCGGTTCCAACCATGAAACTGTTTTACGGTGTGGCCCTGGTTGTTGAAAGTGTTGTTAAACCTAATAAACAATCAAACAAACCTATGCTTCTCCCCCACCCCCCCGCCCCCCCCCCCCCCCGGATAATCTCGTCAGAAATCTTTTTGATGAAGTCGTCTCCCCTGAAATTATTGAACTGGCGAGGAAGATCCAATTGAGAAACATGTAATTGTTGAGAAAAAAACCTATACCAGCAGAAAATAAAGCGAAGTTTGCTTTGCTTACTTTCAAGAAATGAAAACAACAGAGAGCTCTCGGTGTTCTCTATTAACCCTTTGCCCAACGTAACGGTCAAAACCGGTCAGCACTATTCACAAACTCGCAATTAATTTTCATTATTTTTTTCATTTTTTGTCTCAAAAACATAGGTTATGAGCCCCCATTGGAACGAGCTCGACGAGATCCTTCGAATGAGGGGTCATAACCTATGTTTGAGACAAAAACAAATGAAAAAAATTGTTATTTAAGAATTTTTTTTGCAAGTGTCGTCTGCTTTTCGGGTTAGGTAAAGGGTTAAAAGCTATGACGGGAAACTTCTCTTGTATGGCAAGCTTATTAGATAGCAACTAAGTAACCGTCCACTTTGCCACTTTGTTTAGCGAATGTGTTTTACAGTGATTTACAAGTTTCTGTTCTTCCCAGGCAGAAAAAGTAGCAAATCTTACCTCCTGGACTTTTATATTAACCCTTTACCTAACGTGGAAAGCAGACGACACTTGCAAAAATAATTCTTGAATAACTAATTTTTTTCATTTTTTGTCTCAAAAACATAGGTTATGACCCCTCGTTGGAACGAGCTCGACGAGCTCGTTCCAACGAGGGGTCATAACCTATGTTTTTGAGACAAAAAATGAAAAAAATAATGAAAATTAATTGGCGATTTTTGAGAATAGCGCTGGCCGGTTTTGGCCGTTACGTTGGGTAAAGGGTTAATGGGGCACGGTGGCGTTGCGGTAACCGGTTCTCGTCAGATCACCGAAGTTAATCAACGTCGAGCCCGGTTAGTCCTTGGATGGGTGACCGTCGGAGCGATCGATTCGGACTCCCGCTTTGTGTCCTTGGCCAAGACACTTAACCCCGTTTGTCCACATTAGGACACGGTGACGCCGTGTAGTGAGGCGTACTGCACATCGTTGGTACGCATGTCTTCAACCAGTCTAACCCTGCCTGTGCTGCAGTGCGGAATTACGATGATGTTGCTCGGTGGTTCTCTCCGGTTACTCCCGCTTACTCCACCCGTAAAACTGTCACAGTCATGATTAGCCGTTGTGCATAAGTATATGACCTTAAAAACACCAATAAATAAATAAATAAATAAATAAATAAATAAATAAATAAATAAATAAATAAATAAATAAATAAATAAATAAATGGAAACGACAGTGTCTGTTTTATATGTCAAGATGCACAATAGTTACAGAACTAAAAAGATGGTGAAAGCGCCGTTTTCTTATTTTTTAAGTGGGTTTAAGAAAAGAATAATTGTCGACTGTTCAAACTTATTAGGAAAAAATTGTAAAAAGCCAGCTTCTATATGTTTATACTACTCAAAGGAAAATCATTGAAGTTTGTGAAATGATGCGCACATCGAAGATACATACAACTTCGCTAACATTTCGAAATTTCAGTTTTTATTTGAAATTCCCATACTCTTATTGTTAAATTTTCTCACAACTTTAGAAAATTAAGGGGATCTTATTTTCCACGACATTGCCACTTTTTCGTGACCATTTTCTAGAGTGGGTGGGATTTCGTATCACCAAACCAGCAATGCACCTGTGACAGTTTTATGCCCATACGGATGCCTTTGCAGTTACCGGGGAATAGTAGTCTGTCATACTAATGCCCGTCGAGACAATTATTATTTGGGGGGAGGATGTTTGTGGGAGTGACAAACCACCCCACAGAATTCATGCTCCTACCCAGAGGG
This sequence comes from Pictodentalium vernedei, assembly GCA_031216915.1. Lineage (NCBI taxonomy): Eukaryota > Metazoa > Mollusca > Scaphopoda > Dentaliida > Dentaliidae > Pictodentalium > Pictodentalium vernedei. The sequence continues at coordinate 314,468,108 of CM062297.1, forward strand.
TGACAAATGTGTGCGAATTAAATTATAACAACCGATTGTTTTTTCTTAGTTCACATCGAGAGTTATTTCCCTTACATTACGCTGCTGCTTACTGGAAATGATTTCCAAACGGTGGACTTCTTTAGGATCCCGAAATAAAAAAGAAGAAAAAGAAAGAAAAGGAAAGAAAGTAAATAAAAATAATAACAATGAGAAATAAAATAAAATAAAGAAACAACACCTTGTACCAGTTTCAATGTTCTGTGTAACGAAAACAGTAAGTTCCTTAACCTCCTGCACACTGAAGTCGAAATATCTAAAGTTCAAGGTGCAAATTTTTCCCATAATGCAACTAGAAATTTAACCAATTCAATCTTGTTTGACAGAGCTCATTGAGCTCTGTCAAACAAGATTGAATTGGTTACATTCCCAGTTGCATTATGGGAAAAATGGCTACTTGAAATTTGGATACTTTGACATCAGTGTGAAGGGAGTTAAAAAAAGAAATCAAGATTTTCTATTCTTCTTTCCAACTTATGTCCTCCATCAACAGGATAACGATTATGAAACCTCTTCTGCCGACAAGTAAGAGTAAGGATTAGAAATCCCGGTGCTCACAAATCGTTGACAATACATTACACGAAATAATTATTGCAATTAAGAAGTGTTTAACTTCTAAACTTTAACGACATGAGTGCATAGATTTGTTTTTCAGTCCATTTTAGGAATTCATCAATTGCAGGTGTATTAGTCCGAAATCCGCTTGATAAGCTGACAATACGATACAACATAAAATGTAGAGGTTATCACTTGGTTAGTTTCATGTTGATCGAGATATTAGCCAGAGGTAACTTCATATCACCCTGAGACTGAAGGTCGAAGGCTGATGTGAACTTTGCGGGGTGTGGGGGGGGGGGGGGATATCTCAGCCGACATGAAACTAACAAAATAATAATCTCTTTTTTTATAAAACCAAGACGAAAGGACAAATAATTTCAAAATCCCCACAACTGTTAAAACTTTCTGATAGTGTTATTGTTTCTCATTCTTCTCACAAAGTCCAAAGTTTTCTCTTCCCCTACTCCTAGTTCAACTATCCGAACGTCACGGTTTCCCCACCGAGGAAGCCACAACGTTCGGATAGCTGAACTTCCTCTTCTCCCACTTCGACGAATCCCCCATTACGATTCGGAATCTTAGTTTGTGATGTTTTTTATGTACATCTCTCTTCTTTCTTCTCTCCATCATGAATTCATCGTCATTCGAAAATCTGCATCAGAACTATTCACCACGGCAGGCAACGTCAGTTTTCCTGGTTGCGTTCGAAGAATAACGGCAAACCATTTCGATGCAAACAAATTGGTTATGTCCAGTAACGCATCAAGGATGACAACCCTAGCTTGGTTCATATCGGCCGAGATCGAAGTCATATAAGGCAAGTTTGAAGCCATATCAGTCGAGTTTGATAATGGCAATTCTGGGAAAGAAAATCATACCTAATAAATAATGGAACATTTCTGTTGATGTTCTATCGGTCTATATCATATCCCAGGGGACTTTCCCTTTTTCTGATTGGCTAAGAGGTAAGATAAGATTTCCGATAGCTTTACCTATCGAGGGTTCTAAAAAATAATCAAGCGCTATTCCTGTGCACCATACACATTTTAAAAATAGGAGTAGAATATTCTAGGACTTTCGACTGACGGAAAACAACGCGCCCTTTCAAGCATATACAGTACGTGGAGAGTGGATTGTAACTAAATCACCCGCAGAGTGGAGTTATCACCCAAGCTATAACTTTCGAATTTTGTACATATGGACAAAAAACACAAGGAATGTTCCAGCCAATGGACCTCCGGGTTTAACCCGGAGGTCCACTGGTTGAAACTTTGATCGTGCTTGTTATGCTTTGCAACAAATTTGCAATTATTGCTTGGGTGGAATCTCAACTCTGCGGGTGATTTAGTGATAATACACCATCCACGTACTATAGTACAGACGCCGTGAATTGGTCGTAATCCACACGTGGGCAGTATGTCCACGCATGCGTTTACCAGGTAATAAAAATCATCGTCAGCAAAATTTTAATTAATGAAGCACTTCATTAATTAAATTTGTAGCGATTATTCCTATAATAAGTGTTTGGAATCTAATATTATTGCGCCCGTGGAAATATTGCCCAACGGTGGAACGTGACCAGTCCACGGCTGCTGCACTGTATTTATCTCGGAATTCTGTTTCGTTACTTTTTAATTTCAGAATGAGAATGCCAGCGGCGGGCAGGCTCCGTGGCAATAGGCAGTGTACTAAAATTTGGAGTCCTGGTGGAAGCAAGATTCTTTCTCGGTTTGTGCGATTAATATAATAACCATTGCATGGCATGTAGTTGACTATGCCCGAGTGTTCTTCGGTGGTGGGGGTAGTCACCACGCCTTCAGCGCGTGCACCATTCTGCCTCGAGGACCACTATTTTCGCATAGTCAACGCCACGCCGTGCAATATTTATAATATAGTACCCGCGTTTTATAATTATTTCTATATAAAACTTGAAGCAACGAAGCTACTGGCTGTTTAATTGATAAATCACAAAAAAACTCAGGAACTATAGACCAACAGAACATAAAAAAAAACATTCTATTCTTTTATTGTGCTCAACAAAATACTAAACAAAGTATTATCCATAAGAACATCCAAGGTGTCTGATAATCACCGAGACTTTACCCAATACTCTGTCTGGTACTGTGGCGATAACTGTAATCAGTGTTATATACCAAAGAAAGCTTTACCGGTATTTGTAAATCCATCTCGGTTTCCCCACTTGCGGTAGGATTATCTGTATTCGCTTGAAATTCCCGGTGTTCAGAACCCTAACGGAACTCAATCTTCAACATGGAAAGAGCTCTCTGTGCACAGTTCATACTTTTCCGCATCTCATCGCGTAATGGGAATTCATCTCTTAGTTCAAAGTTTCCTCCCGAGGACAGTATCAACAACATGGTTGCATCAGTAGGAGTGCTGTCTTAATAATCTGAATTTTTGTCTTAATTGTAGGTTTTCTCTTGTCTTTTTGCTTTTTTATCCATTTTCACCCCTACTTCATATGAGTGGTATTTGCCTTGTACATGCACTCTAACATCAGTTGGGTTAATTTTTAACCCAACTGATTTTAGAGTGTGTACGCTGTTACTGGTGAAAGCTTTTATCTGTAAATATGTGACCGTGGAAACGACGCTATCATAAGTATAATGACTTACTATGGAATTCATATCTATATCTATTGTCAACACGTTATGCATTGATCTGAAATAAATACTATTGATACCAAAATATTAAATATTGGTTGTAGTGTGGACTATGTCGCGATCCGGTCGACATTCTCCGTCCGCTTTGCTCTTCCCAACAGTTTAGAAGCTCACCGACCGAAAAAGTAACTCGCGAACATTGAATGTTAGTTTCGTTTATTGTTCTCGATGTGGTCTTGAGTTCGTAGTATTTTTTCAGAAAATCTAAACCTACTCATGTGAGTGTGTCGCGATCGAGTCGCGGTCTGATCGAGAAAGAGATCGCTTTTGGGGTTACAGTACTACATCCTTATTGGACATGACACGTCTAGCTCATTCCAGTAAGCACCATAAGCTGTGCTTTGAAAGGAACAATTGAAACAAATAATAATGTTTGAGTAACGATTGAAGTGGCTAGCGATGGATGGTTTCCGCCGACGCGTTAGGCAAAATGTTAAAAAGTGTAAGCAAATTGCTTTTTTTTCATCTTCAACGTAACACAACAGAATTGTTATGAAACATTCGATTTCCAGTTGCCAACATACATTACACCACCTTTGATGTAAACTCTGTTGATGGATGATGCATTTATTAAAGAGAACGTTTGACACTTATTGGTCATTCATCTTCAATAACGAAGTATGCAATGGTATATAAATAAAAAAAGCAAGCAGATCGATAACTCCAGATTGTGATTTTAACAATGTTCTGTTATTAAGGCTCCCATGATGATCATTTTTCTCCACACGTTTGAATTTAACACATTTCTGCTTCTGCTTCTGCCATGTAATTGCCTCCTTCATCATGTTGAAGATTATGCAACGTGTGATAGTGCGGCACGCCTTAGGAATTTTCTTTTAGTGAGGTAGCCGGGTTCGTTTTGGTTGACTGATATGCATAAGATAAAATTGTAATATTTAAAATGTTTTAAAATTTATGTACATTGGAGACTGACCGGCCTGTGCTAGTGCGACACAATCGTGGCCCAAAATGATTCGGTGTGTCGAAATGAAAGTTTTTCTGTGCCAAATGAAATCTAACTGTAAATGAGAACAAATTAACCATTTATCGTCCTTTGCGTGCAACAATGCGCCATCTGCAATTGGGTTTAATGACACTTTCTACAGCCAGGGTCAGCTCGAATCCGACAGTTTTGCAGGTGGAGGAAGCCGGAGTACCCGGAGAGAACCACCTAGCAACTGAAAGGCTTCCCAATGTACTAACTCCACACAAGCATTGGTTTGTACACAAAGCTTATTTACACTGACAACTCGCTACTCCGGACGTTCAAATGGCCAAATGCTAACCAGAAAGGTCTATTGACACAATCCAATTTTTCCTTTTTTCTGTTCTGTTTTCTTCATAAACTCATTACTTAACAATGGCATGAGACAACATCTGCAATATTTTTTTTTTTTGAATAACTAAACATTTGTATTACTGCCTGCAAACATAGCTTATGAAACTGAACTGAAAGTGTAGTCGAAACTGATTTCTTAAGCCCATAGTCTTGGTAAACGTACACAATACTGACTAAATAAAAGGCAGCAATTATAGTTAGTGGCCACAAGTAGTATGTCTCGTATGTTTCAGGTCAATTCTGGGGGACCTCGGTGAGGGACCTCGGAAGTGACGTCATGTCACGTGACCCAGTAGCGCCATGTTGTGTTGTCGTGGTAAACCGCGTGAGCGGCCATGTTGTGGCGTCATCCTCATAGTGATACGTGATGTGAGTGCGCATGCGCAGCGCGTGTTGTTAGGATGATACGTGTTTCGTCGTCCATTTTGTATACTGGGGCCGCCATCTTGGTTTCTATGGTAGCACGTGGTTACTATGTTACCCAAAAGCTTCTTATAGGACAGGGGTATGTTCGGGGGTGTGTCCCTTTGTACAAGAGTAATTTCCTGATTCGTAGAATACCACAAACAACCCGACAAGTTGTACCATTTCGAATTCTTTCAGAATTTTCTGCTTCTATCTATCTATGCAATAGTTTTCGTCTAAATGACCATGTTCCTTTGTCCTGGAGTATACTCCAGTAGAGTAGAAGAGCCTATCAACTGGAACAGCTTTGCTTATTATTACTATATTTAGCTGGTCTGTTCTGTTCTTGTTAGTTCTGATCTTATTCCGAGTACTCTTGTTGTTTCATTTATCTCGATCACCCAATCAGTTCACTTTCCAGGCACTAACCTACCAATCAGATTGCTTGATTTCCCAATAAATTCTCGGTTTCTACCCATGTATCTACAGGCTATGTTATGCCTTTTTTGTTCTCTTTATTCTGACGCCCCTGACTATGTTTATATTATATAAAACACATTACAGGTAGGACATAGGCACATGATGGATGTGCCGATATATGCTTATGTGAAAAGGCACATTGTGACACATTGTGCACTAGCACATAGGCACATACGACTACAAAGGGTTCTATAACCAACGACGTTTCCCCAAAAAGGGATTCCATGCAACTCGGGAGTTTGGTGGACTGTGCTTGTGTGTTATTACACATTGTGTCACAATGTGTACACATTGCCTGTAGCACATAGGTACATACGGGTATTTGAGGATACCTATGGCCTCGTATTGTATTGTTGGATACCTGTTGTAGAAACCTTATATCCGGGCAATTCATGCTACATCCGGGTACTTCTGTTGGGATATTAGATAAAACACAAACAACAGTATATAACATTTCATTCATTTGTATTCGAGTATACAATTCAATTTCTCAAGGCAGCATTTTTGTCTTTGTAGTTCTTCTGTCTTCTCGCATGGGCTAACCATCTCATCTTCTTGCGGGTTGGAGCTTCTTCCCATTGTCTGTCTAGGTTCTTGATAAAACACGTTCTCTCATTGATAGCTGATAACTTGGCTTTGTTGGTTGCTTTAATTTCCTGTCTAGCATCTTTTTTCCTTTTGGATTCCTCTTTCTTGTCTTTTAGCTGTTTCGTAGTTTGAGTAGTAACTTCAGTCTTCTGAACATCATTCTTAGTTTCAGTTTGAGTGGAAACATCGTTCTTAGTTTCAGTAGAAACTTCAGGCTGATTCATAGTTTGATTAGTAACTTCATTCTTAGTTTGAGTAGAAACTTCAGGCTTCTTCGTAGTGGTAACTTGGTTCTTAGTTTGAGTAGAAACTTCAGACTGATTCGTAGTGGTAACTTCAATCTTGTTTGTGGTGGAAGCAGCAGTCAGTTCTTCTGTCTTTATTCTCTTGGTTGTAGTGGCAACTTCGGTGGTTAATGATCGGCCAGTATCCCCACATCTTTATTTCTTTCCACCAGCATCCATGTCTAGATTTTTTCTCTTGGCTCCATTTACCACACGATTCACTTGAGCCAGTTCTTGGGAAGTCAGCTTTAACCCAGCATCATTCTTGAAGATCTGTATATGTAAGTCATCTTTGAATCTGAGCGCTCTTGCTGACACAGACATCTTCACTCTTCGACTTTCAAGACGGAAATGAGTTTATTTTCATACCAACACTCCCTTTGTACTTTTTTTTCTCTAATCGTCTTCTTCTTCTTCTTCACCATCTTCTACTCGAAATGAATAGTTTGTCGTAAGGTTGTGGAACAAAAATCATCGCTTTTCCAAGGCATATTTCTGGGATTCTTCAATGTCAAAATCCTCTTCTTCACTAAGATCCTTGGCTGTTTCTTGAATTTTATTGTGTATTGGGTCGTTGCAAAAATTTCGAATGTACACCAGGGTATTAATGTATTTCGCACTAATGGCTTCTCTGACACTCTTTTAAAGTGCTCTATATGCTGTTTCAACTGATTCTTCTCTGTCCATTCCATCCTCGATATATTTGTTCATGAGGTTGTCAAAATCGTCTTGGTATTTGTCATAGGCACTTTGAATGATAGTTCCCATCATAGAAACATCTTCTTCTTCCTCTTCTTCATATGCCATATCTTCTGATAGTTCCGACGACTCGTCGGAGTTCGAATCTCTTGACCAATGTTTTGATGCAAAACTGGATTGCATTGTGTCCGCCCTCTTCGGAGGTCAGATTACAAATGACAAATTTCTTACGAGAACGACCCCTTTATAGGATATCGGACAGAACATTGATGATGGGTTTGATCAACTTTCTTAAAAATCCTCCTTTCTGTATGATCCGTCTTCTTTTCCGATAAGATAGTTCTCTCTTTGGTAAGGCAATTCTCCTGATCTGGTGTTTGTATGGAATCAGCTTAGCTCTCTCAGATTTGGTTATAGGTACTGCCTCTTTCAAGATATTCTAGGCACAATCACATATATATTGTATCAAATCATCATTTGCCGTCTTCATCATAGACTTGTCTTCATGTCGATCCGCATAAGATAGGATTCAAGTGTATCTGAATTTCCCTCTAGTCTTGTAGTGTTGCTCGATGTTTCCGATTTCCTCATGTAGTCATCTTCATGTCTCTTACGTGTGAAGCTCATGGATAATTCTTTATCACAGTATCTGCAGCTAGGGACTTTCATGACTTCACTCTTTCGTGGTCGTAGAACAAATGAGCATTTGGTGTTGGTACATCCCTTTTATACCCTTTTCAGAGCTAGGACTGGGTTGATAAGCGCCGAGAGAAAGCAACTCTTTCGTAATATACTTCTTTTTATATCTGGAGAAATTTCTTCATCTGTTAGCAGCTTCAATACATGTTCGTATTTTTGCAGGTCATCAAATTCAGCCAAATTCAGTAATATCTTATCTTCGAGGATGTTGGTAGCACATTTACATAAACAGGTAATCAAATCCTCATCAGCAGCGCGTAGAACGGCATCGATTTCCTCCTTGTCAGCATCCTGTAAAAATTCTAAAAGATCTTTATTCTGGTAAGTCATTGAATCTCCAGTATCTCTCTGCTCTTCTGTTCTTCTTGGACAGTGATGTTCTTCATGCCTCTTCCTATTGTGTGGTTGGGTGAACAACTTCCTACAATATCTGCACTTGAGCCGACGATGGGTCTTCTCGTGTCTTGTAGCATTATCCGATCTCGGAAATAACTTGGAACAGTATCTGCATCGAACTAGTAACACGTCTTCACTCGACGACGGCCAGGACACAAATGAGGTTTAAGTCGAGCTTGCACCCTTTTATACCATTCCCAACAGAAGAACCCAGATGTAGCATGAAGTGTCCGGATGTAAGATTTCTACAACAGGTATCCTCCAACAATACAATACCAGGCCATAGGTATCCTCAAATACCCGTATGTACCTATCTGCTATTGCACAATGTGTCACATTGTGCATTTTCACATAAGCACATATCGGCACATCCAGCATGTGCTAATGTGCTACGGGTAATGTGTACACATTGCGACACAATGTGTAATAACACACAAGCACATTCCACCAAACTCCCGAGTTGCATGGAATCCCTTTTTGGGGAAACGTCGGTGGTTATAGAATACCTTTTTAGTCGTATGTGCCTATGTGCTAGTGCACAAATGTCACATTGTGCCTTTTCACATAAGCACATATCGGCACATCCAACATGTGCCTATGTGCTACATGTAATGTGTAAAATAGAATATAAACATATTTAGGGGCGTCAGAATAAATAGAACAAAAACTCATAACATAGCTTGTAGATACATGGGTAGAAACCGAGAATTTACTGGGAAATCAAGCAATCTGATTGGTTAGTTAGCGCTAGAAAAGTGAACTGATTGGGTGATCTAGATAAATGAGACAACAAGAGTGCTCGGAATAGGATCAGAACTAACAAGAACAGACCAGAATAGCTAAATATAGTAATAATAAGCAAAGCTGTCCCAGCTGATAGGTTCTTCTACTCTACTGGAGTATACTCCAGGTCAAAGGAACATGGTCAGGTAGACGGAAACTATTGCATAGATAGATAGAAGAAGAGAATTCTGAAAGAATTCGAAATAGTACAACTTGTCGGGTTGTTTGGGGGTAATTCTACGAATCGGGAAATTACTCTTGTGCAAAGGAGCACACCCTCCGAACATACCCCTGTCCTATAAGAAGCCTTTGGGTAACATAGTAGACACGTTCTATCATATAAACCAAGATGGCGGCCCCGGTATACAAAATGGACGACGGAAACACGTATCACCCTAACAACACGCGCTCCGCATGCGCACTCACAGCACGTATAACTATGGGGATGACGTCACAACATGGCCACTCACGCGAGTTACCATGACAACACAACGCGGCGCCACTGAGTCACGTGACATGACGTCACTTCCGAGGTCTTCCACCGAGGTCCCCCAGAATTGACCTGAAACATACGAGATATACTACTGGCAATGAAAGTTCAGAAAACTGATTGCATCTTTTAGACACCCATTTTCTACATTTAAGTGAGGTTATACATCTACAGCCACAGTCTCTCACCACTGCACCACTAGCTGCTACAACTTCGGGCTTTCACTTCTTATAATGTTATGTAAGTGGAATAACGAAAACCTCACCCCCAGTGTATATATGAGAATAAGATAATTCCACACAAGCCAAATGTATTAGAATAGGAGTACCGACGACCACTAAATTCTAGGATAGAGCTACCGATATTGTCAATTTGACATAGACCGATCCTAGATGTGGGATGTTGCAGGTGGGTTCCAAAAGTAGGCTTTTATCAACGCGGGAGGCTGCAAGTGGGTTTGTGAGAATCGCGACTGTTCTTTGGGTTTGTCGCCATGCCAGAAGTCTAAGATGTAACAACTATCGAGCAACAAAACACGATTTGACTAAGTTCCAGTTCTGATCTAAACAGAGGATGGAATACGATAGTGCATACTTATACATACCTACAACCATCTGCAGAAATTGAACCAAAATTGTTTCTCCATTGGCCAGTCCTATTAAACGTTTATATTTGTATTTTTCAGAATTGTATTTTTCTATTTATGAATCATTAGTATTTTTAAAATCATGTCAGTCAACCTACAAGTAAATTGCCAAGCCTTTTTAAAACACAACGATTCATTTTTCCCACTTGGGGAGATGAATCATTTGCGTTTTGAAAAACGTGGTAATTTACTGATAGGTATACTAATATGTCTTTAGCCCTTTACCCAATGTAACGGCCAAAACCGACCAGCGCTATTCTAAAAAAATCGCCAATTAATTTTCATTATGTTTTTATTTTTGTCTCAAAAACATATGTTATGACCCCTCGTGGAAACGAGCTCGTTCTGATGAGTGGTCATAACCTATGTTCTGAGACAAACAATGAAAAAAATTAGTTATTCAAGAGTTGTTTTTGCAAGTGTCGTCTGCTTTTCATGTAAGGTAAAGGGTTAAATACACAGAGTCGGTGGGCTTCCACAATGTTGTATCTCTAATTTTTCAACGTTTCAGGAGAGACAAAAAACTGAATAACTTCAAATATGGGGACACAAAACAGAGTAACTGTAGCTCCTTAAGCAGAACGCAACATTCGTCTGTAAAAGGACAGATAGGGTGTTTTATATGAGACAAAAATGACTTTTAGTTGGAGATACGACATTTGGAGAGTTGACTTACTGTCATGGAAATTATACATTTTTGAATTGAATATATCTCGCTCATTTTATGACCTTTATCATCCAATCTCAGATTTGTTTGACAAGGCTCCCCATACATTTCATATCCATTTATCAGAAATAAACTGATTGCCTCTTCAAAATGCGGGAATTTTGAGATACGACAGTTTAGAATCAATTCTCCCTATTTTGGGCAAAATGTTTTGAAGATACGATATTTTGAATCTATATGTGAACATGTCCGACCCCGCAAAAAACACAATTCGCCAGAATCAATTGTTTCTGTTCTTATACATCTTATTTATCTTATACCTGTTGAAGATATAGCCCATGTGTTATAGATTATCTATAACACATACCCCTATGTCATATAGATTGGAGAACGGACTATAGTATTTTTCTATATTATAATATAATGATGACATTCGCAAAATTGTTTATAAATCGTGTCAAATCTGGTGAAATTGATTATCAAACATATTTTTGTCATAAATCATAAGAATTGAGACGTAAGTATATTTTCTGTAATTGTTTTCCCAGTTACAGGGCCACTTTCTAAGGGGAACTATACTCTATCATTCACTTGAATTTGTAGCCTTGTTACGCACCAACAGCTTTTCCGGGCACATCACATGTATTCATGCCCAAGAAGAGAAAGCAGTCGACTCCACTCCAGTTGAGTCGACATTTTGACACGAAATCATCCCCAAAACCCTTTTAAAAATGCAGAAAAGAACAAAAATGGTCGGTATAAGATAAATACAACAGTACCATAGTGTGTTTTGATATGTTTGATATCTCAACTCGTTGAAAGTGAGTTTTTTTCGCTCGGCAAGCCTCGCGAAAAAAACTCACTTTCAACTCGTTGAGATATCAAACATATCAAAACACACTATGGTATTATCGTATATGTAACCGACCCCGTAGATTTCGAACTTGCAGAAACAAGCGTTTCGCACCAAGATGGGACAGACGACCTTTTTGGAGCCTACCGACGTTAACCCTTTACCCAACGAATCGCCCGCATCCGCCCCCGTAATATGCAAATTCAGCAGTTGAAAAAATATTATTTTTCAAAAAATTTCAACAAAACCATAAAACCATATCATGTGACCCCTCGTTGGAACGAGCTCGTCGAGCTCGTTCCAACGAGGGGTCACATGATATGGTTTTGTTAATTTTTTTGAAAAATTTAAAAAAAAGATATTTAAAATAATAAATTTTGATATCGTCTGCGTTGGGTAAAGGGTTTTAATGGTTCATTTCGGTCATTTATATTCACACGAAGAATATACAATGATGAGAATTACAATTGGAAAGCTAAAAAATTGTGATTCTGCAGAATCACAGGCTCATCCCTGATGGAAAAAGTACTGGAACTCATACAAATATTACTTGACAAAAAAATCACATTGAAAATTGAAATTTGTCTGACAATATACTCCCTTTTGGCCGTCAAAATGGCTACGGGGTTAAAATGATTACCATCGCATAAACTGTTGACCTACGACCACTGAATGCAGGCGCGCAAAGTAATTATGAGTAGATTATACCGACCGGAAAAACGAGTATAAAAATGTTAATTTTTTAAACTGAATGAACGCTATTTCCTTTCATCCAGACGAATAATGGCAGACCAGATCGCTGGCATATCGAATGACAGTCCACATAGAGATCGTTTCGATATACCAGCAGTGTATGCAGTCAGGTCCATTTCGGCTTTTGGACACTTTCACGAAATTTGTCGTACCAAGAGGTGTTGGCTGCTCAAGTTTGGAGGCCCCAGGAGAACCCAATAGGGGGCTCACCGGGCATTTTCCCGATGGACCATACGGCCAGGCCGCCTCTGTCGTTAGCCTATTTTTGTATTTTTGTATTTCATCAGACATGGATTTTCTTGGCCGAAGGTAAAGCTACAGTAATCAAATTTGGCACTCTTGCCGACGGTCATGAACGGACGAGATCGTGAAACTGACGTTTTGGTTTTCGATATTTATCAAAACAATACCCAATTTACGCGTCTTTCTTGATCTTTTTATATCAGCGCCTGTATCAAGTCTACGTGCTTCAACTTTTGTAAATCCCATCTACAACAAACAACATATCTTAAAATCTGGTGTCGACCTATTTTCACATTCTCGGTGCCCGAATTTTCAATTAACCTCTTTGACATCAACGTCATTTTAGCGTTTTTACGCTATTTTGTGCCCTCATACCCGCCCCCCCCCCCCCCCCGTAAAAAAAACTTCACGGTGACACGCCTACAGCTATTACCATAGTTCTTTTTACGGATGGCTTTGCAGCGGTAACAATTCTACTTTATTGCCAAGTTTCGTTGCAATAGACCCAAAATTTTTGAAGTTGTAAAGGAAATGACGTCAAGAATGCTTAAAATAACTTTTTCATCTGGTAACAGCTTTACACCAAAAAACAATTTGGGCATATGGTTATCAAAATCATGCATACACACCCTTACATTGATATCAGAACTCGATGGTGGCAATGGATTCATCTCCAATTGCCGAACAACCTCAATGCTACCACTTCCACCACTTCCAATACTGTCGACGTCGAAACGTCAAAATTAAATTCACTTCTCGAAGTTAAAAGCAAGGGATATTTGAGTACTCGCGGTCCTCAATAAGTTGAATTTTTGTTTTGAAAATCCTACGCCAGATTGTGGAGATATGACATCAAACCGACAGGAGATACCTACTGCCATTTGGTGACAGCCCTGCCCCCAAGCTACATGTCATGACACTATACAAATATCACAGACTGCAAAAGGAATGGCGTGGTATGATTTTCCACATTTTTTTCATAATTGTCCATACATACTTAATGCTATGTCGTTATGAATCGAAGGTCGAAAAACGTCAAAAATAAATTTCACTGCATAAAGCTGAAATCAACAGAACGTGTTCTCAAAAAATCTGACTTCATATACCCGAGAAATTAGTACAAAATTACGTCAGTAGCGATAGACCTTTCCATTTCTGACAGTTCTACTCCCAAAACTACAATGCCATATTTTCTGCAACATTGTCGGAATATATTTAACGCTATTATGTCAATGGGTCGGAAAACGTCCAAGTTAACCCTTTGAACAATGGTGGTATCTTCCATATTAGTTCAATAGCACCAATTGGAAGAGTCCATATTCAGTATTTGGGGGTAGACCAATTAATATTTTCAACGTGCAGCCTGGAGGCTGCACGTTGAATATATTGATTGGTCTACCCCACAGATTTACTTAGCACATATCCTACTTAATGCACGTATGACATATCATGTTTCTGGGCCGGAGAAGCGGCCTTTCGGGCTCAAAAGACTACGTTTCACTGTATAACGTTGAAATTAACTACACTTCCAGAACTCATATCCCCGAATAATAAAGTTGCAACAAATTTTAAAATCCGGCAGCAAATACCGGAGATATGCCGTTAATTCAAGCAGACTTTACCACCTGCCTTTTTGTGACAGCCCTACCCCCAAAGCTAAATAACAGAGCATTGAAATAATTTAAAATACTTGCGGGCACTGACTGCATATTTTTGTTTAACCCTTTGAAGCGAGGGGCCGCTTTTTCGGCCCAGGAACATGATACGTCATAGGATGACTGCAACGTGAATGTGATGGGTAGACCAATCAATATTTTCAACGTGCAGCCTCAAAACTTCCATTCTTTTCCGAACATTTTGAATGATTTAAAGGCAGAAACTCACCAACTCAGTGGGCCTCTGTTTGAAAAGGCAATAATTAATGCAACCCTAAATTCGTATTCCTCCATCATTGCTTGTGCCAATCCGTCTTGTCCTGATTGCTTTTTACAAAACATGACCTCATCTACCAAACCCACTATTTCTTTTCCCAAACTATCAGACTGTTAAACTGATGTGACTTTAGAAAGAAATGTCTCCGTTCCGTGCATGAGGTTTGTTTCTATCTTATTTAGGCAAAACCATCGAGAAAAAGACAAAAGAATAAGGCTTTGGTGTCAAGGAACCTGGTGTACGAGAATGGCAGGAAGACAGCCTCTCCGGCTATGCCATTTCCATGAAGTACACACTTACCTTGTTATCTGTTAATTGATATTGTATTTGTGTATGCAACAAATTCATTCATTCATTCATTCATTCATTCATTCATTCGTTCATTCATTCATTCATTCATTCATTCATTCATTCATTCCATGTACCCTCAAATAATGAATATGAGCTCTTCCAAATGCTGCCATTGAACTGACATGATATCACAAGTGTCCAAAGGGTTAACATTGTTGGAAAATAGTTAACGCTGTGACATTAATGACGATCGAGGGTCGCAATACGCTAAAATTAAATTTCACTGAATAATGTGGAAATCAACAGAGATTGTAGTACTCATATCCCTTAATAACAAGTTGCAATAATTTTTAAAATCCGACTTCCACCACCCTGTTACGCAGTCTTTGTTAACAGCTGACGACTTTTGACATAGCAGTCAAAATCGGTTAATGGGTTAAAACTGACAACCCAAAATGTTGGGAAAAAGCGTTGTACTCTGATCAGCTGGCCGAGGTGTTTCTGTCTGGATTTGCTTTCTGCCTGAGACAATAAGCACAGACATTGCACCATTTTCTAAAAATTACCATGTTTGTGGTCTTACATTTTTTCAAGCTGCCAAATGTGCGTGAGTTAATATTAAGATCAAATATCTAACAAAGACTTTGTAACTTCCTGAACGATGCAAAGCTTTGTCGGTTATTCCCTTTCTTGAACGTGTCAGGCAAACTTGCAAGGTTCTTTTAAAAATTTACTTTTTGGTGACTACTCTTCTTTGGCTGTTAGAACAGGCATTGCGTTAACCCTCTGACATCTGATGTCAAAATGGCAACGTTTTCAGCAGCAGATATTTCCCATAATGCAGTTTGATATGTAGCCAAATATATTTTGTTTGACAAAGCTCAGTGAGCTCTGTGAAACAAGATATATAATTGGTTAAATTCACAGTTAAACAAAAGAAAATTAGAGTGATTGGAAAAAATTATGTTGCTCTACCAGCGTACTAGTATTTAAAACTGACGCAAAAACGTTTAACATAAAATTTATTTTCAAGTAAACGATGAATACCACCAAGCAACTTGGCTTGTTTCGTTTCATCTCTGCGGCGAGAAATGAAAAGAGAAATATGAAAAAGTCACAAACACTTATTTTTTATCAAGACAGTACTACTTTTCAAGGAGCCAAAACAGGTATCGCGTGAAACATGACACCAAAAAATATGTATACGATTACGATACGCTTAATACGATTACACAAAGCAATATGGTTATATTCTTTCTGTCAGAAAAAAAAAGTACCGAAAACTGCAAAAATTATTGACAAATGAAGTTTCTCTGACAGTACTCCATTTTTAATGAAGACAAAACTGATATCTGATAAAGCTGGACGCCAAGAGATATTACAGGAAATTTGTTGCCCTCTAAATTCTGAATACAGTTAAGCAAAGCAATAAGAGCGACGGGCTTTCTCAGTTGGAATAAAAAAACAGGTATTGGATAAGAGAGGACAATAATAATAAAAGAACAAAATGTGTTGCTCTATCAATTCTGACTATAGTTATGCAAAGTTCCGACACGAGGTGACCCTAGCTGTCGAAAGTGTCGTTAAACCCCAATAAATAATACGTAAATAAATAGTTATGCAAAGCAACATGCTCTATGTTACTTTTATTTAGAAAAAATGAATTCTTGTCTATTCTACAAACAGGTATGCAAAAAGTTTGAAGTTAACCCCCTACAAACCGATAGAAAACAGTAACAAAAGTTGGCAAATCTCGGTACATTTTAAACGACACACTTAAGTCTAGCAACCTGTATGGAGAGGGGGGGGGGGGGGGGGCGGGGTAATACTAACACAAAACAGACTTTGACAATAACGTTATTCTATGGTTATTGCTGGATCTGTCTATACCAAAATCTCTGTCACAAAATGCTCGTAGTAGGAAAAATTGTCATTTTAACTTGCTCAATTTTGCAGAAAATCAGTACATTTGGTTCAACTTGATCGATGGGGGTGAATGCTGAAAACGTTGGCTTGTGAATTTGTCGTATCATAATATACTCTTAATGTACGATACATTTGGTCTGAATATTGCGGATACTTTCCAAGCATTTTGAGAAAAGGTTCCGTTTGGGCTATATTTTGGCCTGGCTTTGACAGAAAAAGAGTTCTGCCTGATATCGTGCCACAAAGAGGATGAACTTCAGATTGGTAAAGATAAGTGTGCAAAATTTCAGAAACTTCTGTAAACCAGTTTTTGAGATCTTGTTGTCTCAACATTGGGTGCAAACACTAAGGAAGAAACAAAAAACAACGAAAAGTGCAAATAACAAATGACTTAACCACTGACAGGGGTAAGCCAAAAAAGGCTTTACAGAATTGACCTCATATGCGTTTTACAATTCTTAGTATCACGCGCAGCGAAAAACGCTAGCGCCCATGTCATCTTACAGTACAGTCGCCATGGACTGGTCTCAATCCACGCGTGGGTAGTGATGTCCACGTACTTGTCTACCAGGTAATCAAAGTCATCATCAGCAAAACTTTAATTAATGAAGCACCGAGTTATACACCATGCTTCTTTAAATAAATGTTTGATGATTATTCCTGTAATTAGTTTTTGGAATCGGATATTATTGCGTCCGTGGAAATACTGGCCACCCGCGGTGACCAATCCCCATCGGCCGTACTGTAGAAGAATAACATGTATCTATTCAAATTACGATAAAAAATTACTTGTGGCTATTTCCGTTGTCTTGTGTTTTTTTATTTGAATAAAATGACTTGTCTAACCTTTAAATGTTACATGGTAATTATTCTTACTTTTTCTAAAGATTTCTTCCTAATTACGCACTGGCGAATCGCAGATTTCGGACCGAATCGAATCAGGGTGAGAATTTCAAATCGAATCGAATCTAGAAACGAAGCTTAAATCGAATCAAATCGAATCGAATTCCACAGCTCTACTTCTGTATGCATTCAACGGCGAGCTGTATGTTTGGGCAATTCGAACTAAAAGCGGAATATTCCGGAACGCAATCGAAGTAGTTTAGGAGACCTGATTATAGAAGAAGACTTCACGAGTAAACACCAGGGGCCAATACTATAAAACTTTTGCAATTGTATTTTCCCGAATTGTATTTTCTACAAGTGAATATAAATGACGGAAATGGACCATTAGCATTTCAAGAGATATGGCAATTTGCCAACTGGCAAATTGCCATATCTTTGAAAATGCTGATGGTTCATTTCAATTAGTTATTTCCATAACCAGAAAATACAATTCTGAAAAATACAACTGTAAAAGTTTTATAGTATTGGCCCCTGGTAGGATTTTGAGTATGTCTCGATGATTCGAAATTTCCAAATGAGGGCGAATCTAATCGAACGGAAAGAACGATCGGGGTGATTTCGAATCGAGTCATATTTCGAAGCTTCGCAGTGCCCCGTTTCTAATTGTTGTCGAACAAACCAACATTTTATTTTGCAGCCGGTTAAGATACCCATATCTTATTGTTAGTCTAATCATATTTGCTCCATTACTAGTCTTTACCTCATTCTTACTTACACTGTACCTTCACAATTTTTAAATGAACTTATTGTTCAAAATTGAAAGACGTTTTGTGTGCAACCATTTTTATTCAAAATCCATTCGTGAACATTTTCTTTCACTTTCGATATGCCGACAACATTTTATGAAGACGTTTGGGTTCAACCTAGAAATAAATATTACCTTCTAAAATCTGAAGACATCAAACAGGCACATTTTTCATCTCTACCATCACCTTTTCATCCGGTTTACACTAGATCCAACCCTATTATACAGAAATCTCGTACACCAAGACTGGATTACACGATTTATCGCGGACCTAGCTTCATGGGTTTTGAATATGTCGTAGCGACAACGTGACTTAATGACAATAAGCCTTACAAAATTATACCGCAATAAAGTAACTCTTTCGCTAATATTTGCTCTTGAAAAAATCCATAAAGACAGTCAATTCATATTGTTAGCAAAAGTCACTTATGACTGGGAGCGCGGTTGTAGGAGGATAGAGCAGAGGACTTTAAAACAAAAGGTCGCCAGTTCGATCCCGATCAACGGTAACTTCGTTGCATCCCTGGGCAAGACACTTAATCCTGATTACGTGCGTGAAGGCGCGGTGGCGCTGCATGTTATGGCGAAGTGCACGTTGATCGTGCACTTGCATTCACGAGCTGCTGAATCTGCAGAGTTTTAAGATGGAGCGTCTGGTAGTTGCTCGCCGCTGCTCCCTAGTTCTCTGCAGGTACTCCGCCTTCCCGCACCCTTAAAACTTTCCATCACGATGTGACCTTGGCTGTTGAAAGTGTCGTTAAACTCCAATAAACAAAGAAAAGAAACAAGTTACCAAAGAAAGACGACATTTGCAAAACAATGTCTTGTAAAACTGAAAATGTTTTTGTCTAAAAATCATGACCCATCATTGGACCCAGCGCGTTGGGCTTGTTCCAGTGAGGGGTACATAAGCTATGTTTTTGAAACAAAGTTTAGAGAGAAAAAAAAAACTGAATTTCAGTTTTTGTGAATAGCGTTAGATGGTTATGGTAGTTTCGTTGAGACAAAACCAATAACAGACCCTTTTGCAAATTTTTCCAAGCTATCGGTTGAGCGCACCTTTCTCAATATGAGGGATGAGTCCATGCCGAGTGTAACGTTTTTATAGTACGTTGCCATCCAGTTCCAAGATTGATTATTGGAGAGTGCCCACAGGTACTCTCTAGTAATTTGAAATAGAACAAATTTATATAAACAAAATATTATTTGCGTTTGAATGAATATGAAACATTAGCAGGGAAATCATTGGCTCTCGCTTTGGCATCCTCATTTTTTTAAATCCCTTATAATGGCTTCTAGCACTCAACCGGTTAAGTGAAAGCGCAAACATACTTGCATTCTTAAATTTCAATTTATGTGCTAAATAATTCACACTACCTTCACAGAAGTATACCAGGACGTAGTGGCTCATTGGTTAGGGCACTGGACTTGACATTGAAAGGGCAGCTGTTCGATCCTGACCCGCGTCATCTGCGTTCTGTCTTTGGACAAGACACTGCATCAAGATTGCCTATGTAGGAGCATGTTTGTACAGTGTACTTAAAGCCGGAGACACACTGCATGTGTCACGTTCGACGGCATACGATACACGGCAAGTTAGCAGAACGACTGCGACACAAAAAACGGCACTCGCTTGAATACACCGCCGCCGCTGAATAAGACACGTGATGATTCGAGCAAAAATGATTGGTTGACCTTAGTGCGTTACCGACGATCGGACAGAAAAATGGAGACATGTTCGATTTGTGACACGACTATTACAAAATAGTCGTCACGTATGTGGTGTGTTCATTTCGTTTACTCATAACGTGCTCGTATTTTTCGGCCGTTATCGCACTGTCGTGTGTCGTATATCGTCGGTCGTTAAACATGCAATGTGTCTCCGTCTTAACCCTTTGAACTCCAGCGGACTCTTTTCCGGCCAGGAACATGATACGTCATAACGCCATTATATAGGATGACTGTTCAATAAATATTGTGGGGTAGACCAATCAGTATTTTCAATGTGCAGCCCGAGGCTGCACGTTAAAATACTGATTGGTCTACCCCAAATAATGAAAATGAACTCCTTTAATTGCTGCCATTGAACTGGCATGGAAGATACCACTAGAGTTCAGCGGGTTAAGGCGTAGAGCGCGATGACTGTATACTTACATTCAACCGCTGCTAATTCTGCTTGTGTCGGATTAGAAAGTAGGAGAGTTCGACAGTTACTCGCTGTCAAGGTGACAGCTAAAAGTGGCGATGTTCTTGTTTAAAAGTGTAAATATTTTCGATAATCTTTCTGAATGGGTTAAACATAAAACGTAAGATAAGTATATGACGGACCCCGAAAACCGATTTGTCACTCGAACTCTTGTAACTTAGTATGAAAGTTTAATGTCCATTATGGCGCACTGGTTGAACGCCACATGGGCTATCTGGTAACAGATCAATAGTAAGAGAGACGATATTCTCTTCTGTAATCGTTATCTGGGTAATTAAGGCCAGTTAAATTGAAATTGTTGGAAACCAGTGCATCACACATGTTCTGGACACACACCCATAGTACGCGTCTATCCTGTCTCCGAAATGTCAAAAGAGTTTACATCAAACAAAATACGCATTTATATCTTTATCCATATCGAATTACAAAGCACTCGTTAAATCATAATTAATATGTTTAAACTTTGAGTTCCGACTGCATAACGAGTGAAGCAGAATTCTGAGGGGCAGTTGGCCTGAGGGCACTCAGAGAAGGTCCGAATTTAGCCTTAGCCGTCGAGGGTCATAGGCACCGAGATTGAAAGTCCGCGTATTGTCGTAACCCTGTGAGGGTTGTAAGGAACCGATAGTAGTTTGTTAACGGTTGCGTACCGTGGTGGCATAGTAGCCAAAGAAGTAAAAGCTGTAACGTTGAGGTCTAGAGACCGTATTAAGAGCTTGATTAAGCGCTGGAATAGCTCGCGAGATAAGATAGTTTTAGGCGGTGCGAGAATTGGTGATGCTGAGAACACTTTGCAGATTATTTTTATGTAAACTTTATTAAGTATATAGCTGAAGGCGAAGAATAACTTAACCCCGTGAGACCCAGGCAAGGCGCAAAGTGATCGTGAACTGTGGAAGAAGCCGACTGAATTGTGATTGAACTGTGAGAACGCTGATAGAGTCACACATGCAGAACATTATATGTGTTAAGCCCGACTGACGGCGAAGTTAACCCTGCGAGGAGGAAGTAACAAGAAGTGAACAGACACTTTGTATTTATCTCAAACTGTGAGAAGATGAAGATGATGTGAGGTTGATCCAGCGGACACAGCCAGCTGTGGGAGACGTCGAGGGCCCAAAAGAATAAACTTTTATCCGCGTAATTAGTGTATTCTTATGGATAATTTTGCGAGTAATTTGTTTCATATTTTATTTCTTCGTACATGTGAATAAATAATCTTTTCAGTGAATTATCGTTGATCACCCTTTGGCGTTGTAAGCCACAGGCACCTTCAGGAATCCTAAGAGTCCCAAGCGGACAGGGCATTGATAAGGTGGCAAGGTTTACGTTCGAACTGGGGTTCAGACGACAGTCACTGGCTGTCGGCTGAGCACTGATAAGAACATAAATTTTCCTCCATCATTTCGAACATCAATTTAATCCCTGTAATCTTGCGACATAATAATCCCGTTTCCACCACCCGTAAAATGACTGGCACGATATGACCTGTTGAAAATGTCGTTAAACTCCAATATCAAAACAATCTCAATAAACTAACAAGCAAACACATGTGGTAATTGTTGAATTTAGCATATTATTGGCCTTGAGGCATACAGTACAGCCGCCGTGGACTGATCACTTTCCTCGAGTGGGCAATATTTTCACGGACGCAATAATATTAGATTCCAAACACTAATTGTATGAATAATCATCAAACAAGTATTTAATGAAGCACCGGGTAATAAGTGCTTCATTAATTCAGATTTGGCTGATGATAATTTTTATTATCTGGTAGACGCATAAGTGGACATCACTACCCGCGGATTACGACCAGGCCACGGCGACTGTACTGTACTGTCCTGCGGCATTTTGTCATGCGGCAAAACGTAAAGCGGCATAATATCGTTCACTAAATATACAGAAATGCTTCAACTCCAGGCTCTATTATCTTTTCGGGGTGTGCAAACAAGTTGAAATACATGATAGGGCAAGAGACTAGATGTTCAAATGACGTCACTATGACGCCACTGAGTACACCCGAGTCCGTGCGTTTCGTTGATTAAACAAAAGATGTTAGTTCCCAACCCTTCACGCATTTAAACAACCTGTCCCGTGCTGTAACACCTTATCGCTGCGCGGTTCAGTGTCACTTATTGCCCAAGACAGGTTGTTCAAATTCATGAAATACCTCGATTTCGTCTGATAACTATTGGTGTAATGGGTGAATGTTTTTCAATGATACAAGTATAAAATTAGTGTTATTGAAAGAGCCTATTTTGTCAAGTAGATTTTATACCATCCTCTGTTTTTAATTTTTAACGAGATAGGGTAATCCTCTGAAATCACTCATCCTGCCAAGAGGCGATCAGTTTAGAAATGAAACAGTTCTATTATTTTAGATCCATATTACCTGGAACAACATTTACTGCATATAATTCCTTCGGGATTCCGTTATAATCTCCTCGTAAACCCATCTGAGGAAAAAACCAATACATCTTGTGAGGATTCGCGTTTTCTGAATGACAAATTAAGACGAAATTCTATCGAGGAATTGATAAAAAAAATCCCATTTCCGTTGAATCAATTAACCATTCCAATTCCCTTTCAAATATTTATGTTCTGGGCGCGGTATTCTGATGTTATACTCAACACTCAAATTGTTATCCTCCTCTCTTAGCATTCTTCAGTACTTGCAATACACAAACAGGCAGAGAATCGCGACCGGGTCGAGACCCGGTCGATATTCTCTACTCGTTTTCCCCCCAATAACACCGTAGAATCCCACATGTCGAAAACGAAACGCGAACTTATTTCTTCTTATATACTATGTTCCTTTGTTTTATGAGATATCTGTCCAAAATTGTGAATGTGTCTCGTCCATATCGCACCCCTACCGCGATCCGATTGAGAAAGCAAACACTTCTGCGATCAATTTACTGTATATACACGCGTATTTAGCCCCAGTGTATCGGATAAGTCCACTCAACACCCGAAACTTGTTATTCGGCGTTTTCCTCTCTTGAAACATGGCTTATTACCCAATATTCGACCGGGCCCCTGGCCTTTGTTACAGAGGGATGTGATGAGCTATGGTCAGGGATCGAGGGAGCATTTCAAACTTGGAGGGACCGGTCATACAAGAGCACACACACACACACTAATATATGCATATATAACAGTGGTGTCCCATGTGTCTTAGTGACATGGTGGGAAAATAATGCACAAAGATATGTTTGGGACTCACGTACCTCCACACTGGGAAAATACACATGTTTGGCTGCATATTTAACACATTTCCACATCAGGCGGAACAATGTTCAGGCCGATGGGATAGTTTGTTAAAATGGGGTCAGAAATGTGATCATTTCTTGACTTTATCCCTTTGTACCCTGGTGGTATCTTCCATGCCAAGTCAAGGACAGCAACTGGAACAGTCTATATTCATTATATGGCGGTAGACACATTAATATTTTCAACGCGCAGTCTTCGGGCTGCACGTTGAAACTATTGATTGGTCTAATTCACACACTCACCTAGCAGCCATCTTACTTAATGAAATTTATTTATTTATTGGTGTTTGAGGTCATATACTTATGTACAATGGCTAATCGTGACCGTGACAGTTTTTCGGGTGGAGGACGCCGGAATACCCGGAGAGAACCAACGAGCATCGACGAGCAACTGTCAGCTCCTCAACATTCTAACTCTGTTCAAGCTCCGCTCAAGCAGGTTGACAGAGGTTGAAGACATGTGCACCATCGACGTGCTGTACCCCTTAGTACACGGACTCATCGGGCCCCCTTTGTAGGCTACCGGGATAAAGTGCCTTGTCCACTCAACACCCGCTGAGTGCTGGACTCGCGATGTCTTGCATAGCAGCCCAATAGTCCACCACTGAGCCACCGTGCTCCCATTTAATGAAATTATGACGTATCATCTTCATAAATCGGAAAGAGGGCTCTCGGGTTCAAAGGGTTAGAGTAAGTTGTAGAGATAAATCAAAGGAAGAAATATTCGGTCAAATCTGAAAAGTAAAGTTCTGCGTAGCCCGTTTCTGCTAATTTACGATAAAATTGCAATGTTAGGTTGGTAAAGATAATGTTGACACAAAGTCTCTCTCCCCAGTCTCTCGCTCGCTCTCTCTCTCCCTCTCTCTCCCCCTCTCTCTCTCTCTTTCTCTCCCTCTGTCTTTCCTATTTTGGAGGAGAAAAACACTCCCAGAAAATGTACGTGGGAGGGGGGGGGGGGCACATGCCCACTAGGACCATGCCTCCCCCCCCACCCCCGTTTGCGTCGTCCGTGGCTATGGTTTGGAACAATAAATGAGTCTTTTTTTATATTTATTATGAAAAAAGTTCTGATATCCGTTTCCTCTTCCAAGTGCTACAGGCTTTTTGGATTCCCAGCATTCTCACAATGTTTTGTTTATATGTTAAAAAAGAGACGGTCGGTCAATTCTTCACAAATTTGTTTCCCGAATTGTAGATCCAATGGAGGCATAACCTTTATAATAAAACCAAAAGGAAATGTTTAGTCATGTTCGTGAAGTTTGGCTGAACAAATAAACGAAAAATTAAAAAAGGTTAAACGGTAAAATTTGGAATTGGCCGATAAAAAGATCCAGTCTATTCGCTAGTAATTGGCCATTTGCCGCCTATAAAGAAAGCACGTAAAGGCGATTGCTTTGAAACCATCTGTTAATTGCACGTTTATGAGAGACATGCTCATTCTCTCCAGCTAACCCCTCCCTGGTCCAACGAATTTTAATGTGCGCTCGGCTGGTCACAGCGTGACTGAATATAAATAGTGGTTGTGCTGTTTTTCGTCAGTAAGCGGAGATGCGCCGTTGCATTTTGGCTTTTTTTCATGAGACTGCTAGTTATCTCGGATGATACAATTTCGCTCAGTAACATACTCCTTATCCAAATATGAAACAGTTCCCCACGTCCCAAAGAAAATGAACAAAAACAAACATGTCTGAACAGTAAAAGAATGCCCGGTGATTGATATCAATAACACACAATGCTAATACAATCGACGACCGAAGCCGAGTGTGTTCAGTCCATGAGCATCACAAAGGAATGTGGTGAAATGGACCATTCGAAGAACATACTTCCCAGTTCATAAGAAAAAATATGAAAACACATTAATAGACAGACCTGTCATCCGTCATGGTAGCAAGAAAAAGCCCTATTTTATATTAATTTATGCATGGCTTAAGGTGTTGTTTATCAATAAAAACACTGCTATTGTGAAACATACAGCTCCATAGTTCTGAGACATTTTGCTTTCGGACTTTGTGCATCGATTTCCGGATATCTATAGTTAATCCATCCGTTTTAACTTTTTTGTAATTTCCACTCTTGTTTTTCTTTTTTAAGATTTTAGTTTCCAGCGCATTTTTAAGTGTAACTTTCTGAAATTTTGGAAATATAATATACAATAAAAACCACATTTAAAAAATGGTTGCGGCACTATGATATTCTCAACTGTTATGGACAAACTCTGAGGTGACGTCATGGGGATGTCATGAAATCAAAGACTAAAATGTGTCAGATTGTTTTGAAATTTTTATTTGTGGCTTTAGCATTGCATATGGCGCCTTTTTCAACTCAAGGGGCGATAAATGCGCAAGCTAAATATAACGCGATATCCGACATCGATTCAAATGGTACTTTTATGAATATTCCGACTAAATCTTGCATTCTCAATTTTTTCCCTCAAAATGTAGTTAATGAACCCTCGTTAGAACGCGCTGAACGAGCTCGTTCTTGTAAAGAACTGATGGTTTGTGTCATCAATGAGACAAAAACAAAAGGAAAAAAAAGCAAGGTAACTTCAGCTCATTCACCAGAAACTTTTAATACTGACGGAAAGGTGTTAACAGAAAGATTCTTAAATGTAATCCCCACAATTCTGTGCATTTGAATGGTATTGTCCACAAGAATCCCGACTGTTGCGAATGAGCAAACCTAATTTTAATTCATTAAAGGGCTAGCAGTAATTCAATCTCACAGTTATTTTAAATATGATGTTTTTTCAGAGTTTTTCAAAACTTTCAACAGAACCATATCACGTGATCCCTATTGGAACTAGCACGTTCCAATGAGATGTCTCATAGTATGGTTTTGTTGCATTGTTTCAAAAAAATATCAACTTCTGAATCTGCATATTACATGGGCAGATGTGGTGCGTTCGTTAAGTAACGGGTTAAGAAAGCTTTAGCATGGGAATATAGCTAACTCCCCTCTTACTATTTGTTGTTCTGTTTTCAGGGACTTGCAATTTTTCTTTCGCTTATAAAATATTTGACTTACATGTTGTGTTGATATGGTTGAACAAGAACTGCACAAAGTAGCAAGTAAAATATAAAACTAGATAATTAGGTTTGAAAAGAAACATATATCTACACAACCATTAATAGTAATCGTCAAAATTGTGTTTGTACGAAAATATAATTTGACGGAGGGCCGAACTGTATTTATCACAGAACTTCCGGTATTCCATTTCTCTGTTTCATCTGCCTGCTTCCCGAGAATTCGAAACAGGAGAATAACAACGCTTTTAGCTGCCCATCAGCAGAGAAATTTTGGAACATCGTAAAATTAACTTTGAGTGTAAAATTATATTCAGTATCAAATTGATCTATACCTATCTTATCGCCGTTAGAGTAAAAAAACCTGGAATAAGAAAATGTTACCACCGAAATCGCATGTCAACACGTATCAAAAACATAAGCATTCCCTCGTTGTTAGAATACCTGAATGAGGCCCGACATTTAAATAAACTCATTAACCGAAATAATCGTGGTTTTGTTCACACCTTTCATTGAATGCCAAACAGATTGGATTGAATCAACAAATAAGCTATTATTGATGTAAAATCGGCCGGTTCTCGTAACTGTCTACTTTTCCAGAAACATACTACAGGAAGACGATAGTATGAAAACAAATTATGAACATTCACACACTCTAAACGAAATCAGTTGGTTGATACACATTTTCCAAATACGGGAATGTTAGTTTAGTTGTGTTTTCCAATCTTTCTTGTCATAATTCACTTAGTTAGCATTCGAATTGCAGTTTGAGTAACTAAACACCACAGATGGCCTGCATGATACAAAATAAATAAATTAGGATAGTTGTTTTCCTTTGTTCATCATTGAAATCATTTCTGTGAATTGACAAGGACATTAACTCTTTTGGCGAGACAGGCGACTAAAGTCGACAGACGGCAAACCGCGGGAAGGTGCAGCAGTAGTCATTTTAGCCAACCATATGTGTCCATTTCCAAGTGTTTTTCACCCTTTACCCAACACAGACGATATCCAAATTTGTTATTTTAAATATCATTTTTTCGAATTTTTCAAAAATTTTCAACAAAACCATATCATGTGACCCCTCGTTGGAACGAGCTCGACGAGCTCGTTCCAACGAGGGGTCACATGATATGGTTTTGTTGAAATTGTTTGAAAAATAATATTTTTTTCAACTTGCATATTACGCGTGGGGGGAGGGGTGCGGTCGATTCGTTGGGTAAAGGGTTGAACAAACATACGTATTCCTATGTTTCATGCACCATTTATGTCCTATCCATGAACGACGACATCGTTCCTTGAACGTATAAAGGTGCTATTTCAATATATACAGGAAATCATTTGAAAAACTGTCAATGAGATCATTAGAACATCTTTTAAAATAATAACGCTTTAGTCTAACAACCTATACTTTTTGTAAAATTCCTGATGAATATCAGGCGCTAAGAATTCTGTGTCTCAGATTATTCCGCGCCAAAAGAGTTAAACCAACTGCATCAGACTTATGAGGTATAATTACTACATTCTTTATTTTTTCATTAATGTAATTAATTGTGCCTCCATACCTATTGGTCTGAACAATATGGAGTTGACCCCTGCTGAAATGTCATCATCCAAACAAAAACTAAACTAAAATGGCAGTATTTGGAAATTGTAGATTTCATGGATTGGAATTAGTCATATACCTCATTCTATCATGAATTACAAAAATATTTCCCCGAGTCTGTACTTGAAGGATTGCAACAAACGGCTAGTCAGCTATTTAAAGGTATCTTGCTGTGAAAATGTTGGTCTCTAACTTAAGCCATAACAGGTTTGTGGGCAATAATCCCAGCCACCTGACAGCAGTTCCATTGCGAATTTTAGTTTCCACATGTTCTATGCGTCTTTCCAAACATTTTGGTATATAATTTACTGAGGTTACTCCTTTCTGTGCATTTTTGGACTTTGGAGAAATTTCCAGGAAATTTGACCAAAGTTAGGTTGGACGACCCCTTAACTTACGAAGGTCAATTTTGGGTGTCTAGCTACCTGCCCCCTCCTTCCGTGGCACACTCACAAACAAACTCTAGAAAACTGCCTCTCCGTCTATGATATTGCGAAGCAAAGCGGACGATATGGGGAAGTAGAGGAAATTGTCTTGTATCCCTAAACACGAATCATTTCAAAATGAAACAGTGATACGGACGAAGAACTGATTACCTAATTTAGGAGAAGTGTTTCCAGCAAATAAGATAAAAATGTGTTTGACGGAAAGATAATGAGATCAAACCCTCTGATATAATAGCAGTGCTGAGTAAGCTGTATCCGACAACAACTTGCATTAGCGGCCTTCATTCTCAAATGCAGCTTGCACCATCAATAACACTCACCATACAAACACAGATGTGATAATGCGTTCGCCAATATGGCATTAGTGTCAGAGTGGAAGGATAGAACGAAAGGCACACCGTCAAGTTCTATCCTCCCGCGATGGCATGAGTGCCGTATTGACGAACACATTCACACATCGTGACGTTCGGTGTTTATTATACGCCTCTTTGACATAGAATCCATTAATTTAAAAATTCAAGCATCATACACATAAAGTTTTAACTTTAAAATTCTTTGTTATTTTTTGACCGAGGCGTTCGTCTGGGTAAGATTGCGACGTTTCGATTGACAGATTAAAACGTGGGTGGAGTTCAGTTCTTTTGATGGATCCATGACGTTAGGTGGAAGAATAGATAGTCCGTCCGTATGGATCCATGACGTTAGGTGGAAGAATAGTCCGCCGTATGGAACACATGTCCCGTTCGGAATTTTAAATATAGAACTGGAGGAAAAGTAATAGGCGTACAATAAAATCTACAACGGAGCGGTTATAACTAAGTGATTCACCGACAATAGGGTTCCCTAGCACTAAATATTTATTCAAACATTGTCAGTAAATAATTTAACAGCTATACTTTGGATTCCATATAAAACAGGAATGCAGCCTTTTGGAATCCGTGTGATTGTGTCAAGGCTCTTTTTATAGGTACGTCACACTGTGTAGGAATTCTAAATGAAGTTTTCACGTTTAAACATATTTAAACAGAAAGAATGTATACGTCACACTATTTTTCAACAGACTTTTTTACAGCCTCAGCATAAGACTTTATTGCGGTTGCATACATTCCCCAACTATCTTCTATTATTGGAGGGTGGGGGATGCTTGCCCGACCGTAACACGAAGTGGTCCGAATATTCTTGTGTACGCATATCTATGCTTTTCTGGAACGTTATTCAGAGAGGCAGTCTTCAATCACTCAAATTAGCCATGTCCATCGGGAATTTCGTTATAAACGCCGTGACAGACCGTCGCGACTTTATCAAGACATTCATCTGGGTCGTTGTATCACGTCGAGTTGAGGAGGTCAGATTGCAAGATCAAACGAGCTGCCGCAGTCAGCGAGTTTGATCCGGCGATCTGACCTCAGCGAGACGTGATGCGACGACCCAGATCACTTCACTGTTGCGAAGGGTTATTATATGACTATAGTTCAACATCGTATGCCAAGGCATACGACGTTGAACTATAGTCATATAATAACCCTTGGTAAATTGGATTGATGTAAAAAAGAATTATTTTTGTTTACACTTATTATTGTAAGAGGTGCACACTTCCGGGGAATCCCCCGATGCGCAAGAATATGATAAAAAATATCATGAATACGATAAAAAAAAAACCGGGCCGCCGTTCTAGCGCATCCATTCCAGCTTGGAGTAAAATACTCTCTGCTGCTGGAACAGCTAATTATGCGAATTCGAACTCACCCGTAAATAGTCCGTGATACTTTCTTATAATCAGATTCACACTGTGGATTTTCCGGGGACCAGGAAAAAATCGTCAAACAGTAGTGATGAGCGTGGTGGAGACCCTGGAACACTTTCTTCTAGAATGCCCAAAATACCAGTCTCAAAGAAGAAGATTCACTGGGAGTATAATGGGGAAGTGGGATTGGAGAATGAAGGACATGTGGTTAGTGGGAGACTCAAAGGAGAGGGCTAATATGCTAATCGGAGAGATTGGGAAGAATGGCGCAAGGGATGTCATCAGGCAGTTCGTCTCCGAGTGCTGGGAGGAGAGAAGAAGCGTGGGAATATGGAGGCAGTTGGGAGTACAGGGGTTACCAAGGTCTTCTCATCCGAGAACCGCGACAAATCTGCGGCCGGCCAAAGTGTTATTATTATTTAGCAGTTAAATTACATAGTCATATAATAAAGAGATTCACCCACTTTTATGTTGGATCCTTTTTGTATATTTTACAAATTTTGTATGTTTATTAAATCGTCCAACGAGAATGGATTGCTTATAGCGATCGTTAGCCTTTTTTATCTTTCTTTTTTCGCCAGACATTGATTTTCTTTGCCGTACACGAGGCTATACTCATGAAATTTTGCACACTTCTCCATGGTTAAAAACCCTTTAGATCGTGAGTCTCATTTTTTTTTATATTCCACCTTCATCCAAATAATACTCAATTAACGCGTTTTCTTGATCTTTTAATATCGACGCCTGTGTCAAGCCTCCCTATTTCAACATTGTCAATCTCTTCTCTGACAAAAACCCCATCTAAACATGTGTTAACGACCTGGAAACTTGACAACCGTTATGGCTGCTTTCTCGGGTCACCCTTTTCACACCAGCGTCAGAAGAAAAAAAAAATTCTCCGATCTTCGTGAAAATTGAGTATGTTGTAGAGCTAAAAAAAAATTTAAAAATCCCTAATTTTGGATTTTTGTATTTAACCCTTTACCTAACACAAAAAAACAGACGACACTTGCAAACAAAATTCTTCAATAACTAATTCTTTTCATTTTTTTGTCTCAAAAACATAAGTTATGATCCCTCATTGGAACGAGCTCGTTGAGCTCGTTCCAATGAGGGGTGATAACCTATGTTTTTGAGACAAAAAATGAAAATATAATGAAAATTAATTGGCGAATTTTGGGTAAAGAGGTAAGTCATTTCCAAAGTTTTTACATCATTTCACGTTTTCACCATACCCCTCCCACTTGGTGACAGCCCTACACCCAAAACTGAAAAACATAGCTCTATAATAATATCACAGGCGACATAAGGAATTGATGAGGGTCTTACTTCCGACATTTGTTTCAACATTGTCGAAAAATACTTAACACCATGGCGATAATACTGATCGAAGTAGGAAAACGTCAAATTTATACTTCAGTGCATGAAGGATATCGATAGTACTCATCGTCCCGATTAAGAAGTTGAAACATTTTTCGAAAATCCGACTTCAACTTCCGAACATATGATGTCAATACAGACAGGTGTTACCTCCACCCGTTTGGTGACAACCCTAGTCCTCACCACCAAACTACATCGCATACCACTATAATAATATCACGGTCGGTAAGACGAAGAGTTGGGCAAGTGTTTGTGCGCTTTCATCCTCATTGTCGGAAAATTGTTAACGCTATGACGTTATTAGTGATTCAGTTCGGGAAACGTCTAAATTAACCCTTTGAACTCTAGTGGTATCTTCCTTGTCAGTTCAATGGCAGCAATTAGAAGAGTCCATATTCATTCTTTAGGGTAGACCAATCAATATTTTCAACATGCAGCCTCGGGCTGCACGTTGAAAATATTGATTGGTCTATCCCACACATTTACTGGACAGCCATCCTATTTAATGACGTTATAACGTATCATTTTCCTGGCCGGAAAATGGGACGCTGGGGTTCAAAGGGTTAATTTTCACCGTATACAGTTGCCATAGCCCCCCCCCCCCCTCCCCCCCCAAAAAAACCCCAAAAAACTACAGCATATAGCACTATAATAATATCACAATCGCAAAAGGAACAACTGAGAGCACCTTCTCTGAAGATTCATCCAAATTGTCGAAAAATAGTTCACGGTATGATGTTATTGGAGTTCGAAATCAGACGTGACGTCATTCGAGGTCTTTGGGTCCAAAATTAAAATGCGTCGGCTTTTTGTTTCAAATGTTTGTATGTTGTATAGATCCAAAAATAAGAGATAGTTATTTTTTATATGTATCGCAATTTTTCAACACTTCAAGAAAGCTTAACAAGGATTTTGTTACATTAACCCAAAACAAAATTTCATTTTGGCAGGGACCCACTCGGTGATGGACGTATTTCGTCGGATGACTTCTGGAAATTTGTTTTCGATTTAAAAAATATCTAGTAACATTATAATTGTGTCCATCCATGTGTGCTCGCAGGAAAGATTGCTGTTTGTCATACCTATATTGCAATAAACCCATAACGTACACTTGTGTGTTAGGATTCTGCGAATTTGAAGTTCTATCCCCGAATCGATCTCGAATAGAGTCGGGGATCCGATGTCGACATCGATTCCGAAACAATTTTCGTGAAGGTATTCAGTTACCATGTATATCCTTGAGACCAGCGCAGGCCACGGATAGCATGAGTGCCTAAGTGCAGAGGTTACAGGTTACATTGCTACGACAGTACTTGTAAGGTGGAGCGCGGGATTCCCGCCCACCACTTTATAAGTACCATATATTTATTTATTTATTATTTATTTATTTATTGAGGTTTAAAGACACTTTTGACAGCCAAGGTCACCTCGTGTCGGACAGTTTTACGGGTGGAGGAAGCCGCAGTACATGGAGAGAACCACCGAGCAACGACGAGCAACTGTCAGCCTACCGAACACACTAACTCCACACAAGCAGGGTTTGCATTGGTAGAGTACAAGTGCACTATCGACGTGTTGTACGTCTTAGTACACAACATCACCGTTCTCCCACGTGGTCAATCGGGAGTTAAGTACCTTTCTCAAGGACACAACGCTGTTACCCCTGATGTGGGTCGAAAAATGGCCCTTTAGGTTTCTAGTCCAATGCCGTAACCACTGAGCCACCGCGCTCCCATTAACAATGTAACTTGACCGACAGACAAGCAAGATATGCCGATGAACATAAAAGTCAACAGGCAGCTATTCGTTCATTTCTTCGGCCTGATTCCGCCGAAAGATGTTATTTGTCGTCGTCCCTTCGTACAAAAATGAGTTACCCCATTCGATAATATACGAACCAAGAGCCAAGACTATAAAACTTTTACAATTGTATTTTCTCGAAATGTATTTTCTACCAATTAATATAACTGACTAAAATGAATCATTAGTATTTTAAAAGATATGGCAATTTGCCAACTGGCAAATTGCCACATCTTTGAAAATGCTAATGGTTAATTTCAATCCATTTCAATCCATTCAAAGTCATAACTAGAAAATACAATTCCACAAAATACAATTGTAAAAGTTCTATAGTATTGGCCCCAGGACGCCCATTTGATGTCGATTCCGAAGCAGACCATCAATGTTGACATCGAGTCGAATCTTCGAAGTTTCGCATCGCTCGGTTGTGTGTGGATTAACCCTTCGAACACTGGTGGTATCTGACATGTCAGTTCAATGGCAGCAATTGGAAGAGTCTGTTTTTATTATCTGGGGTTAGACCAATTAATATTTTCAACGTGCAGCCTTAGGGCTGCACCTTGAAAATATTGATTGGTCTACACCCGGCATTTACCTTGTAGCCATCCCCAGTAATGACATTTTGACGTAGCTTATGACCCGGCCGGAAAAAGGCCACTGGTGTTCAAAGGGTTAAGTATTGTATTTCACCACTCGGGCTTAAATAAATTGGACGTTCTGTCGACTCGTTCCCCACCTTTCGCCTCAAATGCAGTAGGGCTACCAACGGTTCGTCCACCTTCATTACCAGACCTCAACCAAATAAACCAGAACATTTCTTCGAATTGTCTTGTGTTTTATTTCAATATCTCACCTGGATCATAATACATTATACTATAATCATATTATATGAGTGACTTTTCATTTTGCTGACGAAATACTGAGATGTAATACACGGCTGGAAAATGTTCTCTAAGCCCTTTTCATGCAATATATTACATCACAGCACATCATGAAATGAAGACTTGAAACAAACTTCAGAATTCGAGATTGCTCTTCTCAACCACTGGACCAACATTGGTAAACCTATCGGTTTCACTGCACCACTCTATTACTCAATATTTGATAAGTGTTAACTTTGGAACCGATACCTGAAGAAAGGTTATGAAGTATTGTTAAGCCGCTTTAGCTTATAATCTGTAATAACCTGACACTTACTCATAGAACATTCTTTTGATCCTGAGCCTTTTGTAACTAAAACAAAGCTTCAATTTTTCATAATATAGCTTTGGGAATGTGCTGGACCAACTCATTTTATTTGATGAGTCAAACTCAATGTTTTGAAAATAAAAAAAAATAACCAAAAACGTATTGGTATGGAATCTCTGCGAAAAGTGCGCGTCATATGCATTATAATTTAACTCCTTACATGCTGCTGGTGGATATTCCTCTCCAGAACAAAGATTTCGCTTGCCATTAAAATAAGTTGAATTTGAACATACTTGGCCAAATGTTCCCCTAGAAATTGTATAGATTGTTTGACTAATGGTTTCTTGAATCAAATTTTCATGAATGTTTTTACTAAATCTAGTGATGATGAGAAGCAGTCATGACTAGATTTGATGGAAAATATTTTAAAACTATTCAGCTGGTTTTGAGTTCAATGCCAAGAGATGTATACGTCACGTTTTTCCATTTTCAGATACAATACAAAATACACTATGGCATACTTATATAACATGTGACTAAAAAGGCATGTTGCATGTGCTTTCGTCTCAGCTATATTGTTGTCATCTGCGGGATAATGTTGTGGCAAGAAGTGCATGACTTCTAATATTATAAGAAACTTGTAAAAGAAGTGACTGCCATTCCCAACCATTATCGTCAGTACACTGAATTAAGATTAAGAGGAAAAATTATCTGGACTCACATGTGATTGTTCTGAAGCTGGCAAATAATCACATCAAGGACACATAGATCTCGCCTGAAGGAAAGATGGACTTCTATGCTAGAGGTCCCGAGTTCGATCCCCGTCCGGGATTACCCGCGTTGTGTCCCTGGGCAAGGCACTTTATGCCGGTTGCCTGCATGGGGGCACGATGGCGCCGTGTACTAAGGCGTACTGCGCGTAGATGGTGCACATGTCTTGCGCGGAGCTTGAACAGAGTTAAAATGTTTAGGAGCTGACAGTTGCCCGTCGATGTTCGGTGGTACCCTCCGGGTACTCCGGCTTCCTCCACCCATAAAACTGTCACGGTCACGATTAGCCATTGTGCATAAGTATGTGACCTTAACACCAATAAATAAATAAATAAATATGAAGGAAAGATAGTTGTTTTGACTTTTCAATGGCGATAACGACTCTGCGAAAGGAATCACCTAATACACCGCTACCAACAGCGACGTGGGCGAGTACACTCTGTATTGATGGAAGGGTGCAGTAATATTTTAGTTACTGCTATTCCTACTGCTATTCCTACTGTTGAAGAGGTTAATAGTTACTGAAAAATATCTTGTACGACAAAGAAAAAATATTTGACTCCAGCATTATAGATATTGTCCAGTCAGTTTGACGTTGTGCATATTTGGAATTGATATACCTTCTGGTTATACATTAAATAGAACAGCGTTAATCGATCGAAAACTAGATCAACAAGCAGTTTTTTATTTAAATTTGAAGCAAGTTTACGTTTCAAAAAACAACACTTTTAAATAACGTGGGAAACATTCCGGAGTAAATTGACGGCTGTGTGCCACCATTTCACTGAAAATATACGTTTTAGTTGAAATATTGTAATGAAAAGTATATATATTTTTTATTTAATTATACATGTATCTTTAATGATTTAAGTACAGAAATTAAGATTTTATTTGTGTTTGACATTATTTTTTAGCTTTTGAATACGATAACCATGGAAAATGGATATTATTGGTAAAAGAGGAGATTTTTCAATTTGACAAAAAGTTGACGGAGCGAACTGGTATGGGTTCAGTATCGAGTATGAGACCCATTACGGTTAATTACAGCTTGACAACGTCTTCTCATGCTCCCAATCAGATTCCTGGTGGTCCTTTGTGGGATGTTGTTCAATTCTTGGACCAGCATGGCACCAAGCTCCTGAACACTTCTTGGCTGGACTTGACGGGCTGAAATTGCAAGCTGCAACTCATTCCAGACATGTTCGATTGGATTGAGGTCAGGAGATCTTGCTGGCCAGTCCATACGGTCAATTCCCTCCCTCTGTCGGTACTCCCCGACAGCTTGGGCAACATGAGGACGGGCATTATCGTCCATCAGAATGAATCTATCACCCACTGCACCTGCATACAATCTGACGTGGACATCCGGGATCTCATGGATATACCGCTATGCAGTCAATGTACCACGTTCAAGGACACAGAGCTCTGTACGTCCATCCCTGCTGATGCCGCCCAAACCATGATTGATCCTCCACCATAGCGGTCATGCTCAGCAATGTTGGCTGCATGGAATCGGTCTCCTGGTCTTCTCCATACCCTAGAACGCCTATCGGTATGGTCTAGGCAGTACCTTGACTCATCTGTAAAAAGGACAGGTCGCTAATCTTCTCTGGACCATCCTACGTGGTCCATGGCCCATTCATATCGTGCCTGGCGGTGGTTCTGGGACAGCGGAATGCGAATACACGGTCTTCTCGATCGGCGACCACCTTCGTGCAACCTTGCCCGATAGTCTGCGTCAAAACATTTATCCCGGATGCATTCTGAAGGTCACTGCGAAGCTGGGTTGATGTGGCAAAGCGGTTCCTACGGACCTGAATGACCAAAAACCGGTCTTCAGTTGCAGATGTTGCCCTGTCTCTGCCACCATGCCGTCTTACTGCTGTGCCATACTGCTGAAATCTTGCCCAGGCGCTGGTGATCACCGTATGGTGCCTACCAAGGGCTTCCCCAACCTGACGATGGATAGCCCCTTGCTCCACCATCCATACAGCCCGCCACATTTCTGCTTCAGACAAATGTCTTCTTACATTTGCCAAATTCAATCATTAAATCACAAGGGTTTGTGTTGAAATGAAGATTGAACACCCTACACATGTCATGTACATGTAGACAGTACACGAAAACATCATGAAAATCAAGGGGTACATGCTTTCCATGACTGTCACGAAAAGTCTGCCTGTCAAGAGAGCTAATGTAAACACTGTGAACCATCTCAATTCATTCCTCAATCATATCCACCAAAAATATCGCAAATATGCATATATGTCAAATTTCACAATGATATGTCAAATATTT
Source organism: Pictodentalium vernedei (assembly GCA_031216915.1). Taxonomy (NCBI): domain Eukaryota; kingdom Metazoa; phylum Mollusca; class Scaphopoda; order Dentaliida; family Dentaliidae; genus Pictodentalium; species Pictodentalium vernedei. The sequence goes on from CM062297.1 coordinate 314,506,251, forward strand.
GGTGCTTAGCAAACTTTGAGTAGTATATTTTGAATTTTCAAAATCCATGCGCTAACAAAACGCATCTTTGAAACTATTCAATATTTGGAATTATAAAACGTTTCCCTTCCCTAATGATTAATTTCGGCACCGAAAATGATTGCAGTAAAATCAACCGTCAGCGAAAACGAACCGGCGGGAAAGTGTTACTTTTTGAAGTGTCACATGACATTATAAACAACACGCTGGAAGATATGTGGTGTTGAAGTATAGTACAGTAGTCACAAAAGAAGTCGCGATCCAGTCGAGTTTCTCTGTCCGTTCCCCTCGCCTCAACGCTGTTGAATTTCACCAGTCATATACACTCTAAAATCAATTGGGTTAAAATTTAACCCAAATCATCTGGGTTGAGTGCATATGAACCCCAGCTGGGTTCATATTCACTCAACCCAGTTGATTTGGTTTGATTTTTTAGTATGTAAGAATATTCTTATTCAGATGATGTTTCGTTTGTTTCTGTCAGTTCTGTCATTTTCTCGATATATTTTAATTATGAATTCTGATTCCATTGGTGGAACTGCATCAGAATACGATCGCGACCCGATCGATAAAGAAAGCACTTGTGATCGCAGTACTGTATTACTTTTTTCTGTTTTTTGATCAATTATTCTTGGAAAGTTCTCTGCAGAAGTTTACCTAAATCCAAAGATTTCTATCTAGATTATGTTTCGCTATAATATATTTATTTGTTATCAAACTCGTGCTAAATTATGTGAAGAGGGAATCCCTAATCTATAACATCGCATTTTGTCATTTGCTGTGTTGTGTTTGCTTCATAATCTGCTACTCTGTTATTTTGTTTGTACAACTGACAAAACGTTATCACGGGGATAGAATTATATGTTTAATTGTGTTTCGTTGATTTTAACACACAAATCTATCCGCCTTCTTATTCTATCCATAACTGAGATATGCGAAAGAAAAAAACACGTATTTGGAGCAATGTCCTTGGGAAAAAATGTCCTTGGGAGAAATGTCATGGGGAATGCTAGGCATCCATGATCGGTAGATCTACGAGAAGTAATCAGCTCACGGTCTGACAATTTGTTTTGTGTCTAAACACCCATTCGAAGACATCATTATCGTATCTCATTCTGTAAATGTCCGTAGATTTCGTACAAGACTGACGTATAATCCATTGACTTCGATTCTCTTCTGGAATGCACTGGGCAAAAGCGCGAATCTCTCGCAGATAATTCTCGGTGTCCACAAGTTTATAAAAAGTAGCAATAAAGAAATCTTCGATGTACGTGCAACATGTGCAGTACAACGACAGGAATCCATCTGTATTCATTGGCAGGATCCAGAAAACACGGCATGTCAATTCGTAATCGATATATTCTTACGTTAATGTTTGTCTCTTCTTTAGTTTGATGATGGTACAGGCAAGCTCTTAATTTAACACTACCTAAGGCGATTGAAATACCTCTACTGGTGTAGTAAGGGGACGTCCAACCTAACTTTGGTCAAATTTCATGTAATTTTCTTCCAAGTCTAAAAATGACCCAAAATGAATAACCCCAATACATTGTGTGCCAAAATGCTTGGAATGAAGCATAGAACATGTGGAAACTGGAATTTGACATGGAACTGCTGCCATGTGTAGATAGCCCTGCCTGAAAGTCTGCTATAGCATAAGTAAGAGAACAAAATTTTTACAATAAAATACCTCAAAATAAAATAACAGCTGTATTCTATAAACATTGAAGTACATACTCGAAGAAATCTTTTCCTAATTCTTGAAAGTAATAAAGATTGAGACCAAATGTTATAAGTGGAGTGCTCACTGATTGAAGGCAGACATTTTCTTTTGTTTATGTTTTGATTTGGGGGAGTTCAACAAAGGTCAAGAAGGGGTATTCTTGTATCTCCCACGACTTGCCACGAACCAAGTCACAGTATACATAGAGTGAATAAAATCATTGGTTGACATCAGCAACTCTGGAAGAATTGTAAGTTCCTGATTTAAAAACACACTCATTAAATCACAAAATATTTTGAAGAGTAGGGGTCATTGTGACAACGACTCAATCACGTACCGTGATACGAACTTTACCAGTCACCTCATCCAATTCAAAATCTGCCTTATCGTGACGAGGCAAGAGTAATTCTTTAACACCATTGATAGCCCGTATCGCATCAATGGGATCCGAATAATGACCTTCTTTCAAAGTAAGTCGATAATTCCTTTTCGAAGACCAGAACACTGTAATGAAAGCTTCTTCCCCACGAATATTGAACCAAGTATTTGAATACTGGACCTCTGCCAGACCTACTACCCATTCCCCCGTGAGATTTACTGGTTGTGATAACTGGGTGGTGTACGTAGTCAACGTGTTTTCAGGAAACACGTTCATTGAACTATTGCTTGGTAGAGTCAAATAAAACATTACTTTTTCTTAATGGTTGGATTAGGCAACAAATATCCTATACTACTACTCAAGAGAGCAGTGTACAACTTGCTGTCTGTGTTCTTGAGAGTGAGATTAACAAAACTGGTAATGATGATGATGTACAAAATGATTATTTGTGAGAAGTAAGTGATCTCGCTCCTTGGAATTTTTTTTTCCAAACAGAGGTCAAGATGCGTTCGATCCTTCTTCCATTTTTGGAGAAACCTCAGAGGTTCACTTCCTTTTATAGGTGTGTTGACTCTGCTTGATCCACGAATTGAACGAAGTAGAGTATCCTAACCACTTTACGAACAGTTCTTTGTTTTTACCACGACCACGTCTCTTCAGTACGTGTTCGATTTTGTAAATAGTTTTGTATGCAACTCGCTGAAGTTCTTCAGTGTAGAACGCCCCTTTCAATATTTCCCCATTATCATCTTGTAAGACATATGTGACTGGATGACCTTTTTGACAGATGCCACTGTGAATAACTCTTCAGTCCAATTGGGCAAATAACGTTTCTCAAAAGTTTCTTAACTTTACTGATTCTCACTCTGTCTCCCACTTTGAATTTTGGGGTCTTGTTTTATGGGTTTGCCATAAAGTTTTTGCCAAACCTCTTCTTGATTTTCAAAGTTCATGGCAATTGGGGCCATACCGATACTACGATGATGAGAATGATTATAAGATTTCACCAAGTTTAGAAGTGGAAAAATTAGAGTAGCGTTCTTGGTAAACTTTTTCCACATTTTGGTTTTCAAAGTTCTATTGAATCGTTCTACTATTGAACATTTTGTTTCCACATTTTGTGTAGTGAAAAATTCTACTCTGTGTTGTTTGAGAAAATTCTGATATTTTCTGTTTAGAAATTCTTTGCCTTGATCAGTTTGTAATTTTGTTGGTTTACGGCCTTGTTTAAAAATTTTAATAAAAGTTTTTACTATGGAATCACCAAGTTTGTTTTTGAGATGTATGACCCAAGCATGTTTACTAAACACATTTATAATTCTTGGGGTATGTTACAATCTCTCAAAGCTTCGGCCATCACTTCCCATCCCTTAGGTTGGAAAGATTTTCGTCTTCTAAGTAAATCGTTTAGAAGATCTGTTACATTCGACCCTACCACTGTTTGATCTTTGTGGACTAGTTCACCCTCCTCATTCCAAGATATATTTGGGTCATTTCTAATACGATTCAACAACAACTTTGCCTTTCTCTTCATAGTCATAGGTACAGAATCGAGAATGTCTTGGTCTTTATTATCTTTCTCAAGTTCGACTTTAATAGGACGGGGAGCCACTACTTTTTGTTGAAATGTCAAGTGTCTTTGTAAGACTTGATTATAATGTGTCACCTTTTCATCCAATGATGAAACAGCCAGTTCTTTCGGTTGTCTTGGAGTCTCTTGTAGACGTTCCAATAACCTTGGTTCTACTAAAGCCATCTTCTTTGCATATTCCCTCGTCATCCAAAAATACCTTCAACAGCACCCAATAGTACAGAGGGTAGTAATGCAACCAAGAATCCCCCTTTTCTGCAAGATTTGTCTCTTCCTTTTGTCAGAGGTACCTTTATTTGCCACTGACCTCACTAGTTGTTTCTGACGAACGAGTTTGGTTCTCTGAGCTTTGGTAAGATGTACTGCCCCTCCAAGATATTCGAGGCACAGTCACACAAACAAGTAATCGATTCTTTGTCTGCATGTTTTAGTATGGATTTGACGAGTGTGGGTTTCGATTTAATAAGAAGCTTGAGAAGAGTGATGCTGCGCATGAGACGGTCAGACATACTTCTGACTTGAGGCAGCCTTTTATACTTTTCGGAGGTACACATACTGGGTTCCCCTGGGAAAATTTGACTTCTTAATCTCAAATGTTCAGGAGTATCTTGTTTGAGATCGATTAAAAGGTAACCGTATGGGGTCGAAGTCGCATCTTCAATCTTTTTGTTGAATAAATTTTGAACAATGTACATCACTCTAATCTTACGGTGATGACTACCTTTAGTAAATAATGTAGACACTCGAACATCTGCATCGAGCATCAGATCATCCAATATGACTAAACTATCAGATTGTAATTCTTGAGGGAGACCCTCTGCAGATTCTACTTGGGGTAAAGAATTATATAATGGTTGCCATTCACTATAACACCAAATGATGTGACTTGGAACAGGTGAAATAATATCTTGAATGTTCTGAATAACTCGATTTACCACTACCCATGGGACCGCACAATAAATAAATGGATGTTTCCAATGAGGATCCATCTTTGTTGTTCTATGTGGGTACTACTCCCCTTTTATACCTTTGGGGAGGAGTGGCCATAATGGCCACTGAACGTGGGTGCTGCTCCCCCCCCCCCTTTATATCTTTTTGTGGAGGAGTGGCCACTGAACGTGGGTGCTGCTCCCCCTTTTATACCTTTTGGGAAGGTGGTCTTTTTGACCACACTCCAAAAATATACACTGTATTGATGGCACTCTGACTTACTAGCTGGGGACAGGTCAAGTTTGTTTGATATTTGTCAAATAACCTAAGCGTCATTACCACCTTTTTTTCTTTTTTCTCCTTTTTTATACTTTTTTTATAAAAAACAAAACATCTATTTACAACGTCTATTTTACATCTTCAGACTGAGTGCTTTCTTGAAGGTCATGAATTCAATCACCAAATCCAAAAGACAACATCTCTGTTCATTTGTAAGGTTTCTCGAACATATCTTCATACTCTTTCTGTACTGGCGGTGGATTCATTCCAGAAGTATTATGGTGCCACAGTGGATGGACATCATTCTTGTTAACTCTTTCAAGTGCTTCATTATGTCTCCCCTTCCCAGAAGTGCATATTCTTCTTCTTCTTCTTCTTCTTCTTCTTCTTCTTCTACAAACTTTCTCCGGGCCATAACGTTTTTGTCTTTGGACCTACACCTTAGATACTTGGCATGTGGATGTATCACCATGCGCCGGTGTGCAGTGTACCATGGTGACCTTCATGTGACCTTGACCTTTGACCTGAAGGTCAGATTTATGTGTTTTTTTAAGGGAAACATCACACAAACTTTGACCTACACCTGAAATACATGGCATGTGGATGTATCACCATGAACCGGTGTGTAGTGTACCATAGTGACGTTCATGTGACCTTGACCTTTGACCTGAAGGTCAGATTTATGCCATTTTTTTAAGGGAAACTGTCTGGACCAGAACTTTTTTGTCTTTCGAGTCAGGCTTTAGATATTTAGCATGTGGATGTATCACCATGAGCTGGTGTGTAGCGTACCATTCTAACCTTCATGTGGCCTTGACCTTTGGTCTGAAGGTCAGATTTGTGCTTTTTTCAAGGAAACTTTGTCTGGACCAAAACTTGTTTGTCTTTTGAGCCAGTCCTTAGATATTTGGCACGTGGATGTATCACCATGATCCGGTGTGTCGCATACCATTGTGACTTTCATGTGACCTTGACCTCAAGTCAAATTTATGTACTTCATATAGGGAGTAATTGTCCAGACCAGAATTTTTTTTGTTTTTTGACCTAGGACTTGGTTATTTGACATCTGGACGTATCACCATGAGACCGCATGTCGTCTACCTCGATGACCTCATGTGACCTTGACCTCTGACCTTAAGGTCAAATTTATGTACTTCATATAGGGAATAATTATCCAGACCAGAACTTTTTTGTTTTTTTATCTAGGACTTAGATATTTGACATGTGGATGTACCGCAATTAGACCACATGTCACATTAATCATGACCTTCATGTGACCTTGACCTCAAGTTCAAATTTATGTACTTTAAATAGGGAGTAATTGTCCAGACCAGATATTTTTTTTTGGACATGTGGATGTGTCACCATGAAACCGCATGTCGGCTACCTTGATGATCTGCATGTGACCTTGACCTCTGACCTCAAGGTCAAATTTATGTACTTCAAATAGGGAATAATTGTCCAGATCAGAACTTTTTTTGTCTTTTGACCTAGGACTTAGATGATTGACATGTGGATGTATCACAATGAGACCACATGTCATAATGACCTTCATGTGACCTTGACCTCAAGGTCAAATGTATGTACTTTAAATAGGGAGTAATTGTCCAGACCAGAATTTTTTTTTTTGACATGTGGATGTGTCACCATGAAACCGCATGTCAGCTACCTTGATGAACTGCATGTGACCTTGACCTCTGGCCTCAAGGTCAAATTTATGTACTTCAAAAAGGGAATAATTGTGCAGATCAGAACTTTTTTGTTTTTAGACCTAGGACTTAGATGATTGACATGTGGATGTATCACAATGAGACCACATGTCATCATGACCTTCATGTGACCTTGACCTCAAGGTCAAATTTATGTACTTTAAATAGGGAGTAATTGTCCAGACCAGATATTTTTTTTTGGACATGTGGATGTGTCACCATGAAACCGCATGTCCGCTACCTTGATGATCTGCATGTGACCTTGACCTCTGACCTCAAGGTCAAATTTATGTACTTCAAATAGGGAATAATTGTCCAGATCAGAACCTTTTTTGTCTTTTGACCTAGGACTTAGATGATTGACATGTGGATGTATCACAATGAGACCACATGTCATAATGACCTTCATGTGACCTTGACCTCAAGGTCAAATGTATGTACTTTAAATAGGGAGTAATTGTCCAGACCAGAATTTTTTTTTTGACATGTGGATGTGTCACCATGAAACCGCATGTCAGCTACCTTGATGAACTGCATGTGACCTTGACCTCTGGCCTCAAGGTCAAATTTATGTACTTCAAAAAGGGAATAATTGTGCAGATCAGAACTTTTTTGTTTTTAGACCTAGGACTTAGATGATTGACATGTGGATGTATCACAATGAGACCACATGTCATCATGACCTTCATGTGACCTTGACCTCAAGGTCAAATTTATGTACTTTAAATAGGGAGTAATTGTCCAGACCAGACCAGAATTTGTTTTTTTTTACATGTGGATGTTGAGCTAGATCATAGATATTCATAACCCCTCTCCCCAAAGGGGAAGTTGGGACATACTTGTTTACGTCTGTCTGTGTATGTGTGTCTGACAGTCTGTCCATAACAACATTTTGCACATTTTTCTCAGCAACTTTTAACCCCAGCAATTGGATATTTTAATAAAAGCTTCATAATATGTCATATTGTGGGATGTGTGTTTGTCTGTCTGTAACAAAATTTGTCATCGCACTTAAAGTGACTGCATTTATTTTACCCTTGCCCAGGTATTTTGGAAAATCGAAGGTGCAACTAATGAACTTTGGCTATCTGCTTAAAGTTTCATGTATGTGATTCACGGTATTTACTTGTACCCCTTTTTTATAAATATCATAAAATAAAAATACGTGCAGCCCGAGATCGCACATTTTCATGTCAACGCTGCAGAAGACAGTTGTCTGGACCAGAACATCTTACTCAAGTAAAAAAAAGAACATAACTTAATTCTCTTTAGAGCTAGACCTTACATATCTGGTATGATTGTCAATATTTTTATGTATATATCATTTGTAGTGCATAAAATAGAAAGGAAGGGGAGGCATATGTTTTAGTGTGCTAAAACACTTTCAAGTTAAAGTATGTTATAATCCTCTCTTCTTGAGACATCATGAGGCATACATTATGCTGAATCTGACTTGGATGATCGACTGTAGATCCACAGAATTTTTCATTCACTACAGTGGCAATGTTCTCTTCCACATAATGAGTACATGCCAAACAAAGTTCATGTTACAAGTGAATTTGCCTGAGTTCACTATCAATTTCATCAACGATCAATGGTAGTGGTTTGGTTTTTCTTACTGTGATCTTCTTCTTCAAATGTGGTTCCCTTGGGTTTTTTTTGAGGTCGTCATGATTAGAAGGCCCTGGTGTAGTTTCTTCAGGTTTAGTATCTTCAGTTAAAGCTGTTTGTTGGGTGTTTTTGGCTGCATCTATTTCTTCTATTTGGTATTTCAGGCAATTCCATTCCTCTAAAGAGAGTGCAATCCCAGTCTTTGTTGGATAAGGTTTCTGGTCTTTATCCTCAAAGTATCTTCGAACATGTATCTTCAGTTCACCCTAGTACTGGGTGACATTAGTGTAAGTCTGCTTGCTGCCAAGTCGGAACATCTTCTCTGGTCAATGGTTAGAATGCGAATGATGCCAAGTCCATTCTTTGTCTAATCTTATATATCTTTGACGGACGTGTTTGAAAACACCGCCGCAGTTCAACATATTTCGATCGACTTTGTGATTCTTGGTTGGGGTTTGTGTTTGTTTCCTATAGGATTATTGGTTAAAGTTAGAAACATTAGAAAATTAGTATAGAAAGTAATGGGAAAGAAACAATAGGAATACATTATTCTGATTGGCTGGTTAACTTCGATCTGATTGGTCAGTTTGGCGTTAAACTGTAGTTGCACCCCCCCCCCTGCATTTTATACTGACTTGGGACAGGTCAAGCTACAAACCTCTGTCCAATGGAGATAAGTCAAATAGCTCGAGTGCATTCCCACCCCCTACAGTTCGTACTCTTTTCTATTTCAATTTGATATCCTGTAAGAAGTGTCCCTCTGCATTTTGTACTGAACTCGGGACAGGTCAAGTTTATTGATCATTGGCCAGAAGATAATGATCAAATAACTTGAGAGCATTACCACCCCACAATAGGAAATGCTTTTTTTGTTTTTTTTTTTATTTTATTTTTTTTAATTTTTGTTTTTTTTTGTTTTTTAAATTTTCTATAAAAAAAGTAGAAGGAAATTTATTCTTTGTTCAACAGAGAATGATGATATGATGATGATGAACTGACAACATGAATTACTCCATTGGTAGGGATAACCTAAATATTTTTTTTGTTAACTAAATATAATTGGGTATCTTCCGGTCCCAATAGTGGTAGCCTAAGGGATACCTGGAATCAACATTATAAACTAAACATAATTTTTTTTTTGAGCATTGGTTATACTTAGCCTACACCAGGAGTGTACAACATGAATGATATTTGTTGAAAAACAAATTTCCATCCATAAACTATTTACAAATATGTACAAGTAATTACTTTCATCCACCCCGATGAGAAAAAAAAAGAAAGAAAATTTTCATCTTTGATAACTATCTCTGTAAGTATACAAATAATATTGATTGGAATAATTTAAATATAAGAATTATGCTTACCTCTGAATTTCTGTAAAGATTGTGGAAGAATATTCACTGGTTGTAGAGAAAGAAATTAAATTGTCAATGGTAAAGTCGATACACCGTCATCTTGAACTAGTCGTTTTGGAAAAAAGTAAGATAAGCCGTCTTTCGTCTGTACGTACGTGAATATGTCAGTTCAATTAAGTCTAAAGCCTTTAATTTTTCCTTTTCCTGTCTGTTTGTTTTTGATTACTTTTAAATATGTTTCCTTTGTAAAATCATTTTGTCTTTTATTTATTCCTTTACAACTCAGTTTGTTTGGTGGGCCAAAACAATAGTAAGTTTTGCTACACAATCCAATAACTCCCTCTCCCTCCCATTCAATTTTAAAAAGACCCGGGGTTCTTGTATCAAAAGCTTCCCCTGTCCCTGCAGCATTGGCATCCAGTTATCTCCCCTCAATTGAGTTTTTACATAATCTTCCATATGGGCATCACTTACTTTTGAGGGTAACCATTTATGAGCTCCGCAATGATTCTTTTTCTCTGGGCTGACTTCTTCTTCAAGGGAAGATCCAGAAAGGGCTGTGTATAAGCTGTCCGTGTCCGATTCACAAAGTTCAAAATCCCTGCGATCAACAAAAATATCCAAAAACAAATAGTAAAACTGGAGCATACGTAACTTGGCATACTGATACACACAAAAAAAAAAAAACAATGTGGTGGGGCAAGTCAAGTTATTTGATTCTGCTTTTATTCATTTCAATTTCATAAAGTTCTTCAGTGAGGGTGTTCAGTTTCCGAAAGGCCAGATTATTGATGAGGTTGGACACATTATCTTCATCAAAATACACTACATTCCTATGTTTTGCCTTATTAGTGACTGTCTTCCCATAGCCCGAATTACCTAATAGTTTCATCGTGTCAGCTACGATGGCTTTACTTGGGTCAGAGTCCCCTTCCCGTCGGGCTTGTGATACTTGATCACCAAATGTTTGGAAGCACGCCTGGGGTTGGTACTGGATGACTTGATACATCCGACTGACTACCATTTATTTATTTATTATTTATTTATTGGTGTTTAAGGTCACATATTTCTGCACAATGGCTAACCGTGACAGTTTTACGGGTGGAGGAAGCCGGAGTACCCGGAGAGAACCACCGAGCAACGGCGAGCAACTATCAGCTCCCCAACATACCAACTCCACATAAGTAGGGTTAGCATTGGTTGAAGACAGGTGCACCATCGACGTGCAGTACGCCTTAGCACACAACGTCCCCCCACTTGGGCAATGGTGGTGAAGTGTCTTGCCAAAGGACCCAACACGGTTGCCGCAGGTGGGATTCGAACCGAGAACCTCTCGGCTTGCAGCCTGCACCTCTACTAACTTAGCCACCGCGCACACGACTGACTACCAGTCCGTGCTCCAAATACCATTGCAATAATGGTGTAGCCAGCAAGATGTTTTTGCTAAAGTAGCTACCAATGAAACCACGGCGAGGGTGGTGCATAATATTGTTGGCTTCAGCGTAAGCCTTCATATGTGGCCCGATATCTTCCCAAGAAATATTTCTATTTTTGAAGATTGGTGTAATTTCTTCAAAATAGAGCTTCAGTTGGTCGGGTACAGAAATGTCGCGCACCACCAGGCCAAAGATATTGCCTGCGCGGATCTTCTCGAGAAGTTCGCTGGATGTCATCGATCCTGCCAGTCTTCTTCTGCTGATGCCACTCACATTCCCAGATTTCTATTACATCATACCCAAGGCTCTGTAGGTACTGGGTGGTTCCCTTGGTTTTTCCCTGAGCTCAGACATGAACTTTCCCCGTACTGCATTGTGAGTGGCCAAGGTACCGTTCTTCATATTCAGATAACTTTCATGACCGTGCCAGAAACATCCGTGAAACTGATAAACAGTTTTGGCGTCTTTACACCCACCATCTGCGGGTACTTGACGTCTACCAATCTTCTTTTATGTATCATTGTGTTCGTGTCGGATGAGGACACCGTCCAGCCACTGATGGGCCATCCTACCGTACTTGTGGGAATACTCTGGTTTAAAGCCCGTCTCTTCTTGCGTCTAAAATGTAGCAGCCTGTTGGCATTTCCTGCATTAATGATCATCAGTTCAAGGCGTTGGCATCATAGCCTACAACAACCCCACATCCCTTTGCAGCTGCTCCATACTTAAATTCTCTTGTGCTGGTAATATTATTCTCTTGATAACGATTGAACAGACGGCTCGGGCTAGAGGCCGTATTTATGAACGGATCTTTACGAAACTTCTTGGGTACCTTTGTTATCATTGTGAGACGAGGACGAGTGTTTTTGGGTCCGGTCCGAAATTCAGGACGGCTACTGACAGCCATTTTATACAAAATTAGGTGCAATCCGATTTTTGCGCAGAACTTCCATATGAAAGCTCTGATTTGAATAATTTTATGTATGAATGTTTAGTACCATGGGATACATCACATATAATACGGGTTTTTTTCTCGTGCGTAAATTATGCAAATTAGACTAACTTTGATTTATTTAGTGTTACTTTCAGCACTGTAACTGCAAATGCCAATACGGCTCGGGCTAGAGGCCGTATTTATGAAACGATCTTTACGAATCTTCTTGGGTACCTTTGTTATCACCGTAGGACGAGAACGAGTGTTTTGGGGTCCGGTCTGAAATTCAAGATGGCCGCTGGTAGCCATTTTGTACAAAATTAGGTGCAATCAGATTTTTGCGCAGAACTTCCATATGAAAGTGCTGATTTGAATAATTTTTTTGTGTGAATGTTTACTACCAAGGGATACATCACATAGTTTTTTTCTCGTGCATATATTATGCCAATATACTAACTTTGATCTATTTAATGTTACTTTCAGCACTGTAACTGCAAATACCAAAACGGCTCGAGCTAGAGGCCGTATTTATGAACCGATCTTTACGAAACTTCTTGGGTACCTTTGTTATCACCGTGGGACGAGAAGGGGTGTTTTTGGGTGCGATCCGAAATTCAAGATGGCTACCGGCGGCCATTTTGTACCAAAATTAGTGTAATCAGTTGTTTGTACAGAACTTCTGTATGAATGTTCTGATTTGAATAAATTTCTGTGTGAATGTTTAGTAACATGAAATACATCACATATAATACGGGTTTTTTTCACGAGCAGAAATTATGCAAATTAGATGAACTTTGATTTATTCAGTGCTACTTATACACAGTAAGTGCATGTGTAAATACGGCTCGGGCTAGAGGCTGTATTTATGAACCGATCTTCACAAAACTTCTTGAGTACATTTGTTATCAACTTAGGACGAGAACGAGTGTTTCTGGGTGCGGTCCAAAATTCAAGATGGATGCCAGTGGCCATTTTGTACCGAAATTAGGTCCAATCAGTTTTTGTACACAACTTCTATACGGCTCAGGCTAGAGGCCGTAGTTATGAACCGATCTTTACGAAACTTCTTGGGTAGCTTTGTTATCACTGTGGGACGAGAACGAGTGTTTTTGGGTGCAGTTCAAAATTCAAGATGGCCGCCAGTAACCTTTTTGTACCAAAATTAGTGCAATCAGTTTTTTGTACAGACCTTCTGTATGAAAGTTCTGATTTGAATAAATTTTTGTAGGAATGTTTAATAACATGGAATACATCACATATAATACAGTGTTTTTCTCGTTCAAAAATTATGCAAATTAGATGAACTTTGATTTGTTCAGTGCTACTTATACACAGTAAGTGCTCATGTCAATACGGCTCGGGCTAGAGTCTGTATTTCTGAACTGATCTTCAGGAAACTTCTTGGGGTACCTTTGTTATCACCTTGTGTCAGGAACGAATGCTTTGGAGTGCCTTTGTTATCACTATGCTATGAGAACAAATATTTATGGGCTCAGTCAGACCCACTCTGGGACTCAAAGATTTCTTTTCTAGTTTAGCAACTAACTGTCTCCCCACTTTTACAATACTTTACCTATATATTTCTTACAGGCTACGGTCAGCATTTATCTACAGACCGTTACAATACTTTACATGTACCTTTGTCATCAGGTCATTACCTAGATGTTTGTCATTGCTGTGTCACCCACTATACATGCACATGTCTTAAACAAGTTGAGCTACAGTGTCATTGACACTTTCATTAATCTTGTTTACATAAAAAGTTGCATTGGGCAATTGATGGGCAATCCATTTAGAGTTGGGTCTTTGCTGCCTAGCCCATTCCAAAATGTCTTCCTGTTCAAGGTCTTCAAGGAACTTCCCGAAATCTACAGCATTTTCTATCAGGGGTGGCTTATCAAGAACCCGGGCATTATTTTATGAAGGATGATAAAATCTTAGTTCTTCTGTTTCATTGTTACGTAAAATGAAGCCGTAGCTTAAAATAATTTTGAATTTATTTTTTTTAGATTCAAAGATTGTTTTATTTAATTCATAGTTCATGGTAGATAAATCTGTTGTGTCTAATCTATAAATAAAAATGTCTGTATTTTCCTATTGATTATGCGATGGCCCGAATGGTGTTCCAATTCCTACGAAAAATTTCCGAAATGTCATCATTTGTTTTTGCCAAAAGATCCTGATCAAAATCAATGGGGTCAGTGTCCAAAATAGTACGGGTTTTTTAGGGTTGTTGCTGGTCGTTCAGAATGCCGTTTCTTGGGAAGGCTAACACGGAGATGGGTGGTGTTTTTATGCCTGTAAATGTAAAATTTGATTAAATTCATGTCCACATTCCAAACATGTATATAAATCTAAGCAAGTTTTTTTATGGTTGTCTAATTTATCTTTTCTAGAGAATGTTTTATAGCAGTTGTTACAGTCAGATGTCTTACCCTGTCCATGAGCTGTCCGTTGGTGTCTATTCCTGTTCCGTCGATCCGTGAATATTTTCCCACAATCCTCGCATGAAAATTCAGAAGTCTTCATAATCCTTAGAATATTGAATGCACAAAAATAGCACACACACAAAACAATTGAATAATCTGAGTACACAGGGATGATCCTTTTCCATCAAGAGATGAAAATGGAATGAAGCCGACGACACAACGTCACTGAATTTATTTATACGTGACTGACGTTTTTGGAAACGTCATGCCGTCACAGCGTTTTTTAATCGATATTTTCATTCTTGGTTGGGATTTGTGTTTGTTTCCTATAGGATTATAGGTTAAAGTTTGGAAAATTAGAAAATTAGTATAGAAAGTAAGAGGGAAAGAAACACAATAGGAATACATTAATCTGATTGGTCGATAATTCTGTTATTTCATTGGTCAGTTTGTGGATCCAAAAAGGAATCTTGATCCTCACATTAAATAATAAAGTTAATGAACTTATTAAAATAGTGATGGGGGTCATTTAAGGATGTTACTAAAAATAGGATTTTATATAAAAAAGAGGATTCTGGGTAATGACTCTTAAACAAAGGAATTTGTTGTATAGCACTACGTGCTCTTCTTATACAAAGGAACGTGACTTTTATTGAGAAAAATAAACGTTATGGAATAGGGATCCAAAAAGGATTCTGGCTGAAAATCTGAACATTACTCTAGTCCAAAGGAACGTACTCACGGGGCCCCTCGGTACTATAGGACTACTATTATAAGCCAAAGTATGGCGGTCCTCAAAAGGATTCTGAAATAGTACAACCTGTCGGGTTGTTTGTGGTAATTCTACGAATTAAACGAGGATTCTGGGGAAATCCAAGTCAGAAAATTACTCCTATTCAATCGAACTCACCCCTGTGCCCCTCAGTACTATAGAACAACATGCTGCACCGATGGGGGAATCCGTAGTAAATAAAGTCAATTTCGGTGATTTGGAGAGATTGTCGGGTTTATTTGGGTAATTCTACGAATCGGGAAATTTCTCTTGTACAAAGGAACATACCCTCCAACATATCCCTGTCTTGTTGTAAGCCTTTGAGTAACATAGCAACCACGTGCTACCATAGAAACCAAGATGGCGGCCTCCAGTATCCAAAATGGACGACGGAAACACGTATCACCCTAACAACACGAGCTGCGCATGCGTACTAACACCAAGTATCACTATGGAGATGACGTCACAAGATGGCAGCTCAAACAGATTACCTCGTCAACCAAACATGCGTCACCAGGTCACGTGGCATGACATCACTTCCGGGGTCCCCTCCGGGGTCCCACCAATGAGGGACGTTTCATACATCTCCTACTACTTGCGTCACCTTAGAAATACGCGCTGCGTAAGCGCAGTGGGACCACTTGTCGCCATGGGAATGACGTCACAAGATAGCCGATCGCGTGGGTTATCATGGCAGCCTCATCTCACCCCTTCCGGTCACGTAACACATGACGTCAGATGACAACCTGCATGAAAACCTGATAAAAGGGCAAGAAGTCAATATCACATACCACTAAAGTCCAATGCTCAAGGAGTTGAAATTTCCATGCCCTTTTAGATATGCGTGTGCGCATGCACACAATACACTACATATTACCACGACTATGACGTCGCAAGGTGGCAGGTTACCATATCACCCATTTTTAAGCAATACTAATTAACATGCGCGACAATGGTTTGGTTTGATAATCATTTTTGGATTGTTGGTGTTTATGCCACTTTAATAGCTGAGGTAATATTGTGTCGAAGATAGTTTTACATGCGTAGGAAGCAGGAGCACCCGGAAAGTACCGCAGAGCAGCGGCAAGTGACTGTCAACTCTCCAGCGTACTAATCCCAAAGGAGCAGGGTGAGCATTGGTTGGAGGAATGTGTGATACCAACGTGCCATACGCCTCAGCACATGGTGCAACCGTGCTCCCAAGCGGGCAATTGGGATTAAGTGCCTTGCCCAAGAACACAGCGCAAGTTACCCTGGCCAGGCATCAAACTCACAATCCTCCGATCTAAAGATCTAAGCTCTAACCACTGAGCAACCGCGATCCCAATAATCATGACTGAACGTCACGTCTCGCATTACTTGCAGATTACTTAATTTTTCACACTGAAAAAATTGTAACAATCAATAATGGGCGATTGTTGTAACAACAGTGGAGAGCGAGTTTTGCAACAAAAGTGGTTGATATTGTAACAAAAGTGGTAAGCTGTAACAAATGTGGGCAAGGGTTGTAACAAAAGTGGTGAGCTGTAACAAAAGTGTTTTTTGTAACAAAAGTGAACAACACACGTACCTCAATGATGCCGGATAAAATCTTCCAGGCCCTTCTGAAAAAATTGCCCGTACGACTATGATAAAATGGCGTTCCCCCATAAAGTTTGGAAACAAAATTCAAAACATTAGAAGGCCTAATTTTCCTGAGTCTGATTGTTCACAATATTTGGGAATAACTGATTAAAACTTTAGCAGTGAAATGAGCACAGTATCCAGGTTGACATGTTGTATTCCGAAACATAGATTTTTGGTGGAGGTCAAGGTAAAGTCTTTCAAGCACACAACATCCAGAGATCTCTGAAGTTTGCGCTAAACGAGTAAAGTGCCTCTCAAACTCACTACATTTATGTATGTGCAAAAACAAATTTTATACCACATCTCAAATTAAGGATGTTTAAGGAATGAATTTCCGCGAAATAGATACATTTCCCAAATAACGCGATCACAAACAGCAATTGTAGAGATAACAATCTTGTATCGTTATTGCAGAAAGAATACAAGTCACATGGCGACAGAGGCGACGGACTGGCCATACGGTCAACCGGGAAAATTTCCGGTGGGCCACCCTATTGGGGCTCCATGGGGCCCCAAAATTGATACAGCCCAACACGTGTTGGTACATGAAATGTTTGTGAAAATGGCCAAGAGGCGAAATAGATCTGATTGCATAGACTGCCGGTATAACGAAATACTGTCTATGTGGACTGCCATTGCCATTGGCAGTCCACATAGAGACATTTCGATATTGAAAAACCGAAAATTTCTTCCATTCGGACCAAGTCAACCCCTCCCCACCACCGGTGTAACCATTTTTTTCCGAATGAGCGACGACGATGATATAAATATCGTCCCCTGAGTTCCAATGTGTTCTATGTGCCTACTGGCACATAGAACACATTGGAACTCAGGGGACGATATGTCATCGAAATGTCCTCTATGTGGACAGCAATTTTGGGAAGCAGCGTTCTTTCATTTCGAAAAGCCAAAATCTTCTCCGGGTCGGGGCCCCCCTTGTTGCATTTACCGATAACGTTTCTTGTCCCAGCTCGTCACTGCATGGCGTCACGAGAGACGATGCACGCGTACGTGACGGGCTATTTGATTCATTTACTTAAATGGGAGTCTCAATCTGCTGCTATTTTCCTTGAAGGAGAAAACCGATATCTCCTGTGCAGCGACATGAAAACAACTGCTTCGAAGAATTTCATTCCATAAACATCCTTAATTTGTGATGAATTTAACTGTGAATGGAGAAAGAGATCCGATTTGATGATGTTAAAGACCCGTAAATCCCATCACAAATCGGCCAAATAATTACCATTATTAAGCCCTTTGGAAATGCAATTATGAATTAACCTCGCAACTACTAATCTCTTCGTAGTCTGAAACATTGTCATAAAGGAGACGATTTCCACAATTTGAAGCTGACAATATGATAAAACTCGCTAGCGGAAACCTCATTCGCTGGTAGATTCCAATTCCAATTGTTACAATTGCACGACGACAGAGAACAGACGTGACGATATTTTTTTTATTTTGCAATTTGTACTTGATGCATGCCAGTTCGCTTCCTCCGAGTCCGTTTAATTTCATTTATTACTAACTTGAACTCTCGGGAATTATACCCAGAATTGTTAGGAAAAAGAGATTTGCTTTTACTTTCAGGAAGTAAATGTGGAAAGGGAAATTACTGCGAAAAGTCTTTCCTGTGAAGTATTATTTTCACTACATAACATCTCATTTTAAAACTCTTTCGACAGAAATGCATTTTATCATTACTAAGTATGTATTGGACCAGTTCTTACCCGAATAACATCTAGCATGGACCCCTTATATCAAATCTGTATCTTGCAACTGCATAATACAACCGCGTGCTTGGTTACGATGTGTTTACGCCACTATTTATAGAACATTATAAGCTTCCGAAACACTGTGCGAAGGAACTTGTACGTTTCAATATACGAAAATAAAAAAAAAACTTCTCAAAAGTTTAATTACTAAATTATGGAACCACATTGCTTTTATGCTTTTGTACCTGAATCACTGAAAGCATTCAAACTGGAACAAGGGGCAGTTATACTGCTATAGCGCAGTCTATTCGGAGTGTTGACCGTGTACGCGTCCAATAAGGTTATCCTCCGAGGGCCCCAAAATTTCAAGGCAGCCGCTTACAGTTTTAACCAAAACGATAAGCATTTATATGAGCCTGAAAATGAAGTCTGAAATTAAAATGCAAGTTAACCCCTTCTTCAACACACATGATATCACAATTTAGCATTTTAATTATTTCATTTAAAAAAAAAAACTATTTCAAACACTTCAGCAAACCCATATCATGCGACCCCTCATTGGACTGCGCTCATCGATCCCGTTCCGGCGCACGTGATACGTTTTTGTTGAAATTTGTTGAAGAATAATGTTTTTCAACTGCTCATTTTGTATATTACGTGGGCGGATGTGTCCGATTCTTAACCCTTTGAACACCAGAGGCCGTTTTTTTCCGGGCGGGTCGTAAGCTACGTCAAAATGTCAGTAAGGGGGGGGGGGGGGGGGTGGCTACAAGGTAAATGCGTGGTGTAGACCAATCAATATTTTCAACGTGCAGCCCTAAGGCTGCACGTTAAAAATATTAATTGGTCTACCCCAAGTAATAAATATGGACTCTTCCAATTGCTGCCATTCAACTGACATGGAAGATGTCACCAGGGCTCAAAGGGTTAATAAAAAGGTTACTCAAGTTATAACAGATGAGAACTGTAAGATAAATTTACATTCACCATCATCATATGTATGTACAAAAGTCTGTATCAGAGTCGAGCTCTTGCTTCAAAAGCCACATCTCAACTTATTTGCGACTCGTCAAGTTATAGATTTAGAAACTATAGTTCGACTCGAATACAACATTTTGTACATAAACATAATGGTGATAATATATACTTACGTAACAGCAGTATTCGGTCACAAAAGCAACCATCCAAGTACAAATAACATGTGACACGAGTCTAAGATGTATATTTAGACACGGCCAGAATGTGATTTTGTTGAACTCTTCCTATATGTATATTCGATTAAAAAGCCGTAATGGTTTGTGTTCCAGTTTTCGTGCTGTGTTCGATCTGTGTATTTGAAAGTTTCAAGATGGCTGTGGTGAAGGTTAATGTGAACCGAATCTCTGAAGTTATTGGAGAAGATGTGAGCAAATTGGAATTTATTGGCAAGAATAATCCGAGTACTGCCTGCAGTCAGGTATAATTGGAATACTTTTTATGAGCTTCAAGGAGGAAATACATTATGAATTGCCGGTGAAAGAATTTCTAACTAGTGTCGTGTATGGCATATCATAATACTGCAGTTCAGATAAGAGTGCAGCAACCCCAAACTGAACAGGGAAGATTGGAGAGTGACGAGAAGTGAAAATGGTTGTGTATGGCACGTCACCTGTGCATGTGTACTCCGACACTATTTTGATATTGAACGGCTAGCGTAGCATTAGCACTTGCCAACTGAGATGACTAATTTTTTGTTTCTTAAAACCTGTTAACGTTTGCCATGTCACACATTCACTGGGACGTTCATGGTTTTGAGCTACAGACAATCCAGTACTGTTGTCGCATCGCAAAAGCGGAGAGATTTACGGCCGGAAATTGTGCTGTCCACCTTTCAGCTTACAGTACTGTTTAATTCCACCTGTCGCACCCCTCGCCCGAAAACAAAATACGAAAACATTGCAGCTTCTTTTTCTTGCTCATATCTTGCTTTTGCAACATTTTGTTTATGAAATCCCAATCTGTGGGTATAAATATGAAGTGACCGGATAGCACTCGCGAAAGAGAAATCGTTTGCAATCGCTGTGCACCAACACTTTTAAACTACTGCTCCGTGACAAAATTAATAGCACATTGCTTTTTCAAAAATTAATGACACATTTTATGTTGATAAAGAATTAAAATCAAAAGCTTGAAAATATTTTTATTCAAGATTTTGTTTCCAAAATTGATCCGTAAAAAACTGTAACACCCGTTAATTAAATTGCGACCGTGCTTATTTCCTGAGAGGATGGTCTTTCAAGCTCATTTCGAAAATTGCTCATCCCTGGTGCAAAAAAGGTTCGAGAGTCCATATTCTCGCGGAATATATCTTCACTTGTTACCACCTAAGAAAGATATGATACGGTATTTTTTGTCCATAATTTACAGTTAAATACAGTGAAGAACCTGTAATGCGGAACATATCTTTACTTGTTGCCACCAAAGGAAGATATGATACGGCGATTTTATAGATGGGTTCGTGATTAGGAGCTAGGCGGCCACTTGACAAATAATAAATCGATCTGTAAAACGTACGCGTATCTCGATCAATTTTATAATTCCCATTCAACAATTAGGATAAGCGTGACGCTAAATTTTACGTTCCCATGACGCGATACACATTGGTTCGACACTTAACGTAACGGAATAAGAATTAGTCAAAATTGAAAGCCGCTTAGAAGGAAGTAATTTTCCGAGCATGACGGCAAATTGACAAAGTTATATATATATATTATAATGGAATAGCGGGGGTTCGAACCCACGCCGAGAGAGTTTCCTACGGCACCATCCGCCTAGCGAAAATTCACTGAACCACGCACACCAATCGGCCACCGACAGACCCCAAAAAAGGTATGCTAGTTAACCAAGTATGTACGAGATCAGTACCGATCGCACGGAATTCTCTTTCAGTTATTTTTTTATCATGTAATCGATCGATTCTCCATACTGCAGTGCAAGGAAATCAGTGAGAACTTCTCTATCAAATTTCCGCTTGCCATGAAATTATTAGAATCAAGGACGCTGGTTCTGTTTCAATGGCATGGCGGGGTGGCGGGGGTTCGAACCCACGCCGAGTGAGTTTCCTAGTATTTGAAGTTTGTTAATCCAAAATGCGTCACGACCCCCTCCTGCAAGCTGTATTTTGTTGATTAATTTGTTCAATTCCAATAATCTTAAAATTGTTTAGACTATGGTTTTCGGTAGGAAAATGATACGGTATCGTTTTCACTCAGAACCTCAATCTGTATTCTACGCAGATGGTTTTGCATTCTCTCATACACTTTTGTCCCCGTCTCTCCCACGTACACAACTTCATTACACTTGTCCCAAAGAATCCCACACACCACATTCCTGGACATGCAGGTGGTTTTCTTACCTATGTAGTAGGCCGTTCCGTCCTTGTTTGCGAATTGTTTTGTTTGGAGCATAAACCCACAGATTACACAGTTTCTCTCGCATCTATCAGATACCGTCCTTTGATTGTTGAACATTTTATTGTGCTTGCTGTGGACTGTAATGTCTCCCGAATTTTTTAATCTTTTGTACCAAATCAGGGGAGGTTTTTCGAATGCCAACTTCATACGTTTTGAGCGGTGTAAAATGGGCAGCCGCTCCCATGTTATTTTCCCGCCGCGAGTAAGTGACCACAAACGGGACTATTTCATCGGTTGATTTGTTTGATCGTTTTTCAAGTAACTATTTCCGCTCGATTTGGTCGACCTTTTTTTAGCTGTTCGCTCACATTTTCGTCGTAACCTCAGGCATGCAGGTGTTGTTTTATGTCAGTTTTGTGGCATTCATATTCAGTATTATCGGAACAGATTCTTTTTACCCTTGAAGCTATCCCATATGGTATCGCTCTTTTAGTGTTGATTGGGTGATCCGACTTGGCATGCAGATTTTGACGCGTGTCCGTGAGTTTTGTATATAAACCGATTTTAAGAAATCCGTCTTCAATTTTGACTACCGTGTTTAGCTAAGAATTCTATCCTTATTTTCAGACCACCTTAAATCAACTTGTATTCTTGGGTATCGTATTTGCTAAAGAATGATATTGTTTCAGAGACTCCAACCCATGCGTCCATATTCCCTAGATATCATCAACGTACCGTACCTGTTCAAGTGGGTGCAACTTCGATGCGTTTGACAGTTTCTCTTCCCATTCACCCATATATGTGCACGCATAATTCATCCCTAATCGCGAACCTATTGCAACGCCGTCTGTTTGTAAATAATCTCTTCCCTTAAATTAAAAATTGTTATTGTCCAAAACAGTTTCTATTAGTTCAAGACCTATCTCTGTTGGGAATAATTTTCTTTGAGAGTTTTCTAGTGTTTTTTTACATACTAATATACCTCCATCTCGTGGAATGCTTGGAAAGAGATTCCTGACGTCCATACAATACACTATGCTGTTTTCGGAGAGTGGTTGGGGTATACAGTCCAGTCTGTTCAGGAAATGTGTGGTGTCGCGTGTGTAGGATGGTAACGACTCAACATGTTGTTTTAATTCAGACTCCATCACTTATACTATTTTCTCTGTTGGGAGGTTTATACCAGAAAATATTGTTCTTAAAGGGGCTTCATTTTTATGCATTTTGGGGTTACCTTTTACTCTTCCAGCCTGTGGCTGCTTATGTATCACGTACGCTAATACAATTTTGTCTATTAGCTTGTTTTTTCTAGTTTTTTGTGTTGTCTCTTAACCTTGTTTGCTATTTTCTCTGTCAAACCTACAGGTACTTCTTTGTATGTTGCCTGGTCCTCCAACTCCATCAAGATCTCATTTTCGTGTTTACTTGCTTCTAAAAAGGTTATTCCAGACCCTTTATCAGCTGGTCGAACGACTATTGTATTATCATTTAACAACTCTTTCAGAGCCTTCTCTTCCATTTTTGTTATGTTGTTCCGCACGCGTTTTTTATGCCCTTCAAGATATCTTCCCGTACTGTCTCTAAATAAAGGTCAAGGTGCTTATCTCTACCTTCTTTAAGAGTCCACGTGTTGCACTCTCTAAATTTATCTTTTATGTATTCTTGTTTATTGTCTAGGAAATTCTCACATAGTCGCATTCTGCCTTCCCATTCTTTTATCTCAACGATAAGGTTCGCTACATCCAAAGTTCTTTCCGTTGGGACAAACTTGAGACCCCCTTTAAGTAATGTCCTCAGGTGTTTTATTAGATTCTTATCGGATAAACACGTTATTTTGCTCATTTATTTTGGTTTCATTGTGCAGCATTTGACTCTCTATATCTACATAAATGTTATTTTGGTCATCGCTTAAATTCTTAACTTCTACAGATTCGTCCTTTTTGGGGGGGGGGGGGGGGGGGTTTCTGAGACTTTTTGTCGGTAATCGTTTTTGAATAACCCCGGAGATTCAATTTTGGTTCATCCTTACGGAACTCGGAAATATTTTGTGACTGTCCGTATTTGTATTTGATTATTCTAGGCCTATTTGTCTTTTTCATACTTCCAATCATTTGTGCAACCTGAAAAAGAGAATCATTCAAAAAGAGAGAGAAATTTAATTCACTTGTACTGACCAGTTTTTCCGGTTCGAATCGCACCCACCTGTAATTTTGACCGTACAATATAATTTAATATATAGTATTATATATTATTAAATAGAAGGAAAGCAAAAAATTTAAAATGAAAATTCAAAAATTAAAAACCTGTCAATTTTAAAGATCAAAGATCCCAAAGAGAAAGCAGAGAATATGAAGAGATATCTTCTGCGCGAGAAGTTTCTCACAAATGTTTTCTGCAGGGCGTGTGTCCATCTCGTGGATTAAAACATTCCTAGAGCGATGAGTGAGAGATGTCCGGATTGCATGTCGGAAGGGATCGATCGAGATGCACACCAGTTACACCGCGGAACATAAAAACGCCATAATTCTGTGGCTTGCGTCGGTGTTGGAAAAACTCGACGAGGACAAGGTGATAAAGTGTTGGAAGACAATGGTCAAGTGTCGAAGGCAACCACAGCCTTTGGATTTCGAAATTGAGCAATTTCGGAAAATGCCAAGAAGTTTCACGAATTATGATCGAGGAAGTATTTTGCATTTATTACTGGATAGAGAATATTCGACTCAGATCTTAAGAAGGAGATAAAAAAACATTTCTAAATTAAAATAAAAATAGCGTAAAAATGGATTATATAAAATATGTTAAATATCATAATATCATGATGGATCATTATAGAGAAAGAACACAGAACATTTTCCTGAGACATTGAAAAAATATTTTACCAAGACTTCTGGATGTGTTTGCATAAGTGAGTGTGATGATACTTATCACAGCAACAGACTTTTATTAGTTAATGACAGAGGAGAGACTGGAATGATTTTCATTCCAATTCATGAGAAGATAAAGAGAAAAATAATGATAATAAAACAACAAATTTATTTTTTTTTTTAATTTAAAATAAACGAGATTATAAACATTTTATTTATGAAAATGAAAAAAAAATTAAAATTCTTTACAATTTAAAAAAAAATTTTTTTTTACAGAGTCATATTTTTTAATATGGTGCTAGCTGTCACTTTCCCCTCTTCATTTTTGTGTAGATGCCCGATGACCATGTCTACTTTCGTTAACGTTTTCACATTTTTGAGAGCTTCTTCTTTGAGTCAATCGATTTTCGGCAATATTTTGTTTTTGCTGTAGATTGGAGCAGACACCTTGAAATTTTTTTCTTCTTCCTTCAGGAGTTTGCAACATGAATTTTCTAATGCTGTGATTATTGTATTTATATTCAAACTATGTTACTTCAACATCTTTCAGTTGTATTGAATTAGGTTTCAAATAAAATTTATTCATTATTTTTTTATTTATTTATTGGTGTTTAAGATCACATATTTATGCACAATGGCTAAACGTGACCGTGACAGTTTTACGAGTGGAGGAAGGCTGAGTACCCGGAGAGAACCACCGAGCATCGATGAGCAATTGTCAGCTCCTCAACATTCTAACTGTGTTCAAGCTCCGCTCAAGCAGGGTTACAGCAGTTGAAGACATGAGCACCACTGACGTGTAGTACGCCTTAGTGCATAGCGTAATCGTGCCCCCACGTAGGCAACCGGGATAAAGTGCCTTGCCCAAGGATACAACGCGAGTCATCCCGGGCGGGGATCGAACTCTGGACCTGTTTCACAGAAATCCAACAGTATACCACCGTGCTCCATTTCAAATAAAAAGTTTTACTATTATTGTATGAAGTGATTCTTTTTAATTCGATTTTTTTCCATTGCCATTTTTTTAATTAATTTTAAAATTTATTTTATTATATATGTTTATTTCCTAAATATAATATGAAAAAAATGTTGATTAATTTTAAATTTATCTTCACTTTTTATTTCCTATATATTATATGGAATATTTTTTGGACTGATTTTAAATTTTATTTTTCTTTAAGTTAAAAAAATTAACTTAGTAGAAAACAGAATTTCTTTCTCACATTTATATAAGAAATAAAAAAAATTGATTTCAATTTTTTTATTTTTCTTCATGTTGAAAACTTTTAACTTGAAGGAAAACAGATTTTTTTTCTCACAAACTGCGATCGTTGAGAAAAACGTACCCACATTAAAATCGCGAGCACGTGAGATGAGTTTGAAAGGTGCAGGATCGTTGAAGAGATTCGAGTTGATAGACTATTTGTTAACTCGATGGGGGTAAAAGGTGGAAAGACTGGTTGAAAACGAAAAAACAATTCGATTCAATCGGTGATAGTGGAAACAAAAAAGAGTAAAAATGAAGATCAAATAATGACTATCGTAAAAGCAGCGATGGCTGAACTCCAAAGAAATAATGACATAGAAGAAGAAGTCTCAGCTAAAGTCATATGCAAACAATTGTTGCTCACTCCTGTAGATGTCAAGGGTATGAAAAAGTTTCATCCTAACAATTTCTTGTAACAAGATAAAATCTGGCATGTTGATTTTATTTCGTCGGATGCTCGGCGTGGGTATAAAAATGAAAATGGTATTGAAGCGTCGGATGGGTTTAGATCGATCTGACCATGGGTAAAGTCGAGAAAAAACAGCTTATTTTCAATCTTGCACAAAAAGCTCTTCTATGTCTGATATCTTCGATGACATAAAAGAAAAGATAATGCAAACATAGGCGCAGAATTAAAATAAAGGTAGCAATTGGTGATTCAGATAAGAATTGAATGTAGTGATTCACATCGACAAGTACGACCCATTGTGAATGTCTTCATATATAAAGTTGCCTTATTTCAAAGAAAACAAAAAGGCTGTGATCAATGTGGAAAATAAATAAGACAGTCAATACTTTAGATGGGCTGTCACATCTGCCTTATATCCCGTGGAAACTCATCCGAAGAGAGTATCGAAGTATGCAGAGACTTCTAAGAATTTTGTCGGGAATGAGTTTTCCGACTGGCCATGCGACATCAGTCAATTCAAAAATCAAAATCCCACGATCGCCGACAACATTTTTGGATACAACGATTCGAAAAAACACATATTTCCTCTGAGGATAAGTTTTAAAAACAATCGTGGGAAAAATATCAATTTATTATTAATTTCGGAAGTTGACAATCAATATTACTGTTGGATCAAGAACATGAGTCAGTTATTGGTGACACAGACTAGAGGACACCATGGAGACAGATTTGTCTTTTTTCAACTGCCTGAATTCCGTCCAAAGCAAAGAATCACTGCAACATCACGAGTATTGCAACTCAAATCAATGCATTGTTGTCAACATGCCTAAACCTCACCACACTCACATTAAATTATACATCACAACAGAAGATTGGGAGTGCCTTTTGTGGCGTATGCCGATTTCGAATATGGCACGGTGAAGATGAATTCGTAATAGCCCGACGATCGTCAGAGAAACAGCAAAAAATATCAGAAGCACACATTATCTGGATATTGTTTTTACATAAAATGTTCTTTCAACGATCGACATTCTTCGGGTCCGTACACCTACACAAAACAGTGAGATGATGATGACATTGCTCAAAAGTTCGTGGAATATTTGGTATCTCGAATCAAAAAGAATTCCACAAGAAATTTAAAACTCCTTAGAAGTTGATCATCACAGACGAGCAAATAAAAGATTATAAGAAAACCACAGAATGTCACAACGGCAGACTACCATGCACCGAAACTTTGGCACCTGAACACAAGAAAGTGAGAGATCACGATCACTACATGGGTAAATTTCGACGTGCCGCTCACACTAATTGCAATCTAAAATGTCAAGATGCTAAGTTCTTTCCAGTGATATTTCACAATCTGTCAGGTTTCGACAGTCATCTGTTTGTGAAGAATCTCGGTAGTGTCAGCTAAGGATATATAAACTGCACCATGAAGAGCGAGGAACAATACATTTGTTTTGTGAACTGGATAGTTGTAGACAAAAACAAGAAAAAATAGATGGAGGATGTTAGCATTCGATATCAAGAGAGAAATACGTTTCATAGATAGTTTTAAATTCATGTCGATTAGTCTCGAGAAACTAGTCGGCAGTTTAGGGAAGGCGAAATTTCAGATCATGACCAAACACTTTCGAGACAAGCGCCAATTGGAGAGCGTATCGAGGAAAGGAGTCTATCCCTATGATTACATGGACGGTTTGCTTAGATTCGACGAGTCAAAGCTACCTTCTAAAGATCAGTTTTATTCCAAATTATACAATGCTGACATTGCCGATGTTGACTAGGAGCACGCTCAAAAAAGTGTGGAAAATATTCTACATGAAATCTATGAGAGATTATCATGATCTGTATCTGAAAACTGACATACTTCTCTTGGCAGACTATTCAAAACATTTCGAGACGTCTGTTGGAGACATTACGATCTCGATCCAGCTTGGAACTACACGGCTCCGAGCTTGGCGTGGGACACTGTTAAAGATGACCGAAGTTCAATCGTAATTATTATCCAACGTGGACATGTTGTTCATGTTCGAAAAGGGTGTGAGAGGTGGAGTGTCGACGATATCTCAAGGATACGCGAAAGCGAACATTTGCTACTTGGAATAAGGATTCGGCATGCAAGAGCTGAGTAAATGCATAATATAACTAGATGCTAAATGATTTTCTAGTTGAGCAATGAGTCATCAGTTACCGACCATGAAATTCCAAATGGGTCGAAAATCCCGAGGAGATGGAAAAATGGAATCATTATCCCTATCTTCTGGAGGTGGATATAGAATATCCCGAAACCTTACACGATTGACACAATGATTATCCTTTGGCACCCGAACAGGTGAAAGTGAATAAATTCAACAAACTCGTTCTAAATTCAAATGACAAACATAAACACGTAGTCAACTGCAAAAATCCGAAACTCTTCAGAGATTATGGCATGAAATTAGTCGACATACATCGCATCATCCGATTTGATGAAGAGCCATAGATGAAGAAGCATAAAGATCTTAACACGAATTTGAGAACACAGGCCGTGATCGAATTCAATAAAGATTTCTTCAAACTCATGAACAATTCTGTGTATGGAAAATCGATGGAAAACTTCAGGAAAAACACTGGCATCCGTCTCGTTACAACAGAGAGTCAGGCTATAAAATACATTTCAACACCAAACTACAAACATCAAACCACCTTTGATGATATCTAGTGGCAGTGCACATGAAACAGACACGTCTGACACTCGACAAACCACTTTATTTGGGAACATGCATCTTAGACGTCAGCAAGCGATCAAGAGAACATACAGTTCGAAAGTCAAACTGTTGTTTACCAACACGGATAGTCTGGTTCATGAGATACAGACCAAAGATTTTTATTGAGGCATATGTCCGGATGTTAATGCGTGGTTCTACCCCAGTTACCCCAGTGATCACAAATATAACATTCTGTCTGGGGTGAAAAAGAAGGTTGTGGGGAAATTCAAAGACGAAATGGGAGGAAGACAGATCAGGGAACTCGTGGGTTTAAAGAAGAAACTGTATGCTTACCACTTAGATGAGGAGGCAATCAAGAAATGTAAAGGTGTCAAAAGAAACATCGCGAATAATGACATCACTTTCAAAGAGTATAAAGAGCATTGTTCGAATATCGAAAAGTGTGCAAATCGATGAACACGATAAGTGATAAGCACGATCTCAACACAGAAATAATCAATAAAATTGCCTTATCGGCTGATGATGAGAGAATAGTGCAATTGGACCGATTGAACACATTAACACATGGTCATTATTCCACAAAGTTGATGATTCCTCAAAATCAAGAAGGATTAGATTAGACGAATACACGGCATTGCAAATTGATAAGGATATAGAAAATATAGAAAATAATTAATAGCAAAGAATAAAAAGTAATAAATTCTTAAAAAATTGAAAAACAGAAAAAAGGAACAAAAAATAAAATGTACAGTTTCTTTTAACGAAACAAAATATAAAATATTTTCAATGTTTGTTTGGGATTTTTCGTGCACAGAAGCGCAAAAAGGAACTTGGCAACAAACTTATTTGGATTGCATGAGATTTAAGAGACGATGTGATGACATGAACAAAATGTTGAAGGAAATAATGAAAGGAAAAATGATTAAATTTCGAAAGAAAAATGTCGAAGAGACAGAACTATGATGAAACATTTTTTTTTTTTTTTGGAGAAATAAAAATCACATAACACATTAAAAATAAAATAAAAAAAAAAATAAATGTATTCAAAATAAATTAAAATGGAAAATACGAACATATTGGTAGAAAGTGTTAGCTTACCTAACAAACCTCTGTCTAACATTGATCTGCTGGATGCAGTCAAAGCATTGAATAATAAATATTTTCTCGATGATTGTTGAACATGGCTGATCCTGTGGATTCGAGCGATGCTGTCACAAAAAGGTATGCTTATGATTTGCAAAGACGTTTCACTCAATATCTGAGAGAATACTACGTTCACAAAATCATGAATTCTGAAGTGGATGCGAATTCTTACAAGATATCAAATTTAGGTTAACCAGAGCATCCCAGAGGTGCTGCCATCAAACAATACATAGACATCGTGGAGCGAAAGGTCGTCGATGCTTTGAACGATGAGAAATATGAAATGAAGACTGATCTGAATGCTGGATTCAATAAGATTTTCAATCTGTCACAAATCAGCGACAACGATTCAGAATCGACCGCAGTCAATAAAGGCTATGTGGATTCTGCTGTCATGAGATCTCAGACCTATCTCAAAGAACGTATGGACAATCTGTCTCAACAAATGTTTGGGAGGTTCAATGGAGCCTGGCATTGACATGATCAGAAACAAAATATTCGGTCTCGAGGCCGATCTGGAAAATGATTCGAGTGCAGTCATCAGAAAATACATGGACATGGGAGGTAAGATCACAGATCTACTCGATCGCGAGTTGTTGATGGACGTCTGCACTATGATTTGGGTTTTGGAAAAATAAAATATCCGAGACAATTGATAACTGCGTGGGCTGAGGAAAGTGATGAGTTAGTTTTTGACAAATCAGAATGGTCATTCGGAAATGGAGGGAATGGCCCGCTACATGGTCAGGTAGGATATCCCATGCTGATAGGAGGACGTATTATTCAAATGAGTCTGACTTCAAACGACTTCAAATGACTTGAAGAATAGAGCCGTCATCAACGTGGTGGAAAATGGCATAGAAAACGATTGATATAAAGATGGAGAATCAATATTGCAACATGAGCACATTCAGAACACCTTTGCGAGTCAGAGAGGGAGATAGAATTAATTTGATGACGAAGACGACTAATCCCAAAGCAACTTCTTCGAAGTATCTGTGATGATGGAATGCGATGCTTTGAATGCATAAAAAATGGATAAACTTTTAATCGAATTGGACACGTGAAGTACTTGAAGGGAAAACCAAAAAAATAAGGAGGTTTGAAAAACATTAGAATTATTTCTCAAACTTCTTTTTTTGAAAAAAAAATAAACATTAAAAACATTTTTCAATGTTTAAGTTTTTTTCAAGTTTTTTATCGAGTTTTTTTCGAGTTTTTTCATGTTCTTTAAGGTTTTTTGATAAGTTGTTTAATGTTTTTTGAGTTTATTGATGTTTTTAAAATTTTTTAAGGTTTTTCTTCAGTTGTTGAATGATATACATTTCACTTCCATCCGATTGGAACGTCAACACTCTATCGGAAATGAAAACTGCGAAAGCTTCAGTTTGCCTAGGTACGTTCCTGTCGAACTGCATGTAGATCATAATGTCCAGAATTGTGTTCTTGAGGTTGTCGCTCTGTTTGCTGACTTCAAACATGAACAGGGGATAGAGCGTATTGTATTCGGTGGGCATTACATTCTGATTGCTTATCAATTCATCCACATGATGGTATTTCAATCTGAACTCTGCAGTTTCGCTGAGAAAAGTCATTCTTCTTGAATAAAGTGTTGTAATCTATGGACGGACATGTCGTGGAATTACGAAACACCTGTATGTTTCTGAAGTTGAAATAATCGAATAGAGATGGATTCTTTTCTTGAGATCCGATCATATGTGTTTCTGAAATTTCACTATGATGAAACATGATCTTTCCAAAGACAATTTCACTGACAGTCTCCAATATTGAACTTATTCGATGTTGGATGTTTGATTTGATGATCTTGAAGAGCTTCATTCTTTGCTTGCCATTTGGTAGTATGTGTGGCATGAGCCACTACACCTCACTCAGATGCACCTTTCTGGCATCTGTTGTGGAAGCTCTCGCGTTGTTTCGTCGTCATTTTTACGAACTAGCGTGAGATTGTATTTTTGATGTACACAATTTTGTCATCATCTCCAGCGAATCCAAAAATGTGTTTCAGAGGAATCCTAAACAAAAACGTTCTTCAAGATGCTTGAATGATGTGTTTAAATCTCATGGTCGCTCCATCACTGTCGATAGTTGCACCTGTGCTCGTGTCTTTCATCCATGGTTGATTGAATCCTTTAGATTTAGTCATAAAATCGTGGTTGCCTGACTGGGATGATTCTTTTTTAAAATGCAGTCTTTTTCAATTGCTGTTCATAAAACCTTTTCTCATGGTTTCATCATCGACAAATGATTTTATCTCATAAGTGATGGGATTGGTGTAGAACATTCGAACCGCGTCGAAGATTTTTCCATCCATCTAGGTGTGTAGCCTTTTTCAAAATGTTTTATCCACTTGTAAATTCTCACTCGATCGCCTATGGCAAATTTCAGTCGTTTTGTGGTCGCCGCCGCCATCTTCAGTGGATAGAGATTTGCATAGACTTCCTTTTTGTTTCACAGATCACTAGCTTCCACGGGTGACATCTCGATGGAACTGTGGCATGTGTTGTTATAGTCATCGACCAAATCGTCTAAGACGCTGAAGTATTTCTTAGTCGAGCTGCCTGTGAAATATCTGTGCATTCATTTCCTTCATGGTTCTATTTTTTCTGTGGAAAAGATGTCAACGAGTAGACGAATGTGAACGTTGTAAAATTCTCGACCTTTATTCACCCATAATTTCTCAGGTTTTTCCGAAGAAGTGGTGAACATATTTTCCAAAGCTTCAGCCACACTCGTTCCCGCTTTATATTTCAATGCACTCATGCATCCATATTTCGAAAACACATCTATGACAGTCAATAGATATTTCACACCTTTGTTGTGTCTAGCCAGCGATTGCATGTCCAGCAGATCGGCAGCCCACGCCTGATCCAATCCTTTGACGAATACACGTCTCTTTCGAGATCTGTGCACTATGGCCATCAGTGAATTGCTTTTTTATTTCCCATCCTGAATCGACGTTTCGTGCCGATGAGCTTACTGGCTAGCGATCGTTCGAATTTCTCTTATCGAGGGATTGAATATATTTTATGCATTTCGAAAGGAAGATTATTGATGAGTATGTTGACCATTCCTCCACTTTTTTGATGAATTGAGTTTTGGTCGAACCGCCCACTTTATAGGTGCCACAAAGCATCTGCCTATTATTTTCAGTTTGCACTGTATATTTCTTACCTTTTATGCAATACATTTTTTTTGTTGTTAATTTTATTTTTATTTTTTTTTATTATTTTCTTATATATATAATGTCATTATTTTTGCTTTAAACCGTTCACTATTTCTCGAACTTTATTTTTCCCCAAGGGTTTACAAAGAAAAGATTCAATGGCTTCTTCTGTACCTTTTTCTATCAGATTATGTTTCATTCCCTTTTTGAGAACCTGACGAGACTTTATTCTTTTACATCTTTCAACAGTGTTCAACACATCGAATTATCTTTGTCCTCTAGAATGCAGTGATACTTCCAATCGGAACTCCTCGTTGCTCTTCAGAAAAGCGGATATCATGTCGCTTATGAGATTGATTGTCGCGTAGGCCAACACTTTGATCTTTTCGTATTTATCGGCCGTCAACGATAATGTTTTACTACTGAATTTTCTGACTGTGCTCAAGAACCCTGTTGCAACAGCAACGCCCTCTATCGCCAACACAGCTGGAATGGTGGCCACGGTCGATAGGAGACCCATTCCAACATCACCGAAACCCATGTATACGGTAATGAGAGTCAGATCCAGTCTGTCAACCAATTTAGTTATTTGCTCATAATTCTTACTGATCGAAAGACGCCTGGATCTTTCCGTCCTCAAATAATGTTGAATTGTGTTGATCTGAAAGATGCGAAATGTGTTGCCTCTATCTTCCAAAGGAGGTGACGTCGGTAATACTGTCGATTAGTTGTTGGATATACATTGCCACTTCTTAATTCCATTTTGCTTATTCATTTTATTTTTTCTTCTTCATTCCTATTTAATATATATATACAAAAATATAATATTGTGTCTTAAGTTATTTCCCTTCTTTCAACAAATAAAGTCTCATAATAACAAACTAAGAATGGGCACTTTTTTAAAAAAGCGAATTCGGACCTAATAACAGTCATCGACCATCGCCCTAATTCTTTCCTCTCTTCTGATAGAGACTGTCACCGTGAGCTTGGAATGCACTGCTACCTGTAGCGCATTTTAGATAAAATCCTTTACCATCTGTTTCGATTCGACACACAACACCTCCTCTCTCAGAAACAATCCATTTCCCATTATTTTCTGCGCACTAGAACCGGCCAGTCGCGAGAGAGCTCCTATTCCCAAAGCCGGCAAAACGTTTTTGGTGAGAATGGGTAATGATTTGGTGGTCAATCCCGCCCACAATCCTAACAAACCACCTTTCATTTTCAAATTATATCTCAGTTTCATTGCCAGTCCCCTTCGATTACGATGCATTTTGGTTATTCTATTAATTTGCGTTTTGTTCCACGCTTCTCCTCGATTTTCGAATGCTCTACGAAGTTTGTTTTTCTGGCATTCTGTCAAAACACCTCTATCCACGTTGGAGGGGTGACATGGGGTTGTTTAGCCTCGCCATTAAAAATATTGATGGACGAGCCAACAAGGAGGATCGGAATCCGGGCACGGGGCAAACTCGGCTCACAGAGCTGAGTTGGGACCGCACTATGAATTTCTTCCCTGCCGAGTGAACTCGAAATATAGGTTCGTTCTTCGTTAGGTGTGATTCCTAATCACTTCAGGCTGCGGAAAGGAAACAATGATTAATATAACAACGATTCCTTTATTTACATTTAAAATATACTAATTCCATATTCAGCACATTTAACAATTTGATCAATACAAATCAAAGACTTATCACATGGGTTAAATAGTTTTTCATCAATTCAGTCTATCTATAGCCATGTACTGGCGCTATAGTACACTCTCAAAATGTTACTGTCGCGGACACGCAACAGAAGCTTAAAATGTCGAGTCTTAATCTTTTGCGTCTGTGTGCGTCTGCAGCTCTGACTGCCGGGGGATCCCGACTAGCAATGTTAATTACCTTGTGGCAACATAGTTCTGATTTGGATTCAGTTTATCCACTCTGTCGGTGAGTTTAGCAAATCTACGTCACAAACCTTATACATGTGTCCTTTGATAGAACTCTCCTTGAATGTTCCTGTCCTTTGAAATACACACAGTTCATGCAGAACTCACAACTTCAATATGCGCTTTTGAGCTTGCGCGAATTGTCACTGTCGACCTTGGGTCGATATTCACAGCACTCTGGTACTACGCGATCAACCTTTGCGTTCTAAGGGTTAATACCACAATACAATAGCCTACACTTTGAGACAGATGCGAGTCGATCCTCGCCAATGACATCTAAACTTAGCCGTTACTTGGTTTCGTAATCTACCCTCTAAATTCGGGCTTGTAGTCTCCTACGTCCACCTAATCTGATAATAGCGGCGTACAACGGAGCTTCGTGGATTGCCCAGCAATTCCATTCGCACGAGATCCTATGTGGCGTCTCACTCCTAAATGGTCGGAACCCAAGTCTCCCTGAAATAGCTTGTTCCCCACACTTTATATCTCGTCTTGGGATGGTCAGATAGCAATATGTCAAGACGCCTAAACCTGGCACGTGACATTTCTGAAGATGAAATCACCTCTCGCCAATGCATATGCTATCAAGCGTATCCCGAGAAATAATATACTTGATAGCTGTGACGATTGACAGTGTCGGTCACTTCGATATTAATTAATTTTAGATAGCATGGAAACATTTTATGCTGACTTGTAACATGCCAGAGAAGTATCCCATTGTGAATCGCCTAAGGCTAATTATCTAATTAAAACATGTGTGCTTACAAGACAGAGAGAATAAATATATATACATATATTTGAACTGGAAAGTAGGGGGGAGGGGGGCCTCCTCCCTTTTATACTGGCTTTGCCCTGACACCTTCTGATATGTTTATGTTTTGTATTATGTATATCGTCATTATTCCCTTTTTTGTATTTAATTTTAATTTTTTTATAAAAATTATTTAACTTATTTTTTTTATTTCCTATTATATATATATTAAAAGAATGATTTGAATTAAAAGAAAGAAATTTGTTAATTTTTATTTAATTCCTATACTGTCAACAAAAAAATCATGTAATAAAAATGTTTTTTCCTATTTAATAAAAACTATACTCAGCAGATTTTGTGTTTTTAAAATAATTTTTTTATGTGAAATCGCATTATCGCACTTCGCTGCGAAGATCTCGGAACTCTCCATTTTGATCTGTTGATTCGGTGATAATACTACATAAAGTATGCATTATTACAGGCAGATTGACTAGATTTCGTGCTCACTCTATGATCTTGTATCCTGGAGAGACGTCCGGTAAGAAAGAGTAGATCGTGGGCTGTGTACCTCCATTCACATAACTTCCAGAGACCACGTCCACATTCACCAAAATACTGTTGACAGAGAGAATGTCCACCACGTTTTCTGATGTCGCGTGTCCTTCCTATGTGTTTTGATCAAAACCCACATCTTTCCAACAGTGTTGTCTCCCCTAAAATCCACTCGATAACCCTCTCTCATGTCCAGCACCCTTTGAAGAGTGTTGACGTTGGCAGGTATGTTGCTGGCAGTTCCGTCGTGACCATCGATCTTGATTCTAGTCTGGATGAGTTCGTTCAGATCGACTATGCCGTAACTGCCTTTGGGAATGCAAATGCGTCAACCAATCCATTCCGTTCGAATATCTGAATGTATTATTTTTCTCTGTGATGTTGGGGAATGAATAGTACATCTCCAGATTTACCACAGCCATCTCGTACTCCTTATCCTTCTTCAATTCGATTAATGGATTGAATTTTGCCATGAATTGAGTCGTGTCCATTGCTCACCACGATCGAAAAAGAATCTTCTGCAGTCATATTTTCTGTTGTTCTTTCCGTGTTCTCGGCTATTCTTTATAATAACCGAGTTTCATATTTTCACTCCATTTTTTTATAGTTTAATAATTGTATTTTTACATTTTTTCACCTTGGGACGAGAACGGGTGTTTTGGGGTGCGGTCCGAAATTCAAGATGGCTGCCGGCGGCCATTTTGTACCGAAATTAGGTACAATCAGTTTTTTGTACAGAACTTCTATATGAAGGTTCTGATTTGAATAGATTTTTGAATGAATGTTTAGTAACATGGAATACATCACATAATTTTATAACACGGGTTTTTTTTCTCGTGCAGAAATTATGCAAGTTAGATGAACTTTGATTTATTTAGTGCTACTTATACACAGTAAGTGCACATGTCAATACGGCTCGGGCTAGAGGCTCGGGCTAGAGGCTGTATTTGTGAACCGATCTTCACGAAACTTCTTGGGTACCTTTATTATCAACGTGGGACGAGAACGAGCGTTTATGGATGCGGTAGGAAATTCAAGATGGCTGTCAGCGGCCATTTTATACTGAAATTAGGCGCAATCAGTTTTTTTGTACAGATCTTCTAGGACTACGTTTGTTATCATCATGGGATGGTAACGAGTGCTTTTGGGCTCGGTCCAAAATTCAAAATGCCTGTCGGCAGTCATAATTACGAGAATTGTGTGTATTACATTTTTTGTACAGAACCTGTAAAGAAGATTTTTTTATGTCAGTAATGTTTGTTATAAATTTATTGGGTGCCTTTGTTATCACTTTGGTATGAGAACAAATATATGTGGGTTCAGTCACACCCACTCGGGGACTCAAAAAAGTAGTAATTAAAAATCTTTTCCAAAAACACCAGACAAAATAATATTTCTTGAATTCAGCATCCCTAGGATGTGTATATTCAAATGTGTTGAAGCCAAGTTCCTGTGTTAATATTTGGTGTTGTTTTTTTTTTTTTGTTTTTTTTTTTTTTTGGGGGGGGGGGGGGTAGACATTATTAGCACAACCCGATTTTCTATTTCCAATGAGAAAAATAAAACCTCCTCACCCGTGGGAACCCTATGAGCTAAAGATAAGAAATTCAAATAACTATGTTTTAAGAAGGACTGGACAAATATTTATTAATTAGTATGAATCAACTTTAGAAGGGTTTGAATCAAACAGGCCAAAACAGTTGCTAACATTTGGCTTAAGGTGCACCATACAAGGACCCCCATTGTAACATTAATCCCATGGCGATTTCTTTTCTAATTTAGCATCTAACTGTCACCTACCTTTACAATACTTTATCTGGACATTTGTTACAGGCTACGGTCAGTATTTATGTACAGACCTTTACAACATGTACCTTTGTTATCAGGTCATTATCTAGATGTGTGTCATTGCTGTGTCACATGCTATACATGCACATGTGTTACACAAGCTGAGCTACAGTGTCATTAACACTTTCATTTCACTTCTCTCTAATATGATTATTTTTTCTCTATTCATTATTAATTGCAATCGTCCAGAATATAAAAATCGTCGAATTCCATCCTATACTTTCCGTGGTATTTACTACTCGTCATATGACTACGAAATCATAAGGTTCATAATTCCTCGCCCAGTTACAAAATCTCTTGAATTCTCTTTTGGTCATGTCGATGACCACGTGATCATCGTAAATGTGATTGAGATTCTTGAGATCTTGACGAAACAGACACAGAAAATTCGCGTTCCCTCTTATGGTCTGTCTCGGCAATCTGAAATAATTTTAAGACAGATAGAAACAGTTCAGGTTGCCATGACGTTCTCGAACGTAGTAAGATTCGCATCGATTCTGTTTCTCCAGCATCAAGTCATTGAAGATCATGAGATTTCTGTGTTCCGAATTCAAGTTGCTTTTATTGTTTGCATTTTCATAAAATTGACATTCCACATTCGATGTTTTATCGTTTCTGAGGTCTCTCAATGTCATTTTCAAGATCGTTGCAAACGATGTATCACATTTTTCAAACTCCGCTCAGTGATGGAAGATTCTCATTATAACGTCCTTCGGTAATTTTGCGCTCAGAGCTTTTCACAATAATTCGTATTCGCGTTGAAAGAGACTCTTGCCAAACACGAACAATCTATCGTAATCCAACCTCTCCACTTGCAACAACAGATTTGTCTCTCCGCAATTCAATTTCCCCACTATCATTCCTCTAATGCTTCTGGGAAAGAGTCTATAGTTCAATCTCTTGGTCTTCGGCGTGTTCCTCGATAAATCTTTGATTTCCATTCTCGTTGTGTTTTTTAGATACTTTTTTTCAAGTTTCTTAACTAAGTTTTTTTATTTTTTTTTCTAAATTAATTTTTTTATTCATTTTTTACATATATTGTATTGAATTTTTTCAATGTTTGTTACTTTAAACTATTTTAATCCTGATCCGCTGCTGTTCAACGTCTTAGCGAGTTCCTGTATCGTGACGATGCCAAAACCCTTAAAATTTCCCAGTTTTATGTTCGCTAGAATTTCTTCCGATTTCGAAGACAATTTAGGACATTTAGCCGGTGGCGGTCTTATCAACTTCTCAATTCTACCTCCCATTCCGACTTAAGGAGGCTACGCGAGATAAGCGCATGCGCACGAACGTCCGCTTGAAGCGTTTCTGCAAGCGGATAGTTCTAAAAGTTTTTTACTCGCGTATTTATTACATTTTCTACAGTTACATTGTGCTTAAAAGTTTAAAATTTCGTTTCAATCATTGTGGAGTGGATTCCAGAACGTCGTCGAGAAGTTACCAACATCAATTAATACTCTTTTCATCGTCATTTTTTGGATTTAATAATCACACAGGCGAGATGCCATTATCAAAGTGTGAATCTCTTCCAGC
Source organism: Pictodentalium vernedei (assembly GCA_031216915.1). Lineage (NCBI taxonomy): Eukaryota > Metazoa > Mollusca > Scaphopoda > Dentaliida > Dentaliidae > Pictodentalium > Pictodentalium vernedei. Next base: position 314,546,345 of record CM062297.1, read on the forward strand.
CAACACTGCTAGTGCTTCGAAAGAAGCGTGTGTTGCGTCTACGTCTGAAGCAGGGCGAGGCCCCGCTGACTTGAGTGCACAGAATGCCATTCTGGACACTATATTTAAAGGCATGAACAGTCTTTGAAAAGACCGAAAGGGCCGAGAGCACTGCGAATCGGAAAACTGGAAAAGGCAGCAAGACAAAGAACACCAACTCGCGAAAGGCGAACGGTGATAACTCGCGAAATGCGAACAGTGAAGCGGTAACGGACATTGTGCAGGGCACACGCGCGTCTGTTTCGTATGCGCACGCAGACCAGGAAATTAATCAAAATAAAAACAATGACCTGGAATCAATTAAAAATCAACTTTCACAGCTTCTTGCAACTGTGGGAAAATTGGCACCGGTGGTGCAAGAACTTAAGGGTGCCTATGACAACTATAATACCAGCATAGAACAGGAGGAACAGTCGTCAAATCTTGATAAAGGGGACGACTTAGAACAGGAAGTGGACGTAACTATCACCGGTGGAGGTGTGTCTACAGACAACAACAGCATTTTCGCAAATCTGGGAAAGTCTGTGCACAAGGGTGAGACGACCGGTGGTAACATTAACCCCCAGCTGGCGAAGCTTTCAACGCAACTACTTGAGCATGGGATGAATAAAGACACAAAACAAACATGCTTTGATACCATTCTGAGACCTGACAACTGCCCTAGACTTGATGTTGTCAAAGTAAATTCGGAAATTTTCAACTCTGTGTCAAAATCTACCACAACACAGGACATTCCTCTGCAAAAAATTCAGAGGTCACTTTTGAAGGGCACCACCATTGTTATCAACCTGCTAAATGCTTTTGTTGAAGGTGAAGGAGGGAGGGGTGAAACACCTGACCCCCATGAAGTTATGAGGAGCTTATCAGATGCTGTTGGGCTCTTAGCCGACTCAAGTCATCACTTGAATGTGAAGAGAAAAATGCTGTTCAAGCCAGAACTAAGTGAAGAATATAAATTCCTTTGCAATGAACGGGATCCCATTGGCACACAACTGTTTGGGGATGACTTGGCGCAAACTGTCAAAGACCTGTCTGAAACGAAGCGACTCACCACCAAGGTTACTAAGCCAACAAGAGCAGTCAGACATCAGCCCTATCAACCCCGTGTGGGCACATCTGGACAGCGCAAATTTCCTCTTTTAGGCCAGCGAACAGGGTACCGCCAACGATACCCATACTCCGAGAACAAAACATCAGCTGGGTTCCAGAACAAGGGCACGAATGCTTACAAAAAACGACCGCAGTAAACAGTAACAAATAGCACGACTGGCAGTAGTAACCCTGTATATAGCACAAATGTAAATACCTTTATAGCTGGAAATATTCAGTTGAAGTATAATATGTGGCTTCTTTCTATCATAAAAGGCTGTACATTCGAAGAAATTCGGTTTCAAGCTCATGAGAAATCAGCCACTCAAGCTCAGATACACGATTTTGCAGATAAAGGAATCATTGAAAAATGTATAAAGGAAGATGGAGATTTTATATCTAATATTTTTCTCCGTCCTTAGAAATCCGGATCTTTTCGGCTAATTTTTAACTTTTTCAACAAATTTCTAAAATATCAGCATTTTAAAATGGTTACATTGCAGTCTTGCATAGAATTGATGAGACCGAATTGCTTTATGGCTTCAGTTGACCTAACGGATGCATATTATTGAGTACCGGTGCACAAAGACTATAGAAAATATTTAAAGTTCAAGTATCATTCAACTTTCTATCAATTTACTGTCCTTCCGAACGGCCTGGCATGTGCACCTAGAGTGTTTACAAAATTGTTAAAACCTGCATTTGCAAAATTGAGTGCACAAGGTTTTCTATCGAGTGGTTATCTGGGTGATTTCTTTTTAACAGCGAAAGAATGTAATGATTGTAAGCTTAATGTAGAGGGCACTTGTGACCTGCTTCAGAAGCTTTGGTTCTATATTTCATATGAAAAATCTATTACAATACCCACACAGGTAATAGAACATTTGGGGTTTATACTCGATTCTACGGACATGACGGTTTCTAACAATACTGAAAAGAATGAGAAATTAACAAATTTAAGGGGGAGCATTTTGGCTCTTTCTGCACCTTCCATTCGCCACATAGCCAAACTCATTGGTCTCATGGCCCCTTTGTGTCCAGGAGTCGAATATGGAGCTTTACATTATCGACACTTGGAAATTGAGAAAAATGAAGCACTTGCGCAGGTTAATGGTAATTTTGATGCTACATGTACACTATCTGAAGATGCCAAATGCGTTGTTACATGGTGGTTAACACATGCTTTTCAAAGCCCCCGACATATTTCTCATGGTAATCCACAAATAATTATCGAAATAGATTCATCTGGCTCGGGCTGGGGTGTTGTTTGAAAAGATAGGACTGCAGGGGGGCAGATGGAATTTAGGGGAAGCAAGATTTCATATTAATTATTTAGAATTGAAGGCAGCAGACTTGGTCTTGGTCTGCAGGCCCTTTGTCATGAAATTTCTGATTCACATATACAGCTGCAGATGGATAATGTCACAGTCGCAGCTTATATCAATAACATGGGAGGGACCCACTCATGTAACTGTAATTTTATGGCTAGAGAAATCTGGAACATGTGAGTTCCCAAGAAAATGTGGTTGTCGGGAACGCATATTGCTGGTAAAAGTAATGTGGATTAACAAACAGTAGAACGGAATGGAAACTGGAGCCAAAAATATTTTCAGAGATTGTTAAGAAATGGGGCTTAAGTTGATATGTTTGCATCACGATTGAATTTCCAATTTGAACCATATGTTTTTCGTGGCAACCAGATCCAGGTGCTCTAGCTGTAAATGCCTTTGCTTTATACTGGGCTTATAAATTTCTATATCTTTTTCCTCAATTTAGCCTTATCCCACAAGCGCTCACAAAAGTGATGAACGACCAGAGCAACGCGATTCTTATTGTAACTTTTGGGAAACACAAGTTTGGTTTCCAGTGTTGATATCACTGCTAATAGATCTGCCAGTTTTGCTGCCCAAGAAAAACATTTTGAAGCTGCCATTCAACCAAGCAGGGAAACATCCACTCGAGGGAAAAATCATTTTGATGGTCTGTCTCTTATCAGGGAGAACATCAGACAGACAGGAATTTCATCAGCAGCTCAATATATCATCTTTTCATCACGGAGAAAAAGTTCAATTTCACAATACAAAGTGTATCTGGATAAATGGATCAGATTTTCCAAACAACAAAATTCCAATACCATGTCTCCGACTGTGAACAACGTCATTGAATTCCTAACACATCTTTTTCAAAGTGGATTACATTACAGTGCTATCAACACTGCACGCTCTGCCTTATCGCAATTTATAAAATTTTCAGACTCAGAGTTTGTTGTGGGAGAACATCCGTTAATACGGCGATTTCTCAGAGGCATTTTTGTGAAAAGGCATGTTTTTGCTAGATATAAAGATATCCAGGATGTAGATATTTTACTAACCTACTTGAAACAATTGTCACCAGCGAAATGTTTAAGTTTGAAACAATTGACTCTACAAACAGTTGTCTTGTGCATGCTGGTTACAGGTCAGAGATGTCAAACTATCACTTTTATGAATTGTGACTACATGGTACGGGGAAAGTGCTCTGAAACATTTCACATACATGACTTGATAAAACAATCAGCACCAGGAAGAGTGCAACCTTCTCTAAAACTGCAATCTTTTCCAGCGGAGAGACGCTTGTGTGTGGTCATATATTTAGATGCCTATATTAAACGAACTCAGCCTTTTCGTAAAGACAAGAGACTTTTTATTACCTTTTGCAAATCATATCAGTGGGTTTCAAAAGAAACTCTAGCACGCTGGATCCGAACCGTTATGCTTAAGGCAGGCATAGATACTACAGTGTTCAAACCGCATAGTTTGCGTGCTGCTTCCACCAATATAGCCTTGCGCAGGAAATGTGACATCAACGCCACCATGGCATCGGCAGGATGGTCAAAGTCTTCAACATTTGCAAAGTTTTACTGCAAACCAATACAGAAATCAAAATGATTTGCTGACTATGTGTTGGCAGCAAAGTAGAGAGGTATGTGAATTCAGTTTACTCTAGACCGTATAAATGTAAGAATTACATGTTTGATAAGACTCTCAGTTCGGTCTTGAGGGCTTTGAAGTCTCGCGTAGCCTCCTAAGGCCGGAATGGGAGGTAGAATTCAAAAATAAACGAGACTTCCCTGTAAGGTGAGTTTTGATTGTAATTCTACCGACTCGTGTAGACTGAGGAGGCTATGCGCCCGCCCACGTTCTTTGACAAAAACGTTTATCCAACCCATCGACATTGACCACAAGACCTCACGCGGCGAATAGGACTTTAGTGTGCATGCGCTTATCTCGCGTAGCCTCCTTAGTCTACATGAGTCGGTAGAATTACAATCAAAACTCACCATACAGGTAAGTTTCGTTTAATTTTTTGATTATATCGGCACCTCACTTGCCATTTTCCAAAGCTATTCAAGTGCTCACTTCCATTGTGGCTTTTTTTACGCACATCCATTGCGGTCTTTTTTCCGACCTTCATGGCAGTCGAAGTGATCTGTTTTGCCACATAGCTTGTGAAGGTGCGCGATAAAGCTCCCATCATCGAATCCAGCAAACCCGATCTGCTGAAGACGTAAGATCTCTTAAATCCTCTGTTCTTTATCACTAACATTTTTTTTTCTTTCATCTTATTTTTTTAATATTTTTTTTTTTATTTATCTATTTTTTTATTTCCTATTCTATTTACTATTATTTTTTCCCTTCTTTCAATGCGTTCGTGATCGATTTATATGTTTCTCTATCCAAAACCTTCTGTCGCAACAAAATTCTGTCTATCTTGGAAGGACCTCTGTGGAAAGTGTATGCAGGAGACGATGGTGCATAATGAGGTTGACCAGAAAGTCTGTAACCACAAATCGGATCATAACAAAGTTCGCACCCACCACTGTTTCTTGGTAATGCCCAGATATCAGAAGTTAAAAATCACAAGCACCTGGGAATTATCTTAAATGATGCATGTTCGTGGAATGACCACATTGAACATATCTGCGGTAAAGCATGGTCTCGCGTAGATTTACTGAGGAGGCAAAAGTTTACTCTTGACCGCTGTGTCCTTGAAAAGATTTACTTTGCCTTTATTAGGCCTCTTGTTGAATATGGTAACACAATTTGGGACAATTGCACGGCGAGTTATAAAAATGATTTGGAAAAAGTACAGTTGGCTTCAGCAAGGAAAGTGACTGGCGCAACCATGAGTGCTAGGACTTCTGCGTTGTACAATGAAACCCGCTGGGACTCACTTGACAGATGTCGCAAATACAAACTGAAACAATTTTTCCGAATGTTCCACCATGCGACGCCTCCTCCTTCTCTATCCAAAACCTTCTGTCGCAACAAAATTCTGTGTATCTTAGAAGGTCCTCTGTGGAAAGTGTTGATGCTGAAGAGAAGGACAATGTCCGGTCAGAGTGTATGCAGGAGACGATGGTGCATAATGAGGTTGACCAGAAAGTCTGTAACCACAAATCGGATCATAACAAAGTTCGTAAATAGAAGGTCTGTAACTAGGTGTTCTGCTTTCTCTAGGGTTTCATCACCCCCACATTCTCTCCAAAGCATGTTTAAAATACTCTATTCACCACCCTGAATCATCTTAAAGGTATAAGAACATCATTCTTTGAATAAATTCAAGTGTAGGAAAAAATTTGCAATTTGGTTCATTTCCACGTTTTTTCCGGGCCAATGGACCCACCCACCCCTACCCTGGAATTTTTTGGCACCCCCCCCCCAACCCCGGTATAGCGAGAACAAAAATAAAAAAGTATTCAATTTGCTTCTATTTTTCAACATCAGGAAAACCCTTGTCAACGGAGAATCACAGATTTCCGTATTTACATATATAGCGTCAACAATAAACATAACAAAAAATCGTTTCTCAACACTTCAATGCGCTTAAGCAGATCGAAGTGTGCATCGAAATACTTACACGTATTTCACACTACGCGATGGCTACGGAATGACATGATTGTGAGCGAGTCACGATACGCCACGATGCTTCGTAGAGGCATCGTGGGGACCGTGATTATCTTGACCTAAACATGGTGGATCGTAGTTATATCGTCGATAGATCGTAAGAGCATCCTCGATACATCGTGGTCATCTTGGTTATCGTGGTAATGTTGACTATCTTGCCAAAAGTTGCGTACTTGCACAAGTTTTGCCACGATGAGGCCCATCGTAGCACCATCGTCGATGCTTCGTAGCTATATCGGCGACAAATCGTGGTCATCTTCATTCAATGGTCAGCACTTTTGGCACGATGGACACGATTCTCGCCGATATAGCTACGATGCATCGCGGATGGTGCTACGATGGATAAGATTGCCAGGATGAACAACTCAAGATACTCACGATGTCCACGATACCTACGATGCATCGCCGATACCTACGATGGGTCCCACGAATCTGATGATATTCTGTTGTTTTTCTTCTGTACCAATGAAACGAGAGCTGACTTTTTCACTGACCAATGGAAATCATCAAAGGGTGGTTTCCATCCACCCTCTGGATATATCAGGGACACTCTGTGAGGCAGTACTGAAAGTTACTTCTGGTCAACCAACATGGACTACCAAGTCATAGGCAATTTGCTGCAAGTGACACAGATGCAACTGCAGATACTGGCACTGCAACTTCAACTGCAGCGGAAGAAGAGAAGGTACCGTCGCAGGAGGCAGAGAACTGTTTGGTCGAGAGGCTGGTTACTCCAACGGGAGTTGCATGGGGAGTATGACACCCTGGTACAGACGCTCAATGCCGAAGATCCACGTGCCTACAAAAACTTCATGAGGGTTGACAACGCCTTGTTCATGGAGCTGCTAGAAGGAGTGCGACCATACATCGAGAAGGAACATACAAAGATGAGGGCACCGCTGGACCCGGGCTTAAAACTAGCCGTCACCCTGCGATACCTGGCAACGGGGGCCAGGTACATGCACCTCCACTACCAGTTCCGAGTGTCCGTCAACGCGATATCGATGTTTATCCCCGAGTTGACCGAAGCAATCATCAGTGCCTTCTGTGATGACGTGATGCCCGAGATTACTTCCAGCAACCAGTGGAAGACGATTGCCGATGGCTTCTTGCAGCGATGGAACTTGCCACACTGTGTTGGGGCCCTGGATGGCAAACATGTTCGCATCAAGAAGCCACCAAAGACATCGTCGGTGTACTACAACTACAAGAAATACTTCTCGAAAGTTCTCATGGGCCTAGTTGACAGTGACTATAAGTTTATATACTGTGAGGTCGGAGCCAACGGGGGAGCCCCAGATGCCCAGCTGTTCGCGGAGTCTGAACTGCGAGAGGTACTCGAGGATGGCACAGCCTTGTTGCCAGAAAATGAGCCGCTGCCAGGAACCACACTGCCAGAAGTGCCATACTTCCTGATAGGAGATGATGCGTTTCCTCTTCGTTCTTGGCTCATGAAACCATTCAGTGGGCGTGGCGGTCATCTCACCCGGGAGCAGAGACTGTTCAACTACAGACTGTCGCGGGCAAGGATGGTGGTGGAGTGTGCCTTTGGTATCTTAGCACAGAAGTTTCAATGTCTGTTGATAGGATTGCAGATGTACAAGTTGAAAACCATGGATTCTGTGATGTTGTGCTGTGTCGTCTTACACAATCTACTCCGTCTACGTCAACCACACAACATGGCCATCGATCACAACAATCCCAATCCCGACCCACGTGCCCGATTGGATGACGGCCAGCGTGACCACAGACAAGGCAATCTCGATGCAGGAAAACGCGTTAGGAACACTCTGATGCAGTACGTCAACAGTCGAGTAGGTGCTGTGCCATGGCAAGACGAGGTGTTGTGAACCAAATCTGCAATGACATTTGATTTTTAGCTACCAAAATATAGGTTGCGACCCTCATTCGAACGAGCGCGCCACGCTCGTTCGAAGGAGGGTCACAACCTATGTTTTGGTAGCAAAAAACCGACCATTTTCATTCAAAATCTTTGATTTGATTTTTTGCTACCAAAATATAGGTTGCGACCCTCATTCGAACGAGCGCGCCACGCTCGTTCGAAGGAGGGTCACAACCTATGTTTTGGTAGCAAAAAACCGACCATTTTCATTCAAAATCTTTGATTTGATTTTTTGCTACCAAAATATAGGTTGCGACCCTCATTCGAACGAGCGCGCCACGCTCGTTCGAAGGAGGGTCACAACCTATGTTTTGGTAGCAAAAAACCGACCATTTTCATTCAAAATCTTTGATTTGATTTTTTGCTACCAAAATATAGGTTGCGACCCTCATTCGAACGAGCGCGCCACGCTCGTTCGAAGGAGGGTCACAACCTATGTTTTGGTAGCAAAAAACCGACCATTTTCATTCAAAATCTTTGATTTGATTTTTTGCTAACAAAATATAGGTTGCGACCCTCATTCGAACGAGCGCGCCACGCTCGTTCGAAGGAGGGTCACAACCTATGTGTTGGTAGCAAAAAAAAACCAAGCAATTTTATTGTTGCAAATATTCAACAAACAATTCAAAGAACGAAACAATTCAAAGGATTCCACTATACCGATATATTACCGATTACTGAATCATCGACAGAAGCATGGTGCTAATTGCAAAACTCTTCAGTGGTGAAAAGAATCGTGTAACGGTAATTCGATTTCGGTTAGAAGGGCATATCTATCAAACATTCAATACATTAAATAAAAGTATCCAGTATTCATGCGATTTTCATTTTTCGACTCACGACGGTGCCGGAATTTACCGACCTAAAAACACTTTTTCCTGTCAAAGTTTACCGCGACGTTAGGGTTAACAGCGTATATTTCACACATGTCGGGACCCTTAATGCTCTATGGGGTATCTATGGGGTACCCTTAATGCTCTATGGGGTTCTATGGGGTATCTATGGGGTTGTATGGGGTTCTATGGGGTAAATCGTCGAGCCGGAAACTACGACCCTTCTAAGGGCCACCAAACAGTTCAATTCTTTAGCTTATAATGTGTTTGTGCTAGAAATGAAAAGAAAACAAGTAAAAATAAATGAAATTGTGTTATTTCTTTGTATTTAAACCCCATTTTCATTTACAGAAAAATTTAGAACTTGTTGGTTCGGAAAAGAACCGGTGGTTGTTGTGATGGTTGACAGAGTTTATGAGCAGAGCTGGTCGACGTAGCTGGTTAGTTCATCTTTCTGCGGCTGCGGCTGGTCCTGTCTTGGTTGGAAGATTGGAAACTGTCCGGGCTGCTGAAGGTGAAATGTCGGTGAGAGGGAGGATCGTGTTGCTGTGGATGAGGGTCGTTGAGGTGGTCCCATGCCTAGGGTTGATCGGAAACCTACATGTTGCTGCTGACGTTCTTGTTGCAGTCGGGTGAGGAGCAGCATGTCCATCTCCTCTATGAACTGGTTCGGGTCGTTGAGACGTCGCACCTTGTGTGCCAAGGCCAGTAGCTGATCTTCTATCTCATCGTGGGCTGGCTGTGGTGGTGGTGGTGGTGGTGGAGGAAGAGCAGATTGGCGTGCTATGGCCTGTTGCAGGGTTGCAAGCGACGTCTGCACTGTCTCAAGGGTCTTCGACGTCTCGGTCGATTCAACTTCTGCCTTCCTCTTCCCAGCCAGGCGCTGCCCTTGTCGCGATGGTACACTTTGGATTGAGTCTTTGAGCCAGCCCCAGTCCGCGATCAGTTTATTCTCCTTGTCGCTCAGAACGTCGACGTCGTCAGCACCTGCACCACTCTTCGCGGCATCCTTCTGTTTTCGGAGGGCTTTCCCGACTTCAGTACGGTTGGTGTTATACTTGGTGAGTGCCATCCCGGTCTTGCCATTGAAAAACCGGGAATCTAGCTCACGCCAAAACATGCCTGACATGTCCTTGTTTCGATAGTTGGCATCGTACTTGTCCCAAATACAAGCCTTCTGCTTGATGCACTCTATGAAGTCTTCGTAAGCTTCGTCATCAAGGACATCGGAGTACTGCTTCGTTGCATACTGCTTGCGGGTTTTCTTCGGCGGCTCGATACGTGGCAGATCTTGGGTGTCGTCGTCGTCCTCCTCCTCCTCGTCCACCTCCTCTTCCTCATCTTCCTGACGTTTGCCCTGGCGATACTTCTCTGGTGCTTGTCTGGATCCGAGCACTTGACTGCCCTCAGCCGCTTCATCGAGAACAAGGGTTCCGAGGTCACTGGTCTTCTTAGATTTCGTTGCAGATTTCTTCTTAGCAGGACTTGCAGTGTCCTCAACCCCCTCATCCCGAGACTCAGGCAGCTGTGGTGGCGCTTTCTTCCCCCTCCTGGGTTGTCCTCGTCTCTGACTGCTCATGATGCTGGATTTCAGTTGAAGCAACTTGTTGTGTAATCTTCAGAATCTGGATACTGACTGAAGACAGACGGCAGGGTGAGCCCTATTTATTAAGAAGTCGATTTCTCTTACTTCTGCGCCGGAAACTCGGCTCGCTATTGGCTGCGAAAAAATGCGCAAATACATCTTACATCATCGTGGACGTCGCCGGAGCATCGCCGGAGAATCGTGGCAATCGTGGCCATCGTAGACAAAGAGCCGCGCGATACTCAGGATGGCCAAGATTTACCGGCGATGACCCACGATAAGCCACGATCCCGGCATCGGCGGTAGTGTGAAATAAGGGATACTTTATGAGAACAGTTTTCTCTTTTCAATTCATTGTCATGTCGAGTAGATGCGGCATTCAAATTGTTTTTTAACGAGAACAGTTTCTCTTTTCATGGATTACTTTTTCTCGATGTAACTGTGAATATTTTTTATTCTCGTTTAAAGTACTTCCATATCGTCTTAACAAAAAACAAAAATGCGGTTTACAACGGAATCTTTCTTAATTCAAGTGGAAATTATTTTATTTTGTCGGAACATTTACATTTTCTCTTTATTTACTGCGATCATATCTCCGTCACAGACAGACAGACAGACAGACAGACAGACAGACGGACAGATCGATCGAATTGGGGGGGGGGGGGGGGGGGAGCTCCTCACTCATCCGAGAGATATCTCTACCGAATCGACCTCGCGAGCCGTAAAAACACTCAAAAACACCGACGGAAATTTACATGTGTGCAATTTTGACAATTGGAAATCTTCCACACACGAGAGTCTCCGCCGAATCGACGAAATTCGTCGATGGCACACTTTAAAAAGCCGGTAAAAAATTACACATTTTGACATTTTTGACTCGCAATCTGTAATTTAACATCCGGGAGATCTCGGTGAAAACGATGAAATCGATAGAGGGGACACTTAAAAATACTTTTTCGCTTTGACACTTTTTGTCATCAGCATTGGATTTTTCACCTAGGATTCGCGTACCTTCGCTGTCATCTTGTAAACAAATGTGTTGAATTCTCCGACAGGGTCAGAGGCGGACAGTCTTGGAATTTTCTAAGATTTTATTTTTGCTTGATCTCCGAGATTCGATCAACAAAACGGGACAAATCCTCGAAGTCTCTCTATCGGCGATTCGATTTCCCATTCGATTTCTAACTAAAAAATGTCGCGTTTCGTGATATACAGAGCCACTTTGCGAGAAGTGTAAAATGGCCGAGTATCGCACTTAATAGATTTCTCGAGAAAATAAGCTAAAAAATTGCGATAAATTATCCAAGTCAAAAACTTAGTTAAGTGGCTTAGCATGCCCAATTATACTCTATTAGCAATCATAACCTGAGGGTTTTGAAATCGCAAAGCGAATTTCCAGAGGTCATTCAACGAAGCCCGCCGTTTGGCCGGCCAAGTTTGATGTGTATCATGAATGTATTTTCAAAATGTTCAAGAAGGAAATGTTAAAAATGAGATTGAAAAGAGAAAGTAAACACAAAAGCGTTAAATTGGCATCGCTGACAACGATGGTCAAAATTGTAAACTCAAAATGGAGATTAAGTATTTCAAATAACAGAAAAAACGGTGTGTGTGTGTGTGTAGGTATGTGTGTAGGTTTGTGTGTGTGTGTGTGTGTGTGTGCGTGTGTGTGTGTGTGTGTGTGTGTGTGCTTATAGCTCTTTAATTCATACATGCGGATCATGTAACTACGAAGGTTGAGTATGTAATGAGATATGGCCAAAATAACCGAAGCTTTGAAGCAAGGTAAAAACATCAAAATGGCGATAAATCGAAAATTAAAAAAATAGCTATCTCTTAATTTTTTTTAGCTTTCCAGCACACTAAAATTTAAAAAAAAACAGACGCACTTTAATTTTTGACCCTACAACCCTCTTTGACGTCAACTCAGAACTTAACCATAACGGTTGGCAATTTCCTAGGACGGCACAACATTTTTAGATATGTTTTTTGTGGAGATTATATTCCCAAAATTTCGAAAGGCGCAGGCTCAAAATGAGGTTCAACATAAAATATATCGAAAAAAACCCCCAAAATTGGTATCGTTGGCATCGAATGTCTCAAATTGAAATGAAAACAATAAAGGTGTCCAAATTTAAATATCCAGACATGGGTGTGGGAAGTTTAAAAACTGTATCCCGTATAAATAGGGCGCAGTTGGACCAACGAACTAGGGCTTTTAATGGAGAATGTAGAAAATAGGCTAAACTTCAAAGTGATGTAAAAACATCAAAAGGGAGTTGAACCGAAAAACACCAAAAAACACAAAACAACTGTCTCGAATTTTTTGAACGCTACAGTATACTAAAATATAAATAAAACACCTGATGCATTATAATTATGACCCTATCATCCCCTATGACCTCACCTCAGAATTCATCCTTAACGGTTGGGAATTTCCTAGGTCAGCACCACATTTTTAGATATCCTTTTTGTGGAGATTGTATTCCCAACATTTTGAAAGGCTGGGTCTCAAAATAAGGTTGAAAATAAAAGGAATAGAAAAAGCGTAAAATTGGCATTTCTGGTGTGTCATACTGAAATGAAAAAAATAAATGTGCAAATGACCAGGAATAGCTGGGGAAGTTTCATAACTGTACCCCATATAAATAGGGCGCAATTAGGGTTTTTAATGAAGAATGTAGAAAATAGGCTAAACTTGAGAGTGATGTAAAAACACCAAAATGACGTAACGCTCTACACAACGTAACGGCCAAAACCGGCCAGCACTATTCACAAAAATCTCCAATTAATTTTTATTATTCATTTTTTGTCTCAAAAACATAAAAACATAGGTTATGACCCCTCTTTGGAACGAGCTCGTCGAGCTATCTCCTAATTTGTGGAGCTCTACACCTTACTAAAATTTTTAAAAAATGCGACACATTTTAAGCCTCTAAGACGTCACCCCAGTATTCGACCATAATGGTTGGGAATTTCCTAGGACGGCACTATATTTTATAAGTTATTATATAATATGGATATTCCACGTTTTTTGTGGAGATTATATTCCCAAAATATCGATAGGTTAAGTCTGCAAATGAGGTTGAACATAAAAACGTTGAAAATAACGTAAAATTGGTATCGTTTGCACCGCTGGCATCGGGTGGCACATACAGAAATGAAAAAATAAAGATGCACAACTACAAATGACCAGAAATAGGCGTGGGAAGTTTCACAACTGCATTCCTTATAAATATATCGCAAAAGTTTGTTTTTTAAGAGTTTTTAATTAGTGATACTTGTGGGGGGGTGGGGGGGGCGGGCACAGTGTCTCAGTGGTTACGACATTGTACTTCAAACTGAAAAGTACAGAAAAGTTTAGAGTTCGATTCCCATCAGGGGTAACTGCGGGTTGTGTCCGTGTGTGATGCACTTAATTTCGATTGCCCTTGCCCATGTGGGGGGGGGGGGGGGGGGGGGCACGATAGCACTGTGTACTAAGGCGCACTGCATGGCAATGGTGCACTTGTCTTCAACCAATGTTAGCCCTGCTTGTGTGGAGTTAGTACTGTAAGGAGTCTGACAGTTGCTCGCCGTTGCTAGGTGGTTCTCTTCAGGTACTCCTGCTTCTCCATCCGTAAAACTGTACGACACGAGGTGACCATGGCTGTCGAAAGTGTCGTTAAAAAGCCCAATAAATAAACCCAACTGATTTTATTAAAGCCCCTGTCACATTGTCACGATTTGGAAGCCGATTCGCCAAAGAGGTCCTGGAGAATCGTGAAGAAACTCGTACCGGCATCCCGATGAAGCGTGATGCATCGGCATTGGTCACGATGGAGCTACGACAAAGTATCCCTGTAATACTTTGTCGTGCTCGGTCGTGATGGCGCTAGAAATCGTAGCGCAATCACAGTTGATTGTCGCGCAAACACAAATAGTCGTACGGCCGTCCTAGTGACATTCGTGGCATGTCGTAGCTAGTCGTAGCAAATCGCGGGTGATTTTCGTACTACAGCACCTCAATTTTCCTATGACCAACCACGACAATGCTATGACGCCAGTACGATTTATCACATCATGGCACGACTTCGCCACTCTCTGCCACGATTGCGCACGCATCCAGTACGACTCTGGTTCGACCAATCATGACTTCGCTATGCTTTACCACAATTGCGCATACACCCAGTACGACTCTAGTACGACCAATCACGACCTCGCTACGCTCTACCACGATTGCGTACGCATCCAGTACGACTCTGGTACAACCAATCACGACTTCGCTACGCTTTACCATGATTGCACACGCATCTAGTATGACGGGTATTTAAAGGGTGCAGCCCTAACTCAAGCCTCACCTTTCTCTGAATCATCAAAGCTTCAACATCCTACAAGATGCCACGAAAAGCGATCTAGAAGGGAACAACACCCGAGAAGAAGCCCCCACCAATAACAACAGAGTGATGTGGGCGAAGAAACGGACCAAGCGATGACTGATCAGGCTGATCGTCAACACAGCCTTCAAACGCCAGCCAGCCAGCCGCCACCTCCAGAAGACAGCCAGCCACCAGCAAAGAAGATCAAGAAGCTTAACATCAACTTGATCGATGAACACGAGGAAGATATGGTAGAATGGTTCAAGGGGCAAGATCTGTTCTACAACAAAAGCTTTAAGACGTACAAGGACGTCCAGAAGAAGGCGAGACTTTCGAAAGAGATGGGCAAGGAGATGGACATGGATGTCAAGGTTCTCCAGACCTGGTACGAAAGCATGCGCACCAGGTTAGGACGCTTGACCCCCAAGAAGTCAGGAGATGGTGCCAAGAAACTCACAGACAGGGATCAGTGGATCATCAACTCGTTTAGCTTTCTGGAACAGCACATAGTTCGGGTCACCTCCAGAGAGACCATGAGTTTTAAGTCCAATATAGTAGCCGCCGATGGAAGCAACGAACCCCGAGAAACTTTCTCTGACGGGTAGGTGGAGGAGGAGGTCAGTGACATCACCCTATCATCATCAGCACCCAAGTCAGACGCCACGACTTCATCATCAACTGCCACTGCCCCCCCCCCCCCAAAAAAAAAAAACAAACAAAAAAAAAACAAAGAAGGAATTAGCCAAGGAGAGAGAAAAACACACGCTCGAAAGGTTAGAGGAGAGGGTTGACAAGTCAATGAGACTACAGACTCGGATTGAGGGCTTGGGCGAAGGTTCGTGGCCGAATCTAACCGGATTTGACAACAAGAACAGCGACAGCAACAGCATATCCCCCAGCAACAGCAGCAGCAGCAGCACCAGTACCAAACCCAGCCGATTCAGCAGTCGCAGTACCCTCTTCAGCAAGTCCAACAGCAGCAATACCAACATCTACTATACATTTAGCCCTGGTAATTCGGTAACTGAAGATTCGCTCAGTCTCTAGTACCTTCCCTCAGGAAAAAGGTTTCATGAGCCAGGTCCTAAGAGAGAAAGCGTTGTCTCCAATGTTGAAATAAGGCATGGTCTTGTCATCTTTCCGAAGAGGTTCATCTTCTGGGAAGTTGACGTTTCCAGCTTCAATGGTCTCCTTCACTTCACTGGAGTTGAAGATGTGACAGTCAGATGCACAATCACTGGCCTCCTACGTCCACCCAGACTAATTTGTAGTCACCATCTACCAGTGCCAACAAGTCAATCGAATGGAAGCCCTTGTAATTGTAGTAGAGGGGCCCGTCATTCCCGGTACAAGTGATGGCAATGCGTTTGCCATCCAAAGCTCTAAGGCAGTGATGAAACTGCCAACTGTCTTAAAACAGACAGCGTGATAAGTCGTAATTCAGTCGTGAGGGGCGCGTGATACATCGCACGCAATCGTCTTAAGTCTTGAACGATCGTAGGGGAATCTTCCGTAATCGTGATAATGTCGTAGCAACAGCGTGATGATTCGCAGCAAAAGCGTACGAATGTCACCGTCAGTAGTACTGATAGAGTACCAACAGCGTACAACAGTCGTAGCTGGCAAAAATCAGGGCCGACTACCACGACTCATCACGATTTTGAATGTCGCGGCCAATCGTGGCCTGTCGTGGGCTGTCGTGTCTCAGAGCGTGACAGTGTGACGGGGCTTAGAGTGTAAGTCCAAGGATAAAATCTAGTCTCGTAAGAGCCGAAGACTCCAATCCTGTCGAAAATGTCCCCACTAGAAACTTTATTGGTCGGGGCTGGGTGGCACAAGGGCGACACCCCTAAATAAACTCCCTAAAGCAGTACGACATTGGGTTGTGAAGCACATATATCAGACGTTGTCATTTCGTTTCTGGAATATACACAAAGGGTAATACTGTTGGCACGACATTTTACACAGCTAGACTTATTGATCAGAAGAGCATTGCCTTTGTTCATGAACGATCTATGCCAATATACTCGAGTTTCGTGACTAAAGCGACATCGAATAGTTTATATCGTAATCTGCTCTTATGAGTGGAGTGATTTGAATGCTATCCTAACGTGAAAAGGAAAATGAGCGCATGTCTTCCGATGAAGCTTGTTAAGCTTCAGAATCGTCTGCGCTGCATGAAAAGAAATAAGATATTCCAATTTCACGTAATCCATGTAGAATTCCAACTGATTTATGTCCATTAACGCTTAACCCTTTAACCCTTTACCCAACGTAACGGCCAAAACCGGCCAGCGCTATTCTCAAAAATCGCCAATTAATTTTCAAAATATTTTCATTTTTTGTCTCAAAAACATAGGTTATGACCCCTCGTTGGAACGAGCTCGTCGAGCTCGTTCCAACGAGGGGTCATAACCTATGTTTTTGAGACAAAAAATGAAAAAAATTAGTTATTCAAGAATTTTTTTTGCAAGTGTCGTCTGCTTTCCATGTTAGGTAAAGGGTTAAAAAGCTTTTCCGAACAAGAACTTGCCAAGCGTCGAAATTTGAATGACACCGATTAGACAATTTTTGATTTGTCGAAATGTTCTCGAAATCCTACCATGTTCCTCCCCCTGAGCACTTCCTCTATCATCAGGTCTCCTGTGCAGGAGACGTGATGCTAGAAGAAGAGTTCATGGCAGTTCCACTTCCGAAACCACTTTGATCCCACTCTAGAAAATCAGTTTATATACATTTATTTTGGGCTGGACCTAATAGCGACTTGGAAGAGTAGCATTCTTCTGCAGGCCTTGAACTGTTTATATTCGTGTTTGTAAAAAAGGCACCTGTCAGACGTGACAGGACAAATGTACCTAATATCCCAAAATTCTAAATTCTACCCGATGACTAATATCTTTGGACTAACTGACGGTTAGTGTGCCAATAACGTGTCACATTGTGACTCTTTGGCATGCTTTTACAGTTTAATGGCACGCTTTCTTGTGCCATATCCAATCGTGATTTTCTATACAAAGTTTAAAAACGCCCGCCATATTTATTTTATCAAATAGTTGATAATATTTTCAAAAGGGTAAATCAAAGATTCATACCAAGTGCCTCCTGCTTGAAACAACCACACTTTACATTTAATAAAACGATTATGTGCCACCGACCAATGTTCGTCACAATTGTTTCTTCCTTTTGCGCCCATGTTACGTTGATCGCTTGTGGCGATCTACAAAAGTGCTATTTTGAAGCAATGGATTTCAGCTTGACGGTTTCTTTTTTCTGAATTTTTTTTTTGCGATTTGATATATTGTTACGGAGGTTTTGGAAATAAATAAAATCGTGTTTTTCCGCATTTGGACAGCAAAAGCAGCCATTTCCTCCAAATTCATACGCGAAATGAGCGTCCCCATCGAACCCTCATGTTTCGTCTGTGAATGACATTTATTGCAATCCCTGTCAACGGCCCTGGAACAGGGTTCAGCTCTCCAACCACAAAAAGTTAAATGGGATCTGAAAGGTAGATTAAACAGACTAAAAGTTGAACAGGTTTTGGAAAGGAAGCCTAGAGAGTGGTGGCCGAGTGTTTAAGTGCAGTAGTCTCTCATGCCACAGTTAGCGGGATCGATCGTCGGTCGAGGAAAGTTGTCGATGTGTCGGAACACTCCCTGTCAGCATCAACTGTGGGGTTGATGCTGTCACAGCGTACCGTCCTATCGGATGGGGGCGTAAAATGGCTGGAGCGCGGTGGCTCATTGGTAGACTGTTGGACTTCTATGCTAGAGGTTCCGAGTTCGATCCCCGTCCGGGACGACCCGCGTTGTGTCCTTGGGCAAGGCACTTTATCCCGGTTGCCTACATGGGGGTACGATGACGCCGTGTACTAAGGCGTATTGCACGTCGATGGTGCACATGTCTTGAACCGCTATAACCCTGCTTTAGCGGAGCTTGAACAGAGTTAAAGGAGGAGTTGAGGAGCTGACAGTTGGTCGTCGATGCTCGGTGGTTCTCTCCGTGTACTCCGGCTTCCCCCACCCGTAAAACGGTCACGGTTACGATTAGCCATTGTGCACGAGTATGTGACCTTAAACACCAATAAATACGTAAAATGGCTGTCCTCTGTGCGGAGAGAGACACACTCCGTGCAGGCTAAAGATCACTTCGTAGTATTCGAGAAGAGCGATGATACCACGAAGTTGCCGCTATGAAGGTCATCCCACACACATGCGCCATTGGGCCAAGAGGAGGCGTTAATATAAGTTGCATAACTTGCTCGTCAGTCCTTGTAAAACAAGCTTAAGAATAATAAAGAAGCCAAACCGTAATATACTGGAAAACCCTTGTTCTGAAGCTTGGAAAATAGTAGACGCATACGTAGACATCACTGCCCACGCGTGTGCCAGGGACACCTGAGGCCCCGTAAGGCCTGGGCTGACGTGGGGTTATTTAGTCCCGCTGATGAAGTTGCGGGAAAATTAGACCAACGTGGAGGGTCGGAATCCAAGTGTCGCGAACTCGGCGCAGAGAGCTGAGTTAGACCGACGCCGTGATTCCTTCTCTGCCAAATTGGCCCGAAATAGGTTCGATTTCCGTTAGGTGTGATTCCTAATCACTTCAGGCTGTATAATGGAAAGAATGATTTAAAGTAACAACGATTCTTTTATTTACACATAAAAATAAATCCGTTTCAATATTTCAACAATCAACAATGCGATTCTTTTCACAGAAAATGTGTCGCTACGGTTAAATAATTCTAAACAATCATATTGTCATTCTATAGCCCTGTACTGGCACTATAGTCTACACACTGGAAATGTTACTACCGTAAGCTCGCCATAAGAGCTTCACAAATCTGAAATGTTATTACTGTGAGCTCGCCATAAGAGCTTCACCCGCTTAGGCTCAAATGTCAACGTCTGCGCGTAACTGTACCTCTGGCTGTCGGAGGGTTCCGACCAGCAATGTTCGTCATCTATAAAGCCACCGTACTTCTGATTTGGGTCAGATATTGTCTACTCATACCTTATGTGCCTTTTGAAAGTCCTCCGTGAAAGTCCTATTGAAATATTCACCGTTCCTGGTTGAATTCACGATTCACAAATGCCCCTTTTGTGCTGGGGCGAAATTGTCACTCACACCGATCTCCAGTCGGTATTACGATGCTTCGACAGCAAAACAAACTACTCAGAACGCAATCAGTCTGACGCTTCAAAGGGTTAATACGCACAATACAATTAACCTACACTTCTGACTATTGCAGGCTGATACCTGCTACTCGACAATCTAAACTTTAACGTTTCACCTGGGTGTTCCTTCTCACGAATTCGGCCCCGTAGCCGCCTATCAACGTTAAGCTAAATCAATCATGGAATGCCCTCTCTGGCGATTCCAGCCGTTTCAGGGTCCTGTGATCGAAGGTACCCTTATGCCAGGAAACAGAGTCCGCCTGTCCTGGACTTCACCAACGTGTGTGTGACCCCAAGTGTGTCTAATGCTCTGCTCTTCAGGGTATATATACTTTTTACCCTAAACTGTCAGGTGGACCGACGCTCATCTGTCCACCTGTCAAAACGGTGGGAGATGACGTATATCGAGGCAGAATCAATACAAGTCATCTCGCGCGTGACTTAACGGTGATTTCACTTGTCGAGAAAACCGATTCGTTCCTGACACGCATTGCTATTACTAATGATGACACGACATTTCTATCTTTTAGAATCTCGTTTCTCAATTGGCCGTGACGAAAACCGATTACGTCTCGTAAGATTCGCGACTACTGTATAAATTAAATGAGATTAAACCTTATCTAACATACCGTTTCTCCCCTGGGTCCCTGCGCTAAAGCTGGATATACACCACGTGTGTTTTTTCTAGGTCCAGCTTTACAGAGAAGTGAAATTCACGTGGGTTTTCGCCTTGATGCGGAATATATTTTGAACTTACAATATCTTTAAATATGAGGCCCCTTGCCCCTATCCTATATTTAGGCTGGCTTTGCCCTGACAGCGTGGATTATGACCAGTTCACGGCGACTGTACTGTATAAGTTTATGGAATACGAAGGTACCCAGAGACCCAGTCCTGGCAAATAAATTTACTGAAATGTACAATGGAAAATCCCGTAGGATAATGTCACCAAAGTGCCAGTCCTGACGAACAAATGCACTATCGAAATGCTCATAGAGAAGCCTGGTACCCAAAGTTCTACTGTTATCAACTTGGCCCTGCCACTGATCCGTCGGTGTCACATTGTGATAAAGCTGAAGAATAGGGAACTCTGTAATTTCTTCAAGACATACCAGGAGTCAATACTATAATAATTTTACAACTGTATTTTCTAGAATTGTATTTTCTACCTATTAATATAACTGACTAAAATGAATCATTAGCATTTTAAAAGATATGGAAATTTGCCAAGTGGCAAATTGCCAGATCTTTGAAAATGCTAATGATTCATTTTAACCCATTTAAAGTTCTAACTAAAAAAATACAATTCTAGAAAATACAATTGTAAAAGTTTTACAGTATATAGTTCGAAAACCATCACTGACACGTAAAGAAGTAACACTCCGAAAATTCAATCAAATTGACATTAACAAGCTTAAATGTGACATCGAAAAATCAGATTTGTGTAATTTTCAGTGTGCTAACCTGGATGATCTGCCAAAAGCATACAACAACACATTGTCTTTTCTACTGGATAAGCATACCCCTCTGAAAACAAAAACATTAATTATTCGCCCAAGCATACCCTGGTTTACCAATGAACTGAGAACTCTGAAAGCTTATCGTCAAAAGCAAAAGCGGGAAAGATCTAAATCTTACAATGAGGAAGCAGCATATAAGACTATTCGCAATCAGTTCTCCAGCAAGCTAAAAGATGCCAGGAAATCTTACTACACAACATGTGTTGAAGCTTGTAACGGTGACAGCAAAAAACTGTTTAAAGTTGTTAAAAATCTGTGTTCAGAAAAACAAAGTGTGTCATTTCCACCACACGATGATCCATCAAAGCTAGCTGATCAATTTGGCGAATTCTTCATCCAAAAAATAAAATTAATTCAGGAAAAAATTAAGAACATAAATGTAGACAAAAAATTGACATCAAACAGAGACCATCAGAAAAAGAGCTTTCAACTTTTCGACCTTTAGAAATCCACGAGGTAACCAGATTAATAAAAGAATTCTCAAATGCCTCATGTCAACTCGACCCAATGCCAACATCTGTTGTCAAATCATGTGTAGACTCTTTGGCTCCTGTAATCACAAAAATGATCAACATGTCTCTGCTGGAAGGATATGTGCCTGGTGCGTGGAAAATAGCAATTGTTAATCCTCTGCTGAAGAAACAAGGTGCGGAACTTGTGTTTAAAAACTTCCGACCAGTGAGTAACTTACCGTTCGTCTTTAAGCTGTGTGAAAAAGCCGCAATTGACCAACTAATGTTACATAATGATATGCATGCTCCGTTACCGGCCAACACATCTGGATTCAGAAAATTTCACTCGACTGAAACGGCATTACCCAAGGTTCAGAATGGCATCCTCCTTAATATGGAGTCTGGAAGGGTAACATTGCTTGTTCTTTTAGACCTTAGTGCTGCTGTTGACACTATTTGTCATAAAACTCTGCTAGAGACAATGAATTCTGATTTTGGACTTAATGGTGTTGCTGCTAGCTGGCTATCATCATACCCCAAGAATAGACAGCAGCGTATATCATTAAACGGTAATCTGTCAAAAGACTTCCATCTTGAATGTGGAGTCCCACCGGGCAGTTGCCTTGGACCTGTTCTGTTTCTATTCTATATTTCAAAAATATTCACCATCATTGAACCTCACCTGCCTGACGCCCATGGTTATGCTGATGACACACATATCTATTTCTCTTTTCGACCATCAATCAAGGATCAACCTAAAGCTCTAGAAACTATTGAATCATGTATTTCGGACATTCGCAAATTAATGATAAATGATGATAAAACTGAATTCCTAATAATTGGTTCACGACAACAACTCACAAAAGTTGACATCAATTCAGTGAAGGTATGAGATTCCGCCATCAGTGCAAGTAACAGTGTACGTAATCTTAGTGCCTTCTTCGACTCTAACGTGTCTATGGACAGACATGTTACAAATATGTGCAATAAGGCTTTCAGAGGTCTATGCAAAGTTAAACAGATAAGACAGTTCCTCACCAAAGACTCAACAAAAACCCTAGTTCATGCCTTTGTAACTTCACATTTGGATTATTATAATGCCTTACTGTTCAACCTTCCACAATATAAGTACTCTCGCCTGCAGATGGTACTAAATGCATCAGCCCGAGTGGTATGTCGGGTAGCACGATCTCAGCACATCACTCCTGTTCTGAGGGATATGCACTGCCTGCCAGTCAAGTACAGAATAATTTTCAAAACTTTATTTTTAGGTTTTAAGACACAAAACAACATGTCACCAGCCTACTTAGAAGAACTCCTTAATACCAAGAATGTGTGTTAATACAACCTGAGATCCAATGGTAAAATGCTGCTACATGTTCCATAACATAGGTGTAAGACATTTGGAGATAGGTCATTCTCATTTGCTGGCCCTCACTTGTGGAATAATTTACCAGAACACCTAAAAAGACTGTCAAATGTCAACCTTTTCAAGAAAGATCTCAAAACATACTTGTTTCAAAAAGCCTATAAGTGATGTTCTGGACAGTAAGATACTGTATATATTTCGTTTGTATATTTGCATGAGCTCAGTAACATGTACAGAATATGGTTCTATATCTTCTGAACTATAATTTTGGCGCTATATAAATGTGTATATTATTATTTTTATTATTATAGTATTGGCCCGTGGTCTGCTCGGTTGTTCTGTGTTTGTTTTCATTCCATATCATGCTCCCAACAAATAATAACTGTCTCCGCCAGTGTCATATTTATTGTTATTTTAACCCCTTTCGAAATCTAAATGTAACATACTGAAAAAGGAAGCTCCGTCTTGAAGTGGACTAAAATGGGAGGCATCCATAATGGTTTAAGGTCGGTTTAGTAAGGGTAGGGGTTAGCAGTGGCCTCTATTGACCCTAATGATTTCTCTCAAGTTTTTACATTTTTTTCTAGCAGCAAGTGGCACTATATAATGCCAGCTGAACACAAGACAGGAGGAAAGTGAGAACAATTGTCATATAACACCCGAACCCGAACTGGGCGTGTAAAAATGACACAAAAAGAATAAATCCAATTTTGTTTTCACTAAATTTGTTGAAAACATGATAAAGAGTAAGGAAAAATGAAAACAAGGTGACGAGACGGGGTATTTTTTAAATAAATTGCAGTGATCCCTATTCTTCAGTTTACCCACATTGTTACTGATAATACATCGACGAATGCATTGAAGTCGTTACAAAACTAAATTAACTGCAGGCAAACTGTTATGTGGGCTTTTGTATTCTCCATTAATGTGTTTGATTTTCTTCGATCGTAATTTAGCCTACTCACTTAATTAAATAAAACAGTTTCCTCAGTTGATAACAAGCAATTTTTCTGTTAACTTTCTCAGCATGTATCTTTGCATGAAAGAAAATGAGATCGAACTTTATTTCCTAGGTTGTAAAGATCAATAGAAATGTTACTTTTTTCAGAAAGAAGTCTAATTTTGTAAGTTACATATCAATAAATTTAACTACATAGCAACTTTCGTATTCCAATCTTTTCCTTTTGAACAACCACTTTAGTTTGTTTAATTCAAAGAATGAACGTTTATCGCAAGGGCAAATGTGAAACAAAGTCGTTATTCTAACACGTTGACATTTCGCGTTGCCGAGGATTTATGATAAAATCTAGATGAATTACCTTTAAATACTTCGATGTTGCGTTTGTGAATTTTTGTTTTATTACTCCCTCCCAATCGCATTCCAAAGTGGAAACAAAGACTGTGGGTTCAACCTTCTATCTATTACAATTTAAAAACACAAATTATAGTTACTGTTGTATGCAAAATATCCTTTTCGACATCTGATTGGAAACAGATCTTTACAAAGCAGGCGCTCAGCCAGGATTCGATAATAGGGAGCGCATTAGCCAGGATTCGATAATAGGGAGCGCATTAGCCAGTCTTTTTGGCGGGGTGGGGAGGGGGGGGGTACATGATATTGCAGGCCTGGCAATCTAGAAATCAAGGGGTTCAAAACAGTTGCCCTCCTCAGATTGCTTGGGAGTGCGATTGCACCTGAAATTTTCAATGCAAAAACTAGCATGCTATTATGGTTATATCCACTTCAAGGTATTAATATTGTGACTGAAAACTTTGTACTACATTCAGCTACATAGTGGAAAAATTGGCACACATATCTTCTCATTATTCAAAATGTTGCATTCAATTCTTAGGTGACTGTCTTCTACACTCAAAATCTATCGAAATGCAACAGAGAATGGGTCATGCATTATTGCGAATCAATACAACATTGACAAATCGTCCTCTGACTTCCAATGTGTTCTTTGTGCCAGTAGGCACAGAGAACACATTGGAACTCAGGGGACGACATGATAATAGCTTTTAAGGGCAGTCCCAAACAGGTCTGGCATTCCAGAAAATCAAGGGGTGCAAAAAAATTGCCCTCCTAATTTTTTCCTAGACGTGCAGTAGGCGGGCAAGACTCCTGCACTCCTAAAGAATGCCAGGCCTGATATTGCAAAGCCTTTGTGGGGGTCCGACCCTCCCCTAGTTCTAACAAGGACCCTCCAGCCATTGCGTCACTTCCCCAATCTTCAAGGAGGAGGAGTAACGACAGAAGAGGTTACAAACGGAGAGTTCAGGTTAGGGCTAGACCCCCACCCCGACAAACGAAAACGTACAAAATTCAGTGTTCTATAAGCAAATCTGCGGCATTTGTAGCGTGCGTAACCCTACATTGAAGTCCATTTTAGGGCTCTTTGCTACGTGAAAGTTGTATTGAGCCAATATTTTGTTTTGTTGGGGCGAAGCTTTGGAGGCGAGCCCCTCCCCCCACACCCCTCGTAACTACGTCACTGTTACAATGAGGGAGCCCCGAAAATTGTTCGCAACTCTGAACGAGTTGATCTGGTCACCAGTAACACCAACCGATGATACTGTATCTTCATCTTTTGGTTAAAATGTATAGATCCTTCTATTTCCCTATATTTAGTGTTTATTTATGAATATTCAAATTTGTTTTGCTTGTTCCCCAAGAGATTGTCTCAGACATTAGGGACGAAGCACAACCCAAAATAAGGTTGAGTTTTTCTCAAATGCCATTGTGGAATATTTGGTTCACAGACGTTTTCTATTGAATCTAGTGCAAGTGTGGCGGAGTCCACATGAGGTTCAATTCCTATTCCCAATGGAGGAATATAATTCTGGTTTCTTTTTTTAAATAATCAGCATTTTAGGAATTCGACACGCAATTATAAGCGTGGTTTGAATGGTCTGCAGAGAGTTTGCAGACAGTGTAATTCTTCATTCTTAAGATAAGGCTCTCCAGATTTAATAAGCATTTGAATCTACATCAGATGTTCTGAATGCGTCTGGGCTAATTATAATACCACAATTTTGGATTGCGTCAATGATTTGATGGGAACGCCGGACTCAGTGGTTAGAGCATCGAACATCGAACCATGAGGTATACGGTTCGATTCTGATCGGGGGGGGGGGGGGGGCAACTGCGCTGTTTTTTTTTAGCAAGGCACTTAATCACTATTGCCTGCACTGGAACTCGGTGGCGCTGTGCACTAAGACATACTGCGCGTAGGCAGTGCACTTCTCTTCAACCAATACTAAACCAATATGTGCGAAGTTAGTACGTTGGGGAGTGTTACAGTTGCTTGTCGCTGCACGGCGGTTTTGTCCGGGTACCCCGGCTTCCCCCACCCGTAAAACCTTCCGACACGAGATGATCCTGGTAGTCGAATTTGTCGTTAAGCCCTAATAAATAAATAAATAAATAAATAAATAAATAAATAAATAAATAAATAAATAAATAAATAAATAAATGATATTCTGGCAGATCCGAAGACCGTACAACTGTAATCAAATTTTGATATTACAAGCGATCTATTTGCACCTAAAAACTCGGAAAAACGTTTGTATCAGCCTCCCTGTTCCGACTCTGTATCAGACAGATCGATCCAACTTCTGGTAAACTATCACATATATGCATTGTTATTACGCATTAAAATATGAAATTCAAAATTTTGACCAATTCCAACTCAGTTTAAACTGAAACATGGGGGAAAAGGGCTTTACGTAACGGGATTGTTAGATAAATGTATTATCATGACCAAATGCGTGTCCTGTAATTTGTATCAGATTCTCGGTTGTGTTTACAATCGGATCACAAATTCGACAACTCACAGATGAAACTTAATAATTATAAGACTACAAATGAGAATATTCTCATATTTTTTATTTATGTTAATTTTTAGAACATTTAAATGTGAATTTACAACAAGGCATTTGGATTTGAGTGCGCCGACTCATCCAAACAAAACTTCCTGGGCGAATCGATCAACAAAGTTTGTCAGAAATGTTAGCCAGTTCCTGGGTCAATATCACTTTTTATTTAATGCTCAGGCATCAATTCACGCTGAAAAATTAAGTCATATTCCCCTGTCGGTCGGCAAAACGAAATATCAAAATGATATTTAGAAATCGATATTTCATCGTAGGTTCGGATGACGAATCACATGTACTTTAAACGAGTCAGCACATCAGTAATGAATTCCAGAGTCCCAAATACAAACGAATTCGAATAATTGATAGTGGCAGTGACTAAATCAATTCATTAAATCAGCGGTTTCAAAGTTTGACTTTCTCATTCACCTTCCAGCGAAAAGCCGAAATCACTTTCAAATTTCTTCAGTTCAACTTCACACGTCTTCAGTGCATTGAGTTCAAAAAAAATAAAATGACGTGTCTTGTTATTGAAAATAAGAAAGTGGTGTTTTTTGTTATTGTTCTATTTCTTCGAAACACATTGCGATTATTTCAATTCGCCAGCCTTGGTAAATCGTAAAGTTAGGGGAGAAATAAGACGGGACTACTTTTTGTGCGGATATTCACACATTCCAATGGTTGGAGTTTGGTTGTTGTAGTTTTTGTATGGACGCCGGTTCGGCACATAAATTTTGCGCCTTAATGGCAAATAAAGGCCACAAATTGGAGAGTTTGTAGTCGTAGAGCATTAAATAAAAAGAAAATTCACGAAAATTTGATGAATGCCGAAAATATCTCGTTCGTGGCTACAAGAAATATGAGGATCTTCACTCGCGACTGCGTCGCTCGTGAAGATCCTCATATTTCTTTGTAGCCACTCACGAGATATTTTCGGTATTCATCAAATTTTCGTGAATATCCTCTATCTATGCAACTAATTATTTTACTTTATTATCTTATTATTATTAGACAGCTAGTTTTTCAGCAACACAATCAGCAGAACGGCTTGGAATGGCAAGAACTACTGGTTCTGCTTTTACAGCCGGCACTGAATCGCTTGTAACAGTATCGAAGTTGAAGTGATGCACCAAAGCATGACGTCATTTAGGAAGCTATTGAGGGATATTCCTCGTTATCCATTAACATCGATGTATATCGAGAAATATCTTTTAGATAATTTGCGACAATTCACAGGGTAGCATATGATAAAATGAAGACTCTACATCCTATCCCCATGTGCTTCGGTGATGCAATTGATTTTGTCGGATAAAAGGTAAGAGATAGAGTATAACCATTTGGACCTCTAACTCCTGTTGGTTTGGGTTAGACAATTTCGATCTAATACGAACCCGCAATAGGCGGACTTTTAAAAAGGTTTCTACAATAAGTGTCATACGACCTCTCGACCTAATGGTGAAAAGGTTATTTAAAGTCTAATACTGACACGTTGCACCATCTGCATTTTTCAGGCCATCATCAAATTCCAAATGATAGACTGAGTTATGCAACGTTTGGGTGGTGTTTGGAATGAAGAATAAGAAGTTGTTGTGATGAAAGAAATGGAAGGTACTGTTGACAATATGACAGTTTATAATCAGTTTAACTGTTTCTTAACGCCCTTAGAGTGCTATGTTGTATTGCCAGGCAAAAAGATATGAATTACAAATAAGTGTACGCACACTTGACCCTTTGAAAACGAAAGCTCGCGTCGTAATACGACCTAAATTCATAGTTGCTCAGTGAATTTGTATGGTAAACCAATCACGGGCACGTTGAAAATATTAATAGGTCTACCTCCAAACAAATGACATGGAGTCCTCAGCCTGATGACATTGAACTTACACGGAAAAGACGACGAGGGTTTAAATGGTTAACCCTAAACGAAGCATGTGATCACCAAAGTTACTAAACGCAAATCATTCGTATTTTTAATAGCGACGGAGACGGAGGGCACAAGGGCCGATGGCCCTTACTTTTTTCCACGTATATGTTAGATGATTACATACTGAGTTAAATAAAATATGATAGTAGTATATAATGTACCCGGACGTGCCTGATCACCTGGGTCTCGTGCCGTATCTCACATATGACATAGTCACGTGACCCAGCGACGCCATGTTTGGTTGTCATGGTAGCCTGCGTGAGCAGCCATATTGCGACGTCATCCCCATAGAGATATGTAGTATCAATGCGCATGCGCAGCACGTGTTGTTCAGGTGACACGTGTTTCTGACGCCCATTTTCTTTACTGGAGGCCGCCATCTTGGTTTTTATGGTGACACGTGGTTGCTATGTGAGCGAAAATTAAATAATAGACTGGGGTATGTTAGGAGGGCGTGTTCCTTTGTCTAAGAATATAACTAATTACCCGAATAGACCTAACAATGTCCACAAATCTAAAAAAAAAATCATTCAAATCTACAGAAACGGCCTTGGCTAAGCACCATTTTGGGCTTATAATAGTAGCACGTAGTGCTGTAGGGTGCGTTCGATTAAAATGGAGTAGTTTTCTGACTCGGATGTTCTCCAAATCCTCGTATACTTCGTAGAATTATCACAAACAATCCGACAATTGTTTTACTAGTTCGGATTACTTCGGGATCCCCTGCTTCTGCCTATCCTGGTCTATTCTGTAGCTTATTCTCTCCATTTCTTGGCCTGACATGTCAACGTTATGACTTCCCGTGTCTCCCTATAAAGTATTCTGACCTCGCTAGATGTTTTTTTATGAGCTAGTGTACAACGTATACACATCATATGTAGCACCTAGGCACGTGCTGAATGTGCCGATATGTGATTGTGTGCAAGTGCACAATGTGCGCACAACACATGCAGCACATAGGGACATACGGGTATTTGAGGATACCCGCGACATGGCCCCTATGCAGCTCCTAGCTCCTATATGGCGCCTATACAGCTCCTAGTTCCTCACAGTTCCTATGGTAGTCCTGTCACTGCCCCCACCATGACTTAAGCTATTTATCCTATGGTCAGCCTGTATTGTAATCAACCAATACTATAGTCTTTTATCACCCTTGCAGTCTTGTGCCATTACCATTGGCTACACCCTATTCCGTCCTGTGCTAGAGTGTCTCAACCCTTACTAACTCGTGGCTCTACTACAATTTTAGTAGCTACATCCAATTCGGTCTCGACAGATTCTGCCTTGGCCAAATCTTTAATAGGCTCAATCCGATCACCCCATTCATCTAAGCTTATATCATTTCTATAAGATGCCAATACCTAGCACAAGCTAGGGTACCTTACATATAAGACTGTATGTTGATCGTACCGAGATGTGTTAATGACTTTGTACATGCATGCAGCACATGGACATATGCTGGATGTGCTGCCAATATGTGCACGTGTGCTTATCCAAAATGTGCGCACAATACATGCTGCACATAGGCATATGCAATGAAAAAAGGATTCTAGAAGTATAGTCGGATACTGGAAAAGGATCCCACGGAACATGGAGCAGGCAGTTGGTGGAATGTGCTTCTTATGTGCCAGTGCACAATGTGTCATAATGATGTGCATGCAGCACATGGGCGCATATGGGTATTTGAGGATACCTATTACACGGTAATGTATCATTTGGGGATACCTTTTGCATGTTACCTGCATATCTATTTGATGATAGCTATTGCTGCTAGTACCTGTTTGCCCCGGCCTTCTAGGTCACCCTCAGATCTTTGTAGGTCTTAAACCTTACCTCCAGCTGTCGTGTGATCCAACACTTTTGTAGTCACCCAATACTATAGTTTTGTTTACCCCCCCCCCCCCCTCCTTACAGCTTTGTACCACTACTATTGGCTTGTATCACTACTTCATATTTCCTAACTATGCCTGACCCTGTCTCGAATCTGCTGTAGGCCAGATCTTTAATAGGTGCAACCAGATTGCTCTGTCTACCCAAGCCCGCATTGATCTTTACATTCCCTTGACCTAGGGCACACTCGGATACGTTACATCTTAGACAAAAAATCTGTTGGTGGTACCTAGATGTGCTTTTGTGCTAGTGCACAATGTGTACACATTGCATGGAGCACATGAGCACAGGCCAGAAGTGCCGATATGTGTTTATGTGAAAATGCACAATTTGCGCACAAACTCATGTAGCTCACAGGCACATTCGGCGAAAAGGGGATTCTATAGTCATAGACAGATTAAAGAAGAGATTCTACGGAACGTGGAACTGGGGGTTGATTGGATGTGCTGGTGTGCTAGTGCACAATGTGTGAACATCACATGCTGCACAGTGTGCAAAAGGTTGGTTATCTCTGTTTCTTCTACTTCAACCCTATTCCTCCCGGGGGTCTGAAATGGCTAAAGTAGAAGAAATGGACCGAACCATGACCGAACTCAATAGGAGGTTGTCTGTTGATACTATGTTTAGTTTTTGTCGGAAACCGGGGCTTCGTCGTTGCTGGGGGAAATAGATTCACGCCGCGTATTCAGCCAAAACTCAAGGAGTGTTGTCTGAACCCGTGCGTGGACGTGTCTCGCCGTAACGAACCCGCCCGTTTCACTTTTGTTGGGGTGGTTCTTATCCTGAAGTGGTCAATAACTTTTCCTCGAAAAGCATAAATCAACAGGGGTTCACTGAAAACAACAATTTTAATACATATATATAAAAATAAATATGACAATTTGTGACTTACAGGGAATCCAAAAGAATCCAAAAGAATAAGAAAATTAAACGTCAATCACCCCCTTCCCACACAGTTTTTGAGACACATGCGGACCCGCGTTCTCTGTTGTCGCTGGTGGTTTTTCCTCCTTTTCACTGGTATTTCTTCCTTGGTCGCCTCTTCACTTCACCCTTTTACTGCCGTCGCACGGCCACTAACGTATTGCCACTTTATCGGGACGCCTTTCCTCCAACAAGTGACGGGATGTCACTCTACCACTGCCGTCGCACGGCTACTAGCTTATTGTCACTTTACTTGACGCTTTCCACACAAGCAGTCGCCACCAATGGGGTTATACTCTCCCTTATATTTGTCTCAGGATAATGTTCATATATGCAGAGCCTACTCTGTAATGCCGTTTTCCTAAATGCATATAGTTCCCTGAGCTCGTACTTCGTGTTTCTGATCTTGTTCGCATATATGGCCACTGACTTGGCCCGCGACTGCTCCTATTCTAAATATGAGCTCTGTGGCTCCCCTACATAACAACGTGCCTATACTTCGCACCGACACGGCACCTCCTGTAACCTATAGCAAGGGGCATCCCCATCTACACGCAACAACCCACAGCCTTACACACCTTCAGACTGGAATGATTTTTTCGAGAAATCCCCCGATTTTTATTTCCATAGCCAGAACATTAATTCTCAGTTTTATTCGCTTCTCTTGAACTTGGCCTCTTAGATCTATCTTAATTTAATATTCGCTTTAAAGTTCCTTTGAAAGACACAGTTTGTTATCCTTGGACATTCTGTGACAGGCTAGCTGCGTAATATGGGTGTGTGTCCGGAACAAATGCGATGTACTGTTTTCTACATCAACCACCTATTAACTGGCCATAATTACACAGATAATGATTACAGGGGAATATTCCTTTAATCAGTTAGCAGATAGCCCATGTGTCGTTCAACAACTGTGCCATAATGGACATTACATTTCATGCTCAATTACCAGAGTTTGTGTTATTGCTGGTCTGTTTAAGTGACAAATCGGTTTTCGGGGTCCGTTATATAAACGCGCATTCTTATACCTTGGCCCGAACGAGAAAAATTATCAAAGATATATACACTTTTATACAATAAAATCGCAACTTTTAGCTATACCTTGACAGTTTTAAACTTATTAATTTTACAAGGATTGGCGCGCAAGTTAATCAACTTATATTAACGCTTCTCCTTGGCACAATGGCCTGCTATGTGAGATGACCTGCTTCGTGGCCTCTAGCTCTTCTTGAACGTTTCGCGGGAATATTTAGCCTACACAGAGTGATCCCTCTTCGTACTGGTGGGGGGGGGGATTTACGTTCCCACCCCATAGGACAGCATCAACCCCGCAACTGGTGCTGCCAAAGAGTGTTCCAAGCTTCAGAGTTTCGGTGCACCACACGCCCCCTCCTCCACAAACCTTTAACACCTACAGTCCTGTACTGTGTGATATTACGATCTACCGACCGCAGGCGCTATAAATTTTGGTACCATTTCTGGAACCTCTGGATTTTTAAAAAGTCGGTATATCATCCACGCGTAATGTAAAAAATACGTAAAATCGATAATAAGACTGCATGTGTAAGACTCTGTCCCACCCAGGTATACTTGGACTCCTCTGGGACCCGGTAAACCTGGAGCCAATACTATAAAACTTTTACAATTGTATTTCCTAGAATTGTATTTTCTACCTATTAATATAACTGAATAAAATGAATCATTAGCATTTTAAAAGATATGGCAATTTGCCTGTTGGCAAATTGCCAGATCTTTGAAAATGCCAATTGTTCATTTTAACCCATTTAAAGTAATAATTAGAAAATACAATTCTGGGAAATGCAGTTGTAAAAGTTTTATAGTATTGGCCACTGGTTTGGACATTGTCTTACATAATCTACTAATAATAATGCAAAGTCGTCATGGTTACGCACGAAAGTTGCAGTTTGACAGAAATGTCCGCAATACCTATATCCACCTTCCAGTCTGAAAGTCAAGAAGACTTCAAAATGGAACTCTGACCATGAATATTAAATTGCATGACGATGGCTATCAGAAAGAATGGCAAATAACCTATAGCCCGATTTGTATATAGTCATAATAAACGTAATAAAAAACAAACATGAATTATCCATCATCGTCATGTCTGCCTGTGTGTCTTAACAAATTAGATATCCTCTGCACTCTTTCTTAACATCCTGAGATGCGACGTAGTGTTCCCCAGACTGCCCACAATAGTCAGTACTGACTGCGGCCAGAGCCCAAGCAGAAGACGAAGATTAGCAGCATACCATCAAAGTCTTCCCGACTAATATTTAATATCTTTCAGGTAAATGAATATTAAACAGATTATCACAATGTCTCGTGTGTCTGAGGTATAAGTTTCCACGTAGTAAGATTTTGATATCGATAAACGACGTGGTGTGTCCACTTGATTAATATCCCTGCTAGAAACCAAGAACATGTTGAGAGGATTTTTTTTTACAGATTTTCCATATTTTTGCAGAAACAACCTGTGAAATGTTAAGCTAAACCTTGATAGAATTGTGAACAGCGATATTTGTCCTTTCACTATTTGTATGTTAGGCTCTCTCGTCAACATTAATCTCTTTGCTCCAGTCAGTGCATGCGAATCAATGATACTACAGTACGTGGAGAGTGTATTATCACTAAATCACCTGGAGAGTGGAGATTCCACCCAAGCAATAATTGCAAATCAGTTGCAATGTATAACAAGCACAAGCAAAGTTCCAGCCAATGGACCTCTGGGTTAAACCTGGCGGTCCATTGGCTGAAACATTGCTTGTGTTTTTTGTCCATATATGCGGAATTTGAAAGTGATACTTTGGGTGATAACTCCACACCACGGGTGATTTAGTCACAATCCACTCTCCACGTACTGTATGTTTTTGTGAAACAATGTTTCAAATTTTCTCACAATACATGTCTTGAAAATTGAAGCGTCCCACACCCTCTACTAACACACCACACCTCCACCCGCACACATTCACTTTCATTGGTGGACGTGACAACCGTTACTTATTTCCAGTTCCTTATTCGACATTCGTTATCAGCCGATTTCATCGGTTGATAACGAATTCTAGAATGAGGAACTGGGAATAAGTAACGGTTGTTTATCGGTTGATAACGAATGTCGAATAAGGAACTGGGAAATAATAACGGTTGTCACATCCGTCTTTCATTGGGTATCCGCCAGCTTTCGCACCACATATCTCGAACATAAATATGACCAGCTTTGTTGATCAGAGCAAATTTTCTAATGGCGAGACAATGGAACCTCAAGAGATTCGTTTAAAACTTCGCGAATAAAAATCTTGTTTTCGTTTAAGAAGATTATTGTCACTACACGTTGTTTGGTTTTCTTCGCCCACAAAAATATGCAATATATTATGCCTTTAGGAATTGAAATCTCAGGTGCAACCCAATAAACAAACAGACTATTGTTGACTGTATTAACAAGGCATGATGACCTCAAAGCAAGATGTTGGTAACTTGTGTGCCGTCAACAAATGTCTCAATCGGGAGAGACACAAACCAGATGCAGCATGCATTGATTTTAAAAACGATAATCTTGAGAATAAACTTGATAAAACATCATTTATTATCAGGGACAGTATCTGAAATTCCTAAATGAGAATATTTCCAATTTCCATTAAAGATAATGAAATGGTAATTGGCTCGTTTATAATTATTGTCGTCTTCTGATGATAAATTCATAGTAATTATTCTTTAACCAGTTCCCATGCGACAGATTTTCTAATGTCTTTCTGGGACTCAGCTATCCATTCTTGTGATATTCGAATACGCACGCAGTAGGGGTGAAGAGGCACATGGGACACGTTCTCTCAATTGTTTCACAGTGCAGTCACCGTGGACAGTGATGGCCACGCATGCGTTTACCAGGTAATAAAAATCATCATCTGAAAAATTATAATTAATGAAGCACCGGATTGTACCCGGTGCTTCATTAATTATATTTTTGATGATTATCCCTATGATTGGTGTTTGGAATCTAATATTATTGTGTCCGTGAAAAAATGTCCCACCCGTGAAAAGTGACCAGTCCACGGCGGCCGAACTGTGCATGTTACACGGTTCGTGTATAAATGGAGATCGTGCATACCTATCAACATAACGATATCATTGTCACACTTTTCTACACAATTAAACAAATCCATTTGCATTTGACCAACACATTTTATTTTTTGTTCTTTTCGACTACTTGGACCATCTTGCAACCCGAAGGCTAGCCTTCGGGTTGGGGGCCGGCACATCAAAAAATGAGACTTATGTTTCCTGTCAAGGAACGAAAGGACGTAGTCTGATGTTGGGACAAATGCTGCAACAGCTAATTGTCGTAATGAAACATAATGTGTACTTCCTGTCATTTTGTTGAAAGGACATACTTATTACTCTTCAGTATCAAGTAACAATTATTCTAGATGGTAGATTTCCAAAGCACTAACCATACCATTCGCATTTGGCAGTAGTAGTTCTAATCAGCAACCCTCAAGTGGTTTACATGCCGAAGCATGCCCATTTTTTTAAAGGCTGATATCAAGAGCCGCTTCTATGCAGATCCTCGACATTTCCCACTGCCCTCGGTCATTTATCGTCGCGTCCACGGAATACCTCAATGCAAAACTCCATTGCAGTGTTCCCAGTTTAGTGCATTAGCATCAGTCGGAGTAAAATTATCCTTTTCAAATGAAGAAAACAATTAACATTCTGAAGATTTATGGATGCAACGCCTTTATGATGAGATGTTCCGATAATATATTTTAATACCCTACTACATTATTATCCTTAGAATGGGGAACTATTATTGAAGAATGCCATACAGAAAATTTAAAGTGTATTAAATTGAAAAAGCTATGGTGTGGAGCATTTCCACTGTGATATTCGGGGTGTGGGTGGTGGGGGGGGGGGGGGGGGTGGACGTAACATGGTGCAAATTTATAACTTTGTATGACTTCTGTGTGGCAGAGTTATTAACTGCTAGATTGCTAGAAGCCTATATATGGGCTGCACGAAATACTGTAGACTATGGCCATAACACCTAAACTCTGTTGGAATAGTTTCATATTGACTCTTGAAAGAATGAGATCTTGTTAATGACATATTGCTCAATTACATGTGATTGGGTAGTGCCTATTGGCACTATCCAATCACATGTAAAAGAGCAATCAATAATAATAATAAGAAATTTGTTGTCAGACAAATGTAGCACCCTATCAGTTAATACGGCTCATCCATCACAATTGTTTATAACAAGGAGTCGGGGGGGGGGGGCGGTGGCTCAGTTTGTAGAGGTGTAGTCTGCATCCTGAGAGGTCCACGGTTCGAATCACACCTGTGGCAACCGCGTTGTGTCCTTGGGCAAGACACTTCACCCTCATTTCCCATGTGGGGACACGGTAGCGTTGTGTACTAAGACGTACTGCTTGTCTACAGTGCACTTGTCTTCAACCAATGTTGCTCGCCGTTGCTCGGTGGTTCTGTCCGTCCGGGTATTCCTGCTTCCACCACCCGTAAAACTGTGTGAAAAGGAGGGAAGGGACCCTTGCTGTCGAAAAGTGCCGCTAAACCCCAATAAATAAATAAATATAAAAAATTGACGAATGTGTGCATTGGACATAAGACAAGGGAATAAAAAACAATCACATCATGGCACGCTAAATTTAGTATTTATATTCATAAATACGATTAAGAACTGCATAATCACTTACCAAATATATGATTTTTGAAACAATATGGAGGATGTTTCAAATCTTGAAGCAAACATCAACACAACTACTTGTCCTGGAAATAACTGCTCACTTCCATGAGGGAAATATTGTCATCTTCATATCACAATGGAACAGATCTACATTTCATCAGATGATTTAAAGGATTGTTTGATTGACATGAACAGTTGCAGTATTTTTTGATTTTCAATAAGCGCAGAGTTTCAAAAATATATATGGTATTTAGAATGCTTGCATGGTACAGTGTCAATAGTTCCGAAAAATAATGAAACATTATAAGTTAAAGCGATGAATTGCCGGTAACATTGCCCGAGGTTTGCGTCTTGGAGTTTATGTTCAACCGAGACGCGTAGTCCCCTCGTGGACTCCAGAACGTCACTGGTGAAATAATCAATAAATCAGATAACGGTCGAGGTTACCTCATCTTAGTTCAAATCGTAAAATAATTTGAATTTAAACAACACTTCATTCGGAACATTTTCTGCTTCACGTGTGAAAGCTCGAAAAATGAAGGGGGTTGCAAGCCTCTCCGTTGATGAAATAATTGCAAAATGGGCAACCTCATTTTAGACCTCCCCCACCCCCCCCCCTCCGTGACGTCGAACAGTAACATATGCCACTGGACTCGTAAGCATAGAAAAAAACTACGCGAGCTCTCGTCAAATCAGAGGGATACGATTTTAGTCTTTTTGGAACATGAAACAACATTTCCAAGCAGAAAACCAAAAATTTCTCTTCATTGTCGGATTCAAACTATATATAGAAAAGCATAACACTGTCATTGAAAGTACCCTACAGTATTCCCAGATACATTTTTAAAACACGCCTGTTCTATGTAATCCACATCTGCAGTAATACTAAACCAGCGGAAAATAAAAATCTGTCCCGCACATATGTGCGGAACGGAAATCGTTGACGGACTATTTTTAAATAGAAGCGACATTTCACTGGAATTTCAACAAATCGTGCAACGCAATTACAATTTAAATTGCTAACGATAGCTGAAATCGTCCACTGAGTTCCAGTGTGTAACACGGGTTCCCCTCGCAAATTTGGTTGGCGATAAATTGTGTTCTTTTTGTTCATAGTTGTCAAATGAATTGCTGAGTGTCCTTCTAATAATAGTTTTTATAGACTTGAAGGCGTGTAATAAACACAGAACGACACACGCATGTGCATGGGTTAACCGATGTGGCACTTGTGCCATAGTGGAAGCATAAAACTCGAGGCCTGTGGCCTTTCGTTTTATCCTTCCGCGCTTGCACACGAAGGAAATCATTGAAGTCTTTGAAGGAGCAGTTTTCAAAATATGCCTGGAAGACCATCGTTTCAACCAAGAAATAAAACGTAGTCGCAACAAATATTTGAATAGCTGGTGTTTAATACAGGTTTTTACGCATTTATTTTGAAACAATATGTAGAAGTAAAAGAGTTTTTTTTTTACTTTTTACCGAAATAAAATGTATCATTAATTTTGTAAAAATATAATGTGCTATTAATTTTGCCACAGACCTGTAAACATGCTGTTTCGACTATCGTTGGGTCATAGGCTGATCTTAATTGAAACTACCTTACCATTGATCAATGCCATATAACTTCGACAGGAATATACCATACTGTCTCCTCAATGATAGATTTACGCATGACCGTTTGTCAGCAATTTCTTTCCATGTCCATCAAAGTCTAATATCTTTTTTATCCGGTAACCACAACAAGAGTCGCGTGGTGCGGCTTCAGTCGGAAGTGTTTGCGGTTCGCACGCCTGGGAAGATTTTCCAAACGATTGCATCCCAAGCCTGTTCTCGGAAATCGTTTAACTGTATTTGAAATGAGCATAGTTTGTTGGCAAATATAATTTCTCTGCAGTTTCTTCCCTTCGACTCAAATAAAACTACCACTAGAGTCGCGCGAGCATCTGAATTCGATTCAAAATCGTCTCGGTGATTCGATTTGATCCGACTCACGTTGCGCTGATTCGGAAATTTTCGCATCACGCGATGTTCTTAGATCCCTACATGCGTCTTCTCCTTGATCTCTGCAGAAGGGAACGCCGTGGCTCGGTGGTGATGACGTTGGACTTCAAGAGCTAATGGTTCACGGTTTGATCCTCGCCAAGGGTAACTGCGTTGTGGCCTTGATCAAGGCACGTCATCCGATTGCCCATGTGGGGGCACGGTCACGTTGTGTACTAAGGCGTACTGCACGTCGATGGGGTACCTCTCTTCAATCAATGCTAACCCTGCTTGTGTAGAGTTAGTACCTTGGGGACGTTGACAGTTGTTCGCCGCAGCTCGGAGGTTCTGTCCGGGTACTCCGGCTAAAACGTCCCGATACAAGGTGATACTGTCTGGCGAAAGTGTTAATCCCCCCTCCCCCCCCCCCCCCCAAAAAAAAAAAACAATCTGCTGAAAGTAGTTAGAAGAGTTCCAGGAGATTCTATTTCCGAAACTACTCTCATTCCGTGTTTTAAAATTCCGATTTTGTGTTGACTAACCCTACCAAACTGGG
The DNA here is from genome assembly GCA_031216915.1 of Pictodentalium vernedei. Lineage (NCBI taxonomy): Eukaryota > Metazoa > Mollusca > Scaphopoda > Dentaliida > Dentaliidae > Pictodentalium > Pictodentalium vernedei. The sequence continues at coordinate 314,586,482 of CM062297.1, forward strand.
CGGACGTTCTGTGTGGATGTTGGATCCAATGCTTGAGCGAAAACGGACAAGTACAGGAGACCTGACGACACAGAAAGAGTTCAAGGAGGTTCCCCTTCCAAAAGTACTTCCGTTTCTGCAACATTTCACTCCTTTGATTGTTGCTATTGAATGCAACACCGGAGTTCAGATTAGCGATATTGAAGAGCGGCGAATATTCGCTTTGAGATTCGATTCGAAATCCTCAGCTTGATTTGATTCGGGATGCGACTCAACTCGAAATTTTAGATTTTCAGGGCTTCAACTGCCACATAAAAAAATTAACAAACCGTCTGTTGCAGAATTTATTACAGTGTATTGATACATACGTCTCTTTTACCATCGCTTTGCAAAGGGTTGGGTATTATGGTCAAATAGGAACGTGGCCAAACGCTTTGTCAATATATATATTAACACTTTGAACCCGAGCGGACGCTTTTCCGTTCCCGAAACATGATATGTCATACTTTCATTTAGTGGGATGGTTGTTGACTTAAAGTGTGTGGCAGATCAATCAATATTTGCTGCACGTTGCACGTTGAAAGTATTAATTGGTCTATCCACAAACAATAAATAAGGTCTCTCCCAATTGCGCCCACTGCACTGACACGGAAGATTCCATCAAGGTTCAGAGGGTTAACATTCACAGACATGATATTGGATTAATACAAAAATGGGCATGAGAGGGTGTGAGAGACGTACGCGGTTGCTTTTCGAATTACCATAAAAACGTTAAATATCAATTATTATGGACGATAGAAAACGTATGTTAACAAGAGTTGTTGGAGAAATTCAGATTACTTTGCCCCTTGTTTCTTTTGAAATCTGAGCAGAACCGATAAGATTGGAGTTAAGGGCATGACATTGGGAAGGCCGTTTTAGGGGATTGTGAACCCCTCTATTCTTAACTAGGTTCCTTCGAACGTTACCCGTTCCTCCCTCTTAGGTGATGATGGGGGTAACGACCGGAGGATCCTAGTTAAAACTATAGGCCTCCCACACCTTAGCAAAAATTGCAGAATTCAGTGCTCTGAGAGCGAATCTGAGGCATTTCTAGCGTACGCAGCCCCATACTGGAGACCATTTTATGGCAAAATATGCTATGTAAAGGTTGCATTGGGCTAATGTTTTGAGGAGGGGGGGGGGGGGGGCAGAGAAAAATTTAAACTTTAAGCCCACCCCTTGCTGGATAAGGGTGCGCACACACTCTCGTATGTGTCCTGAATCGTCTTATTTGTCTTGAAATGCAACGATACTGTTAAAACGAAGGAGTAAATTATCAGTTGATAAACGCGTTGCAATAAAAGGAATAATCTTTACAAAAATTTTAAAGAATTTGTTCGACGCATTTTTGTAAACTCTGAAATACCGATAATGATGGGAAATATGTTGGTTTCCAAATAGCATGTGTGATCTTTTGTTTTCACCTTGTGTAGTTTACAGGGAAGCCGACCACACCTCTGTGTACCCGTGTGCATCCCAATATGTGTAAGTGGCCAGTTTACATCCATATGTAAGCAAGCATAACAATATGTTTGGTTGATATGATTTTATGAGGTTTAACCCTTTACCTGACATGAAAAGCAGACGACACTTGCAAACAAAATTCTTGAATAACTAATATTTTTCATTTTTTGTCTCAAAAACATAGGTTATTACTCCTCATTGGAACGAGCTCGTTCCACAGAGGGGTCATAACCTATGTGTTTGAGACAAAAATGAAAAAAATAAATGAAAATTAATTGACGCTTTTTGCGAATAGCGCTGGCCGTTTTTTTTCCATTACGTTGGGTAAAGGGTTAACGACTCTTGATAGATATGTGATACTTTTAATTAAAATCCGAATATTTTTACTCTGTTGAACCTCTAAACTGTCATTACAGTTATTTACCAACGTCTACGTGAACATTAAACTTGAGAAACTGAATTTACTGTGGCCAGTAAATTATAGTCTTCGTTAAGATGGTGAAAGCATCAGAATTAAACTATGTAAAAAGAATATTTATGGAGACTTATTTTGGGGAGTAAATTTCTTTAACCATTTACCTAACGAATCAGCCGCATCCGCCCCCGTAATTTGCGAATTGAGCAGTTGAAAAAAATATTTTTTTCAAAATATATCAACAAACCCATGTCATATGACCCCTAATTGAAACGAGCTGATCGAGCTCGTTACAATGAGGGTTCACATGATAGGGTTTTGCTCAAATTTTTTTGAAAAATTTAAAAAAATAGTAATTAAAATTAAAAAAAAATGATATTTTCTACGTTGGGTAAAGGGTTAAAGATACCAGAAATAGGTTTTCCCAAAGAGCTTTTAAAGATTTTCGTACAGGATTCAGAGAAAATTTTTCACGAAATCGGAAATAACTTCTGTTCACAGCGTTCAACGTGTTTATAAAGCAATCAGAAATGGATATTTTTGGCTTTGCCCACTGTTTTCAGTGACAAAATACATGTATGGACTTCAGAAATGCATTGGTGGTTATTAAATACAACTTCAAGCAATTCTGAAAACTGCACTCAATAAGACCGGAGTGACCATGGTGAAGTGGACCCAAATTATTAATTTCCATGGTGTTTTGACACATTTGGTGTTGGTCTCAGGTCCATAGGTTATGGCATGATTGAGGTATGAGTGTGACACACTTTCAAAAGTTTGGCCCGGCTACTTTTTGAGTATAAAAATACACGTATGAACGTCAACAATGCATTAGGAAGTGATCAAATGTGATTCCCCACAATTCTGAAAAATGCACTCAATAACCCCTTGGTGACCTCAGTGACCTAGACCCAAATTTTGAAACTGCATGGAGTTTCAACTCATTTAGCGTTGGGCCCTGGTCCATACATGAGGAATGAACATAACCTACGTTCAATATTTTTGACACCACTCACTTTTTGAGTATAAAAGCGCATATATGAACTTCGGCAATGCATTAGAGGGTCATGTGATTTTCAACAATTCTGAACAATGCACTCAATAACCTCAGGGCGGCCTCAGTGACCGTGACCCAGATTCTGAACGTCCAAGGAGTTTCAACTCATTTGGTGTTTGTCCCATATCTATACGTCACCTCATGCCTGAGATATTAGCATGGGCTACTTTCAATATTTTGGGCCCCCGCCCACTTTTTTTGAGTATAAAAATGCATGTATGATCTTCGGCAATGCATGAGTGGGTCATTAATTGAGATTTCCTGCAATTCTAAAAAACGCACTCGATAACCCCAGGCTGACCTCGGTGACCGTGGCCCAAATTCTGAACCTCTATGGAGTTTCAACTCATTTGGTGTCGGACTATGTCCATCTGCGTTGTTCGGTAGCAGTTAGCAGAATCTGGACTTTTTTTATTGTTTGGCAGTTGCTCGGTGCCTTTTCAAAATCGGTTATTTTCGGAATAGAGGTCACCTTCAACAACTATCTGCCGGTTATGAAAGTTAGATTCGTACAGTTGGTTAACTCTTAACTCGCAACGTATCTTCTCTAATTTCTCATGAAATCAAGCACGGCTCAATGACATGTAAACAGCCGAGATTTGATTTATGGAATTTTCAACCTAGTATTTCACCACGAAATCAAATATAAGAAGACCAGAGTGGTCATGGTCGTCACATTTGTTCCTATGGAATTTTCTATAGTAAGTTTTATTCGCAAAGTGAATCACCCTTGGTTCATTTGACCTTATACGATGTTCCATAGTACACTTCTGTAAGTTTCATCGCCAGTGGTATATGTAGTGTGGTTTGGGAGGTGGGGGTGGGGGTGGGGGTGGGGGGGGGGGGGCGCTCACTTGACAGTAAAAAAAATATAGACAAGCCCATGGATTCAATACGAATATATTCAATATCAGAGTACAGAAACATAGAAGCGGAGGTTCCTCAGGAGTCTGTTCTTGGACCTTTTTTTTATTTTTGGGCTACATTAATGATATAGCCGACGATATTGAGTCTGTTGTTAGACTCTTCGCTAACGATACTTGTTTGACCGAATCAGCTGTTGACATTCATAGTATTGAGTCAAAAATGAACATTGAACTCCAAAAAATCAATAAATGGTCCAATACCTGGCTGTTCACAATTAATGCTGAAAAACAACGCTGTGTTGTTTAACCTCAATAGGGATGTCAGTAGGTGATAATTGAGAGTTCACGACCACTTTGTACATGTACGTATACAAAATACGTATACGATGCGTTTACCAACGTGGGATTCAGTGTTAAATCGCACGCTTGTTCACAAAAATGTCCAGTGGTCTTGAATCCGCTGTTTTTTTTGTGACTCCTAGATCGCACTTTTAACGTTCAAATACTCGTGGTGAACGTTGAATGTTACGCGTTTTTATAAAAAAGTGAAATTGTACATTTTCACTTTTTTTTTTACTTTAAAAATTTTTGTCAACATTCCCATCACAGATCAGACCATCGATCCATCGTTGGTGAACGCGAGCAAAGTTCTGAGCTAGCATCAAAAAAACGGTTTGCGGATTCTGGACCAGTGGTCCAGAATCCGCAATTGTTTTGAGGCGGTGGGTTTTTCCCATTTATGACGTAAGTAGGGGAATACCCATAGTGGGATTTTCCAAACTCAGCTAATTAACCAATCAGATTGCTTGATTCTCCGCTAATTAACCAATCAGATTGCTTGATTCTCATAAACTTAATCATACAAAGTTATCTCCCCTCGTCGTGGGGTGGGGGGAATACCCGGATTTTTTCTATTGAACGCTTCCATTTCTGACGTGAGTGGGGGGAATACCCAAGGAAATAAAAAAAAGTGATTGATATATATAGGAGATAAAAACACATAAACATAAAAATAATTATACATTTAATTTTGAAAATAATAAAATAACTCGCATTAGCATACTTAAAGGAACATTAACAATTAAAAACGAAAAATGTTTTTACAGATGGATTCTAGATGCCGAGATCGAATTTTAGGGGAGTATGAACGTGCTAAGAAGGGCATTCAGTCGGCTGACAGAAGCAGACGTCTTGGTGAGATGGAACTCAAACGCGAAGCCACAAAAATATTTAAACCCGTGACGGAGGTCAAGATCGAAGCAGGAAGGAGATAGTCGAAGAATTGAGACCCATAAAAGAGAGTTCTTTGAGAATGGGTTCGTTGCCTCTTAGTTTTGGAAATCGGCATTCCATTCAATCTACACCGGATTACGTTCCCACGGGAATTCAAACAGAGAGCGAGAGTGACACCGATACAGCTTCGACTATCACCACTGGTAGCGTCGCATCGTCTGATGATGGCGGTAAGAGAGATCTGTTGTATGGATTTTATAAGGATTCGGAGGGGAGAATTTTTGTCGGTGACACAGAAGTAGATATTGGCGATGATGAATTGATCGTTGGTTCGAACAGATACGAATTGACTGATGGACTGCGCAGATTGCTCCTTTACGACAAGCCTAGCAATTACATGGAACAGGATTTCGACAATTGCGGCGACATTCTGGTTCAGACCCACGCCATGAAGAGAAATAACGATGCCAGAGAGACGAGACCCAAAGCCAACAGAGGTTACAAGTGGACGAAAGTGGTGAAACCCATATGGGATATGAACAAGAAGTTCATCGAATTGGTGACTGGCAAAGGGGTGAAAACCACTTTTCTTCCGAGCGATTCTGACGCTCTGTCTCAGAGATTGAGTTTGTTGATGGCGAGCAGACGGGCTGGTAACACAGGATTAGAAAATCAGATAGTAACTATATCTGACGAATTGTTAAGACAGAAGGTTTTGAATAAAAACCATTATAAAAGGCTGATGAACAAATTGAAGGATTGATGTGTATATAATAAGTAGAGAGAAACAAACAAACAAACAAAAATAAAACAGTAAATTTTTACACTAGAATAATAAAAGTATTTAAAAACAACAAAACGATTTACCAGTGAAAAAAACAAAATATATTATAAAAATAAAATATGTTGGTGATAAAGAACAGGGGATACGTCAGAACTTACGTTCAAGGCGGTTCTGGCATCGTCGATTCTATAATGCGAGCGTTCACGAGCGATGCGGGTAGAAAACTCGCATCGACCGCGTTTGAGGTCGGTAAGAAGACGGCTTTGGATGCTGGTAAGAAAGCCGCTTCCAAAGCCAGTGGTAGGATAGCTTCTGTGGCTGGCAAGAGGGCAGCCTACGCATTGATCGACAAGTTGATCAGTCCGCCGCCGAAGCGAGATGCGTTAGAGCGAACGCCGAAAAGTTGGAAAGATTTTAAGGATGCTGTGGTACCCATACAAGATTTAGCCAAAATGACGAGTGGATCTGGATTGAAGAGAACTCACAACGGTGTGATATAAATAAATAATAATATTAAAAACTGAGTTTGAAAAACATAAAAAATTTGTGTTTGAAAAGAATCTAAAATAACAAACAAAAAAAAAAATAAAACAAAGATGAACATTAAAGATATGTCTTGGAACGACGCCGCGACCAAGAGGTCGAATAACGAGTTCTTTCCCAAAAGCATAAGAGGCTTGATAGTGGGAAAATCGAATTGTGGAAAGACCAATCTGTTGATGAATCTGTTGTCCCGACCCGACTGGTTGGATTATGACAGATTGTTCGTGTTTGGCAAGAGCTTGTTTCAACCCGAATACAGATTGCTTCGAGAGTGCATGGATCGTAGATTGCCCAAGGACGTCATAGCCAGAATCTTTGACAGTAGGGAGGAATTCGACAAGAGTGAAGCTTCACTTTCGACCATTTTGGACGGTGCGGCGATGGAACTGATGAAGAGAAATGCATCTTCGAACGTTGAGTGTCGATTTTATGAGAATGCTAGCGACGTTCCGGATCCTAGAGAATTGAAATCGGAAGATAAGAATCTCATGATTTTCGACGATCTGCTTTTGGAGAGACAGAACTGATGCGAATTGTATTACGTTAGAGGTCGACACAGCAACGTGGATTGTTTCTACCTGTCGCAGAATTATTTTCGATTGCCCAGACAGACGATAGGGGAGAACGCTAATTTTCTATGTCTCTTTCGCCAAGATCTCAAGAATCTCAATCACATCTACGGCGATCACGTCACAAACGACATGAGCGTGGCGGAATTCAGGAGATTCTGCAAGAGGGTTTGGGATGGAGGACTTTACAATTTCGTCGTGATCGATTTGACAAGCGAATTTAATCGCGGAAAATATTGGTGTGGATTCGACAAGTTTTATGTTTCTGATGATAATAAGATAGAGCGTGAAAATAAAAAAAAATTTTAGAAAATAATAAATCTTCAAATAATTAGTTTTTTAAAAAAAAATAAGAAAAATAAAATTAAATATAATGTTCGAACATGGAGAATTGTTAGAACGGATAGCCGACAATATGGCTGCAAAACAATCCATTCAAATCGTGGTGAGCGGCGATTCGACTCGATTTGCTATGAAATTCGAACCTTCCATCGAATTGAATAGAGAGAAAAGATACGAGATGGCGTTGGTGAATCTGGAGACTTATTATTCCTTTCCCAACATCACCGAAAAGAATAACTCGTTCAAGTATTCCGACGGAGTGGATTGGTTGGAGATTCGAATTCCGAAAGGAAGTTACGACATAGACGATTTGAACAATTACATTCAGACGCGAATGAAGACAGATGGAAAGGGAAGCAACAAGATCAGACTCGCTCCCAATCCTAATACCTTACAGAAGATGTTGGATTTGGAAGATAATTTTCGAGTGGATTTCAACATGGACGATTCTATAGGCAAGATGTTAGGATTCGATCAAAAGATGTATCGAGACCATGCGGCATCTGAAAATACGGTCGACATTCTCGCAGTCAATAGCATTCTTGTGAACGTGGACGTGATTGCTGGAAGCTATGTGAATGGTAGCGCTCAACCGACAATCTATTCCTTCTTTCCAAATGTGTCGCCGGGTTATAAGATCGTGGAGCGACCTCGAAATTTAGTTTATCTACCAGTGATTTTAGACACGTTGTATAGTCTCAAAACCACGTTGACGGATCAAAATGGTGAACTGTTAGATCTTCGCGGAGAGAGGGTGACGATACGATTTCACATAAGAGAAATATAAAAGCAAAAAAATAAAAAATATTGTGTATATATATAGATAACAAAAATAAAATAAACGCAATATTAATTTTACAAAATTATTTTAATATAAATAATTATTATTAAACAAGAAAACAATTTAAGTAAATATATTTTAAAGAAAGAATTATGACAGAATACGTGATTAAAAACGTGAACATATCCGCAGGACAGAGGAAGAAACTTAAGAGAGCATTAACAACTCGAGGTGAGGCGGTGAGATTCAAATTCACTCACGAAGATCTGATGAGAGGTGGTCAGGATTCGATCGCCTGGACCAGAAGTCAAATCAAAAGGATGGAGAAAGCGATTCGCGATGGAAGAGGGTTGACGGTGAGATTGAGTCCCGCTCAATTGAGATACAATTTGAGAATGAAAGGTGGTTTCCTACCGCTATTGGCAGGAATCGCCACAAACGCATTACCCTTTGCCGCGAAGGCACTACCCTTTCTCGGAAAGACTCTTGGCATGGGAGCTCTCACGGGACTCGCGAGTTCGGCAGTTGAGAAATTAATGGGTGGCAGCGAACTGTTTTTGAAGAAGGGAGGAGCCGTGTGTCACATCCACGTAGACGACAGTGGTAAAGGATTGTATCTAGAACCCGTTAGAGGTGGCAACTCTTTGAGTGGAAACGGTCTCTATCTGAAGAGTGGACAGAACATTGAGCGACTCGGCAAGGGTTTGTTGCTCGGAGAGAATTCACCGTTTAAGAATATACCGATTTTGAATATGTTATTATAATATAAAATTATATAATTATATAAAATATAAATCATAGAAAGTATAAAATAATATATAAAATGGATAAAAAGGTGGAGAAACAATTAGACGATATTGATGAATATCGCGAGACAGAGTGCGAAAAAAAAAAAAGATGTGGAAAAATGGTTAGATGCTAATGATGGATATCTAAGGAAAGAACTGATGAAAGAGTTAGATAAACAGCAGGATAGACAGTTGAAATTGAAAAGAATGAGACGCTTTCCACCGTTACCACTACCTTCTGAAGAGAATGGTAATGATGCGAGTGTTACCAAGAGATGCACAACATTTATTCATAATTATGATTCGGATAAACAAATGTGTTATCATAAAAACGTATCATATTACAAAAAAAAGAAAAGAAGAAGAATCGACGCTGAAATTTAAGAAAAAAGGAAACGTTATTATAATATATGGTAATAGTGAAGAAGGAAAAGAAAAAAAAATGAGATCTAAAGATGATCTCATTACTTTTTTTTTTTCCTTCTTCTTTGCTAAAAAATCAATCTCTCTATTGTTTATATTGCCAAGTCTGTTATAAGCATGTTGACACTCATGTTTTCTCCTTTTTTGCAAATGTGTTGAATGTTTATCTTTACTCTTTTGAGTTTTGTTACTTCAGTCAACTCGCTCTCACCACCCAATTTCTTCATGAGTTCGAATGAGATGTTTGGAAATATGTAACATCCATAGAGCAACGACAAATCGTCCTTGTCGAATTCTCTATCTTCGGCGATGATGATGTTCTGCAGATCGCTTTTGTACTCAGAAAACAAATCGAGCGCGGCTTCATCCAATTTCAAAGGCATGCGATATTTGTTGTATTTGTGCTCTAAGCCCTTCGTCTCGACCTCGTTCAATTCGATGGGATTGTGTTGTTGTTATATATAGATTTTATGACCGAATTTCTTATACGTTTCCACTCGTTTCAATTTCAATTCGCATCTTTTAGGTGTTGCTGTCAAGATCAATTATTTAGTTTTTTTTTTGTTTTATGAATTCTTGCAATAATGTATATTTTAAATTTTGTATTTTAATAATTTGTTTAAAAAGTTTTTTTTTTTTTACTCTTTGTATATATAAAAAAAAAAGTTTTTAATTTTAATTTCTTTAATGTGAAAATTTTTTTGTAAAAAGTAATGAGATCATCTTTAGATCTCATTACTTTTTTTCCTTCTTCTTCGCTAAAAATCAATCTCTCTATTGTTTAGATTTCCAAGTCCGTTATTAGCATGTTGACATTCATTATTTTTCCACTTACGAAAATGTTTATCTTTACTCTTTTGAGTTTTTTTACATCGGTGAATGCGCTCTCACCACCCGATTTGTCCACGAGTTCGAGTGAGATTATTGGATATATGTAACTTCCATAGAACAACAACAAATCGTCCTTGTCGAATTCTCTGTCTTTGGCGACGATGATATTATTCAGCAGATCGCTTTGGTACTCGTAAAACAAATCGAGCATGGCTTCATCCAATTTCAAACACAACTGATATTTGTTGTAGTAGCGCTCTAACCCCTCCATCTCAACCTCTTTCAATTTTATGGGATCATGTTTTTGTAATGTATAGATATTAAAACCGAATTTCTTATACGCTTTGTCTCGTTTCAATATCAATTCGCATATTTTAGGAGTTGTTGTCATGATCAATTATTTGGTTTTTTGTTTTATGAATTCTTACAAATAATGTATATTTTAAATTTTGTATTTAAATAATTTGTTAAAAAGTTTTGCTTTTTTACTCTTTTTATATATATAAAAAGTTAAATTTTAACATCCTTTTTTCTCGTATTAATTCAATTTTTTCACATTAAGGAACATAAAAAAATTCACATTAAAGAAAAAAAAGGATGTTAAAATTTAACTTTTTATATATATAAAAAGAGTAAAAAAGCAAAACTTTTTAACAAATTATTTAATACAAAATTCAAAAAAAAATATTCTTACAAATGAAGCAAACAGATAAAACAATGGTAAATTTAAATGAGAAAACCGTACCTCAGTTAAACGAGATTTGTAATCTATTACAAATTTCACATTTCAGAAATCATAGAAGTAAATCAAAAAAAATTGAAGTCATACAAGAATATTTGCAAAACGCAAGAAAGGCAAACGAAATGTCAATAGCAATGACGTCAAAAAATGCATCGGTTGTGAAAAATGAGAAGAAGAAGAAAAAGATAGTAAAAGGAATTGAAATGCCGACGTCGAAAAAAAACAAAAAACGTTTCGATTGTGAAAAATAAGAACACGACTAAACGAAAAGCCGTTGAAGAACATCAAGTTTCCAAAGAAAAGAAAAGAAAAACTAAAACAAAAACGAGTGATGCACTTCAGATTCTAGACAAACGAGATATATTGAGTGAAATTCAACGAGCAATCGACGAAGGGAAAGGAGAAGAATATGTAGCACGACTCATTACGGAACTATTCCAATCAAAGCCCATAGAACGGGAGAGTGCGATCAAAGGCGTTTTTAAAACTTTTGATGTGGTTCCCTCGTTCAAGAAAATCGATCCGAAATTGTTCATGGAACGGGTGAAGAAAAAAGTATTGGATTTGTTTCGCAAATACATGAATGTGGGACTAAAAAGTAAGATGATACTCCATTGCGTGATGAATAAAATTGACGTGAAGTCCGGTGAGAGCATTGTGAAAAATGGATATTTCAGATCTAACGTCGAACCCATATTTCGAGGTTCAAATTTATCGGATGTTTTCGAAAAGATGAAAGACAAGATGTTGACGTCTCTCGCAAATTATCAACATGAAGGTAGTAATTGGACGTTTGATGAGGTGTTGAAACTCGAAATTCACATAACTACAAATGATTCGTTGAAAGGATCTTCCTACTTGGAATTACCGTATTTCTTGGCTAAGAAACACGCCGTGGTCAACGTGAGAAATAAAGATGATCAGTGTTTTAAATGTGTTTTACCCTGTCAAAATACACTCTGATAGAGTTTCTCGTTACGAGGAAACTTCTAAAAATCTCGATTGGACTGGAGTGACTTTTCCAACAGAGTTAAAACACATCGAACGTTTCGAGGCTCAAAATCCCACCGTAGCAGTGAACGTCTTGGGATACGACGAAAAACAAAAGATCTATCCTCTCAGACAGACTTTGTATCTCAAAAGAGAAAAGACGATTATTTTATTATTGATTTCGAATGGTGACAATCGTCATTATTATTTGGTTAAACATCCGAGCCGATTACTGTCGAGACAAAATAATAAACATAACGGAAAGATATCTTTATGTTGCAATTGCATGAACGTGTTTCACAGCGAAAACATCAGGAATATTGCATTGAAAATCAAGGTGTAGCCGTCGAAATGCCCAAACCTAACACCATCGTGAAGTTTGAAAATCACAATAGAAGGTTAAAAGTACGCCAATTTTGAATGTTTCACCATGAAAATGAGTTCCTGTCAACCCAACGCTCTTCAAAGTTACGTCGAAAGATATCAAAAACACATACCTTCGGGCTATTGCATTTACGTGAAATGCGCTTTCGACTCGCAACACGACATGGGTCCCTTCACCTACACGAAACAGTATGAAAACGACGACGTGGCTCAAAGGTTCGTGGAAGAGTTAGAATCGAAAATTCAAATGTTATACGACAAATTTAAAACTCCGGCAAAAATGATCATCACGTGAGAGCAGCAGGACGAAAATAACAGAGCCACCAAATGTCACATATGCAGACAATCGTTCGATGAGAATTCAAAGGAAAATAAGAAGGTCAGAGACCATGATCATTACACGGGTCTGTATCGCGGTCCGGGTCACAGCAAGGGTAATTTAAAATATCGAGACGCCGTTTTCTATCCGGTGATGTTTCACAATCTCTCGGGTTTCGACAGTCATCTGTTTGTGAAAAATCTCGGCACCTTCCACAAAGAATTGAATTGTATCGCAAACAGCGAAGAAAGATACATTTCCTTCACGAAATGGAAGCTCATGGAGAAGAAAAGAGTAATCGATGGAGAGACGTTGAAAAAAAAAACGAAATTCATTCGTAGAAGCATACGTTTCATCGATAGTTTTAAAGTCATGTCAACCGCTCTGGAAAAAGTAGTCGATAACATGAGCAAGGATAAATTTAAAATCACGAGCGAACATTTCGGAGAACGAGTAGACGTCATGTTGAGGAAAGGAGTCTATCCTTACGATTACATGAACGATCTAAAGAGATTCGAAGACACTGCACTACCTTCGAAAGAAGTTTTTTATTTTAAATTATACCAATCCGACATTTCGGACGAGAATTACGAACACGCTAAACACGTGTGGAAATCATTCAATATGAAAACCATGAGAGATTATCACGATCTCTATCTGAAGACCGACGTTCTGCTCTTGGCAGATGTGTTCGAAAATTTTCGAGACATCTGTTGTCGAAATTACGATCTGGATCCCACTTGGTATTTCACTGCACCCGGTCTGGCGTGGGATGCTCTGTTGAAGACCACTGAAGTCCAATTGGAATTATTATCTGACGTGGACATGTTGCTCATGTTCGAAAGGGCTGCGAGAGGTGGCGTCTCGATGATCTCCCACAGATATTCTGAAGCTAACAATCCCTACATGAAAGAAGGTTTCGATTCGAAATGGTCGACTAAATACATACAGTATTGGGATGCTAATAATCTGTATGGTTGGGCTATGAGTCATCCTTTACCGATTGGAAATTTCGAATGGGTGAAGGAACTGGCGGAGATGCAAAAATGGAGAGACTATCCTTGCATTTTAGAAGTCGATTTGAACTATCCGGAAGAATTACACGATCCACACAATGATTATCCGCTGGCTCCTAAACGAATGGAACTGAACGAAGGAGACGAGGAAAAACTCATTCCCAATTTATTTAACAAACGTAACTACGTCGTCTACAGCGAGAATTTGAAACAGTACGTCGATTACGGGATGAAATTAGTCAACATACATCGCATCATTTGATTCGACGAAGAGCCTTGGATGAAGAAATACATCGATGTCAACACGAATCTCAGAATTCGAGCCGAGAACGATTTCGAAAAAGATTTTTTCAAACTCATGAACAACTGCGTGTACGGTAAATCGATGGAAAACATCAGGAAGAGAACCGACGTTCGACTCGTCACGTCCGAGAAAAGAGCTAAAACATTAGTGGCGAAACCCAATTACAAACACCGAACCATATTCGACGAAAATCTAGTGGCCGTTCACATGCAAAAGATGCACCTGAAGTTCGACAAACCATATTATCTCGGACCGATCATCTTAGATATCAGCAAGCGATTGATGTACGAGTTTCACTACGATTACGTCAAACGAAAATTTGGTGATAAAGCCAAACTACTGTTCACCGACACGGACAGTTTAGTTTACGAGATAGAGACGAAAGACGTCTACCGAGATATATCTCCGGACGTGGCCGAGTGGTTCGACATGAGCAATTATCCTGTCGATCACCCATCCAACATTCAATCGAACAACAACAAGAAGGTGTTGGGTAAATTTAAGGACGAGAGCGGTGGTAAACAAATCGTCGAATTCGTGGGCTTGAGACCCAAACTGTATGCTTATCATCTAGAAGATGAAGAGATCAAGAAGTGCAAAGGAGTTAAAGCGTGCGTGGTGAAGAAAAACATCTCTTTCCAAGAGTATAAAGATTGTCTGTTAGGAAGTGGTCCAGTGTATAAGACTATGAAATCGATTCGAAGCAAAAATCACGACTTGTATACTGAAATTGTCAACAAGATTTCGCTGATGGCCGACGACGATAAGAGATTCGTGTTAGACGATAAAATAAGCACTTTAGCACTCGGACATTGGACTTTGGATCTAATTTTAGATGATATGATTGTGGATGATTGGATTCTAGATATGAGTAAGAATGATAGGATTCCAGAAAATCAAGAGGAATTAGACAGATTCGAGATTATGGAAATCGATAGAGACATCGAGAGTGTTAGTTTAAAAAGAAAAAGAAAAAAAAAAGAAAAAAAAATAACATCATTTTAGTGAATTATAATAAAATAAATAAATAAAAAAAATGTATACGCATTTATGAATAAGAAAATAAAGATATCCATAGAAGGTGTTGTCTTACCTAACGACCCCCAATTCTTAAATTCCGAAAACGTTCAAACTAAGAGAGACAAACTACGTTTGATATCTCTTTTTGTGTCATCTTTTTTTGCAGATAGCGAAAAAGACATATTTGAATATAATAGATATTTGCAGTTGTTATTCCTGTTCAAAAAATTGTCAAAAGATCAAGAGAAATACATTTATGACACGGTATCTAAAAAATTTCATTCGTTAAATCACTACAAAATGATCGAATCTGTTCTACTAAAAGATGGTAATATCAGGATTCCAGAAAATTAAGAGGAATTAGACGGATTCAAGATTATGGAAATCGATAGAGACATCGAGAATGTTAGTTTAAAAAGAAAAAGAAAAAAATAACGTCATTTTAGTGAATTATAATAAAATAAATAAATAAAAAAAAAATATACGCATTTATGAATAAGAAAATAAAGATATCCGTAGAAGGTGTCGTCTTACCTAACGAACCCCTATCCAACATCGATCTGTTGAATGCGGCAAAAGATTTGAAAATCAAAGATTTTCTAGGCGTGTTTTCCAGAGATGCCTTGCCGAAGAGAAGACCTCGACAATCGGAATGCGGAATTTTAAATCTAGATGATTCATCGGGTGAAGGCACTCACTGGGTGGCGTGGATCAAGAACGTGAAGAAGAAAAATTATTATTTCGACAGCTACGGAATCTCGCCACCAAAAGAAATAAAGAACTATTTCAACAAATTGATGGTTCGTTACAACACGGAACAAGTGCAATCACCAGATCAAGTGTTTTGCGGTCACCTGTGTCTCTACGTTCTCAAGAGATGGTCTGAAGGAGATCGATTTCAAGACATTCTCAATGATTTACATTAGAGAAAAATAAAAATAAAATAGTTCATTTTTAATAAACTGCGTTTTGAATATATTTTTTCTAAAAAACAAAAAAAAATCTCACAACAACATGCCAGTTGATAAATTTGGTAGAAGTGACGACGAAAAAGTCAACCTAAGAAAGAAGAGGAAGACGTTCGAAGTCGACAATGGTTACGACGTTGCCAACTTGGACGAACGTTATGTTCGGAGATACGAACCTCGAGAAGAACCTTTGAACATGAACGATAAGAAGCTCTACAATCTCCCCGAGCCGATAGATCTCGCAGATGCTGTGACTAAAAAATACATTGACAGGGGGAACGCTGATTTCGAATGAATCCTGCTAGATAATTATGTGGATAAAACCATGACCGACGATCTCGATCTGAAATCCAAACGTTTGGTGAATGTTGCGAACCACATAGATCCCATGCGGACGACACTCACGCGAGATTTAGCGAACACCTGAGAAATAGATACATTCAGAAAACGATGCACTCGGAATTGAATGCCAATTCTAACAAGATAACGAACGTGGCCACTCCCACGAATCCCAAGGACGTGGGGACCAAACACTACATAGATCTGGAACAGAGAAAGTCTGACAGATGAGAAATGAAATCGGATCTGAATGCGGGATTCAACAAGATATTGAATCTGTCGAAGATCGACGACACAGATGCAGACTCAACCGCGGTCAACAAGGGCTACGTAGATTCTGCCATGATACAATCACAAGAATACCTAGAATGGCAAGTGGATGATCTCTACCTGAACAAAGAATCTGGCGGAACCATGGAGGGTGGTATCAACATGAACGGTCACAATTTATTCGGTCTCGATCACGATCCCGAATTCGATTCCAGCACGGTCAGCAGAAAGTACGTGGATGACAACTCGGTCTGGAGAAAGGGTGACATCATGGAAGGTAAACTAGACATGGGTGGAAACGCGCTCACGAATCTACCGGATCCCGTGAACATGACGGATGCCTGCACCCTGATTTCGGTGGTGGAGAAAGTTAAATATGCTAGACAATTGATCACTGTGTGGGCCAAGGAGTCCGGCACCTTAGATGAGGGAAAAGCTGAGTGGTCTTTCGGAAATGGAGGTAGCGGATCGAAACATGGTCAGGTGGGATATCCCATGCCGCTGGGAGGTGAAATCCTTCGAATGAGTCTGGCTTCTTCGGATTTGAATAACAGAGCGGTCGTCAATCTCATGGTGAATGGAGTAGAGAGCGATAAGAGATACAGCATCGAAAAGACTGAGAATCAACACGCGAATGTTAGCACGTTCGGCACGCCTCTCAAAGTGAACGCCGGAGACAGGATTAATTTCGTTACGAAAACCAATAATCCCGAAGCCGCCACTTCTGTGGTGAGTCTACTGATCGAACTAGTTCCTTTGAACAAACAGTGAACGCGTGGAAAATAATGAATTAAAAAAAAAAATAATGTGTGATTTATTAAAAAAACAAAAAAAAAGTAATTAGATTTAGAAAGATGTTCAATCTCTCTAGATCACATTACTTTATTTATTTTTTTTTGTTTTTTTTTTGTTTTTAAAAAATCATTACTTTTTTTTATTTTTGTTTTATTTTTTTTTCACACACTCATCTCTCATCGAATGATCGACATCTTATTTCCGTCTGATTCGAATTGTAATTCTCTGCCCGACAGGACCAGGGTGAAGGCTTCGTTTTTTCTCGGAACGTTCCTATCGAATTGCATCTTGATCTGAATGTCTAAGATGCTACTCTTGAGTCGTTCACTCTGTTTACTGACGTCGAATACGAACATGGGATACATCGACTTGTATTCGCCGGGAGATATGTTAGGATTGCTCATCAATTCGTCTAGACCGTGATACTTCTTTCTAAAATCAGCGGCATCACCATACAGTCTGCAGAAATCGTTCTTGTCGAACGATGCATTGTAATCGATTGCTGGATATCTCGTGGCATTCAGAAACACTTGCATGTTTCTCGAACTGCAGTGATCAAACAGCGACGCATTCTTTTCCTGAGACCCGTCCCTATCGGTCTGAAACGCAACCACGATGAAACGCGGTCTCTCGGAAGCGGATTTCACCGTCAATCTCCAATCGAAGTGATTCGTGGAGGGAGGAATGCTAGCCGTGTCGCACTGTCTCATTCTAAATCCCACGGGTAATTTACTCTTGGATTCTATGATCTTGTAGAGACGCGCTTTCTCCACGATCAAAGGCTCCACGTTCGGAACGAACCACGATATCTTGTGTAGAGTTATCTTACCCGCATCGGTCGCAGTGAGTCTCACTATTGTGTCATCGTTTCCTTTTCGAATCAACGTCAGATTGTGTTTGAATCCGTACATGATCTTATTGTAATCATCCGCAAATCCGAAGATGTGTTTCAAAGGTATCCTGAACGAAAACGTTCCTTTAGGTCTGGATGTCTCGACGACGTAGTCGAATATCAAGGCGGCGCCGGCGCTAGCAGGGCCGATGGTGTCTTTCACCCACAACTGATTAAGTCCTCTGGATTTCCAAAAATCATCAGGATACGTCAAGAGTCCGAACATCGTGGTGGCCTGACCGGGATGAAAAACAGATTCTATCTCTTGTCCGGATAGCATGTATTTTATATTACTGAATAGATGCATGATGCCATTATTGGCTAGAGTAACCGTGTCGTCGTCGGCGTAGTCGCTCCCATCTTCCTTGGTGAGACGTCCCTCACCACTATGTAACTCTCGCTAGGATGTACGAATAGATCTTGAGTTTCAACATTGATTCTTATCTCTCCCGCATTGTTCAAACTCGTTCCAGTTACCGGTTCGTATTCGTGAACCTCATATTCTTGAATACTTTCATCTTTCACTATGCTTTGTGCTATATCTAGTATATTTGTCATTTTAAAGGATTTTTAGTTTTTTGTTTATTAATTAACTTGCTTTTTTTTTATCTAAAAATAGTTTTAATTATTTTTTATTATTATTTTTTTCTCTCTTATATATATGTGTGTAAACAAGAAAATGTTAAAGAAAGTGAATAAAAAAAATTTTGTTTTCTTTATCAAAACTTTGTCTTCTGTAATTGTTGTTCGTAAAACTTTCCAATGATCTCTTCTCCATCCAAAGCTTCGATTTCGTAAGTCGCCGGATCGGTGTGAAATATTTTGCTTATCACGAAGATTTCCGAGGTCCATCGAGGAGTATAACCCTTTTCGAAGTGCTTCTTATAAGCGTAAATTCTCACTCGATCACCGACCGCAAATTTCGGCGTTCTAGACTTCTTCCTGATCTTAGATCTCTCAGGATATAGATTCGCGTAGACCCGTTTTTCGTTTCGAGGATCGCTAGCTTCCGTGGGAGTCATCTTGATCGATCTGTGTCGGGTGTTGTTGTAATCTTTGACTAGACCGTTCAGAGCGTATATGTATTTCTTGGTCGAATTCGCCGTGAAGTATCTGTGCATCTTTTCCTTCATCGTTCGATTCCAACGTTCCACCACGCTGGCTTTCTCTTCGTTTTCGATCGAGTAGAGGTCGACCAATCGATGAACGTGCTTGCTGTAGAATTCCTTTCCCTTATCCACCCACAATTTACTCGGTTTTCGAGAAGACGAGTCGAACACGCTCTTCAGAGCCTCGGCGACACAAGGTCCCTATTTATTCTTCAAAGCTCTGATCCAACCGTATTTGGAAAACACGTCGATGACCGTCAATAGATATTTGACGCCCTCGTTCCACCTCGAAAACGATCTCATGTCGACCAAGTCGGTAGACCAAATATCATCCAAACCCTTCACGAACACCCTTCTCTTTCAAAATTTACGCACTATGGGTTTGTGTAACTCCTCGGCCAATTCGCTCGTCATTAATTGTTTCTTCTTCTTTTCAGATGTGCTTTTTTTTTTGAACGCCCCATCTGAATCGACGTTTCGCACCGATCAGATTGCCGACCAGCGAACGTTCTATCTTCTCTCTCCTGGTCGGATTCGATATGCCTCTCAATTTCCCCAACATGTTTTTATCGCAGACGTCGTTGCGAGTCTTGGTGTCGGGATGTCTGGCGTAGCACAGATCGTGATCATATGCGGCCGCGTCCACCCTATTCACAGGTTTGCTCCAAGATTTTGGTGTCAGATCGGCGTTGAGTCTCTTGTGCAATTTCGTTCCGGGTCCAGTGAAACTGTGACCGGGCAGATGCATGTTGAAAGGTAGATTATTGATCATTTTATTCACGATGCCTTTACCTTTGCTCGCGTTCTTTTTTTTTGATGAATCTAGTCTTGATAGAACCACACATCTGTCTGTCGTTTTTAGTTCGCACTTCTCTAGAATTACTCGTCTCGGTAACTCTCTTACACTTTACGCAATACATTTTTTAAGAGTTATTAAAATTAATTTCGTTTTTTATTTTATATATAAATTTAATAATTAATTAATTCTGTTCTTATTATATATATTTTTTTTTTTTTTTTTTTTTCAATCGCTGCTCTTGAGTTTTATCATCTTACTGAATTCCACCCTGGCCTCTTTCCTCCCCTTTTCCACGAGAGAATCCTTCATCTCTTCCTTGATGATCTGATGAGTCTTGATTCTCACGTCTTCTTTCATGGCATCGTATTTCGTTTTCTCGCTCAATATCGCAAAGTATTCTCCATCCGATATCCTACCTTATTTCAACGCCATAGAGATCATTTTGGATATCGTGTCGATCTTGGAGTCGGCCAAGACGCGAATCTTGTCGTGTTTCCTTGCCTTCAGATATAATTTCCTACTCAAAAAGTTTCCGAGCGTGCTAAACAATCCGGCGGCGATAGCCACTCCTTCTACGGTCAACACGATCGGAATGCCGACCGCGGTTGACAACAATCTGATGCCAGCCGTGTGTAAACCCATGGAAATCGTGATGAGTGTCGTGTCGATCGCGTTGACAAATTTCACGACACGCGAATACTTCTTCTTGAGGGAATGACGAGAATCTCTCTCTCGAGTTAGATACTCTTGGATTCTACTGATTTGATCGATGCGATACCTCTCTCCTCTTTCTCTTTCTTCTAGCGACGGTGTCATCGGCAAAACGTTGATCAGCTTCTCATCCTCATCGTCTACTAACGTCGGATACAATTTATTTCCGGTTCTCATTTTTGTATTTTTTCTTTCTAATATTAGATAAAAAATTTTATGTGTGTATTTATTTTTATTTTCTATTCTCCCTTATTTTATATCAACGAGAAAACTTAGACATATGCTTCATTGAACAATAATTTCATGATGCATCCCTTGTCTTCTAAAGTCAGACTTCTACGCGCCAATTTCAGTTCTTCCGAAACTGTAGGCTTGTCTTGATTCTTACAGAAGACTAATCTCTTCCAAAGCGTGATCACATCGTCGAATCTAACGCGTTCGAACGCCGGTTCGAAATACTTGACGACCATATCTTCCCTTTCCATCGTCAGACACGAATGATTCTCGTGACCGAAGTCTAGATGATCCCGACATCCCACGCATCGTTCTAACAAGATGGGACGTAGTTCTTCGTTCACGCAGATTGCGTATGCTCTCATCAGCATGTTTAAAAGAAACCTTGCTCTAATAGTCTGGGAAGCGCACATGATTTACGTATTTTTTTTTATTATCTATTCGATTTGATATATTTATTTTTTTAAATAACTATTATTTATATATTTTTTTTTCTCTCCTATATATATCGATCACTTTTTTTTTATTTCCTCGGGTATTCCCACCACTCACGTCAGAAATGGAAGCATTCAATAGTTGTCTGTTAAGTTTTTTTGGAAAAAATCCGGGTATTCCCCCCCCCCCCAACCCCACGACGAGGGGAGATAACTTTGTATGATTAAGTTTATGAGAATCAAGCAATCTGATTGGTTAATTAGCGGAGAATCCAGCAATCTGATTGGTTAATTAGCTGAGTTTGGAAAATCCCTCTATGGGTATTCCCCTACTTACGTCATAAATGGGAAAAACCCACCGCCTCAAAACAATTGCGGATTCTGGACCACTGGTCCAGAATCCGCAAACCGTTTTTTTTTTATGCTAGCTCAGAATTTTGCTCGCGTTCACCAACGATGGATCGATGGTCTGATCTGCGATGGGAACGTTGACAAAAATTTTTAAAGTAAAAAAAAAAGTGAAAATGTACAATTTCACTTTTTTTTTTAAAAACGCGTAACATTCAACGTTCACCACGAGTATTTGAACGTTAAAAGTGCGATCTAGGAGTCACAAAAAAAACAGCAGATTCAAGACCACTGGACATTTTTGTGAACAAGCGTACGATTTAACACTGAATCCCACGTTGGTAAACGCATCGTATACGTATTTTGTACATGTACAAAGTGGTCGTGAACTCTCAATTATCACCTACTGATGTCATTATTCCAAGTGTTTTGTTCGACAGCGAAACACTTGACTTCGTTGACGTCCACAAACACTTGGGATTATCCATCCAATCCAACTTAGGTTGGGAAGCGCATATTGGCAACATTTGTAAAAAAGAGCCTGTGTTAGACCTTCACAGTTAAGAAAACTAAAGCACATTTTCAAACGATAGATTTTGAGTAAGATGTATAATGCCTTTATTTTGCCAATATTGGAATATGGGAGTCCGGTGTGGTGCGGAGCTCCCCAATATTTGATGAAGCGTCTAGAAGATATACACTGTGATGCCGCACGAATCGTATCAGGGCTGACGAGATCAGTATCGCGAGATCGCCTTTTGACTGAAGTTGGGTGGGACAGTCTCGAAACAAGAAGACACATGCAAAAGATGTGTACCTTCTACAAAATCGTAAACAACGATACGCCCGATTATCTCCATGAATTACTACCAGCAAGAGTTCGTGATACATCTGGTTATAACCTTCGAAATTCGGCAAATTTTATGCCTTATTGCATACGAATTGGGCTATTCAAAAGATCATTTTCCCCTTGTGTACAGGAACATGGAATAGTCTACCAGAGTCCGTACGAAACAGCAGTTCACTTTATGAATTCCATAAACTCATATCACCGCCTGACGGGAGACCTCTGGGGTACTTCCGTGGTGTCAGAAAATACAACATTATTCATAGTAGAAATCGAACTGGTTGCAGCGATTTGAGTAGTGATAAGTTTCTCAATTACATCTCCGAATCTCATACTGTCCCCATTGTCCAGCTGTTGTTGAGGACGCAGAGCACTATTTCCTCTTTTTGCCCCTTTTATTCAGACTCTCGCAACGCTCTCATTGGACAACTATTGGAAATTAATGTTAATTTGAACTCCGTTAATATTTTACTGTACGGCGATCCTGTTTTAGAACATAAAACTAATACCTCACTTTTTAATTTTTTTCAAAAATTTTATCGTGACACTCGAAGATTCGATAATGAGTTTCCATCCTAGGTACTGTTTAACACATGCAGTTCATTGCAACTCCTTAGGCGCGTGATTAGGCGGCGAAAAGTGCATGATTACAGAAATTAATATGTAATTACTATTATTATTATTATTAGTGGTATTATTCGCCGCAGTAGTGATATGTCGGTGGTAAGATTTGAGCGCGATAGTAAAAGTATTATCTGTAGTAGTAGCAGTGGTGATGGTGGTAGTAGTAGTAAGAGTAGTGGTAGCTATAGTAGAAACGGAAGTTTAGTGTTATGGGAAGTGCAACCAGTCAGTGCAGCGGATGGTCGACCCACGGCTTTTATTTCGAAGTTAGATTTTTTTGTATATATTTTTTTACATTTCTCTCATTTGTTTGTTTCGCCATTGTATTGCTTTTTGTATCATGTTAAGGGAGCGGAGGTTACACTAAGTGGAAAGCACTTGTCCTCCTATCCCAATTTGCAAATTATTTTCGCAAATAAAAATATGTTTAACCTCATATGACGCTCATGTGGCCCCCTTAACTCCTGACCGTTCCTACGCTCTAAAACCAGTTACAAATCAACCCAAATCAACTCTGTTGAGTGAATATGAAACCAATTGGGTTCATACTCACTCAGCCCAGTTGATTCGGGTTGCTTTTTAACCCAATTGATTTCAGAGTGTATTTAAACGGGCATATGTACATTTCGTTAACAAGTGCGTGTTGCATAGTTGTATTGGGTAACAAGTATATTTGTATTGAACCTGAGACTCTAACTGTAGCAGGGGAAACGTTAAGTGTATGCTATTTATTACGTACACATAGGTAGCAGCATGGGTATCCATTCATATTTCCTGGGCAAAGCATCCCTTGGAGAGATACAGAAAATACGCACCCTCAAAAAATCAGGGGTGGCCAATAGTTTGTAAAGTTCATTATATTTCTTTGATGGGAGGCGCACTATCGTATTTAGTTGGACTCGTGTAGCATTGTATTCAACGACTCATGGTTGCGTTCGTCCGCTCCTCATCCAACTAAATTGCATAGAAACTGGGCATGCTGATCAGACACCGTGCGAAAATGTGCCTTTAAAGGCGACATTAAGTGACTAACCTGTCGCGTAAATAGAGATTTCGACGAAAGTATTTTCTGATTGCGACATAGAGTACTGTAATTATAAAGGGAACAGCGAGTATCGAATGGATCGCGACTGTGTTGTTGTGATCTGGTCGAAATTCGTAGTTCATTCCCTCCACCCACAGGGCAGTAGAATTTCACTTGTCAAAAACAGAATCGGAGGACATTGAATACAAGATGATATTTCCGTTTGCGTTTCTTAATTCGGTGCTCATTTCGCAATATTTTATTTATAAAAGTTCGAACCATTGGAACAAAAATGTGTCGCAACCAAATCTCGATCTGACTGAGAAAGAGATCGGTTTTGCTATCACACTTCAGTATACTTGAGCATGAATACAATGATTTGGGAGAGTTCAAATAAATTTCAAACATGTCATGGTCGTGGCTTGTGAATGGAAAGCATGTTTCAGGTTACTGAAATAGTGTCCACTGAATAGTGTACGCGATTTACCCCGTTAAAACCCGAGAAATACATCATCGGCACTGAAGTGTTCAATGTGTAATTAATGACACAAACCACAACATCCAACACAAAACAACATCAAGCAAGTAAAGTTAAAAAAACAGCCTATGTACGTCCACACACCAAGGACAAAATATGAGAATGTCGTAGAGACGAAACTACAAACGGAAAAAAACTTTAAATCATTTCGACTATGCATTACCCGATGTAATTTATTATTGACAACACACTCGAAGAGAACGATAAGTGCAGTTATCAGCATTTGGTGTGTCCACAATATACAGACATGCCCGTGCCAGGCTTCGCCCGGGGCCAGCCACATCACTTTGGTTGTACTGCAACCAGCGCGTTCCACACTTACATGTAACTGCCGAAAGGAAAGTGAACCACGTAATCATAAGAAATTCAGCTGCAATACTAGATTCGAGCCATCGTTATCCGGCGGATTTGTGGAGGGTTTGATTTCGCGGAGGATCAGAAAAGAGCATTCTAAATTCATCCAAAACATGACTGTGTCCTTCTGGATATACTCAAAGATTCATGCCAGTGTTCGTCTGGGGATAACCCCAGCATTTTGTTGTGCTGTTGCCAGCACGTTTCAATCTTTCATGCCGCTGCCGAAATGAGAGTGAACCAAGTAATCATGAGGAATTCAGCAAAGAATACCAGATTCCAGCCTTTGTGTTTGACGATATGCAATGGTTTAGTGACTTAAGAGTTAGATTCCAAATTGCCAAGTGGAGTTATCAAAGGATCGATTCCTGGCGGCAGGTCAGAAACCAACATTCTAAATTGCTCCAAAGCATGCTTGTATCCTCCAGTATACTCAAGCCCGTGCCGGTCGTCATCTGAGACTCAAAGCAGCCCTTTCGCTGTTCTGTAGCCTGCACGTTTCACCATGCTGAGGGAAAAGTGAACCACGTATTCACGATAGATTCAGCTATTAGATTCTAGCCCTCGTTTTTTGACAGTGTGCCATGGCTTAGTGATTTAGGAGTTGGACTTCAAATGGTCAAGCGGAGTTATCGGGGGTTCGATCCCGGGGGGAGATCAGAAAATAGCATTGTAATGTCCTCCAAAACATGACTATGTACTTCAAAATATACACACAGACCCATTGCCAGTCTTCTTCGAGGACAACCCAATCATTTTCGATGTACTGTAGCCAGCACGTTTCAAACTTTCATGTAGCCGTTGTAGGGAAAGTGAACGAAATAATCATGAGAATTCCACTAAAATATTGGATTCCGCCTATCGTGTTTGACGGTATGTAATGGCCTAGTAGTTTAGGAGTTGGACTCCCGATTGCTAAGCGGTGTTGCCAAGAGTTCGATGCCCGACAGCGGTCAGAAAATGATATTCCAAATTGTTCTAAAACATGGATGTGTCCTTCAGAAGATATATATAGAGGTCCGAGTCCAACCGAGGCCAACCACAACACTTTCGCCGCACTGTTTCCAGTGCGTTTCGCACTCTACGTAGAGAAAGTGAACTACGTACTTATGAGAACTAAAATACTAAATTCGCGCCATCGTTTCGACGGCGTACAATGTAACCAATTTTACCTGCTATCGACAACACACTCGAAGAGAGTGATGAGTGCAATTATAAGCACTTTGATGACACTAGTTTGTGTCTTTACAACATACATACCAACCCTTGTCAGTCTTCGTCCGGGCCATCCGCAGTACTTTGGTTGTACACCCAGCGCGTTCCACACTGTTTTGGACTGGTAGCTGCCATACGGAAAGTGAGCCACGTAACCATGAGACATTCATCCAAAATACCAGATTCAGCCATCGTTCTTTACGGTGTGCAATGGACTAGTAGTGTGGTTTA
Organism: Pictodentalium vernedei; assembly: GCA_031216915.1. Classification (NCBI taxonomy): domain Eukaryota; kingdom Metazoa; phylum Mollusca; class Scaphopoda; order Dentaliida; family Dentaliidae; genus Pictodentalium; species Pictodentalium vernedei. The sequence goes on from CM062297.1 coordinate 314,613,106, forward strand.
GGAGTTAGGCTTCTGGCAATCAGGTGGAATTGCCGAGTGTGCGATTCCCGGCATGGGGATCAAAAACCAACTTTCTTAAGTCTCCCATACCAATGAATGTCCTTCAAAGTACGCATCGCACAAAACCACTGGCCAACACTTTCACACACACACACACACCCGCGCGTACAAACGCATATTCACGTGACGCATCTTAAATTTACTATTTCATCGGGAATCAACCATAAATTAATCCTTTATCCAACATGACTACCAAACAACATTTGCAAAACAAATATCTGAAATACTTGCAATTGTCATTGTTTGCCCTAGAAATAGAGTTTGTGACCTTCGTTGAAACGACTCGATGAGCTCATTCTGGTGAGGAGCCACAAGCTATAATCTATATTTTGAAGGTAAAAACTGAAGAAAAATATTAAAATTTGAATGTTTGATTTTTGTGAATAGCGTTGGTCGGATATGACCGATCCGCTAGTTGCCTGCACTCAAAAATCAGTTGGTTTAAAAATGAACAAAAATCAACTGGCTTGAGTGAATATGAACCCAGTTGGGTTCATATTCACTCAACTAAGTTGATTTTGGTTAATGTTTAACCCAACTGATTTTAAATGTGGTTAGACACAGTTATAATGACACTTTAGAGCTTCTGGTTGCTGAAGCCGTATTTGCTTCATCGCACCAAATGTGTTAAAAGGTTCAACTTACTGGTTGACCTGACCTTATCTCACCGTATGTTGAAAAAGATTAAAAGGCTACGCTGATAGACTTTTCATTCCCCAAACGGGGGTCTAACAATAATGACACACAGTCGTTTCTATAATACTAATCACGTTGATATCAGCGAAGAATAATCAATCGATGTGGGACTAAAGGAAAGAACAGAGAAGATTTCCGTGATTGATCGGGATCCTGAAAGAACGTGACTTTTAATAAGATTTTGTGACTTCTCTTTGACATGTGATTTATCACTCGCTTGTTAATAAAGCTCTTGGTTTATTGAAATTTTGCGTATATTTTGGAAGACGTTTACTCGTCAATAGGAATCAATGTTAATTAAAAGCATGTTCAAAAATCTCTTAAGTGTTGAAATAGACTGATGAACTCCAGACTCGATTTACAAGTTTCTCTCCCGATTAATCAATGAAGTAAGACCTCAAAAGGCAGTAGGTGTGTATATTTCATCTCTGGGCAAAGTGAAACTCTCACTGGTTGTTAAACACCAACTTGATATGGTATCACCAAACCCAAGCTCTCAATCAAATTATGTATAGTCTGTTCGTATGCCCATTTTCCTGACTACCGCTGATATGATGTAATGTCCCTTCACTCACAACGATATACAGATGCCTTTTGTAGTCCGATTATAGATGTTCCAGTCAATAAATATTTAATTATCCCCCGCCAAAACGAAGTTTTCGGGGAATCTAGCAAAGGGGTCCGTCCGGACATTCTTACACGTTCTTACTTGTGGGTTTTTTCCCATGTTAAACCCTAACCCCACAAGGTCAAAAAATTAACCCCACAGTGCAAAAAAATAATCCCACAAGTGGCCACTGTACTAACCCAACCCCACAACTACCACTGACCCTAAACTGTAAACCCCACAATGTACCTCTGCTAAGCCCGTCCGTCCGGGTATAGGGACTATTATTATTAGGGGCTACCTCCAAATTAAGGTAGTGTTAGGGTTAGGAGTGGGGTGGGGGTTAGGGTTAGGGTAGCCCCAGAGTAGGGTTTCAGGTTGGGGGGGTTAGGTCCCGGGGAGGGTAGGGTTGGGAGTCAGGGGTGGGGTTTTAGCTTTAGTAGCCCCAAAACCGAAAAATAGCCCCTAATCCTATTGGTCTGGCTAGGGTGGTGTTAGGGTTAGGGGTGGGATGGGGCTAGGGTTAGGGTGGCCCCAGAGTAGGGCTTAAGGTTGGGGGGTTAGGTCCCGGGGTGGGGGTTAGGGTCAGGGGTGGGGTTTTGGGGTTTATGGTCAGGGTGGGGCATGGTTAGGGTGTGATTTTTGGGTGGAGGGTGGGGTTAGGGTTAAATATAAGTTCTAGGGTGGAGGGGGTGGGGTTCTGGGTAAAATAAGGTTTTGAACTTACAAGATGTTTTTTTGGTAGCCCATAAACCCGAAATGTTGGATCGTCCGTCCGTCCGTCCGTCCGTCCGTCCGTCCGTCCGTCCGGCCGGCCGCCCGTCCGGCCGCCCGTCCGTCCGTCCGTACCAACTTTAGACCTCTGTATCTCGGGCAGTGCAGGTCGAATTTGAATGATCTTTGGAAAGACATATCCACGGGTAACGGATTTTATCCAGTAATTTTTCTAGAGTTATGGGTCTTTTTCGTCTGTTCATCCGTTCGTCCTTAACAACTTTAGACCTCTGCATCTCGGTCAGTGCACGTCGGATTTGAATGATCCTTGGTATGCTGATGGACCATCATAGGCAAAAGGACATTCAAAAGTAACGGGTTTTGATCAATCGTTTTTTCTAGAATTATGGGCCTCTTTCGACTTTTTGGACTTAGAAAGTTTCATTGTCTCCCGAAAAAAATAGTTTTTCGGGGGACTATCAAAATAGCCGGTGTCCGTCCGTTCGTCCGTCCGTGTGTGCGTCCGTCCGTCCCACATTGGTTTCCCGACGATAACTTTAGTAAACGTAGGCCAAATCAATTGAAGTTTGGTATGTAGGTGTATCAACGTAAAATACAGGTACAGTTAAAACAAGAAGCCCTGCCACGAACTGGGCGCTTATCTAGGCTTAATTGTGCGTAGGAATTGCGCGCAATTGCCATATCGAATGGCATCCAAAGCAGGTTCTCCTGGTTACCCATAGCAAACACAGGCAATGTTTCTGCCAATGGGCCTCCAGAGGTCCATTGGCTGAAACATTGCTTGTGCCCAGGCCATATGTACAGAATTTGATAGCCTTACTATGGCCATAACGCGTAGATTAACGCACAGATCGACGTGCTATTTGTGCGCATTTCATGACAGAACTTCCAGTTTTAACTGTAACGTTCGAATCGGGCTGCGGTCTGACAATTTTGCTATAATTTTTTAGGGGTTTACGATGATAAGCCCTGATTTAGTTGTTGACCGAATCAAATAAAATTTGGTATGCAGATGTCTCATCATAAAATACAGGTCAGCTTCTAATAGAGGTTTTGTCCGACATTTTTCCTTTTTCGACTGAAAGATTCTTTTTTTTCAAATACCTCCAATTGCACACTTTTGTCGGGGGACGTGGTCAGGCAGCCTTTTATTCTCTATGGTTTCTGATTAGTCAACCACTTCTTGGGGGGAGGGGGGGGGGGTACCGGTGGCGTTGCACTTTGTTCACCTTGTAAACACCAAGATGTGAAGAGAGTTAGCGGAAATACGCGGTGTGATCATAAATATACAGCTATGAGAGGTCTTCATTCACAAAACAATCATGTCCAGTAGTAATGGTACATGTCATCAAAGATTTAGTCAAGTCAAGTGTCGGTACTTTTAGATTCAGTCGGATGGAGTACAAGACTGAATATAAGCAACCTGTCCTTTGCAAAATGGGGTCACCAGAGGGTGTATTTGCCGAGCTATCCCATACAGTGGGCCAATTTATCCTCTAGGTACATCTTTCTGTTTTGGCTTGAGACTGGTTTCAGACTGAGGTTCACAGAGGGTATATTTTGTGATACTACCCTGCTGTGCAGGATAGCATCACCAAATTCACCCTCTGGGGGATCTCATTGTGCAGATGACAGTCTGCTTATTTCCAGGCTTAACGGAGTATTTCAGTTTAGGCTCGCAAATACGACCAGCTGAAGTATTCCACTCAAATTAATCTAAATATAGGCGATGGACTATTTAAGGGCTAACTCGTCCCGCGTCATAACAGCGTCTGATTCCTTACAGAATAATAAAGTGGTGGCTTGACATCCAAGTTGAGTACACTCTAAAATTAGTTGGGTTAAATATTAACCCAAAACCCAATTGAATTCATATCCACTCAATCCAGTTGAATTGGGTTGATTTTCAACCCAATTGATTGAGACAGCGGTGGCTCAGTGGTTACGGCTTTGATATCAAACCGAAAGGTTTACGGTTCGATCTTCGCCAGGGGTTACTGCGTTGCGTCGTTGGGCAAGGCTCTTCATCCCTTTTGCCTATGTTGTGGCACGGCGGGGTTGTGTACTAAGGCGTTCTGCACGTCGATGGTGCTTTTGTCTTCAACCAATGTGAACCCTGCTTGTGCGGAGTTAGTACGCTGGGGAGTTTGGCAGTTGCCCATTGGTTCTCCCCTGGTACTCCGGCTTCCTCCGACACGAGGTGACCCTGGCCATCGAATGTGTCGTTGAACCCCAATAAAGAAAAAATAAATAAGCCAATTGATTTCAGAATGTATAACTAACTGTATCAATCTGACTTTGAAATGGCATTTACGAGAGATGTAACCTCGCAATCTGAAGACAATGTGTTTTTAACGAAAAACTAAAGCATCGATTTAAATTCTACCATTATCGTTGAGTAATTCTGAAATAGGAAGGGGCGGTTTGACATGTTTTATGACTTAAATGCAGTTACTATTTGCGTATTTGCATTGTAAAGTTCCAGAAAGGAGAGACGTACCTCACATTCTTTTGAAATTTGTTTCTTATTTGAGACATGACTTCTAGGTTTCATGAGAGAATAAAACATGATGTTTGAGGGAGATGTACTTAGTAACTGACAAGGACAACTGAATGTCCCTAATTGAAGGAATCAACCTCATACATTTTTAGCAAACGTTATATTCGCCTTTTCCTGGAAAAAGTATTTAGTAACCTCTTAATTTATCTGTATGGAATAATATCTCTGTAGGAATAATATGTGGAATTATACAAATATGAGCCGTCTACTGCAGTACTATGATAGCACAATGGCATCTTTCGCAATCACATGGCGATCTGGTTGTGATACCCTTAAACCAGTGGGTCTAGATTTCATAAATAAAACTTTACGAAATCAAGGTCAAATCAAGATAAACAAACGAAAGTAGCATATCGGTTCTCGCATTATTTATCAGCATTTCAAACGGGGTAAATTAAAAAAAACATTAATGTTACAGGGAGCGGCACTTGCATGAATCGAGTAATCTGTATGGACTTCCATAGACTTGGTCTGAACAAGAGATAGCTAGGATCGCTCTACCAGATTACTCCAGAACCATCAAGTAGTAGTAAAACCATGTTCCATCCTCAACTTTTATCGTCATAGATATTGACTCTTGGGAAAATTATCTCCCCTTGTAAATACTGGAGTCCAGCTGTAATCCAGTTTACATTGAACCTCTGAAAGGTGTGAATGAAATCTGATCGCCAGGGAATAGTTGTCCGAAGCGGAGAAATCAGCTGAGAATGAACCGACCAGCGCGCGAAAATCGGCATTCAATTTTTTTATATTTTCATTTTTTGCTTCCAAAACATAGGTTATGAACCCTCAATGGAACGTGCGCGTCGCGCTCGTTCCAATGAGGGGTCATAACCTATGTTTTGGAAGCCACAAAAATGAATTTTTAGTTATACGAGGATTTTCTTTTTACTGGTTGACCAGAAATTAATTAAGACGCTTAGGGATTATTGCACCTTTTCATTTGTACTCACGCGAAAATCGGCATTCATTTTTTTTATATTTTCTTTTTTTGTTTCCAAAACATAGGTTATGACCCCTCAATGGAACGTGCACGTCGCCCTCGTTCCAATGAGGAGTCATAACCTATGTTTTGGAAGCCACAAAAATGAATTTTTAGTTATACGAGGATTTTCTTTTTACTGGTTGACCAGAAATTGATTAAGACGCTTAGGGATTATTGCACCTTTTCGTTTGTACTCACGCGGAAACCTTTCTGATATTGTGGACTCGGGTTTTACCTGTTTTTACTACAATAAAATTATTCTTGGTTTTAACATCAAAGGGAAAAAATGGGCAAATGTCAGCTTGTACATTTTTATATGGTTAGATAGGACAATATCTATATTATATGCCGGTATTCGGCCAGTATTGCTAATATGAAGCAAAACAAAATATATTAACCGCTAAAAGCTGACGAAAATGCGATTTTCTATCATTTTACATGGAATTATACAGGAAATAACAGTAGCATTTTAAATCAACGTGGGAAGAATATTGGTCGAATGAAATCGTTCGATAATATCACTAACCGAGAGCAAAAAATTATATTGTTCTTAAAGGATTGATGCGCACAGCGAATATAACTTTCATAGGTTTTATATAATTTTGAGAAATATAAAAATTCCCCATTCAATTAGTGTTATTTTTTGCCAGCCAATTCTTAGCAATCAGGGGAGATAACCTTTTCGTATGTCGATGTGAATGACGAGAAAAGTTGACCATTAGAAGAAACTTGAAAAGCCAAAAATTGTAACAATAAGCTAAATCTGTTCCAACTGAAAGCCTCTTTATTTGGGAGTATGTTAGGGCAGACAAAAACAATAATATCGCTAATACATGTCCGGTGTGGAGGTAACTAATACATGCCCTATGTGGAGGTAACTAATACATGCCCTATGTGAAGGTAACTAATACATGCCCGGTATGGAGGTAACTGCATGACCGGTGTGGAGGTAACTGATACATGCCGGATGTGGAGGTAACTAATACATGCCCGGTGTGGTGGTAACTAATACATGCCCGGTGTGGAGGTAACTAATATATGCCCGGTGTGGAGGTAACTGATACATGCCCGGTGTGGAGGTAACTCATACATGCCCGGTGTGGAGGTAACTGATACATGCCCGGTGTGGAGGTAACTGATACATGCCCGGTGCGGAGGCAACTAATACATACCCGGTGTGGAGGTAACTAATACATGCCCGGTGTTGAGGTAACTAATACATGCCCGGTGTGAAGGTAACTAATACATGCCCGGTGTGGAGGTAACTGATACATGCCGGATGTGGAGGTAACTAATGCATGCCCGGTGTGGAGGTAACTAATACATGCCCGGTGTGGAGGTAACTAATACATGCCCGGTGTGGAGGTAAACAATACATGCCCGGTGTGGAGGTAACTGTGTAGACAGAATAGATAGATGCCGGGGATTCTGAAAAAAAACGAATTCGATAAATAGCTTCCGGGTCGTTCCCGGTAATTCTAATCTTCCGATCAAATCGAACGCATCTCATAATACAATATACACCATTAGGCTTAAAGCACTACGTGCTACTCATGCCGACGGGCTTTGGGAAGAATACGAGCTAATAAAGTCCGTCCATTAAGATCGTTTTCGGTAGTTGTCGGGTCGACTCTGGTATTGAGATATACTTTAAACGAATCGACCGTGCCACCAGAACACACACGCTGTCCATTGAAATACTTTCCGTTGATTAGCAACCACGTTCTCCAAAATAAACCAAGATGGCATCCTCCTGTAAACAAAACGGACGACTGAAACACGTGTCACCCTAACAACATGAACAGCGCACGCGTACTAACACCACATAATATATGACTTCACAACATGTCCGCGTATGCATCCTACCATGCCAACACAACAAGCCGTCACTAGCTCACGTGACTATGACGTCACATGAGATTCATACAAGATGCATAAGTTCACTACTTCTCACATTTGGTGACTTGTAATATTTTGTGTGTGAAAGAAACTTTATCCCAAGGTCATATTTTGTGTTTTCCCAAAAGCAATACGCAAAGCGAGAACACTAAATGCCCAGTAAAAAATTATCTGCAGCACCCATTCTGTTGCTTCAATAACATTTTCCAATCGATTGTTAATTGTTCCAACCAAACTCCAGTTTAATAGAACATCTAATTACCTTTTCAAGGACCCGTTTTTCTCCGATGGTGATCAGCGTGTGATGTGTGTTCCGTGGGGAGCGGGGGGGGGGGGGGGGGGGGGACCAATACATTCTAACAGAAATTTGCCACGTAAAGCTTCGCCGCGTTCCTTTTTTAACAGCGAAAGTTTTTGTCATTAAGTTAAGAATGTTAGCCCCACCTCTATTAAATTTTTGGTATGAACCCTTTAAATAACAAAATATTTGAAGAATGAATGACTTGGAGGCGTAATCTCTAATTGATGAATTCACAATCTTTTGAACATGCACTCGCATGAAAGGAAAAATAAAGCCGGAAAATCTCTGAAATACGGTTCCAGCTATATCTTGATGCTTGGTATTGAAATAGTCAGAAAAGTTATGTATATCATTTCATTTGTAATATTTCTTATTCATGCATGTCGGTCTTGATTCCAATGTTGTTTCATCTATTTCCCTATTGTTGTGTCGGAGATGTCCAAGGTACACACATGAGGTTTATATTCACCTAAATTGCCTGTACAGAATAGACGAATTGTTCGTCAAAAAGTTGTGAAGATAACATTTTGTAGAACTGAAGTGAGGAGAGCTTTCAGTAAAATACTTCACCAAGTAGTTTTGACTATTTTGTTCTTGTCCTCAATTTCTTTCTTAATTTCTTAACCCTTTACCTAACGTGAAATGCAGACGACACTTGCAAAAAAAAATCTTGAATATCTAATTTGTTTTCATTTTTTGGTCTCAAAAACATAGGTTATGGCCCTCGTTGGAACGAGCTCGACGAGCTCGTTCCAACGAGGGGTCATAACCTATGTTTTTGAGACAAATAATTAAAAATAAGGAAAATTAATTGGCGATTTTTGAGAATAGCGCTGGCCGGTTTTTGTCGTTACGTTGGGTAAAGGGTTAATGCGAGTTGCTTTAATGTTCTTCATCATCTTCATTATTTCGCAAAATGAATTCGTAATGATGTTAATTGTTATCGGTAATTAGCGCTTCAGAAAGACGCGTTTGGAAAAAATATACCTTAACTATTCCGAGAACATAATTGTAGGAACTGTTTGAATACTTAGATTAAGTAATGTCATTTATAATTAACTGACTACGAATCATTATTGATTTAAGGTATTTGATTTTAATCCTTCTGTTGAAGATGAATAGTGTTTTTACTGCGAAATATGACAAGAACGAACGAATTCCAACGTGTGTGCCGAGAACTCGTGGACGGGGTTTAACTCTTTCATTTCATAGCGCTCGATAATAATTAAGCACTGTTATTGGTACTAAACGTAGCGATATTATAGTTTATTATATGACTGCGTAATTTAACCGCTAAATATCACATCTGTTTGACGATCTTTACCTGTGTGGAATCCAATTCCGTACCACTATAGTATGACGGACTATTTGCGGGTGCGTTCGAACTCGCATAATTAGCTCCTCCGGTTGCAGAGAGTACTTTACTCCGAGCTGGAATGGGTGCACTCGAACGGCAGTCGGGTTTTTTTTAGCGGATTCATGATATTTTTTTTATCGTATTCATGCGCATCGGGGGATTCCACGGAAGTGTGCATCAGTTACAAAAATAACTGTAAACAAAAATAGGTCTTTTTTACTTCAATCCAATTTACCGAAAAAGGTTGGGGGAATTATTAGTGCTAGCGTTGGCATGCGATGTTGAACTATAAGTCATATAATACACTTTTTATCGTTACAGTGAAGTGCTCTGGGTCGTCGCATATCGTCTCGTTGAGGAGATCTGACCTTCTCAACTCGGCGTGATACTACGACCCAGATTACTTCACTGCAGCGATAATATGTATGTATTTTACGTGGAGCGTGTGTTGTAACGGGTACCTTGAGAAACCGACCACGCACCACTGGCAGGACACTGTCAGCTTGGGTTTGCTGTGTAATACGCCGTTTAGCGATGCTTGGTTGTTTTTGCCACTTGCGTAGGATTCTAATACAATCGCAAAAGAGCTACTAAGAATCGCTAAGCGAGGCACAAGAGGGGATAAGAACATATCGTTTTGGATGAGCCTGAATGTATACTGCGCCAACACACTCCACAATGGAGTAAGTATTATCAGATGTCTTGATGAAAGGCAACGTACTTTCCAGGGGTAAAATTTTCTAGTTTCCACAGGTGGGGGGTGGGGGGGGGGGGGGGGTCGGATAAAATCCCCTGGATCATTAAATACTTAATGACTATAGCATCTATAACCGTACTGCAAAAGGCATCTGTATATCGTTGTGAGTGAAGGGGCATTACATCACATCAACGGTAGTCAGCGCGTAAACTCCAGGAAAAATGGGCATACGAACAGCTCATTACATAATTTGACCGGTGAACTGAGAGCTTGGGTTTGGTGATACCAAGTAGATTTTTAACTTTCGACATGTTGCACCACCCACACACCCCTTTCTCCAAATTGTTTCTATTTTCGACAGTTTCCAACCAATTTCAGACACCCACCCCCTCCCCTTGATGGATATTCATGGTCCTACTCGGTATTCACTACGGTTTAAAAATGTTGACAGGGGTGGTCTCCGTATTTGTATTATTTTCTCCAGTATTATTTGTTCACCGGAAGTTGATGAGCATGTTGTATTGAAGAACGTCTGCAAAATATGGTGAGTTTTCTGAAAGTTTGTGGTCTATTTATACTCGTACTCTCACAGTATTGAAGATTTGCAATTTGAATCATGGGGTAAGGTTAATCGAATGATTACAGTTGGTCAGATGTTTAAAAATGATTTTATTTTCACAAATCCCAGCTTTCCGAGTTGAACATAGAGTTATCTACCTGTATCCATGTTAAACAAACACGGACAATGATATACCAAAATAGGCCAATGTGTTAATCAGGGTGGTAAGGTAGTATACTAGTAAATATTTTTGACAGAATGTTACTTGAACGATTAGAGCATGTGATTATAAAAATGCTTTAATACTTCTATTCTCTGATTTTCTGAGTTTGAATGACTTCTATTTTATTTAGTGTATTTGATTGCGTATACTTTTCATTCTTTAAAGTTTTCTTTAATTTCACTAGCAATTTATATAGTATTTTTCTTCCAATTTGACAATTTGATTTCAAACATTGGTGGAGAAAACGAGTGGAGTGACAAGAAACAGTTTGAAGAACAAATCTACGTCCATTTTACTGCCAATGACTTTCAATAATTTTGAGACCCTATGCACTAACCCATCCCAGTTCATGTCCGTGCATGGCATTGTCTGAAATCAGGAGCGTCAGTTGAGAATAATCAGTTTGAAAATTGACAGATATATATATATATAAAAAAGTGACTAATGACTCATCGAATGATTGTTGCAAATCTATACATTTGACAAAATCAACATTTATGTGGATATACCTGTCCCAAAAAGCCTTTAAAATCATTAAAAGTATGAAAGGAAAAAAAAGTTAGACCATGATAAAAATGAATTCTTGCCGCTCCGGCCACTCACCCCACCCCATCATATGTTCCTGGAAAAACTTTTTTGCCCCTCCTTCCCCGGTTGCCAGTCGAGTTGTTTTCCTCTCTCATCGATTTTGTTGTGATATAACCGGTGTTCTGACGCAAAATATATATAGGTGTGGTATTTTTCATGCACATAGTATCTCACATCTCAACGGGATGGAACATGGAAACTTTAAACCGAATGGAAGATCGGTGCGTTTTCCTTCAAGTCGTATGTGTGTTACTTTGCATTCACTATTTTCTTAAGAATTGAATGCAATTTTTATAATCTTTATTGGAGTATGAGCGTGTGGGAATGGGTACAAATTGTATGAATCCCGAAGGAAATTTACCAAACAACAAAGCAGAAGGACGAAATAAAACATGTACGAACAAACGAGGCGAAAAACCACCCTCACACAAAAGACAAAGCGCACAACTCTGAGTTGAGCACCGGTTTTCGGCACTGACCCAAATTTGTCAAATTACCATCTTTCGCAACGAATCTTGGAATGTTCAAAACAATTTATTTAACATATCAGTAAACTATAATCACTGATCACTGCGAGAAGCGCTAAAAGTTATAAACCCGCACAAACACCGCCCGAATTACATTCTGTCAACTGCGCTCTACCGTAAATGCGGGTCAAAGTTCGACCAAATGTATTCATTGGAAAATGAATTACATTTGGTCATGACGTTTTCATCCAGCTGACCAATGGGAATTGAGTATTTGGACTCAAAACGTATAACTACATTAACAATGTAATTATTTCCTTTTCCATGCTGGTGATAATTTGTGTACATAGTTTGCACGCATCAACTAGCCATACTGATTCTTTTGCATCACATGTCTTGCGTGATGACCGACTTTTTCCAGAAGAATTACCGGCTACACACCACTTTCAAAGCCACAGAAATAAGGAGCACATGTATAACATTTAAACATGTACAACCCTCACATGACATTTTTGCTACAACCAGTGTAACACCATTGTGATCACAAAATTGGACCGATAATTTTGATCGGATCGCCTCCGGCTCGCGGTCCAAATTCTCCGTCCGTTTTATTCTCCTTAACCCTTTATCCAACGTAACGGCCAAAACCGGCCAGCGCTATTCTCAAAAATCGCCAATTAATTTTCATTATTTTTTCATTTTTGTCTCCAAAACATAGGTTATGACCCCTCGTTGGAACGAGCTGGTCGAGCTTGTTCCAACGAGGGGTCTTAACCTATGGTGTCTTCCCACTAGACCAATTCCCTTTAGACCAACTCCCACTAAGCCAATTTCCAAAAGACCAATTCTCCTTCCCCTTAAATATATCAGTCGGGAAAGGCGAGGAAAGAGTGTGCAAAATGTGTAACTCAAGTGTAATGGCGACCCCAGAACATTTCATTTTAGAATGCCCTAAATATTTGTTTGGTAGAACAAGACGCCTTGGGAAACTAATGGAAAAATGCAATGAAAATATAAAGGAAAAGTGGATGAAGAATGACATAAGTAAAAGGGTCAATGTTATATTTGGGGAGATCGAGAAGGCGCCAGTGGGGGGAATTATTAACAGTTTTTGACTGAATGGTGGGATATTAGGAGAGAGAGTAGGGAGGAATACCTGAACGGGTTAATGTAGGCCTCCTCGTTAGAGGACTGCGACAAATCAGCGGAAGGCCGAAGATTTATTATTATTATTATTATTGATATAAAATTATTTTAAAAGTAGAACACATGAGTTGATCTAAGAGGAATTGGTCTAAGGGGAATTGGTCTTTTGGGAATTGGCCTAGTGGGAGTTGGTCTAAAGGGAATTGGTCTAGTGGGAATGAACCTAACCTAAGTCTTTGAGACAAAAAATGAAAAACTTTTGTTATTCAAGAATTCTTTTGCAATTGTCGTCTGCTTTTCATGTTAGGTAAAGGGTTAACGCTTTATTGACTATCGAAACCTTTTTTCATTCGTTTTTCTTGATTCAGTCTTGATTTTGCAAAATTTCGTTTATGAAATTAGGACTGATCTGTGTAAGTACGTCTTTATCCGATCTCGATGGAGTCGCAAAAGGACGCCTTTGTGAGCACAGTTGGCCTAAAGTATACACACAAAGCGCTATTCGAATTTTATTCTTGCAAACCACGACTTCGGAATCTTCCATTGGGACGTGCTGATCGCGTTCGTTCCAAGAAGAGTTTCAGTCTATGGTTTGGAAGAAAAAGAATTCATTTTGGACTCACTAGAAATCCAAGGCGCACAGATAGTACAGTCATCGCGGCGTTATGAAGAGAGCCAAGAAGCGCCAAAAATAACTAAGGTTATAATGTATTGAGAAGTACATGAATAAACAACAGAAAAAAATGTAGGCCTATTACTGTCTTTTCAATAACCTCCAGGGGTAAATAAACACGGAAATAATACAAAATCAAGAAAATATCTTTTAATTTGCAGATCCCGATAACTTGTAATATGTTTAACTTCCCTGTCGTTACGTTTCTGTGATTTTAGCTGACTCGAAAATTATATGAACGGGTTTTTTAATTCTCTATGGGAATTTGTGTGTATTTTCGGAAGAGCGTCCATTTTGCAACAATGCACGAGTGACGTAACAGGGACGGTCCATTCGGGAAAAGGTAAAATTTGAATTTTCACGGCTTGCCTTTGTAGAAGGGTGCTACTAAATAACGAACACAAACTAACACAAAGAAAACAGGTAAAAATGGCAAAATATAGGCTAATACAAGTTTTAAACGGGTAGATGGTGTGTGTACGGGTATGTTTTACTCATGTGTGAAATTTTATCCACTCTTTATGATTATTTTGGTCATTAAGAGGATTTAAAATGTGTTGCGTGACTCAGAGCCTGTGTTACAATGTCATACTTCACTTAAACGTTGTTAGACAAACAAGGGGATTTTGACCTAAAACTTATGGATAACACCCTCCCAGAATGCAAAGAAGCAAAATTCCTGGGCATCACCATTGATCAAAAATTGTCCTTCAACAAACATACCGACGACATGGCGAAAAAAGCCACCAAACGAATTAACTTACTGAAAATGCTCAAGGGAACTTCATGGGGAGCCAACCAGTCCACCCTACTCAAACTTTACAAAGCCTTTGTGCGCCCAGTACTCGAATACGGTGCAATCATACTAACTGACCTCAACCAGACTAATATGGAAAAACTCCAGAGGGTCCAAAATCACGCGCTTAGAGTTGCCCTCCGCGCCCCATGGGACACACCCATAAAAACACTCCACGACAGGGCCGATATCCCCACCATTAAAGACCGCCTAGCCACCCTGGCCGCGAAAAATGACCGGTTAGCCGACAGCGAACTAATCTCCGAACTTGGAGTAATTTGCGAAAGCCGACAAAAGCCCAAAAATTGAAACCAAAACTAAGACCGCTCGAATAAATTACAAGGTGAACTGCGATCCCCAACGCCCCCGAATACCCCTAAACTAAATTAAACATAAATAAGTCCGCAACCAGCGAAGGGTACAACAGGAAAGAAACACCCTCGGGTGTGGTCTAGTGTACTAGACCTGTTGCCCTCCCGCTGACAGCCTCGGAAGCTCAACCTGCATTAAACGATCGCGATCCCCGGCACCCTCAACTTCAAATAAACTTAAACTAACCTAAATAAGGACACTTCCAGCGAAGGACACAACAGGAAAGAAACACCCTCGGGTGTGGTCTAGTGTGCTAGCCCTGTTATCGTCCCGCTGCAAACTAGGAAGTTCAGCCCACTTAAAACGCTCGCGATCCCCTGCACCTTAAAACTAAATAATAAATAGGGAACGATTGGGGTCCCAACCACGAGAGTATGTTACTGCTCTTACGAATGTAAAGATTCGTGCATTTCATACTCTCCCCAATAGCGACAAGCACACACACAGCACAATACCACACGAGAGTATGTTACTGCTCTTACGAATGTAAAGATTTGTGCATTCCATACTCTCCACACACACACAGCAGATACCATAAGGACACGCAACTAAAGAGGTGCTACTTTTATCTCTAAAGTTTACATATTCTAATGAAAACTAATTCTACCTTCTTCTTTTAAGCAGGTACACAGAAGATGCCTTTTGACCAGCACCCCAATAACCGCTACAGACAGTCTAACCGTTATGGAAACAGTCACTCCCACGGTTCCTGAACATGCTCCGCTCCATCACTAAAAGTGGTCAACCACTTTAAGGGAGGCGAGCGTTGGTCCTGCGTCCCGCCTCTGCCCCTTTTTGTGAGCGCATTGCGCATCTTTTTGTCCCAATCCAATAGGATTACAATGCAGGCCTGCCCCCGAACCAGGGAAGTTCGGGTCTTCTTCTTGGTGGTCCCCGAAAGGGGTCGTTGTTGTTTTCCTTCAAAGAGTCCAACTATAACAGAGACAGCCTGAGGCAGATTATACTTGCCAGTGATGGCCATCACTCATTATCATCCTCGAAGCGGCAGACTATACTTGCCCGAAAATCCAGATCGACTGCACCCTCGGGGAGAGGTAGTACCTTTGTGAGAGGACCCAACCTCCCACACTGGTCCTCACCCGAGGGTCCAACCGACTTCAGTCAACGAGACCGCCTACCCACAAATGGAGACACCTGCTGAGTACCGGATCCTTTTCCTCCTTCAACACGCCTAGACATGTGACAGCCATCATATACAGCTACCGAGGGTCGAAAGGGGCTTGTCACCCATACCGTCCCTTCGGCGTGCGAAATCATCATTTCAAGGAGTCCGGTTTAACTGGTAAAGTGCCAGACCAACTGTAGTGCCAGAGTTTGTTCACGTGGATTTGTCTTGTTGCAATTTATTGGAGAATCCCTGTGAACACTCTGCAATGGATTGCAACAGGACGACTCCATATGGACAAAATGTTTTCTTGTTTCAACTGAGTCTGAAACATATCCACAGAACATGAAAACTTTTAGTTGTGGTACCAATACCTTCCAGTGAGGCCACTGTATGGGCTTCTAGCACCCAATCAATAAACAAAACGACATAACTTGTACTTCTGATCTATTATTATATTATTGTCAACTATTACTATGTTATTTGTTATACTGTACACTTGACTGTAAAGGTGTAAAAGTACAATAAACTGAATTGAATTGAATTGTTGATTAGTCGCAGTTGATCTGCCCTACTAAATAACAAAAACAAGAAACGACAGTGGATAATTAATTAGCCGTCAATATTGAATCGGATTACCGCTTGTATAAATGGTTTGAAATTTTGTCTGTTTTAATTTATTTATTACTTCTGTTTGCATGACAATTCACGTCACCAATTTACCTGGGCTTTGGATCGGCATGTCAACATAAGTTTAGTTTAAATAATATTTTATTGAAAAATGGTTGGTTCTTACAGACGTACAGTTCTCTTGATACGTCTTAGTACACACCGGCGCCGTTATTCCAAGAATGCAAAGTGGATCAAGCCATCATCAGGGTCAATGTTTTGATCTCCAACTTCAATGTTCTCGCCCCCCCCCCCCCCCCCCCCTATTCCCCAAAACATGCAATTAAAATTAAGTAAAAATAAAAGGGAGACGCAAACATATCATGTTGTGAAGCGCATGACGAGTCACCGCTTGTGACTCTCCACTTATCTGTGTGTATGTGTGTGTGTGTGGGGGGGGGGGGGGGTGAGGGGGGTATATGTGTTTATGAACCAATAGGACGACGTTTCTATCCTGGCCCGCACCATTTGCGTTCTTTCATTGGGCAAAACACGTGGGTGCACGGTGGCTGTGTACTTTGACGCACTGCACGCCGGGTGCGCTTGCCTTCAACTTCTGTTAAACCTGCTTCGGTCGGGGTAGTAAGTTGGAGAGCCTCACAGATGTTCGCCGTTGCTAGGTGGTTCTCTTCGGTTACTTCGACTTCCTTCACCCCTAAATCTGTCCGACACCATATGACCCTGGATGTTGATAGTCTCGTTAAAACCCAATAAAAAGATAAATGAATCAACAAATGTGTGCGTGTATGACCCTGGGTTGTTTGGTAGCTAAGTCATAATTATGAGATAACTAAGTCATAATTATGAGATAGCTAAGTCATAATTACGAGATACCTAAGTCGTAAATATGACATAATAAGTCATAATTATGAGATAACGAAGTCATAATTACGAGATACCTAAGTCATAATTATGACATAGGTCATAATTACGCGATAACTAAGTCATAATTTCGAGATAACTAAGTCATAATTATGAGATAACTAAGTCATAATTATGAGATAACTAAGTCATAATTATGAGATGAATCCAACTGCATTCCACGTGACACTGAAGTGCGACACCATTGGCCTTTTGATATGACTGCATCGATAATGTCAGTTTCATTCTAGCGGTAAAGGGTGACCATTTGCGCCAGCTTTTCGAAAATGTCAAAAAAGCGTACAGTTTTTACACCGCACGCGATAAACTTCTATTTTATGGTTATCGGTTTTACTTTCTCCCTCTGCTGCACACTGATAGTTGTAGGCCTAAACCTTGTCAGATGTAGACTTCATGTTCATAGGCCTACGTGTTCGAATTTATTCTGTTTTCTAACTGGAGAATACATTCAACTCCCCAAGGCAAAGTTACAAAAGGGGAAATTGTTCCCGCTATCATTTACGTTTACGCCTTCGAAAATTCCTTTTGCTTTCGGAACAGCGGCGAAGATAGCTTTCGCGGGTTTGTGAATTTTGGAGGGGAGGGGGGGGGGGGGGTCAGACATTTTCCGACGGGCCAAAACAATTTCCCCCAAAATTTAGACTTGGAACACTCCTTGGAAGCGAAAATTATACAATTCTGCCGTTCAAGTCCGGGAAATTACCAAACATTCAGTCGAAAAACAAAGGTTTTTTTTTTGGCCAGAATAATATTAAGCTTTCTTGTGTTATCCAAATTTATACAACAAAGATGACTCAAAATCTTTATACCGGTCCAAAAATTTTCAGATAAAATTGGTGGGGGGTGGGGGGGGGGGGGGGGGGGGCGTCGCCCCTTCGACAGCCCCTATTATTTACGCCACTGTTTCGGAATATGAAATGGTTATCCCGAATTCGATATGACTCAATTTTCTAAGCATTACATGATTGGGTGGGGAGAATTTCGATGTATAAGATAAAATAAACTTTTTTTACTTTTTTTATTGGAGCTTTTCAGTCTAGACTACTGTGGACCGTGGTCCAAATATAAAATCAAAGTAGGCCTATAACTTCAAATCGAAAACAGTGATGACGTTCATGTACACTGTGCAAAATGTGAATTGAAGCCAGTCGAGAAAAGAAGGAAACGAAGTAGCAACAAGCCTTCACTCCTGATCATCAAGTGCATTATGGTTGAAACGCACATGCACATGCAATGGGCGTTGTAAAAACAGGCAGTAATTGTCGTTAATTGACAATGACACTCGTGGGAGTGAGATGAGGTTACCTAATCTTCAGGCAGAATATTGGTAATGGTGGCGTAGAAAAGGTGTGTGTATGTGTTGGGAGTTGGGGTTGGGGGCTGGTTCGGCTGCAAAGCAATGCACTCCCTCATAAATTATCATGTCAGAAGGTTTGGGGGCTTTTTATGGTAAATGTTTGAAAAATAATCGCGAAATATATTAATGTTATTTTGGCCAAAATACATGTTTTAGACTGAATTTTTAGCAATCAAGGTGCCATTCAACAAAACATTTAGTGCTATATGGAACTCAAACTTCACACCTGAATTTTCTGTGTAAACATGACAATGCGTGGCTTTATTTTTCTCAACTGGCCTTCTGTCTGTTGCTTTCAAAAGACTATGACGGGATAACTTTAATGTTTATAGGCCGATCCATGTTTACAAAATAAAACATTATCTTAAATTTAAAACTGTCTTTAACCCGACAACGTTATTATTATTATTATTGGTTTACTTTACGGTATACATAATACAGAAAAATGTACATTAAACACATTGATAATAATAATAAAAATAATAAATAAATAACAATTGCGTTTGTGAACAAATACAAAAATAGTGTATACCGTAGGGAGATGGCATAGCCAGATTGGTTGTCTGCCTGTCATCCCGTGTTAGCTATACAGTATCAGCTTGTGTCAGGCCAACAATAAGAAATATAAACCAACAGATAGTTATTTACATGTACTATGTGTACTTATATATAACTAGTTATCCTGTCGACTTTTCCGTGGATGCTTCCAATGTGGGCATTGTCTTTTGCATTATTAATGATTGTGATCTGAAAAGTAAGCAGCCCACATCGGAAGCTGATGACAAGACCCAGAGTCAGAGAGCGAAAACTATTTTATTTTTTATTATTATTATTATTATTATTAGTCATTTATTTATTTATTTTTTTAGCCAGATCAGAATGTGTAAGTAAATTAAGGCTGTGAAAAAGCCAAATTCCCGAGCTATTAATACCATATAATTAGAAAGGACGAAACGATAGATTAAGTACCTAAGCAATCTACGCTGTATGAGTTATTACAGTTTACATTAGCATCATACGATCTTGGCAATTTTTTTGTCAACTCCTTTCTAAATGTGCCTCTAAGTGGGATATTGCGCAGTCTTTCATCCAGTCTTTTCCAAATTTTCGGGTAAGCGAATGTTGGGAGGGCATCTAGAGATCTTGTTCGAGATCTTTCTTCAAGAAACATGCCAGATTGTCTGGTGGATCTTCCACTTCTATTTTCCACAGCACTGAACAAATCATCAAAAGACACGGGGAGTTTATTATTTCTCCAGTCAAATAGAAGCAGAAACGTATGGAGCACAAAAAGATCGCTAACCTTTAAAATTTTGTCTTTTTGAAACAAAGGATCTGTGTGAGAGTTATATCGTGAATTGTTTAAAATCCTTATAGAGCGTTTTTGCATTAAAAACAACTTATTTATACCTTTCGAGTTACCCCAAACATGGATCCCATAAATCAAATGACTGTGCACTAAAGTATAATACAACGTTTTCATTGCAGCATGTGGCAATAAAGTTTTTACTTTGTTAAGAACATAATTTGGCGAGCTATTTTTGCGCACAAATTAGAAATTTGAGTCTTATATGAGAGATGCTCATCAATATGTATGCCTAGAAATTTTAATGACGATTCGTTTTGGTCAGACGCAACTCTATCTATTTTCTTATTGTTTATAACTACGTCACTGAGAAGTGGAACTGCTCTCTTATTGCCGGGGTTAATGATGACAAATTTGGTTTTAGCAGTATTGAGGAGGAGGAAATTAGCCGAACACCACCGAGAAATCTTTTCTAGTTGAAGGTTAATATAATTTACAAGAATATTTACGTCTGGTCCCGACGAATACACAGTTGAGTCGTCCGCAAATGACACCAGATTTAGGGATGTAGCCTTACAAAGGTCATTAACAAACAGCAGGAACAAGGTCGGCCCTAAATTAGAGCCTTGCGGCACTCCGGAAGTAACTGGGATTGTGGATGACTCATTATCTCCGAACGCAACGTATTGTTGCCTATTGGACAAGTAACTCTTGAACCATTCTAAGCTGACCCCACGAATGCCATAATATTCCAACTTTCTTAATAAGATACTGTGATTTATTGTATCGAAAGCCTTTGAGAGGTCAAGAAAGACAGCGAATGTGTTGCGTTTACTTCCTTTATTATTTTCCCCAGCAATATGACTCAATAATTGGAGAACGGGGTGAATTGTGGCATGATTTTTTACGAAAACCGTATTGCTGAGGGGTTAGGATATCAAATCTGTTTACAAAATTTATAAGTCGATCAGACATAATTTTCTCCAATACTTTAGAGAAAGTAGGTAAAATACTCACCGGCCTATCGATAATTATTGACGTTATGTGGATCGCCAGATTTGTAGATCGGAATCACTTTAGCAATTTTCATTTTGTCGGGGAAGACACCCTGCTCAAATGAGCTGTTAGCAATGTGAGCAAGCGAGGGCGCTATTACGTGAATTATATGTTTAACTAGGAAAGAGGAAATGTTGTTGTGATCTCTGCTCTTTTTGGATTTCAGGGATTTTTCAGTATCAATCACTTCTTGTTCAGTAGTTGGATTCATGAAAAAATTGTTAGTGTAGCTGCCAAACATGGTATCAGTGAAAGAATTATTAGATCTTACTATCTGATTTCTCGTTTGGTTTCCTATATTTACAAAAAAAGTATTAAATTTACGAGTAATATTAACTGGATCACTGATACGTTTATTCTCTACGGTTAAATGAGCAGGCATTGACGAGTCATTTTAGCCTTTTTTATTACATCATTTAGAATTGTCCATGTATTACTAAGATTATTTTGATTTTCATGTAATATTTGTTTATAATACAGCACTTTGCTTTGTCTTTTAACTTTATTGAATATTTTACAGTACTTTTTGTAGTTACAGGACGTGGAGAGTGTATTATCACTAAATCACCCACAGAGTGGAGATTCCACCCGAGCAATATTTGCAAATTTGTTGCAAAGCATCACCAGCACCAGCAAAGTTTCAGCCAATGGACCTCCGGGTTAAACCCGGAGGTCCATTGGCTGAAATATTGCGTGTGTTTTTTGTCGATATATACAAAATTTGGAAGTTATAGCTTGGGTGATAACTCCACTCCGCGGGTGATTTAGTTACAATCCACTCTCCACGTACTGTACTTACATTCTGCTCACTTTGGGACTTCAATTTTCGGTGATAAAATTTCATCTTATTGTTTGAGGATACTAAGAGACCCCTGGACATCCAGGGCTGCCGTTTTACGAATTTACTATTCAGCCGAATTTGTTGCAAGGGGAATGCCTGTTCAAATGCATTACAAAATAGATTCATAAAAGTATCATAAGCTATATTTGGACACGATGAATCAAAAACAGGTGTGAAGTCATACTCTGATAGAATATTAATAAAATCTTGAACGGTCCCCTGATTGATTTTACGTCTTAATACGGAAACTGGGTTAACGGTCTTCCTGTGCTCCATTTCGGTCAGAAATGTGCCAAAGTGATCAGACACGTCACTTATTATAATTCCGGAATTAATGTTGTTGGTTATATGGTTTGAATAAATATGATCAATCAGTGTAGTCTGGTGATGAACGGTAAAAAACCTTGACTAAACATTAGATCTGAATAGCTAGATGTTTGCTGATGAGACTCCAACTTTAAGAGATCTACATTTATGTCTCCCACAATGTACGACGGTTTCTTTTCTCCGTTGCGTGCGTCTGTAATACAATTTAACTTAACTAGAAATAGGTCCAAGTCAGCTTTAGGGGGCGTATTTGGTCTATAGATAACTCTAATTAGTCGAGACAATTTGCCACATTTAACTTCCACAAAAAGGGATTATATAACATGCGGAATAAATATTGTCAAATCTTCTCGTACTTTGTAGCTAATATCATCTCTTATATAAAATCCCACCCCGGCTGTCGTCACCACTCGGTCTTACGTTTTTCAAAAGGTTATGATAACCAGCTAAGTTGTATGACATATTGGGAGGCGGTTGAAATATTTCACTCAGGGCTATGATATCAAATTTGTTCTCCGATTTCTGAAGAGAGGATAAAAGGTCAGTTAGGGAACACAATGAGCAGTTAGGCTTTGGACATTGATATGGAATAATGAAAATGTATGCCTAAAGTTACCAATAGACGACTGAAACTCATCAGGTAGGTAATATCTACATGCAGAATGGTCTTTAAAAGGCGAATCGTCAGCGTCATTTATGTCGGCACATTTGTTGTTACATAAAGTTACGAAGTCAAATTCCATACCGCTCTGGATCTCGTCTTGAGTTATGTTACCCGCCATGATATTTATCTAGGTCGACAGGACTAGTATTGCTGCAAATATCAAGTGATTTGTTTTTAATTAATACAAAGGCTGCTAAACAAAGGTTTACAATGCTGTAAGAAAATATTCTTTGGAAATTACTGGTCATTTGAAGTGTTTCTCATAGTCGGACACAATCGATTGAATGGATGGTAAAACGGTGAGTACACGTGTATGTAGAAAATATAAACGTATATACAATTATGCACGCTAAGGGCTGCCTAAAATTTAACTCCATTTGTAAGGAGTTGCCCGGCGGTCGCGGCGAAAGGGTTATATTTTGCATGACATGTAGGGTACGAGTGTTCACTCATATAAACTTGCTCACCAAAAAGTGGTTATTGAGCAAATCTTTTATATAATATCTAGACTGGGCATTCTCACAGTTAACAATGGTGCATTGTGGGTAAATGTACCCGTAACGAATTTCTTTTTAATACTGAACCTTTACTTATTTAGATATTTATATAGGTGGAATTAGCGACTTAAACAATTCGAACTTTATGAAATCGATGAACCAAGGTTCGTAACTCCGTCACAGAATTTGATGGAACCAGTTTTAGAACTTGATTAAGAGGTCATAGCTAGATTATCTGGAAACACAATTAAGATTATCTGTATCCACTGGTGTCTAAAGCCACACACCTATGCACAAAGGTCAATCGCGACCGCGACAGCCGTTTTGTTTGATGACCATAGAATTAACTCGTTCTGAATGCCAAAACGGTACAAATTTGATCCCCAATTCTAAAATCTGTCGGGAATTTTTTTGGTCGGTCGGAAACTTTTTGGCTGTCACCACACACACCGGAGAGGTTTTCTACGATGGCCAAGGGTTCTTTTACAGAAAACGCGTTTGACTTCACGTCAAACCATTAACAGAACTTTGTCCGGGCAGGGCGAAGGGTTGGACATTTCTGGGCAGTTAAAAGCAATCAAACCGAGAACTTGCACAGAAAGCATCTGCGTCTTGATAGAGCGATTTTTATGAAAACAATCATGTTATCTAGCTATTGGACATCATTGTGATTTAAGATTTTGTTAAAACTCACCTTTAGCTCAGCTCAGTGACGGTGGAAAAGAGGGGGGGGGGGGGGTAGCTAACAAATGGCAGACAAATTTGGGCTTGTTGGAAAATTGTTTAGGCTTTCCTGTAGTAAAATATTACAAACCTACAAGGAAAATTAAAGTTGTTTCGGCCAAAACGTGTGTTTTTACGATTAACTTTCGATAATTAACCCATATGAAATACCAAAACGATAGAAGTTTGTTCCTAAGTTTAAATTCTGTCGGGAAATCTTTTTCTTGTGTCGGAATTGAAAGTTGGGGTACGGTGGGTTGTCCACGCCTAGTCGAGTTGTAAGTTATAACATTATGCGTCGATTTTTATAACATAACGGGTTAAAAAAAGTTATAACATTATGCGGAGTTTATAACATTATCGGTTGTTTACTACATTTTTTGTAACATTATGCGTTGGTATAACATTATGCGGCGTTATAACATTATCGGTTGTAACACCACCTAATCTGAATATCCCTCCCCTTATTGTGATACACATAAATGCCCCCCCCCCCCCCCAACCACCGCCACCACCAACCCAACACCGTTTCTTGATACACACGCACATATGCGTCGAAAATGACCAGCCCCCCCCCCCCCCCCACACACACACACCAACCCCAACTTTACACATATTTTTATGTCACTGGCTACAATAGCGAATCTTCCCGTGGAGTCCCGGGAAAGTGTTAGAATAGGACCCGGCAACCAGTGCCTATGCCTAGGGACGGTCCTCCGAAGTGAGGAGCATTGGGGAGTATAACTATTAACGCCTGGTCGGATTTGCCTTTAAACTTACAGTACCAGTGGAAATAAGTCGCAAAATAACCACAAAAAAGTCGATCCCATTTTCTCTCTGGGTATTTTTCCCAACCCTTGAATCATTTCTTGGGAAGCTTTCCCTGACAGTTTTCCAAGAAATGATGACAGGGGGTGGATTATCAGCAAAGGGAAAATGTAAGGGAAATTTTGTAGTGGTTATCCTACAACTTACTCCAGCTGGTATTGTATGTTGCTTCCGACGACAGCCACAGATGCTGGAAGTGAACTTAAAGCCGAAAACTAACAAACAAATCCTAGCGATTCACAGGCATCCGCACCTCCCCCCCCCCCCCCCCCCCAAAAAAAAAAAAAAAAAAAATTACCTCGATGTTCAATTGGAACACCTTAATCTATAAAACAACCAAATCCGTTCAGCGTAATGTGCACCAAAAAGACAGTTTACAATGGTTTAATGTAATAACTGTTTATTTTGTGAATTACGCCGATTGGATTTGGTCGCGTCATTATTTTTTTATAAAAAAAAAACCATGTAACTCGTCCTTTGAACAAACTAGAAGAGCTCGATCCATTGAGAGGTTACCTTATGCAGTTTATTTTAATGGACAAAATGATAAAAAGTAAAGAATAAAATGAGGTAGTCTTCATTATTTATTTATTTATTGGTGTTTAAGGTCACTTTTCTGCAACTATGGCTAATTGAGTAGTCTTCATTAGGTAATATGTTCACGGAAATGACAATGAAGAGAGATTGATAGAAAGTGAAGTCTAGGGTCTGTACGACTTATTTATGCCGTTCGCCTGGAACTATTGTGCTTTTATTTGATTGCGAAACTGTCGAGCCTGTCAGAAAATATCTGTCAGGTTGTCCCTCGTGGTACAGAATTCATTTACTTATTGGTGCTTAGCGCCACATCAGCATCTAAGGGCATATCGTGATGGTAGCGCGTGGTACTGAATGTGATTTGGAATTAAAAATGCACTTTCCGCGTCCGAGTTCTATTTTTCAATATTACTGCGATGACCTTGACATAGTCCTCCTTGTCACTGCTTGTCACTTGGAAATTATCGACACTTCAGAAACGAATTTCGTCGAATGAAGCATTTCTGTTACTTTCTCATTGTTATCCTCATAGATGATTACTGTATATCTCACCACTTAGTTTCATTTGATTTTCCAGTGTCGTTTTATCCGTTCAACAAGAGTTTTATTGGATATTACTTTTAACGGTTTGCAGATTGAATTCTACTATCGGCTTTTTTCACAATAGTACTAGACTTCGTGTGTGCGTACAGAATAGCGAAGTCTAGTTTACTGGACTAGCACCTCCTCACCCCCCCTCCCCACGCCCCCCCCCCCCCCACACACACACACACACACACACTCACCCATCGACGAAAAGCTGTCTATGCCCCTGTTCGGAAAACAAAAGAAAATTTTCGACGGAGCAGGGCTGCGGCGCAAACGCAAAAGACAACAAACAATTTCCTTTCTTGTAAATTTGGCTCGGAGAGTTGAATGTGTTCTCCAGTCAGAAAACACAGAATAACTTTGAACACACATGTACATCGGACAAGGTTTACAACTACCAGTGTAAATCAGAGGAAGAAAGAAAACCAATACGATAGCGAGGAAATAGAAGTTTATTGGGTATGGTGAAATCAAAATCCAGGCTTTGTAAGGGCTTTACCGACATTTTCGACAAGTTGACGCGAATAGTCATAAGGGCTTTATCGACATTTTCGACAAGTTGACGCGAATAGTCACCTTTTGCAGCGAGAACTGAATGAAAATGACATTTAAGCAGGTATATCTAAAGACCAATGGGGATGTATTCCCGTGTCACATGGAATGCAGTTGGATTTATCTCATAATTATGGCTTAGCTATCCAATGGAGACCTTCCGTATCACGTGCAGTGCAGTTGGATTTATCTCATAATTATGACTTAGTTACCCGATGGGGATGTACGTCCGTGTCACGTGCAATGCAGTTGGATTCATCTCACAATTATGACTTAGTTATCTCGTAATTATGACTTAGTTATCTCATAATTATGACTTAGTTATCTCGTAATGATGACTTAGTTATCTCATAATTATGACTTGTTATCTCGTAATTATGACTTAGCAACCAAGCAACCCAGGGTCATGCACGCACACATTTATTGATTCAATTATTTTTTATTGGGTTTTAACGAGACCATCAACAACCAGTGTCATTTTGTGTCGGACAGATCTAGGGGTGAACGAAGCCGGAGTACCCGAGCCAGGGTCATACACGCACACATTTATTCGTTCATTTATCTTTTTATTGGGTTTTAACGAGACCATCAACAGCCAGGGTCATATCGTGTCGGACAGATCTAGGGGTGAACGAAGCCGGGGTACCCGACCGAGAGTCATACACGCAAGCATTTATTGATTCGTTTATCTTTTTATTTGGGTTTTAACGATACTATAACAGCCAGGGCCATATCGTGTCGGACAGATCTAGGGGTGAACGAAGCCGGAGTACCTGAAGAGAACCACCGAGCAACAGCGAACATCTGTGAGGCTCTCCAACTTACTACCCCCGACCAAAGCAGGGTTAGCAGAAGTTGAAAGCAAGCGCACCTGGCATGCAGTGCTTCTAAGTAACCGTGCGCCCATGTGTTTTGCCCAAGGAAAGAACGCGAATGGTGCGGGTCAGGATGGAACCGTCGACCTATCGGTTCACACACACACACATAAGGCGTCAATCCCCCACCCCCCCCCCCCCACCACCACACATACAAGTGGAGAATCACAAGCGGTGATTCGTCATGCTCTTCACAACATGTTTGAGTCTCCCTTTTATTTTCACTTAATTTTAAATGCAGGTTTTGGGGGATGGGGGAGGGGTGGGGGTGAGAACATTGAAGTTGAAGATCAAAACATTGACCTTGATGCGAACTGCACGAACTGCACGTCTGTTGTACATGTACCTTCAACCGATGCTATAATTCTGCTCCTGGGCTGGGAGTGGGGGGGGGGGGGGGGGGGCAGAGGAGGACCGAATGGGGTGCACACCCGGCGCGCGTCCCCTCTGTTTTTGCCGGAGCTATGTTAAAACACGGTACCGAAATTCCACTCAGGACACAAAACTTTTCGACCGCGTAAACGGTGAAGATATTACAGAAACAATTTCCCTCTGCAAATTTGGATCGGAGAGTTGAATGTTTTCTCCAGTCAGACTGAAACAGATTAAATTCGAACACACAAACTGACACAATGTCATGTACCTCTGGCAAGGTTTACAACTATCAGTGTACGTCAGAGGAATAAAGTAAAACCCACACGATAGCCGTGAAATCCAGGCTTTTTGACATTTTTGACAAGCTGACGCGAATGGTCACCAGTACATCGAGAACTAAATGGAACTGACAGTATCGATGCAGGTATATCTAAAGGCCAATGGGGGCGTACTTCCGTGTCACGTGGAATGCAGTTGGATTTGTCTCATAATCATGACTTAGTTATCTCATAATTATGACCTAGTTATCTCGTAATTATGACTTAGTTATCTCGTAATTATGGCTTATTATGTCATAATTATGAACTAGATATCTCGTAATTATGACTTAATAACACGTAATTATGACTTAGTTATCTCGTAATTATAACTTAGTTATCTCATAATTATGACTTACTTTTCTCATAATTATGATGTAGCTTCCAAGCATCCCAGGGTTTTACACGCACACAGTTATTGATGTGTTTATCTTTTTAGTGGGTTTTAACGAGATTATCAACAGCCTGGGTCATATCGTGTCGGACAGATCTAGGGGTGAACGAAGTCGGAGTACCCGAAGAGAACCATTGAGCAACGGCGAACATCTGCCAGGCTGTTCAACTTACTACCCCTACCGAAGCAGGGTTAGCAGAAATTGAAGGCAAGCGCACCCGGAGTGCAGTGCGTCTAAATAAACAGCTCCGCTCCACTGTGCTCCCACGTGTTTTGCTCAAGGACAGAACGCGAATGGTGTGGTCAGGATCGAACCGTCGTCCTATCGGTTCACACACACCCTCACGCACACATACCCACGCATAAACGCACAAGTAGACAGTCGCAAGAGTCGATTCGTAATGCTCTTCAGAACATGTTTGAGTCTCCCATTTATTTTCACTTAATTTTAAATACATGTTTGGGGGAATGGGAGGGGGTGGGGTGGGAGCTGAGAACATTGAAATTGGAGATCGAAACATTGACCCTGATCCACTTTGCATTCTTGGAAAAGATATTTCATCCCAAGTGCCTCCTGGGGGAGATCCCTCCGATTCCACCAAAATGGGAGGAGGATACCCCATCTCGTACTCTCCACCATCGCGCCTCAGCGCGTCTAGGGTGATGCTGCTCATCATACCGAGAGGATAATTAGCCCCCCTCCCCCTTCAAGAACTTATGGGTCCGCATCTTGGGGGGGGGGGAGGGGAGTGGGGCATAAGGGTCAGTAAACGTTTGAGAGTTACTCGTCGCTCTTTTGTGCTTCAGTCTAAATTCTCCGCCTTCCCCCACCCATAAAACTATCTTACACGAAAAACGTCAACTTTTAGATGTTCATAACTATAAAATTTGTAAATAGTTCCTTCTATTAACCCTTTACTTAACGTAACGGCCAAAACCGGCCAGCGCTATTCTCAAAAAATCGCCAATTAATTTTCATTATTTTTTTCATTTTTTGTCTCAAAAACATAGGTTATGACCCCTCGTTGGAACGAGCTCGTCGAGCTCGTTCCAACGATGGGTCATAACCTATGTTTTTGAGACAAAAAATGAAAAAAAAAATAGTTATTCAAGAATTATTTTTGCAAGTGTCGTCTCGTCTGCTTTTCAGGTTAGGTATAGGGTTAACATAGCTGACTCAGAAAAAAAAAAATTCCAAAAAGTCTCTTACAGATTTTGACACAGTTTTTCATTCACAAATGGTGTGGTTACCAGTGATGGGGGGTTAGGGAACAAGCTAGTCTTTAGTGTGTATAAACGTTTGGGATTGATCAAGTCTCGTCGAAAAATTTTAGGACCACTGCGGTTTGGTTAAAATATTATTTTTCGTCTTTAATAGGAAAGAAATTGCTAGATTTCCCCCCCAAAAGGGGTGGCGCCAGAAAACTCCCGACAGGGGGTGGGGGGGGGGGGCTAAATCCCAGACAGGGGGGGGGGCTACACTCTTTGACAAGGAGGGGGGGGGGGGTTCAGACCTATTGGGCCGACCCTAGCTCGGCCCGATGTGAAAATTTCTAAAAATATGCCAATGAAAAACGCAACTTCCTCCCTTGGAAACAGAATTATTTTCGTGACCTCTTGAAATAAGGGCATTTCTGTCCAACATTTTTCTAAAAGTCACTTTCCTAACATTCTTCGTGTTATTCAATGCAAAACTGAACGAACAACCCACTATGAAATTTCCGACTTTTTAGGGGTGATCCGAGAGTCACGCACGGCAGATCTGCGGGATCCCCACATGAGATGGTCTCCTTGACGAAATGGCCAAATTCCCCGACTGGGATCGGGGGAGGGGGGGGTAGGACCCCACCTTTGGAGCAACCCCTGTCTCAAAAGAGCATCCAGACATATATATCCAGTTTTCATTGTGTTCTTGTTGTTGTTTTAGTGTTGTCTGTATATGAAAACTCCGACTTTTTAATTTTCGGGGCAAAACATAAGCATTTACCCATTGGCCTGGTCTCCGTTTGCTTTGCCTGAAACAGCAGATTTCAGATTTGTTTTGCTGTTTTTATGTTTCATCTCTCGGTCAAACAGTGTTACCCACTGACATAGGAGCTGAAATGTTGTTATGGCACGCTTACTTTGTGTTCAGAAATTAAAAATATTCGACTGGTGGAAAAACAACTTCCCCAAATGATATTGAAGTAATCCACCTTTCTCTGGTTTGTTTTTCACATTTACCATAACAGGTCACATGAAAGCATATGCTTTCCCAACACAAAAACTACAGAATCATTTTTCCGTACGACATAGCAGACACAAAGCGTGCTGGTCGTGAACCCGCCCTGTTGATCCGCCTACTAAGTCATAATTACGTGATAGCTATGTCATAATTACGAGATAACTAAGTCATAATTACGACATAGCTATGTCATAATTATGACTTATTAAGTCATAATTATGAGATAGCTAAGTCATTATTACTTTGTTTTTCACATTTACCATAACAGGTTACATGAAAGCATATGCTTTCCCAACACAAAAACTACAGAATCATTTTTCCGTACGACATAGCAGACACAAAGCGTGCTGGTCGTGAACCCGCCCTGTTGATCTACTAAGTCATAATTACGTGATAGCTATGTCATAATTACGAGATAACTAAGTCATAATTACGACATAGCTATGTCATAATTATGACTTATTAAGTCATAATTATGAGATAGCTAAGTCATTATTACGTGTTATTAAGTCATAATTATGAGATCATGTGTCATAATTACGAGTTAGTATGTCATAATTACGAGACAGCTAAGTCATAATTACGAGATAATAAGTCATAATTATGACTTATCTATCTCATAATTATGAGATAAATTCCCCCAAAAATTCTACCTGACACGAATACGCTTCCGGAGTGATACAATAGATGTACATGTATTTTCAAACTGGTTAAAGGAAAACAATTAAGAAATCTGATCCCCTGGAGGGTTTCAAGAGCACCCAGGCTCCCTTTCGAACCTTGTGTCAGAAACCGGACTTTGTCGCTGCTGGAAGAAATAAATTCACACCTCGCACTCAGCCAAAACTCAAGGAGTGTCGATTGAATCCGTGCGTGAACGTATGTCTCACCGTAACGAACCCACCCGCTTCACTTTTGTTGGGGTGGTTCTAATCCTGCAGGGGTTAATAACGTTTCCTCGAAAAGCATAAAGCAACAGGGGTGCACTGAAAACAACAATTTTAATACATATACATATAAATAAATATGGTAATTTGTGACTTACATGGAATCCAATAAATATGATAAACAAAACGTCAATCGCCCCCTACCCACACAGTTTTTGAGTCACTTGCGGGTCCACATACTCTGCTGTCGCTGGTTCTTCCTTCTTCTCGTGGTGTTTGTTCTTTGGTCGCCTCTTCACTTCACCCTTTCACGGCCGTCGCACGGCCACTAATGTATTGTCACTTTACCGGACGTTTTTACTCAACATGTGACGGAATGTCACTCTACGCCTGCCGTCGCACGGCCGCTAGCGTATTGTCACCTTACTATGTCGCCTTCCCTCTAACAAGTGGCGGAATGTCACTCTTCCACTGCCATCGCGCGGCCACTAGCTTATTGTCACCTTACTGGACGCTTTTCACACAAGCAGTCGCCTCCAATGGTGTTAAATACTCCCCTCCGTTTGTCCCAGAATAATGTTCATCCATACGAATGGCTTGCCTTCTAAAACAGGTATTGCCGTTTACCTAAATGCGAATATCTCCCTGAGTTCGTACTTCGTGTTTCTGATCCTGTTATCATATATGGCCACCGATTTGGCCCGCGACTGCTCCTATTCTAAATATGAGCTCCGTGGCACCCCTACATCACAACGTGCCTATACTTTCGCACCGAGACGACACCTCCTCTAACCTATAGCATGGGACATCCCCATCCAATCGCAACGACCCACAGTCTTACACACCTTAAGACTGGAATGAATTTTTCGAGAAAAACTCTAACCTATAGCATGGGACATCCCCATCCAATCCCAACGACCCACAGTCTTACACACCTTAAGACTGGAATGAATTTTTCGAGAAATCCCCCGATTTTTATTTCGATACCCAGAACATCACTTCTCAGTCTAGTCGCTTCTCTTGAACTTGGCCGCTTAGATCTATCTTAATTTAATATTCACTTTTAAGTTCCTTTGAAAGTCTCGCATTTCGGCATATCCTGACATTTCGGTGACTTGCTGGATGCGTAATATGGGTGTGTGTCCAGAATATGTTCGATGTACTTTTCACCACAATTACCTATTAACTGGCCTTAATTAAACAGATAACGACTTGCAGGAGAGAACTGTGTCTCTCTTACTCATTTAATCAGTTATCAGATAGCCCTTGTGGCTGTTCAACAAGTGCGCCATAATGGACATTAAATGTCACGCTTTATTAGCAGCGCTTGAATTATTGCTGGTCTGTTTAAGTGACAAATTGTTTTTTGGAGTTCATCATATACATATCTTTAAGCTTTATATTTAGCCCTGTGAGAAAGATTGTCGAAAATATATCCACTTTTACACAAAAAATCTTAACTTTTAGCTTGTAATTGAAAGAAGACGATCGCTTTTGTAGAAGTGTCTGGCTGAATGTGTTCGAACAATCTCGTCTGGCATCATTCAACTGCAATAAAACATTATATGATTCTCAGGATCCAGCTGGAGTAAATACGTGTAAAGTTAGGCCTGTGTGCCCATGGCATTAGAGGATAGAACCCAACAGGTGGATGAGGCTTTGAAACTATATACGTCGGTCGATATACTATTAATAGCTGGTCGCTGATTTGCTATGGTTCCCAGTTGAGAAGGTCTTGTTTACTCATGCGATTCCCACGCTTCTTCCCCCCCCCCCCCACCCCCAATACCGAGACGAACAGCTTGAAGACACTTTGTACCCCCAATCTTCACAATTCCGCCGATAAGCATACTAATCATCGCCTTTATGCCAACCACTAACCACACGTCCTTCATTCTCCCATCCCACGTCCTCATTATATTACGCCCAGTGAATTTTTATCAAAAGACTGGAATTTTGGACGATCTAATAAAACGTATTCCAAGGTCACCACTACGCCCAAGTTACACATTTGGTTCTCCTCTTCCACCGTCTTTCCCAATTCCCCCCAAATCTCCAGTGATCGCGACCTCAGCTTGAACAACAGTGACAACCCCCTCCCCTTCCAAAGGTGCCATCGTCAAGGTACTCTTCAAAACCTTTCTTCTCTTGCTAACGCAGGTGACACAAAGACCTCTTTCTTTTGACCCACTCTCACCAATTTCGGTTACAATCCCCATGACTCTTTCTCTGACGGTTTTTTTACCTTGGGTTGTCTCTACTTCTAGGTTCGACATATCTTTTGGATAGTTCCCTACAAACTTCTTCCTGCACTGCAGTTAATTACAACGAAATTTTTAAAAACCCTAAGCTATAAATTATCATCTCGACTGACTAATATTTCAACATGCCTGTGTTACTTCCACTCGGTCCAGTGGCGGCTCAAGAGTGTCTTCCTCCCTGGATATACTTAAGCAAGGGGCCCCATATATGCCGAAGGCATATCCGAAGGCCTGTGGTGGGATGCTAATAGAATTATAGGAGGGAGTGTCGCCCTTCTATTGGTGGCGGGCGGGAGCATCCCCGGGAAAATAGTAAAAAATCAATCCCCGAGGGCTTTTTGGCCACTTAATGAACCATATGTATTTAGCCTGCCCACATTTTGCAGTGGATAGGTAGAAAACGTGAAATTTTATATAATAAAATTAATCAGTAACTGCAGCTTTCGGCCTACTGGCCTTATTCAACGATGTTAGTAGTAGGTGTGGAGATCGTGCTACTTTTGGGGTGTGGGGGGGGGGGGGGCTAGTGGGGGGACCTAGTAAGTGACGTCAAGCGACCCAATTACGTCATGTTTGGTTGTCATAGTAGCCCGCATGAGCGGCCATCTTGTGGCGTAATCTCTATAGTGATACGTTGTCTTAGCGCGCATGCGCAGCGCGTGTTGTTAGGATGATAGTATTTCCGTTGACCTTTTTGTCTACTGGAGGCCGCCATCTTGGTTTCTATGGTAGCACGTGGTTGCTATGAGCCTGAATGGCCTACAACAAGACGGGGTATGTTCGGAGGGTATGTTCGTTTGAATAGGAGTAAATCTAATTACCCAAATAGACCCAACAATCCATCCAAACCAACCAAAACGACTTTATTTGATACGGATTCCCCACGAATCCTACTTTTTCAATAACAGGTACGTTCCTTTGTATAACAGTAGTTTTACATTGTAGAATAACTACAAGCAAGCCGATAAAACCTCCAAATCACCAAAATGCGCCAAAAACAACCGAAACGGACTTGTACTCCCCCGTCTAGGGTTTATAATAGTAGCACGGAGTGCTATATGATCGAGAAGTCTCCGCGGTATGTTCTATTAGTAGTAGTGTATGTTCCCCTTCACCCCTCATTTGGGGGACCTCGGTAGGGGAATTCGGAAGTGACGTCATGTCACGTGACGTAGTGGCGCCACTTTGTGTTGTCATGGTAACCCGCGTGAGCGGCCATGTTGTGACGTCATCTCCATAGTGATACGTGATGTGAGTGCGCATGCGCAGCGCGTGTTGTTAGGGTGATACGTGTTTCCGTCGTCCATTTTGTACACTGGAGGCCGCCATCTTGGTTTCTATCGTAGCACGTGATTGCTATGTTACCTAAGGCCTACAATAGGACAGGGGTAAATTCGGAGGGTATGTTCGATTGAATCGGAGTATTTTCTGGAACGACTTCCCTGGATAATTACCACAAACAGCCCGACAATCCCTCCAAATCACCAAAATCCACCCAAAATCACCGAAATTGACTTTATTTCCCCAATTTATCGGCTTAGCACGTAGTGCTATAGTACTAAGGGGGTACAAGGGGGTGCATTCGATTGAACAGGAGTAATGTTCTGGATTAGAATTCTCCCAGTATCCCTTTTTGGATCCCTATCCCATGACGTTTTTCCCCTATTAAGAATAGCACGTAGTGCTATAGGACAAATTTACCCAGAATTCTCTGCTTCTATCTATATATGCAATAGTTATCGTTTATCTGGCCATGTTCCTTTATTCTAGAGTATACTACAGTAGCGTAGAAGAGGCCATCAACTGGAACAGTTTACCTTATTATTGCTATATTTAGCAATTTCTGGTCTATTTTTGTTAGTTCTGACCCTATTCCAAGTACTCTTGTTGTTTCATATATCTAGATTATAACTAACCAATCAGACTGCTTGATTTCCCATAATCTGTATGCAGGGTTATCTCCCTTGTGTATAACAAAAACAGTCCCAAAGCCAATAAGCTATCGAGCGGTTACTGATAAGTCATTGCTCGAACGACTCTAAGCCCATCGAGCAAATGAGCCTTATAGCAATTGCTCGATCGAGTGACTCGGCATATTGCTCGAACGACTCGAATCCCATCGAGCAAATGAGCCAACGAGCAATTGCTCGATCGAGTGACTCCTCGAACGACTCGACGACTCATTTCAGAAAAAAGGGATTCCATGGCCACAGGCGTTTTCGAAAAAGGGATTCCACAAATGGGATTCCAAAAAGGGATTCCAAAAGTGGGATTCCGTCTTATGTCGAGTGACTCGCAACTATTGCTCGAATGACTCGAATTCCATCGAGCAAATGAGCCAACGAGCAATTGCTCGTTCGAGTGACTCCTCGAACGACTCTTCGACTCATTTCAGTATTTGAGGATACCTATGACATGGCCACGTATCAGTTGAGGATACCTTTTATAGAATACTTATCTGAGGATACTATATAGGCTGTACATATCCCTATAGGTCTCTTGCTGGCCCTTAATACTATTAATCCACCAGATGCATTATGTTATCCTATGACTGGTATAGGTAGTATGCAATGCTAGGCATAGGGGTATTGTGGGTAGGGGTACTGCCTGGTAGTTTAGAACGGTACTATAGTATGGCGGGATATACACCTATAGGCCCCTGTTAGTGCTTGGTAGTGCTTGGTACTATTAACCAACCGATTGCTTTGTTTTATTATATGGCTGGTATATGTAGTACGTTATGGTAGACCTAGTGATTTTGTGGGGGTGGGGGTAATGCTTGGTAGTTTAGAACGGTAGTATAGCATAGGCTGTACATATCCCTGTAGGTCTTTTGCTGGCCCTTGGTACTACTGATCCACCAGGTGCTTCATATTATGGAGCGGTATTCTGGGGTGGGGTCAGTGCCTGGTAATACAGACGGCAGCAGAGTATGGTTGGTATATTCCCCTGTAGATCCCATCCTAACCGTTGATAGTATTAACCTACCAAATGCTTTGTATCATCTTGTTACTGGTAAGGTGGTACGTAATACCAGTAGTTCCTACCTTATTCCGAGTACTCTTGTTGTTTCATTTATCTAGATCATTTATATAAATTATAATTAACCAATTAGATTGCTTGATTTCTCATAACCTGTACTTAATCGTACAGAGTTATCTCCCTTCTGTATAATAAAAACCTATATCAATGGCAATTTCCCCGGCACCCCAATTTCGGCACCCCTTTTTTGAAAAAAACATATGACCTTCGGCACCCTTTTTTCTGAAATGAGGATAAGAGTCGTATTAAAAACCCCTCATTGAACATACACTACTACTTCTATTACACTGGAGTACTTGTCCAGATTTTCCAAGAACCTCATTTTTATGCCTATTACAGATGATACTCTAACACTAGCAGTATGTCTGGCCCAAACTATCTCCAGTTCCCACGTCCAAGTCTTATAATCACCAGTGCTTGGTTTGCCATAGCATGTATGCAGAGTTATTTTCCTTGTGTACAACAAAAGCCTATATGATTCCTAAATCCACGAGCAGTTACTGAAAAGTCATTGCTCAAACGACTCGAATCACATCGAGCAAATGAGCCATAGAGCAATTGCTCGTTCGAGTGACTCGAACATACTGCTCTTCGACTCATTTAGGTATTTGATGAAACCTATGGCCAGTATACAAAATTGCCGACGGAAATGCTTATCACCCTAACAACACGAGCTGCGCATGCGCACTAAGGTCACGTAACACTGTGGAGATGACGCCACAAGATGGCCGCTCAGGCGGGCTACCACATCATGCAAACATGACGTAACTAGGTCACGTGACTATGACGTCACTTTGTAGGTCCTCCACTACCCCCCTCCCCCCATGAGGCACGATCTCCCCATCTACTACTACTTCTGATGTTACATAAAACACACTACATCATGCAGGTAGACTTCCGGAAATACAGTTAACATTAGCGTCCTGCGTGATGAAGTTTATATTTTTTTATAATAGTTGATAAAGACGAAGTGACCGAAAACCCACGATATCAATCGCTTCTATTGCACGTGGAACGACAGTCCACTACCTTTCCAATTGTGATGGACACTTATTTATAAATTTATAATTTTTTTTCCACAAGGCGCACACTGGTAATATGGTAAATTTTCTGGATACCATCCTGTCAGACATGCATTCATTGTCATAGCATGAAACATCAGTGATGCAACAAATCCCGAAACCCAAACTAAATTCCAAATGACACTTCACAATTACTTCTACTGTCACATGATACTTGATAAACATATTGGCATATGGAATAGAACCAACTGTCACAAATGTGAGTAGAGGTTTACATTTTAATACCATCTCTCTGATTGTATCATCAAAATTCTTGTGATGTGTTTCGTCAAAATTACGAGATTTGACGGGTGGCGAAAAGACTGGACATGATCAAAGTAATTGATGATTAACATTTTGCGTGAAACCTTCCTTGCCTTTAGTGCTGCAAAATCGTCAATCAATTTGTCCGTGCCATGTCGTTTAATTTTCAATGACTTAATTGTTGTCATCGCGCGGCCGCCTAAACTGTCGCGGCACACACAGTGAATCTGAGATTGTTTTTTATTAGAATGAGAAATCTCTATTATTAAACTATAGATACTCTCTGTAACTTTGTTTCACTCTCGAATTCAAATTCAAAACTTGGGCACATAGGCCTGCGTCAAGCAGCACGTTCCGCGTGGCTTATAAGTGAAGCTAAGCGCACATGTTTGCGGTTGCGGCAACAGATCTACAGTTAAAACTAGAAGTCGTGTCATGAAATGCGCACAAATAGCACGTCGATCTGCGCGTTAATGTACGCGTTATGACCATGGTAAGGCTATCAAATTTCTGTACATATGGCCTGTGTACAAGCAATGTTTCAGCCAATGGACCTCCAGGTAACCCGGAGGTCCCTTGGCAGAAACATTGCCTGTGTTTGCTATGTGTAACCAAGAGAACCTGCCGTGCTTTGGGTGCCATTCGATATGGCAAATGCGCGCAATTCCTACACACAATTAAGCCTAGATAAGCGCACAGTTCGTGACAGGACTTCTAGTTTTTACTGTAGATGTGGCAATGCACATCCACATGGCTATTACATGGTACACCGACATCTTCAATAGAACCCAAATAATTAATTGGAACAATCAACCGGTTAAAAGCGTCCAGATTCAGCACACGTGTTTGCTGATAGTGACACTATCTATGAAAGAAGCAAAGATGGAAGCTGGATGTTTGATAGCAGATACATGTGTTGAATAGCAAATGGTCGATTTCTCAGATAACTGTCTGTCTGGTTCGACAATGCGAGAGAACTTCTCCATGACAACGCCAGAAGACGCTACATCTGAAGGTTTGATGACAGTATTGTCTCCGAGGCGTACACTCGCTGAGTGTTAACCATTCTAGCTCGTAAAGTTTGTGGTGCGAGCTTTCAGGCCACCAGTCTTATTCTGTTCGGAATTCGATATTGTTGTTTGTTTACCCACCTTTCACAGTGTTTGCGCGCAGACGTCCATTGATACAATGTGATGACCCTTTGCTTACAAAGATGTGGAGATGTTCTATTGTGCTCCAGTTATAAAGTTGTTAATGAATAAATATTTATATTTTATATAAATAAATATTTAAGTCACCTCAAAAACATCAAGATATTAAACAAATAGTGGGACTACGGGGCGTAACTATAAAACTGAAGCTGTGGTGAGTTTTTATAATGGTAATGTCATCAAAGTTTCGGTCAAATAACGCCTTGATTAATAATAATAATAATAATACACTTTGGCCGGCCGCTGATTTGTCGCGGTTCTCGGGTGAGAAGGCCTTGGTTACCCCTGTACTCCCAACTGTCTCCCCATTCCCACGCTTCTTCTCTCCTCCCAACACCCGGAGACGAGCTGTTTGATGACATCCCTTGCCCCATTCTTCCCAATCTCTCCGATTAGCATATTAACCCTCTCCTTTGAGTCTCTCACTAACCACATGTCCTTCATCCTCCCATCCCATCCCACTTTCCCATTATGCTCCCCGTGAATCTTCTTCTTTTAGACTGGTATTTTGGGCATTCGAGAAGAAAATGTTCCAAAGTCTCCGCCACGCCCAAATTACACATCTGGCACTCCTGTTCACTGTTTTCCCCAATTTTCCCCCTCAGCTGAAGGGGCCGCGACCTCAGGCTGAACAACAGTGACCCCATCCCCCAAGGTGCCACCAAGGTACTCTTCAAAACCAGGGTTCTCTTTTTATCACTCAGGCCATCCAAAGACCTCTTTGATTTGACCCCCCCCCCTCGTCAAATAAGGTTCCCATCCCCCATGACCCTTTCTGTGACAATTATTTTACCCTGATATGCCCCAACGTCTAGGTCCGAGATCTCCAACGAGTAGTTCTCTATTAGCTCCCTCAATTGGACCATCCACCCTGTCTTGATATTTGAGTTGAAAATTCTCAGGAACATTACTTTACACTTTCGGCTGTCGGGGAGATTTACCAAATAATTAAGATAACCGAGTTTCAATAAATCTATCCTGTCCTTGATCCTCATCCACCAAGCTCACCCCTGATTGCTTCTAGTGCTGCGGCATTACTCGACCCCGTTACCCATCGGCCAGCATCGTTCTGTAGGGTTTCCAAGTTCTTTACAGCCGTCTGGTTTATGGGTACCACTTCCGTACCATATGTTATACTTGGCAGACCCACCATTTCCCAAATGGTTTCCCCACGAAAACCTTATTGGAACTGTTTCTCCCTATAGGTTTCATTTGGTTAAGGATTCGCCTCCCCTTCAGAATCAATTTATTAGTGTGGTTTCGATAGATGCCTCTTCCTGTGGTGTTTATATTTACCCCCAGATACTCGTAGTCACCTGTCTCTCCTACACTAAGACGTTTGCTGCTACCTTCCGGAATACAGAACTCCCCCACTCTCCACCTCGAGTGGGTTCCACTTTGCGACCCACAGGTATAACTTTGCTCTTGCTTTCATTAAGTTCGAGTCTCCACTTGCTCCCATATTTCCCAACAATTCCCAGCATTTTCGCTTGCCCCTCTTCGCTTTCGGACACTAGCACCATATCGTCTGCAAAAAATAGCCCTGGGATCTTCAAGTCCCCAACTGCTACCCCTTCCTCGTCGCTATGCAGGAATTCATCTCCTAAACCTTTGATGTACAGTGCAAAAATAATTGGCGAAAGGATATACACCTGTTTTAGGCCTATCTCCATAGGTTCACGTTTTGTTGTTATGTTACCCAGGCTAAGTTCACTCTGTACATCTTTATATAATGTTTTCAGAATTCCAACAAACTCGCCTTTCCCTTCCTGAAGCCATTCTGGATCTCCCAAAAAACCCTTCTCCTCAATCAGCTCCTCTAATCTCCCATACAGGACTTTACAGAAAACTTTTCCAATGTTGCTACTGACAGAGATCCCTCGATAATTATCCAAAACGTCTTTTTCCCCCTATTTGTGAATAAATGTCACTTTGCTTTCTCTCCACTCATTTGGGACCTCTTGTTTTTCTATGGCTAAATTGAATAGGGCAGTTTGGCTTTCCAAGAGTACCCCTCCCCCTTTTTTGATAAACTCGTTAGGAATTTCGTCCACCCTCTCGCTTTTCCATTCCTTAATTTTGAGACCACCTTTCGCACCTCCTCCGTTTTAATTTCGCTGCACACGACGTTCGATAGATTTTCCTCGACCTGGCTCGGTCACTCCGGTGGGTTCCCCATACCCCATCGCTTATCGTTATCTTTTCCCAGTGCTTGACTAGTTCTAATGCGAGTTGATCTTGATCGTCTGTAACTCTGCCATCTACTTTAATACTATGTGGGTTACTTCCTTTGTTACGTTTATTCACTCATTTCCAAAATACGTTCGAACTCGACCCCCCTGTCATTCTTGACGTCATAATAAGACTGCTATTTCGCACTCTCCGATTATCGTCTTTAATCTTATATACTTTATTTCGTGCTTGTTGGTATTCTTCCTTTGCTACAGTGGCCTCGTTGCTTTCCGCCCCCTTAAGTTCTCTACTTCTCCTGTATGCAGCACATTTAGCTTTTCTACCCTTTATGGCCCTTTTCAGTTCTTCGTTCACTCTGTACCCAAGTTCCTGTGTTGGCACCCTAATCTTTCCTACACTTTCTTTCCCTGCCTCCACTAGACTCTCTACTATTGCGTCAGCCATCTTCTGGACACGGGTCCCCTTGTGTAGGGTTGCAAGTTTTGGTTTCAATTTTTCTTCGAACTTCACCCAGTCAGCATCCTTTTTGAGTTCCCAAATCTCCTTGAAGCTTTCTTTGCTTTTTACTAGGGTTTTGGCCCTGATCGTCACTGTAATCAAGTTGTGATCACTATCCACCTCCATTTTACCCTCACCATCCGCTTCTACCCCTATCACCTCCCTCCATAAATTAATATCTGTGAGAATATAGTCGATTATTGATTTTCTGTCGTTCCTCTCCCAGGTCCATTTCCCCTTATACCTCGCGTCCCTGTTCAGAATCTTCAGACCGAGCTCATTTGTGAAGTTCAACAGCTTCCTTCCATTCCTGTTGACTTTCTTGTCCTCACCCTCTATGCCTTCTTCCTTATCACCTATGTGTCCATTAAAGTCCCCCATCAGAATTATACCGAGCCCCTTGTTTTCTAGTTCTGTGATATTGGACCTTAGTGTTGAGTATATCGAGTCATTCCCCTCGGGTTTGCTTCCCTCCACCGCACAGTACACAATCCCAAGGGCAATACTTTTGTTTCTTAGACTGATCTTTACCGATCCAATTTCTTTTGATACCTCAGTCGAGGTGCTGACATCTTCCAGGTCTGTGATCAGCGACGGTTTTAAATCCTCTTTAATGTGCATGCCTACACCACCCCCTTTTTCTGGCTTTCCGTTCGTCCTGCATCTATCCACACGCACCCCTTACTTGGTCTACACGTTCCTCGGGTCGTACTCACGCCTCGCTTAAGCCCATGACGCCAAAGTCCTCTGCCTCGATCAATGTAACTGAGAAACAGTTCTTGTACTGATTCAAAAAAAAAATTAATGTTTATCGAAGTTGTTAGATTCAATCGGTTCGAAGATAGCAGTTGATAAGAAAGGCGGGCCGCGGTTCGCCTTTTCGCCTGAAATAATCCAGCCGATTGAATCTAAACATAGACGATGAACTATCTCAGTGTCAGAGGGGCTCCGCGTGAAAACAGCGTCGAATTCCTTACAGAATTAGACTGGTGGTCTGAGAGCTTGTTTGTTGTGGTTAGTTATGCAAGATAGACGGGAACTGGAATCCACCAGTTTTCTCGATAAAAGCTTCCAGTATAAAATGTTTGCGGGGTAGAGGATTTCCTGCGCCTTTCAGATGGAAAGGATTTGAGCACTTGATCATTCTTG
Source organism: Pictodentalium vernedei (assembly GCA_031216915.1). NCBI lineage: Eukaryota > Metazoa > Mollusca > Scaphopoda > Dentaliida > Dentaliidae > Pictodentalium > Pictodentalium vernedei. The sequence goes on from CM062297.1 coordinate 314,656,531, forward strand.
CTTGTACTCAAGGCATTACTACAACGATACAGCGATGTTGTTGCTATCAACCCGGAGGTTTGTGGTCTTGATTATCACGTATATTCGGCTGCTGTTTTGTTGAATTTTATTGCTATCTCATGACATCTGCTCTCCTCAGACTAAATATACTGTGGAATAAATCGTTCAATTTCATATTTAAGAGAAATATTTCCTGTTCGTTAGTGTGGATGTTCTACTCTTCACATCGACACTACATCTTCAGCAAAATTTTAATTAATGAAGCTCGGGAACTGGGAGTACAACCCGAAGCTTCATTAATTAATTTTTTGATGATTATTCTTAAAATTAGTGTTTGGAAGCTAATATTATTGCATGCGTGGAAATATTGCCCACCCGTGGAAAGAGACCAAACCATGGTTAATCTAATCATACCGTGCTCGGATAGGTATCTTCAATTTCTTAGTTTATGTTCAAAAAAATCAGTCAATTGATGCTTTATTTTTTCTACACCTGCGACTCGGTGGTAGCAAAATCCACGAAAGCTTCACAGCTATGGTAAATTTGTTTTGGTGGTTATGTACCACAACAAGTATGTCAAATACAACAGCGCCCCTTGTTAGACACACACGCCGACACAGCAGTTCCCACGTCCAGTTCTTTCTAACCTCTTTTGGAATATTAATCTCTGTCGTAATCATTAATTTAATGATTCTTTGTCTAAGTACAATCTTACTAATGTCGGGCGACATCGAACTCAACCCTGGACCTAGCTCTATCAACACACACAATTTGAAAATTTTCCACTTGAATATTCAGCGTCTAAGACCAAAAATAGAAGCCGTCTAAATGTGAAGCGCCTTTAATAATGTCTTGGCACTAACGGAGACATGGCTGCAGGACAGCGACACCACTTCCGATATTTCAATCCACGGGTTCCATGAACCTTTGTGCGAATACGGACCCACAAGAGGTTGCGGGAATGTCGTTTATATTAAAGACCACATTTCTTTTTGACAACGGCCAGACCTGGAGATAGCGAACACAGAGTGCTTATGGGTCGAACTGTATACCAAACATAGTACGTCATTATTGTTGGGGTTTCTTCTACCGCCCACCAAAAAGTCCCTCAGAGACATGGCATAGCATATCAGCTTCCACGGAAAAAGCCAGAGACACGCCAATTGACGACTTAATTGTCACTGGAGACTTTAATGATAACCAACTTCTTCCTTCAAGACGTGGTTTTGTGGAAATAGAAAATGTCTTCAATTTGCGACAACTTGTGAATGAGCCAACATTTTTCACTGACACGTCAGCCTCTCTGATAGATCACTTTGCTGTGAGTGACTCAGTGAATGTGAAGGCTTGTGATGTCCTAGGACCAATTGTCCCAGATACGTTACCACTGCCCATATATCCATGAACATTAACTTTTTGAAACCACATCCCCCATCCATTAAGAGGAAAGTATGGCTATATACCCAGGGTGATTATGAAGCCTTAGATGAGGCCCTCTCGAACGTTGACTGGAGTTCCCTTTTTTGATGAAACGTGCCTTGATACTATTATTTCGAATTTCAATCACAAAATACTCGAAACGGCATCTGAACATATTCCAAACAAAATCATCACTGTGCGATTGGAGCAGCCAAAATGGTTCCACAACGAGATATTAGATAACCAGTCAGACAGAGAAAAAGGTTATACCGCGTCGTCAAACGAACTGGTCATCCGAATGCATGGGCCAAATACAAATGTATACGCAATGAAGTAATATCAGCAGTAAGAAAAGCCAAAGCGGCGTATCTATCCAAAGTCCAAACTATTTTAGGAACTAACAAAACACCAGCTTCACATTGGTGGAAAACGTTTAAAACGCTCATTGGTAGCAGCAAAGCAGCAGTTCCTGCGCTTATTCATTCAAATAAAGTCTTTTCCACCAATGCTGATGAAGCCGAGGTGTTGAACGAATACTTTGTTTCTATATCAACCGTTGATGATTCCAAAGCGTCGCTCCCTGACCGCGAACCTCAAGCTTCACAAACTCTTGACAGTATTACTCTCCATGGTGGAGAAATACTAGACCTGATGAAATCTATGAAGGCTTCCAAGCCATCTCGTTCCGATCTTATAAGTCCGCGTCTCCTAACGGAATGCAAATCGTCGCTATGTGAACCGCTTACAATTCTTTTTTAATGTGCTGTTGAATGACTAGTATTTTCCTTCGCTGTGGAAAAAAGCGAATGTCATTGCTCAGTTGTGTTGGTAAAATTTTTGAAAAATGTGTTCTCAAACACTTGTGGCAATACTTAACTGATAATAACATTCTTAGTCAGTTCCAATTAGGTTTTACACCTGGTGATTCAACTGTCCTTCAGTTGACTGATATCTATGACGAATTCAATCGAACTCTAGACAAAGGAAACGAGATCAGGGTAGTTTTCTGTGATGTCAGCAAGGCATTCGATAAAGTGTGACATGATGGTAGTATTCACAAGCTGAAGCAAATTAATATCTCAGGTGAATTTCTCTTATTTTTGAAATCCTACCTTTCGAATAGGTCACAACGGGTTGTGATAGGGTCTGATGCTTCACCACGGAGACCCATCAGTGCTGGCGTTCCGCAAGGTTCGATACTCGGTACCCCACTCTTCTTAATATACATCAACGACATAACTGAAAATTTACTTAGCAACATACGCCCCTTTGCAGATCACACTTCCCTGTACTTAATTGTTGAGAACCCAGAGCAAGCTTCGATCCTAATCAGTCATGATTTGGCGACAATTGAACATTGGGCCAATGCTTGACTGGTTGAGTTCAACCCCCTCAAAACAAAGAGTATGCTTATATCACGTAAAAGTGTATCTACCACCCATCCACCACTTTTTTTAGGCAATTCAAAAATAACCGAAGTCAGTAGTCACAAACACTTAGGAGTCATATTAAACATCACGTGCACCCGGAAGACCATATTGACCATATTTGCTCTAAAGCCTGGACTCGTTTAGATCTGCTGAGAAAGCAGAAATTCAAACTCGATCGCAGCATTCTAGAGAAGATATATTTTGCATTTATTTGGCCCCTGCTGGAAAACGCTGACGTTGTCTGGGACAATTGCACAGCAACTAAAGTTGAAGAATTAGAAAAATCCAGACTGCAGCCGCGAGGATAATTACAGGGGCTACAGCCAAGTATAGCAAAGCTTTACTCTACTCCGAAACTCGATGAGATCCCCCACATTAAAGACGCAGGAAACACAAAGTGTTATAATTCTTTAAAATGTATCATCGCATGTTGCCTCCATATATTGCCAACAAAGTTCCTCCAGTCATCTCGTCGTCGAATTTCATCACAACCTCCGATCAAGTCATAACCACAGAATCTCATTCTGCAGAACGCAGCTGTATCAGTCATCATTCATTCCAAGCACCACTGACCAATGGAAGCAACTGCCTCTTTCCGTCCGTGATAACTCTTCACTGACCAATTTTAAAATGTATCTGAACGCGGGAAGTCAACATCCTCCTAAGTTTTACTGCTGGTCAAAGTCTCGAACAGCCCAAATATACCATTGTAGGTGGTTGAGACTTGGTTGTAGTAACCTCACTTCTCATTTATTTGCCAATCACCTCTCTCTCTCACCTCTTCCTGCCAATGCGGTATGGAAGAGACGCCAGATCATTTCCTTCTACCCTATCGTATATATTCAAACATTCGAGATAGTACTATCAATTTACTCTCATTCCCCGTTGACGTATCAATATTTCTTTTTGGCCCAGAGCTTTTGAGTACTTCAGAGAATTGTCTACTGTTCGAAGAGGTGCATAATTTTATTCTATCAAGTGGACATTTCTGATGACTGCCAAATACAAATAACCTTACCTTCTAACTGCACTAGGAAGATTATCAGCTTTGTCCCTCTTCAATTTCCCTTCCTGTAGCATCCATCAGAAGCCTTTCCTCTACCTTGTCGCTTATTTGGTGTGTATATAAGCTGTCCCACAAACTATTTCGAACAACGGAATAGTCGTGAATCTAAAAGCATTTTGTCATGTTCTAAAGCTGGCTTTCTATAATCTGTTCTCTTCTTGCATTCCACATCTCTTTGTACACAAACAAGGTTTAAACAATATGATGTATTGCCGTGTTGGGGTCTGGCTCTTCACTCCCAGAACTTTCTGACATGGTTCTTCTACCTCACGACTCAGAATCTTAGGCTACTCAAGCTGCAAAGAATTGTTTTGGTACCGGGATGCTGATTAAAGAACAAACGTAGGCACGAGCCCAATACGGCAGTATACCACTCTTTTATACCACCATCTACAGTTGTCCATGTCTAGTTTTGGGAGATGACCAACATAAGCTACAAGTTTTTTGTCCAATCCCTCATTTACCTTGTATCATCTAACTGGTTATTGTGATATGTTGTCTTACTGTTTATTTATTTTTGAGTTGATAATACACTGATGTCTCTATTGTGTAACAAATAACACTTATTGAATAAAATATTGTTTAAACTAAACCATGGCTGCCGTATTGTAACTTCATGTTTGATTGTCGCACCAGTTCAGTTTAGGACGAAAGGTGCGTTTCTCAAACACAGGTTTTGTTTGATAGAAAATTATGAACGGTTAAAAATAGCCAAAGGTACAAGAAAAGGAATGCCAACCCAACAAGGAGAAGGAAACAGAAATGGATATTTTAGACCATATGTTGAACTCTCTCAAAAGGAAACGAAATATTTGTATGGAGAAAAAATACGACAATGAGAATTTATATTTAAATGTTATTTCAAACTACCCTATCTTATTACGTCTTGTGACGAGCTCGTCCAACTCGTCACAAAAGCGTAGATGCAACCTGTCGTTTAAAACAATGTAGATCATATTTCTAATAATTTTGAAAAAAGCGAAAGGTAAGGGTTGAAAACCTTCACAAACATTCAGAGAAATAGTGCAAAGAGACACTACTGGAAAAAGACCATTGAATAAAACTGTTGCTTCTACATTTTAATTGGCCTCTGATGTTTATGCTATTGCAGGTTAGGTCTAGTTTCGCCAACAGTGCAATTTCACCTACAAAATAGTTTTTGTAAAAGTGTAGGCGAAAGTGAACTAAATTAGCTAGGGGGATTAGCGGCAATTACCTGATGAACCTACAGAAAATGGAGTTGTCCTGTTCTTATATCACTCAATCATAATATTTTTATTCAAAAATTTTACAAAAACACTCACTGGTCCAAAATAAATTATTTTTAATGTTTGAGTGATAATCAGAATTTGTTTAGTTAAAGTAACAAAAACAATGAACAATAATCAAAGTATTAATTAATAAATCAAAGAGAAAGTTAAGAAAACAATGAACAATAATCAAAGTATTAATTAATAAATCAAAGAGAAAGTTAAGAAAACAATGAACAATAATCAAAGTGTTAATTAATAAATCAAAGAGAAAATTAAGAAACCAATGAACAATAATCAAAGTGTTAATTAATAAATCAAAGAGAAAGTTAAGGAAAAATGAACAATAATCAAAGTATTAATAAATCAAAGAGAAAGTGTTTGTCTTGTCTTTAAAAGTAATAAAGTCAACAACCCCTCTATTTTTCATTCTTTCCTTTCCCTCTATTTATGTAAACTGTTAGTGAGGAAAGGTCATATTTAGAGCCCCGACACAGTGTAAAATCATTCTTCTTAGAAATGGCTACTGTGCAACGTGTTACGAACGTAACGTCCCTGGGAGGTGGAAGGCTAGTGTAACTTGACGGTTATAGATACAGACTGAATGTTCGCAGGAAAACATGTGAACACTGGAAGTATGCTGATCCGAGGTGCAATGCTAAATGCACAACTGTAGAAGATTATGTCAAAAATGCAACATCTGCACATAACCACCCAAGAGAAACTGAGGATGCCAATAAGTTCCTGTTAAACTTACGGCATCGTGTGGAGTCTGAGACGGCTCCAGTTCAAGCAATTTTTGATGAGGAAATTTCTAGTGTTCGATGAGAATTGGCTATTGACATTAAGTCATTTCATAGTTTAAAGAGTGGCCTATATTATCGACGAAGGAAAAACTACACCTGCACTACCAAGTAAACTATCAGAAGTTGACCTGTAACACAGATGTTCAACATCACTGGATGGAGAACATTTTTTTGTGTATAAACGACGGTTTATTACAACAATATAAGACCAGGAACAAACAACCATCTCGAGGGATGGCATTGCCACTCAAACAAGAGTGTTTAGCGTGCTCATCCTAACAGATTTTCATCTGTGAGTGTTCTCCAAAACCTGGTAAAGGCGCAGAGAAACAAACTTAGTCAGTACATGTATGGGAAGCGCCCCCCTCCCCGCAAGAGCGTGTATCGTGAACTTGACCAGAGACTTCAAAGACTTAAGGATCAGTGAGCTGTCGGTCAAAAAACTCCTATAGAGTTTCTTGATTCAGCAGGACATTTCGTGAAACTTGGTCAATGAAATTATTATTATTATTATTATTATATTATTAAGGCTATATCCAAGTAATACTAATATTTGTTAGTCAAAACTATGGGGTATATGATGCCTGTAAGTGTTGAACAAAAAATATTAGTGGGTAAATCCATTTTCTGTTGGTACAATAGGTAATTACTGCTAATCCCCCAAGCTAGTTTAGATCAAATTCTCCTACACTTTTACAAAAACTATTTTGTAGGCGAAATTGCACTGTAGGCGAAACTAGACGCCACCCTATTGCATGGTGACAACGTTACTAATAAATTTCCTTCCATACTTACGCTTCATTTGTGTTTGCCTACATTTTTTCGCATTTCATGTTCCGTATTTCTGTTTAAGGTTTTTGTTTCCAACATTTAAGATCGGGCTATATGGCCTAGTACGTCACATCAAGTAGGGTAGAATTCAACTGGTGAACGTTCTTTGATTTGGAATTCGTCTTCGTGAGACACTGAAAATTGTCAAACGGAATACATTTTACACATACATTTGGATTTATGGGTACGCGTCGTAACTATTTGAGGAGTCCACGGGTCCAATTCACGGTGTGTCTTTATAGGGTCATGTGATTCTCAATGTCGAGTGGAATCTAATCCCAAATCGAATCAGACAGAGGCTTTTGAATCGAATCAAATCTCGAATCAATTCTCACTGCTGTTTAACCCTTTTCCTAACATGGAAAGCAATCGACACTTTGAGACAAAAAATGAAAAAACAATGATAATTAATTGGCGATGTTTGAGAATAGGACTGGCCGGTTTTGGCCGTTACGTTGGGTAAAGGGTTAAGTTGTCAATATTGTACATTCTTAAAACCGTAAATAGAACTACAATACTGTGTTCAATAGCAAGTCGTCTGTTTGGACAAGTCAGTAAAAAAGCGGAATATTGTAGAATTGAACCAAAGTATTTTCGGAAGCGGAACTTCCTTGAACTCTTCCCTTCTCTTCAGGTCTCATGTACAACAGACCGGACGATAGAAGAAATGTGGAAGAGGAGACACTGGGTAAGACTTTGAAAACATCACGATTCGAAAATTTTCGAATCAGCGTGACTCGAATTTAATCCTAAAAATGATTTCGAATAGAATCACATTTCTAAGCTTCTCGGTGGCCTAATCTCTCGACTATTTAAACTCAGATAGTATGTCCATGCCAATGGTATAAATGGGAAGAGACCATATTCATGATTTTGAGACATACCCCTTAATAGTTTCAACATACAAGCTTGGGGCTGCATGTTGACAGTATCTCACTTGTCTACTAACTGACTGGTCAGCAAGATATGCGTAATGAAATCAAGACCATCGTAATCCTGGACCTGGAAAGCGAGTTTTCAACGGGACAATATTTGAGACAAATACTGTAATAGATTGTTTTTAATTTAGTCAAGCAAGACTACTTCAATGATGGTTTAGTCAGAGGATACAATGTTGTCACCTTTGCACCACAAGATGTAAAACGTATTGTGCTATACCTGGTACTGACCTAGCATCTGCGACGATTAATGAATGATATAATTCTTATTTATTTGAAGCGTTTATCATTTGCGACATGTTCAAAAATGAATGAACAAAGGGGAGCTCACTCGGGCTTTCAGCCTATATATATTTATACACAGCTTGCATGTGATGTTTGAAAACCAATAAAATTCTCAGAAGCTTATAGGAGGTAAGATGTAGTATGGTGGGTTGGAGATGTTTCTGTTTGCTCCGAAGTGAATTCCGGTTAAGTAGAAGACCTTCAACGTTTGCAACTTTTTAAGACTTTTCTACATGTCTCTCCACCTCTAAGTGAATTAGGGCGTAAAATCACAATCATTGAACACTATTATCAATAATACAGATCCTAACACAACTACAACCACAATCCATGTATCTTTGTGGGTTTTACACCACGGTTGATGTGTGTATTCAACGTTATCCGATACATAGAGGATATCTAGTGTTTTGGTGTGCATACCTGATTCTCTCGATCCGCAAGTATACAGAAGAAGTCTCCTTGGTTACGAATCGAAATTAAGTATTTTTATTGTTTACTAATCATATATATTTCATTTTCAGGTTATTTTATTCAACTTTGTGGGGAGTTAGTTTAGTATAGTAACTGGGACAAAGTTAGGAGGCCTTAAATAAAACTGTGAGCGCTAAGTTGTCGAACGGTTCGTCGTGTTGCCTTTTGTCGCGTGTGTACAATTTTCCCTGTCCGATCGCGTAATTTTGTCTTGATGATGGCGAGCAAGTCTGTTCAGACGGAGGTAAGTATGGAGGTAAATACGTGTAATATCGCGGTCCAGGTCAACGGTGCCAACGGAGTAAGTATTGGTGTGCAGACAGAGGTCACTGGGGGTGTCGGTCAGAGCCGGGTTGGTGGGGCCACCGATGGCGATATTGGGCTTGAAGTTTGTAAACAGTGTTCTATGATGTATGGGGACTGTCGCTCGTTGGGATATGGAGAGGTATGTGCAAACTGTCAGGAAATCCTCCGCCTACTTGAGACAATTGTTAAGTTTGAGGGGGAGATTGCTGAGCTGAAGGGAAAACTTGGTAGGGCGGGGCTGTCTGGAGTTACGCCTGTGAAAGTGGCTTTCCGAGAAGGATGGAAGGTTGTCGGTGGTTCCAAGAGGAAACATGGGGGTAGAACCTTTGATGTGAATGAGGTAGGTGATGAGGTGGGGGCTGCTAGAAAAGTACGTAGGACAGATGAGGGGGGCCTAGGCCGGAGCAATGCTGCAAAGCGTTTGGCGTGGACTACCAAAAGTGGTAGGAAAGGGGGGCCAGAGAAGCAGGTAGATAGGGGTGTAAAGTCCAAAGGCAGTGGGGAGTGCAGCACCAGAAACAGATTTGATGTGCTCGATTCGGAAGAGACAGAGGAGGAGATGGAGGTAGTTGCAACAGATAGTAGCTTGGGGTCTAGGCCAGGAAAAAGGAGGAGGGACCCGGGGGAAGACCAGGGGAGTAGTCCAGGTAGCTCAGGGCCTGGAAAGAGACGGAGGGACAAGGATAGGAGTAATCCTAGGTCAAAGATACCGATACCGATATTGATTCCGAGTGGGGCTGTCGGAGAGGAAGAGGACGCTGTAAACAATAGGAGACTAGAGGAGATAAATAGGGCGAGGTCCAAAAGTAAGTTGGTGGTTGCGGGAAGTAGCATAGTTCGGGGGATCGACAAGGTTGTCTGTGGTCCGGACAGTAAAAATAGAACAGTTCTGTGCTTTCCGGGGGCTAAAGTGGAGGACCTGAGGGATAGAGTGGACGGTATTGTAGCTGGGTCGGGGCCTGATCCGGTAGTGGTATTACATGTGGGGTCCAATAACATCAGGGAGAGGAAATCAGTTCGTTTGGTGGACACATACAAGGACCTAATTAGTAAGCTACTTAGCAGGAATGCTCGGATCATCGTTTCAGGGGTGCTCCCCGTTATGGGTGGTGGGAATGAGAGGAACTCGCGGATTATGGCACTAAACGAGGAGCTGGAAGAGCACTGCAAAGACTTGGGAGTACATTTCATTGACCACTGGGATTCATTCTGGGGACAAGGAGAGTTGTATGGTCGAGACGGACTGCATTTAAGTAGGATGGGTACAGACCTGTTGGGCCAAAAAATCTTACAGGTGGCTGGGCCTTTTTTGGAGAAAAGGGGGGTAGGGGACCACAGCCGGTAACCCAGAGTGGCACAAATGCTGGGAACATAGGAAGAACAACAAACATGCACAATACAGGGACATACCAGGGTTATAATAATGTGCCAGTGATGACAAAAAAACAAAGATTCATTAAGTTTGGGTACTGCAACATCCAGGGTCTGCACAAGAAAGTAAGCGAAATATCAACAATGATGGACGAAGGAGGCTTCGATATAATGGGTCTAAGTGAGACGTGGATACGACGGGATGAGCGGGTTGATCAGATGAAGGGTTGCGTGTGGATAGGAGCTGGGCGAACTGAGGGTCAGAAACGGGGTGGGGGTGTTGGCATCTACGCTAAAGAGGAATTACAGCCCTCATTGATTACAGATCTCACAGAAGCAAGGACTCAGATTCCAGTATCCAACGAAATAGTCTGGGCAAAAATCAAGTTAGGAAGCAGGAGTGTTGCCGTTGGTGTTGTATACTTAGCAGTGGAGGGAAGTAAGCCCGAGTGGAATGATTCAATATATACAACTCTTAGATCGAATATCACAGAGCTTGAGAGCAGAGGGTTCAGTATTGTCCTAATGGGGGACTTCAATGGGCACATCGGGGATAAGGAGGAGGGCATACAGGGAGGTGATAGGAAAATTAACACGAATGGGAGGAAGATGTTGGACCTATCAAAAGAGCTTGGTTTAAAGATCCTGAACAGGGATGCGAAATGTAAGGGTAAATGGACCTGGGAGAGGAACGATAGGAAAACAATAATTGATTATATACTCACTGACATTAGCGTATGGAGGGAGGTTATAGATGTAGAAATAGATGACGAGGGAAAAAATGAGTTGGGTAGTGATCACAACCTGATAACAGTTAAGATTATGGGCAAAAAGACGAATAGAGACAGAAATACCTTCAAGGAAGTTTGGGGACTAAAACAAGGAGCCGACTGGAAGCAGTTTCGGGAAAAACTAAAACCAAATCTTGAATGTATACCTAGGGATGCAAATGTCCAGAGTATTTCAGATGGCATAGTAAATAGCCTAACAGAGGCAGGGAAGGAGTGTATAGGAAGGGTGAGGGTCCCAACGAGAGAGCTTGGATACAGGGTTAACGAGGGACTGAAAAAGGCTATAAAAGAAAGGAAGGTAAAATGCGCTGCCTACAGAAGAAGTAGGAAGCTTAAAGGGGTGGATAACAATGACACGAGACTAATGAAAGGAGAATATGAACTGGCACGGAAAAAGGTGAATGAGATAAAGAATAATAATAGGAAGGAGCGCAATTGCAGTCTTGCCAGAACAATAAAGAAAACGGGGGGTTCGAGCTCAAACGTATTTTGGAACTGGGTAAATAAACGGGGGAAAAGTAGTGTGAAGAGTATCAAAGTGGATGGGGAAAGTACAGAAGATAAAGGCCGTATCGCTTCAGAGTTAGTCAAGCACTGGGAAAAGATAAACGATAGGCGATGGGGCAGTGGGTCCCCACCAAAAAGAAATACACTGGTGGAGGAGAACCTATCCAATCGTGTATGTAGCGAAATAACGGCAGAAGAAGTGCGGAACGTGGTCTCGAAATTAAAAAATGGTAAAGCGGGAGGGACTGATGAAATTCCGAACGAATTCCTCAAAAATGGAGGGGAGGTACTTATTGAAGTCCTGACAAACCTTTTCAACCTGGCTCTGCGAAAGCAAGAGGTCCCCAGAGAGTGGAGGGAAAGTAAGGTGTCGTTCATACACAAAAAGGGGGATAAGGAAGTTCTAGATAACTATAGGGGGATATCTGTTAGTAGTAACATCGGAAAAGTATTTTGTAAGGTCATATACGGTAGACTAGAGGAAGTTATTGAAGAGAAAGGTTTTTTAGGAGAAATTCAAAATGGTTTCAGGAAAGGACGAAGAGTCACCGATCACCTATTTACACTCACCCAACTGATAGAATCAACAAAGGCTGAAAAGAAAAAGATGTTTCTGGCATTTCTAGATGTGAAAAAAGCGTACGACCGAGTGTGGAGGGAAGGTATGTGGCGAAAGCTCGAGGGCATCGGACTGGGGGGTGACTTTGTGGGAATCATGAAAGCACTGTATACAGATGTGCAAAGCCAACTCAGCCTAGGGAGTATCACTACAAAACGAGTCCCTATGGATATAGGCCTCAAGCAGGGGTGTATCTTTTCACCGATTTTGTTTGCATTGTATGTTAAAGATTTAGGGGACGAACTAATTCAGAGTGCGGAGGGGGTAAATGTTGGAGACATAAAGATACCAGGCTTATTCTTTGCGGACGACATGGTGTTAATGTCTAGAACTGAACAGGGGCTAGAGAAACTGCTGGAAATTGTTGGTAGATATGGGAACACTTGGCGGCTCGAACTAAATGAAAATAAAAGCAAGGTAATACCCGTTGGACGCAAGGTAGATATGACGAAGAGATGGGGAGTGGGGGAGTTCTCAATCCCCGAAGGGGAAAGCAAACAAATCACTGTAGGAGAAACGGGAGAGTATGAGTATCTAGGGGTAAGCATAAATATAACGGGAAGAGGGGTGTACAGAAATTACTCAGCCAAACTGATTCTGAAGGGGAAAAGAATTCTGAACCAAATAAAACTTTTAGGGAAAAATAGTTTCAACAAGGTCTTTGTGGGGAAAACACTGTGGGAGAGGGTGGGTTTACCAAGTATAACGTATGGCACGGACGTGATTCCATTAAACCAAACCGTTATTAAGAAGTTGGAAAATACTCAGAATGATGCCGGCAGGTGGATAACAGGGTCGAGTAATGCTGCAGCTTTGGAAGCAGTAAGGGGGGAGCTTGGGTGGATGAAAATCAAGGACAGGGTAGATTTGGGAAAACTGTGTTACTTTAACTACTTGAGAAACCTGCCTGACAACCGGTGGTGCAAATTGATGCTCGATACCATTTGGAATTCTAATATAGAAACGGGGTGGTCAAAACATGTGAGGGAACTAATGGACAATTACTCTATAGAGGTCACAAACATAGAAGTAGGAATGAAAGAAGGCAAAAGGTTTGTCAAAGAGAGAGTCATGGAAGATTGCAATCGAAACTGGCGAGCAGGGGTTAGCGTGAAAAGATCACTGCAGGGGTTACAATATAAAGAAAAGCCAGCTTTTGAGAAGTACCTAGATGGCACCTTTGGAGGGTCACTGCTGTTCAAACTGAGATCAAGATCACTGGAGCTTCGGGGAAAAATTGGGAGAGATGGGGAAAAGGGATGCCAAATGTGCCACTCTGGAGTAGTGGAGACCCTGGAACATTTTCTCTTGGAATGCCCACAGTATATACCTCATAGAATAAAATTTACTGGAAGAATAATGCAGAAGTGGGGTGAAGAAACAAAGGATAGATGGCTGAAGGGGGACACGAGGGAGAGGGTAGGAATGCTTATTGAAGAAATTGAAAAAGAGGAAGTGAGGGACACTATTAAGCAGTTTATATCTGAATGCTGGGAGGAGAGGAGGGGAAGAGGGGGTGGGGTGCAGGGGGAATGATGGCCTTCTCTTATGAGGACCGCGACAAATCAGCGGCTGGCCAAAGAGTTATTATTATTACCGAAAATTATCTCATGAGTGACCGGTACAAATGTTTATTTTTCGCGAGCACTTGCGCGAGCGAAAATACCCCTTTGTCTCGGTCACGAGTGAGATAATTTTCGGTATCCACTCAAAAACACTTGATTTTCTGTTTATTATACGCTTTTTATAATAATCTGACATTTCCACTCGTTTCAACCATGAACTGATGCATGAAAGTAAACAGCACATTGAATCATTGATACGCGGAGGTGATTTGATTGATACTCGGAAAGGACGATACTTTGAAAGGACGTACCAAACCAAAAACTTATATTACGGACTTTCAAGCCATGTTAGGACTAGTGGGTTTCATGCATCAATTCAAGATGAATACATGTTGAATTATTGCTGGAAATTATCGGTATCCACTCACAAATACTAGATTTACATTTTAGTGTATGTTTTTAGAACAAATTGATCATTTCCAGTGATAATTTGACTCGTATTCACCTTGAAGTGATGCTTTGAAAGACGCCATTTTCATTGCTGCAGTGAAACTGAAAATTTTCACGCTGGGGGATACGATTTGTATCTTTCCGCAATTTCTTCGATAATCTATCGTTTAGCGTATAATAAATAGAGATTATCATGACCATGTGCATGTCCTGTGATTTGTATTAGATTCGAGATGGTGTCCAGAATGGGATCGTAACGAGCCGGCTTTGTGATCCCATTCTGAACACCACCGAGAATCTGATGCAAATCACAGGACATGCACATTATCATGATAATTCGTTTATCTAACAATTCTGTCACATAAACAGATTAAAACTTAGATTATTAATACAGTTTGGGGACATAATGTTGGGCGAGAAAAAGGTTTAAAAAACCCATATTTTATGGAAGAATATTGTTGTGCACTTTAACAAACAATGAGTAACGCGGTCACCGCAAATTTGCAAAGTTGCGTTGTAAAATTCTTCACACTCAATGTCACTTCCTATGATGATACGCTTGAATTTACAAAATATTTAATTGTGCTGTTTCTATTTATTGTGGAGGATGGGGATAGTTGGCTATTAATAGTTGTGTCGCTAATTGTAATGAATTTTGTTTTGTTTTGTAAGCGATCAGCTGAGTCGATCACCGAAAGCCACATAGAATGTATTCATGCGCCTGTTATGATAGCCCGCCGCGTTCCCGTAAACGAGTCGTCTATAATATAATAATAATAATAACTCTTTGGCCAGCCGCTGATTTGTCGCGGTCCTCATAAGAGAAGGCCATCATTCCCCCTGCACCCCACCCCCTCTTCCCCTCCTCTCCTCCCAGCATTCAGATATAAACTGCTTAATAGTGTCCCTCACTTCCTCTTTTTCAATTTCTTCAATAAGCATTCCTACCCTCTCCCTCGTGTCCCCCTTCAGCCAACTATCCTTTGTTTCTTCACCCCACTTCTGCATTATTTTTCCAGTAAATTTTATTCTATGAGGTATATACTGTGGGCATTCCAAGAGAAAATGTTCCAGGGTCTCCACTACTCCAGAGTGGCACATTTGGCATCCCTTTTCCCCATCTCTCCCAATTTTTCCCCGAAGCTCCAGTGATCTTGATCTCAGTTTGAACAGCAGTGACCCTCCAAAGGTGCCATCTAGGTACTTCTCAAAAGCTGGCTTTTCTTTATATTGTAACCCCTGCAGTGATCTTTTCACGCTAACCCCTGCTCGCCAGTTTCGATTGCAATCTTCCATGACTCTCTCTTTGACAAACCTTTTGCCTTCTTTCATTCCTACTTCTATGTTTGTGACCTCTATAGAGTAATTGTCCATTAGTTCCCTCACATATTTTGACCACCCCGTTTCTATATTAGAATTCCAAATGGTATCGAGCATCAATTTGCACCACCGGTTGTCAGGCAGGTTTCTCAAGTAGTTAAAGTAACACAGTTTTCCCAAATCTACCCTGTCCTTGATTTTCATCCACCCAAGCTCCCCCCTTACTGCTTCCAAAGCTGCAGCATTACTCGACCCTGTTATCCATCTGCCGGCATCATTTTGAGTATTTTCCAACTTCTTAATAACGGTTTGGTTTAATGGAATCACGTCCGTGCCATACGTTATACTTGGTAAACCCACCCTCTCCCACAGTGTTTTCCCCACAAAGACCTTGTTGAAACTATTTTTCCCTAAAAGTTTTAGTTGGTTCAGAATTCTTTTCCCCTTCAGAATCAGTTTGGCTGAGTAATTTCTGTACACCCCTCTTCCCGTTATATTTATGCTTACCCCTAGATACTCATACTCTCCCGTTTCTCCTACAGTGATTTGTTTGCTTTCCCCTTCGGGGATTGAGAACTCCCCCACTCTCCATCTCTTCGTCATATCTACCTTGCGTCCAACGGGTATTACCTTGCTTTTATTTTCATTTAGTTCGAGCCGCCAAGTGTTCCCATATCTACCAACAATTTCCAGCAGTTTCTCTAGCCCCTGTTCAGTTCTAGACATTAACACCATGTCGTCCGCAAAGAATAAGCCTGGTATCTTTATGTCTCCAACATTTACCCCCTCCGCACTCTGAATTAGTTCGTCCCCTAAATCTTTAACATACAATGCAAACAAAATCGGTGAAAAGATACACCCCTGCTTGAGGGACTCGTTTTGTAGTGATACTCCCTAGACTGAGTTGGCTTTGCACATCTGTATACAGTGCTTTCATGATTCCCACAAAGTCACCCCCCAGTCCGATGCCCTCGAGCTTTCGCCACATACCTTCCCTCCACACTCGGTCGTACGCTTTTTTCACATCTAGAAATGCCAGAAACATCTTTTTCTTTTCAGCCTTTGTTGATTCTGTCAGTTGGGTGAGTGTAAATAGGTGATCAGTGACTCTTCGTCCTTTCCTGAAACCATTTTGAATTTCTCCTAAAAAACCTTTCTCTTCAATAACTTCCTCTAGTCTACCGTATATGACCTTACAGAATACTTTTCCGATGTTACTACTAACTGATATCCCCCTATAGTTATCTAGAACTTCCTTATCCCCCTTTTTGTGTATGAACGACACCTTACTTTCCCTCCACTCTCTGGGGACCTCTTGCTTTCGCAGAGCCAGGTTGAAAAGGTTTGTCAGGACTTCAATAAGTGCCTCCCCTCCATTTTTGAGGAATTCGTTCGGAATTTCATCAGTCCCTCCCGCTTTACCATTTTTTAATTTCGAGACCACGTTCCGCACTTCTTCTGCCGTTATTTCGCTACATACACGATTGGATAGGTTCTCCTCCACCAGTGTATTTCTTTTTGTTGGGGACCCACTGCCCCATCGACTATCGTTTATCTTTTCCCAGTGCTTGACTAACTCTGAAGCGATACGGCCTTTATCTTCTGTACTTTCCCCATCCACTTTGATACTCTGCACACTACTTTTCCCCCGTTTATTTACCCAGTTCCAAAATACGTTTGAGCTCGAACCCCCCGTTTTCTTTATTGTTCTGGCAAGACTGCAATTGCGCTCCTTCCTATTATTATTCTTTATCTCATTCACCTTTTTCCGTGCCAGTTCATATTCTCCTTTCATTAGTCTCGTGTCATTGTTATCCACCCCTTTAAGCTTCCTACTTCTTCTGTAAGCAGCGCATTTTACCTTCCTTTCTTTTATAGCCTTTTTCAGTCCCTCGTTAACTCTGTATCCAAGCTCTCTCGTTGGGACCCTCACCCTTCCTATACACTCCTTCCCTGCCTCTGTTAGGCTATTTACTATGCCATCTGAAATACTCTGGACATTTCCATCCCTAGGTATACATTCAAGATTTGGTTTTAGTTTTTCCCGAAACTGCTTCCAGTCGGCTCCTTGTTTTAGTCCCCAAACTTCCTTGAAGGTATTTCTGTCTCTATTCGTCTTTTTGCCCATAATCTTAACTGTTATCAGGTTGTGATCACTACCCAAGTCATTTTTTCCCTCGTCATCTATTTCTACATCTATAACCTCCCTCCATACGTTAATGTCAGTGAGTATATAATCAATTATTGTTTTCTTATCGTTCCTCTCCCAGGTCCATTTACCCTTACATTTCGCATCCCTGTTCAGGATCTTTAAACCAAGCTCTTTTGATAGGTCCAACATCTTCCTCCCATTCGTGTTAATTTTCCTATCACCTCCCTGTATGCCCTCCTCCTTATCCCCGATGTGCCCATTGAAGTCCCCCATTAGGACAATACTGAACCCTCTGCTCCCAAGCTCTGTGATATTCGATCTAAGAGTTGTATATATTGAATCATTCCACTCGGGCTTACTTCCCTCCACTGCTAAGTATACAACACCAACGGCAACACTCCTGCTTCCTAACTTGATTTTTGCCCAGACTATTTCGTTGGATACTGGAATCTGAGTCCTTGCTTCTGTGAGATCTGTAATCAATGAGGGCTGTAATTCCTCTTTAGCGTAGATGCCAACACCCCCACCCCGTTTCTGACCCTCAGTTCGCCCAGCTCCTATCCACACGCAACCCTTCATCTGATCAACCCGCTCATCCCGTCGTATCCACGTCTCACTTAGACCCATTATATCGAAGTCTCCTTCGTCCATCATTGTTGATACTTCGCTTACTTTCTTGTGCAGACCCTGGATGTTGCAGTACCCAAACTTAATGAATCTTTGTTTTTTTGTCATCACTGGCACATTATTATAACCCTGGTATGTCCCTGTATTGTGCATGTTTGTTGTTCTTCCTATGTTCCCAGCATTTGTGCCACTCTGGGTTACCGGCTGTGGTCCCCTACCCCCCTTTTCTCCAAAAAAGGCCCAGCCACCTGTAAGATTTTTTGGCCCAACAGGTCTGTACCCATCCTACTTAAATGCAATCCGTCTCGCCCATACAACTCTCCTTGTCCCCAGAATGAATCCCAGTGGTCAATGAAATGTACTCCCAAGTCTTTGCAGTGCTCTTCCAGCTCCTCGTTTAGTGCCATAATCCGCGAGTTCCTCTCATTCCCACCACCCATAACGGGAAGCACCCCTGAAACGATGATCCGAGCATTCCTGCTAAGTAGCTTACTAATTAGGTCCTTGTATGTGTCCACCAAACGAACTGATTTCCTCTCCCTGATGTTATTGGACCCCACATGTAATACCACTACCGGATCAGGCCCCGACCCAGCTACAATACCGTCCACTCTATCCCTCAGGTCCTCCACTTTAGCCCCCGGAAAGCACAGAACTGTTCTATTTTTACTGTCCGGACCACAGACAACCTTGTCGATCCCCCGAACTATGCTACTTCCCGCAACCACCAACTTACTTTTGGACGTCGCCCTATTTATCTCCTCTAGTCTCCTATTGTTTACAGCGTCCTCTTCCTCTCCAACAGCCCCACTCGGAATCAATATCGGTATCGGTATCTTTGACCTAGGATTACTCCTATCCTTGTCCATCCGTCTCTTTCCAGGCCCTGAGCTACCTGGACTACTCCCCTGGTCTTCCCCCGGATCCCTCCTCCTTTTTCCTGGCCTAGACCCCAAGCTACTATCTGTTGCAACTACCTCCATCTCCTCCTCTGTCTCTTCCGAATCGAGAACATCAAATCTGTTTCTGGTGCTGCACTCCCCACTGCCTTTGGACTTTACACCCCTATCTACCTGCTTCTCTGGCCCCCCTTTCCTACCACTTTTGGTAGTCCACGCCAAACGCTTTACAGCATTGCTCCGGCCTGGGCCCCCTCATCTGTCCTACGTACTTTTCTAGCAGCCCCCACCTCATCACCTACCTCATTCACATCAAAGGTTCTACCCCCATGTTTCCTCTTGGAACCACCGACAACCTTCCATCCTTCTCGGAAAGCCACTTTCACAGGCGTAACTCCAGACAGCCCCGCCCTACCAAGTTTTCCCTTCAGCTCAGCAATCTCCCCCTCAAACTTAACAATTGTCTCAAGTAGGCGGAGGATTTCCTGACAGTTTGCACATACCTCTCCATATCCCATCGAGCGACAGTCCCCATACATCATAGAACACTGTTTACAAACTTCAAGCCCAATATCGCCATCGGTGGCCCCACCAACCCGGCTCTGACCGACACCCCCAGTGACCTCTGTCTGCACACCAATACTTACTCCGTTGGCACCGTTGACCTGGACCGCGATATTACACGTATTTACCTCCATACTTACCTCCGTCTGAACAGACTTGCTCGCCATCATCAAGACAAAATTACGCGATCGGACAGGGAAAATTTTAAACACGCGACAAAAGGCAACACGACGAACCGATCGACAACTTAGCGCTCACAGTTTTATTTAAGGCCTCCTAACTTTGTCCCAGTTACTATACTAAACTAACTCCCCACAAAGTTGAATAAAATAACCTGAAAATGAAATATATATGATTAGTAAACAATAAAAATACTTAATTTCGATTCGTAACCAAGGAGACTTCTTCTGTATACTTGCGGATCGAGCATAGTTATGATACGGAATCAGAATGAGTCGTTTGTATGATACGGAACCGGAACACATTATGTGATACGTACTGTTTCTCGCGCTTTTGAAGCCAAAATGTATATGATTGGTAGACAAAATACAGACATTGAGAAATGTGCTAGATAGAACACGTGTGGGTGAAATCCGACATACATGTGTGAACGCCATGTAAGTATGATCTGAACGGTCGTTAAGCATCTGATACCTGATTGACGTTATGATGTGAACGAAATGCTACGACACAAAACAGCGTCAAACACGAAAGTAAAGCGACCGCCGAAGGGATACTTTTCTTTACAAATATCACTTTTATTTACTTTGTTCAAGTGAAATCCTTCTATAAATACAGAGCACAACCCAGGTAGAGCGCAGGGAAAGGAATCAACGACCCCTGTTTGTTGGAATTCTTCGACGCGCGTGAAATACAGACAAAATTCCAACTGGGGTAGTTGATTCCAGTCCCCGTACTTCACCCTCGTTGTATTCTGTTTTATTGCTTTTGACAACAAGTATCGCTATTAGGTGTTAACACTAGGTGTGTCATCTGCTGATGTTGATTCAAACTTGCACTCCTTTAGGTCAGCTGAACATTCTTCTGTTACCACTGTACTACAGCTGAATTTGACTTCAGATTTTATTCTGTGCACCACAACGACAGATGATGGCCGACAGTACCACTGGTAATACTCATGCTGACTGTTATGCCTACTTCTAGCGTTTATCACTACTCTCTTTTATCACCGAACTACTAGCTGTAACTACCATCATAGTCCAGTCTACGAATACAAAAGCAAAGGACCAACCTGCCACTAATTGAATAAGAAATTAATTTGCTTCTCCCTGCGGAAAAAAATGCAACAAAAGGAACTTTTTTAGAATTACTTTCCTAACCCCACATAATTTTCATAATTTTTCAAAATTTCAAATTTATTTCCCTTCAAATATAAAGCAACTCTGAAAAATGCAATCTGCTTTTTAAGTAAGCATGAAAAAGACTCTCAGTAAACTGTGTTTACTATTTATAAATCATTACGGCTGCAGCTGTAGACCCAACTTGTCTATCCATCCTGGTTATGAACGCCTAAACAATCTCATTGAACACAGTGCTAACCTTTCACTCTCAGTTCAACACACCAAGTTGTTTTGAAAAAAAATACATGTACATCCACAAAGTACATCATCTCTTGAAAAAAATAAACTGGAAAAAATTATATGTTGCCATATGAAATTTCAATTTAAAATTCGAATTTTCACAACTACCGTATGGTCCAGCACTGAATGGCCTTGGCACTTTTTTCATGCCTCATGTTTTTGAGAGATTCTCATACATTCCAGCACAAAATTACAAACTTTTTAATCCTTCCTAAAGTAGACAATTTTTTTTTTAATTAATGGTTTCAAAGCCCACTGATATTGAACCAATCAGCCAATCGGGCCTATTTAATCCTACTCACAACTTTGGGTGTCAAATGCTCGAAGTCACGTGTTCACCTATTTAGTGGTTCATAACCTAAATCCTGTTTGCTACTCTGTTTACAATGGGGAAAGATAGGGAGGCCAGGCTATTGTCAGCAACACTACTGCGACCCCACAGTACTATATGTACTTTTTAAGGCATGCTACAATATGCAGAACCGAACCACTCTGACCCCTCACACAACATAAACTCAGCAATTACTCAACCATCACATAGAAAGCCTGGGGAGGCCAAGCTATTGTCAGCAACATTACTGCGACCCTACAGTACGATATGTCCTTCTTAAGGCATGCTACAATAGCTGAACCAATCCACTTGGCAATCCACTAACACTGACAAGGAACACCAACTCAACAGTCACGCTCATCATAACCAGAACACGTACAAGCATTATACACATGCACACAAACACCGACACATTTCTCTCATCCTTGAAATATTATAATAAAACATTACAATTATCCTTCTATATCATTTTACCTTTTTATATCTTACACATTCCAATGAAAACTAATTCTGCCTTCTTCTTTTAAGCAGGTACACAAAAGATGCTTTTTGATTTGACCAGCACTCCAATAACCGCTGTGGACACTTTAACCGTTAAGGAAACAGTAACCCCCATGGTTCCTGAACATCCTCCACTCCATCCCTAAAAGTGGTCGACCACTTTAAGGGAGGCGAGCGTTGGTCCTGCGTCCCGCCTCGGCCCCTTGTTGTAAGCGCATTGCGCATCTTTTGTCCCAACCCAATAGGATTACAATGCAGGCCTGCCCCCGAACCAGGGAAGTTCGGGTCTTCTTTTTGGTGGTCCTCGAAAGGGGTCGTTGTTGTTTTCCTTCAAAACGTCCAACCAAACTGCCTGAGGCAGATTATACTTGCCAGTGATGGCCATCACTCAAAATCATCCTCGAAGTGGCAGACTATACTTGCCCGAAAATCCAGATCGACTGCACCCTCAGGGAGAGGTAGTACCTTTGTGAGAGGACCCAACCTCTCACACTGGTCCTCACCCGAGGGTTCAACCTACATCAGCCAAGAGACCATCACGACGCAACCGGTGACACCTGCAGAGTACCTGAAGCCGTTCCTCCTTCAACACGCCTAGATATGTGAGAATTAACCATCTACAGTCACTGAGGGTCGAAAGGGGGTTGTTCTCCATACCGTCCCTGTGCGCCTTCGGTGCGCGAAATCATTCCTTTCGTACTCTGTTTCTTAATCTAGAACGGACGCGACCGCCATAAATACTAGTCACAGTAGTAGGCAGCTTTTCTTCTGGAACTAATTCCCGGTCTTTTATGACATCCAATGGTAACCTTCGCGTTGCTGATGAACTAATAATTTAAGCAGCTAGACACCCTTTTGTCTATCGCCTAAACCCTTTTTGATGTGGAAATGGACAGAACAAGGAAAAGTATATTTCATGACCGGCAGGTCTGTTGGACATCGATGCAAATCCCAGGAAAAAAGAAACACCTACACTGGCATGGTAAGCAATGGCCTCAGTTAATTATTGACATTGTAGCGTGGTTACCAGTTGTTTTCAGTACCTGCCATATTCTTGGTCTGCAAAATGTCCCATGTTACAGACTTCGTTTGGAGACCGACTCTCTTCTGTCCCATAGCAGACGAGGCTTGGATCTAACCACTCTCGTATAACTTGATGGTGCGGCTATTCGGAACGCTGTTATGGAGAGTCTTCATCTTTTCGGGTGTTGTACTAGCCCCCAAACTGACTACCATGATATGAATTGTACCCCCCCCCCCCCCCCCCACACACACACACCCCCCAGGTGAAATATTATCATCCACCTTTCAAAAGCATTGTGATGATTTCCAAGGGTTCTTCTCTTTCTCCCAGAATAACATTACAAAATTACAAATAGATCTCTCGTCGGGAAAACTGGAAAAAAATAACTCTTAAGAAAAACTAAAAAAAAAAATCGGAAGGTAGATTCACATAAAATGACATCGTAAAGTGAAGCCAAACATTCAATGAAGTTACTCAGATTCATTTTAAGGTACAGGTGATCCACCAATAGGCTTATGATCGTTTTAGAGATCAGTTAGCTGACCATCGTATCAAGACTTTTAGAAACAAGCAAACTGGAGCTTGTATTCCGTTCAAATTACGAACATTTTCCCAAATTTGGAAATACTCTTCTTCACTTCCATAACAAGCAAGTTGCATAGTTCATAACAGCAATCATACTAAATAATATCATCAAACGAAAGTTCACCCGGATGAAAATGTTTCACTTTATTCTGTTCCAACTTATCTGTATTTAGCATTTCATCAGAGAGAAAGGGGAGGGGTGTTACTTTCTCTGTGAAAAGAAGGGGAATATCCCAACATGGCTGACAATATTCGTCATTGGAAGAGATTTACAGAGAAGTTAGCCCCATTTAATTTTCTAAAGTTGTCCGTCAATTTAACACTAACGGTATTGGAATCTCATATAAAAATTGTAATTTCTAAATGTTAGCGAAATTCTTTCATCGAGGTGAGCATCATTTCACAAACTCCAGGCATATTCCTTATGTATAAAAATACAGAAGCTGCTTCTCACAATTATTTTTCTTAATCAATTTGAATGTTTGACTTTTATTCTCTATTTGAACTCATTTAAAAATAAGGAAAAGGCGCTTTTGCCATCTTTTGATATTCCTGAACCCTTTTCTGTTCATTACATGAAAAGTGTGTGCATCGTAGTTTATAATACAGACATTATCCTTTCCATTAATATAAACGTCGAGGAGGTAAGAGTTATTTTTTTCCTGGGAGGAACAAAAACTTGCAAGTTACTGTAAAAACGCATTTGTTAAACCAAACTCCAAAGTACGGAAGCCTATTAGCTTCACGTCGTTTTTAGTTATTAAATTGTAACTACAATTTAATAAATTGTAACTACAACTTAGCAAAATTGTAGTTACAATTTAATAAATTGTAGTTACAATTTAGCTAAATTGTACTTACAATTTAATAAATTGTAACTACAATTTAGCTAAATTGTAGTTACAATTTAATAAATTGTAGTTACAATTTAGCTAAATTGTACTTACAATTTAATAAATTGTAACTACAATTTAGCTAAATTGTAGTTACAATTTAATAAATTGTAGTTACAATTTAGCTAAATTGTACTTACAATTTAATAAATTGTAACTACAATTTAGCTAAATTGTACCTACAATTTAATAAATTGTGCCTACAATTTAGCGCTTGTACTTTTATTGCTCAAGCTAAATTGTAGCTGCAATTTAACTGGCCAATCGGGTTCGTTGTTTGGTTTTGGCTGAAAAATGTTCTGAATAATCTCTTTCTTTGAGAAGTTTCACACATTCCGCCGATTGAGTCAGTCACGGCAACAAAATCTAACAACAGAAATGGGAAAATAAAATCATTATCATTTTATTATAAATATAATTATTTTTATTTTGGTTATCATTGGGCATAAATTGAGTATTACTGGGTAACATTGGCAACTTGGTGTCATTGGGGTAAAACACATGCCGTAAGAAATAGAGGGTCCTATGTAGCGCCGATCTGCGTGGGCCTGTGGGTTCGAGCAATGTACAAGATCAACCATGTTGTGGCCCCGTGGGAGAAAATTTGTTTAATCCAAAATGAAAAGGGGCCATCTCCTGGCACCTGAACCTCTCAAAAAGAACGTTTCACGCGATTCATGTTGCATATTTGAGAGAATGTTATCGTTTTGCACAATTCCGTGTGAAATGTGGGATCCCCTAAATGAGTGAAGCCCTGGGCGTTTGTCAGTCTGGCCATTCCTGAACAATTGGTGGAAAGGTTTTGTGTACGACTTTTGGTGATAATATAGAACATATATAGGGAGAAGGGCGTGCACAGTGGGCGGGGAGGTATAGTCATAATTATACGAAGTTGAAAACGGTTGCTTTTAAAACAAAAACTTCAACAAGTTCTGCCTTCAAGAAAATTAATAAAAAAATGCATAAATTGTTTGTTTATCCCCGTGTGGCCCGCCCCTGACTGCTGATCAAAATGCAGATATCTTGGTTTCGCTCGGCGATTTCATGATTTTACATCTTAGTCACATACATCCCCGATTTCTAGATTCGATCCGAGCTAAAGCACTCGGCGCCAAAATCTACTCCCATGATTTGAAATACCTTGGCTTTATTCTCTCAGCATGCAACCAGGACATTCATAAAACAACTGGAAACCCCACAAGTGACGAGAAGGTTATTTTGTTAGGCCTAATTAGTTATTGTGGTTTCATGACACTTTCAACGACCAGTGTTGTGTTATGTCGGTGACAGGTTTACGGATGGAGGAAGCCAGAGTACCCAGAGAGAATCACCTAGTAACGATGAACACCTATCAGCTACCCAACATCATAACTCCACCCTGCAGCATAGGCAGGGTTAGGGCGATTAACAACAGAAGTAATTCGATAGCGGTTTTTTACCTCAATACGCAGAGTCATCGTGCCCAATGTGTGCACTGGGATGAAATGCCTTGTCCATTATACAATGAGGGTCGCTCTTATGGCTTAACGAGCTTGAACTCAGAACATCGAGCACAAAAGTCAAGCCATCTATCAGTGATTCACCACTACCTCTAAATTTATCATAACAGTATCTTCATGGAATTAACTCGAATCGAGGATGACCTCCATGCTATCATATTTTACCAATTGAGAATGTTGGTTTTCCTTTACAAATGTTCAAGCATTTTGGAGCTGGGTGTGCCTTCAAAGACTGAAATTTTTCCGGGTCTGGAAAACATCCTCAAAACGCTTACCCTCTTTGGGGCGCATTTTTTTTTCTCATTACCGGTACTATAACACCCAAATCCTGCCGGTCTGAGTGTTATGATAGTGAGCCAATTTTAAGCTATTGCACAAAAATGCCACGGCTTCCGTGTTTCCTAGGCTACACATATTACATTCCCTTTCTATCTAACACTTTTTTTAATGCCCCGCCCCCCGCAGTTCTAGTGATTTCCATCTGACCCTGAACATCAGTGACACCAAACGAACCACCAAGATAACGTTCAAGGGCGGGCGCCTCTTTCTTACTTAGCCCGTCGAATAAGCTTTTAGATTTAACACCCACCCTCTCATTCCCGTTTCAATCCTCTAAAATTCTATAAAAAACTCGCCGACTGATACTGTTTTAAACGCCTAATATTTGCCCCTCAAATTGATGTTTTCGACTATTTCAAGTGTAAATGCAGGATTGAGTAGTGAGTCATGGTACGTTCGAATGCCACTGATTGGCCACTTAAATTGCAGCTACAATTTAACATGACCAATAAAAGCACAGGCGCTAAATTGTAGCTACAATTTATTAAATTGTAACTACAATTTAGCTAAATTGTAGTTACAATTTAATAAATTGTAGTTACAATTTAGCTCCTGTGCTTTCATTGGTCATTCTAAATTGTAGCTGCAATTTAAGTGGCCAATCGGTGGCATTCGCACGTACCATGGCTCTCTACTCAATCCTGCATTTACACTTGAAATAGTCGAAAATCGTCATTTTGAGGGGCAAATATTATGAGTTTAAAACAGTATCAGCCGGCGAGTTTTTATAGAACTTTAGAGGATTGTAATGGGAATGAGAGGGTGAGTGTTAAATCTAAAAGCTTATTTGGCTGGCTAAGTAAGAAAGAGGCGCCCGCTCTTGAACGTTATCGTGGTGGTTCGCTTGGGGTCACTGTTGTTTAAGGTTAGATCGAAATCACTAGAACTGCGGTGGGGGTGGGGGGCGGGGGGGGGGGGGCATTAAAAAGAGTGTTAGATAGAAAGGGAATGTAATATATGCAGCCTAGAAAACACGGAAGCCGTGGCATTTTTTGGGCGATAGCTTGAAATTGGCTCACTATCATAACACTCAGACCGGCAGGATTTAGGTGTTATAGTACCGGTAGTGAGAAAAATTGCGTCCCAAAGAGGGTAAGCGTTTTGAGGATGTTTTCCCGACTCGGAAAAATTTCAGTCTTTGAAGGCAAACCCAGCTCCAAAAAATGCTTGAACATTTGTAAAGGAAAACCAACATTCTCAATTGGTAAATTATGATAGCATGGAGGTCATCCTCAATTTGAGTTAATTCCATGAGGATACTGTTATGATCAATTTAGGGGTAGCGGTGAATCACTGATAGACGGCTTGACTTTTGTGCTCGAGGCTCTGCGCTCAAGCCCGTTAAGCCATAAGAGCGACCCTCATTGTATAATGGACAAGGCATTTCATCCCAGTGCACACATTGGGCACGATGACTCTGTTTATGGACGTATATAAACCGCTATCGACTTACTTCTGTTGTCAATCGCTCCAACCCTGCCTATGCTGCAGGGTGGAGTTATGATGTTGGGTAGCTGGTAGGTGTTCATCGTTACTAGGTCGTTCCTTCTGGGTACTCTGTCTTCCTCCATCCGTAAACCTGTCACCGACATAACACAACACTGGTCGTTGAAAGTGTCGTGAAACCAAAATAACTAATTAGGCCTAACAAAAATAACCTTCTCGTCACTTATGGGGTTTGTAGTTGTTTTATGAATGTCCTGGTTGCATGCTGAGGGAATAAAGCCAAGGTATTTCAAATCATGGGAGTAGATTTTGGCGCCGAGTGCTTTATCTCGGATCGAATCCATAAATCGGGGATGTATGTGATGTAAAATCATGAACTCGACGGGCGAAACCAAGATATCTGCATTTGGTCAGTAGGCGGGGCACACGGGGGTAAACAAACAATTTATGCAATTTTTTATTAATGTTCTTGAAGGCAGAACTTTTTGAAGTTTTTGTTTTAAAAGCAGCCATTTTCAACTTTGTACAATTATGACTGTACCTCCCCGCCCATTGTACACACCCGTCTCCCTATATATGTTCTATGTTATCACAAAAAGTCGTACACAAAACCTTTCCACCAATTGTTCAGGAATGGCCAGACTGGCAAACGCCCAGGGCTTCAATAATTTAAGGGGTCCCACATTTCACACGGAATTGTGCAAAACGATAACATTCTCTCAAATATGCAACATGAACCGCGTGAAACGATGTTTGTGAGAGGTTCAAGTGCCAGGAAATGGCTCCTTTTCCTTTTGGATTAAACAAATTTTCTCCCGCGGGGCCACAACATGGTTGATTTTGTACATTACTTGAACCTACAGGCCCACGCAGATGGGCGCTACCTAGGACCCTCTATTTCTTACGGCATGTGTTTTACCCCAATGATACACAAAGACACCCAAGTTGCCAATGTTGCCCAATAATACTCAATTTATGCCCAATGATAACCAAAATAAAAGTAATTATATTTATAATAAAATGATGATGATTTTATTTTCCCAGTTCTGTTGTTAGATTTTGTTGCCGTGACTGACTCAACCGGCGGAATGTGTGAAACATCTCACAGAAAGTGATTATTCACGCCATTTTCAGCGAAAACAAAACAACGAACCCGATTGGCCAGTTAAATTGCAGCTACAATTTAGCTTGACCAATAAAAGCACAGGCGCTAAATTGTAACTACAATTTATTAAATTGTAACTACAATTTAGCTAAATTGTAGTTACAATTTATTAAATTGTAGTTACAATTTAATAACTAAAAACGTCGTGAAGCTAATAGGCTTCCGTACCAAAGCGATGATGAGTTGCTTCTAATCTGCATGCCTTTGAAAGCCATCCTTTTGTACCTTTTAATAAAAAAAACAACAGACAGCTCGTTCAAAAGTAGCAAACGGACACTATGCTGCCATAGGCGTTTTCTCAATAATTACATGCTTCTTAACCCTTTACCTAATATGAAAATCAGACGACACTTGCAAAAAAACATTCTTGAATAACTACTTTTTTTCATTTTTGTTCTCAAAAATATAGATTATGACCCATCATTGGAACGAGCTCGACGAGCTCGTTCCAAAGAGGGGTCATAACCTATGTTTTTGAGACAAAAAATGAAAATATAATGAAAATTAACTGGTTGATTTCCGAGAATAATGCTGACCGGTTTTGGCCGTTACGTTGGGTGAAGGGTTAATTGAACCTTCCTCGCCAGTTTAATAAATTTAGGGGAGCTAATTTTAGATTTATAGTAACAGAATAATATAATAACATCCGTGCGTCATTTAATTTGCTTTGAAAATGCTGCTCTGTGATAAATGTCGAAAGGAATCTCAAAGCCCTTTCTTACAGCGTGACACTTAACTACATGGTGCAGGCTTAACGACGAATGTAATTCGTGCAAGTCGGCCTTAGCTGTAAAACTAAGTAATATTAATTCCTTCCTCGCGCGGCAACCTGGATGATAGGAAAAAAATCCCGACACCGAGAGAGGAGTTTTCAACCGTTTTTCACCCTGTTCGTTCGTAAGGAGCGTTTCTTCAAACACGCGTTCTATTCGAAGCAAGACAAACTATGATAATATTTGTACTTTTGATTGTCTGCCAGTTCTTTTAACTGCGTTTCTCATTGAGCTCGTTTTATTGAGTTAGGTTGGGGTGTGAGTGTTGGGTAAATCGTCACGTCCCATAATGAAAAAACACATTTCCTCGTTGCGACGCTGACTGGATTGGTTCGGTGTATAATGGGGTGTGTTAATTACTTCGTTTTAAATATTTAACTGTTCCAAACGTAACACCCAAATCTGATTATCAACATGCAGAAAATCGTCATTTATATTATATTATATTTTCAACCTATATTGATAAGCCCACAACCTTGCTTATCACCCCCTCTTTACAACGAGGTCGTCTAACTCGTTCCACTAAGCGGTAATAAGCTGTGTTTTGGGAGCAAAAAATGAATTTTTTAGTTAGTACATAATTGTTCTAAAAGTAAAATCTTCTTAATCTACCCTGCGAATCTCAAAAGTTCGCTCGACTCAAATCTCGAATCGAACAGGCAAAGGATTTCGAATCGAATCGAATTACAACTCGAAACTCATGTCACTTCGAATTGTAAATATTGCATCGTCTCACAACCGTAAATCTTGCCAGTCTTCACTTCAGTGTTGTATTAAATGGCGAGTCGTCCGCTTTGGCAATTCCCTAAAAAAATCGGAATATTTGGGGACGAAAGCAAAGTAGTTTCGGAAGCGGCACCTTCTTAACCCTTTACCCAACGAATCGCCCACATCCGCCCGCGTAATATGCAAATTCAGCAGTTGAAAAAATAATATTTTTCAAAAAATGTCAACAAACTCATGTGACCCCTCGTTGGACGTTTACGCTTTCGTCGAACGAAATGTCAAATAGCCGACTTATTCAGCAGTCACGGGTGACATATGAGAGGAGTTCATATCACTGGGTACTCGAGCGTTTGTGTATCGAACCCCCTAGAAATTTGATTTCAGATCATCATATAATTGTTGCACGCACAATGGTAACATGCAGGCGAAAATGACAACCTTACAAAAGGAGAAAAATATGTGGCGTGCCAATCAAAAGTGCATCTTTGGTGGCTAGCGGTTATTCGAGTGCAGGAAAAGCTTGACATTTGTTCACATTATTTAACAAAGGTCTCCTGTCAACGTATACCGAGATAATTATAAAACTAAATAAAAAAATACTTCCCACTGACACAAGCATCAAGTTCATTAACTCTTTACCCAACGAATCGACAGCATCCGCCCGCGTAATATGCAAATTCAGCAGTTGAAAAAAAATTATTTTTCAAAATATTTCAACAAAACCATATTATGTGAGCTCGTTCCAACGGGGGGGTCACATGATATGGTTTTGTTGATATTTATTGAAAAATTTGAAAAAAATGATATTTAAAATAATAAATTTTGATATCATCTGCGTTGGGTAAAGGGTTAAACTATTCTTCTGTCATCAGGTCTCCTGTACAGGACTCGTGTATTACCACAACCGCCTGTACAGGAGACCTGGAGACAGCTGAATAGTTCAAGAGGAGACATTTGGTAGGATTTCGAGCCGCTCTCGACGATTCGAAATATTCCGAATCAGCGTCATTCGTATCGAATAGAATCGAATCATAGATACGATTTCAAATGGAATATAATTTGGAAGCTTCGCATGGCCCTACTTCTTTGCCGTGTCCGTGACGAACAAACTCGTCCGGAAAAGAGTTCAAGAAAAGAATGTTACAGCGCTACATATTGCTATCCGCAGTCGATTGTTCTGTCGTATAACAATCGTATGTTTTGCTCTGAAACCTTATTACAGTGTTTAACAACTGTAATTTTTTGGATCTCAGTGGGGATAATATCTGATAATGAAATGGAGCACGGAAATCAGTTCATATCATGATTAAATTTTCCACATTAAAACATGACATGTAGTATTGATTTTCTTCAAAATTATGCAGTGTTTCGTGTTTTGGAGTGCATTCGATCGATTTGTCTGGAATATTACGCAAATAATCTTTGTACGGATATGTTATTTTCCGGCCCAAAACTCTCCGCCATGCGCAAAGAGTGAACAGAATCGCCTTTTTAAGTGTTCGTTCATGAATCGTAATGGCTGACAGTAATGAACGGACTCCTGTTTTACTACAACTGCCAGCTCGGGCAGTTATCTGAACACTGTCCTTTGATCACAAAGTGGCTTTATCCGATCGCCATCCAATTGTCGTATGATTACCCTGATGGCTCAGTATTTCACATGGCTGACAATTTTCGTCATTGGAAGAGATTTACAGAAAAGTTAGCGACCGTCAATTTCCTAAACCTGTCAGTAACTTTAAGACTAAGGGTATGGGAATTTCATGTACAAAATTGAAATTTCGAAATGTTAGCGAATTTGTATCATCGATGTGCGCATCAATTCACAAACTGCAGACATTTTCCTGTAGAGTAGTATATAGTATTTAATCTGGCTTTTTACAATTTTTTCCCCAATCAGTTTCAACGTTTGGCTATTATTCTCTTCTGAAGTTCATTTAAAATTAAGATGTTCTGTATCTTTTTTCTGTTCATCATGTCAACAGAATGGAATGGAATGGTTTAACGCGCCGAAGGCGCGCAGGAACGGTATGAGGAACAAGCCCCTTTCGACCTTCATTGACTGTAAATGACTAATTTCCACATGTCTACTCGTGTTGAAGGAGGAACAGGTTCAGGTACTCGGCAGGTGTCACCGGTTGCGACGTGATGGTCTCTTTGACTGAAGTCGGTTGAACTCTCGGGTGAGGACCAGTCTGAGAGGTTGGGTCCTCTCACAAAGGTACTACCTCTCCCCGAGGGTGCAGTCGATCTGGATTTTCGGGCAAGTATAGTCTGCCACTTCGAGGATGATTTTGAGTGATGGCCATCACTGACAAGTATAATCTGCCTCAGGCTGTCTCTGTTTGGTTGGACTCTTTGAAGGAAAACAACAATGACCCCTTTCGGGGACCACCAAGAAGAAGAAGACCCGAACTTCCCTGGTTCGGGGGCAGTCCTGCATTTGTACTCCTATTGGGTTGGGACAAAAAGATGCGCAATGCGCTTACAAAAAGGTGCAGAGGCGGGACGCAGGACCAACGCTCGCCTCCCCTAAAGTGGTCGACCACTTTTAGGGATGGAGCGGAGGATGTACAGGAACCATGGGGGTTACCGTTTCTGTAACGGTTGGACTGTCCGTAGCGGTTATTGGGGTGCTGGTCACATGTCAACAGTGTGCGCATCGTGGCATATATATATATAGAATATACCCATAGTAGCTTGGTGTACCAAATGTTCACCACGAGTGGTGAAATGGTGTTAACCGCGAGCCTTTGGCGCGCGGTTGACACCACTTCACCACGAGTGGTGAACATTTGGTATACCAAGCTACTTTGGGTATATTTTATTTATACCATGATCGTCAGATTATTAAGAGTCGCTATTATATTTTCTCGATATTACTGAGTACCAGACAGACGTACGTGCGAATCTGTTTTTGTTTACAAGAGCATCGGTGGGCGGTACTTCCTCTGTCAATTTTATCGCCGAAACGAAATGGAAAATGACACGGAGCCTTTTTCATTTTAATAGCATAATAACATACCATTTCGAGTTATGTATGCTTTATTAACTTGAGGCAATGCATGTTTGTTAAGTTCTGGTATCTTATGGGGAAAACTCATTTAAAAACGTAATAAATAATTGCCACTTTCATTTCACTCTTCGTGAGGCGACGTGCGATAAATTTAGACAAGTTGCATTCAGGTCGACGTCACCAAAGGTCAGCTTGGATGTAGTTCCACTGTAAGTGTAAATTTTAACTATTGAAATCCCATTCTTGGCGTGTTCACCACGGTTGGTGTGTTAAGCTAACAGTTATGTCATAGTCTTTTAATATATTGTAGAATAGGTAATCATGGTATAAAATACAGACACTGTCCATTCCATTAATTTAAAAGTGTGAGATATAAAAGATGAGATTTGCTAATCTTTTTCCAGGGAAGACGGAGGAAGAATAAAAACTTCAAATTACTGTAAAAACACATTCGCTAAACAAAGAGCCAAAGTGGGCACTTAGTACGATACTAATAGATATTCTCAATGACGGATTATCTGTGAACTAGTTGCTTCGAATTGGCTTGCTTTGAAAGCCAATTTTCATTTTGAGAGCTCTCTGTTGTTTTCGTTCATTAAAAGTAACAAAAGGAAGCAATGCTTTTTTCTACTGATGCCATAGGTGTTTCCACAACACGTACTTCCTTCTTAATTGGACCTTCTTTGCCCATTTAATAACTTCAAGGGAGACAACTTCATCGAAAGTCGAGTTTCGTGAAGATATTAGTCCCGCGCGTGTATTACGACCAGTCCACAGATACTGTAATGCATATCAAACCTATCACATTTATCTGTCACATTTAACTCTCTGCCTATTGATAGACCTACCGCAGACAAAAAATACACATTTCAAGACTTTTTATTCAGCACCTGCCGTGTCAGCCGAAGAGCTCCCGATTAGAACGAAAATGTGCCATATGTTTTTTCCTCGTTTGTTTAATATTAGTACGACGTCACCTATAGCGGAGTATTTGGTCTTCAACGTAAGCATGGTCTATCTGATAAGGATTGAATTCCTCTATTGCAAGTTGTGACAGAGAAGCAAGCAATCGATAACATAAAGAAAGGGCATCGAAATTATATTTCCTGCACTTATAGTCTTTCTCTCTACCCCACCCCCCCCCCACACCCACCCCACACACACACATCCCCACCTACCCTGATCACAATATCTACAATGACTGTTCTAACTTCCTTTCTTTTAGCAGCGTAAACACAAAAGGTTGTTGAGTCAAAAATCGAACTCCTCAATCGATGAAAATCAAATAACGTTTGACATATTGCAGTCGTAAAATTCTTGAAACACTGTTATTTCCCATCAACATACACCCCCTGGCACATTATCAGTGTGTGTTGACAAATGTTTCATTTCCAACTCATTTCAAATTCAAAGCATATTTTTTAACACGAGAGGAAGCATTATTTCTCATCCAGGAATCATTTTCCATGCAAGAGTCTTAAACACAAGCTAATGAACAGCAACTACAGGCTGAAAGTCTCACGTTAATTTAATACCATCTGCTATATTTTGTGTTTGACTAAACAATCTCGACCATCATTTTCAATGTAAACCTTTAGAGGGATGTTTGACTGGGATTCTCACTTTGGACAATACATTTATTACAAATAAACCGTGATAAAATCAGCAAAAGAGCCCCTAACAAACTGTGTCATTTGACAAAGTTATCTCATTAATAACGCTAGATTAACCCTTATTATTGTCGGATTGCTATTGCAATCTGGCAATAATAAGGCACCAATCAGGCGTTATAATATTTTTGCATTTTATACGATTTTATACAAACAACTCCAGGAATGTCTTTCAATACATTACTTCATGTATTTAAAATTATCACCATGCCCAAAGGAAGGCCTATTCAGCAACATTTATTCTCGTTTGCAAGTGTTTTTGTTTTGGTTCTTAGTATTGCTATATCTGGTAACAATGTGGCAAACCTATGGCATCAGTAAGGCGTTAGTCGCCCTGCCAACTTTCCACTTCATTATAGACCGTTGTGTACGTTGTTGTAAAGCCAGGTTACGAACATCTTAAGTTATTATCATTGACACATTGATTGCACAATGTAAATATCGTTTAGAACGTTTTTGTCTTTTGGTGCCGCTGAACACACACACCGACGTTTCTTTTCTTTGCATCTCATAAAATGTCTGGCGTTTACAAGACTCTTAACATTGCACATTCATTATATTGCGGGAAAGAGGCCACATGAAATAAATAAAACTTGAACAAAACCAGATGGCGTTGGCGCCAAAACAATATTGGATTGTGGCGCGTCATGCATGCTATTTAATTCCGTTCTGTCCTTAACCATTTACCCCGCTTAAACATCATATCTATAGCGCTATTCACATGGAAATTGCAATTCAAATTTTATTGTTTTTTTTTATAAATTTGCCTCTAAAAGAGAGCTTATGGTCCGTCATTTGAATAAGCTTATCAACTCAGTTCTAATGGGGGTAAAAAGTTATCTTTTGAGGCAAACGGTATGAACTGATCTGTTGGTCAAAACAATTTTTAAAAGTGTGTGTCTTCAAATATATTCCTGCAAACACACGCTTTTCGCTTGCCAAGTGCAATCTGGTAGCGCAAAGGTGGAAGAAAAGTCTGGAGTGAAGCGACCACTCGGGAGCAACACAGATCCCTTCCAGATAGTTATGTAGTGTGCGGTTTGTTGTTTATTACACGCCTGATCTATGTAATGACCATCTACAGCAACACTAAACCATGCGGAAAATGAAAATGTGCGGAACGGAAATCGTTGAGGGACTATTTTTAAACAGAAGCGAAATTTCAATGGAAATTTCCACAAATCGTGCACCGCAATTTTAATTTGAATCGCTAACGATAGCTAAGTATAGTAACACGGATTCCCCTCGCAAATTTGGTTGGCGATAAAATGCGTTCTTTTTTTGATAGTTCGTCCCCCGAGTTCCAATGTGTTTTATGTGCCTTTTGGCACATAGAACACATTGGAACTCAGGGGACAAGTTGTCAAATGAATTGCTGAGTGTCCTTCTAATACTTGCTTTCATAGACATGAAGGCGTGTAATAAACACAGAATGACACATGCGTGTGAATGGATTAATCAATATGGCACGTGTGCCATCGCGGAAGGATAAAACTCGAGGCCGTGTCGTTCTGTGTATAAATGGAAAGAAATGAGTAGATATTAAGGTGCTATGTAAGTAAGGAAATTTAATTTATTTTGAAATTGCCATCTCTGACGTTCTACAAATTCCAATTAAATATGCACAAAATTAATTATACATAAGAATGAAGGTTGTGATTTGTAGAATACGCAAAATATACGCAATTAAATCACAGAGTTGACAGCAGGCACCAGTGAACCCTGGAAGTCTGCTACCCTACTTGCACCAGAACTGATAATGAAAGAATATTGCAGAACAATTCGTGGCCCAATGTGCTTTATATATCCGAGAAAAAAGCTAGACATTCAAAGCACTTCACGATGCAGCGACCGGACTGCATTTGAGGAAAGACCAACACTGTTTTCATTTCTTATTGAAGAAGGACCCCGTGGCTTATGGACATGTGTTACGTGATACCACGAATTTTAATCGAAAAATAAACGCATAATTCTGAAAAATACCAAAAGGAGTCATAATATGACCACTCTGGAGCCTCCATATAATGACAGTATGTAGTCTGAAGTCGATTCGTCTCATTATTTGATTTTAAACGTCATTGTGTATCGTTGCTTTTTTGGCCCTGTTGATCTTGACCGAAATGTAAACAGACAGAAACAAAACAAGGCCGAGAGTTTTGGAATTCAACCTCACGCACCTGTGTTGCCGAGTTTTGAAGAATTTTGATTTCCTAACGTTGTTCTGGTGTATACGAATATATTTATCCACGAGATGTACTCTTGAAATATTACTGGATTATTTGCTTCTAGTGCGAATACGGTAGAAGACTTCCAGGGACCATTGATGCTTGCTGTCAACTCTGTGAGTTGATTAGATTATCTTTTTCGTTTTCTATACATCATACCCTTCATTTTGTTGTATAAATTGTCTATATTTAACCCTTTACCAAACGCAGACGATTTCAAAATTTATTATTTTAAATACCATTTTCTAATTTTTTTCAAAAAATTTCAAGAAAACCATATTATGTGACCCCTCTTTGGAACGAGCTCGACGAGCTCGTTCCAAAGAGGGGTCACATGATAAGGTTTTGTTGAACTTTTTCGAAAAAGAATATTTTTTCAGCTGCTGAATTTGCATATTACGCGGGCGGATGCGGGCGATTCGTTATGGCAAAGGGTTAAATTACAATGATGAAATTTCAGACATGGGAAATTCAAAGTAAACTACTTTTTCCTTACTTGTATAGCTCCTTAAGAATGGACATTGCATAAAAAGAGCCCACCATCAAACTGTAACTTCATATCACAGATTCTGTTTCGGCTTAATGACAAGCAGATCATCCATGAATCCAAATATATTAATGCTCATGTAGAAATTGCCGTGACCGGTACGAAATAGGTTTTCTCGGCATGTGTCACAGATATCTTTTCGTAATCATTTCTAGGTCTGACTTCACCTCTCCTTTGTTCATTGTGTTAACTGTTCCCAAACACCCCCCCCCCCCCCCCAACACCCACCCACCCCCGATAACCATGCAACCGAATCATGTTTCCATTGAGCGGCATTCTTCCTTTCAATCCCATAAAATGAATCTTTATGAATTTGTTCAGCTCCAGCTGCCGGAATATATCAGTTTCCGCATTTCCAACCAACTGAAATATTCAAGACCTGTGAATGTAAAAACAGGCGATGACCTATTCAAGTGTTAGATTGGTTCCAGGCCATAAGAGTGTTGAATATCTTACAGAATTTGAATGGTGGCGGGAGAGACAACAAAGAAATGGTTTCGCGCGCGGAGGCGCGCAGGGACGATTTGGGGAACAGGTCCCTTTCGACCCTCGGTGACTGTAAATGATTGGTTTTTGCATGTCTAGTCGTGTCAAAGGAGGAAAAGTAAGGAGGGAAGAGGTTTATCCTATTCTGCCCTTCTTGCGGCTCTTCTTTTTAGGTGGAGGTTGGCTTGATGATGGTGATGGTGATGAGGCTGGTGGTGGTGTAGAGGTGCGCGCGTTGATTTGTTCTCGGAGCTCTCTTGATTTTGCCCGTTCTGCTCTTGCCAGCTGTATTTCTCTCATTATGGCCTCCCTAGAGAGTGGTGGCTGTGGTGGCTGTACCGCTCCCGGGCTTTCCGGTAGTGAAGGAGTGAGGGGTGGGAAGCGGTGAAAAAGCAACTTCCAGTTCCTCTTCAGTCTCCACTGGATGTTCCTCATCCAACTGTACCAGCTCAGGAGCCAGCAGTTGATTGGGTGTACCAGTGGGACTAGGGGGGGACTAGCGGCTGGCTCCAGAGCCTCCACCCCCTCACTCAACTCTTTCTTCCTGTTCCGGAATGCCTTCAAGCGCCGGGCGTCCCTGCGATTGGTTGATGGGCTCTTCTTCTTTTTCCTCTTCTCAGGGCCTCCGTGCCTCTTCGGGTGAGGACCAGTGGGAGAGGGGATCCTCTCGCCAAGTGTTAGACTGGTTCCAGGCCATAACAGTGTTGAATATCTTACAGACCGAAGAGGGTGGTGTTGTGGTGTTCTCTTCTTCTACTCTAAATTCCAGGTTCAGATGAACGCTCTTGCCCATTTCCTGGATAGTCCAAGATATGGGACAAGAGACGCCCAGAGCTGAGATGGCTTTCCTAAGACGATCCGGCAATTCCAGGTTTTCCATTGTTGTAAACAAGGTCTTCACGCTCTGAGATCAGATGTGTGAATGAATCGGCGGGAGAGACCTTGGCTCGGAGGCTTTATTAAGAGATTACGATCTGCCTGTGAATATTGCTTTCTTTTTTTTCCTCTTCCTTGTCAAAGGTTTGCAGACACACGAATTGCCTGAAAGGCCGATAGATAGTTATTTTCTTTGATCATCGCAACAAGCGAATGATATTATACGCAGCGATCTGCCACTTTCACACATCTTGGCTTCAGTAATATGTTTTGATCGTCAAAACAGTGTTTGACGAGGTACTTATCAAATGTGTGAAAGCGAGAGAGGAAAGGCATTCTGACAGACTACCTGACCAGTTTATCCATTACTCGACTGCAACAAATTGATTGATAAAAGAGTGCAGATAGAAGCTCATTCTATTTAGTTATGTGCAGAGCTGAGATTAGAATCAACATTATAAAAATTATTTAAAACAGTGATTAAAAGAAAATCAAATAAAAACTAGACTTTATGATTCTGGAGAATCATGGCTTTTCCCGATTAGATTCCATGATTTTTCATGACCCCACAGTGTCTGATGAATTGTTTTTAACTGTCTCACTGAAGTTCCCTCATTGATGTTGTGAGAAAGGTGAGTATAGTAGTCGCAAATGACTCGGTTTGGGTTTGATAAAACAAAAATGTTTAGGTAAAACCCATCATTAATGGTAGGATGGGTTAATATCAAGATCAATGTTTCCCTATCAGTTTTGCGTCCGGTAAAAGAAGTTACGTTTCTCTGTGGCATTTCCATTTGTTGGTGTCCAAAAACAGACTATTTCTTCAATTTTTTTTACATTTAGCAGCCCATGGAGGGTTAACAAATGCCTACCAGAATAATTTATCCATGCAACTGGTCATATGACACCAAGGCCTATCAACGGCCATTTTCTCTTGGAAACCCCACAAAATGTTTGTAAAGAAATCCAGGGAAAACGATTTTTTAAGCTATCGATGGGTATCCGTGTTAACCTCCCCAACAGGGGTTAACGCTTGGTTTTTTAATACCCTTATTACTTACAAAAATGGTCCTCTGTGAATTCCACTTCCAACAAAGGAGATTATGTTTATCTCTCATGTATACATTGGGTGCTGTGCGTGTCTGAAAACAGCCACATGTTAACAAAATTACAATGCTTGGCAGCTTGTAGATGGTTAATAAACGCTCACCAGAGTATTTTGTCCATGCAGCTTGTAATGTCACATAAAGACCTACGAATAGTCAATTTGTCTTGAAACCCTACAAGTTACCGTTAGGGAAATTCTCAGAAAATGGGAATTTAAAGCTTTCGAGGGATATCTCGCTTTAGCCTGCCCAAAATGGGTTAAGACGTCGACTTTTGAATACCCTTACTGCTTACAAAAATGTTTCCGTATAAATTGTGCGCTCGATAAAAGGAGGGACTTTTCTTTGTGGTGTACCCTTTGGGTGCTGTTGGTGTCCAAAAACAGCCCATTTTATCACAATTTTGACCTTCAACAGCCCGGGGAGGGTTAACTAATGCTGACCGGAATATTTTGTTCATGCATCTTGTAATGTCACGCCAAGACCTGCAAATAGCCGATTTTTTCTTGAAAACCTACAAAATGTTGATAGAGAAATCCACAGAAAACGGGTATTTTAAGATTTTAATGGGTATCTCTATTTAACCAGCCCAAAATGGGGTAAGATATCAAATTTTGAATACCGTTACCACTTTCAAAAATATTTTCCGATCAATTTTGCGTCCGATAAATGAAGGCCCCTTTCTCTGTGGTATATCGTTTGGGTGCTGTTGGCGTCTAAAAACAGCCCATTTTATAACAATTTTTACGTTTAGCAGCTCGGGGAGGGTTAACTAATGCTGACCGGAATATTTTATCCATGCAACTTGTAATGTCACACCAAGACCTGAGAGTGACCAATTTTTCTTGAAAATCTACAAGACACGTTTAGAGAAATCCACGGAAAACACGAACTTTTGAGCATTATGGGGGTATTGCTGTTTAACCAGCTCAAAATGGGTTAACGCTTGGTTTTCTGAACACCCTTATTACTGACAAAAATGATCCTCGGTGAATTCCACTCCCAATAAAGGAAGTTATGTTTATCTCTCGTGTATTGTTTGGGTGCAGTGGGGGCCTGAAACCGGCCTATTTCATCAACATTTCGATGTTTGGCAGCCTGTGGAGAGTTACCATATGCATCGCCTGATATGTAGTGTGTACCAAAGGGTGTGTCACAGACAGGTCTAGCAACGACGAATGTTTAAAAAAAAATCTACAAGACATGTTTCGAGAAAGTGCCGATAAACCCCAATTTTGGCAGTTTTTGCCAATTCTGACGAAATAAGGGTTAAATCGAAAATTCACTTTGGTACATTTTTAGATTTTGTGCCCCTCTATGCGTGTGCAAAATTTCGTGAAAATCGGTTCGAAAATGGCTTCCGAATCGTACGGACAAAATGTGTGGAAAAAAAAATTAAAAAAAAATAAAAAAAAAATAATAATAATCCGTAGAAAAACAATAGTCTTTTCCAGAGGGAAAAGCCTAATGAAAAAACTGTTTACACGTAAGTCGATAGGGGGTCGTGGTGTCGGGGTGGGGGTGGGGGTGGGTGCTTTAGTTGAAAAGCATTTCGAGGAGCCTAGCTCATTTCTTTCATTTGGCAATGTTTTAACTCTTTGCATGCTGCTGGCAGATATTCAGGTCCCGCACAAATTTTCTCTAGTCATTGAAATGAGTATAATTTGGGCACATTTAATGATATTCTCCCCCTATAAATTAAATGGTTCTTTTCACCAATGATTTGTTGTGTTATATTTAGATTACTTTTTCATCAAATCCAGTCATGGCTGCTTCAGCTATGGAATACTTACATTGTCTTTAATGTTATATGCCTCACATCTGTTGACTGTGATATGTTCCAATAAGACTAAAATCCTTGCCCTCTGATGGGATGAGAACTCACATACTTTTTTCCAGATTCACGGCTCCAGTGGCATATGTTACCATCTGACGTCCCCAAGTGAAATATTTGAAACGATGATAACGATGGGAGGAAACTTCATACTGCCTATAAAATCGTATTTTTGAAGGCCAGTGATCATTCTATGAATGTATACCCACAGCCCACTTATAAAAAGGTCGAGGTACCCCATCTCATTTCAAATCACGAACTTATAGCTTATATAGTGTGTGCACAGGCCGCTACTCTAGTAATCAGATTCGATGTCTAGCCATCAGCTGATAGTTCCGAGGCCAGATTCAGAGCCTCTTCAAGGCACAGACAGATGCCCCAAAATTTTAAAACCTCCCACCGACACGTCAGTCGTTTGCAGAAAACGCGAACCGAGCACATGGCAGACTAATTTTC
Source organism: Pictodentalium vernedei (assembly GCA_031216915.1). NCBI lineage: Eukaryota > Metazoa > Mollusca > Scaphopoda > Dentaliida > Dentaliidae > Pictodentalium > Pictodentalium vernedei. The sequence continues at coordinate 314,699,297 of CM062297.1, forward strand.
TGGTATGTAGCCCCAACGGTGCGACACTCCCAAGTTTGACGCACAATTGTTTGGGTAGAGCACAAGTGATTCATGGCACGAACCGTGGTTGTGACTAGGCATGATTCTATAGCTCCATTCACTGTAGCTATGTTGCTCCCAAGCTGGCATGCGCTTCACTCTGTCATTTTAAAGTACCTAAAGATCTAGATATCCATGGAGCTGACGATGAAGATGATTCGGGTGACGAGGTCAGTACCGGGCTGATTTGATTTCTTGTCAAATATTTCTTGCTCATACCATAAATAATATCACTCATTTGCAACCAAGGTGGTTGACTATGAAGTCGAAAGAATGGTATTCAACAAAAACATTCCCCAAGCGAATACCTATTCCTTCATATGTGTGAGTGTATTCTATCGTTGATATCCAATAATCATCGAAATAAAATGGTGGAGTAAACAAATCTTTTGAAAAATACACAATTATTTAATACATTTTGCTGTGTACAACATCTTTCTATTCAAAAGACATTTATCACCAAATAATCCTTGTCTTGCTCTCACGTGATGTCAACAGAACATTTATAAGTTTTTCGCCGAGAGTAGAAGGGAGGAGTCCTTATAATATACCGCGCACAGTGCAATCTGCGGAGTTCACATATTTCGCGTGGGAAAGTCTGAAAGGGTTTATAAATATATACCGTAACCAAATTTGACAGTGATTTGAAATCGGCAAAAAGTCCACCTTGAAACGTTATTCAGAAGCATTCTTCTCCGTGTTACCGTACAGCCGCAGTGGACTGGTTACTTTCCACGGATGAGCAATATTTCCACGGGCGCAATAATATAAGATTCCAAACACTAATTATAGGAATAATCATCGAAAATTTAATTAATGTAGCACCGGGTACATACCGGATAAATTAAAATTCTGCTGATGATAATTTTTGTTACTTCTTACACGCATGCATGGACATCACTGAAATGGATCACGACCGGTCCAGGGCGACTGTTCTGTTGGAGAGACTCAATAATTAACTACCTTTAACTGGTTTTGTTGAATTTTCCCCAATCTCGCCAACTAAATTACAGCCATCTTAAAATGTTGAGTCAATGCTATATTGTAGGCGCACAGCGATTTACTGTGCATCAAGATAAGTTTCCTTAAAAAATATTGTGTTTGTGATAACATCAACAGGAAAAATAATTATTTCGGCTGGCCATCTTGGACACTATCTTGAATATATGAACATGTCTAAAGTTTATAGAGTTGTTTCAGTCTAATGCGTAATCAGCGGGAAAAGATCGTCTTAAAATGCTTTACACGTCTTTTAAGCATGGTCCCCATGCTGCATCCACACTCTCACGGGAAGAACACATCTCAACCATTCCTTTAACCAATCTGTTTATTTTAGATAGAATTTATATAAAATCAATGGGTATCACTTTACAAACACAGTTTTAATCTTTCTGGGGAATAAAATCCAGGACACTATCGTTAACAGTGGACATGCGAAACGGAAAACACTGAACACTCCTTATGTTGGATTTCCTGATTTTTTTCGGAAAAGATGATGAACGGCATTTTTCATATTATTTCAAACACTACTAATTGGTGAATTCTACATCGAAACTGATACTAAACCAGACTAATGCAGATGGTCTTAAACAGTTATTATATCTAAAATATACATTTTCATATAATTGGCGGCCATCTTGAATTTTGAGAGATGTCCTCGCTGATTTCCAATGAAGTGCAGTTTGTAGAATTAAGTGATCCATTTCTCTGAAATCTCTATAAATGGGAAGTCTGTAATTCCGTCACGTTCCGTCCAGCTCGAAATTCTAGCTTCGATTATTCAATGGGCTATTGTTCCGTCGCATGGACGGGGCTTGTCGTCTTGGGCGGGGAAGTCCGCTAGCTAATAATAATTAGGAATTCCGTGTATTCTGTACTGGCCCTGCATATCCGTTCTTAAAATGCATACACATTTATGGTCTGTCTGTAGAGTGCGTGGTTTAGTATAGATTCGCTAGGCCGATGATCGAACCCCCGCTATGGAAGTTGAAAATATTTAGTTATTTAAGAATTGCTTTGCTAGCAAACCTCGATAGCCATGCTACCAATTATTGTGGTTAACCCTTTACCCAAACGTAACGGTCAAAACCGGTCAGAGTTATTCTAAAAAATAGCCAATTAATTTTCATTATTTTTTCATTTTGTGTCTCAAAAACATAGGTTGTAACCCCTCTTTGGAACGAGCTTGTCGAGCTCGTTCCAATGAGGGGTCATAACCTATGTTTTTGAGACAAAAGATGAAAACAATTAGTTATTCAAGAATTTTGTTTTCAAGTGTCGTCTGCTTTTCATGTTAGGTAAAGGGTTAAGTACAATGAACACGTTTTCGTTTTTTCTCGTTCTTCATTTAGTGTGGAACTGTATGAGCAACACAATAATCAAAGTTGAATATATTTCACGAAAAGTTGTATTTTCAAGATTGATTATGATTTAAGGAAATTGGACAAAATTTATCACAGTAAACATTACAAAAGACATGAAAATCAGAACAATTTTACTGCACACAGTAAACGCCACACACAGCAATATGAAAGAAGTAGACACACAGTCAACATATACGTCAAGACAGTTTTACATTCACAGTCACACTAAAATCAAACGCAAACTTACACTTCAATCATTCAGATTTCATTCGAGAATTATTTTGAAAACTGGTCTTTACTAGAGCAATTATACTACAATTGATCGTTATGTGGATTCTGAATGAGTGGAACTTGTTCTTTGTAATGATGCTTGATTTCCAAAAATGGCCTAATACCCTGTTATTTCCAGGTTTGCTTTAAAGTTGGACTTAATAACAACGTGCAAATGATCCAAATCTTCTAACTGTCGTCCTTTGAGAGGCATGTTTGTTCATTTTCCACCAATTACAAATTGGATAAAAATCATTCCAAATACTATGTATTGAAATATCTGTCTTCTTAATTCCGTGTCACGTAAAAATAAGATTTTTCCAGTCGAATAAGATTGTTTTAAAACGTATTCGAAATTAAAAGAAAGGATTAACACTCCGTGTCAAAATGGCGCTACTCCGAAAAACATCATGTCAAATATCGTAATAGAGTGGAAAATATTTTCTCTGCACACGTTATTTTTGCAACAATTCCTGTGAGTCGATTTTGTTGTATTGCTGTGCTCCTTCTAAAATCTCGGAGAATATTTTAATTGCAGACAGTTATGTCATAGTTGGGTGTGCATAAGTGTTCACGAGGGTTGGACCCCCACCCCCCCCCCCCCCCCCACACACACACACACTCTCACGCTCGATAAACGGACAACCACTGTTTGAGGATTCAAGCCATTGTCTGCCTGGCCCTTTTATTCTCGATCTTGCCCACTATCTCAAACTCCTTAAAACAAACTCATAATAACGGCTAAACATAAGGCATAAGATATCCATTACAACCCAGCTTGTTATAATGAACTCCGGCTGTGTTGTGTGTTATGGTAACCTTTTCGGTAAGAGGTATGAAGCCACCTCCGGTCTTCCGTGTTGAATGTTCAGCGAAAACACTCCCAAGTGGTCGCTTTTTATCGAGATGCAATTTAACCGAATAACGCCAAATGAAGAGTTAGCAATAATTTAAATTGGCGGATTTTGTCGTAGCTATCGAATTTCTGCTATGTTATGCTGTGTTTCACGGGGCTCAATTCTGGGCCCGATGTTATTAAAGTCATATACTGCCTCACTGAGCCGAATTCTGAGGGATGAAGACATTCCATACCATCTCTACGCCGATGATACTCAAGTGTGTGTGTCTTTTAATGCTCTTAGTGAGGCTGATTCGCTGAAGTCAGTGGAGATGATGCAAAACTGTGTTACCCAACGCAGACGATATCAAAATGTATTATTTTAAATATCATTTTCTTTTAATTTTTCAAAAAAATTTAACAAAACCATATCATGTGACACCTCGTTGGAACGATCTCGACGAGCTCGTTCCAACGAGGGGTCAAATGATATGGTTTTGTTGACATTTTGTGAAAAATAATATTTTTTCAACTGTTGAATTTGCATATTACGCGGGCGGATGCGGGCGATTCGTTAGGTAAAGGGTTAATAAGGTGCGAAACTGGATGACTGGGCATAGGTTAATAATAAATGATGATAAGACGGAAGTGTTGGTTCTATCTCGCACCGAAATTCCTTATTTTCAAATTAAATATTTAGAAATTGGCAACTCAAAACAGATGAGAAAGTTCACCACTACAATATACCAAGACATCAACTGGTTCCACTGAAGGGATACAAATAAAAAGCTGACCAAATTCAATATAATTTATCACGAACAGCGTAAAGCTAATTTGAGCGATTTGTTCCACAAAAAAGAGTTCACACACACTTTGAAATTTGTTCGAAACCGCCGAGTAAGCATCCATATTGTTATGACAGCCTTATGAACCTTTTATTATTAATTTCGTTGATAGCTATATGTATCTTCGATCTTCGAGGTATGATCTTGCTAATCTTCGAAATTCGATTCGAAATCTTCCTGTTTTTCCATTCCATTCCATTTGCCATGTGTCGTCTATTGAATTATTCTACTATCAACAGGTCCCCTTTGCAGGGGATCTGGTGATAGAAGAAGAGATCAAGGAGGTTTCGCTTCCAAACCTACTTGGATTCTGCCTTTTGACTGACTTGCCAAATCAAATGGCACACCATTGAATAAAATAATTGAGTGAAGATTGGCGATATTTTCGGCCCTTAGAAGCTATATTTCCAACTAGAATAGCCGTGAGATTCCATTCAAGATTCGATTGGAATCGAGATTTTCTGCCTGATCCAATTCGATCTGAAATTTTAGATTTGCGATACCCCTACTTAGAGTGCTGTTCAAATGAATAGTCCAGAAAAGGTATTACTTCGTCTTCTAACTACTGTTTAACCCTTTACCTAACAGGAAAGGCAGACGACACTTCCAAATAAAATTCCTGAATAACTCTTTTGTTTAATTTTTTGCATCAAAAACATAGCTTTTGACCCTCAACGTTGAGCTCGTTCCAATGAGGGGTCATAAGGTATATTTTTGATACAAAAAGTAAAAACATAATGAAAATTGGATGGTCATTTTTTTAATAGCGCCGGCCGGTTTTTGCCGTTATGTTGGTTAACGGGTTAAAACTAAAAGGCGGATCTAGAAATTGTGATTAAAGCGTGTGTGTGTGGGTGGAACACAAATTGTTGAGAGTACATGACCACATAATGGTTCTGTGTGCCGATTGTAGAAGCATAACATGTCAGACTATTAGCCTGGTATACCAGATCATTTGGGGAAATACTTGGTGCATCGTTCAATGCTTCCGTAAGAACCTCTCTGTGATATTTCGGCCATTTTCGTACACATGTGATCACTGGCATTGCGAAGGCAGTTGGACTGAAAGTCTGTTTGTACAAATGAATATGAACGTGATAGTGCGATTTGTTGAGAAATAAAGCAAAATCTTTAATTATCACATGTTTTCTACTTACTGAAAAATTAGAAAGTGTAAGGGGTGGTTGTGGGTTGGCTGTGGCTGCACATGTCCGAATCCGCCATTGAAACAAAACTCGTTTCATTCTTGTTTCTTAAAAAAGTGGGCGGGTGCAGGATAAAGTTCGATGAATAATGCAAAGGTTCGTTACTGTCAAACATCCACCACGATCTCACTTTTTGAAAGCTGGACAGAACCCGCGCGACTTTCTCGTGTTTTGTTTTCAAAACTGTGTAATAAATCCAAATCATTATTGTGAAATACTGTGGGAGATATTCTGCGGAAGATTTTGGATTATGTGTGTGAAGGTGTTTACCTGTGAATTAGAGCGTGCAGAGGGAATTCACCTCAATTGTATTCCTATGTTGCAATATTATCATCTCATAATCACATGAAAATCGCATGGAATTATTAATCATTATCCCAGAAGTTTCTCATTAAAACTCAGCATCATGGAATTCATACAGATACGGCCTACTAACCCTTTACCAACGCATAGGATATCAAAATTTATTATTTTAATTATTTTTTTTTCAATTTTTCAAAACATTTCAACCAAAACATATCATGTGACCTCTCAATGGAACTTACTCGACGAGCTCGTTCCAATGAAGGATCACCTGATCGGTTTTTTGTCGAACTTTTTTTGTAAAATATATTTTTTTTCACGTGCTTAATTTGTAAACTACAGAGGCAGATGCTGCCCATTCGTTAGGTAAAAGATTAAATAGAAATAAAGACCAGGGGCGGTATTCATGAAGAAATATCTTAAGACCATCTTAAGACGGTCTGAAATCTTAGAGTTAAGATCAACCTTAGCTGTGATCTTTCCTATTCACGAACGCGATTCAAGAAAAGAACTTAAGATCATCTTAAATACTGAGTTGAGATATTACTTTATCGAGACTGGTTAGCGCTCTCACGTTATCGTTGTGATCAAAAAAAGTTGGATGTTGAGGGTTAGAAACTGCTTTCCGGAGGGAAATAACTACAGTTGTGACCACATAGAACTTACTACGTATCATGGAAGATGCAAGTCGTGGGTTTTTTTTATTCACTGTTTTTTTTTTTTATTTTAATGTTATTTTATTTTAGCATGTCATTATTTCAACTTCTTTCTTTCTTTCTTTCTTTTGTGTTTTTTTCAATTTCTCCTTTATTTCTCTCTTTCTTTCTTTCTTGGTATTTTTTCTACCTTCTAGTCTTTTCAAAATTAATTTGCCAAGAACAAAATTCGTTTAAAATGGACAGAGTTTGAGCGCGTTTAATTCATTTATGAATTTATTTATTTATTTCTTTATTTATTTATTCCTTTATTTATCCATTCATTCGTTAGTTTTTTAATTTAATATTCATCTATTTATTTCTTCGTTCATTTGTTTTAGCTATTTATTTAGTTATTTTATTTACTTATTTATTTGTGTTTTCTCCTTATATTGGAACCTAATTTTTAACGCTTAATAGCCGTGCGGCATAAATATTACCCCCTCCCAACACCAAAGCAAACGTTTGCAATCATTCGTTCGACCCGAGTAATTTTTTCTCGTTCATGCATAATTTCTTCGTGCGGACAGCCGGCATGAATTCGTCGGGTACATGATTGTATGAACACTTTATCACCTGTGGGATTATCTGTTGTGGTAACGCAGATCGCGGCATTTCATTCTCGATTCCCTGACAGTATCACCATCATGCCACCAAGGAGAAATCCAAACTACTCACCAGGAGAGATCGAGGCCCTCACGGAGGGAGTGGAGCGCCATAGAGAGATACTTTTCTCTGGATTTAAGTCGACAGTATCTAACGCAGCAAAACAGAAATTGTGGGAAGAAATCACGAGGAATGTAAATGCGGCGAATACCACGGGAACAGAGAGAACGGTGGACGATGTCAAGAAGAAGTGGTCCAATTTAGCCAGTACTACCAAGAAGAGGGTAGCGGAGACCAGGCGAGATTGTGCCGCAACAGGAGGGGGTGCTCCATCTGGGACCAAAAGCACCGACACTGACGAGAGGATTGCTGGCGTACTAGGGACAACTAGAGTTGGTGGAATACCAGGGGGTGTCGACACAGAGACAACACAAGGTTGGTTTATCACTATTCATATTATTGAAAGAATGACGATCATTGTATCTGGTACTGCTCTCGAGGGAGGGGCATACTGGTCTACTGTGCTCTCAGAAGTGTTACTACTTATAGCTTATCTCTTGATTGGGGGGAGTCAAACGTGTCTAAAATATATAATGTAGATAAATGACGTACCTGCATCGTGCAGGCCCTTCAAATGTTCTCATTGTATTTCAATATTCCGCCCCACTCTCTATGACCAGAATGCACCGCGTGTAATCCAATCAACCAATCAAATAACTATATTTTGCCAGGATTTATAAAGAAACTTTCAACAGCATGATCAAACTCCCTGAACAAATCTATGAACCAATTAGAAGCCTGCGAAATCCGCAAAATTTATTAAGAGAGTTCCGCTGTGTCAACAGATCATGTAGCCATTGCGTCACCTGAGTTGCATACTGTCGTAAGCGCAATGCAGTTGCATTGCGCTTAGGACAGTATGGAACTCAGGTCGCGACATTTGTTCACAAAAAAAAATTGAGAAATCGTTGATAAGGTCACATGGGGTACCATGTTGAATAGGCATATTACATGTCCTAAATCAACAGTGCATGAAACATCCTCAAAGTGTCGTGGTGTATCATTTTGAGCCTAAATACCTATATGGACGGTTGATGAAGTACCACTTGAGAGATAAAATATTCATCAGGTGAGATTCACAATCCAACGCCAATAATCACTTATGGTACTTTTCTTCCAATCACCTGGCGATTATCATAATAAAACGCGCAGATAAGTTTTTTGTTCAAAAACAGATGCTGGAACGAACATACATGAGCTTCGTATACATGCTGAGCCGTATTTTTTAAAAAAAAATAATTTAAAAAGTATACTTTTTTCGCCCGATATAAGGTCCACAGTGAAAATCAAGTTCGCGGAACGTCAATTTGGCGTTTTTTTCTAGTCATTCGAGCCGGAAGGAGTGTGGGTGGGGTAGAACGACGGAAAAAATACGGCTCAGCATGTATATGAAGCTCATGTATGCTCGTTCTAACATATCTGTTATATCGCAGTCTATTATTTCCTGTCGGGTGGGGATATACGCTCCTGCCAAAGAAAAATAAAAAAAAAAAAGAAGACGGACAAACGAAAAAAGAGAATACTAAGTAGGAATTTGGAATGCAATCAATGAATGCTCGTGATAAGGTACTCGAAGGTGAGGTATTATATTTACAGTATATATATGTATACATGTTGTGAAACCCCCACCAGCTCCATTCGTTATGTCTCTTGCGTCGGTGATACCGATCGCTCCCTAGCCCTATCAGACGTTCAATTTCTATCAGGATGCTTCGTACTATGTTTTCGTTATCTGGTGGATTAGTTCGCTACTCGACGGCGTAGTGCCCCTATTGAACCGATGCTCCATACAACTGCCAACGTACGCGAGACTGAGTTGGCCTGTCGGTTGGGTGAAGCACCCGAAATGCTCAACCTGTGCGGTAATTACAGGAGCAAACCGAGTACGTCGCCAGTTAGCGATCAAGCTCGGTATTTTCGACAGGTAGTTACCACATTGACTTGAACACAACTTTTTTTCCAGGCCAGTAAACGAGGCATAGTCATATGTGGTCTAACGGCTAAATTGATGAATTGTGAAAGCTTTCCGAAAAAAAATAGAAAGGCTCAATTTTATGAAACGAACTGAGAAAAAATCCAGTGTTCTGTCTGTCTAAATGAGACATGAGTGTGTACACACGATGATTTAAACATGTTTATGAAGAGAATTACTTTTTTTATTCCAGGTGACAATTCTTCGCAACTGTCTACCGAACCTCCAGAATCAACTGCTGATGAGTGTCAGGAAGATGAACCATCAACATCTACAGGGCGGAAAAGGAAGACACCGACGGCGTCGTTGCAAGAACGGATGCTGGAAATAGAACAGAAGCGACTATTGATCGATCAGAGGAGATTAGAAATCGAGGAGGCGAATTTTGAAGTCTCGAAGAAACGACTGCAAGTAGGCGAGAGGATAGTGAAGAAGTTGGACGCGTTGATATCTATTGTGGGCGAGAGTATAGGCCAATCTTTGGAACGAATTCAGGATAATGACTAATAAATATATTCATATCAAAGCTTTAATTTTCATGTGAATCTCCCTCTCACCAGCTCGTTTCTCAGACCAATTGCAGCCGTGTGTCCTGCTGCACCACCATAGTCACTGTTGAGGTCATCTTCCATGGGAATTTCTTCATCGGGCAGGGGTAGTCCACTCATGATGCACATGTTATGCAAGATGGCGGCTGCAACCACCATCTTACATACCTTCTCTGGAGAATATAACAAAGCTCCACCAGTAGTGTCCAGACAACGAAAACGCATCTTGAGAACGCCGAAAGCTCTCTCGATTGGGTTCCTTGTCATTTTGTGCGCCCGCGTATAGCGCCTTTCTGCAGGCGTTTGTCCATCTATTATGGGTGTCATGAGTTCCGTGCGCAGGGGGTAGCCACTGTCACCGACAAGCCACCCAATCGGAATCGCCCCTCTTTCAAAACTTCGGCACAGTTGCGACATCGTATAGATGAATGCATCGTGTGTTGATCCAGGCCATCGAGCTACCACGTTGAGAAATCTCAAATTTGCGTCGCAAACTGCTTGCACGTTAATTGAGTGATAGCGCTTCCTGTTGACGTAAGCGACCTCGTCAACTGATGGGGCCACTATCCTGATATGTGTGCAATCTATGGCGCCCACGACGTTTGGAAAATCGGACAATCTATAGAAAACAACCATTATCTGGCGCAAGCTTGCCTCGTCCCTGGGCATGTAAATGTAGTGACTGGAGAGTTCGCATAAAGCCGCCGTTGTTCTAGTTATTACGCGTGACATCGTTGACTGACTTGCTCCATGTAAATCGCCCGTAACAGCCTGGAAACTACCAGTAGCGTAAAAGCGAAGCATAGAAAGTACTTGCTGTGACGTGGAGAAAGACTGTGATCGTCGTGTTGGGTGCCGAATCCTATCTTCAAGTATTCCACACAGATCAACTATCAAAGGTCTGCTCAAACGATACCTTGATTTTATATCTTCATCGTCCATGAAGTCTAGCGGGTTATTCCTGTCGCGGAATAGTCGCTGTCTTCTCAAACTTCTCCGAGCTTGTAAAAACATAAACACGCCGGCCATTATCGAAATGTTCATCTAAATAACGAGTTATCCCCCCTTCCTATGCAAAATCATTGGTTCATGCAAGCAAAGAAAAGTCTTAGGTCATATTGGTTTCGGTTTGCACATTTAAGATATTCTTAAGTCATGTAGGAGTTACCTTAGAATTTTGGACTTAACTTACTTCAATCTTAGCTGAGAATTCGTTCGTGAATCCCGATTTTCTCCTTAAGTGGATGTTAATCTATTCTTAAGTTGAGAATATGACTTAAGTCGGTTTCATGAATACCACCCCAGGCTTACGTATGTTTGTTGAACTTGAAAGATCAGCGCGTGAGTATATATCAATAACATTAAAATACAATATTATTGGGTTCAGTGTTTTAACAGAATGGCCACTTACAGGACAGTTTAAAGACCATCATACCTAAACTAATTTCTAAACGCTGTATATATCGATTACCCTTTATCTAAAACAATTAGAGAAGGACATCACCTGCAAAACAATTTCCTGAATATCTAAATATTATCAGTTTCGCCTCTAAAGCGTAGCTGCTATCCTCCCCATACCCAGCTGTCCACTTCAGCTGACTGGTTCAAGAGGACGGTTGTCTCCGCTTATCGACTATTAGAACCCATCAGTTAATTTTTCACAGATAATCGGCCAAAGTGTGAGAAAAATAATCAGATTATGCAGAATTTTGGACATCAAAGGAACAGAGAGGATATGGAATGAGTGTTTTTCTCATATAATATTTATGAAACGAGTCTAAGAATTTTTCGTTTTGGCGAGCCTCTGGCGAGCCCAAACAGAAAATTTGGACGAGTTTCATAAATATTATATGAGAAAAACACTCATTTCATATTCTATTTATCATATGACACACACACGCACAAATTAGCCACTTTGTATGACTTTTTAACCCATCATCTAACTTGAGTTGCAGACGCACTTGGAAAAAAACATCCTCGTATTACAAAAAATTTTCATTTTTTGCTCCAAAACATAGGTTATGGCCCCTCATCGAGCTCGTTCCAATGAGGGGTCATAACCTATGTTTTGGAAGCAAAATGTGAAAATATAAAAAAAAAATGAATGGCGTTTTTCTTTTAGGTAAAAGATTAATACAATATAACCCACCCTAAATAGGACAGATAACGTAAATTCTCCCTACTGAAATTATGCAAATGTGACCCAGTTGTATTTTGTTTAGCCAATCAAATTGTCCAGTTTTGAAATTGACCAATGAAAGCTCCCAACTCTAATTATGCAATTTATGAAAATGTTGCCCAGTTGTATTTTGTTCAGCCAATCAAATTGTCTAGTTTTCAAACTGACCAATGAAATCGACGGAAGGCTTTATTCATCACTGATTAATATGAAAGCAAAATATCAAACGTTTTAAAGTGAACAAAACGGAGGAGTCATATGATAAATATATTTACCAGAGAGTAGGCACAAGAACATATTTTCCGAATTGATGCGCTTCCCAGCCATCTGTCAAACCAAAAAGCGTACATAGATGGTCAATGGAAGCACTGTTTTTAAAACATTTTTAATATGCTTGTACTAGAGAAAGCAATACATTTTATAAATGCCAGGGGAACAAAACTCAGATGGTAAACTGGCAGCATTCAACAATCACTATAAAGAAAATAAATTGAACTTTCAGATACGATGCGATTCCATAATGTAAGTTTTGAACATTTTATTTAATCTTAGGAATTGTAAAACTTCCCTATCTCCGTAATGCTAATTTCCAATCACCGAAACAACAATTGCAGGGGAGATAACCAGACCGTTTTTCCACTAACTTAAAGATAGAAGCTGGACATGGCTGGAACATGCGAAGTTCTCGTTCCCATGATGGGACATACCTATGTTTTGGAAACAAAAAGTGAAAAATATAAATGGACGACAATTTTAGTGAATACAACAGGTCTGATATCACCGTTTAGGTTAGGTGAATACCGACCTTTAAATTCTCCCTTATGGTGACGGTAAACATTGTGTCCAAATAATGTATTTGTGCCCAAATTATGCATTGTTTAAACTGTTTGTAGAGCTTTGTAGCGTTCCAGGCTTCCAGGTACCCATGGTTTGGTCAGGTTTTCGCGATACACGCCATATAGTTTAATACCAACCTGTCGACTCATACAATGCAACTGATAAGTTTAAAAATTCATAGAGATTACGCGATACACGCCATATAGTTTAATACCAACCTGTCGACTCATACAATGCAACTGATAAGTTTAAAAATTCATAGCGATATCCATCGAAAAGTAATCTGCGTCGACAGTTTCGTATACGGCACGAAATTGTTTTTCATCAAGGGCGGAAAGGCATATACGAATCCACCGTTGTACAGAAACTTGACCAAACCATATATGTTCTGTTCTATTAAGTACGCGACAATTGCCGTTGGCTGCGAATTTAAGCGCGAAACGAAAAATCGCTGTATCTCGTCCGGTGTGAAAACAGATTTAATACACATTTCACTACTTCCTTTCACATTGGTCTATTCATTGTTAAGACCCCCACCCCCCACCCTCGATTTTATTTAGGTCGGGTGGCATATAATATTTGAACTAAGCGTGAGTGAGTGAGTGTGTGTGTGTGTGTGGTGTGTGTGCGTGCGTGCGTGCGTGCGTGCGTGCGTGCGTGCGTGCGTGCGTGCGTGCGTGCGTGCGTGCTTAAGGTACAAAAAATACACACTGGCACAGACATTTCATACTGAAACGTATTTTTCTTGTGAAAGACCGTACAGATATTGTTTTCTTAATATATATATATATTGAACCCTAAAAGGTTTTAAACATGGCCGAAATGATACACAAATTTAATTTAAGATACGTGTTGAGCTTAGTAATTGGTTAAACTGACATGCAATGAATGATGCTTTATTGGGGTCCAGTTTAATCCTTACAAGGGTGTTGCGCCGGCTTTTGTGTTTCTCAAATGCGATGACGGGTCAAAGATTTAAAGGTGCTTCTAATTTAGAGTTGGTTTTTGTTGTTTCAACATTCATTCTGTTGTATGTTAAAGTGAAAGGATTGATATCCTCCTTTCGCGTTCTCCCGCTGATAAGTTCACACCAAATCGCCAGGGGAATGGTTAGGAAGAATAACATATTGTGCTACTGGGGTGTCAGCATTATGTTTTATGTCCTGGTTTTTCAAGTGGCACGCATTGATTTTGAGTTTGACCCCCACATACTGTTTCCTAAAGCGTTTACAAGTGATAAGGTAAATGACATTGGATGAATCGCAGTGGAGGGCGTTTCGGAGATCATAATAAGTTTTCGTTTGTTCAGGGGAAAATTCGCCTTTTTGATCAGACATAAAATTGTGCAATATACAACAAGGCTTTTTGCAATTCAGGCTACAACAAGGCTTTTTGCAATTCAATTCCGCGCCATTACAATTCTGCAACAGTCTGCTGTGTTCAATTTTTAGTAGTTCGATATTATTAATTTCGGCTGGAGTTTCCAATTTTGGGGAGTCTGAGATTTCAGGCTACGCAAAAAGAAGATTGAGTACTCCATCGATCTGAGGTTAAAATTTACCTTATCACTCGAATTGCGATGGAAACGAATGAGCCTTGGGACCTCACGATGAAAATCGTAATTGGTCTACCAAACAAATTCACCGAGCGACTATCTACTTAATGAAGTCAGGTTATATCACGACCCGGACCGGAAAAGCGGTATTTCAGGTTCAAAGAGTTAAGATCCATACACAATAAATATGATGAATGGGGCGTCCAGCCTCGACCTAACTTACATCAGGGTAATACGCCTGAAGGGACCTTCACTTTACGGCCCAAAATCTCTCGGGACAAATATCCGAAAAAGGCATAATCCTTTCATCTCCGATATTAATTGAGACTTCGAGATGGCCATACTAATGCGCAGAAATTATGAAAGCATTAACTGAAAGCAGTATTTTTAACAGTCGCATCAATACTATTCACGAGTGAATGCTGGATAACGAAATTCAGCATTGACAATACACAGAGTGATCCATTATAATCTAATCTATGTGTACAGACCGTATTATATATCTCATTACAGCATTGGTGACTGAAACCCTATAGAGTCGTCGTGAAGATGACAGATTGTGGGCTGTAAACCTGTTTTGTTCCGAGTGCAATGGTCCAAGTTCCGCGTGATAAAACATTCCAACTACACCATCGAGGTATGCCTTCACTGATGACATGCTTTTATGATATAGCTGACGTATTAATCAGTCGAGATTGTAGTCCGAAAACAAAAGACTTCTTGGAATAAGCATCTTGTAGTTGTCACGCAATTTCTTTTTTATACCATGATTACCTATACTACTACATATGAAAAAAACGGTGATAAATTTTAGCATAACACACCAAACGTGGTGAATACGTGGGTTTGTGGTGAACATGCCAGCAATGGGAGTTCAGTAGTTAAAATTTACATCTACAGTGGAACTACATCCAAAGTGGCCTTTGGTGACCTCGACCTGAATGCAAACTTGTCCAAATTTATCGCTCGTCGCCTCGCGAAGAGTGAAATGAAACCGCAGTTATTCGTTACGTTTTTAAATGTGTTTACCTCATAGGATACCAAAAATTAACAATCATGCGTTGACTCATGTTGATAAAGCATCAATAAATCGAAACAGTATGTTGTTATGTTAAAATAAAAAAGGTCCCGTTATTTGCGCCTTTCTTTTTCCATTTCGTTTCGGCGATAAAATTGACAGCGGAAGTATCGCCCATCGGTGCTCATGTAAACAAAAACAGATTCGCACGTGTGAATATTGTATTATTTAATATTTAAACTCCTAATAATCTGCCGATCATGGTATTAATAAGATATTCCCAAAGTAGCTTTGTGTACCAAATGTTCTCCACTCGTGGTGAAATTTGGTACATCAAACTACTATGGGTATATTCTATATTTAATCAACGATTTCTTGGAATACACATCTTGTGGTTGTGACGTAACATCTTATTTAATTAACATGTACCGTTCTCTACATTGGTCATGCTAGGTCCCCAACTGTTCGAAACGGGTACCAGAGTCACGCGAATGGATATCACAGGCGGAAAGTCCCGACCGGAAAAAAAATATTGGAGGGAGGGATTTCAGTGCACCTACCCACCCTTCATCGATACGCCCCTATGTAAAACATGGTACGTGCAATTTTGGCTGCACGTCTCCTATTCAGTACCAATTATGACTATATAAACGTAACCTAAGCTGCCCATAATATTTTCGGAGTGGGGGTTTGGCACCAGGAGCACCCGAAAAGGGATGGTTTCACCGGCACGTTTCTTGGTAACATATTTGGATGGTACGTCTCTGATTTTGGAAGTTTTAAGCTTTATTTCCTTCAGTTTGTAACTTTGGAACATATATACCGAAATACTCCTTGCCGACTCCTTGCCGAAAAACAAGGAACGACATTTATTCCACTTATTCCACCATATCAGCTAAAACCTCCAATTACTGGCTTCGATTTTGTCGCAGCAATTCGTGGCGTCAAAAGTACAATCAACTATTTTATATCACAATAAGTATGTATCCGTTCCCTAATTACCCGAAAACAACATGTATCATCGTGTCCCTCATATAAATTCTGTGTCCTGCAACTGTAATATATAAGTGCGTGCTTAGTTACGATTTGTTTACATTACTATCTATAGAACATCACATGCTTTAAAAAGATGTTTGCATGAGATCAACACATTTTTATATATGGAAGGGAAAACACTTCTCAATATTAAATTATAAAACCACATTGCTTCAGTGTTTCGGTACCAGAATAATTGGAAGCATTCAAATTGAAACAACTCACATTTCAAACAAACGCGCTCGTTAAGGTTATTCGGGTTATTCAAGGCAGCCGTATAAAGTTTCGAACCCCACCACCAGAATCTGAAAATGAATCTGAAATTAATAGGCTAGTTAATCAAGTTATTGGTACTACTGTTACGAACGTTTTCGCCTCGTCGAGATATGGCCTTAAAAACAAGCGTTTGCCACTGATACATAAACGTAATAGTGATAATGTTCATGTATTTATCCTCTTGACCACTGAAATATGTACGACCACTTAACGATTTTGTTCCACAAACGGTTGCAACTACAAACTTTACACGGTGTTTATATTGCAAAGTTGGGAAGACATTTAGTATCTCATGTTCAAATAATATTAGTATAAATATTTCTGCCTATCACTCGGCACAGTTTTATTATTCGTCTGTTTACATTTCTGACAATATCATAACTTTAACTTGGGGAGCAACATCAACACGTTTGGGCATAGGTTCATACAGAAGATAAACGATTAATTGCATCAATACAAGCATATGAGGCATAGAAAAATTAAAAATCTGTTTCTTGCCCCCCCCCCCCCCCCCCCCGCATGGTCCTTTTGACTGCCGCATGCTCTTTTTTTATAGCCAATGCAAACTTAAACAAATAATAATTAAATGATTTAAAATGATTAAATGATTTATAGCTGATATTTTACCCAAGTTAATAAAATTGTTAAATTTGTCCCTTGGGTGCTACAAGGCTTTGCAATGCTAGCATTGCAAAGCCTTCTTGTACTCATGGGAAGAAATACACCACCACCCATGCAGTTCTGTAGATTATGAGGCCTAAAACTTAAAACAAACCACGAACATGAACTTTTAATGGTAAAGAAATAATTACAAAAATAAAACATAAAATTAGAAAACCGATCCCACATGCAATTTTACAAACAATGGCCCGAGAAGCAGAAGATCTGTTTTGCGGGGACTAAACTCCATGAAATAATAGAAATAGGTTTCAGTAACACACACCAATAATACAGGGACAACCCCGGTCTCGTTGAACAAGAATATTTTGCAAAACGTTTTATGTCTCATGTCTTGCATGTGATATTCTAGGGGCATAACATCTAGAATGAGTGTTAACTCTTTCAACACGAGAGGCCGCTTTTCCGGTCCAGGAACACAATACGTCATAATTTCATTAAGTAGGATGGCTACTAAGTGAATGTGTGTGGTAGAACAATTAATATTTTCAACGTGCAGCCTTCAGGCTGCACGTTGAAAATATTAATTGTTCTTGCCCCAGATAATGGATATGGACTCTTCCAATTTCTGCCATTTAACTAGCATGGATGATACCACCAGTGTTCAAAGGGTTAATGGGTAGCACATAGTATAGACTATTCGTCGTTGCGAGTTTAGGGCGCCTAAACGGAATGCTGCATTTATACATAAACCTCTTTAATCCTTTGATACTTTTGTACATGTACGTGTTATTACGTACGAAATCTTTTGTTTAATTTAAAGTGCGTAAAATATATTGTTAACTGATGGGTCTTCTAAGGAGACCCATGCAGTAATATGTGATTAACTCTCCTTTTGTTCTCTTTTTTCCTTCCCCACGGAAAAAGCATTTGTTCTACCGATTCTTCGCAGAATCACCCGTTTGGTGTTCTCAACCAAAAGGATTTCCAACGTAGGTACTATTAGCCTGATGTTAGAGACAGATGCAAAAATAACTAACTCAACCCATCTCATCACATTATACATATCCCCTCCCCTACCCAAAATGAAATAGTAGCATTTGGTTGCAAGACGACTTAATACCCCAAAAACTCGACTCGGATAATCAGTAATAATTTGATCCCAGAGCCCCAATGGGTCTGTAGGATTAAACTATTACTGCCCCCGACCCGAACACAAAATGGAGTCGCACAGGTTATTGTAAATTGCTTCAGGCCTTTCCACTGAAGTGTCCAGTGCTAAAAGATTCAAGGAACGGTTCTTAAGTATTTTAGCGTACACCTAGAAATAAGGTCAACGATTTCCATACAAGTTGCATAACCTGCGAAGCGGGAAATGAAAAAGCCAGTCTGATATGACAGGCTATTTTTCAGTGTACATGTATGTGAAAAACACATTATAGTTACTCCTGATTTCATTAAATTTGGTGTAACGTTGCAATTTGGATTAGACACGGACATCATTTTGTCACATAATCAGCAGCAAATAGACCCTAACGAAAATATCGCCCGCAACACGTCTATTAAACGCGTCACGTCAGCGTCGACGTAATAGCGTTGCGTTGTGAGTGAGGTGGTTTCGAAAGTAGAACTGAATTAATCTTCTCTTAAATTTCATTAACAGTTTACCAAATAGAAATGGTAGACGACATTGCCAACAACATTTCCCCGAATAACTAAATACTTCCGTTTTCGGTAAACACCGGCTCAGAACAATCTTAATGAATTCTTTTCAGAAGAGTGTCGTGATGAGAGACTCATTAAACCCTATAGGTACGGGAAGCTTAACTTGTATTTCTCTTTGCATACGCCATCTTTATTAATTTTAAATAGTGTAACTTTTATCTCGAGCTGAATAACAGCAAGTTCCTCTTGGTTATTTCGCTGAACTTTTCTAGACCTCTTCACCTTTGAATATGTAAGTGCGGAACATGATATTTTGCAAGAGGAGATTATCGAGAGCAGTATTGCTCAAAATTTGCTAACAACAGGCAAGGTCTGTCGACATCGATAAGCTTTGTTATATTTTCCGAAATTACGCTATTAATATATAGCTCGAACTTCTGCTTTGATTGTATAGCCCTGAAAGTTGGATTGTGTCCGCGAGCCAATTGCGTCATCAAAATGCGAGTCGGTTAGACCCGTTGCGCTAGCAGATGAGAGTCCTCGGGTCGTAAACGTCCGCAAAATCTCTCTGTAATCCTATTACGTCGCCCAACGCGACCCGATTGTGCCCGCTGAACACAATCGCTTTGCGTTTGGCGGACGTAATCGGCTTGCGGACACAAAGGGTCTTGCGGACTTATTTGGACGAAACAAACTTCTTTAATAAATTCGTTATGTATAGAAAAAACACTACTCAAAGACAATATGTCCCGTGTGAGCTGGTGATGAAAGTGTAACTTCATTCACTGGTGACGGCAAGCGAATTAGCTAATATTCTCAGTGGAGTCTGCAGTACATTTTGCGAACTTTAGCCACTTTGAAAGCCGCAAAACACTTCTGGAATATACATTTCTTAGTTTGTTCGTTGCTTCGTTTGAATTCTAAGCACCCTCGTGCGGTTGTCCAGCTAATACAGGAATGAAAATAACAATGTATGTAATGAAAGAGGCAATTCCTAAGAAACACGCTAAGTGTGTACCATCTGAATATCTAATCATAATTTTTGTTGGTGATCCGCGTGCTTAATAATACGACTGATGAGTTATAGATACAAGTCCATAGCACGTTAACTACTGGTGGCAACTGATAGCAAAAAAGAAGGAATACGATCGCCAATAAGAAATGTTTATTAACTTCTCGCAGCTCGCACGATACTACAGTTAAAACTAGAAGTCATTCCACGAACGGTGCGCTTATGTAGGCTTAACTGCGCGTAGGAATTGGGCGCAATTGCCATATCGAATGACCCCCAAAGCACGACAGGTTCTCCTGGTTACTCATAGCAAACACAGACAATGTTTCTGCCAATGGATCTCCGGGTTACCCAGAGGTCCATTGGCTGAAACGTTGCTTGTGCCCTGGCCGCATGTAAAGAATTTGATAGCCTTACTATCGTCACAACGTGTTGATTAACGCGCAGATCGACGTGTTATTTGTGCGCATTTCATGACAGGATACCTAGTTTTAACTGTAAGACAGAATACAACGAGTGTAGAGTACGGGGATTTGGAATCAAAGACCAGAGTTGGAGTTTTTCCTGTATTTCACGTGCGTCTTTGGCGCCCGCTAACTACAGCAAAAACCACTGAGTCAGGTCATTGATTCCTGTCCACATGCTCTAGCCTGGTGGTGTTCTGTATTCAAACCACGATTAA
Organism: Pictodentalium vernedei; assembly: GCA_031216915.1. Classification (NCBI taxonomy): domain Eukaryota; kingdom Metazoa; phylum Mollusca; class Scaphopoda; order Dentaliida; family Dentaliidae; genus Pictodentalium; species Pictodentalium vernedei. The sequence continues at coordinate 314,719,939 of CM062297.1, forward strand.
AGTTGAATTGAGTGAATGAAGCAGATGCTTTTAACGTCAAATATCACTTTTGGTGATATATTTACATTCTTGCTTGACACTGTTTCGTGTCGAAGCATCTCATTCGCGCCATAACATAAATCAGATGCGCAGCTTACATGGCGTTTTTATCTGTAGGCTTGATTCCACACGTGGTATACCAAACACATTTCCCAATGACGGTATTGTATCGGTTAACGTTGAATACACACCGCAATCGTGGTTAAATGAACCTTTCCACATCGAAGTAAAGGTTATTATCAGAATCATGGTTTGTGCGCAACGAAGGTATGCATGGATGGTATGGGATTGTTATGTTCTTATTGAGTAGCTTTTAGAATCCTGAACATCACATCAAAAGGAGGTAGAGGAGTCACACAGACTCAGACGCCATCACCGACAGTGCACCATATATTTGCAATTTCGGTCGTATGCCGCTCATGCAGAGGGCATAACCCCCGACAGATGACCAACGGGACTCACAGTCATCGAAAGAGGGAAAGCCGCATCTTTTCTGGAGACGGACCGTTCGAGGCACGCAACGCCAATACTCCTGTACCGCGTAGACCCACTTAGAAGTCCGAAACCCTTTCAACCGAGTATCGTGGGATGAATGCCCTCTATCCACCCCTGTCAATGAAAGGCTGCAGGTACGGTTATTTTGGAGCTGAAAAGTATAAACCCATCAATGCTGATTTGGAATGAGCCAGGCTTGGGTCCAAAGTAGAAACAAAAAGGAAAAAAAATAACATGCGGTTTGTATAAACCAGGTGACATCCTTCTTTCTGTCAAGTGAGATTGGAGGTGTCTGCGGTACAATAGCATATTCAATTTTACGAGAATCGCTCGAATTCAACGAGAAGTAAGAAGTGAAGTGAATTTTTAACCATGCACAAGTGAAGGATATTTTCTTTAAAGTTTGTGTTGAAGGGAAAATAGTGCCGTCAGCAATATTGTCATATTTGTATGCGTTTTGCATTCGGATGAAATGAAGCCTGCATATTTTGTCAGCCATAAATTGAAAATTAAAATGAATAATGATATATTCACGTACTGAACTAAAGAGTGAAATGCAGAGCGCAGTAAGATGGATGTCCCCCCGGCTTGTAATTACATTGACTCCTGAATGATTATTTGTCACAATTGACACGGTGTCACAGTGGACAATCGCAGAAGTCTATAGTTCGTCAGAAATTAACAGCAAAACTGTTAGATGGGTTACAATTTAGTGACGTTTGTAATGTTTGTGACTACACACCAGTGCTCAAAATAACTTTTTTTCTATGCGTAGCAAAATGCTACACATTTCCAAAAAATGAATAGCATTTTGTAAAAATTGCATAGCTATTTTTATATACCAGAATTATGTTATGCTGTTTTATATTGAATTCTTCTTTGTAGATAGAATAGTTTCCATCCTTTTCTGGGCATTTCCAAATGATCTGCAACACATTAAACATTTACTATGTTTTTTTTTAACTGAACTGCCTTCAAGGGTTGCATGGACTTGGATATTTTCAAATGACGTCGTGGTTGTTTAACGGAGTTCTCAAAATGGAAGTTGGGATTTTTAATTTGAGGGGCTTGAAGTTATTTTTAATGGACATTTTATGCACAATGTTGTAAAAACAGGAAGAATTTAAACCAATAGAATTCATCTTACATATGAGGTTGCTAATGATGCTTGATGGAGAGTTAATCTGAGTTATGCCTGGAATGTTTCACAATCAGAAATAAAGCATCAGTGAACTAGTTTTCAAATATGTTTGCAAATTTTCATTTACATTTTGCGATGCAAGATAATCAACTGCAGCCTAATAGGCTGCAGTTGATTATCTTGTATCGCAAAATGCTATACATAATTGAACATTGTGTAGCTTTCTGCAAGTTTTGCATAGCAAAAAGCGACGCGACACCGCTTATTTTGAGCCCTGCTACCCACGAATCTTAATCTCTCTCACATTTGGACACGGCCGTATTTATCTTTAGAGCAGAGACCCAATACCAAAACACTATTGCCATTGATAGAGACAGAACGTTTCATATTTTTATTATTTTTGTTGTATTTTCTTCTTCAGTAGTTAACTAACGTCTTTGATTTGCAAACAATATAAACAGGGGCGGACTGGGCTAAAAAAAGTTGCCGGAAATATACCAATGGGGGGTAGGGGGGGGGGGGGTGGTCTCGGGCCCTGTGAAAATTTTGATTATTCGAACTGAAAGAGTGCTGCTTCATTGCATCTGAGCGATCAGTGGCAGTCCACATGGAGGACATTTCGATGACATTTCTTCATCATCTTCGTCCCTCAATTATTGCGACAAAGTGGCCGATCGCGGATCCATCGCGCCGGCTTTAGTTTTTTGATTTTTCGAACTGAAAGAATGTTGTTTCTTGCATCTGAGCGATCTATGGCAGACGAGACTCACGGCTGGTTTATCGAAATGTCCTCTGTGCGGACTGCCAATGACAGTCCACATAGAGGGCGGTTCGATATACCCGTAGTCATACTAATGAGATCTATTCGCCTTTTGGTCCTTTTTTCACGAAATGTCATGCACGAATATTTTGGACTAGTGTTGGACTGCACTAATTTTGTTGGCCAAAGGGGCCCCCAATAGGAGGAGAAGGCCCACAGGAAAAAATTCCCGGTGGACCATATGGCCAGCCCCCCCCCCCCCCCCCCCCCCCTTTGAAAGTAGATAGAAAACATCTGTCATTCAAACTTCATTGGTTCATTAATGACACACTGCTGCATAACGACCACATCTTGGTACGGTAACAGAACTCGTACCAATGAGAATAAAGTGTTCTAATTATTTGAAAGAGTAAAACTATGGAAGTCTTCTTGTATAGGATGAATGAACGAAATGCCGTAACTCTACTATTCAAAAAGGATATACACAGAATGACACACGCGTGTGTCGCTCTGTGTTTATTGCACGCCTTCACAAAACAACCAGTTATTAGAAGGACACTCAGCAATTCATTTGACAACTATCAACAAAAATAACACATTTTATCGCCAACCAAATTTGCATGGGGAACCCGTGTTTCATTAGTTCCAATGTGTTCTTTGTGCCTACTAGCACATAGAGCACATTAGAACTCAGAGGACGAGTTTCAGCTACCGCTAGCCATTCAAATTGTAATTGAGTTGCACGATTTGTAGAAAATTCCAGTGAAATTTCGCATCTATTTAAAAGTAGTCCGTCAACGTTTTCTGTTGCGCACATATGTGCGAAACAGATTTTCATTTTCCGCATGCTTTAGTGTTGCTGTAGATGGGGATCACGTAGAACAGGTGTGTAATAAACCAAACTACGACACTAACGCTGCATAACTTGTATTTTTTATATACATATTATATTAACACAATGCCACATCATTCAGCGCTATTCGATGCAATCATCGTGTATGTTTTTAAAATCTTTCTCTCTAAAACAGAGCTTGAACCTCTTCGTCGAGGTCGTTCCAGTGAGGGGCCATAAGCTATGTCTTATGGACAAAATTAGAAAACGTAGAGTCGTCAAAGTGATTGTTGTGGCCTTCTAGTCGTATAAGATAAGGGACTAAAGACTTGTTCACCCTGGTTACTGTGGATGGTACTTATAAACAATCACTGACTCTATCCTATGACCTCCCCAGTTCTGCAACTTGTTCAATAACGGACCCATTCTTCGCTCTTTAGAGGAATTTTAGATCATTCGAATATTGGTCGCTTACAAACAAGTTCGATATCTTTTTGTCTGAGACTTTGTGATTAGAGTTCCTATGTACCTTAGGCGTCAGTAAATCAGCGTAACGGCGAACTAACAAAATCTAATTATACCCTGACTTCGTTAAAGGGCTATTCTCTGAAGGTAATTTCGTTTCGATCGTATTATTGGCGAAACTTACTGAACCAGAGTTTGATCAAATTGAATCTTTTCTTAACTTCGTTATTGTGGTATATACAGACAGACGTACAGTGAAAGCAGAAGTGTTTGTTTAAACCGTAAATTAATTTCTGTTTCTTATAATTTGGACAAAAACGTACATAATTTAATTTTCGAGATTAGAATAGAAGGTAATAAAAGGGTGTGTGATATGCGTGAAGTGTCGACCATTCAATCTAACCCCTTCAACCTTGATGCCGATGTCTTCTATAAAACACTATTTCTGCTGTATATACCCTCATTGGCGGATGGAAAAATGCATCCGCCAATGAAGGTATATAACGCCGAACCATCAAATAATCCGTCAACGAAGTTCACAAATGAACGACACCTGTTAGTTGCAGCAATTTTAGGCTACAAGGTATGGGGTTTCTGTACACCATATCTCCTCGGACTCTTTCGTGTGTCATCGTATATGATTATGTCCACAGCAAGATGGAAAAGCTGCTAACTCGGTTTGTGCAGGGTTAGTAAGTTGGAGAGTCCCGAAGTTGATCCCCGAATTTGGTGGCTCTCTCTGGGTAAAACGTCGTCCTCCACCGCTAACACTGCCCAAGATGCTACCACGGTTATTTAAAGTGTCGTTAAACACCAGTAAACAACGAAATAGACAAACCAATTATGGATAAGTGACGACAATTTATTTATTTATTGATGCATAACGTCACTATCGACAACCAGGGACACCTTGTTTCTGATAGTTTTACGGAAGGTTAGCCAGGCGTTTTACGGAAGGTTAGCCAGGCGTGTATGTCTCGCTTGGCACCTTCGTTCAACCGATTAATTGTCAGGTTCATCACATCGCTTGATAAGATCAGTGAGAAGGCGTACAATTGGAAAACCCGGCTGATTCGCCGTAAATGCAACCTTGAGAAACCACAACAGTAGTTTCTCGTTTTTGTCTGAACTACAATACTTCTCGAGCTTTATCAATTCTATTGGTGAGCGTGCCTCCCTTAATGATGAATCCAAAGTAAATTACAAGAATTCTAAACACTGCGTTGGAAAAAAATAGGGTTTTTTCTTCTGCCAAGGGCATGCCAGGATCTTGATAGGGAATACGAAATACGTTAAAGCCATTTTGTATTGGGCCTTGTCATTGTAAGTAACTAAAAAATCACGCACAAGATGGTAGGTTGTAACCTCGAAGAGATTCGGGATTCAACGGTGACTATGAAACCTAATCACCCCAAGAGATGACAAGAAGAGACAATGAACATGGAAACCCCATTCCACGATTTCTTTCATCCATACGCACGGTTGATCCATGCCTGACTAGACAGTTTAGGGGTATTTTGAAGAAGGCTCTAGAGCTGAATCGGTTAACCGATTAATCGATTAATCAATGATCAACATCTTGATCGATCCAAAACGTAATTGATCAATTACCGTTACTTTTGTAACTACTGTATTATACGGGTTAACAAATAAACAAACTTACTCCAAAGCAGGCAAACATTGTCACACTGACTCACATCAATTATATGAGACAGAGTAAAGCATGCGACTCGCATCAATTATATGAGACAGAGTAAAGCATGCAAGTTACTTGCTCACATACTAGTTTACTTACCTGATCATTATACTGTATCAGTAGCTGGAAATGGTCATTCTTAACCCTTTACCCATTGCGGATAGCAGAATGCAAAATAAATTCATGAAGTACTAAAAATTTTCAATTTTTGTCTCCAAAACATAGCGTATGACCCCTCATTGGAACGAACTCAACGAGCACGTTCCAATGAGGGGTCATAAGCTATTTTTTGAGACAACAATTGAAAATATAATAAATTTGAATGGAGATTTCTGTATATAGGCCTGGTCGGTTTTGTTTGTTACGTTGGGTAAAGGGTTCATGCTGTAAATCATCACCGGTATGGTAGTTATTTAGATATCTATCTGGACAAGTGATTAATCGGTTAACCAATCCACGTGATTAATCGTTCAAGAAAACCCCTTAACCGTTTCAGCTCTAGAAGGCTCACCCAAAATGCCCAACAGAATGATTGAAAAAAAGCATGTAACAGAAACATGTAACAAAAATTTGGGAACGTGGCCATGGAGAGCCTATTTTCTTTATAGTAGACGGTAGGCTCGGATTCAGGGGATGCCTCCATTAAATGAGAGTTACCCCCTCTCCTCTCCATGGAGCTACTGGGTGCCTGGATGGGGCATTTACAGATTAAGTGAAAGTGTACCCGGAACAATAAGAGGGCCTGTTTCGACCGTATAAGTCTACCGTATAGGTCTAAAAAAACAGCCAGCAGACCTGCGGACATAATCGGATTGTCCTTTGTGGCCGTACAATTGGATTGCGTTTTGTGATTGTAATCTGCTTGTGGTCATAATCCGTATTCAATATGGACCTCTTCGGTCGAAACAAACCCTCAGGAAAAGTACACTCATATTAGAATTCCTAGCGTCAAGTTTAAATTTGCACACTGGTTTGAGTGAAGTCACTTTTTGAATGTGTTTTAGTGCAAGGCTCAAATTACAAATTTAACCCTCTAAACTCTGATGTCAAAATGGCAAAGTTTTCAGTAGCAAATACTTCCCATAATGCAGTTTGATATTTAATCAAATATACCTTGTTTGACAGAGCTCAGTGATATAATTTTTTAAATTCATAGTTAACAAAGAGAAAAACTGAGTAACTGGAGAAAATTCCGTTTTTAGGGGTTACCCAGCCGTCGTAATGGTAAACTTGGATGGAGAGTGTTTATAACAGTTACAATATCACGCGTATCAAAAGTACTGCGTCCACTTTGTACCAGCCCTTAGAGTTGAGGCGGTTGGGTTATAAGGGCCATTTACCAACTGTGGGGTTAATCCGGATTTCCTAGGCTCATAGCTTTGCTTGATAAGCGTTGACAGTTCTGGCCTCGGCTTCCGCACTTCTATTTCGATCTGTCACATTGATGCCGTTGACCAGCTCTCAGTAGGTGGCGGAATTATATGTGCTGTGGTGAAGCGCGGTGGATGTTTCGACTGCTTCCAGGAGAATCTGGATTGAGATTCACGGTGGCTGAATTTTAAAGAACGTGACAGAAAGCGGTTCTGGTATAAGGATAATTTAGCAACTATCCTGGTTGGTCCGAATCTCTTGGTCTTGTAGTAGATCGGTCGCTTTGTGTGCTAGGTTCACACTCAGCCTCTCACAGAGTAAGTTAGATGTTTTGGAATTTACAAATAAAACGACGTTGCCGTAGTAGGATTTGCTTCACGGTAGGTATACATGAAATACTGGGATTGCAAATGCGATCTTTCCCTCGAACAGATGCTGATGCGATCTCGACAAACTAATAGCGTTCGGGCGAGAGTCAATAAAAAATATTGAGAAATCAAGTCAGAATCAAGAAAAACAAACGAAAATAACTTTTCAGATTAAAAGATTCAGCATGTTTTTTCGACAGGCGGGATTGTACCATACCCGGTGCTTCATTATTAAATGTTTGGTGATTATTCCTATAATTAGTGTTTGGAATCTAATATTATTGCATCCGTGGAAATATTGCTCACCCGTGGATCGTGACCAGTCAATGGCGGTCGTCCTGTTCAGGGCAGTAGACACTAGATCGGACAGATAATGTCGACCAGATGTCGGTAGAAATACGCTGTCCGTATTTTTAATGACAGTACTGTCACATATGTATGTCCAAAGTTAAATTTGATTTTTCAAATAACAATATAATTATCGTTTAAGGCTTGTTAAAAAAGCATTTGTATATTCAAAGCATAGCAGATGACCGCATATTGCCGTGAGCTTGAGGGACTATCTAATGTGTATGAATAGGCAATAGTCCAACGAAAAACGAAAGAATCAAATTTGAATAAAGTAGAAGATTTTTACGTGTACAGCATAAGCATTTCAACGGCATTAATTGGGAGTTAAGTTGAAAGTACCCATTCTCCGTCCTATGGCGAACACAAGAAGACGGTGTGTGTCAGGGCAAAGCCAGCCTAAATATAGGGGCAAGGGGCCTCATATATAAAGATAGTGTAAGTTCAAAAGATATTCCGCATCAAGGCGAAAACCCTACGTGAATTTCACTTCTCTGTGAAGCTGGACATGGAAAAACACACGTGGTGTATATCCAGCTTCAGCGCAGGGACCCAGGGGAGAAACGGTAAGTTAGATAAGGTCTAATCTCATTTAATTTATACAGTAGTCGCGAGTCTTACGAGACGTAATCGGTTGGAGGCAGGATATCGTCATGGCCAATTGAGAAACGAGATTCTAAAAGATAGAAATGTCTATCGTGTCGTCACCTCATCATTAGATAGCAATGAATGGCAGGAACGAATCGGTTTTCTCGACAAGTGAAATCACCGTTAAGTCACGCGCGAGATGACTTGTATTGATTCTGCCTCGATGTACGTCATCTCCCACCGTTTTGACAGATGGACAGATGAGCGTCGGTCCGCCTGACAGTTTAGGGTAAAAAGTATATATACCTTGAAGAGCAGAGCATTAGACACACACTTGGGGTCACACACACGTTGGTGAAGTCCAGGGCAGGCGGACTCTGTTTCCTGGCATAGGGGTACCTTCGATCACAGGACCCTGAAACGGCTGGAATTGCCAGACAGGGCATTCCACGACTGATTTAGCTTAAGGTTGATAGGCGGCTACAGTGCCAAAATTCGTTGAGAAGGAAAAACCCAAGGTGAAACATTAAAGTTTAGATTGTCGAGTAGCAGGTATCAGCCTGCAATAGTCAGAAGTGTAGGTTAATTGTATTGTGCGTATTAACCCTTAGAAGCGTCAGACTGATTGCGTTCTGAGTAGTTTGTTTTGCTGTCGAAGCATCGTAATACCGACTGGAGATCGGTGTGAGTGACAATTTCGCCCTAGCACAAAAAGGGGCATTTGTGAATCGTGAATTCAACCAGGAACAGTGAACATTTCAATAGGACTTCCACGGAGGACTTTCAAAGGGAACATAAGGTATGAATAGACAATAGCTGACCGAAATCAGAAGTACGGTGGCTTTATAGATGATGAACATTGCTGGTCGGAACCCTCCGACAGCCAGAGGTACAGTTACGCGCAGACGTTGACATTTGAGCCTAAGCGGGTGGAGCTCTTATGGCGAGCTCACAGTAATAACATTTCAGATTTGTGGAGCTCTTATGGCGAGCTCACGGTAGTAACATTTCCAGTGTGTAGACTATAGTGCCAGTACAGGGTTATAGAATGACTATATGATTGTTGAGAATTATTTAACCCTAGCAACCAAATTTCTGTGAAAAGAATCGAATTGTTGATTGTTAACATATTGAAACGGCTTTATTTTTATGTGTAAATAAAAGAATCGTTGTTACTTTAAGTCATTCTTTCCATTACACAGCCTGAAGTGATTAGGAATCACACCTAACGGAAATCGAACCTATTTCAGGCCAATTTGGCAGAGAAGGAATCACGGCGTCGGTCTAACTCAGCTCCCTGCGCCGAGTTCGCGACACTTGGATTCCGACCCTCCACGTTGGTCTAATTTTCCCGCAACTTCATCAGCGGGACTAAATAACCCCACGTCAGCCCAGGCCTTACGGGGCCTCAGGTGTTCTGACAATGTGAAATCGGCCGTGTCTTAAAGACGACATTCTGTTTTTAAACTGTTACTAGGAGAAGCATTCTCCTGCATTTTTTTAACAATATCAATGCAATTTGGGTAATTTATCACCTGCATTTCTATGTGTATGTTGTATTTTTTCTCCAAAGATAATCGTGACCACCACGTTGCAGGACAGACCTGGGAGAACCAACTCACTGGAACAAGTGGGGCTTTTTATATGAATGGAATCTGGTCAGTAATGCAACCACGTACCCTTTCCACCTCCACCAGCGTCGAAGGCCCGTACCCAAAGCCTTCCCACGATTTTCAGCTCAGACCTATCGATAGGTCAACTTACACTTTTTTAAAACACTAAAAATCCCGAGGCAATTGCCCTTCCCCTCCCCGTCGATAGTGGTTTTACAACAACAATCGGCGTTGAAGACAAGACCCCAGCCTTCAGTGGGATAGCAACTACAAGTTTCATCTTCTGGATTAAGAAAGTAGTGTGTTCCTTTGTTGTCACTCGGTTGTTTTGATACGATTACTTATTTATTAGAGAGTGGACTAACGTTCTCAAATTCACTGTTGTCTCAACACAATCTACTAATTTCTGTAATTTACAGCCGACGAAACGTGTTTTACACCTTTCATTATTTCCGTATTATTAGAAGGTTAAGTTGAAGAATTGACACAGAAGGTGTAGTTCCTTCGTTCTCAATACCCTACAGCCCAACCCCGCGGCGGCTCTTTATTCTGAAGACCCATTCCTCCGAATGGTCATTAAACTGAAGGAACAATATTCCGAAATCCCAATACTTCAAAGGTTCGATATTCAGATGGTTCGATATTTCAAAGGTCCGATACCGATGGCCTTATAGTTCCTGCACTCCGACGGTCCGATTTTCAGAAGCTTCAGTACCTCGAAGGTTCGATACTCCGAAGGTCCGATACTCCGACGGTCTTCAAGATTACCGTTCGGCGTATCGGATCTTCTGGGTACTCGGCTGTCGGCCTATTGAGTGTCAGATATCAGTAAATTGGATCTTCGGAGTATTAGACCCTCTGAGAACCGGACCATGAGAGTATTGAATTTTCGCAGTATTGAACCTACCGACTATTAAGCCATAGGTGTATCGGTACCTGAACCTTCGGAATACCATACCTTAACTGGTAAAGTGCTGAGTTTTTCTGACAACAAATCAAAGCTCATCATATACTGCTCTCTTACATTTAATTGGATAGTGCCTTACAGGCACTATCCAATTAAATGTCAGACAGCAAGGTATTGTATAAAAAATCTGATTCATATCAGGGACAATAAAGGCTTCCTCAGGTAGAATGTAGATACAGACAGTTATTGCCTGTCACTTTTAGTAAAGCCCAAAATAGGGCTTCCAGCACTCTGCCAGTCAAGAGTATTTGGCCTTCTGAATAGGTGCCTCGTATATTGAGATCGAAGCATCTAAACCTTCCCATTTTTGTCTCTGAGAGAGAAAATTCAAGAGAAATGAATGACGACAGACCGAGTGCCAATTTCACTGCATCAATACGTTAGGCTGAGCATTATTGCCGTAACACCGAGACAATGTCACCAAAATATTCGTTTCATTTGTAATCGATACCCCACAAGCAAAAACTGACAGCGCAAAATAATTTGTTTTTATTCAGTCAAATGAACAATGTCTGATATGTTCACTCTGACCATATGTGTACCAGCAACACAACATTGTCAATATTATTGTTTCATCTTCAGAGGAATCAATTTGATTGAAAGTTGTTGATAAAGTGGTTTCATAAAAAGCAGTGTCAGAAATAATAGCCGCTCAAACTTCGCGAACAGATTATTTCTTGTGGAAAGTAACACAGACATTGAGTGGGGATTTCTTATGGAAGCCCATTAGTGCCACGGGAAAAATATATCTTTCGAATATTCGCAAACATCTTCATTCATTCATTCATTCATTCATTCATTCATTCATTCATTCGTATTTCTGCCCCCGTTGAGTTTATCTGCTGTTTTTCACGATGTATAAATTGCAGTCGAGAGCCAACACGATAGAGAGAAATCGATTGACTGGACTGGTTACGTGATATAATTCATGAGAGGTGAGGGATGTTGTTCAAACACGAGTGTGCGAATGCGCACGAGTGTTTTACAATATAGTCCCTCACCTTGAATGAATTATTTCACGTAACCAGTCCAGTCGAGCGATTACTCTGTTTATTAGCTTTCATTATTAACGATAATTATATTATTTAACCCTTTACCTAACGTAACGGTTAAAAACGGCCAGCGCTATTCTCAAAAGTCGCCAATTAATTTTCATTATTTTTTGTCTCTAAAACATAGGTTATGACCCCTCATTGGAACGAGCTCGTCGAGCTCGTTCAAATGAGGGGTCATAACCTATGTTTTTGAGACAAAAAATGAAAATAATAGTTATTCAAGAAGTTTTTTTTTTGCAAGTGTCGTCTGCTTTTCATCTTAGGTAAAGGGTTAAAAAAACAATGAAGTCCCCATTACACCCACGGCAAAGCGGCTTCGTTTGCGCGCACGGATACATGACCCAATTATTGATTGCATAATTCACTTGTGAAGTTATCGTTTACAATCAAACCCGAAAATCCCAGTAAATCACACTTTGGAAAGTAATTAACTGCTTTTATCATCCATTGTCTTCTTTACTTTCGTTTATGTCAAGTCTGTTTGGCTAGTTTTACTCCTCCTTTATTTGCCGTGTCTCCAAGTAATTTTCTCAGTTGCACGTTACACCGAGCTGGGCTTGTGAAAAAAAAAAAATGATAAAATTGGCCAAAAGTGACTACACAAGTGTTAATTTTCTCGATCAGATCGCGATCACTTATAGTACAGTCGCCATGGACTGGTCGTAATCCACGCGTGGAGAGTGATGTCCAAGTATGCGTTTACCAGGTAATAAAAATTACCATCAGCGAAATTTTAATTAATGAAGCAACGGGTTGTACGGAAAGAATAGAGTTGTAGTCACCCAGACGACTGGTGACAAAATCATGTACAAGGTGAAAGCAACCTTTCTCGTTATTTAAAAGGAGAACAGGCATTGTCCCTATATCCCGATAAATTCTGTCTTTTGATTGGTCAGAATGCCTTGGACAAATAGCCATGGCAGAGGGTGCACCCAACATTTAAGGTATATGAGAGGGCATATGGTATATGGTTTAAATGAAAGATTTTCGCTCTCGGTCACCTCGATATAAAAATTGAACCAAAACACCTGAAAATAGTCACAAATATTATCAGATTTCTGACAATTCGATCATATTTTGCTGTTATAAATTAAATAATCGAATAAATAAATGAAACAACTTGAGAAAAATAAAATAAAAGCAAATATTGTCCCCTCAGTTTCAATGTAGGCACATAGAACACATTGGAACTCGGGGGACGATGTGTCAACAAAATACTGTTTACTCGTTTCCTTAACGAACCAAGGGATGTAACTCTATCTGTTGTCTTCTGCGTTTGTAAAAACAAAACAATTATTCACGAATTTTGGTCCAACTGATTGCGGAGCGTGAGAAACGCGTCCACAAATTTATTTCCTTAATGTTTCTATTGTGTTTCAAACAGGACAAAAACGTTATCTCCGTCAACATGTATGGTATATGGAGATTTAATACTTGGATGTCCCATTTAAACACGTTTCAGGCTGCTCGGTGTTTAAAAACATACATTCAGGTATTAAATCTCCATATACCATACATGTTGGCCGAGATAACGTATAATATATTAGACGTGCAGCATTGGGACTGCATATTGACACTATTGATTGTTCGTACCCCCCCCCCCCCCCCAAAAAAAAAAAAAAACAAAAAAAAAAAAAACAAATTCACTGAGCAGCCACGAACCTCACATGGAGACATCTGAAACTTATTTGGTCATGAAAATCGACTTTGAAGTTACCTCCCTTGAAACTCTCAAACGAGCGATGATTGTCTTATTAAAGAGCAAATTGTTGAGAAAGCACCTATTGGTTGAAAGTGAAACCAAGTTTCCTTTTAATACTTTTAATAAACTTTGTAATACATGTTTAATGATCAAAAACAATAGTCACTCCGGAGTTTATGGCAAGCCAATTAGAAACACCCAATCCATAGATAATCTGTAATTAAAAATATCTATCAGTTTCACATTTAGTAATTCTAAAACTCAACTTATTCAGCCCGACATCTGGGGATTTCTGAAGGAGTTACGCGCAATCGTTATCACGCAAAACATTTTGTTCAGTTACAGTTTATAAACGAATTCATTTTTGAAAGAGAAAGAGTCCATTCGGATACACGTATATGTGCATATCATTAAAAGAGGAACAAACCGATTCGCTGTTAAAACATCAGTTTTCGGAAACTGTGTAACACTTTGATTACCTCGTGTAATATTACTTCTGTATACTAAGATTGCTGCTGAAAATTGTTTAGGTTAGTTTATGAACTGTATTTCGAAACAACAACGTCTGACATTTGATTTACTTTAGTGAAGATCGTAAGGTTCTTCAGAACATGCAATTCCCTTGATTACTCTAACTTATCAACAGTTCTTGCATTGAATATCATTTAGCTTAACCTCACATTCTCATCCTTTCTGTTCTACCGAGGTCGGTTTAAATGGTAACAAAGGATGCATAAAAGGGTTCGTGCGTACCGTGATGTAAAATCATCCCTTGAGAGGATAAAGGTGCCTACGGCAATGTCTGGCAAGTTGAAAATATTGATCGGTTTACTCTAAAAATTCTCTGAGCAGCTTTTGTCTTTTTGAAATTATCACGTGTCATTATCATGGTCGAAAAACGGGTTTTTCTGTCTTAACCCTTTACCCAACGTAACGGCCAAAACCGCCCAGCGTTATTCACAAAAATCGCCAATTAATTTTCGTTATTTTTTCATTTTTTTGTCTCAAATCATAGATTATGTCCCCTCTTTGGAACAAGTTCATCGAAAAAATAGTTATTCAAGAATTTCTGTTTGCAAGTGTCTTCTGTTCGTGTTAGGTAAGTTTTAAAGGATTAAAGTCGCTAGTATAGCCTCCTAGGGCTTGACTGGGAGTCTTGGTTGAGGGGGCTGAAGCTTCAACTGTACACTTCACCTGGCTGCCCACCACCCGACTTTTAAGTAAGCTACAAAGCAACAGGCACCCCAACCCTCATCACCTTCAGCGTGAATTCTCCAGTTGCCACCTGTGCATTTTCCAACTGCAGAAGAAATTAACCCTCTCCTCGTATGCTCGACAGATACAACCTTTGGGTTCTTGAGTTAGAAATCGTCTGTTGAATTGCACCCAAGGGACGAAATATTGACTACAGTTACACAAGTTCATAAAATACACTATGGCCACCGTGTCTGGTCACTTTCCACGGGTGCGCGATATTTTCACGTACGCATTAATATTAGACTGAAAACATCGTAAATGTCGGGGGTTGTAATAGCTTCAGAGGCGGTGTGATCTCATTAAAACGGATGATGTGAGGTGGTCACAAATGGTCAAGATGCGTCGGACTTGTCATGGTTCGACACGGCGGCGAAAACTTGAAAATGGATTCATAAAAACTACATTTCCTCAACACTCGTCGACAATGGAAGATAATAAATATATCTGTGGGGTGAAGTTGTGGTTGGTAAGTTAACGATACCTATACTATACTTTCGAAACATGAGACTACGTCCTTCGTTCCTTGACAGAAAACATAAGTCTCATTTGTTGGTGTGCCAGCCCCCAACCGAATGCTAGCCTTCGGGTTGCAAGATGTTTCAAGTTGTCGAAATGAACCAAAAATAAAATGTGGTGCTCAAATGCAAATGGATTTGTTTAATTGTGTAGAAAAGTGTGACAATGATATCTGTATGTTGATACGTTTGCACGATCTCCATTTATACACTAACCATGTAACATGTACAGTTCGGCCGCCGTGGACTTGTCACTTTCCACGGGTTGGAAATATTTCCACGGACACAATACTATTAGATTCCAAACACTAATGATAGGGATAATAATCAAAAATTTAATTAATGAAGCACCGGGTACAATCCGGTGCTTCATCAATTCAACTTTTGCTGATGACGATTTTTATAAACCGGTAAACGCATGTGTGGACGTCACTGTCTACGACTGTACTGTACGGCTTAGAATCACTGAATGTTTGTTAGAAATGGTGTCAAGCGAAAGATTAAATGGCTCGAAAACAACTAAAATAGAGCATGAAATTACCAGCTGTTGATGATTTGAGGCCTCAGGTTTCTAACTGTTGAAAATTTTGGCCGTCGTTGGGCGGAGACAAATCCCTAACACCCACCCCACCCCTACGTCGCCACATCTCTGACAGTCCTATGGACATGTTGGTCCTGTAACTAGTTCAAAAAGCGTTTATTCGTGAAAATGTTAATGAATGTTTCTTTACGCGACGATCAATATAGATTTAGTTCCTTCATTTTGTGAGATGCTTAAGTTCCAGCGACGAAAGATAATCAAATAAACGCAATAACTGTTGAGTTCTAACCGCTATTGTTTTTTAAATACGTGGTCTACAGTTTATTTCTTAATTGAATTTTGCTTTGGGAGTTGTGATTTACTTCAATATAGTGTCGTTAAAAATATTCTTGCTTGCGAAAAAGAACTGAAGGGAGAAGCATATTTACTGTGGATTGCGTTGATAAATAAAAATAAAATCGATCGCATTCAGGCTAAAATATATTTGTTGTTCAAAAGTATAAAAGTAAGACCCAGTTGAAGTGCGTAACCAGTCCTTTTAAATTTATTTTCAACATTATTGAGTCGAAGTATTTTAATACAAACGGCGTTACACTGTAAAATATGGAGCCCTTTTGACTTTACCTTCTCGGATTTAAAAGTTACACCGATAAACCGGGCTGGTGTGTTATCCCTATTAGCAAATCATGAAAAATATACATTGAGGTTCAGTGGATGGTCTGAATGGAATTACAGATATGACATATTGAACAAAAACTTGCATTTGAGATACTGAAAAGGAGGTAGGGATATTCTGAACGTTTTAGAGATGAAACGGCTAAAGGGTTTTCTTGATCGATTAATCATAGGGATTAACCTTGGTTAACCGATTAATCACTTATTTAGGTAGGTAGCTGAATTATTGCCGTATCGTTGATGATTTATAACATTAACCCTTTTACCCATAGTAACGGACAAAACCGGCAAGCGCTATATAAAAAAAATCCTTTTCAAATTTTATTATGCTTTCCATTTTCGTCCCAAAAACATAGCTTATGACACCTCATTGGAACGAGCTCGTTGAGCTCGTTCCAATGAGGGGTCATAAGCTATGTTTTTGAGACAAAAATTGAAAATTTTTAGTAATTCATGAATTTATTTTGCAAGTATCGTCTGCTACCCGCAATGGGTAAAAGGTTTAAGAATGACCATTTCCAGCTACTGATACAACAGTATGATGATCATGCAAGTAAACAAGTATGTCAGCAAGTAACTTGCATGCTTTACTCTGTCTCATATAATTGATGTGAATCAGTGTGACAATGTCTGCCTGTTTTGGATCAAGTTTGTTCCTTTGTTAACCCATATAATACAGTAGTACAAAAGTAAAGATAATCGATCAATAACTTTTTAGATCGATCAAGATGTTAATCATTGATTAATCGATTAGTCGGTTAACCGGTTCAGCTCTAGAACGTTTTTCATACTTTTCAAAGCTCACGTGACCATCACAGGAGAAAATACTGTAGTTTGTTTTTCAGTTAAATAGATGACATTATTATCTACCGCTTTCCGAAGTTTGAGGCAAAAATTCAGATAAATTTATGATATAATACTATGGAATTGCATGCGAATTCTTCTAATTTTTTAGTCTTTGTAACTTGTATTGTCAACTCTTCCAATGGCTACGGACAAAATGGTTATCACCAAAATTAGTGATTAACCATTTTTCGACAATCGCATCTGATATCGGCCGATTTTAAGCCACCGGTTGACCATCGGTAGAGGTGTTTGAACATCGGTCCATACCGATGATTATATGGAGCACCACTGGATCAAAATTGTTTGTATTTACGTTTGATTGGGGCGCGGTAGCCCAGTTGGTAGAGGTGCAGGCTGCAAGTCGAGAGGTCCTCGGATCGAATCCTTTTGCAAGACACTTCACCCCCATTGCCCACGTGGGGGCACGGTGACGTTGTGTACTAAGGCGTACTGCACGTCGATGGTGCACCTGTCTTCAACCAATGCTAACCCTGCTTGTGTGGAGTTGGTATGTTGTGGAGCTGACAGTTGCTTGCCGTTGCTCGGTGGTTCTCTCCGGGTACTCCGGCTTCCTCCACCCGTAAAACTGTCACGGTCATGGTTGGCCATTGTGCAGAAATATGTGACCTTAAACACCAATAAATAAATAAATAAATTTATGTTTGATTAACAATCTCATGCAAGCAGTAACAAACTTAATAAGTTGCCACAATGATTGGCAGGAATCAAGATTGGCCTAATCTGATTGATTGGTGTGATTATTCCCTTCATTGCTTCTCATGACACACATCCCACGTGTTGTGTGATGACTGAATGAAATGTGACATCAGCAGAAACAAGTTAACCGCGCAGCGTCTTTGATTGTTGACCAAAGACGCCGCGCTGTTAACTTGTTTCCACTGATGTCATATTTTTATTTTAACACACACACTGACATACTATTGAGGTCAACAAACCAATAAACCAAACTGTACTGTAAAATTAACCCTGTTCTATGCATTCTTAAACATACTCCCTCTTTGGTTGTTACTATCTGACATAGGAACGCACAACCGGAAGATTGCGTACACAACTTATCGGTAAGCATATGCCGATCGCATATCCTTAACCACTACCAAAAATATTCCAAAATACCTCTTTTTCCTAATTCCATCGCATGGTAGTTTTGAGCATTGAAAACGTTTTATCACCAATCCACCAAAATTTCTTCGAATAAAGCAAATTAAAAACAGTACCAATAATATGAAATCGTATATTTCCATTACTTTCAGAAATAATGCATTTCGCCTTTTTCTAAAGATACCAGAGGTGTCTTTGAAAACTGTTTTTGTCTAAATGACCAACCAACATTTTCGGTATTGTTTCCAAATTATTTATATCTCACGATACCTCGATAGAACAAGCTCGTCGAGCTCGCTCTATTGCGGGTCAGAAAGTATATTTTGAGAGTAAAAATGCGAAAAATAAAAATCCAAATGCCACGTTTTGTGAATACTGTTGTAAATAGGTCAATAAATTAGACACAGATGATATTATTAATTAGAAATAGTCTTTCTAGAATGGCCAAATTGAGATCGAAATGTCTTCTGTAACAATGTGCATTTGTAACAAACCTATGTTTGATAAATGTTCGACCAATATATATTATCACCATCATGTTTATGTACATAATGTCGTACCAGAGCTGAGCTTTTGTTTCTAACATTACATGTCAACAAGTCGAAGACAAGTGCGCCTTTCAAACAAAAAGGTGACTAATACAACATTTTGCACATAAACATACTGGGCCCAATACTATAAAACTTTTAAAGTTGTATTTTCTGGAACTGTATTTTCTACCTATTAATATAACTGACTAAAATGAATCGTCAGCAGTTTAAAAAAATGTGACAATTTGCCAAATGGCAAATTGTCACACCTTTGAAAATGCTAATGGTTTATTTCAATCCATTCAAAGCAATAACTAGAAATACAGTTCTAGAAAATACAACTTTAAAAGTTTTATAGTATTCTCCCCTGGTGATGACAGATTTATCTTACAATTCTCAATTGTAATTCATCAGTTAAATTCGACCGCGATGTTCTTTCTTGACCCCTAATTTGATTGGTTGGGGGCCGGACGTTTCTGTGCTCTGATCTCAGGTAAATTCACTCTTAACCTGCTCTAATTGTCGGAAGCGGGTCAATTGGAACATGTATGTAGCCACGCTACGCGCGAGCAACGGCGCTAAACCGCTCATAGCACAGATCGAACACACCCCGGAGTTGTTTTCTGTGGTAACAGTTGTCAGCGTCCGTGCTTCGAAGTACACCTTGTAAATTAGCAAATAGACCGAGATCGAAAAGGACTTTTTTTTATTCTTTTTCTTCAAATAAAACGAGTTTAGAGAATTTTCTCGCTTCTAACAATGACAGGAATTGCAATAGAGATAAACGTCTCTTGTTTCGTTAGACATTCGGGAATTTGACTATGGAAAACCATTTGTTAACCCGCCCCTTCGAGGCTCGTTAACAATGGTTTTCCATAATTAAATTCCCGAATGTCTAACTCAACAAGAGACGTTTATCTCCCAAGGATAGTGACAATAACTCGATTAACTAAATTTCATATTTCATTTTCAGCCTCATAAAAAGCTGGTCGTTTTGATATAAACTGTCTGCGTCTACCTTGAACTCCCCCGATCCCTAGATTAAATTACATGGGCGCGTTTGTTCAACATTTCCGAAGACCGGGCACTGTAGCTGTGCATTGTTTCAATTAGAATGCTTCCAACGACTCAAATGTAGAAACAAAAAAGCAATGCGATTCCATAATTTAGTCTCACGCAAACGAACGCATTTTTAATGCGTGTAATGTTCTATACATGTTAACTTAAACAAATCAAAGCTAAGTACATGCTTGTATACTGCAGTTGTCGGATACCGATTTTGTTTTTGGAGCCCTATGATACATGGTGCATTCAGATAATTACGGACTCTATACATACTTATTGTAAGACAACTATAATGAGTACGTGCTGGGCGTGGAAATACTTTAGAAGGTTAATGAGATAAAAACAATTATTTGAATGGAATACTATTGTCATCTACCGTGTCAACGTTCACCTTGAATCTTCTTGTAAGCATTTGAAGTGTCAAAGTGGCGTTTGCACCTACCCTTTACCTCACACTCAAAATCAGTTTAGAAAAACCATATCGTCGCTGTAATGAAAATTTCTTTTGAGTTAATAAACATTTATTTCAACTCCAAAAGCATTTAGGAGCTCTATGTCTGACTGCTCTGTTTATCCTTGCCAGTAACCGTTCAAAAATGTGAAATATAGTTTGAATGGAACATTCCTTTTTTCAGTTCTGTGGAACTCAGGTTGTAGTTAGCAGTAGCCGCCAGGCTGACCAGGTGCAACAATACGACATATACATGCGCCGAACATCAGCTTATTGAGCCCCTCCCCTCTCTCCTGTGCGCGCTAAATGTCGCGCCTTATACCATTTGCGGGTCACAAATCCCACTCGGCATATTAGTAAAAGCTGGGGACTTCTTCATGTTTCATGGTTATACAGAAATTTGAAAGTTTGCAAATGTGTTCAAGAAGCAGAGCAGACACCTGGAAAATCCGGCTCTCAATCCATCAGTCTAATTTTGTAAGGAATTTGACGCTGTTTTGGACCGCGACCAGATTAGATATTATCTGGTAGAGTTTAACCCGTTACCTAACATGAAAAGCAGACGACACTTGCAAACAAAATTCTTGAATAATTATCTTTTTTCAGTTTTTGTCTCAAAAACATAGGTTATGACCCCTCATTGGAACGAGCTCGATGAGCTCGTTCCAAAGAGGAGTCATAACCTATGTTTTTGAGACAAAAAATGACAAAATAATAAAAATATGGCGATTTTTTCGGAATAGCGCTGGCCAGTTTTGACCGTTACTTTGGGTAAAGGGTTAAACTATTTTTGGGCATCAATTCTTGTACACACCTCTTTGCATTCTCTCATAAAATGTAACAACCCTTACAGACTAAATAATATCACTTCAAAGATAATACAAAGCACATCCACTGAATATGAGCCGTCAAGCTGTGGGCCTGCACTTCAGAATAAAGCCCAAACATGACATTCCAGTTCTCTACCAATTCAATAACCCATCGCTTATGTTTAGATTCAATAGTCTGGACTATTTCAGCTGGACCAACTGATACATTCCAGACGATTGAATCTAAAAAAATACCACAACAATTTATTTTCTTTTAATCAAATAAATGTTGATCTCTTGATTTGAACCTCTGATTGATGACATTACCATTAGAAATGAAGATTCGCCACCGCCGTAATTTTATGATTACGCCGACGCGTAGTTCACTAACTATATTAATATCTTGGTGTTTTAATGACAAATTAAATACTGATTGGTTAGGGTATCTATAGCTGGAGCACGAAATAACATCTGTATATCTTATGGGTAAAAGGACATCACATTACATTAACGGTAGACTATGCGCAAATGTCCACGGAAACTGTGTAAACTAACAGCCCATAACAGAGTCGAATTTCCAGCAGAATTAGGATGGTGACATGATAGCTTGCTGGCAAATGTAAGCAAATGGGGTTGTATTTGGCCAATGAAGTTCACCTTTGGCCGTTTCGGACTATTTCGTCTACTTCGTCAATCGCGAAATAGTGAAGTAAAAGATATAGATCGAACCGTGATTAAACACTCGTTTGTACACCCCCACCCTACCCAAATCAAAACGAGAGACCGGAGAGGATGCGTATATTTGCTGATATACGATTATAGTCTGTGGAATAAGATGACGTCAGTTGTTCAAAAGGTATAGTTTGAATAACAATTGCTGTGTGTATTCAACGTTACGCGATACAGTACAGACATTGAGACATGTGCTACGTATATTAAACGTGAAATCCGGCCTACGAGTAAAATATCTCTTGAAACGCATCTGGTTGTTCGTTACGCCGCTGAGTGATATTTTGACGTGAACGAAATGATTCGACACAAACGGTGTCAAGAAAGAATGTAAACAAACCAACGAAGGTGATATATTTCTCTAAATACCAGCTTCACTCAATTCAAGTGTAAACTGCGGGGGAGGGGGGGGGGGGCAGGAATCAACGATTCTTGTGGAGTTTTTCTGTATGTCATGCCCGTGATCGGCGGTCGTGAAATAAAGCTTAATATACTGCTCAATGTTTGCTAGGCATCAAGTATATCCAACTACCTGTTTTACATTTTAGTTGAAATATTGTGATGAAAAGTTTATATATTTTTTATTTATTTATACCTTTAATGATTTAAGTACAGAAATTAAAATTTTGTTTGTATTTGACATTATTTTTTAGCTTTTGAATACGATAACCATGGAAAATGGATATTATTGGTAAAAGAGGAAATTTTTCAAATTGCCAAAAAGTTGATGGAGCGAGCTGGTATGGGTTCAATATCGAGTATGAGACCCATTACTGTTAATTGCAGCTTGACAAAGCCTTCTCATGCTCCCAATCAGGTTCCTGGTGGTCCTTTGTGGGATGTTGTTCCATTCATGGTCCAGCATGACACCAAGATCCTGGACACTTCTTGGCTGGACTGGACGGGCTGAAATTGCAAGCTGCAACTCATTCCAGACATGTTCGATTGGATTGACGTCAGGGGATTTTGCTGGCCAGTCCATACACTCAATCCCCTCCCTCTGTCGGTACTCCCCGACAGCATAGGCCACATGAGGACTGGCATTATCGTCCATCAGAATGAATCTATCACCCACTGCACCTGCATACAATCTGACGTGGACATCCAGGATCTCATCAATATACCGCTGTGTAGTCAATGTACCACGCTCAAGGACACAGAGCTCTGTACGTCCATCCCTGCTGATGTCGCACCAGACCATGATTGGCCCTTCACCATAGATGTCATGCTCAGCAATGTTGGTGGCATGGAATCGCTCTCTTGGTCTTTTCCATACCCTAGAACGCCTATCTGTGTGGTCTAGGCAGTACCTTGACTTATCAGTGAAACGGACAGGTCGCCTATCCTCTCTGGTCCATCCAACGTGGTCCATGGACTATTCATATCGTGCCTGGCGGTGGTTCTGGGACCAGCGGAATGCGAATACATGGTCTTCTTCGGAGACCACCTTCGTGCAACCTTGCCCGGATAGTCTGCGTCGAAACATTTACCCCGGGTGCATTCTGAAGGTAACCGCGAAGCTGGGTTGCTGTGGCAAAGCGGTTCCTATGGGCCTGAATGATCAAAAACCGGTCTTCAGCTGCAAATGCTGCCCTGTCTCTGCCACCACCATGCCGTGCATTCTGAAGGTAACCGCGAAGCTGGGTTGCTGTGACAAAGCGGTTCCTATGGGCCTGAATGATCAAAAACCGGTCTTCAGCTGCAAATGCTGCCCTGTCTCTGCCACCACCATGCCGTCTTACTGGTGTGCCATACTGCTGAAAGCTTGCCCAGGCTCTGGTGATCACCGCAAGGTGCACACCAAGGGCTTCAACAACCTGACGATGGGCAGCCCCTTGCTCCACCATCCCTACAGCCCGCCACATTTCTCTTCCGACAAATGTCTTCTTACATTTGCATTTGCCATATTCAATCACTAAATCAAAAGGGTTTGTGTTGAAATGAAGATCGAATATCCTACACATGTCATGTACATGTAGACAGTACACGAAAACATCATGAAAATCGAGGGGTACATGCTTTCCATGACTGTCACGAATAGTCTGCCTGTCAAGAGAGCTAATGTAAACACTGGGGACCATCTCAATACATTCCTCAATCATATCCGCCAACAATATCGCAAATATGTCACAAGCTAATTTCACAATGATGTGTCAAATATTTGGTGCTTAGCAAACTTTGAGTAGTAGAGTTGGCTCTTTGGTGCCCTCCCCCCCCCCCCCCCCATACACAAACACTTTAATATCTCTCGTTGCTTTCAATCGATCCCTCCCCCCCCCCCCACACACACACACACGCAAACACTTTTAATATCTCTCGTTGCGCTCAATCGAAACAGAGAACTGACCTGACGAAGTGTCATTTCGATTGATCCATTATTCAAAATGTTTTCCTCCGAGTCGAACTATGGTATGCCTAGCGCGATTTAGACAGTTGCGCCTTCTCAATCCCGTCCCTCCACCTTTCGTAAACCCTTTACACAACACACACAAATATCAACATTTATTATTTTAACCCTTTACCTAACATGAAAAGCAGACGACACTTGCCAAAAAAATCTTGAATAACTAATTTTTTTCATTTTTTGTCTCAAAAACATAGGTTATGACCCCTCGTTGGAACGAGCTCGACGATCTCGTTCCAACGAGGGGTCATAACCTATGTTTTTGAGACAAAAAATGAAAAAAAATAATGAAAATTAATTGTCGATTTTTGAGAATAGCGCTGGCCGGTTTTGGCGTTACGTTGGGTAAAGGGTTAATTATTGTTTTTTTTTAATCTTTCAAAAAATGTATACAAAACCATATCATGTGACACATCATTGGAACGAGCTTGACGAGCTCGTTCACTTGAGGGGTCACGTGATATGGTTTAGTTGATTTTGTTTTTAAACTGCTTAATTTGTAAATTACCCGGGCGGATCCTGACGATTTGTTATGTAGAGGCTTAAGAGTATTTATAGCCTCTACATATTAGCCTCGAAATCACCCAATTCATTAAAGAATGCACAATGGGTGGATGGGTTAAACTCAATTCAAAAATAACATACACAGATATACTAAATCAGCCATGATTTCAGTTATGTGATGAAATCTAAATTGGAGGTGCATATGCTTGAGATCATTTAAAAACTCGTTACATAAAACTTGAAAAAAAAACAGAAACACAACAAAACTCAAAGCGCGTTGTGAACGATGATAAGACGTGGAACCCGTGTTAAAACGATTTGCGTTATAATGTTGTTATCGTGCCAATAGAGTATTCGACAGACGTCAAACATTGCAACAACTCATTGATAATCTGGCAGATTGGAATTCATAATCAGGGCTTTTAGTGAGAAATCATATTAATCAAGATGCACTTTTTGCATTTTTGTTTGCAGAGGAGTATTTTTCAAAACCAATTCAGAAACACTTCGGTTATAATTGTTATACTCAAATCGAGTTAAGGGTCGAGTTACACTTGGAAAACGGAGAATTTGTCTCTTTTTTATGTACTATTATGAACGGAAACACTGGATCAGAAGAATTGGAACAATTTCCCATACTATGCACATAAACAAATAGCGATAAAACGGGTTGGGGATGGAAAAACTGCAGGCACAACCCATTCAACACTGGCGCTTTGGTAGGTATCATTTCAGGCAATATTGTCCACGGCGCAATGGGCGAAACTATCCTGGTTTGTTGGGAGGTTCAGTAATAATTTAATCGAACAGCTCTGTCAGGCTGTTTGATTAAATTATTTCCGAGCGTCGCTTCAGACTGTTTGTTCTCTGTATCGTCTGCTCGTCTACTACCAATTTGTATTTACGTGTGGTCGAAAGGCATAAGGGTGACTTCAGGACTCACATATTTTTTTCCATCGACTGTTTGAAACACACCTCACGGTGTATCCTTTCGGGGTAACTGCGGGAATACATACAGAGTTAGACCTTCAAAGCAATTGAAGATTCTGATTGTTGACAACACCAGAAATTTGAACTGATGTCTTAAACCACCAGCAGCTGGAAATTACATATCCTATGAGGGTAGATTCTGTGCTATTTTAGATGTGACCGTGACCGTTTTCAACAAACATTTAGTGGTTTTGCCACACACTTCATGGGAATTTCCTGCTGGTGTCAACCTTTCATCCCTTGAACCTTGTGCACTCGAGAGACGATTTCCCACTCTAGAACCCAAAGGTCATATATTTCGAGCACAAGGTGAGAGGGTGAATTCTAATGCCTTCTGCAGTTGGAAATTCACGGCTAGCAGTTAGAAAATTCTCACTCAAGTGTGAGGGTGAGTGCTGCAAATGGTTTTCTAAAAAGACAGAAGACAGATGTTCGGCAGCTAAAAGAGTGGCACATGTACAGCGGGAAATTCAGACGGGGAATATTCTCCGAAGAAACCCCCTCTAGCTTCGTCCCTGCATGCAAGGGTTGTGGGGAAAGTGATCTTTGATCTACAAAAGTGCGGATGATTCAACACAAAAGTCTTATGAAAATACAATTTGGGATCTATTCTCCTTGACGTCTGGAAATCTAATCAATACAAAAACTAGTGCAAGATTTTAAACTACTGTGTTGTACGCTGTCATACGGTGGCTGATTTAGGACACTCAAATATTTATTTTTATCTCGTTATAACGAGAAACGATCTCGTTATAACGAGATCGTATCTCGTTATAACGAGATAAAAATAAATATTTGAGTGTCCTAAATCAGCCACCGTACTGTCATATGTGATTTTAACATTTCATTTTGTGTGGGCGGCTGCCGCATACAGGTACATGCAACAATAATATTGTGATACTTCTTTGACACAAAAATATGGTCAAAAAGTTCAGGGGTTCAAGAGAATGGTGCCATCGCACAAAAAGGAAGGTATGAAAAAGCTTATACAGGAGCACAGAAAGTCTTGGGTGTTTTCAGTTACATATTCAATCAGTCAAAATATGTGGACGAAAATGTGGGGAAACTTGTGCTTCCCAATAATACTATGTTGTGTTTGTTCAAACATGATTGAAACATCTGTATTGAGATTCTCAGTCACTGAAATTGTATATCCCCAAAAGATATAGTTGTGTGTTTATATGTTTTTGTTAAATTATGAACAATTTGGGTACTTTTTTGTCATAAATGCCACAGTACGGATGAAAGAGGTGAACCCAGACTAATGTAACAAGTGATTCTGATACAATAGGGGACACTGTAACATCGTAGTGTAATATGGTTTGCCCAAATACGATATGAATGTGGTATTGTATGTTTATAATAGAATGTAAGCAAAAATGATGAATTCGCAGTGTGTTCATAGATGTTAGGAAAATTATCTATCTCAGTGGCGGGTCCATCATTCTGGGGCGAGAGACGGGGCGTCACATTTCAGCCAAGTGTTATGATCCGAAGTATGAGGGCGCGCAAGAGCACACGTGTGTGTATGTGGGGTGTGTGTGGGGGGGGGGGGGGTGGGGGGTGGGGGGGTGGGTTATTCCACTCTCGTCGTCGAATACGAGGGTAACTTTGAAAAATGATGTCAGTACGGCCCTTCCATTGCTTCTTTGCGCTTGTCCCCTATGCTTTTCCAGTCAAAATAAGTGCACAAGTTGGTGTAGACCCATCCGTATTTTGACAAAAGAAAGCCATGAGCAGTCGCTGTGTGTCTGGGGTGCGGTATTATTCACAATAACATATAGGCATTCAATACCTCCGGTAGTGTATGGCCACGCGTCATCGTGGACAATACTGTGTCCACTGGACTGGATGCTTGCGACAAAAAATGAGTTTCAACAAATAGAGGGTCGTACGCCCCCCCCCCCCCCCCCCCCCATGATCTATCCATGCATTGTATAGTTTTTCGCTTCTCGATAAACACGCATCATATCTCGCCGCACTCTGTTGTGAATCTCACCCACAATTCACACCACTAGAGGGTTCTTTACTACTGAATATGCGTTGTGCTTGCTTCCAAGATATACATAATTTATCTCCAGGTCTTATCAAACTCTTAACCCTTTGAACCCTAGCGGCAGTTATCCCGCCAGCAGCAACACGATACGTCATTACGTCATTAAATAGGATGGCTGTGTTGAAGACCAATCAATATTTTCAACGTGCAGCCCCGAGGCTTTACTTCCCTTTTGACAGAATTTGTCCTTTGCGGACACAGCGCTGTCTGCACTTGTATTCCTTTGCCTAGCCCCAAATAATGAATATGGTCTCTTCTAATTGCTGCCATTAAACTGACAAAGAAGTTACCACCAGGGTTCAAAGGGTTAAACGTTCGTAATATGGTTTGCGGATGATATTCTTTCTCCCATTGGGATGAGCATACCTATAGTTTTATCTGCTGTAAATTCAGCGTGTGTTTCTGGCTGGATGTGTTGGAGTGGCGGCATCAGTAATTAATTTAATTTTTAGTCTGTATTTAGCAGCATCTACATGAGCATAGAAAAATAACAGTTTGTACATATGAGCGAAGAACAACAACAACTTTTTAGATAATAATAACGCACATGTTAATTTAGATACTGCTCGGAACTGGCATAGCTTAAATAGCTCTCTTCCAGCCAGTCCCGTTGGAAAAAAATAAAATAAAAAAGAACAGAGCAACGAAAATAGCAAAGTAAATACAAGCCAATACTTGGTAGCACAACAGTATTTAACCTTCAGCCACTTCTAACATTTGTGTTTATGGGATTATAATAATAATAATAATAATAATAATAATAATAATAATAATAATAATAATAATCCCTCCATGTGAAGGTATGATGAGATACGAGCTTGTGATTGACAGGTAACTAACCCAGTTTTTCCAATAGCTTTGAATATAATTTTGAATTTACCACCCAATAATCCTCACTGTAGAATTTTTAGATTGACCGCATGAGTAATGTAATAATTCATGGCTGTAGAAATAAATTATGACTGATCTTCCCTACCAGTTTGCTGACCATTACATGTATGCCATCCACTCACGGACTGATATATTTATCTTTCGTGACGTTTCGCTTCTTGTAGACAGTGGCGTAGTTGGGTTGGGTGGGGTTGGAGAGTCTGGGCTAGGGGTCTGTGCGGGGGAGCTCGTACAAAAAACCCACCCACCCACCCGGCCCCATAGAAAATCCTGAATCTACGATCTACAAGGGGCGTCAGGTAATGAAGTTACAGAAGAAATACCATGCTGGGCGTTCTTTCGATCTCCATATGGAGGCATTTGGGGCATATTTTTCTAAATTTCTCCTGGGTAGGCCCAGCCCTGGAAAAATATACTCCCCCGGCCCTACCAACACGAGAGAGACACCACCTTGATCATTTTCCCCAACTCAACACTTTGATCTTCGTGATATGCCTACGGCATAAACGTATATGGACCCACAAGGGGTATGTGTGGCTCCACTGATATGGATACCTGACCGCGCCCCTGGTTGCGGGAGATAAAATACAGACACGATTGTGCAAGTCAGAATGAAGGACATTGCACATATATCCCTCTAAAATTTAAAAAAACAAAACAAATATCACACTAGAGGGATCAGTTTTGCAGAGTTCATCTCTCCCCTCTTAATTTATTATCTTCCCGACAACATTTATAGATCTAATGACCTCTGTTTTGCATGCCTTTCATAGTTCCGAGAACGTGAGGGATGGTTGGAGAGTTTACAAAATCGCATGCTTGGGCTTTGAATCCTGGATTTCGAAATCTCATCTGGCGATACAGATTGTGAGGTGTCCGTCTATTGTACACTGTACAACTACCGTTAAAATAATAGCCCAAGAACATTAGGTTTCACTAGGGAAAAAAATCGGAGAAAGCTGATTTTTTCAGGGAATGTCGAGTACGTGTCACTGAACGATTAGACAAAAGTCCCCTAAAATCCCAGTTGAGCTTTTTTTTCTACAGCCTTTTTTCGAAAACGCGTTTGAAAAAAATCAAAAAAAATCGCACGAACTTTGTAACCTCGAATTGATCCAACTGTATTTTTGTTTACGCGTATTTCGAGCTACATAATGTCTAATATACATTTACCTAGAGGAAAATGTGCATTCTGTGACAATTTCTGCGAAAAATTATTGAAAATTCACAAAAAGGTATCGGATTTACGCAAAAAATGACGATTTTCCTAACGGATTTGCCCAAAGGGTCGTAGTACAGAACGGGATGTTAGTTGGACAGACGATAAAAAATCCACCACCATTTGAAGACTTTTATCATTGCTTACAAAATAGACATTATGGAAGACCCCCCTCTGCTTCTGGCCGAGTTCCCCTTTTGGCATAAAATTCGTCAGCATGAGAACTCAACTATTTTCTGGCTTGGGACCGAACAGGCACGTCTGTGTCTGGCAGCATTAGATCAATAAATAATATTTACAGAATGTACAAAAATCAATAAATAATATTTACAGAATGTACAAATCAATCAACATGGATTAAGTTACATTGACTATTATCAACGCTATATACAGAAATGACATGACCTATACACATATTATTCATCGAACTCAGAAATTTCCGACAGGACAGTGTTTCTGTGGTTGTTACAAGAATCCGAACTGCAATTACACAAACCTGAGCAAGAGAGTCCTGCCTTCTTACACCCACACCTTTTTGTACAAGCACGCTTGCAACCACAACTGATCAGATTCAGTAGGTTATCGGGGGCACATGGCTTTGTGGCTGCAGTCGGTACAAGAAGTCCATTGTCTAGCGACCACCCCCAATCCGTCGGAGGAAGCGAAGTGCCCAGCCATTGTTGGACCTGGAGATAACATCTGTAGACATGTTGTTGTGCAGCATCGCTGCTTGGTGGGAGTGAGGCTAGGTCGATGGGTTTATTCAGTTTAGATTTTGCTACTTAACGCTTGTAAGTGACATATCTATATTGGTCGAGAGAGGAAACAGTTTTACTCCCGTATAAGATCAGCAGAAGTTGTTCCCCGGCAGCGGCTACTGCACTTGGTGTACTGTCATCCGCCAAAATTGTGTTGACATACTGTTGTGAGTCGCTAGTAACATCGGAGACAATTGTACTGAATACTTTCTTCTTACCAACTCGAAAGAGTGCAGAAGTAGTGTCACAACCACTTATAGAATGTGCTACAAGGAGGTTGCTTCTATGGTCACCCATTTTGGTTGCTATTCCACTAACTGAAACTAGTAAGTTTGGGGTAATGGAATACATCATGTGAATATTACATCCCGGTTGAACTCGAGAGGTAAGAATGACTAACAAGTCTGTGTCTGTTCCCACAACGACAACATTGTTGCCATCTTGA
Source organism: Pictodentalium vernedei (assembly GCA_031216915.1). NCBI lineage: Eukaryota > Metazoa > Mollusca > Scaphopoda > Dentaliida > Dentaliidae > Pictodentalium > Pictodentalium vernedei. The sequence goes on from CM062297.1 coordinate 314,751,183, forward strand.
GCGATGTCAAGTGCAGTTTCGGCTATCAGTACATCAGCATCAGCCTCGGCCTGCTTGGACTGAATATTGATAGCAGATAGCTCCTGCATTAGAAGATCGATCAGTTGGGTTTTGTTCTTGGCATTTGCAAGGAAATCAGATTGGGGTGTGGTGGCTAGTAACTCGGGTGAGATATTGATATCAATGGAATACCTGTCTTTAGATCTACGGGCTTGTTCCATGCCCTTTGTCGACATTGTACAAGCATAACCATCAAAAACAACCACGACGTTCGCCTCAAAATGTCTCACTAGATAATTGGAATATGATGTACATATGTCCTTATATGACGACTGTTTAGGCCATGCAACTGCCCTCAATAAAAAGCCACCATCTACAACAAACAGAGAATGTTCTGGGATTTTAGTTTGCTCGGAACCGTATGTTTTGAGGATCTTACCGAGCGTGCTTTTCTGTGTCTTCCTCATTCCAGCAGAATCAAACAATGCTGGTGGTTTCGGGGCGAGTTCATATTTGAGATACTCTTCCATCTCTGCTTGTGACTGAATAACACATGTGATGCGGTTGAACTGAATTGTGGGGTCAATCACTACCTTACTTCCACGGACTTTGATGCTATTTGCCATCGATGCGAAAGACTTCACAGTGTCAACACGTCGTAGTTTGATGCTGTTGAACGTTTTGCTTACAACATTCGATACGCAACATTCACCAATTTTGCGAACTTGGTCACAGTTCACAGTTTCGTCGGCCACAAACCCGGTCGCTATAGAGACTAATTGTAGTGGATCTCTATTCTGAAAGGGGGAATGCACTCTGAGCCAGTTCAATAATTTGGTGATATCATTGGCATCAGTCAATTGTGAACTTTGACGGAGATCCCGATGTTGTTCGCCATGACCAGTGTGAACATGAACAAAATTTTCGAGAGCATTACATATCGGAAGGCAAAGAGGTAGTCCATGTACCCATTTCGCAACAGTGCTATCGGTTATTCCCCTGCCATGTGTGAGACCACCAGGGAGCTTGAACATTCTCATTAAACACTGCTCTATGGTCTGATCAGAATACATCCCGTCCCAGAATTTATCTGAGCGCCTTATGGTAAAGTAACCTTTCTCAGTGAACAACTTCAAATCATCCTGTTGCATTATTTCTGTTAGCTCATTCATCTGCTGCAAATAGAGATGAGAACTTTTTGCGTATGCAAAATGACCACCTGCGTGAAATACTGGAATCATATTGCGAACACAATATGTGTGGAGTTCCCAGTCGCCTGTGCGCTCTGCTCTCAAGAACAACTGGAGAAGACCTATTTGCTCGTAGTATTGTACCCAAAGCTTTCCTGTGCGTCCTACGGACCCATTCTGGAGCAGTTCGTGTAATTTTGACAGTAGATGGTTGACACTTTCTTGATTGACAGCGTCAGCTGTTGTGCAGTCACCTCTGGCAAGTCCACAGAATATTTCATTGACTTCTGTGCAGTCTATGTTATCTAGTGTTCGGCTTTCTTCAAACACAAGTTTTGTAATGGCAATTTGTGTTAGCAAATGGGCACGAACTGCTCTTGAATATGCATGACCACTGATCAAATGATGAATTGACCCACCAGCATAAACAGTCCCCCAAAGTTCATCCAAGCCGCTACCAGCCATGATCGAACCAATTGCCCCTAAATATGACATAATCATATGGAAGCCGCCGAGTCTAACGAAAACTTTTGTCAACTTATCTGACGAAGACACAATCTCCACTGCTTTGATATAAAGTGGTTGGTCAAACGTCACTGGACAAACGTTCAGTCCCTGTTTCTCACATTCAGTTTGCATCTTGAGTGTAGGCGAACACCACATTATGTAATTTAATCGAACATGGAAATTGCAACAATGATGCTAAAATACGGTATTTGAATGAGAAAAGTGGATGCCGTTTGAATTTGAGTTTAGGGGGTATGGTTAATATTTCACACGTTTCACCAGTTCATTATGGAATAAATGACTATTGTTATATATCATTATAAAGCCACTGCTTTTCTGCAATTTTTGATATATAATTTAACTCCCAAAGTAGTCGTAGATTTGATTTAATGGACGTTGTGTACCGTTGTGTGTATGAAAACAATAAAAATTTTTTCGTAATTTTGTACATTTTCGTGAATATTTCACCATTGAGTGTGAGGATTGGTACAAAGTTGGCATTTTCTGTTGGGGATATGTATTCTCAATATAATTCAGCACGATATTTATGATTCGCACCCTACTAAGGCGAATAAGAATGAGAAATATGGAGCTGGGTCGAATTTTTTTTTAATTTTTTTTTTTCATCAAAAAAACGCTATAACTGAAAAAGCTCAACTCGGATTCGCGGGGACTTTTCACTCTTTATCCGCAATGTGTGTCCCGGAAACATATAAAAAATTCAGCTTTCTCCGATTTTTTTCCTTACTTTCTCATTTTTATGTCTAATGTGCCTTGGGTCAAATTCATGAACGATCTTATGACAAATATTTGTCCTAAGATATGTCTTAAGACAATTTTCTGACCTAGTTGCGATTCACCAAAATGTCATAACTTAAGATAATCCTAAATTTGGTCGTAACTTTAAGACACCTCTAGAGGTGTCTTAAGACAGTCATAAATATGTCTGCGCCCTATGTTGTTCTTCAAGGTGAAAGGAATTTACGTCGCCAAAGAGTATTTAGAGATCGTAGTAACCCTTTGGACTACTTGGACGATGAAGATATTGTTCGTAAATATCGATTAACGCGCCCGTTAATATTAGACATTTGTAATTTACTAAATGAACACCTCGAGCGTGAAACTCGAAGGTCATCGCCATTTCCAGTATCAATGCAGGTTATGGTAGCTTTACGTTTCTACGCAACTGGCAGCTTTCAGAATGTAACAGGCGACGTCCATAACATCAGCCAGGCGAGCACATCGAGAATTGTAAATAATGTTACCCAAGCGTTAGTTAAATACCACAGGAGATACATTAAAATGCCACGAGAACCCAATGAACTGCGGGAAGTAAGGAATGGCTTTTTTGATTTAGCAAATTTTCCAAATGTTATCGGTGCCATTGACTGCACACACGTTAGAATTAAAGCACCAACCCTTGACGAAGATGCTTACGTAAACAGAAAAGGATATCATTCTATTAACATTCAAGCTGTTTGCGATGCGAATCTCAGATTTCTGAATGTTGTGGCGAAATGGCCAGGATCTAGCCACGACGCCTTTATATTGATCAACTCTGAACTTTTTCGGTTGATGGAACAAGGAACAATAGACAGTGGGTGGCTTTTGGGGGATAGTGGCTATCCGTTGAAAAAATGGCTAATGACTCCTGTAAACAACCCAATCACAGCACAAGAGACAAGATATAACGCCTCTCATATACGAACACGAAACACCATTGAACGTGCGTTTGGGGTGTGGAAAATGCGATTCCGCTGCATGGACACTTCTGGTGGCAGTTTATTGTACAGGCCTGATCGTGTCTGTGGCATGTCTGTCGCTACGCTTATGCTTCATAATATGTGCATAAGCAATAACATTCCCATGCAGGATGTGACCCCTAGTGACAATAATGATGATGCCCAGTTACACGTGCCATATGGGGGTACTCAAAATGACGGAATGGGTGTAAGAGCTCGTCTGATCGAGGGAAGGTTTGGAGTATGTTGACGTCAACTTTTTAACCACTAAAAACGCCATTTGCCGTAACGTAACGGTAGCTTATCAATAAAACAATGCATATATGGACGCAACTGGAACTGGCTCCCCAGAGAGCAAGTTCCAGTGACTTCCATATATACATTGTTTTATTGAGATGTAGACAGTTATTTCTTAAAATACAAACCCATATAAGGTATGGGGATATTTTCTAGGATTGCATATAGGGTTCCGCAAAACTTTAGTTCTGAGGGTTAAAGAGTTAAATAAATATTGTAATTTAACTAGACTATTCTGTACGTTGTTTGTTATGACAACATAGTACGCACGTGCAGTAGAATTTACCACTTGAATTAACTCATCTTTGTCCCTGCTCCGAATGGTTCTCATTCCAACTTATGTCATATTTCTTCGGTCGATTTGGTATGATAAATTTAAGATTTGCAATCTTCTGTCTTCAGGCAGCGGATTACAAATATTACAATTTATCGTACTCTATCGTATAAGCTTGCGCTTTACATTAACAGCATGCTTGGTGGTATAGATAAACAAGAAGTTATTTAATACTTATTTTTTTAATTGTCTGTAATTTCAACATTTATATTTGGTTCAAGTCCAGCTAACTGTGACAAATATATGTTATGTTTTTCTTGTTTCATTCGCAGTAACTTTTTCTGACTCTCGAGCATCTCACGTTCTACAGCTAGCCTTTGCGTCTCTACCTCAAGCCTTTTTTCCTCCACTATCAGGCGTTTTCTCTCGACTTCCAGACGTTCTTCTTCGATACTTATTAAATGGTCAGTTTGCCCCTGCTTGTTACTGGACCTCATCTTCCTCTTTCTACTTACTTCTACGTCATGGTCTGAGCTGTATCCACTTGCAGCCTGTGATGTTTCATCCTGTTCTTGTTGTGGTGTTCCAATAAAAAAAAAACTACAGTTACCATGTGGAAGTGTTGGGAGGTGACATTTGTGTAGATAAACTTAAACCTTTCAACACTAAAGGCCGATATTTCGGACAATGAGCGTACATAGACTGGAACTGTGTGTAGGATATAGCGGGCTATCTATAAACGTTCAGAACAAACTAATCGCGGCAATTTGCAGCCAGAGGCGAGCTGCATATTGCTGTGATTAATTTATCCTTTCTTTATACCTACAGTAGACTCATCAGTCTTATAGAAAATACACACATATGTGATTCCATCCCAGAAAGCTCGAGTTCAAAGGGTTAAACGTATTTGAAAAGTTATGATATTCAACGACGCCGTCACTCGTCGTCGTTCAATATACCAATGGAGCCATGCCAAATAAACGTGCAGTAAGTAAAGTCCCCACACTAATAACTTTAGGGCGTGGCTTATTGTTATGTCTGTTTCACTACTTTTTCAGTTGCGTAACAAAATAAGCATCAATTCACTGTTCAACATACGTTTTTGATGGTAAATCAATTAATATATCATGTCGAAATCGTCTTGGCAACTCCTTAAATCCCAAATGCCCGTGAAAAAATCTAGTTTTCTTTTGACTTCTTATACCCACCCCCATAAAAAAACACCCGACACCCTCGCCTATTTCCCTCTTTCCCAAATATTTATGCCCTTCCTATCTTTGGCTGTCTGTCTGCCTGGCTAGCTATCTATCTGTCTGTCTATCAGTCTGCCTGTTTGTCAATGATTGTGTCTGTCTGTCTCACAGTCAGTCAGTCACTCAGTCAGCCAGCCCTCAGTCAGTCAGTCAGTCTGTCTGTCTGTTTATAATATATATATATATCCCTTTACCCCTCACTTTCTCTCTCTCTCTCTCTTCCTCTCTCTCTCTCTCTCTCTCTCTCTCTTGAGAGGAGAGGGAGAGAAACGGAAACAGAGAGAGAGAGAGAGAGTTATCAGTGAAGAATGTATAATATAAGTTTTTTTCCTACTTTTTATATGTAGCTGGCCATGAAATAGGTTCAGTCTAATTTTGTTTGTATATATGTGACAATTTTGAACCGGTATTATGGAGCTAAATGTTTACGGTGTAGCTAAATAGTAAATACATACCGCTAGTGTTAGGCAACTGTTCCTCCGTGTCAATTCCAGAATGGATTCCACATACTCGTGTTTCTCCTATTACGCCAGAAATTCTCTCGTCCACATCAGTTACCTTATCGGGTGGAGGACCACCCCCTGTTTTTCGCGATTCGCGATTGATATGTGCCAACTTTTTTTTCGTCTCACTGGCTAGACATGTCCACTTTTTCTTAATCTCGGGGACAGTCCTGGTAACGCCCGAACTGTTGGTGGCATTCACAGTTTCACATATTGCCTCCCATGCACTCTTTTTTTTTCGAGTTATTAATTGATGTGTTGTGTTTAGAAAATAAGACCCCTTTCCTTGAGTCTACGCCCTCGGTGAGAGCTGTAATCTCCGCCGCATTGAAATTGGGGTTCCTTTTACAAGTCATTTTAAAAATGTACTATTCTCATTGAAACAGATAACTTGGCAGAATGTTTCTTTTATTGCGAACACACAGTAGAGACCATACTATGTGCCCCGTGCACTTCATGCTGGGCGAAGCAGTTGATGTAATTGGGATTAACGCATCCTTTCCTATAATTTAACTGTTACTTTTTTCAATATTAATTATAGCAGGTATTTTTTGTAGCGCACACTGCTTTGTTACGGTACATTACTTCATTGCTCACTGGATAACACGGTGACATCTTACACTGATCTTTGAACGTGGATGACGCACTTGCCTAAAACCCAAGCTAACTGTATTAATAAATCTATGACTCGCCGCGGTTTTCTGCTTCCCTCAGACTGACCCTCGCCACCACATCGTGTTAATGTCCCCAAAATATCATGATTCTCCAGTAATACGTCAATAAGAAATATATGAGGAGTATTTATGTGTATACAGTGCTAAATACAGAATAATATCATAGCACAAGCAACTTGGTACATCATTTCCAGTACTCACTGTATTTTCGACACATAATTTGCTGCTAAGCCAACTTTTTTTGCACAAACCTGTGTCTATGTTGCATCATATTAGGTCAATGATTTCTCCCTCCGATTGTCTTAAGATCGTCCTAAGAAATGTGACATAAAAAGGTCTTACGATTCCTTGATGAATCGCAATTACGTTTTTCCTAAGATTATCTTATGACTTTTCTTAAGTCACAACTTATGACTTATCTTATGACATATCTTACGATTTTTTGATGAATTTGGCCCCTGGACTATAAGATAACATAGCTGTTAATCAGCACACGGAAACTCCACCGTACATTTTGTGAGTGTTACTGTTCACTAAGAGGAGAAAACATTTTTGTTCGGAATGAACGAACTGAACTCTTTAATTCCTACTTTTGCAAAGTGGCATCTTCCTTGTCGAACATTGCTGTGTTTTGGAAGAGTAAATTATTGTGCTAGACTAATTTATTCCTATAATAAATGAAAAACTATTAAAGACAAGAAATGGTCAAAATCAATCACCTGTAAATTGGGTTCTGTGGCCGACTGGGCCAAGCTGGAGTCAGGTGCGTACTAATTAAATAGTAAGCTGGGAAGCCCATGTATTTCGACCGCATGTGTCTTTTTTAACTATAATCCCAATTGACAAATAGTTCAGCTGCACCATCAAGACATGCCTTGTACCAACCACTTTTGTAATACAACCACTTTTGCAATAAAATTTATTACAAAAGTGGTTAACGAGTACCAATCACTTTTGTAATACAACCACTTTTGTAATAAACTAACCATTATTGTAATAAACTCATTTCGGTGATAAATCACGGACGTCCATTTTATAGTCGGACATTGGGGTGGGGTGAGGGACTAGTTTACCTAAACATGTTTGTGTGTCGTTCAATGGAATAACGTGTCCATTCACGTATTGAAACTTGGTAGTGTCTGAAGAAAGTACGCAAACATTTTACAATAAACTTCATTACAAAAGTGGTTATCGCGCACCAACCACTTTTGTAATAAAACCACTTTTGTAATAAACTAACCATTATTGTAATAAATTCATTTTGGTGATAAATCACGGACGTCCATTTTATAGTTGGACATTGGGGTGGGGTTAGGGACAAGTTTACCTAAACATGTTTGTGTGTCGTTCAATGGAATAACGTGTCCATTCCATTCACCTGTTGAAACTTGGAAGTGACTGAAGAAAGTAAGTAACCACTTTTGCAATAAACTTTATTACAAAAGTGGTTATCGCGTACCAACCACTTTTGTTATTAACTGACCATTATTGTAACACACCTATTTTTGTGATAAATAACGGACGTTCATTTTATAGTTGGACATTGGGGTGGGTTCAGAGCCAGTTTACCTAAACATGTTTGTGTGTCGTTCAATGGAATAAAGTGTTCATTCGCCAGTTGAAACGTGGCAGTGTCTGAAGAAAGTACGCAACCACTTTTGCAATAAACTTTATTACAAAAGTGGTTATCGCGTACCAACCACTTTTGTAATAAAACCACTTTTGTAATAAACTAACCATTATTGTAATACACCTATTTTGTGATGAATCACGGACGTCCATTTTATAGCCGGATGGTGTGTTTGTTTGGAGAGGGGGTTGCACAAAGTAGCGTCAAAGCTATTCCCAAATTTGGTGGGCGCTAAAATCTTACTGCACACGGATGGATGGGGAAAGATGGGTTTGACGTCTATCGTTTTTGATATGTCTGCCCGAATTCTTCCTACGGGCGCAGTTTTTCTTAAACCCCGTAGTTCCTATCGATCTTGTTGTCCCGTTTATAGGTCGGGTTGAATTCTTCCGCACACTGTTAACCCCAAATGAGGCGAGAAAATTAGAAATTCTATTACACACTATTGACTGGTGTTAGTAAATTATCACAACACAGGTGGACGTGCATCAGCCACCAACATCGCTGAAATTAAGCTCTGTTGAACCCGGTTAGTCTGTTGATGGGGTGACCATTCAGTGATTGATTTGGATTAACACTTCGTGCCCTTTCGCAAAGTACTTTACCTCGACTGCTTGCATGTGGAGCGGGTGGGGGAAGCTGACTGTGTGCTGAGATGGACTGTGTGCACGCGTCTTAACCTTAATTATCCTGACTGTGTTGTGCAGTGAGTAGTACTGATGTACAGTGCGTAGTGCAGTCTTGGATTATGTGACGTTGAATAGGTTATAGGGTCTCGTCGCTGCTTGGTGGTTCTCTTCTGGTACATCAACTTCCCCCACTCATAAAACTGTCACCGACACAAAATGACTCAGACTATATAAGTGTCGTTAAATGCCATTATATAAATAAATAAATAAATAAATAAATTAATAAATTAATAAATAAATAAATAGACCCACTGAATACCCCTTTTCGTCGTATGGAACAATGAATTCTGTGAAAATGAGCACATTGCGCGCAAAATCATATGTCTCAAAATGAAGATTATGAAAATGAGTTCAATGCGTGCAAAATCATACGTATCATAGCCACATTTCGATATTTTTTGATCCACCGAGTCACTAATTAGGACTCATTAAATGGATTCTAAGGGAAAATCATTTTACATACAGGCACTTTCTGCTTTCAATGGAGATAACTCTTGTTATTTTTTTAAACAATAAACAGAGAGGGAAAATGGAAGTAGAGGAGCCTTCCCCGGTTCTAGCGCCCCTAGGTCCCTGGTCTCTGCTACCCAACCGCCCCTGCCCCTTGCCGCCCCTACCCCAAGAGCCTCTGGTTCCCTGCCACCTCTACCGCCTCACCCCAGAGCTCCTGGTCCCCTTTGCCCCTGCCGCCGCCGTCCATCGTGTCTGGAAGACGCGATATTTTCAGAAAAATTTCCATCCATGGATAGTTTTTTAGACATTGTCAAGCTGTTTTGGGTAATTCTATATCTAATATCGGTTGTTTGGGGTAATTCCATGTTTTCCCAAAACACACTCCGTACAAACATTGGATCCGGAACATTTCCACGTCCCAGCTACAACATTAACACAGTTACCAGAGTAAAGTCCACTAAAATACATGAAAGTCGGGTTCATTTGTATAATTCTATACTACCGGAACATACTCTCCTCGAATCAAACATACCCTCAAAACATACCCTCGATCTTATGCCAAGAGGTAAGGTTTCCCCTTTGCTTTTTGGTACATGAAAGAATGGCGCAACTTGGACGCTGGTGATAAACTGGATTCAACTCTGATCCCTTTGCATCCATGAAAAGGATTCATCACTGGCCCGATTGCTCGCTTTGAAACGGAGTAATAAATTACGTGCAGTCGCACACGTAATCTTATCAAACATCTGAGTCTGAACTTTCATGAACCTAATTTGGCAATAAAACAATTGACTACGGGCCGATTGTTATTTTGCCGTACCGGAAAGATAAGTGTTTCAGTTGGCAATATAACAGTAATAATAGTGTCTGAACTTTCATCGTTCTTGAAAAGAAATAACCTATGCTTAATGCAGAATAGTAACAGTGACCACTCATGATCAATCTGACGCGACCCATCCATGTGCTACCAACCAATTGAAAAGCTTGCTTTATATGGGACACTGACCCCCGAATGCAAAGTGGATCAGCGTATCAAAACCCGTGACCAGATATAAAAAAGATGTTTATTCCATTTTAGATTAATATTATTAACGCTTTCATTACCGCATTTGGCAACAGAAAGCTCCTTATGTTCCAATCCTGCTGACATGGAATGTTTAGTTGAGCAAGCCAGTCAGCTGTACACTGGCGTTTTGTCCAACTGTTGTAAACGTCCTGTCTTTTTCGAGTGACCTATTAAACATATTTTGATAACTTGTATTTCCTTTTTATTTTGTTTTTCGTAATAGGAATTACACCGCCAAACATATGCTGTGGCAGACATACCCCTTCTGACCCAACAATACAGCAGACTATTTTACCATGTATCGTGAGCTGCGCGCTTCTCAATTGCCCACATAATTCACTCGATAAGCATTGTTACAACCGGTAATGTAATACAACTTGCTTTGGATGACAAACCTAACCTATTATGCAGTAAATCTATTGCATTATCGGTTGCTTTGGATGACAAACCTAACCTATTATGCAGTAAATTTATTACATTATCGGTTGCATTGGATGACAAACCTAACCTATTGTGCAATACATTTATTACAACATCGGTTACGTTGAATGACAAACCTAACCTGTTATACAGTAAAGTTTCGTGCAAAAGTGGTTGCTTACTTTCTTCAGTCACTTCCAAGTTTTCTTTATTGGAACTGGGCCCATCTTCGCGTATGCGAAGTAACGATCTCGAAAACTAGTAGGCCGATCGGGACGAAACTTTAGATTTGTATGTAAGATCCATTGGGTAGTGATTTGCCAGTGTCGAGTGTGTGATGGGGACGTATTCGCGCATGCGCAGTGACGTTCTCGGAAACTACTGGGCCCTCGGGGAGAAACCTGGTATTTGTATTACGGTCCGTCAGGTGATGATTTGCCACTATCGGCTCTGGGGTGGGAGTCAATGTTTGCTCGTGCGCAGTGATGATCTCGGAAACAACCAGCCCGGACGAAGTCCCCCCAAGTTTCGTCCCGATCAGCACAGTAGTTTTCGAGCTCATCACTGCACATGCGCAAAAACGGACCCTATCTCATACCCGACGTTGGAAAATGAATACCCGATGAACCCTACATAAAAATCTTAAGTTTTGTCTCGATTGACCCAGTAGTTTCGGAGATTTGTACTGCGCATGCGCGAAGACGGGCCCTAATCCCACGACCAAATAGCCTATGTTCATCCCGCGCCAAATCTACACATCCATGCTAAGTTTCGTCTCGATCAGCCGAACCGTTTTCGAGTCCATAGAGAACAGACAGACAGACAGACAGACAGACAGACAGACAGACAGACAGACAAGATTACTCAAATGTATACCTCTATGTATATATATAGGCTAGATTGGCTGACCGATTTCGTCCAGGCTATTGTCACTGCGCATGCACAAACATTGGCTCCCCATAGCCGAAGGTGCCAAATCATTACCCGATGAACCACGCATACAATTCCCAGATTTCGTCTCGATCGGCCCTGTGTTTTCCAAAATGGTCACTCTGCATGCGCAAAGACGGCCTTACCCCATACTCAACAATACCAAATCACTACCCGGTGAACCCTACATACAAATCCCTAGTTGTGTCCCGAGCGGACCAGTAGTTTCCGATATCGTTACTGCGCATGCGCGAAAACTGACGCCATCACAATCTCCGTATAGCCTATGCCTTTCCCGGGCTTAACATACACACCCGTGCCAAGTTTCGTCTCTATTGGCCCAGTCGTTTTCGAGTGTATAGAGAACAAACAGACACTATTACTCAAATATATATATCTTAAATGGAGTGCCCGACTTCGTCCGGGTCAATGGTACTAAGATTGGATCCCACCCATAGTTGGAAAATGACTACCTGACGCACCCTACATACAAATTCCAAGTATCGTTTCATTCGGCCAAGTAATTAACACGACCGTTACTGCGCATGCGCGAAGACGGCCCCACCCATACCCGATAGTGGCAAATCACTACACGATGGGCCCTACATACATATCCCAAGTTTCGTTTCCAGTAGTTTCCGAGATCGTTACTACTCTTGCGCGAAGACGCCCCCCCCCCCCCCCCCCCCACCCCACACTCCATGTTCAAATAGCCTGTGTCCTTTTCGGGCCCAAGCTACACAACCATGACAAAATTTTGTCCCGATCGTCCCAGCCATCTTCGAGTATATGGAGAACAAACAGACAGACAAATGGACAAGATTGCTCAAATATATATATTGACTAGACTTTGTCCGGGTTTTTTATCTTGGTGCGTGCGCAAAGATTGGCTCCCAGGCCATAGCCGACGGTGGCAAATTACTACCCGATGTGCCATACATACAAAATCCCAGGTTTCTTCCCGATTGGCCTAGAAGTTTCCCATGTCGTTTCTGCGCATGTGCCAAAACGGCCTCCAGCCCAAACCCGACGGTAACAAATCAATGACTACCCGGTGGACCCCACATACAAATTCCAAGTTTCGTCCCGATCGAAACAGTAGTTTCCGAATGCGCCACTACGCATGCTTGGAGTCGGGCCCCATCCCATACCTTCAAATCCCTACACTATGGATCATATAATTATATCCCAGGTTTCGTCCCAATCGGCCGAGTAGTTTCCGATATCGTCACTGCGCATACGCGAAGTCGGGCCCCCAAGCCATGCCCCGAAGCCCCAATCCTTTCCGGGCACAATCTACACACCCAGGCCGAATTTCGATCCGATCATTCTTGTCGTTTTCGAGTCTATGGAGGACAAAACAACAAACAAAGAAACAAACAAGATAACTCATATATATATGAAGAGAGGATAGATTTTATCAAAAGTGGGCATTTTACCAAAAGTGGTGATCTTGTTCGTTTTATCAAAAGTGGCCGTTTCTTTTACATCAAAAGTGGTCGATTTTATATAAAAAGTGCCTAGCTACATCACAAGTGGGCGATTTTTACACAAAAGTGGCAAGCTACATCAAAAGTGGTAAATATATCAAAAGTGGGCGCAACAAATGTTTAGGTAAATTAGTTCCTCACTCCATCCCCAATGTCCGACATTAAATGGACAACCGTGATTTATCACCGAAATGAGTTTATATGGACGTCCGTGATTTATCACCAAAATGAGTTTATTACACTAATGGTTAGTTTATTACAAAAGTGGTTTTATTACAAAAGTGGTTGGTACGCGATAACCACTTTTGTAATAAATTTTATTGCAAAAGTGGTTGTATTACAAAAGTGGTTGGTACAATGCCTTCTGTGATTCCAACTACATCACCAAGGCATGCCTTCACAGAAGGCATGCCTTGGTCATGTAGTTGGAACAGTTCTTCAGTAGGGACTTGAGTGATGATGGTATGCATAAATTAAGTTTACACCACCTCCCACCCCCACCCCACACGTCACAATCGATCATCTTCACTGTGGCCCCTGCAATAATACATTTTTATCACATATAATCTTATCGGTTGAAAGACTTACAGCTGGTTAACAGTTAGGGATGTTGGATGCATTTCGAACTTGGTGGCGTGGGTGTGGGGGGGGGGGGCATACAAGGGCACCGACACACTGATATATATCGTTGGCGGCCAAGGTGCCTAGTGTCATGGGAGGAATACAATACACACAGATATGTTTGGGATCAACGAACTTTTACATTGAGACACATGCACAATTTAGCTCCCCCCCCCCCCCCCCCCAAAAAAAAAAAAAAAAAAGGATTTTTTGTCCTGAAGGGAACACTTGTTGAAATGGGCATTTTTTGCTCGACTGTAATGGACTTGGGAGAGAGAAATCCATCAAGAATATCTTTGGTCACATCCTAAATGTAAAGAGCCAGGGCAACCTCTTATTACTAATAAGATTGCAATGACGGATTGTTTATAATAATGTTGGTCTGAATTCTCTCTCTCTCTCTCTCTCTCTCTCTCTCTCTCTCTCTCTCTCTCTCTCTCTCTCTCTCTCTCTCTCTCTCTCTCTCTCTCTCTCTCTTCTCTCTCTCTTCCACTCTCTCCCGTAACTACGGTGACATTAGCTCACTGAAAGCGCTTGTCGACTTCAAAGGTTTATTTACATTCAATGGCGGTAACCGGCCGTGTGTCTTCCTTAGTAGTTCACAATACTGCCGGTTGCTGGAAAGTACATGCATTATTTACAAAACAGTTGTTCGTCACAACGATATGTAAAGTGAAATGCAAAACAATAACTAAACCTTTTTGAAATAAAATATTTCTCAAGCAACGTGTAAGTGGTATACGAAGGACTAAAGTTTTAAACGTTGAAATTTTCTGTTTATGATGTTTGAATTTTTAAATTAATGGATTCTACGCCATAGTGGCGTGTAATAAGAATAGAATTCGCACTGCAATGTGAGTACCAATACACAAAATAAGTTTCTATTATTTAGGGATGTTGGTGTAAACGCGGTTCTTGAAACAGCAGACAAACCCAGTGCGGAAAACATTTTGGCGAAAGGCTGGTTAGACTGGGTCTTCCCCAAATTGTCAAAAAGCGATGTGTGTGAAAAATCAGACATTTTTTCGGAACTTTTTCAAAATAATCAGAATAATTTCGCAAAAATTCGTTTCACCCGTTACAGAAGTACCAAAACTAACTAGTTAATCAACCAGTCAATCAATGAGAAAAGCAAACTTGTTTTTCGTATCGAAAAGCTCCTCAAGATGAAGAACATCGAATGGATCAGGCACTTCCTTGTTAATCCTTTACCCAACGCAGACGATATCAAAATTAATTTTTTTAAATATCATTTTTTCAATTTTTTTCAAAAAATTTCAACAAAACCATATCATGTGACCCCTCGTTGGAACGAGCTCGACGAGCTCTTTCCAACGAGGGGTCACATGATACGGTTTTGTTGAATTTTTTTTAAAATAATATTTTTTCAACTACTGAATATGCATATTCCGCGGGCGGATGCGGCCGATTCGTTGGGTAAAGAATTAAGTGGGACGATGATGATCACAAAGTTGACACATGGGATTTACTCCTGGTCTGTTGTTCGAAAATGGTCAAACGTCTATTCGTAATCCTTTCTCTACACTTTCGTTATAAGTCGTTTGTTCATGATCAGATTAGCGGCGACTGGAAAAAAACAGCTCTCGAAGTGTTTTTTAGGCTGTTTGCCCATTCGTCTGTCCGTCCGTAATCAAACTCCAATTAACAATCATATATGTACTCGCTGAAGCTCCAACGTTAACAACGCTCGAAACTTCACGTGCACTCAAACTTGCACTTTTTTGGATGTAAAGGTTAGCCAACACAGTTAAACGTAGTGGTGTTGGACACAATCTCCTTTCCATTGACTACCTCCGCATCTCAAACTCAGAGATGAACGTACGGGCGAAATTATTGATTTCAAAGTAATTAATCAGCCTGGTATAATATCATTGTGTCGACAGACTGGGGAGTTGACAGTATTCTAGGGTTACAGCACAAGTCAACATGGTGGTCTGGTACAGAAGTGTGATCGCAAGACCAGTCTTTTTCGCGATCGGATCGTGTCCTGATCTCAAGACACAAATACCAGCAGGAACGAGTTGGGAGGGGTGTAAACCTGATTTGTCGCGACTGTGATGGCTCCTGTCCCGACTGAATAATATTCCAAGTACATGCCTTGATGATGTAATTGGAATATTAGTCAGTCGGCATTATATTGTTAACAAACTCAAGACGTCTTGACATTTATTAGTAAATACATAAAACACACATGATTCAACTTCTTATTCATTGCACACGCACTGTATCGTTATAGGAAGGCGGTGGCCCAGTGGTTACGGCATTGGATTTTAAACCGAAAGGTCCACGGTTCGATCCTCACAGGGATAACTGCGTTGTGTCCTAGGGCAAGGCACTTAATTCCAATTGCCCACGTGGGGGCACGGTGGCGCTGTGTACTAAGGCGTACTGAACGTGGACGGTTCACTTGTCTTCAACCAATGCTAAGCCTGCTTGTGCGAAGTTAGTATGTTGTGGAGTCTGACAGTTACTCGCCGTTGCTCGGTGATTCTGTCCGGGTACTTCGGCGTCCTTTACTCGTAAAACTGGATTTGTAGGGAGGCGAGAGGACAGAGAATTTCAGCTAGATAGCGACCCATTTGTCTTCCAGTCCAAATTTCCTGGCCGCATTTGTAATCGCTGTAATGCAGTTACAGAATTTCCGGTACAACTACAATGTCTGTTCGCTTGATCGAGCTCTAAAGGGGACAAGCGCCAAGCCCACCACAAGCTCTCAGGTCATCAGTCTATTTCTGTTCGGAACTCGACGCTGATATGGGCTGGGGTTTTTTACACTTTTCGTGAAAATTTTCACGCAGACTACCGTTGATGTAATGTGATCTCATTTCACTCACAAAGATATACAGATATTCTTCCGTGTTCCCATTATTGATATTTCAACTAATGCGTATTTACACCGCATTAAAAATACCAAGATATTGACGCAATTACGCGACTCGGTCATAAAATCATGGCGGTGGTAAGTTTTCATTTCAAATGGTAATGTCATCAAATATTCGGCCAAACCAAGTCTCGTTTGATAAACGTTTCAGGCGTTGATTAAAAACATGAATCTTTATGTTGTTCAGCTTCAATGGTCTATCATTGGTTCGCTTTTCTGACAAAATGAAATATTCCAGGGGACTGTATCAAAATATAGGCGATGGGCTATTTGATGGCTAGACTGGTTCCAAGTCACAATAGCGTCGAACTCCTTATAAAATTGGCTTGGGAGCTTGAACCCATGGTATTGGACAGCAGGTTCGGGTTTCAAGCCAACTGAAATATCCCATCAGACTAAATCTAAAAAATACCATAAACAAAGTGAATGAACAGAAGGAATATTTCGCAATCGAGACTTGACTCCTTGCATGCTGCTGTTGGAAATTCCCGCCCAGGACAGGACATTTCCTGCTATTAAAATAAGTCAAATTTAACCCAACTTTTTCCTGCAAGTTATGTAGACTTTTTAACTAATGATTTCTTGTATTAAATGTTCAGGAATTTTTCGTCAAATCTAGTCATCGCTGCTTTGGAGCAGCCATGACTAAATAGAGGTGGCATAATTCACAACTATATGACAACACCACTAGTGGCTGTTTTCCCTCCATTCCCGTTTTGAAAAAAAAATGAACAAGAAAAAAGAAAGCAAGCAGAGAAAGGAAGAAAAAAGAATAATGAAAGAAGAGAAATGAAAACGAGAAGCAGACGAGAACAATCGAGGCAATCCTGACAACAGCATGTTCTCCAGTAAGAGGGCATTTTATATAGCCCTGCCGTAGATGACAATTTAGACTGTTTTTTACCGTCATGTGAGAAATCTATTCTATTTTTTCTGGCATGTGATGATGATTGAGTTGAATAGAGAGGTAGCGATGAAATAGACAGGGCTACGACCTACAGTCCGGGCATACTGGATTGTTACAATTGACATATAGTGAGTAGGGACTTAGAAATTGTTCATTTATTGTCTTTTTGAAGAGTGATCTTGGATAATTTTGAACGGATGGTTCAATATTATTCCACGTCCTAGGGAAAGTATGTATGGGAAGGTTACCGGAGAACTGGGTCCTCGGTTTATTTGTGCGCAATTTACCTGATAGTCTGGTGTCCATACCGGAGGGGTTTTGGTATATATTAAAGGCATTCTCAAAACTTTCAAGTAACATCTTATTATGCCAGTCATGCATAAACCGCTGAACGTGAAGTTCATACAAGTCTGAGAATTTTAAGATACGGTGGTTTCTAAATAGTGTGTCAGATGTATTTGATTACTGGATAAGTATGAATGGAAGTAGTATCTCATGTTCCCCTACACCTCTAGGTTGCAGGACCTCGGTGCAGGACCTCGGAAGTGACGTCATGTCACGAGACCTAGTGCCGCCATGTTGTGTTGTCATGGTAACCCGCGTGAGCGGCCATGTTGTGATGTCATCTCCATAGTGATACGTCGTGTGAGTGCGCATGCGCAGCGCATGTTGTTAGGGTGATACGTGTTTCCGTCGTCCATTTTGTATACTGGAGGCCGCCATCTTGGTTTTTATGGTAGCACGTGATTGCTATGTTACCCAATTTTTCTGCAATAGGATGGGGTATGTTCGGAGGGTGTGTTCGATTGAATCGGAGTATTTTCTGGAACGACTTCCCTGGATAATTACCACAAACAACCCGACAACTTGTATTATTTCGAATTCTTCCAGAATTCTCTGCTTCTATCTATATATGCAATAGTTATCGTTTATCTGGCCATGTTTCTTTATTCTAGAGTATACTCCAGTAGCGTAGAAGAGCCTATCAACTGGAACAGTTTACCTTATTATTGCTATATTTAGCAATTTCTGGACTATTCTTGTTAGTTCTGACCCTATTCTAATTACTCTTGTTGTTTAATTTATCTAGATTATAACTAACCAATCAGATTGCTTGATTTCCCATAATCTGTATGCAGGGTTATCTCCCTTGTGTATAACAAAAGACTATATCCAATGGCCATATCCCATGGAATCCCATTTTTTGCAAAACACCTGTGGCTATGGAATCCCATTTTTGTCGTATGAGGCCATGAGGGCTATGTAAAAGCCCTCAACGAGTCCTCATTTATTATCCCTCATACCCTCATTGAATTTTGAGGTGATGAGGACCATTAAAATCCCTCAGTGAGGTACAATTTTCTACGACTCTTAGCCTCATTTCAGTATTTGAGGATACCTATGGCCTGGTATTGTATTATTCGAGGATACCTATCGAGGATACCTTTAGGAGAATCCCTTTTTGTCGTATGAGGCCATGAGGGCTATGTAAAAGCCCTCAGTGAGTCCTCATTTATTATCCCTCATAGCCTCATTGAATTTTGAGGTTATGAGGACCATTAAAAATCCCTCAATGAGGTATAATTTACTACGACTCTTAGCTTCATTTCAGTATTTGAGGACACCTATGGCCTGGTATTGTATTATTCGAGGATACCTATCGAGGATACCTTTAGGAGAATCCCTTTCTTCTCGTATGAGGCCATGGTGGCTATGTAAAAGCCCTCAATGAGTCCTCATTTATTATCCCTCATAGCCTCATTGAATTTTGAGGTTATGAGGACCATTAAAAATCCCTCAATGAGGTATAATTTACTACGACTCTTAGCCTCATTTCAGTATTTGAGGATACCTATGGCCTGGTATTGTATTATTTGAGGATACCTATTGAGGATACCTATCGAGGATACCTTTTGGAGAATCCCTTTTTTGTCGCATTAGGCTATGTAAAAGCTCTCAATGGGTCTAATGTAGTCTTACCAACCGCTTCCATCTTCCTATCATTAGCTTCTACAGCAGTCTTGTTCCATTGCGGCCTTGTACCAGTACTATTGGCTTCTGTTATTCTGCCCCATATCTCATCCATTACTTCCTAGCTATACCTATCTCAGTCTCGACTATAACATTGATTGGTTGAATCAGATTTCCCCTGTATACATATAAGTCCGTAAAATTTGGATTCAGCGCTGCGCATGCGCACTCACACGACGTATCACTATGGAGATGACGTCACAACGTGGCCGCTCACGCGGGTTACCATGACAACACAACATGGCGGCACTAGGTCACGTGACGTGACATCACTTCCGAGGTCATGCACCGAGGTCCTGCAACCTAGAGGTGTAGGGGAACATGACATATTACTAATGGAGACTCACGTCAGCAGTAAGTTTCTTCGCACGCCGCTTAGTTCTACCCATTGTGTTAACATCTTCATGTTTTTAAAACGAATTACATACTTATTGCTTGCAATATCTACAATTGGAGTACGGCAGAATATCTGTAAATCCTTGAGAATGAAGGGACGTCAAATTGCATCAACGGTAGTCTGTGCGCAAACACCACGAAAAGTGGTAACCTAACACCCCATAAATGCGCCGATTTCCTAACGTAATTTGACTGGTGGTCTGGGGGCTTCTATTGGTGATACGTTGGAAACGCCGAAAAGCCGCGTCTCACCACGATCTGTGGAAGTGGTTACGATTTATGTTTTATTGCTATTTCCTTCATGAGATACTCTATCTTTTATCATCATATTTATATTAACTACTTAACGGGAAAGACCGAATTGCTTTTTTTTACTTCATGTCAATAGTCGTGTAAGATATTCGAAATTCGAGTACAATACGATTGCACGCACTTTCAACAGATGTCGCTGCTCTTGGGAGGGAGATTAATTACAGTCCTATTATTTAATGTCCACCAAGCGTAAACTGACATTAAATGGGAATTAGATTCTCTTTTATTTCTAGAACATAGAAAAATTGGCCTTTCCAATAAATCGATTGAGCAAGTTTCTTGCATTGAGAAATGGAATGCAAAGAAAAGTAATTGAAGACACAGCAAGTGACACCGTTTTAGGTGCTTTACATTCCTCAATTTCGCACTCGAACTATTCCTTGTGGCACTGGTTCTATGAAATGGTACGTCTTATGCACAGTTATAGTTGAAATACATTGTTGTATTACGACAAGAAGAAAAGACTCCTCCAATAATAGTTGTAGATCCTAATATATTTTTGGGAGGGCAGGAACGTAGAAACCGGGGGGAGGGGGGGGGGGCACAGGCATACACTTCCAACCCCTCATGTTTTTTTTCACAAGTAGTTGAGAGAGAGAGTTGATGTGCACATTATCTTTACCTACCCGCCATTCTAATCTTATTTGGAATCAGCAAGAAGGGGGTGCATGAACTCTTTATTTACTCTTAAGATGTGACTGAAGATTTTTACTGCGTTTGATTTGTCTCTACTACGAATTTAAAGTTTGAAAATACACATTTTTGGCTGGAACTAAATAAAGGTCCCCAATTGGGCATAAACTGTGTGAGAATTTGATAAATACAGAGCCAAGTGTGCGTTTTCACAACGTATAAGTGAGTGAATCAGCGTGATTGCATTCCTGTCATGCCACTAAAGCACATGGGAGACCATTGATGTATATAGTAATTTGTTGGTATCCTTGTGTGGCCGTAATATTTCGAAAGTTGTAGAAATGCATAAGGAACTAGAGAAACAGAATTTAATGCAACCAGTAAATTCAAGTCTGTGTGAAAAGGGTTAAAGTATCAGGAATAAACTCTACAGAAAGAGAATTTATGGAGGCTTATCTTCTGGTGTAAAATATTGTTTAACAAATCAGTAATGGGTTTTCGTTAACAGTATTTACAGATATTCATACTGGAATCAGAAACTTTTTTTATAAGAAGCCAGAAAAGGCATATATGTGACCAGCATTCAAAGGATTCGATGAAGAATGAGCGCAACCCACTTTGAAATAATGGCTCCACCAACTTCAGATCTGTCATCTGTCATTCAGATCGAACGGATGAAAAAAACATAGATGAGTGCAAACTGGTTTTGTTAACCAGCATGCCAAAATGCATAGAAATAGGACGATCCGTATTTGAGTTGTCGCTCTGACAAAGGGTGCATAGACTCTATGTCGGAGATATTGTCATAAAGAGCTTAAAAACCCCAAGAGCTCATTTGAAGGCCTGCTCTTAAAAGAGCATCCAGTGACCTAAACAAGGCATACATAAAACTAGAACTTCTCTAATAAATTAATTTTAAACAGTCATAACACTAACACAGTTAACTGTACAGTCAACTATGTCAGTATTGCATCTTTTACCGGCATCCTGACAGTATTGTGATAGGTTTCAAAAACAAATCTTCAGTGTAGTTTTACAATTACATGTACACCGGAATTCTTCATGATCAAGTTGTTTGTTTTTATATTAACTTGGTTTGGGAATTAATTCTGTACAATGAGAATAAAATAAATAGATCATGTTATTGTATGTGACAGTCACAGCTTACTCCCTACTGCTTTTTGTGAAATTCTTTCATGGAGAAAATATTCATACAGGAATCAGAACAATTTTTCTAAGAAACCCGAAAAGGCATATATGTGCACACCATTTATAGGGTTCGATCAAGGAATCACAAATGGACGTTACTGCCGCTGCCATTTATTTGAATGATGAGATACATGTATAATCTTCAGAACTGCATTAATTGGTATAAAATGAAACTCATAATAGGTCGAAAAAGTATGCATTTAATGAGCTCACTTGACCGCATAGAGGTGGACCACATTTTGAACCTCCAGCAAGTTTCAACTCATTTGGTGTAGGTACCATTACTATAGGTCATACCAAGCCTGAAGTATGAGCATAAACTACTTTATAAATATTGGCTCCACCAACTCCGGATCGGCCATATTTGTAAATGATGGCAAATGTTCATATTAGCTAGACAATGATGAAGTGCATGCATGGTACCTCTGGAAAATATATTGCAAGTTAAAAGGTTCAGTAATGTTGGAATGTAGAAGTTGAAAGGCCTTGATGACCCCCAAGAGCCTATCTGAAGACTTATTGGCATTGTCAAAATACCGAGGTCCCATCTATGTCCATGTGTGTTTAGAACATTGTGAGAATGGAAATGGTTTTCATTATTCTCAATGATTTTTTTTTTTTGAAGAGAGGTGCGCCACCGAAGTGCAGTACGCTTTAGTACACACCGCCACCGTGCCCCCATATTAAGATCTTCAGAGGGTTAAAATACTCTCTTTAAATATTTCATTTTAATCCTTTAACCCTTTACCCAACGAATCGGCCGCATCCGCCCGCGTAATATGCAAACTGAGAAGTTGAAAAAATATTAGTTCCAACGAGGGGTCCCATAATATGGTTTTGTTGAAATTGTTTGGAAAATTTCGAAGAAATGATATTTGAAATAATAAATTTTGGTATCGTCTGCGTTGGATAAAGGGTTAAATGGGGGCGCAGTGGCTGAGTTGGCAGATGTGCAGGCTGCAAGTCGAGCGGTCCTCAAGATGTCCTTGGGCAAGACACTTCACCCCATTTCCCACGTGGGTGCATGGTGGCGATGTGAACTAAAGCGTACTGCACATCGATGGTGCACCTGTCTTCAACCAATGCTAACCCTGCTTGGGTGGAGTTAGTATGTGGGGGATCTGATAGTTGCTCTCTGTTGCCCGGAGGTTCTCCCCAGGTACTCCGGCTTCCTCCACCTGTAAAACTGTCCTGGTCATATTAAACCACTGTGCAGAAATATGTGACATTAAACACCAATAAATAAATAATCCTTTAAAAAATGAGCTCATTCTAATGAAGAGGATCATAAGCTATGTTTTTTAAGCAAAAATGAAAAAGTAATTAAAAGTGAATAGACATTTCTGTGTATAAAACTGACCAGTTTTTTCCGTTATGTTGGCTAAAGGGTTAAGAATCCCTTAGTTTGGAAAGCACACTGAAAAGGTGTCCCATTCCACATAGAATTAAATGGTGCAGAAAGGAAAGCGAAAAACATTCTGCAGCCATGAGTTATATTAAAGGTATTTTTTTACTCACATCGAAGTATTAAGAGGGTTAAAATCTGACCATTCAAATATTCCATTTTATTACTTTGTAACTGTGATAGGTGTTTCGAGAAAGCCACACACCACTCCATCCCAAAACCTCTGAATCCTGAGTTATGATTGAGAATAAATAGATTTTTAAAAAAATGCTTTGAAAAGTGAAGGTTTCTCTCTCTCAATGATTGAGATTGAAGTTTTGTAACGTGATACAACACAAATATACAGTGCTGTTCAATGTAACAAAGAATTCTATCTCAGCTTTCGCTCGGGAGGGGGGGGGGGGGGGTATATTCAGTTTTAGATAATGGTTACTGATTCAGCTAACTCATTTCCCAGTAAATGTTGTAAACATATTTTTAACCTGTAGAGCCTGAAGGCCCCACATGCCTCCAAATCATAGATGACTGAGTACCAATGGCAGGCAGTCTATCAGTACACCAAAAACATTGAGATAGGATTGATTGTATTTGGGTTATCATGTTGACAAACAGTGCATAGAAGACATTCTATGAATGGTATTAATTTATTGGGGTTTAATGACACATTTCGACAGCTAGGCCTGCCTCGTGTCGGGCAGTTTTTATGGATGGAGGAAGCCTGAGAACCCAGAAAACCACCAGCAACAAGCAACTGTCTGGCTCCCCAACATGCTAACTCCACTCAAGCAGGGTTAGTGGAAGTGCATCATCGACATGCAGTATGTCTTAGTACACAACATCACCATGCCCTTATGTGGGCAATGGGGGTGAAGTGTTTTTGCCCAAAGACACAAGGCAGTTGCCGCAGGTAGTATTCGAACTGAGAACCTCTCGGCTTGCAACTTGCACCTCTAACTGCTTAGCTACCACACCCCTCTATGAATGTAATGGGAATACTTTAGAGGCTTATTTTGAGGATAAAATAGTTTTAAAGAAATAAGAAATAGGTTTTCAATGACAGTATTTATAGATATTCATTCAAAAATCAGATAATTTTTTCCAAGAAACCAGATAAGGTATATATCGTCACAACATTCAAAGGGACCGATCAAGGGAATGCACAAGGAGGTTCAAAAATATGATTTCTAGCAATTCTGGTAATAGCCCTCGTGACTCCTGTTAGCCCTTGGCCCAAATTTTGAACCTCCATCGAGTGTCGACTCGTTTAGTATTGGTCCAAGGTCCATACATCATACCATGCTTGAGATATGAGCATGACCCACTTTCACAAATTTTGGCCACACCAACTTTTTACGTAAAAATGGATGCATGGACTTCAGAAATGCTTTAGAGAGTCAAAATATGTGATTTCCAGCAATTCTGATAAAACGCACTCAATGACCCCAGGTGACCTCCGTGACCTTGACCCATATTTTTGAACCTCCATCAAGTGTCGACTTATTTAGTGTTGGCTCCAGTTCCATGCATCACACCATGCTTGAGATATGAGCGTGACCCACTTTCAAAAATTTTGGCCACGCCCACTTTTTTTCATGAAAAAATGCATGTCTGAATTTTGGGGAAGCATTTGGAGGTAAAAAAATATGATTTCCAGCAATTATGAAAAATGCACTCATTGACCCCTGGGTGACCTTGACCCATATTTTGAACCTCTATCGCATGTCGACTCATTTGGTGTTAGTGCCAGGTCCATGCATCGTACCATGCTTGAGTTATGACCGTGACCCACTTTTAAAAAATGTGGCCACGCCCACTTTTTTACGTCAAAATGCATGCATGGACGTCAGGAATGCTTCAGGGGTAAAAAATGTGATTTCCAGCAGTTATAAAAAATGCACTTAATGACCCCTAGGACCTTGACCCATATTTTGAATCTCCATCAAGTGTTGACTCATTTGGGGTTGGTCCCAGGTACATTCATCATACCACGCTTGAGATATGAGCGTGACCCACTTTTAAAATTTTGGCCATCTCCACTTTTTTAATGTTAAAAATGCATGTGCGTACGTCAGAAATGCTTCAGGGGGTCAAAAATGTGATTTCCAGCAATTATGAAAAATGCACTTAATGACCCCTGGGCGACCTCCGTGACCTTGCCCTATGTTTTGAATCTCCACTGAGTGTCGACTCATTTGGTGTTGTTCCCAGGTTCATACGAGATACCACGCCTCAGATATGGGCGTGACCCACTTTCAAAAATTTTGGTCACGTCCACTTTTTTTAACGTAAAAATGCATGTGTGTACGTCAGGAATACTTTAGGGGATCAAAAAATGTGATTTCCAGCAATTCTGAAAAAATGCACTCAATGACCCCTAGGTGTCCTTGACCTTGAGGAAGTGTCGACTCATTTGGTGTTGGTCCCAGGTCTGTAGGTCATACCACACCTAAGATATGGGCATGATCCACTTTCAAAAATTTTGGCCACGCCCACTTTTTATGTAATGTAATGTATGTAATTGTTATGTAAAAATGCATGTGTGTACGTCAGGAATACTTTAGGAGGTCACAAAATGTGATTTTCCAGCAATTCTGAAAAATGCACTCATTGATCCCTAGGTGACCTCCGTGACCTTGACCCATATTTTGAATCTCCATCAAGTGTCGACTCATTTGGTGTTGGTCCCAGGTCCATACGCCATACCACGCCTGAGATATGGTTGGTCCATACATCATACCACTCCTGAGATATAATATACACCTGAGATATGGGCGTGACCGACTTTCAAAATTGTTGGCCACGCCCACTTTTTTACGTCAAAATGCATGTGTGTATGTCAGGAATACTTTAGGGGATCCAAAAATGTGATTTCCAGCAATTCTGAAAAATACACTCATTGATCCCTAGGTTACCTCCGTGACCTTGACCCATATTTTGAATCTCCATCAAGTGTCGACTCATTTGGTGTTGGTTCCAGGTCCATACGTCATACCACGCCTGAGATATGGTTGTGACCCATTTCAAAAATTTTGACCACGCCCACTTTTTTTACGTCAAAATGCATGTGTGTACGTCAGGAATGCTTTAGGGGATCACAAAATGTTATTTCCAGCAATTCTGAAAAATGCACTCAATGATCCCTAGATGGCCTCCGTGACCTTGACCCATATTTTGAACCTCCATCGAGTGTCGACTCATTTGGTGTTGGTCCCAGGTCTGCAGGTCATACCACGCCTGAGATATGGGCGTGACCCACTTTCAAAACACCCCTACAGACACCCCTGATACCCCAGAAATCTGAAAAACATAGGTGGCCGAGAACTTGTGGCCGTCTATCAGCATGCCAAAAATTAACGAGATAGGGCAATTCGTTTTCGAGTTATCTTGCGGACAAAAAAGTGATGAGAAGACAGAAGACCAGGAGAAGAACAAGAAAAAAAAAAAGAAAAAGAAACCTTGCAAAAACAATAGTCTGTGTGTTTCACACAGACTAATAAGGAGCGGGAATTAACTCATTCGTATTTCTGATACCATTCCCCGTATAATAATATCAATCAAGTAAGTGAAAATCCAAGATGGCCGCCAAAATATGCCTCAAAATAGACGGAAATCGAGTTTTTCGACACTTTTTTCGCAAAAAACTTATACAATCATGATAAAAAATAAGAAACCTGTAAACTTTTAGATATTAAATTGATCGCAAATTATTCTCCGATAATACCCAGCGTGAATATCCTCCATCAAAAGCCGATGTGGAAAACAAGGTGTCCGCCAGCGCGACTTCCTGTTTTCAGTTATCCCGCTTATGTAACAGACAAGTTTACACTATCTCAAGTTGTACGATGGTTGCGAAAAAATGTTTGATACAGGAATCAACTATACATATTATGGACAGTTTTGCTGCGTATGATAAACCAATCAAGTAAGTGAATATCCAAGATGGCCGCCAGAAAAATGCCTCGAAATAGAAGACAATCGAGTTTTTCGACACTTTTTCGCAAAAAAAACTTATAGAATCATGATAAAAAATAAGAAACTTGTAACTTTTAGATGTTAATTGATCGCAAACTATTCTACGATAATATCCAGCGGGAACATGCACCATCGAAAGTCGATGAGGAAAACAAGATGGCCACGAGGGCGGCCACCCGTTTCCAATTATCCCGCCTTTGTAATGGACATCTAGTTCGGATTTCTTTGGAATTTTCGGTTTCTGTTTTGTCTGTAAATGACCCCATTCAGACTATATTAGCTGCCTACCTAGTCTCAGCTGTCTCTGTCCCAGCCTCTGACCTCAACCAAGTCTTATAATCACCAGTCAGATTGCTTCATTTCCCATAATATGTGCATATCCATACAGAGTTGTCTCCCCTGTGTATAACGAAGTCCTGTATGATTCCAAAGGTCAAGCGGCAATCGAGCAGGAACAGATATTGCTCGAATGGCTCGAATCTTATCCAGCGAATAAGCTATCGAGTAGTGACTGGAACATGCATTGCTCGAATCTAATCGATCAAATAAGCCAAAGAGTAATTACTCCAGCGAGTGACTCCTCTTACGACTCTTATCCTCATCTGGGTATTGGAGGATACCTATGACATGATGGTGTAGTGCTGGGGGATAACCTTGGAGGATACCTCTTAGATGATACTTATCGAAGGATAGAAATCTGAAGGCAGTTATGGTTCCTAGTGTCTGTTCAGTTCCTTGCATCTAGACCTCCCTCTGGACTCCATAGCTCCAAGATCGTTACGTGTCCAATATCGCCACCGTCTGACCTATGATTAGCTTCTACCGTGATCGTCCAATCCTGTAGTCCTCATCCAGCCTTGTATCATTACTACTGACTTGTAGCACTACTTCACGCTTGCTATCTCAAATTACTCGAACGTCTAGAATCCCATCGAGCAATAAGCCATCGAGTAATTGCTTGAACGAGTGACTCCTCTTACGACTCTTATATCCTCATCTCTGTATTGGAGGATACTTTTGACATGATGATGTACTATTTGAAGGTACCTTTCGAGGATACTTTTTGAGGATACCTTTCAGAGGATACTTATCGGAAGATATCTATCCGACGATAGTTATTGTTCCTAGTGTCAATACTCGATAGCTTATTCGCTGGATAAGATTCGAGTCATTCGAGCAATATTTGTTATTGCTCGACTGTCGATTGGTCTTGGAAGTCATGTAGGAGTCCGTTATACACAGGGGAGATAACTCTGTATGGATAATCACAGATTATGGGAAATGAAGCAATCTGACTGGCGATTATAAGACTTGGTTGAGGTCAGAGGATGGGACAGAGACGGCTGAGACCAGATAGGCAGCTAATATAGTCTGAATAGGGTCAGTTATATTTGCGATCAACTTAACATCTAAAAGTTCACAGTTTTCTAATTTTTTATCATGGCTGTATCTGTTTTTTTGTGAAAAAAGTGTCGAAAAACTCGATTTCCGTCTATTTTGTGGCATGTTATGGCGGCCATCTTGGATTTTCACTTACTTGATTGATATTATTATACAGGGAATGATACTAGCAATACGAATGAGTTAATTCCCGCTCCTTATCCTTATCTCATATAGTTTTTCCGTAATCGAGAAAAATTAGTGAAGGTGTAAAATCGCGAAACTGACCCACCCGTATGGGCGGCATCTTACATTACGTCATATCCAGCCAGGATGATTTCTTGTTAACGTCTGAAAGCCTACTCTCGAGATGTCCAGGTACCTGAAAAAAACCTGTCTCGTTCGGTCCTGGGGGTCCTATAGGGCGTGTACCTAGCTGCCCGACTAGGTATGTTAGTAGTGTGTCCCTCACATTTCAGGTCTTAAATGGGGAACTCGGTGGAGACTTCGAAAGTGACGTCATGTCACGTGACCCACTGGCGCCCTGTTGGGTTGTCATAGTAACTCGCGTGAGCGACCATGTTGTGACGGCATTGCCATAGTGATACGTGGTCTCGGTGTGCATGCGCAGCGCGTGTTGTCAGGGTGACGCGTGTTTCCGTCGTTCATTTTGTTTACTGGAGGCCGCCACCATAGTTTATATGTTGATCCGTGGTTGCTATGTGAACCAAATCCCCCAATACGGCGGGGTGTGTTGGAAGAGTGCGTTCGATTCAACTGGAGTAGGTTTCTGGTTCGGATTTTGCCAAAATTCGCGTTCACCCGACATGTTTTACTAGTTCGGATTCTTCCAGAATCCTCTGCTCTGCTTCTATCCATATACTCATGTTATTTTTTTTCTGCCCATCCAACCCGATTAGATTAGTTTTTTCCGGAGTATACTCCAGTAGAGTAGAAGAGGTTATAAGTTGGATCAGTTTTGCTTATTGATACTATATTTAGCTTTTCCGGCCTGTTCTGGCTAGTTCTATGCCAATTCCGGGTACTCCTGTTCGTGTTTTGATTTATCCAAATCGTCCAATCTGTTCACTTTACTGTAACTAACTAACCATTCAGATCACTCCATTCATCTAAACCCCACCCACTGTCGCATCATTTTCTGATACAGGGGGTCCAAAGAATAAGTCCAAGAGTCAATCATGTAGTAACTGGAACAGGCATCGCTCTAACGGCTCGAGTGTCATCGCGTAAAGGAGCTATCGAGTAATTGCTCGACCAAGGGACTCCATATACGACTCTTCAACTCATCTCGGAAAAATGGGGTTCCATAAGTGGGGTTCTTCAGGTTCACTGCAGGCTCTATTATAACTGTTCTGACCCCCATTCCCGGACATATTCTACTGATGTTATTGGTTATATCTGCTTTAGATAAAGTATTCCGATTTTTCCATATGTGTTTGTGTGCTGATGCACAATGTTTTCCACAACACACGCAGCGCTTGGACACATAGAGCGAAAACAGAGATTCAAGAAGTACAGAAGGAATGGGATTTCACGTAACGTGGAACCGATGTTTGGTGGAATGTGCTTCTGTGCTAGTACACAATGTGTCACAATATGTACACATTACATGTACCATATTGGCACATGCTGAATGACTTAATATGTACATGTGTGCTAGAGCACAATATGCGCACAACACATGCAGCTCATGGGCACATATGATGAGAAGGGAATTCTAGAAGTATTGTCGGAAAGGGATTCCAGGGAACGTAGGACTGACGTTTGGGGGGAATGTACTTGTGTGCTAGTGCACAATGTGTCAGAATGTATACACATTACATGCAGCTGTTAGGCATATGTTGAATGAGCTGATATGTGCTTGTGTGCTAATTGACAATGTTCGCACAACACATGAGGCACATACAATGAAAAAGGGATTCTAGAAGTATAGTCGGAAAGGGATTCCACGGAACGTAGGACTGATGTTTGGTGGAATGTGCATGTGTGCTAGTATACAATGTGTCACAATGTGTACACATCGCATACAGAACTCAGGCACATGCTGGATGTACCGATATGTGCTTATGTTCTAATGCACAATGTGAACAGAACACTTGCAGCACATCGGCACATACGACGGAAATAGATTCTAGGAGTACAGCCGGAAATTCCATGGAACGTGGGACAGCAAGTTGGTGAAGTGTGTCTGTGTGCTAGTACACATTTTGTCACAATGTGCACACATTGCATGCATCACATATGCACATGCTGGATTTACCGATATGCGCTTGTGTGCTTATGCACAATGTGCGCACATCGGATGCGGCATATAAGCAAACACAGATCTTCAACAATGATGTGAGATTAAAGCTGGCACGCCAAACATTTGCTCAAGTGAATCATACGGTAGACGGAGGCAAAACAAGGAACCTTGACCACTACACAGATTGCGTAGTGAGAAAGAAATAGAGATATATCGATACTCCTTATGGTACGAGTCGCTTGTTAGCCAAAGAAGAGAAGGAAGAGTCAAAGAAGAAACGTGAAGCTTCCACTACAAACACGAGAACGAAAGAGATGCCAAAGGAAGCTCCAAAAATAACGAACCTATGAAGACTGAAGTTCAACGAGCTACAGACAAGATTGAAGATTCTACTGAAACTGCGCAGCAGTCTCAAGGTAAGAGAATGAAAAAGATGCCAAAGTATGAACCGAAGACGATTGAAGTTCCCACTCACACTGCAGACCAAATGAGGAATGACGTTTCCATCAAAAGAACGAAACTTTCTGAAGACAAGAGAACGTAAGAGATTACAATAGGCAGATCCCATCAAGAACGAACCGAATAAGAATGCGGATTCGAGGATGGTCCAAGATCAAAACAAGAATGGAGTTGCCACTCAAGCTGCGAAGCAACCCGAAGACAGGGGAACGAAAGAGGAGATGCCAACGCAGCCCAACCCAAGAGTGATGTTGCTACACAGAAGAAAGATGCTAATCGAACATCAGCAAGCAAAGCAACCAAGAAAGCCAAGCTACCAGCGTTCAACGACAGAACGTGTTTCATCAAGTATGAAGACCTAGCCAGAGAGAAGCGACGGAAAGAAGTTCCATTGAGACCAACAAGAAGTCTGTGATGAGATGATTATCCCATGCTGCAAGAAAAGAGAAGAAGAACTACTGACCACTCAAAGATATATTCGGCAAAGAAGATGCATTTGGGAATTGAACTGTAAATGAACAAAGTGATTGTATACTTTGAAATATGTATCAGAATAAGAATGTATGGAACGTTATATGCATTCTTAATTTGTTTTGCCCAACAGAAGCACCCGGATGAAGAAGTCCAACAAGGATCCACCAAAAGGTATCCTCAAAGTTATCCTCTAATGGTACATTACCATGTTATAAGTATTCTTAAATACCCATATGTGCCTTTGTGTTGCAAATAATGTGCACACATTGTGCATATGCACACAAGCACATATCGGGACATTCAGCATGTGCCTATATGCTGCATGACAGATTGAGTACGAGCACACAGACACATTGCACCAACTTCTCCCCCACCCCCCATTCCAGAGAATCCCTTTCAGGATATCCCTTTCCGTCGTATGTGCTCATGTGCCGATATGTACTTATGTGCCAATGAACAATGAGCGCACAATACGTGCAGCACATGGGCGCATACGACAGAAACGCCACTTGTGTTTTGATCAGTTTAAGTTGAACGCTGGCTTTGTTGGTTGCTTTACTTGCAGGTGTTCGGTTTGCACCTTTCTTCTGGGCTGTAACATCACTATTGGGCTGCATTTTGCCTCTCATTTGTTCTCTTGTCTTCAGGCAGCTTCACAGTTTGAGCGATAACTTCATTCTTGTCTAGATCTTGGTCCGTCCTTGAATCTTCATTCTTCTTCGGTTCGTTCTTGATGGGAACTGCCTTTGGCATCTTTTTCGTTCTCTTGTCTTGAGACTGCTTCACACACATCTTTGAAACAAAGAAACTACCCCCGTTGAAGCGAACGCATGATGGACACACGCGTCACCCTAAGAACATGCGCGGCGCATGCCCACTGAGACCGCATATCACTATGACGATAACGTTACAACATTGCCGTTCACACTGGCTAGCATTGCTACCAAACATGGCACCACTAGCATGAACATCACTTCCCGGATCCCCAACAGGGTTCCCCCAAATATGGCATGAAAGGTGCGAGACATACTACTTATGTTCCATGCCAGTTCAGAGCCATCAATCAATTTTTTCAACGTGTAGACTTAGTTTAAACATATTTTATTTGCCATAAATTTGCAAAAAGGATTGGAGTAAAAGTTATACAACTTATGTTAACTCCTCTCCATAAATACAACAGAAAAACAATACATAGATGCGGCTATAAGATATATAGATTGGTTCACAAATAAATAGGGATTTACGCTCTTTACAATTGAAATGGAAGTTGTTGAAACAGGTAGCCAAGTACGTAATTGGGTCTCGACTCAGGCAATACATACGGCTGGACACTGTTGACTTTCTCAACGAAAGCTCTTGGGTGGCCAGTTAAAGGGTGAGGGATATGACGTTTATAGAACGTTTCGTCTAGTGCAAGAGAGAGGCTAGTTCGGGAATATAATGACTCAGTTGAAGCGGCCACTAGATAGGATGAACGCGTGGGTTTTCAGAAAGATATATTCGTTTTGTTTTGTTGTCAGTGTGGGTTTACCGTACAAGAAATCGGTTTGGGATGGTATGTCAAAATCTCGAAGAGAATCGAGTAGTGAATTCCTGGGGTCAGAGTATCGAGGGCACACCAGGAGATGGTGATGAGTATTTCCACAGGGATTACCACACATACACTTTGGTGTGGCCAAAATATAGTTTTAGAACTTGTCGTTATTTAGGTCACTGAAGTTATTACGCAGTTTTAACTTTTTAAGTGTAAAATATTGGCTTTTCTTTTACCCACACGGAAGTAAAGATGTGGTTTGGGGGCGCAGTTCAATTGGGCATAAGTTTGTTTGAACTCGGTTAGTGTTGCGGCTCCGGTGAGTACGTATGGTAAGTTGTTCCAGCTTTTTCTGGGGGAAAGAAAAAAAGATTTTTTGAAACGCTCCGTTTAGCCTTTAGGCTGTGCGTTATCGTTGTGCACCTATCTAGGGCACACTTTATGAATTCGGGTCGAATCGCAATCCTGGATCGGTAAAGCGGCCCCTCGTGTTCAAAAGGTTAATATATGGAGAATGCTTTTGTTGTCAGCCATCTTAACTACAATAAAAACCTGTCGCCTCTACTCATTTTCGAGATGTTAAAGGATTGATATGTCTGCAATATTGTTGAAACGGTTAAGCGATTGACCTGAATGATTATGAACTGTGTTTCGGTAATGGTCTTTCCAGCTGGCTAACCGCTTCCTAATGATAAAAGTATTGAATCCTTTTGCATTAGTGGATTCAAACAATGTGAAACACGCACAACGTTCAGTCTTGCATGAAATACTCGTGGCTGGTCATCAGGCCCAAGTATATTATTCAAGATGTTCACATAC
This sequence comes from Pictodentalium vernedei, assembly GCA_031216915.1. Lineage (NCBI taxonomy): Eukaryota > Metazoa > Mollusca > Scaphopoda > Dentaliida > Dentaliidae > Pictodentalium > Pictodentalium vernedei. The sequence goes on from CM062297.1 coordinate 314,785,621, forward strand.
TACATTTTATTACACGTCTATTTCTTTGCCTCCAGTTCCACGTTAACAAATTCCTACAGGACACGTGTTCCATACAGATTTCCATTGACGGACTATTTTTCCACCTGATGCCATGGATCCATCAAAAGAACTAAACTCCGCCCATATTGTAATCGTCCAATCGAAACGTCGCATACTTCAAATCGGAAGGTGTGATGACAGCCGATAAATCGAGCGCCTCGGTCAAGAAATAACAAAGAGTTTTCAAGGATGAAATTTACTGTGTTTGATGTTTGAATTTTTAAACGAATTTATTCTATGCTATAGTGGATTGTAATAAGCACAAAACACCAACGATGTGTGAATGCTTTTGTCAATATGGCATTCATGGCATTGCGGAAGAATAAAATTCCAGGTTGCGCATCTCGTTATATCCTTCCGCGCTGACGCCTTGCAAAATTGACGAACGCATTTACACATTGTGACATTCTGTGTATATTTTTAGGAGTGTTTCTCGCATTGCGTGTATAGACTACAACAAATTAGTACCACTTAGACTCTGACTATATTGTTACGGTACAACATCCTAGCATGTGCATATTCTCGGTTTAAAAGTAACGAGCGGTTAACCGCTGACGGAGCGGATATAGCTAAATGGTTAGCCTGCTACAGAATTCTCTATCCTATTCATCACACATATGCAGTATGTTCAGTTATTTTCACACAGTTACCGACTGAAAGTTGCCTTTCAATAGACAGAATATATCGAACAAACTTATCTTGATCCTCTCAGTAGGATGTGACGCCAATATTTAAACATTCATTATAATAGTCAGTATAGGCAACAGAGTTCAGCTGATGGAACAAGCTGTTGTTTTTAGAGTTTATGTGGTATTACCGGGCTCCATGTGACGCAATGTGACCCACGGCGACCGAGGCGTTCAGAAGATTCCGACGGAAAAGCACGAAAACGACTGTTTTTGATTATTTAGTCTACATTACTCGTATTTTCTCGGTCACGCAACTTAAATTAAATAATTGTCGAGGCTTGACACATTCTGGAAAAATGCATGTTTATTCGGTGGAATAAAACTAATGATAACTTGGCTTTAAGGAAACACTTCAGAATATCTCCCCATGGGACCATATAGTTCCTCGGGGAGACAATGCGCGATATACCATTCAAACTAGGTCACCACTTTTCTATAATGGTGGCAGAGGTTTTGGTAATCTGTTCTACTGATGAAGGTACACGTGAAGTTAAAACACGTGTGTACATCCCAACGTGGACAAGTGATTTGAAAATTGTTGTAAAGATTTGAAAACTTTACCTGTTGTTGAATTTTTCTGGAAAGTGCAGAGTTGTCATCAAACTGTAGAATGGATCAAGTGTTCAATTGTGTTTCAACAAGGTGCAGAAATTGGGCACAGAATGAAGATATTATCGATGAACGAGACGTACAAGCGGATATCATAAAAGAAAGAATTACTAAGTCAGCATCAAAGAACCGACTAGAGATGGAGCTAGACATTCAAAGGCAACACTTGGGAGATGAACTCGAAATTAAAGAAATGGAACACCTGGTGGAAATGCAACAGCCAGACTTAGAATTTCTAAATAAAACAAACCTCTTCACAGGGCGATTATCATGTGCCAGTGAAGTTAAACATTCATCCGTTTGATCAAAACAAAGATATATCCTCGGTTATCTTTCAGAATTTGATACAAACGCATGCGTGGAAAAAATAACCCACGAACGGCCGTGTAGGTTTCGCTGGGGTAAATGCAGTTGTCAAATAAGCGAACGAACTAAAGGTTACGATAAAATAATAACACATAAGTTCCATCCCTAATCCAGCATGTTTTGCCAATGAATATCTGACAACTTTACGGAACTAACACGACTCAAAAGTAGCGCATTGCAACTACTTATGAATAGAGTTGCATGTCGTGTACAGCTTAAAATTTCCGCCTATATAAATAGTAACAAGTAACGTTTGATCTCGCGAAAGCGAGATCGCGCGTTAGTTGTTGCTATTCATTTTTGCGGTAATTATTTTGAGACGTAAACAGAATGGCTAGTGAAAACAGAGAAGGTGAAAAACTGATAAAATATTTTTTTCAGCGGTTTACCATCATGTTACATAGCATACATGCTAACGGGTTTCGATCCATTCTCTTTATTTCCAGGTTTACAGTTGCAAAACAAACAAGCTGGACGGATGATATGAAAGATTTGCAGTTGCGGACATTCGCGAAAGATGATGTATAAGACTGTATTCATCGAGCTGCAGAAAGGTTTTTTTTAATAACGAAGCAATTTAACAGATTGGTTTGGTACAAAGCTCGCAGAGTACTTTAAAGTGCCCTGGTCATATTATGGAAGCGAAATAATTACATAATGTTTATTATTATCACTTTATAGGGCACTCCCTGGCGAATATTTTCATTTTCGGGGGCTGCACAAAACTCATATGTTTCCGTTCACATCCGGGTTCCCGGGCAATAATGAAAAATTCGTTTCAATATGGCCCGGCGGCCCGCACATCCCCGGATGTAGGCGAGGTAACACTGCTTTGAGTTTGAATATTTGGAGAAGAGAGATGTGATGGCGGAATTTTGTGATCTTTGGCGTGAAAGAATTAAGATATACATTTGCATTTAAGGCATGAGTTAGTTGCTGACAATGATTGTGTGGGAATTTCACACATCTACTACATTGAAAAATGATAATAATATATGAATGATGAAAAAAATAGCAATCTTGATTTTTCTTGGTTTAACATGTAACCTCTTTGAAATAGCACTGTATGTATTTCTGTGATAATAATACAAATAACATTATTTTGTACGGGCGTTATGGTTCATTAACGGCCCTACGAAAATGATTAACAGCCCTTGGGCCTATTAGTGGCCCTCGACTTCGTCTCGGGCCACTACTAATAGACCCTTGGGCTGTTAATCATTTTCGTAGGGCCGTTAATGAACCATAACGCCCTCAAAAATAATGTTATCGTATAATTAAGGACTCTGGAAGATTCAGCGCATATGAGGGACGAGTTTTGTTCCTTCCACTTGTGTTATGTACAGTATGTGTAGAGTGAATTGTCACTAAATCACCCGTGGAGTGGAGTGATCACCCCAACATATCACTTTCAAATTTTGTACATATGCGCAAAAAAATACAAGCAATGTTTCAACTAATGGACCTCCGGGTTTAACCCGGTATCCATTGGCTGAACATTTGCTTTTGCTTGTTATGCTTTGCAAAAAAATAGCAATTATTTCTTGGGTAGAATTTCCACTCAACGGGTAATTTATTGATAATACACTCTCCACGTGTAAAATAAGCTGAAAAAGTCATTCTCTGCGGTCGGTCAACCGTTTGTTTTTAACCAAATATGTCCGCTAAGCAGTTATGTCCGCAAACAGATTACTTTCACACAACGCGAGTCGATTGTGTCCGCAACGAGACGCCTTTGTCTGCAGACACGCCTTGTGAAGATCATGTCCCACACAACTCATGCTTATTGTGTCAGCAAGCCGTGTCTGTGTCTGTACGTCTGCCTGATGACACAATCTGCCCGAGTTTTTGCGGAAGAACAGTACAGTCGCCGTGGACTGGTCGTAATCGACGCATGGGCAGTAATATCCCCGCACGCGTTTGCCAGATAATAAAAAATTATCATCAGCAAAATTTTAATTAATGAGGCACCGAGTTGTACCCTGTGCTTCATTAATTATTTTTTTTATGATTATTCCTATTATTCCTAATATTATTGCGTCATTAATTATTTTTTTTTATGATTATTCCTATTATTCCTAATATTATTGCGTCCGTGGAAATAATGCCCACCAAGCGGCAAGTGACCGGTCCACGCCCGTCGTACTGTAGTCCACGGCCGTCGTACTGTAACGGCCGTAGGAACACAATCGACCTTGCGAACCTATTCGGTCTAAACAGCCATCCAATGCGAAGAACTGACGTTACTTTAGACACGCATTATCAGGAACATCCGTGAACTGTGGGACTTGTACCGATTTTAGTTGATGAATATTTACTTCGCATGGGTGTTCTTAGCAAGAAATGTTCATCTGCGATCACACGCTCGCAGTCGGATGGGAAGGAAACAGTTGATCAATACCTGCAACCGAGAGTGTATTGTTCTGCCCAAATGTCAAGTATTGAGATCGAAATCCAGAAACCTTGTGTAACAGATTACGTCATACTTCAGTGACATGATAAAATACACCAAGGTATTCAAAAGTGATTGGCAGAAATGATTTGTAAAATTCTGAAGGAAGATGTAAGTTACAAGAGATTCGAAAAAGGAAGAACACAGAGAACATGTACATTGATTTAAAGATGAATCAGGTGCTCTCCAATGGGACAGTGACTTTCATTATAGAGCACTGATGTCTGAAAGTGGTTTGAAAAGTGGAGCACTCTGGTTGTTCTCGTAAGTGAACGGCGGAAAACTCACCCAGATGGACCATAATAGGGCGAACAAATCCAAAGCAATGGGGTGGAAGCTTTTTCTTGGACAGGATTGTTCCGATAGATTCCAGACTATCGGCAAACGTGTGGCATGTGTCAAAAACATCAAAACGAACACTTTAAGATAAGGCACCATTGATACAGGTGGCAGTTGGTGAAGAGCATTTTCGAAAGAAAATCTATGGAATTGTTGGTCCATTGGAGAGAACAAAGAATCGTAATACATTTTTTTCTGATAGTCGTAGATGAAGCAAAGAGTGACTCGGAGGTATTATCTTTGTCTAGTGCTGAAGCTTCGCGCATTTCAGATCGTTTAACGGACATGTTCAGCATAAAAGGCAGAGGCAATATCTTCTGATCAAGGAACATTCTTTACAAATCGGCCCTTGAGTGGAACAAGGCGCCATCTGCAGTATTCACGCTGACCCGAATTTCTTTTGTGCCAGGTGGATTTTTTGTTTGGTGCTAAATGAATTTTATTGGTGCCAAATGAAAGATTTTAGTGTCAAGTGGAATCTGATTGTAAGTGAGTGCAAATCAACCATGCGTCGTTCTTTTAGTGCAACAAGGCGCCATTTGCAATGCTAAAGCATTGCCGATTGCGCCTTGTTGTGCTCAAAGTATGATATTTTACTTTTTAGTATTTTCCGCCTCTTTTAAGTATTTTAGTTGCAAAAAAATTGGAAAAATATAAATAAATAAATAAATAAATAAATAAATAAATAAATAAATAAATAAATAAATAAATAAATAATGAAGTAAAATACTATTGTCCCTATATACCAATAAATTCTGTCTTTTGATTTGTCAGAATGCCTTGGACAAATAGCCATGACAAAGGGTGCACCCATCATCCAAGGTATATGAGAGTGATTGTGGAGCTGAGAAATGCGTCCACAAATTTATTTCCAGTATGTTTGTTTTGTGTTTCAAACGGGACAAAAACGCTATCTCCAGCAACATGTATGGTATATGGAGATTTAATACCTGGATGTCTCATTTAAACACCTCTCTTGCGGCTCGGTGTTTAAAAACTGACATCCAAGTATTAAATCTCCATATACCATACATGTTGGCTTATGTATTATTATATTATAGACGTTTACAAAATAATTTCATCATTATTATTTACAGTTTATTCCACAAGTAAACTAGTAGAACATAGTTTATCTTACAGAAGGCTTATTAAAAAAATTAAGCAAGTTGAGAAAGACCAAGTAAGAAGGAAATATTTCAATAAGAATCTGACAAAATGGATAAACTGCCAATTTAGTTGACCTGTGACAAAGAATGCTGATTTTATCTGCTCACTATGCATTGCTTAACAGGTGTGAATTCTGTTTCTGTTTCGACGTCAGACAGCGATTTGATCGAAAACGATGCACTGACATAAAAACAACAAAGGATTTGAGCATTAACACAAGAATATTTTGGGTGCCAAATTTTGGTGCCAAATGCTGTACTTTTAGCGTCAGACGAAGTTTTTTAGTGCAGTTGGCACAATTAGGACCCTACAGTGTAAATAGTGGCCATCTGCATTGCTGAAGCATTGCTGAATGCATCTTGTTCCACTCAAGGGACGAAGTGAGTGTCTACAGCAGCAGTATAAGTGCTATGCCACACCATATCACCAAGTCGCCAACGACAGAGTCGAGTGTTCAACAGTTCTCTTAAATCAATGCTCAAGAAACTGTGTGCTGTCCACAAGCAAGAGTAGGATTAGCTCCTGTCATCCACCTGATTTAATTGAACTTCTGCATGAAGAAACAAGATTTTCTCCATTTCAGCTTTTGTATGGTTGGACAAGTTGAGGACCATTCTGTGAAATTGGGTAAACACTCTAGATCCCGTGTGTAAGATTAGTGTGCACATGCAAAGAGTGACAAAAATTAATCAAGAATACTCATCAAACATGCGCAGATAATATGGTATGATAAAAAGAAAGCAAAACGTATTTTTCGGCCAGGTAATAACGTATTGGTCCTCGTGGCATCGAATTTCTCTGAACTGTCGGCTCAGTCGAAAGGGCCACATTATGTTCACAAAACGACCGATGGTGGGCCAATGTGTGTTGAAACCAATGTTTCGTAGCTTACCACATCAATAGGTTACGAATATATAGAACTGCGATGTTCATTTGTAATTTCAGACCAGCTGACATTCCAGTCGAGCACATTGATTCACCATTTGTGTCTTTTGAAAGATGAAACGACGTCAATTTCGGCTCAAATTTAACAGAAGTCCAACAAGAACCGTTAAAGAAAGTTTTCAAGCTTTATGAATATAAAATATACCCATAGTAGCTTGGTGTACCAAATGTTCACCACAAGTGGTGTTAATTCTTTGTCGCGTGGTTAACACCACTTCACCACGAGTGGTGAACATTTGGTACACTTTGGGTATATTTTAATTATACCATGATCGTCAGATTATTAAGAGTCGCTATTATTTTTTCTCGATTTTACTAAGCAGCAGACGAACATATGCGCCAATCTGGTTTTGTTTACATGAGCACCGGTGGGCGGTACTTCGGCTGTCAATTTTATCGCAGAGACGAAATGGAAAAAGAAACGCACAAATCACGGGGTCTTTTCCATTTTAATAACATAATAACATACTATTTCGATTTATGGATGCTTTATTAACATGCGACAACACATGTTTGTTATTTTTTGTATCTTATGAGGTAAACTCATTTAAAAACGTAATAAGTAATTGCCGCTTTAATTTCACTCTTCGTGAGTCGACGTGCTATAAATTTAGACAAGTTCGCATTCATTTTGACGTCACCAAAGGTCACATTGGATGTAGTTCTACTGTAGGTGTAAATTTTAACTATTGAAATTCCATTTCTGGCGTGTTCACCACAGTTGGTGTGTAAAGTTTAAATTTATGTCATGGGCTTTTCATATATAGTAGAATAGGTAATTATGGTATAAAGATGTGTTAATAAGGTTATAATCATGTTTTTGTGTTTCTTTTCTTGACTGGACTGAGATCTCACACACTCTATAGATTCATGTGATCAGAAATGAACAACTTTGAAGACAGCAACTCTACAGACAAATAAAAATAAAGCCTATCATTCTCATCCCTTTTTCCGTTCTGATTTTATAAAATAGCATCTTCAATGACAGTTCAATGGTGGGTTTCCAAAATGGTGTATTGAAATCGAGATCTCCTCTTTCAGAATATATCGACGAGTTTTAACCCTTTACTCAACGTAACGGCCAAAACCGGCCAGCGCTATTCACGAAAATCGCCAATTAATTTTCATTATTTTTTTCATTTTGTGTCTCAAAAACATAGGTTATGATCCCTCGTTGGAACGAGCTCGATGAGCTCGTTCCAACGAGGGGTCATAACCTATGTTTTTGAGACAACAAATAGTTATTCAATAATTTTTATTGTAAGTGTCGTCTGCTTTTCATGTTAGGTAAATGGTTAACTGACTCCTCGATATATGCCAAGGGGAGAGGTCGAAACTTGAATACACCACCTCGAAATCCATTTGATGGTGATAACTAATTTTTCTTACAATATTCCTCCCTTTCTTGACTTGTTTCACTTCAGTTTGACAATCAGTCGACATCATTGAATTAATTTTGTATGAATGAAGGTCATGACGAACTGCTATCGCAATGTTTTTTTTTTGCGCTGTTTATGACATAATCCCCATTTGTGGTTCCGCTGAAGTTTATAGTAGTGGTTCAGTTGTGGGTTTCTGTGTTTTAATTTTCAAGTTTAACGCACGGCACGACCATATACAAATATCATAAAAATATCATAATGGCGAAAACTGATCTGGTCTCATTTATTTCGTTGAGGTGATGATATATTTATCATTTCATTACTGTTGTCAAAAACGGTGGCCTCTACGTGCATAATCAGTTTTCGATGGGTGCAGGTAAAAAACGTTCTCTTTCTGAATCGGCGCGTGGATAACACTACTTCACCACAAGTGGTGAACATTTGGTACACCAAGCTACTTTGGGTATATTTTATTTATACCATGATCGTCAGATTATTAAGAGTCGCTATTATTTTTTCTCGATTTTACTGAGTAGCAGCCGTACATGCCTGCGAATTTGTTTTTGTTTACATGAGCATCGATGGGCGGTACTTCCGCTCTCAATTTTATCACCGAAACGAAATAGAAAAAGAAACAGGGCCTTTTTCATTTTAGTAACATAATAACAAACTGCTTCGAGTTATGGATGCCTTATTAACATGAGACACTGCATGTCTGTTAAGTTTTGGTGTTTTATGGTGAAAACTCATTTAAAAACGTTATAAATAATTGCCACTTTCATTTCACTCTTCGCGAGGCGACGTGCGATAAACTTAGACAAGTTCGCCTTCAGGTCGACGTCAACAAAGGTCAGCTTGGATATCGTTCCACTGTAGGTGTAAATTTTAACCACTGAAATCCCATTGCTGGCGTGTTCACCACGGTTGGTGTATAAAGCTAAAATTTATGTCATATGCTTTTCATATATATACTACTCAAAGTCTGCTAAGCACCAAATATTTGACACATCATTGTGAAATTTGCTTGTGACATATTTGCGATATTTTTGGTGGATATGATTGAGGAATGTATTGAGATGGTCCCCAGTGTTTACATTGGCTCTCTTGACAGACAGACTTTTCGTGACAGTCATGGAAAGCACGTACCCCTTGATTTTCATGATGGTTTCGTGTGCTGTCTACATGAGCATGACATGTGTAGGGTATTCAATCTTCATTTCAACACAAACCCTTGTGATTTAATGATTGAATATGGCAAATGCAAATGTAAGAAGACATTACATTTGCCGGAAGCAGAAATGTGGCGGACTGTAGGGATGGTGGAGCAAGGGGCTACCCATCGTCAGGTTGGTGAAGCCCTTGGTGTGCAGCATACGGTGATCACCAGAGCCTGGGCAAGATTTCAGCAGTATGGCACACCAGTAAGACGGCATGGTGGTGGCAGAGACAGGGCAACATCTGCAGCTGAAGACCGTTTTTTGATCATTCAGGCCCGTAGGAACCGCTTTGCCACAGCAACCCAGCTTCGCGGTGACCTTCAGAATGCATCCGGGTTTAATGTTTCAACGCAGACTATCCGAGCAAGGTTACACTAAGGTGGTCTCCGATCGAGAAGACCATGTATTCGCATTTAGCTGTCCCAGAACCACTGCCAGGCACGATATGAATGGGCCATGGACCACGTTGGATGGACCAAAGAAGATTGGCGACCTGTCCCTTTTACAGATGAGGCAAGCTACTGCCTAGACCACAGATAGGCGTTCTAGGGTATGGAGAAGACCAAGAGAGCGATTCTATGCAGCCAACATTGCTGAGCATGCCGGCTATAGTGGAGGGTCAATCATGGTCTGGGGCGGCATCAGCTGGGGTGGACGTACAGAGCTCTGTGTTCTTGAACGTTGTACATTGACGGCACAACGGTATATTGCTGAGATCCTGGATGTCCACGTCAGATTGTATGCAGGTACAGTGGGTAATAGATTTATTCTGATGGACGATAATGTCCGTCCTCATGTTGCCCATGCTGTCGGGGAGTACCGACAGAGGGAGGAGATTGAGCGAATGGACTGGGCAGTAAGATTCCTGACCTTAATCTAATCGAACATGTCAGGAATGAGTTGCAATTTCAGCCCGTCCAGTCCAGCCAAGAAGTGTCCAGGAGCTTGGTGCCATCCTGGTCCAAGAATGGAACAACATCCCGCAAAGGACCACTAGGAACCTGATTGGGAGCATGAGAAGGCGTTGTCAAGCTGTAATTAACAGTAATGGGTCTCATACTCGATATCGAAGCCATACCAGTTCGCTCCGTCAACTTTTTGCCATATTGAAAAATTTCCTCTTTACCAAAAATATCCATTTTCCATGGTTATCGTATTCAAAAGCTAAAAAATAATGTCAAACACAAATAAAATCTTAATTTCTGTACTAAAATAATTAAAGATATAATTAAATAAAAAGTAAATGGTATATACACTTTTCATAACAATATTACAACTAAAACGTAAAACAGGCAGTTGGATGTGCTTGGTGCTTAGCAAACTTTGAGTAGTATATAGTAGAATAGGTAACCATGGTATAAACTAATTTATTCACACCTGTTTCACTTCATCTAAATTGATATGGTGAAGTATAAAGAGTTAACCTTGACGGGGCTGAAAAGTGGAATCTACTGAACGATTATTGTAATGTTAATGTGCATGCTTTCAAAAGAAACCTCGAGTTTGCTAACAAGGCACAGAACGGGCACGATGACTCCAACATGATTTTTTGCCATGTAGATGGTAACCAGTACCCACGATTAACCCTTTCGACACTCTTGACGAAATATTAAAATTTCAAATTGTATTTTGTTCCTATCATGCGATTAGTAATACCCCAGTTTTGTCTAGTTTGACAAAGTTCATTGAGCTCTGTCAAACTATATTGGATTGGTTAAATTTCCAGTTGCATTATAAGACAAACTTGCTACTTGAAATTTCGGTAGTTTGACTTCCTTGTGCAAAGGGGTGAAAATTCATACTAAATTAAAAATTCAAAGCACAAGCACTGTGCTGAAGGCAACACCAAGCAAGTCGGAATTCAGCTCGTTTCTAACACAATCTCATTTACATTAGGTATTTGATCGTGTAACTCCCTTATCCAAATTGTGTTATTATTCCATGCGCCCATGACCTTCTGTAAGTGTACTCCAGGATGATTTACAACTTGGATGCATTTGTCTGAGCATTTGATATTAGGGAGAGCAGGGAATGCGCGGAATGAAAAGTAAATGCATACATGTGAGAATGTTTGGGCATCTTGTGTGGAATGCGTGTGGAGTTTGTAATGGTGAATGTGTGTAAATGTGTGCGCCCAATTGCCACGGAACTGTTGCATCCATCTATGCTATAAAACATCGAACAACACTTCAGTCGGACTTCAAACTGCTGTCCGGTTCACAACGACCCCACTCCCGAACCCGTGCACAGGCCAATCACCAAAACAAACACGGTGCCAATAACAGCAAATAAAACGACAAATCAATACATTTCGACAAGCAACGGCATAACCTAGTAACCTGGAAACATTCAGCTTCATATTTTCACATTTTAGCAGCACATTATTGACGACCATAGATAAAATAAAATGCACGGGATACTTGGAGTGTCATTGAGTATTAAAGTAAATGTGCACCTTGTAAAGTGACCGTCTTAATGAATGGCGATTGATCTTCAGAAAATTGGTGTTTAGTTTATCTCGACAAACACAAAAATCAATACGGAGTCATTGTTCATCTGTTTCAAGATGGGTGTCTCATCACATTCTATTGGAATATTGACTATTGTGAAGGAACGATAAATGGCCAGATGCATTATACTTGGACCGATTATCGATCCGTCCCCTCCAGTTAATTTCAACAAGAAACGAGCGTCGCCGACATTCGTGATGTGGAAATAAATTTTGAGTATTACTCTTACATGTAAAACATAATCACGGTGTGTGTATTGTGTGTTTGAATGATATGATTGAGTACCAGGTTGACCTTTACTGTATAAGACGACAACCGAGAGCGAAGTGGCTCAGTGGTTAGAGAATTGAACTTCAAATTGAAAGGACATGGTTCGATTCTTATAAATGGTAACTGCGTCGAGTCCTTGGGCGAGGCACTAAATCCCGTAAGGGCACAGCGACCCTGTGTGTGTACTAAAGCGTACTACATGTCGATGGTAAACTTGCATTCAACCAATGCTAACCCTGCTTGAAAGGAGTTCGTACGTAAGTGGAGTCTGAGAGTTGCTCGCCGCTGCCCGGTTGTTCTCACCGGGTACTCCGGCTTCCTCCATCCATAAAACTGTCTGACACGAGGTGATCCTGGCCATAGAAAGTGTCCTTAAACCGGAAAAAATAAAAAGTAAATATAACCCGGTATGCAGAGACTTTTGCGTAAAGAAAAAACGGCCACAGGGTATTAAGATTTGATTATCGCTGGACCCTCACCCCCCCCCCCCCCCCATTGAATTAGAGTTAGAATTAGAATTTTATTGAAGCAATAAACACTCACTTGAGGCAGATTGCCAATTTTACAGCGACATTATTATAATAATACAATAGAATACATATAATAAACAAATTGAATTTTCGGGTGGATTTTTACGCTTTTAGGAATAGTGGACTAACTCACACCGCAGATTGGGCATGCAACAACTGATTGTGCAGCTACATAAATAGGTCATCAAATTAATTGCGTGTACAATCATGTAATGGCAGGTACACACCGCTTTGAATAGGGGGAGGTTCAAAATTTTAGTCATCTCTCTGTCGTCAGCTAGAGTGCTTTGTGCAGCTGAATGAATACGAAAATGTGAGTGTATCATCGGGTCCGGCGCAACTATACAAGAAAAGAAAAACAAAATGTAGTATGTTTTACACGAACCGACTACAAGTAAAGATATCAAGGAACTAAATATTTTCCCATAGGCGACCATTATAACATTCAGGCCCAAAAGAAATATGATCGCATCACTTTAATTTTGGCATTCAAATATCTTTGTCAAGTATAGCCCTTCAGACAACTTTTTCTGGTCCCAAAACAGGGGATCATGCAACAAATAAGAGAGAAAAATTGACAGCAAGGGAAGTACTGGTCACGTGCGCACATTTTCCAGGGAATTCCCCACAAAAACACACCAAATGTACATTGTATTTTTTAAGTACAAAAGTCATCAAATCACCCTCTTTTTTATCTGGAATATTCATCAATAATGCAAGATGTCAATAGAATGCTTCAAACAATTATTGAAACAATTTATTTTCCCAAGGCAGTTTATTTTTAGGGATTGCGTCACTTCCGAGTGCAACATTTCAAGGCGGGTATTTCTAATGCAAATATTTAGTTCAGTGATACCTAAAACGTTTGGGAAAACCACTCGGGGAATACGACTTATGGCAATACTGGCCTGGTAAGAACTTATATGACTGATCGTTACGCATCTGATTGGCGTTACACAAAACAACTGTTCCACACAAGGAAGTAAACGAACAAACAGATGTGATACTTAAAAACATTACTAAAATTAAAAATATGAGCTCCATTCACTGAATTCAAGGTTAATCGTGGTACAAATATAGAATATACCCATAGTTGCTTGGTGTACCAAATGTTCACCACGAGTGGTGAACATTTGGTACACCAAGCTACTTTGGGTATATTTTATTTATACTATGATCGTCAGATTAATAAGAGTTTAAATGTTAAATAAATCAATATTCACACCTGCGAATCTGTTTTTGTTCACATGAGCACCGGTGGGTGGTACTTCCGCTGGCAATTTTATCGCCGAAACGAAACAGAAATTGAAACCGCAATTTAAGGGGACTTTTTTCATTTTAATAACATAATAACATATTATTTCAAGTTATGGATTCTTTATTAACATGAGGCAACGTGTTTGTTAATTTTTGGTACCTTGTGAGGTAAACTTATTTAAAAACTTAATAAATAATTACGGGTTTCATTTCATTCTTCACTCGGCGACGAGTGATAAATTTAGATAAGTTTGCATTCAAGGCGAGGTCACCAAACGTCAGTTTGGACGTAATTCCACTTTAGGTGTAATTTTTTACTATTGAAATCCCATTGCTGGCGTGTTCACCACGGTTGGTGTGCAAAGATAAAAATTATGTCATAGTTTTTTATCTATAGTAGAATAGGTAATCATGGTATAAATACAGAACACTATTCGGTGGAGTACGTGGTTCAGGGATTCGTGTTGGGGTTTGTCCTGTATTTCACATGTGCCTAAGACGCTCTGTAAAGACATGGGAAACTCCAACTCGAGCCATTGATTCCGGCCAACCGTGCTCCTCCTTCGTTATATTCGGTATTGTTGCTACATCTCTTTCACATTTGTTCCACGTGTCCATTACGGATGCACTCAGGTTTGTCAGTAAGCAGTACGTTTTGAAACCGCTGACATGCTGCAGATGTTTTATAACCCACCATGCGGTGTTTCCAAGCGAGGTTGTCGGGTCCCAGCCATCGCGTTAAATGACCATAGCCTTCAAGAAGACACAAGAGACCGACAGTGGTTTATTTAATGCACCAAGTGACTGAGGTTTGAAAGTGACCTCGTCCTTAGCCGTTTTCGCAGACCCAGTAAAAGAAAGATAAACACACACTACACTAATTTTTCTGAGGAGTCGAGTTTCAAATCACCATTATGGGACCTCTTTTTTCAACTTCTGCATGACACTTTTTAATTTTGATTAAGTTGCAAACTGCTTGTTTAATGGCACTGTCGGGGTTTGTGTACTATTGCTGTTTTCATTCTAATATTTTTGCAGATTCTTTACGTCTCATGTTTAATTTCAAATCTTTATCCGACAACATTTTAGGAAGAAGATAACTGAGAGAACTGCTCTCAGAAATAGGCTTTCCCCATCCTCCCCTACCCCCTTATTTCACGAGATAGCTATATTATTGTTTAAAACTTTATCTGATGATAAAATCGACAAGTGTACAAATTCGAAATGCAAACTCGAGAGCATTCGCGCTGAAAACTCCTAACAATAATCCATACTTTCTTCTTTTGTTTACATTTCAGGTGACGTATTCATTTTTTAAAGATTCACTGTCATATAATAAACAAATTATTACAATACTCAGTTAATTTGGATTGTCACAATCGGTGTCGTTGACGAGATGAATCAGCCAGGGTCCGATACTATAAAACTTTTGCAATTATATTTTCTAGAATTGTATTTTCTAGTTATGACTTAAAATGGGTAAAAAATGAATCAAAAGCATTTTCAAAGAGTTGGCAATTAACCAGTTGGCAAATTGCCATATCTTTTAAAATGCCAATGATTCATTTTAGTCACTTGTATTAAAAGGTAGAAAATACAATTCTAGAAAATACAAATGTAAGCGTTTTATAGTATTGGCTCCTGAAAACTTTTACAATTGTACTTCCCGAATTGTATTTTCTGCAGGTGAATATAAATGACTGAAATGAATCATTAGCATTTCCAAAGATATGGCAAATTGCCACATCTTTGAAAATGCTAATGGTTCATTTCAATTGGTTATTTCCATAAATAGAAAATACAATTCTGAAAAATTGTAAAGATTTTATAGTATTGGCATAAATCAAACACGGTGCGTTCGGCGTCTTATTTAATCAGGCTAATCTGTCTCGCTCGGTGGAATCCGTCGACCCAGATCAACTGACTGTTGTAAAAGTATGCTTGTCTTTCTTAATTGCAGAACGTCAACCATTTCTCTGGTGGTTTGAGTACGTCGAGAGATAGCCCAGGGCCAATGAATGAAGTGCAAAATTCAACAAAGGGTTTTATTACACGCCTGTTCTATGTAATCCCCATCTGCAGCAACACTAGACCATGCGGAAAATGAAACTCTGTTCCGCACATATGTGCGGAACGGAAAACTTTGACGGACTATTTTTAAACAGAAGCGAAATTTCACTGGAATTTTCTACAAACCGTACAAAATAATTTCAATTTGAATCGCCAGCGATGGCCGAAAATCGTCCCCTGAGATCCAATGTGTTCTATGTGCCAGTAGGCACATAGAACACATTGGAACTCAGGGCGCGAAATAGTAACACGAATTCCCCTAGCAAATCTGGTTGGCGATAAAAAGTGGGTTTTTTTGTTGATAGTTGTCAAATGAATTGCAGATTGTCCTTTTAATAATTGTTTTTAAAAACATGGAGGCGTGTAATTTACACAGAACGACACACGCGTGTGAATGGGCGGCTCGTATTTTATCCTTCAGCGAATGCACAAGTGTCATATCGATTAACCCATTCACACGCGTATATCGTTTTGAGTATGGATATGTATCAGGTTGGATCGTATGGAAAAAAATATGAATCGTCCATATAACTGTCAATTCACAATTGATGCCATACGCACGTGCATCGGTTAGGGAGATTCATGACTAAGCAACTGCAAATTTGTGATCATGTCTTTGAAGTAGTTTCAGTTTTTGCATTGAAAACATTTGATTGTTGGTTTCCTGATTTATTGTAAATTAACATAATCCGATGTATACGGTGGATTAACAAACGAAGCTATCAGAGAATTATGAAGTAGTTTTTCACATCTGCAGCGGGTGGGATCCCATAAGTCAAAGGTAATTCAATCATGTTTCAAAGTTTTTTTCCTAGAAACTTCCCGTCAGAGTCGTTACCAATGGGGTGTACGTGGTGTACTACCACCAATAATTTTTCCAGTCGGGGTATTTTTTTCTGACTTGAAGTCTTAGATATCGATTCGGTCTTGTTATAAATCACGCACTTTCTGACGAGACTAGATTTACGACTTGGATTTTACTCACACACACAGTCGATCATACAAATAAAAGCCTTTGGTACTTGATTCGAACTGATGTAGCTAATCGTCGTAAATTTTTAGGAGACAGTGTAAAGCACATTCGTCTTAGTTATTACAAGTTGTTGTCCATAAATAAATCGTCAAGAACTCTTGGGTGTGTTTTTTACTCTAACCTCAATACAAGGGGCCATGCCTGTGATGTCGCTGGAAATTGCATAACTCTGAACTTTAGCCATCACGAACGGCGTTTTCACCTCTTACTCCACACACACCTTAATTTGCTATCTTTCCCCTGGCTCGGGAATATCCCTATCATCAAAATAGCTGCTTCCATACATCCCGGGTTTTATCGAAATACAAAAACCCGACATCAAGGAATCTCAACCAACTGTAAAAGGAAAATACGCGATAACAAAATAACAAAACGCCTTGGCTCATTCGTGTAATCTGCTAGACATCCTAGTTATTGCAGATCACGTCGATTAAATCTTACGTGAGTCTTGGCAACGGTGCGTTAACATTTGTTTGTTCACAGTTCTGCACTCAGAAGGCAAGGTTGCTTTGAAGAATACCATATGATAGTATTCTGCAGTTTTACATTTTGTACAGATTTACATTTCCGCCAGTTGCACACTGTTGCCTGTTACGTGGTGCGCCACCAATCAGTGAGGAATACGTGTTGTACCCGACCATATACAATAGATACACATATAAATTATATTAGGCTGTAAACCGACGTTGTTTCGAAAAAAATGACGGTTTCTGGAAATAATCGAAGTTTGCATAAAGATGGATCATTTACGTTAATTGATAATGGTGAGCGGCCATTGCTTTCGCTGCCGACTATAAAATCAGCTATCCACATTATCTGCTTTGTGAATCGAATATCCAGAAAAATGCATTCTGTCCAGTTTTCTTTGCGAGACGTTAGGTAGGGGGAGGGGGTGGGGTGTAGGGAGGTGGTGGTGCCTGAACCCCGATAACACATTTTTTTGGAGTGTGCAGTTTCTTTTATAAAGCCCTTTTTCAAATCTATTTTGATCGCATTTGTTATTTATTGTGATTGCTTGTGATG
Organism: Pictodentalium vernedei; assembly: GCA_031216915.1. NCBI lineage: Eukaryota > Metazoa > Mollusca > Scaphopoda > Dentaliida > Dentaliidae > Pictodentalium > Pictodentalium vernedei. Next base: position 314,803,540 of record CM062297.1, read on the forward strand.
AGAAAAGCGGTAATGCATCCACTATCATGAAATTTAGCCCCAGTGTGTTATTTTTTCCACAAAACTTGGCTTCAGTGAGTCATCTCATGGGGTTGGGTACCATTGTCGGCGAAGAAGTTTATTGCAGGCATTTTAAAAAAAACGTTCATAAAGATCAAACAGTCAAGACTGTTATCTCATTTTAAGCATAGGGGCCAGGGCAAAGGCTTGTAAATATATGTAGATTCTAATCAATAACGTTTTATAATATTTATTAATTATTTATTTATTGGTGTTTAAGGTCATATGTTTCTGATGGTTAATCGTGACCGTAAAATGGAGATAAAGTCAACTTTAGTCAATCGTTTATACTCATGCTGCCCATTTTCGAAGACTTTTACTCCAAACATTGGTGACTTGATCGTACCTTACCAGTAAAACGGATGTTGTTTACCACAGTAAACAAGCACGGCTTCACTTCCCAGGGTGCCCACGGGGGATAATATTTATTGAAAACGAAAACAGGCAAATTCCTATAAAATCTGTAAAAATAAACAAAAACACACAACAGGACCCAATTGGGGTAGTCTCTGATCCATCGTATATGAACGAGAGAATATTTTTGATCGCTCTTTCATATGGGATGCTTCAAGCTGTTCTTAACTGCATCTTCTCTGGTATCACAATCAAATGTGAACTTTAATAGTTAAAACAAAGACTTTCAACAACACACCTGGCACAAATCTAACATACATATATAAAACATGGGCCATAATCTGTTCTGATTGATAATTATCAATCATGATATGATGGGAATTGAACTAAGCTATCAACCAAACGGTTCAGAAACTGTCACTATTCAGCACTACTTGGCTTTGAAATTAAAATTAACTGGACGGCCAAGAGGATACTATTAAGCGGAAAATAGTTTTATTTTTTCCACATATCACACTGCAACACATGCTGTCACTGCCATTTGTATTGAGTAAATTTAATTTGTTCTTAAAGAATAGGTACCATCAAAGGGTCTAAGCAGGATTCACAGTCCACTTGTTTTTGAGAATGTCAGAAACTGTATCAGAGCAACAAATTCCGCAAATCAATTGTTTTTGGGGATGGGTATCTAAATTTTGAAGGAAAAAATTCCAAAAGAGGTGAGTGGGTGGGCTGTAAATATAGCGATGCAAAATATTCAACCAAACATAGACATGTCCAACGATATCCATTTACAACAGTACAGCGCAGAAAATAGACCAGTTATCCCACTGAGCACAAATACTGTCCAAAATCTTCTCAAAGACGTCGGGTATCGAGCTGGATGACCTGTCAGCCGACATCTTTTAACCTTTAACAAATGAGCACAGAGCTGCACGTTTGGCATTTTGTCGCCAGCGTCTTAACTAGTATCTGACTTCATTAAGGAAGGTCCATTGGTACAGTGAGAGGCGTGTCTTCCTGTCCATGACTGATGAAAGAGCCCGTGTTTGGAAATGTGAAAGCAAACTACCTACACACAAAACATCATGGAACAAGATCCGTTTAGAATTGACTCTATAGTAGTAAGCGGATGATATTCCTGTGACTGTATGGTGGCTTTTGTAGTGGTGATGGGAAGACCTAATGGTAAATAACAAGAAAGACAAATCATAGAAAGGGTTGTTGTTTTTGTTGTTGCTCATCGCTTTCACAAGCCCGGTCTAACCCTTTTCTTAAGAAACTGGCGACCCATAGTTCTAAAAAAAAAAATTCTTCAATAACTAAATATTTTCATGTTTGTAGATTAATACCCCTCATCCGGGTAATAAGCTATGTTCAGAGGGAAACAGTGAAAGGATAATTTTAACATGGTGCCAATGTTTCATGATAGTGTACAGGAAATACGACAATCAAAACCCTGTTTGTCAGATTCGTGTGATTTGGAGCTCGTAAGAAAATACACAGCAGATCAGTTTTACATGGATTATTTAATGACAATAACCAAACTAAACATAAACAAAAAGAATTCAACAAAATATATACAAAAAAAGAAAAGAAAATTAGATTTTGACCATGGCCAATAAAAAATGAATACCACGGTTCCCCATTTTCGACAATGGCCTAAAACAGCCTCACCCCAGCTACGTTACTTGGACATCCCCTACCGTAATCAGCCCTACATTTCCGAACGGAAGAAATTGTGCTACACGGAATATAACACTATAGATGTCACATTCCATTCAGCGCTATGTTTCTCACGGAACACAGGGTGGGCCTCCCTTTTACGGGAAGAGGTATCCAATGAATCAAACTTACAAGGTTTATAATACGGCTCAGCTCGGTTAAAGCGTTTATGCCGCATAGGTGGAGCACTTGAAATGACAGAAAGCACGGCTTATATAGGAAAATTTCCCGCAGAACAATCCGAATACTGAGTTGTGATTGGTAGTCTCGATTTCGCATAAACCAATACGCAACACCGCAGGGATTTTAAGGCGTAACCAAAGGGACACACTGGTTGAGATAAAACACGAAAGTCAACAAGAACCCGGGAATACAAAAATAAACTTAAGGTACAAGGCAGAAGACACATAAAAATGTCCCTGTGGTAATTATTACTTTTATATTTGATTACGTTATCCAAAACCGTTACATATTAATACTTGAATGGCGATTCTTGTGAATAATAACCCGGGTCGGCTATCGCCGATACATTAAGTAGAGCATGAGCAAGATCGCTATTCATTGATAGGAAAATGCACGACAACACAAAGTTACAAGCGTTCAAATCGAAAAAAGAGCAGAAATGGATGCAACTCATTCTGTGAATTGCTTTGCGTGCCAAAAGATAATTCTTAACATTATTTAAAAATTATTTTGCTGTGTAATGTTATATGTACTTCCAAGTGGCATAATGTTGAAAAAATCTTCCAAAAAGGTTTCCAATAACAACTGATAATAAACTTGGTCACACATAATTCAAGCTTCGCGTTGTCATATTTTAATAATTTATCATAAAACTGATTTTTACGAGATTATTTTTATTAGTATCTGCAATAAAGTACAAAAAGAAGAAAAAATGGCTTCAACATGAGTTAGCATGCAAAAAGGCTTTCGATGCTGCTGGGACTATTTTTAAGCCCTTTTGTCGATTCGAAAAATAATTATTTTTATTTTTTCCTTCCTAACAAAAATACGTTAGAAGCGAAACATTCTGAACTCATTTAGGAAATTCCTGTTCGGATCAAAGGCAACTAAAGAGTTCATCTTTTTGGGGTGAGGAGTTCAGGACTTCATCCAGCGATCCGCCACTCCCTCTTTTGGACGGGCGGGCTTCTCTGTTGCTCTGAATGGACGGGATTTTGTCCAAACATGGATAGTAAAATAGTATTTTTTTTCTTTTTACAAACTAAAACAATAATTTACTGCCTTTCTTGTTTGGACTACACGGATATAGAAGTGAGAGGTGTCAATGAGAACAAAATCACAATTAGTGTGATGAAACCAACATATAGAATTACACCAGTTGAACATTAAATCTTTACGTGTTGATGTGCAATAAATATATGTGGGCTTAGCACTTGACTTGCCATTGTAAATAGGTCAAAACAACAAGTTGGTAGTGATGTCCACGCATGCTTTCACCGGGTAACAAAAATTATCATCAGCAAAATTTTAATTAAATAAGCACAGGGATGTACCCAGTGCTCCATTAATTAAATGTTTGATGATTTTTCATATATACTATTCAAAAAGTAGGGGATATTTGATAAAAGCGAGATATATGAAGAAATATATTTATATTTTCATCAAAAGGACAGTTGAGGCATTGTACTGTGACTCTGGCGAATTATTTCAGAGATAGTAGGGTGTGTGACAAGCATACATTCAACGCACTGGGCCGTAGAAGACGTGGACGGTCAGTCAGCGAATTTACCACATTCAGTCCAAGAACTCAATACCTTGTAAATCCTCCTCCGTTCGCGAGACAAGCGCGGATCCGACGTGGCATACTCCTCACCAAACGTCCAATACCAGCTTGACTGATGTTATTCCATTCTTTCTGCAGTGCAGCGGGGAGTTCCTGGACATTGGTAGGGGCTGTTGGCATTGTCGTAGGCACCTGCCAAGCATATTCCAGTCGTGCTCGATTGGTGAAAGGTCTGGAATAAGTGCTGGCCATGGCAGTGTAGTGATGTTCTGCTCCTGGAGGAACTCTCTAGCGACACAGGCCATGTGTGCACTTGCATTGTCATCATAGAAAATGAATCGACGGCCGTGACGTAGCGCAAATGGCACCACATGAGCTGCTAACATGTTGTCACGGTAGTACTACCCTGCCACAATGCCTTGAATGACAGGTAATGCTGTTCTGCTTGTCATGGTTATGCCTCCTCGCACTATAACCGATCCACCACCAAAATGATCATGCTGCCTAATGGTTATGTCGTGGTATCGTTTGTTCCACCGCCACCACACTGTTTCGCCTGTCCTGGAAGTAGAGAGTGAACCTCGATTCATCGGAAAACATGACGTTGCTCCACCGACGATTGTCCCAGGGCTGTCGTGCTCCACACCAATTACGCCTTGCTGAGATGTGACGTTTAGTCAAACGTGGAATTATTCGAGTCCGTCGAGCATATCAATTCCAGCTGTGTAGGCGATTTCAGATAGCCTGACCACTGACTCGCACATCTGTCGCTCGGTGCAGCTGCTGTCCAATCTCTGAGGCACTTTGATGGTGGTTACGAAATGCTGAGGTTCGGATGAAGTGATCCTGGTTAGCAGTTGTCGCCCTTGGATGATCTGACCGACGTCTGTCATCAACATTGCCTGTCTGACGGTAGCGTGACCACAGCCTGCTGAATGTTGAGAATTTGAGCCACTGCAGTCTGTCTGTTGCTAGCTTCCAACATGCCAATGGCACGTAAACGTTCGACACGTGTCAGTCTTCGCATACCTCAAAAGTTAGATTTCGACCAGAAGCTATTGATGAACACGCTTATACCAAGAAAAGAACGATGAGACCTCCGAAAAAGCCCGTCCAGTACAAATTTAAAATTTCAAAACGTACCCCACAGACATTAACTCGACGCTCGTGCGAAAAACATGCACGTAGTTTTCAAGGGCCGGTGACATTCATGATCCACACTAAACTTGGTAACATAGTGATGTGTCCAATCACGTGTATCCAATACCATTTTCTGAAAATATCAACATCAGTTTGGATATCCCCTACTTTTTAATAGTATAATTAGTGTTTGGAATCTAATATCATCGCGTCCATGGAAATATTGACCACCCATGGAAAGTGATCAGACCACGGTGGCTGTACCTTGTAGCCGATAATTTTGATAGTAACAATATTAATCAAATTAAGTCCTTGAGTGTAACAAGATGCCATCTACAATGTCGCAGTCAAGGAATGATATTAAAACCAACTTGCGAGTTAGAGCACTGCGATCGCAAAAGTAGCCTCTTTCGCGATCAGAACGTGATCTCATTGTGACCCCTTTAAGCAGTTTAATATAAGTTCGACAAATATTGTAAGATACAGACTAAATAAAAAACACAAACAAAAAAAGCATCTGCGGGGCAGTGTCTTCCCTTTCGACATATGAGGTGCTACAGTGTTTTGGACAGGAAGTAGTCAGTCGAGCAGAACGCGATCTGTCTGTTTGTTTGTTTGTTTGTTTAGTTTAACGACATTCTTAACACCTAGGGTTACATCGTGTCGGGCAAATTTGCGGGAGAAGGGAGCAGCAGTAACCGGAGAGATACACTTTTCTGCAGCGAGCAACTGCCAGTCTCTGCAACGTACTAACTTGGCACGAGCTGAGTTACAGCGACTGACGGCCCGTGAACCATCGACATGCAGTACATCGATACCCTTTAGTACACAGCGCCGCCGTGCCCCCATGCTGGCAATCGAGATTGCGTGTCTTGTCCAAGGACTCAACGCAGTTAACGCTGGCCAGGATCGAACCGTCGACCTTTCTGCTTAAAGATTAATGCCCTAACCACTGAGCTACAGTACAGTCGTCGTGCAGTGGTCGCAATCCACACGTGGGCAGCGATGTCCACACTCGCGTTTATCAAGTAATAAAAACTATAGCAGCAAAATTTTAATTAATGAAGCACCGGGTTGGACCCGGTGCTTCATTATTTAAATTTTTGAGGATTATTCCTAATTAGTGTTTGGAATCTAAAATTTTTGCGTTCGTGACCAGTCCACGGCGGCAGTACTGTACCGCTATCCGTTTGAAATTCTCTGACAGCGTTTGAAATAATGCTATAACTGTACACTGATATTCTTCTTTTACAATCGCAAGCGCATGAATACATTTAACTCACAAGTTTGATATTCGATGTAATTCGTCGTTTCACTGGATTGATTTTTCCCCCATCGGTTTACCAGTTTATTGCTTTCAGAAGACGTCTGTGCAGATTAATGACTGGGCTATTGGAAAAATCACAAGTGATGCGCACGTAATCTTATGTAATCCATCAGTGTGATCAATGGTTGAACTTACTGTGTCTCTTCTGCCACAACTGTAGACATTTCGACTCCAGAAACATGATCTATGGTGAATTTCATTTTCGAGCACCTGCCATAACTTGAAAATTTGCAACTACCAATTTTATGAAATTGATCAAAATATGCCTTTCCATTAATAACTTTGGCAGACCGTGACTTCGGCTTACTTGTATTATTTCCTGGGATGAATATTGCGAAAATGGATTTAGTTTTTAAACTGATAGGCTTTTGAATATATGAACTAACAACGTGTCTGTAAAAAATGGATGGTAGCCTTAATTAGCGAGATTGGGACAAGTCAAAGAGGTCATTGGGTGACCTGCGTGTTAAAGAGAAGTCAAGTTTTGAAGAGTACCTTGATGGCACTTTTGGAGGTCATTGTAGTTCAAGCTGAGGTCACGGTCCCTGGAGCTTTGGGGTGAAATTGGTAAAAACAGTGAAAAGACGTTTCAGATGTGTAATTTTGGCGTGGTGGAGACCCTGGAACACTTTCTACTAGAATGTACAAAATACCAGTCTAACAGAAGAAGATTCACTTGAAGTATAATGGGAAAGTTGGGTAGGAGAATGAAGGACATTGTGGTTAGTGGCTGACACAAAGGATAGGCTTATTATGCTTATGTGAGAGATTGGGAAGAATGGGGCACGGGATGTGCCCCATTCTTCCCAATCTCTCAGATAAGCATACCATGCCTGTAGATAAGAGATCATTCCCATTTTTTGTGTGTAAAGCCAAAGAGCACATTTTCTGGATTTTAGGCTGAAAATTATTATTATTATTATTATTATTATTATTATTATTATTATTATTATTATGTCATCAAGCAGTTCGTCTCCGAGTGCTGGGAGGAGAGAAGAGGCGTGGAAATACGGAGGCAGTTGAGAGCACAGGGGTAACCAAGGACTTCTCACCCGAGAAAGCGCGATACTTGCCTATTAGATAGCGACTTGGTGGGTATCATTTTAACCAGTGGGTTTCGATTTCGGCAAATTTTGCAATAATCAAGCCAAATAGAACAGACAAAACAAAAATAGCCTCTTTGATGTAGTGTTTTTCTTTTCCTTTTTGTCACGTGAGGTACCACACTTGTGGGCAGGGAAGTGGGCAGAGAACTTCGACCACATCGCAATTAGAGCTTAAACTGTTAAAGGATTTTCTTGATCGATTAATCACACGGATTGACCTTTGTTAACCGATTAATCACTTGCCCTAATAGGTAGCCGTATCGCTGATCATTTACAGCATTAATCCTTTGCTCAACGTAATGAGAAAAGCCGGCCAGCGCTAAAAACAAAAAAATATCCATTCAAATTGTATTATGTTTTCAATTTTTGTCTCAAAAGCATAGATTATAATCTCTCATTGGAACGAGCGAGTTGAGCTCGTTCTAATGAGCGGACACAAGCTAGGTTTTTGAGACACATATTATTTTTTTAGCAATTCAAGAAGTATCGTCTGCGACCCGCATTGGGTAATGGGTTAAGAATGACCATTTCCAGCTACTGATACAGTATAGTGATCATGCAAGTGAACAATCACGTCAGTACGTAACCTGCATGCTTTACTTTGTCTCATATAAATGATGTGAGTCCGTGTGGCAATGTTTGACTGTTTTGGAGCAAGATGTTCCTTTGTTAACCCATATAATACAGTTGTTCAAAAGTAACGATTAATCGATCAATTAATTTTTGATCGACCAAGACGTTGATTATTGGTTAATCGATTAATCGGTTAACCATTTTAGATTGTAATCGCGATCCGTTAGAATTCTCTGTCATATTTTGATATGCTGTAACAAAACACTGATGTGGTTCTTTTACAATCAGAAGTGCATAAATGCATTCAAAGCACAATATTTATTTTCGATGCAATTCATCGTTTCGATGGATTTATTATTTTTCATCGTTTTACCAGTTTATTGCTTCAACAAGACGTGTGTGAAGATTATTGTATAAGTATATTGGGAAAATCACAAGTGCTGCGCACGTAATATTATGTAATCCATCAGTGTCATCACAAGCAGTACTTGCCGCGTCTCTCCTGCTACAGATGCAGACATTGCGACTCCAGAAACATGACCTATGACGAATTTCATTTCCACGCACCTGTCATAACTTGGATATTTTTCAACTAACAATTTGCAAAATTGATCAAATATGTCTCTCAAATAATGACTTTGATAGACCGTTATTTCAACTTGCTTGTATAAGAAAGAGCATTGGTATAGTGTGGCGGAAATGAATTTATATTCTAGCAGACAGGATTTTGAGTATATATCACGTTACAGTAACAGTATATAGGAATACATGTTGAATGTTATAAGAATGTCGACCGGGTTCGAGGTGGACATTTCGGGTTGTTTCTTCGGGGAATGAATTGTGTTCATAATGGAGAAACGAATTTTGTCTTTCCAGTTGGAAAAAACAACTTCAATATTCATGTCACTTTTTAGAAAAATTGTTAATCAACAGTCCATCACCTCATTTTTCGGGCTTTGAAGATAACAGACTCGCACAGTTAACATTGACCGTCCTAGAAATTTATTTGTATGGAACTTCGCCGTTCTTTACAATTCACCTCACACTGGGGGTATCTGTGGCGCGTCTTCCTGTCTCCTCGATATGAACGATAAAATTTGCAAACGATGTTGACCGGTAATGTTCCAAGTACATTGCGAAATAACAAACAAACCTTTGGGAAATTAATATAGTTTATTACTTTCCAAAGTGTGATATTCTGGGATTTCCCGGTTTGATTATAAACGATAACTTAACAAGTGAATTATGCAATCAACAATTGGGTCATGTATCCGTGCGCGCAAACGAAGACGCTTTGCTGTGGATGTAATGGGGACTTCATTGTTTTGTTTTTTTGTTTTTTAACCCTTTACCTAATATGAAAAGCAGACAACACTTGCAAAAAAAATCTTGAACAGCTATTATTTTCATTTTTTGTCTCAAAAACATAGGTTATGACACCTCATTGGAACGAGCTCGAAGTGCTCGTTCCACTGAGGGGTCGTAACTTATATTTTTGAGACAAAAAATGGAAAAAATAATGAAAATTAATTGGCGATTTTTGAGAATAGCGCTGGCAGTTACGTTAGGTAAAGGATTAAATAATATAATTATCGTTAATAATGAAAAGAAATAAACAGAGTAATCGCTTGACTGGACTGGTTACGTGAAATAATTCATTCGAGGCGAGGAACTATATTGTAAAACACTCGTGCGCATTCGCGCACTCGTGTTTGTACAACGCCCCTCACCTCTCATGAATTATTTCACGTAACCAGTCCAGTCAAGCGATTACTCTCTATATGTTAGAGTGAAGTATAATATGATAACTGCTCGTGACGATTTGAAAATAAGAGGATGGGAAGTCTGATGTCTAGGTGTAAACTCGTGTGTGTAATGCATTGCAAACATCACTCCAGTTTCACTTGCATTACATACATAGTCCTTTACATTTCACGGACACAGGGAGGTTTGAACGACGACCTTTTGTACGTGACTGAGGTGTATGAAAAGCGATAATAAAACGTCACTGCACGTTTACACCTATCCGTTTAAAACGGCGGTGTAGCCACAGGGGGGGGGGGGGGGGGGGGGCCTGTGGGACCTTGTCTCCCTAAAAGTTTCGCTCCTCCCCTTTCCCAAAACATAGGCCCACTGCAATTTCACATAACATTTAGAGCCCTAAAATGGTCTCCAATATAGGGCCACACACGCTACAAAAGTCCCAGATTCGCTCTTAGAGCACTGAACTTTCAAAACGTTTGTTAGAGGGCTTATAGACCTAGTCTTAACTAGGACGCTCCGGCCATTACCCCTCCGCCCACATCCCCTTCAAGGAAGGGGGTAACAACCGGAGTGTCCTCGTTAAGAATAAGAGAGGCTTCCACCCACGCCCTCACAAGGGCCTTCCAAATATCATGTTGGCCGCTCAAAACTGGCTGGGGAACCCCCTATTATAGAATCCTGTCTAGGCGACTGTTTTAAATTTAGTCCCTGGAATTTACACCCATGTATGAATGTTTAGAGGAGGTTAGTGTACCAGATTTGTCACTTAAGAAATTAAATGAGTTTAAACATAACAACACTTATGTATACGTACGGCAACGTTTTATGGGATAGACAAGGTCCCTTTTATCAACCAAGTTAACAAGGCTGTAAGAACTGGTTGAAAATACCACCTCAGACAAACATTAGTGTCCGCAATCGTATAAAAGCCAGCGATTTGACCCCTTGATTATTGCTGCTAGGTAGGATTTGAAAACCCAGCTTTGTAACCTCATATCGTAATTTATTCATAATTTGTTTTTCACATTTGGTAAGTAATCTATGGTTTCTTGTAAAAATAAATGTTTCAAGTTTATTTTCTTATGCACAAACCATCCATCATTCCATGAATCAGCGGAACAAATTCGGAACGTCATTATTCAGTAGAAAGGATTAACCTCTTGCACAGCAATAACACAATATTAAAATTTAACCTTTCGAACCATTGTTATCTTCCATATCAGTTCAATGGCAACAACTAGAAGAGTCCATATTCATTATTTGGAGCAGATCAGTTAATATTTTCAACGTGCAGCCACTTTATCAATCCAGGTCGTACAACGATTCTGGGCCGAAAAAGCGGTCTTTCGGGTTCATAGGGTTAAATTGGAAAATTTATCTTATAATGCAGCTAGGAATTTAATCAATTCAGTCTTGTTTGACTGAGCTCTGCTTGGGGGATTTCCGAAAAGATAAAATTCAAGACTATAAATTAAACAATTTGTTTGTCAAGTATCGCAAAAAGTAAAAATTGTCCTATTAAACAATACAAATTACCAAAATTAATTTTTCTTTATTGATCAATTTATTTATTAAATCATTTGTATTCTTTATAAGATTACCTACAGTTAAAACTTGAAGTCCTGTCACAAATAGCACGTTGATCTGCGCGTTAATCTACGCGTTATGACCACAGTAAGGCTATCAAATTATGTACATATGGCCTGTGCACAAGCAATGTTTCAGCCAATGGACCTCCGGGTAACCCGGAGGTCCATTGGCAGAAACATTGCCTATGTTTGCTATGAGTAACCAGGAGATCCTGCCGTGCTTTGGATGCCATTCGAAATGGCAATTGCGTGCAATTCCTACGCGCAATTAAGCCTAGATAAGAGCACAGTTCGTGACATGACATCTAGTTTTAACTGTAATAGATACAGTGATTACACTATTTGAATTATGACGACTAACATGGTAACTTCAACACAAAGAGTGTGACACTAGTGTGATCAAAAAAAGTATATGTGTTGTAACTACCACCACCAACACAAGTAGTGCAAACGTCCACTAGCCTCCTATTATCGTCGTTAAAAAATAACGACCAGAGTTTGATTCAATTTACTTAGATTAAATCAGATATGCAAAACGCGTAACGTATCAGCAAATTGATCTCCGGGTTCGACCCGAGAGGCAATTTGCTAGCACCTTGTTCATATCTCTGTTTCCTTGTCCCACAGCTGAAGTTATTATTTGTATGAAATTGTTACTTCTTTTGGTACATTTTAGAAATGGTCCTCTCTTTACTGCATAAAGAAGTATAAATCAAACAAAACGTGGCGTTGTTGTCACCGTATTGGTATATTTGCAGAAATAACCGTCTTTGTTCTGCATAAAGATATTTAACTTAAACAAAACGCAATATTGACGTCAAACAGAATATGATTAAGAAAACACCGTACGGTCGCCGTAGACTGGTCACTTCCCACGGGTGGGCAATATTTCCATGGACGCAATAATATTATATTCCAAACACTAATTATTGGAATAATCATCAAAAATTTAATTAATGAAGCACCGGGTACAACGCATGGTAAACGCATGCGTGGACATCACTGCCCACGCTTGTATTACGACAAGTCCACGGCGGCTTTACTGAACCTTCATTCTTATACGATATAAGGCAATATCAAAAGTGGTGAAGAATACACGCTACTTCAGGAACTGTTGTTTTTTTTTTTTTTTTTTTTGCTTTTTTATTTGTGTTTCGGTGTTTTAGATTGTTACGACTGGATTTTGTCCATGTGTCTTACTTTCTGTCAGAATGGACATGTAGTTGATATGGTGTCCATATCGCCGCTGTGGTGGTGATGGTGTACATCTCATTAATCAGTAAACATCATAAGTTTAGATCTCATTATTGGTAATTATAATCCACTTCCAACACAGACAATACGGTCTTGTTTCCTATAAAAGCTATTTATTCAGTATGGGGGGAGGGGGGGGGGGGGGGAGTTGGTCGTTCGTAAAAGTTTCCGAGATACGATGGTGGATCAAAAAGTTCCTGGCCTCTCATGGATGTGTCTGCTTTATACCCCCAACGACGTGGGATCATGGGCAAATCCCTTTGCCGATATATTATCTAAAGCATGGGACTGAATAGACCTTCCTTGTACAACCCGGTGCTTCATTAATTAAAATTTTGCTGCTGATGATTTTTATTACCTGGTAAACGCATTACGACCAGCCTTCGGCGGTTCCACTGTAACAAGTTCTAACTTATAGGATCATCTTTTCGATAACTATCTCTCGGGCTTTATGTAGATGTGATGGGCGAGATACTGCAGAATATTATCTTCTCTTCTGTCCAGATTCCACAAGCAAATTTAATTTATGTAGCTATTTTGAATGGAAGCAGCGGTTAATTACAGCCCCAAAATAAACAATAAAATATTCGAAAAATTCCATAAGTTTATAATTTTCACTAAAAGGTTCTGAACGCCCGTCGATGGGTCGATGAGTGAATAAATACACATAGTATAGCGGGAGATCGTATCAACCTTTGAACGCAACAGGGCGCCATTTGCAATGCTAAAGCAATATAGATGGTGTCTTGTTGCTTTCAATGAACGATATGCTGTTGGCTGCAACAGTGTGTTAAAGCTATGTTCCCAGATTCATCCTCGATGACAAGTACTTCATCATTCAGCTGTTTCTCACAGATGCACTCTTCGGTATTATTGACAGATGGGATACACCCTGCTCTGGTGATTATCCGTTCTTTGGCGCTCATTTCTAAAACGTATTGTGTTCCTTTCTTGGTAAGGGGGAAGCTGTGCAATTTCAATTCCATCTGCTCCCTCATCCCAACCCTGCTGTGCTCTTCTGCGCTAACGGTTCTGCTACTGGACTTTCACTGTTCCCCCTTTCCCTCTTTTTCTTTGCCGTGTCAAACAATTACAGAAGTCTGAAAATCTCTAGTTTCAACCGTATTTTGTCTCTCTCGCCACACAATCTGTAATATTTTAGATGGAGACAGCGTTCACAAGCATAATGCTTGCTGCTGAATAGCATTTCAGGTTTTGTATTATGTGACGTATGCATCTGTTTTGTTACATGTATTATCTATTCATAATGGACTGTCTGAATATTGTTTCGACTTAAATAAGTCACATGTCTAATAAGTTTTCCAACGAAACAAAGAAGAAGCGTGGATATATCAAAATAGTGAATTGTCTGAGTGTAAGTTTACAGCCAAACGTGGTAAAACATTTCTTCTGTTTTTCAGTTTACTTCTTCTGGGACTGCTGTATCCCCAATTGTTGGAGCGATCTGTATGAGATTGCTCCGTTGATCGGCTCCATGAAATACGTGGTACGAATCTTAGTGAATAATATTTTTAAAGCTCCGTCAGACATGGTATTATTTCGTGAAATCTCTGCCTGATGAAGTGTCAGTAAGTGACAGTAACCATAATAACCTTTTGGACCCGAAAGGTCGCTTATTCGGCCAGTGAACATGACACGTCATGACTTCATTAAGTAGGATGTCTACTCCGTTAGTATGTACCTTAGACCAATCCATATTTTCAATGCGCAGCCCAGAGGTTGCACGGTGAAAATATTTATCTACAGCCAAGTAATGAATATAGACTCTTCCAAGTGTTGTCATTTAATTGACATGAAAGAGACCATCATTGGTCAAAGGGTTAATGATTCGACTTAGTGTTACTGGTGTCTATTAACCTTTAATGTGAAGTGGTGTAATGGGAACGGAAAATACAGTCCATTTTATTCAGAAACTAATGGATTTATTCAATTTATTATATTAATAAATAACAGTTTACTTGAAAAGTACTAGGTGGTGTAAATACAAAGGCCGTGTGACTGCTCTCAATTCACATTTAGCTTTTTTCAGAATTGTTCGGAGATTGTGGCCGTACAATACCGTAACCCTTTATGTGGACAGAGACGATTGGGTCGTGATCCGGAGGCAATACTATAAAACTTTTACAATTGTATTTTACCTATTAATATAACTGCCCAAAATGAATCATTAGCATTTTAAAAAGATATGGCAATTTGCCAGTTGCAAATTGCCACATCTTTGAAAATGCTAATGGTTGATTTAAAGTCATAACTAGAAAATACAATTCTAGAAAATACAATTGGTCGAAATGCCTTTTCCATTTTTCTGTTACAGTTCTATTGCTTCTCGCCCCTCGAGAAAGAAGAACATTAACATTTCATAACATTTCATAACCGATGCTCTGATGCTATTTTCATTTCTCTTTCTCATTCAGTTTATAAAGTTCTCAATATTTTATCTCTGAGATTTAGTTGTTTCGCGATCCGATGGGGACAGACATCCGTTCAGTGTTCAGAGTGATGTATTTGTATCTTCCCTCCAGGCCGTAACCGGTTTAGTACAGGCGCTGAACTAAAAAAAAGTGGTGTTACCTGGAAAAAATTTGATACAAGCTGATTTTGGTGTCATTCGACGCGGCATTTATCTGGGAACAACATATCCAAAATCCGCTAAAATCCGCCTTGGGGAAAATTTTTCATAGCGTCTCAACTGAGGGTGGGGTGGTGGCCATTTTTACCAATTTCCCGATGTCATTTTCCAGGCAGTTCTGTATTAAGGGCAGGAATTTGTCTCTTCTCAGATTTTTCCTGTCAGTAGAATACAATATAATGACTGTAGTATTATACCAGCCCACGTAATTGATGTACACCGCGAATAAAGAGCGTTGTATAGCACACTGGAGAAAGATAATTACATCATATCAGTCGCGGGTATTCCAGCGATTCTGTTACATACAGCACATCGCTATAAGCTTATCGCCACGTGCTCTCGAATTATTCGATTGTTTTGTCATTCTGTCATATTTTCTTTGTTTCGGTGTTAACATGCACAGGAAACAATTCTTAGTCACATTGTCCTTTTTCATATTTCGTCATTATCATATTTCTTGTCTATTAATCCAGTTTCGATAATCCGCCTCAGGATCCGTACTACTTATAGCTAAGAGAAAATAATCCGTTCCCTCCATCGGCATATTTCCACCATTTGATTGGATATGGCTTCACACCAAGGTGGTCGCTTTCGAGATGATACCTGTGTAATTTGCCAGGTTGGTTTCGATGAAGTCAAATCAGTTAAAGTCACCAAGAAAGGTTGTCATACCATGCTTAATTTCTGTAATGTCAGGGAGAGATCAGACCTTGAAGCACACCTTTTGGACAAGCTTCAACAGGACCCCGTAGGTGTTGTTCTGGTTCATTCAGATTGCCGTAGGGATTTCACTGATGCGAAGCGGGCATCTGCTGCAAGCTCTTCTGACATCGAAGCTCCGTCGGCCAAGAAATTGAGATGTAATGTGCCTGTATTCGACTTCAAGACACACTGTTTGTTCTGTGGTAGCGCCGCAAAAATTGATCCACGCCACCCCGATAGGAACAAAATTATCAGGACCGTCGAGACACTACCTATACGAGAAACCCTCCTCGAACATTGCGAACTGAGAGGGGATAGTTTAGCTTCAGAAGTAAGCGTTCGGCTATTGAGTTGCATTGATCTGGTAGCTGCCGAGGCTGTCTATCATCCACTCTGCCATACGAAATTCCTAAACTATAGACAGTTGGAAATTGCGAGACCAGCTGGTCGAAAACCTGACCATGGCATGGAACATTGGTTTGAGTGCATATGTGAATTCTTAGAAACTCATTCAGAACTGTACACATTGACCGAGTTGCATTCGAAGATGGAAGAGATCGCAGGTGAATCAACTGTGTACACAAAAAAGAGACTGAAGCAGAAACTAGAAGAGCGATATGGCGATTATATCTTTTTCGCCAGGGTACAGGGTCGCGACAATGTCCTATGGTTTCGCAACATAACTGAATATCTGATAAATGAAAAATGGTATGCGGACAAGAAAGAAAGTATAAGTGATGAAGCTGAAAGGATCATTGTTACTGCAGCAAAATTGATCAAGGGGCAGCTTAGAGAGTTGGAGTATGATATAGATTGGTATCCAACCCCTGCTGACATACAGGACATTTCGCGAGGCAAAACCTGGATCCCAGTCTACCTACAGTCTTTTCTCCAGTGCTTGATACCAAATGATATAAAACGAAACAGCATAGGTCACTCTATAGTCCAATCGGCTAGACCAAGATCAGTCATAACACCTACCCTATTCGGGTTAGGAGTAGAAATGGACCATACTTTCGGGTCAAAATGGCTCGTTAATGAACTAGCTAGGCTTGGGTTTTCTATCACCTATGAGGAGGTCAAACGGTATAAGCAAGGTGTGATGGAGCTAGATTCTGTTGACAGCTATACCTATAACTATTTCCCCGGAGAATTCGTACAGTGGGTCGCAGACAACGTCGACCATAACGTTGCGACTATCGATGGGAAAGGTTCACTTCATGGTATGGGTATAACCGCCGTGTCAATCCAAACTCAGGTGCCATCCACCCCTATGTCGCATACATCGATAAAACGCAGAGCTCGAGTTGGCGTTGAACAAATGTTGGTGAATAAAGGAATCCCAGTGGTTGATTACTTGGAATCAACGAGGAGAGGCTTTGGTGGTTTGAGGTACAAACCAGTAGTAGAGCTGCAATCACCACATACACTTCCATCTAGCCTGAGTACTGACGTTCTATGGCATTGTGGGTGGCTATCTAGAGCAGTAGATGACACTGTTCCTAATTGGTCCGGCTTCATGCAACTAGCGCATTCTGTGCACGGTTCAGAGCATCAAGCGAAATCAGATATACTCTTTCTCCCAATAATAGATCTCAGCCCAACAGACAGCACATGCATCTTTTCCACATTGAAATTCATCTCAGAGCAAGCGATCAGATTGAACATCCCATCCCCGTGCGTCACGTTTGACCAGCCTTTATGGTTGAAGGCAAATGAGATAATAATTGATCAATCCATGAACATTGTCTGCAGGTTGGGTGGTTTCCACACAATCATGAGCTTTCTCGGCAGTATCGGCTCGATGATGGCTGGATCAGGTCTTGATGAAGCTTTGCAGGAAGCTAATGGTCCACTAGCAGATCGGTCGATGTTGACCGGCAAAGCTGTTTCCAGAGCTATGCGAGGCCACCTCCTAGTAGAAGCTGCACCGACGAATAAATTATTGGGTGCCATAACCACATCCGAAATGAGCGCGAATGTTTCTCCTCCGATGAGCCCACCCACTGTTGAGAGTGTATAGATAAACCAGATGGACTTAGATGGTGTGAAGGAGTTATACAAAGGTGTGCTTGAAGGCGCGGTCACCCTTTCTGATGTTAGCAGCTCATCAGCTCTCGTGAAGGTGAACACTTGCCTTGACAACTGCAAAGCCAAACTGTCAAGAGAATCACGCACCGCTAAGCTATGGGTACAATATCTAGAATATATTCAGGTACTGAAAATGTTCATCCGTGGAGAACGTCTTGGCGATTGGAATCTCCATCTCATTGCTGTTGGTAGAATGCTGAACCTCTTCGCCGCAACAGGGCATGTACACTATGCCAAGAGTTGCAGAGTCTATCTGCAAATGATGCTTGAACTACCAGAAAAACATCCTTGGTTGTATGAGAGATTCTACTGTGACGGCTTTCATGCTATACATCGAAGTTCTAGGATTTGGGCAGGCCTCTCTAGTGATCTTGTTATTGCGCAAGTTCTTATGCGTTCAATTAAAAGTCGGGGTGGGTTGACGCGAGGTCGTGGCGTGACGGAATCTGTACGACAGGAGTGGATTTACACGATGCATAAATGCGCAGAGATACATGAAGTCATGACAACGTTGACCCACCTAAAGCTCAATACCAGCGAACAGCATGTAGATATGGGCACATCTCGTCGAAAACGAGACAACTTAGACATGGCCAGAATACTAGAGTGGTTTGACACACACAACCCGTTAGATGGAAACGAACGATTGCGTTCTCTGTCATCTGGTTTGTTAGCTTCCGAGGGAGATGGTATCAACTGCGATATCACTGAGTCTGCAGGGGCAGAGATACACTCTAGATTAGACAACGCTATTGTTTCCGATGCCACTATCAAACGAAATGATCAAATCCGTACCCTAGCTCACCTCACCCCCGGGTTGAAGCTAGATGACCAGAGGGTGACAATTGACCCCTCAACTTTGTTTACTAGACTGGTTGCTATTGCCCAGAGAGAGCAAGACATGGCACAGTTCTTTGCGTATGAACCAACTGTAATGCCAACAGCCCTCTTCAAAGATTTTTTCCTCAGAAAAGCAAACAAGGCGGACCTAGCAACTGCAATAACTGATGGCTTATCCCTTACTAAACCACCATCTGATGGTCTGTACGTGCTCGACGGGGGCGCTCTCCACAGAGTTAAATGGAAGACAAACACCACTTATTTGGAAGTGGCAAACCAGTATGTTGGATACGTGACGAAGAAATATGAGCAGAATTGTCTTCGATGGTTATGGTCAACGACCAACAACCAAGACTCAGGAGCAGAGAAGAAGAGCTCTCCACGTTTGTGCTGATATCCGTTTGACGAACAACACGACTGCCCACAAAAATCAGGAACTGTTCTTATCGAATGGAAATAATAAAATGCAGTTTATAAAAATGCTTTCCACATCACTGAGAGAGGCTGGGCATATTGTCGAATGTAGTTCTGGAGATGCTGACACTAACATTGTTGACAATGCAGTTCAACTTTCGTCCCAGGGAAAAACAGTTGTCATTGTTGCAGATGATACAGATGTACTAGTTATGTCCGTATACCATTGGGATCGTACTTGGTCTGATATCTATTTCCAATCAGAAGCACGGAAGTCACACAGGGGTGGAGATGCATGGAAAATCGCAGATATAGTACAGAAGATTGGAGAAACAACTCAGAAGAACCTTCTCTTCATTCATGCATGGAGTGGGTGTGATGTCACATCAGCAACGTTTGGGCACGAGAAAACGTTGCTTCTCAAGAAGTTAGAGAAGTCATTGCCTATTCAAAATATATCAGAAGCAATGCACGACAGTACCATTTCTCAGACAGAGGTTGGGAAAATGGGGACTGAACTGTTCGTTATGTTGTACTCTGGCAAACATTCAGACACTTTGAATGGTTTGAGATATTCAAAATTTATGACAATGGTCACTTCCAGCAAATCGGGAATTGAACCACAAAAACTTCCCCCGACTGAGCGTGCAGCACATTTCCACAGCCTGCGAGTTCACCAACAAATAATGGTTTGGAAAATTTTGGATAACAATGCCCTAGATCCTGAGGAGTGGGGCTGGGAAAGTCGTGGGAATGAGTTGATACCTGTGATGACTGACCTGGGCGCAGCGCCTGAGGCCCTTCTCAAAGTTATCCGCTGCAAATGCAAAATGACATCCAAAAAGCCATGCGGAACA
The DNA here is from genome assembly GCA_031216915.1 of Pictodentalium vernedei. NCBI lineage: Eukaryota > Metazoa > Mollusca > Scaphopoda > Dentaliida > Dentaliidae > Pictodentalium > Pictodentalium vernedei. The sequence continues at coordinate 314,823,733 of CM062297.1, forward strand.
AACATATGTTCTTGTAGAAAGAATGCGCTCAAATGCTTGTCTGCCTGTGGAGACTGTCGGGGTGAGAATTGCTTCAATGCCGAGCCGATTGAGATCGGGGAGGAAATCGGCGACAATGAATAACCGTGAAGAACACCAACAAATGTCTTGTTAGACCTCATCATGAAGTTAAATTCCTGTTATTATATTGGACCAGTCAACATTATCTGCACCTCATAGTATGCGAAAACATCGATCAAAGAACCATTTCTAGTTTTGTATTCTGTGCAGAAGTATCTTAAATCGGGAGTGAAAATTTGAGAAAAAAATGTGATTTTTGGGGTTATTAACCCTTTTTCCTCATAAAAAGTGTGAGGATTTCATCAGGCAATTGCCTCTCAATGTAATTAACATTTGTATCTGGTCGCCTGCGACACAAAATAATATGTAAAACTCAATCTGTGACATATAAACGGCCGAAATCCCGGAAACACAATTTTCCCCCTTCACGAACAACCCCCTGACGGGAAATCTGACATGAAAAATTTTCCCCAAGGCGGATTTTTGCGGATTTTGGATATGTTGTCCCGAAATAAATTCTGCGTCGAATGACACCAAAATCAGCTTGTATCAAACTTTTTCCGGGTCGAACCCTACTACGCCTCTACTAGTTGAGGAAACATAACTATCGAGGCACAGCCGCAGTGCGGTAAGACATAATGTCAAGGTAGTGATTAGAGGCGTTTCGCTCGCTGTGGATGAATTATTTTTTTAAATTTGTAAAAATATACCTTTTTTATATATATATTTACAGTGTAAAATTACACGGAGTTCGTGGGGGAACTGTTCGTGTAAATGTCACTGCATAACCGGCGACGTTTAAACCACGTGACTACAACAACATCAAAACACGGCCTGTTTGTTCATCTGTCTTTGATAGATTTTTAATATCGTTGCTGCTGTGATGATGGTGTATATATCTTAGGTCCCATTACTTAATAATTATAATCCACTTCCTTTACAGACACTAATACCTGGTTTGATAATAAAAGCGATCTTTATTCCTCAGTGGCTGTTTTATCAAAGGGTCGCCACATGTTTTGCATTTTATGCGCATATATTATCGTACCAGAAGGAAGTAATTTTCTAAGAAAAACACATGTACAGTTCGTGGAGAGTTGATTGTAACTAAATCATCTGTAGAGTGGAGATTCCACCCAAACAATAATTGCAAATTTGTTGCAAAGCATAAGAAGCACAAACAAAGTTCCAGCCAATTGGACCTCCGGGTTAAATCGGAGGTCCATTGGCCGAAACATTGCTTGTGGGTTTTTTTGTCCATATGTACAGAATTTGAAAGTGATACGTTGGGTGATGACTCCACTCCATGTGTGATTAGTTACAATCCACTCTCCACAAACTGTAGTGGAAAGAAAAATTGAATTGCGAGAAAAAGGGTTAAACCTTTATTCAGCAGCATGAATGAAAGGCGATACTGGACAAAAATGTTTAAAAAAACATGAAGGTTTCATTGTCTTGTTACAACAAACATCTGTTATGACCCCTAGGGTCTAAAGCGTTATTTTTGAGACATCAGATAAGGAGAAAAGATAATCAAATCTGAATAACGATTTTATGTGAACAGAGCTGGTTGGTTTCCGCCATTTCGTTAGGTAAAGTGTTAATACAAAGCAAACTTTTCAGCAAATGAATTTTACAGGACCCCGCGAAGTTACGAAATTCAATTCGATTTGAAATAGTCCCGATGATTAGATTCGATTCGAGGCTCACTAATTTGGAAATTTTCGAATCGTCGAGATATTCTCAAAATCTAGTCCAGTGTTTCCTCCTATTGAACTCCTCCTCTCTCCGCAGGTCTCCTGTACGGGAGGTCTGATGACGGAAAATGAGTTTAAGGAGGCTCCGTGTTGAAATTACTTTCACTCCATTTAGGGAATAGTCCGCCTTTTGATCGATTTGTTCAAACTGACGAGTTATCGTTGAATACAATACTTGAGTGATTGTTCATGGCTGTAATAAAATGCATTATTATATGACTGTGTAACCGCTAAATATCACTACTGTTTGAAGATCTTTTCCTGGTCCCCGAAAAATCCACAGTGTGGAATCCGATTCCGTATCACTATAGTATGACGGACTATTAACGGGTGCGTTCGAATTCGCATAATTGGTTGTTCCGTTCGCAGAGAGTACTTTACTCCGAGCTGGTGCGCTCGAACGGCTGCCCGGATTGACTGAAAGTTGACTGTTCACTTTGTTACGTATTTATGCGCATCAGGTGATTCCCCGGAAGTGTACACCTGTTACAAAAATAAGTGCAAACAAAAATAGTTCTCTTTTACTTCAATTCAATTTACCAAAAAAGGTCGGGGAATTTGTTAATGCTAGCGTTGGGCATCCGACGTTGAACTATAGGTTATATAATAAATCTTTTATCGCTACGGTGAAATGATCTGGGTCGTCGCATCTCGTCTCGTTGAGAAGGTAAGATCGCCGGTCCAAACGAGCTGCCAATGGCAGCTCGTTTGGACCGGCGATCTGACCTTCTCAACTCGACGTGATACTACGACTCAGATCACTTCACTGTAGCAATAATATGTATATATGTACATTTTGAAGAATGCCGAAATTCGATTCGATTCGAAACTTTCTACCTGATTCAGTTCGATTTGACCCAAAAGTTGAGATTCGCACGCCCCTAGATATTCAGCAAGCTCTAAAGCCGCCAGTCCCGTTTTTTAAGAAATTCGATGCTGTTATGGCTGGCCCTCAGATCGCCAAACTTTAGATTCTCTCAACTGGAAATTTCATTTGGTTGTAAAAGCGAACCTTCGGTTCCCTTCTCCGACCAAGTGATATATTCCGGACGACTAAATCTGACAAATTTCACAAAGATTCATTTTCTGGGAATCAAAGTTAGAACTGTTGCTCATTTTAATGACATTACAATCAGCACAGCCGTAATTTTATGAGTACGCCAGGCAGTTGTACAAAATATGTTAATGATGCCTTGATATTTTCAAGGGGGATTAAATAATTATTGATTGGAAGATCTACAACTGGGCCAGGAAAGAATACATGTGCATCTTTGTAAGTAAAGGTGCATCACATTACATTAATGGCCACATGCGCACAAAACTTCCTCAAAATGTAGGTGAACAAAGCTCATAACAACAGCAGATATTATAGGCAGTGATCATGGGATGTTAAAGTGGAGACAGAGGGGGAAGTTGGGGTTGCTTTCGCCTAATGTCCGACTCCTCATTCACAGCTTTCCTCTGATCCAGCAAAGCTTGATCCTCATCTACCAGACATACTTCAGCAACTTCATGAGAGGTTTGTGCTAGAATACAGAGAAGAGACACCGGAGTTAAAGAGATGGTACCGCATCGATGCCATAGAATCAAATGCAGAATATCATGGACATCAGAGAGTCACACTCGGGGCCCAATCACCACCTTTGGGCCTTATCAACGCAGCGTCCTCTCTTCCTCTACCTCGGTCAGAACGTTCTCGACTTTTCGGCAAAATTCTAAATGTGCAGGTGCATGAATCGAAATGGACTAATCTGTCACAGTGCCATCCCTGTGCGCTTTTGGTGGGCATAAGCCATGACCAGATGATGTTAACCCTTTACCTAATATGAAAACCAGACGACACTTGCAAAAATATTCTTGAATAACTATTTTTTTTTCATCTTTTGTCTCAAAAACATAGGTTATGACCCCTCGTTGGAACGAGCTCGTTCCAACGAGGGGTCATAACCAATGTTTTTAGACAAAAAAGGAAAAAAATAATGAAAATTAATTGGCGATTTTTGAGAATAGCGCTGACCGGTCTTTGCCGTTACGTTGGGTAAAGGGTTAAAGGCTTTCTTCATATTTTTTTCACACGGAAGTAATAAGGCAGGAATTATTGCGATAAACGAAAACCTCGGAGAAAATCCCATATAGCTGTTGAAGTTAATAAAGTTAATAAGTTAATAAAGGGACGTCATCATATCAGTTCTATTTGCTCTATATTTCAAATTAATCTTGTCTTGAGTACCTTTAGTCGGATTCGCCTCAATATAATAAATTTTTTTTTCAAATTCTTAAGCATTTCAGATTTGGTGTATCGCCTTTTCCTGATATTACTACCACTATTAATGTTGTTTGAAACTTCCGAAATAACACTTCGCGGTTTTTGATAATATCCCTGGAAAAACAACTCACAGCACAGTGACTTTTCTCTCAATCTGGTCGCGATCTGTTGGCGTCACAAGTACACCAATGAATCAAAATTTCATAAATAAATTATTAATTTATTATAACTTCAAAACCGCACCAAATAAAACAATCGAAAATCGTATTCAAGTTTAAGATTCTTTAGTGTTACATGCAGAAAAGCATTGGACCCTCACCATCTGCGCTATGTCCGTTTTAAAGACACTTAATCCCGATTGCCCACATGGAGGCACGATGATTGTGTTTTAAGGTGCCCAACTCGTCGGTGGTGCATTTGACTTAACCCTTTCAACCCAGTGTGCATAAATGTTTGCTCGAAAGAGCTGTTGGATTAAATTATTACTGAACCTCCCAACAAACCAGGATGGTTTCGTCCAATTCGCCGTTGCCAGTATTCATTGAAGTGATACCTTCCAGGGCGCCAGTGATGAACAGGTTAAACCGCTGCTAACTCTGCTTGTGTCGGTTTAGTGAATTGTGGAGTCTGACAGTTGTTCGGTGGTTCTTTCCGGGTACCCGGTCTTCCTCCATCCGTAACACTTTCCGACATGATGTGACTCTGGCTGTTGATAGTGTCGTTAAACCCCAATAAAAACAGTAAAGCTCTCAGAGAGTTTCGACCATAACCTGACTGAGACCAGATCTGCTCGACAATCTATGTACGTTTTGGCATGCAGTATTGTAAAATAGTGCAAATTAGCTGACCTTTCCACAGTGGAATGTTTTTTTTTTTGCTGATTTTGTGCCAAATCTTGCATCGACCGACAGTGTCCAGAGGGAGCATTGATACTTGGCCGATCGATGCTTTGAGTTCATAAACATTAGTATTGTAACAACGCACAATAAGTATATATATTTTTAAATTCCAAGCTTAGTCGATTGCATGGTACCACAAATACGATTTCTTACAAACAGTTTTACAAAATAACCAAAGTAACCCTCTTTGTTCTAGAAATATACTTTTTTGCATCACAGTGTTATGTAAAACCACATGAGACTTCGAAATGCGATTCGCTTCGACACTTTCTGCTGATTCGATCCGACACGAATCCGGAGTCGGGCTGATTCGGAACTTTTCGATTTATGAAGAAGCTTCCAAGTGTCCTCTCTTGAACTTTTCTTCTATGATCAGTTCTGTTGCACAGTGTATCTTATGATAGACGGCGAGTTCAGAGATGTTCCGTTTCGGAAACTACTTTTATTCCACTTTTTGATTGACTTGCCCAAATAGAAACAATTCACCGTTTATACAATACTTCAGTGGAGAGAGAGAATATTTGCTGTATTCCACGGTTCTAAGAAGGTGCAATATTTATGGCACGCCTTTGCTTTTATTGTCATATGTCAAGCGGTAACATTTTCTTTGATCGGATTTATAAATAGCTCAGTAGAGGTATCATGTACGGGAGAACGTGGGCCATTTTCACATCATTCCATTCACTATATAAGAGAGGTGTGTCAGCGGCGAGAGATTTAATTGGCTGTTACAGGGGGCAACTGGATGGTATAATAAAGTCGTGGCGCGAAAATATGCTCCTCAACTGAGGTTTCCTATTAAGTCCGTGTTATATACATTATTTATTTATTTATTTATTGATGTTTAAGGTCACATATTTATGCACAATGGCTAACCATGACCATGACAGTTTTACGGGTGGAGGAAGCCGGAGTACCCGGAGAGAACCACCGAGCAGCGACGAGCAGCTGCCAGCTCCCCAACATCCTAACTCCCTACTGCAGCACAGGAAGAGTTAGATTGGTTGAAGACATGCGTACCATCGACGTGCAGTACGCCTTAGTACACGGTGTCATTGTGCCCCCATGCGGGCAATGGAGATGACGTGTCTTGCCCAAGGACACAACGCGGTTGTCGCAGGTGGTTATATAAATGTCAAAGAACTTTAGTTAACGCCTTCTCAGAAGTGCGCGTGTATAATTTCGGCGGTAACAGAGTTTTTCGATCCTATCTGATGCATTCAAACAGCCTAATGCGCGGCAAAATAACAGAACAATGAAGTAAGTTAAATATTTCGAACCGCGATCAGAACGCTTGATAAAAAGTTGAAAAAACTCCGAGATTGCAGAGGGGAAGCCGGGTGAGGATGCTTGCCGGGAGTAGGCAATCGGATATACCATTCTAACAACCTACGCTTTGGAGAAAGCAGACTGATAGTCGTACAAGTTTTGAGATAGTATCAAAGAAGTAGTAAGCTAGAACTGTTGACGCATCATATTGCAGTCATATTAACTCATCATGTCACAGCAGTCTTGACTCAACTCAAATTTCTAGAAGCTATGTTTAGTTGGCTAGATATCTGAATTTTAAGGAACTCTGTTATGCTATACAAGTGATCTGGCACGCATTAAAGGAACTAAGTTTATCAAGGATATCCGGATAAAAAGAATTACCGAACGGAATTTACAGCTTCCAGGATAAATACTGTGCATTTTGGATTATACGTGAACGACGGGCATTCTCACTGTGGAATTATTGGGACAATAAAAGGGAGGGGGGGGGGGGGGGTGTTGCAAAATTTCATTGTACGATTAAAATAGAATATATATACGTTATCCAAGCTCATGCGTTGTTTAGTTTGAACAATTCGAAGCCATGAGAAATGGCACCACACGCAACAGGTGAACAAAGCCAAAATTCACCCTGTCGTTCATCACAGGGAAGACTAATCGACAGTGTTCAGGGAATTTGAAGAGCCCTATACCCTGGTTATATCGCCCTTTGAGTCAGACACCTATTGCCGGTGGTACCCGCCCCCCCCCCCCCCCCCTCCGAAAGTTTGACACAAAATACGCGCGTTTGTCTCCAGTACCGAAGCGAACAGTAATTTGTTTGTATTGTCATTGAACAATACGGATCACGTGCGCGGACTACTTAACAACTATTTCTTTTTTTTACGTTTGGGACATTTTTTGCAGCAATTTCTGTTTTTAATATTTTTTAGTAAACTGCAAAGCGTAATAAATACAGAACAACATACGCGTTCGAACTGTCATTGTTTGCCGCCCTCGATCGATTTTGGCGGAGGGATAATATTGATCTCGAAGCCTTCGGCTTCTCGTTCTATATTATCCCTCCGCCAAAATCGATCTCGAGCGATAAAAAACTGACAGTTCGGACGCGAATGCCGTTATCTCTATTAATAGGTTGAGATTAGATTCGAAATTCGATTCTCCTCGCATAATGATAAGCTATTGCATCATTGTTATTGTGTATTGGTATTTAAGGCTACTCTCCACGTCTACAGAAACTAGTGATCGATGACTTATAAAGGCACCCACAATACTGGTCAACAGAGACCCGGTATTAATTCAATGTCCCGACACTGGTAGTATACTGATTGTCACTGTTCGTAATTTTGTTTTTTTCTCGTGAAAATCACATTCTGAATTCGGCTAATTGTTACTTGAGAAAATATTTCATTTCAAAGCGTCGGGAAGCAGACAGAATTGTAAATACGCCCAAAAAGTCGGAAATAATAGATAAATAATTTCCCTGGCGATCAACGAGATGTTGGATTTCTCCCTTGAACTGCATCACTACTCGTCTGCTTTTGTAAACAACTGAAAGCTGATAGGAAAATTTAACGAACATGAAACAGCTTATAAACACAACTGATGATGAAATTTCGAAGCGATAAAAAGACTGGCGTAATAACTATTGGCTACCCCACTCCTAATATTGTTCGCACTTCGCCTAATTTGACACCGTTTCCTCCAACTAAATATCTCGTAACTGGCATTATCATGCTACCTGTTTAATTTGGTCAACCAACGTGCTCTAATAGCATCAGTTGATATTATGTTAATCAATAGGGAACCGGCTATCGGACTGAGTCCATATACTGCCAATGACCTGCACACCCCCTCAGCAGGGCGTCATTTTCTTTCCGAATTAATTTTTCCACCTCAAGTTTTCACCTATTTTCGTGCAAATAAAATACAGTTTCCTGATAAATATTCAAAATGAAGCAATTCGTATCTTTTAATTTATTATTTAATTCGTTTAGTGGAATGATAAATACGTTACAGGGCGTTTACTTGCCAGGTATGTCGTCATGCGAGGCGTAGCGCGATCAATATTAGGCGCAGCCCCCTCTGCTGGGCGCCATTTTGTTTCCGAATTAATTCACCCACCTGAAATTTTCAACTATTTTCGTGCAAATAAAAAACAGTTTCCTGATAAATATTCAAAATGAAGCCGTTCGGATATTTTAATTTATTATTTAATTCGTTTGGTGGCATGATAAATACGTTACAGGACGCTTACTTGCGGACCTACGGCCTTGCCTAATATTAATCTCACTTCGCCTCACATCACGCAATACCTGGCAAGTAAACGTCGTGTAACTTATATCAACAGAAATACTTAAACTGCTTTTTATCTACCACATGAGTCAAATTTTAGAGACAAATCTTCAGGTATTATAATGATTTTTGTTTTCCTTCCATGTCTAATGACCTTTTTCTTCTTTGCCTCAAGATGAACCGCAATATGTCCATAAAAAATAAACTAGTTATGGTATGTTCACACTCCCAGCTGAAAAATTGTCTGCGATTCACTCGCACTGAATCTCGCATCCTATAAACGGCACCTTAAGGCAAACCAACATGATTATTCTCAATGTTGTAAGCTTATAATGCCAAACCCGTTCCATTACAAATCCGGTTAGAGTAACTAGTTTAATAAATTCTTTCCCCAATGACCTTTGATATATTCACATCCTCGATAGAATCTACTCAACACACATCCACATTCATCAAGTCAAAATGAAATGAGACAATAGCGTTCTTCTCAATATACGTGCATCTTTGAGTCTCGTGAAAATCCCATTGCTTCCAATATCTTTCCGCTTCATAAGACAAGGAACAGTCGTAACTGATTCTATGACGATTGTATGTGAGCCACTCTCGACATAAAATTTATATTTTACGCATTATGTTTTAAACAAAATATCAAACGCTTTGTAAGCTGATTGTGTATCTCATTTTACAAGGCTGCCAGGATAACATGGAATAGAAAGACGCATTGAGTTGTAATCTTCCCTAGGTTCGTTGCAAGTCCATTATGTGCTGCACATGGGTAATTACATGAGGTAAGTGGGTGCTTGAATGGTGTCGGCAGTGTTCGCGCTGACCCGAAACTGTATGGCGCCAATTTTATTTTAGCAATTCTAGATATTTTAGTGCCACACAACTTTAATGTGAGGGGAAGTGGTGTTTTTTCGCTTTCTGGTCCAAATAAATTAATCGAGATTTGAAAAATGAACTGATAGTTATTTGAAGAGTGAACGAACTATTGGTCACGTATAAAAATCAGACAGAACTTGATTGTTTTGACGAAATCCTTAGAAGCCGAAAAGGGCGATCACCTAAGTAAAAATCTATGCCAATGATTCAATTAATGGTCAGGGTGGAAGCTATCGATACATACACCTGTTGTTGCGCTAAGATAATTACAGATTAATCGAATTACTGCTGTTAATCCGCTGGGCTTAGCGGGTCGCGGGTCGCGGGTCTTCACAAAAGGTAGCATTTAATTTAATTAGACAAATACTTCATACCGTCGCGAGTCACTCGCGACGGTATGAAGTATTTATGTAATCAAATTCTTCCTTTTGTAACGTTGATACCCTACAATGTTTTGTTGAAGAAAAAACAATGCCTCCTTGCAACTCACTAACAGTTAGCATTTGTCTTTATTGCCAGCTGACGATTTCCTTGAATAGAAGTTATATTTTTTTTTGTTTTCGCCATCTGTCGCGCCCTTCACTGCTAAAATGGCCTTTCCTTCTTCACATGTGAAAGGAAATGTTTTTGGTGCCAAAACGTTAGCCAACGAAAACATTTGTTGCAGGTGACTAAATTGCCACGCGACAGCATGAGCACTCAGAGTCGGTCGTTCTCCACCAGTTATTTCTTGGAAACTTGGAGTGTTTGTGGTGGACCATTCATGGTCAACAAATTTTCTGCTTTTCCATGGAATGGAGTGGATTGTGAAGTTTGGACAACTGTATTTGAAAAATACACAAGTTAAGAGGGACATACTGTCTCGAGACGTTAGGATGGGTGTGGAAGGTATGCCGAGACAAACTTGCGCGATGTTGACCTCTACAAGAAACGAAATCTGCTTTCGCTATCGAATCAATCTGATGCGACACGTGAGTTCCCCACATAGTAACATTTCAATGTTCAACCAATACCCCAAACATGAATGAAACTATTCACTCTTCCCCTCCTGCAAATACACAATAAGTCTCCTCTCTCCCTCCTCTCTCATCACACACTCTCTGTCTCCAGACACAGACGTTGAACGGGCACGTATTTCGGTCCTCATTGGAAATATTCGATCAACCAAGTCTTCCTCTTCAAAATATTAAAAGAAGTTCAATGGAATAATATAACTGTTTATTTCAAATGAATTATTGTATCGTCCCAACCATTTTGTCTACAATGGAGTTACCCAAGAAGAGATTTAAACGTCATTTTGAAACATCTCCTCAAATGAACAACTAACTGTGGGTGAACAGTAATTATAAAGAAAACGCAAAATATTTACTTTTGCCTCTTTTTGCCTACCATAAGGTTTGTTACATAAAATTAATCTGCTGACAATTTCGAGCGGTCAAGAATGACCCAAAAGACAAAAGATTAAGAAAATTCCTCCAATGTGGTATAAAAATATAATTACACAATATTAGTATATAACTACACAACAAAAGTGAGGGTTAAGTATTGCTGCAAAAATTTAATACTGATTATCAAAACAATTAAGTGATCTGAATCGTCGAATTCCGTTGAGTTGACATGACCAGATTAGCCAGATCAAACAAGTCGCCGTTCGCGACGCTCTGGTCGCATACATTTTAAACCGAGATTTCCTTTAAATTATGTTGTGATATTATTATTAGGAATAATTTATTTCTATAGGCCTATGTGGGAGCTGAATTAGATTACGACTTATCCTCTCAAAAGCAATCAATAAAAACTCGGTCATTGGATTTAGGGGGAATACCTGAAGTTTGTTTAGTTTTAAGTTTAAACAATATTTAGCGAGAAAAAAAATAATCATGAAATTATAAAACAGAGACATGTTACATACTTAGAAAATTACACAAAGGTACGGATAACAATAACTAGAACTATCACTGAAGGTGATTAATACACCCGCTTTGGGTTTTTAGAGGAATGCACTTCTGATCATGTAGGCGAAGGCCATAAGGAAATTGAGAATTTCATGTAGAAACCCATATTAAATCAAAGTTCAAGAGAGATAACCTGGTTAAAATTGTCGCAGATCAAAAATTTTGGAATATGCGCATGTTCACTTAGTAGTGATGATGTTTTTAGAGGAATGCACTTCTGATCATGTAGGCGAAGGCCATAAGGAAATTGAGAATTTCATGTAGAAACCCATATTAAATCAAAGTTCAAGAGAGATAACCTGGTTAAAATTGTCGCAGATCAAAAATTTTGGAATATGCGCATGTTCACTTAGTAGTGATGATGTTTGAAAGGTTTCTTCAAAGTCGGGTCTTTAATGTTGGAGGAGTTGCGCACACAAGAATTTGTTCGGACGGAAAGATGGACGGACGGACGGACGGACGGACGTCCAGGGCGATTCCTATATAGCCCCCACTTCTTCGAAGCGGGGGTATAATATTAAATCAAAGTTCAAGAGAGATAACCTGGTTAAAATTGTCGCAGATCAAAAATTTTGGAATATGCGCATGTTCACTTAGTAGTGATGATGTTTGAAAGGTTTCTTCAAAATCGGTTCTTTAATGTAGGAGGAGTTGCGCACACAAGAATTTGTTCGGACGGAAAGACGTACGGACGGACGGACGTACGGACGTACAGGGCGATTCCTATATAGCCCCCACTTCTTCGATGCGGGGGTATAATTAAAGCATCAATATTTGCGAATTTGAGAGTAGCTTAGTTTAGTCCTCACTAAAGTTTGATTAAAAGACTCATACTGCTGTATCCTGGTGCCAGTGGCTCAGTAGGTAGAGGTGCAGGCTGCAAGCCGAGAGGTCCTCGGTTCGAATCCCAACTGCGGCAACCGCGTTGTGTCCTTGGGCAAGACACTTCACCCCCCCTTGCCCATGTGGGGGCACGGTGACGTCGTGTACTAAGGCGTATTGCACGTTGATGGTGCACTTGTCTTCAACCAATGCTATCCCTGCTTGTGTGGAGTTAGTATATTGGGGAGCTGACAGTTGCTCGCCGTTGCTCGGTGGTTCTCTCCGGGTACTCCGGCTTCCTCCACCCGTAAAACTGTCATGGTCATGATTAGCCATTGTGCAGAAATATGTGACCTTAAACCCCAATAAATAAATAAATAAATAATCCTGGTGCCAAAACAAAATTGTTTTCCGAAACAAAATTTTCCTAAAATTTCACTGACTATTTGACAAATTATATCTTGTTTGACAAAGCTCAATGAGCTTTGTCAAACAAGATATAATTTATCAAACGCTTAGTAAAAAAGTGTTTAATATTAATAGTCATCTATTCTTCCAGAGCGCTGGCTTTAAACAAAAAGGTATCTGTATTTGAGTTCAGTTGGTTAGCAAAGCATGCTTGGTAAAGATTTTACACGGATTTTATGTGAACAAACAAGTGACGAGAAAAGAGACAGATTTATGTGAAAATGCATTAACGATATCGCGTTTTGCCAACGCAAAACCATTAAAATAAGAGGGTATACACTGCAGCAACGACACTCTGTCGGAAATCTAAAATCATTTCCGAGTAATATACTTGGAAGAATACCTTGTCATTCCACTTCATAATGCATTTAAATTACGACGTGCCATTATCACTTCCACCTATCTACGTCAGTTATATGGTATACGTCAACCTTATTCCTGAACTCGCGACATTTACCTGAGCTGATGTTCATTAACATATAATTGGTTTTTAAAAGCAAATGTCACTGCAATTATTACATCCTTGATCAGATAGAGCTTAGAAAACTGTATTGATGATACATAATGGGAACCCTCTTGTAAAAAGACAGATTTGATTAAATCATACGCTGGAATATTGTTGAAGACGTGTGAAAGAGTCATTTGCTAAATCCATTCTCTTCATTCGTTAAATGTTGATCGATCTGAGCCCAGAACATAGGGTATCCGAATACCCATGGGTACCTTAACACATTGCAGATGGCGTCCCGTTGCACCCAAGGGACGATTTTCAATCTTAGAATCAGAGGGCATATACCCTGAACACATGGGAACAGGGTGCTTTCGGATTTTTTCAACAATTGTAAAGTCATAGGTAGCAGTTGGAAAATTCTAGCCCAAGGGTAGGGAGGGGATGTTGTCTCAAAAGTTGGATGTTCAGCGGCCAGGGTGGAGATATAGTTGGAAATTCAGAGGGGCATTGCCTCCGCCGAACCAAGTGTAAATGTTTCGTGACATTTTACGAATCAGCGCGACTCAAATCGAATCCATCTATCGGGCGATTTCAAATACCATCGAACTTCCAAGCTTTGCAGGGTCCTATATTATTTGTATTTTCCGAAATGTAATCACGTTTTCATAAAACTGAACACACCTGTTTGATGCGCAAAAAGTCCGAAGAGATATTCTCTTATATCTATCGTGACAAACAATATCGAAAGGCATTTGCTAAACAATCCCCGTTTTCTTCTTAGGTAACATATAATAAATGCCATTATCGGTGAATTGTCTCTCAGGAATACAGCCGCCACCAACTATTACTTCTAAGGTCTCCGGAGGTAACTACCATAACTAGGGGTTATCACTACAATGATCAACGCCCATTGCTACTTACTAATATCTGCTGTCGTTCCTACTGCTTGTTATCACTGCATGGCCTCCACAATCATTCCTACTATTGTCTCATACTAACTTTGCTATGGTTTCTTTAACTGCCATGCCCATTACTTCAGTCTTCCTTTATAACTGTTAGGCACTAAAGCTACAACCAACCCCCATCCACATCTGTCCCCACTGCAACTGACTTATTTTATTGTACCATTACTATAACGCATTTGGTAGCCACTCACTATGACTGTAATTAATAAAACCACTTCACCTCACTTTCCATACCCGATCCTAAAAGAAACCCGGCTTCAGCATTCACGTTAGTAGTAAGTAATGTGGCTTTCACCCCCATTCGGCAGGATCTCATTGCAGGATCTCATGTGACGTCATAGTCACGTGACCTAGTGCCGTCATGTTGTGTTGCCATGGTAACCCACGTGAGCGGCCATCTTGTGACGTCATCTCCATAGTGATACGTGGTGTTAGTGCGCATGCGCAGCGCGTGTTGTTAGGGTGATACGTGTTTCCGTCGTCCATTTTGTACACTGGAGGTCGCCATCTTGGTTTCTATGGTAGCACGTGATTGCTATGTTACCCAATTGTTCTGCAATGGTACGGGGTATGTTCGGAGGGTGTGTTCGATTGTAGAAGAGTAAATCTAATTACCACAAACAACCCGACAATCCTTCCAAATCACCAAAATCCACCCAAAATCACCGAAATTGACTTTATTTCCCCAATTGATCGGCTTAGTACGTAGTGCTATAGTACTAAGTGGTACAAGGGGTGCATTCGACTGAAGTGGAGTAATTTTCTGGTTCGGATTTTCCCAGAATCCTCATTTAATTACCCAAATAAACCCGTCAAGTTGTATTATTTCGAATTCTTTAAGAATCCCTTTTTTTGGATCCCATGACGTTTTATTTCCCTATTAAGAGTAGCACGTAGTACTATAGGACAAATTTACCCAGAATCCTTTGCTTCTACTTGGAACTATATTTTTATAAATTCCTACACTATATTTTTAGTAACATCCTTAACTAACCCCCTAACTAATTGTTAGTGTCTATATTTAGCAATTTCTGGTCTATTCTTGTTAGTTCTGACCCTATTCCAAGTACTCTTGTTGTTTCATTTATATAACTAAACAATCAGATTGCTTCATCCCCCGTAATCTGTATGCAGAGTGATCTCCCTTGTGTATAATAAAAGCCTATATCCAATGGCCATATCCCATGGAATCCCAGTTTTGGGAAACACCCGTGGCCATGAGGGCTATGTAAAATCCCTCAATGAGTCCTCATTTATTATCCCTCATACCCTCATTGAATTTTGAGGTTATGGGGACCTTGAAAAATACCTCAATGAGGTATAATTTACTACGACTCTTATCCTCATTTCAGTATTTAACAGGTATATCCTATGGAATCCCATTTTGGAAAACGCCTGTGACTGTGGAATCCCTTTTTTGTCGTATGAGGCCATGAGGGCTATGTAAAAGCCCTCAATGAGTCCTCATTTTTTATCCCTCATAGCCTCATTGAATTTTGAGGTTATGAGGACCATTAAAAATCCCTCAATGAGGTATAATTTACTACGACTCTTAGCCTCATTTCAGTATTTGAGAATACCTATGGCCTGGTATTGTATTATTCGAGGATACCTATCGAGGATACCTTCTGGAGAATCCCCTTTTTGTCGTATGAGGCCATGAGGGCTATGTAAAAGCCATCAATGAGTCCTCATTTATTATCCCTCATAGCCTCATTGAATTTTGAGGTTATGAGGACCATTAAAAATCCCTCAATGAGGTATAATTTACTACGACTCTTATCCTCATTTCAGTATTTAACAGCCATATCCCCAGGCACCCCAATTTCGGCACCCCTTTTTGGAAAACATGGCCTTCGGCACCCCTTTTTGTCGTATGAGGCCATGAGGACCATGAGTAATCCCTCAATGAGGTCTAATGTAGACTTACCAACCGCTTCCATCTTGTCGCCAAAGCTCCACCGCCACTACTGGTCTATGGTCTATCTGTCCTATCATTAGCTTCTACATCAGTATTGTTCCATTGCGGTCTTGTCCCAGAACTATTGACTAAACTACCGTCCATTAATATTGACTTGTATCACTACTTCCTAGCTATATCTATCTCAGTCTCGACTATGACATTGATTAAGGTTGAATCAGATTTCCCTTGTATACATATAAGGCATTCCGTAAGTGGCCCAGTCCGTAAAAATTGGATTCCGTGTTTTGACATCGACACTCGAGGGTATTCCCTTCCCTATTAGAAAAGTTCAGTTCAATAGGTTGTAGTTTAAAAATTCAGATCACCTTTCGTTATATTGTCATGAAGTTTAAAAAATCGTTCAGTTCAAAAGGTATTAACATTGGGATATAGTTAAAAAATAGAGTTCATTCCGTTCAAGGGATTAATTATATATACATTCATTAGGGTTATCGTTCATTCAAACAGTTCAAAGGGGTTTTAATTACATAAAGTTCATTCAGTTGAAAACTTTGTTCAGTTCAAAGGGTTCATTCAGGTTTTTTCAATTTAAGGGTGTTAACCTTGGGTTATATTTAAGGGTTATAGTTCAGAACTTTGTTCAGTTTGTTATGGTCAATTCACTTCGATAACTTCATTGGATCTTTGTTCACGTTGTTCTGTTCCCATCCATCTTGGTTGTATTGGATCTTTGTTCACTACGACTTCATTCGAACAGGTGTCTTGTATCTGTTCATAATTCAGATCTGTTCAGTCTGTCCATCTAGTTCGATCAATCCGAGTAGTTTGACATTCTTTCACTTTCTTTTGTTTACTTCGTTGTTTTGTAGTGACTGGTTGTATCTGTTCAGAGTCTTGTAGTCATTGTTGAATTGGTTGTTATCAATCCCTTTCCATACCCTCGAGTGTCGATGTCAAAACACGGAATCCAATTTTTACGGACTGGGCCACTTACGGAATGCCTTATATGTATACAGTGGAAATCTGATTCAACCTTAATCAATGTCATAGTCGAGACTGAGATAGATATAGCTAGGAAGTAGTGATACAAGTCAATATTAATGGACGGTAGTTTAGTCAATAGTTCTGGGACAAGACCGCAATGGAACAATACTGTTGTAGAAGCTAATGATAGGACAGATAGACCATAGACCAGTAGTGGCGGTGGAGCTTTGGCGACAAGATGGAAGCGGTTGGTAAGTCTACATTAGACCTCATTGAGGGATTACTCATGGTCCTCATGGCCTCATACGACAAAAAAGGGGTGCCGAAGGCCATGTTTTCCAAAAAGGGGTGCCGAAATTGGGGTGCCTGGGGATATGGCTGTTAAATACTGAAATGAGGATAAGAGTCGTAGTAAATTATACCACATTAAGGGATTTTTAATGGTCCTCATAACCTCAAAATTCAATGAGGCTATGAGGGATAATAATTGAGGACTCATTGAGGGCTTTTACATAGCCCTCATGGCCTCATACGACAAAAAGGGGATTCTCCAGAAGGTATCCTCGATAGGTATCATCGAATAATACAATACCAGGCCATAGGTATTCTCAAATACTGAAATGAGGCTAAGAGTCGTAGTAAATTATACCTCATTGAGGGATTTTTAATGGTCCTCATAACCTCAAAATTCAATGAGGCTATGAGGGATAAAAAATGAGGACTCATTGAGGGCTTTTACATAGCCCTCATGGCCTCATACGACAAAAAAGGGATTCCACAGTCACAGGCGTTTTTCAAAATAGGATTCCATAGGATATACCTGTTAAATACTGAAATGAGGATAAGAGTCGTAGTAAATTATACCTCACTGAGGGATTTTTCAAGGTCCTCATAACCTCAAAATTCAATGAGGGTATGAGGGATAATAAATGAGGACTCATTGAGGGATTTTACATAGCCCTCATGGCCTCATATGACAAAAAAAGGGATTGCATAGCCACAGGTGTTTCCCAAAACTGGGATTCCATGGGATATGGCCATTGGATATAGGCTTTTATTATACACAAGGGGGATAACTCTGCATACAGATTACGGGGGATGAAGCAATCTGATTGTTTAGTTATATAAATGAAACAACAAGAGTACTTGGAATAGGGTCAGAACTAACAAGAATAGACCAGAAATTGCTAAATAT
This sequence comes from Pictodentalium vernedei, assembly GCA_031216915.1. NCBI lineage: Eukaryota > Metazoa > Mollusca > Scaphopoda > Dentaliida > Dentaliidae > Pictodentalium > Pictodentalium vernedei. Next base: position 314,841,928 of record CM062297.1, read on the forward strand.
AGACACTAACAATTAGTTAGGGGGTCAGTTAAGGATGTTACTAAAAATAGAGTGTAGGAATTTATAAAAATATAGTTCCAAGTAGAAGCAAAGGATTCTGGGTAAATTTGTCCTATAGTACTACGTGCTACTCTTAATAGGGAAATAAAACGTCATGGGATCCAAAAAAAAGGGATTCTTAAAGAATTCGAAATAATACAACTTGACGGGTTTATTTGGGTAATTAAATGAGGATTCTGGGAAAATCCGAACCAGAAAATTACTCCACTTCAGTCGAATGCACCCCTTGTACCCCTTAGTACTATAGCACTACGTGCTAAGCCGATCAATTGGGGAAATAAAGTAAATTACGGTGATTTTGGGTGGATTTTGGTGATTTGGAAGGATTGTCGGGTTGTTTGTGGTAATTAGATTTACTCTTCTACAATCGAACACACCCTCCGAACATACCCCGTACCATTGCAGAACAATTGGGTAACATAGCAATCACGTGCTACCATAGAAACCAAGATGGCGACCTCCAGTATACAAAATGGACGACGGAAACACGTATCACCCTAACAACACGCTCTGCGCATGCGCACTAACACCACGTATCACTATGGAGATGACGTCACAAGATGGCCGCTCACGCGGGTTACCATGACAATACAACATTGCGGCACTAGGTCACGTGTCTATGACGTCACATGAGATCCTGCAATGAGATCCTGCCGAATGGGGGTGAAAACCACATTACATACTACTCACGTTCGTCTTGTGTGCCTGTTTTCAAGAGTGTAACAATGGTAGACACCAGAAGCGATAATAAGCGTAGCGTCATGTTCTGATGGCGTAACCAGACACGGCAGCGTTATAGATGAGAAGTAAGACGAAGGGTGAGGTGAACAAGAGGAACCCATAGGAGGAACCCATAGCTGGTGGAGCTGGTGCAGGCAGTGATGGTCGCTTGGAAATGGTAGTATCGTTCTCCACAAGACAACTGAACATGAGCATGGCAACCAGTTGAGCAACTGATCACCACAATATGATGATATGGCGTAAAGCATAAATAATAAATAAATAAATAAATACTGAGAATTACTCATGACCCGAGCAAAATAACATAGGACGACACAGAAGACACAGATAGCGTCCCCTGCCTCTATGAAGTGACATGTACGATGGAACAAGAAGAAATTTTTAAAATACATTCACTACAAAGCTATTGCGAAATTAATACCGAATCTAGAAAAACAAACGAAAATAACATCCAGGATTCAGTGGCCTCGCATACCTTTTTCTACGGCCGTAATACTGCAGTTTCCGTAAGCAGGCAAGTGGGCGAAGAGTTTTCGTTGGGTCAAAAACATGTCGAGCTACGGTCGAAATTCTTTGTTCGTTTTGTAATCATAACATTTGATAGACATCTTCCAGTGTACTGCTATAGTGTACTTGAGGATACAGCTGTATACATGTAATACATGTATCACATAGGAGCTGAATGTCGTTAGATGGTGTTTACTTTTAGCAAAACACCAGGACCTCTTTAGGATTTCAGCACCTTCCCTGGCAATGAGGATATGAGTTATGGCGTGTTTAGCTGCCTAATAAGGTGTATCGCCGAGGTCAATATTATTTTGCTGAACCTCATATGACACGGTGTCCGCCAACTAAGCACATCATAACGTATTTTTTTACCAACCGCCCGATTCACTTTTACACCACCGACTGAACATTATAACCAACACGGCAACAGGAGATATCTTCAGTGACAAAAATACCATAACTACCTCAACTAATCTAACCAAACCAAACCAACATCACTAACAACTTAACAGCTTTCATCTAACATTAATCCTTGAACACTTAGAATGATTTCACGATCATAACTACCGTTTTTACATGTATACAACTGCAGTAGACTTAATATCGTTTCTACATTATTGCCAGACCACAATGATATATAAACTGTCAAGATAAATGCAGCATACCATCAGAGTTCGTCAGGAGGAATAAACTTGGGGCAACCTCCCCAAAGCAATATCAAAGTGGCAGGTTTTTGATGTGTGCAGGCCCTACAGTTAAAACTAGAAGTCCTGTCATGAAATGCTCACAAATAGCACGTCGATCTGCGCGTTAATCTACGCGTTATGACCATAGAAAGGCTATCAACTTCTGTACATATGGCCTGTGCACAAGAAATGTTTCAGCCAATGGACCTCCGGGTAACCCGGAGGTCCATTGGCAGAAACATTACCTGTGTTTGCTATGAATAACCAGAAGAACCTGCCGTGCTTTGGATGCCATTCGATATGCAACTCCTACGCGCAATTAAGCCTAGATAAGCGCACAGTTCGTGACAGGACTTCTAGTTTTAACTGTAAGGGTTAAATATGGGACTATTACAACAAAGGCGGTTTTTTCCACTCTTGTGCAATCAAAATGACGGGTCCACTTTCTTGGGCAATTTGTTACTGTCAAATCAATTTCCAACTTTAAACAAGAACTAATTACCTTGAAATCGCAAGCTAATTTCCAGAAGTCATCCAACGAAACATGTCAATCACCGAGCGGGCCCAACAACGAGGAGAAGGTGTGTGTATTGACGAAACTGCTCAATGTAGCATTGGGTGTAGGGCTGTCACTACAGGCAGCAGGAAACGTCTGTCGGTATGACGTCATATCTCCGGTGTTTGACGTCGGATTTTGAAAATTTATTCAACTTGTTATTGAGGATCATGAATGCGTACTAAAAGTTCCCCAGATTTCGACTTTATGCAGTGAAATGCAATATTGATGTTTTCCGACCTTCGATCGCCAATAACGTCATAGAGTTAACAATTTTCCGCCAATTTGGATAAAACTGAACCACGTTTGAGCTGATCTCGTCTGCTCGACGTCTGGGGTATTATTACAGCGCTGTATTATATTGTGTTGGGGGTATGACTGTCACCAGATGGGAGGGGGTAACGCCTGTCAGCATTGACGTCATATCTCCGGTATTTGACGGCGGATTTTCAAAACTTTTTCAACTTGTCTTTCGGGACCATAAGTACTAAAGGTTCCCTTGATTTCCACTTTATGCAGTGAAATTTAATTTTGACGTTTTCCGACCTTCGGTCGCCAATGACGTCATAGCGTTAACAATTTTACGATAATTTGGATAAAACTGCACAATATTTGAGCTAATGTATTGCTCTTTATGTTTGGGTTCTTATTTTATTACTATGTTTTGAAGCTGTTGGAGTAGTGATGTTACCAGGTGGGGAGGGGGGGTGGTAACGCCTATTGGCATTTACGTCATATCTCCGGTATTTGATGTAGGATTTAAAAAAAATGCAAGTTGTTGTTCGGGACCATAAGTACTAAAAGTTCCATTTATTTCAACTTATGCAGTGAAATTTAATTTTGACGTTTTCCAACCTCGATCGCCAATAAGGCCATAGCGTTAACAATTTGCCACCAATTTTGATGGAACTGCACAATACACGAGTTTAACTATTCATTTTCCAGTGTGCGAAATTTCTGTAGTGCTACGTTATGTAGTTTGTGGCGTAGGGGTGTCATCAGAGGGGTGGGCGTGGGGTCAAAACTTGAAATGACTTTAAAACGTTGAAAATTACGTTAAGCGGACGAAATTTAATTGTTGTAAGAAAAGACGTATATTGGACGTTGTGTTGGATAAACGTGCGAAATAAAAAAATATCTGAAGCAACTAGAAGAACTAGAAGTTAACTCTTTAAACTCTAGTGGCATCTTCCATGCCAGTACAATAGCAGCAATTAGAAGAGTCCATATTCATTATTTGGGGTACACAAATCAATATTTTCAGCGTGCAGCCTCGGGGCTGCACGTTGAAAATATTGATTGGTCTACCCCACACATTTACCGAACGGCCATCCTATTTAATGACGTTATGACGTATCATGTTGCTGGCCGGAAAAAAAACACCGGCCTCCAGGGTTCAGAATGTCAAGCCGATCGCTCCAGCGATGAACTCAACAGGGTGCCTGAATAACAAAAACCTAGATGGTTTTGAAATTGCAAAAGCTAATTTCCAGAAGTCATCCACCGCAGCACAAACAAGCCTTGATCGAGTCGGCCCATCCACAAAGCAGGCCAACAAAGAGGTTAAGTTGTCTGTATGTTTAGGAATATAATTTTATTTAATTTAACGTGCTTGGATTGAAAAATGTTTTTTAGGTTTTCGGATTTCCATCGCCAATAAAAAAAATTTAAATAAAAGAACATTGAAAATTTTCAAATAAGTAGAAAAAGGTTCGGTAGCTGTATCGTTTATAGATATAGAGTTATATGATAAGCGTTTTCAATGAAATATGTCAAAAAAGGCCGACCTTTGAAGTGACATAAGTGATCCCATCCCCCCCCCCCCCCCCCCTTGACGTCATATCAGCGTTCGGGTATAAAGGTTGAGAATTTCCTATGACGGCAATACATCCTTGGATATGGTTTATGTGGAGATTTCAGTCGCAAAATTTCGTAAGGCTGGAGCTGAAAATGACGTTGGAAAGAAAGTATAGAAAGATGTAGATAAAAACGTAAAATTGGCATCGCTGGCATCGGATCCTTTAATGTGAAATGACAAATTAACAGTGAACAATTGCAAATAACACCAAAACTGGTCTCAAGTTTCAAAGTTGTGTCATTTATATACAGATTATCATGATAATGTGCATGTCCTGTGATTTGTATCAGATTCGAGGTGGTGTCCAGAATGGGATCTTAGCGAGCCGGCTTTGCCGGCGAGTTGTGATCCCATTTTTGGACACAACCGAGAATCTGATGCAAATCACAGGACATGCACATTATCACGATAATTCATTTATCTAACAAGTATGTCACATAAACAGATTAAATGTTGGGCGAGAAATTTAAAAAAAAAACACCCATATTTCATGGAACTATATTGTTGTGCACTCTAACAAACAATGAGTAACGCGGTCACCGCAATTTTCAAAGCTGTGTTGTCAAATTATTCACTCTCGGTGTCTCGTCCTATGATGATCCGCTTGAATTTACGAGTGTGCGACGTCGGTACATCCTCAGGAACCGGGTAGGTGTTATTTTGAATTGTGCTGTGTCTATTTATTGTGTGTGTGTGTGTGGGGGGGGGGGGGGGGGGGCAGGGGGTGGTCATTGGCTATTAATAGTTCTGCCGCTAACTGTAAGGGATTTTGTTTTGTGTTGTAAGCGATCAGCTGAGTCGATCACTGAAACGCACATACAATGCATTCGTGTGGCTTTTATGATAGCCTTTCGCGTTACCGGATGCGAGTCGTCCAATGATACAGAATCAGAATGACTCGTCAATATGATACGGAATCGGAACCCCTTTTGTGATACGTACCGTTTCTCGCGGTTTTCAGGCCAAAATCTATTTGATTGTTAGATAAAAATAATGAGCAACGTGAACCCCAAGTTAGGGCTTTTAATGAAAACTGTCAAAATTTGCTCAAATGATGAAATAATAGAGCCGGTGGTATTAACATCATAAGTAGGGTGTTTGAAGTCAGCTTTTCACAATTCTTTCACCTTTGTGTTTGGGACCACGAGCACTACACTGTCCTAAGATTTAAGTCCGTGATGTGAAATTTAATTTTAATTTAGCCCTTTTACTGTCACGCCCACTTTAGCCATATATGGAGGACGTCTATGTACGCATGTATGCGAGGAAGTTTAATAATAAAATGTATGACGTATTTGTAACCCTGTCACCTGATTAATTGACAATTAGTCAGATGGCAGGTTTGATCTGCGCTTACCAGAACGTACAGATAGATAATCATCATAAAATAGGTGACAATAGTCGATTTCGGCAGCGTATGTGTTAAACTCCGTAAAGTGAAATTTAATTTGGACATTTTCCTGCTCTCGATAGGCATTTACGTCATAGCGTCAGCAGTTCTCAAGCAATGGTGGTAAAAATTGACAATATTTGCCTTCAGTTATTCGCCTAGCCACCTCTAACATACATGACGTGCTATGTTTTAAAAACTATTAAAAAAAAGTAGGGGATATTTGACAAAAGTGAGATATATGAAGAAATATATTTATATTTCATCAAAACAACAGTTGAGGCATTCCACTGTGACATCTGGTGAATGATTTCAGCGCCAGTTATGTGTCCAACCACTGAGCAACAGAAGACATGGACGGTCAGTCAGAGAATTTACCACATTCAGTCCAAGACCTCAATACCTTGTAAATCTCCTCGGTTCGCGAGACAAGCGCGGATCCGACGTGGCATACTCCTCACCAAATGCCCAATATCAGCTTGACTGATGTTATTCCATTCTTCCTGCAGTACAGCGGCGAGTTCCTAGACATTGGTAGGGGGGCTGTTGGCGTTGGCGCCTGTCAAGCATATCCCAGACGTGCTCGATTGGTGGACTTAGTGCTGGCAAAGGCAGTGTAGTGATGTTTTGCTCCTAGAGGAACTCTGCAGTGACACGGGCCCTGTGTGCTCTTGCATTGTCATCTTGGAAAATGAATCGACGGCTGTGACGTCGCGTAAATGGCACCACATGAGCTGCTAACATGTTGTCACGGTAGTACTGCCCTGTGACACGCCCTTGGATGATATGTAATGCTGTTCTGCTTGTCATGGCTATGCCTCCCCACACCATAACCGATCCACCACCAAAACGATCGTGCTGCCTAACGGTTGCGTCATGGTATCGTTCGTTCTGCCACCGCCACACTCTGTTTCGCTTTGCTGCGATGTGATCAGTCGAACGTGGAATTATTCGAGGTCGTCGAGCGTACAAATTCCCGCTGTGTAAGCGATTTCGGATAGTTTGATCTCTGACTCGCACATCTGTCACTCGGTGCAGCTACTGTCCAATTTCTGAGGCACTTTGATGGCGGTTACTTAATGCTGTGGTTCGGATGAAACAATCCTGGTTAGCAGTTGTCGCACTTGGACGACCTGACCGACGTCTGTCATCAACATTGCCTGTCTGACGGTAGCGTGACTACAACCTGCTAATCACCGATTGAGTAACGTAGAGAATTTGAGCCACCGCAGTCTTCTGTTGCCAGCTTCCAATATGCCAACGGCACGTAAACGTTCGTCACGTGTCAGTCTTCGCATACCTCAAAAGTTACGTTTTGACCAGGAACTATTGATGAGCGAGTTTATATCAAAACGTACCCCACAAACATTAACGCGGCGCTCGTGCGAAAACCTGCTCGGAGTTTTCGTGGGCCGGTGACATTCATGATCCACACTAAACTTGGTAACATATTGATGTGTCAAATTTGGCGTATCCAATTCCATTTGCCGAAAATATCAACATCAGTTTGGATATCCCTTACTTTTTTAATTGTATAGTTTGAGGTAGGATTATGAGCAAAGGGGAGAGGTTACCGCAGAATTTGTTTATATCATATCTCCGGTATCTGACGTCGGATTTTCAAATTTTTCCAACTTTGTGTTTGGTACCATGCATGGCTGCTAAAGGGTCACATGGTGAAAACTTTCGAAAGTTGAATTTCATTTTTACGTTTTTTGTACCTCCGTCACATTTGACGCCGCAGCGTCAGGTTGTTGCGTCAATTGTGTCACAACATCCTACCAACTATCCCTTGAGATGTGTGTTTATTTTTTGTAGGAGTATCTTTTGCAGTTTTTGGCATAGGTTTGTCACAAAAGAGAGGGGATGTAAAAATATAAAGTGACGTAAACACGTCGAATAATGCGATCGATTACATTCAAAACTATCTCTCCTATTTTATTTTGTCAGTTCTATAACATACTAAAATTTCATGAAAATAGGACAAACTTTAATTTTTACGACGTCCGACAGTATCCGCAACGTAAGTTCAAACGAATATATCGCCAGTTAAAAAGTGATTGCATTTTTAAATATGTTGTTTAGTGGAAACTACATTTTTAAAAAAATGAGAAGAAAAGTTGAATAACGTGATGGATATTAAGACATTCTAACGTTATTTTTGGCAAAGGTTGAACTTTGAAATTGTGACAACTGTAGTTAATAGAGAAATTTTCAAGGTTATAATGGACGAAATTTTATAGATGTATGTATTACTACTAATGGAGAGTTATGTATGTTAGACAATCAGCGTGTTAATGGTAAAATGTCCAAAAAAGGCACAAATTTGAGGTGACGTTAAAACGTAAAAAAATGTATAAGTCGAAAAACTAAAAAAATAAATATCTTATTTTTTTGAGCTGTAGAACATACTAAAATTTTATGAAAATCGGCGGCTATTTCATTTTTGATGACGTCGACGTCAATAACGTCATCCGAAAAATCGGCCTTAACCGTTGCGAATTTCCCAGGTCGGCACAACATTTTTAGATATGTTTTTATCAAAGATGGGATTTACAAAAGTTGAAAGTGGGATGCTTGATACAGACGTTGAAATTAAAAGTTTATGAAAAATGCCTAAATTGTCGCTGTTTAGGATAAAGGCATAGAATGATAAATTTAAAGCAGCCACGAGAACTAAATAGTAAAAGTGTTTAAGTGTGCCAAATTTTATCAAAATCTGAGAAGGATAATTACCCTACATCGCGCTGCCTAAAAAAGCCCCACGAAAAATCTAACGGTCCCAACATGTCATTCCAACTTCGTTGGATGATTTAGAAAACTGGCTGACGATCGCTATGAGTCACCAACTTCGTTGGATGACTTAATTACTGTGGACTATAAATTCTCTGTCCAAACAATTTGCTTTAACCCTTTACCCAACGTTACGGCCAGAAAGATCCAGCGCTATTCTCAAAAAAATGCCAATTAAGTTTCATTATTTTTTTCATTTTTTGTCTCAAAAATATAGGTTATGACCTCTCGTTGAAATCGTTCCAAAGAGGGGTCATAACCTATGTTTTTGAGACAAAACTGAAAAAAATTAGTTATTCAAGAATTTTTTGCAAGTGTCGTCTGCTTTTCATGTTAGGTAAAGGGTTAATAACTCATTGGTGATTGGCAGGCAAACCCTAATTGCCCTCTTCCTGACAGATTCCAAACAAAGACAATGATGATGCTCACTTAGAATTTCATTTTTTTTTCTCAACTGACAATCGCTTGTGTTTCGGTGTGTTAAAATGTTCAGTTCTGAAGAGCCTTGAATTCATATTTTGGAAGCGAAAAAGAAACAGGAATACTAAATAACATTTGAATGGTGATTTTTCGTGTTTAGTGCTTTAAAAGCGGATTTTGCCAAGGCCAGTGAGAAGAGCGGAAGAGGCAGAAAACTGGGCCCCGGGACCTTCCCCAGGAGGAGCAACATATGTTGCTTATTGCATTGGTTTAAAAGCCCCTACTCCCCCACCCTCAATTATTCACAGATGAAATGTGAGGGGTCGTTCTGTTATCTGTATCGTTTCCTTCTTTTCTCATTCGAGGCAATGGCGACTTCTTCAGCCATCCTGGGGAATTTTCCAATTTTGCACTGGAAAAAGGCCGCGGTCGATCATCATGTGTACGGCTATCTTCTCCTCTCAAATTTTACCCCTCTTCACTTCAAAACTATGGCTAGAACATAGCTTGGGTGGATCAAGGCGCCATCTGCAATGACACCACGTAAAAGAGACAATTAACCCGCCCGAACCGCGGAACGTAAATAAGCGTGGGCTCAGAGCTCGCGATCCAATTGTCGACTCCAGATTTAGTATTTTACTAGGCTAAAGGTTAAAAATCTCTTTATTCCGCTAAGGAGAGGAATGATTATTTCAAACTGGATGAGATTGGGATCAGCAATCAAGTAGTTCATTCAGGTTCTCACGCGATGCTTTTTGTAATGTTAATTTTGTTTGATCAGTGGCAATAATTGCTCCATTTACTGATCAACGCCGTGTGTGCATTTTCTCTGTCATTAGTAATAAGACAAATTACTGACACGGTCAATAAAATATAGAATCTCCAATACTCAAACAAATGACATGTATGTGTTTGTTCAAAGATTATCTCACCGAGATTTTGTTCGATCTAAAACATTTTAATGGACATTTCACTTATTTCCATTGACATAGCATTGTGTTTCTGTTATTTTGGGGTTTTAACTCAGTAAGGCCTAAAAAAATAAAAAAATCTGTTTCTCAGGCCCTCCCGCATGGTCCTTTTGGCCGCCACGTGCTCTCTTTTTATAACCAATTTAAACTTAAAAAAATAAAAATTGAATGGTTTATGTCTGATATTTTACCCAAGTTAAAACAATTGATGAATTTGTCCCTTGAGTGCAAGAAGGCTTTGCAATGCTTTAGCATTGCAAAGTCTTCTTGCACTCAAGGGATGAAATACACCACCACCGATGCTATTCTGTAGATTATGAGGCCTAAAACTTGAACCAAGAACATGAACTTTTGATGGCAAAAAAGTAATTGCTGAAATAAAAAATAAAATAAAAAACCGCTCGCCCGCATGCAATTTCACAAATAATGGCCTGAGAAACAGAAGATCTACTTTGTGTGGCCTAATATACAATTATTTTCAGTAAGGAAGTGTCCAGTCAGCTTTAACTGATTTCATGTTATTGAACACGTATTTATTTCGCTGAACAGATACAGTCTGAAAAATCAAAATCGGGTTGTCAGAAACTTAAAATTCGTTTAAACTCAAAGTTATGTCTTTTTTCGTCGAAACCATTGCCTATGATGTGAAACTACTGTCTGTTTCATATGGGTCGGGGTTTTATACTATGCCACGTATCTCCAGTTCTGTTTGTTATTCAATTATAAACAACCACTCAAATTAAAGATTAGGTGAACGAGCAAATTTTAGCATTACTACCTTATCGGTGGGTCTTCATTTTCCCTTCATTTCTCTCGAAAGCTCACCGTTGTTGTCATTTAACGCCAGAGCTAAAATGTTTGTTTACCAACGATGTAAAGGATAGCACAATCTATTTTCACGTGAGGTTTTCGAATTTGTTGCGAGGAGTTGTGTTTTGATGGATTTGGATACAGATCAAACACAAATCTGAACCGTTCCACAACATCGGTATGTTTGTTACAAAATCCGGACCTGAATAAAACTTACGATCACACGGTGTTGACCGTTTCTGTAAAATAAATAAAATACGACGAAAAATAACTGTAGAGGCTTTCCAAATAAAGTTCACACTGATAAATTTTGTAACAGCTTCAAAAACATTATGCACGAAAGCAGAACTGTGAATGATTTGATAATGTTTTTCTTTTTTTCTGCCTAAAATTCCTTTTGCGAGAAAAAATCCTTCAATGGGGTCGAAGTTTATCGCCAGTGTTCTGGTTTTCACCAGACCAAAACACTGATTTCGACAGACTACTGATTGAATAACCAAATCATGTAGCGTTCTTAGTTAGTTAATTACTGGTGTTTAAAGCCACATATTTCTGCACAAAGGCTAAATCATGACCACGACATTTACTGGTGGAGGAAGCTGGAGTATCCGGAGAGAACCACCGGTCAACGATGAACAACTGTCAGCTCCCCCAATATACCAACTTCACACATGCATGGTTAGCATTGGTTGAAGACAAGTGAACCATCGACGAGCAGTACGCCTTATGCCTTAGTACACAACGCCACTGTGCCCCCCACGAGGACAATGGGGATAAAGTGTCTTGCCCAAGGACACACCGCGAACCTAGGACCTCTCGGCATGCAGCCTACACCTCTACCAACTAAGCTACCGCGCCACCATGTACCGTCTTTGCACCCAACGCGGATTACTTATCGAAAAATCAAGCTCTAAAGTATGTTTCAACCAGAATACCAGCGTTTACTTCCATCTCGCCAAATGTACCAAAAGGAGGCCTAAAACAAAATTCCCCTCGAGCCAAAACTTCTCCCACAAAACTATCAGTGGACTTTGGGTGATACCCCTCCCCCCCACCACCACCACCACCACCACCACCACCTGACGTCCACACCGGCACTGTCCTACCATTGAACTTAGTAGAATAAAATAATAGCTGGCTGCAGTTCCTCGATCATACATCGGTGACTGTCTATAGGATGCTCCCGAAAAATGCACTCCACCTCTCCATGTGATATATAGATACACGCTCCAATTTTTCACTGTTAGTGTTAATGAATTGATAGCCCAAATTCTTTGAAATCTGGGCGGAGCATACGTATAGCTTGAACTAGTTTTAAATGATTAACCTGACTATTCAAGACGTTACATATTTCGACCAACACCACCCCCCCCCCCCCCCCCCAACGCCATAACCAGCTCAGTAATATTAAACTCGGACTTCGCCAAAGTAATTTGTGTCTGTATTTTACATATGTTTGGGGTCGTCAGCGTTTAATACCATTCATCGTTAGAAGAAAAAAAAATAAAATGTAAAAATGTAACATACTTCGCGAGGATAGGTTCATTTTACGCTCGTAAATCTTATCGTAAGTACTGTTTTCAGTGTGTGTATTTTATCTCTCTTCCACATTCCTTAGAGGAAAAGTTACAACGTCTCCATTGAAGAAGAGCAGAAAGTCTCAAATTTTGAACTTTATTGTCAGGTCAAAGCCAGTCTAAAAGGGCGGAGGCCCCCTCCCCCTACTTTCAAGTTCAGATATCGTAAGCATGCATGTTTTAATTAGATAATTAGCCTTTGGCTATTCACAGTGGGATACTTCTCTGGCATAGTACTATTCAGAATAAAATGTCTCCATGCTATCTCCACAGTTAATTAATCACGCAACGACTATAGCAATTATAGATTGATTCCAATCATCACGGTTATCAAGTATATTATTTCTAGAGATACGCTTGATAGAATATGCATTGGCGCACGGCGCTTTTATCTTCAGAAATGTCGCGTGCCAATTTTAGGCATCTTGAAATGTTGTTAGGATAGGGCATAAAGTGTGGAGAACTAGCTAGTTCAGGGAGACTTGGGTTCGGCCGAATAGGAGACGCCATACAGGGTCTCATGCGAGTGGAAGTGCTGGATGTAGGAGGGCTACAAGCCCGAATTTAGTGAATAGATTACGAACCTACGTAAAGGGTAAGTTTAGATGTCGTTATCGAGGATCGCCTCGCACCTGTCTCAAAGTGTCTGTTATTGTATTGTGGTATTAACCATTTGGAACGCAGAGGTTGATCGCGTAGTAGCCTGTTTTAGTATCAAAGTGTTGTGAATATCGATGCAAGGTCGACAAGTGACAATTCGCGCAAGCTCGAAAGCGCATTTTGAATTTGTGAGTTCTGCATGAACTGTATGTATTTCAAAAGGACAGGAACATTCAAGGAGAGTTCTGTCAAAGGACACATGTACAAGGTATGTGACGTTGACTTGCTAAACTTGCCGACAGAGTGGATGAACCGAATCCAGATCAAAACTATGTTGTCACAAGGTAATTAATATAGCTAGTCGGGATCCCCGTCAGTCAGAGCTGCAAACGCGCACAGACGGAAAAGATTAAGACTCGGTGTTTTAAGGTCCTGTTGCGAGCCCGCGACAGTGCCATTTTGAAAGTGTCCTATAGCGCCAGTACAGGGCTACAGATAAACTGAAATTGATGAAAAACTGTTAACCCCTATGTTAAATCTTCCACCTTGTTGATCAAATTGTTAAATGTGCTGAATGCAAATAAAATAATCGTTGCTACTTTATTCATTGTTTCTTTTCCGCAGTCTAAAGTGATTAGGAATCACACCTAACGAGAAACGAATCTATATTTCGAGTTCACTAGGCAAGGAAGAAAATCATAGTGCGGTCCCAACTCTACTCGTCGAGCCGAGTTTGGCCCGTGCCCGGATTCCGACCCTCATTGTTAGCTCATCCCCAATATATTTAATGGCGAGGCTAAACAACCCCATGTCATCCATCCCTTCCCCGTGGATGAATGTGTTTGACATTTATAAACAAAATCTTCGAATATGAAGCAAGAATAAATAAAACTAATCCAAAGGCACATGGCGAGAGGGGTGAAGCCAGGGGTGAGGTATACCGCCGTGGTCAGCGCGTTTCTTTGGGGAGCTAGAAAATAAGCTTTTTTTAAAAGCAAATGGTTTTTATATTTTGGGAGGGGAAACACGAGATATTTATCCTCTTGGGTGGGGGTGGAATGTAGGGAGAAAGTTAAACGGTTACATCGGAACTAATACATATCGTTAATTGATGGGAGAACTATGGGCGTGTGAGACGAGGATGGGGCGGTTGCCACCCCTCTAGGTCCAGAAAATTCAGCTATAAACGTAGCATAGCTGAATTAGATTAAGTATGTTCACGTCCTGTTATGCGGTAGAAACGTCACGTTCCTCGGTGACGCACGCGTTCGTTGTCGCGAGGGTGGGGCTCCACGGAAGAGACCCCCCCCCCAAAAAAAAAAATCAAAAAAAATCAACGTCTAGAACTTTCAAAATTCGAAGCACTATTTGAGTAACGGCAGTAAACTTCACACCCTATCGTAGATTTCGTGAAATACTTCATGGAATGCAACGCAAACAGTCAAAATTACATCGTGTGCTTGCGGTGAGAGGTACATTCAGGAGAAGCAAAATTTGGATAGCAGGTAGGGGTTGTCTAACAAAACCCCTGTTTTTTCTAGCCTAATATCTATATTTGTTTTATTTCCAACCCCACCCGTTCCCCAGTCTAAGTTGGATTTTAAAAATTGTTTCAATGTGAGCACAAGTCTTTCTGAAATTAGTTTAATCAGCGCCAGAGTTCTTCCACTATGCCTATATACGAGTGGATGGAGAGGCAAATATTCCGTTTTATTTTACCAGCGTAGCACCAACTAACAGTGGATAAGCCGCCATAAGCGGAAAATACAGAAACCGGAAGTTGGATCTCGCGAGGGGTAGAATATTTTGCTCCATCCATTGGGAGTGGTCTCACTGGTCTGGAGTGGGTACTGGGGGCGACCAGAGCACCCCCCCCCCCCCCCACACACACACCAAAAGAGGTGAAACGGTAAAACAATTGAGAGAAGAAAAAGTTGAATACGAAGAAAGAAGACATCCAGATATTAGACTATTTTTATATGGGCCTATGAGCCTCACCGTTTGGGCGCCGATACCGACATTTTGTGCCCGATGCCGATTGGATTCGGAGCGGCAAATTCAGTTTCGTACGCAACCACACACATGTGCCGATGTCAATGAGTTCATATATCAATTTTCTCTCCGACAAGCGCACCCGGTAAAAAGAACACATAGGACCATAGATCTGTTGCCGCAACCGCAAACCTGTGCGCTTAGCTTTACTTACACGCCACACGGCACAGGCCTATATGTCCAAGTTTTGAACTCTGGAGTGAAACGAAATCTGCATAGTTTAATAATAGAGATTCCTCATCGGAAATTAAACGACTTGACATAGACAAACTGATTGAAGATTTTGCAGCACTGAAGGCAAGGGAGGTTTCACTCAATGATCATGTCCAGTCTTTTCACCGCCCGCCAAATCTACCAACACTGCAGTTAATTACAACTAAATTTTCAAGAACCCTAAGCTATGAATTATCATCTCGACTGTCTAATATTTCAGCATGCCTGTGTTACTTCCACTGGGTCCAGTGCAGGCTCATTAGTGTCTGCCACTCCACCCCCCCCCCCCTCCCCGGATATAAATTTTGACGATACACATTCACAATAATTTTGATGATACTATCAGCGTGATGGTATTAAAATGTAATTGGGCAAGGCACTTAACCCCGATTGTCCACATAGGTGCACGATGGCGCCGTTATTTGTACGGTCATATGTCTGGAAACTAGCTGCCCGTCATATGACCGTAAAAAAATTCAACCATCATTTGCCTTATTTTCCCGTAAAAATTACCATCAAAATAATTACGGTCAAAATGACCGGAGGCAGAGTTCCAGCCATATGGCCTTTAATCAACTGAAAACCATAATTTTATTCCAGCCACCGTTAACCTCATTTTACCTTGAACCATTAAAAGCATATGGGTATGCCGGCCTTAGCGGAGATCCGTGGCCACAAGCCATAAGATCCATCGAATATTGGTGACGCAGTACGAACAGTCTGCTATTCTGCATGATTGCCGAAACAATTATACGCATAAAAATTGACGTTATTTGATTTCCATGTCCAAGACTGCAATGAACATGATTCACTTGGCCACAAACTTACAAATTGATAGTAATACGTTGTTGTTCGTCTTCAAAAGCATCGGGCGTCCTTCTTGGAAATGGCGACTTCCAGAGTGGCATATGGCAAGGCCGATCCCATAATTCACCATTTGTACCGCCGTGCGACGTAATTGGACAGCGTGACGGGAGAAATACGTTCATTGGATCAAATTCGCGGGTTTTTGTACGGCAACACCGTTAAAATTAATTTACGGCCTCGAGACCGTTGTATTTGACAGTCACCTGACAGTAGCTAACCGTAGAATTACGGTAATGTTTTACAGTGATGCATTTTAGGTTCTCCAATAATTTTTTTGAAAATTAAGCAGTTAAAAATAAGAGGTTATATCCCCCCGCCCAACATTCTTAAATGGATTTCTTGCTGTTTAGCAGTGACTTCTAAGCATTAAAAGCAAGAACACCCCTCCCGCAATCCAGGTCCCCACCCTATCCCCAGCCCTGGAATCTATCCAACCCGGATTCACGATACATTCCCCTTCTTTATTATTGGCACAGAAATCAGAATCTTGGTGGGGAATCCGATATCAAAGGACGTGTCAATGCAAAAAATTAAAACACTGTCTTTTAGGCCATGTTTGGGCGTGGGCTTTCCAAACTCAAGAAATCCGGACTCCTGGGCCAAACCGAAAGTAACGGGCCTGGGGTTACTCTTAATCAGTTGCACCCTCCACACGTATTTTCATCAGGCTTGTGTCGACTCTGTATATATATGTGTAAATGTTGTAGTTAAATATTGTACCAACGAGAATAAATTGTGGCCAAATGTGTAATATCTTGCGTATATTGTGTTCATATTCGATACTATTGTATTGGGGAGACAAAATCAAAACTACGATCTGAGGAAAATTGAATATTTGATAATGTAACATAGTGCTGTTCTTCTTTCGCCAAGTTTTAGTTTGGTTCCATTTTCGCCAGACGCAAGTTTGGTGCCGTTTTCGCCAGTTGGTATCGTTTTCACACGGAGCTGTTTTCGCCTGTAGGCTTACCCGTGTCACACAAACAATCATAGCCCATATTGAGGTCGGAGGTCTATTGTCGGCAAGCCATGACAAATATGGAATACTGGTACGGCATGTATTAATTAAATAATTTGCGTCATAACTACAATACATGTATATTTTATTTATTCGCTAACGAGTTTTGAACAAGACTTCAGTTTTATTTCGAGCCATAATCACGACTAACTGATATTCCTACTTCGTTAAAACACGCCTTCTGCAAAGGCAAGGCGTGAATATTTAAATTTTACCTTTTCTCAAATGGACCGTCCCAGTTACGTCACTTGTGCATTGTTGCAAAATGGACGCTCTTCCGAAAATACACTCAAATTCTCACAGAGAATTAAAAAATCCGTTCATATAATTTTCGAGTGAGCTACAATCACAGAAACGTAACGACGGTGAAGTTAAATATATTGCAAGTAATAGGGATCTGAAAACTAAAAGATATATTCTTTATTTTGTATTATTCCCGTGTTTATTTACCCCCTGTGGGTTATGAAACAGACAGTAGTACGGAGTAAGAAGGGCTCTGTCCTGTTTGAAGTCATATGACAGGGCAAGGGTTCAAACTACCAGACGAAGAGGAATTTGGAGCTGTTATGATCGGGAACCATTTTCGCCGTTTAATCGTTGATCGCCTCTTTTCTAGATTCAAATGGATATAATATTCCAGTTGACGGAAAAGCGAACCCTTAAGGTTGGCTTTTCCGACCAACTGAAATATTCCATCTGATAGAATTTAAAATACACAAAACAATAATTTGCTTTCGGTCAGCGTAAAAAATGTTTCTCTATCAAGACTTGATTTGTCTGATGTTTGATGACATTACTATTAGGTACGTTTGTTTCCTAATATTATGAATGATTACTCACCACAGCTGAACAGTACTGCCACCGTAGAGTGGCTACATTCCACGAGCGGGCAATATTTCCATGGATACAATAATATTAGACTCCAAACACTAATAACAGGAATAATCATCAAAGATTTACTTAATGAAGCTCCGGGTACAACCCGGTACCTAATAAATTAAAATTTTGCTGATGATAATTTTTATTACTAGGTATACGCATGCGTGGACATCACTACCCACGCGTGGATTACGACCAATCCACAGCGACTGTAATGTAGCTTAATGATTACGACGCACAGTCCCACTACCTTGATGTTTGGTTAACTGGAATTTTTATTACTGGAGCCAGAGAGAGCATGAATTCGGTGACATCATATTTCATCAACAGTAGTATGCACGTAAACTCCGAGAAAAGTGGGGAACAAACTACTCATAACAGCGTCGAATTTCTTATAGAATTTAAGAGAGAGATTGACCCATACCTTTAAATTGAAATGTATGTGACGTGATAACCGCAATACGTATGATGAATTTTAGAGTTCTAATAACCGTGGCTGTCCAGAAGATCTGATACGTACCAGACTAATATGTTTTGCTGTCCTAGTCTGTAGATCGGGAGCTGCAGAGCTGAACTGGATAAGCTGTGAAGCGCACTTTACCGAGAAACACGCACTGAGTGTAGTCTCAATGAGAAAGATCGAATTCCAAAAAAGCAAAACATCAAGAAGCACAAACAAGTTTACAGCTAATGGGCAATCGGGTTATGACCGGAAGTACAAAAACGGAAACCTGGTTCTACTTTTAAAAATGTGACAGTTTCATAATTATCCTTTTGTTAGGTAAAGTATCAGAGAAATAAAGTGATTAACTGCAGTCAATTCAGAAGCAGACGCTCTGAAACATCGTTTATTGCACCGCAACTCTGGCAGTGAAAAATATTTATTAGCAACAGTATTCTATTAACAGGAATCTGTTCATTTCCCTGTATTGTTGTGATGAAACGAGTATTTAGTCTATTATATTTTGTTTGACAGAGTTTATTGCGTTCTGTCAAACAGGATATAACAGATTAAATGCTAATACAAGAAGTGATGAGGCAAAAGAGGTCTATAAAGCTAGGCAATTCAGTGGTTGTTCAAATAAATTATTAATAAATCACAACATTTCTTATTGAATAAGCCGAAAGGTACTCTACAGTACAGTCATCGTAGACTGGTCGTAATTCAAACGTGGGCAGTGATCCCCACGCATGGGTTTACCAGGTAAAAAAAAATATTATCAGCAAACGTTTACTGATGAAGCACAGGGTTGTACCCGGTGCATCAATAATTTAATGTTTGATGATTATTTTTATAATTATCCCCGCATTTTTTTAAAAAAATGGGGATACTGTGGTGATCTCCGTCCGTCCCGTCCGTTCTGTCCGTACGTCCGAACTTCATATCACCAAGACTTTTTAACTCGAAGCATTTAAACTATGCTGAGGTGTTCAGGTAGCACATGTAGATGTGCATAAAGGGTTCGGAATTTTGATTTGGCCCGAAGTGGTTCCAGTGGAACCACTTTTATTGTTATTGTTAGAAAATATTTTTCCATTGAAAGGCTGCTGGGGTTTTTAATTCGAAACCTTTAAACTATATTAAGGTGTTCCGGTAGCATCTGTAGATGTCCATAAAGGTTTCGGAATTTTGATTTGGCCCCAAGTGGTTTCAGTGGAACCACTTTTATTGTTAGAAAATCAATTTCCGGTGGAAGGCTCCCGTGGGTTTTAATTCGAAACGTTGAAAGTGTGTTAGTATGTTCTGGTAGGGCGTCTAGGATTCAGATTTTTGATTTGACCCCATGTGGCGCCCGTAGCACCACTTATGTCGTAAGAGAATCGATTTCCGGTGGAAAACTCAGGGGTGGGGGGTTAATTTGAAACGTTGAATATGTATTCGTATGTTCCAGTAGGGTCTCTAGATGTTCAGAAAGGTTTCGGATTTTTTGTTCTGCCCCGTGTGGCACCTGTAGCACCACTTTTGTCGTTAGAAAATCGGTTTCCGGCGAAAGGCTCCTAGGGGTTTTAATTCGAAATGTTGAAAGTGTGTTCATACGTACCAGTAGGATGTGAAGATGTGCATAAAGGTTTTGGATTTTTAAATCGGCCTCATGTGGTGCCCGTAGCACTACTTTTGTCGTTAGAGAATCGGTTTCCCGCGAAAGCTCATAGAGGTTTTAATTCGGAATGTCGAAAAGTTGTTCATATGTTCCGGTAGGATGCCTAGATGTGCATGAAGGTTTCATATTTTTGATTCGGCCCCATGTGTCACCCGTGCCACCACTTTTGTCGCTAGAGAATCAGTTTCCGGCAAAGGGCTCCTGAGGGTTTAAATCGAAACGCTTAAAGTGTGTCCATATGCTCAGGTAGGTTCTCTAGATGTGCATAAATGTTTTGCAATTTTGATCCAGCCTCATGTGGATCCCATCGTGTCACTTTTATCGTTAGACAACCGGTTGGTGGCAAAATGCTGCAAGGGGTTTTAATTCGACATGTGGAAAGAGTGTTCATATGTTGCGGTAGGGTCTCTAGATGTGCGTAACGAGTAAGGATTTTTGATTCGGCACCATGTGGCAGTGGCACCCGCAGCGACATATTTGGCATTAGGGAATCAGTTTCCTGCGAAAGGCTCCTAAGGGGTTTAATTCAAAACATTGAAAGTGTGTTCATATGTTCAGGCTGGGTCTCTAGATGTGCATAAATGTTTCAGATTTATTTTATATAATACCTTTCCATTTCTGTCTTTTTCAGGCATTAACCAATAATCAAGAATGCAAATGCGGAGATATACTATAGTGGGTTTTGCACACAAATGACACCATCTAGTTTGTGTTTGGAATCCAATATTATTGCGTTGGCAGAAATGTAGCCCATCCATGGAAAGTGACCAGTCCACATAGGCTGTACTGTATAGTCTGTATGCATTAATAGTTCATATTTGTACTTCAGTTTGGTAAATGGTTTGATGTTATATTCAATTCATAAGATTATTAAAATCGGAGATCTCTAATTAAGTGGCGGCTCTAATGTATTAATACAGGTAAATAAGAGTCACTATAAGAGTACAATTCCATTTCATCGGTGATCACAAAATCCCATTCGCATTTTGGACTCCCAAGTATCAACTCCGATCACTGATCAAGACACACTGCTAAGCCCGGAGACAGCTTTTGCCACCACTTGGAGTAGCCAAGTGCGCAAGGGAAAAATTCACTTTATCAGTGAATCTTGAGATAAGCACAGAATCGCCGTCCTCGGAGAGGTGAAGCACCTTTCGTGAGGGATCTTCTCCGGTACTGATCACCCTTCAAATGATTCGGACTTGCAAGCGGAGGATGCAGCTAACCACCGAAGCCGTGAAGGAAGGGGACCAACAAAAGAAGAAGATGAAGAGAAAGACGGGACCTTCCGCCAGATGACGCGATGCCCGCCGTGTGACGGGTTTCATGGAAATGAAAAAGAGGTAAAAATAAGAAAAGGAGTCAAGTGGAGGCGTTGAAAGTTCACTCCCGATCGTTCTACATCCAGCCTCACGCAAGTGGAGGGACCCGTGGATGTCGGTACGCCAGGAGGCATATTAACCTCCGGCTCATCTCTCACTTCACTCGAAGAGAAGATGGAGGAGGGAAATCTGTCTTTGGAGCAGGGTGTTGCTTCAAACAACTAGCCAACCATCCCACCAACCCTTCTCCAGCTTCTCCCAACCAGCGCACCGAACAGGAAGTGGTCGCCGCGGAGTCCTTGGACAATATCCTGGGAGAAGAGGTTACCGACTTGGAAGATCTCTCCAGAACAAACAGAACCATCTACAGATCTTCGTCAAAGCGGGAGCGGATCGGGAAGGTATGAAGGCAGACATAACAGTACTCCAAAAACATTAGTAAAGTCGTCAAAGGGATCACGAACTCATATCTGCATTGGATAATTCGCCAACAGTACCCGCGAGGACTTGGCCTTACCAACCGAGCATAATACAGTAGCGCACTGGGAAAAATACAAAACTTTAAGAAACATTGTCAATAATATGAAAACAATTTGCGAAAAAAATACTATGATAACTTGGACGAATTACCAGTTCCAAACACAGAACCGAAACACTTTTGACACATCATTAAATCGTTTCTCAATAATTTTATGAGTATGTCTGAGATCCCTCCGTTCCAGCACATTTCCGATTCTGGGATAACGATTATCGAAGATGATGGCGAGAAAGCCGATTTGTTAAATGAAACTTTCCCGTCGAACAGTAAATTAAATTCGGTTAATTATTGTCTACACCCTTTTAGAACCAGATGTGAAAATGAAATTTCTGAAATAACCATTTGTGAAACTGACGTATATAACATCTTGGCTACATTAACTGTGAATACGGCTAGCGGACACGATGGCATTGACCATAGCATACTTCAAGAAACAAACTCAACTGTACAGAGACCACAGTTTCTTCTGTATAAAAATCACTCGACTCCTGTGTTTTTCTTTGTGAATGGAAACTTTCACCAATATTCAAGAATGGGGACACCAAAGTAATGGAACGATTAGTGTTTAAAGCAATCCACTCCCATTTTACAACTAATAACCAGTTATATAAATTTCAATCGGGTTTCCTCCCCCAGCACAGCACATTATTTCAGTTAACAGAAGTTTTTCATAGTTTATGCAATGCTCTAGATAAAATCAAATTACATGTGGAGTATTCTGTGACATTTCTAAAGCACTTGACAGGGTTTGACATCGCGGTCTTCTTTTCAGATTAGAAGAGTTTGGTATATCAGGACCTCTTCTCCGTTGGTTTGACAGTTATCTTTCCAATCGCAAAAAACGGGTCTGTGTGAATGGTTGTTACTCAAGGTACGAAAACATTGAATCCGGTGTTCCAAAGGCTCAGTGCTAGGCCCCAACTATTTCTCGCTTATATTAATGGTATTTCCGAAAATATTAAAGCAATTACTAGATTGTTTGCCGATGATACTTGTTTAAGAGCCACAAATATAACAAATACAATTAACAAGGATTTGCAACAAATAAATGCATGGGTACAAAAACGGTTAGTAACTTTTAACTCCCAGAAAACGCAAGTGATGCTTTTCAGTAGAAATATTGCTCCTCCCAACATAATATTTTCTGATTCCACTTTATACATAACTGATCATAAACACTTTCCAGTCTGACCTGTCTTGGAACAAACATATTAATAATATCTGTAAACGTGCAAATTCACGACTATCCCAAATTAGGAAGCTAAAATTCACTACGAATAGGTCCACACTTGAAAGAATGTACCTGTTTTTCATATTACCCATACTAGAGTATGCTAGTCCGGAATGGGGTAGGGCGCCTTTATACCTACTGGAACGTATAGATAAGATACATTATGACGCCGCTGGTATTATTTCAGGAGCAACACGTTCCACTCAGAAAGAATGTTAACAATTGGAATTAGGATGGCATTCACTTGAAGAGAGACGGCACCTCCACAAGATGTGCTTATTCCCCAAGACTGTAAAAGCCCAAGCACCCGACTACCTGCAGGATCTCCTACATCCACGATTTTATGATATATCGACTTATAACTTACGCTACGCGTGCGATTTTTCCCCATATCACTTGAGAAACGATCTGATGAAACTCGTTCTTTCCCTCAGCTCCTGGTCATTGGAATAACTTAAGCGATGGCGTCAAGGCAATAAGTTCAACGCAAGCCTTTAAAGCGCACATTTCCCCACCTAAAACGAGACCTCCATCTTATTTCAATTTCGGAAAACGCAAACTGAATATCCTGTTCTGTAGATTACTTAATGGTTGTAGTGATCTTAGCTTTGACAAATATTCTAACTATATCAGTGACTCAC
Organism: Pictodentalium vernedei; assembly: GCA_031216915.1. Classification (NCBI taxonomy): domain Eukaryota; kingdom Metazoa; phylum Mollusca; class Scaphopoda; order Dentaliida; family Dentaliidae; genus Pictodentalium; species Pictodentalium vernedei. The sequence continues at coordinate 314,865,760 of CM062297.1, forward strand.
CTTACTATAGATGTGGAAACTTTAAAGAAGTCATTTTTTCTGACTCCACGAGGTCTCGAAACTACAGATAATGCCAGTTCTATTTAAATACAACATAACTCATGTTGACCAACTACTTTTTTGGAATAACATTGTTGTCGAATAATGAAAATGAAAAGATATTCAAAAGCTGTGCAAAAATATATTCGAGACACCCAACGTTTCTCTTTTTCCTTGATCTAAACTAAAGTATAAATGCATTAGATTAAATGGTCAGTCAAAGAAAAATGTATAAAGTTCGTTTATCACAACTGTCCACGGATGTTTTTCTTCTTTTTTGGGACATGGAACCCATGACTTACTGCTTGAAAAAGACTTCTAACTCAACACGGCCTTACATCACAATGACTCCTTTATGTCTGAAGACAAGTATCTCCAAACTTGGTTTTAGAAACTAATCCGTAATGAAAAAGTGTATCTCCTCGCGTCAGGCAGAGAGATAACCCCTGTGCTATCGTATTCCATCTTTTCCCGCGTCCTCGCTCCTCCTCTTTCTCTTTCCTTCTCCCTTTGTTCTTCTTTCACTCTCTTTCTCTCACTTTCCATTTTTGTTATTTTTGTAAAACAATTCTATCAACTGTTTTTGTTTGCCATGTAATTTATGTATTTCAAATTTGTATGATAGGAGGGTAAACTAAATTGTTTAGTACTTGTCCTCAATCCAAATCCAACTTGCACTAACTGTAGCAAATAAAATATGTTTAAACTAACCGAGACAGTCTCAATGCACCCCTTCTACTTTATCAACGTCAACAAAATCATTATCCCCTTCACAACCACCACCGCCCAAGAAGAACGGGAGAAGACACAAACGCAGATAAGTACCACATCATTTTGCTCCATTGTCGAGTCCAGTCCTGATTCGTTTCATATCTTCACATCAGGAGAGGGTTGAAGAGGGCTTGGTCCACACCGTCCTTACACACCAAACCATTTCCTTGATCAAAGGACAATGCAGCCCCATGCCAACCCATTATCATCTGCCACTACCGGATGCATCACAGTTTGCTTCCAACGTAAATATATGCTATGTTTCCAGGAAAATATAATAAAGCACATGGATGCGGTACATGGGGAGTGGATAAACACCAAAACCCCCGTAGAGTGAAATTTCCACGCATACAGTAGTTGTCGATTCCTCTGATATTACATAAGTCCTTTTGTAGCGTGGTCAGGCTAATGGAAAACCCATGGACCTACCTGGAAAAATGCATTTTTCTTGTAGGTATAATGACTAGATGTAAGTCAGAGGGAGGCCTCAGAATCCATCTCAAGGGTTCAAAAATTAAAACGTTTTCCCCGGGGAAGCCCTCCCCCATTGGACCCCTCGCCATCGAGTGGGAGATACCCCACTCGATGGCGAGGGGTCAAGTGGGGGAGGGCATGTCGTGCTGCAACCCCAATGCCAGTTAGAAATCTAACTTTTCACCCAGGGATCGCGTTGGCTCAGCGGCGGTAACGGCATTGGACTTCAAACCGAAAAGTCCACGGTTCGATCCTCACCATATGCAACTGCGTTGTGTCCTTGGCAAAGGTATCTAATCCAGATTGGTCCATGTACGGGCACGGTGGCACTGTGTACTAATACGTACAGCACGTTGATGGGCACTCGCCTTCAATCAATGCTATCCCTGATTGTATGGAGTTGTTGGCACGTTGAGGATTCTGACATTACTCGCCGCTGATCGGTGGTTCTCATCGAGTCCTCCGGCTTCCTCCACGCGTAAACTGTCGAACACGAGGTGTCCCAGGCTGTCGTAAGCGTCGTTAAACCACAATAAATAAATAAAGTGATCCTCCACTGAAGACCCCCAGGTACATCCCTGTTTGTCCCTCTTGTAAAAATATCTTTTATCCTTGTTTCTCCGTTTTACAAGTGTGTTTCACATCTTCTATTTTGTTGTCAACTCCCAAATCGTGTTGTTACTAACTACTTTTCAGTTATTCAGTTATGTCTGGTAAATTTAATTTTAGGCTGGTCTTTATGAGTTGAGGGCGTATTGAGCATACCTGTGGGAATCAGTTAATATTCACAGACTTGGCCCAAAAGCTTTTGCAAAGCAAAATGGTACTTGTTGGACGTTCAGTTGTCATTTTTGCACTTCGTCGGGTAAGGTTGTGTTTAGGTTAACTCCCTGAACCCACGAAACTGCTTTAGCGGTCCAGAAACATGATACTTCATAATTTCATTAAGTAGAAGGCTGCTAGGTTAATGTGTGGAGTAGACCAATCAATATTTTCAATGTGCAGCCCCAAGGCTGCACTCTGAAAATATTAATTAGTCAAACCCTACAGAAAGAACATGGACTATTCTAATTGCTGTCATTCAACTGACATGGAAGATACCACCAGTGTTCAATGGGTTAATATATTCATTGAAGCTTAAGATAACTTTTCAGCGTCTATGGCTATATCATGACTGCAATAGAGTGCTTACTGGAGGTGTTTGTTTTTATTTTCTTGGGAATTTAGTACTGTGTCAGGTAATTTTGCGTATGTTTTATTGATGTTGAGGTTATGGTCATCATGTATGGTTATATTGGAAATTAAGGTCACTTTCAACAACTATGAATGCCAGCCACACCACACACACAGTCATTTTAAGATATTTAACCTTAGGGTTGGGCTGTACGACTTAAGTTTGATTGCAGGTTTATTTAAATGTTAGTGGTTAAGGTCATTTTGAGCATCTATTATATACTCGCCCAAAAAAGAAAGTGTGCATTGCAGAAATTGATCAAACTCCAAAAAAATAATTTCGTAGGTGTAAAGAGTGTTAACCTGTTCATGAATAAGTTATATTGAACACAAAAACAGCTTTCCCCGTTAAAATTGCATTAACGTTAAATGACGTACTGCACGTTTGTGAAAAGGAACGTTTTGCACGTGGAGAGTCTGAAAATTCATGCAGCAGTGTGAATCCTTGGGTATTTAAACACTAAAGTAAGGCCTTCCTATCGTTCGCATTCAAACTTGCGCTGCTGTTAAAACGACTCCACATTAGCATGCCAAGATTGACAATGAATCAACGTCTCCTTGCCCTGGGAATGATCAGAGCTGGAAGAACACACAGAGAGGTTGCCCAGCATTTGAACTGCCACCGTAACACTGTAGACAGGCTAGTCCATCGACATGCACAACATGATGACGGTCGAGACAGACCCCGCTCCGGGAGACCCCGAGTTACCACTCCTGCACAAGATCGGTATATCCGTGTCGTCCATCTCCGGAACCGGCAACAAACGGCAACGACGACAGCCAGGAACATCCCTAACCTGAGACGGATACATCCTCAAACAGTAATCAACCGGCTGAGAGAATATGCTTACGTCCTCAAAGACCTGCAATTCGTCCGATTTTGACGTTACGTCATCGTCGTGCTCGACTGCAGTGGTGTAGACAACATCTCAGGCATCCCTTACACAGACGGCCGCCAGAGAGTGTACAGACGTCGAAACGAACGCTACGCAGATCCATGTGTCGTGGAGCGAAACCGTTATGGGGGAGGGTCTCTCATGGTGTGGGGTGGCATCACTGCCCGTAACAGAACTGAGCTGGTCATTATTGATGGCAATCTCAATGCAGCCAGATATCGTGATGAAGTGCTTACACCTGTTGTTGTTCCATTTCTGCAACGTCACGGCCCCGGCGTCATTCTACAGCAGGACAACGCCCGACCCCACGCAGCTTGTGTTGTTCAACAGTATCTGCAGCAACAACAAGTGGATGTTCTTCCCTGGCCCGCAAATTCGCCCGATATCTCACCCATTGAGCACGTATGGGACGAAATGAAACGTCAGCTACGCCGGCTTCCCCATGCACCGTCAACGATTGTGGAACTCAAAAGACAGCTTATCAGAATATGGAACAACATCCCACAACACTTCCATGCTAACTTGTTCGCTTCCATGAGGCGTAGATGCACAGCAGTAGTCGATGCAGACCAGATACGGAGTGTGTGACTTTTGTGTTTGACCCTTAGTGTCTTTGACTCTCCATGGCACCAAGAGTATTCGTCGTAGCGTAATGAAATTTCTCGTGTTGATCACAAAGTGATTCATCTGTGATTGAGTAAAATTTTCATGAATGAAAATGATATATATCTTTTTTTAGTGTTATTGTTTAGCATGCACACTTTCTTTTTTGGGAGAGTATATGTTCTTCTACCATTTGCGTGCTCTACTTTTCTAAATCCCGAAGCAGAAGGACACGGTATCCAACAAAGTAGGTCTGCAACTTGTCAGTCTAAAATGATGGTTCGTTGTTTATCCAAGGTTATTGTATGAATAAAACGTCATTAACCCTTTACACAAATAGTCTGGGAGCTGACAGAAATTTATATTACATCTTGAGTACAAAATGTTCGAGTGCGGAAATCCATCGATAGTCGTTTGGAAACCCCTCGTCATTGATTAAGTTTTCCAATTGGTGCATTTGATAGGGGCCGCTACTTGAAGTACGCTCCAAAATTCGATTAAATTTCATATTGAGTGCATCAGTTAGACTGGTGAGAAAAGTTTTGTTTAGGCACTGTGATTGCAGATCTGACATTCTAAAGTGCCGAGTTTTGGTGCGAAACATATTTAAGAACGGCCTAAAGGGCCCAACCGACCTACCTTGACATTTAAATCACATTTCGAGTACATCAAGGAAACTTTGTGTAAATATTCTTTAGACCTCACTGATCAATGATCTGTAGTTCTTAAGTGTTGGATTTGGTACAGAATCCATTCAAGAACAACCTGTAGAGAGCGCTATTTTTATCGCGTTTATCATATCTCAAGTGCATCAATGAAACGTATTCAAGAACGACATAATATTTAAATCACATTTCGAGTACGTGCTTAAGGAACCTATATTTCAGTTCCTGTTGCATGCCTAAGAAACAGATATGGAGTTATATTATAATCATAGCAATGATGTCCCTACACCCAGGCATTGTATTCTCTATGTTTCCGGGAAGCTCACAGAGAAGAAACCACGTTGTTACATTCTGCTCTTTGGTGAGAAGAACTGGAGTACTGTGCGGGCTGCTGCTGAAAAAGCCAAGCGAAACTACAGTTTGCGAAATCGGTTTACTATGGTACGGTTATCAGTTTGCCATAACATCCCTATGCGGATGATGGATATCATGCAACCTGCTACCAGAAATTCACGGCCGTAACGTCCACAGTATTTGATCTTGGAGATGGACAAGCTGACGCCAATGAGAGTGTGCCGCATCTACGGTCTACCGTAAGAACAGATGATAGTGCTGAACTTCATCATCTGGAATATTCCCTGCAAGTTGCCTTTTCTGTAATTCGAAGAGGAAGAAGAAAACAGGCGGGGCTATTGAACATGTAGGATCATGTGAAACATTAGGGGCAAGAAAGGCAGCTGGAATTCTTCATGATGAAGCTATCATTTCAAAAGTTGTTAGGACCCGGTGGCGAAAGAAGCCAAATATCACTACACATGAAAAAGCGCACACATGCTTGCATCCAGTAGAACATCTAGTATTGATCCGAACGCAGGTGACATTTTGAAGGAAAAGACAATTGCTGTTAGAAATATTCCTGAGTATATTGAGAAGACAATCATTGCTGGCAAACGTGCAGAACTGTTGACTGCCGTATATGAATGTTATCAGGACTTCTGTTCAAGTGCTTATGAGTCTCCCATGCATAGGCACAGTCACGTGTGAAACCTCACAATTTGGGTCCAAAGTTAAGTTGCAGAGCCCAGCAGGGACGAAATTTGGTAGTACCCCTTATAAAGCAGAAATTGCTTATCATTCTCTACGTGTAGCATATGACTACATAGCCTTCGAGGAACCCTTAACAAAGCAGGTTTAATCTTGCGCAAGCAGCTGTTAAATGCATCAAAGAGGATCTACCACAGAATACTATATTGAATGATGTCAGGGACGGAGACACAAGTGTACCACTATTAGTGATGAAGTTCTTCAAAGTTCTGTACTTGGGTAATATATCTCACCAACGTGGAACGCAGGCTCGACGTCGCATCGAGTCAACAAGTCAGGATGCATTATTCTTTGCGCAAAAAGGCCGCGGAAAGCACATCACTCTGGGAATGGCTATAAAATCTATCACTGGTAGCAAAAAGATTGTTCAAGTTCTTAACAGGTTTGGTCATTGTCTCAACTATTCTTGCTTGGAGGAACCTGAAACGGCAACAGCTGAAACTATCCATGAGAGAAAGCAAACATGTTCAGAGGGTACTTCCAATGGAACTTGCCTTAGATAACTTTGATGAGTTTACCCAGACATTGTCAGGGAGCGACACACCCCATGACACGAAAGGAATTCTGTACCGAAACTTGCCATTTGATAGGAGCAAAGGTCACCAAGAAGAGGAGGTCACTTATTGTCTCTGACACCCCTCTTATGCCCTATTGTGGTGTCCCCAAAATGGCAGCCTTCAAATATAAGAACACATCTGTATTTAGCCTACCTGACGTATCGATTATGGCAAGACATCTTGACGTCGTATGGATGATGAGCCACGCTTTGGAGACGGGTGTTCTTCTCCCATGTGGGTTGGTATCAATTCCAGCTTTTACACGGATAAGTTACCGAAATAGGAGTTGCGGTATATGCCAAACCTTAAAGAGCCCCTCACCAGCTTACCGTAGTGCGACAAACCTTTGAGAAAAGCCTGTAGTGTGCTGAAGAATGTGATCAACGGTATGATGACCTATGTCCTTAACGCGGCTAAATCAGCTATGGAAATCCAGTTGACAGAGTCTCCCAGATTTGACAACAGTTTCATCATGATAGGTATTTTCCACATAGACATGGCATTTTTCAAGGCAGTTGGCAAACTCGTTACTGAATCAGGAGGGCCGGACAGGCTAACTGAGATTGGAATCTTTGCCTCTGACTCTTTTAATGGGTTCCTCACGGGAAAAACTTAGAACGCTGCAAATGGCTCCATCCTCTACTTGACCTTTCCTTTGAAAGTCTGCATTCTAGGCATTTCTGTGATTTCAAAGAAGATCTTCACTCCTGATGTCGACGATGCATGAATGTATGTATAATTTCTTTATCACAGAGTTGTTCGAGACGTTTTCTGCTTTTAGAAGAATGGGTTATATGTTATAGGTACAATTTTTCCTTTGAGAGAAAATGATGATCCATGAATGCCGCTGAAACGGTATGTGCTACGGTTACCACCAAAACATTATTTAATCGCATAATGGTAGAGAATAAGAAGAGGAAAACTAATTTTGGATAATGAGGGAAGACATATGCAGGTGTGTGAGTGTGTGTGTATGGGGGGGGGGGGGGGGGTAAACTAGGTCTCTCGCCCCTGGGGGAGTTTACAGTAGGTAAATTTAGTTTAGCCCCCATCCATGGGGGGGGGGGGGGGGGTGATCAGGTGGGAGTTATCGTAACATGCCGTTATATTGGTAAAATCAGTTTAGCACAATATGGATATTGATACCAAAAAGTAGTTGTAGATATGTGTTCATTATACATTATTGTATGGCAAAATCTTTTCCAAAAGAGCATAGCCTCCAAAGCATGTTAGTGTCGTTTTGCAAGTGCTACTTTCATGTTTTGGTGAAAAATGTGCATCTAAACTTAACAATTATATAATAACAAGATTTCCGAGGGGGTTGGGCTCCATTATCGGACCGCTATCAGTAATTAGAAACCCAGCGGTCTGTAGGGCTTCTAATCACTGTTAGCGGTCCGATAATGGAGCCAAACGCCCAAGAAAATCTTCTTCTTATTATTATTATCAATACCGCTCCGCGGTACTTTGCATTTAGACACAGTGTTATCAGTAGGATTGCTGGGGTGACCCGTTAAATATTCACAAGGAAATTAACAGTAACAACATTTATTAAAGATAAATTTACAAAATCTCCTTGACCACTGTCGTCAGCTATTCAGTTGTTCTTGTTTATGTTACAGTTGATCGTGCAGTTATTTGACGTAGCTGCCTACATGATGCTCCAATAATTGGCCTTCTGTGATGGATTATATGGTTGAATATTTGAAGTACATTGACATGACTTTTATTACTTATTACTTATTATTACTTATATTGACGTTTATCGTCTGCAAACTGTAAACATAAACAACGCTTCCGGAAGTAGGTCATGACGTCATATTTGACTCCGGGCTCCGGACGATAATGGCTATAAATAGCCATTATCGACCAGCTGGAAAATATGCACCTCCTTTTATAAGTCTGTTGGGCCTTCTTACCGTCTATGTAAATTACTGTTAATGTGTTGGTAACGCACAAAGAATTGATAATAATTGATTTTTTATGGAATACACAGTTGAAAGAAAAAATATTCCATCAAAGCTCAAATTTTAAGGCACGGTGTTTTAAATATTCTATGACATAAAAGAATTAATTTACTTGGAATATGAACGCAAAGAATAGAAAGGATTTCAGCACCACAAAATGACGATGCAGAATTGAGGGGTGTAATTAACCCTTTGAACTCTAGTGGTATCTTTTGGCAGCAATTAGTAGAGTCCATATTCATTATTTAGGGTAGCCCAATCAATATTTTCAACGTGCAGCCTCGAGGCTGCATGTTGAAAATATTGATTGGTCTACTCCGCACATATATATAACAGCCACCTTATATAATGACGTTATGACGTATCATGTTCCTGGCCGGAAAAAGGGCCGCTAGGGTTCAAAGGGTTTATGCAAATTTGATATCTGATAAAGTTATTTCACATCTGACTGGTTTGATTACAATTACCGACGTTTAAAATAATTTTTCATCATGATCTCCTCTCAGAAGTGATCTTTTTTTCCAATAAACAAAACTTTGGTCAAATTTGACCTCTGACCTCAACTTATGTGGATTGTGCAGTAAATTAATAAGAACTACAGATGCTTGACCAGTGAGGTCAAACGGACATTTTCCCCAAATTTCACTGATGTGTTTATATGTATTTACTTATTTATTGGTGCTTAAGGTCACATACTTATGCACAATGGCTAATCGTGACCATGACAGTTTTACAGGTGGAAGAAGCCGGAGTACCCGGAGAGAACCACCGAACATCGACGAGCAACTGTCAACTTCTCAACATTCTAACTCTGTTCAAGCTCCGTTCAAGCAGGGTTACTGCGGTTGAAGACATGTGCACCATTAACGTGCAGTACGCCTTAGTACACGTTGTTATCGTGCCCCCATGTAGGCACCCTCTAGCATAGAAGTCCAGCAGTCTACCACTGAGCCATCGCGTTCCCACTGATGTGTTTAATATGCGACTTAAGCTGGATAAAAATATATAACGCCTCCTACTGCTTGTTCTTAAATGGGTTTTGCACCACATTTATCACTTAATAACTACAGATCTTTGATTAGTGAAGACCAAAGAACATTTCCTCAAAGTTTCATTGATGTACTCGAAATGTGATTTAAATGCCAAAGTAGCGTCCCCTTCAGGTCGTTTTAAATGCGTTTCGCACCAAATTTGGCACGTAAGAATGTCACATCTGAGATCCCAGTTCCCAATGAAACTTTTGATTCATGGTTTGACTGATGTACTCAATATGTAATTTAAACAAATTATTGGGCGTACTTCAAGTAGCGCCCCCTAACAAATGCACTCATTGGAAAACTTAAGAATCAGTGATGGGGGACTCTAATCAACTATCGATGGAATCCCGTACTCAAACCTTTCGTACTGGAGCTGTAATACAAATCTCTGTCAGCTCCTGCATTAAAAGAATCGATCGCATCCACCCGCGTAATTTTTAAATTAAGCAGTGGAAGAAACTCCAAAAACGCCAACAAAACCATATCATGTGATCCCTCATTGGAACGAGCTCGTTCCAATGAAGGGAGGGGTCACACGAAATGGTTTTGTTGAACTTTTGTTGAAAAAGTTTAAAAATCAAAAATTCAAATAATAAATGTTGATATCCTGTGTGTTGGGTAAAGGGTTAACCCCCATTACTACCCCAAAATAAGTACACACTCTAGCAATGCGCTGCAGGACATTGTGTATTGGCCTTTATCAGATAAGGACATATATTATTTCCTATTGAATACACCATGACTTATCTCAAATGGTAATTGATCCTCACGAGCAACAGATGTTGTGATGCAAACAATTCCCATGTGTGATGCAGTATACCATCATATAAGAATATGAGATCAATTGCGTGTTTCATATTGCCACGTACTGCCAGCTGCTTTAAAACGAAATCACGCTGTCTGTTGTGCCTTTTTATCATTTTTAAAGCCTATGAGAATCTATACAGCAAAGTTTGAAAGCTTTTCGCAAAGGGAGTCACTCTGGGCCTGAGTAACCCGATTGGATTTCCTATAGTAAATATTTTGCAATTGGCGCCAGACTGAAACACTTTCTGGGAAGCACTTTAGTCACAGGCATAAATCCTGCGGTGTTGTTTGAGTGCAGAGTGGCTTCCCTGGCAATAACTGTACTATAGAAAATTTCCTAGTGTTTTAAAAAACTGTTTGTGCCCAGAGAGGCTCCCAATAGTTCAACCAATGCTATTTGTTGGCGATGACAACACCTAAAGGACAACACATCCATCAAGGAAATATTCCTCGACATTATTTTCTGTAAACCCTCAATTTACATGAAAATTCCACTCTAAGAACATTCTTCAGAGTTGACTTACACATACAGATGCCCATTTGCTTCAAATCACGATGACACACTGCCGCAGCTCGTGAAAAAAGAGACTTTATTTTTCGGTGCAGCGTGAACTCTTTTTCAGCCCTGTCACTCTGGGGTATATTATTTCTGTGTCAAACGGCTTTTTTGTTGATTGTGTTCACGTTTTTTTGAGGAATGTGTCACGAACGCCAGCAGCTAAGCTTTGATTTCAGGGGGATCCATTTGTTTCTTTCACCTAAGACAGTATTACGCGTGGATTTTACGACCAGACCACGGCGTATATTGTTTTTTAATCGTGCATCTGTTTCTCTTTATGGCGTGTGAGTTTGAGATGGTGTTGGTTATTTATTCTTCATTTGGTTCAAATTATTACAACCATCAGTTGGTCTGGATTGTCGTGACACTATTCTGTCCAGTTGCCAAGACCAGGCCAAACTAGACACCGTCAATTATAGGGAATATGACAACTCAAATTGATTGTCTGTACCAATTTGTTTAATATATGACAGTGGATATTCAAACATTTAATTCGACTCCTGAAACTATATATAAAAAATAGATTATATTAACTACTGTATAGTCGCCGTGGATGGGTCGTAATCCACGCGGGAGCAGTCATTTTCACGCATGCGTTTACCATGTAATAAAAGTCATCAGCAGCACAGTTTTAATTAATGAAGCACCGGGTTGTACCAGGTGCTTCATTAATTAAATTGTTGATGGTTATTCCTATAGTTAGTGTTTGGAATCCAATATTATTGCGTCCCTGGAAATATAGCCCACCGTGGAAAACGACCAGTCCACGGTGGCCATACTATACATGCACGACGTCAAATTTAGTCAATCGTTTATATCTGTGTTGCTAAATTTGATGGAGCTCCACTCAAGGATTCGGCCACAAGTGTCTCTATTTCACCAGAAGAGCAAAACTTGTTTTTTACATTGAACGAGCACTGCTCCAATTCTTGAGGTTCAAGTTTACTATTGTGAAATGGGATGAATATCCTATGTGATATTTATTAAAGAGATGTCTGAGTACTCGTTAATCTCTATCCATTTAAAGCAGCATTTATGGCAACAATTACCACATGTATTGGACGGTGATTCCTATAATTAATGTTTGGAATCTAATATTATTGCGTCCATGAAAATATTGCCCACCCATGGAAAGTGAGTAGCTCACAGCGAGCGTATTGTAGAGAGCAAAATACTTTCTCTAGAAGTTGAAAGTATTCAAATTGTGACGAATTTCAGGTTCTTCTTGTGACATATAACATAATTCAACATTTTAGGTAACGTGACGACTAAAGCTGGCCAGCGCTGTTCACAAGGCATTGCCATTCAAATTTTGTTATTTTCTTTTCTATTTTGCAACAAAAAATATAGCTTATGACCCCTCATTGGAACGATCTTGTCGTGCTCGTGCCAATGAGGGATCGTAAGCAATGTTTTCGAGAAAAAAAATAAAATATTTAGTTATTCATGAATTGTTTCTTGCAAATATCGCCTGCTATTTGTGTTTGATAGACAGTTTGTGAAGAATAAGAGAAGATTAATTCCATTCCACTTCCGAAACCAACTCATTCACAACGTTACGACGTCAACGTTGACTTCTGACTCCATTCCCGTATTAGACGTGTTGTGAACGATATTTTCCGTAATGAGCTATTTGATAGTTAGTGTGTGATAAAATAGAGTATATTAACTAGATAATGGTTATAAACTCCAGAGTATGGAAACATTCATCACATAGTTTCTTCTTAAAATCTAAAATCAGCTTTCCAGAACAGAATAGGCATTATCTTACGTTTTGGGTAGATTATCTTCAGCAATAGTACTGTGTAAACCATCTTCATTCAGACCTTGAATGGAATGTTAGTCCACCAAGTGTTTAGTGAAAAGACATTCGCGTTTGTTTGGCCAGAAATATTGGGCAGCTCTCATGCGTTCAAAGCAGTACAGGAATGCATCTTACTGAGTGAACGGTTCGAAAACCAACTAAAGCGTGATTAATTTAAGGTCATTAATCATTGTTACAGTGCGACAACAGTTTTATCAGCGGATTTGCGGTGGCATTAAGGGTCACCATCCCGTTGTCGTAACATTATAACAACGTTGTAACTTTCCGTACATTATAGATTCATTTATCTTGATTGTGCTACATTCCTTTCTACTATTCATCCTGTACAGCTATTTTTATCAAAGTTAAATAAAAGTTACATTACATGCATTATATCTTTTTTTAATAAATAGTGTTTAAACAAATTACGGTGGTTGTATAACCCCCCCCCCCCCCCCCCACACACACACACACACCTCCTCACTAAATAGCTGGTCGAAGCTTCGGGCAAATGCATATTGTTAAGGTCGGAAAAACATGCTCTCCCTCTCCAAAAAATCTGGAGATAGGCATTGGAGCAAGCCTGGTCAGAATAATACTGCGGAGTTGTTTCCTGTCAAATGACACATTTATAGACATACCTGCTAGGCCAGAAGTATTTAACAGTATGTGTATTCAGTAATTCCACTCTTTTTTCAGCTTGTACGAGTTAACACTGTCATTCAAAATAGTAACCGACTCGGGCGTTGGATTACTTATGCGATGAAACTACATAATCTTCATTTTGAGAATTACAAAATAACACTGCACCCAACAAAGCATAGAATAGTAGTCTTTATATTTACCACAAACTTTTAATAAAATCTTACAAGGATACAGTCATTTTTTTCTTTTCTTGTCCGTCACAAAACCCGACGAATGTGCAGTTTTGGAGTGAGAAATAGGTTCTATTTAGGGCATCCTTAGATTCTTCTTATCGCTTCAGTAAGTAATATTATTTTCTTGGTCTGTATTTTGTAAGTTGGGAAATTTCATCCTTTTCGAATCACCTGATCATTTCATCCTTTTAACTGACTAAGCTGTGAATTGGCTGTACATTGGTTATTACAGTGGAATGATCTGACAACTCTCAATTTGACGAATGTTTGTCACCGCACGAATTATCAGCCACTTCTTGTGTACTAAACCAATCATGGCACCTGAAATTACGTCTTGGTTATTGTAAGATGCCGCATCCACTGAAACAGAACGAATATTGCTCCATCATATCTTAAATATTGACGGAAATGAAAATTCTTATCTATTCAAATTTTTGTTGTTGCAAGTACCTTGAGAGGAACAAGCACCATCTGCAATGCTAAAGCATTGCAGATCCCGTCTTCTTCCAATCAAGGGACGTAATGTGTTGTGATGGTTGGAACCCTCAGTCACCGAGTGCCTGGTAAAGATTTCCATTAGTATCAGTCTGATATTACTAGTGTCAAAATACTTTTTTTCTGTTTAAACTTGTTGACTTGATAACAAAATGTACACTGACGGTTATGTTTTGTTTCCACAGATTCCTGTCTCAAGATGTCTCGCAATAGAGTTTCTGTGCACTTCTATTCAGCAATTCTGACGGAAATCTGTTTTTTTATAATTGTCAATCCATTCTCCAGGCAAGACAGAATTCTTTGCCATAATGAAAGGACAAACACTTACGAAGCACTAGAACGATGTGTGCAGAGTACTTTATTAGAGTGCAAGTTGGTTAAGGTCGTATATTCTGCCCTTAAAAAATCACAGTGTTATATCTTTGGGATAAAAGATTATGTACTCTCTCTGAATGACTGCACTACAAACTGTTTTTTAAGATTTCATTCATTATGAAAGCAATTGATGTATAAAGAGCTATTCAGCCACGCACAGTGCTTGTGGAGTGGATTGTCAAGACAAGACAAGGAAATAGATTTGCCAGGCGAGAGACTTTTATTATATCTGCGGCGAATACGCAAGTAAACTGCGCTCGGTGTCCACGAGCAGGAAGTTGTCAAATGCTTTTTGAGTGTTTGTTAAAGGGTGTAAATAGCCATGGAGTGGAAAATATAATCCCATCCATGTGTCAGTTGTGATCCGCACTCCATGTACCGTCCACCCGCACCGGGTTCACAATGTAACGTAGTTCCGATTCAGTTCATCGCGTGATGTATTTAACATATCTTTTAAAGAGCGCTGGTACATCGAGCGATCATTTTAAAGAGCGCTGGTATATCGAGCGATCATTCAAAAGTCAAGTATAGAAATTGTGAAATTATATCTCCATGCAAAACTTATAAATTACCACTATTGTAAAATTTCTCAGTAGACGTTGATTTCTTAGACACTCCGTAGTATTGCTGGCAAGAGAACCCTTACCCCGGGCGCATGTGCCCGTTCCAGGGGTTGGTCGGAAGAGCCCTGCTACCTGTCTTAGGTTCGTTTTGTGTGGTGTCTTTAATTTGAAAGCTTCTTCACTAGAGGATAAACGGCAGACCGATTATACACTTGTGTACACTTGCATGTGCAAACTTAAACATAATTCAAAGTCTCGATTGCCAAACAAATTCGCCAAGTGCATGTAGAGGTGAACCACAGAATTGCTATGCAGGTTTGTTCCTGGTTTTCTCTTTGGGGAAGATACAGAGACTACCCATCACAAATCTAGTTTCGAGAAAAGATACCCCCCCCCCCCCCCCCCCCCCCCACCTCTGCAGTCTGAAGAATAAGCTTCTTCATGAACAGCGAAGATTTGATATCGAATCTTATCTGAGTTTTGTATCCATTATAACTTCTCTGACATGAAACAAACTTTGATAGAATCAGATGATATTTTATGAGATTCATTTACAAACAGACACAAATTGATTACCACAAACTGCGATTAAATCAGGAACGCGTTTTTATAGTTGATTCGCTATTTATATTTTAGGCGATACATCCCATCACTAACATTTAATGAATATTTCAGTTCACGTGTTCCTTTACATGAATAGAGGCGGTTCAAACTATGTGGCAAGGGGATGCTCCCAACTTTTTCATAAACCTATGTCTTGCACCTTTCCCCACGTTTTTGATGAATGAAAAAATAACCATGGACGATTGTGTTTTTTTATACCATGCTCGCCTATGTTACTACCTGTGAAAAGCCTGTATGTTAAACTTTAGCTTTTAACCCCACTACCGCTGTAAAGCTTCTACTGCGGTTAAAAAAATTACACCTAAAGTAGGAAGTTCATACAACTTGACCTTTGACCTGACGCAATTTGTCAACTTCGATTCACACTTCGCAATGTTTCATTCAAACATACCACGTCTTGCGGTACTATCTACTACCTACTGCGTGCAATGACTTATTAAGGTTAAAATACCTACAATTAAATATTGAAAATAAAATTCAAGAATTGTTAATAATAATTTGACTGAAAAAGCAAGGTATATTCAATCAACTTTGACAATGTGTCTAGCTGTCAATCAAGCATTCTCGTGCAGCCGGTAGAACTGCACACCGGCGCAGATGTAAACGAAACAAACCCGTGTGTTTGCGATAGAAAGTGTCGTTTTTTTCTCCATTTTAAGTGACAAAGTCGATTGTTTATTAAAAGCATGGTATAAATAAAACAAACAGGTACTAGGGCCGGTAATCAGATTTAAAACGCTTGTAGAATAAAGGTTTTAACCACTCGGCAAGCCGAGTGGTTCAAATTTTTATCCTACTCGTGGTTTAAATCTGATTACCTGCCATAGTACCTATTTATTCTATACCAACATTTAATTATTATTTTATTTTAACCGTTGCCAAAAAACCCAAATAGCAGGCGACACTTTAACAAAACAATTGCATTTTTGTCTCACAAACCCGCATATGACCCCCTCAGTCGAAGAAGTTGGACCAGCTTATTCCTATTATATGTCATAAGCTTTGTTTTTGAGGCAAGGGATGGAAAAAAGATAATTATCGTCCAATCCTTTCCATCTTCATTTTAGGTGCGCCACTTCTTTGACTGACTGGAGCCAATAATATGGAACTTTTACAATTGTATTTTCTAGTTATGACTATAAATAGGTTGAAATAAACCATTAGCATTTTCAAAGACGTGGAAATTTGCCAGTTGGCAAATTGTCAAATCTTTCAAAATGCTGGTGATTCATTTCAGTCAGTTACCTATATTAATAGGTAGACAACACAATTCTAAAAAACAAAATTGTAAAAGTTATATATACTATTCCAAAAAAGTAGGTGATATCCAAACTGATGTTGATATTTTCGGAAAATGGTATTGGATTCGCGTGACTGGACACATCAATATGTTACCAAGTTTAGTGTGGATCTTGAATATCACCGGCCCACGAAAACGTCGTGCAGGTTTTTCGCACAAGCACCGCGTTCATGTCTGAAATGTTTTGAAATTTTCATTTATACTGGATGGGCTTTTTCTTGGTATAAACTCCTTCATCAATAGTTTCTGGTCGAAACGTAACTTTTGAGGTATGCGAACACTGACACGTGACGAACGTTTGCGTGCCGTTGGCATCCTGGAAGCTGAAAACACACTGGAACAAATTCTCAACGTTACTCAATCGGTGACTGGCAGGTTGTGGTGACGCTACCGTCAGAAGGCAATGTTGATGACATACGTCGGTCAGGTCGTCCAAGGGCGACAACTGCTAACCAGGATCGTTTCATCCGAACCCCAGCATTACGTAACCGCCATCAAAGTGCCTCAGAAATTGGACAGCAGCTTCACCGAGCGACAGATGTGCAAGTCAGTGGTCAGACTAAAAATCCGAAATCGCCTACACAGCTGGAATTTGTACGCTCGACGACCTCGAATAATTCCACGTTTAACTGAGAGTCACGTCGCAGCACGGCGTAATTGGTGTGGAGCACGACAGCGCTGGGACAATCGTCGATGAAGCAATGTCATGTTTTCGATGAATCATGGTTCACTCTCGACTTCCACGACAGGCGAAACAGAGTGTGATGGCGACAGAACGAACGATACCATTACTTAACCGTTAGGCAGCACGGTCGTTTATGTGTTATGGTGTGGGGAGACATAACCATGTCATGCAGAACAGCACTACATGTCATCCAAGGGCGTGTCACAGGGGAGTACTGCCATGATAACATGTTAGCAGCTCAAGTGGTTCCATTTGCGCGACGTCACGGCCGTCGATTCATTTTTCAAGATGACAATGCAAGAGCACATAGGGAGGATTTGGAAGGTATTGGCGTCTTGGACTGAATGTGGTAAATTCTCTGACTGACCGTCCATGTCTTCTACAGCTCAGTGCCTGGAATGTGTGCTTGTCAGGCACCCCACTATCGCTGAAATCATTCCAATAAGAGAGAAAAATATGTGCTTCTCTAGTGGAAATATAAGGATTTATCTTCAAAAGTTAAGATAAATCCTACTATTTGCTTTCTCCATTATGTGTTTTCTCATAAAATGAGTATTAAATATCCATGAGAGAAAAAATGGATCTTCGCGGGTGAAAATCAAAGAATATACCTTCACCAGTGAAGACAAACCTTTATATTTGCAATAGTGATACACATCCCCATATTAGGACTAGTGATGATAAATTATTTTATTTGAGCCAGCGAAGTTAAATCCGTACTTTTGAACACGTGAAAACAGGGCCTTATATTGGCTCTACTGACGATAAATCCTTATTTTTAAACAAGTGAATACTCCTTATATATTAGCACTAGTGACGATCAATACGTATAGACAAGTGAATACCACTTATTATCTACTAGCACGAGTGACTATAAATCCTTATTTTTAAACAAGTGAATCCCACTTCTGATATATTGGCACTAGTGACGATAAATGCTTATTTTTAAACAAGTGAATACCACTTCTTATATATTGGCACTAGAAACGATAAATCCTTATTTTTAAACAACTGAATACTCCTTATATATTGGCATTGCACGCTAAAAACTAAAGTGTTAAAAACTACACTTGAAGTGCTGTATTTAACACTTACTAAGTGCTGAACTAGCACTTTGTTCAAGAGTAGATATCCCAGAACTTGACAGGTGTTACAATAATACCACTTGACAAGTGTAATGTCGCTACACTTAAAATGAAACAACGCAGACGACGCGGATCAGGCTCGAACTCTCGAGCCTGATCCGCGTCATCTGCGTTGTGCCCTTTTAATTATGTTTCCACCAAGCGCAAATCAAATTATGGACGATTCTGGAAGAACCAACAATGCTAGACACATGGGAAGTGCCATCCACAGTTTCAGATGTCTGACGATTGTAATGTCTAAGTCCTTAAAGCATTGCACTTTGAGTGTTAAAATCAAACCCTAAGAGTTAGAATTGGTTTAACACCTTGAAAGTGTCAGTTTTCACACTTTAGTTTTTAGTGTGTAGTGGCAACTGAATACTCCTTATATACTGTCACTGGTGACGATAACTCCTTAGTTTAAATAAGTGAATACCACTTCTTTCATATTGCCACTAGGGACGATAAATCCTTATTTTCAAACAAGTGAAAACCACTTCTTATATAATTGCACTAGTGACGACAAATCCTTATTTTTGAACAAGTGAATACCTATTCTTCTATTTTGTCACTAGTGACAATAAATCCTTATGTTTAAATAAGTGAATACCACTTCTTATATATTTCCACTAGTGACGATAAGTCCTTATTTTTAAACAAGTGAATACCACTTCTTCTATACAGGCACTAGTGACGATAAATCCTTATATTTAAACAAGTGAATACCAATTCTTATATATTTGCACTAGTGACGATACATCCTTATGTTTAAACAAGTGAATACCACTTCTTATATATTGGCACAAGTGACGATAATCCTTATTTTTAAACCACTGAATACCATTTCTTACACTGACAGTAGTGATTATAAATCCTTTCTCTAATATAAGTGAACATCATTCCTTATATTGGCTCTAATGATGATGAATTCTTTTTTTTAAAGAAGTGAACTGCTGGAGCCCTCATTGGTCACATATACAAACGTGTCTCACCGGCATCTAACAGGGAACAGTTGCTGCTATAAATAAATTAAATAATGCTCAACAGAAAATCATTCTCGAAGGTATTCAATTTTTCGATGCCTCACAAACGCCAATCACTTTTTAAAGAATATAATATGATACATATGAAAAATTAAAATGTTGGTGATGTGCACATTTTCGCGGCAATACAGACTGAATATTTACAACATTATTTGGTTGATTTTGATAAGAGTGGAAAATTGGTACCGTGATATTTGTTTTCCTGCGAGGCTTTCGCTTGATGTTTGCTGATGTGAAAGCTGTTACTTTTGTCCTATAATCATGGCGTACAGTACAGTCGCCGCGCTCTGGCCGTAATCTACGCGTGGGAAGTGGTGTCCACTCATGCGTTTACCAGGTAATAAAAATTATCATCAGCCAATTTTTTATTAATAAAGCACCGGGTTGTACCCGGTGCTTCATTAATTAAACTTTTGAGGATTTTTCCTTTAATTAGTGGTTGGAATTTAATAGTATTGCGTCCATGGAAATATTGCCCACCCATGGAAAGTGACCAGTCCACGGTGGCTGTACCTGCATCAGCCTTCAGGTCATCAGATGCCATCAATGGGTGGAGTTACCGCATTCACTGACTTTACATTATCTTGAGGCGTTGGACAGATCGAGTTACAATGTTTTTCGCTGACGTTCCAGCAAACCAGTTGCATAGAGATCAATGATATTGTTACATAAACAGCACCAAATGGCAAATTGCAGAAAAAAATGATTACGGTTAATAAAAACATGATGTCAGAAGTTAAAGTCGACGTTGTCACAGTGTAGGTTGCTTCGGGGAGTAGAACTGGATTGATCTTCTCTGTTTTTGTGAAAATTTACACATTATGTGAGACAAAATCCCAAATTCGTTACAATAGTTGATATGAGGCTTCCGAACTTCATTCACTAAGGTTGATTTGAGTCCTCAGTTCAGGTCACGATTAGCCATTGTGCATAAATATGTGACCTTAAACACCAATAACTAAATAATAATAATAGTCCTCAGTTTAGAAATTTCATATTAAAATCTGATTCATTAAATATCCTCTATCCATGTCACCAATAACGACAGTTATAATACGTGTACTCGAAAACGAAGAGCTTTCAGATAGTAATGAACGATGATCCTTTGTGTACTTTTAACGACATGCTCAAATTCATTATTTTCTATTTGTTAACTCAACCTTCTCGGACAAAACAATGTCAGACACATGCAAAGGAAATAAAATTTCTACAAGTTTTATGAAGACAGTGAAACGTACTTAGATGTTCTTTATATATACCCTTCAATGTCAAACGTGAAATGTGTGCACTATCCATGCAAAAATGTACATATACCCTCTATATATTGTTTTCCAGCCGAACACAGATAGGTTTTTTGTGATATGTACCGCCATTTGAGATCAACGGAACTTTCAAGATAAGGCCGCATCAGTCTGTTTTGTGATCTCGGCTGGGAGTACAGTTTGTTGAGTTGGAAGGATCTTTAACAGGCACGATACGTGTAATGACCAAGTTTTCCAATAACCCTCTCTTGCGTTTTGCAATTATCATTGAAGCAAGTAGCAGTTGTTTGTTCGGGTTAGCATGCTACCTATCTCACAGGTACTGCGTGTGCGGTGATACTAACAAATTACAAGGTCTTGAGAGTTAAGCAAATTGTCGTGTTAATGGGCTTCAAATCTCTGACACTAATTTATCCATTTGAAGAGGGCTTTGTCTTTTTTATCCTTCCCCATCCCTCCGGATTGGCCACATTTTCCATAAAACTGCTCGAGGATAAAGCTGGTGATATACCGCAACGTGAACATACTCTGTCAACTTCACAGCCTGCGCGAACAAAAACCAGGACACAAGAGGTGAAGAAATCCCAAACTGTCGGGCA
The DNA here is from genome assembly GCA_031216915.1 of Pictodentalium vernedei. Lineage (NCBI taxonomy): Eukaryota > Metazoa > Mollusca > Scaphopoda > Dentaliida > Dentaliidae > Pictodentalium > Pictodentalium vernedei. The sequence continues at coordinate 314,887,224 of CM062297.1, forward strand.
TCTCTTTCCATTAATATTCATGTTTGCACAGTTATTTGAAAACAATAATCACGCTCTGTTGCAAATTTTAAGTAACTTGTTTTCGTTCATACACATCACACAAATGGCATCTTTATTACAGTTAAAACTTTGACAACAGTTATTCAAAATGATAAACTCAGAATACGCAAAGTCTAACAGGTGTGCGATTTTACCGAATAGGACCACAAGGCCGATTGTGTCAGCATGCTGATTACATCCGCGGTTCGCAGTCCGATTGTGTCCGCAAACGAGGTGATTGTGTCAGCAAGCAGACATCCAGAAGATTATATTCACAACACCCAAACCGATTGTGTCCGCAAACATAACCTACCCGCGTGTTGAAGGGCGTAATCAACCTGCGGACAAATCAACCGCGCGGACAACTCTGCGGTGCGGACTTATCCGATCGAAACACGCTTTACTTGAAAACCAAACAAATTCCGGATACTGAGAAGAAGGGTGTCAGTACTGCTTTCAAGTAGACATGTTTTTTTAGGAACACTTTTTTTCTCAGAATAAATGCTTAGGTTAGTGATTTTCTGTACTTTTCATTGGGGGAGACTACACGACTTAGTGTTGGATGGAAACTGGTACCAAATTGGATACTGTTTGCTAAATCCGAATTTTTTAAAGTTGAATATAATTTATTTCATGCATTCGAAGTGACGACTGTGATAGCAGTGAAAGTAATGGAAACATTAAAACATGCATTAAATTGCGAAGATCGAGGTTTTTTTCCAACCAAAACTGGTTGGAAGTTGAAACACAAACAGGAGTGTCGAAAACCGGAGCATTTAAAACATCAGACTGTTCCAGTAACAATCTCTGGTCTGCCTTCTCTTAAAACAATAGAAAATCCCAACCTGAAACTTGAGACCTCTGGGCAACAATATATGGTCTTTCGAATGAAATTAGTGATATGTTTGTCTCTTGGCAATGGACATAATGTCAGTAAAAAAGGAAAGAATGTGATGAAAAAATGACTGTTAAATATATTGACGTCTAGTCTTAATTCTCCATTGTAATTTGCTCAGAATCCGTCTCCTGACCCTGCTCTGGAATAAGCGGCCGAATACAACACATTGGATCAGGGTGAGTATCTCAGCATCCAGGAAACATGTTTCATATGGATAGGACTTTCCTTGATATCTAACGAAACGTACTGTCATTTTTGACCTTGCTAACTCAAAAAATATGGAACAAACTCCCAGCAGTTCCAAAGTATAGCATAGCAGACGGGAACAATAGCCAAGCCTTCTTTACATACATCACATCTCGCTCGGTCCGTGTTTGGCAGTTTCTTAGCTTCAGAACTGGTTGGATCCGAAAAGTAACTGAAGTCATTCGTCGTTACCCGACCCCAAATATCTTACCCACTACTCTACTTAAAGTAGTTAGCCATTTTGTGAAGTTTTGTGACTAGCCAGGATGTGATTTGATCATGGGACCCACCGTCTTTTATTACAACACTAAATTGTTAACTTGACAGTAGATCTCGTATGAACGGAAATGAGTTCCAGTCGTTCTTATTCACGAAACTCAATAACATATCTGGCCACTTTGATTATGAAGAAATGAAAGCGCATGCTGTGTTGAACTCTTTCGATTGTATGTGCACACGACTTTTGAAACGACATTAAACCCCAATTGTCTGTTTAAAAAAACACATGTCGCATTACATGTGGTCATTGTAAGAAATGTTGCTTTAAATGAATAGAGATTAACGAGTACTCAGACATCTCTTTAATAAATATCACATAAGATATGCATCCCATTTCACAATAGTAAACAATGCACTGAACCTCAAGAATTGGAGCAGTGCTCGTCCACTGTCATAAACAAGTTTTGCTCAACTGGTGAAACAGGACACTAGTGGCCGAATCCTTGAGTGAAGTTCCATCAAACTTGGCAAATAGGTATGAACGATTGACTAAATTTGAAGCCGTGCATGTACAGTATGGCAATCATGGACTGGTCGCCTTCAACGTGTGGGCTACATTTCCAGGGACTCAATAATATTAGATTCCAAACACTAATTATAGGAATAATCATCAAAAATTTAATTAATGAAGCACCGGGTACAACCCGGTGCCTCATTAATTAAATTTTTGCTGATGATGATTTTTAATACCTGGTAAACGCATGCGTGGACATCACTGCCCACGCGTGGATTATGACAATTCCATGGTGCCTGTACTGTACCTGTGTTGCGTTCATGATATAGCGATGGATGCTCGAGATGACCTTAAATTTCAATACATAAATAAAGTCCGAAATTTTATTTACACGCCAATTAAATCCTGAAATAATACAATTTTAACGAGTCTCCGATATGAACATTTTTACTATCTAAAATAATTTTGTGATGTAAAAATCGTTACAACTCCAATATAAAAGTGGTGGGTGACCTTTTATTCTGACATCAATTTCAGATTTTATCAGAAAGGCAATTTGTGCATTAGCGAAGCTTATTTGTGTCCTAAAATTAAACACATTTACTTGTAAACCGGCCGACGTATTCAGGCAAGCAAACCGGCGAAATGATTTTCTCGACTCAGTAAAAGGACTTCCGGTAAGCGATCCCACCCAGTAATCAAACTCATTTCTATCAAAAACTCTACTTTCACTGCAGTTTTTATGTTGCCAACAAGGTTTTCGTTTCGAAACAAGAAACTAACAGTGTGTGACGAATCATCGGAACGGGAAACCTCACTTGGGTCGTTGTCTTTATTTTAGGTATTTCTTGCTTTCAGTTTTACCGCCACTCTTTTGAAAACAATGGTTTTACGCAGCGCAGCTTCCATCTCTCCCATGACAACTGTTGTATACTAAACATTCCACCCTGCCCAGAATTAACCTTTTTGTTCATATTATTTCTGTTTATGAAAGCTGTGTCTCTAAAAAATGATTTCGCCCCAACTCATTGTTTTGAAACAAACGAGCTCAGCGGTGCAGTAAACGGCTCACATTTTTATGTTGTTACGTGAGTTTATGGTACACTTCGGGGATCTCATGCTTGAAATGTGCGAAGTTACGACCCATTTTTATTTCTCGTTTCATATTTTCGCTATTTGTGGAGGCTTTAATGCAAGATGGCGGTGCTCCATGATGGGCGCAAACTTTCAGATGTATTTACTTGGGCAATAAACTTCCACTTAGTTGAGCGCGTTGCCATTTGATCAATAACGTATGTAGTGTGAACGTCGATGTCATACAGTACAGTCGCCGTGGACTGGTCGTAATCCACGGGTGGGCAGTGATGCCCATGCATGCATTTACCAGGTAACAAAAATCATCATCAGCAAAATTTTCATTAATGGAGTGCATTATTAATTAAATTGTTGATGTTTATTCCTATAATTAGTGCCTGGAATGAAATATTACTGCGTCTGTGGAAATATTGCGCACCCGTGGAAAGTGACTATTCCACAGCGGTCGTACTGTTTTTGTAAATTCCAGATCCATCTAAAGCATCGTGATAAAAAGGTATATCAGGAAATGATGCTGAAGCTCCAGTTTACGTCATAGGTTTTATTCATCAACTTTGAATTAATTTTATTGGATAAATAATTAGACCGGCTGTAGGCTTCAACTCATCCTCACCACATAGCTATTGATTATTTATTATATCGTCTTATTGTACAGTCATTATAAAAACGGAGAAGAAATTTCTACTCAGTCGCGATTCGGTCGAAATTCTACATCAGCTTTTCTTACAGCATCTCCTTTACTAAAAAGAAACGCGAAAACATTGCATCTAACATGCTGTATTCGCAGGGACAACGAGAAGGGGGGTTTATGGTGGTAGGGTGGGTGGTGTGGGAAGACCCCACAATATTTTTTTCCAGTCGGGAAATTTTCGTCAGGACTGGAGGCCAAGATACCAACTTCCCCTTGGTAATTAGAATGTGCTTTCTTAAAAGACAAGAGTTGGACTTGTGCGTCACAGACGCAGTCGGCGATACCAATGGAGGGCTGTAGTACCCGATTAAGGTTGCTGGGGGCCAGCATGACCAATTGGGAGTACCAGTACGGCACGTGCGAATTAAAGAAGAAGTTACGTCACAACTACAACATTTTTATTTTGTGTATTCAATAATGAATTTTTATGCTGTCTTGGGTCTTTTAACTATAATCCCGACTTACTAATATTCCATCTACATCATCAAAGCATACCTTCATGAAAGGCATGCCTTGATGATGTATTTGGAATATTGTAATATTACTAATATTCCAACTACATCATCAAGGAATGACCTTGATGATGTATTTGGTATATTAGTAAGTCGGGACTTGAGCCATCATAGTCGAGACAAATCAAGATTACACACCCACCTATCGGTCCTTTTCGCGACGTCTCTGTATATTATTAGTTTATTATTTATTGTATGCAGCATGACATCATTCGGCGCAATGTTCAGTCCAATTTGATTGCAAACACGTACGTTTTAAAACAATAAGAAAGATCAGCTGATCGTCACTTCAAAGCGACGGCATAGTGTTGCGCCGACGCATTGGGGAAGCTACTGAGGGATATTTCTTGATGTCCATCAAGTCGATGGATATCGAGAAATACCTTTTAGATAATTTGCGATAAATCACAGACTAGCATATAATAAATAACTGTTTGTTGATATAGATAAGGACACACAGGCAATTCTCTCTACTCTGGGTCCCGTCCACAGCCTCCTCTGACTCCCGCGCATCATCTATATGTATGAATTTAATTGATGTTATCAAAAGAGGAGGTGTTTTCTGGCTAGTCGACATGATTCTAGTACTTGCTTTTGTATATTGTGATTAATACCTAATTAACTTCGTATTTTGTTCTCGAGGAGAAAACTAATTGGTCTGAAACACGGTGATGTAAGATCACGTTTAGGGGGATGACAGGTAGACAGCCAATCTGGCTATGTCATCTCCCAGCGGTATACATGCGTGCTTCAATGTTGTGTATCGAACCGATATAGTTAGAGGTTGCTTTATATTATGTTACGAATATTAAGTTATTGTAAGTTTTTCGCTGTTATGCATGTATGTCGCAAATAACATTATGAGTATTATGAGTCATTAGTTTGTTTTTTATTATTCAGCTTTGGTTTCACAGAACTTTATTAATGGAATCTTGATCCATCTCTGTATATGTGTCGCGATCATATTGCGATTTATTATACGCTAAACGATAGATTATCGAAGACATTGAAGAAGGATAGAAATCGCATACCTCACTGTGAAGATACAGAAATTTTAACTTTCACGGTATCAATCAAAATGGCGGCTTTCAAAGCATCACTTCAAGGTGAATACGAGTCAAATTATCACTGAAAATGATCAATTTATTCTTAAAAAGTATAATGAAAAATAAATCTAGTGTTTTTGAGTGGGTACCGATCATTTCCAGCAATAATTCAACACGTGTTCACCTTGAATTGATGCATGAAACCCGCTAGTCCAAACATGGCCCGAAAGCCCGTAATATACGTTTTTGGTTTGGTACGTCCTTTCAAAGGACGTACCAAACCAAAAACTTATATTACGGACTTTCAGGCCATGTTTGGACTAGAAACCCGCCAACTGAATCAGATTGCAAGACGCTATCTGTTTCAAGTATCAATCAAATCACTTCTGCGTTTCAACGATTCAATGCGTTGTTTACTTTCGTGCATCAATTCAAAGTTGAAACGAATGGAATTATCACATTCTTATAAAAAGGGTATAATAAAAAGAAAATCTAGTGTTTTTGAGTGGATACCGAAAATTATCTCACTTGTTACCGTAATAAATGGTCATTTTCGCTCGCGCTAAAATAAACATTTGTCTCGGTCACTCATGAGATAATTTGCGGTATCCACTCAAAAACACTAGATATCCTCTATACAGTCGAGAAAAAGACTGCTTTTGCGATCACAGTACATTGCCTTTGCTTTGTACTAAAATATGTCCGTACTGGGTTGTAGGTATTAACATTATTTTCTTAAGTTTTATTTTGCAAAGACATAGAACTTTTAATGATAATCAAATTATTTTCCAAATGTCAAACTGAATGTCAGTCTGTACCTCTTTAGTTCGACGTGACTTCATACTTATCTAGCATATCTCTTTAGCAAATACTTTATCGAATACTGGATTTTATCTTGTTAAGGAATAATTTTCACCTGACCGCGCATTATTGAATTTGCTTGTTAACTTTAGAAATTGCTTTTTTCAGCTTATTGCTTTTGGCCACATTCTTGTTAAATCTCACAGCGGTCGATCATAGATGAGAAGAGATAGTCGAACATATCATCTCTATATCCTGGAGACAAATAGATAAGGAAACAGCACTGTTTCAACTTTGATAGTATATTCGATTACGTCTCTTGCCAGGAAGAGGAAGACTCTACAAAGAAGGGTATATCAAATAACTGACACACTTAATTTCAACGGTATTAATTCGAGTTGGCCATGATTTAAATGGAAAAAGTATGTTCCCTAGATCAATTTGTGGCAATGATTGGAAAAGGGTAATTGATAGCGAGAATACAAAATGCAACTGTGGTCAAACCGTTCCAGAACCTGGACAGACATTTTACACTAATTCTCCACTTAAGTTGATTTTTCCTTTGGATAAAAACTCTCAAATGTTGCAAAAGCATCACTCGAATAGTGTATAGGCAAATTGACATTTCAAGAATGTATACATCGGGGTGGCTCAGGAGGCATCTCCCCACCTCTTCCCCCACCAAAACAAAATCCCAGCATTTTCCTTTCCCTGCAATAGCTGAGAGAGAGAGAGAGAGAGAGAGAGAGATTTTAAGCATTTAGTGTAACATTTTACTATACGCTAAGCGGTGGAAAAGATAGAAATTCCCCCACTGTGAAGATATAGACATTTTACTTACGCAGTATCAATCAAAATGGCGGCTTCCAAAGCATCACTTCAAGGTGAATACGAATCAAATTGATCAATTTGTTCTATAAACGTATAATGAAAAGAAAATCTAGTGTTTTCGAGTGGATACCGATCATTTCCAACAACAATTCAACAGTATTCACCATGATTTGATGGATGAAACCCGCCAGCTGAATCAGATTGCAAGACGCTACCTGTTCCGAGTATCGACCAAATCACTTCCACGTATCAATGCGCATCAGCTGTTTACTTCCATGCATCAATTCAAAGTTGAAACGAGTGAAATTATCGATAGGAATGATCAGACTCTTATAACAAGCATATAATAAAAAAGCTAGTGTTTTTGAGTGGATACCGAAAAGTTTCTCACTTGTGACTGAGACAAATTGTTATTTTCACTCGCACAAGCGCTCGCGAAAAATAAACATTTGTCTCACTTATTCGTGAGATAATCTTCGGTATCCACTCCAAAACACTAGATATCCAGTGTATCTTCATCAACCTGTTATTTCAATCTTAATTAGTAGGAAAGGGTTGACTCTTTACTCTTTAGAGGTGACCGAATATTCCCTAGTTTCATTTGTATACTATAGCCGTTAAAATGGAGCAAAATGCACATTTTGAACTCCATGTTAAACAAATTCCACATCGTGCCAAAACATTGTTGCCGTCCGATGGGACGGCTTGTTAAATGAGGAGCTAAGCTAATTTTCTCGATGTAGAGGTGCGTGAGTCCCAAATATATCGTTTGGTATTGTGTTTCTACCGTACAAATACGGCACATGGGCTAACACCGATATATATCAGTGTGTGGTTGTCCTTGTATGATCGTGCCCCACCCCGCCCAAGTTCGAGACGCATCCTGCGTCCCTCGGTCCCTGGTTTGATCTAAGGTATATCATGGTGAAATGCTGCTTGTATTCATTATGGGTTTTAAAGGGACAATAGGTTGCTAACTTGAAAAAAACCACACTTTTCATTATGCAGAAATACCCTTATGTTTCGTAAAACACTAGTATAAAAACACTCATTTCGATTAAATAGATAAACTTGGAGGAGAGAATTTATAGACTTTTTTCCAAAATAACATGCAGGCCTCAATCTCAGTCCAGTTATCCGATTAAGCACGGAAATTTCCGCGCGGCACAAACTGAGATATCATTCTTGACATTCTTAGAAGGACGGATGAGGGTTTTATGTAATTTAAATTGAGATTGTTCTTCTTTCCCGATAAAATGTTTGATGAATTCTTTGTGACCCCGCCTGCGTGCTCTATTTATATCCTAATTTAATTTTTGATCGCCATTGACAATGCAGTTTGCTGTGTAGTGTTTCTGACATCTAAGTTTTATAAGAAGAATAACTGAGCTTTATTTAAAATAATACAAAATTATTGTTCTCATAATACTAACTTATCTGTAAAATAATGCACAGTTGTTATTCGTGACGGACAACAGCGAACGTAAAATTCTTACCATTGTGTATTCAGAAATACCATTACCATATTGCTTTACTTGTTCGGAATTTTTTCGATCATTTTCGGACAACACCACTTATTTCTTCGCAATGCCATATCTTCAGAAAATTCATCTGTATTATAGTTTGTTTTTTTTAATTACTGATTCAAGTAATTTCGCTTTCTTTCTGTTATATAACAATGTACCCAGTGCTTCGTTAATTAAATTTTTGATGATTATTTCTATAATTGCTTGCAGTATAAAATTATTGGGTCCGTGGAAATGCTGCCCACTCCGTGGAAGGTGACCGTACTATTTTCACAAAAACACAACCTTTCAAATGTTATAATATTTAGCTGCGACAAGCTGTTATATATGTGCCAATGTCGGTCTGTCTCTTATTCTGTCGATTCGTCGGTCGATCGGTATCTAACCAACGAGTTTCTAAACTCAATAATTTTTAAAATATCTTTTAGAATGACATCACATTTGAGAAACAAGCGTGTCTGACTGATGGCAGACACCATGCTCAATGTGGGTATTGTTCGGCCTATTTTTGTCGGAGTTATTGCCCTTTGTGGACTTGAAATTTATTTCATTTGTACAATCCGTCACTGCTTAAGAGCAAACTCGCAATTTTTAAAATGTTTGCCTAAACATAGCTTATGGCCTCTAGTTGGGGCGGATTGATTAAAAATTGATTAAAACTCGGGGAAATGACCAGTAAGGAGAGCGTTAAAGGAGGCCCGATGTGAGGTTTGCGCGAATAGAAACACAAGAACACACATAGTATTTAGAAAGTATACAGATACTTCTAGGATGCCTTATTCAGGGTTGGGTGGAATGTTGTGCAGGCATAGCAGCATGTGAGATAGGGTAGTTATTATTATCACTGGAATGGAGGATAATGGGACTCGAGATATAAAAATAAGAGTATTAGGTAAAGAGAAGAGAGGCACCCCTAACTTATCTCGTCATGGAAATCGAAAACCTTTCGAGAAAGATATCTCCCCGGAAATTATAAGATGGGCGGCGAGGAAGACCAATTAAAAAGCATGTAATTGTTGAGAAAGCAAGTCGGACATCAGTAGAAAATAAAGCGAAGTTTTCTTTTGTTACTTTTAATAAACGAAAACAACAGACAGCCCTCGAGGCTGTCTGCTGTTTTCGTTTATTAAAAGTTACAAAAGGAAACTTGTCTTTTTATGGCAAGCTAATTAGAAGCATCTAAGTAACTGATCACTTTGGTGGCTGTTTAGCAAATGTGTCCTTACAGTAATCTGCATGTTTTGATTCTTCCCAGGAGAGAAAAAATAGCAAATCTCACCTCCTATAGTATTATATTAATGGAAAGGATAGCATCTGTTTTATATGTCACTATGCGCACACTGTTGATATAATGAGCAGACAAAAATTACATAACATCAAAAAATGATGAAAGCACAGTTTTGTTATTAAATGGGTTCAAACAGAGAGTATTAGTCAAACGTCCAAATTGATTGTGAAAAAAATTGTAAAAAGCCAGCCTATGTATTTTTATACTACTCTGCACGAAAATGCCTGAAGTTTGATACATTATGCGCACTTCGATGCTACAACTTTCCAAACATTTTGAAATTTCTATTTTTATATGAAATCCTCGTACCCTTAGGGTTAAATTTACTGACAACTTCTCGAAAATTAAGGGGAGCTTACTTTCTTGTAAATCTCTCCCAATGACAAAAAATTGTGGGTGGTTGGGAGTGTACGGGAGTCTTATCGCGTACAGGCAGCGACTGATGTATCAGAGCTGATCACCCAACTTATAATTATTACAGTCCAGAAGTGATAGCAAAACTGGGCAAATAATTTTGACCTGATTGCAACATGGTCGAATTCTCTTTTCTGCCCTCAACATTGAAAAATCTCACCCGCGGAACAAGAAATACGAAAAGTTGCATCTGAGAAACTAGTTTCGTTTGTTTGTCCTCATTTTACAATCTTTAAATTATGAAATCTCGGTCAACTAGTTCAAATGTGATGTGGCCAAAAGAGAACGAGAATGCTTTTGCGATCAACGTACTGTATTGTTATGACAACAGATTTTTCAACAACGAATATAAAGATGAGAAGTGAGAAACGTTCCTTAACCCTTTGAACCCTAGTGGTATCTTCCATGTCAGTTAAATAACAGCAGTTGGAAGAGTCCATAATTATTAGTTGGGGTTAGACCAATTAATATTTTCAACGTGCAGCCTTGGGGCTGCACGTTGAAAATATTGATTGGTCTACACCACACATTTACCTTGTAGCCATTCCACTTAATGACATTATGACGTAGCTTGTGACCCGGCCGGAGAAAAAAAACGGCCTCTGGGGTTGAAATGGTTAATTATCCGGCGGCGGGGGAGCACAGAAAGGCTCTCCTTAAATATATTTCAATGAGCATTATCAGTTTGAAAAGAAAGGATAACCTAGTCAATGCAATCAACAAGTATTCGGAGTATCTACTTCCTCATCAGTGATCTCGACAAATATATATATCCACACGTGGCTTTGCCGGGAATGAAAATACATAATTTATCATGCCCATGGGGGGAGATTATTGGGGGTTATTACTTGGTTTGTTTCATATCGGCTGAGATATGAACCCGAGGTAACTTTATAGAAGCGTGATGTGAAATTTCCTCGTGCTGATATCTGCAACAGTTACTAGCTGAGCTGGAGGTATTCGTGAATTTGAACAACCTGCCAGCGTGCGGTATGTGACGCCGAGCCGCGAAGCGGCGATGTGTTACAGCACGTTGGCAGGTTGTTCAAATTCATGAATACTGACAGCGAGGTTATTACCTTACTTACACACCAATTCACAGAACGCACGGGCAAAGGTATGGTAAGTGAGTACAGGTGTTCATGTGACCTAGTCTATTGTTCTATCGGGTATTTCACGTCTCTTACCAACCCGGAGAAGACAAAGGAATTGGTGCGTAATGGCCGATAATAACCTCTTTATCGTGCCTACGACCTCCGAAGGAGGCTTCGGGAGTATCTAGTGAAGCCCTCCGCCCGTCTGTCCGTCTGTCTGTTTGTCCGTCTGTCTGTCCGTCCGTCTGCCCGTCTGTCTGTTCCTACAAATATTTTGCATTGTAATTTAAATAAAACAGCCACTGCTCTGATTTGGATTTTCTTTGGTATGCTGACAGACCCGCATTGGGGAACGAATATGCAGAAGGAACGGTTCCGTCTAATAATTTTACCCAGAGTTATGGTCCTTTTTCACTTTTTGGAATTTTTCTGTTTTCTCTCTTTTTGACTTAGAAATTTTTTCTGTCCTATAATACCTTTAAAGCCACTTCGGACATGCCTACGGATCGGGGACAGTGGCCCATGCTTTGCGTAGCCCTTGTTTGTTAAACCAAAACAAACAATTACAAAATGTTCACAAAGACCGAGGTCTCCTCTTCTCCAAGTTCAGCTACCCGAACATCTTGGCATCCCACTGGGGAAGCCGCGACGTTCGGATAGCTGAATTACCTCTTCCCTCACCTTGTAGTAGCACAATTCATTCTTTATTCTCTTCATCCGCCTAATACTTATTAATCTACCGTCATTAATTCCTTACTATACAAAAACTCAGCTTCTAATTATTCCATTATGCCTGGTAACACCAATTTTCCTGAATGTGTTCAACGAATGATAGTGAACGAACTGGTTGTAAACAAACTGATTGCGTCTAGTAAAGACCCATCAAGTGGAACAACCCAAGCTAGGTCCGGTCGAGATCGGCGTCATATCAGCCGAGATCGGCGTCATATCAGCCGAGTTTGAAGTCATATCCGCTGAGTTTGGTAATGGATAATTCTGGGAAAGAGAATCATATCTTATAAATAATCAAGGTATCCACTGAAACAAAATAGATTTCCTTTTTTTATTTTACGCTCTTCCGAAACAGTGTTGGCCTGGAGCCAATCATTTAAAGCACAAATCATCTGGCCCTGGTCAAACCGTTCAGCGCATTTAAACGATGCTGCAAATTTCAGTCCCCTATGATTTCCTACACAATTTTCACAAATTGGTCTGTATTATTTTTTAGAATAAGAATTTTGTAAAAAACAGTATAAGGGAAATAAAACTGTCGATTAAAGTGCAACAGTTTTATGGAATTATCACAGCGGCATTCTAAATAAACTGAGGCAGCGTTTTGACGTTAACGTCGCGCAGCGGTAAAACCGATTTTCTTTTACTCCCGGCTAGGAGATCTCCAGTTTTATAGCTTACATGAGCGAATAAGAAAATCATATATTGCTATTTAAAGAAATTCTTAATGGTTCGTCATATTGTATCCTTAAAAGCCAAGTCAATGTTTTTATCTAATGAACCGCCGGCTATAACCTGAGGTCATTCAGGTAAAACTTTGATCGTGGGTTTCTTTGCGTTTGTGCGCGCCATATGGGCTATTGTGTGGGTGGTTACTCTATCAAGAAGGTATTTTATGTGTTGTTGTTGTTGTTGTTATTAACGCCAGTATAGGGTATCTCCCTGCTGGACTCTTACAGGATGTTCTAAAAGAGTGCACCATCAGTTCAAAGAAAGGGTTTGAAGAATAGTCTATGATATTATCAGTTGTGCACCTTGGATTAAGGGGCGTTATGAAGATGACCGATCGTGGTGTGTAAACCTGATTTGTCCCGACTGGGAGGGCTCAAATCACGATTGATAAGATTTTCCAATTGCATCATCCTGCCTGCCTTTGTCTAAGTCATGACTTGATGGTGCAGTTGGAATATGAGTCAGTCGGGATTATAGTTCACCCTTTACCCAACGTAATGGCAAAACCGTTCAGCGCTATTCTCAAAAATCGCAAAATAATTTTCATTATTTTTTTCATTTTTTGTCTCAAAAACATAAGTTATGACTCTTCGTTGGAACGAGCTCATTCCAACGAGGGGCCATAACCTATGTTTTTGAGACATAAAATGAAACAAAATTAGTTATTCAAGAATTTTTTTTTTTCAAGTGTCCTCTGCTTTCCATGTTAAGTAAAGGGTTAATAAAGTCTTTGTGGATAAATAAACTATACATGTAGCAGGCAAGCAATAAATCAACTACTTATTTAGTTCACTCGTACCGTGCCAGAATTACAAATTGGCCGTGCTGCCCCCCACCCCCAACAGTACGAATCGATTACTAAAGACCTCCTGTTGTGTGACCGAATGTGTATGTGACATTTCGTACGCCGCCTTGGAATGGGCAGTATTTCCACGGACGCACTAATATTAGATTGCAAACATTAATTATAGGAATAATAATTAAAAATTTAACTAATGTAGCATCGAGTTAACCCGGTGCATCATAAATTAAAATTTTGCTGATGATGATTTTTATTACCTTGTAAACACATGCGTGGACATTACTGCCCACGCGTGGATTACGTCCACTTCACGGCGACTGAACTGTAAGTTCAAGCATCAAAACAAGTCATTTTAGAAAGAACATGAGTTTTACAAGGAAGAGCGGATTGATATCTAAGATCCAATCCAGAGGAAAATGTACCGACTGGCAAAAATATCGGAGAGAGGAGTATCACACGCACTAAGCCTCCCTTAGTGACCGCCTGCTGAAAATCATTCCTGGCACTAAAACAGTTTATGTTTTCTGTGATGACAATTTTACTCCAAATCTCTGCTAGTTGGTCTAGTAAAGTCTTTTAAGTTTCTAGCGATTCTCAATTCTCTCTCAACACGAATAGACTTGCTGGAGGACAATTTTACCGAATGAACTCTCCAAAGAATGTTTGGAATACTCTAGGTCAGTGGTGGCGCCAAGGGGCGGGAGGGGGGGGGGGGGGTATAGTACAAGTGTCGGGGACGTCTACAACCTCCCAATACCATCGGGGACACAACCTCCTTTATTGCGGGCTTGTCGGGGAATATCATAAACTGAATAAACATCTAATGGAAATATTAATAAGGGATAAGGAAAGAGAAATGCTTTTGCATTTTCAAAAATAGATAGAGTGCTACAACAAATGGACTTCGGTGCAAACAGATGACCTCGCCTCACTGACCTGACAAACTTTCTAGGTTAAGCCCTTTGAGTATAAGATAAGGCAGATAACCTTTTCTACAATTCATTCCCTAATCATTAAGGAAAATGGAATAATACTTGATCGTCTTTACCCTATTCTAGTCACTTGTGTGATATGCCTGTGGAAAAAGGCGAACTAGACGTTCGGTACATTAGAAGTTAGCTAACTGATGGAAGATTTATTCGACAGATACAAATACAGTATAGTTATCGTGGACTGGTCACTTTCCACGGGTGGGCAATATTTCCACGGACGCAATAATATTAGATTCCAAACACTAATTCTAGGAAGAATCATCAAAAATTTAATCAATGAAGCGCCGGGTGTAACCCGGTGCTTCCATTAATTAACATTTTGCTGATGATGATTGCATTACCTGGTAAGCACACGCGTGGAGATCACTGCCCACGCGTGGATTACGACCACTCCACGGCGACTGTACTGTACCAGTGTTATAAAGAAACAAACAAACTCGTCTGCGTAATGAGCACCGGTGCACTCTGATCAAAATTATCGGAGATGTCAATTAACTACAATTCCTCTTTGAAATGGTAGGGCAGCGATTTTCAGAAATTTCTGAAGCATTTCTAAATAACTGTTAGACGCAAATATTGGATGCCTGTACCCTTACCGTGGGCGTCCATTTGAGAAAACAGATCGTAAATGAAGAACGTTTCCTATAAAGTATACTATTCAAAAAGTAGGGGCTATCCAAATTGATGTTGATATTTTCGGAAAATGGTTTTGGATACGCGTGATTGGACACATCAATATGTTACCAAGTTTAGTGTGCATCATGAATGTCACCGGCCCACGAAACCTCCGTGCAGGTTTTTCGCACGAGCGCCGCGTTAATGTCTGTGGGGGTACGTTTTGAAATTTTCATTTGTACTGGACGGACTTTTTAAAAGGTTTCATCGTTCTTTACTTGGTATAAACTCGTTATCAATAGTTTCTGGTCGAAACGTAACTTTTGAGGTATGCGAAGGCTGACACGTGATGAACGTTTACGTGCCGTTGGCATGTTGGAAGCTGGCAACAGACAGACTGCAGTGGCTCAAATTCTCAACGTTACTCAATCGGTGATTTGCAGGTTGTGGTTACGCTACCGTCAGGCAGGCAATGTTGATGACAGACGTCGGGCAGGTCGTCTGATAGCGACACCTGCTAATCAGGGTCGTTTCATCCGAGCCACAGCATTGCGTAACCGCCATCAAAGTGCCTCAGAAATAGGACAGCGACAAATGTGAGAGTCAGTGGTCAGACTATTCGAAATCGCCTACGCAGCTGGATTTTGTACGCTCGACGATCTCGAATAATTCCACGTTTGACTGAACGTCACATCGCAGCAAGGCGTAATTGGTGCGAAGCACAACAGCGCTGGGACAATCGTCGGTGGAGCAACGTCATGTTTTCCTATGAATCGAGGTTCACTCTCGACTTCCATGACAGGCGAAACAGGATGTGGCGGCGGCGATACGAACGATACCATGGCGTAACCGTTAGGCAGCACGGTCGTTTTGGTGGTGGATCGGTTATGGTGTGGGGAGGCCTACCCATGACAAGCAGAACAGCATTACATGTCATCCAAGGGCGTATCACAGGGCACTACTACCATGACAACTTGTTAGTAGCTCATGTGGTGCCATTTGCGGGATGCCACGGCCGTCGTTTCATTTTCCAAGATGACAATGCAAGAGCACACAGGGCCCGTGTTCCTCCAAGAGCAAAACATCACTACACTGCCTTGACCAGCACTAAGTCCAGACCTTTCACCAATCGAGCACGTCTGGGATATGCTTGACAGGCGCCTACGACAACGCCAACAGCCCCTTACCAATGTCCAGGAACTCGCCGCTGCTCTGCAGGAATAATGGAATAACATCAATGAAGCTGATATTGGACGTTTGGTGAGGAGTATGCCACGTCAGATCCGCGTTGTCTCGCGAACCGAGGAGGATTTACAAGGTATTGAGGTCTTGGACTGAATGTGGTAAATTCTCTGACTGACCGTACATGTCTTCCACAGCTCAGTGCGTGGAATGGGTGCTTGTCAGACACCCAACTATCGCTGAAATCATTCACCAGATGTCACAGTGCAATGCCTCAACTGTCTTTTTGATGAAAATATAAATATATTTCTTCATATATCTCACTTTTATCAAATATCCCCTACTTGTTTTTAATAATATATTTCAACAGTTGGGTTGTTTCAGAAGATTTACGTTCGTCCAAAATGAAAATAATTTTCCCTTTATTGTTTTTCTCTTAGCAATTTTATACACTTCAATGAACTTAGGATCCGGATAGTCAGAACTACTAAACAATATTTAGAACTAACATTTTTCAGCCACAGACAGAGTGACGGCATCTGGTATAATATAATTAAAGAGACTTTGGACCAACGAAATAATTCAAAGATCATCGGCCGTTGAGCTTAGTAAAAAACGTTCGCGCTATGCAAGTGCTTATTGTTGCGCCATTCCAGTGAAAACAAAATGTAGTTCTGTTCCAAGGAAGGACAATGGCTTTCTCCACTTCAGAATTATACTGTCCAGAAACAGCAAGCCTCTTAAATGTGCAGACGCACAGAAAACTATAAGGTGGAGTGACATTATAACTAGGCTGCATGTTTGGCAGACAAGAGATACATAGACGAAAAAGAGTACAGTACAGTCGCCGTGGACTGGTCGTAAAACACGCGTGGGTAGTGATGTCCACGCATGCCTTTACGACGTAATAAAAATCATCATCAACAAAATTTTAATAAATGAAGCACCGAGTTGTACCTGGTATTTCATTAATTAAATTTTTGATGATTCTCCCTATCATTAATGTTTGGAATCTAATACCATTGCGACCGTGGAAAGTTACCAGTCCACAGCGGCCGTACTGTAAAGGAATTTTCGTCCAAAATGTCATTTCCTAAAAATCTACCCTCTCTTCTTCTTCGACCCTTTGCCCCTCGCTGTCTATCCCCCTAACTTTCATTTCAAAATTCATACAATTGTACAGCTAAAATACACATCACCTGAAACTCAGAAGAGAATGATCGTTTGTTAGGCGAGCCTCACATGTATTACCGAAGATTGGCGTAATCGACAATTATTTTACGTTAGTGAATTTCCGCTGACTGCTGACCGCAGTATAAGAGGCCAATATCCTATTGTATTGACTGTTGCAAGGATAACTTCTGTTTTTCACTCATGGTATTGAAAAAGAATAGAAAAAAGAAATTTTGTCAAAACAGAGACCACAGTACATGTACATTAGTGCGGTAGCGCCATAGTGACATGGGAGTTTTCACATTTATCTCAAGATTTCAAGGTTTTAGTCACAATTTCGAGATAAAAAGCAAAAATCTCGAGAAAAGAAGCGAACTTTTCGACTTAATATCTCAAAATTGTACGATGTGAGATAAAAAAAAAGTCGGAATTTCGACTTTTTATAAAAATTCTACATGTCACAAATACGCTTGCAAACATTAGCGTTTAACACTATAATCAGCACAAGTTCCCATCTCATCTCCAACAGCTCACTTAACACCTCGTAATCATTTCTGATAATGTAATTTATTCCCAGAACTGGAAAATATGTGATTAAAATATTTCATCACTACATGACTATGGGATTCCAAATGAATAAAATTTGCAGACAACGTTAACGTTATGGAGAATCGTATATACGTTTACACATTTGGTTTGTCTTTCCATAAAACATTGGCAGATAGGTGAAACACATCAAAAATAACTGAAATAGACCTGCACAAGTAAAGGAATTTCTGAACACGTTCCTTGAAAAGCATTCTATTACGTCACTATCTGTACTTTATTCATTTATCAAGTAAACGAGGTAGCAAATACAAAACGCCATCACAATACGCCTTTCATTGATGGATACCATAATATTCAAGTTGTTTCTCGTCGTCAAAGCTATCACAGGAAACACAAACTGTTCGTATTTTATGTGACTTTAATTAATGCTGTTGAATTTATTGGTAAAATTTACGCAGACGTAAATGATAGTTTTTCGGGCGTTCAGACATCTGCAGATTGGAAAAAAATAGCATTTTTATGGGACATAACTCTTACTCTCCTGAACCCAGTTGTAGTCGTGCGTAATCGCAAAATAACAGACATGGCTCGATAGCCTCGTTTTAGAGGGGGTGGTTTGGAAAACAACACTCTCGTTTTCCGTTAGATCAGATTGAATGGGTCGACAATAATGGTATTGGTCGATTTTCATGTTACTTATATAATAAAAGCGGATTATCATCGCCCTTGAGAATAAAGTTTACAAAACTGAATATTCTCTTTGTCGCACAAAATTATCGCTGACTTGTGTGAAGTACACAGCAATGATTAATTTTCCTCCGTTCTGTGTTCGACATCACTCGACTTCTTCTTTTTGACCCGTTTTGTTGTATATCGATACATCGATTGTTGTGATGATTTCTGATGATCGATGCACAAGAGTGCTTCGTTGGCAAAATCGAACTTCAGTTCTTGAAAAAAAGGAAACGCTGAATAAATAATGAAGCTATTGTGCAATGATAATCATTACAAGAATTGAAAATAGAAACATCATGTTTCTAAAAAACGCGTTATTTAACTCTTAGAAGCCGGGAGTCGAGTTTTCTTGCCTCTGACGTAATACGGCAGGTAATCTGGCTGTGACGGTTCGACTATCTTTGGGCTGGGGGAGAATTAAACACTGAGCAGGTGGTTCTAGTCAAGTGTCGTCTGCCTGAATAGGCAGACGACTCTTGACTAGAAGCACCTGCTTACTGTAAGTTTTTCGCAGTATGTCATGTTCAATAAATTCATTCTGATTAAGAGTTAAATTAACAAACCATATCGTCCGCTTTTACGAGGTTGTCACAGCGTTTGTATTGGCGGCATTCACGCATTAAATGCGTTGCGAACTTTCCGAACGTTGCAATAAAGTAGCAAATATCTATTACTATCCCCGTTTGCAATTATCTGAATGGTTGAAAGCCTTTACTGTGTGTCTCGATGTTCAACAAACACAAATACTAACTGCAGTGTGATCAATGTGTAGATTGGAAAATACGACCACCGAATGTAATTTTGACGCAATGAATCGTTGCGACAAAATTAAATTCAGTGGTTGGCTATTCCATTTTTGACTTGAGATAAGTTGAGGTAATTACTCTTGTAGGCTACTACTATTACAAATTAAAAAATCAGACCAAAAACGTCGTCAAGATGTTGATAAATAATTAAAAAAATCGCCACTTATTCCTTTACGGAAATAGCTGATAACCTAATAATTCCCCAAAGTTGTTTTCATTAGTAACTCGCAAATTTGGCCGATAATGTACATTTTCAAAAGGTACGTTTTTTAAACTGGTATAAATAGCCCACTTAATGTAACAAAATTGAACTAGACCGTTGGTTAGTCACTAGTTTTTCACAACAGGAAGGGATGTCTATGAGAGCATACTCCCTGAAACGTGTAGGGAACAGCCATGTGCGGCTTTATGTTAGTCTGTTTTATTTAGGCGAAGGTGATTTTGAGGAAATGGCGAATAAGTTAAAATTCACTACTGAATACAAACGGTAATCGTCAAGAGCTAGATCAACTCCAGGAAATTATTGTATGCTAATTTAAGTTTAGAGCCGTTACCAAAAAAGAAATTTATCGAGTTGGTGGTCACTATCTGAACATTACATTTGGATGATGTGCCCATGGTGAGTAGAGGAAAACATAATCATGAAATTGAGATTGCAGTGTCAGGTGAACATGGAAAAGGGAGGTAAATTGCGATGAAACTTGAATAAATGCAAGACGTTTCGGAACTTTGATGTACGGTAGAACAATGCATCGTGTAATCTTTGAGATGTGTGAGACAGCAACGCACAGGTTCCTTAAGCGATATTCAAAAATCGTACAGTCGCCGTGAACTGGTCGTAATCCACCCGTGAGCAGTGATGTCCAAGCATGTGTTTACTAGGAAATAAAAATCATCATCAGCAAAGTTTTAATTAATGAAGCACCGGCTTGTACCCGGTGCTTCTTTAATTAATTTTCTGACCTGTGGGAAGTGACCAGTCCCCGGCGGCTCTACTGCATAAATTAGCATTATGGTTGTTGGAACAAAGTGACACCAGAAGTTGCAATGCGACGACATCTGTTCTATGAAACTGTCGTTCCAAAATTTTCCCAGGTGGTGTGGGCATCGTAAATCACGAAAGGCTGATGGCACTTAGAATTACATTTCCGATATGTGCATTACAGTCGCCATGGACTGCTCGTAATCTACATGTGGACAGTTATACTCACGCATGCGTTTACCAAGTAATAAAACTGATCAGCACCAACATTTTAATTAACCCTTTGAACACTAGTGGTGTCTTCCATGCCAGTCAGTTAAATAGCAGAAATTGGAAGAGTCCATACCCATTATTTGGGGGTTGAGCAATTAGAATTTTCAACGGGCAGCCTTCAGGCTGCACGTTGAAAATATTAATTGTTCTACCACACACGTTCATGTAGTAGCCATCCTACTTAATGAAATTATGATGTATGTGTTGCCGGACCGGAAAAGCGGCCTCTCGTGTTGAAAGAATTAATGAAGCACCGGGTTATACCCCGTGCAACATTAATTAAATTTTTGATGATTATTCCTATAATTAGTGTTTGGAATCTAATATTACTGCATCCGTGCAAATACTGCCCACTGTGAAATGTGACCTGTCCACGGCGGCCATACTGTAGAAACATGATTTCGGGAAACCTACGTCGATTCACGCTTAATACTTAAATCTCCCTATCTCACAAGATCCTCCAGCCGCCATTGCCAAAATCGGCTGGCTATAATGACGAACATTCTTTATATCTGTAACATTTTCAAACATACTGTTGAGTGAAACTACCATAGCATGTGCCCGAGAAATAAAGCCAGTAAACAGTTCCCCTTTATAGATTCAGAGTGAGATTATTGCCTTTTTTATTAAACCGTCGGTAATACCACAGATGTATATTTGGAACACAGCACAGAAAACCTACAAGAACACTGGTGATGTATATATAATCTACGATTATTACAAGAAAACCTATACTGTGAGTATAGATTTTTACCTCATAAATGCTCTAGATTGTATATTAATTACTTGAAAATGATTATTTCCTACCGAGATAAGATTCACTGATTTTGTATATCAGTTCACTTTTAATAACTGGATTCGTATATCCCGATACCTTTTAACAATGCATCGCTGCATTCTCTATTATTAAACC
The DNA here is from genome assembly GCA_031216915.1 of Pictodentalium vernedei. Taxonomy (NCBI): domain Eukaryota; kingdom Metazoa; phylum Mollusca; class Scaphopoda; order Dentaliida; family Dentaliidae; genus Pictodentalium; species Pictodentalium vernedei. The sequence continues at coordinate 314,908,924 of CM062297.1, forward strand.
ATCTCAGTTGCAATAATCGTTATTCAGCTTGGGAAAATGATTATGGTTGGGTGCGTGGACCGTGCACGATAAGGTTCATAATATGCAACTTTTAAACAGAGAAGAATGAGAAATGAGAAGCATGTCAGAAAAGACATACTTACATGTATGTAATAGTTACCAACGGCGCTGGAGGTATAACATGAATTTGAACACCCTGCCCAGTGCGTTAAGTGACTCCGAGGCGGTTCCGGCGAGGTGTTACAGCACGGGGCAAGTTGTTCATGAAATACCGACAACGAGGTTGGTAACTGACTTATCTATTTATTTACTGGAGATCAACGACACTTTCGACAACCAGGATCACCTTGTGTCGGAGGTAACTGGCTTACACCCTTCCAACAAAACGCACGGACTCACGTATACTCAATGGACCAGATTGACGTTACTTAGTTTTATCCAATATTTATTGGAGCAAATTACGTTTCATTTGTATAAAATGAAATACTTGTACATGACAGAATGTGATACAATAATACATGTATGCAGTATAACAAGCAACAGAAATGCTTATTAAAGGAGGGATTCAATAGAAAGCTTAGAGTTCATTTGGGTCGTATTTCTGATCTTGTTTGAACATCAGTTCAAACTAGAAGTCATGTCACGAACTGTGCGCTTCTTTAGGCTTAATTGCGCGTAGGAATTGTGCGCAATTGCCATATCGAGTGGCATCCAAAGTACAGCAGGTTCTCCTGGTTACTCATAGCAAACACAGGCAATGTTTCTGCCAATGGACCTAAGGGTTACCCAGAGGTCCATTGCCTGAAACATTGCTTGTGCACAGGCCATATGTGCAGAAGTTGATAGCCTTATTTTGGACATAACGCGTAGATTAACACGCATATCAACGTGCTATTTGTGCGCAGTTCATGACAGGACTTCTAGTTTTAACTGTAGTCTGTTGTTTTATCATGTATTTCATGTTCTCTATCAACCTCGAAAAGACAAAAGAGCCATGGTGCAACGACTTCAGTGAACATAGCATTTGCAGCGGATTGTCAAGTGATGCTATTTTCCCATGAATACTAGTTGATCATGTGATTGATTCCATGAATACCAGCTGATAATGTGACATTTGAACTTCTCGCGTTGACAATACAGTGAAAACTAGAAGTCCTGTCACGAACTGTGCGTTTATCTAGGCTTAATTGTGCGCAGGAATTACGCGCAATTGCCATATCGAATGGCATCCAAAGCCCGGCAGGTTCTCCTGGTTACTCATAGCCAAAACAGGCAATGTTTCTGCCAATGGGCCTCCAGGTTACCCGGACGTCCATTGGCTGAAACATTGCTTGTGCACAGGCCGTATGTACATAATTTGATAATCTTACTATGGTCATAACGCATAGATTAACGCGCAGATCGACGTGCTATTTATGCGCATTTCATGACAGGACTTCTAGTTTTAACTGTACGCACTACATTCGATTTTCCAGAGTCTGTTTTTACACCTGTAATTTCTGTTTACATTCTTCAAATAAACGGGTTTCCCGACTCAAGTGGGCATGACCACATGGGAATCAAATAACTTCAGAGATAACCCACAAGCCGCGACGCAAACTTGTTTTGTTTCCGTTTTAAGAGTAGATCTTGATCGAATTGTAGTTACCTATGGCGGTGCGTTGAAGATAAGCAAATCCGATGTCCAACCTGGACAAAAACTAATTTTGTTTTATGAACGGAATAAGTATAATAATTGAATCATGACTGCTCGAAATCACCGAGTTGATGAAACAAATTGATCACGTGCAACTTCCATGAACCGCGAAGCTTCGTGGTTCACAGATTTTGTGCGTGATCAGTTGTTTCGTCCCTTTGTAGCTTGTTTTTGTTTCCGTTTAAGAATAGACCTTGATCGAATTGAAATTACCCATGGCGGTGCCTTGAAGATAAGCCAATCCGATATCCTGTCAGGACAAAAAAATAAATCTATTTTAGGAACGGAAAAAACATAAGAATTGAATTACGACTATTCGAAATCCACGATATAATGAAACACATGGATGGCGTGCAAATTCCATGAAGCTCGAAGCTCCTCAGTTCATGGAATTTGCACGTGATCAATTTGTTCATCACCTTGTAGAATTCGAACAGTCATGATATAATTTTTAATTACTACTACAGGTGCAATGTTTTGTGACTTAATATTGAGCGGGTGAACACCCACGCTTAGGTATATTTTCTTGTGCTCAATTTTCACTTGGATACTCGTCAAGAAACTTCGCAGTTCATGACCTGCTCGTAGTAAAACGTCTCGTGACTCAACGAGCAGATTCGCATTTCATGGACTACAATTTTCTTGTAGGCCTAAAGTTTACAACCGGATTAGCTAGCAAGAGTACAGGTAGATGTACGAAGACGCACGAAACAAGGTAGTATAGTTAGGAGGTACGAAATCGCCCCGTACGTACTGAATCATATATGTATGTACACAGTGCTGTATCAAAGTTGAGCTCTTGGTCCAAAAACAACATCTCGACGAGTCCAGATATTGCCTCAGCAACAAGAGCTCTCCTCTGATGCAACGTTTTGTAACTGAACCATAATTGTGATGATAGATTTATCTGACATTTCTTAATTGTGGTGCCAATACCTTGATTAGCTGGCATTTTAATTTCAGATTTCATTTATAGGTTCATAAGACGATGGTCGTTTTGGTCAAAACGGTATGCGGCTCTCTTGAACATTCCCGACCCTTGAATAAACTTACTGAATGCTTTTGTTCAACATGCCGAAATTACGGTGCGCTATAACTGTATGCTGTTTCAACTTGAATCTCCCATTTGATTCAGATACACAAACATAAAAGCAGCGTGGTTTCATAATTTAATACTTATTGTTTTGAAAGATGTTTTTTTCCTTTTCATTTTTATAAAAAAAATAAACGGCCCATCGTAAACACCTTTCCAGTGGCTGTACTGTTCTTAAATAATGGCGTAAAGAAATCACTATAAGCACGCGTTTGCATTCTGTCGTTGCCGGATACACAATGTGTATGTGAATGTAAATGTGACACATGATGTCAGGGACCGATCAGGACTATTTAAAGTACGTTCTAGCCTCGGAGCCTATTTTTTTCAATTCATACGCCAGATTTCAATTTACGGAGTCACACTGCTGTTTGTAACACACACTGCAAGTATGTAATAGCTCTCATCATTTTCATTTAGTACACTATAGCAAACATTAATCTTCACTGTGGTTTCTGATCAAGTCTTGGCTGCCTATTTAGGCAGCCAAGACTTGATCAGAAACCACAGTGAAGATTAATGCTTGGTAATTAAGACTTGAAGTATTAACTTAAGCACTCTACAACAATGATAAATGATAATCATATATATAATACATGTAAGAGTGTCTCTCTCGATTATCCATCGAAAGAATATCAAAATATGATCTGAGAAGTTACTCGCCAACTGAGAAGCCTATTTCTGAGATTTAAGAGCCAGGTCCTGATGTTTCAGAACCAAATACGCACTGGCGCATGCCCAGGTCGGTCCCTGTGATGTATTCAGGCAATTGCGGACACAATACACAGCTATTGTAAGAAAAAGGGGTTAATCTGACAATAAAACCAGCTGTTTTATAATTTTAGAAAATTCAAATTCTGCTCCTCATATTTGAGACGTTAACCCTTTACCCAACGTAACGTACAAAACCGGCCAGCGCTATTCACCAAAATCACTAATTAATGTTTTTGAGGCAAAAAATTAAAAACATTAGTTATTCAAGAATTTTGTTTGCAAGTGTCGTCTGCTTTTCATGTTAGGTAAAGTGTTAAACTATTATATTCTTCCTCTACAACAATCTCGAATAATTCTTCCAGACATTCAGTTCTTCTGTAAGTCAAGGCCATGAATTGTTGCACAACAGCAGCAACAAACGACAATACTTTCCTTGGCAGACCTACAATCCAAAATACCTGATCTAAATATGAATTAATTCACACATATACATATCCAAACGAGTTTTTTGTACCAAAATATAGAGGGGTGGACCTTTCATCCCGTAGAAGCGCACATTTCTTATTCCATTTGATCCTTATAGTGCCACGCCCAGTGTTACCATACAGTTAAAACTAGAAGTCCTGTCATGAAATGCGCACAAATAGCACGTCGATCTGCGCGTTAATCTATGCGTTATGACCACAGTAAGGCTATCAAATTCTGTACATATGGCCTGTACACAAGCAAAGCTTCAGTCAATGGACCTCCGGGTAACCCGGAGGTCCATGTGTTCAGAAACATTGCCTTTGTTTGCAATGAGAAACCGGGAGAACCTGTCGTGCTTTGGATGCCATTCGATACGGCAATTGCGTGGCATTCCTACGCGCAATTAAGCCTAGATAAGCGCACAGTTCATGACAGGACTTTTTGTTTTAACCGTATATGGAATAACTCCAGATATACTTGGATTTTAGAGAGTTTAATAAAATTTATAACACATTTGTAACGCCATCACCCGTATAAGTGTCGAAATTGATATCTGATAATTTTCCAACAAACAGATAGATAACAGTGTTAAATTGCGCATGCACAAATGTGCAGAACATTATAAATGTAGGCAATAGTCGCTATCCGCGGCGTGAGGGAAAGAAAGATTAGAATTCGTGGAGCGTTTTTAATGCAACTGATAAAATTGCAATTACTCGACGGCCCAGAGAAACATAATGTACATTAATCTCCACTTATGCAACAAAATGAATTCATTAGCCTTTGCTTTTTTATTTCTATTTTTCTCCAATAAAATAGTAATCATCATGAAACATCAGCAGAGAGGAGAACAAATACCACAAATTGAAAATGAACTTAGTGGTAGAGATTTTTAAATGAAATGAGTACAATGTTTCCATACAATTTCTGGCATGAACTTCAGATCAAAAAGATATTTTTTTTACGAAATCATTAACATTCCAAACAGTTTTATAACATCGTTTATACGGTGTGTTAACCCTTTACCCAACGTACTGGCCAAAACCGGCCAGCGCTATTCTCAAAAATCGCCAATTAATTTTCATTATTTTTTTCATTTTTTGTCTCAAAAACATAGGTTATGACCCCTCGTTGGAACGAGCTCGTCGAGCTCGTTCCAACGAGGGGTCATAACCTATGTTTTTGAGACAAAAAATGAAAAACATTAGTTATTCAAGAATTATTTTTGCAAGTGTCGTCTGTTTTTCAGGTTAGGTAAAGGGTTAATGAGGTTTCACCTATCTTGTGGCGATTTATCTTCTGAGTTGGACCCTGCGAATCTCAAATGTCGAGTCGAATAGAATCCCAAATCCAATCAGGCATAGTATTTCGAATCGAATCGAATTTCACGGCTCTTCAAATTGTAAATATTCTTACAACCATAAATATTTCCAGGCTCTATTCAAGTATTGTATTCAACGACGAGTCGCTAAAAACGGATCGAAGGAAAGTAGTTTGGAAGGAGACCTGATGACAGAAGACGAATTCAAGGAGGCTGAACCCTCTTTGAATTCATCTTTTGTCATCGGGTTTCCTGTACATGGAACATGATTGTAGAAAAAAAGTTCAAGAGGTGAAAAGTGAGTTCGAGTTCATCTCGATGATTTGAAAGTTTTCGTATTAGCGCGACTCTAATCGAATCATGTGGACGATTTCGATTCGAATCGAATCGAATTTCTAAGCTTTGAAAAACCTTGCTTCTGAAACCAGCACTTGATGATGTATGTGTATCGCAATCCCCCCCATTTGAGTGTATGTAGTGTCAAAGTTCAGACAGGGATATGGCCAGAGGATATTGAATTAGGTGGTGATGATGTCTGCTCCGGAATTCCAACTAGACCCCTCCCCCCCCCCGACTTGACTGACATTTGAATGTTCATTATTGGGGAAGTATATTTGCGCAATTGTAGTCACTTAGGTAGACATATTCAAAATAGAACGTCAGTTTTTTTCCGACATGTACCTCAGAATTTTCAAATATATACAATTTCCAGCTATTGGAGTTTTTGGTCGAAATAGGATGCGTGTGAAACACCTTCAGCGAGTTACATCCAACCGTCACACATGCACTCAATCGCCACATTCATGAGTTCGGTTTGGATTCAGGAATACTCATAAAATACTCGGTGTGGGTGAGGGGAAGTCTCGAAATATAGAAAGTCAAATTAGTTGCTCTCAGATAAGTTTACATGGAATTTATAAACCGAATTCACTTAACACGATTTGCCGAAGTTAGTGGACGAGGTGTATAATGTCGCTGGAGTGCAACATGGCACCATTTGAGATACAATAGCATTGCGGATGTCGCCTTGTTGCATGAATAGGACGAATTGGAAAGTCCTTTCTATCCTTTTGGACACACGCGTGCAAACAACGCGTATATAACACACATTGGTTACAATCCGTCGAAAGAGTCGATCATTTATTGTAACGTCCTCAATTCTCAAAGAACACTGTGGCGACATTGTGATTACAAAAGCGGTATATTTTGCGATCCCATCCTGATCCTACAGTACGGCCACCTTCCACACACTAATTACGGGAATAATCATCAAAAATATAATTAATGAAGCAGGAAGCGGTGTCTGAGTGGTTGTGGCATTGAACGTCAAACCGAGAGGTCCATGCATGGTTCGATGCCCGCAGGGGTAACTGCGTTGTGTCCTTGCACTTAATTCCGATTACCCACGTGGGTGACCGGTGGCGCAGAGTGCTAAAGCATAAGGCACGTCGATGGTGTACCTGTCTTCAACCAATGCTAAGCGTGGCTTGTGTGGACTTAGTACGTTGGGGAGTCTTACAGTTGCTCGCCGTTGCTCGTTGGTTCTCGCCGGGAAATCCGGCTTCCTCCACTCGCAAAACTACGACACGAGGCGACACTGGCTGTCGAATGTGTCGTTAAAATCCAATAAATAAATAAATCAATAAATTAATGAAGCACCTGGTATAACCCGGTGCTTCATTAATTAACATATTGCTGTTGCTGCTGATTTTTATTACCTGGAAGACGTATACGTGGGGCAGCACTGCCCACTCGTGGATTACGACCAGTCCACGGCGACTGTACTGTATGGTTTCTATCCCGACATACTTACACCGGGAAGTCGAGATCCCCCCCCCCCCCCAAAAAAAAGAAAAAAATATTGTGAAATCATGATCCCATCGAGAAAAACAAACGAAAATGACATATCGGATTTAATGTTCTCGAATATGTTTTCGACAGGTGATAGTGTAAACTGTTGGGGATGAAACACGAACAAAGCTACTCAACCGGACCGCGGCCCAGTCGCGGTCTGATTGAAATTCGTGGTCGCCGTTTGTGGTCACAGTACTGTACACTCTCCCCATTGCCCACGTGGGGGCACGGTGACGCTGTGTACTAAGGCGTACTGCACGTCGATGGTGCACCCTCTTCAACCAATGCTAACCCTTCTTGTGTGGAGTTAGTATGTTGGGGAGCTGACAGTTGCTCGCCTTTGCTCGGTGGTTTTCTCCGGGTACTCCGGCTTCCTCCACCCGTAAAACTGTCGTGGTCATGATTAGCCATTGTGCAGAAATATGTGACCTTAAACACCAATAAATAATAATAATAAATAACTGTACACTCTATTGTGTATTCTGGGATATATTGAGGATGTTACTGTTTTGAGCAGGTACCAGACTTATCTCATGAGTGACTGAAAGCCGTGACTGAAAACTTAGATTTCATTGTGTCGAGAATGAGATAACTCTCGTACAGACTCACACACAGTAGGGCTTAAGAAGCTAAATCTGTTTCTCAGGCCCTGCCGCGTGGTCCTTTTGACTGCCGCATACTCTGTTTTTATAACCAAGGCAAACTTTAAAAAAATAAAAATTAAATGGTTTGAGTTGATATTTTACCCAAGTTAATAAAATTGATAAATTTTGTCCCTTGAGTGCAAGAAGGTTGTGCATTGCTTTAGCATTGGAAAGCCTTCTTGCACTCATGGGGCGAAATACCATCACCCATTCTATTCTGTAGATTATGAGGCTTAAAACATAAAACAAACCAAGAACATGAACTTTTGATAGCAAAGAAATAATTACAAAAATGAAAAATGAAATAAAAAACCACCCGCCCACATGCAATTTTACAAAAATGGCCAGAGAAACAGAAGATCTACTTAATGGGGCATGGGCATTCTTTTTATTATATGCGCTGCAATGTTGTAATTGCAATTAAAAAAAACTCAGAAAAGGCTCAGTGATATCGATGTAAACTTGTTACTGAAAACGCGTCACTTCCAAAACAATATGGATATTATCTGTATTATAATGGATGTAGCCTTCCTCAGATTCAATATCGATCTACATTTCAGTGGACAGTGACAAGTGACTGTTTGGAGTAACAAGTGACTGGAAACGTCTCACTCCACCCCGTGCAAATACAGTTTAAGTGCACCATTCGACGCGCGCACAAACTTTTTCGACAGATAACAGATAGGGCGTGAAACTACAAAAACGCCCACCGCGTTTGGAAAAACTCATCATGACCAATCATATTCAGGCAAACCAGATATCCTTGAAGAAAAATAAATTACAAAGATAACACTGACATTTTTAACCAGAATTGCTGCTGTGAATTGCTTCAACTTCTTGACCGTTATTTCTTGCGTTCAATTTTCGTGAATATTTCGTCAAATCTGTTTTGACAGATTACTAATTTGTTTTTACAGTTTGCTAATCTGTTTAAACGGATTACTAATCTGTCAATACAGATTAGTTAATCTGTAAAAACAGATTAGTAATCTGTTGTTTTTACAGATTACTAATCTGTTTAAACAGATTACTAATCTGGTTTTACAGATTAACAAATCTGTATTAATCTCTTTAAACAGATTAACTAATTTGTATTTACATATTACTAATCTGTTTAAACAGATTACGAATCTGTATTTACAGATTACTAATCCGTTTAAACAGATTACTAATCTGTTTTTAAGATTAACTAATTTGTATTTACAGATTAGTAATATGTTTAAACAGATTAACTAATCTGTATTTACAGATTACTTAGTTAATCTATAAAAACAGATTAGTAATCTGTTAAAACAGATCAGTTAATCTGTAAATACCGATTAGTTAATCTGTAAACACAGATTAGTAGTCTGTAAAAACAGATTAGTTAATCTGTAAAAACAGATTAGTAATCTGTTTAAACAGATTACTAATCTGTAAAAACATATTAGTAATCTGTAAAAACAGATTAGTAATCTGTACAAACAGATTAGTTAATCTGTAAAAACAGGTTAGTAATCTGTAAAAACAGATCAGTTAATCTGTAAATACAGATTAGTTAATCTGTAAACACAGATTAGTAATCTGTTTAAACAGATTAGTAATCTGTAAAAACAGATTACTAATCTGTTCAAACAGATTAGTAATCTGTAAAAACAGATTAGTAGTCTATAAAAACAGATTAGTTAATCTGTAAAAACAGGTTAGTAATCAGTTTAAACAGATTAGTAATCTGTAAAAACAGATTAGTAATCTGTTTAAACAGATTAGTAATCTGTTTAAAGAGATTAGTAATCTGTAAAAACAGATTTGTAATCTGTAAAAACAGATTAGTAATCTGTGAAGACAGATTTGTAATCTGTAAAAACAGATTAGTTAATCTGTAAACACAGGTTAGTAATCTGTAAAAACAGATTAGTAATTTGTTTAAACAGATTAAGAATCTGTAAAAACAGATTAGTAATCTCTTTAAACAGATTAGTAATCTGTGTAAACAGATTAGGAATCCCTGGAAATAAACTATGGTGTGGCAGTTCTACGCTGCCGTTCAATGCAAATACATAATCCAAATGTAACTTCCAGCGAGTGCAAGTCTTTCAAATTATGTGAAAAAAACATACCCTGTGCAATCACTTTCTTGTCAATAGGACAATGGCTGAATCTTCACTTGTGTTTGTTTGTTTTTTCGCAGAACATGAGTTATGAGTTATCTTGGTTTGGGTTTTTTTTTGTCGTAATGCTCTCTCAACGTGTCGCATATAAATTAACTGTTATCACAATGGTATGTACAGTGGGCAGAAGAAGAACAGAGACCCACGTCAACACATATACACCCCAAAATATTTCAGCTTGCTTTTAAATAGTTTTATATCATGATGCTTTGCCCTTAAGTTCAATGGAGAGCTATATTATCCACTGAACAAAAACCCGTTACACATTTCTGTAATTAGTAAAGGGTTGGATTGCAACCTCATACTATCACCAGGTGTACGCTCAGGTTTCGTCGATGTCTTGTTTATGCACATTTCTTTTAGTAGGTGCAACATTTTCAGCCTTAAAATATTTCCCGATTCGTGAGATTTCGTTTGGATTCTCGTGAACTCCTGCCGTTAGAATTAATTTTTCAGTTCTCAGTTTAGAATTTGAGAGTACTGTTATACTCATGTCCATGTGTTTGTAACCAGTTTGTAATCACTAATAAAAATCGAACCCCATATTTATATATTTACTGCAATTTAACCCTTAGGGGCCAAGTTCCTGTTTTTTATGGGTCTCTTGTCTTGTAGAGAACATGTTCCAACATAAGACTTTTCGTGGGCTTGCTGATGAAAGTTACAGTACCTTGTCTGTTTTGTCTATTGAAGTCCGGGCTGCCTTTACAGGCAGCCCGGACTTCAATAGACATCACTGCCAAATCAATGTTTTCTTGTTTTAACCCTTAAGCCCCCTTATAGCCCCAAAGCGCCGCTTTTCTTTTGCATTGAAGCAGGTGCTCCCTTGTGTAATCTTTTTTATTACTCTCGTGTGTAGACCGAATTTTCCCTGGCAGTGGTTCTGCATCACTGCTGGCTTCCTGTATAGGCAGCCAGCAGTGATGTAGAACCACTGCCAAGTCATCAATAACTATGTAAGCAGAAAAAGGCCATAAATACTTTAAAATTAATCCGAGGACTTACGGGTTAAGAGATCAAAAAATAAGTAGAATTCTGCAGGCAATGGCCCTGCGAAACTTTAAGATTCGATTCGATTTCGAATCTTAAGTTGCTATTCGGTTCGATTCGAAATCGGCTGCTCGGTTCGTTCCCATTCAAATCTTTTCACTGGAATATAGCTTTGTATTAACCGTAAAATTGGTCATCTTCGTTCTCTCACAAAACGTCTAGTTCTGATTATTTATTATTATTATTTATTGGTGTTTAAGGTCACATACTTATGCACAATGGCTAATCGTGACCGTGACAGTTTTACGGGTGGAGGAAGCCGGAGTACCCGGAGAGAACCACCGAGCAACGACGAGTAGCTGTCAGCTCTCCAACATCGGAACTCTGAACTCTGCACCGCAGCACAGGCAGGGTTAGATTGGTTGAAGACATGCGCACCATCGACGTGCAGTACGCCTCAGTACACAGCGTCATCGTGCCCCCATGTAGGCAATCGGGGTGAAGTGTCTTGCCCAAGGACACAACGCGGTTGCCGCAGGTGGGATTCGAACCGAGGACCTCTCGGCTTGCAGCCTGCACCTCTACCAACTGAGCCACCGCGCCCCCATCTAGTTCTGATTGAAATGGCACATAAATAATATTGAAAATGAAGACGGTGTGTAATTTCCGCTATATTAGCATGAACTGCATCGGCACCCCATGCCACCAACCATGCTAATTTAAGTCTCACTAGTCATTACCACATTTGAAAGCCAATTTAAAGTGTCCAGGCAATATCAACGATGAACTGTTGTTAGCAGCTAGCCCTGTGCAGTACTTAGTACCGATAATAATTCTCGCGCACATTTCTGTTTTTCGTTTACAGCACTTTCTTCCTCAGTCGGCCATCATCAAGAAGCGCCTGATTCGATTCGAGGTTCGATTCGATTTCGAATAGTAGAGCCGACTCGATTCGAGATTCGATTCGAAAATTTGTGATTTGTGGGGCCCTGCTGCAGGCCTTTAAGGATACGTCATAATATTTTACGAGTATCAAATGAACATTTTGCAAGAATTAAAATTGATTCTCATTGTTTTCCTTGTAAGAATCATTTGCGGGAATCAATTCTGATTCTCACATGACTGTTAACCCTTTACCTAACATGAAAAGCAGACGACATTTGCAAACAAAATTCTTGAATAACTAATTGTTTTCATTTCTTGTCTCAAAAACATAGGTTATGACCCCTCATTGGAACGAGCTCGTCGAAACAAATAATGAAAACTAATTGGCGATTTTTGTGAATAGCGCTGTCCGGTTTTGGCCGTTACGTTGGGTAAAGGGTTAAGCCCTGATTTTAATCCTCAACACACTTTGGGTCTTTGGATGTCCTGCGCAATAACGAGAAGCCAGGTTGTGAAGAGTACCTTGGTGCCACCTTTGGGGGGTCACTGTTGTTTAAGCGCAGGTTGCGGTCTTTGGAGGTAAGGGGAAGCATTAAGAAAGAAAGTGAAAGAGGGTATCAAATTAATAATTTAGAAGTAGTTGAGACCCTGGAATACTTTCTTCGAAAGAAAGTGAAAGGGGGTATCAAATTAGTAATTTAGAAGTAGTTGAGACCCTGGAATACTTTCTTCTATAATGTCCGAACAAAATATGATTCCAAAAGAATATGATTCGCTGGGGGTATAATGGGAAAATGGAAAGGAGGGTGAATGATATGTTGGTAATGGTTGACACAAAAGCTAGGTTTCGTATGCTTAGGTTTTTGGTAGAATGAGGGACGGGATGCCATCAAACCTTTCATTTCCGGGTGTTGGGAGGAGGGGTGAGGCGTGGCTAGAGGAAGGCATTTTGCAGAACAAGGTTCATCAATGCCTTCTCACCTGAGAACCGCGACAAACCAGCGACCGTCTAAAGTGTTACTATTATTACACTGATGCCAAACTTACAACCCGCAAAAATTTCGGGAAATGCAACTTGAAATTTAACCAATCCAATCTTGTGTGATTGAGCTCTGTCACACATGATTGAATTGGTAAAATTCCTAATTGCGTTATGGATAAAATTATGCAGAGGGTTAAACAAACTAGCTTAACGGTTATGTCATAGTCCACCTGAAATGCAATGGATATATGCAGTGCATTCAAGTATAAAATCTGTAGTCGCAATGAGGTGTCAGAATACATTGTTTTGATGAGCAACGAAAAAATGTCAGAAGGAACACGGTGTCAGCTCACATGACTTGAGACGGGATAAAGGGGAATCTGTGTGGATTTCCTTTCCGTACAAATGCATGTGTTCTCACTATTACTCAGAAAATGTTTAAGATGTGACAAAAATACGTCAATGCAATCTGTAAGACAATCCAGTGACCTCTCCCACTTATTCAATCTTCTCTAAAGAATCGGTGGGATGGGTAACTGCTTAGGGGACGAACTAGGTGGAGGGATAACGAATTTGGTCCTGGTTTAGTAGAAATAAATACACTAATGAGAAAGGAGGACATAAGTTTTCTGGCAGACCCATAATGCACCATCTCCGTCTTCAGCATCTATTCGATGCCGATCTTCAATATATTGCCCACATAAAAACAACATCGTCGCCAAAGGAGAGATGCTTTGGACTCCATTGAATTGAATACGATCAATTTTACCAGGAGAACTTTCACCTCAAAAAAATTCAGGTTGTTCGACCAAGTGCTCTATTTTGAATGAATGGAATATTTGCTGCTAGAAGTAAAGCTAACAAATCAATGCTTTTTATTCAAATGCAGAAACATGTAGTCGGGATGTTAATACAATGGAACACTTAACGTAACATATTGTGCATATAAAATTACAAAGGTTATTAGTTCTAAAAAAATAAAAGCCAATAATGTTTGCAAAATTTATAGTTCTCCATAAAATAAAAGCCGTTTGTTTAAGAGTGAATGGATCTCCTCAGTAATACTTAAGTGGAGACAAATATAAGGAGCCCCTCATTCCTGCCTCTAACTAATCTTTTTGCCTAATAAACTATCAAATTTGAGAATAAACTTACACGCTGGCAATACAAACTAAAGTACTGATATTGTGCCTAAGATATGTATTAAAAGCTCCGTTTCATTGTTAAGTGACCCATTTTCTGGGGTAATAACGGCCGATAAGCGTTCTATATGATGAGATGTATGTTTTTGGTACTGTATATAGAGGATATGGAATGAGTGTTTTTCCCATATAATATTTATGAAACGAGTCTAAGAATTTTCCGTTTGGGCGAGCCTCTGGCGAGCCCAAACGGAAAATTCGGACGAGTTTCATAAATATTATATGAGAAAAACACTCATTTCATATTCTATTTATCATATGACACACACGCACAAATTAGCCACTTAGTATGACTTTTTAACCAATCACCTAACTTGAGTTGCAGACGGCACTTGGAAAAAACCTCCTCGTATAACTAAAAATTTTCATTTTTTGCTTCCAAAACATAAGTTATGACCCTTCATTGGAACGAGCGCAACACGATAGTTCCAATGAGGGGTCATAACCTATGTTTTGGAAGCAAAAAGTGAAAATATAAAAAAAATGAATGGCGTTTTTCTTGTATTGCGCGAGACGGTTTTTGCCGTTACGTTAGGTAAAAGATTAATACAATATAACCCACCTTAAATAGGACAGATAACTTAAATTCTCCCTACTGAAATTATGCAAATGTGACCCAGTTGTATTTTGTTTAGCCAATAAGATTGTCCAGTTTTGAAAATGACCAATGAAAGCTCCCAACTCTAATTATGCAAATTATGAAAATGTGGCCCAGTTGTATTTTGTTCAGCCAATCAAATTGTCTAGTTTTGAAATTGACCAACGAAATTGACGGAAGGCTTTATTTATCACTGATTAATATGAAAACAAAATATCAAATGTTTTAAAGTGAACAAAACGGACGAGTTATATGATAAATTATAATATTAGAACGTTTCTTTTCATGTTCTATCGGTCGATAGTACCTGAGTTTGTGTGATTTCTGAAATAGAACCTGAAGCAGCTTCGCTGCTGAAGGTTTTATTTCTGAAATCACACAAACTCAGGTATTATCGACCGATAGAACATGAAAAGAAACGTTCTAATTATTTTATTATGCCGAACAAAAACTAACTTTCATTGTTAAGCGTTAACTGCAACATGCCATCAATCTTGTAATAACAATGTAGTCGGATCCAAAAACATGACGTCATTTCGAACGAATGACGTCTCTTCGAAAATGACTTGTCACAAGTGCCGTCGCTTTGGGAGTTTCATGCCAGTGTTTACAACTGCATCATGCTGTTCATGTTGTAATGCATTGTTAATGCTTGTGTGATAAGTGGTATAAATTAAGGAAATATAAATTCATGTTTCTCGGACGCCGACAGTTGATAGAATTAAGCGGAGTGAAACAATTTATTTTGAACTTGAGGCGGAGGCTCAGTGAGGTCGAGGAGTACTAAACTTGTGGAAATATAATTGATTGAAGTCATAACTCATATTCAGGATTCACTGAAGTGGTGAACAACGCGTGAGTTTTTAATATTTCTGATTCTTTTGAATTCATTGTTTGCAGTTAAAATTGAAAACACACTCACTGAAGATGATATATTTGTTGGTAACTTTGTGTCTACCGGTGACGACAAAAGCTAAACGGACACGGAGCCAGCGTTTGGTGTTGAGAAATTCCAATCGACGCTGATCAATGGAAGGGGAGCTTACATTTTCTTCGTTCTCTTGTCTTCAGGGAAAAACGTTCCGATAGTACCCGTGTTTTGCCCCAAAACTCCAGTACTATGACTTTTAGAAGGTGTCAAATTAACCAATCACGGCTGATGTTACAAACGTGAGGCATAATAAATTGCAATTAGTAACGACTACGTCGAGGTTGAGCACCACTCTCTAAACTTTAATACTTTAATTCCTTCACCTCTTACACCACCTCAAAAGCCAGCTATGATTCCTGTCCTCGAGACACCCTGAATACAGCTTGCTTCCAGGAAACTTCCAGGAAACATTCGTCTTCTCAAATGTAATCATGCCTCGTACCAAAATACGAGCACTAAGTTTTTATTACCACCCAAAGATCACATAATGTGTTGTACTGATTTATACCGTGCTCGAATTGGTACCTTTAAATGTGACTAGGCCACTCTATCTGTGTTCTAACTTATCTCTTCATGCGTCTGACTGGCGTTGCGATGCACGAAAGTATTACCGCCATAGTTGCGCTATCGCTATGACAATATACCGAGTCGTCATCCGTAACTCATGAACGTGACCTTCACACTCATTGGCTGGTAAGTTGTACTTACGCTAATTCGTATCTTTATCAAGATTTGGATGTATTGAAGACAACATTGACGCAAAAAGTTAAACTTCCTGTTTCCATTATCATTTTGGCCTTCTCGTACTGAGCTAGAGTTTTAGTACTGTCAGGTGATATCTACACCAATCCTGTCCCAAACTCTGTCAGCTCAGGCCACGACCAGAATATTCTGAAATTGCACGCTTCAATATCCGGAGCCTGAACCCCAAACTGGAGCTTATCGAATATGAATTTCCACCTTATGACGCTCTGGCTGTTACCGATATTTCATTGCAAAATAGCGAACCAACAACTGGTATCCTAACTCATGGGTTCCAAGAACCGTTGAGATTCAACCGTCCGACTAGAGGTGACGGGGTCGATATTTATTTTAGAAATTATATTTCATTTCGACACCGACCCGACCTTGAAACCCCGAATACAGAGTGCTTATGAGCTAAAATAATTACAATAGAACGTAAGTCGCTTTTATTAGGGGTCTTCTATCGTCCACTCGACAGTTCCGAAGACACGTGGGGTGCCATATCATCCTCAATCGAAAACGCAAGAGATACGCGAGTCGACAACTTAATTGTTACCGGTGACTTTAAGGAAACCAGCAAAACGCCACAAGAAGTAGGTTTACGAAATAGTGAATTATTTTTATCTCAGACAGCTTGTGAGCGAGCCAGTGTGTTTACCCAGTCGCCAGCCTCCTTGATAGACCGTTTTGCAGTAAGTGACTCAGCAATGTGAAAACCTGTGAGGTACTGGAACCGATTATACCCGACATGATCCGCTACCACTGTCCTATTTCCATTGAAGTCGTGTTTTCACAGCCAAAATCTCATAGTTTCATGGGGCGGGTATGGTTGTACTCCCAATGGAATTACGACGCATTAAATGCTGCCATTTCTCACGAAGACTGGCATTCTGATAACACATGTCTAGATACCATAGTCTCTAACTTCACGACAAACTACTTGATATTGCATCCAAACATACACCAACCAAAAACATTACATGTACTTCGAGGCCCGATCAGTCGAAATGCTTGCACAACGCAATACGACTATTAATTAGACAAAGAAAACGGCTGTATTGCACAGCCAAACGAACAGATTCTCCAAACGAACGCATGGGCTAACTACAAACTGAAACGGAATGAAGTTGTTTCGGCTATTAGGAAGGCCATATCAAAATATCTATCCAGAGTGCAGTCTACTTTGAGGAGTAACGAAACCCCAAATTCACAGTGGTGGAAGACACTAAAAACATTCCTCGGTAGTAGTTGCCTAGCTCTAATTCTAGTTATTAATCACATGCACAAAGTATATTCCTCTAACACTGAGAAAGCAGACGATCTTATTGAATATTTCTGTTCTACCTCTACCGTCAATGACTCCCACGCATCCCTGCCAGATATTGTACACCACCCTCCACAAACAATTGATAGTATAACCCTTCAGTGAAATGAGTTACACGAAGCACTGAAGTCTTTGAAGGTGTCCAAGGCCTCGAATCCTGATCTTATCAGCCCACGTCTACTTAAAGAATGCAAATCCCCATTAAGTGAACAACTTTCGGTTTTATTCAACATACGCCTGAAAAACTCGTATATCCCCTCGTTGTGGAAAAGAGCAAACGTTTCTCTAATCCTGAAAAAAATAACCATGGTTAGTAACTATCGACCTATAACCTTGATTAGTTGTGTCAGTGAAGCCTTTAAAAAGGCATTTCCTAAACGACACCAACGTTCTTAGTCAATTTCAGTCAGGTTTCAGACCAGGCGATTCAACTGCTCTCCAAGTAACTGAGATATATGATGAATTCTGCAGAGCGTTAGAAAAAGGAAAAGAAGTTAGAGTCGTCTTTTTCGATGTCAGTAAGGCCTTCGATGAGGTATGGCATGCTGGTCTCATTCACAAGCAGGAGAGTAATAATAATAATAATAATTTTAAAGCCTTGAATCCACACACGGTGCTCAATGGCTGTACAATAATTGCATACATACATATACACACATACACCTACATTCTCGCACAGGTACATTGATACATGGATCGCTATTATCATTTATTCGTGCCCAGCGCCACATCAACAACCAAGGCTATATCGTGGTGATAAGGCACAAAACCTAAAAGAAAAAGGGCATTGAAGTAAAACAAAACAAACTACAACTTTACCAAAACAAGTATGTGAGTGTGACTTGACGAGTAACGAGGCAATCCTCACTGACTCAGTCACAGTCGCGCACCTGGTAATGTCAGTTTATGACCAAAATTCAAAGACCACTGAAGGAAATGCCTTTCGAAAAAGGTAGGTTTTAGTTTCAAACTTGAATGATTCAATTGATTTACTATATTTTATGTCGATTGGAAGAGAATTCCAAAGCCTTGGGCCAGCAACCGCAAAGGCCCTATCCCCAGCACTAGTAAATTTAGATAGGGCTGAACCAGATTGAGTTGACCTGATGACCTAAGAGACCTCGGTGGTTTGTGGTTGGTAAACAGATCGGACAGGTAGGATGATGCAGATCCCGAGATACACTTAAACACCAAACGGACAATTTTAAATTGAATTCTTTGCTTAACGGGTAGCAGTGAACTCAGAGAGTACTGCTGTTATATGGCAGTACTTTTGAGTTCTGGTTATGACCCGTGCAGCACAATTTTGGATGTGTTGTAGCTTTTCCAGAATAGATGTGTTAGAGCCAATCAGAAGAGAGTTGCAGTAGTCGAGGCGACTGGTAACAAATTCGTGGACAAGTTGTTGTGTCGTCTGCGTATCAATGAAGGGTCGAATTTTGCTAATATTTCTAAGATGAAAAAATGCACTGCGAGAGACATGTTTGATATGTTCATCAGTGGCCAAATTTTCATCCATGAAATAACCTAAGTTTCGACCACAGCTACTGGGTTTTATCGCAGAACCTCCAATATTGAGGGACAGTTTGGATATTTGTAAAAGTTGATGAGGTAGACCTATATATATTACTTCTGTCTTGTCATCGTTCAATTTAAGAAAGTTTTTAGTCATCCATGCCTTGATGTCTGAAATACAAAGTTCAATCTTACTGCATGCTTCAGGCTCCAAGGCGTGAGTATTGGTGTTTCGGGCGAACTACTGTTGTTTATAAAATCGTACCTTCCAAATAGATACCAATGAGTGGTTGTGACATCAGAGGCATCTTCATGGCGACCTATTAATGCTGGAGTTCCACAAGGATCTATACTTGGGCCCCTTTTATTGCTGATTTACATTAACGACATAACCGAAAATCTACTTAGTAGCATACGCCTTTTCGCAGATGATACCTCCTTATATCTAACTGTGGAAATTCCAACTCAAGACTCCAACTTAATTAACTATGAGTTAGCTGCAATTGCACACTGGGTTAAAACATCGCTAGTCGCATTTAACCCCCCAAAACCCGAAAGTATGGTTATAAGACGCAAATAGGTAGCACTCAAAGTTCGAAGTCAATACTCATAAATGCTTAGGAGTGGTACTAAACAACACCTGTACTTGGAACAACTACATTGACCATATCGGTTTCAGAGCCTGGTCTCGTCTAGACCTGCTGAGGAAACACAAATTTGACCTCGATCGTAGTGTCCTAGAGAAGATATTCTCCGCCTTTATTAGTCCGCTACTTAAATACGCCGATACTGTCTGGGATAATTGTTCGTTTACCCAAACCACTGATTGGAAAAAATTCAGATCGCAGCGGCACCAATAGTCACAGAGGCAACACTTAGTGCTACTAGTCCTTGCTATACTCTGCAGCAGGATGGGACCCTCTGCAAGAAAGACGCTGAAACCACAAGCTAGTTCAGTTCTTCAAAATATATCATCATTTATCCTTATATTGCTATTAAAGTTCCACCTCTCGTATCCTCGTCAAATCTATCACTCAATCTTCAAACAAGCCGAAACCACAGAATTCCATTTTGCAGAACACATATATACCAGTCCTCATTTCATCCCCAATGTTACCGAACAGTGGAACAACCTACCGCTACCTGTTCGCGAGAATTCGTCACTGAGTAAATTTAAGACTTTCTTAAAAGCTGGAAAACTATGACCACCGTTATTTTATAGCGGGTCAAAATCTCGTGCGGCCAAAATTTACCACTGTAGGTTGCGATTACGTTGCAGAAGTCTTACCGTCGTCCATTTATACGAAACCCATCTAGCACCTAGTCCACTTTGTCAGTGTGGCGAGCGTGAGACTCGTCAACACTTTCTTCTACATTATCCAATCTTTCTTAACGCACGTAAAGAAACGATCAACTTACTTCCTTTTTACTAGAGATATTTCCATACTTCTCTTCGGTTCTGATTTTTTTAGTAAGGAGGATAACAGTTTAATTTTTGATGTCGTACATTACTTGATCTTATCAAGTGGCAGGTTCCGGTGACAACAACTCATATTGTGGTTTACTTCTTCTCCCCTTAAATGTGTACTCACAATATTAACACCGTCAAGACAAAACATTATTTACCGACCACGCAATCATTAAATTAATTTCCTAATGACAAGGACCTGAATATTTTTATTTGTTGGCAATGCATCATGAATTCAATATGGCTAACTTCTAACTCTTCTTCCCCGTTTCTTTTCCTCTTTTTTCAGACCTCTTCTATTCTTGTCATATTGTGCAGTTTAGACAATCTCGTATATCGCTGGCTAGGGGGCTGGTCCTGTTTGTCAAGTTCTGATATCCACAAAACTACCACTGACTTCTTCCTTGATTTGTTTTTGTGATGGGCTGTCAATCCCCTCCAGTTCTGACTGTCAACGTAAGTTACAGTGCGCCTCAGTATATTTGAATGTACATGAACATCTGTACCCTAACGGGCCATTTGACTAAATCTTCACTGATGACGCGTTTTCTTTTTCAAGGGCCGAGGATGAACTAGAACCATTGTCGGTTGGATATCATATTCCATGGTGAGCTATATAGGAGGTTCACTACGGACTCATAGGCTCCTGTCTTGGTATGTATACATGTACATGAAACTGAAACGGACAGTATAAATTGGAAGTTTTCAGTTAAAATCGAGGACTCTGCATCTTTAAGGCATCCATTTTTTTAAAAAATGTCCATTGTTTCGTGTTGACTCAACAATGAAATCACTAAAGTAAATTAGCGATTCAAAGCATCGCCGCGGGCTTCGCGTAGCACGCAGGGTAGCTATGCATGCGAATTCCTGTCGGAATGTTCACGGTCTCACCCATCGCTAGAACAAATGTGTTAGCGTCACTGAATATATTATACTTTGATCACCAACGTGGTATTTTTCTCGATGAGATCACGTTCGGATCACGAAACACTAAGACACCAGGGGGTCGAGATTTCATAAATAAAATACTGCGAAATCAAGACCAGGGGCAAATTCTATAAAACATTTACAATTGTATTTTCCCGAATTGTATTTTCTACAAGTGAATAAAAATGACGGAACTGAATCATTAGCATTTAAAAAGATATGGCAATTTGCCAAATGGCAAATTGCCACATCTTCGGAAAATGCTAATGGCTCATTTCAATTAGGAATTTCCATAAATAGAAAATACGATTCTGAAAAATACAACTGTAGACGTTTTATAGTGTTGGTCCCAAAATCAAAGAAAAACAAACGAAAAGAGCGATTCAGAATCAATATTTTTCCATTTCTTTTCCGACGAGTTAGATTCTATTGGTCTGTGGGTAGAAAAGCGGAAAGATAATTTCGACAGGATCGCGATCTCTATACGCTTTTGTGATCACGGCACTGTAAGCAAGGTTTTACTCTCAAAACTCACTGGATTGCTAGCCATGTTATTTTAACTTACGTGAACATGAATAGATCACCGAGAGAAAACTAATAATGAATACGTCTCGAAAGTACCACATTTATTTAAAGACACATTTCACATGGCTCTAAGATAGGGAGAGTTTAATTCTATATAACATATAGAATTAAAAAAAAAACATTGCCGCAAAAAAAACCACCTGAAGACTGACATACACAGTGTGAGGCTTAGAGTTTCGAAACTCAGTCGTGTGATATAATTTTATCACACGTTCTGATTTTTTCCCGCCATTTAGCTCGGATTTTAAAAGCGGTAAAGCACGACCATCCAGACATTCCAGAAACAGCCCAAGGTGTTCCTAAGTCTTCTCTTGTATCTTGAACTAAACATTTGGTCAGAGATGAGGAATGAACAAAACGCTCTCAGGGATATCATTTAATGTTTTTGACCCCTTGTTTCAAAGAAATAATAATGTCTTAGCTTAAAATTACAAAGTGTTCTTTGTATAAGTTGAACAAACAATTAATAGTGCTACCTTTGATAAGATTTGGCGGTAAATGTCTGCTCTAAAAAAGAAAACGCATGGATGGAGATGTTTTCCGGCTAACAGATAGTGAATTCCATAGACATGGCTGACAACTGTCGTCACTAGTAGAGATTTACACGAAAATTAGCTACTCTTAATTTTCTGTAGTTGCCAGTAACTTTAACACCAAGGGTGTGGGAATTTCATGTAAAAATTGAAATTATGAAAAGTTGTATTATCGATGTGCGCATCATTACACTAACTTCGGGCATTTTCCTCTGGAGTACTATAAAAATACAGAACCCACAATTTTTGCAATTTTCTCACAATCAGTTTGAATGTTTGACTATTATTCTCTATTTAAACCCATTTAATTTTTTTTTTAAAACACGGCGCTTTAACCATCTTCTGATGTTCTCTAACTTGTGTGTTCATCATATCAATAGTATGAGCATCGTGACATATAATATAGATACAATTCTTTCCATTAATATAGAAGTCTTGTAGATTAGATTTGCTACATAAAGTTTGCAAATTACTGCAAAAACACATTCGGTGAACAAAGATCCAAAGTGGACAGTAACTTAGTTGCTTCCAGTAACTTAGTTGCTAGTTGCTTCCAATTAGCTTGCCATAAAAAGCCAAGATTCCTTTTGTAACTTTTTAATAAACGAATATAACCGACAGCCGTATGTTGTTTTCGTTTATTGAAAGTAACAAAAGGAAACTTCCCTTTATCTTCTACTGATGTCATAGGTGTTTTCACACTAAGTTTATGCTTGTTAATTGGATCTTTCTCGCCCATCTAGTAATTTCAGAGGAATTAATTTTATCGAAAGTTGCTTTTCATGACAGGATAAATCAGGGATGGCAGATGCAGCTACCTAAAATGCTGTAACACCGCCTGTTTCAATTTTCTCGTGGGCCGAGAATACATTATTCCAGCTCCTGATCTATCATGGAAGCAAACCTGCGGGCACAGTCCCTTTATGGGGGCAACTGGCTTGCAGGGAAAATCAGCTTACGGAACAAATCGGCCTACGTTTTGGGGTGGTGATCAGCCCTTCCCCCAAAGGACTGCGTGTGGATACAATCCGACTCATTTGCGGACATGATCTGCTCGTGTTTTGCGTACGTAAGCGGCTGGCGGACAGAATCATCCTCGGGAATCTACTCTGGCGAAACGCACGAACATACCCAGCGAGATGTCATAATTATACTGGAGGTGTAGCACTGTTTCCCATGATATACTCGAATGAGTGAGGGTTACAATTAGAAAATGAATATCCAGTCCTGCAAAACGAGGTCCACTTGTTAAAGCTTTGCGTATGATTCTCATGCTTTTCATTCAATATTGAGATATTGTTTGAATGCATGAAAAAAACATGGAAAAAAACACTCAGAGGGTCAATTATGACGACTGAACATCAGATCAGGAGCCAGTACTATAAAACTTTTAAAACTGTATTTTCTAGAATTGTATTTTCTAGCTATTAATACAACTGACTAAAATGAATTATTAGTATTTTAAAAGATATGGCAAATTGCCAGATCTTTGAAAAAGCTAATGATTCATTTTAACCATTTAAATTCCTAACTAAAAAATACAATTCTAGAAAATACAATTGTAAAAGTTTTATAGTATTGGCCCCTGGTGAGGCGAGATGTCACATCATAGTTGTCGTCAAACTGAATAACCAAGACTCGAATGAGAGTCATCACGCTGTGGTGAAATATATTTAACTATCACTTTATCGTATCGTGCACAAAGTTTGCATTACGTCCAGTGTTCGGTAGACTCGTGTTTGTGATGGTAAGTGAACAAATGTTTTATCACACGCCTGTTCTAGGAAATCCTCATCTACACGGAACGGAGATCGTTGACGGAGTATTTTTAAATAGAAGCGAAATTCCACTAGAATTTTCTACAAACGGTGCAACGCAATTACAATTTGAGTCGTTAGCGATAACTGAAAATAGTCCCCTGAGCTCCAATGTGTTCTATGTGCCAGTAGGCACATAGAACACATTGGAACTCGGAAGACGAAATGGTAACACGGGTGCCCCTCGCAAATTTGGTTGGCGATAAAATGTGTTGTTTTTGTTGATAGTTGTCAAATGAGTGCTGAGTGTCCTAATTGTTTTTGACGCGAAGGCGTGTAATAAACACAAAACGACACGTGTATGGATGGGTTAATCGATATGGCACTGGTGCCATCGCGGAAGGATAAAACTTGAGGCCTGTGGCCTCTCGTTTTATCCTGCCGCGCTGGCACTCATGCCATATCGATTAACTTATTCACAAGTGTCGTGTCGTTCTGTGTATATCCATGATATAAAGAATCTATTGGGTATGATTAAGCTAAAAGCTAATACTTTCATGATTAGCAACCCAATATCTCCCGTCGGCAATTCTACAACTGTGGTGAAAACCCTGAACACCCAAGGACGTTGCAGAGTGGGTTCTCTCGACCCTTTCCCTAAAACAAATGGGCAGTATAGGGGGCATCTTGTGCCCTTTAATGTTACAGTAAAATGTGATGTGATTAGAAAATGTGATACGGTACGCCCACAAATAACACTAGATTCAGATGGTATCATTCATGGGCGTACCATATAAACAATCATCTTGTGCCTTACCGTTCAGGTCTGGAGTTGTGTTGTCCACGTTTACTTTCCGTTGCATTCTCGAGATAACGTTCGAAAAATGTTTCTGTGTTTGTTAGTTTGAATCATATAATATAGAATTATAACTTGAGGCCCCGTTCCTTTCTTTTTCTAGAAGAAAATTTTTTGAGTATGAACATACACTATCTGTCATACACTCGCCAAATGAAGGAATGGTTCGAAAGTTTCCAATTCCTGTCTGTGCAGAATCTGACCAATTGTCATGCAATGCTTTAATCACAGAAGTGGACAGAGAATTCGTTCGGATACCAGCCAAGGCGCGATCTGGTCGCAATCATCTTTCCACTTTTCAACCATAGCATCGTTGAATCTCATTCGACTAAAATGACATGCGAGATGTAATTTTCGTAGTTTTGGCGTGATTCGATCTTGATTTCGCATATTTTATTTACGAAATCTCGACACAATTGCGAGTAAGTGTGTCTCCATCCGAACGTTATCTGATCGAGAAAAATCACTTTTGTAATCACAGTGCTGTGTATTCTGGGTGATGATGATGATGATGATGATGATGATGATGATGATTATTATGATGCACTTATGACTTATTTGGTGGTATCAATATCGGTAGTCTCTTAGGGTGGTTCAATAGCCAATGTTGTAGGAAACTCTTTGAAGAAAGGTTATGACTGTATGAGAATTTTGTGGCTCAGTAGGTAGAGGTGCAGGCTGCAAGCCGAGAAGTCCTCGGTTCGAATCCCACCTGCGGCAACCGCGTTGTGTCCTTGGGCAAGACACTTCATCTCCATTGTCCGCGTGGGGGCACGATGACGCCGTGTACTAAGGCGTACTGCACGTCGATGGTACGCATGTCTTCAACCAATTTAACCCTGCCTGTGCTGCAGTGCGGAGTTACGATGTTGGGGAGCTGGCAGCTGCTCGTCGTTGCTCGGTGGTTCTCTCCGGGTACTCCGGCTTCCTCCACTCGTAAAACTGTCAAGGTCACGATTAGCCATTGTGCATAAATATGTGACCTTAAACATCAATAAATATATATAAATAAGTATGAGAATATGATAAAGAAAGAGCTAAAAACGTTGGATATACCCTTGATGTTTCTACAGCAATGGTACGTCCCATCAAACACTCGTGATGCGGATCGAAGTGCAAAAAACCCGGTCTGGTAACGGTCCAGGACACGACCGCGGTCCGGATCAGACCACTTTTGTTGTAGCTGCGCAGAGACAACCTGCACCGTTTTGCTCGGTCCAAGACGGTCCAGATGGGGATTGTAATGTCTGAGATTATCACTAGTCCTGGACCCCATTAGCGCTCATTTATGGACATTAATTTGCAACTTACCCTGGGAGATAACTAGGAGATTAGATCTAGGACACGTTTCCCCCACAGCTCAAGTACAAGCCCATTTCTTCGCAGGTCTCAAGGATGTGGAAACTTTAAAAAATAATTGTATATCGTGCAAGTCATATGCAGTGACTGTTTTATGATCTAGGATGTGGTGCATACCGGTAAAAATAATTCGATATCGTGTAAATCAGATGTAGTAACTACAGTACTGGTCGTAATCCACGCGTGGGCACTGATGTCCACGCATGCGTTTAACAGGTATTGAACATTATCATCAGCAAAAATTTAATTAATGAAGCACCGGGTTGTACCCGGTGCTGCATTAATTAAATTGTGGATGATTATTCCTATAATTATATATAATTATTATATTATTGCGCCCGTGGAAATATTGCCCATCCGTGGAAATTGACCAGTCAACAGCGGCTGTACTGTAGATGGTGCTGTATGATGTGGTACATACCAGGAAAAATAGTTCTTATCGTGCAAACCAGATGCAGTAACTAGATTATGGTATACCCTGTCGTTTTAGGCTAGTATCCGACTCGTTCCTCTAATGTCGCGACGACATGGGAGTGCGGTGACTCAGTAGGTGCAGGCTGCAAGCCGAGAGGTCCTCGGTTCTAATCCCACCTACGGCAACTGCGTTGTGTCCTTGGGCAAGACACTTCATCTCCATTGCTCGCGTGGGGGCACGATGACGCCGTGTACTAAGGCGTACTGCACGTCGATGGGACACATGTCTTCAACCAATCTAACCCTGCCTGTGCTGCAGTGCGGAGTTACGATGTTGGGGAACTGGCAGCTGCTCGTCGTTGCTCGGTGGTTCTCTCAGGGTACTCCGGCTTCCTCCACCCGTAAAACTGTCACGGTCATGATTAGCCGTTGTGCATAAATATGTGATCTTAAACATCAATAAATAAATAAATAATGTCGCGACGCGAAGATTCGATTTTTGAAAAGCCATAATGTATTAGAAAATTCTTCAGTTTTGCTGGCAGTTTATCAAGCACGTCCGGCGTCCACTGGAAAACTGCAGTCACCCTTCAGCTACGAATACATACACATAATGCGCATAAAATATCCCATATTAGTCAAAATTCGAAAACACTGTAGTTGACCGCCTGTACCGGTCCAGTGGGAAAAAACGAACCGCCTATCCGGATCCCGCACGGTATTTCTTGGATGGAGCTACCAACGGCTGTCCAGTACGGTCCGCACTACTATCAAACTCTGTGTTGGCCAATAACGGGATAAGCATGTGAAAACCTGGTCAGTTTCAATTAAGATCGTAGAAACCTTCGAACGATTTCAAATGTGAACTTTTTGTTATGATAGGTAGCAATAAGCCAACGTCACAAACGGAAATGACTAATGCTGTATGGAGTATCTGAATACATAAGTTAATAAACCGTATTCTTCAAGCTAAGGTTCCGTAATAATTAAATCCAACAGCCCTACATCCGAACTAGTTTCGTAACGTGGAGATTACGAACTAGTGGGGTGGTATAGCTGGATCGTTGAAATAGAAGTCGAAGACGAGTTCTTGGAGAATTAGTGTTTGTTTACAGCGACAGTACTGGAACTTCAGATACAGCAGTAACAAAGGTTTATGAACAATCGGGAGCCTCCGACTGGAACGTGAAGAATGAACCTTCTGAGGCGTCTCCCTAACAGAATAGTTACCAAATAATACAAGAACTGCGTTTATATACATATAAATTACACAATAGATTAACAAAAGCCTTGATGATCGCGACCTCGACAAAATACTACGAACAATTAGCGCAGACTAAACAATGGCTGATTAATGGACGCTTGGCGAAAAGCTACCGTAAGTTGTTCAGACTTGTCATAAATAAGGTTCTTTTGAAATTAACTTAACTCTTTGTGATGTGACATTTCATAGAATTAGAACATATTGAATTACAGAAATGGAGAAATAGTCTTTGAAATGAATCTAATAACATTGAATAATTCATCGACATTGAAAACGAACTCGTATGAAAATCATCGCTACGATACTAGCCCGTCTACGCTATTGGTTGTTTTGGTATCATCTCTGAATTTTCATGTCGAAAATTGTGTTTCGATAAAGTTATCTCCTTTAAAATTATTAGATGAGCGCGTTTCCTTTTGTTACTAATAATAAACTAAAACAACAGACAGCTCTTGGAGCTGTCTGTTGTTTTCGTTTATTAAAAGTAACAAAAGGAAACTTGGATTAGAAGCAACTAGTTCACAGATAATCCGTCATCAAGAATATCTATCAGTATCACACCTATCAACGCTAAGGAACCTCATCTTTGGATCTTTGTTTGGGGAACGTGTTTTGACAGTAATTTGCATGTTTTTTATTCTTTCCGGGATAAAGAAAATTAGCAAATCTCACCTCCTAGGTTTCTATAGTGATGAAAAGGACAGTGTGTGTCTTGCATGTCACGATGCTCACACTAAGTAATGTTCCTGAGAACTTTCAACTCAAATATCAAGACGGGGTGGATGGTCCAAGTGAGGGAGCTAGTAGAAAACTACTCATTGGAGATCTCGGACCTTGACGTTGGGGCAAACCAGGGTAAAAAGATCGTCAGAGAAAGGGTCATGGTGGATTGTAACCGTAATTGGAGAGAGGGGGTCAAATCAAAGAGATCTTTGGGTGGCCTGCGTGATAAAGAGAAACCTGGTTTTGAATAGTACCTTGATGGCACATTTGGGGGGGGGGGGTCACTGTTGTTCAAGCTGAGGTCGCGGTCCCTGGAGCTGAGGGGAAAATTGGGAAAAACAGTGATAAGGAGTGCCAGATGTGTAATTTGGGCGTGGTGGAGATCCTGGAACACTTTCTTCCAGAATGCCCAAAATACCAGTCTAAAAGAACAAGATTCACAGGGAGTATAATGAGGAAGTGGGATGGGAGAATGAAGGACATGTGGTTAGGGGGCGACTCAAAGCAGAGGGTTAATATGCTAATCGGAGAGATTGGGAAGAATGGGGCAAGGGATGTCATCAAGCAGTTCGTCTCCGAGTGTTGGGAGGAGAGAAGAAGCGTGGGAATAGGGGGTGGGGGGGAGTTGGTAGACCAGAGGTAACCAAGGCCTTCTCATACGAGAACCGCGACAAATCAGCGGCCGGCCAAAGTGTTATTAATATTATTATTACACTGTTGAAAAAATGAAGAGAAAAAAAGTTACAGAACATCAACATATGGTGAATGCGCCGTTATCTAAGTTTAAAATGAGACTAACAGCAAACAAACATTCAAGCTGATTGAGAAAAAAAAAATGTGAAAAGCCAGCATCTGTATTTTTATACTACTCTACAGGAAAATCTCTGAAGTTGGTGAAATGATGTGCACATCGATGATATAATTTCGATAATATTTCAAAACTGAAATTTTTGTATGAAATTCCCATACCCTGACTGTTAAATTTACTGAGAGTTTTAGAAAATTAAGGGGAGCTAACTTTCCTATAAATCTCATCCAGTGACGAAAGTTGTCAGCCATGGTTCTTCATCAGAAGACATAGACGTATCTCCAAATTCCACGTTCTGAAATTGAACACATATCACAATAATATCAGACTAAAATTTTCAAAACCCATAATAATAAAAAACATTAACAAATTCTTGAATCATCATTCGTACAGGTGAGGATAATGGGATCTATTGATAATTCCTTATATTTGAATATATCATGGGATACTGGACTGTCCTCGCAAAAGTGGGCGGAGAATCCTGAATGGTCGAAGTTCTTGGTTCGCTTTTCAGATCACGGCGATGTCGAATCTTACCAGCTGCAATGGAAACTTAACATTGCATCTTGGGAGCTATTTCTTCCCTTTATTTTATCCAAATTTCACAATATCTTATTTCCACTTTTGTAAATGTTTCATTACTAGGAACTAAGCGGATCACAGTATTGTAATGGGTAGATATTGGCATAAAATTTTGTGTTTGGAAACATAATTGAATCAACATAAAAAACCATTCTAAATTGCTTTGGAATTAATCAATTTTATTTTCATTGGAGAACTGCTATACTGTCACTATGGAATGAATATTTCACTTCAAGTTTTTTGTAGCATGAATGATACAGACAAGTGACAAGACGTTTTCACAAAAAAAACTGACTTGCATTCATTGACGAAAACACACACTGAAAGATTTACAAATACCTGACACATCAACATGACGAGAAACAGAATATAATTAATCTATATGGGCTTATCCAGTGGGCGTACCCGGCCTACCTCGCTCTTTTTGTTATTCATATATTTTCACAGGCACTGAAAAAGGGCACAGGATATTATTCGCGATAATACATGGACATCCACTACCAAAGGTGGTGGATGTCCACGAGTTATCGTGAATAATACCGTACCCATACATACAGCTGCAGCTCCTGCGAGGAAACCACCGGAGGGCCACCCTGACCCCAAATTTTCCCAAATGTTCACAAGAGAAGCCCACAAATGTCGGCAACGAGAGTGGGGTACCCCCTCTTGTCCTCGCCCCAACTCGCCGCTACGCCTCGTGAAGCCTCGCATCATGATCAACGATTGAAATGTGACGCTCCACTCACCCCCCCCCCCCCCCCCCCCCCCCACACACACACACCACCAAACATGGAATCCCTGACTGTTTTGTATGCAAGCATGAAATGCAACAAGTTTAAGTATTTAATGGTCACAAGAAAAACAGTTACAACTCGAAGTTACATTTCTCAGAGCGTGATCGAAGTTAATCAATGAAAAAATGCAATCTGATTATCTCAGACACTCTGGAGACTGCCCGAGACTATATAATCTGCTATAGAAGCAAGTGGAATTTTAAAATGTGAAGTAAAATAACTTATCGCTTACACAGTGGCTCTTCTGGGACGATTTTTCACATTTAATGTTCACAACAACATTTTTTTAAGCAGTTACAATCCAATATAAAGTAAATAATGTAGGAAAGGATGGTCGATTAAGTATCGGATTAGCCTTTTTGATATACCAAACAATAACTCTATTAATTTCATGGAAGCAATCTGATCTTCGTGAATACCCAACGTTAATGTACCCAAGAAACAATTCCCCTAGAACTTTTACTATCCATTTACAACAACCAATATTCAAGTAGTTAATCACTACAACATTGTTATTTCACTCGAATGACATTTAACAGCCTTAAGCTGCTAAGAGATGTGTAAACTCCTAAGATAGAATGGATATTGCGACATTTGTTTTATTGTTGTCGGCTGTAAATGAAGAGTTTGGCGTCCAACTGTAACGAGTAGAATCTTTTGGCATCCAACTCGAACAGCCATAATCAATATGAAATCAAAAAGAGAATGTTCAAAGACGGGAAAAAGACCCTAATGGAAAAAAACCCTAATGGAGAAAATTGTTGTGGAAAAAACACCTATGAAAAAGGCCTAATATAATTCGCATGGGAACGAAAAACTATTTTTTTTAACTTTGCATACATTATTCCAAGAAAATAAATAAATTGAACATGAAAAGCAAATATTTGGTTCAGAAAGAATACACTTTTAATAAATAAAATACTCTGACGATATCCAAAATCTGTAAGGCCTTTACCTAACACGAAAAGCAGTCGACACTTGCAAATAAAATTCTTTAATAAATAATTTTTTTCATATTTTGTCTCAGAAACATAGGTTAGGACCCTTCATTGGAACGAGCTCAACGAGCTCGTTCCAAAGAGGGGTCATAACCTATGTTTTTGAGACAAAAATGAAAAAATAATGAAAATTAATTGGAGATTTTTGAGAATAGCGCTAGCCGGTTTTAGCTGTTACGTTGGGTAAAGGTATGACCTGCGATTTGTCGTAAAAAACTGCGAGTTGTCATTGAAGCTGCGGCGGGTGGTAAATATGAAACAGAGTCCACAAAGAGCTATAACTCTGACAGAAATTCTCCGAATAGCATCCACATTAAACCTGGGGCTAGTCCTCAATCTGATACAGTTCCGCAACAAATATGATGTCATTTCCCCAAGTATTTCCAAAGTAACTGAATTTAATAAAACTCGTTGGTTACAGACCGACAGAACAACGGACTGACCGACCGACTGACAAACCGGTCGGCATGGCGACAGAAGGACATCTCCACATATCTAGCTGCTTGTCGTAGCTGAAAATGGACATATCAGGCAAATTGCCCAGGAATGTAATTTACAGAATTACAAGGAACATAGTTTTCATATAGACTTCAGGAAACAATTCTGCTTTAATCTGATAGCGTCAGACCGGTAGTGGAGGGTTTGGGAACAGGGATAGATTATCCTGAGAAAACTAACATTTGCCTTTGAAATGGAGGTTTCCTGTGACACTTTGATGTTTTTTTGTTAATTTCCCACCCGTAAGTGAATACAGTTACGTTATAACTACCCCAAGCAATATTCCAAACAAAATTATAACGATA
Source organism: Pictodentalium vernedei (assembly GCA_031216915.1). Taxonomy (NCBI): domain Eukaryota; kingdom Metazoa; phylum Mollusca; class Scaphopoda; order Dentaliida; family Dentaliidae; genus Pictodentalium; species Pictodentalium vernedei. Next base: position 314,941,906 of record CM062297.1, read on the forward strand.
TTATTGTAAAATGTACAAAAAGTGCCCAGGTGTGGAAGGGTGGAGCGGGGTAGGCATAAATCTTAGCTGTTCGATTGACGAAGACTACATCAAACTCTGGTGTTTGGCGAAGACCATCGGTCTTCGTGGCTCAGAATAGTTTATTGAAAATATGTTGTGAGACACGACCCCTGTAACAAACGCAGAACATGAGCGCGGTGTCTCAGTGGATACGGCATTGGACTTCAAATCGAAAGGTCCCCGGTTCGGACCCACCAGGGGTAACAGTGTTGTGTCCTTGGACACGGTGGCGCTGTGTACTAAGGCGTACTGCACGTCGATGGCGCGCTTGTCTTCAACCAATACTAACACTGCTTGTGTGGAGTTTGTATGTTGTGGAATCTTACAGTTGCTTGTCGCTGCTCGGTGGTTCTCTCCGGGTACTCCGGTTTCGTCCACCTGTAAAACTGTCCGACACCAGGTTTCGCTGGCTATCGAAAGTGTCGTTAAACTCCAATAAATAAACAGAGAACGAAACAACGTCCAAATTTGTCGAACACTATCCACCTTTTGTGAACCGATTAGTTAGTCTTCATGCGAATGTTGCGTTGTTTAATTTGAAGTCGATGTCATCCTTGGGGTCCAATACACCCTCCCGATATTATAACATGAAGCTTACGAGATATCCGAGAAACATACGTTTGCAATGTTGCTGCAATCAGTGTATCACCCTTTTACTCGGGGTACACGATATCAAAATTTGTTACTTTGGTTATATTTTGCAAATTTTGTAAAAAAAATACAATAAAACCATATCATATGACCCCTCGTGGTCGATGAGGTCGTTCCAACGAGTAGTAACGTGATATGGTATTATTGAAAGTTTTGTTTCTTTTTTTTTCAAATGCACAACCTGTAATTCTCCCATTACCCTTCTATCCCGACTGAATGGGGACACAAAAGAACATAACACACTAATAAAGTGCCGTAGCACACATCCCAGTCAGGTTCTGAATTATTATTGCAAAAATTTTACATTGCTATATACACACAAAAAAGACCTAACATTTACCGCCAAACCGTTGTTACCCCGCGTTTAAATCCCGAAACAAAGGAATAAGTTAGCATGGCAACGCCACAAAAAATATTCAAAACTGGTTTACAGCCCGACTGAGTTGTAATGAATGAACTGAAGCGAGACAAGCAAAAACTCATTCAAACCGTCACCTGCGAGAGAAAAGGAACCAAAACTGGAGAAAGTATTTTCCATCCAATTCGCCAAACGCAAACGATTGAAATAACATATAGCACGGGCGGATGCGGTCAATTTGTCTCGTAAAAGATTAACACTTTCTGACTAGTAAAACCAGAAAACATTTCCTTGTCACGATTTGCCACGCGAGAACTCAACGTGCAAACAACAAAGCCCATATCCAACTTTACCAAGAGTGGACATCCACAGAGTTGTACGACGCCGTCGGTCTGGTCAATGGTGCAGTCCGACATCAGACTTGGAACGGCATGGGTTCCATAAAATGAGAGCCACATCCTTAGTAGTACGACACTCGCTAGATTGGTTGTATCAGCGACACAAAAAACGTACCATATTCCGACCCCTCCTCAGACTGAGCCCTTGTAATACGGGGACAAAGTCGGACTTTGTGCCCCTAGAAACACCTCATTAACTACGATCCAGGATCGTTTATGGCACTAAACTCTGGTAGAGCCTTTAGAATGCCTGTTTGTTTCATTTCCATTACGCATCACATACCCAACTTCAGATTCGTGAGTATAAATGATAAATGACTCTCTTACCGTGTGGATTATAGCTCACTGTTTTGGAGCTTACGTAACATGTGCCTCGGGTATAGGGTTGAGAGATCTTGTAGTCGAGTACACACCAACCAGCATCTGCGAAAGGGTTCCTATAAATAGCAAACCGGTTATTGTCTCTCGAAAGTTTATAGTGTTTCCATGTGACCGCACCCTAAATCTAAATCGTCACGTTCAATAAATCTGGGGGTGGGGTGGTGGGTTTGTGCCGGTGCTGGAACAGTAGCAGTAACCTCTTTTCTCCTGTAAACTCTCTTGGCCGAAGCTGGATGTACCTCCAAGATAGACTAGCTGAAGGACCGCACACAGCCCTGCATCCTGTGTCACGGGTCCTCCACCACCTCTCATTTTCTCGAATATGTAGTGTCACTGATAGGTAGTATATACATGTATCTAGTTTGTGCCCTTCGTCACCTAACACTTCAATCGTGAGCTGAGTGATGGGATCTGATGCGAGTTTTTTGTTTTAATAAATGTGGAAAGGTCTCCGTTCTACGACTTCCCAATCTTTCATTCTCAATTTGCACAGCCCAGAGTAGTGTACTGAGTTGATCATTGAGAATATTGTCTATGGTTCAAATCTCTGAAAGATGAAGGCAGAGCTTTCATCTATATTATAAGACCCGGAAGCTCGTCCCCAAACACGCCCTGTTGGCTGGTATTCCCAAGGTGCGCCCCAGTGTTCTTAATTTCACTGTCGCATTTTATATTGATTCGTAGACGACCGAAATGCATATGGAGGCTCAGCTCAGCTCCGACTTTCTGAAATACCTCGTCATTCAGCTCACAACATGTGTAGTAGCCATAAGGTAGTTTAATACTTTCCTCCACACGGCTCTTACTACTGACCCCAGACGTCACGACGCAAATAATGTTGTTGCCGAGCGTGGCAATAACATTGAATCACAGTGGGTAGTATGTAACCTCAGCTGGGACACACTCAAGTTCTCCGGCCCGCAAGATTCCCCAGCAAATATAGCGTACAGAAATATTTTTGTATTATATTATTCCTACGTAGTATGAGTGTAAGTACAAGTAAAAGTATAACAACAGCGTGCCTTCACTTCAACTGAAATTATTATTTCAGCAAAAGCATTCCGATATCTACAGGCGAAAAAGACAAGCCGGGTAGCTTTTACAAACCCCAAAACGCTCTCCGACATCACAGAAATTCGTTTTTGTGTAACCCCAGAGCACAGTCGGAAAGGTGCCAGCTTTGAAATCCACCACTTGGATACGTTTACCAACTACAAACACCCCCAAATAAAGTCTGCTACAATCCTCAATCACTGACGAGGACATGCAGAGCAATTCTGGCAGAATCAACAGAACGCTGGTGCTTGATGGGGAACAAGCAAGCACATGTGGAATCTTAGCAACCGACCATCTGGGCGACACGATAGACTTGTTCGCTCAAAGATTTTAGTTATTCTATTTATATTACCATGCACGAGGAATGCTATTCGAACTAAGGGCTGCGCTGCTACAAGACCGCGCTTGATCTAGGAATGATAAATCATATGACAGTCACGCCTACAAAAGTCTATGCAATGCGTCTGGAGTGGCGCCTGGCACTGATTGTGGAGGAAAAGCGGCCTGGGTACTATCTACCAAGTTACGCCCCACTACCATCCATCGGAACACACTGTACATCAGATCAGTCATAGATTTGACCAAGCAGTCAAGTTTACCCAGCGGTCTGGGCATAGTCATAATCATGCAGATTTCCTCAGGCAAGAACGCGCAGACTGGATCCACTTTCATTGCGAACGAGATAAAAGGGTTGGAGTTGAAAGGATTAACGACACTGTTATGACGTACGTCTGGGCAACCATCGGTTCTCGGGCAAAGTTGTGTTCGTCGATACTTGGAACCGGTACTGCGTTCGATGTACAGACGTCTTTTGGGGCGAATTTGGAAAACGGCATTGCCCGGCCAGTGGACCTGCTGAGCGCAGTCAAAGGCTATCAGGGCGAATTGCGCATGCCAACTCAACATTTGGTTGTGTTCGGTGTCGGCCTCTGCATGACCCCTTCAGACATGCAACTAAGAGGGTTTTCGTAGGGTATGGCGGGATGTAATAACGAAATCCTGATAGCGACAGATTCTCAGAGGCCGAGGGTTACCGATGATGTGAAAGCTCTGCTTGCTGCTATGGACTATACGACTTCATATGCCTTGCCTGCCGTTCTTTATGAACCCATGGCCGCCACCCCCGAGAACGCATGATTGGCATGCGCATTTCCGCGCTAGACGCTAAGCCCTCTGGAGACCATGACAAGGAGGGGATAGCCCTTACCGTGGGTAGTGCTGTTGTAGACCTACTGACAATTTGACTCATCTCATCTACAATAACCAGCCTTAGGGTGCAACCAGCTACAGACCTCCGACTACAAATTTTCAGCAAGCCATCGAACCGTTTTGCCTAGTAGTCAATGTAGCCAGGATACCAGGCTGTCAATAATGCCAGTGAACGCTGCTGCGACTTTTCATGTGAGTTTGGACAGAGCTCAACCACGAGTCTGCAGATGTTTCTTAACCCACTCTTTCAAGCAGCCCATATCCGAAGGAGCCAGGGTGGTGTTGATGAAGCGCCACCCCTGATTGACCTAGGGACCGGCCATTACCAGCACCAGAGTGGTGATGGCATACTAATCGCGGTCAATATGCTCGTTATGATTTCTCGGATTCGGTCACTTTGCGAGCGCAGAGCCTGTTGGTTGAATAAGACTGCCTCCAAGTGAGCGTTCACCTTTTAAGTTACGCAGGCGCTGCGCGATGCGACGCCGAGTACGCTCATCAAACCCACCCTCGTTACTAAGAGCTTCCATTTTCCCAGAGCAATATGATCATTGAGCTCTGACACTATAGCTGGGTTGTTGATTAGCTCATCACGAATCGTCTGCATTGCCTTGCCGAGTCCCAGTAGCTCTTTGGTGCAGGGTCCTGCGAGTCATCCATTTTCGCTTCGAAACGAATATCGAAACGGGTCTATATTTCGATTTCGAATCGAATCTCGGATCGAATTAGGAGCATCTTGAAGATGAACGATTGGGGGTGGGGGGGGAGGGTGCTGTAAACCTGATTTGTTCCGACTGTGGTGGCTCAAGTCCCGACTGATAAAATATTCTAACTACTTCACCAAGGCATGCCTTCGTCTTAGGCATGCCTTGGTGATGTAGTTGAAATATTTCCAAGCAAGGATTATAGTTCAAAAACAGCAACGGGTGCAAGAATCATCGGTACCTGGCACTGCACATGTCTATCCGCTAGCAACAGTTCATCATTGATATTGCCTGGAAACTTTAAATTTTCTTTCAACAGTGGTAGAGGCTAGTGAGACAGGAATTAGTATGGCTGATGGCATGGGTACAGATATTTTGTCTGTTTAGATAACGAAAACTGAACTCAGTCTTTATTTTTCAATATTATTTATGTACAATTTCCACTAGAACTATAGGCATTGTGAGACGACGACGATGACTGATGCCAAGCTATATTCCAGTAAAACGATCCGAATGGAAACGAATCGTGTAGCCGATTCGAATCGAACCGAATAGCAACTTAAGATTCGAGATCGAATCGAATCTGGAGGCTTCACAGGCCCCCAACTCCGGTGTTCTGGTGCAGTTTTCCGGTCCATCGGTCTTAAGAGGAGAGTGTTGTTCCTGCTCTTCAGTTGACTGTTCTAACGCCTAGACAACAGGTTCTTTTACCTAAAGTCTAAAGTCTAAAAGAATGGTTTTAGCGCGCCGAAGGCGCGCTGGGACGTTCTGGGGCCGTTCTGGACCCTCGTTAACGGTATGTTATAATTTCGTCAATTTGAGACAGCGTCATCAGCATCATGGCTGGGCGGTGTATAGGTGGAAGTGGATTGGAGTTGATGTTTCTTGTTGTTATGCTTCAGGCAAGTATAATCTGCTGCTTGTGATTTTGTGGTGAAGATGGGCCTTCATCGGCAAGTATAGTCTGCCTTGGGCTCTTAGCTGGCGTGTATGGTTTCGGCGATTTGACGAGTGAAAGAAAACGGACCTTAACAAGGTGCCACCCAACCTGAACATTCCTGGTTCAGGTAACAGGCCTGCTATTTTCATTGGGTCGGGACATGCTGTGCGCTAAAGGAGCACTTTACAAAAAGAGGCCAAGAGATCGGGGCGCAGAACCAACGCTCGTCTCCCTGGGGGTAGATGCCCACCTCCAAGGATGGAGTGAAGGATGTGCTGAAGCCATAACGGTTATTGAATTGCCATAGCGGTTATTGATATCCATAACGATTATTGATATCCATAGCGGTTATTGGGGAGAAAAGTAGAGTCTGAAAGAAAGTAAAAAAACTTAGAGTTAAAGCGGCAAAAGATAGAGTAGAGTAGGGAAGTATGTGCATTTGTGAGGTCTTTTCTGGATGTATTTCTGTTGAGTGTGATTTTCAGGCAAGTATAGTCTGCCGCTTAAACGAGTGTTGGAGCTATCACTGGCAAGTATAGTCTGCCTCAAGCTCTTCTGTGGTTGTTTGTTTTGGCTGTTGTGGTCTTCCTTTGGCGGTTGGGGAGATTTATTTTTCTGTGGTGTCTGGTCTGGAGCGTTTGTGGTGCAATGTCCTATGTCTCTGCTGTGTCTGAAATTAAAAAGGTATATGGTGATTAGAGATTCCCCCTCCCCCCCCCCCCCCCCCCCCCCCGTTTTGTCAGCGAGCTTCTGGTCTCATTTTGCGTGGCTTGGCTGTGTGGCTGTTCTGTTGGTTGTTTTCATGGTTTGGTTGTCTCCTGTGTCTTGTGCGTTTTTTCAGGCAAGTATAGTCTGCCATTGGGTGAGTGTTGGAGCTATCATTGGCAAGTGTAGTCTGCCTCAAGCTCTTCTGCTGTTGTTTGTTTTGGCTGTGGTGATGTTGCTTTGTTGGCTGTTGGGGAGTCTTTCTTCTGCACTGTTTGGTGCGTTTGTGGTGCTAAGTCCTATGTGCCTGCCGTGGCTGAAATTAAAAAGTATAGGATGATTAGAGCCCTACCCCCCCCCCCCCCACACACCTGTCTTCTGTTCTCGTGTCGCGTGACTTGGCTGTGTGGCTGTTCTGTCGGATGTTTTCGTGGCTGGTTATCTCTTGTGTCTTGTGTGTTTCTTCGGGCAAGTATAGTCTGCCACTGGATAAGTGTTGGAGCTATCATTGGCAAGTATAGTCTGCCTCAACCTCTTCTGTTGGTGGTCGATGGGTGGACCCGAGTGGTGTTGGTTGGTCGGACGTCTGATTTCGTTGTTGAGTTTGGTTTTCGTTGGGATGTCTGTGCCATGTCTCTGGGTGTTGCTGAAATTAGAAATAATGAGAGATTAGTGAATTCCCCCCCCCCCCGTACCTGGTTGTCTTCCCGTGTTTGAATATGTAAAATGTAGAAATTAAAAATAGCATATTTCGTTGGGTGTGTATGTCCATAACGGTTATGGTTCCATAGCGGTTACTGTTTCCATAGTGCTGATTTTACTTCCATAACGGTTATTTTGAGAAAGAAGATAGATTGAGAAAAAACTAAAGAAGAATGTGTCGGTGTTTGTGTGCATGTATATAATGCTTGTACGTGTTCTGGTTATGATGAGCGTGACTGCTGAGTTGGTGTTCCTTATCAGTGTTAGTGGACGCAGAGTGGTTTGGTTCAGCTAATGTGGCATGCCTTAAAAAGGACAAACTCCACTGTGGGGACGCAGTTGTGTTACTGACAATAGCTTAGCCTTCCCAAGCTTTCTCCGTTTTGAGTGCGTGATTGCCGAGTTTATGTTGTGTGTGGGGGCAGAGTGGTTCGGTTCTGCGTATTGCAGCATGCCTTAAAAGGACATATCTTACTGTAGGGTCGCAGTCGTGTTGCTGACAATAGCTTGGCCTCCTTATCTTTCCTCATGTTGTGTTTGCGTTCCTTATCAGTGTTTGTGGAGGCAGAGTGGTTTGGTTCAGCTATTGTAGCATGCCTTAAAAAGGACAAATTCCACTGTGGGAACGCAATTGTGTTACTGACAATAGCTTAGCCTCCCCAAGCTTTCTCCGTTTTGAGTGCGTGATTGCTGGGTTTATGTTGGCATGTCATAGTCCTCACTAAGGAAGGATTATTAAAGTTGTAAATAGATAGTTAAATTCACTAGGTGCCAATGACGTTCACAGGTGTAAATTAATCCTTCCCCAGGCTGTAATCAAGATGGTTGAATTCGTTCCCCAAAGGTGTGAAATGATTAATTCTTTGTCCAGGTTTTTAATTAGTTGTAAATTATTATGGCATACTCACTCGCCTCTTCCTTTGGAACCAGAATTCTAGGACCTGGACACACGGCCGGAACAAATGAAGAAGGACAGGGAGAACCACATGAAGGAAATGGACTGTCTACAACAACAGCTACTCGGAAAAATCAAGGAAGTGGTAGAGGCACATACACAACAAAAGCCTCAGACTCCCTCCTCACCACAGTTAACAACCACAAATTCGGCAAGAATAAGACCATACGAGCCAAGCCAGTCATCTTTAAGCAGTTCACCAACAACGCCAACAGCCATGGTCTCTCCATCTAAACCACCACCTCTGAAACAGAAGCAGAAAAGACATAAGCGCCGCTAACTACCCACAACTTCTCCTTTACCACGGTCTGACACTACACAAATTCCACAGCTAAAGAGGGTTGATCCGACATTGGGGTCAGATCCGAGCAGGGAGGTCAAGAATTCCGTTGGGCAGACTGCCGACAGTTGTGGTAGAGTGGTATGTCGGGTGATTTTGGTCGTTGGCAATAGGTGGCAAACGGCATCATATACGGTTAAAGCAGACAGTGGAATAATGGTTGGTAGCAAAAGTTGAGAACTCTTGTAAGTTATTAAATGGTGTTAACCCTTTACCTAACATGAAAAGCAGACGACACTTGCAAAAAAATTTCTTGAATAACTAATTTTTTTCATTTTTTGTCTCAAAAACATAGGTTATGACCCCTCGTTGGAACGAGCTCGTCGAGCTCGTTCCAACGAGGGGTCATAACCTATGTTTTTGAGACAAAAAATGAAAAAATAATGAAAATTAATTGGCGATTTTTGAGAATAGCGCTGGCCGGTTTTGGCCGTTACGTTGGGTAAAGGGTTAAAGAACTGAACGGAACTGAACTTGAATAGTGTTGAGGAACTGATGGAGGTTGGTGAATAGTGTTTATAAACTGGTTAAGATTCGTGTCAGAGATCGGACTGTGGCTCAAGGACCTCCTCATCGGTCCACGTGAAAGGAACATTTTAATATATATCTACAGTGTGGCGAGAGGGAAGGAGAGGGGAACGAGAATATGCAAAGATGAAACAGTGGACGCCCGGGCGAACACTTGTAACTGTAATATGTTGTTTAGTTATGAAAATGCGTTGATTTATAGATATGATTGAGAGCAAGGTATTTTGTTTAATGTGTGAATAAATTGTTTTGTACCATCATTCCGTATCAGTAATTACATAATCCCTTTATTCGTATTTACACACTTTTATCTAAGAAGCGACGAGCACCTCGAGGAATGCGAACGAGGAACTCGGGTCAGGTATAAATTCACTCACTCTGGTTTCAGGCACACTCTAAGGGAGTGCGATGGAACTTGGGCGATCTTAACCCTCCCCGACATAACTAATATTTATTGTTCAGTGATGGGCACCTTGACAAGTATGAACTGACTTTCAACGACTAATTGTTATCCAGGCCACATGACATACAACTGCCAAGTACAGCATTGACAATGTCAGCCTGGAGTATGGCATAGTTGCCTTTCCAGATCTGGCTAGCCTGATTCGCAACCAGTACACCGGACGCATTGTCTTTCTCTATGTTCACATCCTCACATCACAAACTCTCTAAAAAATTGAGCTACACGCTGTAGAATATCAACCCGAATGTTCATGACAGAAGCATGAAGGGCATTCTAATGCTTTCCGAGGACCCGGGTTTCACGGGTGGTGCTTGCGCCACCGACATTGGGTCTTTCTACTACATCAATATTGCAAAAGTCGAGGTCACCATTGAGAGTTTATCCAAACAGCTCTACAGGGTGCATGCCTACCAGCTGTGAAATGAGGCCAAAAAACAGTTTGCGGCCCCTCGTTTCAGCAAACGACATTCTGAGGTAGCAACTGCCGAAAAGGATATGACTCTTACGGATAGAACTTCGGGAGAACAAAGTGAGGAAAGAGATGTAGTGCTACAGCTGCTGTCGGAAACAAAGCATGCCAAGCTCCTTCTAAAGACTGTTCAACTGGCTGCTAATAAGAAACTAAAATAAGTGATACTACGTGCCAGCATGTGGAAAGCCCTTCTGCTTGCTGTCTCATCAACGACCTCTCGCAGATCGATATCATAGACGATGACGAAGACTCTGGGCACTGCAGTCTTACAGTTTTACTCGGTTGCAGCCTGTAAATGTCTGCCCATCCTCCCGGAGAACCAACTTTTCGACCTAGAAGTTTACCCATTTGTACTGCTCACGCGGCGAAGCGTGAGCTGTACCACAAGTAGAGCATGTACCTAGTTCCGCTAACTTCATCCCCGTCAACAACTAAGCATTGTTATTTTGGACATCTCTATCGTCTGACCATATCAGGGAATGTTCGAGAATACATCGACACCTGGAGACACAGGAGAGTGTGACAGCATCGTTTGAAAATGTCAAACAAGCAAATGAACCCATCGAGCAGGAGTTGATGCAGAAGACCCCAAGAAGGTGGATACTAGGCGGAAAAAGGACGCAACGCGATAAAAAGAAACGAAACAAGGCAAGCTGTTACGTGAAGCTAAGTCTGCGTTACGTGGGGACAGCCAGGAGGCATGACATTTCTCAACAAAATGATCATGTAAGAAACCAAAAGAGGTCAAGAGACTGGACGTCACAAATCTTCTGGGATCTGGTGGTTATAGAGAGCTTTTGGCTGCTGACCCACCGAACGCCACTCCATGGTAAGATACATGCTATCACATCACCAGCGTGTGGGAAAAACAGCGATGACTATTTTACCTCCAAAACTGGATTTAACCCCTAGAGGTGTGTGTGGGTTTGGCTATTCTCGACGTTGGATTTGCAATGGTGACAAAAGAATGGCGTGATAAACCAAGGTATCATACCAACCGATATACTGAAGTAACTTATTACTATTGTAATCCTATTACTATTTTATAGTATATACACCCGTACAACTGATAAATGGCTTCTCTTGTGATGCTGGTAGGAGAGGCCCTAATGTACACACTTGCTTCAGGTCGCCATTCTGGTAGGGGGAACCCTGACGAACATTTGCCCCAGGACACCGTGGATAAAACTACATCTTCTCAGCGTTGCGGTACTCAGGTTTTCATCTACACGAAAGCGCTACGATAAAGCCATAGAAGATGTCCATGCTGCCCAGGTCCACTTATAAGATTCAATTGTCAGCATTGTTTTTGTAGTCAAATGCTTTGTTTAATTCCACCCCCCCCCCCCCCCTCCCGCCACATTCCGCGCTAACCACAACAAGTGGAACAGTACTTTTGTTTGGTGATAAACAAGTTCTGTCTTACTGGTAACATACGATCCGGAATTCAACTCTAGGATGAGATTCCTCAAACGTGGGCAACCTAGGTATAACTGATTGTATAAACTTCATTGCATACCCATAAATAAATAAACAAATAAATAAATGAATAAATAAATAGTCTGCTTTAAATGTTTATAGAATTATTCCCTTCGAGATCTGTTTTGAATGTGTTAATTTACCATCCTTTGGTACATAAATAAATTACTTTGCCGATAGATTTACGGCATTCAGAAGTTAAGCAGGAACAGAGATAATGTGAACGCTCCATATTCAAGATATCTTCCTGCTGTGGATTTGTGTTTGTATTTATCACACCGAGTTTTTTGGCAGCACTTTAAACAGATACACGAACTCGAGTACGTAAACTTGACTCAATGTCTGTAATGTGAAGGTATTATGTATTACCGTAACATATAATATTTTTGCTTACTCGGCGGACCCCACAACTCTCAACTTCACCGTTTATCTATTTTTTAGTACAAAATGTGTTTTTTTTAAAATTCCAACCTATCGATGAAACGTTATCCTCGAAGAGGTATGTGCTGTATACAGACTATCACAATACTCACTTGATCAAACGATCAAAGTCGCTGGATTCCACCGAGTTGGTGAGGGCAGATCAGCCAGATCAAACAAGACGCCGAAGGCATCATGCTTAATCTGGCTAATCTGGTCGCGTCAATGAGACGGAATATGACGCCCCAGGTTAACTGGTCTGTTGTACAAATTTGTTTATCATATGATAGCAAATACTTAAAATGACGAAGACATCTGAAATGTAAACAAAACGAAAGTATAGATTTTTGTCCAAGGCATTCGAGATTTTTACAGTACAGCCGCCGTGGACTGGTCGTAATCCACGCGTGGACAGCGATGTCCACGTCCGCATTTACCAGTCAATAAAAATCATCATCAGCATTTTTTTTTATTAATAGAGCACCGGGTTGAAGCCGGTGCTTCGTTAATTAAGTTTTTGATAATTATTCCTATAATTAGTGTTTGGAATCTAATTTTAATGTGTCCGTGGAAATATTGACCACCGTGGAAAGTGACCAGTCCCGTTTGCAAAATTTCCCATTTGCAAAATTGTTGTTTCGGAAATCTCCAAACATCAGTGACAGTAACTGTTCGAGGCGTTTCTTCGAGGCAGGCATAACGGATGTTAAAAAGTTGAGACTCTCGTTTTCTGGCGAACCAAAAATTGATTTGTGATCTACTGTTTTAGTGAGAGGATATTCTTGGTAACCATATAATAATACTAAATACCTCACTTTTTCATAGTTTAGTAACACACACCATTTGTTGTAGGCATGTTGAATAAAGTCTCTCGCCCAATATGGAATTAATTGATACTGTACATACTAAAATAGGTCACTAGCAAACTATATAACTAATAATATTTGTCTGAACAGACATCAAAAACTATTTGGTACACAGCCCCCGCTATCTTATTGGGCATCATATAATAGAACAATATGTTAACATTTAGTCTTACGGAGATCCACTCACCCAGTGGAGGATCTGTTGTTGTGGACCTGTTTCCTGTCATGGTTTTCACTCATCATTGGGTCCGGCGAATTACGTAATTTTGCCCGAAAAGAATTTCGTATCGAATCGGCAAAAAAATTCACATGGAATTTTATCTCGAACTGAATCGTTTTTCGATGGTTGCACCACCTGTGGTACTTGTTATCGAAAATTCTCTCCCCTGTATACCAGACCGCAACTGGTATATACTATTGTATGAGGCTATCACATACCGTCGCACTTACATAGTAATCCAACACGGTGTCTTCATATGGACTTGTGCAGTACGCTTTACCTCAGTTCACATATTGGCCTATCCTATACTAAATCGCGCCTTGTATATACATGTACGGGAGATACATCACACCTCACGAGGTGTTTAGAATTTTTCAGAGATTCGTATTCTTCCGTAATATCCCAACTGATTTCGAATCGAATGCGCTGAAGGATTTCGAGACGAGGTGATTCTCTAAACTTCGAAGAGTCATATTTTTCCTGGGACCTGGTTACAGCACAGTTAGCGGGGTTTTTCCCGGTTCTTCATTAATTTTTTTTTTGTATGATTATTCCACAATCCGCGAAAATCCACTTTTGGGGAAATGTTTTACAGCGCACCAAAGGCGACCACACTATTTAGTAATTTTCAATATTTATTCTGGTCAGCGTTTGCAAAAAATTAGATTTTATAGGAGAAATTGGTATGTTTCTGAATAAAGAGCGAAGAGAAGCATCATTGGCTCTATATATGTTTCGCCGATAATGGAAATTACTACACCCGACAATGTAGTTGACCATGGGCTGGTAATTGAGCAGGACCTCGTGGGTTCTGTTAAGAGTGAAGGCCATCTGCCTTGGGGTTGGGGTTTTCCCATCTTATCCACCTTCGGTGTGCTGAACTTCACAATGCAATATCGGCAATTTCAAATGTGTTACAAGTGAACAATCATGTTGATATGAGTACCCCCCGAATCAAGAGGGATTATTCTGACACTGAGAATTCGTAATAGTTTGAGTTGAAGTGGGTCGTTTACGGTCTCTCTCTGGGCTGGTTGCCGGAGACAATGACCAGATAAATTGTCATGCAACCGAGTCTGTGGGCCATCGTAGTCATAAAACTCTTGACTGTCAGAACTTCTTGAAAACGGGTGTCAAATGAAGCATACAGGTCAACGCATACGACCATCTCATTCACGGTGCTGAGGTCGACAATCAGAAAGTTTTGATAAATCCGACGATCTTGTTTTCACGCGTGTTCGCCATCGTACAGAGGGTCGAAAACACGCCATGTTTGGAATATGAGTTCACAGCAAACCCCGATGTCTTTATTTGAGGATGAGGTAATGAGAAAACCTGGAAAAGCTCTACTAGCAAATGCCATGACCAATTCCGTTGATACCATGGACCCTCCAAGTACCTATATTACTAACGTCGATGCCAATATGATGATTGTATCCAAGGCTACCGAAATAACTTCGAGTGGAACAAACGTTGTCGTTGTTGCCGATGACTGAGATATTCTGGTAATTTTGGTGCACCATTGGAGAACTGATATGGTGGATATATATTTCCGATCAGATTTACGTAGATCTGTTAGGTAACACCACAACACAATCTGGGATGTTGTTACACATCCCTTTTATCCATGTATGAAGCGGTTGTGACACCTCTTCGATAACTTTCGGTCAGTTGAAAACAAATCATTTTTAAGATGATAGAGAGGTCTGCACAAAGCAGAGAGTTAGCGTCCAAGGTCAGTGATGTTTCTCTCACCCATGAACAGGTTGTTACAGCAGGCCTGAGTTTCTTTCAAATTCTGTATGAAGCGGAAGCTTACGAACCACTTTGCAGGCTCTGTTCCGTCACGTTCCCACATAGAACTCCCAACAGAGAGAATGGCTTATTTCTACATGTTGTGTGTGCATCTGCAGATTGTCCTTTAGGATTCGCTGCCCAATGATGTTTTAGACCCGACGGTCTAGGGTTGGATCTTCAAAATACTGAACTTTTCCGTGAGATGATGGATAGAGAAGACGCCCCATGTTCGCTTCTGAATTTTGTGCTTTGCGAATGCAAGTGGACAGGCAGAAATGCATTGGGAGCCAATACTTGTTCCTTTCGCAAGCGTGGATTGAAGTGCATGACAGCCTGTGGTGAATATAAGGGTGACCCTTGTCAACAAGAAGTTGTTGCCGACGATTCTGAAGGTACTGAACGATGTTGATTACTCTACCTTGGCTATCCTTCAAACGAAAGCTATTTTGGAGGCCATCTCCATTTTTTCGCACAATATCCTTGACATCGTTGCTGAGTGTCATAATTTTCTGAAGATATACTATCTGTTGGCTATCCTCAGGGTGATTGACGGCACGCGTGGTCTATAGCGCTTTTTCACGTTTGTCCTTGAATCTGTAGAGTCGTTCCTGGTACATAACCTCAAAATGTCTTGGCGAGACCCACTTGTAGTTTTGACATACATTTAGTTCGAAAGCCCCACAGAAGTTCACAAGTTTGAACTTAAAAGGCCGTTTCCGATTTTCTCTAGATTTGGCGGCCATTTTGAACGAGGATTGTATAAAAAAAGAGGTCCCCAAAGCGAACTTTAGCGGATTTTGTATGTGTTGTTCGGGAAATATCCTTCTTTCGAACGATATCAAATCCACCTTGCTACCATTTTACCTGGGCCGAATAAATGGAAAAAATGTATCTTGAAAGTTTGATTTTTCGACATCAGCGTACAGAGGGTTGAATACGGCCACATTGTATGTTTTTCTACTTGGTTAACAACAGTTCGAAAAAACTATTTTAAGTTAAATTAGATTCCTATATGAGACGAATATTGACGATTTGTTGAGAAAGTCCTTCGCGTTCAATTTGCTAGATGAAGAGTGAGATTCAAATTATTTACTAATGATTACCTGGCAGAGTGCTGGAAGCTCATTTTGGGGCTTTAGGCAGACACGCAGGTACCACAACTTAAAGGCTTCATATTCTGTGGATTGTGTGTCATATTATCTTTGAAGTGAAACTATTTCGTCTGTGTGGATTTGCCAAGTTACAGTTTATGGGAGAGTGCCTATAGGCGTGCACAACAAATGAAATAACACATATTTACACAATAAATGTCAAATATGACTCATATATGGAGAAAGGGAGAATCAGTGAAGCATATTCTGGAGAGGAGTGGTGATATTACTCCCGACTATAAACATCTTCTCCGATACTGAGATAAAAGCTATGTTTTGGAAGCAAACACCGATTTGTTTTGTACGGCAGCGTATTAGGGTCAGGACCTTTTCATTTAATAAACTGTTTAAACAGTTTAATAAACTGTTTTTACAGATTAATAAACTGTATTTACAGTTTAGTAAACTGTATTTACAGTTTATTACGAGACTGTTTTTACAGATTATTACGAGACTGTTTTTACAGTTTATTACGAGACTGTTTTTACAGATTAATAAACTGTATTTACAGTTTAGTAAACTGTATTTACAGTTTATTACGAGACTGTTTTTACAGATTATTACGAGGCTGTTTTTACAGTTTATTACGAGACTGTTGTTACAGATTAATAAACTGTATTTACAGTTTAGTAAACTGTATTTACAGTTTATTACGAGACTGTTTTTACAGATTATTACGAGACTGTTTTTACAGTTTATTACGAGACTGTTTTTACAGATTAATAAACTGTATTTACAGTTTAGTAAACTGTATTTACAGTTTATTACGAGACTGTTTTCACAGATTATTATGAGACTGTTTTACAGTTTATTACGAGACTGTTTTTACAGATTAATAAACTGTTTTTACAGATTAGTAAATTGTATTTACAGATTATTAGGAGACTGTTTTTTCAGTTTATTAGAAGACTGTTTTTACAAATTAATTAGCCATTCAATTATTGGTTAGTAGTATAGCATGTACCCGATTACCCGGACTTTTGGGGAAGCTGCTAGTGTTAAATCCACATAGGAACCGGACTTTGTAGCAATTTTTCTGTGCGAAACTTCGGCGCCATCTGGCTAGATACGGCAAGTGGTATACGAACTGCATATATCATATGCCATGATATGTATTGTGATATATGTAACCACAGGGCTATGGGTTTATTGTATGGGTATGTGGTAGAAAATTAACGGTGAGGGTGGGGTGTCTCGAAAAATAAATTGTCAGCGAAACGGTTGACTGTGGATGTCGTTACGGTATAATGCGCACCGTGACGCCAGAGAAACATTGACCGCTGTTGTTGTCTACTTTGCCGTCCGGTATGACGTTATTCGGGCCGGGGTGTGTCGGAGTTCTCGTACTGGACTGATATCGTTGTATAGTAAGGGTGGTATATGCCTCTCTAGGTATACTATTAGCCCTTGGCCTTGGTACTACTAATCGACCTTCATATTACCCTACAACTGGTATAGGTAGTACGTAATGCTAGGCAAACCAGTATTGTGGGGTGGGTTAATGCATGGTCGTCGTCTTGTGCGGTATTGAGAAATAGCACTTGGTGGTTTGGATTTGCAGTAGAGTATAGCCGTTGTATATCACTGTAGATCCCATCTTGTTGTATCAGCCCCTCGTTTGCATCGTACTATCCCATGACTGGTATAGGTAGTATGTTTTGTAATTCTGGGACAGGCAGTATTGTAGGGTGGGTGGGGGTAATACATGGTCGCCTAGTGTGGAAGTATAGAGTGTACGCTCCACACCCTTACAGGTCCCATGTTAGCTCTTCGTGCTATTAATCCACCTTATGCTTCAAATTATCCTATGACTGGGAAAGGTAGTACGTATTGTTAGGACAAGCGTTATTGTGGGTAGGGGTAGGGCCTGGTAGTTTAAAAAGGTAGTAGTGCCATTATCCTCTCAGGACGGTGTGCTGGCTCACAGATGGTATAGGTATTACGTAATGCTAGGCCAAGCAGTATTGTTGGGTAGAGGTAATACATGGCTGTCCAGTCAGGTTGTGTAGGATGTGTTGTTGTTCCCCTGCTGGTTCAATCTCTGCCCTTGGTGCTAGTAATCGGTCTAATACTTCATATTATCCTATAACTGGTATAGGTAGAACATAATGCTAGGCCAAGCGCTTTTTGTGGGCGAGGGTAATGCCTTGTTGTGTAGTACAGTAGAATAGTATGGACGGCATATACCCATTTTAGTTCCCATCTTAACCCTTGGAACACAGTCCACCAGGGACAATGTACTATCCCACATATGGTATAGGTAGTATGTAATGTAGTGTTGTGTGGTGTGGTGTGTGCTTGGTTTCCAGTCTCCTAGCAGGGCACGGATGGTCCTTTGACATTCTAAGACTTGGCCTAGAGGTCGTGATATGTGACAGTTAGTAAGTCTACAATAGTGCTTCAAGTCGGTTGTAATGGCACAACCATAGAAGAAGATTATAGTACAGAGGACTACAGAAGAAGCTAGTCATAGCCTGCAGTAGTGCTACAAGTCAAATAGTAATAGTACAAGGAACTAATGGTACAAAGCTTCGAAGGTGGTAGAAATTTTAGTATTGGTTGACTTCGAACGAGGTTATAATCAGATGGCAAGGCTATCTGTGTAGGAACTGTGAGATGATCGACTCGTCGGGGGGGGGGGGGGGGGGGGGGGCTGTGGTGGTTCTGATGAGCACCAAAAACTCATGGTTTAGAAAGGTTGTCGTATGATACATCATTTTAAAGGTCTCGACGCGTGTAATCCGATTATTTGGTATTTGCCAGGTCCCTAGTGGCTGAGGCTTAGAGGCATAAAAATAAAAACATTCATGTTTTAAAAAGGTTTGTTGTCATGTGATACATCATTTTAGCCCGAATATTTGGTTTTTGTGTCTCCTCAAGGGGTGGGACTGAGGGTTGGGACCTCAAACCCTAAATTTTAGAAAGGATGTCGGGTGATACATCATTTTAAAGGTCTCGATTTGAATATTCCGAATATGAAGTGTCCAACCCTCTCTGAGGGGGTGGGGGCTGAGGGACATAAATTTAAGTTTTAGAAAGGTATTCGTGTCATATATCATTTTAAAGGTCTTGACTTAAATATATCGAATATGAAGTATCCGACCCTTCCCGAGGGATGGGGCTGAGGGAAATTAAAAATACGTTTTAGAAAGGTAGTCATGTCACAATTCATTTTAAAGGTCTTGAGTCGAATATTTCGAATATGAAGTACCCGACCCTCCTCGTGTGGGTGTGGTGGGGCAAGGTCGTAAAACCTTAGGCGATGTGAACGACACACTCTCCAACATGTGACAATGTGTGAAAACGAGTTCTTTCTAGTGTTTTATCAAAGGATTTCATTGAATTGGCGGTGATGTCTAGTATGTGAAATAGTCCAAACTGACTGAAGTTGCAAAAAAACATATATTTTTCCGTCGGTGTTTTCCAGTATCTCTTCGTCGTATGCGATTGGTTTGGTGAAGATCTCTCAGATGAGAAACATTTTCAACCGCACGATATCTTGGTTTATTCCAATCAGTCTGTCACAGACGAAAACAGCTTAAGGTAGTGCGCCTGTTCAACGGATGTGATTGATTCGACAGATTCGACGGAGATCTATCAAATGAGAAAGAGGAGATTTCCAACTGCGTGGCATGCTGCGTGGCATGCTGCGTGGCATTTAGTATGCAAGTGTATCTTACCGTTAACCTGCCTCGGCTCGACGGTGTTATTTGCCATAGTATTATCAGAGTTATGTCCTATTATAGAGTTGATATTTTTCGCAAATGTGTTTGTTTTTAGGTGACAACAATTAGGCGAAATGGTGTCATATTTGGTGTGCAAGTGAGTAGTAGCGTGTACCCGATCGACCCTGATAACCCGAACTTTTGCCGGAGCAGCTCGTGTTAAATTCCCATAGGAACCGGACTTTTGCCGGAGATTTGTTCCTGAGGAAAACGTTGGTTCCATCCAGCTAGATCCGGCAAATGGTGTACTTACAGCATATGTAGTATACTGTGGTGTGTATAGTGATATACTTTGGGTATATATTATGGGTAAGTGGTGGGAAGATGATGGGAAAGTTGGGTTTTCTTGAAAGTTCTTTTTCGCGAAACGGTTGACGTTGCTATTGATGTCGTGACGTCATGATGCGCATTATTATTATTATTATAGAACGGCAGTACAGTATGGGCGATATATACCTCTGTGGCCCCCGCCCCTCCCCGAAAGCCATTGGTACTACAAATCGACTTAATGCTTTGTGTCATCCCATGACTGGGTTAGGTAGTATGTAATGCGGTGAAAGACGTTATTTTGGGGTGGGTGGCTGTAATGCATGGTCCCCGAGTATAGTAGTATAGGATGTACGCGTTGTACCACTACAGGGTCAATGTTAGCTCTTAGTACTATTATCCACCTGGTGTTATCCTATGACTGGTATAGGTATTATGTAATTCTAGGCCAAGTGGTATTGATGGTACAAGTAATGCCAGGTAGTTTAGAACGGTAGTATAGCATGGGTGGTATATAACCCTGTAGGCTCCCTGTTAGTGCTTGGTACTATTAACCAACCGACTGGTTTATTTTATTATATGGCTGGTATAGGTAGTACGTTATAGTAGGTCAAGTAGTATTATGGGGTTGGGGTAATGCTTGGTAGCTTTTAACGGTAGTATAGCATAGGCTGTATATACCCCTGTAGGTCTTTTGTTAGTCCTTGGTACTACTAATTTGCCAGTTGCTTCATATTATCGAGCGGTACTGTGGGATGGGGTTAATGCCTGGTAGAACAGAAGGGCAGCAGAGTATGGTTGGTATATGCCCTGTAGGCCCATCTTAACCGTTGACAGAATTAACCTACCGAATATTTGGTGTCATCCTATCACTGGTAAGGTGGTACGTAACCCTAATTCTTCCTACCCTATACCAAGTTCACTTGTTCTTGTTTCATTTATCCAGATCATTCAATCAGTTCACATTATGGAAGCTGATTAACCAATCATATTGCTTCATTTTCCGTAATTTATACTTATTCATACAAAGTTGTCTCCCTTGTGTATAACAAAAGCATATATCATTCCCAAAGCAAATAAGCTATCGACCGAGTGACTCGCACATACTGCTCGAACGACTCAAATCCCATCGAGCAAATGAGCCATATAATAAAACAAACCAATCGGTTGATTAATAGTACCAAGCACCAACAAGGGGGCATACAGGGGTATATATGTCAAGGTGATAGCTTGAATTTTCGATTTTGTTGTTAAAAGTGTATATATTTTCAATAATCATTCTCACTGGGCTAAATATAAAGCATAAGGATAAGGACATGGCGGACCCCGAAAACCGATTTGTCACTTAAACAGACCCGCAGTAATTCAAGCGCTGGTAATGAGGCATGCAATTTAATGTCCATTATGACGCATTTATTGAACGCTACATTGGCGGTCTGGATAAAACATCAAATGTAGTAAATCCAGTGTCATCCTGCAGTCGTTATCTGTGTAATTATGACCAGTTAATAGGTAATTATTGTAAATACAATACATCGCACATGTTCTAGACACACACCCATATTATGCATCTAGTCCGTCACGAATGTCAGGATATACCGAAATGCAAGACTTAAAGGAACTTAAAAGCGAATATTAAATTAAGATAGATCAAAGCTACCAAGTTCAAGGGAAGCAATTAAAATGAGAATTAATGTTCTGGCTATAGAAATAAAAATCGATCGGGGAAATTCCTTCCAGCCATTCCACCCTGAAGGTGTGTAGGGCTGTGGGTCGTTGAGAGTAGATGGGGGTGTCCCATGCTTAGAGAAGGTGCCGCATCGGGGCGAAAGTATAGACACGCTGTGATGTAGGCGAGTCACAGAGCTCATATTTAGAATAGGAGCACTTATGTTTATCTCAGAATAATGTTCATACAGGCAAGCCTACTCTGCCTACGTACGTCTTGCCTTCTACAACAGATATGTCGTCTTCCTAAATACTAATAGTTCCCTGTGCTTCGTACTTCCTATTTCTGATCCTACATTCAGAAATGGCCACCGACTTGGCCGCGACGGAGAGTTTAGCCCCATTGGTGGCGACTGCTTGAGTGAAAAGAGTCCAGTAAAGTGACAAAAAGCTACTGACCGTGCGACGACAATGTAAGAGTGACATTCCGTCACTTGTTAAAGGGAAGGCGACATACTAAAGTGACAATACGTTAGTGGCCGTGCGACTGCAGTTGTAGAGTGACATTCTGTCACATGTTGAGTACGAACGTCCGTTGAAGTGACAATAAGTTAGTGGCTGTGCGACGGCAGTGAAAGAGTGAAGTAAAGAGGCGACCAAAGAACAAGCACCAACGAGAAGGAAGGAAAACCAGCGAGAACAGATAATGCGGGCCCGCAAGTGACTCAAAAATGTGTGGGTAGGGGTGATTAACGTTTATTCATTGGATTCCATGTAATTCACAAATTACCACATTTATTTATATGTACATGTATTAAATTTTTTGTTTCCAGTTAACCACAATTGATTCATGCTTTTTGACGGAAAGTCACAAACCCTTTCGGGATAAGGACCGCCCCATCAAAAGTGAAACGGTCGGGTTCCTCAAGGTGAGACATACGTTCACGCATGGATTCAGGCAACATTCCTTGGTTCATATTCCACTCCCCTGCAATGTTGAGGTGATGGCGGTGAAATGTCTCTATCATAAAATGTTTATGAATCGCTTGCTCAAACGTTTGCTCAAACATTTGACATGTTATACTCTCTCTAAATATTGTAGTAATAGCTGCAAGATCTCTCTCTATCTCAGTACTTCACGAATCACTTGCTCGAAAGTTTTGTCATATTCCACTCCCTGCAATGTCGAGGTGATAGCAGTTAGGTCACTCTATAACAGTATGTTCACGAATCACTTGCTGGAAAGGACTCTCATATTTCATTCTTCCGTAATGTCGAGGTGATAGCAGTGGTATGTATATCCCAGTATGTTCACGAAACACTTGTTCGAAAGTTTTGTCATATTCCAATCCCTTGACATATTGAGGTGATAGCACTTGGATCTCTCTATCACAGTGTGTTTATGAATCATTTCTGCGAATGGATTTCCATATTTCTTTCTTCCGTAATGTCGAGGCGATAACAGACGGATCTCTCTATCGCAGTACATTCACTTTCTGAATGTTTGTCTTATTCCAGTCCATTGAAATGTGGAAGTAGTCAGATCTGTATTGTGTCACAATACTTTCACGAATTTCTGTCGTCAAAAAATATTCCTCTTTAATCGACTCGTAAACTTAATATTACATTCAAAAACGTTGATGAGTTCTTCGAGTAGTGTCGAGCTTCTGATCAACGAGTAAATTAGTTGTGTGCTATTGTGTTTGGAGGGTACGTGCAGCTTCCACAAAATGTATTCGTTGAGACGTCGTGTTAGTGTTTTGGGCTTCCTTCTCGAGAGCTTTCATCAGACACTTTAATGTATCATAATACTTTCATTCATTTCATTTGGACTCTCTCTCGTTTAGCGTGATATCAAGCTACACTTCAGCATGCCACGCAGTTGAAAATCTCCTCTCTCTCATTTGCTAGATCTCCTTCGAATCTGTCGAATGACCCACACCCGTTGAACAAGCACACCACATAAAGCTGTATTCGTCTGCCACATACTGATTGGAATAAACCAAGATATCATGCGGTTGAAAATGTTTCTCATCTGAGAGATCTCTACCAAACCAATCGCATCCGACGAAGAGATACCGGAAAACACAGAGGGAAAAATACATGTTTTTTTTTGCATCTTCTGTCAATTTCGACTGTTTCACATACGAGACATCACCTCCAAATCAATGAAATCCTTTGATGAAACGCTTAAAAAAACAGCTAAAACAGTACACGGTTTCACACATTGTCATATGCTGAAGAGTGTGTCGTTCGCATTTGCACGACTACCTTTCTAAACCTTAAGTTTTGAAACCCACCCCACGGCTCCATCCCATCGGGAATGCTGGATACTCCACATTCGAAGTATTCAAGTCGAGACCTTTAAAATGATGTATCACACGCCTACCTTCCTAAAACTTGAGTTTTGGGGCCGCACCTTCGGCCAACCCACTCAGGGATGGACGGATACTTTAAATGCGAAATATTCAGGTCGTGAACTTTGAAATGATGTATCACATGACTACCTGTCTAAAACATGGGGTTTGAGGCCCCCACCCCTCAGCCCTCGGATACTCTATATTCAATATATTCAAGTCGAGACCTTTAAAATGATGAATCGCCCGACAACCTTTCTAAAACTTATGTTTTGAGGCCCCACCCCTCAGCCCCCTCGGGTAGACGCAAATACCAAATATTCGGATTACATGCGTCAAGTCCTTTAAAATGATGTATCACATGCCAACCTTTCTATAACTTGAATTTTATATGCCCCCAGCAAACACCCCCCCCCCCCTTCTCGGGGAGGGACAAATATCAAATATTCGGACTACACGCGTCTAGACCTTTAAAATGATGTATCGCTTGTCAGCCTTTCTAAAACGTGAATTTCTTTATGCCCCTCAGGTCCACCCTCTCGGGGAGGGACAAATAACAAATATTCGGACTGCACGCATCGAGACCTTAAAATGATGTACCACACGAAACCTTTCAAAAATATGAGTTTTTTATGACCCTCAGACCCACCCCCGAGAAGAGTCGATCACCTCATTTAACCTTTACGCGCTGAAGCTCGAACACAGTTCCTAAACAGATAGCCTTGCCATCTGTTTCCGTCTTGTCTTCAACTTTCTGTTCTTTAACTTGCCTCGTTCGTAGTCATCCAATACTATAATCTTCTACCACCCTCGCAGCTTTGTACCATTAGTTTTTTGTACTATTACTATTTGTACTTGTAGCACTACTGCAGGCTTGCTAATTATCTCCGATTGATCGAACGACTAAACTCCCATCGAGCAAATAAGCCAGAGAGCAATGGGTCGAACGAGTGACTCCACATACGACTCTTATCTTCAGCTCGGGAAAAAGTGGAGCCGAAGGCTAGAATTTTTTCAAAAAGGGATTCCGTAGGGATTCAATAAAAGGTATTCTATAAGCGGAATTCCATAAGTGGGATTCCAAGCCCTATATAGCTCCTATAAGGTGGCCTTACCATCGGTTCAGCCTTCCGTCCTATGACTAGCTTGTACTGTAGTACCGTATCCTATAATCTTCTTCTCCCCTTCTACCCTTACTGCTGATCTGAAGGACTACTGTAGGCTTGCTAACTGCCACATATTACCCCTACCCTTGGCCAAGTCTTAGAATGTCAAAGAACCATCCATACCCTGCTAGGAGACTGGAAACCAAGTATACACCACATAGTAGTACATTTCATACGACCTATACCATATATGGGATAGCACACCAGCCCAGGTGGATTGTTGATCCAATGGTTAAGATGGGACCTAAGTCGGTATATACCGCCCATACTATTCTACTGCACTACAGAAGTCATTACCCCCGCCCACCCCCGTCCACAATAGCCCTTCTCCTAGCATTACGTTCCACCTATACCAGCCATAGGATAACATGAAGCATTAGGTCGATTACTAGTACCAAGGGAAAAGTTGAACCAACAGGGATATAAAAAACACGTCCTATACTTCCTAACTAGACAACAATGGATTACCCCTACTCAACAATACTGCTTGGCCTATCATTACGCAATACCTGTACCATCTGTGGGTCAGCACACCGTCCTAGGTGGATAATGGTGCTGCTACCGTTCTAAACTACCAGGCCTTATCCCTACCCACAATACTGGTTGTCCTAGCGATACGTATTATCTATACCAGTCAGGGGATAATTTGAAGCATTAGGTGGATTAATAGTACGAAGCTCTAACATGGGACCCCTAGGGTGAGGAGAGAACATCCCATACTGCCATGCTAGGCGACCATGCATTACCACCACCCACCCTACAATATCGCCTGGCCCAGCATTACATACTCCCTATATCAGTCATAGGACAGTACAAACAAATCGGCAGGTTGATACAACAAGGATTAAGATGAGATCTATAACGCTCATACTATACTGCAAATCAAAACCACCAAGGACTATTTCGCAATACCGCACGAGACGACGACCATGCATTACCCCAACCCACAATACTGGTTAACCTAGTATTACGTACTACCTATATCAGTCATAGGATAGTACAAAGCAATCGGCAGACTGACACAACAAGGATTAAGATGGGATCTACAATGATATATAACGCCCATTCTATACTGCACATCCAAACCACCAAGGACTATTTCGCAATACCGCACGAGACGATGACCATGCATTACCCCACCCGACAATACTGGTTAACCTAGCATTGCATGCTATCTATACCAGTTGTAGGATAATATGAAGGTTGATTAGTAGTACCAGGGGCTAATAGTATACCAAAAGGGTTATATACCACCCTTACTATACTACGATATCAGTCCAGTACGAGAACCCCGAAACACCGTGACCCAAAAGATGTCATGCCACATTGTATATTGTTCAACAACAGCGGTTAACGTTTTCTGACGTCATGGTGCGCATAATGACGTCACGACGTCCATAGCAACGTCAACCATTTCGCGGGAATCTTTTTTTCTCGAGAAACCCCACCTTCACCATTAATTTCCATCACACCCCACACTATATATCCATAGCCCTGTGTGTACATATATCACTGCACATATCATAGCATACTATATATGCAGTACGTACATCACGTGCAGGATCTGGTCAGGTTGCAACCCAAAAAGTCCGGTTCCTATGTGAATTTAACAATAGCAGCTTCCCCAAAGGTCCGGGTAATAGCGCACGATCGGGTACATGCTATACTACTAACCAATAATCCAATGGCTAATTAATTTGTAAAAACAGTCTTCTAATAAACTGTAAAAACAGTCTCGTAATAATCTGTAAAAACAGTCTCGAAATAAACTGTAAATACAATTTACTAAACTGTAAATACAGTTTATTAATCTGTAAAAACAGTCTCGTAATAAACTGTAAAAACAGTCTCGTAATAATCTGTAAAAACAGTCTCGTAATAAACTGTAAATACAGTTTACTAAACTGTAAATACAGTTTATTAATTTGTAAAAACAGTCTCGTAATAAACTGTAAAAACAGTCTCGTAATAATCTGTAAAAACAGTCTAGTAATAAACTGTAAATACAGTTTACTAAATTGTAAATACAGTTTATTAATCTGTAAAAACAGTCTCGTAATAAACTGTAAAAACAGTCTCGTAATAATCTGTAAAAACAGTCTCGTAATAAACTGTAAATACAGTTTACTAAACTGTAAATACAGTTTACTAAACTGTAAATACAGTTTATTAATCTGTAAAAACAGTTTATTAAACTGTTTAAACAGTTTATTAAATGAAAAGGTCCTGACCCTAATACGCTGCCGTAGTTTTGTTATTCAAGATTTTTTTGTTGGTTTTTTTTCAGACTTGCCTTCTAGAAGTGTTTGGTAAAAAAAAGAATAAAATGTTGTACCATTTTTCGGAAAGTTATTTCCATTTTTAAAATTGTACGGAGTTGCAGAATAAATTAATAAACCTTGAAGGCTTGAAGATTTTTATACACTTATGCCAACCGTTGGCAGTCTACATACTGTGGTTTTGTGGTTGTATCTAAACGATGCCTTGGCAGTTGTTTCTATGCAAGGCCTGGCTGTCTATATAGGCAGCCAAGCCTTGCATAGAAACAACTGCCAATGTATAGTAGGCACCCAATTGGGAGCCTTAGGGCGAGACTCAGAACTGAAGTCTACTTATTGAATAGTACAAGAAATGTTGCAATTATTATGATAAAGTAAATTTTCCATAGAATCTCGAATTAATCCAAAATGGATTGGTCAGATTCCCAGGCCATGAAAGAAGATTGGGAAGCACATTTTTAAACTTCAATTAACTTGTCGGCAACAACAGTCAGCGCTATTCACAAAAATGTCATTCCACTTCTGTAATGATGCTCAATTCCTGCTTCAAAAACATAGCTTATGACTCCACATTGGAACGAGGTTGCTAAGCTCGTATCAATGAGGAGACAGTTACTATGTTTTTTAAAATATGAAAATGGTCAGTTATTCGTGGTTTTATGTTAAGTATCCTCTCCATGTCGTGTTTGCTAAGGGGTTAATTGCACTGTCTATTTTACAATATTTTCATAAGCCACATTGTCGGTGGACAGGAAATAGGCTAGGGCTAAAGTGGAAAGCCTGCCTCATACACACATAAAAGTTCACAATTTAGGAATGTACCCAGCAGGCTGTG
Organism: Pictodentalium vernedei; assembly: GCA_031216915.1. Lineage (NCBI taxonomy): Eukaryota > Metazoa > Mollusca > Scaphopoda > Dentaliida > Dentaliidae > Pictodentalium > Pictodentalium vernedei. The sequence continues at coordinate 314,970,058 of CM062297.1, forward strand.
TACTGGTATCGTGGATGCGAACCTGGAACGCTCACGACAAAGAGACGACATGCTTCACAAAACAGATGATGTGTGGAGATTTATTTTTCATCTAGAGAGCTTTATAAATAGGGAAAATCCTTTATATCAAATGGATGTTGTGAGGGTTTCTCTCTAGCACAATGGGTTAGCAGGCTTTAAGCCCAAAACTAGTAAATACCCTATATCGCCCAGATAATCTCTGAAGCCTGCATTTGGAAGACATTTCTTATATATTTATTTTTAATTTATTTAACCGTTTTAACCCGGTCTGCAAAAATGTTTGCGTGAAGAAAAAACTGATAGTGGACAAGAAGACGATCTAAATGGCAAAAAAATCTGTAATTATTTAGACCAACAGCGCTGTTGGATTGAATTATTACTGAACCTCCCAACAAACCAGGATGGTTTAGCCCATTAAGTATTCACTGAAATGATATCTCCCAAAGGGGCAGTGTCGAAGAGGTTAATGGGGGTTAACGGCATTTTCAAAAGCCATCGTATTATTCTGTCGGACATTATTAGGGTTTAGCAACGGGGTTAGGTATGGGTACCATCGCATTAGCACACTGTATTACCATGCTCTCAATTCTTGAGAATAAGTATCTTGTCCAAAGACACGATGCAGATGACACGGCTTAGGTTCGAACATACAACCTTCCGATCTGAAGTCTTATGCTCGAAAGATGAAATGAAAATCGATACGTGTTCGTGATGGGATGGAGTCTTTAATCTCAACTCTTCACAAAAAACATTGAAAGTGTCGCAGCTATTTACGACATATTCATTAGGTCCTAATCACAACAATCTAGTGGCGAGGCACAGTGAATGCTAATCTCTCGGGATTTTCCATTTCCATTCTTTTAATGGGAGTAATTGAACTGATATATACTAATCCATCGTGTGTTTTCCGCGATACCTTTTTAATTAATTTAATTCCTCCGAACTACATTCAGCGCATGGAGACGTGATTGTGCTGGCAGTGTGCTCGTTGCTACGGAGACCCATGCATCAGTGAAATCGATGTGGGTCTCCACATATCAGTTGTCACGGAACGATCTGATTAAATTCTACAATATTCAAGACAAATGGCCTCACATTTCTCGTCGTTTGTCTCCTTTTCTCCAGTTTTGAGATGAAAACTGATTCCCATTAGCATCCTTCGTAATTCTTGAAGAGCGCGATCTTTATCTGTGCCTTGTCGGGCGCATAATGACAGGTAATGGTTTTATCCACTTAACTCTACAATATCCTATTTTATGTCTTTGGGTCTTATGGCACTTCAAACGGCCAAGATCAAATCGCATTTGATAATTTTACGTGTGGATGGAGCAAGAGTACCCGAAGAGAATCATCAAGAGTGACGAGAAACTGTCGGAATTTCTAACTCACTAACTCGGCACAAGAAGGTTACATTGGTTTAAGACAACTGTATCAACGACGTATTCATGAGCGTAACTATGTTGGGGGGGGGGGGGGTAGGGATATTACCTCATCCCCTCCCCACTGATTTTCCAATAGAGACAATTTTGTCAGGATCAGTGTCTTTGATATCAATTGATACTTGCTAGTCATCATGTACTTTCTTAAAAGTCTAGATTTGATACTTGGACTTGTGTCACGCACAATCGGTCATATTTATGGAGGTCTGCCGTACCCGAGTCTGGGTCTTTTGGCCCGGCTTAATCAATTTGAGTACCGGTTCGGTACGTGTTAATTGAGTGACAAATTGAGTCAAGCCTACTACAAGCATATTTTATTTATTCTCTAATAAATTTCCACCGAGAAGTCCTCGGTTTGAATCCCACCTGCGGCAACCGCGTTTTATCCTGGGGCAAGACACCTCGCCCTCGTTGATCACGTGGGGGCACGGTGGCTCGTGTACTAAGGCGTACTGCACGTCGGTGGTGTACTTGTCAGGCAATGCTATCCCTGCTTGCGTGGAGTTAGTATGTTGGGGAGCCTGACAGTTGCTCGCCGTTGCTCTGAGGTTCCGACACACGGTGACCCTGGCTGTCGAAAATGTCGTTAAACCTTAATAAATAAATAAATAAATAAATAAATAAATAAATAAATAAATAAATAAATAAATAAATAAATAAATAAATATAATGCGACGTTTGAAAAGTTAAAATGGTCGGCCTTATCGTGGTAAATAAATAAATAATAAACTTCCAAGAAATCTTGAGTATTTTAACTATAACCCCGACTAACTACTATACCAGCTACATCACCCAGGCATGCCTTCGTCGAAGGCATGCCTGGGCATTGTAGTTGGAACATTAAGCAATCGGGACTTGAGCCATCATAGTCGGGACAAATCAGGTTTACACCCCCCACCACTAATCGGTTATCTCTCCAACGCCTCTGGAAGTACCGTGCGCCTTAGACTACTCTGCGCCCACCCACCCACCCCCAATTCATAACTGTGGGTTTGCGTCATGAAAGTAATATATTTTGAGGTTCTGCAAAGCTTCGAGATTCGATTCGATTCGAAATCGGCCCGATGGTTCCATTCGAGTCACGCTAATTCGTAAGTCTTTGAATCGTCGCGATGTTCTCAAAATCTCACAACGTATCTCCCCATTTTGACATCTTCCTACGCGAAAATGCACTAGCGCACCAACACATACCATCCACGACCAGTCAAACGCTCCGTGAAATTTCTCTTTTAGTCTCTCAGCCTATAGAATCCCTTTTATCCCTGAATGTGCCTATGAGCTGCATACGTTGTGCGCACGTTGTGCTTTTTCACACAATCATATATCGGCAGATCTGGCATGTGTCCATGTGCTGCCTGTGATGTGTACGCATTGTGCACTAGCCCACAAGCACATCTCGGTACCACCATGTAAAGTACCCTAGCGTGCACTAGGTCAAGGGAATGTGAAGACCAACATGGGCTTAGATGAATGGAACAATCTTGTTGCGCCTGTTAAAGACCTGACCGAGAGCAGAGTCCATACAGGGTCGGGCATAGCTAGGAAGTATGAAGTAGTGCTACAAGTCACTAGTAGTGGTACAATGGTGGAAGGGTGGAAGAAGACTCTTGTATGACGGGACTACAACAGAGACTAATCATGGGACAAGAGTTGGAGACAGAGTGGAAGCCGATGATAAGACTACTAGGAGTTATATAGGAGCTTGGACTCCCACTTATGGAATCCCTTTTACGGAATTCATTTTTAGGATATGTGCGTGGTTACAGAATCCCTTTTTCGTCGTATATGCTATAATGTAGTGATCCGATTGGTTAAGGCCAAAGGTCGAGACTAGTGATAGCTAGGACGAGGTCGAACAACAGAACGAGTGCAGGCTGAATAGAGCTTGTGATAGGCAGAAAACCGAGGATTCTGGTAGAATCCGAACTGCACAAGTAAGCAGAAACATGGGGAAAATCCGAACCAGCAAATGTACTGCCGTTCAATAGAACACACATTTTCGAAGACTTTCGGGTCCTTTTGAACTGCGTGCTACTCTCATAAAGTGGATTCTCAAGGAATCCAAACAACAGGTAGAAACCGTGGATTTAGTGGGAAAACCGAGCCAGTAAAAATAGTTGACAGGTTGTTTGTGGAAATTAGATATACTCACCATTAATCGAACAACACCCTCACCGCACAGTCCTATAGCACCACGAGCTACTCTTATAAAGAGGATTATCCAGGAATCTGAACAACAGATAGAAACCGGGAATTCCGAAGGAATCCGAACTAGCAAAACAATTGTCGGGTTGTTTGTTATTTGTGGTAATTCTAGAAGATAACCGTGGATTTGGGGTAATTAGATTTACTCTTATACAAAGGAACGCACCTATTATGGAAAAAAGGAGGATTCTTGGGTAATCTGGAGCATTTCAGTAGTTTTGGGTGTTTCGTTGGTGATTTGAACGGATCGTCGATTCCATTTGGGCAATGATACGAAATAAACGAGGATTTGGGGAAAATCCGAACCAGAAAACCACTCTTATATAAAGGAACACACCCTCCGAACATACCCCGCCCCATTGTAGGCCGTGGAAACCAAGATGGCTTCAGTATACAACATGGACGACGGAAACACGTGCCCACTAAAAACACGCCCTGCGCATGCGTACTAAGACCACCTGACACTACAGGGGATGACGCCACAACATAGCCGCTCACGTGTGCTACCATGACAACCAAACATGACCGAACTAGGTCACATGACTGTGACGTCACTTTTGAAGTCCGGACTGGGGTCCGACCAATAAGGAACGATTGGGTATATGTCCTACTACTTTAGCTGCTCGCTTTTGTTAATCAAAGCTAAATATAGAAATTTATAACTTTTGACAAAATCGCGACGTCGGACATACAGATGGTTAATGTTTGAGGAAAGAATCACTCGAGTTGCGAAGTATGGTACAGTGAATCCCACTTAAATGGATATCTCTTAATTGTATATCCCTGTTAAATGAATATAATTTCCCAACACAAAACCATTTACCATACCTCCAGTACAAATTTGACCTGTTAATTGAATATTGATTATAGAGTAAACTCCTGTTAACTGAATAAAAAAAATTGTAACCTGTTGCGAAATTACCCTGATTTTCTCCAGTTTTCCTTTGTTTATAGACCTATTTGGCTTCAGGACACCCAATACAGGCATTTAATCTAGTATATCTTGTTTGACAGAGCTCATGGAGCTCTGTCAAACAAGATATACTAGAATAAATGCTAAGTTTATCACTAGAATACAGGAAAGTGACACAATCCCTGTTAATTGAATACTCATGTTAATTGAATAATTCTCATTGGCAATGTGGCTATTCAATTAACAGGGTTCCACTGTAATAACCATCACTTTAGTTGTCTCAGTTACCACAACTTCTGGGTTTGGCCTAACACACTACACAGTATATTTATTGCACACATGGGCAAGTCATGCCAACGAGGATGCTCGGCCCCATCTCGCTGCTACATTCATCGTATGATGCCTCGCATCATTGTCCATGATTGAAATGTGGCTCCCCTCCCCCAAAACCCAGAATCATGGATCCAAGGAGAAAATTTTGACCGCGGTATTTTTACCTAAATTCACTTGTGGAAAACATTTCATCGTCTCTGAAATAGTGAAGCATTGTGGATCACAAAAAGAAGAAACTGCAATCTTCGTGATGTTTTGATGGCAAAAAAGGTCTTCCATGGAGAGTACGTGAATGCACAATGTTAACCCGTGCAACCATGATGCACTGTTTGCGTTAAAAGATGTTTGCCTGTTAATGAGCAGGCAACAAAATAAATATTAAATTGGAAGGGAGGATTAGTAATAATTTAATCCTACAGTCTTACAGGCAGTATTAACGCTGTCAGATGGCAGTGTGTTGCCAATTACACGAAAAATGATTTTGATTTAAGTTGACACTAGATTAGCTAAAATTCTGGCACCAAAAAATTACCTCAGTCTTGCGGTGAAACGCCTTTGGAACTCCTGGAAATATGCGTTGATCCACCACACCCCCATCCCCACACACACACATTTGCCCCTATATTCTCGCTCAAAAACACACATGCATACGCACACTTTGTCCTCGAATGCAACAAGGTGGCATCTGGAATTCCCAAGCATTACAATATTGCACTCAAAAGACGAAGAATGCCCCTTCAATGAACAACCTGTTTCGCGCTTGTTCACTCCACTTACTATAGCACCCCTTCCCTTTACGGTTCCTTCGCCGTTTTGGCATTTAAGCACTTTGATTGTCACCAAATATACATGTTGGCTAGAAAGTTGAACCAAATCATTTCGGTCAGTGTGAACACTGCTTATGGAGTTGAAGAACTATTTTTTTACTGAACCTCTCTACAAAGACAAAATATACTCGTCCTATTCCCCTGAAGACAATATTGTCCAAATCTAAAATATCACTACTATATTACCAAGGATGCCTTCGTAGAGTTGAGATATTGGTCAGTCAGAAATATATTTCACAACTTTGGGTTCTATGAAACTCATTCGTGGATAAATACTTGTGATAGTTGGGACGTATGGCCTTCCCAACTTCATATTTAACCCTTTACCTAACATGAAAAACAGAAGACACTTGGAAACAAAATTGTTGAATAACTATTTTTGTTTCTTAGAGCATGAAAAAAACATAGCTTATGACACCTCATTGGAACGAGCTCAACGAGCTTGTTCTTATGAGATTCATAAGCTATGTTTTTGAGGCTGAAAATGATAAAAACTAATGAAAGTTGAGGGGCAATTTTTTGTGAATAGCGCTGGCCGGTTTTTACCGTTACTTTTGGTAAAGGGTTAATTAGTACGTACCATATTCTAGGTTGGTCAGGCCTAACCACAACAACCCGAATCGTGTACTACAGACCTCCAATCGTAATTAGTCAGTTAGAACTATAGTTCACAACTCAGAGTTTTAGGGAATTTATTTCTGGATAAATACATTTTGGTAAGTAGAAAGTACATGATAACAAAAGCAAGAGTGAATTGATATGTATAAGACACCATTCCAGACAACAATGTCTCGACTGGAAGAATTTTGGGTGGAAATGGGGTATTCTCTATACCTCCAACCCATATGTGTGCCCCTAAGACCGCGTATACCATGTAGCATGCATGACCTGGTTATATCGTTTACAGTACATGTATTTGGGCGTCAACTTCGTTCCATGAATCAGGAGTCTGGACTAGTTCAAGAATATGGGAAAACTAATAACGTGAAATAGCTTTCAAAACCAGTAGGAGCTCGAATAACACCAAAGTGTGACGAAAATTCTTATTGTGTTTATTCACAAGTCAACCTTTTTAACAAAGATAACCTAAATATACCAAGAGACTCTATCATCCAGAATGCTGAAAGATCATAAAAAAATTGTAAGTCAAAATGAATTATTAAATGTGCGTTTCTGTCTGTCAACAAGGAAGACTATTTATTACACGCTTGTTCTAAGAAATCCCAATCTAAAGCAACACAAAACCATGCGGAAAGTGAAAATTTGTTCTCCACATATGTACGGAACGGAAATCGTTGAAGGACTATTTTTAAATAGATGCGAAATTTCACTGGAATTTTCTACAAATCGTGCACCGCAATTACAATTTGAGTCGCTAGCGATAGCTAGAAATCGTCCCCTGAGTTCCAATATGTTCTATGTGCCATTAGGCACATAGAACACATTGGAACTCGGGGACGAAATAGTAACACTGGTTCCCCTCGCAAATTTGGTAGGCTATAAAATGTGTTCCTTTTGTTGATAGTTGTCAAATGAACTGCTCATTGTCCTTCTAATAACTGTTTTTATAGACGTGAAGGTGCGTAATAAACACAGAACAACACGCGTGTGTGAATGGGTTAATCGATATGGCACTTGTGCCATCGCGGAAGGATAAAACTCGAGGCCTGCGTCCTTTCGTTCTATCCTTCCACGCTGGCACTCGTGCCATATCGATTAACCCATTCACACACGCGTGTCGTTCTGTGTATGTCAGACATGCTGCTTCGGTCAATACTGTTAAGAATTTTACGACACAGCTTAATGTTGGTCAAACGAATTTGGGATCTTGGTACACGTGATGGACGCTCGCTGTTTTAGAGTAACAGCAATACAGCTCTACCCGAAATCCCACACCACACTCCACATCTCAAAGAGCTTTAGAACTAATTCGATGCTTTGTGAAGAAGTTGTAGCGATGTGCTATTGCTAGTTTCGAATAGAATACTGAAAACTCACTCACATTTTACTTTCCTTGTGAACACTGATGGTCGTTAGAGTACGGCCGCCGTGGACTGGGCACTGCTCAGGAGTGGGCAATATTTGCACGGACGCAATATATAAGATTCTAAACACAGGTTACAGGAATAATCAACAAAACATGAATTAATAAAGCACCGGTTACAGCCCAGTCCTTTATTAATCAAACTTTTGCTGATGATAATGTTTATTTACTGGTAAACGCATGCGTGCACATCACTGCCCACATGTGAATTACGACCACTCTACGCCGACTGTACTGTTGGACTTCTTTGCTAGAGGTCCTGGGTTCGATCCCCATCCGGGGACGACCCACGCGGTGACCTTGGGCATGTACTTTATCCAGGTTGCCAACATTGGGGCACGTTGACGTCGTGTACTAAGGCGTACTATACGTCGATGATGCACATGTCTTCTACCGCTGTAACCCTGCTTGAGCAGAACATAATTAGAATGTTGAGAAGCTGACATTTGCTCGTCGATGCTCGGTGGTTCTCAACGTGCACTACGGCTTCCTCCACGCGTAAAATTGTCACGGTCACGCTTAGCCATCGTGCATAAGTATGTGACCTTAAATACCAATAAATAAATAAATACAGAAGAATCTATGAAAATGGAATCAGATCAGGTGGAGATAACCTATTTATTGATAGAGCCCATTGGCCATACGTCCTCCCATTGCTGTTGTTGTCTAGAACCACGCTACTACTTAACATGCCTGCTATTTCGTCAGACCTGGACATAATGGAAGATCATTGTCTCATCGTAGAGCGTTTTCCGAAGACTCTGAAACATCTGTGTCCAGTCGAGAAGGGTTCAAGTCGTAGATACATCGTAATACATACGTTAAACACAATATTCTCCACTTCCATTCGTACTTATATACGGAGTCAAAAAAGAAAGTATAATAGAAACAAATGTGAAAAAATAGCATAAAGGATGAAATATAATAGTTCTAATGTTGCATTCTTTGTGTTATGTTGTGCTAGAGAGACTGGGTTATTGAGAAAACACGCTAGTTTTTGTCGTCCGACATTTTACAAAATGCCACGGTTTACCGAAAATCGGAGGTTGCGTGCCTTGGTATGCATGAGGCTGGGACATCTCCAGATGAGCTCGCTGCTGAGTTCGGAGTCACTGTGGCCACTATTTACCGTCGCATTGGAAGGTATAGAACCACTGGATCTACTGCCGACTGTCCGCGTTCAGGTCGGCCAAGAGTTACCGACACATCAGGACGCCTAACTTGCGGGATCGCTTCCTTCCGGCGACGAGGACAGCAGCAATTACTCCTGGTGGAACTAACAATAGAATCAGTCCGCAACAGATTCGCTGAACACGGCATCCGAAGTAGGCGTCCATACCACGGACCAATCCTTAGCCAACGTCATTGTACCGTCAGAATGGAATGGGTACGTCAGCGTGTTCGCTGGACTCAGAAGCGTTGGAGCACAGTTCTTTTTAGTGATTTTGTCTACGGCGCGCTGATGGTAGGGCAAGAGTGATTCGCCGACGAGGAGAACGGTTTTCTGATGCTTGTGTGCGGGAATGCGACCGTTTCGGCGGGTGTAGTGTAATGGTTTGGGCAGGAATGGCCTTGCACCATCGAACGCAGTTGATCTTCGTCGATGGTAATCTGAATGGACAGCGATATAGGGACGAAATTTTGAACGCAGTTGTTGTGCCGCTGTTCAACGCTAACGTCGGATTGCAGTTATTCCAGCAAGTCAATGCTCGATGTTACGTGGCGCGTATCTGTCGTGACTTTCTTGGGGAGCAGAACATCGAACTTCTTCCCTGGCTCCACTTTCGCCAGATTTGTCGCCAATCGAGCTTCTTTGTGATCAATTGGACTGTCGGGTACGACTTTATGATCTTCAGACGTTGGGCGATTTACGTAATGTTCTAAGACAGGGGTGGAACGCAACACCACAGGGTGATATCCAGAGACTTATCAGGTCCATGCGCCGTCGATGCCTTGCTATCCAAGAGGCAAACGGTGGACATAGACGCTATTGACTGCATGTGTGAACTTTTCATTTCACCCCATGTCTGATTTGCGACGTGCTGACGTGACACTGGCAACAATAAGAACATGAAAAATTGCAAATTCATACAGCTAGACTCGAAATATGAATTTACAATGATTTGTTTGGGATTAAAGTCGATAATACTAAAAAAATTGCTCCTCAAAGTTTATTATACTTTCTTTTTTGACTCAGTATATTTTCTATGTAACAGGCGGTGTAAAATTAGATGTTTGTCATTAGTATAATTAACACTTTCTACGCTGAACGCCTGAGTGGTATCGTCTGACCTCTTAACCCACTAAGTATTTTCAAAGTATTTTCATGGAATCTAGTCATGGCTGTTATTAAGAAGCCATGGCTAGATTTGAAGAGAAAATTCATGAAAAGTTGGCCCAAGAACTCACTTGTCAAAAGGTTAATACTATTGGAAGCCGAAATGTTTGTTAACTGCTCTCTAATTTCAAACCGAAAGCTACACGGTTCGATCCTCGCCAGGGGTAACTACGTTGTGTCCTTGGGCGATGTACTTCATCCCGATTGCCCACGTGGGGGCACGGTGGCGCAGTGTACTTAGGCGTTGGTGCAATATTATTAATTTATTTATTTATTAGTGTTTAAGGTCATATACTTATGCACAATGGCTAATCATGGCCGTGACAGTTTTACGGGTGGAGGAAGCCGGAGTACCCGGAGAGAACCACCGAGCATCGACGAGCAACTGTCAGCTACTCCAATATTCTAACTCTGTTCAAGCTCCTCTCAAGTAGGGTTACAGCGGTTAAAGACATGTGCACCATCGACGTGTAGTACGCCTTAGTACACGGCGTCATCGTGCCCCAATGTAGGCAACCGGGATAAAGTGCCTTTACCAAGGACACATCGCGGGTCGTACCGGACCGGGATCGAACTCGGGACCTCTAGCATAGAAGTCCAACAGTCTACAACTGAGCCACCGCGCATCCGTCGATGGTGCTCTTGTCTTCAACCAGTGCTAACCTGCTTGCGCGCAGTTAGTACGATGGAGAGTCTGGCAGTTACTCGGTGTTGCTCGGTGATTCTCTCCGGGTACTCCAGCTTCCTCCACCCGTAAAACAGTCCAACACCAGGTGACCCTGACTGTCGAAAGTGCCGTTAAACACCAATAATAAATTAACGTAGTGCTCTAATTTTATTTTTTACACCTGCTTAGAGTGGCAGCCATTTCCCTGTGCTGTGCAGGAATATCCGCCAGCAGCATAAACAAAGTTAAAGAATATGATTTATAGCAGAGTGGGCGAATCTATTTTGTATTCATTCAGAGGATAAGCAATAATTTAATGCTACATTCCTAAACGACTGTAGGATTAAATTGCTACTACTTCTCCGTATGAATACAACAACTAACGACCGAACAGAAAGGACTAACAGCCCAGCAGGTTATAAGCGGTCCGATTCGCAGCTGGAGTGGACTGTTAATAAAACACAATGACCGACTGAGTCATGTTATTATATTATTTTATCCCATTAATGGTCGTTTATTTGAACAATAAAGGCCTTGGATACATTTTTGCTTTATTCACCCAGTAGGGTGATAAATTTTCCACGTAGGTTTAACACTGACAGAATTTATTCCCCTAGTAGCGACGGACTTGTTGACCTCTGCCCTCTACCACATTTCTCTGGCATAATTAATAGTTCGATTGTTGATTTCTTTAAATCTTTTTGAAAGTATTACACAATGCCAGTAGAAAACACCACCCACTGCTCATATAATAAAGTATTTTTGCAAGTTTAGTTCAAGTTTGTTGGGAAATTATTTTTAGACAGAAATGTATTACTGCGCCTTGTTTATTTTTGCCAATTTTGCTGGTCGATCGAATTGGACCAATGTGCTCCTCAATTCTCGCTGTCTTTTGTAGCGAATTATAGCACGATTTTGCCGTGACTGCCCTGCAGAAGATAAACAAAATAAACGTAAAGCGTTTTCAAGTAAAAAATATATTCTACTCGTAGAATTAAGAATTAAACCGATTCGCCAGAGGCTCGTCGGTTTCATTCTTAATGCTACTCGTAGAATATTTTTTTTACTTGAAAACACTATACGTTTATTCTATATATCACGGTTGGTCCTAAAAAAATTAAAACCCGGGATGATAAGAAAGACATTTAAAGTTCAAACAATACGCCTTCACGTAGGGACCTGTGAATATTCGAGATTCGATTCGATATCGATATCGAACGTCTGCTTCCAGATCGATCTCGAATCAGTCTCAAGATTCGATTTTTTTTACATTTCCAACGAAACTTGGATAAAACTGACAATCGATGGGCTTGACCGACAAATAGGATGTCCGGTCTTTTCGTTCTTTTACTAGTTCGGCTCCGGGTTGTTTCATTCCTTTACCATTTCCTGCTCAATCGCTTCGCACGTAGTCGTTTCGTATCCGTACAAACACACTGCAGTAAGAGAGTGATGTGGTGAGCGAGTAGATGCGTGTGCTGGTCTCGCAGGCCGAAGGTCAAAGATTTGGTCTCCGATTGAGAGAGATTCCGAGATGATTGAACATTCTCTGGCAAAGTCAGTTGTGGTATTGATGCTGTTGTGGCGTACAGCCCTAACCGACTATAAATACAAACACGGGTGGAACGTTGGGTATAACGAAGAACAGAAGCAACAGTGCATAATTTAATAAACATCCTCAAATGTACCCCCTACACCTCCTGCCTCCCGCACTGTCTCATCCCATGGTATATTAATTTTTCATGTGCCGAATCGAGGATACAATATTATTTATTTTTTGGTGTTTAATGTGTTCAGTCTATCTATTAAGTGTCATCACAGTGTTCCGTAACTTCTGTTTGGTAGAATGCAAAATAACTCCTATTAAGATTCGATTCGAGATTCGATTCGATATCGATATCAGAGATGAGATTCGATTCGAAAAGAAAAATGTGATTTGCAGACCCCTACCTTTAAGTCTATGAAAACCATTATTAGGAAGACATTCAACAATTCATTTGACAATTCGTCCCCTGAGGTCCAATGTATTCTATGTGCTAGTTGGAACACATTGGAACCAGGCATGTCAACCGGTAGTTCCCTCATGCTCCAACCGGTACCGGTACTGAAGCTTTTGTCCCGCCGGTACCGAGACAAAATTATTTTATCGGGACATTTCTAATTAAACGAGGGTAAACAGGTTACTAATCGTGTATGGCACACTTGCACGACGTACTTTTAACATATTTTATAACACATCAAAACTCTCTGTCTGCACTACGACCACGATAAGGCCGACCATTTTGACTTTTCAAACGTCGCATTATATTTATTTATTTATTTATTTATTTATTTATTTATTTATTTTTATTTATTTATTTATTTATTTATTTATTTATTTATTAAGGTTTAACGACACTGTAACAGCCAAGGTCATATCGTGTCGGTGACAGTTTTACGGGTTGGGGAAGCCGGAGTACCCGGAGAGAACCACCTAGCAACGACGGGCAGCTGCCAGCTCCCCAACGTCGTAACTCCGCGCTACAGCACGGCAGGGTTAGATTGGCTGAAGACAAGCGCACCATCGGCGTGCAGTACGCCTTAGGGCACAGCGTCATAGTGCCCCCATGTGGAGAATAGGGGTTAAGTGCCTTGCCCAAGGACAGCACGCGGGAGTCCGAATCGACCGCTCAGACGGTCACCAATCCAAGGACTAACCGGGCTCGGCATTGTTTTACTACGGTGATCTGACGAGAACCGGTTACCGCAACGCCACCGCGCCCAAACGTCGCATTAAAGACAATGAAAGTGACGCCATCGGCTACTTCACAGAAATTATTCTGTGGTGACATCTAAGTAATCGTAAAGCACGATTATCGTGCTTTATGATTACTTTGATGTCTTCGCAAAATAATTGGCACGGTGCCATGTCTTTCGTGCAATCTTGGGGGCTTGGGCGGTTTAAATGCGAATATTTCTCCCATCTGATTGAGATATGTCATCTAATTGTTGATTTGTCTCGGTACCGGTACCGGTTTCGGCGGGATAGGCTCTGTCCCGTCTAGGTACCGGTTATGTTGGTACCGGCGGTACTTTGACATGCCTGAAATATGGAACTCAGGGGACGAACTATCAACAAAAATAACGTATTTTATCGCCAACCAAATTTGCGAGTGCCCGTTACTATGTTTAGCTATCGCCAGCAATTCAAATTGTAATTGTAGTGCACGATTTGTAGAAAATTCCAATGAAATTTCGCTTCTATTTAAAAATAGTCTGTCAACGATTTCCGTTCGGCACATATGTGCGGAACGCATTTTCATTTTCTGCATGGTTTAGTGTTGATACAGATGGGGATTTCATAGAACAGGCGTGTAATAAACTACTTTATTGATCCCCGTTTGTCAAAGTAACGTGATGTGTTGGGCTGTTATTGACATCGTTAAACGGACGATGCCAATAACAGTCTGACACATGTCAGGCTGTTACATGGCCTGTTCTGTTGAACATAACGGAGTTTTTCCGCTGCATTAATTTACTAGAGAAGGCCGGCTAAAGTGGTAATAATACAAAATAAATAAACAACTAAAATGAAATCTTCATGTCTTGCTGTCTACAATTGTTTATAGTTTTAACTGCACGTTGAGTTTTAACCCAGTACACTGCATTGGGTCGCGATCTGATAGAAATTGTCTGCCCGCTTCCCTCCAAACAACGCTGTAGAATTTTATCCCCTGAAAAAAATGGGAGAGTATTCAGTTTCATAATTATGCTGCTTTTCGTTTGCCTTTCTCCGTGTGGTCTTAATTCTGCCGTATTTATTTATGAAATCATGACCCACTGATTGCGATCCCATCGGGAAAATGGTCACTTTTGAAATCACAGAACCGGAATGACAAAAGAAATAACTGTTTCAGTATAATCGCCCGGAAAGCGTCAACGGGCTGTTTATGCTGACTGCAACCGTAATTGGTCGATCGGGAATGTTACATTATTCCGAACGCTTCACTCTGTCTCATTCTTCCAACCACGAGAGCAGCTTCGACTACGGATCGATACAATACGACTAGTTTTAAATAAGAACCGACACTGGAAGTATTCAGTCCGCTGGCTTGCTCCATGCATATAACATCGAACTTTTCTACTGAAATCTCAATAGGTTTGTTGTCAATGCCGGTAATAGATCTTGGAATCGTTTCTTGTATATGAAGGTTTTATTCAGCGCATTCAGTAACAGTTCTTGTTGTCGGTGGATTTATCGGAGAAAGGGGAATAGTTTTCCATCTGCTTTTTATTCTGCAGTATATTGGATATTATCTGTGTGATATTTCTAAAGGAAAGATATTCTCGAGAAATAAGTTTGGATTTTTTAATCAAAAATCCTTTGGATTAGGAGGGTACGTTTATTTGTTTTAATTTGCAGCAGAACTATTGCTGCGGGAGGTGTAAACATTACCGAGTGAGGTTTTCTTTTCCAGTTTTCAAAAATGACGGAAACTATAAACTCATCGACCAGTTTTCCTGACATTATCGAACTCAATGTCGGTGGCGTTTTCTACACAACTACCCATTCTACACTGACAAAAGAGCCGAATTCGCTGCTTGGACAAATATTTACTGGTAGAGAAAAGAACAAAATTTTAAAGGACTCTAAAGGGAAATATTTTGTCGACAGAGATGGCGTTTTATTCAGATACATTCTTGACTATTTGCGGAATATGAAATTAATTTTGCCAGAGAATTTCCATGAACGCGACAGACTACGTCAGGAGGCTGAATATTTTTTATTGCCAAATTTAACCAAGATTTTAAGTGGACAGGGCACAGTCCCAAAAGCACTGAAGTCGCCGGCTGATACCAGCTTTAACGGGAACTGTATTCGTCCAACGGGAAAGGCACCTGGATGTATCACTGTAGGATATCGAGGCACCTTCGCTTTTGGTCGGGATGGCTTGGCTGATGTGAAATTTAGAAAACTGAGTCGAATCATAGTATGTGGTAAAGTTTCGTTGTGTCGCGAAATATTTAAAGACACTCTAAATGAAAGTCGTGATCCTGATCGTGGGGAGCATGATAGATACACATGCCGGTTCTTTCTAAAGCACACATTTATTGAGCAGGCATTTGACATGCTGTTCGAAGATGGATTTCGACTCGTTGCCAGCTGTGGTAGTGGAACTAACAGCGCCGGCGAAATAAAACCCGGAATGGATACAGAAGAAGCGAAGTGGCAACATTACAATGAATTTGTTTTCGAGAGAAAATGAACTGGTAACTACAGTTGTGGGCTAGAAACTATTGTAAAGGTACAGGGAGGGAGGATTGATTATTCCTCAGTTTCAAACATTTGGACAGGAAAACAATTTATCACATAATCACCATCAAATAGCTCATTACGTCGTAACATTGTGAGTTGGTTTCGCAAGTAGAATTAAATTAATCTTCTATAAAATTTCATTAACTGTCTACCTAATACAAATAGCAGACGATATTTACAGAAAACGTTTCCTGAATAACTAATTATTTTCGTTTTTTTTTTGTCTCGAACACATAGCTTATGATCTCTCGTTGGAACGAGGCCGCCAAGCTTGTTCCAGTCAGGGGTCAAGCTATGTTTTCGAGGCACACATGGAAACACAATAATTAAATTTGGTTGATAATTTCTGTGAACTGCGCCGCCTATATTTAGACGTTACGTCAGGTAAAAGGTTAAATTTCACATTATTTAACCCTTTAACTAACCTGAAAAGCAGACGACACTTGCAAAAATAATTCTTGAATAACTACTTTTTTTCATTTTTTGTCTCAAAAACATAGGATATGACCCCTCGTTGGAACGAGCTCGACGAGCTCGTTCCAACGAGGGGTCATAACCTATGTTTTTGAGATAAAAAATGAAAAAAAATAATGAAAATTAATTGGTGACTTTTGAGAATAGCGCTGGCCGGTTTTGGCCGGTATGTTAGGTAAAGGGTTAATAAAAAGAATCTCAAATTAGTCACGATCTAAACCTCGTTCAGTAAAATCGATCTAAGACGAGGTAAACCTTGGCACAGATCAAGTTTAGTGAACTCGACACAAAACTTTCAAATGGAATCGCGATTTATAAGAGATACTCTAAAATGTTATTTAGAAACGAACATGACCGTGGTTCGACTTGAACAGCTTTAGCCTGACATGTTAAAAAACTTAAAAAAAAGAAAAGTTGTTTAAACGAATAAATAAACAGCTATTAACATAAATACAACGAATAATTTTATTTTATTTCTGGCAATTTTTTCGCTGTTTGTGTAAAATACTGATTACATGATGGGCGTCACATTCTGAGCAGATTCTCTCAAAATGTAATTTGCGTGAATTTTCAATAGATAATATTTTAGATGAAACAAAGAATGGGAAGAATACATAAACCTGTTCCGAAAAGCTCACACACTTAACCTGTTGTAATATTATTATAAGAAGCATGTTTAATCTTACTCCACTCCAGGTACATATCCCGGTGCACTTTTTCATGATGGTTGCGATAGGCGGGGAATGACACATTACCGTGTCTCCATTACCGTGTCTCCAAATACCTAAATCAAGGTACAGCGGAAATTTCAAATACAAAATTTGTTCTGGTTGAAAGAAAATACTTTGTTCGTGAATTAGCTTATCTTGCTCTCGACCTGTGAGTGAGGAGGAACTTCCGTTTAACGTAAATGATAGGTGATGATTCACGCGCAAGACCAACGGTTATTCTGAATATCAAACCGTCCTCCGGAATCTGTTGGACAAGAGAGCCCAGAGACAACTATCTCCCTCTTTCTCCTCCCCTCCTCATTTGAACGGCCTCACATAGCTCGTTCCAGTTAGGAGACATGCGCTAAGATTTTGAAGCAAAATAACCCTCATCCCCCACTCCACTCCACCAAAATGGAAAATAATAAATTTGTAATATTTTACTTTGGAGATTGTGTTGGGTCGATTTCGCCGATTTGTGAACCTCCACAAAGATATGTTGGATAATCCTCTCATTAACCCTTTACTCAACGAATTGCCCACATTCGCCCGCGTAATATGCAAATTCAGCAGTTGAAAAAATATTATTTTTCAAAAAATTTCAACAAACTCATATCATGTGACCCCTCGTGGGAAAGAGCTCGTCGAGCTCGTTCTAACGAGGGGTCACATTATATGGTTTTATTGGAATTTTTTTTAAAATTTGAAAAAATGATATTTAAAATAATAAATATTGATATCGTCTGCGTTGGGTAAAAGGTTAATTGAAAGGTCCAGGTGACAAGCCCGCCAGGAAGCATTTTAAACGAACCAAAAACGACATATTGCATTGCCTGGTATTCTCAAGCTAGTGCCGTGATTGTTTTTGTTTCATCCTTTGAAATTTATTCCGATATTCAAATTTTAGCTACCTCTAAAATGGACAATGTTCTGCTGTGAGATATCCGTTAGACGATCACTTTAGAATGGCATACATGTACATCTCTTGTTGTCACCGTGATGCCAGGAACATTCACTAATACTCAAGAAATATCAGTGTACTTTCCACAAATAGATACTTCGGGGAACTGTTTGCACAATGCAACATGCGGATACATTTTAACAAAAATCAAAATCACGGAAAGCTAACCATTTTCAGTTTTGTCTCAAATTGCTTATGACTCACCATTGGAACGAGCTTGACGAGTTTGTTCTAACGATGAGTTATAAAAGTTATGTTTCCGTGATTAAAAGTTGTAGAAAAAAATCCATTTTTTTTTGTAATGGGCACTGACGACATGCGCTTGATAAATGTTCCAAGTTTTCCCCTCTCTTTGCGAATCGGGTTCCATTTTGTGTGAAACCAATAGTAAAATATCATCGTAGATGTGACCTGAAGGGGTGAGGGGAGTGGAGAGATGAAAAACTAAATTTCTGTTTCATTGGTGAAAGTGCTAGAGTTGAAAAGGTTCTTTTTCACAGATTGAGAAGGAAATACACACATTACTAATGTAAATATGACAGGAAAATATCAATAAAAATGACTCAGATGTATAAAAACTTTATTTATGAATGACGTCCGAAAAATGCAGGATCTGTTGCCACTTAAGCATATGGGCCTGATCACCCCGTTTACTATCCACGCACCACGGTAATCTCAATTTTATAATGGTAAATGGCAGCATGCAATAAATCTGAAGAATGGACCAGGTAATATTGCATGCCGCCTGCAATGTTGCTGTTAACAAGACAAGACAGTTCCGCAATTGTTTCCATCGCAGGATGAATTCCACTCGGCTGAGACGTCCCCTCAAATGTAATGAACTTGTCATTTGAACGAATGGAAAAAAATCACATATGTTGTCATTTTAAAACCAAATGACGAATTTAAGTTTAATGGCTTAGATCCGTGCGAATATTTATAAAAACAAATAGGGACAATTGTATTCACACTCCCAATGACAACATCTGTATTTCTAACAGAGTTTTCGAGCACATTATTTCACATGTGAAATTACTAAAAGTGTGGAAATTATTCATCGTCAAGTGAAGGATTTTCCATCGCATTGTTATTTACTTTCCCCGCCAAATGCCAATTCGCCTTTCATAGCTTGGGGTACGTTTTTTTCAACATCAGCTATCTACGAACCCAGGTTGAAAGATGGTTGAAGTAGAAAAGATTGGCCAAACAATGTCTAGACCATATCATACACACCAAAAAGAGTGAACTGTAGGTATCTGTAATTTTGTTGATGGGTTAAATGTGCCGTGACACGAAGGAGCGACACATTAACTGGTTGAGTGATAGAAGCCACTATCATGGCTCTAATGAAAAGTGATGGAAACCACTTTAGTGGCTCTACACCGAAAGCATCAGCTTGTCATTTATGCAAGAGTAGAAGAAAAATATTTGTATAATATTGTTTTGTTACAATTTATTGGAGAGTGTCGTTGGACACTCTCCAATAAATTGTAACAAAATAATTATTTATGATCAAAATCGCGCTACAGTAAGCCCACCCCCCCCCCCCCCCTTGCTGGTAGAATGTTATCTTTAAAAAAATTTTACTCCTGTTTCAATTCTCCTTTGAAAAACAATTCACCTCTCTACCATTTAAGGAAAGTCAATATATTAAGGGATGCCTCACGAAGTGAACTCACACTAGTTTCTGTTAATATATCAAGAGAGGCCATAGCGGTGGCGGAATCTCAATGTAAATTAGGTTGCGTTGTTAATGGGTGTTTGTGGATATGACAACTCCCTTCCCAAATATTTTTTCCAGTCCGGACGTTTTTGTCGGGATTGGAATCTCACATATCATCGGTTCGCTCTTGTCTGTATTCATGTACTTTCGTACGAGACTAGATTGGCTACCTGGACTTCTATCACACACACGGCCGTTCGTGCAAAAGAAAGAATTGTAGGACCCAATTAGGGCAGTTGGGGGCCAGCATTGCCACTCTGGAGTACGGTACGTGTTAATAGAATGAGACGTTGCATCATGACCACTAAATTTATATTTCGGTCATCTACAAATAAATTTCAAAGAAGGCTGGAGTATTTTAACTAGAATCTCTATTGAATGTTATTCCAACATCACCATCAAGGCATGCCTTCGTTGAAGGCATGCCTTGATGACGTAGTCAGAATATTTGATCTGTCAGGACTTGAGATACCACAGTCAGGGCAAAGCACGTTTACCCAACCCCCACCGAAATCGGTCGTCTTTGCGAAACCCCCGGTGCAAATATGTTTGTAAATATGTAAGTTTTGGAGGGGTGGGCGCAGCAGATATCGAATACACGTCGACTGATCGTTCTTTTGTCCAGTGTGAAAAACGAAAACTGATCGACAGAAACGTTACTTTCTCGATCCTCGCGTCGAGACGAGCGCTACGGGGAGTGCTAGAATATACGGGGTGTGTGCGATGGTAAACGGTAAATATACTTAGCTTCGAAATAACTGACGACAATATACGAGTCAAGTCACCTATCAGAATCGTCATCAATAAATATATAAATACCAGCTCGTGCCTCTTCTTGGATGTACATACCACTGTCTGGCGATGGTCCGTCTATTTGTCTTTCCACGTGTGGGATGGAAGATGGTTGAAGTTGACGAAACAACCTGAACTAGCGCGAGGTGGACTTCGTTGGCCAGGCGCAACGAAATATGTTTACATTTGCAGGTAGAATTTTGAAGGTGTACCTATGTATTAGGCACTTTGCCTACTGTTTAGGTTTCAAACTTCATGCAAGGTTATGTGACCTAACTCTGGAATTAAGCTGACACTGTCCCCGACCTACTGGCAAAAGAAGGATTAGTGGAAATAAGTTGTAGGATTTGTGCAAAAAAACTCGATCCTTCTATTGTGTTAAACCTAATATCTAACAAATGTATTTCGATATCTAACGTCACAATAGATATCAGAGAATATCTCTCCGGGCGTGATGCACAATACTAAATACGTTTATATCGATATCATTGCGCGTTTTCGGCGTCTGTGTGTTTAATTATATCAAACATCACAAATCAAATAATAAAAATAGTTTATAATGTTCTTGAGTAGGTAGGTATCTGAATTGTCTCATCCGCAACTACAATAAAATCTAAGCTTTCGGTTGAAATCCGCGCGTGAATCCTTATATTTCCATGCAGTCACTTATGAAATATTTCAAGTCCTTACTCAAAAACAGAAGGCATCCTCCATGTCATATTGTCATTGCTGACGACACCCCCCCCCCCACCCCCCCCCCCCCCCACACACACACACACTCCGCACACACATTGATTATTACCAAGCTCTTGTAGAGTGTTTTGTTTTCTAGATTCATACGAGGAGCACGATACAGTACTGCCGCCGTGGGTTGATCACGTTCCACGGATTGGGAATATTTCCACCGAGGCGATAATACGGCCCGGTGGTTCATTAATTAAAATTTTGCTGATGATTATTTTTATTGTCTGGTAAACGCATGCGTCGATATTACCGCCCACTCGTGGATTACGTCCAGTTCACGGCGACTGTACCGTATACGGTTCAGTAACAGATACAGGAGAATCCGTTTCTTGCGGTCATTGCCAGCTTTTCTAGCTGATATTGTATACTGAAGTCACGTGGTCAGTTATATTTGGACGCCTCCCTGTAGATCACGTATTGTGCCTATTAGTTTCTATTCGCATTATTCCCACCAGCTTTGCAATATATGATGGAGCTGACGAAGCATCGCAGGTTAATACTTTACTTCAAATAAAGAACAAATTCATACAGCATTATTCACAAAACTCCCTATTCATATTTTATTATCTTTTCAATGTCTTCTCCCGTCGAGATCATTCCAGTGAGGGGGTCAATGTAGAATAAATACGTACTAGGGCCGGTAATCGGATTTAAACCACTCGTAGAATAAGGGTTTTAACCACTGAGCCAGCCGATTGTTTATCCCTTATCCTACATCCTACTCGTTTTTATTTATTTATACCAGGGTCTAATAAATAATCGACTTTGTCACTTAAAATGGAGAAAACCGATACTTTCTATCGCAAACACACGGGTTTCTTTTGTTTACATCTGCGTCGGAAGGTCCGAACTACCGCCTACTTGTGAATGCTTGATTGACAGCTAGACACATCGTCAAAGTTGATTGAATTTACCTTGCTGTTTTAGTCAAAGTATTATTATTAACAATTCTTAAATTTTATTTTAAATATTTAATTGAAGGTATTTTAAAATCAATAAGTCATTGCACATAGTAGAGAGTACCGCAAAAACGTCGTATGTTTGAATGAAACATCGCGAAGTGTGAATATATCGAAGTTAGCAAATTGAGTCATTTGAAAAGGCAAGTTGGATGAACTGCCTACAATAGGTGTACTTTTTTAACCGCAGTAGACGCTTTACACCGTTAGTGGGGTTAAAAGCTAAAATTTAACATACAGACTTTTCACAGGTAGTAACATAGGCGGGCATGGTATAATAAGCTATAGTTTACAGGTTATAAATTAGAACGACTGGTTATTCAAAATCTTTTCACAAGTGCCCTTTCTAGCTGTGTTTCCCAGGGGGTTAAGCGTATGCCAATGGGAGGGAATGTTAGAATGCGCAGAAAACAATATCTGTGCATAGGTCTGTATACTAACACCTGCGGTGCTTGCACTTGTCAATAGGTGCTAGCGGATTGTGCCATATACTTCTTCGTTAACAGTTGGTGAAAAGAAACATGGCTTCTTAAATAATTATTTCATTCATCAAGGGAAAGAAACCCCGTTGTGTATTTTAAAGAAGCGTGAAATTATAAGCTGTCAAAATGATTAAAAAAACTACTTTTCCTCGGAAAAATAAAAATAGAAAATTCCTTCCTCATATATCAAACATAAATGGGATAATCAGAGATGTTCTCTTAAATTAAACATTCACAGACGAACATATGCTATTTCTTCTCTGAGTATTTTCGTGAACATTAATTAGACATGTTTATAATTAAAAACGTATCTACCAAACCATTTTGGCGCAATTACCGCACAAATGCTTACTCATCCAGACAAGTTCTTTACGTTTAAACTGTGTTTTTGGGGATTTTTTGGGGGCGATTCAGTAAATTAAATATCTTTTTCTGGTGTGGGTTGAGACCTACAGAACCAATAAAAGAAGCGAGCGATACAACGCTTCGCAAGTCGTAGCATCATCAGTTTCCGTCGTTTTTTCCTTCTCGCATACAAATAGAACGACACTGGTGAAACATGTCTGTTAAATTAATACTGTACAGTCGCCGTGGACTAGTCATAATCCACGCGTGGGCAGCGATGTCCTTGTATGCGTCTACCAGGTAATAAAATTATCATCAGCAAAATTTTAATTAATGAAGCAACGGGTTGTTTAATTAAATTTTTGATGATTATTCCCATAATTAGTGTTTGCAATCTAATATTATTGCGTCCGTGGAAATATTTCCCACCCGTGGAAAGTAGCCAGTCCACCTGAATGCACTGTACATAGTTATTTGAAACATTCATTCTGATATTCTGTGCTTTGTAAATATTTCTAAGGAATCCAACCCAACTATAACTAGCGAAGAGTGAACAGTTTGTTTCTGGTATTGGGGTGACATCATGAAACACAACATTGGTGGTCAAACCATGACTCCTAAAGTGTTGTGTTTGTCTCGTAGGGCAGTGGACGCACAAAATGCTATTTCCCGATAACGCTCGCCCCAGGCGACAAGCCGATCTCCATTAGAACAGTTGGACACATACATGTACCTGAAGTAAGAACACCTGGGCCAAGATAGTCCTTAGGAAATCGCAGGTGTCATCATCAGATCTCAAAATTTGTCCAAATTCCCGAGAATTGTTTTTTTTTTAAATTCTCGCAAACCATGTGAGTACTACTGGTACATTTTCCATACTAAAAAACAAACCTCGTATTTACATTTATTACACGCCTGTTCTATGTTATCCCCATCTACAGCAACACTAAACCAATGAAAATCTGTTCCACACATATGTGCGGAACGGAAATCGTTGACTGACTATTTTAAATAGAAGCGAAATTTCACTGGAATTTTCTACAAACGCAATTATAATTTGAATCGCTAGCGATAGCTGAAAATCATCTCATGAGTTCCAATTTGTTCTCTGTGCCAGTAGGCACATAGAACACACTGGAACTCAGGGGACGAACGAGTTACACGGGTTCCCCTCGCACATTTGGTGGACGATAAAATGTGTTCTTTTTGTTGATAGTTGTCAAGTGAATTGCTGAGTGTCCTAAAAAATGTTTTTTATAGACGTGAAGGCGTGTAATAAACACAGAACGACACACGCGTATGAATACGTTAATCGATATGGCACGAGTGACAGCGCGGAAGAATAAAACGAGAGGCCGCAGATGTCGTTCTGTGTATTTATTTTATGTTTGCTTGAGTTTACGTCTTCAAGTTCAAGTTCCAATTTTGTTGCGTTTCTTGTTTTACATCTACATGTAGGCTACATACTACATACGGGTCAACGTGCAGGCTTTTGGTGCTCTCTTTCATTAATGAAGTTACAATACCTTGGCAGTGATATGTAGTGAAGGCTTGGCTGCCTGTATAGGCAACCAAATCTTCTCGAATCTCTACCGCTAAGTTAAAGTGTAACCTTATTCTGAGGGAGTTTTTTATATGTAGAATTTTCGAGGCCTTCGAGGACATTTTCAGACTTAATGATAAAAATCAATAAAAATCAAATGAACATGTTGTTAGAATCAAAACTGTTTCTTATTCTTTGCCTTGTGAGAACCATTTGCGCGAATCCAGATTGATTCTCACTTGAATTTGAAGCTCTGCAAAGTGTCCAATATTATTTAACCCTTTACCTAACATGAAAAGCAGACGACACTTGCAAAAAAAATTCTTGAATAACTAATTTTTTTCATTTTTTGTCTCAAAAACATAGGTTATGACCCCTCGTTGGAACGAGCTCGACGAGCTCGTTCCAACGAGGGGTCTTAACCTATGTTTTTGAGACAAAAAATGAAAAAAATAATGAAAATTAATTGGCGATTTTTGAGAATAGCGCTGGCCGGTTTTGGCCGTTACGTTGGGTAAAGGGTTAAAGAGCCTGCCAGATCGGCTTGTTCAAAGGCCTCCTCCATATATGCATAACTCTGTCACAGATGAGTGGACAGAGTTATGCATATATGGAGGAGGTCTTTGAACAAGCCGATCTTCTCGAAACTCTACCGCTAAGTTAAAGTGTAACCTTATTCTGAGGGAGTTTTTTATGTAGAATTTTCGAGGCCTTCGAGGACATTTTCAGACTTAATGATAAAAATCAAATGAACATGTTGTTAGAATAATCAAAGCTGTTTCTTATCCTTTGCCTTGTGAGAACCATTTGCGAGAATGCAGGTTGATTCTCACTTGAATTTCGAAGCTCTGCAAAGTATCCAATATTATTTAAAGAGCCTGCCAGATCGGCTTGTTCAAAGACCTCCTCCATATATGCATAACTCTGTCACAGATGAGTGGACAGGTCGGTGATGTATGAGCCGGAGCGGACAGAAAATAGTTGTGGCAATCGGCAATGTTGTGGTAGAAGCCATGGCTGTTTGCCACGATTTTTTTACGATATTGACTTATTTTGGTGATTGTTTGACAAACACAGCACACTGAAAACCATTGGTAGGTGTGAAAACGAAAAGGCGGGTAACTGACTGTTACGGTTTGGTAAACCCCTCCAATATCTTACATAGTTACGTACTTCAGCACGGCCAATTTCGGCCGAACATCCCCTTCTCGGGTATTATGTGAGTCTGTATCCTCACCTAATACGGAACCTGTCTTAAAACAGGATGTCTAAAAATATTGTTGACTCTTCTTTGGCAACTGGTAATTAATTACACCTGAACACTTCCGATTTATACCTATCTATTCTAAACTATAGGCGTGAATAAACATTTTCCCTACGCCTAAAAATACTGCGAAGTGTTTTGTGTTCATTTTGTTTTGTTTTTGTTTTGTTTTTTCTCTTTCTTATTTTTTTTTTTCTTTTTTGTTGTATGTTTGTTTGTTATTTTTTTCATTCTTGGGCATTTGAACATGGCATGTGTGTGCTGCAAATACATAACGCTGTTCGTTTCGTTAGAGTAGTATTCCGCGATCCTCTACCGGGACATTACATCCCTTAAAAACGAAATAGCGTCGACTGTAGTTCTAAAACACCGCACTTGGCAGCGGTGCTCTCAAGGAACACATTCATGCTGCACATGAAGAGACAATATTGTACTAAAGAATCTAAATTAAGGATACTATTTTCGGAAATTATTAGGCAATTGACAAATTCCGGAATGAGAGGAAGTAGGCGATGAACAGAATAAAGAAAATCTGTGATGCAATCCTTGTCTGCAATGCTACATAGTTGTGCGAACTCTGCAACTAATGATATTTTGAATGTTTCTTCATTATTTCCAAATGAAACAAAATACTGCATTTTGGCTGAGAGATACGGTGTAACTTGCAATCCACAGTGGCTTTTTTACACCGTGTTTAACCACGGTGTAAAAACAAGAATATACAAGAGCAAGCTATATGGCTAAAAAAGTTCCCATTTTTAATTATTAATTCATACCTTCTGCTCTGTTATATTAGAACAAAAATAAAAATACAGGAAATTTAATATTTATGTGCAATAAAATATGACAGGTATGGATGTCATTTGAACTGGCTCATTGAGCCAATTGCAATGACATCCATATTTGTCTGGTTTTATTTAAGAAACTTACAAAGTCCAAATTTTCTGTCAGTTGTTTCCCGCAACAAAGGTTAAAGTATTAAGTACACCAAAATTCTTGGAAATAAATCCGTTATCCTTGTGTTTTCTAGGGTGTATGGGAATTTACACCGGTTTGGGAACTCATACATGTATGAGTTCACAAACCGGTGTAAATTCCCATACACCCTGGAAAACACAAGGATAAATAATATTATCGCGTGAGCGCAAGTGGACTATTCATCAGCACAACGCAGTTTACAGTGTCATCACTTTCTGTGGTGCTAATCTCGAAGCTTTCAGATAGTAGCAACAACAGTCGCAGCATAAATAAGGTTTTTATTAGAGATTCTTCCCGTCTGCTTTTGACATCAAAACATTAAAGGTGAATATTGATTTCCGGTTGCTGCGATAAACACAGTTACGGAATATGTCGGTTTAAACCATGAAAAGAAATTGTATGTGATGTGGTCGTGCTCAATACTTTAGTATTTATTAATTAATACACTCACTGCAGTTCACGAGAATTTCCATATGAACTGTCAGCCTCATTGCATCCGCAGAGCCAGTGGATAAATAAACTCAAACTGGCATCGTTTTCTGTTTCAGAACACCCCCAAACGCTGGACTCGGCCTACAATGCAGAACTGTTACGTAGTTTATCCTGTTTTAACCTGCTATAAAGACCAGTTGTGTGTGAAGAAGAATTTAGCGGTCAATGAACGCATGACACAATCAACGTCGAATTAATATGGGTGACCATCAATAGTTTAACCATGCAGTGTTGTATGGCTGTAGAACTCAATTATTACTTACCCCCCCCCCCACCCCCACCCCCACCCCCACCAGAATGGGTTCGTCGTTCGTATTGATATTATTCATTATGATGGTAGCATTCAGAAACAGGTGTATAGAAAGCTATAACCCTTTGCCTAATTCAGCGGCATCATCTGGCTAGCTAACTTCGCAAACTTTTTCTAAGTTTGCAAGCCTTAGTTCATGATCCCTCGTAGGAACATTCCAATGATGGGTCACAAGTTATATTTATGCTTTTAGCAAGTGTCGTCTTTCGGGCGTGCTAGGTAAGGGGAGAAAACACAAATATCACAATGGAATTTTTTCAGCTGTTTCTGAAGCATAGTTGCTCAAATCTATACAAGTGTCTTAGCAAAGGATCATATGACCTGGTGTTTGCAAACCGGATCAAAGGAATTGAAACGTATCGAGAATTCAGTGTTGACTCATGGTTTTATTACGTCGACACTTTTTTAATCTGAGTCTATGTATTACCAAACGAATCTGTTTTGGGGACATAATCATAGTAACAAATAGTAATAGGATACCTTCCGTGTTTTTGAATCCATCAAAACAAAATGGAAACAGAACTTCAGTTACCATGGAATCCTCTTGACTGTGTGGGGTTAATCACTTCTTTCATCTGTGTGTTCCTGTATGGCATCTTCTAATACTGTACTCTGTGCAGAAAATTTGTCTTGGGTTGTTTGGAAACTCCATAAAACTGTAACTCAACTCTAAGTGCCAGAGACAGCGAAAGCTCGATAAAAGTGGAGGAGCACAACTTTTCAAGGCTACCATAGTTCAGCCAAGTGGGAGAAAAGTTACAATTTTATATCAGTAAATGTACAGTGACATTCTATAGTCTCTCGATTAGATGAACCTCCCGCATTGTGGTCACTGCCCTGCCCATTTTTGTCTGCTTCAAGCATCTTTCAACCCGACGGCTAGCTAGAAGTAGAAGAAACGGACCGAAGCCACCGAAGGTGGGATTCTTTTGCCAAATGTTGCTTTGATTTGCAAATAATATATTACAGGAATGTCTGTATATTGACACTTTTACATGCACCATTTTAACTCATTGTGTAACCGCGCAACATGTCTGTGGAAAAAAGTGGAGGAGCACGTGCCCCCTGTGCCCCCTGGTTCCCCCGCCTCTACTATGGACATAGTAGGTAGGCTGTATGGTTAAACTTTCCCGACCCTTCTTACTAAGTTTGACTGCCAAATTTCGTTCACACAGTCAATTCCCTCAGTATGGCGCAAGGTGGTTAAAACGGTTTAATTTTTATTCCTGTTCCTAATTGAAGGCCCCGAGTTGTGAAACTCTTTGCACAAACATTACCAGCTTTGTTTGATCCACCTAAAACATTTAATTATAGATGTACATCCCTACTAAAATATTATTTTTAAGTTTAAGTATGAGAAATATAAACATTTTAACGGAACTGATATGAACCCGGACTGGTGTGCAAACAACACAAATGAATTATTTTGTTTGTCATTCCTCAATATAAAAGTCATTTCTGTTGCATTGTGGTAATACTATTGATCTAGGGTGTATTTCCTCCAAGTACCTTCGCAAGTCAATGTTACTTTAGTGACGGAAGTTAAAGTGTGGAATTACGTGTGGACCTTGGGTTTTGTCGGTCAGTTCGTGGTCTAAAATCAAAACGTTTGCTTCGAATCGGAACACATTTGGTTAGTTTGAGGAATGGAAAAAAACAACTGAACATCTCTTTCCCTCTCTGTTTCTGTCTCTCTCTGTCACACACACACACACACACACACACACACACACACACACACACACACACATACACACACACACACCACACACACACACACACACACACACACACACACACACACACACACATGCTCTCTCCATGTTCAAAATTCGCACGCGCCTATGTATTTTTATTGATCAATGTTCGCTTTCCCACTTCTGCATTATTTTGTTTTTAGAGCGGTTTTGAAGTAAACATTTTAGCTCAATTTCAACATCGTTGGCGACTCAAATGCTGAACCAAATCTTTTAGTCGCATAATATCAGCCGCCACATTATGTTTTGTAGTATTGTGAACACAAAAGCGGACAGAGAGTTTCTACCGGATTGCGACTTAGTCGCAATCCGGTCGAAATTTTCTATCCCTTTGCATCCCTGCAACGTAATAGAATTTCACTTGTTCGAAAAAGAAATGGATGAACATTGAATCTCAGAGACTATTTTTATTCGCTTTTCTTAATTCAGTCTTAATATCGCAAAACAGTGTTTCTGAAATCCTGATTCACTGGAGTAATTGTATTGCGACCGGGTCGCGATCTTGTCGGTAAAGCCTTTGTGACCACTGTACTGTAAGTGTCAATGCACCAATAATACAGTTTTATTATTAATTGGTTGCCAAAGTTTCACAGCCTATTTCCAACCTCAAACATTTTCAATTTTTTAAACCGGTATTTAAAAGCGATGTAGTCATTGTCAAAATAACAAGTTTAACAACAGGGGCTGGGTACATGTACTTTCGTTTAACATAAGTAGCCTCGTAACACGAATTTGTTAATATAAGGGAGAAAAGGACTCGATTCTTCCCTAGTAAGATGTAAATTTCTAGTTTCATTTTTGAAGTGTATACGCTACGTTTGTAATCATTTGCCTGCTTACATTATCTTGGGAATTTCAATGCTTTATTTTTATCGCTGACGTTTTCTGCTCCTGTCGTTTTGTAGCCACCGACATGTTATTTAAAAACTTGCCGTGCGTACGTGTGGTATCAAAATATTAGTTTTCTTGTTATTCTGATTTTCTTATTTTGTCGCTTTCTTAGCAATAATAGGTAATAAATAGAGTGCATATTTAAAACGTCTTCAGCTTTGATGTCCAAATGTGTTAGGGCCGTTCTGAAGGCGTCCGAATCTGGTGGTTCATCGGATAACTGTCTAATAGTGACTTGTGGCAGAGTACCCCAGTCAACGATGTTAAGTTATCTTATGATTGTTTAAACCATTTCTTCAAAACAACCGAAAGACGACACTTGCACAAAAGTCTTGAAGAGCAATTTTTTTTTTATTTTTGGCCTAAAAAGCATAGTTTATGAAACATCATTGGAAGGCGGACTCTTTTCTGTATTCCCTCTGCTTCACGCTTTTCTATATACGGTGATCAGTTGATTATGTAATCCGTTAAGGGGAGCGAAAGAGTGATCACCGATTATCCAATGTTAATGTCCGCGGTGCTATGGCGCCTTGGACATTAAATCGAAGAATCTAGCGGTTAGGAACCCATTCTCCTATTTACAAACCTTAATCCACGTGAAACAACATTAATAAAACGTGTAAAAAGCGCCACGAGGTCTGTAGCTTGCAGGACAACCGTGCTTGAGACCACACTGGCGAAGCAGCAGTAGATTAATGAGATATAATCTACATCTCAGATAACTGAGTTACGTCAGATGAATATTTTAAAACTACAGGAAGGTCGGGATCGCATGTTACCTGTTTTTTGGTTTTCTCAAATATAAAGTAAAGTGTTAATCGCATAAGTTAATGTAAAAGACACACTTTTCAAGTATATATAAATTCATTTCAGTCGCGAGTACGAAAGAACTATAATTTCACGTGTTGCATCGCAATCACGAGTGCGCAAGATATTTTCACCGAATGAGTTGCAATGATAATCAAAAGGTGAAATACGGCCATTTGAAGCGTAAATGTAGACACACACCACTGTATGTATGATGAACGATCACGGTCGCAGTGATCAGTTATATCAGTAAACTGTTTACATTTTTTTCTCAATACTAGACACAAAGATAGAGCCAAAAAACTTCCCTGACATACACACTGAAATGGAGCGAATAAGATCTCCGGGAGCTGACGTTACAACTTTGTTTTGTCGCAAAGGAAATTGAAAATACTGAAACAAATACATTAACTTTTTCAACTTCGTAATTTGGACAATTTTGCCCTATTCGCTTTAGCTAGTCTGTCTTCATAGTGTTAGAAACTTGTTTATTACCTTCTTCGAAACATTCCTGGATGTGAAAATGCAACCACGTTTGAATATCGATTGGGGAATGTTTGTGTTACGACTATACATTGTCATAAGAAATCTGGGGGTAATAAACATGAAAATCCAAGTTCTCACACAAGTGCTTTCCCTCGCCGAGAGGACGTCATTCGAGACTTCTCGTCTATCCCGTCGCTAATAAGAGTTCATTGAGTTCGAACGAATTGCCCCTTTGTACGGTGACGGAAGTTAGTAAGTGGAATTTTCAATCAGTTAACATTTGGTAGCCCAGTGCTGAAAGGTAAGCGATGAATGTTTGAACGTGGAATAATCCATCACTGGCATTTGGCGACGGATGTCATTATCTCTCCATTATATTTAGGGTATTTTACTGCCTTATTAATCATGTTAATGCAAGGATACCAGTTGTTATGTGCGGATACATGGTAGTTTTGGACATCGCTGTAAAATTGTAACAGGAAATATGGCGCGTCTACATGGTCAGAGCATTCTTTTCAGAACTATACAATTTAAAACTGAAAGGTTCGATACTTTTTACACATTCACGGTGTGGGCGCGTCCCATTATTAATACAGGCTGTTAACTTTAACAGTTAAATAGCCACGGGTAATTCTAGGACAGGAACTACGTCATTCTGTGTCTGCATATTCTAATGAAATTTTGTTGTGTATTATTTCATTCAAATGTGTCCCCATAATCTTTTCCAACAGTGTGACACACAACTGCATCAGCATATCATTGCCCTAATGAAGCGAACAGCTGCGGGAGATGGGATGTTCTGAATCCACCAGGTCTGCATTGGCATCTAACCAAGTTACACATGTTTTAATGTTTTCCGTGAATATAAAAGTGAAAGAAAATCCGACGCGTAGAGACGTGATCAGCACTTGCCAAAACTCAGTTAGAACCATGTATAAATACGTAAGTGATCCACGTCTTCCAGAACGGGAAACGATGTGAAAACGTGACATAAATATGTCACATGATTGAGTTTCGAAACCTCACCTTGAAATGAAGTTTAATGATAGGCAACGGGAGCGCGGTGGCTCAGTAGGTATATAGAGGTGCAGGCTGCAAGCCGAGAGGTCCTCGGTTCGAATCCCACCTGCGGCAACCGCGTGGTGTCCTTGGGCAAGACACTTCATCTCCATTGCCCGCGTGGGGGCACGATGACGCCGTGTACTAAGGCGTACTGCACGTCGATGGTACGCATGTCTTCAACCAATCTAACCCTGCCTGTGCTGCAGTGCGGAGTTACGATGTTGGGGAGCTGGAAGCTGCTCGTCGTTGCTCGGTGGTACTCCGGCTTCCTCCACCTGTAAAACTGTCACGGTCTTGATTAGTCATTGTGCATAAATATGTGACCTTAAACATAAATAAATAATAAATAATGATAGGCAACCATCTGGTTTTATTAGGGAATGTAAATACAATGTTTACACAAGTGTTGCGGAAATTTTCCTACGACGGAGAAGATAGTTATGTTTACAGTATTACATCGCGGAAACAATGATTGTTAAGAAAAACCCAAATGCGATACGGGACTCGGTCAATAGCTCAGTGTACAAGTATCAAATAAAAGTAAGAACATATTTCATTTCGGTGTTAAGAATCGTATAAGTTGAGTTTCCTTAGATCTGCCAAGTCACATAAAATTTTATATAATTTTTAAATCGTATAACAACTGAGCTTGACCAAAGGATCGTACCGTTTTTTTCTTCTTTTTCTTGAACTAAATAGTTTTCTTAATACCACCTGCAGGCTTCCTTCCTTGTTCATAATTTCAAGTTTGAATGTGTGTGGTCGAATGGGGTTCTTTTTAGGTTTCAAGTATTCCAAGATAAATGAATGTATATCAACTTATAGCGACTTGACCCGAGTACCTGTGTATGATTAAATATTTTACACCGATGGTAACAGCGGTTAGAAAGACTGAAAAAAACGTTTTTTTCTCTTTTTTCTTTCTCTCTCAGTTACCAATAAGAAGGTTTGCCAGATTTTATTGGAATGTTGTCAGACAAAATATACAAACAAGAAACATTACCTATTACAAAACGCAGTCATCATAAGGCTGTGCCCTATTTTACTTTTTAAATTTCTCAATTTTTGCACTTTGATTTTAATAAGTATAACATGTTTGCCGTTTCAAGTTACAACTGATCGTTGAATATTTTCCCGGAAAGTTGCATTTCTGTGATTTGACATGTTTCTACTGATGCGTGCTAGAGCTGTAGGTTTTTTAAATTTCTTGTTCGGTTTCGGTTTTGGTTTTTCAGGTGGAGTAAAATCTCGGTTCGGTTCGATTTTCGGTTTGTTCATGAGGCCAAATAAAATTCAATAAAACTCATTCTTATGTCCGGAGTCATAACTGAATGGCAGTGAAATTGAGTGAAACTCAATGAATGCCCGAAATAAGCTATAATACATGAAGAATCATGAAGGCCAATATAATAATTACCTAAATATACAGAACTTTTATTCTGCTTGGCCATTTTTCGAGGTCTGACACCTACACGCAACTTGAGGAAAGCTGCAAACACAACTAAACTGAAACGCTGGAAATTCACAGAATGTAGCCTTCCCAGAGTAGTGAGCGTACCCAGACACTGCCATTGGCAGTCTCTGGGTACTCTCACTACTCTGGGATGGCTACATTCTGTGAATTTTTGCAGCAAGAGAGTATTTAACGAAAAACCTTAGATCGCGGGATGTCGACGGTTTCGGTTTCGGTTTTAAAAAAAAAATAAAAACTTCGGTTCGGTTTCAGTTAACCTAGAGCTCTACTGTGTGCTTCTGACCTTGCACACAGAATTGTGAAACAGCCATAGCTAGATTTGATAATATATTCATAAAAACTAGACATTTTATTAGTGGAAAAGGTGACTACATTTGCAGAGGAACATTCAGTTCAAAAGCACTCATATGACATCCTAAACCGAAACATTTAGTTAATACAGTGTGTTTTATTGTACATCTCATTGAAAGTTGGCGCAATGATGCAATGCAGACGGCAGTTTATTACAGAATGTAACAAAGTTTTGATGCAAATGCACTATTTTATGACTGTATGCGCGTGTTTAAGTTGATTTGGGAGGCTTTATGGGTATTTTGGTAATTGAAATCATCTCTTTTCTTGAAATTTTGTACAATTATATACAATGCGATCTATAACCTGATATAATAGTTTTATTTTACGCCTTTACTATACAGAACTTACAAGCAACAGCTGCAATCACGTCTTCTTATTCAATAATAAATCTTTATTTTTATCTTCTACAAAACATAACTTGTTCCAAATAGGGATTATGAGTTGGAAGCAAAATTAACAGCAATATATCAAAGTTTTAACCCTTTACCAAAAGGATCGACCGCATCCTCCCGCGTAATCCACAAATGTTTGCAGTTGTGAAATATACTACACAAAGTTTGCTATAGATTCAAAAACTTCACCACAACCATATCATGTGAACCCTCATTTGAACGAGCTCCACGGGCATGCGATAACTTGACTCTCTACATATCAGAGAGGTTAGATAGTTGCTCATCTCCATACATGTATCTTAGCAAAGGATCATGTGACCTGGTGTTTGCAAACCAGATAAAAGGAATTGAAAAATATCTAGAATCCAATGTTGGTTCATGGTTTTATTACGTCGACACTGTTGGAATCTGCGTCTTTGTATTACTAAACGAGTTTGTTTAGGGGACATAATCATAGTAACAAAAATGGGATTCCTTCCGTGTTTTTGAATCCACCAAAACAAACGGAAACAGAAATTCCGTTACCATTGAATCCTCTGGACTGCGTGGAGTTAATCACTTCTTTCACCTCTGTGTTCCTGTGTGGTATCCTCTTATACTGCACTCTGTGCAGTAAATTTATCTTGGGTTGTTTCAAAACTCCATACAAATGTAACTCGTGGTGCCAAGCTCGATAAAAGTGGAGGGACACAATTTTTTAAAGCTACCATTGTTCGGTCCAGTGAGAGAAAAGTTACAATCGCATATCAGTAGATGTACAGTGACATACTGTAGACTCTCGTTTAGATGCGCAAGCCGCGTTGTGGTCACTGCCCTGCCCATTTTTGTTACTTCAAGTATCTTCCAACCCGAAGGCTAGCCTTCGGGTTGGAAGATGGGTGATGTGGAAGAAACGAACCGAAGCGACCAAGCTCGTTCCAATGGGGGGTGGGGGGGGGGGGGGGGTGTCACACGATGTGACAATATAATTAAAACAACAAAATCTGATATCGTGTGAGTTGGGTAAAGAGTTAATGGTCGATTTTTTTCTCGCGTGTATCTGAGGCTGATTTGCGTCACTCGATTTCACTGCGTGGACATGTCATAAATTTCCAACTGAAGGAAGCGCCACCTGTTGTTGCCAGGGCATGCTAAGCTACAGCTAATATGATGAACTGTTACCAATAATCATTGGAGATTTGCACATAGACATTCGAAATCAGTTAATTAATGTTCATGGCATTTAATGGAATCACGGACACCACATCCGTTTCACGAACTCTGTGGTTGCCTGCACGAAAGGTTATTTTCACTATTTCCAGCTATTTAAATAGCTTTAATTCTCTTTTGTTGCATCGGGGTATGTAGGTGCTGAGTTTTGATGCAGTGTTTGAGTGGTGTCCTCACAGGTTCTCTGAAAAAAACCTTATCGGTGTGGTTTGCTTCCACCGTACATTCGTAGGTCATCCCGGACCAATTTGCAAAATTTAGCTAATGGCAGTGCAGTAATATTCATGTCCACGTAAGGTTCTATTTGATTACGGGCATCTGTTTTATCGAAGTTTCGCTCTCCGAATATCCTCTTCATTTAGCCAGTGTTCAACAAACTTACGTCCCATAGTTTTATACATTACTATATATTCTGCTGACCATTTTAACTAGAGCGTGTTGTGCATGTATCATTCGATACGTTTCTTGAAACTCCCGGTGTAAGTTACATTCTAGGAAACGAGGACGGATTAGTGGTCCGGGAGATCTAAAAACTTCCCGCAGTGTCGATATACAGTACGTGGAGAGTGGATTGTAACGAAATCACCCGGGGAGTGGAGTTATCACCAAAAGTATCACTTTCAAACTCTATACATGTGGACAAAGAACACAAGCAATGTTTCAACCAATGGACCTCCGGGTATAGTCCGGAGGTCCATTGGCTGGAACTTTGCTTGTATTTGTTATGCTTTGCAACAAATTTGCAATTATTGCTTGGGGGGATCTCCACTCTGCGGGTGATTTAGTGATAATACACTCTCCACGTACTGTATTTGTGGCCTATGTGACAAATAGAGAACGGTGTATAAGAGAGATTTTTATTATTACTAATTCTCTGTTCCCTAAATTGCCCCCCCCCCCATCTCTCTTATACATCGCCCTCTATTTGTCACATAGGCCACAAATACAGTACGTGAAAAAACTGTTACCCCCCCCCCCCCCCCCCACCCAACAACAAATACAAAATAGATCGCACATTGCAGTAAATAGTATTGTGTTGGAGTTAAAACAGAGGGTACCTCAACGCATTCCCACCGATTTGCGATTCATTGTATAATAATAATAACACTTCGGCCGGCCGCTGATTTGTCGCGGTTCTCGTATGAGAAGGCCTTGGTTACCCATGTTCTACCAACTGCCTCCCTATTCCCGCGTTTCTTCTCTCCTCCCAACACTCGGAGACGAACTGCTTGATGACATCCCTTGCCCCATTCTTCCCAATCTCTCCAATTAGTATATTAACCCTCTCCTTTGAGTCGCCCCCTAACCACATGTCCTTCATTCTCCCATCCCACTTCTCCATTATACCCCCCTCCCCCCCCCACCCCCCCCCCCCCCGTGAATCTTGTTCTTTTACACTGGTATTTTGGGCATTCTATAAGAAAGTGTTCAGGGTCTCCACCACGTCCACGTTACACATCTGGCACTCCTTTTCACTGTTTTTCCCAATTTTTCCCCTCAGCTCCAGGGACCGCGACCTCAGCTTGAACAACAGTGACCCCCCAAAGGTGCCATCAAGGTACTCTTCAAAACCAGGCTTCTCTTTATCACGCAGGCCACCCAAAGATCTCTTTGATTTGACACCCTCTCGCCAGTTACGGTTACAATCCTCCAGGACCCTTTCTCTGACGATCTTTTTGCCCTGGTTTGCCCCAACGTCAAGGTCCGAGATCTCCATTGAGTAGTTTTCTACTAGCTCCCTCACTTGGACCATCCACCTCGTTTTGATATTTGAGTTGAAAGTTCTCAGGAACATTACTTTACACCATCGGCTGTCGGGGAGATTTACCAAATAATTAAGATAACCGAGTTTCAATAGGTCTATCCTGTCCTTGATCCTCATCCACCCAAGCTCACCCCTGGTTGCTTCTAGTGCTGCGGCTTTACTCGAGCCTGTAATCCATCGGCCTGCATCGTTCTGCAGGATTTCCAAGCTCTTAACAGCTGTCTGGTTTAGGGGTACAACTTCCGTACCGTATGTTATACTTGGCAGACCCACCATTTCCCAAATGGTTTTCCCCACGAAAACCTTATTGAAACTGTTTCTCCCTATGAGTTTCATTTGGTTAAGGATTCGCTTCCCCTTCAGAATCAATTTATTTGTGTGGTTTCGGTAGATGCCTCTTCCTGTGATGTTTATATTTACCCCCAGGTATTCATAGTCACTAGTCTCTCCTACACTAAGAAGTCTACTGCTGCCTTCCGGAATGCAGAACTCCCCCACTCCCCACCTTCGAGTGGGGTCCACTTTTGTGTATTTGACACGCTAAAAATAAAATAGGCCATTCAAAACATAACCTGTTTTTATTGAATTAGTTTCGGAAAAAATGATTCCCCGTAGCAATAGTTAAATGAGTTGTATCACACGCCAACCTTTGTATACAATAGACGCTGCTGTGTATTTCATTGCATAAATATTTGATGAGGCAATAACTGAAAGTGGCTATACATTTCCGTTATGTACATTGTAAACACGTCTGTGGTATATAAACGGAGTTGGTGTTGTTTCCATGTTTTCCTTATCTTTCTTCCTCGACTAGAATGAAAAAAATATTTTCTTAATAAATATATTGTTGTGATTACGGACAAATGTAAACAAACTCTTTATTTTCTGCTAAACATGCCTCTCTGTGACATTATAATCTAGATCAGTATTCTCGACTGAACAATTTATCTTCATTGCTTTTACCAGTAAGAGGCTCTTGAGCTGAATGTTTCTTCTATGGAACATATTTTGACATATTGTTTTCTTAACACGTTGAACACCGAGTTGCTCAATGGAGGTGTCCCATAGAATATTGTTTAATCAGTTATAATGTATTCCAACAGCCCTGAATGGTGTGTGTGGGGGGGGGGGGGGTGGGGGGTGGGGGGGGGGGCGTTTTCTTAACTTTCTGCACACTTCTGTCAAAATGCCAATATGTTTCTAGCAGCATTTTTCTCATAAAAAAACAAGAATTTAACCAATCCAATCTTATTTGACAGAGCTCTATGAGCTCTGTCAAACAAGACTAAATTCGTTAAATGCCTATTGCATTAATGAAAAATGTGTGGGTTATAATTTTGATCTTTTGATATCAGTATGCAGAAGGTTACATTCTTGTTCGTACTCCTGATATATCGGTTCTTCGTTTTGTTGTTTGGTTACCAAGCACCGAATTAACATTTACGCCAAAATGTATAGGTACGGGGTTTGAATTTTTTAATATTAAACCATCTCAACCCCGTGTTTTTTTATAATTGCATTGTCCTTTTATACAGCATAAATGGAGAGTGGATTATCCTTTAAACCCTCCCAGAGTTGTGTTCCACATATGCAATAACTTGCATTCTAGGAAAAAGACAAGGAAGTAAAAGAAACATTTCAGGAAATAGACGTCCGGGTTTTATAAGTATTCAATTTTGTGTTTGGATTCCAAGACTGTGCCTTTCCAGTTGAGGGCTCGCTTTTTTTTTAGTTGTTCCTAATTGTTTTAATTCTAAACATTCTACATATGTTTTGATTCTGAACACATTTAGCATCTAAAAGCGCAGAAAATGTGACAAATGCTATTTTACCTTATCCCGAAACAGTAATTATGTTTCCTGTGCTTTGTCACGGAATTTACTACTATTTTCTGGTTGCAAACGTTATTCCGTTACGTTTTTAGTTTGCGCCCCAAATTACGTTGTAACCATGCCCAGGGCACAGATCGTTGTCTCAGATCGATGTTCGCATCTGGTCGCGTCCCAGGGCATAGAGACAATGTTCGAATAAAACCAGAGGCAGGGAAATGTTTTGTCAACATCGCCTCCTGGCGTCGCTCGCGTCACTCGCCCAGTGTCGGACTTGTGTTAGCCCCTTCAATTATCATAATGCGCATAACCATATTACCGGGCAACTCTGACGACAAGATTTCTATATCTGTTCTTTATGTGGGAATGACAGGAAGACAGTCAATCTGGCTATGTCATTTCCATGCAGTATACATTCTCTGAAAAGCTCCAGTTATTATACCCCACGCAACGAAGTTGCAGGGGTATAATGTTCTTGACTGGTCCGTCCGTCAGTCCGTCAGTCCGACAGTCCGTCAGTCCGTCCGTCAGTCTGTCAGTCCGTCAGTCAGTCCTACTTGTTTTCCGGACTTTTTTCTACACGCTTCCAGATATTGAGCTGATTTTTGGTATGTGAGTCTAACATGGTGGCCTACAGATCAAGTTTGCATTTTGTTCCGCCCCACTGATTTTTACCAAAATTACGGCCCTTGGACTCTGAAAAATGCATCAAAATTACCGTTTTCCGGACTTTTTTTCTACACGCTTCCAGATATTGAGCTGCTTTTTGGTATGTTAGTCTGACATGGTGGCCTACAGATCAAGTTTGCATTTTGTTCCGCTCCACTGATTTTTACCAAAATTACGGCCCTTGGACTCTGAAAAATTCATCAAAATTACAGTTTTCCGGACTTTTTTTCTACACGCTTCCAGATATTGAGCTGATTTTTGGTATGTTAGTCTAACATGGTGGCCTACAGATCAAGTTTGCATTTTGTTCCGCTCCACTGATTTGTACCGAAATTATGGCCCTTGAACTTTGAAAAGTTCATCAAAATTACATTTGTGCACACTTTTTTCCTACACGCTTCCAGATATTGAGCTGATTTTTGGTATGTTAGTCTAACATGGTGGCCTACAAAACAAGTTTGCATTTTGTTCCGCTCTACTGATTTTTACCGAAATTACGACCCTTGGACTATGAAAAATGCATCAAAATTACAGTTTTCCGGACTTTTTTCTACACGCTTCCAGATATTGAGCTGATTTTTGGTATGTTAGTCTGACATGGTGGCCTACAGATCAAGTTTGCATTTTGTTCCGCTCCACTGATTTTTACCGAAATTACGGCCCTTGAACTTTGAAAAGTTCATCAAAATTACAGTTTTCCGGACTTTTTTCCTACACGTTTCCTGATATTGAGCTGTTTTTTGGTATGTTAGTCTAACATGGTGGCCTACAGAACAAGTTTGGGTTTTGTTCCGCTCCACTGATTTTTACCAAAATTACGGCCCCCATAAACTTTGAAAAGTTCATCAAAATTACAGTTTTCCTGGTTTTT
Source organism: Pictodentalium vernedei (assembly GCA_031216915.1). Lineage (NCBI taxonomy): Eukaryota > Metazoa > Mollusca > Scaphopoda > Dentaliida > Dentaliidae > Pictodentalium > Pictodentalium vernedei. The sequence continues at coordinate 315,011,484 of CM062297.1, forward strand.
TCTCTACATGCTTCCAGATATTGAGCTGATTTTTGGTATGTTTGTCTAACATGGTGGCCTACAGATCAAGTTTGCATTTTGTTCTGCTCCACTGATATAAACAAGCGTACACTAAAGTAATTTTATCAGCAAAGACCAAGTGTGACCTTACATTATTTACAATGTGTGTTGGAAAGATCAAATTGGATTTAAAACGGTTGGTATCATTAAATCTTAACATGGCTTTCATTTCAATTAAAATTAATTCTGCTTCAATTCTTTCAATACCGTTGAAACTACAGAACACTGTTTTCTGCAGTATTCCTAGAATCTATGTTTATTTTTAAAAAATGATTAGAGCTTGAAATATCGGGGCGCGTGGGGTATGTGAGCGTGCTCACTAAGGTTCTATATTTATATTTGTTAATAATTGTTTGTTAACCATATACTGCAAATGAAGTTCTTCTTTTCCTTTCCTTTCCTCCATTGGTGTCTTAAGGGTAATCCACTCTCCACGTACGGTGTAGTAAATGCACTTGAAAAGCAGCATTTAAAAATCAAACACTTGAGTTCTTTGTTTGAACGTAAATGGTTCCATAGTTATGTTCTCTTTCACGACATGATGTGCATAATGGGTGATGGGGCGTAAGTGTTCTCTCGCTGTTGTAAAAAAATGATCTATTTACAATCCAAACATGCACGTGTTTAGTCTCGTGTTCACCTCCTAACAATATAATTGAATTTTGTGTTTGGATTCCATGCCTGGACCTTTTTCAGTTGAATGGTGCTTCTGCTACTCCTAATTAAGTGTTTGAATTCTACACATGTGCAGATTCTAATCTTAGCATTAAAACCCTTTATCCAACGCAGACGATATCAAGATTTATTATTTTAAATATCATTTTTTCAAATTTTTCAAAAAATTTCAACAAAACCATATCATGTGACCCCTCGATGGAACGAGCTCAACGAGCTCCTTCCAAAGAGGGGTCACATGATATGGTTTTGTTGACATTTTTCGAAAAATAATATTTTTTCAGCTGCTGAATTTGCATATTACGCGGGCGGATGCGGGCGATTCCTTGGGTAAAGGGTTAAAAGGCGCCGAAAATTATTGGGAAATAAAAATATTTCTATTTTCCATTTGAAACTTAAACCCTCAGTTTATGGTCTATGTGAATCTTTTTTCCATTTGTATTTCTTTTGTTTCATTTTTTTTTTCTTCTCCTTTCTTTTTATTCATGATTTTTTTTTTATCCTTTACCATACGCAGAGGATGTCAAATTTTATTTTAAATATTATTTTTTTCTAATTTTGCAACAATTTTAGCAAAATCTTATTATGTGATCTCTCATTGGAACGAGCCCATAGAGCTCGTTCCAATGAGAGGTCACATGATATGGTTTTGTTGAAATTGTTGGAAAAATTATATTTTTTTCAACTGCCTGCTGAATTTGCATATTACGCGTGCAGATGCTCCCGATTCGTTAAGCAAAGGGATAAATAAGGTGACACTACTATTGAACAGGGTGGCGTCATCACTGATCCTTATTGGAAGTTTGTTGTCAATTATGCTGGTTACTCTACGTCACATTTGCTTTAGACATGACATAAATTATACCGAGTTGAAATATTAATGCAATGACTCCCATCGTTTATTCGGAATGTCCCCGCCTGTGGCTTTAATACGAGCATTTTTTGCCTGTGCACTATCAACAATTTTGGGTTGTGTCTTGTGTCACACTTTCTATTCAACAGTTACGCGTCACATGTCGGTTGAGAGGTATCTTCACACTTCGTCTTCCGACAGCATACCGTGTTCAACTGCTCTGGAGGCGTGATTTAGGTCTGTGCCAGTTTGTTTTGTTTGTTTTATCGGGGCTTATCGACACTTTCATCAGTCAGGGTTATTTCGTGCATACGGGTGGAGGAAGCATCCGTAGAGAACCACCGATCAACGGCGATCAACTGTCCGACTCCCCAACTCACTTACTCTGCACAAGCAATGTTAGCAGCGTTTGAAGAAAAATGCACCATCGACGTGCAGTTCGCCTTTGTACACAGTGCCACCGTGACAGCATGTGGGCAATCGGGATTAAGTGTATTGCCCAAGGACACAACACAGTTACCGCTGGTCAGGAGCGAACTATTCATTTGCAGGTCATATTTTCGGGTGTCTTAGAATTCGTTTTTTTAACTCCAAGCCGTGTTCCTCTACACTCGAATACGTATCCCTGGAGTGGTTTATTTTCGATTTTATTTTAGTCGTAATGGTCCTTGAAAAACATCCTTATTTTGCAAATGAATTTATGGGGGTCGAATCCGCGCTGTGAACCATACACACCACTCGGCCACGAGAAGACTTTAATATGGGAATGCAAGTTAATCAATGGTATACTAGGCTAGTACAGAACAAACGGAGGGGGCTATTATTTTTAATTTTCATTGTTTTGGTTTGCTGGTTGAGTGTTGGGAACCCATATTTGGGCTCGATTATTAAGTACAGATACCACAACTAAAGTGTTTCGTATCCCATGGATTTTGTTCACATTATCCTTGAAGTGAAATTATTTCATCTGTACGGGCTATGTACAATTTATGGGAGACTGCATATTGCCACTCTCCCATAAATTGTAACAAGGTAAAGACATGTGAACACAATTTGGCAAGAAGAAAAAATTAGCTCTCAACCAGTTAATAAAGACATATCAAATATATTTTTCTTCATTTATATTAATGCACCGCCCACATAATGTTTGGATTATTTTCCGGAGAACATAGCAAACTGCGCATATGTTTACAAATCAATTATAACAAGCGTGCACTGTATTTAATCATGCTTTTTTGCAGACACTGAATAAAAATATACATAAACCAGAAGCGGTAAAAAAATGTTTAAGTCTTATGTCTTCACAGACAGAACGGCATTCGTGTTCGAACTGTCATTTTTTATCTCACGAGATCGATTTGTGCGGAGGGATAATATTGAACGTGAAGCCGAAGGCGTCTAGTTCAATATTATGCCTCCTCCCCAAAAAATGACAGATCGAACGCGTATGCTGTTCTGTATTTAGTGCACGCCTCTAGTTTACTAAAAAATTATTGATCGATTTTGGCGGAGGGATAATATTGAATTCGAAGCCTTCGTCTTCTTGTTCAATATTATCCATCCGCCAAAATCGATCGAGTGGGATAGAAAATAACAGTTCGAATGCATATGCTGTTCTCTATTTATTGCACGCCTACAGTTTACTAAAGAAATATTAAAAACACAAATTATTGTCGAAAATAACCAAAACGCGAAAAAAAGAAATAGTTAAATAGTCAACGTACGTGATCCGTGTTGTTCAAGGGCAATACAAAAACTGTATTGTTCACTTCGGTTTTTGCAGAAAAATCGTTTATTCTATGGCAATAAAAGCATTGGCGTGGAATAAATACTAATAATGGCAGAGTCATTAAATACTTTCTATGGTGGTGTTTAATTTCAATGTCTGAGAATGAGACTTTTTTGAATTTGTGGACCCTTTGTGGATTTGGCAGTGTTATCGGGTAAAGTGTTATTTTATATATTTATCTCCGTATGTCATTCAAACATATTGAACATCATCATCATTCGTCCAAGAGATGCTTTGTGCACGTAACACTGAATAACGGTGCGGGAGTATCGATCTTGGGTTTGGAACTTAGTACAATGCATCGTCTTCTTGGCATCCGTTCTTTGTTAATATCGCTTGTAAACCGTACCCAAACAAAGTTGTTTTTAGACTGCTAATTCTATTTATCCCATTATTACCTCAAAATAGTCCATAATAGAATAACCGTCCGCACCACGTGCCTAAACGCATGAGGCCATAGCTCACGGTGAGTCGCCTTGATTTAAAATGCGGACTTATTCTGTTAAGAGAATTTTTTGTTGGATGGAGGTCCATTGACAGAAACATTGCCTGTGTTTGCTACGAGTAACCAGGAGAACCTGCCGTGCTTTGGATGCCATTCGATAGAGCAATTGCGCGCAGTTCCTGCGCACAATTAAGCATAGATAAGCGCACAGTTCGTGACAGGACTTATAGTTTTAACTGTAAGTATTATCAGGATAAAGAGAAGAAAGAAGTTAGTTGTACAGAAAATTCAACGCAAACCAAGATTGAGAGTCGTAAACGGAGATTCGTCGAAGTGTAAACGAGAATCAGCCACCCGAACGTCTCGGCTTCCCCAAAGGGCAGCCCAAGTCGTTCGGATAGCTGAACTTGGTGGACAGGAAACTTCGGACCTTGTGAAAAGAATGAGAAACAATACCACTGTCCGAAAACTAACAGATCGGAGATTATTTTGTAATTATTTGTTTTTGTTTTTTTAAAAATAAAGAGGTTATTACTTTGTTAGCTTCATATTGGCCGATATATCAGCGCCTGTAATTTCATATCAGCCTTCTATCTTCAGTCCCAAGCTGTTACGAAGATACCTCGGTCTAATATCTCGGCCGATATGAAACTAACTACATAATAAAATCTAAATATACAGGGTGGCTAACGACATAGTGAAGAACATGGTGCCCTTGAAGTGACGCAGAATTATGATTAGAGAGTCAGGGGTGACCTACTTCCAGTTTTCGGAATTATCTGACGTCAGTTGTCGAATGACATTTTGATTTGTAACTTTGTTGTTTCGGCTAACTATAGCTTGTGTTCATCATTTTCGTGTTTATTTCACCTTCCCAGAGACCATTTTGTTCTACATATATAACCGCGTAAGTTCCTAACATTGAGAGTGATTTGGTGATGGAAGTGGAAGTAACCTTCTCCGTTTTCTGAAGTCCATTATTTCAATAAGTAACAATTTGTTCCATAAAAAGAATCTCACAATAAGCCTATTTGTTTTTGTGTATTTTCTAGAATTGTATTTTTTTAGTTCGAACTTTAAATGGGTTAAAATGAATCATTAGCATTTTCAAAGATCTGGCAATTTGCCAGTTGGCAAATTGCCAGGTCTTTGAAAATGCTAATGATTCATTTTAGTCAGTTATATTAATAGGTAGAAAATACAATTCTAGAAAATACAGTTGTAAAAGTATTATAGTATTGTCTCCTGGTATGTCTTGAAGAAATTACAGAGTTCCCTATTCTTCAGCTTTACCACAATGTGACACCGACGGAACAGTGACAGGACCATGTGGATAATGGTAGAACTCTGGGTACCAGGCTTCTCTATGAGCATTTCGATAGTGCATTTGTTGGTCAGGACTGGCACTTTGGTGAGATTATCCTACAGGATTTTCCATTGTACATTTCAGTAAATTTATTTACCAGGACTGGGTCTCTGGTTACCCTCGTATTTCATAAACATATACAGTACAGTCGCCGTGGACTGGTCATAATCCAGGCGTGGGCAGTGATGTCTATGTATGCGTCTTCTATGAAATGTCATTATCTATTTTCCAAGCTTCACAACAAAGGTTTTCCAATATATTACGGTTTGGCTTCTTTATTATTCTTAAGCTTATTTGTTTTACAAGGACTGGCGAGCAAGTTATGCAACTTATATTAACGCCTCCTCTTAGCCCAATGGCGCACGTGTGTGTGGGATGACCTTCGTAGCGGCTACTGCGTGGCCTCGCTCTTTTCGAATAGTACGAAGGGATATTTAGCCTGCATGGAGAGTGTCTCTAAGCACAGAGGTCAGCTATTTTACGTCCCCACCCGATAGGACGGTGAGCTATGACAGCATGAACCCGACAACCGATGCTCACAGACAATGTTCGGACACCTGGAGAACTTTCCCTTGACCGGAGACTGATCCCATGACCTGTGGCATGAGGTCCCTGGATCAATCCTCGGACGGGGACAGTTCTCGTGGTGTCCAAACACTCTCTGTCGTTACTGATGATTTGATTTGACTGTTTTTGACTACGTTCACTTTCGTTAAAATCTGTGCTTCGGTAAACCTCGGTTCAGTTATTGAAATCGGTTGAAATATTTCATATGATGTCGTGGCTCAGAGACTATCTATGTATTTTACGGTATGGTTTGGGGCGAGTGGAGTTTTTCCTTTCTAAAACATTGCAAGTGAGTTGGTATCCAAGACATGACTCAAACAGCAGCTACGAAAATGTAACTCGTTCGAACGCCCAGTTTCCATTCCATGCTTGATTATATGGTATAAATACGTTGTTCCCATGTCAATAAACTATCTGAACAAGGTGGCAATGTGTTACCTAACAAGGTCACGTGGCTGGTTTTCAAACTTCTGACTTCAATAGGATAAGACATGAAACGATTCCTTCTATTTTCTCGATGACTTGAACAGGTTTGTAATAAACCACGCGCAAGATACTTAATGTCTGCCTCAGACTAATCTCTTGATTGCCTGAAGAGATTTTTTTATATACAGGTTAGCTTTATCCTTGTCAGTGTCTTATTGATCTTGCCCGACGGTATACAAATGTGTTTTAAAGTACTGTGGTGGTTGATGAGATTGTTGAGTGTTCGTGCATACGTTCGTATGCGGTGCTGTTTGGGTGTGTGTTTGTTTTATATGTCTATTTGTGTTGGGTGTGTAGCAATAGATTATGGGTGTTGACGAAGGCGTATGTTTAGCTCATTCTCTTATCGATGTATGCTTTGTATTTTATAAACAGATCATTGGCTGTTTAGTACAGGTGTGATTCCGAGCAGCAGTAGTATTTCTTGGTCGGTATTATACCTGTGGGCCTGTTTGTGTTCAGTGAGTATTCTAGGGGTGTATGCGCCAAAAACGTTTGCAAATCCGAATTCATTAGGAGGCTGATTACACCAGCAAAATAAGAACTGTTTCACACACGGTCGGTTCGCGTTTTGCAGACGCAATTGCTCCACTGTATGTCGGCGAGCGCAATCGTCGCACTATCTACCAGTACGCTTTAGGTGGAGATAAACGGCCTCTCGCCTGCCTATTCACACAATCGGCTTGCTTTTTGTGAACGTAATCCTCGCGGACACAGTTGGTCTTGTGGACTTATTTGATTGAAACGCACGTGAAACAGTCGACGCACTTGAATCAAATCTGTACTCGCGTTTGTGTAATTGTAAGCGAACGAACTTGACAAACGCGAGGCACGGGATCTATTTATCAGTGTCCAATAACCTGTCCAACGTCTACTTTACTCACTTTTATACTATTTACTAGTGCTTTCCCAAAATATGAACAAAGTAAAATTCCATTTTGAGTCAAACTTCAGATGTTTTTCTTTCATTGCAACATGCTCGCTCCAATAAGGGGAGTGGCACAGTTTTTGTTTTTAACCACAATTTTAAAAAATATAAATAAACGCTTATTTCCGTTTATAGCACTTCTCAAACTGTTGTTTCTGGACGTTCCTCGAGGTGGTGAGTTTGCATAAAAAAATTAACAATACCACTTATTGTCCATTTAACGCAACAAAAATGATATTCGCAGTCCCAAATAAAATCTGGGTCGAAGTACCATGACGCTCGGTTTATTTCAACAGTACGACTTCGTTGCAATTAGGAATCAGCAGTTTTGATTTTGGAAGAACAAAAAGGAACTATTTACGAAACATATTAGTCAGAATATTTATAGGATATGTTACTTTTGTAGTTTAAGTCATTTTGCGAGTCAAAAATTGGATTCTATCAATGCCATTGCAGGCCATAAAATTTGAGAGGAACGATTTTATCATTCCTGTGGTGGTTATCTAAATGGAAAAATAGATAACCGAAAAGTTGTTTTTTTCTGGAACTACAAATCGTTCTTCAAAAAGCTGTTTCTATCACCTTGTTTGATAGCACTGTTTTAAAATGTTCCTCTAGGAAGACCCCTACGTCAATGCTCAAACTCCCTAAGACACCTGACGCCCCCTGTGTTTGCCGGAGATGTTTTCGAAATCTGTGATCTGTCATAGAGTAGGGCCATCGTGGACGGATCAAATCCACGGTTGTCATTTTTTTCCACGCATATAATTCAGAGATGATCCGCTATGACCCTTAGCAAAATTTCGCAAGGTGTCATATCAGATCATCTCTGAAAAATTTGCGTGGACAAATGCCCATCCTTAGATTTTGACCCGTTCATCTGGATATAATAAAGAAGACCGATTACAGTACTGTAATCGGTCCTGTTTATTATATCCTGATGACCGGTAAATAGGTTATCTCAAAATTCGAGATTTTATTCTCTGCCACTGACAAAATACGGTCTTTGTAGTTACAGGATGTATGCATTCCAAGAATGTGTATTTTGTGCAATTTAACCTGTTTGGCGATAAAGGTGGGAAACGGTTTATGCCAGTCACAGGGATGATATAAAAGGTCTGCCTGCATCAACCCAAAACAGTCTTTGTGGTTTCAACGGGAGTGCATACTGAGTAAGATGCACTTGTGGTTGTTGTTTAAAATTCCAAAATCCTTTCCCATAGAATAGGATTTGCGTATTATATAGAGAGAGAGCAAATTACAATCGTGCATAGGAAACTACTACGAACCCCTGCTTCGTTTTAAATTTCCCCGGTAATATGGTTTCCTGGTCTATTGCATGTGTGTGGCAGGGTGCCAGAGCTTCGCATGATGAAGTAAATACACTCTTCTACGGCCGTCTAAGCACATAGATCCTAATAGAAGCTCTCAGTCCACAGAATAAATTCTTAAATGAATCTGGCATTGTTATGGCCTGAAAACAGTCTAGACATTAAATTGTACATCGCCTAATTTTAGATTCAATCGGACAGAATATTCCAGTTGGCAGAGAAGCGAACCTGAACTGTTTGCTTTCCCAACCAATTGAAATAATCCATCCAATATACTATAAACTGTCAATGTCTTTGATAAATGTTTCTCAATCGACAGTTAATATGGTCGAATCTTTGAGACGTGTTTTATCACATATTACGACTGGAGGCTCGTCACAGCTGTACAGCACAGTCGCTGTGGACTGGTCGTAATCCACACGTGGGCAGTTATGTCAACGCATGCGTTTACCAGGTAATAAAAATCATCGATATCAACATTTTAATTAATAAAGTATCGGGTCGTACCCGGCGCTTCATTAATTATTTTTTACATGCTTTTTCCTGTAATTAGTGTTCGGGATCTAATATTATTGCGTCCGTGGAAATACTGCCCACCCGTGGAATGTGACCATTTCACGGCGGCCACACTGTGGTATTGTGATTAAGCTAAAAGCAAAACTCCACGTACAGTGGGTTAACAAATAGCCCATAACAGGTGGAATTCCTAATACAATTTAACTGGTTGTCTGAGAGCTTGCTTTAAATGGTTACTGGTTCTGAAACGGTTGATGCATCGCCATAGCCGGTTTGTCGGCTACGACGATGCATCAACCGTTTCACAACCGGTATGACCGGTATGATAAGCGGTTATCCGAGTCCACTCTTGTCCTGATAATGATATCAAAACAGTCGAGATCTCTACACAACCGAGTTGCTGGAAACTCAGCAAAAACTGACGCCACTCGATCTGCCTACACTTCCTGTACGATGGAACCAAGTGAATTCCCACGATAACTCCTCCCAATCCATGACGTTTGATTACGTGGAGGCTGTTCACTTCATCAAACGTCATGACGTTTACGTATCAAGAAAATTAATAACGCTGTATCAGCCTTCCAAAATTGGCACTTGTTTGCCAATAATGACTGAAATATGTGGTAAATAATAAATTTGAATTTCGAATAAAAATGTGCAAATCATCAGCATATTCATTTTCACTAATGCCAAAGTATTTCTTTTAAAAAGTGATTGAAGAGTGTCAGGCGTCGAGAAAATGAAAACTTCGAGAATTTCCTTTTGTGACCATTGAACGTTCCATCAATACAGCTGTTTTAAGATTGATCTGTATCCTGGATAATCATTTTGGAAATAATATTTACCTCCAGCGGTCTATGTTCTTTGTTCTGCTGTATCAACCTATGAACGAAAAGCTGAAAGACCATTATTTCTCTCTCTGCAACTGTAAAATCCAGTCTTCTGTGCTTTTTGTGTTTGTTTTCTGTAGTGCTCCACCACTAACGTAACGTTTAACAAGCAAATATGGACCACCTTCTATTGATTACTACGACACGCGATAGTCCACGACATACCGGAGATTATAAGCGTATGCAAAGTGAAGACAACATGCGCGAGTGCAAGGAGCCAATAACCAAAATATCGTATCTGCAGCTTCGCCTTCTTTCATGTTAGCGGTTCTTCATGTTTCGTGCGAGTGAGGTTTACAATCACGGCTTATTATTCTTGAGGTTTTCTTGCTTTATTGGTGTGGGGGTGATGTCTTCAGTCTTCATCAATCGGTAGGTTAAATTCGCTCATTTCTTTTCACAAGTTTTTCCATTCACACTTCAGAGTCTCATCTAGTTTTCCTCTTCCAAACAACGGGGGGTGCGGTGGCTCAGTGGTTGACTGTTGGACTTCTATGCTAGAGGTCCCGAGTTCGATCCCCGCCAGGGCCGACCCGCGTTGTGTCCTTGGCCAAGGCACTTTATCCCGGTTGCCTACATGGGGGCACGATGACACCGTGCACTAAGGCGTACTGCACGTCGACGGTGCACGTCTTCAACCGCTGTAATCCTGCTTGAGCGGTGCTTGAACAGAGTTACAATGTTGAGGAGCTGACAGTTGCTCGTCGATGCTCGGTGGTTCTCTCCGGGTACTCCAGCTTCCTCCACACGTAAAACTGTCATGGTCACGGTGAGCCATTGAGCATAAGTATGTGACCTTAAACACCGATAAATAAATAGGTAATATTCTTCCAAACAACAGCTTATCACCATTTGTGAGCCAGTATGTCATATGCGTTTTGATGATTGTTCTCATTTAAACTGAAGATCCAAAACTGGTCCAACAGAATGCTAACCACAGAACATAGGAAGTATTTCGGCACTAAAAAACCTGGATTAACGACAGAATACATCCCAACTTCTAAACACCCGACTCGGAGGAAATCCCGTCAAGATGCTTATAGGCGTTACATCATATTGAGTGCTAGCAAAAATACACGGGAAATAATTCTGGGGCGTACAAATGCAATTTAAGGTAGAGTACAGTAAAGTGATAACAAAAAGCGGATTGAGAATTTCGATCGGATCGCGACCAGGTCACGATCCGGTCGAACTTGTCTAACCGCTCGCATGCTCATAACACTGCATAATCTCACTTAAAGCGAAAATATTAAATCTGAGGTGCTGTTTTCGTTTCCTTTTTTATGCGCTCTTGATTTCGCAGAATTTAATTCACAAAATCTCGATTCACTGGTGTATGCGTGTTCCGATTATCTGATCACTTGCTCTTTGTATCAAAATCATTTCTGCCCTATGTACGTTTTTGTTTGTTATCGGAGAAAATCTGAGAAAATGGGTTTGAGTTTCATATCTTTTCACGAAAATTTGATCTTTCTAGCCCGTTATTAACAGAAGCTGTGTCCATATCTTATAAATGAAATATGTGATAAGATCCTGTAATAAGAATGAAATACAAACTGAGTGCAATCAGATTGTCTCTTGTTGTCAAACTCCCAATATTATTCCGGTGGTTCTCTCTGAGTACTCCGGCTTCCTCCATCCGTAAAAAGACTATCCGACACGATGTGACCCTGGGTGTTGAAAGTTTAGTTAAACCTAATTACAACAAACAAATCAAAGATGCATTGTACATCTCTCCTGCTTCAGAGACAAATTAGCTCTGCCTATTTTTTATATTTATCTGAACAGGATGTAAATTCAAGAAGATGTTGGATGATTCATAACCAGCCGCCAATATTGTATGGAACCATTGCGTTGTTTTAGAGAACTTGCTCTGAAGATAACTTGTGTTTTTCTGTCTGTTTTGAGTGTGAGGGTTACAGAGCACTGCGGATTGGTTTGTACATAAACAACAGTTCCATCCTAGAGTTAATCAAAGAGTTGCCTTTTGTTTTCGCCACACGTGAACACCTCTGAGGATCAACTGACATTTTTGTTGTGTATTTTTTTCGTTACAATATTAATAATTAATGTTGAACATCTAGCATACTGTGAAGTGGAACAGGGAATGTTTATAATTACCTGATCAATACTAAAAAGGAAATTCAAACGGCGAAGGGAATTGTCATTGACCAGTTACTGTTAAAAAGCAGGAGAGTTGGCTGCAAGCCTGTTTCTGCTTATGTTCTGTGTAAAACGTCTGTTACTCTTTCACGTCTGAAGTTGATGGAGTGCTTTACACGCATCCGTAAATGGACCAATTCTTCCGAACATAAAAAGTAGACAGGACTCTGATAGTAGTTCTGGAAAATTCTATCAAATAACCTGATTATGAAAGGAAAGGCAGGAACGAAGACAGAAATGGAATTCTGTGTGAAGACAAGAGCTGGGAAGGGGAAGAGCGTGAACGTGGTCGCTGTGACTCCCTGGTAGCTATTTGAATACATGCCTGTGTCCTGGTGTAATGTTGTTTTAACCCTTTACACAACGCAGACGATATCAAGATTTGTTATTTTAAATATTATTTTTTCAAATTTTTCAAAAAAATTCAACCAAACCATATCATGTGACACCTCGATGGAACGAGCTCGTTCCAACGAGGGGTCACATGATATGGTTTTGTTGAAATTTTTTGAAAAATAATATTTTTTCAACTGCTGAATTTGCATATTACGCGGGCGGATGCGGGCGATTCGTTAGGTAAAGGGTTAAGGGACTTATTCAATACGTATGTAACCCCACGCAGGAATAGCGGCCATGACCTGTTTGAACTCTTCACGAAAAATGGCATTCAAATTATAGTACTGGTTTTCAGTTTTTGCTTCAAAAAATATATCTTATGATCATCACTCGAACGCGTTCGAGGAGCTCGTTCCAGTGCGAGCCATAACCTATGTTTCGGAGGCTAAAATTGAAACTCTTTAGTTATTCAAGAAGTTATTTTGTAATTGTCATTTGTCTAATTTTGTTAGCTTAACCCTTTGAAACCAGGTGGTATCTTCCACGCCAGTTCAGTGACATCAGTTGGAAGGGTCTATATTCGCGACTTGTGGGAAGACCAATCAATATTTTGAACGTGCAGCCGTGATGCTGCACATTGAAACTATTGATTTGTCCACCACACAAATTCACCGAGCAACTATCTACTTAATGGGGTAAGGCTATATCACGTTCCTGGACCGGAAAAGCGGTATTTCGGGTTCAAAGGGTTAAGAGTTAATACGACAGAGAAGTAGGACTATAAATTTTGGTGTTGTTTAGTGCATTACTTGATATTGCTTCGCCTTTTTCGCCGTCTTTTAAGAAGTACTGTTTTCTGTTTGTGTTCTAGAAAGTTGTTGCTGTAATTATATTGACTCCATGCATCGTCTCCCATCTCATCGTTAAGTGGAAAATAATTGTTGTCTAATTGTTTTGTTTTCAACGGAAACCTTTAAAACAGAAGATGGAAAGGTAACCTCATCTTGAGCGAAGTGCTTCACTGAATATGAATCAACAATATCTTTCGGGGAACACTATTTCAGGAATGTCTCAACGTGCGCTCTGCTCTTTGAGAACGTTTTAAGTAGGCCCCGGATGGTGAAGTGGCTCATTGCTAGTGATTGGAACTTGTGATTGGCTATCGTGAGTTTTGATCTGACCCACCTCACATTTCTCATTTCCTCGAGTAAGTTCACTAAATCTCTCGTTCCATTGGGACCGCTGTTGGGAAATGTGCATCCAACCAATTCAACGTTGATACAAGCAAAGATTGTGGCAGTGTATATATAGAATATACCCATAGTAGCTTGGCGTATCAAATGTTGACCACTCGTGGTGAAGTGGTGTTAACCGCGAGCCTTTGGCGCGGTTAACACCACTTCACCACGAGTGGTGAATATTGGTACACCAAGTTAACACCACTTCACCACGAGTGGTGAACATTTGGTACACCAAGCTACTATGGGTATATTTTATCTATACCATGATCGTCAGATTATTAAGAGTCGCTATTATTTTTGCCCGATTTTACTGAGCACCTGACGTTCATACGTGCGAATCTGTTTTTGTTTACAAGAGCATCGGTGGGTGGTACGAAATGGAAAATGAAACGGGGCCTTTTTCATTTAATAACATACCATTTCGAGTCATGGATGCTTTATTAACATGAGACAATGCATGTTTGTTAAGTTTTGGTGTCTTATGGGTTAAAAACGTAATAAATAATTGTCACTTTCATTTCACTCTTCCTGAGGGGACGTGCGATAAATTTAGACACGTTGCATTCAGGTCGACGTCACCAAAGGTCAACCTGGATGTAGTTCCACAGTAGGAGTAAATTTTAACTACAGAAATCTCATTGCTGGCGTGTTCACCACGGTTGGTGTGTAAAGCTAAAATTTATGTCATAGGCTTTTCATATATTGTAGAATAGGTAGCCATGGTATAAAACTTAAAATCCGACAGTTGTACAAAGTTCAGTAGTTCTCTTAGAGAACTTCAGCTGCTTCCATTTGCAAAACAATGAACACACACAGTAATAGAACGCAAGTGAGAGTTGGGAGAGTCGCAGAAATCTCACACACAAAAGGCAAACACTCAGCCCCAAATTATAACTTTTTTCTTATTTTTTCTTAATCGATGAGTCCAGCTGCTTAGATCGATTCTTGGAAAGCTCTTTGAGTGAGTTTTCTTGAGACAAGTACAAGATGCCGATCTATCCATCACTGAACAGACAAAAAAGAAACAAATGTTATTGTGATTAATCTCTCTTCTTTTCTATTGTGTATTGTACTCTGGTAGAGTTTTGGGGTGTTGTGTGTAGAAAGAACATCGCCAGGTTTGGTACCTGACCTCACAGTTGTTCGGTTTGGTCCTGCGGCGTAGATAGTCTTTTCTGGCTTCCAGGGAGGCCAACGTCATACAGTTTCCGGCAAACATTATCGATGCAAGGCATCGATGATTGCACAAGTGGGAAGAGGAAATGTTTTGCAGCGCTATAGTCTCTCGGAAATTATGTGACCTCCTTTCCAAATGTTAATTCTGTATCATCTTTAAAGGACATATATGGCCAGCGGTAATTGCACAATCGGCATTCATTTTTGTTCAGGTTGCGCCGCCAAACCTTTGCTTATGGCCCCTTATAGCTGCGAGCGCGATCCAATTACTATGTTTTAGTAGCAAAAATGGACATTTCTAGTTATTCAAAAAATGTTGTCGATGATCCGTGTTAGGTAAAGGGTTAACAGTCGGCGCACACCGAAAGAATGGAAGCTGAAGTGCCCAATGCTTTTTTTTTTTGTCTAACTGGCAATCGGCAATTATATGTAGCGTAAATGAACTATTGTGTGATTTAACCCTTTCACCTCTGACGCCCTGGGAAGTATCATTTCAGTCAATACTGTCCGGCGAAATGGGCGAAACCATCCTGGTCTGTTGTGATGTTCAGTAATAATTAAATCCAACAGCTCTGTCGAGTTGTTGGATTAAATTATTACCGAGCCTCGCTTCTGATTGTTTGCTCTTTATGTCATCTGTTTGTCACAAGATGCGACTTTGTTTAACACATAAGGTGCTAAATGTTTGGGGAAGGTCCTTTCCGAGGTGCACTTTCCTTGTGCCTGTGTTTCCCATAAAACGAAGCTCATGTAAAATTTAATTAAACTACTGACTAACCTGAAAGGAATTAATATATTGAATAATTTAACAAACAAAACAACTCACAAACATTCATAGAACTCACATTCCTCCTTTGAATAAAGTCCTAAAAGAAAAGTGCTAAGGCCTTTTTCACTTGTTGAATCTTCGGCGACAGTTGATGGGTGTGATGATCCGATTTTGCTCCGTATGCGGCAAAATATGGAGAGTGACTGATATAACTGATCTTCCTTGTTTGTTAAGCGGGAACACGGTACTTTGCACTTTCTAAACGTACTACACACTGACTACAATGTTCTGTTGCTCAAGGAGCTCATTTCCCAAAAGCACTGCATGACTTACTACAATGTTATGTAGGTTCAAAGAGCTTGGTTAACTCTTTACACAGAACTGATGTTGTTTGATGGTGACCATGATGTCGAGCTTCACCGGCTATACGACGTAATGTAGTTGAACTGTCTATTCTACTTATTACTCAAGACGGTGCCTTTTATCATTATCGTTGATACTCCACTGGCGAGTGTGAAATTCACTTCAAACAGGGCGCTTGTACAGCGCACATGCCTCCCTAACTTCTTGTCTGCCCTCGACGCACGACAACACGCACACACTCCTCTCAGAACATTGTCTCATTGTTTATTTGAAACATATCAGTAGGAAAGGAAATAAGGGAAAGTCGTGAGAACTTCGAATTTCAGTTGACCCCGACAATTCAACTTGTTCACTAAAATACCTGAGTTATGTGACAGTGCTCGTCCAGTACCAATTGTTTCTTCACGAAAAAAAAAAATTATGCACACTGGGTTTAAAGGGTTAAGAATTTCCGAACAAAAATATGTATTTCCTACAACATTCTGGGAGGGGAAACAGCCGCACCTCTTGCCCCATCTACATCAATGTAACTCAGATGGGCATGGATTTGGAACGGAACATGTGGACACCAATGCAAAAGCTCAGCCCAGCTCGTAAAATCCGCTGAACAAACCAATAAGAGATCACGTTTCGTATCGCCATGTTATAGCTTATGCATGTCAAAACAAATATATACCACAAGTCTACAAGGCGATCAGTTTGTCTTCGTTTATTGGTTTGAATATAGGTGTCAAAAATGGTCAATATTAAACAATCCAAAATATGTCGGAAACAGATAAACATGCCTTGTGCTTACTAGAGATGACAAGACATAGACTGTATGAGTCAAGGTTTCTACATGCACACACACAGCTATTTCACTGATGACAAAAGTACCTCAACTGTCATTAAAGGTATTACCCATATACTTTTCTAGCGAGGGATTTTCGCGAAAATGACCAATTGAGGTGGAGTGGGTAGGATGTGGTGGTTGGGGTGGGGTTTAAACCTGATTTATCTCGTCTATGATGCTCTAATACTGACGGATAAAATACACCAACTGCATTATCGAGAAATGCCTTCGTGGAATGCCTGGCTTGATGGTGAAGTTGAAATATTAGTAAGTCGAGGTAAAAGATGAAAAAAAGGAAAATTTATTCGTAGAGGAAACTCGCAGTAGACATGAGGCATGGGTTTCCAAACCTTTTTTTATTAGCACGCGTCGAACTCCAAATTGGTCATGCTGGGGGCCCCAGTAGCCCGTATCGAGTATTGCAAACCTCCATCCGTATGACCAATTTTGTGTGTCAAGTTTCAAATCTACACCCGCGAGAAAGTACATGCAAGGGCAAATCGTCATCTAAGACTAAAATCTATACGAAAATGGAAAAAATATTAGGGATGTGTCACACCTCCCACCGCTCATTCCCTTTGCTACGCCGCGTAGTATGTTTTAATCTCCAAACGTAAAAAGCACTTTCCATGTAGTTCCCTCCATAACATCTAGTCGGACGGTAGCTCTTGTTTTTATGTAACAATTTCAACACGGTATGCTTACATATGCATAAAATGGACAATCTGTCGTTTAACGGCAAGGCAATATAAGAATCGACAAATATCTTGGGTTGGTCAGAAATAATTTAATGGTACAACTCTTTTTTCTGCAAAGACAAAATAAATTTGGCCATATTAATAGAGCAAACATTCTGAAGGGCGATGCCTTCAAGAACTCGATATTGAAAGGGTAAAATGATGTTCAACGAACTTGCATATTTGCCCAGTTTCATATCGATAGGGTTGCAGGCTGAATTTTGTTTTATAACTCGACAGGTTCTCTGTCCCCAGAAAGTTGTCATTCCGGAAAATTGAATTTCAAATGCAGATAAGAAAACGTAACTCTATGCTAAAAATCAAGTTAGCACTATTGTTGTGAAAAGCATTTAACTGATTGGGATATGCTTTATAAAGAGTTAAATTATATTGCTCTGACGTCACAAATTTAAATTGTAAATTATTTTCACTAATCTACCGTTTTATGAACATATTCCACCGTCCAGGTCTGTGTTATATCCAATTATGTATCCTGATAGCTTATGCACTCTTAGGGTCCATTCTCCAACTTAAATTCCTTCCATCACACCATATTCAGCAAAAATAAAAACAATATGGCGAGAGAACATGTTCGACTGGAATAGTTTGAATGGGCGAGTGAACTTGAAAGGTTTCGAGTTTTCTATTTCAATGTTGCCATAAGTGCAAATGACTCTTGGGAATCAAAATCGAATACTTTATGCTTCTTCAGCAATTCCACTCAATATAATCGAAGATTATTAGAATGGATAAAAATAAGTGGTATTAATCCTCAGATTCGTTCCTTCTCGCCTCTCACCTCATGTCTTTGGCATAGTGATTAATCATTCGCAGTACTTGTTACGGACAATGCAATATTGATAACATCGGCGAGTCGTTTCCAGAACGTGCACTGACCTATGTCATAATTACACTAAATAATCACTTGGTCAACAAACCCAAGTAAAATAATGCTTGTGAGCCAGATACTGATTATAACATGAATAAGACATCGGTTTTATATTAATTATTTAATTTACTAAGATTAACTTCAAAATCATTCAACATATCACGCAGAGCTTTGAAATTATTTCATGTTCAAAATAGATATTTTAGCATGTTGTTTACTTCTTATGCTCTATAGAGTTGGAAAAGTACGCGATACTTAACTGCACTCGGGTGCACTCATAAATTACACTTTCCTTGCATGGTTGCGAGGAATTCTTGAGAAGGACCCCTCAGTACAAGAAAATGTGAAACTGAGCATCGTTGCATCTTATTTTATGCTCTCCCTTACACAGCCTTGTGCTCAAAAAGCGGACAGAGAATTTCGACCAGATCGCGATCTGGATGAAATTTTCTGTCTGCCCATCTGCCTACAAGAATGTAGAATTTCAGCTGCTTAAAAAGAAAGGCTTAAATACCTCATCTCAGATGACATATTCTCAATTGTTTTTTCTCTGTTCAAGCTAAATTTTGCAATATTTTGTTTATAAAACCACATTCCACTGGTGAAAATATTCCGTGACCAGATCGAGACCCGATTGAGAAGTAGGCTTTCTTTTGTGACCACAACACCATTTCATTGCATTACGAGTACAACCTTTAATCCGTGCCGAACACTATTCTTTGTCCCTGATCTTGCGTTTCGTTTTAATCGTAATTTATTCAAAATATGAGGGAGCGGGTTGGCTCAGTGGTTACGGCATTGGACTTCAAACCGAAAGGTCCACCGTTCGATCCCCACCAGGTGTAACTGCGTTGTGTACTTGGGCAAGGACCTTAACCCCGATTGCCCACATGGGTGTATGGTGGCACTGTGTAATAAGGCGTACTGCTCGTCGATGGTGCACTTGTCTTCAACCAATGCTAACCCTTCTTGTTTGGAGTTAGTACGTTGGTGAATTTGACAGTTGCTCGCCACAGCGCGCTGGTTGTCTCCGGGTTTTCCGGCTTCCTCTACCCGTAAAACTGTCCGACACGAGGTGACACCTGGCTGTCGAAAGTATCGTTAAACCCAATAAATAAATAAATAAATAAATATGAACCTGAATGTCTTGCAAAACTTAGAAATAAGCAGAGAATCTGGCTTGAGAGTACTGACTGACTTGAACCGCAATTTATTGGGGCAACATACTGAAAAATTAATGGACCTCTTTACTATTCAGGATGCCCTGAAGCAACCATTGATTACTAACGTTTTTTCGCATTCTGATTTTACCACTTGAAACACATGTGGGCGAACTCACAGTGCAACAACTGCCAATATATTAAGTAGAAAGTCACTGTTAGACTTCAGATGGAATCGATCGGATATATCTGCCACTGTTTTTTTTCAAAGACATGTTAATTACTTCTGAAACTCAAATCGATCGCATTCACATACTGTTAAGGGTCGTTGCATCCTGCCTACTCCGCGAATGGTGTAAATGATACGATGGTGACAGAATCAACGATTTTTTCAGCTTGTAATTTGAAGAATATGTGATATCAGGAAAGCGTGACTTGCTGTAAGACAAGGACAATAACACAGACACCAGCGAGGATGCTGAAGCATACTACAGTACAGTCGCCATGGACTGGTCGTAATCCACAGGTGGACAGTGATGTTCACTCGTACTTTTACCAGGTAATAAAAATCATCATCAGCAAAATTTTAATTAATGAAGCACCGGGTTGCACCCGGTGCATCATTAATTAAATTCTCGCTGATTATTCCTGTAATTAGTGTTTGGAATCTAATATTATTGCGTTCGTGGGAATATTGCCTACCCATAGAAAGTGACCAGTCTTCGGCGGCCGTACTGTATGATTCACTATTATCACTTTCATTGTCTTTACTTATGCATTATCCGAAGTTTACAAGGACGTTAAAATGTTCAGACCGTTCTAATGAAAGATGATTGATTATCGGTCCGGCACCCAACGGGACATCGCTGTTTCCTATTGCGTTATTAGTTTTGTATAGCGTAGCGAACGAAGTGAAGTAGGAGTGAATTATTACGCCTGCTTTTATAATAGCTGACGATTTTTCTCATTCATTTAGATCCCACGTTCGTAAGAAAAATCACCAGGCTTTGCCATAGCTTACCTTTTTTGTACTAAACGAGACGCCCATTGGCAACGTCAGTCTAATATTAGCATGTCCTAGTTAGGAGTTACTAACAGACAATTCGGGCATCCGTATGCCCTAATTAGAAATTAGTACGCCCTAATTAGGAGTTACTAAACACTTATTATTGCGTATTCGGCGAGAGTTATATTTTCATAATGCGGCACTGATACGTATCCATACGTCACACCGTTTTCTGGTGAGAGTAAAAATATAGTCTCTTGACAACCCTATTGATTTCTATGACAACAGTGGTGAGCTTTTTATGGCAAAACCTGTCGATTTGTATTACAAAACTTCTGAGCTAGGTTTATGACAGAATCTGGCGATTTGTTACAAAGTGGTGAGCTAAGAAAAATCCTGCGATTTTGTTTACAGAAGTGGGAGCTCTGACAAATGCCGTCTGTTATTACAAAAGTTGGCGTAGCAATGAATCATGAAAAAAGTATATGTTTTCTATTTACTGTTAGATTCCGTGTATATTATCCCAAACCGTACTTGGTCCGTAAAGTTGTAAATAAAGTGTGAGGGAACGGTACGGCCCGTCTGGTCTATTAACCGCATCTCAAAACTGAATAACGACCCTTCAGCGGACATTTGTTCTAAGAATAACTGTGTTGCACCCATAAATGTCTCTGGGCAACCGACATTCTGACAACAATAACGTTATTTTGTCGGATAGATTGTTTTATTATCGGCCCTTCAATAGTCATCAGCTCTTTGTGTTTATTGGCGGCACATTCGCATTCTCGAGTTGCTAATATACCAAGCTGCTAATTTTTTTTTCGTGGGGTGGAATGTGAAGTATTATGTCCTTCAGATCGTGTTATTGTTTAAATTTGTTTTACACAACTAATCATTACATTAAAAGTATAAACACTGATGGTATATTGGCTGTATATTTCACTTTAGGCATTGGACTGAGGAAAATAAATTATTGTCTTTGCTCTACTCAACAAAATGGAAGAATCTCAAACATCGCGACGAATTGTGCCAACTGCCGATCTAAAAAAAACGTTATCGATTAGATTTTTGTTGTGTTATTTACATCGCATTCCAAGCACCGCAAGCAGTTAGCCGCGTCACGAGCTCATTATGACAGATCCAAATGAAGAAATAAACTCTATTTTGAGATTACACGTACAGCGTACGTTTAATCTAAGTTTCTGTGTGTTGCTAAATTCGGCGACCCGACATATTTGTACAGTACAGTCGCTGTGAACTAGTCGTAATCCACAGGTGGGCGGTGATGTCCACGCATGCGTTTACCAGGTAATAAAAATCATTATCAGCAAAATTTTAGTTAATGAAGCAACGGGTTGTACATGGTGCTTCATTAATTAAATTTTTGATGATTGGTATCTGATATTATTGCGTCCGTGGAAATATTGCCCATCCGTAGTTAGTGACCAGCCCACGGCGGCCATACTGTATATGAAACCCAGACAGAGACCTCGAAACGGGGATGGGCATGCTTGCACGACAAAAGTTGGAATTTATGTGGATGAAAACTTGTCAATTCACAGGCATAAAAGTACATTGAATGCAAATGTCGGTTATTTCACCAGTGAATCTCCATCATCTGCCGTTTCAATCTATTTCTTCTACTTCAATCAACGTCCAACCCGAAGGCTTGCCATTGGATTGGGCGATGGCTGTAGTAGACGAAATAGACCAGTCCATGGCCATTTGCCGGTGAATGATTATTATTAGTTACCCCGTGTCTGATCACGTGGTACGGGTTTTTACCTACTCGAAGCCAGCAGTACCCCATGAGGCCGCAGGCCGAACAGGATACGGCTGGCTTCGGGTAGGTAAAAACCCGTACCACGTGATCAGACACGGGGTAACGAATTTATCTATTGACTTTCCGTTTTAGAAGTACAATCTATTTCATGTGTGAACACACACAGCATGAGATCTTTTATCTTCCATTGTTGAGCCATACAGGTTTCTGTATAAATATAATAAATTTATTTCGATGAACGCGTCTTCTACGGGGTATGGACAATTTGTAGATTTCGGAACGAGGCTTCCACTGGGTATGGGGAATTTGTCAGTGGCTGGGCGGACGTATCGTGGGTTTCAATGAATATGGTCCCATACCACGTATCTAACAACCAATCAAATCAAAAAATTCACTTAGGTCAATAGATAAAATAATTTGTCTTATACGAAAGCACGTTGTCGGGTATTCCGAATGGGAATTAAATTAATCCGTGTCTATCCCCACCCCACCACCTCCAAAACACCCATACACTTTTATATACTTTCCGACTCACCCGTTAACAACTGATAAAGGAAATGGTATTTTTTTGGTAGGGGTGTGGGAGTCCATTTTTCAAAATTATTCCCGACCAAACCAACGATGGTAGGTCAAGTGCCACTTGTATCGTTGTTTCTTCTACCCATGCGGGTCATTGAACTCTCCACGTCTCATCTCAGACTTCACAAATCATTCCCCCTTTTAATCATGTTGAATCTCCTCCACTGCACACTGTCCACATTATTTCCTTGTTCCATTTTTTATCAACTGCCTGTTTTGACACGCTGATCCATAAAGTAATTCAAACTGCAGAATCTATTCATCAATATACAAACCGAAGTGATTTTGATATTGGGTAATGTGATGTGTAACGACACTGATCTAACCCCGCCTAGACCCTTCCTCTGCGCCGACGCTCTCGGCCCAAACTCACTTACAAGAAGTGAGTTCCAGCAGACAGCCTCGCACAGAAGTCAAGCAAGATCTAGCCGTACACAAATTTGTTGTCTGGGGTTTCTGCAGGTTCGTTCCTAAATAGGGATTAGTTTCCTTTCTCAGTCACCTAGGACTGTCACAAACGTTTAATGCTGCCTTGACACCCCTCTTGCGCCGTTGCTCTAGGCCCGAACCCACTTATAAGAAATGAGTTCTAGCCGACAGCCCCGTCGCAAAAGCCAACCAAGGGTAATCATACACATAGGTGAATTTAAAGGGCATGTTTCAAATCCACTATTGAACCGCGTTTAATGATAAAAAATATAATAATATCCGGTCAAGGGCTCATTGAAAGGGCTATAAGCTGAAAAAAAAACAAACAACAACAAATGGCGAAAAATTTAAATATATATATTAATTTAACCTTTATTACAATTCCCCCTATTACTTACTATTTCAACTTCGGAGGAAGTCACATGGAATTTTGGATTTTCATTTTTCACATCGATGATTTTTATAAATATTACGGCTGCTACCACCCTTGGCTAAAGAAGGGGAGCGCTGATAAGTCGGAATCCAGGTTCCAACGTCCAAAACTCTCCCTCATCTGAAGAGTTGCACATCAAAATGTCTGCAATTATTCACAACTGCTACCACCCTTGGCTAAAGAAGGGGAGCTCTACGCAGGTCAGGACCAACAGTTCCAACACCCGAAACTCTCTACCGGCGGAAGGGTTACGCCAACAATCGTATAAAACTACGAATTTTCATATCAAGAGCTGTTCAATCTGAATCCCTCGCGCTCACAAATTTTGTCTTCACATCAAAAATTTAGGCCGTTACACCAAACAGCCTGCCCGTCGTATCTCACCTTCTTCCCCCTTAAATAAAAATACTCATATTCAAAGGGTAGAATCGTACCAATGAATGCGACCATAAAATTCCATAAAGTTGCCAAATGGGAGGGGCGGGGTTTCAAATCTATCGACCCTCCGAAACTCGTCTTCGGGCCGAATTTCATCGATTAGACCGAGGCATCTCACAACTAAATAAAATGCATCGGGCTAATCGTGAATAAACTTGTCTTTTTACTAAATTAATAGAGCCGTCATTGGGAATTTGGCGAAGGACGAGAATCAGAAATCCATGATATAGTGACTGGCCCCGATGGGGAGTTAATCTGGAGGAGAGTACAAAAGTACAACCTACCTCTATGAAGTCCCGATGTGTTCTCCAAAAGTATTGGGAGTCAACCCAATCACTTCGACTTCCAGATCACCAATAATCCGTGCGTGTTCACATTGATTACCGCATGAGTTGTTTCACCTCGACGATCAACAAGAGACAATCAGCCGACGTGGAAATTAACCCATTTTTCTATCTCTCAGTAATGTGTGCGAAAACTTAAGGCCACCACAAAGTGATTTAACACTTTCAATTCGTCTTCATACACCAGATTCATGCACACACACACACCTACACATATATATATATTGATATATATACATATTTATAGGCTTATGTATCCTATGTATGGTAATTTCTTATATATATTTTCCTTTTTCTTACAGATGTTTTTTGGATATGAATTCTGCGGAGCAAATATCCGCAGTTCCCAGGCATCATAATTGTGTTATACATTTCTTTGAACAAACCAAACCATTTTCTCTGACCTTTTTTTATTGGTTTCGTATAATTTAAATGAATTGATGAATATTGAATGACATATGTTTTGAAGCTGTTTCAGACTGACATTTCCCGAGGCTATGATAAACATTATAGTAGAGAACATCTGTTTTTCATATGGTAAATGGGCTGACGCCACAGTGCTTTACTTATATTGCTGAAGCTTGTATATGTTTCCTAATCTTTCACTCGTGTTTCTTAGATGCAGTATAATAGGTTTAATTTCCTGTTCATTTGAGCTATTGTCGTCTGGAGACAACGTTGAATCGAACTCATCATGGAAGTTCAGTGCGACAAACATGTTAACCAAAACAAAATACCGATTGGTTTCGTTCATTTTTATAGTAGAGTACGGTCGCCGTGAACTGGTCGTAATCCACGCGTGGGCAGTGATGTCCACGCATGCCTTTATCAGGTACTAAAAAGCATCATCAGCAAAATTTTAATTTATAAAGCACCGTTTGTAGCCGGTGATTCATTAATTAAATTTTTGAGGATTATTTTTATAATTAGTGTTTGTAATCTTATATTATTGCGTCCATGGAAATATTGCCTTCCCGAGGAAAGTGACTAGTCCACGGCGACTGTACTGTATGTGGATCTTAATGTCATTTGTTACTGAAATGCAATAAAACAGGACATGTGTGTACGTGTGAGGTGGAGCGTGGAAAGTGAGTAACAAACAATTCATGTTAATATACTTTTGAAAATAAATTCACAAGCCACTGTTAGTCCGTTGTTATATTTTATTTTGTTTTACGACAATCCTTGTATCTAGTGGACAAGCGCGACTTTTTCTAATTATTAACCCTTTACCCAAAGTAAAGGCCAAAACCGGCCAGCGCTATTCTCCAAAATCGCCAATTAATTTTCTTTATTTTTTTATGTTGTGTTTCAAAAACATAGGTTATGACCCCTCACTGGAACGAGCTCGTAGAGCTCGTTCCAACGAGGGGTCATAACCTATGTTTTTGAGACAAACAATGAAAAAAAATAGTTATTCAAGAATTATTTTTGCAAGTTTCGTCTGCTTTTCATGTTAGGTAAAGGGTTAACTGTTAATTATCTACAGGCATGTATCCAACTGAAAGCGAAATGTGTGCAGAATTCATCTACCACTGAGTCCATACGTGGACCCTAAGGCTGTAAAGTATTTTTGTGGTACGTCCTTTGGACGTGCCACACACAATTATTAGTTTACGGCCTTATGGTACTCAGTGACATTCTTCTCTGCAGCTTTGCCTTGTTCGTACTGCGAGAGATGAAAGACAACTCGAAAGGTCATCAGCAGGAAAGTTTTCTTAGAGTTCAAATTTTCATGACAGGGTAAGACCTGTCACCTCTCACTTTCTTTTACTATACACAGAAGATTTCCGATGAGCTATGGCTCGATACAAAAGTTAGGAAGCCATGTTTATTAACTGGTTTAGTGCTAGAAGCCACTATCAGGGCTTTAAAACAAATGAGGGTACGAGAGGAAAGGCCAATATTTTCCTTGCTCATGTTTCATATTCAGTTCAACGAAACTAATATTTTGTTCATATAAATTTGTTTTATTACATCTTATTGGAGAGTGCATGGGTGCCTGTGGGCACTCTCCAATAATTTCTAGTAAAAGAAATTTTGAATAACAAATCCGACCATCAAACATAATCTATCCCTCAACCAGTTAACGTCGTCTCCACAGGAGGTTTACCTTGGCTCTAATCCACTTTTCTGAACAATGTTCATACAATTCGCATCAACTGGAGAAGAGTTTTATATCTAGTTTGATCACATTAACTTGCTCTTGAAACAATATTGCAGTTTTGATCGGAAAAATCATGTAAAGAACAAACTGCATCATATTGAAACATTGCGCGTGACGATAATGTTCATGCCGTTTATTTACAAACACTGCTAGGCGTTTGCAGCGGTAGTTCCGTAAAAAAATTGCATTCATATATCATTCAAATGTTGATCGTTTTGCAAAGGTTAAAATACTTGAGAGTTCGTGCTTGTAACCTCATTGTTAAGGTAGTTTTACACGGTCAAGAAATAGCACCAATAAACTGTATCAACATATTGCGCAAATTTTCTTTTTGCTGAGG
Organism: Pictodentalium vernedei; assembly: GCA_031216915.1. Lineage (NCBI taxonomy): Eukaryota > Metazoa > Mollusca > Scaphopoda > Dentaliida > Dentaliidae > Pictodentalium > Pictodentalium vernedei. The sequence goes on from CM062297.1 coordinate 315,038,575, forward strand.
AGAAAAGTTTCAGTTGCAATATTATTATGAACTTGCAGAAAATAGACACAGGTTCTAAATTTTTTCAATAAGTAATTGCATCAAAAATTGATGCAATGAATCCATTTTACATGAGCAATATTTCATGCAATGTGTGGTTGAAATAAATTGCATGCAAGAAATTGAAGGAAATATTGCTCGTGTAAAACCACCTTAAAAACTTTGAACTTTTATGGTACCGTCCATATCAGTTCAATGGCAGCAATTAGAAGAGTCCATATTCATTATCTGGGGTACACCAATTAATATTTTCAACGTTCAGCCTGGGGCTGAACGTTGAAAATATTGACTGGCCTATTCCACACATTTTCTGAACAGCCATCCTATTTAATGACTTTATGACGTATCATGTTCCTGGCCGGAAAAACGGCCGCTGGGGTTCAGAGGGTTAATCTCGCTGGATTATATTTTTCAAGTGAACCGTATTTTGTTGAGTTTGATACGATTTACGCTTTTAACCCTTTACCTTACGAATCAGCCGCATCCGCCCACGTAATGTACAAGTTGAGCAATTGAAACAAGATATATATATATATAATGAATTATACCATGCAATGCAGATGAAATCAGTGAGAATCAATCTCTTTTCCAAATTTCCTGCTTACGGTACAGAATACAGAATTCGGCACTTCTGTTATATATATATTAAATCAGCAAAACCATATCATGTGACCCCTCATTGGAACGAGCTCAACGAGGGGTCACAAGATATGGTTTTGTTGATTTTTTTTTTTTTTTAAATTGAAAACACAAAAATAAAAATAATAAATTTTGATATCGTCTGCGTTGGGTAAAAGGTTAAGGATGAATGTGAATATTTTAACAAAACAAATGGGAACAGAGAAAACACGTTTATGATTATTACATGTACTTCTTTGAATTGATTTTGGTTCCATCAAAGTACGCATTTCCTTAGATTTTATGGAACGCCCTTGATCATTGAGAATGAATCAAGAAATATGTTAGATACTTCTCGACAGAGCAGACCCTGATAGTAACGTGAATGGAGAAAAAAACATTCGTGCCGGAATGGACATAGACAGCAAAGGGTGGGTTTTGCACGAAATGGGTTGGGTGCGATATCACTCAAGAGGGTAAGTTGGTCGTGCACGCATCGGCCATGAAAATGAATAAATGTTCGTGGTGCACAAAAATACCGGACTTGTGTCGGTTCCCCTCAAGGGACCAGTGTCCAGAGTCGAATGCCCATTGGATATCCATGAGTTGTGGAGAATGTAATGTTTAACCCATTACAAAACCGGCCAGCGCTATTCACAAAAATTGCCATTCAATTTTCATTATTCATTTTTTGCCTCAAAAACATAGCTTGACCCCTCATTGCCACGAGCTCGTTCCATTGAGGGTCATAAGCTATGTTTTTGACGCACAAAATGAAAAAAAAATAGTTTTTCAATAATTTTGTTTGTAAGTGTCGTCTGCTTTTCATGTTAGGTAAATGGTTTTATAGTTCTAAATGAACCAAACTATCAACAAGTTTAAATCGAAAGCATATATTGCATTTAAACACTCTTTCGTCACTCTAAACACTTGTGGATAGTGCATATCATCCTGGCAAACATCTAGTTTATGACAGGGCACAGATCTTGTGGAGGTTGCCTGAAAGCAAATCCACATGAAAGGTCAACCCTCCGGTTGTGGACGTTATTGGACACTCGAACTATCAGCTTACACACTGTTTGTGATAAGCACGCAACACAATGCCATCTCTCATCTGAACGGAAACTGACCAAGACGACGTCATGCATGGCTGGAGTTTCTTCCATAAACTAATGACATGTCATTAAGTGACACACTGTTGGAAAGGACGCCATCGCCCTCAACCCAATACGTCCATTAGGGCTGAAACGGTTGACTCATTTTCACAACCGACTAACCGAGAGCTATAACCGGATAATATCCGGTTAACCGTAGCCATTATTTCACCGAATCTGGGATCAAAACTATAGGAATTAGAATGCAGTATTCTCAGAAACTATTCCGTAGTGTGTATACAAACGAACGTTGTCGAGTACTCGACAACTTTCGTTTGTATACATACTGTGGAGTAGTTTCTGCGGTTACTCAAAACTCACGGAAATTGCCGATCATTAACGAAATCTTGAACGGCAGTCGATTATTTCTCAATATATACAGCGCTGCTTCGAGATGTAATCTATCCAAAAGAAAGATTTACTACGTTTTAACCGTGGAATGACGACCACTATCGATATTTTGGATAACCGGTTGACGTTTTCATTAATCGGTTAGTTAGGTAACCGGTTATCCGGTTAACAATTTCAGTACTAATGTCTATACGTTTCGAAAAGTTTTTGACTCATACATCGGAGTTCAGTTGTTACGTTCACATTTGGGTTCCAAGGAAATTAATGTTTTCAAAGCTTGTGAGTCTAAGATTTGTCTCGACAGCCCTAAGGTTTTTCCACATCTTTCTGACGCTACCCATGCTTTGAATATGCCACATATTCTGCTTCGTGTATGTATTCTTTTCAAATGCAATATGAACTAGTAATTAATATGTATATAGTTGTTAAAACATCGTTCGTTATCTTTTATTTCATCACTTTCATATTGACTTGCCATGCTGATAAGAGAAACAGAGTTAGTTTTCTCAGCGCATTAAATGATCGTGTGCCAACTAAGATGGAATATTAAGCTCCCCAGGGTATCCGTTTATTGCACTGTTTCATGATATATCTAATAACAAGTTCTCGAAAGTCAAGTCACGACCCGTGCACTTGACCTTATTCTCCGTTGCCTATTTATTTTGAATATCCTTATTGCATCAAAGATCTGTTATCACCTGATTCCTGCAATCTATGGTATTGAGCTTACATCTTTTCAAGCTTTCGATCAAAGTATGTTCAGCCTTTGACACACACCACCTCGATCAGACATACACCAACACACAACCACACCCCCCCCCCCCCCCCCCCACACACACACACACAAACGCAAACACCGCCACCTCGCAAACCCGATGCATGCCAAACTTCTACAAAACTATCCACGAATTTTGTAATATATGAGATTCTCGTGCTTGTGTGGTTTGTGTTTTATTTGAGGAATGTTCCGCAGGTGACACCGACGGTGGGAATACAGTGACACAGAACCGTGTTCGAATCTCTTCTGGGCTTGTTCGAGTTAAACGATCAAATTATTGGTTGAGTTGATGTGTGGTCACGTTTTTACATTCATCAAAGACAATATATAAAGAACTTGTTCAGTCAGACCCGTCCTCACATTCCTTTCATTTGTACAATCTTCAGCGCTCTACTGTCAATGTCTGGTAGCAGGATTTAATGTATTCATTAATTATGCTTCATATTAGTTCTGTGCTAAGTTATCCGTTCATCGCTTGGAATGTGATTTGTTGGGATTTTTTGACGTGCTGTATTTATGCACTCGTGAACAAATTCGAACAAAACGATTATCGATTAACATTTTCGAACTACCAAAATTAAGTCAGTATTTGTCCACTTTCCAAGAATATGATGTCCTGTAAAATCGTTGATTCTCATAAAATTATGTGTTTGTGTTGAACTCGGCTGCGTTCCGGACGAAATGTCAGTCCGCTTTTCTCCCCACAGTACTGTAGAATCTCATTCTTCGGAAAGAAATGCGAGGATATTGAATCTGAAAAGCTAGTTTCACTTTTTCGTGAATCGATTTTGATTTCAAAATATTTTATTCGTGAAATCTCGGCTAGTTGGTATACAAGGATATCACGATCCGATAGAGAAAAATCCGCATTTTGTGATTTCTCAAGTAAGCTCTGCTTGTAGACTGTCTGTGCAAATACATACACTATAGTTCACAGCTCGGATTGGAGTACCATTTTTATCCTCGATGCGTTTGACGAGTGAAATAATCCGCGCGGCCGACGAGATGATAAAATCGTACTCGAATCCAAGCAGTGAACTTTTGTATTTATTTGAATTGATTAAACTCAACCGATTTGTAAACGATAAGAACAAATAGTCAGTCATGGCTGATATGAGTGTGGAATACGATGTTGGGAGTGAAATACCATTTTCGGCGAGTGGAGTGGGCGTGGGAATACAATTTGTTTTGGGGGAAGAAAAACGAACGAAAACAATCGAAAGTAAGTCGTAACCCGTGAGATAAGGGATACAACTTACTTCCGATATGTAGAAATCCGTACTGCGTGAACATACAAGAAGTGAAGATTTTATCTCTTGCCCAATAATATCATCAAATAAAGAGGTTTGACACACGTGATCTACAGTTAAACCTGTGTATTCTGATTGATATCACCTTTAAGTTCACATATATAAAACAATGACCGAACGCTGTCGTATTTCTCATGTTTAAAAAAATCTCTCTCTTCTCAAAATAAAACAGCAGCGAAACAGAGGCCTTGTGGTTTGCTGTTTTTGTTGGTGTGTACAAAGACCTCAAAACGCTGTCTTAATATTAATTTCCTTTCATGTGTATACCCAGTGAAAACAGTTGGAAATATTGCCTCGTTAATGCAAACAGGAAGAATTCAAAATGAGACTTTCTCCTAATGATCTTTGACAAACCTAGCTTTCGATCAACAAATAATATGCTTATGGCAGAAATATCGCGTCGTTGTAATTTTCTCGACATTGAGCATGATGCCTTCTTTTACGTTGCAAGTTAGCTAATCAAACTTCATGGCTTATGATGAGCAATATAGATAGATACGCTTGTCCATTTATCAATATGCAACGCGTCTTCACATTGGCTAAAGTGGAATAAATAAATCGAAATGACGTCTGCTATTCCAAAACATGCAAATGATAAGATCTCCCGCTGTTCTTTCGCGATTGTCGGACGTACCATGTCTGGGATCTAAGATTAACAATTTACTCGACTGGCTAACATAGACGTGGGGAAACTCCGATTAGATTCCTAAGCTATCTTCAACTAATATTACGCGGCTGGGCAAATTCGTTACCCCAAGTACCATTCAGGGTGCATACAGATTTAATCCTTTGAACCGGAGCGGCCGCTTTTCCGGGCCAGAAGCATGATACGTCATAATTTCCTTACGTAGGATGGCTGCTGTGTGAATGTTTGGCGTAGACCAATTACTATTTTCAACGTGCAGACCCACAAATAATAAATGTGGACTCTTCAAGTTGCTGTCATTGAACTGACATGGGAGATACCACTAGGTTTAAAGGGTTAATACCTAGATGTTGGTTATAAGCCCTTCGGCTGTGATAGTAAATATCCATGTATCTCAGATGTTGCCCGATATAACTTATAATATTACAGAAAAGGCCCAATTCTTAAAATTTACCGCGGGCAACATTGGAATCATTTTACTGACTGCATTAAGGCATCCCAGCACTCTACTCGATGCGATTAGAAAAGCAGTGCGATAAAATAGTAATTGAAACATTTTATATTTCACAATTTCCACATGGTGTGATGAATCTAAGTGGAAGCTTGCTGTCGAATAAGAACAAACGGAAATTCAAAAAAGTTAATATTGTCCAAAGTAAAACACACAATCTAGTCAATATAGTTTTGACTCAACGATTCGTTGCATCAAAATTATAATCCATTATTTTTGTTTTTTTTCTGTTTCACTGTGCATATTGGTCTCTGTGTAGTTGGTTTCCTTGTACAGCACGGCAAAAATTAGAGATATTGCATTGTATTGAATTTGTGAACTGAAATGAAAAGTGGTTAATTATTAGTTCATTGCGCAACGTTCGCATAGTGCTTGGTGCGTTGAGGCATTTACTTCTGTTAATTATGGATAATATTCAGCACCACAGTACAGTCGCCGTGGACTGGTCACTTTCCACGGGTGCACAATACTTCCAGGGACGCAGTAATATTAGATTCCAGACATTAATGATAGGACGCAATAATATTAGATTCCATACATCAATGATAGGAATAATCATCAACAATTTAATTAATGAAGCAAAGGGTAGAAACCGGTGGTTCATTAAATAACATTTTGCTGATGATGACTTTTATTACGTGGTAAACGCGTGCGTTGACATCATTGCCCATCCGTGTTTTACGACCAGTCCACGGCGACTGTCCTGTAATCTATGCAGTTTGTTTCATTTTCACACCAAGATCTGGGTATCTTCAAGAAAATCAATAAAGTAATCTATGTTTACTTGACTATCTCAAGCGTCTCCTCCGAACACTTTTTGTATACCTCTGTCACCAGATTATTCGTGTTTTTAAAGTTTCAATTGGTATTACACGACCCAGGTGCAACAGACGGGTTTTTTATTTTTACCACCTCACTCATTTCTCTTAGATTTTCTGAATTATATTTCCGGTCTATATTTCGAAGGAGGTAAGACAGGAAACCTAAATTTCGATCTCTGGGTTTAATAGAATTCACTAAATATGGAATTGCATCATGACACGACCGGACATAACGTCTTGACCGAGTTAGTCCCCCGCGAAAGCGCTTGTCAGGTAATCGTTTTCTTCGCAGCTTCGCGGATGTGACATTGAAGACAACCAAAGACCTATAGTTATTGTACGGACGCATGTGCAACGGGGTATGTGTTGTTTTAACCCTTTACCTAACATGAAAAGCAGACGACACTTGCAAAAAAATTCTTGAATAACTAATTTTTTTCGTTTTTTGTCTCAAAAACATAGGTTATGACCCCTCGTTGGAACGAGCTCGACGAGCTCGTTCCAACGAGGGGTCATAACCTATGTTTTTGAGACAAATAATGAAAATATTTTGAAAATTAATTGGCGATTTTTGAGAATAGCGCTGGCCGGTTTTTGCCGTTACGTTGGGTAAAGGGTTAATGGGAAATGGGGTATACTATATATATATAATTTTCGTCATTGGAAGAGATTTACGGGAAAGTTAACTCCCCTTAATTTTTCTAAAGTTGTCAGAAGATTTAACACTAAGTCCATGGGAGTTTCATATAAAAATTGAAATTTCTAAATGTTAGTTGTATCGTCGATGTACGCCTCATTATACAAACTTAAAGCATTTTACTCTAGAATAGTATAAAAAAAACATAGGGGCATTTTACAATGTTTTCCCCAGTCAGTTTGATCGTTTCACTATTATTTTCTGCTTAAACCCATTTAAAGATAAGAAAACGGCGCTTTCACTAGCTTTTGATTTTCTGTGACTTTTTTCTATTCATTATATCAACAGTGTGCGCATCGTGACATGTATCATTTTTCTTTAATATATAAGTCCAGAAGGTGCGATTTGCTATTTGATTTCCTGGGAAGAGTAAAAACTATTAAATTACTGTAGAACACATTCGCTAAACAAAGAGCCAAGGAGGACAGTTACGTAGTTCCTTCTAATTAGCTTGCCATAAAAAGCCAAGTTACCTTTTGTAACTTTTAATAAACGAAAACAACAGATAACACTGAGAGTTGTCTGTTGCTTCTGTTTATTAAAAGTAACACAAGGAAACGTCGCTTTATATTCTGCTGATGTCATGGGGTGTTTTCTCAACAATTACATGTTTCCTAATTGGACATCCCTCGACCACCCAACAATTTCAGGGGAGATAACGTTACCGAAAGTCGATTTTCATCATGATGAGATAATTCAGGGATGCCAAGCGTCAGCGTCTTCACATGGAAACCAGTTAGAAACGGAATTATGAAAAAAAGATATATTGCGCATAAGAAGATTTTACCACAAAGTGAGATCAACAGCAGAATCCAAGTCATTGAAAATTGTCAACGGATGCTGAATCCTGCGAAGATCGATGTAAAGGTGTGTTCGCACTGTGAGATAACAATGCACCTGGTGACCACGACCCCCATATCTTTCCTGAACAGACTTGATTTAAACGAAATACAAGGAGCTGGCTGGATGATAACGCGACCGTATAAGTCAGAAAGTTTTGTTGCTTGCGTGACAACAATTTTACTTGAAAATGAAGGGAACATTCTGTGGATGTTGCTGTTCCCGTTCGTGAGAAATGGATAAAGAATTTCCCTAGCCGGTTAAAGTAAGGGTATCATCAGCTGCATTTAAGGAAAGTATTTTTGTTCATGATTCACTTGGAAATATTGTTTTGACTCTAACGGTATTTTAATTTATAACCGATATGTTAGCACATTCCATCTAGCGCTCTATACAAACATCATCAAAAAAGTTTTATGGACACAACATCAGACAACACCTGGACAAAAGTTCTTGTATAACTACATCATTTTCGACTAACAACAGAGCTTATCGATCTCTTTGGAAAGATGAGCCACAAAATATGTTTCTTGGCGCAAACCTTGAACAAAATAATATGATTTGAATGGCGAGTTTTGTGACTACCATCGGTGAGATATGCCCATTACGTTAGGTATAGAGGTTGAAGATATAACAAGCACGCTCGGGAGGGTGGGGAGCGGGTGTGCTAAAGAAGGGGTTGGGGGAGGGGGGGGGGGTAAAACCCGCAATACTTTTTCCAGTCGGGAAATTTTCGTCTTGCTTGGAGTCTAAGATTCGCTCTGCCTACTAATAATGTACTCTCTTACAAGACGGGATTTGATACTTGAACTTATGTCATACATACTGTCGTTCATACAAATTGTCGCCTGAGTGCTAGAATGTCCTATGTCCCTTTGGGGACATAGGACATTCTAGCACTCAGGCGACGAAATGGCGGTCTGTGACACCCGCTTTGGGCTATTGAAGTAGCCAAGCAGTGCTGTTTGGAGTACTGGTATTTATTTATTTATTTGTTGGTGTTTAAGGTCACATGCTTGTGCACAATGGCTAATCGTGACCGTGACAGTTTTATGGGTGGAGGAAGCCGGAGTACCCGGAGAAAACCACCGGGCATCGACGAGCAACTGTCAGCTCCTCAACATTCTAACTCTGTTCAAGCTCCGCTCATTTCAAGTTCCGCTCAATCACCGGTTCAAGACATGTGCACCATCGACGTGCAGTACGCCTTAGTACACTGCGTCATCGTGCCCCCATGTGGGGTAAAGTGCCTTGCCCAAGAACACAACGCGGGTCGTCTCGGACGAGAATCGAACTCGGGACCTCTAGCATAGAAGTCCAACAGTCTACCACTGAGCCACCTCGCTCCCCTGGAGTATTGGCATGGTACATGATAATTACATAAGACGCTGCGTCACGGCTACTACGTGTATTTATTTATTTGGCTTTAGCGACACTTTCGACAGCCAGGGCCACCTCTTGTCGGACAATGTTATGGGTGGAGGAAGCCGGAGTACCAGGAGACAACCACCGAGCAACTCTCAGGCTCCACAACATACTAACTCCACACAAGCAGGGTGAGCATTGGTTGAAGACAAGTGCACCATCGACGTGCAGTACGCCTTAGTACACAACGCACAGTGCACCTACGTGGGCAATGGGGTGAAGTGTCTTGCCCAATGACACAACGCAGTTGCCACCTGCTGACACAACGCAGTTGCCGCAGGTTTTCAAGGATGTCTTGAGATTTGTACTATAATCCTTGATCAAATACTTAGAATATTAGACTGCATTACTTCAACTCTGTACCCAACGTAACTGCCTAAAAGGCCAGCGCTGTTCACAAAAACACCATTCAATTTTCATTATATTTTCGTTCTTTGTCTCAAAAACATAGCGTATGGCCCTCATTGGAACGAGTTCGTTGAGCTCGTTCCAATGAGTGGTCATAAGCTATATTTTTGTTGCCAAAAAACTGAAAAAATTAGTTATTCAAGAATTTTGTATGCATGTGTCATCTGTCTTTCGTGTAAGGTAAAGGGTTAATAATTATGCAAGCTGGCGTCAATTATCGAAACAGTCAAGGTACTATTTGCATTGCGGAGCGTCATTGCAGTTTGCCGAGGTCATTCTCCTTCGATTATTGAGTGTAACTCTTATTTTCCAACACTGTTTTCTGAAATGATATTTATGTTTTTCGTGACGGAAATCCACACGGTGACAGAAGCCTGAGTACCCGTAGTGAATCCCCAAATAGAGACTAAGCTTGATCGCGATTTTTATTTGATGAAGGCTACTGTACTGTGAACATACCGGTGGCCTATTCGTGGTACACGCGCCTTCAAACAATTTGAACTGAAACTATCCCTTGACGGGAATTTCGTTCGGGATCCATTCGGGGGTTTCCTTTCAGATACAATTATTCAGCCAATCCCACAACGGCGCTCTCGCGCGAACAAGGCACGTAGTTAAAGTACTGCTCAATCCTCGAGGACACAAAACACGTACTTGTGGTGGCTATCTGTCTATATTAGACCCAACAATAATCATAATTTGGCCATTCGCTGATTTATGCCGGTTCTTGTTTAATAAGGCATTGATTACCCTAGGGCTTCAAAATGTTGCTCCCTTCCCAGCACCTTCAATCCTCCAAATACCCAGAAATGAACTGTGTCTTGCTATCCAGTACTTCTCTTTTCCAAATTTCACTTTACAGCAGACTAACCCTCTCATTTCAATCACACAGTAACCAAGTGGCCATCATTTCTCATTCCATTTCATCATTATACTCCTGGTGAATCCTGTTTTGTCAGACTGATATTGCGAACACCCCAAAGTCTCCATTACTCCCAAATTAAACATTTTGCAATCCTTGTTACCGTCTTTCCTAATCGTCACCCCCCCCCCCCCCCGAAAGCTCTTGCGAACTCGACCTCATTTTGAACTGCAGTGACATCCAAAAGTTTCAACCAGGTACTCCTCAAATGCTGTTTTCTCCTTATGACGCAGGCCGCTCAAAGACCCCTTTCCTCTAACCCCTTCTCACCAACTTCGGTTACAGTCCTCCGTGTTTCTCGCCCTGGCGTGTCGTTTATCTCCCCAAGTTTTTCCGAACGTCGCCCTGACGAGTCTTGCACCCTTCTAGGAAAGAGTACTATATTGAATGGTTTTCCGTTAACTCTTTTACATGCCCAAACCAACTCATCTTGAGACATAATCCCAAATATTCTGGAACGTTTTTTACACCACCGGCTGTCAGCGAGAATAACTAAGTAATTCAGGTAACGCAGTTTCATCATATCTATCGTGTCCTTCATCCTCATCCATTCTCGATGAAAAGCTCTAAAAGATAGATGGTGGAGCGTTGCTATCCCCGGTCATTAAAGCAAAGTGCACAGTACAAAGCAAGGCGCAATATTCAGCCTGGTGCGTATTATTATCAAAATCAGAGTTGTTGAATAAATCGGAGGAGTAGGAAAGTAAAGACGCTCATTGCGAGGCAGTAACCTGGAGGAGCTGATGTGATGAGACGCTTAAATAACCATTAGAGTCAAGACAATACGCTCATGGGGTGTTAGCATCTGATAAGTTGTCTTGCTTGAGGATTGTTTACAGCTCGAGCTTACCCAAACTCCCAGCTGGTGACATGAATAGCCATTGCACTTCCACTTACTGGTATCAATGAGAAGGGTACTGCAGGGTACACAATTTGTCATGCATTGTCATGATAATAATAATAGTAATTTACAGTACAGCCGCCGTGAAATAGTCAAAATCCACGCCGTGTTGCACACGGGCGCTTTTCGCAATAAATGATGAATAATCAACAGAGTTTTCAGCAAATTCTCAATGAAAGAAGCACCAAATCGTACCCGGTGCTTCATTCATTGAGAAGTTTTTGCGATTCGATTGTTTTTTGTCGGAGATTCAGTGTTAGTGCATGCGTGGAAATATTGCCCACGCGTGGATTCTGACCTTTCCACGACGACTGTATTGTATGCCAAGTTCAATATTTAAAACGTTTAACCCTTTACCTGACGAATCGCCCGCATCTGCCCGCGTAATATGCAAATTGAGCAGTTAAAAAAAATTAATTTTTCGAAATATTTTAACAAAACCATATTATGTGACCCCTCGTTGGAACGAGCTCGTCGAGCTCGTTCCAACGAGGGGTCACATGATATGGTTTTGTTGAAATATTTTGAAAAATTAAGAAAAATGTTATTTAAAATAATAAATTTTGATATCGTCTGCGTTGGGTAAAGGGTTAATAATAATAAAGTCGTGTAGCTTTTCAAAAATTAGTTTGTTGAAGCTTTGCTTGTGCCCAATGCATCCGTTTAGCTGTATATTTGTGTCAATAAAGTGGTTTATCTGACGCAACGTGTAGGTTCTCACTCAGCTAAAAAGTGAGAAATGGAACAATAGTGGTAAGTTTTGTTTCGCGAGCACCACACACACACACAAAGAGGGGATAAACGAAGATGTTTTTTAAGAGGCAATTGTTGAGGTTGTTGCAGGATAAACGCAATCGGCAGCGAAGTATTTGTGCTTGGCACTATTTGTCCTGGAAAAGAAACTACTACGAAAAAGTATTTTTGTTTCTGTTTAGGTAGCTTGAGAACTTAGGTAACGAGTTGTTGATTTTGGTCATGTTGGGGTAGGTTATTTCAGAGACGTGTTGTGCAAGGCAATAATGACATTGTGCGTGACTGGTTCGACAGAAGAGTACCGTTAAGTCTTCAATGCGATGGAACTCAAATCTAGGCGGTGCGGTCAGTGTTGGGGATCAGAAAGGAAGAATATCCCGGGATTAATTTATAATACATTTAAAAAAAACTGTTTCAAATTGTACTTCTCTCTGCGAGTTTCTGCTGACACTTCCAGTTGCTCCGTTTACAATTCTCGCAGCCTCAGGTTGTATATGTTCAAGATCCTCATTCTCAGTGATAGTGCAATTACCCAAAATTGGGCTAGAGAATTCAATCAAGGAACGAATTAAGGCAGAATTTTTTTTTTCCAATGTTTTTCTTGCAATGATAAGCTTGTGTTGTTTAAGAAACCACTTCCTTTTCACGCATTCGTTGTAATTCCCAAGATGGTCTCTCTACGGGAACCGCAGTCATTGTGTTTGATACCTGAGAGTTTATGGGAGTTTGCTTCGCTGACCTCTATGTTCCACATCCGGACAGTAGGGAGTGTAGACTTATTTCGTTTGCGTGTTATAATCATTGATTCTGTTTTCTTAGAATCGAAGTCTTCCAACCACTGACGTGTCCATTGCTTGTTTGTATGGTATACACCTGGAACTTAATTAAGCACTCCCTGTTTTTTTTTCGTAGTGGTGTTAATAGAAACTGTTATTACTTTCATGCTATCTTTCAGATGGCCAAAAGTGATTGTTTGCGGAAAGAATGGTCTATTAACAAATGAAAGCCAACACAATAATGAAAATATGCAGTATTTTAATGGCGCTAATATGTCACCAATGTTTTTGATGGAAAAATGTTCTCTCGACACGTATGGTGCTGGAACGGTCCATGATGATACAATGCCGGTAATTACTGACAAAAATGTAACCAGTGATCTCCTGAACAGAATAGCAGTGTCTGGCATGAGTAGCGAGCGTATCCTCCACGTGCCCGGATGACAGCCTGATCCTTTGCTTGTACGCGACGTCCAAGGAAGTCCCAGATTAGTTCTATGGAGTTCTTGGCTGATTGCAGGCCAAGGTAGTGTTGGAAGAGCGTTGTTCCGAAGGAATGCTCTCACAGCATGGGAGCGATGTGGCCTTGCATTCTCGTCCATGAATGCAGAGCGAGTAGCCAACGGGTGGTTGTCAAAATGAGGCACGACAACAGGATTGAGAATGAGAATATCCCGGATGTACTGATGGCCACTGAGATTCCCACGTACAGTCACCATATTAAGTTTACAATCATGAGAGAGGCATCCCCAGATCATTACTGATCCTCCACCATAAGGAACAGTAGGTCTGATGTTCCTGGACACAGTAGCAATATTTCTATGCCTCCACACTCTCATGCGGCCATCTGTGACGTGAAGCATGAACCTACCCTTGTCTGACCAATGGACTCTCCTCCACGTCCTGAGATTCCAATGTTGTCGTGCCGTACACCACTCCAAACGTCGTATGTGATGCTGATCGGACAGAGCTGGACGCTTGATGACCCTTCTGGACATCATACCCAGTGCTTTGGGGCGATTTCGGACAGTTCTGTTGCACAAACGCCTTTGGGGAGCCAAAGGCGTTTCAAAACCCCACTTGAAGCAAAGGGTTCACGCCTAACGAGGCGTGCCAGACTCCGATCTTCCCACCCGAGGAGAGGTCTTTGGGGTTGTCCAGGCCTTGGTCGGTCCTTAACATTGTTGGTTTGTTGATGTTTTCGGACAAGTATGCTGATGACAGAATGGCTGTAGCCAAGTTGCCTTCCAATAGCTTTGAATGGCATTCCTGTTGCATACATGCCAACGACTTGCCATCTTAGTGCCTCTGACAGTCGCCTTCTTGCCATGTGAACATTTATTGATAAAGGAAGTGACACATTTTCTGGTTTTATTCCCAGATATTTCATGTGGATGATAGTGTTTTTGTGACATTCGTGGGAAGTATGCTTCACGTGGTCGAGGGGGATGTGTTTGGGGTACGCTATCAACCAGAAACATCATGTTTCAATAGATGAAATGTACTGCAAGACAAAGCAATCATTAAAACATAATAATCAGGAACAGCAACTTCGTGAAATATTTCAGGGGGTGCTTAATTAAGTCCCAGGTCTATATATACTGAGTGAAAAAAGAAAGTATAATAGAAACAAATGTGCAAAATAGCATAAAGGATGAAATATAATAGTTCTAATTTTGCATGTTTGTGGACTAGAAGTCGTGCAAAGAGTTTAATGGCATGTTGTTGTTGTCCACCCAACCGTATACAATTTTGCTACGGATTTCAAAATAGCACGTGCTACCCCAGAATGTCAAATTGAATGGGTGAGCGACGATTTTCTTTGTGCTATGTTGTGCTAGGGGGCCTGGGTTATTGAGAAAACACGCTAGATTTTGTCTTCCGACATTTTAAAAAATGCCAAGGTTAACCGAAAATCAGAGGTTACGTGTCATTGGTATGCATGAGGCTGGGATACCTCCAGATGAGCTCGGTGCTAAGTTCGGAGTCACTGAGGCCACTACTTACCGTCTCATTGGAAGGTATAGAACCACTGGATCTACTGTCGACCGACCGAGTTAAGGTCGACCAAAAGTTACGACCGACACTTCAGGACGTCTTCCGGTGACGAGGACAGCAGCAATTACTCCTGGTAGAACTAACAATAGAATCAGTGCACAAGCTGTCCACAACAGAGTCGCTGAACACGGCACCCGAATTAGGGGTCCATACCACGGACCAATCCTTACTCAACGTCATCGTACCGTCAGAATGGAATGGGTACGTCAGCGTGTTCGCTGGACTCAGCAGCGTTGGAGCACAGTTCTTTTTAGTGATGAATCACGATTTTGTCTACGCGCTGATGGTAGGGCAAGAGTGTATCGCCGCCGAGGAGAACGGTTCTCTGATGCTTGCGTGTGGGAATGCGACCATTTCGGCGGGGTGGTGTAATGGTTTGGGCAGGAATTTCCTTGCACCATCGGACGCAGCTGATCTTCATCGATGGTAATCTGAATGGACAGCGATATAGGGACGGAATTCTTAACGCTGTTGTTGTCCTGTTGTTCAACGCTAACGTCGGATTGCAGTTATTCCAGCAAGACAATGCCCGATGTCACGTGGTGCGTATCTGTCGTGACTTCCTTGAGGAGCAGAGCATCGAACTTCTTCCCTGGCCCCCACTTTCGCCAAATTTGTTGCCAATCGAGCATCTTTGTGATCAATTGGACCGTCGGGTACGACTTCATGATCTTCAGACATAAGGCGATTTACGTTATGTTCTAAGGCAGGAGTGGAATGCAATACCACAGGGTGACATGCAGAGACTTATCAGGTCCATGCACCGTCGATGTCTTGCCATCCAAGAGGCAAACGGTGGACATACACGCTATTGACTGCATGTGTGAACTTTTCATTTCACCCCTTGTCTGAATTGCGACGTCCTGACGTGACGCTGGCAACAGTATCAACATAAAATTATGCAAATTCATACAACTAGACTCGAAATATGAACTTACAATAATTTGTTTGGGATTAAAGTCGATAATATATATATCTTTCTGGAATTGTTATTTCTGACATCAGCGATCACTTTGCAACGTTTTGCATCGGTAACTCGGAAGAACAACTTGCGCACCCTACCAAAATTCATGAACGCTCGTTCAAGAAAGAGAACATCGATCGCTTTAAAAGACTCTTATTAGGCAGTGATTTTTCTAGCGTCTTCGGCGCTTCCGATACCACCTGGGCATACGACCTATTTTTGAACACCTTTTATAAACATTCAATGAAGCTTTCCCATTAACAGCAACATCAGTTCCCTCGAAATATATTAAACGCTCGCCCTGGATGACAGCTGGACTATTACAGTCTTCTCTACATAAACAAAAAATGTTCTCCAAAAAGCTAAAATCTTCAACAGCTCAAAATACTACAGCCTACAAGCAGTACTGTCAAATCTTCAATCGGATCAAACGGGCGAGCAAATCAGATTATTACCATAATATTTTGCTGGAAAATACAAATAACCTTAAAAAGTCGTGGGAAATCCTACGTAAAGCAATTAATAAATCAGACCGAAAAATTGATTCACCCGATACTTTTTTTGATGGTGATACTCTTGTAACGGATCCCAAAATCATTGCCGATAAATTCAATACATTCTTCGCAAACATTGGAAAATCAGTAGGTGAACAAGTGTCCGATACGAACATCCATTTTTCACACTATATGAAGCAAAGTAACGGAAACTCATTATTTCTGACCCCAACGAATACTCAGGAAGTTATTAATAACATTTCTAAGTTGTCCTCGAAACCAACAAGGGATCAGGGCGAACTGTCCACGAAACTCCTTAAAGCAGTCGCTTATGAAGTTGCCAGTCCATTAACACACATCATTAATACTTCATTCTCATCTGGCCACGTGCCATTCAAAATGAAAATAGCCAAAGTCATACCAATCTTCAAGTCTGGTGATCCTCAAATCTTTAACAACTATCGCCCTATCAGTATCCTACCCACGTTCTCAAAAGTACTTGAGAAATTAATGTTCAAAAGACTAGTGGAGTTCATTGATAAAAGTAATATCTTATACAGGAACCAGTTTGGCTTCAGAATAAAGCATTCGGCTGTCCACCCCATATTGCATTTACTGAATAGCGTGGTAACTGAAAATGAAAAACCAACAAAGAACTGCACCCTTTCTATATTCTTAGACTTCTCGAAACCATTCGACAGCATTGACCACCCAATCTTACTCCAGAAACTTGAATACTATGGTATTAGAGGTATAACCCACCAGTGGTTTCAAAATTATTTAACCGACCGATGCTAATTTATCTCGTTCTCTAATATTGTTTCAGAAACTTAACCATAAACACCGGTGTACCTCAAGGCTCTAACCTTGGTCCTATTCTATTTTTGCTGTACATTAACGATATTAGCAACTCCACTGTGCTTAATCTACTTTCCTTTGCCGATGATACCACGGCATATAGATCAGGAAACAACCTTGACATACCTACAGACAATGTAAATTCCGAATGAGACAAAATAAATCACTGGCGTTCTGCCAACAAATTAGCCCTCTACCCCACTAAAACTAAATATATGCTTCTTCACCCACAAAATGATTTATATAGGGTAAACAACGTTGAATTATCTCTGAATAATACAAATATTGAGGCCGTTGGGAACGACCAAGATCAGGCCGCTCTAAAGTTCCTCGGTGTGTATATAGATGAAAATATGAAATTTCGCAGTATGTTCAAGAATGGCAAGTGCAATTTTTGCCCTAAATAGGGCAAAGAAATTTCTCCCCGCAAAGGCAATGAAAACTTTGTACTTTTCATTGATCTACTGTCATCTCATATATGGTATTCAGGTTTGGGGTCATTCGACCTACACCAACAGAATTTTCAAGCTGCAAAAAAGAGCCGCCCGAATCATAACTAGGAAGGTATATAACTCGCACACAGACCCTCTTTTCGGAGATTGTGGCATTCTGAAATTTAAAGATCTCTACAGTCTTCACTTCTCCCTCTTTATGCATGACTGGATGAACAAAAAACTTCCTATGTCATTCGATAACCCCTTTCCGATCTACAGAAACCCTTCAGGGATGAATACAAGGCAGACTGGTAAAATAGAAACACACAAACCAAGAACTCAATTTTCTGCTGAATTGCCGTTCCACTCCTTCCCAAGAATTTGGAATAGTATAGACCCTCTAACTCAGCAATATAGTAGACTCAAGTTCAAAAAATCATTAACGCATAAAATTTTAAGTACTTATTCCAGCCCAAACTTCAAGTGCGACAACCTAGCCTGTCCCGATTGTATCAGCCATCAAACCTCTCTGGTATCTCATCCTCCTCCCAGCATATGACCTACTGATCCCATCTAGCCTCATGATTCATAAACAAACTATTAAATATTCCTGTCTTTGAAAAGAACGTTTGTTACACTGATGCCAAACCGTGTTGATATTTTTTTATGGGAATGGCAGAAAGACAGCAATTTAGGCTATGCTATTTCCATGCTGTGTACTAGGTTATGTTCTTGTAGATTGTAATGTTATGTTGTTAATGTACTAGTATACTGCAGAATAAAGAATTATCATATATCTCTCTCTGAGAAATTTGACCAGGAAAAGGGTCTTAGATGGGTCTCGATCGCGTCTGGCGCCGCACCTTTAGCCCACGCAACTATATCTCTGCATTTATTTGTAGGGTGTAAGACAATACCGTGCCTCGACCGATTCAGGTAAAACTTGACACCTACCGGTAATTTGACTAAAAAAGAGCCATAGGATGGGTCTTCATCGCGTTTGACGTAGCATTAACCATTCACCCAAAAAAGCTCCGTGCAAAGTACGACTTCCTCGTGCCTTGGCCGATCTAGACAAAAATCGCCACCCAGGAATAATTTGTCCAGGAGAGGGAGCTCCTCTGGTGGACATGGAATTGGCACGATCATGTCCGATAGGGCATTTTGACGTTAAACCTTCAACCTGCGAGACACTTTACAGTTCTCTCTACGTTGTTTTATACAAGAATGCTAGAGATGGGTGGAGGGGGCTAGGGGTGCTTCAGCCCCCCCCCCCCCCACCTCCACTTTTTTCGCCGAGTATGTTCCTTAAAAGCGATCTGTACGGCCTCTTTCGCCAATTAACAACACTTGTTTTGGGTAATCCTTGTAACAAAGTAACAAATTATGGCAAACTTGAATTATTTTTCGGCTTTGTATGATTTCGTTTGACTTGGATAATCATCAGATACCCAATTTTGTGTATCGGGCTCCCGGGGATGTGTACTGTAAGATCCCACCGTGCCTCGGCTGATTTAGGTAAAACTTGACACCTCTGGAAAGATCACTAGGATAGGTCTCGACCGCGTCTGACGTCGCATTAACCCTTCACCCAAAGCAAAGCAGTGCCCTGCAAAGTAAGACTCCGTCGCGCCTTGACACATCGAGACACAATTTGGCAACTAGGAGTAATTGACAGGGAAAGCGACATAAGATGGATCCCGAATGCGCCCAACATCGTGTTAGACCTTCAACTTGTGCAACAACGGGTATTGTTCGTCTCACCGTGCCCCAGCCGATCAAGACAAAATTTGGCACCCAGAGGTAGCTTGACCAGGAGAGGGACATGAAACGGTCCCTATCACATCCTATAGGACATTTTGACTTTAACCCTTTACCTAACGAGTCGCCAGCAAAGGCCCACGTAATATGCAAATTGGGCAAATGAAAACATTAAATTTTTCAAAATAGTTCAACAAAACCATTGAGCTCGTTCCAATGAGGGGTCACACGATATGGTTTTGTAGAAATTTTTTGAACTATTTAAAAAAATGATATTTAAAATAATAAATTTTGATATCGTCTGCGTTGGGTAAAGGGTTAACCCTTCAGCATGTGTGACCGAGGTAGAGCTCTCTCTACGTTTGTTTGTGAGCTTTGGGCTCTTCTGTACCGCAATCTATCAACTCTAAATTTAGCATCTATGGCTAATTTGAACAAGAAAAGGACTTCAGAGGAGTTCCACACGTCGCCTTAACCCTTTAACCATAGCTGCACTGGGATGCACTGCTACATTTTCAGAGATGTGGTGTTAAAAATGGTTAAGATGGGGTTATTTTGTATCAGGGGTAACATGATCTAGGTGAAAGTTACATACAACATCACGTTAATCCTTCAACCATAGTAACGTGGGCGTGCACTCCTGCATTTTCAGAGATATTCAGCTGAAATCCAGCATCTAAGGTTATTTTATTTTCAGAAGTAAGATGAACAGGATTAATTGGGCAGGGTGAATGTTACGTGCGTCATCGAGTTAACCCTTCAATCGTAGGACCGCGACAGTGCTGTCCTGTATTTTCAGAGATACAATGAAAGGAAATCTGGCACGTATAGATAATTTTTTTTTTACGGAGTAACATGGACACCGTTAATTGTCTGTGAGGGGTCGCATTAACCCTTTACCTAACGTAACGGCCAAAAACGGCCAGCGCTATTCTCAAAAATCGCCAATTAATTTCCATTATTTTTTTTTTCATTTTTTGTCTCAAGAACATAGGTTATGACCCCTCGTTGGAACGAGCTCGTCGAGCTCGTTCCAACGAGGGGTCATAACCTATGTTTTTGAGACAAAAAATGAAAAAAAATAGTTATTCAAGAATTATTTTTGCAAGTGTCGTCTGCTTTTCAGGTTAGGTAAAGGGTTAACCCATCAACAATTTAACGCTTCACCCAGAGCAATTCTGGGTTGATTTTCTAAATTTTTAGAGGCATCGAGCTGAAATTATTATTTTTCTTTAATCTTATTTGTTTTACAAAGATTGGCGAACAAGTTATGCAACTTAGGTTTAACTTTTTTAGGAATTATACGGGCTGCTGTTGCATGAATCATTCAACCGCAGCAACCCAGGGATATACTCCTACATTTTCAAAGACACATTGAGCTGAAAATTGACACCTAGCAGCATTTTGTATTCAATAGTAACATGGGCAGAGTGCATTGCAGCGTCATATTAATTCTGCAACCATTTACACTTCAACCAGAACAATAACGTTTTGCACAATTACTTTCTCAGAGACGGCGATCTGATATTTGGTACCTAGGTACATTTTCTGTCAGGAGTACGCTTAGTAGGGGCAATTTTACGTGCGACGTTAAACTAAACTTTTAACCCGAGCAACGTCGGTGCATGCGCTAGTAACAAATAATCCCTTAACACATTAACATTGATAGAAGTGAAAGCATTCAAACAATGGGCGAAAGTTTGGAATGAATCCCCACCATTGCGAACTACTTTTGTAAAGTTGTAGTGTACGTTTTTCAGAAGGTGTCGTTTTGAACAAGAAATACAATGAACCTGTTATTGAACTTTCACAACAATGCCAATTCATGGCAGTAACAGGTGGAACAAAATCAATATGTCAAAAACTTCCAACCATGTATAAACTGTGATGTTTCTTTTACCGTCAGTTACTCACCACTTTGGCTTTTGTGTCTCGTGTTACACCGATTGAAAGCGTCAACTTGGATTAACGTGTGAGTGGAATGTTTAAAACAACAGTATGCTATTAAATATTCACTTACATGTTAATGCAAATGAAGGATTTTTAAAATGAAAATCGCGCTGAAACATACCCACGCAGCCACGAACATCCCCTCCGCCATAACGCTCAGACATACAGGTCGAAACATAAAAGTTTCACTCAGTCTCTCCACATTCAAAATCGTCCCACGGTTCCTTGTCTGGTGAGAACAATCAATTTGTCAGTCAGTTCTTGCCAGAATGTATTTGAAATGCGTATATGTTTGATTGCGAACACGTGAATACAATCATAGGAACAGGTGTGTTTTTATTGCATGTAAACATCACACACTCTTAGATCTGTATGAAATGTTTATTTACTATGGAGCAGCTTTTCGTTAATTATTCCATGTGGTTGTTCGAAAAGTTAATTAACGAGAACGGGATATGTATTTGAGGGTTGGCTTACATAGCTTTGGGGATTACCTAACCGCTTTAAACATGGCAGTGCATATGAATTTCGCACATCAGATTAAGCCTCTCCAGACAAAACCCTAATCAGCATACAAAAATAGAAAGCTTCGTTTGATCAGCACAAAATTAACCTTTGATCACCCTGAACCGACATTTCCCCTGACAGCAAATATTTTTGTACCTGTTGCAACAGAAATTTTATTTTTGGACCTATTTTGAAACTTTTTAGTCAAAGTGAATCCAAACAGAGTCATATTCATTGCGAACATGACACGTTGTGTTATCTGTTGAAGACATCGTCTTAAAGAAACAAAAATCCACTCCTCTCTCTCTCTCTCTCTCTCTCTCTCTCTCTCTCTCCCTGTGTGTGTGTGTGTATCTACACTCTTTCTGTTGCATTTGGTATCCATGCAGAAAAAGAAAAGATTGATATCCAGCAATAAGTACCGTTGAGTTGTATGGCTGAGACTTGGGGTGAGGAGGAAGGGGCTTTCGAACCCAACCATGTAACCCTTTATATAAGAACATCACAATCCTCTTACATGTTTTCGAAAATGGAAGCGGCTTGGAATTATGTTGATATATTACCCTAACGTGCCCTTATTGCCAGGAGGGTGCGTTATTTTCCAATAATCTACTGCTGGGTTTTTTTTCATCATAATTTGCACTACTGGTTTCTGCAATCCATAATCGTCACTGCGTAGTCTACACGCTTCCGACACTTTGTTTTACTTGTATGTAATCATTCAGGTCGAAATACAGACTCAGAAGCTGTAGTTTCTTCGCTTTAAAACATCCAAGAAGGTACTCTGCCTCCCCCATTCATCTAAACCTAATTACTTTGCTTTTTTGAGATTTACTATTCATTCGGTTGTATGTACCTTATTCACGAAGAACCAAAATTAGGCCACCGCAAAGCTTCGAAATTCTATTCGAAATCCCGTTTATTCGATTTGATTCGATTTCAGTTGTGCCGATTCGGAAATCTTCGAATTGTTGAGGTGTCATCACCACATACTAAATGTCTTCTCTCAGAGCCTTCTTTTATCTCCTGGAACTCTTCCTCTGCCATCAGGTCTCCAGTTTAGGAAACCTGATGACAGAGGAAGTGTTCCAGGAGATTCCGTTTTCGAAACTGGTTTGATTCTACATTACAGTCGCCGTGGACTGGTCGTAATTCACGCGTGTGCATTGATGTCTACGCATGCTTTTAACTGCAATAAAAATCATCATCAGAAATTTTTAATTCATGAAGCACCGAGTTGTACCTGGTGCTTCATTAATTAATTTTTTTGATGATTATTATTATAATTTTAGTGTTTGAAATCTAATGTTATTGCGTCCGTGGAAATATTGTCCACCCGCTGAAAATAACTAGTCCAAGGCATCTGTACTGTATTTCCGGAATATTCTGCATTTCTTGATTCACTTGTCCAAACAGACTAGTCGGCGTCGAATACGGCTCTTTTTTAAACAATATTTTCATTTCATCATTGAAATGGGTTTGGCGAACAGGCAATGCCTATATTAACACCGTACCCTACAAAATTACACATTTACAATGGTGCAAGTGCAACTGTACATAAAACAGAAACTGATCACATGAATTAGAAAGAAAGTACCACAGAATCTTATATATCCATTACCTAAAAGGTAGGGAGGCACTCTGGTACATAGATGAAGGTTTAATAGGCCAACAATACGCGTGTCCTTTTTGATGTACACTATCAAAAATCAGTCTCCAAGGGCAGATGACAAGGATTCATTTCCACTGGCTAATTAGTCACTCGAATCTCATTGTTTCCCTAATATATTCTTGTACCGCACTAAATATACTAGCATTTTCCAAAGCAGTTTTCTCTGGATCACCATATAACATTAGAGTGATATTATTGGTGTGGCCCAATTTTGTTAGAAGCGAATTTCTTTGTTCTGTACATAGAGGACACAATAATAAATAGTGTTCAGTGTCTTCATAAAAATGGCCACAGCTACAAGAAGCATTATCACTTATAAATCTATCAAATTTGTGTCCGTTTAAATCACTACAATTTAAACGCAACTTCGTGTGAAAGATTTGTACCCTTCTGCCTCCCACATAATAAAACCCAGGAACGACATTGTCGCTAATTGCAAGTTTCTTCTTAAATAGGTCTACGGAAGTACATTTCTGCACGTCTGCGGGTAGGCCGTTCCAAAGTTTTACCGCTGATGAGAACCTATTAGTGTTGCATTTAATTTCCCTTAGTAAGTTTGAAGATCTTAGCGGGTAATAGGTCAATTCTGATACAGGTCGCGGAATGAGCAGCCTAATGTAGTTTGGCACGTTTGTGAACATGATTTTATACAGAGCTACTAATTTGTGGCGTCGTCTGCGCTCTTTAAGAGGGATGAAACCCGATTCCCTATAAATAAGGCGATGACTTGCTCCCCGAGTTACCCCTATTATAGTTCATAAAGCATCCAAGAGCAGATTTTCTAGGAGTGTCGATTTGGTTTCCGTGCAACCATCCCATATAACATCGGAATAATCAAAAAGCGGTAGAATGAAATATTTACATAGAGTTTCCAATGCGTGTCTAGATAGTCTGTATTTTAGGCTTCTTAGGCAGTTTATCATGGGGCTGTCTTTATTTATAATACTCTCTATATGTGAATCCCATTGTCCCGCTTTTGAAAAGATCAGCCCAAGATGTTTATGGGTGTCCGTCTCTTCTATTTGCTGTCCTAGGCGGTAAAGATTGGGACGAAGCGTAGGGTTTACTTTACTTGAAAAGTACAATGATTCGGTCTTTAGTGGATTAAATAAGACCTGCAATGTGTTCGACCACTGAACAATTTTTCTCAGGTCATTATTCAAAACTTCTGCTGCTAAGTATGCATCTTCGATTACTAGATAAAGTGTAGTATCATCGGCATAAAGTCTAATATTAGACATAATATCTTTAACAATATCATTTATGTAAATATTAAACAGAAGAGGGCCTAAAACGAATCCTTGTGGTACACTAGCTTTAGTGATTTGATTTTTGGATTTCTCGCCATTTACGACTACATGCTGGGAGCGATTTGTTAGGTAGCATTTAAACCACGTGAGTAGGTTACCTCTTATTCCAATAGAGTCTAATTTATGAATTAATCCGTCGTGCCATACACTATCGAAAGCCTTACTTATATCACAGAATACCATTCTGACTTCTTAATGGTGTCCATATTGCTGGCAATATAGTTATCAATATCTATGCGTTGGTAAATTGTACTGTCACCCGGAATGAAGCCTGATTGTAAGGGTGTTAACAATCCGTTTTCAACCAAGAAGGAAAAAATGCGTCTGAAAATTACTTTTTCTAGAATTTTACTGACAGAACTTGTTAGAGAGACTGGCCGATAGTTTGCCTTGTCATTTACGGATAATTTCTTATGAATAGGCACAACACTAGCCATCTTCCATAAATTTGGGAACTCATTACGTGATAAGGACAGATTAAAAAGATAAGTTAGAAGGGGAGCTAACTATTGGGCACATGCCTTAATAATTCTGTTATTAATTAAATCTGGCCCACTAGCTGTCTGGGGGTCTACATTACTAATAACTGACATGACTTCCTCTTCGGAAATTACTATGGATTCAAGACTCATTTCACAACGTGGAATGGGTGGTAATTCTTTGTCACCAACTGAGTTAGCTTGACTAGCAAAATACGTATTTAATACGTCTGCAATCGATTTTGCTTCACTAATTATTTCCCCATTTTCTTCAAGTGGCGGAAAGAGTTCATTAGATAGATTGTGCTCTTTAGAGAAAGATTTAAGGGTCCCCCACCAATGTTTACTGCCAAAGTTACCAGATGATACATAAGTTTCAGTTTTAATATCGTATTCCGCTTTGGCTGTCCGTATGAGTGATATGGTTTCGTTTCTGTCATGCCTAAATCTAGCCCAGTCCTCTGTCCTATTTGTCTGTTTGGCTTTTTTTTTTTGTGTGATCGATCACGCACTCTCGTCATTTTTCGGATTGTTGAGTTCATCCATGGTTTATCATTCGGACGTACTACAATGGTTTTGTTTGGTATGTAGTTTTTAGCTGAGTCCATGATATACGATGTAAGGTTCTCTGTGGTATCATTTAAGTTTTCAGTAAAAAAGTCTTCCCACATAGTTTGAGCAAAATGTGCCCGTAATCCGTTTATATCCATATTACTATAATCCCAAATTTATCTTTTAAAGCAGGCAGTTTTACTTTTGGGGAATTGTATTGTAACAGCAGTAGCATGGTGATCACTACAGAAGGGAGGAATAATGGAACAATTTTCAGCTAGCATTGGACACGATACTAAAATTAGATCACGTAGACTGCAAGAGGGTTCAGGTACTCGCGTTGGGTCTTTGACAATTTGAGATAGGCTGTAATCGTTTTCCAGCTGCCTGATCCTTGGGTGTGTATTGTTGAGACAGTCAAAATTGAAGTCACCAACTATCACAAATTTCAGCGACATATCATTCCATGCCTTTTGGATAGATTTATCAATAAGACTCCAGTAATAATTATTGCCAGTGGGGGGAGGGGGGAGGGCCTGTATACAACTCCCAGTATAAATTTCTGGTTCTGACTTACGGCGCTTGAGTGGAGACTAGCAACACTTGCTTTTTTCAACGACTATAAGAAGATGAAATATCTAGAATTTGAAAGACGGTAAAATTCGATTCGAAATTCGATTCCATTCGACGTCTTCTTCCCGAATCGATTTGAGATTCGATTCGACTTGAAATTAGTAATGTTCAGGACACTAACCGGTGTCCAAGTTTTTGAAATGATATCACAAATGCACTGTAAGTAGAATCTTTAAAAATGGGAATTATCGCCCTGGTGCCCAATTCTTAGAGGAGTGTGGGTGGTCTAGAGATATAGAGTAAACGTATAGTGTTTTCAAGTAAAAAAAATATTCTACGAGCAGGATTAAGAATGAAACCGACGAGCCTCTGGCGAGTCGGTTTGATTCTTAATCCTACGAGTAAAATAATTTTTTTACTTGAAAGCACTATACGTTTATTTTGTTTATCCCATAAATCTTTTACAAAGAAGTTGCGGCAAAATCGTGCTGTTATTTGATACAAAACATAGCTCGAAGTGAGGAGTACATTGTCCATTTCGATCGACAAGAGAACAGTGTAAAAAATAAATAGGCGCAGTGATACATTTCTGTCTAAAAATAATTCCCCAACAAACGTCAGCTAAACTTGCAAAAATATTTTATTAAATGAGCAATCTGTATTCTTTTGTACTGGCATTGTGTAATGCTTTCAAACCTTTCAAAGAAAACAACAAATGAACTGTTAATTATGCTACATTACAACGCGTTCATGTTGCATTGAGTGGGTGAGAGCAATTGTGCCACTTTCAAAGCAGGCCACGAATGTCAGTTCATTTTTGTATGTTGATGTTTAAAGTTTTAACGTAAATACGTCCGTGAAATAAACTATTCAATAATATGCTTGGATTCGAGAGGCCAGTCTGCTGCAAATGGAAGTTGTTAATGTTAAGACTTGTGCCACCATTTCGTTCTAATGAGGAAATAGTTATTGCGGTCATCCGAGATTCGTGTGTGGAAGCCATGGGTTCAACAGCACGTGACACAGGTGTGTTCAAATGATTTTGACAATGTGTGAATTCAGTTGTATTGGAACTGTGCAGAGTGTACTTCGTGTTACGCGTTGCTGTGCTGGGAGGAGAGGTTAGGTTACTCATAATTAAAGAACATCGTTCACGTTCTATCTCTCCTGAAACAGAATAATTGTTTATCGTCTATCGATGCGAGGTACCGCCCATCGAGCATATGTACATCCCCACGCAAAATCCAAATTAACACTACACCAGTCACCACTGGCATTAGGTATTTCAAAATCGAGTTTTATTTTTGAATACTTTTGTTAATTAATTATGAGTATTCTTTGTTGTTTGCTCGCAGTGAACATGCGGCATATAATGTCATGCCGGTACAACTCATTTAATTACGTTTAAGTCATGATCGTTGCTTCGTTTCCGCCGATTTCTGATATATGCGTAAATCAGGTCAAGATATCCCGACCTTTCAAATGGAACGCCGGAGGTCAACATAGTATAGTCCGTTTCCAACTCCCTACTAGGGTGATAAATTTTTCGTGTGTTAAACCTATGGGGAAAATTTATCACCCTACTAGGTAATTAAAGCAAAAATTTATCAAAGGCCTTTATTGTTCGAATAAACGGCCATTTATGGGATAAATACTCAATTCATCAGTCAAGAATATTTACACCAACAAATATGATTGAAAACAACTGGCATCTTTATGAATCATCCTATGTCCACTTTGTGCAGGCAAACGCCTAGTGTGTCCAAAGTGGGCGGTGTAAATTTTATTATGTTGGCATGATCTGTTTACACTATCAATGGGAACGTGAAATATATTTAGAAAGGTTTAAGGTCTTCTTAGAGCTGCCAGATAAATGGAGCTAGGAATGTGGGCGTCACTTATGTAACATGTCACTTGTATCAGCAAAATATGAACACAATTTGGTGGGACTGGTACGGAGCAATCTGGACGAGTCCTGTGTTTTCAACAACGCTGCTTGCTGAAAGAAAAATTGGCCGTAGAACATACAATGGCTGATGTAATTATCGAGTTTCCCTTCCCGGTTAGTCTTGCGCTTTGTTCAATTTTTGAGAGTATATGCAGGACGGAGAAGCAGCGTCAGTGGAAAGAAGAGGGAAATTAAACAAATTTGTCCGATATCTGCACGATTCGCTGTGTGTTGCCAGAATATTTTGAGCTCTCCATTGTCAAAGCACTTTAACTGTCGAACATCCATACGCAATACATTTAGTTTAAACAATATTTATTCAATAAGTATACTATATTTTACAGGATTGAACACCAAAACAAAAGTAACAGTATAGATAGTGAAAATCAAAAAATATACAGCCAAAAGACCATATTGGAATGTAATGGGGATCTGACAGAAAGCTAGGAGCTTATGTTGGTCATCTCCTGGGTCATTCATAAATTTACACTAAAAGATGGTATAATATAGCAGATGGACTCAAATATAAATCGCCGTCTGGAAGCCATGACCTATGGTCGATCAACAACTTGATCACCAGCCATGTGCCAAGCCGGGGCACCGCACCCATACACAGCGAGGGCTGCCTAGAGGTCCTAAGAATGTGGACCTGGGAGCAAACACAAGAGAGATCATTCACATTTGATTTGACAGCATCGTATTGGCACAAGCAGGTAACTGCGAGTGCAAGGACACTATAAGTAATTATATTCCCCAGACGCGGAAAGTGGCGCGCTTTGTGGACAATCCATCTACCTCCATTGCTTCAATGCGGGCTACTTGAACTAGTACAACTATCATATATCTTTGTTGGTTTTGTATCTTTTTTTCTTTGCACTATTAAAATTAACGTTTATTCTGTCTCTCTCTCCATCTCTCTCTCATTCCCTTAAACCTACATTTCCAATAGATATTAGAACAAACACATAGTGACCCAGCTCCTTGATAAACTTAATGATCAATATACACTTGCTATCAGTCATATCTGATCTAATCTGTTTGTAATATTATTATATATATGGAAACTACAACAATAAGCGTGTGGCTTACTGTCGAATCCAATCCACATACTATTGTACATTACTACCTGATACTATTGGAAATAAATATTATTTAAACTAAGGACACGACACCCCGGACAGGGACAAAGCGGGTGAGAAAGTTGGTAGTAATTCTAGTCCGCGTAGAAAGATAAGCATGGAAAGTCAACTACGTGATATTGTTTAAACCTTGCATGTGAATAAGGGAAAAGGTTAAAAGAAAGTACATAGAAGAGGTGCAATAGCAAACAGGGGATGCCAGCTTGAAAGCACAATACATTGCCTTCACATTCAAGACACTCGTAAGTAAGCAACAGAAGCATCGTTAGTTAGAAGTGAGGCAAAAGCAGCCTTGGTGGTGATTCATTCGAAGAAAAGGTAAAAGAGATTAGGATTATACGAATGAAGGTAAGTTCTCCATATAGTAGTAATAATACGTGGTGATTTGATCCTCAGCAGTCAATGAAACGCCCACGTGCCAAAATGAAGTCACGCACCACCTCAAAAAGTAGACGGCTTTCCTGATAGATCACGAATTTAGTTCCAAAAAGGAGTGTCGATACGTTTATAGTAAATGGGAGAATGTTGATAGTACTATTACGGACATTTGAGTACACTCGGCAATGTAGGAAAAATGCTCTGGTGTCTCGAATTTCCCGCACTGACAGGAGGTGGTAGGTGACAGATCATTGTCGTATAAATGAGAATTAAGGTTACTACAACACAATCGCAACCTGCAGTGATATACTTCGGCTGCGTGTGATTTCGCGCCACTGTAAAACACAGGTGGTCGCTGATTTCCAATATTTAGGACGGTCTTGAAATTGATCAGTAATGAGTTCTCGCGGACAGATAAGGGCAGCTTCTTCCATTGGTCTATGACGCTCGGGATAAAAGAAGATTGATACAATTGAGACCGACAAAAAGGAACTCTGTGGTTTCAACATGATCGGAGGTTGTGCGATAGACTTGACGATGAGACGATCGCGTGCACCTTATTGGCAATATATGAGGGCGATATCTGGCGATACATTTTGAAGTACTGTAACAGCTCGTGTTTCGGACGTCTTTCTTGTAGAGCGTCCCAACGTGCTTCGGAATAAAGCAAAGACTTACTACAACTAACAGTTGCCCCGGTAATGATCCTTGCGGCTACGATCTGTATTTTCTCTAGCTCGGGGTTTTGAGCTGCTGAACAATTATCCCAGACAGCATCAGCGTATTCGAGTAGAGGCCTAACGAAGGCAAAGCATATTGTCTCTAGAACGAGGCGATCGAGATTGAATTTCTGCTTCTTCAGTAGGTCTAAGCGAGACCAGGCTTTAGGGCAGATATGGTCAATGTGGGCATTCCATGTACAGGTGCTATTTACTATGACTCCTAAATGTTTATGATTACTGACTGGGGATATCCGTAAATCACCTAAGAATAGGAGTGGATGTGTAGTGGGGTTGCATTTACGTGATATAAGCATACTCTCTGTTTTACTGGGATTAAACTCAA
This sequence comes from Pictodentalium vernedei, assembly GCA_031216915.1. Classification (NCBI taxonomy): domain Eukaryota; kingdom Metazoa; phylum Mollusca; class Scaphopoda; order Dentaliida; family Dentaliidae; genus Pictodentalium; species Pictodentalium vernedei. The sequence goes on from CM062297.1 coordinate 315,069,667, forward strand.
CCAACCACGTCTTAGCCCAACGTTCTATTGTGGAAAGGTCATGGTTGATTAATCTCGAAGCTTTTCTGGATTCTCTACAATTAGATATAAGGAACAATAAAGGTCCAGGTATCGAACCTTGTGGAACACCAGCAGTAATGGTTCTCCAAGTAGATGCGTCCGACCCTATCACAACTCGTTGCGACCTATCCGATAGGTACGATTTTAAGCCAATCTTAACCTGAAAGAAGAAGAATAGGTCCACTTTGTCTAATTTTATTATAATAATAATAATTATTATTATTATTAGTTCACTACTTTGTATTTTTTTTCTAGCCCTTCCCACCTTTCCGCCTAACTCAGTGATAAATGACAGATAAATTATGAACATTATTTAGCTATATCAACTCGATTCTCTTTACTCGCCCACTCAACTCCCATACATACAGCAACATTCGTTTCAAAAACACACACTTCAGTCTTGTCCTAAGTTACCATAGCCCAAGTTACAATATTCTCGACAGCAGAGTAGAACACCTGTGTTATTATAACCCTTTGTTTCCTCCAGTGTGTGTCAATTTTCAAGATGACCAGTTCAGTCTCGCTTGATAAAGTACAGAATGACGCAGGCTTCGACTTTGTAACACAATTCAATCGTGAAGATAACGGTGTTTCTGAAGATGATCCTATCACCCCACTTACTGCCGATGTGAACACCTGCAAATACTGCACCGCGGAAACGTTTTCTACAGCAGTGGACACGTTTAACAAATCTTTTGCCTTACTTAACATTAACTGGAGATGCTTAAATGCCAATTGTGATCAACTAAAGAGTCTGCTCTGAGATCTCCAAGTAAATGAAAATATATTTGATATCGTAGGTATTACTGAAACATTTAGCGTAACAGAAAATATCTCATACACATTAGATGGCTATCATCCGCTTGTTCTACGTTCTAGCCCTGCCGGTGATGATGGTAGGGGTGGGGTTGGTGTCTTTATTAAAGAATCTATACCATTCAAAATAAGGAACGAGTTAAGGATTTTCATTCCTCATGTGTTTGAATCTGTATTCAATGGACAACACAAATCTATTGTAGGAATTATTTATCGTCCGAATACTGCCCCCAAAGCTGATCTGGACTTGTTCTTATCTCAATATTCAAATCTGCTTGATCAAATCAATACTGAGAGAAAACCAACCTACCTAATGGGAGATTTCAACTTAGATCTACTCAATTTTCACCAACACCAAAAAACCCATCAATAGTTAGAAGCCCTGTTCAGCTGTGGATTCACGCCCATGATAACCAAACCAACGAGAATAACAATTCATTCGGCAACTATAATTGACCATATTTTTTGTAATAGATTCAATTTAAATACTTCTGGAATAATCATTGCTGATGTGAGCGATCATTTCGCTACATTTTACACCGAAAATTTCAAGAGCACCAACCATAATGAAAATACATAGCAGCCTAAGAGAATTTTTAACACACAAAATAGTAATTTATTCAAACAGCTACTCTGAATCTGATTGTAACAATGTATGCCAAGAGGACAGTGTCAACGAAGCCTATGAGAAATTTCTAACAATTCTAAATACGGCGTTTAACCAACCCTTTCCGTTAATAACATTAAAAACCCCGAAAAAATACGTAAAAAGAGAACCATGGATGACCTACGGTCTTCTACAGTCCTCCCTAAACAAACACAAATTACTTGAAAAAAATATAGGTCTCCGACCACTGACAATATTACAAGACACAAAAACTGCTGCCAAATCTTCAATCAACTTAAACGTAAACTTTAAAAGAATTATTACAGCCAGCTGATTTCAGAAAATAGGGGAAACATCGAGAAAACCTGGGAAATTCACCGCAAGGCAATAAATAAGTCAAACATTCCTCTCCCTCTACCATCATCGTTTATTGAAAACAATGAGGAGTACACTGCCCCCATCCATATTGCTGAGAAATTCAACAACTACTTTATCAATATTGGAAATCGTGTATCCAACAACATGGTAAGTTCCACACATCGATTCTCTGATTACCTAAATGCAACCCATGACGAAGTTATATCCGTCGTAAAATGTCTTCCTAGGAAAACCTCTGCTGGTCAGGACAACATCTCTCCAGGGGGCGCGGTGGCTCAGTTGGTAGAGGTGCAGGCTGCAAGCCGAGAGGTCCTCGGTTCGAATCCCACCTGCGGCAACCGCGTTGTGTCCTTGGGCAAGACACTTCACCCCGATTGCCTACATGGGGGCACGATGACGCTGTGTACTGAGGCGTACTGCACGTCGATGGTGCGCATGTCTTCAACCAACCTAACCCTGCCTGTGCAGCGGTGCAGAGTTCAGAGTTACGATGTTGGAGAGCAGACAGCTGCTCGTCGTTGCTCGGTGGTTCTCTCCGGGTACTCCGGCTTCCTCCACCCGTAAAACTGTCACGGTCACGATTAGCCATTGTGCATAAGAATGTGACCTTAAACACCAATAAATAAATAAATAAATAAACAACATCTCTCCGAAACTATTAAAAGACATTATACATGAAATTATTGTTCCTTTAACTCATATTATAAATACCTCATTTTCGACTGGAACTGTACCATCAAAAATGAAAATCGCGAGAGTAATACCAATTTTTAAATCCGGGGATAAAGAGTCTTTCGATAATTATTGTCCAATAAGTATTCTTCCTTCCTTTTCTAAAATCTTAGAGAAGTTAATACATAAAAGGTTATCATATTTCTTAGATGCACACGGCGTTATTTATAATTATCAGTTTGGATTCAGAAGGGGACACTCAACATTTCACTCAATAATGCATCCTATCAACCACGTTTCCATAATGAATAACAAAGCAACTAAAGATTGCACACTATCCATGTTTTTAGATTTATCCAAAGTATTCGACATTATTGATCATGAAATACTGTCTCGAAAACTTGAACACTATGGTATAAGAGGTATAGCTAATTCTTGGTTTCAAAACTATCTCTCAGGGAGATCCCAATATGTTCAATTCCCCAGTGAATCGTCTGAGTTACTCAATGTCACTACAGGTGTACCCCAGGGCTCTGTACTCTGTCCTCTTTTGTTCGTCCTATATATGAATGCCATTAGTGAATCAACTGACATGCGTATTCTATCCGTTGCGGATGACACATAATCTCATGCATCTGGGAACGACCTTGACCTCCTTACGGAGATGGCAAATAGTGAATTATCAAAAATCAACCACTGGTGTTCTGCGAATAGGTTATCTTTAAATGCTAACAAAACTAAAGTCATACTTCTCCATCCCCAAAATAACAACTACAATTTCGATAACGTACAAACCAACATTACATTGAATAACTCAGATTTAATAATAGCAGGTAATAATCGTGACCACAAATTCATAAAATTTCTAGGAATCAACATGGATGAGAGCCTTAAATTTCATCACCATGTATCCGCAGTCTGTACAAAAATAGCCAGAGCAATTTATGTCTTGAATAGAGCCAAGACTTTTTTACCGCCCGAGACATTACGTCTACTCTATTTCACTTTAATTCAAAGCCACTTAATTTATGGTATTCAAATATGGGGCAACGCAACGGCTACCAAACAAATCTTAAACTTACAAAAGAAAGCTGTACGTATCATAGCGAACAAAAAGTTCAACTCACATATGAATCCGCTGTTCAAACGTTTAAAAATTCTTAAATTTAACGATCTTTACAAATTACATTCACTTTTATTTATGCACGACTGGTCACAGAACAATTTCCCCGTCAGTTTTGATGATACGTTTCAAGTGTACTGGAATCCCTCGGACATGACTACGAGGCAATGTGGAAGCCTAAACACCCATAAACCTCGCACTCAGTTCTCAGCCGCACTTCCATATTTTTCGTTTCCTAAACTGTGGAATGACCTTGATACAACGATAAAAACCCTTACCCGAGCATCTTTTAAAAAAGTATTAACTGAACAATATCTGAATACATATATCGCCAATACTAGCTGTTCAAACCCAAGATGTCCCGATTGCCTCGGCTAGTTACGACTCTCGGTGTCGTTATCATATTCTCCTCTTTTCTCCCAGCAAGCTGATAACCAGGTTTGTACTGTCACTTATGGTCATTTACTTCACTCCTGTAGCGTACGATTATTATATTGGTTTACCAACGGACGTGTATTTACTTCATCCATTCAGAAATACGGTTAAAACACGGTTAAACACATTTAATCCACAATCCACAGACCTTAATAACCAGAGTCAGAACATCTGGAAGTTTGATCCACAACGAAGAACTAATAATCAATACATATCAATACAATATTAACATAAAAACAATGTACTACCTGCTGTCAAGATTTACCTTACTTGAGTCCATCATTTGCCATTTGCCATTTTGCTGTTTAGTCTTTATTTTTGTTGTCTAGGGGATGACAGGAAGACAGCCATAAGGCTATGTCATTCTCCACAGAATACATTTGTACATCTACCTTTGTTTCTTGTAACCTTGTTTCTTTCCTTTTTATATGTATGCTGTGAAATAAATATTGAATATTGAATTGAAAAGCACATTAAATAAGATTACAAGCGGAGGATTTACATTCTTCAAGAAGACGCATAGTAACAAGATCGGGAACAGACGCCTTAGACAACTTCATCGACCTCATTGCTTCATATACTTCACTACACTGGAGAGTAATACTATCAATAACTCGTGAAGCCTGGGATGCTGAATCAGGAAGGGGGGCTTTCGAATCGTCAACTGTTGAGATAGAACAGAAGTATTCATTGACCACTTCTGCTTTCTCAACACTTGAGGAATATACTTTATTTAAGTGGATAATAGTTGGAATACCTACAGTTTTACTGCTTCTAAGCGTTTTTAGACTCTTCCACCACAAATGAAGAGGGTGTTTTGTTGTTATTTAATGTGGTCTGAAGTTTACACAGACGACGCTTTGGCCTTCCTAATAGCCGTGACAACTTCGTTCCGTTTATGTGTATATTTTGCCCAAGCGTTCGGAGTCCGGTGCGTTTGGCTATGCGATACAGACGCTTCCTCTGTCTCATTAGTAGACTAATTTCATTGATAATAGCGGAAGGATAAGTTCAAACAGATCAGGAACCAGACGCAATCTAGTAGAAGCAATCTGACCGCCACTCCTACCTACGCTGAATTTTAAATGGGGCGCATTTTTAAATTCTTCAATCCAGTATGCATAGCCTTTAACTAAGAATAAGATATCGCAGCCAGTGAGTGAACAACACAATAAAAGTAAACGCCTAACTGTGAGTGTGCGTGAGGAGGGGGGGGGGGGTGGGGGGGGCTACTAGGCTGCGGGACTATATCATCAATGATTCCCCAACTTGTTCAGCCTGCCCCCTCCCACACACACACAAAAACACAAATCTTGTTACATAGAGTTATGCCTAGGACGATATTTTACAAGTCTTTTTTACGGTCGGCCAGCAGTCTAGATACTCACAAATACTGCTCAGTAAGGGAATTAGACACGCACAGTTAGTAACAGATAGGAAGGGAGACATAAAGTGAGTTGATAATACCCTCATACGGCTTTTACTCATTTTAACTAACCATTGGCACAATAGTCTATCGTTCAAAGTTTAGGAATTTAGAAGGGCATCTTACATTTGTAAGGATGTAGAACTTTTCCCACATATATAAGTCTCGAAACAGGACTCCACACACTTGTGCAACGTAACATGAGATAACATAACTTTCAGATTCAATGTTATCGACGAGTAGAATACAACGGCGGATGGGGGGGGGGAGCGTAGATACACTTCTAACATGATCTCGGGGGATGGGATAGTACGGCGGTGCAGGCAGGAAGGCGGATGAATAATTACACGGTCGTGAGATATATGAATAAATAGTTTATTACGTTTCGAGCAGGAGTTAGGAGAAGAGACATATCCTTGAGCACCAGTTATATGTACACAATATTAAGATTGTTCGAACCCAACAAGATCCATGGTATACATATAGATAGTACGTTGAAAGTGTACCATAACAAAATCCCCCGCAGATTGAGGATTCCACCTGGGCAATAATTGCAGATACAGTGCAAAGTATAGCATAACTATCAGAAGCAAAGTTCCAGCCAACGGACCCCCGGGTTCAATTGAGCCCAGAGGCCCATTGGCTGATACATTTCTTGTGTTTTTGACCATATGTACAGAATTTGCAAGTGATACTTTCGGTAATGAACCCACCCCACGTGCGACCCAGCCACAGCCAACTCTCCACGCACCGCATATCGCTGCCGTCTTGCAGATATTTATAAACCTTATTCATTTATAAACCGTATATAATGGTAGACTGGGCCCCAGTTATAGGTACAAAATAATATATATAGAAAAATGAAAAAGTTCAAATGACAGAGAGTAACATAATAAATATATTTTGATCTGAAATGCTGCGTTTTTCAATGTTCCTACATATATATACAATGACATTGCGGGGGTTCTAACCCACGCCGAGAGAGTTTCCTACGGCACCAACCGCCTAGCGAAACTGCACTGAACCACGCACACCACTCGGCCATCGACATACCCCAAAAAAGATATGTTAGTTAACCAAGTATGTACGAGATCAGTACAGATCACACGGAAGTCTTTCTCCGTTATTTTTAAGTTATTTTTTTATCAAGTAATTGATCAATTCTACTTTTAGTCGTTCATTGACTAATTCGTAACATTACCAATACCCTCGCTTTATCTCTTTGTCATTTTTCCTTCTCTTTTTTCTGAAATCTCAGCAGGAAGTAAGTTCTCTTGAAAAACTTCCCGAATACTTTCCAGAAATTATGTTCTATTCACTCAGTTCTTCAATACATGCGCCACTGGAATTTGAGGTGCGCTGTGGCTCAGTGATCCTCGCCAGGGGCAATGACGTTATATCGTTGGACAGACACTTATTCCCGATTGTTCACGTGAAGGTACGGTGACGTCGTGTTCTGACACGTACTGCACGTCGATGGTGCACTTGTTTTCAACCAATGCTAACCCTGCTTGTGCGGAGTTAGTACGTTGCTGAGTCTGACTGTTGCTCGCCGTTGATCGGTGGTTCTCTCCGGGTACTCAGGCTTCCTTCAACCGTAAAACTGTCCGACACAAGGTGACCCTGGCTGTTGAAGGAGTTGCTAAACCTCAATAAATAAAGAAATACAGTTACATCTGGTGGTTTAGTTGGGGATTGGGGGTGGCTGTAGGATGAGCATTTTATTGAACCTATCTACCTCCATTCAGCAACACGGGCTCGAAACTTTTAATTATTTTCTTGTACATACAGTTCGTGGAGAGTGGATTGTAACGAAATCACCCGAGGAATGGAGTTATCACCCAAAGTATCACTTTCAAATTCTGTACATGTGGACAAAGAACACAAGCAATGTTTCAACCAATGGACCTCCGGGTACAACCCGGAGGTCCATTGGCTGGAACTTTGCTTGTACTTGTTATGCTTTGCAACAAATTTGCAATTATTGCTTGGGCGGAATCTCCACTCTGCGGGTGATTTAGTGATAATACTCTCTCCACGTACCGTATGTGCACATAAAATAAGTCTGATATTTTCAAAATTGACATTGAATAGCAGAAGGCATCATTCACACCGCACCGACATAAAACTACCCACCGTTGTCACACAGACGTCACGCTTTCAAAACACTGCGTAAATTTCCAGCACATTTTGTTTACAGACATCATGAATAAGAGATATCGAAGCCTCCGACAAAAATCTCATTCAGTGTCATTCAAATGAAGAAATTATTCAGATCAGTGTCTTTGTATCCAATATTGAGGTGTAATTATTATCTCTGCGGTCATATATATACGTCAACGGTGGCCCGGAGGCGATTAACATATATGGATTATTTGGAGTTTGGTTGCTACGGAGTTCGCGTAACATTTCCGAACAGCTGACACAACCACATGTTGTCGTTGTTCCACTTGAAAATCACTGGGGACGTATTCAAAATAGAACATCGTCGTGCGTTATTTTGTCAGTCTGTATAAGGCAAAAAATCGATTTCCATTCTGTATGTTTCCGCGATGAAGTAAGAATTCTCTTATAGTTTGAGAAAACAATGATCGAAATCCGCAAACACATATCTCTATATCTACTTGTTATTCCAAAGTATAGTGATGTAATCACAAAAGCGGTCTTTTTCGCGACTAGATCGCTATTTGATCGCGACATACTGTCACTGTCAACATATGTGGCTAAAGCAACAACAAAAAATCAGGTAAATTTAATCCAATCGTTCAAACCCATTATACCAATGTTTCCTATTTTACAGTACAGTCGACGTGGACTGGTCGTAATTCACGCGTGGGCAGTGATGCCCATGCATGCTTTTATCCGGTAATAAACATTATCAGCAGCAAAATTTTAATTAATGAAGCACAGTGTTTTACCGGTGCTTCATTAATTACATTTTTGATGATTATTCCTATAATTGGTGATTGGAATGTAATATTATTGCGTCCGTGCAAATACTACCCACCCATGGAAAGTGACCGATCCACAGCGACTGTACTATATATGACTTCCACCAGAGGTGTTGTTGATACCTGGTCCTATTTTACCGGTGAAACAGAATTTGTTTCCACACTTAACCCTTTACCTAACATGAAAAGCAGACGACACATGCAATAAAAATTCTCGAATAACTATTTTTTTTCATTTTTTGTCTCAAAAACATAGGTCATGACCCCTCATTGGAACGAGCTCAACGAGCTCGTTCCAATGAGGGGTCATAACCTATGTTTTTGAGACAAAAAATGAAAAAAATAATGAAAATTAATTGGCGATTTTTGAGAATAGCGCTGGCCGGTTTTGGTCGTTACGTTGGGTAAAGGGTTAAATAAGCATTACTCCACCAGGGTTCACATCGGGAGGGGTGGGGGGTGTATTAAACAAATATCGCAGAAGGTTGTGAGCTATCGGACAGTTTTTGGACCTGCCATTCAACCTGTGATGTTATACTGACAGACGCGAAGCTGAGCTCAGTATGCACATTGATGGTGACTGGCCTGTCCGCAATCTGATATATGTTTTCCGGACAATGTTTGTTTTATTATATCCCCTGCGAAGAGCATATTTCTTCACTCACACACATGTGCATGCATTATTACTGCTGTTATCATTCTGAAATACGAAACCACCAGTCAATTCCAAACAACAGTTTTTTTGTTCATTCCAAAATATAAAGAATTCTACACAACCTTTTAAAATTTGGAGCAACGGTGATAACATATGAAATACGCAATGCGACACGGGCGGCGTAACAGGAAAGGGACTAATCCGGGGGCGTTGTCCTTTCAGTTTTCCATCGAGACATACTTTTCCTAACTAGGGTTCACAAACACTTTCGCAACAAAAGGCATAAACGTTTCGCGTCCACGAATACTGATAACATTCTCGAGTACATTAAACGTTCGTCCTGTTGTCACTGGACATCAGGCCGTATTCTGAAATACAGCCTGGAGAGTTTATAACAGATTAATAGGGACACGAAACACTGAGGTCTAATATATTGAAATAATCCTGACATTGATGGAAGTGGAAATAAAGTGGCATTCATTAAAATAGAAAAACACTGTATAATTGAAATATAATCAGGAATTGGGTTGTTTACATTTGTAATTGTAAACGCAATAATTAATTTTATATTTTGGAGTCATTGTAATCGTAATTATAATCATTAAATTAAATGTAATTGTAATCTTAATCATTACATTTTAAATAAACGTAACAACCCCTATAATCAAAACAGATAATAAACTAGACAATTTTATTCAAATTTTTCAGTAATTTAATACTCCGTATTTCCTTCCTTTAACGTCAAAATTAAGTTATTCACACGTCTCTGGGCATGTTCGTTAATAACGATGACGGAAGTATTGAAGGGGAACTGGAAAACACATTTTCAAAGTATCAATGTTAACGTGCTGGTATGAATTTTCAGGGCTTGACCACATAGGAAGAACAAGAAGATTAGTTCGAAAAAACGTGATGCAGTTGTATATATAAAGGTTGAAAATTAATATTAACTGGATGAAACAAGTGGTGGGAAGAACTTTAAAAGTTGTCCTTGACTCCAATAGTTAATATAAATTCCTTGTTAAAATCTGCCTCATATGGGTGAGGATTTTCGGAAAAAAGAAAGTAGTACGAACTATACAGTGCTTGGAAAACCAATACTTCTGAGGACGTCGGTTTGATCTCTTTTAGAACATTTTTCAATCAGTTTCCAAGATACATCGTGCGAACGTCAAAAAGGGTCACTTAAAAGAGGAAATTATTCACTGGTATTGTATTTAAACAAGCCTATATCAGAGGGATGAACCATTGTTTCTCGCTGGTGTAGTTCTAGGTATACCCTGGGAACCTTCGAAATTCGATTCGATACCGATGATTCGATACCAGTATTACCGAAATTCCTACAACGTGTCTGCCCTTGAATTCTTTTTCTATCATCGGGTTATATGTACAGGAGACTTAATGATATAAGAAGAGATCGAAGAGGTTTCGATTCCAAAACAACTTTGCTTTTCGTTTCAAAAATATTTCGCTTTCTTATCGACCTGCCTAAACCAGACGAGTCGCCATTTAACCCTTTACCCAACGTACAGGATATCAATTTTTTTTGTTAGGCTTTCCCAAACCCAGTTTGGGAGAGACTATTGTTATTCTTCTTTTTCAAAATTTTTCTTTCCTATTTTTTTTTTATTTTTTTTTCCTCCCTGACTTTTGTCTGTTGAACTGCTCGAAAACAAGCTGTACGATTTTGACCAAATTTGGCACACTTATGTAATGTCATAAAATCTAGTGAAATGCGGTATCGTCATATCTGAAAACGCGTGTTTTCAAAATATTCTGCCAAAACCTTCAAAATTCCACCATTTTTCGAATGTCTCAAAATTGTTTGCTGTTATTTAGCTCAAATTTTCCATACATTTAGAGCATAATATGATACACCACAATCACCACTCAGATCTTTCAACTTTAACCTCCACTGGCCAAAAATGACATGAATATAGAATTTTTCTTTAAAATTGACCAAATTCAAGGGCAAGTTTCTCTAATAACAAGGTTGTTGTAACAATTATTTTGGTTTGGATAGATGCAACAATGATTGCGGAAAAAGGTTACTGTTTACTTTTTAATCTCAGATTTAACCCTCAAGCACAATGAGGGTGAGAATAAGAGTACCGTTTGAAAATGCCAAAATTAGCCAACTTTGGTTGTTTTTTCCATCATTTTGGAAAAGGGTCAATTTCAACCACTTTTCGTGTACGTATTCACAATTGACTTCCGAGCATATTTGCTGCTGTAAGTTTGGTTGTAAAGTTTAACACTATCCCATTCTGGTTGCATAAAAGTAGGTACCGTCCAAAAAAACTCCAATTTTTTCAGAATTTGGTAAGTTTAGGTGACGATTTACTCCATTTTTAATCGCTTGAGCTCTGAATGTTTTCTATAGCTGCTTGCAGCAGTCAAAGTATGACAAATTTTGTTCTATATGTTATTATTAAAAGTTTAACCCTTCGCAGATTTGAGACTTCCCATAAGGGTACTGTTGGAATATTTGATATTTTCGCCAACTTCAAGAGCAAATTTTTCTAATTGCAAGGTAGCTGTAATAATTATTTTGGTATGGCTAGATGCAACAATGATTGTGGAAGAAAGTTACTGTTTACTTCTTAATCTCAGATTTAACCCTCTAGCACAATGAGGGCAAGAATAAGAGTACCGTTTGAAAATGCCAAAATTAGTCATTTTTGGTTGCCTTTTCTATCATTTTGGAAAGGGTTAATTTCAAACACTTTTCATGTACGTATTCACAATTGACTATCGAGAATATTTGCTGTTGTTAGTTTAGTTGTAAAGTTTAACCCTATCCCATTCTGGTTGCATAAAAGCAGGTACCGTCCAAAAAATTTCCATTTTTTTCAGAATTTGATAAATTTAGGTGGCGATTTACTCCATTTTTAATTGCTTGAGCTCTGAATGTTTTCTACAGCTGCTTGCAGCCGTCAAAGTATGACAAATTTTGTTCTATATCTTATTATTAAAAGTTTAACCCTTGGCAGATTTGAGACTTCCCATAAGGGTACTGTCAGAAAAATTGTTATTTTCGCCAACGTCCACATGCACTTTCTCAGCACTGGAGCCATATTGTCTCAAAACCTTTTTCATGAGAGGATTGGACCTTCGTCCAAGAACAATTTTGCTGTTATATATTTTATTCAAAGTTTTAACCTTCACCCAGTTTTCGGGCCTTGAATTTGAGTGCCCTAAAATTCTTCATAAAATTGGTTAATTTGGAGCTTACTTTTCTTCCATTTTCGAAAGAAATATCGAAAAATGATTTACATGTTCGTATTTACAATTGCCTACCGAGCATATTTACTGTTGTAAGTTTGGTTGTAAAGTTTAACCCTATGCTCGTTCTGTTTGCATAAAGATAGGTGTAGTCCAAAAAAAACTCTCGTTTTCAGAATTTGGTAAGTTTAAGTGACGATTTACTCCATTCCTAATTGATTTAGCGCTGAACGTTTTCTATGGCTGTATGCAGCAGTCATAGTATGACAACTTTTGTTTTATATGTCATTATTAAAAGTTTAACAGTTGGCAGATTCGAGACTGTCCATATGGGGATGGTCGGAATAATTTTAATTTTCATAAAATCACTGAATATTGATAAGCGTGCAGTGGTAGTTTGGAATAGAATATTCGAAAATGCTTTCGAAATTCGAATTCAAAGTTCAATTCCAAGAATATTTTCTGTTATAAGGTTGTTGTAAAGTTTAACGCAATCCCTGTCTCAGATGCATAATGGTAGATGCCGTCGAAAAAAAACTCATTTTTTCAGAATTTCGTAGGTTTAAGTGACAATTTACTCCATTCCTATTTCATTGAGCGGGAATGTTTTCAATGCCTGCATGCAGCAAGCATAGCATGACAACTTCTGTTTTATACGTCATTATCAAAAGTTTAACCCTTAGCATATTTAGGAGTTCCCATGTGGGTATAGTCGGAATAATTGTTATTTTCGTAAAATCAATCCCTGAATATATTGGTAACCGTGCAGTGGCCTTTCAGTGGTGCTACATGAAGCCGCAAATAGTTAAGGTTGAAAAGTTCATCAAATAGACAAATATAATACCTAAATCAGCCGGTGACAGGTAAATAATGAATGGAAAAGTTGTTGAGTTGAGAATAAAGTAGGGACGAATCGTGCTCTCGGTTTCCACTTGATCCACGGTATTTCCACGCGGCCTCGGCACTTAAAGATACTAAACTGTCGGGCAGGGACAGTAGGAAACATTCTGAGAACTTCAAGTTGCTGCCTTGCATGATCGGGACATAATTGGAATATATCCGACATTGTATCTGTCGGATATATTCCAATTATGTCTCGATCACTTCACCCCTACTGTCCGCATGGGGGCACCATGACGCCGTGAACTAAGGCATACTGCACGTCGATGGTGCGCATGTCTTCAACCAATCTAACCCTGCCTGTGCTACAGTGTGGAGGCACTATGTTGGGGAGCTGGCAGCTGCTCGTCATTGCTCGGTGGTTCTCTCTGGGTACTCCGGCTTCCTCCACCCATACAACTGTCACAGACATAATATGACCTTGGCTGTTAACGTGTCGTTAAAACCTAATAAATAAATAAATAAATAAATAAATAAATAAATAAATAAATAAATAAATAAATAAATCCAGTACCAGTTTTGCTCGTACAAATATTAGTACCGTCAGAAAAAATTCATTTTCTGATTAATTTCGTACTTTTCTGTACTCACCTTCCCTGAGTAAGATTGGTATACCTTTTCAATCTCAGATTTAACCCTCAAGCACAACGAGAGTGAGAATAAGTGTACCATTTGGAAATACCCAAATTATCCAACTTTGGTTACTCTCTACTCTCATTTTGGAGCGGGTTAATTTGAGACACTTTGCTTTGCTATATGCAGAGATGTTTAATCAATAAATCCGACTTTAGTTATGTTCTGGTACTTAATGAAACATGTGCTTTAGCCACTTTAAAATAGCACTGTCTGCAAAAAAAGACTTTGAGTGAATATTCACTTGTCCAAAAACAAAAAGGAAAGATCTCTTTGAGCTTTTCATAACTGCTTTCAAAAATCAATGGGGAACAAATTTTGTGTTATATGTTTTGGTGTTCCGTGTTATCCAACACCAGTTTGGCAGTACAAATATGAATACCGCCAGAAAGGAAAGCACAGTTTCTCAGTGGTAGACTGTTTGACTTCTATGATAGAGGTCCCGAGTTTGATCCCTATCTGGGACGACCCACGTAATGTCCTTGGACAAGGCACTTTATCCCGGTTGCCAACATGGGCGCACGATGATGCCATGTACTAAGGCGTACTGCATGTCAATGGTGCACATGTCTTCAACCGCTGGTACCTTGCTTCAGCGGAGCTTGAACAGAATTAAAATGTTGAGCTGACAGTTGCTCGTCGATGTTCGGTGGTTCCCTCTGGGTCCTCCGACTTCCCCCACCCGTAAAACTGTCACAGTCACGATTAGTCATTGTGGATAAGTATGTGACCATAAACACCAATAAATAAATACCGTCATGGAAACCCTCTGTGAAATCCTTCTGTCAATAAATAGCAAAGTAGTAATGTAATGCAAGAAATATTAACAAGCTGTTCAACATCCCTTTAATCAACTCATTTTGACTTGAACTGTACCCATCACTGTGTATACTAGCTCTCTAGATGGTTTAAACCATATCAAATAAACAACTAATTTGTGTGTGACAGTAACCCATATTACATGTATTTCATTGTATCTGAAACAGATATGTTGGAAAAATTGTGAAATCATGGAGTAGAAAGCTTACCCTCGTTTGTTGACAAATCCCACACATTCACAAACAGACAAAATGATAGAGAATAAATTAATTATTGATATTTAAGGTCACTTTCAGCATCTACAGCTATATCATGACCATAATATAGGTATTTATTCAAGTCCAGGTATTCATTGCATAGGCGTTCAGGGCTATTTTTCAGGGGGGGGGGGGGGGGGTGAGGGATGAACCCTTTTAGCCCGAAAAAGCTGAATCTCAGGAGGAAATGCCAAATGTGGGTATGGGAGGGAAGGGGGGGGGGGGTTCTCCCTCCCATTGAGTACCTGGAGAGAACCACCGAGCAATGGCAAGCGACTCAGACTCCCCAACATACTAACTCCACAAAAGCAGGGTTAGCATTGTTTGAAGACAAGTGCACCCTCAAAGTACCCTTAGTACACATCGCCATCATGCACCCCCCCCCCCCCCCGCCGCCCTCCCCCCCACGTGGGAAATTAAATTGGAATGAAGTGTCTTGCTCAAGGACACAATGTGGTTGCCACAGGCGGGATTCGAACCGAAGACTTCTTGGATTGCAACAATCATCTCTACCTTCTGAGCCAACGTGCTCCCGTAATATGCAGTAATAGAGCTCTTTATGTGTAATTGTGTGATTATAAATGAATAATATTAACGTGGATACGGTTCCACTGAATCAACTTGTACAGTATAATGTTTACTTGCAACTTCTAAGTGATGAGATAGGAAAACAACATCTTGTGTGGAAAACCAAAATGTTTTGTGGTCATTTCTGGCAACTAAATTGTCCGAAATTTTCTGGCATATTGGCCGAAAAATCGGCTCCTTTCTGAGTCAGGGGTGGGTTGGGGCACAGTCCTTCATGAAACTCCGGCCCGTACGCCCATAATTCATATGTACTAATTTTTTCCAAAGCACAAAGGACATCGCTTGTTTTGCTTTCTATGAAAATATTCTGTAATTATTGAAGAGCAAATTTTGTGTTAAATGTTTTGGTGTCCTGCTGTATCTCAAATATCTGTTTTGGCTGCATAAAAACTAGTAGCATCACAACAACTTTGATTTCCACTAAATTTTCTGTTTTCAAAACTGATCGATAGTTTTGTGTACAATACAGTTTGTCTTTTCACATTAAAAAGTTGCAAAAGCCCGTAATTTGTCCAACAAATTACAATTCTCTAGTTTTAATTATTGTTTTTTAATTTTTTTTAAAAAATTCCAACGAAACCATATCATGTGACATCTCATTGGAACAAGCTTCATGAGCTCGTTGCACTGAGGGGTCACATGATATGGTTTCGTTGAAATTTTTTGAAAAAATATTTTTTTGTAACTGCTAAATTTGAAAATTATGCCGGCGGATGCGGCCGATTCGTTAAGTAAAGGGTTAATACAATACTCGAGTGAAGACTGACATTATTCGCTATATTCCCCGTTTGTAAAAAAATTGCAATATCAACAACACGAAAAGCAGTGAGATTCGATTCGAGATTCGATTCGATTCGAAACCCTCTGTCTGATTCGATTCGACCGACAATCTAATATTCGCTGGCCCTATTTTAAACAATATGTATTTACAAAGTTTAAAGAAAGTTACAGAAATCAAGTACGATAATGATACAAGTATCAGCGAGCAAAAAACATCAATGGAAATGGATTCAGCAACAAGCTGGAAGCTTATACTAGGCTCTCCATATAGATAAGTTGGTTATATATAATCTAGGACTGACGACTGTGGTACAAGACGGTGGCCCTAGTTCTAGAACCGATCACAGGTCAAGTAGTACATTACGTGTACCGGTGTGACAGGAATGATAGTCCGCAGGAAAATTAGTCCCTCTGGACTATTATTCCGCGGAATTATAGTCCTAGGTCTAACATTCCTAGGAATAGTAGTCCGCCGGAATACTATTCCTAGGAATGTTAGACCTAGGACTATAATTCCGCGGAATAATAGTCCAGAGGGACTATCATTCCTACGGACTATCATTCCTGTCACACCGTCCATTAAAAACTTAAGCCAAGTTCTAGTGTGTGATATAACAGAGTTGGTGTGATAAATATAGACCAGTTCACTTAACTGGCACTTCTGGTACTTTTTATGGTAACCTTGGCAGTTGTTCAAACTATTCAGGCAATTACGAACTTGAGTTTTGAATTCTCTCCGTGCAGAATCAAGTATGAAATTGGAATTACAGAAAATGATGATTAACAGAATATTCATTTATTTATTTATTTATTTATATATTTATTTTTTATTTATTTTTATTTCTAAAATTTTTAACTTCAAGACGATGTGACCTCTTGCCATCTCCGGTTGCGAGCATTCATGAGCAGGCAAATTTTGTTTTCAAGACAAAGCACTGCTATTGCAAGCGGAAACAGCAAGTGCCTTTTCGCGAGTGGTATTAAAATATTAATTAACATAACGGTCATAATCGACCAGATATGTTCATAAAGATCGTCATGTATGTATTATTACATGTATTTCTTCAATTTGTTCTTAAAAACCACAGCTTATGATGCGTCGTTGGAACGACCTCGTTGTGATTGTTCGGAATGAGGTGACATAAGCTATGTTTTTGTTTTTCAAAGCAAAGAGAGAACATTTTCAGTTGTTCAAAATAAATATATATACTGAGTCAAAAAAGAAAGTATAATAAACTTTGAGGAGCCATTTTTTTAGTATTATCGACTTGAATCCCAAACAACTCATTGTAAATTCATATTTCGAGTCTAGCTGTATGAATTTGCATTATTTCATGTTCTTACTGTTGCCAGCGTCACGTCAGGACGCCGCAAATCAGAAGTGGGGTGAAATAAAAAGTTCACACATGCAGTCAATAGCGTGTATGTCCACCGTTTGCCCCTTGGATGGCAAGACATCGACGGCGCATGGACCTGATAAGTCTCTGGATGTGTCACCCTGTGGTATTGCGTTCCACTCCTGCCTTAGAACATTACGTAAATCGCCCAACGTCTGAAGATCATGAAGTCGTACCCGAGGGTCCAATTGATCTCAAAGATGTTCGATTGGCCACACATATGGCGAAAGTGGGGGCCAGGAAAGAAGTTCGATGATCTGCTCCTCAAGAAAATCACGACAGATACGCGCCACGTGACATCGGGCATTGTGTTGCAGAAATAACTGGAATCCGACGTTAGCGTTGAACAACGGGACCACAACAGCGTTAAGAATTTCGTCCCTATATCGCTGTCCATTCAGAGTACCATCGATGAAGATCAACTGCGTTCGATGGTGCAAGCAAATTCCTGCCCAAACCATTACACTACCCCCGCCGAAACGGTCGCATTCCCGCACGCAAGCATCAGAAAACCGTTCTCCTCGTCGGCGATACACTCTTGCCCTACCAGTAGCGCGCCGTAGACAAAATCGTGATTCATCACTAAAAAGAACTGTGCATCAATGCTGCTGAGTCCAGCGAACATGCTGACGTACCCGTTCCATTCTGACGGTACGATGACGTTGGGTAAGGATTGGTCCGTGCTATGGACGCCTACTTCGGATGCCGTGTTCAGCGAGGCTGTTGCGGACAGTTTGTGCACTGATTCTATTGTTAGTTCTACCAGGAGTAATTGCTGCTGTACACGTCGCCGGAAGGAAGCGATCCCGCAAGTGAGACGTCCTGGTGTGTCGGTCTTGTGCATGCGTGGACATCAGTGCCCACGTGTGGGTTGCGGCCAGTCCATTGCAGCTGTACTCTGCCTAAGGGAAGTTGTCGTTTGAGCAGACTTGACAGTGGAAGTTATGTTATTGATCTGTTCCCTCATTGTGCTGTTTGGATAAACCTTGGCAAACGGATTTTAAATTTGGCGAATACCTGTAATTTATGAAAAAAGAGCAATAAAGACTAGCTAAAGTCCAGCGGGTGTAATACGATGCATAACTCGGAACTTTGCGGGTGTCTTTGTGCGTTTTTTCGGGATTATTTTTTAAAATATCTCTAAAAACTACGCGCGAAGTTTACTGGAGGGAACTTCTCTCGCTTTACCACACGTAATTGTACACGAATGTCAAATGGGTGGCAACAAATTTTTGAATTTAAGAACTAAGCGATGATTAGCTCACACATTGGTGTCTAAACAGATTGTCAAGTCCATATCTAAACAAACTAGCAGTATGTACTATTGGGGCCAACATTTTTTGTTTAACAAAACTCTGGAGAATTTTTTAAATTTTTTTTGAAATTTTCACAAGTAACCAAAATACTGATAACAGAATTAAACAAAGTCGTATTATATATTACAATAATGACTAGAGTACCGAGAAATGGCTTATATTCACTTTTTCATGAAGAAAAACTATTTTTACGAATTTGACGACAGACAAGCTTCCAATGGCATAAGTAACGAATTGAAAATAGATCGGTAAATCCAATGACAGGGTTTCAAATAAATGACTTCGAACTCCAGACTCGGAGAAAGCATATTTTCCCATTTCGTCTCCGATGTGTTATAAATGCCCCAAAGAAAAATGCAAGAAATATAAATAAGCTTCCATTTCAAAATCATGTGGGGAAACTGGTCACCACATAAGGCCAATCGTGTACTTGGGCAAAATATTGTTGCCAAAGATAGGGTAATTGCAGAACGGCCACATTCTTTTCAAACCTGCAAGGTGATGGAATTGAAAACGCTCAATACATCCACCGGGTTGGGGTAGAGTTACATTGACAATCCCATTATTGCCAGATAAAGTCGAAATCAGCAGATCAGTTTTTTTCAATTTCCTTATCCAGGTATGCCATTTTTAGAAATGGATCACAACGCCTCTGTTTCCTAATATTTTAATCTGGTTTTGATCGATAAGTAAAATATTAAACTGGATAAATAGGTTTCAAACCTAAAATATATCCACACAAACATTAATATTAATGGTGTTTGTACGAAAATAACATTGATTGAAAGCCGAACAATATTTATCACAACTTCCTGTTTTCATTACCATGTTTGTCTGTTATCCAATTGATTTCAAAACACGTAGAACAACAACGCTTTTAGCTGTCCATCTTCGGTGAAATTTGGGAACATCGTAACGTTAACTTTGTTTGCCACGCAATTACATCTAGTGTCAAAGCGATCTACACCGATCTTATCCCATAAGCTTTGTAATATGAATTTTGTGCCATCGAAATCGCACGTGAACACTGGAGGTCCATAACGTAAACACTTCCTCGTGGTTAGAACCGTTAGATTGCCGAAATGAGGCCCAAACACATATGGAAATACAGATAAATGAAATCAATAACCGAAATAGTCGTGGTTTTGTTCACGCCTTTCGTTGACTGATTGGATTCAATCAACAAATAACCCAACATTGTTGTAAAATCGGCCTGTGCAAATAACAGTCCACCTTCATAGGAACACACTACAAAAGGTGATAGTTTCAGCACAAATTATGCAAAGTAAAGCATAGAATGAACAATCACACACTGTAAACCAAATCAGTTGGTTGATACAATTTTATTTTAATGTGGGTCTGTTAATATTGATGAATGTTCCAATCTTTGTTGCAGTAGTTCACTTTATTTGTGTATTTAAATGGCAGTTGTCATAACTAAACACCAAAAATGACCCACAATGTCCCAGATGATACCAAATAAATAAATTAATTAGGGTACTCTTTTTCTCTAGTTTATCAACGAAATCATTTTTGTGAATTTACCAAGAATATTAAACCATCTTCCACTGAATTATTAGTTATAATTACTACAACATGTTCACAGTGCACAGTTTTCATTCATGAAGTCATCTGTGCCTCCATTCCTGTTGTTCTGAACTGTATGGAGTTGACCCCTGCTAAACTTTCTTCATCAACCCCCCCCCCCCCCAAAAAAAACCCAAAAAAACACAGAACAAAATGGCAGCATTTGGGAATTGTAGATACCATGGAGTGAAGTTAGTGTTACTGCTCATTCTTCTCATAAATGACAAAAAGATATCTCCGAGTCTGTACTAGATGGATTGCAAAATACAACCATTCAGTTAAAAATGTTGGTCTCTTACTTTTGCTATAGCAGACTTTCAGGCAGTGCTATCAACCACACAACCACCAGTTCCATAGCAAATTTAAGTTTCCACATGTTATATGTTTCTTTCCAAACATTTTGGTATATAATTTACTGGGATTATTTTTTTCTAGCTAGTTTTGGATTTTGAAGAAAATTTCACCAAAATTAGGTTGGCCATCCCCTTAATCCGTTTTTTTTTATTTTCGAAGAGAACGAACGCTGATCGAATACCGTGTACCGTGTCTTCATCCAGTGGAGGACAGAGACGTGTTGCTTCAAACTCAATAACTTTGATCGGTTTCGTGACGGTGGAACAACGAATGGTATTCGTGTTATTTCGGGCTGATCTGTCTGTGGTGTTTCTTGTTTCATAGCCCTGGAATCTATTTGGTCTTAGATGGCGATGAGGGTACAGGGAATTTGATTTCGGTACTGCCAAGGCGCTGCTACTTTCATCTGGTCTTTAGCGGTTCAATGTTTATATCTGACATTATCTTCGTCATGTACCTTTCTTCTTTGGTTCTATAATTTTGAGTGATGAATCGAACAGCCTTTCTTTGCATTTTTTCTGGCTTGCTGGTGTCTTGTTTCATATATTTCGTTCCTATTGGTTGCCAAAATTGAATCGCTTAAAATCATATCATGTGTTTGTCATGTTATACAAATTCAGGTTAACGTGGACTTTACAATTAATGCAGATAGTTGTACAAACATAGTTTTGTTGCCAAAAATAGAAAGGAGCAGGTGATCGATCTTCTCCCCTAAGAAGTCAATAGTACTTGTGTACCAGCTGTGAAAAAAATCCTACATTTTCCTTCCCCTGGACATTAATTCGTATACACGTTTATGGTGTTTGTTTGATAAATTCCATGACTGCCGTTAAGAACAAAGTTGGAAAATACTCAACATCACTTACAGCATCGATCATCTGTACGATGCTACTGTGACATTTCCTCGTAAATCGTCCCGTAGTGTTTATGAATAGAGATCATAATGTTAAGACGGCATTACACTATTTATAGGTCGCTCACACGGTTGTGGATATCGAATTCTTGCAAAAGTTGTTTATCGCAAGAGAGGAGAGTACGGAAATTCAGTGCTCAAAAACTAGTGTCATCCGGGTTTTGCGTAAAATGACAGTGACGAAAGTAGTAGTGACGGAAATGACAGCGACACCAAGGGCTGTGACGAAAATGGCGGGAAGACAACGATGAAGCAAAATGGCTGCGTTCAGGGATGAAATTGCTGATGAAATAAATGAGAAACTCTCTGTAAAAAGACGTCAGAATACTGATATTTGAAACAGCAGGTTTTCATAATGATGCACCTAGGAATTTAACCAATACAATCATGTTTGACAGAGCTCAACGAGCTCTGTCAAATAAGACTGAATTGGTTAAATTCCCAGTACCATTATGAAAAAAAAAACATTCGTCTTCAAATTTTAATATTTTGACATCAGTGTATAGGGGGTTACAAAAAATGTACATAGAACAGCTCGACACATTATTTTTCAAGTTTAATTATTTTATAAGTTTTGACGAGCGAGTGATGCAACTAATATTAACGCTCTCCTTTGCACAAATGGTGCGGATATATGGGATGGCTTTTGTAGCGGAAACTTCGTGGCCTGACTCTTCTTGAATATTATGAAGTGATCATTGCTCCACAAGTGGTGTGTCCTTCTCGGCACAGGGAGCAGCTATTCTACGTCCCTATCTGAAAGCACCAACCCCACGACTGATGCTGTCAATGAGTGTTCGGATGCCTTCCGACCTTAGATCGACCCCGAAGAGGTCAGGGCACGTATTCACTCGGCCACCACTGACAACTCTACACTTAAACTACTTATGTTAATGATAATCTGGAAGAAAGAAAAATTGTGAGAGCGACACCCTTCCCCGACAGGGGATCGATCCCAGGACCTCTGGCATGCGAAACCGCTGGTCTCTCATGCCAGAGGTCCCGGGATCGATCTCCGGTCGGAGAAAGTTCTCGAGGTCGAAGTTAAGCAACGTCGAGCCCGGTTAATCCTCGGGTGGGTGACTGTCTGAGCGATTGATTCGGACTCCCAATTTGTGTCCTTGGGAAAGGCACTTAACCCCAATTGTGTGCATGGGGGCACGATGACGCCGTGTCCTAAGGCATACTGCACGTCGATGGTGCGCCTGTTTTCAACCAATCTAACCCTGCCTGTGCTGCAGTGCGGGGTTACGATGTTGGGGAGCTGGCAGCTGCTCGTCGTTGCACGGTGGTTCTCTCCGGGTACTCCGGCTTTCTCCACCCGTAAAGCTGCCACGGTCATGATTAGCCATTGAGCATAAGTATGTGACCTTAAACACAAATAAATAATAATAATAATAATAATAATAATAATAATAATAATAATAATAATAATAAATAATAATAGTTCTCGAGGTGTCCAAACACTCTCTGTCAGCATCAATTGTGGGGTTGATGCTGTCACAGCGTACCGTCGTATCGGGTGGGGACGTAAAATGACTGCCCTCTGTGCGGAGAGACACATTCCATGCAGGCTAAAGATCTCTTCGAAGTATTCGAGAAGAGCGAGGCCGCAAAGTTGCCGCTTCGAGGGTCATCCCACACAGCTGCGCCATTGGGCCAATGAGGGACGTTAATATAAGTTGCATAACTTGTTCGCCAATCCTTGTAAAACATATGAGATTGAATAACCTTTGCAGCAAGTTTAACCCTAGTCTGAATCGCGGTGGCTCAGTGGTAAGGACATTGTAATTCAAAGCGAAAGGTTCACGGTTTGATCCACTTGAGGAGTAACTGCATTGTGCCCAAGGGCAGGCAGTACTTAATCCCGATTGCCTATATGTGCGTGCGGTGGCGCAGTGTACTAAGGCGCACTGCACGTCGATGTTGCACTTCTCTTAAACCAATGCTAACCCCGCTTGTGTGCGGTTAGTACGTTGGGGAGTCTGACAGTTGCTCGCCACTGCTCGGTGGTTCTCTCTGGGTACTCCTCCACACATAAACTGTCCGACACGAGGTGACCCTGGCTGTCGAAAGTGACGTTAAACACCAGTAAAATGAATACATTAACCCTAGTTAAAGCTGGGCCGCCAAGACATGATTTGAAACTATTACCAAGCTTGAGTGTGGGCCGGCCTCGGGTGTTTTATTTTATTATCCTCGCCACGTAGTTGTAGGAGGATATAGGGATAGGCTCTGTCCGCCTAACCATCCGCCTGTTCGTCTGACCTACCGTCCGCCTGTCTTCCCGTTCTCCCGTCCGCCCGTCCATCCCATTTCTTATCATCTTATTTAAAAGAAAACCATTCAAACTATTTTCCCAAATTGTATATATATGTTTCTGGTGATGATATTATGAATCGAGTTGTGAACCAGAGTTATTGTCCATGTTGGGTATACTTTCTTGTCATCACATAACAGTTGCCTGTCATCACTTTTCAAAGAAGGAATCGGTTCACGAATTTTTGTCCCAAATTTAATATATACTGTTCATAAAAAGTAGGGAATATTTGATAAAAGTGGGATATATAAAGAAATATGTTTATATTTTCATCAAAAAGACAGTTTCGGCATTGCACTGTGACATCGGGTGAATGATTTCAGAGATAGTTGGGTGTCTGGCAAGCACACATTTCACGCACTGAGCTGTAGAACACATGGACGGTCAGTCAGAGAATTAACCACATTCAGTCAAAGACCTCAATACCTTGTAAATCCTCCTCGGTTCGCGAGACAAGCGCAGATCCGACGTGGCATACTCCTCAGAAAACATCCAGTATCAGCTTGACTGATGTTATTCCATTCTTCCTGCAGTGTAGCGGTGAGTTCCTGGACATTGGTAGGGGGGTGGGGGTGGGGGGGGGGGCTGTTGGCGTTGTCGTAGGCGCCTGCCAAGCATATCCCAGACGTGTTCGATTGGTGAAAGGTCTGGATTTAGTGCTAGCCAAGGCAGTGTAGTGATGTACTGCTCCTGAAGGAACTCTGTGGCGACACCGGCTCTGTCTGCTCTTGCATTGTTATCTTGGAAAATGAATCGACGGCAGTGACGTCGCGCAAATGGCTGTACATGAGCTTCTAACATGTTGTCACGATAGTACTGCCCTGTGACACACCCTTGGATGGCATGTAATGCTGTTCGGCTTGTCATGGTTATGCCTCCCCACACCATAACCGATCCGCCACCAAAACAATCGTGCTGCCTAACGGTTACGCCATGGTATCATTCGTTCCGCTGCCGCCACACTCTGTTTCGCCTGTCGTGGACGTCGAGAGTGAACCTCGAAACGATCCATCGGAAAACATGACGTTGCTCCACCGACTATTGTCCCAGCGTTGTCGTGCTCCACACCAATTACGCCTTGCTGCGATGTGACGTTCAGTCAAGCGTGGAATTATTCGAGGTCGTCGAGCGTACACATTCCAGCTGTGGAGGCGATTGTGGATAGTCTGACCACTGACTCGCACATCTGTAGCTCGGTGCAGCTGCTGTCCAATTTCTGAGGCACTTTGATGGCAGTTACGTAATGCTGTGGTTCGGATGAAACGATTCTGGTTAGCAGTTGTCGCCCTTGGACGACCTGACCGACGTCTGTCATCAACATTGCCTGTCTGAGGGTAGCGTGACCACAACCTGCTAATCGTCGATTGAGTAACGTTGAAAATTTGAGCCACTGCAGTCTATCGGTTCCAACATGCCAACGGCGCGAAACGTTCGTCAAGTGTCAAGTCTTCGCATACCTCAAAAGTTACGTTTCGACCAGAAACTATTGATGAACGAGTTTATACCAAGAAAAGAACGATGAGACCTCCGAAAAAGTCCGTCTAGTACAAATGAAAATTTCAAAACGTACCCCACAGACATTAACGCGGCGCTCGTGCGAAAAACCTGCACGAAGTTTTCATGGGCCGGTGACATTCATGATCCACACTAAACTTGGTAACATATTGATGTGTCCAATCACGCGTATCCAATACCATTTTCCGAAAATATCAACATCCGTTTGGATATCCCGTACATTTTTTGAATAGTATATAGCTTTTTGTTAAAAATATCATGAATGGAATTGTAAATCAGCTGTGTATGAGTTTTTCTTCGAGAGTTATTGCCCTTGTTGAACTTCGAATTTCTAGCAATCATTTTACCATTTTTTGTTATCAAAAAAGCGTTCAAGATTTGTTTCCTTATTTAATACGCAAGTGGATGGACCACCGCATGGTTTTTCAATGGGTGACATATCGGGGAGGAATATTTTTTTTATATCTTATCGTGCGAGAAATGGGACAAATCAACGAGTTACCTCCGTTTTATCATATAGCGCTCAAAATTCATAAACTGTTTGACCCACTGTAAATGCCCCTATCTTGCGACACAATTGCCGTTTTTCGGTAAACAACGCAAAATATTTATTTTTTTAATCTTATTTGTTTTACAAGGATTGGTGAACAAGATATGTAACTTATATTAACGCCTCTCCTTGGCCCAGTGGCACGAGTGACATGACCGTCGCAGCGGCAACTTCGTGGCCTCGCTTTTCTCGAATACTACGACGAGATCTTTAGCCTGCACGGAGTGTGTCTATCTCCGCACAGAGGATAGCTATTTAACTTCTCCACCAGAAAGGGCGGTACACTGTGACAGCACCAACCCCACAATTGATGCTAACAAAGAGTGTTCGGAGTCCTCGAGAACCTTTTTCGACCAAGGATCGATCTCGGGACCTCTAGTAAGAGAGACCAGAGCACCTATCCACTCGGCCATCAAACAAGTCGATTTAGTTAAATCGGATAGAAAAACATGCACCTGTGAAGTTTGAAGCCGATCTGTCCCCTAGAGGATGAGGAAATAGGGCGCCTCTGTGTCGACAAACAGAATTCAAGACAAACAGAATAACTCAAATTATAGTATAGATAACATTTTGGTGATAATACGAACTAGCTGTGTTCAAATATTTCTTTGCTAATCATTGCCCTTGTTGGATTTATGTGGCGGGGGATTGACCATCCCATGGCGTTGCAGTTGATATTTTTGTAATCGTCGACATTTTATTCTCCTATTCACTTTCGGCCATTTTGGTCAATGCTTTTTTTCGACAATGCCTTTTTAGTAACTGATATGTGTGTCAGGATGGTAGAAGCGGCGGCAATGGGTTCGGAGAAATATTTAACCCTCTCTCTAATCCACTAATTTTATTCTTCAATTTTTCTCTGCTATACAATAATGCTCTCTCTTTCTCTCTATCTAGCATTCATTATTTTCATCTATATTCGTTGGTCTGGGAACCTACAGTTAAAACTATAAGTCGTGTCATGAAATGCGCCCAAATAGCACGTGAATCTGCGCGTTAATCTACGCGTTGTGACCATCGTAAGGCTATCAAA
Organism: Pictodentalium vernedei; assembly: GCA_031216915.1. Taxonomy (NCBI): domain Eukaryota; kingdom Metazoa; phylum Mollusca; class Scaphopoda; order Dentaliida; family Dentaliidae; genus Pictodentalium; species Pictodentalium vernedei. Next base: position 315,096,977 of record CM062297.1, read on the forward strand.
TTCAGTACACATGGCCTGTGGACAAGCAATGCTTCAGCCAATGGACATCCGGGTAATCCGGAGATCCATTGGGAGATCCATTGGCAGAAACATTGCATGTGTTTGCTACGAGTAATCAGGAGGGAGAACAATCTGCCGTGCTTTGATTACCATTCGATATGGCAATTGCGCGCAATTCCTACGTGCAATTAAGCTTAGATAAGCACACAGTTCGTGTCAGTGTTTCGAACATTATATTTTCTTATCAAACTCATTTCATATTGCTATGATGTGATGCTGGGACAATATTTGTGAACTTGACGTTTCAATAGACCAGATGTTCTTCTCAGTTATGTATTCCTTCCAGATGAAAGAGAGTTTAAAGTATTTAGAATACTAGCCCTAACATTCCACCACCTCTCAGGATTGACTGTCCTCGGTCAATCAAGGAAGAAGGGGGAATGCTATTAATATTCCATTTGAAGTATTAGCTTTCTCATGTACATCCACAGCATGACATAATCCAATTAGTTCCGATACATGCCAATATTATACAAGAAGTATGGTATATTATTTCAATCTGTTGTACTCAATGGAGACAACCAATCTCAATAAAACACAACACTTGGAAACAGTTTTAACATACACGCAGACCTGATATATTACCATAGTGTTCTAATTAAAAAACTAGTTGGTTAAATGTAGCATAAGAGTTTGCAGTTCAATTTCAGTTAAATATCTTAATGCTTTCTATGTTAACCCTTAAACCATTATAAAAATCTAACTAAGTTACCGCTGTCGTATATGAATATGTTGTCTCTTAACCCTTTACCTAACATGAAAAGCAGACGACACTTGCAAAAAAAATTATTGAATAATTAATTTTTTTCATTTTTTGTCTCAAAAACATAGGTTATGACCCCTCGTTGGAACGAGCTCGACGAGCTCGTTCCAACGAGGGGTCATAACCTATGTTTTTGAGACAAAAAATGAAAATATTTTGAAAATTAATTGGCGATTTTTGAGAATAGCGCTGGCCGGTTTTGGCCGTTACGTTGGGTAAAGGGTTAATAAATCCAATATACGAATATTTGAAACTTAAATGAATAATTTGTTTTAATAATCACTGCACGCGTAATTCTATTTATTTTGTTGACTGTCGCTGCCCGTACGAGGCACCACGTCCTTTAAAGTTACGTTCAAACTCTTCAATTAAATCTCCATTTATCTCAGTGGGACTAATACAGGAACTTTCTTTTTCATCATTCTTAAACCTCACAAAGTTCTTCACTTCTGCATTACCGGATTCGTTTCAAGTCCATAACTTATCTAAAATTTCGACGACTTCAGGTTTTGTTTGATCCCAAGACTCATTGTTAAGTAACGGTTCTCCATGAGTAAGTTCAGTGCTGTTTTCACAGTCATTGTCAATATTTTCATCAGGAATTATATCCAGTGGTTCTACATGAGTCTGTCTGAACCTAGAAATGGTTTCATGCGGTTTGCGTGCACAATTTCAGTCTTAAAGTTTGCAGGTGAAGTCTTTTGAATGACACGATGTGGACCATGAATGCAACAATTTTGATAAAAGTTCAGGTTTTGTTGCAGGTGAATAAATCTATACTTTGTCACTAATTTGAAATTCATGTTCTTTAGATTTAGAGTCACTAGCTAATTTTTGTTTTTGTTGTGAAAATTGAATATTGTCTTTAGCAAGTGTGAAGGCTTCTTGAAATCTACGTAATGTCTCTGATTTGTTATCGCCTTGGATAAATGAAACATTTTATCTTTTGGCCTCGCAAACCTAGATATTACGACCCAATGAGCTCGTTCCAGGGATGGGACGTCAGCTGTGTTTTTGTGGTAGCGATTGAAACAAGAATAAATATCCAATGGCGAGTTGAGTTTTGTGAATAGCCCAGTTCGGTTATAGGCGCCACGTTAAATAAATTGTTACGTAAGGAGTTAAAAAAGTCTCTGATCACTGCCATCAGTCGAAATCTCTGTGTTGCATTTTGCACTAATCTCTATACAACAGGATTACTGGAACGTCAACGAAAGTCGCACCTTAATGCACCCCACTCTCCATAAGATGGAATTGAGTTAGTCAAAATGCGTACCTCCACGCATTGGTGATTTTTGATGATGAGAAAGCTGCTACGCTGTGAACTACTTTCACATCATCAAACATCAAAGGAAAGCCTAGAACGGAAACTGGTAACACATCATCAATTTCACAACCCCGGCACTTGTCAATAATAACTCAAGCATATTGTAAATATTCAATTTTTCATTGCCGCAACAAAAATGGACATCTTCATCATATTTATTTTTTACATACACCACCGTGCATTCTTTAAAAAGAGATCAGCGATTGTGAGGTGTTGGGAAATTCTTCACCTTCGAGAAAATGTTTGTTATTGAGCATTATTACCACTTTATCTGGCGTTCCCTAGTACATTAACAAAGTTTAACAGGGCATTACAAGAACGTAACGCTCAACTTAAAAACGTCACGTGATGTGTTTGGCCGTTTATGAGTTGAACATCTCATTAACAAATCGACACGTCAAGTGACTTTTGTTCCTCACTGTCGTACACTCGAAAATGGAAACAGTTTCCAGAAATGGTTTCAATTAGTAAACAATATGATTTTTATTTAAATTATTAAATATTTAAAATGTCCAGCAAAGTTAGTCCCATAAGAACAAGCAGCTGTATATAGTAAGTAAGTCTGGAGACATTTTAAGCCTTTATTCCTGACTTAAAAGCGGTAAATATCGGGTTTGTTTTTAAGTTTTCTAACTTCGTTGCAATTGAAAGAGTACCGGTGCCGGTCACGTGATATTCATGTCATGCCAATTTGTTTGAGAACAGACGATAAAATCATCTGTCAAAATTGAAAACGTTAACCCTTTACCCATCGAAACGGCCAAAACCGGCCAGCGCTATTCTCAAAAATCGTCAATTAATTTTCATTATTTTTTTTTATTTTTTGTCTCAAAAACATAGGTTATGACCCTTAACTGGAACGAGACCGTCGAGCTCGTTCCAATGAGGGGTCATACCCTATGTTTTTGAGACAAAAAATTAAAGAAATTAGTTATTCAAGAATTTGTTTTGCAAGTGTCGTCTGCTTTTCATGTTAGGCAAAGGGTTAAACGTCTCAGTCAAGCAAATTGAATGAAGACCAATTGGCTGTTTGTAGCTGCCATGTAAGGTAAAGGGTCAAAACTTTCTCAGAATCGCAGTGGTAATAATAGTAATAACATGACTTTGTCGGGCCTTGTGGTTTACTAACGACCCAACAGGTGTGAATAACAGCTCTTCAGCTTATTAACGGCCCTCGACTTCGTCTAGGGCCTTTTATAAGCTGTCGGGCTGTTATTCACACCTGTTGGGCCGTTAATAAACCACATTGCCCTCCAAAGTCATGTTATTGTTTTTTTGTCTATTGGTTGTAAAAAAATGACACACCCAAGTTGGCGGCAGATGTGACATTTTTCTATATGCGATCAATTTCCAGCAATCCAGTTGTTCAGAGACCAGTGTATCGTAGCCAAAGATAGGCTAAATAAAATTGGAGGGGCACAAATTTTCAAGACACACTGGGCATACCATGATTCGGTCCTGTGGGAAAAACTTGAAAAACGGATCCAAGGAACTGTCGTTTCATTTATACTCGGGTCTTGATAAGTGGTGCGTGGTGTGTTGAAAAGCATGCGTGTGCGTTGAGTGGGGTGTGGGTGGCATCATCGATAAATTTACTCTACGCCAGCCTTTGGGTTGGAAGATGGTTAAAGTAAAAGAGAAACAGACCGAACCGACAGAATATAAAAGCCAGTAGATTGCTTTTCACATTTGCACATTGTAAATTACAAGAATGCCTGTACATTGACACTTGACACTTTTCTATTTGCTCAGTTTTGTTAACCCTTTACCCAACGAAACGGCCAAAAACGACCAGCGCTATTCTCAAAAATCGCCAATTAACTTTCATTATATTTTTCATTTTTTGTCTCAAAAACATAGGTTATAACCCCTCGTTGGAACGAGCTCGTCGTGTTCGTTACATGAAGGGGTCATAATCTATGTTTTTGAGACACAAAATGAAAAAAATAGTTATCCTCCACAGAATGCTGACTCTGATCATTGTGTCATTCAAAATCGCGAACGACACGCTTGCGTAATAAAATCAATTAGTGGATTCTGCATGATAATTAGAAGTTGATGACTGCATGTCGAGTTTGTTTTTTGATATACTCTTTGATGACAGAAAACACGTGGATTCGCATATTGGATCGACTTCCAGTCAACTTGAGATACATACATGAGAATAAAAAAAATAAATCGTTCTAACTGAAGCGTCGAGTGGCACGAAAATAGCTGATCGATGTGACGTCGCGCATAACAAGGTAACTCTGTGGGCAATTAACTTCGTTGACGTTGATTTTGTATTTCTTGTTCCTAAATATAGATGAACCCACTGGTTTACACTCTTGGAAATTCTTTCGAAGTACGTAGAGAATGACATTTCTTTCTGAAACCAACGTCGGCGATTGATGATGACATTGATGAGTAGAATTTCTTCCCGGTGGTCACAAACTCCAGCCACGCGTTCAGAAATCACATATTAGAATGTGATCACGAAAAACACCACGGGACTTTTTATACCGCTGTCTTTGAAAATAATTGCTACTTAACCCTTGAAAATATTTTTTTTCTACGCTAAGTAAACAGTCGTAGATTATATTTCTTCCAGGATATCACAAACTCCAGCGACCAGTTTAGAAATCGTATATCAGAATGCGACCGACCATGAAAAACATCACATGGCTTGTTATACCCTTATCATTGAAAATAATTGCTACTTAACTCTGTATATATTTTCTCCATGCCAAGTGCAAAGTCGTAAATTATTTTTCATCCTGGATATCACGAACTCCTGCAACGAATTTATAAATCAAACATTAGAATGTGATCAAGAATAACATCGCGAGGCTTGTTATACCACTGTCATTGAAAATAATTGCCACTTAGCCCTGTACATATATTTTCAACGCCAAGTAAAAGTTTTAGATTAAATTTCTTCCCGGATATCACAACTCCAGCAACGAGTTTAGAAATCAAACAAAAGAATCCGATCGAGAAAAACATCACGTGTCTTTTTATACAGCTGCCATTGAAAATAATTGCCACTTTTCTCTGTATATATATTTTCAACGCTAAGTAAAAAGGTGTAGATTATATTTCTCACCGGATATCGCAAACTCCAGCCAAGAGTTTTGAAATCAAATATTAGAATGTAATCACTAAAAACAACACGTGGCTTTTTATACCACTGTTCTTGAAAATAATTGCTACTTATCCGTGTTTACTTTTTCAACGCTAAGTAAAAAGTCAAAGGAAGCGAAAGGGAAGTGAACTATCCATGCAATAGAACCACACCTACAGCGGGTTAGTCACGGAAGGAAAAGATTTCAAAAACTGATCCACATAAATGTCGACGTTGGATTCAATTGTTGCAGAACGTCCCTACAAACAGAAAATGAATTCGCCCATGCTCTGTTATATTATGAAAAAATGCCCTTCTCATATCGAACACAGAATGTGGAGGCCATATCATCACCAACATGTACCACTGATGTATGCCCAAATGATCCAAAACACCGCCTTATAACATCTTACTCTGCAAGTTTTCCGTCCAATGAGAGCCCGTGAACAACTGTAGTTGTAACTGTGAGCTGGCACCTACAGTACCGTTATTACTAAAGCGGACAGAGAATGTCGATCGGATCGCGACTGAGTCGCTACCCGGTCGCAATTCTCTGCCATCTTTCCATCACATAACACTGTGGAAACCCACTTGTCAAAACCGAAACGCGATTCGCCTGCTTGTCTATGATTGACACTTGACGTATATAACGCGAAAGGACCGACGCGTTAGGTAAAAATAAGGCGACAATTCTTAATTTTCGACAAACTCTTTTTGTTGGGGAGGGTAGGGTGTCGACCCCCCCCCTCCACCAGTCTCTCCTAGATCAAAGCAAAAAATGGTTCTTTACGTTCTGTGCCAGTACAGTTATTGACAACATGTGTGAAATATTCTGGATGTTACACTCACTTTTCTGAAGACAACGTTATTAGAGAACAGCAATGCGCATGTTAACAAAGCTATTTGAAAAACAAATTTCTTGCAGGTATTTTGACCTTCACATGAGCGATTTTCGTTTATAACCTTAGTTTGTGCGATATCGTAGGTGATTAATGCGAAACACAATTCATTATTCACAGACAATTACCTAGCATTCAAGATGCTTCCGGTTCGGTTCTCATCAGGGGCTTAATGAACCACTAACTAGAACTGCACTACAATTACTCTTCGCGGAATTACTGGAGAACATGCATTTCTCTGGGAATGATGAGCGGAGGCAGGAATCCTATTTAATGTTCCTGGATAAAAAAGACCTGCAATTTCAATTTGGTCGTTAAAACCATTTTCCAGGAACTGCATAACTTGTGTGCAAAACTGATTAACCCTCGTCAAAATAGTGCACTTTAAATGCAGAACAAATGTAGTCAAGGAAATTATATCTTGTGAATGCTGTGCAATTTTTGTTGGGTTTGCACATGTGCGTAGCGAAGCTAAATTACGTGTATGGGGGTGGGGGGGGGGGGGGGGACAAAATATTTTATACTTTCTTTGTTCTAAAAAGAGCACTCTAGGTTTTTTTATTTAAGGCTGAAGTACCCTGAAAGAGGAGGTTTTATTGCAGGTATTTTAAGCGTGATTGTATGTTTGTAAACTTGTGTGGGTTTTGCAGTCAATATTTACAAAAACATTGTTCGGAAGTTAAACACAAAAAGCGATGTGAATTGCAGGGGGAAGGGGGGGGGGGGGTCGCAAAAGAATGCCAGGATACAAGGTCCGGGTGGGTGCGTGGGTCCGAGCCCCAAAGTGCAGTTTTTGCCGGTGTCATGCAATTGTTTGCCAAATATCATTTTACAGACAGGTAATTACAACCAAAGTGAATTCAAGTGCTTAGATTCATAACATAGAACAGAATAGAGCATTGATAATGTGTTGGGGGGCTCCATGTTAGAATTTTGTCCCCATGTTTTACACTTCATTAGGGAGTGGGTCCTGTTCTGGGTCTGGTAAAAATTTGCAGAACAAAAAAGTGATTTCCAGCTATTTGGCCATGATTTTCACTCCTTTATATTTCTACTAAGGCAGTCCGCCTCTTATTAGTGCTTATTTGATTCTTCTGTTAGCCTCAGGGTGCCTCATGTCATTGGTCTAGTGTGCTTCCATGTATGGAATAACTGGAAAGATTGATAGAATAAAACTACTGATTGTGGAAAACGTGTATAATTTCAAGGTAAATATGATTCTAGTGACACTAACATAAAAAACTAAATAATAGGCAATTCATCTCAGACAAGCCTGCCTGGCATGGGTCAAAGAACTTCAGTATTAGGTCTCTCTCAGACCAGTTGTTCAAACTAAACATTTAACCGAAAAGTAATGAAATGAAAAACTATTTCTTGTGGACAGCTCAAGATATCCAGGTGGGAACAATATATTTTGGGCAGGGCTTCTTGGTGGTGGGATTCGACTGGTGTCTGAACAGCATAGACATGTTGTACATCGGGGTAAGGGTTGTGTTGTTTGGAACATGCATGGGTGTATATCTGCAATTCAGTTGGTGGAGGCGGGTTCCAGTGGTTACCTGGGGGTCTGATGCTGCATTTCCGTTGTGGCTTTATATGCAGAGAGATTGTTTTGGGGCCATCTGTGGCTAGGGATGCCTTGGATGCCCAAGAGCAGGGCTGAAATATCGGACAAGTTGGTTTATGTCACCTTTCATGTTTGGAAAAAGTATTTATTTTTTATTTTTTTTTTTTTTATTTAGGTAATTTGAATACTTCGTTAAACAGATTTTATAAATTGGGGGGGGTGGGTCCCCAATTGTCTTTGAGGAAAAACTGTGCGGGAGGGGTGGGTGTCCAAGACATGACTGGCAAAAATTTACTTTCCGGGGGTGGTGGGTCCTAAAAATTGAAAATGTAAAAAACATTTTTTGCGTGACCCCCCCCCCCCCCCTCCCCTCTCCCCGGAGGTGAATTGTGGAAAATTTGTTATTTTAGTAAAATAGATACTGTTTCTCGACGAGTTTTACGTACTGGTTCAAGTTTGCATTGTTAACTTCTTTTTTAATCTTTTTTTTAATTGGTGAAAGAAAAATTAATAACTGTAATCTGCGAATTAACTTTACACACAAGTTACTATTGACATTAGGAGATAAAGAGAGACTTGGACCAGCTTACGATGACACCAAACACTCGAGCCCTTTCGAACAATAGTCGGTCGAGTGTCAAGCCAATAACCAGAACAATGACTACCTTACCCGTCCAGGCTTCACCAACGTCGGTACGTATTCCACGGCAGGGTCGCCTGGTGCGACGGCAACACCATCATATCGGTTTTCGTCAGCAGTAACATTTCAAAAAACAGTATTGAATGTGATAGCAGGAAAAATATCAATTGGACTATCCGATGTCTGAGACTTGTTAAGATGCAAAGTCGACGACTGATCGTCGAATTGCCTTTGTTTAACGTCATCAAGCTGCCACATAAAAGACTGCCCACCAGCGTAGACTTTTCCAGTTGACTGATTGTGTCATAGATTGATTGATTGATTGACTATTTATTTCACAGTATACATTTCACAACATACATATACACAAAATATCCACAGAGATAGTTAAACAATTATAGTACAACGACAACACATATGCATACTGTGGGTTATAAATCCACTATCCTCGGTTTATATCCTCTAATGATTTTATCTGATGAGTGTCGTTTGTGTGTGCCGTACCGGTGTTTCGGCGACAAAGTGTATATGTGTCGAAACGAACAGTATGATGACGCGCACCTGTTTGATGATATGATGCCCTTCCGTAACGCTACACGGAACTGCTTGGTAAAGCAAACGCCGTGAGTGACCTTGGGTCGGCAGCCTCACCTTCAACATGTATGTCCAGGGCTACAGCAATTCTGGGATGTTCCCAATTCCCTTAACTTCTTCCCCAGACGACACAATGGATAGCCGTTCAGTGAAGATGATCAATACTCAAGCCTGGAAATATAGGGCTTATATCGTAGCCCGTTGCCAGGTTACACTATATAGCATGGTGATAACCCATAGGAAAAAGGGTGTTGTGATGTTTCTCCACCTTCTCTTTTTTACTACACCCTTCATGTTTTTTTACGTCTGAACGGGATTTTCGCCTGTATAAATATCAACAACTAACGCGCGATCTCGCCGAAGCGAGATCGCACGTTAGGTATTGCTATTTATTTCGGCGAAAATTATTTTAAGATGAAAACAGCATGCCCTTCTAAGGTATCACATTACAAAATATTTTCCCATAGGCGATCATTATAACGTTCAGGAGGAAAACAATTATGATCGCACCGCTTTAATTTTGGCATTCAAATATCTTTGTCAAGTACAGCCCTTCAGACAACTTTTTCCGACCCTAAAACAGAGGGGAGGGGCGGTCATGCGACAAAAAAGAGAACAAAACTGATAGGAAGGAAAGTACCGGACATGTGCACATATTTTCATGGGAATTCCTAACAAAAACACAACAATAGGCAATTGTATTTTTTAGGTCTAAAACGTCATCAAATCACTCTCTTTATTTATCTGGAATATTTTTTAATGCAACTTTTCAAAGCGGTAACTCTAATTCAAATATTGATTACAGTGATACCTCTTTTCATATGTGGATGTAATACTCAACTTTTGAGCTGAGAAAGATTCGAAAGGCTGCTAAGTTTGTCTGGTAAAACATGCGAGATTAGTAATTTAATTACAATTGACGCGACCTGCACGTAACCTAAACGGTCGTCCGCTGGTTGTTTCCAAACCTGATTACTGACTCTTGATGCCAGTAGGCATAAAGTGTCGTGTAAATAATACAAATGCCAGTCGACGTGCAGATGGAAAACGGAAGAACAAATCGGTGATAAGGATCGGTAATAATTTTATCCTGCAGTCATATTACCGAACCCTCCAACCAGAGTAAAATCGATTCTTCCAAATGTAGAAAATAATATTGTGCACGACTATCTCATCATGGAACACGGGGTAGGAAGAGCTAACCTTTTGGTTACGCAGGGCTGTAGTATTAACTTACTATTAACTTACTGACCACAGTTGTTGACAAATGTTATGTATAGTGTGTTAATCGCGTGACGACTGTCTATATTTGGAATCTTGAAATATATTATTTGTTACTTGTTTGGGACTTAACGACACTTTCGACAGCCAGGAACACCTCGTGTCGGACCATTTTACGGGTGAAGGAAGCCGGAGTACCAGGAGACAACCACCGAGCAACTGCCGTACTCCCCAACGTACTAACTCCACACAAGCCGGGTTAGCATTGGTTGAAGACAAGTTCACCATCGATGTGCAGTACACCTTAGTACACAACGTCACCGTGCCCCTCGTTATAGTTCTCGAAGAAGACCGCAGAGATTTCAAGACATCTTCTTGCTCTCTCTTCTCCTATCAGAAAAATGCCCAGCAATAGAGAAACTCATATCAATTTAAGATAAGGTCTGATGTTTTGAGATAGAGTGGTGGGTGTATACATTTTTTTGTGTCAATAAACAATTGCCAGTAAGACGACCAATAGTTTAACAAATTGGTAAAGGATAATCAGTAATAATTTGACCTCACATTCATGTAGGTAGTGTCCTGCGAATTGGATTTTATATCCTCGAATCGAATCGATGGTCCGATTTCGAATCGAATCGGAAACATCGTAAAACAATTCTCGTAAAAACACTTGTTAGTTTACCAAATTACCCCATTACCATGAATATCCTTGTAGTTTGCACGTACCCCAGGTAGCATGAGAGTCAGGGTTCAGAGGTCGCAAGTTATATTGCAACACCAGTACTTACAGTACGTGGAGAGTGGATTGTAACTAAATCACCCGCGGAGTGGAGTTATCACCCAAGCTATAACTTTCAAATTTTGTATATATCAACAAAAAACACAAGCAATATTTCAGCCAATGGACCTCCGGGTTTAACCCGGAGGTCCATTGGCTGAAACTTTGCTGGTGCTGGTGATGCTTTGCAACAAATTTGCAAATATTGCTCGGGTGGAATCTCCACTCTGTGGATGATTTAGTGATAATACACTCTCCACGTACTGTACATGTATAAAGTGAAGCGCGCAATTCCGCCTTATCATAACAATATAACTTGTAAGGCAGACAAGCTTGGCGATAAGCCGATTGAATGGACATGACAACCGCTACTTATTCCCATTTCGTTATTAGGCATTCGTTATTGATATAGAATGTCGAATAAGGAACTGGGAATAAGTAACGGTTGTCACGTCCACACCGATTAAACCGAAAATGCAACTGGGAACTATTCTTTCATCGCTGCGGTATGATTCCGCCGACAGAATATATTCATTTACTATCATCCCCTATGTGAAAAACACGAGTTACTCGATTCGAAATAAATGTATCAGGAAGCCGATTCGATGTCGATCTCGACTCAGCGATCAATGTAGCCATCTAATCGAGTCTTCAAAGCTACTCAGGCGCCTTCATACTGGGCTGCAGGATTATATTATTACTGAATTTCTCAACTTGTAATCTTGTAACAAATCACTGATCTCTGTACAAATGGATTGTTGGAACGTCAGCGAGAAAGGTCATCACTCACACTGATCCCCCCTCTCCCCCAAGACAGGCTGATGCCAATTAACGCGATAAATCTTCTCAATTCACGACGTTTGGTGACGTGAAAGATGTTACGTCATAGCGATTTTAAATCTCCATACACACATATATATATATATATCTTCGGGGCGGAGATATGGAGGCGCGCGGAGTGGTTGGATGTGTGAATACGGTATACGAAGTTACTTGCCTCTGCCTCTGTTACCAGGGCGAGGTTTTAGAAATAGTGTCTAATTCATATTTGCTTTTTACGTAATAACGCGGAACATATCTTTACTTGTTGCCACCCAAGGAAGATATGATACGGTTATTTTGCGCGTAATAGACTCGGATACGGGGAACAACATGAAACGGGGAACATATCTTTACCACCCAACGGAGATATGATACAGTGGTTTTATAAGCAATACACTTGAATATGGAGAACAACGCGTGTAAACAATTCGGGTCAAGGAATGGCTGAATGTGTGAATACTGCATGCGAACTCGCTTCTGCCTCTGTTACCAGGGCGAGGTTGAGATAAATGATTGAATGTTTCTAATTCTAAGGCTGAGAACAAAAAAATGCGCGAGATAACGCGGAATATATCTCCACTCGTTACCGCCTTAGGAAGATATGATACGGTCTTGTTTGTCCATAATTTACAATTAAAGAAGGTGAACAACGTGTAATGCGGAACATATCTTTACTTGTTGCCACCCAAGGAAGACATGCATCGGCGATTTTATAGACGGGTTCGTGATTAGGAGCTAGGCAGCCACTTGCCAAATGATAAATCGATCTGTAAGACGTACGCGTATCACGATCAATTTTATAATTCCCATTCAACAATTAGGATCAGCGTGACGCTAAATTTTACGTTCCCATGACGCGATACACATTGGTACGGCACTTAACGTAACGGAATAAGTATTAGTCAAAAATGAAAGCCGCTTAGAAGGAAGTAAACTTCCGAGCATGACGGCAATTTGACGAAGTTATATGAAATATTTGATGAAGTGTATGTATATATATATATATATATATATATATATATATATATATATATATATATATATATATATATATATATATATATATATATATATACAATTGCATGGCGGGGGTTCCAACCCACGCCGAGAGAGTTTCCTTCGGCACCAACCGCCTAGCGAAACTGCACTGAACCACGCACACCACTCGGCCACCGACAGACCCCCAAAAAGGTATGCTAGTTAACCAAGTATGTACGAGATCAGTACCGATCACACGGAATTCTCTCTCAGTAACTTTTAAGTTAAGTTATTATTTTTTTATATATATATATTATATATATGTGTGTGTGTGTGTGTGTGTGTGTGTGTGTGTGTGTGTGTGTGTGTGTGTGTGTGTGTGTGTGTGTGTGTGTGTGTGTGTGTACACCTTCACGTACACGCACGCACACGCGCGCACGCATGTGTGTGTATGTGTATACCACTATACATACATGTGTGTGTGTGTGTTTGTGTGTGTGTACTTGCATGTACGTATATTTGCCATATACGAACGGCGCTACTTACTGATAGTATATTACTGAATCTGCCTGCATAATGTTTTGTGTTATTGGCTCCCCAACACGAAAGTTGACCGTTGTATGAAGAATCCCCAAAATCACTCTCTGTACTCTCTCATCGACAGCAAGAAGCAACAACCAACCAATGGTTTAAACAGCCCTACTCAATGAACCGTACTTTTCCACCCTCACAAAAAATGTAATTGTTCAAGGGAGACGATACTCATAAGCTTACTGTCGAATCCCGTCATACATATATTTTTTTCATCCCATGTTACATAACATACTGTTTGATGTACATTACCAATGTCAATATGCTTGTTTGATGTATATAATTAACGCAGTTATTGATGAATAAATATTGTTTAAACCAAACAGCTTTCACTTCATCAGACGTAATAACATTTATCTTGACTAGACTGGCTACGTGAAATAATTCATGAGAGGTGAGGGACGTTGTACAAACACGAGTGCGCGAATGCGCACGAGTGTTTTACAATAGAGTCCCTTGCCTTAAATGAATTATTTCACGTAACCAGTCCAGTCAAGCGATTGCTCTGTTTATTACTTTTCATTATTAACGATATTTATATTATTTAACCCTTTACGAGCGCCCGTTCCAACAAGGGGTCATAACCTATGTTTTTGAGACAGAAATTGAAAATAATGGTTATTCAAGCATTGTTTTTGTTTTGCAAGTGTTGTCTGCTTTTCATGTTAGGTAAAGGGTTAAAAAAACAATGAAGCCCCATTTCACCCTCGGCAAAGCGTCTTCGTTTGCACGCACGGATACATGACCCATTTGTTGATTGCATAATTCACTTGTGAAGTTATCGTTTACAATCAAACCCGGAAATCCCAGTAAATCACACTTTGGAAAGTAATAATTAAAATATATTGTAAATATTCAATTTGTAAGGCCAAGAAAAATGTGCATATCATCAACATATTTATTTTTCACAGACATCAGAGTATATTCAGTAAAAAGCGACCGGAGATTGCGAGGCGTCGGGAAATTGAAAAGTTTCGAGATTTTTTTTTTCTTTTCAGCATTGTTTATTTATGACCACCCCCCCCCCCCCTCCTCCCTCTCCCCAAGATGGCGGCGGCAGAGACAATTTTCTATGTGTGGTTAATGAGCGCTACAGCAATCCAGTTGTGCAGAGATCAGCGCAATAAACGTACAATCGATTAGCCCAGCCTGCCGAAAACAGTCTTGCGATCGACGATTCCACTCATGAAAGAAGTGATGAAAGTTGTAATCATTCACATCTACGGGATTATACCATTGTCGTAATGCAGATCCTCTACAAAAGAACCAAGAACATACTTTCTAATTTGTTATAGATAATATTAGATATAAGGCTGTTATTCGGGCCTTTAGGGTGGTCTAATTTGAAAACATTGAAGCCTCGGCAATCTAGTTGTTGTTCATCTTGACTGGAGATGTTTTTCTAATACTGACGAAATGAAACACCACTATATAGGCAGTCGATACTTGTCGAGATATAACACCAAATCCATAGTGTGTGGAATGTCAATGTGTTGCGAAATGTAATTTGTACCATGATTACCTATTCTACCATATATGAAAAGCCTATGACATAAATTTTAGCTTTACCCACCAACAGTGGTGAACACGCCGGCAATGGGATTTCATTAGTTAAAATTTACACCTACAGTGGAACTACATCCAAGTTGACCTCGTGGTGAACATTTGGTACACCAAGCTACTGTGGGTATATGCTATATAAAGTCGCCAGTTTTTTAAGGGTTAAATCGCGTCTTAACCCTTTGAACCCCGGTCGTGCCTTGCAAGTCAGAGTCTATATTGATTATCTCTGGGTAGACCAATTAATATTTTCAATGTGCAGCCTTGGGACACTGCACGTTAAACATATTGATTCTTCTACACCACACATTAACTTAGCAGCCATGCTTCTTAAGAAAAGTATGACGAATCATGTTTCTAGGCGTGAGAAGAGGCCTCTCGGGTTCAAAGGGTTATGGAAATGGACAAAAAAGCGTAAGAAAAATGAAAACAAACTATCTGTTACGCCCTCTCATTTGGGAGCATTTGTTTGTGTAATTGCGAGAAATTTAAAGATCTGCTCTTCCATGACAGGATTAAGAAATGCTGATCTTTGCTGGAAATATTTTGTGTGAATCGCGTGCCCGGTACTTATTAAAACATTGTCCGATTCGGAAGCATAAAGTTCAGGTAATACTGAGAATCAGAAAATAGTTTCCATTCATCAGAATCCGCGGAACGCCACAGAGGTTTCAAGATATGTTATTTCTTCTTGAAAATAAATTATGTGGCTCAGGGAGGGGTGGGGGTAATTTATTTTTTCGCTCTTAGCTGTCTGGAAAGAAAAGTACAAAGTGCATAAATACTAAACGAATTAAAAATAAAGTCAAGTTTATATTCTGCTACGGTGGAGGATGGGGTCGGGTGGTAGAACCAAAGATAACGAAACAAGTCATCATCGCGCCCAACGGGAGAGCTTTGATAAATTTATTGATTCTATGCTATGCGTATATGAGTACCGCTTCGTTTATGGCACCTTTGGCAAGGCCCGACAAAAACATATAATCACATGTAGCTTTGCAGATTGTCATATATTTTTCAAAACATTTTCGACCAGTTACTTGTCAGTATATTTTTAGTGTCAAATTCTGTGCTAGACCTCTGCGAAGCTTCGAGTATTCGATTCGATGTCGACATGGATGATCTCGTTCGTAATGGAAATCGAAATCGGTTTTCTGATTCGTATATATTTTCATGAAGGGACACCGCAGTGGTAATTTGATTATTTGATTATTTATTTCACAGTATACATATGTACAGAATATAAACAGGGATAATTAAACAGTACTAGTACAACGATAACATATATGCATACTGTGGGGATATAACCCAGCCAGATTGGCTGTCTTCCCATTATCCCCGGTTTACATCAAAATGGCCACATTGCACCAGGCTTGCATCGGGTGTGATTATTTACCACCTTATGTAGGCAGTATGGCAAATGGATAGCTTTCTATTCTCTTCCCGCGGTGCTGTTACTCTGCTCTACCAGAATCAGGGCAACAGGCCCGACTAGGGCATTTTGTTGTTGCCTGTGCTAAGCGCCAAAAAAAGAACAAAACATTACGAGTTAAGTAAGTAAATGATTTGAATGAGTACAACACTTGATCGAGTATAAAGTTTAACCCTTTACCCAACGAATCGGCCGCATCCGCACGCGTAATATGCAAATTCAGCAGTTGA
The DNA here is from genome assembly GCA_031216915.1 of Pictodentalium vernedei. Classification (NCBI taxonomy): domain Eukaryota; kingdom Metazoa; phylum Mollusca; class Scaphopoda; order Dentaliida; family Dentaliidae; genus Pictodentalium; species Pictodentalium vernedei. Next base: position 315,113,545 of record CM062297.1, read on the forward strand.
AAAAATAGTATTTTTCAAAAAGATTTCAACAAAACCATATCATGTGACCCCTCGTTCCAACGAGGGGTCACATGATATGGTTTTGTTGAAATTTCTTGAAAAAAATTAAAAAATGATATTTAAAATAATAAATTTTGATATCGTCTGCGTTGGCTAAAGGGTAAATCGAGTTTAGGACTTGATGGCTGTCGTGTGTCTATCTCCCTTCCAACTTCAGGCTGATGTATGTTGTAGTATATTTACTCAATTGTCACACATCACTCAATTATAGAGTGAAATAATACTGTTGTTTGCTGTGTGCAATAACCTTCCTCAAAAACAGGGAACCATGTCATGGAATGCTTTACATGAGAGCTATCCGGGAAGCAATTCCAGAATTCTGTGCCGTTCAGACAGGACAGAGGTCGGAAGAGAAAGGTACAAGGACGAGCCTAGAGAGCAGAGTGGAAACGCTACTGGCAGCAGTCCATGCAATAAGGATTTTTGCAATGAACATTATTCTGTTAAGCTGTCATGAATATGTCTACTAGCTCCCCCTTAAAGAGTGACCTGTTAGTAATTATGCGTAAGTTGCGATCCAGATCACTCCACAGTTTTGGGTATGCAAACACTGGGAATAGGTATAAAGATTTCGTTCTAGTGCGCACAATTTCTAACAAGTCTGTCTGTCTTGTAATTCGCGGTCTGTTCGCAGCGGCGAAAAATTGATTAAGGGGATGGCAGTTTATTGTTTTGCCAGTCGAATACAAATAGCAATGACAGCAGTCCTCCACTTCTAAAATACTATTTTTACGATAAAGGGGATTAGTATGAGTATTAAAACTTTTATTATTTATAATGCGTACAGAACGCTTGTGTGGGAGAGATACTTTCCTAACTGAGCTGATGTAGAGTTGCCCCAAATGTGTATACCATAAGCAATAAGGATATGAATAAGGGTATAATGTAGGGTTACCATTGACTCAGGCTGTAGAAATTTCTTCACTCTACTTACGACATAGTTAGCGCGTACATTTTTGTGCATATTTGTAGAACATTGTACTTATAGGATACATGTTCATCCATTACAATTCCTAAAAACTTTAAAGAACTTTCAAATTCTTTCTGACCCACCCTATTTATTTTCTGGCCGTTGATCATGGCGTTCTGATTCACAGAAGTAATCTTTTGCGTTGGATTTATTAAAAGGTATTTCGTTTTCTTTGCATTTAGTATTAGATCGTTAGCAGAACACCATTCAAATATTTTGTTTAGTTCTCGGTTTGCATAATTGATCAGAATATTAATGTCTTTGTCGGAGGCAAATACGGTAGTGGCATCGGCGAAGGACAGAAGATTTAGCAGTGTGGAGAGGTGTAGATCATTTACATATAGGAGGAACAGAATGGGTCCTAAAATGGAACCATGTGGCACTCCGCAGGTTAGTTGAGTTTTTTCTGAGTTATTTCCTTTAAGGCTCTCATATTGAGTCCTATTCGAGAGATAGCTCTTGAACCAGTCATTACTAAGTCCACTGAGGCCGTACTTTCCACGTTTATTCAGTAGCATATCATCACTGATCGTATCAAATGCTTTGGATAGGTTAAGAAAGAGGGTGAGGCTGATCTCTTTGCTTTTTTTTATTATTATTCTCGAAAGCTACATGTTTCAGGAGAGCATAACAGGGTTTATTATGCCTCACGTTTGTAACATCAGCCGTGATTGGTTAATTTGACACCTTCTAAAAGTCAAAGTACTGGAGTTCTGGGGCAAAACACGGGTACTATCGGAACGTTTTTCCCTGGAGACAAGAGAACGAAGAAAATGTAAGCTCCCCTTCCATTGATCAGCGTCGATTGGAATTTCTCAACACCAAACGCTGGCTCCGTGTCAGTTTGACTTTTTTCATCACCGGTAGACACAAACTTACCAACAAATATATCATCTTCAGTGGGTGCGTTTTCAATTTTAACTGCAAACAGTGAATTCAAAAGAATCAGAAATATTAAAACCTCGCGCGTTGTTCACCACTTCAGTGAATCCTGAATATGAGTTATGACTTGAATCAATTATATTTCCACAAGCTTAGTACTCCTTGACCTTACTGAGCCTCCGACTCAAGTTCAAAATAAATTGTTTCACTCCTCTTAATTCTATCAACTGTTGTCGTCCGAGAAACATGAATTTATATTCCATTAATTTATATCACTTTTCACACAAGCAGTAACAATGAATTATAACATGAACAGCATGATGCAGTTGTAAACACTGGCATTTGGTTATTTTGAAACTCCCAAAGCGACGGCACTTGTGACAAGTCATTTTCGAAGAGACGTCATTCGTTCGAAATGACGTCATGTTTTGGGATTCGACTACATTGTTATTACAAGATTGATGGCATGTTGCAGTTAACGCTTAACAATGAAAGTTATTTTTTGTTCGGCACAATAAAATAATTAGAACGAAGCTGCTGAAGGTTTTATTTCAGAAATCACACAAACTCAGGTACTATCAACCGATAGAACATGAAAAGAAACGTTCTAGTATTATAGTATGGTGGAATATTGTTTTCGAAAGCCAAACTGATAGGGCTTTGGGATTTTATTTCTATCCAGGAAACTAAGAAGTCTTTTGTACATTATTTTGTACAAAACTTTCGAGAAGACTGGAAGTATACTCACTGGTCGATAATTAACGAAAACCATGGTTATCACCGGATTTAAAAATTAGTTTAGTTTAAACAATATTTATTCCAACATTTTCAAGAGATACAAAGTACAACATAGTAGTTGGTGGATTCGACAGAAAGCTAGAATGAGTAACACATAGTAGATGGTGGATTTAAAAATTACAATTATTTTAGCTTTTTTTCATTTGTACGGGTAATAATCGGTCCCGAAATGAGTTATTTATGGTATGTCAGGGGCCTTGCCGTATTTGCCGGACCGTGTCGGACCCCGGAATTGGTTGTCATGTCACGTATTTAGTTATGTCATGTGTGGTTGCTATGGTAGCCCGCGTGGTCGGCCGTTTTGTGACGTCACTACCATAGTGATGCGTGATGTTAGGGTTTCCTGCGTATATTTTGTATACTGGAGGCCACCATCTTTGTTTCTATGTGGCACGTGGTTGCTGTGTGACCCAAACCCCTCTAATAGAACAGGAGTGTGTTCTGGGGTTGTGATCGATTAATTACCGATTCGATTCGCAATTCCATTCGAGGGCAGAAATTCCGATTTGTAGGGCCCTGTTCTGTGCTTATCTTATTTTATTTATTTATTGGTATTTAAGGTCACAGACTTATGCACACTGGTTAATCGTGACTGTGACAATTTTACGGGTGGAGGAAATCGGAGTACCCGGAGAGAACCACCGAGCATCGACGAGCAACTGTCAGCTCCTCAACTTTCAAACTCTGTTCAAGCTCCGCTCAAGCAGGGTTACAGAGGTTGAAGACATGTGCACCACCAACGTGCAGTACGCCTTAGTACATGGCGTCATCGCGCCCACATGCATGCAACAGGGATAAAGTGCCTTGCACAAGGACACAACGCGGGTCGTCCCGGGCGGGGATAGAACTCGGGACCTCTAGCATAGAAGTCCAACAGTCAACTACTGAGCCACCGCGCTCCCCGTTGTTCGGAAGAAGAAAACTAGATGAGACTGTGAAGTGTAAATGGAAAAACTCGTGAAAAGAAAACAGCCTACCACTGAACCACCGCGCCCCGATTGCGTATCATAAAGTCAATAACTTTTTGTATAACGTTCAAGAAAAATTCCCTCAAAATAAAATATTTTCAGCTGACCAAAACAAATATCTTCGTTTTCCATTTATTTATTTAATTAATTATTGGAGAATAATGACACTTTCGGCAGCCGGGGTCACCACTAGTCGGGCAGTTTTACGGGTGGCGGAAACCTTAGCAGCAGCGAGCGACTCCCTACCGTAGTAACCCCGCACAAGCACGGTTAGCTTTGGTTGAGGGGAAGAGCACCATCGACTCACATTGAACGCCTTAACAACCTAACAACGATGCCTCCTTAATGAATCTAGAGAACATTTCTGGTATAATGAGTAATATTTTGTTTTTTGTTTGGAAAGTCGAAGAATCGAGTACCTGAAAAATACGATACAATTTATTTTTTTTAAAATAAAGCTACTGGGCGAGGGATAAATGGAGGAAATCGGCAAGGGCTGGAATATTCCCGCATGCATAATGTCCGAATGGCGTATATTCTGGTGCTAAAATGCCTCATGTCCAAGTCTCATGGAATCCTCTAGCTGAATTTCTGCCCATAACTAAATTAAATTTCTAACAAGTCTAAACCTTTAACCTCCCAAACAGTTAGGATTTACCATTATTTCTGAATCAAAAAACGATTGTTAACCTTTAACATCAAGGATCGAACTTCTTTTTCGGGATGGAAGAAACAATCATCAAAGCTTTTTTCAGCATGAAAAAACGGTTGTTGACCTTTGAATACGGTATGCGTAAATGTTTGCGAAAGGGGAAGTTCGGCAGTCAACAAGCGTGTATCATATAATTGGAAAGAGCGAAGATTGGTTCAATCAAAATTCAACCCTGCAGCCCGATACAGCTCTAGGTTTACAATATCATGGAACTTTTTTTTTATCGGGCCATAGGCTTATAATCTGACTAGATTCACCTGTTCTGCGGTATATTGTACGATACGATAAAATATCGCTTCGGGCATCTGGCTTGAACGGGTTAGGTGTTATTGTTTCAACGACACTTATGTTATAGGAATCTTACAATTCCCCACGTACAAAATGTATAACGTGCTTTCATTAGGACCATTGTTGTACTCTAGATTAAGTATACTGGTCTAATCACATTATTAAGCATAGGTTGAATGAATTCAGCTAATTGGGCGTCTAGTGAGTGCAGTTCTTTTCTGTCCTTTCAGTAAACAGATACATGGTGCCGCAGATATCAGTTTATTCATATTACTTCATAGCGATGTGCAAGACGTACTAGTTTAAACTTGCCTTAGAGACAGCGGGATGCAAAATTCTCTTCATTAACATCAGAATCTTATTGAGCATCCAACTTAAAAATAAACTGCGGAATGATGCTATACTGGGAGTATTGTAGTTGATCATCTAGTGTTTTTTTAAAGACACGTGCCTGATTGTTACTTAATTGACTGATGCCTGCACGCAAGTTAGAGTACACAGTTAATTTTTAGAATATTTACCTTTCAAACTATACATGTTTACCCTTAGTTCTGTAAGGTGCTGATTGATTGTTTAAAAACAAGAACCATATTTTTACTTACCGTTATGAGCTCTTCTGTAGATATTGTTCCAAGGTATTACGTGTACTACCACTGTAAAGTAAACAGGCCCACCGCCCACAAATTATGCTGCCAAGTTAAGTTTCAGATTACTCTCTCAAGTGTTTAGACATTTTACCATTTCTTGGAACTGGGATATGAACAATGAGCTTCTGCATCATAAGTTTCCATGAGTCGCAGTGGTGTTAGCATTTATTTGCTGTAAATAGCACGTGGGTTACAGAACGACATCTCAAATGAGTATGTTTTGCACCGAAAGCTTATTGATCGACCGGAAAACAGCACGTTCGCTGGGGAGTCACGGTTTTGTCTGCGTCGAGATCTTCCACAAGCCTGATGAGTAACTGTATTCCCCATTAAAACAGTTGAAAGTCCGCAGTAGCTTTTGTCACAAATGGGGACACACCCTCTCAACACGTATCATTAGAGCCAGGTTAAAAACAAACAACATTAAAACAAGGAGCTCCTCAACCTACGAAAACGAGAATACTACATGTTTGATAACGAATATGCAGTACTGTGATCGTAAAAACAGACAAACAATTTTGATCGAAGAGTGACGGCTTCGCTATCCGATCGAAATAACCTTCCGCTCTTCTTCCCACAGCACTGTTGAGTTCAACTGTCGGAAAAGCAAAATGAGAACATTGAATCTGAAATGTGATTTTCGCAATATTTTGTTATAAGAAATTTCGATCCACTGGTATAGAAGTGTGTGCCACCCGATCGCGATCTGATCGCGTACAAAAAACACTTATTTGATCATAGAACTATTTTCATGCATTTTTTGTTTTTGGCGTGGTAAAGTTTCCGGCAGTAAAAAATCAGAATAAATTGAAGAGCTTCAGAGTTAGGTTATCCATTGAAATGCAGCTTCGGGTATATTCCAGATGTTAATTAGCAACACCAAAGGATGTAACAAAGATGTTCGGTTGGGTTCATATTGAATGATGGATGCTGAAAGCGGTAAACTTAAAGCGTTATACTGGGCCAATGTTTTGTGAGCATCGTGTTGGCGCTTTCTGGCGTTGTCATAAGCTATGGCGTCTGTAAATTTCATAGGTTCTTTACAGAACATAAGTTCCAAGTGTTGTCAGTGTTGGTAAGTTACTGTTTCAGATCTCAAATACTTGGTATCGCTGTTTTTAATAATATCGATCGTCAATAGAACATCATTAAAGTTTTGTATTGTTTTTGAAATATTGATTAATCGATGATTCGTATTGTTTTGTTAATCCTTTACCCAACGTAACGGCCAAAACCTCCCACCGCTATTCTCAAAAGTCGCCAAATAATTTTCATTATTTTTTCATAGTCGAGCTCGTTCCAACGAGGGGTCACATAACCTATGTTGTTGAGACAAAAAATGAAAAATATTAGTTATTCCACTTTTTTTTTGCAAGTGTCGTCTGCTTTTCATGTTAGGTAAAGGGTTAAAATATTATTTCATTATGTCTTTTTGGTGGTGTTGTACTGTTATACGGGTTCAGCATTTCTTGAACGCTCTGAATTGTTGCTCTGCAAGCAAGATGGTATAGTCCGCCCGCCAAACGCCATTTTTTTCACCAAACCATGTTTTGTTGTATTAAGTCTTTTTCTCAACGGTTTTTATTAGTTCAGACACTACTTCTCTTACTAATTTTTCTTACTGGACAGCTGACAGCATTGAGCATTTTTTTTAATTGGGCCTTAACCCTTTACCCAACGAATCGCCCGTATCCGCCCGCGTAATATGCAAATTCAGCAGTTGAAAAAATATTATTTTTCAAAAAAATTCAACAAAACCATATCATGTGACCCCTCGTTGGAACGAGCTCGTCGAGCTCGTTCCAACGAGGGGTCACATGATATGGTTTTGTTAACATTTTTTGAAAAATTTGAAAAAAATGATATTTAAAATAATAAATTTTGATATCGTCTGCGTTGGCTAAAGGGTAAATCGAGTTTATGACTTGATGGCTGTCGTGTGTCTATCTCCCTTCCAACTTCAGGCTGATGTATGTTGTAGTATATTTAAAGTGAGGTACTGTTGAAGGGGTCGAAAATTAATGTAGAAATTACAGATCCAAATGATTATTTCATCTTAACTCACTATATAAGCACAGAACGTGATGTAATTGTGTTTCGAGAAAGTAACTACATCCGCATTGCGTATTTGGTAGAAATTGAACGGATATTACACCGCTATTTATAACTATCAACGCTATTTATATCTAGCAACGCTCTTTATATGTGAACGCGTTTGGAGATTACGTCATATAACTGTTCTTTCTCTTTGATTTCTTAGAGCGAGGACGCATTATTGCAACTGCGCAACTGTGTCACACTACACACCTCATAAACTTACAATTTTGTCTCTCCTTTTATCACTAGCGTTTCTATTTCTTCAACTTCACTCGATATAGCATCAGGTTCGGGCGACCTTTGCTTTGAAACGACATATACTGACTCCGTCATGTCAGATGCTTATTTTTTCTCAACCACGTGCTGAATCGAGGAGCAAAGATCCTCTAATGAACGTGAAAGCAAAGCGAATTGAGAATATACGCAGGTGTAGTAGGATTTATAACGATGACTTACATATAGCTTTGCAACATGGGTGCGATGCAGACCCATATTTGAATCTGAGTTGCCATAAATACTGTGTTGAGAAGTATTTGCACCCGAAGAATGTGAAGCAAGCAAGCATTGCTCATGGCACATCCCTAGATTCTGATGCTCCGCCCGAAAAACGACCCAAACGTTCACATGACGAATTTACTTTCAGGCGTCATTGCCTATTTTGTGGTGATGACTGCATAGTTGACCGGGATATGAAGAATGCTTCAAGGTGGAGGCCCGCCTACCTGTTTCGCCAAATAGGCACACATACACCGCAAATGTCAGTAAGTGATGAAACAATTGGCATTTGTTGTCGTAGGAACGATAAATGGTCCGGAGAAGTAAAGCTTAGAGTGTGTGGTGCTGTTAGCAACTTACATGCTGCCGATGCTCGGTACCGTGTTGACTGTAGGTCGAAAGTTACGAATCCAAAATCGGTAGAATCAGCTGCAAAACAGAAAATAGATCTTTCGTCACCACATAGTCTGGCCATACAATCTGTCATATCTTACATGAAAAATGACACATCCCCCACGTGGAGTTCTGTCGAATTATTTGATCTTTATCTGCAATCTGGTGTGACTTACAATTCCCGTCGATCATTTGTGTCTGATCTAGTCGATAGCTGCGGAGATGACATTTTGGTGTTGTCTTCCCCGGGAATCGCCACCGTTTTGGGATACAAATCCAAAGCTGGCACCTTACTTAGGCACGTTAAAGACTCGGATGATGACAACATTGACAGTTCCATAAAGATTCTCAGTAAAACAATTGGCAAAGAAATCAAAGATATGGATCATGACAAAGATAACTACGCCACTGATGTTAACAGCGAGAGCATATCCTCGTTTGTAAGTGGTACACTTCTCACATTACTAAGTCGTTTAGCTCCGCAGTTGGACCACACATTACCTGCTCTGATGATAGGAAACATTGTGACATCAACGTTGTGTGGAAAATACATACCGCTTCAAATTTCGTTGGCAACGCTGTTAAAAGATTCTAAAGAGTTGGTAAAAACCATGCATGATTTTGGTGTTACATGCTCATTTGACGAGCTATTGAGATTCAAAAAATCTGCGGCAGCTCTGGCTGCAAAGAATGCAAATGATACACCGATTTCAGATGCCAACAATGGCCTCATACATGTGGTTGTTGACAACTTTGATGCTGAAATTGCTTCTCAAAATGGGAAGCTAAGCACCCATTCATTGGCAATCGTGATGGCTCAAAAGGACAATAATGATTCCGTTGAGTCTCAGACGATCCCAAGATTGAAAAACTCAGATATGACAAAACCAACAGCGTACGAATTGGATGGTGTGCGTCTCAATGGACCCAAACGACACGACATGCCCGCATCACATGTACGAAACACTGTTCCCCTTCTTTCAACATTGCGTCACAGTGCAATGTCATTAAGCAGAGCGATAGAACTTGACTTCGCATTTTTGAAAGATATGGTCAGTGACCAGAACTGTCCAGAGTTCAATCGGTATAATACCCGCATGACGAGAGACTCGGGTCAAGCAACGAACCCAAAAACGAACGCAGCATACCTCCCTCTAATAGACATGACACCTGCTGATCCAGACACTATCATGACAGCTATGGAAAAGGCAGCGCAACTATCGTCAGATGCAGGACAGCCGTTCACTATATTTACTGCCGATCAGCAGTTATACAAGATAGCAGTTCAGGTGTTATGGTCTTATCCAGACCAATTCGCGGCATTTGTTCCTCGATTGGGTGGTATGCATTTGCTCATGAGTTTCATTGGTTCAGTTGGAACGTTCATGGCCAATACTGGACTTTCAGATATACTTGAGTCAGTATTCGGTGGGGTTGAAAAGATGTTGACTGGGAAAAAGTTTCCAATGAATATGAGAGCCATGCGTTTGTTATCGGAAGAACGTTTGCGAACAGCTTTCGAGAATAATGATTTGCAATGTGTAGAAGATTTATTTGCATTGCTTGAAGAGAACGCGTGCAAAAGTCGCACGACAAAAATGTGGGTTGATTCTTTTTTGAAACCATGCTTCCTCATGATGTTGTACGTACGAGCGGAGAGAGGAGGTGACTGGTTTTTGCACATCGAAGCTGTGAAAAGCATGCTTCCTTATTTCTTTGCTTCTGGTCATGCAAATTACGCAAGATGTGGGCTTTACTATCTGCGGCAGATGGGTGAACATGTGATGAGACACATACCTGGTCTATGGGATGGCATATGGAGCGATATGTATATCGAAACTACCTTCATGCGATAAGGCCATGACAAATCCGGTATAATAGGGATCACATTAAAGCCAGAAACACTAAAAACCTGGGCATTGAGTTTGCATGCATGTGGGAAGTCACCTACCGGTATATCAAATTTGCGAGAAGATCGAGATTGTGACAAATTACAGATCGCACATAAGGAAGAGGCCAAGTCTAGAATTGCAAGTGATTCTGTCGACCGTATGGGACTGAGATCTAAACTAGGAATGTGTATCGACCCATTGGATCCAAACGGACACCCCGAGACCATAATTAACATCGCAACTGGTAGGATAGGTCCAACGTCTGTCAATGTCAGTAAGATTGTCAGCCTCGGAGTTCAGAAAATGACGGAATTTGAAGAGGCCTTCCCGAGTGGATTTCATGAGTCAATTTCGAAACCAGTACAAACTATGGCAATCGTGAAAAAGTCGCTGAAGGTTGGGGAGGTCAAAATATATGACACTAATCTCATTTATTCCAGAGTTATCGGACTTTTATGTAGTTCACGTGAATTAGATATCAAACATATTCTTTCCTTTGAACTGTCACCACTACCAACCGCCATATTTGATGAATCCTGGGATATGCGCATGTGCACATCAAAATCAGTATTGAAAAATAAAACAGTTGAGAAACCAAAAAGAACGCCTGGTGTGGATAAGAAATCTGCAATTGTTATCGATGGCTGTGCACTGCTTTGGATACCTCATTGGCCCGTGTCTACCAAAACCAGACCGGCAACTGTTCTAGATTTCATTACAGCGTTTAAAGACAACATCAAACTCAGAAAGGCCGATAGCTGCCGGGTGTTTCAACTTGTACCCACCTCCCTGCTACCACCACAAAACATGTGCTGACCGTAGTGGAGAACACAAAGCAACTGATCTCCATTATATGTGATCATCTCACCACGGACAAAAGTTTTGCTGAGCAAAACACACGAACTCACAAACTTGTAATTACTGGCCAACGTGATGTTCCGGTTGAGGTTAGTTGTGGATCGGTGACAGATAGAATAGATATGGCAACTAGTCACGAGGAAGCTGACAACATTAACGTTCAACAGGCAATATTGTTTGCTGGAGCTGAATGTAATAACGTTGTGGTTGTTGCTGACGACACTGACGTCCATTTGTTGTTGCTGCATCACTACCTTGAACAACACTTGACGGTTGCAATGACTATGGAGTCACCAATCCATGATAGATATACCAGCCGCAGTTGATACACTAGAAAATTGTTCCTCAATTTCTCGCTGCTCACGCACTTTCCGGTGCGATACTGTAGGGGGATACTTTGGTATCGACAAAGGGCGTGTACTGAAGGTTCTGCAAACTGGTGGGAACTGGAATCACTTGGTGAGAATAACGTGGAGATATCGGATGTTCTAGAACAAGCCACCAAGTTCATAGCATTATGCTATAGATCTCCTAAATCAACATCAATGTCTGATGCTCGTTTGTGCACATGGAGAACACGAATTGGGAATCCGACTGCAATATCTGCTCCTAAATTGTGCAGCCTACCACCCACAACAGAGGTTTTTACTGAGAATGTCAAACGGGCCCACTTGCAAGCTTGTATATGGAAGCATGCCCTTCAACCTAACCCACCGCAGATGGACCCAACTGTATTTGGATTCGAGAAAGACGTGAATACAAAATCTTTGAACCCTGTGACAGTCGTGTCCAACATCAAGCTAGCACCTGATGAAATACTGAAGATGATTAGGTGCACATGTTCGAGTAAAACGCCATGCAAATATTCGAGGTGTAAGTGTAATGCAGCAAACATGGCGTGTATCATTTTCTGTGCGTCAGAGGACTGCTGCAATGAACAGACATCGCTGACAGTAATGCGTAGTGATGATTCGATCTAACGAACTACACAGTCATTCAACTTGATATTCACTGCATCTTGTGTGGTCCTTATAAAGTACTTCACCAATGATATTTGCAAACATCCCTCTTGTTACAATTTCTCGTACATTTCAGTTCCCACCTCCGTTTTGGAGTCTTTAACACTACTGCTGAAAATAGCAAAATGTTACTAATTTTGGTAGCTATTTTGAGTTTTTCTGGAAAATCTGGGGTAAGCTGACCCGCTTTGTGACCAACACAATCAGTTGGAAATGGCGTGCTGTACTGAATTATTTAGTAAAGATTTTTGACTTTGAATTTCAATATTTCCAGTGGTATCGGCGGAAACTTGAATTTGGGGCCATCTTAGGTTTTTGGCGGTTATAAGGAAATTGATCAACCCTGTCAGCTGCCCAGTAAAAGGAATCGCACGAGGAGACCATATAGTTATACGATATAGTGATACGATAATACACCGAGAAAAAAAACAGGTTAAGTGTATTGGCGACTGGACCAAGCAGATGAGTGTAGACTGTAATTGCTTTGTTACTTTTCCAATTTTGGGGGCATTTTGGACGCCATATTAGGTTTCTCAAACAATTCCTTTGACCATATATAACAAAGAGCATCTCCCCATATGGCTAATTCATATCGGTAATCATGGTTGGACATTTCAAAATAATAGCGCCTAATAGCCGCCTATATTTGTAAGAAATGATGATTTTTTGCCATATTTGCGGTCATTTTGGACGCCATCTTGGGTTTTGAGAGAATATATTTCATATGACACATGAGAGTAACAGTAGGTTCATGAAAATGTGCCGATATGTGTATATACCTTACATTTTTTATACATATAATATCGGTTAATTCCGACGGACATAACATAATTCGCAACTTTTTTCGGATTGACTAGGTTATACCGGCGTTTATAAATAACGTGATACAGTGAGCAACAATCCACTTCTGGTGGATATTAGAGTACCAGAAATAGCCCTTCTGGTAAATAGAATTATATAAGCATGCATATTTGTCAACATCTTAGCAACAATGTGAAGGATACGTGGTGAAATCTCAAAAAAAATGAGAAAAGTGTGACACATTGGCGGCCATCTTGGCCGCCATATTGGATTTTAGTAATCTTATTTTGGCCAATAAGTAACAATTATATCTGTGTACGATGAATCAAGAAGAAAAATCTTCAAAATTCCATATTATCTTACCAAAAATTCCGATCCAAGTTATATGGTGATATTGTATTTTTTCAAAGCGGCCACCTTGGCGGCCATCTTGGATTTTGTCGAATAAAAAAAATTTCTCAACACTGTCAGCTGTCCAGTAAGAAAAATCTCATCAAGGAGACCCTATAGAATAATAATCCACCGAGAAAAAAACTTAATACAACAAAACCACGTTCAGTGCCTCGGCGGTCGGACTAATAATGCTGATAAGCAAAACGTCATTGCTTTTTAATGTGTGTTTCTCTGTCGATATTTTTGTTCTCAAACGATTCTAATGGGGTGTCTACTTCGGTATCACGTGTCCCGAAACGAAGAGAAAGAACATATACAGTTGTAAGTTTCTGATATAATTTTCAGGATTGGCTACCTGAAGCAGTCCATTAGCCGCTGTCTCTGAATTTTGAACCCTTTCCACACGACGCCAAACTACTGAAATTTCAGGCACCATATATTTCCTTTTTATGTTTGTTTCCTAGTTGATATTTAAGCGCATACAACTTTATAATGGGTTGTAATGAAATACCTACAGTACGGTCGCCGTTGACTAAACACCAGGGACGGTGGAACCGAGGGGGGGGGGCAGCTGGGGGGCTTCAGCCCCCCCCCCCCCCCCACTTTTTTGCCGGGCCATGCTTTTTTGTATGCATATATTTTAACACGACCAATGATTGGTGAAACAAAAAGGGGCGGATCCAGAGCCCCGCCCCACCCCATATTTTCGACAGCTATTTTTCTCTCGTACTGGTACAGTTTCGATGGTTTTCGGATACTTTTTTGCAGTAAGTGGCAGCAAACGCTAAAATGTATACAGTCTATTAAAAAATCGGTTAATTGAAATAGATCGTAATCTTACAGACATACAAGTACCAAATCCACCCCAGACAAGATAACCCACAGACAGTATAATTGCTGTAAACGTCTGGTAAAGCATACAGGTGAGGTCTTTTTATCAGCTTTGGTCGTTACGACCAAAGCTGATAAATAGACCTCACCTGTACGCTTTATCGACGTTTTTAACGGCTCCCAAAGTGTGAAATCTTTCAAATACATCTCCTGCAAAATCTCAAAACAAAATATCCACTCAGGTGCGTGGAAATTGGGGTTTTGGGACCCTGGAAGTTAAATTTTTCATACAGACGACCATCCATCGCCCGATCCAGCGCCCCACTTTGAAAATCGATCCGCCGCCCCTGCTGATCACTTTCCACCGGTGAGCAATATTTCTACTGACGCCATACCTTTGGATTCCAAACACTAATTACAGTCATAATCATCAAAAATTTAATTAATAACGCACCGGGTACAACACGGTGCTTCATTAATTAAAATTTTGCTGGTGATGATTTTTATTACCTGGTAAACGCATGCGTGGACATCACTGTCCACGCATGGATTATGACCAGCACATGGCGACTGTATTGTGCATCGGTATCACTTGTCCTGAAAAAAGAGAAAGGTCATATACAATTGTAAGTTTCTGATATAATTTTCAGGACCGCCGAATCTTGGGCGCCCCGTCTGCCACTGTCTCTGTATTACCCCCTATTCCCCCCCCCCCCACGTTGGAACCCCGGAAGTGAAGGGGTGCTTGTATACAGTGGTAAACAAACTCTGTTTACTGGTAAAATAGGGCCCAGTCATTAATGTTTGGGGTGGACGCCCTCTAAAATGGCCAACGCGGATATAAATGATTGACTAAAATTGATGTTATCTCCATGTTACGGCTACGATTAGCTATTGTACAGATATATGTGACCTTAAGCACCAATAAATAAATAAATTAAAATCCCATATGAAAGTGCACATCGATGTCAGGGTGTTGAAATTTCACGCAACAGTTTCCTCCTATAATGCAAATTGGAATTTAACTTATCCAAGCTCGTTTGACTGAGGTTAAACAAGATTGAATTTGTTGAATAACGAGTTGCATTATGAGAAAAAAGTACAGCTTGAAATGTTGATACGTCGTTATAAGTGAGCAGTGGGTTAATGGCGGTAGGAGTCGAAAACATCTCATCCGCACACAGAGGTACGCATTATGTTTGTATCAGTTTAGTAAAAATGTAGATGAACACGGTCACAAAGTAGAAGATTGCTATTTTTGGTTGTCAAGACAACACTGAAATTCGCTTGGTTATCACGAGAGCCAAGGAGCCCGCTTGTGCTTTGAGATGCGCCTATAGAAAAGAGAGAGCTCTATTTGTGAGCCATTGCTCAAAACGTCTTTATCACAACAGGCCAACCTTTGTAACTCTACTCTCTTTTAGTGTGTGAGACGTGGTGCGGTGCACCATTCCGCGCAGACGATGAACTATACTCAACGAATTTCGTCCGTCCTTGGCATATGCACCTCCCGCTGATAATTTTGTTGCTGGAACATTGCGAAAATGTTTTTTTCCGTTTACGATTTTTGTCTGATTCGGTTACCTGAACTCTGTGGAAAATATAAATGACTGTACAATTTTTGAAGGGATGTGGTATTGTAAGAACACCCATATCATTGACTTACCTTCGCCGACTGGGTTGTGTCATACATTCAAAGTCTGAATGTCTCTCCGCACGACAGAAACACCATTCTTCCACTTTCGAATTCGGCCGAGAGTATATGCGAGAATGCGATTTGAACAGAGATTTCGCATATATTTGTCCTCAACTGATTATCCTTTTTCGTTTTTGTGAAGAAACATAAAAATTGTCTTACCTAATTTACTGTCCAGTGAAGACTGTATTGATACGTTTTAATTGGATATCGATGAGATGTTTTTGTACTTTAGTTTTATATTGTCTTCTTTGCAAGAATATTCGAAACAAATTTTTAATTTCATTGATACATTAGAATATGTCCAGGATATGGATTAAACTTAGGTTTCCAATTAGTTTCGATAGAGTCTCGATAGGTTTTTTGAACTGAATAAGTCAATTTTATTTCTAATTTTAGAGTTGATCAAAGTGTTATTAATTTAAATATTTTCTGGTACTATAAGGGTTACCGTATTTGGGAGTCATAACATTAAACGTTCTGTGGTTTCTTTACACGCACTTATGGTAGTATTATCATAAAAGAGGACAGAATTTCGAGCGGATCGCGACTAGGACGCGATCTGGTCGACTTTCTCTAGCCGTTTACATCCCGAACACACTATTAAATCTCAATATCAAGGCAGATATGTGAGAATTGTATTATCTCTGGCGGGTGAAGGTATGAGATGGGGAAATCTTACCCGGGGCCAAGATGTTTGGGTCAGGCACGAGGCTTGCTTATCAGGGATAAGTTTTCTCCCCCACCAAAACAGTCTGGCGTCATCAAAAGTAATTCAGGGGCAAGTGCAGTAATATCGAACAATTTTGTTTTCCATTTCTGAAGTAAAACTGATTTGCTTATCGAAGAGATCACACAGCAGTTCTGTATATACCACAGGTATATACCACAAAATTAAATCCTTACGCCGGCAAGACAGGGTTAAAGATTTGTAGCGAAATGAGCATTGACATCCACTCATAATGGCGATCATCCCAAAATTCATGTAAAAGAGTCAAGTGTCCTTTGGTTTTGCGGTCTGTGTTTTTATTTCTATTTTCTTCGACAAACGGCCGTCTGCTAATATTGCCGATATGTGACACCATGTTGTTTGTTTATAGAAGAACGTGCGATGATTGAATAGTCCTGCGCTCATTAAATATGCTAATAAGCCGGTCAAGTGGGCCATGAGAGATAGATATCTATCCCACATGGCCTTCTAACATGAGACACTCATATCTTGTATAGGAAGTGGGGGAGAACATTAAATCTGAGATGTGATTGGCGTTTGTTTTTCAAGATTTGGTCGTGATTTTGGAGTATTTTATTTAAGAAATCTCTACTCACTGGCAGAGAAGCTCCGATCAAATCTCGATTTGATCGTATGGGAAGAACTATAGTGATATGCGGTGACATAAGTTATTCATTTTCCATTCATAGTGTAAACAGAGTGTGCAGAATTATTATTGTTTTCTCGGCTTTCAAAGAAATGCTCATTTTCCGTAATATTTGAAGGATGTCGGTACGTATTCTAAAGAGACATTAATCAAATGTTAAATCCTTATCTCTGATTCATTACTTTTACGGTCACTGTTCGAAGATTACCAGTACGCTTACCGCGATACATTTAACTGTTCGCTTATATGACAAAACAAATAAAAAACGAAACTTAAACTCCTGTACATATAACATTCCTTTACCCTAACAGATGAGTACAATGAAATCCCAGCGAAAGAAATGTATTAGTGCAGGAGTAGATCAGATTACAGAATATTCCCATTTGGACAATTAATACGGTTTTCGCAAAAAGATGAGTAGTAGGAGAGCGATGACACGTGCCTGTTTGGCAGGATCTCATGCAGGATCTCATGTGACGTCATAGCCACGTGACCTGGTGGCGCCATGTTTGGTTGGCATTGTAGCCCGCGTGAGCGGCCTTCTTGTGACGTCATCCCTATAGTGACATGTGATGTGAGTGCGCATGCGCAGCGCGTGTTGTTAGGGTGATACGTGTTTCCGTCGCCCATTTTGTATACTGGAGGCAGCCATCTTGGTTTCTATGGTAGCACGTGGTCGCTATGTGACCCAAAGGCTTACAACAAGATAAGGGTATGTTCGGAGGGTATTCCTTTGTACAGGAGTAATTTCCCGATTCGTAAAATTACCACAAACAACCCGACAAGTGGTACTATTTCGAATTCTTTCAGAATTCTCTGCTTCTATCTATCTATGCAATAGTTTTCGTCTACCTGGGCATGTTCCTTTGTCCCGGGGTATACTCCAGTAGAGTAGAGGGGCCTATCCGCTGGAACAGCTTTGCTTATTATTACTATATTTAACTTTTCTGGTCTGTTCTTGTTAGTTCTGACCCTATTCCGAGTACTCTTGTTGTTTCACTTATCTAGATCACCCAATCAGTTCACTTTACTGGCGCTAACTAACCAATCAGATTACTTGATTTCCCGTAATCTCTATGCAGAGTTATCTCCCCTTATTACAACGAAGTCCTATCCGATTCTCATCACCCTCTATATCCAATGGCCACGTCCCATGGAAACCCGCTTTGTGAAACGGCTATGTTATGGAATCTCTTTTTAGTCGTATGAGGCCATGAGGTCTATAAGAAAAGCCCTCAATGAGGCCTAATTTACTACCCCTCATAGCCTCATTTATTTTGAGGCCATGAGGGCCATGAGACAATCCCTCAGTGAGGTATAATTTACTGTCCCCTTAGCCTCATCTCGGCATTTAACAGCCATATCCCCAGGCACCCCAATTTCGGCACGCCTTTTTGGAAAACATATGGCCTTCGGCACCCCTTTTTGTCGTATGAGGCCATGAGTGCTATGAGAAAAGCCCTAAATGAGCCTCATTTTCTATACCTCCTAGCCTCATTTCTTCTATGAAAAAACCCTCAATGAGGCCTCATTTACTATTCCTCTTAGCCTCATTTAGGAATTTGAGGATACCTACGGCCTGGTGTTGTATTATTTGAAGATACCTATCTAGGATACTTTCTGGAGAACCCATTTTTTTGTCGTATGAGGCCATGAGGGCATGAGAAATCCCTCAATGAGGTCTTATTTACTATCCCTCTTAGCCTCATTTCTTTTGTGGGCATGAGGACCATGACAAAATCCCTCAGTGAGGCCTTATTTACTATCCCTCTTAGACTCATTTAGGTATTTGAGGATACCTATGGCCTGGTATTGTATTATTTAAGGATACCTATCGAGGATACCTTTTGGGGAATACCGAGATGAGACTAAGAGGGATATTAAATCATACCTCATTGAGGGATTTTGTCATGGCCTTCATGACCTCAAAAGAAATGAGGCTAAGAGGGATAGTAAATGAGGCCTCGTTGAGGGATTTCTCATGACCTCATACGACTAAAAGGGGGTGCTGAAGGCCAGACGTTTTCCAAAAGGGGTGCCGAAATTGGGGTGCCTGGAGATATGGCTGTTAAATACCGAGATGAGGCTAAGAGGGATAGTAAATTATACCTCATTGAGGGATTTTATCATGGCCCTCATGAACTCAAAAGAAATGAGGCTAAGAGGGATAGTAAATGAGGCCTCATTGAGGGCTTTCTCATGGCCATCATGGCCCCCATGGCCTCATACGACTAAAAGGGGGAGCCGAAGGCCAGACGTTTTCCAAAAAAGGGGTGCCGAAATTGTGGTGCCTGGGGATATGGCTGTTAAATACCGAGATGAGGCTAAGAGGGATAGCAAATTATATCTCATTGAGGTTTTTTTCATGGCCCTCATGGCCTCAAAAAAATTAGGCCATGAGGGGTAGTAAATTAGGCCTAATTGAGGGTTTTTCTCATAGACCTCATGGCCTCATACGACTAAAAAGGGATTCCATAACAGAGCCGTTTCACAAAACGGGTTTCCTTGGGACGTGGCCACTGGATATAGAGGTGATGAGAATCAGACAGGACTTCGTTGTAATAAGGGGAGATAACTCTGCATAGAGATTACGGGAAATCAAGCAATCTAATTGGTTTGTGAGCGCCAGAAAAGCTAAGAGGGATAGTAAATGAGGCCTCATTGAGGGATTTTTTCATGGCCCTCACTCCCTCAATAGAAACGAGGCTAAGAGGGATAGTAAATGAGGCCTCACTGAGGGATTTCTCATGTCAAACGACAAAAAGGGGGTTCTCCAGAAAGTATCCTAAATAGAAATCCTCAAATAAAACAATACCAGGCCATAGGTATCCTCAAATACCGAAATGAGGGGAGATAACTCTGCATAGAGATTACGGGAAATCAAGCAATCTGATTGGTTAGTGAGCGCCAGAAAAGCTAAGAAGGATAGTAAATGGGGCCTCACTGAGAGATTTTTTTCATGACCCTCATGCCCTCAAAAGAAATGAGGCTAGGAGGGACAGTAAATGAGGTCTCATTGAGGGCTTTTCACATAGCCCTCTTGGCCTCATACGACAAAAAAGGGTTGCCGAAGGCCATATGTTTTCCAAAAAGGGGTGCCGAAATTGGGGGTACCAGGAGATATGGCTGTTAAATACCGAGATGAGGCTAAGACGGATAGTAAATTATACCTCATTGATGGATTTTTTCATGGCCCCTCATGGCCTCAAAAGAAATGAGGTTATGACGGGTAGTAAATTAGGCCTCATTGAGGGCTTTTCTCATAGACCTTATGGCCTCATACGACTAAAAAGGGATTCCATAACAGAGCCGTTTCACAAAAAGGGTTTCCATGGGACGTGGCCATTTGGAAATAGAGGTGATGAGAATCGGATAGGACTTCGTTGTAATCAGGGGAGATAACTCTGCATAGAGATCACGGGAAATCAAGTAATCTGATTGGTTAGTTAGCGCCAGTAAAGTGAATTGGATGATCTAGATAAATGAAACAACAAGAGTACTCGGAATAGGGTCAGAACTGACAAGAACAGACCAGAAAAGCTAAATATAGTAATAATAAGCAAAGCTGTTCCAGCTGATAGGCTCTTCTACTCCACTACTCTACTGGAGTATACTCCGGGACAAAGGAACATGCCCATGTAGACGAAAACTATTGCATAGAGAGATAGAAGCGGAAAAAAAATTCGAAATAGTGCAACTTGTCGGGTTGTAATTCTACGAATCGGGAAATTACTCCTGTACAAAGGAACATACCCTCCGAACATACCCTTGTCTTGTTGTGAGCCTTTGGATCACATAGCAATCACGTGCTACCATAGAAGCCAAGATGGCTGCCTCCAGTATACAAAATGGACGACGGAAACACGTATCACCCTAACAAAACGTGCTGCACATGCACACTCACATCACACATCACTATCGGGATGACATCACAAGATGGCCGCTCACGCGGGCTACCACGACAACCAAACATGGCGCCGCCAGGTCACGTGACTATGACGTCACATGGAATCCTGCATGAGATCCTGCCAAACAGGCACGTTTAATCTCTCTCCTACTACTAAGATGTTATTGTGGAGTTTTTTATTATCGTTTGACCGCCCAAGATGTTTCGATCAAGATGTTTCGTTTAGGTGCTCCGTTTTGAGTGATAAAGATGTTTCAGATACAAAGGGGTGGCGGTGTTCTGGTACTTGAAAACGGGAGTGTTCTTTGAATCGTGGTACCAAAGATTCCAGTGAAGTAGAAGTCTTGGCTACTTTTGAAAAATAAACAAATCAACTTAATAAATTATACAAGAGCCGAATAATTCAGATTTTTTTTCATGAAGGTATAATGCATGATTTCTTATGTCAAATCGTTTTGGAAAGGCAAATTACTAGGATTAGCAGCAAGGATGTCAAATGTATTCCACATGTTTCCGAATAGATGGCCGCATGGCTAAAATGAAGCAACGTAGAGTCACATGGATAGCAACTCTTCTAAGGCTCGAGGTTATCTGTAACACCAGTGTCCGGAGATGAAGTATTTGGAGAGGACGTCAGCACAAGAGAGGATTCCCCTACAACCTTTATTAGTGAAAAAAATCATTCTTTGCTTAACGAGTTGTTGCATGACATTCCACAGCCAGTCTTTTGACACGGCCACACGTTGTTGCGAAGATGACCAGTTGTGGGAATAGTGGGATGTGCGAATCTGATTTTTCCTGGCTATGAGTGATCAAGCCCCGACTGATAACATATTCCAATTACATCATCAAGGCATGCCTTCGTAGAAGATATAGTTGGAATATTAGTCCGTCTGGATTATAGTTCAAAAACACAAAACTTCTTGGAAAATCTTTTCTTGACGATAAATAAAATATAAATGTCGTTGTTGAGACAAACTCATTTTCAAACACCAAGTACCGTGTCGGCTTTCCGAAATGGCCACGCTGGGCTACCAACAGCCCGAAAGGGTACTTTAGACTTCAATTTGTATGACCGACTGAGTGAGAGACATAAGACCCAGTATCAAGTCTTGTAAGAAAATACATGATTTCTAGCGAGAGCAACCTTCAATCCCGACGAAAATGTCCCGACTGGATAAATTATTTTATTGAGGGGTGTCACACACACCAAATCCGCCTTAGCGACGCCCCTACAGATGCTAACAAAACTTCTGCAGTGGTTGTCAGAAAGCTTATGTTTTTAACAGTGTTGTATCTGTCCAAATGGTTTTGCTTCGGCAAAATATGCACTCCGAAGAATTTAACTCTTCCCATCATAGTCCAGTTTCACGGGATGGCCTCTAAGAAATCTTTTTATCGTACGAGCCCATACAAACATTTCTTAATGTAATTAGCCTCTTTACTAAATTTAAAAGCTGTTTTTCTTCGTTTAAACTGGACTCAAGTTTCAAAATCATCGAGTTGTTTTATAAGGTATACACGTTTCTTGCATCATCGCCCATTACTCTTCAAATCACTCCTGTGATTGACAGTTTTATTGTAATTATTTCATATTTTCATTCAACCTTTTTACTTTATAATTGACGTGTACTTTCTACCGTTTTTTCGCCACGATATAGCCTTAGCTGCTGATGTGGCTTTAAGAACCACGAGATAAATAGAATAACTCTTGCTCTCAGAAAAACAAAAGTTGTGTGTTTGTTTGTCAAGCTGCAAAATAGAGGATAGATACTAAGAGGTATCAGAAAAAGGTCAGTGCTATACACTGACAGGACTGCAGGATTATATTCGTTCATACAGTTCACAAATGGATTTTCCTCTTTCCTGTGAGTTGTATTTTATCCCATAAATGGCCGTTTATTCGAACAATAAAAGCCTTGGATAAATTTTTGCTTTATTCGCCTAGTAGGGTGATCAATTTTCCCCGTAAGTTTAACATTGAAAGAATTTATTCCTGTAATAGAGACGGACTTGTTGACCCCTGACCTTTACCCCATACATGAAGCATAATTAACAGTTCCGTTGTTGTTTTCTTTAAACCTTTTTGAAAGTATTACACAATGCCAGTAGAAAACACCACACACTGTTCATTTAATAAAGTATATTTGCATGTTTCGCTCAAGTTTGTATGGGAATTATTTGTAGACAGAAATGTATTACTGCGCCTTGTTTATTTTTGCCAATTTTGCTTGTCGATAGAATTGGACCAATGTGTACCTCACTTCTCGCTGTGTTTTGTATCGAGTAACAGAACGATTTCACCGCGACTGCCCTGTAAAAGACTTATGAGATAAACAAAATAAACGTATAGTGTTTTCAAGTTAAAAAATTTATTCTACTCATAGAATTAAGAATCATCTCGCCAGAGGTACGTCGGTTTCATTCTTAATCCTACTCGTAGAATAATTTTTTTACTTGAAAACACTATACGTTTATTCTATTTTTATTCAGCGATCATAATAGGAAACCCAGCATTGGAAGGACCAAGTTAGCGAAGGCTACTGCCTTCGATCCTGTCAAAGACCTGATGAGTAAATAGTGTTATACGCACGTATTCTTTCTAAGCACTGTCTAGACTCGTAAATATGGGAAACAAATCATATTTTTATCCTTTTTTCATTTTGATATTTTGTTTAGCCTCTGGAGAACATGACGTGCTACGTCAGACGTTCTATACTTAGATACCCGCTTCTAAAATAATCAAGTTATCTTTGACTATCTGTCTTGTTGATTGATGAGTACAGGGCTTTCAGCTCTGAATACGGAATCGATCTGACCGCATTCGCCTTCTTTCTCTGCGTTTTTTGTTTTTTTATCTTTTTTTTTTTTATTTTTTTCACTTTTTTGTTGCGCTTTTTTAATTTTGCAGATATTACATTCTATAAAAACTCAACTAGGTTGGAAATCACATAATACGTGTTATTGTGGTTTGGCAAATGTTTCTCAAACGTGCATTTGGCTTAAAAGATATCGCCATTTTGACTGGAAAGGTTTGACAAGAAAATGCCGCGCTTTCATACTGGATCAACATCATTTCGCCAGTCCATGTAATTCGTGTTATTTTTACGAATACAACATAAGGTTTTGCGCGGTGTTTATGGAATAAAAAGATAAAGGTTTCGTATTTTTTGTATTCCCGAGTATAATTAACAGTGTTCGTGCTATCCAGTTCGATAAATTATATAACAGTCCAGAACTAAGAAGTCCAATCATTTACGAAAATCATGATACACAGTTTTTGACAGACTTCACTCGATTTCGACAATGTGACACAATATCTGTGAATTTAAGCGTGGTGTATACTGTCTGGGTACATCTCTTGGGGACGTCTCGTAGATGAGAAACCTTCATGGCATTAGTTGATTGACTTCACGCTTTTCGATCACGAACGTTGAAGTCTATCACATTTCATCAGTGTTGTGTCAATTGTGTCCACCACTTACAGACAGTTAATGAATCAAGTAGAAAAAACCCGCTATACAAATCACTAATGGTCCTCCGTCTGCGGAGGGCGAACACTAAACATAACAATTTCTGTGTATTGAACGTGTAACCAAGCATTGTTGAAGTGATAGTCTGATCTACCTATCCCCCGGTTGCTAATACTGTATCGTGATACCACTAAATTATATTCCGGGGAGTCAGTGATATGTTTAAACTGTCGGCTTCGTCGCGCATGTGGCATTAATGAAGTGTCCGTTATTATGTTGTATGCGAGGTAATTCATCGTGTGTCGAATTGCCCAAATCTGAAAACTAAATCCGATCACTGGAAAAACTGTGCCCTTGTGCCACAAATTTCAACTGGATTGGTGGAACACCTGTTGGTCATAAATAGAAGGGTTTCCCATCAGCTGTCATCTTCTGAGTGTATGTGTGTGTGTGTGTGGGGGGGGGGGGGGGGTGTTCATATAAATGAACAGTTCTCCACAAGACAATATTCTAGCCAGTTGTAAATTTTCCGACTAAGTGCAATCTCCGATTGCTTTTTTAGAATGTATTCTAACTAGTTGAGTGCTAGACGCCACCAATACGGCTTTCAAAATAATGAGGGTAACAGAGCAAAGATAAACATTTTCTTCGCCCGTGTTCCATATTCAGTCAAACGTAAACATTTTGTTTATATAAATTCATTTCATCACAATTTTTTGGAAAATGCCTTGTAATAAAACAAATTTTGGTGAACAAATTCAGAGCACCAAAAATAAACTAGTTAATGCCTGCGAAAAACGAATATGTTGATGATATGCACATTTTTGACTGCCATGCAAACTGAATACATACAGAATATTTTTTATTAACCATCAAAACACAATTGCAGACACCTGAAAGTTGATACCTTGTTCCCGGTTTTCATTCCAGGTTATGGTTTGATGCTTGGTGATGTAATAACTGTTATGCTGTGACTACAGTCAGAACGTATCAAGGTTCACATCATCAAACATCACCAATTGGAGGAGTTACGCGCGTGGATTCACTTGACACCCTCTTGGTGAGAGGGACAGAGGGCTGACTGAATTGCGATGTTTTGCGCTAATGTTCCAGCAGTCCAGATGCATAGAGATCGCCATCTTGTACATCCCTAGTTTTCATCAGCTATGTTCTACAGTTAAAACTAGATGTCCTGTCATGAAATGCGCACAAATAGCACGTCGTCGATCTGCGTGTTAATCTACGCGTTATGACCATAGTAAGGCTATCCAATGCTGTACGTATAGCCTGTCCACAAGCAATGTTTCAGCCAATGGACCTTGGGGCCACTCGGGGACCATTGGCAGAAACATTGCCTGTGTTTGCTATGAGTAACCATCTGGCATGCTTTGAATGCCATTCGATATGACAATTGCGCGCAATTCCTACTCGCAATTAAGCCTAGATAAGCGCACAGTTCGTGACATGACTTCTAGTTTTAACTGTATGTGGAAGTGCTAGGTCGGGTAGTACATGAATGATTAAATGTCTGAACATTTAAAGTCGTCATTTCGCCTTATCAACAGTTGTAGTAACAACACATATATACCATCTTTTGAACTGACTTCTAAATCTCAATATCGCTTACAACTGATCACTGACTCTGTGATAAAATCGCCGTGTCTCGCATATCACAATATTATAAATTAGTGTGATTAATTGACTGTAACGTGGTCTCAAGTTTGCGACTCGGGGCGTCTCTGGTGAACATAAGCTCCGAGCCGCAAACCTCAGACCAAGTTACCGTCAATTACATATAGCCCAAAACCTACATTTTTATATCAACAAGGCAACTGGAATGAACACGGCAACTTTAACAATAAGAAATTAGTTACCTCACGACGTTACTTAACAACGCAAAATCACTAACTTAGATAAAGGTCGAGGGTACTCCATCTCAGTTCAATTCATGAACTTATAAATGAGATGGGAGTATACATTCATAGTATGACCAATGGCCTTTAAAAATACGATTTTAAATGGCAATATGCACTTTGAATCTCCTTCCATTGTTATCCTTTCAAATATTTCGCGTGGTGGCGTCAAATGGTAACATATGCCACTTTTGTATTTATTTTTGGTGGTTTGAATATATTCATCAAAATTTGTTTATTACAAATTATTGAAGAGTGCCCACAGGCACTCTTCAATAATTTGTGATAAAACAAATTTATATAAACAAAATTTTCTTTGTGTTTAACTGAATATGAAACATGAGCAAGGAAAATGTTAGCTTTTGCTCTGGTACCCTCATTTTTTTAAAGCCCTGATAGTGGCTTCTAGCACTCTACCAGTTAAAGGTGCTTATGGAGAGGAGAGGTGCAAATTGCGTTCTTGAACAACACAACCGTAGGCATGTAAAAGTGTTTGCGTGGTGGGAAGGGCGCTAACATACTTTGTAAACACACGGTCCGTCAATCTCTGCCACAACACCTATTATAATCGTCAGCATGAACACGGTCTGGTGTCTCTTTTAAAAAATATATGTTGCGATTTGATCATGGTTAGTCTATTTCAAACATCTTTCAACCAGAGACGTTGCGAAGAAGCCTGATTTAGGGGAGTTCCAGTGATACATTACTGGGGGAATGCCGTTCCTCTACCTTTGTTTGAGTGGGGACGCAGTTCCCCTACAACTTCAAGACTAGGAATGTCTCTATCTTCACGACTATCTTGCACAGCGATCGCTCACTCGTCTTACTAGGTGTACTAAAACTATTTCAGCTGCTTGCAACTCGGGCAGCTCTACCCTGACAACAATTCCCAGCTATAAATTTCAAAGTTTCCTGGAGGTGGACACTGCTTTCGGTCTCCTATTACAAAAGGGGGCAACCCGTCTCGGCCTCTCACCAGTGACGCATCACATGTTGGCCATCGGTGCGCGTTGAGCGCCCGTTCGTGATGGGCGCTCATCACACAGCTATGGCCAACGCACAACACGGGCCGTTCCTCCACTCCTTAATTTCGGAAAGCATCACTGGAGAGTGGAGATGTAAACAATGATTTGTCCCTAATGTAATGACTCAAGTTCATACCCTTAAATATATTCCAACAACATCATCAAGGCATGCCTTCTTGGAAGGCATGCCTTGATGCTGTAGTTGGAATATTAGTCAATAGGAATTATAGCTAAAATAACTTCTTGGGAACTGATTTGTGGATAAATAGAATACACATGTAGTAATTGTGACACAACGCCGTGTTTAATTAACACGTACCGTACTCCAAAGTGGTCACGATGGGCCCGCAACTGCCTAATTTGGGTACTACAGACCTCCAGTGTGTATAACGGACTTTGTGTGTGATATTAGACCAAGCATCAAATCTAGTCTAGTTAGAAATTGCATGATTACTCGCATCAGAGAACCTATATCTAAGCTTCAAATGCAGACTAAAATGCCTCGACTGAAAATTATTCAGGAGTGAGTGTAACAACCCTCTAACCCTCTCCATCCGGGATTCCCATGCAATCAACCAAAACAGGTCGGAGCTGAAATTTATAAGAAATCTGTAAAATTTTATTTTATATCAAAATAATGACTGGAGTCCAAGAAAATGGATTTTATTCACTTTTTCACGGACAAAAGAAAAATATTTTTACGATTTTGACGACAGGCAAGTTTACAATGGCATTAGTAACGAAGGGCAAAAGTCACAAATAGATCGGTAATTCCAATGGCAAGGTTTCAAATAAATGTCTTTGAACTCCACCTCGGAGAAAGCAGATTTTATCTGCGATATGTTACAAACGGAACAAAACATAAATAAGCTTCCATTTCAAAACCAAGCGGGGAAATTAGTTCTGAATAATTCTTTCGCCATAAGCGGGGCTCGTTCTAATGGTGACTTTTTCGCCCACCTGTATCTTTGGTGCCACACAAAGTTCTTAGATGCCCAAACGGTGATGGTCGGTAAAGGGAGAGGGGTATTATTTTATTTATAGGAAGCAGGAACAAATGCAGAATAAGTTTTCTATGAATGGGCAGATTTCGTCTCGTGAGTGCAACAGGACGCCTTTTGCAATGCTTTAGCATTGCGGATGGCGCCTTGTTTCATTCACTGATGAATTGTGTGTACGTATTTGTTTTTGGGAGCGGGGCAAATGTGTGTTTGTGGGGGATGTTGGGGTCAACGCCTATTTTCGGGAATCATTAACGGTAATCTTCACTGCCGCAAAGGCGTTTCTTTACAAGAGCGAGGTAATTTTTAATTGCCAAAGTTTTAGCCAATCAAGGAAATTTAATGGCAAATCAAAATGTTTATTGTATTTGGCTAACTTGACACCCAACAGCGGAAGTACTTATGGCGAGTAATAAAAATATTTTGCAAAGCATAGTTCTTGATACAATCAGAGAGGGTTTGTCGATTTCGACTTGTATAAGGTAATAACCAATATAGATGTTTTCAAAACAAAACTACAGTGTTTAGAGTAAATTTCAACAGATATTTGTTCTTACTTTTGTCAGAGTGTCGAGCTCGATTTATTTTAGGGTAATAACCTATATATATGTTTTAACCATTTGAACCCGAGAGACCGCTTTTCTGGCTTAGGAGGATGATACGTCATAATTTCATTAAGAAAAAATACTGGGATGGCTGCTAAGTGAATATATGATGTAGACCAATCAATATATTTTAATGTGCAGCCCCAAGACATGGAAGATACCACCAGGGCTCAAAGCGTTAAAGACAAAACCAAAATGTTTGGAGTATATTTCATCAAATATTCGTTCTTACATTTTTAGTGTGTCGAAATCGATTTATTTTAGGCTAATATCCTATAAATATATGTTCCAATAAGAGTAAAATTCTCGCCCTATGATTGGATGAGAGCTGGCGTAGTTTTTTTATGATTACGGCTCCAGTGACAACTGTTACCGTCTGACGTCACAACGCGAAATATTTGAAATGACGTCGCCCGTTTTGTAATTGCTTCATCAACTGAGTGAGTAACAAGCCGCTTCATTTTTCGGGATTTTCCACACGTGCAGCAAACGGTGTTCCGGGTGAAGTGTTGTTTAAATTACAAACCTATTTACGATTTGAACTGCGATGGAATGAGATTATCTGTTTTATTGATTATTCATCCAGCGGCGTGGTACACGGAAGGTTTATTTACTAAACCTGCGATCGTTAAAAGTTGCCCTGAACAAGGCAACTTTCAACGATCACACAGTTCACAAGTTTAGTAAATAAGCCTCTCGTGTTTCACGATGTAGGTTTTGGGCTATGGGTAGTGTCTTATTGGAACATATGCGTTATTGTGGTGAGTCGAAGGTAACATGGTCTGATGTTTGCGGCTCGGAGCATATGTTTAACCGAGACGCGAAGCGTCTCGGTTGAACATAAGCTCCGAGCTGCAAACCTCAGACCATGTTACCATCAATTCATCGCAATATTTTATAATGTTTTAAAGACAAAACCAAAATGTTAGAGTATGCTCCAATAAATATTTGTTCTCGCGTTTTCGGTTTGTTCTGTCTTTTACAGAAGGGAAAAAATAAAGCAGCAACAAACTCGACTCAGGGAAGTCATAGAATTCATCCTATCCAGCCACTGCATGCTTCAATTTGGTTTTAATGGCAAAGCTCGCGAAAATGAGACCTTATTTTATTATATGTTTTGGCATATATCGAGATTCTGTATTGGTATAGTACCTTCAATACGAGTGTCGGTTCTTGATATTATGTGAGAGTGTTGCCCTGGGACGCCGAATAAAATTGAATAATAGATGCAAAGCGAAACGTCAATACTTTGAACCACGCAGACAAAAACACTCTAAAATGATTTATTGATATTGGTATGCAACATAATGGGCGAGGATAGCAAACGGAGCATTTTCTTTAGGCTTCCTGTATTTAACATCTTTCTCCCACTGATAGCGGCCTTCAGTTCTGTGGATAGTAAGTCAAACAAAGGCGTGTTTACAATCGATCTGCAAATATGTATACCGCCATTAGAAGATTCCCTAATGGTTTAGTGTGTTTGTCCTTGCATATGAGTGTATTGTAATTCGAATAGAAAGTTGAATTAGTTCCCAAGAAACCGTTCTGCCATATGCTAATAATATATCTGTCATCCCTATTTAGCCAGTGTTTCCATTCCAGATCAATGTTTTGCTCTTCCGAAGACGAAACTTTTTGAAACACACAGAGAGTACACAAACCGTCCGGGAATTTGCTTTTTGTTTGTTGTACTATCACTGTTTTAATAGCATTCAAAAATACTTCTGGATCGCGTTTGACATCGCAACTCGAGATGTTAGTCTATGCATATTTCTGCAGCTGAATACCCAAGTGAGCGACAGAAGTGTTACATTTCGCAACAGAGCGTGGCATATTATTCGCTCTCTGAAGTTTATCATCTACAGATTGGCATGAGTTGTTCCTGCAATAATTATACAAGCTCATCGTCTTTTTTTTTTTTTTTTTTACCTCACCTTTAGGGAAGTCCTTTGGTGTTCTAAACGAATTTACTGTAAACCCGCCGTGTACTGGTCACTTTCCATGGGTGAGCTATATTTCTACGGAAGCAATGATTTTATATTCCAAAAACTAATGACAGGACTAATCATCAAAAATTTAATTAATGAAGCACCGGGTTATAACCCGGTGCTTCATTAATTAAAATTTTACTGATGATAATTTGTATTACCTGGTAAACGCATGCGTGGAAACACTGCCCACATGTGGGTTATGACCAGTCTTCGGCGACTGTAATGTATGCTTTTCGTTTGACGTTTCGTTCTGTTGGCATCCTATTTGACTTGTTTCACAAATCCCATTCCGAAGGATCAGAAAAATGATTGTTGACAGCAGATGTGATTTTTTGTGTTCATTGTTCTTATCCACTTCTTTAAAGAAGAGAATTATCGCAAATAAAAAATATGTCTGCAATGTTATGAGTCTTTCATTCTCTTGAATACTTTGGAATAAGAATCAAACAGTGACTACTTCAAAATGTATATATTCAGTGCATACAGTAATCTAATCGCAAAATAGTCTTCTCGAGCTAATCGCGAGAAGCACTTGCATTAGTTGATCGAGACTTCATAGATATATTACTGCAAAAACTGAATTAACCCTTTACCCAACGTATCGACAAAAACCGTCAGCACTATTCACAAAACAATCACTATTCCGTTTTCATTTCTTTTTGTCTCAGAATCATAGCTTATGACCTCTCATTGGAACGAGCTCGTTGAGCATTTGATACAAATAATTAGTTATTCAACAACTTTGGTTACAAGTGTCGTCTGCATTCCGTGTTAGGTAAAGGGTTAACAAACAGAAACGAAAATGGCATCTCGCATTTCTTTTCAATATACTACAGAAACATCGGGGGATATCTCTAAATGATGACGACGGACAGAGGGAGGGGGGGTGGCTGTTAACCTTTTTTGTCCCGACTGCGATGGTTCAAGTCCCTACTGATAAAATGAGCCAGTGCATCATCAAGGCATTTCTTCGTCGAAGGCATGATTTGATGTTGTAATTGGGACATCAGTCAATAGGATTATAGTGCTAGGTTTTATTGAAATTTTGAAAACTCTGTTTTTAAGTGCATGGGGGCGCGGTGGCGTTGTGGTAACTGGTTCTCATCAGATCACCGAAGTTAAACAACGTCGAGCCCGGTTAGTCCTTGGATGGGTGACCGTCTGAGCGATCGATTCGGACTCCCGCGTTGTGTCCTTGGGCAAGGCACTTAACCCCGATTGTCCACATGGGAGCACGATGACGCCGTGTACTAAGGCGTACTGCACGTCGATGGTACGCATGTCTTCAACCAATCTAATCCTGCCTGTGCTGAAGTGCGGAGTTACGATGTTGGGGAGCTGGCAGCTGCGCGTCGTTGCTCGGTGGTTCTCTCCGGGTTCTCCGGCTTCCTCCACCCGTAAAACAGTCAAGGTCATGGTTAGCCATTGTGCATAAGTATGTGACCTTAAACACCAATAAATAAATTATAAGCGCATAATGTGAACAATCATCAAAAACGTCGACTCGAACAGTGAAATAACTAAATATTTCACTGCCGCATTCAATGCTTAACCTGCGGTAGTTTTATCTTCCGAAAACCTTTCTTAGTTGAAGCGATAATGAAATTAGTTTCCAAATAGTCCGTTATTTGATAATTTTGTTCGTTCACCCACCGGGAAGGGTTGTATCGATTGGGCATGGGCGGATACAGATCTTGTCGCTGTTTAGTACATGATGCATACTAATTGTCTGAAAATATGAACTAATTTATGAGCGAATGAGAAGATGACGGAAAAGCACACACATCTTTAATGTAAAATGACTGTGTGCAGCCGATTTAACATGACATATAATATTCTGTAAAATCAACGATGAAAGGGTTAAACTGCTTTATCCGTATAATACTCACACCTGTGACTATATCGAGACGGTTCGCACACTGTCTTACGTAAAGGAGAATTTTACAGCTGACGAACAAACGACGTGGTTAACAATAAACCACTGAGTGGGACCGTACATTGCTTTGATCGCCAAAGTGGGACTGTTTCGCTATCTTTCGCTAGCGGATACTAAATAAAATGTTGATAAGGACAGAACGTACCAAGAACAACAACCAAAAAAGTGATCTGCGATGCAATGGACTCGTCTTTCTTGTTCGACTTGTGACATTCTATCGTGTAATGGGAAGGAACCAGGAACAGAATTTCAACCAGATCATGACCCAGTCGCGATCAGTTAGAAATTCTCTATCCCCTTTTGTAATCACAGTGTTCTATTAATTTAAGCATATAGGCTGCAGGACTAAATCTTTTCTTAACCCGTGGAACCCTGATGGTGTCTTCCAGTCAGTTCAATGACTACAATTGGTCCATATTCATTACCTGCGGTAGACCATTAATATTTTCAACATGCAGCCTCCGGGCTTCACGTTTAAAATATTGATTGGTAACAAATACATCACTGAGCTGTCATCCCACTTGGTGGAATTATGATGTATCTTGTTCCTGGACCGGGAAAGGGCCATTAGGGTTCAAAGGGTTAACCTCGCAAGAGACTTTAAGATATTTACAGTGGACCCCACTCTATACGCCAGGCCATTCACAGGACAAAGTTTTGGTGGATTTTGGGGTTTTTTGGTGGCATTTTGGATGGGGCTAGGCTGTGGAGAATGGGATGGGGCGGTGTTGTTTTGGTTTGTTTTTTTTCTTTATTTCAGTTTCTTCCTTCATTTATTTCTCGTAACATCTGATATGAATCTCTCTTTCATGATAAAAGGACTGTTTGATGAACACATTACGGTCACATCTGGGTTTGAGTGTTAATTGAAAGGGGCGTTGATGCAATAGGTTCTGATTTGATGCCCTTGACAGAATAAAACAAGAAGCAATTGCAATGAATGTTGAAGATATTGCACACCCACACGAGTGTTTCAACTGGAACTAATGTGTATTAATAATTAAGCGACGCAAGGAACAAAAAACAATCGAAACGTGATAAATTCAAACTAATCATGATGTATCTAAAGTCAATCAACTAATGTCATAAAACGCGCGTGTTCTGACATGACGTATTCTCGTGGTGCTAAGCAATGGCAACCATTAAAGACGGCGTGTAACGAATTTATGACATGGTGTCAAAGTTGAAAAATATATGCCCCAATATTTTAATTGCCCTATTGATTTTAAAGATTTGTAAATGGTTTGGGAATTTGGAATACAGTGTGTTTATATGGAGAATACGAGTGCTCGTATCAGCTTATTGCTTGCATCAGAACATTATATATGCATATGCTTTACCAACTTCAAAGCCATCTAGAATGAGTGTTATCGAATAACCGCCTGGCTCTGTTCGGACAAAAACACTTGAACCAACAGACCTTCGATCTCGAATTCAAACAGCACGTGATATTTTCCTTGCAGTCTGTCCAATTTTCGGGTTGGTATTCATTCTAGTTTTGTGCAGTACTGCGCAAATCAGGTCCTAAAACTGGGTATCTGTCGGAACGCTAAGTGGCTGTGAATTCTCTCCTCCAAATGATGACTAGAACAATAAAATGGATGGGGGTGCGATGGCGTTGCGGTAACCGGTTCTCGTCAGATCACTGAAGATAAGCAACGTTGAGCCCGGTTAGTCCGAGGGTGAGTGACCGTCTGAGCGGTCGATTCGGACTCAAGTGTTGTGTCCTTGGGCAAGGCACTTAAATCCGATTGTCCACATGGGGGCACGATGACGCCGTGTACTAGGGCGTACTGCAATTCGCTGGTGCGCATGTCTTCAACCATTCTAACCTTACCTGTGCTGCAGTGCGGAGGTACGATGTTGGGGAGCTGGCAGCTGCTCGTCGTTGCGTTGTGGTTCTCTCCGGGTACTCCGGCTACCTCTACCCGTGAAACTGTCACCGACACGATATGACCTTGGCTGTTAAGGTGTCGTTAAACTTTAAAAAATAATAAATAAATATAATAAAATGGATATGCGGGAAAGATGACTTGCATTATTAATACGTGAGGATGTCGACACAGCTTTAGCACCTACAGATTTTTACTAACATTGCGTATCAATATTGGAAGATTAGACCGCACAACAGTTTTTTTCTGCTCTGATCGACATTAACCTTTTCAACACTGAGTCCCTGAATTGTATCGCATTGTGCATTACTTTCAAGAGTAAATGGACTTGTCTACTTTGTATTCGTAGGGAGGATCGGACATAATTTATCCAACGGCCCTTTTACATTATATTATTCCTGATCTTCCTTCCTGATTTGGTATTTTTTTCCTGTCTAATCCTGAGCCGCTGTTTTTGTTTTTGAGGTTTGGGTTTTTTTTTGGTTTTATTTTCTTGATTTTGTCTTTTTTTAATAAGAATGTTTGTATATCTGGGTTGAAAGCTTCGCAATGACCTTCAGAATGCATCCAGGGTAAATGTTTCGACGCAAACTATCCGGGCAAAGTTGCACGAAGGTGATCTCCGATCGAGAAGACCATGTATTCCCAGAACCACCGCCAGGCACGATATGACTGGGCCATGGGTCACGTTGGATGGACCAGAGAAGATTGACTACCTGTCCTTTTTACAGATGAGTCAAGGTACTGCCTAGACAACACAGATAGGCGTTCTAAGGTATGGAGAAGACCAGGAGAGCGATTTCATGCAGCCAACATTGCTGAGCATGGCCGCTATGGTGGAGGGTCAATAATGGTCTGTGGTGGCATCAGCTGGGATGGACGTACAGAGCTCTGTGTCCTTGACCGTGGTACATTGACTGCACATCGGTATATTGATGAGATCCTGGATGCCCACGTCAGATTGTATGCAGGTGCAGTGGGTGATAGATTCACTTTGATGGACGACAATGCCCGTCCCCATGTTGCCCATGCCGTCGGGGAGTACCGACAGAGGGAGGGGCATGGATGTATTGACTGGCCAGCAAGATCCCCTGACATCAATCCAATCGAACATGACTGGAATGAGTTGCAGCTTGCAATTTCAGTCCGTCCAGTTCAACCAAGAAGTGTCCGGGAGCTTGGTCCCATGCTGGTCCAAGAATGGAACAACATCCCACAAAGGACCATCTGGAACCTGATTGGGAGCATGAGAAGGCGTTGTCAAGCTGTAATTAACAATAATGGGTCTCATACTCGATATTGAACCCATATCAGTTCGCTCCGTCAACTTTTTGGCAAATTTGAAAAAGTTCCTCTTTTACCAATAATATCCATTTTCCATGGTTATCGATTTCAAATGCTAAACAATAATGTCAAACACAAACAAAAACTTAATTTCTGTGCTTAAATCATTAAAGATATAAGTAAATATAAAACATATACACTTTTCATAACAATATTTCAACTAAAACATAAAACAAGTAGTTGGATATACTTGGTGCTTAGCAAACTTTGAGTAGCATAGAATATGTTTTCATTTTTTGAATTCAAATTAACAAAATTCTACAATTCAGTAGAAGTATCTCCATTATTTTCTTAAGACCTGCATCCTATGTAAAATGTTAACCAATTACCCCTGCGCATTGTACAGGCTTAGCCTGAGTACGGTTTCGTGTGGTGTATGATATGGTAGCCTATCAACTAATCATGTGTAATGCAGTTGGTCAGCCAGTGCAGGGACCGATCAGGACTATTTAAAGTACGCTCTAGCCTCGGAGCCTATTTTTTCAATTCATGCGCCAGATTTCAATTTACGGAGTCACACTGCTGTTTGTAACACACACTGCAAGTATGTAATAGATCTCATCATTTACATTTAGTACACTATAGCAAACATTAATCTTCACTGTGGTTTCTGATCAAGTCTTGGCTGCCTATTTAGGCAGCCAAGACTTGATCAGAAACCACAGTGAAGATTAATGCTTGGTAATTAAGACTTGAAGTATTAACATAAGCACTCTACAACAATGATAAATGATAATCATATATATAATACATGTAAGAGTGTCTCTCTCGATTATCCATCGAAAGAATATCAAAATATGATCTGAGAAGTTACGCGCCAACTGAGAAGCCTATTTCTGAGATTTAAGAGCCAGGTCCTGATGTTTCAGAACCAAATACGCACTGGCGCATGCCCAGGTCGGTCCCTGGCCAGTGTATGGTTTCATGTACTGTATGATATGACAGCCTATCAACTAATACTGTGCAATGCTTTTGGTCAATCAGTGTATGGTAGCTTACCAACTACCACTGTGCAATGCACGGGGATAGTCAATCTTTTCTTCTGGTTACAAATAAGATCATCTCCATTAAGGAACTAACCATGTGCATTTGCACAGTATTGGCGAGTGTCAATTTTCATGTAGTGTGTCCTATGGCAGTTACTATTTTTTACAATCAGAAAGTGTGACTAACCCTGTGCACTGCACAGGGCTAGTCACACATTCTGGTTATAAACAAAATCCAATATTAATTGAGCAACTGACCCTAGGCACTCTAAACCTTAGTGTAAAGCGCATCTGTATCAACTCTTTACTCAACGAAATGGCTACAGCCAGCCAGTAGTAATATTCGCAAGAAGTATTTACATTCAGTTTGTGGTCCTCAATGGAGTAGATTGTGAAAGGGTTTTTTCCAGTGTATTCCAAAAATGAAAACATAATCTTATTTTCAATTAATATTTTATTAAATATGAAATAACGCATTGCTAACTCTTTTTGCTGTGTTAGCTTTTAGCTGTTACCTCCTCCCCCTTTCCCTGCACATTCTGGATGGTTTTGGTCACGCTGTTTTCATTTGGGTAATTGAGGCTTTGTTTTAATAGTTTTGAATGGCGGTTGGTAGGTATATGTAAAGGATATTAAGACAGTATGTGTTTATTGGATTATGGGGTGTTTGTGTTAGTTGGATATGGTTGAAAGTCCAGTACTCTTATCACAAAATATGGTTTGTTTTTATCTGATCGTGAGTCGGTGCTTTATACTTACACCAGTGGGGCGAGATGCCATAAATAAATTATTGCGAAGTCAAAACAGAATCAAGTAAACTCAAACGAAATGAGCACCTGTGTTCTACCATTTTCCTTGCTCGACAAGTTAGATTATATAGTATTGTGGGGTAGAAAGTGGTCAGTGAAGATCGACTAGGTCTCGATCCGGTAGAAATTTTCCGTCCACTTTTGTAATCATAGAACTGTCGGGGTTCTTTTTCTGGAGTATCCGGCAAATACACTTCTCACTCATTCTGTGTATTTTATCTTATTCTGATTGGTCTGTTCCCAGTACATGTTCATTTGGGATGAACCACATTTGCATCCGACAAATCTGCTTCTCACTTAGTTCTGTGTCTGTAAGCTCTTTTGGATTGGTCAGTTTCCAGTAACTGTTTTCGTCAGGAACCAGTGTACCAAATTTAACCCCTAAGAAAAATAAAAAGAATAAATATCTAACTCAATCCATCACATTGGAAAATGAATATATTTTAAAATCAGTTGAGTTAAAAATTAACCCAAATCGATTGATTTGAGTGAATATCAACCCAGTCGATTTTTTAACCAATTAATTTTTTAATTTATCCATTAAACAAAATGATTACAAACTGTTTTCAAATTTGTAGCACTGTTATTGTTTCTTGTTCTTTCATAACGCCCGAAGTTTCCTCTTCTCCCACTCCACGTTCAGCTATCCGAACGTCTCGGCTTCCATTGGGGAAGCCGCGACATTCGTATGGCTGAACTATCTCTTCTTCCACTTCGACGTATCTCCGATTGCGACTCTGAATTTTTGTTTACGATGACCTGTCTGTTCAACTCTCTTCTTTCTTCTTTTCATCACCTAATCATTACTTATTGCCACCATTAAGTCCCCTTCATACAAAACGCTTCTTTAAAGTATTTTACCATGCTTGGTAACACCAATTTTCCCGATTGTTGCATGAATACCTGAACATTTCGATGTAAACAAATTGGTCGTGCCTAGTAACACATCGAGGGAGACAAGATTAGCTTGGTTCAAATTGGCCGAGATCTGCGACATGTCAGCCGAGTTTGAAGCCATATCGGTCGAGTTTGAAAATGAGCAACTCTGAGAAAGAAATTCATATCTAATAAATAATCGCTTGGCTGGATTGGTTACGTAAAATAATTCATGAGAGGTGAGGGACGTTGTACAAACACGAGTGTGCGAAGGCTCACGAGTGTTTTACAATATAGTCCCTCGCCTCGAATGAATTATTTCACGTAACCAGTCCAGTCAAGCGATTACTCTGTTTATT
The DNA here is from genome assembly GCA_031216915.1 of Pictodentalium vernedei. Taxonomy (NCBI): domain Eukaryota; kingdom Metazoa; phylum Mollusca; class Scaphopoda; order Dentaliida; family Dentaliidae; genus Pictodentalium; species Pictodentalium vernedei. The sequence goes on from CM062297.1 coordinate 315,152,838, forward strand.
ACTTTTCATTATTAACGATAATTATATTATTTAACCCTTTACCTAGCGCTATTCTCAAAAATCGCCAATTAATTTTCATTATTTTTTCATTTTTTGTCTCTAAAACATAGGTCATTGGAACGAGATCGTTCCAATGAGGGGTCGTAACCTATGTTTTTGAGACAAAAATGAAAATAATAGTTATTCAAGAATTTTTTTTTGCAAGTGTCGTATGCTTTTCATGTTAGGTAAAGGGTTAAAAAAGCAAAAAAAAAACAATGAAGTTCCCATTACACCCACGGCAAAGTGTCTTAGTTTACGCGCACGGATACATAACACAATTGTTGGTTGCATAATTCACTTGTGAAGTTATCGTTTATAATCAAATCGGAAAATCCCAGTAAATCACACTTTGGAAGTTAATAAATAGAGCATTACATTAGGATTGAATTATTATTATCCAGGAAATGTAAATGGTTTAGTCTATGTCTTGGGGTAAATATTACATTCGACGATCGTATTCAAGATCGCAATGCCGATGTGGTTAATGAGCATATAATCCTGTTTGTACTTTTCATGTGATTTACATCCCAGCCCTGTGCCACCTCTGGCTTGTCATCTGGATAATCTTCAAAACCTGGGGTTTTCCAGAAACAGCAGTAGAACAAAGCATGTTTTGACAAGGAACAGACAATCTTTTCGAGCCGACTATGTTACTGTTGTCCAAATAAAAAGAAAAAGCTGTTTGTTTCCTTCTAGACATTTGCTTATATGGATAACCGATACAACAATCCAAGTTTTAGGCATGTATTTATCGCAAAGTTTCTTTAATTCCAGCCTTTCACTGTATGAATATTGTTGTTTCAGACCAAGTGAAACCCAATATTTATAGCCTTTTTATTTCGACCAATTTATGACTAAATGCTATTAGAATATCCTCATAACAAATTTACTTCGGTTTTGCTGCTATTTTATATCGCGTGTGTCAGGTTATTCAACGGTCGTTAAACTGTTTTCCGTGGTAACCACCTTTTGATTTCCCCCACACTATTGGTTGACTGACGACATGCCTTTTTCAAAACCAAATTTTCTAGGTATTCATATTATTACAGAAAGCATTACCCTAATGAAATCCCATACAATGCCTGCGGCCCAAAATACCATGAGGTGTGTCCTTGGGCGAGGCACTTCATCCCGATTGCCCACACGGGGTCACGGCAGCGCTGTGTAGTAAAGCGTACAACACGTCGATAGTGCAATTTCCTTCAACAATGCTAATCCTGCTTGTGCAGAATTAGTATGTTGGGGACAGTTACTCGCAGCTGCTCGGTGTTTTTCTGAGGGTACTCTGGCTTCCTCCACCCATACAATATTCGGCACGAGGTGATCCTGGCTGTCGAATGTGTCGTTAAACCTCAATAAATAGATCCTAAGGTTTGTGCGATCAGGGTCATCTCCTTCTTCATTGAGAATTGTATGCCCTGAAGTCGGAAGGGCCACAGTCATGCTATCCCAGCACATTGTTTGACTGGACTTGAGATGTTTTCGTGTCCCATTCTAAGAGAAGTGAATAGTAAGCTGATAGTATGGAAGTATCACGGTGTTGGTAGATTATTTTTGTTTTGTTTCTCTAAATTTGTAAAGTGTTGCATGTGTTGTAATGTTGGCAACAGTCATAAGAATAAATTATCTCGTGTGGGTAATGGGTAGTACAAGAGCAGAGTGGAAGTCACTATAACAACAACGACGGTAAAATTGTGAACCTTAAAATTCTCCTGGCCAGCTACGGCTCTGTTGACTTCCCTCTCTCCGATACTCCCTACTCCGTTGGCATTTCGAGCCACAGACTCAGACCTAACGTACAATATTCTTGCTGTTGTTATACAGTATTTTTGTGTTCTCTATTAAAGATGGATCTTATAGAATTGCAATGTCTGTCAAAAGTGATGCTGTGTTTTGCGTCGACCAGACAGCAGTAAATCGATCTCATCTATAAGACACATCGAAGATCCTAGCATAAAAAGCAGGCTGAAGTCAGATCATATAAATGGATTAATAACAAAAACTACCATGGATAGATCTTTTAGTTTGCAGCGTTCATAAATTTCAGTTCTCAACATTTTATGAACAGATGCTGTAAGATTCACTTTTCACTGCAGAAAAGGTCAATGACAACTGAGTTCGATGTGTTGAACAGATGCCACATGCCATTGAGAGCTCACGAAGTCTTGAAACGTATATGGTTCAAGTATGAAAACGTAGTCTGGAACACCCATGCATTATTATTATTAGATACTGTTTTCAACATCAATATATTATAAATATTACACGACTTGCTTTTAGCTACAATATGGGCACTGTGAACTGGTCACTTTCAACGACTGGGAAATATTTCCACGGAGGCAATAATATTTCATTCCAAACACTAATTATAGGAAGTGCCCGGTGCTTCATTAATTAAACTTTTGCTGCTGGTGATTGTTATTACCTGGTAAACGCATGCGTGGACATCACAGCCCACGCGTGGATTACGACCAGTTCACGGCGACTGCACTGTATGTCAAAACAGAGGACCATCATTTTAGCATAGTCAACGACATGCCTCCCAATACTTGTTACTGTATGCATTATATTAGACATACCGAGGAAAAATCATGTAACCATCAGTATTCTAATCTTAAGTACACTGCATATTGTTAAGGACCATACCCAAGACAAACATTTTCATTCTTGAACTTAGAAATAACGAAGTAGAATTTCGGAAATCGAACGCCCGGTGTATATTCCACAGCTATTTTTAGAACTTGTATAGAGCACGGGTAAAGGGTACGATTATTTTTAGAACCCTCCATTGGCAAACCTGTCTGAAATAGTATATTTGCACTCTGCCAAACTGAGGAAGGGAAAGTTACTTGTGGTGTTATATTTTTTGTTTAAAGGTAGGCGTGCCGTGGTGTATTTTATTTAACCCTTTACCCAACGTAACGACCAAAACCGGTCAGCACTATTCACAAAAATCGCCAATTAATTTTCATTTTTTGTCTCAAAAACATAGGTTATGACCCCTCTTTGGAGGGGTCATAACCAATGTTTTGGAGACAAAAAACGAAAAAAAATTAGTTATTCAAGAAGTTTGTTTGGAAGTGACGTCTGCTTTTCATGTTAGGTAAAGGGTTAAAGTTCACAGCAGACGTTAAATATTTTCAATTAACTTTTCTGCAAAGGAATAAATGCCCAAGAGGCATCGAAGGCGTACATGTATATGGAAGATGAATGTCGCCCAGCCAAATGATTCAACATCATTTGTCTATCTCTATCTATCTGATTTATTTTTGGATGTCCAGATCCTTCGCCTGTTTTACAATTCACTTCAGTTTGAACATGAAGTGTCCACAGCAAATAATATTTCGATCTTTTCACACTGGACGCGAAGCAGGAACTCCTCACGATGTAACGAAGTGATAATGGATTTGTTTTCATATCTGTTTGCAAGTTCGACACAGTGTGATGAGCTCTGCTGTAAAACAAACAGAAATATCTACTGTGTTGGGACATTTGTACAAAGTGGAATATATTTATTTTTTTATTTATTTATTTATTTATTTATTTATTTATTTATTTATTTATTTATTTATTGAGGGTGCGCGGTGGCTCTGTGGTTAGCGAGTATCGGACTTTAAACCGAGAGGTCCACGGTTTGATCCTGACCAGGGGTAACTGCATTGTGTCCTTGGGTATGGCACTTAATCCCGGTTGCCCAAATGGGGGCCCGGTTGCGCTGTGCACTAAGGCGTACTGCATGTCGACTGTGCACTTGCCTCCATCAAATGCTAACCCTGCATGTGCGGTGTTATGTACGTTGGATAGTCTGACAGTTTCTCGCCGCTGCTCGGTGGTTCTCGCTGGGTACTCCGGCTTCCCCACCCTTAAAACTGTATGGCACGAGGCGATCTTGGCAGTCGAATCTGTCGTTAAAACCCAACAAATAAATTTATTTATTTATTGGTTTTTAAGGTTACATATTTCTGCACTGTGGCTAAAAGTGACCGCAACATCGATATAAAGTCAAGTCAAGTCAATCGTTTATACCCATGTTAACCTTTTAGAGGAATTCCATCCCAAGCATCGGTTAACGCTTCCTATTTTACCAGTAAAACAGAACTTGTTTACAACAGTAAAGAACACTGCTTCACTTCCAGGGGTTCATACAGGGGCACTGATTACAAGTTTGACGCAACGAAGTATTGTGCTGAAAATATATTCAGTGATTGTACGTTTGACGTTGGACTGGGTTTCATTAATTTCTGGCTGTTTTATTTTAGAGTCATCACACTCAGCCCTTTAGCTTGCTCAAATTTGAGGTCATCGCATACTTGCCAAGTCATTTGTTGTACATTTCTTTCTTGGTGACTCAGAATATTCATTAACCCCACGATGTTTCATTCCAAACTTTCATAATTGCAACAGAAGATGTGCCCAACACGCAATCTCTAGGTGAACTCGAAGTTACATTATAAGTATGTTGGGAGTTGTTTCCAAGCAACTCTTGGCTGCCTATATGGGCTTCTCATGAAAGTGGCCATAAAGGCATAAAATACAAGCCCAACTATCAGTTATGCGCAGTGGGGGCATTCCTGTACTTTGGGAACTTCAGTTACAGCTGTGAGTTGGGTCGAATTTTAAGGCCTACACACTGAAAGGAAACCTGAAAAGACAAAGTTTAGGTTTCCTTCGGAGCATCTTTACCTTATCTTTACACACAAAGCAAGACGTAACCAGTCGGTAGATATCGAAAATATCCCAAAACATCAAACGGGTTGTTAACAGATGGAGAAGAGGAACTATATAAGCGTCTCATGGCATTATTCAACCCGACCATAAAAAGAGTGTTAAATGGCATATAATGGGGTATGGAGGGAGGGCATGTGGCGAAAGCTCGGGTAAATAAATTGGCTTGGGAGGTGAATTTGTTGGAATCGTAAAAGCACCGTGTCGGGTTGTTGGGAGTGAGCTCAACCTGGGTAACGTATCAACAAAAAGAGTGCGTATGGTGATAAGCCGCAGACAGGAGTGTATTCTTTCATCGCTTCTGATGAACTCCTGCATAGTGCTGACGCGGTACCAGTTGAGGTCCTGAAGATCTCGGGCTTATTTTTCGAAGATAATATAGTATTAGCGTCAGAAAGCGAAGAGAGGCTAGAGAAAATGCCGGCAATTGTTACGACATATGTGGATAAAGGAGGGCTCGAACTGAATGAAAATAAAAGCAAGTTTATAGCCGTGAGCCGTAAGGTGGAGACTTCTAGAAGGTGGTGATTTAGGGAGTTCTCTATTCAAGAAATTGGATGGAGGATGAAGGACAGGTGAATAATGGATGATTCACAGGAGCGCGTAAGTATACCGATATATGAAATTGGGAAGAAATAGCCATAACCAGTTCTTCCAGAGATGCCAGTCCTCGGGTAATTTTTTATGAACTAATGCTCTATCCCTGTACTGTAAATAAAGACAGATGTACACTCGTATTAAACATACATGCACTATTGAATGCTTCCCAAGACTCTAATATTCAGTAACGATATTTGCCCACGAATACAACTTAATACCCAAGAGGAACGGAGCGATAAATCTCTAACACAGAACGCATTCGGATGTTTGTTTGCTGATATGTGTGTTCCAAACCAGACGTTGATAAGCTCCCAGAAACATATCCAATGGTGGACTATTTATACAAATGCCAACACATACGAAGCTTTCGTTTGGGGAATTTTGATATTTGTTCACAACTTGGCTATGCTCACTTGGACGTAAAAAATCCAGAAAGGTGTAAACATTCAGAAGCCTTCAGAGAATATTGTTCGTAGTGATATTATCGTCGTGTTAATTGTTGGGGAAATCATTTACGTTGAGCAGAACTATGTGGCATCTGACGTTTCTTTCACTTACACAGTACTGTGAGTATAAAGCCGTATAGAGAATTTCGATCGAATTGCGATTGAGTCGCAATTCAGATTTAATTGCGACTCAATCGCAATTCGATCGAAATTCTCAATACGGCTTGGTGAACTCCTGCATAGCGATGAAAGTTCTTGATGAATTCCTGCACATCGCTGACGCGGTACCAGCTGAGGTCCTGAAGATCTCGGGGTTATTTTTTGAAGATAATATGGTATAACTGTCAGAAAGCGAAGAGGGGGATAGAGAAATTTATGGGGAAATGAGTCAAGCAGGGTGTACTCTTTCATCGCTTTCGATGAACTCCTGCAAAGCGCTGACGCGGTACCAGTTGAGGTCCTGAAGATCTCGGGGGGGGGGGGGGGGGGATTTTCCGAAGATAATATGGTATTAGTGACAGAAAGCGAAGAGGGGCTAGAGAAAATGCCGACAATTGTTTGGACATATGTGAACAAAGGAGGGCTCGAACTGAATGAAAATAAAAGCAAGTTTATACCCTTGAGCCGTAAGGTGGAGCCTTCTGGGAGGTTTCGCCACATGCCTTCCCTCCATACCCTATTATATGCTCTTTAACACTCTTTTTATGGCCGGGTTGAATCATGCCATGAGGCGCTTATATAGTTCCTCTTCTCCATTTGTTAAGAATCTTAAAGGAGAAATCAGAATTTCAGTCGACATTATCTTTCCGTTTCCGCTTTCTCCTCTTAACACTGTAGAATCTCATACGGTGGGAGAAAAATGCGAGTACATCAAAACTGATATGCTATTTTCCTTTATTTTGGTAAATCGGACTAGATTTCGATATAAATTATTTATGTAATCTCGACACACTGGTGTACAAGTGTGTTGCGATCCGATCGCCATCTGATCGGGAAAAAACATACAGTTAAAAAACTAGAAGTCCTGTCACGAACTGTGCACTTATCTAGGCTTAATTGCGCGTAGGAACTGCGCACAATTGGCATATCGAATGGCATCCAAAGTCTTTTTACCAAAGCATGGCAGGTTCTGTTGGTTACTCATAGCAAACACAGGCAATGTTTCTGCCAATGGACCTCTGGGTTACGCGGAGGTCCATTTGCTGAAACATTGCTTGTGCACAGGCCACATGTGCAAAATTTGACAGCCTTACTATGGCCATAATGCGTAAACTAACGCGCAGATTGACATGCTATTTATGCGCATTTCATGACAGGACTTCTAGTTTTAACTGTAGCTCACAACTTTCACGTCACCGAAAGTCATCGATGGGAGGGGCTACTGCGTTGATTGACTTGACGCCATCTTGAGATGACGTTCCAGAAATCCAGTTGTATGGAAATCAGTGTGGGGTGGGAGGGGGCTCGTTCTGGAAGCAGAAAACTTGAAAAAGGGAGCCAAATGAATGGAATCTCCATTATTCTCTCGTTTCGAATATGACAACATGAGATGTTAAAACGTTTGTAATGGGGGACGGGGCGCCAGTAAATACTGTTACCCCTGCGATACGGCTTACGACCAGTGACGTCACGAACAATAATCGTCTATTCAAAATTTACAACTACCCGCTAGTCTCTACTTTTGTTGTGCATGCAACGATATGTTCATGATTTGGTCCATTTTTCCAACTCGACATTTTTCCAACCCGGAAGATCGAAGCAAAAGAAATAGACCGAATAGGCTGCGCCTCTCGTTCTATCCTTCCGCGCTGGCAGTGGTGCCGTATTGACGTATGCATTCACTATCCTTATGTCCTCAGTATGCATGTGTATATATGAGACTATCCCGGCCAGGGTGCCAGTGTTGAAAGGTATAATGCCTTATCCATCATTTTATAGTTTCTTCTGCCTGCATTACAACAACGCACGTAAACTGGTTCCACTCACATTATGTTCTTTTAACAAATGTATATGAACACAAGTAGATTTTCAAACGGTTTGTTCTGGGGTAAAACCAGGAGGTTTAACGACTCAAACATTTCCTGCTACTTTCGTGAACATTTAAATGTTATTGCCTTTGTGACAACTCCATTCGGCTGGTGCTTCAGTGGTAACGATCCACCTACTTTATTGGCAGTTAAGTTCTTGATTTATAGCTATCCAAATGAATACGTTTCTTTTTCATTTTTCTTCTGTAACGAACGGAAACTTTACGCAAAGACAACTGCATTCGCGAAACCAATTACAATTTTTGAAAAACGTTTTAGGTAAAATATAAACGATAATGTAGTAAATAACTTTGCAAAATACATTTTGTCCTGGGAATCACAAACACAAAGATAAAAGTGTGCACATTTCCAACAAGCGACACTAAAAAGGTCAGTCTCCCACGACTGAGGCCAGATTCCAGCTACAGAACATATGTACATCAACTGCTATTTCAATATTATTCATTGCTACAGTTAAGACTAGAAGTCCTGTCATGAAATGCGCACAAATAGCACGTCGATCTTAGCGTTAATCATCTACGCGTTATGACCATAGTGAGGCTATCAAATTTTGTACATATGACCTGTGCACAAGCAATGTTTCAGCAAATGGCCCTCCGGGTAACCCGGAGGTCCATTGGCAGAAACATTGCCTGTGTTTGCTATGAGTAACCAGGAGAACCTGCCGTGCTTTGGATGCCATTCGATATGGCAATTGCGTGCAATTCCTATGCGCAATTAAGCCTAGTTAAGCGCATAGTTCGTGACAGTACTTCTAGTTTTAACTGTACAGATGAATACGGAAAAAGAATTTTCAGTTTTGTGTCGATTGCAAAATTAGAATGGTGTTGGTTTGTGAATTAAATATATATAGGCGTAATTATGTTTAATAATGTTCGACAATATATATTCCTGCATATGTATTCACGGGAATAGTGGCTGTGGATGGGGGACCACGACAAAATCCCCTCACGACTACCCCTCTCTCCCTTCGACAAAATCTTCCCAACAAAATCACACCGACAATCACCCCGACCCGACAATATCCTCCCCTCTCCCGACAAAATCCCTTTCAACAGTAAGTGCCAATTATGACAAAAGCACTATTCAAAAATACCTACTAATATTATTCACAGATTTATACACAAAAAAAAAATTCGCAGTGCTATTCGAGTGCTATATAAGTGCATTGTGTGTAGTTCAACAACACATTTAACCCTATGCACACTCATGTCTTGTTTCACAAAGAATTTTGCCTACCATGCAACTAGGAATTTAACCAATCTATTCTTGTTTGACAGAGCTCATTGATTATGCCGTGGGAGGGAATATTTTAACGGCGTCCATGTGTGTGGGTGGAAGAAGATGGTTATAATGGAGATAACTTAGTGCATACTGGGAATAAAACATTTTTGTATTATACATTCCTCAACAACACTTCGAGAATACGACAGTTTTCAAACGCGACCAGGACTGAGATAGCTATTGTCTATGAAAACCGCGGGATCAACTTAGATAAAATTTAAACCATAACCACAGCAGCAGTACAAAGATGGAAGCCCATGTCGGAAACCGGAGCTTTGTCGCTGCCGGAAGAAATAGATTCACGCCGCGTATTCAGCCAAAACTCAAGGAGTGTCGCCTAAACCGTGCGTGAACGTATGTCTCACCGTAACGAACCCGCCCGTTTTCGTTTTTGTTGGAGTGGTTCTTATCCTGAAGGGGTCAGTGACTTCTCGTCAAAAAGCATGAATCAACAGGAGTTCACCAAAAACAACAAGTTTAATACATATATATATAAAAATGAATATGGTAATTTGTGACTTACATCAAATCCAATGAATCAGAAAACAAAACGTCAATCACCCCTACCCACACAATTTTTTAGTCACCTGCGGGCCCGCATTCTCTGTTGTCGCTGGTTTTCCTTCCTTCTCGCTGGTGTTTGGACTTTGGTTGCCTTTTCACCCCACTCCTTCATTGCCGTCACAGAGCCACTAACGTATTGTCACTATACCGGACGCCTTTGCTCTAACGTGTGAAGGAATGTCACGCTACCACTGCCGTCGCACGGCCACTAATGTATTGTCACTTTGCTATACGACTTCCCTCTAACGAGTGACGGAATGCCACTCTTGAACTGCCGTCGCACGGCCACTAGGTTTATTGTCACTTTACTGGACGCTTTTCACTCAAGCAGTCGCCACCAATAGGATTAAACGATCCCCTCCAATTATCTCAGAATAATGTTCATACAGGCAAAGCCTTCTCTGCCTAAGTATGGCTTGCCTACTACAACGGGTATGCCGTCTTCCTAAATACCAATAGCTTCCTGAGCTCGCACTTTCTATTTCTGATCCTACACTCAGCTATAGCCACCGACTTGGCCGGCGACTGCACCTATTCTAAATATGAGCTCTGTGGCTCCTATACATCACAACGTGCCTTTACCTTCGCACCAATGCGGCACCTCTTCTAATCGATAGCATGGGACATCCCCAGATCTTACGGTCAACGATCCACAGCCTTACAAGCCTTCAGACTGGAATGCATTTTTCGAGAAACCGCGACCCCCCCACCCACCCCCACCCCCACCCCACCCCCCCCCCCCACCCCGCGATTTTTATTTCCATAGCCAGAACATCAATTCTCATTTTAATTTCTTCTCTTGAACATAGCCGTTTAGATCTATCTTAATTGAATATTCGCTTTAAAGTTTCTTTGAAAGACTCGCATTTCGGCATGTCCTGACATTCGGTGACAAGCTGGATGCGTAATATGGGTGTGTGTCCAGAACATGTGGGATGTACTGTTTTTCCAACAACTACCTATTAGCTGGCCATAATTACACAGATAATGACTACAGGAGAACACTGGGCTCTCTTACTTCTTTAATCAGTTATCAGATAGCCCATGTGTCGTTCAACAAATGCGCAATAATGGACATTAAATTCCATGCTTAATTAGCAGCGCTTGAATTATTGCTGGTCTGTTTAAGTGACAAATCGGTTTTCGGGGTTCGATAGATACCTATATTTTCGTTTTGACTGTGGTTTGATTTCCACGCAAAGCGAAGGAATATCAAGATAATGCTGTTAACCATATACCGTCCCTTTATTGCAGCACGGCGCCATCCGTGGTGCTAAGGCATTGCAGATGGCGCCTGATCGCACTTGGCAGACAGTATATGCGAAGGTTGTGTTCAGGCCGTCCATTGACTAACTGGAAAGTGAAAGAGAGCGATGCGTTAGCGGGTATAAACAGCTGTAGTTATAAACAGTTCTTTGTTGTCGTTCTTAACGTTTTCATCATGATAAGCCACCCAACAGCACAGGATGTGTGTAACACTGCTAAATCAGGTCGAATGATTTTCACAGACCATATCGTCCCATCAACGCACAAGGTACCTTATCACATTTTTGGGCGAAAAAAGAATCATTTAAAATTGTTAAGTGTACAAGTTCTTGGGTTTAATATTAGTGAAAGATAAAGTACTATTTATCATCTATGAAACTATAAACAGGTAAGACTTACTGCAACAAGGTTCCATCTTTTAGATAGTACCTTGCTGCTTGTATTCAACTGTTATTTTTAGCGTCATACTATAATACATTTCACCGACATGGCACCTTATGGCCCACTATTATTATCATTGTGATAATGCTATAAAATTAAACTTTTTTCGGTTCATGCGTTTTCAGATAAAACGATTGGCTCACACGATTCTGTTTTTTCTTTTCATAACTCAATGAACCGAATAAAACACAATTAGGTCCGCCCCAGCCACGCCCCTAAAATACCAGTCTTCGGAGTTGCAACATGGTGTCAAATCAATAGAAGTTAGAACATTGACACGTTCTAAATGTGAAAAAGAAAAATAAATTCATATTACTAATTTATCACCATGAAATTATTTATAAAATTTTTAAATGACCGTGGTGGGTCAATTTTTCTTTTTCTTCACAACTGTATTTATTGAACATTTCAATTTTTACGCACACTGGGTGATCGTCTGCGTTCATCGTTTTACCCAAATCGATTGTAAACAATGGCTGGCCACGACGAATACGGCAATTTTGACATTGCTAATTTGAATAAAATTTTTGGAAATCAAAATGTTTTTATATTTATATCTAACTCCACATTTACAAACTGTGTTTTTCAGTTCTCGGGAAACGGGCAAAACCAAAATACAATGTAATACTGATGGCCTACTTCCACCTACCACGGAACGTAACTTTTACGTGAAGTGAACAGTTGAATTAAATTTGAGGGAGGCGTGGCTTATGACGTTTTCTTTGCATTACGTAATTCATTGGTCAATAAAAAAATTAATGACATAAGTGCATTTGACTTGGAAAGTGTGTCAATTGCTATCTGCATTTCAATAATATGCGCCCTCTTTTATGCCAGAAAAATAATATGTCTACCAGTTTTAGTTTTTAAGTCTTTGTTCGCTGAAGTAGAGTACGACTAACACTATTTATTTATTTGGGTCGCGAACGTTTAATTATAAGGAATGATCGTTTCTTTTTGTCTATTTCATGAGTTATGAACCCCAAAAAACAAAGTCCAAACATCGCGTAAATGGGCTACGCCCATTTACACAGTTTGGACTTTGTTTTTTGGGGTGCATAACTCAAGAAATAGACAAAAAGAAACGATCATTCCTTAATTAAATCATTTGCAGGAATATAGTATTTTTGATTAGTGTATTATTGTATGTGTTCCTCATTTAAAAATGATGCAGTGAATGAATTATTTACAGTAGAAGTAAGAGGGTGAATGGACTTCTTCCAGCCTATCTTGCAACCAAATCGCAAGCCATGGAGGACCACCAGACGCGCCCTATCCTTGCTCTGATGTTAGATAAAACATGCATTTGAGGAAATGGCCTATAATGGTTATGCCAGTGTGTACACAAAACAATATCAGCTGGCCAACAAGAGAGGACATCGATGGGTTGCGTACGTCAAAGCTATGAGGTGGACAGACCGGTCCCGAACCATCTACAAATTTATGGGTGAAAAGATTTGTTCCAACCGATGGCATGATCCTTACCCTTGAAAATATAGACGGAGAGAAGTTTAAGGTATGAAGATATGGACGCCACAAAGATTATCAACTGACCAAAGAATTTACCCCAAGTGAAATTATTCGTCACTAAAACGGTCATAGAGAGCAAAGAATTCTTTCAGGCATTTTTTCAGCGACGATCTCATAAAATCCTGAGTGAAAGGGAGAAAAAAGACATTAATTATTCCCACAGAGAAATTTGAGCTTGTGCGTTAATACCTGTATAAATTGAAAGCTTCCGCTTGAATACCAGGACAAGAGAATTGACGTAGCGAGTTATGATTAAGCTTGTGCTGAAAATTTTCGGTTTATATCGCATAAACCGAAGAGAAACAACAGTTATTTCTAATAATTTAATCCGGCTGTAATATTAAAATATAAAAACTATGTGTACGTGGACGAAAAACTTTTAATTTTCGCAAAAGACAACAGTCAAACTCAGGAAAGTGTGCCACAAACAGGTCACGTCAATCATTGTCAAATTGTTTGTTGTTTTGATTTTCGATCGCAGACGACAGATATTTAGCAAGTCACGTAACAATATCATTAAAAACATTTTTTTTAAGTTTAATCATGTTTGGGTGTATGATCTTTTATTCGTCTCCCACTTCGGTACATTTTATTAAATTCAATTGTTCCCGAGAAATTATCATTATATTCTCGCTGACTGGAGGCGATGAAAAATCTATCATTGATCTTTGTTTACAAGCTTGTTATCCATCTATCAGTCTGCCGTCACGCCCTCACGGTGACAATTGGATTGAGTGGGTGGGGCTTCCAGAGTCTTCAAAGTTGGATCGGATGTGCGAACTTGTAGAGACATTCCAAATCATGACGTGATTTGGTTTATACGATTTTGACGACTTTCACGCTGTTTGCTTTCAACCAATCAAACGCAGAGGCGGGGCAAATGATTAAATTATTCCTATTTAAAAATGTAACCTATAAAATATATATAGCCTTTCATGTTCTTCAGATACGTATATACTTCAGATTTTGAAAAGGGTTTTTCGAATTCCTTTTTCTTTATCTCGTTAGCCCTCTCAGACAGAGAGGTGACAAGAAATGTATTGCACTACCCTATAAAGGCAGAATTGACACACATTTTATCCAGACAGTGAGTGGATATATCATGTTTCGAACTGACCGATGCGTGTGTGAATATGTAATCATATGGCAAGGGAGCAATTGATTGCACGTCCACGATACCTAAAAACAGGTAATACCTCTGAGTGGTTTCTCAAAAAAAAAATGAGATGTGCGATGTTAACAATAGGGGTATGATAAGCTCTCGGAGCAGCGATATGCAATGAGTGTGGGTGTGTACAAGGCCAAACGGAGAGAGCAAGAGCGAGTTGGGCCTAACGAAGGAGAGAAAGAGAGTTAGTTAAATATAAGTGTACGAAAACACACCCACACCGTTAGGATCTTGCCATTTCGCGGCGAATGCAAACCGTGTTGGTGCTACTTAAAACGTGTATTAACCCTGTCTTCTCTCTAAAAAATATTTACTTCAGCCCCACGTGAGACAGAGAAGTCCAGACTGACAAACATGGCACTGTAGGTCGGAGGCTGTTTGAGTCTGTGGGATGAAGGTCTGTCTGCAATCAGCAAATCTAGGTACGTATTAATCCCAAGAGTTCCTATTTGATTTTGTTTTTATTTTTTCTTTAGCTCATCATTTGTTCGCCGAATTTGAACGCTTCGGCTAGTAAACGGTCAGATTAATCTTATTTTCTGTCAGGTCTTCAGAATACAAATTGGTTACAGTGGAAATTTTGGTTCGTGCCAAAGTGCAAATCACGGCGGGTTTCTCAGTCTTTTTAGCCAACCGCCGGCTGATGAGGTTCCCAAGAATACTCACAAGAGCACAAACTCCTGAACTCGCTTCTTGAGCTATTACTATGGGAACATTGACTATGGTAGCTAAAACTCCAGCTTTACCGACTCCAAACACTAAGCTGGTCGCGGTAAGAAACGTTTCAATGCCATCAGCGAAATTAACCCCCTGGTGACACTTCTTTGTGAGAGAACACCTACGGTCCCGTTGGACCGTGAGAAGAGCTTTTGTATCACCGATTTTCTGGATGTAGTTAACTACTTCCTTCATCACTCAGTTATGGATGGATTGATGGATGGCTCTTTGAACGAAATCTCTTTCTTGATTAAACCTGTTTACGGGACTTGCTTTTTATTTTTTAATTATCTCAATAATATTGGGCCGACTTGTTGATTTTTTCATTTTGAAATGTACCTAAAGGCCTCATTTAATATGGGAGAGAAAGAGAGATTGAACACCCAACAACACCTACCACTGCAAGACAGGTGGAGTCGCATATAAATTCAAAAGAACTTAGGCGCAGCCCCACCTCTCAGGAACAAGGAGCGTTGCGAGATGTGCAATCCCCCTCCCTGCGAAGCATTCCCCCCCCCCCACCCGTTTTACAATAAATCATGTTCTCATTAAAAATTATGTTTACGCTCAATGGCTTAAATTTGGAACTGACAAGGATATCCCTTAAACTGCGATTTTTAGAATAGGCTATCAAGGATTGAGCCTGGGTGGACTGTTTTAACATGGAATTGGGGAATTTAAATTCCTACTTGGGTGGGCTGTTTTAACATGGAATTGAGGATTTTAAATTCCTACTTAAACATGTGACCGATTTGGACGGCCTGGAAAATATCATCCAGATACCTGAGAAAAACAGACTTTTTTTGTCGGAAGCATGAAGCGCTGCCTCTTCCCAATGGAGGCAAATGACGGACTCTTTGTTTTACCCATAAGGATACCCTTGATTTGTTGAGAGTATTGACCGCCAAACTCCAAATCATTACCATTCAGACTGATTTCCAACAGTTGGAGTATTTGTTTATTATCCCGCTTTGGGTTTGAAAATTTCTCAAGGGCCTTTTTGATTGAATGAAGGCCCGAATTAATGTCTATATTTGTGTACATAGCATCGACGTCTAGCGTCACCCAAACTGCATTTTTTTATAATTTTCATATCTGAAATCTTAACCAAAAGGTACTCGGTGTTTTAAGATAGCTTGCACAGCAGTTAGCTACGGGTTTCAGGAAATGATCTATATACTGTGCAATGCGGTACGATTCCGACCCACAGTCTGAAATAATCGGCCTGCCTTTGGGCATGCGCGGACTAGTCCAGGTATCTATCGGTTTTTCGTCTTTGGCAAAATATAAAAAGTTCCAGGTTTTACCTCAAATCGCGACGCTGCCAAATATTCGAGTTTCTGAGAGATGTAATCTTTCTCCAAGATGTCTCTTAACACTTTACCAAATTTTGAAATATTATCCGGCCAGAGGGGTGCATCTATTTTCTTATAGTGCTCGGTATTACTGCGCTGTCGCGTTACTTCGTGGACATAATCCTCTCGATCCATAATTACCGTGGCCGTGATTTATCAGCTGGTTTGATTACAATGTTTTGATTGCCATGTGAAGAAGCCAGTGCCTTGTTTATCGCTCAGAATTTCCATGTCGCTGACTTGTTGGGCTAGTTTCCTATAAGATTTATGAATTTTCGGATCTATTTTTCTGGCGCACGGGATCCATCCAGTGCGCTTTGTGGACGGTTGCTTAGTCAGGCTAATCTGTTGGTAAAACGGAAAACATGTTTTTCAAGATTCGAGATTGTTTTTACCTTGATAAAAATCATCGAGCGGTATTCCCCTTTCAGTATACATATCCACCACATGTTGTTCTAACTCATTCCGCTGTAGTCTTTTTTTCTTTGATGAGTAATGTACAAACGTTAATCCGTTTTTAAGCGTGCAGGAGAGAAAGAGAGTGAGTTAGATTAACAACATTAGTACCTAAACCCAAATCTACAGGGCTGGCTGAAGATACCCTGCCCGCATTTAGTTTAAATCGAGATGGGAAAGCCAATGTTTATAGAGATTATCTGCGGTTTTTTCGTCCCAATGAATCTTCCCTCAACAACGGTAAGTTCCGAATCAGGGAGCCTAGGAACCAGAGTAATGTTCTTGCTCTTACTGGCAGCCAAATTCAGTGCAGTAAGAGTCTCTCGTTGCTGAGGTGAGAGATCCGAGGAAAAATTTGCCAATGCAAAATAAATGTTTGATTTGGGAAAGATTTTCGAATAGCAGAGACCACCAAGCGCACTTGCATTACAATATTTGTTGCCGGAACGTCTTTAGAATTAGTGCCAATATTCAGCAGTATCTTCTCTGGATAGGTACTGCGTCTAACAAAATGCTTAACCATGTTCTGAAAATGATTTAGTGTGGCTCCTGGAAAACATTCTACTTCGATGTCTTTGTGGACTGGCAAATTTATCCTAGATCAATTTGACGCATCCCAGAAGAGAACGTGTTCTTGACACAGCCGGTAAGAACCACTCTCGTTTATTTGAACCGTGTCGGAACTTCCAAAACGGGTTATCCGAAAGGTTTTTCCTATCCCGACTCCGCGCATTCGTCGGTTTAGTTGGCGTTGAGCGCCTAGATGGAGGAGGAGGTGAAGAAGTGCGTACAGGAGATTTTGAGCGAGTTGGAGAAGGTAGAGTGGTGAGTGTAGGAGACAGAGGTAAGATAGGTTGAGAGACAGGTCGAGAAAAAGTCGCAGAAGTAGAAGCGACAGGGCTTCGAGCCAACTGCCTACTAGGAGGTGTGGACCAGTTTCAAACCGCTTCTGAATAGAGACAGGTGAAATTGTAGTAGGAGAAGAAGTAGAAGGATGCCTGTTTCGCTTTTTCTAGTGGACGCAGTGATGGGAGTAGAATGAATAACCGGTGGCAGCGTGGAAGCTTCCCCTTGATTACTCATTCTATCCTTTTCACCACTGGCAGGTGTATTAATTTTTGATAAAAAAATGCTGTGGAAATTTCCAAAGGGTAGTCTTTAAGTTTCTTGCCAAAGCTTTTCTTGCTTTTCTTGCCCCAATTTAAAGCCAAACTATGAATCCGGCTGAGGTCGAGAGCTTTAGACGAAAAAACCCGGGATATCTCGACCATTTGTTTTTGCAGACTCCATTTATAGTGCTCAATGCAACTAGCGCGAACTGAGCGAGCACAGACTTCATTGGCCTCCCTGATTTTACGGAGGGCAGGAGAAGCCGCGAGTTTCACAGAGGCATTTCTCTGCTGCAACACCCTGAAAATAAATGATGGGTAAGTTTTTCTCTCCCAACAGTCCTCAAGATACGAGAAGTGGTGAAAAAACTGGAGCAGTCTATGCACGGCCTTTTTTACACAACGTGCAAAGGCCCGATAGAGAGGACCCCTAATTCCACCACCATTTCCCAGCCTGACATTACCAAAGTTTTTGCCCTGTTGCTACGTCTATTGTCAGCCATCGTTTAAATCCTCAAAAAATATATGTTAATGTAACTGGCGAAAAAGGAAAACCTGATTAAACAACAGGAATGTAAAAACAGGAAACAATAACACTAAGATGCCGAATGCACTGTCACGCTCTACGATAGAGAAGTCCAGACTGACAAACATGGAACTGTGGGTCGGAGGCTGTTTGAGTCTGTGGGATCTAGGTCTTTCTGCAATCAGGAAACTTAGGTACGTATTAACCCCAAGTGTTCCGATTCGTTTTTGTTTTAGTTGTCTTTAGCTCATCATTTGTTCGCCGAATTTGAACTCCTCGGCCAGTAAACAGTCAAATTAATCTTGTTGTCTGCCAGGGCTTTAGAATACAAATCGGTTACAGTAAAAAGTTTGGTTCGTGCTAAAGTGCAAATTAGCCTTTTTAGCTAACAGCCGGCTGATGAAGTATCCAAGAGTTACTCACAAGAGCACAAACTCCTGAAATCGATTCTAGAGCTATTACGATGGGACCAATGACTATGGTAGTTAATAATCCAACTCTACCTACCCCAAGCACTAAGTTGGCCGCAGTAAGAGACGTTTCAATGCCATCAGTGGGATTAACCCCGCGGTGAAACGCCAGTGTAATAGTGACTAGAAACTGTCTATCAATGCGGATAATAATGACAGCATTTTTTCTGCACATGCCGTCGGCACCACTGTAAACACAAGTCTTGCACCATAAGGACGATGTCAGACGGTGGGACACCCAGGACTGCCTCAACGAAATTGTCGAGAATCCAACAAAATTAATGGTAGCACCACACTCCGACAACAACTTCAGCAAACCTGTTTTTTTGTTTTAGTACCCACTACACACCCAGCCTCAATCTCAATGAAGACGGGCTTCCTACTGAATGGAATATAAGAAGCTGGCAATGTTCCACCACTGTTTTGGAGCTTGCGCGGTCTGTGCTCGCGCGTGAGGTGATGGTGGGGTCGAATGATCTTGACGTCGAGTTCCCACGACAGGGTTCCTGTAAGTAGATCACCGCCTGTCGTTTCTAAATAGGAGTTTATAGTGTTTCCATGTTGCAGCATTCTCCAAATACAAATCGCCCTGTTCAGTAAATGTAGCGGGTGAGGTTGCTTCTGAAACAACTGGAACAGTAGCAGGAATCTCTTTTCTCTTGTAAACCCCGCAGAAGAGGTGGAATGCGTATTGTTCATTCTCTGTTCCATATTCCACGAAGCCAGACAAAATTCCAAGATCGGCTAGCTGAAGGGTCGCACAGGGCTTCAGATCATGTGTACCAGTCCCTCCACTATCTGTCACTATCTGTCATTCTCTCAAATATGTAGCGTCGCTGATAGGTAGTCTACATTTAGTTTGTGTCTGGCTCTATCTAAGTAGTCTACATTTAGTTTGTGTCTGGCTATATCTAAAACTTGAATCCTGAGCTGGTTGATGGGGTTTGATGCGAGCGTTTTATATTGTAGATGTAGGTTGGTCTCCGTTGTAACTCCGTCACATCTTGCATTCTCAGTCTCATCTCTGAATGATGGACGCATAGCTCACGATGTATTACAAGCCTCGGAAGTTTGCGACCCCCCCCCCCCCCCCCCTTCTGCGTACTGTTTGCTTGTATTACGCCCTTACTAAACCCAAAGTACGCCCCAGCTTTCGTAATTGCAACGTCACACTACGTATTGTGAATCGCGGGCGGTTGGAAGGTCTATTTTCGTAAAAATCTCATTGTATAGTAGCCATCAGGTATTTAATAATTTCATCCTTTGGGTCCTAACCATCGACCCCAGACTTAATGACATTAATGCGTTGTTGCCGAGCGCAGCACTAACATTGACCACATAGGGTAGAGGGTTACCTCAGTAAGGCTACACTCAAGTTCTCTAGCTCTCAAGTTTCGGAGCAGGAACACATGTTGAACATCAGTTAATGTCACGAACATAAATATTGTTATATTATACAATACATAGTATCAGTTTTCCTACAAGTAAAATATAAACAGCGTTCGTTCGCTTCAATAGAATGAAGTATTCCAGCAACAGCGTTCATATATGAAGTGGCTGCGATATACACGCCTGGTGGCTTCTACAAACCCAAAATACTATCAAACATTAATGAGATTTGTGTCCACCTGACCCCAGAGCACAGTCTGCAAAACGTCATCCTCGAAATCCACTACATGGATAAACTACAGACACCGCTGATAAACTCACACTACAATCATCGGTAATTGGCGAGGACATCCAATTCAATTCTCGCAGAATCAAGTGAACTTTGCTGTGAGGTGTGCAACAGGCGGGTGTGAAGTCTGAGCTACTGATTATCTGGGGGACGCCTCATACTTGTTCGCTCAAAGTTTGTGGTTACTCCATTTTCACTACCAAACACGACGAATAAGACCACTCTTAGTGGAGGTATAATAATTCATATGATGGGCTATGAAAGGCAATGAAACGAGTTTGGTGTGGCGTCTGATGGAAAGAAAAACGCGACTAAAACGATGGCTCGGGCACTCTCTACAAGTGAGGCCTCACTATCATCCGCAGTAGGTTTGACGTCACGGTCACGTTCATCTAGAGGTCTGAGCATGGTCATACCCATGCCAATTTCCCGAGGAAAGAACGCGCTGACTGGAGCACTTCCATACCGGACGAGGCAAAAGTATTCTCAAGAGCTGGGGCCGAGAGGACTAACGACTCTGTTAGGACGTACCATCATTGGGTCTCATACTCAGATTCGTTCATTGATACTGGGTTCAATTAATGCGCACGATGTGCAGAAGCAGTTCGAGGCGAGTTTGGAAAACGCCATTGCCCGGCCAGTGGACAGACAGGGCGCATTAAAACGTTACCGTCACGTACTGTCAAATGCAAAATCCAAAGCTGATTTTGTGTTCGGTGTCAGCCTCAACATGTCCCCTTCCGACATGGGACTAGGAAGGCTTTCGCACTGTATTGGTGATACCTTAACGAAAATCCAAGTTGCCACTGATTCTTAGAGGCTGGGGGTTAATGATGATGTGAATGTTCTGTGCGTTTCTACGGAACAGCCCTTGACTTCGTAAGCCTTACCTGCCGTTCTTCGGGAACCTAAGGCCGTCGCTTCTCAGGAACGCATGGCTACCATGCGCATTTCTCGCGAAAAGCGCAGCTGTCATACAGACTGCTCAGCCCGCCGAACATCATGACGAAGGGAAGACAGCCCTTACCTTAGACGGTGTTGCTGTGGGACTAATGATGATTTTGTTCATCTCATAACGATACCCAGCCTCGGGCGGCAACGGGCAACAAACCGCCGACTTCGAGGACCATGGTCCACAGATTTACGAAAAGCCATCCGATCATTTTACACAGTTGTGAAAGAAGCAAAGATACCAGGCTCCCAATAATGCCAGAGATTGCTGTTGCGGAATTTCCTGAGAGTTTGTTCGGAGCTCGACTAAGAGCCTGCAGCTGCTTCTTAACCCACTCTTTCAAGCCTCCCTTATCCGGAGGAGCCGCAGTAGGTGTTGGCGTGGCGGCCACAGGGCCACCTCCACCGCCGATCAGTACAGGCACCAGAGCGAAGATGGCCACATCAGTCGTGGTCAGTATTCTCGTGACGAAGGCCTCCTGCTCGAGAAACAGGGTGCGAATGCTCTCGGCGATCGTTGTGCCCTCGTTAAGAACCTTGTGAATGGTTTGATCGATTAAGGCGTTGCTGTTCGATAAGGTTGCCAATCGTTCATCTTCTAAATCTTCTAAGTTACGTAGACGTTGCGCGATGCGACGCCGAGTAAGCTCATCTAGCCACCCTTGAGTGAACTTCCGTTTTTCCATAACAATGTGATTGTCGAGCTCGGACAGTTTAACCAGGTTGTTCATTAGCTCACATCGAATAGTCTTCATCGCCTTGTCGAGTCTCGGAAGCTCTCTGATGCTGTGCACCAGTCCATTGGTCTTAAGAGGAGAGTCATAGATTGTTTTAAGTGCTCTTTCCTACTCTTCAGTTAACTGATCTTCAGCTAGCATTTCAGATACTATCGAGGGTTCGGTCAAGAGAATTGAATATCGTTGTTGGGTCACCAAGAGCAACTTCTGATACTTCTTTCCTATTTTGCATTTCTTCACTATCTAGATCGCAACCGCCTTATCCTGTCGTCAGCATCGCGGTAGGTGCGGGGTTATCACGTTCTATGTCATCCATATTGTGGAACAATTATGTTGCTATTGGACAATTAAGTTGGTGGTTCAATAGAGAAAAAATACAACGATGTCTACCGGTGAATAGGAACGCAAGCTAAACCGATATTACAGGCTGCGAGCGCCTCTGGGTGCCAGTAGTATCCGACAATCGGTTGTCATAACGAACTTACTTTTGACGATACACCAAAAATCGGTAGCTGTTGTCGCCTTCACCATAAACCTGACCTCAACTAAGGCCAACTGGACCCTGGTCCAGAACTAAGAGCGTGCCATGGTTACGAAAATCAAAATCAATGAGGTCTCATGTCCATGTGACAGTGACGTGTATCATTGCTATGGCGACCTCTAAAAACTCACGCAGATAAGCAAAAATTGCGCAGTACCAAGGAATCGATACCTCGTCCGACGAAAAAGTAACGAAACTACGGGTTAATGCGGGTGATAAGAACGTCACAGAAAAAGGCCATCGCTGACGCTTACGGCAGCAGGTTCTTTATACCCCTGGACTTCGAAACCCTGTAGAGCCATATGCCCTACCACCAGAGCGCAATTGGAAGCAAGTTAGAGTATGAACTGACCTTCGGTGACTACAGTCGAAGTACCCAGGCCACAGACGATGCTACTGTCAAGTACAGCATCGACAGTACCAGTCTGGCGTATGAAATGGTTACCTTGCGAGACCTGGTAAGACTGATTCGCAGCCAGTAAGTAGGACGCATCGCCATCCTCTGCAGGCATATCTTTCGGCATCCCAAAATCTCTAAAGATAAGAGCGACGCACTGTGGAATAGCAACCTGAAAGTCCCTACAAGAAACTTGAAGGGTATTCTGATACTCTTCGAGGATCCAGCTGGCACAGGTGCTGCTTATCTTCGCGATACTAAGTCTTTCTACAACCCCTAGATCACAAAGGACGAGGTCGCCATTGAGGGTTTTGCTAGGGAAGATATGCAAACCAGCAATGGGATGAGGCCCAAAAACAGTTTGCTGACCATTCGCCAGAAAACTGTACCTTGAGGTGGCAAAGCAAATGATGTAGGTATAGTAGATGTCTCCGTGGGTGTGTTCTTAACCACTAGATATGCACTGTGGCGTCACATGCAGGCGACCGCTGACGACTAGCTTTTCGGCATCGGTAGGAGGATTGAAAATGCGAACGAAGGCGTCACCATCCAGATCGCCAAGACCGCTGAAAAATGTCAGGGCATTGAACATCTACTTATATGTGATCCTTGATGTGAACATCGAGGAAGGCAGCTATGTCTCAGCAGTATATTGATTCTATCAAGTGTCACCAAGAACCCCACTCAGCTAACATCTGCGACCAGACCAGCTGCAACTATACAGTTTCATATGTGAACTGCTGGAAGGTCTCTGTCGATGTACTTTTAGACACATTGTGATCCTCTACCCAATAATCAGCTATAACAAAAAGTATCAGGCCCGTTTATGGATCAAGTCAGACGCCGAAATCTACATCGTATACCCCAGAGAGCAGCTCCACGACTATTTGCTGACCAACTACAACCAATTATAAAAAGTCACCCTGTACATCATCAATGACTGTTCCGCTTTAAGGACTCTTTCGAAGAAAAATGAAATGTTGTCAGGGCTGGTATTCAGTGGCCGCCATGCAGAGCAAAGCATTGGGGTGCTGACCGCATAACACAACTTGGTCCTGAAAGATCTGAGAGAGCTGGATGGCTCAATTTCAAGACAGTGACAGTTTCGATGACTGTCTTCAGGAGAACGATGTGATTCCTTCACGCGGAGAACGAGCGGCAGCGAGCCAGCTGCTGCCCGAAACAAAGCATGCCGAGCTCCTACTAAAGGCTGATCAGCCGGTTGCTTATAAGGTGCTACCATGCGTGCAACGTTATTGCAGCGGGTGGAAAGCACTTTTGCATGTTATCTCAGCACCTCTACTTGCCATCACAACAAGCCAGGTTACAATTTTATGTTACGGAGTTTGCGAGTATTTTAGATTGAGGCGGGCAACTACAGTGTTTCGTAACACGATACGTGGTATCACGTGTCAAGTGAGAAAGTTAGTGCAGCTGTTCCGTCTTGAGAAACTCAACTCCAACATGAGCTGTGATAAAATTTTCGATCGTTTTCTGGATGCGCACGCTGGAGTCGCTGAAGTTCACACAGAGACGACTAAGATAGAGTATCAACACATGGAGGCTCAAAAAGAGTCTTGTCTTCAGAACTGCAAACAATCAGAAAGATTCGCCGCGCTGGCTGCGGGGAGGGGGGGGGGGCAAAGTAAACAAATATTTGAGACGACCTATCACAACTGACGAGATCGACATCATGAACGATGAAGAAATTCTGAGGCTTCACACAAGATATGAAGAACGACAAGATGCTGCGATGACGAAGACTCTGGGCACCAGTCTTACAGTTTTATGCGGCAGCAGCCTGTAACTTTCCGCCCATTATCCCGGAAAACCATTCAAGGCTGATTTTCAGACCTAGAAGCTGATCCCTGTATTGAGCTGAGCACGGCGACGTGAAAGCTATACTATACGGTATGTACTAGCTCCGCCAACTACAGCCCTGACAACAGTTAATCATTGTCAATTTAGATATGTTTGTCATTTGACCATACCGGGAAATGTCAAAGAATACGTCGATAGAGATGAAAATACCTACACCTTCGCTGCTGCTGCATCCGGAGAGAGTGACACCTTCGCTTGAACATCTGAAACAGGAAAGTGACCCCCACCGTCAGGGGTTGATGCAGAAGCGGATGTAATAGGTGGATGCAAGGCGGAAAGGGGCCGCAGCGCGAAACATGAAACAAGAAAAAATGCTTACAGAGTTACGTGAGGCCAAGGATGCGATGCGCGAGAACGGCCAAGAGGCAGATGTTCCAGCGCATGACACGTCTCGACAACAGGGGAGAGTGAGAAGCGGTGGCAGAAACCATCACAAGATTGGACGCCATACATCTTCGGTGATCTGGAGCCTATAAGAGCCTCTGGCTGCTGAGCGCCATCTCATGGTCAGACATGATTCGTAGTAACATGACCAGCGCTACCGACCCCAGAATCTAACACATATGCACAGCGTGCTTCTAAACACCAAGGATCTGATGATAATTTAATGGTTAAGCCTGACCCGCTTTATATGCAATAATCGTAACGATAATGTGGTATCTCATAACACTGTTAAAATGCCTAAAACTATCAACTATTGATTCTATAGTGCAATGCTTGTGCTGCAAATACCTGTAAGTGCATTTTCACAAATTTAATTTTAAGCCTCACAGACATCCATTCTGACAAAAAGAGTGAAATTGTAGAAGTATGTTTCCAAAGAGGACAGAATCAGATATTTACTTCTGGAATAGAGTGGTCTTTGATCATTAATATATATGTGTGTGTGATGGGAGGATGAGGCGGAAAGATAGTCAACTGCCAGTTATTGAAAATGTAGAGCCAGACAAATGAAAAACAAAACAAATTAAAAAAGCACCTTGTCTGAGGAGAAACAGACTGGCAGACAGATAGACTTGCAGTCACACATTTTAGGAGTCTACATTAGATTACTGAATGACATACGATGAAAACTATAATGAGAAGAGCCCGGGCAAGATTGTCAAATAGAAAAAAGCTCAGTGGACCATGAATGCTGCAGACCCAAGGCAAATTTTAAGAAACCGGAAATGTATGATATTAAATTCAGTCTCTCAAAACAAATTGTACAGCCTTTCAAAACGTTTTCCATCAGCTGAGAGGTTCAGTGCGGGTGGGAGGGGGAATTGGTTCAAGCTGTGAACAATATTTCACAACTGTCATTGTAGTTGTGTACTGTAACCTAGCAGTCATGACAGCATTAGTACTAGACTACTATATTGGTAGCTATGCACAAATACCATTCATTCACATTTGCCACTTTATTACGTTGTTTTTTCCACTGTAGTCCCCACCCCCACCCCCACAAAAAAAACAAAAAACAAATTGTGTTCCAAAATACTCTTGCAACGAAGGAATTGTTTTCTAACATCTTTAAGAGCATAATATAGAGAAAAACTTATAAATACAGTCAATAGAAGCGTAATATAGGTTTTCAGGCTGTGTGTTTGGATGGTAGTTTGGGGGGGGGGGTGGAAGATTGCAACCCCCCCCCTCCTGTCCCTACTACTATGAGGGGTAACTATTGTTTAAAGAAATGTGCCTTTATGGTAAGATAGCCTGTCAGTTGGCAATTGCCCGAGGTAAAAGTGTGCTTCTGTGGTCTACACTAACAGCCTTATTTTGGTAATATATAGAGGATAAGGAAAGAGTGTTTTTCTCATATAATATTTATGAAACGAGTCTAAGAATTTTCCGTTTTGGCGAGCCTCTGGCGAGCCCAAACGGAAAATTCGGCCGATTTTCATAAATATTATATGAGAAAAACACTCATTCCATATTCTATTGATCATATGACACACTCACGCACACATTAGCCACTTAGTATGATTTTTTATCCCATCACCTAACTAGAGTTGCAGACGGCACTTGGAAAAAAATCCTCGTATAACTAAAAATGTTCATTTTTGTGCTTCCAAAACATAGGTTATGACCCCTCATTGGAACGGGCTCGTCGAGCTCGTTCCAATGAGGGGTCATAACCTATGTTTTGGAAGCAAAAAGTGAAAGTATTAAAAAAAAGAATGGCGTTTTTCTTGTAGGTAAAAGATTAATACAATATAACCCACCCAAAATAGGACAGATAACGTAAATTCTTCCTACTGAAATTATGCAAATGTCACCCAGTTGTATTTTGTTTTGCCAATCAAATTGTCCAGTTTTGAAATTGACCAATGAAAGCTCCCAACTCTAATTATGCAAATTATGAAAATGTGGCCCAGTTGTATTTTGTTCAGCCAATCAAAATGTCTAGTTTTGAAATTGACCAATGAAATTGACGGAAGGCTTTATTTATCACTGATTAATATGAAAACAAAATATCTAATGTTTTAAAGTGAACAAAATGGACGAGTCATATGATAAAAAGCCTTTATTGCTGACGGTTTCAAAAATATAAATTTTCAAAACACTAAAACAGTCTTGTAGGATGCGTGTTCCCCCAATGAACAGGTAAATAATAATAACTGATTTTCTAGAGCGTAAAACCACAAATAGTGCTCTAAAACGCTTGACAGAAATAAATACACTTTTCTGAAATAAAGAGTCACATCTGTTTAGGTTGCCTCTTAGAGAGGTTCAGGAGAATGCTTCAGTAAATTGAAAAGTTTTAGGATTTCTTTTGAAGACATCGAGAGATTCTGAAATTCTGATACAAATTGGCAGGGAATAAGCAGCCTTGGGAAAATGTGAGGTAATCTTCAAAAATAATAATTAAATCAGGTTTGGAAGCCAAAATGGCAAAAAAACATTTTTCCTATAGGTATCACATCACTAAATATTTTCCCAAAGAGAAAAAACTGACAGGAAGGGAAGTACCGGTCACGTACACATATTTTTCAGGGTATTCCCAACAATACCACACCAAAAATCAATTGTATTTTTTAGGACCAAAAGTCATCAAATCACCCTCTTTTTTTCTGGAATATTCCACAGTAACGCAAGATGTCATTAGAATGTTTCAAATGTTTATTGAAACAATATATTTTCCCAAGGCTGCTTATTTTTAGAGATTGCATTATTTTAAGGCTGGTAACTCTAATTCAAATATTTACTGCTCCACCGGAAGAAGCTGTGGTTGGTCTGGGCCTTCACATTCATTACCCGCAATTCTGTCACCAGTGGGTTCTCAATCCAGAAAACATAGATTGTTCTAGTCGTTTTTCCACCGCCCCACCACTTGTTAAATGGGAGGTCTCGTGGGTCGTGAGAGGGTCTTCATGTCGGGGAGATGTAGAATCTGGGATGTCTTTTTTCCGACACCGTTTTGGAAGATATCCAACGTGATTCTTGGGCATGCAGGGGGTTTCGCTCTTGGTGTGGTGCTACCGGGGACAGTGGTATTCTACCCACAGTCGATGCTCTGTGCATATAGCACTGCCAAAATTGCAGGTCTCTTTGGAGACATATGCTTTGACGCCTGTGGGCTTATGTATGGAGCGCAGTCGTCTTGACATACATGCGGTCTGTTCCCATCCGAACCTCTTCTTCTTCGTTGAAACGCCGCAACATACTAAGGGGGTTGGTATGGGTATAGGCAAGCATAGAAGCTCTTAGGTGGGTGCACTGGGTCTGTCGTCCGTAGTAGTAAGTTAACATGAGACCTAGGAGACACCTTTCTGGTGTTCCAACGAGGATCCCACCAGCTTCGGCGAATGTCTCGCACAAGATAATCAAATTCACCTTGATCTGTAACCAGGGGGCGAGTGAGACGTTTCCATCAGCTTTCCCACCCTAAGTAAACTTACCAATAATGCAACCATGGTCTCGATTTTCTGGTAGCCTTATTTCATTCTGGTTTTCGATGGCGACGGTGGCTTCTCCGGCGTCTAGCTCAGTTAGAGTGCTTGATTCCGTGAGATATGAGAGGAGGGTCGTCGGCACCCAGTCTGCTTCTCGAAATGTCTCAAGAACCATGCATGGGGTAACTTGGTGGACGCTTGTGTTGAACGCCCATTGCGTATTTGAGTGAAACTCGTTCCCATATCTTTGAGCAGAGAACCTTTAACTGCGACAAGAATCATTCTGGCTTGTGTGTGGCCGAAACGCTAACAAAAGAGCTGTAGCCTGCCAAGACCTTGGAACCTTGCGGGGTAGCACGCCCTCACATCAATGCTGCTGATGATGTTGACGTGATATTAGTTTACATTTCAGAGGTCACCGTGACCATGTTCCACAAAAGTCTTCAGAATATCATCCTGGAAGAGATCGGAGTCAGTTTCCAACCAGTCTTTTCTTTCGACATGACTAAGGCTGCATGATTTATTCCGAGCACTCAGTCTGCCAGTGTTTAACTGACCAGGCTTCGATTAATGCATCCTGATGTATCTGTATTCTGTGGGTCCGGTCATCTTAGATCACGAATTAGTTCACGCTGAGTTATCTGTCGTTCTCTGAACTACCGCCCAAGAGCCATGCCGAGATTGTTTCATTTTCACTTCTCTTGCCCATTTGGAGGCACGGTGGACCTGTGTACTATGTACTAATGTTTACGGCACGTAGAAGATGCGGTTGCTTCAACCACTGCTAACACTGCTTGTGTAGAGTCTGATGTGATCCCGGCTGTTAAAAGTGTCGTTAAACCCCAATAAACAAACAAACCTTAACTCCTATGGCTCAACGTAAAAAACTCGGCAGAAAATCATGGATGATTTTAATCGAAATTAGCAAGAAAGGGGTATATCGAAGAGGTATTTTGGTGGCCTGTATGAGAAGGAGAAGACTGCATTTGAATAGTACCAGGGTGTCACGTATGATGGGTCAATGTTCTTCAAACTGAGGTCGAGGTCGGTTGAGGGGTAAAAATTGGAAATATGGTGGCAAGAGGTTCACATTCGGGAGTAATGGATACCCTGGAACACTTTGTCTTAGAATGTCCAAATATCAGTCTTACAGAACAAGATTCGATGGGACAATAACGAGGAAATGGGATGGGGAAATGAAAAATATGTATGTATTGCGTGACAGAAAGGAAAGGATTAATATGCTAATCACTGAAATTGAGAATAAAGAATTTCGGGATAGCATTAAACTGTTCCGGGTGTGCGAGAAGGATCGAAGTTGGGGTGCACAGTGATAATCGAGACCTAGTCTGACGAGAACCGCGACAAATTAGCAGCTGGGCAAATGGTTGTTTATTTTTTAGAACAAACTGTCATCTCTTGCAAAAGAAAAAGAACACTTTGTAACGTTGGAATAATTCCCGATGACTTCCATGACTAATATAGAGTGTAATCAGCAAGGAAGAACGCAAAAGACAGATTATCTACCCCAGACGCTTTAGAAAGCGAACTTGATGAGGAGACTATTACCGAACAGTGAAATAGGATTTACTTGTAAAAAAATGCGCATTTATTTTTACCTTTGAAATGATAAGTTAAACAAGATTCAAAATATTGTCTGTTGATAGCGCAGTTCCAATCCCCCTTTAACATCTTTTTCTTGGACTTGACAGCATGGGCAATAATATCATCAATCATGGTAATTATAATAGACATGTTAATTGTTATTGGAACTTGTTGACACCTTGATGACGCATTCTACTGGAGAAAACAAACGTAAAACACTTCAATGTGCCCACATGCATGCACTGATTGAAAAATTATGAAAATCTTAGTGGGTTACATATGCAGTGACCCCCCCCCCCCCCCCCCCCCACCACACACACACACACACACTCCTTCTCCATCACCTGACGGAATCCAGAAATGACGTTTTTTTTTTTTATTAGGGTTCACATCGTGTCGGACAGTTTTACAGGTGGAGTACCACAGAGAACCACCGAGCAGCGGCGACCAATTATCAGATTCCCCAACGTACTAACACCACACAAGCAGAGTTAGCAGTTGATGGCATGTGCACCATTGACATGCAGTATGCCTTGGTACACAGCGCCACGAGTGATCGTGATAAAGTGTCTGGCCAGCAATGGCGTGAATATGCATGCAAATAACGTATCACTTCTCTCAACGGAACGGATCCGAGCAATAGAAGTAGAAAAACAAGTCTGCTTTACACAACAGATGAGGTTGAAGAACCTACGGTTGCAAAGCGTCCTTCCTTCCGTGCGGGATGATTTATTTTGAGAGACCAGTGCTAAATAATATAAATATATACTCCTCATAGATGCCAGACCACCTGACACGATGTTTTCTTACAAACGAAGGAGCGTTTGTTTAACACAGAATTCCTTTCTGGTGCGATCATCGTATTGAATATTATACCACGATTAGTTTAAACAATATGTATTTCCAAAGTATAAAGAAAGTTACAGAAATCGAATACGATAATGATACAAGTATCAGCGAGCACAAAACATTAATGGAAATGGATTCAGCAACAAGCTGGAAGCTTATATTGGGCTGTTTCCATACCACGATTATACCACGATTGCTACGTGTATTCGACGTTACGCAATACAATGCATACTTTGGATATGTGCTGGAATCACCACGCGTGGAATCTGGATTACACGTAAGAATGTCATGTAAGAACGCATCTGATTGTACGTTGCACGTATGGGTGACGTTATGACGTGAATGAAGTGTTTCCACACAAAACAATGTAAAGCAAGAAAGTTATCAACCCGCCGAAAATGGTATTTTTCTCTACAAGTATCAGCTACATTAATTTAACCCTTTGAACCCTTATGACATATTCTATGTCAGTTGAATGGCACCAATTAGAAGAGTCCACGTTCATTATTTGGGAGTAGACCAATTAATATTTTAACGTGCAGCCTAGAGGCTGCACGTTGAAAATATTGATTGGTCTACTCCACACATTAACTTTGCAGCTATCGTACTTAGTGGAATTATGCAGTATCAAGTTTCTGGGTTAATTCAAGTTTAATCGTCGTATAAATACAGAACATAACTCGGGTAGAGTAGAGGACATAAACCAACGGCCCTTGAAGGAATTTTCTCTGGATTTCACAAGCGCCTTCGGCGCTCGGGAAAATACAGAAAAAAAACTCCGCCTTGAGTCGTTGATCCCAGTACCCCGTACTCCAACATCGCAGCGTTCTGTTTTGGCACTTGTATTTTTCTGACCATGACTGTGCGATGTCATTCCATTGAAACACACTTATTGATCAATATATAGCTGTTAAAGGAATATCGAATACTTTTACTGCAGTTCGCTTTTAACAAGACGAACATTGAATATTTCATAACACTTCAATGCCTGCATAAGTTGTAAAATACAAATTTAGCTCACGATTCCAAAAATTGATTTAAACTTGTCATCGAGCTTTCATCCGATGCATTTGGTTGTTAAAGATGCACTAGAACGCTGTGCATATCTTTTCAATACCTGACAGCCTTGCACTCCGATTCGCTGGAGCAGTGTAGTATCTCGTTATCATCGATGGTTAGTTTTTTTTTCAATCCTGTGTCCTTGAATGGATTTACTCTGAACGTTACTGTCGAGTGCAAATGGACGTGGCGATTCTAGTTGGTGGTGGATTAGTAACGATATAATCCTATATCCCTAAAAGGGCTCTGACACTATCATTAAATTATCTAATCTCTTTTTACAATCGCAGAATACTTTGCCGACTCCTCGTTGATTATCACACTCTCTTTGAAACCAAAGTATGGGCAGCGGCATCCATGAGGGGTGTAAAGGAGGAAACCTTCCAAACCGAATATGGGGAATGTAGGAGAGACATCGATAAAAAAGGATGAAGACGAACCCATCCATAACACATCTGGAGAGACCGTTAGAGACAGTACTTGTCATAATGGATCATGGATCATGCAAGCTAAAGCTGACTCCCCACCCCCCCCCCCCCTCCCCCCTTAGTATGTGACTGGGCAAGGAATGGGAATAACAAATCTGTTAGTAAGATAGGACAAACCTTGTTATTAAAATCCACGCCATTACACCTGTGTAAAAACATCAAAATAAACAGAAACTCTCCATTGAGACATCAGTTTATAGATTTATCAAACAAGTTCATTAAGTTATGTCTCGAGTCTCGGTTTATAGGGGAATTTACGAAACTAGTTGAGTAAATTATAGTGCTGTGATCACAAAAATGGACAGATAATTTCGATCGGATTGCGCTCCAAATAATCTGTCCGCATTTGATTCTGCATCAATAGAATTTCACCGATTAAAATGGAAATGCGGGAACATTCCATCTGAGATGTCATTAGTCGTGTATTTTTCGTGATTCAGCTTCGATTGCCCATCATTTTGTTTATGAGATTTCCACCTACTGGAAGGTGAGTTTATCGCGTCTTCATCGTGATCTAAACGAGAAAAATACCTTTTTTATGTTCACAGTGCCGTAGGTCTGGAACGAGCCAAAGGCTTGGTTCAGATCTAATCTATTTGATGAGTTTGGTATTTGACCATACACTGGAGACCAGTTGACGATTCTATCTATCACTTGATCCCAAACCCAATGAAAGATGCCAAAATAGATCGAGAAACCAACAGCGCGTACTATAAGTCCTGAAATGATATTGTTGACCACAAATCTGGTTTCTTTCTCCATTCACAGTGAGGTTCATTTCGAATTAGGGATTTTTTTATGGAATGGATTTTCTCGCAGTGGTTTCGTGTCGTTTGCCAAGGATACATCCCTTTCCACCGCCAGAAACATATCAAGATGGAAGTTCCCAATGTAAGTAAATGAATAAAATAGTGCATCATTGCGCACGTGCGTTCGTGTTTCGCGACATCATGTGACTTGTATTGTGTACGTGCGTTCGTTTCTCGAGATAAAATGTGACTTGTATTATATAATGATACACGATCTTTTATCGCCGAATGTTTTCGCTACTGTTATTGCTGTTTGTGATCGGTTTTTTTAAGTAACTGATTGATAATATTGAATCTTAGATGCAATTTCCGTTTGGTTTTCTCGATTCAGCCGTACAATGTGCAGTATTTTATTCCAAATATATCGACGAACGATATAACTGTGTCGCAAACAGACAGCAATCTGATCGAGAAAGAGACCTCTTTTGCGATCTCAGTATTGTAACTACAATATTAGTTACACCGTTTTTGGTGGCCTAATATGGTATATATGGTGTCAGTTAATTTCATATTGGATTAGGCCACCAACAAACTGTGTAACGAATATATCTTACCGAATGCTGCATCGATGCACAGAACTAATAACAACAGCGATCAAAATTAAATGAGAGAATTCTTACAATGTGTTCACGTGTCTTTGCCTTGGTACAATTTATGGTACAGGCACTCTCCCATAAATTGCATCAAGGCAAATTCATACATACCAAACAGTTTCATTTCGAAGGTAACATGACACACATCCACAGAATATGAAGCCTTTTAAGTTGCCTAACCTGCACTTCAGACCAAATATGGGCTTCCAACACTCAATCTTTCAACTTGGAGCGTTTATCGGCTGCCGCCATTTTGAATAATCAATGAACAAAGGGGAGATTACCCATAGCTGTCAGCGTATATTGATGTTGACAGGCAGTATATGGTTTTATATGCAGTCTGCATGTGACGTCTTTGAACCAATGAATTTCCCAGATACTTGTAGGAGGTAAGATATGGATCCGTATAACATGGGTAATGTCACTGAGATAAACATCATCCCTTTGGACCCTGACGGTATGTTCCATGACAGTTCAGAGACATCAGCTGGTGCAGTCTATATTCGTTACATGGGGGAAGACGAATCAATATTTGCAACGTGCCGCTTTGGGGCTGCACGTTGAAAATCTTGATTGGTCTACCACACAAATTCACCAAATACCTATCTACTTTATGAATTTAGGTCATATCTCGATCTTGGTAAGACAAAACGGGCTTTTCTGGCTCAAAGGGTTAGAGGGTTAAAGCGATAATTTTTATTATGGGTCTACGGCTTTAAACCGAAGGTCCATGAAACATTGCCTTTGCTCCTTATGCGTTTTCAAGGATTACCAATTTTATTCCCTATGTAGAAACAGTACTCCTCATTTTAGTGCTGATTCTTACTCCCTTATGGGCTTGTGTAGGGACATTTTATCAATGTGTGCATGTCTTTCAAGCTAGTGGGGCTGAGTTCTTGTTGAACTAAATTCAGGTGATGAGATGCACGACAGAAAACGCATGGATGTTACTGAAGGGTTTTAAATATATCGTGCGAGTAATCTGCACTGTGTTTCTGACACAGGTCTGTTACTCCCGATTACCAACGTGAGACATAGCTGTCCAGTGTACTGGTACGTACTGCTCGTCGATGGCGCACTTGCCTTCAACCTTTGTTAATTCGGTTTGTATCGGGTAGGTAAGTTGAAGATACTGGCATTTGAAAGCCGCTGCTCGGTTGTTCTCTCCAGGTACCCTGACTTCCTTCACCTGTAAAACTGTCCGACACGATAGAACTTTGGCTGGCGAAAGTATCGTTAACCCTCGACAAACAACCAAACAAACATGTCACCTGAAATGCATCAATAACAATGCCGATTTTTTGCCACGGTTTTGTTAGATGAGTCACCGACTAGCTAATGGAGCAGCAAAGACTTACATACTCTACGGCCTACAGCCGGTGAAACAAACTGCGTTTTAATAATGGAATATTTTGACACCACGGTAAGCCAATATTATGAGAAAAAATCTTTGTTAAACACACTTGTATAATAACAAGTACAGGAGTGCTGAATAGGCATTGGAGCATAGATATATTTTCAAATATATGAAATAATTTAAGAGAAACTTCCTTGAAATTAATTTGTTATGACGAGAAGGTAAAAGCGTACAAATAGAGGATATCTAGTGGTTTTTAGTGCATACCGCAAATTATCTCATGAGTGACCGAGACAAATGTTTATTTCGGTCACAAGTGAGATAATTTTCGGTATTCACTCAAAAACACAATTTTCTTTTTATTATACGCTTTTTATAAGAATCTGATAATTCCACTCGTTTCAACCTTGAATTGATGCATGGAAGTAAACAGCGCATTGAATCATTGATACGTGGAAGTGATTTGATCGATACTCGGAACAGATAGCGTCTTGCAATCTGATTTAGCTGGCGGGTTTCTAGTCCAAACATGGCCTGAAAGTCCGTAATATAAGTTTTTGGTTTAGTACGTCCTTTGAAGGGCGTACCAAACCAAAAACTTATATTACGGCCTTTCAGGCCATGTTTGGACTAGCGGGTTTCATGCATCAATTCAAGGTGAATACTTGTTGAATTATTGCTTGAAATGATCGGAATTCACTCAAAAACACTAGATTTACATTTCATTATACGTTTTTAGAACAAATTGATCATTTCCAGTGATCATTTGACTCGTATTCACCTTAAAGTGATGCTTTGAAAGCCGCCATTTTGATTGATACCGTGAAAGTGAAAAGTTCTATATCTTCAGAGTTGGGGATAGATTTCTGTCTTTCCTCAATTTCTTCGATAATCTATCGTTTAGCTTGTAATAAACTCTATTACCTTTTGAATGCCTGATTATTGCCCCATTATTGCAATATTGCAACAGCAATTTGATTTAAGAAGACAATAACCTCACTGGCGTTACAAAAGGAGTAATGTTGCTTAATGGCATACCTTGTTATAGGCGGTACTGAACACGATATGAAGCTCTCCGGAATCAAGGACTAGCTGAATCATAGTTTATCTGATTGTCCGTGACAGTTGTAAGCTTGTGGTTAACGTGTTGATGTTCACAATTAATAATATAAAATGCAAAGAGTAAGGAACATATGCAGTAAATACCATTCTACGGTGTGAAAATCGAAACGAGTAAATAGAGAGTAATCGCTTGACTGGACTGGTTACGTGAAATAATTCATGCGAGGTGAGGGACGTTGTACAAACACGAGTGCACGAATGCGCACGAGTGTTTTACAATATAGTCCCTCGCCTCGAATGAACTATTTCGCGTAACCAGTCCAATAAAGCGATTACTCTGTTTATTACTTTTCATTATTAACGATAATTATATTATTTAACCCTTTACCTAACGTAACGGCCAAAATCGACCAGCGCTATTTTCAAAAATCGCCAATTAATTTTCATTATTGTTTTCATTTTTTGTTAAAACATAGGTTATGACACCTCATTGGAACGAGCTCGTCGAGCGCGTTCCAATGAGGGGTCATAACCTATGTTTTTGAGACAAAAAATGAAAATAATAGTTATTCAAGAATTTGTTTTTGCAGGTGTCGTCTGCTTTTCATGTTAGGTAAAGGGTTAAAA
The DNA here is from genome assembly GCA_031216915.1 of Pictodentalium vernedei. Lineage (NCBI taxonomy): Eukaryota > Metazoa > Mollusca > Scaphopoda > Dentaliida > Dentaliidae > Pictodentalium > Pictodentalium vernedei. Next base: position 315,190,097 of record CM062297.1, read on the forward strand.
AAAACAATGAAGTCCCCATTACACCCACGGCAAAGCGTCTTCGTTTACGCGCACGGATACATGACCCAATTGTTGATTGCATAACTCACTTCTGAAGTTATCGTTTATAATCAAACCCGGAAATCCCAGTAAATCACACTTTGGAAAGTAATAATGAAATGTCTTTATAAAGTACAGAACAGATGGAACTACTTCTAGGAAGTGATGTCTCGTTAAACTGAAGGAAGTTAAGGCTCAGTCAGCAAATGCACTTTTTCAGCTAGAAATATTTTTTGTTAATGCCTGCCGTCTAAAACTTTATAACCTGTTTGACGTGAATTCAACATAAATTGCATAGACATAAGTTTCCAATCCCAATAACAAGACTGTTGGTGAGTGGTATCGAAATGAATTATCGTGGTATTGCGGACAAAACATTTCAAGCAGATTGCGATTTGGTCGAAATAATTGTCAGCTTTTCTGGATTTTTTTCCTTTCTTGATTTTGCAATATTGCATTATGAAATTTCGATCGATCGATGTAATTGTGTCGCGTTCTGATAGCAATGCTTTCGCTATCCAGTTGAGAAAGCTTCGCTGTTGCAATCACAGTTCCGCAGATACAATAAAGTCACCGTGGATTGGTCGTAATCCACGCATGGGCATTGATGTCGACGCATGCGATTACCAGATAATAAAAATCATCATAAGGAAAATTTGAATTAATGAAACGCCGGTGTAAAAGGAATGGAAGTCCGTAGGAACGTTAGTCCCTCTGGACTATTATTCCGGGGAATTATAGTCCTAGGTCTAACATTTCTAGGAATAGTAGTCCGGCGGACTATTATAGTCCTAGGTCTAACATTTCTAGGAATAGTAGTCCGGCGGACTACTATTCCTAGAAATGTTAGACCTAGGGCTATAATTCCGCGGAATAATAGTCCAGAGGGACTAATTTTCCTACGGACTTCCATTCCTGTTACACCGGGTTGTACCCAGTGCATCATTAATTAAATTGTTGATGATTATTCCTATAATTAGCATTTGGAATCAAATATTATTGCGTCTGTGGAAATACTTCGCACTCATGGAAAGTGACCAGTCCGCGGCGGTCGTAGTGTACATCTTCTAGTCTTGCATGCGTTACATATCGTATCAGTAATTTAAATTACAGTCTATGGAATCCATGTCTTACATTTTGATGTAAATACTAGAGCACAGTGTTATACTTTTCTCTATTATTCCTGTTAATCAGGTTTAGGTTAGTAGATCATGAAATATAGAGTAGATGGGAAAAGGGTAGTTTAGGAACAATTTAAATAACATCATTTTCATCTCAGTTGCCAGTTTATGTGAAAACAATCTGACACACACAGAGGAACACGATATATCAAACGCTTGCTTTTGGAACAAAAAGAAAAACATCGAGGTATGAATGAGTTTGAACTACCACTGCTTTGTTATTACAGTACAGTCGCCGTGGACTGGACGTAATCCACGCGTAGACAGTGATGTCCACGCATGCATTTACCAGGTAACAAAAATCATCATCAGCAAAAGTTTAATTAAGAAAGCACCGGGTTGTACCTGATGCGTCATTAATTAATTTTTTGATGATTATTCCTATAATTAGTCTTTGGACTCTAATATTATTGCGTCCGCGAAAACATTGCCCATCCGTGGAAGGTGACCAGTCCACGGCGGCCGTACTGTACATGGGCTTCATACGGAATGGTATTCATTGTTGTTTGAGTTCCTCTGTCTTGTTTCAATGGTACACTGATCAGATGTGTCAATCGTTGCGACACACTGGTCAACCATAGACAACATCGAAATGAGATACGAAACATGGAATGTGTATAGTTGTTACCGTTTTTTTTTTTTTGCCCAGTCTGTATAATTGCAGGTAGGTAGGAATATTACAGAGACAAAAAGAAGACAATTAACAACACACGAGCAGGGTTGAATTTGATTTTTTACTGGGACCATTTCGTTTTTCATTCAATCAGTTGGTCAATGCAAATTCAAATTTGTGTTTCTGCTTTGTGTATAAGTGTTTTATTTCCATTTTGTCTGTCTACATTTATTTCCAGGCATGAATCCGCGTGGTTGGACATATTAGTGTTAACCCTTTACCTAACCTGAAAAGCTAACAAAATTCTTGAATAACTAATTTTTTCTATTTTTTGTCTGAAAAACATAGGTTATGACCCCCACTTTGGAACGAGATCGACGAGTTCGTTCAAACGAGCGGTTATAACCTATGTTTTTGAGACAAAAAATGAAAAAATAATGAAAATTAATTGGCGATTTTTGTGAATAGCGCTGGCCGGTTTTGGCCGTTACGTTGGGTAAAGGGTTAAACAAATCACGTGAAAAACGAGGGTGTCTTTCGTTTTATACCTGAACTTATACATAGCTTCTGACATCACAAATTAGGAAATTCTATAATGGAAAACGGAAAGGCATTTCGCCAGAGGTCAACTATTTGTTAAACAGATCTCAGTATGTTATGTACAAAGAACATAGATAGGACCTAAAACAAGGCTGCGGTGTTCTGCAGTTCTCGATTCCAGGACCGATTTAATTCTTTTCTTTTCTTTTGTACAGTAATAACCCCAGCAACTCGGCCATATTACATCTTATTATTCGCCAATGGCACCGTTGTACCTAGCTCAAGCTCCCTCAGCTACGTATTCTGTTAATGGGGAACTTCTAAGATGTTTGAATTGTTCTCTGCGAATCAGCTACTGCTAAATGCAAAGAAAACACACTGCCATGGTGTAAGTATAACTGACTCCATGTGAGGTAGCTCATCGATCACTGTACATGATAAAATTCAATGATTTAATAAACACAAAAACAAATATACTATTCAAAAAAAGTAGGAGATATACAAACTGATGTTGATATTTTCGGAAAATGGTATTGGATGCGCGTGAATGGATACATTAATAACCGTTACCAAGGTTAGTGTGGATCATGAATGTTTACCGGCCCACGAAAACCTCGTGCAGATTTTTCTCACGAGCGCCGCGTTAATGTCTGTGGGGTACGTTTTGAAATTTTCATTTGTACTGGACGGGCTTTTTCGGAGGACTCATCATTCTTTTCTTGGTATAAACTCCACGCTGGTCATCCGATTACCACCTTTGCGGTGCAGTACCTCGTTTGCGGTTTAAAAAAACAGCAGATTGTTACGCATGCAAGTTGGAAAATTGGTAAGTACACGCATTTCAACGAGCCTACTTGTGTTGCAAACTCTTTCAGGGTAGGTATTAATCACCAATACTTTCATCCAAGAAATATTTTCATGCCAGAAATAAAAAACAATTTTTTTGAAGTATTTTAAAGTGGAAATATGGAGATAAAAATTCCAGTTGTTGGGTTTAAACTGCGAATTATATTTAAAATATGCTATTGTGAGTCCTTGGAGCAGCATCCGTATAGAGAGTTGTCTTATTTTAGCCAAATGTGTAAGTTACGTTTGTGAGCCTTTTGTAAAAACATGTTTAAACGGAATTTATCCAGGGGGGTAATTTTTATGAATACCTTATTTGCGGTGTACATGTAAGTTACCACCTTTTGCGGTTTCGGTGTCTGCTGGGTGTACAACAATTGCGGTGCGAAACATTTAATGGGGTCACTCTTTTACTAAAATGTTGCCTTATCTGGACACTTTTATTCTCTCTGATCTGTACACAATTAATTCTAAAGCATTTGATTGATAAGTCCAAGCATTTATGATATGTTTAGCCCAAAATTTGGACATTGACTCACTTGTATTGTCTTTGAAGCTCCGAAAACAAGTATCATGTATTGGGCCAATTCACATTTGTTAATTATCCAGACCGCAAGTTGTTGTTTTTCGCGTGCATCTCCAGTGGCAAGCAGGTCTAGTAAGCGCTCAAATCTGTCCGTCCGTCAGTCAGTCCGTCAGTCAGTCCGAAATACTTTGGGTTGAAATTTCTAGTCAAAGTTTTCTTGGCTGGTAACAAAGGGAATGATTTTATATTTGGCCTGGGGCTTGATAATGTTTCGGTGTACCGTGTAAGGAGTTTTCAGATCTTCCGTGTAGCCACTTCCTGCTTGCCAATTGTTTGAAATTTTACTGTACCCACTAAATATAAAAATTTCAGTTGAAGTTTTCTTGGCTTGTATTAAAGGGATTGATTTTATATTTGGTCTGGCGCTTGATATATTGAGTTGTACCGTGGAAGCAATTTCCAGATCTGCCGCACAGGCGGTTCCTGTTTGCCGAAAATTTTAAATTGTTCTAAACCCACTGAAAAATTGCATGCAGTTTCAGACTGGTACTAGTCTTGGGGTTTTTTTTAGAGAAAGCCCTTTGATAATTGATCACTTACAAAACAGACATTTTTCAAATTATGGTACGTTTTATCACACAATCATCGTAACTTACAAGTCACCGAGAAACTCTATCAGAGAGCTTTTCTATGAATTGTAAATAGCAACGATAAAGAAAGAAAAATGTCATTTGCAACACAGATATTTACAGGATGACATCTCAAAATTGTGAATTCTGGATGGTTAAAGTTTTAATTGAACATACATATTCAAAGTAAATTTCAGAGAAAATGTTTTGGAATAAAGAGCAATGGGAATTTATTTATTTATTTATTTATTCATTCAATCAGTCCTACAAATCATAAATAATGCGATATAAGGTCACCTGTAATAAAACACTATTGTCGGGTGGAAAATCTACCTTCCCACGATTTGGTAGTAATTCACCCTACATGTATAGAATGGCCGCTGGCGATTATCATCAATAATTCAACTTGATGTCTTAAAGAAAATTTTCAGGAGCAATTACTATAATTAATTAAGTGTGTAACCAAATATTTACTCACTACTTTCGTTTAAAAAAGCCAATTTTCCCAAACAGAACAAGTGAAAACACATTAACATTTTCATCCTTAACAATTAAAAAAATTATCACTTTGCATCAAAAACAGCATTTTGACCCTTATTAGTCCAAAATCAGCAATGGTGTTGTTATGAGGGAACAGAGAGAATAACCTGGGGGACGGGTTCCTGTCGAAGCCTTTCCTAGAATCTTAGTCGAAGTTCAACTAAAATTCTAGGACAGGCTTCTGAAAGTGAAAGTTTGTAACTTAGTGCACAAGCAAAACATTTCGGTTTTGTGAATGCACATACATAGTGTTAGTTTTGAAAACCGGGCCCGGCATTATAGGAGCCCCGCCGAGTTTTTCTCATTTCGGCTAATTACCTCAAGCCAGGATTCTCTTAGGCTGGATTTGACTTGCAGTGAAGGCCTCGCTGTCCTCACAGGTAAGACCCCATAAGGGAATCCTGCTCTAAAGCAATTATGGAAAATCGGCGGGCCCCATAACGCCGGACTCCAGTGTTACTACACCGCCCTATCTCGACGGTTTTGCGCGGATTTATTTTAGGTGCGATATAAGTTATAGAAATCAGGTTACTCTGAATTTGCGAGGCCTGGTATTCCATATATAAATTACAAAATATAAATTTGTATTAAAAATATACGTCAAAATGGAGGTTATGGTGGATAGAACACTGGAAACTGATTCGTTTACCCAACAAGTGCTGATTGTGGGCACCAGTGGTTCATGGAAGTCTGCGATCGTATTCGTATGAAAACTGACAATCAAACAATATTTCACGAGAACATCTCGGGACTACACATGCTTCATGCATCCATAAACAACGCTAGGCAGTCAAACTACCTCACAATACTGCGACAGAACTTAGTCTGCAAAAATGCCAACACTGCCTGCATTTTTTTGAAGACCTTGTCCATGGGAAACGGAAGTATTTTATATGTGGTAACTGTGCAATCTCCACATCATGACAGTAGGTAGGGCGAGGACGATCAGTCCCATTATTTCATTTTGAACGATATTGTTTATCGGCGTATTTTGGTCCCGTTGACCTGAACCTCCACATTGTGATGAATGTAAACAAACGAAATGGTTTGACATTCATCTTAAAGCAGCTCTGTCGCTGCGTTTTGAAGTAGTTCGATTTCCCAGATTCGTTCTTGAATATTTGAAGCATATTTGGCCACGAGTTGTTCTCACGACTTGTTCTCGCGAAATTTTATTTCATAGTCAGTTCTCGTACAAATAGGATCGCAGAATTCCAGAAATCACCGATGCCTGCTATCATTGTTGTGTATTGGATGAATATATTTTTCGTGTTCTATGCATCATAACCTTTATTTTCGTTTATTATTTGTGTATATGTCATTCATATATTAACGGAATTTCAGACTTAGAGTAAACCAATTTCCACTACTTCCATTACTTATATATAGCACCTTATATAAAATGTGTAAAATGCATTCCGCGCATAAACCACTCTTATCAACTCAATGCGTCACAACTGTATAAAATTCCTCGGACCTTTCATTAATTTGATTGAATAAACTAAAATTATTTCGCAGCACACAATGTTGACTGTATCTATGTACTATTATAAAAAAAGAGTACTAAACTTGGTCCAAACAACGGTTCATCCAGCCCCCAAAGGTAATACTGTTTTCAATCAACACACGGCGAGTAAATAAATGAAACACGGGTTATTCCTCCCAGCTCTCACTAGGCACGGTTGACAAACCCTTTCGACTTGACAGAATGCTCATTAGATCACTGGTTTTGACTGGTTAGTGTGGGTGTTTATACTACGCACGTCGAAATAACTCAAGACGTCTGTATATATAAAACTGAAGGGCCAGGGTCATGTTGCATTAATAATCTTGAAAGATTGACACCGCAAAACGAGGTACTGTGCACCGCAAATGAAGGTACTCATTAAAAGGACAACACCGCAAATCAGGTATTCTAAAAGTTCAACACCTCTCGTCGAAGCTGCCAAATAAGACTAATGCAGGACTTTTTATGAAAGCTGAAGCTGACCTAAAGTCAAAGTCAAAAGTCTGAAGCAGCAATGGAGCGAAGGTTTGACCTTCTATGTCCTTGATATTCACGGAGAGAACAAATTTTGTCGAAAATTTCCGAAAGAATGAGGATGAACGCTAATGTGTTTTCAATAACAGAGCTCAATTACTTCATAAAACACACCGACACTATGTACAAGAATGCAATAACATTCCATAGATCGCCAGATTATTTTTTTTTAGTGATATACGCAAGTTAATAGCAGCTATACCATATTTTATGATACCTACCTTCAACCGTTTCCGTCTTTTTTAAACCGCAAACGAGGTACTGCACCGCAAAGGTGGTAATCGGATGACCAGCGTGAACTCGTCCATCAATAGTTTCTGGTCGAAAGTTATGCAAAGCTTGACACGTAAAGAACGTTTACGCGGCGTTGGCATGTTGGAAGCTGGCAACAGACTGCAGCGGCTCGAATTCTCAACATTACTCAATCGGTAATTCGCAGGTTGTGGTCACGCTACCGTCAGACAGGCAATGTTGATGACAGACGTCGGTTAGGTCGTCCAAGGACGACAACTGCTAACCACATCATTACGTAACCGCCATAAATGTGCCTCAGAAATTGGACAGCAGCTGCACCGGCGACAGATGTGCGAGTCAGTGGTCAGACTATCCAAAATCGCCTACACAGCCGGAATTTGAACACTCAACGACCTCCGATAATTGCACGTTTGACTGAACGTCACATCGCAGCAAGGCGTACTCGGTGTGGATCACGGCAGACCTGGGATAATAGTCGGTGGAGCAACGTCATGTTTTACGATGAATCGAGGTTTACTCTCGACTTCCACGACAGGCGAAACAGAGTGGCGGCGGAGGAACGAAATAAACGATGACGTAACCGTTAGGCAGCACGATCATTTTGGTGGTGAATCGGTTATGGTGTGTGGGGAGGCATAACCATAACAAGAAGAACAGCATTACATGTCATCCAAGGGTGTGTCACAGGGCAGTACTACCGTGGCAACAGGTTAGCATCTCATGCGGTGCCATTTGCGCGACGTCACAGCCGTCGATTCATTTTCCAAGATGACAGTGCAAGAGCACACAGGGCCCGTGTCGCTACCGAGTTCCTCCAGGGGCAGAACATCACTACACTACCTTGGCCAGCACTAAGTCCAGACCTTCCACCAATCGAGCACGTCTGGGATATGCTTTGCAGGCGCCTACGACAACGCCAACTACCCCCTGCCAATGTCTAGGGGAACTCGCCGCTGCACTGCAGGAAGAATGGAATAACATCAGCCAAGCTGATATTGGACGTTTGGTGAGGAGTATGCCACGTCGGATCCGCGCTAGTTTCGAGAACCGAGGAGGATTTACAAGGTATTGAGGTCTTGAACTGAATGTGGTAAATTCTCTGACTGACCGCCCATGTCTTCTACAGCACAGTACGTGGAATGTGTGCTTGTCAGACACCCACCTATCGCTGAAATCATTCACCAGATGTCACAGTGCAATGCCCCAACTGTCTTTTTGATGAAAATATCAATATATTTCTTCAAATATCTAACTTTTATCAACTATCCCCTACTTTTTTAATAGTTTATAATCAAGAAAAGGAAACGAATTCACATGTCGCGTGACGTAATGGAAAAAAATCGAATACTTGACAAACATAATTACAAAAAATATGATTATGATTCGATATTGGAATCACTGCTCCAAGTTACTAGGTTACATGTAGTCGGTGTATCACAGATACTATTGTCTTTGGTGGATACGGTCAATATCACAGACACATTATTATTTGTAAAGTCTATTCCCACACAGTTCGTAACAATCTAAACGTGCACTTTATAGTGCATATCGCAAATGTTCTCATCACAGAAAGTTCAAAAGACTGTCGATTATAAGTGGTATGTACACTTACGTATCTGGCATCAAAACCCCACAAATATTAATATTCCCGTTACGGTTACAAAGTGCATTCCAAATAGTGATGCATACGATCACGTTGCCATTGTGGAATTTACGCTTCCTGCCCATAACAAATCTGGCATACCATTCCGATCACCAACAATGAGACCTGAATATTAAGGACGGTAAGATACCGAACTGTTCACTCCCAAATGTGTTTCCACATAAATCTCTAAATGTATTTGAGTTAAAATTAGGCCTATAGTAAGATACAGTTTGCAAGCAAGTAGTTATAAATTCTTTTGTTTACTTAATTGGAATTATACTAATCGTGAAAATGACGAGTGCCACGTACCATAGAATGGCACAAAATAAAATGTACCGCGAGGGTATATATAGAATATACCCATAGTAGCTTGGTGTACCAAATGTTCACCACTCGTGGTGAAGTGCTGTTAACCGCGAGCCTTCGGCGCGCGGTTAACATCACTTCACAATGAGTGGTGAACACACCAAGCTACTTTGGGTATATTTTATTTAGGCCATGATTGTCAGTTTATTAAGAGTCTCTATTAATTTTTTTCGATTTTACTGAGCAGCAGCCGTACATTCGTGCGAATTTATTTTTGTTTACATGAGCATCGGTGGGCGGTACTTCCACTGTTCATTTTATCACCGAAAACGAAATAGAAAAAGAAACTGGGCCTTTTTCATTTTAATAACATAATAACATACTGTTTCGAGTTATGGGTGCTTTATTAACACGAGACAATGCATGTTTGTTAATTTTTGGTGTTTTATGGGGTAAACTCATTTAAAAACGTAATAAATAATTGTCACTTTCATTTCACTCTTCGCGGGTCGACGTGCGAAAAATGTAGACAAGTTCGCGTTCAGGTCGACGTCGTCACCAAAGGTCAACTTGGATGTAGTTCCACTGTAGGTGAACTTGGATGTAGTTCCACTGTAGGTGTAAATTTTAACTATTGAGATATCATTGCTGGCGTGTTCACCACGGTTGGTGTATAAAGCTAAAATTTATGTCATGGGATTTTCATATATCGTAGAATAGGTAATCATGGTATAAAAGTTAATACTCTTTGAAGCAAAATACGTACCAACCCGTGGTACAATAAATACGTATTTCAAGACAAATATGTCGGTGGAGATAGCCCCAACCCGTGGTACAATAAATACGTATTGCAAGACAAATATGTCGGTGGCGATAGCCCGCAGTTTGGCTATACCACGTACCATTAAAGAATAAGAGGTATAAACTTTGGCTATTACGGATGCGTTATTTTAAAAAGTAGTAGAGTTACATAATTATTAATATTTAGTGTAGTATACTCTAATGTGTTTGGAAAAATACTTTTAAATTTAGTGGATAACATCTCTGATTTTTCCAATGTAACGGCTCGTTCCTAACTTTAACATTTTTTTCGCCGACAATATTATGAACTGCTGTACACTGAAGAAGAGCGATTGAGACAGACTCTCTATAATGCGAACGTCAAGCTATTTTATTAATAAAACAACACGGATGACCATTTAGCATGAAGTTCCCACTAAGATGTACAGCTAATAAAGGTAGAATTGTGAAGTTGTCGATGTTTTTTGTGACTGATAGTTACACCTGGATGTATTTTCTTTTCGCGGTATGCAACTTACTTGAAATACCTGATAGAACAATAGACTACATGTTCAAGTGACCTCCCCTGAATGCCTATGCTCCACTGTCCACTGTGTATACACAACTCAAAGGACAGGGAGTTAGTTAGTTACCAACCTCGCTGTCAGTATTTCAGGAATATGAACAACCTGTCGCGTGCTGTATCACCTCGTGATATCAGTAACAGAAACATGTTTAAGAAATCTTTGACTTCTAAATTCCTTTCGTCATACTCATCCAACGACCACTGTAAAAATCTTTTTCTCTAACGAATTATATCCGGAAATCGGAAGTTCATTACTTTTTACGAAGCACGTGTCTTCTTTTTCGAAAAATAATGAGAACATTAGAAGTCTTAGTAGTCCGCGATATTGCTTCCCATTCTGAACAGACTTGATTGTATATTGTCACGTGATCCACTGTACGGAAAGGTTTATGGAGTTCCTGACAAAAGGCTGGATACTGTAGTACTGTGGACAGAAAACCAGAGACAGAATTTCGACTGGATCGCGAAATTATTTGTACCAGTTTATGATGGCAGTACTGTACACCAAATTTAGAGAACAAGCAATGTCTATTTTGCAGCTGACAAATACAATTGCTTGATATAACATTCTGAAGGCGAGTAAAGAAAGTTTGCTTCGATGCGAGAATGAAAAAGGGTGTGAGTTCTTCTTCGACAGACAAATGAGTCGGTAGCCCAGCATAGAGGTACTCAATATCTTCATCCTCATTGTGTGGCAGTCAAAGTGATAGAATGAGTTTTGCAGCCAGTGAAAGATGATTTTTTTCCAACGCAGACGACGTACTCTTATCAATAAGTCTTTATTGTAGACGCTAGAGCATTGGAATAATTTAGACATTTCGTATAATTCATTTCTTCGTAAGAAGAGGTAAATTTGATTACATCAGACACTCCACTAATTGAATGTAGCAGCAGAAGCCACTTTATGTGGTAAATTGATGTACAGTAAGAAATATACGATCGAAAAGCTTCTGGTATTTTGACACAAATTGTCGCACAATCTTCAACATGCACGTCAATTTCCGGAAATTATCTCCAGCACGTTGATTGAACGTGAAGTAGTAATTGAAAATTCCGCCCATACACACTGACGAACAATTATCATTATTCACATCTACTTCTTTTTATCACTTATCGATTTCTTCAGAAATCGGCGTGTTATGGATTCAGATTTCCAGTCAGACCTATGTTCGGGATTCACTTTGACGGAGAAACAAAGTGGTGTGCTCTGATCCTTAAATGGTTGAGCTGCACAATGACTGTAACCCGGATGTGTACATATATTTTTTACAAGCACAACAGAAAGAGGCGGAAGTGCAATGAAAGTCGTGGGGCATAAATTTCCAAAACGAACCAGACCAACCATGAATAAACACGGTAGGAGAAAATTTCAAAACTACATCCACACAACTCACATTTCTTTGACTGTCAGACGACGAAATATTTTGAAAGTTGTGTGCGGTGGAGGGTGGCGGAGGCCCCGATAAGTATCCTACGCCCACTAAACAGCTGGCGACGTTCTTTGGGTCACGCCACGCATTACAATTTTATCTCAACGAATGTATGAATAACCCTGCGGTTAAGAGTGAGAGATTAAACCGAGGCGCAATTGTTATTTGGAGCTACAAAACATATCTTGCATTTTCACTTTAACCCTTTACTGCCACGCCCACTTTAACCACATATGGTGGACCTCTATGTTCGCCTGTATGCGAGGAAGTTTAATAAAATTTATGACATACTGGAACTCTATCGCCTGATTAATTGTTGGAAACGTCTCTCTGAGCCCTTTCCAACAATTAATCAGATGGTAGGTTTGATCTGCGCATACCAGAAAGTACAGATAATCATCATAAAATAGGTGACAAACGTCGCCTTCGGCAGCGTAAGTTTTAACGAATGGTCATTTTTGAAAACATTCAGCACTCAGAGCATACATCGAGAAAACAGATGGGTACAAGAATACTTGTATTCAGATATTTCGTTATGTATTGTAGCACCTCATATAACCAGTCTATTTACATTTGATAAATACTAGCCACATCAGTGCAGTAAGCATATATTTAATGCAAAGTTTGTTGTCTCAAAGTAGTTGACGCAACGAATACCAAATCCGTAAGGAAGGTTAGTAATGATTTAATCCTACAACCCGGTCGGGCCAACTAATACGTAACCTCTTCCACTTTACCGTTGACAGTAAGAGGTTATTACTTGGTTAGTTTCATATCAGAGATAGTAACCGAAGGTGGAAGGCTGATATGAAGTTAACGAGGTTTGATATCGCAGTCTATATGAAACCAAACAACTAATAACTTCTTTATTTATTAAACCAAACAAAACAAATAATTATTAAATGTTCTTAAACCTGTTACAGTTATCTGACAGAGTTGTTGTTTCTCAATCGATTCACAAGGTCCTCTTCTCCCAGTACAATTGGGAAGCCGCGACGTGCAGACAGTTGAATTATCTCTTCTTCCACTTCGACAAATATCCGCTTACGACTCTGAATCTGAGTTTGCGTCGAATTTTTGATTTTTTCATCACAACTTCATCAACATGTAAAAACGTGGTTCCAAACCATTCCATCATGCCTGGTCACGAACATTTTCCTGCGTTGAATGTATAATTGTGAATAATTTTGGTACGCAAAACCTCACCTTCCAACTGTACCATTCTGCCCGGTGACGTCAATTATTACGTTCGGCGAACGATCTCGATGTAAACAAACCGATTGCGCCTCAAGGGGCATAACTCTAGTTGGCTCATAGCAGCCGAGATCGATGTCATATGAACCGAGTTTGAAGTCCTATCTTCCGCGCTTGATAATGGGCAATTGTTGGAAAGAAAATCATATCAAGTAAGTGTTGAGGACAATAAAGGAACGCAAGGCTGCAAGAATAAAGTTGCATATTTATTGCCAAAATTATAGACATTCGTTATGGGCAATAGAAATCCCTACTGAATTAGTTCCATCTTTAAGGAGGTACATATTAGATGCAATCTGCAGTACGATGTTTTTATGCTAATCTTCGAGTATATAACAGACGTAGGAATTCCCTTGGGGAATTACCACATAGTCTTTCTTGTCTCGATATTTGCATCCTTGTTTACGTATAAAGAAAGACTGTTGGGTGAATTAGTACACTGTAGATCTCTTTATTCCCTTTTATCTGTGTATCACATATCGCGGAAATCTCTCTCTAGATACAAATCCATACTCCTCAACGGGCAAATGCCTTTGTGGAGGTCCCACTGAATAGGGAGGAAAAAGTAAATTTCACACTACCGTCTTAAAGAGATTATAGGATGAGAGAATCAAATACAGCAGAGTTTGGAACAGCTGTATTTTACATAAAATCTTTCTGAGCATCGTTTTCTCCTCTATCAGTGATTATATAATGCCAGGTTCGTATGGGTGAAAGTTGAGAAAATAAATAAATAAATAAAAAAATAAATAGATAGATAAATAAATAAATAAATAAATAGATGCCACTCCTTTTTTGTCCCGAACTATTTATACATACTGCTTGCAACTATAAATCCTTTTAGCAGGATGGCCAATACAATATGTACCCAGAAGGCACTCGATCGGGAAGCATACTCACACTTCTAAGTGAATACTTTGAATTTTGTAACCATGTAACTTAGTCCTTTACCTCCAAAAACAATAAGTTTATTCAATAAGTGTTCAAGTGCTGTTCCTTTATCTTGCTTGGTAATTATCCGGCCGCTGCTTGTTTCTTATTTACAGGCAGACACGCCCATTCCTCCCTCAACAGACACACACGCACACAGAAAGGCGCTAGTGAAAGCCTTTCTCATACGTCCACCATCGCCGACATGAACAGCTAGTTTGAACAACTGATTACTAAAGCTTCTAATCGAAGCCTCCTCTGCAATCAATTCTTTCTGTGGAAAAGTTAGGTGTTGATCCTAAAGCCCTATATTCTTTTTGACCAGTGGTATTTGGTAGATTAAAACATCACTGTGTTATATAGTTTCTTTCTTCCCTGTTGGCCATATATATTATAATATTAGAACGTTCCTTTTCATGTTCTATCGGTCGATAGTACCTGAGTTTGTGTGATTTCTGAAATAAAACCTGAAGCAGCGAAGCTGCTGAAGGTTTTATTTCACAAATCACACAAACTCTGGTACTATCGACCGATAGAACATGAAAAGAAACGTTCTAATTATTTTATTATGCCGAACAAAATATGACTTTCTTTGTTAAGCGTTAACTGCAACAAGCCATCGATCTTGTAACAACAATGTAGTCGAATCCAAAAACATGACGTCATTTCGAACGAATGACGTCTCTTCGAAAATGACTTGTCACAAGTGCCGTCGCTTTGGGAGTTTCTTTATCAACAAATGCCAATGTTAACAACTGCATCATGCTGTTCGTGTTATAATTCATTGTTAATGCTTGTGTGAAAAGTGATTTAAATTAATGGAATATAAATTCATGTTTCTCGGACAACAGTTGATAGAATTAAGCGGAGTGAAACACAAGTCATAACTGAGACTCATATTCAGGATTCACTGAAGTGGTGAACAACATGTGAGTGAGTTTTTTAATATTTCTGATTCTTTTGAATGCATTGTTTGCAGTTAAAATTGAAAACACACCCACTGAAGGTGATATATTTGTTGGTAAGTTTGTGTCTACCGGTGTAGAAAAGCTAAACGGACACGGAGCCAGCGTTTGGTGTTGAGAAATTCGACGCTGATCAATGGAAGTGGCGCTTACATTTTCTTCGTTCTCTTGTCTCCAGGGAAAAACGTTCCGATAGTACCCGTGTTTTACCCCAAAACTCCAGTACTATGACTTTTAGAAGGTGTCATATTAACCAATCACGGCTGATGTTACAAACGTGGGGCATAATAAAGGTCTTTATACCATGACTACCTATTCTACTCTATATGAAAAGCCTATGGCATAAATTTTAGCTTTACACGCCAACCGTGGTGAACACGTTAGGAATGGGATTTCAGTAGTTAAATTTTACACCTACAGTGGAACTACATCCAAGTTGACCTTTGGTGACGTCGACCTGAATGCGAACTTGTCTAAAGTTATCGCACGTCTCCTCGCGAAGAGTGAAATGAATGTGGCAATGATTTATTACGTTTTTAAATGAGTTTACCCCATAAAACACCAAAAATTAACAAGCATGCATTGTCTCATGTTAATAAAGCATCCATAACTCGAAACAGTATGTTATTATGTTGTTAAAATGAAAAAGGTCCTCTTTCTCTTTCAATTTTGTTTCGGTGATAAAACTGACAGCGTAAAAATCGCCCACCCTTCCTCATGTAAACAAAAACAAACTCGTACGTATTTACGGTTGTGGTCAGTAAAATCGATAACAAATAATAGCGACTCTTAAAAATCTGACGATCATGGTATAATTAAAATATACCCAAAGTAGCTTTGTATACCAAATGTTCACTGCTCGTGGTGAAGTGGTGTTAACCGCGCGCCGAAGGCTCACGGTTAACACCACTTCACCACTCGTGGTGAACATTTGGTACACCAAGCTACTATGTGTATTTTCTATATATACATACACTTAGGTTGATTTAGTTCTGCAATGCAGACTCAAAATAGACATTAGCTAACTTGTTTGCAAACGTTTGCAATTCTGTATTCTTTTCATTTTTATAACACGCCTGTGCTCTGTAATCCCCATCTACAGCAACACTAAACCTTGCGGAAAATGAAAATCTGTTCCGCACATATGCACGGAACGGAAATCATTGACGGATTTTTTTAAATGAAGCGAAATTTTACTGGTATTTTCTACAAATAGTGCAACGCAATTACAATTTGAATCGCTAGCGATAGCTGAAAATTGTCCCCTGAGTTCCATTGTGTTCTATGTGCCAGTAGGCACCTAGAACACATTGGAACGAAATAGTAACACGGGTTCCCCTCGCAAATTTGGTTGGCGATAAAATGTGTTCTTTTTGTTGATTGTTAGTTGTTAAATGAATTGCTGAGTGTCATTCTAATAATTGTGATGCATGCATGGACTCGCCCAACCTTTGGGCTCTCGTTTTATCCCTCCACGCTGGCACTCGTGCCATATCGATTAACCCATTCACACGCGTGTGTCATTCTGTGTATGTTGTGACTACTTGGGAGACTGGGCAAGCGGTGCAGGTGGTGTTTCATCTTTATAGTTTCATAAAGGATGGATAAG
The DNA here is from genome assembly GCA_031216915.1 of Pictodentalium vernedei. Lineage (NCBI taxonomy): Eukaryota > Metazoa > Mollusca > Scaphopoda > Dentaliida > Dentaliidae > Pictodentalium > Pictodentalium vernedei. The sequence goes on from CM062297.1 coordinate 315,206,812, forward strand.
AAGGTGGTTACATCTTTTGGACATATATTGATAGTACACTAACACACTTTCGTGTTTGTCTTCTGTTTCACTTAATTAATTGAGGTGTCTCAAGGTATTTTCGTCTCTGGTGATCTATCACTCGAGGAAATAACGAGGTTTTCATGTATATTGGCTAATTATTTGTAACTGTTTCTGTAATCATTTATTTCCTCTTCTGAGGCACTTTATGTCTGTAGAGCTTTTTAACGATTTTTGTAGACATTGCGAGGTATAATGGACAAGTTTTAGAAATAAAAAAAATATTCTTAACGCATTCGTTGGTTATAAGTGACTTACCAGTCATACGATGTCGTTTTGAGCGATTGCTATTCTGTTACGGGATTTCCACAGAATACCCCCAAAATTAAGAATGATAAAAATCAGTGAAGAATCGCATTAATACCTAGAACCAGTGAAAGATACAGTAAGATGAGAATAGAAGACCACTAACATCTCCACGTAGTGGAGTGCTCACTATGAGAATACGTGTCACATTATGTGAAGAAAAGCAATGCGCAAAACAAATGCATAAAAGAACGTACGGTAGTCGACCCTTAGTTGTTTTGTTGTTGTTATTTTGTGGGTTTTTTTTTTTTTGTTTTTTTATTTTGTTTTGTTTTTTTTTTGTGTGTGTGTGTGGGGGGTGGGGGGGGTGGTGTTAGTTGCAATTTAAGCCTACAACCATGGGATTAAATTACGACTGAACCTCCTTCCGAAATTCAAAGAGGCAAGTATTGGAAACTGCAATTCATTCAGGAATTTCTACTTTTTGGGTCAAGAGAACTCCGAGCTATACCCGGAAATCAATAGGTAGAAGTTTAACTACTATTTCTTAGATCAACATCCCACGCACGTCATGATGACCATAATGTAACGGTGAAGGAGACACACTACCTCGGGAGAGCAAGATTATGTGCAATCCCTTTCATTCTGCTTGATTTGTATTAATTTTCGAGGTCGAGTTCAGCATCTTCTGCTCTCGGAATCAGCAATGTAAACTGTAAGTTCTGCAATAAAATCTAGACTTTCGATATATTATTAACTTTTTAGTGAAATGTTGAGTCACCGATGCAATTGGGGGAGCCGTTTTGAACAGTAGAGATAAAATCTAGGGTCGATCAAGGCAGTATGCCGGGTCTGACGATACGGAAAGAGAGGGATGTATGTGGGGAAGTGTAAGCGTACTTCATTTGAAATGATGTTTTGTTATTTAGTCGATGGCAATGGAAATTTGTTTTTATTTAAGACATCTCTGTCGTATTATGCACTGTATGCCCATGCAAAATGTGTGTCTTGTTTAATGTACTGAAGATAGTATCTTGCAACTTTTTTCATTTCCTGGAATGGAACTTTGTGTCAAAGACTTATTATCAAATCGCCGAATAGCAGCACCTCCATTTGTACCAAAGCAAACACAATGCGCAAGATTTTCATCATTTACGTAGGATTTCAGAAAGACTATTTTCTGCTAGCAGTTTCCGATAAAAAGCAGAGCAGAACGCTGCTAATATCTGTAGTGAACAGGCTGGTCTTAACCCACCGTCAGAAGCTGAATGCGTAAATGGAACAATAAGCTATTTGACTTACGACTGGAATCCTTGTGTCGGATGTCGGGTGAGCAATCGTATAAGATAAGAGTAGATAATGAGACAGAACTCAAAGTTTCTGACCACATTATTCTTGTGTAAAGTCTCCGTGTCGCCGCGATTAATAATGAACTCATTTTTTTCATTTCATTCTTTTCTCTACAAACTGTTCACCTACACCCATATACGAGGTAATCAGGGCTGTTGAAATAAATAAATAACTAAATAAATATTCTCTCACATAACAAACCATCTTTTTGCTAATGCAGAACAGTCGAAGGTTAGCATTAACAAATTTATTCACTGTCAGGAGTACTTTGCGGGTATGGACATTGGACCTTATTCAGAATCTCCTCAGAGTTCTTTCATCTGTTATCTACATATCTAACTAATTCTTGGATATGGAAACGTAGGGAGGTTGGGCGACTCCATGCATGCATCACAGGTATTACCTCGATTTGCCTCAAAATGGTAGAAAATTCAGAATATTTCGATAAACGAACCGGTTGCTTTTATCGCACATTATTCTCCGTCGGCTCTCAAGACACAGAAAGCATTGAGCTCCATCGATTATGGTCGTGAAAATAAGATTGATATCTATTTTATGTAATCGTGCAAAAAGAATGATGAAGTCTGCATATTCTGTCAACCGGTAGTTCCATATGTCACCAAATGACGCCAACGGGGAATTCGATATATTGGATGCTTCAATAGAGAATATATCTAATGGCGTCGGTGAAACTCCCAAGTTGCATTATGTATGATTTTTTTATATGTTATTAATTTGTAACGCGCGGTTGAACTCAGAAAGGGAAGGGATCATACTTGTGAAAGTACTTTTAGTGATCGTAGAAGCCAATTAGAATACAGCATAATAACAAGTATTGTGAACCCTTTCAACACGGGTACCCCCAATGGTAGCGTCTTATTCACTTCTATATACATTGAAATGGGTGACTCAATCTTGTATTTGTGGGGATGTTTAGTAGAGATTTAATTTAAGTCATGTAGTAATGCAAGGGCTGTGTTTCACGAATATTTTCCGAACTTGGTTACTTGTCAGAGGACAGGCCTTTTAAAAGATCGACAGATAAGCATTAATAAAGGCATTACATGCCATCGTTGGGCAGTTACATTCAAAAATGCTCTGTGAAATAATCATTTGAAACCTGCCGATGCTATCTGGATATTGGATTTTATACTTGTAGAAGTTGGTGGCTTGTGTTTTATATTATTGTGTAATAGTGCTGGGGTTTTGATTTTTCAGATTCGGTTTAGGTTCCGTTTCGGGAAGAGGGCCTCGATTTCGATTCGGTTTTTCTATGTGTTAAGATCTCATATAGAAGATGACACTTCAGGCTTCTTAACACTGAAAATATCCGCAATAGTTTGTACGTCACCACTCACCACAAAAAGCACTGTCTGTAAGTATATCCCTGGGTTCAACCAAGCTTCCCTTGTTCATTCTAGGAGATCAGTTACTAACCCTATTGTGTCAGAAAAAAACCCCATAAATCAGGTAACAAATGAATAAAAGTCATCTAATTTGTGTTGTGCTCTTATTGTTTTACGGTTTGCCGCAAAAACTAGAAGTATAGCGGAAAGCAAAAAAATCGCGCAACTCAACGCTGGAATTTTATTTGAAAAGTACCAATGTGGACAGGCACTTGTTCAATTATTGTGCCCGATACCGATGAGTAGGGCATCGCGAAGCTTCAGAATTCGATTCAATTCGAAATACTCCGGATGATTCGATTCGAAACAAGCTGATTCAGACATTTTCGAATCCTCGAGATGTTATCCAAATCCTACAAAGTGTGTCCTCTTGAACTCTTCTTCTATCATTGTGATGTGCCTCTTCCTAAACTACATTGATTCTGGAATATTTGATTGACTTGCCTGCTTACCCAAAATAAGTCGCTTTTGAATACAATACTTGAGTGCAGAATGGCAATATTTAATAAATGGACAGTAATCGCTCGACTGGACTGGTTACGTGAACTAATTCATGAGAGGTGAGGGACGTTGTACAAACATGAGTGCGCGAATGCGCACGAGTGTTTTACAAAATAGTCCCTCGCCTCGAATGAATTATTTCACGTAAAGAGTCCAACAAGCGATTATTCTGTTTATTACTTTTCATTATTAACGATAATCATATTATTTAACCCTTTACATAACGTAACGGTCAAAACCGGCCAGAGCAAAAATCACCATTTAATTTTCATTATTTTTTTTTATTTTTTGTCTTTAAAACATAGGTTATGACCCCTCATTGAAACGCGCTCGTTGAAAAAATGAAAATAATAGTTATTCAAGAATGTTTTTTGCAAATATCGTCTGTTTTTCGTGTTTTCATCTTCAAGTCCCCATTACACCCACGGAAAAGCGTCTTCCTTTGCGCGCACGGATACATGACACAATTATTGATTGCATTATTCACTTGTGAAGTTATCGTTTATAATCAAACCAGGAGATCCTAGTTCCTAGTAAAACACATTTTGGAAAGTAATAATATGAAATATATAAGAACAGAGAGTACAGCTTTCAAAATCAGAAAATTTGCCCCGCCTGACCACAAGAACAGATCATTTATGAAAGCATAGAAGTGATTTACTGAAGCATTGCTGTTGGCACATTTGTTTTCAAGTGACATATGTTTGGTTTTGTTTCAGTTATCTTTCAGACTGGTTATAGACTGTAACCATATCATGACGATGTGCTTCAAAAACGGCACTGTTTCTGCTTTAACTGTGATATACATGTACTGTGAAAACTAAAGTACGTGAGCACGGCCTAAATATATTTGAATCGTGTAAATATTACAATGTAGTTTACAGAGCTCTGCAAAATGGGGAAATCGGAGGGAGCATGTTGGGAGGGGTTTAAAAATTAATGATTACGTTTAAACACTTATAGGGGCGACACTCGTGCCACAGCTGTTTCAAATTTTCAAATTCCAATTTAGAACTTGCAATCGTGTATTTACGAATCGGTTCCCTACAGAAACGTGCGAGCGAGCGAGCGAGCGTGCGTGCGTGCGCGCGCGTGTGCGTGCGTTCTACATCAAGGCTACATTGAGGCTACATCGAGGCTACATTGGGCTATATACATCGAGGCTACATCCGGGTACTTCAGATTCACAAGGTGTATAAAAGGAAGATACCGCAGAATATCATAAATTTGCTTCCGACCGGCGATGGATTCACACCATACCTGTGAAACGTGTCAACAGATTTTCACAAAGCACTCCAGTCTTTATCGGCATAAGAAGGTAGCTCACGGGTCAGGAGTCTACCGATGCACAAGATGTCAGAAAACATTTGACAGAAAAGACAATCTAAGCCTCCACGAGAAGACGCATTCAGCCAACGAGTTATCACAGCCATTTAAAAGGAGACATCAGGAGACCAACCTGTCGACGTCAATGGACCTACCTCAGATTTACCAACCGCAGACTACTGAGTCGAGCAGAAAGTCACTGGTATCAATGCCTCGAATTAAAAAGCCCCAGGCAATACAGACATTAACAGGAAATGTCCCACCGGTTGAACCCTCCTACCAGAAGAATCCAACCACGGAAGACACAGAAGATGGTTACTGTCTCGACAGGGCTGAGATAAATTATGAGCCCAAAAACAAAGCACTAGACAGGTTGAGAAGACATGCAGATCAAATACGATTTCTAGCCTATGCTAATGAACATCAAACTAAAAATGCGGTAAAGATGACCAGCGATGACCTGATTAAATGCATATGTGAATGTGCAAAGAACGTTTTGAATTTCAATAAACCAATGACAGTGAGAGAACGAGCATACCTCATTCCAGTCAAGTATGCAATCAGGAAAAAAGCCAAAAAATTACCTGCAAGGAAAGCAAGACGAATCATACAGAAAGGCGGGTTTTTAGGAACGTTGCTGAGACCTGTTCAAGCTAGCTTTTTAACTATAATAAGGGATGATTCGATTCGAAACAAGCTGATTCAGACATTTTCAAATCCTCGAGATGTTATCCAAATCCTGCAAAGTGTGTCCTCTTGAACTCTTCTTCTATCATCGTGATGTGCCTCTTCCTAAACTACATTGATTCTGGAATATTTGATTGACTTGCCTGCTTACCCAAAATAAGTCGCGGTTGAATACAATACTTGAGTGCAAAATGGCAATATTTAATAAATGGACAGTAATCGCTTGACTGGACTGGTTACGTGAACTAATTCATGAGAGGTGAGGGACGTTGTACAAACATGAGTGCGCGAATGCGCACGAGTGTTTTACAATATAGTCCCTCGCCTCGAATGAATTATTTCAGGTACCCGGTCCAATCAAGCGATTACTCTGTTTATTACTTTTCATTATTAACGATAATTATATTATTTAACCCTTTTAATAACGTAACGGCCAAAACCGGCCAGAGCTATTCTCAAAAATCACCATTTAATTTTCATTATTTTTTTTTTATTTTTTTTGTCTCTAAACCATAGGTTATGACCCCTCATTGAAACAAGCTCGTTGAAAAAATGAAAATAATAGTTATTCAAGAATGTTTTTTGCAAATATCGTCTGTTTTTCGTGTTTTCATCTTCAAGTCCCCATTACACCCACGCACGGATACATGACACAATTGTTGATTGCATAATTCACTTGTGAAGTTATCGTTTGTAATCAAACCAGGAGATCCTAGTAAATCACACTTTGGAAAGTAATAATATGAAATATATAGGAACAGAGAGTACAGCTTTCAAAGTCTGAAAATTTGCCCCGCCTGACCACAAGAACAGATCATTTATGAAAGCATAAAAGTGATTTACTGAAGCATTGCTGTTGGCACATTTGTTTTCAAGTGACATATGTTTTGTTTTTGTTTTAGTTATCTTTCAGACTGGTTATAGACTGTAACCATATCATGACGATGAGCCTCAAAAACGGCACTATTTCTGCTTTAACTGTGATATACATGTACTATGAAAACAAAAGTACGTGAGCACGGCCTAAATATATTTGAATCGTGTAAATATACTCGCCCAAAAAAGAAAGTGTGCATGCTAAAAAATAACACTAAAAAAAGATATATATCATTTTCATTCATGGAAATATTATTCAATCACAGATGAATCAATTTGTGATCAACACGAGAAATTTCATTACGCTACGACGAATACTCTTGGTGCCATGGAGAGTCAAAGACACTAAGGGTCAAACACAAAAGTCACACACTCAATATCTGGTATGACCTCCGTCTGCATCGACTACTGCTGTGCATCTACGCCTCATGGAAGCGAACAAGTTAGCATGGAAGTGTTGCGGGATGTTGTTCCATATTCTGATAAGCTGTCTTTGGAGTTCCACAAGCGTTGACGGTGCATGGGGAAGCCGGCGTAGCTGACGTTTCATTTCGTCCCATACGTGCTCAATGGGTGATATATCGGGCGAATTTGCGGGCCAGGGAAGAACATCCACTTGTTGTTGCTGCAGATACTGTTGAACAACACGAGCTGCGTGGGGTCGGGCGTTGTCCTGCTGTAGAATGACGCCGGGGCCGTGACGTTGCAGAAATGGGACAACAACAGGTGTAAGCACTTCATCACGATATCTGGCTGCATTGAGATTGCCATCAATAATGACCAGCTCAGTTCTGTTACGGGCAGTGATGCCACCCCACACCATGAGAGACCCTCCCCCATAACGGTTTCGCTCCACGACACATGGATCTGCGTAGCGTTCGTTTCGACGTCTGTACACTCTCTGGCGGCCATCTGATGATGAAAGATGGAAACGACATTCATCTGTGAATAAAACACGTCGCCACCAGTGTAAGGGATGCCTGAGATGTTGTCTACACCACTGCAGTCGAGCACGACGATGACGTAACGTCAAAATCGGACGAATTGCAGGTCTTCGAGGACGTAAGCCGTATTCTCTCAGCCGGTTGATTACTGTTTGAGGATGTATCCGTCTCATGTTAGGGATGTTCCTGGCTGTAGTCGTTGCCGTTTGTTGCCGGTTCCTGAGATGGACGACACGGATATACCGATCTTGTGAAAGGGTGGTAACTCGGGGTCTCCCGGAGCAGGGTCGGTCTCGAACGTCACCAGGTTGTGCATGTCGATGGACTAGGCTGTCTACAGTGTTACGGTGGCAGTTCAAATGCTGGGCAACCTCTCTGTGTGTTCTGTCAGCTCTAATCATACCCAGGGCAAGGAGACGTTGATTCATTGTCAATCTTGGCATGCTAATGTGGAGTCATTTTCACAACAGCGCAAGTTTGAATGTGAACGATAGGAAGGCCTTACTTTAGTGTTTAAATACCCAAGGATTCACACTGCTGCATGAATTTTCAGACTCTCCTCGTGCAAAACATGCCTTTTCACAAACGTGCAGCACGTCATTTAATGTTAATGCAATTTTAACGGGGAAAGCTGTTTTTGTGTTCAATATAACTTATTCATGAGCAGGTTAACACTCTTTACACCTACGAAATTATTTTTTTTGGAGTTTGATCAATTTCTGCAATGCACACTTTCTTTTTTGGGCGAGTATATTACAATGTAGTTTACAGAGCTCTGCAAAATGGGGAAATCGGAGGGAACAAGTTGGGAGGGGTTTAAAAATTAATGATTACGTTTAAACACTTATAGGGGCGACACTCGTGCCTCAGCTGTTTCAAATTTTCAAATTCCAATTTAGAACTTGCAATCGTGTATTTACGAATCGGTTCCCTACAGAAACGTGCGAGCGTTTGGGAGGTGTGCGTGCGTTCTACGTCGAGGCTACATTGAGGCTACATCGAGGCTACATTGGGCTATATACATCGAGACTACATCCGGGTACTTCAGATTCACAAGGTGTATAAAAGGAAGATACCGCAGAATATCCTAACTTTGCTTCCGACCGGCGATGGATTCACACCATACCTGTAAAACATGTCAGCAGATTTTCACAAAGCACTCCTGTCTTTATCGGCATAAGAAGGTAGCTCACGGGTCAGGAGTCTACCGATGCACAAGATGTCAGAAAACTTTTGACAGAAAAGACAATCTAAGCCTCCACGAGAAGACGCATTCAGCCAACGAGTTATCAAAGCCATTTAAAAGGAGAAGTCAGGAGACCAACCTGTCGACGTCAATGGACCTACCTCAGATTTACCAACCGCAGACTACTGAGTCGAGCAGAAAGTCACTGGTATCAATGCCTCGAATTAAAAAGCCCCAGGCAATACAGACATTAACAGGAAATGTCCCACCGGTTGAACCCTCCTACCAGAAGAATCCAACCACGGAAGACACAGAAGATGGTTACTGTCTCGACAGGGCTGAGATAAATTATGAGCCCAAAAACAAAGCACTGGACAGGTTGAGAAGACATGCAGATCAAATACGATTTCTAGCCTATGCTAATGAACATCAAACCAAAAATGCGGTAAAGATGACCAGCGATGACCTGATTAAATGCATATGTGAATGTGCAAAGAACGTTTTGAATTTCAATAAACCAATGACAATGAGAGAACGAGCATACCTCATTCCACACAAGTATGAAATCACAAAAACTCTCTCTATCTCAATCACCTTTGACATGTCTAAACAAAAGAATCAGGTTGGTAGTCTTTGTATCTAAAGCCTGTTGTATGAACATAACATCAGATGTTCCAGTATTGGCTTTATCGTAATCTTCTTACATAACTGTTTAGTCACTCCAAGTAGCCTTCAAATTAATCTTTTTGTTTGTATGTATTTACATGTGCATGTCATTGACAACATTTTACTTAGAGATGCACCAACAAAACTCGAAAGGAAGGGGAGTGGGTAACTCTTTGTTAGTACTCAATGGATGCCTCAGTTTGGAAGTCCCCCAGCTTTGGGATAGCCTTGGGAGGGCTTTGATGGGGTGAAACAGCCCATACAAGGGTTTTGAAGGGGAGTCACATCCCATACAAGGGCTTTGGTGGGGAGTGAGAGCCAACATATAGGGAGAGCCAAAACAATGTAGGGAAAGCCCAAGTAAATGTTGGGCTATACATAGCCTGGGCCCTCTTTGGAGGGGCTTTGAGGCCGGGCAGACATGAGCTTTGGGGAGGAGTAGCCTAAAAATAGGTACATGCAGGGCGGGCGTGGGGAGGGGCGCATAAAAATAGGTACATACAGGAAGGGGAAGGGGACAGGGCGCCTAAAAATGGGTCTAACGGGTTTGGGCGTCGAGGTCAATGATCTCGGTCATGGTCGGATCTCGAGATCCTGGTAAAGGGGATGGTTTTGACCGAGCTATACTACTGATGTTATTCATTGATGGGCCCCATTTTAGTCCTTACAACGAGGGTACGCAGGCCTTTGTTTTTTTAATAGCTGATGACATGTCAAAGATTGAAGGGTTCTTCTAATTTAGAGTCGGTGAAATTGGATTCGTCCTTTACGGTTTTTACTATTTCAACATTTATTGGGTTGTATATTAAAGTTAAAGGAATAAGAGATCTCATTTGCCTTTTCGCTCTTTAGGTTCCTATTTGAAGACCAGAGGGTTTGAAGCGTATTAGTCCAAAAGTTTCTCTTTGTTTTTTTTCTAAATTCCAATGTATGGTTAATTGATGGTTGTTCAACTGGATGGCTTTCAAAGCCGTCCAACGAATGGCCATTAACGTTAACTTGTTTTGCTATTGAGACGTCAGCATTATTTTCTATGTCCTATTTCTATTTAGTAGCACGCATTCGCAATGGATTTTAAGTTTGGCCCACATACTGTTTCCTATTGCGTTTATCGGCGATATAGTAAATGAATCAAAATGGAAGCAATGTAGATGAATCACAATGGGGGCAGTTTCTGACCTGACAATGATTTTTCGTTTGTTTGTTTTTCGTTTGTTCAGACGAAAATTCCTCTTTCTGATTACGCATACAATTATGCAATCTGGAATGAGGCTTTTTGCAATTCAATAACGCGACACTATAATTCTGCAACGGTCGGTTGTGTTCAATTTTCTATGGTTCGAAATCATTAATTTCTCCAGAGGTTTCCAGTTTTGTTCAGAGTCTGAAGGCGAAAACAGACCGAATGCGTACGTGCGAATTACCCACCGGGCGAATATTGTTTGTGCGTGCGGATTTTTAAGCCACGCTGACATCGTGTGAATAAATTAATACCACCTTAGCAACTTTGCAGTACGGCAGACAGATTTTCGGTAGCGAGAACCCGACATGAACGTCAATATTGGGTACACCCAATCTGTGAAAAGTGAAAACACCTAGAGAGGTATACCATCGACTTGACCAAGAGTTGAGAGAAGATCCCGAGGGATTCCGACAGTATTTTCGGATGATAACGAAGACAGATTTTATTCTTGATAGATCAGGGAGGGGGTGGGGCGGTGGGGGATCTGGAATAAAACTGCAGACACTGACACCTATTTGCTTTCAACCCATCTGATGAGCCACCCATCCCGACTGTGTATTTTTTCTGTATTTTACCATTTTTGGGTGTTATCCGGACCCCCCCCCCCCCCCCCCCCCCCATATACGCGATTCTGTCTTCTCATCCCCACCATAATCTATTTCCCAGATTTTCCCTAGAATATCGACTGATGGATATAGTAAGTGATTATTGCAGCAATATGAATCTCTAAAATGATATGTTGTGGCAATTTACAAATTAATTTTCATTTCTATTTTCTGCAGATGACTGAACCAAAATAGATGAATACAAATAAATAACTCAGCTCACTGCCTTCTACATTGTCAAATGTGGAAGGCAGTAAGCCGAGTCATTTTAGTTTACGGGTTTTCTTGGTGGAAGGTTTCCTAATCATTTTCCGATTCAGTCAGATTTACTTCCATCTGAAGTCCAGGTAGAGGTATTAACCCTCCCTTTACCTCACACAGCAGGCAGACATTTAACCAAAAATAAGCCAACCACAGCCAAAAGTATCTTAGATATCTCTCAATAAAACCCTCGAGCTGGTGTGACAGGAATGGAAGTCCGTAGGAACGTTAGTCCCTCTGGACTATTATTCCGCGGAATTATAGTCCTAGGTCTAACATTTCTAGGAATAGTAGTCCGGCGGACTACTATTCCTAGAAATGTTAGACCTAGGACTATAATTCCGCGGAATAATAGTCCAGAGGGACTAATTTTCCTACGGACTTCCATTCCTGTAACACCGGTTCTAATGATATCGATATTTGTATAGTTTTATTGAAATATTGTGAGAACTTTTTTTTGTAAAAATCTGCACTTTAATTTACTTTTTAAAAAGGTTTGTTTCGTCAAGAGAGATCAAAATGGCTCAACTAACCGCCTTCCACGCAGAAAAATGTGGAAGGCAGAAAGCTCAGTCATTTATGTTTTTGAGTTTTTTTATCTGAGGTTTTTAAAATCATTACTCATTTTAAATTTCATGCAGAGCCCTGTTAAATGTTTTTGTTGTAATGACATGTGTAAAAGACAGTAATTTAATTTTTAATAGTTTTTTTGTGTTGTAAACTTGTTGCTGAATAGTACAATTCACATCTCTGTGCAACCGTAAAACGGCAAAAGTCAGTATTTTGTTATTACATCTTCATCTGAAAGTGTTCACAGAATTATCTTCGATCCAGTTAACTCTGAACCTACTCCATACATTGATCGGCAATTTCAATAATCACTAACAGAACACACTAAAAGATTTTAGGGTGTTGTGTTTGATAATTAAAATTCTGATGTGTTTTAGTGGTTTGCATGATTCAGTATATCATTATACATTATATTCAGTATCAGATGAGTCAGGATAATCATTCAATTGTTGTATAGCCCATGGTAAGGACCCCCTGATACCTTGAGTATCTTTTTTATTGCTTCTTTAATGGTGTGCTACTGATTTTCATATAAAAGTTTTTAGTCTCCTTGAACTCCCACCCTCTACAGTATCAGTTTCTGCAGCCCCACCCCCACCACCCGGATAGATATTCAAATCTTTCATCTCCGTTATCAACGTCTCCATTTGGTCCGTCACAATATGAGCCGCGTACGTCAAAAAATAGAACAAGATCCATTTTCGATTCATCGCACGAAAAAATCGCACTCTGTGTGGACAATCACTCTGCGTAACACTGTTTTAATTATTTGCGGCAATTAATTTTACCGTAGGTGCGAATTCGCATGGAAAAGTCGCACGCACGCGTGCGGTCTCTTTTCGTCTTAAGATTTCAGGTTCCGCAAAAAATCATATTGAGCACCCCTCGATCTGAGATCAAATAGAGAGAGTAAGGGTTGTTGAAATTTACCTTATCACTTGAATTACGGTGGAAACGAATGAACTGTGATTTGGTGATACCTTTAAATCTTGGTTTGACGGAAGCATTCATTTCGATGTATGGATCATGATTGTTTAAAATTTCTAACTAAATTCATCAAAATTTTCTTTTGAATGTTCCCAAAAGATAAAAATGTCATATAAATGTCTAAGATGCTTAGCACATTTTCTTAGGGCATTTTCCTCCCATTTTGCTACATAAATGCTTGCAAAATTAGGACTATAACTTTTGCCCACAGGACAACCCACTATTTGTAAATAATTGTCTGTATTGAATTTAAAGTCATTACCCTTTAAGCTCAGCTCCAAAAGATGCAAAATGTGTTTTGCTTCAGAATATTTTTCGAATCCATTTTTACAGATTTAACTATATCAATGTTGGTATACATTCAGTTAAAACTAGAAGTCCTGTCATGAAATGCGCAAACATAGCAAGTCGATCTGCGTGTTAATCTACGTGTTATGGCCATAGTAAGGCTATCAAATTCTGTACATATGGCCTGTGCACAAGTAATGTTTCAGCCAATGGACCTCCGGGTAACCCGGAAGTCCATTGGCAGAAACATTGCCTGTGTTTACTATGAGTAACCAGGAGAACCTGCCATGCTTTGGATGCCATTCGATATGGCAATTGCGCGCAGTTCCTACGCGTAATTAAGCCTAGATAAGCCCACAGTTCATGACTTCTAGTTTTAACTGTACTGTCATTATCTAAAGTATCCAAGATCGCATTCTGACCAACTGAAATATTCTAGACTAGTGAATGTTTTCATGTACGATGGGCTATATAAATGATAGAACTGTTTCAGTTCGTTACGGCGTCGAATTTCTTACAGAATTAGATCGGTGGCTTGAAAACTTGAACGACCACAGGCGTGTGTTCAGTGGCGGATCCAGATCCTCGCTAAAGGGTGTGGTTTAGGAGCGGTTTTAAATGTGCCGTATTAACTTGGAAAAACCTACACTTTGCACAATTAAAAGACAGTAGTCCGAAACAATGACCGCACCACGTCAAAGGCTATTATACGCTGGACAATGTGTGAGCGTTGTATGCAGTGTTATATGAAGTACTAGCTAAATAGATTTACTTGCTTACTTAGTAGACTAGATATTCTTGGCAGGTCAAATCCTTACATTCTCTGAAGAAAACCCAAACAGTGTAACATAAAATTCCTTATTGTATGACATTTGGGGGTGGGGTGGGGGGGGGGGGTTGAAAGAAAATAGATGCAGGAGTTTTCTTTGTGGATGAAAATGCCGTACGTGCGCGACAGCCCCTCCCCACCCTCAGGATTCGACACTATTTGTAGTTAGCTCAGCAGTGTTGGAGTCTTTTGCACTGATAAGAAAAACTAATAGGAACACAACCGACTTTTCCCTTTGGCAGCTCTGCAAACTAGAACACATTTTAACTATTATGTTCATTAGTATTATGTCCATTATTAAGTGGACAAACTTTCTCGCCTAACAATCATTCTTCTTCTAATATGTGAATGTGTAACAAATATGGCTTGGATGGAACGCTGAGAGAAAAATCAAGGATTTTTAACAAAACAAGGATATTTGAATACTGCAAAACAAATGCCAACACGAGTAGCTTATTTTACAGTGCTGTGAATTGAAGTTAGTTTTCAAACTCTCACAGGATACAGATTCAGCAAGCGGCAGGTCGAATACAATCTCACCGTAACAACATTGTATTGACATGAGAACAAGTTCGTGATGAATCTTAATCTGGAAGGAGAAAACTAAATATTTTGATAGATTAAATTGCGACAAAAGTATTGGAGACGGACTACAAATATTTAATTTGCGACTTGAAATATTTGTACTAGCTTGTCATTTGAGACATGCTCAAGATAATATTGATGAGAAAAAAATATCTTCTACATCTCCTGAGAAAACTGATCTAGGATCCACAATAGAGGCTAATCAAATTATCAGGCAAAAACAATTGTCGAACAAAAGTATGCTTTGGTAATGTCGGAAGAACCCTTTACTTGAAGTGCCGTAATCGACAAAAGCTATTCACAAACATATAGCAATTCAAAATGTTATTAGCTTTTAATATTTACTTCAAAAACATGGCTTATAACCCCGTAATGAGGACTTGTATACCCTGTTTTAGGCAATAAATGAAATATTTTAGTTATTCAAGACCATTTTGTGAGAGTTCCCCTAAATCAATTGTGCAAGGTAAAGGGCTAAAGCATTATTCAGTTTTGCACAAAAGCGTTCCTGGTGGTCCAGATGGTTGTTTAGTCTGGGTATGACTGTCCAAATCCCTGTTTATTTCGTTTTGTCAGCAGAAGTCCAAAGAAAACGGCCGGGAAATATTTCACAGTCACTCGCCTTTAGCAAACAGCTTAACGGCGGTTTCACGCTGGAGACAATGTAATCGTTGTGTGCTGTGCCAAAATGAGGAATTGCTGGCCCGGTGTGAATTATTTTATGCGGTCCAGACTCTATGAAATACTCTAACTCATGACGGCGAAGATGAGATCCGCGCCTCTAAGCAGCGAGATGGAGGGTATGAGAGTATGAGAGGGGGTAACTAGGGCGGATATCCGCGACTTTTGCAATACAGATTCTGACAACTTCCTGTGTGCGACATTTTCCCGAGTCCCTGAGTGGAATGAATGGTACTGAATGGACAACAGATTAAACGCCATTATGTGGGGGCGCGGGGGAGGGGGGGGGATCTTCAGGTTTGTGTGGGAATGACTGGGTGTTTTCTTTCCAATTCAATGATTCTGGCCCAGGCCCGAGTTTTCCGATTTCCGGACGACAGAGTAACTACCTCAGCTTCCTGCCCTCTCACTATCTCTCAATGCGGATTGAATACTAACTATCAAATGTTCGTCTTAGTTTGGAATGTTGTCATAGTTTTATGCTTCTAGTGTAAATTCTGGTGTCAATCCAAGACAACAGGAAATTATAATGCGGCCAATTGTGATATGTGACCAAACTTTCAGCTAAAGACCAAGCAGCATTTTTTTCCCATTATGCAACTGAATATTTAATCAATTCAATCTGTTAAACAGGATTGAATTGGAGAAATTCCTAGTTGCATTATTAGAAATATTTGAGGGTTAAAATTTTAATATTTTGACCTCAGTGTATTGGGGTTTCAGAATTACATTTCTTCTTTAACCCTTTACCCAGCTCAGACGATATCAAAAATTTATTAATTTAAATATCATTTGTTTTAATTTTTCCAAAAATTTCAACAAAACCATATCATGTGACCCCTCGTTGGAACGAGCTCGTTCCAACGAGGGATCACATGATATATTTTTTGGAAAAATAATATTTTTTTCAACTGCTGAATTTGCATATTACGCGGGCGGATGCGGGCGATTCGTTGGGTAAAGGGGTAATGCTACCCCAACATGTGGCTCGCAGGTCCATCCTTATGTGGAAGGTTTTCTCTTCGACATGCAATGTTTTTCCTGTTTTGTTTTTCTTTTTGCCTTCTTCAGTTGTAATACGCTTGAAACTTGCGATGCATTAAGAATGTTTTGGAGAATCCAAATAGAAAAAGTAAGCGCACATATGCTGAGTGACGGGCAAGTAATACATCATATTAAATCCATAGCTAGTCCTTCTTCTGTCTCTTCGCCAACTAGCGATTTGTTTCCTGGTTTGCCCTGAACCATCTGTTCGCGTACGTGACTGAGAGTTCAGGTACACCGTAAGGCCTAGCCGTCTCCATACTGTTAACTAGTTCAAATAGCATATGCACTACAGTGCGGCCGCCATGGGTTGGTCACTTTCCACTGGTGGGCAATATTTCCACGAACGCAATAATATTAGATTCCAAACACAAAGTATAGCAATAATCATCAAAAATTTAATTAATTGATATCACGGCTCATGCGGGGATTACGACCAGTCCACGGCGACTGTACTGTATCTGTCGTCTTTTATGGGCACTGCATTTGACACAAATGATTATGACCAATAAATACATATTATCGCTACAGAGAAGTGATCTATCTGGGTCATAGTATCACGTCGAGTTGAGAAGGTCAGATCGCCGGTTCCGGCGATCTTACCTCCTCAACGAAACGTGATGCGACGCTCCAGAAAACTTCACTGTAACGATAAAAGGTTTATTATGTGACTTATACTTCAACACCGCATGCCAACGCTAGTATTAACATTCACCCAACGTGTTTTGGTAAATGGGATTGAAGTAAAAAAGAACTATTTTTGTTTACACTTATTTTTGTAACAGGTACATACTTCCGGTGAATCCCCTGGAGCGCCTGAATACGTAACAAAATGAACAGTCAACTTTCAGTCAACTCGGACCGCAGTCAGAGCTCACCCATTCCAGCTCGGAGTAAAGTACTTCTGCAACCGGAACAGCTAATTATGCGTATTCGAACGCACGCGTAAACAGTCCGTCATACTCTAGTGATACGGACTCGGATTCCACATTGTGGATTTTCCGGAGACCAGGAAAAGATCGTCAAACAGTAGTGATATTTATCAGTTAAATTACATAGTCATATTAATATATTTACTGCAGGAAGGGTTAACACGCCTTCTGAGTGTGTCGGGTGGTCTTGTGGCAAATATGTTTGTTTGGTTTAGGGTATTGACAAGTGAGCGTTTAGCGGAGTTCAGGTTGATTAATGAAATGTTGTTACCCGTGCGTGGTTATTGTTTGTCACAATACTGGCTGCATGTCGTGGTCTGGTCATTCGACGCTGAGCCTTCGTGTAACCTGTCGTTCTGTTTGTGCCCACCCACCCAATCCCATTTTTGCGCTACTAAGAGGTTAAGTCCTTATGGCTGTGTATCTTCGGTCAGGTTGATGCTGCATGTGTAATATTGACGTCAACACATCTGTACATGTATGCGTAATGTTTGTGTTCACAATAAATAAATACGGGCGCTTATACGGCGAGGCTACTCTCGTGCGAGCGCCTTCGTAGTTGCAAGACGTGTTTTCTCTTGTATGTGGTAAATATTTTATGTTCGGTTGAGGGAGCGTATTAGAACATAATAAAACATATCACCGTACACCTTTTTCGTTACGATTGTATTTGTGCAATATCAAAGCATTACATAATTTGATATATCATTCCCTTAATCGGTCAATAATGTTACAACAATAGCCTGGCATCGAGTACAAATAGTATTATAAATAGCATAAAAATAAAATAATTGCATGTTATATTTTGACGATACACCAAACAATCGACTAGAATCGTTTTAAGATAACACCTGCTGCATGTTATTATGGAAAGCTATTATACCTGGTGGTGTTCAACTACGTGCCGATTGACGTGAAATATTGACCAATCGTTCATGATGCTGGAAATAAAACAGATTCACAGTCAGCCTTCTCGCTTCTATTTACGATCAAATATTTTAATGCGTGCACCCCTCTGACTGGACATGGTAACAAATGTACTTCAGCACGCAACACTGTAGCACAGTAAATTTAGTAAGGTCAGTTGCATGCATAAATAAAAGCGTACTTTACTATCAGCTTCAGTGTTCTGAATATGTGTTTACCGTCTTTTTTCATTAAATTTTTGTACAATACAGTTGCCGTGGACTTGACGTAATCGGGCAGTTTAACAGGTAATAAAAATCATCATAAACAAAATTTTAATTAATGAAGCACCGGGTCGTACCGGTGCATCATAAATTAAATGTGTGATGATTATTCATATAAGTAGTGTTTGGGATCTAATATTTTTGCGTCCGTGGAAATATTGCCCGCCCGTTGAATGTGACCACTCCACGGCTGCTGTACTGTATGCGCGTTCTTTTTTCTCAAACGCTCTGGGTTTTTGAACTCGGTAAACCTCTTGTTGTGAATATGCCAGTGATGTGTCTTGACAGTTAAAACTAGAAGTCATGTCACGAACTGTGCGCTTATCTAGGCTTAATTATACCCCTGCTTCGAAGAAGTGGGGGCTATATAGGAATCGCCCTGTCCGTCCGTACGTACGTACGTCCGTCCGTCCGTACGTCCGTCCGTACGTCTTTCCGTCCGAACAAATTCTTGTGTGCGCAACTCCTCCTACATTAAAGAACTGATTTTGAAGAAACCTTTCAAACATCATCACTACTAAGTGAACATGCACATATTCCAAAATTTTTGATCTGCGACAATTTTAACCAGGTTATCTCTCTTGAACTTTGATTTAATATGGGTTTCTACATGAAATTCTTGTGTGCGCAACTCCTCCTACATCAATTTCCTTATGGCCTTCGCCTACATGATCAGAAGTGCATTCCTCTAAAAACCCAAAGCGGGGGTATTAATCACCTTCAGTGATAGTTCTAGTTGGGCGTAGGAATTGCGCGCAATTGTCATATCGAATGCCACCCAAAGCACGGCAGGTTCTCCTGGTTACTCATAGAAAACACGGGCAATGTTTCTGCCAATAGACCTCCGGGTTACCCGGAGGTGCATTGGCTGAAACATTGCTTGTGCACAGGTCATATGTACAGAATTTGATAGCGTAGATTAACGCGCAGATCGACGTCCTATTTGCGCGCATTTCATGACATGACTTCTAGTTTTAACTGTAGGTACGTTCCATGTCTCGCTAGTTGCTTCAGGCTCCTGTGTAATTTATTCGATTGTTAACAAGCCTCTCGCTCTACTTTACTGTAAACACAAAAAACGGTCTTTTTGCGATCAGATCGCGACCAGAACGCGATTTGAACGCATCTCACTTGCACCAGTGGAACGAGATTCTGAATTAAATTATGTGAAATAAAAACCACGCCAAGCAGAACAAAAGAAAATAGCACCCCAGGTTCAAGGCTATCGCATTTCTTTCTCGAAAAATTCAAATCTACAGTGCTCCAGGGTTGACTGGGTTGCGATCCGGACAAAATCGTTTTGTCCACGTATCTTATCACATTACTAGAAGTTGCCTCAGTGGACTTAAACTTGAAAACCTCAATATGTCAAATAGTTATATTCCTCGTGGAATACAGTTTGTGGATAGTGTACGTACCTCCTGTATTCCACCCTGGCAATAACCTTTCACCTTGTAAAAAGGCAGCCTTTTCAGCGAATGAACGACCGGGTTCGACGGAGTGCCTATTGGGAGAAACTTAGCTCGCGAGTCCTTTGTCTTCTCTCAAAATTGAAGTTATTTAGAGCGCTGTAGAAAATTACTGTTACAAACACGGAAAAGCAAAGCAGGAATTAACAAGTTGAATGTGTTCGTTCTGAAAAAAGACATTGCACTGCAGCGTATGGACACTTCTCTATTAGTTTTCATATGATGAAACTTTGGGTAGTGACAGTCATCACCGTAAAACGTACAATGCAGTCGCCGTTGACTGGTCATAATCCACGCGTGGTTAGTGATGTCCATTTTTTTTTTGTCTTACAAACATAGGTTATGACCCCTCATTGGAACGAGCTCGTCGAGCTCGTTCCAACTAGGGGTCATAACCTATGTTTTTGAGACAAACAATGAAATAATAATAAAAATTAATTGGCGATTTTTAGCTCTGACCATTTTTGGCCGTTACGTTCGGTAAAAGGTTAACGACACCTTTATCAGCTATGGTTATATCGTGTCTGACATTTTTACATTTGGAAGAAGCCGGAGTACCAGGAAAGATGTTCAGTTGAATTATTTCCTTTCTGTGTGTCAGTGTTTACATTATTTTTCGAAAATGGGCAGAGAAAGAAGCGGAGGAACCGGGGATGGCACAAGGGTGCTAGACCCCAACTTTTTCCAGAAAAACTTCAGAGAGCGAGAGTGGTTTGACGAAGAATTATCTGTACTAATATGCTTCAAAAACGTATTACCACCATCAGAGTATAACCGGATACTATAGTCATCACTGAATTAAATATTTGAATTAGAATTAGCCGCCTTGGAAATGATGCAGTCTCTAAAAATAAGCCACCTTGGGAAAATGTAATGTCTCAATAAACGTTTGAAACATACTATTGACATCTTGTATTATTGTTGAATATTCCAGATAAATAAAGAGGGTGATTTGATGACTTTTGGACCTACAAAATACAACTGACTTTTGGAGTGTTTTTGTTGGGAATTCTCTCAAAAATATGTGCACGTAACCGATACTTCCCTTCGTGTCAGTTTTTCTCTCTTGTTTGTTGAATGTAATCGGGTCAGAAAAACTTGGCTGAGGGGCTATACTTGAAAACGATATTTGAATGCTAAAATTAAAGTGATGGGATCATTTTTTTCGTCTGAACGTTGTAATGGTCGCCCATGGAAAAATATTTAGTTCGGTGATACCTATAGGAAATATGTCTGTGCTTCCAAACCAGATTCAAATATTATTTTTGTGAGATTATTTCACATTTAAATGTTCATTGGGGGGCGGGGGAGGCACACACCTTGCAAAACTGTTTTATTGTTTTGAAAAGTTACATTTTTGCCACTGTCAGCAATAAGTGCTATATATTGCCAAAACTAAGGCTGTTAATGCAAACAAATTCGCATCTTGAGCAAATAATGTATTCCTCAGAAGCACGCTATAACCTCTGGCAACTGCTCACTAACAGTCTACTTTACCCAAGTAACATATTTATTTAAACCATGGTTCTCCATCATAGTACTAGGGACGGTGGGGGTCCAGTCTTCCAACCCTCTCCCAAATCACCATTCAAACACGTTTTGTCCACGTATCTTATCACATTACTAGAAGTTGCCTCAGTGGACTTAAACTTGAAAACCTCAATATGTCAAATAGTTGTATTCCTCGTGGAATACAGTTTGTGGATAGTGTACGTACCTCCTGTATTCCACCCTGGCAATAACCTTTCACCTTGTAAAAAGGCAGCCTTTTCAGCGAATGAACGACCGGGTTCGACGGAGTGCCTATTGGGAGAATCTTAGCTCGCGAGTCCTTTGTCTTCTCTCAAAATTGAAGTTATTTAGAGCGCTGTAGAAAATTACTGTTACAAACACGGAAAAGCAAAGCAGGAATTAACAAGTTGAATGTGTTCGTTCTGAAAAAAGACATTGCACTGCAGCGTATGGACACTTCTCTATTAGTTTTCATATGATGAAACTTTGGGTAGTGACAGTCATCACCGTAAAACGTACAATGCAGTCGCCGTTGACTGGTCATAATCCACGCGTGGTTAGTGATGTCCATTCATGTTTTTACCAGATAATGAAAATCATCATCAGCAAAATTTTAATTAATGAAGCACCTGATTGTACCCAGTGCTTCATTAATTAAATTTGTGATGATTATTCCTATTATCAGTGTATGGAATCTAATTTTATTGCGTCCGTGGAGATATTGCCCACCCGAGGAAAGTGACCCGTCCACGGCGGCCGTACTGTAGGTTGATGTAACGGCAATTGGTTGCCAGTACTTCCGTCGCAATTTTAACGGTAATTGTTTACAGTGTGGCAAGTCAACTCTGTGAATGTCTTAACCCTTTTGACTACTGTTATCGTGACGTTTTAACGTCACGAAGAATCATGTTTTTGGGGACGTCAAACGCAATCGCTAGCCCTTTGGACCCTGGTGGTATCTTCCATATCAGTTCAATGACAGCAATAGGAAGAGTCCATATTCATTATTTCGGGGTAGACCAATTAATATTTGCAACTTGCCGCCTTGTGGCTGCACGTTGAAAATATTGATTGGTCAACAATATACATGCACCTGGCATCCATCTTATTTAACGAATACGTGATGCGATGTTCCTGGACGAAAAAGCTGTCGCTCAGATTCAAAGTCGGAGTACGCAAAATTACGTACCGTAGTCGCAACGCATGGCAAATGTCGTCCGTAATATTACGTACCCTAGTCACAAAGGGTTAATCATATTTCATTCCTCTGTGCAATGTGTACGAATGTGATGCCTGTTTAGCGACTTGCAGGTAACGGCATGGTGATAGTGTGGATTTTGTGGATGATACAGTACGGTCGATGTGGACTGGCCACTTTCCACGGGTAGGCAGTATTTCCACGGACGCAATAATATTAGATTCCAAACGCTAATTATGGGAATAATTATCAAAAATTTAATTAATGAAGCACCGGGTTCTTCATTAATTAAAATTTTTCTGATAATGATTTTTATTACCTGGTAAACGCATGCACGGACATCAGCGCCCATGCCAGTCAACGGCGGCTGTACTGTACACATTTTCTCAGTTTTAAAATGGAAATGTTTCAGCGGTAAAAATGATTTTGTCCCCTCTGGCTAGATATTTTAACCAGATTGAAAATTTAAATTGCAAAGGCCTGTATAAACTAAACGGTTATCTACGGCTCAAAACGGCGTTGCTGTGGCCGACGACTCCTGGCGAGATCTCAGGATACCATCGAGTGCTGATCTTAATACACAGCACCGAATGTGCTGTAATATCAGTTGTGTTCGGGGGTGGGGGTGGATGAAGCAATCCAATCTGAGGCAGTAAATGTGAATGAAAATCTAAAATCTGCAGTCAAACTGGTATATAACTCGAACAATCGCAGTTGGTTAGACTCATCCCTTGACTATTTTGGCTCAAAAATGACTTGCCCGGATGTACTTCAGAACTGTAGGCACGATGGATTGGTTGGAAGCCGAGTTTTTAAATGATGAGAAGTTAAAGATGGCAATAAGCAATGGTTGGGTGGATTTACCCTTTACCCGTCCTAACCTTCAAAACTGGCCAGCGCTATTCTCAAAAATCTCCAATTAATTTTCATTATTTTTAAATTTTTTATCTCAAAAACATAGCTTGTGACCCCTCGTTGGAACGAGCACTTCGAGCTCGTTCCATCAAGGGGTTATAACCTATGTTTTTGAGACAAAAAATGAAAAAATTAGTTATTAAAGAATTTTTTTTTGAAAGTGTGATCTGCGTTTCATGTAAGGTAAAGTGTTAAGAAAGGAAGAAGCAAAATGAGAGTCGAAAGCGCAGATTCGTCGAAGTGGGAGAAGAGGAAACCTCGCACTTTGTGAATAGAATGAGAAACAATAAGACTAACAGAAAACTGTAACATTTTGTAATTCTTTGTGTTGGTTTATTACTTTGGTTAGTTTTATATCGGCCGAGATATCAGCCGCGGTAACTTCACATCAGCCTTCGACTTTCGATCTCAGACTGATCTGAATATGAAGTTGCCTCTGGCTGATATCGCGACTGATATGAAACAAACCAAGTGATATCCTCTAATTATTTGTTACATACGATTTTCTTTCCCACAATTGTCCATTATCAAGCTAGGCAGATATGACTTCAAACTTGCCTGATATGACGCCGATATCGGCAGATATGGACCAGGCTAGAGTTGTCCTAATTGATGCGTTACTAGGCAGGCGCAACCTATTTCTTTACAGCGAAATCGTTCGCTGTTATTCGTCGCACGCAATCCTGAGCATAACGGCGTAGTTTAAACTGAGTTTTTGTATGGGGGAATTACTGACGACAGCAAGTAAGGATTGTGTGAATGAAAAGAAGAAAGAAGAGAGTTGTACAGATACGTCAACGCAGACTAAGATTCAGAATCGTAAGCGTGGATTCGTCGAAGTGGGAGAAGAGATAGTTCAGCTATCCTAACGTCGGGGCTTCCCCGGGAAAGCCGGTACGTTCGGATAGCTGAACTAGGGGAAGAGGAAACTTCGGACTTGGTGAAAAGAATGAGAAACAATAACTCAGTCAGAAAACTGTAACAGATCTGAGAAAATTTTGTTCTTATTTGTTTTGTTTTAATAAGAAAAGAGGTAATTACTTGGTTAGTTTCATAACGGACGAGATATCAACCCTTGGTAACTTCATACCAACCTTCATACTTCGGTCTCAGGCTGGTGTGAAATTACAGACGGCTGATAGCTGATATCTGGGCCGATCTGAAACTAAAGAAGTAATATCCTCTAATGGTTATCTTTCAGATAGTAACAGTTCTTTCCGTAAACTTCATGGCGACATGCCCGGCATCTTGTTGGCAGTATTTACCATATATTGACGGTATTTTGCGCCGTGCACTGTACATGGTAACAGGAGAACACATTTGGAAGTTCGTTCGCTAGCGATTCCATACCCCAAATTTGCCTGCCACACAATGTGTTTTAGAACAATATACAAAGACCGTGCAGGCAATTCTTCAATTTGGGCATTTTCGTTTCCAGAATCAGTTCAGCGAGATGTGAATTAAATGTTTTTAATGTCACGTGGATCTGGTTAAAGTTTAATTTTGCAGGGCTTCAAGAGAACTGGTTACTTTCTTGGCCATTATTTAGCACAGACTAGGTAGAATCCAGCATCAATCATATTTATTAACACCCTTGATATTATTCAACACCGCAGATTGAAACTTAAAACATGTTCAGCCCTCTAAAATCAGGTTTTGATTCATTGATATTTCTGTTGGAGCATTTCAATCTGCAATCTCTCAGCATCACACAATTGGCATGTAATTATTTGTTACAAGATCTGATTCACCAACCACACCTTATGATGCATTATGAAGGAGCAGACGAAGAATGGAAAACATTGTACTTGTCACATATATAATATTCCAATCGCAGCTTATTTAAAATATACGCGTCATACACCGTTAACGAGCTACAAAGCACTATTCTTCCTGAATTTATCTGTTTAGTGCTATGATCGATTTGATAGGTCAAGGTCCAATACTATAAACCTTTTATAATTGTATTTTTCAGAATAGTATTTTCTTCCTGTGAATATAAGTGACTAGAGTGAACCATTAGGGATTCAAAAGATGTGACAATTTATCTAGTGGTAAAGTGTCACATCTTTCAACACTTTACCTAACTTAATCCACAGCTACGTCACTTTTCCTTTGTTCTGTTGATGTTTTATCGTACAAATATATCGGCATAATGTACTGTAAAAGGTGATAACCCCAGATATTTGTATCGTTTCAGATATTTGGACGGTACAAATATCTGGACAAAAGACCATTGTTTGTTGAGTTAAGTGAGATTGATTAACACAGAAAGACATTGTCGCGGGTGTTGCAAACATTGAAGAGAGGAAACTCTTCCAGTCCTGTTTATATCGCTTTATCGTTAATTTTCACACATTCAGAAAATATTTGATTCGCTCGGTTATGGGAGTGTACGTGCGGTGGTGGGGGGGGGGGGGGGGTTGTTTACAACAGGTGTGTAAGAAGCATTGTGCACTCGGAGGAACGGCCATAGAAGGGAACTAGCACACTGATATTTGTTATTGGTGGCCTACGAACCTCCGCGTCTGACATGGTGACCAAAGCTATTTTTGGAACTAAAACATTCTACTCTGAGAAAGAAAACGCATTGTTGCTACTTTTCTGACCAATTCACCAAACAGGTGAAAATTGTTTCGTCCCGGTGAAGAAACATGTTAACTCTTTTCCCAACTTAACGCCAATCACCACACAGCGCTATATCCATTACATCTTCATTAAACTGTTATTATTTTTTGAATTGTTGTCTTAGAAATATAGATTATGGTCCATCATTCGAACGACCTTATTGAGCTCGTTCCAATGAGGGGCAATAAGTTATGTTTTTAAGACAAAATTTGAGAATTAGTTTAAACATCTTCTAACCGCGTTCGTTGGGTAAAGGGTTAATTATTTTGTGAATTGTTTGCACTTTTTAGATAAATCATACGAGGTATCTTTGATCATACTTTAGGAGTAAACAGCATGTGTACCCCATTTCTTCCACTACCCAAGAGCATTGTAAGCCCGCCCCTCCCGACCCCTTCCACTCACAACCCTTAAATATTATTTTGGCATGGTATCTCTCTCTCTTCTACTGCCTGACTCAATAAAAAATCTTCACCGTCATCACCATTCCACATGATTCCACTCTTCAGATATCGAATATTTGTTAAAAATATGGGTTTAGAAATAGATACTTTAAAATTTGTGTGTACACAGTCATTAACTCGCGAATATTATTAAATTTGCAATTGGGATATCACATTGCTCACACAATCACTCGCACGGATGACGATGTGATGCGTGTTCAGTTTATATCAATCGTACTGTCACACTTACACTTAACATATCTATTGTACATTCAGTGGACGTTTCAGAGAAGTAACAATGAGATATATCCATTTAATTTTTTTTTTTGGCGGGGGGGGGGGGGAGGGGGGCGATAAGTAATTGTAAAACGCATTTTGACCATATTTTCACTTAAAATAAATTAAGCCAATTTTTTTTGGTTGACATTCCTTAAAAGGAAAGGGCTGTGGATTAAAATAGATATACCACACTTTTTGTGATGTATGGCGAGATAATTGTACAGTTTGCAGGTGTCCTGTGGTATTGGACGAGGCCGTAGTACAATTATCTCGCCATACATCACAAAAAGTGTGGTATATCTATTACGTAAGGGCCAAAACCGGCCAACGCTATTCTCAAAAATCCCCAATTAATTTTCATCATGTTTTTCATTTTTTGTCTCAAAAACATAGGTTATGACCCCTCATTGGAACGAGCTCGCCGAGCTCGTTCCAATGAGGGGTCATAACCTGTGTTTTTGAGACAAAAAATGAAAAAATTAGTTATTCAAGAATTTTTTTTGCATGTGTCGTCTGCTTTTCGTGTTAGGTAAAGGGTGGAAAATACACTTGTAAAAGGTTTATAGTATTGGTCCCAGCAGCATATCATCTGTAAAACGTCTATAATAACTCAATAACCTGGCGAGGGCGAGATGTTGTCCTGTGGCACTCTGATGAAAAGGGTCATGAACGTGTTTCATTTTATGTTTATATTTCATGTTTTATAGGCGAATGTACAAGCACTTAAACACATAGGTGGGATGCTGGACTGGTATCATCAACACTGAAGGGAGAGAGGAATCTTCTTATTTCCACTGCTACTACACATGTATCAGTTTGTAATGTTTACTCAGGTTATGGTGTCTGGCCGTTTGTAATTATACAGCTTGGTTTATTACTCGACGACATTCATGTTGATCCCCGTGGGAACCACGGGAAGTAAAGCCGTGTTTGTTTAATGTGGTAAATGGAGCTCTGTTTTACTGATAAAATAGGATCCACTCACCAAATGGACAACATGGATAGAAAGGATTGACAAAGCTTGACTTTATCTCCATATTGCGGTCACGATTAGCCATTGTGCAGAAATATGTGACCTTAAACATAAATAAATAATAAATAATAAATAATAAATAAATAAATTAAATAAATAAATAAATAAAAATAAATAAACCCTATACTTTACACTTATACAAAGTCATTTTATCTATGAAATTCCCTCAAAAGCCTGTAACCGTCTTTATAAATTACAAAAGCGATCAATACGAATCATAAACAACAACGAGTACAATGCTGACACTGACCCTCTTTTTATTAATGATAAAATACTAAAAATAAAGGATTTGTATACTTTACATGTTTCCTTATTTATGTTCGATTGGCAAAATGGAAACCTACCAAAGTCCTTTGCTGGCTTCTTTTCTGCTATAAATAATGACTATATGAATACACGCCAAACAGGGCTCATAGAACTAGAACCAAAGCGCTACACAACCTGCCTGCCTTTGCTTTTCCGAAACTGTGGAATGGATTAGATATATCCATCCAAAAAACAAGAAATAGGAAAGAGTTGAAGACTAACCTTAAAACAAAAAATGTTTCCACTTATTCAGATAATATTTCCTGTTCTAATCCCTACTGCCCGAATTGTGTCACTTCGTACGCCTTCGAACCATAAAAAAAGCCCAGAATGCAACCTATTTCCTTTCTTTTTTTCAGTTTCTGCCCACATGTAATAACATTAACTTTCCCAGAATATTTGAGTATTACAAGTAAATACAATACAAGGTGCCACAAAGTCTTCAATCTGTGCATGACTAGTCTTCAATAGGGACTTTTGTCTGAAATTTTCGTCCTTTCTGGTCTCCTGATTTGGTCTCAGCTGTTCCAAAACTATAAAGCCGTTATTCTCATAACAATCAACCGAGGAACGGAACAATTAACCGATATAATTTTAGAGACCATTTCAAGAGTACCATGCTGTAAATGATACTGACCACCTAACATTCGCATGTGCAAATGTCACGTTGTAACTCTGTCTGTTGGAGCTAAAACAGAAATAGCAATGTTGCCCTTCTATATCATTTTCTTCTTCGAGTTCCTTCCGCCATTCTGTAGTTTTCTCATTTCTGTCTGGGGGAAAGGCAATTATCTATGCGTATCTGAAATATTACTGTACACGAGAAACCTGTTATGGTGTAACCATTACGTATATATTTATCATGTTGTATTTTTGTATAGTGGTAAATAAACATATCATACCATATCAATAAATAAATAAATAATTCAGGTTGATCAGCATTCTGGTTGTTGGTAACATTCCCTGTGTGTTCCACATTTTTGAGCTTTGAAATAAATAAGATAAATAAACAGTGGGGTAAATTGTTATTTATTTTATGATTTAAACCAACAAACAGTACGTGTCTGGAACGGTACGGCCACCGTGGACTAGTCACTTTCCACGGGTGGGTAATATTTCCAGGGACTCAATGATATTAGATTCCAAATACAAATTATAGGAATAATTATCAAAAATTTAATTAATGAAGTACCGGGTAGAACCCGGTGCTTCATTAATTAAAATTTCGCTGCTGCAGATTTTTATTACCTGGCAAACGCATTCGTGGACATCACTCCTCGCACGTGGATTTCGACCAGTCCACGACGGCTGTACTGCACTCTAAATCATGTACAAACAATGCAGTAAGACCGAAAGATGGAAATATAGCTGGAGCTCATGTATTACCCACATTTGGCTAACTTGAATACCCGGATACTGCGAATTGCATAGTCGGTCCCACGAACTTCGACTTAACGAGCCTCAACTGTATGTTGTTTTCTGTCTAGAATACACGACTGTATTGGAGTATTTAACTGTATAAAAATTACTTTAAAATTCCTTTTCCGTAGCTCCGTTTGTAATAATGAAATGCTCCACAACCCCAGTATCCGACTGATACACTAGACCTTTTTTTGTCCTTTCACATCTACCCTTTCCATATAAAGACGACGCGAAAAATAAAAAGTCGCATTTTCCCTTAATTGGTTTTGTTGCCGATGGCATGATGACGATCAATATCTTAAAATCGTTGGAAGGACAATCGATATTCGCTAAATTGCATAACGAAGAAATGGCACTTGTGGCTCGTTGTTGACAAGAGATAACAGAGTGATGAGGTTTCTTTTATCATTTACCTACTTTTGTGTCACAACGCAATTTGCCAGTTTGAATGGCCGTGTGAAGTGTTCTGTGTCAACCCGAATCAATAGAGAGATATATCTGCCGATTTTGTAAAAATATTTCGATCGCTGTAACTTTCGTCTCCTTTGCACCCCTAGTTTGTCGATAAAAGGGAAGACAGGTGGTTAAATTTCTTTCTTTGTTGATTTAAGTTTAACCCTTTACCTGAATGAAAAGCAGACGACACTTGCAACAAAAAATGCTTGAATAACTAATTTTTTTCATTTTTTTTTTTTTGTCTTACAAACATAGGTTATGACCCCTCATTGGAACGAGCTCGACGAGCTCGTTGCAACTAGGGGTCATAACCTATGTTTTTGAGACAAACAATGAAATAATAATAAAAATTAATTGGCGAGTTTTAGCTCTGACCATTTTTGGCCGTTACGTTCGGTAAAGGGTTAACGACACCTTTATCAGCTATGGTTATATCGTGTCTGACATGTTTACATTTGGAAGAAGCCGGAGTACCAGGAAAGATGTTCAGTTGAATTATTTCCTTTCTGTGTGTCAGTGTTTACATTATTTTTCGAAAATGGGCAGAGAAAGAAGCGGAGGAACCGGGTATGGCACAAGGGTGCTAGACCCCAACTTTTTCCAGAAAAACTTCAGAGAGCGAGAGTGGTTTGACGAAGAATTATCTGTACTAATATGCTTCAAAAACGTATTACCACCATCAGAGTATAACAGGATACTATAGTCATCACTGAATTAAATATTTGAATTAGAATTAGCCGCCTTGGAAATGATGCAGTCTCTAAAAATAAGCCACCTTGGGAAAATGTAATGTTTCAATAAACGTTTGAAACATACTATTGACATCTTGTATTATTGTTGAATATTCCAGATAAATAAAGAGGGTGATTTGATGACTTTTGGACCTACAAAATACAACTGACTTTTGGAGTGTTTTTGTTGGGAATTCTCTCAAAAATATGTGCACGTAACCGATACTTCCCTTCGTGTCAGTTTTTCTCTCTTGTTTGTTGAATGTAATCGGGTCAGAAAAACTTGGCTGAGGGGCTATACTTGAAAACGATATTTGAATGCTAAAATTAAAGTGATGGGATCATTTTTTTCGTCTGAACGTTGTAATGGTCGCCCATGGAAAAATATTTAGTTCGGTGATACCTATAGGAAATATGTCTGTGCTTCCAAACCAGATTCAAATATTATTTTTGTGAGATTATTTCACATTTAAATGTTCTTTGGGGGACGGGGGAGGCACACACCTTGCAAAACTGTTTTATTGTTTTGAAAAGTTACATTTTTGCCACTGTCAGCAATAAGTGCTATATATTGCCAAAACTAAGGCTGTTAATGCAAACAAATTCGCATCTTGAGCAAATAATGTATTCCTCAGAAGCACGCTATAACCTCTGGCAACTGCTCACTAACAGTCTACTTTACCCAAGTAACATATTTATTTAAACCATGGTTCTCCATCATAGTACTAGGGACGGTGGGGGTCCAGTCTTCCAACCCTCTCCCAAATCACCATTCAAACACAGCCAGAAAACCTATACTGCACTTCTATTCACTGGTATTTAAACGTTTTTCTCTTCCATATTATGCTCGTTAAAATGTCAGAAAACAATTCCTTCATTGAAAGAGTATTTTGGAACACAAATTTTGGGAGGGGAGCTACAATGGAAAAAATAACATAATAAAGTGACAAATGTGAATAAATGGCATTTGTGCATAGCTTCCAATATAGTAGTCTAGTACTACTGTTGTCATGGTTCCAATGTTACAGCACAAATTTACAGTGACAGCCATGAAATATTGCTCTCTCCTTGAAGCAAGTCCCCTTCCCACTATACTGAACCCTTCTGCTGATAAACATTTGGAAAGACTGTACAGCATGTTTTGGGAGGCTGAAGTTAATAGTATACACTTTCAGTTTCTTATGATTTACTTTGTGACTGCAGCACTCATGGTCCACAGAGTTTTTTTTTTATTTGACAATCTTGGCCTGGCTCTTCTTACTATATGTTTCATTGTAGGTCAGTGAGTACGCTTGTGCAGCCTTCCGAAATGTGTGACTGCAAGTCTATCTGTCTGTCTCTATATCAGAAAAAGGCGTTTATTTGATTTTCATTTGCCTGGCTCTACATTTTCAATAATTGGCAGCTGACTATTTCCCCCCCCCCCCCCCCACGCCACATACAAAGATATTAAACATCAAAGCCCACTATATTCTTGAAGCACATATCTGATTCATCCTCTTTGAAAACATTTTTTCTACAATTTCTGTATTTTCGTCAGAATGTGTTCGGATTAAAACAAAAGTTGTGAATGTGCACTTATGGGTACTTCCAGCACAAGCATAATTCTATAGAATCTATATTTGATGGTTTTAGGCATTTTAACAGTGTTATGAGATACCACAGTAGCAATACTGGACATTCTGTTGTAAAAAATCAGTTTTATGTTCTGTCAGATGGCTTCATTTAGCTTTGCAGATGGCTACTTGTTTGCACTCTGGGAACTATATGTCATTCGCTGAATTCTTCTCAAAATAAAATAGTTTCTTTATTTAATTTTATTTGTTTTACAAGGATTGGCGAACAAGTTATGCAACTTATATTAACGCCTCTCCTTGACTCCTTGGCCCAATGGCGCAGGTGTGTAGGATGACCTTCGTAGCAGCAACTTCGGGGCCTCGCTCTTCTATAATACTACTAAGGGATCTTTTGCCTGCACTGGGTGTGTCTCTCTCCGCACAGAGGATAGCCATGTTACGTCCCCACCCGGTAGGACGTTACGCTGTGACAGCATCAACCCCACATTTGATGCTGACAGAGAATGTTCGGACACTTCTAGAACTTGGGATCGATCCCCGGACCTCTGGCATGAGAGATCAGCGCACTTGTCCACCCGGCCACCACTCTTCGCAGTTGAAGGCGGCAACTTATTGTCACTAGTATAAGCATCGAATTGGACCTATTTTGTCCTTTCAGACTGGTATGCAAAGGACTTTATGTGAAGAAACATTTAGAATTTAATAATTAAGAAAATATAGAATGCAGCGAAAAGTAAGGTGTGGGTATTAACAATTTAATCAATTTGCCTATTTGGCCTATAGAGAGTTAAAGTACCCCTGAACCTTCCTGTAGGGCCAAAACGTATGCACGCATTTTGCTGTAAATAAGTAATATTGAAAATCCTGGTACCATTCAGGAACTCTGGCTTATGGGGGTAAAAGATCACAGTTTTAAAATTATATTCGTTATGAATATTACAATTTATTACACATCCATTAAACTTTAAACCCTTGTATTTAATGGAATCGCCGCTATGACATAAATGTTTCTGTATTCAACCGGTGATGTACAAGCCGGAACTTTTTCCCAGCGCCGTTTGTACGTGTTCGTTTCCCGTCAAGTCATTAGTTATGCTTCGAAAAGTTTCCAAATTTCGTTATACAGGTATCGATCGTCTGTCGCGTAGTGTGAAAATGAAAACGTACAAAGCAAAATAAAGACGGTTCACAGAAAAAATTAGTAAACCAAAAATGATATTAAAAAAAACAATCATTTCCAACCACAACATTAACCCAGTACTGTGGGTGTCTCGTCTGCGGGGCCCTCTATAGAAATTGGTCAACTTCATTTCGATAAATCTTCGGACATCCCGATATGCTTCGAAATTCTTTTAAAAAAGTTTCTCCTAGCTGTTTTACAAATCTGCCCAAATGTTTACTTATATTTTTACTTACAGTAATAGCCACCAAATAGTTAGGCGTGAAAGAGCGATGCGAATTTCGACAAACACGCCCAATAGAAAAGATAACGAATGTAATTTAGACTGTTCCTAAAACAAGGTTGTTTTGATTTTTTACCGACCTATTTAGTTTACACAATATTTTATTCAAGATAATGTTATATGTATACAGTATAATAGATTAATAATAATAATAAAAAAACAGTTTTGCTTGCAGTATACGAGATAACAGCAACAGTGATAATCAAATCGGTAGACAAACTAGTATTCGACAGGAAGCCTTTAGTGACTGTTTTACTGTGTCTCATTTAAAATTGTATCACGCTTGTCATGGTGGGTTTATTTTCGTAAACTAGGTCCTTGCGAATCCCAAATTGCGGGTCGAATCGAGGAGATACGTGATAGGATTTTGTAACATCTCGACGATTGGAAAATTGCCTAATCAGCGGGACATGAATCGAAACGAATCGCAGGGACGTTTTTTGAAGCTTTGGGGAGCCCCTCAGTACATTCGTCGTGGATTAGGCGTAATCCATACATGGGCAGGGATGTCCACGCATGCTTTTACCAGGTAATGAAAATCATCATCAGCAAAATTTTAATTAATGAAGCACCGGGTTGTACCCGGTGCTTCATTAATTAAAGTTTTGATGATTATACCTATAATTAGTGTTTGGAATCAAATATTATTGCGTCCGTGAAAGTATTGTTCGCCCTTGGAAAGTGACCAGACCACGGCAGCCGTACTGTAATAAAACGTAGATGAACATTTACATGAGGGAATACCAAAACTGATTCAAAAGTGAACAACGCCATGGCGAAATCATTATATTTCAGTTTTACTCGTAAGTAGTTTTGGTACCCATTCATGTGAAAAACTTTTACATGCTGTATATATGTGTACATATAACATTTTTGTTGTATATCCCCGGAATGATAATTTAAAGTGTCAATATGCTCAAGATTTCACGTGCTCGTATTTTGCTTTATGAATATTTCTACAGCTTATTGGAACACGTCGGAAGACAATTCCAATAAGTGGTACATGTAGATAAATAAGTATAATTTATCTCACGTGACTTTCCGTTCCTCTGATTGGCTGAGATGCACTGTACAATTTCCAACCGTTTCACCAATCGAGAGTTTTAAAAATAAACGTGCACGAGTTCCGTGCACTATAAATCTTTTTATTAAAAATAGTCATGGAACATTCTAGGACGTTCGACTGGCGGAACACAACTCGACCTTACAAGAGATTTTTTCCACAATTTTGTTTCGTCACTTCAAGAAAGAAAATGCCCGTCTTGAGCAAGATTCCTGACAATAAGAAGTGTCTCTAAGGTCACAACCCCGACGGGCACTATTTTCTCCAGTTTGTTCGATATCTACACATTATTATGGCCATGTGCATTTCCTGTAATTTGTATCAGATTAATTTTTAGCTCACCAACTTTAGTTGTGTGAGCTTATGGCATGGCTCGATCGGTCGGCGTCACCGTCGGCGTCGGCGTCAGCGTACGTGTCCAATACTGTTAAGGTTTCTGTTTAGGTCACTTACTCGCCCTATTTCCATATCATGGCCTTTATAATGCTGCTATATGATGATTATTATCATTCTACCATGATTTAACCCCTCATACCCTGCATTTTAAACATTTTTTTTTCTTGACATTTTTAGTTGCGTTTAGTTTTCTGTTTAGCTCAGAATTTCATGTTTAACTAAGTGTTTAGGTCAGCTGCTGTGCTCCTGCTCTTCTCATGGCACTTCTATTCATCATACATGTTCCTCAGTATCATTGTGCCATGATTAACCCCTCGTACTCTGCATTTTAATCATTTTTCTTGGCATTTTTAGTTGCGTTTAGTTTTCTGTTTAGCTCAGACTTTCATGTCTAACTTAGTGTTTAGCTCACCTGCTGCGTTCCTTCTCTTCCCATGGTGCTTATATTCATCACACATCTTCTTCATTGTCATTCGACCATGGTTTAACCCTTAATGAGTGAATTTCTTAAAAATTTTCTTCCAATTTTGAACGTTTAGTGTTCTGTTTAGCTCAGATTTTCATGTTTAACTTAGTGTTTAGGTCAGCTGCTGTGCTCCTTCTCTTCCCATGGCACTTTATATTCATCATACATGTTCCTCAGTATCATTGTTCTATGATTAACCCCTCATACTTTGCATTTTAAACATTTTTCTTGACATTTTTAGTTGCGTTTAGTTTTCTGTTTAGCTCAGAATTTCATGTTTAACTTAGTGTTTAGCTCACCTGCTGTGTTCCTTCTCTTCCCATGGTGCTTATATTCATCATACATCTTCTTCATTATCATTCTACCATGGTTCAACCCTTGTCCAGTGAATTTCTTAAAATTGTTCTTCCAATTTTGAACGTTTAGTTTTCTGTTTAGCTCACACTTCGACATTTTCAGTGGGTTAAATTTTTTGTTTACATCGACTGCTGACACCCTTTTCATCCCATGACCTTTATAATGCTTATTATCATTCTACCACTATTTAACCCTCACCCAGTGTGTTTTAAACCTTTTTTACCATTTTTAGTTACGTTTACTTTTCTGTATACCTCAGAATGTCATATTTAAGTTTGTGTTTAGGTCAGCTGCTGTTTTCCTTCTCTTCCCATGCTACTTACATTCCATCATACATGGTCCTCATTATCATTCTAGCATCATTTAACCCTTGTCCAGTGAATTTCTTCAAATTTTTCATCCCATTTTTAATGTTAAGTTTCCTGTTTACCTCACACTTAAACATTTGCATTTGCAGTGTGTTAACGTTTTTGTTTAGGTCAGCTGCCGACACCCTTTTTCATCCCATGGCCTTTATATTGCTTCCAGGTGGTGCTTATTATCATTCTACCTTTATTTCATTCTTACCCAGTGCATTTTAAACTTTTTTCTTAACATTGTTTAGTTGCGTTTACTTTTCTGTTTAGCTCAGAATTTCATGTTTAACTTAGTGTTTAGGTCACCTGCTGTGTTCCTTCTCTTCCCATGGTGCTTATATTCCTCATATATGTTCTTCATTATCGTTGTACCATGGTTTCACCCTTGTCCATTGAATTTCAATTCAAATTTCTCTTCAACTTTTGAACGTTAAGTTTTCTGTTTAGCTCACATTTAGACATTTTCAGTGTGTTAACGTTTCTATTCATGGCAGCAGCCGACACCCTTTTCATCCTATGGCCTTTATATTGCTTCTATATGGTGCTTATTATCATTCTACCGCTATTTAACCCTCATCCTATGTGTTTTAAACCATACTCTTAACTTTTTTATTTATTTTTTTACTTACGTTTAGTTTTCTGTTTAGCTCAGAATTTCATGTTTAACTTAGTGTTTATGTCAGTTTCTGTGTTTTAGTTTTACGAGGTTATGTTTATAGGTCAGCTTTGTCGCATGTTATGAGCTTGTTTGATACAGTTCTTGTGTTTGCCAAAGTTACTATCAAAGAGGAATGTTGGTGTGCTATAGGGCATTGGCGTCCTTCTTGTTACAATTGGATCGCAACGAGCCCTTCAGGGCGATCCGATTGTAAACCCGACCGATGGTAATCCCATCAACCCGGTGTGACAGGAATGATAGTCCGTAGGAAAATTAGTCCCTCTGGACTATTATTCCGCGGAATTATAGTCCTAGGTCTAACATTTCTAGGAATAGTAGTCCGCCGGACTACTATTCCTAGAAATGTTAGACCTAGGACTATAATTCCGCGGAATAATAGTCCAGAGGGACTAACGTTCCTACGGACTATCATTCCTGTCACACCGGCATGAATAAATAAAGTCCGATTGTATTTTACATTGTGTCGCCTGCTCGTCCATTGCCAATTATTTCTTTACACACAAAATGCGTATATGCCGTTTTGAACATGTTAATCGCGCAGACCCATAACATTTTAACTGAACATACCTTTAGTTGGATTTGTCTATTTGTAGATAAGTAAATAGAGGTCCTATTTGGCATACGGTCAAGGAACTGAACGGTATAATTTGTTCGTATCATTATTTTATCACTTTCTTGTTTCAGATATGAGTAACTATCAGTGTTACCAAATACAAACAGAATTACGATTACGTAATATAAGCTTCTCGAGAATTTCTGGTCTAATTTTTTCGGTCCACTTTCCTACCGGAAAACTGATGACTCTCACTTGTGGAAAAAGAAATGCCAGAACATAGGATCTCAGATGTTATTTTCTTTCGGACTAAGTTTCTCGATATTTTATTTATGAAATCTCAAAACACCGGTGCAAATAACTGCATCGTGTTCAGATCGCGGTCTGATCGAGAAAAATGAAACATTCGGTACCCCCCCCCCCCACCCCCCTGTGTAGTGATCCGTTGTATTGACCTGTGCGAGTCACACGTAACGAGAAAGACGAATCCATTCTGCATTTGAAGGGAAGTTCAGCACCAATTTAATCCTACAGCTCCATACAGAGGTAGATTAAAATTATCGTCTGCTCGTTTTACATTGTGTCGTCTGCTTTATCCATCACAATTTGAAGTTGACTGCAAAAATCTGTTTCTCCCACAAAAACTTATATATGTATTTTTCCCCATCTTTCAGTTTAAACTGGTTTGAAATTGGTCAAAATTTGGAATTTCTGAAACTATATTTTAAAGCATAATAGTATTGCATATATGTGATAGTGCGGTGTTTACAGGAAATGGAATCTGTCTGATACGGAATCGGTACAAGGTGGGGAGGGGAGGGGTGTTACAAATGTTTTTTTCGAGTT
Organism: Pictodentalium vernedei; assembly: GCA_031216915.1. Taxonomy (NCBI): domain Eukaryota; kingdom Metazoa; phylum Mollusca; class Scaphopoda; order Dentaliida; family Dentaliidae; genus Pictodentalium; species Pictodentalium vernedei. The sequence continues at coordinate 315,245,423 of CM062297.1, forward strand.
TTGGGGCGCAAATTAAGTTGATTGTTAGATAAAATATAATAACCAATGCACGGTGTGTTGTTGCCAAAATTGTGTCCGTGGAGGAAGAATATTACATGCGACTGGTGTCTTCTTTGAGGATCGATGTTTTAACACAGTCAACTCCAAGCCGTTCAATACTTGTAATATATAAATGATGACTCTAATGTCTTTAGTCGGGGAGATATCAAATAAAAGCGAGGTGCAGTAAGCACTAGCTTGCAGCATTCGAGCAATTCCATCAGAAGATACGGCCTTACTGCACTTACACAGTCAGAGAGAAAAGCACCAAAATCAACAACTTGTTGAATCTCGGGATTCTTAGAATGGATCAACTCTCATGTAGAATAGGATAAACTTATATTCAGCTATTAATCCCACCAACCCGGCATGAATAAATATTTATTTTAAGGCAAGTAAGGCCATCAACGAGCAGAGAATCAACAATACCATAACCCTGTAAACTCTGGCGCCCTGGAATACTGTCCACGACGAGATAGACGAATCCATTCTGCAATTGGAGGGAAGTTCAGTACTAATTTAATCCTGCAGCTCCGTAGAGAGGTAGGATAAAATTACAACTGATCGCCAAGTCCGATTTTGTTTTACATTGTGTCGTCTGCTCGTCCATTGCTAACTATTTCTTCACACAAAAGTGCATACATACCGCTTTGAACATGTTAATCCCGCAGACCCATTACATTTTAACTGAACATACCTTTAGTTGGATTTGTCTATTTATAGATTAGTAAATGGAGGTCCTATTCGGCACCATACGGTCAAGGAATTGAACGGTATAATTTGTTCGTATCGTTATTTTATCATTTTCTTGTTTCAAATGGTGAGTAACTATTCTTTGGAAACTATCAGTGTTACTAAATACAAACAGAATTGCGATTACTAAATCTTTCCAAGAATTTCTGGTCTAATTTTTTTGCTCCACTTTCCTACCGGAAAACTGATGAATCTCACTTGTGGAAAAAGAAATGCCAGAACATAGGATCTCAGATGTTATTTTCTGTCGCTTATCTTGATTCGGTCTAAGTTTCTCAATATTTTATTTATGAAGTCTCAATACACTGGTGCAAATAACTGTATCGCGTCCAGATCGTGATCTGATCGAGAAAAATGCCACTTTCGGTATCCTTTCTGTGTTGTGATCCGTTGTATTTCCCTGTGCAAGTCACAAGTCACGAGATAGACGAATCAATTCTGCATTTGGAGGGAAGTTCAGTACTAATTTAATCCTACAGCTCTGTAGAGAGGTAGGATAAAATTATTATTGATCACCAAGTCCGATTTTGTTTTACATTGTGTCGTCTGCTCGTTTTACGTTGTGTCGTCTGCTTTATCCATCGCACTTTGAAGATGACTGGAAAAAAACTGTTTCTCCCACAAAAACCTATAAATGTATTTTTGTCTTTTCAAATCATAGCTTGTAGTTTTCTACTGGGACGAGATTGTCAGTCGCCTTCCAATGATGATTCATAACCTGTGGTGCGAATGGAAATAAATTTGGAACAGGTATTTTTTTGTATATTGTGATTTTTAGGTTTCTAATTGCTACTACTGAAACAGTTAACCTTTATCATCGGTTCACAACCGGTTACCGACCTAACAGGTTGAAAGATAAAGAGCAGCATTAAATTGATAAAATACATTACGTCTAAAAGCACTAAATTCGTTACGAGCGTTCCGAGCTTTGCAATAAAATAACAAATTTCAAATGTTCAGCCCATTTTGCATTTCTACATGGTGTGAAGGTTCTCACTGTATAACAAACACACTTACTATCTACGATTTGACCAATTTACAGACTTAATTATAAAGTCACTGAATATAATTTTGATACCACGTAGTAATACGTTCCATATTTGACACTGGAGTAAATTCGATGATTACTGCCTTCGTTCTGTAGCGAAACAAAAATCAGAGACCAATATTATGTCGAAATTGTAACATAAGAAATATCGTTATATATTACACTCGGCTGGAACCCTCGCATTGCACCAATGAGCACATGCCTTTAAGTCCGCGGCCCTACAATTTTGTGGCTCGTCGAATTACTAAAATGAACTGAAAATTTTGCTGAATTGCAGAGGGCGCTCCATATAAACCCTACCAGCCCAAGTCAGTGTCGTTTGCAACATAGCCCCTTTGGTGGCGTTGCATGAATTATGACGTCCTTCGTCTCTTTGCCGTTTCGGGGGGATCCCGTGAGTGCTGACTATTCCCAGAAGCACTTTCTTAGAGCGGATAGTGCGGATACAAGCGAATGTTGTCATAACTCGACAACGTTCATTTGTGTGCGCATTAGAAACAATTTCATACAGCGGACACAAGCAAACGTTGCGAGTACCACTCGATATCGTTCGTTTGTGTACGCACTGGAAACAATTTCATTGAGCGGATGCCAGTGAAAGTTGTCGAGTACAAACTACTCGACAGCGTTCATTTGAAAACGCAAAACGGTATAGTTTCTGTGAATACCGCTCGTAAATCCCGCATTTATTATCTCATTGTTAATGTACGACTGGTTGCGGATAGATTATTATCGCTTCGAATCAACTGGTTAGGAGAATGGGTCAATCGTGTGAGCACTGTTTGTCAAAGAGTTAACATTCTGTTGTCGAACACAGGAAACTAACATAATGTTATGTACTGATACAGAGAGCAGACAGCAGAGCTAACAATACGAGCAGCCAATCAATACCCATAACAGAAAGTCCCATGTTATTCTAGTATAGTCATTAACGTGTTGTCAAATTTGCATTCCAAAAGAATATACACTGTACGAAGTACATTGAGTGCGTGTCAATTGAATGTACTTCCGTCTGTCTGAATGTCTATGAATTTTCAATGATTTTTGTATAGTATGTTAATAATCATAACAGACAAGAAGACTAAATAAACTACTTTAAACCCATCACATATTCTGTCGTTATGAAATCAGATATCATTCTATGTATTTTTTTCCAAAATAGAGGCTCCAGTGTGGGGTTTATCATGCTGTAAAGATTTCGTATTAGAAGTGATGTATCAACAATTTCATTAGGCCGCGAGTTCGAATGACTTAAAGGGTGTAAGATGAGGGAGGAAGGAAGGTTAAATTCACGACTTCCATAAAGATAGAGGCACAACCTCTGAAGGAAGCTGGACTGAGAAAATAGAACTGCACTGAGGGTGTGGCGTTTAAGCGAGTGCAGGTATGAATGTTCCATTTGACATGGACAGGTGGATCCATGGTGTCTTTGGGAATAGACATACGTTGATTATTACCTGAAGTCACTCCAGAGCTAACTTGGGTCCTCTATAGGAACTAAATTACCTCAAAATCAGATTTAGAGTGGCATAACCTCAATACAAAGGTGTTAAATATATTCACTATCTACTCATTAAAACAGGGAGAGCGGTGGGACAGTGGTTTAGGGATTGGACAAACCGAAGGGTCCACGGTCGATCCCCGCCAGGGGCAACTGCGTTGTGTCCTTGGGCAAGGCACTTCATCTTGATTGTCCACGTGGGGGGACAGTGGCTGTGTTCTAAGGCGTACTGTATGTCGATGGTGCACTTGTCTTCAACCAATGATAAACCTGCTTGTGTGGATTTTGTACGTTGAGAAGTCTGACAGTTGCTCGCCGTTGTTCGGTGGTTCTCTCCGGGTACTCCGCCTTCCTCCACCTGTAAAACTGTCCGACCCGAGGTGACCCTGGCTGATGGAAGTGTCGTTAAACCCCAACAAATAAATGCATATATACTCGTATAAACAATGATGCTTCCTATTATTAGATGTATTTCGTGCGGTTTATTAAGTCTGAATAAAACATTGCTTATCACATAATTACTAATCAATCGCTCATTGCGGAAATATCGTTCGCGACACGTCCAATATATGCGTGACGTTAGAAATCAACGCCGACGTTGTGCCATTGTGCATGGGTTAGATTTGTAAGTAGAATTGATTTAATCTTCTGCTGTGTTTCATTGATTGTATCCTTGATACGAATAGCAGACGGCATTTGCTCAAAGATTTCATGAATAACTAAACTATTTATTTTGTTTTTACTTCGAAGCATTGCTTATTAACCCTCACTAGAACGAGCTCGATGAGCTAGTTCCATTGAGGAGACATACGCTATGTTTTCGAGGCAAATATTGAAAACATAATACAATTTTGTTGGAAATATTTATGAACAGCTGTTACATTAGGTAAATACAGATTATCATGATAATGTGGACGTCCTGTGATTTGTTTCAGATTCAAGGTGGTGTCAAAAACATATTTTATGGAACTTTATTGTTGTGCAGGCTGACAAACAATGAGCAACGCGGTGACCGCAATTTTCAAAGTTCTGTTGTCAAATTATTCACTCTCGGTGTCACTTCCTATCACAATGGGCTTTAATTTACGAGGGAACATCCTCAGGAAATGGGTAGGTGTAATATTGAATTGTGCAGTTTCTATTTATCGTAAAATGTTTTGCCAATTGCCCGTAACTGTCGCTGTCGCGTTACCGGAAACGAGTTGTCTATGTGATACGGAATCAGAATGAGTCGTCTATATGATACGGAATCGGAACACACTATTTGATGATACGTACTGTTTCTCGTGGTTTGCAGGCCAAAATGTGTATGATTGTTAGATAAAAGGTTAAGTTAACCATAAAAATAAACCCAAATTCGTTACGATATGGCATGAAATTTCTCAACCTCGTTTACTAAATCGATCTGAACCTCGATACACCTCGGATCTGGTCGATTTTAGTGAACTAGGTTCAGAAATTTCGTATCAAATGATGGCTCATCAGCGATCTTCTTTTTATACGTCACTTGTGAAAACGAGATTACTGAAAGTGCGCTACTTTAAAAATTTTCATAGCGACTGCTGATCAAATAATGTTTTAGATGCTTCGGACATAATACATTATCTGAGGTAACTCATGCAAAATACAACCTACCACATGCTTTGCCATAAAATACCATACAACTGAGCAAAATGGCATTTCAGGAAACATAAGTAGTGCTCATACAGTTGACCGCCTGTTGTAACTGTGTGAGAATTTATATGACAAAATTTGGTTCGAAAAATAAAAAAATAGACAATTTATATTTTTTATTCAAAAACTTTCCTATTACTACTAACTCGAGGGCATTGTTAGCCGCATATGCATTGGGTGGCATATCTTTTCTTTTAGTAGCAATTTACGCCACACGTGCAAAATAGACAATTCGGGCCAAACAAAATTAAATAATTGATCCTCAGGCATTTTTTCTTTAAAAACGAATGAGGGAGGGTGGGTTTTATTTTTATTTTTTTATTTCTGATGGAATGGTCGCCGATGACTAAAATCCAGTTGTAAGAGCTTAAAATTAAATTCTAGAGATTGCATGTTGATTTCAATGATAGTGTTTTTGTAACCGTGATCATACAACACAAAATCAATATAGAACAACTAAATGTAGATCAAAAAATAATGAGGAGTTTTTTAACTGGTTGAGTGCAAGAAGTCACAATCAGGCCTTTCCAAAAAAATTAGGGTACCAGTGCAAAAGCCAACATTTTCCTTTCCCATGTTTCGCATTCAGTCAAACGTAAATAATAGTTTGTACAAATTTGTTCTATTACAAATAATTGGAGAGTGCCTGTTGGCACTCTCCAATAATTTGTAATAAAACAATTTTAGATGAACGAATTCAGACAACCAAAACTAATCTAGCCCTCAGTCAGTTAAATAAATAATTGTTTTGTACACACATATGAGAGTCGTGTCGCATTTCACGAAGAAAACAACAATACTGTATCAATGTATACGAGATACTGCATCGCAAATCGAAATGTGATACCGCTAAAATCACATCCTATGATAGTCTTATACATTTTGAATTTTGCCTCCGAAATAAATATGATGAACGCGGACCGAATCAACGAATGCGCCACTACCTGAGAATCAAAAGATTAATTTTCTTTAGCCTTATATTCTTTTTCAAAAACGTTCCTTTTTCTACTAACCCGAAGACACTGTTAGCTGAATATGCATTGGTTGGCATATATTTTCTTTTAGTAGCAATTTACTTCAGAAGTTCGGGAATATGGCTTTAGTGTCCCCCTTCTCGGAAGGATAACTGTAGAAGAAATATGACGGAATAAAAGAAGACTACGAAGTGTGTTGTCACGAATCATCAATTCTCGTGTGTGAATATGACAAAGAAGCCATACATTGAGCAGATTTTGACATGATCAGTAGTCACGAACATATTTAAAAGTCATTTTGTGTATGCAACAATATCCGGCAAAAATGATTTTATCCAGGTCGAAACGACCTTCTTCCTCAGAAAACCTTTATATGCCTGCCAGGATTTGCTGGCTGAACAACCAGAGAATTCAAGCATTTCTCAGGCTTCCATTAGAAAATTTTAATTTAATCTCAAAAGATTGGAAACGTTCCATGTTATATGGAACGTTTGCAATCTGTTGTGATTAAATTAAAATTTCTTTAAAATGTTCCGAATTCGTTCGAAATATCTGTCGAAAATACATATTTCGATCCATTTCTATGAGGCTCATGGAGTCCATCCCAAAGGAGGGTCATAAAATATATTTGAGGAGGAAAACAACTTTTTATTTAGGATAAAATGCCGATTGAGTAAGGTGTGTTGAATGAAGATCAAGTGTGAGGCCATGCCGAAAGCGGCTTCTATTATACATGTATATTTTTTTCTCTTCTATGTTTAGGATGATTCAAATTATACAATTTGTCTCCAGTGATTCAGGCTATTGGAAACAATTGTAAGATATATTATTTTCGCAGTTTTTTTTCAATGTCAGTGATGTATCTACGCGCCACTGCTATCAGATTACTCCAGCCAGAAGGGAATAAGACTCGACAGTGAAAACAGCTCTCTGTCTCACCGTAATGATTTTCTTTTTCGATGTATTACTTTAAATGTCTTGATTCAGAAGATTGCGGCGTCCATTAATTATTCACAGTTGCGTCACACATTGTAAACAGGCAACATCTGCCACTGCGGGGCCTGGAAGTGATGTACGCAGGAAGGATTGCAGTAGGGGGGGGGGGGGGGTACATTCCCCCTGTCGTGGAGGCCTAGTTCTCCTTTGTCGGGGAAACTGTCACCTTTATTGCAAGCTTGTCGAAGACTTCCGTAGCCACCCACCCCACCCCTGATGGTGAACACAAGCCTCATTCTCGGGTAAATCCTTGTGCAACCAATGTATACCACACATCAGATAAATGCGCCCGTAGAAACTTTTCAACCTAACATTCATTCTCTGACACTCAGTTCTCCGCAAATTTTCCAATTTATACTTTCCCTGGAGTGTGAAATACAATAGAACCATCTGATTCCAGACAACTATTCAAAAAGTTTCTAACGGATCATTTCTTGAATTCGTTCTCTCTTCGCGTCAACTGTGATACTGCAGTTTACCCCACTGTGGATCCTAGGTCTATAATCTCACCCTTATCTATTAACTCTTTGCATGCTGATGACAGATATTCCTGACTAGACCTTTACCTAACATGAAAAGCAGACGACACTTGCAAATATAATTCTTGAATAACTAATATTTTTCATTTTTTGTCTCAAAAACATAGGTTATGACCCCTCATTGGAACGAGCTCGACGAGCTCGTTCCAAAGAGGGGTCATAACCTATGTTTTTGAGACAAAAAATGAAAATATAGTGATAATTAATTGGCGATTTTTGAGAATAGCGCTGGCCGGTTTTGGCCGTTACGTTGGGTAAAGGGTTAAGGCAGGATTTTCCTTGTCACTAAAATAAGTAAATTTTCTTTCTGCAAATTGCATGGATCTTTTTCAAAAATGATCTCTTACGTGAAATTGAGTTTCTTTTTCATCAACTCCAGTCTTGGCTGCATTACGGCATTACATCCGTGGAAGATATTTTATTTATGTGGATTTATGTGAAAGCACCATCTCAAAAATAAATCTTCCATTTACTTTTTTCATTTACGTACACCCGGTTGTCAGGATTGATTCACATTTCGCTTTCAACTTGTTTTATTGGGAATGGTGGGAAGTCAGCTCTAGTGGATATGCCATCTCCTGGTAGTGCAACCATATTTGTTAGATCAATGTATGTTGCTATCCATAGTTTGTATTTGTGTGCATGTTGTACAACGAAATAAAATCAAATCATCCATTCATTCTCTCCACTTTCAGAATCGATCCGTGTCCCCTTGTAAGTAAATGTATCCTTTTTGAGAAATTTGTTTCTAATATGAAGGGACAAATATCCTTTTGCCAAGGTTATCGTTACCAGTGGGAGCTGGACAATTGTTCATCACTCTGATATAAGATGGAAGTAAATCAGTATAAACATGTGTCTAGCCACTCGTGTGTTCTGTTATGAGAGGAAGATAATATATTTTATAACGATTTTTGGGGGTCAACTTGTATCTTGACTCTTTCCCGCCTCCGATGAAAATATTATTTGTTACTTTATTTTATTCTCTTTCTGGGTGGAAATGGAAGGCATGGAAGTACTTTTAGGATACTACATTCTCAATTACACTCCACGGTGAGTGATCCCGAAGTACGTATCACATCTTTGTGTCATCTGTACGGACAGAGGAGCATCAATATTTAGGCGTATATTGTAATATATTCCACTTAGGACAGTGGAAAATGTGCATCATGCGGATTGAGAAACTATCAGCTCTACGGGTAGCCACTCAGGTTATCTGTTGCGATTTTTTGTTTATTTGTTTCGCCTGAACGGATAGAGGAGCACCAATATTTAGGAGTACGTTGTAAAATATTTCACTTGGGATAGCGAAATACAGGACGTGGAAAGTGGATTGTAACTAAAACACCCACAGGATGGAGTTATCACCCAAGCTATAACTTTCGAATTTTGTACATATGGACAAAAAAACACAAGTAAGGTTTCAGCCAATGGACCTCCGGGTTGAACCCGGAGGTCAACTGGTTGAAACTTTGATTGTGCTTGTTATGCTTTGCAACAAATTTGCAATTGTTGCTTGGGTGGAATTTCCACTCTGCTGGTCATTTAGTGATAATACACGATCCACGTACTGTATGTGCTATCAGCTCTCCCTGTAGCTACTCAAGTTTTTTGTTACGATTTTGTTGTTAATTTGTATCTTGTCTCTTCCCTGCCCTTGTCGAAAATAGTTTTGCTTACTTTATTTTATTTCTCTTTCAAGGTAGACATGGAATGCTGGAAAATACTTTTAGGGAGTTACAATAAACTGCACTCCACAGTGCATGATTATGAAGGAGGAGGTGTCAGATATCTCTGGGGCACCAATACGGACAGAGGAGTATCGATCTGCAAGAGTACATTTCAAAATATTCCACTTGTGATACGAGATTATGTGCAACAACCTGGCATCTGAGAAACCCCCTCCTCGCCTATGCCACAGTAGTGACATTTTGCCCAAGTGAGGGCTGTAGATATAATGAATTTGCTTCGAAATTGGCAGCGCAGGATCTCAAGGACATACTTTCCGTGTTTGGAATTTCGTTTACGCTTTGGGCAGAAACAATCGCTTCGTCGTCTCAGTTGCTAAAGATATTTTGATTTGATTCGGTGTAGGAATAGAAGATACTCAGAACAGATATCAACGTATTGATAATACATTTTTTAAAAAAGTCTCAGTTTCCAGTGGTGAGAAGCTAACATTCGATCTTCAAATAGACACTACATTTTAATATTTGTATACTAAGACCAAACAAAATTAAATAATTGATTCTCAGGCATTTTTTTTTAAAACGAATGAGGGAGGGCAGTTATTATTTCTTATTTCTTATGAAATGGTCGCCGATGACTAAAATCCAGTTGTGAGAGCCCACACAATTAAGTACTAGAGATTCCATGTTGGTTTCACTGATATGTTTTTTGTAACAATGATCATACAACACAAAATCAATATAGAACAACTAAAATGAAGATAAATATGGGTTATATACACATGGTGTTTGTAAAAAATCTTTTATCGCGACGAGAGCGTTTTCGGGGGCATATATAGCTACGAGTCGCGCAGCGACGAGTAGCTATGTAGCCCCCGAAAACGCTCGAGTCGCGATAAAAGATTTTTTACAACACCATGTGTATATAACCCTTTTATCTACACCCCCACCTCCCCCACTCCCGTAATAAAACAAGTTTTGATTAACAAATTCAGACCACCAAAAATAATCTAGCCTTCAACCAGATAATCACTAATGTGAAAAATATCTGGTTATTTGTACTTTCCGACGTTTGACGTCACATTTTGAAAAATGTTGAAGAAACTGAATTCCCAGTGACGTTTGAACGTCAGGATAATTAAAGTCTCGAAGGGTGAAATAATCTCATTTGAAAAAGTGTAAGTTACTAATTTTTACTCTTTTCCGTCAAATTTTATTTTTACAATTCAGTAAGTTTAATTAATGGCCTTCTTTTTTATTCAATACATTTCGATAAATACGCCCCGTTTTATTTGTTTCGATCCGCGGCAGCGATAATTAGTTATTCAAAGTGTTGAATGAAATAGTACGTCATGCAAATGAGATGGCCGTGAACGTTGTATCACGTGACTTTTATTCTTACTGCAGTAACGATAAAAGATTTTTTATTGACGGCGAGTTTTCGATAACGATAAAAGATAAAACGTTACTATTTTTACGTATAAAGTAGATAAAAAATAATATGGAGTTCTTTTAACTTGTTGAGTGCTAGAAGCCGCAATCAGACCTTTCAAAACAATTCTGGTACCAGTTCAAAAGCCAACAATTTCCTTACCCATCTTTCGTATTCAGTCAAACGTAAATAATAGTTTGTTTATACAAATTTGTTCTGTTACAAATTATTGGATAGTGCCTGTTGGCATTCTCCAGTAATTTGTAATAGAACAATTTAAGATGAACGAATTCAGACAACCAAAACTAATCTAGCCCTCAACCAGTTAAATAAATAATTATTTTGTACATACATATGAGAATCGTGTCGCATTTCACGAAGAGAATAACAACACTGCATCAATGTAGACGGCATATTGTATCGCAAATCGTGATGTGATACCACTAAAATCACACCCTAAGATAGTTTTCTACATTTTGAATTTTGCCTCCGAAATAAATATGACGAACGCGGGCCGAATAAACGAATTCAATTTATTTCGTACAGTGATCACTTTGGTCCCTTAACATCTTACAACAGGTCATGAACGCACCGTCAGGCTTTAAAATCTGTTCAGGTTCACGATAATCGGTTTTGATTCTCGCAATTTCAGTTTTTTTTTAAAAATTAGAATATTAGAATGCTCTTATATACCCTTGTGAGTGTAACCTGGGGCCAATACTATAAAACTTTTACAACTGTATTTTCTAGAATTGTATTTTCTAACTATTAATATAACTGTCTAAAATGAATGATTTGTATTTTAAAAGATATGGCAATTTGCCCGGTGGCAAATTGTCACATCTTTGAAAACGCTAATTGTTTATTTCAACCGATTTGAAATCATAACTCGAAAATAGAATTCTAGAAAATACAATTGTAAAAGTTTCATATTATTGGCTCCAGTACACTTTCCATAGTTAAAATTAAACCTCATATTTATACATTTGCTGGAGTTTTAACTCATACAGTTAAAACTAGAAGTCTTGTCACGAACTGTGCGCTTATCTAGGCTTAATTGCGTGCAGAAATTATCCAATGATATCCAAAGCACGGCAGGTTCTCCTGGTTACTTATAGCAAACACAGGCAATGTTTCTGCCAATGGACCTCCAGGTTACCCGGAGGTCCATTGGCTGAAACATTGCTTGTGCACAGGCCATATTTACAGAAATTGATAGCCTTACTATGGTCATAACGCGCAGATCAATGTGCTGTTTGTGCGCATTTCATGACAGGACTTCTAGTTTTAACTGTAAAGGCCTAGTTCCACTTTTGGTAAGTTTCTTGTCTTATATTGTCCATGTAGAGCATTATTTCTACATACAGGATCCTGGCGGACTTGCTGGTGGAAGTTACAGTACCTTGGTAGTGGTTTCTAGTGAAGGCTTGTCTGCATGTTTAGGCACTATACGACACTGATAAAGCACATCGTTACCAAATTATGAAGGTGCAAAAGAGGAGGCTTCTCTATGCTTATAGGGCCATTTCAGAACTTATGACGTGAATCAATTGAACATTTTGTGAGATTCAAAATTGATTCTCATTATCTTATTTGCGAGAACTATTTGCTAGAATCAACTCTGATTCGTACCTGAATTTTAAGCCTTGATGGATTTCACATATCGTCAAGGCATTTTGGTCGTATGGTCTTCTTCGGTGATAAGGATGAAAGAAAATCACATATTGAACAGTTTTCACTACTTGGTCTCTCTAACGATGCAGAAAGGAATTGACATTATCGGTATTTATGAAGAGAACGTCATCACGTTATGCGCATTCGTAGTGGCGACGTCGCACTCATATTTCTCAAAGTGTCGGGCCACAATTATTTATGTTTGTGTTGCTGAAGATCTCCTGTCCCTGGTTGCTTTATCCATTTCTCTCCTTTGATGAGGTGTTTTGTTTCCCACCAAATTCCCTTTCCGCTACTGATAAGATAAGATTGTTGATTGAATGGCCTGCTGAGTTGAAATGCGCACAGACAAAATTCGTATCACAAAGCCCAGTATCCCTCAGGTGCTGGTGTTGCTTTTCATTTCTCCAACGTAAACAGGTAACATTATTTTTGAAAAAAATGTTGTTTTAACTTGGCATACATTTTTTTTATTATTATTGCAACGACGACCGTTTTGTTCGTTCTGGAAGCTGAAGGTAGGATCTGATATTATATTTTGCTTCACTGACACCAGAACGGTACCCAAGAGAACAACAATGAATATGTTCAACTTACAGCCGTAGGTTAACCCTTTACCCAAACGCAGACGATATCAAAATTTATTATTTTAAATATAATATTTTTCAGTTTTTCAACAAATTTCAACAAAACCATATCATGTGACCTCTCATTGGAACGAGCCCAATAAGCTCGTTCCTATGAGGGGTCACATGATATGGTTTTGTTGAAATATTTTGAAAAATTAAATTTTTTCAACTGCTCAATTTGCATATTACCCGAGCGGATGCGGGCGATTCGTTAGGTAAAGGGTTAAAGATATTAATTGGTGTACCATTGGAATAGATTCATAGAAAAATGATGATTCTGCATGGCCGACAACTGTATGGAAGAGCAGAAATTTTAAAAATCGAATATGTTAGTTCTGGTAGTGACTAGCTCCACTGAAGATACTCACTCACCTATTAGTATCTAATTTTGACAACACTTTCCAGCAGTAACTGTTATTACGGTACAACTTACTGTTATTGGACCGCCCGCTAGTTTCCAGTGTCCTACAATAGTTTAACGGTATATTTTACCGTGTATTGAAAGCAATTGAATATGATGAAAACCTTATTTGTCGAATGAAATACCACGAACCTGTTGTAGCTCTAAATCCTTCACCTATCAGCTAAGGGTGATAAAATAACTGTTTACTTCGTGACAAACTTCACTGATATATTGCAGGAAGGCACGAATAATTGCTTGGCATATGTAGCAGTCTTGAACAGAATTAACGAGGAGTGCAGCTTCAGGATAGTGGAAAAGTGTGAATTAAAGATCAGTATTGATGTGATCGATCTTTTCGAAGCACTTAACTAATTGAAACTCTTAGATTGTTGCCACGTGTCCCATTGAAAGGAATAAATTGAGCATGACTACCGATTACGTTTTCATTTTAACAGTCTGCGTTACGAAAATCTAAATGTCTTTGGATTTTTTTTTTTTTTTGACTTCCTATGGGATTATACGATTTCGTATAACGTTTGTTGCTTGTTTGGCACAACAATCCACTTTAGATTAGAAGGTGTTTTTTCTTCATATGTTATTGGCAGTTAGCTACGCTATAATGTATTTATTTCTCATTCTATAATCATTTACCAGGCAATGACCTAACTCGCTCATTTATCTCTGCAAACATCAACCACCTGTTGTTTGTCATTCGTAATCTTGTAGCAACAGTTTATAAAATGGTGGAGTAAGATCACATTTCCGAGAGAAATGACCAATGCAAAGCATGTGACACTTGGCACGTAACTGCATCGTTATCTTTGAGGGAAATTACAAGATCCTGATCATCGTATTAAGTGAGAGTGTTTCCATCCTTGCATGGCCATTTTTTTTAAAAGAATGCATGTCTGAAATATGTACTCTTAATTCTAAATGGCGTCTCTGGCAGTTATCTCAGACCGTTTCACGTTTGTCTATACAAACCTCGACTGCATGCAGGCTTAAAACAACCACAGTGGCATCCCGTTAATTGAATAGCCACTTTGCTTAAACAATTACAAAGAGACCCTGTTAATTGAATAGCCACTTTGCCATTGGAAATTAGACAATTAACTAGATTATTTAATTGACTGTGATTTGGCCTCTTGCTGCATTCTTGAGATAACCAGACCATTAATAGTCAAAACGTCGCGCCTGTGTGAATGGGTTAATCGAAATAGCCTTCTCCGATGGCACAATTGCCATATCGATTAACCCATTCGCACGCGCGTAGCGTTCTGTGTTTATTACACGTCACCACGCCCATATAAACAATTATTAGAAGGACACTCAGCAATTCCTTTGACAACTATCAACAAACAGAACACATTTTATCGCCAACCAAATTTGCGAGGGGAACCCTTGTTACTATTTCGTTCCCTGGGTTCCAATGTGCTCTAAATGCATACTGGCACATAGAACACATTGGAACTCAGCGGACGATTTTTAGCTATCGCTAGCGATTCAAATTGTAATTGGGACGCACGATTTGTAGAAAATTCCTGTGAAATTTCGCTTCTATTTAAAACATCAACGATTTCCGTTCCGCACATGTGTGCCGAACGGATTTTCATATTCCGCATGGTTTAGTGTTGCTGTAGATTTCATGGAACGGACGTGCAATAAAATCTATTATATCTTATTTTTGACAGAGCTGATATATCTCTGTCCCAGAAGATATAATAGATTGAATGTCTGCAGTGGATATACTAAGGGAAAATCGATTCATAAACAAGGGAAATTTGGTAATTTTAAGGGAAATGTCCCAACATATTATAAGATTGTTTATTCATTTAGCAGGAGTTTACTCTATAACCTACATGCAAATACCTGTAACAGGCCATATTTGTTCTGAAGCTATGGTAAATGGTTTTAATTTATATTCGATTAACTGGTTTAATCAATTAAAAGAACATTTGGTACACCAAGCTACTGTGGGTATATTTTATTTATACCATGATCGTCAGATCATTAAGAGTCTCAGTTATTTTTTCTCGATTTCACTGAGCAGCAGACGTACGAATCTGTTTTTTGTTTACATAAGCACCGGTGGGCGGTACTTCCACTGTCAATTTTATCGCCGAAACGAAACGGAAAAAGAAACACGCCAATCACGGGGCCTTTTTCATTTTAATAACATAATAACACACTATTTCGAGTTATGGATGCTTTATTAACATGAAACAACGCATGTTTGGTAATTTTCGGTATCTTATGAGGTAAACTAATTTAAAAACGTAATAAGTAATTGCCGCTTTCATTTTACTCTTCGCAAGGTGACGAGCTATAAATTTAGACAAGTTTGCATCCAGGTCGAGGTCACCAAAGGTCAGCTAGGATGTAGTTCCACCTTAGGTGTAAATTTTAACTACTGATATACCGTTGTTGGCCTGTTCACCACATATACACGTGTTCACCACTGTTGGTGTGTGAAGCTCAAATTTATGTCATAGGTTTTTTATATATTGTATAATAGGTAATCATGGTATAAACGGGCATTGTCAATGACAGTTCGCAAACTTTTTTGCTTGAAAAAACAAAAACAAGCTGTTTGGTGGAGCGATCCATTTCAAACGTAGGCAGTGGCTTGTATTTTTTTCTTTGCTTGCAGAGAAGCTAATGGAATATGATACACGGCAGAACAAGCGACTGAATTTTTTTTTTTTTTCGAACGGCGTCTCATGCATTCCCGTAACTATCTTCAGATACTGAGGTTGATAGTTATGAAATGAGGTTTATTACGCGCCTGTTCTATGTTATCAACTTCTACAGCAACACTAAACCATGTGGAAAATGAAAATCTTTTCCGCACATATGAGCGGAACGGAAATCGTTGATGCACTATTTTTAAATAGAAGCGAAATTTCACTGGCATTTTCTACAAATCGTGCAATGCATTAACAATCTGAATCGCTAGCGATAGCTGAAACTCGTCCGTTTAGTTCCAATGTGTTCTATGTGCCTACTGGCACATAGAACACATTGGAATTCAGGGGACGAAATAGTAACACACAGATTTCCCTTCGCACATTTGGTTGGCGATAAAATGTGTTCTTTTTGTTGATAGTTGTCAAATGAATTGCCGCGTGTCCTTCTAATAATTGTTTTTTATAGGCGTGAAGGCGTGTAATAAACACAGAACGGCACACGTGTGTGAATCGGTAAATCGATATGGCACTTGTGCCATCACGGAAAGATAAAACTCGAGGCCTGTAGCCTCTCGTTCTATCCTTCCGCGCTTGTAATCGTGCTATATCGATTAACCCATTCACGCACGTGTGTCGTTCTGTGTATTTCTGGCACCCCCATTCTTTACAGTTATTATAATAGTACAACTCGCATTTTTGTTTCATTCAAAGAATATTTTATGACCATGAGCTAGAGTGTTAACACTTTGAACCCGAGCGGTCGCTTTTTCGTCCAGGAATATAATACGTCATAATTTCATTAAATAGGATGGATGCTAAGTGCATGTGTGTGGTAGGCCAATCAATATTTTCAATATGCAGGCCCAAGGCTGCACGTTGAAAATATTAATTGGTCAACCCCTAAATAATGAACATGGGCTCTTCCATTTGATGTCATAGAACTGATGAGGGAAGATACCACCGGGGTTCAAAGGATTAATTCCATCTGGTGAAATCCCTCTCTTTGAATAAAAGAGTGATAGAGATGCTTTATTTACTTTTACTCCATAAATCTCATATTTTTCACTTTTTAGCATATTCATCTGATGTCGCAACAGTGCTCTATTGAAAAGAGTCTCTTTATAATTTTAATGTTTTATATATTATTTAACAACATATTTCTTTTCACCATTTGCTTTCTTTATATTTTTCTCTTCACTGATTGAATACATCTTTGGTTTTAGAGAGACATACTCTCTAATTAACTTCCCTTCACATTCGTCTTCTATTTTCCCTAAAACTTTTTTATTCTTTGTAGAGAATAGAGGATGATCTTTCGGGTAATTGCCAGTGTCATAAAGGTCTGCATTTGTAACCATATCAGTGGTGATATCTTCGGTTTGCATTTCTAAAAGCAAGATGGCTGTATCAGTATACAAAACTTTACACTTATCGCCATATTCTTTCGTGAACTGATTATAGTAAACATCATACATAAGATGTTTAATCAAATCTAAGATGCTCGTGCCTACATTTTAGGGCGATTTAAAACACTTTTACTTTTATTCATATGAACTGTGGCTAAATCATTATCAAATATTGTTGCACGTGCAAATAACGGACTAGCTTTTCTCATTCTGTCTTCCTCACCTGAGTGAACTACTTTAGCATCTACTTGATTACGTAGATTTTCTATTGTCTTCCCAAATACTGAATTATTCATTATTTTGTATAAATTTGTCTCAAAGACAGATTTTGCCTGTTTTCGTAATTCAATGTTAACCCTTTACCCAACGCAGTCGATATCAAAATTTATTATTTTAAATATCATTTTTTGAAATTTTTCAAAAAAATGTCAACAAACCCATATCATGTGACCCCTCGTTGGAACGAGCTCGACGAGCTCGTTCCAACGAGGGGTCACATGATATGGTTTTGTTGACATTTTTTTTTTAAAATAATGTTTTTTCAACTGCAGAATTTGCATATTACCCTGGTGGATGCGGCCGATTCGTTGGGTAAAGGGTTAAGTCTAATTTATGATTCCACCCACGAACTGTCATCAAATTTTAAGATTCTATGTATTTTTGTCGTGCCCAACGATAAATATAATTCCAAATTTCTGTAATGAATAACATATTTCTCCTTGTTTCGTAGGTTTGGTACTAGTTTTCGAACTTCTGTCGGTGCACCTTCAAGTTTCAACTGATACTCTGACATCCACTCTTGTTGTACAACCAAATCTTCAGGAGATAATGGGTAGTCATTATACATGAAATGTAATTCTGCTGGGTATTCTAAGTCTGCCCCTAGAATTGATGAGTTTGGAATTTCTAGACCCAGGCGTTCGACCCATCTAATGTTGCCTGTCAGCTGAGGTTTACTCATTGCCCATCCATGTGGATTGCTAGCATTTAGATATTGAGTATACGTTATAGGCTTTGAAGGGTCATAATCAGAAACTTTTGGATTGTTGGCCCTTGCATAGCGCTCCGGGATGTCCTGTTTCAATAAACAAATGCATATCATAATCTGTTAATAATTCGAGTTCGATTTCTGTCGTTTTGAGCATTGCATCCCGGCTAAGTCCAGGACTTGTGTAAGTGTGCAGGATCTAACACATAATGCGCTAAGTAAGTTTATCTAAATTTTCAAACACACCGGCCAATATTAAAACATCTCTTTTATGATATAGATCGTGATAATCTCCCAGGGTTTTGCATTCAAAGATCGTCTAACCATTTTGTAATCTTTATCTGATATGTCTTCATCTGATCTGTTAACTTACCATAAAATTCCTTTTTTGGTAGAAGTTTCTCATTACATCGTTCCCAACCATTCATATATTCATAGGGCTAAATACTCCTCTGCATCAATAATCCTCGTTTTGACTCGCCTGGCTCACATTTAGTGGTTATTGTGAAAGACTCGGGGTTATTTGCCTTTACAAGGTTGCCTAGTGGAAACACGATGTGCTGGTAACAGTCAATAAATCGTAACTGTCTTAATGAAAATGACATATATTTTGCCATATTATTTGGCATGCAAGATATTTTACTTCCACTCTATCTTGCATTATCAAATGACTGTCATAGCCACGTAGCTTATGTAATACTACAGGTATGGTAGACATAAATCTTAATCTGAAATTGCATGACCGCCCCTCTATATTTCCCTGTAATATGGCAATGATCAAGGACTCTGTCATCTCTTAATGGTTTATGACATATATGACATTCTTTTCCTTTTACAAAGGCAGCTCAGTCATCTGCAGTCATCGCCATTTGCTTGGGTCTTTTAAGTCTATCCTTTATTTCCTCTTCTTCCTTCTGAAGTTTCTGTAGAAAAACCTCAACCGCATCTTTACCTCTATAAATTACAGGAGGTCATGATTTACTATCACTTCTGACTACCAAATTCACATGCTTCACGCTTTTTTGTGTATTACTTTTTGTTGCATCTGGTTCAGGCTCCTCGATCTTAAGAATGAAAGCATCGAAGTCTGCGTAAATAACACACGGAACTTTGAGTTACATTTTAACTTGTTATTAGAAGTCCTGCCAATACGTTGTATAGCTCTCCCTTCGCCTTTACAGTCTGGTTTGTGTTTTTCAAGTTAGTCTTTACATGAATAACCATGCAGGCATCTCTCACAGGAATTTTTCTCTCTTTGTGCTTTTTGTGCTTGCTTTGATCAAACAGCAATCGATTTAGAACCTTAATCCAAACATTATGATAAATATCATCATTTTCCTGCTTCAAACATAACCTATGCCTCCCTCAGATGAACTGAACCTCAGTTGATAACCCCGCTACTTGATAAATGCAAAGGGGTTGATACATACCCCTCCATCTTACACCGGTGACTAGAAATCTGCTCTACGACCATATCGGCTGGGTAAAAACGACGCGATTTCAACATAGAAACTTACGAACAGCAACAGAGAATCCTCTGATTGCTCATAGAATCTAAGAATCGATTGGGCAGTGTGATAATAATATACATTTTTTTCAAATGGAAATATTTGCGAGATGTTTAAATTCTTTATTAAATTCTCAAGTTTTCTTTAGTCATTCTTTGCTATTTCTATAATTATATCACAATCCAAACATACCCCAAAGCAATTCTAACACATTTGTCGCAGCCAATGCAAGGTCAGCTTATTGATCCTTGTCTAACCCTTTACCCAACGCAGACGATATCAAAATTTATTATTTTAAATATATTTTTTTTTACATTTTTAAAAAAAATTTCAACACAACCATATCATGTGACCCCTCGTTGGAACGAGCTCGACGAGCTCGTTCCAACGAGGGGTCACATGATATGGTTTTGTTGAAATTTTTTGAAAAATAATATTTTTTCAGCTGCTGAATTTGCATATTACGCGGGCGGATGCGGGCGGATGCGGGCGATTCGTTGGGTAAAGGGCTAAATCGTAATATGTAAATTGCAACACTAAAACTCTTTACACAATATTCATCTGAACCTATAGGGGGCGCGGTGGCGTTGCGGTAACCGGTTCTCGTCAGATCACCGAAGTTAAGCACCGTCGATCCCGGTTAATCCTCGGATGTGTGACCGTCTGAGCGATCGATTCGGACTCCCGCGTTGTGTCCTTGGGCAAGGCACTTAACCCCGATTGTCCACATGGGGGCACGATGACGCCGTGTACTAAGGCGTACTGCACGTCGATGGTGCCATGTCTTCAAGCAATCTAACCCGGCCTGTGCTGCAGTGCGGAGTTACGATGTTGGGGAGCTGGCAGCTGCTCGTCGTTGCTCGGTAGTTCTCTCCGGGTACTCCGGCTTCCTCCACCCGTAAAACTGTCACGGTCATGATTAGCCATTGTGCATAAGTATGTGACCTTAAACACCAATAAATAAATAAATATCAGAACCTATAATACTCCATCTATATACATTTGTCTAAATAAAGCTCAAACAGCACAGGAAAAAAAATTTACACCTAGCTTTCGGTCTGCTGAAGACCTTCTTCAGGGTACAGACACAACACGAAAAAATACACAGACGACGAAAGAAATGAAATATGGCGATAAAAGTTCTATGAGCCAAATTCTAACTGAACGGGTGTGTAATACCCCTCCGAAAAGAAAAGAAACCAGCGTCAAAATAGAAAGCGAATTGTAAAAAAATACTTCAAGACAAATTCTGAAAAGTATTCTAGAAAGCCCTAACATCCTGTGGAACCCGATTTTAATATACCCTTCGAAAATTAAAAGGAACTGGAATTTTAGAAATGTCAAGATACTTCCATATATTGCATGAAAGTATGATAACTGGATGATTTGAAGAAATTTGTTTGCATTCCGTCGCCTTAAAATGCACCAAGTAGCTCGCTAGAAGGAAATTTCGGAGTTTGGTGCTTTTCTAGATGGTGCGAAACGACGTGGTGGTGTGTTGGGACTGCCCCTTTAATGGGATAGTGCCACTAAAGGCGTATTATTCGCTGTTACTGGTGCAGGGAAGCGACTAAGTAAAACTTATATCTACAAGACCATTACTAGTGGGTTCCAACGCTGCCTAAAACACTTAGATGATCGCCAGAAGTTAAACGTGGACAAATTTCGCGGTAGGATTAATAACGAAAAATGTGTAAATAGGCTAAAACGACAATGGAGATGATCAAACAAATGCGTCCAGGCCGATGAGTGCAGTTGCTTGAAATTTACGGCATTAGTACTGTGATCCTTGGTAGACAGTTACGTATCTTTGTCGAGTGCCTAGACTGCGTGGAAGCAACGTGGATCATGAAACCGAGAGGACTATTCGTCCCTGCTTAAGAATAGTTTGAATTTGAAATTCTGTTGAGACTAAAAGGTCTATGCGTGCATAACTGTTGGATACAGACTGTTTCCCGGGCGACGCGCTCAGCTTTTGTCCAGTCTGACTTGGAATCTACGATGAAGGCCTGAAAAGAA
The DNA here is from genome assembly GCA_031216915.1 of Pictodentalium vernedei. Lineage (NCBI taxonomy): Eukaryota > Metazoa > Mollusca > Scaphopoda > Dentaliida > Dentaliidae > Pictodentalium > Pictodentalium vernedei. The sequence goes on from CM062297.1 coordinate 315,267,381, forward strand.
GTAATAGGGTGACCGGTTTACATGCCGTGTCGTGTAATAGCACAGTCGCGCTCCATTTCTTTGAATGACTGGTGGTTATTCACACGTATGTGAAACGGGGTACAGGTTTCGCCGACATACTGGATTTGCCAAATTCCACATTGAAGTAGATAGATCACATTTGAACTTGTGCACGTGCCGCGGCAAAATATTCTAAAAGATTCCCCAGTACTGGTGCTTTTGAATGTATCGGATGTAGGCATCATTGTGCACGTTTTACAACTGTTTCTTCCGCACGCTTGGCTGACACTAAGTTCGGAATTGACTGGACTGAGGCTGGCACGAACAAGAATGTCGCGAATGTTTTTAGAACGCTTGAAAGCCACGACTGGAGGCTTGGGAAATGTCTGGGATAAAGCTGGATCATTCTCAATAAGCGTCCATTGTTTGCGAAGTATGCTAGAAAGATTTGAAAGATCTGGGTGACATGTTGTGACAAAAGGTATGCATGTGTTCTGTGTGGGTGGGCTATATCGTAACAGATCGTCCCGTGCTAATGCATCAGCTTTACTAATGGCACTGTTAATTCGTTCTCGCTTGTAAAATAATATTTTTCGCATAAAATAATATTTCTTGTAATTCATGTATACGTGTAGGTAGACAAAACCACGCGAAGGACCATCTTGTAAATAATAAAGTATTGGATCGCCTTGTTACCATTTGTACAATAAAGTCCTGACAGGCCTGAATCTACAAAATCAACAATATTTACAGCTCTGCGATATTTTTTATAAAGTTTTTTCTCTCATATTTTTGACGTTCTTAGTATTTACTAACAACTTCTACTTTTTGCAAACGGGAGTTAGATTGTTCATCAACCAACTCTGGATATAATTTTTCATCCTAGATTATTCGTATAATTATATAAATATTTTTTTATTTAACAGCGGAAATCTTATACGCTATAAATGTTGTTATTCCCATGCCTAAAATGACCCAAAGTATTTTTCCATCATTTTGGTCTTCCCTCGGCTTATAAAAATCAGATAACTTAGGCTGTTTCTCCAGTGGAGGAACGGGTTTACACAAAACACGTTCATATTGAAGGATTGCCTCCTCTACATTACTAAATGTTCTGACAGCATGCCATTGTATTCGTACATGTTCATTCATCCAATCAAGTCTTTCTGTACAATGGCAAGTCCATTCATCTGGGGCAGCCTGCAATTGTTCTATTGCCTTATCATGTTTCTGCCCTTATTTTTCTGCAAAGGGAGTCTGCAGTTTCGAAAGTAAAAAGCTTGAACAAGAAAATGCAACAGAATAAACTAGAGCGCGATCTAACAACATTGCAACCGAAGCCATTTTTAATTTACCATAATATTAGGAATTATTATTTTGTTTAGCCCTTTACCCAACGTAACGGCCAAAACCGGCTAGCGCTATTCACAAAAATCGCCAATTAATCTTCATTATTTTTTTCATTTTTTTGTCTCAAAAACATAGGTTATGACCCCTCTTTGGAAGGAGTTCGTCGAGCTCGTTCCAAAGAGGGGTTATAACCTATGTTTTGAAGACACAGAATGAAAAAAAATAGTTATTCAAGAATTGTGTTTGCAAGTGTCGTCTGCTTTCCGTGTTAGGTAAAGGGTTAATTAATAAATCCCTGGTCGCTAAAGCCAATCCAGTATCTAACATTACCATTTCAATATCGTGAGGGTTTGTATCTAGTGTTTGTAAGGCTCCCTTCATAAATTTTATACCAAGTTCTGTACTCGCTATTGCAAGACCAGTAATCACTGCACTATGGCAAGCTAAATTTGCTAACTATTTTCCGTCTGATGTTGACATGTTTTATACTATTGCATATAAAATATATCTTTTTATCATTTAATTGATTAAATCTTATATAAACATGTAATTTATCACCATCGAAGTAAATAGAAGCTTCCAAATCATTTATCCAAGAATGTTTGCATGTTTTATTCCAGTCTGTTTTATACATCGCAAATACCTCCATTTTCTTGTCGTAGCTCAAGTAAGTCAAGTGCACATTTCGTCTGGCCACATCCGGTCATACCGGCAAATATCGCAGAACGTGGTTCTTTAACAAAACAATGCTTTGTAATCGTCCATTTTATATATTTGACTGAGAATCTTTAATTATAAAAATATATGCATTTAGATCACCTGGTTCTGCTTGTGCTTTAGTTATCTGCAAAGATATACTATCAATTATTGCCCTCCCCGAATCGTGAGGATTGAAATCATCTATGCTTCTAAAATCTAACCATAATTCAAAGTGTACAAAATAAAACTTTCTATCTGAAAGTCTCAACACACTGAATTTTAGATCTACTCCCAATATATTCATTTATAACCTCCCATTGATCCAGCATACACATATCAGAGCTGAACAATTGATCTGGCAAACCGTCAGTTGCAATTTGAACCTTCTGAATTTTTTGGACTATATAAGTTTTGGGGTTTCCTTCCATGCTCCTGACAGGCTTGTTAATTCGTATTCCATACGGTGTATTTCGTATTTAATTAACCCTTTAACCAACGCAGACGATATCAAAATTTATTATTTTAAATATAATTTTTTTAAATTTTTCAAAACATTTCAACAAAACCATATCATGTGACCCCTCATTGGAACGAGCTCATTGAGCTCGTTCCAATGAGGGATCACATGATATGGTTTTGTTGAAATATTTTGAAAAATAATTTTTTTCAACTCTTCAATTTGCATATTACGCGGGCGGATGCGGGCGATTCGTGAGGTAAAGGGTTAAAGTACTCCATGTCGGTGTATTTATTATTTATTTATTTATTTATTTATTTATTTATTTATTTATTTATTTATTGGTGTTTAAGGTCATATACTTATGCACAATGGCTAATCATGACCGTGACAGTTTTACGGATGGAGGATGCCGGAGTACGCGGAGAGAACCACCGAGCAACGACGCGCAGCTGCCAGCTCCCCAACATCGTAACTCCGCACTGCAGCACAGGCAGGGTTAGACTGATTGAAGATATGCGTACCATCGACGTGCAGTACGCCTTAGCACACGGCCCCAGGTGGACAATCGGGGTTAGGGGTCTTGACCAAAGACACAACGCGGGAGTCCGAATTGATCACTCAGACGGACATCCAACCATTGACCGGGCTCGATGTTGCTTAACTTCGGAGATCTGACGAGAACCGGTTACCGCAACGCCACCGGGCCCCCGTATCTGTTCATAAAGTATCACAATACGGGAATATCTTTATCAGACTTGTCTCGCAAGATCTTGATTATTAACTTTTTATAGTTCAAAGGAAATTCCAGATAACTTATATGTCGATTCGGCTGCAGCTTCTGCTGTCTCCATAATATTGTTTGCGGGACTGAAGCAGAGTCTGTCACCTAATGTCGATGAACAGAAAATAGTTTGGTCAATTGATTCAAAATCTAATGATATACAGAATCGATTAAGAAAAGCTCTCCCCATATCAGTGTCTCCGACTGCCTGACTATTACCACCAGCATTGATATGTAGTTTCATGGGGGTGTCGGCTGAATTATTTGGTAAACCAAACCCCGCACCCATTAACTCTAAATGGAAATTCGAGGTAGATATCATTGAAACATTTCATGACGTCAATTTTATATGTTTCTGAGACTGTCTGGCCCTCCAAGGTTACTTTGATTTTGTTAACAATCGCCCGTCCTGCATTATTACTGAGTGTGCGGTTTGGATCTTTACTCGTGAGTTCAATATTAAAAGATATTAAAAGACACTTTTACCGATTCGGGCATACATAACATCATTCTGGGCTAATACGGGGGAAACGACACGCACAGTGCCCCCGGGGTCTTCTATTATGATAATTGTAAAAATGGGGTGTGCCACAAACTAGACTGGTTAAATTATAGGGCTGGTCCGACACGCATTATCCGCAAATCAGCAACTACATGTGCCAGTTTTTATGGCGATTCGGTGAAATTTCGAACAAGCCAATTATCGGGAAATAGTACTCTCTCCTAAATCTCATGGGATATGTTTGTAGGGCCTGTAACGCTATATACCCCGCCCCCAGAATTTACGTTCCTGGTCTTACGTAAGAGCATAACATCACCTCAGTAGAAGAGGCTACATACGTTAACTGGAACGTAGATATAAATAGATATTTGCTCTATAACTGAAGGTTCTTTTATGAATAGACAGGGATGCAGTTTCGCGAAATATTCACTAGATATTCACAAATTCTGGCAAGATACAATTTTATAAACCTGAACACTCCTGTGTCGCGTTTCACTATCGGAATATAATAAATGTTTCCGCTTCGTCTATGCATTAAATATCTCGCATTTCCCAAAGCCTTTAAGTATACACCTTGTTCAGAGCTAAGTGACTGCCTTTAAAGCATGTCGTTAAAATGGTATGGTTGTGACGCTATTGTACAGTGGAAGTAAAAGGAATCTAGTTTCCATAACGTACAACTCTTTTCTGTCTTATTCACCACTTATCAAACTCACATACCATTTTCGCTCTTTTGGTGAAATCTGTTGATCGCGGCGCTTTTTGCTCACTAGAATGAGTATTTTAGCATGGCTTTTATTTGCTGCTAAATTCATGGCCTCATTCACGCGCACGAATATGCGGGATGTGTTTTGTAAACAGCAGAAAAATCAAACCGACTGTTGCTAACATAGGCGCGTGGCATTTCTACTAGTTTCGCAATTATTTATCGATAAGTGATTATATTCTGTGTGGCAGAGAAGTCTTCAGAAAGTATCGATAAATATGGTGATGGAGTCTATAGTATGTCGAAACTTCAGTAACTAAGTTAACCCTTTACCCAACGTAACGGCCAAAACCGGCCAACGCTATTCTCAAAAATCGCCAATTAATCTTCATTATTTTTTTTCATTTTTTGTCTCAAAAACATAGGTTATGACCACTCGTTGGAACGAGCGCAACCTAACAACATTGCAACCGAAGCCATTTTTAATTTACCATAATATTAGGAATTATTTTCTTGTTTAGCCCTTTACCCAACGTAACGGCCAAAACCGACCAGCGCTATTCACAAAAATCGCCAATTAATCTTCATTATTATTTTTTTATTTTTTGTCTCAAAAACATAGGTAATGACCACTCGTTGGAACGAGCTCGTCGAGCTCGTTCCAACGAGGGGTCATAACCTATGTTTCTGAGACAAAAAATGAAAAAAATTAGTTATCAAGAATTATTTTTGCAAGTGTCGTCTGCTTTTCATGTTAGGTAAAGGGTTAAAAGAGACGGTACAAAACTTTCCTTTTCAAACAATTATTTATTAGATATGATTTTCTTTGTCTGAATTGCCCATTATTACACTCTGCAGATATGATTTCACGCTCGGCTGATATAACGCCGATCCCTGCCAATATGAACTAAGCTCAATTACCCACACACCTGATGCGTTACTAGGCGCATCAAATTTGTTAACATCGGAATCATTCACAGTTATTCGTCGAACGCAATCGGGAAAAATGGCTTCACCAGGCATGGTGGAGTGATTTGAAGCCGAGTTTTTGTATGGGGAGGTATTAATGATTGCAATAAGTACCGATTAGGTGGATTAAGAGTAGAAAGAAGAGAGCTATACAGAACATTCATTCCAAACTAAGATAATGAGTTGTAATCAGAGATTCGTCGAAGTGGGAGAAGCGATACTTCGTCTATCCGAACGTCGCAGCTTTCCCACCAGGGAAGCCGCGACGTTCGGATAGCTGAACTAAAAGAGAAAATTTCGGATTTTGTGAAAAGAATGAGAAACAATAACACCGTCAGAAATCTGTAAGGGCTCTGATTCTGGGAAAAGCTGGTGTGAAGTTATAGGGAAGATATCTCGGCCGATATGAAACTCATCAAGTAATCGCCTCTGATTATCACTCCAAACACTTATTAAGCAAACATTTTCGTCCGTCCTGTTCGTCCTCTTGATTACATAGGGCCATGTTGCAATCGGAACGTATGGGAAATAGGTTTGGTTCGCGGACAAAGTTAGGTGTCACAGTGACATGCTGAAAATCTGCTTCGATTGAGTAAAGGGAAAGGTTTGGAATATCTAGATCAGTTATAAAAGTAATGTCCACTAATTCTGTCAAGATACAATTTTATTAAACTTGAACACTCCTGTTTCGTGTTTCACTATCGGAATATAATAAATCTTTCCGCTTCGTTCATGCAAGCCAACATTCTCTATGTGCCCTCGGCAACAATCGGTCGTCATTCAAACTGTAATGATTTGTTTCTAAGGTATCTTTCTCAATACCAACAAATAGAAAGTGAGGAATCCATTTGTAATTTTTACGAAGAAAACCCAAGCATCTGTCGCTTAGGTCAACAGAGATATATATTCTCCTCCATATTTTTTTGCCAAAAGCAGCTTTATATTTTGTTGAAAGGTGGGGAAAATAAAATGTCCAACACCAATCAGGGGAAAATAAAATGCCCAACATCAATCAGCAATTCAAACGATATAGAGCATCGCCTTGGGCTATGAAGAGGCATGCTGTTGTAACCAACGCGCATCTATATGACTATATGACTATATCGTTTGCTTCAATCTGATATAGATTCCCCGCGTGGCTATATTTCGAGGTCGTTTGACCCCTCAACATGGAATATTCGCTTAAATTATGTCCAAAAGTGTAATGTCCTTAACTGGTAGAGTGCTAAATTATTTTTGGCTATTAAAATTTGCTCACATGGCTTTGCCTTGTTACACTTTATGGGAGAGTGCCTACAGGCACACTCCTATAATGTGTAACAAGACAAATCCTTACAGAATAAATGCTATCGCTTTGAAGACAAGATGAAACTCATCTACAAAATATGAAGTCTTTGCGTAGTGGTACCTTCACTTCAAACTGAAGCCCAAATATAGGCTTCCAGCACTCTACCAGTTAAATTGAACTGATATTATGAAGTGGTACGCTGTTGTAACCAACGCGCAACTATATGACTATATGACTATATCGTTTGCTTCAATCTGATATAGATTCCCCGCGTGGCTACATTTCGAGGTCGTTTGACCCCTCAACATGGTATATTCGCTTAAAATATGTCCAAAGGTGTAATGTCCTTAAATTGAACTGATATTTGGTTTGCGAGTCGTACATTTGCACTTGAAATGAATACCGAATTTAAACAGAGAGATATACGCGAATCGAATCGAATTTCGAATCTAATCGTTTGATATCACTGCCTGCAATATAATTAGACATAACTGACTTCACTATTAGTCTTATTTCCTCAACAGCTACACTCATATTGCAACACGATGCAAGAGGAGAACGTGAACACCTGAAGATATAAAAACATGTTTTAGAAGGTGTTGATCCTAATCGCTAGTATCAGGGTAGGTTCCAATAGCGCTGCAGCATTTGGAACGTCCACATAACCTTATAAGTTATTGTGATAAATTGACGGTGACATGGTCTGGTTTGCGCCTCGGCTCTTATGTTCAACCGAGACGTCAATTCATCTCAGCAACGTATGCGTTCCAATAAGACCCAACCCACAGCCCAAAACCAACATGGTGAAATGAACAGGGAAACTTTTACCAATAACAAGTTTAGTAAATAAACCTCTCCTGTACCCCCCACGATGTCACTGGAGAAGTAATCAATAAATAATTGAGGTCACTCCATCTTACTTCAAATTATAAACGTAACCGATTTGTGATTCAAACAACACTTTATTCGGAGCATCGCCTGCTCCACGTCTCAAAATTCTCGAAAAATGAAGCGATTTCCAAATTACTTTGTTCATGAATTAATTTCGTAACGGGAAATGTCATTTCCCATATTTCGCGCGGTAACTTCACGTCGGCCGGTAACATATGGTTCTGGGGCCATTAACATAGAGGAAAGCGTCGAGGTTGAACATACGATTCGCAAACCTCTGACCCCGTTACCGTCAATTCATCACAATAACGTATATGTTCCAATAAGACCCATAGCACAAAACCTTCACCAGAGCAACTTGAATAAACAGAGGCAACAAAAAATTATGTCAATAAATAAATAATAAACGTGTATCGCACGACGTCACTGGACAACAGAAAAAAATCAATAACTTGGATGAAGGTCGAGGTTACTCCATATCTATTCAAATCACGAACTAAAAAGTGGGTTGTGAGTAAACATTCACAGAATGATCACTGGCCTCGAAAAATACAATTTAATAGGCAGTGTGCTCTTTGAATCTACTCTCATTGTTATCCTCTTTTCAAATATTTCGCGTGGTGACGTCAGATGGTTATATATGCCACTGGAGCCGTAAACATAGAAAAAACTAAACGAGCTCTCGTCCAATCGGACGAAGATTTTAGTCTTATTGGAACATTGTTTAATAATTTTGAAACAAAACTGTAACCTTTGGGGTAAAATGCAGAGCACTGAATGTATCGTTACGATAATTGGTGTAGATGTACAGATGTCTCGGTGCTCCAGGCTATCGCAAGGGGATAGTGATAAATGGTTATTATATAAACCTTTACCCAACGAATCGCCCGCATCCGCCCGCATCCGCCCGCGTAATATGCAAATTCAGCAGTTGAAAAAATATTATTTTTCGAAACATTTCAACAAAACCATATCATGTGACCCCTCTTTGGAACGAGCTCGTCGAGCTCGTTCCAAAGAGGGGTCACATGATATGGTTTTGCTGAAATTTTTTGAAAAATTTCAAAAAATGTTATTTAAAATAATAAATTTTGATATCGTCTGCGTTGGGTAAAGGGTTAAATGGGCGTAATGGTTACTGCAAAGCAACCATATACTACTATGGCATATTTGAACCGAGCGAACTTTGTGGCCACTGTGAAATAGCAGTGGTCGAAAGTTGCCATTGTTGAGGAAACTTCCAAAACAGATTAATTATCTTGGAAAACACAGCGGTGTGCCATTCCATTGGATTGTAACGTTGGGAATGAATGAAAACTGGTATAAATTTGTTTGACAAAACGGAGATTGTGTCGTTGGTTTGTCAACGAGGTGGGTAGCGATTCTTCATTTGCAATAATATATGTGGGGAGTAATGTGGTGATACATTTTGAAAAAGAATTATGTTTTCGGTGCCTTTTTTAGAGATGGCCCAACGGGTTTCAGAATAGAGCAGAGACTTACTTGCACTAATGGGTGAACCAGTTATGATTGCCGCAACAATCTGTATTTTTTCCTGATCTTTGGCCTTAGCCACCGAGCAGTTGTCCCATACCATTTCCGCCGCGTACTCCAGAATGGACTTAATAAATGCATAATATATTTTTTCCAATCCCTTACGATTAAGAGTGAATTTATGCTTTCTTTATATATCTATACGCGACCAGGCCATAGAACAAATATGAGCTATGCGGGCATTCGACGATCAGGTACATGTACTATTAAATATTATGCTTAACTGCTTAAGAATAGACATTTGAGAGTGGTTGTCATCATTTGGACATTTTAGTCGTTACCCGCATCTTTCGTTTCCCTGCAAACTTAAAGGACGATGGGTGCGATTGGAAGGTCTGACAGTGTTTGATAGAATTACCGTTTCTCATTCTTTTCATAACGACTGAAATTTCATCTTCTCCCAGGTTCAGCTATGCGAAGGTTTCGGGGAAGTCGCGACGTTCGGATGCCAAACTATCTCTTTGCCCACTTCCACGAATCACTGCCCACAACTCTACATCTTAAGTTTCCGTTTGATCTTCTGTACAACTTTCTTCTTTCTTCTCTTCATCCACACAATCCTCACGTATTGCTGTCATTAATTCATCGCCTGCTTCAAAGCACGCCATTATATGACCAGTTTCCTCGACTGCGTTCGACGAGTAAAGGTTTCAATGTAAACAAGTTGGTTATGTCTAGCAACAAGGCATCAAGGGGAACAAGTCAGGCTTGGTTAAATACGGACGAGATCGGCGTCACATCAACCGAGTTTGAAGTCATATCAGCCTAGCTTGATAATGGATAATTCTGGGAAAGAAAATCATATATAATAGATAAATTTGGTACCACTTAAGAGTAATGGTGGATATGCAGTGAGATTACATTTATGTGATATCAGCATACTCTCCGCTTTGTGAGGATTGAACTCCACTAACCATGTTTTTTCCCAATGTTCCATTGTGGTCAAATCTTGGTTCATCAATATTGAAGCTTGCTGTAGATTGTCCACAATATGATATACGGAAAGTTTTTTACATATGTTACCCCTTTCAACTGGATACGCTTAAATGTTTGCGTAAAGCAAAATTTAACAGTCCATGCGGAGAGGGATTAAGAAACACATGAATGGGAAGGAAGAGTTGGTTTCGAAAGCAGAATTGATTTCACCATCTCTTACTTTTCATTAACTGTCTACCTCATACAAATAACAGACGAAATTTGCCGAAAACGTTTCATGAGTAACTAATTATTCTCATTTTTTGAATTGAAAACATAACTTATGGCCCCTCTCATTGGAAATATCTCATAAGCTCTGTTTTTGAAAGAATAATAAAATTTGAACAGAGCTCGCCAACTTTAGCCGTTACGTTAGCTAAAACGTTAAATTACACATTAACCCTTTACCCAACGCAAACGATATCAAAATTTATTATTTTAAATATCATTTTTTTGAAATTTAAAAAAAAAGTTCAACAAAAGCTTATCATGTGACCACTATTTGGAACGAACTCGACGATCTCGATCCAAAGAGGGGTCACATGATATGATTTTGTTGAAAATTTTCAAAAAGTAATATTTTCAGCTGCTGAATTTCAATATTACGCGGGCGGATGCGGGCGATTCGTCGTTGGGTAAAGGGTTATGTGATGAAAAATATTTGACATGAAATGTCTGAATCTCGTTCACTAAAATCGATCTGAGCCTCGGTATACTTCGGTGCAGATCGATTTTAGTGAACTCGTTAACAAAAATTCATATTAAATCGTAACTCATTAGAGATCCTCTACGCCCTACAGCCCCAGAGGACTATTGGTTCAAATCATTACTGGGTGAATTTTTCCACAAATAAAAGATAGATACAAGACGATACTATTCAGTGCATCTGGGATGAAAGAGTAAACGTCGAATTTCCTTCTGGGTGAAAATCGTATTCATGTCACATTCTGATACAGTGTGGAATTCCCATTTATACCATGATTACCTATTCTACTATATATGGAAAGCCTATGACATAAATTTGAGCTTTACACACCAACCGTGATGAACACGCCAGCAATGGGATTTCAATAGTACAAATTTACACCTACAGTAGAACTACATCCCCGTTGACCTTTGGTGACGTAGACCTGAATGCAAACTTGTCTAAATTTATCGCACGTCTCCTCGCGAAGAGTGAAATGGAAGTGGCAATTATTTATTATGTTTTTACATGGGTTTACCTCATAAGATGCCAAAAATTAACAAACGGGCATTGTCTAATGTTAATAAAGCATGCATAACCCGAAACAGTATGTTATTATGTTATTAAAACGAAAAAGGCACAGTTTCTTTTTTTCATTTCGTTTCGGCGATAAAATTGACAGCGGAAGTACCGCCCACCGATGCTCATGTAAATAAAAATAGATTCGCTCGTATGTACGTCTGGTGCTCAGTAAAATAGAAAAAAAATAAATGTGACTCTTAATAATCTGACGATCATGGTATAAATCAAATATACCCAAAGTAGCTTGGTGTGCCAAATGTTCACCACTCGTGGTTAAGTGGTGTTAACCACGCACCAAAGGCTCGCGGTTAACACCACTTCACCACTCGTGGTGAACATTTGGTACACCAAGCTACTATGGGTACATTCTACATATCATCTATTCTATAACTATATTGAAGTTTTCTTGGTATATGTGGGGTGCGTTGAGGAGGCAAGGCGCCACTCTATTCCCGTGCTTCAGCTCATATCTATTGTATTGTATTCTCACTGGTTTCAACAATTTTCTTTGCGATCTGTGCCACAGTAAGTAACCAAATCCTATACTTAATGGAATAGGTGAAGAATTCGTCTAATTTTTAACATTATCGAAAAATCAATCCACCCACCTCAACACTAATGAGTCCATGTTATAAATTTGTGCACAACAAAGTGCTATCCGAGCTGGTGGGGGTTGGGTGGGGAGACATTTCAAGATCGATATCGTACCAGTGTCTAAATGTAAACCTGGGTAAATTATAGTCTTATTCCTATCACACTGTTACTGTGATGATCCTTGTTCTTCCAGTAATTGTTAACACTTTTGTCGTGAAACCAAATACAAATATCGCATATACCTTGTTTGGGCTGAACAACATAGAAATGGTTGACCTCAAGTAGTCGCTTATTCTCTTGCATTTGTGAAGGTTGCCCTACCTTCCTTACTTGTTATCGATTAGAAAAATCAAGTGAAATGGTTTGAAACTCGTACCATTCTACTTATGTTCCATTCGGAAAATATGAACAAATATCATGTTGTTCACGTCTTAGGTGGAAAAACTTAGTTACGCTGCCTTCTCATTTGATACCTCTTAGTTATATTATGAGTGGAAACGACTTTTGATAATATACCACCTTACTGTCCAATCACACTCATTATTAATGTAAGCTGTGAATCATATTGGAAAATATTTGGAAATAAATATTGTTTAAACTAATCCCTCAGACACATTCCAAATAGAAGTGCTCTATTTATTGTAAGCAGTGTGCCGCACCTCGCACTGTAAGACACTCTGTAAGATATTATGTGAAAGAACTTTTACGGTAATCCGACTTTTAAGGCCTAGAAGTCGAATCAAATAAAAACTAATAGCGGAGTGTTCATGTACACTAAAACAAACTTTTGTTCTGAAAGAGCACATGCAACCTTTTTTAATCCATACCTCTCAGTTCACTCAGAACAACGCTGTACTAACAAGACTACCATTTTATTGAACGTTCCCCGTTCACAATTTACATTACACTTCATAGCATGTCTGCTTTTTTTCTCTCTCCAGTCCGGCTATTCTTCCCGTCAAATATATCAGGAAGACATTTATCAATCTTGCATTCAGACACCAGCCAAAACACTTGCCCCAACAAGTTAACCCTTTATCCAACGAATCTGCCGCATCCGCCCGCGTAATATGCAAATTCAGCAGTTGAAAACTTATTAGTTTTCAAAAAATTTCAACAAAACTATATCGTGTGACCCCTCGTTGGAACGAGCTCGATGAGCTCGTTCCAACGAGAGGTCACATGATATGGTCTTGTTGAAAGTTGTTGAAAAACTTCAAAAAATGCTATTTAAAATAATAAATTTTGATATCGTCTGCGTTGGGAAAAGGATTCATTTAATATCTATGATTCAACGCCAGAAGTTCGAATTAAAACGTTCTTGTCAAATGGTTGTTATATTGGCATGAATGTTAGTTTGTAACACGTGATATTCTACAATGGCATTGTCCATGCTGAAAGATGCCTTGTTTTCTAAAGTCCATTATATACTGTAGACTTATTGATATCTTTAAATCATGTGGCTACAGGCTAAAATATTAATTGGTCTGCTCTTAATGACAAATAAACTGCCTTCTGGTGTGATGGATAGAAACCAAATATTGTTTCACCCGTTTTGTCTCAAGGTCCAACAATACCGCCGGCATTACCAAAAACCGTCTATTTTTTCTTAAAACTTTACGGTAGATATACCACCGCTGGTTGCCTCTTCTTTTAAAGCGTTTTGCGAAAATACTGCGATTTCAAAATCGCCGCTGTGAAGAATAGCTCAAAAATCTGCGTCGTTGTCTGAAGAGAACAGTTACAATCGTGCAAAACATTCCACCAATCCTTGTCATATAATGTAAGTCAGAGAAACATATTTTGTTGAGTGTGCCTCAAATAACAAGAGACACCATTTAATCTCTTTCGATGTATACAGCAGGGCAGGGCTATGAGAATTTCAAACTTCGAGACGAAGCGAATCCATCGAATCGGGCAATGAATTTCGAATCGAATCAAATCTCGAATATAATCTCGCTGCTCTTCTAGCTGAAAATATTGCATCTTGTTATTTAAGTCAATATGGCCAGGCTACACTTGAAAATTGCATTCAAGGGCAAATTCCCCGTTTGAGTAAGTCACTCTAAAAAGTGAAATATTCCAGAAAGAAAACCAAAGTAATTATTCATCAGGTAAATGCATCTAGTACTTAATCCTACAAACTGCACCTCATTGGAAATCAGCGAGACGCCTCTTTTTCAAATTTCCCGTGTGCCATAGAATTAAGAAAGGGCGCTGGTTTTATTTACAATGGAATAGCGGGGGTTCGAACTCACGCCGAGAGAGTTTCTTTCCGCATCAACCGCCAAGCGAAACTATATTGGACCACGCACACTACTCGGCCACCGACATACCCTAAAAGGGAATGCTAATTAACTAAGGATATACGGGGAGATTCCAAACTCTCTCGGCGTGGGTTCGAACCCCTTCTATGCTATTGTAAATAGAACCAAAGTAGTTACGGTAGCGGAATCTCCTTGAACTGTCCTCCATCATTATTAGGTCCCCTGTACAGGAGACCTAATGATGGAAGGTGAGTCCAAGCGGAGGAGGCATTTGGTATTATTTTTTTTAAAAGATCTCGTCGATTCGAAAATTTACGAATCAGTGCGACTTGAATCAAATCGATTCGTTTGGACAATTTCGAAATCGAATAGAAATTCGAAGCTTCTTACAAGGCCCCAGTATACAGTTTTCCCCTTGTTGCTCACCTGCGCCTCGAAGTTTATTTGTTCTTCAAAAACATACCCGACAAGTTTATTTTTTCACACTCTCGTCTGATGGTATTTCATATCAGCAACTGGAATATTGATCTCCAGCAAGAATGTTGTTGGCTGGAACCCTAGCGACTATATTGTATAACCATTTCGTTTTTGTCTAATTGCCTGATTTAATCGATTAATGTGTTTCTGATCAGACATCCACTTGATTGTTCCGTCAATGTGTCGTTATGTATAATAGCATGACATATGTAGGTTTCAAAGTATGAGTAATGAACCATCATTAGTACATTCACACTGACGTTTTTATTTTCAAGATCTCACTGGTGAGGATGAGATGATGAGTGAGTGTGTTTTCATATGTTTCTCGTTTTTGAACTTCTGCGATACATGGCGTGAAATAGTGATTGGCAGTTTCCAAGTCGGGAGTCAGATTATAAAAAAAGAACAATAACGTAATGGCCAGTAGCTCAAATTTCGTTTAAGCAAACAATGCGACGTCACGTGACACTCGATCGAGGCTTCAGCTGTTTGAAGAGAGTGCACGTCATCAGAGCGCCGTCTCTGTAAGTGCTCTACTAATAACTCCACTCCGAAACATTTACAAAATTCATTTTCGCAATCTAAAGAAGAACTAAATATTTTAAAGCAGTTTTGTTCTCTTTGAGTACATCCGGACTCAGACATGTTGGAGCTGATCATATTAACTGAAGACAAAGTGTATTTAATCCCCTGTAGTGTCTCATAGTGCACTAAATTAGTTACACCGTAAAACGCATATGAAACTCTCAATCAAAGCCGCAAACTCCATGAACCATGTTGAAAGCTTAACCATTTATATTTTAAAAGAGATTGTTCTTTATCAGCTTAATTGCAGCTTGTTTCTACATTTTCAAGTTATTAACGAAGAACACGACGAGGGTGGCGTATGGGGGCGCAATTTTTTATGTACAAGAAACAATTCCAACAAAGGCCTTGATTGCTGTCCCCCGTACTCTGTCGGAAACCCGGCGTTGTCGTTGCTGGGAGAAATAGATTCACGCCCCGTCTTCAGCCTATACACCAGGAGTGTCACCTGAATCCGTGTCTGAAAGTATATCTCACCGTGTCGAACCCGTCCTTTACAATGTTGTTGGGGTGTTTTTTTTTTCCTGAAGGGGTCAATGACTTTTCCTCAAAAAGCATTAATCAACAGGGGTTCACTGGAATCAACAATTTTAATATATATAGAAAAAATATAGTAATTTGTAACTTACATAAAATCCACTGAATAAAACACAAACGTCAATCACTCCCCACCCACACAGTTTTTGAGTCACTTTGCGGGCCCGCGTTCTCTGTTGTCGTTGGTTTGCTTTTTCTTGTCGCTGGTGTTTGGTCTTCTCGTCTCAATCTAGTGTCTCTGTGCTTTGGTAGACTTTTCACGAACACACAACTGGATCTTCTCTCTATCACTGCCATCGCACGGCCTCTAACGTTTTGTAACTTTTCCGGACACCTATGCCCTAACATGTGATGGAATGTCACTTTAACACTGCCGTCGCACGGCCCCCTAACGTATTGTCACTTGACTGGACGCTTTTCACTCAAGCAGTCGCCACTTAAGGGGTTAAGCGAACCCCTCTATTTATATCAGAATAATGTTCTCAAGAAAGATTACACCAATTAGTTACAAACATTCGATGAAGTTTCTTACTTCGTTGGATATAATTATGGTTAAAACCTGCTAAAACTTTTCCATAAGCGGATTTAGAGTGACAGACCGACTTACCTAACAGGGCGGTGGGATAGCCATACTCACTGAAGAAAATATCAAATTCAAAACAATCTCTACTGGTCAAGTAGAATGAAGAATCTCATATGTTGGTGTTTTTCTGGAACGAGAGAAATTATTCCCGTCTGAAGCTCGAGATGAGTTGCATGTAGCAATGCAATACATAAAGCTTTGTCTGCGACTCACTCACCTCTAAATTGAGAAACATGCACATTTTGACTGTACACATACAAAAAAATGTGCATTTTCTCATCTTTAAAATGGGTAGCAGAGACAAATAACACGACGGAATCGTTTTGTCACATCTTAAGTGTAAAGAGACCATGCACCCTTTCTGACAATTCCCATTCAGATTGCAATAACGGATTTGCTAAAGAAAATGTCGGTCTAAACTTATCATATCGCGAACGACGAAGAATCCACAACAATCTAAACCCTCTCCACTCGCCTCCGATTGAGCGGAAATTGTGTACTTAATTATGGTGAGCAAATCTCAACTTCCAAATTACAAGCCTTCTATGTCGGCGAAAATTACCTTAACAGTGACCGACTCCCTGTACATGTTACCCTCACCTTCAATAATGGACCCCAGATATCCCTCTCGAAAATAAACTGGAATCAAATCTGGAATTTAATAAAAAACATTAAGCTCTAACAAACCAACAAATGCGAACGAAATCGAAACCGCATGCCAAACCCCAGCAAGGAAATCAACGAAATGCTCCATGAAATACCACCCAAACAGAATGTTCGCCCCTGGAAATATAAACTCTGTCATGCAACCCTCCTTCTAATGAAACAATCGTCAACTCCACGTAGGTATAAGGCCGCCACCTGCCCCTTTTCCAAGAGTAATTTAATTAATAATAATAATAATAATAATAATAATAATAATAATAATAAAATTCATCATAATAATAATAAAATTGGGCCACCTGCTCATTTGCCGCTGTCCTCTAACGGGAAGGGATTCATCAGCCCCGTTCCGTGAGATCCATAATGAACAACGTCGGATCACGATCTACGTAAGATGCACAAGGACATGTTGTGTCAGAGCCGTGCTCTTTTTAAAACTAGACCGTTTGATATCAGATTTTTGAAGCTATTGATGATACACAAGGACAAGTTGTGTCAGAGCCCTGTTCTTTTTACCACTACACTGTTTACTATCGGACAACTAAAGCTATTGGTGAAAATAGTCTCAAAGCATGAACTACAAATAGAAGCTTAGTTCGTCATTTGGTACGTATTCGTTTGAACAGGTTTGACATCGGTCTATTAATGTCTGTATTGTTAATGTGCGTTTGCTTTAGTATTTCTTGATTAATTCACTCGTAATCAGGAGTGACGTGTCTTGGCATACTTTTGATAAAATATTGGCTTGTAAATACGTGGAGGAACCACGTCTGCCTATTTTTTCATATATTCTTACAAAAATTTATCGAGTGCACAACTGTTCTTTGAATACAGTAACGATAAGTGGAATACATTGATGGTGCCAAGAAGATTATATAAAGCTTACCAAATCTATATTTTTTCGCAAATGCATCATATGTTTTACGCTTGATGAAACGCCACTTTCACATATTCATCGACGTTAGTGTCAAGGAAAATATTAACACCATGTTTTTTCCTCCCACGAAAGTATTCTTCATTTCCAACGAAACGCAACATTGATAATTGCTAGAACAGAAAACATAACATGACGAAAAAAGTTAGAAGCAATTGAGTCCCGTGCCTTATGTTTCTGACATTCCACAGATATGAATTCAATTAATAACTCTGTCTTTTCAGATTTAACTCTGCTTTTCTCTTCCCCTTAACCTAACGCAAAAGCAAATGCACTCTGCTATACAAGATCGCCATTCAATTTTAGAGCTGAAACTCTTAAAGGGTTTTCTTTATCGATTAATGATATGGATTAACCTTGGATAACCGATTAATCACTTGTTTTAGTAGGTAGCTGAATTATTGCCGTACCGTTGATGATTTATAGCATTAACCCTTTACCCAAAGTAACGGTCAAAACCGGCAAGCGCTTTTTAGAAAAATCTCCTTCAAATTTTATGCTTTAAATTTTTGTCTAAAAAACATAGCGAATGACCCCTCATTGGAACGAGCACGTTGAGCTCGTTCCATTGAGGGGTCACAAGCTATGTTTTTGAGACAAAAATTGAATTTTTTTAGTAATTCAAGAATTTATTTTGCAAGTATCGTCTGCTGTCCACAACGGGCAAAGAGTTAAGAAAGACCATTTCCAGCTACTGATACAGTACAATGATCATGCAACTGAACAAGTATGTCTGCACATAACTTGCAAGCTTCAATCTGTGTCATAATAATTGATGCAAGTCAGTGTGACAATGTTTGCCTGTTTTGAGCAAGTGTCCTTTGTTAACCCATATAGTACAGTAGTTTAGGGCAACAGTTAATCGATCAATTACTTTTTTGATCGATCAAGACGTTGATCATTGGTTAATCGATTAATCGGTTAACCGTTTCAGCTCTATTCAATTTGTTGGGTTTTTTTTAACACAGATTTTGAATCTCGTTGGAACGGGCTTATTGAAAAAGTTCCAATGAGGTTCAAAAACACTTTTTAGCAACATGCATTGAAATTGTCGTTGATCTTTTATTTTGAGTTAGTTCTAAGTGCCCGTTTCAACGATTTGTAAGCAAAAATGTAAAAGAAAACGATGGCTTGGAATGTGTTTACTCGCTTTTGTAAGGAGTTGTTTGTCATCGACGAGCAGAAAAACAAGTCCCCACAAACGAGGTTAAACAACAATGAGTTGTGTCGGTTAGGGTGGGTTGGGTGGGTAGGGATATGTGTAGATCAGCGAGGTGTGTCTGTGCTGTGTGCTTGTGCGTATGTAAGGGAGTGAGGGTGTGTTTGTAGGTGTGATTCTTTATATATGTAAGGAATAGTGAGGATGTTAGTGTGCGGGTTAGTTTGAGATGGTGAGTGAGTGTGTTTTCCTATTTTTCTGTTTTTTTTTTAAGATCTATGATACATGGAAGAGCCAGCATGAAATAGTGTTAAGCAGTTTCCAAGTCGAGAGTCAGATTATAAGGTGTTTCAGGATTACCGCGCTGAAATTGATGTTCGAAGTGATGGAGCAAAATTTATGTTCTTATCAGTGCTCAGCCGACAGCCAGTGACTGTCGTCTGAACCCCAGTTCGAACGTAAACCTTGCCACCTTATCAATGCCCTATCCGCTTGGGATTCTTAGGAATCCTGAAGGTGCCTGTGGCTTACAACGCCAAAGGGTGATCAACGATAATTCAATGAAAAGATTATTTATTTACATGTACGAAGAAATATAATATGAAACAAATTTCTCACAATATTATCCATAAGAATACGCTAATTACGCGGATAAAAGTTTATTCTTTACGGCCCTCGACGTCTCCCACAGCTAGCTGTGTCCGCTGGATCAACCTCACGTCATCTTCATTTTCTCACAGTTTGTGATACATACAAAGTGTCTATTCTCTTCTCGTTGCTTCCTCCTCACAGGGTTACTTCACAGTCATCCGGGCTTAACACATATAATGTTCTGCTTGTGTGACTCTATCATCGTTCTGACAGTTCAATCACAATTCAATCGGCGTCTACCACAGTTCACGATCACTTTGCGCCTTGCCTGGCTCTCACGGGGTTAAGTTATTCTTCGCCTTCCGATATATACTTAACATAGCTTACATAATAATATTCTGCAAAGTGTTCTCAACATCACCAATTCTCGCACCGCCTAAACTATTTTAACTCGCGAGCTATTGAAGCGCTTACTCAAGCTCTTAATACGATTTCTAGACCTCAACGTTACAGCTTTTACTTCTTTGGCTACTATGCCACTACGGTTCGCAACAGTCAACAAACTACTATCGGTTCCTACAACCCTCACAGGGTTACGACAGTACGCGGACTTTCAATTTCGGTGCCTATGACCCTCGACGGCCATGGCGGAACTCGGACCTTCTCTGAGTACCCTCAGGCCAACTGCCCCTCAGAATTCTGCTTCACTCTTTATACTGTCGGAATGCAAAGTTTAAGCATATTAATTCTGATTTAACGAGAAATTCGATATGGATAGAGATATAAATGCGAATTTTGTTTGAGGTAAACTCTTTTCGGAGACAGGATAGATGCGTAATATGGGTTTGTGTCTAGAACATGTGTGATGCACTGGTTTCCAACAAAGAGATTTTAACTGGCTATAATTACCCAGATAATGATAACCGTAGAGAATTGTGTCTCTCTTAGTACTGATCTGTTATCAGATAGTCCGTGTGGCGTTCAACAAGTGCGCCATAACGGACATTAAATTTCACACTTCATTTAGAAGCTCTTGAATTAACGTTAGTTTGACAAATCTGTTTTCAGTGTCCGTCACATACCTATCTTTACGCTTTACATTTAACCCAGGCAGAAATATTATCGAAAATATTTACACTTATAAACAAACAAAATCGCAATAATTTTTAGCTATCACCTTGACATAAGGAAAAAACAAAAAAGTAATGGTCAGTAACTGAAATTTCTTTTAAGCGGACGATGCGACGTCATGTGACATTCGAGCTGTTTGATTACAGTGCACGTCATTC
Organism: Pictodentalium vernedei; assembly: GCA_031216915.1. Classification (NCBI taxonomy): domain Eukaryota; kingdom Metazoa; phylum Mollusca; class Scaphopoda; order Dentaliida; family Dentaliidae; genus Pictodentalium; species Pictodentalium vernedei. Next base: position 315,288,502 of record CM062297.1, read on the forward strand.
GTGCACCGTGTCTGTAAGTGCTCCACTTATAACTCCTCTCCGAAACATTTACAAAATTCATCTTCCCAATCTGATGAAGAACTAAATATTTTAAAGCAGTTTTGTTCTCTCTGAGTACATCCGAACTCAGACATGTTGGAGCTGATCATATTAACTGAAGACAAAGTGTACTTAATCCCCTGTAGTGTCTCATAGTGCACTAAATTAGTTACACCGTAAAACGCATAAGAAACTGTCAATCAAAGCCGCAAACTCCATGAACCATGTTGAAAGCTTAACCATTTATATTTTAAAAGAGATTGTTTTTTAGTTTTTCAAGTTATTAACGAAGAACACAACGAGGTTGGAGTTTGGGGACGGAGTTTTTTCAAGTAGAAAGACAAATTCCAACAGGGCCTTGATTGCTGTCCCCCGAACTCTACCTGAGATGTGTTCTTCATTTATATCCCAAATAAACTTAAACTATGTAAATGAAGCTTGGAAAAATATCATATTCGTCGGTCTTTTTCCTTTCTTGAGTGACACTGTTTTGTCAGAACGTCAATCAGATGCATAACGATCAATTACATGCATTCTTACTTGATGTTCTTACATGTAGTCTGAATTAGAGGTAGAACGGTTAACCGATTAATCGATTAACCAATGATCAACGTCTTGATCGATCACAAAAAGTAATTGATCGATCAACCGTTGTCTTAAACTACTGTATTATATGGGTTAACAAAGGAACAAATTTGCTCTAAAACAGGAAACATTGTCACACTGACTTGCATCAATTATTATGAGACAGACTAAAGCTTACAAGTTATGCTCAGACATACTTGTTCACTTGCATGATCATTCTACTGTATCAGTAGCTGGAAATTGTCATTCTTAACTCTTTGCCCGTTGCGGAGTGCAGACGATACTTGCAAATTAATTCTTGAAATACTAATTATTTTCAATTTTTGTCTCAAAAACCTAGCTTATGACCCCTCATTGGAACGAGCTCAACGAGCTCGTTCCAATGAGGTGTCATAAGCTATGTATTTTAGACAAAAATTGAAAACATAATAAAATTTGAAGGAGATTTTTATATATAGCGCCTGCCAGTTTTTATTGTTACTTTGGGTAAAGGGTTAATGCTATAAATCATCAACGGTACGGCAATAATTCAGCTGCATACTACAAACAATTGAGTAATCCGTTAACCAAGGTTAATCTATATGATTCATCGATCAAGAAAACCCTTTAACCGTTTCACCTCCAGTCTGAATTCCATACGTGGTTTACTTGCACATTTCGCAATGCCTGTATTGTGTCGGGTAACGTTGAATACACACAACAATTGTGGTATACACTACAGACATCGTGGACTGGTCACCTTCCACGGGTGAGCAATATTTTCACGGACGGAATAATATTAGATTCCAAACACTAATTATAGGAACAATCGTCACAAATTTAATTAATGAAAATTAATTAAAATTTTGCTGATGATAATTTTTGTTACCTGGTAAACGCATGTGTGGATATCCCTGCCCCCGCGTGGATTTCGACCAGTCCACGGCGAATGTACTGTAAAGTTTGGTTGAAAAATACACACACAAAACAGTATTAACCTCATCAAATCTTATTTTTTTTAAACGATACCGTCCAATTGGGTAGTATTTATTTGTTATTTATTTATTGGTGTTTTAAGGTCACATACTTATGCACAATGGCTAATCATGACCGTGACAGTGTTTATGGGTGGAGGAAGACGAAGTACTCGGAGAGAACTACCGCGTAGCGACAAGCAACTGTCAGCTCAACATTCTAACCCTGCTCAAGCTCCACTCAAGTAGGGTTACAGCGGTTGAAGACGTGTGCACCATCGACGTGCAGTACGCATTAGTACATGGCGTCATCGTGCCCCCGTGTAGGCAACCGGGATAAAGTGCCTTGCCCAAGAACACAACGCGGGTCGTCCCGGAGAGGGTTCGAACTCGGGACCTCTAGCATAGAAGTCCAACAGTCTACCACTGAGCCACCGCGCTTCCCCTATTGGGTAGTGTACACAAACAATTTGGAAAGTTGTTTTTCCTTTTTATGAGTGGGGTTTAGCAATACGTTAATAGTACGGCCCTACAGGGCCATATGAATACATTATGACTCATTCTACCCACCATATTGATGTTTCTTTTGTCACCTATTAGAGTTCTGGTAGAGGTCCCCCACGACTCATATGCAGTCACGTGGGATCTGTATTGTTCTTTTAGATCCCTGTCATTGCAATTTTAATAGGAATTAGTAGGAAGAGGTGCACTGATTCTTTATCCTTAAGTTGTGTCCGAAAATTTTCTGATATGAGCTGTCTCTTCCACGGCCTTCAAATTCGGGAACAATGTACACTTTTGGCCCCATCTTTAATAAATTTCCGCCACGATCCGAATTGTGTTTCCACACGGTGTGATTTTGTTTTAAAATATGGAGCAAAAGTGCATTTCACTCAATGCAGAGGTGCTTTATTCCCAAATATTGTTTTGTATTACTGCAATGCAACAAAGGCACATGGGCTGCTATTTTGTACAGTACAGCCGCCGTGGACTGGTTGTAATCCATTTGTACATTTTCCAGGAAAGAGAAATTATTATTAGCAGAAATTAATTAATGAAGCACCGGGTTGTACCCGGTGCTTCATTAATTAAATTTTTGTTTGATGATTATTCCTTTAATTAATGTTTGGAATCCAATATTATTGCGTCCGTATAAATATTGCCCATCTGTGGAAAGTTACCAGTCTGTATGTGGGTGCCCTTCTATGACCGTGCCCTCCCTCACCCACAAGTTTTAAATCCCTCGCACATACCCCTAAACCTTCCATTTGCGTGGTGAAAGGGTTGAGTGAGTCTCCATTTAATACATGATATCAGACAAGATAGTGAGTTATAAACTGTATGCAATAGTTCATAAACTGGATGTGGCTGGACATTCATGTGATCGTAATGTGATTTTCCTTTCAAACTTATCTTACTTTTAAATTATTATAAATGTTGCCTAACGACCCTTTTAATGTCAGTTTGTAATTTCTATCTTGCAAACATGTTTTTATGTTTAATTTATCAATATGGTATCACGTGCTGTCATGTTTTACCAACTATTTGTGTTTGCGTAATGGGCAAATTTATTGTGTTGTGGCCGTGAGATACAGCAAGGTAAATGTTTGTTCCAACTTTTATTGGTTAAACCATAGTGATCAATATTAACAAGTAGCAGATTATAGCGGAATTAAATGTTCACCGCAGAGTGCCTAACCCATCCCCTGAAATACTCAAAGTTTTCAAATATTCGCCCTTTCAATACCGTGTGAATAATTTTTCTCCGATAATCAAAACGTGTTTTGCCTAATAGGTTACTTCCACAATGAGGGTTTCCGAAATGGTGTATTAAAGTCATGACAATGTCTCTGGAGTCCGTTAGGACGAGTTGATATATAGCCCAGAGGCGAAGTCAAGACAAGTATTGCGTTCTTGCGCTGTCCATGACGCAATCCCCATTGATTGTTCAACTTGTACTATAACCACTTAAGTCTATAGTAGTGTTTTAGTAGTGTGTTTCTTTTATTTTTCATGTTTAAAACATGGTAGACCTATATAAAAATATCATTATTGCAAAAATAATCTAGTCTAATTTATTTCGTTGAGCTGGTGATTTATTTATCATTTAATTACTGTTATCAAAAAATGTTGACATCGAAATGCGTAATACATCGATGCCAATTTATTTTAGGTAAAAAGCGTTCTCTTTCTGAATCAAATGATCGCACGTGCGATTGCAGCCCTTGATATAGATTTGTATTTTGTCTAGACGCTTTACAAGAATGCGTGTGGAAGGGAAACACTTTCTTGTTGTAGGATAAAAATATTTTAATTCCAAAAATATATAAAAATACAAAAGAGAGATTACACTAAATGAACACATGAGTTTGAACATGGATCCAGTAGCAAGCTGGCGCTTATGTAAGCCATGACCATGTCACGAAATGAACGTTGAAGCTTACACAACGAGAGATAACATTTTCCGCCACAGAAGATTGTAACCTGCAGAATTAGCTTTCATTGAGTAATGTGCAAATGCTCAATGGCGAATACTGTAGTCAGAAGAAAGGGTTGTTTTTTATAGTGGTCAAGTGCTAGCAGTCACCAATATAGCTCCCTTCTACCACCATTCAGTCATTACTTTGTTACGCTCAAATCATTTCTTGGTACCTGGGGGTATAGAAAGTAGTTACATTACATAAAATGGAAAGTTAAGATAAAAGAAAGTGATAAAAAAAACAAATACGAGATATAAAGCAGCAGTAGATTTTCCCTGCCGTTGTTATTGATGGTTGCTGCATTACGATTATTTGCAGTTTTAGAAAATATGTTTTTAAATCTATGTAATGGAATGGACGAAGGAACGGATTAAGGGTTAACTTGTAATTTCAACTTAATAACTTATCTTCTTACATCAGTCCCCCGCAGTACAGCTAATTATAGACAACAAAACCAACTCAATTGCGTCACGTGGTTGGGTTTTCTGACCCCACCTCACAATACAATTGGTGGGTTCCCAATTATCAGTTCATACAGGCGATGTACACGTAATGAATAATTCCCCAAACCATGCTCCTTTGAGATTGTCCCAATAGCCCATAAATATCCACACTGGTCGAGACTGGACCAGAGCAGTCACAAAGATGGCTATAATATGTGATCTTATAATCATAAAGGCTATAATGTAGGTGCCACCAGGGCTCGTCTACGGTACTGGTTTGCACTCCAGAACTAACGGGCTGTAGGGAAATAGCACAAAACCAACAGGGCGGTACATTAGATTACTTCAAACAACCAGCAGGTGTCCTCAAGGCTAAAAGACCTAAAAGGGTACAGAAAATTCATTCTGTGCTACCATACTAAACAAACAATCACCACCAACAATATCGCTAACTTGTCTAACTTGAAATTTCACGATAATAACTTGTAATTACAAGATGGTTTCTTGTTATTACAATTTAGTATCTTTTATTACAATTTAGTATCTTGTAATTACAAGTCAGTATCTCGTATTTACAAGTTAGTATCTTGTAATCACATGTTAGTATTTTTTAATTACAAAAGAAAAAGTGAAGGTCAGTGGCTGTTCTACTTTCCGTACAATCGTTACCTTTGCAACTTCATTATTTATCCTTTTCAACACTGCGTTCCTGATAAGGAGCGTCGCATACAACACTGTTCATTACAAATGTGCGAAACCTCTGTATATCCGTGATCTGATACAGTAATAATTGCATTCCAAAGAATATACGCTTATGATTTAAAACTTGCGAGTACCCGCCTAGGCTGCGACGAATAGTGAAAATTTAAAAAACTCGTTGGTCACAGACCGACAGACAGGCCGATACCGCAACCGATAGCTCGATCGATCGACAGAGAGTCAGGCCCATCGACATTGCCACACCTAGAGCTGTTTGTCGCATCTAATTATTACTGATCCCACAACCCAATTAATCTATTGTCCACTCATAGAATGCAAAGTGTTTCATCACCTTCAAAGTTGTGTATACCAGGCTGAAATAGTTTAACTCGAGCCTTGTTTTGTTTGTTTGTGTCAACACATGGGGTTGTGGATGAGAGGCCACCATAAAGCTAGACTGTACTTAGAGAATACCGCCTAACCCCCGAGGGGAAAAAACGTCTCATCATCCTGTCATGTTGATGGGTAGATTCGTCCCCTGGTGGTGACATTCACTTCATATATTAGAAAGGTAGCCGACGGATATTCACTAAATTTAATTTAATGCCATGACAACTAAATAAATTTTTACTCCACGCTTTCATCAAGAATGTTCCATGAAAACATTTCTACAATCAACACAAGTCACTTTGAATTTATCCCACGCCTGAATGTTCAAATACAATACTCTCCGGGTCCCCACGTTCTTCGGCTGTCGTCTCCTGTTGTTCCTCTGACCCTGGTAGTTGCCTCGATTCACTGACACAACGTATTGCATATTTGCTCCTTCCATCTGCTTCACTATCTATGAATGTCATCAACTCCACCAACATGTATTTTACTTGCTTTATTATTATATCGCCACTTTACCCACTTTCGGATGCACTTCAAAAGGTCTGTTTTCTTGGGCCATTCCGGAATACTAGACATTACTAGTGATATTCCGGGCAATCGCAAACATCACAGATTTTCAATCTGGTCGTTTTTGTTGTCGTTCGTCATTCTGGAATATAATTGGGAATCCTTCTGTGCAATACACCTTGCGAAGATGTTTACTCATTATTCTTGGCAAGCGCAGTTACCCTGTTGCTAATATTTAAGACAATATTGAGGCGAAATTACACATCTGCGATGAATAACAGTTGCTTGCACATGAAATCCAACAGTTTGCAATAAATAAATGTCAATAAAACTAAAATATTTTGTCTCTTCCTTACAGGTCCTATAATAAATGAAAGTGTCAATGACACTGCAGCTTACCTTGACTGTGTTTGATGAAAAGGATAATGTTCAAAGTTTACGAAAGAATAATGAAATAACACAAGAACAGCGATAATTGAGAATGTGTTAAGTTCTGTACCCTAAATTCTATGTCTTCAGCAAGCATGATTTGAGGTGTAGACTGTACTAAAAAAGTGAGGCCTGGGTTGAGGTGGCTCTCACAGTTACTGTATATCAACCAAAGTTACCACGTTATAGTAGTAAAAGCAGTCCAAAACGAATCATCCTGCCAAGTTACAATAAGATCTCTTAATAAATATGATTCGTAGACTTTGCTAAAGGAATCTAGATCACGTGCCCATCCGGCGGTCACGGTTGACGGATCGCAACCAAAATAGGACATTCTCATCTAGATATCATACCGAGTCATCTTACCAAATTAAATGGAGTCCCTTCATTAGGCCACATGCCCAAGGTTGGTAACGGCTGACCGCACGTGGCCAAAATAGGCGGTCTCATCTAGATATCATACCGAGTTATTCTACCAAGTTACAATGAAATCGATTCATAAATATGAACTGTAGAATGTGGTAAACAAATCTAGGTCACGTGCTTGTGCGTATGTCGCGGTTGACAAAACCACGACCAAAATAGTTCTCATCTCAAAATAGTTTTCATAGTTCTCAGCGTTCTCATCAAGACGTTATATGGAGTCATCCTGCCAAGTTACAATGAAATCCCTTCATAAATACGACCTGCAGACTGTGCTAAAGATTATCGGGTTTCGGACCCGCGCAGTCGTCACGGTTTACTAATCGAGACCAAAGTGGGGCGTTCTCATGTAGACATGACATCGAACCTGCAGTTGAAATTTAGTCTACGGGGTGTAGCCTTTGCTAAAGAAAACGTGAACAGACTCACAGACTTCCGAACGTGTGATGGCAATAGCTTATCTTAACTTTGTCATGTTAAGCTAAAATAAGAAAGAAGGCAAAATAAGAAACTTGAGTTTCTCTTTGGCCAAGCATTAATGGGACAGTTTTGTTCCCCGAGAATAGAGAATTCTCCGGGGATCTGACATTTGTGAAGATGGGGGATGGAGGCGTTATGACTCGTAATGTTAGCAATAGACTGAGAGGTGCACGTGTCAGTGTAGGCCGATCTGTGGGAAAAGTGGCAGGTGGATAAATCGAAAAATGTATCAGTTACAACAATCGCCCCTTTGGGAATTGCTTTAAATTTAGGAAATAAGCGCTCTTTATTTTTTCTGCCGGTACTTTGCTCTTATTACCTATCCAGGGACTGGTTGTTCGGCAAATTGTAATGCATATGTCAAGCGTAAAAGAACATAACATCGAAATCAGTTTTTATTGGATGATTGTACTGCGCACGTCACAGTATTGCATGCATTCCAGAATGGTCCTCGATAACGTAAGCTATGTCCCCTTGCTCGGTCTGATTAAACTACTATCCGACAGCCATTTCAAAATACAATGTTCATGTGTAAAAATGGCTTCACTCAGCCCACTGCAGGCTCCTTGTTTAACTCTAATTTACAAGCTCTCGATAGATCTTTCCGACAGACTTTACTTTTGGTGTTATACGGATCATTCAACTCAATCGATGGCCTTCAAATGCCTCCTACCTTTGGGGTAACTTAGCATAACAACTTAAAATATCCTAAACGGTCTCTCACAAATGAAACTACTTTAAGGTCACTTAGCACAACAACTCATACCGACACCCATCCCAAAAACAGCCCTTGTCTGCAGTTCCTCCAGATTACCTTTCATGTGGACATTGACTTCCCAATATATTTCACAAACCTTATATATTACACAGAAATCTCAGTGAGTTGGTTGAGTGGTTTATCTTTGAAGAACGTAACAGTGATTGATGAGCCTTTGAATTCTACAGAAGTGACCAGCGGTAGACAACTACATCTTATATGGACGGTCCTTCTTTCTACCCTTGCCTTTCCGCTGCGGGGGTTAGGATGGTCACCTGTTGTAGTCGACACACCTGTTTCGGCATGGATAAAATGACGATTGCCTGAGGCAACGTTTAATTAATAGCTTTCCTCGGCTATCAACAAATCAAAAATTTACATTTATTTACATATATGTTTATCAATTTCGAATCGATCTTGATAGTTTATTACTCTGTTTGTTGATCTGGAATTTTTACGACAGTGGTCAAATCGAACAGTTTTTTATGGGTTGCGGAAGTCCAAGTGACCGACGTGAAACACCGAACAGCGGTGAGTAATTACTACTGAATAGCGGTGAGTGATTACCAGGCACACCCTGTTACCAATACGATGAAAGCAGGGTTATCATTGGTTAAAGACACGTTTACCACAACACGCTGTAGTCAAGAACCCTGTGTCACCTTACTCTCAGTTAGGCAGTTTGGATTAAGTGTCTTGGCCAAGAACACAAACAACACAGATGGCGCAGGTTAGATGTTAAACACGATATCGTTATATGAAATACATGGTGCTTTTGAAACAATTCGTTATTTGTTTTATTTTATTTTTACATTTCATTTTCCTAATTAACCCTTTACCTAACACGACAGGGTGACCACACTTGCAAATAAAATGTTTGAATAACTTATTTCCTTTCAATTTTTGCGTCGAAAATATAGCTTACGACCCCTCCTCATTGGAACGAGATTCAACCAGCTCGTTCCAATGTGGGATTATAAGCTGCATGAGACAAAAAATGGACAAAATAATGAAAATCGAGTGGTGATTTTTGTGAACAGGGCTGGCCAGTTCTTTCCGTTACGTTGGGTAAAGGGTTAAAAAGTTGTCATTTAGCAGAAAGAGGTGAACTGGACCTGTACACATCTCCAATAAAATTATAAAAGCTGAGATGTCATTTTAACATCTTGGTAATACATTACGTAATCAGTCCGTATTATCAGACCCTGACACCCTACTATGTAAGGTCTCGAAACCCGACAATGTGGTCGTATTGTATATAGCATTGTGGTCACAGACCAGATCCCGATTTGATCACAACGCACGATTACTGTGGAGGGGTGTGGTGGTCGAGATTTCCAAAATAAAATATTGAGAAAATAAAGACCGTACAGAAGATAAACTAAGTTTCGATTTTCCTTTTCAACAGATGAGATTCTATAGTTGCGGGGAGAAAAGTGAACAGACAATTTCGACCGGATCGCAACATGGTCGAAATTCTCTGTCCGTGTTTTGTGACACACTGCTTTACTGTGCTAATATGAGACAGTTTGTGTGGCGTCATTTATTTTCTCTCTTTTATAGGTACTTTTTGTATAATGTGAGAAAGGGAGACTTGCTAAGAACGAGTCCGATTTACCCCGAAGTCCTATTTGTATGAACTGCACCCTCAAGAAAAACACAACTTGTCCAAAAATAGCACAGTCCAACAAAGTTTTCTTCTTCCAAAGTTTTTTCAAAATGATATGATCTCTGTGTTTTATAGTTGTTCATCTCATGCCTCTCCGGAAAAACTAGAGCATGTCTGCTTTTTAGCCACATATTGTGAACCGATTTAACAAGCTCAATAAATTGCGCCATGAAGTCACGTTTTAACTTATGAAATTGAAACAGTTGATTTCCGAATCATTTGAGTGAGCGAGGTATGAACATGTTTATGTTCTGCCGTCGTCTTCGGCACTTAATTCCGAATATCCATTACTCGGAAGGTCCATTTCTACAAAGAACCGATAATCTAACCGACCAACACTCCGAATGTACGGTATTCCAAGGGTTCAATAGTCCGAAGGTCCAATACTCCGGCCCTATTTTTCGAAGGTGCAGTACTCCTGTGGTCCGATCCTCCAAATATTCGACACTTCAACGGTCTTGCAAACCGTCGAAGTATCTGATCTTCAAAATACTGAACCGGTGGAATATTGGGCGTTATGAGTATTAGGCATTCGGACTCTTGAACCCTCGGAATATTAAACCTTCGGAGAATCGGTTCCTTGAAACTTCGTAGTATTGGACCATCAGTCTATAAATACGTCGGTGTATTTGATTTTCGGTACCCTCTATAATAAAATCAGGTGGGATAAAAATTAACCCAAACCAAATGGGTTGAGTGAATATGAACCCATCTGGGTTCATTACCAAATGAGTGAATAATTTATATTCACTCAACCCAACTGATTTGGGTTGATTTTTAACCCAACTGATTTTTGAGTGTATATCCGACCTTAGGGTTATGGACCTACGGAATATCGCCGCCTCGGAGTAATGGGCGTATTGTGCCTTGCCAAAAAGGTACGAAACAATGCGTTCTTACTGCTTTACGTTTTTTGACTGCTGATCTCTCGAAAAACATTTCAGTTTCCAACCCTGAATCGAAACTAAAGTAGACGGGCGTTCTTTTGACCCAGTGTATACTATAAATTATGCACTCATTCGGTAATGCATAGAACGAAACGGTTAATAAATGATACGTTGGATTTGAAACTATTCTAACTGTGACCGGAAACTTCCAGACCACGCAAACTTTTCAGCCTTATATCCGCAATGAACGAACATATAGGTTTTTCGGATTTTTTTCTCACGAACATGTAAAAATAATGCGAAATGTCCGGACATCATGAAGTTTTCGTTACCAAGGCAGTTTATTGATATGCCTAGGTTTAATTACAAAATTGTTCATTAGCTACAGTACGGCCGCCATGGACTGGTCACTTTCTACGGGTGGGCAATATTTCCACGGATGCAATGATATTAGATTCCAAACACTAATTATAGGAATAACCAACACAAATCTAATTATTGAAGCACCGGGTACAACCAGGCCCTTCATTAATTGAAATTTTGCTGATGAGGATTTTTATTACCTGGTAAACGCATGCGTGGGCGTCACTGCCCACGGGTGGATTACGACCACTCTACAGCGACTGTACTGTAGTTTCTTTTTCCGCATTTTGATTCTTTTCTTTTTGGTCTTGATTTTGTTTTGGGTGTTTCAGGAGGAGCTGGTGTTTGAGAATGGAGGTTAGAACTTTTGTTAACAAACGTGTGGTAAAATCATGATAGAAGATTAATGCCAACTTTGAACGACCACAAATACGTACACACTGAGGGGATACTTAACTAACTCCTAGAACTCGGTAATCAGATTTTCTCAGAAATTAGTATATTCGCCCCACGACACTAATAATTTAACCAATTATATTTTGTCTGACAGAGCATATTGAGGTCTGTCAAACACGATATAATATGATAAATTGCAAATTTCATTATGGGAAAGCCAGCACGTCATCATGAAATAATTGCGTTTGGTGTTTCGTGTCATTTTCTCAATAACCGAGTCAGGTCGTGTCGAACTCTCACGACGAAGAAAGATGGACAACCCGGAGTGCTCTTCTCACTAGCTTCAAGTAATTATGATTAACGAAGTACGAGCGGACATTGAGCTTGTAATCGCAGTGGACACAATGTAAATAGTTCTAGTCATCAATAAAACGTACTGTGTGGACCAATCGTCCGGGGCGTTAATCACTGCCCATTATCACATTTACAGATCACATAAAACTAGTGTTTAATTCGACAACTGGAATTTCTGGTTTCATGTATCCAATACCGCAAATTTATGTTTCCCGTTAACTCAAAACAAAAGCACAACAGAAATGGGAATGACGTGTAGGTTAACCGTAGCAATGGCAGTGTACTCATCCCAAAACATACTGCGATTGTTTTTGAGATTTTTCGCTCATAACAACCTTTTCATATGACATCATTTGCCCGAGCGAGAGTAACGTCCTACCACAAGGCGTGACTGGATTCAATTCCGACTGTCATCGCATGACACGTTGTACTATGATGTCTGTCAGGAAGTGCAGGATATACTTACACATTTGTAAAAGCATTTGATTCGTTCGGATTCTGATAGCTTTCGATCCAGTATTACAATAAATGGTAAATTCTAGAGCCCACGATGTTGTCGATAAGCGAAAATTGTACATCTTGAGGTCCATTGTTTTAATTTATTTTCGCAACTTTACATTTGACATCATTTGGGGACTGTCAGGGGGCCATGCGAAACTACTCAGCTTTATAGAATTGTGTACACAAATCGCATTATTTGTCAGTACAGTGTTTAACGGATTGTATCGTTGCTACGAATTTTACGTTCACCCAACTGTCTTCAGATATTTGGGGAGGGAGTGGTTAGACCCATGTTTCTTCGGCCATGACATGAATCTTCCTGACAGTTGTTGTATACACATACATTCATGTGTAGGCAAGCTATTCAAACAAGGTGTGCACAATCACCGTAGTTAGCCACGACAACCGGAAGTATTATGGTAAAAGTCGTGATCGACTGCACGGTAGTACTGACTGACGTGGGGGGGGGGGGGGGCGACTATCTTCTAGGACTGGTCCAACCTTCATATCACAAAAGTAAGATCTGCCTGTGACAGTCCATCGGTTGTTCGACAGACAAAGAAAGTTATTTTGGAATGTCTCGCCCCTCCAGATTTTACACCCTGCATCTACCACTGAGGTGTCATGGGGTGTGTCTTAGCTTGTGACTATAATCAGTTTCGTTTTAAGAAATTTGTTCACACGTTAATAAAAAGTTAATACGCCTTGCCTACTGTTACTACATATCAAAAGTCAAAAATCACATCATACATAATCGTTATTAAATAATGGGAACCATACAGAGACGGATCCAGCGGTGGTGGAGGACTCAGCGCGGGCCCTCTCTATTTTTTTCTTTCTATGGCACTAGATATTATCCACAGTAGCAAATGGACATCAACTATCGTATAATTATAGTGTATGGTCATGTGGTGTTATGAATATTATCGTAGCCCATGCATAGAGGGCATACAGCTATAGCTCCTGCGTGGGTCCACTGTGGGCCTTTATAAACTGGCTTTCTTGTATTTTTTTAAATTTGAATGAGTCTATACACAACTGTGGGAACATTTTGGCTGCAAAAAATAGTGGTGATGTGCAGGGAGGCCATCGGAGGGACACACTGATTTTCTATTTTTTGAACTTTTATCCGGGTTGGCTCCAGGACGCCGCCCACTACACTCTAAAATCAGTGGGGTTAACAAATACACCAAATCAACTGTGTTGAGTATTCACCCAACCCAGTTGATTTTAGTTGATTTTTAACCCAACTGAGCTCAGAGTGTAATGGGAAGGGGGGGGGGGGGGGTATATCTTCCTTTCGTACTCGCCCCCAACTCGCGGCTACCAATGTCGGGTGATTTTTCGCATCACGGCTCATGACTACAAATGTGGCGCTCTCTCTCTTAAACTCAGAATCCTTGATACACCACTGCCATAGAGGTGAAAGTAAATTGCCTTTTTTCTAGCTCTGACACTTAATCGGTTGATGTGGTTCTGATCAGAAATCTATTTCATTGCTCCATCAACATGTCGTTACAATACAATACAATGCAATACGATACTTGTATTACCTTATACCAAACAGGAGATATATGACAAAACAGATCATAGGCACACAAATATCGATCACAAAACATGGAGACAAATACAAAGGCAAGACTGGTGGATTAAATAATATTTATTACATGCATGTAAATATATATGATGAGCGTACTTCCAACTCGAGTAATTTTAATTTTTGCCTGAACAGCATTTTTATTCTCAGCTCTACCCTACGGTGTTGTTCCGTGTACAAGGGGAGTTACGCCAGCTCAACGAAGGCAGCACAACACCGCCTGGGCTTTTTCGCCAGCTCCTTCAAGCCTCATGGTCCGTAGTACTGAACGGTAAGCGCATCGACAACGAACCTGGGGGTTAAAGGTGTCAATTCTGAGTCAAAACACTCTACCAGGTAGAATAGTGAATCTTCGGTACTTAGCGTACTGTGGTCGATTCCGGTGGCGTTATATATTTCACAGAATAGCCGGTCCCGCGGCGTAGTGTAGAGCTGGCAGGCATACAAAAAATGTGTTTCGTCCTCCACTACATCTGGACAGAAAGGGCAAAACCGCAGCTCATGTGGGATTTTCTTCGGCTTTCTATATCTCCCGGCTTCAATAGACAAAAGGTGTTCACTTATTCTGAGCTGGGTAAATTTTGGAATGTTACATTTATCCGTTTGGGTAAAGAGATACATTTCTAAACTGAATTCCCTTTTCACCTTCTTACAGAACGCAAGCTTGGTACTCTCCTGCGCTTTAGTCTCCCACCATTGTCTATACCGACTTTCTAATACACCTTTCACTGCTTTTGTCAGTTATGAAAAATGGTGTTTAGAAGTAGGACTAATTAACCAATTTCTCATAATGAATGTTAGTACTTCAACTCTGTAAAGGCAACTTGTACTTTCATGTAAACACACACAAAGAGTTAAAATTGTTGTTTAAAATTCGACAGTGTCATCTGTAACATTTTAATAACACGATAGAGCCACATGGACAAGCAAACGACCAGGGCGGATATTGCACTCCACTAGAGAATCATTCATTTTATACAACAGAGATATATTTTCTGCGGTGATACCAATGTGGAGGGGGGGGGGGGGGGTACAGTACAGTCGCCGTGGACTGATCGCAACCCACACGTACTTAGTGATTATTCCTCTAATTAGTGTTTGGAATCCAATATTATTGCGCCCGTGAAAATATTGCCCACGCGTGGAAAATGACCAGACCACGGCGGCCGTACTGTAGAGCACAAATCTGACAGTAGTTCGCAAGAATAATTTTATAGGTCATTCATAAATTTTTATTTCATCTGAATCGGGATCCTAATTCCGTTGGTAAAATCGGCTATATACTATAATATTAGAACGTTTGTGTTTGTGTGATTTCTGAAATAAAACCTGAAGCAGCGAAGCTGCTGAAGGTTTGATTTCAAAAATCACACAAACTCAGGTACTATCGACCGATAGAACATGAAAAGAAATGTTCTAATGAAAAAAAAATGACTTTCATTGTTAAGTGTTAACTGCAACATGCCATCAGTCTTGTAACAACAATGTAGTCGAATCCAAAAACATGACGTTATTTCGAACGAATGACGTCTCTTCGAAAATGACTTGTCACAAGTGCCGTCGCTTTGGGAGTTTCTATATCAACAAATGCCAATGTTTACAACTGCACCATGCTGTTCATGTTATAATTCATTGTTAATGCTTGTGTGAAAAGTGATTTAAATTAATGGAATATAAATTCATGTTTCTCGGACGACAACAGTTGATAGAATTAAGCGGAGTGAAACAATTTATTTTGAACTTGAGGCGGAGGCTCAGTAAGGTCGAGGAGTACTAAACTTGTGGAAATATAATTGATTGAAGTCATAACTGAGACTCATATTCATGATTCACTGAAGTGGTGAACAACACGTGAGTGAGTTTTTTAAAATTTCTGATTCTTTTGAATTCATTGTTTGCAGTTAAAATTGAAAACACACCCACTGAAGATGATATATTTGTTGGTAATTTTGTGTCTACCGGTGTTGAAAAAAGTTAAACGGACACGGAACCAGCGTTTGGTGTTGAGAAATTCCAATCGACGCTGATCAATGGAAGTGGCGCTTACATTTTCTTCGTTCTCTTGTCTCCAGGGAAAAACGTTCCGATAGTACCCGTGTTTTGCCCCAAAACTCCAGTACTATTACTTCTAGAAGGTGTCAAATTAACCAATCGCGGCTGATGTTACAAACGTGAGGCATAATAATAGGCATTAGCTGTGAGGTGGTGATATATTATGATCTTAAGATTGAAGGCGGTATTGTCTCTCCATTGGCCACGGTACGCAACCTCGGATATTTCATGGATGAGAACCCGTCGGCAGGAAAACATGTCTTGAATGTTTGCAGAGCTTCGTACTATCATCTCCGGAATATCAGAAGGGTGCGGGGAATGATTAATGAGGCGACAGCTAAACAACTTGTCCACGCCTTCATTGCAAGTTGCATAGACTATTGCAACTTTTTCCTATTCGGTTGTAAACAGAGCATCATTGACAAAATTGACACAATGCAAAACTGTTCAGCACGTGTAATCACTATGAGCAAACGATTTTGCCACATTTCACCTATTCTAAAAGAAACTCCACGTGCTGCCTCCCAGGGAACGAACTGAATTCAAAATTCTAACATCAACTTGGAAATGCTCAAATGGCGAGGTCCCGTCGTATCTGGCCACTTTGGTTTCACGTTACGAACCAGGAAGACCACTGCTTTCGGGAGCGTCAAACAATCTTGGTCATGTACCGGGTAAGGTTGCAACAGCTGGTGATCGAGCCTTTTCGGTTGCTGCTTCATTTCTTTGGAACCTGCTTCCGAGTGGGCTAAAATCACCCCCGAGTTTTCTATCTTTTAGATCGGCTCTCAAAACACATTTGTTCCAGCGAGTATGCAATCTTCCAATGAAGGCCGCTGACCTGTGATTCGTCTACTTGAGACACTGCCAATGAAATTGAAATGCAGAATTTTTTTCTTGTAAAGCCCAACGGCGCTAAGAGGATTTTCGGCTTTAAACTACATTTATTTTTATTATTATTATTATTATTATTATTATTATTATTATTATTATTATTATTATTATTATTATAGATATATTATATCTGACGTGAATTTCCTTTCCTCTAATTGGACTGAGAGGGACTCTACTATTTTCGATATGTTTCTTCATCGGGGGTTCAAAACATAATCGTGCTCTATACACTTTCAGAAAATGGCCGCGGAATAGTTTAAGATGTTGGATAAACGCAGCACAGCAAGCATTGGGACTGCACGTTGAAAATATTGATTGATCAACTTCACACATTAGCTTAGCAACCATCCTACTTAATGAAATTACGAAGTATCATATTCCTGGACCGGAAAAACGGCCTCTTGGGTTCAAATTGTTAAGAGACTATTTTGGGGATTCCATTTCGTTATTTCTAAATTTAAAAAATGGAAAATGCTTGTCTTTCGCAAAGCGCTTGACAATGGGCATTGCATTTAGGATTGGAGTCCTGGTGGGTAGCAAGATTCTTCCTCGGTCTGTTCGTGATAATATAATAACTACTGGACGGCATGTCGTTGACTGTGTTTCAAGAGTGAGGAAGAATAGTCCACACGCGGAAGGCGCGTCAACCATTCTTCCTCAATGATTACTTCTTTGGCATAGTCAAAAACAAGCAGTACAATATTCATAATATATTTTATTATACGCTAAACGATAGATTATCTAAGAAATTGCGGAAAGATAGAAATCGTATCCCCCACTGTGAAGATATAGAAATTTTTTCACTTTCACGGTATCAATCAAAATGGCGGCCTTCAGAGCATGACTTCAAGGTGAATACGAATCAAATTTTCCCTGGAAATGATCAATTTGTTCTAAAAACGTGTAATGAAAAGTAAATCTAGTGTTTTTGAGTGGATACCAATCATTTCCAGCAATAATTCAACACATATTCACCTTGAATTGATGCCTAAACCCCGCTAGTCCAAACATGGCCTGAAAGTCCGTAATATAAGTTTTTGGTTTGGTACGTCCTTTCAAAGGCCATGTTTGGAATAGAAACCCGCCAGCTGAATCAGATTGCAAAACGCTATCTGTTCCGAATACCAATCAAATCACTTCCGCGTTTCAATGATTGAATGCGCTGTTTACTTTCATGCTTCAATTCAAGGTTGAAACGAGTGGAATTAGCAGATTCGTATAAAAAGCGTATGATAAAAAGAAAATCTAGTGTTTTGAGTGGATATCGAAAATTATCTCACTTGTGACTGAGACAAATGGTTATTTTCGCTCGCGCAAGCATTTGTTTCGGCCACTCATGAGATAATTTCCGGTATCCACTCAAAAACACTAGATATCCTCTATATATATATGACATCAGTTGTGTGGGAGGTTTCGGACGTACAAAAAGGCTCCCTTATCCAAACCCACATTTGTCGGGAATTTAGAGTAATATTGGACAGTTTCACGTAAATGTTGGGCTAGTCAAGTTAAACTGAGTTGGATGGAAGAGAGCACACGTTCGTTACATTGGTATATCAAAATAACGTTCAAGTTGAGAGCCGCCCGCTTCCTAATGATGAAGGGGTTAAGATCATAAAAATCACAACGGAAGAAAGTACCGCAAACGATAGCCGAGAACCATTTGAAGCCTCTATGGTGTTTTGCATCTCCAATTTCTTTTGGAAATTTTTAAAAAAACAGGAAAAAAGAAACTGTGCACGCCACTATGTATGCTGATCGACTTTCTTGCCTGAAAAAGGTAGATTAAAAACCACATATCCATAAACAATTAGTAATAAAGTCCATTTATCAATTTCATATTGATATTAGCTATTGTCATTTTCAACAATCCTCATTGCTTCATGTATCATCCACGATAATGTACTCCCCGTACACATAATGCTCTTGCTCCTCCACTTTTACCGATGCTGCATCACGATGACATTAAAATGCCAACACGGTATTCAGAGGTGTGGTATCAATATCCAATCCTAAAAACCTCCAAGCCAGCACAGACTGATTCAAATTAAACAACGTCGCACTCCACGTACCTTAAACTCACAAGGGAATGTCGAGTCTGCACAGTGTCGTTGTTTTTGTATAATGTTCAACTACTTTATGTGTTCGTAGCCAACCGGGAGATTTGTAGACAGATAATTGGATATTCAGATGACACAATGTTCGTCGTTGTTGCTGTAATTTTGAATCCTGAGTATTCGATTAAATGGCTTCAATATTAGGTTTATTATAACTGTACTATTAACATTGATTTGCTGTGATATATTCTACAGTGTTGTAATTGTGGAATATGTGTAATAAAGAACCGAATTGCAGGCTTATGTGATATTTAGAGGTTACTTTGATGTCGGCTGCGATATCAGCCTCAGGTATTCTCACATCAGCCTGAGACCAAAGGTTTCACGTGGTCGTAGTTAGTCGTGTTTTGGGGGCCTTTTCTTTCTCTTTGTGACCGGTGGTTTTAATCAGATAATAATTGGTGAGATTGCTTTCGAAATGGGTTTCGTTACTTCTGTTTCCATTTGGGCTATTCCTTCTGATCTTTTGCCGGCTATTTCTTCAAATCTCTCTCTCCGCGTTTTTAGACTTGTAGGATATATTTGGTGGTTTCGATGCTCTGCCGTTTTCTGTACTCTGTTGTCTTAGCTGCGTTTGCGATTATTTGCATCGTACAGGTCATAGTATCCAGGACCTTCTGGGTGGATGGGGGTGGGGGTGGGGTGGTCGGGCTCTATTGGTTCACAGAAAGCGGTAAATGAAGAGCAAGAGGTGGTAAAAAGTAACCTCTATTCCCGCCTTAGTCTCCACAAAACGCCCCGCTTCCACCGACTCCTTCGGAGAAGAGGTCGATTGTTGAATGAGTTGTGGGGCGAGGAGGGGGAATGATGGTTGATTCCTTCGCTTCTCTTTTCAATATCATTCGCTTTCCTTTTTACAAGAAAAGCTTCCAAGCGCCGCGCATCTCGTCGCTTGGCCGAAGGGCTTTTCTTCGACTTCTTCTCCTCTCTGGCACAGTCGAAGTTCCATTCTCCTTTGGCTGTGGACTAGTGTGAGAGAAGGTCCTCTCACAAAAGGTTCTACCTATCCCAGAAGAAGGTGGCTGGAGATTTTTTGCGTCAAACTCCACCAAGGTGAACGCCCCAACTTTCTACTTGTAGATTTCAAATAATGAGGTGAGTCCGTACTCTTCCTAAGTGGTCTCCCTCATTTATATCACAACTAAACTTGAGTTCAGAGAAACAAGGTTTTACTGGGTCCACAGAAACTGGTGAAGGAAGAGGAGGTGGTGGGAAAAGGCAACCACCATTCCCGCCGCTGTCTCCACAAAACGCCCCACATCCACCGACTTCTTCGGGGAAGACGTCAGCTTTTATTTGAGATAAGCTGTGAGGTGTGGAAGGGGAATGATGGTTGACTCCTCCGCCTTCTTTTCGATATCAATGCAATTGCATACAGGTATATGCATTGACACGTATCTCGTGAAGTAGCAAAACGAATAGAAACGCAGTTTTTAAATTATCCGAATGTTAAGGTGTTGTAAAAGTAAGGAAAAGTTTGATTGAAAAAAGTGATTCTGACGGGTTGCTTTCGGTCCCATCAGAAATAAAAACAAAGTAATAATGTTTTACTTTTTGGTGTCATCTGTATTTCTGAACAGTGCTTCGTAGTTTCGAACAATAAAAAATGGAAAATAATAGCCTTTTTGGATATTTACCGCCATCAAAAATGGCATGTCATCTTTATTCGGGAACAGGAGGAAGATTCGCCCTGGGGAAAACTCGGCCCGAGGAAGATTCGTCCAAAAGAAAAGCAGTACATATCTGTTAGGATATTTTTGATACGCTACGATATTCGTTTTAACTCCTAAAAAATAATTCTTAAAAAAATATTAATATATTGCTCGATATTTATTGAGAAAAAAAATTAATATATATATCGTCGAGCAATTATCTCTGCAGCAAATTCACATTCGATGTGTTCTGTAATAATTAATGTCTCTCATCTGCGAGAATAAGGTGTCCAGTCACTTCGGCTCCAAGTCATTTCGGCCTCTGGTCACTTCGGCCTCAAAATAATTTCGCCTATAATCACTTCGGCCCCAGTCACTTCGGCCCCTTGGTCATTTCGGCACAATTTTGAGTGTAGAAATCTATAACGATCAGAACATAGTTTATGTTTAGAAATAATGGGTAATTACCTTTATTAATTAATGTTCAGTCACTTATATTTACACAGTGTACAGAAAAATTTTACATGACATTAAAAATTATCCATGTGTTGAATTTTACATACCTTTAAGGTGCTATCTATATAAGAAAGAGAAATTTGTTTACCTTGAAATTTCGCAAAGTATATGCAGGCATCTCATTCATTCATGTTGTTATGCACAATTCCTAGTCACCTTCCAGTACGAGGTTCACAGGGTTTCTTTTTCCTTTCTTTTTTTCTAAAACAACCACCAAACTGCGATTTCGATACTACCATAAATATGTCCACGTTTTCTAAAACACAGAGCAGAATTCTTGTAGTTATGCGCAATTCCTAGTCACCTTCCAGTTCGAGGTCCACAGGGGTCTGACCCCAGTACCTCACTTCCAATGCGCACACTCAACCCAAATAACATTACTGACCCTTGCTTCCAACTCTCGTGGATTCATAAGTAAATAAAATTATTCAGGTCGCAAGAGATTTCAAATCCTACATCGTCCTTGCGAGCCTTCGGCGTGTTGAAACTTTTCATTCATTTATTCATCATGAAAGAAAATCTACTAGGTATGAAGGAATACCGTATATCATATGTATACCTGAATATCTATTTGAGGTATAAATGTTGAAAAACAATTAAATAAAAAAATGTTAAAATTAAAAAGATATTTAAAAATATTTATTGAGGCGGAAATGACTTGGGATATTGGGGCTGAATTGACTTGAGGCCGAAATGACTGGGGCCGAAATGACTTGGAGCCAAAGTGACTGGAATTCGTGAGAATTGCATCCAAACTGTCCTCCAACAATTTGACCCAAACTGGATACTAATCTAACCCAAACCATCCTCTGACAATTTGCCCCAAACCGTCCTCCAGAATAGGAGTGCATGATTCTTATTGATTTATTTATTGGGGTTTAATGACACTTCTAAAGTCAGGGTCACCTCATGTTGGACAGTTTTACATGTGGGGAAGCCAGAGAGAACCACTGAGCAATGACAAACAACTAATGTACAAACAGCACACCAGCCGGGTTAGCATTGGTTGAAGATAAGTGTACGATTGACATGTAGTATGCCTTGGTACACAATGCCACCACGTGGGCAATGAGAATGAAGTGTCGTGCCCAAGGAAACAAAGTTGTTGCTGCAGGTGGGATTCGATCAAGGACCTATCGGCTTACAGTCTGCACCTCTAACTACTGAGCCCAATTCTTATTGACAAAATAGTAAAGAAGTAACAGAAGTTACAGAACACAAATTGTTAATTTACTTTTTAATTTTCAACTTCAGTTTATTTTAAATAAATATTAAAAAACAATTTGGAGAAAACTTAACTATGCTGAAATAACAATGATCAGGGTCTTAGAAGATACATTAAAAAATTGAAATAATCGCGTATCATATGTTATTATTTTTACAAATATTTTTTATAATGTCCTGGAAGGAATTTTTAACAGGTAGTAACAAAATAATTTTCATGAAGAAGCACAGAATTTTATGTTTCAACTAAGTTCACAACTGAAAAAACGCAGGGGTGATGTTTGAAAATATTTGTTGATTACCAGTAATAAAAATTGCTGTTTGACATCCATACTTGATCAAGTTTCTGAAAAAGCACATTATACGATTCTAATGTTAGCTACTGGATGTAAGCACACAATTTGAAGTTGTTGGTTTACTATGATAAGGGACTAGTTGTAAAGGGGTGAGTGCGTTCACAAATATTAATATTTTTTAACATCTGGTATCAAAATAATATAAATTTATGAACAACCATTCAATTTATTATCAGTTAATTACAATAAGGGTCTTGTCCTAATGGACAAGGTCCCTAATTACAATAATGGGTAATAATGAAAATAATAAATACTAAGCAGCAAAAATGATTGACAATTTGCCAACTATTTAATTATACTCAATTTATGTTTACTCAATAATCAATCAAGAAAATAACTGACTTCTACATGGTAAAAAAAACACTAAAAAATAAAAAAAAATGTTAGAAGTTGATCCAATCGTTATCCAACATGTTTTGGTGACTACTGTTGTGCAAGTTTATAAACAAAATGTTAAGTATATTTCCACTATAGGACAGTTTGTGTGGATTAACAGTTGGTTCAGGCCAAAATGTAGCGGCCGGTTTGGGTCAAATTGCAGACAAACTCCATGTAATTGTTAAGGTGCAATTTATTAAAAATAAACAGGAAGACAAGAACTATCAATATTTATTTATTTATTTATTCTTGTTTTAGATCACATGTTTCTGCATAATGGCTAACCATGACCACGACAGTTTTATGGGTGGAGGAAGCTGGAGTACCTGGAGAGAACCACCAAGCAATGGCGAGCAACTGTCAGCTCCCCAACATACCTACTCCACACATGCAGGGTTAACATTGGTTGAAGACAATTGCACCATTGACGTGCAGTATGCCTTGGTACAAAACGCCACCATGGCCCTATGTGGGCAATGGGGGTGAAGAGTCTTGCCCAAGGACACAACATGGTTGCCGTAGGTGGGAACTTCTCGGCTTGCAGCTTGCACCTCTGCTAACTGAGCTACCACACCCCAGAACTGTCAGTTAATTGTTACAGATTATTGGAACACAGACATAGTATATTCTTTGTGTTTTTTAGACCTTAGATCAATAACAATGGCATTTTAACCTTCAAAACTGTATAGTACCAGCTAAAACATGTTGGAGAATGACCACTTGAACATTTCTCAAGTACGTAGTTTCATTATTAGTTTGTGATATTTGTTTTTGCTGTTCATTGGAACCCTGCACAATTGAATAGCCACTTTGTCAATGAAAATTATTCAGTTAACATGAGTATCCCATTAACAGGGATTGTGTCACTTTCCTGTTTTCTAGAGATAAACGTAGCATTTATTCTATTATATTTTGTTTGATAAGATATAATAGACTAAATGCCTGTATTGGATGTACTAAGGCCAAATTGGTCTATAACCAAAGGAAAACTGGGAAGAGTCAGGGTAATTTCTCGACATGTTACAAGATTTTTTATTCAATTAACAGGAGTTTACACCATAACCTATATTGAATTAATAGGTCAAATTTGTACTGGAGGCATGGTAAATGGTTTTGTGTTGGGAAATTATATTCGATTAACAAAGATATATAATTAAGAGATATCCAATTAAGTGGGCTCCACTGTGTAACCACCCCCCCCCCCCCCCAATCACAACCATCGATCAAAATTCAAAAGTCTTGGATTCAGCAAATTTGATTTCTTTATTTATTGGGGTTTAACAACACTTTTTACAGCCAGGGTCACCTCATGTCGGATAGTTTTACTGGTGGAGGACTCCAGAGTACCCAGAGAGAACCACCGAGCAGGGTCAAGCAACTGTCCGGCTCCTCAACATAGTAACTCCAAACAAGCAGGGTTAGCATTGGTTGAAGACAAGTGCATCATCGATGTGCAGTATGCCTTAGTACAGTTGCCGCAGGTGGGATTCGAACTGAGAACCTCTCAGCTTGTTTGGGAAGGGGTTTTTTTGTTCCAACTTCATTAAGGTTTGTTTCATATTTAACAATTTTGTCATGATTTGTAATCATAAATCCTTAAAAAAAACTATAGAAAAAATACATAGAACATTTAAAGAAAATCATTTTCTGTGAAGATTTGACCTCTGAGGTGATAAGATTCGACCACGGCTGACACCGAATATTCTCGGAAAAAGTATGAGGGCTGAATCATCCTGCGGCAGATCTTCATAAACCCCCTTTTTCAAACTAAATTGCCCGTTACTTATAAAGCAGTAAAGCACCATAACTAAGGCAAAAGCAATACTATGAAATTCCTAAGTCTGAAATTCTATAAATTCCAAATAAATTTACACAAATTATACAACAAAATGAAGGATGGGGTATATAGAACCCGAAAAGTATCTGTGCACCTCACGCACTGACATACAAGTAGTATGTCTCGTATGTTTGAGGGAACATTTGGGGGACCTCATTGGGAGACCTCGGAAGTGACGTCATGTCACGTGACCCAGTGCCCTCATGTTGTGTTGTCATGGTAATCCGCGTGAGCGGCCATGTTGTGACGTCATCTCCATAGTGATACATGGTGTTAGTGCGCATGCAGCGCGTGTTGTTAGGTTGATACGTGTTTCCGTCGTCCATTTTGTGTACTGGAGGCCGCCATCTTGGTTTCTATGGTAGCACGTGATTGCTATGTTATGCTCAAATAATACAATATCAAGCCATATGTATCCTCAAATACCCGTATGTGCCTATGTGATAGGGCATATTGTGTCACATTGTGCCTTTTCACATAAGCACATATGACAAAAAGGGATTCTCCAGAAGGTATCCTCGATAGGTATCCTCAAATAATACAATACCAGGCCATAGGTATCCTCAAATACCCGTATGTGCCTATGTGATAGGGCATATTGTGTCACATTGTGCCTTTTCACATAAGCACATATCGGCACATAAAGCATGTGCCTATGTGATAGGACATATTGTGTCACATTGTGCCTTTTCACATAAGCACATATGACAAAAAGGGATTCTCCAGTAGGTATCCTCGATAGGTATCCTCAAATAATACAATACCAGGCCAAAGGTATCCTCAAATACCCGGGTGTGCCGATGTGATAGGGCACATTGTGTCACATTGTGCTTTTCACATAAGCACATATCAGCACATAAAGCATGCGCCTATGCGCTAGGGCACATTGTGTCACATTGTGCTTTTTCACATAAGCACATATGACAGAAAAGGGATTCCATAACCACGGGTGTTTCCCCAAAAATGGGATTCTGTGGGACATGGCCATTGGATTTAGGTTTTTATTATACAGAAGGGAGATAACTCTGTATACAGGTTAGGGAAATCAAGCAATCTGATTGGTTAGTCATAATCTACATAAATGAAACAACAAGAGTCTTTAGAATAGGGTCAGAACTAACAAGAATAGACTAGAATAGCTAGATATAGTAATAATAAGCAAAACTGTTCCAACTAATAAGCTCTTCTACGCTATTGGAGTATACTCCAGAACAAAGGAACATGGCTAGGTAGACATAAACTATTACATATATAGATAGAAGCAGAGAATTCTGAAAGAATTCGAAATAGTAAAAGTTGGGTGGATTTTGGTGATTTGGAGGGATTGTCGGGTTGTTTGTGGTAATTAGATTTACTCTTCTATAATCGAACATACCCTCCGAACATACCCCGTCTTATTGCAGAAAATTGGGTAACATAGCAATCACCATAGAAACCGAGATGCGGCCTCCAATACACAAAATGGACGACGGAAACACGTATAACCCTAACAACACGCGCTACGCATGCGCACTAACACCACGTATCACTATGGAGATGACGTCACAACATGGCCGCTCACGTGGGTTACCATGACAACTCAACATGGCGACACTGGGTCACGTGACATGACGTCACTTGCGAGGTCCCCCACCGAGGTCCCCCAAATGTTCCCTCAAACATACGAGACATACTACTCATACAGTTGACATCAGACATCAGCGGTTCCTGAAAGTGTTCTATCGGTACCATATTTGTACCATAACTGATAATAATAAAATAATATTTCATAAGAACAACAAACACAGAAATTCAAAATGCAGCCTCAAGGCTGCATGGTGGTCAATGCCAACGCAATTGTTTTTTTTGTCAAGTGATAATCTGGATACTCCCCACTTTTTAATAGAAATCAATTTCATAATGCTAGAAAAATCCAGAAAATGTCACAATACTGAATTATGACCCTTAATTAATAAATTTTTGCCTGTTTTCAGATTATTTGCACAATAGCTTGGAACAAATAGCAGTAGATTTGATTCAGTATTGGTATGTGAGACTTTCTTAATGTCTTGGATGAGTTAAAAAAAAATTGGTATGTTTCGGCTGTACTGAGCAGAGTTATGACCCTTTGATGATATTTTCCTGTTTTCAGCTCGGCAGAATGATAACTTCAAATATCGATGGAGTTATTTATTTATTTATTTATTTATTGGTGTTTAAGGTCACATACTTATGCACAATGGCTAATCGTGACCGTGACAGTTTTACGGGTGGAGGAAGCCGGAGTACCCGGAGAGAACCACCGAGCAACGACGAGCAGCTGTCAGCTCCCCAACATCGTAACTCTGAACTCTGCACCGCAGCACAGGCAGGGTTAGATTGGTTGAAGACATTCGCACCATCGACGTGCAGTACGCCTCAGTACACAGCGTCATCGTGCCCCCATGTAGGCAATCGGGGTGAAGTGTCTTGCCCAAGGACACAACGCGGTTGCCGCAGGTGGGATTCGAACCGAGGACCTCTCGGCTTGCAGCCTGCACCTCTACCAACTGAGCCACCGCGCCCCCCTATCGATGGAGTTTGTCAACGTTTGGTATGTGAGACTTTCTTAACAATGTCTTAAATGGGTTCGAAAACTGGTACCGTTTGGCCATACTGAGCAGAATTATAGCCCTTAATTAGTTAATGTTTTCCTGTTTTTCAGCTCATTAGCACTGTGAGCTGCACACTTATCAATTGATTTGGTCAATATTTGGTATGTGAGATTATCATAATATTGCCATGAAGGAGTTCGAAAATTGGTACAGTTCAGCAATACTGAGTGGAGTTATGGCCCTCAATTAGTAATTTTTGCCTGTTGTCAGCTCATTAGCATGACAACCTGAACACATATCTATAGATTTGGTCAATAATTGGTAGTAAGAATGTAGCAATGTACTGAAGGAGTTCAGAAATTGGTACGGTACCGACATACTTGCACTCAGATAGCGAATTATACCCCCACCTTTTTTCAAAAGTGGGGTATACTGGATTGCGTGAGTCGGTGTGTCTGTCCATGCATCTGAGCGTATATCTGTCCATCCTCACTCTATGTTGGCCCGCATTATAACTTGAACATTTCTGTTCATAATTCATTGACATTTCATACACATATTCATTATCATACATGTAAGATCTTTAAGGAGTAACAGCCGTTTTGCCGTTGAAAATATTTTTTCTGTGCATTATGGCCCTTTGAATATACAAAAAATAGCCTATTTTTGTCTGTTCACCTCGTATATCGGGTTTGGGTTATTGGAACTCAATCATATTTATTACTTTCACACTTATCCCGCTTTTTACCTTTCAAAATTTGCTGTTTGACTCGTAAAATACCAATTTTTTTGTCTGTTTGCCTCATATTTCAGGTTTGGGTTATCAGATTTCAATAAAATTTGGAATGAAGATTGTTTATGGGAAAGGCTTTCAAATAAGTTAAGTCCCTGCAGTAAAACCACGAAAATTCATGCAAATCACCTCCCCACATGTGGCATTACGTCTTTGTTCACTTTGATGGTCTAATCATTGTTTCTAGCCTTTGCAGTTACTACTGAGTTGGGGGGTAGGGGGGGGGGGGGGATTAATGTTGCTGCAAAACTAAAGACAATAATTTCACATCTCACATGTAGATAATCTGATTGACAAAAAATTTTGTTAACTGGTGTACGTTGATCTCACAATTTCTGCTGGGTTGGATTTCTCTCTGCTGTAAAACAAAGATGATAAACCTCTCGTGTGTATGCCTAGTGTTGAAAGTATGTCCATCTTATCATTTTCAGAGATGGGGGGGGGAGTGGGGTGCATATGCTATGTTTAGCATGCTGTTCTAAAATGGGTTTGTGAACACGTCAAAGATTTTAAACAAAAAGTTTTTTTTTTGCCCTCAGATTTGTTGCAGGCTCCATTGGGTGAGAGATTTTGTCTGTCATCTGACACAGCCTTATCCTTGACACTGGTATGCCAACACCTTTGGTATAATCTCTTCCATTTTAAGTCTATCCATTTGTCCGTCCGTATATATGTCCATCTGCACTCTGATGACCGTTTGCATTATAACTTGAACATTACTTCTCAGATTTTAGTGAAATTTGGGATAAAAGTTGTTTATGGGAAATGCTTTCACATGAGTCATGCCCCAGAAGTAAAACAAAGAAAACGCCTGTAAACCGACTTTCCACTTGTGGCACTATACGAACCCCAGCGGGCCGTAGGCTCGCAAGGGTTTGTACATACCCAATCAGATAAATGTGTTTCAGAACAAAATTCTCTAATACCGTCAAGCGATATTTTGAATTGGACAGTAAATCTGAGGGAAACAATCACGTGACTTCCGGTTCACAATTGCCGATATAATTGCAATCGGATTATCCTCTTCAGGGAATCTTTGAGCCAATATCAACGAGCAAACAAAAAACAAAATGTCAAATGCGTTCATTTTCTATTGCAACCCAACTCACATCTCAGCTGTGCGTGATATTTACATGTCTACACATTACTCGTATTCTGTCCTTTTAGAGGTTTTTCAATATGCTCAGCTTATAATCTTGTTATTTCAGATCGAACTTTCCTGATTTCGTTGTAACTTGTCCAATTCGGCGATTACATGATGTACCTTCATCGAAAAACCGCAGATATAACCGCGATCTTGTTGATTATGTTGGTGCGATTATATAAAGATAAGCATGGACACGTAGCTAGTGAAGTTCAAGAATCAAAACGAACGCAGTTTTTGAATTATCTTAATTTTAAGGTGAAATAAATAGTAATGAAAAGTTAGCTTGAAAATAGGTGATACCTTGCTGATAAGTTGCTCCCGGGTCGTTTCGCCCCAATTCCCGTTCGCCCCTCGAGTCGTTTTACCCCATTCCTCATCTGCTCCGGGTCATTTTGCCCCACAGACGGAGGTGGGTGGTTTCGCCGATAAATTTAAATTTTATTTTTGTAATGCAATGTAATTGTTTCCATTAGTGCTTTAGTATTTCTTTCCCAAAAACATTTACCAAAGTAAACAATTTCCATTAAAATTTTCATATTTTTTACAAAACTGAAAGATTTTACCGCATCTGCATTGTTCGATACATGAAATCAGACAAATAGAGAGGGTTTTGGTGGTATGTCAATGAGGTATGGAATATGGATTAAATAAAAACAGAACTTGCAGTGATGTTATGTTTTATTCCTGTTTTACTTATGTATTTGTCTATATTTTTACAGTTTAGTATTCAGAAGCACAACTTTTGACATTTGAGTGTAATTTGTACATTTATATAACATCCGTAACAGTGCATTATCATTATCAATCTGTCTGTGCCATTTCTCTTCAGTGGATCTATTACTCTTTTCCCCGAACACCTCTGCATATATGTTTCCACAATTTGGGCAAGATACTTCACCCACATGTGTGGGCACAGTGGCATTAGGTGCTTAGGTGTACAGTAAGTTGGTGCACTTATCTTCAACCATTCCTAACCCTGCTCCTGTGAAATTAGTATATTGGGAGCCTGGAATTTGCTCGGTGGTTCTCTCTGGGGATTCCAACTTCCTCGTCACATAAAACTGTCCGACACGAGGTGACCCTAACTGTTAAAAGTGCTGTTAAACCCCTATAAATAAATAAATCCATGTTCCATGTGTTCTGTAATATCCTGTCATCAGTGTGAACTGCATCCAAACATTGAACCAAACAGGCTGCTAATTTAACCCAAATCATCCTATGGCAATTTGATCCAAACCAAACCATACTACCAGAAAAGGGTCTAAACACCGAGGTATACCAAGAGATACCGAGGTGAAAAGTAAAAAAGTAAGTCAGGGTTGTTTAGAAAGGTTTTAAATATAATTGCAGACATTTAATTGATTCCTTCGAAGCAATATAGGTGATATTACTTGATTTATTCGAGTAAATGTAAGAGATATACATGTAGACCGAGTTGTTACCGACAACTACCCCTTGGTATATACTAGGTAGTTTGGTTATTAATGGACTACGTCTGTACGTGGATGAAGCACTTAAGTGGTAACTGGGTATCATAAAACAGATCATTGTAATATTTGATAAAAATAAACCTCCCATCAGATTTTATCTGGGCCTTGGGCCGGCCAGACTTTTCAGTTCCGCAGTTCTAAAGTTTGTTTTTTTTTAATTTTCATTTATTTATTTTTTTTTTTTTTTTATTGTTTTGCCATTGTTGGCTTTATGTTATTGGTATTTTGTGGCGTACTGTGATAAGTATTGCTCGGCTATACACCCAAAGCTACAGCTTGTATTTGGTATATGTACAGTGCATGGGGAGAGGATTCCAACAAAATCACCTGTGGAGTGGAGTTATCAACCAAAGTTTCGGTTTCAAATTCTGTACATATGGACAAAAAACACAACCAATGTTTCCCCCAGTGGATGGAGTCAATGGACCTCCAGGTTTAACCCAGAGGTCCATTGGCTGTCCAGAGCTTATCTTGTGCTTGTTATGCTTTACAACAAATTTGGAATTATTGTTTGGGTGAAATCTCCACTCAATGGGTGATTTAGTGATAATACACTCAGCATCTGCTGTCCATATACAGTATACTTTTTAGCCCTTTCGCCTGTGATAACGGCACTAATTTAAGGTGATTTGTTGACACTTTTTTATTTTCACGGTTTTCACCTTCTTCACGTGGCCAGTTTTGTTTACAATTGCTGCCGTTTTATAGAATTGTAGACAAATTAAGTCAGCATCCTTTTAATCGTCGGTCCCATTGGTCAGCCATGAGTGTTGACCATGTCTCTCGTCTACGTCTTACGGCAATTTTTTATCGTTGGCGACCGAAACATTACCGAAAAATACTGTTTCCCATGTCATGATATTGGTTCATAACAATTTTTTTGTCATAACAAAGAACACAATTGCCGACAGCCACAAAGAAAACTAATTAAGATGTCACTATGTGATTAACAATTCACACTGTTGCTTACTGGGGTGGAGTGCCTTTAAATACCATTACCAAGCTATCTACTAAATACCAAAGCCTACTCTATTACTTTAGCACCCATAATTCTCAAATATGGTATTAAAACCATGCACATACTGCTTAAATCTATTTACATAATCAGAATACACCACCAGGGGTGCAGTGGCTCAGTAGGTAGAGGCGCAGGCTGCAAGCCGAGAGGTCCTCGGTTCGAATCCACCTGCGGCAACAGCT
This sequence comes from Pictodentalium vernedei, assembly GCA_031216915.1. Classification (NCBI taxonomy): domain Eukaryota; kingdom Metazoa; phylum Mollusca; class Scaphopoda; order Dentaliida; family Dentaliidae; genus Pictodentalium; species Pictodentalium vernedei. The sequence continues at coordinate 315,320,686 of CM062297.1, forward strand.
TTGTGTCCTTGGGCAAAACACTTCACCCCATTGCCCATGTGGCGGCACGGTGGTGCTGTGTACTAAGGCATACTGCATGTTGTTGGTGCACCTGTCTTCGAACAAGGCTAACACTGCTTGTGTAGTATGTTGGGGAGCTGACAGTTGCATTCCATCGCTCAGTGGTTCTCTCCGGGTACTCTCGCTTCATCCACCCGTAAAGTGGAGAAATATGTGACCTTAAACACCAATAAATAAATAATAAAAAGAACACTCCTGTTTTCATTCACTTTGGTATCCCTCGGTTTGCCTCGGTGTTTAGTATGCCCGCCAGAAAAGGAGTGATTTCTTTTTCTAAAATAGCAAAACAAGAAACTGTAAAATAATTTTCATGAAGCGCACAAATTTATGTTAGTTAAGAGCTGAAAAAACGCAGGGTGAAATTTGCAAATCTTATTTTATTACTGGTACCAGGTACTAGCAAAGAAAATTGTCGTTTGTCATCATTACTCGATCAAGTTTCTGACAAGGCACATTATACTATCCCAATGTTAGCTACTGGACATAAGCACACAATTTGATGTTAGTTTACCATGATACTGGTGCTTAGCCAGGATATCAAGGTTAGGGGCAAGAATAATATCTAGTGGGGGTGGGGCCGGGGCATAAAGAATATGATGCACAGCATCACCTGAGCCCCATAGCAGTGAGGTGGGGGTGGGGACAAGAGGGAGAGTGCCCCTCCTATCAGTGGAGGGGTCGGGTACCCCCCCCCCCCCAAAAAAAAATTGAAATTCAAGACAGAAAAATACAATGTCCTTGACTCTGTGTCCATTTGTGTCCATAATATATAAGTTGCGAACAAGCATAAACATCTAGATATTAAAATGTCTTGTCGGAAGTTCATTATATAGGTTAACAGGGGAGGGGGGGGGGGGGCATGAATGAAATTGCGGAGGGCATGTGCAGATCCCCCCCTCCTCCAGCCCCCATGAATACAGTACGGCCGCCATGGACTGGTCACTTTCCACGGGTGGGCAATATTTCCGCGGACGCAATGATATCAGACTTCAAACCCTGTTTACAGCAATAATCATCAAAAATTTAATTAATGAAGCACACGGTACAATCCGGTGCTTCATTAGTTAAAGTTTTATTAATGATGATTTTGTATTACCTGGTAAAAGCATGCGTGGACATCACTGCCCACGCATGGATTATGACCTGTCCACGGCGACTGTACTGTATGTCTGCGCAACTGCTATGAGCAGAGACTTATCTAAATGGGTGGGTGTGTTTACAAATATTTATATTTTTTAACACCTGATAACAAAGTAATATAAGTTTATGAACAACCACACAATTTACTTTTAATTACAATACTCCTAATTCCTAATAAACATATATGAATGTTTATTAATTTTGTGGAATTTTTACACTGTGTATGAAGCTTATTTCGGCCTGTATGTTTGTTAAAATTGCTCTTCCACTAGGGAAGAGTTCTTTGAATCAGTCTACACTGGATTGTGTGGTATTCCTTTGTGTTAAACAATGTATCCATTGTAATAATCTTGATGCATAAGGCCCCACAAAGTAGATCTGTTTCTCAGGCCATTTTTTTGTAAAATTGCATGCAGGCGGGTGGTTTTTTATTTCATTTTTTTATTTTTGCAATTATTCCTTTGCCATTAAAAGTTCATGTTCTTGGTTTGTTTTAGGCCTCATAATCTACAGAATAGCATGGGTGATGGTGTATTCCATCCCTTGAGTGCAAGAAGGCTTTGCAATGCTATAGCATAGGCCTTGTTGCACTCCAGAGACAAATGTATCAATTTTAATAACATGGGTAAAATGTCGGACATGAACCATTTAATTTTTTTTAACTCACCTCGACCAAGTCAAGCTGGGCTTATCTAATCACTCTCCGTCCATTGTCCATCCTTCTGTCGTGTTTTGGTCTTCTCCCCAAAACCACAGGACCAATTCAAGTGAAAGTTTGTGTGAGTGATGGTCCCAACGGTGTATTACATTTTTGTTCAACTCAACATGCCCAGCCCCATCGGGAGGGGGTGGGGGAAAATGCGCCCAAAATATTTTTAAAATCTTCTCATGAACCAGTGGGTACAGCGACTTGATATTTGTTATGGAGCTTCCTTTTGAGGTGTAGAATCAAGTTTGTTCAAACGTAGTTCGTGAAGCAATATTTGGCTTTGTAATGGGAGGGGTTAGATTTTTGGCACCACCCAAAATTTCTATTTTCTGAACCGATGATCCGAAATTCAGTATGTGGTATTATTGGGTCATAAGTACTTGACTCATGCAAAACCAAAAATAACCTGCATTCCTATGGGAACCCCAGGAGCTAAAATAGAAATATTTTTTCAAACGGCCATGTTTTCCAAACCACTTGGAACAGAGAACTGTCATATCGTATGAAGCATCCTTAGGACCAGTAGAATTGAATGGTAAAAATAAATTGCCATCTGTTATGTTAGGGAGTTCTGCAGAGGGCATCAGAACAATACTGGCTCAGCATATTTGCAAACATTTTAGAAACTCTTTTCTCCAGAACCAATTGTCAGAATCTTTTGATATTTGGTATACAGCATCCATAGAGGGGTCATGTACAAGTTTGTTAAAATGAAGCCCATTGGTTGATATTTGGACTCAATGCAGGAGCCCATTTTTTTTAACTTAGGGCAATATGGGGAATTTTCTTTAGAACCTCCAGTCAGAATCTTTTAATGTTTGGTATACATCATTGTTATGAGGTTCAGATTCAAGATTGTTCAAACCAAGTCCCTAGGTTAATATTTGGGCTTTCTTTGGTAGCCCAAATTTTAACTTTGGGCAATATGAGGAAGTTTCTTTAAACATCTTCTTCTTCAGATCCACCAGTCAGAGTGGTTTCATGTTTTGTATACAACATCTCTGGGAGGGGGGGGGAGATTCCAGTTTGTTCAAATCGGGTCTGTATGTTAAAATTTGGGCTCGCCATGGTAGCCCAAATGTTGACTTAGTACAATATGAGGAAATTTCTTTAAAAAAATTCTTCTTCAGATCCACCAGTCAAAATGCTTTCCAATTAGGTATACTACATCTCGAAGGAGGTCAGATTCAACTTTATTCAAATCGAGTACCTGGGTTAATTTTGGGCCCCCTATGGGAACCGGAATTGGCCATGTAGCTGAAGAATTAGAATTTTTTTATTCAGTACCCTCTAGAGGTGTGTAACTAAGAGTAATCTTCATAGGTTGTATCAAGGGTTTTCAGAGGGGAGCTCCACATTTTACATTATGATCAACTGAAGAAAAGGCATGATGCTTTGACTGTTTTTGTCACTCTTGAGGGTCTCAATGACTGACAGTGCATCCTATGAAGATGGATTGCTAAATGTAGATTCATTCTTGGGCTCTGTTAATATCGTGTTCTGTTCAAGGTGAGCGCTTCCGGCCCCGTGGGTCCTCTTGTTTATTTATTTATTGGGTTTTAACAACACTTTCGGCAGCCAACAGCTACAAGTTTCTTCTCTCCTTCGACCAAGTCTCTCGCCCAACTGCAGCACTCATGATCCATTGAGCTTTTAGCTCACCTGACTTTCAGTCAGGGTGAGCTATAGTGATCACTCGCCGTCCGTCGTCCGTGAACATGGTGTTTGCGTCTTCTCCTCCAAAACTGCTGAAACGATTTAAGTGAAATTTGAGATGGTTGTTTGTTATGACATAGCATTTTGATTTTATTCAAATCAAGTTGCCCTGCACCTCAGCAGGGCCACGACCAAATATTAAGCCTAAATCTTAAAAAATCTTCTTCTCATGAACCAGCAGGAGCGGAGACTTAATATTTGGTGTGCTGCTTCCTTTTGAGGTATAGACTCAGATTTGTTCAAGAGAAGTTTGTGAGGCTATATTTGCCTTCGTTATGGGAGGGGCAAGAATTTTCGTCCCGCCCAAAATTTTTATTTTCCAAACCAAGAGGCTGATTTGAACCAAGTTTAATATGAGGGCTTATTGGGTCCTAAGTACTTAATTTATGCCCAAAAATATTTTCCTGTCGCCCCATGGGAACCGCAGGAGCTAACAATAAAACAAAATTAAAACGCCCATATCTCCAAAACTGCACGGCACTGAGAATTCTTATATGGTGTCAGCATTTTTTAACACTGTGGGTAATGGGGAAAGCATTTAAGACTCTTCTTCACCCAATCCACTGCTCCAAAAGCTTTCAAATTTCACATATACAATCTTTGGAAGAGTTGTTCACACGTTTAATGAAATCAAATCCCTGGGTCCATATTTGGGCTCTCTATGGGAGTCTAAATGTTGAAACTAGTGCAGTATGAAGAATATTCTTTAAAAATCTTCTTCTTCAGACCCACCAATCAGAATCTTTTGATATTTGGTATGCAGCATCCTTAGGCGGGTGAGATTTAAGTTTGTTCAAGCCAAGTCCCTGGGTTCATATTTGGGCTCACCAGGGTTTCGCAAAATGCGAGAACGCTTGCTTCGTTCCCGTGACGTTCTCGAAAATGCTTGTTATGAAGATCCATTTACCGTTCCCGCAAAAATATAAGCATTTTTTCATCAGATAAAATTTAATAAAATTAGATTAATTTTAGAGCTGAAACGATTAAAGTGTTTTCTTGATTGATTAATCGCATGGATTAACCTTGGTTAACCGATTAATCACTTGCCGTAATAGGTAGCTGAATAATTGCCGTACTGTTGATGATTTATATTATTAAAACTTTACTCAACGTAATGGACAAAAGCGGCCAGCGCCGTATACAAAAATATCCATTCAAATTTTATTGTATTTTCAATTTTTGTCTCTAAACATAGCTTATGACCCCTCATTGGAACGAGCTCATTGAACTTGTTCCAATGGGGGTTATAAGCTATGTTTTTGAGACAAACATTGAAAATCTTTAGTAATTCAAGAATTTCTTGTGCAAGTATCGTCTGCTATTTGGTGAAGGGTTGAGAATGACCATTTCCATCTACTGATACAGTATAATGATCATGCAGGTAAACAAGTATGTCATGACGTAACTGGCATGCGTTACTCTGTCTCATATAATTGATGTGAGCCAGTGTGACAATGTTTACCTGTTTTGGAGCAAGTTTGGTCCTTAGTTAACCCATATAATACCGTGCTTCAAAAGTAACGGTTAACCGATCAGTTACTTTTTTTATCGATCAAGACGTTGATCATTGGTTAGTTCATTAATCGGTTAACCGTATCAGCTCTAATTAATTTCTATAAACATGGTTACTGCAATAGCCTTTGATGTGGTGGTTGAACAATCTAACAATCTATGTATTTGAAGATAAATAAGCATAATTCATGTGATTAAGACACATGTGGGAAATGGGACCCGCAAAAAATAAATGGGTCCCGCAAAAAATATATTTGCGAAACCCTGGCTCACTGTGGGAGCCCGAATTATAATTTAGTTCAATGAGGAATTTTCTTTAAACATATTCTTCAGATCCAGCAGTCGGAATGTTTTGATATTTGGTATGCAGCATCCTGAGGGGGTGAGATTCAAGTTTGTTCAAACCAAGGCCCTGGGTTCATATTTGGGCTCCCCGTGGGAGCCAGAATTATAACTTAGTCCAATAAGAGGAATATTCTTCAAACATATTCTTCTTCACATCCACAAGTTAGAATGTTTTGATATTTGATATACAGTATCCTTAGGGAGGTGAGATATAAGTTTGTTAAAGCCAAGTCCCTGGGTTCATATTTGAGCTTCCGAATTGTACCAAACTTTCTACTTTCCGAACTGAGCCGATTTTTAAGATGACGGGCTTATTGGGTTATAAGTACCTAATTTATGCAAAAACATTTTCCCTTCGCCCTATGAGAACCAAAGGAGCTAAATATAGAAAAAAATTAAAACGCCCATATCTTCAAAACTACATGGCACTGAGAATTTTTATTTTGTGTGAAGCTTCCTTGGGAACAACAGAAAGGAATGGTCCAAAAACAAAAAATAGCCATCGGTTTTATCATAGGGTAGTTTTCCAGGACTTTGAACAAATGCTGAGTCATCATTTCTTAACACTGTGAGTAATGGGAAAAACATTCAAGAATTTTCTTCTCCCATACCACTTCTCCAAAGGCTTTCATATTTCGCATATAACATATTTGGAAGATTCATTCACATGTTTGTTGAAATCAAATCCCTGGGCCATATTTGGGCTCTCTGATTCGATTAGTGCAATATGAGGAATATTCTTTAAAAAACTTCTTCTTCCGATCCACCCTTCAGAATCGTTTGATATTTGTGATGCAGCGTCCTTAGAGGGTGAGATTCAAGTTTGTGCAAGCCAAGGGTTCATATTTGGGCTCCCTTTGGGAGCCCGAATTATAACTTAGTTCAATAAGAGAAATATTCTTTAAAATCCAGTAGTCAGAATCTTTCATATTTGATCATTCTCTTGGAAAAAAATCACTGTTTTATGACTCGAGGTGCACGATGTGAAATGTCATCAGAAGTCAGAATGTAATTAAATAACAATGGGAAATTCAATTTGTGTCAACATAAATTTATTTATAAATTAATGTAGGTTTTTGTTATGGAAAAAGGCATTCTGAGGAGGGGTATGGGGGGGACACATCCAGGACTATATTTTACCCCATCACTAGGTTAAAGAATATTTGACATCATTTGTTGAGATAAAATTGCACTTTCTATTGATATTGGTGAATTGTACAGCCTCAGCCAGGGCTTATATTTCGACGAGAATCTGAGAATCGATTCACATAGAGATCCGTGCAACAAGACCAGTGAGAAACCATGTAGATTCGTGTAGCACCGCTGCTATGATTCACGTGAAAAGAAGTGAGTCAGTTTAACCCTTTAACTAACACAAAGACAGCAGATTAACCAATACAACACTAACATGACCTGAAATATTGTGACACTGGCAATAAATTTGTACAAATATGGCTTTTCTTGGAACCGGCTCATCAGCCGGTTCCAGTAACATCCATAATTATTAAGCTTGATGAATATTGTTTATATTTAGCTCACCGGACTGTAAATCAGGGGGCGCTTACGTGATGACTTTCTGTCTGTCGACCATCCGTCCATCTGTCCGGCGTGAACTTTACATTATCAACCTCTCCTCATAAACAAATGGGCCGAATTGAACCAAATTTGATATTCATGTTCCTTATCATATATGAATAATTCCAGTTTATTCAAATAAAGTTGTCTCGTTCACAGGGGCCCCCAAAAGGGCCATTTCTCTGATCGCACCCATAAATTGTTTTCCAAAATTAAAACAAAATCTTCTCCAGAACCATATATAAGACTCTTTTGATACAGCATCTCTAGGGGAGAGAAGGGTGGGGAGGTGCAGATTCAAGTTTGTTCAAATCGAATCCCCGAGTTAATATTTGGGCTCTCTATGGGCACCCAAATATCAACAGTGCAATATGAGGAAATTTCTTTGAAAACCTCCTTCAGATCCACCAGTCAGAATGCTTTCATATTTGGAATACAACATTTCTAGTGGGGAGGGGTGGGGGTTAGATTGAAGGTTGTTTGAATCGAGTCTCTGGGTTAATATTTGGTCTATCTATTGAAGCCCAAAGTTTAACTTAGTGCAGTATGAGGACGTTTCTTTAAACATCTATTTCTTCAGATTCACAGGTCAGAATCCTTTCATATTTGACATACAGCATCTCTAAGGGGTCCGATTCATATTTGTCCAAGCCAAGTCTATGGGTTAATATTTTGGTTCGTTATGGGAGCTCAAATTAACTCAGTGTAACATGAGAACATTTCTTTAAAAACATTTTTCCTCAGATCCACCAGTTACATTGCTTTAATATTTGGTGTACAACATCTCTGGGGAGGTCAGATCTAAATTTGTTCCAATTTGGTTCCTGCCAGTCAGAATTCTTTCATATTTGGTATCGCATGGGAGGGGGGGGGGGGGGGGCTCAGATTTCAGTTAGTTCATTTCAAGTCCCTGACTTAATATTTGGGCAAGGGCGGGTTAGGTTCAAGGCTGTTCATTAATGTTCAAATCCATTCCTTAGAGTTTTTCCATAACATTTGCCTTTCAAGCTGCAGTGACACAACCCTTGGAAGTTTGGCAGTACTTGTCTACAGCTGACAGAATTGGATGTAATCAAAATGACCTATGCTAATAATCATTTGACATGGACACTAGAGTTATGAATAATTTAATAACATCATTCCTATGTAGTGTTGATGAACCATGACTAACTGAATGTGAACCAAACATGCCAAAATACTTGTCTGAACCACTTTGTCAGGTGGGCGATTAAGGCCCTTGGAAAGGGGGTGGTCAAAATCAGTAGCTGGTGTTTTAAAAATTAAAAAGCTGTATTGGGTAAAGGGTTAACATTTATTATCAGTATACATGAGGGGTTCAACCATACTGGCCTCAAGGGATCCTGGCTCATAGCAGGTCTGAATTCTCACAACGATTTTTGCAACAATCCAAATGGATTCTCCCAAATTTAGAGGAATTATAAGCCCTGCACAACCCCAATTTTGAATCAAAATTGACATATTGTTTCATGGGGTGGGGCACTATTTATCTTACTGAATGGTTAATTAAAACAGATTTTGTCAAGAGGTTTTGTTTGCTGATGCAGGGTTTGGTTTTATTTTGGGATTAGGGTAGTTTTCAAAGAAAGTGGTGAATTCTTATCCCTCCCAGCTTACTCATTAGGTAACAGAGTAGGAATTCTGTCGGAGTCGGAGGCAATACCAGTTATTAAGCCCATTTGGCACAGATGGGACACTTCTCTTCAAAAGAACAAATTTCCCATGCTTTTGAATGGGCAGAAGCCAAACGTTGAATTCTATTGCAGAAATGAGTCTTTCATCACATGAAAGAGGTAAATGTATCTTTGGTAGGGTTGGGTTTGCTCATAGGTATAACTGTTGTAAATATTTTAATTAGATTTACCTGCCTCGAAAAGTTGCACTCGGAAATTATGTAATCCCCAAAACTAAGCAGTCTTGGAAAAATATATTGTTTCAATAAACATTTGAAGAATTCTACTGACATCTTGCATTATTGCTGAATGTTCCAGATGAAAAAAGAGGGTGATTTGAGGACTTTTTGGACCTAAAAATTCATTTGACTATTGGTGTGTTTTGGTTGGGAATTCCCTGAGAAGTATGTAGAGGTGACCAGCACTTCCCTTTCTGTTAGATGTCTCTCTTATTTGTTGCATGACCCGCTGTTTAAGAATCAGAAAAAGGTTGTCTGAAGGGCTATACTTGACAAACGATATTGAATGCCAAATTTAAAATAATGCGACCTTATTTTTTTCGCCTGAACGTTATAATGGTCGCCTATGGGAAAATATTTAGTACTGTGATACGTATATGTTTGGCTGAAATTAAACAATTGCAGGAATTCGATTGCTTTTTGGAGTAATGGTTGCGGAATGAAATATTTCAATATGTTGTATACTTGTGGGTTCCTTCTTACGCCTTGCGTACTGTCATATTATTAGATTCCAAACACTAATTATAGGAACAATCATCAAACATTTATATTAACTTGGTACAATCTGGTGCGTCATTAATTAAAATTTTCCTGCTGATGATTGTTATTACCTGGTAAACGCATGGGTGGAAATCACCGCCCACGCGTGGATTACTTCCAGTCCACGGCGACTGTACTGTAATGTACCCAAAGAAATAATGTACGTAAATAAACATAGTAAGTGGCAGGATTCGACAGCAATACTTAATATTTTTGATTTCGTATTGATTTTGTAATATTTTATTTATAAAATTTCGCTCACTGGTGGTAGTTTATCGCGACCAGATCACGACACGACTGAGAAAACGTTCGCTTTTAAGCTGACGATTGTAAAAATGTACTTTAGATGTAAGAATTCTGTTTATTTATTATTTATTTATTTATTCATTGGTGTATAAGGTCACATACTTATGCACAATTGCTAATCATGACCGTGGCAGTTTTACGGGTGGAGGAAGCCGGAGTACCCGGAGGGAACCACCGAGCAACGACGAGCAGCTGCCAGCTCCCCAATATCGTACTCCGCACTGCAGCACTGGCAGGGTTAGATTGGTTGAAGACATGCGCACCATCGACGTGCAGTACGCCTTAGTACATGGCGTCATTGTGCCCCCGAGTGGACAATCGGGTTTAAGTGCCTTGCCCAAGAACACAACGCGGGAATCCGAATCGAACGCTCAGACGGTCACCCATCCGAGGACTAACCGGGCTCGACGTTGCTTAACTTCGGTGATCTGTCGAGAACCGATTACCGCAATGCCACCGCGCCCCTAAGAATTCTATTTTTTTATTTTGCTGTAACCTATTTAAACATATGGATTGCTAATCTCTGAATGTTATCAATAATGAAAAGTTAGGTTTGGTCCGTTTAATTCACCTCTCTTTGTCTTTAACCCTTCATTGTTCCGACTTATGGCAGATTATGCCAGTGCTGTGATAGCGACTTCATAATCTCCATATTGTGTCCCATTTTCCTGCTTCTGTGCTCATTGTTTGCAGTATTATTACCAACCAGAATGGCGTCATAATGGGCAGTTTCATGTGTGATCGTCGAAAAATGTTTGACAAACACCACGACAACAAAAGTAACCGCGATGAAAACTACCTGGAAATCATAATGAACTCTTTCACGCGTCACACCTAGTCTAAGCAATGCATAACATCAGCGTTTCGTTGGCATGGGTGACGAAACATCTATCTTCGCTTCCAAACAAGTACAATATTCATCAGATCTATCTTTCAAGAACTTGGATGCTGGGACGTGGCGTCGGGGGGGGGGGGGGGGTTACTGCCAGCTCCCCAAGTGCCTTGCCCAAGGACACAACGCGGGAGTCCGAATCGATCTCTCAGACGGTCACCCATCCGAGGACTAACCGTGGATTACTTCCAGTTCACGGCGACTGTACTGTAATGCACCCAAAGAAATAATGTACGTAAATAAACATAGTAAGTGGCAGGATTCGACAGCAATACTTAAGATTTTTGACTTCGTATTGATTTTGTAATATCTTATTTATAAAATTTCGCTCACTGGTGGTAGATTGTCGCGACCAGATCACGACACGACTGAAAAAAGGCTGTCGCTTGTAAAAATGTACTTTAGATGTAAGAATTCTAATTATTTATTATGTATTTATTTATTGGTGTTTAAGGTCACATACTTATGCACAATGGCTAATCATGACCGTGACAGTTTTACGGGTGGAGGAAGCCGGAGTACCCGGAGGGAACCACCGAGCAACGACGAGCAGCTGCCATCTCACCAATATCGTAACTCCGCACTGCAACACAGGCAGGGTTAGACTGGTTGAAGACATGTGCACCATCGACGTGCAGTACGCCTTAGTACTTGGCCTCATTGCGCCCCCGTGTGGACAATCGGGTTTAAGTGCCTTGCCCAAGGACACAACGCGGGAGTCCAAATCGATCGCTCAGACGGTCACCCATCCGAGGACTAACCGGGCTCGACGTTGCTTAACTTCGGTGATCTGACGAGAACCGATTACCGCAACGCCACCGCGCCCCCAAGAATTCTATTTTTTTATTTTGATGTAACCTATTTAAACATATGGATAGCTAATCTCTGAATGTTATCAATAATGAAAATTTAGGTTTTGTCCGGTTAATTCACCCCTCTTTGTCTTTAACCCTTCATTGTTCCGACTTATGGCAGATTATGCCAGTGCTGTGATAGCGATTTCATAATCTCCATAGTGTATCCCTTTTTCTGTTTCTGTGCTCATTGTTTGCAGTATTATTACCAACCAGAATGGCGTCATAATGGGCAGTTTCCCGAGCGATCGTCTAAAAATGTTTGACAAATACCAAGACAACAAAAGTAACCGTGATGAAAACTACCAAAATCATAATGAACTCTTTCACTCTTTTGACGAAACATCTATCTTCGCTTCCAAACAAGTACAATATTCATCAGCTCTACCTTTCAAGAACTTGGATGCTGGAACGTGGCGAGGGGGGGGGGGGGGGCAATTCTGGTCAAAATTTCGTATAGTTGGAAATTCGGAGAACAAGTCATGAGTAGTTGGAAATTCCATCCAGCCGGGTTTTAGAGCTTCATTGGTGATGCCGATTTCTCCTTTACTTCCCAAAATTCCAATTCGGTTTCAAATCGGCAAAATTTCTAACTGTTACTATTTACAACTACAGTGTACGCAATATCGAGCTTCATAAGTATGCATGATGTCAATCGGTACGAGATTTCTATAGTACGTTTACTTATCGTCATAGAAAAACCCTCGAAATGCACTTTAAGAAAATTACATCGTGTAAAATCGTTATCCTGAGTTAATTTCATCATTCACAGTTTCAAAATGATTAAACATCGAAAATGGATCATTCCTGCAAAAGATCTGATTTAATGTTGGGACAGTGTGAATTGCTCAAAGTTCTAAGCTTGAGCATTTGTTTAGAACATATTCAATTCCCAGAAGAATACCAAATAATAATAACCTGATAATTCTGGCATAAATGTGTTGGCATTTCTGTTACTAGAATCAATTTTATGTCCCCTTTGATGGCTTCATTTTCAAAATCTTTCTCTGTAGAGAATTTCCAACTAGGGGAAGGGACCGGAAGGCGGTTTCCCTCTCACGGTCCCTCCCCTAGTTGGAAATTCACTAGCCGACACCCCTCCGATCGGAAACCTCTAGCCACGTCCCTGCATGGATGTCTAGACGCTAGACCACCCCTCCCCCTAAAGACGTTTTCGGTGACTGGTTGTATTAACAAAGAACACATTGCATTTGATCCCCTGCTTTGATTAACTTGCACACGTCCGTTATCACAACTTCATGGAGGTTGCAAATTGTAATTGCACAGTAAGAAGAGCAATGGCTTTTCATTATTTTCAGCCGATTTATTTAAGAAATAACTGTTGTTTTCCTTCGGTTTATGCGATATAAACCGAAAATTTTCAGAACAAGCGTAGCGAGTAATGATTAAGCTTGTGCTGAAAATTTTCGGTTTATATCGCATAAACCGAAGGAAAACAACAGTTATTTCTTATAATTTAATCCGGCTGTAATATTAAAATATAAAAACTATGTGCACGTGAACGAAAAACTTTTAATTTTCGCAAAAGAAAACAGTCAAACTCAGGAAAGTGCGCCACAAACAGGTCACGCCAATCATTGTCAAATTGTTTGTTGTTTTGATTTTCGATCGCAGACGACAGATATTTAGCAAGTCACGTAACAATATCATTAAAAACATTTTTTTTAAGTTCCCCCAAAATCATGTTTGGGTATATGATCTTTTATTCGTCTCTCACTTCGGTATATTTTATGAAATTCAATTGTTCCTGAGAAATTATCATTATATTCTTGCTGACTGGAGGCGATGAAAAATCGATCATTGATCTTTGTTTACAAGCTTGTTATCCATCTATCAGTCTGCCGTCACGCCCTCGCGGTGACAATTGGATTGAGAGGGCGGGGCTTCCATAGTCTTCAAAGTTGGGTCGGATGTGCGAACGTGTAGCGACATTCCAAATCATGACGTGATTTGGTTTATACGATTTTGACGACTATCACGCTGTATGCTTTCAACGAATCAAACGCAGAGGCGGGGCAAATGATTAAATTATATCTTTGTACAGTTGATTTTGTCGCACCTCAATAGCGCCCCAGACTTCATGGATCTCAAAACAAACGAAGCGGAAGTATATTAAAAGAATTGTTTTAAATGAGTTCCAATGTATGACAACAAAACTATTGGGAGTTATAGATTATGATATGAAATAGTTCATAAACCAGTTCGAGGACGCACATTCACGAAAGCTTTATGTTGCTTTCCATTCGAAAACCGATTACTTTTGGACATTAAAATGTCATTTAATGGAACTTTTAATGTTGATTTGTAATCTCTGCCTTGTAAACATGTCCTTATAAATGATTTATTATCATGGCGTCATGTAACGTTATATTTTATCACATATGTGTGCATGGAACGAGTATAAGTATTGTGTGTGCAAGGCCATAATACAAACTGCAAAGACAGCAAAAAGTGTTTTCTTCCACCCAGATTTACCGACATTATAAGGATCTGGATTAATCATGTGAGCGGCAACAATGTAAAGGGCTCATCACAAATTGCTTGATCTATTTCCTTTTACTTAACTCTTTATCTGACGAATCGATCGCATTCACCCACGAAATATGCAAATTCAGCAGTTGAAAAAATATTATTTTTAAAAAAATGCAACAAAGCCATACAGTGTGATCCCTCATTGGAATGAGCTCATCGAGCTCGTTCCAGACCTCGAGCTCGATCCAATGAGAGGTCACATGATATGGATTTGTTGGAACTTTTTGAAATTTATAATAATTTATTTTGATGTCGCCTGCGTTGGGTAAAGGGCTAATCTAATTCACATTAGCACGAAATCAGAAATAAAAGCTCAGTTTCCCCAACAGGTTGGAGTTGGTTACCTACGGACAGCCTACTCTCGATCGAGAAAAAGTCGGTCGTCCATGAGCAGGCAACAAAGTAAATGCGAAATTGGGAAGGATGATCAGTAATAATTTAATCATACAGCCTTCAGCACTACCGTACTAATCGCCCGCATCCGCCCGCGTAATATGCAAATTCAGCAGCTGAAAAAATATTATTTTTCGAAAAATTTCAACAAAACCATATCATGTGACCCCTCTTTGGAACGAGCTCGTTGAGCTCGTTCCAAAGAGGGGTCACATGATATGGTTTTGTTGACATTTTTTGAAAAAATGATATTTAAAATAATAAATTTTGAAATCGTCTGCGTTGGGTAAAGGGTTAACTGGAGTGTAAAAGGCAATAACATTCAGGGCCTCGGAGGTGAAAGGGCTAATATCTGCTGAATATAGGGTACATCCTCACTCTCTGTACGTCATAGTTTATGATGCCATTGAAAGAACTGACAAGCTACAAGTCATGGTCCATACCAACAATCTGTTTGGAGAATAATTCTTTTTTTATCAGTATAATTCACAAAGATAATCATGAAGAATCTGGATAGCCTATCAATTCAAATGACAAAAAAAATCCATTTTTTAAATTATATCTTTGTAAATTTATGCTTTCAAAGTTGAATGTGAACACGTTGACCATTGTTATGGTTAGATGATGTCACGTGACTATCAAATTTGACTAAAAAAACTTGTATAGTGCTGTACTTAGGACGGCCAGTATAACATAAAAAAGTATACATATTGTTTCGTTTCAGTAACGAGAGAGAAACAAGATAGACACATCTCCATATAATACCACACGACGACATTGCGATCTGGTCGAGATATACTTACACCAGTCGATCAACATTTCATGAATACAATATTGACAAATCAAAACCGAATTACGAAAAACAAATGAAAATTGCATCTGAGATTCTAGGTGCTCGTATTTCTTTTTCGACAGGAAAGCGTTGTTAACGTTGACGGGGGAGGGGTGGGTAGCGTGTACAGAATTAAGACTAGGGGTCAATACTATAAAACTTTTACAATTGTATTTACAATTTTACAACTTTCCCGAGTTGTATTTTCTACAGGTAAATGTAAATGATGGAAGTGAATAATCATTAGCATTTCAAAAGATATGTCAATTTGCCAACTGGCAAATTGCCCATCTTTGAAAATGCTAATGGTTTATTTCAGTTAGTTATTTCCATAAATAGAAAATAAATTCTTAAAAATACAACTGTAATAATTTTATAGTATTGGCCCCGGGTCGTGACACGTCGGGATAGAACTGTATACCTTGTTCATTTAGTGATGTTTGTACGGGATCTTCCCAATTATTATCAAACTTTTCGCGCCTCGTTCTCATCTTGAGGAGGATTGACGTGTTTTTTTTTTATCACAAATATGACAGGTTTCCCTAAGACCCTTCAGAATATATGTACATAGCCAGGAGTGCTTCTGAGAATTTTTAAGGGAGGGATGAATCTGGGGGTTAATGGTTATTTAGTTGATTTTATTTTACTAACAATTTGTTTCCTTCCTTTTTCGAGATGCCGGGTTCCATGTTTAAGGAAAATGTGTTACTCCATTTGTTTATAGCATGCAAAGAGTGTATATGTGTTGCTTTAAACAGATAATGCCAGCGCTTCTGAAAACCTGAAAGTTTGCGGCTTCTGAATTTCGAATCCAACACGACATGAGACTTTTGGGTGTGTGAGTGGGGGGGGGGGGATTTCTAATTGTTTACAAATCTCATATCTGCTTTTTAAGAGTGTCTACCTCATTCCTGACTTATCTCCTGTGAAAATCGACTTTCGATAAAGTTATCTCCCCTTAAATTATAAGAAGGGCGTGGAAGGTCCAATTGAGAAGCATGTAACGGTTGTTGTAAAAAACATATAACATCAGTAGGAAGTGAAGAGAAGTTTTCTTTTGTCAAAAAAACAACAGACAGCTCGTGGAGCTGTCTGTTGTTTTCGTTTATTAAAAGTTACAAATGGAAACTTGGCTTTTTTTATGGCAAGCTACTTTAGAAGCAACTAAGTAACTATTTTTTAATTTTCAAGCTTTTATTCTTCCCGAGAACCGAATCTTACTTCCTAGACTATTATTTTAATGGAAAGGATGTCTGTATTAACCCTTTACCTAACATGAAAAGCAGACGACACTTGCAAAAAAAATTCTTGAATAACTAATTTTTTTCATTTTTTGTCTCAAAAACATAGGTTATGACCCCTCGTTGGAACGAGCTCGACGAGCTCGTTCCAACGAGGGGTCATAACCTATGTTTTTGAGACAAAAAATGAAAATATTTTGAAAATTAATTGGCGATTTTTGAGAATAGCGCTGGCCGGTTTTGGCCGTTACGTTGGGTAAAGGGTTATATGTCTCGATCCCACCACTGTGGATATAATGTACAGGAAGAAGGTTACAGAACATCAAAAGTGAGGAAAGCGCAGTTTTCTTATTTTTAAATGGGTTTAAACTTGGGAAATAAATTGTAAAAAGCCGGCTTCTGTATTTTTATATTACACAACAGGAAAATGCCTGAAGTTTGTGAAATGATGCGGACATGGGTGTTACAACTTCGTTAACATTTCGAAATTTCAAATTTTATAAGAAATCCCCATACACTTTATGTTAAATTTACTGTCAACTTTAGAAAATTAAGGGGAGCTTCCTTTTCTGCAAATCTCTTTCAGTGACAAATATTGTCAACAAGGTACCACAGGCAAACAAAATCGCTCGGAAAACAAATATTATCTAGTTACCATGGTATAAACTGACGAAATAAAAATAACTTGGAAATTCTTAAGAAGAACAAATAAAAGCGATCATGTCCGTGAGCATTTCTTTAATTATATTCTCGACTTGGGTCATTTTGATATTTTGACATGGTTCCTTCCCACTAGACCAGTTCCCTTTAGACCAATTCCCACGAGGCCAATTCCCAAAAGACCAATTCCCCTTAGACCAACTGATGTGTTCTACTTTTAAAATAATTCTATATCAATAATTTGATATATTTATAAATATTTTTAAATGTATTTAATGTGATTGATATTCAAGTCTGAAAATAAGCAGTCTGTCATTTACAGAATGAGGTCCCCAGAAGGGGAATTTGCTGATGCTATCCCATACAGTGGGTCAGTTTATCCTCTGGGTACCTCTTTCTGTTTATGTTTGAGACCTTAATTCAGATTGAGGTTCACAGAGGGTAAATTTAGTAATGCTACCCTGCTGTGCAGGGTAGCATCACCAAATTCACCCTCTGGGGACCTCATTTTTCAGATGATAGTCTGCTTATTTTTTGGCTTGTTGATATTTTATAAACTGAAATGTTATAAACCTATATTTTTTGTATGCTATGCGTATAAATATTTTTTTTTATCAAATAAAGTGCTTATCAGTAAATAAATATTTTCTTAATTATCCTTAATCAACCCTTAATCAATAACAGTATGTAGTTGGTCTAGGGGGAATTGGTCCTTTGGGAATTGGCTTAAAGGGAATTGGTCTAAAGGGAATTGATCTATTGGGAAGACACCTTTGGCACTGGCAATCGGACACGCGATGTCTACAATCAGTTCTCAAAATCACTGGTGAGTCAACTCGAAAGCTCGAAAGCACATCTGGAGACACAGGAAAGTTGGTTGTTATTACATGGAGGTAAACATCCAAAAGAAATATGCTGTTATTATTAAATTAGTTTACTACAAGAATTACTTGCAATATGCTTAACACTTTGAACCCTGGTGGTACATTGCATGCCAATTCAATGGCAGCAATTGGAAGAGTCCATATTCATTATCTGGGGTACACCAAATGGGGCTGCACGTTGACAATATTGATTGGTCTACCCCCAAACATTCACTTAGCGCCATCTTACTTCATGAGATTTTAATGTATCATGATACTGAGCCGAAAAAACGGCCTCTCCTATTCAAAGGGTTAACAATGATGGAGAAGTGAACACATTTAGTCTGTGAAGAAATTTTTTGTTGGTTATTTCTTAAAGTAAGGGTTAAACATCAAACAGACTCTGGAATAATCTTCCCTTTAGTAAGATCAAACAACGGAATGGTTCAAAGAAAATTAATCCTATCAGGTTACAACTTAAGCCGTATAAATTGTTTGCCTTTCTTTGAGAAATAGATACGATTAGACAAATGGTAATGCACAAATGGAAAGGATGATCTCCCACTTCTGATTGTCTGGAAACATTGTTGACTCTTAGCGTGTTGTAACTCCCCGTAGTCGTTTTAGAGGTTGATAAGAAAGTGAGAAATACAGTTTTTATTCCAAAGGAGATCAACATTTCATACGAATTCGCGCATGTGCGTTTACGGTAATTACTGAGGCCCCAATGTGCAGTGGGTTGCATGGACAGTGCTCAACGAACATGGCGATGACAAAAATGGTAATGACGAAGATAGCAGCTACAAAAAGGCTGTGACGAAAATATCATGCAGTGGTTAGAATGGCAATGACTAAAATGGCAAAAATATGACGAGCTCGTTCCAGCGAGGAGGTCATAACCTATGTTTTTGAGACAAAAAATGAAAAAAATAATGAAAATTAATTGTCGGTTTTTTGAGAATAGTGCTGGCCGGTTTTTGCCTTTACGTTGGGTAAAGGGTTAACAAAAAGAGTTTGTGCACAGCTGCTCTTCTCATAGTTATTATTATTTTTATCATTAGTGATTTGATTGCTGAACTCTGCCATTTCACACATCATTGCTTTTCGGTTGATTATGGTCACTGTCATTTTTGCTGCTACAGAAATTTCATATCAAATCGTGACGAATTTGGGCTTCTTTTGATCACATTATTTGTACTTTGACCATTAATCTGAGGTACCGTCCAAAATCGATCAGCGACATTTACAAAAATCGCCTAACAAATTGTATTATTTTTTTGCAATTATTTAATCTAAACCACAACTTATGACCCTCATCGAGCTCGTTCCAATGATGGGTCATAAGGTATGTTTCGAGGCAAAAAATTCAATTTGTTAGTTATTCGGGAAATGTTTTTTGTACATGTTGTTTGATGTTCATATCAGGGAAACAGGTAATGAAACATAAGAAAAGGTTAATACAATTCTACTACAGAAACCAATTTACACATAATGATACGACGTCGTTGTTGACTGCCGTCTCGCGTTTATTAGACGTGCTGTGAACGATATTTCCATAATAGGCTATTTGATGGTCATTATGTGATAAAGTTATTAGACTTTTCCCTCTGGAAAAGACTATTGTTTTTCTACGGATTTTTTTTTTTTTTTTTTTTTTTTTTTTTTGGGGTGGGGGGGGGGGGGGGTTTCCACACATTTTGTCGGTACGATTCCGAAGCCATTTTCGAACCGATTTTCACGAAATTTTGCACACGCATAAAGGGGCACAAAATCTAAAATGTACCGAAGCGGAATTTTCGATTTAACCTAAATGGCAACAAACTGCCAACATTGGGGTTTATCGGCACTTTCTAGAAACACGTCTTGTAGATTTTTTTTATACATTCGTCATTGCTAGACCTGTCTTGGATACACACGACATATCAGGCGATGCATATGGTAACCCTCCACAGGCTGCCAAACATCGAAATTTTGATGAAATAGGCAGGTTTCAGGCCCCCACTGCACCTAAACAATACACGAGAGATAAACATAACTTCCTTTATTGGGCGTGGAATTCACCGAGGATCATTTTTGTCAGTAATAAGGGTGTTCACAAAACCAAGCGTAAACCCGTTTTGGGCTTCTTAAACAGCAATACCCCCATAAAGCTAAAACATTCCTATTTTCCGTGGAATTCTCTAAATTTGTCACTCCCAGGCCTTGGTGTGACAATAGAAGTTGCATGGACAAAATACTGCGGTGAGCATTTGTTAACCCTCCACGGGCTGCTAAAAGTCAAAATTGCGATAAAATGGGCTGTTTTTTGGACGCCAACAGCACCCACTTGGTGTACCACCGAGAAAGGTTCCTTCTTTCATCGGACGCAAAATTGATGGGGAAACATTTTTGATAGTGGTAAGGGTATTCAAAAGTCGAAGTCTTAACCCATTTTGGACTGGTTAAAGAGAGATACCACTTAAAAGCTTAAAATTCCCATTTTCTGTGGATTTCTCTAAAAGCAACTTGTAGGTTTTCAGGAAAAATGGACTATTCTCAGGTCTTTGTGTGACATTACAAGTTGCATGGACAAAATATTCCGGTGAGCATTTATTAACCCTTTACAGGCTGCTAAGCATCGTAATTTTGTTGAAATGGGCTGTTTTCAGACTCGCACAGCACCCAATGCATACCCGAGAGATAAACATAATCTACTTTGTTGGAAGTGGAATTCACCGAGGACCATTTTGTTAGTAAAAAAGGTATTCAAAAAACCAAGCATTAACCGCTTTTGGGATGGTTAATAGCAATACCCATCAAAAGCTTAAAAAATCATGTTTTCCCTGAATTTCTTTACAAACGTCTCGTAGGGTTTCAAGAGAAAATGACCGTTGATAGGTCTTAGAGTCACATTACCAGTTGCATGGATAAAATATTCAGATAAGCATTTGTTAACCCTCCATGGGCTGCTAAATGTCAAAATTTCGAAAAAATAGCCTGTTTTTGGACACCAACAACATCAAATGGGAATGCTGCAGAGAAACATAACTTCTTTTACCGGGCGCAAAACTGATAGGGGAAATTTTTAGTAAGTAGTAAGGGTATTCAAAAATCGAGGTCTTAACCCATTTTCGCCCGGTTAAGATGTACCCCTTAAAAGCTTAAAATTCCCATTTTCTGTGGATTTCTCAAAAAAATTTAGTAAGTATTAAAGAGAAATTGACCATTTGCAGGTCTTCGAGTGACATTACAAGTTGCATGAACAAAAGATTCCGGTAAGCGTTTGTTAACCCTCCAGAGGAAGCAACTTTTAAGAAAATGGGCTGTACTTGGCCACCCATTACACCCAATGTGTACCTGCGAGATGAACATAACCACCAGTAAGCATTTGTTAACCCTATGCTAGTTCTCAAACATCTAAATGTTGAAAAAGTGGGCTGTGTTTGCATACCCGCAGCACCCAAAATTAAGAGGAGAAATCAACATAAGTGGAAGTAGAATTCACTGAGAATTATTTTTATAAGTAATAAGCGTATTAAAAAAAACAACCCTTAACCCGTTTTGGACTGGATAAACAATTATACCCATCAACAGCTTAAAATTCATGTTCTCCCTGGATTTCTCTGAAAACATCTTATAGACTTTTAAGTAAAAATGGCCATTCACAGTTTTTGGTGTGAAATTACAAGTTGCATGAATAAATATTCCTGTTAGCACTTGTTAACCCTTAACAAGCTGCCAGACATCAATATTTTGGATACATTTGAGATAAAACGGACCATTTTCAAATAGATACAGCACTCAGTGGGTATGTGTCAAACAAACGTAACTCCTTTTGTCGGTCATTAACTTGTTGGACGACGATATTGATATTAACACTCTCCACCGTTAATGATGGTTTTTACCTAAACAGTTTTTTTACCAAACTGAGTCATTGAGACTTCTATACTCACCTTTTTCATGACGTCAATGAATGAACTTCAGTGAGACAGTCAAAAGCAATTCATCATACACTGTGGGATCATGACAAATCATGGAATCTCATCGGGAAAAGCCATGATTCTCCAGAATCATAAAGTCTAGTTTCAACTTCGTTGCTGAAATACTCTGTCTGCATTTGTAATCACAGAAGTCTATGAATATAAGTGTCACTCATATTTAAATAAGGAGGCTGGGGCTGAGTTGTTCAATAAAACTCAGAAATACCATGAAAAGAAAGGCCCTTTAAAACTGTCGCAAAACTTGATCGACTTTCCATCACCAATTACGGTCCACATTTTCATCGTAATCATTCCATCAGTTCAGCTCACATTACAGACGTCAAGACAATTAAGAAAAGTGATTTTAATCATATTCTTAATATTAAAAGAGTCTAAACCTTAATAAACACACTTAACACACTTAACACTCCTTGCACTGAATTCGAGTCATCATGGCAGCTTTTATGAAGAAATCTACCTTCAACATTCAAGAGAGGAGACGGAAGGAAAACAAAAAAAGGAAACAAGAAAGGAGGGACAGAGAGAACGCTGCTAGAAGGGGTTGATGTTCAGGAAACAAGGTAAGTGTTACTACCTCTAATTCTAGTGTGGGGGAGATGATAGGGCAAGCAGTACCAGTTCAGACTGTAAGTGGGTATATTCCTTTTCAGTTCTTGGAGGAACTCAGAGGCCTTAAAGAACAGATTGCCCATCTGACAAAACAATTAGAAGAGAAGGAGGCCAAAATTGAGGAAAATGAGGCTTTCATTAGGGATTTGTTTAAGGGAAGCCTTACTCAGTCCATATCTTCACCTGTCTCACCTGTCTCCCCCATCAGGGAGATGCAGGTAGTGGCAGAGGTACATAAAGTCCCTGAAGCTCGTACCTAGATCATACCTACTGAACCAGATATTCAAACTAAAGGTGCCTCTGTGCACAAGACTTACGCTGAGGCAGCGGGGAGCGTCAAAGCAGCACATGAGGTGTCTGCAATGGGCAGACCGAGTGCTGAGTCCTCAGTAGTCTCTGCCGACTCTGGTTTAGTGGATCCCGCGGATCCATTGAACAGCAAGGCTTTCTGTCCTGATAAGGATATAGCAGAAATGTTGACCACTCCGACAGGTCTGGGTGATAGCCTGCCCCAATCTTCAGACCACTGGGCCAGCACCACTACATCCACTAAAACACCCAACAAAAGGTAGAAAATAAGGTGGAAACACAGGAGTTAGCAGATGAGGAGGGGTTCATTCACACTGTCGACAGACAACCGAAAAAAGTGAGGAACTGCCCCTCCTCACCTCTGCCTCCGCCTCCGGTTCAAGATCTGCTCCAATCTCAGCCTCAAAGTTAATAACCGCACCTAGTATACCACCTCTCATGGAGAAACCCTGGAATAAAGTTGTAGCCAGCAAAATAAATAATCTCAATCAAAACTCCAACATCAATATACCAACATCAATAGGGGGAAACGAACTCTACCCGTTTTTACCAGCGCCGTAGGCAAAAACGGAGGTAGGAATAGCCAAAGAGACAACAAAGATCACAGCTCCCCTAGATTTGTAGTTGTAGTCACCAGGGTTCACCCCGACACGCCCAGGGAACTCATTAATCAGGGGGTACCGGCGGCGAAAGAGTGATGGAGAGTAGTAACCTCATATGTCGGAGATTCGATGGCATGGGCCAGGCCCAGTACTAGCGGCACAGGTTGCCATTGAAATGAATAGAGGCCATCTGGCATTTACAGGTGAACATATATTACCCTGTGGAGACACTAACTGTTACCGGCATAACTCCATTTATTTCGCGCAGATAGTCGAGGAAATGGCAACTTTTGCGGTCCACATTTGGGTTTTTTCGAATTTGGACTGCAAGTGTCGCGAACGTCTACAATGTTCCCCCGTTACCCGCTCTCACCTGTTCATACGTCCTCTCGTCGCTTACAGACTTGGACCACATGATTGACTCCATGAACTGGAGACTATCTAAGTGCCTTGTCCACGCAACAGGGGTAATCGCTGGTCAGGGGCGTAGCTATGGGAATGTAGGGGGGGGGTGGCACGCCCCAATATTTTTCCAGTTGAGACATTTTCATTTGGATTGGAGTCGGTTCGCTCTAGCTGATAATAATGTATCCTCTTTCGGGGTTATATTTGCTTGTTGGACTTGTGTAGCACACGTAGTCGGTCTCATGCAAATGGAGGTCTGTGGCTGATTGGGGATCTTGGGGTCTCATCGTGACCAATTCTGAGTCCGGTACGTTCTGATAAAAAAGAAGTTGAGAAGTCCATGCATCACGACTACTACACGCATATATCCACAAACTAATTTCCTGATTTTTTTCAACTATAATTCCCTTTGGCCAATATACCAACTCCCTGCCTGTGCTGCAGTGCGGAGTTACGATGTTGGGGAGCTGGCATTCTGCTCGTCGTTGCTCGGTGGTTCTCTCCGGGTACTCCGGCTTTCTCCACCTGTAAAACTGTCACGGTCATGATTAGCCATTATGCATAAGTATATGACCTTAACCGGCAATAAATAAATAAATATTAATTATACCAACTTAATTATCAAGGCGTGCATGTCTTCTTCGAAGACATGCCTTGATGATGTAGTTGTCCTACTTTTCAGTCTAAACTTGAGTCATGACAGTCGGGGCAAATTGAGTTTACACCCCAACTCCAATGCCTCATCTGGGCCCGAAATTCCTCTCGTTGACCTTGGCTGTCGGTGGTCATTCTGAAAATAAAATATTTTACGAACGTACGTTCACTCTAGGTCTTTAACTATCCAGTGTAAAAAAGCGCTGAGAGTCATAAGTGCTGAGCAAATTTACAAAGACCCGTCTTGATGGAAGCATTAATACAAGTCCGTTTTGGAACTATCGCAACTCCTAACAATAATACACTGAGATAAAACATATTGCCGAAAGCTCTCTACTTTCACAAAAGGATGATCAGAAATAATGGACCACTGAGGACAAACAATATACCATATATTGATTAGGCTTAGCTTGTTGGTCAGTAGAATTGCTACAATTCACATCTAAAGTAGGAGGCTATATTTTGCTGCAACAAATAAGTTGATGTTAGAAGGTAGATGATACACATTTCTATTATGTGCTGTCTCATAACGCATCGTACGCTAGAAGAAATACAAGTGAAATGCAAATAGTATCTTCCTTGGTAAATGATTTCAAGTTTTTACTTGTGAAGAGTATATGCTACTTTCTGTGCTTCTTTGTTTGACGAGCCTGTGTTATTTGTGTTTTTATGTTTCACCCCTCTCTGTAAAAGTCTTTTATTGTTTCTGTGTAAATTTATGGGAAGGATATGTTGTCTTTTTCGTGTTGTTGGGCTATATGTTATCAACAGGTTCACATTGTAGGGACGAATTCAAAAGCATCAAATATCCCTTTATCGGTCTGTAACGTTACGTTCACGATAAACTAATTCATGGGTGATCTCGGAATACGTACACGTTTAAATGCGAAACACGTATACAAAGAACATGTACCTTTCCCATGGATACCGAAATTATTTAACATGTGAGAACAAAAATAACATTTTCACACGTATGAAAATATATGTCACTTTTCGTATTCACTAGTGAATAATTATGAACGCTCAAATCCCCATTTACAGCAACACTTTACCATGCGGAAAATAAAAAAAATCGTCGACAGACTATTTTTAAATAGAAGCGAAATTTCATTGAAATTTCCTACAAATCGTGCAACCCAACTACAATTTGAATCGCCAGCGATAGCTGAAAATCGTCCCCTGAGTTACAACGTGTTCTGTGTGCCAGTAGGCACATAGAACACATTGGAAATCGGGGGACGGAATAGTAACGCGGGTTTCCCTCGCAAATTTGTTTGGCGATAAAATGTGTTGTTTTGGTTGTAAGTTGTCAAATGAATTGCTGAGTGTCCCTCTAATAATTGTTTTTTATAGACGCCTGCGGCCTATCGTTTTAGCCTTCCGCGCTGGCACTCGTGCCACATCGATTAACCCATTCACACGCGTGTGTCGTTCTGTATATTTTCTCACACCTTTTAAGCAAACATAGTATATAATTTATAACTGGCATCTCTGGTGTGAAAAGATCTTGTACTGTAATAACATAAACCGGCTGTAGTGCCCACGTTTGAACAATGTCGTCATTCGGGTCTAAAGGCATCTCTGAAGCAGTTCATAAAACAGAGTATCTCATTCTGATGATGGAATATTATAACCTGAAAACTGGCATTCAGGACCTTTTCAAGTTTAGTTTTCAGAAAAGATGAGTGCTTTGCAAGATTGGAATATGTTTGTCAGCTCCATTTATTTATTCATTTTCGGTAATAACTTAATCCAGCATTATAGATTTATATGAGTCCTGATTCTCCCTAACAATGAAAACCCCGGGGTTATTATCGTTGATCGCAATATCGATACATCGCAATCAATAGTCATTATATGGATAGACAATTTGAGATTTATATACAATTTAACAGTCATTTGACCACGTGTTTTAGGATTTAAATTATGTTGTGCAGTACTTGGAATTCTGTAGTCTCAGACTTGGCTATTCAGGATTAATGAATTTCGGATGCAAATTTAGAGTACAACATATGTAACCCACCGGACAAGTACAATTAACGATCAACACTGATGTAATTGCAAAATAGGCCATACCAATACAAATACTATTAGTTACACAGTTTGTTCATGACGTAATGTCGTTTATTATGCCTCAAAGTTAGTTTGTCCAACCAGAATGCTGGAATACCACCTAAGGGTTCCGCCATGTCAGGTACCTCACCTGATATTATAAGTTACATGTCGTGTAGCTGGCTGATTCATTTCCGTACAGGGCGATGAGAGTTCATATCTGGTTTGGCGAGGCCGAACCTGATATGAACACTCAGTGCCTTGTATGGAAATATATCAGCCAGCTACACGCCATGTAACATGTTAAGTATCTCGAAAGTCCATGTAAATCAAGGGATTAATAAATTTTCACGAGAAACAAAGGACGACCGAACGTTTATGTTTTAGAAACTGCTATTGACAGCACCGCGCAGAATCATCAACAGAAACTGGCACCGGTACGTATCCATCGTGGCAGTAAACAATCGTTGCTGTTCGAAGTACGATATTTGTTTACAAAACAAATTGAAATACACTTACATACATTCACACTGTCATTCCCATCGGAAAAGGGTTAACAAAGCACTTCTAAACATTGAGAAAAGCACTTTTAATCTGTTGAGTGAACTATAAAAAAACTTTTAGCTGCAGCATACAAAATCGATAGAATCGTAAAAACAACAAAGAACCAGGGGACTACAAGTAATATTTTGTGTCCATTTTTTTAAATATTAATGTTTCAAATCAATAAATAGGGTACCTTAAAAATATGTTTGATTCTTAAATTATCGTATTTTGTTTCAATTTAAATTTTGGAAATTCTAAGTGAGTGGGAATGCATCAAAATAGTAATGGTGGCTGCTTACCCGAGATCAAATAATATATGGTATCTGCAAATTGCATATCGGACGAGAGCGAGTCACGAATTCAATATGGACTGTGCTGACATCGTATATATCATATTAAGCCAGTAACAAACTGTGTTGCGAACATATTCTTACCGACTTCTTTCCTGTAAACACACTTAGCAACTGCATGATTATTTAACGTGAAGTGATTATCGTATGTTGCTATTTTGATAGTTTAATAAACATAGTGGAGAGCGCCCTGTTGGTCGTGTACAGATCTCAACAAATTATTTATGGTATATACATAGCTTGTACAGGACGCTTCAAGCCAGAGAAATTTTCAGAAATGGGTAGGACTTAAGATATATATATACAATGTTTAATGCCATACAAAACGCTCGATATGAATACTTACAGTACATATATTTACCAGTTGCTATATCATCACCTACCTTTTATATCAGTCACGATTCTGGACAAAATAACTTCAACTAAATTATTGAACTAGCAGCATCTGTGAAGTGACTGCAACATGTTTTTTTTGTATTTTAACCTCTTATTATATTCTGAATTCTTACTAAATTATATTAAATATTGTGGATATTTCACTTTCTTTTTTTTCAGTCGTAAATATTGTCAGTTTTCACTCAAATATTGTGTGCAACGGCGACCCGTGCAAATCAAGCTAACATCGGAATATTTCAGAATGGAATCAATGTAATTTTGGATGAGGAACCTACTTGGACTCTTTTTCTCTCATCATGTCTCCTTTACAGGAGACCTGATGATAGAAGAAGAGTACAAAGGGAGACATTTTGTAGGATTTTGAGAACATCTCGACGATTCGCAAATTTTCCAATCGGCGCGTTTGAAATCGAATCGAATCGAATCATTTTGAATCAAACCGAATTTTGAAACTTCAAAGGGCGCTATTTCTTAATCCACCACAGCAGCGATTTTATCCGAAATCGTCGCAGTAATACCACACTCAAGCCTTGTTTTAGTACATCTACTATCCCCGTTAAAGCAGGAACACTGAGACTCAACCGAATATACCATCGCGTGGGACTTCGCGTTCCTACCATTTAACATCATTATGTAATATATTCACGGTTTATCCAGTTGTAAAAACTCAAAATGATATGTGCATAAGAAGGGTATAATTCAAAATGAGCACTGATATTTCGAACGAGTAAAATTACAAATGCTATAAATATTACGCCAGGTCCTCTTTCCTTTAAAAAGCACAATTAGATGCATCCTGATTTCTATTTACGGTGGCTTTCAGATATTTTTGGTGCTAATACTCCACCGTACGGTGGCGTATTAACTCCCAGAAATTCAAAATTTAACCT
This sequence comes from Pictodentalium vernedei, assembly GCA_031216915.1. Taxonomy (NCBI): domain Eukaryota; kingdom Metazoa; phylum Mollusca; class Scaphopoda; order Dentaliida; family Dentaliidae; genus Pictodentalium; species Pictodentalium vernedei. The sequence continues at coordinate 315,349,600 of CM062297.1, forward strand.
TTATTTTATCTAGTCGCAGTTAGTTATCTTGATGCAGTAAGAGAGTAGCCTTGCTGTATCAAGTTAGTATCCTGTTGAGGATGTTAGCTATCTTAACCTTCTGCAGGACGACAACTAACTTGCTGCAGGACAACCGACTTGTTATAGGATAATATATAGATAAAGGTTCCAATTTCGTAGAGCTAAATGCCACAGCACTAATTAGCATGAGAGTGTAAGAAATGGCTACAAGAGAATGAGGTCATCTTTTGAAAGGTTTCATTATAGAATAGATGGTGTAATGTGTATACAAATTTGCTGATGCAGGAAGCATATTTTTCACAAACGTGAAAAAATAAGCATGTATGGTAGAGGAGAAAAGAAATGATAAGAAGTGCCTGCATGATTCTCGCCTTCTAGCTTAACATGGCTCTTGATGGGTCTAAGATCGAAAGAACTTCTTCAAAAACCTAATTGGATTTTACAATGATTTGTGACCGACACTTCTGTAATAATTCCAAAATAAATCTCTCAGACGCCTGGGGTTAATATAAATGACACCGAGGTCTTTCCCACGATATGGAGTTTTATGGACTGAACGGAAAGGTCCAAAGAAACATTGATTATCAATTTTCATTTGCAGGTCAGAACTGAAGATAACATCACGTCTAAAGAATTGATCATTTCGAATGTATACGAAATCGATTGTTGTTAAATCCCACACAGTATTGACTTATAATCACGAGCGCAATAAATCATTAGGTTGTCCAGCTCAAATCACCCATAAAACCAAATAAGATGGATCTTATGTTGAGAGCATGGAAACACGACAGTAACACATAAAAAAATCTATAAATCGAAAGTACATTTATTGCTCTTGGAAGTTGTTTTCTCAGAGTCTGAACGTGACCATGAAAAAGGTTGAGGTCGCCAAGAGTTCGACACGTATATCGTCCCTTGACATACAGGACAGCCACTGTGGACTTGTCACTATCCATGGGTGGGCAATATTTCCATGGACGCAATAATATTAGATTCCAAACACTAATAATAGGACTGATCATCAAACATTTAATTAATGAAGCACCGGGTACAACCCGGTGCTTCATTAATTAAAATTTTGCTGATATTAATTTTTATTACCTCGTAAACGCATGCGTGGACATCATCCGCACGTGGATTACGACCAGTTCATGTCGACTGTACTGTAAAGGTGTCATATGCAATACTATACCCTTTTATGTTTAAGGGACGATGAGAGTCGGAAGAGCTATCCAAACAAAATCAAATTTCGAGATGACCTGTAAGTATGGTCTAGCTCCGCTGCAAGACAAATATACGACAAAGCAATCCAGTATTAATTTTGTTTGCTTTCCACCATTTTTCTTAATTTAATGTTACTAGAAAAGTATACAACTACAGTCCGTGCAATAATTTATTTCTCTCCATGCGCTTAACTTTTTAATTCATCTTTGTACAATACAGTAGCCGTGGACTGCTCGTAATTCACGCGTGTGCAGTGATGTCCACGCACGCGTTTACCAGGAAAAAAAGTCCTCATCAGCACAAATTTAATTAACAAAGCACTGTGTTGTTCCTGGTGCTTCATTAATTAATTTTGTGATGATTATTCCTAGAATTAGTGTTTGGAATCTAATATTATTGTTGACGTGGAAATATTGCCCACACGTGGAAAGTGACCAGTCCACGGCAGCCATACTGTATATCGTTTTATATCTTAATTCTCACAAAAGTAGTGGAGGCTGGCACTATGGAGAAAAGCATTTATCACTGAATTCCCCATACCCCAATGTTGGTACTATGGCGAAAAAATTAACATAGGTTTCTCCATAGGGTTTTTCGCCATAGTGCTATTTTTTCGCCATAGTGCCATTTTTGGAGGCAGGGAAACGATTTTAAAATCTAATATTATTGCGTCCGTAGAAATATTGCCCACCCATGGATAGTGACAAGTCCACAGCAGCTGTACTGTATGTCAAGGGACGATATATGTGTCGAACCCTTGGAGACCTCAACCTTTTTCGTGGTCACTTTCAGACTCTGAGAAAAAATCCCATACTCGTTCAGTGAATAACGCGTAATTGTAAACTGTTTTAGTGATTTCAGCAATAAGCAATAGATTATTACAGTGAGATAAACGCCCGGAGAAAAATTTAGTTGATTTGAACATATGTAGCGAAACGTCCACAGTGGCTGTACTGTATGTCAAGGGACGATATACGTGTCGAACTCTTGGAGACCTCAACCTTTTTCGTGGTCACGTTGAGACTCTGAGAAAAACTCCCGTACTCGTTCAGTGAATAACGCGTAATTGTACACTATTTTAGTGATTTCAACAATCAGCAATAGATTATTGCAGTGAGATAAACGCCCAGAGAAAATTTCGTTGATTTCAACATATGTGGCGAAAGGTTAGAAAATATTTCATTCACTGTATGAATGCGATGTTTTTTTCATGTCAAATGTAGTGCAAATGTGATTTTTCTTCATTTGTGGGCAAAAAATAGAACAAGCGATATAAAATCACGAAGATATAATCTTGGTATTTTTTAGTGTCAAATGTGATTTTTCTTCATTTGGCGCAAAAAATAGAACAAGCGATATAAAATCTTGAAGATATAATCTTGGTATTTTTTTTAAATATCACTTTCCTCTACCCTAACTGAAAAAACGCTGTGGTTTGTGTGAGGTAAAAAGTAATTTGGCGCAAATTCTCTTAACTTTTATGCCTGTATTGAATTCGTTACAGATGTTTTTAAAGAAAATTATATTTTCTATTTTCTTTAAAAACGTCTGTTACGAATTCAGAAAAAGGCACAATTCTGAAATATCGTTATGAAAAACGAACAAATCACAGAAGTGTGGACTGTGGAACGAACTTGTCTTTCTCAGTGAATAGGTACGTGGCAAAACCCGGTTGTCACTATGAAATAATTTACCAATTATTTTTCAAAAGGACAGGGGGGGGGGGCACTAAAAATTTGCAAGACGTGACGTCCTATTTTTTATTCAGCTCCTTTTTACACGCACCCACCACCTACGTGCAAATTTTCTACTACTGTTCTCAGACACCCACCCCCTACTCTCCCATTAAAATCCAAAATAAACTAATAAACTTAGTAGGCACAGTTGTCTTTAGGGGGGTTTCATAATGTTCTTAAACTGGTACCACCAATTTAAACCTCTGTGGGCTGCTGTTGGCCCCAGTCTACAAATGACAAGCTGTTCATTATCAGGCTCGGCCAGAGCAGGTATACATATACTGGAACAAATTTTCATTTGAATTGTTCTGTCAGTATTCTCAGGTGTTTGCTACTTTCCTCTTCTATCCATACAAATTCTATTAATAAATAAATAACTTGGGTTGAATTTAGTGCATCAGAGAGAATTTTCCCAAAATATTGTCTGCACATTTTCTACATTTCGAACAAGACACCCACCCACCCTCTACTAACGTGTGACATTTTCCCAGATTAAGCCCAATATTCTCACATATAAAGCCTCCTGATGTTGTATTTATGTTAAGAGTGTGATGTACAACATCATCTTTAAGGTTTGAAACACAAATGATGGTATATATTAGCTGATATATTGATATCTTTTTAAAAAATTCAAAAAATTGCACAAGTTGGAAATGCACATTTTTGGCGCACTCAAGAGACCCCCCCCCCCCCCCCACGTCAAGTCTTGCAAATTTTTGGTGCCCCCCCCCCCCCCTGAAAAGGATGGGATAAAAATGTCAGCCTTTCCCTCCAAATAATTTTGGAGGGAAAGAGTGACATTCTGGATCGTCTAAGTCTGGAAAGGCGGTGAAACATACTCATTGCATATCCAATGAGTATTTCACCCGCCTAAATCTAACCAATGGGGGGGAGGCGCGTGAAATACTCATTGTATTATTTTCTGCCGCCTTTGCACTCCCATACATGACTGTAAATACACTTTGGCGGGCTCATAACCACAATTTTTTCATCGTTATCCATGAAACTTGAAACATATATCGAAATAGAACTTCCACCTCAAGATGGCGGGTGTAAGGGGGCAGAACAATGATCCTGCTGTTATCCCAAGAAATAATCTGTGCCAATTAGCAAGAAGGGTAGAGACTGATGGTTGACAGTTTCTGTTATGCCATTTCCACATCCGGTGAATTACAAAACAGCCCTTTCTAGAGCCACCATGATCTCAAAAAGACTTTCTTTATACACAATATGTCGCCACATATCCATTCATTCATTTTTAAAAAGTCGCTAGCCTCATATTTTAGTTATTTTCTTTGTGTTTAACCTAAAGTCAAGAACAAATAATTGGATTTTTTCCAATTATTTGTACATAGTGTTTGGTGGTTCACGGTTGTATAAACCTCTGACATTCCCAAAGGAAAGTGAAAATTTATTTGATTTTTTTAGGGGAAATTTAGTGATACATCCTGTTACCTAAATTGACGCTCTGAGTAAAAAATCTATGGCGACTATCAATTTTTTCGACTGGAGTGACAGTTATGGGTAAGACTTTCCCCTGTTGAACCCACGCCACCGCTGACTGACATGCTAGAGGGAAGGAATATCACCGAAGAAGTATTTCACACACCTGTTCCCCATTGGTTAGATTTAGGCGGGTGAAAAATTGAAATGAAAAAGTATAAAAGGGTGAAGACAGATGAGAGTATCTCACACTTGCTTTTGAATTATCAAGACCGCAAGAGGTGCTTTCCAGAGTTGAAAGATGAAGCGGTCATTAGTAGACTACACTGATTCAGATGATAGTGATACAGAAGATGTTGTAAGCAACAAGAAACAGAGGTTGACTGAATATGGTGAGAATACAAATTCTGTACATTCCACACAGAAATTGTATTCTATTCACCCTTAGTTATTGCGGCAATCCAGAAAATTTCACTCAGAATCACATGTGTGTGAAGTGAGTTTGAATCAGTTCGATGCCAACAATCCATTTGAGTTTCTAACTAAAATGTTTGATTCAATGATGGAAGATGTAAAAGAGAAATGTGGTATTCAAGATAACGACCGCATAAGGATATCCATCCTCCATCCAGGGCTTGAGGTATGTATTTGTATTCCTTTTACAAAGGCTATGGGGGTAAATGGTAAAACAGTATTGGATGAAATTGAAAAAGTTATTCAATCAAATGAGAATTTTACTATCCATGATGGTAAATTATCTTTAGAAATAACACACACTTCACTACCACGAGGGTCTGAGTAAAATGCATCCATTTCATTTGCATCTGTTGGTAAAATGATTGGAAATAAGAAAAGTATTGTAGAAATTAAAAATGTAAATGATTCTATGTGCTTTGCAAGGGCGGTGGTAGTGGGAAAATGCCACATTGATAAAGATAATTCAGAACTTTGGGAAAAGAAATGGAAAAAAATTACAACTTCAAAAATGAAGTTTCAAGAAATTGAGGCAAAGGCATTGATGAATAAAGCAGGTCTTGATTATAATAAACCTTGTGGATATGAAGAATATTGTAAAATTCAAGGGGTACTCTCCCCAGAGTACATAATTAAAATTCACCTACAATTTGCCAAAGAAAAATTCTTATTTGAACCACCACAAACTACAAAAGAGAGTAAAGTTATTCATATCTATCACCATGACCGTCATTTCGACACCATCACAAAAATTACAGGGCTTTTAGGATGTAGTTACTAATGTGAATATTGCAATGTAGGGTATAATAACAGAGAATTCCATAGATGCCCAAAAGGCTGTGTTTGCTATTCTCCACTACCATGTACACCTGAACATTCTGTTCATTGTTACACTTGTAATAGGGATTTTGTAAGTTCATCTTGTTATCAAAACCACACAACTCTATTTCAGAACCAAGAAAAAACAATCTGTCAATTAGTCAAGTAATGTCTATTATGTAAAATGCAAATATATTCAGGGAAAGGAGAACACATTTCTGATGGCTTAAAAAATGTAAATATTGCCATCAATTAGTCAAGAGTGAACATTATTGTTTCATTCCAAAATACAAATGACCCAAGAAAGACAAAATGCCGGAAGTACCATTTGTGTTTTATGATTTTGAAACAACTCAAGACTCAGGTCTCCACACCCCCGAATTATTGTGTTGCACACCATGCTTGTAATGAGTGTATTTGTAAATCTATTGATGAAACGTGTTCACGATGTGACAAAGTCGGGAAAAGGGAATTTATTTTTAAAGGAGAATCTACTTTGTGTGATTTTTGCAATTGGCTTTTCAGTAAGGAACATTTAGATACAACGGCAATCGCTCATAATTCAAGAGGGTTTGATGCACAATTTATCTTAAGACATCTCATTGAAACTGCTACATCAACACCCGATGTCATCATGAATGGAAAAAAAATTATTTCTCTGAAAACTTGTGGTGTTAGACTCATCGATTCATTGAGTTTCTTTTCTATGAAATTGGCACAATACCCTAAAACATTTGGTTTGAGTGAACTAGCAAAAGGTTATTTTCCTCATTTGGCAAACACAAAATCATATCAAAAGTACATTGGACCTTATTTAGATGCAAAATTGTACATGCCTGAGTCTATGTCTCCCACAGTCAGAGAAGATTTTATTAAATGGTACAATCAAAAATTTACTAGTAATGCTACTTTCAATTTTGCCAAAGAAATGGATATGTACTGTAAGTCTGATGTGGATATATTGTGTAGAGGGTATGGAGAATTCAGAAAACAATTTATCGAATGTGATGGGATAGATCCTTTCAGGGTGGATGTAACTTTAGCTGATGCCTGTAATAAAGCTTGGCAGAAAAATTCAATGCCAGAAAACAAAGTTGGCCTCATTTCAGACATAGGCTATCCTACTGCCATTAGATATTCCATGAAAGCCATTAGATACTTACAGCTACTAGCACAAGAAGAAGCCATACACATACGACATGCACCAAATGGTGGAGAAATTAAAATTGGAAATTATTATGTAGATGGTTTTGACAAAGAGACAAATACAATGTATGAATTTTTTGGATGTATGTGGCATGGATGTGAAACTTGCTATCCTGACAGATATGAGAAATATCCAATCAATTCACAATTCTATCAATCTCTGTACAACAAAACTTATTCTTATTACAATGAATAGGTAGAACTGGCAAAAAAAGATTTTGAGGTGGTAAAACCTTACATTTAATGAGACCTCTGTATTGGCTTATTTTGCCAGTGTCTATGTTTTCCTTTTTAAGTATATCTGGATGTCCCACTGGGTATTCCCTGTGTTTGTTCACATATGGGTAAAGTGATCAGATATCTATGTATTTGATTTCTGTGTCTGTGTTTTTGTCAATTTCATAGTGTAATTTAATGGCATTTGTTCTCCTGCCAAATAATGCTTCTCGTGGTTTACCCATATGTGAACAAACACAGGGAATACCCAGTGGGACATCCAGATATACTTACAAAGGAAAACATAGACACTGGCAAAATAAGCCAATACAGAGGTCTCATTAAATGTAAGGTTTTACCACCTCAAAATCTTTTTTTGCCAGTTTTACCTATCCATTGTGATAAGAAAATGACATTTACACTTTGTACAATGTGTGCAGAACACGAATCAGATCACTGTAAACACACGCCAGAACAATGTGCACTTGTAGGTACATGGACGCCTGTTGAACTTTGCAAAGCATTGGATTTGGGGTACACTCTTCTTGACACTTATCAGATTTGGAATTTGGATGAATGGTCTTCAGAGATTTACAAATATTATGTGAACAAATATTTAAAAATGAAATAAGAAGCTAGTGGGTTTCCAGATTGGGTGAAAACAGAAACAGACAAAAAAATTTTAAAAAAGATTATGCACAAATTGAAAATATCTATTTAGAAGACGTTGAAAGATCATTTGCCAAAACCATGTTAAATTGTCTCTGGGGGAAAAATGCACAAAACAACATAAAAACTAAAACAACATACATAAATGAACCATATTTTGAAATAATACAGAACAAAGACAAACTTGTGAAGAATGTGGAATTTTTTTACCACGATCAGTTTGTTTTAGTAAACTACATTGACACTACAGATGTTTTCAATCCACACAATTCAGCCAATTTTGTCATAGCTTCATTTATCACAGCCTATGCACTTATGGAATTATACAAAGATTTAGAACAATTAGGAACACGAGTTTTATATTTTGACACAGACAGTTGTATCTACATACATAAACCATCACTCTGGAATCCATAAATTGTAAATAGATTAGGGCAGTGGGCAGATGAACATCCAGGGGCAAAATCACAGAGTTTGTGGGTTTATGTCCGAAAAACTATGGATAACAAATATATTAAAGATGGAGAAATACACATCACATGTAAAGTTAAGGGTATCACATTAGATTACATGACATCACAAAAAGTAACTTTTGAAAGCATGGTTGAGTGTGCACAAGACGGAGAGAATTACAAATTAAACATTGAATATACACATGGAATTGAACGTAACAAAGATAGACAAGTCACAAGTGAAACACAAAGCAAAACGTTCAGATCTGTTTACACAAAACGTTTTGTTGTTGGTAAATATGATACACTACCCTATGGGTATAAGGTATAAATACTACTCAGATTTCTTATTTCGACTTTGAGCAGGGAACAGGGAGGATGTTTCTACCACTTAATCCTACATATCCCATATACTTATCAGAGTTAAGAAGACTTTCGAGTTTCAGTATGACTGCAAATCCTATTTTACAACCTAAGAAAGAAGATTTAGCTACAGCTGGGTTTTCCTATGTAGGAGATGGTAAAGTTAAATGTTTTGTATGTGGACAAGGTTTACATAAATGGGAAGAAAAGGATATTCCTTTACAAGAACATGTTAAGTGGTCACCAAATTGTTCTTATATTCAATTGATAAGAAATTGTCAATTATACAATCTACCAACATGTATGCAAACACCTCCAGATAAAATATTAATAGTGATGGATTATGGGTTCACTTTAAATCAAATATTTTCAACAATGAAAAAATATGACAAGTGTCTAGATGACTTTCCAGATTCTAAATCTTTATTTGCACTCATGGTACTAGATGATCAAAGAACAACATTTAGCACCATAATTGCAAGAAAAGGTTCAGGACAATTCATAACTAAGTTAGACAAAATGTTTACAGATAATGTAGAAAATGATTTCCTGACTGTCCTGGTGTACAAAGTACATGTTGTAATGTAATACCTGATGCACAAAGTACATCAGAACAGACAAAAGAATCATCAGTTTGATTTCAACCATGGAACCAGCAAGACATATCTTAGAAAACAAGATCACAAGTAAGGCATTATTATATGCATTTCAAATGATCACCCCTGGTTATCTAACAATAACAAAAGATGTTATTCATAATCAAACGGAAAAAGATTAAATGTATGGGGAATTTTATAATGCATTACAAATCATGAATGCTTTTTATAAAGATAATGTAGAAAATATTTGGACAAGAGTTATGTGGGATTCTATTATTTATGATGAACAAATCATAGATTATTTATATAGACAATGTGTACTGCAAATAGATAGAAGAATAGATTCTTCAGAAGCTTTATTTGAATTAAAAGCCCCCTTAAAAAGAAAACCCTCTCACAGAATGGAAGAAGCTATGGAAACAGAAAGTATATAAGTTAGTGTTTTGACAATACTTTCTCACAAAAAAGTAATGGCATCAAGTGAATGTTTATTGTTTCAGCACCCTTGTATTATCTAAAGTTCAGGGCCTAGTGGTTCAGGAAAAATAAAATTTGTCAAAAAGCTTATTGATATGAAACATGGCTTATTTCAAATTCCCCCACAAAAAAATCATTTGGTGTTATAAAGAATGGCAAACTACATATACTTTACTTAAATAGAGTGAAGATATTAAATCCATACAAGGCAACCCTGATGATGAATACGAAATTGTTAGTGATGTCACTATTCCACATCTTGTAGTTTTTGATGTTATGTTAGGAGATAAAGATGAAGAAAAAATTAAATTATGGTTCACAGGAAAAGGGCATCATAGAAATGCAAGTGTCATTTACATTACACAAAATATGTTTCAACAATCTAAATCTAGTCATACTCTAAGTTTAAATGCACATTATATGATTTTATTTCACAATACTAGAGAAAAAGGATGGATTAAAGTATTGGCAAATCAAGTTCAATTACCACATTTAAATGCATCTTATAAAGATGCAACAAGTGCTGATCATGGTTATTTATTAATTGATTTTCATCCTAAAACTCCTGAGTCTTTGAGATTAAGAACTGACATTTTTCATCCTTGGGTGACAAGAAATGAACGTGGACCTATCATTTATACAAAACTATAAAAAACTGCTGCACTAATGAGATTGTGTCAGTTGTTAAAAGTTTTTTCAACAAGTACACATCATCATGGTGTCTTTTATCCAATCATTAGAACAATTAAGTCAGCAGACAAATCCATTTGCAAGAGAAAAATTACTTAAGAAAGGTTTCAAGAAAATGTTAGAATGGTTTATGTTAGCAAGTAGAATCATACTTAATAAGAAACTTAAATTGCCAAAACAACGTAATTTAATTTGGTGGGATGGTCATAAAACAAGTCGAAATTTTTATTCACCATTCAAAAAAACAAAAAGTAAGAAACGAAAATCACTTAAAAAGAAACGAAATGTTGGTAAAAATTACATGCATGCAAATTTTTTAGTCACTCCTCAAAAAGAGACAAAAACAAAATCAGTTTTAGTGAGTAACCTTTGATAACAAAAAATAGTACCACCATGAAAGTTGGCACGTATATCAAATACGGGGAATAGAGTATCACATGATCCTATGGGTTCTAGACAAAATGTGGGACATATACCACTAAAAGAAAACATTCCAACATCAGCACGGTTCACGGCTTTGAATGCACCTAAATGTGTTAAGGAGATGAGTTCTTATTTTTGTTGAATAAAATGAATTGCATGTTTGTCTATCATATCATTTTATGAATGCACTCAGCAAGAGCAAGATGGTAAAAAATCTCGTAAGATTCCTCTAGTTAAAAAATATGGTGGGGTGTTATTGGCACTAAGTCAAACACCTCCAGGATTTCAAAAACAAATTACGAAAAATGCACCTAAAGAATTGATTAATTGTATGGCAGAATGTTGTCATAATCTTTCAAAAGGAAACATATATCTACCCCCCATTCAGAAACGAAAATTACAACTGAAACATGAACAACTAAGATCTATTGCTAGTAAATCTGTATCTCTTAAAAAGAAAAAACAAATTTTAAATCAAAACGGTGTTTTTTAACCGTTACTTGGTTTACTTGGGCCTGCTACTGGAGTTGCAACAAATCTTGTAAATAAATTAGTGAGCAAAATATGAAGAAAATGGCTATTGTACCTTATCAAATGTTAGAAGAAATGCAACGTTTTAGAAATGAAAAATCTCAAAGACCAAGATTACCATCTGATCCTCAAATTTCTAATACAGCACATTTGCAGAATGAATTACCCTTTGTGTTAGGAAATTCAGAGTTATCAGAAAGTGAGAAAAAACGAAAGTATGGTGAACATTTACAACAATTTCAATTGTCATATAAGAAGACATTACAACCATCAGTGGTTATGCCTGAGCCAGATCGAAAATCAATGTTTTTACGAGATCGTATTATAGAAAGTGTCCATGTTACAATGAGACATAAAGCAACTTCATTATTATCTGCTTTATCATCTCATCCACAGTTGGGATGATCAGGGTATTTTAAGTCATGATGGAGAACCCATAAAAGGTTCAAATATCATTGATTTAGTCAATGATGTTCTTAGACATCAAAAAGGTTTTAAACCGACCGGTTGGGAAATGTTCAATTGTTGTTTAAAAGCTATAAATATCCCTCAAGATTTTGTTGGAAATCATGAACGTTGGTTGTGGATTAATAGAGATCAGATGTCAAAACCCAGCAAACAACAAAGTTCTCCAGAAGATAGTTGGTCAAAAAGTTCTGTATCAATATCTCCAAAACATAAAATAGGGATAGGAAAGAAACCACATCGAGATGGAGAAACACCAAAATCAACACCTAAACGTAGATTGACAAAATGTAGAATTTCTGAAAAATGGGACTCTTATTGAATGATTTATTAACTGAAATATATTACAATACAAAACATCCTGCTGGTTATGGGGGCATACAAAAATTATACAAAGCAGCTCATAAAAAAGATAAATCCATTACAGTTGATCAAGTGAAAATATGGTTGAAAGGAGAAAGAACTTACACTTTACACAAGTCCATTCATAACAAATTTGCAAGATGAAAGACTGTAGTGGGTGGAATTGATCATCAATGGCAAATTGATTTAGCAGATTTACAAAGTTTACAATCTTACAATGACTGATTTCGTTATTTAGTTTGAGTTATTGATGTATTTTCAAAATATGCATGGGTTTTACCCATTCACAATAAATCGGGAGAAACATTAATACAATCTTTTCAAAGACTTTTGAAAACGTCTGGACGTAAGCCGTTATCATTACAATCGGATAAAGGTCCGAATTTAAAAATAAAGATGTGCAAAATTTTTTAAAGAAACAAGAAATTCATTTTTTCACAACAGAAAATTGTGAGACAAAAGCTAGTATTGTTGAACGTTTTCAACGCACATTGAAAACACGAATGTGGAAATATTTTACACACAAACGTACATTAAGATATATTGATGTGTTACAAAATTTAGTTGATGGATACATTCACAGTTTCCATCGTAGTATTCAGAGAACTTCTGCATCTGTATCAATAGAAAATGAAATAGAAGTAACTCAAAAATTGTATGGTAAAAAATCTAAAGAGAAAAAAATAAAATTTAAAGTTGGCGATATAGTACGTTTTAACAAAACCAAACATACATTTGAAAAGGGGTATTTATCAAATTGGACAAAAGAATTATTTAAAATCACACATGTAAAACATACACACACACCCACTTATAAACTTGAAGATATTTGTGGTGAAAATGTGCAGGGGTCATTTTATCCACAAGAAATTCAAAGTGTAAAAGATGATAAAAAATATATCATTGATTCGGTTCTTGCACAATGTTCAAGACGTGTGGGTAAGAAACTCATCAAGGAACTTAAAGTACATTGGGAAGGTTATCCCTTGAAATTTGATAGTTGGATATCAGAATCTGATTTAGTATAAAAAGAATATGTCAGTAAATGAAAATGCATTGAGTGGTGAAAGTGCAAGTGTTGAAGTACAAAGTCAACGAACACAATTTAATTTTTGTGGGAGTCTTGTTGCAAAAAATCAAGTGACTTATTTCCCACAAATAATCGTTATTTATGAAATTATAATTACGGCTATCATTCATCTTAGTTTACAATCCCCCAACAATGAATTGTGGTTGGTGTTATTGAGTAGTTCTTTAGGATATATTCTTCCAAACCCCAGTTTAAAATATTTGAAACCACATGATAAGAAAAATGAATTCATTTTACGTAACACTACCGAGTGATAGTTCTATGAATATGTTTCCAAATAACACACAATGTTGTTTTCAAACACAGTTATCTAAACCAATTCATATTAATAAAGAATTTGGGAAGTGGGTTTAGTTGAAGTAATTTTACCATCTGAGGCAAGAAATATAACAGATGATGAAACAAATTTTAAAATCATTGTGACAGATCCGAAAATATCATCACGCATTAATAATATTAATAAATCATTTTTCAAACATGCAGTACATAAGGGTGTTGCTGCTGTTGAGTTAAGTATTTTGCCGGGAGCATATGCAAATGGTGGACATGTTGCGGAAGCAATAGAATCCGAAATTCAAGAAAAACTTGAGGGTATTTTAAAAGAGTTTGGTGTGTCATTTCGTCTTGGTTATTCATCTTGACATTCGCGCATAAAAATTGTATCAAATAGTATTGCAAAGTTGGACTTGAATTATCAGAAAGTTTAGCACAAAAATTGGGATGTAAAGATGGTATGTTTCCAGTAATTTTTTCCTAACGCAGCAAAATATGCATTTAAATATAATGTGGATTTAAATATGGATTTTAATCAACTCTTTATTTATTCTGATATTGCAGATTGTACATTTCTTGGTGATATAAAAACACCTATTTTACATGTGTTACCATTTGAAACATGACGAATCTCTGCACACTCATAAAGAATTTGATAATGTACATTACGTACCAGTATCAAAATCTTCTTTTGATCAGATCACTATAAATATAAATGGGAACACTGGTAAAAAACATTTAGTTTTCAAGCAGTAAGAGTGTCATCAAGTTGCATTTTAGACAGCATAACAAATTACATTTATAAAAAATGATACCAGTGTATCGTGCAATATGGATATGGATTAGGGTCTATTTTTCGTTCAGCAATAAGATCAGCTGTACCGTTAATAAAACCAATTGCAAAAAATGCATTTCAAACATTAAAGAGAGAAGGATTAAAACATGGTATTGAAATAGCAAATGGATTGATGAGAAATCAAAAACCACCTAAAGAAGTAATGCTCACTCGTGCAAAAGATCTTATGGCATCCATGGATAAAGCTACATTGGGAATAAAAAGACAGAAACGAGAACCGAAACGTCAGTCTGAGGTTCGTTCTCATAGAATCAAGACAGGAAAAGGACAATCTCACCCAAAACGAAATTTAAGGCCACTTGATATATTTGATTAAATCATGATGTTACATGGATCTTGTGAGCATTTTTGTAGTGATTTTCATCCAGATAATGTATCACCAACATCGAGTGGTATAGAAAATATTGGTGAAATTGAGCAATTTCCTATTGCATCTTTAAACAAATCTTCACCAATAGAATTTTTAATTCCATGACAAACAACCAAATGGTTAGATCTTGCATCATCTACACTTGAAATTCAATTTAAAATTACAAAACAAGATGGGAGTGTATTGGGTGAAGATACCATTATAACTCCTATCAATAATTTTTTTCACAGCATTTCAGTAAAATTGATGTTACACTGAACAGTAGTCTTATAACCACCAATACAGACATGTATCCTAATCGAGGATTTTTTGAGAATGATCTTAGTTATTCAAGAGATGTGAAAAAAACCCATCTGGCTGGTAGTGAGATGAGGTATGCTGATAGTCCTGGATACCACACAGCTATAGCTAAAGACGGTGATAACAAAGGCTTGGTTCAGCGTCACAAATTAATTGCAGACAGTAAATCTGTATAACGAAGAGGAAAATTACATTTAGATCTATTTGTGCAAGACAAATATTTACCAAATGGTGTGGAAATGAGAATAAAAATTCATCGTTCTCCAACTAAATTTTGTCTGGTTGGTGATGAAAATGGAAAAATAGAAATTCAAAAAGCCATTTTCAGAATACTGGCATTGGATTTAATTCCTAAATTTGCAAATGATCTTAATGCACAAATAGATCAAACTAATTATAATATCCCCATAAGACGTGTAGAAATGAAAACATTTACCATTAGAAGTGGTCTTCAATCAAAAATAGAAGACCATCTGTTTCATAAACAGATGCCAAAATGATTAATTCTTGGTTTAGTTTCCAATAAAGATATAAATGGAGATATTGGCACAACTCCATTTAATTTTCAACATTTCAATTTGAACAAGTTGGAAATCACAATAGATGGACATTCCATTAAAGCACGTCCCTTTGAACCAAATTTCGAAGGTGGACTTTATCTTAAGTCATATCTATCATTATTTGAAGCGATGGGGTATTTTGGACAAAATCAAACAATTAATGTATATATGCAGGATTATTCAAAAGGATATACCCTTTGGGAATTGATTTGACACCTGATCAGTCAAGTTGTGGACCATTAGCTCATCCTATAAAGTCTGGCAACCTTCGAATAGATCTCCAGTTTACTGAAGCTCTTCCAGAGGTGATCAACGTTGTTGTCTATGCAGAATTTGATAGTGTGAACAATGCAAGATGTGTGAAGAAAAAATACAAGTATTATTTCAAGAATGTGTTGTGATAGAACTGATAAAATCCATTAGACAGAAAGTGAAAAATATCTGTGAAGAATGTCGATCCAACACAACAACATTAATAGATATATACATTACAGAATGTTTACAGAAACTGTGTCCAGTGACTATAATACATAATCTACACAAGAGAGCAAGAAAAGAAGAATAGACTTATTAGAATATTGTGCTCGTATAGACTTTGAAATAGACTGCCAAAAAAACATTCAAAAGTGGGCAGAATTAGTTAAAAGAGCCTGGTCAAATTATACAGCATATCTTGATTAACGACTTCATAACAGCCCGTTTCAGGGCTAAGAAGACATGGAAACCACTCAACTACAATGTATACTGAACAATTCTCCAAGGTTATCATCATTGAATGGAAAAGTGTGTTCAAGAGACTTATTACCAAAACAAGAGCTTATACATAAAAAAGCTTATATTATGAACACAGATTCATCAAGAGAACAAGGAGAACATTGGGTGGTGACATATTTCAAAGACAATCATTCAGCCATCTACTTTGATTCCTATGGCTTACCACAAATAGATAAAGACATTTACACTTTCATAGAGAAAAACACAGATTCATGGACTATCAACACAATGAGACTACAAAGTGCTCGTACTGTGGCGTGTGGAATGTACTGTATATTTCCTTTAGATCATCTTGCAAGAGGATATGATTTAGAGACAGTTCTTACTATCAAATTTGATCCAAGAAATTTCCAAGAGAATGACAGAGAGATTCGTCAATGGTTTGAACAAACCTGTAGACAATATTTTATGTAATCAAACATCAGGTTCAAGACAACCCACAGAGAGGAAATGTTTTATTATAATTGATAAAAAAAAACATTTTTTCTATTGTATAAATTTATTAGGTATCAGAGCTAGGATTTTTTAAATTTTTCTTTCTTTTTAAAATGCTCAAGTGATGCCACTTTATTTTTAAAAAACACTAGATCTCTCAAATTTTTCTCAGAAAAAAATCTTGAAATAAAGTGGTATCACTCAAAAAAATCTCGATGTAAAAGGTTTTCTATAGATAGGCAAACTCAGATCTCGGTGTATATATGCTTCTCACTTTATATATTAAATATTGGTACCTGAAATACTTCTCATTTTCACTGTTTGCGTTGATTGCCTTTAATATTATATCGTTACCAACCAAAATCTCCACACAGTAAAGTGTTACACGGTTCAAAGTATGGAGGGATTGGTTGATAAACATATATTTTGTCAGAATAAAAGTGTTTGGAACAACCTACCCCATGACTGACACTATGGCGAAAAACATTTAATACTGAATTCCCCATACCCCAAGACTGGCACAATGGCGAAAAATTAACATAGGATTCTCCATAGGGTTTTTTCGCCATAGTGCCATTTTTTTGCCATAATACCATTTTTGGAGGCAAAAAAAGATTTTAAAATCTTTTCCCTGCCTCCAAAAATGGCTCTATGGCGAAAAAGTGGTACTATTGCGAAACAACCTTTTGGAGAATCCTATGTTAATTTTTTCGCCATAGTTCCAGTCTTGGGGTATGGGGAATTCAGTGTTAAATGTTTTTCGCTATAGTGCCAGCCTCTACTACTCACAAATTCTCATAATTTCAGTAAGTTTAAGATGTCATGTGCATGATGTGCGCATACATAAATAGACAGAACGCGAATACAAGGGTTTAAAGTTTAATGGATGTGTAATAAAGAGTAATATTAATACAAGATTGACTCTTCTCCCCTGTGTTTATTCATCTATCAAAATGCTGGCAGACGATTATCGCATCGCGTTAAACAGGTAATAACCCTATCATTTTTTATTCATTACAAATAGTATTTCAGAAGATACAGTACGGCCGCCGTGGACTGATCACTTTCCACGGGTGGGCAATATTTCCAGGACCGCAATAATAGTACATTACAAACATTAATTATAGCAATAACCTTCAAAAATTTAATTCATGAAGCAACCGGGTACAACTCGGTGCTTCAATAATTAAAATTTTGCTGATGATTTTTATTACTAGTAAACTCATCCGTGCACAACACTGCCCACATGTGGATTACCACCAGTCCACTGTGTCCGTACTGTAGGTAAGATGTTCTCGTTACAAAGTCTGTTGGTGACCAAATATGATATACACGTTAATTCTGTACTGGCCTCGAGCTTCGCCCACGTCCAAAATGCAATTAGCAGACACCGTTAATTCGCCAGTTTTATTCCTGTGTCGCGACCCGGTCGAAATTTTCTGTCCGCATATCTTCGCACAATACTCTGGAATCTCACCTGCCAAGATCCCTACGCTGTAGAATCTCAGCAACATAGAAATGTAAAAGCAAATTCCTTTTGTATTTCTTGATTCTGACCTGCTTTTGTAGCATTTTGCAATAAAATCTCGATCCATTGATTAAGTGTTTCGCGATTAGATCGTGATCGGATAGAGAATGCGACCACTGCTCACAGTACTGTATGCCTGAAATCAGATATGTGGGCTTGGGTAATTTGGGCTATTTTGAGTTACGTAAAATATGATCATTATTTAACCCCTTGAACCCTGATAGTATCTTCCACGCCAGTCCAGTGTCATCAGTTGGAAGAGTTCATATTTGGTAATTGTGGGAATAACAATCAATATGTTTTCAGTGCGCAGCGCTACAATCTTGATTGGCCACACATATTCACTGAACGACTATCTACTTTATGAATTCAGTTTATGTCACGACTCTGGCACGGAAAAGCGGCCTTTTCTCAATTTCAAAGGGTTATTGTGGCTCATTTTGTAGTTTTATCATGTATCTCAGAACTGGGTATTGGTGATTTTATCTTTATGATGATTTTGTTAAATAATGTTTGAACGCAGTGGGAATGAAAGAATATTCAAAACATACAGGCCTGAAAATAAGCAATCTGACATTTGCAGAATGAGGTCCCCAGCGGGTGAATTTGATGATGCCATCCCATACAATGGGCCAATTTATCCTCTGGGTACCTCTTTCTGTTTAGTTTTGAGACACTGATTCAGATTGAGGTCCATAGAGGGTAAATTTAGTTATGCTAGCATCACTAAATTCACCTTATGAATGCTTATTTTCTGGCTTGTAAACACATCGTAAAAAGCGTATGATTGTTTTGAGAACAAATGCTGAGGCACAAAGCTGAAGCTGATGGCGCTGCCAGACTGACCATTTACCTAACATGAAAAACAGACAACACTTGCAAAACAAATTCTTCAATAACAATTTTTGTTAATTTTTGGCGTCAAAAACATAGCTTATGCTCCCTCATTTGAACAAGCTCAACGAAGTCGTTCCAGTGAGGGGTCGTAAGCTATATTTGTAAGGCCAAAAATTGATAAAATAATGAAATGAAAATTGAATGGTGATTTTTGTGAATAGCGCTGGCCGATTTTGACCTTTACGTTGGGTAAAGGGTCAACTAACCACAAAGAGGTGTATGAAATTGTCTTTGTCTAAAAAATTCAGACTGATAGACGAAGAATAATTAACGCCATATTTAATTTTAAAAATATGCTTCTGAGGTGGTCCGAAAGACTCGGTATGTGCTGGACCACTGTTCTTGAAAGGTGCAGTTTGTAGCTAAAGTTTTCTTGTTATTTCGGCTTGGTTGTGAAATGAGATCAGAGTTAAATGGAACAATTGGAACATAGAATACAGAACGAGTAATTTTCTGCGAAAACACAAACGTATTTGAGTTCAACTATTATAAATTGAACTCTAGGGAGAATCATCACAAAGCATCAGCAAATTTTCAACAAATGGAAATGGACCTTCAAGTTAAACTCGGAGACCCATCGGTGACCCGATATTTTGCCGCACATCATTACGCAGTGCGACACTACGTGGCAGGTCATTTTGCCGCAGCCACAAAATGACGCGACGATAAGCTGCTACGACAAAATGCCAAAATCGGATACAAAGAAAGGGATGGGTCAAGGAAAATGCGTGAGGAACATCAGCGTGCATGTGAGTATTTTAGTTTTGTTTAAAAGGTACCTAACTACTAACTTTCAGCTTCCGCCACAAAACAGGGCTTATGACCCAATTACAGCTACGAACACTGTCTTTTCGGCACCTATGCTGTGACGGGTGTTAAAAATGAAACAAATCCCTAAAGGACAATAACTCTGACAAAAATACTTCGAATAACACCTGCATAAAACACCTGCATAACATATCTGCATCAATACGATACACTGCATGCCAAATATGATGTCATTCCATTAAATATGTTAAAAGGTAATTAGTTTAAACTCGTTTGTCTTAAACTGGTCGACAGACAGACAGGCCCACTGATCGACATTGCAGTATACAGAGCATCTTGTTGCAGCTAAGAATAAGCAATGCACTTGATTACTCTCACTTATATGCACTTTTTAGAACATGGGGGCAATTTTAAATGGGGCGTGCATCATGTCCGCCTCCGTATGAATCCGTCAGTATCATAATACTCGCAAGAAAGAAGGAATCTGTATTTCTTGTTGCGCAGTTACTATATAATTCATACCCACTTACAAATACGTTGATCTTTCTGACACCCTATTCACCAAGAGCGAGTGGAGGTGGCAGACTCGTTAATATTTCAGAGAATTCTTGATACCTTTCATTAAACTGTTTTTTCTAAAGGTCGCACTGATAGTATCAGAATATACGATATCATTCCTGGAGTTTCCACAACAGAGTACTGAGATCGCCAAAACGGGCAGAGAAGTTCGCCCAGATCGCGACCTGGTCGCGATCTGGGAGAAATCTCTCTTCGCTCTTCTAATAACAATAACACTTTGACCACCTGCTGCTTTATCAAGCGAGAAGGTCTTTATTACACCGAGCTCTCAAATGTTGCTCCCTCCCCTCCCCTTCTCTCCCCCAATACCCCGAGGCGGCCTGTATAATGCTCACCCGTGATTCTTTCTTCCCAGTTGCTCTTATCAGCATACTAACCTTCTTCTTTGTATCAACCAATAACCACCTGTCCTTCACACCTCATCTTCCACAACACCGTAGAATCTCACCTCTCGAAAAAGACATGCAAAATACTCACTTTAATTTTTTACAGCACGACCGCGGTGAAATGGTCACTTTCCACGGATGGGCAATATTTCCACGGACGCAATCATTTTAGATTCAAAACACTAATTATAGGAATAATCATCAAAAATTTAATTAATGAAGCACCGGGTACATGCTTCATTAATTAAAATTTTGCTGCTGATGCTTTGTATTACCACGCGTGGATTACGACCAGTTAACGGCAACTGTACTACAAAACTCGGTGCATTGCAATGCATATTTCAGGGAGAGGTCGCGATCTGGCAGAGAGCCGAACCCCTTTTGCAACCACACACACTGCAATGGGATACTTTGCGCCTTTGTCATTCTGTTGAGGGCACATATGATAGCCTCTGTCCAATAATTCACTACGTGGCAGTTTTTTGTCATCAAAACCAAGTATTTACAAGCAGTGCTTATCCAATACTTGAAAAGAACTGTACTATAACGGTTATTATTCATCCTACACCAAACAATTCTCTTTTTTCATATTGCAAAATATTAAAACAAATGGTTTGCTCGTCAATTGTACATTAATCAAATTTTGCTCACATCAGCAAAAGGAATGAGCGAACTGCGTAATAGAAAAATAATCGGGATGGTGATATGTATCTCACAAAAAAACCCAAGCAACACAACCTTGAGACAATCTGGGATTATCTGGGACCAGCGATGAGAAACTCCAGCGTTGAAGAAATGTGAATATTTAAACTCCACCATTTACCTGTATATTTTAGTGGGCTACATATTCTTTACGTTTGACAGGCAGTATCAAGAGCAAAAGTGACACACCACAAACCCCAGTTGAAGTAGTTTTTTTCCCGTGTGGGATAATTGTTATTGATCCGAGGGCGAAAGTGACCGAATGGTGGAAGGGTTGTGAACATGTTTTGTTCCGACAATGATGGCCCCCAAGTTCAAACTGATAACTTATTCCGGTTACACCAAGAAGTCATGTCTTGATTATTTATTACATGCCTTTCTATGAAATCACCATCTACAGCAACACTAACCCGTGCGGATTATATATGAAACACGTGTGCGGAACGGAAATCGTTGTTGGACTACTTTCATAAAGAAGCGAAATTTCACTGGAATTTTCTACAAATCGTGCACCGCAATTACAATTTCAATGGCTAGCGATAGCTAAAAATCGTTCCCTGAGTTCCAATGTGTTCTATGTGTAAGTAGGCACGTAGAACACATTGGAACTCTGGGGACGAAAAAGTAACACGGCTTCCCCTTGCAAATTTGGTTGGTAATAAAATGTGTTCTTTTTGTTGATAGTTGTCAGATGAATTGCTGGGTGTCCTTCTTATAATTGTCTTTATAGACGTAAAGGCGTGTAAAAACCACAGAACGACACGCGTGAGTGAATTGGTTAATCTATGTGGCACTTATGCCATCGCTGAAGGATAAAACTTGAGGCCTACGGCCTCTCAATCTATTCTTTCGAGCTGATACTCGTGCCATATTGATTAATCCAAAAACACGCGCGTGTCGATCTGTGTATTTATTGTTTTAAATATTATATTTTTATTTTTTTCAAACATTTCAACCAAATCCTATCATGGCGAACTCGTTCCAATGAGGGGGTCACATAAAATGGTTTTGTTGAAATCTTGAAATTGCTTTTTCAACTGCTGAATTTGCAAATTACGCGGGCGGATGCGGGCGATTCGTTAGGTAAAGGTTTACATTAACATTCAGCCTATTTCAAACTAGTCATGCTTGGACCCAACAGCCCTAATCTTGTACTTAAGAACTTGTATCTGACATTGTAACCTGAACAATGTATACGTGGTTTTACGTCAACTCTTCCCTTTTAATGCGTCAATTTCCCCTTTCTTTCAAAGATGCTCTTTTGGAGCAGCGGTTCTTCTTTTATTCATCATTGCATTCACTGACAACAAATTCAGTGCAAAACAAACAGCAATCCTCTTTGGTTCCTCAAAACTGACGCGGGAACAACATTTGGGAAGCATTTTTCTAGTCCTGTTTATTCAAAGGGGTGTTGACAGAACCGAGCACGCTGTCTTCGGTGGTTCGACACTATCTTTCTGAGGACTGTTCTTTTTTTCTTTTTGGTGGGATGGGGGGGGGGGGGGGGCATTCACAACGCAAAATAATGATTAGAATATGTCGTTCCCTAATTGTCCCCTCTTCGTTAATATACCATTGTTCGGCAAACCACTCGATCAGCGTATTTTGCTCTCTTCTATGTCAAACATTTATTCAGCAGAGTATGCTGACAATAATAACAATGGCTTCCACAAGCCAATATTAAAAGAATTATGGCATTGTCATAAATGTTGAAATAGCATTCGTCACAATCTACCGAAAGTTCGTCTGTATGGGAGGGCGTTGTGAAGGATGTGTTAGGATATCTGCGTCTTTCTAGTAGATACTAGAACTATCATAATCATGGGTAGATCGAGTACGTCCGGAGCAGATTAGCCTTTTTATTTGACGTTTCTTTCAATAGAGTGGTTTGCCCAGCGTACATTTAACCTCATACCAGGCCTCAAGTGCCTTACTGTCTAAAGTGTCGTGAATATATCGTTGTGCTAAAAACTGTATTTTTTGTACAGAGTTCACGTTATGTTTTTTGTTGGGTGTTGAACGTGTTTACCCTAAATGCTTTGAAGACAACGCCTGTGTATTTATTCTTTGCTTTTGATGACACGGTGTTGTGTATTCTCAAGAGTTGTTGCGAATAACAGTCAGTTTAATTCTCATCAGTTTAATGATAGAAACATGGAACTGATAAAGGGCCAGGCGGAGCTTCGAAATTCGATTCGAAATCATCCGAATGATTTGAATATTTTAGAATCGTCAAAATGTTCTCAAAATTATACTAAGTATCTCATCGCGAACTCATCTACCATCAGATCTTCCCAGGAGACTTCATGATAGAAGAAGTGTCTAAGAGGGTTCCGCCTTCAAAGCCCAGGAATATTTCGCTTTTGTTTGATCGACTTACCCCAACAGATGAGTCGAGGACTGGCAATATTGACGGTTGAAAGAATGTGAAATACTTACACAATTCGATTCGAATTCCACCCATCGATTCGATTCCACCCGGAATTTGAATTTTGTAGGGTCCTACACTGACCGGCAGCAATCTGAAACTGGCTTTTGTATTGAAATAGTTTATTCAAGGGTTGATTCTTTGAACGCGTGGTCAATTTTCTGATTTAGTTCTGTTTGTAACACATGAAAGCTCATTGCATAACACTTGCAGTTGTTCGAAAGAAAGTCGGACGTGATAAGTTGAGATAATAATATATAGAACCGCTAATCAGATTTAAACCACGAGTAGGATAAGGGTTTTAACCACTCGGCTTGCCGAGTGATTAAAGCCCTTATTCTCTGAGTGGTTTAAATCTGATTACCGGCCCTATTACCTATTTATATTATTTATACCGTGCTCTTAATAAACAATCGACTTTGTCACTTAAAATGGAGAAGAAACGACATTTTCTATCGCAAACACACGGGTTTGTTTTGTTTACACCAGCGATTGTGGGCAGTTCTACCGGCTACACGTGAATGCTTGATTGACAGTTGGACACATCGTCAAAGTTGAATTTACCTTGCTTTTTCAGTCAAATGATTATTAACAATTCTTAAATTTTCTTTTAAATATTTAATTGTATGTATTTTAAACTTAATAAGCCATTGCACGAAGTAGATTGTACCACAAAACGTGTACGTTTGAATGATACATCGCGAAGTGTGAATGTTTCGAAGTCGGCAAACAGTGCCATGTCAAAGGTCAAGTTGCATAAACTTCTTACTATAGGTGTATTTTTTTTTTAACTGCAGCAGAAGCTTTACACCGGTAGTGAGGTTAAAGGCTAAAACTTAACGTACATGCTTTTCACAGGTAGTAACAGAGGTGAGCATGGTTTATTTTATTCATTAGGGTTTAACCACATATTAACAGTCAAAGTCATCTCGTGTCGGTGACAGTTTTACGAGTGGAGGAAGCCGGAGTACCCGGAGAGAACCACCGAGCAACGACGAGCAGTTGCCAGCTCCCCAACGTCGTAACTCCGCACTGCAGCACAGGCAAGGTTAGATTAGTTGATGACATGCGCACTATCGACGTGCAATACGCCTTAGTACACGGCGTGATCGTGCCCCCATGTGGACAATCGGGGTTAAGTGCCTTGCCCAATGATACAACGCGGGAGTCCGAATCGATCGCTCAGACGGTTACCCACCCAAGGACTAACCGGGCTCGACGTTGCTGAACTTCGGCGATCTGACGAGAAACGGTTACCGCAACGCCACCGCGACCCCAGGTGAGCATGGTATAAATATAGTTAACATTTGATCAGTCTTTGATAACAATTTTAGTATCGTGGTGTATATCCGACTCACGTGATCATCGTTGTGTCCCACGACACTCAACTCCTTTGATTGATGCTGTGAGATATTTCTGCCCAGGACACAAAATCTGTTGCCACAGACATAAGTATAATTTGGGAACATTTATCTAAATTTCTGTCCTCTAAATTGAATTGACATTTTGACCAATGATTTCTGTAGTTAAATTTAGATGAATTGTTTATCAAATCTAGTCATGGCTGCTTCCCTGCAGCCATGACTAGATTTGATGAAAAATATTGGAAAATACTAAGCGGGTTAAAAAATGTTAATCCCAATTACCCAACTTGAAACCGGGTGGCACCGTATGCTAAAACACACTGAACGAGGACGGTACATGTGCCTTAAACCGCTTCTCCCCCTACTCGTGTGGAGTATATCAGAAAGTCGAACAGTTACTCGCCGCTTTTCAATGGTTTTCGACTAACTTTTTAACCGTAAAACTTTTTAACATAACACTGGTTGTTGAAGGTGTTGTTAAACCAAAATAAATAAATAAATGAATAATCGTGATGTATGTATCCCTATCCTAGTCATGTAAGAACGTTTTACGATTGGAGGGCGCCGGAGAATACGGCGAAACCCATCTAGAAGCTGCGAATAACTCTCAGACTCTCCATACCCTAGTCTCTCTGTAGTTGTCCGCCAACAAACTCTTACTTTTCTTGATAAAGTGTGACATTTCATATAAATTTAAGAAAACTTCCTCTCAATCCAGCTTGACTTTTCTTTTACTATTTTCACCTGAAAATGTTCATCATTTTGTTATAATTTGGCCATTGCTTTTCGTCAACCGATTTGAAAAGCATAACTATTTGTCGAGTGGAATATCCTTGTGCTTCCATCCGAATGTTTCTTCTGCAGAACGTAGGTTTCACATTTTTTCTAAAGATCGTCCATTCGGAAAGCATGTGTTTTTTTCCTGCTTCATCATTCCATTTTGTGAAAACCGCTACACAACAAAACAAATGGCCATCATCTTTGCTTCCTCCAATCTGTCACGCGAACAATAATTTAGAAACAATTCTAGCCTTCTTTGATTCAGAGAGAAATCGATAGATGCATGTACGCTATCTTCATCTTTCCGGAGACAGTGCTAAATGAACGTTTGCTGATGTGTTGTGTACTTTTCCGAAACAATGGAAACATCTTCAGCTGAAAATGAAACAGTTAACCCTTTACCTAAGGTAACGGCCAAAACCGACCAACTCTATTCACAAAAATCGCCAATTAATTTTCATTTTTTGTTTCCAAAACATAGGTTATGACCCCTCTTTGGAACGAGCTCGACGAGCTCATAACCTATGTTTTTGAGACAAAAAATGAAAACAATTAGTTATTCAAGAATTTTGTTTGCAAGTGTCGTCTGCTTTTCATTTTAATCAAAGGGTTAAGCTGTCGTTCTGAAAAACATAGAATTTTGCAGGGATGTGTATCCTTCATGTGGGTGTTTGAGGAGTAATCCAACCTTCCACCACCCGCTGTAGATCCATGACTTGGCAAAATGGCGTGAGGAACAAAATATTTTACTCCAACCATTGGCAGCAAAAACCTATTTTATTCCTCCACTTCTTATCACCTATTTCTTTTGTTTGGTGTTTTACGCCACATTAGCATCTAAGGTCGTATCGTGGCGATAAAAAAATATCAATATAAAATAGGTCGTAATTTCCTTGAGTTAGAACGCTTCAGTGGAATCTGGAACGATGGTGAGGAATAAATAATTAGTGAATGCAGTAATGAGAAAATGAGGCTACTGTTTAAATCAACCTCCTGAATAGATGTCAGGAGATGAGAGTTCAAAAGAATTAAAACGATTTAAAATTTATTAAAAGAGTTGATTTCCTTATGGAACGACACAATTTTACGAGAACTGGTGTTGTAAAATAGGTCTCGGAGAGACACAACATTAAAATACAGCCGTCTGACAAGATTAAAATCTGTACAGTGCAAACGAGTGTATTTCCACTATGCACCCCTGCTGTCAAAGAACACATTCTGGTCGCATATTATCGTCTAACGAAAAGGAATATGTAAGTCTTCTGTGACCAATAATTATCCGCAATATTTGGTCGAAAGCGATGGAGTTTATTTGTCGCACCATCCCATTCAGACCGCCACACAGATTTGGAGTATTGACTTATGTATGGCTTGTAATTACTGAATGGAATTCTAAAATCAGTGATAGACTTGTTTTGCTGCACTTTTAGTTACAGGGCGTTTAGTTGGCAGATACAGTGTCATAATATACGGCGAAGAAAACACAATAGTAGGTGAGGCGAACTAATATTGTAACATAGGTTATGACCTCTCATTGGAACGAGCTCGAAGAGCTCGTTCCAATGAGAGGTCATAACCTATGTTTTAGAGAAAAAAATGAAAAAATAATGAAAATTAATTGGCGATTTTTGATAATAGCGCTGGCCGGTTTTGGCCGTTACGTTAGGTAAAGGGTTAAAGTTTTCTTTGCTGCAGGAATCACCCCAAAGAGGACTATGTGCATTAAAATCTCCCAATAAAATGTATGGAGTTGGAAGAACCAGGTGCCAAAGGTCATTCAGCTGAGTGGTCGTAGTTGGTGAAGTGTAAATAGAACATAGCGTAACTGTATTATCTAAAGTTAAGCTTATCAATACAGTCTGTAAGTTTGTTTGTACAGGTACAGGGCAGTGAATAATGTCATTTCTGACAAAGACAGGCGTTCCACGAACAAGAATATGATTGTCATCTGTCCAGGCATTATATGAAGTGTAATGCTTAAAAGCTGAATACAAGCTGAATGAAATTGAGATTAAGATTTCTTTGAAAGTGTTTCCTCCAGGAAAAAAACAGCAGGTTTATATTTTAGGCTTAGAAGGCCCAGTTCGTTAAAATGCGCTGTGACACCTCGGCAGTTCCATTGTATTTATTATATTGGTTTTGTTTTTATTATCCATATTTAGTAGGAGATCTTGATGGTGGACGTATGGGCAAAATAGCCCCGGCAGAGTTAGAATTCTTTTTGGTGATTTGTTTCTTGGGTACCTATTCTGAGATATCAAGCATAGTTGCCCGAACATTTCATCGATGCTGTCGCCGACGTCCATTAGTTGAAAGTCCTCAGATCTGTTGCGGGTAACGAGTCTTGAAGAGCTTTGGGTAATCTGTCTGATAATTCTTTACGTTTTTCTCTATCTATTTTCTTTTTTCTAAATTTTCTTGTTTTTCGCTGGTTTAGGTTTTTGTGTTGTCTTTTTTATTTTGATGACTGATTTACTGTTTTCATTTTTTGTCCTCTTTAGTTTAGGTCACGGTTTTACTTGTTCGTGTTCATTTCTGTGTTGTGGTTTAAGCGTGGCTTGGGCAGTTGAATTTGTTTATATTGACATTGGCTGAGTTTGATAATTGCTTCCTGTGGTAAAAGCTTGTTACGAAGTTCGAATTGTGCCCCTGATCAAGTAGTTTCGGTTTGGTATGCAGTTGATTTAGTTGATTTCTTTTGATTTAAAGTTGAGGCATAAGATGGCATTGGTGTATTCATGCCAGGCACTGATGTTATGATATCCCTGGCCTCTTTAAAGCTAACCTGTTTCTCGCATTTTACTTTCTGTATAAGTTTGTCTTTCTTCCACACAGGGCAGTCTTTAGAAGATGACATGTGATAGTCCTGGCTGTTTACATATTTATATGTTGCTGTTTCATGTGGTCCTTTGTGGCTCATACTGCATTTATAACATATTTGGTTCCCTCGATAAGTATCATGACCAGGACCAAACATTTGGCACTTGAAACATCGAAGTGGATTTGGAATGTACTACGATATCTTGGTGAATGGCTTATGCTATATTTATATATTCTGTTGAGCTTTGTGCAACGCTTTCAGAAGTGTTGATAGATATAAATCAACCAAATTAACCAATGAGCTGCCTCGTTCCTAATCGGAAGAAGTTACGGCGGTTGTCCACTCCAAGTTGAAGAACACAGAACGTTTTGGCAACTGGTTGTATTCCTCCGCGTCGTAAGTGTGTCACCAATTTCAATAATGTGAAAATGTCGCTTTATGTTAATTATTCACTAGACCAATCGTGATGATAAGCAAAACGTAAACGAGATGGATTAATACAAAATACGTCATGTCTTTTATCTGCGAGAAAATGATTACTGAAGCGAGCTTGATTTAATACATAAAGGTGGTGTCTTAATCCCCTAGAAACAGCCGCCAATATAGTGTACATATATCGGTCACGTATATATGAATTTAGTAGAGTGTTTATCTGTTTATTGGCGAGAGTACTTGTGTTTAATCTCAATTTATATTCGCGTCACTTCAAGTGCTTTAATATTCCCACCGCTACGCATTTTGAGGGAATGAATACAACTTCCTTATTCATACGCGTGACTATGTTACTTGTGTGCTATATCTGGCAATCATTTAATACTGGAAGTTTCAAAAATGAATCACAGTGGCCAGAAACGCTTAAACCAAACCACCGTGTTGGAATATCTACACGCCCTCGTTTTAATCTTGAATCAATGGTAACGTCACACCTTGAGTGCAGGATCTGGCGGATTTATTTTTTGCTAGCCTGTGATTTATCGAAAATTATCGAAAAGATATTTCTCAATAACCATCGACTCAATGGATGTCGAGAAATATTCCTCACTAGCTTCCTCAATGACGTCACGCTGCGCCGCATCACGTCGCTTTGAAGGAACGATCGATCGGCCGATCTTTGTTATTGTTTTGAAACGTACGCATTTGGGGTCGAATTGCGCTGAATATTGTGCAATAAAATGTCTCGTAACATATAATAAAAAAGAAAATCTACTCTATTTTGGTCAGTATCTGGAATTATCTCATGAGTGTGGACCTGAAAGTTTTATTTCTCAGGAGCGCTTGCGCGAGTGAAAAATAATATTTTCAGGTCCACTTGATGCATTGTTTCAGTAGCCTCCTAAATGACGTTACTCTTCAGCGCATGATGTCGCCTTGAAGGAACTATCCGCTGCTTTTTGGTATTGTCTTGAAACTGTTTGCAGTCGAATTGGACTGAATATTAGTATGTCACGTAGCATATAATAAAAAGAAAATCTACGCTGTTTTAGTAAATATCGGGAGCGCAAGCGCTCATGAAAAATAAAACTTTCACATCTACACTCATGAGATAATTCCCGATAACCAAAACAGCGTACATACCCTCTATATATTCCCGATTTTCAGAAGCAATTAACGTCATTTCAAAATAATCCCCAGAGCCGTTAATCATTGATGTTGTTTGGCAAGTGTTCGGTCGCTTTGACATATTATTCGATCGGGAATGATACATATTAACGGAGACAACGTTCACCGAAGACAAGATACAGATTACGTAGGTCCCCGTGGGAACATCGGGAATTGAAGCAATGCTTGTTTAATGAGGTAAACAGGGTCTTTTTATGGAAAAATAGAACCCAGTCACCAAGGCTTGGTGGCAGATGGCCTCTACAATGGGCTACATGGGTATAAACGATAGACTAAACATGACTTTATGTCATAATTAACCATTGTGCAGACATGTGTGACCTTAACCCTCTGAACCCTAGCGGCCGCTTTTCCGGCTAGGAACATGATACGTCATAACGTCATTAAATAGTATGGCTGTTCAGTAAATGTGTGGGGTAAACCAATGAATATTTTCAACGTGCAGCCCCGAGGCTGCACGTTGAAAATATTTATTATTCTACCCCCAAATAATGGATATGGACTCTTCCAAGTGCTTACATAGAACAGGCATGGGAGATACTACTAGAGTTCAAAGGGTTAAACGCCAATAAATAAATAGTTTTAAGTAGGGCCCTGCGAAGCTTCGAAATTCGATTGATTCGAAATTCTCCCGCCGATTCGAACAGAAATCGCTGGTTTCAGTCGCGTTGCTCTGTAGTTTTCGAATAGCTGAGGTGCTCTAAAATCTATCAAGAATCTCTTCTTGGACTGTTCCTCTATCGTCGGTTCTCCTGTAAAGAAGACCTGGCGATAGAAGAAGAGTACAAGGAGGTTCCGCTTCTGAAACTACTTTGATATCGTTCTGAAATATCTTGAATTTTGTTTTTGATTTGCCCGTAGAGAGAAGTCGCTGTTGGATATAATATTTGTGTACTGTAGAGAGTGGCCATATTCACAGCTTTCAAATGTAAATACTTACATTTTGAAGAGATTCCATTCTCGATTCGATGCGATTCGAACTCCTCTGCTCGATATTTGAGGCGCGCAGGGGCCTAGTTTTAATCTTTTAAGTTTCATTGTTGTGAATAAATCAATACACAGCAATAAAGTCATTGTGATATGTGAAGCAAATAAATGATAAAAACCACGGGCAAAAATTAACAGTTACCCAATAAGCGACGTTTGCTGCTCGTGCATCCATGGAACATTCGCAGGATTCACGGTTTGACCAATGTTTTATAAGGACCCGCGAATCTTAAATTTTGCGTAGGAATGAATCCTGAATCAAATCAGGCACATGATGTCGAATGGAATCTCGAATCGAATCTCACTGTTCTTCAAATTGTCAATATTTCACCTCACGAGGTGACACTGGCAGTCGAAAGTGTCGTTAAATTTCAATAAATAAACAAATAAATTTGTGATTTATTAACGTCACTATTATGGAACATTACAAGCTTTCGAAAGACCGTATACGGATATATATATATTAACCCGTTACCCAACGTAACGATCAAAACTGGCCAGCGCTATTCACAATAATCGCCAATTAATTTTCATTATGTTTTCATTTTTTGTCTCAGAAACATAGGTTATGACCACTCTTTGGAACGAGCTCATCGAGCTCGTTCCAATGAGGGGGTCATAACCTATGTTTTTGAGACAAAAAATGAAAACAAATAGTTATTCAAGAATTTTGTTTGCAAATGTCGTCTGCTTTTCATGTTAGGAAAAGGTTAAAAGTGGAAAATATTCTAAAAGTATTATTATCGAATTCCTGTGTTCATGTATCTGAATCTTTGCAAGCAGGTTGAAACAACGCTTCAATTTGCCGAACTGAGGCTTTTTGGAATGTTGGGCAAATGCGCCAATTACGTTTAACCGGGATTGGGAAAGTTTTCGGCCTCCGCATACAGTTTCAACCGAAACGTCCGGCCTTCTGTGGGAGTGGAAATAAAATATGGAACTAAAATGCAAGTTAACCCTTCTGCGCATATTAATTTTATGGTTATAACTAATGTATCTAATGTACATAGCTGCAGATGACCAAAGCGTGTTTCTACATTATTATTGGCAGCCTCTACAGGCAGAAAACGAAGATGTAGAAATAATGTCAAGATAATGCAGCCTACCAGTAGAGTTCTCGAGGAACAACATTTTCAATACACTATAAAGGGGCATCTTATGACTGTCTTGGAACTTAAGGGCACTACAGTTGAGAATTGTAAAATGAATCGATTATGACCATTATGTTTATGTAGAAAAAGTGGTATCCGAGCTTTGCCCTTATTTCTAAGGGTTGAGAATGAAAATCCCATCCTTTAACGCAATGTGTGTGTTGGCACTTCAGTTGGAAAGTGCATCAGTATCCGCCGCATCCCCCCCGCCCCCCCCCCCCCCCCCTCACTTTGCGGATGTCTGCGATTGTATTTGACAGATTAATCTGCTGAATGGGTATTTTAATCTTCATGAATGATGTTCTACTATATTATTGTTACATCAGTGTGTTTAATTTCTGATGACATATTATTTTTTAAACCAATTCCAGGGAGGATCTCACACTAAGTTCGGTTGTATTTCCATTGTCATTTATTAGAATTCCAGGAAATCCCTTGAAGCAGATTAAATGCAAACAAAAACCAAACAACTGTTGCTTGATCTTGAAAACGACCAGACATTGGGCAAATAATCTAAAAGATTGGATTCTCTGGATAAGATTTATCAGCTTCTCACTGACTGCTCTGTTGGGAGAGAGACAGGGAGAGAGAGGGGGAGTGAGGGAGGGAGGGAGGGAGGACAGAGAAACTGCTAGAATATTGATCTTTAAGCAGGAGTGTCATGCTATAGATAGCATAGGGACTTATAAAGTTGCCATGAAAAAAACATAGTTCCTCTTCGCGTGGTTCCGTCTGTAACATAGTCCAGTTATTCTGTACGAAACGTAATTTGTTAATCCGGAATTAGAAAATTCACGAACAGCTTTGGCATACTATATTAGCAGAATAGTGGGGGACATGACAGCTACTTCTTACGCATGTAGCCCCAATGCCAAAGTACTTGAGATGCTTCCAGTTGTGACTGCGCATGTGTTGACGTGTTTGTGGGTGAGTATTTTGACATTGGTAGTAATGTGATCTATGTAAGCTGATATTTCTTGAAATGACTGTTTTATTTTCACCACTTTTTTATATTGGTACAAAACGGTACCCAAACGTTTTTTATGTACTATTTATTTGTTTGCAACCGGTCTCAAGGAAGATATTACATACAATAAATCTTGTCTAATCGAATCTAATCTTATTTTCTTGGGGGGAAATGGTGGATGTTTGGATAATCATAAATCGTTTCATGCTGAAAACATATTCGAGTAAATGGAAAGATCAGTTGCTGAAGTGGGTACATGGTTCAATATAGTTTCGTTCAGTGGCTGGGGTCAGATGAAATACCTATCGTTAGGATTTAGAAATCCTCGAATATGTTTTCAGCATGAAACGATTTATTTCGAAATCCTACCGATAGATATTTCATCTGACCCCAGCCACTAAACGAAACTATATTGAACCATGTACCTACTTCAGCAACGGGTCTTTCCATTTACTCGAATATGTTTTCAGCATGAAACGATTTATTTCGAAATCCTACCTATAGATATTTCATCTGATCCCATCCACTAAACGAAACTATACTGAACAATGTACCTACTTCGGCAACGGTTCTTTCCATTTACTCGAATATGTTTTCAGCATGAAACGATTTATGAATATAATTTGTAATATAATTCTGCCCTTTCAGGATTCTTTTGCGCTTGTGAGGTTTGAAAAGAGACACGTACTCTATAATTGTCAATTAACTTCAAGCAACCATGACAAGATATGACGAAAAATATTTTCAAAATACTCAGCGGGTTAAGAATTCACCATATGCAGTGTCGTGTGGTATAGTGTACTAATACTCGAATTAGTTTCGTGCCTGGTCTTCAGATCAATTTTGGTGTGAAGACAAAGGACGATATCACTTGAAATTGTTTTCAAAATTAACAGTTTATAAGAATCTAAAATCCATAAGGTAAAATGGGATCTCAGTTCTTTTATTTTTTAATTTATAATTGATTTGCCTCTGATGAGTGCTGGGTGGTATTACGTTGTGCTGATTATGGCCATTATAAATCCAATACCTTCATCGATACCGTTGAAGTTTTGCAAAGTAGTTTTAGTCGCCGAGTGACATGGAAAGCTTTGTACCAACCGCTATTGTGATAAATGTATTTCAATAGAGGTTGATGCAAACTTTTTCCTTCGGATCACGACTCCAAGGCTCTAGTCACTGAGCCATCTAGACCAGCACCCCTTTCCAACTCCGCGCAAGATTTGTGACCAAACCATTAATGTAATAAGTTAACCCCTTTAATCCCATTGCCATGTATACGAAGAGGCGAACAATAAATACTTGAGGACGACTGGTCATAATTGAATCCAACTGCCCAGGGGCTGTTGGAATAAATTGGAACAGAGCTTCCCTATGGTATAATTTTAGACTCCAACAAATGCATAAACAAACCAAATGTTAGATTAAACTATTCGGTAGCTTAGCGTTGAAGGGGTTTATACAAAAAAATTTACAGAAACATCTGTCTCTTATCTGCCGTCCAACTCATATCCAGTGCATTTGAAGGAACTAAAAGAGCTGATGCCACTGACATCCCTATTTGTATGGTTTTATGGAATATTGTCCGAAGCAAGATATTTCAGATTTTACTGGTCATTTCGTCAATTTCTGGCTTTTTGTCGCTGTGATTGGTATAAAGAGATTAAATCTCAACTGGCTCGCCTGTTGTAGACACCCCTGGTTAGCGTATTCTAAAATTAATGAAGAATTTATTACAACTGACCCTCGACTATAGTAAAAAGTGTATTACAATATCGGTTGAGGTAAACGTTTGAGTGGCCCTCTATTGTAATAAGTTTATTACAACAGCGGTCGGTGAAAAAAGTTTGCATCAACGGCTAATGTAATAAATTTATTGCAATAGCGGTCGGTCAAAAGGATTGCGTCAACCGCTATTTTAATAAATTTATTACAATAGCGGCCGGTGAAAAAGTTTCCATCAACCGCTATTGTAATAAATTTATTACAATAGCGGTAAATTTATTACAATAGCGGTTGTATTACAATAGCGGTTGGTAAAAAGCTTAACTGGACTGGGGGTGAGTGCTAGAAGCCACTGTCAGGTCTTTCAAAAAAATGAGGGAACTGGAGAAAGGGTATACGTTTTCCATGCTCCGTTTCATATTCAGTCAGACGCAAATAATATTTGGTTTATATACATTTGTTCTGTTACAAATTATTGGAGAGTGCCCGTGGGTTGTCTCCAATAATTTGTAATAAAGCAGACTTTATATAACAAGTTGAGACCACCAACAATAATACAGTCCTCAACCAGTTAAAGGTGGATAATAACATCGACTTCTTAAAATTCTGCCCCAACCAGGACGAACTGAGCGCAGTTATTTCAAGGTGTGCCAGAGTCTTACGGAGATTAATAATAAATGATGTAATGTGATAGCATGACATCACTCAGAGTTATCTACATATAGCTACAGAAAATATTACTTTTTTGCGCTTCTTGTATTGACACACACTACCATTAGGCACCAGCATATGGTAGCTAATAGGTATCCAAAGAGTATCCTGTCCTTTTGGATGACTTAATATTTTCGACAATACAGTAATGTTTTGGTTGTGGATAGGCCAGACATGGAAAACGTGGGTCCTTAACTGATAGAAGGCAAGATTACCCTTGCTGTGGTAGAAACCGCACAACCTATTGTGTCGCTAGGCTAAAATTTCTTGAGAG
The DNA here is from genome assembly GCA_031216915.1 of Pictodentalium vernedei. Taxonomy (NCBI): domain Eukaryota; kingdom Metazoa; phylum Mollusca; class Scaphopoda; order Dentaliida; family Dentaliidae; genus Pictodentalium; species Pictodentalium vernedei. Next base: position 315,386,117 of record CM062297.1, read on the forward strand.
AGTGGCAGGAGACACTCTCGAATAATTGGTAGCAATAGAAAGACATAATAACAGAATAACGTTTACAGCTTTCTCAAGATAAAGAAAATGAAAAATAGAGAGTAATCGCTTGACTGGACTGGTGACGTGAAATAATTCATGAGAGGTGAGGGACGTTGTACAAACACGAGTGCGCGAATGCGCACGAGTTTTTTTTTACATATAGTCCCTCGCCTCGAATGAATTATTTCACGTAACCAGTCCAGTCAAGCGATTACTCTGTTTATTACTTTTCATTATTACCGGTCAGCGCTATTCTCAAAAATCTCCAATTAATTTTCATTATTTGTTTCATTTTTTGTCTCTGAAACATAGGTTATGACCTCTTATTGTAACGAGCTCGTCGAGCTCGTTCCAATGAGGGGCCATAACCTATGTTTTTGAGACAAAAAATGAAATAATAGTCATTGAAGATTTTTTTTTTTGCAAGTTTCGTCTGCTTTTCATGTTAGGTAAAGGGTTAAAAAAACAACGAAGTCCCCATTACACCCACGGCAAAGCGTCTTCGTTTGCGCGCACGGATACATGTCCCAATTGTTGATTGCATAATTCACTTGTGAAGTTATCGTTTATAATCAAACCCGGAAATCCCAGTAAATCACACTTTGGAAAGTAATAAATATGGATTATTTTTAAGCCACTTTAATATTATTTAAATAAATACAAAATATCGGCTTCTGGTACTGGAGAATTTAGTACTGTGTAGATACAATTAAATTGTTATGTTTAGAAGCACATGTGTGCTATGTTTTACCAAATATCGGTAATTGTTCTGAAGAATTTACTACTGTGTTAGATAACTGTGTTTTGAAAGGTACATGTGTGTTATGTTTTAAAGTAGGGCGTGATAGTGACAAATCCCCCATCGTAAGTAGCATCGCACAATACAGTCAATCCACGAGTCCACAATGAGAACCCCCCACCACCCACCACCACCCAAGATGAGAATAATGTCTCCTTCACGACACCTCTTCAATCGATAAATACGGCGGCCGAGCTTCCAGTGATATCATGCTCGGGATTCGGAACGGATTGCGCGAGGAGCATTTCACACTTAGTGTAGTGGAGTTACATGGGAGGCGTTAATCTCGGTCCTGGCATGGGATTGTACTTAACTGAAACTCACTTTCTGGCCTCCTCTTTATGGCTCTAGGTGGTGTACACATGTACCTTTCTTCGTGAGGTGAAAGCAGGACTTTTGTGATTAAAATATATTGTTTGTTTATTTAGGTTTAACGACACATTCAGCAGCCAAGGTCGTATTGTGTCAGACAGTTTACGGGCGGAGGAAGCAGGCATAGCGGCGAGTAAATGTTAGACTACCCAGCTTTCTAACGCGGCACAAGATGAGTCTTCATTGGTTGAAGGCAAATGCATCATCGACGTGTGGTGTGCCTTAGTTCAAAGGCTACTTTACCCCTAGGGATTAAATGTCCTATCCAAGGAAGTAACGCAGATTACGTTGGTCAGGATCGAACCGTCTACCTTTTGGTTTGAAGTCCTAGCTTTAACCAATGACCCAACGAACCAATGCCTGATGTATAAAAGGATTACAAACACTTGATATTTGAGCTTGGGTGAGGTTGTGAATGCCAAAATACTAAAGAAGCGCTGTAACATTCTTACTCAAGAAAGCCGAAATGTATCAATGTCGCTGTGGTTACTGGTATAAAACATTTCCGAACTAACGAAAATTATAAATAAGTATCGAACGTGAATGATGAGGTTTTATATGAAAAACAAAAATCTGTTTATTAATCAATATAAAATTAAGCACTGGGTTGAAAAGACAATGAAAGATTGAAAAGAATGAAAGTGGTCTAAGCTGCCATTATATAATTGGCGTCTTCTATGCGGCAGCAAAGCAGAAAAGTAACAAAATTTAACCCTTTACCTAACCTGAAAAGCAGACGATACTTGGAAAAATAATTCTTGAATAACTAATTTTTTTCATTTTTTGTCTCAAAAACATAGGTTATGACCCCTCGTTGGAACGAGCTCGACGAGCTCGTTCCAACGAGGGGTCCTAACCTATGTTTTTGAGACAAAAAATGAAAAAAATAATGAAAATTAATTGTCGATTTTTGAGATTAGCGCTGGCCGGTTTTGGCCGTTACGTTGGGTAAAGAGTTTTAAACAAAGTGAAAAATATAAAATATGAATATGTGAAAGATATATATGATATGTACATGAAAATGGGAGATGGGCGGATAAGACACCAAACGGAAGATGGGCGGATAAGACGCCAAAACGAGACTGATGGAGAGTATTGGGGACAGAGGAGGGTAAAATTAACAAGAATTAACAAGAATTAAGAATTCACTGATGCTTACATGTATGTGCACTGTAACTTTTATTGGATTAACTACAATTTACAAACAAAGGAACTGACCTAATTGGTAATTAGGTCGAGTTCAGCCACTGCCAAAGAAAATAGTGCATTTCTGGCATTGGCCGATTCAGCCAGACGCAACAGGTGACTGGCTGATAGTCTGGGACCGCGAGAAACTCTTTTGGTTGAAGTGTATTATTGATTACAAAGAAAATTTGTATGGGGTTTCCAATTAAAATTTAAGGTCAGGACCTGCGCGTCGTCTGATCAGACAAAAGGTTCACTGTTAGGTTATGTACAGGGACGCAGGGCACTAAAAAGTTATTTATCTCCATCCCGTGCTCGAGTCTGCCCTGGTAATGAGTTACTCGTATTCCAAAGGATTAGCGAAAGTGGACAACCCTATATTGTTTAATAAATACAGCAAGTTCATGTGAATTTGCTGTTAATTTACTAACCAACAAAAAATTAGACACTGGGTTGAAGAGACAATGGAAGACTGAATAGAATGGAAGTGGACTAAGCTGCCATTTGATAATTGACGTCTTCTATGCGACATCAAAGCCGAAAAGTAAACAAAATTTAAATAAAGTGAAAAATATAAAATATGAATATGTGAAAGATATATATGATATGTACATGAAAAGGGGAGATGGGTGGAGAAGACGCCACAGATGGACCCCATTGATCCCAAGTAGCTGAATGTTGACTACTGCCATGTGAACAATGGGAACCGCCACATGAACAATGGGAACCATCCCGCCCAGAAAGATATTTTGGTAATGTCCCGCCCAGAGGGCGGGAAATGAAACACTAAATACATTATGTACGAAAACCGTGCTGTGTACACTGCTGAAAAAAAAGAATCTATACAGTGTCTCTGTTTGTACAAAAGATTTACAGAATCATGAAAATAAAGCCAGCAAGTGGTTGCAGGCTAGCTCATGCATTGCCCACCAAACCCTTTCTACTGGGGAGAAAGAACTGCGACTCCCATCTTCGAAGACTGTTGAAACATAGGCAAGCACATGCGTTGCCTGCATGGCCTCATCTTTGTAATTCTTCCAGATGGTTGTAGAACATAGGTTGTGGGCCGGCTCAAGCACTGCCCACAGGCTGGGATCATGTGAGAACAGCAGGTGGAGAATGCAGTAACGTTGCAACTGCGATGGAACTGGAAACTTCAGGTCAGCTCAAGCATGACCGGGTACCGCTCTGACAGGAAATCTGCTTGTAAATGACGACAGCTAACCGGCAATCGAAAACCGCAGGGTTGAGGGCCAGCTCATGCACTGCCCATAAAAAAGAAATCAGAGGAGGGTGGGGATTGTATTATATAACGTGTGTTTGGGTGGATTTGTCGAGGTGTTTTCGCTTACGGTAGTTGGTTCCCTGCTGGACACCAAGAAAAATTTTGATGGACTCAAGTACTTGTTTTACAGATCCAAGTCACTCAACTCGTGTAACTTCTCTCATCGGTCACGTTCGATGTTGTGAAAACGGTTGTGCTGTGACTACAGTAACTACGTAACAGCTATCGCATCACTGAACACCAAACAGAAGCAAGCAATAGGGTATCCACTTTCCAAGGTCAGCGGTTGTTTTTCTGTATTTTGTGATAGCTAAAATATGCTATGAAAATTCAAGGTGCACTGTTGCGAAACATTTGTACATCATAAACACATCTGTTTTTCGCAGTCATCAAACTGCTCTTTAACCCTACACCCAACGTAACGGCCCAAACCGGCTTGCCCTATTATCAAAAATCGGCAATTAATTTTCATTATTTTTTCATTTTTTGTCTCACAAACATTGGTTATGACCCCTCGTTGGAGCGAGCGCGTTGCGTTCGTTCCAACGAGGGGTCATAACCTAATTTTTGAGACAAAAAATGAAAATGAAAAAGATTAATTATTCAAGAATTTTTTTGCAAATGTCGTCTGCTTTTCATGTTAGGTAAGAGGTTAAAAGACGAGCGGCGATTGCAAGGCGTCTGAAAACTGAGCACTAACGTGAAAAAAGTTTTTATTCAGCATTGTCTGTTTATAGGAACAAATGCCGCTTCCCCCGCAAGTCTTTTCCGTTTGTTCCAAATGAACGCTCAAAAGATCCATCTGCACAGAGGTCGCTGATTCACCCCCATTTCAATAAAATTTCTCTGCATTGATTATCCCTTTACCTAACCTGAAAAGCAGACGACACTTGCAAAATTAATTCTTGAATAACTAATTTTTTCATTTTTTGTCTCAAAAACATAGGTTATGACCCCTCGTTGGAACGAGCTCGTTCCAACGAGGGGTCATAACCTATGTTTTTGAGACAAAAAATGAAAAAAATAATGAAAATTAATTGGCGATTTTTGAGAATAGCGCTGGTCGGTTTTGGTCGTTACGTTAGGTAAAGGGTTATTTCAAACCACGATAAAACCGCGAATCACGCCACTTTACATTTGCAATATCACGATGTTTATTCTAGGCGATATCAACCAGCATCACATTCCAGGTCGAATCGAATGCCGAATCGAATGAGGCAAATAATTTCGAATCGAATTGAATCTCAACTCGAATCTCATCGCTTTTCAAGTTATAGATGTTGCGCCTTTTTAGAACCGTAAACATTTTCAGTCTCCATTCAAGTATAGTTCGTAACCACGATTCGTCTGTTTTTGGCAAGAAATCGAAAAAACGGAATATTCCAGAATGGAACCTCCTTGAACTCCTATCATGATTCTAGAAGAAAAGTTCAAGGGGAGACCATTTATAGAATTTTGTAGTTATTTATTCCGGTAATGTGAATTAACCACCACTTGCATTATCTCTCCTGAAAGTTACCACAACTGTGTATTGTTTACCGGTATGTTTTTACTACATTTTTTAAGCCCACCGTCACCATAATATCCGAAAATACGAAGAATCATTTAATCATTACAATTTTTTTAATACTCGTTTTTGAAAGATGTTGAATAATTTTATTTTGTTCACACAACACAAGGGCGGCGGAATCGGGGGGGGGGGGGCTGGGGGCTTCCACCCCCCCTCCCCCCCCCCCCCATACCTATTGAAATTGACCATTCTAGTTTGAATATAGGCTGTCCTCTTTAAGTTGCCAAACTTGCAAGCGTTGCTGTCAGGAATAACTTGCATTGTCTCTTAAGGGAAGGCCAGGTAGACAGCCTGTTCGGCTCTGCCTTTTCCTTGCAGCTTATTGTACAATACTAATTGCAAACTATATCATTATGTGCTGCAAATATATAACCTTGAATCTTGACACATTTTCCTTCAGGTTTTCACCATGTTATATAGAGTAACCTAATAACTGGTTACAATGTAACCTCTTTAATTTCATGTCTGTACAAAAAATTCCTTTATTATCAGGTCTTTAGGAGTGCGACGAAAGGTGTCGAAAAGTGTGTTTGTCGGTAGGGGAGTAGGTGCTCACCAATTAGTTTACTATACCACCTAAACAGCAGACATCGCCCTTTTGTGTGTCGCCACATATTTAACCTTGTATCGACAAATGTACGAATTCACGCTGTTCACGCTTTAAGACTCCGTTCAAACCTTCGCGTTCGAAGCAGGTGGAAGAGGATGAAATCAACTGAACCGTCTGAAGTTGGTATCATATCTGTGGAACTAATTGCGGGGCACGTGCCTGGTGTGCCAGGCCCCTTCTCATCTTTCGCCGCCTTTAATTAACAGACGGATAATAACTTTGCTTGACCGACAATTGTTGATTGATAGCACGCTTACACGAGGGCACTACAAAAAACGATGTTAATGCTGTCATGTCTTTGATCAGTAACATAAATTATAGGCCCCTTGACATTTACTGCCTAGTCGCATATCCATAGAAAAACTTGTATCGGATGTTCATATCAATACATTTGCATATGTATTATCTCAGATGACTTATTACAATAGTAGCGGAGGCCCTTGGGTGTTTTTATAGTGTCTAATGGCAGTTTAGTGATACTCACTTGTATGTATGGAGCCATTGAGACTGTACTTAATAACATAAGCAGCACCCCTTTCAGAAAACGGAAATGTGGACATGTATTATTAAAATTAAAACATTCTGCTAAGCAACTTCCACATATGCTTCAGCATTTCTGATAGCGCCTTGTTTCACTCAAGGGACGGTATTATTGTTTTCGAAAGAAAGAATCAATGGACATTCTTTTGTCGAAAATAACAACATCGTATCTAGAAACAGATTATATCTGATGGATCCCGATTTGATAAGAAATATATTAACTGATTTCACAAAATTAAAACACTCCGCCTTACCTGGCATACAGTTTCCGAAGCTTCAGTATTTTATCTTTTATAGGACCTCTATCCTTTACCGTTTACCCAATGCAGACGATATCAAAATTTATTATTTTAAATATCATTTTTTTTTTAAAATTGCAACAAAACCATATTATGTGACCCCTCGTGGGAACGAGCTCGATGAGCTCGTTCCAACGAGGGATCACATGATATAGGTTTGTTGAAATTTTTTGAAAAATAATATTTGTTCAACTACTGAATTTTCATATTAGGCGAGTGGATGATGCCGATTCGTTGGGTAAAGGGTTAATGCAGAGTCATCAAAAATGTTGACAAACGACTTGGTGATTGGTGGTCTACTCGGGGACTGTTGAATTGTAACATACGAAAAAAGTAATGGGGTAATAGTGTTTTCACGAACTATTACCTAACTTATGTCACGAAATGACAATGTTAGGTGTTATAAAAAAACAACGTGCTCGTTTTAAAATAAACATAGAAATTTTATCTGGTTTTATTATGGCTACCAGCGATCTTTTCTGTTTAAAAAAAATGTTCCAAAATAATTATAACTTATGGCCCATAACTCTTAGCCCAGCAACTCTTTTGGCTTTTTGGAAAGAAAGAAAAAAATTACAAATTATCTTTAGAGATTTCTTAAAATTAACTCGCTGACTGACACACTGATTTGTAAGTTCAAATTCTGCCTCACGAAACAGACAGGGGGCTTAGGCATAAATGATTGTGGAAATGTAAAAAAAAGTCCTCCCGATACGGGAACAGTAAATTCTCATTCGAGGGACCGAGAAACGCACAATGTCTTTTCCGAACATTTATAATTTTTTTCAATCCTGTCGGACCAATGAATGGTCCTATCAAAAATTGGTTTTCGCATTCTATCGTGCAGACAGACGTTGTTGAATTATAAGCCGAATCAAAACAAAAACTTTCCCTAATCGTATTTCTCATTCACACCATCACCTAAGTTGGATATGTCAGACTGAGGAGAAAAATGAACATCATATGTCTTGAAGATGCCATGTTCTTTTCAAGCACTCTATATTGCTTTATCAGTGGATCTATTAGATATCACGATTTATTCTCTGACGCTTTAATATTCTCTGGAACCTTTATATATTACAATTTCCACAACCATGAAGATTAGACTTTGGTCTTTGTCTCAAGCATAGATTATTCTGAAATATACTTCATGATTCTTTGATGCACCGAGGTGCTCCCAGAATAAATTAATAAGATACAGTACGGTGTTCACAAAAGACGGATATAGAGGATACGGAATGAGTGTTTTGGTCATATGATATTTATGTCTTTTGAAACGAGGCTAAGAATTTTCCGTTTTGCCTTGCCTATGGCTAGGCAAAACGGGAAATTCGTAGACGAGTAGCATAAATATCGTGTGGCCAAAACACGAATTCCATGTTCTGTTTATTATATGACACCACACTTAGCAAAAGCATATCTTTTGGATATAACAGACGGTAACAGATGGAATTTCAACTTGAACGTCATGCTTTTGAAGGTGGCGCGTCGCAGCTGCACGCAGTCATACGTCATAATCGAATTAATTTGACACAGATCTTTTCGGAAATAACCAATCAGAAAGCGTTCTTTTGAAACTAACCAATCAAATCAACTGAAGATGTTATGAAAATATTGATTAAAAAGATGAAGCGGAAATAAGCCGAGAAAACGTAGAAGTCATATAATAAAGAGAATTTCGACTCGATCGCGATTCGAACTTTTATGTCCTCTTTCATGCCCACAACGCTGCAGAATCTCACCTGTCCAAACAAAGAAACACAAAAACCTGCATCTCAGATACTATTGCAGTCTGTTTTTCTTTGCTCCGTCTAAATCTTGCAATATTATTTTTTTGAAATTACGTTCCGCTGGTGTAAATATTTCGCGGCTAGATCGCGTTGTGATCTAGAAAAATGCCGCTTTTTGGTTACAGCTCAAGAGTTTTGGAAAGAAACAATAACGAGAAAATTTTCATTTGTCACAAAGTATTGAATAAATAGAGCGTAATCGCTTGACTGGACTGGTTACGTGAAATAATTCATGAGAGGTGAGGGCGTTGTTCAAACACGAGTGCGCGAATGCGCACGAGTGGTTTACAATGTAATCCCTCGCCTCGAATGAATTATTTCACGCAACCAGTTCAGTCAAGCGATTAATCTGTTTATTACTTTTCATTATTAACGATAATTATATTATGTAACCCTTTACCTAAAGTAAAGGCCAAAACGGGCCAGCTCTATTCTCAAAAATCGCCAATTAATTTTCACTATATTTTTCTCATTTTTTGTCTCAAAAACATAGGTTATGACCCCTCATTGGAGTCCCCATTACACCTACGGCAAAGCGTTTTCGTTTGCGCCCACGGATACATGACACAATTGTTGATTGCATAATTCACTTGTGAAGTTATCGTTTATAATCAAACCCGGAAATCCCAGTAAATCAAACTTTGGAAAGTAATAAATTGCCATTTTATTTGACCAATGTTTTGTCTTCGTGCTATTTGTGGACACGTTTCAGAGGCATCAACTCATAGTGAAGTTTAAAACTTGCCAAGGAAGGTACGTAAAAATTGTCAACACAGCGTATGCACTTTCGAAATCAGCAAGGTGTTATTCTTCTGCGTCGAAAGCATTCGTGACCGAGGCATTACTTCTGATAATTCCTACAACTCAAGATCGTGACATTTTACGCACGCAAATAACATATAATTTCTAATTGATGTCATTCTGCAATCAATGGAGGAAATCCCCAAAGATCCCACTGATTCATCATATATGTCGTTGAAAGAAAACGGATCAGGACGCTCCGCGAATATTCGTAAAGGATTTTACAAACTGATTGGAAGGGGGGGGGGGGCTATTTTCGTAGCTGGAGGTTAAGGTCATTGTTCACTGGCATAGTCATGAATTTACATAGTTGGAGGCGTGATTATAGTCTCTGTGACTAAAACAATTCTCAAGCCAGCACAACCTGCCCCGCCCCGCCCATGAGCTGCAGTTCAAATAAAAAGCAAACAATTCTAATAACGTTTCTTGACTTTTGTACGTTTAAAGCGATAGCAAGTTAACAAATACCGACGTGTTCTCCTACTGTCCCTGGAAGTGTGTGAGATCCAGAATCGCTTCTTAGTTTAGTAGTCCTTTCAGCCTAGCGGCTCCATTTCCCTGTCCAGTTTCATGATACGTCATAGTTTCATAAAGTAAATGATTGGACGGCGAATTTTTGTAGTTGATTAATCAATATTTACAACATGCATCCCCAAGGCTGTGCGTTGAATGTATTAATTTGTTTAACGCCAGATAATTAATATTGGCTATTTCAGTTTGTTTTCGGGATTCAAAGGTTTAACCTTTTACCCAACATAACGACCAAAACCTGCAAGCGCCGTTCTCAGAAATCGCCAATTAATTTTCATTATGTTTTCACTTTTTGTCTCAAAAACATAGATTATGACCCCTCGGTGGAACGAGCTCGTTCCAGTGAGGGATCATAACCTAAGTTTTTGAGACAAAAATGAAAGAAATTATTTATTCAAGAATTTTTTTGCAAGTGTCGTCTGCTTTTCATGTTAGGTAGGGGGTTATAATTAATATTCATGACGTGACAGTCCCTATAAATAGCAGAAGTTTGAAACTGTACTAAATATATGCTGTGAGACACGGTTTCAAACCCCAATCAGTGGCGGATTCGGGTGGAGTCAAACCCCTCTAAAAATTTTCGAATTTTCAAAACAGGTGCATAAAATGCACACAATTAAGTATGTTTTCTTATGTTGTGGGTTAACTGAGGAGCAAATTTGTGTCAAGAAATCGAATTCAGTTACTCTCTACCTCTCCGCACAAAAACATATGGACTGCTATCTCGAAAGGGATCTTGCGTCCGCTTGTTAATGCAAGAGGGACGTGCACCCACACTGTATGCCCCAGTGGTTCGACAAACCCAACTATATTTCTATTTTGTTTTCTATGTTCTTGGCTTGATAATCTAAGCGAGATTATTGTGCTACGATACTTAATTCAGATTTGGCACAAACATTATCCAATACTCCAATGAGACTAAAAGCCCAATCCTCTGATTGCTTACATTAAACTAAAGCACCGAGCCGCAAACCTAAGACCATATACTACAGTCAACTCATCACAATAACTTATATTCTTGATATAATTCCTTTAAGTAACACTGGTCTTTTCAAATAACTTGAATATAAATATTCAGTCTTCATAGTTTTACGGAAATTAGTTTCTACGGCTGTTCATACAAGTAACCAAGAACAGATTCTCAATGTTTGCTAATCTGGTGTTAATGTGCGAAATATCATTCGACCACCATAAAGAGGGTCCATTTGCTTTCTGATCGGGGTTTGCATATGTTTCAAATCGACGTACCCCGTGCGCATTCATCCTAGTGAATTACATTTGATACGCAGAGAATATTTATGTTTGTACTCATTAGTTGAGCTCGTATCAAAATTCCCTTCTGACATTATTACCAGTCTGGACAGGAATTTAAACTTCGGTTCGTCTCACTCCTGTTCCCGTTTGCATATAGTCTTTCGCGAAGGGCTGCGCACCTTCATGATTACATGTGAGACATTCGCATTCAAATGTCCAGTACGCAGACAACGGGGAAGTGAATCAACGGCAGTTCTTTGTTTTGATTTGCGCTTTAAACATCGCTTACGACCCCTCAACGGAAAACTCTCTACGAATGCGTTCTGATGTGGAATCATAAACAATGTTTTGGAAGGAACAAAATAATGTCTAGTACGATGACAACACAGTTTGGAAAATGAACCATCACCCACAGTTTGGTTTTCAGTTTCAGTTTCCTTTCTTTTCTTTCCATTTCCCTTTATAAATCAATGACGTGAATGTTTCTGAACACTTCTGTCTGTGGGTAGTGGTTTTACGTGACAGCTCACATGTACGAACATAAAAGACTCGGTTGAAAATGGGGCGCGCTGATCGGGTGGAGGTGACATTACAAACAAAACGTCGACACGGGACACATAAGAACATTTTTGTGGTGTCATCAACACGTTATTCAAACACATCTCCCAAAATGTTTGCCATTTGTTTGTTTGCAATTCAGGAAGACGAGAGTTACTAAATATTTGAATGCAAAGTCACCTTTGAGGTATAATTAATTCATTGATTGGATGCATCTCCAGTGCGAAGTTGTGATAATTTACAAGAAAGTTCAATTGTTGCTGGGAAGCACACACTGGAAAGCATTCGGTCACGAGATTGGACTCTTGTTACAATACATAATGCAAACAGGGTTTGCAAAGTACCGTCGGTTCCACTGTTGTCGGTACCAGTACCGTACTGGGATTCAGAACCGAGAACTGGGTACCGTTACTGAGAACGGCATATCTAATATTCCGATAATGCAAGTGAAAAGTCGATCGCAGTTGATTCGTGTAAACTCTAATCGGTAAAAAAGAGTGAACAGTGAGTTTGGGAGGTCAAATTCAATCAATAAACACGTGTTATTTTGGTTGAAAAACTGAAAATCTATTTTTCAGTTTGTTGTTTGCAGCAATTGTCATCAATGTCTGCGACCCCGCGTGTTCGAACTTGGAATCAATGGGCACCCTAATAGTAAGACAAATAATTTGAAGCAGACCATATAGACTTCACCTATCCGACACCCTATAGTCCGTTTCAAACGGGTCGTCTCCTGAGTTCCAATGTGTTCTATGTGCCAGTAGGCACACAAAACACATTGGAACTCAGGGGACGGGTTGGCGGGACTCTAGTCTTTGAAGTTCCTACGTTATGGAAACATTCAATCAACACTTTACTTCCAATAAAGATTCCGTCGTGTTACTCGTGTATCACATTCACATATAATAACTAAGAGTACCGGAACTGTCGGTTCTGAAGGATGGGAACCGGTTTTGATTAGAAGGTCGAGTACCGCCGGTATCGGTATCGTTCCAGTACCGAATACAAACCCAGAATGCAAATGGACTTACCGCCGGGAGATGATATAGCCAGATTGGCTGTCAACCTATCATCCCCTTGTAATGAGTATGTTATCTTCAACACTGCAGATTACCTCGAGACAAGCCACTTTTCATTATGCTTTGACATCCGGATCACTGGCAGCAAAACAATACGATAAAGACCGCGTATGTTGTAACTAGAGACGGGAATCCTCTTCTATTTGTATCTCCATGTCTCCGGATATCGAACAAACCGCGAATGTTAGAAAAGATGGACACAAATTAAGGAACAATAACAAGTATGAGATTGGCATCACAAATGCTAATTTTTCGCCTGCTGAACATGGGTAATACCTTGCACCTGACACTACTTTCTTTAAAAGCTGCCATGATTTCCAGTTCCCAGCAGCAAGATGCACCCAAGAAAACTGAATAAGATCGCTTCCTTCTCATTGTCTCAACATCTGCATTTGGATGTTTTAATACATTTTAACAGCAAAAGATATATATAAAGTCTAGATTTTACTGAAACGTGGTTGTAAGGTCACTTGGAATTCGTGGGGTTCTCCATTAAGAAAAAGTGACCGAAAACCCCACAAAGCGTGAGACTCCTCATTGAATTTGAAGCTTGAAATCGTCTGATCGTAAATATGAGACATAGAAAAGTTGCCATCCATGTGGTGCATGCGCCGACAGCCAAAGAAAGCAAAAGCATTCATGAACATTTATTCTTTGATTAATTAATTAATAATTGATTTTCTAGAGCGTAATACCACAAATAGTGCTATAAAACGCTTACATTATTCTGCAAAGCACATGTTCCTGCCAATGTTGATATGTATTGGAATTGTTTATAGATGAGTTATTCAAGAAGACTCACTGGATAAAGGACAGACGCAGAGATACTCTTTTACCATATTCGAGAGTGGTGAATTGGTATTCAAAAGTTACATTACTTCACAGATATTATGAAAGGCACTGTTGGCGTCGATAACCGTTAGCAATCCTCAATACTGATGGACCCATACTTTATACAGCAATATCGACCCGAACCGATAAATACAAAAGAACTGCGTAATCGCAAATTCGTGTAGATTTCTAAAGATATTTTGTAATATCTTGCTTTCAAAATGAAGTGGTCTCCGGTACACCGCGACATTGGTTTCAATACAGTCACCAGTGTTCAATTTAACCCTCTTCATACTGATGTAAAAAACCGAAATTTCAAGTTAAAATTTTTAACCATAATGTAACTATAAATTTAACCAATTCAATCTTGTTTGCCAGAGCTCAATGAGCTCTGTCAAACAAGAATGAATTGGTTAAATTCCTAGTTGAATTATGGAAAGATGTTGTAAAATTTTATATTTTAGACATCAATGTGAAAGGGGTTAAGAACCGCACAGACCTAACACATGCAAGCATTTGACTTTCGGGAATTCTGTATCGTTAGTGATGATGTAAATGACTTCGTTTCTTCCCTTGAAAGCTTAAAGGTGTCAACAGCAATGCTTTCGCATAAAACATTTGTACTTTTATCTTACAATAAGAATTATTGGGTCCATAATTATTCAAATTCATCGTGTATCGGGGGTCCCTGATACTAAATCTGTATCTTGCAACTGAATGATACAACCGCGTTCTTGGTTAAGATTTGTTTACGTCACTATCTGTGGTACATTACTAGCTTTCAAAACGCATTTGCGAATGACCTTGAACATTTTTAATACGAAAAGGGAAAAAACACTCTCAAAAGTGTAATTATTAAATTATGGAACCACATTGCCTTTATGGTTTTGTATCTGAATCACTGGATGCATTCAAGCTGGAACAACACGCAAGTGCACAGTCTTTGCGGATTGTTGACATATGCGCACTCAATAAGTTTTAATATCCGCGGATAGCAAAATTTCACCTCAGCTGCATGCAGTTTCAACCAAAACGACAAGCATAATTACGTGTCTGAAAATGAAATCTGATCTTAAAATGCTAGTTAACTCTTTTCTCAACGCATTCGTTATCACAATTTAGTATTTTTATTATTTTTATTATTTTTTCGTAAAACGTGTTTTCAAAAAAACTTCAAGAAAAAAACTTTGCACTTTTGAAAAATAATGTTTTATAACCATTACGTTTGTTTACAAAATGTGTCAGAGTCTCGCTCTTGTTTCTAAGGCTATATCTCGACTCTTCCTGGACTGGTCGAGATATGGCCTTAGAAACAAGAGCTCGACTATGATTAACATTTTGTACATAAACATAATGGTGCTAAAATATATACAGTACGTGGAGTGTGGATTGTAACTAAATCACCCGCGGAGTGGAGTTACCACCCAAACTATAATTTTCAAATTGTGTACATATCGACAAAAAATACAAGCAATGTTTCAGCCAATGGACCTCCGGGTTTAACCTGGAGGTCCATTGGCTGAAACTTTGCTTGTGCTTGTTATGCCTTGCAACAAATTTGCAATTATTGCTTGGGTGGAATCTCCACTCTGCAGGTGATTTAGTGGTAATACACTCTCCACGTACTGTATTAGGAATGATTGTTTGTTTTCGTCTATTTCTTGAGTTATGAAAGGCCAAACCGTGTAGCCCATTTACGCTATGTTTGGACTTTGTTTTTTGGGGTTCATAACTCAAGAAATGGACAAAAACAAACGATCATCCCTTATAATTAAACCTGGGGAGCAATAAATTTAAACACTCTCTACTTTGTGGAGTTATAATGAAAACCAGGTCGGATCATGCTTCCTATTGAGAACTGAATAAAAAAGACATAGTTTTCTAAAATTGTGTTTGAAATGACAACACATTTCACTGAAAGATGTTCTTGTGTCATTAAAAAAATTATTGACCAATGAATTGCGTAAGTCAAAAGGAACGCCATAGGTCACTCCCACACAAAACTTCAATTTTCTTTTCCACTTGACGGGAAGGTGATGTCATTCAAAGCAAGGCTGGGTTAAATTTTATGCTGATTTTGATCATTTCCTGAGAAATTGAAAACACAGTTGTTAAATGTGGAGTTCGATATAAACCCAGATGACATGAAGTTGCCTGAACTTTGTCTCAAAAAGAGTTAATTAGGTTATCTAGAAAGTGGAAAGTTTTGATTGCGCTAGTTTCGTTTGTGGATGCCATCGACGTCAGTGATGTAGCGTTTTGTTCATGCTGACACTGTTGTGCACGGGGCTGAATTTTCACGGAGGACAGTGTTTGACTGATATTTTGTTTCTTTAAAGTGGGGCGGAAACTTCATTTCGATGTCCACTCACGTACATAATGTGTCTTAGTTCAAATCCAACATCACGCATTCTCTGGATACCAGTTGCACGTAAACTGTGTGTTGTGTATGTTGTGCTACAATGCCTACATTTTGCATTTCGTGAAATGTCGGGCATAAATGTTGAGAACTGTTATTCTTTTACACTCTTGTCAATGAACCTATGCCTGGCATTCTCTAGGAGGGCAGGAGTGCTGCACGCCTACTACGCGTCTACGGAACCTTCATTTCGATGTCCACTCACGTACATAATGTGTCTTAGTTCAAATCCAACATCACGCATTCTCTGGATACCAGTTGCACGTAAACCGTGTGTTGTGTATGTTGTGCTAAGTGCTGCACGCCTACTGCACGCGTACAAAAAATTAAGGAGGGCAATTTTGGCAACCCTTGATTTTCTGGAATGCCGGACCAGTTTGGGACTGCCTTTAAAATCTATTATCATTTCGTCCCCTGAGTTCCAATGTGTTCTCTGTGCCTACTGGCACAGAGAACACATTGGAACTCAGGGGACGAGTTAACTATGTTGCATTGATTCGCAATAATTCATGAACTATCCTACGTGTCGCATTTTGATACATTTTGAGTGTAGAAGACAGCCATATAAGAATTGAATGCAACATTTTGAATAATGAGAAGATGTGTGTGCCAATTTTCCACTATGTAGCTGAGTGTAGTACAATTTTTCAGTCAAAAATTACATTCTTGTCAGTGAATCACATGTATTCAGTTGATGGTGAAAGTAGAGCACTGTGGAGTGCAGGTAGGTGGCAGTTTTATTTAAATCAGTCCGATCAATTATATCTTTATGACAGGTTGGTAATGGTTATGACCGACCATTGTTTACGTTTGATTTGGGTAAAACAAAGAACGTAGACGATCATCTATTAATTTTAATTGCGCATAAAAAATTAAATTAATCACAGAATAAAAAGCATGATAAGGATTTCATTGTTTATTTGATTTTTTTTTTAAAGTATTTTTAAAATGGTGAGATAAATATTCATTACTTTGAAACAATGTGAGTGTACAGAGGTTCTTTTCCATTCACACTGTGCAGCGTAATTTTAACGACTGGCATTGGGGTGTGGTTTAGGGCGGGCCTAAATGCGTTTTTTCAGTTCATTGTGATATGAACAGAAAAAAAAAATTAGCCTATCATTTTGCCGGAAAATGCATGAATAGGAAAAAAGGTTTAATTATACAGTACGTGGAGAGTGGATTGTGACTAAATCACCCGTGGAGTGGAGTTATCACCCAACGTATCACTTTCAAATTCTGTACATGTGGACAAAAACACAGGCAATGTTTCAGTCAATGCATCTCCGGGTTTTACCCGGAGGTCCATTGGCTGGAACTCGGCTTGTAATGGTTATGCTTTGCAACAAATTTGCAATTATTGCTTGGGTGGAATCTCCACTCTGCGGGTGATTTAGTGATAATACACTCTTCACGTACTGTATATGCTTTCAAGACATGATTTAATGATTATTTATAAAAACCAGCGTCATTCACTCCAGAGCTGACTTTCCAGATCATCAAAGTCCTTGAAACAGGAATGTAGTTATTCGCTAGCCAAAATCTTGCCGATATCATGTCATTATCAGACCTACCAGCTTATACCAATATCCGTTACCGATTATCCACACCTCTTTAATCCTGAACAGTTCTATCAAGAGTCACTACGAATGAGCATGGCCTCTTTAAATCAACGTTCTCTATAGCAAAACAGATTGACGACGATGAGCTACAAGAGTCCCAAGTCAAGGGTTTTACAGCTACAGCTGTTTACACAAAAAGCAGCCATACCTTATAATACATCCGTTTGTTGAATTTTAAGTTACGAAAGAGACAGAATGTATGTTCTTAGTAAATACTGCAATCACTATTTTGCCGACTCTGGCAACCAAGACTTCTGAGCTAAGCAACTCCGAAAACCACATCATGGTTCATATGTATAGTTTGACCTATAATAATGTCACAATGCTCATCTGGGCTCAGCAAAAACGTATCTGAGTTAATTGAACCCTGAACTGAGTCTCAAGATGTCCACAAAGATATATATTATTTTAGACCCTGCAATTTCTTAACAGAATCGACAATGAGCTTGGATGGTGAGTTCTTCAAACTTGCGTCTATTGGAAATAGCCTCAGAAAATTCGCGTTTATATTTTGTCAATTCAAACAGTAACTCATGACATTTATTCATTGAAAGCTTCCTGGGGGATTACTTCGAACATACATTACAGGGCATGCTATGTTCCGTAATGGAAACTTAAAGGAGATTGATTCCCCTGTTATACTAAAACCTTTTTTCGACCAGTTCTGTAGATGGTTGATGAGAAATTATTACACAAACAAGACATAAACAAACAAGGCGAACATTTATTCTGCGACGATATCGTCTAAAATGTAATTTAAAATGTGAAATGTAATTTAAAAATCGAATTGAATTTTCTCGAGGAAATTGAAGTAATTTCAAATCTCATATATAGCCTAAATGTGTCTGGTAAATGGGAGATCATTTATAAATGGTGAAACCATTTTAGAAATGAACATCAGTTTTATCCTGTTTGTTCAAAATCTATAATAACGACTTGTTTTTTTAGGATTCAAATGACGTACATGCGCTAATCATAGAATACAGTTATTCAAAGACATCAGATACAAAAAAAAAATATACTTAACCCTTTACCTAACATGAAAAGCAGACGACACTTGCAAAAACAATTCTTGAATAACTAATGTTTTCATTTTTTGTCTCAAAACCATAAGTTATGACCCCTCGTTGGAACGAGCTCGTTCCAACGAGGGGTCATAACCTATGTTTTTGAGACAAAAATGAAAAATAATGAACACTAATTGGCGGTTTTTGAGAATAGCGCTGGCCGGCTTTGGCCGTTACGTTGGGTAAAGGGTTAAGGCAAAAAAAAAATGCATTTGGTTCCAGAACAATTAATTTTTCAAATCAATGAGGGAGGGAGGTTTTTATTTGGGTTTTTAGTTTTTGTGTTTTATAACTGGTGAAGTGCTAAATTAAAATTTTGTTTGATTTTGTTTTGATCCACCACCACAACGATCGTGCTGCCTAACGGTTACGTCATGGTATCGTTCGTTCCGCTGCCACACTCTGTTTCGCCTGTCGTGGAAGTCGAGAATGAACCTCGATTCATCGGAAAACATGACGTTGCTCCACCGACGATTGTCCCAGCGCTGGCGTGCTCCACACCAATTACGCCTTGCTGCGATGCGACGTTCAGTCAAACGTGGAATTATTCAAGGTCGTCGAGCATACAAATTCCAGCTGTGTTGGCGATTTCGGATAGTCTGACCAGTGGCACGTATATCTGTCGCTCGGTGCAGCTGCTGTCCAATTTCTGAGATACTTTGATGGCGGTTACGTAATGCTGTGGTTCGGATGAAACGATGCAGGTTATCAGTTGTCGCCCTTGGACGACCTGCCCGACGTCTATCATCAACATTGCCTGCTGTCGGTAGCGTGACCACAACCTGCTAATCACCGATTGAGTAACGTTGAGAATTTGAGCCACTGCAGTCTGTCTGTTGCCAGATTCCAACATGCCAACGGCACGTAAACGTTCGTCACGTATCTGTCTTCGCATACATCAAAAGTTACGTTTCCACCTGGAACTATTGATGATAGAGTTTACACTAAGAAAAGAACAATGAGACCTCCGAATAAGCCAGTCAAGTACAAAAGAAAATTTCAAAACGTACCCCACAGACATTAACGGGGCGCTCGTACGATAAGCCTGTACGAAGTTTTTGTGGGCCGGTGACATTCATGATCCACACTAAACTTTGTAACATATTGATGTGTCCAATCACGTGTATCCAATACCATTGGATATCCCCTAATTTTTGGAATAGTGTATTTGAAATATTTTCAGCAGAAGAGAGCAAACTGGGTGCTTACCAAACAAATATAATAAATAGACACTGGGGGTTTCCGTTGGCTCAGTTGGTATGGTGGCAGAGGATTTTTGGCTAAGTGATTGGGTGCCGTAGACCCAGGATCGACTCCTGTCGAGGCACCTTCCGAAAAACTTCGCAGTTTTCTATCCAGTGGCGCGGTGCTGGGTCTATGCTTGGTGGAATTCCTGTTTGACATCGGCGCGATATATAATAAATAGACACCGTATTGTAATCATGCTTGGTTGAAAACATGTGCGAATGAATATGCATCAATCAAAAACGGTAAAATGTTATAGTCTCATCACACTAACTTTCGAAGACACTGTAAACCAATAAAAATGTTCAACGAGGAGGTTCAATTTCACTGAGGGAGGTGCCTGAGAACCAAATACTTTTTGACTAATGTTCTGTTGTTTAGACCGTACCACATTTTAGGTACTAACACTTTTTTATTACAGCATTTCATTTCATGTACATGGAAAAACGCAAAGGCGTCACAATGATGACCGACTGGGGTGTAAACCTGATTTATTCCTACTGTGAGGACTCCTGTCCCTACTGATCAAATAGGCCGTGATGACGTAGTTAGAATACTATTAAGTCGGGATCGGCATAATAGTTCATAAACTTACGACTTCTTGGATATTTATGCGTGGATAACTAAATGATAACATGTACAGTACAGTTGCCGTGGACAGGTCGTAATTCGGGCGTGGCCAGTGATGTCCACGCATGTGTTTACCAGATAATAAAAATCATCTTAAATGGTGCTTCATTAATTAAATTTGAAAAATTTTAATTAATGAAACACCGGGCTGTACCCGGTGCTTCATTAATTAAATTTTTGATAATTATACCTATAATTAGTGTTTGGAATCTAATGTTATCGGGTCCGTGGAAATATTGCCAACCCGTGGAATGTGACGGCGGCCGTGCTGTAGCAGTCGTGATGCAATATATTTTGTAATTAAAATAGACTATACAGACACTCTAAAGTGGTAGTGTTGGGCCCCTAACAGACCGAATCGGGTTCTAGAAACTTCCACTGGCAGGGTTGAATGTGTATTTGACTTTAAAGTGGTAATGCTGGCCCCCAACACATCGAATCTGGTTCTAGAAACTTCCAATGACAGGGCTGAAGGTGTGTTTGACATAAGTCCAAGTATCAATTCCAGTCTCGCAGGAAAGTGCATGATTACAAGCAAAGGTGGATTGATATCTAAGACACCAATCCACGTGAAAATGTCCGGTCTGGACAAATAGGGAAAGAGGGTGTCGCAACCCATAAACTCTCTATCGTAACGCCTCTAGTGAAATGTATTAGGTACAAGGACGTATTGAGAATGACTCGGGTCGAATTTTCGGGTGACGTTATTGATACTGACATCACCAAAAATTGTATTTCGCCGATTTTCATTAAAGTTTAGCATTTTATACAGATCAAAGAAATTTGAGATAGAAGGGGATTTTTGGGGAGTGGGGGAGGGGGGTCGATTTTTTGCCAGTTTTTGACGTTTTCACATCATTACAAATATTTCAAAATTTCCATACAAAAAAACCATTAAAAACCTATTTTTGTGATTTCATTTCCGACGAATTTTTCAGGATAGTGTTATGAAACGACCGACACCTATTTCTGGTCATGTGAGTGAACCTTTATATTTTTTTTTATTTCAGTTTGAGACATTCCATACGTGTTGTTTTCTATACATTTTATTTTCAACCTCATTTTAAGCCTCCTATCTCCTACTTCGAAATGTTGGGAATATAATCTCCACAAAAGTACAATGCCTCAGAATTGTTTTAAATGTTGATGTGTTGTAGAGCTCAAAATGAACATAATAATGACTCAGTAATATTTCCTTTTATATTTCTGCAACATTTATTGAAAAACTTGAAGTCTTGTCCCATTTCTGCTAATACATTTTTAACGAAATGATAATTTGGAAGGAGACAAGTTTACTTGAGGTATTAACCAATCAGATGTGTTCTTACATGACGTTCTTACACGTAGGATGGCTTTCACGCGTGATTTATCTTGCACATTTTCCCATTGCCGTACTATCTCGGCTAGCGTTGAAACACACAGAAATCGTAGTATAATATATGAAGCATATCCACGGAAAATGAAGCTCTTAAGATGAGCACCTGCTCCACCCAATGAAGCCCGAATATGGGCTTCAAGCAATTTGCCAGTTAAGAAAACAACAGGTTTCAATTTGGACATTTGATTTCACGAGAGAAGCAGGAACTTCACAGATAATGGTACTGTATGCTAATCTTTTTTGGTCGGACGAAATTAACACTTTGAACACTAGCGGCCGTTTTTCCGGCCACCAACATGATACGTCATAATCTCATTCAATAGGATGGCTGTTCAGTAAATGTGTGAGGTAAACCGATCAATATTTTCAACGTGCAGCCCCGAGGCTTCACGTTGAAATATTGACTGGTCTACCCCAAATAATGAATATGGCCTCTTCTAATTGCTGCCATTGAACTGGCATGGGAGATACGTTTAGAGTTAAAGGGTTAAGACAAAACACAACGAGGGTGGAGTACGGGCGGCAGGAATCAACATCCAGTTTGCAATAATTTTTTGAGTGAAACGAGTACATCCTTTTAATAGTGCATGACGTTTGCAATAGAAATTAACGACGCAAAGCAGCACTGTGTGCACAAGCGGCACGCGGTGATGCTTTGCGTCCACAGTTTCTCCTTGATACTCAATGTGCTGGATCTCTCACTAGAATGAGCAGTATGCAACTGTTTGTGGTTGCGAATAAGTGAAAAACATTCGTGCGAACAACGAGGTGTTTGTTTTGGTGGCCCAACATTGTGCCGCTTGACATTAAGCAGCGCGATAGTATGTTGCAGTTATAAAATGCCGTGACGACAAAATGATGCAATCGGATAAAGGAAAAAGGTGGATTAGGGAAAATGGGTGGGGCTCTAATAATGTTTTTAATTTTTTACTAATATTAACTACAAAATTACCATTTTTGCCTAAATACAGGACTTATGAACCAAACGAAGCGTAATAAACAATAAGTAAGAATGGTAATTTTTCCGTTAATGTTAGGAAAGATCAATATGAACGGGACACACTGCTGATCAACAAATATCAGAAATCACTAATCCAATTGAGGGTAATACCGGGAAAATCACATTTAGGCGTGATATAAATTTATCTGGGTACCATAAAAATGCTTAATTGTTTCTACGTAATATGTGGGTTTTAATAACTTTTCTTTTTATGTCCGAAGAAGCTTGTGTTTCTTTAACATTAAACCCAATGTAGATTCCATGTGTTCTAGCTGAGGTTTTAAAAATTAAATACGCAAACCAGTTTTCTAACGTGTCAATATTTGATAAAACATTTCAGATGCGATTGTTTTGTGGATAATGCTAGCTGGATATGGCCGTTACGTTGCGTAAGTGGTTAAATGAATACAAATTATTATAAAAGTTGGTAGATCTTGGTCGTTGAATCACACCGAGTTGACGCCAACGAGTCGAAATGTGACAATCTTGATTAACCGACTGTTCTGATGATCTCTTTATTTCATGACAGCGGATGTTTAAAAATTGAATACAGCACCTGGAATGTAAACAAAAAGAAAGTGTGTGTTTATCCGGAATGTGCAGCACCAAGGCTCTCCAGAATATATTACACATTTGTGAAAATTTCGCTTCGAAAATCTCTGAACGTCAGTAAACCCTCGGGAGGCTCGTTTCGGACAAGTATAGAATGGATTTCGAAAAGTTGAGAGTCTCGTTTGCTAGAGATTCAGACTTCATGGGCAAGCTACTGATGTATTGTGGGATGTTCGTGGTAGTCATATAATAAAAAGATGTTGATGTGGGTACAAGCATATTACTAATGTGACTGTAATCTTCTGGAACAACAACAGGTATTCTATTCGATGCCAAATTTCTAATTGGTTTAACAGTCTCACACTCGAGAACCGTACATCCCAGCTCTCTTCAGCATTTAGTGCCTCTGCAGTTTGTTCATCTTATCCTTTAGAACACTGTTGTCATAAATATATACTCTCCTTCGTAAGCAAGTGTTATCGAGTACGTTAATGTTAAATTGCACTCAGCCGCGTCAAACAAAACAGGTTTTTGCTTTCGAATGCCCCTGGTGTTTACCGAAAGACATTCGCCTGAATCTTCATCTATTTATATTTAAACAACATTGTCATTACTTCCAACGTACGACTGTTCATACTACAGGTATAGAAAATCAATACATTTGTACTGTACACCGCAACCGTCTCAAGCAAATAATACTTCAAAACAT
Organism: Pictodentalium vernedei; assembly: GCA_031216915.1. Lineage (NCBI taxonomy): Eukaryota > Metazoa > Mollusca > Scaphopoda > Dentaliida > Dentaliidae > Pictodentalium > Pictodentalium vernedei. The sequence continues at coordinate 315,410,285 of CM062297.1, forward strand.
TCTAAAATTTCAATGGATCTCGTGATGCTTCGGCGCGTACATCATTCATCATACATGGCAACCAGGTATCGCGTGCCTTATAACGCATGACAAATTGCTCTCTAATCATTTAGCCTCCCAACTAGGCATGGATCTTACATAAACTACCAGTTAGTTTATATACAGATTAAATGAGTCAGTGGCTTTGCAAAAGGTATCCACATCACTGGACGGCAGTTGCTAGCTGTTTACCGTTACTCTCTCAAATCAGTTGAGTTAAAACTTAACCCAAAACAAACCCAAACTAGCTTTTATTGTTACACTCTAAAATAAGTTGGATTAAAACTTTACCCAAAACAAATGGGATGAGTGAATATGACCATTTTGTTCATATTCGCTTAATCCAGTTGATTTGGGTTGATTTTTAACTCAGTTGATTTTAGAGTGTAATTACTTTCCTTGTCCCGAAACATGTTCTTTGTTAAACGCCAAAACCCTCAAAGAAACCACGAGCTTGAAATACTTACTAAAATGTCATGCTGAAAATGAGCACCAGAAAGTCAATTTGGACGGGTCAACTTAAATGTTTAATCGCACCGGTCCATTTGTCGACACGATTGCGAACTGATTGCACAAAATAGAGTGAATGAACAAAAGCAAACGAAAATAGCATTTGAGATCAGTGTTTTTTCTCTTTCTTTTTTGACAGGTGCGATTCTACGGTGGTAGAAATTCGACCAGATTTCGACCTACTCGTGATGCAGTTGAAATGTTCTACCATTTTTGAGATCCCAGTATTGTCCGTTTTTGTTCAGTTCTCATTTCGGTATTCCAAAATTCGACTGTTCTTCAAACAGGTCAGGAAAATCAATTCCCTTGAACTGTTAATCACAAATCGTTCATGCAAATAAAAACTGCAAAACATACTAAAAGTTTTATGGACCTAATCATGCTTCGGCGCACTCATCAATCACAGGGCATGACAATTGGGTTTTGTGTACTTTATAAACAGAGTTCTGGCACGCCATTGTCTAGCATTTGAGATCAAACCTTGCCAGTGTTATTCTCAAAAATCGCCAAGTAATTTTCATTATATTTTTCATTTTCTGTCTCAAAAACATAGGTTATAACACTCGTTGGAGCGAGCTCGTCGAGCTCGTTCCAACGAGGGGTCATAATATATGTTTTTGAGACAAAAAATGAAAACAATTAGTTGTTCAAGAATTATTTTTGCAATTGTCGTCTGCTGTTCATGTTAGGTAAAGGGTTAACATACAAAAGCCAATTTATTTCTGGAACAAGATGTACAAATAGACAGAAAAGGCATTCGCGTTCGAACTGTCATTTTTTTACCACACGAGATCGATTTGGGTGGAGGGATAATATTGAATGAGAAGCAGAAGGCGGTAAAAAATGTCAGTTCGAACGCATATACTGTTCTGTAATTATTGCACGCCTGCAGTTTACTAAAAATTAATAACCGATTTTGGCGGAGGAATAACATTGAACGTGAAGACTTCGGCTTCTTGTTCAATATTATCCCTCCGCTGAAATCGATCGAGTGCTGCAAAATATGACAGTTCGAACGCGTATGCTATTCTGTATTTATTGCACGCCTACAGTTTAATAAAAAAAATATTAGAAACACAAATTATTGCCAAAAATAACCCAACCGTAAAAAAGAAATAGTTAAATAGTCTGTGCACGTGATCCGTATTGTTCAAGGACAAAATAAAAAAAATTTATTCTTCGCTTCGGTTTTTGTAGAAAAAATGTGTATTTTATGAAAATAAAAGTATAGGCGTCCAATAAAATGAATTTCGTTTACTTGTGAATGAAAAGAGTCAATATCTTTATCAAAACAGTCCACGTCACACGCTGGTACAGTTCAGCCGTCGTGGACTGTTCACTTTCCACGGGTGGACAATATTTCCAGGGACGCAATACTATTAGATACCAAACACAATTAGGAATAAGAATAAAAAATTGTCAACTGTCAAAGAAGAGGCAAACATAATAAAAAAAAACATGCACATTTTTTTTGTTATTACAATTTTTTTCGATAATTCATTAAAAATAAAAATATTCGTCTTGTTGGGATGATCAAGTTGAGATATTTTACATATTCGTCTAATTTAGATTCGCCTTTCTGGGATGACACAATGCTTGGTTGTGGTCAAGTCTTGATACAATACGGGCGTCGTGGGCTGGTCACATTCCACGGGTGGGCAATATTTCTACGGATGCAATGATATTAGATTCCAAACGTAATTTATAAGAATAATCATCAAAACTCTAATTAATGAAAGATCGGGTACAACCCGGTGCATCATTAATTTGAATTTTGCTAACGATAATTTTGTTTACACGGTAAACGCATGCGTGGACATCACTGCCCACACGTGGATTACAACTAGTCCATGGAGACTGTAATGCAGTTGTTACAATGTCAGCCGTTAATAGTTAGTTGTATGTGTTCGAAAACAAACCCATAACTGAATACATATATATCTACCGCAAATACTAATTAAAAAGTAATGTCAAGCTTAAACTCAGCACCCCATAGTGTAGATTTATAGTTTGACCGAATGTTTCGTCTAGACTTTCGTTAATATTTATTGTGACATTCCTAATATTGTCTATTGCGGTGTCTCTTCTATCCATGAAACTAATCCATTCCATTCTTATGATTTTTTGCAGAATAGATGTCACCAACCACCGCACGGCGAATTATTCAATCTGGATGTTAGGATAATAAAAATTTGAACAGAAGAGCTGTGTTGTTGAGAAGAAAAGGCAGAAGATGGAGACAGATATGCAGGATCGGGAGTCAGGAGAGTTGATGTAGCGAAAAAAAAGTAGCTAACCATTCAGCTGAGACAATCTGCTCACAATATATTAACGCCTGATAAGTCGTATCCCATGTGGCCTCTTTACAAAACGAGCTTAATAGCCCTTTGTCCAACACAAGTAATAGACAGCACCGCGTTCTTTTCTCAGTTATTAAAACGTTTACTGGCAATAATGAATTCGTGCAGTTTTTGGAAATTGTGCTTGTTATCGCTTTGGCTATATTCAACACACCCAGTAGTAGCAGTGTGTCTGTATCAACATATTTAGTTAACTGACCAGGGGTTGCCATTCTCTCTCGGTTAAAAGTGGGCAGTGAAACAAGTAGTGATCAACTGTTTCCCTAACACCGCACATACAAAGGGGAGATAAACAGAGATGATTTTGGAAAAGGTGGTCATTTAGATTGCTGCAGGATAGGCGTAATCGGCAGTGAATTATTTGTGCTTGGTGCGATTTGTCACGGTCAAAGAAAATAGGAACTAGTATTTTATTCCTGTTCAAGTAGTTTGAAAACTCCGATAAGGAGTTATTACTTCGAACGTTTAGGGGCAAATTATTCCAGAGGCGTGTGGTGCTCTGCAAGAATGACATCAGGTGTGACTGGGTTCGACAAAAGGGTACTGCCAAGTCTTCATTCCTCTGAAGCTCGAATCTATGAGTTGCAGCCAGTGGTGGGGGGATTAGGCAAGCTAGATATCCTGGAGTTAATTTGTGATACGTTTTAAATATTGTTTTAATTTGTAATTTTCTCTCCGGCTTTTAGGGTTTGCCATCCTGTCTCAGCGTAAAGTAGCGACCTACTGACACTTCGTGTCGCTCCTGTTACTATTCTAGCTGCCTCAAGTTGTATTTGTTCCAGATCCTCGCTCTCGGCAATGGTGCAATTGTCCCAAACTGAGCATGAGTATTCAAGGAGAGGGCGAATGAATGCCAAATAGATTTTTTCCAGTGTTTTCCGATCAAGGATAAACTTGTGTCGTCTTAATAAACCATTTTTTTTCAACGCTTTTATTGATATATCAAGGATGTGGTCTCCCCAGGATTCCCGGTCATTGAAAGTGACACCTAATTGTTTATGGGTGTTTACTTCGCCGATGTCTGTGTTCCACATTCGGATTGGAGGATGGGGTGGGGGGTTAACTCTTTTACGTGTTATAATCATCGATTCCGTTTTCTTGGGATTAAAGGCAACCAACCACTGATGTGCCCAACGTTCGATTTTTGCAATGTCATCATTTAATTGATTTGCGGCTTGTGTTGGGTCTTCGGCTACAATATGTAACGAAGTGTCATCAGCAAATAATCGAATATTACAGAAAGTATCGTCGACAATGTCGTTTATGTATATAAGAAACAGTAGGGTTCCCAGTGTTGATCCTTGTGGTATGCCTGCAGTGATTCGTTTCTAAGATGACGTTTCAGCGTTAATTACCACTCGTTGTTCTCGATCTTTCAGATAGGAAACGAACCATTTGAGCAGGTTTCCAGAGATGTCCATCTTTTCCAGCTTGTAAACTAGGCCAGTATGCCATACTTTGTCAAAGGCCTTACTGATGTCACAGAGGACAAAGCGTATTTCCTTTCCTTCATCGAGCGCACAGCTAATGGTATTATATATTTCCGTCAATTGGTAGCATGTTGAATCTTTAGGTTTGAAACCTGATTGGAATGTACTTAGCAGGGCATTTTCTTTACGGAAGCTAAACACTTGTTTAAAGACACACTTCTCAACAATTTTCCCTACACAACTGTAATTTGTTTAGTGGAACGAGAAATCGGTATCACATATGTAGCACCAACAGACGGAGTGTCGCATATGGAACCCGGGCCGTGTCATAAAGATCACAGACAGAGACTAAAAGTAGGAAACAGCGCCCACGACAAATTTTTCGTATCCAATCTAAAGCTTTCATTCAGTTGAATGAGATATCAAACAGAAACTCATATCACATCTAGCGTAATTAGAAAGTAAGTTGTCAAGGTCACAGATGGAGGTCAACAGAACGAATCTGCGCATTAATTTCTTTGTGTCCGATTTGTGACGTTTCTGTGGAATTCGATATTAAAATAAAACTCATGCTACATGCGCAGAACATTCAGACATTGTGCCATCAATAAAATTCAACATACATTGTCCTTCGAGTGGAACAAGGCGCCAACTGCAATGCTAAAGCATTGCAGAGGCACCTTGCTCCACCTAATGGATGATGCGCAAAGCTCACAATGCACAGACTGGTTCGTTATAATAAAACACCGTCTCGTGTATGCCAATACCGAACTTGCAGTTCCTCCAACTGCTCCTAGTTTTCAATGTACAGTGCAATGTTGTATTTTTTATTACCAACAAATCTGTCTCATTATCCAACGTTCTGGAATTTTGTTTACGAAAAAAGTCAAAGGTGTATTTTGAGATAATCTAATGTACATAAATTATTGATTCTTTCTACAAACTTTTGTGCGATTTATGGGTTGTCTAATTGTTCTTCGTTTTAAAGTGAAAAATCTATGCATTAAAGAACTCATCCAAAACCTGGACATATATATTACGTTTGATTCACATACTATCATATGTTATCGACTTAAAAGTAACTCTGTTTAACTGTGACCTACGTCATATCAAACTAAGAGGTTGCAAATTAACCTCAATGGATTATTGATCCCATATAAAGGACCGCGACGATGGCTGGCATTGATGAGGTTATATTCATCCGATTACAATTACATTATCTAGCTACTTAAGGTATCAAGGATTACTGGGCAATTCTGCTCATGAACAAATGCCAATCGTTAATATAAGGTGGTTGCGATTTTAAACAATACGGAAGTCTATCGAGGAGCTCGGTTACTTCGCAACTATCGTCGTAATGGCAGAGAACGAGGAAATCACGTGAAGTGTTTGGACAGCATGCAGTAGTAGCGTCATTTTGTTGTGACCTCACTGTCATGGTGACAGTCCGTGTTACTATGAGTGCACATCACCTATCGCCATTGGTATAAAGGCTGGGAGTGCTTATTTGATTGGAGAGATGCTACGATCTTTGATTTTCCGATGCACGTGTCTTTAAGAGTGGAAATGGGTATTGTGGCACAGGTGCAGTAAGGCTCATAACGTATTTTAAGTATTATGTCTCTAAGTGCACTTTACCAACTTGGCCTAATACTCAAATCTTAAGACCAGTCATTTTTAATTTAATTCCAGCTTGTATCCATATGCCTATGGTCGCTTGCATTCACAAATTTATCCCCCTCCCCTCCCCTCCCCACTTGGGCAATTTGGGCCACTGAAATTCATGTAATAGTATAGGGCCCTGCGAATCTCAACTTTCGGACTGAAACGAACTCCGAATCGAATAAGACAGAGGTTTTCAATCGAATCGAATCGAATTTGGATCGAATCTCACGGCACATCTTGTAAATGTTACACCGTCTAACAATCGTAAATATTGCAGATCTCAATTCAAGTTTTGTATTCAACGGTAAATTGTGTGTTTGGACAAGTTAATCAAACTAGCAGAATATTCTAGAACAGAATCAAAGTGGTTTCGGAAGCGGAACCTTCTTGAATTCTTCTATCAGCACATCTCTTGTATACAGAAGACGAGTTCAAGAGGAGACACTCAGTAGGATTTTGAGAACATCTCGACTACGCAAAATATTCCGAATCAGCGCAGAACAAATCGAATAGAATCATCGGTTAGTTACCAATCGAATCCGCTACTGTTGCTAGTAAAACATCCGCTTCAAATGTTGTTGTAAATACCATAGCAACTATTACAACGAATGCAGATAATACAGGTATACCCTTTCCATGCAAATCCCACGATAAGGCGCTGAAAACCGTCCTTAATGCACCATGCGATATGCGTGTTAATCGTATTGATTGAAGCATCATACTTTTAGATGCTGGGTAGTCATTCGCGACCTGCGATGTTTCGATATTCGATTCAATTCGGTTATAAATCGTCCAGATGATTCGATTCGATTTGAGTTGGGTCGATTCGGACATTTTCGAATTCTTGAGATGTTATCAAACTCCTACCTAACGTCTTCTCTTGAACCCTTATTCTACCATCAGGTCTCCTATAAAGGAGACCTGATGTGAGAAGAAGAGTTCAATGAGGTTCCGCATTGAAGACTACTTGAGACGATATTGCGGGCTCGGTGGCTCAGTAGGTAGTGGTGCTGCCTGCAAGCCGAGAGGTGCTCAGTTCGAATCCCTCCTGCGGCAACCGCGTTGTATCCTTTGGAAAGACACTTCACTCCCATTGCCCACGTGGGGTTACGGTGGCGCTGTGTGCTAAGGCGTACTGATGGTGCACCAGTCTTCAGCCAATGGTAACCCTGCTTGTGTGGAGTTAGTATATTGGGGAGCTGACATCTCGTCGTTGCTCGGTGGTTCTCCCCGGGTACTTCGGTTTCATCCACCCGTAAAACTGTCGTGGTCATGATTAGCCATTGTGCAGAAATATGTGACCTTAAACACCAATAAACGAATAAATGAATTGATAGGCTATTTCTGGAATATTTCGCTTTTTCAATACAATACTTGAGTGCGGACTTCAACATTTGATATATTCCTCGGCTGTATGGATTCAAAACATCTACAGCTTGAACAGTGGTGAGATTCGATTCGAATTCGATTCGATTCGATATCCTTTGTCTGATTCGAATCGAGATACGACTGGACTCAGAATTCGTTGGGCCGTAGCATTAATCGCATTGCACAAGAACAAAACGACTTCCCAATTTCAAATTCCTAAATTAACGGTCCTATTTGATAATAGAACTCCCTCCATCGGAAGTGTCTTTGGAAGTGGGATCATGTTGAAGAACATCCGCTGGAGGACAGCTGATCATGACCGATGTTTACATATTCATCCCATTCGAATATATTGGAAAGTAAGGTAAACTACAGGTCTTTGGTTGCACCAGTATCACGCCACCAAAAGGTTTCGAAGCAGTTGGTTGTCATTATTGTGTCATGGTTTATAAGGATTGAGCGGACATCGATCAGTATTCATTGTCTTATTTGCAAAAGGCCGATACTGTTTCGTCAGCAAAATATTTAATAAACTAGCTATAGACTAATGTGTTTACATAATAGATGTTTTCGCTGTAATGCTGCCTTCATGTTGTTGTGTTGTTTACAATACTCTGGAGAAAATAATATACTAAGCCCACCTCTCTAGTGCACCCTGTTCCGTTGGTCTTTAGCTGCAGAACGACTTGACCACGTATTCTTGTACTTCACTCTGCAGTGTTACTTGGTGCAGTACGATTGTTACTTACAGTTAAAACTGGCAGTCCTGTCTTGAAATGCGCATAAATAGCACGTCGAACTGCGCATCAACTACGCGTTATGACCATAGCGCGGCTATCAAATTCTGTACATACGGCCTGTGCACAAGCAATGTTTCAGCAAATGGACCTCCGGGTAACCCGGAGGTCCATTGGCAGAAACATTGCCTGTATTTGCTATGAGTAACCAGGAGAACCTGCCGTGCTTTAGATGCCATTCGATATGGCAATTGCGCGCACAGTTCGTGGAAGGACTTCTAGTTTTAACTGTATATTTTTTTTCATTCTTGTTCTTCGGCAAGAGAGTACGGATATTACAAGCGCTCTTATGTTTACGTATACTCTGTTTGTATTTTTGTACCCTTAGCTTGCATTTGCCTCAGTTGCTGGTGGCATAGAGGTGGTATATTATGTTTTGTATATGTAAAATATTATGTTATGTATGTTATGTTTTGCCCATATACCAACGATTGTCCACTAGAAATATGAATAATATTATGATAATATAGTAATAAGACGCGATACAACAAGATTGAAGTACAAGTACGCGGGACAGGAATCATCGACCCGAGTTTCAGTTGTTCAAGTGTTTCGCGATCGCCGTATACACGAGAAAAATATAGGACAAACACCAACATGGGTCATTGATATCTGTCTCCCACACACTACTTGAGTTGTGTTTTGAATTAAATGAATGAAGCTGATAATTTTAAGAAACATATGGCTTTCAGTGGGCGTGAAAGCGCGTAATAAACACAGATGGATATGCGTATATGAATGGGTTAATCGACATGACACTCGTGCCATCGCGGAAGGCCTTCGGCCTTTCGTTCTATCCTTACGTGCAGACACTCGTGTCATATCAATTAACCCATTCGCACGAGCGTGTCGTTCTGTGTATGGGTGTATGTAGTATCCGATTCGGGCTGTATGGTGCCAGGCATAGCAAATTTGGAGAACTGGCACAGTACGAGTTAAATGAATACGACGCAGCTTCGCAACTAGTACATGTACATTTTATTTATTCACAAATTTCAGAAAAGTATTAAGTATCTGAACTGTTATCCCGGCTGACTAATATTCTAACTTCATCATCAAGGCAGGCCTTCAACGATGATGCAGGTGGAATATTTGACCGGCCGGGACCTGTACATCACAGTCGGGACAAATAAGGTTTACAACCCACCACCGAATTGGTTATCTTGTGACGCTCCTGGAAAGACCATTGTACAACCATCGTGAAAAACATTCAACGGTATTATTAAATTATCATAGACAGAAATTTGTTTAACTTGACGTAGTGTTTTGACGTTACCCGGAAATCGATCGACTTTATCTCCCACTCGGGATATATTAGTTTTACCCATTTAACATTTTCTTGCTAAATTACAGCTGAAGTTATAATGAAAATCTATTACATTTCCACATACAAACTTCAACGACTTCAGGCTGTCCGTTTGCTTGTTTTTTTATTTGGGGTTTAACACTCTTTCAACAGCCGCGGTTATATCGTGTTGGGCAACGTTTTGGGCGGAAGAAGCGGGAGTATCCCTTATGAGCTACCGGCCAGAGATGAGCAGGTTTATAACTCACCAGCTTACTAATCGGGCACAATCAGAGTTAGCAACGATTGAAGGTAAGTGCGTCATCGCCGTGTAACATGCTTAAGTACACGGCATTATGCCCCCCCCCCCCCCCCTGCGGACAATCGAAATTAAGGACACGGCGCAGATGGCATGGGAAGGATCAAATCGTCGACCTTTTGGTTCAAAGTTCAGTGCTCTAACCAACGTGCCACCACGCTCCCAGCGTCTTTTGGAAACATTATGTGTATTGGAATCTGATGAACAATACTGAAAGTATCTGTATATCTCATTTTCCGCCAGTGCTGTCCAGTTATCCTCTCGATTGATCGAGTTCACTCTCATCAACAAATAATGCTCTATGTCACCTAGGACAGATAACAATTCGCGGCGTTGTCTAGGACTCTGTATTTACCGAGAAAGAATATCTAAGACAAACAATGAAGAAGATATAAATGTTCATAAATCATATTGCTCTTGAAAATCGATTACGGTGTCATTGTAATATTCGCTGGCAACATTCTGAATTATTGATGTAGTAGTGTCTCTATAAACCATTTTTCTGTTACTACCCAGGGAACTACAATGCCTAACAATGTGATAATTGTTCTTTCTTCATTGTCCTCGTCATTGTGTTAACCAATCAACTCAACATCCCAGAGACGGGTCAACTCGTCCCTAATACTGTGCAGCAGGTGCTTTGGCACTGGTGGTCTGTACTGTTGGTTATTATATAACGTATTCACAGTGATGGTTTCAGAAATTATGAAGTAGGGGTCGGCCGGTGTCGGCAATAGCTGTGCGGTGAGCGCCCGTTCGGAACGGGCACTCAACGCGTAGCGATGCCAACGCAGAACACGTCGTTGGGAGAGAGCATCCTCTCGTAGTATTAGAGGGTCATCTGTGGGTCTACCTTCGGGAAAATTTAGCACTCATGACCCTTTAAAAGAAGTGGCCATTGTTATCTGTGCGATGATGTGAGACGTACTCATTTAAAATGGGTTTAGTGCGGCTTGCAAGATGGTTGAGTTCTCGCTGTGTTATACATTCGTGAAGATCAACCATTTTGGGTCTTGAAATTTTAGGGGAACGGCATACCCCCTTAGCAAAAACTAGAGGGAACGGCATTTCACAAAGAAATATCACCGCGTATTCACATATTTTGTTTTACTTAGAATTGGGAGAACTGTTAGGAATTTGGCGAATCAAAGTAATTTGTCTCAATGTATCCAGTAAGCTTGTGATACGGACAGAGTATACAAAGCAAAATTAGAAATCAAAAACAGTTTTTATTTTGGGGTGCAATTTGGACATCACTTGATAACAACAATTTGTTCACTTTTCTGAAACATTGTAACTTTTTATCACCCCAAAACTCCAAGATAACGACTTTATAAATCCAAAGGATGATCACTCTAACAACACGTGTTCAGCATGCGTAATGACCTAATGTATCATTAGAGTGAACACGTCACAAGGTGGCAAGTCTTATGCGACTGTGACACCTAGCTGATACCCATCATGTATTGCCTTATGGCATCACTTCCGAGGTTATCCAATATTGGGTCATCCGGATTTGTTATATACTATTCAAAAACAGTACTGGATATATGATAAAAGTGAGATATATGAAGAAATATATCTATATTTTTATTAAAAAGACAGTTGAGACATTGCACTGTGACATCTGGTGAATGATTTCAGCGATAGTTGGGTGTCTGACAAGCACACATTCCACGCACTGAGCTGTAGGAGACATGGACAGTCAGTCAGAGAATTTACCACATTCATTCCAAGACCTCAATACCTTGTAAATCCTCCTAGGTACGTGATACAAGCGCGGATCAGACGTGGCATACACCTCACCAAACGTCCAATATCAGCTTGACTGATGTTATTCTATTCTTCCTGCAGTGCAGCGTCGAGTTCCTGGACATTGGTAGGGGGTGTTGGCGTTGTCGTAGGCGCCTGCCAAGCATATCCCTGACATGCTCGATTGGTGAAAGGTCAGGCCTTAGTGCTGGCCAAGGCAGTGTAGTGATGTTCTGCTCCTGGAAAAACATTGTAGCGACACGGACCCTGTGTGCTCTTGCATTGTCATCTTGGAAAATGAATCGACGGCCGTGATGTCGCGCAAATGGCACCACATGAGCTGCTAACATGTTGTCAATGTAGTACTGCCCTGTGACACGCCCTTGGATGACATGCAATGCAGTTCTGCTTGTCATGGTTATGCCTCCCCACACCATAACCAATCCACAACCAAAACAATCGTGCTGCCTAACGGTTACGTCATGGTATCGTTCGTTCCCCCGCCGCCGCCACACTCTGTTCCACCTGTCGTGGACGACGGGAGAGAACCTCCTTTCATCGGAAAAATGACGTTGCTCCACCGACGATTGTCCCAGCACTGTCGTGCTCCACACCAATTACGCCTAGCCGCGATGTGACGTTCAGTAAAACGTTGATTTATTTGAGGTCATCGAGAGTACAAATTCCAGCTGTGTGGGCGATTTCGGATAGTCTGACCACTGACTCGCACATCTGTCGCTCGGTACAGCTGCTGTCCAATTTCTGGGGCACCTTGATGCCGGTTACGTATTGTTGTGGATGGAACGATCCTGGTTAACAGTTGTCGCCCTTGGACGACCTGGCCGACGTCTATCATCAACATTGCCTGTCTGACGGTAGCGTGACCACAACTTGCTAATCACCGATCGAGTAACGTTGAGAATTTGAGCCACTGCTGTCTGTCTGTTGCCAGCTTCGTACATGCCAACCACACGTAAACGTTCGTCATGTGGCAGTCTTTGCATATCTCAAAAGTTACGTTTGACCAGAAACTACTGATGAACGAGTTTATACCAAGAAAAGAACGATGAGACCTCCGAAAAAAAAACGTCAAGTACAAATGAAAATTGCAAAACGTACCCTACAAACATTAACGCGGCGCTCGTATGAAAAACCTGCACGAAGTTTTCGTGAGCCTGTGGCATTCATGATCCACACTAAACTTGGTAACATATTGATGTGCCCAGTCGCGCGTATCCAGTACCATTTTCCGAAAATGTCAACATCAGTTTGGATATCCCCTACTTTTTTTAATAGTATATATACATATATATATCAGCAACGCGAATTTCCAGAGGTCATTCAACAAAGCAAGGTCAATTCCATTTTGCGGTCAACGCTATTTTGGCGACCCAGTCTGATGTGTATTGTGAATATATCTCCAAACTCTGAAATGAGAAATGTTAAAAATGAGGTTGAAAAGTGATGGTAAACACAAGAACGTAAACTTTGAATCTCTGGCATCGGGGGCGGCAAACTTTTAATTCAAAAATGGAGATGAACAATTTCAAATAACTAGAAAATGGTGTCTGAAGTGTCATAGCTGTGTAACTGATATATTTGGGCTACTGGAATTTCAAAGCTGGAGTTTTTAATGGGATATGACCTTTGAAGTGACATAGAAAACGTCACAACGACGATAAATCGAAAAACAAAAAACACGGCTTTCTGTTGTTATTTTTTTAGCTCCTCAGCATACTAATATTTCAAACAATTCCGGCACATTTTAATTGTTGACACTGTGACTTCCCACCCATTATGACGTTACCTCCGAGTTCGACCATAATGGTTAGGAATTTCAATCACGTCCAACATCTTTAGATATGTTTTTTGTGGAGATTATATTCTCACAATTTCGAAAGGCTGAGGCTGAAAATGAGGTTGAAAACATTTAAAATTGGCATCGCTGGATTGGAGGTCGAAACTTGAAACAGTAAAATAATTATCTAAAATTGTGGTCATTATCACACATTTCATGAGCATGGGTGAAGGGAAAGTACCTCACATTGTTTTTAGGAAAAAGAGAAAAGGCTAACGAACCCTTTGAACTCTGGTGGCATCGTCCATGTCAGTTCAATGGCAGCAATTGGAAGAGTCCATAATCATTACCAGTATACCAGTCAATATTTTCAACGTGCAGCCTTGGGTCTGCACGTTGGAAATGTTGATTGGTCTACCCCGTACATTCACTTAGCATCCATCATACTTAAAGAAATTATGAAGTATCATGTTCCTAGGCCGGAAAAGCAAGCAGCCTCTCGGGTTTAAAGGGTTAATAATCATCTAATTGATAACAAAATGGGAAATGTTTTGAGTTATTCGTTGTATTGTCTAAATGGAATCTAAACGCGACTTTTTCATATGAAATCTCTCCATGCGTACGTTAACATGCAGTGGGTTAATGTGCTCATCTTCAGCGGGGTCATGCTCATTAAGTAATCATTACCTCGTTAGCGAATGATGCCACGTCAGTAGACATTCCCTGGATCGCTGTATCGATCGCGTATGATTATATACAACTGTGGTCAGGTCAAATAAAGTCCGTCTTACCAAGCATAATGAGCTGCAAAAGTTATATCTGACAATTCAGTTCAATTATTTGTGTTTAAGGTCATATACTTATGCACAATGGTTTATCATGACCGTGACAGTTTTACGGATGGAGGAAGCCGGAGTACCTGGGGAGAACCACCGAGCAACGACGAGCAGCTGCCAGATCCCCAACATCGTAACTCCGCACTGCAGCACAGTCAGGGTTAGACTGGTTGAAGACATGCGTACCATCGGCGTGCAGTACGCCCCAGTATACGGCGCCATCGTGCCCCCATGCGGACAATCGTGATTAAGTGCCTTGCCCAAGGACACAACGCGTGAGTCCGAATCGATCGCTCAGACGGTCACCCATTCAAGGACTAACCGAGATCGATGTTGCTTCAATTCGGTGATCTGACGACAACCGGTTACCGCAAGTTATATCTGACATATCTTCGTTCCTCTCAGAAATGTACAGCGCATTTCCTGGGCAGGTCCGTTCGCCACATATGTCTGTTATTGCATTCTTTGGTGTTTAAAGCTATTTTTACCATCCATGACTACATCGCGACCGCAGGTCGAATTTAACCAATCGTTTATATTTAAACTTCCCACTTCAGGGACATTTGTCCTCCGCGTGTGTTTTCGGAAGTAGTATGTCTCTCCGCTTTCAAGCCTAGGTTTTAGGCCTAGTGGGGATGTTAAGCAGTGACGTCATCAATCACGTGACTGTGACGACACGTTGGTTGATATGGTAGGCCACGTGATTCGTCATATTGTGACGTCATTACCACGATAATACCTGTATCAGTGCGCATGCTCAGAACGTGTTGTTAGGGTGACACACGTTTCCGTCGTCCATTGTGTATACTATAGGCCGACATCTAAGTTTTCGTGGTGGCACGTGGTTACTAGAGGGTTACTGATCTCTAATGTAGTTGGGGGTGTCCTGGGGGTATGTTCCATTGTGCGAAAGTATTGCGAAATGCCAGAAACGACCTGACAATGACTCAAATTAACAAACACGACATCAAACATTCTACAAAGTCGCCATCCCGGAATATACTCGATTGTAGTGCATATCACGCATCGCGAATGGATTTAAAATAATGTGAGGTGTCGTTCGATTCGATGAGAGTATTTTCACTCCCACGAATTCTTCTAGATAACTCGTTTTCAATCTAACACGGACCATATCTTAGCTACCCTAGCATTGTTTGTATTCATAGCTATCTATGACCCTGGTTCGACCGCAGCCCTCAACCACGTCTGAAAAGATCCAATCATTCTATTTATATAACCCCGCCCAATGACACACTATTGCTTGATACAATAACCACTATGGCTCCTAAGAGTTCAATAGTCAATCGAGCCGTGACTGGAGCAGGCTATGCTCTGACGGCTGGAATCTCTTTGAGCAAATAAGTTCTCGAGTATTTGTTTGAAAGACTGTCTTCTCGTATAACTCTTCGACTCATCTCAGAAAAATTGAATTCTTTAACGACAGATGTCTTCTGGAAACGATTCTTTGAAAGGGATTCTGAAGTAGTATTCTCTTGGCGAATAGTACTACTGTCTCCTGCCTCTAGCTACTTCCAGTATTGCAACCCGTGATCTACAAGTACACTAACACTACCAGATTTGTGGTTGCTACCACTACAGGAGGGGGGGGGGAAGAGTCGTTAGAGAGATTACTCGAAACTATAGCTCCTCGTACGACTCAATGACAAGAGCTAAAAAGTCGCTCAAGCAATGATCGGTACGAGCGACACTTTGTACGACTTTTCATTTCGGAAATTGTTTACTAACCAGACATGGCAGTATAGTAATGGTGGTTCATGTAATTAACCCTTTACCTAACCTGAAAAGCAGACGATACTTGCAAAAATAATTCTTGAATAACTAATTTTTCTCAAAAACAACGAGGAGTCATAACCTATGTTTTTGAGGCGAAAAATGAAAAAAATAATGAAAATTAATTGGCGATTTTTTAGAATAGCGCTGGCCGGTTTTGGCTGTTACGTTAGGTAAAGGGTTAAACATGATAAGAGGGTAATGAAAAAAAATGCCCAAAAGAGGATGGCAGATCTTACATCCAGGTACTTAGAAGGGTAGATGAAATGACAATATAAGAGTTTATAACATTCCAATCGCTTTTATTATGGTGCAATTAAATCCATCAGTAGCATTGTGCAATGTTACAGAAATGACATATTTATCGCCACAAGAACACTGGAGCTTTTCAGAACTTTGTCCAGCAATTCCTCGTCGAAATCTTCTGGATCAGTCTCGTGGGATTGGCTGATTTTCATTGGCATTCTGTCTCTCCACACTGGTGGTGACTGTAGATTTCTTTTTCGTGGCCGTGAACAGTAGCGTTGTGCCGGTTAAAGTGGGGTAGATGATCGCATGCCTCTCCGTAAGAAGCGCATGTTTAAGTCGGTGGCAGGTGTTGTCTTTGATTTGCACCTCTACACGATGTTGACAAGATTCCGATAATTTCAAGCAGCAATTTTTCTCCGTGATGCATCCAGAAATTAACCAAATTAGATTTATTCGACAGACCTTAATGAGCTCTGGAAAATAGGGTAGAATTGAATCAAATTTCTGGTTGCATTTTTGGGAAACATTTGCAGCATGATATCTCGATATTTAGACAGCGGTTTGAAGAGCATTAACTCTTTGGACCCGAGAGACCGTTTTTCGGTCCATGAACATGATACGACTTGAAATCATAACGTACATGGTTGCTTTGTGAATTGTATGGTAGACAAATCAATATTTTCTACATGCCGCCTTAAGGCTGCACGATGAAAATGTTAATTGGTCTACCCCAAAATAACTAATATGGACTCATAGAATTGATGCCACTGACGTGGCTCGGAATATACCACTAGGATTAAATCAGGTAATAAAATTCATTCCATAATCCGAATCGATTCTTGAAAATGATTATCGAAAAGAAAACCAAGAGAATCAACTTTCATTCTCGCAAAATGTTCTTTTGCCTCTTGTCATAGATTCTGAAAGCGTCCTAAAAACCTGAACAATTCTATATTTGTTTGCACTATGGAATGTGTAATGGTTGCATTTAATTCACAAGGGTATAACAACAGTACACAAATTTTAAATTATTTAAGAATTGAAAACTGATTCTCGCAACAGGAGTCCACGAGAATTAAAACCGGTT
The DNA here is from genome assembly GCA_031216915.1 of Pictodentalium vernedei. Classification (NCBI taxonomy): domain Eukaryota; kingdom Metazoa; phylum Mollusca; class Scaphopoda; order Dentaliida; family Dentaliidae; genus Pictodentalium; species Pictodentalium vernedei. The sequence continues at coordinate 315,427,571 of CM062297.1, forward strand.
TTAGTTTAATCTGGACAAATTTTAACCCTGGTTAACTGCTCACTCTTTGAGTAGCTTATTTTAGGGGGATGTGGGTCTTACTAGTTTTCGTCCATCTGTCGGATGAGACGAATTCATGTTTATATTGACGACAGAAAACAGCACAGTTTTTTTCTGTGTCTTCCCATTTTGATCTTCGTTTCATTTCCTTGTAAGAACCCTTTTACACAAAAGGATAGTCGTATAGTTCAGTTTTCCAACAGGTTTTCTTGTGTCGGTCCCTGTTATCCATTCTTGTTAAGGTCTTGGAAAGACACTATAATCATATATTATATCTCACGTGACCTTCTAGGCTTCTGATTGGATGAATGCTGCACCCCTATTTCGTGTAGTTTGCATCCACAGAAATGACCAGGCTCTACACCCAGGCACAACACGTTTTTTTTATTTTTAGCACACTAGTATATCAGTTTTCTTTTCATACCGCGCGAATAAAACTAATCAGGCTAAATTTAAATGTCGATTCACAGAGGCACAGCATCCACAAAACGACGGAGAGAAATCCTTGTGGAAAAATGTATTGTGTTTCCATTCTTGCAATCACATTTTCCGAGGCTTTCATTTTATTCCTTTGAGAAGATGATCCATATCTCGTTTCGAAGAGAATGATCCATAACTGGGTACAACTTTCATGAGAACGCGTCCGGATATGAAAAATCGTTTGTTTCGCTGCTCATATTATTTCGCTATTTAATTGAATGTTTTGGGCAGTAAACGAATAAATAATGGAATTCATTTGAATCTTCGGAGTTTTGTATCCCGTACTGACTCATTCGGTAATGTATATGTGTGACAAATGTGCGGAAATTATCAAATTGCGTTGTCAAATTTCGAAAATTTTAGCTTTCATTCGCGAGTTGCGCGATTCTAGAATACACAGTTCCGTTTGGGGGAAATGTTTTGTTTACCCTTGCCGACCGATTCAAAATTTGTCTTCTGCTCATATCAATAATCCAAGTTAGCGTTTCGTACCGAGAATGACAGCTTCAAATTGTGATTTAAACTACAATCGATTTGGCGATGATGAGCAGACAGCTGTTTTTCTTGATGGGTGTTCGATATATTAAAAGGATTAGTGCATGTCTTGTCGTTGACTACGTCCATATAGTGCCCAGTGAGGTGGAGTAGTTCCCTCCGCTTCGCGTCGGGAACTACACCACCTCACTGGGCACTATATGGACGTAGTCAACTCCAAGCCATGCACTAGTCCTTAAATATTGATTCACTGGAAATATTGAAAAATAACGCTGATCGTGATAAAATAAATATCTGAATAATTGCAGTGATGGAGGAAATAATGTGGCAGTGTTTCGGGTTTATTCCCCCAAAAGTTCCTGCAGGACGAATTCTCTAAAAATGAACCATTTAACTCTTCTATACTCATCTCATCTTTATTGAGGTTTTGTGAGAAAGTGTTTATGACAAGGGTGTTTTCGGGTGACTTGTTTCTTTCGAAGTACAAGAAACGATCTATTTAAAATATCTAATTAATTATGCAGGAACTGGAAAACTCTCATCACAGAGAACATGCCCATTACTCATTTTAAGACTGAAAAGCAAACTGGGGCCTACATCCGAACTTATATAAAAATTACCTCTTTCCAAAATGTTTTCTTTTTCTCGGAAAAAAAGAATTTGTTTTGTTTAAAATTCGCCTTTAGTTTCACAAGGGATTCTTGTCACAGAAAGATGGCTGGCTAGTTGTTTGCACTACGCTAAGTGAGCACAAAGTATTGATGCCGAGACAAGAGAGAGAGAGAGAGAGAGAGAGAGAGAGAGAGAGAGAGAGAGAGAGAGAAGTATTGTCATTTTTTATTAAGAATTGTTGCGCCATAAACTGTTAAGACCGCTACATGTCACGGAAAGAAGTTTCAATTAGTAAAGTTGTCACGCGTTTTTATAATACACAGTTAGTTACATGTAGCTAAAATATGAATAGTTTTTCATCAATCAAAGTTGAAAAAAATTAAAAACATAAATACATAACTCTAGAAATAAACTCTTATACACTCTTATTCCAGTCAAATAATGTAAACTGATTACGGATTGTTCCAAGAACTGTACAAAAACACTAACTTCTCGGCAGCTGTCAAGGAAAGGGCAAACATATTCTCCCCACTTCCTGTACAAGATATACGTGTCTCATGAGAGAGGCCATGTAAGATAGCACCTGCTCACATGACCCACGTGACCGGCTTATTAGCATATTTAATGAGCACAGGACTATTCAATCATCGCACGTTCTTCTGTAAACAAACAACATTGTGTCACATTTCGGAAATATTTGCAGACGAACATTTGTTGAAGAAAATAGAAATAAAAACAGACCGCAATACCAAAGGACACTTGACTCTTTTTGGCTGAACGCCAATATGAGTGAAGAGAGGTCCACGAAATTCACGTCGAAAAGTTATGCGAATTCAGAGCAGAATTCATAATATGGCGTCATCGGAATGTGTCAATGTTCAGTTCGCTACAAATCTTTAACCCATGCCTTGCCGGCGTTGTTATTTAATTTCATGGTATATGCCTATGGTAGATACAGAACTGTTGCGTGCTCATTCCGATAAGCATATCAGTTTTTTTTCAGAATTGGACAACAAAATTGTTCGATACAGCTACACGTGCCCCTGAATTAATTTTGATGACGTCAGGTGTTTTGGTGGGTGGGGGGGGGGAGAAAAAATATCCCTGATGTAATATTAAGTAAGCCTCGTGTCTGGACCAATTATCTTGCCCTCGGGTGAGATTTCCCCATCTCACACCCTCACCCACCAGGGATAATAATAATCCCAAACAACAAAAACAAGCAAATTTTATTTGTTATTACAAATGTTTTTTAGATAATTCATTAAAAATAAAATATTCGTCTTGTTGGGATTATCTAGTTGAGATATTTTACCTATTCGTTTAATTGGGATTCGCCTTCCTGGGATGACACAATGCTTGGTCGTGGTGAGGTCTTCATACAGTACGGCCGCCATAGACTGGTCACTTTCCGCGGGTGAGCAATATTTCCACGGACGCAATAATATTAGATTACAAACACGAATTATGGGAATAATCATAAAAAATTTAATTAATGAAGCACCGGGTGCAACCCGGTGCTTCATTAATTAAAATTTTCCTGCTGATGATGATTTTTATTACCTGGTAAACGCATGCGTGGACATTATTGCCCACGCGTGGATTACGACCAGTCAACGGCGACTGTACAGTCCAATCACACCTGCTGGCCGTCCATTAAATAGTTAGCGAACGTTCGTGCCTGTTCATACAGTTGAGGGAAATCAGATACCCCAGCCTCTCGAATCACGCTACAATGTATGATGCGGCACGGTATTGTTTATGAATCTATCAATCATCATCCGCTAACGAATTAAAGTTACTTAATGAGCTTGACAGTGGCGGTCATATTAACCCATCACGTAATAAAACGCATCGAGAGATTTGAATTCAATTTAAACAAAACCTAAAAAAATATTGCGACAATTAAAATTAAATTTTACGCCATCAAAACTTTAGTGAAGATTTTTTTTATTATTTACTTTAGCCAAAACATATTACACCATCACAGTTTAAAATATAAATTTAAATTTAAAATCAAATCTTTTCAAATTTATAAAGCCCCTTCCTATTCCACCTGCTCTTCCAAATCTCCCTGCAAAACCATATTATATACTGTTATTGATAGTGGAAATTTAATATTACATTCCGTTGAAAATTCGAAATGGACCTTTCTTCTAATGGAAATTGACAGTCCAGTTACGTGGAATATTATATGGGTTCCCAGCTGGATTGACGCAATTCTCGTCTAGACTTTCTGGACGACCGCTATTATTAACATTGATAATGTAAATAATTCCAAATATGTTCGGAAAATATCATGATGACATTTAGAATACGGCTAAAGGAAAATTGGTCAATATGTCACGGTGTTCTTTCTGTGTTCCGAAACTGAAAAAATAATATTCTGCGACAGGGAAGATTTCATCATTTCGGAATAACAATTTCCTATTTTTGATCATGTGTCGGATATTTTTGTGGGTTTATTTTCCTGCGTCGCTCCTTTGGAAGACATCAACATACAGATTACAAATAAACATTATACTGCTGTTGTATTCTAATTATAAAGAATCATGTTCGTCCTGACCCCTTTTAGGGTGCTTTTACCAAACCTAGGTATTAAGACTTTAAGAACACTTTGGGGAAACGACCCCTTCTTGGAGCTATCATTGTTTATTTTTTTTTTATTTTTCTCTATTTTTGGAACAAACGGCAATTTAGATTTTTTTCCTTATTCCTTAACTCTTAGAAGCCGGGAGTCGAGTTTTCATGCCTGTGGGGTAATACGGCAAGTAATCTGGGTGTTATGGTTCGGCTATCTTTGGGCTGGGGGAGAATTAAATACTGAGCAGGTGCTTCTAGTCAAGTGTCGTCTGCCTGAATAGGCAGACGACACTTGACTAGAAGCAACTGCTTTACTGTAAGTTTTTCGCGGTATGTCATGTTCAATAAATTCATTCTGATTCGCCGGCCTCTAAGGGTTAATTGCCGAAACGTTATCACATGCCTGCATGTGAAGCTTTGGAAACATCATCACCGCTAAATACCATATTTGAACACCTACTCTTCTCTCTTAGTGTCGACCAAGAAAAGTCAGAATGGAATTGTTGGGAATACGCCATGTACGTACACTTCTCAAAGAATAGAATGCATCCGATATTATATGAAGATATTTGACATTTCGAAGTCCATTCAGAGGAAGGCTGACGGCATATACTACTTGGACATTTCACAGTACTCCACACCTTCTTGAGAGCCTCCACAATACCTGCACACACACAAGTAAAGTTCTCCGTTAATCAATCGGATGTCGACAAATGCCTCACATTCGAGAACTGTTTTCCGTCCCAAAATACAAAATTGTTTCCACTGGGATGAACTATGGTCGCCCGCTTCTTCAATACCATTGAAATTCTCTCATTTTTGCACACTGCATGGTGGGGGCGTCGACAAATGCATCAGATATGAAACTTTGGCGTCTGTTCGTCTCCGAAAAATCAAAACTTTCTACCAGGCACCGAAACACTGCCATTCCCATCATCTTACTTGCAAGACTGAGGTAAGACATATTTATTTGTTGAAAATTACTGGTCCAAGCTTGAAGGAAAGATAAAGTTTGCTCTTGATAAAACTCCTCGACATTTGAACTGTGATTTTCAGAATGCTTCAGTCCCTATGGAAATATTATAAATGAATGCATACCCAAGAATGGAATTCATGAATCTAGAAGAATAGCCTCACCACGTCAAACACTGTTAGATCCAATAACCACCGGTGACCCTCCAATTAAACATAATATCATCATCATCAATCAGACGAATTTGTTGAGGGGGTTCAGTTAATATTCCAGCCCTGTAGTACTGTAGGATTAATTACCAGCGATCCTTCCATTTGATTTATGGTGCATTCCAGGGCCTATTTGTCAACTAATAACTCTTTGGCCAGCCGCTGATTTGTCGCGGTCACTTCTTATCCACGTAAATATTTATGCATGCGGGCTAGATACGTTTATTTCTGAACCTATTGATCTGGGTTTCTGTTCGTAAGCCAATCTTTATAAATATACAGTTTCCCTCCCCAAACAATATTTCGAACTGTTTGGTATTATAACTTAGCACGTTTTCCAAGAATGAATAATACCATTAAAGACGCTGATTGCAACACGCTCATATTTTTCGAACCTAATGAGAATAATTTAACCGTTAACTTTGTTTCTGTTCTTTATTTTTCTTTATTCTTATTTGCCTTTACCCAAGACACTGGTATAAAACACCACAATAAAAATAGTAACAAACCCACGAGTTCCCATGATGGAAATTTTTCCATTTACATTTACATCGAGTCCTAAGTTTAACCTAACAGTTTCCGAAACACCAGATAATTAATTATGGACGTCAAAAATATTTCTTTCGCTATCCTCATGTTTATCTATTTAAGAAGATCAGCTACCGTGGTAAGATCATGAGTCGTCAGTGGTGAATAGTGTACGTGTACTAATATTAAATTGACTTGAGAGTTCGTCCCCTGAGTTCCAATGAGTTCTATGGGCACATAGAACACATTGGAACTCAGGGGACGAGTTGTAGGCCTCATAACTCATAAATGTTGTTAGAACCATGGTTTAACCCTGGTACAATCAACATTCGTTACTTCGGGGAGGTCCAATCAATATTTCCAACGTGCGGCCTTGGGCCGCATGTTGAACATCTCGATTGGACTACAATACAAATGTACTGACCAACTATCTTTTTGTGAATTCAGGTGGTATCACGATCCTGGACCGGAAAACCGTTCTCTCGGGTTCAAAGTTTTAATACCTCGCCCACAAGTGAAATTTGTCGTCGTAATTTCTGCTCAGAAACCAGCTCGGAAACAAAGTCTCAAATACCACTAGATTAAGAAGAAAACAATAAGAAACGCAGTGAATAATATGAAGAGGTTTGTAAAAGGCAAACATAGAATAAACTTTGGGCATCCTTTACAATAAACAAAGCAGACAAAGAATCGTCGTCTAAACTTTCCACAACAGTTCTCCTCTAGGAAGTGAACGGGAAAAATGTGAATGGCGGTGACAACGCGAAGGGGAAATACTGAATGATATTTTCTTCAAGACGTCATGCATATGGAAGAAGATGCTTTGGAAGTCATAAAGGGATTTCAGTTACCAAGGTAAACGGTTACTATGCTATACGTCATAGATTTCTCAGAAAAACTATAATAGAATACATGTATATGTCATCCATTGTTTCTTTTGTGCAGAAAATGACTTGATACTATTCCATTATCGGGGATTCTTCTGCCCTCTTCAGAAAAGCCATTTCTATTGGGAAAATTCGCGTCATGAAAACTGCAAGTGGGGAAAAGACATACAGTGAATAAAAAATGTTCCTTAGAATAGAATTGAGAACATTAACCTTTGAACCTGAGCTGCCCTTTTCCGGCCAGGAACATGATACATCATAACGTCATTAAACAGGATGGCTGTTCAGTAGATGTGTGGGATAGACCAATCAATATTTTCAACGTGCAGCCCCGAGGCTGCACATTGAAAATATTGATTGGTCTACCCCAAATAATGAATATGGACTCTTCTAATTGCTGCTATTGAACTGGAGTGGAAGATACCACTAGAGTCCAAAGGGTTAATACAGAAGCAACTACTTGTGCATATACTACATGTAGTGAGTGTTATAACAACCAGTCACATGAAATCATTTCACCCCAGCCTCTGTAGTCTCTATTATACTGTTATATGATCATCAGGTGAGACATTAGCAGTATTGTATGGACCGCCGGTAATTTCCACCAGGAGCTAGGCTCAGAACTGTTTAGCACATGCATAAACTGCAACACTAATGTCAACAGAATAAAATTAAATCGCACGGGGTATTTAATAAGTCGACGACACTGTTTCTTTGGAACGATGACCACTCCCTGAATGGAGCATTGGAGGCAGCGCACATGTTTTCGGAAAGTCTCCGGCTCTAGAGCAAATATACAACCTATATGTATTGGACGTGAAAATGGCTAAATGGCTCGGGGAGGAAATGGAAACAAGACAATAAGTAACTTCGTACAACGGAGAACCGTTTACAATACATGGCATCCATTGTTATCAGTTACCAAAAGCTACATTTTAAAACACTGCCCCCCCCCCCCCACCCCCCTCACCCCCGCCCCCCCCCTAACATTTTATAAAAGTTGAATGGCTATTTCAGAGGACTTGACAATCTTCGGAAAAAGCTCTATTCCAAAATATCTCTCGTCCTTCTCAATCTAATAGACGCATTGACGCTTCTACCAAGTTCACCTGAGAACATTCTCCGGAAAATTCAGACTATGTTCTAGAACTTTTTTATGGCCAGTAAAAATGATAAAGTTAACCGGAAGGTAAATCATTAACACAATAGAGAAATAGGAAATGGCTGCATAAAACTACCGTATACAGAATGCTACCGTGACGCTCTTAAAATGTCCTGCTGTTCTAGCTTAATGGAAACTACTAGTTCTGGATAATTTTGGATATGTTGACTGTGTGACAAAGTCTGGTGCATTCTGACGGAAGGCTAAATAAACTAAGTGGTTATACAGACTCGTTTTGAAATAACGTTATAAAGGCATGGTCACTTTTTGACACAGATGCCATCAACACTCAAATAGAAATCCTCGCACAACCGCATTTTTGTAACAAAAAAGAAAGGTTGAAAATAAATCCGTTTTTGTCAGCACTTGATATAACAAAGGAATCTTTTTTCGCCAACGACCTTTTCAGTATGAACAGACGATTTTTTATCCCATGCAATGTTCGGTCGAGAATATATGATATAACAACGCCCTTCAGTGAATACTATGACCTGGACTATGCTTTCCCAACAACCCGGAAAGTAATTTTAAAAGAAAATGATAAATTAGAAATAATACACTCTAAAATCAGTTGGGTTAAAAATTAACCCAAATCAACTGAGAGAGTAAATATGAATCGAATTGGGTTCATATTCACTCAACCCAGTTGATTCGGGTTGACTTTTAACCCAACTGATTTTAGAGTGCACATAGTGCAAGTTTTGATACTTCACGAACATTCCAAAAAAATGTCTGTTAGACTTTTATCTGCTATTTTTAAAATGTTCGCTAGGTTGCCCGTTGAAACTCAAAAAAAGGCAATCACCATCTAAGTTTAGCTTAGGAACAAACGCTTGGCAGCTGATATACAGGCATTCATTCTCAATTACTGAAGGGATCTTATCTGAAAAACCTGCAGTATCAAATCTTGTATTATATTTTATTTACAAATTAATAGCTTTTAGACTTCCAGAGATGATAGGGTGTACTTTATGCGCTATTACGCGGGAGATAGTTTTGCACCTACTCCTTGAATGCACCCAGGGAAAGACAATTCGATTTCAACTTTGGAAAAAAATTAATTAAGTGAGAATATGTATTTTCCACTCACATCAGAATTCATTCTTATCCAACACCGTATTTCTACAAATACAGCCAGGGAAATATTATCTATACGTATACTTCTTTCTAAACAGTGCATTTATTTCTGCAAGGTTGGAGGATGCAAACCAAATTTCATAGCTTTCAAAGAAGTGAAATTTTATCGGAAAATCTCCCGAGCGCGGTGGCTCAGTAGTAACGGCACTGGACTTCAAATCGAATGGTACAGGGTTAATCCTTTACCCAACGTAACGGCCAAAACCGGCCAGCGCTATTTTCAAAAATCGCGAATTAATTTTCATTATTTGTCTCAAAAACATAGGTTATGACACATTTTGAGCCAAACAATGCAAAAATTAGTTATTCAAGAATTTTTTTTACAAGTGTCGTCTGCTTTTCATGTTATTTATTTATTTATTGGGGTTTTAAGGTCACATATTTCTGCACAATGGCTAATCATGACCATGACAGTTTTACGGGTGGAGGAAGCCGGAGTACCCGGAGAGAACCACCGAGCAACGGCGAGCAACTGTCAGCTCCCGAACCTACTAACTCCACACAAGCAGGGTTAGCATTGGTTGAAGACACGTGCACCATTAACGTGCAGTACGCCTTAGTACACGACGTCACCGTGCCCCACATGGGCAATGGGGGTGAAGTGTCTTCAGGACAGGGTTAACTACGTTGTGTCCTTATGAAAGGCACTTAATCCCGATTACCCAGGTGTGGGGCGCGGTGGCACATTTCACTAAGGCGTACTGCACGTCGATTGTGCACTTGTCCTCAACCAATGCTAACCCTGTTTGTGTGGATTTAGCATGTTGGGGAGTCTGACGATTGATCGCCGCTGCTATGTGGTTTTCTTCAGGTACTCCGGCCTCCTCTTCCCATAAAACTCCTCGCTACGAGATTATTCTGGCTGTCGAAAGGGTCGTTAAACCCCAGACAATCAATAAATGAATAAATCGTAAAACCTGAACTCTACGGAAACGTATGTGAAAAACGGAAAACAGTTTTCTAACCATAATATGAATACGCAAGCTTATTTGACATTTTGTTGGGGGCGTTTTGGGGTGGGCAGGGGTATTTTTAACGCCCTCTTGCCGATGACGACTATTGGCACACGTATAGCTACAGCAGTCGGCATGTCCTACCATGTGCAGATTAAACTATCACCCAGCTGACTGTCGGATAGTCTTCAAGGCAATCATGCCAATCGTTAATTAGACGATAGGGTTACATCTGTATTTTATATTGAGCAACACTTCCTCATAAATAAGAATACATAAAAGCCCCAAAACATAAGGTTAATGTTGACAAGGGAACGTGGCAGGGAAAAGCTTAAATGCAAGAAAAGAAAAAAATGCGAAAGCAATCTGCAAAACAACTGAGGACAATGTAAAATAATTTTACTTCTCAACACTTGGACCACAGAAACCGTACCGTATTGACTGTATAAAGCTTTTATAACTTGTATACAAATGTTCACAAAGACCTTATTGTGTTTTCCTTTTCCACACCACTATGTTTTGAATATGAATCTTTATCTCAATAAAAATTAAAAATTCAATAAGTGGATCACATATCCACAAGACGAGTTGTGATAATATTTTTTTTTAAGTGACATTTATCGCAACAATACCGTGCCGGTGTAAAAGGAATGGAAGTCCGTAGGAACGTTAGTCCCTCTGGACTATTATTCCGCGGAATTATAGTCCTAGGTCTAACATTTCTAGGAATAGTAGTCCGGCGGACTACTATTCCTAGAAATGTTAGACCTAGGACTATAATTCCGCGGAATAATAGTCCAGAGGGACTAATTTTCCTACGGACTTTCATTCCTGTTACATCGGAAAACAAAAAAAAAAGTGCTATCTTCAGTACTTGACCTTTGATTGATGAATCTTAAAATCAACAGGGTTTCTCGCCTTCCATGGGGTGCCAGACTTTAAATCTTCTGTTTCTGTGTAATGTAGAGATGTACATTTGAACATTCTTCAATAAACTGAACAAAACATAATTTAAGAATAGCGTAGTATGTGATAGATTTGAAATAGCAGGCATGTTTTCAATGATCATTTACGTCGAGCCTGGTTAGTCCTTGGATGGGTGACCGTCTGAGCGATCTGAGCGATCGATTCGGACTACCGCGTTGTGTCCTTCGGCAAAGCACTTAACCCCGATTGTCCACATAGGGACACGATGGCGCCGTGTACTAAGGCGTACTGCACGTTGATGGCGCACAGGTCTTCAACCAATCTAACCCTGCCTGTGCCGTAGTGCGGAGTTACGATATTGGGGATCTGACAGCTGCTCGTCGTCGCTCGGTGGTTCTCTCCGGGTACTCCTCCTTCCTCCATGGTCACCGACACGATATGACCTTGCCTGTTAAAGTGTCGTTAAACCTTAATAAATAAACAGATAAATATTAAATGATCATTTTAAATTAACTCAGCACTGAACCAATTAATTCATTACCTGCTGAGTATGTTCTTGAATTTTTGATAAAATCCAGCCATGTTCCAGTGAGACTAAAATCCCCGCGCTCTGATTGGACGAGAGCTCGCTAAGTTTTTTTTATGTTTGCTGCTTCAGTACCATATATTACCGTCTGACGTCACCACGCGAAATATTTGAAATGAGGAGCCTTGCCCATTTCGTAATTATTCCGTAAACGGAGTGACTTGCAAACCGCTTCATTTTTGTACATTTTTCACACGTGCATCGAATGAAGTATTATTTAACCCTTTACCCAACGTAAAGATCAAAACCGGCCAGCGCTATTCTCAAAAATCGCCAATTAATTTTTATTAATTTTTTGTCTCAAAAACATAGGTTATGACCCCTCGTTGGAACGAGCTCGTCGTGCTCGTTCCAATGAGGGGTCATAGCCTGTGTTGTTGAGACAAAAATGAAAAAAATTAGTTATTCAATAATTGTTTTGCAACTGTCGTCTGCTTCTCATGTTAGGTAAAGGGTTAAACTACAAATCGCTTTAAGATTGGAACCAACATGGATTGTCCTTGACCTTTATCTGATTTATTGATTAATTGTCTGTTGATGTCGTGGAGTACAAGGGGTTTATTTAGTAAACTTGTGATCGTTTAAAGTTGCCTTCTTTATTTCACGAAGTAGGTTTGGTCTTATTGGAACATAATTATACGTTTTTGTGATGATTTGGCGGTAATTCCCGCGAAGCGTGTCGGTTAAAAGTAAGCCCGAGCCGCAAACCTCAGACCATGTTATTGTCAATTCATCACAATAACTTATAATGGCTATTGTAGAAGAAGTCATGACTTAATTTTGGAGATAAATGTATAGAGTCTGGGCTCAGATAATTATTTTAAGATGACTATTTCCGCTTATAAAGTATTTTTCGTTAAAAAGAACCGGGATTGTACTTCTTCTAGGCAAATGGATGTATTTCTACTATGTAGAAACATTCGCCTGCAGCAGGTGAATAATTAATGCTGAAAAATTAAATTATTGCACGAGCTGAATGAACATTGAGTGGGCAAATGTGGTAGAAAAGTCTGTGTTTGGTTGATCTCGGTAAATGCCCTCAGCAAGATGGAAGCGTGTGGTATCCCGCCATAGTGACGTAATAGTTATGGTTGTATTTGTCACTAAAGTAACAGGTTTTCGATTTTATCTACCAGCTCTCGTTAACATTTAATACAGGATATTCACACGAAGCGGCTAACCATCGTCCAAGCTGTCAATGTTTGGTTGCATCTTCTTGACCTCAAGTCTGACGATTTAGCACACATATGTTTACTTGACTCTCTCGACGGACGTGGATCACTTTGGGCCCAGAGAATGAAGTCTGTATTAACCCATGAAGGATTCGTACATGCATCCGAAAATCAGACAAAGTTCGACCGTAAAGGCCTAATTCACGTCGTTATTTATTATTATTATTTATTGGTGTTTAAGATCACATATTTCTGCACAGTGGCTAATCATGACCACGACAGTTTTACGGGTGGAGGAAGCCAGTGTACCCGGAGAGAACCCATGATCAACGGCGAGAATCTGTCAGCTCCCCAACATACTAACCCCACACGAGCAGGGTTAGAATTGGTTGAAGACATGTGCACCATCGACGTGCGTACGCCTTAGTACACAGCGTCACCGTGCCCCCACGTGGGCAATGACCTTGAAGTGTCTTGCCCAAGGACACAACGTGGTTGCCGCAGGTGGTATTCGAACCGAGGACCCCACGGCTTGCAGCAAGCACCTCTACCTACCGAGCCCCCCTCCCCCCCCCCCCCCCAATTCACGTCGTTAAAACTAAACTTAAAAACAATTACTATCATTGGTGGAGCGACAAGCTGCAATCAAATAGCAAGCTGGCATTTTATCGTAGAATAACACGAGACTTTAAGTTCGATCCTTTGCAAATTGCAAAACTCACCCAGATTCGAGCGAGTTCTCACCCTCTAATGATTGAGGTCGGGCGTTACGTCAAGGGGAGCAAGATACCACGGGGCGTACGAATCTGCCTGGTTTGTCCTTATGGAGTCGAAGATGAAATACATGTTCTTCTTCAGTGTGGATAATACGGTTCACTCCAGGAAACACTGTTTTCACGTATAGAAGATATATGCGGCATAAATTACTCCGATGTATCACCGGAAGGCTTCCTGAATAATTTCATGCAGACGACTGATTACGAAATTACGCCTGGAATTATCAGGTTCATAAACACTGCGCTCGAATGTAGGAAAAGCAAATAGTCATAAATCCCTCTTTAGGCACATATATATATATGTGTGTGTGCTTGCCGTGGGGGGGGGTGGGGGTGGGGGCGTTAGTGATATTTCGCGTGCGTGCGTGCGTGCGTGCGTGCGTGCGTGCGTGCGTGCGTGCGTGCGTGCGTGCGTGCGTGCGTGCGTGCGTGCGTGCGTGCGTGCGTGCGTGCGTGCGTGCGTGCGTGCGCGTGTGTGTCGTATACGTCCATTTGATTTGTTCCTGTAATTTGTCATAAATCCCTCTTTAGGCATATATATATATATGTGTGTGTGTGCTTGCCGTGGGGGGGGGGGCGTTAGTGATATTTCGCGTGCGTGCGTGCGTGCGTGCGTGCGTGCGTGCGTGCGTGCGTGCGTGCGTGCGTGCGTGCGTGCGTGCGTGCGTGCGTGCGTGCGTGCGTGCGTGCGTGCGTGCGTGCGTGCGTGCGTGCGTGCGTGCGTGCGTGCGTGCGTGCGTGCGTGCGTGCGTGCGCGCGTGCGTGCGCGCGTGCGTGCGTGTGTGTGTCGTATACGTCCATTTGATTTGTTCCTGTAATTTGTTACCTGTTGATCAATGCTCTTGTCATCTATCTCTGTTGATAGTGAGATAATAAATATCTTATCGTATCTAGAAAAGCAGGTTTCAGCTTTTTTTGCTGGTTCTTGCCGATATTCGGTTGAAATGCAGTTACCTAATGCATTGTTACAAGGGACATGCAAATCACTTTTAACCCTTTGAACCCGCCCAGGAACAGCATTTATCATAATGTCATTAAGTAGGATGGCAGCTAAGTAATAGTATGGGTAGATCAATCAATATTTTCAACGTGCAGCCTGAAAACATTGATTGACCTACCCCCAAAAGTAATGAATAAGGACTCTTCCAATTGCGGCCACTGAATTGACATGGAAGATAACACCAGGGTTCAAAGGGTTGATAGTGTATTATATGACAGGGTAGCTAGAACAGTCAATAAAACGGGTTGAGAAGATTTGGTTTGAACCGAACATTCGGCTGCATTTTTAAACGAGACCAATACGCGCTTACATTCATCCCATAATAGTTACAGTTACTAATCGTGCCTTGAAAAGACGAGACGCAAACACGGAATTTTCTGAGGCTCTTGAACGTTTTTTCTCCATCTCACTTCTTCATCTCACGCTACACAAAATAGTTCGCCAATGAAAAGTGATACTTGATTATTTAAATTAATAACGCACATTAACAAAATGATCATTGACACCGAATCCATAATCATACGAAACTTACTTAAAATAAATCAACAAGAGTTGACATGGGAGTTGTTACTTGTGATAGAACGAAATGATTTTGCGCGCCGAAGGCGCGCAGGGACGGTATGAGGAACAAGCCCCTTTCCACCCTCGGTAACTGTATATGATTGGCTGTCACATGTCTAGGCGTGTTGAAGGAGGAAAAGGTTCCGGTACTCGGCAGGTGTCTCCTGTTGCGGCGTGGCGGTCTCGTTGACTGATGTCGGTTGAACCCTCGGGTGAGGAACAGTGTGGGAGGTTGGGTCCTCTCACAAAGGTACTACCTCTCCCCGAGGGTGCAGTCGATCTAGATTTTCGGGCAAGTATAGTCTGCCACTTCGGAGATGATTTTAAGTGATGACCATCACTGGCAAGTATAATCTGCCTCAGGCTGTCTCTGTTTGATGGGATGTCTTTGAAGGAAACAACAACAACCCCTTTCGGGGACCACCAAGAAGAAAACCCGAACTTCCCTGGTTCGGGGGCAGGCCTGCATTGTAATCCTAATGGGTTGGGACAGAAAAATGCGCAATCCGCTTACAAAAAGGGGCAGAGGCGGGACGCAGGACCAACGCTCGCCTCCCTTAAAGTGGTCGACCACTTTTAGGGATGGAGTGGAGGATGTACAGGAACCATGGGGGTTGCCGTTTCTGTAACGGTTGGACTGTCCATAGCGGTTATTGGGATGCTGGTCAAAAAGCATCTTCTGTGTACCTGCTTAAAAGAAGAAGGCAGAATTAGTTTTCATTAGAATATGTAGAAATAAAAAGATAAAAGTAGCACATTATGTTTTAATTGTGATCACAGTTAAGCTGTTAATCTGCCTGTTAGATCACCTTCTTAGGGTGATAGTGAGTTTATAGCGGGAGGGTAACAGGTTTAGACACTAAACCACACACGAGTGTGTTTCTGTAATGCCCTTCGCTGGTTTCGACCATATTTAGATTAGTTTGAGTTTATTTTGGATCACGATTAAACACCTCAAATCCCACCTCCAGTCGGGGAGGCCCAGCCCACACAAAACGCTCTCGCCTGGTATCGCGAGCGTCCTGTGTGGGCCGAGCCCCCCGGCCGGAAATGAGATCTACAGCATCCAATCGTGATGTAATTTTAGTTGAGTCGGTGAAGGCAGCCCTTTCTGGTAGAAGGTCACAGTTAAGCTGTTTTTCTGCCTGTTTATTCACCTTCTCGTTCCCTATTTATTTAGTTTTTTAACAATATTTGATCCTGATGTAATTTTACTTGAGTCGGTGAAGGCAGCCCTTTCTGGTAGAAGGCCACAGTTAAGCTGTTTTTCTGCCTGTTAGTTCACCTTCTCGTTCCCTAGTTTTTTTGTTTTTTTGTTTTTCGAGCTGTCTTAGTTTTGATTGCAATTTTTGGGCTTTTGTCGGCTTTCGCAAATGGCTCCAAGTTCGGAGATTAGTTCGCTGTCGGCTAACCGGTCATGATTTTTCGCGGCCAGGGTGGCTAGGCGGTCTTTAATGGTGGGGATATCGGCCCTGTCGTGGAGTGGTTTGATGGGTGTGTCCCATGGGGCGCGAAGGGCGACTCTGAGCGCGTGATTTTGGACCTTCTGGAGTTTTCCCATATTAGTTTGATTGAGGTCAGTTAGTATGATTGCACCGTATTCGAGTACTGGGCGCACAAAGGCTTTGTATAGTTTGAGTAGGGTGGACTGGTTGGCTCCCAATGAAGTTCCCTTAAGCATTTTCAGTAAGTTAATGCGTTTGGTGGCTTTTTTCGCCATGTCGTCGGTGTGTTTGTTGAAGGACAGTTTTTGATCAATGGTGATGCCCAGGAATTTCGAGTCTTTGCATTCTGGGAGGGTGTTATCCATTAGTTTTGGGTCAAAATCCCGTTTACTTATCTTGCGAGTAAAGGTGATTCGTTGGGTTTTATTGGCGTTTAGCTTAATTCTCCATTTGGCACACCATTGTTCTAGGTCATCAAGAGCGCGTTGCATGGGTTTTTGGGGCAGATTGGCAGTATTATTAGAGTCCCAGAGGCCCTTATCATCCGCGATTTGGGAGACTTGAACACGGTCTTCAAAGAAATTAAGGTCGTATACATAGAAGATGTAAAGGAGGGGGCTTAGGACGGATCCTTGGGGGTGCCTGCTTCAAGGGGGACACTGTCAGACATTTCATTGTTCACTCTGACTTCAATTTCGCGATCATTTAAGAAAGAGGATAGTAATCTGAGCAGTTTCATGGGGAGTCTCATTTTTGATAATTTGTAGCGCATTCCATTGTGCCAAAAAGAGTCAAATGCTTTTTCGACGTCTAACAGGACTGCCGCGCCTATTTGCTGATTGTTGATAGCTGTTTTCATTTGGGTGACTAGTCGGTAGACATGCTCGATGCCTTCTTTGCGGTTTCTATAGGCTCTTTGCCATTTATTGAAAAAATCGTTGTCTTCAAGGTGCCCCCTGAACCGATTGGTAAGGATTCGTTCGAATGTCTTACCAATGCAGCTGAGGAGGCTGATTGGGCGGTAGCTGGCTGGGTCGGAGAGGTCCTTGTCAGGTTTTGGTATCATGACACCAATGGCTTTTTTCCATCATATGGGAAAGTAGCCATGGGTGAGGCATGCGTTGAACAGTTTGTTTAGTATTTCGATTGGGGAATTTGGGCTCTGTTTAAGAATTTTGTAGCTCTCTTCGTCTTCGCCGGGTGAGGACGAATTTTTGCATTTTTTTAATGTCGTTGATGATTTCGTCATTGGTGATGGGGGTGACGAAGTCATCGTCATCCCCGTCTTCTGGCTCGTTATCGAATTAGGCGTCACGGTAGATTTCAGGGTGTTCATTGATGAAGTTGTCAATTGCGTTTATGTCGGCGTCATCATTGCCCGCGCCTTGATACGGGCGATGCGTTTTTCTTGGGAGGTCGGCAAAAGTGTCGGCCTTGTCTTTATCGGTGCGCGTAAAGGAACCGTCTTCTCTTTTAAGAGGTTTGGCAGCGGCTTTGCCGCTCTTCTTTTTTTGCCCAGTTAGGATTTTGAATGAGTTCCAGAATTTTTTTGCATCTTGGTTTCCTTTTCCCAGTTGGCTTGTTTTTCAGCTTTGAGGGCTTCCTTGACGTCGCCATGAAGGCGGTTATATGTTTTTTTTTGAGGTCAGCTTTCTTACCGGGGTCAGTTTCGGTTTTATGAGCGCGAAGAGCTTTCCGTTTAGTTTTGATTAGTGACAGTGTGTCGCCCGAGATAGTATTTCTCCAGGGGCGCACTTCTTCTTTTGGGCATATTTCGTCTAGGGTTGAGTTAATGATTTTCTCTATGCCCTCGCATTGGGTTTCGAGTTCCGCTGCGTTGGATGGGGGGTTGTTTGTGAGTTTGACATCGATGATGTCGCGGTAGAGGTTCCAATTAATTTTTCTAAAATTTCTGCGGAGAGTGGCGGGGGGCTGGGGGTACCTGAGTGGCCCATTTCCTAGCTGCAGTGAGGCATGGACCGGGAGGTGATCGCTGCCTAAGTCATCATCGCCGACCCAATGGTCATCGATGTGGTTTATCAGGGAATCACTGGCGATAATTAGATCGAGGATATCAGATGAAAATAGTGGGTTGTTACTGATATAGGTTGCTGAGTTGTCGTTCATAACCACATGGAGGTTATGTTGTTTTTTTGTTTTTTTTTTTTTTGTTTTTTTTTGTTATTTCAAGGAGAGCTTCACCGTTGGGGCAGGTTTTGTTGCAGCCAAAGTACAGGTGTTTGGCATTGAAGTCGCCGAGGAAAATGCAGTGTTTGTATTTCCTCGTAAAGAAATCAAAGACAGTGTCAGAAACAATTTTGCTTGGGTCGTTATAATAACAAACAATAGCGATGTTTTTATTGTCGACTGTGATTTCAGTTGCAATCACCTCTGCATCGAGGTGATTGGTTTTTATTGTTTTGGTGTTGATGTTCTGCTTTATTAGAAGAGCGACGCCACCACCTTTAGTGATTTGTCGGTCTCTTCTAATAGTGCTGAACCCGCTAACTGAAAAATCTTTACTGGGTTGAAGCCAACTTTCGCAGATACAGACAATATCTGTATCTTTGAAGTATCGGCTGATCTGAAGCTTTTTGTTAGTTTAGTTTAAACATATTTTATTGCCATAAATGCAAAAGGGTCGGAGAACAAGTTATACAACTTGAACAAACTTCTTTCCCGTACAAAGAATAACTTATTATAATGCGGCAAGAACATAGAATAAACTGATTACACAAAATACGAACTACAAACGAAATTTGAACTGATAATTTAGCGAAAGGAGGAAGTGAAAAGAAGATGAGAGGTAAAAGGTGAAAGGTAAAAGGTGAACAGGCTATCGTCAAGTAGCATACCTTGATGGCAGAGGGGGTGCATAGTTTTCGAAAAGACTGTTGAATGTGATTCGCCGTATCGTAATATGATGCTGATCAAGCAAAACGCCTGCTGGTGATTATGAAAGATTGTACTTTTTGAAATAATAAAACATTCTGCGATACCGACAAATTTGTAATTCCATAGAGCAAATCATTAACACAAGTTATATTGCAGAAACTGATGGCATTTATCATTCATCATCATTTATCATCAAGCTTTTTGTTATTAACGCTTCTAGCTTTCCACACGGCTATTTGTAACTTATTGATGATGGGGTTGTAATTTAGTCGCGGTGTTTGGTTGGAGGTGATTAGTGGCTTTATTGGATGTTGATTGCGGCTTTAATTAAAGATTCGGATATTTGGGTTTTGAAGAGACGGGACGCTGACCGGCTAACGTCTTGACAGATGTCAGACAGACTTGCGATAGGAGTATAACAAAGAGTTTTATGGAATGGCTGTTGAACTGAAAGAAGTATTATTATCTGATGAAATAAAATTCTTCATGAAATTATATAACGTCACGGGAAGAGTTAAATCTATAAGCACTATGTTTTAATTTGTAGGATTTGTCTGGCAGCACTGGTTGACGTCGTGTCATTAACTGAAGAAGACATGTGATAATTTATCACTTGAGTGATGGTATAGACCACATACCTGATCAGATAATTATAACCGAAACTGTAAAATAATATCCCTTAAATCTTTTTTCTTAGATTATGCTGTCAATATGAAATTGCCACCGGATCCAGACACTCGTTTTAAACTACATGTTCTTGTATCTGTAAATCACAACGATCTCCTTAACCCTTTACCCAACGTAACGCTTCGAAACCGGTCAGCGCTATTCACAAAATTCACTGTTCAATTTTCATTATTTTTTCATTTTTTTGTCTCAAAAACATAGCTTATGACCGGGTCATAAGCTATGTTTTTGACGCAAAAAATGACAAAAATAAATTAGTTATTGAAGAATTGTGTTTGCAAGTGTCGTCTGTCTTTCGTGTTAGGTAAAGGGTTAACTTCATTATTTTGAATGAATATCATTGAAAATTTGGTAATGGGAGGACGATACCACATATTCTTACCTGTATTTACTACTTGCTAACCATTTACTGAACAATTTTACGTGTAGAAGAATTGTAATTATTTCCCTTATTCGTCAACATACAGTACGTGGAGAGTGGATTGTAACTAAATCACCCGCGGAGTGGAGTTATCACCCAAGCAATAACTTTCAAATTGTGTACATATCGACAAAAAACACAAGCAATGTTTCAGCCAATGGACCTCCGGGTTTAACCCGGAGGTCCATTGGCTGAAACTTTGCTGGTGCTGATTATGCTTTACAACAAATTTGCAATTATTGCTTGGGTGGAATCTCCACTCTGCGGTGATTTAGTGATAATACACTCTCCACGTACGGTATATATTCCTGCTGCAAACTGCTTTACTTTTTTGACCGTGTTTGGAAAGATTTTGTTATGACAGGTTATAGCAATATGCATTTAGGTTAGAACATACAGGATATTAGACAAACAGGGGCGTCGCGAAGATGACAGGTAGTAGGTGTGTAAACCTAATTCGTCACGACTGTGGTCTCCACTGATAGAATATTACATCTACATCGTCAAGCATGCAGTGAGACAGTTGGAACCTGATGAGTTAAGGGGTGTCCTTTTTAACTTTGTTTCCTTACATTGCACATTTGGACCGCAGCCTTCTTACTTCTGGATCAGTCTACGATTGACTTTGAAGAGAGTTATTTGCAGCACCAACCAATACAGACAAGATTCCTTTCTATTTCGTGATGTCCGCTTTATTCGTGAAGTCTTGTTGAAACACATCTCTCTCTGCATCTCACTCCGGAGTACTTAACAACTTGTAAATTTGTTTCATTCATAAAAGACCACTTCCGTTTTATTTATTCGTTCTCCCAAATGGTTTTAAGCGATACTTGTTCAGTGGGAATTAACATCTAGTTTTTAACAATATTGATTTTTCCAGCAGTTGTATTCGCAAACTTCAAACTATATAAAACTCAATATATATAAAAACCCATTGTCATGCACCAGTCACTAATGAAATACTGTGTATACAGGTCTAGCCAGTCTTTGTAAAATACGTGCATTGTAACATATTGAATGTTTTATGGGAAGTTGTGGAGGTTAATTGGACACCTTTACCCTTTATCTAACACAACTACGAGACAATGCAATAGTTTCTCAACTAAATGCATATTCGGGGCATTTGCGAATTCACATGACGGGTCTCGAGTAGAATTTCGTCGATTTTTAAATTTTGGATGGTCCACCTTGAATATTGGAAATATTGTCTGCCTTAACCCCAGTATAGTAGTAGACTAGCTGGCGAACAGACGAATACAGCAATCTAAACAACGGAATATTCCAAAAACGAACTAAAGTTCCATCTTTACACAGAAAAGACACCCACGTTCGAAAATCAATCTGCGCAAAAACAGGCAACAGAATGTCTGTGCTCATCATTACGTTGAGTCGTGTGATAATTTTCATCTGCAAATTATTCCACACAATATTCACTCTCGAAAAAAGAATGCACTCTTTACAGCAGTTGTGCAAAGCCAGACTGCGAAAAGTAGTAAAATCTTCTAAAATGTAGTACTGCCATTCCTCTAATGAAATATGACATTGGTTCCCTGCCCTGACCGTGGTAAATGGACTGTATATGTCAGTTAATGGCTGGAATCGTAAGTCTGTAAACATACAGCCATACGATTCCAACATTGTATTGCAGTTGCTGTTTTCGGAACTTTGTACACCACCTAGTGTTCAAAGTTCAGAAAGATACGTCAGCAATGCTCCTATTATTAGATGAAAATTAATGAAAGTACAGAAAGAAAACAATGTAAGCTTTGATAATTGTACTGCCGCCGTGGACTGGTCAATGTTTCCCTGGACGCAGTAATATTAGATTCCAAACACTAATTATAGGAATAACCATCAAAAACCCGGCGCTTTATTAATTAAAATTTTGCTGTTGATGATTTTCATCACCTGGTGAACGCATGCGTGGACATCACTGCCCACGCGAGGATTATGATTTTGATAAAAAGACAAATTAATAATTTCGTACATTGTTTAGCATACAGAATAGGGGCGGTCCGCTGTGTTTCACAATAACGTGTGTTAAATGATCTCTTTTGTCTGATCCGCTGAGAACCACAATAATCTGCGAATCCCTTTCTCTCTCTCTCTCTCTCTCTCTCTCTCTCTCTCTCTCTCTCTCTCACACACACACACACACACTCTTTCTCTCTCTCTCTCTCTTTTTCTCTCCCCCTCTCTCTCTCTCCATTCAACTCTTTATGATGTGCATATTTTTTTCAGCACCAGCGTCATTTAAATTGTAGCTTCCCCATTCGGGCTCCACACATACACTTGGCTTCATCAGAACGCTGAACAGAAGCAATAATATTCCCGGAGTTCAATTCTTAATTGCAGGAAATTGTCTACCATACAACATCAAAAAGATATAATAAGGAGGTGTCTTACAGGAACTACGTCAGTCTAGCGTACACGCCATCAGTCATCAGTAATTGAACTTGAACAACTGAGAATGCAAAGCTAATTAAACAATACTCTTTTATACGCAAGACTAATCTTGTAATTATATCTACGTATTTCGTGTATTGATTTTCAATCTGTGTTGTATTTGCCTACCGTTGGGTGTCAGGTTGAGATTCAATGTCATTTGTTTTCAAACCAATTTTCAATTGAACAACAGACTGAATTATTGACGACGTACAGCCTGGAGAGGGAAAATGATTTTAACTTTCCAGCTGCTAGATGTTCAATAATTGTTCATACAGAATGGAAAATTCCAGAAAAAGTAACACAAGAAATCAATAAAAAAAACACAATTGTTCCGGGCGTGTTTTCATCAAATTAAGGCGAAGGTGTTACTTAGACTAAAGACATCAAATCTGCTGTCTGGTCAGTAATATACCTAAGTTGTATTCAAGTAGTTACACTCAGAAAAAGATCAATGGAGGTCAACAGTTTACCACATTCAGTTAAGAAGGGTACAATTTCCCCAGTAAAACTCGATAAATTATGCAGTTCTCATGTAAACTGTAATCAAACTAGAGAAACAGAATTTACTGCACCCAGTAAATTCAAGTCTGTGTGAAAAGGGTTAAAGTATCAGGAATAAACTATACAGAAAGAGAATTTATGGAGGCTTATTTTCAGGAGTAAAATATTTTTAAACAAATCAGAAATGGATTTTCGTTAACAGAATTTACAGATATTCATAGTGGAATCAGAACAATTATTTATAAGAAACCAGAAAAGGCATATATGTGACCAGCATTCAAAGGGTTCGATACTCGAATCAGAAATGGACATTTTTGGCTCTGCCCACTAACTTGAGTGATGAAATACGTTCATAAACTTTAAAAATGCGTTAATGTGTAATAAAATTCATTTCCCAGGATTTCTGAATAATACGCACTTGATGACTTTGGTGACCTCTTTCAGGCGGACCCCTAGGTGACCTCCGTGACCTCCGTGACCTTGACCCATATTTTGAATTTCCATCAAGTGTCGACTCATTTGGTGTTAGTTCCAGGTCCATTCATTATACCACGATTGAGATATGAGCATGACCCACTTTCGAAAATGCTGGCTACGCCCACTTTTATAACATAAAAATGCATGTATGGACCTCAGGAATGGTTTGGGTGTCAAAAAATGTGATTTCCAGCAATTATGAAAAATGCATTTAATGACCCCTAGGTGACCTCCTTGACCCTGACCCATATTTTGAATCTCCATCAAGTGTCGACTCATTTGGTGTTAGTCCCAGGTCCATTCATCATACCATGCTTGAGATATGAACGTGACCCACTTTCAAATTTTTTGGCCACGCCCACTTTTTTAACGTAAAAATGCATGTATGAATCTCAGGAATGCTTTGAGAGCAAAAATGTGATTTTCAGCAATTATGAAAAATGCACTTAATGACCTCTAGGTGACCTCCGTGACCTTGACCCATATTTTGAACCTCCATCGAGTGTCGACTCATGTGGTGTTGGTGCCAGGTCATACCACGCTTGAGATATGGGCGTGACCCACTTTCAAAAATTTTGGCCACGCCCACGTTTTTACGTCAAAATCCATGTGTGTACGTCAGGAATACTTTAGGGGGTCAACAAATGTGATTTCCAGCAATTCTGAAAAATGCACTCAATGGCCCCTAGTTGACCTCCGTGACCTTGACCCATATTTTGAACCTCCATCGAGTGTCGACTCATGTGGTGTTGGTCCCACGTCCGTAGGTCATACCATGCTTGAGATATGGGCGTGACCCACTTTCAAAAATTTTTGGACACGTCCACTTTTTTACGTCAAAGTCCATTTAGGGGGTCAAAAAATGTGATTTCCAGCAATTCTGAAAAATTCACTCAATGACCCCTAGTTGACCTCCGTGACCTTGACCCATATTTTGAACCTCCATCGAGTATCGACTCATTTGGTGTTGTTCCCAGGTCCGTAGGTCATACCACGCTTGAGGTATGGGCATGACCCACTTTCAAAATGTTTGGCCACGCCCATTTTTTTACGTCAAAATGCATGTGTGTACGTCAGGAATACTTTAGGGGGCCAAAAAATGTGATTTCCAGCAATTCTGAAAAATGCACTCAATGACCCCAAGGTGACCTCTGTGACGTTGACCCATATTTTGAATCTCCATCAAGTGTCGACTCATTTGGTGTTGGTCCCAGATCCATATGTCATACCAGGCCTGAGATATGGGCGTGATCCACTTTCAAAAATTTTGGCCACGTCCACTTTTTTACATCAAAATGCATGTGTGTACATCAGGAATACTTTAGGGGATCAAAGAATGTGATTTCCAGCAATTCTGAAAAAATGCACTCAATGACCTCTAGGTGTCCTCCGTGACCTTGACCCATATTTTGAGTCTCCATCAATTGTCGACTCGTTTGGTGTTGGCCCCAGGTCCATACGTCATACCATGCCTGAGAAATGGGCGTGACCCACTTTCAAAAATTTTGGCCTCGCCCACTTGTTTACGTCAAAATGCATGTGTGTACGTCAGGAATAGTTTAGGTGTCAAAAAATGTGATTTCCAGCAATTTTGAAAAATGCACTAAGTGACCCCAATTTAACCTCCGTGACCTTGACCCATATTTTGAACCTCCATCGAGTGTCAACTGATTTGGTGTTGGTCCCAAGTCCGTAGATCATACCACGCTTGAGATATGGGCGTGACCCACTTTCAAAAATTTTGGCCACGCCCACGTTTTTACGTCAAAATCCATGTGTGTACGTCAGGAATACTTTAGGGGGTCAACAAATGTGATTTCCAGCAATTCTGAAAAATGCACTCAATGACCTCTGAGTGACCTCTGTGACCTTGACCCATATTTTGAATCTCCATCAAGTGTCGCCTCATTCGGTGCTGATCCCAGGTCCATACGCCATACCATACCTGAGATATGGGCGTGACCCACTTTCAAAATTTTTGGCCACGCCCACTTTTTTTACGTCAAAATGCATGTGTGTATGTCAGGAATACTTTAGGGGATCAAAAAATGTGATTTCCAGCAATTCTGAAAAATGCACTCAATGACCCCAAGTTAACCTTCGTGACCTTGACCCATATTTTGAACCTCCATCGAGTGTCGACTGATTTGGTGTTGGTCCCAAGTCCGTAGATCATACCACGCTTGAGATATGGGCGTGACCCACTTTCAAAAATTTTGGCCACGCCCACGTTTTTACGTCAAAATCCATGTGTGTACGTCAGGAATACTTTAGGGGATCAAAGAATGTGATTTCCAGCAATTCTGAAAAATGCACTCAATGACCCCTAGGTGACCTCCGTGACCTTGACCCATATTTTGAATCTCCATCGAGTGTCGACTCATTTCGTGTTGGTCCCAGGTCCATACGTCATACCACTCCTGAGATATGGGCGTGACACACTTTCAAAACACCCCTACAGACACACCTGAGACCCCAGGAATCTGAAAAACATAGGTGGCCGAGAACTTGTGGCTGTCTATCAGAATGCCAAAAATCAACGAGATAGGGCAATTCGTTTTCAAGTTATCTTGCGGACGAAAAAGTGATGAGAAGACAGAAGAAGAAGAAGAAGAAGAAGAAGAAGAAGAAGAAGAAGAAGACAGAAGAAGAAGAAGAAGAAGAAGAAGAAGAAGAAGAAGAAGAAGAAAAAGAAAAAATAAAGAAAGAAAAGGAAACCGTGCAAAAACAATAGTCTGTGTGTTTCACACAGACTAAATATATGGATCGGCGCCAGTGTATTTAAAACTAATCTGGGTTGTGGTGAATCTGCGTCAGTCTTAATACTGATTCAAAACAAAGCTTTTATAAAGTACACAAGCTGTATTAACAATTGCGGTTAACATTTCATTTCGCCTGACTTTGAAACCAAGGTATTGCATCAAATCAGTTGGCCCCACACGATAAAAAAAAAACTTTTCTGCAATAGTTTCTTTTTCTCATTCAATGTCGGAAACCGAGCTTTGTCGTTGCTAAGCCAAAAAAGCCAAATGAATGTTGCCTGAACCCGTGCGTGAACGCATGTGTCACCGTAACGAACCCGTCCGTTTCACGTTGTTGGGGTGGTTCTTATCAGTTACAGGGGTCAGTGACTTTTCGTCGAAAAGC
Organism: Pictodentalium vernedei; assembly: GCA_031216915.1. Lineage (NCBI taxonomy): Eukaryota > Metazoa > Mollusca > Scaphopoda > Dentaliida > Dentaliidae > Pictodentalium > Pictodentalium vernedei. The sequence goes on from CM062297.1 coordinate 315,454,672, forward strand.
ATGAATGAACAGGAGTTCACCAAAAACAACAATTTTAATACATATATATATAAAAATGAATATGGTAATTTGTGTCTTACATTAAATCCAGTGAATCAGAAAACAAAACGTCAGTCACCCCCTACGCACACAGTTTTTGAGTCACTTGCGGGCATTCTCTGTTGTCGTTGGGTTTTCCTCCTTCTTGCTGGTGTTTGTTCTTTGGTCGCCTCTTCACTTCACTCTTTCACTGCCGTTGCACGGCCACTAACGTCTTGTCACTTCATTGGACGCCTTTGCTCAAACATGTGACGGAATATCACTGTACAATTGCCGTCGCACGGCCACTAACGTATTGCCATTTTACTATATCGCTTTCCCTCTAACAAGTGGCGGAATGTCACTCTACCATTGCCGTAGCACGGCCATTAACGTATTGTCACTTTACTGGACGCTTTTCACTTAAGCAGTCGCCATCAATGGGGTTAAACCCTTCCCTACGTTTATCTCAGAATAGTGTTCATACAGGCAGGCCTACTCTGCCTACGTATGTCTTGCCTTCTGCAACAGGTATGCCGTCTTCCTAAATACTAATAGATCCCTGAGCTCGCACTTTCTATTTCTGATCCTACACTCAGATATGGCCACCGACTTTGTCCGCGACTGCCCCTATTCTAAATATGAGTTCTGTAGCTCCCCTACATTACAACGTGCCTATACTTTCGCACCGATGAGGCACCTCCTTTAACCTATAGCATGGGACATCCCCATATCCTCGCCGAAACACACAGTCTTACAAACCTTCAGACTGGTATGAAATTTTCGAGAAATCACTCAATTTTAATTTTGATAGATAGAACATTAATTCTCATTTTAATTGCTTCTCTTGAACTTGGCCGTTTAGATCTATCTTAATTTAATATTCGCTTTAAAGTTCCTTTGAAAGTCTCGCCTTTTGGTATATGTTGACATTCGGTGACAGACCATGCACGTTATATGGGTGTGTGTTCAGAATATGTGGGATGTACTGTTTTTACAACAATTACCTATTAACTGGACATAATTACACGGATAATGACTGCAGGAGGACACTGGCTTTCACTACTTTTAATGTTTTATCCAGACCGCCCGTGTGGCGTTCAACAAATGCTCAATAATAGACATTAAATTTCATGCTTAATTAGCAGCGCATGAATTATTGCTGGTTCATCACACAAACGCACATTCTTATACATTTGGCCCGAACGAGAAAGTCAAGCTCGTTCCAGCGAAGGGTCATAACCTATGTTTTTGAGACAAAAAATGAAAAAAAAAATTGCAAGTGTCGTTTACTTTTCATGTTAGGTAAAGGGTTAACTAACCAGAACAGTGCTGCCGTTGTAGATACCAGGAGCAAAAAATACTGTCATATCTGTCCAATCTTATCTCTGCTCCATTAACTGCCAGTTGAGTACAGACTCGTTTTCAATATCCTCATGTTTACGTTCAAATCCTTCAACGGACTTGCACCTAAATATCTCTCTTAACCAGTGTGTGCCAAGACATAAAAGGTTATGGCCATCCAAATCTAACGACCTTACTCAAATTTTGGGAAGCTTGGTTACTGTAGCCGATCGAGCATTTTCTGTTGCAGGTCCGGCTTTGTGAAACAATCTACCTGATCATCTAAGGGATCCACAAAGGTTGTCTTGCTTTCGAAGGGGGCCTGAAAACTCACCTCTTTCAACTGGCATTTTCCGAATCGATAAGGAGTGCATCATCAAGAAGGTAAAAAGGTCAGGGGCCTATAAGCAGTATACCTTACTTACAAACAGTTACTCTCGGGTTCATGTTGACACTAAATGATTTTTTTTTTTGGGGGGGGGGTTCATGTAAACCACGTGAGCACGTATTTGTGGAAACTTCGGCTTTAAACTACGTTATTATTATTATTATTATTATTATTATTATTATTATTATTATTATTATTATTATTATTATTATTAGTTATACGATATGTTGTTGAGGCTAAATGAAAATTAAGGTCATTCAAATAATAAAGAAATATTGTTGTGTATTGGATAAAGGGTTAAAAAGAATTCCCTCAGTCCTATCGTTGAAGCCACTCACACAGCTACGTGCTCCCTTTTAGTACTCCATCAATTATACAACTCTCAAATGGTCCGTATCTTCGCCACTTTCCACGTTTCGTCTGCCTGAATGTTGAAGACAAACTGTTGTCCAATGTACCCCGAATATTTTTGTCTCCACCTCATTGGTCGCCTAGCGCGCCCTACCTCTGAAATAACCATTCCCACATCTTCCCTTGATATGATACTCGAATCCAGGTTTGTACTACGTCAAGGGTCAACATAAAGAGATTAGGTACTATTTCTGATGAAACTACATTGAAAAAAGTAATAATGCGCGCAGTCAATCAGCTGCCAGCCAGTGCATCAAAAAGTAATTAAAATGCTGTTTCATGTGAAGTAAATGTTAAAATAATACCGCCATAACTATTAACTTGATTAACGTCTGTCAGAATCTTCCAAGATTAACCTTCGTTTTCCTTTTGCAACAGAACCGGTATCACAGCGGTCCCCGAACCTGGGTAACTACACAGCATTGACTCTAGAAAAACGTCTATTACAGGGGCGGCGATACAACACAGTAGCCGTGGACTGGTCGCAATCCATGTGTGGGCAGTGATGTCCACGCATGCGTTTACCTGGTAATAAAAATCATCATTAGAAAAATTTTAATTAATGAAGCACCGGGGCTTCATTAATTAAATTTTTGATGATTATTTCTATAATTAGTGTTTGGCATTCAATATTATTGCATCAGTGGAAATATTGCCCACCCGTGGAAAGTGGTCAGTCCACGGCGGTCGCACTCTATCAGGGCCGACGGCCTCTCCAAAGCCATATCAGAATATTTGCAGGATCATCGGAAAATTGTTATACCTGTAAGTCTTGGTGGATATGCATGATGTTGAAACGGACGGAGATGACCGTCAGTTGCTTCTCAGAATCACTATGATAGTGCCAAAATAGGTGTGGTTTCCATCACATGCCAGAAAAATAGGGTAGGTACGTCATGTTTTACAATTTTCAGCACAAATTTGTGTCCGTCACATGCCAGAAAAATAGGGTCGGTAGGTAGGTGATGTATTTTCATGTTTTTGTGTAAATGTTTCTAGCACAAATTTGTTTTCATATAAGGTTGTATGTTCCCATCCATAAAAATGCTGCATGTTTGATATGGAAGGGAAATAAACAAAATGATATTGTTATGAAGGCGTGGATTTATGAAATTATGCCAAAAACCCATTCCTGCAAGTGCTGAAACTTTTTTAACTGAGACATCAATAAAAAATTAGGATCGCGCCTTAAAAAAAAGGGGTGGCGGGGGGGGGGGGGGGGGTAGGTAGGGTGATTGGAAACAAGTCTTTTTATTGGCTATTCCTTTTCTTCATTTTCAATAAAAATCTTGGTTTGATGTGAAAACATCATCGGTGAAATTTCCGATAGAAATTAGCGATGCAATGTTGTGTATCAATAATTTATGTCGGACATTGTATGGTCTCCCTTTGCCATCTGAAAAAGGCTCTCCACGTCACTGATTTAACAAATTCTTGTTCAGCAAAGGGTAAAGGCAATATATTCAGTGTTGACTCTGGAAGCAGCGTAATTGCATACCAGTTTATAGACTCAGAGGGGGCAACTGGTGTATCAAAGGATCATGTAAAAAGCTTGTGTTGAAAATAAATAAACTGTTTGGTCTTTGTCCAACTTATAGTTTCTTCTCACATTAAAATACCACAATATTGTTATAAACTTGTTGCCAGGCTAGAATTAGTAGAATTAAAGGGATGTTTGGCATTACGTGTGCACTAAATATGCATTTGTACTGTAAACTAATTCATCAAAGACACGATAAACGCGTGAAGAATAAATGCTATGCATTCATTTGATTTGAAACCCTCCAGTACTCTTTTTTCGTGATGAGGTTATGTTTTTGCTATTCGCGTTTCTCTTTCTCGCATGAACAGTAGCGCGTTACAGTACACTCGTCGTGGAGTGGTTGTAATCAACGTGTGGGCAGTGATGTACATGCATGCGTTGACCATGTCATAAAAATCATCATCTGCAACATTGCCGTAATTCGTTTTTAACCCTTTACCTAACCTGAAAAGCAGACGACACTTGCAAACATAATTCTTGAATAACTAACTTTTTTCATTTTTGTCTCAAAAACATAGGTTATGACCCCTCGTTGGAACGAGCTCGACGAGCTCGTTCCAACGAGGGGTCATAACCTATGTTTTTGAGACAAAAAATGACAAAAATAATGAAAATTAATTGGCGATTTTTGAGAATAGCGCTGGCCGGTTTCGGCCGTTACGTTAGGTAAAGGGTTAACATATAAACCAGTTGTGTCAGTTTATTACTGACTGCTGCTTATTCTTACCATTACCAGACAGGTTATCAGACCGTTTTGTGTCCATTTGGGCTTCCCTTATTTCCTCACCTCTTTCCCCGTTCAATTTCATTCCTTTTTATACTCCTTCACTTCATTAAGCATAGATTAATCGACTACTTGCTAACACTTACTGCCAAATCTCGTAATTTCTCGAGTAACTTGAAGATCCAGGGGAGATGACCCAAATAAGCAATTTGCTTACCGTCGGATCATCTCATCTACTTTTTTCTAATTTTGAAGCCCATGTTCCACATACTGCAGTATACTACTTATTGTATTTGCACCTCTTGTATTATATACTACTCAAAGTTTGCTAAGCACCAAGTACATCCAACTACCTGTTTTACGTTTCAGTTGAAATATTGTAAAGAAAAGTGTATATATTTTTTATTTAATTATATCTTTAATGATTTAAGTACAGAAATTAAGATTTTATTTGTGTTTGACATTATTTTTTAGCCTTTGAATACGATAACCATGGAAATGGATATTATTGGTAAAAGAGGAAATTTCTCAATATGCCAAAAAGTTGACGGAGCGAACTGGTATGGGTTCGATATCGAGTATGAGACCCATTACTGTTAATTACAGCTTGGCAACGCCTTCTCATGCTCCAAATCAGGTTCCTGGTGGTCCTTTGTGGGGTGTTGTTCCATTCTTGGACCAGCATGGCATCAAACGCCTGGACACTTCTTGGCTGAAATTGATGGGCTGAAATTGCAAGCTGCAACTCATTCCCGGCATGCATGTTCGATTGGATTGAGGTCAGGGGATCTTGCTGGCCAGTCCATACGCTCAATCCCCCCCCCCCCTTGTCGGTACTCCCCGACAGCATGGGCAACATGAGGACGTGCATTATCGTCCATCAAAATGAATCTATCGCCCACTGAACCTGCATACAATCTGACGTGGATATCCAGGATCTCACAAATATACCCTTGTGCAGTCAATGTACCACGTTCAAGGACACAGAGCTCTGTACGTCAATCCCAGCTGATGCCGCCCAGTCTATGATTGGCCCTCCACCATAGCGGTCATGCTCTGCAATGTTGGCTGCGTGGAATCGCTCTCCTGGTCTTCTCCATACCCTGGAACGCCTATCTGTGTGGTCTAGGCAATACCTTGACCCACCTGTAAAAAGCTCAGGTCGCCAATCTTCTCTGGTCCCTCCAACGTGGTCCATGGCCCATTCATAACGTGCCTGGTGGTGGTTCTGGGACAGCGGAATGCAAATACATGGTCTTCTCGATCGGAGACCACCTTCGTGCAACCTTGCCCGGATAGTCTGCGTCGAACCATTTACCCCGGATGCATTCTGAAGGTCACCGCGAAGCTGGGTTGCTGTGGCAAAGCGGTTCCTACGGGCCTGAATGATCCAAAACCGGTCTTCAGCTGCAGATGTTGCTCTGTCTCTGCCACCACCATGTCGTCTTACTTGTGTGCCATACTGCGGAAATCTTGCCCAGGCTCTGGTGGTCACCGTATGGTGCACACCAAGGGCTTCACAAACCTGACGATGGGTAGCCCCTTGCTCCACCATCCCTACAGCCCGCCACATTTCTGCTTCAGACAAATGTCTTCTTACATTTGCATTTGCCATATTCAATCATTAAATCACAAGGGTTTGTGTTGAAATGAAGATTGAATACCCTACACATGTCATGTACATGTAGACAATACACGAAAACATCATGAAAGTCAAGGGGTACAAGCTTTCCATGACTGTCACGAAAAGTCTGCCTGTCAAGAGAGCTAATGTAAACACTGGGAACCATCTCAATACATTCCTCAATCATATCCACCAAAAATATCTCAAATTTGTCACAAGCAAATTTTAAAATGATGTGTCAAATATTTGGTGCTTAGCAAACTTTGAGAAGTATATATAATTCATGTATGTATGTTTCAACTATCTTCCTTAATAAATATTGTTTAAACGAAAAATTTTATGAATGAAGCACCGGGTTGTACTTTTTTAATAATTGTTGATAATTAATCCTTTTATTAGTGTTTGGAATCTAATATTATTGATTAGTGACCAATCCACGGCGGCCGTACTGTATGTTTTGAACACTTTGATCCGTGGTGTCTTATGTGCCCGATAATACACGAGACCAGGGGTATTCGGTAGGATAACGGCCGCGGTCTTCGCCCTTGATCATTATATATGATCGAATATCCTGGACCAAGAGTATTATCTGACTTAAAACCCGCTTTACATTAAATTATTGTTTTAACGAGAAAAAAACTGAAATATTTTTATCACATCGGGAAGAACAAAAATTGAAAATGTGAACAGTTTTTGATCGATGAGTTATCGCTTCGGTATTATTTAAGATAATGCCCGTTTATTCTTTTAATAATCCCCGAGAATTCTCAACCCTTTGAACCCTGGTTGTATCTTCCACACCAGTTCAGTGTCACCAACTGGAAGAATCTATATTCGTTACTTGAACGAAGACCAATCAATATTTTCAATGTGCTGCCTTGGGGCTGCACTTTGAAAATCTTGATTGGTCTACCACACAAATTCACAGAGCAACTATCAACTTAATGAAATCATGGTATATCACGATTGTGGAACGGAAATGCGGTCTTCCAGTTTCAAAGGGTTAAAACGAATGCTCACTTGTTGTTTCATAAAACAGCAAAGGTGAAACAACTTGTCCGGTAGCCGAAGGGTTCGGCCCGAAAAAAATTAGTAACAAGCTAGTTTTGGTGCTATTCGAGGCAGAAGGACCTCTGGAACTACATATCCAAACTCCGCTAAAATTCGCATCGGGAAATTATTTTATAGTCCTTTGAATTTGGGTAATGTCTGACGTATGTCGTACAGCTCGCCCGCTTCAACCTAATTCTGGAGATCCCATAATGTATCTCACGTGAGATCATATCGCGTTGAATTGTGGGTGCCACGTGTGTTGTAATGGTATATGAGGAGAAATGTTCTGGCTCTATTGCCATGGTGATGTGTGATGTCAGTGCTGATGCGCGACGCGTGTTGTTAGGGTAATACGTGTTTTCGTCGCTCATTTTCTTTGATGAAGACGGCCATTTTGGTCTCTTTGGTAGAACGTTATTAGTATGACCTTGGTGGGCTAGGATGAAGTATGGATGTATTGGGATGGTTTGTTCGAATGGAAGCGAGCATATCTAATTACCAACAACGACGCGACCAACTACCATAGATTATCCAAATAGACTTTTCGAGACTGCCATCTTGCGTAGAACACAGTACTATAGGGTCATTAACCCTTTACCCAACGCAGACGATATCAAAATTTATTATTTTAAAAACAATTTTTTGAAATTTTTCAAAAAAATTCAACAAAACCATATCATGTGACCCCTCGTTGGAACGAGCTCGACGAGCTCGTTCCAACGAGGGGTCACATGATATTGTTTTGTAGAACTTTTTTGAAAAATAATATTTTTTCAACTACTGAATTTGCATATTACGCGGGCGGATGCGGGCGATTCGTTGGGTAAAGGGTTAAAACGTAGTGTATGGTCGTTTGCTTGGCCCAAAATGCACTCCCGTGCAGAAAATATCAAATTGTGGAGTATAATTGGTGCTTTGTTACTACTTTTAGCATAAGTATTTCTATAATTAGTGTTCGAAATCTAATTCTAGGCTTCCGTGGAAATATTGCCTACCCGTGGCAAGTGACCAGTACACGACGGCCGTACTGTCTTGTAACTGAAATAGCGCTTGTGCAAGTTAGAGTGAACTTCTTGTTTGTTTGTTTGTTTGGTTGGTTGGTTATTAGGGTTTAGGGACATTTTCAATAGCCAGGGTCATACCACGTCGTAGAGTTTTACGGGCGGAGGAGGTCAGAATGCCCCCAGCGATCAACCGAACAGTGGAACGTAGCTGTCAAACTCACAAAATTACGAACCCGGTACATGCCAAGTTAGCGGCGTTCGAGGTCAAGTACACCATCGGCTTGCAGTAAATCTTAGTCTACTGCGCCACCGCCCCCTCCCTCCCCCCCCCCCCCCCCCACGTGGGCAATCGGGAATAAGTGTCTTGCACAAAGATGCAGCGGAGATGATGCGTGTCCTTGTGGGGCGGGGGAGCGGGGGAGGGAGGGATTGGTCGTAACACGGCCATTACCAATGCAAAAACACGTTAGGGGGTAATGGTGCATGAGATGGTCTAAAAAATTGTTTACTTGTTTTTCTGTTGTGGTTTTCTTGGTGGGAGGGTAGCCCCTTACCCAATGTATTCTATGCCCCAAATCCAGAGGAAACACGCTCTCTCTCTCTCTCCCTCTCTCTCTCTCTCTCTCTCTCTCTCTCTCTCTCTCTCTCTCTCTCTCTCTCTCCTCTCTCTCTCGCTCTCTCTCTCTATGCCTCTCTCTCTCTCTCTCTCTCTCTCTCTCTCTCTCTCTCTCTGTCTCTCTCTGCCTCTCTCTGTCTCTCTGTCTCTCTCTGTCTCTCTCTCTCTCTCCCTCTCTCTCTCTCTCTCTCTCTCTCTCTCTCTCGCTCTCTCTCTCTCTCTCTCTCTCTCTCTCTCTCTCTCTCTCTCTCCGGATAGTGTCTATGCTGTTCTATGTAGTTCTGCATGTATGTTGTTTTGTGCAGTTCTGTTTGGTAATGTAACAAATCTGTCCGAAAGTAATTGGCAAACAAAAATAATGGCATATTATACATGATGTCTATATTATCAAGATGAGAATAAAAAGGTTTGTACTGGGCGACACACACATCCTATGCCTGTCGGACAGTTTTACGGGTGGAGGAAGTCGGAGTACCCGGAGGGACGTACCGAGCACCCCCGAGCAACTGTCACACTTACCAACGTACTAACTCCACACAAGCAGGGTTAGCATTGGTTGGAGACAGGGACACCGTCGATGTGCATTCCGTCGCAGAACCACGGAGCGGCAATCTGAGGTATCTGCACGTCTGCTGGTACTTTTCAGAATATAATATTTGGCGTCCGGGGATGTGTATATTTGGTTATGGGCACGTATAATACACGCGTGTGACTCAGATATGACATATTACCGGTTATGTGGGGACAATTTTTTTACAGTGAAATTTTGATTTTTCAGCCGTCCAGCAAAGCTTCAAAAATTATTAAGAAAATTAATTTTTGCTTTAATCAAATCAAATTTTCTCATGAGGATTTAGTACATTTTTAGAACTCTTTGAAGTTACCCCCATCAGTCTTTTCTAACAAATTAGTAAGGCGATGTACTAGGAAAAAAAGTGACAATTTTAAACATAAATAGAACCATTAAAAACTAATTTTAACAAAAAGCATTTCATACCATTTTAAAGAGTACGTTATGAAATATTTGATCAAAGGTTCGTCTATTATGTTAAAAAAATTAAATTTCTCGCAAATGAAAATTTTTCGTTTTTCTCTCGTAGACCGCTATAGTAATTTAGATTGTCATCTTCACTACTGTTTACACGCATGCGCATTCAGGGGAGTAGAAATAGTTCAATATGTGTACTCAACTATTTCTACTCATGTAGTAAGGGCCAGAATTTCGAGTTATCTCTCGTGATTTTTCAAGCTTCAAAGCTCACACGATCATATTTTACATGTAATTGTCGCCGCAGCGCCAGAGGCCCAAACCGTCCTCCACAATAGTTCCCTGTTAACTTTTGTATCTTCATATTAGATGTTTTTCTCAATTTTGTTCCTACGGAATAATATATACTATGATGTGGGAACAAAATAGATTATAATGTATGATTAAATACACAAAATAATAAGAATTTGAATTTAGCAAATAACTCATGTTTTTGCCCTTCTTTCTGGACGAAAGTCTTTCAACTTAATAAGTTGTGTCCAAAACTAATTTCAGAAGTGGTGGACATTTTCATTCTAATTTCATCTTATTGATCTAAACACACATCCAAACTGTAAGCATCACACTCTATTCTCCAGACGTTGCAAATTAACCGTGCTGGCTGACACTAAGGAAGGAGAGGTATTGTCTGTCGCAAGGTCACAAAGATAGAAGAAAAACACCACATTTCAACTTTAAATGGAATCATTAAAACAATAAAATATCCAAAATATGCTTATAGAACAAGGAAAATTCATTTTTGCTTTAATGAAATCTATGTCCGTCTAAATTTTCTCATGAGGATTTAGTACATTTTTTAGGACTTTGAAGTTACCCCCATCAGTCTTTTCTAACAAATTAATTAGGCGATGTACTGGGATAAAAAGTGAAAATTTTAAACAAAAATGGAACCATTAAAAACTAATTTTAACAAAAAGTATTTGATACCATTTGAAAGAGCATGTTATGAAATATTTGATCTTATGTCCGTCTATTTTTCGTTTTTCTCTCATAGACCGCTATGGTAATTTAGATCATCATCTTCACTACTGTTTACACGCATGCGCATTCAGGGGAGTAGAAATAGTTCAATATGAATGTTTTTGCTGATAGCAGGGGAGACCATACTGGGGGACACGGAGTGGAAGAGCCAGTTCCACCCCACTTCCAAACCTTGTGGCTAAAAGCGATATTTAGTCCCATCGCTTTCTTGGTTTACGGGGGAAAGGTTAGTACTTGTAACGGTGAGTGTTTGATTGAGTTGTGTGTTTGTTTTGTATGGTGAAGGTACACATGGGTAGGCTAGTTTCCAGTTCGACAACTTCAACATTCATGCATATGTGCTATAATGGTTTCAAAATGTCTCTATAATGCATCTTTGTTCTTCACCATTTTTTTAAATGACAATTCCCAAATTCTCTGTGGGTCGTTTTGGTCGTTACCTCAAACTTTCAAAGTCGTTCAAGAAAGTGATACGGTGGGCGAATAAAAAAAAACATAAAAGGGGACTACCACATCACATGCTTTTGTTACTTCTCTCAGAACGCCATTTGCTCCCTTCACATTTTATTTCGATTCGCCGCGATAGCTGATGGAATGCAGTAATATGATACACTACTGGAAAGAGTCCTTCCAACATTTTATCACACGCCTGTATACCATACGTGTGCCGTAAAGAAATAATTTGCTGCAGCCCTACAATAGAGCCGCCGTGGACTTGTTATTTTCCATGGATGGGCAATATTACCACGGACGCAATAATATTACATTTCAAACACTAATTATAGGACTAATCATCACAAATTTAATTAATGAAGCACCTGTTACTACCCGGTGATTCATTAATTAAAATTTTGCTGATAATTTTTATTACCTGGTAAACGCATTCGAGAGCATCACTACTCACGCGTGGATTACGACCCGTCCACGGCTACTGTACTGCATTGGATATTTTTCCATGCTCTGATAACCACCAGCCCCGAATCAGTAATTTGGTTTGCTGTAACACGGAAGAACGCTCGTTTTATAAACAATATTGTAAGTTTTCTTGTTTAACCCTTTACCTAACATGAAAAGCAGACGACACTTGCAAAAATAATTCTTGAATAACTAATTTTTTTCATTTTTTGTCTCAAAAACATAGGTTATGACCCCTCGTTGGAACGAGCTCGTTCCAACGAGGGGTCATAACCTATGTTTTTGAGACAAAAAATGAAAAAAATAATGATAATTAATTGGCGATTTTTGAGAATAGCGCTGGCCGGTTTTGGCCGTTACGTTCGGTAAAGAGTTAGAACCCTTTACCCAATGCAAACGATATCAAAATTTATTATTTTAAATATTTTTTTTTAATTTTTCAAAAAATTTCAACAGAACCATATCATGTGAGCCCTCGTTGGAACGAGCACGATGAGCTCGTTCCAACGAGGGGTCACATGATATTGTTTTGTTGAAATTGTTTGAAAAATAATATTTTTTCAACTGATGAATTTGCATATTACGCGGGCCGATGCGGGCGTTTCGTTGGGTAAAGGTCTTCAGAGTTCTTCTGATAATCATTACCCACCAGTGCTATTTGGATGTGTCATCTAATCGATTGCTTGTTCCGATAGCGTGGAGATCGTAAACAGGGCCATGCAAAACTTCGAAATTCGATTGGATTCGAAATCTTTCTGCTGATTCGATTCGCGCTTATTCGTAAATGTTCGAATAATCGAGGTGAACTCAAAATGCAACCATGTACATCCTTCTCTTGAACTATTCCTCTGTCACCAGTTCTCCTGACAGGACACCTGATAATAGAAGAAGAGTTCAAACAGGTCAGGCTCTCGAAACTACCTGGAATTTGTTTCTGAAAAATTACGCTTTTTTATCGATTTGTTCACTCGGACGAGTTGCCTTTGGATACAATACTTCAGTGGAGACTGGCAAAATATATGGTTGTAAGAAGGTGAAATATCTGCAGCTAGGAGAGCGTTGATATTCGGTTCGAGATGCGATTCGATTTGATTCGAATTCCTCTGTCTGATTCGATCATATATTCTGTTCGACCCGAAATCTGAGATTCACAGGCCATTAGGGTATGAAAATTAAAAGTCTGTATATTCCAAGCCAAAAATTTAAAAAACATTTTTTATACCATGCTTGCCTATTATACTCTTTGTAAAAAGCCTTTGACATAAATTTTACCTTTACACACGAGCCGTGGTGAACATGTGTGTCTGTGGTGAATACGCCAGCAATGGGATTTCAATAGTTGAAATTTACAACTACAGTGGAACTACATCCAAGTTGACTTTTGGCGACCTCGATCTGAATGCAAATTTGTCTAAATTTATCGCTCTTCGCCTCGCGAAAAGTGAACTGAAGGCGGTAATTATTGATTATGTTTTTAAATGAGTTTACCTCATAAGATACCAAAAAGTAACTAAAATGCGTAGTCTCATGTTAATAGAGCATCCATAACTCGAAATAGTACGTTATTATGTTATTAAAATGAAAAAAGCCCCGTGATCTGCGAGTTTCTTTTTCCATTTCGTTTCGGCGATAAAATTGACAGCGGAAGTACCGTCCACCGTTGCTCACGTAAACAAAAACAGATTCTCACGTGTTAATATTGAATACTGTATCATTTAACATTTAAACTTTTAATAATCTGACAATCATGGTATAAATAAAATACACCCAAAGTAGCACGATGTACCAAATATTCACCACTCGTGGTGAACATTTGGTTCACCAAGCTACTATGGGTAAATTCTATATATATGCAAAAGTCAATTACCGCTTTGCGTGCTTCTGTAAAATATAGTATCGCCGTACTCGTAAACATATGCCAGCATGACCATTGATGTGCACTCAAACGCTAGACGCTACTTACAGGAAAGACGTTATATGCTCAATTCAGACTGATGAATGTAAATCGCTAATCCTAGAGAAGGTCATGAGGTCATTAAGTGTGAGTACACGCAATCCTTTGAAAGAAGGAAACGCATGTCGTTCGGTTCCCCGCCTGTAAATGTCATGCAAACCACAGAAATCCATTTTTATAACATTAACAAACCATCGACTATCTCTCCTTCAGGCTTTACTAAGATTACTTTGCGTTTATAATTACAGTGTGGTGAAGAGTGTTGTTTTTCCAGATCCAGGAGGATCCAAGAGACCTGTGTATCCATTTAAGTCCAGTTGAAGAGATACAGACTGTTAAATCTATGTTTTCGTGTCATAAATCGTGTAAAGGCCAAATTGTCGACCAAGCTTACAAGGACATAAACTCAGCCATGAATGTTTTATCACTGACATAACAAATTCTCCTTTTTGTACAGCACAGTCGCCCTGGACTGCCCACTTTCCACGGGTGGGCAATATTTCCACGGATGCAATAATATTAGATCACAAACACTAATTATAGCAATAATCATCAAAAATTTAATTAACGGGTAAATTTTTCACGTTTTTACGCCAGTTTATGTTTTCACAACCCATCTAATTTTGTAAACTCATACTTCAAAAACGGCTAAAGATACCCCTTTAGAACCTAAACACATAGCGCAAGGGACATTTGGAATGATGTATAAGAATAAACTGAACGCTATGGCGTCAAATCTGAACGAGGTGCAAAAAACGTACAAATTAAATTCAACTTTAGAATGTTTAACATATGACCTTTTGGCATCCACCGTCCCAAACACAAGGTTGAAACGAAATTGAAAATCCGACGTCAGATACCAGAGATATGACGTAAATAAGATCCAGATAGACAATTCCTCCCAAACTACTATAGCATTTAATTTATGTTACACATGGCTGGAGAAATACTTGAAGGCACATACTGCTAATTTTTATCATCAATTCCGTAAAATTACCGAAATCCAAATTAAATTTCACTTCACGGACTTGAATTCTTAAGAGGTTTTAGTACCCGTGGGCTTGAATAGAGAGGTGAAAAACCTTTGAAAATACGACTTCAAACACCGAGATATGACGTTAATGCCATCGGCCCTATTATTTCATCATTTAAGGCATTTTAGACAGATTGCATTAAATACACAGAACGGCACGCATGTGTGAATGGGTTAGTTGATATGGCACGAATGCCAGCACGGAGGGATAGAACGAGAGGCCACAGGCCTCTCGTTTTATCCTTCCGTGATGGCACAAGTGGTTTTTCACTTCTCTATTCAAGCCCACGGGTACTAAAACCTCATGTGACTACTATAAAAAACACATGATGGCACATAGAAAACATTGGAACTCAGGGGACGATTTTTTGCTATCGCTAGCGATTCAAAATTTAAAATGCGGTGCACGATTTGTAGAAAAATTCCAGTAAAATTTCGCTTCTATTTAAAAATAGTTCGTCAATTATTTTCGTTCCGCACATGTGTGCGAAACAGATTTTCATTTTCCGCATGGTTTAGTGTTGCTGTAGATAGGGATTTCATAGAACAGGCGTGTAATAAAAACGCTATCTTGGGGTTCACGTAGCTCGGTTTTTATACACGACACAGCTATTAAACTTCACATACTGTTTTCTGGTTATTTGACCTTGTTCACTGTTTTGTTTTCATTTCGAATTTATGCCGCCGATGTCACCGATGCCAATTTTAGGAGTTTTTTTGTTTCCATATTTTTTGTTTTCAACCTCATTTTTAGACCCAGTTTTCGAAATTTGGAACTGTAATCTCAACAAGAAACATATCTAAAATGTATCGCCGTCCTATGAAATTCTCAACCGTTATACACGAACGCTGAGGTGACGCCATAGGGGTCGTATGGTCAAAAGATAAATGACATTGGATTTTACTGAAATTTTAGAATGTTGTTAGTATTTATTTAATCTCATTTGTTTTACAAGGATTGGCAAACTAGTTATGCAACTTATATTAACACCTCTACTTGGTCCAATGGCGCAGGTGTGTTGGATGACCTTCGTAGCGTTAAATTCGTGGCCTCGCTCTTCTCGAAAACTGTTTGTGTGCCGTAGAGCTCCCAAAATTAAGAGATAACTGTTTTTGTTTTTAGCTTTGGCTCCATTGTGACGTCTTCACGTCACTTCTAAATTTAGCTTATTTTGACATCATCCATTAAAAATGAGCGACGCGCTATGCTTTAATGAGCCGCTTAGTACGTTAAGACTATGCAAAAATATATAATAGACTCAAACGAGTTTGTAAAAAGCATACTACGAACAGGCTCTTGACCAAAATAAACATGATATGAAAAGAACATGGGGTCTTGTAAGAGAACTCATACAAAGAAGTAATCTTTACCTAGCCAGTGTAGGGCATTTGTTCATGGCGACGCCACGATTGACGACCCAACTATGATTGCCGAATATTTTAACAAATTTTTTGCAGGCATTGGACAATCGGTAATTCCCGAAATTTCCCCGTTGTCAAAGACACATTTTAAGGATTAACTTAAAAGTACTTATACGAATAATTTTTTGTCTCTCCAACAGATGAATTCGAACTTATAAATATAACAAACGCAATGAAGAATAAGACCAGTACCGACTTCCTCGGAATTTATTCGCGTCTTTTGAAGGAGACAATATTATTTATCGCCTCGCCCTTAACCCACATAATCAACTTATCCTTTTCAACTGGCAGGTTTCCAGATCGAATAAGAAGTCAAAAGTGATTCCCATCCATAAAAAGGGGGCTTTAGATAACTTTAACAATATAAACCAATAAGCATAATACCCACATTTTCCAAGTTGATGGAAAAAGTAATGTGTAAGCGACTAACATCGTTTTTACACGAATATAATATACTGAATCAGAACCAGTCCGGCTTCCGCCAAGGACATTCCACAGTACATCCATTACTACATCTGCTTAGATTAATAACAGAAAACAACGATAAAATAACCAGGGGCTCCACGTTATCGATTTTTGTTGACCTATCCAAAGCCTTTGATACAATAAGTCATGATATTTTACTCTCAAAACTTGAACATTACGGTATTAGGGGGGTGCCACTGTCCTGGTTTAGAAGTTATTTGACAAACAGGAAGCAATATGTCGAATTTAACGAGACGTCTTCCGGAGAAGCCTCCATATCATGTCGTGTCCCGCAGGGATCAGTGCTAGGGCCCATCTTGTTTTTAATTTATGTTAACGATATCGATAAAGCTACATCTTCGAAAACCCTATCATTTGCCGACGACAGAACACTAGTTAGCAGTGTAGCTGAGATGACAACTCTACAGACACAGGCAAATCTAGACTTGGATAATTTATACAAATGGTGTTGTGCTAACCGACTAAAAATAAATATCGATAAGAGTAGTTACATGCTTTTGCATCCCCCTAAAAATGAACACAAAGCAAGTAAAATACAATTACAAATTAATGGCTTGCCACTTGAAAGATTAGGGAATCGCGAACCTAAAAAGTATTTTCTTTCCCGGGTATAAATATTGACGAAAACTTGAAATTCACTAACCACATTGACTCACTGTGCTGTAAGCTGTCATACGTTATATACTGCATGAACAAATTAAAACGAACGGTCTCTAAATATGCGCTCAAGTCCATATATTCATCCCTTATTCACAGTTACTTGATTTATGGCATACAGTTCTGAGGGCATGCAGCAACTGATCGTCTCTTCAAGCTGCAGAAGCGGGCAATTAGACTTGTGTGTAATAAAAAATATAACAGCCATACGGACCCCCTCTTTAAGAAAGAACGTATCCTTAAATTGAAATATTTCCACAAACTATACGTATCAATATTCATTCGCGATTGGTACTTCAAAAGACTTCCAGAGTCGTTCAATGACTATTTTACAAAGTCCGAGAGTGGTACAAGACAGCACGGCGAACTAACATGTGAAGTGCCCCAAACCACTTCCAGCGAGCTTCCGGCCTTTTCGTTTGTACGGATATGATTCCAAATTGATAATGACATTAAAAAAAATCCCAAGTAGAGCGTCTTTTAAAAAACATCTTATCGATAATATTCTCGGACACTACCTCGAGGATGTCCATTGCAATCACGCTAAATGCTCAGATTGTGTAAAAGAAAACCACCCAAAAATTGTCTTGTACTGACTTGCCTACATGTGCTAGAAGGTACACAGGAAATTCAGAACATGACAGATCAGTATAAATAAATAAGGCCCACGTGGAATAAGGATTTGCTCCTTGGATCTATTTTTTCAACATGAGTCCCACTGCATTGTATATGTTTAGACCTGGACCATGGGCAATGTCTTTCCTTTCTGGAAATGCTGTAAATACGTTGAGCTATGTTTATTGTGAGTTTATTATTCAGATTAAGTGGTGGATGACAGGTAGACAGTCTAAAAGACTATGCCATCTCTCTGCAGTATACTCATAATTTCTATTATTTTGTACACTATTTGTAAAATTCCATGTTTTTGTATATTGCAAAATAAAAGAATCAATCAATCAATCAAAGGCGATAGACGCCACGTTGTTGGGACATTCGGCGTTGGTCGTGTTTCGTTAGATCACTTCTGGAAATTCGCTTTGCGGTTTCAAAACCATCTAATTAGATTTGAATCCTTAGAATAAACATGGCACATAAGGAAATAAAACGACAACGTATTCTTCACAGTCCGGTGATTATAAGAGTGGACGGGGAATTGCGCTATATGTTTAGTTTCTCTATCCGCCTTCGTCCCCGCAACACAATAGAATCTCACTTGTCCAAAAATATTGAATTAAACGTTTCTTTTTTTTCGTTTCTACTTGCTTTAATTGTGACTTCGCAATATTGTTTTTATGCAATTTTGGTCCACTGGTGAAAATGATTCGCGACCGAATCGGGATTTGATCCAGATAGACACCACTTTTGTGTTCACAGCACTGTGTGTTATCAACGGGAGTAAATAAAATCATATCTAAATTAGTGCAATGTTCTTTTTCATCTCAGTAGGGTATATCAGGGGATTCCGGCGCATTTCTATCATGCTGCGCTGGAAAGTTAGGTGCGCTGGAAAATTGAGTTA
The DNA here is from genome assembly GCA_031216915.1 of Pictodentalium vernedei. NCBI lineage: Eukaryota > Metazoa > Mollusca > Scaphopoda > Dentaliida > Dentaliidae > Pictodentalium > Pictodentalium vernedei. The sequence continues at coordinate 315,473,412 of CM062297.1, forward strand.
TTTTTAGAAAAACTTCCAATTTCTTTTGTAAAAAAGTTGATTTTCTTGGAAAATATTGGGTTTTCCCAAAAACTAATTCAATTTTTGGCCGAAAACCTTGTTTTTTTCCGGAAAATGTTAAAAATTTGAACATTTCTGGCTCACTTTCGACGGAATTTATTAAAAATGTCTAAAACTTCACCGATTTGAAAAATTCACTTTACATAAAGTTAACACCGACTTTCTTCTGAAAAAATTCACTTTTTTAACACGGACTCGCCATTTGAGGTGAATTTTTTTGAAATTCCTTTTGAATAGATTTGCAAGATTGTGACCGGAAGCAAGATTAGCACTGAGATTCCCATTGGCAAAAATTCCCCAAAAACATGACTCTTTTTTACGGGCGTAGATTGAAAATGCGCGATCGAACGTTGATTCCCATGGGGAAAAAAGAGTCCGATTCGACCGGTGAATTTATAAGGTGCGCTGGAACCCACCAGTGATAAATGTGGGTTTTTTGTTATAGAGGGAGAGAGAGAGATCGCTCGTTCGAGTCTAAAAATAGAATTAGCTCTATGGCGCGATCTGGAATGGATGGATGGATGGATGGATGGATCGTGATTGAAAATGTGTATGTATATTATGACTTATGAGATAATTTCTGTGAGGTGGGGTCACGACTAGTACCAAAAACATCATATTTTTGTGAAGCTTGGGCATGAGGTGTATCTTTTTGAAAGATTATTCAAGGAGATTACGAAAATTATATTTTCCATCCTAGTGTGGGGTGGGGTCACGACCAGAGGCGAAAAACATCTTCCTTTCCATAAAGCTAGTCATGTGATCTATCAAATTAAAGGTATCGACAAGTAGATTACGAAAATTATATCTTCAATCCTAGCCGTGGGGTGGGGTCACGACCACAACCGAAAAACATCTTCCTTTCCATAAAGATAGTCATGTGACCTATCAAATTAAAGGTATCGACGAGTAGATTACGAAAATTATATTTTCAATCCTCGCCGTGGGGTGGGGTCACAACCAGAACCGAAAAACATCTTCCTTTCCATAAAGCTAGTCATGTGATCTATCAAATTAAAGGTATCGACGAGAAGATTGCGAAGATTATATTTTCAACCCTAACTGTGGGGGTGGGGTCACGACCAGAGTCGAAAACATCTTCCTTTTCATTAAGCCAGGTATGTGATGTATCATTTTGAAGGATTATTCAAGGAGATTACGAAAATAATATTTTCAACCCTAACTGTGGGGGTGGGGGTCACGACCATCTGAAAATCAAAATTTCAAGAAGGTAGTCATGTAACCTATCAAATTAAAGGTCTCGATGAGTAGATTACGAAAATTATATCTTCAATCCTCGCCGTGGGGGTGGGGTCACGACCAGAGCCAAAAACATATTCCTTTTCATTAAGTCAGGCATGTGATGTATCATTTTGAAGGGCTCGTCGAGGAGAGTACGCAAATGATTTTTTTTTTTCATTTTACTTGGGGGTGGGGGGTCACGACCATCTGAAAATCAAAATTTCAAGAAGATAGTCATGTGACCTATCAAATTGAAGGTATCGACGAGTAGATTACGAAAATGATATTTTCAACTCTAACGTTGGGGCTAGGGTCTCGACCAGAGCCGAAAAACGTCTTCCTTTTCATTAAGCGACGCATGTGATGTATCAGTTTGAAGGACTCGTTGGGGAGATTACGAAAATCATATTTTTTTTCCTTCCTCTAGTGGTGGGGTATGACCATCTTAAAATCGAAAGTATCAAGAAAGGTAGTTATGTGACATATTAAATTAAAACAACAACTTGAATCTGATGCGTCATTCATTTTGATGTCTCTGTTCAACGCGGAAGTATGCTATTTTTCTCAATGCCTAATCGTGACCACAACACAAAGAGAGATCATTCATATAAATACTCCGGATACTAGAGTTATGAAAAAAATGTCCGACACGTGGTCACCCTGGCTGTTGAAAGTGCCATTATAAATAAATAAATAAATAAATAAATAAATAAATAAATAAATAAATGCTCTGTTAATATTGTCAACTATTCTCAGTATGACTTTCGAGAAACTGTCTCCCCTTTATTTTACTAACATTGTCAGTGAAGTTGTCTGAAGGGTGTGGGGAATTAAATATAGTTCGAAATTTCGAACTATTAAAAAAGAAAATTCACAGTAGTGAATGCATCGTTTCATGAACTACAGGCATTGTACTAAGATGACATATCTATAAATGGATTTTTTACATTCTTTTCCTGATAACTTTAAAGTGTGTCTGTATATTATCGCGTATTTAAACCCATTTTAAAAATGGAAAATAACGTTTTTACACTTGTTTGACGGCCTGTGTGTTTTGTTTTTCAATTTTGCCAACTATGTGCGTGGCGGATTCAGAAGAGGGGACGCACCCTTTATATTTTTGTATTTTACACAAGCACCTAGACAGAGATGACACGGTATTATCTGCGATAACACATGGACAACTCCACTGCCTGAGATAGTCGATGGTCATGTATTGTCACGGATAATACAGTACCCCGTGCTTAGAGCTGTAAGAATTGAATATTTGTCTTGTCAAATATCGGAAGTGCATACATCAACGTGACTTGCGTTAACGATGTTGCTGGCAAACACATTACACAGGGGCGGACTGGGCTAAGGAAAGTTAATGAGAAATGCACCGGGGGGGGGGGGGCACACGCGGAGAAAATTTTGATTTTTCGAATTGAAGGAACCCTGCCTCCTTGCAGCTGAGCGATCAGTTGCACTCAACATAAAACACATTTCCATGGCATATTTACATCATCTTCGTCGCTCATTCGGAACAAATGGCTGCATGGGGGGACTTCGACTTGAAAAGTTTGATTCTTTAAACTGACAGAACACTGTTTCTTTGCATTTGAGTGATCAAATGTAGCCTAGACCACTGGTATATCCAAATGTCTCTATGTGGACTGCACTGGCTGTCCACAAAGAGAGCATTCCGGTATACCGGCAGTCTATGATATCAGATCAATTTCGCCTGTTGGTTATTTTCACCAAATTTCATGCACCCACACGTGTTGGGCTGCGTCGATCTTGGGGCCCCCAAGGGACACCAATGGGGGGTGCACTGGGAATTTTCCCGGTGGACCTTATGGAAGTCCGCCTCTGGCATTACACATTTGACAAAAAATGAGAAGGATGTATATTTGTTGGATGCACAAATAAAGACACCAAAATAATATAATGTAGCTCTTATTTTTTTTATCTCACTCTCATTATTCAAATCAAACATGCTCGTCGTAATAATCAGTTTGTGTTTAATTTTGTTTTGTGTTCAATAACACCCGCCCACATTCTGAAATTACCGATAAAATAACCACGGGCAAGATGCATAAATACGAAATGTCCATAGGGTACAAGGCTCAAAGTGTGTCTGATATTGATAAAGAAAACAGAAATTGTCTTTTTGTACATTCATTTCAGAATCATCTTCAAGGTATCACAGTAGATACAAGTATTGCATTTATATTAACAATTTAATAAAACATGATTCAAGAACACCTGAGACCTTTCTGATTTTCATGCTATCCTTTCTGAATAGAAAAAGAGGAAATACATTTTTTTAAACAATTGGCAACTATTATACAGCAACAAAAATGGAAGTACCGTGATCAGAGGTCGGTGTTTCTATTTTAAATGCAACGTTTTTTCTATCAAAAGAAAATGCCATTCCAATGTGCTCTAATCGAAATCCAGAACAGTTGTACTCAGAGAGTGGGTGTAGACAATGGTGATTGTGCGCCTTTAATCGTGTGCAGGTGGGGAATTGTGGAAACATCGCTGATTTATCTCGTCACGAAAATCTTCTTTTTTTCGATAACGTTATCTCCCCTGAAATTATTAGACGGGCGAGGAAGGTCCAATTAAGAAGCAGATAATTGTTGAGGAAACACCTAAGGCATCAGAAGAAAATAAAACGAAGTTTCCCTTTCTAACTCTTAATAAACGGAAACAACAGACAGCTCTGCGAGCTGTCTGTTGTTTTCGTTTATTAAAAGTTAGAACCCGCCCGTTTAGTTTTTGTTGAGGAGGTTCCTATCCTGAAGGGGTCACTGACGGTGCTTCACTAAAACTAACAATTTTTATGCAAATAAAAAACAAAAGTAACTTGTAACTAACATGAAATCCAATACATGAACAACAAACATCAATCACTCCCCACCCGCACAGTTTTTGAGGCACCTTGCGTGCCCGCGTTCTCTGTTGTCGCCGGTTTCTTCTTAATTGTCGCTGATGTTTGGTCTTCTCATCTCAACGTAGTGTCTCTTGACGCTGGTCGCCTTTTCACGAACATATAACAGAAGTCACTCTATCACTGCCGTCGCACGGCCTATAACGTATTGTCACTTTACTAGACGCCATTACTCCAACACAATATAAAGACTAAAAGTCAAGCCTGTTCAAACTATAAGGATGTATGGTTTTCAGGATAAATATTCAATGTAGTTCCGTATTACGCCAAATTCGTGTGTTTGGTCAGGGTCACTCGAAAGTACGTCAATAATACGGAATTACACATTGTCGGGCGAGTGGTCCGATTCATTGTATTTTTTACTGCCGGGTTTATCAAGTTTGTTTCTGGTATCCCTTAAATGTTCCAGGATACGAATGCGCGTTTCGTTTCCCAGACATATTGTATTTTACATTTGTTTCAGGTCAAAAGGTAAATCACATTTCTGCTTTGGCAGTTGGTTCTGCCTTTTGACTTGATCTGCTGCTTGGTGTTCGAACCTTGGAACCAATTGCTATTGGGTAACCTGGGGCAAATTAGGCAATTGGTGATGTCGCAGGATCGGAAAGGATCGAGAGTGTTCCGTCCACTGATTTGTGGTCGAGGAGGCGGAAACTCTATTTTCGACGGAACTAAAATGTGTAAGTTCGGATTTCTACAGAACGCAAATAGTGGCATGTCCGGAAAAAGCTCACTACAATTGTGTCGGAGAGCTGGAGAATGGGCCAGAGTTTCCTTATTTCATTGAATAAGGTATAACTGTCAGGGTGGTAGATCACGACAAACGGTATTCTATTTTTGTCCTTCTTGGCACAGAGTATGAGCAGAATGTCCCTGTCCCGACCCTTTGCCTTGATGAAGGCTTCCTGAAGTATGCCTTGTGGATGGTGCCTGTCGTTATAATATTGTATCATATTGAGGGCATTTTTTGTCAATGTCGTCCTCATTGGTACATATCCAGTGACACACAGGAGTTGTCCATAGGGTCCGCCGGCCTTACAAGGGTAAGGGTGGTAGGAGTTGAAATCCAAATAACTGTGAGTGTCAGAGGTCAAGGGTCATAAGTTCAACAACAACAACAACACCCCCTCCCCTAAATTTGACCTTTTGATCCGGAGGGATGCAGCCGCCCCAGACGGCTGCATCCACCACGTGACCTCAGGATGACCCGGTTATGCTCTCACTTGACCGGGACATGACACCATCTCGTGGGGGTATAAAAGGGAGCGAGCAGCGGTGACCACTGGCTTTCATGCCACTGAAGAAGAACGCAACAGTTCGAAACTATTTTGGCTCAGCAAACCTCGACTTAGCAACACAATAACCTTTGAACTTGGGCTAACCTCCGTTATATATTATATTTTATTTAACTTGCCTTTACTCTAACAGCAGCTATTTCAAGGGTTGACTACTTCCCTCAAATTTCCTCAATTTATCTTCATAGGAGCAAACACTACTCGGACTACGTATCACTTGCCTTCTATAAAAGGTAATTCCATCTACCTGAAATCCAATATTCGTGAGCTCCCGGAGCTCGTACTCTCTATTCTGATCCTGCACTCATATACCGAAACCGACCTGACCCGCGACTGTACCTACTGTAAATATGAGCTCTGTGGCTCCCTCACCCCTTTCATTACAATGTGCCTATACTTCGCACCTAAGCGTCACTTCCTCTAACCTAATGCATGGGGTATCTCCAGCTTCTCGCCTACGACCCACAGTCTTACACGTCTTGAGACTGGAATGAAATTTTCGAGAATACACCGACTCTTATTCGATCGCAAAGACATTAATACCCAAAGTAATTGCTTCGCTTGAACTTGGCCGCTATAGATCTGTATTAATTTAAAATTCTCTTTCAAATTCTTTTAAGTATCGTACTTTCGCTATACATTGACACTTATGACAATCCACTGTCAGAAAGTGATAATGCCCATACAACACAGGCACTATATGTGCGCTGCTTGTGTTTAGGAGGTTATCGACACAAATATCAATACAATTAGATGACTGATCACCTTGGATGGCCAAATGAGTATCTTTTTTTAAGCTTATCAGGTAAGATCATTCTATTGAGATGCCGCTCCATTAAAGTTATCACGTTTATTGCACTTTCACTGACTTATTACTAATTACATACACAAATGGCTTCCTTGACACATCGGTTTTTCGGGGTCCGTCACATACCTATATTTACACCCTTAGCCTGAGTGAGAAAGATTATAAAAATATATACACTTTTAAACAACAAAATCGTAAATTTAAGCTATCATCTTGACAGCACCCTACCAAGGAACATACTCTCAACTGTCCCAAATAAACCAAGAGGATAGCTTTCACGTACACTCACCCACAGGCTTTTCTCCTACACCTCGCTCTACTATTACCGATATACTCATATTTTCGCACACACAGTCACACACATGCGCATGTCGATGTGCACCACAAATAACCACCCAATACTTAGAATTGGTTCCCCACTGGAGCACATGAGGCTATCCACATCAACTCACATGCACGCTTCAACTGGCACACAATGGCAGGTGGTCCGTTGGTACTCAAGCAGCCAACAATTCCTTCTATACATTTGCTCTCCACAGCAAAATATGATACTACATACATATTTCCCACATAAAGATATTCATGCAACACCTGCGTAAAAAAACATTTTAGCAAGGGGAATCCATCCTGGCCCAAGCTAGCCGATGGACCCCTTGCCGCAACTCCTCTTACTGAAGACTCAAGTAGTCAGAAACCACGTTCTCACTGTCTTTGATTGCCTCAACCGTGAAGTAGTAATTCTGCAGCAGGATGGACAAGCTCATGATCTCTTGCTGCTCTTCACTTTACACTTTTGGATGTAGGAAAGTGGTTCATGTGTAAAATAAACTCCTGACCGTACAAGAAGTTATGAAACTTTGTTTTATGGCGAAACGATAGCTAGGCACTCTTCCTCTGTAACGGAATAATTTCTTTCCCTATGGAGAAGCTTCTTACTGACATATGCCATGGGGAAACGTCCGCCATAGTCTGTCTGTAGCAATCCTGCATTCACGCCAGTGTTGGGTTGCGTCAGTCTGCACTAGGAACAGTTTAGAAAAATCGGGCAGGCAAAGGATGGGCGCCCTGCTCAAAAGGGCCTTCAAGACAATGACTGCCCAGTACTGGTGCGATCCCCGTGTTACGTTGTTGGGCCGTCTCTTCTGCGTGAGGTCCATCAGTGGTGTCGCTATTTCGGTAACATTGGGGTCGAATTTCAAGTAATACCCGGCAAGCCCCAAGAAGTTCCTAACTTGTTGCTTTGTCTGAGGGGGGCTCACGTTGCGCAACTGTGGGTACACACATGTAATCGTCTCCAGTCAGCTATTCATCACTGACGAATGTCCGTTTGACAGCCATGCTATTACACCCGATGTCTCGTAGCACAGGGCTGCCTCTCGCCCCCACATAACATGGATATGCCGCCATCTCTCCTTTTCCCAATCGGGTGGGCGCTTCTCGCACATCCCACTAATTATAGGGATCGTTCCGCTCCCTTCCAACCTAACCTACCCGTCTATGCACCGCCGCCGCAATGGGTTATCTTTAGGCCCGATTGTTTGGCACAACGCGGCCGTCTGTCTCTTCACAGAGGACTGCCTGGCATTATTACCATTTCTCTAGTTTTTGTGGGGACGGGTTTCTCCTCCCATTCTTTGCTGGGCCCCCGTTTGATCTCCCCGACATAGCCTTCCACTAACAGTCCCATCTCAGGTGCCCTTTGTGCCTCCAAATACGGTTCGGCCACCCTAGTGATGATTTTTATTACGTGGTAAACGCAGGCGTAGACATCACTACCCACAGGGACTGTACTGTATATGGAGGTTCGGGGTTTTTCACGAGGGGAAATCAACTTATGACATTTGAGGCACCCTTTGTGCTTTTTGAAGGCTCAACAAGTACCCAGAAAGTTGAGGACTAGCCAAAGCAGAAAGACCTTAGATATATCAGGATGAGAGTTCATGAACCAGTTTTATGGATTTCAGGCATGAATGACTATAAATTGAAATGTTTTAGGAAGAATGGTTGGGGAGAATTCCGCCCACACCAATTCCCTCGTGACTACGTCGCTGCTTTTCCTGGGTCGAAAATATCCCAAAAGGGTTACACGAAGCAAAATGTTAAAGTAAATCTGTAAACAAGTAGTTCTGCTGTTTCTCGTGCAATTTTTTGTAAAATTGCATGTGGGCGGGTGAGTTTTTACATGTATTTTATTTTTTATAATTGTAATTATTTCTTTGACGTCAAAAGTTCATGTTCTTGGTTTGTTTTGTATTATCAGCCTCATAATCTACAGAATAGCATGGATGGTCGTGTATTTCGTCCCTTGAGTGCAAGAAGGCATTGCAAACCCTTGTTACACTGGGGGGGGGGGGGGGGATTTATCATGTTTATTAACATAGGCAAAATAGGCAAAACCATTTATTTTTATTTTTTTAAGTTTGCATTGGTTATAAAAAGAGAGCATGTGGCTGCTAAACGGACTATGCGGGGCGGGGGGGGGGGGGGGGGGCTGCGAAACAGATTTTTAGCCTTTTAGGCTTCACCTAAGGTTCGCTCAAATTTCTTATTTCCTCATTTGCGCCGGAGTGTGAAGTCTCAATAATTACAACTCTATAATCCGATCTTCATGGTTATGAGAAATTATTATGCCTTCAAAAGAATCAGAAATATTAAAAACTCATGTGTTGTTCACCACTTAAGTGAATCATGAATTTGACATCAATCAATTATATTTCCACAAGTTTAGTACTATCATTATCAGTGCTTCTCGACTTCACTGAGTTTCGGCCTCAAGTTCATGAATTTATATTCCATTATACCACTTATCACACACACACAATCATTAATAATCCATTATAACATTAACAGCATAGTGCGGTTATAAACACTGGCGTTTGGTGTTATAGAAACTCCCAAAAGCGACGGCACTGTCTTGTAACAAGTCATTTTCGAATTTGGTGATCTGGAAACTCCCAAAGAGACGTCATTCGTTCGAAATGACGTCACCAAAAGCATGTTTCTGTATTCGACTACATTGTTACAAGATTGATGGCATGTTGCAGTTAACGCTTAACAATGAAAGCTATTTTTTGTTTGGCATAATAAAATAATTGGAACGTTTCTTTTCATGTTCTATCCGTCGATAGAACCTGAGTTTGTGTGACTTCTGAAATAAAACCTGAAGCAGCTCTTCGCTGCTTCAGGTTTTATTTCAGAAGTCACACAAACTCAGGTACTATCGACCGATAGAACATGAACAGAAACGTTCTAATATTATAATAGAGAGTCTAATTTGGGCGGCTACATCTATTCTATGTTTAATGAAATCAACCACGAGAATATGTCATCTTGTGGATAATTACAACCGAGAGATAGTCCAGTTTTGATGAAATATTCATGGCATTGTGATCAACACTAGAGATTTTATTATATTATCATCTGTAATGTATGCACTTTTGTCACAATACTAGGTCACCTATCATTAATGCTAGACTTGATTGCTTTCACGAGGAAATCTGAATTGAATCAAGCAATTTTCCCGGTCCCAGCACCCTCGGAAAAGATTACAAATGGAATTAATCTTTTTGCTAAGACGACCACAGCCGTGTTTACATTATTTATGGCTGGAAGAAGGTACAATATCTACAACTTGAACAGCGTCGAGGGCGCGCGTGAAATACGGGAAAAACTCAATTAAGGGTAATTGGTTCTTGTCCTACGTACTCTATACGATTTGTGTTCTGTATTTATACCAAGATAAAACTTGAATCAAGTGAACGAGGCTGATATTCTTAAAGAAAAATACCAACCTTTGACGGGCAGATAACTTTCTTGCTTGAAACTGTTTTGTGTCGAAGCATTTCAGCCACGCCATAACTTCAGTCAGATGCGTAACTGTGGCAGTGTGTAAAATAATATTTAAAAAAATCTGCATTAGCATTCGGAGTTAACCTGTAGAATAAAATAAATAAAAGTATTTAAATATTAATAATCTGGTAATATTATTTTGTACCTTCTGCGGTAACACAAAAGAAACTATAAAACATTTATTTTTGACTGCCCATTCTCTAAAACAGTTCTACTGAACTGGCTTTCAAAATTAGAGGAATGTTGTAACTTGACTTTTCCCATGACCCCCGAATATATTATTTTACATTCAAACAACCAAACCATGCCTCCAATCATTGATCTCAGTATTCTTTTATTTAAACAGTTTATTCTCTCACGCAGAACAACGGAGTGTACCCCTAATTACTCAAGTTATATTGAACGGCTGAAATATTATAAACAGATCGAATTAATGCCATTATATGTATATTCCGCCAAAAAGAAAACTACCATTCAAGAGAGGTGGAACTCATTAGCTACTGTTGTTTGATCTTGCATTAGTTTTTGAGCAAGTTTAGCCAAAACACCGATGTAAAGTTAATTATAGCAGAGTATTTTTCACGTAACTCTCCTTCCAGACTATCAACGAGACAGTTTCAAACCTCACTTCCATGAGATTGAGTCAGAAATAACGCCTATGACAAACATTCCTGAAGTGACTACTGTTTCAATGAATATGAGTTCTTTTCGTTTTTCATTTACACAATTGTGCATATTCCTGTTGCTTATTTTTCTGTAAATCACCTATGTGAATACACAACTGTATCGATTATCACTGTACATTTCTAATGTAATACTATATCTGAATAAAAAATATAAAAAAAACCCCATATTTTGCACACTGCCACATAACGTCCAGTCAGATGCGTTCTTACATGAAGTTTCTTTGCGTAATCTAGATTCCACGCGTGGTGTACCTAGAACAATTCTCGTTGTCTGTATTGTATCTGGTTACGTTTACTACATGCAGGAATCGTGGTAAAAAGTTGGAAAAATCCAGGGTGGAATCAAAGAAGTTTCGGAAGTGAAACCTCTTTGAACTTTTCTTCTATCATTGGATTTTCATAGCAGGAGAGACGAGACCTTGTGGTAGAAGCCAAGATTTTTTGACTAGTTAATTTGATACCATAAAATATATCATATGATCCACTGAAGGTATCGCTGCTGTAAATATTTGAATTAGAGTTACCCGCCTTGAAATGTTGTAATTTCTAAAAATAAGCAGCTTTAGGAAAATATATTGTTTAAATAAACATATGAAACATTCTAATGACATCTTGCGTTATTGTTGAATATTCCAGATAAATAAAGAGGGTGATTTGATGATTTTCGACCTAAAAGATACAATTGACTTTTGGTGTGGTTTTGTTGAGACATCCCAGAAAAAAATGTGCACGTGACCGGTACTTCCCTTCCTGACAGTTTGTCTCTCTTATTTGTTGCATGACCCCTTGTTTCGAGTCAGAAAAAGTTGTCTGAAGGGCTATGTTTGACAAAGATATTTCAATGCCAAAATTGAAATGATGCGATCATAATTTTTGTTTCGTTTGAACGTGATAATTGTCGCCTATGGGAAAATATTTAGTGCTGTGATACCTATAGGAAATGTGGGTGTTTTTTGTCATTTTTGGCTTCCAAACCTTATTTAATTATTATTTTTTGAGCTATTATTTCACATTTAAATGTGCATTGGGGGACCACATACCTTACAACACTGTTTAATTGTTTTGAAAAATTATATGTTTGACACAGTCAGCAATAGAGGCTATATATTACCAAAATAAGACTGTTAATACAAGTAAATTCACATCTTGAGCAAGTGTAGTCTCCAGGAGCACACTATAACCTCTGGCAGCTGACAACTAATAGCCTATCTTACCCTATTAATATATTTATTTAAACCATGGTTCCTTCTCAAAGTACTAGGGACAGGGCGGGGAGGGGGGGGGGGCAATCTTCCAACCCCTCTCAAATCACCATTCAAACACAGAGCCTGAAAACCTATGATGTGCTTCTATTCACGGGTATTTAGAAGTTTTTCTCTATATTATGCTCTTAAAGATGTTAAAAAAACAATTTCTTTATTGAAAGAGTTTTTTCGGGAGAGAAATTTGGGTGGGGGGGGGGGGGGGGCTACATTGGAAAAAATAACATAATAAAGCAGCAAATGTGAATGAATGGTATTTGTGTATACCTACCAATAGAGTAGTCTAGTACTAGTGCTGTCATGGTTGCGTGGTACAGCACAAATCTACAATGGCAGATGTGAAAGATTGTTCACTGCTTGAACCACCCATACTGAACCTCTCGGCTGATAGGAAATGTTTGGAAAGACTGTACGGTATGTTTTGGAGACTGAATTTAATATCATACATTTTTAGTTTCTTATGATTTGCCTTGGGACTGCGGAACTCATGGTCCACTGAGCTTGTTTCTCTTTGGCAACCTTCTCCTGGCTCCTCTCATTTTATTTTTCATTTTATGTCATTCAGTACTCTTATGTAGACTTCCAAAGGGTGTGACAGCAAGTCTATCTGTCTGTCTGTCTGTCTGTCTGTCTGTCTGTCTGTGTATCAGAAAAGGTGGGATTTTTTTGCTTTTCATTTGCCTGGCTCAACAATTTCAATAATTGGCAATTGACGATCATTCAACCTCAACACCGGCACCCCCCCACCCCCACCCCCCACCCCCACCCCCCCCCCCCCCATCTCCCTAACACTCACACAAATTTATTAAACACCAAAGATCACTCTATTCTGGAAGGAAATATCTGATTCATCCTCTCTGGGAACATATTTTCTACAATTTTACTCTGTTTGTCAGAATGGATGTCTGTGGGGCTTAAAACTAAATTTGTGAATGTACACTTGTGGTACTAGCAGCACAAGCATTGCACTATAGGATCAATAATTGATTGTTTTAGGAATTTAACAGTGTTATGAAATACCACAGTAGCAGTACTGGTCATGTTGTTGGAGGAAATCTGTGTTTTATGTTTTGTCAGTCCCTCAACTGAGCACAATGTGAAATGTCTTCAGCAGACATAATATAATTCATAAATTATCACAAATGGGAAATTTAATATCACAAGAGGTTTCTTTTGTGTCAACATCAATTAAACAATTAAGTTGAATTAATTTATGAATCATATCATAGTTTTTGATGAAAACGGGGCACACCGGGGGCCACATTCAAGGCTATATTTTACCACATCAGTTGGAAGAAGAACATTTGACATCAATTGTTGGAATAAAAAGGCACTGTCCATTGATACTGGTGAAATTTATAGCTGGAACCCCAGTTTTTTAAACAAAAATTGATATATTCATATTGTTGTTTCGAGGGGGGTTGAAACACTCTTTCTCTTGCCGTATGGTTAAAGGAGACAGATTTTTCCCCAAATAAGATGTGCTAATGCAGATTTTAGTTTTGTTTTGGGATCAAGGTAGTTTTCAAAGAAAGCTGTGAATTTTTATCCCCCTCAGAATACTTATTAGGTTACAGGCTAGAAAAATCTTTTGGGACAATGCCAGTTTTTAAGCACATTTGACAAGGTTTGGACACTATTCGAACAAATTTCCCATGTTTTTGACTCAAGAGAAGCCAGATGTTGAATTCTAATGGCACTTTTATCTCAGGGAAGTGGAAAAGTGTATCTTTGGTAGGGTTGGGGATGATTATAGTAAATACTTGAATTAGAGTTACCTACATTGAACTGTTGCACTGGGAAATGATGCAGTCTCTAAAAATAAGCGCCTTGGGAAAATATATTGTTTCAATAAAAATGTTGAAACATTGTAGTGACATCTTGCATTAATGTTGAATGTTCCAGATAAACAAAGAGGGTGATTTGATGACTTTTCGACCAAAAAAATATATTTGACTTTTGGTGTGGTTTTGTTGAGACTTCCTAGAAAAATATGAGCACGTAACCGGTACTTCCCTTCCTGTCAGTTTTTCTCTCTTATTTGTTGCCTGGTCCCTGTTTTCGGGTCAGAAAAAGTTGCCTGAAGGGCTACACGTGACAAAGGTGTTTGAATGCCAAAATTAAAATGATTCGATCATAATTTGTTTTGCGTTTGAACGTTATAATGGTCGCTTATGGGAAAATATTTAGTGCTATGATACCTGAAACGACCACACCAACCAATTATACTACGAATTTACAAGTACAATGGAAAGGTCAAAGGCTGTTGAGACTGGAGAATTTTTCCATTCAAGAGCGAAAAACCTCAGTGAATCCATTTTCCGTTTCAGGGCGAACAAAATCTATATTTCTGTAGCGATATCTACAGGCGAAAACGAGCATTTTTTAAACTCAAAGTGAAAATATTGAGAGCGTTCTGCTAATATAATTTATATCCTTTTAGAAAGTAATATGTTTAACCCATCGAATGATGATGATACAATTTCTTGAAAAGTGGTCAATGTCAGCCGCATTTGGGCTATGGATGGCACCTCATTGATAGGCCAGGGTCAGATAGCCTTGACACTACACAGGTTCAGAGAATGCCCTGTAAAATGAGACTAACGTGTATAAAAATAAACGGAAGACGTCCAAGTTTGTATTTTCATATTAGTCTCGCGATTACTCCAGTTCGATAAGATTGTCTGCGCTCTACTAATCCCCGAGTTCCCTCAACTAATCATGTCAGTCAGCTACGGACTCAGAATGTCCCGGAAATGGAAAGTATTTACAGAAAAGGATTTCAGACAAGGAGGTTGTACTTGGCATCCTCTTATCTCTATTCAACTGGATTGCTGGAATGTTAATTGGTCACATATCGAAATTGCTCTCCTTCCTGACTTAAAAGGTGTCTAACCAGCCTCGATATCTGCTGTTGCCCTTTGCTATCTGGCCGCTGATCTGTCTGAGCCGCAGTCAGAATAGAAGAAGATCTGGATGTATGTGAGTGTGTAAGTGTGTGGATCTGCGTGTGTGTCTGAGTGATTTTTGTATGGGTGCACGTGTGAGTCTGTGAGTGCGTGTATGCGCGCCTGGGCCAGCCCAACCTTTACCAACTTAACCTAGCTTAGTGGAAAGTTTTATACACCAATTATTTAATCAATGTATCTAAATTCACTAGAGCCCTTTCTCTTCGCTTTTGCCTTATCTTTCTCCTGCACATTTGTTCGTTAATGCCTTTGTTCTTTTTCTTTTCTCTTTTTAATCTGCAAAAAAACATTATTGCGTTTGCACATTGTCAGCTGCTAGCATAACATACTGGATTGTTAATGTAATGGAGAGGAGGCTTTGCTAAGTGTTGAGCACTCCCTTTGCTTTCTTCTTTGCAAATAAAATATGTTTAATCTAACATATCGAAAAGCGTTTCCACCGCCGCCATCTTAGTTGGGGCGGATGTTGCAATAAACAAACACTGCTGAGCCAAAGAATTTCTAAAGTTTTTAAGTTTCCGATGCGTCTGTATCACCTGTCGGCTTTTGAAGAATATGCGTTTATGTCTGTGAAAAATGAATATGTTGATGATGTGAACATTTTCGTGGCAATATGAATTGAATATTTACAACATATTTTAGTTATTACTGAAAGATATTAAGTGGCCAGTTTGGAAAATTGGTACAGAGTTACTAGGTAAACGCCACGATGCTTGATGAAGTGAAAGCTGTACCGCTGTGACTACAGTCACAGCGAAACAGCTTCACGTCATCACATGCCAGGGAGGAGTTACTGCGTTGGCTTTGGGTCAGTTTGAGTGGCGACGTTTTTCGCTGACGTTACAGCAATCCAGTTATATAGAGGTCAGTGCTCAGATCCCTGATTAATCACTTCGATATCTGAAATCTGAAAAGGCGATGAAATAAATGTGAACGAGAGTACTTTCTATGACATACCAATAAATGTGAAGAAGGGAATAGCCTTAAAGTGAAACGTTGTAAGTTGCAGTATATATTTGCGTCAAATCTATTCTGATATATAACTACTGAGGCAGAAAATATTGAGAAAGATTCAATGTTCTCATGTGCGTTTGTTAGTTTGTCACACGTTTTAATCTGTGACAGGGCCTCGCGCGTGTGGAAGGGTGAAGGAGTTGTGACAAACCCATACACCCCATTATCTTCCATATTTGACCTGCAAGGTTGCTGTTCCATATTTTCCCCAACAATATGGGCACTTAGACTAACGTTCCAGTACATAACTTCCCTCACAATATTCAGATAGATTTTAGGTCAACTCTGGACGTTAATGGTATCTTCCATGTCCGTCCAGTGTCAATCTCCATCGGGACCCCTAAAAGTGAACAGTGCTTGTTTACTGTGGTGAAAAGTATTGTTTCACTGGTAAATCAATGCCTGGGTGGAAGTTATCTTTAATTGGCAACATGGGTATAAGCGATTGGCTGGAATTGACTTTATATCCATCTTCCGGTAAGGTTTAGCCAATGTGAAGAAATATGAGACTTTAGATACCAGTAAATAAATAAATAATAATACATAATAGTCCAATGGCATCAATTGGAAGGGCCCATATCCATGATTTGTGATGGACAAATTAATATATTTGCAACGTGCATCCCTGTGTGGAACATTGAAAATACTGATTTGCCTTCCCCACAGATTCACTAGTAACATGATCTCAACTTTCCGACCTCGGCCCTTGTTTTCTATCAATAATGACTAAAATACATTGTAAATATTTAATTGGTATCGCCTTGAAAATTGCTCACATAGTTAACTTATTCATTTTTCAGTTATTAATAGTGACGTTAAAGTTGCCCAACGCGATACATGTTACAGTCAAGAAGTTCATATAATTAAAAGAAATGTTGAAAGATACCAATGCGATGCACTGTACAATTAGGTAGTTCACTCATGCAGTTCAACTCTGTCTGAAGCTGGTTCAGCTCCTGAAATATTAACCAAAGATGAATGATCAGTGACCATAAAATAATTGAAGTGTTTTCTTCGAGAGATTTCGTTAACAATTCTCAAGCATTTTAAACACAAAATAACAGAGTCTTGTGGTAATCTGACGTTTACGTCTCAAACTCATCTGATGCACGTAGCTTTGACGTTGGTCAAACGGATATAAAAAATGTAAAAACTTTTCTGCGAATTACACTTGTGCTCTGTGTAATTTTATCTGCAATATTACATTATGTTATCTGTAATATTAAATTATCTCTATACCGCGGAGTTGCAGGTGACTCTCTCGCCGAACACAAGTTAGATCGCTTGCTTCGCACGAGTTTGACATGCGAGCTGTTTGTAACTGTTTGACCCTTGTCTCACATAAAAGTGGTATTGGCTATTACTTACTGTTTCGTGGTTTGAGGTGCATACACATTCCACACTTCACCGCGGTTTTACCAGCGGTGATACTTTATTCACTTAACATGTTGTTTTCGATTTTTCCTATTTTATCATTCTTCCTTTCCATTTGATCTTTTTTCTACAACGACATATTGGAAGTTGAAATTGTTCAAATCCATCACGGGTTGAAACTTTTAAACTCAAACACATACTATTCAACTTTCCCACCATAACAATCAGAGGCTGCACGTTGTGAGCTGGAGACGGCTTAAATAAGCATTTATGTTTACTGCCAAATCTTGTGTTTAGTCTGTATGGCATTATTATACATTATACACATAGCACTTTTATTTTTGTGAAATACTTATTTTCACAAATAAATATTGTTTAAAGTAAACATAAAATAAACCTTAAAAGATTTCATTCCGACCATTCCTGTGCTCGGAAACGCAGGTGAAACACCGAAAAAAATTAACTAAGGGTAAGCTTGGGCATAACCCGCCATTTCGATCGCAGAATGCTCAAAACTTCTCGAGCGGAGAAACCTCCAGGCTTTGTCTCATTTTGATCTCCGTTTCCACGCGAAATATTTACACAGTTGCCTGGCAAATTCGATCATCCGAACTTTTAGTGTGTGTTGTGCGTTAGGAGTGTGGTGACAGGCGCTACCTTTACTCGTTCGTTTGTGCATGTAGCATAATGTGCCGGAACAGAACCACATAGCATTGTCTTAACAGTATATCATGTTCATGGGTGAATGTTTATGGGCCCCGAATGTTCAGATTTCAACAACTTATAAGTAGTAACGAAAACTCCAGTGCATTATGATATATGCTGCCTGGTCTGATAAGACCTTTATCTGCACCTTGGTAAGATGTTCACGCTGGCCCGAAATGTTTTAGTACCAAATCAAAGATTTTAGAGCCAAATGGAATCTGGTTCTAAATTGGGAACAAATTAAAACCATGCATGGTTCACTGAGTGCCACAAGACGCCATCTGCAATGCTAAAGCATTGCAGATGGCTTCTGTCTCACTCAAAGTACGATATTTTAATTTAATGTTACCTGTCTTTAAGTTTTTAAGTCCAAACAAACACAAATGATAAAAAAATATAGATAATAAAAAAGCGAAAGGTTATTATTAACTCTTAACCCGCTGAGTATTTTATATATATTTTTCATCAAATCTAGCCATGGCTGCTTTAAAGCAGCCATGACTAGATTTGATGAAAAATAAATCTAAATGTAACACAAGAAATCATTGGTGAAAAATTCATTCCATTTACAGGGAGACAATGTGATTAAATATGCACAAATTATAATAATTTCGGAGATAAGAGAAACTCTGCGCTGGGGCAGGAATATCCACCAGCAGCATGCAAAGAGTTAACGTTTCAAAATAGTTTCATAATTATTATTTTATAACCGTGGGGAATAAACTTCGGTATCTGTTGCGTAATTCTGGTGTTCAACTGATGACTTGGAGACAAATTAAAAATGATAACAATTTAATAGCGAATGTGGCATTCCAATTCTTTAACAACAATAAACATTCAACAACTGGACTTGTTAGATATCCGAACAATTTTACAGCAATAGCGCGTGGAATTTTACGATAATATGAAGCAGAGTACCGTTTGGAAATTCAAACTATAACTGAACTCGTGCTTGGGATCAATGGTTATATACAGGATACAATAAATGAGTCACGTCACTGCAACTTCGCTAGGTATGAAGATTAAAATTAAGATGCCTCATTAGCTTATTGAATAGACCTTACGTTACGCGACGAATGAGGAAACATGCTCAGTTTGAAATAATTGAAATTAAATGGGATATAATTTTTGTATCGAAAGTTAGTTTTTAGAAACTTGCCCCGGTGATATATCTCTGCCGCTCCAATTTCGATTCGTCTTGAATCAGCACTTTATTTGAGATTGAGCTTGTGGGCAGGTGGAAGCTATCCGGGTAATTTATTGCGGATTCTGAGTGGCTGTTTCCAACAGTATCTGTAATTTCTAACTTCTTTTCGAAACTGATGGAGCACAATACTAGAATTGTCACTCGACCGATATACTACTTGCAAAGGCTTGTCAAATTTCCGTATATCGAACATCTGGGTAGCCTCAACATCATAGTCCTCGACTCTCCCTCAAGGATGATAGTAAAGAACATGCCCAATCACGGCCGAAATCTCTGGGGGATGTTTGCAGCTAGAACTTACCAGGCATGTTGTGACGTCGATCTGCGTTTCCCGGTTATGCTGCCTGTGAAGAAACGATTTGTCTTTGGTTAGTTGAACATTTGTTGATGTATATATTTGTATATCTTTTTCAAAATGTCCCTTTGTACGACCGAGTTTCGGGTAGATATGGATGTTTGGGTACTGGTAGTCGTTGATCCTGGCCTTGTCAAATTCACAGAATTCTAAGTTGTAACGGTGAATGTCTGCTTATTCACTGTGTCCTTGAGAATGTGTCTGCCTGTTTTTATAGCACTTGGAGCACATTTTCTGCTGGCGATTTATGAGAGTTATGTTATTGCTCTTCAGTGTTTTCCTCTTGTATTCCGTCATACGTCGCTCATTTTGTGATTTATTAGTATGGGACTCGTGCGTTGGTTGGTTCTTCTTGCAAATATTACTGAAGTGGAATTCTCATCACTGTGAAGTGTCCACTGCATCTTCATTTTATCCAGATGAAGACTATCAAAGATTGTCTGTATATTGTCATGTAGTTTGTTTAACATCTTTACAATACAGGATTGGAAACGTGGTAACTGGGTCGTTCGGACAAGCTAAAAGATGCCCAGCCGCAGATTCTTCCGCCTAATATAAACGCGAGGAATAATCTCCGGTATCTGTTGTGGAATTCCGGTGCTGAAGTGATGACTCGAGTCAAATTAAAGATACAGTGTAACAATTTAATAGCGAATCTGGTATTCCAAATTAAAGATGATACTAATTTAATAGCGAATCTGGTATTCCAAATGTCTAACAGCAATAAACATTCAACAACTGGACTTGTTGAACATCCAAACAATATTATAGCAATAGCTTGTGGAATTGCCCAGTAATATGAAGCAGAGGAGTGTTTGGAAATCCAAGCTGTAACTGAAGTCTTACGTGTGATCAGTTTTATATACACGATACAATAAATGAGTCATTAGAACTTTTCTATGTATAAAAATTAAAGTAAGCTTTCATCGCATATTAATCAGATGCCTAATTAGCTTACTGAACAGAGCTTACACACACAATGGATGGAAACACTGCAGAGAGGTAATTTGTTAATAAATACTCCGAAAGGCTTGCTGTTACGCGACGAAAGAAGAAATATGCTAAGTATGAAATGACTGAGATTAAATGGGATATAATTTTTGTCAGTATCTTGAAGCATGCCCAGGTGATAATTTACACACTTTTTGTACACTCCAAATAAAGTAGTAGGAATTAATGTATTATCTTCCAGAAAGATTATAAAAAAACATAAGCATGATAAAAATATTAAGTAACAAAAGAAATGTTTTAATAAGGATCAGATTAAATGGTTAACTGTTATCAAACAAAGAACAATGATTATGCCTAGCTCTCGCTTATAAATTACTTGACAGGTGTGACTATGTCTCGGCTGTGTCGTTAATGAAAACGACCCACTGAAGTAATAAATCATAAATCATTTAAGAAGTACCAAAGTATGTTTTTAGTGCCAAATTGTGGTGCCAAATGTTGTACTGTTTGGTGCGAAATATTTTAGAGCGTTTGGCACCGTTGGCCCCATTGGCACCCGATATCATGAACACTGTCGAGGTAGGCAGGTCTGTTCGTATCTGTTTTAACCCTTTCAACCCGGTGTGCATACGTTTTTGCGTGAAAAAAGTGGTAGTGGATGATCGGACCACATAAAGAGCAAAAAATCGGAGACGATGCTCGGTAATAATTTAATCCAACAGCTCGACAGAGCTGTTGGATTAATTTTTTACTGAGCCTCCCCACAAATCAGGATGGTTTCCCCCATTTCGTTGTTGACAGTATTGACTGAAATGATACCTTCACGGGCCCCAGTGTTGAAGGGGTTAAAAAGTCATCAGTCGAACGAGAAAATGTTCGAAACTCTGGAAGCCAGTTCGTTACTAACCCTCACCGATTTCTAAATATAAACGCTTCTGTGTATTCTGTTTTAAAATGTTTGATGACAGAATCTCACGAAGCAACAAAAATCGAATAACCGGACGTACATGTGCCGGAAGCGGATATTGGAAACGGATAAATTACGTAATGCGGAAATGAGAGGGTTGTTCAACATCCTCTTTAAAAATCTGACACGCATCTGTGACAAACTCGTTTATGCCGATAGACAAAGCGCTGGCTGTTATTTGTACTTAGAAATGTAACCAATTGTGTTGACGCAATTTTTTGTATAAAGTTATAGAGCAAGTGACAATCATATAAAAGCCATTCGATTTCGTGTGTCTGCCAATTTTGTAATGGCATATATAGAAATACAATAGTTCTTTGTACGTAGCTGGTTGTAATCAATTTTTGTTGGAGAATGATTTGCGACTTCATAATAGATGCTTTATTTTCTGCAAGTGATTCATTCTTCTTACACCAATGCATACTCAAAGTAAAATCGATTTTAATTCTAACGAGTATCAGTATAGACGAATTGTGGGAAATTTGATTGAATTTCAATAAGCTTGCATGGAATGTGGTGGCAACGGAATTCATGACTGACAATTTTCGTCATTGGAAGAGATTTACAGGAAAGTTAGCTCCTTTTAATTTTCTAAGGTTGTCAGTGAATTTAACACTAAGGATATGGGTACTACATATAAAAAACAAATTTTGAAACGTTAGATTAGCTGTATCATAAATGTGTGCATCATTTCACAAACTTCAGGCACTGTCCTTCAGAGTAGTATAAAAGTTCAGAAGCTGGCTTTTTACAATTAATTTCCATATCAATTTGAAGGTTGGGCTGTTATTCTCTGGCTGATCCCATTTAAAAAATATGAAAAAGGTGCATTCACCATTTTTTGATGTTCTGTAACTTTTTTTCTGTTCATTATATCAACAGTGTACGTATCGTGACATTTAATACAGACACCATCCTTTCCAATAATGCAAAAGTCTAGGCGATAAGAGTTGCTACTTTTTTTTCCAAAATAGGGGTAACACGGATCTGGCGAATACACCACAGAAACTTCACAAATAGCCTTCTTAAAACATAGGTGGTGCCCGCATCTTGTTGTTGTGAAAAATGAATTATATGCTGCTGAGTTTTCTATATTCTACATTACTTTATTACAATCAAACCACAGTACATGCCTTAAACCTGTACCCAACATATCAAAATTCATAATTTTAAATATTATTTTTTCAATTTTCTCAAAACATTTCAACAACACCATATCACGTGACCCCCTCATTGGAACGAACTCGTTTCAAAGAGGGGTCAAATGACATGGTTTTGTTGATTTTATTTAAAAAATAGTTGGGTTTTATTCAACTGGTGAATTTGTATATTAAGCGGATGAATGCGCGCTATTCGTTGGGTAAATGGCTAATAGCAAACGATTACACGGGTAGAATTAGGACAAAACAAACTGTTCAACAAAAAGAAAAAATGCGGGATACAAGGAACCTTTAGACGTTTCCCTATCGTAGGTATCGGTACTGGTTGCGTTTGAATGGGACAGAGAGGGTATGGGTACAAAGTTACTTTTCCCTGGACTTCCTAATTAGTGTGATTTTCAAATAACAATTGATTTTATTTGAGGACAATACTGGATAATTGTTAATACATTTCCCAAACCAGTAACAATCAATCTTAAACATTTATCAGATCCACCCTCTCTGCACACACAATTGCCATTCAGTTAGTGCATCAAGATTTTCTTCCCAAATCTACTTTGTGGACATATTGGGGACAAGTGTGCTTTACTGAAATCATTCTCATGAGGTTCCCTGACCTATACAGTGTAAGCAAAACGTTGCAGCTATTTATGAATCGGATGAATGTCATATATTTGTTACCCACTGGTCTAATGTTAAAGACTTCTAATCACGAAAACACGGATGAACAGACGGGTGTAAAAACTAACACCAGAATTTCTTAACTCTTCGAACACTGGTGGTATCTTCCAAGTCAGTTCAATGACAGCAACTGGAAGAGTCCATTTTCATTACTTGGGGGTGGTAGACCAATTAATATTTTCCCCGTGCAGCCATAGGGCTGCACGCTGAAAATATTGATTGGTGTACCCAACGCATTCACTTAGCAGCCACCCTACTTAATGAAATTATCATGCATATTGTTAATGGGCCGGAAGAACGGCCCCTCGTGTTCAACGGGTTAAGCTACTTATCTTTCGGATACAGTAGTCAAGAGAAGGAGAATCTCGCCCAAATGTCGCCCGTACAATAAGATTGGAATAATGTTTCCATTTTAAAACCTAGAGAAATACAGTCTCATAATGGAATCTATCCCAATTTCCAAAACGATACCTATAATCGAGGTAGACTGGGAAAGGGCTGTCAGATGTTTAATTTGGGAGTAAGGGAGAGCCTAGAACACTTTCTCTTACAATTCTAAAATATCAACCGCACATAACAAACTCACTGGGAGTATAATGGGGCAGAGTGATGGGAGAATGAATATGTAGTTATTGGATGTTACAAAGAAGAGGGTTAATATGCTCAAGGGGAAACTGCGAAGACTTAGATATGGGATATCATCCAAGAGTTCGTCTCCGGGTTTTGGGGGAGAAGAGGCGGTGGGAGGGGGTCATAATTGTGAGTAGAGGGTTATTCAAGGCCTTCTGATCTGAAAACCGCGACAAATCAGCGGCAGCCCGAAGTGTTATTATCATATTATTAATTTCATATTTCCCTTCCATAATGCCTTCAAAACTACACTCTCATAATGGCGCCTTTCCCAATTTCTAAAGCGATACCAGTAATTTCGTATTTTTTTTACCATACTGCATTATTAAATAAATTGATCAAATAATTTATATATGTGGAAGTATAGAACAATATCATTAAAAACCACAACGGTGGGGTAGGGAATGGGGTTAATAATTTGTGTTCGACAGAAACGGAATTGTGCATACTGTGTATCGAATGGTAGCTTCGGAATAAATTTTATTTAAGGAATACATGCTCTGTTGGAGTCCTTACTGAAAGTGATAAGAATGCGAACGCAATCAATACGCTTCCGTAATTGTTTGAAGTCTCGGAAACCCCGGGCAATTCCTGTTTACTCAAACCGAAGTTCATATGCACCTTATTAGATGCAAATTTATAATAAAAAGATGTGCATTTGCTTTCGATCGAATAAATAATAAATAGATCTGTGTCTGTGACGTTCTTCTTGGCAAATTTTCTTGAAGAGAATTAATTTTTTGTGTTTCGACGTTTATGAACTCGATCATTTGAATCATCTAGTTCCTGAGTGGTGCATTCTGGAGTAGACTAAAATGCACAATTTTAGCGGAGACTTTTGAAGTAGGATCACGCGAATATTCGATATTCGAAAAAGTTCGAATCGAAATGCATATTCGAGTCGAAATCGGAAAGCGAGATATGGAATTTTCGAATGTGGTTAACGAAAGCAATGCAGAAATCCTTGAAATTTTCAACGACATGCATATTCCCGACTGACTGATATTTCAATTACATCATGAAGGCATGCCTTTGACGATGATGATATACAATTGCATAGCGAGGGTCCGAACCCACGCCGAGAGAGTTTCTTTCGGCACCAACCACCTAGCGAAACTCTACTGAACCACGCACACCACTCGGCCACAGACAGACCCCTGTCGGTGGCCGAGTGGTGCGCGTGGTTCAGAGGTCTGTCGGTGGCCGAGTGGTGTGCGTGGTTCAGTATAGTTTCGCAAGGCGGTTGGTGACAAAGGAAACTCTCTCGGCGTGGGTTCGAACCGCCACTATGCCATTGTAAACAAAACCAGCGTCCTTGATTCTATGACACGTGGAAGTTTTTTAGAGAAGTTCTCACTGATTTCCTTGCAGTGCAGTATGTAGTATTGACGCAGTTACTTGATGGATGATGATATAATTGACATATTTTATCAGTCAGGACCCACCCCATTAATCAGTTTTATACGCCCACCCCATCTTCGCGACCCCCATTTTCTCAAGATGCCGCATTGGTAACGAACAGGAAAATGTGTGATAGTCCATATTTGATGTTCCGTATTCGTTGGGTTCGAAATTTGTGGGTGCATATTCGAATCGATAGCGATAATCGATTCAAGTGGAAAATCTATATTCGCAGCACCCTATTTAGAAGTACTTCTAAAGTAGAAGACAACAGACGTGGTCTTTGCCGTTATTTTGTATTGCTGGCAACAATGAACAGATCATATCCCTGAATCTGATATGGTTTTGTGGTGCCAATCATTTTAATGATTACGCATTCAATCGTATTTAGGCGTTAAAGCTTGCACCGCTGTCAAAGTCCAAACCAGATCATAGTGCGTGTCTTATCTGATTATGCAATGAAGAAAGGAAATTTTGAAATTAACGTTAGGGGTGTCTAGTATAATACCGTGGTATTCGTGTTCGTCGCTGTGGCGAGTACAGTTAATAACACAATCGGCGACTTCTTCCAGGAGCACTCCAACCACCCACCTTCCTGTGGTCCAGTACCGAATAGCTTGTGCAGTACAGCGACCGTGGACTGGTCACTTTCCATGGGTGGGCAATATTTCCACGGACCCAATAATATTAGATTCCAAGGAAAAATCATCAAAAATTTAATTAATGAAGCAACGGGTACAACCCGGTGCTTTATTAAATAAAATGTTGCTGATGATTTTTATTACCAGGTAAACGCATGCGTGAACATCACTGCCCTCGCGTGGATTACGACCAGTCCACGGCCACAGTATTGTGGGAACCGAAAACCCCACCAAATGTGAATTTTAAATGTCCTTTTGGGCTGTGGTGTTGAGTTTTTACCGATTATCCTTACCGGCGTTTTCATTATGATCTCATTTGCTTGCATGTCGTCGGACAAAGTTTCTTCTACGCAAAGTAATACGTTTGTTGTTCGAGGTGAATGAATGATTTATTCTCACACTTTGTTCTGCTTTGAGCGATTTGATGATCGAAGATTCCATGTGGTCTGGTTTTTGTCGTACTTCCTAGTGACTTTCAGACAATGACGATGTAAACTACGTAAATTGCCAATATTTCGGAAAAAAAACTGGTACCAGCTAACCAGTTTAAAGAACAGCACTCCTCCGATAGGAGCGTAACCAGGCTAAATTAAATTGGCGGAGACAAATTATTTTTCTACTGCCTGTGATAAATGAAAAATATTTGTATGTATGCAATTATTGTACAGCCATTGAGCACCGTGTGTGGATTCTAGGCTTTAAAATTATTATTATTATTAAGTTCTCGGAAAGTGAATGAGTGACTGTAGCAAAATGACCCAAATTAGAGTAAGAATACGTAAACCAGTTTTAGGGATTTTAATGATGAATGTATATACATGTACGGTTGACAGTTTTTTCAGAAAAGTAAATGGGAGGACTCCCAATACCCCACCCTCCCGCGATGGTTTCTCCACTTTCCAATGAGCAACACAAATATGCCTTCGCACGTCTGGTATGTTTTTTCACTTTTCCAATAAAATAACGCAAAGAAAATTGCTTCAGGCAAATTCTTGACGTGACGCCATTGATATAGAACAATGGCGTCCCGGGAGCCAATACTATAAAACATTTAAAATTGTATTTTCTAGAATTGTATTTTCTACCTATTAATATAGCAGACTAAAATGAATCATTAGCATTTTCAAAGATCTGGCAATTTGCCAGATGGCAAATTGCCAGATCTTTGAAAATGCTAATGGTTCATTTTAATCCATTTAAGGTCATAACTAGAAAATACAATTCAAGAAAATACAAGTTTTATAGTATTGACCACGGTGAGTATTTGACGAGTGTAATCTTTGTTGAATCGTATTAAGAACACATTTAAGAGATGAAAATATTGTTTTCAGATCAAAACATTATCTGTATTGCTTCCAAATTTAGCTACGGAAAATTCTTACATGCCAGTATATTTAGAAATGGCCTCATTGGAATAGGAAGTAGTCGAGAACAACAGAATAACAAATGACATTCAGATAAAAAAAAGATCATCAATTTAAACAAGAGCCTTTTAGATAAAACGCTTTGTAAACGAATCTGTCTCATTTATTCAAAATCGCGAAAAACATTCCGAGTACTTTGTGTCTGGACAGTGATGTGTTCGTCAGGCTGTTGTTTTCTTGTATAGTTTCCAAAAAAACTCATTGGTTTTGGAAGTACTCGAGAACAAAAGAATAACAAATGTTTATCAAACGATATATTGTTCAAAAAGAAGAGTTAATCTCAACAATGTGAACAGAAAACAAATGAAAAATACAGGCTACAAGGACGTGGTGTCTCTCATTTGTTTGTCTAGTTTGTTTTTTTTGGTGCTTAACCAACACTTTCAACAGCCATGATCACATAGTGTCGGACAGTTTTACGGGTGGAGGAATCCGGAGTACCCTGAGTAAATCACCGAGTGGCGGAGAGCAACTGCCAGACTCCCTAACGTTCTAACTTTGCACAATTAGGGTTATCAGCGACAGAAGCCACATCGTGGGTAATAGCGATTAATTATTTTGCCCAAGAACACAACGCAATTACCACTGGTCAGTTTTGAACCGTGTACCTTTCAGTTTGAAGTCCAGTGGTCTAATTACAGAGTTCCCGCGCCCCGATGTTTCTGGTACAAGCAGAAGAAGGAGTGGATGATTCATGTAGAGGCTGACCCGACACACACCGCGTCCAAAGTGTTCTTCAATACGTGCATACTTTAGGGTATATACATTTCGCTTAAATTAGAGCCCTGTGAAGTTTCGAAATTCGATTCGATTCGAAATCGTCCAGATGATTCGATTCGATTTGAGTTGCACTGATTCGGATTTTTGAATTCGATATGGTCTCAAAATCCTACCACGTTTCCCCCCTTGAACGCTCCTTCTGCCATCAGGTCTCCTGTAGAGGAGACCTGATGGCTGAAGAAGAGTGTAAGGAGGTTCCGCGTCCGAAACTACGTTTGATTCCGTTTTGAAATTCTCCGTCTTTTTATTGATTTTCCCAAACTGACAAGTGGCCATTGCATACCAGAGCGGAGCAATATTTACCATTGTAAGAAGATTCAGTATCTACAATATAAACGGAAGTTCGACTGGACTCGAGATTCAATTCGAGTTTCCATTCGACTCGAACTCCGAAATTCCGAGGGTCCTAGTTTAAAGGTATTTTTCAATAGACTGCGTAATCATAATTTTATCCTAGCATTTGTTTTAGAAAACAAATTTTTGGTCCAAATACCTCCCATTGACGACATCCTCATCAGTCAAAATGGCCGTGAACACGCTAGAGAGCCTCAAGAAAGAATGCCATGATATTGTCACAAACTACCCTGGTAAACCAGGATATATATATATAATATGTATACAATGGCATTCTGTGGGCAATACCGTAGTATAACGAGTTAGTTCTCTGTAAAAACAACGTCGCAGCTACCGGGGTCCTGTGGCGGAGCTTATTATCGACCCCGTACCCTTAGATTATTTGAAAGGGAGTCCCGCACAGTCCACGTAATCATAATTCCATGAATCCACCCCCTCCCGCGAGATTATTGTACATGTGTTGTGTGCAAAAGACTAAAAATCCATTCCCATTTTTGGAAAAGTTGTGGCACGCGTGGAGATTAAGATAATCGGCTGCCGCTGTACGATTATAGACTGTGTGTTAACAACTTTTATTTCACATGAAGACACATGAGTAATACAGAATATGTCAAGTTTCAGTACTCGCTTCTTATCATTCTGACGAAAATTCTATAGAAATCCTACGATTTCCTGCCACCATTTGGCGACCCCGCATCAGCCTTATTACAATCTTACGTTGCACAGCAACCATCCAGATGTAGCGTATTGCTCAAGTCATTCCTCTCACAGATGTCACCATTTAAACACGATAAACTGCAGCCTTACATCGCGTAATATCTTTATTTCAGAATAATCAATGGGGTTCAATAAATGTATATAACAGATCGAATATTATTTCTTACAGAACGAATTCGATTTGTTGAGTGGCAGTGTCTAGACAACGTTATTTCAATACGCAAATACAGAGGAATTCTGAATTTGATAAATGTATTTATTAGCAGTCCCCTTTAGAAATATCATATGCCTTAGCAAAAGGTATTGAATAATGTCTGCCGATTCTTAATTGGACAAGTGGAACATCTCGAAGTGGTTTCATCAACTCATATTGAGGGTTACGAATTTTAATTATCTCGCTTTTACTAGTATCCGATATAAGGCAGATGGAGCGCAATTTTCTAACGGGACGTGGCTGTTTTATTCCAATTAGAAACAAGAAAATCTTTGTGCAAGAATAAACGCGCGAAAAAACTATCACTAAAAACATTCTGGGAACATAGTTCATGAAATCTCATCGTGTCAGAACATAAACGAGAATCATTCCATGCACAAACTTGAATATTGTTCACTAAAAGAAGTTGAATCTTTATGTTTATGTTTATTGACTTATAAAGCGCACATTATCTGTGATTTTTCCACATTCTGCGGCGCTGTTCAAATTGAAAGGTAAAATTAATTAAAATATTCTCTAAATAAATGAGTTTTGAGGTCACGTTTTGAAGTGTTCTAGGTCCCGAATGTTTCTAAGTGCTGATGGCAACTTATTCCAGACAACAGGGGCGGCCACCGGAAAAGGTCGATCTTTAAATGTTTTACGTTTAGTAAACGGAGTGTGGAGCAAAATGCCTATATCCTCAGATCAAGAACGTAAGCCTTGTCGAACTGTCCGTATTCTGATCATATCAGTGAGGTATGAAGGGACAAGATTATTAAGACATTTGTAGACGTACAGTGCTATTTTATACACTATACGTGTCTTAACTGGGGGCGAATATAGTGTACGCATGCATTCCATAGCATTATCATACTTCCTTTTACGCAAAACAAGTTTTGCAGTCATATTTTGAGTGCGTTGCAATTTCTGAATGTCACACTCTGGTAGATTATAGTACAAAATATTTGCATAATCCAAGTGAGAGAGAATGGGGGATGAGGCTAGAATTTTACACATGTCAATGGACAAATACTTCCGGATACTCTTAATCCTACTAAAGTTGAAAAGTGCAGTTTTACATTTACTTTGGATCTGCTGGCGAAGTGTTAGTGATTCATCCAAATGCACGCCAAGATATTTAATCGAGGAAGATTTTTCGACCTGACTGCCGCTCACAGTGATAGAGCTAGAGTTACATTTTAATACCTGTTTTTTTATTGCCAAACATAATGAACTCGGTTTTTCCTGGGTTAAGCTTCAGTTTGTTTGAGTTCATCCATGAATGAACTGCTGACAAACAACTTCAAGGTTAGACATGGCAGACCGTTCAGTATAGTTCTCTACACGGTGAATGTAGTCCATGATCATCAGCGTATCCCATCACGTTAATATCGTTACCTAGTGGACTAGCATACGTAGAGTAAAGCACAGGGTCCAATATTGAACCTTGAGGGACCGAGAAATCATTGTCTCTATCATCTGATGAAACACCAAGGACTGAAATATAAAAAGATCTTTTAGATAGATAACTGTCAAACCACAATAAGGCCTTGCCCTCTACTCCATACATGGTACTGAGGGTATCAATCAGTATAGGGTGGTCGACAGTGTCAAATGCTGCCGACAAATCTAGACCCACAAATGCCGCCACTTCCTGATTTTCCATAGCAACTAATATATCACTCTGAAGTTTCATTAGTGCTGCTTCAGTGCTGTAGTTGCTACGATAGGCACTTTGGTATGCTGGAAGGAGGTCACCATTTGATAGATGGCTATTAAACTGTGACAAGGCACATCGCTGTACTATCTTTGATACGGAATTAAGATTCGAGATGGGCCTGTAGTTGGCGGGAATTAATTCTAAACCTGATTTCTTTAGAAGCGGTAGAACAACAGCTCTCTTCCACGAGGCTCCAAACTCTCCCGCATCAAAAGAAATGTTGACATTACGAGCTAAAAGAGGTGCAAGTATGTCCACATTGTCTTTGATCCAGCATGAAGGGCAAGGATCAAGTTCTGCAGTGGTGGGTTTGACTGATTTTATGATCTTTATGATGGTACTTTCCGAGACCGGTGCAAATGAATTAAATTTTCCACAACAACGGCCCGGGGCTGGGGATGGGGGAAACTCTTCGATTTGTTTACGAATTTTCAAAATTTTGGAGTGGACGTAATCAGCAAAACTATTCACGAGTGAAACAGGATCACTAGCTTCTGGAAGTGGGTTATTGACAGTCATACCTAACAAACCTGAAACAGTATTAAATAGACGCTTTGTATCGTTTCCACAGTCAGATATGGCTTGAGAGTAACAGTGAATTTTAGATTTATAGAGAGACAGATTATAAGCAGATCTGCATTGCTTATACCGATTCCAATTATCCACTGTCTTGGATGCACGTCACTGCTTTTCAAGGCGTCATCTTTTACGCTTTAGCAACGATACTTTATCAGTATCTCAAAGGATCATGATAGGCGCGAGGGTGGAGTGTGAAGTGAAACTCTTTTTAAAGAATTTCAAGTTTATTGGATTGGATCTTAAACTATGTGCCTTAACATCTGCATTCGAAAAGAAATGTAGTAGAATTCCCTCAACCAAAAATAACAACAAACAACACAAAAAACATACGGAAAATATATTTTTTAGTCACGACTCAGTATTTCCGACGAAACTAACAGACGACGGAAACAGAGTCAACGAATCACAGATAAAAGATGGTATAATTATTTTACTTCTGTGGAAGATTATTGCCTATGAATCACAGATGAACAACCTAAATTGTTTCCGACGGACAAATCCTCTGAAAAGTATATCCATAAAGATGTTTGCATGTTGACCAGTAATCTTGCAAAGTCAACGAACACCCAGGTGCACTTAGAAAAGTGAGCGAAACACGATGTGAGCTGAAAAATTACCTTTATTGTCAAAGTTTCAAACCGTTCATAAATAATTTTGTTGGCTAAAATTCTGCAATCTAAAAATAGCGAAACGGGTCACATTCACGGGATCCATTAGCCGACAAGAAGCAAAAATAGATTTAACACACAGACAGGGTTAGAGAATAGAACTATAGTTAACGATGAATAAGGAGGTCATTGGCCCTTCTCTGTCAAGAAGTGTAAAATGTTAAAAACGGCAAGCGACCAATTCACACTGAACACCTTTTGCCGAACTAATAATGAGACCGCAAGATTTAAAAAACACACAACTGTCTGCTGGAGACCGAAGAAAAAGTATAGGTTCTAAAGCTCCCAAATAATAGCTATACACAGTACGGCCGTCGTGGACTGGTCACTTTCCGCGGGACGCAATAATATTAGATTTCAAACAGTAATTATAGGCATAATCATCAAAAATTTAATTAATGAAGCACCGGGTAAAACCCGGTGCTTCATTAATTAAAATTTTGCTGATGATGATTTTCTATTACCTGGTAAACGCATGCGTGGTCATCACTGCCCACGCGTGGATTACTACCATTCCACCTGAACACCTTTTGCCGAAAGGGTCGTACAAATAATGAGACCGCAAGATTTAAAAAACACACAACTGCCTACTGGAGACCGAAGAAAAAGTATAGGTTCTAAAGCTCCCAAATAATAGCTATACACAGTACGGCCGTCGTGGACTGGTCACTTTCCGCAGGACGCAATAATATTAGATTCCAAACAGTAATTATAGGCATAATCATCAAAAATTTAATTAATGAAGCACCGGGTAATACCCGGTGCTTCATTAATTAAAATTTTGCTGATGATGATTTTCTATTACCTGGTAAACGCATGCGTGGTCATCACTGCCCACGCGTGGATTACTACCATTCCACGGCGACTGTACTGTAAGGACCTGGGGTATTACTAAATATATATTCGAGGTGTGGTACCAGCTTTGACCCATAATATTTCGCTTTGGATATTTAGCATGACTTCAAATTTTGGGTCTCACATATTCATAAATAAACCCCAACAGAAATAAAAATAATCTATTGGTACAAGAAAACCTCAATAAATGTTAATTGGTGATTTGGGTTGCACTCAGTATATATATCAAAACTTTAGTGATAGTAGTTTGTATGTTAATACATGCAGAGTGGAAAGCATGGCTTCAAGTTTCGCAAGTACAGGGACAAAGATATCGCAAGTAATCTACAGGTCCTAAAACTATCAAACGTCAAAGTATGCGCTATATCATGTTTATTGCATTATATTTCAAAATATGGGCGTTTTTTCAACAAGTTTTATAAAAAGTTTTGACAGAAACGCAAATTTAAAGTCTCGCTTTTCGCCCAACAGAGAGACCCTGAGATCACATCGGGCGCAATAGCTCTTTTTCCCTCACAGATATTACAACACAGTCTACTGCACCTGGAAAGGAAATTAGTGTTCCGTGCTGTGTAATGACTTTAGAGAGTTAATCTGTTTGAATATATGATGTTGTGGCATTTTAACCCAGTCTTATTTTATATACCGCCATAAGGATTTGCAATCTCGCTTTCTGCCAGATTGAGAGACACAGAGATGAAGATGTAAACGTCCAATGAAATGAGTCATTTAATCAGATTCTTGTTATTAGGTTTGAATAACAATTAAATATCTTCTAATCGTTTATTCGGGCGAAGGCTAAAGAAGTAAACTTTGCAAATTTGCCATTTATTTAAGCCGCCAGAATTAATAACGTGTAAGCCCACACAATTATTACCACACATTTAGGCTGCGCCATGTGGAAAGGGAATGCGTCTTTCGGGCTGTGAAACGCCATGATGGATGGCGTTAGAATGAAATTCCCTATGGAGATAAGATGAAGTGATCGAATCAACGAAACATCTGTAAGAGATGGAAAAACAACAAAATCTTCATCTGCCAAGTTTTCATATTTGCAGATTCAAAACCCGCGAAATATATGGATGTTTTAGGTCTAGAAAAGTACTTGTGGCCTCTTTGCAAAGGTTAGACCGCAAGTTTAAAGTCGCGTTATACATTAGAAGCGCTATTTCTTGGGTCAAACTTAAAATACTGTTACCAAACTTGGGACATATATTGGGTAACCATCAGATACCGGATAACTTATATTAAGGGTCTCTAGTTCTTGGAGATTATTTGCTATTTATTTTGTCTCTACTTACGACAATGTAAGACCGCACATCTGAAGTAGTGCTGTACATTAAGAACAGAATTCAATGGGCCAATGGTACAATATTGTTATCAAACTTCGGACGTATAGTGAGTAAACCACACGGCCTAGAAAGTACCTTGATTGGGATCTTGTATTCTGCTGCCTGCGGTCTCTACGATCTCTTGCGGTATTTTTTCCCACTTGGTGTCTCATTTTAGTGAGACAGTGCCAAGGTGTCACTTAAAAATAATTCTAATGCGCAAATACGTCATCTGAAATCTTTAGTCATTACACTCTTTACAGAGGCTAACAGAATTTTCGTTCAAAGACTATCAGGGGTGAATGAGGTCAATTACATTCAAAATATCCCCACCCGAACTCGACCAATAAAACTTTGTAACAAAGAGTCAAATACTTTTGCTAATAAGTATCAATTTATTGTTCACGTATGTAACTTCTAGACATAATCAAGAAAACGTTTACTCATTAATTTGCATTGGAAAATTTTCTTCGAGGTTTTATTTGCTATTTAATTAATCTTTCGAATTTCAAATCCGACTGAGTGATGAAATTCGACTACCATTCATTGCAATGATATTTGGAGCAATAAATGTAAATAAAGTTTGGAGATTGAAAACATTTGTTCAGTTCTTAGAATGTTGTAAAATGTACACCGAGACAACAGAGTTTACGTCACTGAGCGTGGCATTACGAATTGTTTGCGGACGAACCGAATTACTGGGAGCAATGAAATTGTTTTTTCTGTACCTTTTCTGGATGCTGCATTTTAATTCGAGTGTCGTTATTTGATGAAAGGAACATAGCTCAAGTTAAATAGCGTTAACTTCTGAAAATGTCGTTGGGCTTTCGTGTCGGAATGCTTTGCAGACATGGTTGCGTGGCAAGATCCACTCGAATTGGTAGCGTGTATATTATGTAAAATATATTATCCTTTGATCCGTGGTCAGCAGAAGCCAGCTGTTAATCTCTTAATTAATCGGACATCAACATTATCCATGAAAACAGGTGACCATGTAATTATTTTTATCCCGCAGACACGCAAACGGGCAAAGATAATCAACCTCGCTGGGAACGCACAGAAAACAGCATGACGTTGTCTGCTGCCTGCGAACTCAATAGAGTCAAAGGTCTCCATGAATCAATGCCGGGGGCTTCAAGGGCTTCAAAGTAGTCACAAGATCTGGAAAACCAGATTGATCGTAAGGTTCAAACTCCAGCCTGATGGCTGTTTTTGGCTATGGACGTGTTAATGAGTTGTGGGACTAGCGGGTCCAACATATAGTTTAGAATAGGCGAGAAGTTATTAGGCTAAGTGGCGCGGGAGGGCTTTGGCAGCCATAAGCGAAGTTTAATGTATAACGTGAAGTAAAGTTAGTTGGAGGGAGCTATCGAGAGCTCGAACAGTTTACTTAATTGAAGGGAGCTATCGAGAGCTCTAACATTTGACTTAATTAGAGCTATCGAGGGCTCGAACATTTAACTTAAGCTAGGAGTTCGGAGTGAGCTCAGTGGAAGCCAGGCAAACCGCGTGCATGAACATTATTGGTTTAAACGGTAAACGGAGAGTGGTTTAGGCGGTACAAAACTGTAAAGTAGAGTGACAATATATCATCACACGTGTAAAGTGAGATAGATAGAGTTGGTTAGAGGAGTTGACGGAGAAATTGAGCGTACATAAAGATGGAAGCGACTATAAATAAACAATACGTTATGTGTTCAATTGCATGGGAAGAGAGGGGACCACCAGGAGCTGAGGGACGATAAGAGACAACCAGGCGACAGCATTGAACGCGGGGTACCACGGATAGAGCTTGAACTTTCAGGGTGGGGAAAATTCATCTGTGATTTGTTTTGTGTTGTGTATATATTTCCATGGATTGTTCTTGATGCGTACATGTGAGTACACAACAGTGGTTTATTTTCATTAAATTATATTACTCAAAGTTTGCTAAGCACCAAGTATATCCAACTACCTGTTTTACATTTTAGTTGAAATATTGTAATGAAAAGTGTATATATTTTTTTATTTAATTATATCTTTAATGATTTAAGTACAGAAATTAAGATTTTATTTGTGTTTGACATTATTTTTTAGCTTTTGAATACGATAACCATGGAAAATGGATATTATTGGTAAAAGATGAAATTTTTCAATTTGCCAAAAAGTTGATGGTGTGGCTTCAGTATCGAGTATGAGACCCATTACTGTTAATTACAGCCTGACAACGCCTTCTCATGCTCCCAATCAGGTTCCTGGTGGTCCTTTGTGGGATGTTGTTCCATTCTTGGACCAGCATCGCACCACGCTCCTGGACACTTCTTGGCTGACTGGACGGGCTAAAATTGCAAGCCGCAACTCATTCCAGACATGTTCGATTGGATTGAGGTCAGGGAATCTTGCTGGCCAGTCCGTACGCTCAATCCCCTCCCTCTGTTGGTACTCCCTGACAGCATGGGCAACATGAGGACGGGCATTATCGTCCATCAGAATGAATCTATCACCCACTGCACCTGCATACAATCTGACGTGGACATCCAGGATATCCTCAATATACCGATGTGCAGTCAATGTATCACGTTCAAGGACACAGAGCTCTGTACGTTCATCCCTGTTGATGCCGTCACAGGCCATGACTGACCCTCCACCATAGCGGTCATGCTCAGCAATGTTGACAGCATGGAATCGCTCGCCTGGTCTTCTCCATAACCTAGAACGCCTATCTGTGTGGTCTAGGCAGTACATTGACTCATCTGTAAAAAGGACAGGTCGCCAATCTTCTCTGGTCCATCCAACGTGCCTGGCGGTGATTCTGGGACAGCGGAATGCGAATGCATAGTCTTCTCGATCGGAGACCACCTTCGTGCAAACTTGCCCGGATAGTCTGCGTCGAAACATTTATCCCGGATGCATTCTGAGGGTCACTGCGAAGCTGGGTTGCTGTGGCAAAGCGGTTGCTACGGGCCTAAATGATCAACAACCGGTCTTCAGCTGCAGATGTTGCCCTGTCTCTGCCACCACCATGCCGTCTTACTGGTGTGCCATACTGCGGAAATCTTGCCCAGGCTCTGGAGATCACCGTAGGGTGCACACCAAGGGCTTCATCAACCTGGCGATGGATAGCCCCTTGCTCCACCATCCCTATACAGCCTGCCACATTTCTGCTACATACAAATATCTTCTTACATTTGCATTTGCCATATTCAATCATTAAATCACACGGGATTGTGTTGAAGATTGAATACCCTACACATGTCATGTACATGTAGACAGTACACGAAAACATCATGAAAATCAAGGGGTACATGCTTTCCATGACTGTCACGAATGGTCTGCCTGTCAAGAGAACTAATGTAAACACTGGGGACCATCTCAATACATTTCTCAATCATATCTACCAAACTATCGCAAATATATCACAAGCAAATTTCCAAAAGACGTGTCAAATATTTGGTGCTTAGCAAACATTGAGTAGTATATATTGAGATGATACCCGTCGGTTATATTTATAATTATCAAGTCACTGACACCTTAAGATGACGAATCTGCCCCCAACACAACCACAACGCCACGAGGTGAAGCGACGTATGTTCACTCTCCGAGTACGGCCGAGCTCTAGAGTGATCATAAATCTCACATATCTTTCCCATCGTGTTGTGACATTGCGAAGTACTCAAATACTCCATGAATGCAGTAATATTTATTCTACCTTGTTACGCTTGTGCATAATAGAAACAGTTCATGTTAAAACAAAGTAGAAATGACGAATTTTATATATTAGTCGATTCAGTAGAAGTACGGTTCCACTTTTGTGTTTCCCAAGTCAACTGCATCGATATGCGGATTGAACAATGCATTATTTAGGTCATAAATTGCCACAGTATGTATATACACGCGCACGCGTGCTGAATAATTAGACTCTCTATAATTTCGCCAGAACTATTGTTTTTTATTATGCCTCAAGTTTGTAACATTAGCCGTGATTGGTTAATTTGACACCTTCTAAAAGTCATAGTACTGGAGTTTTAGGGCAAAACACGGGTACTACCAGAACGTTTTTCCCTGGAGACAAGAGAACGAAGAAAATGTAAGCGCCACTTCAATTGATCAGCGTCGATTGGAATTTCTCAACACCAAACGCTGGCTCCGTGTCCGTTTATCTTTTTTCAACACCGGTAGACACAAACTTACCAACAAATATATCATCTTCAGTGGGTGTGTTTTCAATTTTAACATCAAACAATGAATTCAAAAGAATCAGAAATATTAAAAAACTCACTTGCGTGTTGTTCACCACTTCAGTGAATCCTGAATATGAGTCTCAGTTATGACTTCAATCAATTATATTTCCACAAGTTTAGTACTCCTTGACCTTACTGAGCCTCCGGCTCAAGTTCAAAATAAATTGTTTCACTCCGCTTAATTCTATCAACTGTTGTCGTTCGAGAAACATGAATTTATATTCCATTAATTTAAATCACATTTCACACAAGCATTAACAATGAATTATAACATGAACAGCATGATGCAGTTGTAAACATTGGCATCTGTTGATACAGAAACTCCCAAAGCGACGGCACTTGTGACAAGTCATTTTCGAAGAGACGTCATTCGTTCGAAATGACGTCATGTTTTTAGATTCGACTACATTGTTGTTACAAGATTGATGGCATGTTGCAGTTAACGCTTAACAATGAAAGTCATATTTTGTTCGGCATAATAAAATAATTAGAACGTTTCTTTTGAAGCTGCCTCAGGTTTTATTCCAGAAATCACACAAACTCAGGTACTATCCACCGATAGAACATGAAAAGGAACGTTCTAATATTATAATACATTGAATGCTTAACCTCTTGATTAGAGCACGGTGAACGTCCGAGATTTGATTCGGGTTTGAATGTTTTCACTGATTCGATTCGAAACGATCTAGATTATTCGAAAATTCGAATTCCGGAGAGTTTGGAAGTTCAAACATTTCTTTATTGTTGACGTTTTGAAGATGACAACTCATCAAGCAGTTTTCTGAAGAAGGAGATTATTGATCTATCCATTCTAACTAGAAAATAGAAATCCAGTCGCAAGATTCTTCAAAATGTCATTTGACGTCGCAGAGATCGCGTTACGTCCAGTCTGCACAATATATATGGATTTTCTTCGGCTGTTGCAGTTTGATGACTGATAAAATTTCGTTTGAATTTAGTCCCTTTGCTAAGATAACTGCGGGATGAGCTATCGTCACTGGAACATTGAGAACAGAAAATGTCAAATATCATTGTGGTTGTGATCTATTCAAAGAGATAGGATAGAGGTAATGCTCGACGTCAGGTGATAAACGTTATCGTCCGTTGAGTGCAACAAGGCGCCATCTGCAATGAAAAAGCATTACAGGTGTTGCCTTGTTGTACTCAAGGGGCGATACTGTCCCGGGATGGACTATTTATTCAATCAAGTGCTGCTGGTAATTATTCAACACGTTTTTGTAAAGGCATATGGTCGGGTAAAAATCCTACTAGATTCTTAATAAAGATATTGAAACGTCTTCCTCTAAAGCCGTAATTCTACTTAAATTATGAATGGTTCT
Organism: Pictodentalium vernedei; assembly: GCA_031216915.1. NCBI lineage: Eukaryota > Metazoa > Mollusca > Scaphopoda > Dentaliida > Dentaliidae > Pictodentalium > Pictodentalium vernedei. The sequence continues at coordinate 315,513,791 of CM062297.1, forward strand.
GATTCCATGTATCGTTATAACCGTGCTGGAATTTGCTTCATCAAATAGTCAATTTCAGTTAAAATCGTGTATACACTCACTTTAAGTTTGTAACAGACACACGATAGTATGTTAACGGAGTTCCCAGTAAAGCCATAATGGCGACCAGAGAAAAGGTGGATAAACAAAAAGTAATTTACAAGTCGAAATGGTGGGGGCGGGGGGGGGGGGGTGGGGGTGGGGGTGGAGTTAAATTTCAATCGATGCCAAATTTTAAATTTGTGAGCATCACACAGTTTTTCAGAAATAAGCAGGCCTTAAAACCTGTTCCTGTTTAGAATCAGTTCTGATTCTCACGAAATACTGATGCCATAATCAAGTTTTGCTTCTTAAATAATTTAAAATTTGAGTGTACAAATCAGTACATATTCCAAAGTAAAAACAGATCTTATATTTATATATTTTCTCGAGTATAACCCTCGGTTCTAATTTTGTTGAGTTGCTTGTCATGCACATATTCTAACATACACGCTTTTGGCAGTCTTGTTGATGGAAGTTACAGAACCTTGTCGGTGGTATCTAGTGAAGTCTCGGCTGCCCTATAGGCAGCCGAGACTTAACTTGATACCACAGCTAGGTCAACGTGTTATTTTCGTATGAGGAAGCAAAAAATAAGTACAATTATCCACGCCTTTAAGGACATGTTCGGAATCTATCACAAGAATCAAACGAACATTTTACGAGAATCAAAGTTGATTCTCATTGTTTTCCATGCGAGAATCGATTCTGACTCTCGAGTGAATTTTACGTTCTGACAAATTGTTGCAACGTTCAAACTTTAACATGGTTTTCCATGTGTCTAGTGTTATTGTTTTCAACGTTTTACACTTTTCCCATCACCCTCTTATATGTTGGTTTTAACCCTTTACCCAACGTAACGATCAAACTGGCCAGCGCTATTCACAAAAAACAATATTCAATTTTCATTATTTGTTATTTCTGTCTCAAAAATACAAGGTTAGGACCCTCATTAGCACGTGCTCGTTGAGCTCGTTCCAATGGGATTCACAAGCTATGTTTTTGACTCAAAAAGTGAAAAAATAGTCATTCAGGAATTTTGTTTGCATGTGTCTTCTGCCTTTCGTGTTAGGGATAATACACCTTCTGTGTAATCTGTATAATGGTATTGTATCTTAATCCATTTATGATTTGGCAAATATTGTTTCAACTAATTGACGACCATTTAGAATTTTTTCGTCTTTGAATTGGTGCCAAATTTATGTCATCTGGGTATTTTAGAGCCTATTTTCATGCAATATTTAATTTAATTCCTTTGATTTGTGCTGATGTCGCATAGCACTTAAACAAGTGTGTATCAAGCGGAATTAATGTGTACGTTGTGACAATGCGTGCGCTTAATGTTTCGTCAAGTATGTTTACATCATATTCCCCTCTGTAACAAAAACCCGTAAAAAATGGCAGCTTTCAATTCTTGAAATCGATAAACACGTTTCCTCTAGGAGTTTCATATCAGTTCATTTCCATGATAGCTGGTTCCATATGTCTGACTTTGAAGTTCCCACTTGCGTGCACTGTCTAAAATATGTGCACAAACAGAGACAGCACTGATTACCGTTCAGCTTCTCGGTTTTACCCTTCATCTCACAAACTGGTAACACACTTTATTTCCTGAGAGCGATTCCATTGGCTGACTTGTACGATGTAAATAATATCCTCACCCACAAAAAATATTTACACATTAGTTTGGACCTGAAAACATGAATAGGCAATGTAATCTTGTTTTCGAACAAATAGCTTATAATGACATAGAGAGTAATCGCTTGACTGGACTTGTTATGTGAAATAATTCATGAGAGGTGAGGGGCGTTGTACAAACACGAGTCCGCGAATGCGCACGAGTGTTTTACAATATAGTCCCTCGCCTTGAATGAATTATTTCACGTTACCAGTCCAGTCAAGCGATTACTCTGTTTATTACTTTTCATTATTAACGATAATTATATTATTTACCCCTTTACCTAACGTAACGGCCAAAACCGTCCAGCGCTATTCTCAAAAATCGCCAATTAATTTTCATTATTTTTTCATTTTTTGTCTCTAAAACATAGGTTAGGACTCCCCATTGGAACGAGCTCGTCGAGCTCGTTCCAATGAGGGGTTCTAACCTATGTTGTTGAGACAAAAAATAAAAATAATAGTTATTCAAGAATTTTTTTTGCAAGTGTCGTCTGCTTTCCATTAGGTTAAAAAAAGTCCCCTTTACACCCAAGGCAAAGCGTCTTCGATTGCGCGCACGGATACATGACACAATTGTTTATTGCATAATTCACTTGTGATGTTATCGTTTATAATCAAACCCGGACATCCTAGTAAATCACACTTTGGAAAGTAATAAATATGTATTAAACATTAACGGAGATGTTCATTGAAAAAATAATCAACATAATACTTTTAATTTTGTGTTATTCATGACAAAAATTAGGTCACTGATGGAACTATATTTTAATGTTGAGTTATCAATTATTCTTTATTTCTCCTTCAAAATGCCATTTGGACAGTATTTGTAGGCTTACTTCTTTTGTTTTGTAACATTGTAAAAGGTCTGAGCATCCATCTATACATGGACTATGGTAACAGTCTGTTCGTAAATCTACCAAAATGTCGACTTAATCCATACCAAAAAATACAGAATTTGACAGCAAAAATAATTTTATGTAGAAGGAAATTTTCAAGTTCATCAGATGCTCTAAAAGAACTTCATTTCCTTCCCATGACAGAAAGATGCACTCTCTTCCGTGGAGGCGGACGCGTCCCATACATATACTGACTATGTTTGTTTCTCTGCGCCTTCTCCAGCTTTTGGAGAACACTCACAAATATAAATATGTTAGGATGAGCACGCTGAACAGTCTTGTTTAAGTGGCAATGCCATCCCTCGAGTTGGTTGTTAGTTCTTGGTCCTATATTGTTGTGATGTTTCCACAAGCCTGGAGGAAATCGTGTATCATCATCAACCCAGTTCTGCACAGTATAGTCATTGAAAGCAGTTGCTTGTAGAATGTCTGGCGTTTCGTTCATTACTTCTATCCATACATCCTGCACTTGGTCAATCGGTAACAATGGAAGTGTAGCAGCACGACGCGCCCACCGATGAACTTCTTCATTGTCTTTGTATCGATTCACCATTTCAAGTTTTTGCACTTTCTTCCATATAGATTGAGTGTAATGGAAGAAACACCCACGAGTTTCACAACTGAGAAAGATCTCTTTAATTGCCCTGATTGCTGCTAGTTCAAAGTCAGTTTGGATAACCTCAGGCTGCAATTCACGGCCAGTCACTTGTAACACCACACCCTTGAGTTTTGTAAATAAACGTGTATACGTCTCACTTTGCCCGTCAGGGAGCAAACAGAATGCTAACTGAGACATTGTAGTCCCGACGAGTCCTGAATAACGTACACTTGATCACATAAAGGAGGGCTAGAATAGAAAGTTCCATCCATATACAGTTCAGATAATTGTTACATAATTTCAAGACAGTAATTCGTCGCAAAGCACAAACTTTTGTCATCACCACCGTCGTTTATACACAAAAATTGTTCTCCATCCAGTGTTGTTGACCATCTATGTTGCAGGTCAACTTCTGACAGTTTACTTGGTAGTGCAGGTGTAGTTTTCCTTCGTCGATAATATAGGCCACTCTTCAAACTATGAAATGACTGAATGTCAATAGCCAATTCTCTTCGAACACTAGAAATTTCCTCATCAAAAAATGCTTGAACTGGAGCCGTCCCAGACTTCACACGTTGCCGTAAGTTTAACAGGAACTTATTGGCATCCTCATTTTCTCTTGGGTGGTTATGTGCAGATGTTACATTTTTGACATAATCTTCTACAGTTGTGCATTTAGCATTACACCCCGGATCAACACTCTTCCTCCAGTGTACACATGTTTTTCTACGAACATTTAGTCTGTATCTATAACCGTCAATTGACGCTACTAGCCTTCCACCTCTCTGGGACGTTACACACTCAAGACGTTGCACAGTAGCCATTTCTAAGAAGAATGATTTTACACTGTGTTGGGGGCTCTATATATGACCTTTCCTCAGTAACAGTTTACATAAATAGACGGGTTGTTGACTTTATTACTTTTAAAGACAAGACAAACAATTTCTCTTTGACTTTAGTAACTTTAACTAAACAAATGCTGATTATCACTCAAACATTAAAAATAATTTATTTTGGACCAGAGAGAGTTTTTTGTAAAAATGTTAAATAAAAATATTGTGAGTGAGTGATGTAAAAACAGGACAACTCCATTTTCTGTAGGTACATCAGGTAATTACCGCTAATCCCCCTAGCTAATTTAGTTCACTTTCGCCTACACTTCTACAAAAACTATTTTGTAGGCGACATTGCACTGTAGACGAAACTAGACCTAACCTTTCAGTTTAAAAGCCATCGGCGGATAATCAACAAATCGCTTTCAGAGACGAAATCAGTCGTCCGCGAAACAAAAATGATCCTCCACCTTTGCTACACTACAATGTTAATGGATATTAATTTAATACCACAAATAATAATAACATCTTTCACCATGAATTAATAATTATGTATCACTTTCATCATATTTTAGCGAGTTTTCTTCGTGTTTGTTGATCTGTCATGTGTCGGTCAATACAACATCTGTGTTTTCACTATTTCAATATATTTTTAGAGAATATCTCCCCAGAAGTGACGCAGTTTAGGCAATGTGTTCTCAGATCGATATCACTGCGCTTTTCTGAAGGGGATTGTTTGGTTTATTTGGAGGAGGAGGGGCATTTGTATGATTTGCTTGCAATTAAATCATCGCATTGAATCATCACAAAGCATATACGAAATAAAAAATACCTACTTTTTAAAATAGGTACCAGTATTATACCAAAATTGACTGTAAGGACATTTTCACTTGCGACTTATATGTTGGATTGTGTGTGTGTGAGAGAGAGTGTGTGTGGGTGTGGGTGGGTGGGTGGATGTGTGTGGGTGTGATATCGTCATGATTTCTATCAGTGACAATTGGCAGGAACCTGTCGAGGCAATAAAATTACCGACCGAAATTATATTAGTACACCATTGTTGTCTATACTTGGCTTGACTAAAGTTTGTCAAACATTTTATGGTTTTCACCGTAACTTCTAAGAGGGAAAAGGACTCTCTCTCTCCACCTTTCATTTAAATAACTTCAAGAATGATATCTGAAAAGCGATGTTTCCACGACCCCAATTATTTTTTATATTGATTAACCATTGTGTAAATGAATAAATACGAACGTAGTCTGAACATAGGACAAAATCTAATTTATCCACGGCAGATGTAGTGGTTTTCGCGCGCCGAAGTCGCGCAGGGACGGTGTGGGGCAAGCCCCTTTCGATCCTCTTTAACTGTGGCTTTTAAGTCTTGTCTGGCAGTGGTTAAGGAGGAGAAGCTGTGAGTACTAGCGCCGCTTGTGTCTTTTCTGTTTTTTCTTGAGAGAAGGTGGCTTGGATGGAGAGACTGTGGCCTTCTGTGTTGTTGTGAGATTGCCCGGAGGTGAGTTACGAGTGGTGTGGGAGGTGTCTGAGGCTTTTGTTATGACTGTACCTCCGCCAGTTTGGTAGTTATCCCTTTGATCATCCCGAGTAGCTCTTGGTGTTCTCGTTCTGCTTCCTCTTGATACCGGTCTCGCTCTTCCTGGCGTTTCTGGCTGTCCTGTTTAATCTGCTCCAGGCGTGTATCCACGGCAGTGACGTCCTGCTGTATTAGATAAAGGGTATATATTGCTCAACCAAATATTAACACGGAACAAAGTGGCAAAAGTAGAGTGGATATTATGTTTTTCAAATTCATTGCTAATTGGCTTGCCGAAGTCCACCAGAGGATTTATTGAATTAAAAGGTTATGGAAAGTGTCTTTCTCAATATAAGTGCGGTACAAAGTAGAACCGTTTTCTGTAGTTTTGGGATATTAATTTGGCCGGGTATATTGTTTATTTGCGCCAGAGACCCTGCTTCAAAAGACATAGCACACCACTAACAACTGGGCCAACTGTTAGTTTTAGCCCCCAAAACTTCTTAATTTCGATCTCAAGATCTTTGTACTTTACAAATTTCTCAACTTCCTCAATGGATGTGTTCCTCTCAGATGGTATCGCCATATCTATTAACCCTTTACCTAACATGAGAAGCAGACGACACTTGCAAACAAAATTCTTGAATAACTAATTTTTTTCATTTTTTGTCTCAAAAACATAGGTTATGACACCTCATTGGAACGAGCTCGAAGAGCTCGTTCCAAAGAGGGTTCATAACCTACGTTTTTGAGACAAAAAATGAAAAAAATAATGAAAATTAATTGGCGATTTTTGTGAATAGCGCTGGCCGGTTTTGGCCGTTACGTTTGGTAAAGGGTCAAAAGACACGACTTGTTGTCTTTCACTACGATATCCGGTCTACAGGCTTTGATCTCCTTATTTGTGTGCACAGGCATGCCCCACAGGGCAGTTATATTGGCCTTCTCTACATGTGTTGTAGGTAATATGTATACCAAGTATCGCTGGTAGGAATGCTATAGCGCCTACAGTTTTTCTAGTACAAATAGGCAGCTGCTTTGTTGTGCCGATTGGTGTATTCCGATGGAGACAAAACAGGACAGCCGGCAGCACTGTGATCCACTCTCTCTTCAAACTGATGACACATTCTACACAGTAGGTCAACATCTTGCTTTAAAATCTTTTTATTAATGTTATTATTTTTATTTTTATTATCGCCGCTGATCTCTGTGTAACTGGATTGGTTTGATTTAGCGATCTTAGGTACAGCGATCTTAGGTAGAGGGCGGAAATTGTTGCTATAAATAAACAATGCTCAACAACAAACAATTCCGCATGTTTTCACTTTTCGGACTCCTCGAAATCACAAAGTTTTAAAGAATGTACTTTGATAGCTGGGAAATGAACATTACATTGATTATGTGTTCACTTTTCGTGGCCATGTAAATTGAATATTTACAATACATTTTAGTTATTGATGAGAAAAAACAAGGGTCGAGATTGAAAGGTTTATACCGTGTTACTATTTGTCATGCTGGGTTTTCGTTTCATGTTTGATGATGAGGAAGCTGTTACGCTGTGACTATAGTCACAGAGTAACAGCTTTCATGTCATCAAACGCCATCGATTGGAAGAGTTATTGCGTTGATTTACTTGACGCCATCGTACGGGAAGGGCGGGTGTGCATAATGAGATGTGACGTTTTCGCTGATATCCTAGCTATCCAGTGTTCAAGGGATCAATAATGTCCACTAATACATCTGTCGAGTGGCGATGACACATATTACAAAGGAATGCATAAGATGCACAAGGAACCTTTTTGAGTCAGTTCCGATGAACGATTATGGGATACGATTTGCAACAAACAATTAAATTTTTTAAACATTTGAATGGCGATATTTTGTGAATAAAGCTGACCGATCTTGGTCGTTACTGTGGGAAATAAATCATATAGCTGACTATATGCAAAAACATAAATGCAAAAACTATATTAGTTGAGTAATTCAAAAATTGTCTTTTTGTTTGTATCGTCTGCTATTCATATTGGGTAAAGGGTGCGTGAACAATGACGCGTGTACTGACATTGGGTTTGCTGAACATTTACTCAACGAAATGAGTCTTGAGACGTTTTCAAGGCGTCGATTTTTTAGATGGTCCTCTGTAATCCACGCCCCGGTGCATTATTAGGCGGATGACAAACGTGTCAGTAAATCGGTACAGTACCATTGCTATATATAGGAAAGCCGTTGTGTCATCGTTTTTGTGGCAGTTGTGTCTATTAATTGCAATTAATTTGTGAACATATCTTTGCATCGTTACGATTATGGGACAGTGTCTGTGGGTAGGCACTCTCTCTTGAATTGTAACAAGGGAAACCATACAGACTAGATTATTTCACTTCAATAATAAATTGAGGGACATTCACAGAATATGAAGTATTTACGCTGCGATACTTGCGCTTCAGAATAAAGCCCCAAAATGTGCTTCAAGCACCCAACCAGTTCATATCTTTCACCTAGGGAGCACAGGGAAATACACCAGCAACATTCAGAACGATGCTTTCGGGAGTTTTCGTCAATGCTCACTATATATATATATCCCAGTAGGGATGAACTATGACTGATTAACTGAATACCATCGTAATTATGTATGGTATGAATACTATCGCTTCGGTTAACTTTGGAAATATTTTCCTTCTAACACCAGAGACTCAGATTTTCGATGAGAGAGTAAGGGAACTCTTTGTGCGTGCTTATTGTCATTGTCCTTCTGGGATAATTATGTAATGGATACAACTTGCTGTGTATCGGGGGATAAGGTTCTATGAGCAAAAGCAGATGTCTGTCTGATTTCGTGATGTTATGTTGTGACTGTCTGTGTATGTGCTGATTTGTTAATGAATATGTTCTACTTCTGGGGATTGACAGATTCAGATTGTCGAAGATAAGAGAGCAATCGATGTTCACTTAATAAACACTGAAGTGAATTATCATGCCACAGCTGTTCGGTAAACGCTTTAACTACTGAAGCGACAAACTCCGCTCGCTCACAATTTTCTTCTTTTTTAGCTTCTATCGTGCAACCTTCCACGAGAACGAGAACGAGAACGTGGTCGTAAACGAGCACTATAAAATTGGTTGGGTTAACAATTAACCCAAAACAGCTGGGTTGAGTGAATATGAACCCGCCTGGGTTCATATTCACTCAACCCAGTTGATTTGGGTTGAGTTTTAAAACAACTGAATTGGGGCGCGGTGCCGCAGTTGGTTGAGGTGCAGGCTGCAAGACGAGAGGTCATCGGTTCGAATCCCACCTGTGGCAACCGCGTTGTGTCCTTGGGCAAATACTTCACCCCCATTGCCCACGTGGGGGCACGGTGGTGTTGTGTGCTAAGGCGTACTGCACGTCGATGGTGCACTTGTCTTCAACCAGTGCTAACCCTTACTTGTGTGGAGTTAGTATGTTGGGGAGCCTGGCTGTTGCTTGGCGGTTCTCTCCGGGTACTCCGGCCCGTAAAACTGTCCCACTCGAGGTGACCATGGCTGAAGAAAGTGTCGTTAAACACCATTAAATAAATAAATAAATAACCCAACTGATTTTAGAGTGAGGGTATGGCAGAAAAATGAAAGTTTTTGGAAACATTCCTGTGATGGAAGCATTTGCAGCGAGATTAATTAGTGGGCGGAATTTCTAGTGCATCGAAAGATAAGGAGGAATTCGCGGAGAGTAAGGGTTATTTTACTTTCCGTTTAAGATCGGAAGAGGAATAGATAAAATGTCAGCGCAGTCGCTTTTTTAATTTCTAGAGGCCTGGAAACCAATGGTAGAATTACTGAATGTACAAATAAACAATTAAAGCTCAGAAGTTTTTTTTTTTTCTAGTCAGGCAGACGACACTTGGCTAAGAAACAGCTTTTCGGGTTATACGACTTTCCATCTGGCCATAATACAAACAACCCATACCCAGCTTTCCACTTCAGCTGCCCGATTCAAGTAGACGGTTATCTCCCGTTATCGACTACCCGAACCCATCAGCTAATTCCTTCACAGATAAGCATCAATCAAGGTATACTTTGCCAAACTTATCGACAAATATTTTTAATCGGCAGCCACAAAACTGGAGTTTTAGAATATCCATTATCCTATATCCTGTATTAATTATCTGGAAAACATTGTATAAAGAAGACTTTGTCAAACTAATGCCTTATAAACTTAATTTTTAAATTTCGTTATAGTTCAAAGTGATAAAAATATATAGCATGTGGATTCAGTGAAAAATGTACGGTTTTCAGTTGAGCAAGCGGGCAATATTTATTGGGGAAATGATACGATGAAATGTCCTGGAGAGTGACTGGATACCTTTTCGGATTATTTTAACTTACACAAACAGTGAGTTGGCAATGAACTTAGCGTAAAGGTACCGTTCACAAAAACATATATCCAATGCAATTCGAAACCGAAACTTCCAACAAAATTCTTGGTTTGATGTCAGCCTCTTCGGCCCCCCCCCCCCCCCCCCCATACGTACGCTTTTTGTTATGCTTTTTGTCACGCACAATCATTTGACTTTCAGGCCTTGAGTAGTAAGTACACGGTACCTGTATAGAAAACAAATAAATAAGAAAAGTTTTTAGTTGAAAAATATAGAAAGATAAAACCCACATTTTCATTTTCAATCGATAATATTCTTTCAACCTCGAAGGTGTCCGAGGGAATTATTCTGTGAGTTTTACAAACAGTCCTCTCTGGATTTGTAACTTTTCGCCATTTACAAATTTTCCAGTCAATTTCTGATCGCACACGAAGCTGTCTATTGCTCGCCATAATTTTGAAGCAAATCAAATATGTTTTGCGAATTGTGAAGCCCCAGTCTCTTCACTTTTTATTATGAATTAAAAAGAAACCCGACCACCTATATTCTTTTTTTCCTCACAATATTACAATTTATTAAAACAACATTGGCGCAAACTAGAGCAAAGGTCCAACCCGAAAATTTATATTAATCTACCTGGCATAACACTTGCATAGTTCCTTTCTGCCATATGTCCGGTATAAATTGTAATGAGAACATTGCCAGCAATAGACTTATTAATATTTTACAGAATTTTGGATATCAAAGGAACAAAAAGCAAGATTTGTGTATGGTAGACATTTTTTACCAGACGGTCGACACAATGTCATATTTTCCAAATTTATGAGCTTCTCCGTCACCTGTCAAACCAAAAGGCGTACATAGATGGCCAAAAGTCAATGGAAACACTGTTTTTAAACATTTGCAGCATGATTGCACTGGAGAAAACGGTACATTTTATAAATGACAGGGGAACAAAACTCAGATGGTAAACTGGCAACCATCAACAATCACTATAAAGAAACTGCATTGAACTTAGAGATGCAATGTGCTTCCATAATGTAACTTTTGAACATTTTATTTAATCTTAGGAATTGTAAGACTTTCCCATCTCCGTAATGCTAATTTCCAATCCCCGAAACGACAATTTCAAGAGAGATAAGCAGACCGTTTTCCACTAATTTGAAGATAACAGCTGGACATGCATCGTCACAGCAGCTGCGCAGCAATCAGAAGACCTCATGCTTTCAAGTGTAGAGTTATATTTTATATGTAGCAGAGGTTTAGAGCTTTTCAGAATCATTGATGTTAAATAGCATACAAGTCCAACACTTCCTCCAATCATCCCTCAACACATTGTTCAACCCCAATCATGTCTGTGTTCAAACTGATCTCCGGTGATACCATATACTCGTGCAAAAAGAAAAACTTGCCGAAGGAATCAAATATATTCATCACCTAAACTGGTCCGTACAAAGAATTAAAATATGTTTCTCTAACGTCAGTTTGTTGTATAGGGCGTATATTATTTTTCACATATCATCCCCTGAGTGCAAAGAGTTACAGTGTGATGGCGTCTTGTTCCACTTGAGGGGCGTACCAACTATTTTGCCAATATAATCTACATTACAGATCTGTGACATCTGCAGTAGTTATTGTCTCTTGCGCTTCGTGGTGTAGCAGGAAAATATTGTCTTGACATTTTGGAATAGAACGGACTGGATAGGGTTAATAGTTAGATGCAGTCACGTGTCTGTGAGGGCCATGCGATTGTTCTGTTTGAGAAAATCACTTTTTGCGGTTAGTCAATCACGTCGCATCAATCAACTTTTCACTGAAATGTTTTTGCAATGCTTTAACAACAATCATATTTTACATATAAGACAGATGAGAAGGACATCTGCCCTAGAGAGTGTTCATAGCAGAACAGCAACATTTCTGTTAAGGCATTCTGCACACGTTTCCGGCGTTTTTGTCTTAAAGAATGTTTTATTTCTAGTTTTTTCGTGTACGGCTAACATTTCCGATAAAGAGGTCATCATTAAGTAGCTAGGAGGAAAGCTATTGTGGGTCATAATATATATGACTTAATATTTATTTGAACGTTGTGTTGATAACGTCTGCATTAATTGGCCACTACTTCTGCTGAGAAGTGTTAATTTATTACGTAGTATTGTTTAGACTGTAACTGGAAACTCGTTCTTTCTCCAACTACTAAATTATTCCCGCCAAATATATTCAACAAACTTTATCGAGCTAAAAGCAGATCAGTCTACTGTTCACCTTGTGTTAATGCTTTGTTGAATACAAACATTTCGTTTATATGTCGAATTAGAGAATGCACAAGGCGGTTAAAACACTAATATCCCAGTAGTGCAACAGGTACTAAAACGTATCAGTCATTACAACCATAGAATCAAACATTTTTAGTCCAGTATCCTTGAAGAATGTCTGTGAACACTTTCATTTTTAACACTCGGCCCATGATTATAATACGGCGTTACGTCATTATATGCGGCTATCATCAAATTTGTGGAGTGAGTCAATCAGGTTGCACTTTGCAACTATCAATTTGTCTATCCCCAGAAATGAATACGGACTCTTCCAATTGATGGAATTAAATTGACATGGAAGGTACCATCAAAGAACTCAAAGGTTTAAAATTAAGCACTACCATTCGCTGCTAAACTGTCGTCTATGTTATATAATATTATTACATGTTTATTATCCTGTATACCTGATTGTTTTCCCGTTGGCATTTTCACCAGTGAGCATTGCGTTCTGGAATAAAGAAAACATCATCGTTTCAGCGTTACAAAAAGAAACAGGTTGCATCGAGTGTGACATCAACCACGCTTCTTATTATGATGGCATGCAAAGCCGCCCTATCCGGACGATTCAACCCTATGGGGAATTCCACCCTTACGTCCCTGAATGGGAATAGCCTTGGACTAAGCTGGTGGTATTAGTAGAATTGGACAACTGCCACAGGAAATTCAACTCTATGGTGATGTTTATTTAATCCTTTGAATACTGGTGGTATATTCCAAGTCAGTTCAATAGTAGCAATTGGAAGAGTCCATTTTCACTATTTGGGGGTAGACCAATTAATATTTTCAACGTGCAGCCGTGGGTCAGCACGCTGAAAATATTGGTGGGTTTACCCCACACATTCACTCAGCAGACACCCTAATTACTGGAATTAAGACGCATCGGAAAAGGGACCCTCGGATTCAAAGGGTTAAACGGCTGTTTGACAATATTCATTGCTGTGCATTGATGTTGAATTGTTTATTTTAAACTTTTATCTTTGGTATTTTGGTTATAATGAACACTATTTCTATAATGTGCATATTGGACATTTTAGTCGCAATATCATTATAATTTTCAGATTTTTGGTCATTTCAGTAGCATAAGAGTGTAAATCTCTTGAAATGTTTTAGGAACAAAATCAGTGTCAAATGCTAAGTTCATCTCTTTTCCAAATAACAGATAATATGAAGAATATCGATTTGTTTCAGTTAATGGTATCATTCCAAATGGCACCATGATACTTGACAACAGTTTTGGCCAGTTGGTTGGCATATCGTCACAATAAGCTTCAAGGGCTTGAGACATGCACTTAGAACCCATCCTACTTAATGAAATTATGACGTATCATGTTCCTGTGTCAGAAAAGCGGCCTTTCGGGTTCAAAGGGTTAATAGGTGCTAAAACTGTGCATAATTAAGTCATTTCCAGGCTCTTTGCCGGGCAATACACACATAGGAAGGAATTTTCTCCTACCCACGGAGCAAATTCTCGGGATGGGCATAGACATAACAGAGATTTACTGAAAAAGAAAAATTGTAAAAGTGTAAATTTGAATGTGCCCATCGAACAGAACAAAACATTATTGAATATTGGTAGTAAGCAGTTTAACCCTTCACCCAAAGTATCGTCCAAAACTGGTCAGCGCTATTCACAAAAATCGCCCAATTAATTTTTATTATTTTTTTTCATTTTTTGTCTCAAAACATAGGTTATGACCCTCTTTGGAACGAGCTCGTCGAGCTCATTCCAATGAGGGGTCATAACCTATGTTTTTGAGACAAAAAATGAAAAAAAAATTAGTTATTCAAGAATTTTGTTTGCAAGTGTCGTCTGCTTTTCATGTTATGTAAAGGGTTAATGCATTGCTTGGTACAGGACCGTGTATCTCCTGTATCACTATTAAGTATTATAGGGCTTGTACAGAAACGTAAACATGGAAATGCAAGACACAAGACACAGATGTCAAAGAAATTGTTGGTCTCGGTGGCGAATGTCATCAAATGCACATTTCTGTACAACTATTATTGTTCATACATTTTATGATATTGGTATTTTACATCACAATGGTAGTCTGCACTGCACTAAGAACCTAACTGCAATAAGAGATTCCACTATAAGCATTTATTTACAAATTTCCTTGATTCCAGTACACATACAAAGCATAAGTCACACCAACATCGGATATTCCGTACTGCGGGAAGCGATTACTGCAGAAGCTGAAATACCAAAAACTGGGTGTTTTCCCTTAAAACACTGACATTTATCAACATATGGTCGTTTATGACGCTACAGTTAACCTTTGTGCAGCATTTCATAAAATGAGATAAATGACTTGTTAACCTGTATTACTGCATTTGACGCTTACACAGTGAAAGAAATGAATGAATAATGAGCCCAAGGCTGTTAATCTTCTACACACATGTTATTTCTACATAAGAGTTGATACGTATTTTTTCGACACTTATTTGTTCATGGTGAATTACGTTTATAGGCCCTAGCAATAACAGAACTATGAAATTTTAAGGTCTGGTCATTTTGGTATTTGTTAATCGTAACTGCTTGTGAACCTCCCCCTGCCACAAGTATAGGCTTCTGCCACGACTGCCACTGCCTGTCCTTTGGTCAGCTTAAACTAATACTAACTTCTATCACTGGCCCATAGCAACTTTGTTCTTCTACTACTAGTAGTCTTGTGGTAGCTGCCCAATACTGTTAATACCACATGCTTATTCCACACCTAATCCCACTCATGGACTTATGAAGCATTTCGAATTTTAGGGAACACGGTCATACAAGGGCACCCATACTCTGATATATATCAGTCGTGCCCTATGTGGGGTTTCTTTGACATGGCAGAAATATAATGTGAACACATTTCCCCATCGGACTGAAATATGCCAAACAAGTGCATTTTTCTCGATTTTAAAAACCGCCGTATAAACAAATTAAATGAGGAAATCTTCGGTCACCTTTTTAACCCTTTGAAACCTGTTGGTATTTGCCATGTCAGTTCAATGGCAGCAATTGGAAGAGTCCATATTCATTAACTGGTCTACCCCCCCCCCCCCACCCCCACCCACACACACACACACGTTCACACAGCAGCCATCCGACTTAATGAAGTTATGACGTATCATGCCTCTTCGTGCTGATTAAATAAGATTGCAATGATGTGTTGGTAAGATAATGTTGGTCTTGATCGCCGCTTACTTTTCTCGATCTCCACTTTCGTCAAACCTTTCTTGGCCCTGCCTCTGGCTTTCGCGCTCACTCGATCGTCGTATGAGGTCTTAAGGCCTATAATGAGATGGTTATGTAGATAGTTTGGGCATATATTTGATGGGCGGGCTTCAGCAACACCATTTAGAATTCGTGCTAAATTAAAACTATTCAAGGGCATTTCCTTACATGGTTCCATTGGGGAGAGAGTGTATGCCTTCAAGCCTACCACTCCCTCTCCAACACACACACACACGATCTTAACACGATTCTTATTCTCTTTATAAACAGATTTTGTATTTTTCTGTTGTCTAAACCTGAGATACTTGTTCTTTCAAGGAAGTTTTTTTTACAAATATTTGACAATGCTTATTCAAACATCCCGACTTAAAAAAATACACTTGAAAAGGAGAAGATTTTATGTAACAACAGCAACGATCAGTCGTTTTATTGTAACATATCTAATTTTCAAATGTTATATAACAGCGAGATGTGAAGCGTTGGAGTAAACATGTATACTCTTTTCGTTATGTTGTATATTTGATCAAATCCTTTTTTACCTTTCCCCTGAAGACTATCAGTCATTTAGCTGTTGGACTTTCCTCTTCCAGTAACAATTCAATTTGCATTTAGAGCGTGCGTTTCAGTCGACGACAGGGGGCGCGGTAGCGTTGCGGTAACAGGTTCTCGTCAGATCACCGAAGTTAAGAAACGTCGAACCCGGTAAATCATTGGATGGGTGACCGTCTGGGCGATCAATTCGGACTCCTGCGTTGTGTCCTTGGGCAAGGCACTTAACCCCGATTGTACACATGGGGGCACGATGACGCCGTGTACTAAGGCGTACTGCACGTCGATGGTACACATGTCTTCAACCAATCTAACCCTGCCTGTGCTGCAGTGGGGAGTTACGTCGTTGCACGGTGGTTCTCCCGGGGTACTCCGGCTTCCTCCATCCGTAAAACTGTCACGGTCATGATTAGCCATTGTGCATAAGTATATGACCTTAAGCGCCAATAAATAAATAAATAAATAAATTCAGTCAACGACATATGTAATCTGACCCTTGTGTTGCATATTGTATCAATCTCCTTTTTACAGCTATCCTTTAAAACTGCCAGTCATTTAGCGGGTGAACTCGCCTCTACCTGAAATAGTTCTTCCAATACCAGTGCATAAAGAGCTAGCGTGCTAGTCGACGAGAACATGCCACATTGAGCAACTGGCGTATATGAAAGATAAAAAAAATCATAATCCTTTCAGGGGTTAAATTCACAGAACTCCTCATTACTTCAAATAGGATTCGCTAATTTCTCAGTAGTTGAAAGCGCGGAATCAATAAAGCGTGAAAAACGTTTAGTGTAGTGAGGACAGGTGCTAGTTTGGTGCAGTGTCATTGAAATGTGAGGAAAGAGAAGGGTGGTCACTCCCCACCAAGGATTTTCTCGGACATTTAGTGTTCTGTCCGGGTCATAAGCTTTCCCGGTGTGCATTTGCTACAAATTAATTGTCAATTGTCAATTAAAGGACAGGAATTGGTCCTTTTGAACATCTCCATTAACAAACTATTATAAAAAGTCCCTATATACACAATGGCGCATTATGTTATTGTCCCAAAACACCCTGGTACACAAAGTTTACCAGGGTGTTTTGGGACAATAGCATGGTGCACCATGGCACTTTTCATAAAAAAGTGTAGCAAATGTGGGAGTGAAAGGAACGCCCTCTTAATATGGGACGCGGATTACAAATCATTTGGAGGACCCAAATCATCGTCGAGCGCCTCTCGTGGCACGCGACGATGTATCGGAACGTTATTTTTTGTCGGAAATATTGTTCTCTCATTTCCCCTCTTCATGTACTTTTATATGCCATTCAGTTTCCTATTGAGTAGCATTGATGAAACCGTGATAGCGTGCTTTCGTCGCTGTGTTGCACCATCATATAATTTCTTGTCAGTACGATTCCAATCATGTTTTCAGAATCCTATTTCCTATTATACCTTACCCCTTCGATGGTTTATTACGTCTAGTGCTCTTAAAATAATATTTTCAATGAAAATAGATCAGAGCGAACGCAGTATTCATCGTTACGCAATTAGGTTACAATCGGAAAATCGAACTTAGCATGGGATGATAAAACGAGACTCAATAAATATTATTAATTGATGTGGACGAGATACCCGCAATATAATCTGGTGGGGAATGAAATATGAAGATTTCAATCTCGTTTTTCAATAATACAATGTTGACCTTTTGTCCTTTTCATCTTGTCGCCACTATAAGTTATCGATGGTGAAAAGAGTAAGCTGTGAAGATGTTTGCAAGTACAGTGGCGGCTCAACATTTAATAAGGGAGTGGAAAAGTACTGGTGGCTCATTAGCACTATTAACCATTTGTCTCTTTCAACAGACGCGATAAAACATTACCGCTAAAAGTACAATAACTGTGCTGGAAACTATCTGCCGGAACTTCTAGTGTAAGGTGGTACTGTTGGACGGTATTACCCATACTGCTTTGGGTAATACCGTCCTTTTCATCTGCCATAAAGAGTAGACCAATTAAAGTTCGGCTACAGGTAAAAGATATTAATTAATCTTTTTTAAAATCTAACTTCTCTAAAACAAATCATCTTTCAGCATGGAATATGCTATTTTGCAAAACTGGAATTACAGTGTTGAAGGCGTTCGTTCTGACGAAAGTTTATCATTGTACATGAGCCCTACGCTGTTAGTGTTCAATCGAGTAAACCTTAAGGCTGAAGTACATCGGCTGAGACGAGCTATACCGATAAATTTTGATGCGCGACAATACCTTTCATCTTTTTCGGATTCGCCGTGAGGCGGGCATTGACGACCTGCAGTGTTTATGCGGGCAGCGACTGAGGGTGAGAATTACCATAGGCTGGTTGCCAGTACATTTACCGCATTTTTATGGTAATATTTCCAGTTTGGAATTCCTAAAATGGATGAATGAGGTCGTCGGTATAATTAGTGTTATTAAAAGGGCTTTGGCAACCAGGTCAGGCGTTCATTTTACAACACCTGTATAAATTCGATCAGAAGGTATCGTATACTTAATTTCCTTTAACACAAGATACTTCGTGGAATAAGTAGTTCTTTAGTTAACCCAGTAGGAATAAAACAGTACGTATACTTCGAATGATTGGCGTTTGATCTCCCAAGGAAGGAGCTCGGCCGATTGTTGGAAAAAGAGGTATTATTGTTACGGAATCATTTTTATTAACAAAATCCGTGACTAAACTGTCGTTGTCTCTGGCATAAAATGTAAAGTGTATCAAACAACAAAGTTCATACCTTCAATAGCAGTGGTGGCATCCAGGATTCTTCTTGTAGACCGTTCGTGTTCATCAGGAGCCCAGAGACAGCTTGTCTAAACAGTCAGAAATTGGTGCTTATATACACCAAATGTCTGATGCAATACCTTGGGTACGCGACGACCGTCAGCAAATTCTTCCTTGGTTTTTGGAGAATTTAGGGAGAGTCCCTTGACGTGGCGGTCGCCATTTTGTGGGCTCTATTACTGTTGGTCAGCCAGCATGCAGTTCATGGAATATCGGCTATAACATAGTATCCTGCCGACGTCAGTAACCGGCAGAATGTTCTGGTGACTTGTGCAATTTTGCAACTCAGCACCCACAGACATCCGGGAAGCCTCACCTGGTACATGTTATGATTTGTTGGACAGTTCGAACACCAACATCCCAGGAATACTGCCGGATGTTATTGTTCCATCTATCAACAAATCCTACAATGTTACTGCTTGTTGACAATATTGGCCTGCAAAGGTATGCCTAATATTGTCAACAAAACATCTGGCGTGTACCCACAAAGTACGCCTGTGCTCTGGTCGCCAGTTTAATACAATTCCATGTAATTTATTGTCATGTTCATTTTCTCTTAATACTGTTAATAAAACTTGAGACCATGTTACCAAATAAATCCCCACAACACTTTCATGAGCTCGATCTCTTACCCGAGTTTGCAAGCTTATTAACCCCTGTGGGCTCACTTCGCAACATTCTTCCCTAACCGAATATTAAAACCCAGACGGACTTGATCATTCAGAACGGAAAACGATTTGCGAAGAGACAACACAGGGTTAATGGAATATACATCCGTCCTAAGGACAGGGAAAGGATGCCGCTCACAAATCAAATACCAACCCAACCAAATAAATTGCAATTTTCTAGTACATACCTAAAATTCATCCTGACCAGGATTCTTTTACCCAATAAACAAATAATCACTAGCATCGGTACCGAGGAACAGAGACTACTTACTCAAGAGTAGACTTATAATGGCACAAAGTCGAATTCGTGGGGTGCCAAGCGTCCCCCCCCCCCCCCCCCCCCCCACTTCACATTCATGCGACATGCTGGACATGTTTTCGATGGTGCTGCCATGACGACCCACATCTGTCCGCAGACGAGGTGGACTTTAATACGACAACGAGGACATTGAAAAGCACACGCTTCCCCGAATGTCATCGAGACAAATACAACAATGACCGGTAAAACCATGCGTACTGTGTTCGAATGATTTTCTACATACACGAATTTGGTGGTCCTCGAGAGCTTTGTAAAGTAGTACGTATTGGGGTTGAGCTCTCTCCCACTCCAATGCTTCGTGGACATTCCAATGTTCCGAGCGCAACTCCACGGTGTCTACTACAGGTGTCACACTAAATTTTTGTATTATATTTAATTCAAAACTACGAAACGGTCTGAAACAAACCGTTCGTCATACTGTTCGTAAGGAAGTAATAACGATCGTTACAGGAAGGGTCGTTCCAATACCTTAACACCTGTTCTGGGAAATCGGTAAGTACCTCTGGGGTTGTTGTACCGGTTGCCCACATACTCTCGGAAGTAGTAGGGTCACGCAGGTGCTTATGGGGCTGCATTACTACTAAATGGGGAAACACACGGATATTATTTTCCTTAACCAAACTCCTGAGATATACTTCATGTCTTCGGCCCTCATGTTCTAACAAAGCCTCATTGAAGTATATTACACCCCAGTACCGGAGTAACTGTTGTTCCATGTAGCCTATGCGGAGTAACACGGTAGGCTCATGTTTTCTTTTGGGGACATGCCGTTTTGGGGTGAAATAATGAAGTCGTTCCTCCTCAAAATTATCAAATTCAACCAAAGATGGTACCGATGACATTTTAGCAATTTTCTTTATGAACTATTAGAAATAAAATACTACACTACTTAAACCGATTATACGAATACTACTAATAACCTTACATAATATATAACGATATATAAAATCGTCTCCAACTCTTTTTTCTTCCTTCCTTCTTGCTATTTTTCCGCTCCCTTGGGTATGTGTGCCTCTAGTACCTTCCTTGACAGTCAAGCCACACACGTACTAGTTTTGAGGTTGTCTTCCGTGGAGTTTCCAGTGAGTACTTATCTAAACCCTGCCGGATTCCCCACTTTTTGAACTCTGTAAACTTTTTTTACAAATTAAGAATTTTGACTGAAAGTAGTTCAGCAATTGTTACAGCAAAAAAGACAACCGCACACGACCCTATTTCTATTGGGTTTTCCCCACAGTCTGCGGGATGTCACCAAACAGACTACGGAAGAACTCCAAGTGAAATGTTTCACAATGGCTATTCACATTGGCTATTATTATTCATCCTCCCCATCGAGGGCACTCCCGAATTCTCGAAAGTGTCTCCGAAGCTAGGGTTAGCTAACCCTAACCCGGGAATTAAGGTCAGTTGGAGATGAGAATTAACATATTCTCGTCCCGTCCAACAGGGGTGCTGCCATTTATACAATGGTGTGCACGTCGGCAAGCCCTCGGAAGAAGCTTCTTCTGCACGTTGATGTATTCTTGATGTCCCCAATGTGGGGAAGAAAAACATCTCACTGTAGCATTGATTATACTGTAATGCTAAAAAATTTGATGTCTTCTATTATGTGTTTCCAACTCATGTATGGATTATGTAGTTGGTATACTCTGTGCTCCATAGGCCATTTTACTTTTTCGGGGATGGGTTCGCCATCCAATAGACGTCTATAGCCAAAGTCTAATTGTTCGGAATAAACTCTGGCATCGCAAAGCCTATGTCCCAACATTTCCTCGACCTCTGCTTTGGTTAAACTACCCGAGAGGTCGGTAGGCATTGTTCCTGGAATAGCATATAATTGACGCGCCCTTCTTGCTTGGGCGAATACTACATCACTGTTATTTTCTGCTTCTGCCATGTTAAAATATAATAAACACAATATACTCAAAATAAGAATAATATCAACTAATCAAAAACAATAACTGAGATGTCAGTTATTCATAGGATTTCATCACCAAAGTTCTGTAACTGTTCTGTTTACATCTCTCGCATTTGAGATGGCACTATGTAGGATCGGTAAATGGTATTAGGTCCCGCCCTAAAATTAAAAATACCACCATCAAAATCAGGATGGGTAACTTTATACAAAACATAATACTGGTTATGTCTCGGAAGTCCGTTGGACCTAAGTTGAGCTCGTCGTTGAGTTCCCCAATTAAGAATCCTTCTCCATGGGTTAAACATTTCTATGTGTCGTCTTACAGACCACATGTCATGAACCAAATGGTTCGCCGTTATTCTGTGACTACGATAATGTCTCGAAAAGTCATTTCCTGCATGTACTAAATCTGTACAATTTAGGATACGCAAAACTCGAGAGCGACTTTTAAACAGAATGTGGTATGGACAAGCAGAATCATACCAATAAACTATATCTCTTTCAGTTTCAATTGTAACTGCAACATTTTGAAAATCATAGTAAACACATCCGAAAGGATCATCGAATGTGAAAGTACAATGAACTTGAAAATACCTCAGTTCACAAGTATTTGGTTGAACAACACTATTTATAACCGCGGGTCTTCGGCCAGTACGAGGGCAAACGGCAGGTGGAGGTTTTCCATTGTGCAATAGGTACATAGCGTCTACAAAAGGAGTGACAGAAATTTCTTCCCGATCACTCCATTGGCTTTCTGTCTCCTCATCCGTTTGACCCCTACAATGATGCTCTGTTCCAATTGCTTCACTTTCGTCAGTATCTACTGTTTCACTACTACTTGAGTCACTCATTGTAATCACTGAAAACACAGAAAACACAAACAAGATTGTTCAACGTTAAGTTGTTATGTAAGTTAAATTAATAGTTATCAGAGTATTGTCTCGAGTTCTTAAGTTCGCACGTGTGCTTTTCTAGTATTTACGTCATAGTTCACTCATGGATATAGCTGAGATGGAGACGAGGACGTTTGAGGTTGGTCCCGTCTCACCTTTGTCTTTCTCTCTCGATCTTTCACTAATTATTTCATAATTGTTACTATTTCATCTGAAGGGAGTGTCGTCCATCGTGTAGTGGTTGTTGGCTGTCTCATAGTCGTATATAGAGGATCACCATCGTCATTAAATGCAACATTAGACATTCCACATACATCAGCAGAAAAATTAGGATCTCGATTTCGTTTATTCTTATAAGGTAAAATAATATTACGTAACTTTATATGGCCTTGTGCCCTAATACATCTTATCAATAAGTATATTCAAAAGATAAGAAACATGCATCCCACAAAGTATGCCCACTTTGGTACTTCAAATGGTTCTACCGGGGTTAACTGCATTTTATCTAATTCGTTTAGAAGGTCATCTATTTTCATTTCTTCTAGGTGTTTGATAGATGTCGGGATCGCAAAGTTTGTTATGTTCACCTTGTTGAACACTGCTTGCCAAACTTGTCGTTGAGTCAACGAGAAATTGGACAAGACTATCTTTGTAATACGTAATGTTATCTCGGCGATGAAAAGAAAATAACTATTCAACAATAGTTGGCCACACGTGGAGATACATAAAGGATTCAACTCAAATATACCAATTGGCGGCATGATTCGACGTGGTTTTTGGATTTTTACGTCTTGGACACGCAATGGAGAATAGAAGTGGCACGTCAGTAGTGATATACCAAAGACCCTTCTCAATACGTGTCGCAAAAGGCAAATCCATATTTAATTTGACATCGGTAGTACATAATTTCTTTATCTCGGATCTCATATTTAGAAATAATGCCAACAGGCAACTAGAAGTCGTATGTATCGTTCTTAATTCTCCTCTCAATGGGCAGAACAATTTCTTTTCATCTGTACACTCGCCATGTCCTATCTCTGGGATATAACGAGTTCTTTGTTTGTCCACAAGTAATGTATCGGCTTCAAGTCGATAAATAGCTACCATTTTATTTGCAGAATGATATGCTTTTTGACTCACATTCATGAATGGACTGTGCAAGGCTTACACATTGAAAATTCCAAATTGAAAATTTGTGTCAGTCAACGGAATTTTCACTAGAATTACTAGTTTATCATTGACAAAGACTGCCGAAGTTGTTAACAAATGATAATATTGACTTAACTCCTTCTGAAGTTTCAATGGAAGTTGGGTATGTTCGTCAAGTCTATCCTGAATGCTCGTTAATACCGAAGTCAATAAGGTAGGATTGACGACCCTCGGTGAGAGTTTTTCATCTGCAAGCACATCCATTTGCTCATGCAGATCATTCATATCATTTTCTGCTGTTATTAACATTAATTCAATTTGATTTAACACAGTTTCCAATTGATGAAAGGACTGTACAAAATGCTCTAAAATGGTTAACCGATTTTCAAGTCCCTGTAATACAAATTCCATCTGTTCACGCAAAAGCGATACTACTCGCGATAAATTTACCATAAATTCTCTATTCTTTTGTACGGCATGATACGTTAATCTTATTAAGTTTAGACTGAGTTTCTGACATGTTGTATCATTGCCTGATTTACAGACAAATGTCTTAAATTGTCTTTCATATCTTTTAAATCAGATTCAGTGGCTGTGCCAAATAGGAAACTCATTCCTTCACCTATGAAATTTGCTACACCTCGCTTATTTCAAAATGAGGGTTTATGCCCTTTTAACTTGCGATAGTCGTCTAGGTCCCCTTTTACTCGTTCGAAACGATTATTTATGAAACTGACCTCTTGGTACACATCCACTAATATCGAATGTAACACAAGTTTAAAAGTACTATTTTCAGTCGAGTTTCTATTTTGTTCATCATAATTTTTTCTGAAATTTACATCGAGTTCCTGGTAAAATTGGTTCACAAAGCGTACATTAAAGTCCACCCTCTGCATGTAGTGGATAAACGGCGCCACTTCTGCCACAAACATGGTTGTCCATTCACTGTTAACAATATAAATTTCTTTTACCTTTGGAAAGATGACATTATTTCGGATTATGGTACTTCCGCTAGCTGTTAATGTCAATGTCAAAAAACTTCCGACGAACCTATTTAACAACATCTTGCTCAGTTTTTGCTGGCTGTTTGTAGACAGTTGTTCCACCACGTCCCTCCTTCCTTGAATTTGCACTGTTCGTGAAAGCTACACAATTTGTACTATCGCGCACTACTATTATGACGCGGTTTGATTTTTGTTTTGTTCCACCACTGCGTGTTTTTGTTTCAACTCTGTATTTGCTTCTACCGCTGCGCACGGTCTGTTACCTCTACGGTTGTTGGGACGTTAGCTCTTGGAGAGAGCTCAGTTGAGTCGCTCGCTACTGGTACGTC
This sequence comes from Pictodentalium vernedei, assembly GCA_031216915.1. Lineage (NCBI taxonomy): Eukaryota > Metazoa > Mollusca > Scaphopoda > Dentaliida > Dentaliidae > Pictodentalium > Pictodentalium vernedei. The sequence continues at coordinate 315,538,893 of CM062297.1, forward strand.
GTTGCCTACGGGTACTGGTTATGGTCACTCATTTTTGCAAAATCTGCAGACACGGCACCAATATAAATATACATCTGTTACGGAATGAAGTAAAAGTCTATCGATATGTGATCGTAAATTCTGACTCCAATAGTTGTGATTATTGACAGATCTGTTAGGTCCCACCAGCCCGTGGCGTTTTGTGATTCCTTACCAGGCGATATCAGACACAGGCTCCAGATTCTGGGTTCAGTAACTTCACGAACTTGTCGTGTACATCAGAACGAAGACCAGTTTCAAATTATCTACTATTTTAATAAATCAATTTTATTGACAAAATCCGCGACTAAACTGTCGTTGTCTCTGGCATAAATAAAGTGTATCAAACATCAAAGTTCATACCTTCAATAGCAGTGGCGGCATCCATGTTTCTTCTTGTAGACTGTTCGTGTTCGTCAGGAGCCCACAGACAACTTGTCTAAGCAGTCAGAAATTGGTGCTTATATACACCAAATGTCTGATGCAATACCTGGAGTACGTGACGACCGTCAGCAAATTTAGGGAAAGTCCCTTGACGTGGAGGTCGCCATTTTGTGGACTATATTACTGCCATGCAGACTCTTGGTCAGCCAGCATGCAGTCCATGGAATATCGGCTATAAAGTAGTATCCTGCCGGGCGTCAGTTAACCGGCAGAATATTCTGGTGTCTTATGCAATTTTGCTACTCGGCATCCCCAGATATACGGGGAGCCTCACCAGGTACATGTTATGATTTGTTGGACAGTTCGAACACCAACATCCCAGGAATACTGCCGAATGTTATTGTTCCATCTATCAACAAATCCTACAATGTTACTGCTTGTTAACAATATTGGCCTGCAAAGGTATGCCTAATATTGTCAACAGAACATCTGGCGTGTACTCACAAAGTACGCCTGTACTCTGATCGCCAGTTTAATACAATAGTAGTATGTCAGGTACATTTGAGGGGTTATTGGTCGGACCCCGGTGACGGACCCCGGAAGTGGTGTCATGTCACGTGACGTAGTGGCACCATGTTGTGTTCTCATGGTAACCCGCGTGAGCTGCCATGTTGTGACGTCATCTCCATAGTGATACGTGGTGTGAGTGCGCATGCGCAGCGCGTGTTGTTAGGGTGACACGTGTTTCCGTCGTCCATTTTGTATACTGGAGGCCGCCATCTTGGTTTCTATGGTAGCACGTGATTGCTATGTTACCCAATTTTTCTACATTGTGCCTTTTCACATAAGCACATATCAGCACATAAATCATGTGCCTATGTGCTAGGGCACATTGTGTCACATTGTGCTTTTTCACATAAGCACATATAACAAAAAAGGGGTGCTGAAGGTCATATGTTTTTCAAAAAGGAGTGCCGAAATTGGGGTGCCCCTGGGTATTGCCATTGGATATAGATGTGATGACAATCGGATACAACTTCGTTGTAATAGGGGGGGATAACTCTATACGATTAAGTACAGGTTATGGGAAATCAAGCAATCTGATTAGTTAGTTATAATTTATATAAATGATCTAGATAAATGAAACAACAAGAGTACACGGAATAGGGTCAGAACTAACAAGAATAGACTAGAATAGATAAATATAGTAATAATAAGCAAAGCTGTTCCAGTTAATAGGCTCTTCTACGCTACTGGAGTATACTCTAGAACAAAGGAACATGACCAGATAGAATAAAAATATTGCAAATACAGATAGAAGCAGGGAATTCTGGGTAATGACCAAAGGAATGTGTCTTTTAATGGGAAAAACGTCATGGGATAGGGATCCAAAAAGGGATTCTGGGAGAATTCTAGGCCAGAACATTACTCCTGTTTAATCGAACGCAACCCCTTGTACCCCCTTAGTACTATAGCACTACGTGCTAAGCCGATAAGATGGGGAAATAAAGTCAATTTCGGTGATTTGGGATAGATTTTGGTGATTTGGAAGGATTGTCGGGTTGTTTGTGGTAATTAGATTTACTCCGATTCAATCGAACACACCCTCCGAACATACCCCGTCTTATTGCAGAAAAATTGGGTAACAGCAATCACGTGCTACCATAGAAACCAAGATGGCGGCCTCCAGTATACAAAATGGACGACGGAAACACGTGTCACCCTGACAACACGCGCTGCGCATGCGCACTCACACCGCGTATCACTATGGAGATGACGTCACAAGATGGACGTCACTTCCGGGGTCCGGCACCGGGGTCCGGCCAATAACCACTCAAAAGTACCTGACATACTACTTACAATTCCATGTAATTTATTGTTATGTTCAATTTCTGTTAATACTGTTAATAAAACTTGAGTCCATGTTACCAAGTAAATCCCCATAACACTTTCATGAGCTCGTGCTCTTCCCCGAGCTTGCGAGCTTGATAACCCCTGTGGGCTCACTTCGGAACATTATAAGATAAGAAAATATATGTTAAAAATAATTCTCAACACATGTCAGGGTTACCGACTGATAAAAAATGTTTGGATATACTTTTAGTTTTTCTTTTTCTTGGGTGATCTCTCTCTCTCTCTCTCTCTCTCTCTCTCTCTCTCTCTCTCTCTCTCTCTTAAACATTTTAGAATTCTACTCACTTTGAATCCAATTATCATAGATTTCAGGAGAACATAGGGGTTGATTTTAAAAAAGTTGAACCCTGAAAATGTAATTAACTATGTGTGTTTTATTGTGATTCATCTGGTAAGTTTATAATTTATTCTTGAGACGGTAGTTCTTATTCTGAAATATCAGAGGATCAGAGGATGAATGCTTGTCTAAAAGTGCTTCAAATTTTGAGTCATCGCTTTTATGACTTCGCTGCTGATCTTATGTCCATGAGAAGTTATTTCTGTCAAACGTGGCTGCTTCGAGTTCTATATAAGAATCCACAAGACCTCAGGTACTTAGACCGATAGAACGTCAAATGAAACCTTATATTACATTGTTCGATTTAGCGTTTGCTGAATTATTTCACTTCCAATCAGAAAGGCTGTCTAGACCATCGATATCGGCTAAAAAGAGTAATAATAGTGGCATAGATCAGTTTTGGAAGCACATTATCCAAAATTGGTAGTTTATAATGCTGACGCATCAGGACGGAATTCAGTTGTCGCAGACCAATGCAAATTCGAAACTTTGCATTTGAATTGTTAACGTCAACCATTATAGATAACCCATATTCTAGGTTCGGCCACAGGAACTAATGTACCTTTGTTTGCAAGTTAGTCGAGTTGCAGTTTAATGCCATTTCAGTTGACAACTGTAGTTTTCAGCCTGGCAGAGATTTAGTTTAAACAATGTTTTATTTTAGTCCAGTATGGATAAATATATACATTTAACACCAGAGATGCATATGTCGCATACTACAAACCTTGAAATTGGATTCAGCAGCAAGAATTATGCTGATGTAAACTGTCTCCATTCACAAACAGTATATATTGAGATGTGCGCGAACCGTCCACAATACTTACGAGTGGATTTGTGGGAGAGATTAATGAGGAAGTGCATGCCATCAACTACAAGGATGAGTCGGAGAACATAACTCAGACGTATTAGCGCAGCCCACAACGGGTCGTCCATTGAGTTCAACGAGACGCCATCTGCTGTGCTTTAGCATTGTAAGTGGCACTCAAGAGGCGATATAATCTCCCAATTCACTGTGACTCTATCCGGGATTTGCTTTGAATATCGACTTTCTCTGCCAGACGATTGAATTTATAATCTTACTCGTCCAACAAGACAAGTGACGTATCCAACAAAAACTATGGAGAATATGAATTGAGTTCATATCATAACGTTTTGCTATGGTATGATATCAATACAGATTTTCTGTTTCTAAGTTATTGAAAACTACAAGCAAGATAGTAGGAAATCTATTCTTCAAAACTATGTTTACCTGGACCCGGTTCCCTTCTCGGCGGTCACGTAACATGGCGTAACACGTATGTTCACGGGTCATAATTCGACATGAAGTCACAAGAATGCGCATGGGTGATCACGTGATATGACCTTGCATGTATGAGTGTCGCCATCTTGATTCCGCCATTCTGTTAGGTCGCCATCTTGACAGTTGTTAGCAACGCGGACGGCCAGGTTTGATGACGTCACATACATGTCCAAACGGTTATTTTGGAAATTGTACACATGAATCAAGTCAACATTGTATGTTGTACACATGCGCAACTTGTGTTTTAAATGTTGCATGTAGAATCAGCACCATGTTGTATGGTGTTAGCAACGTGTTACCCCTGGGGTGAACTACAGAGAGGAGAAAATTGCCGATGTAAGTCTCTCATAGCTATCAAATAAATGCAACTTCATGCCACGAATTCACCCATGCGCATGCGAATTACATCAAGACACGTGATTGCACAAGTACTGACGATAAAGCTATGAGGGTCTAGTAAATAGGGTACAGATCGACAGATTATAAATTATTGTGATGAATTGACGGTAACATGGTCTGAGGTTTGCTGCTCGGAGCTTATGTTTAACTGAGACGCGAAGCATCGAGGTTGAACGTACGCTCCGAGCCGCAAACCTCACACCATGTTACCGCCAATTCATCACAATGACGTATATGTTCCAATAAGACACTACCCATCGCCCAAAACCTACATCGTGAAACACGAGAGGTTTATTTACTAAACATGTAATCGGTAAAAGTTGCCTTGTTCAAGGCAACTTTTAACTATCACTGGTTTAGTAAATAAACCTCTCGTGTATCCCACCACGGCACTGGATAAATAATCAATAAACCAAATAAACTCATTCCATATCATTTCAAATCGTAAATCGGCTTGTAATTAAACAACACTTCATCCGGAACGCCGTCTACTGCACGAGTGAAAAAGCCAGAAAAATGAAGCGGCTTGCTAGTCACTCCGTTGGTGAAGCAATTGCGAAACGGGCGACGTCATTTCAAATACTCCGCGTGGTGACGTCAGACGGTAACATTTGCCACTAATTGAGCCGTAAGCAGAGAATATACTAAGCGAGCTCTCGTCCAATCAGAGGGGGAGGATTTTAGTCTTATTGGAACATATAATACTCAAGACTCTCTGGACTTATTTCGCTATCTTGTAATGGTGCGTGAATTCAATATTGATTTCTAATATTTTCTAGGGATCCCGGTTGCGCAAAGGTCAGTGTATTGGACTTCAAACCGAATGGTCTACTCAATCCCGATTGCCCACGCACGCTGTTTGTTAACCCTTTAACTAACACGAAAAGCAGACGACACTTACAAACAAAATTCTTGAATAACTATTTTGTTTCATTTTTTGTCTCAAAAACATAGGTTATGACCTCTCATTGGAACGAGCTACACTAGCTCGTTCCAACGAGGGGTCATAACCTATGTTTTTGAGACAAAAAATGAAAAAATAATGAAAATTAATTAGCGATTTTTGAGAATAGCGCTGGCCGATTTTGGCCGTTACATTGGGTAAAGGATTAAGGCACTCTGCACGTCGATAGTGCTAGTTGCTAACTCTGCTTGTGGAGATAATAAGTTAACCCTTTACCCAACGTAACGGACAAAACCGGCCAGCGCTATTCTCAAAAATCGCCAATTAATTTTCAAAATATTTTCATTTTTTGTCTCAAAAACATAGGTTATGACCCCTCGTTGGAACGAGCTCGTCGAGCTCGTTCCAAAGAGGGGTCATAACCTATGTTTTTGAGACAAAAAATGAAAAACATTAGTTATTCAAGAATTTTTTTTGCAAGTGTCGTCTGCTTTTCATGTTAGGTAAAGGGTTAAGGAGTATAAGAGTTCCTCGTCGCTGCTCCGTGGTTTTCTCCCTTTCTCTGGCTTCCTGCACCTGTAAAGCTGTTCCGCACGATATGACCCTGGCTGTGTCGTTAAACCTTATTAACCAAACAAATTAACTATATTTTCCAAATTATATTTCTAAAATCTATAGTAATAACAGCCCCTATTCCGCTTATCGATTTAATAAAGCATATGTAGACTTGAAAAAGAGTGATTTCCTTCGGATTTTTAGTTTGAAACAGAACAATTTCTTTTTTATGCCATGTAAGTAGACGATAAATTCTTCCTCACAACTTGTCCTGGCAGAGAATGAGAACGTTGGGTTCCTCGAAGCTTCGAAAGTTGATTCGAAATCGTCTAGATGATACAGTTCGATTTGACATGCGCCGCGCTAATTCGGAAATGTCCGAATTGTCGCGATGTTCTCAAAATCCTACCAAATGTTTCCTCTTGAACTCTTCTCTTCTGTCATCAGGTCTCCTGTACAGGAGACCTAATGATAGAAGAAGATTTCAGGAGATTTCGCTTCGGAAACTACCGTGATTTCGTTCTGGAATATTCCGCTTATTTGGTCGATTTGCCCCAAAAGACGAAACACCATTGAATACAATACTTGTGCGAAGACTGGCAATATTTATGGATGAAAGAAGGTGTACTGTTACAATTTGAATAATCATAAGATTCTATTGGAGATTCCTGGGAAGTCTGACAGTTGCTCGCCGTTGTTCGGTGGTTCTCTCCGGGTACTCAGGATTCTTCCACCCGTGAAACTGTCCGACACGAGGTGACCCTTGCTGTCGAAAGTGTCGTTAAACCCCAATAAATAAATAAATATTGATTTATCCAATCGATTTTAAGTCTTCTGCCTCATTTGGTTCGGAATTCGATTCGATTCGATCCGAAATTGGGGGTTCGCGTGGCCATACAAGTACGCCGGATATGGTTTTAGTGTGTACCCTAAACAGAAAAACAACAACCTATTTCTGGTTCCAGAAAGGAAGAAAACTTCACATGCATTCACTCAACTGCTTTGGCCACTGAATATAATTTTCACTCGACCTGTGCCTGTGTCTACACTTTAGAGCGAGTGGACGAGTGGAATTTTTTAGTCCTGAAGACAAGTCGTCCCCCTGAATTCCAATGTGAACACATTTAAACTCAGTGGACGAAGTGTCTCTTATCTCTCCAGTAAATGATATTGTAACTTTTGATACTGTTTCACCAGGGTATGCATGTTGGGTTTATTGCACAATTAAAATGAGTTGTTGCAGATGAGTTGTTGCAGATGAGTTCTAGCTCTGTTAAGCTTCCAACTTACGCCCAAATCCTTAGTGCCCCAAATCGTACAACTCGCCCGTATCTTCGTTGTTCAATATATCGTGATCAAAAACAGCAGTCGACATAACTCGTCTGAACACTGGACAAGTCCCCATCCACAATCGTAAAAATATTTAGTTAGATTCTATTTTATTGTGACAAAATATTTCAAAACTCAAAAAATAGTCCCCAATATCGGCCATTTTGGCCCGTTATCTGGAGACCCGCAATCGATAAAAGACCAGTAATGGTCTAAATATTAAGAAAGCAGTGTACTAATGCCATAAATGCAAAAACACTCAGCTATGTCCAAAGTCCAAAATCGAAGCAAAAAAGTGATTTTGTGCGAGGAGATTTTTACAAATTTGTGCACTTTTCCCGTCCAGTGGCTCTGAGGAAGATACTCAGTTGCAGGTTTTTCACTGACGCCTATATCTTTTTCTACCCATAACTATTCAAATTTGATTGGCAAGCGTCTTGTGATTAACAGTCGCAGCGAACTTGTATTTTGGGCAGCTATGTCAGAAATACTCTTCTCCATAGAAATCCACGAGAAAGAGTTGTTACTGTTATTGTGATATGACATAGCACCTCTTCTGCCTTTATAGTTGGAGAGGGAATTATTATTAAGGTGAATTGTCCGTAGGTTCCATTCCACCATTCAGGATATGAATTGAGGCACGAAGCCCCTTTGGTAAGATTGTAGCCTTGAGTCGGCCTACTTTAACATTGGTGAATGTCTCGTTAGCATAATGTGATCAAATACCGTCACTATCTTACTTCTGCTAGTGACCTAGTAGGCAGATGGGGACACCTTTCTTGAAGGCAGGAGTAATGGAACCCTCTTTCACGAATGCTGGTGTGGCTTTCCTTTCCTTAGTCAGATTCATAATATGTCGGAGATTCTCTTCCATTTCTCCTGAAGTAAGCTTAAGATGTTCACCTGCCAGCTCAAGAGAGAGCACTGCTTTGTTGTTGTTCAGTTTCCGTCTATCTGCTATAGTTCCAATATAGGAGGCTACTTCAGTCATAAGTCCCTGGATTACATGTTTCGCTTATATATAAGTGGTCTTTTTTGGTATGTGCAGACATTATTGGTCGTAGTTCGGATGATCAACAGGAAATGCAAGTGTCGTGGTGTACTGTCCCCATCCTCGTATAATTTCTTCTTGGGTACTGAAGGTACTATCATCTGTAATCAACGCGACGAGCGACTCGACATTTTTCCAGGGCTCAAAATAAGCGGTGTCGCGTTGCTTTTTGCTATGCAAAACTTGCAAAAAACTACACAATGTTAAATTATGTATAGCATTTTGCGATACAAGATAACCAACTGCAGCCTATTAGGCTGCAGTTGATTATCTTGTATCGCAAAATGTAAATGAAAATTTGCAAATAAATTTGAAAACTAGTTCACTGATGCTTTACTTCTGATTGTGGAACATTCCAGGCATAACTCAGATTAACTCTCCATCAAGCATCGTTAGCAACTTCATATGTAAGTTGAGTTCTGTTGGTTAAAATACTTCCTGTTTTTACAACATTTTGCATAAAATGTCCATTAAAAATAACTACAAGCCCATCAAATTAAAAATCCCAACTTCCATTTTGAGAACTCTATTAAACAACCAAGACGCCATTTATAACAGTATAAAGGCAGTTCAGTTTAAAAAAACATAGTAAATGTTTCATGTGTTGCAGACCATTTGGAAATGCCCAGAAATGGATGGAAACTATTCTATCTACAAAGAAGAATTCAATATAAAACAGCATAACATAATTCTGGTATATAAAAATAGCTATGTAATTTTTACAAAATGCTATTCATTTTTTGGAAATGCATAGCATTTTGCTACGCAAAGAAAAAAAGTTATTTTGAGCACTGTGCAAGTGTCGTGGTATACTGTCCCCATCGTCGTATGATTTCTTCTTGGGTACTGAAGGTACTATCATCTGTAATCAACGCGACGAGCGACGAGCGACTCGACATTTTTCTGCGTCTGCTGGCCAACGATGGAATAGAATTCGAGAGTCCATGGGTGATTGCATAATATTGTTCTCAGCAGCAGGTTGTCAGTGTCGCCTTCGGGAGTACCGTTTAGATTTTTTCACAGCAGTCGACACCTCAAATGGATCACTTGGTTTTCTAGCCATTTTCTAGTTGTATATTGCCTTTTTACTGGCATTTTACAGTGGCGGTAATATGTTCTGTCCGTATCATTTGAGGAATCTTCCTTGTTGTTTTCTAGCGGAGGTGCTGTATTCAGCAGTTTCCCTTAATGTTGAAATTAGCAGGCGCATTGATGTTTGAACATCTACATCGTTGGATGAATCTTTGGAATTACTTTGAAGATTCTGTCTTATTCTGCATTTATATTTAGTAAGTTTTTTTTTTTTGCGTGTTGATTCTTTTGATGGTGGCATCTCTTGAGTTTGCTTCCTCGGTGACATACGTAGCCGAACCCTCACAGGGACATGGTCAGAGACGTCAACTGCATCTTGATCTTCTTTTTCCCATATACGCAACTAGATGGGTTGCGGATCTGTTGTACAGAATGTAGTCAAGCGTAGAAAGTTCTTATCGTCATCGTGAAAAAAAATGGTTCTTTACCATCCAGAAGGTGTTAACCAGTTGCAATTCCATGCAGAGGATATGTACCAGTTTTTCAAATTCATTTCCAGGTCCTACTTTCATTGAGACATTTAATATCCCCTCAAAAGAATATGGCATGCGGAAGACTGAACATTGTAACAACTTGCCTAAAATCATTTAAACGCACCAGATGAGTATTTTCCTCTGGTTAGCAGAGGTGATGCAGGAAGATGCGAGGTGCCCAGTTCTACGGCTACAATACGATTTCCTCTGTCTTTGAGTTTACGGGCCTTCACCTTCAGGTTCTTGTCATAACGGACCGCTACTCCATCATAGCCTCGAGGTACCTGTGTCGGTTGTAATGGGTCACAGGTGTCCATGGCCTTTGTTATGTTAATCTTTCTTATGACAAAATATTCCAAAAATCCAAAATAGCCTAAAGCCTAAAACGTGCCATTTTGGCCTGGAATCTAGGATTATCCATCGAGAGAATACCAATAATTATCTAAATATTAATTTTTTGAACCCGAGAGCCGCTTTTCCGGCCCCAAAACGTGGTAAGTCTTAATTTCATTAAGTAGGATGGCTGCTAAGTGAATGCGTGGGGTAGACCAATCAATATTTTTAACGTGCATCCCATAGGCTGCACGTTAAAGATATTAATTGGTCTACCCCAAAATAATGAATATGGACTCTTCCAATTGCTACCATTGAACTGACTTGGAAGATACCACCAGTGTTCAAAGGTATAAGAAATATTAGGTAGGTAATGTCCCATTACTACGAATGCAAATATAATATCAGCTCTATTCATAATGAGTTCAAATTGTTGCTAAAAGTGACAAGTTTGAGCAGGGCGACTTTGTACAAATTCGTGCAGCTCATCTTTGTGCACTTTGTTGCCACCCAGTGCCTCGAATAAAGATACTCCCGGCATTGCTCTCGGTGGAAGCCACCAGAAGAATTAGAACAGGCCGCACATCAATTCATGATAATTTTTCTGAATAGTTTATAGCGCACATCCGAGCCTGAACTGTATTCCTGTTGTACGCAATGTTACCACAACCTGTTTCGGACAGAGTTAGGAAAGGAAGGGACATGTCACCCTCCACCATTAACCAAATACGCAAAATACAAAAGGTCGGGTTTAACTTGCAATTAATCACAAGTTGTCCACCGCCGGTAAAGCCTGTAGTTTTACAGAATCACTCCATCAAGGTGTATCAGTCAGAGAAGTAAGTGTATTTTCAACGATTAGTTGCGGCTCTTCTAATTGCATAATAATGTACAATGCGTCTTGTTATGCTGATTACTTGTGCCTCATCCCACATCGCCATTGAATGATTTTATCAAGAAACACCATTTATTTCGAAACTAATGAATATGCCACTCTTTTCCAAACTCAAGCGTCTGAAAATTTCCCAACTGATTTTATGTCATACACTATGTCTAACAACTGTTTTCTCACTATTCTTTCCGATCACAATTGCCATATCGAATGGCATCCAAAGCACAGCAGGTTCTCCTGGTTACTCATAGCAAACACAGGCAATGTTTCTGCAAATAGACCTCCGGGTTACCCTGAGGTCCATTGGCTGAAACAGTGCTTGTGCACAGGCCATACGTACAGAATTTGATAGCCTAACTATGGTCTTAACGCGTAGATTAACGCGCAGATCGACGTGCTATTTGTGCGCATTTCATGACAGGACTTCTAGTTTTAACTGTAGCTTATTCGGGTCATCTTCCAGGTTCGGGTCATCTCCCAAATTCGGGTCATCCCCCAAATTCGGTACTTCTTTGAATGGCATCGTGAGATTTGCTGTCCAGTCTAAAACAAACCTCCATTTCTATCACGAATCATTCTTTAGGTTTTTTTTAACAAAGTACGACAATGGTAGAGTTCTTAACCCTCTACACGCTGGTGTCAAATTCTGAAATTTATAGCCACAATATTTCCCCATAATGCGAATAGGAATTAAATCAATTCAATATTTTTTGACAGAGCTCAATGATCTCTTCAACTCCTCAAACGATATTGAATCGGTGAAGGTCCTAGTTGCATAGTTGGAAAATTTGCGTTTTGAAATTTGGTATTTTCACATCAGTGTGTTTGAAATTGTCAAATGGTTCTCGGTACCGTAAAATTCTAGAAAAGATGAGAATTGAGAAGTCCCTCTTTTACCCGGGGTTGCAATGACACTCTACTTTCTGGAACAGTTTATGTTGGTCGTTTATATGATCGTCCGCGCATGTAAGTTAAACGTAGATTTCTGAAACAAAAGGACCATCACAATGTAACATCATTGCGGCTTCAGCTTGTGTTAGTTTTGCAGACATCAAAAGAGGTACACCTGCTGTCTTTTCCATTTCTTGTCATTTTCAGGAGCATTTCCTTCAGTTACGTGCAGGTAAGAAGGTAGTTGGAAAGCACTATGCAAATTCTCGGTTATGTCTCGGTGTTCGATCACCTTCGGGGTTTTAGTTATTGTGGGAATTTATTGTTTTCTTGTCACTAAGATGATTGTATTGCTCATGCAAACAGACAGGTGGGATGCATAATAGAAAATCACTTTAACTACAACACGGTGCATGTTCGATTACTTGACAGATAAATACTACAAAAACGGATTCCTAATAATGAATGAAATACGGGATACTGCATCAACAAAACGAACAAGCGCAGACAGAAGAAGACGGCGGTGCGACGTTGCGTCGGGGGACATTGTGCCGCACATCACAAGACCTAGGACATTATACCGTAGCGACAATACACCGCAATGGCAATATATCGCTCGACAATATATCCCAGTCTTCCTGTCACTTTGAAGTCTGTTATATTTCTGCATTCTACCATACCCGGAAAACGTCACGAAGATATAAATATACTACTCACAGTTTGCTTAGCACCAATTATATCCAACTACCTGTTTTACGTTTTAGTTGAAATATTGTAATGAAAAGTGTACATATTTTTTATTTAATTATATCTTTAATGATTTAAGTACAGAAATTAAGATTTTGTTTGTGTTTGACATTATTTTTTAGCTTTTGAATACGATAACCATGGAAATTGGATATTATTGGTAAAAGAGGAAATTTTTCAAATTTGCTCAAAAGTTGACGGAGCGAACTGGTATGGGTTCAATGTCGACTATGAGACCCATTACTGTTAATTACAGCTTGATCACGCCTTCTCATGCACCCAATCAGGTTCCTGGTGGCCTTTGTGGGATGTCGTTCCATTCTTGGACCAGCATGGCACCAAGCTCCTGGACACTTCTTGGCTGGACTGGACGGGCTGAAATTGCAAGCTGCAACTCATTCCATTCGATTGGATTGAGGTCGGAAGATCTTGCTGGACAGTCCATACGCTCAATCCCCTCCCTCTGTCGGTACTCCCCGACAGCATGGGCAACATGAGGACGGGCATTATCGTCCATCAGAGTGAATCTATCACCCACTGCACCTGCATACAACCTGACGTGGACATCCAGGATCGCATCAATATAGCGAGGTGCAGTCAATGTACCACTTCAAGGACACAGAGCTCTGTACGTCCATCCCTGCTGATGCCGCCAAAGACCATGATTGACCCTGCACCAAAGCGGTCATGATCAGCAATGTTGGCTGCATGGAATCGCTCTCCTGGTCTTCTCCATACCCCAGAACGCCTATCTGTGTGGTATAGGCAGTACCTTGACTCATCTGTAAAAAGGAAAGGTCGCCAATCTTCTCTGGTCCACCCAACGTGGCCTATGACCCATTCATATCGTGCCTGGCGGTGGTTCTGGGATAGCGGGATGCAAATACATGGTCTTCTCGATCAGAGACCACATTCGCGCAACCTTGCGCGCATAGTCTGCGTCGAAACATTTACCCCGGATGCATTCTGAACGTCACTGCGAACCTGGGTTGCTGTGGCAAAGCGGTTCTTACGGGCCTGAATGATCAAACACCGGTCTTCAGCTGCTGATGTTGCCCTGTCTCTGCCTCCACCATGCCGTCTTACTGGTGTGTCATACTGCTGAAATCTTGTCCAGGCTCTGGTGATCACCGTATGGTGCACACCAAGGGCTTCACCAACATGACGATGGGTAGCCCCTTGCTCCACCATCCCTACAGCCTGCCACATTTCTGCTTCAGACAAATGTCTTCTTACATTTGCATTTGCCATATTCAATCATTAAATCACAGGGGTTTGTTTTGAAATAAAGATTGAATACCCTACACCTGTCATGTACACCCGTCTCAATACATCCCTCAATCATAACGACCAAACATATCGCAAATATGGCACTAGAAAATTTCACAATGATGTGTCAAATATTTGGTGCTTAGCAAACTTTGAGTAGTATATTAACTGTTTGTTTATATGCATGCATGTACTGATGATACAGGCTACTCGAGAGATATCATCGGCGTCATCCTAATATTATTCTAAACCTATATCTCATATGGTACGGATATGTGTTGATGATTGATACCTGTATGATGATTAATGGACATCTAAAGTGTGTTACCTTATGTGGTAACTTAATCATGAGTCAACTGTATTTTTATTTCTAATGCAATATACAAGACTTATAGATATTATCTTTTACCACTCTGTTGCGTTCATAAAAATGCTGATTAAAGTAGAAGTATAGATTTATATTGGTAGGTTTATATTGGTAAAGTGGCTGCACAAATGTATTTGAATTGACATTGGATTTTTCAAGGTGGGCGATGAAGTGTTTCCGTCAAAAGAGAGTAATTGCGACGCGTTTTTATTGCAGAGTATCGATTATGGGGCCAATTATCGTGTCGGGAGAGTTGAACTTCTACCAGGAACATTCACGTCAAGTTTCAAAGTCTATCATCGCATATATAATCATCAGATAGATTACTCCAAACGATGCTAATAAAGATGAAATTCACAACGTGCACTTCAATGATTTTTACTTTTACTTCCTCTTATATTCTCCACACTTACTTAACACTCCATATTATTATTATGATTGGTCTGGCAACGGTAGAAAGCAATTTGAATACTACATATTTCCCTTATGACTCCCCTTATGTTAACACATGCGAGGCACATAACAATTATCATGACGAAAAACAGGAATCTCTCTTTAAAAGGGGCGGAGTGGTGCAGGCGAGCAGGGTGTAGCTCTTCTTGAATATAGCTGCGCACTGAATGCAAATACTCAACCTATTTGCAAGAGATGTCTAACTCACGGACGTGGGGACAGGTGACTAGGGGGTGTCTCCCACAACCCCGCCCAAAATTTTCAATAGACATACAAACAGTTGGGATTTCCTTGCACTCTTGTCAGTAGATTTCGTGGCTTGGCATCTGTAGCTATGACCGTTTATAAGAGGCATCTCTAAACATTTCACGGGTTTTTTAAGTAGAGTCCATATTTCGTTCCGTGAGTGCAACAAGGCGCCATCTGCAATGCTAAATCTAAAGCTTTGCAGGTGGCATCTTCTTGCGCTCAAGAGACGATTTCCAACTCCGGAACCCAAAGTTCATATATCTCGAACACGATGGGAGAGGGTGCATTCGGTTGATTTCACAGCAGTTAGAAAGTCACAAGTAGCAGCTGGGAAATACTTATTCAATGAAGAGAGAGAGGGGTGAAAATGGTTTATCAAAATCTGGACGTTCGTCAGCCGGAGGGTACAGTGGGAAATTCAGTGTGGAGGGGAATGGGTGAAAATGGTTTTATCAAAAGTTGGATGATCGGCCGTCGTGGGGTACAGTGGGGAATTCAGAGAGAAACTCCCGCCCCGAACCATGACCCTTTAGCCATGTCCCTGGGTTAAGTTCCTCGATGACTCTAGAATTCATCTATAGTGACAGTTGTAGCCAGGAATTTATTTAAAGGGTGGGGTGGGGTGAGATCACATGCGCACAGTTTGGATCCACAAGGGGAGATAAGTAAGAGTGCTAAGGTAACATCCGGACATTTTTGGACCCCTGTGAGATGAGACAGGAACACTATTAACTGTTCAGAACACGCCATTATATGGCAAAAGCTTTCGTTTGCATACCGTATATTCCCCCCTTCCCCTCTCTGTATAGTATTATCTACTGGGATTTCGCCAGAAAACGAAGCGTCTCAACCTTTCTGAATCCGTATCATGGCTGTCCCCACGTGCCTCTCTTGACGTCACTGACGTTCGGAGTTTTCCAACCGTCAAGTTTACAAAAGCGAAATAAAAACTCGAGTGTCTTGTCATTGAACACTCTGGATAAAGATCCATACAGTACAGTCGCCGTGGACTGGTCGTAGTCCACGCGTGGGCAGTGATGTCCACGTATGCATTTGCCAGGTAATAAAAATTATCATCAGCAACATTTCAATTAATAAAGCACCGGGTTGTACCCAGTGCTCCATTAATTAAACTGCTGACTGATGCTTTTTCCTATAATTGGTGTTTGAAATCTAATATTATTGCATCTGTGGAAATATTGTCCACCCGTGGAAAGTGACCAGTCCACGGCGGCTGTACCGTACTGTGCTTTCCTTTTTGTTTACATTTCAGGTGTATTCATATTAAAGACAAATTATTTAGAGGGTATTACTTGGTTAGTTTCATATCGGCCGAGATATCAATCCGAGGTAACTTCTTATCAGCCTGAGACCGAATGTGAGTCTGAAAATGAAATCTGATATTAACCCTTTTCCCAACGTAACGGCCAAAACCAGCCAGCGATATTCAACAAAAATGGCTAATTAATTTTCCTTATTTTTTCATTTTTTTGTCTCAAAAACATAGGTTATGGTTATGACCCCTTTTTGGAACGAGCTCAACGAACTCGTTCCAAAAAGGGGTCATAACGTATGTTTTTGAGACAAAAAATGAAAAAAATTCGTTATTCAAGAATTTTGTTTGCAAGTGTCGTCTGCTTTTCATGTTAGGTAAAGGGTTAAAACGCTAGTTAACCCTTTACTCAATGCACACGGTATCATAATTTAGTATTTTAATTATTTTTTGTAAAACATATTTTCCAAAATTTTAACAAATACGATCTCATGTAAACCCTCATTTTGGAACAATGAGGGGGTCACATCATAGGGTTTGAATGAAATTGCTTTAAATATTCTATTCATATTTCGTTAAGGATCACACCATATTTATCGACATAATTTGTACATGAAAGGAAAATGTGTACATTTCTTTTTGTTTATTTATTGGGGATTAATGACACTTTATCAGTATGTGTCATACCAAGATGTACAAATGTACGGGTAGAGGCAACCAGGGTACCTATATGGAAGCACCCAGCAATTCTGAGTAACGGTCGCACTCTCTAATTTATCATCCTGACACAAACAGGGTTAGCATTGATTGAAGGCAAGTGAACCGTAGGCATACAGCTCGTCGACTATAGATGTGCAACATGTCAACGTAGTACTTACTTTCAACCAGTGCTAACTGCTTTTGTCAGGATGGTAAATTGCATAGCCCGAAAGTCACTTACCATTGCTCAGTGGTTCTCTGCTTGTACCCGTAAAATTGTCCGACACGATATGATCCACGATGTTGAAAGTGCCTTTAGACCCTAATGAACTATACACATTTGACCTTTTATGAATCAAATACGCAGATGGGTAGGAGTGATCCTTAGCAGAATGTGAGTAGTATATAAAGCCCCCGATTCGTTAGGTAAAGTGTTCATCGAGTTATTGCAGTTGACAATTGTAAGATAGTAATCTGTCATCACCATTACGTTTATGTCCAAAAAGTTGTACATTAACTCGCCGAGATATGGCAGTAGAAACAAGAGCTAGACTCTGATACAACATTTTGTTCATATACATAATGCTGATAATATATATTTACATTCATAAACATAATGCTGATAACATATATTTACATTCATAAACATAATGGTGATAATATATATTTACATTTATATGTTTTGATGTGCCAAGTATATAATATTTATACCATATTACCTATTCTACTATATATAAAAAGCCTATGACATGAATTTTAGCTTTACACGCCAACCGTAGTGAACATGCCAGCAATGGGATTTCAATAGTTAAAATTTACACCTACGGTGGAACTACATTCAGGTTGACCTTTGGTGACCTCGCCTTAAATGCAAACTTGTCGAAATTTATCACTCATCGCCTCGTGAAGAATGAAATAAAACCGACAATTATTTGTTACGTTTTTAAATAGGTTACCTCATAAGATACCAAAAATGAACAAACATACGTTGTCTCATGTTAATAAAGCATCCCTAACTCGAAATAGTATGTTCTTATGTTATTAAAATGAAAAAGGCCCCGTAATTTGCGCGTTTCGTTTTCCATTTCGTTTCGACGATCAAATTGCCAGCGGATGTACCGCCCATCGGTGCTCATGTAAACAAAGCCACATTCGCACGTGAGAATATTGATTTATTTAACATTTAAACTCTTATTAATCTGACGATCATGGTATAAATAAAAAGGCGCGCGGTTAACACCACTTCGCCACAAGTGGTGAACATTTGGTACACCAAGCTACTGTGGGTATATTCTATATTTATCTTATAAATAAGAACGTATTCACCTAATACAGGTAAAAACGTCTAGACAAAATACAAATCTACATTGAGGGTAGCAAGCACACGTGCGATCATTCGATTCAGAAATAAAACCTTGTTTACCTGCACTCAGTTTCTACACAGGTGGAAGCCAACGTTTTTTTATAACAGTAACTGAATGATAAATAAATCACCAGCTCAGCGAAATAAATTATACTAGACTGTTCTTTGTAATGATGATACGTTTATATAGACCTGTAATGCGTTAAACATGAAACATAATACTAAGAACCACTCAGTTGAAATACTGCGATAAACTTCACCGGTTGTAGTACTAGTAGAACAATGAATGGGGAGTACGTCAAACACAGCGCAAAACCGCAATACCATGGCGTCATGATCATCATTCATAATAAGGTGAATGATTGTAAAAACAGACATCGCTAAAAACTGTACCCAATCCGTTCATTATCTGAACAAGTCAGGAACTGGAGGAATATTGTAAGATTTATTCACAGTTATCACCGTGTGAGTCTCCGAGGCAGTGTATTGGAGTTTTGACATCACCTCTAGTCATATGTCGACTCGTCCTAACGGACTCATCGATACATGCCCCAGAGACGAGGTCCAGACTTCAATACACCATCTCGCGTACCCACATGATGGTAATAACCCATATGTATCTGATGCTCCCAGAGGGATAACGATCAAATTGGCTGTCTTTCGGTCTTTCCCTAAAGGGGAGAAAAAAGAGGGAAAGATCTAGAAAAAGGAAGAAGAACAGCAGAAGATGAAAAAATACGTGCAATGCTACATCTTATGTGGTCCCAATACGGATATATTCAAACGTCAGCTGCGTAATGAATATGTGTGAACTATTAATATTCTACGTCACCATTCAGGTGCAGTTAAAACTAAAAGTCCTGTCATGAACTTATCTAGGCTTAACTGCGCGTAGGAATTGCGCGCAATTGCCATATCGAATGGCCCCAAAGCATAATGATGTTGAACTGGTTTTCCCTGTTCATCCCACTGAACTCTCCATTATTGTGCAGGATTTGATAGCCTTACTATGATCATGACGAGCAGATCGACGTGCTATTTGTGCGCATTTCATGATAGGACTTCTAGTTTTAACTGTATACAGCGCTGAAAGAGTTGAATACATCTTACAATAATTATGTGCATAGTTTAGATTCAACACTTCCAGGCTAATATGATTCTGTCGATAATTCTGCTACTTCATTTTCACTTTTTTGCTATTCAGTATTTAATTTTGTGGTAATTAGCAGTTCCGAACACGGTATGCGATAACATAATTACTCTGATTGAATGCATTACTGTCTCGATTGCACTCATAAAAGGTGGACTATAATTGTAGAGTTTAATTTTATTTTAAGAACCAAGTGTGAACAAGCATGGAGAACTATTTTTAAAAACTAATTAGTATTGCTAAGCAAACACAAGACAGTGATACAATAAGAACCGTCAATTATATCGACAACTTCTGATGAAAATTTATGATAGCATTGAACAGACTTGCTGGAATTATACGTTTTGTAGCGTTTAGAAAAACTTAATGGTTTCATAATAGTTCCACTAAACATGTGGTCGATCCAATTTAATCTGTTATAATCGCTTAAAGATAGGCTTTGCTCTGAGATATAATATATTGAGCACTTTGATTGCTTTCTGTTGCTGGTGATGTTTTTCTGCTTCCCGATTCTATTTATGTTATTTCAACACGAATTCGGTCGTTTAATCAGGTGGTAAATGACTGCGAGTAAGTCATTGATTTCTGTTTTTTCATTTATTTTCAGACAAAGATTAAGTTACCACAGGCTGCTTGACTGTTTATATGGGTTTAAGGACACTTTCAACAGCTAAAATTATATAATCACTGGCCGTTTTACTGGTAGAGAAGCCGGAATACTCTGATACACACACCGAACAGCGACGAGCAGCTGTCAAACTCCCCAACTTGCTATCTCGACAGAGGCGGAGTTAGGTGACGTTGAAGGAAAGTGCACAATTGATGCGCAGTACACTTTATTACAAGATGCCACAGTGCCCCAGCATTGGTAATCAGGATTAAGTAAGTGTCTTGCTCAAGAACACAACGCAGATGACGTGGGTCATGATCGAATAGCCAATCCCTCGGTTTGAACTCCAGTGATCTGACCAGTCAGCTATCGCGCTCCCATGAAACCACAGTAAATACGCGTATACAGTACGCGGAGAGTGGATTGTAACTAAATCACCCGCGGAGTGGGGTTATCACTATAACTTTCAAATGTTGTACATATCGACAACAAAACACAAGCAATGTTTCAGCCAATGGACCTCCGGGTTTAACCCGGAGGTCCATTGGCTGAAACTTTGCTGGTGCTGGTTATGCTTTGCAACAAATTTATTGCTTCCGTGGAAATATTGCCCTCCCGTAGAAAGTGACCAGTCCACGGCGGCCGTAGTGTATCACGACCAACAGTAAGAGGTTTTCCACTATCCACTAGTTCTACGTGATTAAAGGTTTGTTAAGATGCAGCGCCGTGGAAAACTTTCCGGTGGATTTAATCTCCCACAATCCACTCGATGTATTGAAAATACTCGCCATCCTTTCTTGGGGGCAATTACTCAGGGAATTCAATAGTTCTCGCTGATTTCCAGTGGAGTGAAGAATGTTTTGTTTGTTTATTTTGTTGTGATATATCGACACTTTCGACAGCCAGGATCATCTCGTGTCAGACCGTTTTACGGTTGGGGAAGCCGGGGGACCCGTAGAGAACCACCGAGCAACGGCGATCAACTATCACACTCACCAACGTACTAACTCCGCACAAGCAGAGTTAGCATTAGTTGAAAGCAGGTGCACTATCGACGTAATACACGGCGCCACCGGGACCCCAGGTGGGCAGTCGGAATTTAGTGCCTTGAACAAGAACACAACGCAGTTACTCCTGGTGGGAATCGAACCGTGGACCTTTCGGTTTGACGTCCAGTGCTGTAACCATATAACCATCGCGCTCCCAGCGAAGAGTGCAGATTCGGGTGGCTTGATAGTTCTTTGCAAGCACAGAGTTTCCAAATGCGCTGCTTAAAGCATAAAATTATACTGTATGCTATAAAGTTATCTCCTTTGAAATTATTTGACGAGCGAAGGAGGACCAATTACGTAATTGTTGAGAAATCGGCAATAGAAAAATGTTAAAACCAAGTTTCCTTTTGTTACTTTCAAGAAACGAAAACAGCAGACAGCCCTCAGAGCTGTTTGTTATTTTCATTTATTGAAACTGGCAAGCTAATTAGAAACAACTAGTTCACAGATAATCCATCATTAGGAATATCTGTCACTATCGCAGCGACCAAAACTAAGTTTTTATTCTTCCCAGAAACACAATAAGCAAATCCTAGACTTTTATATTTAGGCTTTTCCCTCTGGAAAAGACTATTGTTTTTCTACGGATTGGAGGGGGGGTGGGGGGGGGGGTGGGGAGGTCCACACTTTTTGTCCGTACGATTCAGAAGCCATTTTCGAACCGAGTTTACAAAATTTTAAAATGTACTGAAGCGGAATTGTCCATTTAACCCTTAATTCGCCAGAATTGGCGAACAACTGTCAAAATTAGGGTTTATAGGCACTTTTTCGGAACGCGTCTTGTAGATTCTTTTAAACATTCATCATTGTTAGCTTTGCCTGTGACACGAACATTCATATACAAGAGATATTAGGCAATGCATATGTTAACCCTCCACAGACTGCCAAACATCAAATTTTGATGAAATGGGCTGCATTTGGGCTCCCACAG
Organism: Pictodentalium vernedei; assembly: GCA_031216915.1. Lineage (NCBI taxonomy): Eukaryota > Metazoa > Mollusca > Scaphopoda > Dentaliida > Dentaliidae > Pictodentalium > Pictodentalium vernedei. The sequence goes on from CM062297.1 coordinate 315,560,928, forward strand.
CACCCAAGCGACACACGAGAGATAAACATAATTTCATTTATTGGAAGTGGGATTCACCGTGGATAATTTTTGCAAGTAATAGGGGTATTCACAAAACCAAGCGTTCACCCCCTTTTGGGGTGGTTAACAGTGATACCCATCAAAAGCTTAAAAACGTCATGTTTTCCTTGGATTTCTTTACAAAATCTTGTAGGTTTTCAAGAGAAAATGGCCATTGATAGGTTATGGTGTCACATTACCAGTTGCATGGATAAAATATTCCGGTAAGCATTTGTTAACCCACCATGGGCTGCTAGATGTCAAAATCTTGAAAAAATAGTCTGTTTGTGGACACCAACAACATCAAATGGGAATGCCACAAAGAAACTAACTTCTTTGACCGGACGCAAAACTGACAGGGAAAAATTTTGTAAGTAGTAAGGGTGTTCAAAAATCGAGGTCTTAACCCATTTTCGACTGGTTAAGGAGATGTACCCCTTAAAAGCGTAACCTTCCCATTTTCTGTGGATTTACCATTCGCAGGTCTTGGAGTGACATTACAAGTTGCATGGACAAAATATTCCGGTAAGCATTTGGTAACACTCCAGAGAACGTCAAGTATAGACATTTTGAGAAACTGGGCTTTGTTGGGCACACATAACACCCAATGTGTACCTGCGAGATAAACATAACTGTCTTCATTGCAAGTGGAATTCACCGAGGATAATTTTTGTAAGTAAGGAAGGTATTCACAAAATCAAGCATTAACCGTTTAGGGCTGGTTACAGAGCGAAACCACTCAAAAGGTTAAAAATCCATGTTATCCGAGGATTTCTCTAAAAACATCTCGTAGATTTTCAAGAAAAATTGGCCATTCTCAGATCTTAGTTGACATTACAAGTTGCATGTACAAAATATTCCAGTAAGCATTGGTTAACACTATGCAAGTTCTCAAACATCACAATTTCGATAAAATGGTCTGTGTTTGCGTACCCAGAGCACCCAAAGTTAAGAGGAGAGATCAACATAAGTGGAAGTAGAATTCACTGAGAAATATTTTTGTAAGTAATAAAGGTATTCCAAAAGCAATCCTTAACCCGTTTTGGGCTGGATAAACAATGAAACCCATCAAAAGCTTAAAATTCATGTTCTCCCTGGATTTCTCTGAAAACATCTTGTAGATTTTTAAGACAAAATTATCATTTGCAGTTCATGGAGTGGCATTACAAGTTGCATGAAAAAATATTTCTGTTAGCACTTGTTAACCCTCTACAAACTGCCAGACATCAATATTTTGGATATATTTGAAATAAAATGGATCATTTTCAAATAGCAACATCACTCGGTGGGTATGTGTCAAACAAACATAACCCCTTTTGTCTGTCATTAGCTTGTCGGACGACGATATTGATATTAACCCTCTCCACCAATAATGATCGTTTTTATCTAAACATTTTTTTTATCAAACTGAGTCATTTGAGACTACAATATCCTCGACGCAGTTGGGCCTTTTATCCTCCCTTGCTGACGATACTTCAGTCCACACTTCGAATCATAACCTTGATGCTGGCTTCTTGCTGGTTAACTCTGAACTTTCAAAGATAACAGATTGGTACTGAATGCCCAAAAAACTAAATATATGCTATTCATCCCGCCCAATAAAATATATGATACTAGCAATCGACCGTTGAGTTGAGTGTCTACAACCAAGAAATTTCGCAAGCCAGGAACTCAAGCGATGAGAATGTTATAAAATTCCTTGGCTTATACCTGGACAAAGATCTAAAACATAAGTTTCATGTCTCAAGTATATGCTCCAGAGTATCGAGGGCGCTTTATGCAATAAATAAAGTGAAAAGTTGTCTACCTTTCTCTGCCCTCAAAACTCTGTACTATTCGTTGATATACAGTCACCTATTATATGGTATTGAAATATGGGGTCATTGCAATGCCGCCTCCAAATTATTCGCACTTCAAAAGCGCGCTCTTCGATTGATAAATAACAAAAAATATAATTCACACCGATCCACTATTTAGAAGGAGTAAAATATTAAAATTAAACGACCTGTATAAAATGAATGTATCCCTTTTTATGTTTGACTGGTATCACTCCAACTTACCCCAGATCTTTGACAACTTCTTTCAAATCAATACATATACTACAGGTATGATAACAAGACAACTAGGTCAACTGCAATGTGGTAAACCATTTCTCTGCTCAATTGCCCAAATATGCATTTCCAAAAATATATAACGACCTCGCAAAACAGGTAAGAAAAATTCCGTCATGGGGCGCATTCAAGGGGGTACTCTTCAGAAAATTTATAAATTCGTATTCAGCCCATGTAACGTGGAATAATCCACATTGTAGCGATTGTGCACATTCGTAAATAACAGTGATACCTGAACTTAAAGGAAATGATGAAAGTTCAACAAAGTTCAATAGGGTTCGTTTACTATGGTACACAAGACCCGTCTAGCCACAATAAATCCCTCTTTCGTCGCGAAAATTGAACTTTTTACTAAATGCATGCTTGTTTACTGAGGGAATCAGTTCCGCTTTAATGGCAAAATAGTACCCGGTCACCAATTACTGGGGTAGAAGGCCTTTAAAATGGGCTGCATTGGTATAAACGACTGACTAAATTTGACTTTAACACCTCGTTGCGATCACTATTAAGCACAGCCACAGAAATAAATGAATAAATAAATAAATAAATAAATAAATAAATAAATAAATAAAGTACTTTGTGAGGCAAAGCCTCGGATATTAAACAGTCGCTAAGGGAAAACAATTTGATGGAACGTAGGAAGTCTTAGTCTCGATATTAATGTCTGTTGATCTCATCACATCTCATCTTATATTATCTCTTTAGATTTTAAACCCTTTTTAAACCCTTTCATCTTTCTTTTCATTATCTCCCCTTCTCAAATTATGTTTTCGTTAAGTCTTCCTGTTATAAGATAACTGTCGGTGGCATAGTGACGGGATGGAGATAAACATGTTGTGGTGAGGTGCTGGGAAGGCGGGGTGCTCATGGCATAACCATTTCCTCATCACCTCCCTTTCAACGTCAATAACCTTCACTTCAACCTCATTACCCTCAACTTCATTATCAGAACATTCAACACCTTTAACATATTCATCACCACTAACCGATTAAACAATAAAATTAACTCTATATTTTTGTCAAGTGTGACATTATCCGATCCATTCCCAGATCTCATCTCATTTTCAATTTCACTTTACGTTAGTATTCATTTTGTTGCCGTGTCAGTGGTTACATGCTAAAATTATTCTGTGTTGAGTGGGGTGGAACTGCTCGGTCTCGGGACAAACTTTAATGTCACAGACGAAGATTTATGTAAAAACAAGACAAGCCTCATATCACATTTGTTATGAGAAACTTTAGTTGAAGACATGACTTCTCTTCTGACACACACGCTATATGCTTATACTAACGGGGTCAACAGGAAGACGGCCAATCTGGCTATGCTGTCTCCCAACAGAATATGATTAATTATACAAACAATCAATGTAAAAACCATTCTGAACCACAATGATTGAATTCTGTTGAATACAAATTTACTTACTTACTTACTTACCATCCACGTTTCTCATAGCATCAATAAAGGAACTTCAGTGAGACAGTTAAAAACAATTCATCAAACACTCTGGGGTCATGAAAAGTCATGGAATCTTATCTGGAAAAGCCATGATTCTCCAGAATCATAAAGTCTAGAAATGAAAATGGTATTGTCTATTATTATATATAATGCTGCACGCCCTGTTGATATAATGAACAGACAAACATTACTGAATATTTAAAAAAACTGCCGTTTTCGTATTTTTAGATGGGTTTCAACAGAGAATAATAGTCAAACACTGAAAATGATTGGGGAAAAAAGTTAAAGCCAAGCTTCCGTTACAGGAAAATGCCTGGTGTTTAAGTTAAGGACATGTATAAACTATGGTTCAATGAAACATACGTCATGAAACAAACAGTATTTTACATCGCAAATATGAGATGTATCGGGCATGCATAATTCCCTTCACCCGTGAAGGCATTTGTTTTCTAAATCATTATTTGTAAATACCTCCCCACCCCCACCCGACCATCGAACCAACCAAACAAAACCCCCTTCTAAGAAGCGTCCCCTCATAGATAATCTAGCCATTGCAGGCCAGATAAAACTAAAGTTATTGCGTGGAAACTGACAATCGACTTACAGAAAGAGTAATCTTGACCTGAGACCAACTGTCTTCAACCAGTCCCAAATATCAGCTATCCATAGGCAACCCAAGTGTAACATCCGTGTGTTGTACACACAAGGAAACTAAATTCATTGCATGGATACTTAAATTCTCTCTATATATATAGTAACAATGATGCTGGCATTTGACACAGGAAGTAATTTCAAACATCAAACCCTTTCAGATAGAACCGTGCGGTTTTGATTTTCAGATTCAGTTTCGGTTCGATTTTAAGAAACAATCTCGGTTTCCGTTCAGTTTTTCTATGTGTTAAGAACGCAGAGAAAATATCACTTCAGGCTTCTTAACTTGGAAAAAATCCGAAACAGTTTATACGACACCACTCATCACGGCAAGGGCAACGCAAAGTCGAAAGAGTCAAAAAGGGCCACAACTCTGGGAAAATTATTGGACGGAAACCGTTCCTTATGCATATCCATTTCCCACATGCGGGTCTATCAACATACCAAACGAAATCCAAATCCGACCGATGGCTTTGAAATTACAATCCGGAACATACTGAAACTAGAAAAATTGAAACTTTCGAAAAGTCGAAAAAGACCCTTAACTTTAGAAAAATGACGGGATATTAGTTTGCAAAGCGGGTCCAGGAACATGCCAAGAATAAATCAAATCCAACATGCAGTGAATGCAATACTGAAGTCGATAAAAAGTCGAAGGAGTGAGAAAGGGCCATAACTCTTGGAAAAAATATTGGACAGAACCCGTTCCTTGTGCATATCCATTCCCCCACGTGGGTCTATCAGCATGTCAAAGGAGATCGAAATCCGACCGATGGCACAGAAGTTACAATGCAAAATGTTTGTACAGACAGACGGGCAGACAGACGGACGGACACACAGACGGACGGACGGACGGATGGACGGACGGATGGACGGGCGGGCGGACGGACGGACGGACGGACGGACGGACGGACGGACGGACGGACGGACGGACGGACGGACGAACGAACGGACGGACGGACGGACGGACGGAATGGTTATATCCACCAACGTAATGCGTGATAGAAACTAACGCTAACCCCAACCCTGAACTGACCCTAACCCTTAATATAAACCCCGAAAATCGCTATTTGCCTCATAAGTCTCATATCTTAGTAATTAAGTTCATAATATATCAAACAAGCTCATAAGATTTCGGTAAGCTCATAATGCCTGTCCGGACAAAAACAAACCCGTAACTCCCGTATTATAGCGCGGACGGACGGACGGAGGACTTCGCTAGATATCCCTGATTCCTACTTCGTAGGTAGGGGCATAATAAGACCTGTCTGCAAGTATCTCCACATCATTCAGTCCACTTCCTTTTGATAATTCTTAGAGGTCCTAGTAGACCGGTTGCTAAGCCTATTAAGTCAGAAAAACACTAATTAGGGTACCAAATGAATCAAGTTTATCTATGTTGTGTTCTCGTTGCGTCCGGTGGACGAGTCAACCAGAGACTATTTATTATTTATTATTATCTATTGGTGTTTAAAGTTACATACTTATGCACAATGGTTAATCTTGCCCGTGGCAGTGTTACGGTGGAGGAAGCAAGAATACCCGGAAAGAACCACCGACCATCAAAGAGAAACTGTCAGCTCCTCAATATTCTTACTCTGTTCGAGCTCTGCTCAAGCAGGGTTACAGCGGTTGAAGACATTAGCACCATCGACGTGCAATACGCCTTAGTACACGGTGTCATCGAGACCCCATGTAGGTAACCGGGATAACGTTCCTTGTCCCCCAAGGACACAACGTGGGTCGTCCCGGACGGGGATCGAACTCGGGGCTTCTAGCATAGAAGTCCAACAATCTACCACTGAGCCACCGCTCTCCCTCAACCAGATAAAATGTGACAATGAGAACACAATGTATTCGCCCCTTTGCCGGATAGATTAAGTGAAGAGAGTTCATTAGGGACATTTGTTCATTTCCATCCCAGGGAGATGCACAAACACAGTAAAACTGTTCGGCCGGATTTTTCTGGGTATTGCTGTTCGTGTTTCTGGTTTGCCGCAAAACCTGGGACCGAACCGAAAACCGAAAACCAAAAACCGCCCAGGTCTACTTTTAGAGAACATACATTTATATGTGAAGGCAGAGATTTATGCTCAAGCGAACCTGTACTGTTGCACATGCACTGAATTTCTATCTATGGTAATAGTGATCCTTACCTTTGGCCACACTAATCCCCAAAACAAAACCAAACAGTGATACCGCCTCAGGCAATCCGCATGTTCGTCCACATATTTCCTCTTCGACTGGTTAGATCCAACAGTGATACTGGGAGGAAAGCGGACAGAGAATTTCGGACGGATCTCGATACATTGGCGATCTAGTCGAAATTCTCTCCCGCTTCCGTTTTCACAGTACTGTCGGCTTATTATCGTGACTAACCTGTCTATAACATGGATTAATCAGCCCAACAGTCAGGTCACCGGCCCTTTATCACACATAACCGGCCCAAGTAATTGAGACACTGGTCCCGTGTACGCGTTCCAAGCGACCCTCTCACACACTAAGAGGCGCAGACATCTGTCAATGGCTAATGTGGTGTTATATGTTGCCTCCTGGTTGCAGAAAGGAGGTCAGAATTGAGAAGAACAGCCACCCGGTAATAAAGTAACATCACCAGATATTACACCAGAAAACAAAACCTGTAATCACAGAAAAAATAAAATCTCAATCCATCAAAACGTTTTGGAAACTAACCTTCGTTATGCGCCACCCTTTTTCTCAGTTCTGCTCAGCTAAGCGTTTATCACAGAATAAAGGACTTACTCTTATTCAGTGTGGCATATATCTGTATTGAATTAGACAGTCTGGTGCAAATATTCAAAAGTAGGTACAGAACATGCCTTTTATTATTCCATGCTAATAGGTATACAGTACAACCGCCGTGGACTGGTCGTTTTCTGCGGGTGGGCAATATTTTCACGAACGCAATAATATTAGATTCTAAACACTATTTATAGGAATAATCATTAAAAATTTAATTAATGAAGCAACGGGTACAACATATAATAAACGCGTGACGTCAGAAGGCAACGTGACGTTCTAACCCTGTGAGTTATTTATTTATTGGGGTTCAACGACACTTTCGACATCCGGGGTCGCCCTGTGTCGGACACCTTGTGAGTTGCTTTTGGAAGTATAACAATATTAATTTCCTCTGCCATTTATTTTACTGTTTGCCTGACACGACTTGCAAGCGATATCAGTAAAAATATTTCGCGAATAACTGTACATTTGTAATTTTTCCCTAGAAAACATAGCTTATCACAACTTATAGGAACGAACTCGTCGAGTTTCTTCCAATGAGAGATCATAAGCTTTCAGCACTATGATCATGAAAATGAATGACTGAATATACTAATTAAGGAGGGTAAACAATCGATACCTTCAGTCGTCAAAACCAGGGATCTCTACGTATACCAATACAGCGGGAGAACTCGTTATGAATAGTTCAACAAATATGTGAAGTTTTCGAACACAAACTGCTCAACGCTCACACGCTAGCTAATACACTACACAATCTAATACTGACGTTTTAATATTTGAATGTGCCAAACGGAAATACTGAAATTGTATTCTGTAACGAAGCAATCCGCGGAGCAGGACAGCTGCATGTGTGTTTGTTTTTTTAACCCTTTACCCAGGTCAGACGTTTTCAAAATTTATTATTTTAAATATCATTTTTTAAATTTTTTCAAAAAATGTCAACAAAACCATATCATGTGACCCCTCTTTGGAACGAGCTCGATGAGCTCCTTCCACAAAGGGGTCACATGATATGGTTTTGTTGAAATTTTTCTAAAAATAAAATTTTTTCAGCTGCGGAATTTGCATATTACGCGGGCGGATGCGGGTGATTCGTTGGGTAGAGGGTTAATAATGTACACTTATGACCTTTACCATCAAACTGATTATACCGGAAGATGTGGCCAGTACGATAACATCCGTATTTTAGAGAGTGTGTTGAAATTTTAACTTGGTTGCCGTGTTCAGACGTTTGGAGATAGGGCATTTTATATCTGCTGTTGTCCGTACATTTGGTATTGTGTATGTTGTGATTCTGTGAACATATGCAATGTGAGGAAAACATTATAATAGTTGCTGCTAAGTCTAACAACGGCCAATACAAAACGCGACGTGCGGTTCCCGGAAATGCGTAGTAGCCCACGGTAACACCATGGTCGATGTTCGTATCCATTGGTATTGTCCTCACAGCGCAGCATCCTACGCGCTAACACATTAATCACTTGTAAGATACTCTCGGGTACCCCATTTATGACGTTAATTCCCAAACTGAAGTTCAGTATATGTCGTACAAAGTGAAGGGCCATCACGACTGTACAGGAATTCAAAGAGATTCTGCCTACGCACTTCTGTTCGATTCAAAATAAAAACATGTTTTTACCAATGGATACGAACATCGACGAATGCGTTTTTCCTTAATTAAAATTTCTAAAATGCAAGGATGAAATTAAGAGTGCTCATCATAATTTGCCATTTGAATTATTTATTACGTATAACTGGTTGCAAATTAGGATAACAAAACCATTAACGCAAATTTCACATCATTTGTGTGCGTCAGAGAATATGTCTGCATACTATTGCCCTATAATCAATACTCATTATCTTCCTGTTTATAAGGTTTCTCGTCAACATGCTGTGTCTGTGACAGAAAGGCGTCGGAAGGTTTTCCTGTAATGTTTTCCTCACCTTAATCATCTTTCTTTCAGATCATAATCATGAGTTATATTTCTACTCACATCAACAGCACCCTACGACACTTCCCACTAAAATTAAAATCGTTTAATTATATGTGTTCTTTCCCACCTGGAACATAATGTGGAATAAATAAATAATATTTACATTTTTCCAGTGGATACCGAAATTGTTTGACGAGTTAGGACCTAAAATAACATATTTCCATCTCCATTGAAGAGAGATAGACAGTGATTCACCTAACTAATTTACATACATTTTTTTATTTTTAGGAAATAGTCCACGAACAACAATACACATCATATCTTTGGGACGTTCTTACGCGAACAATTAGAAATTCTTCGGGCCCTCATCGTTTCGTTGTAACTATTGGTGTCATAAATGTTTCATGTCGCGTTCCTTTCACTCTTTGGACTTGTCGCAGGATTACGGGGCTAAATTGATGTTCGAAGTGATGGAGGAAAATTTTCGTTTTTATCAGTGCTCAGCCGACAGCCAGAGACTGTCGTCTGAACCCCAGTTCGAACTAAACCTTGCCACTTTATCAATGCCCTATCCGCTTGGGACTCTTAGGAGTTCTGAAGGTGCCTGTGGCTTACAACGCCAAAGGGTGATCAACGATAATTCACTGAAAAGATTATTTGTTTACATGTACGAAGAAGTATAATATGAAACAAATTACTCACAAAATTATCCGTAAGAATACACTAATTACGCGGATAAAAGTTTATTCTTTAGGGCCCTCGACGTCTCCCACAGCTAGCCGTGTCCGCTGGATCAACCTCACTTCATCTTTATTTTCTCACGGTTTGTGATATATACAAAGTGTCTATTTACTTCTCGTTGCTTCCTCCTTGCAGGGTTAACTTCACCGTCAGTCGGGCTTAACACATATAATGTTCTGCTTGTGTGACTCTATCAGCGTTCTCACAGTTCAATCACAATTCAATCGGCGTCTACCACAGTTCACGATCACTTTGCGCTTTGCCTGGCTCTCACGGGGTTAAGTTAGTCTTCGCCTTCAGATATATACTTAACAAAGCTTACATAATAATATTCTGCAAAGTGTTCTCAACATCACCAATTCTCGCACCGTCTAAAACTATCTTATCTCGCGAGCTATTCAAGCGCTTACTCGAGCTCTTTATACGGTTTCTAGACCTCAGAGTTACAGCTTTTACTTATTTGGCTACTATGCCACTACAGTTCGCAACCGTTAACCAACTACTATCGGTTCCTTACAACCCCCACAGGGTTACGACAATACGCGGACTTTCAATTTCGGTGACTATGACCCTCGACGGCCAAGGCTAAATTCGAACCTTCTCTGAGTGCCCTTGGGCCAACTGCCTATGTATGTCTTGCCTTCTAAAACAGGTAATGCCGTTTACCTAAATGCACATACATGTAGCTCCCTGAGCTTGTACTTCCTGTTCCTGATCCTATTCTCACATATGGCCACCGACTTGGCCCGCAACTGCTCCTATTCTAAATATGATCTCCGTGGCTCCCCTATATCACAATGTGCCTATACTTTCGCACATACACCTTCTCTAACCTATAGCGTGGGACCTCCCCATCTACTCACAATGACCCACAGCCTTACACACCTTCCGACTGGAATTGGCTGGAATGAATTTTTCGAGAAATCCCCCGATTTTTATTCAGATAGCCAGAACATTTATTCTCAGTTAATCGCTTCTCTTGAACTTGACCGCTTAGATCTATCTTAATTTAACACTCGCTTTAAAGTTCCTTTGAAAGACTCGCATTTTGGTATCTTTTGCCACTTCGGAGACAGGATAGATGCGTAACATGGGTGTGTGTCCAGAACATATGTGATGCACTGGATTCTACAATTAAATATTAACTGGCTGTAATTACGAAGCTAATGATTACATAGAAGAGAATACTGTCTCTCTTACTATTTATCTGTTATCAGATAGCCCATGTGGCGTTCAACAAGTGCGCCATAATGGACATTAAATTTCATGCTTCATTTAGAAGCTTTTGAATTATCGTTAGTTTGACAAATCTGTTTTCAGGGTCCGTCACATACCTATCTTTACCCTATGCATTTAACCCAGGCAGAAATATTATCGAAAATATTTACACTTTTAAACAAGAAAATCGCCATTTTTAGCTATCACCTTGACAGGACTCGATTTTGTAACTGTGGCGTCTACCGCCTGTCTGATCCCAAGGATTTGACATTAAGTTCTCCTGGCAAAGTCGAATGCGTCCAACATTCAATTCCGGGGCATCATTTCATCGAGGGAAGACATTTATTTGCCATTGTCCCTTCGTGAAAACCATGAGATGCGCGATGCGAAATATACGAATCATGAAACTGATTCGATATCGATTCTGAATCTGACTATCGATGTCGACATGGAATGGAGTTTACGAAGCTTCAAAGGCTTTAAAATATCGTGCTGTGTACATTGTCAGTTTTGGATTTTTAAAGGTAAATCTTAGTAGTATTTGTTGTAAGAGTTTTGTTTTAGGTCAATCAGCTTTTATACTGCAATTGTGTCTTGTTTTTTAACCTCTCAGCCCAAATATTATTAGTTGCCGAGTTTTCGTTAATATTTTCATTTTGCAAGTGATATGGAACTTGCTTGACACAATTGTTAAGAGTTTATCTGAGTACCTGTATCAAAGCGGAATGCAAGTGGACGATGGGTCAGTTGCATCATTCTTGTTTTATTTTCTTTGTTCGACAACAAAGATCTAATTACATGTACCAAAGTATGTCAAATTTGAAGACTTGTTAACTATACTGTACTTCTATCAGCAACGCTGTATTTTCTGTTGCATCAGTGGGTCAAGATTTCGTAAATAAAATACAGCGAAATCAGGACCGCATCAAAGAAAACAAACAAGAATAACATCTGAGATTCAGTATTTTCGCACTTCTTTTTTTTCTTCTGCCAGACCGTCTAACTAACTAACCCGACACATGTAGAATTAGTAGCGGCTAAAGGCAGGTACCGATCGACATGCAGTACGCCTCAGTACGCAGCGTCACAGTGCCCCCACGTGGGGAATCTGGATTAAGTTTCGTGACCAAGGAAACGGCTCAGATGCCACGAGATAGGATCGAACCGTCGAAGTTTCGGTTTAAAATTCAAAACTCTAACCAACGAGCGCCGACCACGTACAAATGATGATACAAATGAACAGCGATCATAATCACTTTGCCGATGATATCAGCAGCTAACATTTGAAATAAGCAGTTAGTCATTCGTTAACATTCATCCGGCCTTCAGAGCAGTGTAATAATGCAACACTTTCCCTCCATTTGCTCTTTTTCGAGTTCTAGACCATGAGCTGAAGGCTTGCTAGTGATTCTTGTTGGGTTTTTCTTTGTCGGTAACTGTACATATCCATATCCATCAACTGGAAAAGATTCGTCACGGATTTAGGCACCATTGGGCGTCAGTGCCTTTTTTCACCAAACGGATCGTGGAGGTATCCATCAGGATAATCTGTAATCGATCCACGAACAATACAGTACGACCGCCGTGGACAAGTCAATTTCCACAGCTGGACGATATTTCCACGGACGCAATAATATTAGATTCCAAACACTAATTATAGGAATAATCGTCAAATATTTAATTAATGAGGCACCGGGTACAACCCGGTGCTTCATTAAATAAAATTTTGCTGATGATGATTTTTATTTCCACGGACGCAGTAATATTAGATTCCAAACACTAATTATAGGAATAATCATCAAATATTTAATTAATGAAACACCGGGTATAACACGGTGCTTCATTAATTAAAATTTTGCTGATGATGATTTTTATTACCTGGTGGATTACGACGAGTCCACCCTGTAAATTAGACATGAACTCTTCCGTTTCGTAGCATTCAGTATAATCAGAACCACCACTCTGCATTTAGTATTTTCTATATTTGAACATGAAAAACAAGAACATTTCTTAAACCAAGCATAACAACAAAATATTAATTCGGCAGCGAATGGGTTCGAATACCAGTTTTGAATACCTCTGTTATTTGCATCAAGAGCCCAATAAAGAATTTCAATCACGTTCGTGCTTTCATTTGGATATTTCCTGCTTCTAATGAGTAGCGTCACGTAATTTTGAGGTTTCGCTTTTATTCAATGATTCGTGCTAATGTATTTTATCTCACTTTGTCGTGACTGGTTTTGAAAAACAATTAATATTACATTTGACTGAATGCAATGGCAAATTTTCAAGGCCTCCTGCCAGATTAATTTGTTGATTGGAAGTTCAAATTCAGTAAATGACAAGAACTAATGAAATGTAATTTTATTGACTGACATGCATAAACTGACTTGCCGTAAAAAGCAATTATAGTCATTCCACGCATACATGTGGACTGCAGAATATGTTAAGTAACCATAACAGATACTATCAAAAGAATAAACTGATACTTTGCACATTTAAACCTAACGCCAATCTGGTTGACATGATAAATTCGATATCATTCCTACAATGTTTGACAATAGTCAATGATATGATTGTTTGTAACATATGTACAGCCCCCGTGGATTGGTCACTTTCCACGGGTGGGCAATATTTCCACGTAGGCAATAATATTAGATTTCAAGCACTAATTATAGGAATAATCATCATAATTTTACCACCGGGTGCTTCATTAATTAAAAATGCTGATGATGATAATTTTTATTAACTGATAAACGCATGCGTGGACATCACTACCGACGCAGGGGTTACGACCATTCCACGACGACTGTACTGTGCAGTTGGAAAGGGCTCTCGGTGCCCTTTCCTACTGTATATGACACAACATCATTCCATCAGAAGACATGCACATATATTCTTTTCAGAATTCAGGCACACCATAGCAATTGAATGGCATGACATGACATATTTATGATGTAATGTTTGCACACACTGAGTGCATCTTGGTATAATTTGTGTCAATAATGTTTTTTTCTGCTGGTGGTTCTTAAAAGGTGAAGTTTTCCATCCTCACAATTATTACTTGGCAACGTTTTTGAGACTCGTAGCTTTTACTTTTAAATTTTGTTACTTAAAGTAAATTAACATGTCTTTTTTTCCTCCAATATTGAATAGCACACATTCATAAAAGTTAAAAAATACTGCACGCTAGCTAGTGGTGGCAGTCTTCCCTTCAGTGACGAAACACATGGCGAAAATTTTTACTAAGGTTTGCGATATTCTCCCAGCTAGCAAAAGATAGGAGTGGACTCCGTAATCCCCTTTAATAAATGGTGCGGCTAAAATATCGAATCATGTAGAACTCTTTCTCAGATTTCGACTCTGGGGATCTGATCATTCTAAGATTATTCAAGCGCTTAGAAATGGTGGAAGGTATAAACTCTGGGTGACAATCATTTAATGGCTATAACAGTATTCCTGTTAGTATTCCATGTTGCCACTACCTGAGAGCAAAATGCCTTGACTGGGTTCGACTTTGGTTGTCTCTGTTGTGAATAAAAGTAGCTCCTGTATACAAAATATCTGAGCAACCCCCGATGACTATACATGGTGTCAGGAAGTCCAACGAGAATTATGAAAAACATGAGAGAAATAGTGTGTACTTGTATTTGCTGGGCGAAAATATCTTGAATTCAGTTGTACTTGCCAATTATATGTTAACCCTTTATCCAACGTAACGATTCGTTCCAAAGAGGGTTCATAACCTATGTTGTTGAGACAAAAAATGAAAAAAAAATAGTTATTCAAGAATTTTGTTTGCAAGTGTCGTCTGCTTTTCATGCTAGGTAAAAAGGGTTAACGAATCCAAACCATGATCTGTGGTTATAAAACGTAGTACTTTGACTTTGTGGATGAAAGTCTAACTGACCCCCTTTTAACATATATTACATCACAGAATTTCATTATTCGTCCAATGAAAGAAGGTCCAACCGCAGTATTCCAGATTGTTACGAATCAGATTTTCCACGCCTGATTTGCTTTTCTTTTCACCTGCTTATAAGTATGAAAAAATTCTTCTTCAGGAAAGATTTGCCAGCAAATTGTTAAGGAAACATTAAGCAGAACTCCCTTCTTTCTAATGTGTACAAGTCCGGAACTCCAATATTTGCTGTTCAACAAACAAACGATCAAAAGTAGTGATATCGTCAAGTATAGAAGTTTGTGTATTCGGCTTGTTTATATAAAAACGCACATGTCTTTTCTAACTCATCAAGTATACTAGAGTGGAAAGTGTATGGTCTGGAAATAATATTTATTTTATTGACTGCATTTAAATAAATAGTCTGCAAGCATTGTGAGGTAATCAAACGTACCCAATCAAAACAAGTATTAACAACATGAGGAAAATCCGCAGTACAAAGGAATCAGGAAGTTTATTGAATTATGATACTTTGTATACGTCGGGCAATTCTTGTTTTGATTCAAAACAGCTGTTAACTCTTCAGACAATGATGCCGCAAATGTCTTTATCCGTGTAAATCAAGCTCAGATTCTGCTTGAACATGGTTAGTACGTTCTATAAACAGACAGTTACGTGCCGCTGTCTAGTCTCTCTCTCTCTCTCTCTCTCTCTCTCTCTCTCTCTCTCTCTGAAATTCGGTTTCCCCCGACCGCGAAACTCTCCTTGATGATATGCCCTGGTGGACTCGGGTGCCCACTTGTATTGAGATTATTGCGTAGCTAGCTTTCTCTAATGAGTGGTCGCGATGCGCCACAAGTGGTATACTTTGCTACGCTATTCTTTGTCAGATATTTCAGATTTTCGAACCTTATATTAAAAAGGGCTTTCTCTTTCTCAGTTGGGGACCTTTCTCTGAAAAATGGATGCCAAAAGGATACAATTCCGATCGTTCAAGTGGCTAAATATCGCATCTGAAAAAAATGTATGCCATTGGTGACGGTCCTGTCGTGTTAAGGCAAAACACCAGGCAAGGCGCCTGGTTCAGTATCAGACATCTGTCTCACAAAATCGTATTCTATTGTTGCTGTAAGATAAAATGCTCAACGTTATCGTGGGCAACCTGATGCACTCGAACAATTTATAGCGTAATTGTGTATTGTGCCCAAAGGTGATGTGTTCATATGAAATTGGATCTGGTTTTGTTTGTTGTACGTGGTTCTAGCTGCTATTATAAGTGTAAGTACTAAGTCTAGAGATATGTTTTGGTGGTTCTAATCCACAACGGCAACATGTAATAATGGTGTGTATGCATGTTGAGTCAAAATGTTCTAGTGATACCAAAAACAGAGTGTCACAATATGTGACATACTATGATATAGTATGTCACAAATTGTGACACTCTCTGTTTTTGTTATTTGACCTATTCAAGCATATTACGCCTGTGAATGGGGGCACGATGACGCCGTGTGGTAAGGCGTACTGCACGTCAATGGTGAACATATCTTCAACCGCTGTAACCCTGCTTGAGCGGAGATTGAACACAGTTAGAATGTTGAGGAGCTGACAGTTGTTCGTCGATGCTCGGTTGTTCTCCCCGGGTACTCCGGCTTCCTCCACCCGTAAAACTGTCACGGTCGCGATTAGCCATTGTGCAAAAGTATGTGACCTTAAACATCACTAAATAAATAAATACGCCTGTAAATATTTAGACATTTAATATGCAGGTAGCATCAAAATTCATAACACAAAGAATGAAATAGAAGACGACCGAGTGCGGAATGGGATGTGCATCTTTATATTTTCTGCCGCCGTCAGCTTCGACTCGTTTGTAAATGTTGGTCAGCTACTCCTCGACATGATTACAGTACGGCCGCCGTGGACTGGTGAGTTTCAACGGGTGGGCAAGATGTCCACGAACGCAATAACATTAGATTCCAAACACCAATTACAGGAATAATCATCAAAAATTTAATTAATGAAGCACCGGGAACAGCCCGAAGCTTCATTAATTAAAATTTTGCAGATAATTTATTTTACCTGGTAAACGCATGCGCGTACACCACTGCCCACGCGTGTATTACGATCAGTCCACGGAAACTGTAATGTAGATACATTTATGTACAAACACAAATTATGACACTGTGAAACAATTCATACGCATATACAGGTAAATTATATCACTTCTCTGGATCACATTAGCGGACATCTACTGTAAGTCACTATCGGAAAATCATTAGAATGATGATTCTACATCATTAGAGAACAGTGACAAATCCTTATACAACAGGGAAGAATATGGGCTGGACTTAAAAGGTATTCTTTAAGAAGTGTGGGCGTGAGTACAAAGATACATAGGAATAATGCAGGAAAATGAGGAGAATCCGGACTTTACCTGAAAAAACTAATATTTGTTAGAGATTAGACTTTGAACCGAAAGGCCAAGGGTTCAATCCTGACTCCTGCCATCTGGGCAAGACACTTAATCTCGATTGCCCATTTAGGTTACGGCGGCAGTGTGCATTAACCCTTTACCCAACGTAATGGCCAAAACCGGACAGCGTTATTCGCATATTCGCAAAAATCGCCAATTAATTTTCATTATTTTTTCATTTTTTGTCTCAAAAACATAGGTTATGACCCCTCATTGGAACGAGCTCGTCGAGCTCGTTCCAATGAGGGGGTCATAACCTATGTTTTTGAGACAAAAAATGAAAAACATCAGTTATTCAAGATTTATTTTTGCAAGTGTCGTCTGCTTTTCATGTTAGGTAAGGGGTTAAGGCGTATTCCACGTCCATGGTATACTTGCCTTCGACCTCTGCTAACTTTTCTTGTGGTGACGGTCTTGTCGTGTTAAGGCAAAACACCATGCAAGGCGCTGGGATTGAAGGGCGCAGAAACTTTGCCTATTTCAGAAATATGGTCAATTATTTGATCAGTGACAAATGGTATAGGGACAGGGTAGATAATATAGAAGAGACAGAGAGGGTTGTCTTAACTGCAGCGAAGTTGATTAGATCTCAGTTGCGCGAAATGGAGTTTGATAAGAATAAATATCCGACAGAGTAAGATATATCGAGTGTATTGAAGAGGGGAAGAAATTTATAATAATTGGTACTCCAAGTTCATGACACTGGTTTCGTCGAGTAAAGGCATAGTTAAACCTCAAAAACTCCCACCAACAGAAGGACCTACACATTTCCATAGTCTTACGGTCCATTTACAAGTTATCAATTGGAGTAGTCTTGTTAAAACGCAGCTCGATCCAGTCAAATGTGGTTGGACGCTCGGAGATTCGAAATTCTCTCCTGTCATGACTGACTCAGAGCCAGCACCAGATAGACTTTTGAAATTGATGATGTGGTTATAGATAAAATTGAAGATTGAGAAGGATTTCGCAGGGAGCTTTCTCTCATCAGCATATCCGTTCTGGGTGGTTGTTAATACTTAGCCATGGTCTATTGCTGGTAGAATGTGCAGTCTCAATCAGAAGGCCGGGGTGATAATCTGATTGCTCCTTTTAAAGACCTGTTTTGGCGACCACTTTGGTCGCCATCTTCAGAGTTTCAGACATTCTTCATGCTTGTCAGAGGCGTCTGCCGCCTTTTTGAAAAACCGTAATAATAAATTTTGCCATGGGCGGATTTCGGCGGAGTTTGAATATGTTATTCCTGACACCATGACGAATACAAAGATATCAAATTTAGCTTGTTCGCCGTTTTGTCCGGTGCGAATCTCTTGCTGCTGGACGAGTGTTGTTCTGGTACGAATGGCGAAAAATGGCCAGATAATAGCTAAGGGGGTTTTGACTGAAGAATCTGGAGATGTAATCAAGTGGTCAACGGTGCGCGCGTTTGTCACACACGATGTTGATTTAAAAAAAAAGAGGAAGTCTACAAATACGTCAGAACAGTTTGAATTTTGTGTTTTTTCTTCGACACCCCTTTTATCATAACTGCAAGAAGTTCTAAATAATCAAAACACACAAATCAAATTGGGAAAGGTACCTTTTCCATAATAGCACATTAATACTTTAGCAAACAAATCGGCCGCATCCGAGTGCGTAATTTACAAATTGTGTAATTAAAATAAAATGTATTTTCCAAAAAATGTCAAAAACCAATGAGGGGTCACATGATATGGTTTTGTTGAATTTTTTTTAAAAAATAATAAATTTTGATTTTGGCTAAATGGTTAATTGTCTATTATTTGTGAAAACTCTTTCACGATAACCATGCTTCTGTTATTATGATGCATGCTTAGCATTAGTCGATACACAACTTTGTAAACCCACAAAAGCTTGGGACAGTTGTAAAATCATGGGTGTAGTATTTCGTCCTGTGTGAATGCAGTTTTATATAGGGCTGCACGTGGAAAATATTGATTGGTCTACCCCACATTTTCAATTAGCAGCCATCCTACTTAATCAAAATGTGACGTAGCATGTTCCTCGAGCGGAAAAGCGGCCTCTCATGTTCAAAGGGTTATGCAAGAGAAAGGCATTTCCTATTGCTGTGTCGAAATGATGCACTACAAATTACTATAGCCTGTCATATTCAGTCTCTGTTATTTAGCTAAAAATATTCGATGGTGGCAAGGAACAGTGTACATTACCACAGTCCTTTCCAGGCATGTCAAATAAAACAATATATCCGTATTGTCATCATATTTGACCCTTTACCTAACCCGAACAGCAGACGACACTTGCAAAAAAAGTCTTGAATAACAAATTTTTCATTTTTTTCTCAAAAACATAGATTATGACCCCTCGTTGGAACGAGCTCGTTCCAACGAGGGGTCATAACCTATGTTTATGAGACAAAAAATGAAAAAAATAATGAAAATTAATTGGAGATTTTTGAGAATAGCGCTGGCCGGTTTTGGCCGTTACGTTGGGTAAAAGGTTAAAAGAGGAGAACATGAGGTTTTTTTCGCGTAATGTCTTTAGCGGCTGATCCAGATAAGAAAAAATGTGCATATGGATGGCTTCAGCCACATTTTCACCAGCTGAACACTGGCACAGTTTTATCGGGTGCTTGTTAATATGCGTCATCACACTACCTTGCTTAGAGTGCCCATAAAGGCTTGGGCCGAAGTCAAACCGCTATGATGAGAGTACATACAGGTCAAGCAAGACATACTCAGAGACAGCAAATGAATGAATGAATGAAACTTTATTTTGATGGATACACACTTACAATATCTAATTAACAAAACAAATAACAGATTAAGTGCCCACTGATTGAAAATGCCAGAGCCATCGCCCGAAAGGTAATCTTTCTGTTATTCCCATGCATCAGTTTTCATTTCGTGATATCAAAGACCTTTCATTGTTTCCTCGGGGTTTTGGTCTAAATAAAACGTTCCTCTTCCACGGACCAGGGGTGTGTCTAGCATTAATCTTTGAGTTTAGAAACCTAAAATCTCGAGACAAGAGATAGGTACCTTTGTAGTAGTCTTAATGTACAGTACTGTCGCCTTGGGCTGGTCGTAATCCACGCGTGGGTAGTGAGTTGTACCCGGTGCTTCGTTATTTTTTTTTTCTTTTATTATTATTTCCATAAATAGTGTTTGGAATCTAATATTATTGCGTCCGTGGAAATATTGCCCACCCGTGGAAAGTGATCAGTCCATGGCGGACTTACTATACCACAACAGACCTACATGTAACTGGCTACATCGACTGACACTGAGTTACGTAGAATAAGGAAACGTTACATAAACGTAGCAGCACCTAGTACAGAGGAAAAAAGGACCACTTCAAGCTCATTTTATGAACCAAAAAATGGGGTAGGCAATTGGCCATCCACTCCAACCGCCCACACGACAGGCTTCTGAATCGACCATAGATGTCTCGAAATATTGAGAAACGAAAGAAAGAATACCTCCAACATCACAAATCAACAAGTTCTACAGTAACTATATACTGTACCGCAAATGGATACGGTTAGTAGTCAAGAGAACGCCACAATACGACATCATACATTATGAGAAAATTCATTCAGCAGCAAGACAGCAATATGTTAAACAAAAAGTTATTTGACTCAACAGTTCCGATGGCAACGTCGCTCGGGGGATATTGACACTGACAAACGTCTTCAATACTATCACAGATTTAATTTGCCAGATGCTATGGTAAATATTTGAGCCAAGAACGTAAGATGTTGTAGAGTAAATACTCTAATGCGAATCATTATTTGCCCTGGAGCCTTTGATGTTTGCATCTTTGTCGTCATTACAGATAGTACACGTTGAATGCATGTGTGTGTAGCACTCGTTAAACAGAAAGAGTATCAATGTCGAACCTTGTGTTTGCACATAACGATTTTCAGAAATTGTTCCAATGTGTTTCAGTGTCGTAGAGTTTTAACCTTTAAAACTGCCACGCTTAAATTTGTGCGTGATGAAAAAAGTGGGAGGTGATAAGTCGAGGATACATGGGGCAACAAATCGGGATGATAGATCAGTAATAATTTAATCCGGCATATCCTCTTGTGCCGCTTATGGTATCACAGAACTAATATTTTCCAATAGGCCACCATTTGACGAAAAATATGATCGCCTTCCTTTAATTTTGGCCTTCAAATGTCCTTCAGACAACTTTTTCTGACCCGAAAACAGGGGGTCATGCAACAAATAAGAGAGAAAAAATGACACGAAGGGAAGTACCGGTCACGTGCACATATTTTTCAGGGAATTCCTTACAACAACACACAAAATGTAAATTGCATTTTTTGGGTCCAAAAGTAATCACATCACCTTTTTCATCAGAAATATTCAACAATAATTCAAGATGTTGATAGAATGTTTCAAATGTTTATTGAAACAATATATTTTCCCAAGGCTGTTTATTTTTAGATATTGCATCGTATCCGACATTGCAACATTTCAAGACGGGTAACTCTAATTCAAATACATAGTTCAGCGATACCTTATACTCTTCCTAGTCGGGACATTTTCCTCTGGATTGGACTCTTAGATATCGATTCGTTCTGGCTAGTTACCATGAACTTTCTCACAAGATTAAATTTGATACTTAGAGTTAGGTCTCCCACACAGTTGGTCATACCAACTGAGGTCTGTGGCACCACATTCGACCTGTTGCGGTGGCTCAACATGACCAATTTGGTATATCGGTATGTATGCACTTGTTAATTAAATAAGCAGTTGCCTCCTGATTACGACATGTATATTTTATTTATCCACATATAAATTTCCAAGAAGTCTTGACTTTTTCATCTATAATCCCGACTGACTAATATTCGAACTACATCATCAAGGCATGCCTTCGACGAAGGCATGCCTTGATGGTGTAGTTGGAATATTTCATCAGTAGGGACTCCATCCATCACATATTTACCCCCCACCCCCCATATCGCCCCCCTTCGTGATGCCTCGCATAGTATGAAAGTAGCATTAAATTACTAATGAACATCTTGACAGACGAAAAGGGAATCGCCCATTCGCCGCAAAAAGGAATTTATCACATGTGCCATTTATTACGAGGATTAAACTTATATTTGTGAGCGGTAATACAGAGTGAATTAATACCATTACGGAAATGGGCTCAGATGGGAGAACGGCAGTTAGACTGTCACAATTTGTCGGTTGACCAACTATCCAGCGACAATCAAATCAATCGATATCTCATTTATACTTTAGTCGCTTTGAGACATGAGCAATCATTTTAAGTTCCAGTAATTCACACTAGAACAAGACAAACTCGTATATGCTCTGTTATAATATTGTGTACGTACGGAAAAATGGGCTGTACCTCTTTACCGGCGTTCTGTGAAATTGTGATGCAAGCATATAGAACCGAGTATAAATAATCGGCCATGTTATTATCGGCTTTCACTATTTTGTCAAAGAGCTATTCTTCAGCTCGGTTTCTTAGTGAAATTGTATTAGTCCGCACATTTTCCGACCGGTTTTATTGCGCCTGTTTAAGGTTAATCCTATTTGAAAGTAATTGATAATTGTGGATGTAATCTTGAACCGGAGATCTTCTTTTCGGGCTCAGGAACATGATACGTCATAATTTCATTAAGTAGGGCGTGTGCTAAGGGCATGTGTGGGGTGGACCAATCAATATTTTCAATGTGCAGCCCAAAGCTACAACCTGAAAATATTAATTCGTTTACCAAATAATTAATATGAACTCTTCAGATTGCCATCAAACTGACATGGAAGAGCCCATCAGGGTTCAAAGGGTTAAAATAAATGAGGAACAGGGTTTTACAATAAATAAATATACGTAACATTACGGCAACGTATGTACATAATGTGTATTTATCAAGAACGTCAGGACCGCCGGGGGGAGGGGGCACAGGGGGACGAAACCATCAATCCAACTTTTTCAGAATTAGAAAAAGATTAATCCATTTCAATATATTTTTACACCACAATACCACTACCAGAGGATTAGGAAGTTGATGGGTGGGTCTCCCGACGTAAATGCAGCCATCTTATACACCCAATATAGAGAGAAATTAGAAAAAATCAAACTGATCATGTGGAAACAATCAATGGGTTTTCTGTTTTCATGTTACGAACATGACTTCTACCATGACTAAATGTGCTTTTCCAGGTACTTCTCTTTTTTGTATAAATGCTATGAGATATTTGTTGATCAGCTGTGTTCCCGTCGGGTTTATCTAACCTAACATAAAGTTAAAAAAAATCCATTTATGCCCCCAAAACAGGTTTTATTGCCTTAATTGGGGCCATAAACCCATTTTTGAGGTGACAATAGAAACATTGTGGTTAGGTGAAGATTACACAAACATTTTTAAAAATCAAATTTGACCACCCATTCAACTTGATCCCCCTCATTCCTTGTATCTGATTGTGGTATTTTGTCGTCGCGGCATTTTGTCGTCGCAGCACCTTGTCGCTGCGACAAAATGACTTGAGGCACACTACCGCGCTGTATAATGTTGTGCGACCAAAACCAACTGCAACAAATTGATTCTAATCACTTTTTGGCTTCCGTCGAAGTTGTGACCACACACAGACAGAGAATTTCCACCGGGTTGCGATACGGTGCAAATTCTCTGTCATCTTTCCTGCCCACAACACCGTTGAACCTTACCTTTTGAATTTGAAATGCGAAATTATTGCTTCTTACACGCTATTTCCGTTTTATTTTCTCTTAATTCTGCTTTTTCGCAATATTTTATGTCTGAAATCTCTACCCACTTGTGTAATTGTGTTTGCACCTCATCGCGATCTCATTGAGAAAGAGACCGCTGGAAGAGATGGGTGTTAATATGGCTTTATTATATAGATAGAACATTTAGTTTGTTTCTTTAATATATAATAAATATGGACAAGTCATTGTTATTATTTTTCAAATCGTTTAATTACGGGTGCCGGTCAAGCATAGCTGTCAAGTACGTAGTAGTTCCACAAGTCAGCAGTGATGTTTCAATGGTGAAAGGGTGGTATATGACTATAGTACTGGTTGAATACAATGGAATCTGATCATATGACAGATGGTGATGTATGTGGACAAGTCAGCAGTAATACCGTTGGAGATATAAAAGCTGTGTGTGTGGGGGGGGGGGGGGGGGTCAAGGTGCTGGGTCAAGGTGCTATCCATAACTATCCTCAGATAGGTATCCTCCAATAAGTATCCTCTAAAAGGTATCCTCAAACAGTAGCCTCCAAAACGAATCCTCTAAAAAGTATCCTCAAATGGTATTCGCCAATAGTACATCATCATGTCATAGGTATCTCGAATACAGAGATGAGGATAAGAGCCGTACAGTTAAAACTAGAAGTCCTGTCATGAAATGCGCACAAATAGCACGTCGATCTGTGCGTTAATCTACGCGTTATGACCGTAGTAAGGCTATCAAATTCTGCACACATGACCCTCTGAACAAGCAATATTTCAGCCAATGGACCTCCGAGTAACCCGGAGGTCCTTTGGCAGAAACATTGCCTGTGTTTGCTATGAGTAACCAGGAGAACCTGCCGTGATTTGGATGTAATTCGATATGGCAATTGCGCGCAATTGACAGTTCGTGACACGACTTCTAGTTTTAACTATAAGTGTTGTGAGCACATTGTCCATTTTTACATAAGCACATATCGGCACATCCAGCATGTTCCCATGTGCTTCGTGTGATGCGTACACATTGTTACACATTGTGTACTATCACATATAGTCAGGGGGCTTAGCAACTTTTATGTTGCTTGGCAGACAAAAACACCAAATGTGGTGTGGAGCTTCTTTTGGACCTATCAGTTGATTTTAGCCTAGGAGCCATCTTGACTGTTTCCAATTTTCCAAGATGCGCCCAGAATCCCAAATGGATGCCAGCGAAACTGGAATATCATATATCTGTGGCTGTAGAAGTCACAAATAGACAAACGAGGTATTGAATCAGGGTTTTTTGAGGTCAGTGAAACTGATTCGTGGCAAGGTACCTTGTATTTGTCACCCATTTTCAAGAAGCCTTCACAATCCAATATGGCTTCCAACAAAAACCATAAATATTAGATATTGCAACTTCGTCGTGAAAAGTAAAAGATGACATGTCAAAATGGGGATTTTGTTGATCACTGAACCTGGCCCTTAGAGAGCTAGGTACATTATTAATGTGACCCCTTTTCCAGCATCAGAGCTAAAAATCCCGGATGACTGCTAACAATTGACTATGACATAAATATACTATTCAAAAAAAGTAGGGGATATCCAAACTGATGATATTTTCGGAAAATGGTATTGGATACGCGTGATTGGACACATCAATATGTTACCAAGTTCAGAGTGGATCATGAATGTCACCGGCCCACGAAAACGTCGCGCAGGTTTTTCGCACGAGCGCCGCGTTAATGTCTGTGGGGTACGTTTTGAAATTTTCATTTGTACTGGACGGACTTTTTCGGAGGTTTCATCGTTCTTTTCTTGGGATAAAATCGTTCTTCAATAGTTTCTGGTCGAAACGTAACTTTTGAGGTATGCGAAGACTGACACGTGACGAACGCTTACGTGCCGTTGGAATGTTGGAAGCTGGCAACAGACAGACTGCAGTGGCTCAAATTCTCAACATTACTCAATCGGTGATTAGCAGGTTGTGGTCACGCACCGTCAGACAGGCAATGTTGATGACAGACGTCGGTCAGGTCGTTCAAGGGCGACAACTGGTAAGCAGGATCGTTTCATCCGAACCGCATTATGTAACGGCCATCAAAGTGCCTCAGAAATTGAACAGCATCTGAACCGAGCGACAGATGTGCGAGTCAGTGGTCAGCCAATCCGAAATCGCCTACACAGCTGGAGTTTGTACGCTAGACGACCTCAAATAATTACACGTTTGACTGAACGTCAGATCGCAGCAAGGCATAATTGGTGTGGAGTATGACAGCGATGGGACAATCGTCGGTGGAGCAACGTCATGTTTTCCGATGAATCGAGGTTCACTCTCGACTTCCACGACAGGCGAAACAGAGTGTGGTGGCGGCGGAACGAACGATACCATGACGTAACCGTTAGGCAGCATGATCGTTTTGGTGATGGGTCGTTTAAGGTGTGAGCAGGCATAACCATAACAAGCAAAACAGCATTACATGTCATCAAAGGGCGTGTCACAGGGCAGTACTACAGCGTCAACATGTGGTGCCATTTGCGCGATGTTACGACCGTCGATTCATTTTCCAAGATGACAATGCAAGAGCACACAGGGCCCGTGTCGCTACAGAGTTCCTCCTGAAGCAGAACCTCACTACACTGCCTTGACCAGCACTAAGTTCAGACCTTTCAGCAATCGAGCACGTCTGGAGTATGCTTGTCAGGCGTCTACCACAACGCCAATAGCCCCCTACCAATGCCAGGAACTCGTCGCTGCTCTGCAGGAAGAATGGAATAACATTAGTCAAGCTAGCTGATATTGGACATTTGGTGAGGAGTATGCCACGTCGGATCCGCGCTTGTCTCGCGAACCAAGGAGGATTTACAAGGTATTGAGGTCTTGGACTGAATGCGATAAATTCTCTGACTGACCGCCCATGTCTTCTACAGCTCAGTGTGTGGAATGCGTGCTTGTCAAACACCCAACTATCGCTGAAAGCATTCACCAGATGTCACAGTGCAATGCCTCAACTGTCTTTTTGATGAAAATATAAATATATTTCTTCATATATCTCACTTTTATCAAATATCCCCTACTTTTTTGAATAGTATATATTGCCTATATACGTAGATTAGCAAGTGTGGCATCAAACCAGTATTTTTGCTGTGTCTGACCTTGATCTTTTTATCCAGTTACACATCTACATTTTAAGAAGGTGCCCCAAATCCAAGATGCTTACTAACAACCGCACATATCGTTGATAAATTATAATGAGGAACTTAATCCATAGTTTTTGCAGTCTACTGACCGGTTTTATCACAGTTAATCTAACGCCATCTTATGATCTGGTAAAGCATTTACATCGGCAACGAGGTGTGCAAGGGAGATTAGCCTTGCTACATTTGCACGCTATCAAGTCTCTTTTTCAGTCACATTTGATAAATTCTCTGCAACCACGAGAAGCACAAGTTTCCAAGATTCGGCTGTCTTGTTTCAAGCATATCTAGTTGCACTTGGACGTTTCTGTTGTGCTAACATGCTGGTAGCCCAGATGCAAGGCTGGTACACTATCATGTTTGTATGTTGTTGAAGTGCATTCTCAGTAGTAGGAAGTTTGCCCACAGCTTGACATTTCTGGGAAGAGAGCTCCATACGTGCACTGTATGATCAAATTACTTTGTCTCTCATATACTATGATAACAAGTCGCTCGATCTTCTGAAATGTTTCCAAGTCCAAATCAACATGCTCAAGCGATGTGTGGCCTGGATGCACAAAAGCATTTGTGACAGAATCATATGCATGCCATGCTTGCCAGAATAATTTCTGTCCCTTCCCTCTAAATGCTGACTTGGTATCACACCCCGAGAAGGCGTGGATCATAGATAGGGACCTTGGTTTAGGTTCACCGAGGCGTGCACAGATGGCATTGATACTGCAATGTGTGTAGTTCTTTCCCCTCCGTAGTCTGCCCAGTGGTCAACATCTCAGTTAATCTGTGAAAGATCGTGAAACACGCCAGAAAGGGCAACAACGATGTATGTATCCACAGTGCGCACTTGGACAATTTTCAAACCATTCTCCAATGCATGCTTCACGTGAACCACGATCCTCGTGTCGGCGTCTTCATGATTGCTGCTGGGCAGTTCGATCTTTGTTCCAACACATGCAACGTTCTCTCCAGCTGTGATTTATACGGAACTGCCTGCGGGACGGTTGAACTTGAAAGACCTTTGAGGAAAGAAATTCAAACAGTTTTTTCTTGTTGATAGGATCCCGGAGGAAGTCATTCCAGTTGATCGGCAGCTTGGTGTCACCAGATACTTTTCTGCGCACACCTTTCCCTTATTTTTCTCTAGTTGACTCCTTCAAACTGTCCGACCTGGGTATATCCCATACAGAGTCCAGTCCTTTTTGGTCTGCAGCTGTCGCTCCAGGTATGGAATGAACACTTTGTTTGCATATTCATGGAATGTCCTGACTTTTGTTACAGGCAAGCAGTGCGCTATCTCAACACCGCCCTGAACTTTGCAGTCAACTGCTATAGGTGGCTCTGTCTGGTTCGGCGCCTCGTTGCATTGCAGTAATTTACATTTGTGCCTTCAGGTTCAGCTTGACAAATTCAGACAGGGAAGGACAATATGACTGAACCTCATGAGCAAAGAATTCATTGATATCACCATCCCTATTTTGTAAGGTGATGTAGAATTTTCCGAAGAGGGCCACATTGTTCTCAAGCACTTTTACTTCCTTGCTCTCCTTGGGTGTAGCTTTAACTCTTGTCGAGAACAAGGGTAGTAGCGAATTCTTTCAAATCGAACCGTGTATGGAGTTAGTGTGATCTACAAAGACTGTCGTCACATACTGTCTGTCGTCTCACTCTCCTGATACTATTTCGTACTGATGTTTTCCAGTGTACGGATTGTATTCACTACGGTCTCACTCGTACAGTTACGGCTGTCAAGAGTTATTAACTCGGGAAAGCCATCCATTTTTATGACTTTATTTAGATAGGCTATCAATATGTCGCTAGAATGTTTGCTGTGCTGCGAGTCTCCGTTCATTGTGCTCGAAATTCGTACGATTTTCCGGATCATCATCAAGAATATTTTCATTCTCGAATTGCTTCTTGAGGCTGGTAAGTTCTGGTGCAGAGGTCATCCAACGTCTGAGGGCGAACGATTTTTTGAGTTAGTCCTACTGCACCACCGGATCCTTTCCAACTTTATTTTCCTGCTCGTGCGCTTGATCGATGGGGTGAGCAAAATATTCGTGTGTCAACTTTGAGATCACCTAGGAGGTGAATCTCAAATTTATCTCTGAGCCGTTTCGGCAGAGGGTTCATTTCTCTGATATGGACGAGCAGCCACCTAGTGTATTTCACTGAATCTAACGCGAAAAACACATGTACGAGCTCCTCCAGAACACTAATAATGTACAGTGAACAGTAAAAAGAGCGTTGTTGAAAGAAATTGCGCCACGTTTTTTCAAGCTATCTTTTACGGTAAAATATAATTAAATAAAATAATACACGTTGTACAATTTCTTCAACAACGCTTTGTTGCAGCATTGTTTTCATTTCATGTATCTATAGAGATCAGCATTATCTAAGATAACACATTTTTGTCTGTATTTAGCGTCACGATAGATATAAGAGAATATCTCTGCGGAAATGACATAAAAAAAAATTTTCTAAAACGACTGTCATATCATTATTTTAATTTTCGTTGGCAACCATATTGGATTTTGAACGCGATCCTAACAATGAGTGACTTATGAAAGACACCTTGCCCAGAATAAGTTTTAGTGACCAAAACCCCCTGATTTGATACCTCATTTGTCTATCTGTGACTTCTACAGCCCGAAATACACAATATTCCAGTTTCGTTGGCGGCCGTTTTATATTTTGGCCGCCATCTTGAAAAATCGGAAACGGTCAAGATGGCTCCTAAGCTAAAATCAATTGATAGGTCCAAACGAAACCCCATACCAAATTTGGCGCTTTTATCCATCAAGTAACATTACGCCTAAAAACTGTTGCGAAGCCACCTGACTAATAGACACGTCAGGGAAGTCATAACATACTCTTCTCTGTGTTTCATATCAATGTCCAAAGTTTGTCTGCTCATTGGGACAATTTCTGTCACCTCCTGTCCTCTCTTCAAAAACAAGAAAATCAAATGGATGTCATAGCTCTCACAGAGTTATTCCATCCACATACAGATATCTCATATGAATTACCTGGTTACCAAAGCTTACTAAAGAATGTCAGACCACACGGAGACGATGGTCGGGGTGGGGTGGGGCTATACATTAAAAGTGATATTAATTTCCATATAAGAGATGACCTCACCGTATTCATACCACATGTGTTTGAATCACTTTTTGTCGAGATTAAATACCATAACACGTCTAGGATAATAGGAGTTATCTATAGACCTAACACACCTCCAAAAGCTGACTTGGATCTCTTCTTGTCGAAACTGAATGATATAGCAGATGCCATAAATAAGGAAAACAAACCTTCTTACATAATGGGTGATATAAATATAGATCTTTTAAAGTTGGATTCTCACCCCAAAACCACTACCTATGTAAGCAACCTATTCAGCCAAGGTTTTATGCCCTACATCACAAAGCCAACAAGAGTTACACCCCACTCTGCTACACTGATCGACCATATTTTCACTAACAATATTACTGAGTCTGCCAAGTCCGGAATGGTAATCACGGACATTTCTGATCATTTCGGCACATTTCTCATTGAAAAGGATCATAAAAAGACCGTCATCCCATCTTCAGTAAAGGTGCGTATTATAAATGAAGATACAATACAAAATTTTAACAATATATTATCTAATTGCGACTTCGCGATAGCGGAGACCTCCCAGAATGCAAATGAAGCTTATGATACATTTATACAAAATTATCATACTGCATTCGAATTGGCGTTCCCTATTAAGGAAATCAAAGTAAATAAAAAATTTGTTAAACATCAACCTTGGATGACAAAAAGCCTTCTCGTCTCTTCCAATAATAAACTGAAATTCTATAACAAAAAACTAAAAAATCCAACGGATGAAAATGTTAACAACTATAAAAAATATTGAAAAGTTTTTAACAAAGTGAAAAGGCAAAGTAAAGCGATATACTATAAAAATCTACTATCTCAAAACCAGAATAATATTCGCAATACGTGGAACATACTAAACAATGCTATCAGGAAAGCTAAAAATAATTCAACAATCCCATCCAATTTCATCATCAACGGCTTAACAATAAATGACCCCCTTGTAATTTCCCAAGAATTCAATAATTTTTTTGCTAATATAGGGTCCATAACGTGTGATAAGTTAGCACATCACGAGAACTCCTTTACAGACTACTTGGTAGAGAGTTTTCCTAATAGTTTTTTCTTTAACCCATGCTCGACACAGGAAGTAATTAACGTTTTGAAAGGAATGAAACCAAAAAGAAGTAAGGATTTGGACAATATATCCCCGTTTCTTGTAAAGCAAACGATTGCTAGCATTGCCCCGTCATTAACTAATATCATCAATGCTTCGTTTCAAAGCGGCGTTTTTCCTAACAAAATGAAAATAGCCAAGGTGATACCAATTTACAAATCTGGTGATCAACACAGTCTTAACAATTACAGACCAGTCAGCATCTTGCCTACATTTTCCAAAGTATTAGAGAAAATTATGAGTGAGCGTCTGTGCAAATTTTTAAATAAAAACAATATTTTAACGCCCCAACAATATGGCTTTCGCAAAAACCACTCAACAATCCATCCAGTCCTCCAGTTACTGCGACACGTGGCCGAAGAAAATAATAATGATAATAAAAGCAATACACTGGCGGTATTTCTCGATCTCTCAAAGGCCTTCGACACAATAAATCACATCGTTATGTTGAAAAAATTAGAATATTATGGAATTCGAGGGGTGGCATTGGAATGGTTTAGAAGCTATTTAACCGATAGGTCACAATATGTAGTGTATAATAACCACGCGTCTTTATTGGCGCCTATAACATCCGGCGTGCCTCAGGGCTCAAATCTCGGACCTATTTTATTTTTATTATACGTCAATGATCTTCATGAAGCCACACAGCTAAATCTCGTATCCTTCGCGGATGACACTACTGGATATTCATCCAACTCTGACCTGAATCAACTTATCAATTTTACTAACTCGGAACTTGATAATATTTTCAAGTGGTGTTCTGCAAACCGACTCCTACTAAATACATCAAAAACCAAATTCATTGTAATCAACCCGAGTAAAAAAATAAATCACTCTTCCCTTATGGACATAGTCATAAAGAACCAAAAAATAAACAGAGTTGCAACAGATCTTAATGAAAGTTCTCTAAAATTCTTAGGCATTAATATTGATGACAATCTTTCATACAAAAGCCACGTATCAAATATTTGCTCAAAACTAACAAGTGCCAATTATATTTTAAATAAGGTCAAACGTATCCTTCCTCACACATGTATGAAGACGCTCTATTACACCCTTGTTCAAAGTAGGTTGATGTATGGAATCCAGGTGTGGGGCAATTGTAGAGACATGAAAAAAATATTCACATTACAAAAACGATCCATACGAATAATAAACAATTCGCGTTTTAGCACACACACTGATCCGCTTTTTCTAAAAGATAGAATTTTAAAGGTCGGAGATCTTTTTAGGCTTCATGTTTCTCTCTTTATGTGGGACTGGTCAAATAATAAACTGCCATCTTCATTTAATGATCATTACCGACTTGTGCGGGCCGTATCGGACAGGGCAACCAGACAATCAGACCTGCTACACGAAGGGAGATCGAGAAATAAATCAATCGGAGCCCTTCCTGTCTTTCAATACACCAAAATCTGGAATGGATTAAATGAAACAACAAGGAAGATCAAGTGCCGAGAGACCTTCAAGAGAGAATTGAAAAGACAAATCTTCAATACATACCATGAAAATGTGCAATGCAACAATCCGTATTGTACAGACTGTCTCAATGAAAATTAAAGTAACCACCGATAGATATTAAAAAAAGAATAAATACGTCATGATCAAATTATCAGTCGCACTTCCGGGCCCTGAGTCTCGTCCTCAACTTCCTCGCTGGTTTGGATTAGTACACGAGAGATTCGTGTGCTGGTCCAAGCAAGCGAGGAAGTTACAAAATTCAACCCAACAGGACCGAATACCAAAGGCGACCATCAAACAGTCAATACGGTTGAATGATTAACATATACACCGTTTTATACGTTATGTTTTCACTGGACTGACACAATTCTGCAATAAATCAATTTTAGGGGGACGACAGGTAGACAGCCAATCTGGCTATGTCATCTCCCCATGGTATACACTTTTCTAACTACAGACTTATGTATATGCTTTGTTCATTATACCTCAAGATATAAGCTTCAACTCGTATTTGTAAAATGTAATATCTTGTATAAATGTTAAATTGTATACCATGAAATAAATTATCAATCAATCAATCATACGCAAAACAGGTCAAGGAATGGAGATAATGAAGACAGATATAAGCAGAAATCGAGGATTGTCGGAGTATTGGAGCTACAATAATGTCCATTTCGATGATTTTTGGTTGTTCGCGGTGATTTTAGGTAGAGGTAGGATTGTTTGTGGTAATTAGATATACTCTCATCGAGTCGAACAGAACACATTCCCACCAGATCAAAAGTCGCTTGGGCATACAGCACTGCCTGCTATTCTAGTAAAGAGGTATCTCTGAGAATTCGATCGAAATAAACAAATGTCGGATCTATTTGGGTAATTAGATTTACCCCCTTTCAATCAAACACACCCTTGAACACACCCCTATCCTATTAAATGCTTTTGAGTCGCATAGCAACCACCTATCAAGATCTGAAACCAAGCTTGCGACCTCAGTATAAAACGGACAGCGGGAACACGTGTCACACGCATGCGCACTGGCACCGCATATCTCTATTTTAAGATTCGCAAACATGACCCCCTCACGCGGTTACCATGACAGCCAAACGTAACGTAACTGGGTTGTGTGACTGTGACATTGCTTATGAGATCCTGCCAATGCAGGGAGAAAGGAGCGGGCACTACCACTCTCGCTGCACTTCCCAAAAGATTCACTATTATTTGATATAGACGTCTTCGGAAAGCTGTCTGAATTTGTAAGTCCCCACATCAGCCGCAATGCTAGTATGCGTGTGTGTGAGGAGCATTAGGGGTGTGCTGGTTTGTTTGTTTTGTTTGTTTGTTTGTTTGTTTGTTTGTTTGTTTGTTTGTTTGCAAAAGCCAGCACGGTAACAACAACCCGCCTAAATGAGTGGGAAAAGATGAGCTGATCCTTAATTTTCTCATGTCCCATTCACAAAACTGTTAAGATTTCAAAATCTAATTACCACTGCATTTTAAGATCATTTTTTCAGTACCCTACAGTATTATGGCCATCTTATTTAATCCATGAAAGTACTAAAGCACCATCAGCTATCCAATCAATCTTCAAAATATACATGGAGGGTTGTTTGTTCAGTTATTCGTTTTTATTTCTTATCTGGGATTTTGAATTCAATTTATAGCATGCCATCTACTCGACTGTTTTTTCACAGCTTGAATTATATTTCGTATTGATTTTCACTACATTTAATTGGTATTTTTGTGCAGTGTTCCAGCTAATTTAAAATGCCATTACCGTTTTCATGTTATTGAATGTGGTACTCGTGTGCAATTTGCTGCCAAACTATCGACATATTTGCGTAAAGCGCAGTATATTGTGACAGCTTTTTTATCAAGGAAATGTTTTCATTTTGCACATATGAATCGAAAAAATGTGTGGTCTTGTTCGATCGCAAACGGAGAGAGAAACAGTGTCCAACACAGCATAAAGACAAACACAACATAAAATATCACGGGACGGGTTCGGAGTTATTTTGTAGTTCTCATTATCTTCGAGTATCACTGCGCTTTTAACGACATTACCCAACAATAATGTGATCGCAAAAACCATCTTTGTCCTGAATAGATCTCACATGGTCGAAACACACATTCAAAAGTGGTTCCAGATTTCATAAATATAAAATATTTAGAAATCGAGGCCAAAGAAAAGAAAACGAAACTAGTGCCTCAGATTCAATGTTGCCGCTGTAGTTCTAGACTAACTCAGCAGAAGTGAAAGTCCGTCAGAACATTTAATTAAACCCTTTAACCTGAAGGCCCTTTTTTATCTGGCCAAGGTCATGATATGTTCAAATTTCAAAAAGTAAATTGGTTGTTCGATGAATTTGTGTGGTAGACCGATGAATATTTTCAACGTGCAGCCCTTAGGCGGCATGTTGAAAATATTAATTGACCTGCACCCTCCCCCGTCCCAGTATCCAATTTGGAATCTTCTAACTGATGTCATTAAACAGATGTGGTAGATACTTTTGGGGTTAAAAGGATTGAAGTCATGATAGAAGCCACTGACACTGACTATTCTACTTGGATGTGATGAGCTTGTAGTAACCGTGTGCTAGTAGTACAAATTGGAATAGTGGTGGACGAAGACAATAAAAGTGACCGAAGACGGCAGTAGTATGACTGGGGATCTGTTCAGGAGGAAATTTGCACCCGGGAATTTCACATAAGCTACGAAAATTGAGCGTCTTTGTACTAACAAATTTAATAATAATTCACGGGACTCTAGTATACATGTGACTACCCAGACTAAGTTTTAGAACAGTTTACACACTCTATATACGCACAATTCCTTAACAAAACAATTGTATAAAATAACTTAATTAACCGTTGTTATGGCAATAGCTTGTTGCAACTTGCTTAATTAAACGAGTGGTTTGTTCGAATAGAAATTACTTTAATTAGTATTAACAGTTCACCATCCAGCTAATAATATGACGTCGACTCTCTCCCGGCGATAATAGTAAAGGCCAGAAGTGATGCAATGACAGAATACGATGCTAGAGGTTGTATGGTTGGATGTTGAGAATGGTGATATAATACAGTCACCATTAGAAGCAGTCAGAGAGAAATACGGTTTAATTGTAGTAGTTTAGGACACTTCTGTGCTAAAAGAAGACATAACTAGACCACTGAATACACACCAAAGGCAATTTCCCACGCAACTGAAACTTCTATGGCACTACGCACGTTGCAAGATGGCAGCCTTAAGTAAAGTTCCCGTTTCCTTTTTGGTACACCCTCTCGTTGTCGGGCCCTTTTCGGTAATTCGACATACTCTCATTGTCTCGAGCGCGTTCTTGAACACACCCAACACTAGTACCAGTTACTCGACAGCACAGCAACCGTGTATCACCCTGTAAACCAAGACGATCAAATAGAATGGGCGACGGAGACACTTGTCATCATAACAACACGCGCTGCGTATATACAGTAACATTACCTACCACCCTCGTACTGACGTCACACAGCAACGTGATATAATTTCTGAATACATGTGGAATAAATTTACCTTTGCTGCTATCCGAATGAATGACCGCCACGAACAATAACAGTATATTATTTGAGCAAATAATTGGGCACTCTTAGATTAGCAGCCTTGTATTATTTTCAATAAAACACAGTTCTGCTTGCAATAACACTGATAGTCCCTATATCGTCAATGACAATCAAAATCAAACCGCATGGACGCATACGCTATAAATAGAAGGCGTGAACACAAACGCCACCTTTGTCCTCCTAAGAAAGCAAATTACGACGAATATAGAAAATGACATTGCTCATTGCGTTGTCCCGTAAATTTCTACAATTGATCGATAGCTGGATCGGGATTTTTGGGAGCTGCATGCCTTTTTTCCGAAGTGTGTAAATAGGCATTTTCGGGTTAATTTTATTTACACGAAACCGGCACCTACCTCTCTATACAAATGGTATACAAGGGTATTTTTGAATAATGAAAATTGTGATTCTTCCTATGGTATTTTTTTTTTTAAATTAATGCTATATTAGCTATTCAAATATAATTTAATCATTTGACCCGGTTCCGCGTGTCATTGGTTAAAAGCATACCGCCTGACATTCGTCACAATCGTATACACCAAATTACGTAACGATTTAGAATGTCTACATTTTAGCGTGCCTGATCAAAATTTGAAGTCTCGGTAAGCTGCGCCCACTCATCCTAATTGCCAACGTGACAGCCGACTGATCGATCGATATTCCTATCGCCTCCAGTGAGCGAGAAAACAATGATAATTTCTTGGGAACAAATAATTTAATAGAAACACCGAAGATGGGGATAACTAAAGAGTCGAAAATTCGAACATAATTTTGAGGGAAGCTGAAAAAATTGTTTTTAATGATATTGTTACGTGACTTACTAAGTAACCATCGTCTGCGATCGAAATTCAAAACGTAAACAAACAAGACTTCATACTATTATTTTCATAAATTCAATATCTAAATTCATCATGGCTGAGGAATGTTATAGGAATTTCAATATTGGTGATCCTGTAGAATTCATCAATTTAAGAAGATGGACAAATGGTGACTTTCAGTCTCTGTTTAACAAGCAAAACCCAAGATGTCTGCGTATTTCTGATGAACTGTCGAATGTCTGTGAAGAATGTCGACAATCCAATTCAACAAAAATAACTTTATGTCGTTGTGCAAAGCATTGATTGAGACGGGCCAACGAAACGTCGAATTGAAAAATGATTGACGTGAATTTTTGTGACACTCTTTCCTGTGTTTACCTGTTGTGTTTTTGCTGAAAGTACATGTTTTTCCTTCAATTACACATAGTTATTATACTTTTCTTTATATAACGCCGGATTAAATTATAAGAAATAACTGCTGTTGTCTTTCGGTTTATGCGATATAAACCGAAATTGTTCAGCAGAAGCTCCATAACTCGCTACTTCTTAAATATCTGGTTGACAGAAAAACTTCCATTCTATCTACAATATAATATAATGGTGACATATGAACCGAATATATTTCCAGATTTTGTAAAATGAAAAAAATATAGATAGCGGTTGTAGAGATCGGACGATGGATGGCAAATATTCTTGGTCTATTAATCGACATTTTCTCTCCATATTTTAATTATTACGAGTTAGTGGAGAGTTTCATCCGGATACCCCCTAGTATTTCCTAATAAAACATTCTCCACTGAGAAAATAGTTTTGTCCATGGATCAACATAATTTAATGACTTTTGTGGATGGTGTTCATATTTCCATCGAAGAGAAATAACTTAGTTTGTAAGGATTTGCCTTGCTGCATTTGACTGGGAAGTGTTCACACGCACTTTCCAGTGAACTGCAGCAAGGCAAAAACTTGTGAAAAAATGTTGACAGTCCTTCCGACACTTATACAAAACAAGGACATCATTTTCCTTTCGTCTCCTTGACTGATTGGGTATCGGACGCCAATTTGTGGGCTTTAGGGTGAAATTTGGGTACCAGCGTTTAATGTCCCCACATTTATGTTATGCGTGGCCTATAGGAGAAATTTCCTTTTACTCATCGCCACATATTTATTTATTTATTTATTTATTGGTGTTTAAGGTCACATTCTTATGCACAATGGCTAATCGTGACCGTGACAGTTTTACGGGTGGAGGAAGCCGGAGTACCCGGAGAGAACCACCGAGCAACGACGAGCAGCTGTCAGCTCTCCAACATCGTAACTCTGAACTCTGCACCGCTGCACAGACAGGGTTAGATTGGTTGAAGACATGCGCACCATCGACGTGCAGTACGCCTCAGTACACAGCGTCATCGCGCCCCCCATCGCCACATAATTCGACCAAATAGTACAAACCCATCCGTGTAAGGTCTTAAAAATCATTTAAACTTCATCTTCTTTCCCTTTAACGGACTACAGCCCGTGACTCTCATTGATATGAGCCCGGTGGACTCATCTCAATGAGTGCCATGGGCAGTGGTGTACGGGGGAATGGGCCTTTGGAATAAGAGATACTCCAGCCAACCAAAAAACCAAACTACAAGCCGATCTCACCACTCAACACACCCAACAGGAGATGTGTATCACATGTCTAATCTTGTTACAAACTGTATATACTTGTTACCTCATAACTTCTTTTTCCTTTCACTTTCTTTCAATACTGCCACTCACCAATTTCACTGCCACGCAATCAGTTTATATCAAAAACACAATCCGCCTTCCATGGTGCGTTGGTGGGCCCCATTTCCATCTGTTGTCTAACTTATCTAGACGTTAACCATGGATATTAGTATCGAGCAATATAGGACTACAGTAGGACTTCATTACAATTTCCTCGTGTGCAGGTACTTTGTCACGAGTAGATCGGTTGGACTCCCGCACCGTATAACGATTCGTACGGTAGAAGTCCGTTTCACGCTGGTTTTATGCGTTATCCTTGGAATCATCCTTTTGTCCGGGGACATTGAAGTCAACCCAGGGCCATCTCGAACTGGGCCGGTAGACGTAAGTAGCATTTCTATAATTCATTATAACATCAGAAGCATCAGGAATAAACTTGATCATATTACAGACGACATTGATGAATTCGATATTATTTGTTTTACCGAACGCACCTTGATCCCAGTTTCAATTCCGACAATGTGTTGATTCCCAATTACCTCCCACCAGTTAGAAAGGACAGGAACCAACATGGTGGCGGAGTCGCGGTCTATTTCTCCAAAGAAATTCATGCCAAACGTGTGCCTGAACTGGAATTCGATCAGTCAGTCTTATGGTTTGAGATTACCTCAAAACGCAAGTTTTTGCTCTGCCTGGCATACCGATCGGTTCAATTCTCTTGCAATGACTTCTGGGAGAAGCTCGAAGGCGCCATTGAAGATTCATTCAACATAAACCCTTCCCTAATAATTACCGGAAACTTAAATAGCGACCTTCTTAACCCCTCTAGTCGATTACACGAAGTTATAAACTGTTATAACCTACAAAACGTCATTAAAGAGCCGACTCGTGTAACGCCAACCTCAAGCACCTTATTAGACCCGATAATAGTTAGCGATAATGTTGTAATTTTGAACTCAGAAGTTCACGAACTTGGTGTTTCCGACCACAAAGCTGTATCAGCAGTCATAGAGACTGGAACCGCACAACACGAAACAAAAATTTGACAGATATGGAACTACAACAGAGCAGATTTTCTCAAAATGAATAATTTGATCTCCGAAACAGGTTGGTCTTTCATTTCAGACACGACTATGCCTGATACGCCATACCATAAATTTGCATCTAAATTTCTAGGTAGTGCCAGAGAATGTATTCCGTCCTACAATGTGGTAATACGTCCCCACGATAAACCTTGGTTTGACTCGGCTCTACGTCGGGAAATTCGCCACAGAGATCGTTTTCGGAAACGAATCTTGAAAAACCCAAACCCACAAATAATTGAAAGATATAAACATTCCCGAAACACAGTAAATAACATGAAAAAGAAGGCCAAATCCATTTATTATTCAAACCTAGATACTTCACTTTCGGTAAGTAGAAACCCCAAAGTATTC
Source organism: Pictodentalium vernedei (assembly GCA_031216915.1). NCBI lineage: Eukaryota > Metazoa > Mollusca > Scaphopoda > Dentaliida > Dentaliidae > Pictodentalium > Pictodentalium vernedei. The sequence goes on from CM062297.1 coordinate 315,601,356, forward strand.
TGGCACACTGTTAAACAGCTACTGAATAATTTTGAAAGGAAACCCTCGGTCCCCTTTCTTAACCAAGAAGATGATGCGGGTAGTACAGTTATGGTAACAGACGACAAAGACAAAGCCAACTTGCTCAACAAAACATTTCTGTCAAATAGTAAGATACATGACGAGGGACATAGTTTACCTGTCTTTAGAAGAAAGTGCTCTCATAGTCTGTCTGAAATAAACTTCTCTGAAGACGAAGTGACTCGAATCCTGGGCAATCTAGATACCAAAAAAGCAACTGGGCACGATGGTATAAGCAACCGCATGCTTAAAGAAACAAAAGCCACAATATGCAAACCTCTGGTTCACCTCTTTAGGCTTTCGTTTTCTTCACGCGTCTACCCATCAGAATGGAAGATGGCCACCGTTGTGCCGATATTTAAAAAGGGAGACGCACACAACCCCAGCAATTACAGACCCGTTTCCCTCCTAAGCTGTGTCAGCAAAGTTATGGAGAGGATTGTTTTTAACCAAATGTATGAACACTGTTGTGCTAATAATTTATTTGTTAAATATCTGTCTGGCTTCCTACCCCAACATAGCACCGTTTATCAGCTCAATGAAATATGTCATAATCTCTGTTTAGCCTTTGATAGGAACCAGTTTTCGCTTGGAGTATTTTGTGACATATCAAAAGCATTCGATAGGGTTTGGCATGAAGGGTTAATTTACAAACTGAAACAAAACGGTATATCTGGCCCACTCATCGAGTGGACCAAAAGCTATTTGTCAGATCGTAAACAAAGGGTAACTGTTAACGCAGCTCCCTCTGAGTACTTACCTGTTAATTATGGAGTTCCCCAGGGATCTGTCTTAGGACCCTTCCTCTTTCTTATATACATCAATGACATTACTGAAAACTTAGATTCACCGGACGCCTGTAGATTATTTGCAGATGATACAAGTATAACAGAAAGTGGATTTGAACTGGATGACATTGTTTCAAAGTCTAATGAAAACCTTGCGGCTGTTTCCGAATGGGCAAACACGTGGCTTGTTACATTTAACCCATCAAAAACCGAAACCGTTTTATTCACCAAAAAACGTGTTAACCTAAGTACTGTTGTGATGTTTGGTGACACGCCACTTGAACTCACAAAGTCTCACACCCACCTTGGCCTGTCCTTACAGGGAGACTTAAACTGGCATACCCAAATTAACAGATTATGTCAAAAGGCTAATTCCAGGCTATCTCAGTTAAGAAAATTAAAGTATATCCTAGGTCGAAAAAGCTTAGAGACGCTATACAAACCATTCATACTCCCGATCGTTGAATACGCAGACGTGGTGTGGGCCGGTGCACCGGATTACCTACTTACCAAATTGGATAGAATCCACACGGATGCAGCGAGAATAATATTCGGTCTAACAAGATCAACCCCGGTATCTGCTCTATATGCAGAACTTGTTTGGGAAACCCTTGGGCAGAGGCGTCATCTCCACAAAATGATAACGTTTTTTAAAATTATAAATAACCAGGCCCCTACATACCTCTCTGACTTATTGCCACGAACCTTTGAGGACATTTCCCCGTATAGCACCCGGTCCCATTCCAACTTTCAATTACCACTCACATACACGGAAATATATAAGCGCTCATTCTTCCCCTCGTGTATCTCGGAATGGAATGCACTACCTTTAGAAGTAAAACAGTCGAGTTCACTGAACAACTTTGTCAAATATTTTGATGGAGGCAATTGTAAACCACCTAAGTACTTTAATAATGGCGATAGGGCCGTCAATATTTTACACTGCAAGTTGAGGAATTCTTGCAGCGACCTAAATTGTGATAAACACTCCAACTATATTCATAACACACCAAGATGTTCTTGTGGTTACGAGGCTGAAGATGTGAACCATTACTTTTTCAACTGTAGTAACTATTCAAATGAAAGACTAGTCTTACAGAGAAATCTTGCGCATCTTACAATAAGATCGGTCAATTATCTTCTTTATGGTATTCCAAACTTACCGGAATCCGTCAACATCCACCTTTTTCGAAGGCCACGAAGCGGTTTTAGATAAGACGACAACCGAGCAGATATGACTCACAACATCTTAGTCAAATGACCTATAATATGAACTAGTGTCCACCTCTGTTTCCTTCACACATGGCTTTCCGCATGTTTGTCCTGCATGTCCTGGTTATAGCATTGGTATGGGGCTCCGCTGGATTCGTGGTTGTGTTGAAATATGACCCGTTGGTATGTAATTTAAAACCAACAGTGTTGTAGAGAGGCAGCTCACTTCTCTTCTCTTCTCCCTCTCATCTCTCTGCTCTGACTCTTGTGAAGTTGAATACCTGTTAGGTTTTATTTCGAACTGTGTACATACACAATATTGTATCAATATATACACATGTTTCTCTTGCCATTATATGCACATTATAACTTCTTATAAATATTTGTAAACATAATTTGTAATTTTCAGATGTACATTACGGAAAGGATATAATCTAAGTGCTAGGCACTTGTTATCCAATCTCTTTTGTTATAACAAATAAAATATGTTTAATCTAATCTAATTAATCCTTTACCTAACATGAAAAGCAGACAACACTACTTGCAAAAAAAATTCTTGAATAACTAATATTTTTCATTTTTTGTCTCAAAAACATAAGTTGTGACCCCTCGTTGGAACGAGCTCGTTCCAACGAGGGGTCATAACCTATGTTTTTGAGACAAAAAATGAAAAAATAATGAAAATTAATTGGCGATTTTTTTAGAATAGCGCTGGCCGGTTTTGGCCGTTACGTTGCGTAAAGGGTTAAAGGTTGAATATTAAGTGAAACTGAATACGGACATTTTAATACAACAAACATTAGCCAGTTGGGCTGGTTGTTGTCGATAACTGCGAGTATATCGTATGGTATATTTGGTGGTTATCATAAGTTCCATTTTGAACAATATTGTCATGGCAACACGTAAAGAGCAATTTCAGTCATTTCCGTCATACCTTCTGTTCATTAGTAGACCCGTAACTTCAATTAATCTCGGAGATGCGAAGATTTGTGTCTTTCTGGGTTGGCATCCCAAAATTTCTTTACACCGGGCCAAAGCAACATTGCTTTGAACAGGCGTGAAATATATATAGGGTTTTTAATCCACAAAAAACCGTAAAGCAGGACCACCCAATACGTGTTTCCAGGTGGTTGGTTTCTTACGATCAGACCGCCACTGGATGTCTATAACAATTACTGCTCTCCAATTAACTATTAACCCGCTGAGTATTGTCAAGATATTTTTCATCAAATCTGGTCATGGCTGCTGTGAAGAAGCCATGACTAGATTTGATGAAAAATTCATATACATTTGATTCAAGAAATTATTGTTGAAAAAAGTCCGTTCAATTTACAGGAGGAAGATATATTTGAGTAACTATACCCATGTTATACTTCTTTCAGTGGCAATACAAATTCTGTCCTGGCAGGAATATCTGTCAGCGGCCTGCAAGGAATTTAAGGCGGCGACAGGAACAAAGTTAACTGCTTATTTCTGTTAACGTTTGCACAATCTCTTTCAGTATTCATTTGGTATTATTGATGTTGAGAGAAGTAGTTATCCTTTCGGTGGGGTTTAAGCAATCCACCAAAGAAGTACAGATTGTCATTGAATGACAATATAATTAATTGCTTCCCAGTGCCTGCGTATAACCTGTCAATCACAGTGCCCACATTGCATGTACCTCAGTGTTTTTGAAGCAAATCCTTCAATTCCGTGTATGTTGGCTGTCACGTGAACTCCCGATCCTGTTTGATTCTTTTAATTTTCAGCAACAGACTATTTCAGTAAAAAAGAGAAAAAAAGGAACACCTGATTTAATTAATACGTTCTGTTATTACAATGTGTTTGTCCTAGTAATGGATAAAGCAATAAAACATCGAAGTTATTGAAGGAAACAAATGAATCATGTTCTTTGAAGTAATTTTATGAAGTGAGCGCAGATATCGTCAAGAAGACTTTCTAATACACTTTCTACAACACATTATTTTGAATGCCACTTTGGGATAGCGTTTATTGTTGAATGATTGCTGAGAGAAACATTACTCAATCAACACCGCTCATTTACTGCGAGATCAAAAGACTTTGTTGGGAAGCAAGCAATCATAATGGCAGTCGTTATTCTTGAAATAGAGTTAATTTCGACAAGACGTTCTTAAGGTATTATACTAGATAATGGCAAACATAAACGTCATTTGACGCTTCACACCTTAAGCTTCCGGATGTTGTGCGTTGTCAATCAACCCTAAATCAAATACGATAGGCATATCGGTTATTACCACCATGTGGTTTTCCGAAATGGTGTATTGAAGTCGAGACCTTGTCTATGGGTATATATCAACGAGGCCGTAAGGGCGGGTCTATAGATTATTCAGCTGCGAGGTCGAGACTTCAATACACCTCTCTGAAAACCCATATGGTGGTAATGACGAATTTATCTTACAATATTTCTCTCTTTCTTTACTTGTTCGCATAATGAATGGATTACGTATTTTTTGACGGCGTCTGTTTTGACAATAATTCAGCGTCTGCGAATTTATTTTTTAATGAATGAAGAGCATGACGTCATGGTATTGCGTTCTTGTGCTGTGCATGACGTAATCCCATTCATTGTTCTACTTGTACAATAACTGCTGAAGTTATTGTAGTGTTTCAGCTGTGTGGTTCTTTGTTGCATTGTTCATGTTTAACGCATGCTAGGCTTGTATATACAGAATATACCCATTGTAGCTTGGTGTACCAAATGTTCACCACGAGTGGTGAACATTTGGTACACCAAGCTACTTTGGGTATATTTTATTTATACCATGATCGTCAGATTATTGAGTGTCGTTATTATTTTTTCTCTATTTTACTGAGCAGCAGACGTACATAGGTGCGAATCTGGTTTTGTTTACTGTCAGTGGACAGTACTTCCGCTGTCAATTTTATCGCCGAAACGAAATGGAAAACGAAACGGGGCCTTTTTCGTTTTAATAACATAATAACATACTATTTCGAGTTATGGATGCTTTATTTACATTTATTTTTGTTTTATTTCTAATCTTTTTCGATAATTAATTCAAAATAATATTGTTTCGTCTTCTTGGGATTCGCTTTGTTGGGGTCGTCTCGTTGGCACCGTAGATACAGAAAAGACGCCGTGAATTTGACATAATCCACTCGTGGGTAGTGATGCTCACGTATGCGTTTACCAGGTAATAAGAATCAGCAGCAGTAAAATATTAATTACCCACCCACCCCCCCCCCCCCCCGCTCCCACCCCATACACACGGACACTCATATCCACCCTACCGACTATGAACTGGAAAGTTGTTTCTCAGTTTTAAAAGTATGTAATATTATGGAGTTTTTAGAATTTAAACATTAATATTTACACCACGACTGAAATTTTCTTCAACGAACTCCATTGTCAGTGGATTCTCAAGAGATGTTATTTCCCCATATATCATATGAATACCAGTTGATCGTGTGACACTTGAACATCGCGAATTGATATTACGCACGACATTCGATTTTCCAGAGTCTATATTTACCTTCTGTAATTTCTGTTTACGTTCTATAAATAGACGGTTTCCCTAACTCGTGTTTGAGCTATATTTTAGGCACTATATTGACAGTTTACGGAAACTATTTTGTGTCAGAAGCTATGTTGTTTTGTTTCTATTTAGAAATAGAACGCGACCTAATCATGGCTAGTCAAGGCGGTGACTTGTAGATAAAGCCTAATCGATTTCATGTCCGGACATAAAATAATTATGCTTTATGAAGAGAATAAACATAAGAATTGAAGCATGACTTCGAAATCCTGGATTTCAAACAGTCATGATTCATTGTTAATTGATTAGATATTCAAATATATCGGTTTTTTGTACTTGGAGAATATAAAAATTACACTTTAAAATACGTTTCTCATACTCATACACATTTTTGTACAAAACCTTACAAACGAAGTTGAAATGACTTATAGCGTTCGTTTCGTTTCGAAAGACTCGATTTTTAAGGTACTTCACCTCCACCCACGATTTTGAAAATTGGCACATCCTTTGACAACAACTTGCAGATTATATAATTGTTTTAACCCTTTACCCAACGTAACGGCCAAAACCGGCCAGCGCTATTCTCAAAAATCGTCAATTAATTTTCAAAATATTTTCATTTTTTGTCTCAAAAACATAGGTTATGACCCCTCGTTGGAACGAGCTCGTCGACCTCGTTCCAACGAGGGGCCATAACCTATGTTTTTGAGACAAAAAATGAAAAAAATTAGTTATTCAAGAATTTTTTTTGCAAGTGTCGTCTGCTTTTCATGTTAGGTAAAGGGTTAACATTTTCAAATTTAATTTAATCTTTTGAACTCTAGTGGTCTCTTCCATGCCAGTTTAATGGCAGCAATTAGAAGAGTCCATATTCTTTATTTAAGGTACACCAATCAATATTTTCAACGTGCAGCCCGTTGAAAATATTGATTGGTCGAATCCCACACATTTACTAAACAGCCATCCTATTTAATTACGTTATGACGTATCATGTTCCTGGCCGGAAAAAAACGGCCGCTCGGGTTCAAAGGGTTAAGCAATTATCCAAAACCGAGTCCATTTTTGTTTGTTTTTCAACTTTTAATATCAACCCCTGTACCAAACCACCCTCTCTAAATTTTGGATATCTCACCTCCAACAAAAAACATATATGGTATAGATTTGGGAAGTTCTCAAATGTCATGGTCGAATTTCCTGGTGAATGTTGTTCACTTCAACATTACAAAACCTTAAATGGCGCGGGATTTTTATGTACTTTTAGTATTTTGTTGCGCAAAAAATACAGTGCAGCCACCGAGGACTGGCTACATTCTACGGATGGGCAATATTTCCACGGACGCAATAATATTAAATTACAAACACCAATGATAATGTCATCGTTAACGTTGTTTCTGTATCAGTAGAATGTAAAACAATTGATTTTCGACTACGTTTGACGCTGTTATACGGTTACAATTAAAATTAGAAGTCCCGTCACGAACTGTGCGCTTATCTAGGCTTAATTGTGCGTAGGAATTGCGCGCAATTGCCATATCGAATGGCATCCGAAGCTCGACAGGTTCTCACGGTTACTCATAGTAAACGCAGGCAATGTTTCTGCCAATGGACCTCCGGGTTACCCGGTGCTCCATTGGCTGAAACAGTGTTTGTGCACAGGCCATATGTACAGAATTTGATAGCCTTACTATGGTCATAACGCGTATTTTAACGCGCAGATCGACGTGCTATTTGTGCGCATGTCATGACAGGACTTCTAGTTTTAACTGTAGCTTTATTGCCTTCATTAGTATTACTAAAACAACGATCTTAACATGTACACAAATTGAAATATTTGATTAGATTTTAGTGCGAGAACAGCTTTGAAAATTCCCATTCCTCTCTTCATTCGCAAATACACACACGGAGTGCTGCTCCCCTCAATACAAACTTGTATTGCGTCGAGACGTTTTTACCTGTATCAGAGAATATATATGCTTGTTATAAGATAACGAAAATTACTGTACTCAGAACGTAAAACTGGCATTTCCCATAAACAGTCACCAATCATTCGTTCTATTCATGGAGCTGCCTTGAGAACTGTCAAGCGCTTCAGGAGCAAAATTACATCTACATATTGCTATGCACACAGCTGTGTGTTCGTGCATCGAAACTATTTTTGTACCTTTGAACACTCAAATAAAAACAATTGACATCGGTGAGAGAGGGGACATCACTCACGGTATCTTAGTCTCACTGAGGCTTGGCCCAAACCGACTGAGGCTCTGTTATCGATCTTAAAGCTCCGAATGTTGTAGGGGGCCAACTTTTCTACTAGAGATGGATAATATACCGAAAAACGGAACCGATGTCATGGGGATACTAAAAACCGAATTGAACCCATCATTGAATACCGAAACTTTCATATATTTTCATGCATTCGCTACTTAGAAGGCCTTGTTCAAGCACGATAGCAGGTTGGTGAAGGATTCATATTCCTGAAAGAAGTAACTTTGTTAACCCTTGGGGGCCTTGAGAAATTGCCCTGAATTCCCATGTCCCGTAACTCAGCAGTGATTTAAGGCAGCCACGGCATGACTAGAAATCACTGCTCGGGTGATTTATCTATTGTCACATAACCTCCTAATGATGACATATTAATGGCACATGTTCTGGGATAGCAAAAGGTTGAGGTGGGCCTTCGAAGGTTGAGGTGTGTTTGGAACAAGTCGAACAACTACTGTAGATATGATTTATATTGGCAACAAAATGCAAATGTTGAGCTCAGTAGCATTTCTGGCGCTGTGGTAGAATGATACAAGAACAACTTATTCTGTATTTTCCTTGTGTGAACTCTACTTTGATACAATACACCTGGAACTTAATTAAGCACCCTCTGGAATGTTTCATGAACGTGAAGTTGTTGTTACTGATTATTATGTTTTAACGATTGCTATGTCTTGCTATGTATATTTCATCTCTTGAAAAACATGATATTCTGGTTCATAGCGCACCCCAAACACATCCCCTTGTCCACGTGAAGCATGCTACCCACGAATGTCACAAAAAACACAATCATCCACATGCAATATCTGGGTATAAAACAATAAACTTTGTCACTTCTTTTATCATTAAATGTTGACGTGGCAAGGAGGAGACTGTCAGAGGCACTAGTATGGCAAATCGTTGGTATGCATGCAACAGGTTTGTCATTCAAAGCTATTGGAAGGCAACTTGGCTATAGGCATCCTTTCATCAGCAGACTTGTCCGAAAACATCAACAAACCAACGATGTTAAGGACCGCCCGAGGCCTGGACAACCCCGAAAGACCTTTCCTCGGGAACATCGGTGCCTGGCACGCCTCGTTAGGCGTGAACCCTTTGCTTCGAGTGGGGTTTTGAAACGCCTGTGTGCAACAGATCTGTCCGAAACCGACTCAAAGCACTGGTCCAGGAGGGTCATCAAGCGACCAGCTCTGTCCGATCAGCATGAAAGACGTCGTTTGGAGTGGTTTTAGGCACGACAACATTGGAATCTCAGTACGTGGATAAGAGTCCATTGGTCAGACGAGAGAAGGTTCCTCCTTCACTTCACATATCGTCGGATGAGAGTGTGGAGGCATAGAAATACTGCTTACGTGCCCATGAACATCAGACCTACTGTTCCTTATGGTGGAGGATCAGTAATGATCTGGGGATGCCTCTCTCATGATTGTAAACTTGATATGGTGACTGTACGTGGGAAACTCAATGGTCATCAGTACACCCGGGACATTCTCAATCCGGTTGTCGTGCCTCATTTTGACAACCACCCGTTGGCTACTCGCCCCGTATTCATGACGACAAGGCAAGGCCGCGTCGTTCTCATGTTGTGAGAGCATTTCTTCAGAACTACGCTATTACAACACTACTTTGGCCTGCAATGAGCCCCCATTTGAATCCCTCGGAACACATGGGGGACTTTCTCGGACGTCGTGTGCAAGCAAAGGATCCGCCTGTATAGCATTTGGCCGAGCTGGAAGCTGCATTGCATGAGGAGTGGCAGCAGTTGCCCCTGGACCGTATCAGAACGCTCACTGGTAGCATTAGGAGGAGGGTTCAGGCTGTCATCCGGGCACGTGTGGATACACTCGCTACTGACCTCAAGCACTGCTATTGTGTTCAGGAGATCAGAAGTTACATTTTTTGTCAGCAGTTACCGGCATTGTTTCATCATGGACCGTTCCAGCACCATACTTGTCAAGAAAACATTTTGCCCTCAAAAACATTAGTGACAGATATGTGTAATTAGCGCCATTAAAATACTGCATATTTTCATCATTGTGTTGTCTTTCATTTGTCAATAGACCATTCTTTCCGCAAACAATCACTTTTGGCCATCTTAAAGATAACATGAAAGTAATGAAAGTATCTATTAACACGACAGCGAAAAAAACAGGGGGTGCTTAATTAAGTTCCAGGTGTATATTAGCAAATCTCAGTCAAGTCAGATACCGATTACCGAAACGATACTGTAGTATATCCTCCTAAAAATTCCGAAATCGATACCGAACTCAAAATTCCAATATCGCCCATGTCTACTCTCTGCCCCCATAAGATGGAAATTTCTACCTACCGGAGATAGACTTTACTTGACGATGAGGGCCTCACCCAGAGTCAAATCACGCGCGGAAGACTATACTTTCCCGAAGATCATAATCAAATGCCCCTGACGGAACATTACAGAACATATACACTAGCTGATCGAGCCGGAGGTACACTATACCTGCCAATTCGGGCCTTGGTCGGAGGACAAGCATTACGAGTGGCAGATTCTACTCGTCTGAAGGCCACAAAGAGATACCTGCCCCAAAGCTACTATCCGAACTGATCGAGCCGGAAAGAGGCTATACCTGTCAATGAGAGCCGACCGTTCGCCGCGCGAAAACATCAGAAGTGGAACATCCCGAAGACCACTGAACAAAACCGACAGATTACCTCGGCGGAGCTATGGGTCGAGTGTCGGCCGCGTTTTTGACTCCTCTGATTCGTTCTTTCCGGATTCCTGGATGCGGCGTAAACTGAAGTATTATATTGTAAATGGGGTGTTAAGGAATTACCCACATCATCCCTGTGGGTCGTTGCGCAAAACCCAATCAGCTTACTTCATTTGTTTATTTTTTGTTTAATATTCCTTCACACCAAAACTTCAAACTTATGGTTTTGAACTGGACTATTGAAAGAAAATCAGATAGATAGAATTCTGTCAATTAGGTTTAAAAAATATTTAATTTATTTACTAAAATCTCTGTTCGCTTTATATGCACCCCACATTCACATCTTTCTGAAAATGGCCAATTTCTTGGTTCCAAACATTTCTTGTACTAAACATTCCAGTGTCAAATATTACTATATCAAACAATCCTTCTATTTATAAAGTCCTTTTTGCATCTTGTTTATAAATATATTTCTTTGCGTGATACTGTTAGTTTAACTGTCACTTGAATGTTTGTGTGAGTGCGATGGTACCGTCTCATTGTACAAAAGCGTGAGTAATTGTGGGTTAAAAGCTCGAAGATGACCTGTTTCACATGTGTTGCCTGTGCTTGCTCGGTGAGTGCCTAAGAACATTCCACACATACCTGCTGTTCGATTTTGACCGACCCCTAAACTCGAACATTTCTATGACGTGATGTAACCATTACGAAACTCTCCGTCTCGTCGAGTCAAATCAGGCAGAGAATATCGAATCAAACCGAATCTCGAATTGACGTCTCCACTACAAACATTGTGGATATTGTACATTCTACAACATGCATAATACCAATAAATACTCCCCATTCGGGTATTGTATTCAACGGCGACTTGTCAGTTTGGTCGAGTCAATAAAAAAACAAAATATTCCAGAAACGGAACCAAAGTAGTTTCCGAATCAGAACATCCTTGTATTCTCCTTTTATAACCAGCAGGAGTCAATACTATAACACTTTTACAATTGTATTTCTAGAATTATATTTTCTACCTTTTAACATAACTGACTAAAATGAATCATTAGCATTTTCAAAGATCTGGCAATTTGCCAGTTGGCAAATTGCCAGATCTTTAAAAATGTTAATGGTTCATTTTAACACATTTAAAGCCATAACTAGAAAATACAATTCCAGAAAATACAATTGTAAAAGTTTTATTGTATTGGCCCCCTGGCCTTTTGTTTGTTGGTGACTGCACCAACCCAACAGCTGATACTGATGGAGAGTATTCGGACATCTTGAGAACATCCGAGAGATGGTCGATCCCGGAAGCTCTGGTATGAGAAACCAGCGCACTTATCCACTTAGCTATCACTATAATGGGTCGCGATAAGAAATTTACGAATCGAATTCACTAATTCGAATCGAGCGAATATTTACCCAATTACAAACAAATTCAATGGACGATGTTCGTATCCGTTGACTTTCTTTTGCATTCGCTGTTGAAAAAATGTCGCGATTTCAATCGCAAAGTTTTACAAATGAAGGAATCGCTTCCATATTAAACGTCATTGCGCATGACTGTTCATGATCCAGTGTTTTTAGCCTGAGAGTTGGGTACGCTTTCTAATTAAGAATATAGATATTAGTTAACGTATCAAAGTCTAAAGTCGAGTATACTCGCCTTCGATGTTGTACAGACGGCGTTTGACTAATAGAGAACATGCAATGTAGTAAAACCTGAATAGTTGCTTCAGTGAACTATATTGTCTGCCTTTTCATCAGACGACACTTCACTAGAGCCAACTGCTAGCCCACAAGTCTCCATACCTTTCAATATTCAAAAAATTCTCTGTTATTTCTCTCTCTCGTATGAGTTAAATGTTTGAAGCATTCATTCAAGGCCGATGCACAAATTCTAGGAGCTTTGAAGGACGCGCAAGGCTATTTTCAATTCAAGTACAAGATTTACACGGACCACAACGAACCCTATTTTACAACGCCGCTGTACAACGCGTGTTGTTTTTACGCGGCATTTTAGGAGATTGTAGTAGACGTTTGGCTAACAGTGAACAAGAAATGTCTTACAACCAGAACAGTTGTTTTAGTCAAGTGACTTTTGCTATTCAGCAGATGACACTTGACTAGAATCAACCACTGGGTCACAATAAGTCTTCATATCTTTCAATGTTCACTAACGCCTTGCCTGGAATTTTGGTGGGAGGTGCGATGAGAAAATTTTGAAAAATGAGTATCAAATAGAGCTCTGTGGGGGAATCGGGAAAAATATTATGTGAAATTCAGGATCTAAAATATATAGCACTTTTGTGCCATTCTGTGTGAAAAGTTACATACAAAATAGATGGATAAAGATGATAGACATATTTCATTTTCCATATATTTATTACACCTAAATATGTAATTCTTTGAAATGTGATTTATGCAGAAAATAAACACTGATAAACTCGATGTGACCCCATGATGATGCAACTAGTTTTTTGAAACGCCTTGGTACTTTCAAACTTTTTATAGCCGATGCTATGAAAAGAATATCAATGTGGTGCCCTACCGTTCACAGAAACTACATGCAAACGAGAAACTTTGTGTTCTAAAACAACTTACCACGATGCATCGAACTCTCTGTGGCTAAGCCACATTGAGGACGATGTATCGGGGTAAACGAGATTTACCCCGATATATCGTACTCAATGTGGCTTAGCCACAGAGAGTTCGATGATTTGATTGGGAGATAGGCCCTCAAGTGTGTCTTCAATTTTGTGGGGAGCTGCGTTCGAACCCTTCGCACATGCCCTGGCTACGCGTCTTGGTCAATAAATTCTCTCTTAATTCCCATTGTTGTATAAGATAAAACTTTGACGCATTCTTAGAAATCAGGGAATTTAAACGCTAATGAACAAATTTATAATATTTTCAAGGACATGAAAGTCTGTTTTCAATTCCAGAACTACCAAGGCTTTCAAGCACCATAATGAATTCTATTGTAAAGAAATGTGCTGTTTTACACGACATTTGGGAGGGTGATTGCATGGTAAATAAACAAAATGCCAATGCCCCAAGCAAAGCGATGAGAGTTCAGATCAAACTTCGGAACAGATTTTAAGTGTCACGTTCACTTCGATGATACCTCGCGGTTATCATTCTTCAGCCAGAAAATAAAATATGGCATATTTGCTTGTAGCAAATGGGCCAACACAGGTTCCCTGAAAAAATGGCATAAAAACATATGGCACTGAAAAGTATTGCACACTTCATCAGCACCACCCGGAAAAATTGGCATTTGTGAGATTTTGGAAAAGATTGCACTTGGAGGTAGGAAAATATGGCGTACATTTGTTTCCAAAGGAGCATTTTTATTCATTTGTTTTGTTAGTTTTTATAGTTTTTTCCTTTTCTGTTTTGGGGTTACATTTTAATAATGTTTTATTTATTTTTATTTTACTATCTATACCTCATCTGTTTTGATGTATTTCATTTTTATAATATTTGCTTGTCTTTTTTTATTAAAAACACAATTCTTTCCTGTGCTCAGTAGGCTTAACCTATTGATGTCAACCCTTGAATCCTCAGATTATTTTTCGACAAGGCCAGCCAAAATAAATCAGTTGATTCTCAGGCAATATTTTTTTCAAATCAGTGATGGAGGGAGGGTTTTATTTTTAATTTTCATTCTTCTTTTGCAAAAAGTGAGCAAACATGAAGAGGATTTTGGCTGTCTTTTTACACATAGAAATATAGAAACTGCATATTTATACAAATAAATTCATTTTTAGTTTGAAAGATAAAACATTTCTCTAAAACCAAACTGTAGATACTGCATTCAAAGGCTTCACATTCTTTCGATACTCTTTATATTTTTTTTGTAGTAAAAGTGTTTAATCTATGGCGATTTGCCTCGTTACAATTTATGGGAGAGTGCACACTTCCATAAATTGTAACAAGGCAAACATATTGCAGACGCAACAATATAAATATGTATCAATCAAAAATGTAAAACGTTTTTGGTCTTCCTGAGTTTGTACTACTATTGGAAGAACTTGAAAGGCAATAAAATGTTCAATGAGGGGGGTTCAAATTCAATGAGGTATAGCCTGAGAATCAAAACACTTTTTTGGCCTCATTCCCTCCCCTGTACACTTGAAATGAGCTGCAGGTGGCTTTATAGTGTTTCTGCACCATTGTCTTGACAACGTTGTTACATCATCGTTAGCTGCATGTATAGGCAACCAACGTAAAAGCACAACCAAGATAAATGTAGCATACCTGCTAAGTTCTCAAGGAAGAATATATTTGGGGCCAACTGACCAAAATGTGACCTAACTCCCGTGCGTTTTTGCACATGTGCTATTTTTCCAACCCTGTGGTGCTAAATTTTCCTCAGCAACAAATTTGCTGTGCCACTATTTTCGTGTGTCGTATTTTCGTGTGCCATATTTTCCTGGGTCATTGTTCCTACATTTGTCAACACGTCATAGCAAAGCGCAGATGTTTGCTTTTATATGATGAATTCCACACGGTAGTTGACCAATCATGCAGTTATCAGTTACCGTGGTTACATGATTGGCCCCCAATGTCTTTCAACATGCGAACCAACATGTAACCGTCGGTGGAATAGTCAAGAATCCAGAGAGAACAAAATGTGGAGAAAGCATATTTTGGAAACTAAACTGACGGATTGTCTAGAGGTTGTCTAGCTCCACTATTAACAGTAAGTGACTAGTTTATGTGGGCAACATTTTCAATGTGCGCCGACAAAATCCCTACGGACAAAATCCTCAAATCCATATAGGTAAAATCAATACCAGACAAAATCCCTATTCAAAAAATGTTAGACAAAATCCCTATGATTTTTCTTCAACAATAAAAACTTCTTTTTTCATTTATGCAATAATGAATTCGAGGCGTTTCTCAGGTGAGTAGGCCTTGATTAACCATGTGCTCCCAAATGCCTCCCTATCCCCCACGCCTTTCCAGTCTTCCAAAAACACTGTTTGATGGCATCTTGTACCCCATTCTTCCCACTCTCCGGTAAGCATACTAACCCTCTCCTTTGTGGCACCTAATACCCACATATCCTTCATTCTCCCATTCCATTTCCTCCCAGTGAATCGTATTCTGTTAAACTGATATTTTAGACTTTCTAATAGAAAGTGTTTCAGGGTCTTCACTACTCCTAAACTTTTGACAAGCCTTTTCACTGTCTTTCCCAATTTTTTCAATATAAGTTTCTACAAAAGATCATACATCCTCACTGGTCCTTATTTAAATACCAGAGTAAGATGAATGTGCATGCGTATTCGTTCTGAAGTCAACGGTGGTAAACATATCAAAATCTGCAAATATATGAGTTTTTTTTCACCTTGGGGCACCTGCAGCCGAAGGTGTCTTGCACCTTCTGCAGGTGCCGAACAAATGTCTCTGTCTCCTCTTGGAAATGCGCCCTCTCGGAAACCATTTCCTGATAAACGGCTATTTCTGTATTCTTCATCAGTTAGCACCAGGTTGCAGACAATAATGGTAACCGTTTACTTTGGTTAACTTTCGTTTTCGAGATCCATTAACTGATATTGTGTTAAAAGCTTTTTAATGAATTAATTTTCAGCAAACTTGGTCTCAGTGCGTTCGTGTGTTTATCTACTCTGTTCTGCAGGAAGAAGGCTTCCTCGGACGATAAATCTCGAAGCACTCAAGGGAATCAAATGAACTGAACAAAACAGAGAAAATTAAACGTAATGGAAAATGCCATATTAAGTTTATGATTAATTACCTTTTATTCGGTAATGTGTTTGTATGAAATTCGCTATTAATGATATTTTGTTCAGGATATTTGAATTATGACAAATGAACATTCATGTTCTCATTATTTCAAATGTTTCATTCTTAAAATGCATGAACATCTCGGTATAAGAGATTCGTTTGTTTCACATCAGCAAGCTTTGTGACAAACTCTACAAACACAAATTATTATTTGACGCCGACAATTAATAGAGAGTATCAGCAGATTATGTTTGTGGAGTTTGTATGGCAATTGTATCGTGAGTATTGGCTCGAGAAATATGTATTGCCACGCGCAACGCGCGTGCCAATCCATAATTTATTGGGCCCAAATTGCTATCCACGCAAATATTCATTAGATTCTCTCTTTTATTATACGCGCTTCGTAAAAGCTTCCAATATTTTTGACATAGCCACCGGTGAAACATTCCAAATCTAAATTGGATGATTATTGTTTAACCGTAGTCATCTACTGCCACGCGAAGATGGACGATAGTAGGGGTGTAAACCCGATTCGTCCTGACTGTGGCACTTTATGTCCCGACTGACAAACAAAATGTCCCAGTTTCATGATAACACCATCATAAATGAGGAATTATACGAGAGGTTTGGTACAACCGCAATCTCTACAATAACCAAACAAAAGAGATGGCGATGGATTGACCACGTTCACAGGGTGGAAACAACAGATATACCTCGTGCTGCCATGAGATGGACGATACGAGGAAGAGAGGTTTCCAAAAAGAGACATGTAGAAGATTGATGGAGAAAGAAATAAAAGACATTGAATGCACTTGGGCACTTGGGACCAGATACAACGGTGGTCAGTAGACAGACGAAAATGGCGTTCCTTGGTGTGGACCTTACGTGCTCGACAGCACGAAGAGGATTAAGTAAGTACTTTCATGATCAAGGCATGTTTTGTGTAGCTGCCGTGGACTGGTCAGTTTCGAAGGGTGGGCATTATTTCCACGGACGCAATAATATTAGATTCCAAACACTAATTATAGGAATGATCATCAACAATTTAATTAATGAAGCACCGGGTACAACCCGGTGCTTCATTAATTAAAATTTTGTGAGGTGATTTTTATTACCTGGTAAACGCATGCGTATAGATCACAGCTCAAGCGTCGATTACGACCAGTCCACGGCGACTGTACTGTATTAGTCAGTAAGGATTATAGTAAGACAACCCCAGGCTTGTTTGTGGATAAATATATGTAGAAGTCGCGATGCATGGGTTTCCCTATTTCTTATTTAATTAGCATGAACTGGATTCCAAATTGGTTTTGCTGGATCCCAACAGCTCCAATCGGGAGCTCCACATATCTCCATTTGAGCTCTGATGGATGTGTGATAAAAGAACGGGTAGAAAATCAAATCTAATCTCGTAAGAAAGTACACGGTGATTAGCAAGCGGGAATCGATGTTCAGGCGAAAATGCCCAGACTGGAAAATAAATGGGGTAGCCTCAATCCTTATCCCCACCCTCACTTAGTTATCTCCCTGACATAGGTCATTTGTTTCAAGTGCTTATCTCCTACAGTCAGTGAACACAGTTTTGACCTCTTGAGTACGTTATTCTGTCGAGCAAAGCTAAGTTGGAAGATGATAAACGATTTCACAGTGGAAACAAGTCTAACCAGACCGCTAATGACGCGAATGCGTTTGCGCAAATTATCGGCAAACCAATTTTCTAAACGACTGTTCTGTCTCTTATCCCCGGGAGTGATTTTTTGTTAACACTTTCGATTCGAACTGAAAGCTTTATGAGAGAAAATAATATCTGATTTTCCACAACCATGGCGAGACCCAGACTGATACTACGACAATTTAGGTAGTGATTGTTATTAGTTAACATCAACAGCAGGGCCATATCGCATCTGACATTTTACGGACGGCAGAAACCGCTCTAATTGGAGAGAACGATCGAAAAGTGTCCACCAGGCATTCCAGCTTATTAATCAATCATTCGTGACGTGTGAGCATGGTTTCGATTGTGTATAACCAACGCGCCATTCCGCAAAACACATTACCAGCATGTTCTGCCACAAGAACACGTGGAGGCAGTGATTTTTTTCAATTTGCAGACAAAATTTGAGTGTCCGTGGCTATTCTCAGGCTCACGACCTTTCGATCAGAAGTTTGACGCGACATCTCGTGAGCAGTTGTGCCCATATGTCTGATTGATGTCTGGTATTTTCCCTTCCACAAGCATCAGATTCAAACCTAAAAACACCCTGTTTTTTGCAAAGAAAATATTATATGCATATTTTCCCATCATTGGGAATAGTGGGTGGTGTCAAATATGTCTCCTTATTGAAATAGGGGTTTTACGTTGATGTTTGAGCATGTTTGGAGAATAAAATTTACCTATTAGACAACAATGTGATGAGATTACTATGTTGACTTTGCATGTTCTACTTTTATGTTTTTGTGCGGCAATTCCGTTGTTTGACAAATGTTATAGTATTCCCCTTGTCGCTGCAGGGCGGAAACCTAGTTAAATATTTTGGTTGGAGTTCCTTCAGGCCCCAAGAAATTTTTAGTATTATATTTTCCGCGTTGCACCTTCTCAAACTTTCCGAGATGTAAGTCAACATAATTACAATCCTGGTTAACGTTGATCAAATGGACGCCTTATAGGTAGGGGTCTCACAGGGCAGCTTCCAAAACGAGTTCCAGGTAGACGTTTCCGTATTGGTACTTAACAGGTTAGCACAGACGCGTCTTCAAATAGTCGCTTCCCAAGTAGATGTGTAATTAGATGGACGTCTCGAAAATGTATTGATCTCATGTGGGCGTTTCCCTGGAAGATGCTAAATAGAATAGTAGACCATAATTCAAAACTCTTATTTTTATTTCATTTTCTCCTTTTCAGAGATCTGCAACAAAATTATTCATAGTCTCTCCAGTCATTCATCCAACTGGGGAAAAGTAGTCCACTAGTGGTTGTAGATGGTATATCTTACACTGCGCATCTGGCAAGATAGCAACTTTAGTCATAACATCTTCCGGTGGCGGAATGGAAGTCCTGATAACTTTTTATCCCCGATTTTGCCGACTGTTTAGAGGAATATACATGCATTGAGATTCCTACTGTTTCTGAGTAGGTACCAGAATTTATTTATTTATTTATTTATTTATTTATTTATTTATTTATTTATATTTATTTATTTATTTATTTATTTATTTGTTGGGGTTTTGGAGAGTCAGGGTAACCTCGTGTCGAAAAGTCGGAGTACCCAAAAAGAACCACCGAGCAACGGCGAGCAACTGTCAGACTCCAAAACTTAATAACTCCACACAAGCATTGTTAGCATTGGTTGAAGGCAAGTGCACCATCGACGTGCAGTACGCCACAGTACACAGCTCTGTCATGCCCTCACGTGGGCAATCGGAATTAAGTGCCGTGCCTAAGGACACAACGCAGTTACCCCTGGCGAGGATCGAGCCCTAGACCTCTCGGTTTGAAGTCCAATTCCATAACCACTGAGCCACCGCGCTCCTAGAATTACCTCGTGAGTGACTGCAGGGAAATATAAATTATCGTGATTGGCTGAAAACCGTGAGTACAAAATTTAATTTCCTTGCAGTCACGAATGAGATAGTTCAGGTACCTACTCAAAAATGTTCGTATTCGTTTTATGTCATGCGTTGCGGTGTTCTATTCGCAATTGAAGCATGTTTTAATTGCATTGTGAACCAAAAAAAACGCCAAAAACGGCCAAGGAAAGAGAGCTAAGCTTATGGCGTCATTCGCGGCACTTGGGGATATTCCTTTTTTTCCCACGATTATTGTGTGTATTCAACTTCACCCCATACAATGTAGACATTGACAAACGTGCAAGATACACCAACGCTGAATTCGGATTACGCGTTAGAATGTCATGTAAGAACACATCTGATTGGACGGTACGCGTCTGACTAACGTAATACGTGAATGAAATGCTTCGACACAAAACAGTGTCAGGCAAGATAGTAAACATACAGATGAAGGTGAATTATTCTTTGGAAGTATCAGCTTTGTTCTCTTAATTTAAGTTTGATCGTGGTATAATTACATTGTTAACGTTGTTATACGTTTTGGGTCCAAATACTCAATTCCCATTGGTCAGCAGGATGAAAACGTCATAACCAAATGTAATTCATTTTCCAATGAATGCATTTGGTCGAACTTTGACCCGCATTTGCGGTAGAGCGCAGTTGACAGAATGTAATTCGGGAAGTGTTTGAGCGGGTTTTTAACCTTTAGCGCCTCTCGCAGTGATCAACTCCGCTGTTGTTTCTTTGGTGACATTTCCCAACTGTGGCATAAAGCCCGTTCAAATTGTTTTTAACATTCCAAGTTTCGTTGCGAAAGACGGCAATTTGACAAATTTGGGTCAATGCCGAAAAACAGCGCTCAACTCAGAGTTGTGCGCTTTGTCTTTTGTGTGAGGGTGGTTTTTCGCCTCGTTCGTTCGTACATGTTTTATTTCAACTTTCTGCTTTGTTGTTTGGTAAAACGTAGTTTAAACAGTTACGGACTGTAATTATAAGGATTGAATGCAATTTTTATAATTTTTATAATCTTTATTGGAGTATGAACGTGTGGGAATGGGTACAAATTGTATGAATCCCTTCGGGATTCATACAATTTGTACCCATTCCCACACGTTCATACTCTAATAAAGATTATAAAAATTGCATTCAATTCTTAAATAAATACAGAGCACCACTCGGGTAGAGTTCAGAATTCCTGTATTAAGGAAAACCTCCAACTCGAGTAGTTGTCTCCAGTCCGTAGGACAGGAATCAACTACCTTTGATGGCGTTTTTCCTGTATTTAGGAACAACTCCAACTCGAGCCGTTGATTCCGGTCCGTGGGACAGGAATCAGCTACCCTTGATGGCAGTTTTCTTGTATTAACTATTTACCTAGCATGAAAAGCAGACGCCACTTGCAAACAAAATTCTTGAATAACTAATTTTTTTCATTTTTTGTCTCAACAACATAGGTCATGAACCTCATTGGAACGAGCTCGACGAGTTCGTTCCAAAGAGGGGTCATAACCTATGTTTTTAAGGCAAAAAATGAAAAAAAACTAAATTAATAATCAATTCTCATTATTTTTTTTTCATTTTTTGTCTCAAAAACATAGGCTATGTCCCCTCGTTGGAACGAGCTCATCGAGCGCGTTTCAATGAGGGGTCATAACCTATGTTTTTGAGACAAAAAATGAAAGAAAATGAATTATTCAAGAATGACAAAAAATGAAAAAATAAAAATTAATTGTCGAGTTTTGCGAATAGCGCTGGCCGGTTTTGGCCGTTACGTTGGGTAAAGAGTTAAGGAAAACCGACACCTCGAGTCGTTGATTCAAGTCCGTGGGACAGGAATCAACGAGCCTTGTTGGTGTTTTTCCTGTATTTGGGAAATCCTCCGGCTCGAATCGTTGATTCCAGTCCCCCATACTCCACCTTCGTTGTGTTTTGTCTTAATCTCTATTCTGACGTTAGATATCGAAAATTATTTGTTAGACATTTCCCTTTATCTTTTCAGATAGCATATAATTAAAATCAGGTTGAAAACGGCGCATATGTCTGGGATGACACCTGATGAGCAGGCAGTAGAGTGAACAATAGTTCTGTTGGGGACTGACAGTAATAACTGAACCCACATGCCAAAATGATTTGTGACAACAGAGCACATAAAGCGAGACCAACGCGAAGTTCAGAGAACGCCCGAAGTTTGTGAAATGATGAGCACACCGATGATACAAATTCGCCAAAAATTGGAATTCCCATACCCTTAGTGTTAAATTTACTAACAGCTATAGGAAATTAAGGGGGCGCGGTGGCCTTGCGGTAACCGGTTCCCGTCAAATCACCGAAGTTAAGCAACGTAGAGCCCGGTTAGTCCTTGTATGGGTGAACATCTTAGCGATCGATTCGGACTCCCGCGTTGTGTCCTTGGGCAAGACACTTAACCCCGATTGTCCACATTAGACACGATGACGCCGTGTACTAGGGCGTACTGCACGTCGATGATGCGCATGTCTTCAATCAATCTAACCCTGCCTGTGCTGCAGTGCGGAGTACGATGTTGGGAAGCTGGCAGCTTCTCGTCGTTGCTCAGCGGTTCTCTCTGAGTACTCTGGCATCTTCCACCCGTAAAACTGTCACCGACACATATGACCTTGGCTGCTAAAGTGTCGTTAAACCTTAATAAATAAATAAATATAGGAAATTAAGGTGAGCTAACTTTCCAGTAAATCTCTTCCAGTGACGAAAATTGTAAGCCATGCCTCGATCGCAACAGTAGTTTGCAATGATAATTATGAAAACGTGGCAAGGATGATCAGTAAAACCTGAGTTAAAATAAATTGCAGGAATACAAGAAGTAAATTTTCATTCCATTTTCGCGACATGGTCTCGATCTAATCAAGAAAACACCACTTTTTATCACAATGCATTAGTATTGTGTTGTGAATAAGAATATATATGTTGACACCAACAAAATATGTTTGTGCGCAATTTTTCAAGAATTCTCGTTCTTACGAAATTTACATGAGAAATATATAAAAGTGATACTCAGAGCATAGCAAGAGTGGCGTGGTGCAAGTAGCTATGTAAAACAAAAACCAACAAAGGGATTGTGTTGGAAACCTCAACAAATATTATATTTCTTTTTTTTTTAAATCATATGCACCACACAGTAGAGGTTTTGCGTGTATAGGAGAAATAAAAGTGGAGTTGGTGGCCATTTTGTGGAAGTGGAACAGATTATGTCACCTTCCCATAACAGGCTGATCTAAATCATAAATTACTTACAAATTATATTTCGTAAAAGAAAAATACAAAACTTTGAAATTTATTTATTTATTCGTGTTTAAGGTCACATATTTCTGCCAAGTGGCTAATCGTAGTCGCCACATGGATATAAAGTCAAGTCCAGCAAATTGTTTATACCAATATTGCCCATTTTAGAAGACTTCCACTCCAGGCATTTGTGACCGGGTCCTATTTTACCAGTAAAACAGAGCTTGTTTACCAATAGTAAACAAGCACTGCTTCGCTCCCGGGATTCCAAAACCTTGAATTTGCATTATAGAAAGCTGCAGAAATCTTCTTGTGAAATGTCGTGGTACATGGGTTAACCAATTTAGTTCTAAGATCCATCAACATGACAGTCTAAATCGAATACTTTATCCACACTGCCCTAACAACACGGCATAATTCAATAAGGATTCGCAGCTCATACAAGTTTATCCCTCGGAGGTCTAACTTTTTACAGGATGAAAAATCACCTGTTATTTTAATGATAAATTGATATTGCTCAAAATTCATTTATCTGTAAAAACATCATGTTTACTCTACACGGTATAATTGCGTACATGGTAGAGTTTTTCGAGGAACCTGATAAATCGTGAGATCTATGAAAGCACTCCGACTTATTGAAATCATTGCAGTGTTTGTCGCATTTTATTTTTTATTCCGTGAATACTTCTTCATATTCTGATTTGCCACAATGTTTCCACACCAAAAGGAATCTTTGTTCCCATCCACTCAAATGTTGGGATATTCAACGGGCTGCCTACTTAGTGATGCCATAGGTTCCAAGCAGTTGTTTCCCTTCATGTTATTATAATAGACACTCTGCACAGATTGTGCAGTCTGTGATAATCTTTGCCTGCTGAAGGCGGATATTTTTTACCAATACAAAAATACCCTGTTGTCTCGTAGATGTATAATTCTGGCTCTTATAAACAAAATATACCCCTACCAACAGAAATAGTTTCCTTATTAATAATTTCTTGTTTGTCAGACTTTTTAATTTTTCCATCAAATCAAGTCATGGCTGCTGTAAAGCAGCCGTGACTTGATTTTATGAAATAATCTTAAAAATATTCAGCAAGTTAGGAATGAAGGGTTCTGAAATTTACATAAAGCACATTTGAAATTGTTATGATTTAATTACATTAGAAAGATGTTTTTAAAATATTCTCAGCGTCACAAATCAATTGAAGAAAAAGAAATAAATATGGTTCATGTATGATGCACATAATTATGTCCACGTGTTATTTGTAAATAAATTAAAGCACGTATTATTTATTTGAACAATTACTTTGAGTTCGGCAAGGCATTACTATAATTTAACTACAATATTAGGGCAGTGGGCTAGCACAACAATATTTGTCAGTAAAATCTCAGCCCTGAGACTGGGATAGTTTAGAAAGCACCAGGTTCCATCTAGGCCATGTGATTCAGCGAAAAAAACGAATCGAAACTCAAATCGGTTAAGCAATTCGATCCGATTCGTTTATGGAATATTTTCTAATCAATTCACGGGAGCGTTCATCCGCAATCAGAATGGTAAACTGTCGCGTATTATTCTTTGGTCTAGTGCCACACTTTGCCTGTGTATAAAAGACTGTAACGTTACTGTTCTCTGTAGAAACCCATTTAAAAACAAGAAATCGGAGTTTTCACAAACATTTGCTGTTCTGTAAATGTTTTCGGTTCATTATGTCAGCAGCGTGTGCGTCGTGACATATAATACAGACTTTGTCCTTCCCACTAATTTTAAAAGTCTCGAAGGGATTTGAATTTGCTAATTTAATCTTGAGAAGAATAAAAGCTTGCAAATTACTTAAAAAACACATTAGCAGTAAACAAAGAGCAGAACGGGAGGCAAGACAATAAAACATTTACAATTGTCCTTTCTAGAATGGTATTTTCTACCTATTAATATAACTGACTAAAATGAAACATTAGTATTTTTAAAGATATGGCAATTTGCGAACTGGCAAATTGCCAGATCTTTGAAAATGCTAATGGCACATTTTAACCCATTTAAAGTCATAACTAGAAAATACAATTCTAGAAAATCCAATTCTAAAAGATTTATAGCATTGGCCCCTGGATATTGTTGGTAGGTGTGATACTGACAAATATTCTTAATAACGGATTATCTGTGAGCTAGATGCATAGAGTTAGCCTACCATAAAGATCAGCCGCGTCTATTGTGTTCGTTTATTAACAGTAACGACGGGAAATGTTTATAAGTTTTTATCCCAATTTGTTTATATATTTTTAATGACGTCATAGGCGTTTTCTCAACAATTACGTGCTTCTCAATTGGACTTTTCTCGCTCATCCAATAATTTCAAGTTTATCGAAAGTAGTTTTTTATGACGACATAAGTCAGGAATATATTTCTGGTGATATGCAAAAGTGGGAGTGCACATACAGAGCAATAATAAATGCGATTCGGTTCCTCCAACACGGCATCAATCACCAATAAACAGAGCTGTCATTTTCGTCCGATTTGATTCGAAATTGGGTTCGATTTTGAATGCCTTGTTTGATTCAGTTCAACCGGGAAATTACCGTTTCGCAGGGCTCAAGTTTCAGCTCATATATCTCAAGATTGAACCGACGGTCCATATGCTTGTAACAATGACATTTTATTTTATGTTCAGAACATGGGAGGTAACTTGTCAGTGAAAATTCTCCACCGATGATCTCCCAGAAATCTTTGCTCTTGAATCAGGAACTTGAGAGCCACTCTTTTTCATGGTTTCAGGTTTATCCTTTTATTATCCTTTTTTATTATGATGTTTCAACTGTTTGCCAGAGTTAAGAACATACAGCAGTTGAGTAAGTATATTCAAAAAGTTAGCAGTCCTCATTTTACCAATGTAACCACTTGTTTATCACGAATAACAGACAACACTTACAAATTTAGTTACGAGTTCGTTCCAGTGAGGATCACAAGCTGTGTTTTTGAGACAAAAATTAAAAATTAATAAAATTAATTTGAAAGGAAACTTCAGTGTTGGAAATAAACAAAATTGGCCTGTGCAGTTTTAGGCTCCCGTCAAATCAGAGACGGGAGTGAATTGCACCCGTAAAATGTTAGTATATGAATTTTTGAGGGAATACTGTCACCAAACACCAGAAATCTTAACCCTTTAAACTCTGGCGGTATCTCCCATGCCAGTTCCATTGCAGCAATTAGAAGAGTCCATATTCATTATTTGGGGTAGACCAGTCAATATCACACATTTACTGAACAGCCATCCTATTTAATGATGTTATGACATATCATGTTCCTGGCCAGAAAAGCACCCGCTCGTGTACAAGGGGTTAAATGTATCAGGAACTGCTGAATTATGACAGTAACTTGCCACTGGCCACAGAGTGTTGCTTTCTCTAAACAACACACACTTATATGTCCTCGCAGTATATCAGTGCTCCATAACGTTTTTCAACAAATGCATTTTTTAGCTCCCGGAAAATAGAAAACACCTTGCTGACGGGAGCAATTGCACTCGCACCCGTCTCATTTCCAGGACTGCAACTATTGTCAGTGGCGCTGGTTGTTTGGGTTTTTTTGCGGTTATGATAGGTAATGGGTAAATTGGTAACATTCATTATTTTAGAGTGCTGATTATTGTTGGTTTTTGTGGTTTAACGGCACTTTCAACTACTATGGTAATATTGTGTCTGGCAATTTTATGAGTGTACGAAGTTGTAGTACCAGGAAAGCATCTTCGAACAACGGCGAGTAACTGTTGGTCCCTCCAACTTACTAACACGGCACAATCAAGGTTAGCCCTACCGCGTTGCATGAAGATAAGTTAGACTGAAAATGATTTCAATGGAAACGGAGTTCATGAGAGGACAGTTTTATGGCAATGATATGTTTTCAGTTCAATAACTCAAAACTGAATGTGCAAAACAGTTTAAGGAAAATATGTCCAAGATACATGGCTATTTATTTCTGAGAATATATATATATATATATATTATACCTCACGTGACTTCCTTGCATTCTGATTAGCTGAAAGGTGATACCCTATTTCGTGAAGTTGTCCAGCACAGAGCTGAAGGGTAACTACATGCGGGCACTATATGATTTCTATTTTTAGCACAGGCACTATATGCATTTTCTGGTTATAAAAACGTACAAAGCAACGTTTTATCCAAAATGGTGGCAGAAAATCCCGGCCACCAATTAGACAATTCGATTTACATAAAAAATATACACTTCGTTTTTTTAGTGTCGCAAGAATAGCCGCAAAGTTTTCCGAGGTGATACGTTCCGATAAATAGAGATAATTACCATTATGTGGATGTGCAAAATATGTATCCGAGTCGAGCTCCGGGTTCTAAGGGCAGATCACGACGAGTCGAAGACTCGTCGTGATCTACCCTTAGAACCTGAAGTGAGACATTGGCAGAGGCGTGGAATAGTATCATTGTGTCGAACAATTATCAATATCCACACATTATTCTCATTTCTCCTTTATTGTTTAAAATAAAAACATCATTACATGTTTACAATTTGTATTGTAGATTATTTGGTTAATTTGCATTTTCGGGTTGTTCGATATAATATAAGGACTAGTGCATGGTTGTCGTTGAATACGCCCATATAGTGCCCAGTGAGGTGGAGTATTTCCCCCGCTTCGCGTCGGGAACTACACCACCTCACTGGGCTCTATATGGGCGTAGTCAACTCCAAGCCATGCACTATTCCTTAAATATTTGGAACCCTATTTTCTTACAGTTCGTATGATGTGACACAAAAAGAGAGAACACACCGATAAAGTTTCCTCAGGTGTCTACAGTGTAAAGTTATTTGTGGTAACGTTCTTCACAACGATAGTAGATACTAGATACTATTATAAGTTATCTCCGCCAACACATATGGCATATGGAGATTTAATACCTGGATGTCGGTTTCTAAACACCCTCGCCTGCGGCTCGGTGTTTAAAAACCGACATCCAGGTATTAAATCTCCATATATCATACATGTTGGCGGAGATAACTTTTTGTCCCGCTTGAAACACAATAGCAATATAGTGGAAACAAATTTGTGGATGCGTTTTTCACGCCCCGCAATCAGTTGGACCACACGCGTGAATAATTGTTTTGTTTTTACAAACACAAAAGCCAACAGATAGAGTTCCATCCCTTTTCCTTGGAAACGCGTAAACATATCATCGCTTGAGTGCTAAAATGTCCTATGTACCCTTTGGGACATAGGACATTTTAGCACCCAGGAGACGATATCGGCTATTTTGTTATTAGATTTGATTTTTCTGAGTTGTTTGATTTAATTATTCGACTATTTAATTTATAAGAGAAAAATATGATTGAATTGTCGGAAATCTGATGATATTTGGGTACAATACAGTGGGTTTTTTTTCTATTGACGACAGTGCTAATCTTTCCTCCTCTCACCAAGCTGATTTGGACACAAACAACCATCTGTTCATTTAGTTTATCATCTCATGAAAAAAATATACTGGAAACAATATAGTTTGAATGTGAATTTTGCCTTTAAATTTGGTGATTCCTATTCTCCCGTCCAGTTTCGCATTGAATAAAATGGACATATTTTTACCTACCCCCACCCAATTTTTATCTTCTCCCACACATCTCAGAAGACAATTGTCACCAATATTTTATGTTTGTTTCAAAACATGCACTTATTCACACTTACAAGCTCAGTTCATTTTCTACCAATCGGACAAATCCGGGAATTTTTATCCTTCATTAAAGGTTGGAGCGCAAACCGCTACAGGCGCTGTTTGCACGAAAACACTGTATTGTAACCATTTGTGACTATTTTCGGGTACTTTGGTTCGTTTTTTTATTTCGAAGCGAGCAAAAGCGAAAAATGTTCTTAAACTACATATCCCCGATGTTTCGCGTGCGCTTATACCCTGGATATTGCACGATCTCATATACTTTTAATGTTAGGCAATGGCTGTTTGTTCAAGGCATTCTGACCAATCAAAAGACAGAATTTATTGGGATATAGGGACAAACAAATTTATCAACCACTTTACCTAAAAACGCAATTGCAAACTCCGATGTGAGTAGCGATAAAAATTCGTCGATAAGAGATCTTGTATCGCTATTGAGGTAACAATTCATGTCAAGTGAGTCACGAGAAACGAACCCCAGGCGCGCTTGACGGGCAATTTTAGTGTTACTGACAAACAGCACAAAGTCATTTTCTTTCAAAAACCGACAACGCTGCATCGAACCATGAGTCAAGTTTCCATGAACATACATTTCATGTTGGTACATAAAAAATCCACCATTCCACGAGCATCGTCGCGAAACATGATTCTGTATAAGCACGATGTGCACAGAACATATATATATATAGAACAGGGAATGCTGTTAATGTATTAAAAACACTGTCGAGTGGATATTTCGTTTCATATTACTGGAATATTTTTAAACAGGCCCAAGATTAAAAAGCACGCAACCTTGATAATTTATACTAACATTCTAGAAAATATAGAAGAACATACTTTCAAAATTTGGACACAAATTGTGGAATTTTGTCGCAAAGAATTTTTCGTCGCGGCAGTTTTATGTTGCGGCGTTTTATCGTTGCAGCTTTTCATGATCGCCGCATTTTCTTGTTTCGACTTTTCGACGTCGCGGCATTTTGTCGTCGTTGCATTTTATAGTCGCGGAATTTTGACATTGCGGCATTTTTCTACTGTGACATTTTTCTCTTGCGGCATTTTGTCGATGCGTCAAATGACCTAGACTGATTTAGTTAACCCTTTACTTAACGAATCGCCCGCATCCGCCCGCGTAATATGCAAATTGAGCAGTTGAAAAAATTTAATTTTTCAAAATATTTCAACAAAACCATATCATGTGACCCCTCAGTGGAACGAGCTCATTGAGGTCGTTCCAATGAGGGGTCACATGATATGGTTTTGTTGACATTTTTTGAAAAAAATGATATTTAAAATAATAAATTTTGATATCGTCTGCGTTGGCTAAAGGGTTAAGAACAAATCAATAATTTCTTCACTGATTGCAGTTACGGAAAAGTAACAGGGCACAAAAAACACATTTAACGTTTTTTTTATATTTTATTTTACAGTGCAATGAAAGAGGAAGACTTATTACAGCACGCAAAAGAAATGTCGACGTTTTGCGATGTTGCCCTGTTTGCCTTTCAGATGTTTTGTAGAGGAGAACACCGGTAATTTAATTAAGATATAAATAGTTCGGTAACTTGTGGCAGTGTCAAGTGTGTAAAATGAAGAGTAACAACTGATTGGTGTTTGAACGGTGCCAGACGTCAGAGGGGTTACTATTAAATCAGCCTAATTTTACGTATTTATGCTCTTACTATAATGGTTCATTCAACAAACCTTGAACTGTTTGGTCACCTTAGTCAGAAACTAGCAACCAATTCGTCCGACCATATCCAAATGTTTTAGTGCGTGGTTGCTTAAGAATTTTCGGGGATGCAAAAAGCAGCAGACACCATTTACTTGAAAACCATGCTTTTGCGTGTTCGCCGACCCGTTATCCAACGTACCGTCAAAAACTACAACTGCTATTTACAACCGCTCTCTCTTTAATTATCTACCCAACACGAATAGCTGACGACACTTGCAACAACCCAAGCTATATGTTTGAGGAAAAAAGTAGAATTTGAATTCCGATTTTTCATAAATAACGCCTGCTAGTTAAGGACGTTAGGTTAGGTTCGGAGTTTTAAAAAGTCTGTATTCACAGGAATCGGAACTAGGTGGTCGTACATTTGGTCCAAGCACGTTTGGAATAGAATATATGCACAGAATGACACGCGTGTGTGAATGGGTTAATCGATATGGCACGAGTGCCAACGTGGAAAGATAAAGCGAGAGGACACAGGCCTCGAGTTTTATACTTCCGCGATGGCACAGGTGACATCTCGATTAACCCATTCACCGCCGTGTGTCGTTCTGTTTTTATTACACGCTTTGACGTCTATAAAAGCAATTATTAGAAAAACTCTCAACAATTCATTTGACAACTCGTCCCCTGAGTTCCAAAATGTTCTATGTGCCAGTAGGTACTCAGGGGACGAACTATCAACAAAAAGAACACATTTTATTGCCAACTAAATTGCGAGGGGAACCCGTGTTACTATTTTTATCTATCACTAGCTATTCAAATTGTAATTGCGGTGCACGAGTTGTAGAAAATTCCAGTGAAATTTCGCTTCTAGTTAAAAATAGTCCGTTAACGATTTCCGTTCGGCACATGTGTGCGGAACAGATTTTCATCTTCCGCATAGTTTAGTGTTGCTGTAGATGGATATTTCATAGAACAGGCGTGTAATAAAAACATTGTCTTTTCCGAAAGCAACACTATTTTCTGGTTTCACCGTGACGTGTTCACGGTGATTAGAGGTTCTGTCAGCATCGGAACATTACATAACGAATATGAAGGTGAGTAATTTTCGCACTCCTTTAATGCAGTTTGGAAAAATAATGGTTGGAAGTGTAGCTCTTGATATGACTGGATGGTTAAGGACGTGCAGTGTTCCCAATAGCAAACATAAATGCACAGGCAAATGAGAGGTCAGATATACACAGGCAAATGAAAGGTCAGATGGTGAACCATTTGGTGTAGACGCTTGTTGGCTGCTTGTTCGGGGATCGTTGGTCGTACCAAGACCCACAGTCTCCCCACTTCTGGAGGTCTAATCGAATAACGTTATATAAGAACAGTACGATGACAACGGTCGAATATATCCTATCATGACATTTGAATTTGAATATAAAATCGGATGAAGGACAACGCAGGCGGTTGAACCGTCCACAAGCGGTAAACGACGAGTGATTTTTCGCCCCCGATATCGCGATAACAGACATCCGGGTAGTTTCCAGCTGCTTACAAAATGTTTTCTCTAGCCACATAAAGCACTATGGTGCTAGAAAAGTTTCTCCGATGTCCAATCGGTTGATCCGAACGTACATTCTATTTGCTCTTGCATACAGTGATAATCAGACTGGCCTGAATGGTTTTGTCGCTTGCTCGCCCTTGCTGAAAAGGTAATTCACTTGCTCCATCATTCTGAAATTACCCTGTGTTTTGTCACTTAACGTGACAGATCTGCCAACACCATGCACATGGAGAGCTATAATTTCAACGAAACAATATTTAAACAGCTTAATAGGTTACAGACGATCTCCAAACTGGAAGACAACACAACTTCGTATTTTCTTATAATGGGTCAATATATTTGTTTTTCACGTTTCCTTATTTCTTATTTCTTATTTCACTTCAAACAACGATGATTGTTCCCTTTGTTTGCGACCATACACCTCGAACATTGTTTATTCGATCGCCCGAAGGTAAGTTAGTATAATGCAGAACATGCAATTTAATTTTTTTACTTCGTGCTGGGGGAATTGGTCTCTTTGCTGTTAGGACTGAATCAAAGATAAACAGTTCTTCTCAAAACCATGTGATTCAAGAACCTGTGAGCATATGCAGGCAGCAATTAACTCGGGGTCAATTCTTCCATGACTGCTAAGACATTAGTACATAAGCACAAATCGTTTTGCATTAGAAGGTTTAAGATCAAAGACAATAAATCATATTTCTATTACGGTGAACCGTATCGCAGCTAGCTGAAATGTTCTAACCAATTGAAATGTTCCCGACTAGTGAGTCTAAACATGGGCAATGCATTGATTAAGGCCTACACTAGTTCCAGGCCTTAACAGTGTGGAATTTCTCGAAGAATTTGATTGCTGGACTAAGAGAGCTTGTTTTGTATACCCTATGTCTGAAGGTATAAGAATGACAGCAAACAGAAAGCAAACACATGCCTTCAGCAGCGCAACGCATAACGATATTATTGGCTTAACCCTTTGACCTTTGAATCCGGGGGGGGGGGGGGGCTCTTTTCCGACAAAGGAACATAATGTGTCGTAATATCTTTAAGTAGTTTGGCTGTTAAGTGAATGTATGGGGTAGTCCAGTTAATATTTTCTACGTGCAGCCCCAAGGCTGCACGTGGAAAATATTAATTGGTTTATACCAAAATAAAAATGAATATGGATTCTTCCAATTGCGGCCATTGAACTGACATGGAAGGTACCACCAGGATCCAATGGGTTATGGTTAAATCACACCGCTGAAGACATAACGATGTTCATCAATCCATGTAGAATCTGTTGTTGAGAAATAATTTATCGTAAGAATATAATAAGATTCTCAATAAGATTTTCAATCATCTCATTGCCTGGGTAAGCACGATCGATAAACACAAGACAAATTTGTCTTCCTGTTTGGAGACATTCAGTCTCCCCTGAGATGTGTGGTCTCGTTTCGATGAGATTAAAGTAGACCTTGTGAGATGTGTTGACTACTTTCTCGCTGTAACTGACATAACGCATGGTGAGTACAGAATGATGGCACACGTGAATACCATAACAATTCACGTCAGTTCGATTTTCACCCTATATCAAGCTCCCATGCTACCAGTCAGACTTTTTAAAACGATTATGATGCTTTTGTGAACCAGTTCTACACCTTCAATATTTCATTGCCTGTTAGATTCAATCGGCTGGAATGCCTCATTTGATCAGAAAAGTGAACATACCTTTCACTTTTCCCGACCAACTGAAATATTCTATCCGATTGAATCTAAATACAGAACAGTCGTCGAGGATTGATCATAAACCACGCTTGACAGTGATACGTTTACCAGGTACTAAGAATCACCATTAGCAGAATTTTAATCAATTACATTTTGGATGATTAATCTTATAATTTGTGTTTGGAATCCAATATTATTACGTCCGTGGAAATATTGCCCACGTGTTAAACGTTACCAATCCACGGCAGCCGAACTGTATACCATAAACCTTTATTTTCTTGAATCAATACAGGGAATGTTTCTTAATCCCGACTTCGTTTGATAACATTACCAATACTATCAGACATGTTTGTTTACTAAACAATTATGAATGAAGACTCACCACAGCTGGATGTAGTTTTATGATTATGCCACGTAGTTCCACTAATTGTGCATTTATGAATGTCCTGATGTTTTTAAGTCAAATTAACTACTCATTGATTGTGATATCTCAACTGGAGCACCAGAAAGAAGATGTATATTTTATGAGTAAAATGACATCATAACACATCAAATTCCACGAAAACCGAGAAAACAAGTAGCGTCGAATTCTTTACAGAAGAACGGAGAACTGGAACCAATATATGCGCAAAAAGACGTTGTGTTCATTTCAATCATCTGAATAATAAGGCAACTGAACTTTGTATTGTTAACATCTCATCTAAAGGCAGAAGAATGTTTTGAAATGAGAGGTAAAATAGTCAGTGGTTACGGCATGGGACCTCATACCGAATGGTCTACGGTTCGATCCCCCTTTATGGCAACTGAGTTGTGTCCTTGGGCAAGACACTTCATCTTACTGCTCAGGTCTGGGCACTGTAGCCCCATTTACTCGGGCGTACTGCACGTGCATGACGATGGTGCACTTGTCTTCAATCAATGCTGGCCCTGCTTGTGTACATTGGGGAGCCTGACAGTTTGCTCGCCGTTGCTCGGTGGTTCCCTCCGTGTACTCTGGCCCCTCCACCCGTAAAACAGTCCGACGTGAGATGGCCATGTTGTCGTTACCCCCAATGGGTAAATAGGTAAATAGTCAGCGACTAGTAGTTTTTTTCTAATTTAACCTTAGCTTTACATTCTTTTTACCATTGTAAAAGCATTGTTTAATTATTGAACAATATTCTGGACAGAGGAAAACTGGTTGTTTTGAAACTTTATACACCAAATCGACGATAAAGGAAAATAGCGAAATCAATGAAATTGTTGTTCCTCAATACAAACATAACGAACACCGCCTTATAACAAAGTTTTTCTCCTACCACTAAGGTACTGACACATATATAAAGTCGTGTGAGACAGCTGGTAGAGATATGCCTGTGTCACCCCAACAACGTGACAGCTATCTCACCCCACCCACGTGATCAACCTATATTGGCTTATTAGCATATTCAATGAGCGCTGGACTATTCAATCATGGCACCTTCTTCTGTAAAGAAACAACATTGTGTCACGTTTCGGAAATATTAGCAGACGAACGTTTGTCGAAGAAAATAGAAATAAAAAGACAGACTGCAAAACCAAAGAACACTTGACTCTTTAAATAAATTTTTGCATGAACGCCATTATGAGTGGAGCGAGTTGCACGAAATTCCCGTCGAAAAATTATCCGAATACATTGCAGAATTCATAATATAACGTCATCGGAATGTGCCAAAGTTCATTTCGCTACAAATCTTTAAACCCAGACTTGCGGGCGTTGGGATTTAATTTTGTGGTGTATAACTGTGATATATACATAACTTTTATGCGCTCTATCCGATAAGCAAATTAGTTTTTTCAGAAATGGACAACAAAATTATTCGATATAGCTGCATGCGCCCCTGAATTACTTTTGATGACGTCAGACTGTTTTGGTGGGGGGATAAAAATTATCCCTGATGGGGCGGATGTGAGATGGGGAAATCTCACGCTCGGGACAAGATATTTGGTCCAGACACTCGGCAAGCCTCGTGTCTGGCCCAAATATCTTGCCCTCGGGTGAGATTTCCCCATCTTACCCCTCACCCGCCAGGGATAATAGTCCCCGGACAATGATAATGAACCGTACCAACAAATAGCAACTCACTTCACATCCCGATAATAGTGTTTAATTAACTACCCTGTTTATGCATTTTACTGTTTTAAGAACTGAAAAAGATGTAGATGAGTCACTTAATAAGGGTACAGGGATGATATTTTCCAGAAAATCTTTTGGTTTGTTGGGTCAGAGATTTCACACCT
This sequence comes from Pictodentalium vernedei, assembly GCA_031216915.1. Lineage (NCBI taxonomy): Eukaryota > Metazoa > Mollusca > Scaphopoda > Dentaliida > Dentaliidae > Pictodentalium > Pictodentalium vernedei. Next base: position 315,637,331 of record CM062297.1, read on the forward strand.
AACACAACACAATGTTTGAAACGCGTATTACACAGAGAGACGACGGACATGACTATGGCTTTGGACGCCTTTTATCCTGAATGGTACACCACTCATTCTGTATTCGGCTCGTAGATGAACCCAGTGATACTGATGGTAGTAATGGAGTCCGTTCATATGACTGATAATGTGAACCGGTTGCTGAAATGACAGAAACCAGTAGCAGTAGTAGAATCGATGGACGCTATTAATCATAGCAGTAGTGGTAAAGAGCTGCAGTAATTGGCAGGAATACGTGAAGCTTATTTTGGGCAAGTTATGAGACAAGTAAAAGGTACTGGCGGTTGAAGCGACTGAACGTTGTGGTTGCAGTGGTAATATAAGCTCCCCGGCTGCCAGTCTAACTCTGTTCAGAATTCTGAATTCGACGCTGTTGCGGGCTGTTTGTTCACCCCACATTTCGTGGAGTTTGTGCGCAGAAGACCATTGATACAATGTGATGTCTCTTCATGCAACAAAATATACAGATATTCGTTCGTTCTCCAGTTATAGATATTCCAATCAAGTATTTAAATCACACTGAAAACATCAAGATACTAACAGAATTAATGGAACTACACAGTGGAATCATAAAACTTCCGCTGTGGTGAGTCTTCATTCATGATGATAATGTCATCAAATATTTGGTACTGGTAATGTCATCAAAAATGCGGTCAAATTATGAACGATTTCTTTAGCTGATTTAAATAAAATGAATGTTATCGTATTTTTTTTAGATTCAAACGTCTGGAATCTTTGAGTTGGTCGGAAAAGCGAACTATAGGTTCGCTTTTCCGACCACCTGAAATATTCCAGACGATCTAATCTAAACACAGACGATGGGCTGTTTGAGGTTAAACTGGTACCGGGCCATAATAACATCGAATATCTTACAGAATTAGACTGGTGGCTTGAGAGTTTGTTAGTAAAAGAGACATCAGTACTCGAGGGGTAGCCAGGAGAATAATCAGTCAGTTCTGAAATATAAAGCTGCTCCAAGTGAAAGGTTCTCTACTCAACCGCAGTTTTCGAGAATCATGGAACACTTTCCAAATAGGTTGCAGGGCGGACAAGCCAGAAACGCTAAAATAAAAACAAGAACAAAATGGATTATATTCAAAGCTGGAGATCTGCCAGCTATACCAGAACACACTACTGGACAATCGAACAACAGGCGGGGATAACATCACATCCATAGGGTGGTACAGTACAGGGCTTAAGTCGACCAATGACACTTACGGGCGTTCCTAATGACACTGATACACCACAATTGGTATAGCATGCCGCCCATGGTGTTTAATTAAGTCATACCCCTTGAACATGTGATCAGATCTTTAGCACCACGTTTCCCTGATAACAAATTCAACATGGCAGCTAAGATCAACCAAAATGGTTGAATGAAACGTGTAGTTCTAACAGCACGTTCTGACCATGTATATTAACACCACGTTCAACCATGGCAAATGGCCAACAGGACGCAGGAGTCTTCAGGAAAACAGTCTCCTTCATTGTGGGCTTATCTAGAATACCCTACCCCCCCCCCCCTCCGGTGGATCACAAGCCTTACGGTTGGAGAAATCATGTCGCCATCACTGCGCCCATGAGGGTTATCATGTCAAAACTCGAGATGAAATCATATGACGTCTCTCTCAATATGACGACCCTTACGATATGACGTCACTTCGAGCATGACGATGTCATCACTGATGACTTCACTGGTAGGTCTATGACGTCACTGGTCACGTTACTGAAGAAACCACCGATCACATGATTGCCTGTGGCGTCGAAGACGTCACTGTTCGGGCTGATGACTGATGATATCACTGGCCACATGACGTAAGAGTTACACACCAGTCATTCAAATGCTACTAGTTTGGGGGTGTGATATACTACTTTCGCTATTGTCACTATCTGTAATACTCGTTATTTTTCAATTTATATTTTAACACCATATTGATTATTATCTGCCATTCTTTTCTCTTTTCTGTACGACGGTAAGACTGCAAATTGGCTTATGTCATCTCCCATTAGTGAATTCATCTCAGCTCTTTCGCTTTATGTAAATTAACATTTCAAGTACGTTTTGGGTGTTTCTAGATAATATTTATCTACCCATCCATTCATTTATTCATTTAATATTAGTATCCGTCTGTCGATAATTTGGGAGAACGAAAAACATTGTACGCCAGATGAGAATAAGGTGCAACATAAGTGCGAGAACATGATAGCGCACCTCGGAAATGAAGCACTGAACTCCGCGGATTTATGGTATACTGTATGTCCTGCCACAGTTCCTTACTCTGATTCGCGGAGTTCAAAGGTAGTAATTATCTTTTAGTTGTTTATTTTTCTTGTGAAAAAAGAGGCATGAGAGTGCGTGAAAGTGAAACAGTCTTTGCATTTGAATTGAATTGAATCGAATTGAATTGTTTGTATTTGCACATGAATAAAACATTCTTATTACATGTTAGCCTGTGAATTAGAATTATCGTAAATTATCTAAAAGATATTTCTCGATATCTATCAACTCGATAGATATAGAAAAATATTCCTCAGTAGCTTCCTAATGACGTCACGCTACGCCGCATTACGTCGCCTGGAAGGAACGATCAGCTGATCTTTGTTATTGTTTTGAAACGTTGAATTGGGCTGAATATTGTGCAATAAAATGTCTCGTAGCAGAAAATAAAAAAGAAAATTTATTTTTGTCAGTGTCGAGAATTATCTCATGAGTATGGACCGAAAGTTTTATTTTTCGCGAGCGCTTGCGAGAGTGAAAAATAATATTTGCAGGCCCACACGATGAATTTTTTCAGTAGATTCGCTTGGACGCATGACGTCACCTTGAACGTCGACTTGAAGGAACTATCAGCAGCTTTTTTTTATTGTCTTGAAATTGTTTGCAGTCGAATTGAGCTGAATACTGCGCATTAAAATGTCACGTATCATGTAATAAAAAGAAAATCTACGCTATTTTAGTGAATATCGGGAATTATCTCATTCGTGTGGACCTGAAACTATTATTTTTCACTCGCGAAATAAAACTTTCAGGTCCTCACTCATGAGATAATTCCCGATATTCACTAAAACATCCACTATTTATTTTGCAAAATAACAGAACAGTGTAAACAACAAGAATGCAGATGCACATCAAATGATTCAACAGTGAATAAAAAGAGATGAAGGTTTAGGAGGTCATAATTAAACCTTTCTTATGTTCATTCATATTCAGGAAAAATGATTGGCTAAAGTATTTCATTTTTTTCTTTTCTTAACACAATGAACCGAAAAAAACGCATTTAGGCCCTCCCTAAACCACGCCACAATGTCTGTCTTAAAGATTACGTTGCGCAGCGAGAATGGAAAAGAACCCCTGCACGCTCATATTGTTTCAACTAGAATAGTAAGTAATATTTATCTCATCATATTAAAATACTTTCAAAATAAAATTTAATAAACAATGAAATCCTTATCATGCTTTTTCGCGGTGGCTCAGTGGTGGACTGTTGGACTTCTACGCTAGAGGTCCCGAGTTCGATCCCCGCCCGGGACGAACCGCGTTGTTTCCTTGGGCAAGGCACTTTATCCTGGATGCCTACATGGGGGCACGGTGACGCCGTGTACTAAGACGTACTGAACGTCGATGGAGCACATGTCTTCAACCGTTGTAACCCTACTTGAGCGTAGCTTGAATAGAGTTAGAATGTTGAGGAGCTGACAGTTGCTCGTCGATGCTCGGTGGTTATCTTCGGGTACTTCGGCTTCCTCTACCCGTAAAACTGTCACGGTCACGAATGGCCGTTGTGCATAAGTATTTGACCTTAAACACCAATAAATAAATAAATACATCGTGCCTTTTATTCCATGTTCAGTTTGTTTATATGCAATAGATGATCGTCTGCGTTCATCGTTTTATCCAAATCAAACGTAAGCAATGGCCGATCACATTAATCCAGTAAACGAAACTCATGCCAGCAAAACTTTCCAATTTCCAAATAGCCAGCATGAACTCATTCTGAGACAAAGTTCAACCAACTTCATGTCATCTGGGTTTATATCGAACTCCACATTTACAAACTGTGTTTTCAGTTTCTCAGGAAATGGTCAAAATCAGAATTACATTTAATTCAGTGATGCTTTGAATGACAGCACCCTCACGTCAAGTGGAAAAGGATATTGAAGTTTTGTGTGGGTGTGGCCTATGACGTCCCTTTTAACTTACGCAATTCATTGGTCAATAAAATCTTTAATGACACAAGAACATGTTTCAGTGAAATGTATCGTTATTTCAAACAGAATTTTAGAAAACTGTGCCTTTTTATTTAAGCATGAACCGACCTGGTTTTTATTTCAACTCCAGAGAGTAGAGAGTGTTTAACTTTATTGCCCCTCGAGTTTAATTTTAAGGAATGGTCGTTTGTTGCTGTCTATTTTTTGAGTTATGAACACCAAAGAACAACGGCCAAACATAGCGTAAATGGCTACGCCCATTTACACAGTTTGGACTTTGTTTTTTGGGGTTCATAACTCAAGAAATAGACAGAAACAAACGATCACTCCTTATTTAAGACTTTTTGAGATAATGGGAGTGATTGCAGATTAATGAAAACAAAAAAAGCAGTATAAATGCACCCGTTAATTAAAAGTTGAAGATATACTAATTGCAGGTGGTACACTATCTTGAGTAGAAATTATTAAAGTACACAACTACTTTTTAACAGAAGTGGCAGTTTTAACTTCACAGTGGGCAACTGTATACTCATCTGTGATAAATTATTCAGATTTAAAAAGGAAGATGTAACTTACAAAGCTGATTAATTGAAAAGTAAGGATGATACTACCTTTTCATTTGATGAAGATGATAATGCTTGAGTCCATATGATGAAAGACGAAGTACGATAAACAATTATGAAATTTCTGTTGCCCATAAGTAGGTGGGTATCCTGAAATGGAATAATAAATGTATGTAGATTTATAAAATATAAATTACATAAATTAATTTCTGTCTGGATAAAATATTCAGGGGCAAATATTTGAATGTTAATGAACACAGACAGGAAAGTACGCTACCCCTAGATGTGAACAGTTAACCTTTTCTTTCAACAGTGAAGATGAATGGACAAAACGCCGTGTTAGAGCGGTAAATCGGTATTCTACCAATCCAAAGGCCAATCCACAATTTATTGGCAGAACGACTGCATCTTTCATGGCCTACTGACCTTTTTTATTATTTGGATGATATTTCTGAAACGTTGGTTTTCTACAAAGTGCAGTAAATGCGTTAGTCTAAATATGGCTATTGTTCTGAATCCACCTTTCCATTCAAATGACATTGAAATGACAATGAATATTTGTTTATATTTTATTTATTGGTGTTCAAAGGTCACATATTTCTGCACAATGGCTAATTGTGACCGCACAATGAATATTTTTTTTACAAAAATATGCTTACACTTATAGTGAAAAAGCGGTCTACAAATTGAATAACTCTATCATAATACGTAATGATACAGGAGAGTGTAAACAAAAAATTCTCTATGGAAGGATACTATGTGTAAAGTATATGATTGTCGAGTGTGTGTCATACAATATGCAACTGTAATCCCACTGCGTTAATTCAAAATGCGCCATTAAAGCCATGTTTCATCTGCTGTGATACATTGATTCACTTAGTTTATACGGAGATGTGCCGTTAGCCTTTTAAATCCAATGGAGAGATGTGACAAATCATCCACGAATGTTTGCCCTAGGTCTTGTTATATAATGTATGCTAATATTCCCATTTCCTTCCCAGAAGCCATAATATAAAAGTGGTCACATAAAAGTCAACAAGTGCAGAGATTGTGCACAATCGTCAATAGCACGGAGTTTCCACTCAACATTCAGTGTTTTTATTTGCAAAGTCTGAAGGTTAGTAAATTTGGATTCAAAGATTCTAGATACGTAGTGAAACACTGCAAAGGCGTCACATGTTTGGTCACGCGAACTGCTACATTCACGTCCGGAGATGTTCTTATTTTTAGAGCAACTATAACCGTTTTAACTCCTTCTGTTTGAAAGTGGATTGATATACAGCGTCGTGTGCAGGTCCTTATTAGGCTTTGGTGTCATTTTATCCAGCTAAAGTTGGTAATCCCTAATCTCATACTAGGTTAGGAGCCGGGGTCTGGGGAGGGGGCTTGGGATCCTTCACCTTTTTGGTCAACACTGTTCAAAGAAATAACGAAATGAGTTTCGATAACAGTCATATTATTATCCTAGCGGATCTGTTAATGGTTTATACTCATAAGTCCTTGATATTCCACTAATCACCCTTGATAGCAAAGAACTTACTTTTTGAATAGTCGGTTACTATGATCCGAAGCGGTGTAGGAGTAGTGACGAGCCCAGTAGTGTGCCAGATTACACAATGTAGGCTTATTGTCCGTTTTGGTCGACTTTATGAAATTTTTGGATTATCGGCACTGAATCGGTGCCTGTACAGTACGGCTGCCTTGGACTGCCCTGGACTGGTCACTTTCCACGGGTGGGCAATATTTCGACGGGTGTTATAATATTAGATTCCAAACACTAATACGAATAATAATCAAAAATTAAATTAATGAAGCGCAGGGTAAAACTCCGTGCTTCATTAATTAAAATTTTGCCGGTGATGCTTTTTATTACCTGGTAAACGCACGCGTGAACATCAATGGCCCCGCGTGCATTTCAACCAGTCCACGTCGACTGTACTGTAATCCACCAGATATAACAGCACTAAATTTTTCCACATATGCGATTATAACGTTCGAAAAAAATCTGATCGCATCATTTAGTTTGGACATTCAAATATATTTGTCAAGTATAGACCTTCGAGCAACATATTCTTTTCTCCAAACTGGGCGCCATGCAACAAATAAGAGGAAGAAACTGACAGGAAGGATACTATTTGTCACGGACACATTTTCTTCCCATAAAAAACACCAATAGTCAATTATAATTTCTTGGCCCCAAAATTAATCACCCCTCTTTTTTCTCTAGAATATTCAGCAATGATGCAAGATATCAGTACAATACTTCAATGATTTTTAAAGCAATATTTTTTTTCTGGAGGCTGAATAGTTTTGGAAACTGCTTCATTTCCGAGTGCAAACTTTACAAGGTGGGGAACTCTAATTAAAATATTTAGTACTGTCACAACACTAGCCCCCGAAAATCACTCAGATCCCTCCTTCGAACCCAATTGTTTACAGGATTTCTAAGACAGGGTCCCGGAACCCCAGTATACATTTCAGCAACCCTCCTCACCCCTTTAAAGTCGCTCGAAGGACCCTGTAGATAGTTTTCAATTTGAATAAAGACATTCAGAAGTATTTAAAATGTTTGAAATTAGCATTTTGTGTTTTTACTGAAAAATTTCCATTGTATGTTTTCGTGTAATATTTTCCTAATTCAGTGGTTTCCTGTAAACTTATCCTAGTTCGTGCAAAGATACATTCCTCTGAAATGTCAACGTGAAAAGACATAGTCCGACGCATCATGCCTTATCGTACAACATGAGTAAGTTGCAAGTTACACCACTTGATTTGGTGAAAGGTATATATGTTACAAATTGACTGAAAAATAAAGCCAATTTCTTGACACATTGACTGAATATTATTTCCCATTTTAAAACTGCCTCATTGGTTGTAAAATGATAAAAAATAATTAAATACAATGAAGTATATTTATTTTAACACCAAACTCTTAAAACATTTGCATCTGTTGGCCGTACACATTTTAACACAAAACTCTGAAAGTGTACATCTAATATAGTTATTTAGTTATTATTTGGACATGTTATGCTAGAATGACAACGACTGTTGCATTTTAAACCCCTTTTAAAACATTTGCATCTATTTGTCAAACACTTTTTGCCGCTGTTGGCACAATTGCATTTAGCAAAACCTCCCATCTGCAGCCCTTTTGCGTTGTTTAATGTTGAATAATATCAGAGTTCAAATCTTATAATAGTTGTTGTTGTTGTACGAAATTGTCGTTATCACCTCCAACACATTCAGTGGACTGATGTTCGTTGATCATTTCATTTGCTTCGTCTCTTTTCTCTGATGTTTCTTCTACTGAATATGCAGCAATTAGATCATCCTCACTCTGCATTCGTGCAAGAACTTCGGTTGGTAGGGCTGTTGGCCGAAGTCCCACTCGTGCATCCATGCCAAATAAAGCTTTAAATGGTGATTGGTTTATCCCAGAATGATGGCTACAGTTCTTTTGAAATTGAACAAAACGGAGTCCCTTTGGCCATTCATTTGTTTTCTTATCATGCATCCACGCAATGAGCATATCCTTAATGTCGCAGTTGAGACGTTCTACAAACCTCTGACTCTGTGGATGCCTGGGCTTTCCATGAACCATTAAAAGGTCTGTCCATAGCAGCTTGAGTTCCGAAATAACTGATGCTGTTAATTCACTCCCATTATCACTCTGTAGAATCTGAGGCGCATCCAGTAAGAGGAATATATCCATCAACTGAAATGCCACTTCTGCAGCTCGTTTTGAGGTCAAAGGTCTTAAAACACAGTACTTTGTGAGATGATTTTGATAAACCATTATCCATTTAAAGGATCCGGACGCCATTGACTGCATGTCAACCAAGTCAACTTGGGCCCTAGAAGCATAGTTCTTTGTTATAATTGGTTTTACAACAACATCTTTCGTTGTAACACGTTTTCGTTTTCTCTGGCACTCAATACACGTTGATTTAAATAACTCAATCGAATCACGAGTAATATTAGCGTATCTTGTTAAAGCTTTCTGCATCTTGTCACGGCCACCATGTCCACACGTGATATGTGCTCTTTTGATAATATCAAACATGTAAACAAGCCATCTTTTTGGTCTTCTATCAAAACAAGATTATGTTTGGCTTCTATCAAACCACGTCTAGCAAATAAAATGGGCATCAATCAGGTTTTGTTTAAGAGCCCTGTTGTGTCTTTTATCAAAACAACCGTGCAAAACAAGCCAAACAAAGAAAGTATGAATTCGTTCACATTGAAATTATATTCAGTCAATGTGTCAAGAAATTGGCTTTATTTTTCAGTCAATTTGTAAATTGACTGATTTTTTTAGTCAATTTACAAATCGACTGATTGAAACAGGCAATTTATAAATTGACTAAAAATTTCAGGCAATTTACAAATTGACTGATTTTAGACATTGACTGTAACATATACGCAATAACATTTGAGCAACTGTTTTTCTTTACTTTTGCTGTTTATTTTTATTCCACCGCACCCATTGTCTCATTGTCCCATTGTCGCTTGAACAAATAGAAGAACTATAAATTTTCCTTTTTCTTCCAAAACAGGGTATGAGTTCAACGAACCCGTTGCAATGAGTTGTCCTAAGCTATGTTTTGCGGGCAAACATTAGAAACATAATGCAGTTAGAAGGGCGATGATTGTGAACAACGCTGGCTGGAATTCGTTATCTAAGGGTTAAATGGAGGGAGGATAGAGAATATAAAGGTGAAATATCATGATATGTGACATCATGTTGCGCGATTCAGCTTTAGAAATACCCAGAAAACACATGTTTGGTAGACCATTTATCTGAAGTCTTCTAACAGCCTTGTTATACACCATAGCCCAACTGGAGGCCGTATTATCTTATTATCCATACAGATTATCAAGATAATGTGCATGACCTGAGATTTGTATCAGATTCGAGGTGGTGTCCAGAATGGGATCTCAACGAGCCGGCTTTGCCGGCGAGTTGTGATCCCATTCTGGACAGCACCGAGAATCTGATGCAAATCACAGGACATGCATATTATCAGATATTATCATAATTCATTTATCTAACAATTCTGTCACATAAACAGATTAAATTTTAAATTATTAATACAGTTCAGTTTTGGGACAAGATATTGGGTGAGAAAAAGTTAAAAAAAAACATAGTGTATGGAAAAATATTTTTGTGCACTTTAACAAACAAAGAGCAACGCGGTCACCGCAAATTTTCAAAGTTGCGTTGTAAAATTACTTACTCTGAATGCCACTTCCTATGAGGATATGCTTGAATTTACAAGTGTGTAATATTTAATTGTGCAGTTTCTATTTATTGTGGGGGGGGGGTCATTGGCTATTAATAGTTCTGTCACTAATTGTAAGGAATTTTGTTTTGTTTTGTGAGCGATCAGCTGAGTCGATCACTGAAACGCACATAGAATGTATTCATGCGCCTGTTATGATAGCCCGCTGCATTCCCGGAAACGCGTTGTCTGTATGATACGGAATCAGAATGAGTCGTTTCTCGTGGTTTTCAAGCCAAAATGATTGTTAGATAAAACATAAGACCATCTTTTGAGTGTAACAAGGCGTCTTCTGCAAAACATTACAGATGACTTCTTGTTCCACTCCAGCAGCGATATTTGTTTGTTTGTTGTGGATAAGCTACAATTTCAACAGTTAACCTCATATCGTGCCCGACAGTTTTAGGGTGATGGAAACCAAATACCCGGAGAGATCCACCGATTAGCAATGCTTAACTGCCAGGTTCTCCAACCTACAGTACAGTCGTCGTGGTCTGGTCGACGCGTGGTCCGTGATGGCCACGCATGCGTTTACCAGGTAACAAACATTATGACCTGCAAAATTTTAATTAATGAAGCACCGGGTTGTACCCGGTGCTTCATTAATTAAATGTTTGCTGATTATTCCTATAAATAGTGCTTAGAAGCTGGTATTATTACGTCCGTGGAAATATTGCCCACCCGTGGAAAGTGACCAATCTACGGCAGCCGTACCGTACTTACGGGACACAACCAAGTGTACCATCAACGTGTAATACACCTTAGTACAGTCCGCCACCGTGTCCAACGTGTGCAATCGGTGTTAAGTGTCTTGCCGAAGGACACAGCGCACATGTTTCAATCAGAATCGAGTTGTCGATCTTTCGTTTTAAAGTCCTGTGCTCGAATCATTGAACCACTCCGCTCTTAAGGAACGATATGATGCAAGTTGTAATTTTGAGAAAAGGAATGACGTGTAACTGTTACAATCAATTAATATGACGGGGGTTGTACAGTACAGTCGCCGTGGACTGGCCGTAATCCACACGTGAGCAGTGATATCCACGCATGCGTTCACAAGTTAATAAAAATGGTCATCTGCAAAATTTTAATTAATGAAGCACCGGGTTGTACCCTCTGCTTCATTAATTAACTTGTTGATAAGCGTTCCTGTAATTAGTGTTTCAATCTAAAATTATTGGTCCATGTAAATATTGCTCAGCTGTGTAAAGTAGTCAGTCCACGGCGGCTGTATTGTAACTTAGTGCAAAAGCATATGAGGGCAACTTTTTTCAGTTTTATGAGCAGTTTCTTCGCAGAACAATTGTGTGTGTGTGACTGAACATTTTGTTCACGCTTCACAAATACTTTGTCTTGACGGTTATACTTCGTAACACTTTAACACATAATGCATGTGTGATGCCATTATCGACTCATCAACTTTCTCCCTTGGGTACATCCTGTCTAATAAACACTGACCTCATCTCGGGAAGGTTGCGATATTAATCTATTTCGCAACGCAGGAAAGGGCTTACCCGTTTATCACACATCCAGAAAAAAGATTATTGGCGCCTCGATTTCCATACATTAATCTTTAAAGGACCAACTTATTCATCTGAAGTACCACAATGCCGGTAACATACTCTTACTGCTCTTAATATCTGGTCTCAGCAATTTACTTTTCACAAAATAGCTGGTATATCTATAGGAGCAGATATAGATAGATTTTTCGGTGTCATCCCAGATTAACGCTACTCAATTCCAGATATAGGTGGTCCCAAATAGACTCTTCCCAGATGGAAAGGTCCAAATTATACGCTGTCTATATTGACATGACCCAGATAAGTGTTTCCCAGATATACAGGTCCCAGATTGACGCTTCCCAGATGAACGCGTTCCAGATAAACGCGTTCCAGATAGACGCTGTTACATGGGCCCTAGATGGACATTTCTCAAAATGGGCAGTTCCAGGCAGACGTGTGGTGGCAGAGTGGATATGTGCGCTGGTCTCTCAAGATAGAGGTCCCGGGATCGATCCTCGGTTGGGGAAGGTTCTTGAGGTGTCCGAACACTCTCTGTCAGCTGTCACAGCGTACCATCCTATCGGGTGGAGAAGTAAAATGGCTGCCATCTTGTGGAGAGACACACACTCCGTGCAGGCTAAAAATCCCTTCGGAGTATTCGAGAAGAGCAAGGCCAGGAAGTTGCTGCTACTAGGGTCATCGGAGCCAACGGGCCAAGGAAAGGAGTTAATATAAGTTGCCTAACTTGATCGCCAATCCTTGTAAAACAATTAAGCTTAAAACAAGGTAGACGTTTCCCTTGTAGATGCACAAAAGGTAAGAAAACAATATATCCAATATCATTATTTATTTCATTTTTATTTTTTTCCAAGTCATCAAAAATATCCATATTCTCATTTTTCTGTGAAATAGATAGATGTGACATAAAAAAGAAGAAATGAATGGATGACATATTACTCAAGGATGACGTACAGAAGAACATACAGAACGTACAGAAGAATCCAAATCCACGAGGAGACATGAAAGGTATGTAGGTGTTGGGCGGTGGGATGAGGTTGAGATTATAAACTTATATAACCCTTTACCTAACCTGAAAAGCAGACGACACTCGCAAAAATAATTCTTGAATAACTATTTTTTTTCATTTTTTGTCTCACAAACATAGGTTATGACCCCTCGTTGGAACGAGCTCGACGAGCTCGTTCCAACGAGGGGTCATAACCTATGTTTTTGAGACAAGTGCTCAGTGACAACCGCTGAGCCGAATGTTATCGCAGCTTAAAATACTAATATAATCCTGCTGTCAACACTTCTCAGCTGATTGAGTGCTAGAAGCCACTATCAGGGCTTTCACAAAATGAGGATACCAGAGCAAAAGCCAACACTTTCCTTGCTTATATTTCATATTCAGACAAACACAAATTCTATTTTGTTTATATTAATTTGTTTTATTACAAATTATTGGAGAGTGCCCACAGGCACTCTCCAATAATTTGTAATAAAACATGTTTTGAAAAGCAAATTCAGACCACCAAAAACGACTTGGCTTCAAACAGATAATCACTAATGTGAAAAATATCTTGTTATTGGTACTTTCCGACGTTTGACATCGCATTTTGAAACTGAATTTCCAGTGACATTTGAACGTCAGGATAATTAAAGTCTCAAAGGGTTAATGAAGAATACATAACACAGTGAACAAAACCTTGACATAGTGGCTTGGAAGACCATGTGACTCTTTAGTTGTTAACCATTTACTTAACGAATCAACCGCATCCACCCACGTAATTTATAAGCTGAGCAGTTGAAAAAGTATTTTTCAAACAAATTCAACAAAACTCTATCGTGAAACATCTCATTGGAGCGAGCTCACACACGATATGGCTTGCTGAGATCTTTTGAAAAAAAATAATCAAAATAACAAATTTTATATCGCATGTGTTGGGTAAATGGTTAAGTGGTTAGGCTATAGACGAATGGTCAACAGAAAGTGAAGAGCTACAATTGGAATTTTGAAAAGGTTAAGTTTTCAATTATTTATTTCACTGGCCGCCATCCAAAATATTTATCAAAGGAACAAATTACTTTCTCACTTTTGTCAGAATAATATATCTTCAATATATAAAACAACCAAATAGACAACTTGGTTAGGTTAAGTGGACCCAAGGTGATAACATTTAATTTTAGTTGCAAATGCCTATGTGGAATTCATGAAAATGATTGTGGACATCACTTATTTGTGAGCTCTTCTGAAAGGGTTTTCATTCTAAAAGTGGATATTTTGGTACTCAAAAATCTCAAAATAATTTTTATTTGAGAGGCCTTTTTGTGCGATTATTTTGATCAAGGGTATGCGACAGAGCAGCAAAAACTAAAATGTCTCCTTAATCTCGTAGATTCCACCAAATCAGTATCAATGTTGCTGTACCCGGTTTGGTGTCCCGCCTGTTATCGCGCACAGTTTCCTGTCTGCTTGTCTGATTTTGCGCGATTTTTATGTTCTGTTTGCAGGACAAATTCACCCTGTCATTTCATCAAGTGAAAGTTTGTCCAATCATGGCACGGAATTAGTTAAATGTGCTTTTGTCCTCGAAATATTATCAAATTTTCTTGATTTTGTGATATGGTTTTCTTCGCCTTGGGGAAATCATTCTTCCAGTTGAACCAAAAGGCAAGTATGATGCATGGCCTGCTGATTACCTCAGAATCATATCAAAGCTGAGAGACCACAAATGAAATTATTTAAAACAAGGCAAAAATGGTAACATTTTGGACGTTCTGGTTCTGGTTGGGCTTCTTTCTTAGCCAAAATCCATTCTCCAAGACATGATGCGAACTTTTGTACTTAAAATAGTAGAGAAGAAAAGGTGCTTCTGTAGATATATTTCTCGATGCACAGAACACCCGAATAGTTCCATTTTACCCAAAATAAAAGTGGTCATCCCTGATACAGGCAATACAATTAAAAAAAAGTCAGGTGATCATTAAACCTTCCATTTGAAGTCATGCATATCGACATGTATACCATCGAATGCGGGTGTTTCTTTAGTTTTGGAGTCTGAATTTACCAGCAAAATAACAAATTTAGCCATCTGTAATAAATTATCACTCCTGTTACTGAAATGTTCCCTCCTGTTACCACTTTTCTCAAAACATGGAGAACAGAATGGAGGGAAATAGTCCCGAAGCCATTTGATTGACAAGCAAATGATTAGATCAAGATGGCATCAGAACAGTCATAACACAGATATTGATAATGATTCCTGGTTTTACTTCGTGATTTTCGTTCTTTTGTTTCCAAAATGTTCGCAGTTGTTATTATTTGCGAGGTAATAGTAGGAGTAGTAGGAGTAGTAACACAAGGGATATTGGGGGAGGGGGGTGGGGGGGGCTGCGATGGTGATGCTGCCATACGTGCTTTCAGATGAATCAAATCAAAATGTATAATGTTGCTCACCACAGGTCACCTTTCACAAAACTGACGAAGGGAGAATTTGGTTACATAATAACCCTCAAATAGTTGTAGCCTCTTAACCTTAGGGTTAAGCTAGAAATACACTCACCAGCTTAGCGGATAATGTTGAAGTATCCATACTTTTTGTTGAGCGGATTTGGGTACCAATTACACTTGTTTATTCGCCAAGTCACAACTAGTGTATTCTACTGTTTACTCTTATGGTAACAGTAGGGACATGCCTTCGAAGTACCAAAGTTTTGAGACCACCATAACCACTCACATCTAATGTTGCTGAGGATTTTGCATTTGCGGCTTAGAGACACCAAACGTGATGCAAACAGTTGGAAATAATCGAAACTTCGTGAAATATTGGATAGTAAGATGAAGGTCGAAATTGGGAAGTTCATTTTTTGCTAATTTTATTCATATAATGAACCTATAAGCCACCTGAATAGCACGAATGCATAATCTGCGCAATGCCGTGAGTCAACCAGTGGCGGCACTACGGGGGGGGGGGGAGGCATGCCCCCCCCCCCCAAACGAAGGCTTTGCCCCCCCCCCAATTGCCCCCCCCCCCCCCAACCATCTCGCATGCATTCCCATCCACCCTCACACACAAACACATTCAGTCACTCTCTCTCACACACACACACACACCCCTCTCTTTTTTTATTCCCAATAATTTCCCATACACACTTAGCCCAAAGCCTCAGGCTAGCTGATGAACACATCCAGGCAGTAGAGATTTAAAGACTCGGATGCAGATACTTATAAGTTATAATTAAGTTATGAGCCAACAAAGGCATGTCTATCCATATCCCTTGTCTAAAAAAATTCATGGATTTCGCATTATGACAGACGGGCATTACGAGTCTCTCTCTCTCTCTCTCTCTCTCTCTCTCTCTCTCTCTCTCTCTCTCTCTCTCTCTCTCTCTCTCTCTCTCTCTCTCTCTCTCTCTCTCACGCACAGACCCACCAGACGCGGATCCAGGATTTTTTGAAAGGAAGACCGCTAATTACCATTACATTTAGTCGAAACTTGGACCCAAAGTCCGTAATATAATTTTTTGGTTTGGTACGTCCACAGGACGTACCAAACCAAAAAAGTATATTACGGACTTTGGGTCCAAGTTTGGACTACCTCATAACAAAGTAATGATATGATCATTTACGTATTTGCCCCTCTTCATGGGAGTCTGCCCCCCTAGTTTCCTCCCCCCCCCCCCCACAAAAAAATTTCTGGCGCCGCCACTGGAGTCAACCTCAGTCTCCTGTGTAGTTGAAAGCATATAAATATTATTAAACGCCCGAAAATGAATGTCATATGGTGTCCTGAAAACAAAAATGTAGGATTGCTGGATTGTTTTTTTTAAAAGCATCTACCTAACTTAACGGGGAGCGCGATAGAGCATTGGGCTTGAAACCAAAACGTCAACGGTTCAACCCTCACCCGCGTTATCGGTTTTGTGCTCTTGGGCAAAACATTTAATCCCGATTTTCCAAGTAAGGTCACGGTGGGCTGTGTACTATGGTTTGTGTACTACACGTCAGTGGTAGGAGATGTGGAGATCGGACCCTTCTTGCAGAATCTCACGTCTGACGTCGTAACCATGGGACCCAGCTACGTTATGCGGGATTGTCATGGTAGCCCGAGTGGGCCGTCATGTTGTGAAGTTATCTCCATACTAAAACGTGGTGTCAGTGCGCATGCACAGCGCGTGTGGTTGGGGTGGCCCGTGTTTCCATCGTCCATTACTGCTGACTTACCAGTAGACACCATTATCTGTCCGGTGATCAATTTCTATTGTACTTACCCAATACTACAGTATTCGACCATCCTTTCAGCTTTGTACCATTACTATTGTCTTGTAGCACTACTCCATACTTCCTAACTATGTCTCGTCCTGTAACGACTCTGCCCTCGATTAGGTCTTTAGCAGTCAAAATCAGATCGCTCCATTCTTCTAAACCCATATTGGTCTTTACAATTTTACATTTCCTTGATCTTCTTCACATCAGGGTACATTAATATAAGAAACAGTCTGTTGATAGTACCGAAATGTGCTTATGTGCTAGTGCATAATGTGTTCATTTCATATGTGCACATTCCAGATGCGCCGATGTAAAAAAAGATTCTACAGGCACGGTAGACGACAGAAGTGGTTATTCGGAATGTGGGACTGGTGGTTCAGGGACTATGCTTATGTACAATGTGCCACAAAGTGCTCATATCACATGCTACACGGGGGCACATGCATGATGCATTGTGTGTCAGCAGTATGTGCCTGTGTGGTAGTGCACAGTGTTCGCACAAGACATGCAGCTCATAGGCGCATACGATAAAAAGGGATTCTCTTGGCATAGACAAACTACAGAACGAATTCCACAGAAAGTGGGACTAGTGGTTGATGGAATGTGCTTGTGTGCTATTGTACAACGTGTTACAATGTGTACGCACCGTATACTGCACGTGGGAAGATACTTGGTGTGCCAATATGTGTCTGTGGGCTAGTGCACAATGTACGCACAACACGTAGAGTACCTGCGCGCATGCTGCATATGCTGATGTGAGTTTGTGTGCTGGTGTACATTGTTCACACAACAGGTACATCACATACGCGCATACGATGAAAAGGGTCCGACCTACACATGTCCTGATACTAACACCGATGGAGTACTTGCCATCACCCGCTACTAACTCTGCTTATGGCAGGTTAGTAAATCAGAGTCTGACAGTTGCTCACGGCCTCCCTGTAGTCCTCTCCAGTCAGACACGATATGGTTCAGGCTTTTGAGAGCGTCGTTAAACCACAAGCATTCGAAACTAATGTAACAGCCCTATTCAATCAGTGCTATTCACAATCGTTATTAAAATTTTATATTTTTCCTTCAAAACATAGATAATGAACATCAATTGGTAGGAGCTCGTTTCAATGAAGGATCATAATCTATGTTTTTAGGCCAAAAAGACGAACATATTTAATTATTCAAGAATTTTTTGCTCGAGTCTCTAGTAGTGTGAGGTAGAGGTTAAGCACTGTGTGTCTTGTTGCTAGAAGGTTCAATTTCATTAGTCTAGACTGACTGTACGATCTGCGTCATTTTCACCTTTGTTTTGGTGGCACATTTTTGGTTGCATGAAGCGATTCTTTGATTTCTTCTGATCTAAAATGTCCCAAGGAGGGCGGAGAACAAGTCACGCAGCACGAGTTGCATCGTGCAGTTTATTTAAGACCACGGGTACTCCTTGACTCTAAAGAGTTGACTATAACCTTTGCCCGATTCCATTTATCAACATGTTTCGCATTCCTTGAAGCTGTTTTTTTTTTTTTTGTTGATCTGCCGAATGTATATGTACTCTGTTACAATGAGATGAAGGTTTTTAACTGTATGAATTCGCAAGGCTTCTTTTTCTGGAAAGGATTATAATAAGCCCTCGGATCATAAAAGTACATTTTAGAGGTAACCAGTCAATGTTTTCAATGTGCAGCCCCATGACTACACGACGAAATATCAATTGGTCTAACCCCAAATCGAATATGCACCCCTCCCATTCGTTCCATTCGATTAGAAGTTCCCCGGGGGGTTCAAAGGGTTAACTCTTTAGACGCAAATTGATGCCTTCCCCACAGTCAAATCATTTAACCCTTTACCAAACATGAAAAGCAGACGACACTTGCAAAACAAATTCTTGAATAACTCATTTTTTTCATTTTTTGTCTCAAAAACATCATAACCTTTGTTTTTGAGATAAAAAATTAAAAAATTATGAAACTTAATTGGAGATTTTTGAGAAAGGCGCTGGGCGGTTTTGGTCGTTACGTTGGGAAAATGGCTGAGGCAAATAAAATTCTTGCGGAATCATGTTTTCTTCGCTGTCCAGATAAGCAACAAAGATGTACGCACATTTCTAACGCAATAACCTTGTGGTTGTGGTCGTGCTGATCTCTTTTCAGCTCGATTGTTGAAACGTCAGCAAAAAGCGTCTTAACTCAATCTGTCGCCTCAAGATGGCGTCAAGTCAATCAACGCGTTAGGTAAATCCTCCCATCAGTGACGTTTATGTACTTCATTTTGTCAATAAAAACTAAAATGTGTATGTCATCAACGTATTCATTTTTCGCACACTTCAAAATATATTCTTTAATCCTTTACCCATCGTAACGGCCAAAACCGGCCAGCGCTATTCACAAATATCGCCAATTAATTTTCATTATTTTTTTCATTTTTTGTCTCAGAATCATAGGTTATGACCCCTCTTTGGAACGAGCTCGTCGAGCTCGTTCCAATGAGGGGTCATAACCTATGTTTTTGAGACAAAATTGAAAAAAGTAGTTATTCAAGAATTTTCTTGGCAAGTGTCGTCTGCTTTTCATGTTAGGTAAAGGGTGAAAAAGTGATCGGAGATTGCGAGGTGTCGGAATATTGAAAACTTTCGAGAATGTTTTGTTGTTATTGTTGGTCATTGTCTATTTATTGCAACAATTTCGCCACCTTCAAAGATGACGCCGGGTGAGACACCTTTTATAAAACAGAATAGAAATAGACAGAACGCGATGTGTGTTTGAATCGGTGGGTGTTTTAATTAACTCGTTGGCATGGCGTAATCATATTTGGTTC
This sequence comes from Pictodentalium vernedei, assembly GCA_031216915.1. Classification (NCBI taxonomy): domain Eukaryota; kingdom Metazoa; phylum Mollusca; class Scaphopoda; order Dentaliida; family Dentaliidae; genus Pictodentalium; species Pictodentalium vernedei. Next base: position 315,657,003 of record CM062297.1, read on the forward strand.
GAACCGAACGAAATATAACTACGCCATTCCAATGAGTTATGTAAAACACCCACCAATTCAACCACACATCGCGTTCCGAGTTTATTACACATCCCCTGCATTAAAATTCAGTTAAATAAACAAATATTAATTCCGATGTTTTAACCCAAAGGTGAGGAGTCCGTTTGTTTTGCTTGTAGCTGTACTGATCAAATTGATCGATAAAAAATCAAAACAACCTTTCGAGAACCAGTCTAAATTACATACGTTATCTTTTCTATTGGGCGTGTTTGTTGAAATTCGTATCGTTGTTTCTCTTCGATTGTTGCCCATTCACGTCTAACTATTTGGTGGCTATCACTGATAGTAAAAATAGAAGGGCAAATTTGGGCAGATTTGTAAAACAGTTGGGAGACACTGTTTTAAAAGAAGTTCGAAGCATATCAGGATGTCCGAAGATTTACCAAAATAAAGTTGACCAATTTATATAATGGGATCCGCAGACGAGACGGCCACGAGACTGGGTTAATGTTGTGGTTGGAAATGATTGCTTTTTAATATTATCTCATTTTTGGTTAACTAATTTTTTTGTGAACCAACTTTATTTTGCTTTGGATGTTTTCATTTTCACACGACGCGACAGACGATCGATAACTGTACAACGAAATTTAGAAACTTTTCAAAGCGTAACTGATGACTCGACGGGAAAGGAACTATTATTATAAAGGGTGCTGAGAAAAAGTTCCGGCTTGTACATCACCAGTTGAATACAGAAACATTTTTGTCACAGCGGCGTTTCCTTTAAATACAAGAGTTTATAGTTTAATGAATGTGTAATAATATAATTTATTGCACAACCACTCTTCAAAGAATTGGTATGACATCTCAAAAACAATAAAATATTAAGAATAGGAATCATTCAAAGGATATGAAAACTGGATATATACCGGTGCGACATGTGCGCGTGTATGTGTTGATATCGTAGGTTTATACTGTTAAAATATGATTTGTTACATCCCTAATATTTATGTCGGAGGAAAATGTTAGAAGAGTTTCCTTGTCAGTGGAGCCACCCATGTGTGGATGTCGGCGGAGCCAGCTCAGTGGGTGCGCTGTTTCCGACGACATTCACACTTGTATGGCCCCTCTGGGAAATGTTTAGTATCTCAGATATTATACCAGACGAGTTTATTTATTTTCTCTACTAATTGAAGACCAATCTAGGGATTTCGTTGTTAATGACCATACCAATCGGGAGGTCACTGACACTAGCCTGAAGAACCAGTGCCATTGATATCCACGCCAAAATGCCTTTATCGCCACGTTTTCGCGATATCACATGCCGCAATCAGCCGATCAGCTTTTATATGTGAACATTGCGCATTCCAGTAGTATAGAGATCGGTGAGTGGTCTTCCAAATGATAATCGTTGAGAAAATGCGTTTACTTACTCTTGGGCATGTCCAATTGGTTTTCTAAAATTACGGAATTATAACTCCATTTGCGCGCGTTTGTGATATCTGGTGTGTCGTGATGGACAATATATGCCCGCTGTCGCCACGGTTTATATCTGAGTTGTTGCACCATTGTCCAACTCGAAAAAAATGGGAACATGTAGCGGCGTGTACGGTTGCATTTATGTGCATTGCATGTTCATGTCCATCTCGGAAACCAACAGGGGGTATAGCCATTTCAGTTGTCAAAAGTTAGCTTTAATAATTTCATACTTTTCTTTCAGGTGTTGATGTTGATAGATATATTGTTTTAGTGTTGTATAGATGTGATTTGTAATAAAAGATAGTTATAGTAGTATTTAGTTTAGTTTCTCTGTCGGATTGTAGTGGCGTGTCCCCTGTCTTCGCGCGGGTCATTTTGGGTGTTTTGTTTTGTTTACGTTTTCGACCGCTTTCTCAAAGTTTAAGTTTCTCTTTGTAATTTTGGTTATGGTTGCTATGGATGGTAAGTGTTTCTTGACGCGGGAGGTTCAGACAAGCAGCGTAGAGACGGCTAGTATAGGTGTACAGGTGGGGCAGTGGTCGAGGCCAGCACAGGGGGGGGGGGGGGCTAGTGAGTTATCAACAGACGGCCAGCGGTCGGTGGTGTGTAAGCACTGTGATATGGTGTATGCGGATGGGTGTGAGCTGGGGAGTTGTGGATGTGCGCTATCTGCGTAGAGTTAATGCAGCTGTTAGAGGCCTATGTAAAGTTGGAGGAAGAGGTGCAGGAGGTGAGAGGAAAGCAGGAAAGTCTGGTGTTACCCTAGTTATGGTGGCATTCGATGGGGAGGGGGGGGGGCGGGTGGAAGGTGGTGGGTAGTAGGAAGCTGACTTTTGACGTGAATAGTGGGTCTTTTGGGAATAGGAAGGTGCGTCGGGTTGAGGGTAGGGGAGAAGTAGAGGCTAGAGTGTCAAATCCCCAGGCTAGTAGTGTGAGTCGGGGGACCAAAAGGCGTGTTCGTTTAGAATCGGATAGCGAGGGAGATAGCGATGACCATGTGGCGTCTGTCAGGACAGGAGCCAGAGGGAAGGTTAGGAAGGTGGTAAACGAGGACAGGGAGGCTTATAGTGGGAGTTGGCAAAAAGTGAAGTGCAGTGTCCAAAATAGATTCAGTGTGTTAGGCAATTTCGAGAATTCCGAGGAGCAGGTGGGGCCTGAAGAGGTGGAGGTAGGCTTGGGGGTTAGTGTGGCGGAGTGTAAGACTGCGAGCCGGTCCAGGGGAACAGAGGTGTTAACGGGGGTAGTAGGACAGGGAAGAGGCAGTTGGTGGTTGCAGGGAGTAGTATAGTGCGGGGGTTAGATAGGGTGGTTTGTGGGCCCGACAGTGTCAACAGGACCAATTTGTGCTTTCCGGGGGCTAGGGTGGAGGACCTAAGGGACAGAGTGGGTGGATTAGTAAAGGGGTCAGGCCCAGACCCAGTGGTTGTTGTACACGTGGGGACCAACAACATCAGGGAAAGAAAATCAGTTCAGCTTATTGAGACTTACAAGGACTTAATAACTCAACGGAATACCAAGAATGCACAGGTAGTGGTTTCGGGGCTTCTCCCAGTACTAGGTGGTGGGGGCGAGCGTAATTCGTGGATCATTGGAGCCAATGAGGAATTGGGGGAGTATTGTAAGGAACTTGGGATACCCTTTATAGACAATTGGGGATCATTTTGGGGCAGAAAGGACCTATATGGAAGGGTTGGTCTCCGAGGGGTACAGAGGTTTTAGGAAGAAATATGTTGCAAGTTGTGGAGCCTTTTTTGGTATAGGGAGGGGAGTGGGGGACAGAGAAGGGGGGAATGAACACAGGCAATGTGTTACGAACCATAGTTGTAAAATATGGGATAAGGGGGGTAAGGAAAAGGGACCAAAAATCCACTTGAATAGGCATAGCGTCCCAAGGAAAGCACAGGTACACAAAATAGGATATACAAACATATCGGGACTAGATAATAATGGGACCAGTAGGCGGAAGCCAATGAATCTTGATACCCTGAAAGTGGGGTATGGCAACATCCAGGGTCTCCATCGGAAAGGAATCAGGAAAACCTATCGAACTTCGTGTGCAGTGAAATTAAAACGGTGGAGGTGCGAAATGTGATCTCAAAATTAAGAGATGAAAAAGCGGGAGGAGTGGATGAAATTCCAAACGAGTTTATCAAAAAAGGGGGAGAGGAACTCGTGGAAAGCCTAACTGCCCTATTCAACCTAGCCATAGAAAATCAAGAGGTCCCGAAGGAGTGGAAGAGAAAGCAAAGTGACATTTATTCACAAAAAGGGGGAAAAAAACGTTTTGGATAACTATCGAGGGATCTCTGTCGGTAGCAACATTGGAAAAGTTTTCTGCAAAGTCCTGTATGGGAGACTAGAGGAGGTGATTGAAGAGAAGGGTTTTTGGGAGAAATCCAGAATGGCTTCAGGAAGGGAAGGCGAGTTACTGACCATCTTTTCACGCTATCCCAAATGATAGAATCCGCGAAAGCAAAAAAGAAAAAACTGTTTATGGCCTTTTTGGATGTCAAAAAGGCATACGATAGAGAATGGAGGGAGGGTATGTGACGCAAGCTGAGGGTCGGGGCTTAGGAGGCGAGTTTGTTGGAATTATGAAAGCATTATATAAAGACGTACAGAGTGAACTTAGCCTGGGAAACATTACAACAAAGCGTGTACCTATGAAGATAGGCCTAAAGCAGGGGTGTATCCTTTCGCCAATCCTGTTTGCATTGTATATCAAAGATTTAGGAGATGAACTCCTGCATAGCGAGGAGGGGGTAGCAGTTGGGGACTTGAAGATCCCAGGGCTATTTTTTGCAGACGATATGGTGCTAGTGTCAGAAAGCGAAGAGGGGCTAACTAAAATGCTGGGAATTGTTGGGAAATATGGGAGCAAATGCAGACTCGAACTTAATGAAAGCAAGAGCAAAGTTATACCTGTGGGCCGCAAAATGGACCCTACTCGCAGGTGGAGAGTGGGTGAGTTCTGCATTCCGGAAGGTAACAGCAAACCTCCTCAGTGTAGGGGAGACAGGTGATTACGAGTATTTGGGGGTAAATATAAACATTACAGGAAGAGGCATCTACCGAAACCACACAAATAAATTGATTCTGAAGGGGAAGCGAATCATTAACCAAATGAAATTTGTAGGGAGAAACAGTTTCAATAAGGTTTTCGTGGGGAAAACCATTTGGGAAATGGAGACAGGTGATTACGAGTATTTGGGGGTAAATATAAACATTACAGGAAGAGGCATCTACCGAAACCACACAAATAAATTGATTCTGAAGGGGAAGCGAATCCTTAACCAAATGAAATTTATAGGGAAAAACAGTTTCAATAAGGTTTTCGTGGGGAAAACCATTTGGGAAATGGTGGGTCTGCCAAGTATCACATAAGGTACGGAAGTGGTACCCCTAAACCAGACGGCCGTAAAGAGCTTGGAAATCCTGCAGAACGATGCAGGCCGATGGATAACGGGGTCGAGTAATGCCGCAGCGCTAGAAGCAATCAGGGGAGAGCTTGGGTGGATGAGGATCAAGGACAGGATAGACCTGTTGAAACTCAGTTGTCTTAATTATTTGGTAAATCTCTCAGACAGCCGATGGTGTAAAGTAATGTTCCTGAGAATTTTCAATATAAAGACGGGGTGGATGGTCCAAGTGATGGAGCTAGTAGAGAACTACTCACTGGAGATCTCGGACCTGGACGTTGGGGCCAACCAGAGTAAAAAAATCGTCAGAGAAAGGGTCATGGAGGATTGTAACCGTAATTAGCGAGAGGGGTCAAATCAAAGAGGTCTTTGGGTGGTCTGCGTGATAAAGAGAAGCCAGGCTTTGAAGAGTACCTTGATGGCACCTTTGGGGGGGGGGCACTGCTGTTCAAGATGAGGTCGCGATCCCTGGAGCTGAAGGGAAAAATTGGGAAGGACAGTGAAAGGGAGTGCCAGATGTGTAATTTGGGCATGGTGGAGACCCTGGAACACTTTCTTCTAGAATGCCCAAAGTACCAGTCTAAAAGAATAAGATTCACTGGGAGTATAATGGGGAAGTGGGTTGCTAGAATGAAGGACATGTGGTTAGGGGGAGACTCAAAGGAGAGGGTTAATATGCTAATCGGAGAGATTGGGAAGAATGGGGCAAGGGATGTCATCAAGCAGTTCGTCTACGAGTGTTTGGGAGGAGAGGAGAAGCATGGGAATAGGGAGGCAGTTGGGAGTACAGGGGTAACCAAGGCCTTCTCGTCCGAGAACCGCGACAAATCAGCGGCTGGCCAAAGTGTTATTATTATTATGTAGTTCTTTGGGAGGGGGAGGCATTCGTGAGTTAACGGCACCGAAAGAGTCGAGCATACCCTGTATTGTGCCTTGGTTCATAAAGGTTGCATTTTATCAGTCTTGATTTGTTGCCAGAGGAAGGTGACTTTATCCCGGTTTTCGCGACATATTTCCGGTTTCGTGAAACAGCTCTGTCGGAAGAAGATTGATTTGCCCGATCTTAATTTCTGCAGGGAAAAGATTTATTTGCCGGATCTTAATTTCTCAGGATCTATTTTCGGTTTCATTTTTGACACAAACATTTGTACTACATCCTACTTGGAATTCTTAATGTTGTATTCAGCATTTGAAAAATGTATCTCGGTAGGGGATTAGCTTGGCTAAATGAAGTGAGTGATGAAACATTTTTCTATATTGCCAACATAGAAATATCCCCTCACGCCTGGGATCATTTTATTATACTTCTTCACGCCAGCTGGAGCACATTTAGTAGCTTTAACAGGGGCGGCGGAACGATTTTTAAAGTGTGGGAGGGGGGGGCTGGATCCGACGATGGATGGTCGTCGGTATGACGGGCCGACCATGGTTCGGCCCATGGTAGGAAAATTTTAAATTCCAGGGTCCCAACCCCCCCCCCCCCCTCCCATTTCCTTTCCTTGCATCTGAGCGGATGAGTTTGAGATTTTTTGGATGTATTTGAAAGATTTCACACTTTGAGAGCCGCTAAAAAAACGTCGGTAAATCATACAGGTGAGGTATATTTATCAGCTTTGGTCGAAACGACCAAAGCTGATAAACAGACCTCATCTGTATGCTTTACCAGACTTTTAACAGCAATTATATTGTCTATCGATTGTCTTGAGGTGGATTTGGTACTTGTATGTCTGTAGGATTACGATCAATTTCAGTTGACCGATTTTTTAACAGACTGCATGCATTTATTTTAGCGTTTGCTGCCACTTAATGCAAAAAATGATCCGAAATCCATCGAAACTGAAACAGTACGAGAGAAACCTAGCTGGCAAAAATATGAAGGAGGCTCTGGATCCGTCCTTTGTTCCACCAGTATTGGTTGTGTTAAAATATATGCATACAAAAAACATGCCCCCCCCCCCCCCCCCCCCCCCCGGTTTCGCGGTCCCTGCTGGGGCAGTATTAGATACCGATAACAGATTATGTCCACCGAGATTATTTTTGTAACTGTTTACTGGAAATTGTCAGTGCGCAAATGTTATTTAGAGGGCGGTTCTGGAGAATTTTTTCGGACAGATGACAGATAAATCACGATTTTTGTCTGCAAAAAGTGTGGGGGAGGGGGCTACATCCCTCATCCCCCCCCCTGTTCCTCCGGGCCTCTTTAAGGCATGAATGTCGAAGACGTGAAGGAGTAACTACAAAAATGACCCCCATATTATGAAGGCGACGCACACAAACCATTATTGGTGATTTTGGTGGTCAGTGGTATGTAAGGTCGATATTTCTGATATTATCGTTTAACAGAAAGCGTACGAGTGAAAGATCAGGAGTTTGCTTGTCCGCAGTACTGGCGAAAGGTTGTGACTATATATAAAAGCCTATAACATAAATTTTAGCTTTACACATCAACCGTGGTGAACACGCCAGCAATGGGATTTCAGTAGTTAAAATTTACACCTACAGTGGAACTACATCCAAGATGACATTTGGTGTGACCTCGCCTTGAATTCAAACTTGTCTAAATTTATCATTCGTCGCCTCGGGAAGAGTGAAATGAAACCGGTAATTATTTATTACGTTTTTAAATAGGTTTACCTCATAAGACACCAAATATTAACAAACATACGTTGTCCCATGTTAATAAAGCATCCATAACTCGAAACAGTATGTCATTATGTTATTAAAATGAAAAAAGCCCCGTAATTTGCGCGTTTCGTTTTCTATTTCTAAATAAAAATGCCAGAGGAAGTACAACCCGCCGTTGCTCATGTAAACAAGAACAGATTCGCACTTGTGAATACTGATTTCTTCAATATTTAAACTCTCATTAATCTGACGATCATGGTATAAATAAAATATACCCAAAGTAGCTTGGTGTACCAAATGTTTACCACTCGTGATGAAGTGGTGTTAACCGCGCGCCAAAGGCTCGCGGTTAACAGCACTTCACCACTCGTGGTGAACATTTTGGTACACCAAACTACTATGAGTATATTCTCTACGTAACATTGTTTATGCTGATTGTTTGTACGCCGGGGGTGATGTCTTGATCATACAACCATGGATGATTCTCTTCAGAAGGTTTGTTTAGTTTGGGTTTTGACATATCCTGAAGAGACCTGCGTCTTTGCAAGTGAGGCCTCCTTCTGGTGAGTTGATGTCCGTTAAGGCCTGCACAAAAAATGAGGGTGTCAGGCCAGGGTATCCTTGTGAGGCCCGGATAAAAGTTCGAGCATGATGGTATAGGTATAGCACCTGGTCGCAGGGACTAACACAGGCGACGATGTGGCAATGGACTGCTGTTGCAAACAAGTAGGCACATCAGATATGTACGATCTCGTGTCAGTGCACATGCTGCATTGAAACGATGTATGTCGGAGGCACTTGTACTGACAGTTAGCTATGGGTATTGCGAATTCATGATATCGTGATATCGTGCCAGAATGCGCCATGTAAGAGTTTTATGACCATATTAGCTGGTCTGTTGCCAGATTACTATTTGTCACGCAATAGGGGGTTAATACCTTCCGGGCGTGGGATATCAACGTTTTCGCTAGAGGCGCCGTTGACACCCTGTACTGCCGAACGTATATTTCGCCAACCTTTCAACAACATATCTGTTTGGGATAGTTCGTGTTCCTGAAGGAGTCGATAACTTGGATAATTAACCCTTTGACCCCTAGTGGCTGTTTTCTGGACAGCGAGACCAGCTTCACACAATTGCCTGTAACAAATATCCTGGCTTTCAACACCTACAGCCATTTGATAAGATACAGCTTTTGTTCACAGATTCGGATCCAGATGTGATATCTGCTCTTGGTGTATATTTTACAGACATCATCCTCGGGCGAAAGACTTTACGGCAACTCGTTAAAGCCACACATTTTCTGTTTAGGTACCGTTATTTCAAGCAGTGGAACCCCTCCCCCGCCCTCCATCTCTGATGATGAGAAATTCACACAACATTACGAAACACCAGCAATAATGTACATAGTATTACCATGTCTTCACTTGGGCCTTTGATGTCATCAACCATTTAAAATTTTTGGTTATATTCGTGGTATATATATATTCTGTTTTCAACGAGCTGTTCGTGTATATGTGTATATATATACGAGTGTGTGTGTGTGTGTGTGCACATGATTATATATATTATATAAACACAAGAAAATGGGAGAAGCGTGTGGATGAAATATAAAAAAATGAGGGTGGCTCGGGAGACGGAGGGTAGCATAATGAATATATTTCTTGATCATAATAAATATGTTTTGTTTATTATGTTGCTTTCTGTCATTTGAACTATTTTCGTTTTTCTGTATATAACTTATAGCATTGTATAGTTACTTGCAGGGATACGGTGTCTGTGGGTGGGTGGTTTGGGGTGGGGTGGGCTTGGGTGGCTAGGAAACTATTTTTGTTTGATTTATTTACATGAAAATATTTGTATTATTCCTAGGTTAGATGTTAGATGAGTAGTATTTTGTATTATCACATATTTACACAGCATCTGTGCCATACCATATCATGTATATTGGTAGTACAATAGAGTATTCTTCTTCATTCCTACCTGTTTGGACAAGCGGGCTACCGTTATCGGCAAGCACAATGGACCACTTAGCGTATTGGCAGCGTCCTTGTTTATGGTGAGTTGGGTTGTTCAGTAGAGCTCAAACGGTTAAAGAGTTTTCTTATTCGATTAATCACATGGATTAACCTTGGGTAACCGATTAATCACTTGCTCTTATAGATAGCTGAATAACTGCGTTCCGTTGATGATTTACAACATTAACCCTTTGCCCAACATAAAGGACAAAACTGACCAGCTCTATATACAAGAATCCCCATTCAAATTTTATTATGTTTTCAAATTTTGTCTTACATAACTTACATGTCTTACATAGCTTATTACCCCTCATTGGAAAGAGCTCGTTGAGCGCGTTCCAATGAGGGATCATAAGCTATATTTCCGAGACAAAATTTGAACATTTTTAGTAATTCAAGAATTTATTTTGCAAGTGTCGTCTGCTGCACGCACTGGCTAATGGGTTACGATTGACCAGTTCCAGCTACTGATACAGTACAATGATCATGCAAGTGAACAAGTATGTCAGCACTTAACTTGCATGCTTTACTCTGTCTTATATAATTGATGTGAGCCAGTTTGTTTCTTTGTTAACCCAGAAAATACAGTAGTTCAAAAGTAACAGTTATTCGATCAATTACTTTTTTGATCGCTCAAGACTTTGATCATTGCTTAATCGATTAATCGGTTAACCGTTTCAGCTCTATTGTTCAGGACTGTGTGGCACAGCCAGTAGTCAAGCTCAAGACGCGTGGTTATGATATTGGACATTCCTAATTTCCTCCCTTTTGGGTGGCTGCAAACTAATTCAGATGACTTTTGTTGAGTTGGTCCTGGTCGGTCTGCATGGCTGTTGCATTGGACGGGAGACTTCCTAAGGGGATATGTTCCTGGCCCGCGGCGAGTGGATTATTGTCGCTAAGTGGTCAGAGTTGTGGGACCACGACAAACTTTTAACCGTGATCTCCTTGTATCGTTTATTGTTAATTAGTTATATATCTATTTTAAAATAGTGATTAATTACACCCATTCGCATTAGATATTGTTATATAGGTGACCGCATAGTCGAAAGGCTTAATATTGTTGAAGAAGAGTCCATACTGATTTTCGGTTCCACTCTCTGTGTAGCAGAAGTACTGAGATCATCGAACCACATAGAAGCCGACGATTGGATATTTTCCAGGGCCGTTTGCTATTATTTACTGTATGTGGAGAGTGTATTATCACTAAATCACCCGCAGAGTGGAGATTCCACCCAAGCAATAATTGCAAATTTGTTGTAAAGCATAACCAGCATAACCAGCACCAGCAAAGTTTCAGCCATTGGACCTCCGGGTTAAACCCGGAGGTCCATTGGCTGAAACATTGCTTGTGTTTTTTGTCGATATGTACAAAATTTGAAAGTTATAGCTTGGGTGATAACTCCACTCCACGGGTGATTTAGTTACAATCCACTCTCCACGTACTGTATACGTGCCTGCCTGCAACAATGCCGATATTATCGACCCCACAAACGCCCAACTCACTGTTTTAGTCTGCCATCAACCCTTTGAACTCTAGCGGCCATTTTTCTGGCCAGCAACATGATACGCCATAACGTCAATAAATAGGATGGCTGTTCAGTAAATGTGTGGGGTAGACCAATCAATATTTTCAACGCGCCGCCCCGAGGCTGCGCGTTGAAAATATTGATTGGTCTACCCCAAATAATGAATATGGACTCTTCTAATTGCTGCCATTGAACTGGCGTGGAAGATACCACCAGAGTTCAATGGGTTAAGCAGATGATCTGATGTTAGGAGACATACCTGTCGGAAAGGTCTTAAATGATACAGATTCAAGTGTGTTTTGAAGAAGGTTTATTGAGTAATAGTCGGTCTCCCCTTCCACACAGGCACACACACACACACACACACACACACACACACACACACACACACACACACACACAGTCTTGTTTTCCCTACATACCGAGGTACCCCATTGTCTGTCCTTTGTGTGGACTAACGGTTTCAACCTCGTTTTGCCGGTACAGTTCTGGGAAAACAACCGAGGTAAAGGGTTTCTTTTGTCTTTTGTACCTCGGTAAGGCGAAACACGCAAACTCTTTTGTCTAGTTACCTCGTCAAGTTGGTAAGACAAACGCACACACACACACACACACACACACACACACAACACACACACACACACACACACACACACTTACGTACAGTTCTCAAGCCTCCAGTTGATAAAGTTGTCAGGAATTCAAAGTTGTTATGATCTGGTTTCAGTCTTAAATAAACCACAGACTATGTTTTAGATTCAATCGTCTCCGCAAATCAACTAAAATATTCCAGACGATTGAATCAAAAAAAAATATAAGCATTCATTTTCTTTGAATCAACACAGGAAATTCTTCTCAATCGAGACGTGATTTGACTTAATCTTTAATGACATTATCATTCTAAATGAAGACTCACCACAGCTGAAGTTTTATGATTCCGCGACGTAGTTCCACGAATTGTGATAATATCGTGATGATTTCAAGGCGAATTAAGTATTTTTTTATTGGAATATCAATAACAGGGGCACGAATTGATATCTGCATATCTTTGTGAGTACATGACGCCACATTATTTCAACGGTAGATTGCGCGCAGTCTATACGAAAAGTGGGTAAACAGTCCATAACAGCGTCGGATTCCATACCGAATTAAACCTGGTGGTAGAGCGCTTGCCATACTATTGAAAACTACACTAGACAAATATTTATTATTTGGAATAACACTTTCTTGTGTATAGTAGACCCAAGTGAACAAAGAAATCTGCTCTCAGTTTCTTCTTTGGCCACATTATCGAGAGTCCCATTTTAAGAGTGTTTCATACAGGGAAAAACGCAAAACAATCATGTCTTCGTGATTGCAGTCTTCTTTGGTGTCGTAGATTCCAGTTTGTTCTAAACAGGTTTTGACGCATGCATTTTGGGGGATTATTGTAGGAGGGAGCAATTCACATCTTCGCCCGAACTTTTCAATTTTTGCAACGGATGGCCAAAATCTGTTTTGTAGTATTATTCGGTGATGTAATTTATTCGTGCAAAAAACGCCATCGCTTCCGTCCAACTATTACTGATAATTACGTGTCCTGTAACCTTTGGAGAAAAGACCATATAACGTCTTCTTGGTCATGCCCGGTTTGTACATTTTCATTGGAGGAAGATATGCACCCTGAATTTGTTCCCTGTCCATGTCCTTTGACAGTCGAGCACATTCTGTACTAACTTTGATGATATCAGGTGCCGACATTACGTTTCGTCACAGAGAGAATTTTTGCAAGAGACACATCACTTCCTCATCTTCCTTTAACCTTTCAACACTGGTAGTATCTTCCATGTCAGTTCAATGGCAGCAATTGGAAGAGTCTATATTCATCATGTGGGGGAAGACCAATCAAGATTCTCAACGTGCAGCTATCGGACTGCACGTTCAGAATATTGATTGGTCTACACTACATATTCAATAAGCAGCCATCCTACTTAATGAAATGATGACGTATGATCTTCCTGGACCAGAAAAGTGGCCGCTCGTGTTGACGAAATCAATCTTTTTAAGTAATTTTAGTTGTGTTTATTATCTTCAAATGTTTCCCTCACAAATGCTGATTTACATAATATTCACTGAACAATTTCCATCATTACTCACTGTTGAACTCGTTTTTTTTTTACTGTCATAATAGTGTACATTTTCCATCATCCTACTGAGCCTAACCGTTTTATCCACGATGAAGCCGTAGATGCTGATGTAGTGTTAAGCCGTAATGGAAAAATAAATAAAGCATGCAAATAAATATTTCACACGGAACAACCCACCACTTCGGGAACCCTGTGTTCGGTTAAAACACTAACTATAAGAGTATCTTATTTTAACCCTCGAGTCGCCATATATACACAAACCGCCATTTTGACATCTCTCTGAAAACGTTGTCCCGGATGTATTCTTCCTTCATAACTCGTCTGGTGGGATGCATTTATCTTGAAAGTGTTTACTTCATTGTTGGCAGCCTGTACAGGCAGCCATCAATAATGCAGAAACACTGTTAAATCATATGCGGTTGTGTATTTTTATATACGGTACTTATGATCTAAGAACTTCAGGGTTAAGCTTTGACACACAGCCATTTTTCTATTTCAAAACACTCAGAGAAATCAGTGCAAAATTTGGTTCCAAGTCGAACCAAAACCCATCAAAGAATCAAAACAAATGAGTTTTCATGTTATCTAGAACCAGGCAATTTGTATGAAACATCGCCGTTGTCGCGCAACTTAACCTTTTACCAAGCGAATCGGACGCATCCTCCAGTGTAATTTACAAATTTAGCAGTTGCAAAAAAATATATATTTTTCAAACACTTTCAACAAAACTATATCACGTGACTCCTCATTGGAACGAGCTCGATGTATTTGAAATGCAAGTCATTTTCCCGATACGTCGCTCCAATATGTCGCACAGACGCGCACTATGTTTGCCCGACGAAAAACATCTGATATGCGTGTGTGGCTCAAGTCACGTACTTAACAGACATACCACAATATTGTGTAATAATACCACTCGAAACGTACAATTGATCACGGAATTTGGTAGGAAAAAACTCCTTTCATTTGCCTATTTGTCAAGTATTGTCAACAGAGTGTTACTGGTACTTTGATTTGACACAACTACGTATAATTCAGACTGGATCAAAGTGTATTAACCCTTTACCTAACATAAAAAGCAGACGACACTTGAAAAATAAATTCTTGAACAACTAATTTTTTTCAGTTTTTGTCTCAAAAACATAGGTTATGACCCCTCATTGGAACGAGCTCGACGAGCTCGTTCGAATAGGGGTCATAACCAATGTTTTTGAGACAAAAAATGAAAAAATAATGAAAATTAATTGGCGATTTTTGTGAACAGCGCTTGCCGGTTTTTTGCCGTTACGATAGGTAAAGGGTTAATGTTATGTAAATTTGCAAAATAGAGAGTTTATCCAATTGCCATATTTGTTTGTCACGGGAATTTCAAAACCTACAACTGGCACAGATTTGTATCCAGAAACGTAAAAAAAATGATGATGGCCGATATGAAAATTCACAAAATAGACGAACTTTGGGGTAAAGTGTCACTAAAGCAGATAACTTATTTCATCCCTTAAGTGCAATAAGGTGTCATCTGCAATGCCAAAGCGTTGCCGATGGCGCCTTGTTGTACAAAAGGGGCGATATGATGGTACTGATGTCGTGTGTGGCCGTTTAGTGGTGCATAAAAATGAATACAAAACTGATATTACACTTTCTCGTCTGAGATAAGTCTTCGGGAGAGGGGGCGTTATGCTTACTCAAAGCTTATCGAGCCAGCTATACATGGAACACTGAAAACGTTGTCTCCCTGGCTGCAAGATAAATGTTAAAGAATGGACATTGCTGGCGTGTTAAACGGATGATAAAACGGTGAGGTGGAAGAGGTTGCAACACACTTTGATGAAACGTACAGGTTGGAAGAGAAAACTGACTGTTGAAATGTGATGTTGCTGTGGGAACTGACGAATTATGTATAATGTGTGCAATGCCACATTCTGCCTATCCGCTCGAGGACCCGTCTGAATTTTGGATGACCCGCAAGACTTAAACGACACGCATCTAGGAACGACGATACCGAAATATGGAAGACTACTTCGGTTATACTCTTTTTTGAAGTAATGGTACTGGGAACCCTGGGAGTATGAATATGGCACTGATCCAGGTTCTTAGTGCACCTGTGTCTGAGGAATATACCGATATATCGTTGAGCCGGTTCTAATGATATACATATTTGTATGGTTTTATCGTGATATTTGTAAGACATTTTAGATTGTGGTAGACTTATTTTGGTAACTTTTCTGGACGTTTTTGGCTTTATGTTAGTTAAAGGGTTAACCGACACGGCAAGTTTAGTCCCGTGGTGTATCCTGCACAACGTTTATCGAATGGGTCGAAATTGTTTTAGAACAATAATTTAATCATTTGAACCCGGGCGGCCACTATTCCCAGAAGCATGATACGTCATAATTCCTTTAAGTGGGATGGCTGCTGAGTGAATGTGCAGAGAGACCATTAATATTTTCAACGTGCAGCCGTGGGGCTGTACGTTGAAAATATTAATTGGTCTACCCCCCACATAATGAATGTGGACTCTTCCAATTGCTGCCTTTGAGCTGACATAGAAGATGCCACCAGGGTCCAGAAGATTAATACGAAGGCGACCTCCAATACAAGCGATATGAAGTTTTACAATTTTAAAACAAAGGATAACTTGCGATATCAATGTCTCGCTCTTGTCAGTGGAGACCGTGACAATCGCTTCATCAAACAAGATTATACATTGGGCTGAAACCTTTGTTGAACAATTAGTTTAAAGATTATAAGGAAGACAAAGACAGTAAAGTGAAATTCATTACAGTAACTAATAAAGGGGAAATCTAATGACGCCAATGTAGCCATAGCAACGGTCTGCATCATTCACTGATTCTAAAAAACGAATGTGCTATTCTTATTCTCTCTTCGTCTTTCCCAGAAAAAAACATTTTGGGCCTAAATAAATCCATTCACTACAAAGCAACTTCTTCTCACCTCTTCCAGTGGCAATCCAGTTACCATTTCTGATTGTCATGCCCACCTTTGTCCCAGGTGCACTGGTTTTTCATTGCAAGTGTCAAGTCGGGGAGCCGAGAAGATTTTGGAATGAAATCGGGTAACAGAGCGCTTTGAATGTAAAGAATATTTTCGTGGTTAGATCCAAGCAAGCAAATCTCCCAAATCAACACACGCAACAAGCACATTACTGACTTAGTTTTTTTCATGAAGTATATCTTTTGCCCTTTATTAGACGAGCTCGACCAGTCCACGTTTTAATGAGAGATCTTAAGCTCTCTATCTATCTGGAAGAAAAATGTATATTGTGAGTCAAGATGATTTGTTTTTATTCGTACTGTTGTTTTTAAAGTGCGCTAGGATTTAATTGTAGAATTTGTTGTAAACATGTGATGAGGATGTAACTCTTCAGATTAGAAAAGATTTATTAGGCATCTTTAGGAAGACTCTTCCAGTATATTTAACCCTTTTCCTAACATGAAAAGCAGACGACACTTGCAAAGAAAATTTTGAATAACTAATTTTTATCTTTTTTTGTCTCAATAACATAGGTTATGACCCCTCGTTGGAACGAGCTCGATGAGCTCGTTCCAACGAGGGGTCATAACCTATGTTTTTGAGACAAAAAATGAAAAAATAATGAAAATTAATTGGAGATTTTTGAGAATAGCGCTGGCCGGTTTTGGCCGTTACTTTGAGTATAGGGTTAAGATGATGTACTTGCATTTCTCATTACTCTGTCGTTTGTTCCTTCCGGCTTAATGCATTCTCTTTTCTTCCGTACCTTACCTTTGCTTCAAACGTATCACTGACCTCACACCCAGATAAGATTGTCGAGACTTTTATAATGTTGATTTGCTACCCACATTTAGGTACATATACCAATATGATAGCTCCAGGAATGGGATGCAGTGCCATAGAATATGGTTGCATTTTGTCAACGGTTTTTTTCCAAATATGGTAATAAAAACAATTCAAGAGTACGAATTAAACTCGTTGACCACATCAAGAGCTGTAGCTAAGTTTTAACCCTTGACCCAACCTATCCGCCAAACCGTCCAGCGCTATTCACAAAAATCATCAATTTTTTTTTTTTTATTATCTTTTTATATTTTGTGTCAAAAACATAGCTTCTGACCCCTTATTGGAACGAGGTCGTTGGGCTCATTCCAGTGATGGGTCATAAGCTA
Source organism: Pictodentalium vernedei (assembly GCA_031216915.1). Classification (NCBI taxonomy): domain Eukaryota; kingdom Metazoa; phylum Mollusca; class Scaphopoda; order Dentaliida; family Dentaliidae; genus Pictodentalium; species Pictodentalium vernedei. Next base: position 315,674,360 of record CM062297.1, read on the forward strand.
TGTTTTTAACACAAAAAAATGAAAACAAATTAGTTATTCAAGAATTTTGTTTGCAAGTGTCGTTCGCCTTTCGTGTTATGCAAAGGAAAAAAATAGATTATGATTTCATCTTCACACCCACATGGATGTTTCGTGAGATACGTTGATGTAACCAAGGAGACGTATTAGGAGTGGTGTATCTCAATATGCAGGAATGGGATAAAATTCTTATTGCATATGAGTCAGGGGGTTGGGGGTTCAAATCATTCCTATCGTTTGAAACTTTGGTGTGCGCTTTGAAAGTCTCGGAATGAACTATTGCTAAATTGACAGACACAAATCGAAAATAGGATCATAAGGTTCTGTGGAATTCATTGATTATTGTTTATTTATTGGACGGAATATTAATATGATTGAAGATACCACATATATCATCGAACTTCAAATTACAGGAGCAATGGAATTCTGCGCACCGATGCCCTTCGGTCAACGAAACTGTTCAATTAATTTTAAGCAGTGACAGCCATTGCCATATTTTACCCAATAAATGCTCATATATCATCTTAGTGCGTTTATAGTTTTAGATAATCCTATTTCTTTGCTTAAAGTTTTACCCTTTCAGTCCAGTGCTTTTTAACCCTTTAAACACTGGTGGTATATTCCATGCCAGTTCAATGGCAGAAATTAGAAGAGTCCATGTTCAATATTTGGGGTAGGCCAATCAATAATAGGCTGCACGTTGAAAATATTGATTGGTCTACCCAACACATTTACTGAACAGCCATCCTATTTAATGACGTTATGACGTATCATCTTCCTGGCTGCTAGGATTCAAAGGGTTAAAGACATAGTCCTATAATATTAGTGTCAAAGAGTTAAGATGTGTCCCGAAAATATGTCTTTGTTTAAACGTCTTGGGATAAATGTAGTATATTCTCCCGTTTTCAACAAATAACTAAGAAAAATATCCAATATTGTGAAGTTAGAAATAGTGGAGGTTTAATGGTTTAGTTCATTCAGAATAAAACCATTTGTCTCAAAGATGCGTGGCGATAATTAGCAAACAATGCACTCTCTAAATGATGTTGTTTAGCGTTCAACATACGCTAATTAAAGTCATTAATCCAGATAAGTTATAAAGTGTTGCAGTTATCGTATATTTTAAAGCCCAAAATAACCGATTTGTTTAGTATTGCATCGCTCACATCGAAGGAACACCCAGTACTGCATAGTTCTCTGTAAATAAATATAATCCCACAACTTCCACTTGAATCACCCGTAGACATTTACATGAAGCGAATAGATCACTCATCCAGCATGCATGACCAGGGGTCAATACTATAAAACGTTTCGAATTGTATTTTCTAGAATTGTATTTTCTAGTTATGACTTTAAATGGGTTAAAATGAGCCACTACATTTTTCAAAGATCTGGCAATTTGCCAGTTAGCAAATTGCCATATCTTTAAAAGAATGCTAATGTTTCATTTTAGACAGTTATATTAATAGGTAGAAAATATAAATCTAGAAAATACAATTGTAAATGTTTTATAGCATTGCAACCCGGACACCACTGTTGGACTTCTATGCTAGAGGTCCCGAGTTCGATCCCCGTCCGGGACGACCCGCGTTGTGTCCTTTGGCAAGACACTTTATCCCGTCTGCCTACATGGGGGCACCGTGTACTAAGGCGTACTGCACGTCGGTGGTGCACTGGTCTTCAACCGCTGTAACCCTGCTTGAGTGGAGCTTGAACAGAGTTAGAATGTTCAGGAACTCACAGTTGCTCGTCGATGCTCGGTGGTTCTCTCCGGGTACTCCGGCTTCCTCCACACATAAAACTGTCACGGTCACGATTAGCTATTGTGACCTTAAAACACCAATAAATAAATTGCATATCATTACACTCACACAAATTAAGTGACAGTTTACTAGACCCCATGATTCATATAAACAAAAAGCCTTGACGAAAGCCAAAGACAAAACTCTGCATCAGATGTTTCTTTGCAATCAGTTACCAGTGTGATGTCTACAGCAAACAATCGACAAACTTATACGTACAATGTCTTAACAACTGCGCAATCCAATACAACAATGAATAACTTGCTAGTTTAAATGAATAAATTGTAGAAATCGGGATAATCCTGATCATAATTGATAATTTATCTGCAAGCTACTTAGCGTTCAGAATCCGTATCATATAGACTACTCGTTTCCGGGAACGCAACGGGCTATCATAACGGGCGTATGAATACATTCTATGTGCATTTCAGTGATCGACTCGGCTTACAAAACAAAACAAAATTCCTTACAATTACCGACAGAACTATTAATAGCCACCCCCCCCCCCCCCACCCAACCTCCACACACACACACACACACACACACACACACACACACACACACACACACACACAGTCTTGTTTTCCCTACATACCGAGGTACCCCATTGTCTGTCCTTTGTGTGGACTAACGGTTTCAACCTCGTTTTGCCGGTACAGTTCTGGGAAAACAACCGAGGTAAAGGGTTTCTTTTGTCTTTTGTACCTCGGTAAGGCGAAACACGCAAACTCTTTTGTCTAGTTACCTCGTCAAGTTGGTAAGACAAACGCACACACACACACATACACACACACACACACACACATAACACATAGAACCTGCACAATTAAATATTACACACTTGTAAATTCAAGCGTATCGTCACATGAAGTGACATTGAGAGTCAATAATTTTTCAACTCACGCAACTTGGGAAATTGGCGGTGACCGTGATACGCATTGTTTGTCAAAGAACACAACAATATTGTTCCATAAAATGTGGGGTTTTTTTTTTACTTTTTCTCTCCCAACGTTTTGTCCCAAAATTGTATTAATAATTTAAGATGTAATCTGTTTATGTGACAGAATTGTTAGATAAATGAATTGTCATGATAATGTGCATGGCCTGTGATTTGCATCAGATTCTCGGTGGTGTCCAGAATGGGATCACAACTCGCCGGCAAAGCCGACTCGTTGAGATCCCATTCTGAACATCATCCCGAATCTGATACAAATCACAGGACATGCACATTATCATGGTAATCTGTATGGAGCAGCAGAAGTAACAAACACAGACTTGGTATCTTTTTCAAAACCTGGAGAAGATTTTTTTTGTATTTCAGAGGCACATTTTAACCTTCCGTGACAATACTTACTTTGTCTCTCAGACAGAATTGTCTATGAATATGACAGAGCCAGTGTCAGAAGCCGTTTTCAGTACTGAAGAAAACCCATAAAACCCATATGATTATAACTCATCTTTTACAAGTTTCTGAGAAGATCTGTGGTTTTAAAACATTAAGAGTGGGCTGTGTCAACCATACACGACCAGTTGAAATCTATATCAACTTACAGTTGGAGTGAGACACCCTTTAGTCCAGTCAAAATACCCCTAAAATCTGATAAGCTAGAAAACATTGTTTCGAATCTACGAACATTTCCCAACAACAGAGAAAAACCGAGCTCCAACTGGCTCGCGTTTTTAATGAAAATAGAGATATGATTGCCACCGATTGTGAAAAATCGACCAAGTCGTTTTGATGACAGCATTAATGAATCGTTAAAGATGGTCTCCATTACAATGAATATATGTTCTACAAAAACCAGAGATGCATTTGACATTGCAATTGTTTATCTGAATTTAGGATGGCTGACAAAAACGGCGGCAAAAATTCGAAAAAAACAAATTTTTATCATATTTTTGTGTATATTTTCCGATATAGAGACGGGATTTTTGCTCATATGACAAAATATGATATACTGTTACAGAGGGTGGCCACCCTCAAATAGCCTGCGTTAATTTTGTCCACAACATTCGTGTGGAACACACACAATTATAGTCCTTCAGCCAAACCCACTATTTTTAACTCGTGCGTATTTTGGTGTCTAAAGTTTTTTTTCTCTGTGGTTTCCGATAGTTCAGACATCCCACATCAATATTCCGTCGGCGGACTTCCTGTCATCCTTGAGGAATTTAATGACCCAAACTGACGTAGAACCCATCCGTATCATTTCCTGATCAACACAATGTTGCGTAAACACGGAAATCGTTACAGAAAGAGCGTTAACGTTGCTAGATATGGCCTTTAATATTTACGAGAGATGCAAGCTCTGCCCCAAGATATTCTCGAACATTTCATGAAAGGGAATCATTTAATGAGACATATAGATAGAATTTGGAATGGAATTTGGTGCGTCATATACATCGAAATCACATTCATGCGTTTTGGACATGGTAAATCTGGAATAATCGGTATAACTTTGAAACCACAAACTCTCAAAGTTTGGGGTCTCGGTCTTCATACGTGCGGCCGTTTAGCGAGTGACGTTTCTCGAATGAGGGATTCCGGTGTAAATTCGAGTTTAGATTAGTTTCACAAAGAAAAAGCCAAGAGTAGAATCGCCGCTGATAAACTTGATCGAGATGGCTTCAGGAGCAAACTGGACGTAGTTATCAATCCGAAGTCGAAGTCGTGAATATCGCTTATGAGCTGGCGCCCGTTCCAACTTCACTGTTCAATGAAACTGGTGATTTGCATATATCAAAATCGACTTCAGACCTCAAAACAAGAACTGCGCGTACAGTATCAGCAAGGAAATCCAAACCGATAGGCGTAGTTGTTTGCACGGTAATTGATGGATGTGCCCTACTCTGGATTCCTCACTGGCCGGCAGCAAATAAACTTCGCAGTCCAATTGTTCTGGATTTCGTTGAAAACTTTCAAGAATCTGTGAAACAGGAGTTGTTGTTGTTGGACGACGTTTATCTTATTTTCGACAGGTACAATTAGTTCAGAACGGAAAGTTGTACAAGGACTCACACGAGTGCTGAAAGCTGTTGCCGAGAATTCAGATTGAGCGCAACATCAGTATTGTCGTCTCAGAAACTTACGCTGACCGTCACTGAGAATAAAGGGCAGCTCATCGGTATAATTTGTCAGTATTTCAAGTCACATAAGAGTTTTTTGTGGTGAAAGTATGAAGGGGCACAAATTTGTCGTTACTGTCCAAGACAACGTTCCAACTGAAATTAACAAAGATGTCCTCATAAACATGCGTGACATGAAAACTAGTCACAAAGAAGCTGATAATATTATAGTTCAACAGGCAGTGAAACTGGCTACGGATGACTTAAAGCAGGTTGTTGTCCTTGCAGATGACACAGATGTGTGTACCCAACTCTGCACCACTATCTGGAACAGAATATAACATCTCCCATGTTTATGGAGTCGCCCATTAATGACAGGTCTGTGATAGAAATTGTTGTCACTGTTGAGAAGCATCATGACATTATCCCAAGTATCCTTGCCGCGCATGCTATCTCTCGCTGTGATACCGTGTACGGGTGTTTTGGAATAGGTAATGGCCGAAAGTTTTGCGTGATGCTACACAGTTCATGGGTGCCTGTTATGAGTGTACTACATCCATATCATTGTCTGATGCAAGAGTCAGTAGTTGGACATCCAAAGTAGAACGACCAGGAGCAACAAATGTTCCTAAATTATGTACCCTCCCTCCAACTGAGTCGTTTCCAGAGAACGTCAAACGAGGCCACATGCAAGCGTGCATTTGGAAACATGCACTGCATTTGGACCCACCTAAAATGGAACCTACAAATTATGGGTTTGTTAGAGACGAGAAGGCGAAGTCACTTCTCCCATTGACTCTGCCTCACAATGTATCTCTAGAATCTGACAATATCTTTAAACTTATTCGATGCTCGTGTTCCAGCAAACCACCATGCAAGACGCCAAGGTGCAGCTGTGTTGCCTCATGGTTAGCAAGCACTGTTTTCTGTACTTTCCAACAACAATTGAGTGCTGTAAGGAACAGACGAGCGGGTCTACCGGCGAGTCTGCGGAAAATGAACATTAATCATTGACGAAAGTTTTAGAAAATACCATATTGGACATGACATTTGGCCGCCTTTTTGTAATATTATTGGATACTTACCAATTTTTGAAACTACCTAGTGGTCTACATAATCTTTCTTGTCATACCGTATACCAGGACTCTCTGTTTCTAATATTTTTAATATCAATGCTATCATTGATAATTTACTGGCGATATATTAGTATCAATCCCGAACTTCGTATCTGAACCGATAGAGCTTGTACAATTTTACGGAAATGCCTAAACATTACTGTCATGTGATTGTCCATAACAAACACTGGTCACTACGACCATCATTGCACTAGTAATCTTGAACAAATTGGTGAAATTTGTGAGAAAAATTTTTTTTTCTGATTTTTGTTGCCATTTTGTCCGCCATATTCGATTTAGGTATTCTGATTTTTGCACAAACTTAAAAAGCTGTATCTGCTGTATAAGAAAGGTGCTAGTTTGTTTCAATTAGCACTCCACATTGGATAAAATCTTCCTGTTTGTAAAAATAGTCGCCATTTTGACTGCCATATTTAAAAATCGAAATATCACAAATTCCTCAAGGCTGACAAAAGGCCAGCTGGTTGAGTCTTCAAATGGGTGTTGTGGATAACTATAATTCGCCGATAAAAAACTTGAGAGGCTACAACACGCAACGGTGCATTGGATGCCGGACTTTTACAAATTTTAGAAGGTTCGCGTAGATTGCAAATGAACCAAAAGAGGTCAATGCGATACGATGTTGCGCGAGCGAAACGGCTTCTTTGTGTACGAGATTACTGCTCAGTGTGCATGTTCATGCAATGTACTGACGTTTACATAAGCCAGAAACACCCATCAAATCTCACTGTTATATCCCACAATGGTATAAGAAGGTCGCACAAGTCCAAATATTGTGATCTTCTTGAAATGAACAGCAGAATTCAGCTACCTACCATGCATGTTACAGAAACAGGAATCAGATGTCAACATATCAATGCATCCTCTTATCAGAATATAAAAACAGAAACCGTACATATCATGGTCAAAATGATCACCTTTGAATTACTTCCCCCAATCGTTGGGATCATTAGGGCGGATGGAGAGGGAAATTATAGATTACTTTCTAAACCAAAAAAAACCCAAAACAAAGTCTTTGGGTGCATCAGGACACACCATGTTTACAGATACCTCACATTGCTAACCCAGAGAGAGGAGATATTTCTCTCATATCAAGACAATCATAAATAGAATAAAACAAAACAGACAAACACAAACATTCAATCTTCGTCTAACTTTGGCTGCTGCGTATTGTCACAGCCCGTACCTCTACACGACCCACGCATGGTTGCACATTCTATTCCGACCTTTTTGTAACAGCACTGTGCCAACGTACAGCCAGATTTGGAGTTACAGTGGGCAATATTCAGAAGACTGTCGGGTGCTGGGGGTTTCTTTGTTTTCAAAGGATGCAGAACGTTTTTCTTCATTGACCATCCCAGTTTGTGGCTGTCAACGAATCTTCACCTCTCCATTCACATATTTGGATGTACGTCCTCATGCTATGATACTGAGCAGAACTCTTAGTAGTTGGAAGTATTTTGGGGTCGACAGCAGACTCCTATTTGGATACCTCATCTGTGAAGATGGACCTACCTTTACAACTTGAATCGTCAGTAGGCACATAGAACACATTGGAACTCAGCGGACGAAAGAGTAACACGGGTTCCCCTCGAAAATTTGGTTGTCGTTAAAATGTGTTCTTTTTTGGATAGTTGTTAAATGTGTGGGCTGTCATCAATGAAGTGAAAACAAGAAGCAAATATATTCTTGCTACTATTATTCGACTTGTTCATTTTATTGGGATTCAAAGACACTTTCAAAAGCCAGGGGCATATTGTATCGGACAGTTTGATGGGTGGACGTGGTCGGAGTGCCCGGAGAGAACCACCGAGCAGCGGAGAACAACTGTAAGACTCCCCAACTTATTTACCCGACATAAGCAGATTCTTTCGCTGCCGTAGCCACACGAAGGCGACCCTCTAAAGACCTGGGTCGTAATCCGATCGAAATTATCATTCCGTTTTTCTCCCTACGGCACTGTAGAACCTCACCCATCTGTGAAGAAGCAAGAGCAATGAATATGAGATGCTAGTTTTCTTTGTTTTTGGTGGATCGGTCTTGATTTTGCTATAATTAATTTATGGTACAGTACAGTTGCTGGGGAGTGGTCACTTTCCATGGGTGGACAATATTTCCGCGGTCGCAATATTATTAGACTACAAACGCCAATTATATATGGGAATAATCATCAAAAATTTAATTAATGAAGCACCGAGTACAACTCGGTGCTTCATTAATTAAACTTTTGCTGGTGATGATTTTTATTACCGGGTAAACACGTGCGTGGACATCACTTCCCAAGCGTGGATTACGACCAGTCCTCGATGACTGTACTGTTTAAGCGTGACGCGACTTGATCGCATCTCATCGAGAAAAAAATGGTTACAGTACTGTAACTCGAAGTGATAGTCGCTTATGAGTCATTGTGATAGGTGGAATAATATTACATTCACCCCTCAACTCAGATTGGTGAGTGTTGGCGAAGCGGTAGGAGGTTTCGACAGCCAGCCGTTAGAACCGGCCGTGTTATGGCTATAGTTATATAGTTATATAAACGGAAGAAAAAAGAAAATCTAAGTGCAGAAGAATTTTATTTACCTTGAACATTGTAAATCAGCTGAATGTCTCTATTCCTAAACCAGATTGGCTGCAAAAGTGAAAATGGAAAACTTCGATACCTTCAGTGTTAAAGAGGTGGGAGATGTCAAGACAAGATGTCTTTCTGAGTGTAAATATCTTGGGATACTGAAAAACGGTATAAAGTAGCCAACATTGCGAAGTTCATAAACGGCCAGATACGTGAAGGCTTAATCGACATATGTCAATTTATCTTTTAGATGTGTGGCCATAGTTAGTGATAGTCTAGATGCGTAGAATGCCCACATGCGTTTAAATGAAGTAGTTTGTACCCGTCAGCACGGAGGAATGGATACCATGTGTGACACTCGTTTGCATTTGATAATTCGATGATGTCTTCTAAAAGCCATATGTAACCGACCTATATGATATTGCTTCGCTTGAATCAAAGGCAAGCTCAGTTTTGGATACTTTTCTGTCAATAGATGAGATCTCGTAATATCTTGTAGAATCTCATATCGCATAAATCTCCTAATGCAAGTCAATACCAGAAACCAAAATTATATTACCAGGACCCACAGAAAGCCATTAGACATGTCGAGATTCTGTCAAGTGAACTCGAATAAAAGCAAAATCATTTAAAAACAAAGTATTAATGTTTAAAGAGAGCACTTATCGCTACAGTTTATTGCGTGCAGAATACAGTCGTTCTAGACCAAGGGAATTTGTGTTGTTTCTCAAGCTCACGAGAACTCAGTAGACCGCAGAGGGCCCTGCTCAGAGATTCGGCGAATAGTCTACAAAGTCAGGTCAGTGGAGGGTTCATGATCGTTACTTAAACTGGTGATAAATAGTCAAGAGCTGCGTAGAGCAGGTTGTGCTCACAAGAGAGAGAGTTAGTTTTAGAACTGTTTGGCTGGGGAGAGTGGTTGATGATACTTGATGTGAGAACTTTATATTTGAATTTTATTACAGCAACTGCTTGGTAGGGTTAGAGGTCAAGTCAACCCTGAGAGGGCAAGTCCAGTGAATGTATAATTGAACTGCAGCAGTGAAACCAGCAAGTATGTGAAGACGCCGACGATGGCGTACAATAAACAGAACTTTGAGAAGCGTGAGTCCCAAGCAGACAGGGCGTTGATAAAGGGTGAAGAGACATACGCTCGAACTGTGGGGTCCAGACGATAGCATTTGGGTGTCGCCTGTGCCTCTAGCGAAAACGTAGATCTCCCACCTCTGGAAAGGTATTTTAACTATCCTTATGTTACGATATTCACTACTGGTAATATGAAATGATTTTTTTACAAGTTTCCCCTTTACCTAACATGAAAAGCAGACGACACTTGCAAACAATATTCTTGAATACCTAATTTTTTTCATTTTTTGTCTCAAAAACATAGGTTATGACCCCTCGTTGGAACGAGCTCCTCGAGCTCGTTCCAACGAGGGGTCATAACCTATGTTTTTGAGACAAAAAATGAAAAAATAATGAAATATATTAATTGGCGATTTTTGAGAATAGCGCTGACCGGTTTTTTCCGTTGCGTTGGGTAAAGGGTTAATATCGACGCATCGCAAATTAAAAGACACAATAATAGTAGCAGCTGATCACGAGCCAGGATTCTAGTCTCACGATCTTCGCCTTCTTTGCCACTGATAATGAATAATCTCTTCAAAATCTGGAAAGCTGATATTATAGCCGCGAGCAACTATGGCGTACTAAAATCAGGAATTCGATAAATCTCATCAGATTACATACTTAATACAGTGCTCTGAGTGCGTAAAGTCAGCACATATATGTCTTATGGAAGAATTCACTCCTAGAGGTGCTCCAAATAGATAAGAGGTGCAGTACAAAAACGGTCTGTTTCCTAATAAGATCGCGATTCAATCACCACACAAAAAAAACAGTGGCTGAGATTTCACAAACAAAATACAGGAAAATCCAAAACGCATCAAACAAACGAAATAGCATCTTAGGTTCTTTGTCGCGATTCTACGGTGTTGTGGGAGGGGGGGGGCGGATGGAGGATTTTAACAGTGTAAGACCGAATCGCGATCTGGTCGAAATTCTCTGTCCGTTTTATAATCACAGTATTGTAATCTTCATGATTGGTTTTGACATCTTGTTGAAAAAAGTAACGCATAATGAAGTCGGGGCATGAATTAGGGTATACAGTTAAAACTAGAAATCCTGTCACGAACTGAGCGCTTATCTAGGCTTCATTGTGCGTAGGAATTGCGCGCAATTGCCATATCGAATGGCATCCAAAGCACGGCATATTCTCCTTGTTACTCATTGCAACCACAGGCAATGTTTCTGCCAATGGACCTCCGGGTTACTCGGAGGTCCATTGGCTGAAACAGTGCTTGTGCACAGGCCATATGTACAGAATTTGGTGGCCTTACTATGGTCATAATGCGTAGATTAACGTGCAGATCGACGTGCCATTTGTGCGCATTTCTTTTCTAGTATTAACTGTATGCCATACTGTTAGATGTACCAGTACAAGTGTAACGTGTTTCAAAATGCCTGCAGTGTGATTTTAGAATCACTTTATCATCAAACACTGAACGACGTCATACAGTCGAAGGCTGTTTGGAAACGTCTGTGGGTCATATATTATTTCCAAAGGCGGATAGCAAAACGTGGGTAGTCTCCAACTGAGTCGTCCAGTTGATCCGTGAAGAGCTGACGATGTCCTTTCTGGGCTGCGTAAGAGAATTTTGTCAGTGGACATCCCTTCCGGGAATAGTTCACTCATGGTCGATACAGCATGTCAACGGGCCTTTTTGGGCATGGTGTCGTTCAACATAATATCGAGTTTCTGAATGTGCTTAGCTAAGTATTATGTTCATGACGACAAGCAAATTGGAATGACATGTTTCACTGAAATGTCGTGATGGCAAATTTAAACCAATAGTCCAGGCACATTAGACATAAAAATGAGAAAGTAAGGAAAAAAATCGGAGAAAGCTGATTTTTTTATATGTTTCCGGGACACACATTGCGGATAAAGTGTGAAAAGTCCCCGCGAATCCGAGTTGAGCATTTTTAGTTATAGCGTTTTTTTTTATGAAAAAAAAAATTTTAAAAAAAATTCGACCCAGCTCCATATTTCTCATTCTTATTCGCCTTAGTAGGGTGAGAATCATAAATATCGTGCTGAATTATATTGAGAATACATATCCCCCAACAGAAAATGCCAACTTTGTACCAATCCTCACACTCAATGGTGAAATATTCACGAAAATGTACAAAATTACCAAAAAAAATTTATTGTTTTCATACACACAACGGTACACAACGTCCATTAAATCAAATCTACGACTACTTTGGGAGTTAAATTATATATCAAAAATTGCAGAAAAGCAGTGGCTTTATAATGATATATAACAATAGTCATTTATTCCATAATGAACTGGTGAAACGTGTGAAATATTAACCATACCCCCTAAACTCAAATTCAAACGGCATCGACTTTTCTCATTCAAATACCGTATTATAGCATCATTGTTTCAATTTCCGTGTTCGATTAAATCACATAATGTGGTGTTCGCCTACACTCAAGATGCATTGGCATGTAATGTGTGAACGCCCTTGATGTGTACTCATAAACATCTACTGTCAAAATTACACGAACTGCTCCAGAATGCGTCCGTAGGACGCACAGGAAAGCTTTGGGTACAATACTACGAGCAAATAGGTCTTCTCCAGTTGTTCTTGAGAGCAGAGCGCACAGGCGACTGGGAACTCCACACATATTGTGTTCGCAATATGATTCCAGTATTTTCACGCAGGTGGTCATTTTGCATACGCAAAAAGTTCTCATCTCTATTTGCAGCAGATGAATGAGCTAACAGAAATAATGCAACAGGATGATTTGAAGTTGTTCACTGAGAAAGGTTACTTTACCATAAGGCGCTCAGATAAATTCTGGGACGGGATATATTCTGATCAGACCATAGAGCAGTGTTTAATGAGAATGTTCAAGCTCCCTGGTGGTCTCACACATGGCAGGGGAATAACCGATAGCACTGTTGCGAAATGGGTACATGGACTACCTCTTTGCCTTCCGATATGTAATGCTCTCGAAAATTTTGTTCATGTTCACACTGGTCATGGCGAAGAACATCGGGATCTCCGTCAAAGTTCACAATTGACTGATGCCAATGATATCACCAAATTATTGAACTGGCTCAGAGTGCATTCCCCCTTTCAGAATAGAGATCCACTACAATTAATCTCTATAGCGACAGGGCTTGTGGCCGACGAAACTGTGAACTGTGACCAAGTTCGCAAAATTGGTGAATGTTGCGTATCGAATGCTGTAAGCAAAACGTTCAACAGCATCAAACTACGACGTGTTGACATTGTGAAGTATTTCGCATCGATGGCAAATAGCATCAAAGTCCGTGGAAGTAAGGTAGTGATTGACCCCACAATTCTGTTCAACCGCATCACATGTGTTATTCAGTCACAAGCAGAGATGGAAGAGTATCTCAAATATGAACTCGCCCCGAAACCACCAGCATTGTTTGGTTCTGCTGGAATGAGGAAGACACAGAAAAGCACGCTCGGTAAGATCCTCAAAACATACGGTTCCAAGCAAACTAAAATCCCAGAACATTCTCTGTTTGTTGTAGATGGTGGATTTTTATTGAGGGCAGTTGTATGGCCTAAAGAGTCGTCATATAAGGACATATGTACATCATATTCCAATTATCTAGTGAGACATTTTGGGGCGAAAGTCGTGGTTGTTTTTGATGGTTATGCTTGTACAATGTCGACAACGGGCATGGAACAAGCCCGTAGATCTAAAGACAGGTATTCCATTGATATCAATATCTCACCCGAGTTACCAGCCACCACACCCCAATCCGATTTCCTTGCAAATGCCAAGAACAAAACCCAACTGATCGATCTTCTAATGCAGGAGCTATCTGCTATCAATATTCAGTCCAAGCAGGCCGAGGCTGATGCTGATGTACTGATAGCCGAAACTGCACTTGACATCGCTCAAGATGACAACAATGTTGTCGTTGTGGGAACAGACACAGACTTGTTAGTCATTCTTACCTCTCGAGTTCAACCGGGATGTAATATTCACATGATGTATTCCATTACCCCAAACTTACTAGTTTCAGTTAGTGAAATAGCAACCAAAATGGGTGACCATAGAAGCAACCTCCTTGTAGCACATTCTATAAGTGGTTGTGACACTACTTCTGCACTCTTTCGAGTTGGTAAGAAGAAAGTATTCAGTACAATTGTCTCCGATGTTACTAGCGACTCACAACAGTATGTCAACACAATTTTGGCGGATGACAGTACACCAAGTGCAGTAGCCGCTGCCGGGGAACAACTTCTCCTGATCTTATACGGGAGTAAAACTGTTTCCTCTCTCGACCAATATAGATATGTCACTTACAAGCGTTATGTAGCAAAATCTAAACTGAATAAACCCATCGACCTAGCCTCACTCCCACCAAGCAGCGATGCTGCACAACAACATGTCTACAGATGTTATCTCCAGGTCCAACAATGGCTGGGCACTTCGCTTCCTCCGACGGATTGGGGGTGGTCGCTAGACAATGGACTTCTTGTACCGACTGCAGCCACAAAGCCATGTGCTCCCGATAACCTACTGAATCTGATCAGTTGTGGTTGCAAGAGTGCTTGTACAAAAAGGTGTGGGTGTAAGAAGGCAGGACTCTCTTGCTCAGGTTTGTGCAATTGCAGTTCGGATTCTTGTAACAACCACAGAAACACTGTCCTGTCGGAAATTTCTGAGTTCGATGAATAATATGTATATAGCTCATGTCATTTCTGTATATAGCGTTGATAATAGTCAATGTAACTTAATCCATGTTGATTGATTTGTACATTCTGTAAATATTATTTATTGATTTTTGTACATTCTGTAAATATTATTTATTGATCTAATGCTGCCAGACACAGACGTGTCTGTTCGGTCCCAAGCCCAAAAATAGTTGAGTTCTCATGCTGACGAATTTTATGCCAAAAGGGGAACTCGGCCAGAAGCACAGGGGGTCTTCCATAATGTCTATTTTGTAAGCAATGATAAAAGTCTTCAAATGGTGGTGGATTTTTTATCGTCTGTCCAACTAAAATCCCGTTCTGTACTACGACCCTTTGGGCAAATCCGTTAGGAAAATCGTCATTTTTTGCGTAAATCCGATACTTTTTTGTGAATTTTCAATAATTTTTCGCAGAAATTGTCACAGAATGCACATTTTCCTCTAGGTAAATGTATATTAGACATTATGTAGCTCGAAATACGCGTAAACAAAAAATACAGTTGGATCAATTCGAGGTTACAAAGTTCGTGCGATTTTTTTTGATTTTTTTCAAACGCGTTTTCGAAAAAAGGCTGTAGAAAAAAAAGCTCAACTGGGATTTTAGGGGACTTTTGTCTAATCGTTCAGTGACATGTGCTCGACATTCCCTGAAAAAATCAGCTTTCTCCGATTTTTTTTCCCTTGTGAAACCTAATGTTCTTGGGCTACAAGGCCAATATGAATTTCAGTCTTTTTGTCATAATTTATTTATTTATTTATTTATTTATTTATTTATTTATTTATTTATCTATTTGTTGGTGTTTAAGGTCACATACTTATGCACAATGGGTAATCGTGACCGTGACAGTTTTACGGGTGGGGAACGGAGTACCCGGAGAGAACCACCGAGCATCGACAAGCAACTGTCAGCTCCTCAACATTCTAACTCTGTTCAAACTCCGCTCAAGCAGGGTTACAGCGGTTGAACACATGTGCACCATCGAAGTGCAGTACGCTTTAGTACACGGCGTCATCGTGCCCTCGTGTTGGCAACCGGGATAAAGTGTCTTGCCCAAGAACACAGCGCAGGTCGTCCCGGACGGGGATCGAACTCGGGACCTCTGGCATGGACTCCAACAGTCTATCATTGAGCTCCCTTTTTGTCATAATGATTCTGATTTGTACAATTACCACCACTTCGGTAGTGGGCAGCTTGTGTCACATCACGTTACCGTGGTACTTCTTAACACGTCGATCAACAAAGTCCTGATCAAGCCTTGAACCATTTCTGAACGCCACGCGTGACTTTTGGGTTACGTTCCACTGAGGGTGCTGACGACACAAGACCGAAAGATTTTAACGCTGAAAAGATGTTATGGTTGTCACAACCTTAGGGTAATATGCTTACAGAACGGATATGCTGACATCGTTCTTAGCAATGTAAGCGACGTCTGTAACTTGTCTGGCCTGGTGAATCATTTTAAGTTAGGGTTAGAATAAAAATGGGCCAATTTACACCAAGACGGTCATCGTGATGGGATGTATCTTAGACAAATCAGATACGCTTGATGCATTCCTATGGCTTACTTCAGGTGTGAAGGGAATTTGCTTTGATATCATCAAATATGAAACGAAATTCTTGCACGGAAACTAGTTACAGCGCGGCAGCCGTGGACTGGTCACTTTACACGGGTGTGCAATATTTCCACGGACGCAGTAATATTATATTCCAAGCACTATTTATAGGAACAATAAACAAAAATTTAATTAATGAAGCACCGGGTAGAACCGCTAATTACAATATTGCTGATGATAATGTTTAGTACCTGGTAAACGCATGCATGGACATCATTGCCCTCGCGCGGATGACGACCAGTCCACGGTGACTGTTCTATATGGTTTATGTTGCCTGGGATATGCAAGAATAAGGCTAGGACATCAGACAAAACGAGTTGTCAGTAGCTTTTGGCTTTTGTTGAAGGCAGACGCCACTCTGCTTCTTGTTTTAACATTTTGAGGTCCCGTTTGACACCGTATTTAGACAACCAAACTCATTCAAAAATTGAAACATGAAATCGCTGAACGGATTATCGAGTAGTATAATGTTGACTACTTTCACAAAGCATTGCATTGGAAATGTTTTCCAGTGAAAATCCACGTTTCTTGCGATATTTTGGGAGAATGTCATGGTTAAGATACATGTCAACAAACGTTTTTAAAATATTTCACAATGTGATCATCACATGACGTGTATTTGGTATGGCTAACTCTTGTTTTGACATGTCTTACAAGTCATTTTCGAAGTGCAAAAAGCTTTGGAGTATATGTGTTTGTAGTAGCGTTATGTGCCAACACACATACTACGTACAGTAATAGTTGTTTTTCCTTATCTCAGCCGACCAGTTGTTACGCTCCGAACTATACGACAAAGAAACAGAAACATGCTTCCCCAAATTCGTGAAAGTTACTAAAATACAACTGGAACTTCAGGTTGGTCGCCTACTACATTACAGCTGTCGTGGACTGGTCACTTTCCACGAGTGTTCAATATTTCTACGGATGCAATAATATTTGATTCCAAACACTAATTATAGGAATAATCGTCAAAAATGTAACTGATGAAGAACAACCCGGTGCTAATCGTCAAAAATGTAACTGATGAAGAACAACCCGGTGCTTCGTTAATTAAAATTTTTCAGATCATGAATTTTATTACCTAGTAAACGTATGCGTGGAGGTTACTGCCCACGTGTGGGTTACAAACAAACCACGGTGGCTGTACTGTACACAAGGCATTTATCTCAGTAGTGGTATAACAATCAGTACTCCAGGTGCTTTAACCCTTTACCAAACGAATCGGCGTAATATGCAAATTCAGCAGTTGAAAAAATAGTATTTTTCAAAGAAATTTCAACAAAATCATATAATGTGACCCCTCGTTGGAACGAGCTCTTCGAGCTCGTTCCAACGAGGGGTCACGTGATATGGTTTTGTTGAAATGTTTTGAAAAAATGTAAAAAATGATATTTAAAATAATAAATTTTGATATCGTCTGCGTTGGGTAAAGGGTTTTAAATAGATGATCTTCTTTCTACAAGTCCCCAGTTTACATCGAAATTTACAAAACGAGTTCAATGTAAATTTCGATATATACTAGGGAAGAGTCGCAGATTCTATTCATTGTATGACACAAAATACACAAATGAAACGAGAAACAAGCAGTGGGTTCTATAAGGCCTGCGATTACATTACAACATAACCCTTTGACCCCTCCTCCCCCCACCCGACCACTTCTTGCTCAAAGATCACTATACGTCATAATTTCATCACGTATAAGGCTCCTCGTTTATCCCCCAATAATAAATATGAACTCTTCCAGTTGATGCCACTGAATTGGCATGGGAGGTACCATCAGGGTTCAAAGGTTTACGATGCGTTGTTTGTCCACAGTGTCCGCGTCAGGAAGTAGTCCCCGATAAAGAATAGATGGCGAAGTATTTAATGACACAAATTTGATTCAAATAAACATCAACTGCTGTCACAGTCAACAAATGTTCATCTTTTCTCGTCTCCCGAGCCTGAATCTACGAATAACGATCATTCGCCGGCGCTTGATGGGCCGAGCAATACCTTATTTAATGAGTGGGCTTAATCACCAGAAGATGGTCAAATCATATAATAATTCGTTTTTCAACATCATTCAACTTTAACCCTTTACTCAACGTAACGGTCAAAACCGGCTAGCGCTATTCTCAAAAATCGCCAATTAATTTTCATTATTTTTTTCATTTTTTTGTCTCAAAAACATAGGTTATGACCCCTTGTTGGAACGAGCACGACGAGCTCGTCCCAACGAGGGGTCATAACCTATGTTTTTGAGACAAACAATGAGAACAATTTGTTATTCAAGAATTTATTTTGCAAGTGTCGTCTGCTTTTCATGTTAGGTAAAGGGTTAAATTTGATTTCCGTTGCTTTACCCATGTGTAGTCCTTAACCTGCACGATCTGTTGTGTTGAACACCATACTGCAAAGGGAGTTGTCGCCTCTTGAAAATAACAAATAAGTTCAAAATAATTCACTAATGAAGGATAAGCAGAGAGGTCCTCGGTTCGAATCTTACCTGCGGCAACCGCGTTGTGTCCTTGGGCAAGACACTTCACCCCATTGCCCACGTGGGGGCACGGTGACGTTGTGTACTAAGGCGTCCTGCACGTCGATGGTGCACCTGTCTTCAACCAATGCTAACCCTGCTTGTGTGGAGTTGGTATGTTGGGGAGCTGACAGCTGCTCGACGTTTCTCGGTGGTTCTCTCCAGATACTCCGGCTTCCTCCACCCGTAAAACTGTCACGGTCATGGTTAGCCATTGTGTAGAAATATGTGACCTTAAACACCAATAAATAAATAAATAAATAAATGAAGGATAATCATCAACCGGTAATTTGGAACCCTTTAACTGATAGAGTGCTTGATGCCACTATCAGGGCTTTAAAAGAAATGAGTGTACCAGAGCAAAAGCCAACATTTTCCTTGCTCATATTTCCTAATCAGTCAAATGCAAATAGTATTTTGTTTGTACACGATTGTTCTATTACAAATTATTGGAGAGTGCCTGTGGGCACTCGCCAATAATTTAGAATAAAACAAATTTTCAATAACAAATTTAGACCACCGAAAATATTCTAGCTCTCAACCAGTTAAGGATCATTTTCGATAAATTTTGTAGAAAGTTTCATCAATCCAATTCAAATTAATGTCAATGTATTGTGAAAGCTATACTTTCGTCTTTGAATACAATAAGTTTTCAAAGGCCTTCGAAGCTCTTTGTCATTGAAGGAAACATTGGTGAATAGATGAAGTAAAATCAAGTTCTTTTCCAATTCTTCTCAAACGAATTATGGATTACATCTTTTATTTGAACTGGGATCCACATTTTCCTGTTCATTACACTACATAGAAGGGTTTAGGTCATTAATATCCTGTGTGTTTTAAAGCAAGAAGAATATTACCAACAGACTTAATGAATAATATCCGCTTAATGAAAGTCAGCCCCAGCGGTCATTTCCTCTCGGCAAAAGATTCAGCCAACATGAGAAGTATTCTTGCGAGAAATTAACTGATATTTCAATAACATTCTGCCGGAAAAATGAAATAAGACGATTTTACTAAGCTAAATCGCGTGTAGTATCTTTGACATTTATGTGCGTTGCGTGTAATAATACAGTTTAATCAAAACTTTTCTCATCATGAGGATCTTAACAATAAATTATTCTATGCTAGAGGACCCGAGTTGGATTCCTGTCCGGGACGACCCGTGTTGTGTCCTTGGGCAAGGCACTTTATCCCGGTTGCCTACATGGGGGCACGATGACGCCGTGTACAAAGGCGTACTGCATATCGATGATGCACATGTCTTCAACCGCTGTTGCCATGCTTGAGCGGAGCTTCAACAGAATTAGTGTGTTGAGGAGTTGACAGTTGCTCGTCGATGGTCGGTGGCTCTCTCCGGGTACTCCGGCTTCCTCCACCC
This sequence comes from Pictodentalium vernedei, assembly GCA_031216915.1. Taxonomy (NCBI): domain Eukaryota; kingdom Metazoa; phylum Mollusca; class Scaphopoda; order Dentaliida; family Dentaliidae; genus Pictodentalium; species Pictodentalium vernedei. Next base: position 315,694,274 of record CM062297.1, read on the forward strand.
GTAAAACTGCCACAGTCTCGATTTGCCATTGTGCATAAATATGTGACCTTAAACGCCAATAAATAAACAAATAAATAACAATAAATAAAGGTTATGATAGATGTTATATTTGAAATGAAGTACCGTGGGTTACTTTCGATACAAGTACATTAAGATAGAACATAAACAGGATGGAGTAAGAATTATAGGAATCGACGATCCTTTCTGTGGTTTTCCAAGTTCAAACACTCGAAAAACTCCAGCTCGGGTCGTTGATTTTTGCCCTCCATATTTTATCTGAGTTGTGTTCTGTATTTATATCACGATTAAACCTTTGAACCCTGGTGGTATCTTCCATGTCAGTTCAAATGCAGCAATTAGAAGAGCCCATATTCATTATTGGGGGTAGACAAACCAACATTTTCAACGTGCAGCCAAAGGGCTGCACGTTGAAAATATTGGTTGGTCCACCCCACACATTCACTACACCGCCATTCTCCTTAATGAAATTATGACGTATCATGCCACTGATCGGAAAATGGGCCTCTCGGGTTCAAAGGGTTAAACGTGAATTTGGTGAATGAAGCACAGATATTTCAAGAAAAAGATCACCTTCTGCGGTCTTTTTACTTTCTTGCGGGACACTGTTTTGTGTCGAAGCATTCATTCACGTCATAACCTCAGTCAGATGTGTACCTGCAAATCAGATGGGGGATCATGGGGTATGATATGCCAGACTGAGTGTTTGTTGACGAGAAGGAACTGGCCTCACCTCCTTTGAAATCTACGAATCTGTGTCATGGCACATGACCCCTCATCGGAGCGGGCTCATTGGGCCCACTCCGATGGGGGATCATGGGTTATGATATGCCAGACTGAGTGTTTGTTGATGAGAAGGAACTAGCCTATTATACGAAATATAACCCTTTATCCTACTAATCAAAGAAAAAAAAATCTTACCCCCAATGGAATGCATCAGTTATTCTCCTCCCAAATTAAGATTCGGGGCCCTAACTTATTGTTGAAATTCACCCTGTCTGAATACGCCTAAAAATTCAAAATATGATCCCTTACTGGAGGTCTGAGTTTAAACACGAAACATATCCCTTCACCCCAAATTTAGTAAAAAATATCTCTTGTAACTTTTTTTTAAAATTACGATTCGGGATCATAACTAGTTACCCCTCATCGGGGCGAGCTCATCGAGTCCGTTCCGATGAGGGGTCATGAGGTGTGATTTGCCGAATCGATTGTTCCTTGTTGGATTTTGGAATTTAGGAAAACATATCCCTTGCCGTGTCTCTCAGTTAACGACCTTGAGTTATAGCTTATGTATGACCCTTCGTTGGAGCGGGCTCACTGAGCCCATTCTCACTGCCCTGCTGTAAACCTATTATTGAATCAGAATATGTTTCAGATAGCCCTGTTGGATTTTGGAATTTAGGAAAACATATCCCTTGTCGTGTCTCTCAGTTAACGACCTTGAGTTATAGCTTATGTATGACCCCTCGTTGGAGCGGGCTCACTGAGCCCATTCTCACTGCCCTGCTGTAAACCTATTATTGAATCAGAATATGTTTCAGATAGTCCAACCTTTCACAAAGTCCTAAACTCCAAGTTGTAATACATTCGTCTTAGACGAAGGAACATGCCACCACATCAGTGTGGTCGTACTCGTACAGTACACTTTGCAGTCTTCACATCACTATTTATTTGCTCCCTTCAGTTAAAATTGCATACATTGTGTCAGACTGGCCCGCATAAACGTGCTTCTGAATTCTTACTTTCTGAACCCAGATATCTAACACGTGTTGATTTACGACAGGTAAACACAATCGATGTATATCTACTTTCACACGGAGGACTTGGCGATTTCCGAATAGATGATGGCGGGTAATCTAACATTTGACGAGATTCGGACTGGGTCGGACTTCGATTTTTCACACCAATATAATGAGTTCTTGGAAAAACAGACAGACGACGAAACTCCTTTGAGTATGGGGCGGAGAGAGGAATGTAGGTTTTATGACCCCAATGAGTTTCGTACCCTTAACCAGAACATAACCAAATCATTCGCATTATTCAGCATTAATTGTCAAAGTCTGTCAGCTCACTGGGATTCTTTTTGCGAATTGATAGCAACCATGCAGGACAAAGATAACCTTTTTGATATCATCGGTCTGACAGAAATTTTTAAAATACCGCTCAGCATGACATTTTCCCTAGATGGTTACCATCAACTTATCAAAGCCTCCCGTCCCACAGACGATGATAGTCGTGGCGGTGTTGGTATGTACATTAGAGATGGTATAGAATTTAGTATTCGCCATGACTTATCAATCTTTATACCTCATGTAATAGAATCGCTTTTTATTGAGATAACAAACAACAAATCAAAACGCATAGTAGGCATAATATACAGACCTAACACACCCCCAAGAGCAGATTTTAATCTTTTTCAAACTCATCTAAATCTTATCACGGATATAATAAACCGCGAAAACAAACCAGCGTATATCATGGGTGATTTTAATATAGACCTTTTAAAATTCGAAACGCATAAAGAAACCGAAAACTACTTAAATCTGATATTCAGCCAGGGATTCCAACCATTTATAACAAAACCAACCAGAATAACAAATCATTCAGCTACTCTTATAGACCATATCATCTCAAACAACATGCTTACCAACTCAAAGTCTGGTATTATCATCACAGATGTCTCCGATCATTTCGGAATCTAATCAAAACAGTGTAGATCACTTCAGAACAATCCTCACACAGATTGACTTCTCGTCAGTCCTCAGTCAAAATTGCCCTAATATAGCTTATAATACATTCTTAGAAATCTATATGGAGGCTTATGAGGCAGCATTTCAAATCCAACGTGTGCGTTTGAAATCAAAATTTGTGAAACGACAGCCATGGATGACAAAAGGCCTCATTACTGCATCCAACAATAAGGCAAAATTCTATAAAAAGAAATTAAAATCCCAAACTCACGAAAGCATTCAAAATTACAAAAAAATACTGCAAAATATTCAATAAAGTGAAAAAACAAAGTAAAGCCGTGTACTATAAGAAAATACTCACTGAAAGTAAAAACAATATTCGTAAAACTTGGCAAATTTTAAATAATGCCATCCACAAAACTAAAGATATACCAACTCCTTCCCCATACTTTATTAGTAACAATACACGAGTGTATGATCAACGTCAAATTTCCGAAGAGTTCAACGATTTTTTTGTAAACGTAGGTACAAATGCTTGCCAACAGATAGAAAGGTCAGACAAATCTTTCAGTGACTTCATGAAAGATTATTTCCCAAATAACTTCTACCTTACTCCGACATCCCCAACAGAAGCTATAAACACAGTTAACTCAATGAAATCAAAATCAAGCAAAGACTCCACAGAAATAACGACTTGCCTTCTGAAACAGACTATAGATACCATACTATTACCATTAACCCATATAATCAACTGTTCGTTTTCAACTGGAATAGTGCCCGATAAAATGAAAATCGCAAGAATAATCCCAATATACAAGTCAGGCGACGAACGCACCTATAATAATTATAGACCGATAAGTATCCTCCTAACATTCTCAAAAGTCTTGGAAAAAATTGTTTCTAAAAAAATAATCAGTTTTCTTGAGAATTTTCAGATACTGAACTCCAATCAATATGGATTCAGACAAAAACACTCAACCATTCACCCCGAAATGCAACTTTTGAGAGAAATAGCCTTTGAAAACAACAATGATTCAAAGAATAATACCCTTGCAATTTTTATAGACTTTTCCAAATCCTTTGACACCATAAATCATGACATCTTATTGAAAAAACTTGAACACTATGCTGTCAAGGGAATTGGTAATCTCTGGTTCAAGAGCTATCTCTCAAATAGATCACAATCCGTATCTTTTAACACAGAAACATCTAACTTGGCGAAAATAACTTGCGGGGTTCCACAAGGATCAGTCCTCGGTCCCATTCTATTTTTACTATATATCAATGACATAGACGATGTGAGTAAACTCCACCTCTTATCGTTTGCTGATGACACAACCGGCTCTTCAACAATGGCAGACAGAAACGGCTTGGTAGATTTTGCAAACCAGCAACTTAAAAAAATTCTAAATTGGTGCGGGGCTAATCAGCTACTTCTAAATTCTTGCAAAATCAAATATATGATCTTTCACCTAAATTCAAAACAAATACACTCTCCCACCAGATGTGTCCAAATAAACGACCACAATATTTCGCAAGTTGGATCAAATGAACACGAGCAATCTTTAAAATTTCTAGGATTGAATATAGATGACCATTTGTTATATAAAACTCATGTATCACAGTTGTGTTCAAAGATAGCCCGTGCTAACTATATACTAAATAAAGTAAAAACTATACTTCCACACCAAAGTTTAAGAATCCTGTATTTTACATTAATACAGAGCCACCTCACGTATGGCATTCATGCGTGGGGTAATTCCAAGCCAGTAAACAGACTTTTAAAAATGCAAAAGCGCTCCTTGCGTATTATAAACAACAAAAGATATAACAGTCATACTGACCCCCTGTTTATTAAGAACAGAATACTAAAAGTCGCCGATCTGTTTAAACTTCACGCATTGCTATTCATGTTTGATTGGAAGAAAGGCACGCTTCCGCGAAACTTTACCAACTTCTTTAGTCAGAGGGATGACCCATCTAGCAGAAGAACCAGGGCAAGCGGTTTGCTACAAATTAATAGAACAAGGACAAAATTGCTGGATAAATACCCAATTTATAACTACCCAAAACTGTGGAACGACCTGGATCTAAGTGTAAGATCTATTGATAGTAGGCAGATCTTCAAGAACGAAATTATTTGCCAAATCCTAAATTCTTATTTAAATGACCCATCATGTAATAACCCTTACTGCCCTGATTGTTCCGACTAAAAATGATATACCTCCGCAGGTCCGATCTCGCCTATCTCATTTCCTTGGTGGTTACAGCAAACTTCTCGAGTGTTTAAATCGTACTAAATTTACTAATATCTACAGAATATATACTTAATATACTATATACTAATTAATTAGCCACCATGAAGGATGAGAAACCATTTTCTTCAGTCGCCGGGTCCACTCAACGCAATCTTTGTAAAATAGTGTTTGTTTGTTGTGCATTTTTTTACCAATCTGAATGCAGTTGCTACTAATGCGGGTCTAGTCTGAACACAATGTCGCAATTCAACTCTCTTGTATTGATTTGGGGGGGGGGGGGTGGGGGGCGGGGGAGGCAGGTAGACAGCCAATCTGGCTATGCCACTCCCGGCGATGCACTTATTATTATATTCATTATTTATATACTTCAGTATTAATTTTTTTGATGTATTTGTTATACTACTATGTATTTTCTATCTTAACGTGCATCGTGAATAAATCAATCAATCAATCAATCAGACAAGTTCTTACATAACGTTATGACATTATTAGGCCCGATTCCATGTTCTAGCACATTTCTCCTTGGCCGTATTGAATACACACAGCAGTACTGGAGTAAAGAGCTGTCGTCGTGTAAAGGATATGACTGCTCAACACGGAATGGGTTGCTTACCACTAGCACACAAATGGAGTGCATTTTGCAACCGACGGATTTCTACAATGTGCATGGGTGCCGGACCCCCATTGCCACTTGTCCTTGGTCGGTGGCGGCAATTATGCAGGGACAGAGAAGTGCATTTTTGATACAGGGGGACAAGAATCAAAATCTCTATCTAACGGTCTGATCAAATATATAGTTTCTTCAAAACGCCTACAGCGTATAGGCCTATTACCATGTAAGTAGCTTCGAAAGTCCGATTCGATTGGAAATCGCTCTGATGAAACGATTCGATTCGAATCGCATGGATTCGGAAGTTTTCGAATCCCCAAGAAGTTCTCAAAATCATACCAAATGTCTCCTTTTGAACTCTTCTTCTGCTATCAGGTCTCCTGTACAAGATACCTGATGATTGAAGAACAGGTTCAAGAAGGTTAAAAACAATTTGATTCCGTTCTGGAATATTCCACTTTTTGATTGACATGCTCTGACAGGCGAGTTGCGGTTGAATATAATACCTCAACGTGGGCCACCGAGATTAAGTGTCTTACCCATAACACAACGTAATTACCACTGGTAATGGTCGAACCGTGGACCATTCGGTTTGAAGTTCAACGCTCTAAACACTAAGCCAACGCGCTCCCTCTCTCTTAAAATGGTTTAATGCCAAACGTGACCTTTGTGAGACAAATATAATATCAGTTGTTATTTTACGCAAACTACGTCCCATCATTCTGGATCATTCATAGCATACCTTATATTATTCAATTGTCAATAATGAATGTGTGTGCGTCGATAGAACGTCCGAATACAAAGTGTCGGTGCTTGCGAATTTATATTAAACCTTCTTGGGTTGTCGCACAAATTGCTATCCCTAACGAAAGTCCATGCTGATGAAGTAAGTACGATCGAGCACCTTTAAGCATGTTTGAAGTCTTTCGTTGCTGGCCGACTCGTAGTAACAGCTGTTTAGAATTCGTGGTGATATATAGCTGGCGTATATTACTCTTACTTTGTCCACTTACGGGAATGTTGACTTTATTGGGGCGATAGTCGGCCTGTGGACGACTATCGCCTTAATAAAGCCAATGCCTGCTGTCGAGATTTATTTATTTATTTATTTATTTATTTATTTATTTATTTATTTATTGTCTTAAGGTCACTTTCAACATCTATGGCAACACCAAGAGCGCAACATGAGTATGAAGCCAAATGTAGCTAATCGTTTATACCCATGTTGCTCACTTTAGAGGACTTCCACCACATCGTATTTTTCCAGTAAAGCTGGACAAGTGTATTACAGGAACTATTCCAGGGTTCCAGGAAGGTCAATCTGGTCGCAATTAGTTGTCTAATTAGCACACATTAGCCCATATTCTTTCTTGGTTCATGCGAATCGGACTGTCTATCCACGAATCGAATCGAGGCGCTGACGCCGACTATTCCCAGGTATGAGATTGACCCACTTTCAAAACTCAGCTAGGGACCCCCCCCCCCCCCCCGCCCCCCACCCCAATGTCGCTGAAGTCTGAACACATAGATGGCCGAGACCTGGTTACTGGCAATCAGTATGCCAAAAAAAGAAGAAGAAGAAGAAAAAGATGAAACCATATAAAAACAATAGGCTGTGTGTTTCTCGCAAACAAAGTAGTTAAATGAATGAGCAAGAGTGTCGACGAGAGTGCACTAAACAAGTTTCGTGAAATCACTTGTCAATTTATCGAGTTACATTGTTACAACAGTTGTCAACTTATAAAGTGGACTGTCGGAAATATTGCCATTGCTGGCGAAGATGACGCTTCGGTCTGTTTTACTGTAATGGCAATAATTCTCGCGCTCCACCTGCCCGATGTATACATACTTTCCATGCAGTGTGCAGTATTTCCACGGTTGCAATAATATTAGATTGCAAACACTAATTATAGGAAAATCATCAAAATATTAGTTAATGAAGCACCGGGTACAACCCGGTGCTTCATTAATTAAAATGTTGCTGATGATGATTTTACTACCTGGTAAACGCATGCGTGGACATCACTGTCCACGCGTGGATCACGATCACTCCACGGCGAGTGAACTGTAAGTTGATAAATAGAGGATATGAAATGAGTGTTTTTTCTCATATAATATTTATGAAACGAGTCTAAGAATTTTCCGTTTGGGCGAGCCTCTCTGGCTCGCCCAAACGGAAAATTCTTTGACTCGTTTCATAAATATTATATGAGAAAAACACTCATTTCATATTCTATTTATCTATGACACACACACGCACAAATTAGCCACTTAGTAACTAAAAATTTTCATTTTTTGCTTCCAAAACATAGGTTATGACACATCATTGGAACGAGCTCGTCGAGCTCGTTCCAATGAGGGGTCACAGCCTATGTTTTGGAAGCAAAAAGTGAAAATATAAAAAAAATGAATGGCGTTTTTCTTGTAGGTAAACGATTAATACAATATAACCCATTCTAAATAGGACAGATAACTTAAATTCTCCCTACTGAAATTATGCAAATGTCACCCAGTTGTATTTTGTTTAGCCGATCAAATTGTCCAGTTTTGAAATTGACCAATGAAAGCTCCCAACTCAAATTATGCATGATTTTTAGTGTGGAGTCGGATGAAGTTTTGGAAGAGATAAAACCGTAATAAACTAGGTGTAAAAACACAAATTGGTAATCAAAAGGTCAAATAAACAAATAATAAAGAAATGGATCCATTTCCCAAAAGAACGATTCGTAAAGGAACACTTCGGCTGCTATGAAAATATTTGTCGCAAATCCGAAGAATAACTCTAATGGAATTTGTACATTATCTGTTAGCGTACCATTTGCAATTAGAGCAAGTCCGTTCTTCAATACTGCGGTCACCATTATAATAATTTCTATGGGTTGTCTAATGGATGTTCTGCCCAGTATTATACGAAATAATTAAACACGACTGCCACGATGGGAATCTCGATCATTAACGAAATCAGCAGTTTTGTCACGAAATGTTCAAATAAACAAGTCAGGTGATTGGGTTGTAATTAATTTACTGAAGTGATATCTTTTAATTACTTCCAGATCTTCAATCCCCATTACCCACGGTACGGTGTCAGTGTACTGAGGCGTACTTTATGTTGATAGTTCACTTGCCTTCAGCCAATGCTAATCCTGCTTGTACTGTTTTATAAACGTTGGGGAGGCAGACAGATGTTCGCTGCTGCTCGAAAGTTCGCTACAGATACCCTGGCTTCCTTCACTCGTAATACTGTCTGAAACGAGATGATTCTGGTTCTCGAAAGACTCGTTATACCCCAATAAATAATATTTGCCTGCTGATGTACACTGCGACGACATGCCGATTGACCAGAATATAGACTGTCGTTACACAAAGTGGAACCTAATCGTCTCATGTCCTATCACCTGGACTTTTCAAATGAAAGTCGAGAACGTCCATTTAACTTTGAAATTTGAGGCTAAAGAAGAGCAACCATCTCCTTTGGGCAGACGTAGTACCTATAGTGAGAGGACCTTCTCTCTCATTGGTCCTCACTGAAGAAGAGACGATCAACTCCGCAAAAACAAAGAAGAAAAGAAAGAGAGAGCCCACCGTCCATGTGTCAGTGCGTTTGGCGCTTGGAAACCTTTCTGAAGGAGAAGAAGAAACCAAAGAAAGCGAGAAGAAGGCGAAAGAGACAGCCACCACTTCCTCTTCCCATTCAATATGTCAACCCATTAAACAGCCGACACTAGAGGAGCCGGTGGATGCGGAACGATCTATGGAGACTGAGTCGGAAATGGAAGATGCACCCCCTCCGTTTTTTGCTCCTCACTGGTCGCTTCCTTTTGACCCAGGAAAGCTTCACCATCATTCTCCTATGGCACTAGAAATGATGGGTTTGTGAAGGGAAACTATGGCAAAAGCATCAAAGGAAATAGAAGCATCCAAACAACAGAGTATCAATGCGATATTCTCACTCGACTCTCACCATCAGTAATGGACAACTCCACCACCTCCTAGCTCATCTACTACCACCACAGGGCCAAGAAAGATAAAACAGAGTCTACGCCAACGACTATAGGGGCCTATGCCGCTTGTTTCTCCTCTTCCTCAGTCGGACAGTTTTCTGGTTCTCACAAGTTATTATATAATTACAAGGGTCGAAGGTAGCGTCGGAACCCATTAGCAATGGTCTTGTAGATGCACGTTTTACTTAGTCGCTTCCCTGCACCAGTAACAACGAATAACAAGCCTTTAGTGGCACTATCCTATGCGGAAGCAGTCCTAGCACATCCCCACGCTGTTTCGCACCAGCTATAAAAATTCCAAACTCTAAAATTTCCTCCTAGCGGACTACTCGGTGCATTTTAAAGCGACGGACTACATTTTTTTAAATCATCCAGTTATCATACTTTCATGTAATACATGGGAGTATCTTGAAATTGTAAAATTCCAGTTTCTTTTAATTTTCGAAGGGTATACTAATATCAGGTTTTACCGGGAGTTCGGATTTACTAGAATTACATTTCAAAATTTGTCAATCAGTATTCTACTTTTACCCCGGTTTCTTTTCTTTTCGAGTTGTATTACACACCCGTTTAGTCAGAATTTGGCTTACGAGAACTTTTATCGACACATTTCATTTCTTTCGTCGTTTGTTTGTAGTTTTTTTGTTGTTGTGTCTGTACCATGAAGAAGGGTCGTCCTCAGACCGAAAACTAGGTGCAAATTGTTTTTTTCTCCTGTGCTGTTTGAGCTTTATTTAGACGAATATATAAATATATAAAACAGTATATTTTGTTACCTTTTGCTTTCTACTTTTACTCCGGTTTCTTTTCTTTTCTGGTTGTATTACACTCCCGTTTATTCAGAACTTGGCTTACGAGAACTTTTATCGCCACATTTTATTTCTTTCCTCGTCTGTGTGTATTTTTTCTTGTGTCTGTACCCTGAAGAAAGTCTTCATCAGACCGAAAGCTAGGTGAATTTTTTTTTCCTATGCTGTTTCAGCTTTATTTAGGCGAATTTCTTTCGCTTTAGGCTGCTGCATCTCTCAGATCCAGCACTACTTGAAACAGATTTGTTTTATCAGAATATAGACCTTTTATATATATACATATATATACACTTCATCAAATATTTTATATAACTTCGTCAATTTAAACACAGGAATATCAATTGGGGTTGTCGTTGGCTCAGTTGGTATGGTGTCAGCGCATTTATGGCTAGGCGATTGGGTGCCGTAGACCCAGGACTTAATTCCCAAGCCCTCCTTATAAACTTTGTGAGTAATTACTTTCAGAATTTGTTAATGTCCTTGAAGTATCTGCTACCGGGCTCTCAGTGCCATCACTTTACACTGTAGACAAGACAGCTCAGACTCCGTAGGAGACAAGCTAACCGAAGCGGTAGCTTTGGATCATAATGAGTTAACTTTATATGTTTTAATGTTCTGCTTCTGAATGGCTGTGGAGTAAAACGGAATACGTTTGTCGTAATCTTCCACATGGACGCAACCAAAATTTGCAGTTTCACTCTTGGGTGCATCATCAGCGTATGGTCAGTCTTCAATGCTAAAGCACAGTAGACAGCATCTTGATGCACTCAAGAGACGATGTGCTTTTTTAGCCTTCTTGAAATAATTTTATATAATTTCAAGTGGTTAGAAATTTATTGTATTCACATTGGAAGTAGATATTTTCAACAATAGCGTAGAGTCACAAGAGGCTCTATTTAACCCTTTACCTAACATGAAAAGCAGACGACACTTGCAAAAAAAATTCTTGAATAACTAAATTTTTTCATTTTTTGTCTCAAAAACATAGGTTATGACCCCTCGTTGGAACGAGCTCGACGAGCTCGTTCCAACGAGGGGTCATAACCTATGTTTTTGAGACAAAAAATGAAAATATTTTGAAAATTAATTGGCAATTTTTGAGAATAGCGCTGGCCGGTTTTGGCCGTTACGTTGGGTAAAGGGTTAAAAGACCACGCGGCATTCCCAGAAGGACCTGTCCTGAGCTTTCAACTCAAACCTGTCTGATGCTGCCAGACCAATCGAAATTTGCTTCCGACAGCAATGAAAGTTCGGCGTGCACTACCAAACCAGCTGTGGCATAGCTGCAGAGGCTGGCAGCGACTTTCACCTCCAAAACCACCAAGACCATGGTGAAGTACTTCATTGAGGTCTAACATTAATCCGTTCATATCATCATACGATGAAAAGTGGATTCCATCGATCACCGGTCCCACGCTCAAATACGGAATTCCTTTGTATGGTCAGTCGGTGGCTATATAAATACTTTTGTCATCGTATGAGGGATGTGAAACAATGCATCACTGAAGTTTAACCTCAAAACTCTTATGTCCCATATGGAGAAAAACAAGTTACATTGGTCACCAGTCCCACGTTCACGTGAATCCTACTTATGGAATTCCCTTCTATGGTCAATGGTCATTTTGTGGCAATAGGATGTGTCGAATAAGAATATGAAGGCTTTGAGGAAATACCTTTTTTAGATTAACCTCACGCCCCACATATCTTCATGTGGTGAAAAAGTGTTTCCATCGACCAATAGCCCCACATTAAAAGGAATCACATTTATGGAATCCCTTTCCGGGACTTGACGCTGGCTGTAAAATCCCCTTTTCACAGATACATCGAAAAGTCATACGCACAAAGCTTCAGTTCTTCACAGTTCTCAGCTGTGAGGAGGTCAACTATACAGGACCAATAGTCAGACATACCGGGGTCTATACTGGTGGCAGTCAGTTGTGCACTGGACAGGAGACATTGGTAGCTGAAGCTAGTGTGGCCTTAATAGATTTCAAGCCCGGAAATAAGTAGATTGTCACCTGCAGAATTAGGTCCCCATATGGTGAATTTGGTGATGCCACAATGCACAGCAGCGTAGCATGACTACATGTACCCTCTGAGAACCTCAATCTGAATCAAGACCTCACACCTAAACAGAAAGAGGTACCCAGAGGATAAATTTGGGGAGCTCTTGCCCACTGTATTGGATAGCATCTACCATCAGCAAATTCTCGCTCAGAAGCCCCCGTTCTGCAAATGACAGATTGCTTATTTCCAGGCTTGATAGTGTTAGAAGCCGACAGTACTATAAACAATAGCGAGTGGGCCTAACTGTGGTAATGGTAGGGTCCACAGTAGAATTTATAAGAGTATAACATAGAGGGTAATCACTTGACTGGACTGGTTGCGTGAAATAATTCATGAGGGGTGAGGGACGTTGTACAAACACGACTGCGCGAATGCTCACGAGTGTTTTACAATATAGTCCCTCGCCTCGAATGAATTATTTCACTTAACCAGTCCAGTCAAGCGATTACTCTGTTTATTACTTTTCATTGTTAACGATAATTATATTATTTAACACTTTACCTAACGTAACGGTCAAAACCGGCCAGCGCTATTCTCAAAAATCGTCAATTATTTTTTTCATTTTTTGTCTCTAAAACATAGGTTATGACCCTCATTGGAATGAGCTCGACGAGCTCGTTCCAATGAGGGTCATAACCTATGTTTTTGAGACAAAAAATGAAAATAATAGTTATTCAAGATTTTTTTTGGCAAGTGTCGTCTGCTTTTCATGTTAGGTAAAGGGTTAAAAAACAATGAAGTCCCCATTACACCCACAGCAAATCGTCTTCGTTTGCACGCACGGATACATGACATAATTGTTGACTGCATAATTCACTTGTGAAGCTATCGTTTATAATGAAATCCGAAAATCCCAGTAAATCACACTTGGGAAAGTAATAAAATTAAATAAAATTTCGGGTCGAATCGAATAAGGCCGAGGATTTCGAATGGAATCGAAAAACGAATCGAATCTCATGGCTTGTAAATACTGCACCTTCTTATATCGGTAAATATTGTTAATCTCTCATGTATTCTATCCGCGGTCAGTGGTATATTTGGGGCAAAAAGCGGAATATTCCAAATTGGAATCAAAGCAGTTTCGGAAGCGACACCTCCTTGGGGTCTTCTGTCCCCAGGTCCTCTATATGTGAGACATGATAATAGAAGTAAAGTTCAAGATGAGACGACTGGTAAGAGTTTTAAAACAATCCTGACAATTCGAAAAATTCCGAATCAGAACGACTCGAATCGGATCGAATCAAATCATCAGGAGGCCTTGAAGCTAACTGAATTTTTTCACATGACGGATAATGGTAGAAGACTAGAGCTATAACCCATTGGTTATATGGGAGCCAAAAGAACCCTGCTTTCGGAATCCCTTTCGTAGAATCTCTTTTTTCGAAGTGAGTCGTAGAAACGTACGAGCGTTTACACCTATGAACAACTGCTGCCATTGCTCCTTAGATCTCATCACTTCTGAACTGCGAAGGAAGTCAACGAGATGACAGATGGTGAAAAAAATGCGATCTGCACTGTGAGCGGACAGTTGTACTCTGGTAGGTGATAATTGTAAAAGAAGGTAGTAGCGACCTTAGTTAGTTAGAATCCAATAGTCCAATAGAAGTAGTAGTGATTGGTCCTAGCCATGGTGATGATGGTAATGGAAGGTTTGAGCATAAGTATTATAAGACTATACCTGTAGTATTGGGAGAAGTTACAGGACAGGTAATTAAAGTCGTGGTAGAAGACAAAGGTAGAACTACTATTAGATGGCGGTGGAATATGGTACAAGTGATAGTGTGGTTGGAATTTAGTAAAGATGTTTGAATAAAGCAGTTATCATTTGGATGTATTACTGACTGTGATGGTCAACTCTAGGGGTAAACAAGGCATGAAAATAAAACTGTTACAAATTGAAGGTTTTCCGCTCTATCGGAGTACATTAGAACCGTAAAACTGAAGTCCACGACTAGTCTGAACAGGTTATGAAAGTTAAAAATATTCCAACTTAAAGGTTCTTCTGCGCTACAAAAGCACATCCTGGAACATAGATTGGGGGATATTTTTCTCCTATAGCAGTAGGTGCTCTCATACCCAGCGATTACAATCCCCGACGGTGGTCTGGGTAGGTCCGTTCCGGTACTTTTAGGTGTTTTCGGGTCTACTTCGACATGCTCCCAAACAACCAAACATACCCTCAGAACACACGCATGCAGTTGGAAGCCTTTCAGTCTCATAGCAACCACCTGTCGCCATAGAATCAAGAGATGACTTCCAGTAAACAAAATGGACGACGGAAACACGCATCTCTCTAACAACACACGATGGGCATGCACACTAAAGCACCACATATCACCACTATAGGCTTGTGGAGGATGGAACCAATCTGGGAGACGGGATAGAACAGGATAACAAACAGCCTTGTGAATTCAAGTTTATTCTTGCTGAACATTCAATAATTGATCTGTCTGGCCTTTATACATCCTTGATCTAAAGTCTCCCGTCAGCAGCAATCAGCAAGAGACCTTGGATATCATAATTCTTTACCTTCTGTCGGGGTACAACCGTGCTCCATTTGGGCAATGATAAATTTCCGAGGTTATTCTTAGATATTTCATGAATACATAATAATTGCTATAAACTAATATGGAAAATCGCATATGGTTAGAAATCCAAATGAAAGTTCTGTTATTGCTGTCGAAGTTGAATTAACCAATTACCCAACACGATAGAAGACGCATCTTGCAAAAGAAATTCTAGAATAACTGAAAATTCCCATTTTTGAAAGGAAAAAATGAAGAAAGTAATAACTTTTGAATGACGATGTTTAACTGGTTGAATACTAGAAGTCAATATCAGGGCTTTCAAAAGAAAAGAGAGAACCAGAGCAAAAGCCAACATTTTCCTTGCTGATGTTTCATATTCAGTCAAACGCAAATAATATTATGTTTATATGAATTTGTTTTATTACAAATTATTGGAGAGTGCCAGTAAGCACTCTCCAATAATGTGTAATAAAACCAATTTTGAATAACATATTCAGCCCACGCAAAATAATCTAGCCCTCAACCAGTTAAGAAATGAGCTAACCCGATTCTATCCGCAGCGTTACATAAAGAGGTATTTGACATGTTTCTTATCTGACGTAAGTCAAGCCTGGTTATATCTAATTGGCACAAAATACTCACGTGGCGTAATTTATTTATTATTTATTTATTGGGGTTTAATGACACATTAACTGCCAATGTCATATCTTGTCGGTGACAGTTTTACGAGTGGAGGAAGCCGGTGTACCCGGAGAGAACCACCGAGCAACGAAGAGCAGCTGCCAGTTCCCCAACATCGTAACTCCGCACTGCAGCACAAGGAGGGTTAGATTGGTTGAAGACATACGCACCATCGACGTGCAGTACGCCTTAGTACACGACGTCATCGTGCCCTCATGTGGGCAATCGAGGGTTAAGTGCCTTGCCCAAGGACACAACGCGGGAGTCCGAATCGATCGCTCAGACGGTCACCCATCCAAGGACTAACCGGGTTCGACGTTGCTTAACTTCGGTGATCTGACGAGAACCGGTTACCGCAACGCCACCCCCAACCCCACACGCGGCGTAATATCATGGCGCTCAAATAATTTTCTGAATACGTGGCGCTTCATTAGAGCCCTTCGAATCGAATCAGGCAGAGCATTTCGAATTAAAACGATTATCGAATCGTATCTCGCAGCTTTTCAAGTTGTAGATATTGCACTTTATTACACCCATAAATATTGCCAGTCTCCACTCAGGTATTGTATGCAATGATGACTCGTCTGGCTGGAGAAATTAACAAAAACGCGGAATATTCTAAAACGGAATCGATGTGGTTTCCGGGGCGGAGCCTCCTTGAACTCTTCTTCCATCCTGTATAGGAGACCTGAGTATGGAAGAAGATTTCAAGAGGAGACACTTGTAGGATTTAGGATTTTGGTACATCTTGAACGTTCTGAAAATTTACGAATTATCGCGATTCGACTCGAATCGAATCGAATCAAGTCATCGCGACGATGAGCAATAGAACCGAAGCTTCGAGTTTGAGTCTCTTCAAGGAGAAGCGAGGGAACGCTCAACTCTTCCGAATATTTATTTCGCTTATTCATATTCAAAACAGATTTAAGTATTATCGCTTTGCCCATACACACACAGATTTAAGCATTTTCGCTTTACCATACATATGTGCAGTTAAAACTAGAAGTCCTGCCATGAAATGCGCACAAATAGCACGTCGATCTGCGCGTTAATCTACGCGTTATGACCATAGTAAGGCTATCATATTCTGTAAATATGGCCTGTGCACAAGCAATGTTTCGTGCACAAGCAATGTTTCAGCCAGTGAACCTCCGGGTAACCCGGAGGTCCACTGGCAGAAACATTGCCTGTGTTTGCTATGAGGAACCAGGAGAACTTGCCGTGCTTTGGATGTCATTCGATATAGCAATTGCGCGCAATTCCTACGCGTAATTAAGCCTAGATAAACGCACAGTTCGTGACAGTTCGTGACAGGACTTTTAACTGTAGATATGTAGATGAAAAGCTTATTCAGTGCGAAAGGATAGAACGAAAGACCACAGGCCTCGATTTTTATCCTTCCGCGATGGCACAAGTGTCATATCGATTAACCCATTCAAACACGCGTGTCGTTCTGTGTTTATTACACGCCATCACGTCTGTAAAACAGTTATAAAAAGGACACTCCGCAATTCATTTGACAGCTATCAACAAAAAGAACAGATTTTATCGCCAACCAAATTTCCGAGGGGAACCCGTGTTACTCTTTCGTCCCCTGAGTTCCAATGTGTTTCCAGTGAAATTTCGCTTCTATTTAAAAATAGTACGTGAACGATTTCTGTTCCGCTATGTGCGGAACGGATTTTCATTTTCCGCATGGTTTAGTGTTGCTGTAGATGGGGATTTCATAGAACAGGTCTGTAATAAATAAGCGTTAAAGACAAAGGCCTTAAAATCAAAAACCATAAATAAGAAACAGGGCCCTATTCTTTGTAGACATAAACATGAATAGTTCTAATGTAAATGGCTTACATGGGCGGATACAGGGGTTAGGATAGGGTGGATTTCCACCCCCGCCCCTTCTTTGATATTTGAAAGGGGAGACAACAAGCAATTTTTCAAAGTCAAATTCAACCTGTATTGAAATTATCTTTACACGAGGAGTTCTCGCGACTAGACACCATCGTATAAACGATTGGTACAATGTATGGTCTGTAGTCTGTACCTCAATGAGGTACAGACTACAGACCATACATTGTACCAATCGTAGTCAACATAAATGTCGATCCATCGACGAAAATAGTCTGATACAGGTTATTTGGATGAAATATTATCACCATAAGGGTTCATGCGATGAATAATGACTGGATAGTCATACGCCGAGGGTGCTTGGAAATATAACGTTCACAAATTTCCTGTTTTGAAACAGGTAACTCGAACACCCGTGCATTGCGGTAACGGCGAGGTCCGATAAACGCTCAGTTGTCATGCCGCTTCGCAGCCACGTATGGATCGTTCGTGACCCCACCACTCAATTTTCCACCCCCACCCCCGCCCCCCCCCCCCCCTTTCCAATCCTGGATCCACTATTGGCTGATTAGTTTTACAGTGTATATGTGATTGTTTGCGTTTGTATTTCAGGTGTTTACAGCAGAACGATCTCGAGTCCGAACTGGTAAGAGCAGAGAACCTGAAACCAATATCACAAAGAAAATAAACTTGCTTCACAAAACGACTTGCAGCTGTTCTCAGAGGATCACTTTTCTTTAAAAAAACAAAAAACATAATATTCTTATGATATTTAGAATGAGTGAAACATAAATCAATCGTGGAACATTGTGAGGCAGAACGATCTGTTGTCATTTGATACCCTGTATTTTTTGTAAAATAACACTTATACGCGCTCATAAAACATTCATATTTTGTTTGCTTTCCATGCTGGGGCGTGCTGATTCTTTGGAATCGTGAAAATTATTTAACACTTTCTAAACCTACGGGAAGCTTTTGTGTGACAACACAGTAATATTATAAAGGTTTCAATTTCATAATGTGAATGGTAGCTTTATGATTTTGTTTGAAGGTTCGACGATATTAGTGTCTCCCCAGACCCATTAAGTAAATATGATCTTTCATATGTCAATGAGAGGATCAATGGTGTGAGAATTTTTGTATATAAAAAGGGCATCAACACTGGTGTGGGAACAGTGCCCCTCCTACTCCCACAGTGAAGCCCAACCAACTGCCGCGCCGTCGGGCGGAACTGTTGAATGAGGAACCTCCTGTGGAGACTGAGGTGGAAATGGAAGTTTCTTTCTCGCCACTGCCTGATTCTCACTCGCCTCTCCCTTCGAACCACGGAGAGCCCACACCAGAATCGGACACGGAAGACTCTGAATCACGATAGCTAGAAATGATACGTCAAATGGAAGCCCAGTGGGAAGAGACTCCGAGGAGGATTAAAGAAGCAAGAGCCTCGATTCAACATATAAGAACAAAATTCGGACTCCAAGGAACTCAAGAACAGGCAAAACATTCCACAGCCACCGCCTCCGGACAACAAGACCAACGTAAGAAAAAGAAACACAAACGCTGTTAAGTACCTTAGCCCTCTCCCCCTTTGCCACGCTATGGCATGGTGAAAGACTATTATACAGTAAAAGAAGGTCGAAATGGGCGTATCCTCACACCGTCCTACGCGCCTTCGGCGCGCGAAACCATTAACTAGTTCAGGGCTAGATTATTTTTGGTGATTAAAATTTGTTAATCCAAATTTGTTTATTACATATTATTGGAGAGTGCCAACAGGCACTCTCCATTAAGTTGTAATAAACAAATTATATAAACAAAATATTATTTGCATTTGACTGAATATATGAAACATAAGCAAGGAAAATGTTGGCTTTTACTCTGATACCCTCATTTTTCTGAAAGCTCTGTAATGGCTTCTAGCACTGAACCAGTTAATCTTGTGGGAACAGTGAATGCAGCTGGAGTCATGCTTCCCTAATATTTGGCTTGATTCAGCACATCCTTTGCCCAATCCCAATAATCCAGGCATCCCTCTATATCTAAAATAGATAGCATCAGCATGTAATCGCTTTTAGTTTGTTTTATTTAAAATAAAATTTAAATACCTCCCTGAATAGAATTTTACAGGAAATTTTAGACACAAACTAATTTGTCAGCTAGTAAAAATATGCATTCACCATTGAATGTAGGAAGTGTACTCCAGGAGTTTAGTTGTTTTCTCGGGACGTATGCGACGAGGCCCATCCCCTCCCCAGGGTGCTGTGAATTAAGCATTTCCACTCGAATTGAATCGAATATGCACCCAACATTTCGGATCTAACGAATACCGAACAGAAAAAATGGACGATCACACAGGGGGGTTGGCGGCCTTAAGTGACCACTTTCTGACCTCAGGTTGTCGACCGTTAATCCGTAGTGAACTTTAAATTATCGACGTCTCCCCATACACCACTGGGCGGGCCGAATTTAACTAAATTTGATATGCACGTTCCTCATCGCATTCAAGTTTGTCCGAACAAAGTTGTTACTAAAATGGGGATAATTCTGTTAGCACCCCACAAATTTTTTTTGTTTTTTTTTTCAATTTAAAATCATCTTCTCCAGAACACCCAATCGGTATCCTTTGGTATACAACACCTTTGGAGGGGTCAGATTCAGATTTGTTCGAAACAAATCCCTGGGTTCATATTTGGGCTCCCTATGTGAACACGAATTTGAACTTGGTGCAATATGAGAAAATGTATTTAAAATCTTCGTCAGATCTACAAGTCAAAATCTCTTAATATTTGGTATACTGCATCTTTAAGGGGTGGGGGGGGGGGGGGGGGTGGGTAGTAGGGGCAATTGACGTTTGTTCAAATCTAGTCCCTGGCGTCATATTTGGGCTTCCTGTAGGAGCCCGAAATTTAAATTAGTGTAATATGAGGAATATTCTTTAAAAATCTTTTTCAGATCCATCATCCAGAATCTTTTCAAAGGTACACTTGCCTTCAACCAATTCTAACCCTGCTTTTGCGGGAGATAGTATGTTGGAGAGGCGGACAGTAGCTCCCGGCTGCTCGGTGGTTGTCCCCGGCTTGCTCCAAACATAAAACTGTCTGACATGATGTGGCCGTGGCTGTCGAAAGTTCCATTAAGCCTCAATAAATAAATAAAATAAGCATGCAATGAGGCTATTCTTCCTTGTTTGATAGAACTCTTCAACCTGTGTCAATCAGGACTGAATTGATTATATTCCAAATTGCATTTCCCGTTCGAACTCCGGGAAGTGAAGCAGTGCTTGTTTGCTGTGGTAAACATGCCCTGCTTTACTAGTAAAATAGGAACCGGTAACCAATGCCTGGGGTGGGAGTCCTCTAAAATGGGCAGCATGCATATAAACGATTGGCTGGAATTCACTTTATATCAATGCTGCCGTCACGGTTATTCATTGTGCATAAGTGACCTTAAACACTAATAAATAAATAAATTACCAATTGCATTGCTGGACATTTCCATCCTGAAATTTCAGTATTTGATACGAATATACAGAAAGGTTAACCCTTTGCCCAACGTAACGTAAAAAAACGGCCAGCCCGATTCACAAAAATCGCCAATTAATTTTCATTATTTTTTTTTCATTTTTGTCTCTGAAACATAGATTATGACCCCTCTAGGAACGATCTCGGCGAGCTCATTCCAACGAGAGGTCATAACCTATGTTTTTGAGACAAAAAGTGAATACTGAATTAGTTATTCAAGAATTTTATTTGCAAGTGCCCTCTGGTTTTCAGGTTATGGAAAGGGTTAAAAAGACCCTATTTGTCAACACACGGTATGAGGAAGCTGAAGATCAGTGGTTCGAGCACTGAACTTCAAACCGAAAAGTCCACGGTTCAATCCTGACCACCAATAGCTATGTTGTATTCTTGGGCAAGTCATTTATTCCCGGATGCCCAAGGTTGGCCACGGTGGCGCCGTGTACTAATGTATACTGCGTATCGATGACGTACTTGCCTTCTACAAGAGCTGAGCCTCCTTGGACAGAGTTAACCCTTTACTTAATATGAAAAGCAGACGACACTTGCAAACAAAATTCTTGAATAACTAATTTTGTTTCATTTTTTGCCTCAAAAACATAGGTTATGACCCCCTCTTTGGAACGAGCTCGTTTCAAAGAGGGGTCATAACCTACGTGTTTTTGAAACAAAAAATGAAAATTAATTGGCGATTTTTGAGAATAGCGCTGGTCGGTTTTGCCGTTACGTTGGGTAAAGGGTTAAATAGACCCTATTTGTCCATACACGGTATGAGGAACATTGTAGCTTAGTCGTTCGAGCACTGAACTTCAAACCGAAAAGTCCACAGTTCAGTCCAGACCACCAATAGCTATGTTGTATCCTTGGGCAAGACATTTATTCCCGGATGGCCACGGTTGGCCACGACCGCGCTGTGTACTAAGGAATACTGCGTATCGATGATGCCTTCTGCAAGCGCTAAGCCTCCATGGACAGAGTTACTACACTGAAGAGTCTAAAAGTTGCTTGACACTGCACGGTGGTTTCTTCCACCTGTAAACCTGCCAGACATGTAAAAATGCATCCGTGGACATCATTGCCCACGCGTGGATTACGAACAATCCACGACGACTGTACTATAGTAATTGCTTCTAAATGTTAGCTTGAACCCTGATGATAAAACCTAGATCTTGAATATTTTCCTCGAATGGGCATCTCCCGTGATTGCCATTGTTAGTGTGGAGAATGTAAGATAAGATAAGATAAGATAAATTTGATTGCACAACCACAACATTAAAGGGTATGGCACATAATACAGAGATGCATATAAGTTGCAATATGCTAGAAATAAATCAAAGGAGACATTTCCCGTACACACCTTTCTTCACATACATGCACATGCACATGCACATACACACACACACACACACACACACACCCACACACGCACACATACTCGCACACAAAAAAGCCTCGTTGTAGATTGCATACATTTATCCCTCATCAGAAAGAGGAATTTTCCTCCGAACAAGCGAAAAATCATTACCAGATCCGTAACTCCGTCCATTGTGATTCACCAAATATTATTTACCTTATCACTTGTAAACGCTATGGGAAACAGTTTGTTGGTCAAAGTCAAAATCCTTTCCGATAACGTGCTACTAGACACAAACAGGATATAAAACATAATGCTGATGCCCCAGTAGCACAACATTTTAACCTTCCTGGCCATTCTTTGGACGATTTCGAAATCCATCCTATTGAACAACCACCAATTAAAGACACATTAGAAGAAACGGATAAATTTAGAAAAATACGTGAAGTTTTTGGATCAATACGCTTCAAACCCTCTGACCATTTGGTATGAACATCAGAGGAAGAATGCGAAAGGAGGTCCATCATTCCTTTCACTTTAACATACAACCGAATGAATATCGAAATAGCAAAAATGTTAAAAGATGAATTCAATTTAACCAATGCTAAATTAAATGAACCTTTGAATATCCGACCTGTCATCGCCTATAAGAAAAACAGAAGCTTGCGTAACATCCTTGTAAGGACTAAATTACAGCCCATCAATGAATAACATCAATTATTGCCAGTCAGTTTAACCAGTTCCTAAGCTCATCAATTAGTTTAAATCAATTTTATGTATTTTTATCTTGTTTGAAACCCATCAAATTTCTGTAAATGAAAACAATTTTTCGGCGGCATATTAAAAGTTGGAATGTCTGTGCCACTACGAATTTTTAACCTCAAGCACACACACACACACACACACCCACGCACAACACGCACCCCCCCCCCCCCCCCCACGTACTTATACACATGGGGGTGTTTTTCACGACATCGTCAGGTGAGTGGAGTAATTACACGTGATCCCTGTTGGAGAAAATCGCAGATAAAAGGTGTCCAAGGGCTCATGTCACATCCATCTCTTGACAGTTGAAAAGCCACCGGACTTTATCGCGATCACTGAGAAAGGTGTAAGCTGCGTATTGTTTGCATGCTGTCTTGGGAAGTTCCTGGCGTAATTCTTTGTACTTAGAGCAGACAAAGAGAGCATGCATTTCATCTTCAACGAGGTTTAGCTCACATTATTTACAGTATCGATGTTCGCGCGGGACAGGTTTGTGCCTATTGTATAGCCCGCGTTCGATTTCCAATTCATGTGTACTTATTCTAAATTTTGTGACACATCTTCTATATTTCAAGTCGAGGTTGTCTACGTACCATTCACGTGCATAGACATTCTTGATAGAATAATAAAACTGTAGCTTGGAATGGTCTGATCTTGTTTTTTTTTCTAAAGCGCAATCATCTTTCCATGTCTGGGCATGCATATCTTCGAGACGCGTCCTTAAATGTCCGATGAAGTTTGCTGGGGTGGTGGAAGGATCCACCCAGACATTTCGGAATCCGGCCTTGGAAAGGATATTTTCTATTTTAGAGATACCCGAATGTCCAAGAACTTGTAGTTCATCATAAGCTCGAGACATAAGACGATTATCGTTACTTTTTACCTGAAGTCAGCTATTTACAAATCGACACTGTACTTCAATGTATAGTGGATATCTCCCAAGCTCTGCCATGACTGCTGCGTTGGAAGCTTTTGAATGAACTTGTAAAACATATTTACAGAATTTGAGTTGGACTGTTTCAATTTGGTGCTGGGCATTCCGCGATATCTGGTCACCCCATGCCTTACACCCATAGAGGAGTATCGGCGTTACCGATGCGTCGAATAACTTTTCTCGAACACGCAAATTATCATTCGACACAGATCGGAAAATACTTTGCAGTCGGAAGTACGCTTTCAGTGCTTTAGATCTAAGATTAGTAATACCACTTGTGTAACTACCTGACAATCCCAAGTAGTTGAAGGACGATACCGTTGACAGCTGTTCATTGTTGTAATGAAACACGTCCTTCGATGTTCTGTCGGTTTTATTGAAAACCATTGCCTTTGTCTTAGTTTTATTAACAGTCAGTCTCCACTTAACACCATAGTCTGAAAGCGCATCCAATGACTTTTGGAGACCTGCTGATGACGTCAAAGTCAGAATAAGGTCACCTGCGTAAGAAAGGCAGGGTGTAGCAAACTCTTGAAGGGTGTGGAAGCTATGGTGACACACATTTTCCTCAATATGCACTGGAATATCATCAATAAAAAGGTTGAACAGCAGGGGAGTTAGATTATTCCCCTGCATTACCCCTGCCGTGGTGGTAAATTTCCCCGACAGTCTACCCCCAGCTTTAACACATAGGGAGCTAGAGGTACACATCTGTTTGATGGATGAGTAGAAACAGCCGCCTACACCATTTTGTAAAAGTTTAAGGAGTAGCCCTTGCCTCCATACCCTGTCAAAAGCCTTTTGAAAATCCACAAAACAGGCATATAACTTTCTTTTGCTATGAAATGATTTATTGAATAATGCCTTAATAACCACGTGGTGATCCAAAGTTTTATAACTTTTCCGAAAACCAGCCTGACCGTCATTTGGTACCCCTTTATCTTTTAAAAAAGTTGTTAATCGTTCGTTTAATATGCTGGTGTATAATTTCCTTATATTACTGGTTAATAGTGATGCCGCGAAACATATCTGGTGAGTCGGCACGTACGGTCTTCGGGAGAGAAACAATAAATCCCTCTGATCATTCAGGTGGGAACTCGCCATTACGCAAGACAGTATTGAAAAGTTTTGTCAACACGGAAGCAAAAACGGACTTGACACATATTATCATTTCGTTTTTAATACCACCCAGGCCTTCTGACATGCCACTCTTTGGTTTCGAGATCGCCCGCAGTGTTTCAGTGTCGGTAATCACAAAGTCTAAAGAGTCGTTGATTCCGGATGATTTCTCCATCTGAGATAGCCTGGAGAAGATCTGTGTTTTGAAGCTCTCATTAAATGTAGCACTTGGAGTCGGGTTTCCCAAAGATTCATAATGCTTTTTCCAAGAATCTATAGGTATATTGTTCGACAAATCTGACGTGTTGCAAATATCATCCTGTAATTTAGACACAGTATCCCAAATTTGTTTGGGGTTTGTAGTGTGAAAATTGTCTAATTGGTGAATGATTTCCTCTTTGTACTGCTTTTTTCTACGCCTTAAAACTTTTACATATTTGATTTTGAAGGCAT
The DNA here is from genome assembly GCA_031216915.1 of Pictodentalium vernedei. NCBI lineage: Eukaryota > Metazoa > Mollusca > Scaphopoda > Dentaliida > Dentaliidae > Pictodentalium > Pictodentalium vernedei. The sequence goes on from CM062297.1 coordinate 315,719,930, forward strand.
AATACCTCCCGCGGACTATGGGGTCTGTGTTGAATTTTATAAATAAATGGTGTTGGTGAAGCAGTTGCTTTTTCATTTCATAACAAGATTTGTCATACCATGGTTTTGAGGGAGCACGTTTCCGGGCGGACCGCTTGTCGGCTCTTCTACGGCGAAGGGACATATTGGTACAGTGACTGATTACTGCTGATACCCCAGCTAAAATATCCGCTGACTTTGCGAATTTTTTTTTGATTAACGCATTTAATTTTGTCATGTTTTCCGATGTGTGAAATGATTTAATGAATCTTTCTTCAGCACTGCCATCCCAAATAAACGTAGAAGGCAGTGGAAAAGAAGTATTCTGTTCACTTACAATTTGAGGTTCAGCTTTTAAAATAAACAACAATGGTGAATGATCGGAGTAGAGATTCGATTCATTAACTCTAAAGACGGGTATACTTTGAAGGAGAGCTTCATTTGCTATAACATAATCCACAACTGAGCTGCCATTGTACTGGTATGATGTGTACTGGCCAAATGTGTCACCTGCCCTCCTGCCATTTAGGATTCTTATTCTAGCCCATATGCACAAATCTAGCAACTTCCTCCCTTGGGTATCTATCATCCCTTTATCTTTGCTATTGCGTCTTCTACAGTCGTCCGGACTGTAGTGTGGGTACAGCGGCAAAGATGGGGCGTTGCAATCCCCTATAGAAAAATCTAGTTCATCTTTCGTTCTACAGTTCAAGGCACCCTGCAGGATTATGTTACTAAGAGAGCTAAAATGAGATATGTTCTTACTGACAATTTCAAGTGAATCGAACTTGGTACCAGGCTGGAAAAGGGATGATGACGCCGGTGTGACAGGAATGATAATCCGTAGGAACGTTAGTCCCTCTGGACTATTATTCCGCGGAATTATAGTCCTAGGTCTACCATTTCTAGGAATAGTAGTCCGGTGGACTACTATTCCTAGAAATGGTAGATCTAGGACTATAATTCCGCGGAATAATAGTCCAGATGGACTAATTTTCCTACGGACTATCATTTCTGTCACACCGGCACACTGTACGCCTCATACAGGTAAATGTTTTTTTTTAGTCCGAAGAATTTTTTGTCCAGTTTAAGTCAAAGAACATCCTCGCTTTCAGAGAGTATGACCTAGGATCAGCGAATTGCGGACACAAAAAAGAGTACCACCTCCTCCATGATTCGGGCGACAGCTGGAGAAGAGTGCACAGCCGTCTATAAAGATGGGGGCTATCCCTGTCAGTCCAAGTCTCTACTAGCCGAATTATGTCAAACTTATTGATGTAATTGATAAATTCACTATTATACATGTACATTCCTGAATTTATTATTCCCGATATTGTTCTTATAGTCATGAATGTTCCATGAGCTTATTTTGAGTTCTCGAATGTCCTTTTTGAGTTAGACATCTATTAAATGTAATATTCGATACTGTCAGGGCAAAGCCAGCCTAAATATAGGGGCAAGGGGCCTCATATTTAAAGATATTGTAAGTTCAAAATATATTCCGCATCAAGGCGAAAAACCCACATGAATTTCACTTCTCTGTAAAGCTGAAAAAACACACGTGGTGTATATCCAGCTTTAGCGCAGGGACCCAGGGGAGAAACGGTATGTTAGATAAGGTCTAATCTCATTTAATTTATACAGTAGTCGGAGTCTTACGAGACGTAATCGGTTGGTGTCAAGATATCGTCACGGTCAATTAAGAAACGAGATTCTAAAACGATAGAAATGTCTATCGTATCGTCACCTGATCATTAGGTAGCAATAACGAATCGGTTTTCTCGACAAGTGAAATCACCGTTAAAGTCACGCGCGAGATGACTTGTATTGATTCTGTCTCGATATATGTCATCTCCCACCGTTTTGACAGGTGGGCAGATGAGCGTCGGTCCACCTGACAGTTTAGGGTAAAAAGTATATATACCTTGAAGAGCAGAGCATTAGACACACACTTGGGGTCACACACACGTTGGTGAAGTCCAGGACAGGCGGACTCTGTTTCCTGGCATAAGGGTACCTTCGATCACAGGACCCTGAAACGGCTGGAATCGCCAGAGAGGGCATTCCATGATTGATTTAGCTTAACGTTGATAGGCGGCTACGGGGCCGAATTCGTGAGAAGGAACACCCCAGGTGGAACGTTAAAGTTTAGATTGTCGAGTAGCAGGTATCGGCCTGCAATAGTCAGAAGTGTAGGTTAATTGTATTGTGCGTATTAACCCTTTGAAGCGTCAGACTGATTACGTTCTGAGTAGTTCGTTTTGCTGTCGAAGCATCGTAATACCGACTGGAGATCGATGTGAGTGACAATTTCGCCCTAGCACAAAAAGGGCATTTGTGAATCGTGAATTCAACCAGGAACGGTGAATATTTCAATAGGACTTTCACGGAGGACTTTCAAAAGGCTCATAAGGTATGAGTAGACAATATCTGACCCAAATCAGAAGTACGGTGTCTTTATAGATGACGAACATTGCTGGCCGGAACCCTCCGACAGCCAGAGGTACAGTTACGCGCAGACTTTGACATTTGAGCCCAAGCGGGTGAAGCTCTTATGGCGAGCTCACAGTAATAACATTTCAGATTTGTGAAGCTCTTATGGCGAGCTCACGGTAGTAACATTTCCAGTGTGTAGACTATAGTGCCAGTACATGGCTATAGAATGACTATATGATTGTTTAGAATTATTTAACCGTAGCGACCCATTTTCTGTGAAAAGAATCGAATTGTTGATTGTTGAAATATTGAAACGGATTTATTTTTATGTGTAAATAAAAGAATCGTTGTTACTTTAAATCATTCTTTCCATTATACAGCCTGAAGTGATTAGGAATCACACCTAACGGAAATCGAACCTATTTCAGGCCAATTTGGCAGAGAAGGAATCACGGCGTCGGTCTAACTCAGCTCTCTGCACCGAGTTCGCGACACTTGGATTCCGACCCTCCACGTTGGTCTAATTTTCCCGCAACTTCATCAGCGGGACTAAATAACCCCACGCTAGCCCAGGCCTTACGGGGCCTCAGGTGTCCCTGACATTGATTGGCGAGCGCTAACCAGGATATTTCTAAAAGGTAAAAAAAATGGCTATATGGAAATTTTGTTTTATTTTAACGGCGGTTCTGTTTATGTTTTGACGCGTTCGGTCAGTTGATGCCGTTCAAGGGTTTAATATCGCAATGCAGTAGTCCCCAAGAGGATACTTAGTAGCCACTATAACTGCGGTATGTTTCAGAATATTTGGGGCATTTAATTACGTTAAATTACAGAGGTAAATTAGGATCAATTGCCATATTTTTTTCTTTCTTTCTTTTCCTTCTTCATTCTTTCTGACGAGTGTTGAAGATAGAAGGAAAAAAATCAAAATGGATGTTGTTACACCCCTCGCCCAACTGGTATCATTAGGCAAGGAAATGGCCTTGAGGGAGCTGAACTTCAGAAGTTCGTTAAAGATGAGCAGAAACGTGAGGCCAAGGAGATTGCCTTACGTAATGACGCAAGGGAGAGAGAAGCCCAATTAGAACGAGAGCGTGAGAAAGACGCAAGAGAGGCGAGGGAGAGAGAAGCCCAATTAGAACGAGAGCGCGAGAAAGACGCAAGAGAGGCGAAAGAGAGAGAGATTCAATTAGCAAATGAGGCGAGAGAGAGAGAAGTCCAATTAGAACAACAGAGGCACGAGAGAGAATTAGAGCTCCTCAGAGCAAGGGCCGATGTGGAGAATGGAAGTCGGCGCTCAGGGGACGGGAGTGCAGGGGTAGCAATTCATGCCCCACGCCCCCACCTCGCTCATTTTAATGAAAACACAGATGACTTGGACTCGTACTTGGAGAGGTTCGAGCGCTTTGCCTCCAGTCAAATGTGGCCAGAAGACACATGGGCTATGTGCTTGAGCACTTTGTTGTCAGGTAAAGCCCTCGAGGCTTATACCAGTATGCCCCCTGCTCTTCTTAACGACTACAGTGAGCTGAAGAATGCCATCCTTCGGAGACACCAGCTCACGGAAGAAGGATTCCGGACCAAGTTCCGAGAAATTAAGCAGGAGAAGGGAGAAACAGTACCTCAGTATTTTGCCCGAGCTAGGCGGTACTTTGACCGCTGGACTGATCTCGCAGAAGTGAATGAGTCATATGGAGCCCTGCGAGATCTATTTCTCCGGGAGCAGTTTTTAACTACATGCTCCAAGGAGTTGGGCCTGTTCATCAAGGAAAGGGGTCCGCCCACCTATGATGAGATGGCAACTGTGGCAGAACGCTGCATCGAGGCCCACGGTGGGAGTGTAAACGCATCCAAATCGGCTAGGGGTGGGGCAAACGGGTTGGCAATGGCACCCTTCAGGCAACACCACCCCGATCCTCCTGCGTCGCAGACCAGCCGGAAGGGGAGCGCTCCCAAGGACACCACTTGTTTTATCTGCAACAAGCGGGGTCATATTGCCAGGGACTGCTGGCAGAAGCAGGTAAGGACCATTGGGAACATTAGACCACCTCAGCAGGGGGCCGGGAACGCAGCGCCAAGGGGTTGGAAGCAAGGTGACCGCGTAGATCCAGGGCCCAGCAGACAGACGGCAGCGTTCTGTCAAACTATCGGTCCAGAACACAGTCCCCTCCGGGAGTGTATACAAGAGGGAGAATTAAGGCTGGAAGGCGGGAAGGTTGTCCCGATAATAAGTGGCATGTGTGAGAGGCTCACAACTTCGCAGGAGAAGGTTGATATCCCAGTGTACCCAGGGTATGTGGGACAAAGGGAGATCCGTCTGCTCCGGGATTCTGGGTGCTCCTCTGCAGCGGTTAGAAAGCAACTGGTTGACGACAAGCAATTGTTGGGGCGCGACCATTTGTGTATTTTGATAGATGGGACCGTTAGAAGGTTCCCCATCGCGAGGATAACTGTGGATACCCCATTTTATTGTGGCGAAGTGGAAGCCATGTGCATTGAATCACCTGTGTATGACCTGGTCATAGGTAATATCCCAGGGGTGAGGGCAAGCCCTGATGAGTTATGGTCCAGGGGTAGGGGACCTAGTGATGGCCCAACGAGGGCAAAGGAAGTTCAAGTCGGTGGGCAAGGACCCCCGGCGGTTGCACTCGGTAACGTACCGAGTAAGGAAGGGAAGGTTCCCAGGGGGAACCAGTCCGATGAACCAGGGGATGGCCCCTACACGACGAAATGTCGCAAAGTTTCAAGAGGGACGACTCCTGTCCAATTAGGGAGAAGGGGCCGCAGGCGGTCCAGGCTAAACGCCAAACGGCGAGGGAACCCAATGGGGTCATTGGGGAAAGACCCTCAAGCAAATTTATGTGGGGGAGTTGAGCTCCCCCAGAAGTCGGTGTCACCTGTGTGGAGGGGGGAGGCCAGACCCACGCAAATGGCTGGGCAAACTTCCCCAGAATTGAGAGGGCACGGGTCAACACAAGTTGAGTATGTTAAAGTGGATGGGACCGCTAAGGCGGGCGCCCAGGGGACCGAGAAAAGGGTCCACATATCAGAGGAGAAGCATCCTAGGTGGTGGAGACCACGTAGAGAGTGCCGGGGGCGCACAGCGCCCAATGTGCGCAAGAAGTCGTCGCAATGGACCGGGGAGTCGACGGCACAAGGGCCAAGGGCGGCCGGTGTCGTTCGAACGAAGGTAATCGCCGGGACGAGTGAGCCTGGGGGATATAGCGCCAAGGGAAGCTCTTGGGAATGCGACAACGACAGGGTATGGGGACCCTGGTGGAATACCCGTAGAAATGGCGGGGCGAGAAGTAGGGGTGTGTCAAGGGTTACCCAAGGGGATACTGGGAACCGGACCCCTACCAATGGTCGGTGGTTATAAAGAAGCAATAGTTGGGTGGCTGTGGGCCTGGTGTCTGGGACGGGGGCTCCAGTCGCAAATGTTTTTGTGGGTGAGGTGATGAGTTTCGTAAACCCGGTGTTAAGGCCCGGAAGAAATTTTCTTATTTTAGTATTATTATTGTTCTGACTGCTAACTAGAGTTGGTTGTGAGTGCGAATGTGAGATACACTGCCCTGTCTGTCGCGTGTGCGTGGACGGGGAGCCTGTGTGTCGAGTTTTGTAAGTATGGGATGCACAAACCCGGTGTTAAGGCCCGGGGGAAACCGCGCTGGTTTTTATTGACGAGAGTTTGTTGTGAGTGTGAGGCACACTAACCCCGTCTGTCACAAAGGCGCGGTCGGGAAATCTGTGTGTTGAATGTGTGAGTGTGTGAGGCACAATTTTAATCCCCTGGTTGAGCTTTGCGAGGATGAGGCTCAACATAATGCAGGGGTCGTTTGCCCCTTCACAAGACATAGGGGAACGGGAGGCGAAGTTACACTCCGTTGGAATTAACCCATCTGACGCAAAGGCGCGGACGGTGTTACTCGTCGGAGTGAGTGCCAAGTGAACTGTTTGCAAAATGGGCGAACGTGTATAAAAATGTGTATGTTTAGGTGTAAATATATAGTATTACATAGAGAGAGAGTGCTGCAAATCTAAGAATAAGGCTACTCTCCATATGTAAACCCGCAAGACGGGAGAATGTGGTAGCGTGTGTGTCGTGGGAATCGGTATGGCCGACGCATGAGCCCGGTCATGAACCCCACGACCACTAGGGCACAGTTTTGTAGTCTTAAACATGATGGGTAGATTGTAAAAAGGTGTGAGAGGCGAGCGTGCGTGGCTTTGCCCCTTGTGTTTTAAGAGATACACATGGTGTTTCTCTCGGGAACGGAGTTGTCAGGGCAAAGCCAGCCTAAATATAGGGGCAAGGGGCCTCATATTTAAAGATATTGTAAGTTCAAAATATATTCCGCATCAAGGCGAAAAACCCACATGAATTTCACTTCTCTGTAAAGCTGGAAAAACACACGTGGTGTATATCCAGCTTTAGCGCAGGGACCCAGGGGAGAAACGGTATGTTAGATAAGGTCTAATCTCATTTAATTTATACAGTAGTCGGAGTCTTACGAGACGTAATCGGTTGGTGTCAAGATGTCGTCACGGTCAATTAAGAAACGAGACTCTAAAACGATAGAAATGTCTATCGTATCGTCACCTGATCATTAGGTAGCAATAACGAATCGGTTTTCTCGACAAGTGAAATCACCGTTAAAGTCACGCGCGAGATGACTTGTATTGATTCTGTCTCGATATATGTCATCTCCCACCGTTTTGACAGGTGGACAGATGAGCGTCGGTCCACCTGACAGTTTAGGGTAAAAAGTATATATACCTTGAAGAGCAGAGCATTAGACACACACTTGGGGTCACACACACGTTGGTGAAGTCCAGGACAGGCGGACTCTGTTTCCTGGCATAAGGGTACCTTCGATCACAGGACCCTGAAACGGCTGGAATCGCCAGAGAGGGCATTCCATGATTGATTTAGCTTAACGTTGATAGGCGGCTACGGGGCCGAATTCGTGAGAAGGAACACCCCAGGTGGAAAGTTAAAGTTTAGATTGTCGAGTAGCAGGTATCGGCCTGCAATAGTCAGAAGTGTAGGTTAATTGTATTGTGCGTATTAACCCTTTGAAGCGTCAGACTGATTGCGTTCTGAGTAGTTCGTTTTGCTGTCGAAGCATCGTAATACCGACTGGAGATTGGTGTGAGTGACAATTTCGCCCTAGCACAAAAAGGGCATTTGTGAATCGTGAATTCAACCAGGAACGGTGAATATTTCAATAGGACTTTCACGGAGGACTTTCAAAAGGCACATAAGGTATGAGTAGACAATATCTGACCCAAATCAGAAGTACGGTGTCTTTATAGATGACGAACATTGCTGGCCGGAACCCTCCGACAGCCAGAGGTACAGTTACGCGCAGACGTTGACATTTGAGCCTAAGCGGGTGAAGCTCTTATGGCGAGCTCACAGTAATAACATTTCAGATTTGTGAAGCTCTTATGGCGAGCTCACGGTAGTAACATTTCCAGTGTGTAGACTATAGTGCCAGTACAGGGCTATAGAATGACTATATGATTGTTTAGAATTGTTTAACCCTAGCGACCCATTTTCTGTGAAAAGAATTGAATTGTTGATTGTTGAAATATTGAAACGGATTTATTTTTATGTGTAAATAAAAGAATCGTTGTTACTTTAAATCATTCTTTCCATTATACAGCCTGAAGTGATTAGGAATCACACCTAACGGAAATCGAACCTATTTCAGGCCAATTTGGCAGAGAAGGAATCACGGCGTCGGTCTAACTCAGCTCTCTGCACCGAGTTCGCGACACTTGGATTCCGACCCTCCACGTTGGTCTAATTTTCCCGCAACTTCATCAGCGGGACTAAATAACCCCACGTCAGCCCAGGCCTTACGGGGCCTCAGGTGTCCCTGACAGATACAATTATGAAAGATATGGACCTGAGTTATTCTTTTTACTTTGAATTGATTGTAACATTTCTAGAAGCGGGGTAATGTGAGCAAATAATTCATTTGGTGTAACGTGTTGAGTTTGTGAGTTATTTTATTTGCTTGGAATCTCATTTTCAGAATCATTTCGGTTATAATTTGATGAGAAAGTCTCTTCTTCCGGTGAGAATTTGAATTTGGTCGTTGAAATGTAGGTATAGAGTGTCTATTCCTAGGTACAGAGTTTCTATTTTGGGCCACGGAAGGTGCCATAGGTAAATGTAAATACCTCTTTATACGGGAAGCTAATCTGGAGAGTAGTCTACTATTCAAGTGGACATTATCATAGAAGAAGTGTCTGTTGAATGACCCGTTTCTGTCTACAGTAACTCCTGCTATGTCACAGAAGTGAAGACGTTCGTCAGCCTCACACATTCCTTATTATTTGTTCACGCAAGACACTTTATAATTTGCTTACTCCGAGTCCAATCTGGGAAGCAAGCCACAGAGAGTTCGCATCTTGCAAGAAGATTAATCAAACGGCCTATCCCCCCCCCCCCCCCCCCCCGATTCGTAACGTACCCAAGTTTCTTTTCTATGATCTAACCGATTTCCGCCTATATGTCTAGCAATAGAGTTTGTCAGTATCAGGTTCCTTCTCTGAGGCATCTGTGCAGCTGTCTTTTCTACATCGCTATCAATTGTCTGTGATGTACATGTACTTGTTGGCATGGTGATTTCACTCGCTAAGTCCGTATAATTGGAATGTTGTTCAATGCACTCAATGGGGGGTGTGAGTAATTACTTGTCTTGGATTTCGTGATTGCTCTCTTCGAGCTGAGCTACACGTACTTCACTTTGGGTTGTTTTTAACTTGAGATTTTTTTCGCACTGATGTGTGAAGAATTCCACTGTTCTCTAATCCCAAATTCGACGGAATGGAAAGAAATTCTATTTCTGTTTTACGGCGCTTCGTAACTCTTCGCATTCCTCTCCGGACACAATTTTTATTGAGTTCACGCAAGCATTTGTCCCGTCCACTGAATTATACTGTTGGGACATACTAGACAGACTGTCACAATCAGAAGGTCAGATATGGAACGTTCCACCTTCGATAATTTGCTTGTCAACTCTTCGACTTTAATCGCCATCCCATTTATATTGTTTGTTGAGGCAGATTGTTTATCCGAGCCTTCCTTGAGGCTAGACACTTCAAGTTGTAATGAGCAGACAATATTCTCTAGCAAACTAATAGAGTGTTCAAGCTTGTCTGCATTAAAGGCTTTCCTCTCTACAGTTTTCTCAGCTTTTATTAACAGCCTTTTTTAACTACCAACGGTATTTTATGGGTTTCCTTGTCGGTAAGTCCCACTTCGATTCCGTTAAGACCCGAGGGCGAACGTGGGAGAGTGTCACATTCAATAACACCCTGCTGTGGAGAGGTGATCACTATCGAAACATCTGTTTGACATATATAGCATAGCTTTGCACTTTTTCGTCAATGGATTGGAATTGACATATTCAGCTCTAAAGTCTGAACAGTGATGTAAGCTTCCGGCATATTTATTAATGTGAATATTCTAAACTGGTCGAATTGCATCTATCCTGCATGTGTATTTAAAAAAATATTGATTTCAAAAATATTTCACATCAATCAGTGCCTTTGTAAATTTCCATTTCTGCTGAATTTATAAGTATCAATTCCATTTCATACCGAGAACGGTTGTTTCACAGCTATATGGGTCCAGGTTCTGAAAGGTTAATCATGATACCTTGGAAATTCATAAACCACGGTATCAATGATTGCGTATTATAGTTCATGAGATTACGCCGAAAATCAGTTTCTTCCGAGACCAGCATCACGTTTGATCTATGGTTTAATCTCACGAACGCGAATTCACAGATTACCGGTTCTGAAAATCAATGCTAATACCCGGAAAATTCATAGACCAGAATTGGGAATCAAAGGTTGCGGAACGCAACCTGTTATTCCCGGTTCTGTCCTATGAATTTCCCGGCTATCGAGACTTATATTCAGACACGCCAACCGGAATATTCCCAGTATCGTGGCTGACTTTCAGAAACGAGAACCAGAAAATTCTTGTTACCGGGATTAAACCCAACTTGACGAAAATTGATTGGGACAGTCCAGTTACAGAGGTTTGAGGTCATTTGAAACATCTCAGAGTTGGCTCGTTGGTGAGTCACACAGATGCTCGCTGCTGCATGGTGGCTCTCTCTGGGTTTTCCGGCAACCTCCACACGTAACACTCAAACATCTGTGATCGTGTTATCAAGATGCTTGTGGAACACACGATTCTTTTCACGTTCAGAAAGCTACTTTATTTCCACTCTACAGATTATTTATGTTGATAAAAGTCCGATAAACCTTCTCTATCAAATGTGCAATATTTATTCCAATATTATTCTTGAGTGGTTGTTTTGTTTTGGGTTTTTTTTAACAGTGTCTGCAATTGGAATGAATTTCATTTGTTGATTCTTAAGCTGTGAATTCTTCTGTCTATATAAATAACAGCCAAATGCATGTGCTAAATTACTGAATCCTTTACCTAACAAATTGGCTGTTTCCACCCACATAATTTGCAAATTGTGAAATTTAAAGAAAGATATTTTCAAACAAAACCATATCATGTGACTTCCTCACTGGAACGAACATCAGTTAGTTCTAATGAGGGGGGTCAAATGATATGTTTTTGTATATATTTTTAAAAACAATACGACAATTCTTTTTTTAAAATGAATTGTAGGAGTGAGTTGTAGTAGTGATGATGTTCGCTAGAGTAACTTGAAAAATCGTCCGTTTTTACAGACCAACCAGGTAGAAGTGTAGGAACTTTGAGAAATTGTGGAGTATGTGTCCCACCCATTCCAATATTTTCAGTAATAGTGAAAAGAGAGATATTATCTTTACGAATATTGTTTACAACATGATGCCACCACCAGAGAATCCCCGTGGGAACTCTGGGAAGTGAAGCAGTGTTTGTTTACTGTGGTAAACAAGTCATCTTTTACCTGCAAAATTACATCCAGAAATCAATGCGTGGGTTGAAAGTCGTCTAAAATGTGCAGCATACTTGATTATTTTAATATTATGGCTTATCTTATATCTATGTTAATATGCTGATGAAACTGCATTAATACTGCAAGTTAAATGGGAGACTCCAGACAGTTCGGTATTCATCGTTTACTACAGTACAGTCGCTGTGGACCGGTCGTAATCCACGCGTGGGCAGAGATTACAACGCATGCGTTTACTAGGTAATAAAAATCACCAGCAGCAAACTTGTAATTAATGAAGCACCGGGTTAAAACAGTGCTTCATTTACTGAATATTTGGTCATTATCCCAATAAGTGTTTGGAATCTAACATTATTGCGTCCGTTTAAACATTGCCCGCCCGTGGAAAGTGACCAGTCCGTGGCGGCCATACTGTAGTGTATTAGATGGCACTTCATCAATACTGGTAGAATTTTGAGTCTGTTTTTGAACATATAATGGCCACTCTTTTGACGTCATGATATAGCTATCAGTGCCAAAAATGCATGGGTGTGATCTGTTTCATCGCCACATGTACTTTAATTCTGGACTATATATTTCTGTTGACACAAAAATATCTGCTGAATTAATTTTGCAAATCTACTGATGCAATTTTAAATTTTTACCCATTTTTCATTTTTGTTTGTTTTAAACATCAACTTCAGTGGGAGGAGAGGGAGAGGGGTGGAGTGCGTGGAGAATAATGGCTTTCTCTTTTGAGAACCGCGAAAATTCAGTGGATGACAAGAGTGTTTTCAAGTTAGTTTGTTGATAATAATTTATAAAAACCAATGCAAATGACTTAGTGGACAAAAAAATAATGAAAATTGAACGATGATTTTTATGAATAGCGCTGGAGGTTTTGGCCGTTAAATGGTTAAAAATTACTCCATTAATGCAGGATTCAAGTAAATTATGTTATATACTTATTAACATTTGATCTAAAAAAAATAATGAACTACCCCAGTTATTTTAAGCAGCCAACCAGGACGGAAATTTGACATTCTCGTTTGCTTCTCATACTGTAATCCTGCTAAGAAAAAAACTGATTCCTAAATGCAACCTATAAGATGTGCTGAAGATATCTAAGATGGCGACCATAACAGTCATTGTGGGCAGCCAACAGTTGCCAACATATGACATCCTCATTTATTTACAGTACTGAAAAAGTCTACAGGAGGGTGTTGTAAAGAAATCCAATATATCTGTCCTGACGGTCATTGTAGGGCCAACTGTTTTCAAATTAGGACGTTCTCGTCAAATCATCGTACTAAGTCACCCTTCTAGATTCCACGAAAATTGATGTATGGATGTGATCTGTTGCCGATGATGAAAAACATTTTGGGTCGTCAACCGTGGTCACAATAAGATGTTCTAATTTTGGTATGAATTTGCATATGTGCATGACATTTGGTGATTATCAGGGAAGATCTGCAAGCTGTAGCCTGTCCTAAGCGAACTGTGAACGTTAATCTGAAGAAACCCACAAGGATTGCCATGAGGGCCATCTGTTACGAATATAGCACGTTCTTATCTACTCATCATACTACCTCAAATATGGATGCAATGGTATCAATTGTGGCTACCGTGGGTCCTTTTCATATAAGTGTATACTTGAAAACATTTCGTGATGATGGGAAAGGAACTGCAAATTGGAGCCTGTGCTAAATGCATTGTAGGCAGTGTTTGGAAGAAATCCAAGATGGATGCCATGGAAACCACTATGACAGCATATCGTTACCAAAATAGGCTGTTCTCATCTACTCATCAAATTTAGTTACTCTGCCAAATTAAAATAAATTGATGCATAAATGCGTCCTTCAGTCTGGCTTACAATACACTAAATTGAGGCAAAAGCGCACCCTAACGGATTTTACCTCAACATTTAATAGAGCATAAAATGAAAGAAATCAGCTGATTGGGGCAATATTTATTGATTTTGAAACCCTCAATAAAAATTTCACAGTGTCTATTTTAGAAAAGACTGAAAATATTTGCACTGGTTGTCCTTTCAAAATTGTGAGAGTTGAAAAATAAGGTGAGGGGGAGAAGTACAATATGCCCTTTCGATTGAGTGTGAAACTGGACAGTAGTTGGGGAATCATTAAATTTGAACACGAAAAAACACACCGTAACATATATTTTTCTCCTATTCAACTTTTTAATGAGATGATATACTAAGCGGATTCAGGACTGTCTTCCCCCAAATGACTTTGATGGGCTGAGGAGACAGGAAATTGTTAACACTATCGCCAATGCAAATCTTTTAGTGTGTTGCAACCTCTGTCCGGAAGACATTCAAGATGGCTGCTGGAGCAGCCGAACATGGAGCTGAACATGTACATGAAGGATGGTCATGATCGAAAAAAGAACTGCAGGCTGTAGTCCATGCTGAATAAATTGTCAACAGATTAACAGAGGCATCCGTACGCACCATGATAATAGACCTTGTTAAGTTGAGCTACTCAATCATTTAATACGAATAAAAAGGAACTTGGTTATTTTTGTCTATTCTGATAGTAATCTTAGCATTCAGTCTATTGTTTGCTGTTTGACAGCTGAAATGGTGTCAAACAAGGTACTACAGATTAAATGCCAATATTGGATTACTGATGTCAAAAATGTCAGTCAGCATATGAAAATCAGTGGTTGTCAAAATAACTATTCAATATATATCACAAGAATTTTAATTATTTACCACGTGCTATGGTAACTTAAAAACCAATATAACAACATGATTTTTCAGGGCATTACTGTTTTTTAACGGCCCGGCTGGAATGATTAACAGCCCAAGGGTCTATTAGACTAATTAGATAATTGGCCCGAGGGTTGTTAATCATTTCAGAGGGGCGTTAATAAACTGTGAAGCCCGATAAAAATAATGTTATTACTATTATTACATATTTAGATATTTGACCCAGTCAATTTCTCTTTTCTAACTATTCTCTGAATTTTTTAACTCCATACTCAGTTGTGTTGCTCCAGATGTGTATTCAGGAATGACACTTTTTTCAAGAGCTTTCAAATCAACCTCATTCAAATCGCTGGATACATTTCAACAGTTTTGAAGCTTGTGTCGTCCGTTTATTAACAGAGGTCATGTGACTTGTCAACTGACATGGGCCTCGAAAATGGGGGAGAATAAAACCCAGCGTTGAAGTCGACTGACAAGTTACAAGAGATCGATAATAAAATTATTAATGAATACTTACTCTAGAGTTAATAATCCAAATATATAGCTTCATTTCCAACTATGACACGACCATATTGTCGATAAAATAGAGTAAATATTTAAACCATTTATTCAAAACAAATACGCTCGGGTGAATGTTTAAATGACATAATCAGAGTAGTAGATCTAGCCTCCAGTTAGTTGCCGGGTCGTCGGGCCGATAATGAACGAAGTTTTTCATTACCTCCGCGTGGACAGGCGTTTCAGTAAAAATATTCTATTCGGAACGCCCTAAAAAATTAAATTAATAGCCCAGAGAACGCCCTGAGAATTGGTAATAATATGCAATGAACAAGTCATATTTGTATTGAAGATACAATATATAGAGTTTGGAGTTTGAAAATTATATTCAATCAACAGGCTTATTTAGTAAACAGATAACAAATTAATTGTTTTCTACTATAATAAAAAAAATTTAAATTAAAATAACTCAACAAATTTATACAATGATTACAGTTGCTTATGAAGTTAGGACAGCTGATTGCTGTAATATCACATAATCTTCACAAATCTCACACAAACGACTCCTTATACATGTAGGACCAACAGAAGTTTACATGAGTCTTTCATAAAAAAACAAACAAACATTCGGTTACTATTGGTTAGCTGTGGTCTGGTACTTTCTGCGTATGCCAGGCACTAAATTTAAATCTAGTAAGCGATCTCCACAAAAAATAAAACAAAACGATTTGAGGTTCACAATACAAAGGAACATTGTAAAGGCGTATCGAAACAATCATTCCAATATAAATGTTAAGCTGTGTTGTCTCTGTAGATTTTTATCGTTCGTCTTTTAACTAACGTCTTTTGTCGATCGATTTTTGTCGAACGTCAAAAGTCTGAAGGCTGTTCTCACTATAGACTTTTGTCGTACGATTTTTCTCAGGGGCTGGTCAGTCGTAATCCATTAGATAAATTGAAGGAGTCATTCGATAAAAGAAGTTGAAATCAAACGCGTCTGATTGTTTCGACAGAAATCGTATCAGTCAAACAATCGAAAGAAAGTTATCCGTTTTGCGTGTTCTCACTCGAGATTTTTGTCGATCGGCACCAACTTTGTCGTTTACTGGAAAATCGTACGATAAAAATTTATAGTGAGAATACAGCTTCAGTTAACAGGTTTTATTTTTACCCGTGTAAAAGTACTGTTTAACTTCACACATTTAAAATGGCTGCGGGTTTGTGTTATTTTCGACAAAACATTTAATATCGGAAAAACAATTTTAAAAACAAGAGCCTTGCGTCAGAGATGGTAGGATCGAATTATCGAATTGTGGTGGCTAAAAGGGAATCCGTGCTGGCACCTCAAGCCACTGAAACTGGAAATAAAACAAAAACGCATAGTTCTAGAAAAAAAGTCGGGCAGGGTTGGTTTTTGAACTCTTTCGGGACATTTTCGACTAAAATTTTCAGACCAAAATTGAAAACAAAATCAAATAACGTTTCTTTGTTCACGTTCTCATGCGGACACCGTCCGCAAGTACAGTTAAAACTAGAAGTCCTGTCATGAAATGCGCACAAATAGCACGTCGATCTGCTCGTTAATCTACGCGTTACGACCCTAGTAAGGCAATCAAATTCTGTACATGTGGCCTGTGCACAAACAATGTTTCAGCCAATGGACCTCCGGGTAACCCGGAGGTCCATTAACAAAAACATTTACGTGTGTTTGCTGTGAGTAACCAGGCGAACCTGCCGCGCTTTGGGTGCCATTCGATATGACAATTGCGCGCAATTCTTATGCGCAATTAAGCCTAGATAAGCGCACAGTTTGTGACAGGACTTCTAGTTTTAACTGCAGGAAATTCAAATCAACAATCTTAGCAGCATAAGTCCTGACAAAATCAAGCAGGACTAGTTTTCAAACTCATTCAAGACATTCTCGAGTAGAACTAACAAATATATATTTGGTAAAAAAATGGATATAATGTTTATTCAAGTTATCATTCTGGCACTCCCACAAATTGGAAACTCATACAAACAAGTTGTCCGCAAAGGTTCATGGTCCCACTACTGGTCACACAAGATGTAGCATATAAGCTGAAAAGGAGTATAAGCCCCCGTTTATGTGCAGATAATGTCAAAAATCAAACTTGGCCTTGAACTTAAATACATGCATATAATACAGTCGCTGTTGTCTGGTCGTAATCCACGCGTGGCCAGTGATATTCACGCATGCTTTTACCAGGAAATAAAAATTATCATCAGTAAAATTTTAATTAATGAAGCACGGGGTGTCATTAATTAGATTTTTTATGATTATTCCTACAATTAGTGTTTAGAGTCTTATATCACTCTGTCCGCGGAAATATTGCCTACCCGCGGAAAGTGACCAGTCCACGGCAACCGTACTGTATCTCTAAGATCAAAATCTTGAGTTGGGTAAATGCATGAGGGTGGTTGGTATTCGTGTGGCCAGAGGAGGATGACGGATATCTTTACTATCTCTCTTGGGAGGTCCACGCCTGGGCTTCCCACAGAGACATTTTTTGATAAATTAAGCTCCCAGATAGCACTATTAGGAGACATGTTGAAGCCTGAAAACACCAGTTGTCCCCAAGCAGAGAACGTCATCTATAATTCATTAGTTAACGCCCCATGCAAGTCGTTGAATTCGAGATTTTTAAGGATACAATGAGAAGCATGTCACTCCAATCTCTCATGGTACCCGTAAAAATATAAACCCCAGTTGTTGTTATTAAGAGACATGCTGAAGCTAGAAGAAAAACTCCAGTTTTTACCAAGCGTGGCATGGCACTTATAATTCAATAATCAACGACCCATGCAGATCGCAGAATTCATGATTTTTTAGGAGAACCATTGGGAATTGGAGAAATACCCCATCGCCTCCCTAAACAAAACCCTCCAGATGGAGCTATTAAATATAATGTATGACAACTATAACTCATTAGTTGCCATCACATACAGAGCAGATAATTCAGGATTTTAGGCGAACCATGTGGATGGGGGGGGGGGGGGGGCATCAGAGTGTACGTAAATTAATTGGTAATGCACACACATGCATGTACATGTACAACAAATTATGTCAGGGGTCTTAAAATGAATCTGTTTGTATTCAATACGGTTGGTGTATTAGCTCAGCTTTGCTGCTAAATCTAAATAGAGAGCAAACTGAGATGAATCTGACAGTAGGATATTGCAGTCAATACCAAGTTCATATTTCAACAAAAAAATTAAACATTGTGTATGCAAATAAATACCAAGTGAAAAAAATGCAAACTGCTTGCAGCCACAAAGGAAGGACATCAATGACTTTCATTTACCCAGCACAAATAGGAACACAAGTGTACTATCAACATGTGGTTACATGCAGTCCTCCCACTTTTCGCGGGTGTGCAGTATTTTCACGGACACTATAATATTAGATTCCAAACACTAATTACTGGAATAATCATCAAAAAAGTTTAAATAATGAAGGAAGGGGTACAACCCGGTGGTTCATTAATTAAACGTTTGCTGATGGTGATTTTTATTACCTGGTAAACGCATGCGTGAACATCACTGCCCACGCGTGGGTTACGACCACTTCACGGCGACAATGAGCCACCAATATTTTTTTAAAGCAATTAATTTCAAAACCAATATTACTATAATATCAACGACAGAAAATGTAATCTTCCATTCAGTGTTGGAGTTTGGGGGGGGGGGGGGGTGCCATTTTGAACCATAATTTTATAACAATCATCACCCCCTCCCCACAACACTAGAATAATGTGACATCATTCTGGTTATGATAAAATTACAGTCCTAAGTTTTAAAATAAAAATTCTTTTTAAAGCATCCGCTTGCTTGGTTGAATTTTTTTTGAAGTGAGTAAAGTCTTTGCTGTCATCCTGAAAGGGTTTCATTTTTGGTTAAATTAGGAACTGTTTAAATTATTTGGTTGAAATAAGAAAAAAAACTTGATCAAATTTCAATTTTTTTCTGCAAAGTTCATTTCAGAAATGATCCGTCCACAAAAAAAAATCGAAATTTTACCAGTTTTTGTTTTTTTTTATACATTTATTTCACTGGTTAGGACCCATGATTGTACAAAACTTTAAATTATTTAACCATGTTCATACAAAAACAATCACAGTACAGTCGCCGTGGACAGGTAGTAGTCCACACGTGGACAGTGATACCCACGCATGCGTTCACGAGGTAATAAAAAATTATCATCTCCAAAATTTTACTTAAAGAAGCACCGGGTTGTACCCGGTGCTTCATTAGTTAAATATTTTATGATTATTCCTATAATTAGGGTTTGGAATCTAATATTATTGCGTCAGTGGAAATATTGCCCACCCGTGGAGAGAGACCAGTCCACGGTGGCTGTACTGTAAGTAATATCAGTCGTGTACATGCGTCGCTTCTTTATATATTTCCACAAAAATTCCAACAACTTCAATTAAACCAATGTGAGTTTACTAATATTGTCTTTGAGGAAGGTAACTTCCACTGTACACTCTAGCCAAAAATCCTCCAATGCAACATCTTCCTTTAAGAGCTCTGTTTTACCCTCTTCTTCCATAACTGCCCTTGTTGTTGTGTTTAAATAATTAATGTTTTGTTGGATTTCCCCCGATCATAAGTGATCCTCTTATTGAAGAGGTTAAATTCTCTCCTGTTTCATGGTACATTTTCCACATTTCAAGAAACGTTCACCTGCAGTAATGGTTATTGATTGATGACAGTGTATGCATGTGTAACTGGATTTGAGGCAAACACTCAGGATCTCTCCAGAAAAACTCTCTTCATGTTTTAATTCAGGCTTATTCTGGAAACGTTTTGGAGGCCTGTTACCATTTGAATTGATAATTTTTTGATGTTGTCAGTGTTGTTTTGCCATCAAACTCTCTTATAGGAACATATGAAAACTTGCATGAGTTGCCTTCTTCAGCAGGTTTCAAATCTTCTTCCCGCAAACTCGTACTGATACTGTCTGCAGCATCAGCAACATCCACTCCATCAACCATCAGTTCTTTACCTCTTCCTTGGGAATCTGTGTTTTATTTGTTAAACTCAACCACCTTGGCACAAATGGTAACAAGGAAAATACAATACCTAATGCACATTGTCAGGGCAAAGCCAGTCTAAAGGGGGGAGACCCCTTCCTCCTACTTTCAGATATTTGTATATATTACTTCTCTCTGTGTAGTACGCACACACGTTTTAATTGGATAATTAGCCCTCGGCGATTCACAGTGGGATATGTCTTTGGCATATTACTAGTCAGAATAAGATGTCTTCCTGTTATCATTGACTGGCACTTACAAATTAATTCCAATCATCGCGGCTATCAAGTATTATTTCTCCTGGATACGCTTGATCGAATATCGTCCCCTGAGTTCCAATGTGTTTTATGTGCCAGTAAGGAGTGAGACTTGGGTTCGGCCGAATAGGAGACTCCATATAGGGTCTCATACGAGTGGAATTGCTGGGCAATCCACGAAGCTCCGTTGTACGCCGCTATTATCAGATTAGGTGGATGTAGGCGGGCTAAAAGCCCAAATTTAGAGAGTAGATTACGAACCCAAGTAACGGCTAAGTTTAGATGTCATTAACGAGAATTGACTCGGACCTGTCTTAAATAGTAGGCTATTGGATTGTGGTAATAACCCTTAGGAACGCAGAGGTTGATCGCGTAGTAGACTGTTTTAGTATCAGAGTGCTGCGAATAACGACTCAAGGTCGACAGTGACAATTCGCGCAAGCTCGAAAGCGCATATTGAAGTCGTGAGTTCTGCATGAACTGTGTGTATTTCAAAGGACATGAACATTCCAGGAGAGTACTATCAAAGGACACATGTATACGGTATGTGATGTAGTTTTTCTAAACTAGCTGACAGAGTGGATAAACTGAATCCAAATCAGAACTATGTTGCCACAAGGTAATTAACATTGCTAGTCGGGATCCCCCGGCAGTCAGAGCTGCAAACGCGCACAGACGCAAAAGATTAAGACTCGGCGTTTTAAGCTCCTGTTGCGAGCCCGCGACATTGACATTTTGAGAGTGTACTATAGCGCCAGCACAGGGCTATAGATAGACTGAATTGATGAGGAACTATTTAACCCCTGTGATAAGTCTTTGATTTGTTTTGATAAAATTGTTAAGTGTGTTGAATATGGAATGAGTTTATTTTAAGTGTAAATAAAAGAATCGTTGTTACTTTAATCATTGTTCCCTTTCTGCAGCCCGAACTGATTTGGACTCATACCTAACGAAGAACGAACCTACATTTAGAGTTCACTCGGCAGGGAAGAAAATCATAGTGCGGTCCCAACTCAGCTCTGTGAGCCGAGTTTCGCCCGTGCCCAGATTCCGACCCTCCTTGTTGGCTCGTCTCCGAATATTTTTAATGGCGAGGCTAAACAACCCCATGTCACCCCTCCCACGTGGATAGAGGTGTTCTGACAAACAATAAAATTTGAATATCTCCATTAAGTTGCAAATCTTTTTCTTAAAGTACAAGAAAATTAAAAGCATCAATGACACTGAAGCTTGCCTTGACTTCATGCTCATGCTGCATATATGAGATTAATGTCATAATTGCATCATTGATTTCTCATTTCGCTAAATTCTGTTATACTTTTGTGTACCCCAAAAATATGAGCCACTGCTGCCACTCTGTGAAACAAACCATAACGTAAATATGACATTCCCATCGATCCATAGTGTAATCTTGCAAAGCATAAAGAAAAAATGCAACTTGTGGGGTGTGCTGACGAAATCCAAGCGCGTTGTCATGGCAGCAGTTGTTTACATCCAACCGTGACCAACATAGTATGTTCTCCTCTATACTTTACTCACACTAAGGAAGCCAGTCAAATTTCAAGACAATTGATGTAAAGCATCCGACTGTAAAATGTTCTTTAACCCATTATCTAACGTAAATAGCAGACGACACTCACAAACAATTTTCATTTTTGCTTCCAAAACATAGGTTTTGAAAGAAAAAAATAATACAAATGTATGTCGATTTTCGTGTATAGCGCAATTTGAAGAATTCTGCTTTCCAAGCTTTGTTCTTAGATATCTTGCACTGTAAAAAATATGGGTTCTCTTTAGAACCAAAACTGGTTCTGATCTTGTCTCTGACATGGAACCAGTTCTGTTTAAACAGTATTTATTTCAAATCAAATAAATTTACCAAGATTAGCATTCTACATTAACAGAAAATTACATGAACTGAAGTAGATTCAGCAGTAAACTTGGAGCTTATTCAACGCAGTCGCCAAACATTTTGAAACAAAGGAGATATGAACAGTTGGCATATCGAACCAGTTTTGGTTCTGTATAGAACCAAAACTGGTTCGATATGCCAACTGTTCATATCTCCTTTGCTTAATAATGATTTAAGACAACATCGTATAAGCTCTAAACTTACGACTGAAACCCCCTCAATTTATGTTTAATTCTGTTAATATTTAATGTTAATATTTATAAATTTATTTGATTTGAAATAAATACTGTTTAAACAGAACTAACGAGAACCTATCTATATTTTTGCAGTGTGGATATCTTAAGCATATTTAGCCACGAGCCGTTCTTGAGAAATATTATTTGATTACTTGTTCTGGTACGAATATAGTAATAGACTGCCAGGAACCATTGCATATATTGTTCGTTTTCTATGCATCATAAACTTTATTTGATGCATCGGTTGTTATAATGTATAATGTGTGTACATTTAATTTACAGTAATGGTATATCTGACTTGGGAATTTCAAAGCAAACTAATTTTCCTTACTTATATAGCATCTTAAACCTTTACCTAACGTGACAGCAAAAAACGGCCTGAGCTGTGTGGGGGAGAATTCCAAAACTCTCCGCTTTGTTTTTGTTTTTCATCTGTTTAGATTTCGGTTAAGGTCAACTGGACCGACAAAGCACCGAAATATAACGCCATTTAAAATCAAATATTGAGACTGATCGCATTCACACCACAGACTATTATTATATGGAGACTGCGCAGTTGCCATATTACTTATAAGGTAGCCTAGAATGAATGTCCTAGAAATATGCAATTTGTGGTATTATGTGACATCCACATGTTCGTCAGCCATGGAATCCTTCTTCAATACAAAATGCATTCAGTGTTGGCCTTTTCCCAAATGCAGTCCTGTCACTGTATCGAAAAGTATTTTGTATAAAGTAAACTATTTTGAATACCTACAGTTAAAACTAGAAGTCCTGTCACGAACTGTGCGCTTAACTAGGCTTAATTGTGCGTAGGAATTGCGCGCAATTGCCATATTGAATGGCACCCAAAGCACGGCAGATTCCCCTGGTTACACATAGCAAACACAGGCAATGTTTCTGCCAATAGACCTCCGGGTTACCCTGAGGTCCATTGGCTGAAACATTGCTTAAACACAGGTTATATGTACAGAATCTGACGGCCTTACTATCGTCATAACGCGTAGATTAACGCGCAGATCGACGTGCTATTTGTGCGCATTTCATGACAGGACTTCCAGTTTTAATTGTAGCTTTCTTTTTGGATATCTGAAACACATTTGGCCAAGAAATATTATTTTATTATCGGTTTTGGTACGAATGCGGTAGGCAGACTCCCAGTAACATTGAGGCCTGCTTTCAACTATGTGAATGGATTGCCTAGCCTTTTCGCGTTTAACCTTTTACCCAACGTAACTGAAAAAACGACCAGCGCTATTCAGAAAAAACTGCCATTCAATTTTCACTATTTTTTCAATTTTCTCCTCAAAAACATAGCTTATGACCACTCATTGGAACGAGCTCATTGACCTCGTTCCAATGAGGGGTCATAAGCTATGGTTTTGACGCAAAAAAATAAAAAAACATTAGTTATTCAATAATTTTGTTTGCAAGTGCCGTCTGCTTTACATGTTAGGTAAATGATTAAAACATCACATTGTGAATACGGTGTGTGGATGGTGGATTACAACTAAGTCGCAGTGGGGTAAATTTTTCACTCAGTTATTTATTACACTTTCTAATAACAAGCCGCCCGAATCACTCGCAATTCATCATCTCATGGACCACCGGGTACAACCTGGTGGTCCGTGAGGAATGGAGTATACGTAGATTACTACAAAGTCGCAATGGGATACATTTACCACCCAGCCATTATTTACAGTTTCTGACAACATGGCACACGAAGTACTCGCACACTTTCATTTCACGGACCACTGGGTGCAACCTGGTGATTCGTGAGGAGTGGAGTATCAGGTGGAGGAATTTCAAAGTAAACTACATATAGCACCTCCAAAATCCAACATGGCAGCTGTGGCAGCCATCATTACCAAAATATGACATTTTCACCAACTTATCAAATTAATTGATACATAAATGCAGCTTATAACCCATGCTGAAGACGTTCAGGATGGCTGCTGTGGTAGCTATTGTGAGCTGCCGAGCTTGAAGATAGGATGTTCGAATCTAGGAATGAATCTGAACATGCACATGAAATTTTGAAATTTGGTGAGGATGAGACTCACATGTATACTGTCGGAAAAAAGAAACGCAAGTTCAGTTTTGTTAATATTCCCTTTTTTATCCGTAGACCAAATGTAGTAAACTTTGACGCATGGCTATCTCAGTGTACTGTCTAAAGAGTCTTTGGTTAAAATTCAGTCAACCATGACCACGTGTGACTCTGCATGCTGTTTCGATAAAGCGTGCTTCTGGGGCACTCAAAAACAATACAAAATCGAAGCTTTTAACAGTACACATCGATTGCAAGAATCACTTTCGTCAGAACTTTCATCACCTTTATTACTGTGAGAATGATGTTTATGGCTACCTTTATTTTTCCTATTTAAATAACCTCTAAGATTGTGTTCAGATTTTTTACCCATGCCAATTGTAGCAGAAATTAGAATTTCATTTCACTGTCTGATAGGTTCTATGATAAAATTTTCACTCATAGGTTTCTCTAATTTTACATTGACAGTGGCAACTGAATTTAGTGGAATAGTGATGCCCCTCTCCACAAATACCTTTGACACTTTTAGAGTTTGAGAATTAGACCCATTATATCTCTTACAAATAGCATTAATGATTTTATCTCCTATTGTAAGAGTATTGTTGCGAAGATTCACAACACACTTATTAGAAGAAAGAACATCCAATCCCAAAATAATTTTATCATGTATGGGAGCCACACAAAAATCCAACTGAAATGATTTTGACCCAATTTTAAAATCAACATCAGAAATTACTTTTCCTAGCACTGGTTGCTTACCGATTCCATTTAAGTTTGCTGTGGGGGATTTATCTGAAAAATTAGCTTTGTGCAAAGATTCATCCATTAAGGTCACCATTGCGGCTATGTCAATTATGGCTGAATATGTTTAATTTTTAATAATAATCGGTAAGAGTAAAGTATAACCATCGACTCGGTCTACCGAAATTTCTGGCATTGAATTTTTGTTATTTCCTAAATGGGTCGATTCTGTATTAGGCAAAGTCAGGCCTGGTTTTGTTTGGACCAAGTGCTGGCCTGAACACCAAGTCCCCTCAAGTTTAAATTTGGGCCACTCGGCTGGGTGGAACTTTCATTTCCACTTACCGATTTATTTTCACCAAATTGAGGCCTTGGGGAGTTTTGATAAGGATAAGACCTTGAATCCCGGTTTTGATTAAGAATTTGACGGTCAGAGTCTAGGAGGAGTGGCATTTTGTGAAATTGGATTGGAAGTCAAATTTCTTTCACCATACTGAGGTCTAAATTGCCGTGGGGATTGCATTGGCCTGTTACATAACTGTGGATATTGCATTGGCCTGTTGAATGACTGTGGTCTGTTAAATGCTGGTGAATTAAATCGCTGATAACCTCCTGACTGCTGTGAATAAAACTGATATTTGGCATTTCCATAGTCTTGTCCGGAGGTTAGCAGCTCTTTTATTCCAAACAGCATACCTTTCATGTCTTTGACCTCTGCTTCCAACTGACTTACCTTGGAGTCTACTGTTTTTGTATGAACAGCGAAATCATTCTCAAAATCGGGCAAATTTTTATCATTGTAAGAGGGAGCATTATCAATACCAGCTGTAACCGGTTTTGATAATTATATCCCCTTGCAGTATACCCAATTTCGTCAGAGAATGACACCTCTCACTGTTGAAAAGCAGGTGTTCTATAACCAATTATGGCTCGCTGATTTGCCATAGATGTTCTTATGTACTTTAAAGCTTTTCTGATGGAAGAGGGTTCTTTTTCCATAGCAGATCGTACCGCATCTTTATCACGACAACCCCTTAAAAATGCCTCGGTGGATATTTATTCCACCGTATGACTGTCAGATTGTGGATAAACATTTGTAATTAAAAAATAAACCCTTTGTGAAAACTCTTCCAGAGTCTCACCTTCTTGTTGTTTGACAAATTGTAATTGTCTTCGAGCAGAGACAGGTGCTTCTTTTGTGCTAAACCTCAATTCGTTGGTAAGCTCTACGAAGCTGATATCTTCGTCAAAAAGATTTGCATATTCCAGTGCAGATTCTGACAAACAGTCATACAACCTATCTAACTTTTTCTTTTTCCCCCAATTTCTTCGACGAGCTATTCTCTCAAATTTAAGAATAAATGGTTCCCATTTGGCAGTAGGATAGTCACTGTAAACAGATAATTTGGGAGGTAGTGGACTTCTGCTTCGATTTCTGACTGTCCATTTTTTTCTACTGTGAAGATTTTCATCAGACTCAGAAGAGCTTGAACTAGAAGGTGATCTATTCCTTCCAGATTTCCTTTCATACTGACGATCTGATGAAGAATCACTTTCGTCAGAACTTTCATCACCTTTACTACTCTGAGAATGATGTTTATGGCTACCTTTATTCTTCCTATTTAAATAACCTCTAATATTGTGTTCTCTCTCCCTTTGTATGGATTTATTACGAGCTCTGCTTTGGTGAGAAGATTTACCATCTGAATAATCAGTGTTTTTTTTATTAGGAGGTTTATCAAAATTCTTTAATCTATCAGTTTTGTCGGGTGTGGAATGAAACATTTCATCTTGGATTTGCAATTTTATTTCCATGTCCTTTACTTCCTCTCTGAGAAGCTGTACCACTTCATACCAGTGGTCGTTTCTCACATTTGTTGTTCTCCCCTCTCCTGAAGCTGGAGTTTGGGTGCACGCTCCTACGGTGGATACTCCATGTTGATATGATGCCCGGCTAGTCGGCAATCGCATGGTTATGCTGCCTTCTGCCAACAATACAGACCAATCATGAAGAGTTAAACTGGTTTTCTCCAGTAAATCATCTAATTCCAGAAATTCCTTTCGTTTTCTGCATTTCACTAATTTACGTGCAGATCGTTCATCAATAGATTTCAGTTTCTGGAATTCCTCTGTATCTGCGGTTTGAATATTCATTCGACCCATATTTAAAACGCGTTTAAAGAGAAAATAAAAGAAAGTGTATTTTTCAACAAGTGCACAATTGTGATTGGGCAGTGGCTGTATTTTAACACACAATGGCAATCGAGGCGATGTTTGTACAAGTTAATCCACAGCTACCTAATATTTCTTTTGTTCTCTGTCATGAAAACTTTTTTCGTCGGCGACGCCAAATGTAGTGATTTTCCTACATGATAATGGCACTTACACTGAAGACTTTGAACTGTCAAGACCTATTGGATCAGAAAGACAACCTGCTTCGCAGAGACTACTTTGAGTGTAAGTGACATTTAATTACCTTTAATTGGTAATTCATGCTTTAATATGTGGTAAAAATAGTACAATTTCATTTCAACTCGATTGAAAAGCAAAATCCTGCGAATGTCCGAAGTTGATGGGGAAGGGTTATTGCTCTAATTCTGCAGGGCCAATCGCAACGTCTCGTCGCCCAGCAATTTGGGGACCACCAATCAACTATAGCTCGTTTTGTTGGCATCTCAGAGCCACAAAAAAATTAGCTGACCGACCCAGAAGTGGACGTCCGCGCGTTACGTCGCCACATCAAAATAGAGACATACGTCTCTCACACCAAAATAACCGATTTCAGACGGCGAGTCAGGTTGTAGGCACTAGGCACTCACCGAATGTGTCAAGAACAGTTAGGAATCGGTAGCGGGAGTTCAATTTAAGGCCACGGCGTCTCAATGTTGTTCCGCAACTTACACCCAGCGACGTCAACGTCGATTGCAATGGCTGCGGGCACATGCATCAATTCGGTTTCACTTGGCCCACTGGGGATTTGTGTTATTCACTGATGAGTCTCGGTTCACGCTTTGCAGGTCAGATGGACGACAACTTTGCTATCGACGTCGAGGTGGGCGATATTCTGACGCCTGCGTTAAATAAATAAGGACAGATTCGGGGCAAGGGGGTCTATTGTGGCTGGGGGTGGATTTCTCATGCCGTTAAACACTCTTGTGGTCATCCAGGGCAATCGTACAGCCGTAAGATGTCGGGATCAGGTCCTCATGCCTCACGTCCTTCCACTTATCCATGCGCGTAATCTTGCGTTGCAGCAGGATAGTGCGAGGCCGCATGTTGCTAGGGTTTGTCGTGACTTCCTCAACCAAAACAATGTCCCAGTTCTCGATTGGCAAGCCTACAGTCCTGATTTGTCCCCGATCGAGCATTTGTGTGACGCGCTGGACAGAAGGGTCAGGAAGCGCGTCAACGTCCCAAACAACGTCGCTCAGCTCCTGCAGGCCCTTCTTCAGGAGTGGAATAACATCCCACAAGGGACCGTAAACAACTTGCTGGAGGTCAAAGGTAAGGAGAGTTGCAGCAGCGACTGAAGCCCGTGGTGGCATTCCTGCTATTGATTTTGAACAGGAAATGGCGTAGGGTACCCACATTTGAAAGTTATCCATGCAAACGCCATCTGTGTTAAGACTACAAAACTCGTCAAAATTTAATCAGAAATGAAGGAATAACATCAAAATCCAAACAATGAAATAATCGTCCATAGCACATTGAAATGTTTACCACAGAAAAAAAAAACTTTTTTTAAATCTACACCTTTAAAATATCGCTCTCCTGAGAACTACTTAGATAAATAAATTCCATGCATTCACACCAAACCTATCAATGAGTCCTGCGGCATATTGGTTGTGATACAGACTTTGCATTTGGACAGCACAAAACCTGATAGGCCCCAAACCCTAAATCCATCAGTGGACTCTGGTAGACACCAATCGTGATACAGTCACAGGACTAAGGATGATAGGCCTCCGTGACCTTTTTCACCATGTCTATCAATAGCCCCACCAACCCCCCCCCCCCCCCCCACACACACACACACACATACAAACACACACACACAACCAGTAATGCATAAACAGTTCGTTAATTTATTCTATAAGGCCATCTGGTTGGCAGTGGCATTATTTCAAGCTTGGGGAAAGTATAATATTGTTAGGATTTGGACGCTATGATAGACAAAAATTTCAACATTTAGCCTTTTTTCCTTAGCAAAAATACATGCTTTGTTAGCAGTTCTCGCAATGTTTCGCAAAAGAGATGCAGAATGTAATGTTATCTTTCGAAATTGGTCCAAATAACCAAACTCAGCATTTAAATGATGACCAGGGGCCAATACTATAAAACTTTTACAGTTGTATTTTTTCAGAATTGTATTTTCTGTTTATGGAAATAACTAATTGGAATGAAACATTAGCATTTTTAAAGATATTGCAATTTGCCAGTTGGCAAATTGGCATATCTTTGAAAACGGTAACGATTCATTTTAACCCATTTAAAACCATAACTAGAAAATACAATTCTGGAAAATACTATTGTAAAAGTTTTATAGTATTGTCCGCAGGTTACAAAAAAATAGTGTTACAGTTTTAGCTTCACCGACTTCACAAATGTCATGAAGCTTGATATTCCATGAAACAAAAACCCCCACAATAATCAACTTGTTTCTCTTTAAATAGAATTCTAGATAAAAGAAAATGAATTTGTTTTTACCAATTGGGCCCAAAATTAACAAATTTAGATTTGTTAATGCTCTCAATGACCATTCTATAATTTCGGAATCTCGCCTTGTGAAGATTAACTTTGCACTAACATATACCAGATCCCGTTTCACATTATTTTGTCAAATTGGGTAACAACAGCTTAAATATGACTAATAACATGAAATTCCACGAGGAGTCTCCACTCTTACCACCAAAGTGCTGTGATTATACATGCTGCCCAGTCATAACGATTATTTTCAAGTTTAAAAGAAATAAATATCTATATACTGAGTTACAAAAGAAAGTATAATAGAAACAAATGTGAAACAATAGCATAAAGGATATAATAGTTCTAGTGTTGCATGTTTGTAGACAAGAAGTCGAGCAAAGAGCTTAATGACATGCTGTTTTTTGTCTACCCAGCCGTATACAATTTTGCTACGGATTTCAGAATAGCACGTGCTACCCGCGAATGTCAAATTGAATGGGTGATCGGCGATTTTCTTTGTGTTGTGTTGTGCTAGAGAGCCTGGGGTATTGAGAAAACACGCTAGTTTTTGTCTTCCAACATTTTAAAAAATGCCAAGATTAACCGAAAATCAAAGGTTGCGTGATCTGTAAGCATGAGGCTGGGATACCCCCAGATGAGCTCGCCGCTGAGTTCGGCATCACTGTGGCCACTATTTACCGTCTCATTGGAAGGTATAGAATCACTGGATCTACTGCCGACCGACCAACCGAACGACCGACCGACCGACCGCGTTCAGGTCGACCAAGAGTTATGATCCCTGCACATTACCGACACATCAGGGCGTCTCACTTGCCGGATCGCTTCCTTCCGGCGACAAGGGCCGCAGCAATTACTCCTGGTAGAACTAGCAATAGAATCAGTGCACAAACTGTCCGCAACAGACTCTCTGAACACGGCATCCGAAGTAGGCGTCCATGCCACGGATCAATACTTACCCAACGTCAGAATGGAAAGGGTACGTCAGCGTGTTCGCAGAACTCTGCAGCGTTGGAGCACAGTTCTTTTTAGTGATGAACCACGATTTTTGTCTACGGCGCGCTGATCGTAGGGCAAGCGTGTTTTCTGATTCTTGCATGCGGGAATGCGATCGTTTCGGACGGGGTGGTGTAATGGTTTGGGCAGGAATTTCCTTGCACCATCGAACGTAGTTGATCTTCATCGATGGTACTCTGAATCGACAGCCATATAGGGTCGAAATTCTTAACGCTGTTGTTGTTCCGTTGTTCGACGCTAACGTTGGATTGCAGTTATTCCAGCAAGACAATGCCCTATGTCACGTGGCGCGTATCTGTCGTGACTTTCTTGAGGAGCAGAGCATCGAACCTCTTCCCTGGCCCCCACTTTCGCCAGATTTGTCGCCAATCGAGCATCTTTGGGATCAATTGGACCGTAGGGTACGACTTCATGATCTTCAGACCTTAGGCGATTTACGTAATGTTCTAAGGCAGGGGTGGAATGCAATACCACAGGGTGACATGCAGAGACTTATCAGGTCCATGCGCCGTCGATGTCTTGTCATCCAAGAGGCAAACGGTGGACATACACGCTATTGACTGCATGTGTGAACTATTCATTTCACCCTGTGTCTGAATTGCGACGTCCTGACGTGACGCTGGCAACAGTAAGAATATGAACTTATGCATATTCATACAGCTAAATATGAATTTACAATAATTTGTTTGGGATTAAATTCGATAATACTAAAACAATTGCTCCTCAAAGTTTATTATCCTTTCTTTGTTGACTCAGTATATTTGTAAAACAGGTTACTCAAAGCCATAGAAACAGGAAAAATGGAGAACACCTCCCACCCACACCCACCACCATCCACTCCACCCTGCCCAAAACCCCCAGAAATGTTCTGACTGGAAACTTTCAACTTGGATAAATATTCCAATGCCTCCAATTAGTAAAGCTTTGTAAAATTGCTGGTGAAACCTTAAAATCTGTTCCATTTTATGTGATTCAATGTTGATTCATTTTTAAATACATTTTATGAATTACAACTCATTCGACATAAAAAGGGGTGGATAAGTGGCATTTTTTTAACGACGGTGCTTGCACGTGGGTATTCGAATATTTTTTAGGCTTTTTATTTTATTTTCTGGTGGGATATATTATAAGTTATCTCCGATAACATGTATGGTATATGGAGATTTAATACCTGGATGTCGTTTTTTAAACACTGAGCCGCAGACGAGGTGTTTAAATGAGACATCCAGGTATTAAATCTCCATATACCATACATGTTGGCGGAGATAACGTTTTTGTCCCATTTGAAACACAACACAACTTAGTGGAAATAAATTTGTGGACCCATTCCTCAGCTCCACAATTATTTGGACCAAATTCGTGATAATAATTTTCTTTTTATAATCGCAGAAGACAACAAATAGAGTTACATCTCTTGGGTAGTTTTGGAAACGAGTAAACAGTATTTTGTTGACATATCGTCCCCTGAGTTCCAATGTGTTCTATGTGCCTGCTGGCACATAGAACACATTGGTGCTCAGGGGACTAATTATTTTCTCTTATGTTAATTTTATGATTGTATTGTCGGAAATCTGATGATATTTGTGACTATTTTCAGGTTTTGTGGTTCGATTTTTGTAATGAGGAAGCGAAAAGTTTCATCGAAACCAAGTACCTCCGATGTTTCACATGCGCTTATACCCTGGATGTTGCACGCTCTCATATACCTTGGGTGTTGGGTTCACCCTTTGCCATGGCTCTTTGTCCAAGGCATTCTGACCAATCAAAAGACAGAATCTATCGGGATAGAGGGACAAGTCTGATTATAGACTATATACAATGACATTTCCACATGTGTATCCTCATGGATCTCCCATTACACTCAGATTTCTGTATTACAATTGAAACCTAGACCTATACGAAATTAATCTGTTTCAACAGCATCGAAAGTTCCCCTGGCTTTTGATCCACAGAATCTAAAAATAAAACGGGTTGCTCTCGTCGGCAAATCTGCATTGCACATTCAGGAATGCCCATTCTCGCAGATCAGAACTGGAACTGAAGTGGAATTTTAGCTTCCATTACATTTTGAGAACATAATATATTTAAGAACGATATAGCGTCCAGAGCAAAACTTTACTCTAAACCTATTTACGTTATCGGTAAGACTTTCTTATACTGAAGTAAAATTCTGATTAAACGCTGTGTAATGGTGTGAATACAAGTAATTAGTTTGAACAACATGCACTGCTCGAATAATTCGATTGACGAATTTAGGAGTATTGATTTTGTAAATGAAATTCCGCTACCATAATCCAAAGGAAATTAATACAGACCTCCTCTGTAGATATCTCAAAGTGTTCTGAGAAGATCCGACCAAATGGCCTTTAAAAGTAATTAACTTTGACGAAACTGTTAGATTCAATTCTGTTTAGAGCGAGGCTTTCATTTAGCCTTAACTCTTTACCTGGCAGGAATTGCAAACGACATTTCCATAATAATGTCTTGAATAACATGCTCCGCGGATTTTCACTAAATGGGTAGAGAAGACGGGCACGGGTGAAGTGGTATGTCAAAACAGCTCAGTTCGGCATTTTGCACATTGAATTGTACCGATATTCAAACTCGGCATCTCATTTGCATCTACAGCGAATTGAACTCCAGTGTGCATTGTCATGTATCTAAATCACACTTTCGTATCGCCGTGGGACAACCAGGACGGGCTACGTTTGCTATCAGGGATGTGACGACATGTGGGATACGGGTGTGTCTCACTGGTAATAGATTTCGTGGCATTTTAACTGTGATTGTGACCATTTCTCACAGATAGTGATTTTTGTGCCCACAGTTGTTCATGGGATTTTCCAACTGGAGTTAATAGTTTGTCCACTGGGTACAACAAGGCGCCACCTGCAATGCTGAGGCATTGCAGGTGATGCCTTGTTGCACTGGAGGGGCGATTTTCAATTCTAGAACGCAAAGGTCTTCAGCAGTTGGAAATTCACAGGCAGCAGTTGAAAAATTCAAACTCATGTGGTGGGAGAAAGGTGAAAATGGATCCGGAAAAAAGGGCACCGGAAGCACTGCAGGGCTGGGGGAGACTTTACCCTGGGAAAAGGGCATTTACTCGCACTAGCAGCCCCGAAATGACATGACGAACATGCATGTCTCGAGAGTGGAAAGCCCGAGATGGGGGAGTATGAGAGGAGGTGTCCCCCTCCAATCGGGAGGAGGGCAGCTCCTCCCAAACTCCACCAACTCTCCCATTGAATTTTGAAAGCTCCCAGAACGGATTTGGGTGTATTTTAGCTTTACTTCGAGAATAAATTATTGAAAAAAATTGAAGAACCTGTGGAGGGTTTTGTCTACCCCCTCTCGCCCCTGTCGTCCGAAGCAGGGAGGGCAGCTGCCCCCTCTGCCCCTTGCTTCCTGCGTCCCTGCTACCCCACCCCCACCCCCAAAAGAATCAAAACAATCTGGCCACATCTGTGTATTGTTATTTATCTTCATCACATTTTTTTGTTGTCGTGGAACAAACTGAACAAGCTACAATTGCTATTTTTTGAGTACTATCGAGATTACTTAGTTATCGATTGCATGTGGTATGTGAAATGTTTCCGTGGTAATATAATAAATGACTATTTTCTGCGTTCGAATTTCGCCTTTGAGCTTTGTGGTATTATTAATTCTGATAGAGTGATTTTGTAAAAAGAGTGATTATATTCTGTCGTTATTTTTTATTCGATGCTCACTTCGTCGCAATAACCTCCAAGTACTTGTGTCTGTATTGTGTAGCTACTTATTGAATACAATGTTGTGGAGTGTTAGTAGTTTCTCGGGAGCGCGGTGGATCAGTCATTAGAGTATTGGACTGCTATCCGAGAGGTCCACGGTTTATTCCTGATGTAAATGCGTTGTGTCCTTGGGCAAGGCACCGGATCCCGATTGCACACATTGGGGAACGATAGCTCTGTGTACTGAGGTGTATTGCACGTCAATGGAGAACTTCTTTTCAACCATTGCTAACCTTGCATGTGCGGAGGTAGTACTTTGGGGTGTACTGCAGTTGCTGGTCGATTCTCGTTGGTTCTCTTCCGGTAGCTCTGCTTCTTCGACCTGTTAAACTGTCCGACACGAGGTGACACTGGTTGTCAAAAGAGACGTTAAACCTCAATAAATCAATAGTAGTGTAACATTAATCTTCTCCGATGCACCTATGCACCAATACTTTGCGAGATTATTGCGTGAACCTTTATCTAACGAATCAATGCGACCCCCTAACGTCATACCCACTGTGCTCAATGTTTGAAACGTTTGATAACCTTATTTTTATGATTAAATATAGAATATACCCATAATAACTTGGTGTACAAAATGTTCACCACGAATGGTAAAGTGGTGTTAACCATGAGTCTTTGGCGAGCGGTTAACACCACTTCACCACGAGTGGTGAACATTTTGTACACCAAGCTACTTTGAGTATATTATTTTTATACCATGGTCGTCAGATTATTAAGAAGAGTCGCTATTACTTTTTCTCGATTGTACTGAGCAGCAGACGTACACACATACAAATCTGTTTTTGTTTACATGAGCACCGGTGGGCGGTACTTCCGCTGTCAATTTATCGCCGAAACGAAATGGAATAAGAAACGCGCAAATCACGGGGCCTTTTCATTTTAATCACATTCTGTTTCGAATTATGGATGCTTATTAATATGAGACAACGCATGTTTGTTAATTTTGGTATCTTATGGGGTAAATCATTTAAAAACGTAATAAATAATATTGCCGCTTTCATTTCACTCTTCGCGAGGCGACGAGCGATAAATTTAACCAAGTTTGCATTCAGGTCGAGGTCACCAAAGGTCAGCTTGGATGAAGTTCCACTTTAGGTGTAACTGTTAACTACTGAAATCCCATTGCTGACGTGTTCACCACAGACACACGTGTTCACCGCGGTTGGTGTGTAAAGCTAAAATTCATGTTATAGGCTTTTGTTATATATTGTAGAACAGGTAATGATGGTATAAATGAAGTTTTCTCTGACGGTGTTGGAAACACTGGAGTGACGCAAATATCAAACTCGAACCTCATATAAAAAATGCCAATCTTGGGTGGGCTCGTCACTCGTCACATAAGTGTATGTAGTCTACACTCCTGAGATTAACATTAGCAGTGCCCTTTACAAGGCCTGCATTATCGAACGCGCAGGCTTTCTCAGTTGGCGGTCCACGGCTCTGGAAGGCATTGACCCAACAAATTCGATCACAAAAGTCTTATCTGTTTTTAAGACACTGCTGAAAGCCAATCTCTATCCTTCTGCTTTCTCGAAGAAATATTTTTCAATGTATTGTAAAGCCTATTATAGCACCCTATATGGTTTCAAACTATATAAAATTAATTACATTTCTATTATTATTATTATTATTATTATTATTATTATTATTATTATTATTATTATTATTATTATTATGATTATTATTATTATTATTGAATCAAAGCTCATGACATCTCACTGGAACGAGATCGCTCGTTCCAGTGAGAGAGTCATAAACTTTGATTAAAAGGTGTCATCACATTTGGGGCGATTCATTTAAAAAAAATAAATTCACAGATGTGTTCTGCTTTAAATAAGACTGGACGTTCTGAGCATATTACGTGTAGCAAACGGGGATCAGGGAACTAAGTCCTTGAGTATAGCCACTCGGCACATATCAACTTTGCCCATTGGGTCATCCGGCGCTCAGTGACTTCTAACTTTTTAAAGCAGATAGACTGCTTTGCGTCGTAGTATATGGCATGCCATAAGCCAAGAAATTGTGTTTCTTTCTTTGTTTAGGCGTACCCATGCTCTCAGTAAATAGGATCATATAGTGTTGAATAATTTTGCGGGTAGGAGAAGTCGGAGTACCTGGTTAGAACCACCCACCAGTAGCAGATAACTTTCAGACTTTCAAACTCTTTTAACCAACCGAGCTAAAGCTCGCATTTGTTGAAGGAATGTGCTCCATTGACAGTACATACGTCTTGGCTTACAAGTCTGCCATGGTCTTCAGAAAGCAAGAGGGGTTGTGTGTAGCTCCAAGACTCAACACAGGTGTCTCTGACTATTCTATTGACGACTTCTAAGTAAAAAGTCGGATGCGATAACCAACTAGCATGCACTCATTTAGTCCAATGAATGTATTATATCAAATGGTAGTATTCTTCATATGTTGGGTACATCACTTTCCATTTTCAACATGTCTGCGGGTTGGAATTAAAATTGATGCGACAAACTGGGCAATCTACCTTTTTAAAACCATAAATAAAAAGATATTATATCCGTATATCGTCTCTTGAGTGGAACAAGGCACCATCCGTAATGCTCTGACAATATATCAAGACCAAATATTGCTAAAACAAGAAGACCGCACGAGAGCGGAAACGGTTAAAGGGCTTTCTTGGTCGATTAATCACATGGATTAACCTTGGTTAACCGATTAATCACTTGCTCTTATAGGTAGCTGAATTATTGATGTACCGTTGATGATTTACAGCATTAACCCAACGTAACGGACAAAACCGACAGCTCTATATACAAAAATCTCCATTCACATTTTATTATGTTTTCAATTTTTGTCTCAAAAACATAGCTTATTACCCCTCACTGGAACGAGTTCGTTCCAATGAGAGATCATAAGCTATGTTTTTGAGACAAAAATTGAAAAGTTTTAGTAATTCAAGAATTTATTTTGCAAGTGTCGTCTGCTACACGCATTGGATAAAGGGTTAAGAATGACCAGTTCCAGCTACTGATACAGTATAATGATCATGCAAGTGAACAAGTATGTCAGCGCTTAACTTTCATGCTTTACTCTGTCTCATATAATTGATGTGAGCCAGTGTGACAATTTTTGCCTGTTTTGGAGCAAGTTTGTTCCTTTGTTAACCCAGAAAATACAGTAGTTCAAACGGTTTAATCGATCATTTACTTTTTTGATCGATCAAGATGTTGATCATTGCTTAATCGATTAATCGGATAACCGTTTCAGCTCTAGCCCGCACTAGAGAACAACGCGCATCATTTTGTAAAAGCTCACCGATCATAAACGGTCGCTCAGGTACCTTTGGTTTTGGGTATTTGACGGCATTTTAGCCTCCACCTAAAATATTGAAGGTGTATTTTCCGAACACGACTGTCACTTCCACAAATGTTTAAAATTCTTCTTATTGGTCTTGTGACCTTGACATTTGGCCAATTGAATTTTAGATGCAACCCTGATCAACACACCTCAGACCAACATGCGTGCCAAATGTGGCTATGATTGCTTGAACTGATATAACTTGTGAACATCCATTTTTACAAACTAACATACGAACAGAGTTCAACAGACAGACAGATGAAACCAGTCGCCATTCTGAGGGGCGTAGTCACATTGCCTACGCATTGCCAATTAGCAGGAATGGGTGTACAAACTTTTTACTCAAGATGTGACCGACGATTTCACCGCCTTCAAAGAAAAGAAAAATGCACATCACATGTTTGCTCCATATTTAATAAATTTCTCCCAATATGCTGAAACTTTACTTCAAGCTTATTTGTTTTACAACTAACATTAACGCCTCTCCTTGGCCCAATGGCGCAGGTGCTGGGATCACCTTCGTAGCGGCAACTTCCTGGCCTCGCGCTTATCGAATAGTATGAAGGGTTCTTTAGCCTACACGGGGTGTGTGTCTCTCCCGCTCAGAGGACAGCCATTTTACGTACCCACCCAAACCGACGGTGCGCCGTGACAGCATCAACCCCACAATTTGATGCTGACAGAGAGTGTTTGGACACCATGAGAACTTTTCCCGGTCTAGGACTGATCCCGGAACCTCTGGCATGAGAGACCAGCGCACCCATCTACTCGGCCACCACTCTGGGATGAAACGATTCCCAATTGATTTATTGAATATGGAAGAAAAATGTGCATTTATCTCTATGTAGGGGTCATTTTGTTCCAAACATAGCTTTGATTATAATGTTCCATCATGCCACTAAGGGACAAGGCCACCCCTGATATATTTTAGTGTGCATGTGTCCTTCTACTAACGTTCTGCACAATTTTGCAAGAAACGATATAACTATTTCCGCGCGATACGTAGCCAGCTGTTAACCATTTCAACACGGTGTGCATAAAGTTTTGCGTGTAGAAAAAAATTGGTAGTGGACGAGCACACGATATAAAGAGCCAACAATCTGAAGCGAGGCTCGGTAATAATTTAATCCAACAGCTCGACAGAGCTGTTGGATTAAATTATTACTGATCCGCCCAACAAGCCGGGATGGTTTCGCCCATTTCGTCGTTGAAAGTATTGACTGAAATGATACCTTCCAGGACGTCAGTGTTGAAAGGGTCAAAGTGAAGGCGGCTTAACGAAGAGCACAATTTGCTCAAAAGACTTTCTGTAAATTTTACAGGTCAATAGATGAAAGGTCGCGATCATAGGGCCGAGAATAGGAATTTGTATCCTCGAATCTACTCGGCGGTCCGATGTCGACATTGGCATCGAATCCGAATCACATGGGAAACCGCGCGAAACAATTTTCGTGAAAACACTTGTTATTTTAGCTAATTACTATGGACACCCTTTAGGCTTGCACGTGTCGCAGGTAGCGTATCCTAGAGCACTCACAAGCTACATTACTACAACTGTACTTGTAAAGTGGGGCGCGGGATTCCCGATTCCTTCGTGAAAAGACAGGAGTTACCCGATTGGAAAAGTCTGAATCAAGACGCCGATTCGATGCCCATCCTGAATCAAGTCATCAATGTCGACATCAAATCGAATCTTCAAATTTTCGACACTAGGTTAGTCAGCATAAGTTTTACATATATGACAATGTTCTGAATAATATACGTGCAGTATTTTAAGGTTTGTCGATAATGCCATCAAAGTGAACAAAATTGTGGTATGAATGTACTAAATATTTGAATCACTGTTACTCGCCTTGAAAAGTTGCGGAAATGATGCACTATCCAAAACTAAGTTACAGCAGCGATCGCAGGAATTACATAATGGTACGTCGGCAGGATATCTCAACAATGGTTAAAGCAAAGATACTTCGGTCGTACACTTAAATAGCAACCGCAGCTCGTTCTGTTTCTTCCACGACGACATGAAAATGCGATCAAGATAAATATTACAATGTAGACTGGCGTTGAATCCGCTTTCAATGAAAATAGAATGCAGAATTGAAATAGAAGCACAAATCAACGTGCTAAAGGCCGGAATGTATGGTATGTCAGCAAGATATCCCGGCAACTGTTAAACCAGGGTAGCCTCATTTCGCTCACGTATTGTCCTAAGGTGTTCTGTTTAAGTTCGCATGAATGCGAACGTGAACATAACGCATAAGGACAGCACGTAAGCGAATTTAAAATATCTTAAAGTAAATTTACTTTCAAGAGGTGAATTTCAAAGTCAAAAATACTGAGTAGAGTTTTAACATTTATGACAGAAACCGAACTATTCCCAAGTAGGCAACGCTAGTGTTTTAGATGGAGGTCACATTCGTCAAACCATTGGGAACTGGGTGACAGTACAGCAGTTGATGTCGTTCCTCTGCATTTATTAACTGATATTGTAGGAAGGGATTGTGGTCTACTAAAGGCTTTTCATTCTGTTATAATTCTACTTCCAGAACACTATTTCCAACTGTAATGAGACTGTAACAAATGATAGAGAGGATTACGCTAGTTCCCCATCCATTCACCTTAGAAAATCAAACTTGCAAGTATTACACGACAGACGATTTTAAATGCTCGATTACAACCACCAACAAAATACTATCCCTTTTAAACATTAACTGCCGCAGTCTTAATGCAAATTGGGATCATCTCCATAATTTTTGTGTGACTTACAATCTAACCGTAACGTTTTTGATATTATTGGTCTAACTGAAACTTTTGAAGTGAAGGAAAATATAACTTATGAAATGGAAGGCTACCATCCACTGGTCTCTCGTTCCCGACCTGTAAGCGATGACGGCAGAGGCGGTGTGGGAATATTTGTTAATGAAAATGTGCCTTTTAAAATACGGAATGACTTTTCTGTTTTTATTCTCCACGTCTTTGAGTTTTTAGAAATTTCTTCCACTACGAAATATGTTATTGGGATCAACTATCGACCAAACACTCACTGATCCAAAGGATGACATTGATCAGTTTTTGATTACATTATCTGAGATTCTCGATAAATTGAATAGGGAGAATAGAACAGTTTATCTCATAGGAGATTTCAATATCGACTTATTAAATTTTGGTAGCCATTCAAAAACTAATATTTATGTGGATTCTATGTTCAGTGCAGGCTTCATGCCCGTTATTATGCGTTCCACAAGGGTCACAGACTTCTGGGCCACTCTTATAGACCATATATTTTGTAACAAAGTTAGTAAGTACAGAGCTGGAATTATTATCACGGATGTAAGCGATCAGTTTGCGACGTTCTGTATTGGAGAAATGCCCGCACGGCAGTATGCACCCACTCAGTATCATAAACGGGAATTCAAACGAGAAAGTATTGATTGTTTTAAGAGGCTTCTATCTGATAATGACTTCACTAATGTACTGAATAGTACTTGCCCGAACACTGCGTATAATGCCTTTCTCTGTTGTTTTCAAAAAGCATTTGATCAAGCCTTTCCTCTAAAACCGGTGACTACCCCCAAAAAATACGTGAGATATGAACCATGGATGACATCAGGACTTCTGCTATCCTCATTAAATAAAAAGCGGTTGTATCTAAAAAAGTTGAACAAGCCCCCCGATACTAATATCCTTGAATATAAAAACTATTGTAAAGAGTTTAACCGATTGAAACGTAAATGCAAGGCTGAATATTATGACAACATTTTAATTGAAAACAAAAATAATATTAAAAAAAACATGGCAAATTTTGAAGAAAGCTATTAATAAATCAAAAAGAGTTCGTATGCTTTACCATCTAGCTTCATTGATAACGAAACTGAAATAAGCGACCCAAAGGAAATTGTCGATAAATTCAATTCCTTTTTATTGATATTGGCAAGACGTTAAACAGCCAAGTTCCCCATTCAAACAGATCATTTTCAGAATACCTAGGCAACGATTACAGAACAGAATCTTTCTTCATATCACCCTAAGGTATAGGAGGTGGTACTTGTATAAACAGCTTCTCTCCGAAAACTAGTACGGATTCTAATAATATTTCAACTAAATTATTGAAAGAAGTTGCATTCGGGGTATCGACTCCTTTAACTCATATTATCAATCTGTCCTTTAGTACCGGCATTATACCCGAAAAAATGAAAATTGCTAAAGTAATCCCGGTTTTTAAGTCGGGGAATGCATAACTGTTTAATAACTATTAGACCTATTAGTCTTCTACCGGTCTTCTCTAAAGTTTTAGAAAAAGTGATGTACACAAGGCTTTCAAACTATCTTAATACGCACAACATACTATACGATTACCAATTTGGTTTTAGAAAGGGACACTCGACGATTCACCCAATACTGCACCTTGTTAACAGCGTGGCTGAAAATAATGACCGGCCAACGAAGGATTGCACTTTGTCTTTGTTTCTAGAGTTTTCAAAAGCTTTTGACACTATTGGTCATCCGACATTGATTAGTAAACTCGATCACTACGGGATTAGGGACCTGGCAAAGAATGGGTTTACTGACTACTTATCGGGTAGAAACCAGTATGTTCAAGTTATTAACAGAACTTCCGAACCCAAAGCGATAACAACTGGCGTTCCCCGGAGTTCCATTTTGGGGCCTATTTTATTCTATATAAACGATATTTCAAAATCAACCAACTTGAACGTTTTATTATTTGCTGATGATACAACAGCTTATACGTCATGTCACAATGTAGAAAACTTGTTCAATAAGACAAACACTGAACTTCAACATATCACCGAATGGTGTGCTGCAAACAAATTAGTGCTTAGTGCTAATAAAACCAAGTACATTTTGCTTCATCCTAGCAATGACACACATAATATCGGCAACAGGCGTGTAGTTCTAAATGGAGCGAATATTGAACCAATTGGTAAGCGACAAGAAGACTCTTTAGTGAAATTTTTAGGTATTTACATGGACGAAAATCTAGGTTTCAGACACCATACATCGACAGTTTGTTCCAAAATGGCAAGGGTCATCTACGCAATAAATAGAGCTAAAAATACTCTCTCTCAAAAAGCATTAAAAACTTTATATTTTTCGTTGGTCCATCCTCACTTACTTTATGGTATCCGTTTGGAGCCACGCTCCATCTTCCAACAGAATCTTTCTCTTGCAAAAAACGCTTATCCGTATTATTAGTTGGAAAAAATATACTCGGACACAGATCCTCTTTTTCGTAAGAACGGCATTCTAAAATTTAGTGACTTTTATAAACTTCATGTGCAGCTATTCATACATGAGTGGTGGAATAAAAGATTACCAGTATCCTTCGAAAATGTCTTCACAGTATAGAATAATCCCTCTGGTATGGATACCAGACAATCCGGGAAAATTCGAACATCCAAACCAAGAACTAAATTTTCATCTGATCTCCCTATTCACACTTTTCCTCGGTATTGGAGTGAAATCTCGCAAGTTATACAACGGTATAGCAGACAACAGTTTAAGAAAACCATAACTGACAATCTTCTGAAATCGTACTCTACGCATGTTGATTGTGGGCGCTCTGGGTGTACTGACTGCAACCCTCTGATACGTTAGTGCACGCTGGGCATGATGCATGTGATTGACGTACTCAGTAAAATTTTAGTGATTTCCAATTATGGCGCATCTCGCCTTTTACACCTATACGTGTCATTTGAATCGGGCTCGGTGTGGAGTGCTCTTGACCAAAGGTACCTAAATTATAGTGCAGTTAGAATGCAAGTGCGCTCGCTTTGGGACCTGACTCAAGTGCATGTTTTGTCTGACAGAGCTCTTTAAGACCTGATAGACAGGACATGCACTTGATTGAATTCTGCCAAAAATATTAAGATTTGTCAAATCCCCTCCATTCTGGTATCTTATCACATTTCATCGTCCTGATCTGAATATTTCGCTTTAGAACCACACTCAAGTTCATCTTTTGCCTGACGCAGCTCATTGAGCCCTGATAGACAGGACATGCAGTTGACTGAGTCTCGCCAGAAATATTAAGATTTGTGATATCCCTTCCATTCTTCTCATCATTCTCATCTGAATATTTCTTTATTGAATGGTTCACTGAATCACTGAATGGCTTGAAACTCTGCTGTTTTGACCGTTTCTCTATTTTTTCTCTATTTTTTATGGGAATAGCAGGAAGACAGCCAACAAGGCTATGCTGTTTCCCACAGTACACATATTAGTTTACTGTTATTTTTGAACAATAATTATACTGCAAATAAAGATTTCAATTTCAATTTCAATGTCTATGATATACTACATGCAAATGTGATCATCTGAAGATATATTGAACAGTAAACTCCGAAAACTTAAAACGTATTTCAAATATCAGGGACAATTACCTCATGTATTTGGCCAATCACCAGAAAGTCAAAATCAAATACAGATCAAGTTCCTATATACGTGGTTATATCTTTGGTTGAGTTGAATTTGACTGTTTTTTGTGTTTGTCCATTTAAATTTGCTCCGTGCACTCGAGCTCCAACTCTGGTGGTTTTAACAAAATATAGATCAGGCTTCGTGTTTCGTTAGGAATTCTGCTTTTGAATCTTTTTATTTTCTCGTCAATGTACTTTTTCCCTAATATACTGAGTCAAAAAAGAAAGTATAATAAACCTTGAGGAGCAATGTTTTTAGTATTATCGACTTTATACCAACAATTATGGTAAATTCATATTTCGAGTGTAGCTGTATGAATTTGCATAATTTCATGTTCTTACTGTTGACAGCGTGACGTCAGGACGTCGCAATTAAGACACGGAGTGAACTGAAAAGTTCACACATGCAGTCAATAGCGTATATGTCCACCGTTTCTT
Organism: Pictodentalium vernedei; assembly: GCA_031216915.1. Taxonomy (NCBI): domain Eukaryota; kingdom Metazoa; phylum Mollusca; class Scaphopoda; order Dentaliida; family Dentaliidae; genus Pictodentalium; species Pictodentalium vernedei. The sequence continues at coordinate 315,764,492 of CM062297.1, forward strand.
TAGTGGCAAGACGTCGATGGCGCATGGACCTGATAAGTCCCTGGCTCTGACCCTAATGTATTGCGTTCCACTCCTGTATTAGAACATTACGTAAATCGCCTAACGTCTGAAGATCATGAAGTCGTACCAGGGAAGAAGTTCGATGCTCTGCTCCCCAAGAAAGTCACGACAGATACGAGCCACGTGACATCGGGCATTGTCTTGCTGCAATAACTTCAATCCGACGTTAGCGTTGAACAACGGGACAACACAGCGTTAAGAATTTCGTCCCTGTATCGCTTTCCATTCAGATTACCATCGATGAAGATCAACTGCGCTCGATGGTGCAAGGACATTCCTGCCCAAACCATTACACTACCCCCGCCAAAACGGTCGCATTCCCGCACACAAGCATCAGAAACCGTTCTCCTCGTCGGCGATACACTCTTGCCCTACCATCAGCGCCGTGGACAAAATTGCGATTCTTCACTAAAACGAACTGTGCCCCAACGCTGCTGAGTCCAGCGAACACGCCGACGTACCCAATCCTTTCTGACGGTACGGTGACGTTGGGTAAGGATTGGGTGGTGGTATGGACGCCTCCCTGTTCAGCGAGTCTGTTGCGGACAGTTTGTGCACTGATTCTATTGTTAATTCTACCAGGAGTAATTGCTGCTGTCCTCGTCGCCAGAAGGAAGCCATTCCGCAAGTGAGACGTCCTGATGTGTTGGTCTTGTGCAGGGGTCGTAAATCTTGGTTGACCTGAAAGCGGTCGGTCGGCAGTATATCCAGTGGTTCTATACCTTCCAATGAGACGGCAAATAGTGGCCACAGTGACTCCGAACTCAGCAGCGAGCTCATCTGGAGGTTTCCCAACCTCGTGCATACCAATGCCACGCAACCTCTGATGGAAAATGTCCCAGGCCCCCGGTCATTGCCATCAGCACTCGCGTTTCTCCTCGAAGGTTGGAGCTGGAGGGGATGGACGGGTGACGGGAACGGTGCCACGAGCTTTATTCAACCAGCACGCTCATATCACGGAGCTTGTAGCCTCTCGGTAGGCCTATTTACTTCATTGCTATCTTCATCTTTGCCTGTTCTCTTTCTTCTATATTCCCTAAATTCATAAATGTGTTTCCAACCTACATGTATATCAAACTGTATCTGTAATTAGTAAAGCAGCTAACGGTATGGATTTAACTTATTGTATAGCTGTTTCTCGATGATATTTTATGTAATTAATCAATGATGTGGAAACGACCTTGTACAAGCCATTGGCTTTCTGTCGAATCCACAAAATCTTTACATTCTATGCTGTACCCATCGAAAGTTGAAATAAATATTATTTAAACTAACCTCTGATTTTCGGTTAACCTTGGCATTTTTTAAAATGTCGGAAGACGAAAACTAGCGTGTTTTCTCAATAACCCAGGTTCTCTAGCATAACATAACACAAAAGTCACCCATTCAATTTGACATTCTCGGGTAGCACGTGCTATTTTGAAGTCCGTAGCAAAATTTATACGGTTGGGTGGACAACAACAACATGTCATTAAACTCTTTGCACGACTTCTTCCACAAACATGCAACATTAGAACTATTATATTTCATCCTTTATGTTATTTTTTCACACACATTTGTTTCTATTATACTTTCTTTTTTCAACTCAGTATATTAGTTGCTGGCAAGACTACCATTTTCTTGAATGACTAAAAAATCATTTTTGCCTCAAAAACATAGCTTATGGTCCCTCACTGGAACGAGTTCAATATTGAGCTCATTCCACTGAGGGAACACACGCTATGTTTTTAACAGAGGTACAATGACCAATCGGTGAAAAATAAAAAAAAAAATATATAGTTTCTGAGAATAAATGTGCACATTGCATATTTACTCCATATTTCAACAGACCGCTTGTCAGTCGTCATTGGATCGCGCTCGCCAAGCTGCATGCTTCCAATGGAAGACTGTGAGCTGAAATTCGAGGGTAAAATAAAAAATGGAAAACTTTTACATTGCGACCTTTGAATATAGTTGTGTGCAGACCTGTTTAATTTAATATTTTAAAAAAGATTTCTATTCTTCCACCCAACCGCAGTTTTCTTCAGACACTTATCGTTGTACACCAAGTACACTTGACCTTGTATTACGGGGTTTTCGATTATACGGTACAATTTGTGGGTCCTACTAAATACCAAGCTATACCAAGCTGAAGGAAAATAAAGGGTTTTTTTAATATTTAAACGTTATATGTATGTTGATATATGCCAGTACATTGAAGAAAATCTATTTTGGTTGGGGTGTTATAGTATAATATTAGAACGTTCCTTTTCATGTTCTATCGGTCGATAGTACCTGAGTTTGTGTGATTTCTGAAATAAAACCTGAAGCAGCGAAGCTGCTGTCCGCTGCTTCAGGTTTTATTTCAGAAATCACACAAACTCAGGTACTATCGACCGATAGAACATGAAAAGAAACGTTCTAATTATTTTATTATGCCGAACAAAATATGACTTTCATTGTTAAGCGTTAACTGCAACAAGCCATCGATCTTGTAACAACAATGTAGTCGAATCCAAAAACATGACGTCATTTCGAACGAATGACGTTTCTTCGAAAATGACTTGTCACAAGTGCCGTCGCTTTGGGAGTTTATTTATCAACAAATGCCAATGTCAACAACTGCATCATGCTGTTCGTGTTATAATTCATTGTTAATGCTTGTGTGAAAAGTGATTTAAATTAATGGAATATAAATTCATGTTTCTCGGACAACAGTTGATAGAATTAAGCGGAGTGAAACACAAGTCATAACTGAGACTCATATTCAGGATTCACTGAAGTGGTGAACAACACGTGAGTGAGTTTTTTAATATTCCTGATTCTTTTGAATGCATTGTTTGCAGTTAAAATTGAAAACACACCCACTGAAGATGATATATTTGTTGGTAAGTTTGTGTCTACCGGTGTTGAAAAAGCTAAACGGACACGGAGACAGCGTTTGGTGTTGAGAAATTCGACGCTGATCAATGGAAGTGGCGCTTACATTTTCTTCGTTCTCTTGTCTCCAGGGAAAAACGTTCCGATAGTACCCGTGTTTTGCCCCAAAACTCCAGTACTATGACTTTTAGAAGGTGTCATATTAACCAATCACGGGTGATGTTACAAACGTGTGGCATAATAAATATATTTAAAGTAATATGAGACAAAGCGCTAAATCGCTTAGAAAATACCCAGCTTGGTATTTAGTATGTACGCGCTAACTGGATTAGTTACTGTACTACTCAACCAACATAAAACAAAAACTCCCATCAGCTTTTATCAACGTTTTGGACTGGCAGACAATTCTGGCAGCTACAAAATCGTCTGTCATTCTGTAAATTCCCGAACAGTAAAGGGAGCTTCCAATGTCTCGCAGTTTGTCTGTCACAAGATCACCCAATTTGTCGGCCAGGTCCGTTAGCCTCAGCACTTTCCAATCATTCTCGATTATTTTGTGATCGAGTTGCCATGCGTTTTGTCATTCGTCTCTAGGTATGAACCAATATATTCAACAACACACTTGCCAGGAACACACTCAATCCACGTAACTCTCTTTTTGTAAGATTTACTTCGCAACAAAGAACACCATTTCCTAGTGAAAACAACTAATTGGTCTGATTCTGATTGGGGATCGAGCGGATGAAAACCTTTCTTCACAATACGACACAAAGATCACCATTTTTCGCAACTCTACAGAGAGATCCCGAGTCGCTTCTTAAGAAGGGATACTTCTTTATTGAGTAAGATTTGCTATCCCAAGAACCACAGTCATCAGGGTAAATGGTGTGTTTGGATGAAGCCCGACGACCAATGTTTACACTAACGTCAACAATCAAAAATACATTTTCCTTGATTCCAGTAGGGATACATCTGAACTCTGCTTCAGACTCATCACTGATCATTTCCAAAATTGCATCAACTGAACCTATGAATGTGCCATTCAGACCATTTTTCTCTGGATTTTTGTATGGAAGATTCAGTACTTCGGAAAGATTTGTGATGTTTTCCGGATCAAGTGCGGAAGACTTACCAGGACTGTCCGATGAGGAATCTGAACCGTCGGAGGAAACATCCACATCACAAGAACCAGTCAATAAAAATACAGGAACTGTGGGTTCGTTCAGAGCTGATTACAACAACAACTACAACACTACAAGGAGTGGAATGAGAGACTTCTACAGAAGACTTTGAAAGAACTGGGATAGATATTGAGACCGCTTAAGACCTTGAAACTGGTGCACACCTAGGACTCACCTTTAATTACCGCGGCATAGCTGACTTTGCTGTCATCGGCAACTCGATCGGCATCTTCGTCATCGGTATCAGAACAACATGGACTAACTCAGGCAAAGCTAATGATGGCAACAAAGGGACGAAATGGTTTGGTGCCCACGTGAAAGCTACCTGTGGCGACGTACCAGCCCATAGGACAGATACTGGTTTTCTCCGTCTAGAACCGACCCGGGGATAGAACATCGTGTTCAAAATCGGGATGTGCGGATCCCCAGGCCCATTCTTTGTAAGATATACCGACTTCACAGACCACCCAATCACCGATGCTACACCGTGCATGGTCCAAGCTGAGGAATGGGCAGCTCTTCCTGATGTTTGGGCGCATGCAACAATGTCAGCATCGAGCGACGGACTGACATATGGTATCTGAGTCGATTGGTGAAACTTCTCAAAAAACTTCTTGTGTGCAGATAACTCAATGCAAGTACAAACCCGAAGCTACGTCGACTTTGACTCATCATCGACTTTGACTAATCACTGAAAATAGCGACTGAAATAGAGTTAAACGGGCAACTACCATCATCCGACACAACAACTGGAACAGAGGACTCCCAGTTCTTACCAAGAAGCCTTGTTGCCTGCGAATCTCTCAAATGTAAGGCCGACATAGGATGGTACTGTTGAATGTCAGTAACCCGGATCGAGTTCTCAAGTCTCAAGTTTTGCAATATCTGGAAACGATGCCGTGTTAACTGACAACCTCAACCGCCTATGTGATGCCTGCCAATCAAAACCACCCGAGACATACAAACACGTAGAGCAGTAGTACGGAAGAGATGACTTTTTGAAAAAAGAAAAGTCGGAGCACTGAAGTGGCTCGCAATCCAAGTGGAAAAACTTATCACACAGGGCGCAGACTATTCTTCGATTCTGGTGACATGGCTCCTCGTAAACGCCGCAGAAATAAGACGACATCGTTGACTGTGTGTCGTTATCCCCGAAATGATGATTTCGCGCGCCGAAGGCGCGCAGGGACGGTATGGGGGACAGGCCCCTTTCGACCCTCTGTGGCTGTATAGGATGGCTTTCACATGTCAAGGCGTGTTGAAGGAGGAAAAGGATCCGGTACTCGGCAGGTGTGTTCGGTAGTGTCCAGTGGTGGATGGGTAGTATCATTAGCAGATGTCGGTTGAACCCTCGGGTGAGGACCAGTGTGAGAGGTTGGGTCCTCTCACAAAGGTACTACCTCTCCCCGAGGGTGCAGTCGTTCTGGATTTTCGGGCATATATAGTCTGCCGCTTCGAGGATGATAATGAGTGATGGCCATCACTGGCAAGTATAATCTGCCTCAGGCTGTCTCTGTTATAGTTGACTCTTTGAAGGAAAGCAACAACGACCCCTTTCGGGGACCACCAAGAAGAAGACCCGAACTTCCCTGGTTCGGGGGCAGGCCTGCATTGTAATCCTATTGGGTTGGGACAAAAGATGCGCATTGCGCTTACAAAAAGGGGCAGAGGCGGGACGCTGGACCAACGCTCGCCTCCCTTAAAGTGGTTGACCACTTTTAGGGATGGAGCGGAGGATGTTCAGGAACCGTGGGGGTGGCTGTTTCCATAACGGTTAGACTGTCTGTAGCGGTTATTGGGGTGCTGGTCAAAAAACATCTTCTGAGTACCTGCTTAAAAGAAGAAGGTAGAATTAGTTTTCATTAGAATATGTAAACTGTAAAGATAAAAGTAGCACCTCTTTAGTTGCGTGTCCTTGTGGTATCTGCTGTGTGTGTGGAGAGAGTATGGAATGCACGAATCTTTACATTCGTATGGGCAGTAACATACTCTCGTGTGGTATTGTGCAGTGTGTGTGCTTGTCGCTACGGGGGAGAGTATGAAATGCACGAATCTTTACATTCGTAAGAGCAGTAACATACTCTCGTGCTTGGGACCCCAATCCCTATTTATTATTTAGTTATGAGGTGCAGGGGATCTCGAGCGTTTTAAGTTGGCTGAACTTCCTAGTTTACAGCTGGACGGTAACAGGCCTAGCACATTAGACCACACCCAAGGGTGTTTCTTTCCTGTTGTGTCCTTCGCTGGAAGTGGCCTTATTTAGGTTAGTTTAAGTTTATTTGAAGTTGAGGGTGCCGGGGATCGCGATCGTTTAATGCGGGTTGAGCTTCCGAGGCTGTCAGCGGGAAGGCAACAGGTCTAGCACACTAGACCACACCCGAGGGTGTTTCTTTCCTGTTGTACCCTTCGCTGGTTGCGGACTTATTTTTTTTAAATTTAGTTTAGGGGTATTCGGGGGCGTCGGGGATCGCAGTTCACCTTGTCATTCCCTAGTTTTTATTCGAGCGGTCTTAGTTTTGATTGCAATTTTTGGGCTTTTGTCGGCTTTCGCAAATTACTCCAAGTTCGGAGATTAGTTCGCTGTCGGCTAACCCGTCATGATTTTTCGCGGCCAGGGTGGCTAGGTGGTCTTTAATGGTGGGGATATCGGCCCTGTCGTGGAGTGTTTTTATGGGTGTGTCCCATGGGGCGCAGAGGGCAACTCTAAGCGCGTGATTTTGGACCCTCTGGAGTTTTTCCATGTTAGTTTGGTTGAGGTCAGTTAGTATTATTGCACCGTATTCGAGTACTGGGCGCACAAAGGATTTGTGTCGTTATCCAAAATGCATGCCTTACTTATACCTGCCAATTATCTCACTCAAGGGATTGAATCCTTTTTTGCTTTTCTAACGGCACTTTCACGCTAATCCGAAATCACGCTTATAGCATGTTTATATAAGAGTTTTTGTTTTATGTTAGTTGAGTAGTGCAGTAACTAATCCAATTAGCGCGTACATACTAAATACAAAGCTGAGTATTTTCTAAGCGATTTAGAGCTTTGTCTCATATTACTTTAAATATATCTATAAAACCCCAATCAAAATAGATTTTCTTTAATGTACTGGCATATATCAACATACATATAATGTTTACATATTAAAAAAAATTTATTTTCCTTTATTTTCCTTCAGCTTGGTATAGCTTGGTATATATTGGTATTTAGTAGGACCGCACTTTGTTACCTTGGGGAATTTAGCAAATATGATAGTGTTTCTCAATTTATGATTGTTTGATTGATTACAGTTTCGAAATGGTTTTTAATTACTTTGAAAAGCTTTGTCATCATGGAATAGAAAGGACAAGGATGTCGAGGTAATTAATATGTTGTATGTAGTGTTAAAAGAAATTCAATTCAATTCACATAATAATTCATTTTATTTTGCAGCATACAAGTACAAATAAAAGCGAAAACATTACAACAACAACAAAAAATAAAACAGAAAGATGTGGACTGTAAACGTTGCTGCCATACAGACAGCCAAACGATGGTCTTGCGATCGCAGTTTTCTGGTCGAATCGAATCAGACAGCGGTTTTCGAATCGGATCGAACCTCGAATCGAATCTCACCGCTCTTCAATTTGTTCCGACACGAGGTGACCCTGGCTTTCGAATGTGTCGTTAAACTCCAATAAATAAATAAATAAACTACAAGTTCTGAATTTTTTGCTTTCTAACAACAGTAAATATTGCCAGTCTCCTCTCGGGTATTGTATACAACGACTACTCGTTTATTTGGGCCAGTCAAGTAAAAATGCGGAATATTCCAGAACGGATTCAAAGTAGTTTTGAATGTTGAATCTCCTACATCATCATCATCATCATCAAGCTTAAATATAAGCAATCTGTCATTTGCAAAATGAGGTCCCCAGAGGTTGAATTTGCTGTTGCTATTTATTTATTAAGGTTTAACGACACATTAACAGACAAGGTAATATCGTATCGGTGACAGTTTTACGGATGGTGGAAGCCGGAGTACCTGGAGAGAACCACCGAGCAATGACGAGCAGCTGCCAGCTCCCCAACATCGTAACTCCGCACTGCAGCACGGGCAGGGTACGATTGATTGAAGACATGTGCACCATCGACGTGTAGTACGCCTTAGTACACGGCGTCATCATGCCCCCATGTGGACAATCGGGGTTAAGTGCCTTGCTCAAGGACACAACGCGGAGTCCGAACCGATCGCTCAGACGGTCAACCATCCCAGGACTATCCGGGCTCGACGTTGCTTCGGTGATCTGACGAGAACTAGTTGCCGCAACTCCACCGCGCCCCTATTTGCTGATGCTATCCCATACAGTGGGCCAATTTATCCTCTACGTGCATCTTTCTGTTTTGGCATGAGACCTTGATTCAGACTGAGGTTCACAGAGGGTAAATTTTGTGATGCTACCCTGCTGTACGGGGTAGCATCACTAAACTCACCCTCTGGGGACCTCATTTTGCGGATGACAGTCTGCTTATTTTCAGGCTTGATCATCATCATCATCATCACAGATGAAGAGTTGTAAACGACACACTTGGCACGATTTTGTAAACAACTCGTTCATTCGAATTTACGAATCAGAGCGATCGAATCATCGAGATGCTTTCGACTCCAATCGATTGTCGAAGCTTCGCAACATCCAAAGCCGGGCAGACATTTTTCTCTCTAATTTACCAACTTTCTCAATCATTTAATTTCCGATCTATTCGCCGTTAGCACTGTGTGCGTTAGTTTATTTAAAGCTCTTGTCTTTGATTATTTATAACTCTTTCTATGGCAAAGATTAGAATTGTGAATAATTCACTTCTTTCTCGCTTTTTGCCGCTATATTTCTAGTTAGATGCTAGCTATGTTATTGGTTTTTTTCACTATTCATTATGATGAAGTGTTAGAGTGTAAGATCATTATTTTTTATAACATTTACAAAATGTTCAATTTATCTAATGCTAGTTTCTCATCTTATCTTGGGATTTTCTGATGGCGATAAGCAGTCTCTGGGGATTGATAAAAACTCAAGTAATTGATTTTTCGCATCCGTAACATCAAAAATCGTATTTTATTCTGTTTTATAAGCAAACAGCTCAGCGAGAAAACCAATAGAGTGAGTCTTTTCACCAATATACTCAGCGAAGTGTGGCACTTATTTCTTATGGGACAATTTCTTCTGTGAGTCTATCGCGGGGTCGATGGGCGCTGTAGGAGACTTCCAGGTGGGACCGACAGCACAGCTGTGAGGTCCATCGAGCAGATTTGGTCGGATTTTAAATTTTGGGGGGAAATATTTCCATAAAATGGCTTTCTCATGTCGCAAAAATTATGAAAAGACCTTTGTGGGACAGTAGGTCGATGGGGAGAGAGTAAGTAAATCATTCCTTTCTTGCCACTGGTTGATAACCAGGGGACGGAAATATCAGTTCCACTTCACCGCCGGTTTCTTATACCAAGGAAAGTTACTTCGATGTCCATTTCGGCATGATAGAGAAACTGTAGTGGTTACCATCCGAGCGGGTGTACAGTACGTGGAGAGTGTATTATCACTAAATCACCCTCAGGGTGGAGATTCCACCCTAGCTATAATTGCAAATTTGTTGCAAAGCATAACAAGCACAAGCAAAGTTTCAGCCAATGGACCTCCGGGTTAAACCCGGAGGTCCATTGGCTGAAACATTGCTTGTGTTTTTGATCAATATATACAAAACTTGAAAGTTATAGTTTGGGTGATGACTCCACTCCGTGGGTGATTTAGTTACAATCCACTCTCCGCGTACTGTAACTTCAATTTTGACCCGGGACCAATATTATAAAACTTTTACAATTTTATTTTCCGAAACTGTATTTTCTACAAGTGAATTTAAATGACGGAAATGAATCATTAACATTTTCAAAGATATGATGACAATTTGCCAGCTGGAAAATTGCCACTTCTATGAAAATGCTAATGGTTCATTTCAATTAGTTATTTCCAAAGAGAGAAAATACAATTTTGAAAAATACAGCAGGAAGCGTTTATAGTATTCAGTTGCTTCACATTTAAAACTGTACAACAAGCTATGAGGACCGGTTGGGATTTTTTTCGGACCCATTCCTACATTAAAGAATTTCATCTGAAATTTGCGGTACATATTTTAACCGAATGGATTTACTGTGCCGGGTGGGTTTGGTTCAAGATAGTTGTATTATTTAAGTATAGATGCAACATCCCGAGTTGACGGAACAAGTGGGTGGAGGATTATGGCTCCTCTCAACCCAAACATACTTATATATTTTAACCGAATGAATTTACTGTGTCGGGTGGGTTTGGGTCAAGATAGTCGTATTATTTAACCCTTTGAGACTTTAATTATCCTGACGTTCAAACGTCACTGGGAATTCAGTTTCTTCAACGTTTTTCAAAATGCGACGTCGAGCGTCGAAAAGTACCAATAACAAGATATTTTTCACATTAGTGATTATCTGATTGAGGGCTAGATTATTTTTGGTGGTCTGAATTTGTTATTCAAAACTTGTTTTATTACAAATTATTGGAGAGTGCCCACCGGCACTCTCCAATAATTTGTAATAAAACAAATTTATATAAACAAAATATTATTTGTGTTTGACTGAAGGAGAGTGTTAGCTTTTGTTCTGGTATCCTCATTTTTGCACTCAACCAGTTAAGAAGTCTTGACAGCAGGATTATGTTAGTATTTTGAGCTGCGATAACATATGACTCAACGGTTATCACTGAGCACTATTCGGGGGAAACTAGGAATTTGAGGTTAAAACATTAAAAAATCGAAAAATAGTAACAAAGCAAATGACTACGAAGTAACAACGTGCTGTTTGATTTAGTACGTAATAACACGTACAAAAGTATCAAAGTGTTAAATATAGATGGAACATCCCGAGTTGTAGGAATAAGTGGGTGCAGGAATATGGCTCCTCTCAACCCAAACATACTTTTCCCTACCGGCTGTTTGGATGGGTAAGGAGTTTTAATGTAAGTTTCCTCGTTCCTCCGTATATCACTGATTTTATGTAACAATGGACTAGAACCATTCCGTCTCTTATTATGTTGGCATAATTCTATGTGTAATATCTCAAAACCATTCTTATCAAATTAAACGAAACTTTGACAAATAGCCCAGGGGTTTGGGAAAAATTGTAAACATACGAAATGGTATGTTACGTTTTGATCCAGATCTTATTGACCCCGCTTATTGACTCCATAAGTGACGTCATTGCGTGTTGTGTGATGGGTGCATCGTGGTTATCATGGTTGCGAGCCAGAGCGGCCGGATCAACAACTATTTAGCTTTTCCTATTTCGCAGCTGTAGTGATAATCCACCACCATGTTGAAAGGGTGTAGTATTAATAGCGATAACAAAGATTAGTCTCTAGGCGAAGACAGTATAAAGACAGCAACGTTTGAAGAGGTGCCGTACTGTTACAGTAGAGATGATAGTAGCGACCGGAAACAGCGACAGCCAATAAAAATATCAGTGTACCCAAGTAGGGAAACCACTGCACGGTACTGGCCCATACATGTCCACGAACAGTAAGCATTCAAGCCACTGGTCAAATTATGTAAAGATTTGGGATCTGTTTCGACCTGGAACCAGTCTAGACCTTGAATAGTCCATCGCCAACATCTCCTGTTCTTAGATTCAATCGACTGGAATACTTTGATTCGTTTATCCGACCCAATGAAATATTCCCGACGATTGAATCTAAAACAACCATAAACATTTTTTTTTCTTTTGAATCAATGCAAGAAATGTTTCTCAATCGAGACATCATGTGATAAAATGTTTAATGACTTTATCAATCCTCTTTGACTTTTTTAAATAAATAAATCTGATTGAAGACTCACCACAGAGGTATTTTTATGATTACTGTACAGCTGCCGTGGACGGGTGGGCAATATTTCCACAAATGCAAAAATATTAGTTCCAAACACTAATTATAGGAATAATCATCAAAAATTTAATTAAAATTTTACTGGTAATTTTTATTACCGGGTAAACGCATGCGTGAACATCACTTCCCACACGTGGATTACGACCAGTCCACGGCGACTGTACTGTACACCACCAATTTCAATAATATCTTGATGTTGTCAAGGCGAATGAAATATATTTTGGTTGGAAAACCTATGACAGGAGCACGGCATAACAAATGTATATCTTTGTGGGTAAGGGGGCGTCGCGTAAACGCCACGTAATTTGGGAAAAAAAATTAGACCGGGAGTTTAGAACTACTTATCCCCAGTGGTCCACTGGTACCCAGTGTGTGAGTCGAACGAATAGTCATTAAGTCCAGAAAAGTATCTGTCGACCCCTTGGCTCATTCAACTGGTCATGAATCGTACAAGTTTCAACAAGGGAGACAGCCCTGTATAGACAGTGTGTGAGAGGCTAAGGTGAATGAAGAAACCTGATTGGACTTCTAAGACCTGGTCCATCCAGTCTGTCAGTTGGAAGATACTTTCCTTTGGCTAGTCGGAACAGTCGCAAAAGCTGTCGGAATATGATTAGAAACAGAAGCAGAAAGCAAAAGGCCAGACGCTGTTCCGTGTAGAAGCCTCTTCTCCGCTATCGGGGTACACCCGGTTCAATAAAGCATGCCAGTGACACTTTGCACTAGCGCATAACGTCCACAGTGCGGTGCAATATAAGCGTTGAGGTAGACCAACAGGCTTTCCTAAGGCTAATACGAGCCAGCATGCGTACAGACTGGTATGCCTGTTCAACACACTCACAGAACATATCCCAAACACTGTTAGAAGTCCAAAATGTAGTTAGAAGTTATTCGACCTATAGCGACCATGGGTTGCTACAGAAATCAAGATGGCTATCAACATCACAAAAGTAAACGTCTGAAATGTATTACCATGACAAGACTTTCTGCGCATGGGCAGTAACACCACCATCACCATGGAGAAGACAATCACATTATGGCCTCTCACGTTTGCTACTAAGACAATTCACGTGTCATTCATCATGCAGCGCGACAAAAGACGACTTCCAATAACAATAAGCAGGTTCGATAAGGGTTTTGTCCCAAATCTGCCTGTTCCACTGGACTATGAACAGGTGACTGGCCAAAAGTGATATAAATATTTACTCATTTTTTTCAGTTGAGCAGAAAACATCTAATGAATTTCAAGAAGTTTGCTTAAAACAGTTCACGTTTCCTCGTCTTCAAATGAGTAACATTAAAAACTCTCCAACACTTCCTATTAATGTGAAAAGAGCGACTTATGAATTTCTATATAGTGTGACATCCTCATCATTTGGATTGAAAATACGAGCCAATATAAGGAGTCAATACTATGAAACTTTTACAATTTCATTTTTTCAGAACAGAATTGTATTTTCTACCTGTCAATATTAAATTACTGAAATAAATCAAATTTCAAAAGACGTGACAACTTACCTATCGGTACCTACGCACCCACCTACCAGTAAATTACCACGTCTTTTAAAATGCTAAGGATAAATTTCAGGCAGTTATTTCCATAAACAGAAAATACAATTCTGGAAAACACAATTGTAATAATTATATAGAATTGCTCCGGGCAGAATTGCTCCGGGCTTAATTCCGAATTATCATTGGCCCGTTTGCTAAACTGAGGCGATACTTTACAAACTTAACCCTTTAAACCCTGGTTGTATCTTCCATGTCAGTTCAATGGCAGCAATTGGAAGAGTCCACATTTATTATTTGGGACCGATCGTTGGAACGAGCTCTGTCCAATGATCGGTCATAAGCTATGTTTTTGACGCAAAAAATGAAAAAAATAATAAAAATTGAATGGCAATTTTTGTTAAAAGTGCTGGCCGGTTTTGGCGGTGACGTTGAATGAAGGGTCAAGGGTCTTCGCTTCTACAATTCCAATGTGTTTCATGTAGGCTGGCCCAAATCTTTGAACTTTTTTACTAACGTAACTGAAAAAATCATCCAGGGCTGTTCACAAAATTGCCAATTAAGTTTTCATTTTTCATTTTTTGTCTGAAAAACAAAGCTTATGGCCCACCTCACTGAACCGAGATCGTTCCAATGAGGGGTCATAAGCTATGTTTTTGAGACAAGAAATTAAACATTCTCTTATTCAAAAAATTGTTTTGCAAGTTTCGACCAATATTCGGGTTGGGTAATGATGGGCCACGCTCTCACCTAGTTTCCTAAATTTCGTTCTTACCTCTACGTCATACGATTCCTCCAAAGCTGAATTACCAAACCGTTCATCCATACTTATATCAAACTCTGCAAATTATTGCTCACAGCAATTAGAAGTTCATTTCATACCACTCTGTTTGATCCCACAGAACAATGAAGATGACCATTCATTTCTTTATTTTTGAAAAATGTTTTCAGAATGAATAGGGAATGCAGACCAGACACCCGCAAACGCTCGTGTCCCTAGCACCTCCATCATTTCACTTCAAACGAAAATTTCTGTGGCCTAAATATGAATGTGTATACGGACTACTAAACTAATGGAGCTCCTTGGTTGACCAATCTGAGTCTGTTGTGTTTTTGAATATGAATTATTTGTTGATTGACTATCAGGGGTTTGAGGATCTGAAGTTATAAAACAAAACTGTTCATTCGTTTCGATTCAATGACGTTCAGGGACGTACGAACAGGTGAAGACCCGGGGTGAGTACCACCTCCACCACCCATTTTCCCCCGAAATTGTTGGTAGAGAGATAGGGAGGAAGTTTAGACCAACATTATCTTTACCAACCCAACTGTAATCTTATTCTAAATTAGCAGGAAGGGGTGCACAGACTCTTTACTCGTAACCCTTTGAACCCGAAAGACCGCTTTTCCGGTACAAGGTCGTAATACGGCCTGAATTCACAAAGTAGATAGTTGCTCAGTGAAATTGTGTGATAGACCAATCAATATGTTCAACGTGCAGCCCCAAGGCTGCACGTTGAAAATATTAATTGGTCTTCCCCCAAGTAACGAATACAGATTTGAAAAATGAGGTATTAGTTTTATGTTCTAAAACGGGATCGCCATACAGTAAAATATCAACGGAGTTCTAATGTTAATTTGAACTCCGTTGATATTTTACTGCACGGCGATCCCGTTTTAGAACATAAAACTAATACCTCACTTTTTAAGTTTGTTCAAAAATATGTTCGTAACACTCGAAGATTCGAAAATGAATTTCCACCCTGGGTACTGTTTAATACATGCAGTTCACTGCGAATCCTTAGGCGCGCGTGATTACGCGGCGAAAGTGTAACCAATGGATGATTACAGAAATTAATATGTAATGACTGTTGTTGTTGTTGTTGTTGTTATTATTATTATTATTTTATTATTATTATTATTATTATTATTATTATTATTATTATTATTATTATTATTATTATTATTCGCTGCAGGTGGTAATATTTGAGTAAGATTTGAGCGCGATAGTAAAAGTATTATCTATAGTAGTAGCAGTAGTGATGGTGGTAGTAGTAGTAATAGTAGTGGTGACAGCTATAGTAGAAACGGAAGTTTAGTGTTATGGGAAGTGCAACCGCTCAGTGCACCTCCTGGGTGACCCACGGCTTGGAAAATCAAATTAACAGAGACAGGCTCAAGGTGCAAAAGGGACATCAATCAACCAATCACATTTCTTTCTTTTTTTTCTCTCTCTCTGTCACTCTCTTTATTTCGAAGTTAGATTTTCTTGTATATATTTTTTACATTTCTCCTATTTGTTTGTTTCGCCATTGTATTGATTTTTGTATCATGTTACGGGAGCGGAGGTTACACTAAGTGGACAGTACTTGTCCTCCTATCCCAATTTGCAAACTACTTTTGGCAAATAAAAATATGTTCAATCTAACGAATACAGACTCGACCAGTTGATGGCTTTTAACTAGCATGAAATATTCTATTTCGGTCCAATACGTTAAGATGTGACCAAAGATCTAGAAATGTTCAGTTTTTCCAATATAGAAGTGCGTGAGTCACAAACATAGCTTTTTGTGTTGCCGGGAAATTCCTTCCATAAGCTTCATGGACCGCCATTCATATACATCAATGTATTGGTGCCTTGGTATGATCGTGCCTCCCAAGTTCGATATCATAGGATAAACACTGCAAACATTTTTAGTGGATTCGCTCTTCCCACTGGACTGGTCACGTGAACTGGGACGAAACAATTACTTTCAAATTATTACCACTTCAGCGGGCGTTCTCTAGTACATTAACAGAGTTTAAAAGGGCATTACAAGAACGTAACGCTCAACTTTAAAAAAGTCACGGAACGTGTCGGGCTGTTAATGAGTTAAAACTCTCATTAACAGCCCGACACGTCCACAGGTACTCGGCACAAGCTGGGAAATCGAAAGAAACATTATATTTGATACCATTTTTAGTTTAAACAATATTTATTTGAATTTGTTATCTGTATACATTACACAGTGGATAGTAAAAAAAAGCATAATACGGAATACAATAGTACACAAAATAACATAGATATACGAAGAATTAGGTTGCTGTGTAAAGAAGGGATTCGACAGGAAGCGGAAAGCTTATGTGAGTCGTCTCCCTTGCTAGTTTATCAGTTACCCAAGCAGGTGGTATATATAAGTAAGTCAATAGATCATCTCACATATCGTAACCCGTGATCTCCCTATCTTCGTACACCGGATTAACCCTTCATCCAACACAAATAGAAATGGACGGATGTAGAGAAGAATTCGCATTAACCACCGGATTTTTCAGAAGCAGCCCGCGACCGCTCGACGACCTCGCTGCGAAGATGGTCACAAGGCTTAACTTCGGAAATGAACTTAATAACATAATAAAGTTTGAAAGACATGCTATTTGGAGCAGTGACCGATATTGATCATCACGAGAGGTGATGGGGGGAGGGGGGGTGTAGAACACCGGGAAACGATATGTGAAAGTGTTTAAACTACAACATGATCTGGAAAGGAAGGCTATTAGGAGAATTAGGTGGAGCAAATCTCAGCCAGTTTGGATAATTAATGCATTAAGTACACTCGAGAAAGGAGTAAGTGGTTAGTTTGTTTCCTTTAGTTCATTTAGTGGGAACGTATGAATACAGAAGTACTAGTGCAGGGCGCAGTCGTGGCGGCGTTGGGCTGCAAGGGAAGTTGGCAGGTGTGAAGGGGCATATTCGTTCTGTTAATCTAGTAGTAATGTTGTCCGATAATATGGTGATATTAAGTGCTTAAATCATAGACAGTCATTGGAATCGCTTGCTTGATAAAATGAAGTCATGAACCACTTCAAAGATAAGGCGGTTGTCTTCGTAATTTAAAAATTCTGAGCCAAAGAGAAGTGTGGATAGATCTACGTCGAGGGGGAGCAGGTTAATTGAATGATTACGTGCATCTGAGAATATTGGGCAATGAAATAAAAAAGTGATCAGGAGTCTCATGCTCGCCACACTCACATAACGGGCTTGGTGATAAGTGATTATCATACAAGTGTAGATTAAGGTTCCTACATTGCAGGCGTAACCGGCAGTGAAATATTTGAGTTGCGCGAGATTTCGCGTTGCTATAAAACCTTGGAGGCCGTTGATTACCATCATTTAGGAAAGATTTGAAATTAATCAATAATAATAATAACACTTTGGCCAGCCGCTGATTTGTCGCGGTTCTCGGACGAGAAGGCCATGGTTACCCCTGTACTCCCAACTGCCTCCCTATTCCCACGCTTCTCCTCTCCTCCCAACACTTGGAGACGAACTGCTTGATGATATCCCTTGTCCCATTCTTCCCAATCTCTCCCATTAGCATATTAACCCTCTCCTTTGAGTCTCCCCCTAACCACATGTCCTTCATTCTCCCATCCCACTTCCCCATTATACTCCCAGTGAATCTCATTCTTTTAGGCTGATACTTTGGGCATTCTAGAAGAAAGTGTTCCAGGGTCTCTACCATGTCCAAGTTACACATCTCAATAGTAATTGATAAAGGTTTACAGTTAATATTTGAATCTGCCCTCCATATACAATGGGACCTCGAATTATTTATAATAAATCGGATAACTGTCGCTCGTAAACCTCATTTCACTGTGCACTTTCTTGTTCGACTAAATGTTTTTCGGCCTTTCCTGCGACTTCTCCCAGTTATCATGAACAACCCAAGAACACCCAACGGTCATGTAATACACCACTGTTAAGCTTATTCATTCCCCTTTCCATTGATACTGGGTATTGTTGGATACGTTGTGTTAATCAAATTTGAGGGAGGAAAAACGAAGATGAGTGCTATCGTTTCCGAAAAGCGAGTTGTTTACCTTGTTAATATTTATATACCATTACAGGGGCACGTCAGCATAGATTCAAAAATGGTATCAAATATCATTTTTCTTTCGATTTCCCAGCTTGTGCCGAGTACCTGTGGACACGTCATGTGATTTTTGTTCCTTGCTGTCGTACACTCGGAAATGGAAGCGGTTTCTGCAAATGGTTTCAACTAGTAAACAATGTGATCTTTTTAAATTATTAAATATGTAAAATGTCCAGCAAAGGTAGCTCCATAATAACAAGTATGTAGTAAGTAAGTCTGTATACATTTTTAGCCTTTATTCCGGACCGAAAAGCGGTAAATGTCGAGTCTGTTTTCAAGTTTTTTAACTTCGTTGCAATTGAAAGCGTACCGGTGCCGATCACATGATAATCATGTGGCACCAGTTTGTTTGACAACAGACGATACTGTCATCTGTCAAAATTGAAAACTTCAAAAATCTTATGTAAGGTAAAAAAAAATTAAAAAATGGTAAAGCGGGAGGGACTGATGAAATTCCGAACGAATTCCTCAAAAATGGAGGGGAGGCACTTATTGAAGTCCTGACAAACCTTTTCAACCTGGCTCTGCGAAAGCAAGAGGTCCCCAGAGAGTGGAGGGAAAGTAAGGTGTCGTTCATACACAAAAAGGGGGATAAGGAAGTTCTAGATAACTATAGGGGGATATCAGTTAGTAGTAACATCGGAAAAGTATTCTGTAAGGTCATATACGGTAGACTAGAGGAAGTTATTGAAGAGAAAGGTTTTTTAGGAGAAATTCAAAATGGTTTCAGGAAAGGACGAAGAGTCACCGATCACCTATTTACACTCACCCAACTGATAGAATCAACAAAGGCTGAAAAGAAAAAGATGTTTCTGGCATTTCTAGATGTGAAAAAAGCGTACGACCGAGTGTGGAGGGAAGGTATGTGGCGAAAGCTCGAGGGCATCGGACTGGGGGGTGACTTTGTGGGAATCATGAAAGCACTGTATACAGATGTGCAAAGCCAACTCAGTCTAGGGACTATCACTACAAAACGAGTCCCTATGGATATAGGCCTCAAGCAGGGGTGTATCTTTTCACCGATTTTGTTTGCATTGTATGTTAAAGATTTAGGGGACGAACTAATTCAGAGTGCGGAGGGGGTAAATGTTGGAGACATAAAGATACCAGGCTTATTCTTTGCGGACGACATGGTGTTAATGTCTAGAACTGAACAGGGGCTAGAGAAACTGCTGGAAATTGTTGGTAGATATGGGAACACTTGGCGGCTCGAACTAAATGAAAATAAAAGCAAGGTAATACCCGTTGGACGCAAGGTAGATATGACGAAGAGATGGAGAGTGGGGGAGTTCTCAATCCCCGAAGGGGAAAGCAAACAAATCACTGTAGGAGAAACGGGAGAGTATGAGTATCTAGGGGTAAGCATAAATATAACGGGAAGAGGGGTGTACAGAAATTACTCAGCCAAACTGATTCTGAAGGGGAAAAGAATTCTGAACCAACTAAAACTTTTAGGGAAAAATAGTTTCAACAAGGTCTTTGTGGGGAAAACACTGTGGGAGAGGGTGGGTTTACCAAGTATAACGTATGGCACGGACGTGATTCCATTAAACCAAACCGTTATTAAGAAGTTGGAAAATACTCAAAATGATGCCGGCAGATGGATAACAGGGTCGAGTAATGCTGCAGCTTTGGAAGCAGTAAGGGGGGAGCTTGGGTGGATGAAAATCAAGGACAGGGTAGATTTGGGAAAACTGTGTTACTTTAACTACTTGAGAAACCTGCCTGACAACCGGTGGTGCAAATTGATGCTCGATACTATTTGGAATTCTAATATAGAAACGGGGTGGTCAAAACATGTGAGGGAACTAATGGACAATTACTCTATAGAGGTCACAAACATAGAAGTAGGAATGAAAGAAGGCAAAAGGTTTGTCAAAGAGAGAGTCATGGAAGATTGCAATCGAAACTGGCGAGCAGGGGTTAGCGTGAAAAGATCACTGCAGGGGTTACAATATAAAGAAAAGCCAGCTTTTGAGAAGTACCTAGATGGCACCTTTGGAGGGTCACTGCTGTTCAAACTGAGATCAAGATCACTGGAGCTTCGGGGAAAAATTGGGAGAGATGGGGAAAAGGGATGCCAAATGTGCTACTCTGGAGTAGTGGAGACCCTGGAACATTTTCTCTTGGAATGCCCACAGTATATACCTCATAGAATAAAATTTACTGGAAGAATAATGCAGAAGTGGGGTGAAGAAACAAAGGATAGATGGCTGAAGGGGGACACGAGGGAGAGGGTAGGAATGCTTATTGAAGAAATTGAAAAAGAGGAAGTGAGGGACACTATTAAGCAGTTTATATCTGAATGCTGGGAGGAGAGGCGGGGAAGAGGGGGTGGGGTGCAGGGGGAATGATGGCCTTCTCTTATGAGGACCGCGACAAATCAGCGGCTGGCCAAAGAGTTATTATTATTATTACAGGGTCAAAACATTCTCAGAATCACAGTGGTTATAATAGTGATAACATGACTTTGTCGAGCCTTGAAATTTATTAACGGCCCAAAAGGTGTGAATAACAGAACGTCAGCTTATTAACGACCCTCGACTTCGTCTCGGGCCTTTCATAAGCTGTCATGCTGTTATTCACACCTGTTGGGCCGTTAAAAAACCACAAAGCCCTCCAAAGTCATGTTATTGTTATATGTCAAGGTGATAGCTAAAAGTTGCGATTTTATTGTATGAAAGTGTAAATATTTTCGATAATGTTTCTGCCTGGGTTGGATGTAAAGCGTGGAGATACGTATGTAACGGACCCCGAAAACCATTTGTCATCTAAACAGGCAATCAATAATTCAAATTTTGCTAATTAAGTATGAAATTTAATGTCCATTATGGCACACGTGTTCAACGCCAAGTGGGCCTCTGATAACAGATCAATAGTAAGAGAGACAATATTCTCTTCTGTAATAATTATCTGGGTAATTAAAGACCAGTTAAATTGTAATTGTTGAAAAACAGTGCATCACATATGGTCTGGACACACACCTATATTACGCGTCTATCCTGTCTCCGAAATGTCGAAAGGGTTCACTTCAAACGATATTCCCATTTATATCTCTATCCATATCGAATTACAAAGTACTCGTTAAATCAGAATTAATCCTTGCGTTCCGACTGTATAAAGAGTGAAGCAGAATTCTGAGAGGCAGTTGGTCTGAGGGCACTCAGAGAAGGTCCGACTTTAGCCTGGGCCGTCGAGGGTCATAGGCACCGAGATTGAAAGTCCGCATATTGTCGTAACCTTGTGAGGGTTGTAAGGAACCGATTGTAGTTTGTTAACGGTTGCGAACCGTAGTGGCATAGTAGCCAAAGAAGTAAAAGCTGTAACGTTGAGGTCTAGAAACCGTATTAGGAGCTTTCGTAAGCGCTTGAATAGCCCGCGAGTTAAAATAGTTTTAGACGGTGCGAGAATTGGTGATGTTGAGAACACTTTGCAGAATATTTTTATGTGAGCTTTGTTAAGTATATATCTGAAGGCGAAGAATAACTTAACCGCGTGAGAGCCAGACAAAGCGCAAAGTGATTGTGAACTGTGATAGACGCCGATTGAATTGTGGTTGAACTGTGAGAACGCTAGTAGAGTCACACAAGCAGAACATTATATGAGTGAAGCCCGACTGACGACAAAGTTAACCCTGCGAGGAGGAAGCAACGAGAAGTGAATGGACACTTTGTATTTGTCACAACCCGTGAGATGATGAAGATGATGTGAGGTTGTTCCTGCGGACACAGCTAGCTGTGGGAGACATCCAGGGCCCTAAAGAATAAACTTTTATCCGCGTAATTAGTGTATTCTTGTGGATACTTTTGTGAGTAATTTGTTTCATATTATATTTCTTCGTAGATTTAAATAAATAATCTTTCAGTGAATTATCGTTGATCACCCTTTGGCGTTGTAAGCCACAGGCACCTTCAGGAATCCTAAGAGTCCCAAGCGGATAGGGCATTGATAAGGTGGCAATGTTTACGTTCGAACTGGGGTTCAGGCGACAGTCACTGGCTGTCGACTGAGCACTGATAAGAACATAAATTTTCCTCCATCACTCAACCCCGTAATCTTGCGACATTATATTCCAGCGGTGTTACACCCAGGGTGTCTGCAGTTTAACTCTTAAGTTCTCAGATTAGTTTTACGTTAATAACTACAGTATAAATATGTACATAGTTGCAGATGACTTAACATTGTTTCTACATTATTGCTGGCTGCCTGTAAAGCCAGCCAACAATGATATAAAACCACTATCAAGATAAATGTAACATACCAGTCCAGCTCTCAAGGAAGAATACACTTGGGACAACTTTTTCAGAGCAATATAAAGGGGAATGTGTTTGGGTGTAATGGGACACAAAGGGTTAGGCTGCTTACTAACTGTACACTGTACAAAACTTTCGGATAAAAGTTTGTTTAAAATGCAGGCAACCAGCTACTGATACTTCTATATTAAATTTTACGATGACGCGCGTTACTGCATAATGTTTAATCATAGGAAATACTAAGAGGGGAGTGTTCGTTTACATTGGAGCAAACTTTTCCAAAGTAACGCAACCAACTGTTCAATTCTTTGGCAAAATAGCGTTGTTAATGTCGAAAGTTGCATTGTTCAGAAATTCATCCCTGATTTATATCGTCATGAAAATCTACTCCCGATAAAGTTATTTCTATTGAAACTATGAGACGCAAGTAATTCTTGAGAAAACACCAAAACTTTATGAGGACAGTAGAAAATAAAATCATTTTGATACTTTTAATGAACGTAAACAACAGACAGGTTCTGGAGCTTTATTAAAAACTAAAAATGAAACTTCGCTTTTTATGGCAAGCTAATTACAAGCAACTGGTTCATGGCCTTTTTGGATATCAAAAAGGCATACGATAGAGTATGGAGGGAAGGTATGTGGCGCAAGCTGGAGGCTATGGGCTTAGGAGGCGAGTTTGTTGGAATTATGAAAGCATTATATAAAGATGTACAGAGTGAACTTAGCCTGGGGAACATTACAACAAAACGTGTGCCTATGGAGATAGGCCTAAAACAGGGGTGTATCCTTTCGCCGATCCTGTTTGCATTGTACATCAAAAGTTTAGGAGATGAACTCCTGCGTAGAGAGGAGGGGGTAGCTGTTGGGGACTTGAAGATCCAGGGCTATTTTTTGCAGACGATATGGTTCTAGTGATAGAAAGCGAAGAGGGGCTAACGAAAATGCTGGAAATTGTTGGGAAATATGGGAGCAAATGGAGACTCGAACTTAATGAAAGCAAGAGCAAAATTATACCTGTGGGCCGCAAAGTGGACCCCACTCGAAGGTGGAGAGTGGGTGAGTTCAGCATTCCGGAAGGGAGCAGCAAACTTCTCAGTGTGGGAGAGACAGGTGATTACGAGTATTTGGGGGTAAATATAAACATTACAGGAAGAGGCATCTACCGGAACCACACAAATAAATTGATTCTGAAGGGGAAGCGAATCCTTAACCAAATGAAACTTATAGGGAGAAACAGTTTCAATAAGGTTTTCGTGGGGAAAATCATTTGGGAAATGGTGGGGCTGCCAAGTATAACATACGGTACGGAAGTGGTACCCCTAAACCAGACGGCCGTAAAGAGCTTGGAAATCATGCAGAACGATGCAGGCCGATGGATAACGGGGTCGAGTAATGCCGCAGCGCTAGAAGCAATCAAGGGTGAGCTTGGGTGGATGAGGATCAAGGACAGGATAGACCTGTTGAAGCTCGGTTATCTTAATTATTTGGTAAATCTCCCCGACAGCCGATGGTGTAAAGCAATGTTCCTGAGAATTTTCAACTCAAATATCAAAACGGGGTGGATGGTCCAAGTGAGGGAGCTAGTAGAGAACTACTCATTGGAGATCTCGGACCTGGACGTTGGGGCAAACCAGGGTAAAAAAATCGTCAGAGAAAGGGTCATGGAGGATTGTAACCGTAATTGGCGAGAGGGGGTCAAATCAAAGAGGTCTTTGGGTGGCCTGCGTGATAAAGAGAAGCCAGGTTTTGAAGAGTACCTTGATGGCACCTTTGGGGGTCACTGTTGTTCAAGCTTAGGTCGCGATCCCTGGAGCTGAGGGGAAAAATTGGGAAAGACGGTGAAAGGGAGTGCCAGATGTGTAACTTGGACATGGCGGAGACCCTGGAACACTTTCTTCTAGAATGCCCAAAGTATCAGCCTAAAAGAATGAGATTCACTGGGAGTATAATGGGGAAGTGGGATGGGAGAATGAAGGACATGTGGTTAGGGGGGGACTCAAAGGAGAGGGTTAATATGCTAATCGGAGAGATTGGGAAGAATGGGACAAGGGATATCATCAAGCAGTTCGTCTCCGAGTGTTGGGAGGAGAGAAGAAGCGTGGGAATAGGGGGCAGTTGGGAGTACAGGGGTAACCATGGCCTTCTCGTCCGAGAACCGCGACAAATCAGCGGCTGGCCAAAGTGTTATTATTAGTTCACGGATGATCCGTTGTTCAGAACGTCTATTCCAACACTAAATGTCCACTTTCGGGCTTTAGTATAACAATATTTTATTTCAAAAAGACACTTCAAGCAAACATGATACAAAAGAAATAGTGAACATAATTTAAGAAGTGTGGAAATTGGATTCAGCAGCAAGCTAAAGCACATTTTAGATACAGGTTAGATGTTAAGTACTACTGGATTACAAGGATATAGCTGTGTATAAAGTAAATAGTAGGGACTGATCACTAACGAGAAAACGGCAGCATCCAGTGAATGGGCAATTTTGCCCTAGAGTTTTGAATTGGTTGTAAGAAAAGACCAGACAGCATACTGATATTCACAGACAAAAAGGTTCGAATATTGAGGGCGACAGTCACGGAAACTGACCAGCACCGCTAAGGATTACGAGGGTTAGTTGAATCTCCGTTTTGCCTCAATGTAGTTTTGTAGACAATAAAAGATCTTCGAGTTAATTTCAGAACTATGCAAATGAGATCAATAAAATAAGGTGTTCTCATCAACGTTATAAGGGAGTCGATCAAGAGTATCATTTCTAATATCGGAATACATGGGGCAGTCGAATAGGTAATGATGGGTAGGTTCAAGTTCTCCACAACCACAAAGAGGCGAGCTTGTGAGGAAGTTGTTGAATAAATGGTCGTTGAGATTACTACACTTGAGGCGTAATCTACAATGGTATTTTGGGGATTTTCTTGTTTTTTTTTAAAGTAAAACGACTTGGGGGTGCGAAGCTTATCTATGCTCAAAAAGGAAGTAAAATTTAAGCCTTACTAATATCGCAGAAGACGAAACTTATTTCTTTACCTTCATCAAGAGCTGCACTGATGGTGTGACAGATTTCAGTGAGCTGTAGTACCATGGAATCTTTCGAGACAAAACTTGACTGAAATCGTGTCAATAAACTGTTTAACAGAAGAAAATTAAGGACTTGATTCGCTATGCACCTTTCAAACAATTTACCTACACAGCTCAGCAATGATATTGGACGGTAGTTAACAACTTGATTGGGTGCGCCCTTTTTGAAGAACGGAGAAGCATTCGCTCTCTTCCACTCTAAGGGGAAGACACAGTGGCCAAGCAATAGATTAAATATATCTGTCAATGGTTCAGTTAGGGACGTGGCGCATTCTTTTAATATTTTTGGACTGATGTCGTCGGGCCCACAAGCTTTCGATGGATTAAGGGATTTTAGCGCTTTCGTTATGTCACCTTGTTCTAGTCAAATCTGATTTAGTGTATACAGCTGGGGGTAGGGGTGGGGGCCTTATCATCATTTACCATAGATATTGAACAAAAGTACTTGTTAAATGCCTCTGCTTTATCTTTGGTTTGTGACAGAAGCGTGCCGTCATGAGATAGGTTGGGTATGTCACTCTGTTTTTGTCAAAAAGTAGCTTTAGAGTTTTCCACCAGGTTTGAGGTGGTGTCGTGTGAGAGTTCAGTGTATTTTCTATTTTCATCAGAAATCTCGACTTTGGGTCACGTATGGCGGTAGTTGTTTCATTCCTTTTATTTCGATACTTCAGCCAAGCCATGTCGGAGTTGACACGTTTCGCGATACGGTGTAAACGTTTACGTTGTCGTATTAAGCGCCTTATGGCATTATGCATCCATGAGGGTTCATTAGGGCGTGTTCTTATTGTCTTACTGGGAACATGTTTATCAGTAAGTTTGCCAAGGTAATTTGTGAGACATTCCGCAATCCCTTCAAGTGAATTGCCCGATAGTAGATCATCACAGTTGGTTTCATCGAGATCATTTTTAAATTGTTCAAAATCAGCATCGGCGTATCGCCATATTCTTCGACAGACGGACATATGGGGTTTTGAAATTAATTTCAATCGTACTATTATGGGACAATGATAGCGGATAAGTTCTGCGAAAAAGGGATCACCGACTTCGCATGATTCGAACAGGTCTGGGCTATTGGTGATAAATAAATCAAGAAGGGAGGATGAATTTTCTGTAAACAAAGTTGGTTGGTTGACTATTTGTGTTAAGTTTAATTGTTGGGGGATGTTTTGAATGGGACCACTAGAAGTTTTAAGCTGATTATCATTGAAGTCACCGGTAATAATTATTGGCATTTTATGTTCATCCAGACTTTTATCAAGAGAAGTAAATATCAGTTCCCATGTTTCGGGGCCTGCATCTGGTGGTCTATAAAATGAACCGATTAGAAAATTTCGTTTTTCAGTAAAAATTTGAAGCCAGAGGCACTCGACATTATCAACTTCCAAATCAGGTCGGGGTACAAATGCAAGGGTTGACTTTTTGTAAACAGCTATGCCACCGCCTCGTGTGCTTCGGTCTTTCCTTATTGGGTCTTGAAATCCAGGGATCAGAAGATCTGAGTTATCGTTGTCAGTCCGAAGCCACGTTTCGGTGAAAACACAAATGTCGCAATTACAAGTCTCACACCTTATAACGTCAAGTTTACGTTTCAAGCTCTGTATGTTCAAGTGGAGTAGAGATAATCCGTTTGCGTTAGCGACAGAAGGCGCTGAGATGTTGGCTTCATCGGTTTCACTTGAAGTAGAAGAATCGGTTGAAGGTCCAGGATTTAATTCAATATCACCACACATGATAATTATTAAAAGAAGGGACGTGCAAATGAAGGTGATGTTACTTATCACATCTATTAACGTCCTAAGAAGATACACGCCGTGTCCATGATCGGCTACAGAAGGTGGACTACTTACTAGACCCGTAGGCTGGCGTTGCATGAGATCTTCAGACGAAAATTCACCACTGGAAGGAAGGTGATGTAAGCATGTCATTTGTGTTAGGTCACTAATACCGAATCGCAACAAGATATTAACGAGTAAAACATCAAGTAATTTAATAGTCCAGGCACATTAGACATAAAAATGAGAAAGTAAGGAAAAAAATCGGAGAAAGCTGATTTTTTTATATGTTTCCGGGACACACATTGCGGATAAAGTGTGAAAAGTCCCCGCGAATCCGAGTTGAGCTTTTTTAGTTATAGCGTTTTTTTGATGAAAAAAATTTTTTTTTTAAAAATTCGACCCAGCTCCATATTTCTCATTCTTATTCGCCTTAGTAGGGTGAGAATCATAAATATCGTGCTGAATTATATTGAGAATACATATCCCCAACAGCAAATGCCAACTTTGTACCAATCCTCACACTCAATGGTGAAATATTCACGAAAATGTACAAAATTACGAAAAAAAATTTATTGTTTTCATACACACAACGGTACACAACGTCCATTAAATCAAATCTACGACTACTTTGGGAGTTAAATTATATATCAAAAATTGCAGAAAAGCAGTGGCTTTATAATGATATATAACAATAGTCATTTATTCCATAATGAACTGGTGAAACGTGTGAAATATTAACCATACCCCCTAAACTCAAATTCAAACGGCATCGACTTTTCTCATTCAAATACCGTATTATAGCATCATTGTTTCAATTTCCATGTTCGATTAAATCACATAATGTGGTGTTCGCCTACACTCAAGATGCATTGGCATGTAATGTGTGCACGTCTTCGTCAGATAAGTTGACAAAAGTTTTCGTTAGACTCGGCGGCTTCCATATGATTATGTCATATTTAGGGGCAATTGGTTCGATCATGGCTGGTAGCGGCTTGGATGAACTTTGGGGGACTGTTTATGCTGGTGGGTCAATCCATCATTTGATCAGTGGTCATGCATATTCAAGAGCAGTTCGTGCCCATTTGCTAACACAAATTGCCATTACAAAACTTGTGTTTGAAGAAAGCCGAACACTAGATAACATAGACTGCACAGAAGTCAATGAAATATTCTGTGGACTTGCCAGAGGTGACTGAACAACAGCTGACGCTGTCAATCAAGAAAGTGTCAACCATCTACTGTCACAATTTCACGAACTGCTCCAGAAGGCGTCCGTAGGACGCACAGGAAAGCTTTGGGTACAATACTACGAGCAAATAGGTCTTCTCCAGTTGTTCTTGAGAGCAGAGCGCACAGGCGACTGGGAACTCCACACATATTGTGTTCGCAATATGATTCCAGTATTTCACGCAGGTGGTCATTTTGCATACGCAAAAAGTTCTCATCTCTATTTGCAGCAGATGAATGAGCCAACAGAAATAATGCAACAGGATGATTTGAAGTTGTTCACTGAGAAAGGTTACTTTACCATAAGGCGCTCAGATAAATTCTGGGACGGGATATATTCTGATCAGACCATAGAGCAGTGTTTAATGAGAATGTTCAAGCTCCCTGGTGGTCTCACACATGGCAGGGGAATAACCGATAGCACTGTTGCGAAATGGGTACATGGACTACCTCTTTGCCTTCCGATATGTAATGCTCTCGAAAATTTTGTTCATGTTCACACTGGTCATGGCGAACAACATCGGGATCTCCGTCAAAGTTCGCAATTGACTGATGCCAATGATATCACCAAATTATTGAACTGGCTCAGAGTGCATTCCCCCTTTCAGAATAGAGATCCACTACAATTAGTCTCTATAGCGACCGGGCTTGTGGCCGACGAAACTGTGAACTGTGACCAAGTTCGCAAAATTGGTGAATGTTGCGTATCGAATGTTGTAAGCAAAACGTTCAACAGCATCAAACTACGACGTGTTGACACTGTGAAGTCTTTCGCATCGATGGCAAATAGCATCAAAGTCCGTGGAAGTAAGGTAGTGATTGACCCCACAATTCTGTTCAACCGCATCACATGTGTTATTCAGTCACAAGCAGAGATGGAAGAGTATCTCAAATATGAACTCGCCCCGAAACCACCAGCATTGTTTGATTCTGCTGGAATGAGGAAGACACAGAAAAGCACGCTCGGTAAGATCCTCAAAACATACGGTTCCGAGCAAACTAAAATCCCAGAACATTCTCTGTTTGTTGTAGATGGTGGATTTTTATTGAGGGCAGTTGTATGGCCTAAACAGTCGTCATATAAGGACATATGTACATCATATTCCAATTATCTAGTGAGACATTTTGGGGCGAACGTCGTGGTTGTTTTTGATGGTTATGCTTGTACTATGTCGACAAAGGACATGGAACAAGCCCGTAGATCTAAAGACAGGTATTCCATTGATATCAATATCTCACCCGAGTTACCAGCCACCACACCCCAATCCGATTTCCTTGCAAATGCCAAGAACAAAACCCAACTGATCGATCTTCTAATGCAGGAGCTATCTGCTACCAATATTCAGTCCAAGCAGGCCGAGGCTGATGCTGATGTACTGATAGCCGAAACTGCACTTGACATCGCTCAAGATGACAACAATGTTGTCGTTGTGGGAACAGACACAGACTTGTTAGTCATTCTTACCTCTCGAGTTCAACCGGGATGTAATATTCACATGATGTATTCCATTACCCCAAACTTACTAGTTTCAGTTAGTGAAATAGCAACCAAAATGGGTGACCATAGAAGCAACCTCCTTGTAGCACATTCTATAAGTGGTTGTGACACTACTTCTGCACTCTTTCGAGTTGGTAAGAAGAAAGTATTCAGTACAATTGTCTCCGATGTTACTAGCGACTCACAACAGTATGTCAACACAATTTTGGCGGATGACAGTACACCAAGTGCAGTAGCCGCTGCCGGGGAACAACTTCTCCTGATCTTATACGGGAGTAAAACTGTTTCCTCTCTCGACCAATATAGATATGTCACTTACAAGCGTTATGTAGCAAAATCTAAACTGAATAAACCCATCGACCTAGCCTCACTCCCACCAAGCAGCGATGCTGCACAACAACATGTCTACAGATGTTATCTCCAGGTCCAACAATGGCTGGGCACTTCGCTTCCTCCGACGGATTGGGGGTGGTCGCTAGACAATGGACTTCTTGTACCGACTGCAGCCTCAAAGCCATGTGCCCCCGATAACCTACTGAATCTGATCAGTTGTGGTTGCAAGAGTGCTTGTACAAAAAGGTGTGGGTGTAAGAAGGCAGGACTCTCTTGCTCAGGTTTGTGTAATTGCAGTTCGGATTCTTGTAACAACCACAGAAACACTGTCCTGTCGGAAATTTCTGAGTTCGATGAATAATATGTATATAGATCATGTCATTTCTGTATATAGCGTTGATAATAGTCAATGTAACTTTATCCATGTTGATTGATTTGTACATTCTGTAAATATTATTTATTGATTTTTGTACATTCTGTAAATATTATTTATTGATCTAATGCTGCCAGACACAGACGTGTCTGTTCGGTCCCAAGCCCGAAAATAGTTGAGTTCTCATGCTGACGAATTTTATGCCAAAAGGGGAACTCGGCCAGAAGCAGAGGGGGTCTTCCATAATGTCTGTTTTGTAAGCAATGATAAAAGTCTTCAAATGGTGGTGGATCTTTTATCGTCTGTCCAACTAACATCCCGTTCTGTACTACGACCCTTTGGGCAAATCCGTTAGGAAAATCGTCATTTTTTGCGTAAATCCGATACTTTTTTGTGAATTTTCAATAATTTTTCGCAGAAATTGTCACAGAATGCACATTTTCCTCTAGGTAAATGTATATTAGACATTATGTAGCTCGAAATACGCGTAAACAAAAAATACAGTTGGATCAATTCGAGGTTACAAAGTTCGTGCGATTTTTTTTAATTTTTTCAAACGCGTTTTCGAAAAAAGGCTGTAGAAAAAAAAGCTCAACTGGGATTTTAGGGGACTTTTGTCTAATCGTTCAGTGACATGTACTCGACATTCCCTGAAAAAATCAGCTTTCTCCGATTTTTTTCCCTAGTGAAACCTAATGTTCTTGGGCTATAAGATGTTTTGTGCGGTGCCCGCCAGTTCTCGCGACTGGAACAAATAGACCCACTCGAGCTCTGTATATTGCTAAATCTAGCATTGGAGTCCGATGGACAAGGATGTGATTGGTCTCGATATTGAGTGGGTCCAATGATACATTTTGCTGTGAATTTTGCCTGGTTAAGTGAATATAGGATTACCGTGGAAGAGATAGAATGGAGATTTGAAAAGGAAAAGTATAGTATGTCTGATGATAAAGTAAAGTAAAAACTAACATATATACATGGTGAGACTGTTACACTGGAAGTGTAAAAAACATAAATAAAAATAAGACAGGAGCATGTAACATTGGAATAGGATTCGTTGCTTCCAATGGGAGCTTGAATCAAAGTCATAATATAGATTATGAAGGATTATTTAGGCAGATGTGGATAATCCATTTATGGGAAGTTATATTTTTGATATATCATAAGAGGCCCGGTCAGAAAATAAGTCGACCTAATGTTCAAATATCTGTAGACAAAAGAGAGCAAATCCACTGGGTAATTTCATAACATCTACAATTTAATTAATATATTTGATTCCTAAAAACCTACAGTGCCGCCTCCTACAAAGTCAATTGGACAATAATAGGAGCATAACTACTCCAGAATATGGCATAATCACTGCCAGGCCAGACTGGTTTTGGAATCTGGCAATAATGATGCCATGCTTTGTTCAGCGAATGTGTTTACACGGCATTTTTTAAGTTTTTTTCTTCACAGGACAAAAATTAACAAGGTAAAAGCATGCGTGGCCACCACTGCCCATGCGATTACGACCAGTCCACAGTGGATGTACTGTAGGTACACAATGAGTTGAATCCAGGTTAGGCGTAAGAACGTTATGTACATGTAAAAATGGGGGCGCGGTGGCGTTGCGGTAACCGGTTCTCGTCAGATCACCGAAGTTCAGCAACGTCGAGCCCGGTTAATCCTCGGATAGGTGACCATCTGAGCGATCGACTCAGACTCCCGCGTTGTGTCCTTGGGCAAGGTACTTAACACCGATTGTCCACATGGGGGCACGATGACGCCGTGTACTAAGGCATGCTGCACGTCGATAGTGCGCATGTCTTCAACCAATCTGACCCTGCCTCTGCTGCAGTGCGGAGTTACGATGTTGGGGAGATGGCAGCTGCTCGTCGTTGTTCGGTGGTTCTCTCCGGGTACTCCCGCTTCCTCCACCCGTAAAACTGTCACGGTCATGATTAGCCACTGCGCATAAGTATGTGAGCTTAAACACCAATGAATAAATAAATAACTGTAAGAATGCATCTGATAGAACGTTACGCATCTGAGTGACATTATGACGTGCATGAAATGCTTTGACACAAAACAGTGTCAAGAAAGAAAGTTATCAGACTGCCAAAGGTGTAATATTTTCTTTAAAAACTTTAATCGTGGTATACAGAACACAAGTCGGGAAGAAGGGGGCAGGATTCGAATACCCTTTGGAGAAGTTTTTCTTGTATTTCATGCGTTTTCGATGCTCTTGAAATAACCTTAAATGTTGATTCCTCCACCCCTCCATCCTCACCGGCATTTCGCCCTCGTTGCATTCTTTCTTAGTATCTATACTCGCTCGAAAAGTTTAAATTTCCACATTACAGTACGAACAAGGTCGTAGTTTACGGGTTTTTTTCCTTTCTTAGACGGGTGCCTTCTCAGTTCGAAAGAGTATGGTTTGTCAAGCATCTGTCCACTGGACGATCGGTTTAACATGTCTTTTTCTGAATTTTGGACAAACTTTTAGAAATGATTCGGAGAGAACCTTATAGCAGTGAATTGTGGTGCGGTATTTGGAAGAGAGAAAGGATCGTGGAGGGAAACAAAAAGTGATTGGTATTAGCCTCGTTTGAAATCATACGTGGAGTCGACAGTGGTGATGATCAAAGGTATGTGGGGATGCTTGGTTATTACGCCCACCTCTCCATTTCATCGTAAGGAAGTGTGAGGTTGGGTTAAGGAGAGAAGAAAATTTCTTGTTTTTTAGGTGCGAAAAGGCCGTTTCTTTCCATACTATTTTTTTTTTCTTTCACAAAATGTAGTACTGACATTTTACAACCATTCAGAGGTCCGCTAAGGAATAATTTTACCTCCCTTCGAAATCTTAGCACCTGCACCTTCGAATTAAATCCTCGACTCAGTCATACCCTTACGTTTGACAGCTGACTGCCATTCATATCAGACTTCCTACACTGCAAAAAATATAGGTTCTCTTTAGAACCAAAAATGGTTCTAATCTTGTCCCTGAGATGGAACTAGTTCTGTTTAAACAGTATTTATTTCAAATCAAATCAATTTACCAAGATTACCATTCAATTTTAACAGAATATTACATGAACTGAAGTAGATTCAGTAGTAAACTTGGAGCTTACTCAACGCAGTCGCCAAACATTTTGAAACAAAGGGGATATGAACAGTTGGCATATCGAACCAGTTTTGGTTCTGTATAGAACCAAAACTGGTTCGATATGCCAACTGTTCATATCTCCTTTGCTTAATAATGATTTGAGACAACCTCGTATAAGCTCTAAACTTACGGCTGAAACCCCCTCAATTTATGTTTAATTCTGTTAATATTTAATGTTAATCTTTATAAATTTATTTGATTTGAAATAAATACTGTTTAAACAGAACTGGTTCCATCTCAGGGACAAGATTAGAACCAGTTTGGGTTCTAAAGAGCACCTATATTTTTGCAGTGTTGGAGGTTCAAACGTTTATGGTATCAACGATGTATTCGCTAATACTTTTTTACTAGCAAACCAATGATGGGGTTAACTTTTATTTGATCCCAATTTTATTGTGGGGAAACATAGCCCTTTCTGCACCTCAACCGCATCTCCCAGTTTGGCCGCGCCTGGCAGTGTTTTATCAGATAACGCAAATACATGTACATAGTGAGTTGTTGTCATTGTAGCCGTATTACGGCACAAGCTCTTAGTGTTTTGATAACAAAAGCGGACAGATAGTTTCTGTCTGATCGCGACTGCGTCACAATCCGGTCGAAATTTCCTAGCCGCGTTTCCCTCCACAAAGCTTAGAATTTCATCTGTAGAAAACGAAATGCCAGATGATATTTCCCTTTACTTTTCTTCGTGTCTTGATTTCGCGATGTTACACAGTACAGTCGTCGTGGATTGGTCATGTTCCGCGTGGTGGGCAGTATTTCCACGGACGCAATAATATTAGATTCCAAACACTAATTATAGGAATAATCATCAAAATTTTAATTAATGAAACACCGGGTTACTTCATTAATTGAAATTTTGCTGATGATGATTTTGTTACCTGGTAAACGCATGCGTGGACAGCACTGCCTAGTGTGGATTACGACCGGTCCACGGAGATTGTACTGTACATTCATTTGACCCGCTGGTGAAAGTCTGTCGCGATTGGTCCGCGATAGCGACAGCCTTTGTGATAACAGTCCTGCCCCATTCATTCGCCTGACACGTCTCAATATTCAAAACTCTTCATCCTTTGTTTTCAGGCCTTCTGAGAATGAAAATCATTTCCATTCCGACCTCTCTTCCCATCACTGCCTCCTAATTCACTTCATGGACTCCAGCCTCGATAGGTTAAGTGGTTGATGGATTGTGGTCATCGAAGTAGCTTTTACTATACAATCGGCTATCTGGCATTTTCAAAGGCACCAGCGATATATCATTTTGCTTGAGACTTATGAGATGGAAGTCATTATGTTGTCCGCGCAAGCTAATCCATCTGAACACACCGTGCTTTTCTGGTGTCAGTATGCCATCGGACAAATAGAATTAGTGCTATTTATCTCCCACGGTGAAAGGTGATCGACTTTTATTACATTCGGTATCTTATTAAAAAGTATTGATGGGTCAGTTCTTGCGCCGTTCACAAAGATTGGACGATGATTGTCTAGTGAGTATTATGGATGACCTCATCAATCAAGCACGGCTCAGCGCTCTAGCTCGTGATTTCATTCATTATGACCCGCAATTGTATGGCCAAGAGTACAAGGAATAACGGGGAAAATACCTTCGTGTATTCCAGGACTATATCTGTTTGTAACTGGAAGTCATTAATCCTGAAGCCTGTCGAGGGTCCAAGGGCTTTCAGACCTAAATGACGACGAGAACTTGTTCGATGTCATCGGTCTCATGGAAGTCGTTGAAATCCCTTCCAACACGTATTATATTCTTGAAGGTATATCCTTTAATGACAAATATGCGATCTTGTGACGACGTTTGGCACGAAGGAGTTGGTCTGTTCATAAAAATTGATATTATCGTCACTGTTCGTCAAGATCCCTCCATCTTCATACCACACGTCTTTGAGTATTTGTTGAATTAAATTTTAAACATTCTTCGAGAATAATTGGCGTAATCTACAGACCAAATACTGCACCGAAAGCAGACATAGATCTATTTCTAACAAAAATTAATTACATAACTGATATAATCAATAAGGAAAAGAAAACAGCCGTAATTATGGACGATCTCAACATCGATCTTTAAAAGTAGGATCTCATTCCAAAAAGGCTTCTTTATTGACTTGATGTTTAGTGAAGGGTTCGTACCTGTTATTACCAAACCAACCAGAATAACGGATCGATCCGCTACCCTCATTTATCACATCTTCTCGAACATTGTTTTTAAATTTAATTGTTTCAAATCTGGAATAATTCTTACCGACGTCTCTGACCACTTTGGAATTTTTTATATTGAATTATCAAATCAACGGCCTGAAAATTCGAAACCGGTCCTTACAAGACAAATAAATTCTTCTAGTACTGAACACTTCAAGTCGCTACTGTCCCAATGTGACTTTTCCACAATTATGGAATCTAATAATCCAAATATGGCCTACGAAAATTTCCTCGATATCAACTTGAATGCTTTTGAAACAGCTTCCCCCTGAATAGCATCAAACCAAATCGTCGCCTGAGTGCTAGAACGTTCTATGTTCCATATGGGACATAGAACATTCTAGCACTCAGGCGACGAAATAATACATTCATAAAACGACACCCTTGGGTGACAAAAGGACTTTTAACCTACTTGAATACCCAACAGACGTCAATGTTAGGAATTACGAAAATTACTGCCGACTATTTAATAGAATTAAAAAACAGAGCAAAGCTATGTATTAATAATAATAATGATAATAATAGCAATTCTATAGCGCTCTATCCCCACTGAAAAGGTAGGCTCAAAGCGCTTCATAAAATAAGTAACGAGCTGCAGACTGAAAAATGAAAAGAAACAAATTATGTTTTTAAGTGCCAAAGGAGTCTATAAATAGGAATGTTTTCCGGCACTTTTTAAAACCCCGAACGGATGTACTGTGTAGAATATGGAACGGTAGACTGTTCCAGATATCAGGTGCCTGAAAACAGAAGGCCCTTTGTCCCCAGTGTTTTAAGTTCATTTTTGGACAAGTAAGAATTCCGTTATCAGCCCTGGAGCGCAGCGAGCGTGTTGGTGTGTATGCTTTAAGGTGTGTAGAGAGGTAGACTGGGAGGTTATCATTGAGGTATTTAAATACTAACAGGGCAATTTTGTATTCGATTCTAGCCTTGACTGGGAGCCAGTGAAGCTTTTTCAGCAAAGGTATTACATGGTCCCTTTTGGCCTTACGGAATATTAGTTTAGCAGCGTGGTTTTGAATCTTTTGAAGTCGGTTGAGCTGCTTCAATGTCATGTCAGCTAACAAAGAGTTACAATAATCAAGTTTAGATAAGACAAAACAACAGACAAGTTGTGCAGTAGTCTTTTCTGTTAAAAGATAACGAATGGCACTTATTCTCCTAAGCTCTAGATTAGATACGAAGAGCGACAGATGTGTCCAACCTGCTCATTCATTGTTAAGCCAGAGTCAATATGAACCCCGAGGTTCTTAACACAGTTTCTGAAAGGGATGACTGAATTACCAACTGCCAAGTGATGGTTAAGGATTGGGGAGACTTTAGCATGTGTGCCTACCAATGCGGCTTCTGTCTTGTCGTCATTTAATTTCAATCTATTTCTAATCATCCATTGTTTAACAGATTTGGTGCAATTTTCAACAGCTTGCAGTGATTCATCGAAATTGTCAGGCACTGAAGGTTTCAAAAGCTGGGTGTCATCAGCATATTTGTGATGGTCACAGCCATTTTGGCTGATTATTGGTGAGAGGTGTTGGGTAAACAGTGTAAAGAGTACAGGGCCAAGGACAGAGCCTTGTGGGACACCGAATTTAAGTTTCTGAGGGCGAGAGAGAGCAAGCCGCCTGTACTGACAGTCTGATATCTTTCAGTCAAATATGATGAAAACCACATGATGGCATTGCCCGTGATACCAAAAATGGTCTGAAGTCTCTCAGGAGTATTTGATGATCAATTGTGTCAAATGCTGCAGATAGGTCTAATAGTGTCAACACCGTTACTTTACCTTTGTCTGCGTGGCTAAGTGGAGAATTTGTGATGTGTAAAAGAGCAGTTTCAGTGCTATGGTTCTCACGGTAAGCAGACTGAAATATATCGAGGAGAGAATTATTTGTGAGATGCTCTTTTAACTGAGTCAGGATGGTTTTCTCAGGAATTTTCGATAAGAATGGCAAATTTGAAACCGGTCTGTAATTCTTTAGAATATTTTCATCAAGAGTTGTTTTTTTTAAGAAGAGGTGTTACAACTGCTTGTTTGAACTCAGAAGGCACCGATCCAGCCAGGAGTGAAACATTTATGATTTTGGTTATAATAGGCACCAACTCGAGCAAAGAAGATTTCAGTAAACTAGTGGGAATTATATCTAGGATACAACTTTTGGATGGTGATTTTGTTATTAATTTACGAATGAAGTCATCTGTAACAGGTCTGGAGGTGGACAGTTTATCTCCATCGAATGGGGTATGTGATGCTTCAATAGGACTGTCAGTCATTTCATTGCGCAGACTTTCAATTTTCTGGATGAAGAAATTTGAGAAAATGTCTGGTAGTTGAGATTCAAGTGCATTATTTGGCAATTTAGATGTTTTACTCTGCCAAGCATTTGGTTAGTTATTAAGAAAAGCTGTTTTGATGAATTACATTCCTCTAGTTTGTCAGAGAAATATTGTTTTTTGCATTTTACATACATTTTTTTAAGATAGCTACATTTGTTGACAAAGATTTTACGGTGAACTGTTAGGCCACTAGATCGCCAGAGCCTTTCTGCCTTCTGAGGGACCGTGTTTCACATCTTATGTCATCATTTATCCAGGGTGCTGGTGGTCGAGCTGTAACTGTGCGCGCGTTTTCAGTGGCGCATGTTTATCGAGAGCAGATTTTAACAGTTCATCAAAGCGTGCAAGCAGCTGGTTTTCTGGATACTGCACTAGCGATTGGGTGACATTTTTCATGTCAGCTTCCCATTCCAATGAGTTGATACCATTTATATTCCTACTAGTTATTTTCTGTTTTGAGCGTGGTGGTTTCTTTAAGGAAACATCACAGAAGATTGCCTTATGGTCTGAAAGAGCAGTGTCCACTACCGAGACATCATTACTGAAGTCTGATTCTCCCCTGACTAAAATCCAGTCTAGAATGTGTCCATGTTTATGCGTAGAATTATGGACAAGTTGTTTAAGGCTGAAGTCTCTGAGCAAAGGAATTATGCTTTTGACATTTCGGTTGTTTGCGACATCAAAGTGAAAATTAAAATCACCAACAATAAGTATTTCATTTTTGTGATTGTTTATGGAATGGAGAAATTCTGGAAATTCATTTATGAACATGCTGTTTGTCAATTTGTTTTGTTTGCTCGGAGGTGGTCGATAAAGACAAGTGATTGTTGAAGAGATATCCTTGTGGCTGACGCCAATCTCAACTGCTTCGAATGTGGTATACGACAAACATTTTATTATTAAATGTTTATCAAGTGACCTTTTGGCAATGCTGGCTATGCCACCGCCCCTCCAATCCTTGCGTGGAAATGACTTGATTGTGTGACAACTGGGAGTCATATCAGCAATATAAGACTCATCTCCTTCGTGTCGTAGCCATGTCTCCGTGATAAGGCATAGGTCAATGTCATTGTCTTCAATCAAGTCACGAATCTCATGTGCTTTCTGTCTGCAGGACTGAGCATTAAAGTATGCGAGGTGGAATTTAGGGAGGGATAACTTTCTGTTTGCTTTGTTGTCTTTATCTGAATCAGTGCTGGTTTTGTTGTTGTTGTATGAGGTTTACTTTGTGGTGTTCCAGTTTGGTGTAAGAGTCTGGATGGTATTGGTACTGGATGAACAAGTGAGCGTCTGTGCAGGTTTTTGTATTTTGCTTTGTTAAGTACAGTCTGTATGTTGTAAATTTTGTTGGATCTCTTAACAAATTTTACACAAAATTCTGGCCTTAGAAGTCTCAACCTTTTAAGAGTTTTGGACACAGTTGTATTCCAGGGAAATGGACCAAAGTCAGTGTTGTAGTTGATTCTGAAAACATCATCATAGAAAACAAAAATGACATGCGGAAAACATGGCAAGTACTATATAATGTGCTAAATATGAATAAATGTAAGAGTACAACAGTTAAAACTAGAAGTCCTGTCATGAACTGTGCGCTTATCTAGGCTTAATTGCGCATAGAAATTGCGCGCAATTGCCATATCGAATGGCATCCAAAGCACGACAGGTTCTCCTGGTTACACATAGCAATTATAGGCAATGTTTCTGCCAATGGACCTCCGGGTTACCCGGAGGTCCATTGGCTGAAACATTGCTTGTGCACAGGCCATATGTACAGAATTTGATAGCCTTACTATCGTCATAACGCATAGATTAACGCGCAGATCGACGTACTATTTGTGCGTATTTCATGACAGCACTTCCAGTTTTAACTGAATACCTCACTTCTTCAATCTTGATGACAAAAAGAAGCATGCGTCCAATGACATTACGCAAGAATTCAATAACTTTTTTGCAAACATAGGTAACAAAACATCAATACTTCTACTCAAACCTCAGAAATCCTTTGACGAGTTCCTGAATGCTAGATTACAGGAAAACTTGTTCATCACACATACGTCCCCTTTTGAAATAACATATATTGTAAATTCAATGGAATCCAAATTAAGCCAAGACTGAAAAAACGTTTCATCTAACATCCTTAAACATTCAATAACTTTAATTGCAACCCAACTCGCACATATTATGAATAGCTCATTCAGTCAGGGAATAGTTCCGCACAGGATGAAAATTGCCAAGGTAATACCCGTCTTCAAATCAGGTGATTAAAAGAATTTTACGAACTATAGACCAATCAGTATTCTGCCTGTGCTTTTCAAATTCTAGGGGAACTTATGCTTGTAAGACTCGTAAAATTTCTAAATGAATTTGATGAATTCTTTCATATCAATTCGGTTTCCGGAAAGACCATGTTACATTACATCCTGTTATGCAATTGTTAAAATACATAGCCACAGAAAACAATAAACCCACTGAAGACATTACACTAGCGCTGTTCCTGGACTTATCAAAGGCTTTTGATACCATTAGCCATACAATACTTCTTCAAAAACTAGAATATTATGGTATAAGAGGTAACTGGTTCAAAAGCTACCTTCAAAATAGATCGCAGTATGTTTCGTATGGCGAGAGTAAATCCAATTTATCTGGAATAACATGTTGTGTACCACAAAGCTCGTTATTGGGATCCATATTGTTCCTTCTTTTCATAAATGATATAGAGAGTAATCGCTTGACTGGACTGGATACGTGAAATAATTCATGAGATGTGAGGGACGTTTTACAAACACGAGTGCGCGAATGTGCACGAGTGTTTTACAATATAGTCCCTCGCCTCGAATGAATTATTTCACGTAACCAGTCCAGCCAAGCGATTACACTGTTTATTACTTTTCATTATTAACGATAATTATATTATTTAACCCTTTACCTAACGTAACGGCCAAAACCGACCAGCGTTATTCTCAAAAATCGCCAATTAATTTTAATTATTTTTTTCATTTTTTGTCTCTTAAACATAGGTTATGACCCCTCGTTGGAACGAGCTTGTTCTAATGAGGGGGCATAACCTATGTTTTAGAGACAAAAAATGAAAATAATAGTTATTCAAGATTTTTTTTTTGCAAGTGTCGTCTACTTTTCAGGTTAGGTAAAGGGTTAAAAAAAACAAAAAACAATGAAGTCCCCATTACACCCACGGCAAAGCGTCTTCGTTTGCGCGCACGGATACATGACCTAATTGTTAATTGCATAATTCACTTGTGAAGTTATCGTTTATAATCAAACCCGGAAATCCCAGTAAATCACACTTTGGAAAGTAATAAATACAAAATTCCACAATTCTAAACCTCTTGTCATATGCAGATGACACCACAGGATACAAATCCGGGGCGCAAATCAGAATTCAATAACGATTACAAAAGGGCTTAGATGGGTGCGCAGCCAACTACCTTGTTCTGCACCCCAAGAAAAGAAAATAAATACTTACCAATCCAACCCATAAAGAACCCAATTACACCCATGAGGATATATGTATAAATAATCAGATCATCGACAAGGTCGGTAATAGACACAATTAGAAATCTGTAAAATTTATTATCATAAATATTGATAAAAATCTATCTTATAATATACACATATCTCAAATTTGCATGAAAGTTGCTCTTACCAACTTCAGTCTTAACAGAGTTAAGAACATTCTCCTACATAGAGTCCTGAAAAGCCATATTTCACTTTGATACAGAGTCACTTCGTCTATAGAATTCCAATATGGGGAGCCTCAAAAACATGCAATCGACATTTCAAACTTCAGAAACGCTCAATTCGAATCATTAATAATAAGAAATATAATGCTCATACCGACCCACTGTTTATCAAAGATGGTATTCTGAAGATAGAAGATCTCTATAACTTGCACGCTTACTTGTACTTGTTTGGTTGGCATAATGGGAATCTTCCGATATCCTTTGCGAATTTTTTTTTCCACTGTAAATAATCAAACTAATATAACACACCAAGTCGGCTTCTTGCACAGATATAGAACTAGGAAAAAAACCTCGGGAAATCTACCCGTCTTTGCTTTCCCTAAACTATGGAATGAACTAGAAGTGGGCATTGGGGCAATTAGCAATAGGAAAGAGTTCAAGAAAAGATTAATTTCAAAGCTCCTTTTAGCGTACTGCAGTGACATACATTGCTCAAATCCTTACTGTCCGGATTGTGCTGTCTAGTATTCTTCCATTCCAAGTCTCCTGGTTCATGTCACACCGCCTGGTCCTTGCATTTGACAAATGTGCGGTATACGACCAGTCAACTTCTTGCTCTGTCACCTTACGGTATTAAATGCAAAGGATGGTGCCAAGCAAGAAGGTATCAGTTCAATGGTTTCCTTCCACCACACACACCATTTGCAAATGCAATAGTCGATCTATTTTAAAAGGCAATAACGGCACTTCATGATGCCGCATTACAATTCCAGTTTTCCTTTTTCAATCTAGATATTCCTTCTTTTTCGTTCTGTACTTTCTTCACCTGCATACCTGTTCCTATCTATCCAACTGTTGGGAGTGCGGTGGCTCATTGGTAGACTGTTGGACTTCTATGCTAGAGGTCCCGAGTTCGATCCCCGTCCGGGACGATCCGCGTTGTGTCCTTGGGCAAGGCACTTTATCCTGGTTGCCTACATGGGGGCGCGATGACGCAGTGTACTAACGCGTACTGCACGTCGATTGTGCACATGTCTTTAACCGCTGTAACCCTACTTGAGCGGAGCTTGAACAGAGTTAGAAGTTGAGGAGCTGACAGCTGCTCGTTGATGTTCGGTGATTCTCTCCGAGTACTCGGCTTCTTCCACCCGTAAAACTGTCACGGCCACGATTAGCCATTGTGCATAAGTATGTGACCTTAAACACCAATAAATATATATATAAATATCCAACTGTTACTCTCTTTCTCCCTTACTTAGGGGGAGACAGGGAGACTGCCAGTCTGTCTATGCCTCTCCCTGCTGGTATACATAAGAAAACTAGCTGGTCTCTAAATTAATGGTTTGATAACTATATTGTGATTTGTACTCTTCGTGTAAATTGTGTTTTACTTTCTGTATGCTGGTGAATAAAAATATTTATTAAATGCCTGTTCTATGAATTCCCCATCTATCGCAACACTAAATCATGTGTAAAATGAAAATCTGTTCCGCACATATGTGCGGAACGGAAATCGTTGACGGACTATTTTTAAGTAGAAGCGAATTTTTTTCTGGAATTTTCTACAACTCGTGCACCGCAATTACAATTTGAATCCCTAGGGATAGCTAAAAATCGTTCCCTGGGTTCCAATGTGTTCTATGTAACAGTAGGCACATATAGCACATTGGAAATGAGGGGACGAAACAGTAATTGGGTTTCCCTTGCAAATTTGTTTGGTGATAAAATGCGTTCTTTTTGTTGATAGTTGTCAAATAGAAGTGCTGA
Source organism: Pictodentalium vernedei (assembly GCA_031216915.1). Classification (NCBI taxonomy): domain Eukaryota; kingdom Metazoa; phylum Mollusca; class Scaphopoda; order Dentaliida; family Dentaliidae; genus Pictodentalium; species Pictodentalium vernedei. Next base: position 315,808,647 of record CM062297.1, read on the forward strand.
GTGTCCTTCTAATAACTGTTTTTTATAGACGTGAAGGCGTGTAATAAACACAGAACGGCACTGCGGCCTCTCGTTCTATCCTTTCGCGCTGGCATTCGTGCCATATCGATTAACCTACTAACCCATTACACACGCGTATGTCGTTCTGTGTATATACACCCTGAAATATAAACGGCCACGTTCCTTGGAATCCCTTCCTGTGGTATGTCTATAGAATCCCCTTTTCCTCCTGTTAGGCCATGATGACCTACAGGACATACCTCAATAAGGTATAATCTATCATTCCTCTTATCCTCATCTCAGTATTGGAGAACACCTACATCGTTGTGGTGTACTATCGAAGGATACCGATTGGAGGATACCTTTGTGGAAAACTGTGGCACGCTGCATGTGGGTACTTCGGTTGAGAAAGTATAAAAGGGGTTGCGCTCAACTTGCAGCTCATTTTTGTCCCGATCGTCGTCGAGTGAAGACATGAAACTCCATCTCTCCCCATAGCGTGGAATGACGTTTTCTCGAAAATTTAACATGCATAGACAAAAAGAAGTCTACCCGTTAGGTACAAGAAAATGAAATACGGAAGTCACGAGAACCATTCTCCCAAACAGACGATCCGGTTTTCTGAATATGACTGAAGACATGCGCCATATTATAGAAATATAGAAGCATAATAACTTTCGTATGATGCAGACAAAGAAGGGGTGGATGCCATTCTACAAACATGTGAAGACCCAATTACCTGTTTATGAGATGCGCTTTCATGTTTCACAGTACAAAATATTTTCCCTCTGGCGACCAGTATGACAATTATGTGAAACAACATATGATCGCATCACTTAAAATTAGATATTCAAATTCCTACATAAAGTGCTGTCCTTAACACAACTTTCTCTGGCCAGAAAACAGGTCGTCGTGTAATCAATAAGAGAAATATTTCAACAAGATGTTTCGTCCTTGAAACCAATTTTTCCTGGGAATTTTCAACAACAATACACAAATAGTTAACTACATTTTTTGATTCAATACTCAGAACATGGCCTTTGTCTTGTGGATTATTTAGCATTGATGTAAAGATCTAATAAAATGCTTTAACAGTTTTCTCGAACAATAAGTTTTTTTTTCTAGAAGCCTTATTTTCGAATATTGCATAATGTCCGAGTGCAACATTTCAAGGCAGATAACTCTCAACCAAATATTTAGTACAATGATAGCATCAGCATCACCGAACATAGGATACCGCTGACTATATCGGAGCACAGGAAACTGTGAGGGCACAACAGTGTAATGCAGTTGCTGATATATGATGCAATTTCTACGATATAAAAGGGGGTCGATTACAGTAGTGTGATTTAGTCCCATCGGTTCTAGCAGAAGCTTTGGAGAACGTATACACGGGATGTATACGACATCAATGCGCATTTGTTGTCTGACCACCAAAGAGTGAAGACATGAAAATTCATTGCTGCAGATATTGTCTAATCTGGACAACATCCACAGACACGAAGATGATTACTGTTTCATGAGGCTATCCCCAAAACGATAGAAGACTGGAACTGAAAGACTGAACAGAAAATCAGATGCATTGCAGTTTCTCTCTCGCGCTGATCAGTGAAGCCAAGACCATTATCAAGACAGCTAATGATGATTTGATAGAATTTTAGGTATGACTGTGCTAAGAACCTTTTGAATTATAATGTACTATTGACCAAATCCGAGATCGCGCAGACCTGACCTTCGAAGAGAGTGAACGCAATGCAGTCTTGACGTCATTTTTCACCAAGGAACTATTCACCAAGGGAACATTCGGAATTTGATGAGTCGGAACTATCTCGAACCCAAGCAGAAGCTGTGGAATCTGAAGAAGAGAAACCAGTGGACGATTTTAATGATTTAATCAGAAGTACCAACAATTATTACCAAGAAGAATTACAATAATACCCTGCTCACATTACGAAGAACCCAATACACAATAAAATACAAGAGACTGCTAAACGTCTTCGTGCAGAAGAGGAACATGGCTTTGAACAATCGCACAAACACGCCTTGGAAAAACGAAAATTTCTTTTTGACGACATCTTGGTAAAATATTATTTGACGTGGAAGGTGAAGAATAAGATGTAGAAGATTAGTAGCCAATGGGAAAATGACCTCGCGGCTAGGGAAAAAGTATAAAAAGGGCCGGTCTCGGCTTTTAGTACTTTTGTGTTTTGACCGTCAAAGAGTGAACATGACTTTGAAGAATCTCAGAGAAACACGTCTTGGAAAAGAGAAAGTCTCTATTTTACATCTTTGCAAAATATTCATTTGAAGGTGATGAATATGATGTAGAAGAATGGCAGTCAACTGGAAAATGAACTCACCGCCCCGAAAAAGTATAAAGAGGGCCGGCCTCGGCTTTTAGCTAATTTGGCTTTTTATCGTCGAAGAGTGAACGTGTCCATAATAGTGCTCAGATTAAAATGACTTACAAATAAAAAAATCTTCAAAAATGATGCCGGGTTGAAGCTGACTTCAAAAGAGCTGGACCAAGTGTATTGCAGTGTAGACGGAATCAAGAAAAGAAACATAAACCAACAAATATGTGTTGTTGCGAGAAAGAAACATAGATATGTAGAGGCGCTTCATGGTAGGCGTCGATCGATTGTTAACCAAAGAGGAGATAAAGAATGGCGAGTCAAAGAAGATCGAAGTGGTTAAATTATATTTATATCATGATTACCTATTCTACTATATATGAAAAGCCTATGACATAAATGTTAGCTTCATACACCAACCGTGGTGAACACGCCAGCAATGGTATTTCAGTAGTTAAAACTTACACCTGCAGTGGAACTACATCCAAGTTGACCTTTGGTGACGTCGACTTGGATGCAAACTTGTCTAAATTTATCGCACGTCGCCTCACGAAGAGTGAAATGACAGGGGCAAGTATTTATTACGTTTTTAAATGAGTTTACCCTATAAAACACCAAAAATTAACAAACATGAATTGTCTTGTGTTAGTAAAGCACCCATAACTCGAAATAGAATGTTATTATGTTATTAAAATAAACAAATCCCTGTTTCTTTTTCTATTTCATTTCGGTGATAAAATTGACAGCGGAAGTACCCCCCACCGATGCTCATGTAAACAAAAACAAATTCGCACGTATGTAACGCTGCTGCTCAGTAAAATCGAGAAAAAATAATAGCGACTCTTTTTAATCTGACGATCATGGTATAAATAAAATATACCCAAAGTAGCTTGGTGTACCAAATGTCCACCACTCGTGGTGAAGTGGTGTTAACCGCGCACCGAAGGCTCGCGATTAACACCACTTCACCACTCGTGGTGAACATTTGGTACACCAAGCTACTATGGGTACACTCTATATGTATATCTAGCACTAAAAAACAAGAGAACGAATCAGATGACAGAGCCCACTGTGCTAAAGAAAATCGAAGTTACCACACAAACTGGAGACAAGCCTGCAGCGCAAAACAAGAATGAAATTACCCCTCAAAACAATGATGCTGGCGCTCAAAAGAATGGCGATTCAAGGATGGGCCAGCTTGCAGAAACAATAACAATGCTCAGAAACCTGAAGTTGCTACCCAACCTGCACATCAAACCAAGAACAAAGAGTCATCAAAGATGGACCAATCCATGAATAAAGCACCAAAGAATGAGGTGCTTGGCTCGTCTACCTTCAGATCACGAGAAATCAATCTCAAGCTGCCAGTGTTCAAAGAGCGAACACACAGAATAACGAATCCAATCAGAGTGAAGACACAAGAAGTTCCGTGGGTGAACAAGAAGTCTGCAATCAAATGGTTATCAATCTCCCTAGAAAGAAGAGGACGGAAACATTTCTTACCAGTCAGAAATGTATTCGACGAAAAAATTGGTTTGGGCAATAGACTATGGATTGAACAAAGTGATGGTATACGAAGATACCGTGAGTAATTGACTATGAACTTAACCCTTTACCCAACACAGACGATTTCAAAATTTATTATTTTAAATATCATTTTTTTAATTTTTTCAAAAAATTTCAACAAAACCATATAATGTGACCCCTCTTTGGAACGAGCTCGGCGAGCTCGTTCCAAAGAGGGGTCACATGATATGGTTTTGTTGAAATTTTTCGAAATATAATATTTTTCCAGCTGCTGAATTTGCCTATCACGCGGGCGGATGCGGGCGATTCGTTGGGTAAAGGGTTAAACTATATACTGTGACTGTGACAACTACACATGGAATTTTATATAGTGCAATGTTGTCTTTTAAACCACCAAACCGAAGTACCCGGATGTAGCGTGCCACAGTTTCTACAACTCTCCCCCAAAATGTATCCTCCATTAGGTATCCTCTGATAGTACATCACAACTTTGGTGGTGTCCCCAATAGCGAAATGAGGATAAGAGAGATGGAAGATTATACCCCATTGGGGTATTTCTTCTTGGTCCTTGTGGCCTCATACGACGGCAAAAAGGATTCAAAAGGCATTGACAAACGACAGGAAGGGATTCCACGTAATGTGGCCGTTGAATGCCGACATGAGGATGTGGAGGACTTAAGATCTCATTGAGGTATTTTCTCATGGCCTCATACGACAAAAAGGATTCTACACCAATAGGAAGGTCATCGGAAGGGAACCCGTAAGTGGAATTCCACGAAACGTGTCCGTTGAATACGAAGATGAGGGACTTGTAGTAAGACCTCATTGAGGGATTTCTTAATGGTTTCATACGACGTGAGTACGATTCTACAACCATTGGCAAACCACAGGAAGTGATTCCACGAAATGTGGTCGTTCAATAACCAAATGGGGATAAGAGGGACTTGTTATAAGAACTCATCGAGGGATTTCCTCATGGCTCTCATAGTCTGATATGCTGGAAGACGAACGTGCGGTCTGATTGGTTGAGGTCAGAGGACGAGACCATAGATACGAGGGGGGGTACTTAGGACTAGATAGATTTTTAGGATTCGAGTCACCAAAAATAGGTAGAAAATGAGGATTCTGATTGAGTCCGAGCCAGCAAAGTTACTCCAGGTCAATCGAACAGAGACACACACATTCCTATGGAACTACATGCTACTCTTATAAGGCCTAGGAGGTGACTATGCAGAGTCCGTTTCGGTGGTTTCTGTGAGGTTTGTGGTGATTTTTATGATTGCTGGGTATATTTGGGAAATTAGATTTAGTCCAGTCGAAATGTACACACCCTCATAACACCCCCCCCCCCACCCCACCCCCCCTCCCCGTCCCGTTAGAAGGCTCTCGGGCTCATAGCTATCATGTACCACCATAGAAACCCATGATGGCGGCCACCAGTAAACAAAATAGACTACGAAAACACATGTTACCCAAACAACACACACTGCAAATACGCACTGGGACTTACATGTATGTGACGTCAAAAGATGTCCGCTGCGTGTTCTTCCATAACAGCCACACACTACGTAACTGGGTCATATGACTACGGCGTTACTTCCCAGATTCATCACTAGGTCTATCTGACTTGTCCCAATCGCTTCATCTTCTACTCTCGATCAACAGCTTCATGTCACAGTTCTGTGTTTCCAAAACGGTCTCTTTCTCAATCAGATACTGATCTTGTTGCGACAGGCAGAAAACTATTGCGAATTACTCAGGAAAAACAAACCAAAATAGCATCTCTGAATCAAGGTTCGCGCATTCCTTTTCGACAATTCAGATTCTAAACTCTTGTACGGGGGGGGGGGGGGGGGGCGGAAAGAAAATTCTGAAAAGATGGGGACCCAGCAGCAGTTCTGATGAAATCCTCAATCGTTGTTGTAATCACGCGTACTGTATAGTTATAACTGACAAATATATCTAATTTTATTGTCAAAAACTGTTATAAACTCAGAGGTGTATTCGAAATATTAATGATGACCTCTTTAACCTTTTCCCAAACGGAATAGCAAACGACACTTGAAAATAAATTTCTTCAACTAACAATGATTATATTTTGCCCCAGAAATATAGCTTATGATCCCGCATTGGAACGAGCTCAATGATATCGTTCCAATGAGCGGTAATAAGCTACGTCTTACGGACAAAGAATGAAAAAATAAGAAAATTTTAATGACGATAGCGCTAGTCGAGTTTGTTCCGTGCGTTTGTTTGTTTTATTGGTGTTTGACAACGCTTTCAGCAGCCAGGGTCAAATTGTGACGGATAGTTTTACGTGTGGAAGAAGTCGGAGAACTCGGAGAGAACCACCGAGCATCGTACTAACACTGTTCAAACGGGGTTAGCATTTGGTTGAAGCTAAGTGCACCATTGACGTCCAGTAGTTTAGTACACAGAGCCAACGTGTCCCACGTGAACAATCAAGATTAAGTGTCTTTCCCAAGGACACAACGCAGTCACCGTTTAGTACACAGAGCCAACGTGTTCCACGTGAGCAATCAAGATTAAGTGTCTTTCCCAAGGACACAACGCAGTCACCGCTGGTTAGGATCGAACTGTCGATCTTTCGATTTGAAGTCCAATGCTCTAACCACAAGGGGGTTAACCATTTTGCTTGTTGATGGAACACGAAGCACGGTGATACGTTTTTCCCCACCCTCAATCAGAAGCAAGAACTATTCAGAATTCCAAGGGAGAAAAAACACTAATCGGCAAAATAGTATCGTCGCTTGTGTTACTGCAAACTATGGGGTTCTGTATGAATCCATACTTTGTGCAAAAGAAGAGTTGCCAAGGTCTTTTAGCCATTCGGGAAAGTATTATGCTGAATGATTCTATTTATTTATATTAATTTACTGATTTTAATGTCACTTTCAGCACCTATGGGTATAATCATGACCACAGCGTTGGTAAAAAGTCAAGTCTAGCCAGTCGTTTATACATATGCTGCCCACTTTAGGAGACTTCCACTTCAGGCACAGGTGACCGGGTCCTATTTGCCAGTAAAGCAGTACTTGTTTACCACAGTACGGGAAACGGGGGTGGAATGATTCAGTTATCGAAATGTATTCATGCCTATCTAATCAGTTTGCTTTCAAGCCACCGGTCATTATTTACTTATTTATTTATTTATTTATTTATTCTCTCTCTCTCTCTCTCTCTCTCTCTCTCTCTCTCTCTCTTTCTCTCTCTCTCTCTCGGAGAGGGGCACTCGGAGGGACAGAGACGTAGACTTAACAGACACAGACGAACAAACAGACTGAAACGACTCGCAACTACCGTGGTGACAGAGAGAGGGTTAACTGAATCTTGTATATAGCGAGGACCGGTTAATACCATTATATATATTAGGTAAAGGGTTAAGCAATGTGGTTACACGGTGTCAAGGTGATAGCTAAAAGTTGCGATTTTGTTGTATAAAAGTGTAAATATTTTCGATAATATTTCTGCCAGGGTTAAATGTAAAGCTTAACGATAGGTATGTGACGAACCCTGAAAACAGATTTGTCAAACTCTGCTAATTAGGCATGAAATTTAATGTCCACTATGGCGCACGTGTTGAACGCCATATGGGCGTTCTGATAACAGATCAATGGTGAGAGAGACAATATTCTCTTCTGTTATAATTATCTGGGTAATTAAAGCCAGTTAATATCTAATTGCAGAATACAGTGCATCACATATGTTCTGGACACACACCCATATTACGCATCTCTCCTGTCTCCGAAATGTCAAAAGATACCAAAATGCGAGTCTTTCAAAGGAACTTTACAGCGAGTGTTAAATTAAGATAGATCTAAGCGGCCAAGTTCAAGAGAAGCGATTAACTGAGAATAAATGTTCTGGCTATCTAAATAAAAATCGAGGGATTTCTCGAAAAATTCATTCCAGCCAATTCCAGTAGGAAGGTGTGTAAGGCTGTGGGTCGTTGCGAGGCAGTTGGCCTGAGGGTACTCAGAGAAGGTCCGAATTTAGCCTTGGCCGCCGAGGGTCATAGGCTCCGAGATTGAAAGTCCGCGTATTGTCGTAACCCTGTGAGGGTTGTTAGGAACCGATTGTAGTTTGTTAACGGTTGCGAACCGTATTGGCATTGTTGCCAAAGAAGTAAAAGCTGTACCGTTGAGGTCTAGAAACCGTATTAAGAGCTTGAGTAAGCGCTGGAATAGCTCGCGAGATAAGATAGTTTTAGGCGGTGCGAGAATTGGTGATGTTGAGAACACTTTGCAAAATATTTTTATGTGAGCTTTGTTAAGTATATATCTGAAGGCGAAGAATAACTTAACCCCGTGAGAACCAGGCAAGGCGCAAAGTGATCGTGAACTGTGGTAGACGCCGATTGAATTGTGATTGAACTGTGAGAACGCTGATTGAGTCACACACGCAGAGCATTATATGAGTTAAGCCCGGCTGACGGCGAAGTTAACCCTGCGAGGAGGAAGCAACGAGCAGTGAATAGACACTTTGTATTTGTCACAAACCGTGAGAGGATGAAGATGATGTGAGGTTGATCCAGCGGACACAGCTAGCTGTGGGAGATGTCGAGGGCCCTAAAGAATAAACTTTTATTCGCGTAATTAGTGTATTCTTATGGATAATTTTGTGAGTAATTTGTTTCATATTATATTTCTTCGTACATGAAAATAAATAATCTTTCAGTGAATTATCGTTGATCACCCTTTGGCGTTGTAAGCCATGGGCACCTTCAGGAATCCTAAGAGTCCCAAGCGGATAGGGCATTGATAAGGTGGCAAGGTTTACGTTCGAACTGGGGTTCAAACGACAGTCACTGGCTGTCGGCTGAGCACTGATAAGAATATAAATTTTCCTCCAGCAATTTAACCCAGTAATCCTGCGACACCCGGGGTATGTGTAATTTTAATACGTTCATTGATCATCTCTCTGAATTGTTAACCCCCTCGACATAGAACGACATAAAATCAGCATATGTAAGTGCATCAAAAGTCCCTGCGTCGTACAAAGCATTTATTACATGCATGTTCTATGTAATCCCCATCAAGAGCAACACAAAACCATGCGGAGAATGAAAATCTGTTCCGCACGACTCGATTAGAAATTCGATGCCTGATTCGATTCAAGTTTCGATCCGAAATGGGATATTTCCCGGGCCCTCTTCGAAACGTTAAGCCGATGCCCTGGATGTCTTTCACTTGATCACATGGAACTGTCAGTTCGCAGTGTTTGGTGTACAGTACAAGGGAGAGTACTCTGTTTTATTAATGTCTAAAAGTTGGCGGCGTTCACAGTTGCAGAAAATCGTAATAACTTCCTGGTGTGATTGTTCTAAATTGTTTATGGTTCTACACTCCTTTAATAGGTTCCGGGGTGGGAAAACCTCAGGAATCAGAACTTCCGTACGTCAAGAAATAAAACCTGCACGTAACAAATTACCTGTAATTTTTCATCCACAGTTTTTCATGAAATTGATCGATAGCTTTTCTTCTTTTTATTGGAAAGCGATTATTTCATTAAAACCTATCGACGCCAAAACTGCCAGATGACTGAGGAAATATGTTGTCTCTGCACTTCAGATCCTGTGGTGGCCGGAGGATCTCAGGAGGCTGTGAGCAGAACATTACAGGGCGCCTGGTCCTACCATGACGACCACGCGGTTGTGTCCGGTGGGTCCGGTGTGTGGAAGTTTCAGAATCTAGACTCAAAAGTGTAAAACACACAGACAGGTATTTGGGCCCTGAAGCACGGGCTTGAAATTATACAGGAAAATTCTCTCCGTTTTTATCTTGTCAAATTATAGCCTTATTGATGATGGGATTTCCAGTCAGCTGAATGCCGCGTGGGCATTGATGTCTTCGCATGCTTTCACCAGGTAATAAAAATCATCAGCAAAATTTTAATCAGTAAAACCTGGTGCTTCATTTATTAAATTTTTGATGATTATTATTACTGTAATTAGTGTTTGGAATCTAATATTATTGTATCCGTGGAAATATTGCCCACCGGTGGAAAGTGATCAGTCCACGACGGTCGTTCTGTTGTCTACAGTTGTTTTACATTCGCAAAATGCACGCATGCCGAATGAATCGATTTATAGAAGAAAATCACAGCTCTCCAAAGAGAGGTGCTGGGGCTCGGCCCTCATGTGGCGATGTGCATGTCAGCCTCTGGGATAGGATAAGCAGTCACTGTTCAAATCTTTTTTACTGCTAACCGTTCCTTGATTGCAAAAAGTTGTCACCTGCATCACAGATGGCTCCTTGTTTCACTTAATGGGTCAAATTGTCTTACAAAAGACATCATAAATAGTAATACAAGGTGTCGTCCAACTATATGGACGGGAGCATGGTGGCTCAGTAGCTAGGTTACTGGACTCCAAACTGAGAGGTACACGGTTCAATACTGTCTAGCGAAACTTCGTTATGTCCCTGGGCTGGGCACTTCATCCTGATTACCCATGTAGGGAAACCTACTACACGTCGATGGTGCTCTTGCCTCCACCCAATGCTAACCATGTTTGTGCGGAGTTAGTATCCAGGAGGAGCCTGACATTTGCTCGCCGCTGTCCGGTGGTTCTCTCCGGGTACTCCGTTTTCTTCCACCCATAAAACTGCCCGACAAGTGGTGACCCTGGATGACTAAAGTGTCGTTAAACTCCAATAAATAAATATATGAACCCGTCAGTGTGTATATTAATTTAACCATCATGCACCTTCGGTATTTTTCGAGATATCGCACAAAATTATTGAACTATTGGTTCTAAGGCCACGTTCAGCATCTATGGCTATATGGTGACCAGGAAAGAAGTCTGATGTCGCGTTTTGCCAATCGATAACACGGAGATAGAGTGGAAGGTGTGTGCTTTATCGGAAATATCCTGAAACTCTCATAATTTAACCTCACAATTTGTGAAAGAGAAGGATAAATTGTTAAGAAAAGACATTTTATTTCTATAAATCTACATGAAAATGGTCTGAAAGACCATTTTCACATAGATTTATAGAACATAAAATTTCAACAATTTGATAAATTATCTGGAATAAGATAATTAACTGAACTCTCTCATTCCCGATACACTTATTTATTTATTTATTTATTTATTTATTTATTTATTTATTTATTTATTTGTGTTTAAGGTCACATATTTTGTCACAATGGCTAATCGTGACCGCATCATGTATGTGAAGTAAAGTCCAGCCAATCGTTTATATCCATGTTGCCCATTTTAGAGGACTTCCACTCCAGGCATTGGTGGTCATGTCCTATCACAGTAAACAAGCACTGTATGTTTCACTTAGCGAAGTTCCAGTGGGGATATTACTCCGATGCTGTCCAGTTTACAGGTCTTTCATCCTCAAACGTTGGTTAACAGAATCACAGTAAACAAGCCATGTAGCACTTTCAATGATTCGTTACTACGGGGAGGATATCACGCCGAGTGGTAGAAGAAAGCAGAGGGTGGATACCTGAACAATAATATACCCCACACTTTCAAATTTAACAACGCTCTTTGTACAATTTTACCCAGAGGTTTACGAACGGATGGAGGACCCCGGTTGCCTGTGTGAGAGAAAGAGAGAGGGGATATTAGGCCAAACTTTATCTGTACCAATATATTTTACACCAGAACGTCACCATCAAGGAATCAAGGTGTGTATCTTTTGGGTGGGGTTGGGTGGGGGTGTTATAACTCAAATGCGATCACCTGAAACTTTTTTATTATGCCAGTAATTGTTATTGACCAATCAGCTTTAATATCTAGTGAACGTATATGAGACTGTGTATCATCGAGCTGACCGTATATAGAGCTTATATACGGTCAGTTCCGACATTTTTTTTGTTTTTGACATCCAACGCTCGCTTCGATGTTTTTCCTAATTTCGCGTGTTCAACGAACAACAAATAATTTCGCGTGTGTGTCTGTTGAGCAACGTACAACTATAATACGTTTCTTCCAGTCTTTGAGAAATTTTAATAAACAAATGAAAATAAATACAATAAATAAACCACTAAAACGACATGTATAGAAGCCAACTGGCACTGTCTGAGACGAACTCAAGCGAGAATCCTTACCCGAATAATCTGCCCTTCTTAGTTCATGCAAATATTTTCGAGTTATTCCCCCTGGACTGTAAATTTTATCGTCTGTTTTGTTTTGATTTGAACGATTGAACTTGAAGGTTGATTGATATCGAGAATAAATTACACTTATAGTTGTGTCTCTTTCAAAGGACTGGCATACTAAATACGTTATGGGGCTTTCAATGGGCGGATATGGTGTGATATAAGGCTCAGCAAGATCAATATTAGGCTCGGCCTTCGGCCTCGCCTCATATTAATCTCACTTCGCCTGATATCACACCATATCCGCCCACTGAAAGCCCCATAACTAAAAATATCTCTTGAGTTCGAGTTATTGTAATGATATTGAGAATTAGTTTAAACAGTATTTATTGCAAAAAAACAAAACAAACCATAACAGATACATTTCAAACATTAATGTGAATTCGGCAGTAAGCTGAAAGCTTATACAAGGCCGTTTCCACCATATTGAGAATTAGCATGAAGATGGAGCACAGATTCTGCACTTTTAAGGTTTGGCCGAATATTCCCTCGTATTATATCTCTTCCTCAGCATTTAACCCTTTACCTAACATGAAAAGCAGACGACACTTGCAAGCAAAATTCTTGGATAACTAATTTCTTCCATTTTTTGTCTCAAAAACATTATTATGACCCTTCATTGCAACGAGCTCGACGAGCCTATTCCAAAGAGGGGTCATAACCTATGTTTTTGAGACAAAAAATGAAAAAATAATAAAATTAGAAATTTTTGTGAATCGCACTGGCCGATTTTGTCCGTTACGTTGGGTAAACGGTTAAAATCGAGAAACGGAGCACATTTTTTTACTTCGGGTTTAACAAATCTCCCCACTCTTCCGAAACATTGAAAGCCTTTTAAATATGAATCTAAAAATGCGCACTTTCCTCAGATGTATAGAGGTGCGTTAGTTATATATATATCAGTGTGAGCACTTCGCTTTATGATCGTGCCCTCCTCCCTCCGAGAGAGAGGGGCCTGGGATTAAGGGAGGTCTACACACTGATATATTTAATTCAAAATGCTGCCTATACCCTTAACCCTTTACCTAACATGAAAAGCAGACGACACTTGCAAAAAAAATTATTGAATAACTAATTTTTTTCATTTTTTGTCTCGAAAACATAGGTTATGACCCCTCGTTGGAACGAGCTCGACGAGCTCGTTCCAACGAGGGGTCATAACCTATGTTTGTGAGACAAAAAATGAAAAAATAATGAAAATTAATTGGCAATTTTTGAGAATAGCGCTGGCCGGTTTTGGCCGTTACGTTGGGTAAAGGGTTACCTGCGGTTGATGATATCTTGATCACTTCGGGATGAATATGTAAACAGTGAGAATGTCCTACCAACCAAGCACACGGGGTTGCAAATGCGTAACAAACCATCTAAATATCTTTATTTTCGTGTCCTGGACTTAGGTAAAATGATGACATTAGAGTGATGTATCTTTGGCAAACAGATGTGACAGATTGCGGGAGAGTTATTTAGACCCGTTCCGACAGTCTGACATGCAGCAGAAAAAAACTCGACCATATAATGTAGTGCCTTGTTACTTCGTCTTCAGTAACACGCATTAACCCTTTACCTAACATGAAAAGCAGACGACACTTGCAAAAATAATTCTTGAATAACTAATTTGTTTCATTTTTTGTCTCAAAAACATAGGTTATGACCCCTCGTTGGAACGAGCTCGACGAGCTCGTTCCAACGAGGGGTCATAACCTATGTTTTTGAGACCAAAAAAAATGAAAAAAATAATGAAAATTAATTGGCGATTTTTGAGAATAGCGCCGGCCGGTTTTGGCCGTTACGTTAGTTAAAGGGTTAAGAGGTATCTCACATTATCTTAGGCGAAAATGGCGCATGTTTGACAGTATCTATGATAAATGTATTATTTTCATTAGATTCATGTACAGAATATACATCAGTATCTCGCTTCTATTTTCAGTTTTAATCTTAATTATTTTCCAAGGAATGACGAGCAAGTTCTTCAACAATTATTTTAGCGCCTCTCAATGGTCCAGTCGATCGTATTTCTAGGATAATCTCCGAAGCGGAAACCCAGTGATCTTGTTCTTGTCTCTTTCCGAACAGGGGACATTCGCTTATATCACAAACCTTTTATTACAGCATTATCCTACGACTAATGCCAAGGAGGAATCGGATACCTCGAGATTTTTCCCGTTAGAGGCTCGATCTCGAGACTTCTGGCATGAAAGACCAGTGCACTTATCCACTCGTTCGGTTCGGTTCTCTCTCTCTTCTCTCTCTCTCTCTCTCTCTCTCTCTCTCTCTCTCTCTCTCTCTCTCTCTCTATCGTTGTGGTTGTTTATGGCATTCAGATATGACCCCAGAAAGAGGAGACTGAGCTTGGTATAAATGTTATATTACCCCACTTGAGTGCAAGAAGACTCCATCTGCAGTGCTTAATCGTTGTAGATGGCGCCTTGTTGCACTCAAGGAACGCTTTGTAAACATCATGATAAAATCTCCCTTCAAAGCGCAAGGCTTCAAACTTCATTGCGTGAGCATTGCTATACGTTTGCACCTTAATCACCATAATGTTTTCAACGTATGGTATTCCATTTGTAACAGAATAGAGCCAGAGACGGGCAGACAGACAACAGACAGACACTGACTGCGAGTAATCCTGTGGAGTAATTTTCTGTCTCAGATGTACTATAATTTGAGAAAATCTGTTTGTCGTGAGTCGTGACGTGCCCTATCTACTCAGTCTCTACGGGCTCCATCCACTTCAAACTCGACAGGCGCGTTTATATCTATGAGATATAACTAAATGGACGTGTTTGGTGGCAATATTTTTCGTTATTTACCGAAAATCGGCAATTGTGCCTTTTGGTGTTCGCAAAAGACTCGATTCGGAGTGTTCTATTGGAATAAGGGAGGTAACTCGAAATGTCACCTATCGAAAAAACATGCGTTGCATGGGTCCATCCACAAGTATCACAAATCCACTGAAAACGCATATGAAGCAACAGCAAAGTGTCAGCTTATGACGACCGGAACCTAGTCGTGGTGGGGGTAGGGGAAACCACATGACCCTATCAGTTGGAACGTTTTGTTTTCTGTTGGAAAAATAAATTCTTGGTCGCGCGAACGCAACATTTTTTTTTGGCAGCCGTTAATTTGAAGAAAAAAAGTTGGCCATTTTTACGAAACCAAAATTCTCTTTTTGAAAGAAAACCCCTCTGTTTCAAATAGCCATATGGTATGAATGAGCTTGTTACAGGAATATAACAATCAAGTTTCGCGGAAACATTCCGTGTATTTACTATTATCAGTTTGAAGAATTACTTTAGTTGAACGAATGTAATTCTTTAAAATAATTAGAAAGGGCAACGCAAAGCGTGACACAATGCCCCCGACGCGCAAAAATTTTCTAAGTCGCAAGAGTGAAAAAGGGCAATTACTCTGGAGAAAATGTGTGGAAGAAACTCACGCTACAAAGGTGTCGTTCCTCCATGATGATATCGGAGTAGTAGTGGCTGAGATACAAGGGAAAATGTTGGACCGGATGGACTAACTGAGGTACCACGAGATACACGAAACAAGTCGGAATCGAGACCGTTTATTATGCCCCCGACTTGTAAAGTCGAGGGCATAATAAACGGACGTTTCCGACCTGTTTCGTGTCTTATTTTTTAAAGAACTATTTTGTCATTCTGGAGTTTGAAGATCGTATCCACGGTCAACGGCCCGGTAACACTGTCAGAAAATTTTAACCCTCGCCTTACCATGACGGAAACTTTTGAGTTTCTAGCTTCGGGCCTGAGGTCATGGATATCTGGGATCATTGACCAGATCTATTAATTAGCTACAAGTCCCACACCGATTTGAGATATACGTTGATTGGAAGCCTTCTTACGCACATGGATGTAGCAAATCGCTGATACATGGAGATTTTCTTAACTTGTTATCAAATTAAATCATGGCTAATTTAGAACCATTTGTCACTTCAATAAACTTATCAGTTGGAGAAAAATGCTCTAAAATAGTTGTATCCGTTGAAAACAAATATTTGGTTCCTATAGAGTAATCTTCCATACGTTTGTTTGGACATACGTAAAGCGCATCAAATTTCAACACAAAATACACTACTCACGTCGGTGATCTGGCTTTGTTTTTCCTGTTTCGGGTGCGTAGCCAGGGGAGGTGCCACGGGTGAGAACGCCCCCCCCCCCCCCCCTCACAGAATTGGAATTTTACTTGAGGGACTATCTCATTTGAACATTTTGATTAAGTGGGGCGACCTCGGTCAATTCACTTACCCCCATACTTCGTCCTCTCCGAGGCTTGGCCTCAGAGAGTACGATGTATCGGGGCAAATTGTTTAAAAACATAAATGTTCTCGTTTGCATGTAGTTTCTGTGAAACTTCTAGGCACTACGTTGATACTTTTCTTTAGCATCGGCAAAACAAAGATATCAAAGTGCCTAGGAGTTTCACAGAAACTAGTTGTATGGCCTGATGTTACAGGTCCTATATGTTACATCGAGCTTATCGGTGTTTAATTTCGGCCAGAATCACATATCAACAGAATTACATACAGGAAGAAATATCTTGGAAAACTGAAATTTGCCCAATATTTGTATTGACATATTTTGTTTATAATGTTTTCACATACAATAGTGCCAGAGGTCCTGGGATCGATCCCCGGTCGGATAAAGTTCTCAAGGTATCTGAAAACTCTCTGTCAGCATCAAGTGTGGGGTTGATGCTGTCACAGCGTACCGTCCTATTTGGGTGGGGAAGTAAAATGGCCGTCCTCTCTGTGGAGAGACACACTCCGTGCAGGCTAAAGATCCCTTCGTAGTATTCGAGAAGAACGATGATGCCACGAAGTTGCCACTGCGAAGGTCATTCCACACACCTGCACCATTGGGCCAAGGAGAGGCGTCAATATATGTTGTATAACCTGTTCGTCAATCCTTGTAAAACAAATAAGATGAAATAAATAGTGCAAAGGTGTTTATATTTTAGATCCTCAATTTCACATAATATTTTCCCAGATGCTACCACAAACCTCTATTTAACCCATACCCAAGAATATTGATTAAAATATTATCTTACGCGAAAATTATCTCCCTTGAGATTGCTGAATTTCGAAATCCAATTGAGAAGGCAGTAAATGTGGGTGGTGAGGTGTGAAATTTCTGAGACTTGATGTGCGTGGATGAATGACAATGAGGTGTGAAATAGCGATACCAATTAAAGCAATTACTGTGTAATTTCTCATCCATCTCTGGGTTATTGTGCAGTCCGAGAATGTGTTTTCATGGCAATTTGGAAGTTTTAATTCATCAGAGGAAAAAAATTGGAAAACCACATCTGACAGACTTTTAGATTATTAAAAAGAACAGTGCCTGTGTTTTATGCAACGATACGCACACTGTTGATACAATGAATGTATAAATTGTATAGTAAATTTCCTTTCTTATTATACCTACCGCAATTACATGGAGGCCCTCCCGTCTTCTTATTCGGGTAAGAATCCTTCCTCCCCGCTGATCACATAACGCCTGTGTTGTGGGAATCAAAAGAATGATGAATTGATGACGCACTGCGCATTGGTTTACGGAAGTCGTGGATTTGTACTATGGAAGAGCGTCCCATACTGGGTGTGCGCTGATGGCGCTCGGCTTAGTTTTGGCCTATTTTTTCGTGGTGTTTTTACACCACTTTTCTTTCCCAAATCTCTTGGGAAAGATTAAAATAGAGAGTATTTTATCCGAGTTAGGTTCTTCCACTGTAGTGCAAGCCTGTAGTAAACAATTGCAAGGTAGGTTGATAAGAAATAAAAAAAGTTATAGATCACCAAAAGGGTCTGAAAAGGCAGTTTTCTATTTTTTTTAAATGGGTTTCTACTGGGAACAGTAGTCCAATGTTCAAATTGATCGGGGAAAAAAAGTGTAGCAAGATAGCTTTTATTTGCTTATACTACGCCACAGGAAAAGAACTGTAGTTTGTGAAATGATGCGCACATCGATGATAAAATACACGAATATTAAAAAAATAAGTTTTTATATGAAGTTCCCATCTCTCTCCGTGTTAAATGCCCGAACAGCTTTACCAAATTAAGGGGAGGTAATGTTATAGAGAATCGCATCAAGGGAAACATTTTCTTGGCCATGCCTTTGAACTCTAGTGGTATCTTTCAAGCTAGTTCAATGGCTGCAATTAGAAGAGTCCACATTCATTATTTGGGGTAGACCAATCAATATTTCCAACGTGCAGCCTCGGGGCTGCGTGTTGAAAATATTAATTGGTCTACCCACCACATTTACTTAACAGCCATCCTATTTAATGACGTTATGACGTATCATGTGACTGGCTGGAAAAACTGCCGCTTGGGTTCAAAGGGTTAATACTCATTTTCTAAATATTGTCTGTGGGGACGAAACATGGCCGGTGATCGTCGACCGACGACCGCCACTTATCACACCTCCCCAACATAATTCCTGGCTGCGCGCCAAAACCTGTGTACCTGTTTGTCTTCTACCTCGTCGTTTAGGGTTTCAGAAAAGCTAAATGCAGTACTTGGGTTAAGGTTCCATTAAAAGTCGAAAAAAATCACAGGAATAAAAAGAAAGCTGGTTTGTGTGCGAATGAACTGTTTAATGAACATGCGTTTAACAATATTATGCGATTACAATGAGACAAGACGACCCATGCACACAAGGTATATACAAGTTGTATAAATATAGAAAAATATACATATTTACAATATTGATTTTTGTTATTTACCGGAAAAATACGTGCGAGTTCGTCCTCAATCTTTTTATTCAGAGGCGATTTCTGAGTGGAATCCGTAAAAATACGTGCGAGTAATTTCGGCAATGAGTAATTTCGTGTACCGCCTCAATCTTTTCATTCAGAGGCGATTTCTGAGCGTATTCCGTAAACCAACAGAATACGTGCGTTGAATAGTGTGTTAGGAAAACCACACGCGGAATACGGTCAGCAGCAATACTTACACGTAAGAACGCATCCAATTAGTCATTACGCATCTAGCTGACGTTAGGACGTGAATGAAATGCTTCGTCGCAAAATAATGTCAAGCACAAAAGTGATTTTCTTGAAAAATCCAAGCTTCGTTTCACTTAATTAAAGTTTAACCCTTTACCCAAGATAGGGTGCAAAACTGGCCGCCGCTATTCTCAAAAATCGCCAATTAATTTTCATTATTTTTTAATTGTTTGTCTCAAAAACATTGGTTATGATCTCTCGTTGGGACGAGCTCGTTCCAATAAGGGTCTTAACCTGTGTTTTTAGACAAAAATGAAAAAGAAATAGTTATTTAATAATTGTTTTTGCAAGTGTGGTCTGCTTTTCATTTTTGGTAAAGGGTAAATCGTGGTATAAATACGGAACACAGCCCAGGTAGAGTACAGTAAGGCCGCGATGGACTGGTCAGTTTCCACGGGAGAGCAATATTTCCACGGGCGAAATATTATTCGATTCAAAACACTAATTACAGGAATAATCATAAAATATTTACTTAATGACACACCGGGTACAATCCGGTGCTTCATTAATTAAAATGTTACTGGTGATTTTTATTACCTGTTAAACGCTTGCGTGGACATAAGTGCCCATGCGTGGATTAAGACCAGTTCACGGCGACTGTATTATACGTTGGATAGGAATCAGTTACTCTTGTTGGAGTTCTTCCTCTTCTTCACGAGCAAATGAAAAAAAACAAAAAACTTGGGTCGTTGATTCCTATTCCCTGTTTTCCACCATGGTAGTGTTTTGTTTTTTTCTGTGTAACAAAGATATTATTTCTGAGCAATTACATTCATTAAGTTTTAGAATCAACCACAGTGCATTCAGTGAAGATGATGAAGATGTGATTTCCTATAGGGTTTCTATAGTAACTATAAGCCGCAATTGCAGCCATACTTGCAACTCGATGAAGATTAAAATGAGGATCACTGGTAGAGGGGGTTACAGCCATCGGTCACACACAAGTTTTCAAACCATTTGGCCTTGTAGTTTCAAAGATGAATTTCCTGAAAATGCACACATTTATGAATTCTGATTCAACACAAAAAAAATCAGGAAAAGAAGGTTAAATATTTTGAAAATTAGAATTTTCTCAGTCAGTATTCTCTTTTAAAATAGCTTTGGATAGGTAAAGGGTTACAGTCAAACATATTTTTCTCTAATTTTGTCAAATCTTGAAAGATAAACAATAATTATTGTCATCTAAGCTGACACGATGAGAAGTGAATATAAATGAAAACTTTTCTGGTGTTCCAAGCACCTGTCATCAATCAAGATTTACTGATAAGTAACATGAGACTAATAATCAACATACAGTTGCCATTGTTTACAGTTGTACAAGTCAAAATAAGTTGTGTAGGAAAATCCTATAAACTATATCTTTCTCTTCCTACACGTAAGACCAGAAGATGGCATCATTTTCTGGAAAGCTCTCACTGATAGCTTTCCAGAAAATGTCAGATTCTGATCTTGTAAGGGCAGGGACAGCAGTTTACTTAATGCATTGCAGTTATGCTACAGCTTATGTTGACTTGTACTGTATACACAATATTTTGGGGTTTTTTTCCAGTTCTCAGTGGAGAAAACTGGAACCAACCCATACCAGATTCTCAAAAACAAGTATTTTCCTGACAGTACTGATCTTCGTGAAGACAGGAGAGGCATTCGGTTAAGCATTTGAATATAGCCTCTGGTGGCCACATAGTTCCATCCTCTCATAGACCATTCCTGCGAAGTTTGGTCCACGTCGGCTCGGTAGTTCCAGAGAAGAAGATGAAAATGTGATTTCCCATAGGGTTTCTATAGTAACTATAAGCCGCAATTGTGGCCATCTTTACAACCCGATCAACATTAAATGGGGATCGTTGGTAGAGGTGGTCTCAGTCATCACTTATGTGAAGTATTAAAGCATTTGGCCTGGCTGTTTCAGAGGCGAAGATTTTTGAAAATCCACCAATCAGAATCAAAGAATGCCTCTGGCGGCCATGTTTGTCAACCCACGGGAACAAAATGAGGATCGTTTGTAGAGGACCTCCCATAGACTCTCCCTGCCAGGTTTGTTTTCACGTTGCCTCGGTTTTGCCAGAGAAGAAGAGGAAAATGTGGTTTCCCATAGGGTTTGTACAGTAACTACAAGCCGCAATTGTGGCCATGTTTGTGACCCACGGGAACAAAATGAGGATCGTTTGTAGAGGACCTCCCATAGACCATCTCTGCCAGGTTTGGTTCACGTCGGCTCAGTAGTTCCGGAGAAGGAGATGAAGATGTGATTTCCCATAGGGTTTCTATAGTAACTATAAGCCGCAATTGTGGCCATGTTTGCAAACCGATCAACATTAAATGAGGATCGTTGGTAGAGGGGGTCCCAGTCATCATTTATGTGAAGTATCAAAACATTTGGCTTGGCAGTTTCAGAGGAGAAGATTTTTGAAAATCTACCAATCAGAATAAAAGAATGCCTCTGGCGGCCATGTTTTTCAACCAATGTTTTTCAACCCACGGGAACAAAATGAGGATCGTTTGTAGAGGACCCCCCCCCCCCCCCCCCCCCATAGACTCTCCCTGCCAGGTTTGTTTTCACGTTGCCTCGGTTTTGCCAGAGAAGAAGAGGAAAATGTGGTTTCTCATAGGGTTTCTACAGTAACTACAAGCCGCAATTGTGGCCATGTTTGTGACCCAACCAACATTAAATGAGGATCGTTGGTAGAGGGGGTCCCAGTCATCATTTATGTGAAGTTTCAAAACATTTGACGGGGCAGTTTCAGAGGAGAAGATTTTTGAAAATCCATCAACCAGAATCAAAGAATCCCTCTGGAAACCATGTTTTTCATCCGACGGGAATAAAATGAGGATCGTTTGTAGAGGACCTCCCATTGACTATTCCTGTCAAGTTTGCTTCACACCGGCTCAGTGGTTACAGAGAAGAAGATAAAAATGTGAAAAGTTTACGGACGCTAGACGACGGACGACAGACGACGGACGACGACGGACGCCAAGCGATGAGAAAAGCTCACATGGCCTTTTAGGTCAGGTGAGCTAATTATATACCGTCTCTTATAGAATTTTGGGCCAAGGCTGTAAGTTTTCAATTTCATAGCGTTGCCGGAATTGTGTCTATTTGTTCTTATATGAAAAACGGATTACGGACATCCCATCACAAATCATCCGTTTCCATATATTATCTTGCTACTGAATTACCTCCCTTAGTTCTTTCGAGGGCAGTATATGTAATATTGCTCGTCTATTGTGTGTCTTGTGATTTTGAAACTTTTCTTTTTCTGATATCAAAAGTATTTACATTGTATAAACTGATACTTACGAACACCTATGTTTAAATATTTGACTGGAAGGACGTAATCATTAGCCATATGGCGTAGTGTCGAATCCACAACTATGTACAGTGTCAACATATTATGCAATAACTTGAGCTAAATACTGTTTACTCTAAATACGAATGTTTAATTTGATAAATTACAGGGGCGCGTTATTCTAACCTGCAAAGTGTCTTTCAATATTTTATATATAATTCTCTTCTCTATGTTTCAGTATCAATTGGTTGTGACATGTCGTTAGAATCGACTCCTTGAGCTGATTCCAACTATTATTTATTGGGATTTAACGACACTTTCGACAGAGCTGATTCCAACGAAATGTCGCAACCAATGTTCGTGTTTTCTTCAAATTCTGAACATATTGTTTTATCTTGTGAAACGAGGCCAAAAGAGAGTTGAAAAAAAAATCGAACAGTAACAGTGAAGATTTCCTCAAAATCTGCATTAGTTAACACTTATCGAATACAACCAGCCCGTCCTCAGGCCAAACCGTCCTCTGCAATTTAACCCAAACCAATCGCTATATTTTGACCCAAACCGGCGGCTACAATTTGTCCCAAGCCGGCCGCTAATAGACCCAACCCAGCTGGAGGAGGGTTTGGCCAGAGTATGGTTTGGGTGTAATGACACTTACAGGCCTGCAGGTTTTTCAGATAAATTTTGCCATTAATACGACATTTTGTTCTGTGACTTGCAATTGTTTCTAGACAAGTCGTGGGTACCTATATAGGCAGCCAAGACTTGTCTACAGGCAACTGCCAATGTACTTAGAATGTAACTTGCAGGTAGTTCAACCAATGATTGCATGGCTCATTCTAAGGAAGTAAAAAAATCAAAAGTCGGAAATAGGCCTTTAAGAGTTAAATCCGTGTCTGATCTCTCGGCTTTTAATAGTTTGTCACTGACATCTCTGTTAGATGATTTAGTGACACCGCCAAATGTATCCTCTTGTTCCGCGCCTGTATGCTTGCTAGTCCAAAAGGAAACCAGCGGCCGAAACAAATTTGGAGTTCATGGACTTCCGGGTAATCGACCTGGTGGTCCTTGAACTGTAAAGTTGCTTATTCAGTCAACAAATAAGTCTATGGTTACATGTCCACTCACTAGAGTATAAGTAACAAATCACTCTCTGCATTGTCCTACTGTTTCTGTTACTGATGCTTGGAAAATACACAATTAAAACTAGAAGTCCTGTCACGAACTGTGCGCTTATCCAGGCTTAATTGTGCGTAGGAAATTCGCGCAATTGCCATATAGAATGGCATCCAAAGCACGGCAGGTTCTCCTGGTTACACATAGCTAACACAGGCAATGTTTCTGCCAATGGACCTCCGGGTTACCCGGAGGTCCATTGGCAGAAACGTTGCTTGTGCACAGGCCATATGTACAGAATTTGACAGCCTTACTATGGTCATAACGCGTAGATTAACGCGCAGACCAACGTGCTATTTGTGCGCATTTCATGACAGGACTTCTAGTTTTACCTGTACACTATATTCTACATAAATAATATATACATAAACCATTATAAAACAAAGATGATGCCAACAAAATGAAGTGAAGAACTGTATGTGTGTTAAAAGAAATATAACAGTATAATGACGGTCCTTGAAGTGCGTAATGGCATCGCGTTAAGTATTTTTAAAAAGTCAAGTTTAGTTTATTTTCCTTTCTCATGAAATTTTTCGGGATTTATTTCCCTTTGGTTTAGTGTGGTGTGAATTGGGTTGAACAAGGTGTTGTGGGTGTCACAAAATGCTTCGGTAAAGCGTTCTGGTTTGGCACACATACAATGTTTCTCGAACCTATTCATAACTTTGTACATATTAATTATCTGTTCATATATTCTGACATGAACGAAAAAGTAATTACAAGTGTTTCTTTGGAGAAGAATTTTTTTTTTATATTTTAGGGGTGTACATCTGTCTTGTTTCCAACACAAACTGTTGTTTGTGTTTTCTAGGAACTGCACTGTATTATAAGAATCAAGCATAGCCCAATGTTAAGCCTTTGAACCCGGGACGCCTCTTTTCTTGTCCAGGACCATGGTACGTCATAGTTTCATTAAGTAGGATGGCTGCTAACTTAAAGCGTGAAGTTGACCAATCAATATTTGGGGTAGACCAATTAATATTAGCCCTAAGGCTGCACGTTGAAAATATTAATTGGTCTGCCCCAAATAATAAATATAGACTCTTCCAATGGCTTCCATTGTACTGACATGGGAAAATCCGCCATTATCCAAAGGGTTAACACGGACCAGAAAAACCTTTGAAAGAAATTTACTGTGCAGCATGTTGGTCGAAACTGAACAATGGAAGCAATAGGAGGAGGGGTGAAGTTGGGTGGTCTCACTTCGTTTGGCTCAAGATAGGATGACATTTAAAAGTGTATCAAAGAGACTATTGTTCGTTTCACGTGTCTCCTGTGGTGCGAATGAGTGGCTAGCTCGCGAGCCAAGCATCACTCTGAAACTAATGCATCCAAACTCGCTGTCACACTAAGTGAAGTTCCCAGGAATTACTGTCAGTACATAAACTGAAAATGTGTTGGCCCCATTCCAAATATCTTTCGTGTGAAAATGTACATAAAAGAGAAGTAGGGAAATATTTGGACCCTGCGAAGCTTCCGAATTCGATTCGATTCGAAATCGTCCAGATGATTCGATTCGATTCGAAATCGTCCCGATGATTCGATTCGATTCGAGTCGCGCTGATTTGGCAATTTTCGAATCGCCGATATGTTCTCAAAATCCTAACAAGCATCTCTTTCTATGAACTCTACTTCTATCACCAGGTCTCCTTAACAGGAGACCTGGTGATAGAAGAAGAGTTCGAGGAGCTCCCGCTTCTGAAACTACCTCCGAAATCCCGGTTGTTTTTAATGATGCGTCCATATAGCCAAGCCGCCGTTGCATTAAATACTGGAGAGGAGACTGACAATATTTGCGGTTGTGGAGGTGCAATATCTACACCTTGAAGAATGGTGATATTCGATTCGAGATTCGGTTCGGTTCGAAATCATCTGCCGCATTCGATTCGAGATTCGATTCGATCCGAAAAGTGAGATTCGTAGGAACCTAGAAAATACAGTAGTTGTATTTCGCTCCGTCTGCGGAATACAACAACATTCTCCTGATCCTCGTTTCGTGTAGATGAACGAAGCGCCCGATGCTGCAATTAAATTTATGATATTATCCTACACAAGTTTCTTCAATTTATCACCGTGCGTGCCCGTGGGCATTAAGGCTGATGCAAGTGGGAGTATGCATCCTCTCCCTGAAATTTTGGTCCTGTTTAAAAGAAATTTTGTCCCGCCTCTGAAACAGATGTCGGAGGCGGTTTTTGTGCGGTTGTGTGTTCAACCAATTTCCTAACATTTTGTTCAAAGCGACTTGCGTTAGACATTTTGTTATTAGTGTCAGACTAACAGAATTCTAAAACATTTTTTTTCATTTTTTCCTGACGAAGCGCAGGTTTAATATTGCATTCATTAGAACGAGTTCTAAAACTCCTTCTTATGAGGGGCATTTTGCATATATATAGATTTTGATACTGTTCTCGCCACTTTGAGTTAAATCTCATCAAAATTATTGTGTGACGCTAACCATGCCTATCAAGGGGCAAGCCAGAAAATAAGCAGACTGTCATCTGCAAAATGAGGTCCCCAGAGAGTGAATTTAATGATGCTACCCTGCACAGCAGTGTAGCATCACTAAATTTACCCTCTGAGAACCTCAATCTGAATCAGGGTCTCAAAACTAAACAAAAAGGGGTACCTAGAGGATCAATTGGTCCACTGTATGGGATTGCATCATCAAATTCACCCTCTGGGGACTTCATTCTGAAAATGTCAGACTGCTTATTTTCAGGCCTGCCAAGGGGAAACATCTGGTCTGATTATATTGCCATCTGAGAAAAATCTTGATCAAAATTACATTTTCACTAGAAATTCAAATTTTTGCTACACTCGGCGCCCCAAAAATAAAAACTTTGCAGAATTTTACAAGTCTTCTTGAAAAAGAATTATATATTCATTTCAATTTCTCCGTTTCCAAGCGTGTTTCCATATATTTGACAAGCACACAGTTGAATGAAACCTGAAAAATATTGCAAGGGGAATGGAAATATGTGTGAACACATTCCAAGCTAAAACGCCAAAAAAGTTTAGCTGAACTGGGTTCGCTTCCGATCGCTGAACTTCAAAGGTGTTGATTCCCCACAGTGCGATATTACACACAAGCAGGAATGTTACAAACTCTCGTCCGGGTTTATATCTCTCGTGGTCACGTTTCCATGCTGATCGACGTAATGCATTCAAGATGAACACGGACTGGATGGTACTCTGGAACATTGCCAGAACGCTCGATACCACTATTAGAACACTGTTCTGTTCATTTTCCGACAGACTCGCGGATATTATGCTGAACAGACCGAATGTGTATACTCCTGTCAGAGAGAGGACCAGCAAAGATTGTTCAAGGTCAATTTCACTTGCAAGGTCAAACCTCAAACCCTGCATCCGATGAAATGCCAGAATGACTGCCAATGATGCAACAATGTGTATTACAATCACCGATAGGTGTTCTATTTGTATTGCGATTTCATTGTATTTCGAAATCCTCACAAGCACAAAGAATGTGATCATTGTTATAACAGCTGCTACCAGCACGAATATTCCAAGAAAGAGTCCGCGACTTGAATTTGAACAATCCACATTGAGTCTCATAGACTTCCCTTTCGCTTCTGTTATTGCGTCCTCGTGGCTAGCAGAATCTCGCACATTCCCGACATTCCTCCACATAACAAACAATACACCTGAAAGAAAAGAAGGATAGGTTGACAAAATAGCGCTTATAAACAATTAACTTTTAGAAGCCGGGAGTCGAGTTTTCTTGCCTGTGATGTAGTACGGCAGGTAATCTGGCTGTGACGCTTCGGCTATCTTTGGGCTGGGGGAGAATTAAACACTGAGCAGGTGCTTCTAGTCAAGTGTCGTCTGTCTGAAAAGGCAGACGACACTTGACTAGACGCACCTGCTTTACTGTAAATTTTTCGCTGTATGTCATGTTCAATAAATTCATTCTGATTCCCCGGCTTCTAACAGTTAACCCGGATTGAAGAATGTTCGTATTTGGACGGTAAGTGCTTTGATGAAAACAAAACGATGTCCTATCTGATGGAGGATTAGAAATAAGACAGTTTGCTACACAAAAATAATTATATCAAAATGAAATCGTCATATGAAAACGCTTATGATGGTGTTTCTGTAGACCAATACAAACATATATAAATTAGAATATTATTCTCTTGGAGTAGGAGCGTAGAGTGGATTATCAATAAAACTCTCCAAAAAGACGTTTCCCCTCATATATTGGCTCTCTGTTTCCATAGAAGCGTGTACGGAATAGAAGTCAATGTTTCAGCTGATGGGCTGTGGGTTTTACGCAAAAAGTGATCTCTCGTATGAAGTGGTAACACTACTCAACGATATGAAAGTGTACTAGTTTTCAGGATGGCGTTGCGAATCTCACATAAAAATGAATTTAGGCGAGGACGAGCCCCCGTGAGTATTCGCCTGCCTCGTATGCAAAAGAATGAGTAATTTCGTTTTGGACAATACAAAGATGTTGGTTTGTTTATTGGGGATTCACAACACTTTAAAGAGCAGTGTTGGGGTGGAATGATGACATATTAATGTAATTAGTACCACCTATACAAACCAACATAATGAAAGAACAGTACAGTCGCCGTGGACTGATCGTAATCCATGCGTGAGCACTGATGTCCACTCATTCGTTTACCAGGCAACAAAAATCATCATCAGTAAATTTTCAATTAATGAAGCGGCGGGTTGTACCCGGTGCTTCATTAATTAATTTTTTTTGATTATTCCTATAATTAATGTTTGGAATCTAATATTATTGCATCCTTGGAAATATTGTCCACCCGTGGATAGTGACCAGTCCACCACGGCCGCACTGTAATCTGTGGCATTAAACTTAGGTTTAATAATGCCGTATTGTCAGGCTGACTTTAGCTTTCGTAACCGTACTTGTGTAATTATCAAGGAGTCGCGACGGCTGATCGTTAAAGCTTTGGACTTCAGACCGAAAGGTCGTAGGTTCGATGCTAACTCGCGTGATCTGCTTTGTGTCCTTGCCCAAGATACGAACTCCCAATTGTTCAAATGGGAGCATGGTATTGCAGTGTGCTGGTGTGTACTGTGCGTGAATTGTCAGGTGCCTTCAACGAATGCTAACCCTGCTTCCGTGGGTTTAGTTTAGTAAGTTTGAGGGTCCAGCGGTTATTTGCCGCTACTTGGTGGTTCTCTCCTGGTCCCCCGGCTTTCTTAAACGATAAACCTATCCGACACGATGTGACACTGGTTGTCGAAAGTGTCGTTAAACTCCAATAAATAAATAACAATATAATAATTTTGGTGAATTCATTACCTGCGCAAATTAGGCTGTACTCTATGCTACATGGATACAGGTAAGGTCCAGACTCTTCTATCACACCTTTCATAAGCCCATCCGAATTGCAAAACTGGTTCCCTCCACCCACAGCTTTTGTTGCTCCGCTCATAGCTTTTGTTGCACTGGGCAAAATTTCTGTCTTGTTGTCTGTATTTGCAAAGAAAAAGAGAAAAACAATAACAAAAAGGCATTCACTATTTCAGTAGCACAAGCCGCAGATCATAGAGTATTTATTCCATAATGATTTCCTTTTTAATCACAGTTTCTGATATCTCGTTGGAATGGACTCCAGTTTATAAGCTTCTTCACTGAGCTCTAGAAACTGTGTTTTGTTGACAATGCCTATTACGTCAATTACGCTAGAGGACTGCATAGAAATAGCAATATCAAGTGCACTCGAAAATCAATTGTTTTAAGCTCAACTGAAAAGAAAAGACAGTGGACATTGCCATTATTTTTAATCCAGCGTATCGACTATGACAATAGCGCTCTGTATGGGTATGCGCAAAATAAAATAGTTCCATGTTTAAATGACGAGTTGGAAACCTTTTAGATTGGATATTATAAGATAAATTGTTCATGACCACTTAAGGGAAGGGGGTTCCGAGATGGTGTAGCGAAGTCTCGACCCCGTCTCGAACCCATTTATCGTCTGATCGAGGCATCAAGAACTGGGAACCAGCAGTTGGTTCCAAACAACTGTCGTCTGCCTACTCAAGAAAATGACATTTCTCTGGAAACTACTTCTTAGGTTACGAGATCTTCTGGCCTGGAAATAATCTGCGAACAATCGTTCGGGTTACGTTGGGTGTTACATCAATTGTAAACACGCGAATGAACTACAGGTTACGACAAAAAAATACATCATAAATCGAATTCCAAAGATGATATGCCTGACAAGCTTTCAGGACTCACACCACTAAAATGTTGCGCATGCATCCAAATGTTATCGAGTGGCATGCCGTTTACATCTTAACAGAAACTCTGCCAAAATAATAGCACCAACTAAGGCGCGATCTCACCGAAGCGAGATCGCGCGTTAGTTGTTGTTATTTATTCAGGTGAAAATGTTGCTGTAATCTAAACATGCCTGGCGTTGTATTACCATAGAAGGCGGAAAAGCATCCCACTCCTTTTATTTCCAATAGGTTACCACCATGTTATACGGCGAATAACGATACCTGCGAATGCTTTACGATGTAAGCTAAAGATTACTAGGCCTGCATCTTCCGTGTTAGAACACCTGTAATGAGGAGATTTAGGCGAATTAAGACTCCAGATACGCGACACGCTGTTTGTAATTTGAGCTCGTTCAAAGAAGGCGGGGATTTTAAAATATTCACTGACAAATGCTTATTAGATTTCTTTTAAGCGTTATTTGAGTAAAAATACATGGTCAATTCGTATTGTCACTTCTCAAACTTTTTCACATAAATATTTTGGAAACTATGAATGGAATTATTTGTACACGGAGAAGCAATAGTGCCTGAACATCTTTTAGGGGATATCACTTTGGAAAAATCGATAGACTAGAATTTTTCAATAGTGCATTGCATGTGCACTTTATATAAATCCCCTGCAAGTTTTGAGAAAACTTGTTAAAAATTGTAAAAAGGATAAACCGACATCTGAGTTTTATGGTCATATGGGCGGGTGAATGATTCGTCTTTTCATGCATTCCCCAATGTCGGATATCAAAAAGAGAACTCTGGTCCTATCAGGATGAAATGGCCACAATATAAACAGCTGTGTCGGAATTATAAGCTTTGAAGTCATACCTGATGATCTATTTAGAGTGTAAGTCACATGTGAAACTCCCTCGTGCGTGGTCAGCCTCTCAATCTCACGGATAGTTTCCAACACGATGTTTTCAAGCCATACACACAGGTTTGTTGCCACCATATGCATTATTCCAAATCTGGCTATAATTTTGTATCGGTGGATACACATCTACAAAACAAGAACACATGAAAGAATCATGAAATATTTAGAACCGCACAGAAACGCCTTCTCTTTTTCATTTTCCGAATATACTGACCTTTGATGAAAGAGTGGTCCTGTGTTGTCAGCAAAGTTCACCATAATAAGGACATAATAATAAAAGAAATAAACAGATTTTTTCTTACTGTCCTCTGGACTGAGTTAAACTTGAAGGTATTTCACTTACAAAATATACTTACGGTTCTGTGATCATACAGTACGGCCGCCGTGGACAGGACACTTCCACGGTGGGCAAGAGGTAAAACCCGGTGCTTCATTAATTAAAATTGTGCCGATGATTTTTATTACCTGGTAAACGCATGCGTGAACATCACTGCCCACGCGATGATTATGACCAGTCCACGGCGACAGTGCTGTATATGTGAGTAGTATAGCTCGCACGTTTCACCCCCATTCTGGGGGATCTCATCGGGGGATCTCATGTGACGTCATAGTCACGTGACCTAGTGGCGCCATGTTGTGTTGTCATGGTAACCCGCGTGAGCGGCCATGTTGTGACGTCATCTCCATAGTGATACGTGGTGTGAGTGCGCATGCGCAGCGCGTGTTGTTAGGGTGATACGAGCTTCCGTCATCCATTTTGTATACTGGAGGCCGCCATCTTGGTTTCTATGGTAGCACGTGATTGCTATGTTAGCAATGGCTTCTAACAAGACAGGGGTATGTTCGGGGGGGTGTTCCTTTGTATAAGAGTAAATCTGATTACCACAAACAACCCGACAATCCCTCCAAATCACCAAAATCCACCCAAAATCACCGAAATTGACTTTATTTCCCCAATTTATCGTCTTAGCACGTAGTGTTATAGTACTAAGGGGTACAAGGGGGTGTGTTCCTTTGTAGAAGAGTAATGTTCTGGCTTTGAATTCGCCCAGATTCCCTTTTTGGATCCCTATCCCATGACGTTGTTCCCATTAAAAGACACGTTCCTTTGGTCATTACCCAGAATTCTCTGCTTCTATCTATATATGCAATACTTTTCGTCTATCTGGCCCGGTTTCTTTGTTCTAGAGTATACTCCAATAGCGTAGAAGAGCCTATTAACTGGAACAGCTTTGCTTATTATTACTATATTTAGCTATTCCAGTCTATTCTTGTTAGTTCTGACCCTATTCCAAGTACTCTTGTTGTTTCATTTATCTAGATCATTTATATAAATTATAACTAACCAATCAGATTGCTTGATTTCCCATAACCTGTATGCAGAGTTATTTCCCTTCTGTATTAGCGACAGAAGCATGCTTAAGAACAAGCTAACTTCCACATTCATTTCCTCATATTCCAGTTATGTCAGCTGCAACAATCCCTACTGTCCTGATTGCACTTCGTAAACTTCGTAAATTGTCAAAGTCGTGGTCCGCGTCTAAATCTGGAATCCTCGTCTTGTGCAACCTGTCGCGCTTCCTCCTTACAGTGGTGCTATGTAAAATACTATATGGATATAAGTATGAACTTGCAAATAAAAGTCTACACAAATAAATCAATAACATTCGTCATCCTACGATGATGATGCAGCTAACGTAGACACCACACCCAAACATCATGACCAACCTCCTTGTCGCAGTCTAAACGATACGAACTTCACGATGGGACTTGTTGCCGCCCTCATGTGTTATGATAAGTAGTGGAGGGAGTCCTATAGGCAGGTTGCTTCTTGCCTACCTTGAATCACCGTCTTTCCGCTGGCGAAAATGAAACACTAATACTCTAATATCAGAAAAGTAATGATTCGATCGTCATTCTCCATCATGTGTCACATAATTGGCTCTCTGTTCATTCTTTCAGTCACAGTCTGTTTGCAATCACCCCATCTTCTTCCAGGGGGTGGCAGGTAGACAGCCAATCTGGCTATGCCACTTCCTACGGTATACTTCACATCACATTTGTGCAATATGTTTATTTGTAACCATTTTACATGTATGTGTACCGTGAATAAAGAATCTGAATCTGAATCTGAATCTGTACAACAAAAGCCAATATCATTCCCAAAGTCAATATCATTCCCAAAGCCAATAAGCTATCGAGCAGTTATTGATAAGTCATTGCTCGAACGACTCGAAGCTCATCGAGCAAATGAGCCTTAGAGCAATTGCTCGATCGAGTGACTCGGCATATTGCTCGAATGACTCGAAGTCCGTCGAGCAAATGAGCTATCGAGTAATTGCTCGTTCGGGTGACTCCTCGAACGACTCTTCGACTCATTTCAGTATTTGAGGATACCTATGGCCCGGCAATGCCGGCATTGTATTATTTGAGGATACCTATCGAGGATACCTTTTATAGGATACTTATCTAAGGATACTATTACCTATATCACAAGGCATACCTATCCCAAATATCCCTTATAAGCTAAAGAGCAAGAGAGTAATTGCTCGATCGAGTGACTCGACATGCTGCTCGATCGACTCGAAGCTCATCGAGCAAATGAGCCTAAGAGCAATTGCTCAATGAGCAATTGCTCGAACGACTCGAAGCTCATCGAGCAAATGAGCTATCGAGTCGATCGAGTAATTGCTCCATGAGCAATTGCTCGATCGACTCGAAGCTCATCGAGCAAATGAGCCTAAGAGCAATTGCTCCATGAGCAATTGCTCGAACGACTCGAAGCTCATCGAGCAAATGAGCTATCGAGTAATTGCTCGTTCGAGTGACTCCTCGAACGACTCTTAGACTCATTTCAGAAAAAAGGGGTGCTGAAGGCCATATGTTTTCCAAAAAGGGGTGCCGAAATTGGGGTGCCTTCTGGAGAATCCCTTTTTTGTCAAATGAGCTATCGAGTAATTCCTCGATCGAGTGACTCGACATGCTGCTCGAACGACTCGAATTCCATCGAGCAAATGAGCTAACGAGCAATTGCTCGTTCGAGTGACTCCTCGAACGACTCTTAGACTCATTTCAGAAAAAGGGATTCCATAGCCATAGCCGTTTTCGAAAAAGGGATTCTTAAAAAGGGATTCTGTAAAATGGGATTCCTATTCGAGTCCGTAAAATTTGGATTCCGTGTTTTAACGTCGACACTCGAGGGTATGGAAAGGGATTGATAACAACCAATTCAACAATGACTACAAGACTCTGAACAGATACGACCAGTCACTACAAAACAACGAAGTAAACATAACAAAGTGAAAGAATGTCAAACTAGTCGGATTGATCGAACTAGTTGGACAGACTGAACACATCTGAATTATGAACAGATACAAGACACCTGTTCGAATGAAGTCGTAGTGAACAAAGATCCAATACAATCAAGATGGATGGGAACAGAACAAAGTGAACAAAGATCCAATGAAGTTATCGAAGTGAATTGACCATAACAAATTGAACTATAACCCTTAAATATAACCCAATGTTAACCCCCTTAAATTGAACAAACCTGAATGAACCGTTGGAACTGAATGAATGAACTTTATGTAATTAAAACCCCTTTGAAGTCCAGAAAGTTTTTAACTATAACCTAAATGAAGGTATTAACACCCTTGAACTGAATGAAGTATAACCCCTAACTATATCCCAATGTTAACACCTTTGAACTGAACAAAGTTTAACTTAATAAATTTTAAACTTAATGAAAATATAACGAAGGTGATCTGAATTTTTTACTCGAGAATACAACCCATTAAACTGAATTCTTCCAATAGGGAAGGGGAATACCCTCGAGTGTCGACGTTAAAACACGGAATCCAAATTTTACGGACTCGAATAGGAATCCCATTTTACAGAATCCCTTTTTAAGATCCCTTTTTCGAAAACGGCTATGGCTATGGAATCCCTTTTTCTGAAATGAGTCTAAGAGTCGTTCGAGGAGTCACTCGAACGAGCAATTGCTCGTTAGCTCATTTGCTCGATGGGATTCGAGTCGTTCGAGCAGCATGTAGAGTCACTCGATCGAGGCATTACTCGATAGCTCATTTGACAAAAAAGGGATTCTCCAGAAGGCACCCCAATTTCGGCACCCCTTTTTGGAAAACATATGGCCTTCGGCACCCCTTTTTTCTGAAATGAGTCTAAGAGTCGTTCGAGGAGTCACTCGAACGAGCAATTACTCGATAGCTCATTTGCTCGATGAGCTTCGAGTCGTTCCAGCAATTGCTCATGGAGCAATTGCTCTTAGGCTCATTTGCTCGAGGAGCTTCGAGTCGATCGAGCAATTGCTCATGGAGCAATTACTCGATCGACTCGATAGCTCATTTGCTCGATGAGCTTCGAGTCGTTCGAGCAATTGCTAATGGAGCAATTGCTCTTAGGCTCATTTGCTCGATGAGCTTCGAGTCGATCGAGCAGCATGTCGAGTCACTCGATCGAGCAATTACTCTCTTGCTCTTTAGCTTATAAGGGATATTTGGGATAGGTATGCCTTGTGATATAGGTAATAGTATCCTCAGATAAGTATCCTATAAAAGGTATCCTCGATAGGTATCCTCAAATAATACAATGCCGGCATTGCCGGGCCATAGGTATCCTCAAATACTGAAATGAGTCGAAGAGTCGTTCGAGGAGTCACTCGAACGAGCAATTACTCGATAGCTCATTTGCTCGACGGACTTCGAGTCATTCGAGCAATATGCCGAGTCACTCGATCGAGCAATTGCTCTAAGGCTCATTTGCTCGATGAGCTTCGAGTCGTTCGAGCAATGACTTATCAGTAACTGCTCGATAGCTTATTGGCTTTGGGAATGATATTGACTTTGGGAATGATATTGGCTTTTGTTGTACAGAAGGGAGATAACTCTGCATACAGGTTAAGGGAAATCAAGCAATCTGATTGGTTAGTTATAATTTACATAAATGATCTAGATAAATGAAACAACAAGAGTATTTGGAATAGGGTGAGAACTAACAAGAATAGACTGGAATAGCTAAATATAGTAATAATAAGCAAAGCTGTTCCAGTTAATAGGCTCTTCTACGCTATTGGAGTATACTCTAGAACAAAGAAACCGGGCCAGATAGACGAAAAGTATTGCATATATAGACAGAAGCAGAGAATTCTGGGTAATGACCAAAGGAACGTGTCTTTTAATGGGAACAACATCATAGGATAGGGATCCTAAAAGGGAATCTGGGCGAATTCAAAGCCAGAACATTACTCTTCTACAACGGAACACACCCCCTTGTACCCCTTAGTACTATAGCACTACGTGCTAAGCCGATAAATTGGGGAAATAAAGTCAATTTCGGTGATTTTGGGTGGATTTTGGTGATTTGGAGGGATTGTCGGGTTGTCTGTGGTAATCAGATTTACTCTTATACAAAGGAACACACACCCGAACATACCCCTGTCTTGTTAGAAGCCATTGGTAACATAGCAATCACGTGCTACCATAGAAACCAAGATGGCGGCCTCCAGTATACAAAATGGACGACGGAAGCTCGTATCACCCTAACAACACGCGCTGCGCATGCGCACTCACACCACGTATCACTATGGAGATGACGTCACAACATGGCCGCTCACGCGGGTTACCATGACAACACAACATGGCGCCACTAGGTCACGTGACTATGACGTCACATGAGATCCCTCGATGAGATCCCCCAGAATGGGGGTGAAACGTGCGAGCTATACTACTTATGTGTTATATTTCTGAACCAAATAAGACATTAAGACAGAACACACCGAGGGGTGGTGTACGGGGTACTGAAATCAACGACCCGAGGTGGATTTGTTCCTGCATTTCACGAACGGAATAGCGCACATGAAATACAGGAAAAGCCCAATATGGGTCGTTGATCTCTTCCCAGTACCCCGTACTCAACATGTGTTGTGTTCTCTATTTATGCCACGATTAAACTTGAATTAAGTAAATAAAGCTGATATTTGGAAAGAAAAATATCATCTTCCGCGGTCTGTTTACTTTCGTGCTTGACGCCGTTTTGTGTCAACGTGTAAAAGTTACAAAAGGAAACGTGACTGTTCGTGCAAGCTAATTACAGCCCAGTCGCCGTGGACTGATCGTCATCACGAGTGGGCAGTGATGTCCAGGCAGGTGTTTACCAGGCAATAAAAATCATCATCATCAAAGTTTTAATTAATGAAGCGCCGGGTTGTACCCGGTGCTTCATTAATTAAATTTTTGATGATTATTTCTATAATTAGTGTTTCGAATCTAATATAATTGCGTCCGTGGAAATATTGCCCACCGGTGAAAGTGACCGGTCCACGGTGGCCTCACCTTAGAAGCTACCAAGTAACCGCCCACATTGGCTCTTTGTTTAGCGAATGTATTTTTAGAGTAATTTTGCAGATTTTTATATTTCACAGTAAAAAAATTAGCAAATCTTTCCTCTTACACTTTTATATTAATGGTAAAGATAATGTCTGCATTTTGTCACAATGCGCACACTGTTGATATAATGAACAGAAAAAAAGTTACAGAACATCAAAAGATGGTAAAAGCCCCGTTGTCTTACATTAAAATTCGTTAAAAGAGAGAATAATAGTCAAACGTGCAAACTGATTGGGAACATATTGGGAAAAGCCAGATTCTGTATTTTTATTCTAGTCGACAGGAAAAGTTTTGTGAAATGATGCGCACACCGATGACACAACTTCGCAAGCATTTCGAAATGCCTTTTTTTAAATGAATTGCCCGTACACTTTCTGCTAAATTTAATGACAATTTAGGAAAATTGAGGGGATCTAACTTTTCTGTAAATCTCTTCCAATGATGGAAATAGTCAGCCATGCTTTTTACTTCAGAAACTTACCCTAGGATCTCTCATCGAAATGACAACGAGCTCCTTCCAATGTGTGTAAGAAGCTGTGTTTTTGGGTCAAAGAGAAAATATAATCAATGTAAAAAGGCGATTTTTTTTGTAAATAGAGCTGGCGGGTTATGGTTGTTACATTACGTAAAGGGTTAACTGCGTATCGAAATATGTTTGCAAAAGTAATAATGAATACATTTGGGTGGTTCTCTTCAGGTTGATAAATTCTCTACTTATTCCAAGCTGCGGGCGACGATATATTTTTAACCCCTCCTCACCACTCCCCCCCCCCCCCCCCGAAAAAAAAACTTTTTCAGTCACACCTTAATGTAACAAGCGCACCCAGTTTGTTAAAATGAGGCCATAAGCAGGTTTGGAGTGGAAAAGTGGAGAAAAACTGAAAAAAACATCTGCATTACTATTCGTGTTGGGTAAAGGTTTTTTAAAAAATGTCCAAATACGCTGTTGTGAATGCTTCTGCGTTTTTTAAACAAACTATGCACTGTATTAGGAGCTTCACAGCAGGAGACGTAGAAACTGAGGGCACTAGTGGAACGTGCCCCTCTTCCCAATATTTCCCAGAAAATAGTTACGAGAGAGAGAGACCGAGAGAGAGACAGAGAGAGAGAGAGACCGAGAGAGAGACACACACAGAGAGAGAGAGAGACAGACAGACAGACAGACAGACAGACAGACAGACAGACAGACAGACAGACAGACAGACAGACAGACAGACAGACAGACAGACAGACAGACAGACAGTGCCGTTTTAAATATGAAGGTAAAAATCTGCATTTTGTCTTTGAGTAGAGGTGCGTTAGGCCTAAACATAGCAGTGTGTGTTGCCTTCCTACCATACCACCAAGGTACATGGACTATCAGTATATCAGTGTGTGAGTGTCCGCCCATGAACTTGCAATCCACCCCCCCACCCACCCCACATAATACTTCCTACGCCCGTACTCACAACAAATCTCGGTGCTACATTACCTTTGAGTTCAGAAATACAAAGTACAGCTGAATGAAGGTGAATGAGAGATGAAGTAATGGGTGAATTCCATGTAGAATATTACTGCAGTTTGTCTTTTCTTGGTCCATGTCCTCAAAAAATTCCCCAAAATGCAAGCCACTCTTGATCATACTGCCAATGCCAAATCCTGAAAAAAGATAATGTCTTGTGCAATAACGAAGAGACTTAGAAATAAAGGCCCTATATCGTAACCTGTTGGAGGAGTCGCCAAATAGCAAGCTCGCAACACATAAGAAAAGGGTATTGTGGTGCTTCTTCGCCCTCTATATTTTTTACTATTCCAGTCATGCTTTTTTAACGTCTTAACCCTTTACCCAACGTAACGGCCAAAACCGGCCAGCGCTATTCTCAAAAATCGCCAATCAATTTTCAAAATATTTTCAGTTTTTGTCTCAAAAACATAGGTTATGACCCCTCGTTGGAACGAGCTCGTCGAGCTCGTTCCAACGAGGGGTCATAACCTATGTTTTTGAGACAAAAAATGAAAAATTTAGTTATTCAAGAATTTTTTTTCAAGTGTCGTCTGCTTTTCA
Source organism: Pictodentalium vernedei (assembly GCA_031216915.1). Classification (NCBI taxonomy): domain Eukaryota; kingdom Metazoa; phylum Mollusca; class Scaphopoda; order Dentaliida; family Dentaliidae; genus Pictodentalium; species Pictodentalium vernedei. The sequence goes on from CM062297.1 coordinate 315,847,754, forward strand.
TGTTAGGTAAAGGGTTAATGAGATTCCCGCCTATATAAATATCAACAACTAACGTGCGATCTCGCCGAAGCGAGATCGCACGTTAGTTGTTGCTATTTATTTTGAAGTAATTCTTCTGAGCTGGTAATTTAATAAACTTATATTGTATTACTTTGTCGTAACCTGTCGCAACCTATCGTAACCTATAGTTCGTTCTCGTATTTTACAATTGACGTAACTCACGCGTAACCTAACGGTCGTTCGCGTGTTATACTAAGGCCTAAGCAAACGTACTGTACTACAATATCAAAGTGTTTCAATTTAAAGAGCCACACTGTGTGATTATTTTTTATCTGCAGGCGCGTAGCCAAGAATTTTGTTGGTGCGCAAAGTGGTAATCGATGATCATCGGGGCCGGTTTTATCCGGTGGATAAAATTTTGAAAAGTGAAGACCATATAGCTCTGTGGAAGTATCTAGGAAAATATTATGTGAAATTTAGGATCTAAAATATAAGCACTTTTGCACTATTGCATGTGAATAATTACAGAATATATCAGTAAAAATTAATAAGCATATTATATTTTCCGGATATATATATTATGCCTATATAAGCAGTTGTATTACGACGTGACTCGCGTAGAAATTAAGCAGCGATAAGCTTGGTGTAACATATAAGGCCTGTGACGTCAGGACCATGCAACTAGTTTCTGTGAAACGTCTAGGCACTTTGATACTCTTTTATAACCGAGGATATAAAAAGTATGAAAGTTGTGACCAGGCGTGTCCAGAAACTACATGCAAACGAGAACATCTATGTTTTAAAACAACTTACCGCGGTACATCGTAATCTCTGTGGCTAAGCCACAGCGAGTACGATGTATCGGGGTAAGTGAGGTCGCCCCATTTCATCACAATTTTCAAATCACAAATGGGAGAAAGTCCCTTAAGTGGAACTCCAATTTTGTGGCGAGGTGTGTTCGCGTCCGTCGCACCTCCCCTGCTAAAGCGCTTGATCCAAACGCGTGCTTTTATCTCTTAGAGACGTTTATAAGCTTACACATTTACACACTAAATGTGATGTAAACTTTCCAAGCATTGTGATAGAGTTACAAATATCAAATATATCACAATTTTCAGCTCGCTGACACCTTTAATGTGAGCCATGCTGTACAACAAAGACAAATTCTAATCGCAATGACACCGATGTACCAATTGAAATATAACATTACTGAATATAATTTTGACGCAATGAATGAGGTTACCCATTACGCAGTTGCCCCTGGTGGAAATCGAACCGTGGACCTTTCTTTTTGAAGTGCAATATCTTAACTACTGACCCACCACGCTCCCAGGAAGTAGTGAATAAAGTAATTGAAAGAATGCACCACACCAAAATTGGGATACGGCTTCAGTCCAAGTAGAAGATTGAATGAGTAGTTAGCTCATGAAACTGGCTAACATTTATCATTAAATATACTAGCTATGTCATCTATAAATATGAATTAGAGCTGTAAAAGCCGGCTAAGTTTGTTCGAGTGAGAGGATTTTTTTAAATGTCTTTGTATTCGTTATTTTAACCCTCTCAACCATAACGCCCTGGTGGTATCGTCTTATACACTACTGTATGTAGTGAAATGGACGAGTCTGTCTTGTATTTGGTGGGAGGTTCAGTAATAATTTAACCCTTTACCTAACGAATCGCCCGCGTAATATGCAAATTGAGCAGTTGAAAAAATTAAATTTTTCAAAATGTTTCAACAAAACCATATCATGTGACCCCTCATTGGAACGAGCTCATTGAGCTCGTTCCAATGAGGGCTCACATGATATGGTTTGGTTGAAATTTTTTGAAAAATTAAAACAAATTATATTTAAAATAATAGATTTTGACATCGTCTGCGTTGGGTAAAGGATTAATCCTACAGCCAACAGGGCTGTATGATTATTTTAACACTGATCGTCCCGTACAGTTAGGCATTTATTGGGTCGTCTAATGAGAGGACTGGGCCAAAAAAGATAACGGGAAATGCACTAAGGTGGGCCCCAACCCGGAGAAAATATTAATTATTCGAACTGAAAGAACGCTGCTCCATTGCGTCTGAGCGATGAATGAGTTTTGTGACATGCAGTTACATACCTACGGCACCAAGACGAAGATAAAAACTTCCGGTGTGATAGTTTGCTGATGGATGGTAATACGAGACCTTTGTTTTCCTTGGCTTATCGGTTAGTGGAGATTGCGCACTCTCCAGTCGTTTCTGGCGTCTGACAAATATGTTTGTATTCCAAGATCCGCTGTGAAGCAAATACGCATAAGCATATACGAGGAAGATTATACTCGTTGTGTACAAGTATACATAGAAGCCCTACAATATAAGAACAAAAAGTGTTACACCATCTATACATGTACATTACGTTAAATTACTGGACACGTATTGGTGATATTCAGTATTTTATGTTGACTTTTTATCTGCAGGGCTTTGATTGAGGGAACAGCACACTTGGCAGGTCTCTACTAATGGGCTGACATTTCCCCCCCTCCCCCCCCCCCCCCCCCCCCCCCCGGGAGATTATACCTGGAAACAGTTCAGGAACGTTTTTGTCCCTTTGCAGAATTAGATAATATAAGAATAACATCAGTTTGAAGTGCGTTACGATTTATTAACGGCCCCAAAAGGAAGGAATAACAGCTCGAGTGTTTATTACCGTCCCGAGACAAGGTCGATAGCGGCTAATAAGCCAGAGGTCTGTTATTCAATCCTCCAGTGGCGTTAATAAACCTGGATGCCCAAGAAAATCGTGAAGCAGGCGGGAGTGGGACGTTAATGAATGTTGTTTTCATTAACGGCCCGCGGCCCGCTTCCGGTTGCATGTCATGAACTAAACTCCATTAATACACTAGAGAATGCCCGCTGAAGTGGTAATAATATAACTTGATAAATCCCAATTATAAGAGTTTATTGCAATAAAGTTGTTCTTTTTTAATTCTGATAAAAACATTTCATATGAAATAAGCGGAAGATGTATTAAATTTATTAGTACTTTTTCATCGAGAACTGTTCTAAAATAGCGTTATCTACTCAGGTATAGTGCTCCGGCTCGGCACTGTACTTAAAAACTAGGCAGCACTATGGAATAAATAATGAAATAAGTAATAAAACAATACTTTAATCCTTCTACTCTTTAGTATGCAATATGTTATATTCTATGGCTTGATAATTTAGTTTAGTCGAAGAACTCACTGTGGGTTTTATTTAGAGGTCCCTTCTTGGTTAGTTTCATATCGGCCGAGATATCAGCCCAAGGTAACTTAATATCAGTCTGAGACCGACGGCCAAAGGCTGATGTGAAACACCGAGGGATGATATCTCGGCCGGTATGACACTAACCAATTAATAACCTCTTTATTTATTAATTCTTTTGGCGCGGAATAATCTGAGAAACAGAATTCTTAATATTCATCAGGAATTTTACAAAAAGTATAAGTTGTTAGACTAAAGCGTTATTATTTTAAAAGATGTTCTAATGATCTCATTGACAGTTTTTCAAATGATTTTCTGTATATATTTAAATGGCACCTTTGTACTTTCAAGGGACGGTATCGTTGTTCATTGATAGGACATAAATGGTGCATGAAGCATAGGAATACGTATGTTTGTTCAACTCTTTACCCAACGAATCGGCCGCACCCCCCCCCCCCCCCCCCCGCGTAATATGCAACTTCAGCAGTTGAAAAAATATTATTTTTCCAAAAATTTCAACAAAACCATATCATGTGACCCCTCGTTGGAACGAGCTCGTTCCAACGAGGGGTCACATGATATGGTTTTGTTGAATTTTTTTGAAAAACTTGAAAAAATGATATTTAAAATAATAAATTTTGATATCGTCTGAGTTAGGTAAAAGGTTAAAAGCACATGGAAATGGACACACACAGTTGGCTAAAATGACTACTGCAGTACCTTTCCGCGGTCTGCCGTCTGTCGACTTTAGTCGCCTGTCGCGCCAAAAGAGTTAAACCAAACCAAATAATCACAAATAATCTATTACTGTTTTCTGACAGTGTTATTGTTTCTTGTTCTTTTCACCAAGTCCAAAGTTCCCTATTCTAGTTCTGCTACCCGACGTTCGGATAGCTGAACTGGAGCTTCCCCCACCTCGTCGATTCTCTGCTTCCGACTCTGAATCTTAAGGTTGCATTGAATTTTCTGTACAAATCTCTTCTTTCTTCCCTTCCGTCTCCCAGTCCTCATTCACTGTCGTCATTAATTCCCCGCCATTCAAAAACACCGCTATAACCCATTCCAGTATATTATACCGGTTTTCTCGATTGCGCTCGACAAGTAACGGTTTGGACGCAAACAAATTGCTTGCACTCAGTTACCACCCATCAAGAGGAACAGCTCTGGCCTGGTTCATATCTCGGCCGAGATCGGCGTCATATCAGCCGAGTTTGAAGTCATAAGACGAGCTTGACAATGGGAAATTCTGGGAAAGTAAATCATATAAAAAAATCCATCCACTGCAGAGATATGGAACCGGGCGGGCAGACGGACGGACGGACGGACGGACGGACGGACGGACGGACGGACGGACGGACGGACGGACGGACAGGAAGATGGACAAGCAGACGGGAGGATAGAGGCACGAAATCCAGTATACTTCAATAATCTCTTCGGAAGTGGGAGTTTAAAAAATATAAGGTGGTAGGCATGGGTAAGTTAAAAAAAATTAATTTAAAATCAACGATTAATAATTGAACAGACCCACAAAGCTGTCATCAGGGGTGGCGAAACCGGGTGGGGGGGCTGGGGGGGGGGGCTTTAGCCCCTCCACTTTTTCGCCGGGCCATGTTTTTCTGTATTCATATATTTTAACACAACCAATGACTGGTGAAACAGGGGGCGGATCCAGAGCCTCTCCCATATTCTCGACAGCTATGTTTCTCTCCTACTGGTTCAGTCAGTTTCGATGGATTTCGGATTATTTTTTGCAGTAAGTGGCAGCAAACGCTAAAATGTATACAGTCTGTTAAAAAATCGGTTAACTGAAGAAGATCGGAATCTTACAGACACACAAGTACCAAATCCACCCCAGACAAGATAATCCATAGACAGTATAATTGCTGTAAACGTCTGGTAAAGCATACAGGTGAGGTCTATTTATCGGCTTTGGTCGTTACGACCAAAGCTGATAAATGGACCTCACCTGTATGCTTTACCGACGTTTTTTAACGGCTCTCAAAGTGTGAAATCTTTCAAATACATCTCCTGAAAAATCTCAAAATATCCACTCAGATGGGGTTTTTGGGACCCTGGAATTTACATTTTTCATACCGACGACCATCCATCGCCCGATCCAGCCCTCCCCCCCCCCCCCCCACTCCCCATCCCACTTTGAAAATGGTTCCGCCTCCCCTGGTCATAATACAATATTCAGAGAAAATAAACTTTTCGAATTCAAATAACTGAAGGTGGAATATTCCGAATATGACCAAAATAACACACACACGATTTTGTACTTTACCTGAAAGAAATATGGATGTCCTACTGGTGAGAACAATTCGGATATCGGTATGACGGCTCCAAGAACTACAACGATGATTCCATACATTCCACTCAAGGTAACAAACAAACTATCCCTGAAAATAGAAACAAAACTCCGCTGCATTAACTTTTCAGAATATGTACAGTGGTACTTACTTAACAGGAGACCACTTAACTGAATAACCGAGTTAACTCTCAGACATCAAATCACCTATCGTACTTTTAGTAATGATTTGCCATTACCTATAGGTGGGTGTGCGGTGGCTCAGTGGTTACGGCACTGTACATCAAACTGAAAGGTTCACAGCTCGATCCTCACTGTGGGTAACTGCACCCGTGTCCTTGGGCAGGGCACTTAATCCCGTTTGTGCATGTGGGGGCACGATGGCGCTGTGTACAAAGACGGACTGTGCGTCGATGGTGCACTTGTCTTTAACCGATGCTAACTCGGCTTGAGCCCAGTTAGCACCTTGGGGAGTCTGGCAGTTGCTCGCCGCTGGTCGGTGGTCCTCTCCGACACGAGATGACCCCGGATGTCGAAAGTGTCGTTTAATGTTATCGGGTTCAAATGCATGATGGAAGAATAAAACTTCGAAGGTGGCGCCTGGGACACATTGAACAGTTGGCCATAGTCGTTACTCGCCAAAGTATCAAGACCTTCAAACACAAATAAGCAGAGTCCTGTTCATCACCTCTTGATGTCAGGGTATATAAGTACATCGGAAAGATTTTGAACACACATCAACATAGCATCGGAGAAATATGTTGTCGCCGATTCTCCATACCTGAGTTATATCGTCATGCAAATCCAATTTCGATAAATTTATTGCTCTTCAAATTATAAGATGAGCGATGCATGTCCATTTAACCCTTTGAACTCCAAAGGCCCTTTTTCCGGCCCAGTAACACGATACTTCATAATTTCATTAAGTAGGGTGACTTTTGAGTGAAGGTGTGGTGTAGACCAATCAATATTTTCAACGTGCAGTCCCAAGGCTGCACGTTGAAAATATTAATTGCTCTACCCCCAAATAAGAAAATGGATTCTTCCCGTTTCTGTCCTTGAACTGATATGGAAGATACCACAAGAGTTCAAAGGGAAAGAAGCAAGTAATTGTTGCGGAAACACATATGACATCAATAGACAATAAAGCCAAGTTTCCTTTTCTTACTTTTAATAAATGAAAACAACAGACAGCCCTCGGAGCTGTCTGTTGATTTCGTTTATTATAATTAAGAAAAGCAACTTGTCTCTTATAGCAAGCCAATTACAATCAACTAGTTCACTGATAATCAGCCATTTAGAATATCTATCGGTCACACACCTGCAAACACTAAGTGTCCACTTTGGCTCTTTGCTTAACGAGTGGGTTTTTACGGTAATTTGCAAGTTTTTTATTCTTTCCGGGAAAAGTTGTAGTACGTTTCACCTCCTATACTTTTACTTATATTAATGGAAAGGATAGTGTCTTTATTATCTGTCACGATGCACACACAGTTGATATAATTTATTTATTTATTTATTGGTGTTTAAGGTCACATACTTATGTACAATGGCGAATCGTGACTGACAGTTTTACGGGTGGAGGAAGCCGGAGTACCCGGAGAGAACCACCGAGCATCAACGAGCAACTTTCAGCTCCTCAACATTCTAACTCTGTTCAAGCACGGCTCAAGCAGGGTTACAGCGGCTGAAGACATGTGCACCATCGACGTGCAGTACGCCTTAGTACACGTCGTCATCGTGCCCCCATGTAGGCAGCCGGGATACAGTGTCTGGACCAAGGACACAACGCGGGTCGTCCCGGACGGGGATCGAACTCGGGACCTCTAGCATAGAAGTCCAAAGATCTACTTCTGAACCACCGCGCTCCCTGTAGATATAATGGACAGAAAGAAAAGTTATCGAATATTAAGAGATGGTGAAGATATTGTTTTCCTTATTTTTAACCCTTTACCAAAAGTAACGGCCAAAACCGGCCAGCGCTATTCTCAAAAATCGCCAATTAATTTTCATTATTTTTTCATTTTTTGTCTCAAAAACATAGGTTATGACGACGACGAGCTCGTTCCAACGAGGGGTCATAACCTATGTTTTTGAGACAAAAAATGAAAAAAATTAGTTATTCAAGAAATTTTTTTGCAAGTGCCGTCTGCTTTTCATGTTATGTAAAGGGTTAAATGGGTTTCAAGAGAGAATAATAGTCAAACGTTCAAACTGATTGCGAAAAAAATTGAAAAAAAACGCTTCTTTATTTCTATACTACTCTACAGGAAAATGTCCCCCGTTTGTGAAATGATGCGCACATCGATGATACAAATTAGCTAACATATCGAAATTTCAATTTTTATATGAAATTCCCATACCCATTATGATGATAATGGGAGCTAACTTTCCAGTAAATGCCTTCCAATGACGAAAATTGTCACAGACACGGATTATTCATTTAAAAACAAATAGAAAAACTAGAAATACCAACTCAAGCATAGACAGAGGAACGAACCAGAAAACACAACTTTTCTAATTTCTTTTGTCAAAGGGCAGGTATGGTAGAGTATTTGCCTTTGATTTTTATTTTATAATTTTTAATTTTCATAGTTGTAAAGCAAAGAATAAAAAAGTTTCGTATGTTTCTTGTACAGGATGTTCGTAACAATCAGTTGAAAACTTACAAAAGTGCAGACGAATAACCATCATGGTGAACATCTCCGTTACCTCTTTTCAGTATCGATGTAGGGGTAGTCGAATTGGATTCAGTCAAAAATAATTCATCAGATGGTAAAGGGCTGGTATCGCCTCCATCGTAACCAATACCTGCAATAGGAGAAAATTGTACATGTAATACATCACGGTAGATCGCTTATGTTGTCTAAATATATAAAATCAGTGTTATAATGTGTGCATGTGTGAACATTCAACATTGTATCTACAATCCTTCGAAAGACAGAGCTCTGAGAAGCTTCGAAAATTCGATTCGATTCGAAATTGTGCCGATTCGTTCAATTCGAATCGCGCTGATTCTGGAATTTTCGAATCGTCGAAATGTTCGCAAAATCCGCTTTATTTTAATCCATGGATGTTGTATACCAAATATCAAGATTCTGACCACTGGTTCTGGAGAAAATGTTTTTTAAATTTTTCCAAATATGCTGAATCGTCATTTTTTCGATGCCCTCTACAGAACACCCTAACATAATCGATGGCAATTGTTTTTTACCATTCAGTTCTACTGGTCCTGAGGATGCTGCATATTAGATTCCAAGCACTAATTATAGGAATAATCATAAAACATTTAATTAATGAAGCCCCGGGTACAACCCGGGGCTTCATTAATTAAAATTTTGCTGATGATGATTTTCATTACCTGGGAAACCTTGCGTGGACATTACTGCCCACGTGTGGGGGCGCGGTGGCGTTGCGGTAACCGGTTCCCGTCACATCATCGAAGTTAATTAAGCAACGTCGAGTCCGGTTAGTCCTTCGACGGGTGACCGTCTGAGCGATCGATTCTGACTCCCGCGTTTTGTCCTTGGGCAAGGCACTACTTAACCCCGGTTGTCCACATGGGAGCACGATGACGCCGTGCACTAAGGCGTACTGCACGTCGACGGGGCGCATGTTTTCAACCAATCTAACCCTGCCTGAGCTGCAGTGCGGAGTTATGATGTTGGGGAGCTGGTAGCTGCTCGTCGTTGCTCGGTGGTTCTCTCCAGGTACTCCGGCTTCCTCCACCCGTAAAACTGTCATCGACACGATATGACCTTGGCTGTTAAAGTGTCGTTAAACCTTAATAAACAAGAGGCCCCACGGGGCCTGAAGCGCTCATCTTGTACAGAACACAATTTAAACAGAGTCCAAGAATGAGTCTACATTAAGCAAGCCATTTCCATAGGCTACGCTGTCAATCCTTGAGTCCCTCAGGAGTGACAAAAATAATCTGGGCATCATGCGATCATAAGAAAAATGTAGAGCTCCCCTATGAAGCCCCTTGATACAACCTATGTGGATTAATCTTAGTACCTCTAGAAGGTACTGAATACAAAATTTTTAATTCTTCAGCAAAATGGCCAATTCCGGCTCCCATAGAGAGCCTAAATATTAACCCAGGCTCTTGATTTGAACACAGTTAAATCTGACTTCCCTAGAGATGTTGTGTACCGAATATGAAAGCATTCTGACCGTTGGATCTGAAGAAGAGAAATTGTAAAGAAATTTCTTCGAATTGCACTAAGTTCAAATTTGGGCTACCATAGCGAGCCCAAATATTGACCTATGGATCCGATTTGAACAAACTTGAATCTGACCCCCTAGAGATGTTGTATACCAAATGTGAAAGCATTCTGACAAGTGAATCTGAAGAAGAAGATTTTTGAAGAAATTCCCTCATATTGTACTAAGTTAAATTTCATGTTCCCATATGGAGCCCAAATATTAACCAAAGCACTCGAATTGAACAACCTGGAATCTGACCCCCCTAGAGATGTTGTATACCAAATATAAAAGCATTCCGACTGGTGGATCTGAAGAAGAAGATTTTTAAAGAAATTTTCTCATATTGCACTAAGTAAAAATTTGGGCTACCATAGTGAGCCCAAATATATACCTAGGGATCTGATTTGAACAAACTTGAATCTGACCCCCATAGAGATGTTGCATACCAAATATCAAAGCATTCTGACTGATGGATCTGAAGAAGAAGATTTTTTTAAATTACCCTCCATATTGAACAATGATAAAATTTGGGCTTCCATAGGAAGCCCAAATATTAACCTAGGGACTTGGTTTGAACAATCTAGAATCAGACCCTCATAACAATGATGTATAGCAAATATTAAAAGATTCTGACTGGTGGTTCTGAAGAAGAAGATTTTTAAAGAATATTCCCCATATTACCCTATGTTAAAACTTCGGGCTCCTGCAGAGAGCCCAAATATGAACCAATGAGCTTTATTTCAACGAACTTTTATCTGACCCCCCCCCCCCCCCCCCCCCCCCCCCCCCCCCCCCCCCCCCCCCCCCATGAATGCTGTATACCAAATATCAAAAGATTCTGATGATTGGTTTTGGAGAAAAGATTTTTTAAAATTTTTGCAAATATACTGACTCAGCATTTTTTCAATGCCCATTACTGAACACCCTAACATAACCGATGGCAATTTTTTTTTACCATTCAATTCTACTGGTCACAAGGATACTTCATACCAAATAAAAGCTCTCTGTTCCGCGGGGTTTGGGAAATATGGGCGTTTGAAAATATTTCTATTTTTAGCTCCCAGGGTTCCCATGGGAATGCGGGAATTTTTTTTTTGGCATGGGTCAAGTACTTATGACCCAATACTACCACAAACCAAATTTGGTTCATACCGGACCATCGGTTCAGAAAATAGAAATTTTGGGCGGGGCCAAAAATCTTACCCCTCCTATTACAAAGCCAAATATTACTTCACGAACTTCGTTTGAACAAACTTGATTCTACACCTCATATGGAAGCTCCATAGCAAATATAAAGTCATTGTACACACTGGTTCTTGAGAAGAAGATTTTTAAAATATTTTGGAGCATTTTCCCCCACTCCCTCCCTATGGGGCTGGGCATGCTGAGTTGAACAAAAATAAAATGCCCCTTTGGGACCATCACTCACACAAACTTTCACTTGAATTGGCTCAGTGGCTTTGGAGGAGAAGACCAAAACATGGTGTTGACGGACGACGGACGACGGACGACGGACGGCAAGCGATGAGATTAGCTCAGCTTGACTTTGTCAAGATGAGCTAATAAATTAACTGGCCCACGTGTGGATTACGACCAATCCAAGGCGACTGTACTGCATATATCAGTGACAAAAGTGAATTGGCTATATACACACAGTTACTAAATATTAATTCACATCATGTCACAAGAGAGAACAGTCGTCCTTTCTTGGGGTCGATGACATGATTGGACAACGACTACGGAAAACTAAGCACCTTTTATTACCTTTTTTGTTGAATTTACTTTCTGCGTGGCAATGTGCCCATTGCGCAGCCCCGGTTTCTCTGTTTTTAAATGCCATTAAAACTAATATAAAATTGATAATCAGGTTTCTAATTGCCAAAAAGGAGTAATAGCCTCACAAACAATCGAGAGATATCTTGTGTTATCTATTGACTAAAGTGAATTTTTCGATTTGATTGGTTGATAGATACGTGGTATGAGACCATATTCATTGAAACCCACGATACGTCCGCCCAGCCACTGACAAATTTCCCATACCCAGTGGAAGCCTCGTTCCGAAATCTACAAATTGTCCATACCCCGTAGAAGACGCGTCATTCCAGTTTTACAGTGTACATGTATTATATTTTAATTTTTTATCTCCAAAATATAGCTCATGACCCCTTATTTGAATGAGCTTGTCGAGTACCCTCCAATGTGGGGTTCATAAGCTATGTTTTTGAGACAAAAAAGAAAAAAACAAATTCAATCATTTTTTTATACTAGTCATATCGGCATATTTTCACAAAAACTCTTTTGCACAAAAATTCCACAGAAACCTGTATGGCTCAACAATGGAAGATAAAAGATCTCATGCTGTGTATGTTCACACATGAAATAGATTGTACTTCGAAAACGGAAAGTCAATAGATAAATTTGTTACCCCGTGTCTGATCACGTGGTACGGGTTTTTACCTACCCGAAGCCAGCCGTATCCCATGAGGCCGAAGATACGGCTGGCTTCGGGTAGGTAAAAACCCGTACCACGTGATCAGACACGGGGTAACGAATTTATCCTTCGGCCTCATGAGATACGGCTGGCTTCGGGTAGGTAAAGACCCGTACCACGTGATCAGACACGGGGTAACTAATAATATCTCGATAGCAGTGGTTACTTCGGAATATGATACACAAGTTACATGAAGCTGTGGAATCTATTTCAAACGATTTTTACTCAACGGTGACGATGACTGAACATTTTAATGACATAATTGAAACTGATGAGGATAGTAAATTTAATTATCGTTTGTCAGTCAAAATCTGACTATAAAGGTGGCTTTAATGTTAGGATTTCTTTAGAGAAAGACTCCTCGATTTTTTTTTACTGTCAAATGTTTTCTATACATTCTGAATAGCCCCTCCATCCCACTACCCGACCAAGAACTGTGTCGGAAATTCAGACTTCCGTCGGGCTTATTCACACCCCGTGTACATATTTGAGGGTGGTAGCAGAGTGGAGGATAAGTGCGCTGGTCTCTCAGGCCAGAAGTACCGGGATCAATCATTGGCCGAGAAAAGTTCTCAAGGTGTCCAAATACACTGTCAGCTTCAATTGTGGGGCTGATGCTGTCACAGTATATCGTCCTATCGGGTGAGGACGTAAAATGGCTGTCCTCTGAGCGGGGAGAGACACACTCCGTGCATGTTAAAAGATCCCTTCGTAGTATTCAAGAAGAGCGAAGTCACAAAGTTGCCGCTTGGAAGGTCATCCCACCTACCCGCGCCATTGGGCCAAGGAGAAGCGTTAATATAAGTTGCATAACTTGATCACCAATCATTGTAATACAAATAAGCTTAAAACATATAGGAAGTCGAAACCGTAATTATAATTTGCGATAGTATTTGGCAATGCAGCGTATCACCGCATGACACTGGGGGTACTCGGCGATGTTTTCAATCGTCAGTTTTTATCGAAGATGTTATGGTTTCAAAGCCAGCCCACCGAAGCCGGACAAAAACGCGACCTACTCCACTGCGTAGAATATCTCATTTTCTTGTTTTCTCCTAATCACTTCCAACCTGAAAAGTACCACTGGCATTTGTCATCTGTACAATCGAACAGTATCTGTAAAAAACACCGTTCCGTATGTATATGTTTAAAATTTACCCACATACTTCATCTGAAGCTATATCTCCAATCCCACCTTAATAGATTAGCTGAATTAATCGGTTCTTTGTAAGTAGGGCCGCCGCGAAGATGACCGTTCGGAGGGGAGGGGAGGGCGGTGTAAAGCTTATTTGTCCCGACAGCGATGGCTCAGGTCCAGACTGACTAATATTACATCTACATCATCAAGGCATGCCTTCGTCGAAGGCATGCCTTAGTGATGTAGTTGGTATATTAGTTAGCCGAGATTATAGTAGAAAATAGACTTCTTATTAGTGAATAAATAAAATATTCATGTTGTAGTCGTGACGCTACACCCTATTTAACTAACGAGTACCGTACCATTACTCCAGACTGGATGTGGCCGTACCCCAACAACACTAATCGGGTACTACAAACCTCTGTTGGGGAGCGCGGTGGCTCAGTGGTAGACTGTTGGACTTCTGTGCTAGAGGTCCCGAGTTCGATCCCCGTCCGGGACTACCCGCGTTGTGTCCTTGAACAAGGCACTTTATCCCGGTTGCCTACATGGGGGCACGATGACGCCGTGTACTAAGGCGCACTGCACGTCGATGGTGCACATGTCTTCAGCCGCTGTAACCCTGCTTGCGCGGAGCTGGAAGAGAGTTAGAATGTTGAGGAGCTGACAGTTTCTCACCGGTGCTCGGTGATTCCTTCCGGGTACTTCGGCTTCCTCCACCCGTAAAACTGTCACGGTCACGACTCGCCATTGTGCATAAGTATGTGGCCTTAAACACCAATAAATAAATAAATCCAGACCTCTGTTGGTGTGACAGACTGCCTGTGACAAATTTCAAGTGTTTATCATATATAGTCTTTTAACCCTTTCCGACTACGGTTAACGTGACGTTTTAATATCACGAAGAATCAGGTTTTGGCGACGTCAAACGCAATCGTTAGCCCTTTAAACAATAGTGGTATCGTCCATATCAGTTCAATGACAGCAAAAGGAAGAGTTCATATTCATTATTTGGGGGTAGACCAATTAATATTTGCAACGTGCAGCCTCAAGGCTGCACGTTGAAAATATTGATTGGTCTACCACACACGCGCACTTAGCATCCACCCAATTTAATGAAATTATGAAGTATCATGTTCCTGGACGAAAAAGCGGCAGCTCGGGTTCAAAGTCGGAGTACGTAATATTACGTACCGTAGTCGCAACGCACGGCAATTTTCGTACGTAATATTACGTATAGTAGTCGCAAAGGGTTAAAAAAGTACGTGATTACTAAAGAAAGAACCGATATCTTTAGACTTCAATACTCATGAAAATGTCCCGATAGGGGAAATTATTGGGGGTGACACACAACCCTAACTTTCTTTAGCCGCCCCTGTTTATAACGATTCAAAACATTCTTAACTGCATTTATATATTCTATAATACAACATGAAAAGAAATATACCGCGCAGCGGAGGATTATCCAATAGGCTAATTATAGACTAAGCCAAGGGGTCTTCGGCCTCAAACGGGCCCTAAGTTTGTTCAAGAAAAAGTTTTCTTTACAAAGGGCCTCCGAGAAAAATTAGTCTGGGGTGTCTTAATTAGGAAATTAGAACGCGTCTTGCTGGGAATTTTTTTTTTAAATGTCTTTTTTCGCTCAGACAGGGACAGGACATTTAATCTATCATCACCTTCAATAGATATGTAGTTTTAAGGAATACCTCCGTGCATGTACAAGGAAATGTATTAATAGGGTATTGAACTGTCAAATCTTATCGATCGGGTGGAAATTATCCTTCCGCCTTTCGCCCCACGGCACTATACAGCATCCCCCGGAAAGGAAATGCGAGAACAGTTTCAGAAGTAAAATTGTTTTTTCTTCATTCGGCCTTGATTTCGCAATATTTTGTTTATGAAATCAAGACCCATGGTGTGGGAGTGCATCGCAACCCGGTCCGGATCTGATGGAGAAACATACCTTTCTTATGATCACAGTTAAAGATGTGACACATATAGATTGAAGGTTACAGGTCGGACATTGTGAGTGCACTGGTAGTGCACTTACATAACAGCACACATGGATTTGTCAAATAACTGATAGTGCATGATGCGCTCAAAACGGAAAATACTGTTTGACAGCAGAACTCGCCACACCCTCCATACTTCAACTTGCTCAGTAGCAGGTTAGAACCAGAAGATACAAGCTGAATTATAGTTTATAATAGCGAATCTGCTGAAAATCACATATTGCTTAAGAATTACGGCCTCGTGGGTATTTCTCGACAAGTGTCGTTTGCATGTCCAGACAGACGACACTTGACACTAGACAAGAAACAACTCCTCAGATCTTAAGACTCCCTATCTGCTCACTATAATAAGAACTGTCACTGCCAGAGCATCTGCTGGCTGTATTAATTTAAATTACAAACCTTTGCTTTGTTAACAATTTATGGAAGAGTGCCCATAGGCGGATGCAGGCAATTCGTTTGATAAAGGGTTAAGGTCACATATGTTTGCTCGGAGGTAAACAGAACATGAAATTGGATAGGCGGTAGCCGGTACAGAGGACTTCAGCCGGTGAAAAATATTTCCGTTCACTCCAACACGGTCAGATAATACCCCATGTGAAAGATTCAGATTTGATTTCCATTTATCACTTGCACGGAGACCGAATCGCGCACCCAAGAAGTCCATATTCCCTATCTACAAGATTACTCTCGTTCAAACGGGGACAGCTCAATAACGTTTTATCAGATCTACAGCGCAACGTAGTCGGTAAGATAAACCTCTCTCACCCAGGTATCTCACCAGGGAAGTGGTGGAAGAAAATTATGTTTAAAGTAACTACACCAGCATTAGACCAGGCCACATTTAATGCCAGGCCTGGTAATCTAGAAAATCAAGGAGTGCAAAACAGTTGCCCTTCCCAGATTGCTTTGGAGTGCAATTGCACCTTCAATTTTCAATGCAAAAACTTGTATGCTATTTTGGTTATCTTTACTTCAAGGTATTAATATTGTGACTGAAAAATTGTACTACATTCAGCTACATAGTGGAAAAACTGGCACACACATCTTCTCATTATTCAAAATGTTGCATTTAATTCTTTTGTGACTGTCTTCTACACTCAAAATGTATCGAAATGCGACACAGAATGGGTCATGAATTATTGCGAATCAATACAACATTGACAAATCGTCCCCTGACTTCCAATGTGTTCTCTGTGCCAGTAGGCACAGAGAACACATTGGAACTCAGGGGACGAAATGATAATAGAGTTTAAAGGCTGTACCAAACAAGTCTGGCATTCCAGAATGTCAAGGGGTGCAAAAAATAGCCCTCCTCAATTTTTTCTAGGCGTGCAGCACTCATGCACTCCAAAAGAATGCCAGGCCTGTAATGCTGATTACAGATTTCTCCACATAAAGAAAACGTTTGTGCTAGAAAAGAGGGGAACGTGGAGGTCCGCTCCGTGTCCATATGCACTAATGGAATAAGCCACCTTAAAATACATTTTGCCGTGCGATAGTAGGCCTACACTTGATAAAGACTCAAACAGTTAGGTTTGTTTACTGCATTGGGTGTAATGGTGCTGTGACTTTCTAGGGCGCCATGGCATGATAAGATCAACGATAATTTTGTTTGGCTCAAAAATCCAAAAGGCTACTCGTTATCCATAGAAATAAAATGACTGAATATAAAGATGTGATTGTGCTCAGGGCTCTTCTTTCTAAAGCGCAAATTTGATGATTTGAATTGGAGGATTAACACATTCAACGCAACAGTCCGTCTTTGCGTTCTAAAGTCAGGATGGGACGATGTGGGTACGTATATATTTTATAACACCGAGTAAGTATATATTACAAAATTTGTAGGTGTAGACCAATTAATATATTCAACTTCCAACCATAAGTCTGCAGAGTGAAAAGATTAAATGTCCCACTCACCAAATCCAAGGGCACCGGGGGTGGTGGGGGCATTTGCCCCTTTCCCCCAAGGGAGGGGGGTAGCGCGTGTCCAATTTTGCCAGTTAGTTGCACGAGCAGAAAAGACTCTACTTTCTGAGAACTGCAACTAAGAAACTCGAATATTCGTATCTGATGTATTTTACGTGTGTCAGTGTAATGCGGGGGGGGGGGGGGGTGATCAAGAGTAATGACGGGGGCTGGTGGATACTCACCGAAGAAGCTATACAATTGGCGGGGTGTATAGCTCCTTTGTTGGGTGATTCTTGGTATTGGCCCTCGAAAAATACGTTCGAAACGAATACTCGAGAGTTTCTTGGTTACCATTAACCTTCTATAAAGCTTTATATACAATGTACATATGTGATGCCAATACTATGTTACATTACAAGTTATGATCCTTGGAAACTCTAGGTGTTAATTCAAACCCAAAGTCGATTGCCTTTTCGATACCCCCCTTCCCCTACACCCCCCCCCCCCCCCCCCTCCCCATATTGCCATCCGATGTTTTCGGCGCCTTGACCAAACTATAAACTTTGCCTTGGGTCATGCTAAAACGATTCGATTCCCAGTCGCGGTGATTCTGAAAGTTTTTATTGGTCGAGATTAGTCCTCAAAATCACATACAAGTATAACCCCTTGAATTCTTCTTGTAGCATCGGGTCTTCCGTGCAAGAGACCTGATGATAGAAGAAGGGTCCAAAAAGGTTCCGAACCGAAACTAAGTTGACTCCGTTTATGTAATATCATGCACTATATTCTGACTCAGCAAAGCTTGAACAAATTACCGTTGAAATGCATACCGCATGAGTTGTGCCCAGTTCCTGAATGTACAATACTTGGGTAGAAACTTAAAAAAATCCATTTTACAAGGTTCTAAGAAGGTGCAATACCTTATGTATTGTTTGTGTATTGGGGTTAAACGGCACTTTCAGCTGACAAGCTCACATCGTATCGGATAGTTTTGCGGATGGAGGAAGCCGAGGAATCCGAAGACAACCACTGCGCAGCGTTAAGCAACTACCTGACTTTCCAATCTAGATGTTTGTGACTCAGTGGGAGCGCCGAAATCCTTTTGAACTTTGTCCTGTCGATGCAGTTCCCGGTCAAAAGCCCAGCTTTTGACTGGGCACTGCATGGACGGGAAGGGAGGGGCGGGTTGATTAGACATTTAGTCCTTCAGCGCGGCTCATTGGTCGCAAAATACCATTACCAAGTGGCATACAAAAAGTAAAAATGTTTTTCAGTAAACATCTGTGCCAGTGCGTTTTTTTTCAGTTTAAAATACTAACTCTGCTCAAGCAGAACGAGCAGTGTTTGAAGCAATTTAAGTGCACCGTCGATGTTCAGTGTGACTTAGTATACAGCGCCACCGTTCCCCCAAGTGGGAAATCCAAATTACCCCCTTGGACCCTGATGGTATGTTTCACATCCGTTCAGAGCCATCAACTGGTAGAGTCTATATTCGTTACTTGGGGGAAGACGAACAATAATTTCAACGCGCAGCCTTGTGGCTGCACGTTGAAAATATTGATTGGTCAACTATACAAATTCACCGGGCAAGTATCTACTTTATGAATTCACGGGGGGGGGGCGCGGTGGCTCAGTGGTAGACTGTTGGACTTCTATGCTAGAGGTCCCGAGTTCGATCTCCGTCCGGGACGACCCGCGTTGTGTACTTGGGCAAGGCACTTTATTCCGGTTGCCTACATGGCGGCACGATGCTGCCGTGTACTAAGACGTACTGCCAGTCGATGCTGCACATGTCTTCAACCGCTATAACCCTGCTTGAGCGGAGCATGAACAGACTTAGAATGTTAAGGAGCTGACAGTTGCTCGCCGATGCTCTGTGGTTCTCTCCGGGTACTCCGGCTTCCTCCACCCGTAATACTGTCACGGTCAAGATTAGCCAGTGTGCATAGGTATGTGGCCTTAAACAATAAATAAATAAATAAATAAATAAATAAATAAATAAATAAATAAATAAATATGAATTCATGTCATACCACGATCTTGGGCCAAAAAGTGGCCTAACGGGCTCAAAGGGTTAAATATCTTGCCCAAATACACAACGCAGTTACCGTTTGTTAGGATCGAACCGTCGCCATTTCGGTGTAAAGTCCATTGCTCTAACAACTAAACCACCGCGCTTCCGCTGCAATATTTACATGCTTGGTAACTTGAGATTCGATTTGAAATTCGAAACGATGTGATTCCAAACCCTCTCCGACCTCCCGTTTGTGATTAGCAATTTAGCAGGGCCATACTTACGCCAATTCATGTCCCTGAACTAACAGAGGTTACGAAACCATTCAGAAAAAAATGAGGATGAAATGGTTAACAAAATTCCAGGTATGAGAGTGGAAGACAACTAAGTTTTCATAGTTTAACCCTTTACCTGACGAATCGCCCGCATCCGCCCGCGTAATATGCAAAATCAGCAGTTGAAAAAATATTATTTTTCAAAACATTTCAACAAAACCATATCATGTGACCCCTCGTTGGAACGAGCTCGTCGAGCTCGTTCCAACGAGGGGTCACATGATATGGTTTTGTTGAATTTTTTGAAAACATTTGAAAAAAATATATTTAAAATAATAAATTTTGATATCGTCTACGTTGGGTAAAGGGTTAACCTGAACAATTGTGAAAGTAATGTTTTTTCAGAAATTATGGCATACGGTCGAGGTTTTAGCTGGCGTATATTTTATTTCTATAATAATATAATAATAATAATATTCCTTTATTGTACTATTACACCAGTCCTGGTCAAATGTGCATAAATGTTTGTTGTAAGATACAAAAATTATAATATACAGTAATAGGTATTTTAAGCACAAAAATTATAAGATGTAATAATAGATATTTTATCTGGTTGAGTGCTAAATTATTTCCAAAGGCGATTTGAAATATAGGTTGTTTTTTTTTCAAAGGTACTATACTACCAGCTAGAGTACCCCTAGTTTAGCAAGATTTTGTTCACAAATAAGTGTTTTGTTACAATTTATTGGAGACTTCCGATAGACACTCTCTAATAAACTGAAACCAAACAAATTTTATTTCAAGCATTTCTATAATATAATTGGCTGAAATCAGCTAATTAGTTGACTTCCTCATTTCTGAATTTGATAAAATTAGCGATGAAATGGTTTACTAATATTACTTTACCTGAGTCGCCATTGGGAATAATATTTACTGGTCCATTTTCATTGATCGCTCTATCGGGCACCACCATCCCAGTCTCAGGTCTATGCAGTCCTTTCTTTGCCACTGTGTTTTGAGAGCGCTGGCTGACTTGAGAATTGGTCCGCCCCTGTCTTACCAATGAAGGGTCCGAATTTGACTCTCGTCCACACTGCCCTGCTATTCCTCCTTGAATTGGAGTGCTCATTATATTGCCACTTCCACCTGTGTTCCTTGGTTGTGAGGAGTCACTTGCATTCGAACTGGCCCCGCTGAGAACGGCTGATGTTCGTTGTATACTCCCATTCACCGGAACAACGGGCACCCAGCTGTTGTAAAGAAACATAATAATACGCTATTAAAGTGTTGTGTCTGACCTCAATGTCTTCCGTACCTTGCGTGACCCTAAAATAAATCTTTACCCAGTCAACTTGATAGTATAAAAAAGCTTTTGTCAATACAAGAATTCACTTTAACCGTGTCGCCAACCGGAACAGTACAAACAACACGAAGTAAGTAATTTACACTTGGAATATAATGTTTGCGCAGCGAAGCTTAACGACACGTTCAACAGTCGTATACCCCACGGGAATCCCGGGAAGTGAGGCAGTGCTTGTTTACTGTGGTAAACAAGCTCTGTTTTACGGGTAAAATATGGCCCAGTAATCAATGCTAGGATGGAAGTCCTCTGAAATATGTATAAGTGATTGGCTAAACTTGACTTTATATCCATATTACGGTCACCATTAGCCATTGTGCAGAAACATGTGACATTAAATATAATAAATAAATAAATAAATAAATAAATAAATAAATAAATAAATAAATAAATAATAGCCATTTATTTATTTAATTTATTTATTTATATGTATTTGGGCCTAACGACACTTTCAACTGCCAGAGACATATCTTATCGGACAGTTTTACGTGTGGAGGATGTTGAGTATCCGGAGAGAACAATCGAGCCGCGGTGAGTAACTGTCGGTCTACAACTTAGTAACCCAGCACAAGTAGGTTACACTGCAAAAAATTACTGATAAAATTAATAAAAAGTACTGGCTATAAATTGCCGTTAATACTGTCGTAAATATCGGCAATGACTGTTATTGCTGAAAGTTTCATAATGAAAAACTAATAGAGGAATGCTCATATACAGTCGGCAGTACTTTTTTTAAATTTTTTAAACGAAAGCATTTATCAATTCAGTTTTGCAGAATTAAATGGCTAGGTTCAAAACGAAAGGTGCCTTGTTTTAAAAGACTCAGATTTAAGACCAATTAATATGAGGCCAATTAATATCTTTAACCTGAAGCCATATGTCTGCTCGGTGCTTCTCTCCGGGTACTCCGGTTTCCTCCACCCGCAAAAGTGTCATGGTCATGATTAGCCATTGTTCAGAAATATGTGACCTTAAACACCAATATATATTTATTTATTTATTTATTTATTTATTTATTTATTTATTTATTTATTTATTTATTTATTTATTTATGTTTAAGGTCATATATTTATGCACAATGGCTAATCATGACCGTGACAGTTTTACGGGTGGAGAAAGCCGGAGTACCCGGAGAGAACCACCGAGCAACGACGAGCAGCTGCCAGCTCCCCAACATCGTAACTCAGCTCTGCAGCACAGGCCGGGTTATATTGGTTGAAGACATGCGTACCATCGACGTGCAGTACGCCTTAGTACACGGTGCCATCGTGCCCCACGCGGGCAATGGAGATGAAGTGTCTTGCCCAAGGATACAACGCGGTTGACGCAGGTGGGATTCGAACCGAGGACCTCTCGGCTTGCAGCCTGCACCTCTACCTACTGAGCACCGCGCCCCCCCCCCCCCCCCTTAAACACCAATAAATAAATAAATAATAATATCGTGTAATGAAGTAAAACTAAGTGTCATGTCTTCTGTTTTTGCTCAAAGTCGAACAACAGAAGGTCGGCATTGCCAGAAGTTAAATTTTGTTATTCATGTGTTTATTGGTGTTTATCTTTAAGGTCACATATTTCTGCAGACTGGCTAGTCGTGCCCGCTACATAGATATGAAGTCAAGTCCAGCGGACTCCAGCCAATTGTTTATACCCATGTTGCCCATTTTAGAGGACTTCCACCCAGCACTGGTTACCGGTCCTACTTTACCAGTAAAACAGAGCTTGTGTACCACAGCTTCGAGCACAACTTCACCCCTGGGGTTCCCACGGGGAAGAAGTTAAATACGTTATTTTCATCGTAATATGTTACGGTAAATATACCGGCAACTGCATTTCCAGTGCTTTTACCGTATTTTGTACATGGGTTGAAAGCATGTGTACCGTCAATAGGATTGACCATTTTAGTTTTTCAAGAAAATGTCTCGCAAGTGTCGTCAGTTGTGCGTGTTCGATAAAGAGTTGTGCCATATATTTCTGAATCTCAGGCGATTATTTATCATAATCGCGGGCAGGGAATTCTCGGTAACAGGTCCAAGACTGTGGAATTCTCTTCCCGCAGATGTACGCAAGGACACAGATGTATATCAATTTCGAAAAGCACTAAAAACTCATTTATTTAAACCGGCGTTCAACCTGTGATATGTCTATTTGTGCGATAATCTGTTTTGTTATATCAAGCGCCTTTGAATACTTCAGTGTAAAAAATGGCGCTATACAAATGCTTTTATAATAATAATAATAATAATAATAATAATAATAATAATAATAATAATAATAATAATAATAATAATAACTACAGGTTCTAAAGAGCCTGTAAATGCTCACCTGGAACTACATGGCTTTCCATGGTAACTATGAGCTGCAATTGTGACCATGTTTGCAACATTACATCAAGATTACATGAGGGTCATTGGTAGAAGGTGCCCCAGTCCTCAATCACGTGAAGTTTGAAAACATTTGAATCAATCAAGCAGAATCATAGAATGTCTCTGGTGGCCATATTTTCCAACCAACGGGAACAAAAAGATGATCGTTTGTGGAGGGCCTCCTATAGACCATTCCTGCCAGGTTTTGGTTCACGTCGGCTCAGTAATTCCAGAGAGAAGATGAAAATGGGATTTCCCATAGGGTTTTTCTATAGTAAATATAAACTGCAATTGTGGCCATGTTTGCAACACGGTCAACACCAAATGAGGAACGTTGGTAGAGGGTGTCCCAGTCATCAACCATGCAGAGTTTCAAAACATTTGGCCCTGTGGTTTCAGAGGAGAAGAGTTTTCAAAATTGACAAATCAGAATCAAAGAATGCTTCTGGCGGACACGTTTTTCATCCAACAGGAATAAAATGAGTAACAGTTGTAGAGAACCTCTCAGGGACCACGCCTGCCAAGTCTGGTTCACATTGGCTCAGTATTTTCAGAGAAGATGATGAAACTGTAATTTCCTATAGGGTGTCTATAGTAACTGTAAGCCACAATTGCAGCCATAATTGCAACCCGATGAGGATTAAATGAGAATCATTGGTAGAGGGGGTTACAGTCATCAGTCACATTAAGTTTCAAAACATTTGGCCTTGTAGTTTCAAAGAAGATTTCTTGAAAATGCACACATTTATGAATTCTGTTTCAAAAAAAAAATCACTCCCATGAGGATTAAATGAGAATCATTGGTAGAGGGGGTTACAGTCATCAGTCACATTAAGTTTCAAAACATTTGGCCTTGTAGTTTCAAAGAAGATTTCTTGAAAATGCACACATTTATGAATTCTGTTTCAAAAAAAAAAATCACTCCGATGAGGATTAAATGAGAATCATTGGTAGAGGGGGTTACAGTCATCAGTCACATTAAGTTTCAAAACATTTGGCCTTGTAGTTTCAAAGAAGATTTCTTGAAAATGCACACATTTATGAATTCTGTTTCAAAAAAAAAATCAGTAAAAGAAGGTTAAATATTTGGAAAATTACAATCTTTTCAGGTAGTATTCTTTTTCAAGTAGCTTTGGATAGGTAAAGGGTTACAGGAAACACATTTTACTCCAATTTTGTCATAAAAGATTTATTTTTACTGGACAGCTACTGGGAAAAGAAAATAAACAAAACTTCCATGCTTTTCCAAACACCTGTCATCAATCAGAATTTCAGATAAGTAACTTGAGAGTAATACATGTATTGACATAATTACAGCTGCACTTGTCTACAGTAGTAGTCAAAATAAGTTGTAGGATAATCCTATAAACTATGCATCTTTTCTCTTCCTACACTGATGAGACCAGGAGCTGGCATCATTTTATGGAAAGCTCTCACTGATAGCTTTCCAGAAAATGTCAGATTCTGATCTTGTCAGTGCAGGAGCAGTAGTTTACTTAGTTTATTGCAGTTATGCTACAACTTATTTTGACTTGTACTGTATACACAATATTTGGGTTTTTTTCCCCAGTTCTCAGTAGAGAAAATTGGAACCAACCCCTACCAGATTCTCAAAAAACTAGTATTTTGCTGACAGTACCGATCTTCGTGCAGACAGGAGAGGCATTGGGTTAAACATTAGAATATAGCTTCTGACGGCCACATATTTCCATCCTCTCATACACCATTCCGGCGAAGTTTGGTTCACGTCGGCTCAGTAGTTCCAGGGAAGAAGATGAAAATGTGATTTCCCATAGGGTTTCTATAGTAACTATAAGCCGCAATTGCAGCCACGTTTGCAACCCGATCAACATTAAATGCGGATCGTTGGTAGAGGGTGTCGCAGTTATTAACCATGCAAAGTTTCAAAACAGTTGGCCCTGTGGTTTCAGAGGAGAACATTTTTCAAAATCCACCAATCAGAATCAAAAAATGCTTCTGGCAGCCATGTTTTTCGATGCACGGTAACCACAATGAGGAACCTTTGTAGAAGACCTCCCATAGACTATCCCTGCCAGGTTTGGTTCACGTCGGCTCAGTAGTTCCAGAGAAGAAGATGAAAATGTGATTTCCCATAGGGTTTCTATAACTATAAGCCGCAATTACGGCCATGTTTACGAATCGAACAGCATTAAATGAGGATCGTTGGTAGAGGGGGTCCTAGGCATCATTTATGTGAAGTATCAAAAAATTTGGCCTGGCAGTTTCAGAGAAGAAGATTTTTGAAAATCCACCAATCAGAATCAAAGAATGCCTCTGGCGGCCATATTTTTCAATCCACAGGAACAAAATGAGGATCGTTTGTAGAGGACCCCCCATAGACCATTCCTGTTAGGTTTGGTTCATGTCAGCTCAGTAGTTCCAGAGAAGAAGATGAAAATGTGATTTCCCATAGGATTTCTATAGTAACTATAAGCCGCAATGGAAGCCATGTTTGCAACCCGATCAACATTAAATGAAGATCGTTGGTAGAGGGGGTCCCAGTCATCAACCATGCAAAATTTCAAAACAATTGGCCCTGTGGTTTCAGAGGAGAAGATTTTTCAAAATCCACCAATCAGAATCAAAGAATGCCTCTGGCGACCATGTTTTCAAACCCTTGGGATCAAAATGAGGATCGTTTGTAGAGGACCTCCCATAGACTATCCCTGCCAGGTTTGGTTCATGTCAGCCCAGTAGTTCCAGAGAAGGCGATGAAAATGATATTTCTCATAGGGTTTCTACAGTAACTATAAGCCGCAATTGTTTGTTACTTGCTTAAAAAAAAGAAATATTTTTCTGACCCTGATCCGAGATAGAGGTTTCATCAGATTGTTATTGAGGGAATACAGAAAACACACTGTCCTTACTTTTCCAGTTTTCACGTCAATAATACTGAATATAATTTTGGCCTTTGAAGAACCCTTTAACAAAATTACCCACTAACCCTTCTGGGGTCGATGGAAACTACAGTGTACCCGGTTGAAGTTTTTTATTTGTTTGTATTCCACAGGCAATATTGGATCCTGACTTCGAGTTCGGGAATAAGAATATATTCAGTGAAAGTGATTTACAGTAATTTGCAAGTTTTTATTCTTCCCAGGAAAAAATAGCAATAAAAATTAGTTCCTAGACATTTATATTAATGGAAAGGACGCAGGGGCGGGGAGCACGTGTCCCCCCCCCCCCACCCCCCCCCCCCAACACACACACACTTTTTTCACCAATTATGGGTACCCTAACAGGACATATTCTGACATAACGTACTCAACCCCTATGGCCATATTGACTGTGGGAGATAGTAATATAGTTCTATCAAAATTAGCAACATAATACTATCGGTGCCACTGTCCATTTTATATATTGAGATATTGCACATCGCAAGTTCGCAACTAGCCATAATAAGCGCAGACTACATGTATAGTAACAGTAAAACTAGTCCAAACTTGGACCCAAGGTCTGTAATGTAATTACATTACGGACTTTGGGAAAGTTTGGACTATGGTAAAACGTGCGCATGTGTACATCCCTGCAGTTACCCAGAAAAAAATTGCCCCCCCCCCCCCCCCACACACACTTTTTTGGAGCTTCCGCCGCCTCTGAAAGGACAGGGCCTGTATTATATGTCACAATGCGCACAATGTTGATACAATAAACAGAAAAAAAAATTACAGAACATTAAAAGATGGTGAAAACACCTTTTTCTTATTTTTAAATGAGTTTCAACAGGGAATAATTGTCAAACGTTTAAAGTGATTAGGGAAAAAATTCTAAAAAGCCAGCTTCTATATTTTAATACTACTCTAAGGCAAAATGCCTGAAGTATGTGAAATAACACGTACATCGATGATACAACATCGCCAACAATTCGAATTTTATATGAAATTTACATACCCTTAATGTTAAATTTACTGACAGCTTTAAAAAATTAAGGGGAGCTAACTTTCCTGTAAATCTTTTTTCTTATGACGAAATTTCAGCCATGGTCTTAAGTAAATTCCCTATCTTGAACAGTGCATAACCACATAGCGCACCTGTTTATCGAGAGAAATTTTAAATTCCCGTGTAGATGTTTAGCAAAATTCTAACAGGCACTTACATACAGAATGTACACATTCCCGTGAGACTGAATTGTCAATGCGCCATTTGAACTGTCAAACATTTCAATTCTTGTTTCCTGTTATAGTTACAATAGGCTAAATGATTTGCAATGGCGACAGCGTTAACATTTTCCTGTCCCCTCGGCTCATCACGCTCATTTTGAGGGAAGCAGTCCTCTGTCAACTTAGTATTTCTAATTAAAAATAAACTGGAAAAAAATATATGTTGGCGTGTTTTTTCTCAACGGAAAAGGGGCATGACACCAGAAAAAAATGGGCGGGCAACATACGAGGGGACCAGTTTGACCACGTAAGTGTTTCTTCAAATTTGGAAAGAGATGGTAGTCACTTGGTGACTACCATCTCTTTCCAAATTTGAAGAAACACTTACGTGGTCGAAGATTTCAAGATGATGAGGAACTTACTGCTGCTGTAAAGGCTTGGCTACAGGACCAAGATATGGACGTCTGGAGACGCGGCATCAACGACTGGCAGGCCAGGTGGAACAAGTGTATTGAATTACAAGGGGACAATGTTGAAAAATAAATATGTTCTGTACCGATATTCCAGCTTTATTTATGTTAGGCTCAAAACTTTTTGACATCCCCTCGTAGCTTGACATGCGTCTCAAAAGGAATGTCATGATGGATATCCATGTTAGATTTTATTAAGACCTGGCAACTATCGGCTGAGTTATGAACTCGAACGGATGGCCCGACAAACGACCCTACGTACGTACAGACGGTGGGGCAGATGCAATCCAGTATTCTCCACTGTTTTTTATTAAAGTGGGGGTATAATTAGATAAACACCACCAGTCAACTTACGATGTAAGGTAGCCAAACAAATACTGTCACCCCAAGGTTAAGTAATCCGAATACCAACATTTTACGAAGCTCGATAAGAAGTGACTTTTGTAATTTTTTGTTTTGAGGGAAAACTGGGAAAACATTTTCGCGTCGCAGACGCACTGGACCAGGCTGAAAGGCGTGAAGAAAGGTTGTAGAACTTGTTCACCCATTCCATCCAAAAAATTACGTTTAAAACGTAAATATATGCCCTACATCTTTTGTCATTTTGTTGAAATAAATACCGATGAATGACCTCGCCAACCAGGAGCCAATAATAAAAACCTTTTACAATTGTATTTTCTAGAATTGTATTTTCTACCTATTAATATAATGAATAAAATGAATCATTAGCATTTTAAAAGATATGGCAATTTGCCAACTGGCAAGTTGCCAGATCTTTGAAAATGCTAATGGTTCATTTCAACCTATTTAAAGTCATAACTAGAAAATACTATTTTAGAAAATACAATAGTATTTTCTACATGTGAATATAAATAACTGAATTGAATAATTACCATTTCAAAAGACGTGGAAATTTACCTCCCGGTAAATTGCCACGTCTTTTGAAACGCTAATCCTCCATTTCAATTAGTTATTTCAGACACAGAAAATACAATTCTGGAAAATACATTTGTAAAGTTTTATAGTATTTTCTCCTGGGTGTAGCCAGGCTAAATGAAGTGGCGCATGGCTGACAATTGTCGCCAAGAGACGAAATTTACAAGAAAGTTAGCTACCTTAATTTTCTAAAGTTGTCAGTAAATTTAACACAAAGGAAATTGGAATTTCATATAAAAATTGAAATTTCGAAATGTTAGCCAAGTTGTATCATCAATGTTCGCATCATTTCACAAACTCCATACATTTTTCTCTAGAGTAGTATAAAATACAAAAGCTCTTTACATTTTTTATTCTCTGTTTAAACCCATTTAGAAATAAGAAAACAGAGCTTTCAACATCTTTTTATTTTCTGTAACTTTTTTTGTTCATTTTATCAACAGTGTGCACATCGTGACTTATAATACAGACACTATTCTTTCCATTGACATAAAAGTCTAGGAGATAAGAATTGCTAGTTTTGGGGGGAACAATAGAAATTTGCAAATTTCTGTAAAAACACATTCGCTAAACAAAGAGCCAAAGTGGACTGATTACTGTGCTGCTTCTGATTAGCTTCCCATAAAAAGTCATGTTTCCTTTTGTAACTTTTAATAAACGAATACAACAAAGCAAAATGACTCTAAAAATACCAGGGAGAGCGTGAACACTTTTAGGGATTTCGGGCATGGATGCATACAAGGTTGAGTTTTTTCGGAAAAAGTAGGTGGAGACTTATCTCATCACAAAAATCGACCTTCGATAAAGGTATCTCCCCTGCAATTATCGCAAGCAAATTAGAAGTAACTAAGTAACCGTCTTCTTTGGCTCTTTGTTTAGCGAATGTGTTTTTACGGTAATTTGAAAGTTTCTATTCCCCCCAGGAAAACAAATTAGCAAATCTTAACTCGTAGACTTCTATATTAATAGAAAGGAGAATGCCTGTGTTATATGTCACGAAGCGCACACTGTTGATTTAATGAACAGAAAAAAGTTACAGAACATCAAAAGATGGTGAACATGCCGTTTTCTCATTTTAAATGGGTTTACACAGAGAATACATAGTCAAACGTTCAAACTGATTGGAAAAAAATTTTAAGAAGCCAACTTCTGGATTTTTATACTAATGTACAAGAAAATACGTGAAGTTTGTGAAATGATGCGCACATGGATGATGCAACTTCGCTAACATTTTGAAATTTCGACTTTTATATGAAATTCCCATACCCTTAATGTTAAATGTACAGTCAAGTTTGGAAAATTAAGGGGAGATAACTTTCCTGTAACCCTCTTCCAATGACGAAAATTGTCAACCATGCACACACACCACACACACAGACCCCCCCCCCCCCCCCCCACCCTGCTACGCCTTTACTTCCAACTGCCACCTTCGTGGATCAGGAATACAAAGGGAATGACAAAGGGGTGTTTTTTTACTACTCTTGCTCTTACTAATGTTTCCTCTAAAAGCTTTAACCCTTTACCTGACATGAAAAGCAGACGACACTTGCAAATAAAATTATTGAATAACTAATTTTCTTCATTTTTTGTCTCAAAAACATAGGTTATGAACCTCATTGGAACAAGGTCGCCCAGCTAGTCCACAGAGGGGTCATAACCTATGTTTTTGAGACAAAAAATGAAAAAAATAATGAAAATTAATTGGCGATTTTTGTGAATAGCGCTGGCCGGTTTTGGCAGTTACATTGGATAAAGGGTTACATAGTTATTGTCGTCATGTCATTGTGTGAACGTTTAGCTTATCTCAGCAAATTTGCGCACTCTTCAGTCTCTTCAAAGATTTGTTTAGCGCAAACTGATAATCGAACGTTTTCCGCTATTGAGGCGGTAATCTTAAATGTGTCAACGATATCACACATAAAGAACTTTTATATTCATACTCAAATTATTTGTCAATTATTATAATGCAAAACATTCTGATAGTGAATTCGCACAGTCGATTGTAAACGTAAAACTTAACTTCACTTGAAGTTTCAATTCTTGTAGTTTGATAAAGTTCTCATTCAATTTCAATCCGAAATGTGTCTCAGTATATTAACTCTTGAACCCTGATGGTATCTTCCACGTCAATTCAATGGAAGCTATTGGAAGAATCCATATTCATTATTTGGTGGTCGACCCATTAATATGGCCATGGGGCTGCACGTTGAAAATATTGGTTGGTCTACGCCACAATTCACTTAGCAGCAACATGGGTATTAATGATTGATTGGACTTGACTTTATATCCATGTTGCGGTCACGATTAGCCATTGTGCAGAAATATGTGACCTCAAACACCAATAAATAAATAAATAAATAAATTCACTTAGCAGCCATTTTACTTGATGAAATTATGACACATCATGTTCCTGAACCGGAAAAGTGGCCCTTCTCGAGTTCAAAGGGTTAACCCCAGTTGACCTATCCCATTCTGTAGATTTCATTTCGCCTGCGAATTTGGAATTTTATCTCACCTCGCCTTCGTTTGTATTATCCTCTCATGAAACATAAAAAGATGCATTCTATAACTTGTTACCCATTGTACGTTGTAAAGTGGTTCCATATTGGAGACTGAAGATTACCAGAACTGATATTCAATCCATGTTTTTAATTATAAGTGTGTTCATTCATGTGATGTTTTTTTATTTATACCAACAGAGAGATTTTTCCAACAATTAGTAGCTGATAGAGTTAGAATTTTTATTAAGCTTTTACCTAACGTGAAAAGCAGACGACACTTGCAAAAAAAATTCTTGAATAACTAAATTTTTTCATTTTTTGTCTCAAAAACATAGGTTATGACCCCTCGTTGGAACGAGCTCGACGAGCTCGTTCCAACGAGGGGTCATAACCTATGTTTTTGAGACAAAAAATGAAAATATTTTGAAAATTAATTGGCGATTTTTGAGAATAGCACTGGCCGGTTTTGGCCGTTACGTTGGGTAAAGGGTTAAGCTTCCCCATCAGTTCGCGAATCAGACAACTTTTTGGTACCAAATTGCCACTATATTGTTTCTGAAAGGTCTTCCTGTGGTGACTTCACAAATGGTTGAGGGACAGGCAGCAAATGCAGATTTATCTAATTATGGCCCTCAATAGTATATCGGGGGTCTTATCTTTCCCTTTATGGATGACCCAGGTAAATGACCCAGGTACGCTCATGCGCTCATTATAAACCAATGCATGACTGACTTTGCATGCTGTGCTGGCAGTGTATATAAGCAGCAAATATTTTTATAACATTTTGATGGTGATATGTGGTGTCACTGCGCATGCGCGGCCTGTGAACCTATGATAAAGTGGTAAAAATACTTCCAAAACACCATCTTCAGCTCGTGGAAGACTCAATCTCACGTTTTCATTAAGGACTCCGCTTTCAACACATATTAGAGTTACGTATTATTTATTAATTGGTCAGTAGTATTTATACTCGTGTGTTTATTGATGTTTTCGATGTTTAATGCTACTTTAAATATCGATGGCTATATCATGACCGCAAACCCAAATGGGTTCATATTCACTCAACACAGTTGATTTGGGTTGATTTTTAACCCAACTGATCTCAGAGTACATACCCTTGGTCAAGGGACTATATAATATTATTCAAGCTTATATGGCTGGAGATATCTGATTCAGCGTCCTATGACTTTGTCTAGGACAGAGAGCTAAACAGGACCCCTGTGGTAGCAAATAAGCTTGTAGTAGTGTTACAAGTCAGCTGTAATCGTGGAAGACTCTAGGAGTGGCTGTAGTAGGGCCAGTGGCTGTAGTACTAACAGACGATCGCGGAAATAATAGTGGTGATAGGACAAGTTAATGGCAATCGTCTGTGAGCCATGACGGCCATGACATGGTCTAGGAGCTAAAAACCAAAGAGGAGCTAATAGCCATATCAAAGCAATGGCGATCGTGGTCTAGGAGCAGTATAGGAACAATTATAGGTGCTAGGAGCCACATGGGAGGTATACGAGAGCTAGGAGCCATGGAGACCATGGTCCAGCAGCCAATGTCTGTATGTGTCTATGTGCTATATGTGCTGTGCGCACATTGTGCACTACATGTAGCTTGGAGCCAATACCAATATGTGTGTATGTGCTGTACGTGGTGTGTGCACATTGTGCACAAGTATACAATCAGATGCTGGCCGATCCAGCGTGTGCCCGTGTGCTACACGTGTCGTGTTCACGGTGTACAATAGCCTACAAACACATCCTGACACATCTAACGTGTGCTCACGTGTTGTATGTTTTGTGTAGAAGCACATAGGCACATCTCATATATATTTCATTTCACTTGGACAATGAACTGTATAGATAGCTACGAGCTGAGATGCATGAAGGAGTCGTATTTAGTCTACTAAGATATTGTCTAAGGCAGTGGTCGAAACTTCAGCAGAGATAGCTAGCAAGCCAGTAGTAGAGTTACAAGTTGGTTATTTATTTATTTATTTATTTATTTATTTATTGGTGTTTAAGGTCAAATATTTATGCACAACGGCTAACCATGACCCCGACAGTTTTACGGGTGGAGGAAGCCGGAGTACCCGGAGAGAACCACCGTGCAACGGCGAGCAACTGTCAGCTCCCCAACATACTAATTCCACACAAGCAGCGTTAGCATTGGTTGAAGAAAGTGCACCATCGACGTGCACTACGCCTTAATACACAACTTCACCGTGCCCCCACGTGGGCAATAGAGGTGACGTGTCTTGCCCAAGGACACAACGCGGTTGCCGCAGGTGGGATTCGAACCGAGGACCTCTCGGCTTGCGCCTGCACCTCTACCTACTGAGCCACCGCACCCCCACAAGTTGGTTATAATGGTGTACAGGACATATAGTGGTTGCCATGGTAGGAGCCAACTTAAAGTGATAATATACTATATCGCTCGATGAAGACAACGGAAGAAGATCACAAGACAGATACCGCTTAACGTGGGCAATGAGAACGAGTGGATTACGACCCATGGAAGCCAGAGCTAAGAATCTACCCAGGCGCTATATAGGATCTAGGAGCCATTTTGGAGTCACATTGGAACTATTATACAAGCCATGTGGGAGCTACGAGCCATGAATACAATGGGATGGGTATCAATAAACGTATGTGTTGTGCGGAAATTATGTACTTGCACACAAGCACACATTGGCACACCCAGCTTGTGCTCATGTGCAGTAGGTATAATGCACACATTTTCCAGTGTGTGCCCATGTGTTGTGTGTTGTATTCTAGCGCGGAGGCACAAGTCATAGGTGTCCCGCCTCACTTGAACAAGGTATTTTATAGGTAGATAATGGATAAGGTGCATGGAGAAGTTTGGGAGCCTACTATGACCTTGCTGGGGTTACTGTCCAGCAGGCTTGGCTGCTAGAGGTAATTACATCTTTGTTCAGTTAATGAACATTTATTAATGGTCCATCAAATATTTACATTATAATAGGCTGCATTAACACAAACATGGTAAATACATTCTTGGATCAGTCAATGACTACTTCGATAAAACATGGTAACTTTAGCAACTGGTGCTACTGAAATGGCTGTCTGCTAACTGATTAACTGGCAACATGTTAAACACTCTCCTAACATAATGACAAAGTAACATGAACTGTTGGACTTGATAACTTATTTTTTTTCTCTCTCTCACTGACTGCCTTTACACCTTCTGCCAATCTCCCTTATATCAAAAAGGTTTCCATCTGTCTGCAAGAGACAGGCTATGTTTGCTACACCTATAATCCCACCCAGCTCTTTTTGATTGGCTTAGAATGTCATTTCCACCAACTTAATGGCACCTACCCTGGACAGGAAATCAGCCATCTTGTGAATTTGTTATGGTCAATTTAAATGATAAACCTTAAATAAAGAAAAGGAAATGACACCCCGAATCCTAGCAGGGTGGATTTCCAATCACCTAATCGATGTTGCACACTGTTTTAACCCTTTACCCAACGTAACGGCCAAAACCGGCCAGCGCTATTCTCAAAAATCGCCAATTAATTTTTTAAATATTTTCATTTTTTGTCTCAAAAACATAGGTTATGACCCCTCGTTGGAACGAGCTCGTCGAGCTCGTTCCAACGAGGGGTCATAACCTATGTTTTTGAGACAAAAAATGAAAAAATTTAGTTATTCAAGAATTTTTTTTGCAAGTGTCGTCTGCTTTTCATGTTAGGTAAAGGGTTAAAGGATATTTACCATACAAATAGCCTGGAGGGAAGCAGGTGGACCGAACATTAGGAACATCTTAAAATTATACAGCAACAAAGAAAAGAGTGTGCCAAGCAACAGAAAATAAATAATATTATTTTCTCTAACTGGACACACTGAAATTTTTGTAACTGGTTACACTACTAAGACTTGGTCAAAGGCAGAGATCGACACTTGGTCAGAGCCAGCTAGCAAGCTAGTAGTAGAGTTACACATTAGTTGTAATGGTGAAAGGCCCAAGCACGGGATAAATAATGGTTGGTGCGTTACAAGCCAGTATGAATGGTAGAAGACTACATTACTCGATCAAGACAATGAAAGTTGGTCATAGGACAGATGGCGCTTACAGTGGGCAAGTCAGTAGTAGTGGCATTTGAGCTATGAATGCCACGGTCATACTTCTACAGTATGGCCCCCACTTGAACAATGATCTGTACAGGTAGATACTGGCTGAGGCGAATGAAGAGATTTGATCGGTTGTTTGATCATGATAAAGCTATCTGATTGGTTGATTCAGTCAACGGCAATAGTGAAGGATAGTCAGGAATAGGTTAAATAGGCTAAGAATGGGCAGTAGATGGTCAGGGGTAGTCGAAAACGAGGATTCTCGGAGAATGTAATGCAGATAAACAGCGTTTGGTGTCCGTTTAAGTAATTGTTCGTAGCTGTAGGATCGTTTTGGGTAATTAGATACACTCTCCTGCAAGAGAACATTTCTTCACATAGCACCCCCCCCCCCCCACCCCAAGCGTCCGGTAACCATGCATGTACTACCACAGAAACAAAGATAGCAGCCTCCAATAACAAAATGGAATCCAAAAGCGTTGTTACCCTAACAACACGCGCTGCGCATACGCTTACGCTCTATCGCCATGACAATGGCGTAAGAAAATTGTGCGATTATCATAACGTCTCAAATGATCCACGGTTAAATGACGTTACCTCTGAGATCCCTGCCGAAAACTCTCAAATCAAGCCTACTTTCAACATGCTGTACTACGAATCTGCCTCACACAGGGGCTAACCTAGTTCTGACCCTACATGAAGGATGGAAACAGAATGCAACTGCTAGGTATACCAAAGTCATTAAAAGTCAATATCAAATTTCATATAAAATGGGCAAGCTTTCATACTGAAACTCATCTCTTCCCATTCTGTTCTTTTCATGGGTTTGTGGAAAACAATCAAACACCCTTCTCAACTACTTGCATGTGAACCGTT
The DNA here is from genome assembly GCA_031216915.1 of Pictodentalium vernedei. Taxonomy (NCBI): domain Eukaryota; kingdom Metazoa; phylum Mollusca; class Scaphopoda; order Dentaliida; family Dentaliidae; genus Pictodentalium; species Pictodentalium vernedei. The sequence continues at coordinate 315,884,050 of CM062297.1, forward strand.
AGTAGCACTGAGGTGGTAAAATAAACCACCGTATCATTTAATGGTTGAACAATTCAATTTTTGTGATGTCTCTTGAATTCATGTGATTTGGAAGGTAAGAGTTACAATGTTGACCTAAACTCACTCTCTCTCTCTCTCACTCTCTCTCACTCTCACTCTCTCTCTCTCTCTCAACTATTTCAGGAAATAGTTAAGGGTAGGAGCCATCTGTGCCCCACGCCGGTTTCTACCTCCATGGTCCTTCATGTGTATGGTAACAGTAGGTGTTGCAGGAAAGGGTTCAACAAACTACTTAATGTCATACTAACATGTCAGTGAATAGTCTTATTGAAAAGGATTTGTTCTCTATCTATTTTTGATTCTCCATAACTGAAGGAATTTTTATTTCGCCAGCCAGATAAATTAACCAATGAATGGTCATTACTAGAGACCGATGATTTTGGAATACAACAACAATAATGGTCGACAGTGGCCTCATACTAATTCAATATTCCGACACTGGTGGTATATTCATTGTTACTGTTCGCCATATTATTTTTATCGCAAAATCGCAGTCTGAATTCGGCTGATCGACACTTTAGAAACTTTGTTTTCATTCCTGAAAGCGTCGGGAAGCATGGAGAATCGAAAATGTGCTAAAAAATATCGGCGATAATTTATCAATAATTTGGCGATCAATGAGGTGCTGGATCACCCCCCCCCCCCCCCCTGCCCCCACCCCCACCCCCTCCTGCATTGTACCAATTTCCTCTCGTCAATTAATGGATGCCAATAGAAAAATTTTACGAAAATATGAAACGGTTTGTAAACACAACGGATTATGAAATTTCAGAAAAAAGACTGGCATAATAAACACTTTACAGGACACTTAGTTGGCGGATACAGTGGCACATGAGGCTAAGTGAGAACAACATTTGGCTAAAGCTTCGCCTCCTGCCACATCGTATCCGCCAACTAAACGTCACGTAACTTATACTATACCAGTTATCATTTCCTTCTGGACATGTGCAATTCTTGGAAAAGATTTTTTTTCTATTTTTTGCCCACATAGTGCCCCATGAAGCCACCCGAGGGACTTGAGGTAAAATAAAACGTTCATCATAGTTGGTTCTGCTCTTCTTGAGGAGACTTCATGTCAAAAACAAACATTATGTAGAACACTTCATGAGATATACATTTTCAGCCAAACTGACCTCCCCTAGGACAACCAATCAAGATGTTTGGATCATTTGATGTCTACTCCTACTCTTTATTTATTCATTTATTTATTTTATTTTATTTTATTTTTAATTTATTTATTTATTTTGGTTCAATGACACTTTCGACAGCCAGGGTCATCTCGTGTCGGACTGTTTAAGGCTGTAGGAAGCCGGCGTATCCGCAGAGAACCAACGTGCATTCGCCAGACTCACCCATGTTCCAACTGGTCACCAGCAGTGTTGGCACTAGTTGAAGGCAAGTGCACCATCGACGTGCTCCTACTGTTGTGGCAATGAAGCTAATTAGGTAGCATCTGCTGAGGTCGGTTTTTAAATTCAGGATCGGAATCCTTCATATTGTTTCGAACTTAACTACCACAGTATTTTCAAGAAATAAACTTTTTGAGGGCCTGATCTGCTTACAATTTTGTGTGTGCCAATTGTTTATGTTTTAAAAACGTATGAGGAGTTTACGTCTCCACCCATGATAGAAACTCATTAGGTTTATCCCGACTCGTGACAAATGTGTTCTATCCTTCAGTGTGATTATGTACAGTGATCGCGAGGGGCGCGGTGGCGTTGCGGTAACCGCTTCTCGTCAGATCACCGAAGTTAAGCAACGTCGAGCCAGGTTAGTCCTTGCACGGGTGACCGTCGGAGCGATCGATTCTGACTCCCGCGTTGTGCATGGCACTTAACTCCGATTGCCCACAGGCATGGTTAGATTAGTTGAAGACATGCGCACCATCGACGTATACTGCAGGTCGATGGTGCGCATGTCTTAAACCAATCTAACCCTGCCTGTGCAGCTGTGCGGAGTTATGATGTTGGGGTGATGGCAGCTGCTCGTCGTTGCTCGGTGGTTCTCTCCCGGTACTATGGCTTCCTGTCACCGACACGATATGACCTTGGCTGTTAATGTGTAGTTAAACCTTAATAAATAAATAAATAAATAAATAAATAAATAAATAAATAAATAAATAAATAGTACAGTGAACCCAAATACTCACTCTTTCTCATTAACTCTTGACTCGCTGAGTATTTTTAAAATATTTTTCATCAAATCTAGTGATGGCTGCAATAAAGCAGCCTTGACTGGATTTGATGAAACATCCATCAAAACTTAACTCCAGAAATCATCGGTCAAAAAGTCCATTCCATTTACAGTGAGGCCATTTGGCTTAACATGCCCAAAATATACCTATTTCGGTGAGAAGAGATTTTGTGTCCTGGGCAGTAATATCCGCCAGCAGCATGCAAGGAGCAATGGGTAGAGATTTCAAAAATAAAATTTTGCGAAATCAATACCGAATCAAGAAAAACAAACGAAAAGGGCATCTGAGGTTCAATGTTATCTCATTTCACTTTCGACAGGGGTGATTCTGCGTTGTTGATTGGAGGGAAGCGGAAAGGGAAAGTCTCTGTCCCCTTTTGTAATCACGGTGCATTGCGTCGGCCTGCTTGCTTTATTTCACCCGGATGTAAAACGGCTATCTCTCAAACCTTCAGCCAGATTCTTAAACAAATCTGATACTGTTAAGGCTTGGAACCAGTTGAACCATTACAATAAGTCTCTAATTTGAGAAAATATCGACTCTCGGATTTTGCTTGTATCTGAACGAGCATGTTAAAAACACTATGCAACGTGTCAGACATCAGAAACAAGGAATAAAATCTGTGATTAAAAAGCTTAAATGCAGAAGAATTTTCAGAAGATTAGACAGTTATTTATTTATTTATTTATTGGTGTTTAAGGTCACATACTTATGCACAATGGCTAATCGTGATCGTGACAGTTTTACGGGTGGAGGAAGCCGGAGTACCCGGAGAGAACCACCGAGCAACGACGAGCAGCTGTCAGCTCTCCAACATCGTAACTCTGAACTCTGCACCGCAGCACAGGCAGGGTTAGATTGGTTGAAGACATGCGCACCATCGACGTGCAGTACGCCTCAGTACACAGGGTCATCGTGCCCCCATGTAGGCAATCGGGGTGAAGTGTCTTGCCCAAGGACACAACGCGGTTGCCGCAGGTGGGATTCGAACCGGGGGCCTCTCGGCTTGAGATTAGACAGTGCAAAGAGATAAATGAGGTTGCCCGAAAGTGATCGGAAGAATTCCAAGCAGTAAACAAAACAGCTTTACATAATTTCTGAATACACGTGGAACTAATTTTACCTTCCCCGCTGTCCGAATGGATGGTGGCTACTAACAACAACTTTGCATTCTTTTTGCAACAATTATTAGATTAATAACATTGTATTATTTTTAATAAAGCACAGTTATGGTTTTAATAAAACCCACCGTACATATATCGTCAGTGACAATCGAAAATCAAAATGTATGGACGCATACGCTAGAAATAGAACAGGGGTATGCACGCCTTACCTTTGTCCTTCTGGGAAAGCACTTTACGACGAATATAGAAAATGGCATTGCAGCTGTGCAGTCGCGGAATTGTCCGTGAGTAATCGGGTAAGAAGATTGAGATGTTTTAGGGTTGCATGCCATTTTTGAAAAAGTCTGTAAATTGTCACCTTCAACTCAATTCATTTACGTGAAACGAGCTCTTTCATACAAATTTTATACGAAGTATGAGAGTATTTTGTGGAAATAAAAATTGTGATTTCCTCAAATGTTTAACTTATTATTTTTCAACTTAGAAGAGGTTTATTGTCGTTTTAAATAGTCTATCGCCTATTTTAGATTCAATCGGATGGAAAATTTCAGATGGTCGGAAAAGCGAACCTTACAGTACGGCCGCTGTGGACAGGCCACTTTCCACGGGTGGGCAATATTTCCACGGATACAATAATATTAGATTCCAAACACTAATTATAGGGATAATCATCAAAATTTAATTAATGAAGCACCGGGTACAACCCGGTGCTTCATTAATTAAACTTTTGCTGATAATCATTTTATTACCTGGTAAACGCATGCGTGGACATTACGACCAGTCCACGGCGATTGTACTGTAACAGGTCGTTTTCCGACCAAATGAAATATTCCACCTGGCTCAATCTAAAAATGTCATTTGAAATTACCATAAACATTCATTTTCTTTGAATTAACGCAAGGAATGTTTATCAATCAGGACAGATTTAACCGAATCTGTTATGCCATTACCATTGGATGTTCATGTTTATTGCGTTGTATGAATGAATACTCACCACATAGATCGCATTTATAACACTGACCACAGTAGTTTATGACAACGCCGCGTAGTTCTACTAATTGTGTTTATATCTTGATGTGTTTTTAAGGTAAATTAAGTACATATTGATTGAAATAACTACAACTGTAGGAGGAAAAAAATATGTGTCCACTTTGTGAGCAAAGGGACGTCACATTACATCAACGGTAGTCAGCGCGCAAACTCCATGACAAGTGGGTAAAAGAACAGCCCAACAACAGCGTCGAATTCCTTATAGTAACTGACTGGTGTCCTCAATGCTTCGTAAATGGGTGTCGACATTAGCTCAGATCTTGGGTCTGCAGTGGACTGCAATGGCCACGTCCCCATCTCCCATCGAATCTCATCCGCTAGATGGTGACCAAAAAACCGACAAAGGACTCTTGTGTGCCTCTTGGTCTGGCAAAGGATTTTAGGCTTCCCCCATTTAGAGCCTGTACATTAATGTCGCGTCATTGCTGGAGTTATATCCATTAAACTACTGTACACCAGGTATGAAACAGAGAATTTCAGTCTTTCTGAGCACAACATATAGCTAACTAAAGGATACACAAAGGACAGATTGCTTCAAATAAGGAATGAACAGTTCTTTTGTAGGTGAGGTAACAAAATAGTGCTACTCGAATTATGAAATATGAATCGTAGGTGCTTTATCACCATTCACTACTCGCAAATCGGATATTCATTATGGATGCAAAAAAATGATCATATGATCCTTTAATAGAAATGTTCGCATAATTTTCCCCTCCAGCGGCTTCTGTATCCCATTAGATAACTTAAGCAAAAAGAGTGTCACTCAATGTAGATGATGTGCAGTAATTAAATACTAAAGTCCAATGAATGGGAATATCATATACTGTCATATCGCATCCATCACACTTGCCAAAAAATTAAATAATTAACCAAATTTTCAAGCGTCCCCTGAATGTAATGAGGTGCCATCTGCAATGCTAAAGCATGATGGCCCCTTCTTGCACTGAAGAGACGCTAGGATGTGCTTTTCGGGGTTGTGGGGTGCATTGAAGTGCAACTTCTTTTGGTCAGTACATTATTTATTTATTTATTTATTTATTTTTATTTATATTTATTTATTTATATTTATTTATATTTATTTATATTTATTTATATTTATTATATTTATTTATATTTATTTATATTTATTTATATTTATTTATTTATTTTATTTATTTATTTATTTATTTATTTATTTATTTACTGAGCTTAACGACACTTTCGACAGCCGGGTTCACCTCGTGCCGGACAGGAGGGTAGAGAACCACCGAACAGCAGTGAGCAACTGACAGATTCCCCAACGTACTAACACCAAGTTTTATTCTTCGATCTTGCATTTGAACCGACACTTTTCGTGTTGAAGAGAACAACCGACCAGTGTCGAACAATTGTCAGACTCCCCAACGTACTAACTCCGCTTGAGCATTTATTTATTAATTTATTAATTTATTTATTTATTGGGGTTTAACGACAGCCAGAGTCACCTCGAGTCGGACAGTTTTACAGGTGGAGGAAGCCGAAGTACCCAATGACAACCACCTAGCAACGGCGAGCAACTTTCAGACTCCCCAAACGTACTAACTCCACACAAGCAGGGTTAGCATTGGTTGAAGACAGGTGCACCATCATCGCGCACTACGCCTTAGTATACAGCGCCACCGTGTACCCACGTGGGCAATTGGGATAAAGTGTCTTGCCCCAGGACACAACCAATGGTTCCTGGATATCTGCCACCGTATTCGTATGAGAACTGATAATAAAATTACATTTCAAGAGAACAACTTGTGGCCAAGTGTGCTTCCGATATCCAAGAACAAAGCTAGGTATTCAAAACACTTTACGAAGGAGCGAAAGGACTGCATTTGGGGAAAAGACAAAACTGTCTGCATTTGTTTTATTGAAGAAGGGTCCATGGCCGACTGACATGAGTATATCAAGCGATACCATGAATTGTCATCGGAAAACAATTGCGTAATTCTAAGAAATTCAAACAGATGTCATGATACTTTGCAAATAATGTGGCAACTGTGCATTCTCCATATAATAGTAGTGTGTAATGTGAAGACGATCTGTCTCATTATTTGATTTTGGACGGAATTATATATCGATACTTTCTCGGCGCCGATGACCTTGACCGAAATTTAGACAAACAGAAAACAAAACAAAGCCGAGACTTTTGGAATTTACCACCACGCAGCTCTGTTGATTTCTTACCTTTGTCCTTGGATATTTGAAGCACATTTGGCCACGAGTTGTTCTCCTGAAATATTATTTTATTATCAGTTCTGGTACGAATACGGTAGCAGACTTCCAGGAACCATTGATGATTGCCGTAAACTCTGTGTTCTAGACATCACAACCTTCATTTTGATGTTTAATTTGTGTATATTTAATTTGAATTCAAGGAATATCAGAGGTGGGCATTTCAGAATAAACACAATTCCATTACTTATATAGCACCTTAACTCCTCTGATAATTTATTTATTTAATCTTATTTGTTTTACAGGGATTGGCGAACAAGTTATGCAACATATATTAACGCCTCTCCTTGGCCCAATGGCGTAGGTTTGTGGGATGACCTTCATGGCGGCAACTTCGTAGCCTAGCTCTTCTCGAATACTACGAAGGGATCTTTAGCCTGCACGGAGTGTGTCTCTCTCCGCACAGAGGACAGCCATTATACGTCCCCACCCGATAGGACGGTACGCTGTGACAGCATCAATCCCACAATTGATGCTGACAGAGAGTGTTCGGACACCTCGAGAACTTTCACGGACCGGGGATCGATCCCGGGACCTCTGGCATGAGAGACCAGCGCACTTATCCACTCGGCCACCTCTCTCTTCTGATAATGTGTTGGCACCAACCATAAATGGTGTCATATTCCGTTAGAAAGTAAAAACAAATTATGGTTTCGACTCACATCCTCCACTAACAAACAAATAAATATGCAGTTTATGGTTTCGACTCACATTCTCCACTGACAAACAAATAAATAAAATATATTTTCTCTCTGTATATTTTATACAAATGGATATTAAAAGTTATCTTTGTGTTTTCCAGGGTGTATGGGAATTTACACCTGTTTGGGAACTCATACACCTGGGGCGAAGCCGAAGGGTGTATGAGTTCCCAGACCGGTGTAAACATCCATACACCCTGGAAAACACAAGGATAACGGATTTATTTCCAAGAATTTCGGTGTGCTTAATACGTTAACCTATATTGTGGGCAAAAACTGACAGAAAATTTGTACTTTGTAGGTTTCTTAACAAATAAAACTAGAAATGAGCCAGTTCCAATGACATCCATATCTGTATTATTTTATTGCACATAAATATTAAATTTTCTGTATTTTGATTTTTCTTCTAACGTAACCGAGTAGAAGGTATGAATTAATAATTAATAAAAATGGGTACTTTTTTAGCCATATAGCCTGCTATTGCATATTGCATATTCGCGTTTTTACACCGTGGTTAACCACGATGTAAAAACAAAAGCCACTTTGGATTGCAAGTTACACCATACCTCTCTGCCAATCAAAATGCAGTATTTTGTTTCAGTTGGAAATAAGATCTTTTCTGAAGCTCCAGAAATAACGTCAGTTACCGTGGAATAACTGAAACAGCCCAACACCACCATTTGTCAATAACAGTGACTGCAGTATTGGAAACTTCGAGTTATGAGATTTTAGTTTCATTTTGAGCTGTGAGCAACAGTGAAGCAAATAGCTTTTGTGAGGGCAACGTGTATAGATATTTGCGAGGAGGTAAAGCTTACCTGTTTCAAAAAGTTAGATCCGAGGAATATGGTTTCTCCATAATGTAATTTTCACACGCATCATCTTATTCATAACCTAAATATGTCCACAGTGGTGCAGATATCAGAATCAGAAAAGTTATGTACATCCAGTCAAGCTTTCAAGCAATAAATAAAGAAAATAACAGGCCACATCGACATGTGAACAGGGAAAATCGTGTTCAACTTGCAAAACAACCCGAGACTCGTCGTCCCTCTATTGTGTTAATTGCCAACAGCGATAAGTTCATGTCAAATACAATTATTAACATTTAGCAATCCGTGGGTCTAACTATTCAAATTATAGAATTGGACGCGTTAGAAAACAAGGATGAGTGGCGAGTAGATATAGCGAGGGGGCTCCCCTCCCACACCACCATATACAAATACACTCCACCAAGAATTTTATCGTCAATTGAAGCTGTCACCACCAGTTCAGCTATCCGAACGTCGTGGCTACCACTACAGTGGGGTAGCCACGACGTTCGGATAGCAGAACTACTGTCACCTCACGCTCAGGCCCGTAACTACCTAAAAATATTGGGGGTGGCGGAGGGGTATCATTCTGTCCTTCTGTCAGCGCATATTGCCCTGCATACATATCAGGTGCTCTGTAGAGAAGGCACATGAAGATAAATGAATATATTCTAAGTGGAATTGTTGAATTTACAGGACACCCTGGCCTCCTTTTGCATGGGCAGTAGGGCATATGAACTGAAATGGAAGTTATACAAGACCATCATATATCAGGTGCCCAGCGTGCCCTAGCTGTTCAGCTCTATTCAGTTAGGCAGGGCAAGATTCTGGCAAATAATTCCTTGGCATGGCAGTAGTTGCGTGGGCCACGGACCGTGGTAACCGGGCCTGTCCTACTTAGGGTCCTGCGAACAGAAGATCTGAACATTTTCGGGAGCGGGGGTGGGGGTGGGTTCAGGATTTACGCCCCTGCTCACGCTAAAGGTAATTGCCAGTAACTGCTGTCAATTAGGGTAGAATCAAGGAGGGTATTATTTTAGGCATCCAGTTTTAAGCTTTTTACGTTAGACATCCTCTCTTAATACTGGAGGGGGGGGGGGTATAAATTATTCGACGACAGCTAGCGATGTAATGCGTCCCCCGTGTCACTTGTGGCGCGCCGTGATGCTATGCATCGGTAGTTTTTTATTGGAATTTTCATTGTTTCGCCATATGTTTTAACAGTGGAGCCACCAGGCTTGCTAGTGTCGCGGATAAGTTTTTCTAGTGGTCGAGCCATTGTTTTGCAAAGAGAATGCTCATCACTGCTCTATGGTACTAAATGGGTACCCCGACTCGCTCCACCCGTAAAACGTCTCTGACACGATGTGACCCTGGCTGTCGAAAGTTTCGTTAATCCCCAATAAACATAAACATGCAGATAGAGTATAGTAATTGGGTTCCCTAAAGGTATCTTTTGAATTCCAAATCAGAAACGTAATGGGTAATGTCAACAGGAACTTTAGGATATACACGATAAAATACAGGAGAACAAATTACCACTTATTCTCAGGAACAATAATAATAACAATAGAGAACTGAAAAGGTATGATCTTGATCTAACAGAACGATACTGTTGGACTTGTGAACGGACTTGACACCACCCGAGTGTTTGTAGACAAAAAAAAGTGCAATCCTCCATCCCTGCATGCATTGAAGTTGAACGTCAATTTCTTCCCTACTTTGGAGAGCGGACGGCACATGCAAAACAAATTCTTGAATAACTAGAAATTTTCAAAAACATAGCTTATAACCCCTCATTGGAACGAGTCGACATAAGCTATTTTTTAGACAAAAATTAAAAGAAGAAAATATTTATATGGTGATTTTTGCGAATAACGCTGACCGGTTTTTTATTTGCGTAAGATAATGGGGTAACAATAATATTATATGTTTCTTCCTTTAAATTGTAGGACAGGGCATAATATTTGCAACTTTATGGTTGCGTACTTAAATAATAAATTATTTCACCCACCAAGTGATAATGGACTCGTCCAATGCACGTCATTGTATTCATATGGGCAATATTCTACAATATCAGCTTTGGATGGGGTCAGTGTCATTTATATCAATACAATGCGACCATTTATTACATTTATTTATTATACCCCGCCAAAACGAAGTTTACGGGGTGTCTAGAAATGGGGGCCGTCCGTACGTAACAACTTTAGACCACTATATCTCGGTCAGTGCATGTCGGATTTGAATGATCTTTGGTTTGCTATCATTGGGAAAAGTATATTCACAAGTAACGGTTTTGTCCAATCATTTTTTCTAGGGTTGCGGGTCTTTTTCGACTTTTTTCGAATTTCTGTTTTTATGACTTCTCGGTGATCTTTTTAGTAAACCACTTCTCGGCGGGAGATAGCGGTGGCGTTGTACTTTGTTGAGATTGCATGATTGCATTGAGCATCGACGAGATTGCAATGACAGATGAAACTTTGAAGTGCTGTTCTGAATTTGATTGAACTGATGCAATTTAGCGGGATTCCGAAGCCGTAAAGAAGCACCCCCCCCCCCCCCCCCCCCCCCCCCCCCCACTGACACACTTTATGCCATTGATTGCACAATGAGATTTTTAAACAAGAGTCCCCAAGGGGCCTAAATAGCTCACCTGCCAAAGTGGTTCAAAGAGGTATTTGGGGTCAGATGCAGTTGGACACGGTTCATCTACACTACAAAGGAATGAAGTCAAGAAAGGCAAATTTATGGAAAAACACTAAGGAATGGATTTGAACAACCCTGAACCTAACATACTCCCCCTGCCCCGCCCCCTCCCCCACCCATAAAGAGCTCAAATATTAAGCCAGGGACTCAAATTGAACAAGCTTGAATCTGATCCCCCTTGAGATGTAATATACCAAATAAGAAAGAATTCTGACTGATGGATCTGAAGAAGGTTTTTAAAGAAATGTCCTTACATTGCACTAAGTTAAAGTTTGGGCTCAAATAGGGAGCCAAAATATTAACCCAGGAACCCGATTTGAACAAACTTGAATCTGACCTACCTAGAGATGTTGTATACCAAATATAACAGAATTCTGATTGGTGGATCTGAAGAAGAAGATTTTAAAAGAAATTCCCTCATATTGCACTAAGTTAAAATTCAGGTTCCCACAGGTAGCCCAAATTAATAGCCCAGGGGCTCGTTTTGAACAAATTGGAATCTGACCCGCCTAGAGATGTTGTATACCAACTATTAAAGGATTCTGACTGGTGGATCTGAAGAAGATTTATAATGAAATTTCCTCATATTGCACTAAGTTAAAATTTGGGCTTCCAGAGGGAGCCCGAATATCAGCCCAGGGATCCGATTTCAATAAACGTTAAATCGGACACTCATAGAGATGTTGTATAACAAATATGAAAGGATTCTGACTGGTGGATCTGAAGAAGAAGTTTTTGTAAAGAAATGCCCTTATATTGCACTAAGTTAAAATTTGGGTCCCCGTAGGGAACCCAAATATCAGCCCAGGGACTAGGTTTGAACAAACTTGAATCTGACCCTCCTAGAGATGTTGTATACAAAATATAAAAGCATTCTGACTACAGGATCTAAAGAAGAAGATTTTTTTAAATTCCACACGTTGCACTAAGTTGATATTCGGGCTCCCATAGGGAGCCCAAATATTAACCCAGGTAACCGATTTGAACCGACCTGAAACTGACCCACCTCGAGATGTTGTATACCCAATATGAAAGGAATCTGACTGGTGAATCTGAAGAAGAAGATTTTTAAAGAAATTCCCTCATATTGCACTAAGTTAAAATTCAGGATCACATAGAAGGCCATTTATTAACCCAGGAACTCACTTTGAACAAATTTGAATCTGACCCCCTAAGAGATGTTATATTCCAAATATCAAAAGGTTCTAATTGATGGTTCTGGAAAAGAAGCTTTTTTTTCATGTTGGAAAACAATTTGTGGGTGCTACAAGAGTAATGCCCCCTGTGGGCGTGGCAACTTTATTTGAACTAACTTGAATTGACATATGATAAGGAACATGCACATCAAACTTGGTTCAATTTGGCTCTGTGGTTTATCAGGAGAAGTCGATAATGTAAAGTTCGACGGACGACGGACGACGGACGGACGGACGGACGACGGACAAAAAGTGATCACTTAAGCACCCCCTGGCTTTCAGTCAGGTGAGCTAAAAATGAGATTTTGCTAGTGGGAAATGATACCGACATTCCTGTAATATATCTGCGAATGTAGACCAATTTAGTTGCATATTGGCCAAGGAATTACACCTTTGACCGGTTCTTTTCCTACTACCCCAACCTGGGAGCGCGGTGGCTCAGAGATGCAGGCTGCAATCCTAGAGGTCCTCGGTTCCAATCCCACCTTCGGCAACCGTGTTGTGTTCTTGGGCAAGACACTTAATCCCAATTGCCCACCCGGAGGCACAGTGGCGTTGTGTACGTCGATGGTGCACTTGTCTTCAACCAATGCTAACCCTGCTTGTGTGGAGTTAGTACCTTGGGGAGTCTGAAAGTTGCTGGCCGTGGCTCGGTGGTTCTCACCGGATACTGCACATGTCTTCAACCGCTGTAACCCTACTTGAGCGGTGCTTGAACAGAGTTAGCATGTTAAGGAGCTGACAGTTGCTCGTCGATGCTCGGTGGTTCTCTCCGGGTACTCCGACTTCCTCCACCCGTAAAAAGTGTCACGGTCACGATTAGCCATTGTGCATAAGTATGTGACCTTAAACACCAATAAATTAATAAATAACACTGCCCTCCTCCCACCCGACGTCTCCCCACACTCCTCTACAAACACACACCTACAAACACACCTTTTTTGAAAATCGTCTCTTTTTCTTGACACTACCAGAGAATCAAGGAACTAGCATTCCTGTAAAATGCGTTTTTCAAATTTTCTCCAACCAGGCCGAGACATTGCATGTTCGGTGCGTCACTGACGTTCTTGTCACCTCCCTCACCCTCCTACTCCATCAACCAATTCTATAGAAGGAAAAGCCCTTTATTTTCGTCTCTGACTGTTGAGCGTGTAATCTATAATGATGATACTGCTCAGTTGAAGAAAATCCTTTGGAAACTATATAAATACTAGGACAGGAGGTTCAGTTTAAGGGGGATTAACGACTGAATATTTGGAATAGGTGGATTTAATGGACAATGTAGAAAACGTGTTGCTGTGAAAAAAAAATTGGAGTATTACACGGGAACATTCCTTTATAATGGAACCAGTCTTCGATACTTTCTACACAATTCCCACCCACGGTGAGAGTATACGTGGGACGATATTGGGAAACTAGATTACAGCCAAACCAAAACAGCAATTGAAAATAATACCTTATATTGTTTTTGCTTTCCAAAATGGAGTGATTGGAGATTTATCTTGATGAAATCATTCTACGCTTTGTAAAAACACTCCACAAATACCATTTTGATGTCGTTTCGCATTATGTTAGATTGTGAAAACCCTTTACCAAACATAAAGACCATGCAAAGCCGGAAATGGAACGAGCTCGGAGGGCTCGTTCCAATGGGGGTCCATAAGCTCTGTTTTTGAGGCAAAAAAAAAATTTATAGCTATTCAAGAAATGGTTTTGCACATGTCGCTTCTAAGTCACTTGGCTATAGTACAGTCGCCGTGGACTGGTCGTTATTTATTTATTTATTTGTTTATTTATTTAGGTTTAACGACACATTAACAGCCAGGGTCATATCGTGTCGGTGACAGTTTTACGGGAGGAGGAAGCCGGAGTATCCGGAGAGAACCACCGAGCAACGGCGAGCAGATGCCAGCTTCCCAACATCGTAACTCCGCACTGCAGCACAAGCAGGGTTAGATTGGTTGAAAACATGCGCACCATCGAGGTGCAGTACGCATTAGTGCACGGCGTCATCGTGCCCCCATGTGGGCAATCGGGGTTAAATGCCTGGACCAGGACACAACGCGGGAGTCCGAATCGATCGCTCAGACGGCCACCTATCCAAGGACTAACCGGGCTCGACGTTGCTTAACTTCGATGATAGACGAGAACCGACTGGTCGAAATCCACGCTAGCGCAGTGATGTCCGCGCATGCGTTTACCAGGTAATAAAACCCATCATCAGCAAAATATTAATTAATGAAGCACCGGGTTGTACCCGGTGCTTCATTAATTAAATTTTTGATGATTATTCCTGTTATTAGTGTTTGGAATCTAATATTATTGCGTCTGTGGAAATATTGCCAACCTGTGGAAAGTGACCAGTCCATGACGGCCGTACTGTAGGTAATAAAGGACACACAAACTACAGATCTCATAGAAAGTGTTCACCGTGTTTCGTTTCCGCGAAAAATGATAAGGAAGTTCGCTTGGGGAAAGACAATCTGAATCCAACACGTGGTAATTGAGGGATGGAGATCTTTAAGACTGTTCCAAGTATTTTCACTTTGAACGTGAATACACGTTTTTCCTATAAATATACGAAGAAAACCATTATCTACAATTCCCTGTAGTTTCAGGTGAAAATTTAGGTACGTTTAAAAATATTCCACAGCTTCCCGAAGGTATCCAAAACACTGGATCAATGTAATCGCACCAAGCGGTATAAAACAAAGCGGATTGTCTATCCTTGTCAACGTGTGTCATATTTCAGTCTTGTGCTCATTCCAGTTTTTGAGATTATTCCCGCACAAGTTTCGAAAATAGTGGCAAGAATTCAAATGTAGCTGCAACAAATACGTATATATGCCTAGTGTGTGCCCAATAATTAGGGGCGTATATATGTGACACTTCTAATAATTTTTAAGTCGAGATATTTTTGTTTGGATTTGGATTCAAAGCTGAGCAATGTCTTTCGAAACACATAGTCCATGGACTCTTCTTGTATGGAATTTGAGTAATTTTCTCATGTTTGCTCTTTTATTTTTTAACCCTTTACCTAACATGAAAAGCAGACGACACTTGCAAAAAAAAATTCTTGAATAATTAATTTTTTTCATTTTTTGTCTCAAAAACATAGGTTATGACCCCTCATTGGAACGAGCTCGTTCCAACGAGGGGTCATAACCTATTTTTTTGAGACAAAAAATGAAAAAAATAATGAAAATTAATTGGCGATTTTTGAGAATAGCGCTGCCCGGTTTTGAACGTTACGTTGGGTAAAGGGTTAACTAATGTCGGGAATATTTTTTCAGTATCGAAATTTCGATATATTTAGATTCTACCAGTACGGTAAATCGGTATTGGCTCGATACCGATACCGAACGGTATTTACGGTATATCGCCCATCACTAAATCATTGACTGCCCACGCGTAGACACAATCAAGACCTAATTAGAAACCACTGTAAAGGTAATTTGACAACATGATCAAATGTTGAAGTATCTGTCCCGAGGCCACAACGTTTGTTCAAGTCGGATAAGTTCTTTAAGGGTTCATTGAGCTCGATTGGTGAGATTAAAAACGATCTATAGACTATGGCACAGTGATTCTCACCACAGTTAAAGTTTGCTGAACTGTGAACCGCTCTGAACTTTGATCCGTGAAGTCGTTAGTCTCCCCCCTGAAATGGGTGATTTTCAACAGTACACGCCTTCATTTGCATGGTTTAGTGAGGACGTGTATTCCCACCAGCCAAGAATCCCTTAAAATATTTTTGACCATGGCAAAGGGAGTCCACAACCACATATCCTATCTCAACCTCCTGCCCACGACTCGCAAACTACTCTTTAGAAATCAGTTATGGAATCTTATACATTCTTTAAGTCAACCCAGTTGTACTTAAAATATATCAAACTTACCTTTGTCTAAAAATCCTTTTCATTACCTTAAGCATAGCCCTCCAAAAAATATGAACCGAGCGACACAGAAGCTTTAAAATAGCTCACGACGGGAAGAGAGGTCAATCTCGCGACAAATAGAATCGCTTTTACAGCCTTGTTCCAACACACAAGAAAACCTTTGTAACAGATCTCTTTGGAATTTCAAAATCGTCAGCAAATTTGTTGTGTCTGCCTATTATGGTGACAACTGGATGTTTTTGTACTTCCGTGCAATGTCAGCAAATGTGTCAAGTCATTTTATTTTGTATATCTACGATTCATGACTGGCTCAATACTACCGGGGACAATACTACTCTGAGCTAATTTGTTTAGGGTGTGAGAAAAATTATGACAAAATTGTCTGTTTAGTTCTGTACCTCCCAAGAGGATTTTATTGGGGTTTAATGACACTTTTGACTGCCAGGGTCACCTTGTGTCGGGCGGTTTTACGGGTGGATGGAGCCGGAGTACCTAGAGAGCTGCGGCGCGCAACTGTCAAACATCCCAACGTACAAACCCCACACCTGCAGGGTTAGCATTGGTTGAAGACAAGTGTCTCATCGACGTGCAGTACACCTTAGCACACAGCGGCACCGTGGCCCTTTTTTGGCAATCGGGATTAAGTGCCGTTCCCAAAGTCACAATGCAGTTACCCTCGGCGAACCGTGGACCTTTCGGTTTGAAGTCCAACGCAGTAACCACCGAGCCAGTGTGCTCCCTTCCCCAGCGTTCAAGAGAGGGGTAATACTTATTATTATTATTATTTATTGATTGGTGTTTAAGGTCACATACTGATGCACAAATGGCTAATCATGACCGTGACAGTTTTACGGGTGGAGGAAGCCGGAGTACCCGGAGAGAACCACCGAGCAACGACGAGCAGCTGCCAGCTCCTCAACATCGTAACTCCGCACTGCAGCACAGGCAGGGTTAGATTGGTTGAAGACATGCGCACCATCGACGTGCAGTACGCCTTAGTACACGGCGTCGTCGTGCCCCCATGTGGACAATGGAGGTTAAGTGCTTTGCCCAAGGACACAGCGCGGGAGTCCGAATCCATCACTCAGACGGTTACCCATCCGAGGATTAACCTGGCTCGACGTTGCTTAACTTCGGTGATCTAACGAGAACCGGTTACCGCAACGCCACCGCGCCCCCAAGAGAGGGGTATATACAAATCAATAATCAATATCCTTAGGGATCAGCAAACAATGGTTAATTGTTTATCTTAAATACGGCACTGTGATCACAAAAGGGGATCGATAATTTCGACAGGATCGCGACTCAGTCGCGATGTAGTTGAACTTCTCTGTCCGCTTACCTCACCTCAAAACTGTAGAAATTCACCTGTCACAGTGGAAATGCAAGAACACTGGATTTGAGATATAATTTTCGTTTCTTTTTTTTGATTTCGAGTATTTCATTTACAGATGTCCCGACCCAAGCGTGATGCGATCAAATCGTCATCTGATGGCGACAGAGATCCATTTTGTGATCGCAGTATCTTAGTTCTCAGTAGGCCGAACAACATCAGTGGCACGCGGTAGCGTCCTTCCAAAATTTGGTCGAAAATGCATGAGGTGAGATTTGCTATTTTTTTTTCCTGGGAGGAATAAAAACTTGTAAATTCCTCTACTTTTTAGTTAAACGATGAGCCAAAATGGACAATTTAGTGTTGGTAGGTGTAATACTGAATTATTAATGACGGATTATCTGTGAACTAGTTTCTTCTAATTTTGCCTGTCATAAAAGCCAAATTTCCTTTTGTTACTTTTAATAAACGAAAACAACAGACAGCTCTGTAACTCAAGCAACAAAAGGAAACTTGACTTCATTTTTTACTGATGTCATAGCGGTTTTCTCAACAATGACTTGCTTCTCAAATGGACCTTCGTCGCCTCTCTTAATACTGTCAAGGGAGGTAAGTTTACAGAAAGCCGATTTTCATGACGACACAGGTCAAAGATGTGTATACGAACTCTATAGGAACAAGGTGGGGAAGAAATGGAGGAAGGGAGACGAGAGAGTGGGTGAGTAAACAGGTGGAAATAGATAATGATCGCCAATCTCAACTCCGGGCCCTCACTGATCGACTAGGGGCAAAACTGAAAAAATGGCATCTCCTTCCTCAAAATCCTCACAATCACCACCCACGAAAAGGAAGAAAAAGCACTCCAACCAACGATAGTCGGTACACAGTTTCTCGTATACTATTCTGCCCCAGGCCGACACTGCGCGTCTGCAGCACGACCAAACCATTTCTCTAGCGAACCCTGGTTTGAACAACTGTTATGTTTCATCCTGAACGTGTTAATGACTTGAAAAATCAAATGGAAATCGATGGAATATAAGGACACTCAGTGTTTATCGACAGTTGAGTGGAAAGTGCAAATCAGGATGTCACGTTTTTCAATGAAATTTCGATGAAAAAGTGTTCTTCCGATGCATTTCTGAAAGAATAATTCTGCAGAAAATAAATGGGCGTGAAAAACGATTTGACAAATTTCTCTAGGTAGTTATATTCGAAATTCCTACAACGTAATGCTTTTTGCCTGTTTGTTTCATAAAAACTGGTGACACACTGTACAATGTGAGGAAAAGTTCTTAAAAAAACAAACCCATCATAAATGTCATTACTTGAATGGAGCTGTACATTTAATTGCTAGAAAAAGATAGTCGTCGATTTAGTTGTCATGTGACTTAATTATCCTATTGTTCTCAAGTGACAGTAAAGCCACCAAGAATGAATCTGTGTTTTTATATAGAATTAACAAATGACGAGTTACAAGTGAAATGACGGAAAAGGGGAAATACCTGAAGTCCTACGGTTGTTACTTAAAATATGACATTTCCAATCAGAAGGCGTTCCTTTGTTAAGATTAACACTTAAGCTACCGAAAGCGTCAATTGTCACCTATTTTAGGATGATTATCTCTACGTTCTGGTATGCGCAGATCAAACCTACCATCTGCTTAATTGTTGGAAAGGGCTCCGAGAGCCCTTTCCAACAATTAGACAGATGATAGAGTTTCAAGTATGTCATGAATTTTATTAAACTTCCTTGCATACAGACGTACAAAGGGGCACTCCATATATGGCTAAAGTGGGCGTGGCAGTAAAGGGTTAACGCATATCCTACCAGGAAGAGACATACGCAGTAGTTACAAAAGAAAACCAGACCTGGAAATAAAGAGCTTACGTCGTAACCCGTTAGTAGGTTACCCAAACAACATGGCGTTTGGGAGCATGGTGGCTCTATGGTTACAGCATTCACTTCAAGCCGAAAGGCCCAAGGTTCAATCCTCGCCAAGGTTCAATCCTGGGGCAAGGAATTTCATCCAGATTTCCCACGTGGAGGCACGGTGGCGTTGTGTACTAAGGCGTAATGCACGTTGAAGGTGCACTTGTCTTTAACCAATCCTAACCCTGCTTGTGTGGAGTTAGTAGGTTGGGGCGTCTGAGGCTTGCTCCACTCTGCTCGCTGGTTCTCTCCAACACGAGGTGACCCTGGCTGTCGAAATTTGTGTCCTGGGGCAAAGCACTTAATCCCGACTGTCCAAGTTGGGGCATGGTGGCGCTGTGTTCTAAGACATATTGCACGTCTATGATGCACAAGTCTTCAACCCATGGTAACCTGGCTTGTGTGGAGTTAGTGCTTGGGGAGTCTGACAGTTGCTCACCGCTGCTAGGTGGTGCTCTCCAGACAAAACAGTCTGACACGAAGTGACCCTGGGTGTCGAAAGTGTCGTTAAACTCCAATAAAACATGGTGGTAATATATAAGAAAAACGTATCGCCACGATATAGTTTTGGATGCTGATGTGGCATTAAGCACCAATAAATAATAAATAATAGGAAAAGGGTATTCTGGTGTTTTTTTCTGCCTTCTCAGTTTTTACATCACCAACCATGCTGTTTGGCAAAATTTGCGCCAAAATAGCAACAACTAACGCCCGACCTCGCTTTGGCGAGATCGCGTGTTAGTTGTTGCGATTCATTAGGGCGGAAATTCTTTTGAGACAAAGACGACTTTCCACTCTGTCCATATGTGCATGCAATGCATAAACTTTGAGTCGATTAGGTACGAGATAATGCCATGTCTAGCAGGGAAACATACGGGATTAGGAAGTTTTACTTTTATCGTGTTATTTTGTTGTAACGTGTAGTTCGTTCGCATATTTTACAGTTGAAGTAACACACCCCTCCCCACCCCACCCTCCCGTAAACTTGACAATCGTTCGCGGCTGATTGGTCTGGGGAAACGGTTTATACTCAGGAGGGGCGAAATGTGGGAGGGCAAGTCTCCTCTAGTGTTCAACCGATTACCAAAAATGGTCGCAGACCGATTACCGTTTATTTGAGCTCGCAATCGGCCGATTCTGATGCCGATCCCGATTGTAATACCATGCACTACTAGACAAGTCGAGGCTCGAAAGAACTACATTAAACTAAACATTTTTCTTTGTTGACTGGAGTCGTAGTAAAATTACCAGTCGCGCACACTTCGGACGGTAAACGTGGCTCTCGCAGAGCCACGTTTACCGCCCAAGTGCGCGCGACTGGTAATTTTACTGCGACCTGAGTCAATGGAGTACAACCTTCACTTTCCTGGTAGGAACTGGCGATTGCCGCAAGTGCGTTCAATTGTGAGCTTCACTTGTCGTTTAACTTGTGTATCCCGTAAAAGGGGCGTCTGGAGAGATTGAGCATACACACCGTGGTTCTTTCTCAACTTTATTGAATGGTATCATTGGCATCGTTTTACATTAGCAGTCGAACAAGATAATAAAATGCGATTAATGAATCATTGCAAAATGCTTGGCAACAATCGGTTGAACCGATGTTCCAGGAGCCGTTGCCGTTGTCATCCGATTGCCTACAATCGGCCGATTGTGGTGACCGGTTCCGATCATCGGTTGAACACTAGTCTCCTCACCAATGCACCACAAAGCTATTTTTTAAGTTGGCCCCATTTGAGCAAAAGTTAATTTTATACACTCGCATTCACATCTAAAATTTATCACAATCAGCACCGTCATGGAGCCTAAATAGGACCAAGGCACTTGATTTGAAGAGACTGGAATATGAACCGCCTAAGGTTGTTGGATATCAAATATCAAAAGATTCTGACTGGTGGATCTGAAGAAGAAGATTTTTAAAGGAATGTCCCCATATTGCACTAAGGTAAAATTTAGGTTTCCATAGGGAGCCCAAATATGAACCCAGGGCGTTCATCTGAACAAACTGGAATTCGACCCCATGAATGATACTACAAACCAAATATCAAAAGATTCTAACTGATGGATCTGAAGAAGATAATTTTTAAAAAAATATTCCTTATATTGCATTAAGTTAAAATCCGGGATCCCATGGGGAGCCCAAATATGACCATAGGGACTTGATTTGAATAAACTTGAATCTGGTCCATCCTCAGGAGGCTCATCATAAGGTTTTTAAAAGATTTTCCTTATACAGCACTATGTTAAAATTCAAGTCCCCATAGGGAGCCCAAATATGAACCCAGGGACTTGGCTTGAACCAACTTAAATCTCAACCCACTCAGGATGCTATATACCAAATATCAAAAGATTCTGACTGGTGAATCTGAAGAAGGTTTTTTAAAATATTACTCATGATTCACTAAGTTAAAATTCGGGCTGCCACAGTGAGCCCAAATTTGACTTCGGGACTTAATTTTAACAAACTTAAAGCTGATCCCCCATAAAGATGCAGTATTTCAAATATCAAGAGATTTTGACTGGTAGATCCGAAGAAGATTTCAGAATAAATTTATTCAAATTGCACCAAGTTAAAATTCGGGTTTCCATAGGGAGCCCAAATATGACCCCATGGACTTGATTTGAGCAAAGTTGAATCTCACCCCACCAAGGATGCTACATACACAAATAATAATCAAAAGATTGTAACTTATGGGTATGAAGAAGAGTATTTTTAAAACATATTCCTAGTGTTACACTAAGTTAAATTTCGGGTTTTCACAGCGAACCCAAGTATGACTCCAGCGACTTAATTTGAACAAACTTAACGCTGATCCCCTAGAGATGACATGCAGAATGTCAAATAGAGAGAGATTGTGACTGGTAGATCTGAAGAATAGGAATTTTAAATAAATCTCTTTATATTGCACGAAGTTCAAATTAGGATTTCCATAGGGAGTCCAAATATGAACCCAGAGACTCGATTTGAACAACCTTGAATCTCAACCCACAAAAGATGCGGCATACCAACTATCAAACGATTTTGATTGATGGGTCGGAAGAAGATAAGACCCAGGGACTTAATTTGGGCAAACTTCATGATGCCCCCCACCCCCCCCCCCCCCCCACCCCAAAGATGCAGTATAGAAGATTTTTAAATGAACTTTTATATTGCACCATGTTTAAATTCGGGTTCCCATAGGAAGTCCAAATATGAACCCACGGACTTGATTTGAACAAAGTTGAATCGTTTTCCAATAAGGATGCTACATACTAAATATCAACAGATTCTGACAGATGGATCTGAAGAAGATTTTTTGGGAAATATTCCGTATGTTGCATGCAGTTAAAATTCGGACACCCACAGTGAACCCAAAGTTGGCTCCTGGGACTTCCCATGGACTTGTTACTAACAAACTTGAATATGACCTCTCTAATGATGTTGTATACCAAATATCAAAAGATTCTGATTGGTAGTTCTGGAGAAGATTTGTTTTCAATTTTTAAAAAAATATTTTGTGGGTGCTAACAGAGTTAGGCCCCTTGTCGTACCCCTGTGGGCGTGGCAGCTTTATTTGAACAAACGTGAATTGCCATATGACAGGGAACATGCATATCAAATTTGGTTCAATTCAGTGGTTTATGAGAAGTCGACAATGTAAAGTTGACACCGGACGGACGAACGATGGACAGAAAGTGATCAGGTGAGATAAAAATTATATGTTTCCGTCTCATTTTTTCGTTACATGCCAGTCATGCCTGGGATTGGAGCAATAACGACATTCAATACAAAAGATGCGCATCGGAAATGCAGGCGTCAACTTGTGGTGGCAATCGGAGAGTGTTTCATGTCCATAACCTGGTTATCAATCATATGCCGGTTGTCAAATCTGGAACGTTTGTTCAAGTTAAAATGCTCATAAGTTCAGAATTTGTAAAAATGAATTAAGGCCCATAACTCCATAACGAAAAATCGTGCTGGGCCAGTTTTTGAACCCGCTTGAAATTGTATTCCAAGAGACCAATAAGGTAGATATTAGTTAAATCGGAGAACGTTTGTTCGAGTTATTGCGCTAAAGAGCTCAAAATTCGTAAAAATCGATTAATTAAGGCCGATAAGTCTGTAACGAAAAATCGGGCCAGACCAGTTTTCAAACTTACTTGAAATAATCTTGCAAAAGATCTGTGTGGCAAATATTAGTCCAATCGGAGAACGGTTTTTGAAGTTATTGCGCTAACGGGGTCAAAATACGTAAAAATCGACTAATTAAGGCCCATAACTCTGCAACTAAAAATCGGGTCGGGTCAGTTTTCGAACTTGCTTGAGATATTATAACAAAAGACCTGCATAGAAAATATTAGACAAATCAGAGAACGTTTGTTCAAATTATTGCGCTAATGAGCTCAAAATTCGTAAAAACTGATTAATTAAGGCCCATAACTCTGTAACGAAAAATTGGGATGGTCCAGTTTTCGATTTTGCTTCAGATATTATTGCCAAAAAAACCCGCATGGCAAATAATAGTCAAATTGGAGAACGGTTGTTCAAGTTATTGCGCTAACAGTGCGAGGACGCCCGCCCGCCCGCCCGCCCGCCCGCCCGCCTGCCCGGACGCACACCGACCGTCGCCAAACCATAGGGTTCTGTTGTTAACCCTTTACCTAACATGAAAAGCAGACGACACTTACCAGAAAAATTCTTGAATAACTATTTTTTTCATTTTTTGCCTCAAAAACATAGGTTATGACCCCTCGTTGGAACGAGCTCGATGAGCTCGTTCCAACGAGTGGTCATAACCTATGTTTTTGAGACAAAAAATGAAAAAATAATTAAAATTAATTGGCGATTTTTGAGAATAGCCCTGGCCGGTTTTGGCCGTTACGTTGGGTAAAGGGTTAACACAACACGATCAAAAATAGCCAATTTTTCGAAGTCACTGTTCCCCATAATTCCTCTTGTAATCTACCCTTATGCCCCAGGCTTCAACTCGGTGACCAAAACTTTAAATGCTGCGGTCAACAAATAATCTAATTGTAATACAATCATATATCTGATACTTTCTTATTAAAAAAAAGCAGGGGATATCCAAACCGATGTTAATAATTGGATACGCGTGATTGGACACATTAGTATGTTACCAAGTTTAGTGTGGATCATGAATATCACCTGCCCACGAAAATGTCGTGCAGGTTTTTCGCACGAGTGCCGCGTTAATGTCTGTGGGGTACGTTTTGAAATTTTCATTTGTACTGGACGGGCTTTTTCGTTCGGAGTTTCCTTTAGCACAAAATGTACACCGCATTAGGGGTTAAACTCCAGTCGTAAACATTTTCAAGTGCCACTTTATCAACGTTCTAAATTTTCGATACATTGTTTTTTCAGATCTATCATGTACATAAGAGACAGAAAAAAACGTGTCGCAGGTGGTGTAAGTCTCCAACACACCTGAACAAACTCGGTCAAATCGTTTTATAAACTCCACACCACAGCGCAAGTGTTTCTTGCCTGCGTGCACCAGAAGGAGAGTTCGCATCCAAACTGATAAGAAAGAACTACTTGTGATGACCACAGTGAGACACCCACTTCGTCGTTGATCTGCAGTCTGTGTATTTTATGGATTTATTGACTTTCCCGTTCAGGTTCTATATTCTCCTATTATTAACAAATCGCAGTGATAACGTCATGTGATACACGTATAGAACCAACACACAGGTACAAGTATCAAGAAAAGAAAGGAGTATTATTAACCACTTCAAAACTACCTCAACGAATTAGGTTATTAAAAAGAAGAGTGAATGGACCATGTTTGTATTTTCCAATGTAACAGATGAAGAGAGAAGTGCGGGGGCCGAGGTTCGAACCGTCGATCTCTTGCACACAAAGAGATTTACCATGTGATCAGGGGACCAACTAGGCTGGTTGGTAAATTGCCTTTATATCTTGACCGCTACATTTAGGAGTAGGGCCGACGAATCACGAGTTTTTGCTCAAGTCGAATCACATAAAATATTTCACATCGAATCGAACCTAAAATCGAATCGTATTCTCAATGTTTGCGTATGGTTACCAGTTATTGGGAATTATCTCCCCTACATAGTAGGCGGAATTTGGTATGAGATGAATGTGCAGTACATGGAGAGTGCATTGCAACTAAATCACCCGGGGAGTGGAGTTATCACCCAAATTATCACTTTCAAATTCTGTGCATGTGGACAAAAAAGACAGGCAATGTTTAAGCCAACGGACCTCCGGGTATAACCTGGAGGTCAATTGGCTGGAACTTTGCTTGTGCTTGTTATGCTTTGCAACAAATCTGCAATCATTGCTTGGGTGAAATCTCCACTCTGTGGTTGATTTAGTGATAATACACTCTCCGCGTACTGCACAATTCTATTGCGTTCTGTCACACTGCCCAATGAAGCCAACCACATGGGCGTGTTACGGAACGTAACTGTCTTGTTCACAATTTCCATGTTAAATAGTATCAGAGGCGGCCGAAACTCGATAAAAGTGGAGGGGTACAAATTTTCAAGACAACAGCGGTTTTGCCACTGGGAGAAAAGTAACAATCGTATATCGGTAAATATCTTACCTCCTACAAGTATCTGGGAATTTCATTGGTTCAAAGACGTCACATGCAGACTGCATATAAAACCATATACTGCCTGTCAACATCATTATACGCTGACAGCATTGGGTAATCTCACCTTTGTTCATTGATTATTCAAAATGGCGGCAGCCGATAAACGCTTCAAGTTGAAAGATTGAGTGTTGGAAGGCCATATTTGGTCTGAAGTGCAAGTTAGGCAACTTAAAAGGCTTCATAT
The DNA here is from genome assembly GCA_031216915.1 of Pictodentalium vernedei. Lineage (NCBI taxonomy): Eukaryota > Metazoa > Mollusca > Scaphopoda > Dentaliida > Dentaliidae > Pictodentalium > Pictodentalium vernedei. The sequence continues at coordinate 315,910,099 of CM062297.1, forward strand.
TCTGTGGATGTGTGTCATGTTACCTCCGAAATGAAACTGTGTGGTATGTATGAATCTGCCTTGTTACAATTTATGGGAGAGTGCTCTCCCATAAATTGTAACAAGGCAAAGACACATGAACACATTGTGAGAATTCTCTCATTTAATTTTGATCTCTATTGTTATTAGTTCTGTGCATCGATGCAGCAGTCGGTAAGATATATTCCTTACACAGTTTGTTGGTGGCCTCATATGGTATATATGGTGTCAGTTAATTCCATATTGGACTCGAGCTTCGCTCGAGTCCAATACGGAATTAACTGACACCATATATACCATATCAGGCCACCAACAAACTGTGTAACTAATAATGTACATGACACTTCATAGTCTCTCGTTTAGATGATCTTGCTGCGTTGAGGTCACTGCTCTTGCCATTTCTTTAACGTCAACTCTTTTCCAACCCGAAGGTTGAAGTAGAAGAAAGGGACCGAAGCGACCGAAGCGACCGATGATGAGATTCTTTGGTGAAATGTTGCTTGGATTTCCAAAAAATATATTACAAGAATGCCTGTATATTGACGCATTTGCATGGGCCCATTTTAACTCATTATGTAACCGCGCAGTATGTCAGTGGAAAAAATGGAGAGCACATGTCCCATGTGTCCCCCGCCCCCGGTTCCGCCACTTCTGCCTGGTATTTTGGGGAGATGCATCACCAACAATGCGTTTAGACATATGCAGATATTCGTATTCTTCCCGAATAGCCCACTTTAATTCGAATCGAATCAGTGAAAGGATTTCGAATCGAATTGAATCGAATCTCGAAGGTTCGCGCACCCGAGTAAGGATGTTCGGTAATGATGCAATCTTACAACCTGTCATAAATAGTAATCCATTTTCTATCTGTAAATGTTGTATACGCTTTTTTGGACTATACATGAGCTACAGTAGCTCGTGGGTTATTTGCATATTTATTATTTAATGATTTAAGATTACAAAAGGAAGTTGCCAGCTATTTTGATGTTATGGTACACTAATCGGAGACCTCCTCCTCCGCCCTTACACACGCACGCACTCACGCACAAATCCTGCCACGCACGCATGCATGCACGCACGCACACACACAAGCACACATCCTGCCTCGTTTAACCCTTTGATACTTTTGTACGTGTTATTACGTACGAAATCTTTTGTTTAATTTAACCCCTTGATACTTTTGTACGTCTTATTACGTATGAAATCAAACAGCACGTTGATACTTTGTGGTCATTTGTCTTATTATTTTTCGATTTTTTGAAGTGTTAACCTCAAATTCCTATTTTCTCCCCAATAGAGTTCAGTGATAACCGTTGAGCCAAATGTTATCGCTGCTTAAAATACTAATATTATCCTAGTGTCAAGACTTCTTATCTGGTTGAGTGCTAGATGCCACTAGCAGGGCATTCAAAAAATGAGAATGCTAGAGCAAAAGCCAACACTCTCCTTGCTTATATTTCATATTCAGTCAAACACAAATAATATTTTGTTTATATAAATTTGTTTTATTACAAATTATTGGAGAGTGCCTGTGGGCACTCTCCAATAATTTGTAATAAAACAAGTTTTGAATAACAAATTCAGACCCCCAAAAATAATCTAGCCCTCAATCAGATAATCACTAATGTGGAAAAATGTGAAAAATATCTTGATGTTTGTACTTTCCGACATTTGACGTCGTATTTTGAAAAACGTTGAAGAAACTGAATTCCCAGTGACGTTTGAAGGTCTTGATAAATATGGGTTATATACACATGGTGTTTGTAAAAAATCTTTTATCGCGACGAGAGCGTTTTCGGGGGCATATATAGCTACGAGTCGCGCAGCGACGAGTAGCTATGTAGCCCCCGAAAACGCTCTCGTCGCGATAAAAGATTTTTTACAAACACCATGTGTATATAACCCTTTTATCTACACCCCCACCTCCCCCACTCCCGTAATAAAACAAGTTTTGATTAACAAATGCAGACCACTAAAAATAATCTAGCCTTCAACCAGATAATCACTAATGTGAAAAATATCTGGTTATTTGTACTTTCCGACGTTTGGCGTCACATTTTGAAAAATGTTGAAGAAACTGAATTCCCAGTGACGTTTGAACATCAGGATAATTAAAGTCTCGAAGGTTGAAATAATCTCATTTGAAAAAGTGTAAGTTACTAATTTTTACTCTTTTCCGTCAAATTTTATTTTTACAATTCAGTAAGTTTAATTAATGGCCTTCTTTTTTATTCAATACATTTCGATAAATACGCCCCGTTTTATTTGTTTCGATCCGCGGCAGCGATAATTAGTTATTCAAAGTGTTGAATGAAATAGTACGTCATGCAAATGAGATGGACGTGAACGTTGTATTCTTGCGATATCACGTGACTTTTATTCTTACTGCAGTAACGATAAAAGATTTTTTTATTGACGGCGAGTTTTCGATAACGATAAAAGATAAAACGTTACTGTTTTTACGTATAAAGTAGATAAAATGTAATACTTTCCCAAAGGGTTAACCGCTTTTGTGGTGACTTGTTGTTTTCGCTTTTGTCCTCGGTGACAAACAATGACAAACAAGTATCCACAAAATCGGGAAGACAAAACCTAATCCAGTATTTTCTTTGTGAGGCCACAGAGAAAACAAGTTTGTCATTCAACACATACATATAGGTCCGTGTCAGTCTTCATTGGAAGCCAATCACAGCACTTTCGCTATACTGCAGATAGTACGTTTCACACTTTCATGCAGCTGCCGTAAGCAAATTGTACCAAGTAATCAAGGAAAATTCATCTAAAATGCTACATTCCGGCCATCGTTTTTACCATATGCAATGTAGTGTGTGTGAAGGTGTAGACGAGTCTGATGGTTTACGTATTGGACTCCTGATTGCCAGTCGAGGGTGTCGCGGGTTTGATTCTTGGTGGGGATCAGAAACCAACATTCTAAATTCGTCCTAAACATACATGACTGTGTCCTTCAAAACACACACAAATATCCTCACACACAATTGTTAACGCCTACCGTTGCACTCATCGAGACCAGAGTATCAAGAAAAATGGCATTATTTTTCTTTCCACGGGACCGAAGCAAATGCAGTTCCAGCGCGGCTCGAACATTTGACCACTCTCGCTGACCTTTACACCGCGTGTGTGTCGTATCAGATTATACTGGGAAGATTTTAAGGACACACGGCTAACCTGTCTAATATTTTTTCATCACAAAAATGTCTGAAAACAATTTGATGATTCAACCGCTCTTCAATGAGCAAAATATTGTGTCGCTTTTCTGACGAAATATGAAATATACTGTTCAAACAAAGAAACGCAAAACGGGTAAAGTCACGATAACGTGGCATATTTTGGAGAATATAGTGATGAAGTGTGGCTGAAGGTATGGATAACGACATATGGTCTAAACATTATGTAACATTTTGGACAATGGGGCATAATTTCGGCCACCGTGACCCCCAAAATATTGGAAATTAACAAAACAAAGTTTCCACTGAGTGAATACCTGATCATGAAGTTGCTCTCTCCGAGCATGCGAGGTGAGCGTGTGGGGGTATAAATGGACATGGAAATCGGTCTGAATTCGCACAGCGTTAAAGGGATCTTGCTCTAGCAAAATGCTGCGTTTGACCGAAGCTCAGAAAAATGATGCCATTGGCCGCTTGGAAACATGCTAATCAGCTTCGAATGTAGAGAGGGTGTTCAATGTCTCACCGAGTACATCACAGGCCTGTGGAACCGCTAACAAATCTAGGGGACAACGCAGGACCTTCTAAGATCAGGGGAGACCTGAGTGTCCACCCCAGCCCAGGATCGATACATCCGGTTACATCATTTGCGGGAGAGGACGACCACAGCGACCTCTACAGCGTCAACGCTTCCAGGTCAGCGGAAGATTTCAGATCAGACCGTTCGCAACTGTCTACAAGAGGCAGGTCTGCGTGCTAGATGAGCAGTTCGTGGTGTCATTTTGACGGCGCAGCATCGTCAACAGCGATTTCAATGGTGTCAGATGCACAGGGCATGGGCTCATCAGAGATGGAGAGCGATATGGTTCAGTGACGAGTTACGTTTCCTTCTTCGCCGAAATGATGGGCGATGCCGTGTGTACATACGTCCTGGAGAACGTTTTGCGCGTAGCTGCGTTCGGGAGGTGGACAGAATTGATGTGGGCAGCCATATCACACACTGGTAGAACGGACCTCGTCCACGTTGAGGGTAACTTGACGGCACAGGGGTACAGAGATGAAATTGTGCATCCACACGTGCTCCCCATTTTGCAGAATGCCAACGCCATTTTCCAGCATGACTACGCTCGACCACACACAGCAAGGCTCACGGCAGCTTATTCACAGGATAACAACATAGAAGTCCTGCCCTGGCCCTCCAGATCGCCAGATTTGAACCCGATCGAACATCTATGGGATCAACTGGATCGACGTGTGCGACAACGTCAACTACTGCCTCAGATGTGGCACAAGCGTTGCAGGAAGAGTGGGCCACCATAACTCAAGCTTTCATCCGGAATCTGATTGCTTCAATGAACAGAAGGTGCCAAGCAGTTTTGGACTCAGATGGCGGTCACACTAGATATTGAGTTTGGATGACGTCGACACGTGACGTTAACATCTAAAACGTCTCCATTTGTGCTTCATTCATCCATTAAAACTTTGGTTTTGAATTGATTTCGTTCTCTATCCCATTATCACATAACGCGGGAACGTCCCTCGTCACAGAAAACCCGTTTTGCGCTTCTTTTTTCGAACAGTATACACAATTCAGTCCAGAATTGGAGCACGTTGTGTTAACTAAATAACAATTAGTTATGTTACAAATGCGATATTGACAAAAGATTTCAATATTTGCTCACAACTTCGAAGTAAGAATGGGAACAATTGGTGAAGAACACCACGGCTGAACAGCTACTTAACATGTTCAATTGTTACGCAGTGATGTGCATATAACTGGGAAGCCGAGTACAAGGACGACTTCTTTTATGGAGAGAGTTTTTATTTCACGGAGAAAAGATCACAATTTTAAGTATGATATTAGGAACTCAAAATACGTCTTTCAGACTATCCAAGTGAATTACGCTATCGTTTTAGCACACATGGGCGACGGAGTAAAGTTTAGCACAGATGCTGGATTGCATTCGCGACTTATTCGCTAGGTGAAAACTCCCCTCTTTGGAAATTCAAGCAGTAATCCATTCGGCGGGTGTGTATTTGAGGGGGTGGGGGGAGGGGGTCGATGCTCACTTTGTATCTTTGTTTTTTTATGTTTAATGAGTGTGATGTATAGTTTTGATAGAATTGTTGTGCAAATACGAATGAGACGATGAGAGTTTGGGAGTGGTAGATAAACATAATAAAACCTAGCAGAGAGAATACTGTCGATTTGTAGCATAATCCATTTGCCCCAGGCAAAACTACAGTAGTATAAAACACCAGGTACTACACAATATACCAGCCAGGACTTATATTGTCATGAAAATAGACTTTCGATAAAGAAATCATTAGGCGAGCGAGGAAGGTCCAATTAAGAAACAAGTAACTACTGAGAAAACACTTATGATATCAATAGAAAAAAAAAGCTGAGTTTCCCTTTGTTACTTTTAATAAACGAAAACAACAGACAGCTCGCTGAGATGTCTGTTGTTTTCGTTTATTAAAAGTAACAAAATGGAACTTGGATTTTTATGGTAAGCTCATTAGGTATCACGGAACTAAATATTTTCCCAAAGGCGACCATTATAACGTTCAGGCAAAAAAAAATATGGTCACATCACTTTAATTTTGGCATTCAAATGTCTTTGTCAAGTATAGCCCTTCAGACAACTTTTTCTGACCCCAAAACCGGGGGTCATGCAACAAATAGGAGAGAGAAATTAACAGCAAGGGAAGTGCCGGTCTCGTGCACATATTTTTCAGGGAATTCCCTACAAAAACACACCAAATGTAAATTGTATTTTTTAGGTCCAAAAGTCATCAAATCACCCTCTTTTTTATCTGGAATATTCATCAATAATGCAAGATGTCAATAGAATGCTTCAAATGTTTATTGAAACAATTTATTTTCCCAAGGCTGTTTATTTTTAGAGATTGCATCACTTTCGAGTGCAACATTTCAAGGCGGGTATTTCTAATTCAAATATTTAGTTCAGTGATACCATTAGAAGCAACAAGTTCACAGATGTCCACTTTTGATTTTTGTTTAGCGGATGTATTTTTACAGTCATGTTTAAGTTTTAACTCTTCCCGGGAAAAATTTAGCAAACCTCACTTCGTAGACTTTTCTATTTATGGAAAAGAGGGTAACCGGTTCTCGTCAGATCACCGAAGTTAAGCAACGTCGAGCCCGGTTAGTCCTTGGATGGGTGACCGTCTAAGCGATCGATTCGGTCTCTCGCGTTGTGACCTTAGGCAAGGCGCAACGTGCACACGTCTTCCACCAATCTAACCCTCCCTGTCGTTAAACCTTAATAAATAAATTAATTAATTAATGGAAAAGACAGTGACTGTGTTATCTGTGACGATGCGCACACTGTTGATATAATTAACAGAAAAAAGCTGCAGAACATCAAAAGATGGTGAAAACGCCATTTTCTTATTTTTATTTATTTATTTATTTATTATTTATTGGTGTTTGAGGTCACATACTTCTGCACGATGGCTAACCGTGACCGCAACATGGAGGTAAAGTGAAGTTCCGTCTATCGTTTATACCCATGTTGCCCATTTTAGAGGACTTCCACCCCAAGAACTGGTGAATGGCATATTGACGATACAAATTCGCTAATTTTGGGAAAGGTCAATGTATTTATGAAATTCCCATACCCTTAGACTTATATTCATGGCAGCTTTATGATATTAATGGACGTTTGCCTGTAAATCTCTTCCAATGGCGAAAACTGTCAGCCATGCCTCACAAAGGATTACGCTGTCAATCAACAACACTCTCCCTCCTTGGTATTCGCCTGGTGCAGTTAAACAATTTTCTCTGTAATTTTATGTCAGAAAAAATGCTAAATTATTTGCAGGAAATGCATTCGGATGGCATTTCTGAGCTTCTGTAAATAAAAGTTTCCGGTGATTCCCGGGATAGATGCCCCCAGATCCCCTATCCGTACATGGGCAACTCTCATCCCTCATGGAGGACCTTTAATTCACTACTCGCCCCACGCCTGAACTTTCGATAAATCTTTGATTCGCCATCTGCTATACTCATTGGATAGGCTTTTGCACTGCACAGGAGTTAGATAATGTTTACACCCATAACACATACAAAAACAAAGACTACAGCCTACCTGTGAAACTCGGAAAATCATTAGCCCACCACAGTCTATCTACTCCACCCTCATTCAGCAATTAGAAACATCAGTCACAGTGACAAAGTATCAATTCGCTCTGTGCGTACTCCTCAGCAATAAACTCGGGCCAGTTTATTTGTTGACGAACACAGTGGGAAGACCTGCAAGGCGCAGGTGTGTGAACTGCTGAATGAATCGAATCAGGCAATAGTAATCTCAGTGTCACTCGTCCGTCTATAGTTCCACGGATCTTAAATAATTTGTTGCCATATATGCCCTTCCTTCAGTGGGACAAGGCGCCATCTGCAATGTGTTACTCCGCTATGGTATGTTTTACACCGCCAAACAAGCCATTCCTGATTTCTGATTCTGAATATATTCCATATTCTAGATCGCTAAGTAGCTCTGTCATCGAACCATGCGGCTAATGAACTGCAATGAGTGACCCTACATCATTATTAACCCTTTGAACACAATATGACGCGTTTCCGGTCGTGATATGACCTGAGTTCATGAAATAGATACTTGCTCAGTGAATTTGTGCGGAAGACCAATCAAGATTTTAGAATTACGGCTGCAGATTGAAAATATTGATTGGTTTTTCCCTCAAATAATGAATAAAGACTCTACCAGATGATGGCTCTGAACTGGAATATATCATCAGGGTCCAAAGTGTTAAAACAAGAACATCTCGAACAACACACGCCCGCCGGGACCAACAGGAGATGAAGTTCCAAGTGAGGTTTCGCGTTGTTTGGTCGTATGAAGTTACTTCCCTTGATGTGCAACGGTATTGGGCATTTGGATATTTTGGGGGGAAAACGACGACACATCCAACAACATACTGGCATGGATGTTCGATGAACAGTTCATTTGACACCACAACCCTGTAGGACTGTAGGAATAAATTATCCCTGAACCTCCCTCCAAATGCAGAAGTTTGATTCGCTTGAAATACGACGTGTCGGGCGCTCTTGATTTGGTTAATTGTAAACAAAATCAAGTTAGGTCAATTTTTGTTTTCTTGACTTTGTGCATATAGTGATTAGGTTGGTTACCGATAGTGTGTGTGTGCTTAGGAGTACTAAATAAAACTTTACCATCACCGCCCTCAACCCTTTTGCCCCTACAAGGTTCTATCGGTGGAGAAATGACAATCACATCGCTTTGCCCAATTTCTATGTACTGTTCGCTAAATGTATACTGATGTTTTTCAGTGGAGTCATTCCTCACTTCCGAAAAACTTGAGATCTAAAACAATACTACACAGGGTTGAAGGACTGGCGATACTTTAGGCGCGAGTTGCTCATCTCCCGCGTTTGGGCGAGAATGTCTACTTCCTCGTAGTTTCAATTATAAACCTTTCTCGTTAAGTCCTTGTAGAAGTGTGTAGATTTATTTCGACGGATTCATACGGGAGAGAATTTTAAATTAAGACAGATCTAAGCAGCCAAGTTCAAAAGAAGCAATTAAAATGGGAATTAATGTTCTGGCTTTCGAAATAAAAATCGGGGAATTTGTCGAAAATTTCATTCCGGTCTGAAGGCGTGTAAGACTGTGGGTCTTAGGCGAGGGGCTGGGGATGTCCCACACTATAGGTTAGAGAAGATGCTGTCAGGGAACACCTGAGGCCCCGTAAGGCCTGGGCTGACGTGGGGTTATTTAGTCCCGCTGATGAAGTTGCGGGAAAATTAGACCAACGTGGAGGGTCGGAATCCAAGTGTCGCGAACTCGGCGCAGAGAGCTGAGTTAGACCGACGCCGTGATTCCTTCTCTGCCAAATTGTCCTGAAATAGGTTCGATTTCCGTTAGGTGTGATTCCTAATCACTTCAGGCTGTATAATGGAAAGAATGATTTAAAGTAACAACGATTCTTTTATTTACACATAAAAATAAATCCGTTTCAATATTTCAACAATCAACAATTCAATTCTTTTCACAGAAAATGGGTCACTACGGTTAAATAATTCTAAAAAATCATATAGTCATTCTATAGCCCTGTACTGGCACTATAGTCTACACACTGGAAATGTTACTACCGTGAGCTCGCCATAAGAGCTTCACAAATCTGAAATGTTATTACTGTGAGCTCACCATAAGAGCTTCACCCGCTTAGGCTCAAATGTCAACGTCTGCGCGTAACTGTACCTCTGGCTGTCGGAGGGTTCCGACCAGCAATGTTCGTCATCTATAAACCACCGTACTTCTGATTTGGCTCAGATATTGTCTACTCATACCTTATGTGCCTTTTGAAAGTCCTCCGTGAAAGTCCTATTGAAATATCCACCGTTCCTGGTTGAATTCACGATTCACAGATGCCCCTTTTTTGTGCTAGGGCGAAATTGTCACTCACACCGATCTCCAGTCGGTATTACGATGTTCCGACAGCAAAATAAACTACTCAGAACGCAATCAGTCTGACGCTTCAAAGGGTTAATACGCACAATACAATTAACCTACACTTCTGACTATTGCAGGACGATACCTGCTACTCGACAATCTAAACTTTAACGTTCCACCTGGGGTGTTCCTTCTCACGAATTCGGCCCCGTAGCCGCCTATCAACGCTAAGCTAAATCAATCATGGAATGCCCTCTCTGGCGATTCCAGCCGTTTCAGGGTCCTGTGATCGAAGGTACCCTTATGCCAGGAAACAGAGTCCGCCTGTCCTGGACTTCACCAACGCGTGTGTGACCCCAAGTGTGTGTCTAATGCTCTGCTCTTCCAGGTATATATATACTTTTTACCCTAAACTGTCAGGTGGACCGACGCTCATCTGTCCACCTGTCAAAACGGTGGGAGATGACGTGTATCGAGGCAGAATCAATACAAGTTATCTCACGCGTGACTTAACGGATTCGTTCTTGACACGCATTACTATAACTAATGATGACACAACACTTCTGTCTTTTAGAATCTCGTTTCTCAATTGGCCGTGACGAAAACCGATTACGTCTCGTATAACTTGCGACTACTGTATGAGTTAAATGAGATTAAACCTTATCTAACATACCGTTTCTCCCCTGGGTCCCTGCGCTAAAGCTGGATATACACCACGTGTGTTTTTTCCAGCTTTACAGAGAAGTGAAATTCATGTAGGTTTTTCGCCTTGATGCGGAATATATTTTGAACTTACAATATCTTTAAATATGAGGCCCCTTGCCCCTATATTTAGGCTGGCTTTGCCCTGACAACTCCCTTCCCGAGAGAAACACCCTGTGTATCTCTTAAAACACGAGGGGCAAAGCCACGCACGTTCGCCTCTCACACCTTTTTACAATCTACCCATCATGTTCAAGACTACAAAACCGTGCCCTAGTGGTCGTGGGGTTCATGACCGGGCTCATGCGTCGGCCATACCGATTCCCACGACACACACGCTACCACATGCTCCCGTCTTGCGGGTTTACATATGGAGAGTAGCCTTATTCTTAGATTTGCAGCACTCTCTCTCTCTGTAATACTATATATTTACACCCAAACATACACATTTTTATACACGTTCGCCCATTTTGCAAACAGTTCACTTGGCACTCACTCCGACGAGTAACACCGTCCGCGCCTTTGCGTCAGATGGGTTAATTCCAACGGAGTGTAACTTCGCCTCCCGTTCCCCTATGTCTTGTGAAGGGGCAAACGACCCCTGCATTATGTTGAGCCTCACCCTCGCAAAGCTCGACCAGGGGATTAAAATTGTGACGCACACACTCACACATTCAACACACAGATTTCCCGACCGCGCCTTTGCGACAGACGGGGTTAGTGTATCCCACACTTACAAAAACTCGACACACAGGCTCCCCGTCCACGCACACGCGACAGACGAGGCAGTGTATCTCACATTCGCACTCACAAACAACTCTAGTCAGCAGTCAGAGCAATAATAATACTAAAATAGGAAAATTCCTCCGGGCCTTAACACCGAGTTTACGAAACCCATCACCTCACCCACAAACATATTTGCGACTGGAGCCCCCGTCCCAGACACCAGGCCCACAGCCACCCAACTATTGCTTCTTTATAACCACCGACCATTGGTAGGGGCCCGGTTCCCAGTATCCCCTTGGGTAACCCTTGACACACCCCTACTTCTCGCCCCGCCATTTCTACGGGTATTCCACCAGGGTCCCCATACCCTGTCGTTGTCGCATTCCCAAGAGCTTCCCTTGGCGCTATATCCCCCAGGCTCTCTCGTCCCGGCGATTACCGTCGTTCGAACGACACTGGCCGTCCTTGGCCCTTGTGCCGTCGACCCCCCGGTCCATTGCGACGACTTCTTGCGCACATTGGGCGCTGTGCGCCCCCGGCACTCTCTACGTGGTCTCCGCCACCTAGGATGCTTCTCCTTTGATTTGTGGACCCTTTTCTCGGTCCCCTGGGCGCCCACCTTAGCGGTCCCATCCACTTTAACATACTCAACTTGTGTTGACCCGTGCCCTCTCAATTCTGGGGAAGTTTGCCCAGCCATTTGCGTGGGTCTGGCCTCCCCTCTCCACACGGGTGACACCGACTTCTTGGGGCGCTCAACTCCCCCACATAAATTTGCTTGAGGGTCTTTCTCCAATGATCCCATTGGGTTCCCTCGCTGTTTGGCGTTTCGCCTGGACCGCCTGCGGCCCCTTCTCCCTAATAGGCCAGGAGTCGTCCCTCCTGAAACTTCCCGACATTTCGTCGTGTAGGGGCCATCCCCTGGACCATCGGATTGGTTCCCCCTGGGAACCTTCCCTTCATTACTCGTTGGGCCTTCACTTGGCCCCCTATCCCTGGACCATAACTCATCAGGGCTTGCCCTCACCCCTGGGATATTACCTATGACCAGGTCATACACAGGTGATTCAATGCACATGGCTTCCACTTCGCCACAATAAAATGGGGTATCCACCGTTATCCTCGCGATGGGGAACCTTCTAACGGTCCCATCTATCAAAATACACAAATGGTCACGACCCAACAATTGCTTGTCGTCAACCAGTTGCCTTCTAACCGCTGCAGAGGAGCACCCAGAATCCCGGAGCAGACGGATCTCCCTTTGTCCCACATACCCTGGGTACACTGGCATATCAACCTTCTCCTGCGAAGTTGTGAGCCTCTCACACATGCCACTTATTATCGGGACAACCTTCCCGCCTTCCAGCCTTAATTCTCCCTCTTGTATACATTCCCGGAGGGGACTGTGTTCTGGACCGATAGTTTGACAGAACGCTGCCGTCTGTCTACTGGGCCCTGTATCTACGCGGTCACCTTGCTTCCAACCCCTTGGTGCTGCGTTCCCGACCCCCTGCTGAGGTGGTCTAATGTTCCCAGTGGTCCTTACCTGCTTCTGCCAGCAGTCCCTGGCAATATGACCCCGCTTGTTGCAGATAAAGCAAGTGGTGTCCTTGAGAGCGCTCCCCTTCCGGCTGGTCTGCGACGCAGGAGGGTCGGGGTGGTGTTGCCTGACGGGTGCCATTGCCAACCCGTTTGCCCCATCCCTAGCCAATTTGGGTGCGTTTACACTCCCACCGTGGGCCTCGATGTAGCGTTCTGCCACAGTTGCCATCTCATCATAGGTGGGCGGACCCCTTTCCTTGATGAACAGGCCCAATTCCTTGGAGCATGTAGTTAAAAACTGCTCTCGGAGAAATAGATCTCGCAGGGCTCCATACGACTCATTCACTTCTGCGAGATCAGTCCAGCGGTCAAAGTACCGCCTAGCTCGGGCAAAATACTGAGGTACTGTTTCTCCCTTCTCCTGCTTAATTTCTCGGAACTTGGTCCGGAATCCTTCTTCAGTGAGCTGGTATCTCCGAAGGATGGCATTCTTCAGCTCACTGTAGTCGTTAAGAAGTGCAGGAGGCATACTGGTATAAGCCTCGAGGGCTTTACCTGACAACAAAGGGCTCAAGCACATAGCCCATGTGTCTTCTGGCCACATTTGACTGGAGGCAAAACGCTCGAACCTCTCCAAGTACGAGTCCAAGTCATCTGTGTTTTCATTGAAATGAGCGAGATGGGGGCGTGGGGCATGAATTGCTACCCCTGCACTCCCATCCCCTGAGCGCCGACTTTCATTCTCCACATCGGCCCTTGCTCTGAGGAGCTCTAATTCTCTCTCGTGCCTCTGTTGTTCGAGCTCCCGTTCTGCCTCCCTTGCCTCCCTTGCTAATTGGGCTTCCCTCTCTCTCGCCTCATTTGCTAATTGAATCTCTCTCTCTTTCGCCTCTCTTGCGTCTTTCTCACGCTCTCGTTCTAATTGGGCTTCTCTCTCCCTTGCGTCATTGCGTAAGGCAATCTCCTTGGCCTCACGTTTCTGCTCATCTTTAACGAACTTCTGAAGTTCAGCTCCCTCAAGGCCCATTTCCTTGCCTAATGATACCAGTTGGGCGAGGGGTGTAACAACATCCATTTTGATTTTTTTCTTTCTATCTTCAACACTCGTCAGAAAGAATGAAGAAGGAAAAGAAAGAAAGAAAAAAAAAATATGGCAATTGATCCTAATTTACCTCTGTAATTTAACGTAGTTAAACGCCCCAATACTCTGAAACCTACCGCAGTTATAATGGCTATTAAGTATCCTCTTGGGGACTACTGTATTGCGATATTAAACCCTTGAACGGCATCAACTGACCGAACGCGTCAAAACCTAAACAGAACCGCCGTTAAAATAAAACAAAATTTCCATATAGCCATTTTTTACCTTTTAGAAATATCCTGGTTAGCGCTCGCCAATCAATGTCAGGGAACACCTGAGGCCCCGTAAGGCCTGGGCTGACGTGGGGTTATTTAGTCCCGCTGATGAAGTTGCGGGAAAATTAGACCAACGTGGAGGGTCGGAATCCAAGTGTCGCGAACTCGGCGCAGAGAGCTGAGTTAGACCGACGCCGTGATTCCTTCTCTGCCAAATTGTCCTGAAATAGGTTCGATTTCCGTTAGGTGTGATTCCTAATCACTTCAGGCTGTATAATGGAAAGAATGATTTAAAGTAACAACGATTCTTTTATTTACACATAAAAATAAATCCGTTTCAATATTTCAACAATCAACAATTCAATTCTTTTCACAGAAAATGGGTCACTACGGTTAAATAATTCTAAAAAATCATATAGTCATTCTATAGCCCTGTACTGGCACTATAGTCTACACACTGGAAATGTTACTACCGTGAGCTCGCCATAAGAGCTTCACAAATCTGAAATGTTATTACTGTGAGCTCACCATAAGAGCTTCACCCGCTTAGGCTCAAATGTCAACGTCTGCGCGTAACTGTACCTCTGGCTGTCGGAGGGTTCCGACCAGCAATGTTCGTCATCTATAAACCACCGTACTTCTGATTTGGCTCAGATATTGTCTACTCATACCTTATGTGCCTTTTGAAAGTCCTCCGTGAAAGTCCTATTGAAATATCCACCGTTCCTGGTTGAATTCACGATTCACAGATGCCCCTTTTTTGTGCTAGGGCGAAATTGTCACTCACACCGATCTCCAGTCGGTATTACGATGTTCCGACAGCAAAATAAACTACTCAGAACGCAATCAGTCTGACGCTTCAAAGGGTTAATACGCACAATACAATTAACCTACACTTCTGACTATTGCAGGACGATACCTGCTACTCGACAATCTAAACTTTAACGTTCCACCTGGGGTGTTCCTTCTCACGAATTCGGCCCCGTAGCCGCCTATCAACGCTAAGCTAAATCAATCATGGAATGCCCTCTCTGGCGATTCCAGCCGTTTCAGGGTCCTGTGATCGAAGGTACCCTTATGCCAGGAAACAGAGTCCGCCTGTCCTGGACTTCACCAACGCGTGTGTGACCCCAAGTGTGTGCCTAATGCTCTGCTCTTCCAGGTATATATATACTTTTTACCCTAAACTGTCAGGTGGACCGACGCTCATCTGTCCACCTGTCAAAACGGTGGGAGATGACGTGTATCGAGGCAGAATCAATACAAGTTATCTCACGCGTGACTTAACGGATTCGTTCTTGACACGCATTACTATAACTAATGATGACACAACACTTCTGTCTTTTAGAATCTCGTTTCTCAATTGGCCGTGACGAAAACCGATTACGTCTCGTATAACTTGCGACTACTGTATGAGTTAAATGAGATTAAACCTTATCTAACATACCGTTTCTCCCCTGGGTCCCTGCGCTAAAGCTGGATATACACCACGTGTGTTTTTTCCAGCTTTACAGAGAAGTGAAATTCATGTAGGTTTTTCGCCTTGATGCGGAATATATTTTGAACTTACAATATCTTTAAATATGAGGCCCCTTGCCCCTATATTTAGGCTGGCTTTGCCCTGACAGATGCCGCATCGGTGCGAACGTGAAGGCACGTTGTAGTGTAGGGGAGCCACAGATCTCAATTTAGAGTAGGAACAGTCGCGGGCCAAGTCGATGGCCATATACGAGTGTAGGAGTAGAAATAACAAGGATAAGCTCAGGGGGGCTCATGAAAATTGGTACTGAGATAGACCATGTTACCGGCTGCAGGAGGCAAGCCATACATTGTCAGAGTAGGCTTTTCCTGCATGAACATTATTCTGAGATAAATGGAGGGGAGCGCTTAACCCTAATGGTGGCAACTGCTTGAGTGAAAAGCGCCCAGTAAAGTGACAATAAGCTAGTGGCTACGCGACGGCAGTGGTAGAGTGGCATTCCAGGGCAAAGACGTCCGGCAAAGTGACAATATGTTAGTGAACGAGCGAAATTTTAATAGTTTTTATAAGGTTATTAGGGGTTAATCATTTAATTTAGTTGAATTGGTTCTTCGATTCGATCGGCGAATTGAACATACCAGCGGTGGATGGGAGTTCTCGCAAAATAATAGGACGCGGCGTAGGTTAGGGAATAATCAACCCATTAGGGAAAAAATATTTTTGTGTGAAATTTTCAGTGATTAATTTAAGAAATGGACACCCCGAGCTTGGAACAGATGATGAGTATGGGAGAGCGGTTGGGTTTCGCGGGTAGTGAGTTGCAATAATTTGTGAAAGATGAGCAAAGGCGTATGGCGAAAGAAATGGCCGTTGAGTCAGAGCATCAGGTTGCGTTAGAGCGCGTAAGAGCTGAGAGCACGAAGAGCTGAAAGAGAGCGATAAAGAGCTGAAAGAGAAGCTGCGTTAGAGCATGAAAGGGCCTGGTAGATAGGGAGGAGAAAGTCCAGGGGAAAACGTGGAGGCACCTTATCCCCAGTTACCCAAGTTCAATGAACAGACAGTCGACACTGACGCGTACTTACAGAGGTTTGAAAGGTTTGATTCAAGTCAGGGCTGGCCCGATGAAGCCTTGGGGGGGGGGGGGTCAGCCTTTGTCCACTATTGGCGGGCAAATCGCAACAAGTATATGGGAGCATGCCCCCTGACCAAGCTAATGACCTCAAAAGGTCTACCCTCAAGAAGTACCAGCTCACCGAGGACGGGTTCAGGACGAAATTCAGAGAATGTATGGCTGAGAAGGGTGAAAGTGTGTACCAGTTTGTGTCAAGGGCCGCAAGATATTTCGACAGATGGGTCGAACTATCAGGAGTAGAAGAGTCATTACCCTCTCCGAAGGTGCAGTTTATGTCGTCGTGTGCCCCCGAGATGGCATTGTTCATTAAGGAGAGGAAACCAGATAGTGTGTATGAAATGACTAGGGTTGCCGGGCAGTATTTGGGGACTCATGGGGGAGGACTGACCCAAGGTAGACCGGGCAGAGGTGGGGTAACTGGGTTGTAAAGGCCCCCGTGATAACCCAACACTCAGGCTCGGGTAATGACCGGGTCAACTCCACCGGCTCGGGAGACAAGGAGTTAACTTGTTACATTTGTGACAAGAAGGAGCACCTGGTCCGGGACTGTTGTCGGAAGGCCATGTCGGGGAGATCAAGCGGGGGCCCAGCAATGATTCGGAGGAGAGACCCGTCCCCGAAAAACTCGAGGAATGGCAACAATGCCAATCAGCCCCCTGGGAAGAGGCAGACGGTCGCACTATGCCAAACAATCGGGCCTGAAAATAGCAACCTGCGGTATGCTACGGGACACAGGGTGTAGTAACGCGGCTGTAAAGATGCAGATCGTTACCGATGGACAGCTAACGGGGTACGACCACATGTGCATGCTAATAGATGGAACGATTAGGAGGTTCCCCTTGCGAGGGTGAGGGTGGATACTCTTTCTATAGCGGTGAGGTAGAGGCAATGTGTATTGGGGCGCCCATCTATGACCTCGTGCTTGGGAGAGACCAGTGGAGACGAGTAAGGATGCACAGGTAGAGTGCACAATGGAGGCAACAAAGGTTAACCCTTCCACAACGAAAATCAAGGGAGTGGCTGAACGGAAGCAGCCAAGGTACGTGGGCGACAGGGGTATAATGAGGATGGGTACGGAAGTAGACCAACGGTTAGAAACTTTTGGGCTGGTCAAAAGGTGATCGTAATCCGGCCAACAAGTCAGGTAGGCTTTACACTGTAACAAAGATAATGGGCAGCGGTCATTACAGAGCTGACATAGATGGATGTGGAGTGGTTTACCAGGGCAACGTTTTTTCGGAGATGCCAAAAACATAAAGGACACCGAACCCACGTGATCGGCAGGGGAGATACATTAGGCCAGAAGAGGCAGCGAGAGGTGGCTGGAGAAGCCACACAAGGGCATCTGAGACGTAGAGTTAGCAGGGCCCCTGGGACTTGGAGAGGGGCACCCAAGGGAGGATTAGCAGGAGACAAACAGGGCGTTGCATCTGAGGCAGCAAGCTCTGGTATGGCAGGCATCGCATGGGGTCTGTAGGTGTTGGGCGTTAAGAGTGGGGGTTTTGGTGGAACACACGCCCACGAAATAGGTCCCGATGGAGGGGGTTGATGGCTCTCTAGAGCATTGTAAGGGGTCCACCACTCGTGGGAATATATAAAGGTAGTGCCTAATAGGGCACGTGACTCGCTGCCGGGCGGGACACCATATCCACGGATGGGGCAATTTAGTGGGGTGATAGGAGTTGGGGCAAGGCGCCCATCGGCTGGCTTGGGTCAGGATGGATTCCCCTTGCTAATAATTTTTGTCTTACGCAGGTGTTGCGTAAGTGTATATAGGTGAGAGATAGAGTAGTATTATATTTTGCGATGGAGAGAGGGAGAGAGTGTAATGGGGGACCTGTTGGCTGCATGTGTACCAACGGACCACCTCCTATTGTGCGCCAGTGGAAGTTAGCGCGAGAATTTTCTGTGGATAGACTCATGCATTCCAATGGGGAACCGAGTCAAAGTACTGGGAGTTATTTGTGGTGCGTGTCAGTGTCCACATGCGCGTGACTGTGTGTGTGAAATTTCGAGTATATCGGTGTAATAGTGGAGCGAGTTATGAGATAATTCTAAAGAGAGAAGTGTGGGTGAGTGTAAGTGAATGCTATACCCTTGGTTTATTTGAAACAACTGAGAGTATGTTCTTTGGTAGGGGGTTGTCAAGGTGATGGCTTAAATTTACGATTTTGTGGTTTAAAAAGTGTATATAACTTTTTTATTTTTTCTCGTTCGGTCTAAAAGCCAAAGATAGGAATATGACGGACCCCGAAAAACTGATTTGTCAGGTAATCTGTGTAAATAAATCAGCGAAGGCAAATAAAAAGTGATAATTTTAATGGAGAGAAATCTCAATAGGAGTCTGTAAGGCCAGTTAGCGCTTATCTGGTCTGTAGCAACGATCGTGCCTAAAAAGCTTCAAACATGAGACACTTGTTTAGCCATGCGAGGTAATCAGTCATCTAATTTTACGTCCATTAGTGTCGATAATCTCCTAATTATAATAACGCGCGTGGTGCGCCTGGTAGTATAACTTTTTGACAGTGGAATGTCAGAAATGTCAAAGTATTGCAATCTTAAAAGAATTTGAAAGAGAATTTGAAATTAAGACAGATCTTAGCGGCCAAGTTCAAGAGAAGCAATTAAAATGAGAATCAATGTTCTGGCTATCGAAATAAAAATCGGGTATTTCTCGAAAATTTCATTCCAGTCTGAAGGCGTGTAAGACTGTGGGTCGTAGACGAGGAGCTGGGGATGTCCGATGCTATAGGTTAGATGAGGTGAGGCATCTGTGCGAAAGTAAAGGCACGTTGCAGTGTAGGGGAACCAGAGAGCTCAATTTAGAGTTGGAACAGTCGCGGGCCAAGTCGGTGGCCATATACGAGTGCAGGATTAGAAATAGCAAGAACGAGCTCAGGGAGCTCACGAAAATTAGCTTTGAGGTAGACCGGCCGTAGGGGGCAAGCTATTCGTAGGCAGAGTAGGCTTTGCCTGTATGGACAGTATTCTGAGTTAAATGGAGGGGAGCGTTTAACCCTATTGGTGGCGACTGCTTGAGTGAAAAGCGTCCAGTAAAGTGACAATAAGCTAGTGGCCGTGCGACGGCAGTGGTAGAGTGGCATTCCGTCACTTGTTAGAGGAAAGGCGATATAGTATAGTCATAATACGTTAGTGGTCGTGCGACGGCAATGGTAGAGTGACATTCCGTTGCATGTCACAGCAAAGGCGTCCGGTAAAGTGACAATACGTTAGTGGTCGAGCGACGGCAGTGAAAGAGTGAAGTGAAAAGGCGACCATGTCCAAACACCAGTGACAAGGAAGGGAACCAGCGACAACAGACCATGCGGGTCCGCAAGTGACTCAAAAACTGTGTGGTTGGGGTGTGATTGACGTTTTGTTTTTCTGATTCAATGGATTTCATGTAAGTCACAAATTACCATATTTATTTTTAAATATGTGTATTAAAATTGTTGTTTTCTATGAACGCCTGTTGAGTTATGCTTTTTGAGGAAAAGTCATTGACCCCTTCAGGATAGGAACCACCCCCCAAAAAACGTCACGGTGAGACATACGTTCATGCACTGATTCAGGCGACACGCCTTGAGTTTTGGCTGAATACGCGGCGTTAATCTATTTCCCCAACGACAAAGTCCGGTTTCCGACAAATATTTTCTTTGAAAGCCGCGCATTTTAAAAAAACAAGAGGACACAATGGCTCTTAATCGCCCACCTGATAAAATTGGTTAAAGAAGCACTTAAGGCCACATTAAGCATCCACATGGTGATATAGTTAATCTAATTTAGCTATGGTAATGGGGGTGTGGAGAAGGGTCTGTTGTGATTATTTCTTTTTTTTTGTAAACACTTTTTGAAGCAAAGAGAGAAAAACATCAACCAGTGGACGCACTCCAACTTCCACTCCCAACAGGGAGAAGGTTATTTTTTTTAAATAAAATCACTCAAAATCTCCCAAACTTATTTTCAAGCTAAAAAATAATATTGCCCAAAGGACCCTAAAACCCTACTCCCTCCCACCTCCTAGTGGCCTGGTGGTCCTCATTTGAGCAAACCCGCTAATCTTATGTATCTTTACATCTAACTAAAGTTTGTCACAATCAGATCTGTTACGCGTGGGCACAATTCATTTAAACAAATAGTAAATTCTCCATTGGGTTCTGTGTTAAATTTTAAACCCCTCTGGTGCCCACCAAAATCTGCCAAGCATAACACATTGGACAAACATTAAGTTAGGAGGCACAGCAATGATATCTACTAAATATCAAAAGAATCAGAAACCAACAATCTAGATTCCTTTAAAAAATAATTGTGTCCTTCGAAAAACACTCACAAGCCCCCCCCCCCCCCCCCCCCCCCGCCACGTGTCAGTCTTCGTCTGAGGCCAATCACCGCACTTTCGTCGTACTGTAGCAAGCGCGGTCCGCACTTTCATGCTGCTGCCGAAAGGAAGGTGCACCAGCCATCGGTTTTGACGGTGTGCAATGGTCTAGTGGATTAGGTGTTATTTATTTATTTATTGGTGTTTATCCCTTTGAACCCTAGTGGTATCTTCCATATCAGTACAATGGCAGCAACGGGAAGAGTCCATATTCTTTAATTGGGGGTAGACCAATTAATATTTTCAACGTGCAGCCTTGGGGCTGCACGTTGAAAATATTGATTGGTCTACACCCCCACCTTCACTCAAAAGTCAACCTACTTAATGGAATTATCAAGTATCGTTTTACTGGGCCGGAAAAGCGGTCTCTGGGGTTCAAAGGGTTATGGTCACATACTTGTGCACAATGGCTAATCGTGACCGTGAGGGTGGTTTTACGGGTGGAGGAAGCCGGAGTATCCGAAGAGAACCACCGAGCATCGAAGAGGGATTAGGTGGGATTAGGTGTTAAACTCCTGATTGCCGGGCGGGGTTGCCGAGGGTTCGACTCGCCGGCAAGGCATCAGAAACCAACATTCTAAATCCCTCTAAAACATGATTGTGTCCTTCGAAAACACGCACACGCACACAAAGCACACACACATACACACACCCTCTCTATCAGACACCCTCAAAAACATGATGTTGTCCTTCAAAATATACACACTTCGATCGGTTATCCTCGCAGCGTTCCTGACGACAAACAACGCACTGAACTAATCGTATAATGTATCCATTCACGCTGAGTAACTTAAACAGAGCTTTCAGCGCCGAGTTATACCATTCTGAGATTTCAATAGACATCTAAAACATCCCAAATTAAAAAGATTCCATGTCACAAATTACCTTCATCAGTTCTACAAAAAGGAAGATTTATCACGTAAAAACAAAAAAGCCAGAGGTTTAAAAACATACAAAGGTGAGATGGTAGAGATCAAATGACAATCTAATTCGAACACGTCTTGACATATGCTCGCTTTCAAAGAAAGTTCTTTTGAATCCGGAATTTTTTTGCTTTCAATTTCTTCTAACATTGAAGATAAACAGACTGTATTAAAGATATCAGTCAACGGGATGTGATAAAAGACATGATGTTGAATATTGAATTTCCATAAATGAGCTCATGTGCAACATGAACAATTTTGCTTCTATCTGATGTGTCACAAGACAAAGAAGCATTAAACGGGTGTTGTTAACCATTCGGGAACCGCGAAACGATTTTAAATGAGGAGGGGCTGAATCTTAGGTTCGAGAGTTGTTTTTTTTAAATGCGTGTTGTGGGGAGGGAATGGTGTAGGTATGCTTCAGTATGGTGTCTTTAGGAAACGTTCACTTGAATTAATATGACAGTGCAATGTTTAAAACAACTATGTACTACTGTTGCTACTAAAGTAGCAACGGTAGTACAAAGTTGTTTTAACCCTTTACCTAACATGAAAAGCAACGGCACTTGCAAAAAATATTCTTGAATAACTATTTTTTTCATTTTTTGTCTCAAAAACATAGGTTATGACCCCTCATTGGAACGAGCTCGACGAGCTCGTTCCAACGAGGGGTCATAACCTATGTTTTTAAGACAAAAAATAAAAAAAATAATGAAAATTAATTGGCGATTTTTTAGAATAGCGCTGGCCGGTTTTGGCCGTTACGTTGGGTAAAGGGTTAATCATTCCACCAACGCGTTAATTCAAATGAACGTTTTTACTCAGTATGGGGCAAGGTAATGTCCCTTCCTGAGTAACAGCAGATAATCGAAGCACCACATGTGTAGCGGTCGAGGTATGAAGGCCATTTACTAACCAGCCTGGTTGGTCCGGGTATCTTAGTCTCGTGGTAAATTTGTTGCTTTGTGTGCAACAGGTCGATGGGTTCGAGCCTCGTTCCCCTCACTTCCCTCTCGATCTGTTATGTTGGTGCCGTTGACCAGCCATCAGCAGTTGGTGGCGTTGTGCGTGCTATGGTGAAGCGCGGTGGGTGTATCAATATCTGGGGTGAGATTCACGGTGGTGAATCTCAAAGAACGCGAGAATAGAGTAGCGGTCGAGGAATAAAGGACATTTACCAACCAGACTGGATGGTTCGGATCTCTTTGTCTCGTGATAAATCGGTTGCTTTGTGTGCTAGAGGTCGACGGTTCAAGCTTCGGCTCTCGCACTTCTCTCTCGATCTGTTACACTGGTACCTTTAACGAGCCCTCTGCAGTTGGTGGCATTGTGTGTGCTGTGGTGAAGCGCGGTGGATGTATGAGGTGAAATCTGGGGTGAAAATTCACGGTGGCTGAATCTCAAAGAACGTGAGAATGCTGTAGCGGTCCGGGTAAAAAAGCTACTTAGAAAATCAGCCTGATCTCTTAGTCTCGTGATAAATCGGTCGCTTTGTTTGTTAGGGGTCGGCGTTTCGAGCTTCGGCTCTCACACTTCTCTCTAGATCTGTTACAAATGGTTGAAAGATGTAACAAAACATTTCGGCTTCCTTCCATCTGTTACTACATACATGGTACTGACATTCTTGTGGAAGTTCAATACCAGTTTGATTGCATTACTTGTAAAACATCGACACCTTCTGAAAAAAGCGCGAAAAAGAACCCTCTGACCCCTCGGCTCTGTCGTGCCTGTCATTTACCAAACGCAATCGAAACATCCATCCAGCGCCATACACAAAAAATGTCATTCCAATGTTATCAATTTTTTCAGTAATGCCCACAAGGTTATGAGTTATGATCCGTCATAGTCCTAAGAAAAGTTTTGGGTGCAAAAAAATTATAATTATGTTAGTAATGTATGCTCAACAATTCTGCCCGTTGATCAATACACGTCGACACTACAGGCTTTTGCGTCGGTACGGTGGGGAAGATGTTCCGCTCTCAGTACTGCTAAAACAATTTGAATCTCTACAACGTGTTCTCGTAGGGGCGGGAAATCGACACCACAGGCGGTGGAGGCGTGAATGCATTCCCAACTGCTGTTTCTGGGGTGGGTACTGCTTATCGGGAATTATCTCCCCTATATATGAAGCGATATTTATTACGAGACATCAGTTATGTTTTTTTAGCTGTTACGTGCGGCCACACTTCCATGTCTGAGATAAGTTTATTTAGCAAAAACACCAAGGGCAGGCAGATTGCATGATATGCACATAAGAATAACAATAAGTGTGATGATAATTCAACAATATATTGTTTGGTAACGATCGTATTAGCTGTTGTCGCAGTATGTCATATATAATTGATTAAACGTTACCGGCAACCATGACTGCTGATGGAGCTTCAGCTCGCGTCGTTTAAAGAAAAGCAGGAGCATATTACAGATGATGTTACACAGCTTGTGTTCATTATTTTCTATCAAGAATATGAATTTTTCCTCGACGTTCATCATCACAGAGAAGTTTTGAATTTCAAGCTCGAATCAGTGAAAAATGTTATTCCGGATAAGCCCATATTCCTCACATTCCATCACGAAATGTTGTTCAGTTTCAACCGCCCCGTGTCACTTGATCTGCAAAATCTTTCGTTTACGGGAGTCGGAGGCGGCGTATGTCTGCCCTTTTCGATTATTAACCCTTTACCTAACACGAAAAGAAGACGACACTTGCAAACAAAATCTTGAATAACTAATTTGTTTCATTTTTTGCCTCAAAAACATAGGTTATGACACCTCGATGGAACGAGCTTGACGAGCTCGTTCCAAAGAGGGGTCATAACCTATGTTTTTGAGACAAAAAATAAAAAAAATAATGAAAATTAACTGGCGATTTTTTTGAATAGCGCTGGCCTGTTTTGGCCGTTACTTTGGGTAAAGGGTTAAACAATGATCACTGATACGTAATCGAGTAAACGTCATTTTTGCTTCGAGCGATGCGGTGTTATGATGTCAACGAGTTGGAACACATATCCCGCATTAAATACCGCATGTTAATTATTGTCTCCCCTTCCCAGAAGACATACTGTTTTAGTGCACATTCTTCTCCTTCTTCTTCTCCTTCTTCTTCTCATACAAACTTTGTCCGGGCCATAACTTTTTTGTCTTTTGACCTACACCTTAGATACTTGGCATGTGGATGTATCACCATGAGCCGGTGTGCAGTGTACCATAGTGACCTTCATGTGACCTTGACCTTTGACCTGAAGGTCAGATTTATGTGGTTTTTTAAGGGAAACATCACACAAACTTTGTCCGGGCCATAACTTTTTTGTCTTTCGACCTACACCTTAGATACTTGGCATGTGGATGTATCACCATGAACCGGTGTGCAGTGTACCATAGTCCTTCATGTGACCATGACCTTTGACCTGAAGGTCAGATTTATGCGCTTTTTTAAGGGAAACTGTCTGGACCAGAACTTTTTTGTATTTCGAGTCAGGCTTTAGATATTCGGCATGTGGATGTATCACCATGAGCCGGTGTGTAGCCAACCATTGCGACCTTTATGTGACCTTAACCTTTGATCTGAAGGTCAGATTTGTGCTTTTTTCAAGGAAACTTTGTCCAGACCAAAACTTGTTTGTCTTTTGAGCCATGCCATAGATATTTGACACGTGGATGTATCACTATGAGTCGGTATGTCGCATACCATTGTGACCTTCATGGTCAAATTTCTGTACTTCAAATAGGGAGTAATTGTCCAGACCATAATTTTTTTTGTTTTTTGACCTAGGACTTGGTTATTTGACATGTGGATGTGTCACCATGAGACCGCATGTCGTGACCTTCATGTGACCTTGACCTCAAGGTCAAATTTATGTACTTCAAATAGGGAGTAATTGTCCAGACTAGAATTTTTTTGTTTTTTGACCTAGGACTTGGTTATTTGACATGAGGATGTGTCACCATGAGACCTTGACCTCTGAACTTAAGGTCAAATTTATGTACTTCAAATAGGGAATAATTATCCAGACCAGAACTTTTTTGTTTTTTGACCTAGGACTTAGATATTTGACATGTGGATGTATCGCAATTAGACCGCATGTCACATGTAATCATGACCTTCATGTGACCTTGACCTCAAGGTCAAATTTATGTACTTTAAATAGGGAGTAATTGTCCAGACCAGATTTTTTTTTTGGACATGTGGATGTGTCACCATGAAACCACATGTCCGCTACCTTGATGAATTGCATGTGACCTTGACCTCTGACCTCAAGGTCAAATTTATGTACTTCAAATAGGGAACAATTGTCCAGATCAGAACTTTTTTGTTTTTTGACCTAGGACTTAGATGATTGACATGTGGATGTATCACAATGAGACCACATGTCATCATGACCTTCATGTGACCTTGACTTCAAGGTCAAATTTATGTACTTTAAATATGGAGTAATTGTCCAGACAAGAATTTTTTTTTTTGACATGTGGATGTGTCACCATGAAACCGCATGTCCGCTACCTTGATGAACTGCATGTAACCTTGACCTCTGACCTCAAAAGGAAGGGGAGACATAGTTTTAGTGTGCTAAAACACTTTCTAGTTAGATATGATTTGCTTCCCCAGAATTGCCCACTATCAAGCTCGGAAGATATAACTTCAAACCCGGCTGATATGTCGCCGATCTCCGTCGATAAGAAGCAAGCCAGAATTGGCAACCTTGATGCTTTACAAGGCGCAACCGATTTGTTTCTTAACAACAAAATCGATAACAGTTATTCGTCGAACGCAATTAGGAAAATTATGTCGTTATTGGGTATGATGTTGTGTGAAGCGGATCTTTTTGAGTGGTGGGGAATTAATAAGTAGGGATTGAGTTGTTGATGAAGAGAAGAAAGAAGAGAGTTGTACAGATAATTCAACGCAAACTACGATTCCTAGTCGTAAGCGGAGATTCGTCATTGTGACAGAAGAGATGGTTATCTATCTGAACCCAGCGACTTCCACAAGATGTTTTGATAGATGAACTAGCAGCGCTTGAGAGATAACTTCGGACTTTGTAAAAAGCTGAGAAAACAAAAACCTGTCACAAAACTGTAAGAGATATGAGAAAAAATGTGAAACTATTTGTTTTGATTCAATAAATAAAGAGGTTATTACTTGGTTGGTTTCATATCGGCCGCTATATCAGCAATCGGAAACTTCACGTCAGCCTTCGACCTTCGGTTTCAGGTTGATATGAAGTTCCCTCGGGATGATATCTTGGTAATAATCTCTAAGTATATAAGAGAGATTATTATTTATTTATTTATTGGTGTTTAAGGTCACATACTTATGCACAATGGCTAATCGTGATCGTGACAGTTTTACGGGCGGAGGAATCCAGCATGTGCCTATGTGCTAGTGCACAATGTGTCACATTGTGCCTTTTCACATAAGCACATATGACAAAAAAGGGATTCTCCAGAAGGTATCCTCAAATAATACAATACCAGGTCATAGGTATCCTCAAATACCAAAATGAAGCTAAGAGACGTATGTGCGAGTCACTCGAACGAGCAATTGCTCGATAGCACATTTGCTCGATGGGATTCGAGTAGTTCGAGCAATGACTTATCAGTAACTACTCGATAGATTCTTGGCATTAGGAATGATATAGGCTTTCATGTAGGTTGTCTTTGGCTATAATCCAAAGGGGTCCCTCAGTGCTATAGTACTACGTGCTACTATTATAAGCCATCGTATGGCAGTCCTAAAAAGGGATTCTGGGGGGAATCATAACAAGAAAACACTACTCTAGTTCAATCGAACTTACCCACAGGGACCCAATATGTACGTATGACTATAGGGATGACATCACAAAATGGCCGCTCACGCGGGTTACCATGAACAACCCAACATGGCGGCACCAGGTTACGTGACTATGACGTCACTTCCTGGATCCCCTGCGAGGTCCCCCAATGAGCCCCGGTCGGGTACATGCTATACCACTGACGTGCAGTACGCCTTAGTGCACGACATCATCGTGCCCCCGTGTAGGCAACCGAGATAAAGTGCCCTGCCCAAAGACACAACGCTGGTCGTTCCGGACGGGGGTTGAACTCGGGACCTCTAGCATAGATGTCTAACAGACTGCCACTGAGCCACCGGACTCCTATAAGAGAGATACATATTTCTTTTATGATACGATACCTTTACAACTTTGCAGAGACTCGCATTTTTCCCGAATAACTCAACGGATTTCGAATCGAATCGAAACAGTGAAGTGACTTCAAATTGAATCGAATAGAATCTCGAAGTTTCGCCGAGCCCTATTTATGTCAGATTTACGGGGTTACAGTTTGTGTGTGCACATCTGGTTGTCTGCATGGTACCAAGACACATGCACTGCAAGTATTTGGCCCAATTTCTCTCACATTCATCTCAGTAGGTTCCAGTAGCATTTGCATTTTGCACGTTATTATACAAGCACTCGCAAACGTTTTACATTAAATAAAATATAAAAACTAGATCAAAACTCTGCGATCTATTTGATTAATACACACTCTCGGTTCTTGACTCATTTTATTAACCTTGTTCATTTTATTTAATGTAGATTATTCATTTCTTAATATTACAGATATTCTGCATATCGCGCGATAGCTCGGAGTACTCAGGCGTACTGTTTCGGTGCACGGTTGTCGGGGTAATGGCGTAGAGCGAGTTTGGTACGCGGGTAGTGCCATGGACATCTCTCCATCTCCTTCACGCTGATTCTCTTTAAAACTTTACCCAACGCAAACGATATCAAAATTTATTTTTTAAATATAAACGAGCTCGTTCCAAAGAGGGGTCACATGATATGGTTTCGTTGAACTGTTTTGAAAAATAGTATTTTTTCTACTGCTGAATTTGCGTATTACGCGGACGGATGTGGCCAATTCGTTGGGTAAAAGGTTAAAAACAGAGTTTCTTTCCCAGCCCTGTTTGCGTCACAAATTATAACAACAGAGGTGTTTAGTGCACGTGCTCTTTAGCTGCGATCGTGGTGAACATTTCATCAAAACAGACGCTTTATAATGAACGGAGAGTTTTTTTATTTATTTATTTAATTAATTATTTATTTATTTATTTTACCCTTTACCCAACGTAATGGCCAAAACCGACTAGCGCCATTCACAAAAATTACCATTCAGTTTTCATTTTTGTCTCAAAAACTTAGCTTATAACCCCTCATTGGAATGAGCTGGTTGAGTGCGTTCCAATAAGGGATCATAGGCACCAGCAAAGTTCCAGCCAATGGACCTCCGGGTTATACCCGGAAGTCCATTGGCTGAAACATTGCTTGTGTTTTTTGTCCACTTGTACAGAATTTGAAAGTGATACTTTGGGTGATAACTCCACTCCCTGGGTGATTTAGTTACAATCCACCCTCCACGTACTGTATAGAAGATCCCTCATGAGTCGCGATTTCATATGAAATTTCTGTACCGAGTTCACTAAGAGCGATCTAAGACGAGACTTTCCGAGCCTCAGATCGGTTTTAGTGTACGAGGTTCAGAAATTTCACATCAAATTGTGACGAATTTAAGATTCTGTTTATCACATAATGTCGGGGACACGGTGGTGTTGCGGTAACCGGTTTTCGTCAGATCACCGAAGTTAAGCAACGTCGAGCCCGGTTAGTCCTCGGATGGGTGACCGTCTGAGCGATCGATTCGGACTCCCGCGTTGTGTCCTTGGGCAAGGCACTTAACCCCGATTGTCCACATGGGGGCGCGATGACGCCGTGTACTAAGGCGTACTGCACGTCGATGGTGCGCATGTCTTCAACCAATCTAACCCTGCCAGTGCTGCAGTGCGGAGTTACGATGTTGGGGAGCTGGCAGCTGCTCGTCGTTGCTCGGTGGTTCTCTCCGGGTACTCCGGCTTCCTCCACCCGTAAAACTGTCACGGTCATGATTAGCCATTGTACATAAGTATGTGACCTTAAACACCAATACATATATTACATAATGTCAGCGGTAGACTGTTGGACTTCTATGCCAGAGGTCCCGAGTTCGATCCCCGTCCGGGACGACCCGCGTTGTGTCCTTGGGCAAGGCACTTTATCCCGGTCGCCTACATGGGGGCACGATGACGCCGTGTACTAAGGCGAACCGCACGTCGATGGTGCACATGTCTTCAACCGCTGTAACCCTGCTAGAGCGGAGCTTGAACAGAGTTAGAATGTTGAGGAGCTGACAGTTGCTCGTCGTTGATCGGTGGTTCTCTCCGGGTACTCCGGCTTCCTCCACCCGTAAAACTGTTAAGGTCACGATTAGCCATTGTGCATAAGTATGTGACCTTAAAACCAATAAATAAATAATAAATAATCACATAATGTATAATTTAACATTTGAGCTAATGTAACGACTAAAGCTGGCCAGAACTGTTCACAAAAACCGCCAGCCTAATTTTTTTTTCAATGTTTGAGCTCGTTCCAATGAGGGATCATAAGCTATGTTTTCGAGACAAAAATTAGAAATATTTAGTTATTCAGGACTTGTTTTCTGACGTCGGCTATTTGTATCAGGAAGATAGTTGATGGAAAACAAGAAAAAATTAACTCAATTCTACTTCCGAAACCAACTCATTCACAACGTTTTCACGTCGACGTGGACTTCTGACGTAATTCCCGTATTGGACGTGCTGTGAACGATATTTTCTGTATTGAGCTATTTGATGGTGATTATGTGATAAAATATATTATACAATGATAACCTATTCTACTATAAACAAGAGGCCCCACGGGGCCTGAAGCGCTCATCTTGTACATAACACAATTTAAACAGAGTCCAAGAATGAGTCTACATTAAGCAAGCCATCTCCATAGGCTACACTGTCAATCCTTGAGTCCCTCAGGAGTGACAAAAATAATCTGGGCATCATGCCTTTTCTTCAGTTGATCATAAGTAAAATGTAGAGCTCCCCTATGAAGCCCCTTGATACAACCTATGTGGATTAATCTTAGTACCTCTAGAGGGTACTGAATACAAAATTTTTAATTCTTCAGCAAAATGGCCAATTCCGGCTCCCACGGAGAGCCCAAATATTAACCCAGGCTCTTGATTTGAACACAGTTAAATCTGACTTCCCTGGAGATGTTGTGTACCGAATATGAAAGCATTCTGACTGTTGGATCTGAAGAAGAGAAATTGTAAAGAAATTTCGTCGAATTGCACTAAGTTCAAATTTTGGCTACCATAGCGAGCCCAGATATTGACCTATGGATCCGATTTGAACAAACTTGAATCTGACCCCCCCCCCACCCCACCCCCCACCCCCCCCCCCCACCCCCCTTAGAGATGTTGTATGCCAAATGTGAAAGCATTCTGACAAGTGAATCTGAAGAAGAAGATTTTTGAAGAAATTCCCTCATATTGTACTTGTAAGTTAAATTTCATGTTCCCATATGGAGCTCAAATATTAACCTAGGCACTCGAATTGAACAACCTGGAAACTGATCCCCCTAGAGATGTTGTATACCAAATATAAAAGCATTCCGACTGGTGGATCTGAAGAAGAAGATTTTTAAAGAAATTTTCTCATATTGCACTAAGTAAAATTTGGGCTACCATAGTGAGCCCAAATATATACCTAGGGATTTGATTTGAACAAACTTGAGTTTGACCGCCATAGAGATGTTGCATACCAAATATCAAAGCATTCTGACTGATGGATCTGTAGAAGAAGATTTTTTTAAATTACCCTCCATATTGAACAAAGATAAAATTTGGGCTTCCATAGGAAGCCCAAATATTAACCTAGGAACTTGGTTTGAACAATCTAGAATCTGACCCTCATAACAATGATGTATACCAAATATTAAAAGATTCTGACTGCTGGTTCTGAAGAAGAAGATTTTTAAAGAATATTCCCCATATTACCCTATGTTAAAACTTCGGGCTCCTGTAGAGAGCCCAAATATGAACCAATGAGCTTTATTTCAACAAACTTTTATCTGACACCCCTATGAATGCTGTATACCAAATATCAAAAGATTCTGATGATTGGTTCTGGAGAAAAGATTTTTTAAATTTTTTGCAAATATGCTGACTCAGCATTTTTTCGATGCCCATTACAGAACACCCTAACATAACCGATGGCAATTTCTTTTTACCATTCAATTCTACTGGTCATAAGGATACTTCATACCAAATAAAAGCTCTCTGTTCCGTGGGGTTTGGGAAATATGGGCGTTTGAAAATATTTCTATTTTAGCTCCCAGGGTTCCCATGGGGATGCGGGAATTTTTTTTTTTTTTTTTGCATGGGTCAAATACTTATGACCCAATACTACCACAAACCAAATTTGGTTCATACCGGACCATCGGTTCAGAAAATAGAAATTTTGGGCGGGGCCAAAAATCTTACCCCTCCTATTACAAAGCCAAATATTATTTTACGAACTTCGTTTGAACAAACTTGATTCTACACCTCATATGGAAGCTCCATAGCAAATATCAAGTCATTGTACACACTGGTTCTTGAGAAGAAGATTTTTAAAATATTTTGGAGCATTTTCCCCCACTCCCTCCCTATGGGGCTGGGCATACTGAGTTGAACAAAAATGAAATCCCCTTTTGGGCCCATCACTTACACAAACTTTCACTTGAATTGGCCCAGTGGCTTTCGAGGAGAAGACCAAAACATGGTGTTGACGGACGACGGACGACGGACGACAGACGACAGACGACGGACGACGGACGACGGACGGGAAGCGATGAGATTAGCTCAGCTTGACTTTGTCAAGATGAGCTAAAAAGGCCTATGACATAAATTTTAGCTTTACACACCAACCGTGGTGAACACGTCAGCAATGGGATTTCAATAGTTAACTTTTACACATACAGTAGAACTACATCCAAGTTGACCTTTGGTGACGTCGACCTGAATGCAAACTTGTCTAAATTTATCGCACGTCGCCTCGCGAAGAGTGAAATGAACGTGGCAATTATTTATTCCGTTTTTAAATGGGTTTACCTCATTAGATGCCAAAAATTAACAAACATGCATTTTCTCATGTTAATAAAGCATCCATAACTCGAAATAGTAAGTTATTATCAATATTATGTTATTAAAACGAAAAAGGCTCCGTTTCTTTTTCCATTTCGTTTCAGCGATAAAACTGACAGCGGAAGTACAGCCCACCGATGCCCATGTAAACAAAAACAGATTCGTACGAATGTACGTCTGCTGTTTAAGTAAAATCAAGAAAAAATAATAGCGACTCTTATTAATCTGATGATCATGGTATAAATAAAATATACCCAAAGTAGCTTGGTGTACCAAATGTTCACCACTCGTGGTGAAGTGGTGTTAAACGCACGCCAAAGGCCCGCGCTTAACACCACTTCACCACTCGTGGTTAACATTTGGTACACCAAGCTACTATGGGTATATTCTACATTTATATCTTGTTATAATAGAGCTCCCCAAGTACATTCTGTGTTATTGGTACTGAAGAAATAACTCAGTCTGGCATCAATGCACCGGGACTTGGCCTGATCTGGCCAATAATATCTGTTAAAAGGTCTGGCATAATTTCTTAATTTATATAGTACGTGTTTATTATTTCTTTAAAAAAAAAGTATGACCCCCTCAAGGGAATTAGCTGCCATTGATTTCATTTGGTGAACCAAGCCTGTGCCACCCATTTACCCACACACACATTTACAAATCAACATAAATTATGTGCGAGAGAGGCCAACATTTTTTCCTGATTTACTTTTTTCCATTTTTTTCATAAAATATATTTTGATCCGAAAATGAAACGAACTCGGCATGCGGGAACTGATAAGAATTCTTTAGTTATGTTTTGCACAAAGAAACCACTGACGTAAGTAAGTAAGCTGTTGATTTGCTCCACGTTTTGTTGATAACTTCAGCTTGTAGGAGTACTTAATATTTACACTTATAGCATCCTCGTTCTTTGTCCTGGGAAGCTAGAGATAGTCAACTCCCAGTTAATCAGGAATAAAATATTACCCATCGCATGTATCCACTAAAAAAATAAATAATACAACTGTGAGCCAAGTGGAAATCGTGACCTTCACAGCTTGTTAATGATGAGCAAGTGTTCCATCGCCCCACGCAGCAGACAGTCTTTGAGTCAGCACACCGGGCATTGGTCAGTCATTGGCTGTTTCCGCACAGCTGAAATTGTTCTTTATCAGCTTATCATTTATATGGACGAACTCAGAAGTTCATGCCGATTTCTCATTTATCTGATAAGGAATGTTTTCCATGTCTTTCTTCAGTTTATCAGCTGTTTCCATCGGAATGGTGGAACTGACGGTGCACGTTAAACAGCTTCGGTGATACTGAGCTATATAATTTATGTTTGTTAATATCTGGATCAGAGAGCGAATACATAATTAATAATTTAGAGCTTCCAGTTCCTACTGAAACTAGTTCTCTTTATGCGCAGATTCCAAACTGGGAACAATGAAGTCATTTGCAGTTACTCGTGGGCTTTCTACGGGTACACAGACTTTTTGACATTTTACCCTATGCGACCAGAAGACGACACACACAAAATTATATCGTGAATTTCTAAATGTTTTTCATTTGTTCCTCCAAAACATAGCTTATGCCCCTTCGTTTCAACAAAGGGACATAAGCTATGTTTTGGAAACTAAGATTGAAAAACATAATAAAATATAAAATGCTGCATTATGAATACCGCAAGTCCGATATTACCGTTACATTGGGTACTGGGTTTTTTATCCCATCAAGTTGTTTTTTGTTGTTGTTGTTGTTGTTGTTGTTGTTGTTGTTGTTGTTGTTGTTGTTGTTGTTTGTTTTTCTTTCGTGGTGTTTAACAGCACTTGTCACCTGGTGTCGGCCAGTTTTACGGGTGGAGAAAGCCGGAGTATCCAAAGAGACCCACCGAGCAACGGCGAGCAATTGTCTGACTCCCCAACGTATTTATTCCGCACAAGCAGGGTTCGAATTGGTTGACAACAAGTGCACCATCGACGTGCAGTACGCCCTAGTACACAGCGCGACCGTGCCCCCACGTGGACACTTGGGATTAAGTACCTAGCCCAAATCAAGTTGTTTGGTACGGCAGAATCAACCAAGATCAAGTGACGTAACATTCGAACAGGTGGAATTGTTCCCAGCTACATTCTGAATATGCAGGGAGTGGCGGCGTTAAATTAATGGCAATCTCTTGAAATATGCCATATATTATGACATAGCCATCAAAGGTTGGGGTACACCAATAACAGCCTTGGTTTTTTGACATGCCAATGAAAAAGGAATATATTTTAGTCACAGCATGTTCATCTTTTGCTTTTATTTCCACACTCACTGATCTTGGCTCAACAACTTAATATGAGAAGAAAAGGTTAACCGGAATGATTTTATAAACAGAATATGCCCCATAATTATGTGGCACTGATGTGAGGGTTGACTTGACACCTAGTCTTTTCCTGCGAGTATTTTTTGTTAAACATATTTTAAATTCTGATAATTGGAACAAATAACGGTGGAAAGGAAGCTGATATTATGAATTTTTAATTATTTCCGCCATTCAAGTGAAGGAAAATTGTTTTGGAGACACGAGGCGATAATTGGTGAACAAAGTAGTTCCTTGACATCAACACTCAAACTTAAGTGACGTAAGTGCCTGGTGAGTCTCGGGCCCGTGATTTATATCGAACTGGAGCATTACACGGGCTGAGAAATGGATTTGTCTTCAGAAGAAGTACGTTTGAATTAGGACTGTATCTACATTCTACATGGACGGCGCGAAAATGACCCATTGGGGTGTTGTAACCCTGATCTGTCCCGACTGTGATAGCTCAAGTCCCGACTAACTAATATTCCAACCATATCATTAAGGCATGCCTTCGTCGAATGTGGTTGGAACATTAGTCTGTCGGGATTATAGTTTAAAAAAAACTACATTAAATAGTTTAAAAAATACGTACAGTGGTCGTGATGTAACTTCCCATTTTAGTAATGCGTATCGTACCAGTATACATCAAATTAATCATGCTGAGGACCCGTATCGTGTACTATTAAGCTTCATTTGTATAGCCGATAGTATTTTAACCCTTTGAGACTTTATTTATCCTGGTGTTCAAACGGCACTGGGAATTCAGTTTCTTCAACGTCATTTTCAAAATGCGATGTCAAACGTCGGAAAATACCAATAACAATATATTTTCACATCAGTGATTATCTGATTGAGGGCTAGATTATTTTTGGTGGTCTGAATTTGTTATTCAAAACTTGTTTTATTACAAATTATTGGAGAGTGCCCAAATATGAAATATAAGCAAGGAGAGCTCTGGCATCTTCATTTTTTTAAAGCTCTGATTGTGGCTTCTAGCACTCAACCAGTTAAGAAGTCTTGGCAGCAGGATTTTATCAGTATTTTAAGCTAAGATGACATTTGGCTCAACGGTTATCGTTGAGCACTATTCGGAAGAAAATGCGAATTTGAGGTTAGAACTTTAAAATTCGAAAAATAATAACAAAACAAATGACCACAAAGTATCAACGTGCTGTTTGATTTCTTTCGTAATAACACGTACAAAGTATCAAAGGGTTAAGAAAGAACAGGAATATTGCCAGGAGAGAACCGATATTTGAGACTCCAATCCTGACGAAAATGTCCCGACTGGATAGAATTATTGGTGGGGTGTCACATCCCCTAAACCCCGTTAGCGACGAAACTGTTGCACCTATCTCCCAAACTTAAAATTGTTAAGACCACGCTCTGTGGAAATGAACAGGTCCACAATTATTCTCTTAGAACCCTGAGTTAAGACACTGAAATGTCACCGAGTGTCAGGTATGGTTAAGTTGAAAGAACATTTGATTAAAAACTAATTTGTCATCAGGGAGGATTCCATTTCGAAGAAAGACCTGGCTTTCAAATTTACAGCCTGGTAAATGATTCTATATGCAGTACAGTCGCCGTGCTCTGGTCGTAATCCACGCGTGGGCAGTAATGTCCACGCATGCGTTTACCAGGTAACAAAAATCATCATAAGCAAAGTTTTAACTGATGGCCCGCCCGGTAATTGATGATGTATCAACCCGGTGTTTCATTAATTAAATTTTTGATGATTATTCCTATAATTAGTGTTTGGAATCTAATATTACTGCGTCCGTAGAAATACTGCCCACCCCATGGAAAGTGACCAGTCCATGGCGACCGTACTGTATTGAAAAAGGGTGCTTCGATAGTCACTCACTTGTCGTCGCGCAGCTAAAAACATTTGGTATAGATTCCCAGTGCGGGCCGCGAGGGAGGGGGGGATTATTATGATCCCCGATGAGTCTGGGGGTGGGATGGGGAAATCTCACCTGAGGGGCAAGATATTTGAACCAGGCCCGAGGCTTGCCGAGGGTTTGGTTCAAATATCTTGCCCCGAGGGTGTGATTTCCCCATTCCCACCTTCAGACTCATCGAGGATGATTTTTCTCCCCACACTCGAGAATTACGTCATTATAGATAATTGGCGGTCACGTGCTGACATACCCAATTTATCAAGCCGTAGTCCTTTCGAAAAACGAACAATTTCATCGGAAAGATCGTACAAAAGTTAGGTGTACACCATAGGTATATATACTAAAAAATTGATTTGTAACACTGCCCGTTAAGGGGTTAATGCATTTGCGCGTGTCAAACTGTAATGTAAAGGGCATTGTGAGATTATTGATCGATCGAAAAATCCGCGTAGTGATATTATTAAATCCGCAGAGAAACATGGGGTTGAAACAAATCAAGTTTAATATTTGAATAATAATTAAATATTGAGCCTATATCAACAAGGAACAGATAAATAGGTAATAAACGAACACAATTTAAGAAGCGTTTTTTTTTGTGCAGACGATGGTGAAATAGTTCCGGCGACCTAATAAAATATGCAAATGAGTATGTCACGTGGAGTGGGTGCGATAGAAATATCGGACCCTGCTGTCTCACCCGGGACACGCGTATGTTTCACGTATAGTGGGGGGAGAAAACTATTTCGAGCTCCATGGATCATAATGTTAACCATTAGCCCTTTACCCAACGCAGACGATATCAAAATTTATTATTTTAAATATCATTTTTTCAAATTTTTCAAAAAATTTCAACAAAACCATATCATGTGACCCCTCGTTGGAACGAGCTCGACAAGCTCGTTCCAACGAGGGGTCACATGATATGATTTTGCTGAAATTTTTTGAAAAATAATATTTTTTCAACTGCTGAATTTGCATATTACGCGGGCGGATGCGGGCGATTCGTTAGGTAAAGGGTTAAAAGCGGTAATTTACGTTGTAATTAGAGGTCGCTGAAAGTAATAGAAATTAGTTCAGGTAAATAAACACCAGGAGCTGCGTGAGCAAACTAAAAATAAGCTCGAAAAGCTCCAACAGATTTTGAGGACGATTTATCTGTAGACGCCGGGAAACCAAACATCAATCTGTTGGTGAGACAGATGAATTAACATTCACAACGCTGACAGCGTGTGGCGAAAGCCAAGGCAACCAATTAACTGGCACTTCAATTGGAGGAAAACATTACCAACAAACTGTCCGATCAGGGGAGTTAACTCCAAATTTCTTGTGTGAATGGGTACTGAACAAATCGACGAGTCAACGATTTTAATTATCTTTCAGCTAACTGATAAAATGACAGAGGTATATTGCAGTACTGCAATCAACAATTGAAAATAAACTTCAATGGGGATTTTTTATCGTCAGGCAACCATAGATGGCGGCGGCATTTACCCAGGGGCCGCGCGTGAGCATCAGA
The DNA here is from genome assembly GCA_031216915.1 of Pictodentalium vernedei. NCBI lineage: Eukaryota > Metazoa > Mollusca > Scaphopoda > Dentaliida > Dentaliidae > Pictodentalium > Pictodentalium vernedei. The sequence continues at coordinate 315,948,767 of CM062297.1, forward strand.
CGCAACTAAGCTGTGTTGGGAAGCCGTTGCAAAAACCTAGTACACTGGAGCCCACTCAGTTAAATATATACTGAGTCAAAAAAGAAAGAATAATAGAAACAAATTTGAAAAATAGCATAAAGGATGAAATATAATAGTTTTAATGTTGCATGTTTGTGGACAAGAAGTCGCGCAAAGAGTTTAATGACATGTTGTTGTTGTCCACTCAACCGTATACAATTTGGCTACGGATTTCAAAATATCACGTGCTATCCGAGAATGTCAAACTGAATGGGTGACCGACAATTTTCTTTGGGTTATGTTGTGCTAGAGAGCCTGGGTTATTAAGAAAACACGCTAGTTTTTGTCTTCCGACATTTTAAACAATGCCGAGGTTAACCGAAAATCAGAAGTTGCGTGCCATTGTATGCATGAGGCGGGGATACCTCCAGATGAGCTCGCAGCTGAGTTCGGAGTCACTGTGGCCACTATTTACCGTCTCATTGGAAGGTAAAGAACCACTGGATCTACTGCCGACCGACCGCGTTCAGGTCGACCAAGAGTTACGACCCCTGCACAAGACCGACACATCAGGACGTCTCACTTGCGGGATCGCTTTCTTCCGGCGACGAGGACAGTAGCAATTACTCCTGGTAGAACTAACAATAGAATCGGTGCACAAACTGTCCGCAACAGACTCGCTGAACACGGCATCCGAAGTAGGCGTCCATACCACGGACCAATCCTTACCCAACGTCATCGTACCGTCAGAATGGGATGGGTTCGTCGGCGTGTTCGCTGGACTCAGCAGCGTTGGAGCACAGTTCTTTTTAGTGATGAATCACGATTTTGTCTACGGCCCGCTGATGGTAGGGCAAGAGTGCATCGCCGACGAGGAGAACGATTTTCTGATGCTTGCGTGCGGGAGTGCGACCGTTTCGGCGGGGTAGTGTAGTGGTTTGGGCAGGAATTTCCTTGCACCATCGAACGCATTTGATCTTCATCGATGGTAATCTGGATGGCCAGAGATATAGGAACGAAATTCTTAACGCTGTTCTTGTCCCGTTGTTCAACGCTAACGTCGCATTGCAGTTATTCCAGCAAGACAATGCCCGATGTCACGTGGCGCGTATCTGTCGTGACTTTCTTGAGGAGCAGAGCATCGAACTTCTTCCCTGGCCCACACTTTCGCCAGATTTGTCGCCAATCGAGCATCTTGGGGATCAATTGGACCGTCGGTTACGACTTCATGATCTTCAGATGTTAGGCGATTTACGTAATGTTCTAACGCAGGAGTGGAGCAATACCACAGGATGACATCCAGAGACTTACCAGGTCCATGCGCCGTCGATGTCTTGCCATCCAAGAGGCAAACGGTGGACATACAGGCTGTTGACTGCATGTGTGAACTTTTCATTTCACCCCATGTCTGAATTGCGACGTTCTGATGTGACGCTGGCAACAGTAAGAACATGTAATTATGCAAACTCATACAGCTAGACTCGAAATATGAATTTACAATAATTTGTTTGGGATTAAAGTCGATAATACTAAAAAGATTGCTCCTCAAAGTTTATTATACTTTCTTTTTGACTCAGTATATCTACATACCTCCCTGTTAATTGCATATGAATATAGGTTATAGGCAATTCCTGTTAATTGAATAAAAGATCTTGTAATCACTCGAAGAATTACTCTGACAACCACTGAATTCCCCACACTTATTGACAATTTTAGGCTTAAATATAACCAATTTGGGCATTCAATCTATTATATTTTGTTGAGAGAGCCTAATGGGGGCGGGGGTCACATCCCCTAAACACCATTAGCGACGCCCCTGTTACACCTATCTCCCAAACTCCCATTACAGCTGCCCGAAAAGATGAGTATTCACTTCACTGAACAGAATATGTTAGAATGTGTGCCCCCCCCCCCCCCCCCGCCCTGTGCATTAAATCGCCCCCTAGAATTTACGCCCCTGATTTCCATTCTGGGTCAGCTTTGTTCTTCACTGACTTCTTGCTTATTTAGAGGGATTTGTTTTGCATTGGGTTTTCGATATGCTTCTCCAAGTTGCCTAGGTGGAGGCATGATGGCGCAGTGAGCTGAGGTGGGCAGCACTCACAAGATATAACGTCTTCAACGAATGCTAACACTTTTTATTGGGTAAAATAAGAATAGCATGAGTTTGGAGAGCGTTACGGTTCATTACCGTTAATACGCCGGAGGGTCGTTATTCAGTCCTCAATGGCCATTATTGCCACTTTAGCGTGCGTTCTCTAGTTTCATAACACACTTTTACCTTTACGGTAAAAGTGCATAATGCACAGACTCAAACCGGAAGTTGTGTGTTAACGTGGTTAACAGCCCGCTTCCGGCTAAATGTTTCGTTAACAGCCCCGGCCCCGGTTACAGTTTATGTAATCCGTCATACCAAACGCGCCACTGGTTCCAAGATGATGAAACGCACTTAACTGCAATGAATGTTAAACAAGAGGCCTCAGGGGGCCTTAGGCGCTCACCGAATGTTCCATACTGTTAAGGCACAAATTTTATCAAAAGCTATTCTTAAGGTTCTACAGAGTAAATCTATACTCTCTGTGGAGCTAAAACATCAACAGGACTGAATGGGACAATGCTGCTGATCAAATATCCAAAGATTCTGCATGATGGTTCTGAAGAAGATTTTTAAAGAATTTTCCTTGAATTATACAAAGTAAACATTCACGCCCCCATAGTGAGGCCCAATATTGATCGAGGGACTCAATTTGAACAAACTTGAATCAGAACCTTACTAAGATGCTACATACCAAATATCAAAAGAGTTTGCCCACTGGTTCGGGAGAAGAAGATTTTAAAGAATTTTTTTCTTAAATTGCACTAAGTGAAAATTCACGGCCCATAGGGAGCCCCAATATTGATCGAGGGACTCGATTTGAACAAACGTGAATCAGAGCCATACCAAGATGCTGCATACCAAATATCAAATATTCTGACCACTGGTTCTAGAGAAGAAAATTTTTGAAGATTTTTTCTTAAATTGCACCAAGTAAAAATCCACGCCCTATAGGTAGCCCCAGTATTGATCGAGGAACTCGATTAGAACAAACTTGAATCAGACTCATACCAAGTTGCTGCATACCAAATATCGAAAGATTCTGCCCATTGGTTCTGGAGAAGAAATTTTTGAATAATTTTTCTTAAATTGTACCAAGTAAAAATTCACGCCCCCATGGGGAGCCCCAATATTGATCGAGGGACTCAATTTGGAGAAGAAGATTTTTAAAGATTTTTTTCTTAAATTGCACTAAGTGAAAATGCACGTCCCCCATAGTGAGCCCCAATATTGGTTGAGGGACTCGATCTGAACAGACTTGAATTAGACCCATATCAAGATGCTGCATACCAAATATCAAAAGATTCTGCCCATTGGTTCTCGAGAAGATTTTTAATAATTTTTCTATAATTCATACGGTGTTATCAGAGTTATGCCCCATACAGAGCCCGCAAGGGACGTGGCCATTTCATTTAAACAAACATGAATTGCCATATAGTAATGAACATCCACATGAAGTTTCGTGAAAATCGGACCAGTGGTTTCAGAGGAGAAGTCGTTTGAAAAATGTTCACGACGACGGACGACGACGGACGGTAGGTGATAAGCTGAGCTCCCTTTGGTGAGCTAAAAAACACGTGAAATTTGTGTGATTTCCCCATTACTTCGGTGATGAAGCATTCGAATTGTCAAGGTGAGTGTAATTAATTCATTAAGGTAGGTTTTTGTTAGTAGATTTCGGGAGAAGGCGAATGTTTCGTGGCAAACAAAAATATTTAAATTAGGCTATCATGTGATTGACCACGTGACGTTTTGTTTATCTAGAAACAGACGACACATGTGTTTTGGTTAAATGTCATTGCGAAAACTCGGGATGTCACAATCAAGTGAACTTGATGAAGAACCTTTGGATTTAACCATTTTAGAAGTGATAATAATAGTAATAACAAGATTTTGTTGGGCGTCTCTGTTTATTAACGGCCCTCCGGGAATGTTTAACGACTTCGTCAGGGGCTGTTAATGGACCCTCTGGCTGTTCATCATTCCTGACGGGCCGTTAATAAACCGTAACGCCCTCCAAAATCATGTTATTGGTATATTAATACACCGGAACGTCTGGCAAAATCACGTTATTACTATTACTATTATTGCCATGACCGGAAGCGGGCAGCAAACTGTTAATGAACTTTGTTTTCATTAACGCCCGCCGCTGGTTTCCGGTTGCATTACGTCATGAATTACTGACTTTTACCACCCTGCTAAATTCTGTTAATATACTAGCGAACACCCGCCAAAATGGTAATCATAAGTTATAAGGTCCGATAGTTAGTCGCCTCCCAACGATGGTTCTCTTCGGGTACTTCCTCTGCCCATAAAATTATTCGACCCGATACGACTGTGGAAGTTGAAAATGTCTTCAAACCTTAATAAACAGGGAAACAAATGATAAGACAATAAGTATTGTCTTTCAACTCGTCGAGGATCACAGCGGCTCAAGACACTATTACACAAGGATTTCAATTTTTGGCTAATAGCCAACAACAAGAACAGAGTATTGGCCACCCAACAGCACATAAAAACAAGCTAGGGGACTAATGGCAAATTAAATTGCACAACTAGTCAAAAATACAGATAACTGGCGCGCCAAGGTCTCGTTGATGTGTTTTACTCTGATCCTCGTTAGCCTTGGCCTCCATCTGCCATATATATATAATTGTTTGTGATATCATTGGCTGTTTTACGGTGATTAGCTGTCGCAATTAACTGTACTTCATAATTCTCTTCCATTGTAAATCTTCTCGAGGAGAATGAACATTTGATATGCTGAGATATGCAAGAAACGAGCTCATAGACCGGTAAGAATGCTTTGGTAATTCAGACCAAATGTTTGAAATTAGTCTTGCGTATCAAGTGTACAGAGGCTAATCTCATCTGTTTCAGTTCCAGAAACCGATTTCAGTTGTTTCCCAACTCAAGAATTGTTTACAAACTTTTCTATATGTTTCATGGGTTGAATAATACTTTCACGTTTCAGAGACATATTGAGACAGGTATATGTCGTCCTTTGAGTGCAACAAGGCGCCATCTGCAATGCTAAGGCATTGCAGAGGGCGTCTTGTTGCACTAAAGGGACGATTTGTGGTAGAAAGGCTTGCCCACTACAACGGTGATCGATATGCAAATATATAGAGGTAAACTAGAGAAACAGAATTTACTGCATCCAGTAAATTCAAGTCTGTGTGAAAAGGGTTAAAGAATCAGGAATAAACTATACAGGAAGAGAATTTATGGAGGCTTATTTTCAGGAGTAAAATATTTTTAAACAAATCAGAAGTGAGTTTTCGTTAACAGTATTTACAGATGTTCATACTGGAATCAGAACAGTTATTTATAAGAAACCAGAAAAGGCATACATGCGACCAGCATTCAAAGGGTTCGATACTCGAATCAGAAATGGACATTTTTGGCTCTGCCCACTAATTTGAGTGATGAAATACGTTCATAAACTTTAGAAATGCATTAAGGTGTAATAAAATTCATTTCCCAGTATTTCTGAATAATACGCACTTGATGACTTTGGTGATCACTTTCAGGCAGACCCCTAGGTGACCTCCATGACCTTGACCCATATTTTGAATTTCCATCAAGTGTCGACTCATTTGGTGTTAGTTCTAGGTCCATTCATCATACCACGATTGAGATATGAGCATGACCCACTTTCAAAAATGTTGGCTACGCCCACTTTTTTAACATAAAAATGCATGTATGGACCTCAGAAATGCTTTGGGGGGGGTCAAAAAATGTGATTTCCAGCAATTATGAAAAATGCACTTAATGACCCCTAGGTGACCTCCTTGACCCTGACCCATATTTTGAATCTCCATCAAGTGTCGACTCATTTGGTGTTGATCCCAGGTCCGTAGGTCATACCATGCTTGAGATATGGGCGTGACCCACTTTCAAAAATTTTGGCCACGCCCACTTTTTTACGTCAAAATGCATGTGTGTACGTCAGGAATACTTTATGGATCAAAAAATGTGATTTCCAGCAATTCTGAGAAAATGCACTCAATGACCCCTAGGTGTCCTCCGTGACCTTGACCCATATTTTGAGTCTGCCTCAAGTGTCGACTTATTTGATGTTGGTCCCAGGTCCATACGTCATACCATGCCTGAGATATGGGCATGACCTTTTTTTACGTCAAAATGCATGGGTGTATGTCAGGAATACCTTAGGGGTTCAAAAAATGTGATTTCCAGCAATTCTGAAAAATGCACTCAATGACCCCTAGTTGACCTCCGTGACCTTGACCCATATTTTGAACCTCCATCGAGTATCGACTCATTTGGTGTTGGTCCCAGGTCTGTAGGTCATACCACGCCTGAGATATGGGTGTGACCCACTTTCAAAAATTTTGGCCACGCCCACTTTTTTTACGTAAATATGCATGTGTGTATGTCAGGAATACTTTAGGGGTCAAAAAATGTGATTTCCAGCAATTCTGAAAAATGCACTCAAAGACCCCTAGGTGACCTCCGTGACCTTGACTTATATTTTGAATCTCCATCAAGTGTCAACTCATTTGGTGTTGGTCCCAGGTCCATGCGTCATACCACGCCTGAGCTATGGGCGTGACCCACTTTCAAAAAAATTTTGGCCACGCCCACTTTTTTATGTCAAAATGCATGTGTGTACGTCAGGAATACTTTAGGGGGTCAAAAAATGTGATTTCCAGCAATTCTGAAAAAATGCACTCAATGACCCCTAGGTGACCTCTGTGACATTGACCCATATTTTGAATCTCCATCAAGTGTCGACTCATTTGGTGTTGGTCCCAGGTCCATACGTCATTCCACGCCTGAGATATGGGTGAGACCCACTTTCAAAAAATTTGGCCACGCCCACTTTTTTTACGTCAAAATGCATGTATGTACGTCAGGGATACTTTAGGGGGTCGAAAAATGTGATTTCCAGCAATTCTGAAAAATGCACTCAATGACCCCTAGTTGACCTCCGTGACCTTGACCCATATTTTGAACCTCCATCGGGTGTCGACTCATTTGGTGTTGGTCCCAGGTCCGTAGGTCATACCACGCTTGAGATATGGGCGTGACCCACTTTCAAAAAATTTGGCCACGCCCACTTTTTTTACGCCAAAATGCATGTATGTACGTCAGGAATACTTTAGGGGGTCGAAAAATGTGATTTCCAGCAATTCTGAAAAATACACTCAACGACCCCTAAGTGACCTCTGTGACCTTGACCCATATTTTGAATCTCCATCAAGTGTCGCCTCATTTGGTGTTGATCCCAGGTCCATGCGTCATACCACACCTGAGATATGGGCGTGACCCACTTTCAAAATTTTTGGCCACGCCCACTTTTTTTACGTCAAAATGCATGTGTGTATGTCAGGAATACTTTAGGGGGTCAAAAAATGTGATTTCCAGCAATTCTGAAAAATGCACTCAATGACCCCTAGGTGACCTCTGTGACCTTGACCCATATTTTGAAACTCCATCAAGTGTTGACTCATTTCGTGTTGGTCCCAGGTCCATATGTCATACCACGCCTGAGATATGGGCGTGACCCACTTTCAAAAATTTTGGCCACGCCCACTTTTTTTTACGTCAAAATGCATGTGTGTACATCAGGTATACTTTAGGGGGTCAAAAAATGTGATTTCCAGCAATTCTGAAAAATGCACTCAATGACCCCTAGATGACCTCCATGACCTTGACCCATATTTTGAACGTCCATCGAGTGTCGACTCATTTGGTGTTGGTCCCAGGTCCCTAGGTCATACCACGCACGTGACCCACTTTCAAAACACCCCCACGGAGAACTCTAATGCCCCAGGAATCTGAAAAATATTCAGTGCCGAGAACTTGTGGCTGTCTATCAGCATGCCAAAAATCAACGAGATAGGGCAATTCGTTTTCGAGTTATCTTGCGGACAAAAAAGTGATGAGAAGACAGAAGACAGGAGAAGAAGAAGAAAAAGAAGAAGGAGAAGAAGAAGAAGAAGAAGAAGAAGAAGAAGAAGAAGAAGAAGACGAAGAAGAAGAAGAAGAAGAAACCGTGCAAAAACAATAGTCTGTGTGTTTCACACAGACTAATTACTTATTTATTTATTGGCGTTTAAGGTCACATATTTCTGCACAATGGCTAATCATGACCGCGACAGTTTTACGGGTGGAGGAAGCCGGAGTACCCGGAGAGAACCACCGAGCAACGGCGAGCAACTGCCAGCTCCCCAAAAGACTAACTCCACACAAGCAGGGTTAGAATTGGTTGAAGACAAGTGCACCATCGACGTGCAGTACGCCTTAGTACACAGCGTCACACTGCCCTCACGTGGGCTATGGGGGTGAAGTGTCTTGACCAAGGACACAACGCGGTTGCCGCAGGTGGGAATCGAACCGAGGACCTCTCGGCTTGCAGCCTGCACCTCTACCAACTAAGCCACCGCGCCCCCATTTTGAGGTAAAATGTCTGTCACTTGATAACTCAGCTATATGCCCTTTGATTTTTGGAAAAAAACTATAATTTATTGAACATTTTTTGTTGAAATATGAGATTTTCAGCTAATTTTGTTGCATTTCACTCTCATCCCTGTATACAGATTATGCAATCAATTCATCTCAAATATAGTATTATGTCGTGTGCTTATTTCATAATTCTATTTTTGTATATTTTTTAATATAATATTATACTCTACATTTGACCGACATGATGTAGAAATACAATAAACTGAATTTGAATTTGATATACCGGCCATTGACGGATGAGGATATGAAAAATTATAGCTCACCCAGTGCCGGATCCAGATCCTTGCTAAAGAGTGGGTGGGAGTTATAACCCGCAAAAAGTGAAAAGTTAAGTGCACTAATATGTTGTATTGAGTGAAAAATTTCGCATTTTGCAGATGTCCAATGCAATTTTCCAAACAAGAGATCGCAACCCACCACAGGTTGTAACGTATTGATCGCTATGCGAGCGTTGCGCGCAGTGCGACCGAGTTACAATTATTTGTTTATTGGGGCTTAACGAGACTTTCAACAGCCAGGGTCACATCGTGACGGACAGTTTTACGGGTGGACAAACCTGGAATCAGGAGAGAACCACCGAGCAGCTGTTAACATCTATCAGACTCTCCGATTTACGAACTCAGCACAAGCAGTGTAAGCAATGGTTGAAGGCAAGTGTCCCATCGACGTGCTGTACACCTCAGTACATAACGCCACCACCTAGCAGCGGCGAGCAAGTGTCAGACTCTCCAGCTTACTAACTCTGCACAACCAGAGTTAATAATGGTTGAAGGCAAGTGCATCATCGATCTACAGTTAGCCTTACACATCGCCGACGTGCCCCACATGGGCAATGGATAAGAAGTGTCTTGCCAAAGTACACAACTCAATTACCGCTGGTCAGGATCGAACCGTCGACATTTCGGTTTAAATTCCAATGCTCTAAACACCGAGCCACTGTTCTCGCAGTACGATGAAGTAATAGTTTGGGCTGCTTTCATGGTGGACCACGTGTTTTCGACATGTGATGCCTCATATTCTTTGATAAAAAAATCAAGCAGCATCACATAACATTATAACGTTATAAAGTAAAATTAATTGCACAAAAATAGATGCATTTATTTTCTTTATGGACCCAAAGGGAGGGGGGCGGACACGCTTCCGAGTGCACTTCAAAGAAAAAATGTTTGACAAATATATCAGATCATGCCAGATCAAATCACATGAAAAACATGATTGATTATCAGATGATCCAGGGATTTAACCCTTTAAACACTGGTGGTAACTTCCATATCAGTTCAATAGCAGCAGTTGGAAGAGTCCATATTCATTATCTGGGGAAAGACCAATTAATATTTTCAACGCGCAGCTCTGGAGCTGCACGTTTAAACTATTGATTGATCTTCACCACACATTCACTTAGCAGCCATCCCCCTTAATGAAATTATGGCATATCATGTGACTGGGCCGGAAAAAAGGCCGCTCGGGTTCAAAGGGTTAAAATATGCAAGAATCAGAACCGATTGTCGTAAATGATTCTTGGAAGGATACCAAATGTGAAAGCATTCTGACTGGGGGATCTGAAGGAGAAGATTTTTATAAAGAAATTTCCTCATATTGCAGCAAGTTGAAATTCAGGCTACCATAGGGGGCCAAATATTAACACGGGGACCTGATTTGAAGATGCTTGAATCTCACCCCCAAGAGATGATGTATACCAAATACAAAATCATTCTGACTGGTGGATCTGGAGAAGATGATATTTAAATAAATTCCCCCATATTGCACTAAGTTAAAATCCAGGCTCCCATAAAAAGCCCAAAATTAACTCAGGGATTCCATTTGAACACATTTGAATCTGACCCCCAGGAGATGTTGTATACCAAATATCAAAACAATCTGAGAGATGGTTCTGGAAAAGAAGACTTTTATAGAAATTCCCTCATATTGCACTAAATTAAAATTCGGGCTCACATAGGGAGCCCAAATATTAACCCAGGGACCCGGATTTGAACAAACTTGAATCTGACCCACCTAGAGATGTTTTCCAAATATGAAAGGATTCTAACTGGTGAATCTGAAGAAGAATATTTTTTAAGAAATTCCCTCATATTGCACCAAGTTAAAACTGGGCTCACATAGGAAGCCCACATATGAAACCATGGACTCGATTTTAACAAACTAGAATGAGCCCCTCCCCCCCCCCCCCCCTCCGAAATGTTGTATACCAAATATGAAAGCATTCTGACTGGTGGATCTGAAGAAAATTTTTGAAGAAATTTCCTCATATTGCACTAAGTTAAAATTCGGGCTACCATAGGGAGCCCAAATATTAACCTAGGGACCCGATTTGAACAACTTGAATCTCACACCCCTAGAGATGTTGTATACCAAATATGAAAGCATTCTGACTGGTGGATCTGAAGAAGATTTTTAAAGAAATTCCCTCATATCGTACTTAGTTAAAATTCGGGTTATCATAGGGAGTCCAAATATTAACCCAGGCACTCGATTTGAACAAATTGAATCTCATCCCCCTAGAGATGTTGTATACCAAATATGAAAGCATTCTGGCTGATGGATCTGAAGAAGAAGATTTTTAAAGAAATTCCCTCATATTAAACTAAGTTAAAATTGGGGCTACCATAGCGAGCCGAAATATTAATCCAGGAACCCGATTTGAACGAACTTGAATCTGACCCCCCAAGATGTTGTATACCAAATATGAAAGCATTCTGACTGGTGGACCTGAAGGAGAAGATTTTTAAAGATCGTTCCCCATATTGCCTTAAGTTAAAATTTCGGGCTTCTATATTGTGCCCAAATATGAACCAAGGGGTTTCATTTTAACACATTTGTATCTGACCCCCCCCCCCTCCCCCCCCCCCCCCCTACGGATGCTGTATACCAAATATCAAAAGATTCTTATCAGTGGTTGTGGAGAAAACATTTTTTTTATTTTTGCAAATATGCTGACTCAGCATTTTTTCGATGCCCCCCCCCCCCCCCCCCCCCCATAAAACACCCTGACCCTGACACAACCGACGGCAATTTATTTTATCATTCAATTCTACTGGTCCTAAGGCTGCTTCATACCAAATAACAGTTCTCTGCTTCGGTGTGGTTTAGGAAATATGGGCATTTTAAAATATTTCTATTTTTAGCTCCTGGGGCTCCCACGGGGACACGGGAAAATGTTTTGGCATAAATCAAGTACTTATGACTCAATAATACCACATATCAAATTTGTTCAAATCGGACCATCGGTTCAGAAAATAGAAATTTCGGGCGAGGCCAAAAATCTTGCTCCTGCCATTACAAAGCCAAATATTGATCCACCAACTTCGTTTGAACAAACTTGATTCTACACCGCTAAAGGAAGCTCCATGCCAAATATCAAGTTACTGTACCCACTGGTTCATGGGAAGAAGATTTTTTTAAATTTTGGTGGATTCCCCCCCCCCCCCCCCCCCCTCCTTTATGAGGCTGAGCAAGTTGATTTGTAAAAAAAAAACAAGATGAGATGTCGGAATAAGCTATCACCTCAAATATAACTAAAATTGGATCAGAAGTTTAGGAGGGGTGTCGAAACCGGAGCCTTGTCGTTGATGGGGAAAATAGATTCACGCCGCGTATTCAGTCGAAACCCAAGGAATGTCGCCTGAATCCGTGCGTGAACGTATGTCTCGCCGTAACGAACCCGCCCGTTTCACTTTTGTTGGGGTGGTTCTTATCCTGAAGGGGTTATTAACTTTTCCTCGAAAAGAATAAATCAACAGGGGTTCACTGAAAACAACAATTTTAATACATATATATAAAAATAAGTATGATAATTTGTGACTTGCATGGAATCCAAAAGAATAAGAAAACAAAACGTCAATCACCCCCTATCCACACAGTTTTTGGGTCACTTGAGGGCCCGCATTCTCTCTTGTCGCTAGTTTTTCCTCCTTTTCGCTGGTATTTCTTCCTTGGTCGCCTCTTCACTTCACTCCTTGCACTGCCGTCGCACGGCCACTAACGTATTGTCACTTTATCGAGACGCCTTTCCTCCAACGAATGACGGAATGTCACTCTACCACTGCCGTCGCACGGCCACTAGCTTATTGTCACTTTACTTGACGCTTTTCACACAAGCAGTCGCCACCAATGGGGTGAAATTCTCCCTTATGTTTGTCTCAGAATAATAAAGCCTATGTATGGCAGCTTGCCTTCTAAAACAGGTAATGCCGTTTACCTAAATGCAAATAGCTCCCTGAGCTCGTACTTCGTGTTTCTGATCCTATTCTCATATATGGCCACCGACTTGGCCCGCGACTGTTCCTATTCTAAATATGAGCTCTGTGGCTCCACTACATCGCAACGTGCCTATACTTTCGCACCGATGCGGCACCTCCTCTGACCTATAGCATGGGGCATCCCCATCTACTCGCAATGACCCACAGTCTTACACACCTTCAGACTGGAATGAATTTTTCGAGAAACCCCCCGATTTTTATTTCCATAACATTAATTCTCAATTTAATCGCTTCTCTTGAACTTGGCCGCTTTGATCTATCTTAATTTAATATTCGCTTTAAAGTTCCTTTGAAAGACTCACATTTTGGTATCTTTTGACATTTCGGAGACAGGATAGATGCGTAATATGGGTGGGTGTAGAACATTATTATGCGATGTACCGTATACACCATAATTACGTCATAACTGGCCATAATTACGTAGATAATGACTATAGGAGAACACTAGCTTTTACCACCTTGAATGTTTTTTTCCAGACCGCCCATGTGGCGTTCAACAAATGCTCAATAATAGACATTAAATTTCACGCTTTATTACCACCGCTCGAATTATTGCTGGTCTCTTTAAATGACAAATCGGTTTTCGGGGTCCGTTACATACCTATCTTTACGTCTTATGTTTAACCCATTCAGAAAGATTATCGAAAATATTTACACTTTTAAACAAGAAAATCGCAACTTTTAGCTATCACCTTGACAAGGGGCAGGTGCCGATGAAACACCATTTTCACGGACGACGGGCGATGGACGATGAGTGATCGCTATACCTCATCCCGACTTTCAGTCAGGTGAGCTAAAAATCAAAATAAAAGCGACAGACAAACAATGAAGAATCGCACGTGCATGCGCTCATGCGTACATATACATAACGAAGGGCAAATACACGCACTCGCATATTGTTCTTTCTGTGCGAGTTTCGAAGACTGGGCTATGGTATATTGGTACATGTATTTACAGAGAATTCGGTCGCTAGGGATTTAAATCCCACATCTTCCCTGTGCGCCTTCGGCGCGCTTAAACATTTAATTCAGAACTGGCAATAACATCGCTGTCAAACATCCTCAATTAATTTATGACACAAAAGTGATCTTGTGATGGGACTTTGTTTTGCATGCATCATGCAGGGATTCTTCACTCTTTGGGAAAGGGTCGGGGGCCCTTGCCTATGGTAGGGCTGCACGATATATCGATAAACCGATATATACCGGTATTCAAACCAGTATCGATTGAATACCGGTGTAATTGCAAAAATGTCGGTTTGTCGATATTATTTATTTACACAGGAATTAATTTTCAAGATGTCCATTTACCGAACGAATCGTCCGGGCATGATCCACCCAGGTAATATATAAACTGAGCAGATGAAAAAATATTATTTTTCAAACACTTCAACAAAACCACATCATGTGACCCCTCCAATGAGGGGTCACATGATATGGTTTTGTTGGCTTTTTTTGAAAAATTTGATAAATTAATATTCAAAATAATAAATTTTGATATCGTCTGCGTTGAGTTTTATTCGAACTGCATCATCAAGGCATGCCGATTCGTTCCAACTGTGAAGGTTCAAGTTCCGATTTGGTACATGTATTCAGATATCTGAGCAGTGTTTCGATATACCGATATATCGCGGTATTTTTTTAATACCGATACCGGTATTCAGTTTCAAATATCGTGCAGCCCTAGCCTATGGGGAAATTTGTGTCAAGGGGGCTCCAATTGAGAATTTGTTTTGGAGGGGAAGAAACACAAAGACTAAGACATTTTACACTTGAATTGAACAGAGAACATAAAAACCGATACCTAACTAAGCAACTGCATGTATACTACAAGTAATTCTTAGAACAAAGAGTCACATGGAATGATGTTCATCCCACTCTCTGTCATCTCCATTAAATTATTCTTATACTATTAAAAAAGAACTTGTCATTTGCCTTCGAATTCAGACACTTTCTAAGCTTTGTTAGGTGAGCAATTTAAATTTTAATGCACAGTTGGTGTCCTGAACTGGGTCGTCGTAAGGCCTCAGAAACCTACTGGCTTTCTGAGGCCACCTAGTTCAGGACACCAATTGTGTATTAACCCTTTACCCAACGTAACGGCCAAAACCGGCCAGCGCTATTCTCAAAAATCGCCAATTAATTTTCAAAATATTTTAATTTTTTGTCTCAAAAACATAGGTTATGACCCCTCGTTGGAACGAGCTCGTTCCAACGAGGGGTCATAACCTATGTTTTTGAGACAAAAAATGAAAAAAATTAAGTATTCAAGAATTTTTTTTGCAAGTGTCGTCTGCTTTTCATGTTAGGTAAAGGGTTAAACTTTTCTTTGAGTGGGGACTGAGATTGGGAAATCTGGGGTTGGGAATTGGGAAAAATCATGCTCAAAAACCATTGGGAAAGGGGCTCATATTCGGCCCCCGTAGACACCCAAAAGAATCCCTGACGTGTTATATGTTTCGCTATGGGAGCCATATGGGCCTCTTAACCCTTTATCTAACATGAAAAGCAGACGACACTTGCAAAACAAATTCTTGAATAGCTTATTTTTTTTCATTTTTGTCTCAAAAACATAGGTTATGACCCCTCGTTGGAACGAGCTCGTTCCAACGAGGGGTCATAACCTATGTTTTTGAGACAAAAAATGAAAAAATAATGAAAATTAATTGGCGATTTTTGAGAATAGCGCTGACCGGTTTTGGCCGTTACGTTGGGTAAAGGGTTAAACAGAATCAGATGTGTTGGAATCTCACGCAATATATATATTTCATCAATTCCGGTATAGCATTTAGAGGTTTCGGGCAATTTATATGTATTTCTTCTCAAGAATTGCATTAGTACATTCACACTTTTGGCTTTAATCTCGGTGCACGGTCTGAACACAAAGGATTTGGATTGATTCTATTCACCCATCCAGCAATTCATATACATACATATATCCAGACAGTTATTTATCTGTCTTCGCATTGCTAAAATGTGTTCTCGATCAGACACTTAAGGAAATTAGGTATCCAACTGTATGTCAGTTATAAGAGTACTTCAAACTAAGTGTCAGGATTAGCGGATTATGTAAGGATTTCAGTGGGCCGTGGAATCGTGGTGGGTTGGATTTAGATTTTTAACCTCCAAATAAGATAAATAAACAGAGAACATTTCCCGACGATTCCTACGGCTGAAATAAATTGATAAAATCAAAGATTAAATTTTGTCTCATTGTAGATGTCGCAGTCAAAATATTAGTCAATTTATCCAAAATATACAGAGGATACCTGCGCTGTTTTAGAGAATATCGGGAATTATCTCATGAGTGTGGATCTGAAAATTTTATTTTTCACGGGCGCTTGCGCGAATGAAAAATAATACTTTCGTGTTCACACGATTGAGATAATTCCCGATATTCACTAAAATAGCGTAGTTTTTTTTATATATATATATATTATACGCTACGTGACATTTTACTGCGCAATATTCAGCCTAATTCGACTGCAAACAGTTTCAAGACAATAACAATGATCTGCTGATCTTTCCTTCAAGGCGACGTTCAAGTCGACGTCATGCGCCGAAGCGTGTGGACCTGAACGTATTATTTTCCACTCGCGCAAGCGCTCGTGAAAAATAAAACTTTCAGGTCCACGCTCATGAGATTATTCCAGATATTCACTAAAATAGCGTAGATTTTTTTCTTATTATATGCTATGTGACATTTTACGGCGCAATATTCCGACCAATTCGACTGCAGATAGTTTCAAGACAATAACAAAGATCTGCTGATCGTTCCTTCAAGGTGATGTCACGCGTCGAAGCGTGACGTCATTTAGGAAGCAACTTGGGGTTATTTCTCGATAGCCATCGAATCGATGGATATCAAGGAATATCTTTTAGATAATTTGTGATAATACACAGGCTAGCATATAATAAAAGTGTTATTTCATTTAGCCTGTAACGTTTATAAAGACAGTGTCGACAACAGTTTATTTACCCGATCCGTCAGTAGAAAACTATAATGGGTGATTTACATTTACAATGTCGAAAGAGCTTTCTGACGTTCGCTTTTAACGAACGCGGACATTTCCCCAGCGGAAATTTCCTTGTGTGGACATTTCTCAAGTGTGGGCGGACAATGCCGGACATTACCCCACACATTTCCTCATAGATGGGTGGGGCCGATTATGAGATAGTTGCGACACTTTCAAAGTTAAAAAAAATATCAGAGTGACGAGAGAGAGAAACAATTTCTACGTTGATAAAAAGGCTCCGTTATCGCTTCAAGAACTTGAGGCGATTTGCGTTATATACCAGTAACCAGTTACTAAATTGTTCAACAACATTCTATCGAGTGGCATGTACCCCTCACAATAGAATAAATCATTTATAACCATCATCCACAAATCAGGCGATAAGA
Source organism: Pictodentalium vernedei (assembly GCA_031216915.1). Taxonomy (NCBI): domain Eukaryota; kingdom Metazoa; phylum Mollusca; class Scaphopoda; order Dentaliida; family Dentaliidae; genus Pictodentalium; species Pictodentalium vernedei. The sequence continues at coordinate 315,966,032 of CM062297.1, forward strand.
CTACCATCAAATTATAGGAGAATCTCAATAATGAGCTGTCTGGCAAAAACTTTCAGCTCTATAATAAACTCACGATTGCTGGAGCACTATGAAGATAAGTTCTCGAAGTTCCAGCATGGGTTCAGAAAAAAAACACAGAACATCGGATTGTATATTTATCTTGAAAACGTTTGATAAATAAATATTCTACAGACAAAAGAAAACTCTATGCATGCTTCGTCGATTACAAGAAAGCATTCGATTCTGTTTGGCGTCCCGGTCTGTACTTGCAGACATAGGTATAGGGAAAACGTGCTATAACCTTATAAAATCGATGTACACGAAGCAACAATCTTGTCTAAACTTTAACAACAACCGAACGGAATACTTCGATATAAATGTAGGTGTAAAGCAGGGGGATAATTTAAGCCCAACACTCTTCAATATATTCATAAATGACCTACCCGAACGACTTATGGGCCTTAGTACTAACCCTTCTCTTAGCCGATCCGAAGTCCTATGCCTGCTGTTCGCGGACGATCTCATTTTACTGGCAATATCACAAGAGGGTCTACAAGAAAAACTTGATAGAGTACACTCATATAACAAAAAGTGGAGATTAAAACTAAATGTTGACAAAACAAACGCCATAACATTCTCTAAAAATGAATGTACACTGCACCAATTGAATTTGAGATACAATGACACTACTATTGCTGAGGTAGAAGAATACACATATCTTTGGCTGAAAATTGATAGGAAGGGACAGTTTGGGCTGGCGAGAGATGAACTCTCAAAGAAAGCAGCAAAGGCTACGTTTGCTCTCTTCCGCTCCCTGCCGATAGAACAGATACCACCGAAAACGGGATTAAAACTGATGACGAGTCTGATCAACCCAACCATGACATACGGATCAGGAATTTGACTTCCCGAGATCATTACTAAAATTTCTAAAGCTAAAGACAGGGCACTTGCGCGTGACTCGAATTTCAACATCCTCACGCATCTTAAAAATGTAGCTTATGAACAAACCCAAGACAGATTATGTAAACAGTTATTAAACTTGCCAAAACAGGCGAGCGGCTTGGCTTCAAAAATGGAAACAGGAATACTGCCCCTAACCGCTGCTATGATTGTCAATATGGAACAGTACAAAGTTCATATCGATAATCTATAGCATCGGATCGATTAGTCAAGGAGGCAATGGCAACCTGCGACCTACCAGGAAGAGATGACCGCAACTCTTGGGGCCAGACACTAAAACAGTGCCGCGAACTCGTCGCACCAAACGCATCAGACCTATGCCCACTCGAAAGACAAACTATCAACTCCTTCTTCTTGGATTCCTCCAATGCTGACTTATATGAAGACGAAAGACGGAACGGTTCAAATAAACTGAGGACGTACCGTACGTTCAAAGAAAATTATATATTAGAACCAGAGGCGGCGGAGCCATTGGGCACGTGCCCCTCCATTTTTTCCACAGATATGTTTCGCAATTACACGATGATTTAAAATGGGCACATGCAAAATGTGTCAATTTACAATCATTCCTGTAACATTATTTGCAAATCCAAACAATATGTTGCCAAAGATTGCCACTTTCGGTCGCTCCGGTCCGTTTCTTCTTCTTCAGCCAACGGAAGTTGGCTGAAGTAGAAGAAACTGATGGGACAGTGACCACACAGCGGCATATTCATCTAAACGAGAGACTATAAGCGAGTAATGGTACATAACCGTACATTTACCGATATACGATTGTATTTTTTTTCACACTGGGTCAAACCATAGTAGTATAGTGAATTTGTGCCCCTCCACTTTTATCGAGCTTCCGCCGTCCTTGATTACAACCTTACCCTGAGAAATGCATAATCCCGAAACATCGACAAGTATGATCTAAACTCAGACTCAACTGTCATAGCTTAGGGATTGAACGAGGTAGATACCCACCATGTACCCGAAAATCATAGTCTATGCTGGCAATGTAAGTCGGTAGATGACGAAACACACTTTCTATTTCACTGTCGTTTACTTAATACGGAGCGAGAGAATTTGTTAAAGCACTTAGGGATGGCTGAAAGTTTCCATAACAGCAATGATGACACACAGAACTCTAGCTCATTCTAACGTGCGATGATACAAAATCCCTGAATAATGTGGCGCATTTTGTGTACCATGGGCTACAGAAAAAGGGAGTCTGGCAGCCCCAAGTCGACAGCAATGCCCAATAAATAACGACGATGAAGAACTGGATAACAGTGAATTTCACACAAATAAAAATATTTTGGTGTGTGTGTCGGTGGGGATGGGTTTGTGTGTCTGGGTGGAGTATGCACGTGTGCATACACTCAATGGCAATATGCATAAAATATTGTTGAGACCTTGTTTTGTAAACAAAGATTATGTTACTGTATTATCTGCTGTACACTTGACCATAATGGCGTAATCGTGCAATAAAGATTGATTGATTGATTGATTGATATATTTTTCTGTTTTGATAAAACCAGGTACTGGCATCATTTCTTGGTATGCTCTTTGAGAGAGCGTTCCAAGAAATGATACCAGGCCTTGGTTTTATCAACACGGAACAGAAAAATATAATGAAAGTTCTTGAAGTTTACGCTTCAACTTATTTTGTTGTACTGTGTGCATTTCTGTTTAGAGTGACGTCTGCAATTCGTGTTGAGTGGGGCTTAACCCTTCACCCAACGAATCGACCGCATCCACCCGCGTAATATGCAAATTCAGCAGTTGAAAAAATATTATTTTTCAAAAAATGTCAACAAAACCATATCATGTGACCCCTCGTTCCAACGAGGGGTCACATGATATGGTTTTGTTGAAATGTTTTGAAAAATTTCAAAAAATGGTATTTAAAATAATAAATTTTGATATCGTCTGCGTTGGGTAAAGGTTAAAAGGTTAAGACATTGCTATGTATCTGATGCTGTTGGACTACGCGGTGTTAACAGCATTTGGAGTGAATGCACCAACAATGCAAAGCTCTGTCTTTTATGTTGATGGGCATGACATGTTTCCAGTTTCTCTATTTCTGTAACCGTTTTATCTTGTTTCTCTCCTCTTTCCAAAACACACCTTTGACCCGTATACTTCTTTAGACTGGCAAATATTTTTCTTTGAAGAACTGGGTTTAAAAGACGAGCCAGTAAGTTCAGAAAGTGGTTGTAAAATCTGTACAACATCACTGGGTAATTCAATATGTTTATAAACCACACGTTTTATTCAATCAACCTCAAGTCAGTAGATGCCATAACAAGGAAGTACAAGTTGACATAATCTAGAGTTTCTTTCAACACTGTTGATAGGACCATTATTATTGTTAATTCAGAATAAATTGCAGAAATTCCAAAATTCCAGCTCGGCAACAAACTCTATTCACGTGTTTCACGTCCAATTGCCAGAAAAAAAGTTCACACATCGATTAAATCGATGGTTTGACGTTTCTGAAAATAGGGAAAGAATTTGGTTTCCGTCCGTGGCAGTTTATTGGAACTAATAGCGGGGATCAGTTCCAAGGTTGTGTCGTGGAATGGTATGGTAAAAACAATGTTTTTCCGCGAAAAAGTTGAGTTGTGCTTGTTTCCTATCGTAAACAAACTCGGTTTTACTGGTAAAACAGGACCAGGTAACTAATGCCTGTGGTGGAAATTCTCTATAACATGGACAACATGCGTATAAATGATTGGCTGGACTTGACTTTATATACATGTTACGGTCACGATTAGCTATTGTGACCGTAAACACCAATAAATAAATAAAAACAATGTTGTAATTTTTGACGTGGTTCTCAAGAATCTAACAACTTATCCTGGTGAATCGTCGTTTTTGCGAGTAATGGTGCGAGATCATGATCTGGATCGCGATCCGATCGTGAAATATTCTCTGTCCGCTATCCTTCTGTAATCACTATAGAATCTAACAGTTCGAAAAGAAATATGAGAACATTGAATCTAAGATTCAATTTTTTTTTTTTTTTTTTGCGGTCATGACTTTTATTTCTGTACGGAATATCGGCTCCACTGATGGAAGCCTGCGAAAAGAACCGCTATTGTGATCACTGAACTGTATTACACGAGCTCAACGACCTCCTCTCAATGAGGGGGCTATAAGATATGACTTTCAGGCAAACGTCGAAAAAATAATAAAATTTGTTTAGCGATTTTTGTGAACAATGCTGTCCAGTTCAGTCGTTACGTTAGGTGAATGGTTATATTACGCATTGCTATTAAAAAAAAATATCAAATTTCGACACGGTTTGTCATGAAATTCTGAACCTCGTTCACTATCAGTAAACCTCGGCTCAGGTCGATTTTAGTGAACTCGCTACAGACATTTCATTTGAAATCGCAATGCAGTAGAGATATGTGTTGTAGACCTTATCTTTATAACTTATCACGAAAGGCAGACGACAGTTTCAAATAAATTTTCAAATAACTGGTTACATTTTTTGCGTCAGAACATAACTTTTGACCCTTAACCCTTTACCCAACGAATCGCCCGCATCCGCCCGCGTAATATGCAAATTCAGCAGTTGAAAAAATATTATTTTTTCAAAAAATTGCAACAAAACCATATCATGTGACCCCTCGTTGGAACGAGCTCGTTCCAACGAGGGGTCACATGATATGGTTTTGTTGAAATTTTTTTTAAAAAATGATATTTAAAATAATAAATTTTGATATCGTCTGCGTTGGGTAAAGGGTTAATTGGAACGAGCTGAGCGCCCATGACGGTCATAAGCTATGTTTTTGAGCCAAAAATGAACAAATAATGAAAATTGAATGGTTATTTTTGTCCGTTACGTTGGTAAAGGGTTAACAATCCATTGAATCCAAACGATAACTTATTTCATTCGAAATGCATTCAGAACAGATGAACCGCAGCTGTATCTGAAAGGTATCCAGAAACAGGCGTGTTGTTTTCAAGCTACAAACATACCTAGTGAGATAAGATCCAGAATCAAGGTTTTTTGACATTCTCGCATTCAGCTGTTGGACACTTTCAAATGGCTGGTAATTCGCAGCTACATCTCACAACGGACGTTTCTGTTCAGTTTTCCATTAACTATTGATTACGAACGTGTGATTTATTGTCAACTTGTTGTTACTTGATGTAAGAGTTCATCTGACGTGACAGGTGTGTGTATAATAGGAGTGTGCTGAGAAAGAGACAGTGGCGACATGTGTTGTCTGAAAACAATGAATGAATATCATAATAAAATGTCCACGCCAGGACAAGATACATAGAGGATTTCTAATGAGTCGCGATGTACTTTGAAGTTTCAAATTTCATTAAAATCTACCTGTGCCTAGGTTTACCGAGGCTTAGGTCGATTTTAGTCAACGTGGTTGAGAAATTTCATGTCATATCGTGACGAAATTCAGGGGGTTTTTTATCACATAATGTGTAATTTAACCTTTTATTACACATCCATTCAACTTTAAACCCTTGTATTTAACGGAATAGCCGCAATGACATAAATGATTCTGTATTCAATGGGTGATGGACAAGCAGGAACTTTTTTTCACAGCACCGTTCATACTAGTTCCTTTCCCATCGAGTCATTAGTTACGCTTCGCAAAGTTTCCAAATTTCGTTATACAATTATCGACTGTCTGTCGCATAGTGTGAAAATGAAAACGTCCAAAGCAAAATAAAGTCGGTTCACAAAAAATTAGTTGACCAAAAATGAGTTAATATTTTTTTTTAAAAAAAACCCAATCTTTTCCAACCGGAACATTAACCCAGTCCCGTTGCCGTCTCGTTTTGTGGATCCGTTATATCAAAATTGGTCAACTTTATTTCGGTAAATCTTCGTACATCTTGGCATGCTTCGAACTTCTTTTAAAATTTTCTCCCAGCTGTTTTGCAAATCTGCACAAATTTGTACTTATATTTTTACTAGCAGTAATAGCCACCAAATGGTTAGGCGTGAATGGGCACCAGCCGAAGAGAAACAGCGATACGAATTTCAACAAACACTGGTTTCGAAAACGTTGTGTTGATTTTTTATCGATCCATTTGATCAGTACAGCTTCAGTCAAAACAAACAGACTCTTCACCTTTGGGTTTAAACATCGGCATTAAAATTTGTTTATTTAAATGAATTTTAATGCATGGGTTGTATAATAAAGACAGAACGCGATGTGTGTTTGTTTGAATCGTTGAATCGGTGGGTGTTTTACATAACTCGTTGGAATGGCGTAATCATATTTCGCGAGAGCCTACGGCTCTCGCGAAATATGACTACGCCATTCCAACTCGTTACGTAAAACACCCACCGATTCAAACTCACATCGCGTTCTGTCTCTTTACCTAATGTAACGACTAAACTGCCCAGCGGTATTCACAAAAATCGCCAAACAAATTTTATTATTTGTATATAATGTTAACAGTTATACTGTACATTTGGCCGTACAATAAACTGAATTTGAATGTTAAACATTATTTTTCAACTTTTGTCTTGAAAACATGGCTTATGAAGACTCACTGGAGCGAGCTAATAAGCTATGTTTCAGAGGCAAAGAATGAAAATTGTTCAGGCAATGTTGAGTTTCTTGCAATTGTCGTCTGCTATTTGTATTGAGTGAACAATAAATGAAATCTAAGAGAAGATTAATGCAATTCTACTTCAGAAACAAACTCACAACATTACGACGTCGACGTTGAATTCTGACGTGATTACCGTATTTGACGTGTGCTGGACGATATTTTCCGCAGTGGGCTATTTAGTGGTGATTACGTGATTTAAAAAAAAACTTAGATGACGGCATTTGATATCTTACACTTTTTAAAAATAAAATCCGTCCAACGCCTAACTTCTAAACTGGACTCCCATTGGTGTTAGCGTCAGTTTGACAGTGAGATTTTCATCAGCGTCAGTGATCTGCACAGAAACGGCCTGCGGAACGTTGTTTTGAACTGATCTGCACAGAAACGGCCTGCGGAACGTTGTTTTGAACTGATCACCACTGAATCGGATGCTAGCTTGAATGAAGGATAAACAATTACGTCTTATAAACTTGACATAAACTGGACAGCGTAGTGGCGAATTCAGAGGGTGACCCAACACGCCCCCTCTAAAATTGTCGAAAATTTCTAGTGAGTGTACACATGTAATAATCCAAGTAATTTGTTTGTTTTTCTTTTAATGCACTGTGTGGTCGCGTCATAATCCTTATTTACAAATCAGTGCTTTATTTCTCTCAAAACAAGGTGAGTAAAAAATAGTGCATTTAAAATTATTAAGGTGCGGTATTAAGGTAGCTAAAATTGTTATCTCAGACGTTCAAGGCAAATGAATTTCGTCCCTTGAATGCAACAAGGCGCTATCTGTGTCTCGATCCGGCCGACATTCTCAGTCTGCTTTCCTCCTAGCATCTGTAGACTATCACCAGTGGAAAAAGAAATGCAGCAATTCTGAATCTGAGGTGTTATTTATTTTGATCCACTGGTGTGTCGCGATCGGATCGCTATCTGGTTGCGCAAGATCCCGATTTTGTGATAGCTGCACTGTAAATGATTTTTATTTCACTTCTTCTATGAAATAAAAAAAAAAACAATTACCAGGGTATGTCAAGAACACGTCAAGAAATGGTTTAGACAGCTGACCTCCGCGGGTTCATGTTTTTCCCAGAACGTTATAGTGTTTTAGTGGCAACCCACTGTACCCATACTAGACACGTTGCCCTTAACTCCCAGCACCCTAGTAGTATTTCATATTTATCGTCATTGACTCCAAATTGCCCATGTAGCATGAAAAATTTAAATTATATTTTGTTTGACAGAGCTCCTTGCGCTCTGTCAAACAAGATATAATTTTTTGTAATATAAGCAAAAAATGTCCAGACTATAAGGGACAGTATAAAACTTTATATAACATCGTAATAACTCTTCGCCAAGCTTTCGGCACTAGGAGTGTAGCCAGCAATTTGTTGTTTGTTTTTTTTGTTTTTGTTTTCTGTTTGTTTGTTTGGGTTTTTTTTTTTTTGGGGGGGGGGGGGGGTTGTGTGTGTGTGTTGGGGGGGGGGGGGGTGTCTCCCACAATGCAACTCAAGGATGAGAAGGTCTAGCAACTAAAAACACTGAAATCTTGGCCAGAGCCCAAGCCTTGGCGAAAGGTCAAGTTGGAGGAGATTATGGGAGGGGGTAATCCCCTCCCATAATCTCCTCCAATTTGACCTTTGGACATCGATGGTGGTCTGGTGGGGGGAGGGGCTCCCCCTGAAAAATGCTTCAATATTTGATATTAGCAGTGTTCAAAGATTTCATGCTGAGTGAAAGTGAATCAGACTCAGTGTAAACATGTATTAGATTGCTGTGGAGAATATCGGCCGCGGACCTTTGGGATGGGGGGGGGGGGGTCATACGACCCCATGGCCCTCCCTGGCTACACCCTTCATGCCTTCATCAGGATGCTTATAGATAACACAGCTACACCATCACAGCTTAGTCTCAAAACAAAAATGTGTTGTTTTGAGACTAAGCTGTGATGGTGTAGTTGTGTTATCTGTAAGCATCCAGATGAAGGCCAAGTGCCGAATGCTTATTACGATGTTGTATACATGTTTTTTTTTAAATTCTCTGTTGCATTGTGGGAACAATTTGCAGCTGAAAACTTGGGTACTTTGATATCAGAGTGTAGTGGGTTAAACTGAAATGGTCGCCAGTAAACTGGTTAGGTCCCTGCCAATCTCATATTTCGGGTCGAATCGAATTAGGCAGAGGATGTCGATTCGAATAGAATCGAATCGGTTATCAAATCGAATATCACTGCTCCTCAGGTAGTATATATAGCACCATTCTTACAACCGTGGCGACTCGTCTGTTTCGGCAAATCAATCACAAAAGCAGAACATTTCAAAACGCAAGCAAAGTAGTTTTGAAAGCGGATCCCTTCTTCTTTCAACAGGCCTCATGCACGGAAGACCTGATGACAGAAGAAGATTTCAAGAGGAGACACGTGGTGGGAATTTGAGAACACCTTGACGATTCGAAATTTCTGAATCAGTGCAACTCGGGACGAATCATCGGGTAGATTTCGCCTTGAAACGAATTTCGAAGTTTCGCGGGTTTTTAAAACTGACATACCATAATTTAAACATAGTTTATAGTCCTTAGATGACGACTGACAAGAGGACTGCAACGCAGTTGACAAGTTACTTCTGCAACTTCCTCTCGTACAGCATACAATAACAAACATGCTCAGAGCAGTTACATAAAACGACATTCATATAGATGTATAGTGAGCTAAATGTGTTTTAATAAACAGTTTCAAGAGGTAGGCAAATAATTTCGGGATCACCATAGTCGTTGAGGTGCGACGTGGTGTTTAAGAGAACATGTGGTTTAGATAATATTAGAAGTGTACCTTGTGGCGAAAACACGGCCGCCACAAAGCGACTTCGACAATTCAACCTGACTGATCCACTTTGATTATCTGTTGTAGCGATATTTTGCCACTGATTAAGACTCTGAGCTATTTTCTCGAACTTTGACTCCAAATCTTTATTCTTATACGTACAGCTCACGAATAAATACAACAGGGCAAAGAAATTTACCTCGAGTGAAAGTGTCTGAAATTTCCATTCAGATACTCGAAACCGTTGAGTTATTTGTGTTTTTTTCACATATTCATGGGTAATACAAACATCTAGAGAAAAGTTTTGAGGAATTTGGGGGTTTTCGAGCAATGTTTCCAGCTCATTAGGTTATCCCCTAAAGATAATTTATTCCAAGTTCGGTTGAGTTTGGTCCAGCGGTTCCGGAGGAGAAGACGGATATGCAATGTCAACGAACGGCGGATGACGGACGATAGACGGCAGACGACAAGTGATAGCAATAGCTTATCCCGACTTTCAGTCAGGTGAGCTAAAAATACACACAAAATGAAAGTGGCTAGTGGATATTTTTATGTCTGCTCATGTAAGATTATAATGAGTGGTGTGACACTATAAAGGAAGCTTTCATTTGTTTCAAAGTATATTTATATTTATTTATTTATTGGTGTTTAAGGTCACATACTTATGCACAATGCCTAATCGTAACCGTGACGGGTGGAGGAAGCCGGAGTACCCGGAGAGAACAACCGAGCAACGACGAGCAGCTGTCAGCTCTCCAACATCGTAACTCTGAACTCTGCACCGTAGCACAGGCAGGGTTAGATTGGTTGAAGACATGCGCACCATCGACGTGCAGTACGCCTCAGCACACAGCGTCATCGTGCCCCCATGTAGGCAATCGGGGTGAAGTGTCTTGCCCAAGGACACAACGCGGTTGCCGCAGGTGGGATTCGAACCGAGGACCTCTCGGCTTGCAGCCTGCACCTCTACCAACTGAGCCACCGCGCCCCCTATTTGTTTCAAAGGAATAGTATATTAAACGGCCCTTTCTCCATCCCTCTCATACAGACGTTTTTTAACACCATCCATTTCTCTCACAAAAAAACCGACAATCAAGGAAATGACATTTGTGTGGATTTTTTTTTCACTGGGTCATAACGGTAGGTCCAGTATGTTCTGGACATTTCTGCCCCCCCCCCCCCCCCCCCCCCATAGCCTCAGTGAGCTTCCGCCACATCTATCCCACCCACACTAGTTCAACGCCACTCATATCACTGGTGTGTGGCAAACTTGAAAAAAAATAGCCAGAAAAATGTATTTTTCCAAAAATAGAAAAAACGTAAAAACTTTTTTTAAAATGTAATAAAAATTAAAACGGGTTAGGGGTATTCACCTGTAGTATGCATCAATAAATTCCGAAACACAGCGACAACCTCTGTTTGTCACTTATTGTGTGTCAGAATTTTTAAACAATTCAGCATTTCCATGTCCGTGCGTCACACTTGATTAAAACCCCAAATTCGCCACTGTAGACATCTGTGCCCCCACCCCACCCTTCTAGTGAGCTTCTACCGCCTCTACTCAACTCACACTTGTATCAACACCACTCATCTGAGATGATGGTGTATATTTGAATGACCATCATGGACTGGCAATTGACAATTCCAACAGTTTTTTTTAACCCTTTACCCAACGAATCGGCCACATCCGCCCGCGCAATATGCAAATTCAGCAGCTGAAAAATACAATTTTTCAAAACATTTCAACAAAACCATATCATGTGACCCCTCGTTGGAACGAGCTCGTCGACCTCGTTCCAATGAGGGGTTACATGATATGGTTTTGTTTAAATTTTTTGAAAAATTTAAAAAAATGATATTTAAAATAATAAATTTGGATATCGTCTCCGTTGGCTAAAGAGTTAATTTACTTACATTTGGGTGTCTTCAGACTCTGATGTGCTCGTTGTGTCATCCGTAGTACGTCCCGTTCTTCCTGGGAAAGCGTCGCTATCCGTACAGCTGTCTGAATCTGTGTCCACGGCGTTACATCGTACATTTGGAATACTAGGTTCGTTTTTCTGAAGAGTCGATTCCGTCTCCGAAGCGGATGAAAAACTCGTATCAACGTCTCCGTCATGTGGAGGGTCGATGTCATTAATGTCGGGCTCTCCAGCACTTTCATTACAACTGGAACTTTCCATTTCCACTTCAATGACAGTATTATATCCCGTTGATGACGAATCTGATAAAGGCGAACTCAGATCGTCATCTGATTTATCTGTGTCCCCATCCATTGTGTTTTGTTCAGCTCCAAAATGTCGCGTCTAAACACAGAAAATAAAACACACAAACCATTCTATTCAATGAAAACCGCTGTTGTTAAATCCATTACAACTGTCATGCGAAACATGCAATAGCAAGCACTCTGAAACTCAATAATAAACTTCCCGGTTTCTCCAAGCATCACGTGGTTTAGAGACGCTGTCGGAACCGATTTGGCACTCGCAGATGAGCGTTGAAAGAAATTTGATCGAACAGACATGCCGCTGATGGGGCAACGGTACAACTCTGTCCATCTTTCATCCTATTGAGTGTTACAAAGGTTCCATTTCCATTAAACCGCTCTATAACAACAAATGCAAACATTTTCAAGTGTTCTATTATAGCTTTGTCAGCTCGTCCACGCCGTTAACCAGAGACGAGTCTTTTGTTCTCCTGTCATACAATCGCCCTGTGTTAACCATCAATTGTATTTTATCGGGTATAATCGATGAAAATACTCAAAACGCGTCATTTTTTTCCAGTGTGCAAGATGGTTGATTTTCAATTTCTATTTAAAATGTGCACAGTGAGTCCTTACTCTGTTAACGATTCACATCGGAAAAAGCCATGCATTTCATCTCGCACAAAACGGACAATAAGTGTTCCTCCATGTCGGCGCTAATTGTTTTCGGATAATTTTACAGATAATTTTCCATATCGTTCAAGAGAATACTTGAATTCCGATGATAAACTGACGTTTATCCGAAGTTTAACCCATTACCATCACACAATATACATATTTTTTTTATTTTAACATTATATCATATGACACCCCTCTCACTGGAACGAGCTCGAACATCTCGTTCTAATGAGAGATCACAAGATGTCGGGGTTTTTTAATTTAACCCTTTACCCAACGTAACGGTAAAAACCGACCAGCGCTATTCACAAAAATCGCCAATTAATTTTCATTATTTTTTTCATTTTTTTGTCTCAAAAACATAGGTTATAACCCCTCTTTGGAACGAGCTCATTGAGCTCGTTCCAATGAGGGATTCATAACCTATATGTTTTTGAGACAAAAAGGTTAAAAAAATAGTTATTCAAGAACTTTGTTTCCAAGTGTCGTCTGCTTTTCATGTTAGATAAAGGGTTAAAAGCTGTTACACGCTGTACGCAATGCTCACGATGCGGGATTGTAAGAAGGGGCATTTTCTTTTTCTCACATTGTTTTACTACTGACTGAACTGGGACAAATGTACAAATTTCCCCGTACCCTGGAGGTGGTGGTGTGTTTGAATAGTGTGGTGTTGAAGTTCGGTATTACTGAACCCGATAACCTATGCCCGGGTGACGGCCCTCTAAAGCGGGTTATATAAGTTTAATTCGTTCAACACTGGCGCCCAGGGTGGAATCGTCTTATACACTACTGTATACAGTGGAATGGGCGAGTCTATCTTACATTTATGGGGAGGTTTAGTAATTATTTAATAATACAGCCCTTTTGGGGCTTTATGGTTAAATTATTAATGGCCTCCCCCCCCCCTCCCTCCCTCCAATCCAGCTAGGTGTTTATTGAGTTACAGTACGGCCGTCGTGGATTAGTCACTTTCCACGATTGGCAATATTTCCACGGACGCAATAATATTAGATTCCAAACACTAATTTTAGGAATAATTATAAAAAAAATTAATTAATGAAGCACCGGGCACAAACCCGGAGCTTCATTAATTAAAATTTTGCTGCTGATGATTTTTATTACCTGGAAAACGCATGCGTGGACATCATTGTCCATGCGTGGATTACAACCATCCCACGGCTGTACCGTATCTACCCACGGATGGAGAATTTTTGCTTTTGGCAAAATTTATGAATATCGTTTTGTGCGGGTCGAGCGATTATTGAATCTTGACTTTATATGTACGCTGCAATCGCGGTATAGCCACATATACTGAAAGTGACATTAAAGTCAAATAAACTAAAAAATAATGTGCAAATTAAAACAGAATTCACTGATTATAATTTTGACGCAGCGATTCGTTTTGCGTCAAAATTCCATTCAGTGGTTGTAGGTTTCACTTTTAGACACTGGACTCAGTTTAATTACTGTTGTCTTTGCTCGACAGTGAGGCTTACATCAGAGATCACATCATGTTAAAACTTCAAACTGAGAAGACAAATTGTTAAATATAACTTAATCGCAACGCTTGCATCGTTTCAAGTATGTATAACAGTCTTAAATTTTCACACGACTCCATATTTCAGACATGATTCGTTGATAGTTCTATTTGTGCAGTGCATGTACCTAAAGTAATATTTTAGTTTTGAGCTTATTAATTTTGCAAGGATTTGCGAGCAAGTTAATTCTACTTATCTTACAATCAACATATATTTTGTCTGTATTAACTCCGCAACTGTCGTGTATCCGACCCCCTGATACAGGTGTTTGAACCAGGGGGTCGGATGCAAGCACGTTCCTTTCGTGTTAGTTCCATTTTTTTCTTTTTGTTCATCCGTACGAATAAATAGTTCGTTATATATTCGTCTACATTCTTGACTTATCCGCAATATATTGTAAGATAAAATGATTATTACCATTATGTGGATGTACAAAATATGTATCCGAGTCTTTGACGAGTCGTGATCTACCCTTAGAACCCGGAGCGAGACTCGGATACATATTTTGTTCATCCACATAATGGTAATAATCCCTATATATTAACGCCTCTCCTTAGCTCAATGTCGCGGGTATGTGAGATGACCTCCATAGCGACAACTTCTTGGCCCCGCTCTTCTAGAATACCTTCAGGTGACCTTTAGCCAGCCCGAATTCTGTCTCTATACAGGGGACAGCCATTTTATGTCCCCATCTGATAGGACGGCACAAATGTTATATGAAGGCGCTCCTCAATTGGCGGATCAGCATCGAGGCCAGGGAGCACGGTATTACTCGCGATAACATGTGGACATCCACTACCGGATGTAGAGGATGTCCATGTTTTATCGCGTATAATGCGGCGCTCCGTGTATATAATTATAGCTCACCGGAGGGACACACTTATCCTCCGTTTTCACTTATCCTCCACTTATCCTGGGGAGGCCTCCAGTACCCTCTCTTGTGTTCGCCTCCAACTCGCCGCTACGTTTGCTGGGAGATGCTGCGTATCATGTCCCATGATGAAGACGCGTCGCCCATCCCCAACTCAAGATACAACATCCTCCACTGACTGGTACCGTGCTTGACTACTTTTGGCATCCAGAATCTGTTTAGATGCATTTGTTTTGTTATAAATTACTAGAAAGTACGAGTGAGTGCTCTCGAAGAAAGTGTACAAGAAATATTCCAGAGAACAAAATAGTTCTGATTCCAGTTGAAGATGGTGCACTTCTACAGAATATGAAATGCCCGATTGGCCGAAAGACAGATGTAAAGAATTCTCACGCGCTCTTAGAATATTTACACTTTGTTTTAGGCCGGTGTAAAATCATGAATATGTTAAGAATGTGATTAACTTATTTCAAAAGAAAGGTAAAGATAGTATAAACGAAGAATGGTACATGCACTCCTTGAGAAAAATATCGAAATTATACCTTTACTTTTGTGTTATCCATGACAAAAATGAGGTCACTATGGATCTATATTTTGACGTGGAGTTAACAATCATTCTGTTCCTTCAAAAATGTAATTTGGACAGCATTTGTTAATTGGCTTTCTTCTATTTGTTTATTGGGGATTATTGGGGATTAACATTTTCGATAGCCAAGGTCACCTCGTGTTGGACAGTTTTACGGGTGGAGGAAGCCGGAGTAGCCCGAGAGAACCAACGAGCAGCGGCGAGCAATTGGCAGACTCCCCAACATACTAACTCTGCACAAGTTGGGTTAGCATTAGTTGAAGGGAAGTGCACCATCGACATGCAGTACGCCTTAGTACACAGCACCAACGTATTGCCCATCGTGTGAAATCGGGATCAAGTGTCTTGTCCAATTTGTCAGGGCAAAGCCAGCCTAAATATAGGGGCAAGGGGCCTCATATATAAAGATATTGTAAGTTCAAAAGATATTCCGCATCAAGGCGAAAAACCTACGTGAATTTCACTTCTCTGTGAAGCTGGTCATGGAAAAAACACACGTGGTGTATATCCAGCTTCAGGGCAGGGACCCAGGGGAGAAACGGTATGTTAGATAAGGTCTAATCTCATTTAAGTTATACAGTAGTCGCGAGTCTTACGAGACGTAATCGGTTGGTGGCAGGATATCGTCACGGCCAATTGAGAAACGAGATTCTAAAAGATAGAAATGTCTGTCGTGTCGTCACCTGATCATTAGTTTTGCAATGACTGGCAGGAACGAATCGGTTCTCTCGACAAGTGAAATCACCGTTAAGTCACGCGCGAGATGACTTGTATTGATTCTGCCTCGATATACGTCATCTCCCACCGTTTTTGGCAGATGGACAGATGAGCGTCTGTCCACCTGACAGTTTAGGGTAAAAAGTATATATACCTTGAAGAGCAGAGCATTAGACACACACTTGGGGTCACACACACGTTGGTGAAGTCCAGGGCAGGCGGACTCTGTTTCCTGGCATAGGGGTACCTTCGATCACAGGACCCTAAAACGGCTGGAATCGCCAGACAGGCCATTCCACGATTGATTTAGCTTAAGGTTGATAGGCGGCTACAGTGCCAAATTCGTTGAGAAGGAAAACCCAAGGTGACACGTTAAAGTTTAGATTGTCGAGTAGCAGGTATCGGCCTGCAATAGTCAGAAGTGTAGGTTAATTGTATTGTGCGTATTAACCCTTTGAAGCGTCAGACTGATTGCGTTGGGAGTAATTTGTTTTGCTGTCGAAGCATCGTAATACCGACTGGAGATCGGTGTGAGTGACAATTTCGCCCTAGCACAAAAAGGGGCATTTGTGAATCGTGAGTTCAACCAGGAACAGTGAACATTTCAATAGGACTTTCACGGAGGACTTTCAAAAGGCACATAAGGTATGAGTAGACAATATCTGACCCAAATCAGAAGTACGGTGGCTTTATAGATGACGAACATTGCTGGTCGGAACCCTCCGACAGCCAGAGGTACAGTTACGCGCAGACGTTGACATTTGAGCCTAAGCGGGTGAAGCTCTTATGGCGATCTCACGGTAATAACATTTCAGATTTGTGAAGCTCTTATGGCGAGCTCTCCGTAATATAATTTCAGATTTGTGAAGCTCTTATGGCGAGCTCACGGTAGTAACATTTCCAGTGTGTAGACTATAGTGCCAGTACAGGGCTATAGAATGACTATATAATTGTTGAGAATTATTTAACCCTAGCAACCCATTTTCTGTGAAAAGAATCGAATTGTTGATTGTTGAAATATTGAAACGGCTTTATTTTTATGTGTAAATAAAAGAATCGTTGTTACTTTAAGTCATTCTTTCCATTACACAGCCTGAAGTGATAAGGAATCACACCTAACGGAAATCGAACCTATTTCAGGCCAATTTGGCAGAGAAGGAATCACGGCGTCGGTCTAACTCAGCTCCCAGCGCCGAGTTCGCGACACTTGGATTCCGACCCTCCACGTTGGTCTAATTTTCCCGCAATTTCATCAGCGGGACTAAATAACCCCATGTCAGCCCAGGCCTTACGGGGCCTCAGGTGTCCTGACATAATTACACAACGCAGTTACCACTGGTAAGAATCGAACCGTGGACCTTTCGGTTTAAAGTGCATTGCTCTAACCGCTCAGCCACCGTTGTCTTTCTTCTGTTGTTTTAAAACGCAGTTAAAATCCTCTGAGTATCAATTTATGCCTTCTTCACCTGCTCATTAACGTTAAGGAACTCATTAATCTTTTCAAAGGGCTCATTAGCAAATGATTCGCTTACCTTTAATACACCTCCATATAAAAATAACTATTAACCAGAAAACTTTGAGCTCGAAGAGGTCTGTTAAAGAAAATATAATGGGTTGTATTACCCTTACACAGAATTCAAAGTCGTTGTTGGCTGTCTGTGTGTGGGTATGTTGCGCTGAAATTTCACGATCCATTATGTTGTAGCATGTATCGGTAAAAATAGTCAATATTGGGAAGTTTAGAAATAGCAGCTAGGGTGGAGGCTTAATTCAGAGAAACCGGCGAATCAGAATGAATTTATTGAACATGACATACCACGAAAAAATTACAGTATAGCAGGTGCTTCTAGTCAAGTGTCGTCTGCCTATTCAGGCAGACGACACTTGACTAGAAGCACCTGCTCGGTGCTTAATTCTCCCCCAGCCAAGATAGCCGAACTGTCACAGCCAGATTACCTGCCGTATTACATCACAGACAAGAAAACTCGACTCCCGTCTTCTAAGAGTTAATTTTCTTGTGTCATTCAAGCATTAAACATTTGCCTTATCCGCAAACAGTTCAATTCCGTAAAATCTACACTCAGTTAAATAAAGTACTTTAGCCTTTAGCAGAAACCAGTTAAAGCTTGAAATCCCGATAGGTGGGAACGAGGAATAATTAGGGTGATTTAAAGCCATGATTGAACCGTTTGTGTTGCGCTGTTCAAAGAAACTGATAAATTTTGATACTCATATACAGTACCGTAACGTCTACCAGAATCGTCAGTGGCAGTTCACATGGTCAGTTTAAATTATACTCGCATACATCAACCAACAGCGCATATAATACTATTTCGCCAGGACATACCAGAACGTATTATCCTGTCTATCTACCTCAAATCAGTCAAATGATAGGAAACGTCCTTAAAATATATATTTTTGAGCCGAAGTATTAGATTTCAAAGGGGACGATGCCAATTGATTTAAAATGAAAATCCAATGCATAAATATCGGGTTGGAAGCTCCTGTATTCAGTCAGTGACTCACTCACTCAGCCCGGAGGAAGATCTGGAGATGAATTTCCACAATATAGAGTGTGAGACAAACTCTGAGCGCTGAGGCACACAAGGCACGGTAGCAGAGATGCGCCGAGTGGCATAGAAATCATTTAAGGAAGCCTACAAGCGCTGAGGCTCAAAAGGAACGGTTGTATTTGTGGATTCCAGAGAGTAAAACGTTGGTTCGTTCATGAAACTTATTCACAGGTGTTGAATTTTCATAGATAGTGAAAGATAACCCGACGTTGCCCCCTCCCCTTAAAATGTTTGCCCCCCCCCCCCCCCCTCCCCCGAAAAAAAACATTGGCCCATATTTAACATAGAGCCCTAAAATGGTCTCCAATATAGGACTACACACACATAAATGACTCAGAATCACTTTTGGAATTCTGAATGTTGCAACATTTTCTTCGGGGTGGAGGGGGGGGGGGGGCTAGTCCTAACTAGGACTCTAAGGCCGTTAACACCACCTCGCACTTCCCTTCAGGACTAAGGACTTTAAGCGAAAGGAGGCCCGAATCCCGAACCCCCCACAAAGGCCTTTCAAGTATCATATTCCTCCCACCCACCTCCCCCCCCCCCCCAAAAAAAAAAACTGGCTATGGCACCTCTATTACAGAATCCTGGCTCTGTGCATGTCTTGAGAGCTGGCCTATAAGTATCTTCATATATTGGGTGTGTGAGCCATGTTTCCCCGGACAGAGATAAAGTTGCTCGACAGTTCTTATAGCAGTAGTTGTAGTAGTAGTAGTATAGTAGTAGTAGTTGTAGTAGTAGAAGTAGTTGTTGTTGTAGTAGTAGTGGTAGCAGTAGTAATCATAGTAGTATACTACTAGTAGTAGTAGTGGTATATCTTTATGTACGTAACATGAATGCAGTTCTTATTTCAATACATAATATAAAGCCCCAACACAAAAGCACTGGGACAGCTTGACCGAAATGTCATGTGTACATTTTTGTGTATACCATAACCGGAGTCGCATGTTCTGGATCAAACACAAAATCCTCACATATATATATAGAAAAACTCCCTCATGCACACACGAACACTATTACCACCATACCTTTACATACGTTTTAGAAAGGTTAAACGTTACAAAGTGAAACTTGGCTTTTTATGCCAAACCAACTAGAAGCAACAAAGTAACTTTACACTTTGTCTCTTTTTAGGGAATGCGTTTTTGCAGTAATTTGCAAGTTGTTATTTTTCCCAGGAAAGAAATTAGCAAATCTTACCTCCTTAACTATAATATTAATGGCAATGATAGACTGATAGTGTCTGTATTATATGTCACCATGGGCATGCTGTTGATATAACGAACAAAAACAAAGTTACAGGATATCAAAAGATGGTGAAAGCGCCGTTTTCTAATTTTTGAATAGGTTTAAACAGAGAATATAGTAAAGCGTTCAAATTAGGGAAAAAATGGTAAAAAGCTAACTTCCATATTTTATGCTTCTCTCCAGGAAAATGCCCGAAGTTTGCGAAATGATGCGCACATCGATGGTACAACTTCACTAACATTTCAAAATTTCAATTTTTATATGAAATTCCCATACCCACTGTGTTAAATTTACTGATAGCTTTAGAAAATTAATGGGACAAACTTTTCTGCAAATCTCTTTTTCCACCCATGAAGTCCAGTACGTTAACTAATGAGCCACAGCGCCCCCATATGTGATTATGATTACTGTAAATAAGATATACTCAGCCCAGTTTGAGATACGCCGACTGCACAGTTGACGATTTTAACTTTATATCTGGTGTATGGAGAGAATAGATTGTACAAAACTTCTGTAGAGATGACTTCATACTCACATAAAACTCACACTATAACATAATATTATATAGATTGGAGTTTCGACTCTCACAAAAACCTCTCAAAGCCTTGGGGAAAAAAGGATGACCCAAATCGATCGGGCACTGCGAATCACACATTTTCGTTTCGAATCAAATCTCGAATAGAATCACGCCTGTTATTCGAAATCGAATCTCACCTCGAATCAGAGGAGTCTTGAGGTTCTCGTCAGATCACCGAAGATAAGCAACGTCGAACCCGGTTACTCCTTGGATGGTGACCGTCTGAGTGATCGATTCGGACTACCGCGCTGTGTTTAACCCCGATTGTCCACATGGGGGCACGATGACGCCATGTACTGAGGCGTACTGCACGTCGATGGTGCGCATGTATTCAACCAATATAACCTTGCCTGTGCTGCAGTGCAGAGTTACGATGTTGGGGAGCTGACGGCTGCTCGTCGTTGCTCGGTGATTCTCTCCGGGCACTCCGGCTTCCTCCACCCGTAAAACTGTCACCAACACGATGTGACCTTGGCTATTAAACTGTTAAACCTTAATAAATTTATTTATTTATTGGTGTTTTAAGGTCATATACTTATGCACAATGGCTAAGCATGACCGCGACAGTTTTACGGGTGGAGGAAGCCGGAGTACCCGGAGAGAACCACCGAGCAACGACGAGCAGCTGTCAGCTCCCCAACATCGTAACTCCGCACTGCAGCACAGGCAGGGTTAGATTGGTTGAAGACATGCGTACCATCGACGTGCAGTACGCCTTAGTACCCGGCGTCATCGTGCTCCCATGTGGACAATCGGGGTTTAGTGTCTTGCCCAAGGACACAACGCGGTTGCCGCAGGTGGGATTCGAACCGAGGACCTCTCGGCTTGAAGCTTGCACCTCTACCTACTGAGCCACCGCGCCCCCACCTTAATAAATAATAAAGAGTCTTGAATATGGCCGGTCAGGGTTGGGGGGGGGGGGGGGTTAAACGTGATTTTTTTTCTGATTGTGACTGTTCCACTGATAAAATAATCCAACTACATCATCAAGGCATGCCTTCGGGCATGCCTTGATGATGTAGTTGGAATATTACCCTGTAAGGATTATAGTTCACCGTCGACATTGCTTCTAAACTTTAAATTTGCATTTTACAGTGGTAGGGACGAGTGAAACCGGAATTAGCATCGTTGGTTGCATTAGTTCAGATGTTATTTATTTATTGGTGTTTAAGGTCACATATTTATGCACAATTGCTAATCATGACCGTGACAGTTTTACGGGTGGAGGAAGCCGGAGTAAGCGGAGAGAACCACCGAGCAACGACGAGCAGCTGCCAGCTCCCCAACATCGTACCTCCGCGCTGCAGCACATACAGGGTTAGATTGGTTGAAGACATGCGCACCATCGACGTGCAGTACGCCTTAGTACACGGCGTCATCGTGCCCCCATGTGGACAACCGGGGTTAAGTGCCTTGCCCAAGGACACAACGCGCGAGTCCGAATCGATCGCTCAGACGGTCACCCATCCGAGGACTAACCGGGCTCGACGTTGCTTAACTTCAGTGATCTGACGAGAATCGGTTACCGCAACGCCACCGCGCCCCCGTTATTTATGTTAATATAGCGGAAGTTACACCCAGTCTTTTATTTCAATATTATTTGTGTACAATTTCCATCTGAACTATAAGTTTTGTGAGACGACGAAGATGACTGATACCAAGCTATATTCATGGGAAGAAATTTCGAGAGGAAACGAATCGTGAAGCCGATTTCGAATCGAACCGAATACCAAAATAAGATTCGAAATCGAATTCGAGTTATTCTCTTGGGGGTGGGATGGACTCCGAGTCGGGGATAATTCTAACGAACAATTGAAGCGAAAAAGGGTATATGAGTATTTATTTGATTTGTATGATTTAGACCATCTAACGATATATAAACCGTGTGAAAATACGAATGTCGACCCCCTGAGTTCCAATGTGTTCTATGTGCCAGTAAGCACAGGTACTCGGCACAAGCTGGGAAATCGAAATAAAAATGATATTTGATAGCATTTTTGAATCGATACTGACGTGCCCCCATAATGGTAAAAAATATTAACAAGGTACACAACTCGCTTTTCGAAAACGATAGCACTCATCTTCGTTATACCCCCCTGAAATTTGATTCACTTAACGTATCCAGCAGTACCCAGGGTCAGTGGAAAGGGGAATGAATAAGCTTTACAGTGGTGTATTACACGATTGTTGGGTGTTCTTGGTTGTCCATGATAACTGGGACAAATCGCAGAAAAGGCCGAAAAACGTTTAGTCGGACAAGATAGTGTACAGTGGAAAGGGGTTACGAGCGACAATTATCTGATTTATTATAAATAATTCGGGGTCCCATTGTCTCTGGAGGGCAGATTCAAATATTAACCGTATACCTTAATCAATTTTCAAACTTAGGTTGACATTTATTCATTTCTGGAGTTCACATTTACCGTTTATACACTTTTTAGCCGTCACTTTGAAACCTTTTTCAAGTTGATGGCGTCCATAGATACGCGCCTCACGCAAACATTTTCCTCATTCTCCCATTGGCTTGTTTTCATTGATGATTTTCTCGGCATAAATAGTAGTAGGATGTTTTTGTGAACATCTTCGCTTCTATGGATGCCGTTAGTTTGTTTAGTTTCCAAGGGAAGGTTAAAAAATGTATAAACGGCAAATGTGATCGCCAGAAATAAATAACTGTTGATGCGAGATTAGTAATTGATAAAGGTATACGGCTAATATTTTGAATCTGCCCTCCATAGACAATGGGACCTCGAATTATTTATAATAAATCGGATAATTGTCGCTCGTAACCCACTCTGCACTGTACACCATCTTGCCCGACTAAATGTTTTTCGGCCTTTTCTGCGACTTGTCCCAGTTATCATGAACAACCCATGAACACACAACGGTCGTGTAATACACCACTATAAAGCTTATTCATTCCCCTTTCCACTGACACCGGGTCCTGTTGGATACGTTATGTGAATCAAATTTGAGGGGGGTATAACGAAGATGAGTGCTATCGTTTTCGAAAAGCGAGTTGTGCACCTTGTTAATATTTATATACCATTAATGGTGGCACGTCAGCATCGATTCAGAAATGCTTCCAAATATCATCTTTCTTTCGATTTCACGGCTTGTGCTGAGTACCTGTGCCAGAAAGGGGACGATGTGTTATTTGTTGATCAGTTTATCTGTCACTTACCGATGCTCTTTTTAAAGACTTTTTTATCGATATGTAAACAATGATAATGTACTATACTTGTCGTCAACGTGGACTCAAATTTTGGGCTGGATAATTTATGAGAGTAATTAGCATGTGTAAACAACCACTGATGGGGTGGGGTGTGAGTGGAAAGGTGTAATATATAATCTAAATTGCTTGAAATCTTCAAATTGAAAGTCCTCCAAAGGAAAATAGTTAAATCATTCAGAACAAAGTCTTTCATTTAAGTATTGACAAATTGTCGACTCCATAGGCTCTATCAAATGGAAAAAAAACTTTAACACGTTACTGTCAAAAACCTTTGTACAACTGATAAAAGTCATGGGGCTGAATATTTGTCGATATTTAACCCCTAGCACTCTGGTAGTGCAACAGAATTTTCTCAAAAGACTCTGCTTTTCTCTTATTTAACTATGAATTTAACCAATTATAGCTTGTTTGACAGAGCTTATTGAGCTCTGTCAAACAAGGTATATATGGTTAAATATCAAACTGCATTATGGGAAATATTTGTTGCTGAAAACTGACAGTTTGACAACAGAGTGTAGTGGGTTCATGGAGCAGTTTTGTTCTGACTAAATTGGTTTATTTATTAACCCTTTACCCAACGTAACGGCAAAAACCGGCCAGCGCTGTTCACAAAAATCGCCAATTAATTTTCATTATTTTTTTCATTTTTTGTCTCAAAAACATAGGTTATGACCCCTCTTTGGAACGAGCTCGTTCCAATGAGGGGTTCATAACCTATGTTTTTGAGACAAAAAATGAAAAAAATAGTTATTCAAGAATTTTGTTTGCAAGTGTCGTCTGATTTCATGTTGGGTAAAGGGTTAAAAAGTCTGAAAACCGCCTGCCCTGATCAATGAAATACAAGGTTGTAGAGGTTCACTTCCCCCGTATTTTAACTCATTTAATGCTGGATCTGATAAGCTTAACGAACGTCTGATCGAGAGGCCGTGAGTTCCGATCTACCAAGTACCTCTTGCGTTGTTCCATCAAGCATGACTTTACTACCCAACCCAGATTCTTTCGACTGCCGGAATCACCTCGTGTCGGACAGTTTTACGGGTGGAGGAAACCGGAGAGAACAGTCGAGCAGCGGTAAGCAACCGTCAGACCGCCCAGCTTACAAACAGGCATGGTTAAGTTGTCGGTTAACATTGGTTGAAGGCAAGACCATGGTCAACATGCAATACGACTTAGTACACAGTGCCACCTTGTCCCCATGTGGAAAATCGGTAAGTAGTATGTCTCGCACGTTTCACCCCCCCCCCCCCCCCCGTTTGGGGGACCTCGGAAGTGACGTCATGTCACGTGACCCAGTGGCGCCATGTTGTGTTGTCGTGGTAACCCGCGTGAGCGGCCATGTTGTGACGGCATCCCTATAGTGATACGTGGTGTGAGTGCGCATGCGCAGCGCGTGTTGTTAGGGTGATACGTGTTTCCGTCGTCCATTTTGTATACTGGAGGCCGCCATCGTGGTTTCTATGGTAGCACGTGGTTGCTATGTTACCCAAAGGCCTACAACAAGATAGGGGTATGTTCGGAGAGTGTGTTCGATTAAATCGGGGTATCACGAATTACCACAAACTTGTACTATTTCGTATTCTTTCAGAATCCTCTGCTTCTATCTATATATGCAATAGTTTTCGTCTACCTGACCACGTCCCTTTGTCCTGGAGTATACTCCAGTAGTGTAGAAGAGCCTATTAACTGGAACAGTTTTGCTTATTATTGTTATATTTAGCTGTTCTGTTCTGTTTTTGTTAGTTCTTAAACTATTCCGTGTACTCTTGTTGTTTCATTTATCTAGATCATTTATATAGATTATAACTAACCAATCAGATTGCTTGATTTCCCATATTCTATATGCAGAGTTATCTCCCCTTATTACAATGATTCTCGTCACCTCTATAGCCAATGGCCATAT
Source organism: Pictodentalium vernedei (assembly GCA_031216915.1). NCBI lineage: Eukaryota > Metazoa > Mollusca > Scaphopoda > Dentaliida > Dentaliidae > Pictodentalium > Pictodentalium vernedei. The sequence goes on from CM062297.1 coordinate 315,991,522, forward strand.
CCCCAGGCACCCCAATTTCGGCATCCCTTTTTGGAAGACATATGGCCTTCGGCACCCCTTTTCTGTCGTATGAGGCCATGAGGGCTATGTAAAAGCCCTCAATGAGTTCTCATTTATTATCCCTCATAGCCTCATTGAATTTTGAGGTTATGAGGACCATGAAAAATCCCTCAGTGAGGTATAATTTACTACGACTCTTAGCCCCATTTCAGTATTTAACAGCCATATCCCCATTCACCCCAATTTCGGCACCCTTTTTGGAAAACATATGGCCTTTGGCACCCCTTTTTGTCGCATGAGGCCATGAGGGCTATGTAAAAGCCCTTAATGAGTCTTCATTTATTACCCATCATAGCCTCATTGAATTCTGAGGTTATGAGGACCATGAAAAATCCCTCAATGAGGTATAATTTACTATCCCTCTTACCCTCAGCAGAAAAGTCTGTTGCGTCATAAATTATCCATCCACGGACCTAAACGCTTCCAATGCTTCAGGTGTGCAAAGATGTTCAAAAGAAGAGACCATCTGAGAAGACATGAGATGATCCACTCAAAAAGGAGACCAAAGGATCATCAGAGAGAATATGTTGATCAAGTCGGAAACCATTGGACACAAATTGGCCAAAGAGAAGAATGCAAACGAATAAACCAATTTAAACCACTGAAACTCTCAAAACTGAACAAGGTGAATAACAATAATCCGACCAGAAAGCCGTGCATACCAATACCACCAACAGAAATGCCTCCTACAGTAATGACCGGAACAGGGAAGAAACCAGAACCAGAGCATAATCCAACAAGTGAAAAAAAAATACATTTTGGTCGAACCCAGTTTATTGGAAAGCTTACTAGATCGACAGCGTTTGGTGCGCAGAGAACCAAACGAGCTTGCTGCGAAGGACCTGGACAGAGGAATGAGAAAGATCATAGAATCCCAAACCACGAACGAGAAGATTCGTCACTACAACCAGATCTTACAGCGCTATAGAGAATTCTACAATAAAGCTTCACAGCCGATAACGATTACGATACAGAACCAGTGATGACAACGGAGAGAACAAAGTGAACGAAGATGAACTGTTGAGCAGAACATACATCGAAGAAGAGAACTGAACAGACTAAAAAGAATGAAGAGAAGATCGAAATGAGTTGAACGAAGATCGAACACAATGAAGATAACAGAACAAAGAGACACTGAATTATATAACATTGAACAGAAAAGGCAATAAAATTTTTGAACTATAACAAAAGTTCTTGTTTTTCAGGAGGGAAGGGGAATACCATCGGGTGTTTATGTAGAAACACGGAATCCAACTTTACGGAGTCGGATAGGAATCTCAATTACGGAATCTCTTTTCTAGCCTGTTTATAGATATTTTACATTCAACGCTGTATAAAATGCCTCATTGAGGGCTTTTACATAGCCCTCATGGCCTCATACAACAAAAAAGGGGTGCCGAAGGCTATATGTTTTCCAAAAAGGGGTGCCGAAATTGGGGTGCCCGGAGGTATGGCTGTTAAATACCGAAATGAGGGTAAGAGGGATAGTAAATTATACCTCATTGAGGGATTTTTCCTGGTCCTCATAACCTCAGAATTCAATGAGGCTATGTGAGATAATAAATGGGGACTCACTGAGGGCTTTTACATAGCCCTCATGGCCTCATACGACAAAAAAGGGGTGCCGAAGGCCATATGTCTTCCAAAAAGGGATGCCGAAATTGGGGTGATGGGGATATGGCCATTGGATATAGAGGTGACGAGAATCATTGTAATAAGGGGAGATAACTCTGCATACAGAATATGGGAAATCAAGCAATCTGATTAGTTAGTTATAATCTATATAAATGATCTAGATAAATGAAACAACAAGAGTACACGGAATAGGGTAAGAACTAAGAAAAACAGAACAGCTAAATATAACAATAATGAGCAAAGCTGTTCCAGTTAATAGGCTCTTCTACTCTACTGGAGTATACTCCAGGACAAAGGAACGTGTTCAGGTAGACGAAAACTATTGCATATATAGATAGAAGCAGAGAATTCTGAAAGAATACGAAATAGTACAAGTTGTCAGGTTGTTTGTGGTAATTCGTGATACTCCCATTCAATCGAACACACCCTCCGAACATACCCCTGTCTTGTTGTAGGCCTTTGGGGTAACATAGCAACCACGTGCTACCATAGAAACCAAGATGGCGGTCTCCAGTATACAAAATGGACGACGGAAACACGTATCACTCTAACAACACGCGCTGAGCATGCGCACTCACACCACGTATCACTATGGGGATGACGTCACAACATGGCCGCTCACGCGGGTTACCATGACAACACAATATTGCGCCACTGGGTCACGTGACATGACGTCACTTCCGAGGTCCCCCACCGGGGGTGAAACGTGCGAGACGTACTACTTCGGTATTAAATACCCTGCCCAAGGACAGAACGCAGTTGCCGATGGTCGGGATCGACCCGTGGACCTTTCTGTTTCAAGCCTAATGCCCTAGCCCTGGGCCACTGTGATCCACACCCAATCCAGTTAGCTTAGGTATTGCACCTGGCATGACTGCTATGTATACCTTACACATTTTCGGTTTCAGAGAGTGCAGCGTTGCCCTATCAGAGTCTGGTGGTAGAATGTGTGCGTGCCCACTTAATTGCTATTACAGATGCCACAATATGTCCAGATGCTCTATTTTTCAATAACGCACGGAGAACTAAAAACTCAGTTACATATGATGCTGCCGCCGTGCAGTTGTGCGGTCTGCAGTTTGTAGAAGGGATTTATAAAACTCGCAGGGCTTGGCGGGCTGCGGCAGCAGTGTTCACAAATGTTCCGAGCTCCGCACGGCAATCGTGAAAGTCATGAAATAAAAATCCGCGAGGAGACCGCCAGGCACCATTTAACAAACTGCGAGGCGCCCTCACGGCGACAGCGGGGCACTCGCACGGCGCCCGCACGGTTGTTGCGGCCACCGCAAGAGCGCGGAATGAAGACCTTGCGGACGCCTCACGGCGCCCTTGCGGTTTGTTGCGATAGGTATATAAGGTACAGTGACCTTGCGATGATACCTGCGGTGGGTTTGCGTCCTCCGGCATTGTGATTTCCGAAAAAATGTTTAATGTCAAGTTAAAAAAATCGCAAGCCCCTGCGACGAGCACAAAACCTTGAGATCACCTCACGGCTGCCGTATTCTACCATGTGGACACCGCACGGTTATGGAAATTTTGAGGACTTACGGCCGCCGCCAACACGCCGCAGGCCATTTGTGACTGACGCTTAAGACAAAAATTTAATATACTGTATTTCAAGGAAAAACACAAAATAAATTGCATTAGTTTTAAAATTAGATAATATCTTGCAGATGCATGTTTTGCAATCAGACAATTGAAATCATTGAGGAGATGCACTCTCGTTTGAAATCGTGACAGGGACGAGGAAGTTTCAATTGGGGTGAGTAGGTATCACTTGTACATGTACGTGTACAACATACGTTCACGATGCGTTCACCAACGTGGAATTCAGTGTTAAATCACACGCTTGTTCACAAAACTGTATCTTGAATCCCCCCCCCCCCCCCCCCCCCCCCCCCCCCCATGTACAGTTGTGACTCTTAGATCGCACTTTTAACGTTCAAATACTCGTGGTGAACGCGTGGTGAATGCGCGTTTTTAAAAAAAGGGTGAAATCGCACATCTTCGCTTGTATCTTGTACGTAATTTTTCGTCGACGTTCCCATCGCAGATCAGACCATCGGTCTATCGTTGGCGAACGCGAGCAAAAGCAAAAAATTCTGGGTCATCATCAAAAAACAGTTTTGGGGACTCTAGATCAGTGATTCAGAACCCGCAATTGTGTTGAGACAGATGATTCAGAACCCGCAATTGTTTTGAGGCGGTGGGGGTTTTTTTTCTCCCATTTATGACATTATTAGGGGAATTCCTCCACTATGAGAAATTCTCAAAAAAAACTCAGCTGATCGAGCGATCGGATCGCTCGATTCTCGTAAAAACTCGATCTGAACGAAGAGTGTTGTTGTCGTCGGTGTGTTGGAAATTCGCGAATCCAGTCACGTCTTCCTGAAGTAAAAAAAAACTAACACATGTTATCGTAATGAGTGAATGAGGTTTTTTGTTCAAAAAGAGTCGATTATGAATATAGTCTGTATTATAGACATTGATGTTTTCTGTTGATGGGACGGATAAAAATTGAGTTTTGAGGGTTTTTTTGTTCGAAGGGGAGTTGATCTGTAATAGATATTCGTGTTTTGTCTTGATGAGAGAGATTGACTGTTAAGCGTTCGTTCGGAAAAGTCAAAAACACTTATCGGAATGTTTAAAACGCATTTTCCGCTCAATTAGGTTTTGAGTGGTAAAATTTTTAATATATTCATGATAGCAATCGCAGTCATCAAAAGGATTCTTTCTTAATTCGACACTCAGTGAATTGATGTGTGAATGAATGAAGATCTTTTGACAAATGTAAAAAACTACTGTCAAAATGCGTTAAATCAGAAACCGGTTTGACATGTACTGTTTAAACGTATTTTTTAAACTTCAATTAACACAGTCAGTTGAGATGTCAATATTTTCAGATTATTATATTAAGATGGAAAGAGTTTTTTATTACTTAAAACATAAAAACATAAAAATATAATTAAACATTTAATTTTGAAAATAAATAAAAACAATTAAAACGAAAGATGTTTTTACAGATGGATTCTAGACACCAAGATCGAATTTTAGAACAGTATGAACGTGCTAAGAAGGGGATTCAGTCAGCTGATAGGAGCAGACGTCTTGGTGAGATGGAACTCAGACGCGAAGACACAAAAATATTTAAACCCGTGACGGAGGGTCAAGAGCGAAGCAGGAAGGATATAGTCGAAGAATTGAGACCCATAAAGGAGAGTTCTTTGAGAATGGGTTCGTTGCCTCCTAGTTTTGGAAATCGGTATTCCGTTCAATCTACACCGGATTACGTTCCCACGGGAATTCAAACAGATATGAGCGAGTCTGATGATGATACGGCTTCGGTATCACCACTAGTAGCGTCGCATCGTACGATGATGATGGTGGTAAGAGAGATCAGTCGTATGGAATTTATAAGGATTCTGAGGGTAGAACTTTTGTAGGTGATACGGAAGTGGAAATGGATGATGATGAATTGATCGTGGGTTTGAATAAATATAAAGTAACTGATGGTCTGCGGAGATTGCTCCTTTACGACAAGCCCGGCGATTACACGGAACAGGATTTCGACAATTACAGAGACATTCTGGTCCAGACTCACGCCATGAAGAGAAATAACGATGCCAGAGAGACGAGACCCAAAGCCAACAGAGGTTACAAGTGGATGAAAGTGGTGAAACCCATATGGGATATGAACAAGAAGTTCGTCGAATCGGTGACTGGCAAAGGGGTGAAAACCATTTTTCTTCCGAGCAATTCCGACGCTCTGTCTCAGAGATTGAGTTTGTTGATGGCGAGCAGACGGGCTGGTAACACGGGATTAGATAATCAGATAGTTGCTGTATCTGACGAATTGTTAAGACAGAAGGTTTTGAATAAAAACCAGTATAAAAGGCTGATGAACGAATTGAAGGATTGATGTGTATATAATAAGTAGAGAGAGAAACAAACAAACAAACAAACAAAAATAAAACAGTAAATTTTTCCACTAGAAATAATAAAGGTATTTAAACGGCAAAAACGATTTACCAGTGAAAAAAAAACAAAAATATATCATAAAAATAAAATATGTTGGTGATAAAGAACAGGGGATACGTCACAACTTACGTTCAAGGCGGTTCTGGCATCGTCGATTCTATAATGCGAGCGTTCACGAGCAATGCGGGTAGAAAACTCGCATCGACCGCATTTGAGGTCGGTAAGAAGATGGCTTTAGATGCTGGTAAGAAAGCCGCTTCCGAAGCCAGTGGTAGGATAGCTTCTGTGGCTGGCAAGAGGGCAGCCGACGTGTTGATCGACAAGTTGATCAGTCCACCGGCGAAGCGAGCTGCGTTAGAGCGAACGCCAAAAAAGTTGGAAAGATTTTAAGGATGCTGTGGTGCCCATACAAGATTTAGCCAAAATGACGAGTGGATCTGGATTGAAGAGAACTCGCGACGGTGCGATATAAATAAATAATAATAACATTAAAAAAAACAGAGTTTGAAAAACATAAAAAAAATTGTGTTTGAAAAGAATCTAAAATAACAAACAAACAAAAATAAAACAAAGATGAACATTAAAGATATGTCTTGGAACGACGTCGCGACCAAAAGGTCGAATAACGAGTTCTTTCCCAAGAGCATAAGAGGCTTGATAGTGGGAAAATCGAATTGTGGAAAGACCAATCTGTTGATGAATCTGTTGTCCCGACCCGACTGGTTGGATTACGACAGATTGTTCGTGTTTGGCAAGAGCTTGTTTCAATCTGAATACAGATTGCTTCGAGAGTGCATGGATCGCAGATTGCCCAAGGACGTCATAGCCAGAATCTTTGACAGTAGGGAGGAATTCGACAAGAGTAGAGCTCCACTCACGACCATTTTGGACGGCGCAGCGACGGAGCTGATGAAGAGAAATGCATCTTCGAACGTCGAGTGTCGATTTTATGAGAACACTAGCGATGTTCCGGATCCTAGAGAACTGAAATCGGAAGATAAGAATCTCATGATTTTCGATGATCTGCTTTTGGAGAGACAGAACCGATGCGAATCGTATTACGTTAGGGGTCGACACAGCAACGTGGACTGTTTCTACCAGTCGCAGAATTATTTTCGATTGCCCAGACAGACGATAAGGGAGAACGCTAATTTTCTATGTCTCTTTCGCCAAGATCTCATGAATCTCAATCACATCTACGGCGATCACGTCGCAAACGACATGAGCGCTGCATAATTCAGGAGATTCTGCAAGAGGGTTTGGGATGGTGGACTTTACAATTTCGTCGTGATCGATTTGACAAGTGAATTTAATCGCGGAAAATATCGGTGCGGATTTGACAAGTTTTATGTTTCCGATGGTAATAATAAGATGGAGCGTGAAAAAATAAAAAAAAATTAGAAAAATAATAAATCTTCAAATAATTAGTTTTGAATAAAAAAATAAAATAAAATTAAATATAATGTTCGAACATGGAGAATTGTTAGAACGGATAGCCAAGAATACGGCTGCGAAACAATCCATTCAAATTGTGGTGAGTGGCGATTCGACTCGATTCGCTACGAAATTCGAACCTTCCATCAAATTAAATAGAGAGAAAAGATACGAGATGGCGTTGGTGAATCTGGAGACTTATTCTTCCTTTCCCAACGTCACCGAAAAGAGTAACTCGTTCAAGTATTCCGACGGAACGGATTGGTTGGAGATTCAAATTCCCAAAGGGAGTTACGACATAGACGATTTGAACGATGACATTCAGACGCGAATGAAGATGGATGGAAAGGGAAGCAACAAGATCAGACTCGCTCCCAATCCTAATACCTTACAGACAATGTTGGATTTGGAAGATAATTTTCAAGTTGATTTCAACACGGACGATTCTATAGGCAAGATGTTGGGATTCGATCGAAAGATCTATCGAGGCCACGCGGCATCTGAAAATACGGTCGGCATTCTCGCTGTCAATAGCATTCTGGTGAACGTGGACGTGATTGCTGGAAGCTACATGAATGGTAGCGCTCAACCGATGATCTATTCCTTCTTTCCAAATGTGTCGCCAGGTTATAAGATCGTGCAGCGACCTCGAAATTTAGTTTATCTACCAGTGATTTTAGACACGTTGTATAGTCTCAAAACCACATTGACGGATCAAAATGGTGAACTGTTAGATCTTCGCGGAGAGAGAGTGACGATACGATTTCACATAAGAGAAATATAAAAGCAAAAAAAAAAAAAATATATTATATATATAGATAACAAAAATAAAATAAACGGCAATATTAATTTTTACAAAATTATTTTAATATAATTATTAAACAAGAAACAATTGAAGTAAATATATTTAAAAAAAAAAAAAAAAAACAGAATTATGACAGAATACGTGGTTAAAAACGTGAACATATCCGCAGGACAGAGGAAGAAACTTAAGAGAGCGTTAACAACTCGAGGCGAGGCGGTGAGATTCAAATTCACTCACGAAGATCTGACGAGAGGCGGTCAGGATTCGATCGCCTGGACCAGAAGTCAAATCAAAAGGATGGAGAAAGCGATTCGCGATGGAAGAGGGTTGACAGGGAGAATGAGTCCTGCTCAATTGAGATACAATTTGAGAATGAAAGGTGGTTTCCTACCGCTATTGGCAGGAATAGCCGCAAAAGCATTACCCTTCGCCGCAAAGGCGCTACCCTTTCTCGGAAAGACTCTCGGCGTGGGAGCTCTCACAGGACTCGCTAGTTCGGCAGTTGAGAAATTAATGGGTGGCAGCGGACTGTTTTTGAAGAAGGGAGGAGCCGTGTGTCGCATCCACGTAGACGACAGTGGTAAAGGATTGTATCTAGAACCCGTTAGAGGTGGCAACTCTCTGAGAGGAAACGGTCTCTATCTGAAGAGTGGACGGAACGTCGAGCAACTCGGCAAGGGTTTGTTGCTCAGTGAGAATTCGCCATTTAAGAACATACCGATTTTGAATATGTTATTATAATATAAAATTATATAAAATATAAAATCATAGAAAGTATAAAATAATATATTTAAAATGGGTGAAAAGGTGGAGAAACAAATTTATCACCTGGATGAAAAGGTGGAGAAACAATTTGACGATAATGACGAACATCGCAAACCAGAGAGCGAAAAAATAAAAAAATGGTTAGACGCTAATGATGGATATCTAAGGGAAGAACTAATGAAAGAGATAGATGAAGCGCGGGATAGACGGTTGAGAATGAGACGATGCTTTCCACGGTCACCACTACCTTCTGAAGAGAATGGTAATGATGCGAGTGTTACCAAGATATGCATAACATTCGTTCATAATTATGATTCGGATAAACAAAAATGTTGCCATAAACGTATCACATCACAAAGAAAAAGAAAAAAAGAAAAAGAAGAATCAACGCTGAAATTTGAGAGAAAAGGAAAAGTTATTATAATATATTATGATGATAGTGAAGTAGAAGGAAAACAAAAACAAACAAAAAAAGTAATGAGATCTAAAGATGATCTTATTACTTTTTTTTCATTTTTCTTTGCTAAAAATCAATCACTCTATTGTTTATATTTCCAAGTCCGTTATTAGCATGTTGACGCTCGTGTCTTCTCCTTTTTCGAAAACGTGTTGAATGTTTATCTTTACTCTTTTGAGTTTTTTTACATCGGTCAACTCGCTCTCACCACCCAATTTCTTCACGAGTTTGAATGAGATGTTTGGAAATATGTAATTTCCATAGGGCAACGACAAATCGTCCTTGTCGAATTCTCTATCTTCGGTGATGACGATGTTCTGCAGATCGCTTTGGTACTCATAAATCAAATCGAGCGCGGCTTTGTCCAATTTCAGAGGCATCTTATATTTCTCGTATTTGTGCTCTAAGCCCTTCGTCTCGACATCGTTCAATTCAATGGGATCATGTCGTTGTAATCTATAGATTTTATGACCGAATTTCTTATACGTTTCGACTCGTTTCAATTTCAATTCGCATCTTTTAGGTGTTGTTGTCTTCATGATCGATTATTTAGTATTTAAATAATAATTTGTTTAAAAAGTTTGTTTTTTTTACTCTTTATATATATAAAAAAGTTGTTTTTTTTAATTTTTAATTTTCTTTAATGTAAAAATTTTTTTAGTAAAAGTTTTTTTTCTCTTTATATATATATATATAAAAAGTTAATTTTTTAATTTCAATCTCTCTATTGTTTATATTTGCAAGTCCATTATTAGCAAGTTGACATTCGTCATTTTTCCACATACGAAAATGGTGTGAATGTTTACCTTTACTCTTTTGAGTTTTTTTCATAGGCGAATGCGCTCTCACCACCCGATTTCTTCACGAGTTCAGGTGAGATTATTGGATATATGTAATCTCCATAGGACAACAATAAATCACCCCTGTCGAATTCTCTGTCTTCGGCGACGATGATATTATTCAGCAGTTCGCTTTGGTACTCGTAAAACAAATCGAGCGCGGCTTCATCCACTTTCAAACACATTCGATATTTGTGGTAGTAGCGTTCTAAGTCCACCATCTTGACCTCATTCAATTCGATGGGATCGTGTGGTTGTAATGTATAGATATTAAAACTGGATTTCTCATACCCTTCGTCTCATTTCAATTTCAATTTGCATCTTTTAGGTGTTGTCATGATCGATTATTTGGTTTTTATGAATTCTTGCAAATAATGTATATTTTAATTTTGTATTAAAAAAATTGAATTTAAATTTAACTTTTTTTTTTTTTCTATTATATATATAAAAAGAGTAAAAAAGCAAAACTTTTTTTAACAAATTATTTAATACAAAATTCAAAAAAAAAAAAAAATATTCTTGCAAATGAAGCAAACAGATAAAACAATGGTAAATTTAAATGAGAAAACCATACCTCAGTTAAACGAGATTTGTAAACTATTACAAATTTCAGATTTCAGAAATCATAGAACTAAATCAAAAAAAATTGAAGTCATACAAGAATATTTGCGAAATGCTAGAAAGGCAAACGAAATGTCAATAGCAACGACGTCAAAAGATGCATCGGTTGTGAAAAATAAGAAGACGACTAAACGAAAAGCCGTTGATGAACATCAAGTTTTCAAAGAAAAGAAAAGAAAAACTAAAACGAAAATGAGTGATGCACTTTAGATTCAAGACATACGAGATATATCGAGCGAAATTCAATGAGCAATCGACGAAGAGAAAGGACAAGAATATGTAACACGACTCGTTGCGGAACTATTCCAATCAAAACCCGTAGAACGGGAGAGTGCAATCAAAGACATTTTTAAAACTTTCGACGTGATTCCCTCGTTGAAGAAAGTCGATCAGAAATTGTTCATGGAACGGGTGAAGAAAGAAGTATTGGATTTGTTTCGCGAATACATGCACGTGGGATTAAAAATTAAGATGATACTCCATTGCATAATGAATAAAATCGACGTGAAGTCCGGCGAGAGCATCATGAAAAATGCATATTTCAGATCTAACGTCGAACCCGTATTTCGAGGTTCAGATCTATCGGACGTTTTCGAAAAGATGAAAGACAAGATGTTGACGTCTCTCACGAATTATCAACATGAAGGTAGTAATTGGACGTTCGGTGAGGTGTTGAAACTCGAAATTCACATGACTAAAAACGAACCGTTGAAAGGATCTTCCTACTTGGAATTACCGTATTTCTTGACTAAGAAACACGCCGTGGTCAACGTGAGAAATAAAGATGATCAGTGTTTTAAATGGGCAGTCACCTCCGCTTTATACCCTGTCGAAATAAACTCTGATAGAGTTTCTCGTTAGGAGGAAACTTCTAAAAATCTCGATTGGACCAGAGTGACTTTTCCAACAGAGTTAAAACATATCGAACGTTTTGAGGTTCAAAATCCCACCGTAGCGGTGAACGTCTTGGGATATGATGAGGAAAAACGAATGATCTATCCTCTCAGACAGACTTCGTATCGCGGAAGAGAAAAGACGATTATTTTATTATTGATTTCGAATGGTGACAATCGTCATTATTGTTGGGTTAAACATCCGAGCCGATTACTGTCGAGACAAAATAATAAACATAAACATAAGATATGTTTATGTTGCAACTGCATGAACGTGTTTCACAGCGAAGTCTCGTTGGCGAAACATCAGGAATATTGCAACGAAAATCAAGGTGTCGCCATCGAAATGCCCAAACCCAACACCATCGTGAAGTTTGAAAATCACAATAGAAGGTTAAAAGTACCATTCGTCGTGTACGCCGATTTCAAATGTTTCACCACAAAAATGAGTTCCTGTCAACCCAACGCTCTTCAAAGTTACGTCGAAAGATATCAAAAACACATACCTTCAGGCTATTGCATTTACGTGAAATGTGCTTTCGACTCGCAACACGACATGGGTCCCTTCACCTACACGAAACAGTGCGAAGACGACGACGTGGCTCAAAGGTTCGTGGAAGAGTTAGAATCGAAACTTCAAATGTTATACGACAAATTCAAAACTCCAGCGAAAATGATCATCACGCGAGAGCAGCAGGACGAAAATAACAGAGCCACCAAATGTCACATATGCAGACAATCGTTCGACGAGAATTTGGAGGAAAATAAGAAGGTCAGAGACCACGATCATTACACGGGTCTGTATCACGTTCCGGCTCACAGCAAGTGTAATTTAAAATATCGAGACGCCACTTTCTATCCGGTGATGTTTCACAATTTCTCGGGTTACGACAGTCATCTGTTCGTGAAAAATCTCGGCACCTCACACGAAGAATTAAATTGCATCGCGAACAGCGAAGAAAGATACATTTCCTTCACGAAATGGAAGCTCAAGGAGAAGAAAAGAGTAATCGACGGAAATACGTTGAAAGAAAAAACGAAATCCATTCGTAGAGGCGTACGTTTCATCGACACTTTTAAATTCATGTCGACCGCTCTGGAAAAATTAGCAAGGATAAATTTAAAATCACGAGCGAACATTTCGGAGAACGAGTAGATGTCATGTTGAGGAAAGGAGTCTATCCTTACGATTACATGAACGATCTAAAGAGATTCGAAGACACCGCACTACCTTCAATAGAAGATTTTTATTCGAAATTATACAAATCCGACATTTCCGACGAGAATTACGAACACGCCAAAAACGTGTGGAAATCATTCGATATGAAAACCATGAGAGATTATCACGATCTCTATCTGAAGACTGACGTTCTGCTCTTGGCAGACGTGTTCGAAAATTTTCGAGACGTCTGTTGTCGAAATTACGAACTGGATCCTGCTTGGTATTTCACCACACCCGGTTTGACGTGGGACGCTCTGTTGAAGACCACCGAAGTCCAATTGGAATTATTATCCGATGTGGACATGTTGCTCATGTTTGAAAGGGCTGTGAGAGGTGGCGTCTTGATGATCTCCCACAGACATTCTGAAGCTAACAATCCCTACATGAAAGAAGGTTTCAATTCGAAATGATCGACTAAATACATACAGTATTGGGCCGCCAATAATCTGTATGGTTGGGCTATGAGTCATCCTTTACCGATTGGAAATTTCGAATGGGTAACGGAACCGGAAGAGATGCAAAAATGGAGAGACTATCCTTGCATTTTAGAAGTCCATTTGAACTATCCGGAAGAATTACATGGTCCACACAACGATTATCCGCTGGCTCCCGAACGAATGGAACCAAATGAAGGAGATGAGGAAAAACTCATTCCCAATTTATTTAACAAACGTAACTACGTCATCTACAGTGAGAATTTGAAACAGTACGTCGGTTACGGAATGAAATTAGTCGACATACATTGCATCATTCGATTCGATGAAGAGCCTTGGATGAAAAAATACATCGATCTCAACACGAATCTCAGAACTCGAGCCGAGAACGATTTCGAAAAAGATTTCTTCAAACTCATGAACAACTGCGTGTACGGCAAATCGATGGAAAACATCAGGAAGAGAACCGACGTTCGACTCGTCACGTCTGAGAAAAGAGCTAAAAAATTAGTGGCGAAACCCAATTACAAACACCGAACCATATTCGGCGATAATCTAGTGGCCATTCACATGCAAAAGACGCACCTGAAGTTCGACAAACCATATTATCTCGGACCGATCATCTTAGATATCAGCAAGCGATTGATGTACGAGTTTCAATACGATTATGTCAAACGAAAATTTGGCGACAAAGCCAAACTACTGTTCACCCACATGGACAGTTTAGTTTACGAGATAGAGACGAAAGACGTCTACCGAGATATATCTCCAGATGTGGCCGAGTGGTTCAACACGAGCAATTATCCCGTCGATCATCCGTCCAACATTCAATCGAACGACAACAAGAAGGTGTTGGGTAAATTTAAGGACGAGAACGGCGGTAAACAGATCCTCGAATTCGTGGGCTTGAGACCCAAACTGTATGCTTATCGTCTAGAAGATGATGAAGAGATCAAGAAGTGCAAAGGAGTTAAAGCATGCGTGGTGAAGAAAAACATCTCTTTCCAAGAGTATAAAGATTGTCTGTTAGGAAGTGGTCCGGTGTATAAGACTATGAAATTGATTCGAAGCGAAAATCACGACTTGTATACCGAAATAGTCAACAAGATTTTGCTGACAGCCGACGATGACAAGAGATTCATGTTAGACAATAAAATAAGCACTTTGGCACTCGGACATTGGACTTTGGATCTAATTTTAGACGATATGAATGGAGATGATTGGATTCTAGATGCGATTGTGGATGATAAGATTCCAGATATGATTGTGGATGATAGGATTCCAGAAAATCAAGAAGAATTAGATGAACACAAAATTATGGAAAACGATAGTGACATCGAGAAAGTTAGTTTAAAAAGAAAAAGAAAAAAATAGAAAAAAAAATAAAATAATGTCATTTTTAGTAAATTATAATAAAATAAATAAAAAAAATATATACTTATTTATGAATAAGAAAATAAAGATATCCGTAGAAGGTGTCGTCTTACCCAACGAATCCCCTATCCAACATCGATCTGTTGAATGCGGCAAAAGATTTGAAAATTGAAGATTTTCTAGGAGTGTTTTCCAGAGATGCCTTGCCGAAGAGAAGACCTCGACAATCGGAATGCGGAATTTTAAATCTAGACGATTCATCAGGTGAAGGCACTCACTGGGTGGCGTGGATGAAGAATGGGAAGAAGAAAAATTATTATTTCGACAACTATGGAATCTCGCCGCCAAAAGAAATAAAGAACTATTTCAACAAATCGATGGTTCGTTACAACACAGAACAAGTGCAATCACCAGATCAAGTGTTTTGCGGTCACCTGTGTCTCTACGTTATCAAGAGATGGTCTGAAGGAGATCGATTTCAAGACATTCTCAATGACTTACATTAGAGAGAGATTTTTTTTATAGTATATATAAAGATAAAAAATTATTTTAAAAAAATTTTAATCGAATAAAAACGAAAAATAAAATAACATAGTTCATTTTTTAATAAACTGCGTTTTGAATATATTTTTTCTAAAAACAAAAAAAAATCCCACAACAACATGCCAGTCGATAAATTTGGTAGAAGTGACGACGAAAAAGTCAACCCGAGAAAGAAGAGGAAGGCGTTCGAAGTCGATGATGGTTACGATGTTGCCAACTTGGACGAATGTTATGTTCGGAGATATGAACCTCGAGAAGAACCTTTGAACATGAACCATAAGAAGCTCTACAATCTTCCCGAGCCGATAGATCTCGCAGATGCTGCGACTAAAAAATACGTCGACAGGGGGAATGCCAATTTCGAACGAATCTTGCTGGATAATTACGTGGATAAAACCATGACCGACGATCTCGATCTGAAATCCAAATGTTTGGTGAACGTCGCGAATCCCATAGATCCCACCGATGCCGCGACCAAGAAATACGCGGACGACTCTCACGCGAGATTCAGCGAACACCTGAGAAATAGATACATTCTGAAAACGATGCACTCGGAATTGAACGCCAATTCTAACAAGATAACGAACGTGGCCACTCCCACAAATCCCAAGGACGTGGCGACCAAACACTACGTAGATCTGGAACAGAGAAAGTCTGACAGACGAGAAATGAAATCGGATCTGAATGCGGGATTCCACAAGATATTGAATCTGTCGAAGATTGACGACACAGATGTGGACTCAACCACGGTCAACAAGGACTACGTAGATTCTGCCGTGATACAATTGCAAGAATACCTAGAATTGCAAGTGGACGATCTCTACATGAACAAAGAATCTGGCGGAACCATGGAGGGTGGCATCAACATGAACGGTCACAATTTATTCGGTCTCGATCACGATCCCGAATTCGATTCCAGCGTGGTCAGCAGGAAGTACGTGGATGACAACTCGGTCTGGAGAAAGGGTGACATCATGGAAGGTAAACTAGACATGGGTGGACACGCGCTCACGAATCTACCAGATCCCGTGAACATGACGGATGCCTGCACCCTGATTTTGGTGGTGGAGAAAGTCAAATATGCTAGACAATTGATCATTGTGTGGGCTGAAGAGGCCGGCACCTTAGATGAGGGAAAAGCTGAGTGGTCTTTCAGAAATGGAGGTAGTGGATCGAAACATGGTCAGGTGGGATATCCCATGCCGTTGGGAGGTGAAATCCTTCGAATGAGTCTGGCTTCCTCGGATTTGAATAACAGAGCGGTCGTCAATCTCATGGTGAATGTTGTGGAGAGCGATAAGAGATACAGCGTCGAAAAGACTGAGAATCAACACGCGAATGTTAGCACGTTCGGCACGCCTCTCAAAGTGAACGCCGGAGACAGGATTAATTTCGTCACGAAAACCAATAATCCCGAAGCCGCCACTTCCGTGGTGAGTCTACTGATCGAACTAGATCCTTTGAACAAACAGTGAACGCATGGAAAATAATGAATTGAAAAAAAATAATAATGTGTGATTATTAAAAAAAAAAAAAGTAATGAGATATAGAGAGATGTTCAATCTCTCTAGATCACATTACTTTATTTATTTTTTTTTTTTGTTTTGTTTTTAATAATCACACATTACTTTTTATTTTTTTTTTTTTTTTTTTTTTTTTTTTTCACACACACGTCTCTCATCGAATGATCGACATCTTATTTCCGTCCGATTCGAATTGTAATTCTCTGTCCAACAGAACCAGGGCGAAGGCTTCGGTTTTTCTCGGCACGTTCCTATCGAAATGCATCTTGATCTGAATGTCTAACACACTACTCTTGAGTCGTTCACTCTGTTTACTGACGTCAAATACGAACATGGGATACATCGACTTGTATTC
The DNA here is from genome assembly GCA_031216915.1 of Pictodentalium vernedei. Taxonomy (NCBI): domain Eukaryota; kingdom Metazoa; phylum Mollusca; class Scaphopoda; order Dentaliida; family Dentaliidae; genus Pictodentalium; species Pictodentalium vernedei. The sequence goes on from CM062297.1 coordinate 316,008,460, forward strand.
GCCGGGAGATATGTTGGGATTGCTCATCAATTCGTCTAGACCGTGAAACTTCTTTCTAAAATCAGTGGCGTCGCCGTACAGTCTGGAGAAATCGTTCTTGTCGAATGATGCATTGTAATCGATTGCTGGATATCTCGTGGCGTTCAGAAACACTTGCATGTTTCTCAAATGGCAGTGATCGAACAGCGACGCATTCTTTTCCTGAGACCCATCCCTATCGGTCTGAAATGCAACCACGATGAAACGCGGTCTCTCGGAAGCAGATTTCACCGTCAATCTCCAATCGAAGTGATTCGTGGAGAGAGGAAAGCTAGCCGTGTCGCACTGTCTCATTCTAAATCCCACGGGTAATTTACTCTTGGATTCTATGATCTTGTAGAGACGCGCTTTCTCCATGATCGAAGGTTCCACGTGTGGAACGAACCACGATATCTTGTGTAGAGTTATCTTACCCGCATCGGTCGCAGTGAGTTTCACTATTGCGTCGTCGTTTCCTTTTCGAATCAACGTCAGATTGTGTTTGAATCCGTACATGATCTTGTTGTAATCGTCTGCGAATCCGAAGATGTGTTTCAAAGGTATCCTGAATGAAAACGTTCCTTTAGGTCTGGACGTCTTGATGACGTAGTCGAATATCATGGTGGCGCCTGCGCTAGCAGGGCCTACGGTGTCTTTCACCCACAACTGATTAAGTCCTCTGGATTTCGAAAAATCATCAGGATACGTCAAGAGTCCGAACATCGTGGTGGCCTGACCAGGATGAAAAACAGATTCTATCTCTTGTCCGGATAGCATGTATTTTATGTTACTGAATAGATGCATGATGCCATTATTGGAAAGAGTAACCGTGTCGTCGTCGGCGTAGTCGCTCCCATCTTCCTTGGTGAGACGTCCCTGCACCACTATGTAACTCTCGCTAGGATGTACGAATAGATCTTGAGTTTCGACGTTGATTCTTATCTCTCCCGCATTGTTCAAACTCATCCCGGTTACCGGTTCGTATTCGTGAACCTCATATTCTTGAATACTTTCATCTTTCACTATGCTTTGTGCTATATCTAGTATATTTGTCATTTTAAAGGATTTTTAGTTTTGTTTTTTTTGTTTATTAATTCACTTGCTTTCTTTATCTAAAAAAATAGTTTTTAATTATTTTTTATTATTATTTTTTTTCTCTCTTATATATATATGTGTGTAAACAAGAAAATGTCAAAGAGAGTAAATAAAAAAAAAATTTTGTGTTCTTCATCAAAACTTCGTCTTCTGTAATTGTTGTTCGTAAAACTTTCCGATGATCTCTTCTCCATCCAAAGCTTCGATTTCATAAGTCACCGGATCGGTGTGAAATATTTTGATGATCACGAAAATTTCCGAGGTCCATCGAGGAGTATAACCCTTTTTGAAGAGCTTCTTATAAGCGTAGATTCTCACTCGATCGCCGACCGCAAATTTCGGCGTTCTAGACTTCTTCCTGATCTTAGATCTCTCGGGATATAGATTCGCGTAGACCCGTTTTTCGTTTCGAGGATCGCTAGCTTCTGCAGGAGTCATCTTGATCAATCTGTGTCACATGTTGTTGTAATCTTTGACCAGACCGTTCAGAGCGTATATGTATTTCTTGGTCGAATTCGCCGTGAAGTATCTGTACATCTTCTCCTTCATCGTTCGATTCCAACGTTCCACCACGCTGGCTTTCTCTTCGTTTTCGATCGAGTAGAGGTCTACCAATCGATGAACGTCCTTGTTGTAGAATTCCTTTCCCTTATCCACCCACAATTTACTCGGTTTTCGAGAAGACGAGTCGAACACGCTCTTCAGAGCCTCGGCGACGCAAGGTCCCGATTTATCCTTCAAAGCTCTGATCCAACTGTATTTGGAAAACACGTCGATGACCGTCAATATATATTTGACACCCTCGTTCCACCTCGAAAACGATCTCATGTCGACCAAGTCAGCAGACCAAATGTCATCCAGACCCTTCACAAACACCCTTCTCTTTCAAAATTTACGCACTATGGGTTTGTGTAACTCCTCGGCCAATTTGCTCATCAATAATCGTTTCTTCTTCTTTTCAGATGCGCCTTTTTTGTGAACGCCCCATCCGAATCGACGTTTCACACCGATCAGATTGCCGACCAGCGAACATTCCATCTTCTCTCTCCTGGTCGGATTGTGCCTCTCAATCTCCCCAACATGTTTTTGTCACAGACGTCGTTGCGAGTCTTGGTGTCGGGATGTCCGGCGTTGGGTGTCAGACCGGCATTGAGTCTCTTGTTCAATTTCGTTCCGGGTCCCGTGAAACTGTGACCGGGCAGATGCATTTCGAAAGGTAGATTGTTGATCATTTTATTCACGATGCCTTTACCTTTGCTCGCGTTCTTTTGTTTGACGAATCGAGTCTTGATAGAACCACACACGTCGCAAATTCCGTGAAGCATCCATCTATCATTTTTAGTTCGCACTTCTCTAGAATTACTCATCTCGGTAACTCTCTTACACTTTACGCAATACATTTTTTTTAAGAGTTATTTAAATTAATTTCGTTTTTTTTATTTTATATATAAATTTCATATTTTTTTTTTTTTTTAAAATTCTGTTCTTATTATATATATATATATTTTTTTTTTCAATCGCTGCTCTTGAGTTCTATCATCTTACTGAATTCCTCCCTGGCCTCTTTCCTCCCCTTTTCCACGAGAGAATCCTTCATCTCTTCCTTGATGATCTGACGAGTCTTGATTCTCACGGCTTCTTTCATGGCATCGTATTTCGTTTTCTCGCTCAATATCGTGAAGTATTCTCCGTCCGATATCCTACCGTCTTTCAATGCCATAGAGATCATTTCGGATATCGTGTCGATCTTGGAGTCGGCCAAGACGTGAATCTTGTCGTGTTTCCTCGCCTTCAGATATAATTTCCTACTCAAAAAGTTTCCGAGCGTGCTAAACAATCCGGCGGCGAGAGCCACTCCTTCTACGGTCAAAACGATCGGAATGCCGATCGCGGTCGATAACAATCCGATGCCGGCCACGTGTAAACCCATGGAAATCGTGATGAGTGCCGTGTCGATCACGTTGACGACTGTCACGAAACGCGAATACTTCTTCTTGAGGGAACGACGAGAATCTCTCTCTCGAATTAGATACTCTTAGATTCTATTGATTTGATCGATGCGATACCTCTCTCCCTTTTCTCTTTCTTCTAGCGACGGCGCCGTCGGCAAAACGCCGTTCGGCTTCTCGTCCTCGTCGTCCACTAACGTTGGATACAATTTATTTCTGGTTCTCATTTTATGTTTTTTTCCTTTCTTTCTAATATTAGATAAAAAAAAATTTATGTGTGTATTTATTTATTTTTTTTTATTTTCTACTCTCCCTTATTTTTATATCAACGAAAAAAAACCTTAGACGTATGCTTCATTCAGCAATAATTTCTTGATGCATCCCTTGTCTTCTAAAGTCAAACTTCTACGCGCCAATTTCAGTTCTTCCGAATCTGTGGGCCTGTCTCGATTCTTACAGAAGACTAATCTCTTCCAAAACGTGATCACATCATTGAATTTAACGCGTTCGAACGCCGGTTCGAAATACATGACGACCATATCTTCCCTTTCTATCGTCAGACACGAATGATTCTCGTGATCGAAGTCTAGATGATCCCGACATCCGACGCATCGTTCTAACAACATGGGATGTAGTTGTTCGTACACGCAGATTGCGTATGCTCTCATCAGCATGTTTAAAAGAAACCTCGCTCTAATAGTCTGAGAATCGCTCATGATTTACGTATTTTTTTTTTTTTTATTATCTATTCGATTTGATATATTTAATTTTCTAAATAACTATTATTTATATATTTTTTTTCCCCCTATATATATATATCAATCAAAAACGTGACAGTGGGCTCGCGAATTTCCAACACACCGACAACAACAACACCCTTCGTTCAGATCGAGTTTTTACGAGAATCTAGCGATCCGATCGCTCGATCAGCTGAGTTTTTTTTGAGAATTTCTCATAGTGGAGGAATTCCCCTAATAATGTCATAAATGGGGGGAGAAAAAAAAACCACCGCCTCAAAACAATTGCGGGTTCTGAATCATCTGTCTCAACACAATTGCGGGTTCTGAATCGCTGATCTAGAGTCCCCAAAACTGTTTTTTGATGATGACACAGAATTTTTTGCTTTTGCTCGCGTTCGCCAACGATGGACCGATGGTCTGATCTGCGATGGGAACGTCGACGAAAAATTACGTACAAGATACAAGCGAAGATGTACGATTTCACCCTTTTTTTAAAAACGCGCGTTCACCACGCGTTCACCACGAGTATTTGAACGTTAAAAGTGCGATCTAGGAGTCACAACTGTACATGGGGGGGATTCAAGATCATGTACAGTTTTGTGAACAAGCGTGTGATTTAACACTGAATTCCACGTTGGTGAACGCATCGTGAACGTATGTTGTACACGTACATGTACAAGTGATAGTAGATCGGCAATTATTACCTACTGGGGTGGAGGATTAAATTGTAATTAATTATTACAACAGCTCCCAACAAATACACGACAATTGCCCTATGGATTTTCCCAACTGCTTTAACCAAATTTGCATGCGACAATCCCATTCAGGGACACCGTATTGGAAGGGTTAATAAAGAGAAACCTTTGTGTACGGTTGTGTTTGCGAAGTACGAATTGTTTTGTCAACAGTATAAAATATAATCGTTGTATAGAAGTCAAAACAAAAATAAATCACAGAGTCAAGGTTAATAAGGCAAAACACGCGGAGGGTGGGGTATGGGGCAGGAATCAAGGTCCATTCAACGACCCGAGTTAGAGTTTTTCAAGTGAACTATAGGAGAAACTCCAACAAAGGGTCGTAGATTCCTCCCCCTCCCCCCCCCCCCCCCCCCCCACTCCCGAACTCTACTCTGGTTTTGTTCTGTATATACCACGATTAAACTTGAGTTACATGATTGAAACTTTGATTTTGAATGAAAATATCACCTTCGACGGTCTGGTTTCTTTCTTGCTTGACATTTTTGTGTGGAAGCATTTCATTCGCCATAGCCTCAATCAGATGTGTAACTACCAATCAGATTCGTTCTTACAAGGCTACCTTACGCGTAGGTCGTATTATACGCTTGGTGTATCTAGCACATTTCTCGAACGTCTACATTCGACCTAGTAACGTTGAATAAACACAGCCATCGTGGTATAAGGGGTGGGGAGGGATGCATATTGTGTTAGTTGTCCCGCGAGCTCTTGCCGTCAAAGACTCCACGTCATTTTGTGAAGCACGTTATTTGACACCAAGCAAAATACATCTTTATGGAACTCAAGGCAATCAGAATATAATAGAATAGATAGGTTCTAGGGCCGGTAAGCAGATTTAAACCACAAGTATGATAAGGGTTTTAACCACTCGAATTGCCGAATGGTTAACCCCCTTATGCTACGAGTGGTTTAAATCTGATTACCGGCCCTAGTAAATATTTGTTTTATTTATATCATACTCTTAATAAATAATTGACTTTGTCACTTAAAATGGATAAAAAACGACACTTTATATCGCAAACACACGGGTTTGTTTTGTTTACATCTGCGCCGGTGGGCAGTACTACCGGCTGCACGTGAATGGTTGATTGAAAGCTGGACACATCGTTAAAGTTGATTGAATTTACCTTGCTTTTTCAGTCAAATTATTATCAACAATTCTTAAATTTTATTTTAAATATTTAATTGTAGGTATTTTAAACTTAATAAGTCATTTAACGTAGTAGATAGTACCGCAAAACGTCGTATGTTTGAATGAAACATCGCGAAGTGTGAACGTTCAATGTATCGAAGTCAGCAAATTGCGGCATGTCAAATTAATGTCAAGTTGGATGAACTTCCTCCTGTTGGCGTAAACATTTTTTAACCGCAGAAGAAGCCTTACACCGGTACTAGCGTTAAAGCTCAAATTTAACATGCAGGCTGTTCACAGGTAGCAACATTGGCGAGCATGGTATAAATAGAGATTATTATGACAGTAAAGTGACCTGGTTTGTCGTATTCCGTCGAGTTGACGAAGTCAGATCGCCGGATCCGGCGATCTCATTCCGTCAACTCGACGGAATACGACAAACCAGATTACTTTACTACCATAAGGATCTGTTTATTATATGCCGCTTTGGAAATTCACCTTTCACACGAGAAATCAATATAAAATTGGTCAAGAACAATATTAGAAATTCACGTTATTTGATAGTGTTTACTCAAATGAAGCGTACCTAGAAACTGTTGGTCACCTGGGAGGACTCGATTGACGTTCTCCAGTGTCGATCTCATTCTGAGATCAGCCATCTGCTATGGAATAGGAAAACCACTCAGTGTGATCCGGCCATCGGGATTCGATGATGAAAACACGGCGTTCCATTGATAGGTATATAATAAATGTTGTTGTTTTTTTTATCATATGCGCGATATTAACATTAATGAAGTGAATAAACTATATACCTTTGAAATCTGAGTGTCAGGTAGTGATTTATATACAGTATACCTAGGATGATTTTTCCCTGTGGGTGGCATCCATTGCTATTACTTCTGACTTGTCTCGCAGATATTCGAGGACCCAACATGCAAATTTGTTGCTCGTGGACCACCGGGTAGTCTATCCAGCGGTCCATGAACAGTAAATGTGCTTGTTGGTTACTAACATTGCCCGGTAAATACGCCTACATCTCTCCTAACCTGCTCTTCAAATTTCACTTGACGTTGACCGCTAACTCGATGCGCGATATATCCCATTTTCATCCAGAGACTTAGTATTTATTTATTTATTTGGGGAATTTAACGACACTTTCGACAGCAATGATCACCTCGTGTCGGGCACCTTTACGCGCAACGGCGAGCAACTGTCAGACTCCCCAACGTACCAACTCCGCACAAGCAGGGTTAGCATTGTTGCAGACAAGTGCACCATCGACGTGCAGTTCGCCTTAGTATACAGCGTCACCGTGTCGACATGAAATAGGGGTTCATTAATCCCTGGTCACGCTGGTCAAATTTGACATTTGTCTGAAACTTCTAAGGAATTTTTAGTCTATCGCGAATGAGTTCCGCACACAACTTCTTTCGCGGAAACATTTACATGGGTTAACGCTTGGTAAATTGAAAACATTTTCCTCGCCTCGTAAATCTCGGCATGTAATAAAACTGTCTCGGGAATAAAAATAAACAAGACAGGAGTATAACAATAATTTAGGATTCCACAACGGCTTAACACCGTTAATAAAGCCATACTTTTCGCAAATTGAACCAAACCGTGTAGCAGCCATCGGTCCTGGTTCTCCCGCGCATGTTTAGGACTTCAAGAACAAATGTTGTTTATTTTATCTTACGTTAGTAAACTGTACAATATTGGAGGTAATTTTAAACCTGGATGCTTTATTCGCTTCCACTGGTCGAGCTTTTGTTTCTGTGTAATGACCAGCTACAGGGGTGTAGCCAGCATTTTTTAACCCTTTTTCTAACGTAACGGCAAAAACCGGCCAGCGCTATTCTCAGAAATCGCCAATTAATTTTCATTATTTTTTTTATTTTTTGTCTCAAAAATATAGGTTATGACCCCTCGTTGGAACGAGCTCGTCGTGCTCGTTCCAACGAGGGTCATAGCCTATGTTTTTGAGACAAAAAATGAAAAAAATTAGTTATTCAAGAATTATTTTTGCAAGTGTCGTCTGCTTTTCAGGTTAGGTAAAGGGTTAAGGGTGTCGTCCACAATGCAACTCAAGAATGAGAATGTCTGGCAACTAAAAAAGACTGAAAACTTGGCCATGGGTCAAGCCTTGGCCAGAGGTCAAGTCCAACTTGGCCTTTGGCCATTGGTGGTGGTCCGGTGGTGGGGGAATTCAATATCTGATTTCATGTTGAGGGTAAGTGAATCAAATTCAACGTAGGCATGCATTAGATTGTTGTGGAGAATATCGGCCGCGGATCTTTGGGTTCGAAGGGGGTTCGTACGACCCCCATGACTCAGGGACCGACCTGGGCAAGCGCCAGTGCGTATTTGGTTCTGAAACATCAGGACCTGGCTCTTAAATCTCAGAAATAGGCTTCTCAGTTGGCGCGTAACTTCGCAGATCATATTTTGATATTCTTTCGATGGATAATCGAGAGAGACCCTCTTTCGTGTATTATATATATGATTATCATTTATCATTGTTGTAGAGTGCTTAAGTTAATACTTCAAGTCTTAATTACCAAGCATTAATCTTCACTGTGGTTTCTGATCAAGTCTTGGCTGCCTAAATAGGCAGCCAAGACTTGATCAGAAACCACAGTGAAGATTAATGTTTGCTATAGTGTACTAAATGAAAATGATGAGAGCTATTACATACTTGCAGTGTGTGTTACAAACAGCAGTGTGACTCCGTAAATTGAAATCTGGCGCATGAATTGAAAAAATAGGCTTCGGGGCTAGAGCGTACTTTAAATAGTCCTGATCGGTCCCTGCATGACCCTCCCTGGCTACACCCTTGAGCTATAACAGAAAATCAATTAGACACCGAGACATAATGAACGAAATATACCCAATTTCCCAAATGGGGACACGGTGGCGCTGTGTACGTAGACTGCGACGACTCTGCACTTGTCTTAACGTAATGCTAATCCTATTTTTGAAAGTTAGTAGGCTGCAGAGTGCGACAACAGTCAATCGCCGTTGCTTTGTGGTTCTCTCCGACTCCCCCACCCGTAAAACTGCCCGACATAATTTGACCGTGACTTCCGAAAATGCTGTTAAACCCCTATAAACAAATAAACAAACGAAACACTGTCGACCTCAGACAAGAAACCCACAGTTTTTAGTTAAAGCGGTAACCGCAAGTTACAAAGTTGCAACTGGCGTTCTTATGTTTTCCAAGTGATCTTTCAGCAATGTAAACTAAAGCTTTAAGGGGCAGGGAGTGGCGTAGTAGGAATATTTGCATTTTTCAATGGGTACCTTTTCACGAATACGTCACAAATGTATGCTTGAATAAGCTGGTGCAGCATGTTTTATAGAAAATTTACAAGGAGGTTTTCGTAAATCGTTTGGAAACTCAATATGCAAGTGTTTACAAAACAGGTTGTATAGAAATTATTGTTTCGCTGGATTCACAGTCAACAACAAAAAGGAGCGTTATAAAATAAGATGAACTCCCTCAGGCCAATTCCCTGACCTGTACGAATTAATACTATTTATTTATATATTACGGTTTAACGACACTTTAACAGTCAAGGTCATATCGTGTCGGTGACAGTTTTTCGGGTGGAGGAAACCGGAGTACCTGGAGAGAACCACCGAGCAACGACGGGCAGCTGCCAGCTCCCCAACATCGTAACTCCGCACTGCGTCACAGGCAGGGTTAGATTGATTGAAACATGTGCACCATCAACGTGCAGTACGTCTTAGTACACGGCACCATCGTGCCTCCATGAGGACAATCGGGGTTAAGTGCCAACACAAGGACACAACTTTGACTTTCATAGGCAAGACGGTTTCAGATGATTTCATAATTTTTCGAGCAAGACAAAGGCAGAGAAATATATTTGTCTTCACCCATCTCAACAGAGGCATAGAAGGCATTTCGAACTTGGGGTGGGCGGTCATAGAAGGGCGTCTACACACTAATATATATCAGTGGTGCCCCTTATGGTTTGGTGGCATGGTAGGAATACAATACACAAAGCTATATTGAGCCCTTTTGCCCCTGTGACCTCTAAAATATATTGGGAAAGGTAAATTTAGTCCTCTCTCCCTACCTATCTCTCTCTCTATCTCACACACATACACACTTTCTTTCCCTTTCTCTCTCCATCTCCCCTTCTCTCTCTCCCTCTCTCTCTCTCTCTTCCCTCTCTCTCTCTCTCTCTCTCTCTCTCTTTCTCTCTCTCTCTCTCTCTCTCTCTCTCTCTATCTGGAAAAAGTTGGGAGGCACGACTCCTCTTTTGCCTCCCCCCTCTCTCTCTCTCTCTCTCTACGTTCCAGCAATCCACTGTACAGGGAGTCAAATGGGAAGCCTTAGACCTTTCTTGACTACCTTTAAATGAGTCTTTGACAGATTATGATGTAAAATACTATCTATACGAAGAGCCCTCTCCGATATGCCACATCATAACATTTCCAAAATAAAGAAGTTACTACCCTAAAGCAAGATTCAATGTCTCCATCGAAAAAGAATACGGAAATTATAGTGTCCGTAAATCAAAAGTAAAAAATCTTTCTGGCATCTATTGATAGTTTCACTGACACTTTTAATGTGTGGGACAGAGTATTCAAACATACATTCACAGCACTCGGCTGGAAGTTAAACCTTTGTATCGAATCGAATTTCACGGTCAGTTTAGCGAAGTCATAATGTTTTCATTTTTGCGATAAATAACTAGCAAAAATGCAAGGCATAAAATTGTGACCTGACCTAATCATGTTTGTTAAACAGAGGTACGTTCACATCAAATACTTACTTATATTTTATGGTGTGAAAAGCCACAAGGGTCAAAGGAATAAGGAACTACGATATTGAAGGGAGATTTGCCGAGCTCTCTCTCTCTCTCTCTCTCTCTCTCTCTCTCTCTCTCTCTCTCTCTCTCTCTCTCTCTCTCTCTCTCTCAGCCCTAACCAGAATGGGCTACAGCGAAGATAACCGATTTGGGGTGGGGGTTGTAAATCTGACTTTTCGCGACTATGATGGCTTTAGTTCCGACTTACTAATATTCCAACTGCATCATCAAGGCATGCCTTCGTCAAAGGCATACCTTGATGATGTAGTTTGAATATTAGTCTATCCACTGTCTGGATTAGGCCTATGGCTAAAAAATCTCAAGACTTCTTGGAAATTCAAGAACTCTTTACCAAACGTAACGGCCACAACCGGCCAGCGCTATTCACAAAGTTCACCATTCAATTTTCATTATTTTTTTCATTTTTCGTCTCAAAATCATAGTTTATGACCCCTCATTGGAACGGGCTCGTTGAGGTGTCATAAGCTATGATTTTGACACAAAAAGTCAAAAAATTAGTAATTCAAGAATTTTATTTGCAAGTGTAGTTTGCTTTTCGTGTTAGGTAAAGGGTTTTAATGGGTAAATTAAATATGCATGGGGTAGTGGTGACGCAACTTCTTTAATTAACAAGTAGCATACTCGTACTCCAAATTGGTCATAACGAGCCCCCAAATGGCCGAATCGGGTACAACAAGCCCCACCCCCACCCCACCCTTTTGTATGGCTGACTGTGTGTGTGGCAAAAGTCCAAGTATCAAATCATCAGCAAGAGGGAATTGATATCTTAGACTCTCATCCTGACGAAAACATCCCGACTTGAAAAAATTATTGGTTGTTGGTGTGGGTCATACCACCACCCAACCCTCCTTAGTGACGCTCCTGCAGGCCATGAATAATTTGTTGACTGATTTCTTAATACTTTCTTAATTTATATTTTATTTTTAATTTATTCACTCATTTATTTTCATTTTTTTGTGGGGAGGAGTTACAATCTTGACGGAAATATCATTTAAAAGCCATGCATTGGAACATTACCCCCACCCCCACCCCCACCTCCCAGAAACCTCGAAAAGTGGCGCATTGCTTGTTTATTGGCGTAAACAGGTTCTGTTTCATTGGTAAAATGGGATCTGTTAGCAAAAGCTCCAGTGCAAGTCCTGTAATCGGCTTGACTTGATATTATACTTGGCCTGCCGTCATGAAAAAGCCTCCGATACTGAAGACGACCTTAAACGCTAATCAATAATTTAATGATAGCTATCCGAGGAGTGGCGGATACTACGAGGCCACGGACGAAATGTTGTGAGTGGTGAAAAACTTTGAGGTATATTTTTGAAAGCTTCAATATCTCTCCCTCTGGTCAATAGCCACTATCGTATTACGTTTCATAGCAATTGGTCTTGATTTTATTCAGTTGTGGCGGTTTGGGGAGTTTTGGGGGTATTTTTAGTCTATTCCATGTAGAAACTAAGCTGGAAAGTCAATTTGCACAATTCATGGATGAGAGAAGAAACTCGTTAAGAATGCTATTCAATGTTATTCAAATTATGATTGTTTTCCATACAAAAAATAATCAAAATCTGAATCAATGTTTGGACATTGTTGCGTAAGGTGTTCTATTGCTCTTTTTGAAAAAAATGATGGTCGACGGCAGCCGTCTTCGATGGCTACCAAAACACAAAATGTAGCAACATCTTGTCTGTATCCACCATTGCACCATGGTATTAGGTTTAATAACAACTGACCTTGGAATTGAATTAATTGATTTTTCTTGCTCATACGTAGGACCCTGCGAGCCGTTTGAGATCGACTCGATTCGAAACCACCACGAAGGTTCGGCTCGGCTCGACCCGAAACCTTTGACGTGGATTCGAGATTTTCGAACCCACGGGGAGATCCTAAAAAGGAAAAGGAAGTTTTTTCCACACACCAAAACGCGAACGTGGAGTTATAAGGTTATACGCTCATATCTGAAGTTGAAATAAACTAAATTCAATTTGAATAACATAACAACTTGGCTTCCGTAGCTCAGGAATGGCTTAGCGGTAAGTTAGTGCCTGGCATTGCGCATGCCTTGTAACATTAACTGTAAACATGACATCAGTCTGCATGAGTTAAAATGGCCGAAATAAAGAAATATTTTGATTTGAGCCAGAAGTGCGTCTGTAAATCTTGCACGTCAGTCTTAACACACATCTTTGGCAACATTTGCAAAGAAAGCATAGAACTTCATGACACGGTTAACCCTTTGCCTAACATGAAAAGCAGACGACACTTGCCAAAAAAAATCTTGAATAACTAATTTTTTTCATTTTTTGTCTCAAAAACATAGGTTATGACCCCTCATTGGAACGAGCTCGATGGGCTCGTTCCAAAGAGGGTCATAACCTATGTTTTTGAGACAAAAATGAAAAAATAATGAAAATTAATTGGCGATTTTTGTGAATAGCGCTGGCCGGTTTTGGCCGTTACGTTGGGTAAAGAGTTAAAGAAAAGGTAAACAAATATGATGTCAAGAGGAAAATCGAGACAGACTCTCGCGATTCAGCCATTTCAGGTCCTAGCGATGAGAAGCGACAGGCTGTTATAACCGATTTTGGCCTCCGCAAGGCGACACATCTCAGGCCAGAGATGCGTCGGAAAATGAATATTGATAAGCGAGATTCTCAACACAAAACTGCACGACTGGTGTAATACATTACTCACAATAAACGTTTCTTTATGAACGAAGCTGAATCGGTAAGCTTGGATGATTCGTTTATTAATAACACCAGTGTCAACAGGCTTGTTTTATCGGTATCAAGGTTTGAGATTCGGCTCAATTCGGTACCACAAAGGTGATTCTGCTCGAGATTCGATTCGAATCACAACACCCGATTCGAAGGGCCTTACTTATACGGTGTTATTACTATTCTGGGAACAAATGGTTTGATACTTTTTATGGTCGTCAAGCTCCAAAATGTAATATCTTTTACTTTTGTCAGTATAAACCATTTCTTCAAGTTTCACAGCGAATGGCCTTGAATGAAGTGAGTTATTTGTGTGTGTGGGGAGGGGGGGGGGAGTCTACAAAAAGGTAGCTGATTAATTTGCACAACATATGCATGAGAGAAAACCCTGTATAGTCTGCTGTGCTCATTATGCTAGTTGTTTTCCATACCAAATATAATAAAAGTTCAAATTAACAATTGGAATTCCTTGGTTAAAAGTGTTATTTCTATTTTTGGTGCACAATGGCCGACGATAGCTCTTTTTTTATGTTATTTATTATTTATCATTTATTGGAGTTTAACGACACTTTCGACAGTCAGGGTCACCTCGTGTCGTGTCCGGAGTACCGGAGAGCACCACTAAGCAACGGCGAACAACTGTCACACTCCAATGCTAACCCTGTTTGTACTAACTCCGCACATGCAGGGTTAGCATTGGTTGAAGAAAGGTGCACCATTGACGTGCAGTACGCCTTAGGACCCAACGCCACCGTGCCTCCGCGTGGGCAATCGGGCTTAAGTGCCTTGTCCAATGACACAACGCAGTTACCCCTGGCGGGGATCGACCCATGGTCATCTCGGTTTGAAGTTTAATGCCATAACCAATGAGCCACCGCGCCTTTTGATGATTGTCGAAAATGTAATATTTTCTTCCTTTTGCCAATATACACGAGTGCATTAAGTTTCATAACAATTCGTCCTTGATTAGTTGAGTTTTGGTAATGTTTGCCTTTTATGAATGTACAAAATCAAACAAATTGGCCAACGACGGTCGTTTTTTACGGCTATCTGAGCCCAAAACGTGATAACCCCTTCCTCTTGTCAATATATGCCATTGCATCCCCATATAATCTGAAAATATGTTAGACGTCGCCTGCAAAACCACATTTTAAAAAATAACATTACGTTAACACTCTCTTTTGAGGATGAAAGCAGGCAGATTGCTCTAAAATTAAATCAACGGACCACATCCGATTTGGCTGTTTAAATGGTTTATGGAGTATACTGCGAGGTATGATAATCCTGAGAATGGATTCTCTGGCATGTTTGGGTGCTTTTAATTATCTTAACCCTTTCCCTAAAATGAAAAGCAGACGACACTTGCAAAACAAATTCTTGAATAACTATTTTTTTTCATTTTTGTCTCACAAACATAGGTTATGACCCCTCATTGGAACGAGCTCGTTCCAATGAGGGGTAATAACCTATGTTTTTGAGACAAAAAATGAAAAAATGATGAAAATTAATTGGCGATTTTTGAGAATAGCGCTAGTCGGTTTTGACCGTTACTTTGGGTAAAAGGTTAACATATACATCGAAAACTTTGAATTGTTCTTGTTCAGCAGAAGTGTTAAAATGTCTTGTCCTCCTCATCTTTCAAGAAATAGTGGAGGTAACTTTCTGGATCGTGATTCAGTTTGGGAGATGACAGGTAGGAAAATAGTCGAGCAGAGGGCAAAATGTACCCGAACTCCCCAAACCATACGAAGAATTTATGTGCCAATGGTTGGAACCATACAAAGATAAGCCCTTGATAAAAAAAACGAAGCCGTTGCGATAGCAATAAATATTGTAGGTGGGTTTGCATCTCGGTTTAATTTTAACGGAACAAAGGACAGGTTCCGTAGACATTTTCCCGATAATAATCGTAGAATGTATGGGTGAGATTATTAATGTTGCTGGGTTAGGCATGGAAGGATTATTGAAAGTATATATTTTTTTCTATAAAATATCTCTAGACTGTTTTTAAATACAAGAAAACACAGTGAATATCAACCACCAGCGGTATGTTCTTGGTTCTAATTAAAAATTGGCCTTTCGATATAATGGAATATTTATTAACCCTTTAAAACCTCTGAGACCGATTCTCCAGGCCAGGAACATGATACGTCATAATTTCATTTAGTATGATCGCTGCAAAAGTGAATGTGTGGGCTAGACCAATCAATATTAATTGATCCACTCCAAATAATGAATATGGAGTCCAATGGGTTAAGATATGGTATGGTGCTAATACGCTGAATAACTGTGAGGGTGGGGAACTGAAAATTTGTATTTTTTTTCATCCCAAACCTAGCGTATGACTGTTTATTGGAACAAGCTCAACGAGAGTGTTCTAATGAAGGGTCATGAGCTAGGTTTGGGAGGCCAAAAATACAAAATTTCTGATTTGTGACTGACGATTTTTGCGAAAAGCGCAGCACAGACTGATACGCAATCAAAGGGTTAAATACTTCATTACAAAATAACATTTCACCTTAACAGGTTTAATGAGGACATGCACTCAACCCTGCATAACAAATCTCTAAACTTATTTTTTCCAGATAAAAGAATGGGTTACAACCCCCCGGGATCAGCCATATGAAGTTAAATGGTGCTTTGCCAACTGTTCGTTGAGGAAGAGAACAGTAGCTATGAATTTGCATAGCCTGCAGATGGATTCAGAATCGAATGGATAAATCAAGAACGCCATTTCTCGTTTACTTTAATCACAGCTTGCACTGTGCGAAGATAGTGGAAAAAATACACACAAAAACAAAAATTATCCTTTGATGTTACACAAAGTTGCGTGGATCCTGTGTTGTTGTTTTGTTGGATTGATGCTTAATTGCTCTAGTCTATATCAGCTAGACTGTGCCAACTCACAAAGGATCGCCAACTCTCTAAGAACGGGGTCATCATCATAGTTCACTTAACACTTCACCCAAGTTACAAGATATCAAAATTTGTTATTTTAAATATTATGCGTTCAATTTTTTAAAAAAATTTCCACAGAACTATATCACGTGTTCCCTCATTGGAACGAGCTCGACGAGCTCGTTCCAATGAGTTATTACATGATATGGTTTTGTGGACATTTTTGGAAAAAAATATTTTTTTTCAACTGCTCAGTTTGTAAATTCGCAGGCTGTCGTAACTTCTGCCAATCTGGTAAAAGGATACGAATCTAAACACGGACACTATTTTACCAATATAGGACTGAACATTTGACAAATTCTATTTCGTTCCCCAGACGCATCGACCTCTGCCAAAAGATATTAACAGTATTTCGTTATTGCATTGAGACTGAAGATCTCGGAGGGGGGGGGGGGGGGGGGGGGCAGAAGCATGGAAGCAGTTTCATCAATCGAAGGGAGCTCGAGGATTGCAATAAAAATTGGCGAGCTGGAGTTAGGGCCAAAAGCTTGTTGTGCAGGCCATGCAAAAAAGATCCGCCATTTTTTAGGCGTACCTAGATGGATCTTTCGGGGGTCCTTGTTGTTCAAAGTGATATACTGGAGTTGAGGGGAACTTGGGAAAAATATGGAAAGAGAATCCCAAACGCGCAGCTTAGGAGTACTGAACACCCGGGAACATGTCATTTTAGAATGCCCCAAATACTTGCCTAGTAGAATAAGACTACTTGAGGAACTAATGGGAGATTGGGACGAAAATGTGAGAGATAAGTGGATGGGAGATGACAAGGGTCAACATTATAGTTGGGGGATTGTGAAGGTTCCAATGGGGGAATACTAAAACCGTTTGTGTCCGAATGCTTGGAGACTAGGAAGAGGAGTGAGGGAGGAAGTACTCGGCGTGGCACGTGTTTGGTGTAGGCATCCTCGTTAGAAGACACCAAATCTGAATGCTCAAGTATTATTTTTAGTATTATTATTAAATTCCAAATTAAATCCTGGGAAAATGCTGCAAATTCTGATATCACAGTACAGAGGGTTATTTATTTATTTATTTATTTATTTATTTATTTATTTATTTATTTATTTATTTATTATCCCCACTAAAATAAACATTGCGGGGGATGTAAAAATGGGGTCCGTCCGTCCGTCCGTCCGTCGCAACTTTGGACCTTCATATCTCAGTCAGTGGATGTGGATTTAAATGATCTTTTGTATGCTGATAGACTACCATGGGAGAAAGGATATTCGCAAGTGACAGGTTTTGTCCATTTTTTCTAGAGTTATGGGCCTGTTTCCGCTTTTTTTCAACTTAGAAAATTTCAATGTTTATGGTTGTCCACTTTTTAGTAAGCCACTTCTTGGCAGGGGATGCCGGTGGCGTTGCACCTTGTTTATTTATTTATTGGGATTTAACGACACTTTCGACAGCCAAGGCCAACTCGTGACAGACAGTTGTATGGGTGGAGGAAGCCAGAGTTCCCGGAGACTACCTCAGAGCAGCGGCGAATACTGTCACACTCTCTAACGTACTAACTCCACACAAGCAGGGGTAGCATTGGTTGAAGACAAGTGCACCATCGCCGTGCAGTACGCCTTAGTACACAACGCCACCGTATCCCATGGTTAATCCTTTAAAGCAGAGTATTTACAACTTATTGCAAAATGGATAATGTGACGTTCTGTATCCGAAAAGGGTCATAAAAAACAGAAAGGGGATCACTTCTAATTTTACCCTTTATTTTACGCGAATAACAGACGACACTTAAAACAATTTCTTGAATAAATAAACGTATTCATTTTTTGCCTGAAAACATAACATACGATTCCTCATTGGAACGAGCACTTATAACGTCATGAAAATCGACTTTCGATCAAGTTATCTCCATTGAAATTATTAGATGAACGAGGAAGGTCCCATTAAGAATCAAGTAACTGTTCAGGAAACACCTATGACATCAGTAGAAACGAAAGCCAAGTTTCCCTTTGTTACTTTTAATAAACGAAAACAACAGACAGCTCTCGGAGCTGTCTGTTGTTTTCGTCTATGAAAAGTAGCAAAGGGAAACTTGGCTTTTTATGGCAAGCCAATTAAAAGCAATTAGTTCACAGACAATTCGTCATTTAGAATATCATTTATCAGTATCTCACCTTGGGGTGCACTTTGGCGTTTTGTTTAGCGATGTGTTTTTACAGTAATTTGCAAGTTTTTTCACCTGAAAACATAACATACAATTCCTCATTGGAACGAGCATCTCCGACTTATAACATCATGAAAATCGACTTTCGATCAAGTTATCTCCATTGAAATTATTAGATGAACGAGGAAGGTCCCATTAAGAATCAAGTAACTGTTCAGGAAAACACCTATGACATCAGCAGAAACGAAAGCGATGTTTCCCTTTGTTACTTTTAATAAACAAAAACAGCAGACAGCTCTCGGAGCTGTCTGTTGTTTTCGGCTATGAAAAGTAGCAAAAGGAAACTTGGCTTTTTATGGAAAGCCAATTAAAAGCAATTAGTTCACAGACAATCCGTCATTTAGAATATCAGTTATATCAGTATCTCACCTTTGTGTGCACTTTGGCGTTTTGTGTAGCGGATGTGTTTTTACAGTAATTTGCAAGTTTTTATGCTTCCCAGAATTTTTTTTTTAAATCCTAGACTTTTATTTTAATGGATTATATAATATTATATATCACGACGCGCACGCTGTTGATATTATGAATAGAAAAAAGTTATAGAATATCAAAACACTGGGAAACGCCGTTTTCTTATTTTTAAATAGGTTTCAACAGACAATAGTAGTCAAACTTTCAAACTAATTGGTGAAAAACTGTCGAAAGCCAGCTTCTGTTTATTTATCTTTCTCTGTTGGAAAATGCCTGAAGTTTGTGAAATGATGCGCACATCGATGATACAAATTCTCTAACATTTCGAAATTTCCATTTTTATATGAAATTCCTACACCCTTGGCGTTAAATTTATTGACAGCTTTAAGAAAATAATGGGCGCAAACTTTCCTTTAACCCTTTACCTAACATGAAGAGCAGACGAAACTTGCAAACAAAATTCTTGAATAACTATTTTTTTTCATTTTTTGTCTCAAAAACATAGGTTATGACCCCTCTTTGGAACGAGCTCGGCGAGCTCGTTCCAAAGAGGGGTCATAACCTATGTTTTTGAGACAAAAAATGAAAATTAATTGGCGATTTTTGAGAATAGCCCTGGCTGGTTTTGGCCGTTACGTTGGGTAAAGGGTTAAATCTCTCCAATGACGAACATTTTCAGCCATGTTCCTCAAGCTCGTTCTATTGAGGCATCATAAGCAACTTTTTGCAAAATAGAATTTGGTTGGTCGTTTATGGCCGTTAAGTTAGGTAAAGGGTTGATCCCACAGCTCTTCTAGGTAAAAGTATTCCATTTTCCTCGTTTCGTTTTCGGTAATAATAGCAACATAAAATAATACATGAAAAAATTGCTCTATTAAAGTCTTTCGGCCAAAGACCTTCATCAGTTTCCCCGAAAGCTTTTAATACAGCAATTTCTTCATTTAATACTTTGGTCCCTTTATCTAGACCTTATTGAACAGATTAAAAATAATACGACTGTTCACCACTAACTGCCGCGGTTGTCGGATGATAAGGCCCCAATTTCACTTTCGCCCCTTTTGCTACTCTCCCATATCCCCGCCTCTCATTTATATTATTCAGAGGGAATCGGCCCAGTCACCTAGTCCTAATTTTCCTATTCCATTTCACTCGCAATGAATCATTCTATGAGACTGATATTTGCAGCCACGGGCAATTATGTTCGTCAATAAAAATGACTTCCGAAAATGTTATCTTCTCGTTAATTTGATAGTGGATTTCGCAGATGTCATAAACTATGTTTTGAAGGCAAAAAATGAAAAATTGTCAATTTTTCAAGAAAAAACAACTGTACAAGTGTCTTCTCTAGTCTTGTCAGGTAATTTTTTAACTTCTCGATGAGAGCGTTGCATATTATCAAAAGGTCTGTTTCATTCTACTGTATCTCCAAATTGTTTGATATATCCATTTGTTAAAAACTTGCAAAGTGTAACCTCTTTCAAAGAGATTTGCCACAAACACCTTATTATCACACCTTTCACTTTTTCTACTTTTTGCAGTCGTGGAGAAACACCCATTCAACATGACAGAAATAGAGATGTTCTCTTTTTCAGCGTTGGAGTCAAGGGGTGGATTCGGGGGTAGGGGGATTAGGGGGATTCCTCTGCCGACACTTTTCATAAAATATGTCAACCTTATACCAATCAGTCCGAGATTCTAGAAACTCCTTTATGTTGTGTCTTGATATTTCTTGGGTCATTTTTGCTCTAATTTCAGGGCACATAATCCCGAAAAGAGCTCCAACACCATCACCTTTTTTTGTAGTGTTGAAGTGGCGGATTAGTTGAGGGTTAGTTCCAAGGGTGTATCCAGGGAGGGTCATGGGGGTCGTTCGACCCCCTCCTCCCTCCTCCCAAAGGATTAACTTTCACTCAGCAAGAAATCTTTGATCACTGCTGATATCAAATATTGAAGGATTTTTCCGGGGGAGCCCCTCCCCCTCCCCCACCGGACCACCACCGGTGGTCAAAGGTCAAGTTGGAGGAGATTATGGGAGGGGGTGTCACCCCCTCTCATAATCTCCTCCAACTTGACCTTTGGCCAAGGCTTGGCCTCTGCCCAAGATTTCAGTCTTTTTAGTTGCCAGACCTTCTCATCCTTGAGTTGCATTGTGGGCGATCCCACCCCCACCCCCTAAAAAATTGCTGGTTACACCTCTGGGTTCTTGCTTATTATGTACGAGGATGGTTTATGGTGCATTTTGGAAATTTTATTTCCATAGTTGCGCATTGCCACTCATTGACAAAAGGAAATTTAGAATCTATTGACAGCATTGGAACTACTGAGAATTTAGAAATAACCGATGGATAATTCGCCGGATAAAGGTCAAATAGACACCTTGTTAAATCAGCGTTCTTCGTTTCGCTATTCATTAAATTGCTTCCACGTGTCAAAATCCACGAAATATATTATTTATTTATTTGCTTCAAGAGGGATGTATACATGTTAAGTGTTTCCTGATGCAAACAGTCTACCAACAGCAGGTTGCCACCTGAACCATAAGGTGGTCGGTGACCATAAAACATTTCAGCAAAATTATTAACCCTTTGAATGCGATAGGCCACTTTTCCGGCCCAGGAACGTGATACCTCATAATTTCATTAACCCTTTACCCAACGTAACGGCCAAAACCGGCCAGCGCATTGTCAAAAATCGCCAATTAATTTTAATTATTTTTTTCATTTTTTGTCTCAAAAACATAGGTTATGACCCCTCGTTGGAACGAGCTCGACGAGCTCGTTCCAACGAGGGGCCATAACCTATGTTTTTGAGACAAAAAATGAAAAAAAATAGTTATTTAAGAATTTGTTTTGCAAGTGTCGTCTGCTTTTCATGTTAGGTAAAGGGTTAAGTAGAATGGCTGTTAAGTGAATGTGTGGGGTAGACCCAAAGGCTGCACGTTGAAAATATTAATTCGTCTACTCCCAAATAATAACTAAGGATTCTTTCAATTGCTGCCATTGAAGTGACATGGAAGATACAACCAGGGTTCAAAGGGTTATTACAAATATTGCATCAACATTATTAACCCTATACCTAAAATGAAAAGCAAATGGCACTTGCAAAAAAACATTCTTGAATAACTAATTTTATCATTTTTTGTATCAAAAACATAGGTTATGACTCCCTCCCCCCATTGGAACGAGTTCGACGAGCTCGTTCAAATGAGGGGTCATAACCTGTGTTTTTGAGACAAAAAATGAAAAAAATAATGAAAATTAATTGGCGATTTTTGAGAATAGCGCTGGCCGGTTTTCTGCCGTTACGTTGGGTATAGAAAGGGGATTACCACAAAACGGTGACACTCGCCCACATATGAAAGCATGACAATTTGACGAATCTTTTTTTTCGATATTGGAATAATCCAACCTAATAACTGGTTAAACCTACAAGTTAATGGGGTGACAGGTATCCATCATATAATGCCACCAGCAAAACCGAGGCTACGACAACCACGTCTCCGGAAAAGACTAATAGCCGTAATGGTCGCTAGGACACCTTTTCAAGTATCCTGTCCTCCCTCCTCTCTCACGGTGTGACACGATCCAGCAAAAATATTTAAATAGTCATAATGTTCGTATGCCTGTCCCAATACTGTCCCTTTGCGCCTTTGGTGCACCAACCAATGTTTCAGTCCTTGAAGAAAGGTATTTTTATAATTTTTATGTGATGTGCTTATTTTCTGGTGTTTAATGTCACTTTCTGCATCTGTGGCTTTATGTAAATTTAAAGTTGGCGAATTATTTAAGTAATACTGTGCTTTTGAGAGACTGCTTGCCCCGGGCATAAGTTGTCAGGCTCTATCATACCAGAAAACGTATGGGTGATAAAGTGAGGTATTCAAGGGCTAGAATTGTGTGATCTCCTGCGTTGTCTACAATTATAATATTTAATACGACCCCGGCGAATCTCTGAAGGTCTCTCTCACATCCACACATTTCAGCCGCTTTATCATTATGCGTGGCTTTTTCAGTCCAGTTGATCGTTTTGAATTCTAAAATTCGTTTTTCTTCTGGGAGTGGTGCTCATCATATTCCTTGAGCATAGACACTCGACCATATTTTATGAAGGTGTGGTGGGTGTGGTGTGGGGGTGGGGGTGGGGTCGGGTCGGGTGTTTAACCAAAAATCTACGGTCATTTATTTTTTTTCCCTCTTGAAGGAGGAGGTCGGTAAGAGAGTAGAGGGAATTTTAGGCGAGGTGAATAGGGTGGGTGCTTTGGAGGTCCATTGCCATTTCCGTCTGCCATGTCAAGTGATTGTTCACGATTACCAATGGTAAACAGCTATTTAGATCCTGTGATGATTTACATTTAATGTAAAAAGCTTGAACTCATTCAATATGTAGAAAATATTGTTTCAGCAGAATTCCTTGATGGGTTATCACTACTCATATACTACATTAGAAGTGTGCCATGTTGATAAATGACCCTCATTTGGGGAGAGAATGGAGGAGGCGTAAGGGCGTCATAGTCACGGGACCCATGGACGCCATGTTGTGTTGTTATGGTAGCCCGCGTGAGCGGCCATGTTGTGACGTCATTCCCATAGGGATATTTGATGTAAGTTCGCGTGCGCAGCGCGTGTAATTAGATGACACGTGCTTCCACCGTCTATTTTGTATACCGGAGAGCGCCATCTTGGTTTTTATGGTAGCACGTGGTTGCTATATGGACCCAATGGCCTCTGATAGAACGAGGGCATGTTTTGAGAGTAAGTTCGATTGGACGGGAGTATAATGAATACCCAAATGAGACCGACAACTATTTTTATCTGGCTCGGATTCGCGAAGAAAGCTCTTTTTCTATGTTCTTGGCCTTTCCCTGTCCCGGGTTCTCCCAGAATCCTCGTTTCTAATGGACACGGACCTGCCTAGAGTACCACTTAGTGCTATATGACCTTAAAAATACGGTGTTCGATTGTAATAGAGTATTTTTACTAAGAGTGGCCTTGCAGGCAAATCCTCGTTTCCTCTCTGTTACAGGATTTTATTAGGTACGGATTCTTCCAGAATTCTCGTCTTTATGTGGCTTGAATTCTGTATAGAAACCTCCTTTTTGACTGCTTAGACCATCTACTACCCATTCTTAATCTATTTAGGTACATGGCTATGTCCTTATCGTTATCTCTAGTCCTAGCTAGGTATGACACTCTCACATTTGGCACCCCTTTTCATCGCACGAGGCCATGAGGACCATAAGGAAATTCCTTATTAAGGCACAATCTGCCATTCATCATATCCTCATCTAGGTATTTGGGGATCACCAGAGCCAGTCTATGGGGACTGGTAAGGACCACTGGAGACAAGTCTTTGGAAACTAGTGGAAACCAGTCTTCGGGGACTACTACCTTCTACTAATATCTACTACTAACTACTACTACTACCACTACTACTATTACTACTACAAACTACTACTACAAACTACTACTACTACTACTACTACTACTACTACCATCTTGGCTGGTATGGTAGCACGTGGTTGCTATCTGGACCCAATGACCTCTAATAGAACGAAAACATATGTTTTGAGGTTCGATTGGACGGGAATATAATGAATACC
This sequence comes from Pictodentalium vernedei, assembly GCA_031216915.1. Classification (NCBI taxonomy): domain Eukaryota; kingdom Metazoa; phylum Mollusca; class Scaphopoda; order Dentaliida; family Dentaliidae; genus Pictodentalium; species Pictodentalium vernedei. The sequence continues at coordinate 316,032,866 of CM062297.1, forward strand.
CAACTGGATGGTAAAACTCTCACGGTCACGATTAGCCATTGTGCATAAGTATGTGACCTTAAGCACCAATAAATAAATAAATAAACAGTAGGGCATTACAAGATAAAACGTTTCAGTAGGAAATGTCTGTCTGGTGGATAAGCAGCCCAACATCGTGTATCCACCTGTATCCATACTAAACCTGAATTCCATCCTACATCCCACACCGTCTACACTTCTCTTTTTCTTATTATTAGTTTAAACAATTTCTTCTAATATATTAAATTGGCCCAACCCTCCAATTAATTAACTTGTGTATCGCGATCATCCAACTAAGGATATTATCCTACTCACAATACCTTCAATCTTACTTTCGAATACCTTACTTACAAGTTGTACTCTTTGTTATTTTATGTACTATTATTTTAGATTTCGCTTTGTGTCATCTTCTTTCTTTTTGAACATGATGTGTACATATAACATGATTTTTTTATCATTTAAATAAAATATTGTTTAAACTCAATGTCTGCCACTGCGTATTTCTTTTACCTTAAACACACACACACACACACACACACACACACACACAGAGTCTTGTCTTCCCTACATACCGAGGTACCCCATTGTTTGTCTTTTGTGTTTACTAACGGTTTCTACCTCGTTTTGCCGGTACAGTTCTGGGAAAACAACCGAGGTAAAGGGTTTCTTTTGTCTTTTGTACCTCGGTAAGGCAAAACACGCAAACTCTTTTGTCTAATTACCTCGTCAAGTTGGTAAGACAAACCCACACAGACACACACACACACACACACACACACAACGCTACCTATACGCACAATTACACTTCTTGCCAACCCCGAAGCACCAACTTCCCGCTGGCATTTTTAATGGAACGTATCTTTGGTCCCGGAAATGAAATAACGCGGTCCCCATTATGTGTGTTTATTCATTTGGTTACAGTCTGTTTGCAATAACTCTGTCTCCCAGGGGTGGTGGGTAGATAGTCAATCTGGCTATGCCACTTCCCACGGTGTACTATTTATTATATTTGTGCAATATGTTTATTTGTGACCACTTTACATGTATATATACCGCGATAAAGAATCTGAATCTGAATCGCCCACGGGCACTTCTATACGCATACCAACTCACGCCCTCGTACACCGCCAAACATCAGAAACCAACATTCCAAATTCCTCTAAAACATGATTGTGTCATTTGAAAAACACACACAAGCCCGTGCCAGTCTTCGTCGTCTGAGGACACCCACGGCACTTTCGTCGTACTGTAGCCCGTGCGTTCCACACTTTCATGCTGCTGCCGAAAGGAAGATGAACCAAGTAATCATGAGGACTTCATCTGAAAAGCTAGATTCCAGCCATCGTTTCTGACGGTGTACAATGGTGTAGTGATTTAGGTGTTGGACTCCTGATTGCCAGGCGGTGTTGCCGAGGGTTCGAATCCCGGCGGGGGATCAGAAACCAACATTCAAAATTCCTCTAAAACATGATTGTGTCATTTGAAAAGCACACACAAGCCCGTGCCAGTCTTCGTCTGAGGCCACCCACAGCACTTTCGTCGTACTTTATCTCACAATCGGGGTGTTTTTGCACTGTTACGCAACTAAAGTTTAATGTATCTGGGCCCTTGTTCCGAATCCGTATCAAGGGCCCCTGATACAAGCGCGTGATTCTGCTGTTGCCAAAACAACGGCATTAATATCATTTTTCGATCGCTTCGCGTTTTTCCCTTCAGAGAAAACAATATTAGGTGAGGCGAAGCCGAGCCTAATATTGTTTTCTCTGAGCCGTATATGACACTGTATCTGCCAACTAAATGCCCTGTAACGTATTTATTATGCACGGTATGCTAAAATGTCACTGGGGAAGTTAACTCAACGAATAGTTAAATTATGCGCACTTTTCGGCATCTTGGGCTGGTTTGTAGCCTGGGATTTTCCTGAACGGTCGAGTCGAGGCTTCTCTCTTGAAGTTAAAGGATTAGCCTTCCCTATGAAATGTGGAAAACTCCACCTCAATAAACGATGAACGGCATATTTTAAAATATAATAAACCTTTACACCAAGAGGGATATTTAATTTACCAGTAATTATTGCAAAAGTAACATCCCAATTCACGTTGACGAAACACACAGTTGCTCCACTTCGCAAGACAGTATTCAGAAAAGTGAATCCCAGTGACGTAATTTTCTCTGAAGTGTAACGTCATCACTGACCTCAATATGGAAATCAATGAACGCTATTCTATTTTTCAATTTGCGTCTTTCCATCGATAAGGCGAATGAAAGAGTTCCTCTTAAAATAGTTTTATAACACATTTTGTGGTCAATATTGTGAGATAAATTTATCATCACCATAGTGTGTGTCTCCGGAAATTCAGATCAAGTCTCGTTGTAGGCACAGAATCGCATTTCGACTCGCCCTAACGGGCTCGTCGAAATACTATTTTGTTCCTACAACTCGACTTGATCAGAATTCCCGGAGACACACACTGTGGTGATAATCTGTATGTAACAGCGCGTTCCACACTTTCATGCTGCTGCCGAAAGGAGGATGAACCAAGAAATCATGAGGACTGATTCCAGCCATCGTTTTTTGACGGTGTGCAATGGTCTAGTGGTTTAGGTGTTGGACTTCTAATTGCCAGGCGGTGTTGCCGAGTCCCGGCGGGGGATCAGAAACCAACATTCCAAATTCCTCTAAAGCATTATTGTGTCATTTGAAATTCATACACATACACACACATACCACACACACACCCTCACACATACACACACACACACACACACACACACACACACACACACACACACACACACACACACACACACCCCACACACACACACACACACACACACACACACACACACACAGAGTCTTGTTTTCCCTACATACCGAGGTACCCCATTGTTTGTCCTTTGTGTGGACTAACGGTTTCTACCTCGTTTTGCCGGTACAGTTCTGGGAAAACAACCAAGGTAAAGGGTTTCTTTTGTCTTTTGTACCTCGGTAAGGCGAAACACGCAAACTCTTTTGTCTAGTTACCTCGTCAAGTTGGTAAGACAAACCCACTCTCTCTCTCTCTCTCTCTCTCTCTCTCTCTCTCTCTCTCTCTCTCTCTCTCTCTCTCTCTCTCTCTCTCTCTCTCTCTCTCACATACACACACACGTGTATACGTACATGATTAACTAGATCTATCACTAAAGGTGATTAATACCCCCACTTCCGGCTTACAAGAATGCACCTCTGAGTGTTGAGCTTGAAAAATCAACAATAAATCCAAGTTCATAGGAGATAACTTGGTTAAAATTGTCGCAGATCAAAAAATTTGGAATATGCGTATACCCATTTGTTAGTCATAATGTTTGAGAAGTTTGATCAAAACTGATTCATTAATGAAGGAGGTTTTCCACACACAAAAATCTCATGTACAAGTTTATATTAAATATTCTAAGTTGAGTGGGAGATAACCCCGTTAAAATCACCACAGGTGAACAATTTGGAAATATGCGCATGTTCACTCATTAGTGGTCGTGTTTAAGAAGTTTCGACGAAATCGGTTCAATAATGTAGGAAGAGTTGCGCACACAAGAATCGCATTTGAAAATCCATAATAAATCTAAGTTCATGGGAGATAACCTGGTTAAAATTGTCGCAGATGAAAAATTTTAGAATATGCTCATGTCCACTTGTTAGTCATAATGTTTGAGACGTTGGATCAAAATTGGTTCATTAATGAAGGAAGAGTTGCACACACAAAAATTTCATACATATCAATATTAAATCTTCTCAGTTGAAGGGGAGGTAACCTAGTAAAACTCATCACAGATGGGACATTTGGAAATATGCGCATGTTCAATAATTTGTGACCATGTTTAACCCTTTACCCAACGAATCGCCCGCATCCGCCCGCGTAATATGCAAATTCAGCAGTTGAAAAAATATTATTTTTCAAAAAATTTCAACAAAACCATATCATGTGACCCCTCGTTGGAACGAGCTCGTTGAGCTCGTTCCAACGAGGGGTCACATGATATGGTTTTGTTGAAATTTCTTGAAAAATTTGAAAAAATGATTTTTAAAATAATAAATTTTCATATCGTTTGCGTTGGGTAAAGGGTTAAGAAGTTTCTTCGAAATCGGTTCAGTAATGTAGGAGGAGTTTCGCATACAAGAATCTCATTTCAAGATCCATAATAAATCTAGGTTCAGGGGAGATATCCTGGTTAAAATTGTCGCTGATGAAAAATTTAGAATATGCGCATGTTCACGCACTAGTCATAATGTTTGAGACGTTTGATCATAATCGGTTAAAAAATGTAGGAGTAGTTGCATGCTCAAAAATCCCAAAAACAAATCTTTTTAAATCTTCTAAGCTGAAGGGAAGATAACCTGATAAAAATCATTGCAGATGGAAAATTCAGAACTATACGCATGTTCATTCATTAGTCACCATGTTTAAGAAGTTTCATCAAAATCGGTTCAATAATGCAGGAGGAGGTGAGCATACAAGAATCTCATTTCAAGATCCATAATAAATCTAAGTTCAGGGGAGATAACCTGTTTAAAATTGTCGCAGATGAAAATATAGTTTTAGAATATGCGCATGTTCACCTGCTGGTCAAAATGTTTGAGAAGTTTCGTCGAAGTCGGTTCCATAATGTAGGATGAGTTGCGCACACAAGCATCTCATTTGAAACTCCATAAGAAATCTAAGTTCATGGGGAGATAACCTGGTTAAAATTGTCGCAGATGAAAATTTTTAGAATATGCGCATGTTCACTTGCAAGTCATAATGTTTGAGAAATTTCATCAAAATCGAATCAACAGTGTATGAGGAGTTGCGCATACAAGTTCGGAGGGACTGGCGGACGGACAGACAGGGCGTCGTCAATATAGCCCCCACTTCTCAGGAGTGGGGGTATGATAAAGTATTATTAGTTTTCATAGGATGGAATTTTAAGCAGTAACAGTCATGACCGAAACATTTACGGTACAAGTAACGCAAACTTGTTGCCAGTACTTCTATCGTAATTTTAACCCTTTACGTAACATGAAAAGCTGACGACACTTGCAAACAAAATTATTTAATAACTATTTGTTTCCGATTTTTTTGCGTCAAAAACATAGCTTATGCTCACCACCCTCCCCACTACCCCCAATGGAACGAGCTCTTCCCAATGATGGGTTATAAGCTATGTTTTTGAGGCAAAAATGAAAACAATAATGAAAATTGAATGGCAATTTTTGTGAATAGCACCGGCCGGTTTGGCCTTACGTTGGGTAAAGGGTTAAGAGTAATTGTTTATAGTGCACATGACGACTTCTCCCAGGTTAAAGAGGAAAGAGTGCCAAGAAGGAGAAGCTTATCTTTAGAGGCGAACATCTGCCTAGCGCTCGGCCGGCCTCTTACTTCAAAGTAATATTTATAATCCTTCTCTCATTTTAATCATGAACACTGAAAACACTACCGTTTAAGTATTGGAAACAAACTGCCGGTGTAAAAGGAATGGAAGTCCGTAGGAACGTTAGTCCCTCTGGACTATTATTCCGCGGAATTATAGTCCTAGGTCTAACATTTCTAGGAATAGTAGTCCGCCGGACTACTATTCCTAGAAATGTTAGACCTAGGACTATAATTCCGCGGAATAATAGTCCAGAGGGACTAATTTTCCTACGGATTTCCATTCCTGTTTCACCGGCACTGTTACTGTAATTGTTACGATAAGGCTGTTACTGTATTGGACTTAGTCTAGCGAAGGGAGAAACGAGAGTGCGCTGTGGCTCATTGGTTAGAACATTGGATTTGGGATCGAAAGGTCAATGGTTTGATTCTGGCGTGCGTCAACTGCGTTGTGTTCTTGTGCCTATGTGGAAGCACGGTGGAGCTGTGTACTAAGGCGTAAGGCTCGACGATGGTATGCATGTCTTCTACCCATGCTAACTCTTCTTGTTGCGGGTAGTCCGACAGTCACTCGACGTTGCTCGGTGGTTCTCTCCATGGGTATTTAGGCCTCCTCCACCCGTAAATCTATCCGACATGATATGATCCTGACTGCTGAAAGTGTTGTTAAACCCAATAAACATACAAACAAACAATAAAGGAGTGCTCATGTTCAGTGGAGCCGACTTTTTACAGAAGGAACTTTTGTTAATTCTTCCCTTCGCAAATTCGCATAATCCATATCGAAAAATGTCTTGTTTTTGGAAAGTCAGTTATTAAAATACACCAATGAATGATTTTAACCAACAGCCAGATATTAAGTGGGTGAGTGCTAAAAGCCACTGTGCGGGCTTTCAAAAAAATGAGAGCAAAAGCTAACATTTTCCTTCCTCCTGTTTCATATTCAGTCAAACGCAAACACTATTTTGTTTAGATAAATTTGTTTTATTGCAAATTATTGGAGAGTGCTCGTAGGCACTCTCTAATAATTTGTAATAAAACAAATTTTGAACATCAAATTCAGATTACCGAAAATAATCTATCCCTCAACCAATTAAAAGGTTGACTATTTTTAACTGCACAGACTTCTGATGTAATGACAAGAAAGCAAGTACAATTTCCTAGGTTTTGCTCCATAATTGACTACAGAAGGTCGACATTGTCAAAAATACTTTAATACGGTATGCCTTCTGAATAACCTTGAACGGGAGTAATACCGACAGCTGGATGAAAGTACCTTTACCTTATTTTTACTGCGCACCTTCCATAAAACGGCTGTTCACTTCCAGTAATTTACAAGTGAAGACCGGCGAAAACATGTCTACTGAGTTTACCAATACGGTTGGCGTGATGCAGGGTAATAATTTAAGCCAGTTACTATAAAATTTATTTATAGACGAGCTCCCAGAGTTTATTAAAAATGGTAACGGAGACTTCCCTGAACTTCAAGATGTTGATATACCGTGTCTCCTTTATGCTGATGACCTCGTGCTGTTGTCTACAACCGAACAAGGGCTTCAGAAATCTATCAACACTTTATTTGATCTTTGCAACAAGTGGAGGCTCACTGTCAATAAGCAAAATACCAAAGTACTGATATTCAATAAGTCTGGAAGGAAACTTTCAGGGAATTTTATGCATGGAGATGAGGAAATACAAACGGTCACATCTTATACATACCTTGGGATTATACTATCAGCATCGGGAAGTTGTGCAGGGGCCATTCAAAATCTTAGGTCCAAGGGCACTAAATCTTACTTTAAACTTCAAAGGCTATTTTTATCATTTTCGAAAGCAAATATTAGGATACGCGAAAAAATATTTGGCATGCTTGTCATCCCGATTCTACTTTATGGCTGTGAAACATGGTACGATCAATTAACGCGTACAACTAGCAAAAAACTTGAATCTGTTCATCTTAAATTTTGTAAAAATATCTTACAGTTACACTCCAAAGCTAGCAACGTTGCTGTATTGGCAGAACTGGGTAGATATCCTTTATCAATCAATGTCAAACGTAAACTTGTAAGTAACTGGTTAAATGCGGTGTTGAAAGATGTGAATCCTCTCCTAAAATTTGCATATAAAGAACTGGAGGGACATAGACCGAGAAGCACATGCGACACCCAGTCAATCTTATCAGATTGCGGTTTTTCACATGTGTGGCTGGATCCCAAGAGTGCGCCCCCTAACTTTGAAGGGAGCTTGAAAGAAAGGCTCGCTGATATTCACGCTCAAACCTGGAAATATTTAGATGCAGAAGATGGAGTACAGCCTTCCAGCTGTAAATTACAGTTCTTTTATCTTATTACTTACTGCCACAAGACGAAAGGAAGGCCGTCACCAAACTTCGCATCAGTGCCCTCGATCTAGAAACAGAACGTGGGCGTTACCACAAACCTATTTCAATACCACGCGACCAGCGATTTTGCAAACAGTGCAGGTCGGGGTTACTCTGAGCAACATAAAATTGTTACAGACATAATCTGCAAAAAATATCCCAGCTCTATACATCTTCAGCTGAAAGAAAAAGCAAAATTCCTGTTCAATTGTCCAGATCAACAAATATAGTTAGCTACTGGAAACACGATACACCGTATGTTTATGAACAGAACCCAATAGTTTTTCTACCCGGTGGTAATTAAGCTTCTCTTCTATAACTTTCTCTTTTAAAAGGCATTACTAGAATGGCGTGTAACAGTAAATATACTCCAGTGTCAACCGCTAGAACGCCTTGTGACACAGTGCGAGTATATAATAGACTTGTGACGATAAAAAAGGGCTTAGCAACAGACCACGTCTCAGGCGAACCAGTGTGTATATGTGGGTGTATATTGGGAAGCGATTGTGTGTGGGGGGGGGGGGGGTGAGGGAAAGAGTGTGTGTGTGTGTGAGGGTGTAGGCGTGTGTAAGGGGTGTCTGGTGTATGAGTGTGACAGGGTGTATGTGTGTACGTGTGGTTTCTCTATCTCGTGGGTTCAGTTCACTACTTACAAGCTCAGACGTTTTAATTCTTTTATTCTTTCAATATGTGTTTTTACTTTATACTAGTTTTTCAAGCCATACCATTTTGTATCACATTTGGTTGTGCAATAAAGTATTTTATTACATTCCTCAGTTCGTTTTGCATTGTATTTAATGTTGATTAAAAAGTGGTAATGTCACGAGTGAATTATGTCACTTCAATAGTAACTTTGGAACGACTTACGTATATAAGCCACGCCCCCACTGATTTGTTGATGTTTTGTTTTCCAGTTCCACATCAGTTAATTAAAATGAATTTTCCTTCTGAATATTTTTAAAAATCCTTTCTTTCCTCTATGAACAGGTTCGTTAGCACAGTTGACAAAATCCAAATAGAAATGTTTTATCTTATGGCTGAATGCCATTCCCCAAATGCGACTGGAACGCCACATAAAATAGTAAAATATCGAACGAAAGTCACAAAAATAAAACTGGGCCATTTCCAATCGAAGATTTGACACAGAAAGTGATGTATTCATACGCGCTAATTTCAGAAGTATTTCAGAGCTGCATTTGTGAATATTTTGTGTTGACTTATTTTTAATGAAAGACATTTTGGTCTAAAATGTCATTTTCTAAAGAGAGTGACCCATTCTTACGGCAAGTTACGGTATATAATTCGCCTCGAGACAAGACTATTTCGTATTTCCTTCCTGCTAATTTTAGAAATGTTTCCGTGTTTACAGTAAATTGGATTATATCTGACAATAGTTTGGGTTGAATTATTATAGTAAAAGACCTCTTTATTCCAAATGTCATGTAATAAACAGAGTAATCAATTTGTTTTGAGCGTTACGGTAAATAATTCATCGAGAGACGGGACGTGAGTAAATCACGAGGGCGTAGCTCGAGTGATTTACGAAACAGTCCCGTCTCGAGATGAATTATTTACTGTAACGCTCAAAACAAATTGATTACTCTCTATATTATTATTATTATTATTACTTCCTTAGCTCAGCTGTGTGTTACGTAAGAATCCCTTTGAAAAGGCTAAGCTACACCAATCTTCTGTTAACCCCTTTGCCAGAACGAATAGAAGATGACACTCGCCCTAAAGTTTCTTGGAGGATTGGAGGCTCCTGCCCCTAGTACTATGAGTGGGAACCATGGTTTAAATGAATGTGATATAAGGGTAAGATAGGCTGTTAGTTAGCAGCTGCCAGATGTTATAGTGTGCTCCTGGGAAATACATTTGCTGAAAATGTGAATTTTCTTGTATTAACTACCTTAGTTTTGGCAATATATAGCTTTATTGCTGACTGTGACAAAAATGTAACTTTTACAAACAGGAAAACTGTTTTGTAAGGTGTGTGGTCCCCCAATAAACATTTAAATCCCCCAAAATAATAATTGAATCTGGTTTGGAAGCCAAACAACATATTTCCTTTTGGTATTACAGAACTAAATATTTTCCCATAGGCCACTATTATAACATTCAGGCCAAAACAATATGATCGCATCACTTTAATTTTGGCATTCAAATATCTTTGTCTAGAAAAGCCCTTCAGACAACCTTTTCTGACCCGAAAACAGGGGGTCATGCAACAAATAAGAGAGACAAAATGACACTAAGCGAAGTTCCGGTCACGTGCACATATTTTTCAGGGAAGTCCTTCCAAAAACACACAAAAATTAAATTGTATTTTTTAGGTCCAAAAGTCATCAAATCTTTTTTATCAGGAATATTCAACAATAATGCAAGATGTCACCAGAATGTTTCAAACGTTAATTGAAATAACATATTTTCCCAAGGCTGTTTATTTTTAGAGATTGCCTCATTTCTGAGAGCAACATTTCAAGGCGGGTAACTCTAATTCAAATATTTAGTTCAGCGATACCTGTAGAGAAGTCACTCATGAAACGCATTTTACCTCAAAGTTCCAAATCGACCGCAAGCTGGTGCCGGTTAAATCATTCCCAAACTAACACGAACCCGGGTTATAAATTGTATTTCTAATTAGGATATTATATGTGCATACATTTCCGTCATTTTGTTAAAATATTTCTTTTTTATTATCTAGCCATCAACTGGTGATAATAAATCATGTGACTGCACATTGGAATCCCTGAAAGTCCAAAGAATACTGAGCTTAATTGATCAGGTCTGTGGGAAACACGGCTTGGAAGCAATCGGCCTCGCCAGAAATACAGCTAACTCGATTGCTCAAGAGTGTGGTGGCCTCAATGTGATGGCCCTTACTCAAAAAGATAAATATTCCAGTTATAGATATTCCAATCAGTAAGTATTCAATTCGCTTTGACAACAGAGAGTTATTAACCTTTTACCTAACACGAAAAGCAGACGACACTTGCAAACAAAATTCTTGAATAATTAATTTTTTTTCATTTTTTGTGTCAAAAACATAGGTTATGACCCTTCTTTGGAACGAGCTCGGCGAGCTTGTTCCGAAGAGGGGTCATAACCTATGTTTTTGAGACAAAAAATGAAAAAATAATGAAAATTAATGGGCGATTTTTGAGAATAGCGCCGGCCAGTTTTTCCGTTACGTTGGGTAAAGGGTTAATAAATAAGCATCTCTCTATTAGTATTGTTGCCAAGAAGCACAGTGGCTCATTGGTGTGAGCACAGGACCTTAAACCGAAAAGGTCGACGGCTCGATCCTGACACACGTCATCTGCGTTGTGTCCGTGGACAAGATACTTAATCCCGATTACCCATCGTGGTGTGACGGGGGGGGGCACTATGTTCTAAGGTGTACTACACGTCGATGGTGCACATGCTTTCGACCGCTGCTAACCCTGTCTGCGTCGAGTTACCAAGTTGAAGAGACTGACAGTTGATCGCCGCTGCTCTGGCTTTCTACACCCGTAAAGCGGTCCGCCACGATACAGCCCTGGCTGATCAAAGTGTCGTTAAACCCCAGTAGTAAACAAACAAGTAGTATTGTTAATGTCATGAAAAATTTGGTCAAATCAAGTCTCGATTGAGATATATTTTCTGCGTTGATTCAAAGAAAACTAATGTTTATGGTATTCTGTGGATTCAGTCGAATGGAATATTTCAGTTGGTCAGAAAAGCGAACGATATGTTCGCTTTTCCGATCAACTGAAAAATCCAGCCGATTTGAATCTTCAAAATTGGATATGAACTATGTAAGGGCTGAACTGGCTCCAGGCAATAACAGCACCATATTCGTTTTTGAATTTGCCTGTTGACTTGAGAGTTTGGGCTACCGTGTAGATCGCATGGATGGGGGCTTGGTCGGTCGGGAAGGTGAAGTGTTAAAGATAAAGGCTTCGTAAATTATCTATAATGGAACCTCTAAGTGTTTACTTTCTCAATGTGTTTCTGATGATGAAAGCCCCAGGTCGACATTTTTTTCTATCTTTATTCTTTCCACGTTGGTTAATTACTGTGCAGTTAAAGAGTTTTTCGTGATCTTTTGTTTTTATAATTCACTTTCACACATTTTTGTAAATTACACCGAGAACACAATGAAAAATTAGACGCAGGTTTTTTATCTAACTGTGAGGGCAATGGGTACAATACAGTGAAGCATTCAAACATTAACCCTTTGGAACATATAGTATGTCCCCTACCAGTTCAGAGCCATCAAGTGGTTGAGTTTACAATTCGTTACGTGGGGGAAGGCGAATCAATATTTTCAACGTACAGCCTCATTCAAGAAATATTTTCAACTCTGAATCTCCCGCACGCCTCTTTACAGCATGGCTTTAAACATCAGCTGAACGTCACAACTGTTCGAATATTCAGAGAACATCATGCCACTTATTCCACTATAAGATAACTTTACCCGAAGGTGATCTCTAATATTTGTCGTTCAGGACCTCTTCTGATATCATCATGTACTGCCCCCACCCTCACTAAATTCTAGGATAAAGATAAGGGAGTCTGCGGTGGCCCTGTGTACTAAAGCGTACTGCATATCGATCGTGCACCTGCCTCCAACCGCTACTAACCTTCTTTATACAGAGTTAGTGAGTTAAAGAGTCTAAAAATTTCTCGCCGCTGATCGGTGGTTCTCCGCTATCCCCGGCGTCCTCCATTCATAAAACTGTCCGACACGATCTGACCCTGGCTGTTGAAAGTATCGTTAAACACCAGTAACTCAACCAAACAGCACAAGGGCTTCTGTTCTGTTCAAGCTAGAAATGGGGACTCAAAGGAGGCAAAACGCCGTGGCACTCCTGTCCCCTTCTCTATCGACGGGTGCAGAAGTCTTTTAAAGAGATGCAAACAGACGTTTCAACGGAGTTTGTAAATGGTGAGCGGGAATTTCGTTGGGGTATATTCACTAGATTTCTTGACGAGGGCCTTCCGGCCATTCAGGACACCTGCCATTGTTATGTAAGAAAGTTAAATGCGCCGTATAACGGTCGAAACCTTGTGGCCTCCATGTTTCTTTTTTCTACTTTTTTTTCAATTTGACACATAGTCATCTGTTTTTAAATAATTGCCACTAATTCTTCGAAGAATGTGTTACCTTTTTATTAGCATATCAATAGCTGCAAAGGCGCCGAAAATTAAGTCGTTCGGTGTTTAACCAGTAAGCTATTTCCGAGGTCGCCTACGATCGCATTGCTTCTATCTTCAAAAGTTCTGCGAACCTTAAAACTTCAAAACCGGACAAGTCAGTAGTAAAGGATGACATTTGGGAAAGCTAATTTAACATAGAATTTCCTATAGACATTTGTTCGCCAGAGAAAATTCATGATCGTGTGTACTTGGGCGAACTGATTTAACAATGAAAATTCCCATAGACAGTTTTTCGCCAGAGTGCCATCGACCGATGGCACTCTAGCGAAAAAAAATGTCTATGGGAATACTTCACTAAAGTCTTGTTTTTTTAATTTTCTGTTGTGAAAGCAGTTTTTCTGAATTTTGGGGGGAAGTGTGATGTTTTCCCTTCACCCCAGAATATATTACTTTAGGCTACAGAAATATCCATGCTCCTCCCAATAACACAACAGACTTCTATATGTTGATCTACAAAAAGTTTATTTATTCCTGCAAAGTGAAAAATAACCTACCAACCTGTACAGGATTTATTGAACAATTAAGAAACTACATAAATCTAGAACTCTGTTACTCATGTCAAATATACATACTCGAATAAACGAACAAAGGAAATAAACTTAATGTGGGATACAATCAGTTCACTGCTACTTGGTTAACTCCTTTTGCATTTTTCAGATACTGTTTTGTCACTATAATCCTTTACCTAACACAGCATGTACGTAAATTGATAAGCATGTACCACCTCGATCCCCCAAAAAACACAAACTTTTTTTTTTTTGTTTCTCTGTCATGTATAAAACCTCTTCGTAAAATTAGTTCATGGACACTATGCTTTTGATTGTAATTGAAAACCTAAGATCTGAATAAAAAAAAAAAAAAATTTAAAAATACCTGACGAGCATGTTCACTTGTGAACACAACACTGGCATGGTAGCTCAAGAAATTATTTCGTTCATTTCCTTCATAATTTCTGCACGTCAGTACATACATGCATCTCGGAGTCTTAACCCTTTAACACTGCCGTCCAGGAAGGTATCATTTCAGTCAATACTGTCAACGACGAAATGTGCGAAATCATTCTGGCTTATTGGGAAGTTCAGGAGTAATTTAATCCAATAGCTCTCTCGAGCTGTTAGATTAAATTATTACCGAGCCTCGCTTCAGATTGTTTTGCTCTTTATATCGTCTCCTCGTCCACTACCAAATTTGTCTTCACGGAACAATTTATGAACACCGGGTTGAAAGGGTTAATTAATCTTCGATCTGCAAGAATATTGCGACGTCAGTGGTTGAAATATAAAAATGCCCCCTTACCCAGAACCGCGCAAAGTTGGGCACTGTGGAAAAAAACTTTAGGGATTTTTAACCAAGAAAGAGGGAGCACGGTGACTTAGTGTTAGACTGTTGGACTTCTATGCTGGAGGTCCCGAGTTAGATCCCGCCCGGGACGATCCGCGTTGTGTGCTTGGGTAAGGCACTTTATCCCGGTTGCATACGCGGGGGGCACGATGACACGGCGTACTATAAGGCGTACTAAGGCGTACTGCACGTTGATGGTGCACATGTCGTCAACCGCTGCAACCCTGCTTGAGCGGAGCTTGAACAGAGTTAGAATGTTGAGGAGCTGACAGTTGCTCGTCGATGTTCGGTGGTTCTCTCCGGCCTTCTTCACCCTTAAAACTGTCACGGCCACGATTAGCCATTGTGCATAAGTAAACACCAATAAATAATAATTATAAGAACCAAGAAAGACTCTAGAGTCGCGAGGTGAGCTCCTCGATCGGTGTGTTTCGCTAGCCTTTTTTGAAACAGTCTGCCCCTGGTTTGGTCGGCTCAACAATAACATTGATGGTTAATCCATATCTCATACTGAGAGCTAGTCTCTTAGAAGTCTGGGTAAATAGTTATGATTGGCTTCCGCTGTGGGAATGTTTCCATAATCAAGACACTGAATAAAAACATGCACTAAAGTCTTTAGACATTTATATTCATACAAGCTTTACTGGTGTTGTATTTCATGCGCGCACGTGCCGATCTTTACCAGTGAATGGCAATAAACTTTCGATAATTACAACGGACGCCCCCGAAGAACACTAGTGAGTCTGCACCTGCAGTACAAACATCCATCTCTGTTGTGCATATTTAGTTTGTAAAATTTCAACAAAACTTGATCGGTAACATTTCCGAAAATTACATTTCCTTACTTCGACTGTTTGCTTTGTCGCTCATATGCACAAATCAAGCAACAGCTGGATGTTATTCTACACAATGTCTACTGTGCTCTTCCCTTTCAGATATGTGCGGGGGCACGGTGGAGTTCCGGTAACCGGTTCTCGTCAGATCACCGAAGTTAAGCAACGTCGAGCCCGGTTAGTCCTTGGATGGATGACCGTCTGAGCGATCGATTCGGACTCCCGCTTTTTCCATGGGCAAGGCACTTAACCCCGATTGTCCACATGGGGGCACGATGATGCCGTGTACTTAGGCGTACTGCACGTCGATGGTGCGCATGTCTCCAACCAATCTAACCCTGCCTGTGCTGCAGTGCGGAGTTACGATGTTGGGGAGCTCGTTGTCGCGCGGTGGTTCTCTCCGGGTACTCCGGCTTCCTCCACCCGTAAAACTGTCACCGACTCGATATGACCTCGGTTGTTAAAGAGTCGTTAAACCTTAATAAATAAATAAATAAATAAATATCAGATGTGTTGATTATAAGAGCCCGGTTACCCAGACTGGCCCAATTCCATATAATCACCCGAAAGATAACTTTTCACGATGAGCACTTTTCGAGAATACATTCCCCTCTAAGTTCAGGGAAGATAGAAAATCATTTCGAAACGGAATACAGACATTTTAACACACAAATGCCGAACTGGGCCGTTGGAGTAATTCTGGTCTTTGCCATTCTATGATAGGTCAACGATTCATCAGACTTTCGCCGTTCGAATGATATAGCAAACTCGGTTTTTTTAACCCTTTACCCAACGCAGACGATATCAAATATTTTTACTTTAAATATCATTTTTTAAAATTCTTCGAAAAATTTCAACAAAACCATATCATGTGAGTCCTCATTGGAACGAGCTCGACGAGCTCGTTCCAATGAGGGGGTCACATGATGTGTTTTTGTTGAATTTTTTTGAAAAATAATATATTTTTCAGCTGCTGAATTTGCATATTACGCGGGCGGATGTGGCCGATTCGTTGGGTAAAGGGTTAAACAGTAAAACAAACAACTGTGAAGGTTTTTTCTCAAAACACATACATGTACTCAAAACATTTTGAGAATGATTTTGATGAGCTCGTCCCAACCAACCAATTATATGAAGTCGTGATTAAGAAATTAATAGAAATAAAAATCAACAAAATGTTCACAGTGGTTTTTGTGAAGAACACAGAATCCAGACTGTACCATTTGTTTTTTTAGGGGTTAAAATTTACGAGCAACTTCTGAAATTCATTCACATGTTGTGAGTGCTCTTACACGTGATCCACCAGACCACTCACGATGCCCTGAATGGAAGTGAGAACAGCACATTGATATTTGAACATTTGTAAGTGTCACTGACGAGACTAATAACAACGGGTAAAGAAAGATCCCTTCGTAGTATTCGAGAAGAGCGACTCCACGAAGTTGACGCTACGAAGGGAATCCCACATACCTGCATCATTGGGCCAAGGAGAGACGTTAACTCTTTACCCAACGTAACGGCCAAAACCCGCCAGCTCTATTCTCAAAAATCGCCAATTAATTTTCATTATTTTTTCATTTTTTGTCTTAAAAACATAGGTTATGACCCCTCGTTGGAACGAGCTCGTCGAGCTCGTTCCAACGAGGGGTCATAACCTATGTTTTTGCGACAGAAAATGAAAAACATTAGTTATTCAAGAATTTTTTTTGCAAGTGTCGGCTGCTTTCCATGTTAGGTAAAGGGTTAAATAAATTGCATAACTTGTTCGCCAATCCTTGTAAAATTTATACGCTTAAATGAATGGGTAGAGGGCTGCTGTACCCCGCCCGATTATATAAAAATGTCCTCGCCTTGACGGTTAACAATTCAAACCTGAAAAACATATAAAAATGGAAGTAAAGACGTGTTATACTGTTCAAGGCTCTTATTGATTCCAAGACGCTGCCCTTTCAGAAAATTCGTAGAATATATTTCAGCATTTTAGACAATTTCAAGTATGAGAAAAATTGCATTGAGAGCTGCAAAAGTTTTGACATCATAAATATCAAACTGGATTCCCTTTCTAATCATTTGTCTGCGAATTTCGTATTTCAACACACCGAGTCAATTTATCGCTACCGATGACTGATGGGGAAGTCAATTGGTACATTGAACAAATAAATCTGGGCAACAGGGATATCATTCCAATCATCAGAACACATAGATTGATTATCTACTGATGACAGGAGGGTGATATATCCTTGCTGTAAGTTCTTTTTCATGTAGAAGTGTTGGCATTGACTGTGGGTGGGGCATGGGAACCGGAACCTGGGAAGAGGCATTGCAAAGGGCATGTATACCCCCACCCCCAAGGCCAAAGTAATTTATTGGGAGGGTGTAATTCTGATTTGCCCCGTCTGTGGTGGCTCAAGTCCCGACTGATAATATCCAAATTCCATCACCAAGGCATGCTTTCGTCGAAGGCATGCCTTGATGATGGAGTTGGGATATTAGTCCGTCGGGATAAAGTTTAAAAACTCAAGACGTCTTGGAACGTTATATCTTGATAAATAACATGCACATTTATGAGATAAGATCATTTATTTGCATTTCACACCCAGTCGGGCAGCGTGCATGAACATTACAGACGAATTGAAAAGAAAAGAAAATAATAAAAGAAAGAAAAAACACACAAGAACAGCACAGACGACGATTAAGAGACTCAATACATTCATTGACGATCATTGAGCGATTTTTTGTACAGATTCAGGCTATACTCCCCGCCCCTTGAAGCTCTTATTGCATTGCAGATCACATTACAAATTTCAGGATTTTCATTTCTCATTATGAAAAGAAATTTTTCATTGTTATTATGACTAATCATAACATGAAGCTACATGACTGCTCTTGTGTGCGTATAATTATGAGTTTGGTGAGCCATTTAGGTAGAACGTCTTGAATCACCGGTATTAGCCACGGCAATCGGCATCGCCCATGTAAAATCCCTGACAGTCTGCCACCGCTTTTACCAGAACACTGCCGGCTGCTATGTATACTTCTGAGGGCTGTGATGATTCACATTTACCCAGAGAAGCTGGACTTCCAATGAGGATATCTAGAGACAAATGATTTTTCAACCTTGATGTTCGCTTCCCATAGTTCCTTACGTAATTCTGCGTATTTGGAACATGTTATTACAAATTGCTTCTCATCCTCTATTTCGTGGGTTTTGCAATGTTGGTTCAGATATAATGGGTGGTTGACAATGTCGTCCTTTTTCGATAGCCAATGAATGGTTACTTAATCTGAGGCGGGAGAAGATTGATCTGTTTCAGTATGATTTGGAGAGTGTTAGATAACTTTCATTTTCAAAATTCTGTTTAAATAATCTGTTGGTTCGCAGCTTATTCAGCCCTTTAGTTTTGTCGTCGTTGTGAATTTCTTGAAAAAATGAATCTACGTGATTACTTATGTGTCGTGACGCAACTTATTTAGTCAACACGTGCCGTATTGTTACACCAAATTGGTCATGTTGGACCCGGAATAGCCAGAATCTGGCACTACAGACCTCCATTTGTATTATCTGCAAATGTAAATTACTTTATTCTAATTACTTTAGACCACTTTGGCAAGCCCCCGGGTTGAAGTAGACAAATATTTAAAATAGTCCGAATCATGTCCAGAGTGCTGCATTCACACCAGAAAGAGACACTTGCGAGTATTTGCAATTGACTAATATTATCTGTGGCGTCACTGGCGTGAGACGAGAGGTCGTCAGGCGTATCGAAGCCGTGGTACGTTTGTTTACTGGTTATTGGCGCGCCCCGTTTCCACTTCTCCCCTCAACAAACACTTTTTAACACCTATCGAATTTTGTTATTTCCAATTTTTTTTTAAATTTCAAAAACTTTCAACAAAGCCTATCACGGAACCCCCATTGGAACGGGCCTGTTCCAATAAAAGGTCCTATGATATGCTTTTGTTGAAATGTTATGAAAATTTTCATTGTGGATGCGGTCAGTTCGCTAGGTAAACGGTAAAGATGCAGAATTCTATTTGGATACCTCCCCCTCCTTAACTGTAAATCATCCAACTGAGGCTCTTGGTAGCGGGGGGGGGGGGGGGGGGGGGGTGTTACTTTTCAATCAAGATTTGGAGGCCTTACTACTTCAAAGTTTAAAGACTCCATATTTTGGCCAAATTCTAGACAAGTTTACGAAAATTTCACTAGCGCACCGACTAAAATTTCCAACTTTTTCCTACTTGTAATTCGAATTTCCAACTATTGTAAACTGACGAATGATGGAGAGTGCAAGTGAGACACCTCTGTGGCAACGTCCCTGGCTAACAGTGTAAGTGCCACTCAGTCCAAACATTGACAGCAAGGCCATGAATTAACTTTCGGTCTGGTATGTCCTCCGTAAGAACGTATAACACCAAAAGTTAACCTTTGGCTTTACTCTCCAATTATGGGGCATGTCCATACAACAAGACTTTTCTGACAGGTGTCTCTTGCACCTTCAAAATGTGGTTTTCACCTCTGGTTTGGGGATCTCATTGGGGGGGGGGGGGGGGGTCACAGGTGACGTCATCGGTCACATGACCAGTGACGTCATGTTGGTTGCCACGATAGCCAGTGTAAGCGGCCATGTGAAGTCATAACAATGGTGATGCATGGTATTAGTGCGCATACTCAGCGCGTATTGTTTGGCACGTGCTGCCGTCGCCAATTTTGTTTACTGGAGGCGGCCATCTTGATTTCTATAATGGTGAATGCTTACTGGGGGGTGGGGGGGAGGGTCGGGTGACCTAGTGATGTGCCCTAAGGACAAGTTCGGTTGAATGAGAGTATGTCTACTTTCCTTAAACAACTCGACATGCAGCTATCAAAACTTACAATAGCGGACTTTTCTTAGTTCGTCATATTTGATAGCACGTAGTCTCTAGAAGGTCTGTTCATTATCATTAAAACACTCGCGGCGCTGAGATTACATCTGGCCAATAACTTGCATTTTATTGTAACGCATACGAGGTACAAGCAAGCTTTCAGTCAATAAACCTGTGTGTTCAATACGGTTGGCTGAAACATTAATTGTGCTTTTCACAGAATTTGCTACTTTTCTTTCGGGTGGAAACTCCAAGTTCTCCGTTAGAGTTTCAGCGGTAACTAGCCGGATTCCACGCTCTGCGGGCTTAGAAACATAGGCAATTATTTTTCGTATGCGTAGAGATGCAGTTCTATTTTCGCCCAAGCTTCGAGTTTGTGCAGTGAAACACACCTTCATCCTAGAGAATCATCTCTTCTTGATCACCTGAAAATTAGAATGCATAAGCATACCGACATTCCTTCTTTTATTGGAAAAGTATACTACATACGAAAGTCTTCGAGATATCCTCTGCACGTCTTGATGATTTCAGCCTCGCTGCGCAAACCGTCCCTCAGGAGTTGTTGCTATTACAAATACAACGCACCTCGCATTATATATATATATATATTTAACTCTCACCTTCTGTAATCGATGTGTACGGTACCCTTTTTGCAGCTTGTGCAACAACGGTTTAATGTATATTCTTCTCTCAGTCTAAACGTCTCAATTTGCTCAAGCCACCCACCCCACTCTCAGCACACATACACACTTACGTTATTACAATGGCCGCCTTTGACCAGAGGCTTGTTATAAATTAATATACTGACAATTTGCTCGTCGAGCTCGTTCCAAAGAGGGGTCATAACCTATGTCTTTGAGACAAAAAATGGAAAAAAATAGTTATGTTTTTGAGACAAAAAATGGAAAAATAATAAAAATTGGCGATTTTTGTAAATAGCGCTGGCCGTTTTGGTCGTTACGTTGGGTAAAGGGTAAAAGTCAGTATTAATTGTGTGTATGGGCAGATTATACTTGTTATACCGGATATCAAAAAAACAACATAAGCATTATAGGTGTAACATATCCCCATCGGCCAGCTGGATTAAATTCGTTATCAATGACCTTAATTAACTGCATACTCTATCGACATCAAGTGTACAAAATTGTATGCGTAACTTTATCCCGCTGGGACAGCTGGATTAAGGGGTCGTCCAACCTAACTTTGGTAAATTTTTTGACATTTTTTCCAATGCCTCAGAAACAGATAAGAGAAGTAAGGAAAGGCAAATTATATATCAAAATAATGAGTAAAGTGCATAGAAAAGGTACATATAATTTTTTTCAGGAAAAAAAGTGAATTTTATGATTTTGAAGAAGATGAATTTGCAAATGACATAAGTAACGAACCGGTAAAAGCACAAAATAATCGGTAATTCGAAAGCCTTGTCCCCAATATAATGATAACATACTACAGACTCGGAGAAAGCATTTTTTGACACACACTCTGGTGGGTTTTGACGTTTGAATGTAATAACACCAACACAAATTTTTGATGTTCCGGATGTGGCCATGTTTCAATGATGTTTATTCCGGTCATGTGATTACGATGTGGTTCTTGCAGAAATACTCAATTTGGGCAATCGTTAGAATGCAAGGACGTGATCACGCCCTTTATTTGTTCGAGACAATGTATGGGCGGATTTGCAGACAGGTGACAGCAAATACTTCAGCTGTTAATGTCATAACTGCAAAATATGGTTCGAAATTCCCTCTCGTGTTTACAGGCCGTCTGAACTTTTTTGTTGACAAAAAATCTGAATAGAAAGACTACATGAATCACTTGTAAAAAAAATAACCGAGTGTATAAAATCGGGACGATACACATAAGATAAGGCAATATTCATAACAAGGTAAGCAGAATGCTTCAGAAATCACTTTTTCACGAAGTATATTCCAAGTGACCTGGAACTATATTGAGCGTGTTGATTTCCCCTGATGCTGTGAAGTTATTTACTTCCTAGCAATTAATTGACGATTTTTGAGAATGGCCGTTACGTTGGGTAAAGGGTTAAACACGTTTGTAGTATTTGTGGACAGGGGTTCAACCAAACAACCCAGTTCAAGCTCCACGGCGCATCTCACACAGGACTTGCACCAGATAAACTGTTATTATGCCAGCTAATGAAATTCGCCAATCACAGCCCCCGAATAGTGGGACGGTACTGAGCCGTATTGGGTCACCTGCAGCCCGAGGTGACCTAATACGAAACTCGTATTAGGTCAGTACCGCCATTTTAATACTACTGTATTCGATCTACCGATAACGAATAAGTCGGCCTGGCCCTAACTTCACATAGTCATAGGGTCTAAGCTTATTGAGGCTAACACACAACAGTTTGGTTACGGTGTTCGCCTCGTTATTTTAAAAGCTTTAGAAAAAATATATAACCCATAAATGCGTTGTTAGAAAGTTGAAAAATATATATAGCGTGAATAAATAAACTGAGAAAAAAATTGTATTATCCCGGGAATAGATTAATTTCATTTTTTTCTCGTTGAGCTCATTCTGTAGTCTCTGTTGTGGTAAATGGATAACGTCGCTTCGAAAATGGATAAAATATAAATAGCGACTACACTATAATGAAATTGTAAGAAATGAATCACAGCTATGAAGGAAAAGATGCGAGATACATTTATTTTGTTCGAATTCTATAAAATCGGACGTTTCGGACATTTTCTGCACACTCAAGACAAAGTGACAGTACGAAGAAAAGCGTCTATCGCTGTTTGTGTTGTCAAGGAAATTATACACAAACAGGGAGACAACTGTGCACGTTTGTTACAACTTACATTGCGTTTTGCACCAGTTTTGAAAATGTGCCGGCGTTCAGATTTGATTGTTATTTTGTTTTCGCTGGCATAATAAATACGTTACAGGACGTTCAGGTGGCGGATACGGTATCATATGAGGCTCGGCAAAAACAATATTGGACTCGGCGTACCGCCTCGTCCAATATTGTTTTCACCTCGCCTCATATGATAGTTTTGATACCGTATCCGCCACCTGAACATCCTGTAACTTATAGTATCATGGCCCCATAGAATTGTTGATGTGCAAGTCTATTAAGGCTGCTAATACCATGTAATTTTAGAATAATTGACAGCAGGTCCGATCTATCTTGAGACATCGTAGGGTTATCATCCTAGTTTGACTAATCATAACATGAAGCTACATGACTGCTCTTGTGTGCGTATAATTATGAGTTTGGTGAGCCATTTAGGTAGAACGTCTTGAATCACCGGTATTAGCCACGGCAATCGGCATCGCCCATGTAAAATCCCTGACAGTCTGCCACCGCTTTTACCAGAACACTGCCGGCTGCTATGTATACTTCTGAGGGCTGTGATGATTCACATTTACCCAGAGAAGCTGGACTTCCAATGAGGATATCTAGAGACGCGTCTTGTAAACCGTGGTCTGTATCCAACTGCTCCAGTGGAAATGAGGCCGTGATTTGAGTTGAATACTCTCGATCAGTCGACTCCTCATGGGCGCAGCTCATAGAAGGACGTGTCCCAACTCCCACCCCAACCACCAAAACTCGGGAGGGGGATCATGTCTTGAATTTACCCCATAAAAGCAACTCATGCAATATCCAGGAGTCCTGCCAACAATGGTTATAGAAAAACAATCACACTAGATGTCGGAGATCCCGGTTTGAATGCGTCCAGTGATTTAATATTTCTCCCCGTGACACCTGAACATTGTCTCTCAATGTGCGACAAGACACGGGGCCTGAGCTCCTTGTCTTGTAGCACATTAGGAGACCATGTTCGAGTGTTATTCCAGTGTTCTCTGAATACTGGATAGCTGTACGTCTTTTGCACCTAAGATCGCCGTAGGTGCCGAGTTGCGGCAGACAGCAGGTTTCAACATGCTTAACGTTTCAAGTTTCGTCCCCACCCACACCCCATACTGCGGAGAAATCTGCGCCTATGCGACTCCTCTCCGATCAGACAAACAATTTTGGTGGGTGTGGCCTGCTTTAACATCCATACAACCCCAGTATTTATGCACCTGGGTATTAATCCGAACAGTGTGTTCTAAATTTCAAATAGCTGGACACATTAGAAGAAGGATACACATGGACACACGCTTCCACACACACGGCTCTTACATTAAAGCGTGTGTGAAGAACTCACACACCATATATTAGCTGTAGGTGTGTGTATGTGTGTATCAGTCCAGACGAAAGTGAGAGCTAAATCACAAAAAAGTTTGTATACTACGATATGTAAAAATCCTCTGATCTTCTGATATTTCTAGATGATATTGTTGTTGTTGTTGTTGTTGTTGTTGTTGTTGTTGTTGTTGTTGTTGTTCTTGTTGTTATCGACAAAAAGTAGGAGTTTGGGTTTAGAAGAGTGAAAGAGCAGCATGTATGTCATTAACTCTTAGAAGCCGGGAGTCGAGTTTTCTTGCCTGTGATGTAATACTGCAGGTAATCTGGCTGTGACGGTTCGGCTATCTTTGGGCTGGGGAGAATTAAACACTGAGCAGGTGCTTCTAGTCAAATGTCGTCTGTCTGAATACGCAGACGACACTTGACTAGAAGCGCCTGCATTACTGTAAGTTTTTCGCGGTATGTCATGTTCAATAAATTCATTCTGATTCCCTGGTTTCTAAGAGTTAAGCCAGTAATGCCTTGTGTTTGTGGAGGGGGGGTGGGGGGGGTGGGGGGGTGAGGGTACATGTATAGGTGGTTGAGCTGGATAGTTTAACTTTCCGTCCAAAAGCCCAATTCTTACATGGCAATGTTGCTATTTTCTAGGTTGCCCGTTCTCGTTTGTTGACTCAATGGGGGCTCGCGCGCTTACTCATCAGATGTCGAAGCAGAGTGACCTGTTGTCATATGGCTCAGATCTCATTGAACCTCGGGAAGATTGTTAGCAATTGTCAACTTCGACTGGCTAATTGTGTGTCATTCGAGTAGAATATGAGTAGGTCTTAACCCTTTATCTAATGTAAAGGCCAAATCTTATCACTACGAGTACAGATTTCACTTTTCACTTTTTGTCTTCCAAACCATAGCTTATGAACCTTCTTGGGAACGAATTCATTGAGAGGTCATAGGCCACGATTTAGAAGAAGAAAAAGTGGAAAATTAAGTTAGCCTATGTTGGGGGAAACTATGTCGTATTTATGAAAGTTCTGTCATGTATGGGACTAAAAGGATAATAAGCGAGTTTTTGGAAAAGTAATAAACAACTCCATTATCCGTTGTAGTCATGAAGTAAATAAATAAACTATTTTTTATGAACCTCGGGAAAACGTCTTTGGTTTCGTATTGGCTTTGACCCTGAGTCAAAAATAATCAGGGAGCAATCATTTGTCGACCGCTATCACAAATTGCTTCTGTTGTGGCCCTCGGTGTCCATTGGTGGTAATTTTATAAAGGGTTTGTTGCAATTATCCGTACACAACATTATTACTAGTTTCCCAATTAGCCTGACACTCGAATATCATTTCGCCGTACACCGCAACGTTTTTATTCCTCTCGAATACTCCCATGGTTCGATATATTTTATACATCTGTTAGTAATTATTGGAATCTTCGCCATATTTGGCCATAAATAGTTCATAACCATTGGAATATACCAAAGAAATGGGACAAAAATGTGAATACTGTTGGTGCTTCGAGACTTTTCACGGTGATCGGGAGCTAATTATCGACCACGTTTGCACGGTTGGTTTTGGTTAGCTATAATCTGTTTATTGTCACAGGAAGATTATTCACTTAGATATTAGAATTTAAATACGTCCCTCCCTCCACCTCGTCTATCGCAATATCCGGTGTCGGTTCCCCACAGTGATACTGCAAACAGGTTTTTGATCGTCTGACGAATTT
Source organism: Pictodentalium vernedei (assembly GCA_031216915.1). Classification (NCBI taxonomy): domain Eukaryota; kingdom Metazoa; phylum Mollusca; class Scaphopoda; order Dentaliida; family Dentaliidae; genus Pictodentalium; species Pictodentalium vernedei. The sequence continues at coordinate 316,058,780 of CM062297.1, forward strand.
ACGACTACTAATAACCATTCGTAATTCCTGTCGGCCGTCGTTCATTATGTGAAAGGTTTCCAATACGGTTAATCATTTTCCAAACACGAATGGCAGATGACACGTTCATAAAAATCCTTGAACAACTAGAAAAGTTTCATTTTTTGTCTTAAAAACAAAGCTTATGAGTCCTCATTGGAACGAGCTCAATGAGCTCGTTCCTACGAGGGTTCATAAGCTATGTTATTGACACAAAAATTGAAAAATAACAAGACTGGTGAATAACGCTGGGCGACTTCCAGGGTTACGTTGGGTAAGGGGTTAACGCCAACCGTCACGCAAATTATCTAGAGTACTAATAACTTAATTTCGGACTCCCGCGTTGTGTCCTTGGGCAAGGCATTTAACCCCGATTGTCCACATGGGCGCACGCTGACGCCGTGTGCTGAGGCGTACTGCACGTCGATGATGGGCATGTCTTCAACCAATCTAACCCTACGTGTGCTGCAGTGCGGAGTTACGATGTTGGGGAGCTGGCAGCTGCTCGTCGTTGCTCGGTGGTTCTCTCCGTGTACTCTGGCTTCCTCCACCCGTAAAACTGTCATCGACACGATATGACCTTGGATGTTAATGTGTTGTTAAACCTTAATAAATAAATAAATAAATAAATAAATAAATAAATAAATAAATAAATAAATAAATAAATAAAAATTAAAAGAGAATAAAAAATATAAAAGAAGGCGATAGGTAATCAAGCAACGAGTGGATCAAGAGGTTCATTAGTCAAAACGTAACTTGTGCATTCTGTACTTTTTCGCCGAATTTGGGAGGTATAGTACAGACGCCGTGAACTGGTCGTAATTGACGTGTGGGTAGTGATGTCCACGCATGCGTTTGCAGGTAATAAAAATCATCATCGACAAAATTTTAATTAATGAAGCACCGGGTTGTACCCGGTCCTTCATTAATTAAATTTTTTATGATTATTCCCATTATTAGTGTTTGGAATATAATATTACTATGTCCGTGGAAATAGTGCACACCCTTGGAAAGTGACTAGTCCACGACGGGCTGTACTGTACTGCCTGAAGGAAGCTCCACCTTGCGAGTGTTTCGATAATTACTCAATTTCCACGTGCTGTACATTGCTGGTGAAAATTATGCTGTGCTTTATTGAGAACACTGCACTGAAACATAATGATAGCAGATGTTTCAACGCACGCTCCATCATCAAATATTCACATATGTGCAGACCAAAGCTTTCATCGGTTAGTGCGTGAGCTGTTTAATTATTCGAGCACGAGTTTTTGACTAACATAGAGTGTAATAATTCCATTTGACACACGTGCTGGGAAATGACTTCTGCTTGCTCAGTTGCAGGTCTCTGAAAGGGATTGTCGTAACATCTCGTCACAGAAACATCCTAACACTTCGAATGAAAAACATAAACTGCAGAGGATGGCAGAAAGCCAGAACGACAGCTCTATTAACCCTTTATCTAACATGAAAAGAAGACTACACTTGCAAAAAAAAATCTTGAATAGCTTATTGGTTTTAATTTTTTTGTCTCAAAAACATAGGTTACGACCCCTCGTGCTCGTTCCAATAAGGGGTCATAACCTATGTTTTTGAGACAAAAAATTATTAATTGGCGATTTTTGAGAATAGCGTTGGCCGGTTTTGACCATTACGTTGGGTAAAGGGTTAAGCCTTTACCTAAAGTAACTTTCACAACCGGCCAGCGCTTTTCATAAAAGTTGCCAATCAAATTTGGACATTTTTTTTCACATTTTGCCTGCAAACATATCTCATGACCCCTCATTGGAATGGACTCGTTTAGCTCTTTCCAATGGGGTGTGGTAAACTATGTTTTGGAGGCAAAAACCTAAAAAAAAATCAGTTATTCAAGGTGTTGTCCTCTGTTCGTGTAAGGAAAAGGGATTAATTTAGTCTCCGAGACACGGGGTTGACTGTGCGTAAAAACCAGACGGGGAGGAACAAAATAAAACTCGAATGATGGAGGTTAAATTATGTTTGATACCACGTGTGAATGCCTCGGATGTGAGTTTGTTGGAATCTTGAAAACACTGTATAAAGACGTGAAAAATAAACTCAGTTTGAGTAACGTTTCCTCAAGCAGAGCGTGTATCCTTTCATCGATTCATGTTGCACTTTAGAACAAAGGCTTTGGAACTCAACTCATTCGGAGGGATGAGGAGGAACCTGGTTGGGCACATGGAGATCTCGGGGTATTATTTTACATCTGATGGGGTACTAACGTTCGAAGCTGAAGATGGGCAAGATAAGTGTTTGCAATTGTTAGAAGGTATGAGAACAAATGGGAGTTCGAATTGGAGAAAATCGAATGTAAGGTTATACCCGTGGGCTGTTAAATGACAAATACTCGAAGATGGAGATTGGGGAACTTCTCTATTCCGGAAGGTGAAAGGAAACTGCCGAGTGTAGGAGAGACTACGAGTATGTGGGGGTATGGATATAAACAAAACGGAAAGGATATAAACAAAAACGGCAAGAGGCATCTACAGAAACCACACGAATAAATTAAGTATGAAGAGGGAGCGAATTTTTAACCAGTTGAAACTTTCAGAGAGAAAAAGATTCAATAAGGTGTCTGGGCGCACCATGTATATCATATGGTGGGGACGTGATACCTCTAAACCAAACAGTTGTAAAGAATTTCGAAACGCCGCAGAACGATATGGGTAGATAGAGTTAATAATAAGTTATGCAACAGCAGTGGCGGCAGTCTGGAGTAACTATGGGTGTTTGAGGGTCAAGGACAGCATAGGCCTAATGGAACTGTGTTACTTTCAAAATCCAGTAGTATAAAGAACTGTTGCCATCCTGTCCACCCAAGAGCTAGGCTGCGACCTGCTCATTTTGACTGGCTTGTCTTATGGCGTTCCATACGTCACCCTCACAGTTGTGGGCGGATCTGCCTGATCTGCGGGAGGTGGACGTCTTTGGGCCAGGCGTAGCCATTACGAACGGTGACTTCTATTGGCTTCCATCGTCAGGTGTGATATTTATCTCCTCACCCGCGATCTCTTTCAGGATGATCGCCAGCTTGAGGATCTTGTAGAGTCACATCACGTCCAACAATGGCACCCGTTCTGTGAACTTTTTCTTCCCACTCCTGTATTTTCTGGCGTCGGGTCGGGATGGAATCTTGCCCTCTGGCGCTAGGTATGGTTCTGTGAGAATGTGGCCCCTAGACCATATCAATAATGGAGTAGGCATCTTTGTAGTACTGGCTGTCGATCCCAATCAGAGCGTCTGGCTTGGTGACACGAGTAAATTCGACAACACCCTCCTTTTCTCCTTTTGCCTTTACAGAGTCCAGCTTGTCTTTAACTACACCCTGTCTGCTTCACCATACACGTAGATGTGGATAGACATGACTTCGTGACTGCTTATTTAAGTTTTGCTCCACGGCCCTGTTGTGCCAGGCCTATGGCGAAGACGAGACGCACAATACCAGGCATAATGACATCATGATCACCACAGAAGCTGCTGATTGTGGTCTATCGTCGAGGTTGAGATCGTTGCCACAACCGTTTGTCGGAAAGCCTTTCCACCCAAGTGGTCTTGCAGCCTGCGGTATGGGTCAAGCTTGCTCCATATTGACTCGAAGACATTATTGAATGTATATTGAGCCAGCCACCTCACTTGTCTAATATAGGTTGGCTGACGATGACTTTGATGTTCGCGACCACGACAACGTCGATCTAGACGTCGTTGACGATATCTCTCTCGGAATCGAACCGACAGATCCACTCATGCTGGAGACGGAGCCGACATTCAGTTCTTCGCAGCAAGAGGTTTTGACAACAGCTGTTGATGCCTACAACAATGGCTTTGCACAAACAGAAGTAAAATGCCTGCCTTAAATCGCGATTAATCTATGTTTATGCTATTTAACCCTTTACCTAACCTGAAAAGCAGACGACACTTGCAAAAATAATTCTTGAATAACTAATTTTTTTCATTTTTTGTCTCAAAAACATAGGTTATGATCCCTCGTTGGAACGGACTCGACGAGCGCGTTCCAACGAGGGGTCATAACCTATGTTTTTGAGACAAAAAATGAAAAAAATAATGAAAATTAATCGGCGATTTTTGAGAATAGCACTGGCCGGTTTTGGTCGTTACGTTAGGTAAAGGGTTAAATGGCTGCTGTGGCGGAAGACCTACACCGGGTTCGAAATTATGATCGTCCACAAAAACAAATCCCTCAAATTATTTACTCTTTCCAGCCTCAGTAGTGGTGGTACTGTCATCCGAGTGAGTTGGGGTTCATAGTTTGCATCGGCTATAGCGGCGGAAACTGGGAGACAAAGCTGGTACAGCTCTCAAAACAATTGGCACTACATCTGGTGATATGGCTGCCGCCGTCGACTGCGTAGAACTTCGGGGCCAAATCGCAAAAGTGGCATCAAATTCTATTAACAATACAGACGAGACGTTAACTAAAGAGCAGGAAACAACACTTAAAACTATCCATGACCATCCTCTTAATACCATGGATTGAAGCACTGCATCAGTGAGCCTCGAGGGCAGCAGCGGGTGCAAGCATATCTTGAAACTTGCCCAACCAGACCTGCCCCGTCCGATATGACGTCTCTAAGCCCCTGTTCAGCACTTCCGCTTACTCTTCTCTATACCCGGCGGACCATTCTGTATGCCCATCGAAAGCGCACACTCTGTCCCAGCCCTTGTTCAGCCAAGCTACGCATCCTCTCAAGCAGATAGAGAACCCGGGGGGCCAATCCCATCGTTGACCCAGGTTCTCCTCTTCCTATTTAGATATGTTATCCTTTTTTGTATACGTGCGGTATCATGAAAGGCACAAACACGTGCGGCTGGCTTGTTTAGGGCTCTACGGAACTATGCGGAGAGCTTTTTGGGACAACATTGGGAAATCCACCTGGCACTTCTACGCAAGGGCAACGGAAATATCCCTTGTTCTATGGGTAGAGGAGTGAAGAATCGTGTGGCTTCTTACCAGAAATGTGAGTATCCCGCAGCAATTAAGAACAAATACCGCGAATTGAGGTGCGAATTTATGGATGAATTTAGGCGATAGAGGCCTCAAGAAAATCCATTTAGACAGATGTGCCATAACGGACCGGGTGGGTCTGGCGTGGCGTGTTTCCGGGTATGCTAACACCCTTGTTGCTCCCCGTTTCCTACTTCAGCGCCCAAATCTCATAAGCCTACTTTTTGTACAAAATACACTAATGAAGGAATGTCACAAACACATTGTCCCGCCAAAATGCGGGAAACAAAGTGTTAAAGCTAAATCGCACGCACGGACGCACGCACGGACGCACGGACGCACGCACGCACGCACGCACGCACGCACGCACGCACGCACGCACGCACGCACGACTATTGGTATTAATAAAATTGTTAATAATCCACGCACGCACGCACGCCTCTTGATAGTACTAAAGCTGTTAATCATTAGGCTCCTTACCAGTCAGGAGCGCCACTTCGTTGATGAGAGCAGAGACGTCGGGCAACCGGTTCAGTGAATCTCCCACCCTCGTGTTGGGAGCTTATGTTCCGCTCCACAGTTTCCAGGTATATTCCAAAAATGACATGCCATACATTCTCTTCAAATGCAAATATTCTGTAACTTAGTTATCTAACCCATAACATGTATTACATTTCCCAAATCCACAAAAACATATAACACTATCTGACTAAGTAGAAATAAACAATCTGAATGTGGGTGGAATAATTTATTGTCAAAGGCAAGACTTCAACCTGAAAAACTGCATGAAAAAATGCCGAAACCAGTCATTTTCAGCAACCCAAAAGCCTCAAAAGCAGAATTTCCTCACCAACGCCACCTACCTACCCCTGGGGCAGAGCATCCCGTTTCTAAAATGCAAAAAAAAAAATATATGTTTCCGTTTCATTTTAGTTATCTGTCTGGTAACAAACCCGTGTAAAAATTACATTTTAAAAAATAGCCAATTTTTCGAAGCCACCGTTTCCCATAATTCATCTGGTAATTTACCCCTATGTATCAGACTCCAACTTTGGGACCAAAATTTCAAATTCTCTTGTCCAACAAAAAGCCTAATGAAATCATATATCTGATACTAAACATATATCTCTATTTTACATGGCCTTAGTTTCAACATATGCCCCATGTTTAGAATTTCACCCCTGTGCAATAGTGCGAAACTGTAGAGCGGAACCTTAAAGAGAAAACAAGAGTGATCTCCCCTTGGATTTCACTCAGGCAAAAGAATCTGGAGTCTATCCTGAGTTGAATGAACAAAAACTACAAGTTTCTATTTTCAACCAGTAAAAAGACAACGCGTGGCCTTTCTGACTGCTGAATAGCTTTTGGGGTCAGTTTTTGCCTGATTTTCACAACTACACCACACCACCTCAACCTCCACATTTCTCTGAGCCACTTCAGAAAGCATTTTTGTTATTACAACCAGTCATATTGACTACCCAGGTCCTGCCAATAGCACTGTTAACTACAATCAAAATGTAAACCAATAAGTAGTATTAACCATTGCTTTGGGGGTGGAGGTGTTGCTCTCTAGATATGAAAGCGTAAACAGCTTAACGGACGGATGGCATACAGACATGATATCAATGACCAAAATGAAAAAGTAGACACCATGACTGCAAATCTCTGGTCTACAATAACAAGCAGGCTGTTCATAACTGCAAAAAAATCTCATGAATACAAGGCTCCGTGTTTAGGAAAGGCAGTGCTCTACCTCAAAGTTTTCGAAATCTTGACGAAAATTCAAAACAGGTGCGAAATTTGGCTACACCAATAAATTTCTCCAAATTTCCACTTATTTCCTTCTAGTTGTGCTGAGATATCACTTGACGAATATTAACTACCACTAACAATTGCACACAAACCAGAAATAATGAAAAGATTTTTTTTAAAAATGGTGTATTTATAACTCAAACACAAATAAGGAACGTCCTGGTTCAAGAATTGACACTGACGGCAGAATGCTCTTTAAGGTTCCTATTCACTTCACAATTTCCATGTTTTTCCAAAAATGACATGCCATATACTCTCTTCAAATGCAAATATTCTGTAACTTAGTTACCTAACCCATAACATATATTACATTTCCCAAATCCACAAAGAAACATATAACACTATCTGACTAAGTAGAAATAAACATTCTGAATGTGGGTGGAATAATATATTGTCAAAGGCAAGACTTCAACCTGAAAAACTGCATGAAAAAATGCAGAAACCAGTCATTTTCAGCCACCCAGCAGCCTCAAAAGCAGAATTTTCCCCCACAACGCCACCTACCTACCCCTGGGGCAGAGCATCCCCTGTTTCTAAAATGCCAAAAAAATTTATATGTTTCCGTTTCATTTTTTAGTTACCTGTCTGGTAACAAACCCGTGTAAAAATTACATTTTAAAAAATAGCCAATTTTTCGAAGCCACTGTTTCCCATAATTCATCTAGTAATTTACCCCTATGTATCAGACTCCAACTTTGGGACCAAAACTTCAAATTCTCTTGTCCAACAAAAAGCCTAATGTAATCATATATTTGATACCAAAAATATATCTCTATTTTACATGGCCTTAGTTTCAACATATGCCTTATGTTTAGAATTTCACCCTGTGCAATAGTGCGAAACTGTAGAACGGAACCTTACTGGTGGGAAAACAACCACCCCACAAGTGTGCGGTTAAACTTTTCTACAATGCCTTGTCCTCCTTTCTCACCTCCACTGACTGAGACATTGTGCTTGGTCAGCAGGTCGGACACTGAGCCCATAATACGCAAGTATGCGCAGACCAACAGCAGCTTCTCTCGGTGGTGTGACCAGAACGAGTCTGAACGACTGGTCGCCAGAGAAAATGGGCCAGCAGTTTGTAATTATCTGGGATGAGTTCTGTACTGGCCCAAGGTCAATCCCAGAAACTAGCTAGATTAGAGAAGGGTACAGGCTGTATTTGCGGCGACTAAGGCCAGCCCCTCTCATCGCAGGAGAGATACCACTCGCTTGACTAAAAGACCGAGTGAATACATACGAAAAGGCTGAGGTTGATCACATGGCGAGAGACGAAGCTCCCAAAACCCTTAAGAAATCTATTCGCCTGAAACCTGACAGACAGACTTCATTGCCAGGAGATAGGTAAGATTCTTCCAAGTTGCCTCGGGTGGGACCGGTTTGTGGAGCAGTGGCAGGCGGGTATCGCAGGAGAGATGCCGCCCGCTTGACTAAAAAACCGAGTGAATTCCTGCGAAAAGGCTGAGTTTGACCACATGGCGAGAGACGAACTCCGAAAACCCTTAAGAAATCTGTTCGCCTCAAACCAGACAGACTTCATTATCAGGTTTGTGGAGCAGTGGCAGGCGGGTGTCTCGATTCTCACCAGCAGCAAGAATGTTCGAGATAAAGCCGAGGAGCTACTCTTCTAGAGACACAAAGAAGCCCTCTTGGCTGCCACCGCTCCACTCCTGTACAATCCCCAACACGGCCGGCAACAAAATATTCTGGTCACGATTCCTGTCCCATGGTCGAAAACGTGTCGAAGAAAGTACACGGATGCAAGCAAGCAAGAACGAATCGAAATCTGAAGCTCCATCCCATATGAAAATGTACCGACAGAAAACAATTATCGGGGATTTTACACCCCCCCCCCCCCCCCTTCAGCAACGACCCTGCAGTCGACATGTGAAAAAATAGCTTATTGTTGATATTTAAACATCCACCAATTGGGATGTTGAATAACAACACTACTCTCGTCTTGACGACTGGTGAACGATAGATGGGGATGTCTTCTTGAAGGAGGCATTTTGGGGCAGATTAGTGTATTCTAATATTGACCAAAAAAATTGTGTATGATCATTGAAGAAGTATAAGTGTTCCCGAATTTGTAAATGCTTGAACAAGTTGTACAAAATTTATCTTCTATTCAGTTGAACACTGAAACGCAGTCACATTATGTCCACCTATGACAGGGAGAAGTTAACCAACCACATCCTCTTCGACAGAGCTTGGAGAGGTATGTCGAACAAGATGTGATTTCTACTTGACGCGACAGCTGAAGTACTTCGTACCATTATAAAAATGTAGAGTCTTCTTAAAGTTCACATCCCTGTTATTCCATTCCGCGTGAGAATGACTGTTAAAAGTCCATAAGTAAAAATGACTTTAAACACCAATCTTTACCCGTTTTGATATTGTGGGAATCAAGGGCAATAACTCTTGAATGTGATTAGATAGAGTCAACAGGAGTGTGGAGACACAGTTTTAGCGGAATTTCCAGGGGCGGGATGGGGGCAGAAACAAATTGACGACCCGAGTACTTCGTAGCAATATTTAAAAACGCGTTTGCCAGGTCCAGTGATGTCCAGTTATTGAGTAAATATTGGTTGTAGACCAGTAAAAACAAAATAATATTGTTTGGATTTTCTCTGTTCTTGGTGCAGCTTGTGAAATAATAACATATTGATCAAAGACAACTAGATATTGTTTCATTTATTTCTTCTATTTTTATTTGTTCTTTATACTAATTCATTCATACTGTTTTTATTTTTTCTGTGGCATGACAATAGCCATGTTAGCACTGTATCATAGAGGTGAATAACAGTTTTGAATCTTTCATACCATCACATCCTCTGTTAGGGCCAGATGCACCTCAGCTTGTTTATTAGTGATATATCAACATTGAACAGTGATCATTGTTTTAGATTGGGTTTTGTTTTAGTAGGGTCCAGCTGTGATGTTTTGATGTTATTTATTTTAGAAGTTTTCATAGTTCTATTTTTAATCAATGCTGATCAATACACAATCGTTACATCATAATGTCTCAAATCAGTCTCATCTCCAATGGGGATGACTACTATGACTTCAAGACTGAGAAAAAAGTGTTCAATAATAGTACATTTAAGTATTATGTAGGTCCATATATACCAGGAGAATATGCTATTATGGTTATTAAGGCAAGGGAAGCTTTTTTAAGCTTAAAAGAACCCTTAAGAAAGAATTTGCAAAATATAGCCAAAACACGTTTTTTTCCACACCTTGACCGCCCACCCACCCCTGCCTCAGGTCCGGAACTTTTTGCCCCCCCCCCCCCCCCCACAAAAAAAAATTCTAAAAAAAACGTGTTTTTAGTATTGATAGTATATTATATATACATATGTTACTTAACATATTAAATTCTGCTAATACGATAAACACCTGTGTGATGAACACGTGAAACTGAATCAGTGGGGACGGGAAGAAAAACGGGGGAAACGGAGACCGAGACGTGAAAAGACGGTCAACGCAAACAGAATCGAAACAAAGGTATTTAGGGTTTATTGCAAAAGGTATCACTGTACTAAATATTTGGTTGAAAGTTATCTGCCTTGAAATGTTGCCTTGATATGACGCAATCGAAAATAAGGCCCCCAGAAAAAAAAAGTTATTGCTTAAGAAAATTTTTGAAGCATTTTATTAGGTTTTTACTGTTTAACGGCGGTACTTCACTTCTTGTTGAACCTTTTCTCTTATTTGCTGCATGACCATACCCCCCTCCCCTTTCAGAGAAAGTTGTGTGAAGTTCTGTACTTTATTTGTAGGTATTTGAATATCTAATTTTAAGTGATGCGATCATATTTTTTCACATAATTGTTATAATGGTCGCCTATGGAAAAATATTTAGTACTGTGATACGATCAGGCTGCACGTATTGCGAGTCTGCGGCTAAGTTGAATACTGCTGATTTACACGCAGATGACATAACATGTGTTCACAGGTATTTTCCCTTATTGTACATGTTGGGGCCAAATTTCAGATCCTGTCGACAACTTTAAAGATCCCGCTTGTCTTTTTATATACGATATCGGTCGAAACTAGAAAGTATTTTATCATGGTCTGAATAATCGTTTATTTATTTTTTTTTATAAAAAAAAAACAGAATAAAACAAGTCGCTTTAAGAAATTTGTTCTTTTATCCTGTTGCTTAATTGCTTAACGATTTTTGGTCATGTTGGATGTTAATAAGCAAAAGTTTCTTTTCTGAAGTTCAACAATATCGAATTGGTAATTATTCCAAACACTAATGACAGACAACACCCACAAAATATTTTCTTAAATAACAAAGTATTTTCATTTTTTACCTCATAAACACAGCTTGTGTCCGCATGTTGAAAGGAGGTCAACGAGCTTAACGAGCTCAACGAGCTCGTTGCAATGTTGAGTCATAAGCTATTGTGTAGAGGCAACATTGATAAAATAATAATATTTTAATGGTAACTTCTGTGAATAGCCCTGGTCGATTATAACCGTTACATTTGGTAAAGGGTTAAAAATCTGCACTCTCTCTCTCTCTCTCTCTCTCTCTCTCTCTCTCTCTCTCTCTCTCTCTCTCTCTCTCTCTCTCTCTCTCTCTCTCTCTCTCTCTCTCTCTCTCTTGTGTTTAGATCATTTCCATTTTACGGTACATTGACACCACCCCCCACCCCCCCCCCCACCCATCACCCCCGCTATTTATAAATATATAAATCCTAACCTCTGGTGTTCAGGTGAACATTTCTCTAACAGCCTCTAATGTGGAAAAAAATTGACATTTGGGGAAATAACAATTTTCTTTGTGCAAAAATCCCCTTATTCGTTAAATATGCTATGTATGGAAGCGCTCAGTGTAAGAGTATATTACTTTTGAGTTCATGCACACGTAAACATTTCGTGTATTATTATTATTATTTCAAAGAATTATTTTCGTTTAACGAAAATAATTATTTGAAATAATAATAATAATACACTAACGTTTCCTATCTGTTTCGTTTATTATTTGTTTTAAAGAAGTATACTGAGTACACTTTTGAGATCCTAGTTCGGTCCTGCAGAAGGTCTGTGTCTACAGATGTCATTTTAAATACAGATTCACTTATTGTTATCATTATGCAAAGTCCAGTGCGGCGGGGGCGCGGTGGCTCAGTTGGTAGAGGTGCAGGCTGCAAGCCGAGAGGTCCTCGGTTCGAATCCCACCTGCGGCAATCGCGTTGTGTCCTTGGGCACGGCACTTCACCCCCATTGCCCACGTGGGGGCACGGTGATGCTGTGTACTAAGGCGTACTGCACGTCGATGGTGCACCTGTCTTCCACCAATGCTATCCCTGCTTGTGTGGAGTTAGTATGTTGGGGAGCTGACAGTTGCTCGCCGTTGCTCGGTGGTTCTCTCCGAGTGCTCCGGCTTCCTCCACCCGTAAAACTGTCACGGCCATGGTTAGCCATTGTGCAGAAATATGTGACCTTAAACACCAATAAATAAATAAATAGTCCAGTGCGGCTATTGGTATTTGGGGACTTGCTGCTTTTGAGTAAAGTTTGATAACGAATCCATTTTGTACCATTTTCAAAATTAAATGGAGGTGGAGAGGGGCGTATCTGCTGAAACTTGTTTCTGAGCATACCTCCGAAGCCGTTAACCCTTTGAACCCTAGCGGCCGTTTTTTCGAGCAGGAACATGATACGTCATAACGTCATTATATAGGATGGCTATTCTGTAAAAGTGTGGGGTAGACCAATCAATATTTTCAACGTGCAGCCCCGAGGCTGCACGTTGAAAATATTGATTGGTCTACCCCAAATAATGAATATTGACTCTTCTAATTGCTGCCATTGAACTGGCATGGAATATACCACTAGTGTTCAAAGGGTTAAATATACTGACTGAATTTCCCTTTTTAATCCTGTTTTGGAAGGCTTCAAGATGGTGGTTAAGTATGGCACGCACAATTTGTTTAAGACTAAATTTTGTCTTTTTCATATAAATATGATTTTTTTTTCCGGTTGTGCATTCTGTGTAAAAATAAGATTTAAATGAGCAAGAATGCATATCAAGGGAGACCACTCGTGAATACATTGCACATTTCGTGTTTGTCAAAAAAAAGGTTTGAAAACGAAAGGAAAATATTACTAACAGAACGAAAAACGTCGTCGGTCTGTAGGACCCAAAACTGGTCTGAGGCGCCAAGTGGGACCTATTTTATGAGCACGGAATAAAATTTCTGAGCCTTGGTCATTTGGTGTTGTCATCATACACCCCTACCTCCTAATCCTTCAATCAGTCACATTACTATCCGCATCGGGATGAGTTTTAGAAGCAGCTGATGGGGGGCAGCAAAAATTTTAGGGGGGGGGGGGGGGGTCAAGGCCCCCCCAGGCTCCCCTGTGGTTACGCCACTGCTAAAGATTCATCATTGGCTTGATCCTGCAATATCCGCGGTTACGCCACTGCTAAAGATTCATCATTGGCTTGATCCTGCAATCTCCGCGGTTACGCCACTGCTAAAGATTCATCATTGGCTTGATCCTGCAATATCCGCCTAAAAGTGTTCCAGAGGTGCTCGACAGGATTGATACCCGACTTATTGCTCGCTGTAGTAGAGTATCAACGGTAAAACAACGTGAATGTTCACCAACTTACTGCCCGTGAAGGATCCTGCTGACATTTGTCGTTCATGAACATATCCGCTGGTCTGTTTGCCAAAGAGTGCTTATCAGAGGGTGAAATGACAACACTCTTCATAATATCCCCATGGTAAATCGTTGCAACGCGAGTGCCATGAAAATAAACAAGGTCCAACTTGCAATCGTTAGGCACAGACTTCTAAGATCACAGATCCTCACCGAATTGATGGGTTATCCAGGACTTTGTTGGCTTATTGTGGCAATATTGCCCGTAAATTATGACGTTCGTTGCATGCAGACACGTATTCAGTCATCTATCATGATATAGGAGCTTGAGACTATGTCCAAGAAGACCATAAACCGCATTCATACTTAAGTTTCTCTCATACAGTTCGTCGCCGTGGATTGGTCACTTTCCACGTGTGAGTAATATTTCCACGGACGCAATAATATTAGATTCCAAACACTAATTATTCCTTTATAGGAATAATCATCAAAAGTTTAATTCATGTAGCATCGGGTACAACCCGGTACTTCAATAATTAAAATTTTGCTGATAATGATTTTTATTACACGGTAAACGCGTGCGTGGACATCATTGCCCACGCGTAGATTACGATCAATCCACGGCGAATGTACTGTATAAGTAAAAATGCGCGTGCATTTTTATTACACGAGACGAGTAAGTATGGGGAGGGGTAAAAGTCTTCTATAGGACATAGTTTCAAGATCCTGTGGTCATGAGACGAAGAAAATAAATGGCCAGTGGATGTTCGGTTTACGCACTGTACCTGATGCGAATGTTGCGCTCGATGTGATAAAGTAACAATTAACGATTTTTTCTCTGTTCGTAAATTGACATGGTGAAATTCCTTCAGCTTGAGCACAAAGGTCGAACAATGGCACCCAGTAAAGTTAGCCCCATGTTCAAGGTGAAACAAAAGATCACTGAATATGATTTTGACGCAACGATCTGTTGAGTCAAAATTATAATCAGCAATTTTATTTTTCATTTTGAACAATAGTCTCAGTGCAGTAATATTTGTGGGGTTTTGTTACAGCAAGGTTCAAAGTGCAAGTATCACAGGGTGTCAAACTGCAAACTGGGAAGAATAATTGTTCACTATGCGCACCCCCGCCCACGGTATAATCTCATAGTTGCGGATGAGGTGGTAGCAGATGATACCCAGAGAAGCGTTTTTGTACACGTGGGAGGTGAAGATCTGAAGTGTTACAGAAATTTGGAAAATTAGAATTTTACAAACAAATTAATTTTGAAGGGGTTATAAGCTGTGGCTAGACTATCGGTAGCCTCATTTACACGGGCCACTTTACCACAGCGGCCTCAGCATTTCCCCAAATACAGAGATTTATCCAGTAACAAGAGTTTTGTCGCCCAAAATATTCATAGTAATAGTAATAGTATATTCAAGCAAAATAACACCTACAGAGAGGCAGGTTGCATAAAGAGTTAACAGAGAAATGATATGATTATTAGAAACAAATAATAAACGAAACAATAAAGTAAATAAAGCTAATGTATCATACATATAAGTATATAATCTCAAAACCCTAGGTCAGTTTAATGACCTGCTATTTTGCAATTATTGTTTCTCTTTTCCTGAAGAACAGCAGGATTATGTTGCAGATGGTGTGACATAATGAGGGCGTATTATTTTTCATAATAAATTCAAACCGATCTTGTTTTCTTGCATTTGAGAAGTCTGCATTATTCCTGTTAATTACTGCAAACAACTGTCTCCTGATGTTTGTATAGGCCGGGCAGTCTATGACAAAATGCATCTCGGATTCCACATCGCCGGCGTCTTTACAGACATCAGAAGCATTGCAAACCCTATCTTCTAAAGGTATTGGCGGCTGTGCATGTCTCCCCTTTTCAATTGCCAAATTATGATTACTAATCCGTAATCTTGTAAACATACTTTGCGCTTCTCTTGTTTTTGAGTGAACTAAATAGGGCTCGAATTTAATGTCGTTTTTGAAGGCGCGATACGTGCGCAATTTATTTTTACCGTTCTTTTTGTTGTCATTGTTAAGGCATTCATTAAAATAGAGTGTGTAATCATTTGTTAAATTTTCAAGTAATTTACTGGATTTATTATCGTGCATTGCAGATGATGGTATATTGTAACCTTCCATTATTTGACGGAATCCGCTATATTCCGTCGTTAATTTATGCTCTTCCAGTAAATCACGGAGCAATGTACCTGGAGTTGCACAGTGAAGCCTGGCCATGAATTTGAACTTTTTGACAATGCATTCAAGGGATAGTGGGAATCTACCAAGTTCAGCTCGAACGGCATGGTTGGAAGAATTTTTATTAACACCGAGTATCATTTTACAGAACTTAGTATGTACAGTCTCAGCAGGCAGTCTATCCCACTTTGCAAGTTGATACTCTGTATCCCATAGTTCACTACCATACAGCAATATGGGTTTTATTAACTGATCAAATAATTTGGACATCACAGCAGTGGACGGGAGATGTTTACTCTTAAAAGAATTGAAAAGACTGTAAAGTGCTTTCATCCCTTTTAGTTTCATAGCATTTTGTGCCTCCCCAAATTTCCCATTAGCGGAAAACGTTATACCCAAATAAGAATAGCTTGGTACAATCTCCAACGTTTTGTCAGCCAATGTAAAAACTGGGGAGCCTTGTACCTTTTTGGGGGAAAACACTAAGCACTTAGTTTTCTCGGTGTTTACCCTCAGATGGTTATTCTTCGCGTATATTTCTAAATTTTCTAAACATGTTTGTAACCCGTTAGGTGTACTTGAAAACATAATTAAGTCATCTGCAAACAAAAGATGGCTTATGGACTTATTATTCACAACTATAGGGTCGCATTCTCTAGAAAAGATTTTACGAATGTCATCTATAAATATTTTAAATAGGGTCGGGGAGATCGCACAGCCTTGCCTAACCCCGATTGTGGATAATAAAGGCGGACCTAGGCCCTTGGCAGTTTTAGTAAGATAGTAGCTTGAGGAGTACAAGGACTGTAAAATTCCAAGTATCTTACCAGTTACACCGCATTTACGTAATTTGTTAAACAGCAATGGTCGGTGGACTGTGTCAAAGGCTTTCCTGAAATCAACAAAAGCTGCATGACTGTTTGATCAAACCATATGTCTTTGAAATTCAAATAACTATTAAGATACATTTTTGTTATTGACATTCTCTAATATTTTACGGACACAATACATAAAAAGGCGCTGGGAAATAAGACAAGCTTGCCCACTGAAAATCATTTTTACTTCACGTCATGTGAACATGTTAGTGTAAGCTGGTAGCATTGGACTATCTGATGGTAGCAGGGTCTAATATTTGAGAAATAAGCTGGTAGAACCATTGAGAAAAACCTGAATGTTCATTTTTCTGGAAAATTCTCACTCATTTTTCGAAACTTATGGAGACTATTGTTTTGTAAGGCCTCATACATAATTGCGTGTGTATCGATGCGTGTGTATCGATGCGTGGAATTACGCGACTTTGGAGCTATTCAGATTTCTTTATTGTCACATCAGGTTATGGCCCGGCAGCCAAACCCACTTTTTTCACTCGTGCGGGTTTTGGCATCAAAAATGTTTTTCTCGGTCGTTTCCGATAGTTTAGACATCCCACATCAATATTCCGTCGGTTGGCCTCCTGTCAGCCCTGAGAATTTTAAATATTGCACGAATAATGGCCGCAAAAATGAATGAACTATCGGAAAAAGCTAGCCTATGAAGATGTGGGTTGACTGTTTGATCAAACCAGTTTATATTATTATGCTGTACGTGAGAACTGAGCGAGAAGGCGATTGGCCGCTACATCTAGTAGCAGTGAATGTAATGATGCCATATTTTTTGCCTCTCGACATGTTAACTGTGCTAGATATGGCCTTTACCATTTATGAGAGATGCAAGCTCTGCCCCATGACATTCTCGAACCTTTCCTGAAAGGGAATCATGTAATGAGACATATAGATGGAATTTGGAATGAAATTTGGAGCGACATGTACATCCAAACCGTTATGGACATCGTAATTCTGGAATAATAGGTATCATTTTGAAACCAGAAACTCTCAAAGTCTGGGCTCTCAGTCGGCCGTTTAGTGAGTGACGTTTCTCGATTGAGGGATTCCGGTGTGAATTCGAGTTTAAATCAGTTTCTCAAAGAAGAAGCCAAGAGTGGAATCGCCGCTGACAAACTTGATCGATATGGCCCCAGGAGAAAACTGGACGTAGTTATCAATCCCTTGAATCCGAAGCAACACCCGCGCAAAGTCGTGAATATCACCACTGGAAGGATTGGGCCAGCGTCCGTAAATGTTTACAATGCCATAGCTCTAGGTCAAGAGTAGATGATCGGGTTCGAGAGGCGGTTACCAGCCGGATTTTTATGACATAATTTCCACACCAGTGGTAACTATATCCGCCACGAAGAAGGTCATAAAAATAGGTGGCACTTACGTTTATGATTACAACTTGATTTATTAAAGGGTAATGGGTCTTCAGTAGATTATGAGAGAAGTTGACAGGAAGGAAGTGATCTCTTATGAGCTGGCGCCAATTTCACCTGCACTGTTCAATGAAGCTGGTGATTTGCGTATACCAAAAATTGGAATCAGACTTAAAAACACGAAAAGCGTGTACAATATAAACAAGGAAATCCACACCCACAGGCGTAGATGTTTGCACAGTACTTGATGGATGTGCCCTTCTCTGGATTCCTAACTGGCTGGCACCGAATAAAGTTCACAGTCCTATTGTGCTGGATTTCGTTGAAAAGTTTCAAGAATCTGCGAAACAGAAGTTGTTGTTAGGCGACGTTCATCTTATTTTCGACAGGTACGACGAGTTCAGCACGAAAAGTTATGCAATGGCTCTCAGGAGTGCTGAAAGCTGCTGCCAAGAATTCAGGTTGAGAGCAACACCAGTAGTGCCGTCTCAGAAACTTATGCTGACCGTCACTGAGAATAAAATGCAGCTCATCAGTATAATTTGTCAGTATTTCAAGTCAATTAAGAGTTTTGGTGGTGAAAGAACTAAGGGGCACAAATTTGTCGTTACTGTCCAAGACAACGTTCCAACTGAAATTAACAAAGGTGGCCTCATAGAAAGGCGTGACATGAAAACTAGTCACGAAGAAGCTGATGATATTCTAGTTCAACGGGCTATGAAACTTTCAATGGATTACAAAAAGCAGGTTGTCGTTCTTGCAGACTACACAGATGTGTATACCCTACTCTTGCACCACTATCTGGAACAGAATATAACATCTCCCATGTTTATGGAGTCACCCATTAGGGGTAGGTCTGTGATAGATATTAGTGCCACTATTGAGAAGCATTGTGACATTATCCCAAGTATCCTTGCCGCGCATGCTATCTCTGGGTGTGATACCGTCGCCCCGTGTTTTGGAATAGGTAAAGGTCGTGTCCTTAAAGTTTTGAAAGAGGATTGTATATCGCTAGGGTCAGTAGGAAAAATTGATGCTCCTTGGGACGAAGCCTTGCGTGAAGCTACACTGTTCATGGCAGCCTGTTATGGGTGTCCTACATCCAAATCAATGTCTGATGCATGAGTCAGTAGTTGTACGGCCAGGGGCAACAAAATCCCTAAACTATGTACCCTCCCTCCAAGTACCGAGTCGTTTGCAGAGAACGTCAAAGGAGGCCACATGCAAGCGTACATTTGAAAACATGCACTGCATTCGGACCCACCCAAAATGAAACCAACAAATTATGGGCTTGTTACAGACGAGAAGGCGAAGTCACTTCTCCCATTGACTCTGCCTCACAATGTATCGCTAGCACCTCACAATATCTTACAACTGATTCGATGCTCATGTTCCAGCAAACAACCATGCACGACGTCAAGGTGCAGCTGTGTTGCCTCAAGGTTAGCTTGCACTGTTTTCTGTACTTGCCAAGCAACAATTGAGTGCTGTAACGAACAGACGAGCGGGTCCGCCGGGGAGTCTGCTGTGAATGAAGACTAATCATTGCCTAAATTTTTAGAAAATACCATATTGGATATTACATTTGGCCGCCTTTTTGTTTTATTACTTTTTTAAACTACCTAGTGGTCTACATAATTTTTCTTGTCTTACCATATACCAGGACTCTCTGTATCTAATAAAATAAAAATAAAATCAATGCTATCGTTGATAATTTACGAGCGATATATTAATACCAATTCCGAACTTCATACCTAAACGGATAGAGCTTGTACATTGTACGGAAATGCCTAAACATTACTGTCGTGTGATTGTCCATCACAAACACTGGTCACTACGACCATCATTGTACTAGTAATCTGGAACAAATTGGTGAAATTTGTGAAAAAAAATCGAGTTTTCTGGTTTTTGTCCCCATTTTGTTCGCCATACTGGATTTAGGCAGTCTGATTTTTGGATAAGAAAGGTGTGTGGGAGATGCTAGTTTGTTTCAGTTAGCACTCCACGTTGGTTAAAATCCTCCTGTTTGTAAAAATGACTGTTATTTTAAAAACCGAAATATAACAAATTCCTCAAGGCTGACAAAAGGCCGGCGGATTGATTCTTCAAATAGGTGTTGTGGACAATCATAATTCGCTGAGAAAAAACTTTAGACGCTAAAATATGGCTGCCGTACTATAAAGGCCTTCAACTCTTTCAACTCAGACGTCCTCCTTGGTATCGTTCAAAACAGCGAAATGCACGAACCTTCCTAGTATTTGTTGGAAGTTTCTATAATAATTCAATCCTACAAAAAGGAATTATGATAACATACCTAAAAAGAGACTATTGCCGGACTATTATTATATAATTACATTGTTAATGTAGTTATACGTTTTGGGTCCAAATACTCAATTCCCATTGGTCAGCTGGGTGAAAACGTCATGACCAAATGTAATTCATTTTCCAATGAATACATTTGGTCGAACTTTGACCCGCATTTACGGTAGAGCACAGTTGACAGAATGTAATTCGGGCGGTGTTTGGTCAGGTTTTTAACTTTTAGCGCCTCTCGCAGTGATCAACTCCGCTGCTGTTTCTTTGGTGACATTTCCCAACTGTGGCATAAAACCCGTTAATAAAATACTCGTATCCGTTTCTAAAGTTGTGAAAATTAAAATCAGAGTTGTGCGCTTTGTATTTTGTGTGAAGGTGGTTTTTCGCCTCGTTCGTTAGTACATGTTTTATTTCGTCTTTCTGCTTTGTTGTTTGGTAAACGGAAGTTTAAACAGTTACGGAATGTTATTATAAGAATTGAATGCATTTTTAATAATCTTTATTGGAGTATGAACGTGTGGGAATGGGTACAAATTATGTATGAATCCCGAAATGAACGTGTGGGAATGGGTACAAATTGTATGAATCCCTTCGGGATTCATACATAATTTGTACCCATTCCCACACGTTCATACTCCAATAAAGATTATAAAAATTGCATTCAGTTCTTAAATAAAGTGAATATCGGAACATAATAAAACAAATGACAGCACGTAAAACGTCACAATGATCTTGATTCAGACGAAACTGTGGATTTCTTCAACGAATTATTTTGCCGAAACACTGAGGTCTCTACTACATTGCTAACATTAAATACTCCCCAAACCCGTATTACTTACCAATTTAATGATAATCAGATAACGGCGAGGGAGGTTCTGGAAGCGTTGAATGAAATAAAGTGTAAGGAATTCCCTGGTAAAAATAATATTCGGATAGAGTTACTTAAAATAGCCTTACCAATGATGCTGGATGATGTAATTCGACTTTTTAACATAGTTCTAAAATCGGCACATTACCCCATAAGATGGAGGGAACCCATTTTAAAACCACTTCATAAAAAGGGCATCGACATAATCCAAATAATTACAGAGCTATTGCCATGAATAATTCGACTGGCCTATTCAGTATCGTAATTAACTAGAGAAACAGAATTTACTGCACCCAGTAAATTCAAGTCTGTGTGAAAAGGGTTAAAAAAGGAATAAACTATACAGAAAGAGAATTTATGGAGGCTTATTTTCAGGAGTAAAATATTTTTTAAAAAAATCAGAAATGGGTTTTCGTTAGCAGTATTTACAGATATTCACACTGGAAGCAGAACAATTATTTATAAGAAACCAGAAAAGGCATACATGTGACCAGCATTTAAAGGGTTCGATACTCAAATCAGAAATGGACATTTTTGGCTCTGCCCACTAATTTGAGTGATGAAATACGTTCATAAACTTTAGAAATTCATTAAGGTGTAATACAATTCATTTCCCAGTATTTCTAAATAATCCGCACTTGATGACTTTGGTGACCTCTTTCAGGCAGACCCCTACGTGACCACCGTGACCTTGACCCATATTTTGAATTTCCATCAAGTGTCGACTCATTTGGTGTTAGTTCCAGGTCCATTCATCATACCACGATTGAGATATGAGCATGACCCACTTCCAAAAATGTTGGCCACGCCCACTTTTTAACATAAAAAAGCATGTATGGACTTCAGGAATGCTTTGGGGGGTCCAAAAAAGTGATTTCTAGCAATTATGAAAAATGCACTTAATGGCCCCTAGGTGATCTCCTTGACCCTGACCCATATTTTGAATCTCCATCAAGTGTTGACTCATTTGGTGTTAGTCCCAGGTACATTCATCATACCATGCTTGAGTCATGAGCGTGACCCACTTTCAAATTTTTTGGCCACGCCCACTTTTTTAACATAAAAAACATGTATGAATCTCAGGAATGCTTTAGGGGCAAAAAATGTGATTTCCAGCAATTATGAAAAATGCACTCAATGACCCCTAGTTGAACTCCGTGACCTTGACCCATATTTTGAAACTCCATCGAGTGTCGACTCATTTGGTGTTGGTCCCAGGTCCGTAGGTCATACCACGCTTGAGATATGGGCGTGACCCACTTTCAAAAACTTTGGCCACGCCCAGTTTTTTATGTCAAAATGCATGTGTGTACGTCAGGAATACTTTAGGGGATCAAAAAATGTGATTTCCAGCAATTCTGAAAAATGCACTCAATGACCCCTAGTTGACCCCCGTGACCTTGACCCATATTTTGAATCTCCATCGAGTATCGACTCATTCGGTGTTGGTCCCAGGTCTGTAGGTCATACGACGCTTGAGATATGGGCGTGACCCACGTTCAAAAATTTTGGCCACGCCCACTTTTTCATGTCAAAATGCATGTGTGTACGTCAGGAATACTTTAGGGGGTCAAAAAATGTGATTTCCAGCAACTATGAAAATGCACTCAATGACCCCTAGGTGACCTCTGTGACCTTGACCCATATTTTGAACCTCCATCAAGTGTCGACTCATTTGGTGTTGGTCCCAGGTCTATACGTCATACCACGCCTGAGATATGGGCGTGACCCAGTTTCCAAATTTTGGCCACGCTCACTTTTTTGCGTCAAAATGCATGTGTGTACATCAGGTATACTTTAGGAGGTCAAAAAATGTGATTTCCAGCAATTCTGAAAAATGCACTCAATGACCCCCTAGGTGACCTCCGTGACCTTGACCCATATTTTGAATCTCCATCAAGTGTCGACTCATTTGGTGTTGGTCCCAGGTCCATACGTCATACCATGCCTGAGGTATGGGCGTGACCCACTTTCAAAAATATTTTGGCCACGCCCACTTTTTTTATGTCAAAATGCATGTGTGTATGTCAGGAATACGTTAGGGGGTCAAAAAATGTGATTTCCAGCAATTCTGAAAAAAATGCACTCAATGACCCCTAGGTGACCTCTGTGACCTTGACCCATATTTTGAATCTCCATCAAGTGTCGACTCATTGGGTGTTGGTCCCAGGTCCATACGTCATTCCACGTCTGAGATATGGGCGTGACCCACTTTCAAAAATTTTTGCCACGCCCACTTTTTTTACGTCAAAATGCATGCGTGTACGTCAGAAATAGTTTAGGGGGTCAAAAAATGTGATTTCCAGCAATTCTGAAAAATGCACTCGATGACCCCTAGTTGACCTCCGTGACCTTGACCTATATTTTGAATCTCCATCAAGTGTCGACTAATTTCGTGTTGGTCCCAGGTCCATACGTCATACCACGCCTGAGATATGGGCGTGACCCACTTTCAAAAATTTTGGCCACGCCCACTTTTTTACGTCAAAATGCATGTGTGTACATCAGGAATACTTTAGGGGGTCAAAAATGTGATTTCCAGCAATTCTGAAAAATGCACTCAATGACCCCTAGATGACCTCCGTGACCTTGACCCATATTTTGAACCTCCATCGAGTGTCGACTCATTTGGTGTTGGTCCCAGGTCTGTAGGGTCATACCACGCCTGAGATATGGGCGTGACCCACTTTCAAAACACCCCTACAGACACCCCTGGTACCCCAGGAATCTGAAAAACATAGGTGGCCGAGAACTTGTGGCTGTCTATCAGAATGCCAAAAATCAACGAGATAGGGCAATTCGTTTTCGAGTTATCTTGAAAGAAGAAGAAGAAGAAGAAGAAGAAGAAGAGAAGAAGAAGAAGAAGAAGAAGAAGAAGAAAAAAAAAAGAAGAAATAAAAAAAAGAAAGAAAAAGAATCCGTGCAAAAACAACAGTCTGTGTGTTTCACATAGACTAATAAACGACTCACTGAGGTTCCGGAAAGAAATTTATTTATTTGTGTTTAAGGTCACATACTTATGCATAATGGCTAATTGTGACCGTGACAGTTTTACGGGTGGAGGAAGCCGGAGTACCTGGAGAGAACCACCGAGCATCGACGAGCAACTGTCAGCTCCTCAACATTCTAATTCTGTTCAAGCTCAAGCAGGGTTACAGCGGGTGAAGACACGTGCATCATCGACGTGCAGTACGCCTTAGTACACGGCGTCATCGTGCCCCCATGTAGGCAACCGGGATAAAGTGCCTTGCCTAAGGACACAACGCTGGTCGTCCTGGTCGGGG
Source organism: Pictodentalium vernedei (assembly GCA_031216915.1). Lineage (NCBI taxonomy): Eukaryota > Metazoa > Mollusca > Scaphopoda > Dentaliida > Dentaliidae > Pictodentalium > Pictodentalium vernedei. Next base: position 316,083,142 of record CM062297.1, read on the forward strand.
ATCGAACTCGGGACCTCTAGCATAGAAGTCCAACAGTCTACCACTGAGCCACAGCGCTCCCCCGGAAAGAAATAATTTCATAAGTGAGAACTAGTTTCACTTCAGGAAACATCAAGTATAACGTATAGTGCTAGACATGTGCGGTATTGGAATTTTGAGTTTGGTGTCGGTTTCGGAAATTTTAGGGGTGGGGGGATATTGTCTCCGCGAAAGTCACCATTCTACGTTCCAGTCGGAGGCTCGATTGTTCGAAGTTTATTCCAAAATATATCGATGTTCATTTTTGTCATAAATTAGAAAATAAACCGCTAATTCTCTAAGAGGTATTTATTTGTACTTTTGCACCCAGAAACCGCTCTACTATACTGGTGGAGAATTCGGGCACAATGACTATCCAGATCACTCTGTGACGTTTTTGTGAAAAGGCGCAGCGATCCCGACAACAAATAAGGCTAATTGTATACCCTAGAACATCCGGAACCTGCTATCAAGTTTTGATTTATTCGGATATCACTTGGAATGGAGTTTCAAAGTACAACAAGGAGATGTGGACTTGACTTTGAGTTGGAAGAAACCAAAAGAAAAGAACAAATCTGTTTCACATCGCTTGAGGGATGAGATTCGTCTAAAGAATTCAAACAGAGAAAGGAAAGGGAGAAAGAACTGATGAGATCTATGTCTGTTCAGTCGGGGAAAGAATGTTCGTCAGCAGTAAATACAATTATGAAATCATCCATTGCAAACAAAGTGCAAGTTTGTGTGGACACCGTAGCAAGCGTTGCCGACTCTTCTACACAAAGTCTCAGAGCATGTTCCGAAAGTATCGGTCTGATGACGAACATCTCCGCAGAAAATGTCGGTGTTCAAACTTCCCCGATTGTCCAGACGTCGCCCATCTCAAAGACGAAGAACATCAAAACTACTACTCAGATGCCTAGCACCAATAAGAACAATCAGCAAATTTTTTTATCAAGTTCAAAAGTTGACTGTAAAGTTACCGAAAAGATAGTACGCCTCGCATTAACCCCAAAACAAAGGTTCCACAATACCTTATAAAGTGGCAAGACAGACCAGCGATGGAAAACACGTGGATAAATGAAGGTGATTTGGACAATATCGCTCTAAAGTTAGTGAATGAAATATATCTGCAAAAACAGGAGGACGTTTCTGTGGAAATATAAGGACCGCCGTTCACCCAGACCTGCGGCACCCCACAAAAATTCATCATTTAGTTTCATGCCATAGTCGTTTTGGTGACATTTCATATACAGTCGAGTATAACGACGGGGGCATTGGCACGGACATAAAGGAGGAACATCTTCCAAGTGGCGTCTGGGAACGATTGTGTAGACAAGAAAATGAGAGAATGGCTGAGAGACACCAAAACAAAAAGTGATTCCTGAGATGCGAGGACGCATCTCCTTGAAGGCGGGGAGTACTGTGGTTGCGTTAAAATGACAGGTGACATTTAGTTCCAACATTAGCCAATCTTTCGTTTCGTAAATATAATAAACTATTATTTCAGCATTTACGCACAAAAATGTTCGATTAATTACAATTATTCACTGCAAACTTAAAGGATGTCATTGAATGGACCCAATTAGTTATTTGTCCCAGCATGCATTATATTCTACTGAAACGTGCCATAAACTGTAAAAATTAAAGCTAATCTCTAAACTATCTGGCGGACTCGAAAACAACCAAACTCGCGACTCGGCTTTTCACAACTCCGTTTAATTCCCTATTTATTAATTGTATGATATTGTTTGCGAAGCTGTTTCATCTGTTCTTACATGCCACGTCAAATGTTCTATTGTCTCATTTTAGTATATATATTGCTGCTTTTACATTGTTAACTCACTTTGTGTTGGGAGTCTCCGCGAAAGTCACCATTCTACGTTCCAGTCGGAGGCTCGATTGTTCGTAGTCTATTCCAAAATACATCGATGTTCATTTTTGTCATAAATTAGAAAATAAACCGCTAATTCTCCAAGAGGTATTTATTTGAACTTTTAAACCCAGAAAAAGCTTTACTATAGTATACGTCGGCATCGGTTCGGTATTCGGTATCTGACTTGGCTTAGATTTGCTGATAGTACCAAAGAGGAATTCACATCAGGAAAAACAGCAGAAGTTGTGGTGGTATCATTCTACCACACTACCACAACGCTATAAATGACACTGCCAACGAGCTCAACAGTTGCATTCTTTTATGACCACAAATCATATCTACAGTACTTCTGTAACTTGTTCTAAACGCACCATAATGTTTAAAGACCTATTCAGGTTTTTGTGATCTCAGAGCATGTGTCCAGACCAGGGGTGGCGGAGCCGGGGGAGTACAGGAGGCACGTGCCCCCCCCCCCCCTCTTTTCACCAATTATAGGTACCCGGACGGCATTTTCCGACAAAACGTACACAACTCCTATGGTCACTACACATCACCTGTACACATATGACCACATTGATTTTCAAGATTCAAGATTTTACTCGATTCACACGTACCGTATTTCTTTTCTCGTTCACTTTTACCCTGTGATTTTGCAAAATATAAATTTATATTCAAAGGCAAAGCACTAGTTCAATTCAATTCAATCCAAAGTTCCGTATGCAAATTTGGTGGATGCCATGTAGGTTGTAGTGTGTACTAAAAAGTGAGATATATAAAGACGAATGCTACTCTTAATCAAAAATGAAAAAATTTAATCCACTACCCTAATCTGTGGTAACACCCAAAGACAGCCGATGCCACATTAAGACAGCTTATGCCACACGATTCAATATTGACCGGTCAATATTCAATATCGCAAAATAATGGCAATAAGGTTGAGGTTAGGTTGAGGTTGAGGTCGCTGAGGTTAGTGTCTTAAATAGGGTGGGAACAAGGGTGAGGGCTACCGTATATAAATTTATATATTTTGGATGAATACACCACCCCACCACCTCACCCCTCAAGAAAATTATTTTCCATCCTACATCCTTGTAGTACCCAGAAAGGTGTGCTGCCCCACTTTTTGAGCTTCCGCCGCCTCTGGCCCAGACCATGCCATCTCTAGGAGGTCTTGTTGACAATAGACAAAACACCTGGGCAGTGATTTCTAGTCAGATTTTGGCTGCCTTAACAGGCTGCCCAGACTTGACTAGAAATCACTGCTATGCAATTGGACATGTATAGGTTGTAGTCTAGTGAGAATTCAGGACAGTTGCCCAGTCTATTGAGGGTTAACCCTTTACCTAACATGAAAAGCAGACGACACTTGCAAAAAAATTCTTGAATAACTAATTTTTTTCATTTTTTGTCTCAAAAACATAGGTTATGACCCCTCGTTGGAACGAGCTCGACGAGCTCGTTCCAACGAGGGGTCATAACCTATGTTTTTGAGACAAAAAATGAAAATATTTTGAAAATTAATTGGCGATTTTTGAGAATAGCGCTGGCCGGTTTTGGCCGTTACGTTGGGTAAAGGGTTAACAAAACTGAAAAGAAAATCAGTCACTTCTTTCATGAAAATGAACCTTTCAATTGTTATCAAGCCTCAACGGGGACTTATAAATAGCGAATGTAGGAAAATTTAGACGGTTTTGGTATTCAACAATTGGTGCGGTTCGGTTTTTAGGCATCCCCGTAATATCGGTATCGGTTCGGTTTTTTGATATATTGCCCATCTCCAGATAGTGCATTCATTTTAAATTTTGATTAACAAATACTGGAAGGATGAAAAGACACTGTTGCTGTTTTCGTAGACTTTCGGCAGACATTTGATTCAGCTGATCGCTCTATTTTGTTTGAGAGAATTGAAAAATAGTGGTGTCTGTATGGGGCAACATCAAAACACTAGTGTCCATGTAATTCGAGTGCTTATAGCACACAGACGCGGGTGGGCATTGGTCATCTGAAACTATCAACAATTGATGTCAGACAAGGATGTATAATTTCTCCCGCACTCTTTAAAATTTGTAAAACATTTTATAGATCATGTGCCCCAATATGCGAATCCCTAAATCACCTTTTATTTGTCGACGACATTGTTCTCTGAGACAACAGCAGGGCTAAATAACTGTCTATTCAATTTGGAAAAATTATGTACAAATAAATAAATTAGCCATCAATACAGAAAAAAACTAGGTGTGTAATTTTTCGAAAACGACCCGCAAAATTAGAGCCAACATTTTGTATTGATAAAACAGTGATTGAGAACATAAAAGAGTACACATCCCTTGGAATAAAATTTAGTGCAAACGGTTCATTCAAGAAAGCACAAATTGAATAAAGGCTAAAAAATTATACTCCTTAGTTAAGTTACTACAGCTGCCTCATAATATGTTCTTTGTTTATTTATGGACCAATCTATTCGATAAAATAACTACGCCAACGATTAAGTCATTCAGCAAAGTTGAGATGACTTATTGTTATCGTTAGCCTATTTTGCATTTTTTCTTTTTCCTCAGTTCATGTTTTAAGGTACACATTTGTTCAAAACTTTTTTTAGTTTTTTTTTAATTTCGGCCATTTGTTAGAAGGAGCTGCACACGAAGGTTTTAGTTAAACATTTGAATTCTAAGCTCATTTTGGGTAATTTTAGAAATATTAAATACAATAAAAAATAAATCGAAAATTGTGTGTTACTCATGTATAATTGCATCAGTTATGCCCAAACTAAGTGCAGTAACGGGGAGAGAGGCGCCCCAGAGGTTAAAATTAAAATGCGTCAAATTTTTATGAAATTTCAGTATATTGTAAAACTAAAAAAATTAAGTGATACCTGGGTGAATTTTTTTTTCTTTGGTTTTTTTTCGATTTGTCGCCACTATTACATTTTTAAGTTACTTGACATTACACGCCATTTCTGACATTTTTACATTAAAAACGCCCATTTTGTGGCCAAACGAATTCCATATATATCAGAGCTACAGTTTTGAAACTGCGCACATTAATATTTGGTTATCTGGACTAGTGCATTCCGTTTTAATTTCTCACAATTTTGACCATCAGTTGGAAAGAGCATCTCCATAAAAGCATATCTAAAAATGTGGTACCGTTTAAAGAAATTCTCAACCGTTATGGTCGAACTCTGAGGTGACGTCATAGGAGGTCACAGGGTCAAAAATGCGTTGGATGTTTTAGGAAAATGTAGTATGGGGTAGAGCTAAACAAAATCGGGCGATAGCTGCTTTTTTCCTTTTTCTTTTTCTTAAAAACGCTACTTGTGTGATTTCAGTAGCTCCATATATATAAAGTACATTGCTACGAAATTTCACACGTCATTTTCTTACCATCAGATCTCAAGTATTCCTATTCGAGGAATTACAATGTCGACCTCCCAGTGCCAGCGATTCCAATTTTGCGTTGACCTTTACATCCTGACTTCATTTTGAACCTCAACATTTCGAAATGTTCGGGATATAGCATTCACAAAAAATAATATCTAAAACTGTGGTGTCACCCTTGAAAATTCTCAACCGTTGTGGCAGAACTCTGAGGAGACATCATAGAGTAAAAAATTAAAACTCACCAGAGTTTTTTATAATTTTAGGCTGTTGTAAGTAATAAGGGAGGGTGACATGACATAAAACTTATAGAGTAAAACTTTTATTTTGGGGTTGAATTTAAGGAATGCTCTAAGTATTTTGACACACACAATAAACAAGTAAGGAGACAATGGGTCCCCTTGATGTACTCCCCTCTGAATATTAAAATAATCTGAACAATGCCCATTGTTTATAATGCAGCTAGAAACCTCGTAGAAGAAGGTGTTGAACCACTGGATTAAGAATTCGCCAAAATTTAAAAAAATCAGTGTTTTTCTGATAAAAGACCATTCAAGTGAATAAAATGTTTTTTTCGATGTCAACTAGAGCTAACATTCCAGGAATATTCATAGATTCACATTTTTCAATTATGTCAGAGGTCAATCGCGTGGATTCACCTATGAATTTTCCTGTCATAAATCCCAGCTGACTTTCGGAGATTACTTTAGGGAGAACTTTTTTAATTTGCATTGACCTTTACATTGTGACTTCATTTTGAACCTCAGCATTTCCAACTTTTCAGGATATAGCATTCACAAAAAAGAATATCTAAAAATGTGGTGTCGTCCTAGGAAATTCTCAACCTTCATGGCAGAACTCTGAGGTGACATCATAGGGTAAAAAATTAAAATACCCCAGAGTTTTTTTTATAATTTTAGTCTGTTGTAAGTAGTAAGGGAGGGTGACATGGCATAAAACTTATAGCGTAAAACTTAAGGTGTAAACTTTTTAACACTGAATTTGCCATTGACAGGCCAGTTTTACGTTATAAGTTTTATGCCATATTGCTCTTGCCTCTTAACACTGATTTGTGCATAGACAACCCTGGGTACTCTCTGGCATAATTGCAAAACTTTATGCCATACTGTTTTAGGATATCTTGTTTTTACTTTCTGGTTTTTAGAAAAACTAAGAAGAAAACACAAAATGAAAAAACTTGATGGTACGTATTGTGGCCAAACTCTCTATGGCAGTTATTTTAGATGAAAACTATTCATGATGATATGATTGTCTATCAACATTTCCCATTTTGAAAAAGTTTATCAAAATATTAAATTAGATAGAGATGCATACAATATTAACCAAGCACGCACTGTAAAAAAGAGAAGTGACTCTTGACACTATTTTATGCCAAACCGTTTCAGGATATTTTGGTTCAACTTCTCTGCTTTTTAGGAAAGCCAAGAAGAAAAAAAAATGTTAAAAACTTGATAGCATACGTTGCGGTCAAATTCTCTGTGACAGTTGTTTTAGGTGGAAAATATTTATGGTTATATGCTTGTGTATCAACTTTTCATATTTTGAAAAGAGAGTTTTTCCAAATATTAAATTGTTTAGAGATATGTACAATATTAACCTAGCACTCATAGTAAAATATAGAAGTGACTATTTTTACTGATGGGATGTATGGGAGGCAGTTATAAAAAAAAAGGATTATAGGACCATCCTAACAATTTGACACAACTGTCACAGAAGTTTTAACAAATAACTAAATTTATTTAAAGTTGATTCAATATATTGTCATAAACTGAACATATTTACACCGAGACCTCAGTTTACCTATCTATGAAAAACATATTTATATAGAGATGTTTGAATAAACTGAATGAAAATATTCAGTCTTCATTTACTGTCTGAATGAAATAAAAAATAAGAACGAACTAAAAAATCCTAGTTGTTTTATATAATGAATTTCTATGACATTTATATAATAGATGAATGACTTTTTACTATCTAACAAAAAACTTAAGAGAAAATAAAAAAGTATAGTGGAAAAAATACCTTTGGAGTTTTGTATTGACACCTGTTTTTTATTCCTACACAGTCATTTTAAATAGTGTCTATAGTTTCACTCAAACCAATGGAGAACATCTCTGTCATTTTCTTGGAAATGTCTTGGATGAAATTTGATAGTAAGAACTGTCTCTAAATCATATCCTCTTGCAAGATGATCTAAAGCAAATATACAGTACATTCCACACACAGCACTAAGATGACTTTGTAGTCTCATTGTATTTTTTGTCCAGGAATCTATGTTTTTCACTATGAAATTGTATAAGTCTTTATCCATTGGTGGTAAATCATATGAATCAAAGTAGATAGCAGAATGATTGTCTTTAAAATATATTGCTATCCAATGTTCTCCTGGTTCTATCGAAGAATCTGTTTTCACAATATATGCTTGTCTGTGTTTAAGTTTTCGTTTTGGTAACAAGTCTTTTGAACACACTTTTCCATTTAAGGATGATAACCCTTGAGAACTGTCAAGTATCTATTGTAATTGTATGGTTTCCACCTCTTCTTAGCCCTGAAAAGGGCTGGCATGGAGCCATTAATCTAGATATGCTGAATAATATGACCAGTCTCTTTTTACTAAATCTGCCCACTTTGGAATGTCTTTATGGCTGTCTATTGCAAAGTCTATAACAGCACAGTAGTCTAATAAGATCATTCTTCTTGTTTTCTTGTGTAGATTATATAGTATAGTCACTGGACACAGTTTCTCTAAACATTTAGCAATGCACATATCTATCAATGGTCTTGTGTGTGATTGACAATCTTCACAGATATCTTTCATTTTCTCTTTAATGGATTTTGTCAGTTCTACCACTACACATTCTTAAAATAATATTTGTATATTTTCTTCATATATCTTGAAATGTTCACACTGACTCATCTTTTAAGAGTCAAATATCACTTCTCTAAATCTGTTGATCTCTATCCCGCTGTCAAATTCTACATAGACGACAACGTTGATCACCTCTTGAACAGCTTGAGCAAACTGAAGTTCAGTCCAGAGATGGCCAGATTTTATAGGATGAGCCAATAGCCCATTGCTACACTGATTAGGTGTAAAATCAATTCTGCAAAGAGTATATCCTCTTGCATAATCCTGCAAAGATAAATCAAATGTTTGATTTTATTCAAAATACCACATAGCTTCATATGGAGAAAGATATGAATTTATATAGAGTCCACCTTCGAAATTTGGTTCAAAGAGACATGATTTAATGGAATGGCCATCTACTGTTACTTCCAACTTATTCAAACTGAAATGTTGGAAATTAAATGGAGTTGTGCCAATATCTCCATTATATCTTTAGTCGACACTAAGCAAACAATAATTCGTTTTGGTATATCTGTTTATGAAACAAATGGTCGTCTATTGTTGAACGAAAACTCTTTCCAATAGTAAATGTTTTAATTTCAACATGCCTTATGAGCATTTTGTAACTTGAACAATCTTTTTGTGCATCAAGATCATTTACAAATAATGGAATCAAATCTGATGCTGGTATTTTAAAAATAGCATTTTCAATTTCAATTTTTCCATGTTCACCACCAATCAAACAAAGTTAGATGGAGTACAATCCAATTTAATTCTCATCTCTACTCCGTTTGGTAAATATTGTTCTTGCACAAACAGATCTAAGTGTAATTTTCCTCTTAACTGTACAGGTGTACCACTAGCAATTAATTTTGCACATTCAGTCAAACCTTTGTCAGATGAACTTTTATAGTTTCTGTATGTGTGCCAGGAGTATTTAAATACCACATTTCACTTGCAGCCAATTGTGATGTTTTCACATCTTTTGAATAACTAAGAAAATTCTCCAAAAATCCTCGATAAGGGTATAGATCTGTGTTGGTGGTGATAAGATTGCCATTCAATGTGACATCAATTTTGTTAAAGATACTATGAAAAAAATTATTAATGGGAGCCATTTGTGTATCTAGAACCAAAACACTCCCATCTTGTTTAGTAATTTTAAATTGAACATCAAGTGCAGATACAGCAAGATTTAACCACTTGGTTGTATGTCTTGAAATTAAAAATTCTATTGCAGAAGAATTGTTTAAAGATGCTATTGGAAATTGTTCAATTTCACCAATATTTTTTATACCACTTGATGTTGGTGATACATTAAACTGGATCAAAACTACATCCAATCTGTTTGCATGATCTGTGTGACATCATGATTTAATCAACTATATCAAGAGGTCATGAATTTTGTTTTACAGGAGCTCTATACATCTTTCCCCTTTGTGGAATTTTCTTAAAGTGCTTTACATTTTCCTAAAAGTTCTTTTGCCATCTGTATACTACGTTTCGAACCTTCATATTTTAAAGTTCGAAATGCATTTTTGCTATGGGTTTTACAAATGGTACAGCTGTTCTCAATGCTGTACAAAAAATAGAACCTAATTCAAACCCATATTGACGTTGTACACCTCGATATATAGGCATCATTTTTTTATAAATGTAATTTGTTATGCTCTCTAAAACACAACTTTACTACAGTCTTAACACTGACAAAACTGAACAGGTTTACCAGGGTTTCCATTTATATTTATACTAATCTGATCAAAGATTTGATACTGGTACGTAATGTACATTACTAAATTCTTTATGAATGTGTTGATATTCTTTCCATGTTTCAAAAGGTATTACTCATAAAATAGGTGCTTCAGTGTCACCTATAAATGTATAATCTGCAATGTCAGAATAAATAAAAAGTTGATGAAATCAACATTTAAATCCACGTTATATTTAAACACATCTCTTGACATGTTAGGAAAAATGAGAGGAAAAATATTTTTACTTCCCAATTTTTGTAATAAACTTAGTGACATTTCATTTCAGTCCAACTTTTCAAATATTATTTCCTACTATTTTTACATGGGATTGTCGAGCTGAATACCCAAGATGAAATGATACATCAAATGTTTTAAATATATCTCCAAGTTTTTCTTGCATTTCTGATTGCATTACATCTATGACATGGCCACCATTTACAAAGGCACCTGGTAAAATATTTAATTCAACAGCAGCAACACCTTTGTGAATCGTATGTTTCAGAGGTTTTCATCGATATGATTCAATATTTTGTCATCTGTCACAATGATTTTAAAAACAGTTCCTTCATCTGTAATATTTTTTGGCTCTGTAGTTCAAATTACTTCAACTAAATCTACTTTATCAAGACAAATGGATTTAGGTAATTGTGTTTGAAAACAACATTGTTTATTATTTGGAAACATATCCATAGAACTATCACTCAGAGGTGTTACATAAAACAAACTCATTTTTCTTATCTTGCATTTTTTCCAAATATTTTAAATCTGGACTTGGAAGAATATATCCTAAAGAACTACTAAATAGCACTAAGCACAATTCTTTATCAGGGCTTTGTAAACTAAGATGTGCAATGACAGTAATTATAATACCATAAATAATAATAATTTGTGTAAAATGAATAACTTGATTTTCTACAACACAATTCCCACAAAATTTAAATTGTTGAATGTGTTGACTTTGTACTTCAACACTTGTGCTTTCACTTGATAATGAAGTTTCATTTGATGACATGTTTGTTTTATACCAAGTCTCATTCTGTTATCCAACTATCAAATTCCTTTGGATATCCTTCGTAGTGTACTTTAAGTTCTTTAATGATTTTCTTACCTACACGTCTTGACCATCTATCAAGAACTGATTCAATAATATATATTTTTATCATCTTTTATACTTTGAATTTCTTGAGGATAAAATGTTTTGTCCAATTTGGTAAATACCCCTTTTCAATGTATGTTTGGTTGTATTGATACGCAATAAATCATCAATTTGAAAATGTCTTTTTTTCTTTTTGAGTTTTTTGTCCATGCAAATGTTGAGAACCTTTTACTTTATTTTCTATAGATAAAGCAGCAGGAGTTCTTTGAATACTCCAATGAAAACTATGATTGTAACTATCAACTTAATTTTGTAACACATCTGTATATTTTAATGTATGCTTATGTGTAAAATATTTCCACATACGTGTTTTCAGTGTACGTTGAAATCATTCTACAATACTGAATTTGGTTTCAGGATTTTCTCTTATGAAAAAATGAATATTTTCTCTCTTCAAAAATTTCTGTACCACCTTATTTTGAATTCAGACCTTTATCTGATTGCAATGATAATGGTTTACGACCAGATGTTTTCAAAATAGTCTGAAGAGATTTTGTTAATGTTTCTCCAGATTTATTATGGATAGGTAATACCCATGCATATTTTGAAAATACATCAATGACACAAACTTCATAACGAAATTGATCATTGTAAGATTGTAAACTTTGTAAATCTGTCAAATCAGTTTGCCATTGATGATCAATTCCACCCACTATAGTTTTACGTCTTGAAAATTTTCTCTGAATAGGTTTATGTAAAGTATATGTTCTTTCTCCCTTTAACCAATCTTTTACTTGATTATGTGTAATAGAATTATCTTTTTGATGTGCTGCATCGTACAATTGATAGTTACTGCTAGATTTATGAGTGTGTAGTTTTACGCCTTGAAAATTTTCTCTGGATAGGTAAAGTATATGTTCTTTCTCCCTTCAACCAATTTTTTACTTGATCAAGTGTAACAGAATTATCTTTTTGATGTGCTGGTTTATATAATTGTTGTACACCACCATAACCATCAGGATGTTTTCTATTGTAATACAAATCAGTTAATAAATCATTCAATAGGCATCCAATTTGTAATAAATTTTATGTTTAGATAATTTATGTTTAGTAATGATTTTGGTGTATATTCACTCTACTGTTTTTTCTTACTTCTATATGTTGGAGATATCGATAAAGGAGAATCTGGCCAACTATCTTCAAGAGAACTCTGATAGTTACTTTTAGGTTTATGAATGTGTTGTCTATGCATCCATAGCCAACGTTCACGATTTCCTACAGAATCTTGTGGAATATTTATATCTTTTAATCCACGACTGAATAGTTCCCAACCTCTTGATCTGAAACCTTTTTGATGTCTAAGAACATCATTAACTAATTCAATAATGTTTTAAACTTGTATGGCTTCTCCGTCATAACTTAATATACCCTAATCATCACGGCTCATGTTTGGATGAGTTGATGAAGCAGATAATAATGGAATTGCTTTACATCTCATTGTAACAGGTATGCTTTCTATAATATGATCTTGTAAAAACAATGATTTTTTTTCTTCTGAATCTGGTATGACTAGTGAAGGTTGTAATGCCTTCTTGTAAGACATTTGAAATTTCTGCAGTATTTCCCTGTACTTAAGTTCTTTCTCACTCTCTGATAACTGAATTTTCTAACACCGATGATAAATTATTCTGAAGTTGTGCAGTATTTGTAACTTGTGGATTAGGTGGTAATCTAGGACGTGGGGCTTTTTCATTTCTAAACAGTTGCATATCTTCTAACATATGATAAGGTAAAATAGCCATATTCTTCATATTTTACTTATTAATTATTTTCAAGATTTGTTGCAAGTCCAACCACTGGAGCAAGTAATCCAAGTAATGGCAAAAATCCCACCTTTTGGATTTAATATTTGTTTTTTCTTTTTAAGTGATATCGATTTACTAGCAAGTGTTCTTAGTTATTCATGCTTCAGATACAATTTTTGGTTTCTGACTAGGTGTCAGGTGTACATTGCCTTTTAAAAGATTATGACAACATTCTGACAAACAATTAATTAATTCTTTAGGTGCATTTCTTATTATTTCTTTTTGAAATGCTGGAGGAGTTTGACTCAATATCAATAACATCTCACCATATTTTTTCACTAAAGGAATTCTTTGTTTATTATTTTGTCTCAGCATCCTTCCCTATCAGTATCTATGGATAAAATGAAGCAAATAAAATATAATGCTATTTATATAAAGGAGACGTGTGCACTTAATAACTTTATTTATTAAACATTCCACTTAAGTAAGATCTTATTCCATGAATCGGTTTAGGGGGGTTTAAAGCTGTGAAACATGCCATTGTGGGAATCTTTTCCTTTTGTGGTATATACGCTGTATTTTGTACAGAATGCATTGGTTACGTTTTTACACCATCTTTCATTATTGACACTACACATGTTAACTTAAGTGGTGATACTTTTTTTGTTTTTGAAGGTTTTTCACAAGTAATGTTCCTGTTTTTGTATGCTAGGTAGTTGGAGATCATGCGGTTCAATTTCAAACTTTGTGTACATGTATTTAGGTCCTACCTTTCATTGATTTTTGATCTCTCTATAACTTGATGAATTATTCAATGTCTTTAGATGACTTTCTTTTCTTGTGTGTTTTTTTTCTTCTTGTGGAATGCTGATTGAAAATTTCTAGTTGTTTTATAACCATCCCATCAAAATAAATTACGAATAATAACCTCACCATAATACTCACCACTACCTAGTTTTAAAATAATATTTCGTTTTGTTGCACGTAATTAAATGTGGTAATTGAACTTGGTTTGCAATACTTTAATTTTCCCTTTATCTCTTATATTTTGAACATAAAATCTTATAATGCACATTTAAATTTATGGTACGACTAGATTTAGATTCTTGAAACATATTTTATGTTATGTAAATAACACTTGCATTTTGATGATGTCCTTTACGAGTAAACCATAATTTGATTTTTTCTTCATCTTTATCTCCTAATATATCATCAAAGACTACAAGATGTGGTTTTGTGACATCATTAACAATGTCATATTCATCATCAAGAGTACCTTCTATAAATGTAATATCTTCACTCTCTTTAAGTAAACTATACGTCTTTTGTCATCCTTTTTAATGGCAAATGTATTTTCGAGGTACAATTTTAAATAAATCATGTTTCATATCAATCAGGTTTTTAACCAGTTATGTTTTCCCTGAACTACTAGGTCCTGAGATGAAAATATTACAGGGATGTTGAAACAATAAACACCCACTTGATGCCATAATTGTTTTTGTGAAAAAGTTTTTGTATCACTAACTTATATACTACTTTCCTCCATGGCTTCTTCAAATTGATGACAAGGTATTCTTTTAAAAGGTGTTTTTAACTCAAATATGGTTTCTGAAGAATCTATCCTTTGATCAGTTTGTGGTACACATTGTTTATAAAAATAATTTATGTTTTGTTTAGCATAAATAATATAATCCCACATAACTCTTGTCCAAATATTTTGTAAATTGTCTGCAAAAAGCATTCATCATGATAAATGCATTACAAAATTCAATATACATTTCTGTTTTTTCTAATTGATTGTGAATAACATCTTTTGTTATTGTTTTGTATCCAGGTGTAATAAGTTGAAAAGCATATAATAATGTCATACGTGTGATCTTGTTTTCTAAAAGACATCCTGCCTGGTCCATGGTTGAAATCAAAATGTTCCATTGACATCATAGGTGTGGGCTATTTATACCTTAAACCACTGTGGATATGTATAATATTTATTTACCACATAACGTTTTTTGTGTATACAGATCAAAACGTTTTGGTTTGTTTGTTCACTTGTCTATTCTTGTTACATTTAATTCTATGTGTATATTCATTGTATATCTCTCTGTCTTGTATACATTCAACCATTTGTAACCAGCAGATTCAAATGATTTTGCTTTATATCTTCCTTACCTTTGTGGTAAGGAAACGTGTGTTACTCCTAAAGATAATTTCCTATCATGTATAATAAACATAATACAACCTTTTCAATTTCATCTAACACTGTATTACCAGTGATAGAAGATGCTTTGTTAAATGGAACTAGAGGTACTGTGAGCAACTCACAAAGTGATACCCCCCCCCCCCCCCCCCCCCATGCCCGTCAGAACGGAATTATATTACTTCATGCACATCTTCATATGGAGTTCTTCCATTGTGTAAAGTTTCATGAAAATTCTTCAAACAGTTTGGGAGGAGCTGCGCTTATAAGGATGAACAGACGGACAGGGTGATTCCTATATACCCCCCCAAACTTTGTTTGCGGGGGGTATAATAAATATACCTATATCTATATCTAAGCCAGGATGATTCACGGACACTCTCATGTGCTCATTTTCTTCTATCATACATTTATCTTTAATATCTGCAATCATGCTGTCAAATACTTTTGATAGGTTTTCAAATAGTTTCTTCTCATTGAATTCTTTAAATGTTATTCTATACACATGGGACTTTGAATGGAATTTTCGTGATGTTCTTTGTAGTTGAGAATGGATTGTATACAATTCCCTTTCATTCTCTAATCTTCCTCTTGCATTCTCTCTGCTGACACCCTCCATTTCACTCTCTGTCTCACTGTAATCTTCAAACCTTCTCTTCACCTTCAATTTTCTCTTGTCAATAGAAGGTTGTGAAAAAAATCAGTCTTGTTTTCTTGGCATCCAACAAAACAAGTGTTAGAAATGCATACAAATCACCATTCTAAATCTAATCTCATTTGAGGTGATGTACTTTGCAAATCTGGATAATCATTTTCTGGACCATCTATGAACATTTTGTCTATCTTAGTTTCGAATTTATTTGCAAGTGCAGCTTTTCTCATAGCACTAAATGATATATTTGCATTATCGAATATCATGAGTGAAAGTAAAAAATTAGAATCTGGAATATCATTTAAAGTTTTGTCATATTCTTTCATAGTTGAAAATATTTATTCTAAACTGTATCCAGTGTCTATTACTGATAATATTTTATCTGCAGGTGTCGGTATACATCATGATGGTTTGTAAAACTGACAATTTCTGATAAGTTGGATGAAAGAACAATTTGGTGAGAACTTAACATGCTCTTGCAAAGGAATATCTTTAGCTTCCCAATTAATTAAACCTTGTCCACAAATGAAACATTTTACTTTGCCATCTCCCACATAGCAAAATTCACCTTTAGATAATTCTTCTTGTGTGGATTGTAAAATATGATTTGTAGTCATACTAAAACTCGAAAGTCTTGTAAGTTCTGACAAGTATACAGGATATGTGGGATTAAGTGGTAGAGACACTTTGCCTCTTTAATGATTTACTTTGACATTTCTGCAAAAACCAAAAGTTGTCTTTTTTATACTCATAGGGTTCGTGTAGAGGATGAAATGTTTCATGTAATTATTGAAATAAACCTTGTGCCTTTGTCACATCACACTGGGGATAAAATGTAATGAAAGCAAACAATTAAATTATTTGCATTCATTACATTTTATTTCCAGTGTGATGTGACAAATGCACAAGGTTTATTTCAATAATTACACAAAATATTTCTTAATAGGAGAGGATATAAAAAACCATCGATTCTCAGCTTTTCCTCACACTTGCTTTTAGACTACCATGAGGTTAAGACTGAATTCCATACTGCTCAAAAGATGTATAAAGTGAGAGATCCAAGATTTTTAAAAAAGCAAGTGATCCAAACTACCTTTATTATAAACCCTCCATTACAGTCAAAGTAAGAAGACTTGTAGGTGAACTTTCTGAGATGATACCTAGTACATGGTATGAAGTGAAAAGTATTATCGATCAACTTTATGAGTTGACAAAACAACCTAAAGACTTCAAGTGTTTTATTTGTAAAGACAACAAATATCTGGTTAATACATGTCCAAATAGAGGACCAAGATTTTACTGCCATGAAAAAGGACATTGGATTAATGAATATGAATTGAAAATATTATCTTAACAACCAATGTGGGGGACACCAGCTGTTCCATCACCTACTACAGGGTTTGGTATTCATCCAGAGTGGATCGAACAAAAGATTTCACCTAATACCTCACCAAAACAGAGTGTTGATAATGTGTTATCAAACTTTGATGAGAATATTTTAATGTGTGACATACCGAGTGAAACAAAAACAGATGATCTATTAAAGACATTATTTCCAGAGAAAGAGGCACGGCAATGAAAGTTTCGAGAAAATGTAAAACTAAGGACAGTAAACCAAAAGTGTTGAAACTGGCTAAGAAACTATTAATGAACATTTGAAAAGTGACATTCGAAAAGTGGCATTCAGAAAGTGAGACATAACTGAGTTGTAATACAAAATATTCATAGAATAAAATTCAGGAAAGGTAATGATGTTCATTCCCTCTTGAATGTAAAAAACGTTTTTCAAAAGAAAATAAGTCTCATGTACTGCAAAAAACCCTTTTTTGTGTTACACATATTTTTTGAAAACATAAAAAATTATTTATGATACAAAAAGGGTTTTTTTTGCAATACATCAGACTTATTTTCTTTTGAAAAAAACTATTCGTACAAAAAAAATCATGTTAGAAAAATAAACTTGATGTACTGCAAAACTTATGTGTAACACAAACAACTTTTTGACGTACATCAAACTTATTTTCTTCTGAAAAAGTATTTATAAAAAGGAAAAGAAAATTCATGTTAGAAAAAATAAATTTGTTGTACTGCAAAAAATTTTTTGTGTTACACATAAGTTCTTTTGTTTTCAGAATTTGTGCAATGCACAAATTCTGAAAACAAAAAAAAACTTATGTGCAACACAAAAAAGATTTTGCTATACATCAAACTTATTTTTCTTTTGAAAAAATAATCGTACAAGTAAAAAAATAATATCATGTTAGAAAAATAATCTGATTTACAGCAGAAAGCATATTTGTGTTGCACATAAGTTGTTTTTTCAGGATTTGTGCAATACTCAAATTCTGAAAAAACAAAAACTTAACATGCAACACAAATACGTTTTCTTGCAGTACACCAAATTATTTTTCTAACATGATATTATTTTTTTTTACTTTTTCTCTTACCCCCATACTAATGTGATTACCAGTGAATACATCTGTGCTTTTTACTGCAATGAAAAAACTTAGATTGTTAAAATGTGGGAACTATGAGGTTTACACGTCTGGAATTGAATAAACGTCTTGATGGCAAGACTCCAAGTGCAAAACTGCCAAGCATGTGTATTAAGAGTTTTCTCTTTTACAATATGTTATGGACCTGAAACGAGTCTTTGCTTGTTTCTCTTTAATCGCTAGCCCAGTATAATTATTCCATTCTTCTTACAACCCCTGTTAACATCATCTCTTATGACAATGGCTTGTTCATCTCCTCTTAATTTTGTGTATCAGATGGTATCCCTGATGGCATTCCATAGAAAATGTTGTAAATATTGTTGAATTTCGTCAAATACTGATGGTGAAATTCTCTTGACTCCAGCTCTTCTTGCAAGTCAACATACATTATTTCATGGAATAGTACTGGTTGATTCCTGCTTCATTCCACCTTTTCGAATCCCATTTCTTCCCTTCGATATCTTCACGTCTATGAATAGCTGTATTCTCATAGTTGGTTCACTATCAAGTAATAACTGAGTTTCTCCAGCTGACAGTCTTATACTAACTCCAATGATGTGGTAGTAAACGTAGTAAATGATTGATTTTCTCCTGCCTTATAATCAAAATAGTATGGGAGCATTCTTTGGAGATCTTTTGCTCTGAATGACATCTTGCTTTGCCTATAAATACCACATAACAATAAAAAGTTGTTATAAAAATAAATTTGTTTAGTCAAGAAAATATGGCAGAGCTCAATTTTTATCGGACTTGCACAATTTGATAAGCATTAATCCTGTAATACAAGCAACAGAAGATGGAAAAGAAAAATTTATAGTGACTGATTCGGCATCAACCACTACTTCAACATCGACATATCATAAAGAAGGTATACTGAAGGATATTTTAAAAGCTATACAAGAAATGAAATCTTGTCACAACCAAATAGTCCTGTCAGCAGAGAAACTAACAGTACTGGTTGAATTCAAGATGGTAGAAGCGAATCCAATACAAATTTCACAATGGCAAAAACCTGGAAGGAAACCACGCAAACGACATGCTACCATTGCAACACAAACTGAGGTTTTTGAAGAAAAGAAAACTGAACATATCAAAAAACCACTCATTCCTCAATCCAACATGAAATGAGTACATTTCAATGGAATTGGAAGATATTCGAAGAGAATGGATAAGTGATTACATTGGCTATGAAAGAATAAAAAGCCATTTTCAGGGCTACCTCAAATTTTTAGAAACAAAGATAGCTGATCACATTTTATATTGAACAAAAACTCGTGTCTAAAAGAGAGACACACACTCTAAAAAGACAAGTCTCAGAAAGAGACACACAGTTCCATCAGCCATTCTGTGGTATTGAATGTTGTATTAATCAGCGATATCCTGCAGACAGTCTGGCGTAAAATTGAGAAATACAGTTCCATCACCCTTAGTGTGTGATTGTTGGTATTAAATGTTGTATCAATCAGCGATATCCTGATGACAGTCTGGTGTAAAATTGAGAAACAGTTCCATCACCCTTACTGTGAGTGATTGCTGGTATTGGTATTAAATGTTTGGTGTATAAATGAGCGATTTCCTAAAAACAATCTGGCATAAATGTTATTCCCTACATTTAACACTGTCTTCCCCATAGATGACTCTGAAGGCACTCTGGCGAATTCAGTGTAATGGGAAAATCAGTGTTAGGAACTTTTTTAACACTGTAATTCCCATAGACGACCTTTGATACACTCTGGCAAAATGCCGAGAAGTAGAAACGAGATACCCTAAAAACAGTATGGCATAAAATTTTGCAATTTTGTCAGAGTGCATCCAGGGTTGTCTATGGGGAAATCAGTGTTAAGAGCCATGGGCGATTTGACGTAAAACTTAGGGCATAAAACTTATGGCGTAAAACTTATAGTGTAAATTTTTAACACTGAATTTCCCATTGACCGGCACAAGGGAGACCCAGTTCCATCACCCATTCTGTGATTGTTGGTATTGAATGTTTGTTGGTAATGAGTGTTGTGTCAATCAGAGATATCCTTAAAACAGTATGGCATAAAATTTTGCAATTAAGCCAGAGTGCATCCAGGGTTGTCGATGGGGAAATCAGTTTTAAGAGGCGAGGCCGCAATGACGTAAACTTGTAACGTAAAACTTATGGCATAAATTTTTTAAAACTAAACTTCCCACTGACCAGCCAGTCAATGGGAAATTCAGTGTTAAAAAATTCTGTATATCGCCCTCCCTTACTACTGTTGTAGGGCTAAAAAAAATTAGGAGATACCTTACTTTTTGTTTTTCCATTTATTGCCATTTCAAATGACGTTTTTACGTCCCTTCAATGTTTAGACTATTTTGATCACATCTAATAAAACCTCTTTACCTTTCTAGTTGTGTCCACCTTATCTTTCCGACCTCATTTTAAACATTTCCCTGTGAATTTTGGGAAATTTAATCTGAATACATATCAGATTTGCCATTTGGCCACCAAAAAGGGCACTGGTCGCAAAATGGCAACCAGTGCCATTGGCTCAATCGCTATAAGCTGGAATGACTTATCGCGATTGATAGCCCTTTTTAAGTCATCCAACAAAGTTGGAATGACTTATTGCGATCGTTAGGCAGTTGTTGTTTTTTTTTTCCTTCGCAACACCACAGCCACATTTTTAAGGCTATAGTAACCATATTTGGTACACTTGTTAATGGTGACTTCTTGTTATACAGTTGGGCATTATTTTTTATATCCGACATTTATCCAAAACAACATCACTTTTAACGTTTTTTCTGTATTTTTTAATATCAACTCCTGTGGCAAACCTATCTCTTTCATATTTTGGATATATTATTTCCGACCAAAAGCACATCTAAACGTCCAGTACCGTCACAGCAAATTACCAACAGTTATAGTCGAATTTTCGGATGTCGTAATTTACGCCAATGTCACCAAAAATTGAATGTTGGCCGTTTTTCATGAAATTTCAGTAGTTTGCAAAGCTAAAAAAAAAAAGAAATATATGGTTTTTTTATTGGCCTTTGTATGTCACTTCCAATTTACGGAGTTTTTTGGGGAACATTTCTCAATGAAAATGCCGACTTTCAAAAATGCACTGTTCCATATAAATAATACAAACATCAATGAAATTTCACGTACTTTTACTTTGATGATGGCTCTATTAAATGGGTTTTTCACAATTCCAAATTTAAACCTTGCTCTAAAATAACGTCAATTTGACATTTTTCTCATGAACCTTAAATATCTACCCACGTGTTGAATGGTCACTCTCGACATTTTTGAAAAATATTTTCTAATAAAAAACATCTAAAAATGCAATCAAATTTCAACCCGCAAAGTATTCCTTTGGGGCTGCCGTTCGGGTCATGGTAGGACATGAACTTCGGAAAAATTAAAGTTTGTCTGATTTACATAGGATATCTAAAAATGTATTGCCGTCCAAAGAAAATCTCAATCGTTATACCCGACCGCTCAGGTGACGTCATATGCGTCATATGGTCAACAATTAAAATACGTCGTAATTTTTCTGAAATTTTAGTATGTTGTAGAGCTAAAATAATAAGAGATAGCTGGTGTTTTTTGTTTTAGATTTGGCGCCATTTTGACGTTTTTGCATCACTTTAAAGTTTAGCCTATTTTTGACATTTTGCATTAAAAATGCTGTCTTCTGATTCACGTAGCTGCATATTTAAATGATACAGCTAGGAAACTTCATACAATGTTTTTTGCTTATTTGAAATTGTTCATCGTTATTTTTACATTTCAAATTTACCCACCCCATGCCAGCAATGCCATTTTTACTTTTTTTCCAAATCTTTTGTTTTCAACTTCATTTTCACTCCCAGCCTTTCTAAATTTTGGTGGGACTGTAATATCCACAAAAAACTTATCTACAAATGTATTGCCGCCATAGGAAATATTCAACAGTTATACCCGAACGCCGAATTGACGTCATAGAGGGACATAAAGACAAAAATTAAAATACGGAGGATTTTTCTGAAATTTTTGTATGTTGTAGACAAATGATGTATGTTAAAAACATTAAGAGATAGCTGCGTTTTTTTCGATTTGGCTCCATTTGACGTGTTTACGTCCCTTCAAAGGTTAGCCTATTTTGACATATTTCATTCAAAACGAGCGACGGGGTACGCTTTACTCGATGGCTTAGCACGTATAGGAGCCACAAATACCTTCCCTTCATTGGGTGCTTTGGTGTTGGTCGTGCTTCATTGGATGACTTCTGGAAATTTGCTTTGCGATTTCAAACTTATCTAGTTTTTCTTTGTTTTTTCTTTTTTGTTCGCTACGCTACAGCCACATTGTTAAAGCTATAGCGACCAACTTGGTAAACTTGTTAATGGTGACTTCTTCTTTTTTTTTATCCGACCTTTACCCAAAACGTCACTTTTAATTTATTTCTCTATCTTTTAATTTCAACGCCTGTATCAAGCATCACTTTCAACTTTTGTAAATCCTATCTCTGACAAAAACCATATCTAAAATGTGGGGGCCATCATGGGAAATTCTCAACCATGAGGTCTGCCTCTGGAGGGACGTCACAAAGGTCATAGCGTAAAAAAATTGAAATTCGTCGGATTTTCTTGAAATATTAGTATTTTGAACAGCTTAAAAATTAGGAGATAGTTGTTTTGGGAGGATTTGTCGCCATGTTTTACCTTTTATCTCAATTCAAATTTAGTGGTTTATTTTGCACATTTGTCATTGAAAACGCTGGTTTTCAATAACGCACAACTCAATGTTTGAGGACTGCAAGAAGAATGATGACAATAAACTGAGAACTTGCATGTTGTTTAAAAATGACTATTCAATGGAAACGTGCTCAGTGGAAACGAACCTAATGGAATGGAAGGCCGGGGAATTTTCACTAAGGTCCGTATCAGCAATCATAAGTTAGAAAAAGCAACGTTATCAACTGCCGAAGCCTATTATCGGCAGGACATGTATTCACTGTGAAACGAACTCTGGGAAAATAGAAAACGAAAACCATTTTCTCATGAGTCTACATTCACATTATTCCGAGCTTCGATCAGAACTATTTGTTTTGATCAACAGTGAGATCGACGGTTTTAGTGACATGAGTAAATATGAACAATTCAAATTTATATTTGAAAATACCCCACCCCACCCCCCCCCCACCCCCCCCCCCCCCCCACCCCCACCACCAGTTTAGCAAACAAAAAAACTGCAGCGTGATTCGGGATTTTTTCCCCAGACGAGTACATGTTTGGTGAACAGTATGGGAAATTCTGATTCACATCTCCGCGATCTTTAGCATATCAAATTAATAAAATATAGTAATATTGATCAGTAAAAATTGGTGGATGTAATTGAAATGTTTTGAGTAATATTATTCTTCATGTTACTTGTATATTCTCGCATACTGTCCTATAGAGGATTTTTATGGCGATGCGATGCGATGTGATACTCCACGTCAATAAAACACACAGATATGATCACACAGTTACTCACACGATTGCTGTATTAGATGCATATGTTATAATTTCAAATTTAAACCTTTATCTAAAATAACGTCAACTTGGGCGTTGTTTTCATGACGTTTAATATCTGCCTGCTTGTTGAACACTGACTCGAAATTTTGGAAGTATATATTCCAATAAAAACTATATCTAAAATGCAATGTTTTCAGCTGACGAACAATTTGTCTGGGCTGCATTTCGGGTGGCGGTACGACGTCACCGTTGGAAAAAGTAAAGTTTGTCTGATTTACATGAAATTTTATTTTGTTGTAGAGCTCCAAAAATAAAGATAGATTTCTTTTTTTGGAGTTAACGCCACTTTTGACGTTTTTACGTCATTTAAAAATTTGATTTTTGGAAATGTACCCTTCCTTGTTATTCAGAGAACTCAGAAAATAAACCGCTGTTGTATTGCACAGACTGGTCAAACGTTAGTTGAAAAGATGCACAGCCATTTTTTATCTAAATTGACCTAATACATTTTGCGCTGCGTCGTTAGAGAGTAGAGACGACCGGGTTTTCAAAACATCACCAATGATATTTCACCCCATAAAGGTTAAATTAAATGACATTTCTGTTCTTATAAGTTTCCGTCATACGTTAGTACGCATTACTCCAATTACACAGTTGAAAAAATTATGAAAATCCGACTTCGAACACCGGAGTTGTGACCTTAATGCCATCGACCTATTATTTCACTTCTTAGGCCATCTTGGACAGTTTTCAGTAAACACGCTTCCTCGTCAGAGAAAGGATCATGGAGGATTGTAACCGTAATTGGCGAGAGGGGGTCAAATCAAAGAGATCTTTGGGTGGCCTGCGTGATAAAGAGAAGCCTGGTTTTGAAGAGTACCTTGATGGCACCTTTGGGTGGTCACTGTTGTTCAAGCTGAGGTCGCGGTCCCTGGAGCTGAGGGGAAAAATTGGGAAAAACAGTGAAAAGGAGTGCCAGATGTGTAACTTGGGCGTGGTGGAGACCCTGGAACACTTTCTTCTAGAATGCCCAAAGTATCAGTCTAAAAGAATGAGATTCACTCGGAGTATAATGGGGAAGTGGGATGGGAGAATGAAGGACATTTGGTTAGGGGGAGACTCAAAGGAGAGGGAGAGGGTTAATATGCTAATCGGTGAGATTGGAAAGAATGGGGCAAGGGATGTCATCAAGCAGTTCGTCTCCGAGTGTCGGGAGGAGGGGAGAAGCGTGGGAATAGGGAGCCAGTTGGGAGTTCAGGGGTAATCATGACCTTCTCGTCCGAGAACCGCGACAAATCAGCGGCTGGCCCAAGTGTTATTATTATTATTACACGCTACCTTGTGATTCGTGTTGCTCTGTATTTAAAAACGACACAGCAATCCAACTTCACACCCCCTCCTTTACATCTTCTGTGTAAATGATCTTAATTTCTCCGAAGATCGTGTTCAAGTCTCCCAATTCGCGGACGATAAGGGCCTCTGGGATTGTAACAATACGGCTAATCTGCTCCAAAAACTCCTGTAACGCGCTCTCGATGACCTAGAACAATGGTGTGCCAAATGGAGAATTAAGCTGAACGCCAATAAAACCCAACAAATCACCTTTACTCGCAAGACAACAAACGTGATTTTGACCTAAAACTAATGGATAACACCCTCCCAGAATACAAAGAGGCGAAATTCCTGGGCATCACCATTGATCAAAAACTGTCCTTTAACAAACACACCGACGACATGGCGAAAAAAAGCAACCAAACGCATTAACTTACTGAAAATGCTAAAGGGAACTTCACGGGGAGCCAACCAGTCCACCCTTCTCAAACCATACAAAGCCTTTGTGCGCCTAGTACTCGAATACGGGGCAATCATCCTAACTGACCTCAACCAAACTAATATGGGAAAACTCTAGAAGGTCCAAAATCACGCGCTTAGAGTCGCCCTTCGCGCCCCATGGGACACACCCATCAAAACACTCCACGACAGGGCCGATATCCCCAACATCAAAGACCGCCTAGCCACCCTGGCCGCGAAAAATCATGACCGGCTAGCTGACAGTGAACTAATTTCCGAACTTGGAGCCATTTGCGAAAGCCGAAAAAAGCCCAAAAATTCTAATCAAAACTAAGAACGCTCGAAAAAACTAGGGAACGGGAAGGTGAACTAACAGGCAGATTAACAGCTTAACTGTGGCCTTCTACCAGAAAGGGCTGCCTTCACTGACTCAACTAAAATTACATCACGTTTAAATATTGTATAAAACTAAAACTGCTCGAGTAAAATTAGGGAACGAGAAGGTGAGCTAACAGGCATATTAACAGCTTAACTGTGGCCTTCTACCAGAAAGGGCTGCCTTCACCGACTCAGCTAAAGATTAGATCATAAATTAAACAAAATGTGCTATTTTTATCTTTTTATATTTTACATATTCTGATGGAAACTAATTCTGCCTTCTTCTTTTAAGCAGGTACACAGAAGATACTTTTTGACCAGCACCCCAATAACCGCTATGGACACTATAATCGTTATGGAAACAGTAACCCCCATGGTTCCTGAACATCCTCCACTCCATCCCTAAAAGTGGTCGACCACTTTAAGGGAAGCGAGCGTTGGTCCTGCGTCCCGCCTCTGCCCCTTTTTGTAAGCGCATTGTGCATCTTTTACCCCAACCCAATAGGATTACAATGCAGGCCTGCCACCGAACCAGGGAAGTTCGGGTCTTCTTTCTGGTGGTCCCCGAAAGGGGTCGTTGTTGTTTTCTTTCAAAGACGTCCAACCAAACAGAGACAGCTTGAGGAAGATTATACTTGCCAGTGATGGCCATCACTCAAAATCATCCCCGAAGTGGCAGACTATACTTGCCTGAAAACCTAGAACCATTGCACCCTCGGGGAAAGGTAGTACCTTTGTGAGAGGACCCAACCTCCCACACAGGTCCTCACCCGAGGGTTCAACCGAGATATGTCAACGAAGCCATCACGCCGCAACCGTAGACACCTGCCGAGTACCTGAACCTTTTCCCCCTTCAACACGCCTAGACATGTGAAAACTAACCATATACAGTCACTGAGGGTCGAAAGGGGCTTGTTCCCTAAAATCGTCTCTGCGCGCCTTCGGTGCGTGAAACCATTCCGTCACCAACTTCACACACTGTTTTCTGGTTATGTGACATTGGGCAGTTTCGGAGTTTTTTCTTCATTTCAAATTAAGATAGCCGATGCCAGCGATGCCAATTTTATGGGTTTTTTCTGTACATTTTCTTTTCAAACCAACTCGTTCGAAATTTTGGGAATATAATTTCCAGAAAAGCGTATCTAAAAATGTGGTGCCGTACTAGGAAATGCTTTGCTGTTATGGTCGAACTCTGGTGTGACGGCATAGAGGGTCATGGGATCAAAAAGTCAAATGCGTCAGATTTTGGGGGAAATTTTTTGTATGTTACAGAGCTGAAAAATTAAGAGATACTTGTTTTTTAGTTTTTCGTTTTATTGCCATATTTGACGTTTTCACTTCGCTTCAAAGTTTCATCATTCTTTACACGTTTATTAAAACCGCTAAGCTTTTTAATGGTAAAGAACCTTTTCAAAAGTTCAAAAAGCTATGAGTAGCGTTTGATAGCATATTTCTTACAAATAGCACTGAAAATTTTGAGAAGCTGCTCCCACAAGTTTGACCACAGCTTACAGTCAACGGACCGCCGGGACTGTCATTCCAATGTGAGACACTCGCGGCTTTCAGGTGACAGTGAGCGACATGGGCACGTTATTTATAGCATACAACTCGTCTCCTGAGTTCCAATGTGTTCTATGTGCCAGTAGGCACATAGAACACATTGGAACTCAGGGGACGAACTTACGTTAACAGGCAGCATACAACTTCATCTCGTTGTTGGGCCCACTCGGTGGTGGCCGGGTTGCATTGGATGACTTCTGGAAATCAGCTTGCGATTCAAAATAATTTAGTTGAGTTATCTGACTGTCTATTGATGGCAAGTCAAGATTCACAAAATGATATTTTATAATGCTGGCTGATTCCTCGTTGATGAGCTTTGGTGGGTAGATTGGTTGAGCAAATATAAAGAATTCCAGGTAAAGACTTGTACAGCAAATTCCGTCATAGTAGACAGCAGGCAGGGTTCAATTTTGGACTTATCTTGTTAGAAACACCACTTCCGTCAATACCCTGCATCTGAAGACCACAAACTAAGTCGCATTTTTAATGTCTAATGTCTACAATTACATTTTTGCCATCTTTCGGCGAATTCAGTACAAATACATGCAAGTGATGCGATATATCGAGAGGACGGAAAAATAGAATTGCATCCTATTTTCCTGAAATTTCGGTATATGCACATTAATATTATTTTCTGCAAAATAAATCAGTATATTTTTAAGATTTGTGAACTCTTTATTTTTATTTAAGCAATTTACTCGGTTACCTTGCCCACT
This sequence comes from Pictodentalium vernedei, assembly GCA_031216915.1. Taxonomy (NCBI): domain Eukaryota; kingdom Metazoa; phylum Mollusca; class Scaphopoda; order Dentaliida; family Dentaliidae; genus Pictodentalium; species Pictodentalium vernedei. The sequence continues at coordinate 316,111,192 of CM062297.1, forward strand.
TCTTGCAAGTCTTTTCCTGAGCTCTCCGATGGACCAAGTTCTCCTAAACCATTTGGGAAGAGTTCTCCTGGGGGAAGGGGACAGTTCTCGGGTTTTGGGTAGTTCTAAACTATTTTGGGCCGCCTTCTCCGATGGGCTAAATTCGCCTAAATCATTCGGACCGACTTTTCCTTGTGGGCCGACTTCTCCAGGGCCAACTTTGCAATGGACCGAGTCTTCCTGCTTCCGCTTTGGTGGGGTCTTATTGGAACCTATACGTTGTTGTAATGAACTGACGGCAACATGGTCTAAGGTTTGCGGCTCGGTGCGTTATGTTCAACCACGATGCTTCCCGTCTCGGTTGAATATAATCTCCGAGCCGCAAACATCAGATCATGTTGTATCGCGTCTCGGTTAAGCATAAGCTGCGAACTGCAAACCTCAGACCATGATGCCGTTAATTCATCATAATAACCTATCATGTTCCCGCTTTCAGCAGATGAGATTGAAGTGTTTTGGTTCTCCAGAAAAATTACTGAAAGCTTCCTTTGTTCTAGTTTGGGGAATCAAGTGATCTGTCATTTCAAAAGGTTTTATCCTCTTGTTTCTGTCTTTTTGCCCTTTAACTTTTCCTGATGCCAAGTACTATCAACGGGATTGCTCCCTAAAATCATTTTACGACTGTGTCTACACAGCAATCACAGGTTAATTGCTTCACTCAAGGACACACAAAGTGACTCTGGGTAGACTGAAACTCCCAAGCTTTCATTCAGTTGTCTGACCGATGTGGCACTGTGACTGACCCATCCTACCATCCAAGTAGTTAACTCTTTGAGGGCATTGGGGATATAGTAAATAAAACAAAACATAAGCCAGACATAAATAAATTAATATTTTATTTTAAAAAATAATGAAATAATGGCATTTCATGACTCGCTATTCACAAATGAAGGTGATCTTGACAGCTTTTTATCATTTTATAGACTACAAATAGTACAAAAATTGCAATATATACAAATTATTTCAATATCTTTGAACATTTATAACTACATAGTGTGGAAATGAACTTCAACCATCAACGTAACTAGTTTTCTTATAACGTCTTTTCTCACATTATAGGTGTTTTAACACTTTGAAGTACACTTCATGTTGCAAAAATCCACTTGGATACTAACTACTCAAGTCTTATCCAGAAAACTGTGTTCACAAAACACTGAAAAGAAATTTGATCAACCTATCAATCAAAAGAAATAACTTAATCGAATAAAATGTTCATTGGTATCTGTAAGTTGTCAATAAGCATTTTCTTCAATTAAGTTACTGTTTAACCCTTTAAACCCTGATGGTATCTGCCATGCCAGTTCAGTGTCAGCAATTGGAAGTGTCTATATTCGATACTTGGGGGGGGGGGGGGGGGGGGGGGGGTGGAGACCAAACAATAATTTCAACGTGCAACCTTGGGGCTGCATGTTGAAAATCTTGTTTGGTCCACCACTTAAATACACTGAGCAACTCTCTACTTTATGAATTCAGGTCGTATCACTTTCCTGGGCCGGAAAAGGGGCCTTTCGAGTTCAATCGGTTAATATTCGGGGGGGGGGGGGGGGGGGCAAATACTGAATCATCAATACTTTTTTCACTGATGTACATTTTTCACATGTACAAGTCAAGAATCAGGCATATTATTTAATTACGTCCCGATTCGGCACGCTCTACGAGTTTTGCAATTTATTTATTTATCTACTGTGTGGGGTCTTATGACACCTTTGACAGCCAGGGTCACCTCGTGTCAGACAGTTTTACGGGTGGAGGAAGCAGGAGTACCCAGGGAGATCTACCCAGCAGCGGTGAGCAACTGCCAGAATCTCCAAGCTAACTCCACACAAGCAGGGCTAGCATCGGTTGAAGACAAGTGCACCATCGATGTGCAGTATGCCTTAGTACACAACGCCAGTGAGTCCCCATGTCGGCAATCGGGATCAAGTTTCTTGTAAGGACAAGTTTTTCAATAGAATCCACATATGCAGAACTGGGTAGGGGATTAACTACACAATAGATTAAGCAGTCAATGACCCTCAAATTGTGGTAAAAACCATAAACGCAAGTAAAGTTTCAGACAACGTAGTCAGGGGTCCACCAGCTGACACTTTGCTTGTACTTCTGCTTTTTCATAAAGTTGAGAGCAATTGACTTGTAGAATCGGAGGTGGCAGATGCTCGATAAAAGTGGAAGGGTACACATTTTCAAAGCTATCATGATTCAGTCCAGTGGGAGAAAAGTTATAATGGCATATCGGTCAATGTACCATGATACACTATCGTCTCTCATTTAGGTGAGTATATCACGGTGTGCTGACAATCCTGTCCATTTCTTCTACTTCAAACATCATCCAACCCAAAGGCTCGCCCTCGGGTTGGTAGATAGTTGAAGTTGAAGAATCGGACTGAAGCGACCAAAGGTGGAATTCTTTGGCCAAATGTTGTTTGGATTTCTAAATAATAAATTACAGTAATGCTTGTATACTGACACGTTCGCATGGGCCCATTTTAACTCATTGTGTAAGCGTGAAACATGTCTCTGAAAAAAAATGAAGGGGCATATGTCCCCTGTGCACCCCACCCATCCCCCCCCCCCCCCCCCCACACACCGATTCTGCCACCTCTGTGTGAAATGTTGACTCAATGGGTATTTTAAAAGGAAATCACCATCCTGGAATTGTGCATGAAAAGAAAAGGGGTGAAGAATGAAATTCTGAGTGAAATGATAACTTTTTTCAGCGAAGGTAGCGTTAAAAAATAGAAATCTCCTAAATATGATATTGTAGTCAGTGTTCCCCATATACAAACAGATTTTTTAACAACTGACTGGTTTTCAAAAGTCGATAGTGTGTTAACAGAAAACTAGCTAGGTTATTGCCTTTGGTTGTACATCTAACAAACTGACGCACTTTAAAATAGTTATCGCTCTTCCATAACTGAAAAGGAATATATCCTCAAAAACTCTTGCTAGTGCTGTTGGGGGCATCAACAGTCAGGGATACTGATAAAAGGTTGCTCAGGAATTGTATTCCTTTCATAGAATTGAAGTTGTGTTGGTTGAATACATAGCATGATCAAGTATATCACTTCAACATCTGAGATTCGTACATTCCAAAAACCAGAATCAAGTAAACATCGGCTGCTGGTGAAGCCAGTTTGGCTAGATAGAAGAGAAGAAGCCCCCATAGCAAGTTCCTAAATGCAGGGAGTCTCTCATGATTGTGGATTTATTTAACTGTTGTAGTATGGAGACTTCATGCTTAGAGGACGCTGTTGTCTGAAACACTGTTGGAAAGGGCTCTCTGATTATCTCTTAAGGAAAACAACAAGGTTTCCTGCAAGTTAATTTGGATAACATTCTACTGATGGCAGATGCAACATCTCTACAAAGAAAAAATACTGCAGAAACCAGCAAGAGTTTTTAGGAAAAGTATACTCCCTCGAAACACTCTATAACAAACACAGTGTTTACAAAAATATCATTTCTTTTACACAAACCTTGGAACATTTGAGTTCTCATTTCCTGCCATAATTTCCCATTCACACAATATTAGTGCTCTGTTCTTGCAACTAAATTTTTGAGGGCAAGAGAATTGGAGATTTGCAAGCTTTTTTCTAAATACTGACCAAATGTGGCTATTTTTTAACCCTTACCTAACAAATCCAATAGCTGCCATTGTATTTCACAAGATGTGCAATGAAAATTTTGCTACTTTCTGGGGGTTTTTTTCAGTACATAATTTATTACCTCTAACTTGAACAAGCACTTTAGGGTTTTTTTTAAATTAGAGGTCATAAGTTATGTTTTGGAAGAAAGAATTGTTAATTATAATTTGTAAACATATTTTGAACATCAGCTGAAAATTATGTTAGGTAAAGGGTAACAGATGATAATTAATGCATATGTATCAAAATTACTGAAATAAAAATTAAATTTTATCTGAAGATTTTTTGCAGGATTATCTCATTATCCAAAACGCAAGAAACCCCCCATCAAATGAAGCATTCCAAATGTATTTCAAATTCACTTCTATTACTCTGAAATTACAGACTTCCAAAAAACATGCAAATTTGTATGACAAATATTGTACACGGCAAAGTAGTTTATTATTTATTGGTGTTTTGCCCTCTGCACTCTGGCATCAAAATGGCAAAGTTTTCAGTAGCAAATATTTCCTATAATGCAGTTTGATATTTAACTAAATATACCTTGTTTAACAGAGCCCAGTGAGCTCTGTCAAATAAGATATAATTGGTTAAATTTATAGTTAAATAAGAGAAAAACAGCGATTGGAAAAAATTGTGGCACTACCAGAGTGCTAGGGGTTAAGGTCAGTTTCAGCATCTAAGGCTATAAAATGACCTCAACATAGGTATGAAATCAAGTTTAAATGATCATGTATACCTATGCTGCCCACTTTAGAGGATGTCTACCCCAGGCATTGGTTACAAAGTTCAATTTCTTAAGTGAAGCAGAACTTAACATTTTAGCCAGAGGTCCATTGACAAAACTTTGCTTGTTGTTCTTCTCTGATTTTCAAAGACAATGAATTTTGTCTTGATGGAAACTCCTCTCCAGCAATCTTTCAGTGGAAATCCACACTTTATGTACAATACAAAGCTCTTTGGCCACCAGTCTAATTCTGTTTGGAATTTGATGCTGTTACAGGCTTTTTGTTGACTCACTTTTTTTTTATAAATTTGCACACAGATGACCATTGATGTAATGTGATGTGCCTTTACTTACAAAGATATACAAGTATTCTATCATGTTGAAGTTATAGATATTCCAACTGATAAGTATTTAATTCCATTTGAAATATTAAGGTACTAACATAATTTGTGGAACTCTCTGGCATAATCATAACACTACAGCTGTGATGGGTCTTCATTTTTAATTATAATGCCAGCAAAATGTAAAACAAATCAAGTCTTCATTGCACTCCATTTCTTGCTTTGATTCACAGAAAATGAAATTTTTCAGATTCAATCATCTGGATTATATTAGCTGATCGGAAAAGTGAACAGTAGGTTTGTTTTTCTAACCAAATGATATATTCCAAATGAGTGAATCTAAAAAAGTAGGCGATGACCTTTTTGAGGGCTACAGTACAGTCAGCGTGGACTGGTCGCAATCCATGCGAGGACAGTGATGTCTATGCATGTATTTACCAGGTAATAAAAATCATCAGCAGCAAAATTTTAATTAATGAAGCACCGGGTTGTACCCGGTGCTTCATTAATTAAAGCGTTGATGATTATTCCTATAATTAGTGTCTGGAATCTTATATTATCGGTTTGTGTGAATATTGCCCACCCGAGGAAAGTGACCAGTCCACGGTGGTCGTACTCTAGACTGGTTCCAGGCCATAATGAGTTCATGGAACAGTCTCCAAAGAAGGCTGTAGTTTTTCAGGCCACATAGATTGGTCTTGACATGAAAAAAGTTAATAAAGGATCAGTAAATAAACATGACATGTTTCTTGACAATTTTTTTGCCAGATAAGGAGTTAATCCTACAAAATTCCGTAATGAAATCTTTTTTACCGTCAATCATACCAACAAATAAGGTGACATTAAATGAAGTCGACACACCTGCAAAATAAATTTTGCAGTGACAGGGCTACATATGCACAAAAACACAAAACATAGAGGTCATGCATATTCTTTTCAAGTCAAAAATGTAATAAATCTTTTCCTCATGAATGGAGCCACCAAAATAAACTGAAGTTACATGGAATCTTTTTTAACAAACATTATGCAAGATCATTCTCACATAATGAAAATCCATCTTAGGTTTTGAATGCCATTGATACCTGTCAAGAGATAATTTCACACATATACTCAAAATGGAATAACTGAATTTTCAATCGGCTGTCATATTCGACATCAAGTTTTCCAATCATTTTACATATGAAATAAATTCACTCTGCATTCATAAAATAACACCAAAGATCACAGAGAATAACATTTTACTCATGAATATTTTTTTCTTCATAATTATTCATGAGTCAAATACACGGGAGATAATATTTCATGATTGAGCCCTTTACTCCAAAGCCAGACATGTCAAAATTGCTACCTTTACATTTTCATCATTTTACTGATCAAAACAAGTGCATCCTCATCTCAGATTACTGAGCTTGTCGCAACAATAATTTGGAATCTATGCTTCACAAGGGAAAACAAATTTCCAAGGTAGTTTAGAAATATCGATATTGGCATTTTGTGCTGAGGAAAAGGTTAACATTTGTTTTACAGATATGGTTTCATTCAGAATTCTTTATTCAATAGAGCACACAAGTTTAAGTTTTAAGTTAACCCCCTGCACACTGATGCCGAAATATAAAAATTTCAGTCGGCAAATTTTTCCCATAATGCATCTAGGAGTTTAACCAATTCAACCTTGTTTGACAGGGCTCATTGAGCCATGTCAAACATGATTTAATTGGTAAAATTCCTAGTTGCATTGTGGGAAAAGAACTGCAACAATTTCAGAATTTTTACATCAGTGTGCAAGACGTTAAAATATCTTTATGCTCCAACCAAAGTACCATTTCCACATGTATTGGCTTTTAACACTTACAGGCCTGTTGGTTTATAAATATTTCTACTCAGTGTAGCTCCAGTCAAAGTACCAAGTTGACTGTTTTTGTGCCACGATTTGGTTTTGTTGAAATTTTTGGAAAAATATGAGAAAAATAATATTTAAAATGACAAATCTTTGATATCGTGCATGTTGGGTAAAGGGTTAATCACGCTTCCAATTGCCATGGTAAGGCTGTGTCAAACAGTTTTATGGATGGAGGAAGCCAATCAAGTGCAAGAGAACCACTAACCAACAACAAATAAACCAACTTTCAGCTTGTCCACTAATCTCAAGAAATGATTGGGTCTCAGTTTGCAGCAGCTGATGCCATGTGGTGTACCATTAATATTCAATATCCTTTAGCATATCACACCACTGTGTTGACACCACACCACCATACTCCCTCATGAGCCAGTGGAGTTACGGGTGTTTTTTTCAAAGACAAAATGGAAGCATCTTTGGCAAGATAGTTCATTATCTGTTGCTGTCATGACCACAACATAATTGTGAAGTCAATGGTTACCTAATATTCTATCCCTATAATACTGCTGCTGTGGAATGGTTGTAATCCACACATGGACAGTGATGTCCACACATGCATTTACAGGTAATAAAAATTATCAGCAAAATTTGAATTAATGAAGTGCTGGGTTGAACCTGGTGCGTCATTAATTAAATTTTTGATGACAATTCCAATAATTACTGTTTGTAATCTAATATTATTGCATCCGTGGAAATATTGTCCACTTGTGGAAAGTAACCAGACCATGGCAGCTGTACTGTATGCTGACCACTTTAGAGGACTTTCACCTCAGCTTATACTGCTCACTTCATGGGGCTTGAATGCAGCTTGCATTTTTATGGCATCCAATGAAGTACAATTAACCTACAACAGCAGAAAAAAAGTTATCGATGTCTCAAAAGATTCCATTAGAAAAACCCAGTTGTATTTGACTGTACAGTTTTAACCCCTAACACACTGGTAGACTGGTAGTGTAACTGAATTTTCTCCAATCACTGTTTTTCTCTTATTTAACTATGAATTTAACCAATTATATCATGTTTGACAGAGCTCACTGAGCAAACAAGGTATATTTGGTAAAATATCAAAGTGCATTATGGGAAATATTTGCTGTAGAAAACTTTGTCATTTTGACATCAGAGTGCAAAGGGTTAATATATCACAGATTACATTATTCTGATATGAACATGCATAATATACTGGATGAAAACTATGATGGAATGATGTGACCTAGATGTAACTGAGCTCCTCTTGAACTCAATTTCAACAGCTTATCTTCTCAGAGAATCAGATGGGTACATGGTATTGATAGGGTCGATGTCAGGCAGAAATCAAAGACATTAGCTTTCACGATTTGAATAAATTTCTCCCAAGTGAACTGCTTGAAAGTCACTTTGAGCTAATAACCTGCACCCCACCCCCCTCCCCCTTATAAAAAATGATTAACCCTTGTCACACTAATGACAGAATCTCAAATTTTCAAGCTGCAAAATTTTCCCATATTGCAACGAGGAATTTAACCAATTCAATCCTGTCTGATAGAGCTCAGTGAGCTCTGTAAAACAAGAATGAGTAGGTTAAATTCCTAGTTGCATTGTGGAAAAAAGTTTCAGATTGAAATTTTGGTATTCTGACATCATTTGCAGGGGGTTAATAATCCTGAAAAAATAAATTTTCTTAGTGAAAGCTGAAAAATTCACTTTCAGCCAAGTCTCAAGCTCATTTGTGTCTAAACAACAGATGCGTATATCTAAATTTAGACCAATCACACTTAAATGTTTCAGGACATTCCCTTGGATGAGGATGTTTTTCATACCTCTTTCTTTGATGATGAGATGCTTTTATTTAACACTTTGCCCGAAAAGGGATATCTGACAATGAGCCCAATCCAATAGAGTGTCACAACAACCTGGAAAGAAAACAATGTCCAGAATTTTTGTTAGGATATTTTAACAACTTTCCAGGAAATTGTTCACATTGTTTTTATTATCTATGGAATGTTTGTATATTATGAATCTGTTAACAGTTCTAACTCAGACCAATATGCTTGCATCTGACTCTGATCCTAGGTAGGCTCTCAACTAGACCTTCCCAAAGATCAGTCTTAGGTGCAGGTATTATTCCATTAGATAAAAATGCAATTTATGCAAAAAAAACATACAAATACTGCAGCATATACACATACCTTTTAATTAGAGATGGGCAGTATTGGAATTTTGAGTTCGGAATTGGTTTTAATATTTTTAGGCGGCGGAAACCATGATATCTGTTCAGTGTTCACTACCGGATTTCATTGATATTTACTGACAGTACCAAATTCACACCAAGAAAATACAGAATAACTTGTTCTTTTATCATTTTACCACAGCGCCACAAATGGCACTCTTAGTGAAGTCAGCATTGGCATTCTTTTGCCAACATAAATTATACCTACAGTAATTTTGAGACTTGCTCCAAACCCATCTTATCCTTCAAAGGCCTACTTTAGGTTTTTTACAATCTCAGAACAAGTGTCCTTAACATGCCCTTTTTAGGAGGTCTTGCTGACAATAGATAAAACACCTAAGCAGCGATTTCTAGTTAAGTCTTGGCTGCCTATGAAGGCAGCCAAGACTTGACTAGAAATCATTGCTAAGGAACTGGACATGTACAGGTTGTAGTCTCGAAGGAATTTGAGACAGTTTCTCAGGCCCTTAATGGTAAAGGAAACTGAAAAGAAAATCAGTCACTTTTTTCATGAAAATGAACCCTTCAATTGCTATCAAGCCACAACAAGGCCTTATAAGTAGATAATGTAAGAAAAATCTGAAAATTCAGACAGTTCTGGTATTCAATGATTGGTTCGGTTTGGTTTTGGGGTATCCCCACGATATCGGTATCAGTTCATTTTTTTCAGTATATTGCCCATCTCTAATTTTGAACAAATTTAAGAAAACCAATTACTGAAATATGTCCAGTGTTATGTCACAGCATTTCAACAGCTTATGGGCAGAAATTCCGGAAAGTGGCAGAACAGACTGGTCTTAACTGGCACTACCAAAGTCTTTGATAAAAAGTGACTTTGTAGCAAAATCTATGGTTTCTCAAACAAAAATGTTTTATACATATGAAATACAAATTTTTGAAATTCAGTTGTGAACTCCATTAAGTGTTTTGAGCAATATTTTATCTGCATATATTTTTAGAGAGTGTACATCTACAGTGGGCATATCAGTTTCCATAACTACAATGGAAACTTGTCTTTTATCAAAAACAGCTCAACTAAAACCATGTTCAGTGATTGTCAAAATATGCAAAAACAACAAACTTTACAATGCTAACAAAGTAGTGAATGTAGAATTGATTACCATCACAAACTTGTCATTACAAAAAAACAAATCAAGTAAAACATGTTTAATCTCTTGGTGGCATGTTGTAAATTATTTGGATAATAAGACAATCAGAACAGTAAATGAATCAATCAACACCTAAAAACTGTATAAGTAGAACAGTTCTAATCTTATCTGATGCCGAACTACAGAACTAGCCTATTTTTATTTAGTCCACCAGGCTTGGCATTCTTAAAAATGCAGGAGGGCTAAAAATCGCTCCCCTCGGAAGGCAAGCTATAGAGAGCAAATAAAGCACTCTCATGAAAATGCCAGGTCTGTTCAACACCCTTAACCCTTTACCCAACGCAGACGATATCAAAATTTATTATTTTAAATATCATTTTTTCAAAAAATTTCAACAAAACCATATCATGTGACCCCTCGTTGGAACGAGCTTGATGAGCTCGTTCCAACGAGGGGTCACATGATATGATTTTTTTTTTAACTTTTTTTTAAAATAATACTTTTTTCAACTGCTGAATTTGCATACTACGCAGATGGATGCGGCCAATTCGTTGGGTAAAAGGTTAAGATTGTACAATATAAGCATAGATTGGTTCACCACTTCAAATCCGAGCTATTCTGAAGCTACAAATAGGGTTGTACATCTTTTAAAAATATGCAAACACAGCAGAAAGTTGAAGTTTTGAATTGAAGCCAACATTATAAGCTATTGTGATGAACTGAAGGTAACATGGTCCGAGGTTTGGAGCTTATGTTCAGCTGAGATGTGAAGCATCAAGGTTATCATATGCTCCGATCTGCAAAACCTCAGACCATGTTACCATCAAATCATCACAATAACATATGTTCCAATAAGATCCTACCTATAGCCCAAAACCCACATCGTGAAATGAACAAGCCAAATGGAAAGAACATGATATCATACCCATAACAAGTGCCACTTTAGCCATAAACATATAAAAAAAAAAATAAGCGAGCTCTCATCCAATCAGGGGGTCAGGATTTTTGTCTAATCGGAACATATTTTATTAAGTACGTTTTTTAATTCATCTTCATTTTTTAACAAAATTTTATTTTGAAATACACGAAATAAAATATTAGAAATCAACTTTTGGAATAGAGGAGAGTTATCAAATGCCATTTATTTAAGAATCTCGAGTTATTAAAAAATGACTGGTGGGAGAAATTAAGCAATAAAGTGTCTCTCATGCTTTGTTAAACCTTATAATAAGTAGATCAACTGTTTTAGGGGAAAGATCAATTCCAGATTTGTTTGTTTATTTACTGGGGTTTAACAACACTTTCAAAAGCCAAGGTCTATTGTGTCAGGTTTTCGAGACATTAAGTTGATAATTTGTGTATCTTTGTTAATGTTGAAGAAATGCTTGTTACGAAATGCACTGTTTGAAAGGGGTCTCTGAGCCCTTTCAAAAAGTGTATTACAAAAGAGCATTTTATCATTGTGAAAACAAAAGTTCATGAAAAAGCTAAGATTATGAATTATGGGAAGATAAAATCAGCCTGAGTGCAAGAACAGTTAAACCACTTCAGTCTGTGTCAGTTATAAAATTAAAATAAAACCTGTGAGCCTGGGTAAAAGCAATGCTGCAACCATGAGAAATTATTGACTTGCTGGTGCCTTAACATTTGTTTCTGTAATATGAACTCCACATTGAAAAAATGTTGAAGGCTGTGATGCAATTTATTTGTTGGATTATTTGTTTATTATCTGGACATCACAGTAACTTTTACAACCAGAGCAGGGTGCGCGGTGGCTCAGTCGGTAGAGGTGCAGGCTGCAAGCCGAGAGGTCCTCGGTTCGAATCCCACCTGCGGCAACCGCGTTGTGTCCTTGGGCAAGGCACTTCATCTCCTGCGTGGGGGCACGATGACGCCGTGTACTAAGGCATACTGCACGTCGATGGTACGCATGTCTTCAACCAATCTAACCCTGCCTGTGCTGCAGTGCGGAGTTATGATGTTGGGGAGCTGGCAGCTGCTCGTCGTTGCTCGGTGGTTCTCTCCGGGTACTCCAGCTTCCTCCACCCGTAAAACTGTCACGGTCATGGTTAGCCATTGTGCATAAATATGTGACCTTAAACATCAATAAATAATAATAATAACAACCAGAGCATGAGTATCAATTCAAAGTAGCCAGTAATATTCATGCTGTGATTTTATGGAATTGGTCATCACTAATTGTGTTTTCACCTCATTTGCACCAAATTAACAATGTCAATTTTCTCCTTGTGGAACAATACCAAACCCCACAGACTTTTGTAATAAAACCTTCGAGAGAATTCCAAATGTATGCAGCCAACAACAGAAAAATAGCGCTCAAATTGTATGGGGGTCACATTGACCAAACACCTTTTGGGTATAATAAATAACTTAAAAACAATAAACAAAGTGCAACTGCAACAATAGAAGTACTCTCCATTGAAAATTACCATCCCCCACCCCCACCTGCTTGTAAATTTGAAAACCGGGAACATTTAAAAAAAAATAGTTTTGTTCTCAGAAAAGCACCACAGATTAATATAGACAGTGTAATCTTTAAAAAATAACTATCAGTATCCTGGTACACTATGGCCGCTGTGGACTGGTCACTTTCTATGGCTGGGCAATATTTCCATGGATGCAATAATATTAGATTCCAAACACTAATTATAGGAATAATCGTCAAATATTTAATTAATGAAGAACCAGGTAAAACCTGGTGCTTCATTAATTAAAATTTTGCTGATGATTTTTATTACCTGGTAAACACATGCATGGACATCACTACCCATGCGTGGTTTACGGCCAGTCCCCGGTGGCTGTATTGTATTTTGGAATGAACTTTTTCAGGAATATCCAGTACTGTTTCTGTTTTATAAAAAGGAGTAACTGAAATGTCCAAACCTGACAAATTTATGCAATAAATTTTCAAATGAAAATTCTATTCTTTAATCTCTCAGTAGCACAGAAATTCTAATTTTCTTTCAATGCAAATATTTTAACTCCAGTCCAGAATGGAATGAACACAAAAGGCTCTTTCCAAAGAGGGGTGAAAAGCAAGGGAATGCAAGAAAAAATAGATTTGTTGGGTTTTTTCGATCATAGATAACTAGATGGGTGTAGCTAATTTGTTGTTTTTTTTCACATGGCTTTGATGCAAGTGACAATTATTAAATTTTGCAGTGAATTATTCAGTATTCTGTGAAAAGAAATTCCTTCTCTCAAAAGTGTGCCAATATCTCAAAGGGTACAGTAGAATGTACAGCATGGATAGGTGACAGGCAAGACTTTTTTGTCACTTGTTGTTTTGTTTATGTTCAACAGCATGATGATTAGTGTTCAACCGATGATCGAAGCCGGCCACCACCATCAGCCCATTGTGGGCAATCGGATGACAACAGCAATGGCTCCTGGAACATCGGTTCAACCGATTGTTGCTAAACATTTTGTGGTGATTCATAAACCGCATTTTATTATCTTCTGCAATTGTTCAATTGTTAATGTAAAATGATGTCAATGATACTATTCAATAAAGTTGAAAAACCACCACAATGTGTATTCTTAATCTCTCTCGACGCCCTTTTATAACATATACAAGTCAAACGACATGTAAAGTTTACAATTGAGCGTACTTGCAGCAATCGTCAGTTCATACTGGAGAGTGAAGAAATATTGAAAAAAAATTTATTTAACTTTGAGGAAACAAAATATTGGAATAACATTTGAAAATGAGTTTGGACAATCTTCAAAGTAAAACTCCATTTCACTTTGAGTTCATAAGCAGACTTACTGAAAGTTGCGCTTTGGTTCTATATTACCAGGGTACGATAAAAATAATTAACCCTTTACTTATCATGAAAAGAAGACAACACTTACAAAAAGAATTCTTGAATAACTAATTTTTTTCATTTTTTGTTTCAAAAACATATGTTATGAAACCCTCATTGGAACGGGCTCGATGAGCTCGTTCCAAAGAGGGGTCATAACCTATGTTTTTGAGACAAAAAATGAAAAAAATAATGAAAATTAATTGGTGCTTTTTGTGAATAGCGCTGGCCGGTTTTGGTTGTTACGTTGGGTAAAGGGTTAGCAGGATAAGCACAAAAATCAATTTTATCCTTCCTTGGTGACAATGTGGGAACCTGACAATGATTCTTGGAAAGCTCTGAGAGGTCCTCCCAAGAGAGTCAGTGATTCTGTGTGTTGAGTAAATTTCACTTTGTTTCAGTACTATCAGTCTTCGAAATAAAAAGTAATCTGTTTTTTAAATAAAAATAAAACAAAAGGGGGAAATGGAAAACTTTGGCATGAATTCATTCCAACAATACTTTTGTAAAATTTTGCTCTTGGAGCCAATGAAAACTGATGCCAATACTTACAAAATGTTCAAAAATAATTCATTCAAATCTCATTTAGAACACATTAAGACAGCCTTAAAAAAATAATTCACTCATGTGTTATGACATAAAATATTGCATTTTAAAATCTTATGGAATACACTTTTATCCTAGTTACTTCCCTTTGTAGAAGTCTTCATAGGTGTGGGAAAAATGGATTGATGAGGTCATAATTATTCAAAAATGCCATGAACAGTAAAACTTGGAACCCATTTTTTTCTCACTATTTTCAATACTGGATATTGGCACTGGAAGTGGGATTTTAATTATCTCATGCTGGTATCCCTTATTTTAGATTAATTAACCTTTTACCTAACACGAAAAGCAGACGACACCTGCAAACAAAATTCTTGAATAACTAACTATTTTCATTTTTTGTCTCAAAAACATAGCTTATGACCCCTCATTGGAACGATCTCATTGAGCTCATTCCAATGTGGGGTCATAAGCTATGTTTTTGAGACAAAAAAATTGTAAAAAATAATGAAAATTTAATGGTGATTTTGTGAATAGCGCTGGCTGTTTTTGGCCATTACGTTGGGTAAAGGGTTAATAAAGGCTAAAAGCCTGTAAAAAGGCACTTTTCTTACTCTTCATTTACTTTGATTTCTTTTTGAACAATTTAACCCTTTACCCAATGCAGCCGATATCAAAATTTATTATTTTAAATTTAGATATAATTTTTTAAAATTTTTCAAACAATTTGAACAAAACCATATCATGTGACCCCTCACTGGAACGAGCTTGATGGGCTTGTTCCAAAGAAGGGTCACACAATATGGTTTTGCTGAAATGTTTTGAAAAATAGTATTTTTTCAGCTGCTGAATTTGCATATCATGTAGGCAGATGTGGCCGATCCGTTGGGTAAAGGGTTTTAAACTATTAAAATTATAATAGTTGTAGCTTGCTATCTTAACCTAAGCAGCACAGATAACAAGCTGTTTTTTTCTACTATGAAGATTTCATTTTTATCTCACTGGGAAATTTCACTGGACACCACATAATGATGATTCCTTATAACTGCATTTATGTGATAAACTGTTGAAAAGGACTTGGAGGGCCCATTCCAACAATGTATCAGAGAACAGCATATCATCAGCTAAAGTAAAAATCTCCAGGAATGCTGTGGGATATTCCAGACCGATCAGAGTGGCATTGGGATTAAAACCATGAAAAAAGCATTTCACTGTTTGAATTTCATAATACTATTTATCAAATGACTTGGTCAGTGTTCATGTTTTTACATCCCCTATTTGATTTCAGTATTAAAAACTATTTGATAACACCTTCTGTTGATCGGACTGTTAACCCACTGCACACCAAGGTCAAAATTCTGAAATTTCAAGCAGCAAATTTTTCCCATAATACAACTAAGAATTTAACCCTTTACCTAACGAATCGCCCACATCTGCCTGCATAATATGCAAATTCAGCAGTTGAAAAAATTTTATTTTAAAAGAAATTTCAACAAAACCATAACATGTGACCACTTTTGGGAACGAGCCCATCAAGCTCGTTCCAACGAGGTGTCACATGATATGGTTTTGTTGCAATTTTTTGAAAAATTTGAAAAAATGATATTTAAAATAACAAATTTTGATATCGTCTGCGTTGGGTAAAGGGTTAAACAATTCAATCTTGTTTGACAGAGCTCAAGAGCTGTCAAACAAGATTGAATTGATTAAATTCCGAGTTGTATAACAGGAAAATCTGCATTTTAAAATTTGGTTATTTTGACATCAGTATGCAGAGGGTCAAGAAAAATTATACGAAGGGAAGTAACTCTGCATAATCTATTAACATCAGTGCATTTGGGGTATCACAATACGTCACACATATTCTTCATGATCATTGATATGCCCATTTAATTCACTCTCTGGATCCTCCCCATCTGGTAAGAGTGCAATGTCCTTGAATACACCCACTAATTTATCAAAACTAGGACCCCAGTCTAATAAATGATCCCAGTTAAATGAACCATTGGCAGGTTTGAAAGGCTTAAAGTGTTCATCATCTGAAGCTAGAGTACTTGGTACAGATCCACGGGGTGAGTACAAGCCTCCGAAGTTATAATTCTGATTGTCAGGATGATCATCAATCTCATGCTCCACTTCTGTCAGTTTGGGGAACAACATGGGATCAAAATCATTCTTACCCCGTTCATTATTGTCATATTCAAACTCTGAACACGTGAATGAATCATTTGCACTCTCCTCAGAGGTAGAATCTGGAGGTTCTAATAATACACTGGAATCATGATTTGGAGTCCTCTGTCGGAGATTATCCTCTGTAGATGATGACACTGCATCCAGTAAACTCACTGGACTTTGATGATGTCTTGCATTGAGTCTATCTATTTCCTCACGAGTTAGGCCTCTCAGGTCCTGTCTATAAGGCATTTGTGCTGAAGATGTGGGTCGACTAGATGAAATTGTTTGTCCATTAGGAAGAACACCTAAACGGGGAGTTGAAGAACTAGCTCGACTTGGGTGACTAGCTAAGCTATGTTCTGAACTAGTTCTATTTCCTTTAACTGGGGAAGTGGGTGTTCCATGAAAGTTAAATTGATTAAATGGACTTGTCCTAGAATTTGGACTTGATAGTTTGTTCACTGAGCTGTGCTGAGACTGAGCTGAGGCAGGACTAGCTCTTGTGAGATTGTTCATAACTGATGGACTATTTTTGTTCAAAGACAAAGATGATGGACTTTGTCGGGAATGTCTACTTTTCTGGAAGGAGCTTTGACTTTCTCTGGAATCATTCAATGATCCATCTTTATGTCTAGTATGAAGATGATTTTTATGTTGATGATAATTTGGTGAAGGACTTGTGTACTTGCGATTTGGGCCATCTCTGTAATGTTTATAATGTGCAGTAACATCTATATCAGAGGGAGCTATACTGCTCGCATTCTCCAAGTCATAATGTTCTGGCAGTTCATCATAATTTGGAGGATGAAGATGAGACTGAGACATGTGAAGCTCCCCATCCTCCACTATCACAGTTCCATCTTCAAACTCAAGTGGAAGAATCTGGCGACCAGACATATCTGATTCAATTATATCTGGTCTGACTCCCATTCCACCATTCCTAGGTCGCAGTTGGTTTGCTATGTGATTTTGAATAATCATGTCTTCAGTCAACGAACCCTGTTCATTATATCCAGAATCCTGACAGCTTCGACTGGCACTGCTGTTAGCACTTTTAGTCCCAAGAACATTTCCATTTGTTTTGGAACCACTACCCCCTTTCAATTTTTTACACATTCCTCTTCTAGTGCGGAAAACAACAAACACAACTATAACAGTTATCAGCAGAATTCCAAAGAAAACGATGACGATGATAATCCCTATGTTTAACATGTCTTCTTTGTGTTCAACTGGACCAGAAACACAGTCAAACTTTTCTCCAGTTATGATACACTGGTATCCTTCACTGCAGGTATTGTCAACACAAAGAGCAGCACAGCCACTTGCCACATTGCCATTCACTGTGGATTTATACTTCAATGTTGTACCATTTAGAGGAATTGATTCACCACTCATTTTAAACTCTGATAAGCAGCCATCAAAATCTGAAACAGAATATATAGAGAAGAGTACTAATTTCTTCACCGATCAAGCTGTACTGAGCATTGAAATATATTATGTAAGGTCTACACTCTCCCTGGGCTAAAGGATTAGATTTTGGTACAACAGGCCTTAAAATTTGTCCAAATTACAAAAATCAGTTTGATTCTTTCAAACTTCTGCTACAAGAATCAATAATCAGTTCTTGAATAATTTAGAATTTGAGAGTACAGTAGAGCCCTGTTAATTGAATAGCCACTTTGCCAATGAAAATTATTCAATTAACAGGAGTATTCAATTAACAGGGATTGAGGCACTTTCCTGTATTCTCGAGATAAACTTAGCATTTATTCTATTTTATCTTGTTTGACAGAGCTCCATGACCTCTGTCAAACAAGATATAATAAATTAAATGCCTGTGTTGGATATACTGAGGCCAAATAGGTCTATAAACAAAGGAAAACTGGGGAGAGTCACGGTAATTTCTTGACAGGTTACCAGGTTTTTTTATTAAATTAACAGAAGTTTACTCTACAACCTATATTCAATTAACAGGTGAAATATGTACTGGATGTATGGTAAATGGTTTTGTGTTGGGAAATTATATTAAATTAACAGGGTTATTCAGTTAAGAGATATCCAATTAAGTGGGCTCCACTGTACTGTTACACTCTTGCGAGTGCAAACAGTACATATTCCATAGTGAAAAAACAAATTTCATATTTGAAATTTTACTAGAGTTTATTCTTTAACCCAATCCACATAATACCCATATTTATTATTTTAAATATTTTTTCAAATTTTTCAACAAATTTCAACAGAACCATATGTGACCCTCTCATTGGAAATGGGCAAACGATTGTTTTGTTCGCCTCTTGTTTGCCAAAATAGAAACAAGAAAATAGTGCAACACGAAGAACTGCATATGCCCCCTCCTGTAATGCTAACATGGGCAATACAAAAAATATTCAATTTTCTGTAACTGTGGTGAGTATGCATAGACGTAACTTACAATATGCAGACATCCTTTAGCCCAGAATGGCTATCACCACACAAAAGGACATCAAAATCCAACAACCAATGCCTGAGTTATAATGCAAAATGTTTGTACAGGAAGTTTTATAAGTGAAACAAGGGCCATAACTCTCGTCTGTAAGCATGGACAAAAACTGCAATATGTGAATGTCTTCTCCCCCATTCTAGTCTCTCATCATACCAAAGGACACCAAAGGATATCAAAATCCGTATACAAATGTCTGAGTTATAATGCAAAATGTTCAAACAGAGAGTTTTCTAATTGTAAAAAGGGCCAAAACTCTGGTGTGGGTGAAACCTCAATATGTGGATATCATGTCCTTCATGCTGGCCTATCAGCATACCAAAGGATATCAAAATCTGACAATCGATGTCGGAGTTATAATGCAAAACATTCATTTTACTGTTTCTCAGTCCTACAAGGGCCATAATTCTGGTATGAATGTGTGGACGAAACCCACGATTTATGGCGATCATTTCCACCAACAAAATTGAATCTTACCCCCTAAGGATGCTGCATACCAAATATCAAAGCATTCTGACTGTTGGATCTGAAGAATAAGATTTTTAAAGAAAATTCCTCATTTTGAATTAAGTTATAATTCAGGCTCCCACAGTGAGCCCAAATATGAACCCAGGGACTTGGCTTGAACAAACTTGAATCTCACCCCCATAAGGATGCTGCATGCCAAATATCAAAATATTCCGACTGCTGAATCTGAAGAAGAAGATTTTTAAAGAAATATCCTCATATTGCACAAAGTTATAATTCAGGCTCCCACAGGGAGCCCAAATATGAACCCAGGGACTTGGCTTCAACAAACTTGAATCTCACCCCCAAAGGATGCTGCATACCAAATATCAAAACATTCCGACTGCTGGATCTGAAGAAGATTTTTAAACAAAATTCCTCATTTTGAACTAAGTTATAATTAGGGCTCCCACAGTGAGCCCAAATATGAACCCAGGGACTTGGCTTGAACAAACTTGAATCTCACCCCCTAAGCATGCTGCATACCAAATATCAAAAGATTCTGATTGGTAGATCTGAAGAAGATTTTTAAAGAATATTCCTCATACTGCACTAATTTAAACATTTGGGCTCCCATGGAGAGCCCAAACATGGACCCAGGGATTTAGTTTCAATAAACATGTGAAACATCTTCCAAAGATGTTATATGTGAAACTTGAAAGCTTTTGGAGCAATGGTTTGGGAGAAAAGTAGTCTTAAATGTTTTTCTCATTACCCACAGTGTTAAAAAATGCCGACTCAGTACTTTTTCAAATCCCCAAAAAGTACCCCAAAATAAAACTGATAGCAATTTTTTTTTACCATTCCATTCTGTTGGTCCTCAGGAAGCTTCACACCAAATAAGAATTCTCAGTGCCGTTTAGTTTTGTAGATATGGGCATTTTAATTTTTTTCTATTTTAACTTCTGCCATTCCCATGGGGGCGACAGGAAAAACTTTTTTGGCATAAATTAAGTACTTATGACCCAATAAGCCCTCATGTCAAATTTGGTTCAAATCTGCCACTCGGTTTGGCAAATAGAAATTTTGGGAGGGGCGGAAATTCTTGCCCCTCCCATAACGAAGGCAAATATACCTCCTTGAACTTCTCTTGAACAAATCTGAGTCTACACCTCAAAAGGAAGCTGGACACCAAATATCAAGTCTCTGCTACTGCTGGTTCATGAGAAGAAGATTTTTTTATGATTTAAGCACACTTTTTGGGTGTGGCCCTACCGAGGGGCGAGGCAATTTGATTTGAACAAAATCAAAATTCGATGTCATAGCAAACTATTATCTCGAATATCAATTAAATTGGTTCAGCGGTTTGGGAGGAGAAGACGCAAACACCATGTTCATGGACGATGTACAATGGACGACGTACAACGAACGGTGAGTGATCACTATAGCTCCCCTGACTGAAAGTCAGGCGAGCTAATAAAATAAAAAATTTTACAAAAAATGGCCTGAGAAACAGACTATCTACTTTGTGGGGCCTAAACAGTTTCTATGCTACACAAGAACTACAGAAAGAAATGACCTAACATAACAAGGTTTTATTCTAGATCTAACTATCACCATCACTTTAACTACATACCTTTAATACTTTGTCCATCGACAGCCACAGGAGATGGCGATCCTCCTAAATTCATTTCCTGCACTTCCACACTAGAGAAATCATAAGCATAATCAAATGGTAGACTCACAGTAAAACCATCAACTTTAACAGTAGCTTCAGCACCTATAAAATGGGAAAAATAAATCAGTTAATGCAGTGGAAACAATTAAATGATGACTGATGACAAGTGTCAGCAAGAATATTCAAATAACAGGAGTATTACATATTAAAAACTTGGTTAATTATTTGTTTTCTCATGATGAATAAAGGTGTTCGAATTATCATTTTTGACAAAACGAAGAATAAAGTAACCCTCTGCACACTGACATAAAAATACTGAAATTTCAAGGAGTATTTTTTTCCCATAATGCTACAAGGTATTGAACCAATTCAATCTTGTTTGACATAATTTGCAGAATCCTTTCTATTATCTCATGAAGGTCTATCAAACAAGATTTATTTATTTATTTATTTATTTATTTATTTATTTATTTATTTATTTATTTATTTATTAGGGTTTAATGACATGTTCAACAGCCAGGGTCACCTCGTGTCAGACATTTTTACATGTGAAGGAAGCCAGAGAGAATCACTGAACATCGGCAAGCAACTGCCAGACTCCCCAACATAATAACTCCACACAAGCAGGGTTAGCATTGGTTGAAGATAAGTGCACCATCGACATACAGTAAGCCGTAGTACACAGCACTACCATGCCCCACATGGATAATCAGGATAAAGTGCTTCACCCAAGGACACAATGCAGATACCCCTGGCGAGGATAGAACCATGAACCTTTCAGATCTAACAAGATAAGCTAGATTAAATAAATGCAGGAAGTACTGGGGACAAAGACGTTAGTAAACATAGGGAAATCAATGACTTTCCATAATAATATTTTGATAGATTGCAACAGGTTTTTTTTTATTCAATTACTCTCGGAATGCATTTAACTGGAAAAGTTTGCTCTAAAGATATGGCAAATAGTCTGGTGTTTGAAAGTTATATACAATTATCAGGGTTAATCTATGAAGAAATATCCAATCAAATGAGACCCATATTGTATTTGTTTGGATATGTTAATTTTTATAAAACCCACTACTCTCCCACTATTTCTAAAACTGCTTAGTGACAGTAAGAGAAGACTGGAAAATTCTAGCTTTAGTACCTTCCATCGTCACTGTGACATTATGCCATTCACCATCAGACACCTTCACATCAGTTGAGGATTTGGACACTACATTTCCATTGATCATCCCAACACTGAGTCGAATTCTACCATCATATATCTGAAATAAAAGTTAGAATTGTTACATTTATCATTTATATAAAATTGTCCTGAACAGTTTCCTTAAGAGATCTACTTGTTCTTTCATTAACTGCATGAAAAAGAAAATCAGCTGTTTGAAATTTTCGTATTTTCACACTAGTGTGGAGAGGGTTAACTCTTCCCCTGTTGAGTATTTTAAAAGTATTTTCCATGAAATCTAGTCATGGCTGCTGTGAAACAGTCATAACTAGATCTGAAGGAAAATTTAATATACTTTAAATCAAGTAATTACTGAACAAAAAGTTGATATGGTTTACCAGGGAAAATTTGGTTAAAAATAACAAAATTATTCTTATTTCAGTGACAAGAGATTTTCTGTCCCAGACAGGAATATCCACCAACAACATGCAAGGTGTTAAATGACACCACCAATGCCCATCTCCAATATGCACAGCAGCTTGTAGAAATCTAATCCAGCTCTGCAATTATCCTTCAGTCTGCAGGTCACTTTCAGTATCAGTTGATAAATCATGCACACAACATTAGTATAAAGTCACATTTAGCCAATTTGATATACTTTGGGATGCCCATTTTAGAGGACAAATACCAAAATGTTGGTTACCTGGTCCTGTTCTACCTGTAAAAGTAACTTGTTTATAACAGTACATAAGCACTGATCCACTTCTTGGCATTCACTTTAGTACTTTGGACAAACTATTGATTCGTGATTTAGTCTTGATTTTTGCAGTATTTTATTTATGAAACATTGATCCGCTGTGTAAAGGAGCCCTGACAATCCACCACATCAATGTAAAATGATGAACAGAGTGTAATCTTATAAACAAGCATGAGACTTTAGTCTAATAAAAAAAAAATGAAAATGAACTGAAATTGTGCTTGCATGAAGGGAAATGTATCAAAATCATTCATTATGCCCCAAATTATATGATAACCAGTTTGTAAAGCAGTGGTGAGACCTTTTATTTTTTTGAATTCACATGAAAATGGTCTGAAAGACCATTTTCATGTAAATTCAAAGGAATAAAAACTTTTTTAAAAATTCGAAAAAGACTGAAATCCGTTAAAAAACTGAAAAATCTCATCCCTGTAATAAAGAAAAAGCAGCTTTTTGGCAGTGGTGGCAGCAACACTTCCCTGACAGAGGGGAGGGGAGGGGGGCTAGGATATCCCTCAACAAGCCCACAATAAAGTAGGCAGGTCCCCAACAGGGGCTAGAACTCCCAGACAGGGGGCTGTAGCACCAGCTGCTGCCCCCTCTCCCTCCAGGTACTCCCCCTGCTTTTGTGATCTGAGTACTATATGAAGATTCCAATTGAAGAGTCCAAGAGAGTGAAATTCAAGTAATGGCCAACTGATGATATTCTTTGCTTTTCATTCATCTTACTTTTGGGGGGAATTAACCCTTTACCTAATGAATCGGCAGCATCCACTCGTGTAATATATACAAATTGAGTAGTTGTACTGTAACATGAACTGAATCCTTTACTCAGTTAACCCTTTGCCTTATGAATCGGCCGCATCCGTCCCCACAATTTTCAAATTTAGCAGTTGAAAAAAAATTTCCAAAAGTTTCAACAAAACCATATCATTTCACCCCTCTTTGGAACAGGCTTGTTGAGATTGTTGAGCTCATTCCAGTGAGAGGTCACATGATATTGTTTTGTAGAAAGTTTTTGAAAGATTTGAAAAAAATATTCAAAATAATATATTTTGATATAGTGTGCATTAGGGAGAGGGTTATGAAGCAGCCATGACTAAATTTAATGGAAAATTCATAAAAATATTAATTTATAAAACCCAAAGTGGCAGAGCCGATTCAATTTACAGATAAAAGTTGTGTTAAATATGCTAAAATTATTACTTTTTTCTTGTGACAAGAAATTTGCAGTC
Source organism: Pictodentalium vernedei (assembly GCA_031216915.1). Classification (NCBI taxonomy): domain Eukaryota; kingdom Metazoa; phylum Mollusca; class Scaphopoda; order Dentaliida; family Dentaliidae; genus Pictodentalium; species Pictodentalium vernedei. Next base: position 316,135,467 of record CM062297.1, read on the forward strand.
CTGTGCAGGGATCTTCCCCATCAGCATGCAAATTTTGTCCCAAATATCAAACCACACAAGATACTCACCCACAGAACTGAATATACTTGTTTCTCATTTCGAGAATACAGCAATAAACCAGTTGAATCTGTTGTTCTAAATCTGATAAAGATTCCAGAATCACTGACCACTGCTCTTTTCTTTCTCTCAGGAAAGGCCTTCTTGATCAACTGATCTCGCTTGTAACTCTCTTTCACTTCAATACCAACAAATGAATTCGGTCCAAAGGAAAAAGGTTCTTTAGCTAAAAGATAAAGATGATATCAAAATATATAAAACCTCGGAGAGAAGGCTTATGAAAAATATTTTGTTTTTCAGACATTTGTTCCTCAGGGAGGGAGACTTTTTTGTTTGTTCATCCATAAAGTAGTCTTGAAAATGAATTAGAAATTTAACTCTTAGAACTATTATGTGAAAAAAAACTTGTTTTCAGCAGTGAATATATCCCATAATGCAGCTGTAAATTTAACCAACTATATCTTGTTTGACATTGGAAGAATGCTAAATTATTTTTGGTTGTCAATTGGTTTATATGTCTTTGCCTTGTTGCAATTTATGGAAGAGTGCCTACAGGCCACACTTGGGTAAAATGTTTTTTAAAAAACAAATAGTGGTCTAACATATCTTGAACTGTCAACAGTATATTCGCATTTAGTCTCTTCCCTTGGAAACGTCAAAAGAAAGCAGTTGAATTTTCACTGCTAAAGAGAGCGATGTGACTATCCTGTTGCATGGCTCAAATTTTCGGAGTAAAGTACTCTCTGCAAACGGAACAGCTAATTATGTGAATTCGAATTATTATATTTATTTATTTACTGGTGTTTAAGGTCACATACTTATGCACGATGGATAATCGTGACCATGACAGTTTTATGGGTGGAGGAAGCCGTAGTACCCGGAGAGAACCACCGAGCATCGACGAGCAACTGTCAGCTCCTCAACATTCTAACTGTGTTCAAGCTCCACTCAGGCAGTGTTACAGTGGTTGAAGACATGTGCACCATCAACGTGCAGTATGCATTAGTACACGGCGTCATCACACCCCCATGTAGGCAACCAGGATAAAGTGCCCTGACCATGGACACAACGCGGGTCATCCCGGATGGGGATCGAACTCGGAACCTCTAGCATAGAAGTCCAACAGTCTACAACTGAGCCACTGCACTCCCACGAATTCGAATGCACCCGTAAATAGTCTATCATACTATAGTGATACAGAATCGGATTTTCCGGGGACCATGGAAGGATTGTCAAACAGTAGTGATATTTAGTGGTTAAATTACATAGTCATATAATAATTAAGGACTAGTGCATGTCTTGTCGTTGACTACGCCCATATAGTGCCCAGTGAGGTGGTGTATTTCCCGCCGCGAAGCGGAGGGAACTACACCACCTCACTGGGCACTATATGGGCGTAGTCAACGACAAGACATGCACTAATCCTTATATTATATCGAACACCCATCAAGAAAAACATCTGTCCATTTATTTGTTGATCTATTTAAGGTAGCAGCCCTACCAACCAGCGTTATATAGAAACAAATACCATGTAGTTTTCAAAAAACATTTTCTTCTTCCAAAATACGGCTAACTTGGATTATTGATTAAAGCAGAAGACAAATTTTGAATCGGTCGGCAAGGGTAAACAAAACATTTCCCCCAAACGGAACTGTGTATTCTAGAATTGCGCAACTCGCGAATGAAAGCTAAAATTTTCGAAATTTGACAACAACGGAGTTTGATAATTTCCACACATTTGTCACACATATACATTACCGAATGGGTCAGTACGGGATACAAAACTCCGAAGATTCAAATGAATTCCATTATTTATTCGTTTACTGCCCAAAACATATAATTAAATACCGAAATAATATGAGCAGCGAATCAAACGATTTTTCATATCCGGACGCGTTCTCATGAATGTTGTGCCCAGGTATGGATTATTCTCTTCGAAACGAGATATGGATCACCTTCTGAAGGAATAAAATGAACGCCTCGGAAAATGTGACTTCAACAATAGTAAAGCAATACATTTTTCCACAATCATTTCTTTCCGGGTCGTTTTGTGGATGTTGTGCCTCTGTGAATCAATATTTAAATTTAGCCTGATTAGTTTTATTTGCCCACTATGAAAAGAAAACTGATATAGTAGTGTGCTAAAAATAGAAAACGTGTAGTGCCTGGGTGTAGTGCCTGATCAGTTCTGTGGATGCAAACTACACGAAATAGGGGTGCAGCATTCGTCCAATCAGGAGCCTAGAAGGTCACGTGAGATATAATATATGCTTTTATGTGCTATGTTCAACATTAGACTGACTTTGTTTGTAATTTTAATACTTGTGTATATCAAGACAGATTACTTGCAATGCATATCTTGTATCTCTCTCTGTATTATCAGTATTTGAAATGTTTACTGATATTCTAATTGTCAAGGTTTATTGTTGATATAATATTTATATTGTTCTTTGGTTATGAAAATGTGTTGACAGACATCAGACATAGTACAGCGGAACCCTGTTAATTTATATATATATATTATATTTATTGGTGTTTAAGGTCACATACTTATGCACAATGGCTAATCGTGACCGTGACAGTTTTACGGGTGGAGGAAGCCGGAGTACCCGGAGAGAACCACCGAGCAACGACGAGCAGCTGTCAGCTCTCCAACATCGTAACTCCGAACTCTGCACCGCAGCACAGGCAGGGTTAGATTGGTTGAAGACATGCGCACCATCGACGTGCAGTACGCCTCAGTACACAGAGTCATCGTGCCCCCATGTAGGCAATCGGGGTGAAGTGTCTTGCCCAAGGACACAACGCGGTTGCCGCAGGTGGGATTCGAACCGAGGACCTCTCGGCTTGCAGCCTGCACCTCTACCAACTGAGCCACCGCGCCCCCTACCCTGTTAATTGAATATCCACTTTGCCAATGGAAATTATTAACAGGAGTATTCAATTAACATGGATTGTGCCACTTTCCTGTATTCTAGAGATAAACTTGGCATTTATTCTATTTTATCTTGTTTGACAGAGCTCTATGAAACAAGATATAATAAATTAAATGTCTGTATTGGATGTAATAAGGCCAAACAAGTCAAAAAACAAAGGAAAACTGGGAAGAGTCAGGGTAATTTCTCGACAGCTTCCAAGATTTTTTATTCAATTAACAGGAGTTTACTCTATAACCTATATTCAATTAATAGGTCAAGTTTGTACTGGACATATGTTAAATGGTTTTGTGTAGAGAAATTATATTCAATTAACAGGGTTATTCAGTTAAAAGATATCAAATTAAGTGGACTCCACTGTGCATTCCCTTTTTGAGCATCCAAGATCAAAGGCAAGCTTAAGGACACTTCTGTTTTACCTTTCGTGTGGTGATCTGTTGGAGTGTTGAACTGTTTACTGGATACCGGCAATGTAGAAAATAGTTGAGAGTGGGTACATGAAAAAATGCTTAAGGGAGATTAAAAATGTGTCAGCAGTAGGCACATGAAAAAATCACGTGTGTCAGGTTTCCATGGCGGCACACTCCAAATCCCATAAAACTTAATGCAATTATATAATCTCCAATCCCATAAAGATTGATGCAATCATATCTTTCAGTCACATAAACTATGCACACATTATATGCACACAAATTTGATACACCTTCGAGTTTTTCTTTTTTTTTTTAGCCTATTTTTCACTGTAATATGTCATTTTTGACAGGCATACCTCTGGAATATAATCTGTAGCCCACAAGATAATGCATCATTCATTCACTGTGACAAGACATAATTTCAAAAGACAGGAAGCCTGCAGGCAAGTCGAGAATACTGAAGAGAATCCTGGTGATCGTATGGTTCTACATGGGACACACAATTCCAAAATCAATAAAAGACCACCCAGCCATGAAAAAAGTGTGCAATTCGAGGTATTTGAAAAAATTGAATTTTTCGAAGTTGAAAAAGGGACATAAATAACTCTTGCAAAAAAAGTCAGACCAAACCACAATTTAAACTTGACCTGTATTTTATGTTGATACACCTAGATACCAATCTGTATTTGATTCGGTCGACAACAACTAAAGTTATCATCAGGAAACAAAAAAAAAATGAATTTATGAAGTTGAAAAAGGGGCATAACTCTTAAAAAAATTTGTCAGACTGCACCCCAATTCACACTTGACCTGTCTTTTACATTGATACACCTACATACCAAATTTCATTTGATTTGGCTGATTATAATTGAAGTTATCATCGAGAAACCCCCCCCAAAAGAATTTTTGAAGTCGAAAAAGGGGCATAACTCTGGTAAAAATTGTTGGACTGCATCCCGATTTCAATTTCACCTGTATTTTATGTTTATATATACACATCCTAATTTTCATTTGCTTTGGTCAACTATAACTAAAGTTATCATCCGGACACCAAAGTGGGACGGATGGAGAGACAGACACCGGCTATTTTAATTTTTGGGCGTGGACAACAAAATGAAAAATACATCTGAACCCGAATTTAAAAAAGAATTGTGATGATAATCTAGGAATTCATTTTTATTATACGCCTGTTCCTTGAAATCCCCATCTACAGTACATGGAGAGTGGATTGTAACTAAATCACCCACAGAGTGGAGTTATCACCCAAACTATAACTTTCAAATTTTGTACATATGGGCAAAAAACAGAAGCAATGTTTCAGCCAATGGACCACCGGGTTTAACCCGGAGGTCCATTGGTTGAAACTTTGCCTGTGCCTGTTTTGCTTTGCAACAAATTTGCAATTATTGCTTGGGTGGAATCTCCACTTTGCGGGTGATTTAGTGATAATACACTCTCCCCGTAGTGTACAGTAACCATGTGGAAAATGAAATCGTTGCTGAACTATTTTTAAACAGAAGCGAAATTTCACTGGAATTTTCTACAAATCGTGCACCACAATTACCATTTGAATCGGTAGCAATAGCTAAAAATTGTCCCCTGAGTTCCAATGTGTTCTATGTGCCAGAAGGCACATAGAACACACTGGAACTCAGGGGACGAAATAGTAACACAGGTTCCCCTTGCAAATTTGCTTGGTGATAAAAGGTGCTCTTTTAGTTGATAGTTGTCAAATGAATTGCTGAGTGTCCTTCAAATAATTGTTTTTTTTATAGATGTGGAGGCATGTAATAAACACAGAACGACACACATGTGTCATACTGTGTATGTATATATTGGCCTTATCTTATCTACTTACCCTTTTCACAGGTAATGCCAGTAAAGCCAGGTGTGCAGGCACACTCAGCCTTGTGCCAATGGTCCTCACATGTTCCATCATTTTTACAAACAAGAGATGAACAATAGCCTTGCTCACTGTCTCTTGGGCAAGAATCGCGGACTCCTGTTTCCATCTTGCTTGGACCATTCAAGATGTCCTCATTATTTATCTTTAGACTTGCTATGCAGCCTGTGAAATCATGGTTGTGAACCTGACCTCCAAATGATAATATTGTATTTATATCATCCACTCCACCAATCAATAAATCGTGTTGGACATTAAGATTACTGAAAAAATAAAAAACAATACATAAAACAAAATAAGAATTATTAACCCATTGAACCCTGATGGTATCTTCTACATCACTCAATGGAAGCCATTTGAAGAGTCCATATTTATTTAAATTATACAAATCGCCATTCAAATTTCATAATAATATTCTAGGCAAAGGGTGCAGGCTGAAGATATTATTTATTTATTTATTGGTGTTTAAGGCCACGTATTTCTGCACAATGGCTAATCGTGACGACAACATGGAGATAAAGTCAAGTTTAGTTGATCATTTATACCCATGTTGCTCATTTTAGAGGACTTCCACCCCAAGCATTGGTGACTGAGTCCTATTTTACCAGTGAAAAAGAGCTTGTTTACCACAGTAAACAAGCGCTACTTCACTTCCCGGAGTTTCCATGGGGAGAAAATATCTGAAACAAAATTCAATATTGTTTTAGCTATCACACATCACTAAACTTGTAGAAAAGATACCCTTTTGTCATAGTTTAGTTTATTTAGTCATCTGGGGTTTAACTCCTTATGTGCTGCTTGTGGATATTCCTGCCCAGAGTGGAATTTCTCTTGCCAGTGAATTAAGTATAATTTGGGCACATTTAATCAAATTTTCCCCTTATAAATTGAAAGGAATTTTTCACAAATGATTCCTTGAGTTAAATTTAGATGATTTTTTCATCAAATCTAGTCATGGCTGCTCCACAGCAGCCATGACTAGATTTCACGAACAATATCTTGAAAATACTCACTGGATTAAAAATTAAAGTCAATTTCATAACCCATCGCTAAATCACGACTGCAATACAAAAAGTCAAAAGATTAGCCAATCATTTATACTTTGGTTGCTGATTTTAGAGAACTTACACCCAAGATGGCCGTTATCTTTCACACAAGTAAAGCTGAACTTGAGTTCCAGTCAGCAAGCACTGCTGCTGCACAACCTGGAATTCATATTAACTCTCAAAGGGCCAATTTCAGATGTGGGTAATTTGTCCATTCCAGAACAGGTTACCCAACCCATAAAATTTATGCATGGACACCGGAACCATGGGGGCAGCTGCCCTCCCTGCCTTTGGACCAATGGGGCAAGAGAGGGCAGACAATGCCCATCCCAGGCTCGTCACTTAATTTTTTTCAATCATTTATTCTCGAAGTAAAGCTAAAATATGCTCCAAATCTGTTCTGGGAGCTTTCAAAATTCAATGGGGGAGTTTGGGAGGTGTCCTCCCCCGATGGGAGGGGGACACCACATTTCAAATTCCCCAATCTCGGGCTTTCAGCCTTCGAGACTGTCATGGTGGGGTTGCTATTGTGAGTAAATGCCCTTTTCCCAAGGTCTGACCCTCTGCCCTGAAGTGCTTCTGGTGTTCATGAATTAACGTCAACTTACCAATAAATTTAAATTTGACTGCCTGTGGTTTCTACTCAGATCTTGCCAGCCAAAAAGCAGACAAGACTTGACTACAAACAACTGCAAAACCCACAGGACTGACCCTACCATGAGTGGCAAAAACTCAACCAAATTGTCCAGTGCTTTAAGGGTTAAGAATCAATCTTTATAATTGGTAATGAATGGGTTAATCACTAGATTTGTAAGTAAGGGACTCTGCCATTAAAAAAAAAATTAAAACTGATGAGAACTTCATCATTAACAGCTGTGCAAAGAACATTATGCAAAAATGAAAATATTTCCTGTTTCACCAAAAACCTACTTAAGGAACCATGGTTATTAATTTTTATAACACAAGTTTCAACTCTACAAAAAAAATCTGTACTTGTACAAAGATTAAGGTTGTTAAGCATCACTGACTATTAACTATTAAACATTGGCGAGCATAAAAGATGACATTTAGACACACGACATTAAGCAGTAAGCATCATTTAGCATTGGCACAGCTTGAGTCACACAAACAAATATGCATTTCTAATTTAACATGTTCTTTTTTGTTGATAATTACATGTGCTTTGTTCCACATTGTCACCAAGTCGATTTATTGAATTTTACATATTTTATAAGTTTTTGAACTGTTTCTGATAGACAAGAAAACTGACAAAGATAAGTGTTGCAAACACAGCAGGCTGCTATACTGTCAATATGCTATTTATCTAGCGCAATATTAGCATTTTTCATCTCATTAAACACTATTTTCTTCTTTGAAAAAGTATATTTCAATCATTTAAAAAGAGGAAAACTGATGTACAAATTCAATAAATAAATTTAAATTTTTTTATTGTGACAAAAATGCAATTTTCTGTGTTGGATATCTAGTAATTACCAATATCACCATGTTTCTATCCATGTGAATTTAACCTTGGGTCAGTAATTTCCATATGCTAGCGGTAAGGCTCATTTGATCTTTTCTTCATTAAAACCCGCAAACAAAATGCAGTCTTTGTTTGATGAAAAATTACCAGTGCTCAAACTAGTTTTCCTGAAAACACTAATTTGTTTCTGTCAAATTTAAAAAATAAAATGGCTTAAAAGTTGAAACTACCAGGTCAGCGTGATGGGAAATATTTCAAGGTTTAATGGACTGGTTAGAAATTAAAAATATGAGTTTAACATTTTTTATTTCTTTAAAAATTGACACATTTATTTATTTATTTATTTATTTATTTATTTATTTATTTATTTATTTATTTATTTATTTAGCACAAAAAGACAACTTTAAAGTTACGTATGGCCATCCCTTTTTTTGTTCACTTTAGAAGATGTTTTCCCTAGGCAATGGTTACCAGATACTATTTACCAGGAAAGCATAAATTTTATACCACAGTAAATGAGCACTGCTCCACTTTCTATGGTTCTTCAGGTTTAAAACTTGACATAATAAGAAAAACAGAGTTGACAAAAGATTGGAAAGCTCAAGGAGTTGGGTTTACAGGGTTTGATTTCTGAAACCTGCTAAGGATTATCAATATATTTTCAAAGCTTACATCTATTTATTTATTTATTTATTTATTTATTTATTAGTATTTAAGGTCACATACTTATGCACAATGGCTAATTGTGATCGTGACAGTTTTACAGGTGGAGGAAGCAGCAGTATCCAGAGAGAAACACCACACATTGATGAGCAACTGTCAGCTCCTCAATATTCTAACTCTGTTCAAGCTCTACCCAAGCAGGGTAATAGCGGTTGAAGACATGTGGACCATCGACGTGCAGTCGGACTTAGTACATGGCATAATCGTGACCCCATGTAGGCAACCGGGATAAAGTGCCTTGCCCAAGGACACAACACGGGTCATCCCAGACGGGGATCGAACTCGGGACCTCTAGCATAGAAGTCCAACAGTCTACCACTCCGCAGCTTAGCCCTTTATCTAACACAACTGAAAAACTAAACATTTTCATTATTCGTTCTCAAACTAGAGTGTGCTGATAGCAAAAGTAGACACACAATTCCTACTGTATCATGAACGGCTTGCAATCTGGTCTAAATTCCCTACTGCTTTTCTCCTGATAAAGCTCTTTTTATCGACAAGGCTGTAGAATCTATTTATTTATTTATTTATTTATTTATTTATTTATTGGTGTTTAAGGTCACACATTTTTGCACAATGGCTAATCATGACCACAGTCATGAGTATCAACTCAAGACCAGGGGCGAGTGTTAATAAGCCATGTTGCCCATCTTAGAGAGAGTTTGCACCTCCCAAGCATTGGTGACTGGGTCCTATTTTACCAGTAAAACAGAGCCTGTTTACTGCAGTGAACAGGTAGTGCTTCACTTCCTGGGGTTCCCATGGGGAGCTGTAGAAACTCATTTGTCGAAAACAGAATAAAGACAACACTGAACCCAATATGTTATTTTCCTTTATTTATGTTCCTTGATTTTTCTTGATGCGTCTTGATTTCACAAAACAGGTGAAACCCTGTTAAATGGATAGCCACTTTGCCAGTGAGAAATATTCAATTAACGGGAAAATAAAATTAACAGGAACTGGGTCATTTTCCTGTTTTCTAGAGATAAACTGACCTATTTTTTCTATTATACCATAACTTGTTTGACAGAGCTGAATGAGCTCTGTCAGACAAGATATAATAGAATAAAAGAATTTATTGGATGTACTGAGACCAAGTAGGTCTATAAACAAGGGGAATTTGGTGATTGCCAGAGTATTTCCTTTATATTTATTCAATTACTATTATTATTTATTTATTAGTGTTTAAGTTCACATATTTTTGCACAATAGCTAATCACGACTGCAACATGGAGATTTATTTATTTATTAAGGTTTAACAACACTTCAATAGCCAAGGTCATTTCATTTCGGTGACAGTTTTATGGGTGGAGTAAGCCAGAGTACCCAGAGAAAACCACCAAGCAACGACGAGCAGCAGCCAGCTTCCCAACATCATAAATCCACACTGCAGCACAGACAGGATTAGATTGGTTGAAGACATGCACACCATCGATGTGCAGTACGCCTTAGTACACGGCGTCATCGTGTCCCCATGTGGGCAATTGGGTTAAGTGCCTTGCCCAAGGATACAACGAGGGAGTCTGAATCGATCGCTCAGACGGGCACCCATCCACGGACTAACCAGGCTCGACATTGCTTAACTTCGGTGATCTTACGAGAACCAGTTAGCGGAAACATGAAGATTAAGTCAAGTGTAGTCAATCATTTCTAACCATTTTGTCTATTTTAGAGGACTTCCTCCTCAAGTATTGGTGACAGGTCCAATTTTACCAGTAAAACACAGCTTGTTTACCACAGTAAACAAGCACTGCTTCACTTCATGGGGTTCCCACAGGAAATTTATTCAATTAATTGGAGTTTACTCTAACCTATATGGTAAATAGTTTGGTGTTTAGAAGTTGTATTCAATTAACTGGTAGAGCCTATTGGCACTCTCCCATAAATTGTAACAAGGCAAACATATGTGAACAAATTTTGATGACCAAAAATAATTCAGCACTCTACCAGTTAAAAGAGTTATTCAATTAAGAGATATCCAACTGAGTAAGCTCAATTGTATTATATTCTGTAGAAAATCTCAACACACTTCTGAAAGTCTGCAGTGACCCAATCACGATCAGCTTGCAAAAGAGATGACTTTTGCAATCACAGTACTGCATAACTCATGACATTTCATTAGAACGAGCTTGGTGAGATCATTCCAATGGGAGGTTATAAGCAATAGTTTGAAAGACAAAAACAACCTGGAGACAGCCCAGTATATGCCTTTGGCTTGTTGCTGAATCCATTACCATGTTTGTTACTTTTTTGTCAATTTATGCTTGTTACTGTATAATTTAATCATACTTTGGAAATAAATATTGTTTAAACTAAACACAACTTGGAATGATGGGGGTTGGGGGGGGGGGGGGAGGACAGGGAATTTGATAATGTAAAAGTTAAAATACAATGCACTCATGTGTTTTTCTTGATTGATACCTATCTGGACTCGGCCTCTTGTGGAAATCCTATCAGTAAAATAAGTTAATATGATATATTTCAACTTATTTCAAGCCTTAAAATTTGTCACCATCTGCAAGAATCAGTTTCGATTCTCGTAAACACCTGTGAGAATCAATTTTCAGTTCTCAATTTAGAATTCAATAGTACTGCTATACCCTTGTCCTTGTGCGTGCAACCAGTCCATAATCCAAATAAAAAACTAGAGATGGTCTGTCGCCCGGTATACTCCCACTGTGGCATACCACCTAGTGTGGGTGACTGAAAAGGGGCATTTAATTTTTCTAAGTAAAAAAAAAAATCCAATGCTCCTCATCAGGTCGATCAATTTATATTGAGTTTCATGAAAATGCAGCAAAAACTGTAGAAGTAGTTTGCTCCGCAAGCATTTTGCAAAACCCAATATGGCCACCAGTCGGCCATCTTGAAACCGAGCGGGGAAAAAAATTATGTCAAGCACTTCCCCTCATCATGTTGATCATTTTTGTGAAGTTTCATGAAAATGCGGCTAAAACTGTGGAAGTAGTTACATGTGCAAGGGGGCGACGACGAGGACAGACCGACCGACCAACCAACCGTTTTGTGGGGGTATAACAAACCTCATATTTATGTATAAAAATATTTACTGCAGTTCACCCCTAAAGGGCCTGTTCCAATTTTTGCAACATACTTGTCTTGTTTGTACACACAGATCAAATGTTTCAGCACACAGGCCTGTCAAGCCCTTGCTGATGGAAGTTACAGTACCTAGGCAGTGGTTTCTAGTGAAGTCTTGGCTGCCTGTGAAGGCAGCCAAGACTTCAATAGACACCACTGCTAAGTCAACCTTACTATGAGGGAGCAGAAAAAAAGTAGAAGTCTTCAGGCCTTTAAGGGCACTTTTAGAATCTATGATGAGAATCAAATGAACATTTTGTAAGAAACTAAGTTGATTTTCATTGTTTTCCTTTTCAAGAATCATTTGCGAGAATTGATTCGGATTCTCACATGAATTTTAACTCCTACATTGACACACATGTTATTGCGAGTAGACTTTTTGAGAAAATAAAGAGCTTTACTTTTTTGATGAAAATTCGCTGAAGGGCACTTCTAAAGTAAAGTGTCAAATGGAAATCATTTATCCTATAGATGTTGCTCCTACAGTAAGCCTTTTAGTGGGTCAAGTCAGACTTTACAGGATTATACGCAAACAAAAAGTTGTCTGCGGTATAAGTTTTATGTTTAGCAGACATAACTGCACACTAATACTGGTATGAGCCACATACAAACAGGTTTTCTTTCATATCATTGAAAATTCAAGTGCAAGAAAATATATGTTCGTGTATATAAATTATCCAACAACAATGTTGACCCAACCTCAAAATCTTCATCAAACATGATCAAGGCAAAAAGCTGCTTATATGATTCAAAGATTTATGAAATTTCATTTTCATCAGTCTCCTTAATACACTTGTCTATTTATTCAGCCATTAGTTATGGCACCAAAGAATCCTAAGAAACTTTACTATCGTACTGGAAAGTGTCTACACAGATTCTTTGTCAAATGGTTGGCATTAAGTGGCTATTTTTGTTTAGCTTCTTTCATGCAGTTTGTAGAGTGAACGCACTGTGTAAATGGGATGATGAAGGCATAGATTTAACTAACCCAAGTTTTGGAATAAAAAAAAATTATTTACTTCATCACATTAATAAATTTTAACCTTCACCTATTGAAGAAGCCACATCTGACTAGGGTTATACACTAAAATATCCAACACGAGGTGACCTTGGCTATAAAAAGTGTCATTAAACACCAATAAATAAACAAAATTTTATGTTTTCAGCCTTGCCTCCAAAACATAACTCATGAGTCCTCAAAGGAATGAGAACATTGTGCTCAATCCAGTGAGGGTTCATAATCAATGTTTCTGATGCAAAAAAAATTTATGATTCCTAATCATTCCAGGTGTCACCTGTAATTCATGATAGGTGAATGGGTTAAAAATATTTTTGAGGCAGTAGCAGATAACATTAGTAAAAATGTGGAATTTTGTCTTTCCTTTGTCTGAGATGCAAGCACTCTTAACTCTTTACCTAATGAATTGACCATTGCATAGTATACAAATTCATCAGTTGAAAAAAAAATATACCATTTTGTTGAAATTTGAAAAGTTTGAAAAAATAATATTTAAAATATTAATGAATTTTGATATTGTCTGTGTTGGGTAAAGGGTTAACCCATACCAACCTATCTGCTCAGCAGGGACAATGGATAAGAGATAAAAAAAAAAAGAAATGGAAGAATCACCCCAAGTTCCCTATCTGCCATTAATGGGTAAACATCTATAATGAGAGTTCTCTAATTAATTATTAAGTTGATTACCTACAACAGATCAAAAATAAGCAGCATGTTCTTCTAACCATCATTTCACATTTTAACCTCACACTTTACCTGGATTATACTTTCAGAGTCCAAAAATAAAAATATAATGCGAATTTTTTTTTATTAAAAAAAACTTTGCATCCATGCACTGAGTAAAGAATTATTTAACCCTTTACCCAATGTATACGATATAAATTTTTTTTTATTTCAGTTACTTTTTTTCTTCAATTGTTCAACAAATTTCAACAAAACCATATCATGTGACCCCTTGTTCCAATTAAGATCTCATGACATGGTTTGGTTCAAATTTGTGTAAAAATGTTTTCAGAGGCTCAATTTGTAAATTACACAGTCAGATCTGGACGATTCATTAGGTAAAAGATTCAGGAATTGGCTATTAACTCAGAACCCAACAGGTATTTGCAAGATAATTTTCATCAGATCTGGCCATGGCTTCTGTGCAGCAGCCCTGACCAGATGTGATGAAACGCAACTTAAGAAATCATTGGTGAAAAAATCAAATATATTTACAGGGAGAAATTTGGTTTAAATGTGCCTGAACTATACTTATATACATGGCAGGAGAAATTCTGTCCTGGGTGGAAAAACATGCCAGCAGCAGGCAAGGAGTTAGTGCCCTATGATCCACATGACAAGTAACATTAAAATTTTATTACTCTTTTCATTCCCTGCTTCTAACACTCAGTTTTGACACTGTGCAGGTCATAAGAAGGTCGTAAGCTATGTTCAGGAGGCAGAAAATGAAAATTTCTACTTCTTTCATTAAAAGAATTTGCAACTTCCATCCACAAGTTCTTTTAAGTGAAAGGATAAACTCATGTTACTTTTGAAAGTCATTATATCTGGACACTTCATCAGGTAAGTTACTGTAGCCAAATAAAATGATTTACTTACACAGAGCTTGGTGTTCCATACTTCTCACATGTGCTAGAGCGACATTTGGTGCAATCACTTTCTCCTGATGGACAATACTTTGCTCTCACCAACCCAGTCTGAAACAAAGAAACAAAGAATATAAGAATTATTTCTTTACCTTTCTTATATTCCACCAAGGCCTGACTGTTCCCAACAATCGTCTTCTAATGCAATGAAAATTAATTATAAGGTAAGAGTGAAAAGTACTTATCTTTCCATTTTGTTGTTGGCTCTTGGTGGATTTAAAGAAACTTCAGATGTAGATGAAACCAAATGTCAACAAAAAGTGAAAAATAAGTTCTTATACATCAGAGCTGAAGCTAGGACACCTGGCATAAGTTGGCTTGGAGGTGAAAGTTTTTGACAGGGATACTAAAAGGGCAGGGTAGCATGCCTTAAAATATATCAGCCAATGGTGAGGCTCCCAGGTTCTCTACCAGTGAAATTTTATTGAAATCAGGCATAAATAATACTATGTGGAGCTACTTATCTCAATTTTGCAATGCATTTTAAAAAATTCAGAAATTCAGTACAGTTCCCGTGGACTGGTCGTAATACACAGTACATTCGGCGTGGACCGGTCGTAATCCACACACGGGCAGTGATGTCCACACATGCATTTACCAGGTAATAAAAATCATCATCAGCAAAATTTTAATTAATGAAGCACAGGGTTCTTATTTTAATTTTTGATGATTCTTCCTACAATTAGTGTTTGGAATCTAATATCATTGCATCCGTGGAAACATTTCCCAGCGGTGGAAACTGACCAGTCCATGATGCCTGTAGTGTACAGTACAAAGTGAAATAACTTGCAGGATAACCACAGGTTATAAAAAATTCCTGTCAATTTTTTTCTTTATTGATAATTCCAAGTCTTGACATCATTTCTTGGGAAGCTCTCATGGAAAGAAGTAATGTCAAAATTGTTTGAATTATAAACTGGTTGAGTGCTAAATTATTTTTGGCCACCAAAATTTGTTCACATGTCTTAGCATTGTTACAATTTATAGGAGAGTACCTGTGGGAATGTTGGCCATGTTTTACATCTAACTTTATAATTATATTACAATGTATTATTAGATTGCTTAGAGTATTTGAGAACAAAAATATCAAAATCTTATCTTGGATACAATCTTTGAATAAAACTTCACTTCCACAATTGAATATGAAATCAAAGTAGTTTCAGAATAAGAACCCCCTTGAACTCTTCTTTTATTATCAGATCTCCTGTACAGAATTGATGAAAAAGGAAGAGTTGAAAGGGAGATAATTTTTTTTCAAATTCAATGGGTGATTTCTTCATTTCTCTTGCAAAATGTGTTTGTATTCCACCAACACTGAATAGCATCTTTGTAATAAATCAACACTGACAGTTGGTAAGAGTTTAACCCTTAACTGGTAGAGCGCTAAATTATTTTTGACCATCAAAATTTGTTCATATGTCTTTGACTTGTTACAGTTTATGTGAGAGTGCCTTTGGGCTCTCTCCCATAAATTGTAACAAGGCAAATCGTTACTGAATAAATAATATCACTTCAAAGATAATATGAAGCACAGCCACTGAATATGAAGCCTTTAAGTTGCAGTACCCGCACTTCAGAATAAAGCCCAAATATGGGCTTCCAGCACTCAGCCATCAAGCCTGACGAGTATTTTCAAGATATTTTTCATAAAATCTAATCATGGCTGCTTCACAGCAGCCATGACCAGATTTGATGAGAAAATCATCTAAATTTAACTCAAGAAATCCTTGGTGCAATTTACAGGGGGGAATTGGATTAAATGTACCCAAATGATACATATTTCAGTGGCAAGGGAAATTCGGTCCTGGGCTGGAATATCTGCCAGCAGCATGCAAGGAGTTATTAACCCTCTACCTAACATGAAAAGCAGATGACACAAACAAAATTCTTGAATAACTACTTTTTTTTCAATTTTTGCATCAAAAACATTGCTTATAACCGCACATTAGAGCAAGCTCAACAAGTTCATTCCATTGAGGGGGACATGAGTTATGTTTTTGAGATAAAAAAATGAAAATTGAATGGTGATTTTTGTGAGTAGTGCTGACCAGTTTTGGCCATTACGTTGGGTAAAGGGTTGATAATTCAAAAATTTCTGAATTGCTATGGCTCGAATTGAATCACATCAAATCAATCGCGCAAATTTTAAATCAAATCATTTCTCAAAGCTACACATGGCTCTAGTACAAGCCCACCCATCAGGTGGCCAATTACTAAAAACCATGGTGTGTATTGTTCAAGAAATCCTCTTTATAAATTACTTACCTTTCTGTTGATGTCAATCTGATGCCAATGACCATCACTAACATTGACCGGAAGAGTGACTGTTGTTGCATTGTAGCTGCCCACAGAGTAGGAAAACACAATGAAGCTTCTGATAATCTCCACAGCTACAAACATTCTTGATTTTGATGTATCTGGATTGTATAGTACTAATGCATTCTGTTTCAATGTGGACAATCTGATGGAGATATCATCATAGCTACTAAATGGTTTAAACTTCATGAATGACAACTCACTGAAGCCCTTGCTTGTTAACTGACACCTCAACCCAAAATAACCATATGCACATTTGCAGGTAAAGCTGTCTTGACTGGTTTGACAAGTTCCTCCATTCTGACAAGGTGATGCAGAACATAGTGTGGGGATTGAATCACAGTATTTACCATGGGTTTTTTCAGGACATATACATTTAAATGAGCCATCCAAATTTTGACACCGTCCTCCATTTTTGCATGGATTATTATCACATTCGTTGACATCTTCACCACATTCTGGTCCCTTCCAAGATGCCGAACAAATACACTTATTTCCAGATCCACAACTTCCTCCATTCTGACAATATAAATTTCCACAGGGACTAAGTGGTGTTTCACAGACATCACCTGCAAATCCTGGTTTACAGATACAGGAAGGTTTCCGATCAGTCTGAGGAGATGATAATATAAGCGATGGAGAATCAACGATATTTATGGTTTTCTGTACTCTAGTCTGAGAGATGCAAGTACCACCATTGTAACAGGTGTGAGATTCACACACATCCGTATCAACAGCTAGAATGGCTAGATTCACACTACTTTCAAGCTTTTCCTTTCCGTTGTTAAGAACCTGCTTCAACCGTGATGTACTCATGTATATGTCATCAAATGTTATATACACAGCAATACTAACAAGTATATCATTCTTGTCTTGGTTAAGTCCATAAACTTGAACAATGTCATCATTTGACAAGAGAGGAAGAGAAGCTAATGCTGTGGTTAATAGTTGGTATTTATCTTTTAAGAAAGTTTTGACATTGGTGTTCTGTATTTTTACAAAAACCGTGTTATCCAAAGTTGCATTATCAATGTTAATAATGGAAATCTCTGTATTATATGCAACTCTGTTATGCTCTCCATCTGTACCACTGACTCTTAATGAGTAGTTCTCAATCTCAGGAACCTTTCGAAGTTCTATGTTGCAAGATTGGGTAGCAAAACGGAAGGTGTTGAGATCATCACCATTCAAGACACATGAATATTCTCCACTTGTATCAGCATCTAAAGGTCGAAGGTCAGCTACAACAGTTTGAGGTGTATAATCTCTGTGCAGGACAAGAAAGACTTTCAAAGGTCTTGAAATGGGTCTGTTGTCATTTCTGTCTTGCACATTAATACTGAAGGACAAGGTCGCACTCATTGTTGGACTTCCTCCATCGACCACCACAACAGGAACAATATATGCTGGTGTTGTCTCTCTGTCAAGTACTTTCAAAGTTGTGACTATTCCGTAGTGAGCTTCAATTCCAAAAAAGCTGTATGCTGGATTGTCTACAGATCTGAATGTGAAGTTCTGTTGCATTGGTAGATCAGCATCAGTTGTATGTTCTGATAGACGAATCACTGTTGTACCAACAGCTTCATTCTCATATACATAACCAGTCAGATTGAGAGAAGAAAACGAAGGAGGGTTGTCATTTATATCTGACAAATGTATCTGGACAGATGCTGAACCTATAAAACACAAAGATAAAATTACTTGAGAACTAAAGAGGTCAAATTTTAAATGTTAACCCTTAAAGACATAATTAGTCTTTAATGATTTATTTCTACAACAAGGGTACCCCTACATGCAGTCTTTGGTAAATTTGCATGTCACATTCAACTTGACTTCGCAGTTGTTTATAGACAGGTCTTGGCTGCCTAAAAGGCAGTCAAGAGATGCCGAGAAACAACTGCCTTGGCTGCCTAAAAGGCAGCCAAGAGATGCATTGAAACAACTGCAAAGTCACAAGAAGTGGACTATCAATTAAAAATGCATAAACATCTCCAGGCCCTTGAGAGTTAAAGCAAAATTTTTCATCCATGGAAGCCTTAACCCTTTGACTATCTGGGTTAGAAAATGACATGCAAAAACATTGTTGAATAATTAAAGATGTTAATTTACTGCCTTAAAACATGGATTATGACAACTCATTGGAATGAGCTTATTCCAATGAGGGAATCATATGCTATGTTCTTTAGGAAATAAAGTGAAAAAAATAAATGAAATTTAAAGTATTGGCAAGATAAGTTGCCTTAGTCTTAGGCCCCAGCAAATATTTGAATACAACCAAATTGAATACAGAATTGACTACAGCACACTATTTGTGAATCAAATTGAATACAAAACAATCGTTATCAGTAGTACTTCGAAGGAAAAAGAGACACATTTAAATCCAGTGCATACAAATAAGTCAACCTGTCACAAACGACATATCATTAACTTGTCTTTTTGGCATACACAGACCAGAATTTGATAATGTGAATTCCACGGTGGGCACAGATTCACAGAAACATTCAGCTGTTGGTGCCATATTTACTACATAAATAACCAAATTCTCTGTGCATATTAGTAAGTCTGGGTTCATTTAAAATACAGAACTGCCCGATTCCAAAGGGTGTCCCAATTCTGAGGAAGTTCAAGGAACTTCCATTACATTAGGGAATAACCGATTTATTTATAGAAACAGTCACCAATGAATCGAGAATGGGCCATTTTTCGATAATCAGCATTGCATGTTCACTATGAGTCAATGATTCAATCGGCTGCTTAAAATCCGAGACTGTCAAGATTCTTGGGTCATTGTTTCTATCAGTTGGTTATTATTAACACTGCAGGCTATATGATATACAATTTTTTTTTATGTTGCAATTTGCGATCCGCTTTAGAAAGTTTGTAGATTATACAAACATAGATGTATCTTAATGTTCAACCGATTCCCAAAAATGACCGCTGACTGATGCCGATTCTGATTGTAATACCGTGCACTACTCGACAAGTCTAGGCTTGCAAAGAACTATATTAAATTGAACATATTTTATAGTGTTTTACAGACCGTTCACTACTTGGTAAGTCGAGACTCGAAAGAACTACATTAAACTGAACATATAATTCACAGTGTTAAACTCAGGCGACTCAGGTCCAGTAAAGTTAACAGTCGTGCACACTTGGGTGGTAAACGTGGCTCCCCAGAGCCACGTTTACCACCCAAGTGCGCGCAACTGGTAATTTTTACTGCGACCTGAGTCACTGGAATGCAACCTTCACTTTTCCGGTATGAACTGGAGATTGCCACGAGTACACTCAATTGTAAGCCTTGTATGTCGTTAAACTTGTATATCTCGTGAAGGGGAGTCTAGAGATTAAGAATACACATTGTGGTGGTTTTCAACATTACTGAATGGTACCACTGACATCATTTTACCCTAACAATTGAACAACTGCAGAAAATAATAAAATGCGGTTTATGAATCATCACAAAATGATGTTCCACCGATGTTCCAGGAGCGGTTGCCATTGTCATCTGATTGTCCACAATCGGCCGATTGTGGTGCCCAGTTCTGATCATCGGTTGAACACTAATGTATCTCGATCATGTTGATATTTGTTGCGTTTTTGACGACAAAAACATTGAAAATATTGAAGATATTAAGCACCAATTGTCAAAACAAATTCAAATTGAATATTGTGATCGAATTGATTCCAGAATGGAATCAATGTGGTGTTGGAAGTGAAATCTTGTTGAATTTTCTTCTATCGTCAAGGTCTCCTGCACAGGAGACTTGATGATAGAAGAATTCAATGGGAGGCACTTGGCTGGATTTTGAGAACAGGAGGCACTTGGCTGGATTTTGAGAACAGGAGGCACTTGGCTGGATTTTGAGAACATCTTGACGATTCAAAGATTTCTGATTCACGATGACTTAAATCGAATCGAATCATGAGGCCATTTTCGAATCAAATGAAATTTGAAGTTCACGGAGCCTTAATGAGATCTACGTAGTCTGTCAGAGAGGTTGACCCTTTACCCAATGTAACGCCACAACCGGTCATCATTATTCGCAAAAATCACCATTCAATTTTCACTATTTTCTCATTTTTTGTACCAAAAACAAAGCTTATGACCCCTCATTGGAATGAGCTCACTGAGCTCATTCCAATAAGGGTTTATAAGCTATTTGTTTTTTGCAAACAATGAAACAAATTAGTTATTCAAGAATTTTATTTGCAAAAGTCGCCTGCTATCATGTTAGGTAAAGGGTTAAGTTCAGTTGCAGAATTTTGTGCCCTGATAAGAAACAAGAGCAAAGTAATAATAAATCCTAACCTGTCTGTGGAGGACTTCCTCTATCAACAGCTCCCACTGTAATGTTGTACATCGATATTCTTTCACGATCCAATAATCCATTACCAGTGGTGGCAATACGTCCAGACACCGCATCAACTTTGAAATTGTCATCAACATTTCCCCTCAGAATTGTGTAGGAGAACTGCATGTCCTGTTGTTTTGCATCATTATCAGAAGCTGCAACCTCGACTACAAATGTGTCTGCATGTGAGCCTTCAGGAATACTAGCTGTGTACAGCTGTCGTGTGAAGACAGGAGAATCATTGGCATCTTGAATCGAAATTCTGGCTTGACATATATCCACATCATCTCCTTTGACACTACCCCAGTTCTTTGCCATAATGTCTAGAACAATCTCTTGGGAGGATTCATAATCTGGTTTACCACTTACAGTTATAAGTCCTGTTTTATAATCAATTTTAAATCCCTTCAAATTACTCGAACCAATCAAGAAATAGTAGACAATGCCATCTTCACCTGCATCCCTGTCTCTTGCTCTGACAGAGCCAATAGATGATCCAATTTGTGCAGATTCACTGACGCGAAAACTATATTCTTTCTCCTCAAACTTAGGGTTGAATTCATTAACACCCTGTATATATATGGATACTGTGGTAGTCGATTTCATTGTTGTTCCTTGTGTCACAGGATTCATTGCTAAGACCTGTACAGTATAAAAATTCTTAGACTCATAATCCACACTTCCCTGTAACGTCATAACACCAGTGTTCTCATTGATAGCAAACCTGGATACGATATCACTGTCAGGTACAAGAGCATACTCAATTACTGCATTAGTTCCTGAATCCTTGTCAGTGGCATAAACTTGAGTAACGAATGTTCCCCGACTCGCATTTTCTTCAACATATGCTTCATAGCCAGACTGATTGAACTGAGGATTATTGTCATTGACATCTTCGAGTGTTATGGTGTACAGGACAATTGTTTGCTTGAAGAGTAGCCCTGCATCCCGAGCACTGATGTTAAGCTTATGTTGTGGCACTGTATCAAAATCCAGCTCCTTATTAACAAGCAGATAGCCTTTTACAGCATCAATGAAAAATAATTCATTTTCATTCCCATGTATAATCTCAAAAGTCACTTTTCCATTGAGTCCAGTGTCTCCATCTATTGCTGTAAGAGTATCAATTTTGTAACCAATTGACACATCTTCCTTCACAGTTGATGAATATTTAGTGTTCATAAACACAGGTGCATTTCGATTAACATTGGTTATTTTGAAATGGACAGACACTGTCGAAGACTGAACTTCTGTCCCTTTGTCCTTAGCAGCAACAACAATCACAAAGTCCCTATTCTGCTGCCCACTTATGGAAGACTTCAATGATATTAATCCTGAAATTAAAGTACAGGTTAAATATATCTGTAAGTGTCTTCACAAGGTTTTAAAACTTAACTTCTTGGTACTCGAAGCCGCTAACACCCTTAAAGGGTTGGACAATTTCAACTTATTGTATCAAACACTAGTTGGTTTACTGGGGTTGAACTGGTGGAGTGCTAAATTATTTTTTGTTGTCAAAATTTGTTGACATCTATTTGTCTTTTTACAATTGATATTTATTTATTGGGGTTTAACGACACTATCAACAGCCATCAGGTGGAGGAAGCCAGAGTACCCAGACAGAACCACCCAGCAATGACAAGCAACTGTCAGGCTCCCCAACATACTAACTCCACACAAGTAGGGTTAGCATTGGCTTAAGACAAGTGCACCATTGAAGTGCAGTACGCCTTAGTACACAATGCCATCGTGCATCCACATGGGCAATGGGGTGAAGTGTATTGCCAAAGGTTGCTGCGGTGAGATTCAAACTGAGGACCTCTCGGCAAATTTTTCTGGTTAAATTGACTGAACTATGACACTGGTCAGGATTATTCATGATTTGAAATCAAATATGCTAGTTGCTAACCAATGAGCCATTGTCCCCCCCTCCCCCCTACCAAACCATTACCAGCAAGTCAGGAGGCTCGGTTGTGATTTCTAGTTAAGTCTTTGCTGCCTATATGGAGAGCCAAGATATGACAAGAAACCACTGCCAAAGTAGTTTGATTACTGTCTGAAGACTTCCTGATGATTTCCATATACAGGCACCTGAGTTATGGCCACAAATGGTGTCAGTTCAGAATTCATTTTAACCCTTAAGGACCTAATTCAGACTTTAATCACATTTTTCTACAACAAAACAGGTGCCCCAACATACAGTTTTGGGGTAAGCTTGCAAGTTACATTCGAAGTGCCATGGCAATTGCCTACATAGGCAGCCAAGACTTGCCAAGAAACAACTGCAAAGTCATAGGATATGAATTGTCAAAGTAAAGCAAAAATGTATAAAACATCTCCAGGCGCTTAAGGGTCTAATTCCTACTTTGATCACATTTTTGCATTTTGCAACAGAACAGGTGCCCCTACATGCAGTCTTTCTGTTAACTCACAAGTTATATTCTAAGCACCTTGGAAGTTGTTTTTAAGCAAGTCTTGGCTGCCTATATAGGCAGCCAAAACTTGCCAGAAAGCAGCAGCAAAGTCACAGGATGTAGACTGTCAAAGTGTAGCAAAAATGTGTAAAAATCTCTAGGTCCTTAAGGGTTAACTCTTAACCTGCCGAGGATTTTTAAGATATTTTTCATCAAATTTCACAGCAGCCATGACTAGATTTGATGAAAAATGCATCTAAATTTGACTCTAGGAATCACTGGTGAAAAACTCCATACAGTTTGCAAGGAGTAAATTTGATTAAATGTACTCAGATTATACTTATTTCAGTGGCAAGGGAAATCCTGTCCTGGGCAGGAATATCTGTCAACAGCATGCATCGAGCTTTAATGAAAATGTTGAGATGCCAATTTTGTTACTTTAGTGTGCACGCAGAATATCTTGTCAAATGTAAATACCATTTTGCTTATATAAATTTGTTTTATTATAATTTTGGGGGTAAACAGCCTACCAGAGAATGTAAAAAAAATTGTAATAAAGCAATTAATCTCATGAGCAATACCAGTGAAGGATTTGGAAAGCAATGATAAGAGTATTTTGTTTTGGTAAAAATTAAATATATTTCTAACCATCATATCAAATTTATTAAGTATTAGCGGGTGTTACCGGCGTTGCACGGGAGGAGATGGTTATATCAATATACCCTCAGATATGATCAGCTCAACCATTTTCGAAATAGGTCAAGGTCACAAATTTCAAGGTCACCCTGCACGGGCACCCCGATGAAGTCAAAATGATCTATGGGTCAATATACCCGCACATATGAAATTTTAGCCTGATTGGCCAAGCTGTTTTCGAAATAAAAGTCAAGGTCACCAATTTCAAGGTCAAGGTCACCCTGCACGGGCACCCCGATAAAGGCAAAATGGTCGAAGGGTCAATATACCCGCACATATGAAATTGTAGCCCAATCGGCCCAGCCATTTTTGAAATAAAAGGTCAAGGTCATCAATTTCAAGGTCAAGGTCACCCCCGTAGGGCACGGCACCCATCCCATGTTACTCACATCGCAAGGACGAATTACCCCCGTGTATAAAATCTGAGATCGATCGGTCAGGAAACGGAGGAGTTCACCCGGAACAAAGAGAGAGAGAGAGAGAGAGAGAGAGAGAGAGAGATAGATAGAGAGAAAGATAGATACAGACATTCGTATTTATATATTAGATTAAGCACTGTAAAGTTCATTGGACAACTTTTTGAAAGACTTTCAAATCATGATCACTCATTTCAAAGTATTTTTTGAAAAATCAAGACATTTGACTCTTTTGGTAAGGAGAGACTACCTGGCAAATATTTTCCTTTTAAATGTTCTTGGGGAAGTGTCCAGAGAGACAAGACTGTTAAAAAAAATGCCTTTTGATTGTTTTCAAGGCCCTGTCATAGGAAAACTAGAACTGTATTAGTGATCAAATAATTATATTCTATATCCCGTTCTGTCAGGAGAAAAATCCCAAAAGTTACCAGCATCATATGCCAAATTAATCTTCCAACAGCCTCTCAAAAATGAGCTACTCACTCCCCCCCTCCCCATTGCATCCAGGGCAACTATTTATTTTATATACTAAGAAATCATACAGCCAAAGGTCTATTCTATTTCTGGAGAAAAGGCCTATTTACAATTAGAATATAATGAAAACAAAACTTCCAGAATATGAAAATAATAGAGAAAAAACATTGCTGTACCTGTGAGTCTGTTTATTTTGAAATATTGAGTTCCATTACCACTATCAAGGAAATATTCCACTTCAGCATTCACACCAAAATCTTTTTCATCTCTACAAAGAAACATTGCTTCTCAATTAAGAACTCATTTAATAGTCTACTTTTTAGGAGAGGTGATAACACAGTACCGTCTCCCTCTACACAAAAAACACTGAAAAATATGGGCCCCTATTACCTAGTTGAGTGCTAGAAACCCTTAGCCCCAGCACCCCCCCCCCCCCCCCAAGTACAGTACGTGGAGAGTGGATTGTAACTAAATGACCCACAGAGTGGAGATTCCACCCAAGCAATAATTGCAAATTTGTTGCAAAGTATAACCAGCACAAACAAAGTTTCAGCCAGTGGACCTCCGGGTTAAACCCGGAGGTCCATTGGCTGAAACATTGCTTGTGTTTTTTGTTGATATGTACAAAATTTGAAAGTTATACCTTGGGTGATAACTCCACTCTGCAGGTGATTTAGTTACAATCCACTCTCCATGTACTGTAGATATTCTGTTTCTCAGGCCATTTTTTGTAAAATTGCCTGTGGGTGGGTGGGCCGGCATTCTTTTTATTTTATTTTGGAATTATTTATTTGCCATCAAAAGTTCATGTTCTTGGTTTGTTTTATGTTTTAGGCCTCATAATCTATAAAATAGTACAGGTAATGGTGTATTTTGTCTCTTGAGTGCAAGAAGGCTTTGCAATGCTAAAGCATCACAAAGCCTTGTTGCACTCAAGGGACAAATTTATCAATTTTATTAACTTGGGTAAAATATCAGACAAAACCTATTTAATTTTTTTTTTTTTTTAAATCTGCTTTGGTTGTAAACACAGAGCATGCGGCAGCCAAAAGGATCATGTGGGTGAGCTTGAGAAATAGATTTTTAACTCTTTTAGGCCAAAAAGTATTTTGAAAGTTAACTCTCTGTTAAAATACAAAAAATTCAATCTGCAAATTTTACCAATAGAGCAACTAGCAGTTTAACCAATTCAAATCTTGTTTGACAGTGCTTGATGAGTTCTATCAAATGAGAATGAATTGGTGAAATTCCTTGTTGCATTATGGGTAAAAATTGCAACTTGAAATTTGGGTATTTTGATGGCAAGTGTGCAGAGGATTAGTAACAAATGTCAGACAATACTGATTCACCTCTGGTGTTTTTTTTTTCCACAGTAATGATGGCTATTAAGTACAATTTCTGTTTCCATGTAGGTGAGCAATCTGTCACTGTCCTGGAGTATACTGTGTTAGAATGATCACTTTCCTTACCTGCAGGTCATGATTTCAGCAGAAGAAGAAACAGGACTATAGGAAGTGTTGAATGCACTCATAGAAGAATTAAATTTGTCACCTTCCTTTGGCAAATGGCATTTTGCAACTGAAGAATTTACTTCATTTTTTTTTTATTTAGAATATGTGACATTCAGTCTCAGAGTACATAAAGTACTTTGGCATTTAGGGGCAATTTAATCCAAGAACCCCCCCCCCCCCCCCAAGTCAAAGCATTCTGTATACTCTGCTTCAACTTCTGCAAAGCCATAAGCAGCCCTGAATGCAATTAAACTAAAGACTTTTATCATAATTCTAACTAATTTGGAAAACAAGAAAACTGAAAGTCTCAACTTGCTTTGGTGTCATAGGCAGATGCCCCTTCTGCCACCCCACAGCTTTTGCCCTGAAGACTTTGTGTTTGAATACACAACATACATATCACAACACAAAAATATATGAGAGTTTTTATGGTAGTCTAGACATAACCTCCCTTCTCTGATCAAGTTAATTCAATATATAACACAGCTAGTTACGACACTCACAATATTTCTGTTTTTCATAACTGAAAATCTATTTTCTATTCTGCTTCCAAATACAGCTTATGCATTCCAATGAGAGCTCATTATAAATGTTTTTTGAAGCAGAATTTGAGAAAACTAGAGGCGTGACTGTCCCAGATGGGCCTGTCCAAACCCCCCAGCTGCCATGATTATTCTAAGATGAAAAAGGAGCATAACAATGGCAAAAAAAGCTGATCAAAACTATAATCACAGTTGCACAGTTTCCCATGGTAGTGAACATTCATACCAGGTTTCAAAGGAATCAACTCATATTTATCTGAGAACATCTCTGAACAAAAATCAGGCCCATGCAGCTGCTGTTTCAAGTCAAAAAGGGGCATAATTCTGTCAAAAATAATCCGAACCTGAACTATAATCGCAGGTGCACAGGTCCCCATGTTGGTGAACATCCATAAGTATCGAGCTGATTGGTCCATAGACAGTTGAGAAAATCTCTGGACAAAATTATGTCTACAGATGGACAGACCCCTAGACACACAGATGGACAAGATGATTCCAGACTCGTTGTGTGGGGTATAATAAGAATTGAATGGAATTTTTTTACCAGAACATGGAAACATGTGATAAGTAATGTAAAAGGTTATACCTTTGAACACAGGCATGTTAAATCTCACTCATTCATACTTTCAAAAAAGGATTGTGTTATAAAAACAAGTTGGGTTGGGTAAAGAGTTGAGGCATCATGATTCAACAAACCTGTCTTTAGTAATAAGATAGGAAACCTACCGAGCTTTTACTTGTAAAATTGAGTCATCAACTCTAGAATTCTCTGGAACAGCAGAAAAGTAAAAACTTTCTTCAAACTCTGGTGCATGGTTATTAGCATCAACAACATTGACAATGACAGTTGCCTCAGTGGATCGTGGAGGTGTTCCTAAATCTGTTGCCACGACAATCAATTCATGTCGATTCGTGGAAGATGGTCCACCATTATTATGAACATATGTTAGTGACTTGGTTGCAAAGAGGTTATTGTGGTCGATCTTAAAAGCACTGTACGGCAACTTCAGCGTAAAATAAACTTCATTATTTGGATGTTTTGAGTCACTGTCATTGGCTGTAATGTAGCCAACAAAAGCTGGAGGAGTCTGTTGTTCCTGAATATTAAATGTCAATGGCTGATTGAACACTGGAGCATTATCATTAATGTCATCTATGTTAATGGTTACAGCAACTGTTGACTGATAAAGTCCATCAGTAACAGATACCTCAACATGGTACTTGCGGACTCTTTCTGCATCAAACTTTTCAAAAACTGTTAGGTTACCACTTGTCCTGTCAATGGCAAACTTGCCACCTGGATTTGAATCCAAAGAATAATCAGTGAGGGCATTCTTTCCTATGTCAGCATCAGAAGATGTAACTTGCAGTATAAAACTACCAACTTCAATATCCTCTGGTATGCTTGCACTGAAGTATGTTGTAAATTTTGGAAAATTGTCATTCACATCCAGTACTGTG
The DNA here is from genome assembly GCA_031216915.1 of Pictodentalium vernedei. Lineage (NCBI taxonomy): Eukaryota > Metazoa > Mollusca > Scaphopoda > Dentaliida > Dentaliidae > Pictodentalium > Pictodentalium vernedei. Next base: position 316,163,979 of record CM062297.1, read on the forward strand.
ACAAACACTGTTGCTGTTGCAGATAGTGACGGGTTACCCTGGAAAAAAAAAATGAAATAAAAATCCTTAAGGCCCCAAAAAGTTAAAAATCTGTTTCTCTGGCCCTCCCACATGCAAGCCTGATTTTTAGCAACCTGTCATTTGCAAAAATAGGTCCCCAGAGGGTGAATTTGCTGATGCTATCCCATACAGGTGGACAATTTATCCTCTAGGTACATCTTGTGTATTGGCTTGAGACAGTGATTCAGAATGAGGTTCACAGAGGGTAAATTTTGTGATGCTACCCCGCTGTGTAGGGTAGAATCACCAAATTCACCCTCTGGTGACCTCATTGTGAAGATGACATTCTGCTTATTTTCAGGCTTGCCCACATGGTGCTTTTGGTTGCCGCATGCGCTCCTTAATAACCAATTGAAACTTAACAATAGTATAAATTAAATGGTTTGTGTCTGATATTTTAATAAAATTTAAAAATCTGTCCCTTGAGTGCAACAAGGCTTTATGCATTAGCATTGCAAAGCCTTCTTGCATTTAAGGGATGAAATACACCACTACTCATGCTATTCTGTATATTACAAGGCCTAAAACATAAAACAAACTAAGAAGATGAACTTTTGACAGCAAAGAAATAATTATGAAAATAAAAAAATTAAATTGAAAAAAATGCCCGCCCATATGCAATTTTACAAAAAAGCCCCGAGAAACAAAAGATCTACTTTGTGGTGCCTAAATACTGTATTTGTTCTATCATCAGTAGAATTAGTTTGTACAATTCTAAAATGTTCAACACTGAAAAAATAAGATTAAGAAAGAGGCAAAAGTGCAGTTTGAAAGAGATAATACATCAAGGACGTTTACGGTTTCTGATTGGATACCCGAGTTATCTCATCAGGGCTTAAAATTCGTCTGGCATCACGCCAATCTAACATGATTCTCACGAAATATTTTCACGCGAATCCATTTAAACCATGATATGAAATCCCCCGTGGGAACCCGGGAAGTAAAGCCAATGATTGAGATGGAAATCTTCTAAATTGTGCAACATGGGGTATAAATGATTGACAACCCTTGACTTTATATCCATATTGCGGTCATGATTAGCCATTGTGCATAAATATGTGACCTTAAACACCCATAAATAAATAAATAAATAATGATATGAAATTCTGCAAAAACTAGCTGAATGTTGGTGGTGAGATCACGAAATAAGTTGTCGAAATTTCCACCCATGATTTACCACATGCTTCACATTTTCTTGAGTTTGGGATCAAATCAAGTCATGGCTGCTACAGCAGCTATGACTTGATTTGATACCAAACTCAAGAAATGTGAATAGACAGTTTTTCATAATTATATATGTTATGATAACCCAGGTCAGAACTTCCATTATGAATCAACAACATCATACATAAAGTGAATCCAAGCAGTAAATTGACGCGAATCCACTTGGATTCGCGCCAGTGTAGTTTGCCAGAATCATTACGAGAATCGATTAGCGCATTCGCGTGTAATTTTAAGCCCTGCTCATGAGTGGGTACAAGGGAGTGAACATTGTCATGAGTTGCTTTGTTTTCTGCAAGTGAAAATTTGACTTTCTTCATACAGTCACCTCCAGTTAATATAATACTGTGCATACAACCAATTCTTTTATTATAACCAAATTCTATAAGAGGAACAGGCTTCATCAGTGTGGCAACTATGTGGATACTCTCTCTGTAGTCAATTAATTTTAAGATTAGTAAGAATGATTACTTATCAAACAAATGTTTCCAAAATCTCAGTTTGCCTGAAACTTTCTGCAGGATGCATTATGTAAGTGTTATGACATATCACCGATGTCAGAAAGATACTTTACTGAAAGTAATTTTTTATCAAAACTTTATTTTTAAAACAGCAAAATATAAATCATGGGTTTTCGATGAAAAGGATGGAAAATGACCCAAATCGGAACTTGTTGCAGCTTATTTTTCTCTCATAATAAATGAAATGCCTAAGTTTTATTAGATTAAAATAGAAATATGAAAAAAGAGTACAATAAAGCATTATACAGTACGTGGAGAGTGGATTGTAACTAAATCACCCGCGGAGTGGGGTTATCACCCAAGATATAACTTTCAAATTTTGTATACATCGGCAAAAAAACCCAAGCAATGTTTCAGCCAATGGACCTCCGGGTTTAACCCGGAGGTCCATTGGCTGAAACTTTGCTGGTGTTGGTTATGCTTTGCAACAAATTTGCAATTATTGCTCGGGTGGAATCTCCACTCTGTGGGTGATTTAGTGATAATACACTCTCCACGTACTGTATATGCCCCCTCCTACAATACCATGGATAGTATATGCTGCTCAAGATGTCTGAGCACTATGAACAAACATACAAACACACATGCAAACTAACTTGGTTAAAGCCCAATACATAACCATTCAACACGGGCGATATTGAACTTCTTCAATTCTCTGAAACCATTTCATAAAAATTATCCTCATGAACAAAAACTACAATACAAAACATTCATAGGGGCAGTTTCTCTAAGTCTAACAAGGGGCATAACTGTGGTAAGTGTTGATGAAACCTACAATATGCAAATATCCTCCCCCCCCCCCCACCATACTGGTCCATCACCATATCAATGGACATCAAAACCTGACAACCAATGTCAAGTTATATGCAAAACATTCATGGGGACAAATAAAAAATGGGGCATAATACAGTTATGTCAGCATGGATGAAACACACAATATGTGGATATCCTTTCCCCATGCTGGTCTCACTATACCAATAGACATCAAAACTTGAAAACTGATCGTCGCCTGAGTGCTAGAATGTCCTATGTCACCTATGGGATATAGGGCATTCTAGCACTCAGGCGACATGATGCTTGAGTCATAATGCAAAATGTTTATACATTTTTAAGAGTAACAAGGGCCATAACTCTGGTGCACATGCGTGAACAAAACCCACAATAATTGCATATCCTTTCCCCCACACTGGTCTGTCACCATACCAAAGGACATCAAATTCTGACAACTGATGCTTATAATGCAAAATGTTCAAATGAAAAGTTTTTGAAATGGATTATCAAGGTCCGTAACTCTAGTATATAGGGCCTGACATATGCAGGGCTTATATTTCGACAAGAATCTGAGAATCGATTCGCACAAAGATTTGCGCAATAAAACCGGCGAGAATCCATGTAGATTCTCGCTGCACCTCTGCTAGGATTCGCGTGGAAGAAAATTGAGTCAATTTAACCCTTTAACTAACACAGCAGCAACAAATTAACAAACAGAAGGCTAACATGACCTGAAATATCCTGACACTTTGTCAATACAACCTTACAAATATGGCTGTCATTGGAATCGGCTCATTGAGCCGGTTCCAATGACAGCCATATTTGTAAGATTTTATTGGTAAATATTGTTCATTTAATTATTTTATCATTTATTTATTATTTATTGTTTAAAAATTATAAAACTTAGTTTTAACTAGAGGGCTGCCACATCCACGGGGCAGCTGATCCCCCCGAAAAAAGTGTGGTCCATCCGGAAACCAAAAATCATAAGATTTTCTAAATTAAAAAGGGGCATAACTCTGGTAATATTAATCAGGATGAACCCGGATTCGAACTTGACCTGTATTTTTATATGTTTAAGCCACATATCAAGTTTGGTTACAATCAAACTATTTCAAGGGAAGTTATCATCCGGAAACGAAATGTAAATGGATGGACGGACGGACGGACGGATGGACGGACGGACAAAAAAAAACGCGTGACGACTATATCCCCCGAAATTTTTTTTCGGGGAGATAAAAATTAAAAAGAGTGTGTTGGGTAAAAGGTTAACATGTGTTATCAGTAGACAACAGTGGTTCAACCTTGGTGGCATCATGGGATCCTGGGACACTCATAGTAGGTATGGATTCTCGCAACCATTTTCACGAGAATCCAAATGGATTCTCACAAATTTTGGCGAAATATAAGCCCTGCATATGTACCAGAGGGCACATGTCTGGCTCTATGTACCAGAGTTACAGCACTTATGAAGGACATCAAAATCTGACAAAAGATGCTTTAGTTATAGTGAAAAATGTTCATACAGAAAATTTTCAAAGTGTAAGTTGGGCCATAACTCTGGAATGTATGCAAAGATGAAACTTGCAATATCCAGATATCCTTCACCCATGCTAGTCTGTCACCATCACAAAGGACATCAAAATCTGACAACCTATGCTTGAGTTATAATGCAAAATGGAAGTATGGAATTGTGAAGGGAGGGAGGGAGGGAGGGAGGGAGGGAGGTAGGCTTCGATTATATGAACCAGGAAACCTTCTTACATAGGTTGGGGGCATAATAAATTCCATGGAATATAAAAAGTACGGTTCAGCACAGAGAGAGATTATTACAATAAACAAAATATTATATTGTACATTATTATGATGAGTGTAGTAGACTGTACCCACAAAAGACCTAACTCTCATATGCACTCAAAAGCCATCGATTTTCTTATTGGTATGTGCTTCACATATTGATTTCCATTAAATTTCAACTCAGAAAGTAGAAACAAGAACAAAAATGTTATGTGATGCCATGCTTTTCTGCAAGAAAATATAAATAGATGCTGATCGATTTGATGGACATAAAGAAAGATTTTATAGCATTTTTGCATGAGCTCTATCAAACCAGGAACAAAATTATTAAATGCTTATACTGGATGAGTTGAGGTTGAAGATGTCTGTAAACCTGAGGAATTTAACTCTTAACCCTGAATGGCCTAGAGATTTTTACATATGTTTGCTACACTTTGACATTGTACATCCTGTGACTTTGCTGCTATTTTTTGGCAGAGTCTTGGCTGCCTATATGACTTGCCTAAAAACAACTACCAAGGTGCTTGGAATGTAACTTGTGAGTTAACCCAAAGGCTGTAGGGGCACCTGTTCTGTTTCAAAAAATGTGATCAAAGTCAGAATTAGGCCCTTAAGGGTTAAGGGCGTGGAGATTTTTATATATCTTCGCTATATATTGAAAGTCTACCTCCTGTGGCTCTGTTGGTGTTTCTAGTCAAGTCGTGGCTGCCAACAGAGAAAGCCAAGACTTCCCTACAAACAACTGACATGGTACTTGGAAAATAAGTTTGAAGTTTACCCAAATAATGCATCTTGCATTAAAAAGTTATCAAAAGTCAGAATTGAGCCCTTAAGGGTTAAAACTCTTAGCATTATTTGTTGATAGAGCACAGCATTTTTTATTCATTTAACCAATTCACAAGATATCATCAAATTTACTTATTTCAGTTATTTATTGTTCAATATTTTTCAACAAAACTATGTCATATGACCCCCTCGAATCAGAATGCTCTCAACAAGCTCATTCCAGTGAGGGTCACAAGCTATGTTTTGTCGCCAAAAGTTAAAATAAAAAAATAGAATTAGAATGTGTGGGGGGGGGGGGGGGGGTTGAGATACCAGAAAATAGCTTATGATGGCTCAATGGAATGAGCTTAAGAGCCTTTCTAATGATGGGGTCAATTGCAAGCCTGGAAATAAAAGGACTGCCATCTGTAGAATTAGGTTCCCAGAGGGTGAATTTGGTGATGCTACCTGCAAAGCAGGGTAGCATTACCAAATTTAGTCTCTGTGAGCCTCAACTGAATCAAGGTCTCAAGTCTAAAGAAAGATGTACCCAGATGATAAATCGGGGGATTCAAGCCCACTTTATGGAATAGCATCAGCAAATTCACCCTCTGTGGATCTCATTCTGAAAATGACGGATTGCTTATTTCCAGGCTTGGTCAAAAGGTATGTTTTGGAGGCAAAAATTGAAAAAATAATAGGCTTTGAATGATTTTTGTCAATAGCACTTTCCCGATATTGCCATTATTTTAAAGGGTTAACAGGGAAAAAAGATTGTCCACTAACCTGATCACGTGCTTCTATGAGTAAAGTATAATTGTCTATAGTCTCTCTGTCTATTGTATATCTTGTAGTAATCAGGCCACTGTTCTCATTGATATGGAAGTTATTGTTGGTGCTGCCACTGATAATCTTGTACTTCACTTGTCCATTACTCCCAGAATCTGCATCACTTGCAGATATCCTGATTAAAGTTGATTCCGAGCGAACATTTTCATAAATGCTGGTGTTATAGACAGATTTGGTGAACCTTGGAGTATCATCATTTACATCATTCACAGTGATATCAACTGATGCATAATTTGAGAGGATGTTTGGACTGCCTCGGTCTCTTGCTTCAATCCACAACTTGAATGATTCAGTTGTTTCATAGTCTATTGCACCAGAAACTGAAAGGACACCAGTGTCTGCATTTATGGAGAATGCATTTCCAATATTACCACCAGCTAGATAGTAATTCACAGACGATATGGAGGACTCAGCTGTGACTCTGGTAACGCTTGAACCTATCTTAGTGTTCTCAGGAATGTTTAGGCCAGTCTGTATTTGTCTAAATGAAGGCTTTTTAGTTGACTGATACTGAGCGATCTGAATGTTCACGGAAATGACTTCACTTAATGGAGTTACTCCCCCCTGAAAATATAAAATTGAAAACTAAACTTCAGTAATTTGTACTGATTAGGTCTCAGGTTTAGCTGTCACCACATATTGGTGTACAAACTGGTTGTGTTTGAGAAGTCACAACTATGCATCTTTTGAAACGTTTCAAAAGCCACTTTAGTCACTTTACCCAGTATGCATTAGCTTGTTGCTTAACCAGCTGCAAAATAAAATCGTTCATATAACATTGAATTGGTAAAATTTAATGCAGCAAGACAATTATTTATAAAGAGAATCTGTTTCTCATAACTGTATGTTATGATAAATTATGTAAGGCTATAAAATTTGAATTAGGCCCTTTAACCCTCTGTAACCGAGAGTCCACTTTTTCAAGGCAGGAAGATGATACTTCACAATTTCATTAAATAGGATGGCTACAAACTGAATGTAAGGGTAGACCAATCAATATTTTCAACGTGTAGCCTTTGTTGATAATATTATTTGGTGTACCCCAAATAATGAATATGGACTCTTCCAATTGCTGCCCTTGATGTGACATGGAAAAAACCGCCAGGATTCAAAGGGTTAACTTTTAACCCACTGAGTATTTTCAAGATATTTTTTTATCAAATCTAGTCATGGCTGCTTTGAAGCAGCCATGACTAGATTTGATGAAAAATTCATCTAAATTTAAATCAAGAAATCATTGGTGAAAAAATCCATTCAATTTACAGGGTGGAAATTAGATTAAATATGGCTAAATTATACATATTTCAGTGGCAAGAGAAATCCAGTCCTGGGCAGGAATATCCGCCAGTAGCATGGAAGGAGTTGAGGTACCACACAATACAGCAAAGATATTTATGTTTCAAAAGATGGACTTGAATTTTTCAAATGGTTGGTACTCTTTTGATTAGTGGGGGAATTGTACAATCAACATCAGATTTCATGGTAATTTGAAGTTACACCCCTAAAATGCTGTAGTTAGTTACCTGATCTATTGCTTTAACTTCAATGTTGTAGACATTGTTTAGACCAGTAAGCCTTTGGGCAGCAGTGATAATTCCTGTGCTAGAATCTATTGAAAACTTTCCACTGTCTGTTGTTCCTGATATGATAGAATATACAACTCTTCCATTGTTACCAACATCGCGATCCACTGCTGTCACACCAATGATAAACTGGCCTGAAATATTAAAAAAAAAAAATTATCAACTAACTCTTTATCTAACACGACTATGGGAGTGAAGCTTCTATGTATCCCAACAGGTCCAAATCCTTCCATTGACTGAGTGTAACAAGGTACCGTCTGCAATGTTTTAGTATTGCCGATGAAGTCTTGTTGCACTCAAGGGACGAAATATAACTGTAGGTATCTCAACAACCTGATAAAAACACAATCTCATAATTTTTTTTGCAGTATACAGCTGAACACTGTTAATTGAATAGCCACTTTGCCAGTGAAATCTATTCAAATAATATGAGTATTCAATTAAGAGGAATTTGGACACTAGTAATAAACTGATCATTTAATTTATTATATGCTTGCCTGTGAATCATCTAAAAGATGCCTACCTGATATCCATCGACTTGATGTCACACTTCGGTGCATCATGTAACCTTCAATACAAGCGATTCATTACTTAACAGGGAGCGCGGTGGCTCACTGGTAGACTGTTGGACTTCTATGCTAGAGGTCCCGAGTTCGATCTCCATCCGACGACCCGTGTTGTGTCCTTGGGCAAGGCACTTTATCCTGGTTGCCTTCATGGGGGCACGATGATGCTGTGTACTAAGGCGTACTGCACGTCGATGGTGCACGTCTTCAACTGCTGTAACCCTGCTTAAGCGGCGCTTGAACAGAGTTAGAATGTTGAGGAGCTGACAGTTGCTCGTTGATGCTCTGTGGTTCTCTCCGAGTACTCCGGCTTCCTCCACCCATAAAACGGTCATGGTCACGATTAGCCATTGTGCATAAGTATGTGACCTTAAACACCAATAAATAAATAATCATTACTGAACAACCTGTAACTGGGGCAAGCTCCTTAACTCCTAGAATACTAGAAGCCATTATCACTGCAATATCAGAAAGTGCTGGAAGCCACTTTTGTGGCTTTACACTGTATACATTAGCTTGTTGTTGGTTCAGCAGCAAAAAAAAAAAAAAAAAAATTAAATAAAATTGTTCAGTAACAATTTGTTGGAGGGACTTACTTTCCAATAAATTGTAACAGAACAATTAGCTTATGAATTATATTTTGCCAACTTGAGACTCCTCCCATGGTGGTACCATAATATCTTTTTAAAAAAAACTCATGTTATTTATTTATTAGTGTTTAACCCGTAAGGGCTTAATTTCAACTTTAATCACATTTTTCTTGAACAAAACAGGTGCCCCAACATGCAGTTTTTGGGTAAGCTTTCAAGTTACTTTTGTAGTGCCATGACAGTTGTTTCTAAGCAAGTCTTGGCTGCCTACATAGGCAGCCAAGACTTGAGAAGAAACAACTGCAACCTCATAGGTTATGGATTGTCAAAGTAAAGCAAAAAAGTCTAAAAAATCTCAAGGCCCCTAAAGGGTTAAAGTTAGATATTTATGCACAATGGCTAATTGTGGCTGCAACATGGATATAAAGTCAAGTCCAGTCAATCATTTAAACCCATGTTGCCCATATTAAAGGACTCCCACCCCAGGCATTGGGTTATTGGGTCCTATTTTAACAGTAAAACAGAGCTTGATTACCACAGTGAATAAGCACTGCTTCACTTCCCAGGGTTCCCATTGGGGAATACTCCTGTTATGCATGACCTTTATAAAATAATTTAGAATTCTACTGTTCGGAGTAAATCAGTAACAGTTCAAGTTATGTTTTAAGGCAAAAAAAAAAGGAATTTTTTAAAATTATGTATAGGTTTTCACATGTTTTGTCTTCAAAGATTGGTGAGTTAATAATACTGCAGAAACTAAACGGCAGAACAGTGGGAACTGACATCATGCTCTGCTAACCACTGTGTCCTTTTCATACCTGGCAAAACTGCACTGTTTTCACTCGGATCTGTTTTGTTCTTGTTCTGTAGGAACATGACTGTTTCTATTCTGTAACATGTGGGAGGATCACACATGTGCTGTACTGATTTAACTAACTATGAAATTAGATAGTTCTTGTTCACTGATCACCTCATAATTAACAAACCTGGCAACAAAATACATTTTGTCTTTCTAACAAATTGGTTACAATTAGATTAAAAAAATCTGAGTCAGCTTAATCTTTTAAGTAAAGAATCGGTGGCATCCACACACATTATTTCCCAAAAATGAGCTATTGGAAAACAATTATTTTTCAAAAAATGTCAACCAAACTGCATGTGATCCCTCATTGGAACAAGCTCATTCCAATGAGGGGTCACAAGATATTGTTCTGTTTATGAAATTTTGAAAAAATAATATTTAAAATAATAGATTTTGATATTGTCAGTGTTGGGTAAAGGGTTGACCATTAATGGCTTATTTCTGACTTTGATAACTTTTTAATGTAAAGGAACAGGTGTCCCAACAAGTATTGTTTGGGTAAACTCAAAACTTGTTTTCAGAGTACCGTGTCAGTTGTTTCTAGGAAAGTCTTGGCTGCCTCTGTAGGCAGCCAAGACTTGACTAGAAACAATGCAAAGCCACAGGATGACGACTTTCAATGTATAGTGAAAATGTATAAAAATCTCCAGGCCCTTAAGGGTTAAATATGTTTTTCTTCACATTTGTTTCTTCTACTTTCATAGGAAAGGCATTTTAGAAAAAAAAATATCCTTTTTAGGCTTAATAAAATTAAAAATCTGTTTCTCAGGCCCTCCCGCATGGTCCTTTTGGCTGCCGCATGCTTTCTTTTTATGACCAATGCAAATTTGAAAAAATAAAAATTAAATGGTTTATGTCTGATATTTTACACAAGTTAATAAAATTGATAAATTTGTCCCTTGAGTGCAACAAGGCTTTGCAATGCTTTAGCATTGCAAAGCCTTGTTGCACCCAAGGGACGAAATACACCATCACCCTTGCTATTCTGTAGAGTATGAGGCCTAAAACATAAAATAAACCAAGAATATGAACTTCTGATGGCAAAGAAATAATTACAAAAATAAAATATAAAATAAAAAACCGCCCGCCCACATGCAATTTTACAAAACTTGGCCTGAGAAACAGAACATCTACTTTCTGTGGCCTTAGCAGTATTTTTTTTTCTTTTTTATAAAAACTATCCCTATATCCAATACACTAGATAGCTAAAAAATTTCCAAAACGTAATTTTCAATTATACAACAGTTTTTGAGAATTCATAAACCACATTTCTGCAAAATCTTCAACATCTTCTAATTCAAATTACCAGTTTAATTTTGAAGTAGACTTCTGAAATTTTCATTTTATTTTCAAGAGTATTCCACAATTTCTATTTTTCAACTTCATGAACTTTTGAAGTCATTACTTTTTTAATAAAATATGAAAAAAATCACCTGCATCAGTTGGATCATAAATAGACTGAGAATAGCTCTGTTTTTCAAAATGTGGTGTATTATCATTGCTGTCATCAACATGAATCAGAACACTTGCTGTAGTCTCCTGTGGGATCATGCCACTATCTCTAGCAACAACACTCAGATGGTACTGGTCAATCTCCTCTCGATCCAAAGTTGTCATAGTAACAATTCGTCCAGTGTCAGGATGGATGGTGAATTTTCCTCCAGCGCTGTCCTCCAGATGATACCTACGTGTTAGAAATGATGGAATACAATTAAGTTTTTCCTTATACAACCTTTAGTTAATCCTTACAAATATCTTAGTTAACATTTTAACAAGAGCAATGCGAAGTGTGGCATATGTCCCCTCCTGAAATACCATGGATAGCATTATGCCATCAATAGCATGACATGTGCCTGCAGCAATCTGTACTAATATAAACAAGCATGGCAAAAATTATTTCAATCCAACATATGATGACAGAGCTAGAGCAGCAAATATGTTGGACGGACACATTTTTCAATCATCCCCTAAGTTAAACACAGGCAAATAACACTGTAAATGCTCATGCATAAATATTAATTCTACTGTAGGATCCGTTCCCCCATGCTGAGGAACAAGCATGGTAAAAATTATTTGAATTCAACATATGATGACAGAGCTAGAGCAGCAAATATGTTGGACGGACACATTTTTCAATCATTTTGCAATAATAATCCCCTAAGTTAAACAAGGGAAAATAACTCTGTAAATGTTTATGCGAAGATATTAATTCTGCTGTAGGATCCATTCCCCCATGTTGACGGACAAGCATGGCAAAAATTATTTGAATCCGACAAATAATGACCATGCTAGAGCAGCAAATATGTTGGACGGACACATTTGCATTACGCACGAACGTCTGCAGCTCTCCACTAGATACACCCTCTGACCAAGTCGGGGGCATAATAAACACAACTGCAGACAAATAACAAGACAGGCTGAAAGTGACTTCCCAGTCAATAATGCCCCCCAAATGCATAAAGTGATGGCTGAGACAAAATGTTTCCAAAATTTGTGTTTTCATAATCATGTGACCTTGACCTTTGTCTTTTAAATCTTGTGGTGCTGTACAATACACTGATTCTTTGTCCTTTACCCATTTGTTAAATTTTATGAAAAGCTTCCCAACCATTATGGAGTTATGACTGAGACACAATTTTCCAGATGGACAGACAGCATTCGAACAGATGGATGGAAGGACGGACAACCCAGATTTAAGATGTCTCCTTGTGGGGGAATAAAAAATTTAATTTGTGCTTTAAAACATAGTTTAAGAATCCTTATTGGCAAAAGCTTGTTGCACTGGTTCCAATGGGGAGCCAAAATTTGAAAAAAATAGTAATTAAATTACACTGATGATTCATTGTGAAGAGTGCCAGCCTGGATATGACCGATACATTAAGCTGGGTTAACAATTAACTCCTATCATATTTTTTGCATAATTTCTCGCAAATTTAAAGAATATTTTTTCATAAATAGATGTATAAATGCAACAAAATGTACTGCAATAAGTTGGATCACTTCTTGTATCAGAGACTCAGTGACTTTACTTGAGTAATTATACCCTGCTAACAGCAAGGAGAGCCTTAGTTTAACACAACTTCGATCATAATTGTTTTGTTACAATTTTTTTGAGAGTGCCCAATGGCAGTCTCAAATAAATTATAACAAAACAATTCAATAAAAATATTTTTATTCTACTTCTGGAAAAACATGCAAATGCTTTATGTGTAAAGCCACTAAAGTGGCTTCCAGCATGTTTAGAATAGAGTGATGATAGTGACTTCTAACACTCAACCAGTTAACCCTTTACCCAACGTAATGGCCAAAACTGGCCAGTGCTATTCTCAAAAATCGCCAATTAATTTTCTTTATTTTTTCATTTTTTGTCTCAAAAACATAGGTTATGACCCCTCGTTGGAACGAGTTCATGTTTTTGAGACAAAAAATGAAAAAAAAGTTATGCAAGAAGTCGTCAAGTGTCGTCTGCTTTTCATGTTAGGTAAAGGGTTAAATCAGATAAGATTCTGCTATCAAAGAGCAATTACTTGACAAAGACTTCAAAAATATAACCAGACCTCATATTTGAAGGAGAGAAACTTATTTTAGAAAATAAGGAACGGAAAATCAAAATTTTATTGAAAGGGTTAATGTTACAGATGTGTGCTCTTTGTGATGGTTGAAATTTTTTTTTAGCAAAATACCCAATTTTCACATGATTATTGTAAAAAAATGCAGAGGGGAGATTGTTACCTCTTCAACAAACACAACCAGACATGAATTTGCAAGAAGAAATTCTTGAATAACTGAAACTTTTCATCTATTGCCTTAAAAACAATGTTTAAGACCCTTCATTGAAAACAGCTCAAAGAGAACATTCCAAAGAAAGATGAGAACCTGTGTTTTACCAGAAAAATGTTTTTAAAACATAAAATAAAATGTGAATGATGATTTTGTGCATAGTTCTGCCCACAATGGGCATTAATTAGATAGAGGGTTAACACAAACTAGTTTTGTTCTTTATTTTCATTTATTCACCAAAAAATGCAATTTTGTGACATGATATTTTATCTGAAAAGATAAAGATAAAAGCAAAATGTTTTTTTGTATATTATCAATATATATCTTTGCATAAATATTGGTCCCAAAGTGTTCAATTTGCATTTTCAAAATGTGATTATTTGTGTCCTGTAACATTTGAAGTTTACAGATCACTTCTTTTGACAAAAGCTCCAGCTACTTTTATTCACAGAAACAGTTGAATCAGACTAAAAAAAAAAACTTACAGTATCTGTGCATTGCTTCCCTCATCCCTGTCTGTTGCTGTAACAGTGAGTACTTCTGTCTGTGGTGATAGCCCCTCCAGAACATGCCCCACATATGTCTCATTTCTGTCGAATACAGGTGAGTTGTCATTGACATCTTGAACAAAAACTGATACAGTGCCAGTTCCAGTATATTTTGGTGAACCTGTAAGTAAAAGATATTTTTTTCAAGTCAGCTGACAGTAAAAAGTCAATTCTATTAACATTTCAATTTGAAACAAAAATGCAATGCTCATTCTGAGAAAAAAAATTTCAACATTTTCCCTTCACTTTTCAAGAGCTTTACCTAATGAATCGCCTGCATCCGCCCGCATAATTTGCTAATTGAGCAGTTGAAAAAAATCATTTTTTAAAAATATTTCAACAATACCATATCAATGAACTCTGTCAAATAAGCATGAGTTGGTTCAATACCTTGCTGCATGATGCCGGCCTCGATTTGTTCAGCTTCGCATGGCATAATGCAAAGCAAAAATTGCGAGCTGTGATGCAATAGCCGGAATTGATAAGCATATCGCTTCTGATTGGTGGGTGGGGATGACATTGAAGTGGAATGTCAGGGACACGCATTTACATATTTCAGGGAAGTAAGCATATGTCTCGTGAAACTGAAAGTATGCCACAAGGTAAACTATACACGTGTTCTGAAACTCAGCAGGATATAAATAGCAAGAATATAGGATAAAATTGGATGAATTTGTTGATATATTAACCCTTTACCTAACATGAAAAGTAGACGACACTTGCAAACAAAATTCCTGAATACCTAATTTTTTTCATTTTTTGTCTCAAAAACATAGGTTATGACCCCTCATTGGAACGAGGGGTCATAACTTATGTTTTTGAGACAAAAAATAATGAAAATTAAATGGCGATGTTTTAGAATAGCGCTGGCCGGTTTTGGCCGTTATGTTGGGTAAAGGGTTAAAGATGGAATCAACCTATATCATAGCAATGTATTTTCTTACCTGAACTCATCTAGCATGTGAATCCTAGTAAGTAACAGAATAATATAATTTCTCTTCATACACTTGGAAAAATGAGTTTGAAACTCGGTTACATTTTGAGATGCAAGGAAATTGGGCCTGTCAAGTCAAATTTTCAAAATTTGCTCACTCCAAGAAAACCAATGTTGACCCAGTGGGTTTTTGGACACACAACCTGGGCTACAAAAAAGTTGCTAATCAATTTTCTGTGAACAAATCGAGGCTTGTGATGGGAGAATTTACAGCTCAAAATTTTAATATTTTGACTTCAGTGTTCAGAGGGTAAATCCAACCAGAAATTTAATCAATTCAGTCTTGTTTGACAGAGCTCAGTGAGCTCTGTCAAACACGATTGGATTGGTAAATTCCTACTTGCATTATAGGACAAATTAGGTTTTTTAATGAAATTTTAGTATTTTGACGTCAGCATGCAGAGGGTTAACATAATATTGATACTTTCACCAATTTTGTTATCAACTAAAGTCATGGCTGCTCTGGAACAGCCATGTCTTGATTTGATAGCAAGAAATGGAAAATTTCAAAAGAAATCACTAATAAAAGGTCAAAAATTAAGTCCCTGTGCTAAAAATAGCTATTCTTGCATAAGGTGTAATTGTTGGAAAATTTAAGATAATGAAAAATTTGTTTTTGAAATTTTAATTTTTATTTGCATCTCTAATATCAGCTAAATTGTCCATGGAGGATTGAATTGCATACAATTGTGGGAGGGGCTCTCAGGTGAATATTTTGATGAATGCAGAATAAGTCCAAAAATAGAAAAAAGTAAAGTAATAATGTCCAAAATAATTTTTGTGTCATTACTAATGTATTCTAACCATATATATGTCGGATATCCTTGAGATCTTTTGATAAAGAGCATATTTATTACATTTCACACTCCAAAACTGATAGGTTGGTTTGAGCCTGGAAATTATTTTTGACAATCAACATTTTTTATGACTGTTTATTAATTACTTTACATTTTATCCATCCTACACAACAAGAATTTAAATGGAAAACAAGGGTTGATTGAGTATTGGTCTGTAGAATGCTACTATAATCACTCACACATACACCTTTCTCTTAAGAGCACACAACACCTCATGCTGATTTTGTAAAGTACATCTGGTGGGACATCAAGGGAGGTAATGCTGACCACTTCATATCCAAAACTTTTTGAGTTTCATTTCAATGAGACAATTTGCTCTTTCTGTCATGTATACATCATTAACTTTTAAACTGATGAGTATTTTCAAAATATTTTTCATCAAATCTAGTCATGGCTGCTTCAAAGCAGCCATGACTAGATTTGGTGAAAAATTCATCTAAATTTAACTTAAGGAAAATCAGTGGTCAATAAGTCCATTCAATTTACAAGAGGGGAATTTTGATGAATGTGCCCAAATTATACTTAGTTCTGAGTCAAGATATTTTGTGTCTTGGGCAGGAATATTATATTATTTATTTATTGGTGTTTAAGACCACATACTTATGCACAATGGCTAATTGGGACCATGACAGTTTTATGGGTGGAGGAAGCCGGAGTACCCGGAGAAAACCACCTAGCAACGACGAGCAGCTGCCAGCTCCCCAACATCGTAACTCTGCACTGGAGCACAGGCAGTGTTGGATTGGTTGAAGACATGCGCATCATCGATGTGCAGTATGCCTTAGTACATGGCGTCAACATGCCCCCATGTAGGCAATCGGGATAAAGTGACACAACCTGTGTCATCCCAGGCAGGGATCGAACTCGGGACCTCCAGCATAGAAGTCTAACAGTCTACTACTGAGCTAGTGCACTCCCGAGCAGGAATATATCTGCCGGCAGCATGGAAGGAATTCAAATATATTCATGATGAAGTAACGCATAGCTATGAGGTGTTGCTAAAATACAACAATATTTACCTGCTCATGATGCTAATTAGTGATGTACTAACTTGAGCAAGTTCCTTTGAAGAATGATGAATGCAACATTCAGCCTATCAGTAAATTAAGTTTGAGACCACAGTACCAAAATATTACAAATTTCCATCTTCTCAATTTATGATTCTACACTTGTGAAAGCTTCCCCAGTCAATGCTGCCACAGACACACGCATATCTGTAGTCATCAAAAATAGTGGAACATATATATGCTGTCATTATAAAACAATATGTAACATTATAATATGGTACAGAAATCTTCTCAAAATCAAACTCTACAAATCTGCCCATGGCTGTAGACATTAATTGAATTTTACAAACATGTGTGTTGTTGAAATATGATAAAACAATCATAGGTCTTGCGAGCAGAGCATGTGAAAATACCTCTGATGTGAAGTAATTACTGTGACAGAATGTGCACCAGATTGAATAATGTTTGGGTGTTTCAACTGCTATTAGTATTAGGTACTCTGAGAAAATACATTCCACAAATGTTATTTATTCAATGCATTCTGGCTCTTAGATTTACCATCTGAAAATTAAATGAATTCACTGCACTAATATACTTACTGGAAGACTGAGTTAATCAAAAACATGAAAGAGCTATGTAACACTTCAAGTAAGTATTGTTAATGTTTAGTGACACACTAGTCATTGAAATGCAAACCCAGAGCTTGAGATGAACTGGTTCGATAATTTTAGTGCAAATCAGGACTTTGTTTCTGAAATGGATACTTGCAGAATTAATTATTTATTTATTTATTGGTGTTTAAGATCACATATTTCTGCAGAATGGCTAATCGTAACAACAACATGGAGATAAAGTCAAGATTAGTCAATTGTTTGACCCCTGTTGCCAATTTTAGACGACTTCTTCTACCCCACACCCAAACATTTGTGACTGGGTCCTATTTTACCTTTAAAACAGAGCTTGTTTATCCTAGAAAAAAAGAAGCACTACTTCACATCCTGGGGTTTTCGAAGGGGTGTGGAATTAACTGAAACACTTAATTAAATGGTTGGGTAAAGAAGAGCACACTTGGGCTATACAGAAAAAGTGATACAATTTTTAACCCTTTATCCAACCACAGGATATCAAAATTATTTTAATTATTGTTTTTTAAATTTGTTAAAAAAATTTCAACAAAATTGGATTTTTTCTGTAAAGCAGCCATGACTAGAATTGATGATAAATATCTTGACAATACAGGTTAAGAGTTATTTATTTATTGGTGCTTAAGGTCACATATTTATGCACAATGGCTAATCGTGACCATGACAGTTTTATGGGTGGAGGAAGCCGGAGTACACCGAGGGAACTACCGAGCATCGACGAGCAACTGTCAACTCAACATTCCAACTCTGTTCAAGCTCTGCTGAAGCAGGACTACAGCGACTGAAGACTTGTGCACTATTGATGCACAGTACGCCTTAGTACATGGCATTATCGTGCCCCCATGTAGGCAACCAGAATAAAGTGCCTTGCCCAAGGACACAATGTGGTTTGTCTAAGACGGGGATCGAACTCGGGACCTCTAGCATAGATGTCCAACAGTCTACCACTGAGCCACTGTGTTCCCAGGTTAAGAGTTAAACACACTGTATGCATAGCAAAAACTTAGGTTGCATCCCTTGGGGTTTTTTTGTTCCTGGCTTGAAAAACTGTGACCCATCATTTTTCACACAGCTATCTCTTTCTGGTGAAGAGATGGTGGCAATCTAGGTGCAATGTCACATAGAAAAGCTATTAGTGTTCTTCAAAAAGCAGTGCAAAATTCAGGTCAACCAATTTTGTGTGGGTAATGTTTGCTTTGGAGAGGTCCATGACAGCCTTGTTCAGTTCATCTCATGAAAAAACATCCACCGCAATAAAACAGCGCATAAAAAAGTGTTTTTGCAAGCTACAGCTTCACCTCCATCTTGTACAAAAACATAAACAGACAGGCAGTATTCTTGTAACAGAAGCATGTTTTAGTTAGTTCATTAGGTTAGGAGACTAGTATTTACATGAACTTCCATGCTACCAGAGAATTTATTTTTGTCTGTGACCCATTAACGAATAACTGCAAAAAAAGAGAGTTCATCTGTTGTTAATTTCCTGTTCTTCAGATTTGCAACACTGTGCAATTACCATGCTGTACAGAGCCGTGACAAACACCTTGTTGTCTCCACATGTTCTTCTGGCTTAACAAACATTTAAAGGCACATGCAGATTTGTTTGGTAAAATTTAGTTAAGCTTTAAAACAAGCCGAGAAAGTTGTTACTGACAATTTCCCAACTTTTGATTTTGTAACTGAAACAACAGCAAAAGACTCTTCTTGATACTAACAGTTTGTTTTGTATCTATAAATTAACCATTTTAATGGCCAACTAGAACTAAGTGGAATAGTGTAGCTCTTTCCTTGAATATGTTTTGTAAAAAAAATCCAGGACTTTTGCAGGAATTTTTCATGCACTTTCCAGGACTTCAGTCTAAAATTGTTTTCATTATCTCAAGTGTATGCATGAAAAGTAACCATGGAAGTATGTCAGTAAAAAAAAATTAACTGGTTGGGGGCTACATTATTTTTAGTGGCCTGAATTTGTTCATCCAAATTTGTTTTATCACAAATTACTGAAGAGTGCCTATGGGCACTCTTCAATAATTTGTGATAAAACAAATTTATATAGATAAAATATTATTTGCATTTGGCTGAATATGAAGCATGAGAAGGCAAAATGTTGGCTTTTGCTCTGGTACCCTTTTTTCTGAAAGCTCTGATAGTGGTTTCTTGCACTCAACCAGTTAACAAAACTATTTCTAGCTGTTTCGTATAGTATACCCCATTGGCGTTCTGCATTTAACGGTCAACAAGTATGAATATTTTGCTCAATTCATGAATGGGCCCCCACCCACCCCCAAAGGTTTAATAGTCCAAATCATAATAAAAGGTATCAAACCCAAGTCGAAAGATTGGGGTGGCTTTCAGTTGAACCGAAACTTAGTTTGCAGGACTCAAGTACAGGTATCATTTCAGTAAAAAAAAAATGCAATTTATGCGGATTTATGTAACAAAAAAACTAAACCCCACATTTTGACCAGAACAAGCCAAGCAGTTATGGACAAATATTTTTTCAGGAGTTTCGATGACTTTTTCCCAGGAACATTAATTTTCAAGTACTTTTAACTTTTTATCAATGTAATGGCCACAAATGACCAACTCTACTCACTGACCAGCTCCTTTATCAATAAAGCAGATTTTCTCTATCTCAGTAAACAAGTACTGCTCCAGTTTCAACGGTTCAAATGAGGAAAAAAAGGATCTCTGGTGAGTCACGATTTTATATGAAATTTCTGTGCAGATTGAGTTCACAAAAATTGATCTGAGCCAAGATTTATCGAGGCTCAGATCGATTTTAGTGAATGAAGTGCAGAAATTTGATGTCAAATCATGATGAATATGAGATTCATTTGATCACAGAATGTGTAATTTAAACTTTCAATATATATAAAATCTAAGAGGTGACACACACGCTCCCCTAATGTGAATAATAAGTGAATGAATTTATTGTGCCTGACCGGTTTTGTCTTTTTGAGACTCATCAGAGGTAACAAACCTTTAGAGCATCTCCCTTATATACTTTATTGATTATGACGTTATAACAGGGTACCCGGCAGGTATTCTACGTGTACCCGACGGGTATATATGATAGTACCCGGCGGGTATTTTTGATGGTACCCACCAGGTGTTTTTCATGTACCCGGCAGGTATATGTGGTAGTACCCGGCGGGTATATTTGCTAGTACCTGGCGGGTATATAAGTGTACCCGATGGGTATATTTAGTAGTAATTTAAACTTTAGAAAATGTAACAACTGAAGCTGGCTGTCGCTGTTCACAAAAATCGGCATCCAATTTTTAAAAATTTTTGCTGCAAAAAATAATTTATGACATTGATCTGGTTCCAATGAGCGGCCATAAGTTATGTTTTCGAGACAAAAAATGAAACTATTTAGTTATTCAGGAAATGTTTTCTGCAAATGTCGTCTGCTATTTGTATCAGGTAAATGGTTAACTCCTAGCACTCTGGTAGTGAAACAGAATTTTCTCCAGTCACTGTGTTTTTCTCTTGTTTAACCCTTTACCCAACGAATCGGCCGCATCCGCCCGCGAAATATGCAAATTCAGCAGTTGAAAAAATATTATTTTTCAAAAAATTTCAACAAAACCATATCATGTGAACCCTCATTGGAACGAGCTCGTTCCAACAAGGGGTCACATGATATGGTTTTGTTGAAATTTTTTGAAATATTTGAAAAAATGGTATTTAAAATAATAAATTTTGATATCGTCTGCATTGGGTAAAGGGTTAACTATGAATTTAACAAAATATATCTTGTTTGGCAGAGCTTATTGAGCTCTGTCAAACAAGGTATATTTGGTTAAATAGCAAACTGAATTATAGGAAATATTTCCTGCAGAAAACTTTGCCATTTTGAAATCAGAGTGTAGAGGGTTAATGAAAACTAAAAGAAGATTAATTCAATTCCTCTTCTGAAAAAAACAACTCACTCACAACATTACTATGACGATGTTGGCGTCTGATGTCATTTCCATATTCGACACGTTGTGAATGATATTTTCTGTAATGAGCTAACTGATTATTTATTTATTTGGGTTTAAGAACACATTTGACTGCCAGGGTCACCTTGTGTCGGACAGTTTGATGGGTTGAGGAAGCCGGAGTACCTGGAGAGAACCATCGAGCAACGGCGAGCAACGTCAGACTCCCCAATGTACTAACTCCACACAAGCAGAGTTAGCATTAGTTGAAGACACCATCGATGTGCAGTATGCCTTGGTACACAGGGCCACCGTGCCCCCTTGTGGGCAGTCAGGATTAAGTGCCTTGCCCAAGGACACAACGCAGGGACTTAACCGTGGTCTTTACAGTTTGAACTCCAGTTCCGTAACCACTGAGTCACCACACTCCCGAGCTATTTGATGGTGATTATGTGATAAATATGGGATAATATATAACACATTGACAGGTGAAACAATGTAGCTCTAACTCTCACCTCATGGCCAAGTGAGATAGAAAAAATAAATGATTTCCAGAAAAATCATCAGTGGGGGTTAACTGCATAGGGTACATTCATTAAAACGCTTTTGTAATCAAAACCCTTCAAAACATTCTGAAAATCCTCACTGGAGATAGGTTGATTTCATCCTTGTTTACTCAATGGCTAATCAAATAGCGAAAACAGTGTGCACTTGAGTAAAGTTGATATTTTCAAGGTGAAAATGTTGACATGAGAAGTATGCAATTGCATGGTGCAGATAAACCAAGTAAGAAAATCTAAGCGATTTATTGGTGACAATTCTGTAGATACATTTGATGACATGTACCTTTGTATGGGTGACACAAGTACAATTGTTTTGGTATGCCTAAGGTTTCACCACCAGATATCGTTCAGAGTTTTCTTTCATGTCCAGCATGAATCATCCTCAGTGCAGATTTATCTTTTGCTACAGTTTGACAATTCAAGTAATTATCAACATTACTGACTGCATATTGACGACAGTGCTGGAAGCCTATAATAGGACTTTATTCTGAAGTGCCGTTGTACTACAATATCTCCCCCCTGCCCCCACTCCCCCCCCCCCCCCCCCATTATCTTCTCCCCACCCCGATGATCTTCCCCCAACTAGACTTTTTTCACCTCATTACCTACTTGAAAGTTAGATTCCTTTTATCTTTCATTGTGATTTAATTCAAACAATTTTCAAAAGTGTGGGGAGGTGGGGGGGATATAACAGAAACTGTGTATCCCCCCCCCCCCCCCCCATTCCCTACCAGACACTTGAAGGTCAAGAATTTTTTTATCTTCATGTTTGGTATTACTGTTATTTATTTACTGGTGTTTAAGGTAACATATTTCTGCACAATGGCTGATCATGACGACAGTTTTACGGGTGGAGGAAGCCGGAAAATCTGGCGAGAATCACCGAGCAATGGCGAGCATCTGTCAGCTCCCCAAATACGAACTTCACACAAGTAGGGTCAGCATTTGTTGAAGACAAGGGCACCATCGATGTGCAGCACACCTTAGTACACAATGCCACCATGCCCCCACGTGGGCAATGGGGGTGAAGAATCTTGCCGAAGGACAGAACGCAGTTGCCGCAGGTGGGATTCGAATCGAGGACCTGTCGGCTTGCAGCATGCATCTCTACCTACTGGGGCACCACGACCCCCAGGCATTACTGTTAAAGTGCCCATTATTCATTATGTTTTAAAAGTCATCAACCATAAACACAACTCAATGTCTTGTCTTTTGTCAATTTTTGTTTTAATGTGTTGGAGAGAAGGCCCACCCAGAGAGGGCCAACCCAAAACAAGATTATATTCAGGAATACCCATCACTTCGCAAAAAAAAAAAAATTCCTTGTTTCTTGCCCTTGAAGTGTAAGATGGGGAATGTGTGTGTGTGTGTGGTGGTGGTGGTAGTGGTGGTGGGTGCTTGGTGATACATGAGTCTTGAAATGAGATTGTATTGAGGAAAACCCTGCCAGAATATCCCACATCAGTCTTGAAATGATATGTTATATTAAGGAAAAGCATTCAGAAACATTGATTTGAGAAAAAAAACTATTTCTTTTCCTTGAAGTCTCAGGTGGGGAAGATACACTTGTCATGTTATCTGTCACCTCCATCCGCCTAAAACGCTGTGTTCAAAAAAGTTTTACATGGATTATATTTTCAGAAAATATTTCAGAAATACTGATTCCAGTAGAAATTTTTTTTAGTATTTATCTTATTATATATGAGCTCTGTCAAACTCTATATAAAAAGTATTGATATAATTGCTTAAATTCTCTTATAAGTATGAAAGCCAAAGTTACCTACAAAGCTGGGAAGATTTAATGGATGTCAGTGTATAACATTTGGATATATTTCTGTAAATCAATTGCCATAAAATATGGGTAAAAGAAAAACTGAAATCAGACAAAAACTTCATATCAGCAATGCCTATAGGCCAGTTCTTTTACATTTCCATTTCATTCCTTGCCTAGATTCACAGGAAGTTAGAAAATTGTAAAAGAGCTATAAAAAAAAACAACACATTTATTTGCATTGTCCAAGTCAAAACAAAGGAATCAAGACTGCACAGTATGTGCTTTAATACCAAAACTGAAAGTGTAGAAGTTGAGTTCATCTTTAATACACAAGGTTTTAACAAACAAAGGGGCATAACTTTTGAATAAACTCCTCTGAAATCATAATTTTACATTTTCAGTGTTTGGCATAAAATTATGAGAAAGATACATGCAACATTCTATTTTTGTTTTTTTGTTTTCATTTTTCACAAAGATATTGATGGAAAGATGTTCATTTTAAAACACAATTCACTCCAACCAACAACAAAAGGATTCTATCACAACTATTTTCTCCTGCAATGATTCAATACCCAGGTCACCCATTTTTTAAAAAGTCATCTTGTTTATGAGGTACTTTTCTGACAGGTTTTCATTCAAATTCTGACATCTGTCAGAGAATTTTTACATAAACTTCTCTATCATTTCCAAGAAGCCATTTCAATGCGATGAAAATGAGAGATATTCCTGTTTTCATTCAGAATGTCACACATTATAAAAATGTGTTTCTTACAAATGTCTCATCTTCAGAGAAAAAAAGCTATTTGCACATGTCAGCATGAGGAAACACTTTATGAATAATTTAAATGTTAACTAATTGCACAAAACTGATGTGGAGCCTGTTAGAAGCAACCACTTACAAGTGTCTGATGTTTTTTAAAAGCAAGTAGCATTCAATGTAATAATATACCTGAACCCTTCAAGGAGTGATTTTACTTTTTCAACTTGGAAACATATTCTTATTATATAAACCTTTACCTAATGTAACAGCCATTTCTGGTAAGGGCTATTTTCAAAAATTGCCATCCATATTTGATTACTGTTTGACTCCAAAACATAGCTTATGACTTCTCACTCTCATCATTCCAATGACTGGCAGCAAGGTGTTGTCAAGGCCAAGTGAAAAGGTTTAGTTATTTAACCCTTTACCCAACGTAATGGCTAAAAATGGCAAGAGCTTTTCTAAAAAATCGCCAATTAATTTTCATTATTTTTTCATTTTTTATCTTAAAAACATAGGTTATGACTCCTCGTTGGAACAAGCTCATCGAGGTCGTTCCAATGAGAGGTCATAACCTACATTTTTGAGACAAAAAATGAAAAAAACATTAGTTATTCAAGAATTTTTTTGCAAGTATCATCTGCTGCTTTTCAGGTTAGATAAAGGGTTAACCATTTGAAAATACTTCCAACCATAACTGGATACGAGTAAGGCAGCCAGCAGTAAACACATTGCATTCAAGGGCAAAGCCATTCATGGAAATACACATTTCTCCCCACCCCCCACCCCCACCCCCCCCCCCCACCCCACACTCTTGAGATCACCAAAAACACTAGATACTCTGTATATCCTACATGGTCACCCATCCAAAGTTAATCTCAGTAAAGCTTTGGATGAATCAGACTCAGACTCATTTGTTTATTGAGATTTAACAACACTTTCAATGATCAGAGCCACATCATGTCGGACAGTTTAAGGGGGGAGGAAGCTGTGGTACCCATGGAGAACCAATGAGCAGTGGTGAGCAACTGTTAGACTCTCCAACTTATAAAAACTTATTAGCAGCAGTTAAAGGGAAGTGCACCATTGAGGTGCAGTATGCATTCGTACACAATGCTGCCATGCCTGACATGGCCAATCAGGATTAAGTGTTATGCCAAAGGACACAACACAGTTACCACTGGTCAGGATCAAACCATCAACCTTTTGGTTTAAACTCCAATGGTCTAACCATGGAGGCACAGTGTTCCAAATTATAGTCCTATACAACAAACTGAGATCATGTTCGCAAAGAGAGAAAGGTTTCAAAATCAAATTTTATGTCCCCTTGTACCTAATATGATTTTGGTGGCATTTCAGTTGTTTGAATTTACATGCACATGTATAATTATATATTCATATAAATTTAGAAAAATGAAAAATTTGTAGTTAGGTAAGTAATGAAAGTGTCAATGACACTGTAACTCAACTTGTCAAGACATGTACATGTATAGTATGTGACACAGCAATGACGAACATCTAGGTAATGACCTGATAACAAAGGTACATATAAAGTATTGTAACGGTCTGTACATAAATACTGACCGTAGCCTGTAACAAATGTATAGGTAAAGTATTGTAAAGGTGGGTGACAGTCAGATGCTAAACTAGAAAAGAAATCTTTGAGTCCCAGAGTGAGTCTGACTGAACCCCAAAATATTTGTTCTCATAGCACAGTGATAACAAAGGCACCCCAAAACACACTCATTCCTGTCCCAAGGTGAAAACAAAGGTACCCAAGAAGTTTTGTGAAGATCAGTTCATAAATACGAGCTGTATAGAAGTTGTGACAAAAAACTGATTGGACCTAATTTCGGTACAAAATGGCCACTGGCAGCCATCTTGAATTTTGGACCGCACTCAGAAACATTCGTTCTTGTCCCAAGGTGATAACAAAGGTACCCAAGAAGTTTCGTGAAGATCGGTTGATAAATACAGCCTCTAGCCCGAGCCGTATTGACATGTGCGCTTACAGTGCATAAGTAGAACAAAATAAATCAAAATTCATCTAATTTGCATAATTTCTGCACGAGAAAAAAACCTGTACTGTATGTGATGTATTCCATTTTACTAAACATTCATACACAAATTTATTCAAATCAGAACTTTCATACAGAAGTTCTGTACAAAAGACTGATTGCACTAATTTTGGTACAAAATGGCTGCTGGTGGCCCTCTTGAAATTCGGACCACACCCAAAAACACCTGTTCTCATCCCACGGTGATAACAAAGGTACCCAAGAAGTTTCGTAAAGATCGGTTCATAAATACGGCCTCTAGTCTGAGCCGTATAGAAGTTGTGTACAAAAAACTGATTAGACCTAATTTTGGTACAAAATGGCCACTGGCAGTCATCTTGAATTTTGGACCACACTCAGAAACACTCGTTCTCGTCCCAAGGTGATAACAGAGGTACCCAAGAAGTTTCGTGGAGATCGGTTGATAAATACAGCCTCTAGCCCGAGCCGTATTGACATGTGTACTTACTGTGTGTAAGTAGCACTGAAAAAATCAAAGTTCATCTAATTTGCATAATTCCTGCACGAGAAAAAAACCCGTATTATATGTGATGTATCCCATGGTACTAAACATTCACACAAAATTTTTTTCAAATCAGCGCTTTCATATGGAAGTTCTGTGCAAAAATCTGATTGAACCTAATTTTGTACAAAATGGCTGTCATCGGCCATCCTGAATTTCGGACCGGACCCAAAAACACTCATTCTCTTCCCACGGTGATACCAAAGGTACCCAAGAAGTTTCGTAAAGATTGGTTTATAAATACGGCCTCTAGCCCGAGCCGTATTGGCATTTGCGCTTACAGTGCTGAAAGTAACACTAAATACATCAAAGTTAGTCTAATTTGCATAATTTACGTACGAGAAAAAAACCTGTATTATATGTGATGTATCCCATGGTACTAAACATTCATACAAAAAATTATTCAAATCAGCGCTTTCATATGAAAGTTCTGTGCAAAAATCTGATTTCACCTAAGTCTGTACAAAATGGCTGCCAGCGGCCAACTTGATTTTCGGATCGGACCCCAAAACACTCGTTCTCGTCCCACAGTCATAACAAAGGTAACCAAGAAGTTTCGTAAAGATCGGTTCTTAAATACAGCCTCTAGCCCGAGCCGTATTGAATTGTTGATGGACGACTGGCCATGGCATAAGCTCAAATTTGGCTTTGCCAAAGTTGAGCTAAAAATTGAAATCAGATAAAAAAAAAAACCTGAACGATAATAGCTAACAAATTATGGATATGATTTAACCTTTTACCCAGCGAATCGGCCACATCCGCCCGCATAATATGCAAATTCTGCAGCTGAAAAAATACTATTTTTCAAAAAATTTCAACAAAACCATATCATGTGACCCCTCTTTGGAACGAGCTCATCGAGCTCGTTCCAATGAGGGGTCACATGATATGGTTTTGTTGAAATCTTTTGAAAAACTTTAAAAAATGAGATTTAAAATAATAAATTTTGATATCATCTACATTGGGTAAAGGGTTAAATATAAATGGCAGCTAGCAGGGCTTTAACTCCTTGCATGCTTTTGGCAGATGTACCTGCAAAGAACAGGATTTCTCTTGCCACTGAAATATTAATAATTTGTGCATATTTAATCCAATTTCCATCTTGTAAACTGAATGGATTTTTTTCACCATTGACTTCTTGAGTTATATTTAGATGAATTTTTCATAAAATCCAGTCACAGCAACCATGACAAGATTTTAATAATAAAAAGTATCTTAAAAATACTCTATGGGCTAAGTGTTAAACCCTAGAAATACTTTGAAAAAAAACAGTACTCAAGGGGGGCCTCAATGCTGGTTCCATGGTTTAACACTGTTTGAGAAGGGTTGTTAAAGAAATACATTTTTTAAATAAATTTTTGTGCATCCCACAGATTATGGTGTCTGGATTCAGTTAAACCCTAGAAATTCTTTGAGAAAAACTACCCATGGGGAGCCTCAATGCTTGTTCCATGATTTAACACTGGTTTGAGAAGGGTTGGTAAAGAAATACATTTTTTATGTAAATTTTAGTGCATCCTGCAGATTATGGTGGTGTGGATTCAGTTATTAACAACCATTTCACAGTGTGATGTGGTGATTTTAATAAGATTCCTCCCAGCACATACCCATAAACTTTCTTCAGTATAGCTATTTTATGAGCATGATTGTCAGGGCACATTGAAGCATCCTTCTATTTACTGGCTTTTAAGACTATGAAAATTTGTTGTTCTTTCTTTGTTTCTTCTGGATTTCATTATGGCGTGAAATTATTCTTTGTCTGACCGTTAAACATTTAATGCTGGGAAGGCATGTCCATCCATAAAGGTAATTTCACACCAGACCAACTGATAAATTGAAACAGGACATTAATGTTGGAGGAGTGAAATATATCCTTGACCAGGCCTTAACCCTTCAGCTAACACACAGCCCCAGTCTAACCAATTCACCAGTACTTGATTTTGCACTGGCAATTTCTTCATCTCAATCAGGATCCAGTGTTAACATCGACCAATGAAGCCACTATCATGGATCTACTGAAAAGTGCCAGAAGTCACTTTAGTGGCTTTAAACTGTATTATTAGCTTGATGTTTGCTCAGCAGTAAAAGAAATTTTTATATAAAAATGTTTGATTTCAGTTTAATGGAGAGAGCCTATTGGCACTCTCCAATAAATTGTGACAAAATACTTATCTGTGAACAAAATCGTGCTAAACTAAGGGTACTCTTGCCGGTAGTGTAATATCTTTGAAAAAAAAACAACCTATATTTCAAATCGTTTTTGAAAAATAATTTAGCACTCAACCAGATAAAATACCTATTATTATATCTTATAATTTTTGTGCTTAAAATATCTACTACTGTACAGTGTAATTTTTGTATCTCACCACAAACATTTATGTACATTTGACCAGGATTGGTGTAATAGTACAAAAAAGGAATAAAGGAAAAGATAAGACAACTCCTCTCTCCAAACGCATGACCCTGCTTATCAGAATTTCTATCCTAAGATCAAATTTTGAATCTAATCAGGGACCGATGAGAACATCAAATCCAAACTAAATCTGAAAGTCTAACTTGTTCACCACAACTTGCTGTTCCACTGGCATTTTAACAACTCGATGGTTGGAAAAAAAATCCACTCATCACCAGACAACCCTCCCTCTCTCTCTCTCCCCCCCCCCCCCCCCCCCACCTTGGGGCCCTGTAAATCAGAATTTCTGTCCTCAAATCAATCTGGAATCCAATCAGGATCCAGCATCAACATCGACAAATGGAAATCGAACCTCAGCTTCAAAGTTCTCACATGTCTTTTCAAATGGGTGAGCTTCTACAGTGCTGTGGGGAGAAGAGTGGAAAGTTAATTTTAACTGGACACGGCCCAGTGAGAATCCAAATGAAATTCACTTATTATTATTATTATTTATTAGGGTTTAACAACACTTTAACAGCCACTGTCATGTTGTGTCGGTGACAGTTTTACGGGTGGAGGAAGCCGGAGTACCCGGAGAGAACCACCGAGCATGCAACGATGAGCAGCCAGCTCCCCAACATTGTAACTCTGCACTGCAGCACAGGCATGGTTAGATTGGCTGTTGACATGTGGACCATTGACATGCAGTTTGCCTTAGTACAGAGCATCATCATGCCCCCATGTGGACAATCGGGGTTAAGTGCCTTGCCCAAGGACACAACACAGGAGTCCGAATCAATCACTTAGATGGTCACCCATCCAAGGAATAACCAGGCTCGACGTTGCTTAACTTTGGTGATCTGACGAGAACCGGTTACCCAACACCACCGTGCCCCCAATGAAATTCACTGGCTCCATTTGTGAGCACAGTACTGTTACATGAACAGAATCTTTTCCTCAGTTAACCCTTTACCCAAAGCATGGGATATCAAAATTAATTATTTTAATTATTGTTTTTCAAATATTTTCAGAAAAATTCAAACTTAAAAAAAAACATATCATGTATCCCCTCAATGGAATGAGCTTGATGAGCTCGTTCCAATGAGGGATAACATGATATGTATAGTTTTGTTGAAACTTCTTGAAATTTTTTTTTTTTTCAACTGCCAAATTTGAAACTTACGTCCCGGGACGGATACGGTCGATTGGTGGGGTGAAGGGTTAAAGAAAAATTTAATAAAAAACTGTAAAATAATCCTGCAGAGCCTTTCATTTTCTTTTTCAACAATGAGATATGGGTCTCTGGACCACCACAGTAGAAGAAAGACCATGTTAACACCAAATTCCAGGCAAATTCAGCTGAGAACCATATAATACATGGAATCAATTATCATTTAAGTCAACAGATAAAAAATACTTGGCTTTTAAATAAATTGTTTGGCAAGAACTAGTAGAGGAAAACCTTGTAAGCCAATATGATACTAGGAAACAAAAATAAACAGACATACAGAAGAAAAAATGGCGAGGAAATGACATTTAAATATTTACTTGGGTTTGGCATTTTATGTTTTGTTTTATGTCATCTCTTTGCATGCTGCTGGCAGTTTTGCAATAAGATGTTCATGAGCAGAGATCCCACAATGCAGTGTTTTTTAACCCTTTGTCTAATGTTAACAACCAAGTCTGCGTAAATGTTATTGACAAACATTGTCATTAAAATTTTCTTATTTCAGTTTTTGCTTCAAAAAACATCCTTTAATTTGTCACCCCCACCCCACACTCTTTGGAATGAGTTCATCGAGATCATTCCAATGAGGTGGACATAATCAACATTTTTAGAGCAAAAAATGAAAATATTAGCAAATATCATCAGTCATTTATTTATTTAGGTTTAACGGCACTTTCGATGGCTTGGGTCATCTACAGTGGAGCCCGCCAGATTGGATATCTCTTAATTAATAACCCTGTTAATTGAATAGAACTTTTAAACACCAAACCATTTACCATATCTTCAGTACAAATTTGATCAGTTAAATGCATATGAGTTACAAATAAATTCTTCTTAATTGAATAAAAAATTGTGCAATATGTCAAGAAACTACCCTGACAATGAGTAAATTTGCCTCGTTTCTATACCAATTTGGCTTTAGTACATCCAATACAGGCATTTAATCTATAATATCTTGTTTGACAGAGCTCCATGAGAGTGGCAGAGTGCTGGAAGACCATATTTGGGCTTCACAATGAAGAGCAGGTGTCACAGACATGTCTAATGTTAACAACCAAGTCTGCATAAATGTTACTGACAACACTCTTTGGAACGAGCCCATCGAGATCATTCCAATGAGGTGGACATTATCATATTCACTTCATTCTCTTTATATTCTGTGGATATGTTCTGCGTTATGTGTGAAGAGAAATTATTTGGTCTGTATGGATTTGT
Organism: Pictodentalium vernedei; assembly: GCA_031216915.1. Taxonomy (NCBI): domain Eukaryota; kingdom Metazoa; phylum Mollusca; class Scaphopoda; order Dentaliida; family Dentaliidae; genus Pictodentalium; species Pictodentalium vernedei. The sequence goes on from CM062297.1 coordinate 316,195,835, forward strand.
GTTGTTACAATTTATGGGAGAGTGCCAACAGGCACTCTCCCATAAATTGTTACAGGGCAAAAACACAACAAATTTTGATGACCAAAAATAACTCGGCACTTGGCCAGTAAATCAAATACTCCTGTTAATCGAATAATTTTCTGAGGCAAAGTGGCTATTCAATTAACAGGTTTTGTCTATAGTGTCAGACAGTTCTACTGGTGGAAGTCTGGGAGAAGCTGGAGTACCTGGAGAAAACTACCAAGTAGTGGCAAGGAACTGTCAGGTAATTGGGATTTAGTGTCTTGCTCAAGGGCAATGAAGATGATGTGATTAAGGACTGAAACTAATTGATGTGATTAAGGATTGAAACTAATATCATCTTAAGTCCTATCAATGAGCCATCATGCTCCCAGTTAAGTATGTTGAAGGGTGAATAAATTTATACTTTTACAAATGCATTTCATGCTGCTTGCAGGTATTCCCACAAAGTGGGATACTTTATGACAACTATCAGCTTAACTTGGAGTCTTTTCAACAGAATACACACCTATAAAATGAAGTCGTCTTTTACAGGGAAAGCCTGTTAAATGAAGAGCAACTTTGCCAGTGAAAAATTATTCATTTAACAGGAGTATTCAATTAACAGGGATTTGGTCACGTCCATGTATTCCACAGATAAATTCAGCATTTATTGTATTATGTATTTTTGACAGAGTTCATGAAGCTTTGTCAAACAAAATTTATTTAGTTAGTTTTGCACAATGGCTGAACGTGACTACAATATGGAGCTAAAGTCAAGTTTAGTAAATTGTTTATACCCATGTTAAGATGTAGTAGATTAAATGTGTGTATTGGATCTACCAGCTAAGGCCAAATAGGTCTACAAACAAGGGAAATGTGGCGATTCTGAAGGTAATTTCTTGAAATATTACAAGATTTTTCATTCTTTTAACAAGAGTTTACTGTATACCCTATATGCAATTAAAAGATCAAATTTGCACTGAGGGTATGGTAAATGGCTTTGTGTTCAGAAGCTATATCCAGTTAACAGGGTTATTCAGTTAAGAGATATTCTATTAAGTGGGATGCACTGTATCAATTATTTTTCCCAATCGTCTCCAATTTTTAAAAAAAAATTCAAGTCACATCTTCTTCACGACTGCCTTGACTGAATTTAATGAATAGAACAAGAGAATACTCTTTTCATTGTGAGTTAAAAGTTCCTTTACTTCAGTTTTTTCACTTTTTATCAAATGATTCACAGCACAATGACTGGCAGAAGTAAAATAAACTATTCAGAAGGCTAACATTGTACTTAAACAATTGCAAATCCCAAAGAAAACCTCATTTCCAAAGGAATTATAGTGCACATGTACTTCAGAAAAGAAAATGAAAGATATGCATGCTTACGATTTATCAAAACATAATTCACATCTTAGATAGTTAAAAATTGTATAAGTGAACTAAACAATCTGATTTCCTATTAACCCTTTACCCAACATAAACCAAAATTCGTTTTTCATTATTTTTAAATTTTTTGTCCCAAATATATAGGTTATGTCCATTCATTGGAATTAGCTCATTGAGCTCATTTCAATGAGGAGCCATAAGCTAAGTTTTTCATGGAAAATTTTTTAAAAATTGTTATTTATTCAAGGATTTTGTTTGCAAGTGTTGTCTGCCTTTCATGTTAGGTAAAGGGTCAACTTACAAACATTTGAAAAGCTTCGAAAAAACAACTAGAATATCCAATAAGTTTTCAGTCTTTGAAGTTTATGTCTGCATGAGGAGATGCGATTTCCTATCATCATACACATGTCTTAGGTTGCAAGAAAATGTTGTATAATCAGTTGTGTTTTTTATTGAATTTCTGCTGCATTACCATCAAAGGAAATTAGATACTAGTGATGCAGTTTAACAGTTGCTGTGTTGAGACCAATCTCAGCAATCAGAATATGAACTCCATTCTGTGCTAGTGATACAGAGTAACCCTTGTAATGACATCGTTAGCAGGGATTGTGGACCAATTCTAATAAAAGGCCGCCCGGCCGTACGTCCCCCCAAAAAGTGTGCAATATGAGGCATTTGAAAAAAAATTGATTTTTTTCGAAGTCGAAAAAGGGACATAACTCTGGCAAACAATGTTGGACCAAACCCCAATTTGAACTTGACCTGTGGTTTATGTTGATACACCTATACACCAAATTTTATTTGAACCAGTCAACAACAACTAAAGTTGTAATCAGGAAACAAAAAAAAATGAATTTTTGAAGTCGAAAAAGGGGCATAACTCTGGCAAAAATTGTTGGACCACACCCCAATTCGAATTTGACCTGTATTTTGTATTGATACACTGACATACCAAATTTCAATTGTAACTAAAGTTATCATCGGGAAACCAAAGTGGGACAGACGGACAGACGGACACACGGGTGGATGGACACCATCTATTTTAATAGACCCCCAAAAAAGAAATTTTCGTACACAAATGGGGGAGCAGAATCTTAGTTCCATAGTATGTATGTGTGGGTTTGGGAGGGGGTGACCATAGGGTGTGATTTGATTCTCAAAAAATCATCAATCGTGCACTTGTTCATGTATAAGGATGTGAGTGGAATGTGGAAACAACTGTGTATTATCTTTGCTACTAAAATAACAATGGTAGTACAAAAATATTTTAAACATTCAACTGGAACATTAATTCCTTGCATGCTGCGGACAGATAAATTTTTCTCTGTCCACTGAATCGACTTTTATTCACTTCTGCCATATTACATTAGTTTCTTTGAATTTTTCATCAAATCCTGCCATGGCTGCTACACAGTTAATAAATTTAGAATTAATTCAAGAAATTATGATTACATTCAGTGTGAAGCATCAAGACATCACTTGAAACCTTCTGAAAAAAGGAGTTTATCAGATTTTAATGATATTTTCAACAGACATGGTCATACATGTACTGTGTTAAGACTATTTTACAGATAGGTAAAACTGAAGAACTCACAGAACAAAAGAATAGCTACAAGAAACGATTAAGCTTCCAATTAAGCTCCATAACTTGATAAACAGTTACAATCAATGCTTGAAGTTGAAGATGTAAACTTTTCCAATACTCCAGCTGGATTGCAACTTCCCTGCTCAAAACAGAAGAACTCTGTTACATAGTGGATGGATGTTACTTGCTCTTGGTAACAAAATACACCTCTACAAGTAGCAGGTGTCCTCATAACAATAATGTCTGGACATAAGAGTGTCGTGAATTTTTCATGAAAACAAGCCATGGCTCCTTTACATCAGTCTGATGACTGATTTTATGCAAAATCCAAGTAAACATTTACCATATAAAGAGTGAAACTTTATTTATTTATATATTTATTTACTAGTAGGCTAACCTGTCACAGGATGGGTTGACCTGCCCATGTAACAAACAACTTCTAGTTGCATTGCATATCAATCAATGGACTGAATCACTTAGTCATGGAATCACACATTCCCCATTTAAATAATAGAATTACAAGTTGGAAGTTCCTTTTCTGTATTGATGGCTATATCACGAAAATAATGAAAGCATAATGTCACATTTAGCCAATAGTTTCTAGCTATATTTCCTACTGGAGAGAACTTCTACCTCCAGCATTGCTTACATGGCCTTATTTTATCAGAAAACAGCACACAACTACCACAGTAACTGAGTACTGCTTCACTTCCTGGGGATCTCACAGAAGGGTTTGAACTTTACATTTAATGGCACTCAAGACAAATATTGTGGAGATCAATTAATATTTTCAACCTGCAGACCATAGGCAACTAGTGGAAATTATCAACTGATCTTATTCTAAGATTTGAGATGGACAATTTATAACATCTTATACATGGAATGTATTGATCTCTAATATCAGAGGTGAATGTGCTAATGAAACTGTGTGCTACAAATGGCAATTTGGGAGTTTTAAAAGTTCATTAGGTTAACAACTTAACTGCCACACAGAATACCTTAATATCTCCCACGAGATGACATAAACCTACTCCCAAGCCACAACTAAGTATTTGAACATAAAAGTAATAGTTCCCATCACATCACTTTGAATTAAGCAATCCCCAATCTTGAAAACTAACTGCAGTATTGACAGATAAATTTATCTCATGTCGACAGATGTTAGTAGTTTTGGCTGAGATGTAATTATATGCCTAAAGAACAAATTACATAAAACTTGGAAATGGAAATGGTAATTTACTGAAAAGTGTTTTTTCAGATGTGCTGTATTTTCAATATTTGTTTGCCTTGAACTGAAAGAAAATATTTCACACTGGCAGGGGAGAAAAGAAACCAGCAAGCTACTAGAACTATTTCTGGCAAGATAACAGAAAAACTTTGTAAACACAACACTGGAACATGGCATTTTTTGTAACTCCTGCAGATTATAAGCGACACCTGCTGGTGAAGAGAGAGAGTTATATTCAAGAAACATATAGGTTCAAAACTAATTGCAAAAACAGAAACATTTTGTACAATAAGGCCAAACAAAGTAGATCTTCTGTTTCTCAGGCCATTATTTGTAAAATTTCATGCGAGCAAATGCTTTTTTATTTTATTTTTTATTTCTGTAATCATTTCTTTGCTATCAAATGTTCATGTTCTTGGTTTATGTTTTTTAGCCCTCATAATGTTTTTCGTCCCTTGAGAGCAAGAAGGCTTTGCAATGCTAAAGCATTGCAAAGCCCTCTTGTACTCAGGGGACAAATTTATTAATTTTTTTAACTTGGGTAAATTATCAGACATTAACTATTTAATTTTTATTTTTTTAAAGTTTACATTGGTTATAAATAGAGAGCATTCGGCAGCCAAAAGGATAATGGGGATGGCCTGAGAAACAGATTTTTAATTTTTTTAGGCCTAATCTTTCTTTTTCCAAAACAGACTCTGTCAGTTATTTATTTATTTATTGGCATTTAATTCAGGTCCCTTTCTGCATCTTTGGCACAATCTCCACAGAGGACCACCAAGCAGCAGCAAGTCAATGTCAGATTCTCCAACTTTCATGCACTAACTTTGCACAAGTTCACAGCGGACAAAGACAAGTGCGCCATTGACATGTAGAATATGTGGCCAATCAGGTTCAAGTCTCAAGTTCGCAATGCAGTTACCACTTTTGGTTTAAGTCCAATGCTCTTACCTCTGAGCCACCAAGCTTCCTATATGTAAAGTAGCAAGGATATTTAGAAAAATAATTGAAATTTTTCTTTAAAACTAAACTGTTTATGGATATATTGGTAAACAGCAATATTGGTCTCAATTAATACCACAACCAGTATTTAAATTCAAATAACATGCAGCTTGAACTCAACCAGACATTTGAGTTTCTATTTATTTATTTATTGGTGTTTAAGGTCACATACTTCTGCACTACAGCTAATCATGACCACAGCATGGAGATAAAGTCAAGGTCAGTCAATCGTTTATACCCAAGGTTGCCTATTTTAGAGGACTCACACCCCAAGCATTAGTCCTATTTGGGTTCTATTTTGCCAGCAAAACAGAGCTTGTTTGCCACGGTAAACATGCACTGCTTCACCTCCCAGTGAGGGGGGGGGGAGGGGGATTTGAGTTTCTGGAAACTTAATTTTGCAGTAGTGATGAAGTGAATGACCTCAATTCACCTCTTGAAAACAAAAATGTGCCATTTATGCTTTCAATAGGTAATTTAATATTAATTTTTAAGGTCAGATCAGTTGACTCCTGAGCCTATTTGTTTATTTATTTGGGTTTAAAAACAATTTCAACAGCCATTGTCATATTGTATTGGAGAGATTCACAGGTGGAAGAAGACAGAGGAAGTCAGAGAGAACCACTGAACAGCTGCAAGCAACTGTCAGACTTCAACTTAATAACCTGGCAGATGTAGCATTAACCGCGGTTAAAGGCAAGTACACCACTGGCATGCAGTACACTTTTGTACACAGAGCCAGCCACTGTGGCCCCATGTGGACAATTTTGACTGAGTGTCTTGCCTAAGGAACAGTGCAGATGGCACATATCAGGTTTGAACCGTCGACTTTTCAGTTTCAAGTACAATGCTCTAACAATGAGCCATCATGCTCCCAGACTCCAGTGTTAAATTTGCCCAATATGTTGAATATCATTGATGACCCTGAACAACAAATGAAGTTATCATAGGGTTCTGCAAATAATCGAGATGCAATTTGATATCGATACCACACGTCTGTTTCAAGATCGATCCCAAATCAGTCCCAAGATTCAATTTTTTCGAATCTCTTGTACCAACTTCAATTTGTTACATTTCCAACAAAAATTGGATAAAATTTTGACATTTGACAATTCATTCACGTAAGCTCAATGCATATTTAATTCAGTAATTGAAATGGTTAATTGGTAGGTAAGAAGTGAAATTTGTCAGGAATGTTATCCATAGTTTTAGTTTTTGAAGGCCTAGCTTTTTCAGCAACGGTGCTACAGAGAATATTTATTTATTGGTGTTTAAGGTGTCAGACAGTCTTGTAAGGGTCATCACAGTGTACCATAACTTCCGTTTGGTGCAATATGAAATAACTTGTCTATTAAGATCCGATTTGAGATTTGATTTGCTTTCGCTTCCAGAGACACAATTCGATTCGAAAAAAATGTGTGATTCACAGATCCCTAAGTTATTGGCACTATTTGTCAATACTGTTATCCTGCCAATATCAGACTTATCAGCTCATAACAACTGTTACCACTAATACGTCCATCACTAGTGTTAAATACCGTTCATGTCAGTGGTAGCGTTAAAACACACTCTGACTCTGCTTCTCTTGATCTCTAGGGGACCAAAAAAATTTGATTTGAAATATTCCTTTAGTACATGTTTATCATTCCTAATTTGTTGGCACTGCCATAACACCAGATAATAACAGCAGGGACTCTCTGTTAATCAAAGAGCACATGTATTGCACAGCTTATGTGAATTCAATAAATCCCCCAGTACCAGGAAGTTAATACATTTGATAGAGACCCCACAGCAATCCCATCAGTCTGATTATTTGCAGTTGCTGACAAACCAAGTTGAAGTGCTATCATTGATTCATCAATAAACTCCTAGTTGACCACTTGAATCAACACAGGACCTCTTGAATGTATTCCCTCAAAGTGCCATAAAAATAACTACACTCATAAGAAACCAATAACTTCACTTGTGATTTTGGATTAACTGGACCAAACTTTGTGAAGTGATTGATGATTGATCATAAAATATTTGTCCTTTTCCATCTTTGAAAGATCATTCACATCAACATACAGTTGGAATCATTTTTGTTTCTTCTGAGACCTTCCAGAGTTTTGAACAAACTTCTCCTTAACTGGTAGAGTGCTGGAAACCCATATTTGGGCTTTATTCTGACTTGCAGGTACCACAACCTGAAAGTTTCATATTCTGTGGATGTGCGTCATATTATCTTTAAAGGGAAATTATTTAGTCTGTACGGAATTGCCTTGTTACAATTTATGGGAGAGTGCCTATAGGCACTCTCCCATAAATCGTAACAAGGCAAATACATGTGAACAAATTTTGAAGAACAAAAATAATTCCTCACTTTACCAGTTAACTGGTTGAGGTCTAGATCAATTTGGGCGTACTGAATTTGTTGCTCAGAATTTGTTTTATGAAACGTGACCAAGGAAAATGTTGGTTTTTGCTTTGGTACCCTCATTTTGGTGAAAGCCCTGACAGTGGCTTCTAACACTTACCCAGTTAATTGGCAGAGTTCTAAATTTGCTTTAGTTGACAGAACATATTCTCATATCCTAACGTGACAGTGCCTTAACACTCTTCCATAAAATTGAACAAGACAAACCCAAACAGGCTGAATAAATAATTCTACTTCAAAGATAATTTGAAGCTCATTCACAGAATAGGAAGACTTTTACTTTGGCGACTTTCACTTCAGACTAAACTCCAAATTTGAGCTTACAGCACAAAGCTGGTTAATCCTTCATCGACCATGAATTGGGTCTGAAAAAAAATTCCTGAAAAACTCAAAATTTTCATTTCTGGCTATGAAACATAGCTTATGACCTCTCATTGAACTGAGATGAAGATGAAAATATTTGTTCCAGAAACTAGTCTTATTGAGCGTCTAGTGCCAGTTGTTTGCTCCAAGGATGAGATTTCCCCCCGAAATCCCCCAAACCAATCATGGATGATTTTTCTGCTAACTAAATGCCCTTAGAGTTTAGTTCACAAAATTGAATCCTACATTTTGAAAGAGAGAAAAAGAGTGTACTAAAGGTGAAAAAAATGTGGAAAACCATGGCTCTCAACATAAAAGAATCGATGACCAAGATGCTAAGATGATAGAGTTCATCACGTGACAGTGGTAGACATATCCAACAACCCAATGTTTTGAACTTCAGTTTGCCTATGGCATGCCATAATACCTTTGTTGGAAACTTTCATCACTGTGCTCTGTCAAACAAGACTGAAATGGTTAAATTTCTAATTGCAGTATGGAGAAAATCTGAAGCCTGAAATTTATATATTTTAACATCCATATGAAGGAGGTTAATAATCGAAGATATCTCTCTCCAAGGAAAAGTATTACTTCACTTTCCTCCAGCTCCCATAAGTTCAATGTACTGCCATTGATCTGATTATTTGCACAAACAGCATACATCAGGCTACCTACTTTCCTGAAAGATTTCATGGGAAGTCATTTGTCCGAGTTGCTTTATCAGACTTCTTTCATTAGGTTAATAAAATCTAGACAGATTTTCTAATTTAATGCAAATTAACTGAAGCTATATGATACTCTGGACCTCCCTACCAAATGTTTATTTGGATATCCCCAAATTAATAACTCTAAATTGCTTGGCAGTTTGTCCCAACTGTTGGGAAGTGTGAAGTATTTTCTCTGATGCTTGTAGTTTATTTTCATAGGGCTACTGGATAGTGGCATTTCACACTTGGGTAGGGTACTTGAGTCTTCATGTACTGCTGATGGTGTGAGAAGAATTTGAACCTCTATTTATTTATTTAGGCTAATCAAGCTAGATAATTACACATTCTTCAACTTTATCAGCATTCATGCAGTGAAAGTCATCTTAACTTTTTCAGTGGCATGATCTCCTCTACTTATAGTATTCACATTTTGCTGAGGATCACCCTCTATTCATCAGCATAAGTTGTACATGAAAGGAAAATGTGTACATTATTTGTTTGTTTATTTACTTGGGAGTAATGACACTTGTAATAGTTTAAGTCATGTCAAGTTGTACAAATTTACAGGTAGAGGAACAGGGCTTATATTTCGTCTAAATTTGTGAGAATCCATTTGGATTCTCGTGAAAATGGTTGCGAGAATCCATATCTACTATGAGTGTCCCAGGATCCCATGACGCCACCCTGGTTGAACCACTATTGTGTACTGATAACACATGTTAACCTTTTAACCAACACAGCTTTTTAATTTTTAAAACTAAATTTGCTAATTTTTAAACTATAAATAATAAATAAATGATAAAATAATTAAATGAGCAATATTTACCAATAAAATCTTACAAATATGGCTGTCGTTGGAACCGGCTCAATGAGCCGGTTCCAATGACAGCCATATTTGTAAGATTTTATTGACAAAGTGTCAGGATATTTCAGGTCATGTTAGCCTTCTGTTGGTTAATTTGTTGTCGCTGTGTTAGTTAACTGGTAGAGTGCTGGAAGCCCTATTTTAGGCTTTACTAAAAGTTACAGGCAATAACTGTCTGTAGTTACATTCTGCCTGAGGAAGCCTTTATTGTCCCTGATATGAATCAGATTTTTTATACAATACCTTGCTCTCTGACATTTAATTGGATAGTGCCTATAAGGCACTATCTAATTAAATGTAAGAGAGCAGTATATGATGAGCTTTGATTTGTTGTCAGAAAAAACTCAGCGCTTTACCAGTTAAAGGGTTAAATTGACTCTTTTTTTTCACGCAAATCATAGCAGAGGTGCAGCAAGAATCTACATGGATTCTCGTCGGTTTTATTGAGCGAATCTTTGTGCGAATCGATTCTCGGATTCTCGTCGAAATTTAAGCCTTGAGCAAGTCAAAATACCCATTGGGAAGCACGAAAGCAATGCTGAATAACTGTCCCACTCACTAATTTATCATTCAGGCCTGCTGCCAAGCAGTGTTAACATTGGTTGAAGGCAAGTGAACCATGGGCATACTGTGTCGAACATATATGTACAAATTGTCAATGTAAACTTATCTTCAACCAGTGCTAACTGCTTGTGTCAGGATGGTAAATTAGAGAACCCAAAAGTTACCCACCATTGCTTTGTGGTTCTCCCAAGGCACTCCAACTCCCTCCACTCGTAAAACTGCCCGATACGATATGATCCAAGCTGATGAAAGTGTCATTAAACTCTAATGAACAAATAAATAAACTTTATACCAAGATTACCTATTCAACTATATATAAAAAGCCTATGACAAATTTTAGCTTTACACACCAACCGTGGTGAACATGCCAGCAATAGGATTTCTATAATAAAAATTTACACCAACAATGGAACTACATCCAAGATGACCTTTGGTGACCTTGCCATGAATGCAAACTTGTCTAAATTTATCACTCGTCGCCTCGTGAAGAATGAAATGAAAAACCCACAATTATTTATTACGTTTTTAAATAAGTTTACACAATAAGGTACCAAAAAATAACAAGCACATGTTGTCTAATGCTGATAAAGCATCCATAACTCGAAATAGTATGTTAGTAAAATGAAAAAGGACCCGTAATTTGCGGTTTCGTTCTCTATTTCATTTCAGTGATAAAATTGCCAGTGGAAGTGCCGCCCACCGGTGCTCATGTAAACAAAAACAGATTCACATGTGTGAATATTGATTTATTTAACATTTAAACTCATTAATCTTACCATCATGGTATAAATAAAATATACCCAAAGTAGCTTGGTGTACCAAATGTTCACCATTCATGGTGAAGTGGTGTTAACCGCGTGCCAAATACTCGCGGTTAACACCACTTCACCACTCATGGTGAACATTTGGTACACCAAGCTGCTATGGGTATCTTCCATATTAAAACTATACACATTTGACCATTTATCTATCAAATTCAAATATGCTGATGGGTAGGAGTGATACTTGTGAGTAGTATATTTTTAGGCCTGCTTTTCTCCAAAATGCTACAGAAAGACCAGAAGTCCACTGCTTTGTGTTCTTTGAACATAGTTAGTAGTGAGGGGGAATACTAACTATAAAAAAGTCAATTTGGAGTGCTGTGGCTCATTTAGAGCATGGATTTTAACTCTTAAAATGACCGAGTATTTTCAAGATATTTTTTATCTAATTCAGTCATGGCTGCTGTGAGGCAGCCATGACTAGATTTGATGAAAAATTCATCTAAATTTAACTCCAAAAATTATTTGTAAAAAAATCCATTCAACTTAAAGGGAGAAAGTTGGACTAAAAATGCTCCAAATTATACTTATTTCATTGGCAAGAAGAATCCTGTCCTGGACAGGAATATCTGCCGGGGGCATGCAAGGAGTTAAACTGAAACTAGATTGAAGCCTTGGGCAATTGAGACATTTTCGTCTGGATTGGAGTCTTGGATATTAATTTTCTCTTGTTAGTAAGTAAATGCTTTCCCACCAGACTGGAGTTGATATATACAAATTGACAGTTGTATTACCCGATTTGGGCAGTTAGGGACACCGCAGGACCAATCTGGAGTATACTACATGTTACCAAAATAAGAAGTTGGGTCACAACAACAACTGGTATATTTTATTTATCAACAAATATATATTTCTTGAGTTTCTTAACCCTTTACCCAATGAATCGCCCGCATCCGCCCGCGTAATATGCAAATTCAGCAGCTGGAAAAATATTATTTTTCGAAAAATTTCAACAAAACCATATCGTGTGACCCCTCTTTGGAACGAGCTCGTTCCAAAGAGGGGTCACATGATATGGTTTTGTTAAAATTTTTTGAAAAAATTTAAAAAATGATATTTAAAATAATAAATTTTGAAATCGTCTGCATTGGGTAAAGGGTTACCTATATCCTGAGTAACAATATTCCAACTACATCATCAAGGCATGCCTTCAATTTAGTGAAAATTGAATACTGTATCAGTCAGAACTTGAGTCATCACAGTTTGGACAAATATGGTTTATATCCCCTCTCCCTCCCCCACCAATTGGTCATCTTCCTGATACCCCTGAATGTAGGTCAAACTGCATTTTTTAAATTTACACTTCAAGGATTGGGACTCAAAGCTATTAACTGGAAGCTATGATGTGTTTTCAAACAAAATATTTCCATTCAACACTCCACAATTTTCTGCTGAAATCATATTCACTAAATTCCACAGTTTAAACTGATTATTTCAGAGATTTGGACATGTTTTAGATATTGAAAATATTTTCTTTTCATTAACTTCCTCTCATGTAAGAGATAAGGTCTGGGCCAGATCAAGATAGATTGACATCTCCCATCCAATTGGGAAATTTAAACTCTAACCACTTCCTTTCTGAGAGGAAAGCCCTTCAATTATTGAAATTATCATCACAGATACAGGGTACTTTGCATGTTCTTTGTCAATAATAGGAAACCTGGCATTCTCAGTTAAAACAAAGAATCCAATATGAAGATCAAAAAGGAAATCAGAGCCAACAGAGTGAAAATGGTAATCCTATAAAGCTGATGAAGCCAATACTATGGAACCACTCAGAGAAACCACACAAGATCAAACCAACTGACCAGTCTGACCTGTATCCCATTCTGTACATTCAGTTTACCAATAACAAAGTCACATCCACATGATATCCGATATCTGGCATCATAGGAAATGTTCTATTCAGTATATAAGGCACTCTTTTCACCCTTGAATTACCCTAAGGAAGTACCTTATTTATTTATTTATTGGTGTTTAAGGTCACATACTTTTGCACAATGGCTGATCATGACCACAACATGGAGATAAAGTCAAGGTCAGTCAATCATTTATACCCCATGTTGCCTATTTTAGAGCGCTCACACCTCAAGCATCAGTGACTGGGTCCCATTTTACCAGTGAAACAGAGCTTGTTTACCACAGTAAACAAGCACTACTTCATTTCCCAGGAGAGGAAGTACCTTTGTAACTTATATATTTATTGAAAAACAAGTAAAAGTGCTGCCTGTTGAATTTATTGGTTGGTTATTTATTGGTGTTTAAGGTCACCTCTTTCTGCCCAACTGCCAATCTTGACCACAGCAGGGAAATAAAGACATGTTGCCCATTTTAACTGGTTGAGTGTTAGAAGCCACTATTACGGCTTGAGTGAAAAGGGCTGAAAGCCACTATAGTGACTTCACACTGTTTGCACTAATTTGTTGATGGCTCAGCACTGGAAGAAAAATATTAATACAAAATTGTTTTGTTACAATTTATTGGAGCGTGCCAACTGGCACGCTCCAATAAATTGCAACAAAATAAATATTATGAGCAACATCTTGCTAAATTTTAGGCTCCTTTTGTAGTAGTGTGATATCTTTGAAAAAAAAAATACTTGCATCACAAATGACCATTGGAAAGTTATTTAGCACTCTACAAGTAAAGGCCCTTCACCCCAAGCATTGGTGACAGGGTCCTATTTTAAAGCAACACAGGGCTTGTTGACCACAGTAGACAAGCACTGCTTCACTTTCCTGGGTTTGCACAGGAGACAGTATTGGAGGAAAAATTATAAATTAGTAGCATTTTTTATTTATATATATATTTTTTTTATGTGAAGGAGTCTTTAAAAACTGAAAGAAAACATGAATATTCAGAATGTGAACAAAATATTTGGGAGGTAATAAAAACAATACACAGAAAACAGGAGGTGATCTTGATTACAAAAACCCTTGAATATGTTCTTGAAAGAAAAGATGGTTGTTTTTTTGTGTGTAATGGGTATTTATGGTTAATTTCAGCATCTAGGGCTATATAACACAAGTATCCAAGTCAAGATTCACCGAGTGTTTATACTCATGCTTCTCATTTTTGAAGTCTCACACCCTAGACATTGATTACCAGGCCCCATTATACAAGGACTTGCTTACCAAAGTAGTCAAGCCCTTTTCCATTTTCAACTGGACAATACCATGCTTAAATACACCTCTAAATATGGTTGTGAGAAAAGGGGTTAAAAAAACTACAGTAGTTTTGTTGCAGCACTACTTGATAATATTTCACCAGATAATGACTTGTCATTAGCACATATAATTAGGCTAACATCAGTACATGGACTACACTAACAGCAGATGGAAGATGTAGCCAAGATAAATTTAATACCAATCATTTATGATGATTAAATGCTAAACTTTGTATAAATTGAGTAACTTAAATTTCATTTAGTACAATCAAGAACTGGTTACAATAATATCCTCTGAGACATTTTTAGAAACGATTGGTAAAAATAACAAAATTGGCCAGCAGATATTCACTTAACAACTAATTAGGAGATGAGATCAATAGACTAACTCTTTTTAAAATAAAATAAGCAGTTCTAATAGTCTTTGGGAAAAAAATATTGTTTAGTCTAGGCACAACCAACACTCTTAAAGGCTTTAGCACCATGATCCATTTTGGAATGGGGGCAATACTTGTGAATCATTTTTGTTCATGAAAGCTGTTAACTGGTTGAGTGCAACAAGCCACTTTAAGGGCTTTTAACCCTTTTACCCAACACAGAGAATATCAAAATTTATTATTTTAATTACTATTTTTTTAAATTTTTCAAAAGAATTTCAATCTCATCGAGCTCATTCCAATAAGGGTTCACATGATATAGTTTTGTTGAAAGATTTTGAAAAATTAATTTTTTCCAACTGCTCAATTTACAAATTACATGGGCAGGTGCAAGCGATTCATTAGGTAAAGGGTTAAAAGGAATGAGGGTACTAGACAAAAAGCCAACATTTTCCTTGCTCATGTTTCCTATTCAGTCTTTTGCCTGTGAGTGCTCTCCAATAATTTGTAATAAAACAAATTTTAAATAGGAAATTTAGACCACCAACAATAATCCAACCCTCACCCAGTTAAGTGACACACTACTGAAATGGGATCATTGAGCTCTTTTCAGTATGGTGTAACATAACAGCAATTCAAAAGCTACGAGGAAAAAAACAACTGGTGAATCTCTAAATCATTTATCAAAGGTGATTCAAAGTGCAAGTATTTTTTTTTTCAAAAATACAATGTTATCAACAAAGGGAGCCTTAGTTTAGCAAGATTTTGTTCATAATTGTTTTGTCACAATTTATTGGAGAGTGCCTGTTGTTTATACTAAATTTTACAACTGCTAAGCAAAAACGTAAGTGCATAAAATGTAACAACAGAACCAGCTCTCGGCACTTTTTAACAGAGGCTGACAACACTAGGCCAGTTATGGAATGAGCTGGGATCTTAACTGATCATGTTAATCTTGGCACAAAAATAGTTATAATCTGTACCTGTACTCTCTCCATCCCTCCCACCCCCCCCCCTCCCCTCCTGGACAATGTGATGGCGATACATTTTGAAGAGACTGAAATCAAATTTCTAGCCTAGAGCAATATTATCTTGGAGTATAACCCGGGAATGTGTTTCAACCATCTTTGATCATGTCTTATGGGGGTTTTGTATTGCTTTTTTGTTTGCTGGGAATTTCCATTTATACAGATTGACGAGATCAGCTAATTAGCATAGTGTACTGTTTATCCCCCACCAATAACATGAAGAAAACATTACAGTTTACATACTACTCTGTTTACTCCCTGCCGATAACATGAAGAAAATGCCAAACATAATGGGTTTAGCTCCTTTTTTTAAGGTCAGTCTATTTACAAACAGCTTGTTTATGTTTCTCTTCTCCTACGATTCACATCCAACTTACCAAGCAAAGCCGGGTATATTGTCTACTCGATTTTTAACCCCCTGCATACTGATGTTGAATTTTCAAGCTGCAAATTTTCCCATGATGCAACTTGGAATTTAACCAATTCAATTTGGTTTGACAGAGCTCCATGAACTCTGTCAAACAAGATTGGATTAGTTAAATTCCTTGTTGCATGATGGGAAAAAATGGCTAGTTGAAAATTCAATATTTTCACATGTGTGCCGAGAGTTAAAATCCTAAAGGTACAACAAGGTTTCGGAACTTGAATGAAGAGACAATTCATGGAGGTTCCCAAACCTTCCTGCTTTATTTTCAAGGGAGTTTCTAGGAGCTAGAGAAAAGAAATTGAAAGATTTTCAAGGGCAAAAACAAGGAGAGTGCCATCCAAGAGCTACATATTGTAAGTTACATGAACATGTATGCTGAGGGAGTTTGTAGTCAAAATTGCTAAGTTTAAGGTCACATCACAACTGTATCCATAATCAAATGCATGATTCTTATGCTATTAGGCAGACTTTTTATTTGGCAGAACCTTCTGATATATTTTCAAGGGTATTTTTAGGACCTAGAGATGAGAAATTAAAAGATTTTCAAGGGCAAAAACAAGGAGAGAGCCTTCCAAGAGTTATATATAGTAAGTAACATGAACATATAAGCTGAGGGAGTTTGTACCCAATACTGCTAATTTTAATGTCCCACCACGGCTGTATCTCAAAACGTGGAAATAATGAAAATCTGTACCGGCGTGTTTACACGAGAGAACAATGGGCTTTTAGGCTATAGTCTATATCTAATTATGATCGGGTATTTTGCAGGAAGGGTCTATAACCGTGGGGAATAACCATGGGTGGCTGTTGTGTAATTCTCACTGACGTTTGAATGATTTGTAAAGCTTGAGCAGCGCATCTTTGTTTGCTCCCCAATTTTTACCTCTGATTATCTTCAGAAATTTGATATGGATACCAATGACTTGTACATATATACAGTACGTGGGGAGTCTATTATCACTAAATCACCTGCAGAGTGGCTATTCCACCCAAGCAATATTTGGAAATTTGTTGCAAAGCATAACAAGCACAAACTAAGTTCCAGCCAATGGACCTCCGGGTTATATACCCAGAGGTCCATTGGCTGAAACATTGCTTGTATTTTTTGTTCACATGTACAGAATTTGAAAGTTCACCGAACACAGAAAACCCCGTCTGTATCTCTGATTGATCTCTGAATGCAGAAACATCTCACGAGTGACCACTAATTAGATAAAAACTATAATTACTACCAAAATAAACTTACCCAGGTGTGAATTTTAGTTTTTCGACGTTTTGAGAACACACCACCATCACAATCATATCCATAATCAACTAGAGGTACTGTGAGCAAGCTCACAAAGTGATACCCCCCGAATGTATAAGTTAGATTATCTCCCCTTGGAAATGTCAGAATGGAATTATATTGCTTCATGCACATCTTCATATGGAGTTCTTCTATTGTGTAAAGTTTCATGAAAATTCTTCAAACGGTTTAGGAGGAGTTGTGCTTATAAGGATGGACAGATGGATGGACAGATGGATGGACAGATGGACGGACGGATGGACGGACGGACAGGGTGATTCCTATATACCCCCCAAACTTTGTTTGCGGGGGGGTATAAATATATGATTCTTACCCTGTTAGGCAGACATTTTATTGGGCAAAAAAGTTTCATTCCAGCAATTGTAAAGAGAGCTGAATATTGCTGAAAAGAAACCCTTCTGATCACACAATATATCATTGTTCAAGGGTTTTCAAGGAAGGTAACAAAATCAATGACATTTCAGGTCCTAGGCAAGGGATTTCTAAATTCCAGAACTTTCAAGAAATTAATGGGCTGTGGGAACTATAGTACAACCATATTAACTTCAATAGTTTATATAAAATAGGGTATTGATGTTGATATATAATAGACTGGAAGTGAGCTGAATATTACGAAATATCATCTCAGTCCAAAATGTGTTCGTTCCTAAATTTTGTGACAATAATCTGGAGAGGTCATGATGAATTTCCCCCAATATTGAAAAAGGCACATTCTTTGAAAGACACTTCTTTAATTAGGCCATGTACCTGAGGTATACATATTTGTGATATATAGTTACAGAGTGGCCATTTCTTTCTCATTCTCAATTGATTTTACTCAAAATATCCAATGATCTAGCTTTTGAAATCAGCAGCTACTGAGGCAGAGTCTGCAACTGTTAGTGTATCAGGGTTCAGGAGGGGGGAGCCCAGGAAATCAAAGTGTACATAGGAAAAGGAGGAGAGAATATTTCTACCTCTTCGTCATTGTCGGTTTCATATATGAACTAAAGTTATTTGACCTTTTAGCCAACACACATGCTATCCCAATTTATTTTTTTAATTATTGTTTTTTTTTAAACTTAAAAAAAAATTTCAACAAAACCACATCAGGTGAGCCCTCATTGGAACGAGTTCAATGAGCTCATTTCTAATGAGGGGGGGCACATGTGGATTTTCAACTGCTTCTGCGGATGATTTGTTAGGTAAAAGGTTAAGATCTAAATTTATTTATGTATTTATTGGTGTTTAAGGTCACATATTTCTGCACAATGGCTAATCATGACTATGACAGTTTTATGGGTGGAGGAAGCCAGAGTACTCGGAGAGACCCTCCCCCCCCCCCCCCCCCCACACATTAAGATCTAAAATGATATCTCAAACACTTTAGTAAAAATCTGATAATGGCTTCTTCTATGAAGCCATTTTATCTCTCAACATAAAGTCATTCCTAAAACTGCAATCATTGAAGAGAATAAAGCATTATTCATCAGAACAATAAAGTGGGAAAAGTAATTTCAAAAAGTACATCAAAGACCAGAGCATGAATAGGCAAATCCATTTAACACAAATGGCCAGAAAACCAATATATACAATCCAATTTAGAAATGCAACTCATGGTGCTATTATAACTGACCCCAAATGTCAGTTATATTACAAACCAATAGACTCTTTTCCTTTCTCAACAATGTTCACACCTCATCCCTTCAGCAACCCAGACAAATATTTTTTCCCTCCAACTTCATTTAACCTTGCACTGCACTGGGATTATTATTATCCTCGATGGGTATCTGGGTGGGATGGGTAAATCTCACCCGAGGGGGAAAGATATTTGAGCCAGACACTCGGCAAAGCCTCATGTCTGGCTCAAATATCTTTCCCCTCGGGTGAGATTTACCCGTCCCACCCAGATACCCATCGGAGATGATTTTTCTCTCACCATTTTAGGGATGCGATGCCATTAATAAGAAAATACCATATTTTCCAGGAAAAAATAACTCTTAGTGCACTCATTCTAGGAGAAAACTAACAAGATATTTGGAAAGCTTGTCGAGAAGTGTGGTATATACACCAAAGATATACACATGTACTTCAAAACATGCAAACTAGCACCACATGTTGAGGGTTAATGCACTGAAGCGACCTCAAATAAAGTCGACATGCCTGCACACGTCGTTTGCAGACTTGTACTTCAGTTTGAACAGGGTGCAATGATATCAGATGTATATTTCTCTCTGATAAACTGATAAAGCAATTTGATGTGTGCTGAAGTTTTTCTTTGAGTGTTCTGGTTTCATTTTTCGTTTATTAAGCCAGTCGTGCTTAAGGAAGCAAAATGGCCATTTGGTTTGTTTATACATGTTCAGACGTGATTTTTGATGAATAAATAGTTCCGGCGCTAATTAAATATGCAAATATGTTGGTCACATGGGTGGGGAGAGATAGCCGTCACATGGGTGGGGTAAGACAGGCATATCTTTCACAGCTGTCCCACACGACTTTATATATATCTCAGTACCTTTGTGGTGGGAGAAAAAAGTGTGTATCCATCATAGGTGAAGGCCCAGGGTTTTCAACAGTGGAAAAAAAACAACTTTTCATGTCAATTGGAGCACCATGAGTACCTTTTTAATCTTTAGTACCCAGAAAATGGTGGAGTTATAACTGAAGAAAAATGACCCAAGATATAGCACGGAGCTGGCCTGGCAACTATTTGCATCAGTAAAACAATTGCTGTGATAAAATGACTTTGCATCTGCAAAAACATCTTTTGCTTTGGCAATATTGAATCAGCATACATGTACGTTGATCGTAAAATATGCATTTTCAGTTATGACAAAATAATACAATATGAATTAAATTCCTAATCCCGCATGTTTTGACAGTTAGATTTGACAATCTTTCAGAACTAACTTGCTATAAAGGTTGTGCATTGTATTAAAATAGAGTAGCAAGCCATTTACATCTTAACTCTTTTCCCAATGAAGAGAATATCAAAATTTATTATTTTAAATACTATTTTTTACATTTTTTCCAAAAATTCAACAAAACCATATCATGTGACCCTCATTGGAACGAGCTCATCGAGCTCGTTCCAATGAGGGGTCACATGATATGGTTTTGTTGAAATATGTTTAAAAATATATTTTTGACAACTGCTCAGTTTGCAAATTATGTGGGCGGATTCGGGCAATTCGTCAGGCAAAGGGTTAACAGAATTTCCACTCACCTAAATAGCAACAACTAATGCATGATCTTGCCAAAAAAAGATTGCATGTTAGCTGTTGCTATTCATTTTTCAGGAAATTCTGTTAAAACGTAAACAGCATGCATGGCTGGCATTGCAAAAACAGAGAAAACAGGAAAGCATCACAACTCTTTTTTCCTATATGTTACAAACACTTTATATAGCATAACCTGTCAATGGGTTATGATGTAAGATGGGTTTTTTCATGCCTGGTAAATGATCACATCTGTCAACTGTCTTTGTTTTAGGCACAAAGATACCCAAAAAATTTGGAACCAATCAATTTCTGGCCTGCATAAACAATGCATATTCTAACCCAAATCAAATGCAGATAACTGAAGAGTGGTTTCGAGAAAAGAATATAACTTCATATATTTTTGTCAATAAGCCAAACTACAATAGATCTGATTGACAATTCATTTCACTGAACTGTCAGTAAATAATGATGTTTATAAAAAGCACAGCATTCTAATGAGATATGAAATTATGGCAGTCTCCATGTCCAATGTTTGAGCAGCAAGTTAACTATAAAATTGTTCATTTTAGTGGAAACATAAATTTTCTGCCCTTTAATAAATCAAATGAGTCAGATCTTCCATAAAATTACTTTTTCCAGATAAAAATGCCTGAAGCATTATTCCACAGAATTGAATTTATCTAAATTTAATTACAGAATAGTGGAAATTTCTGTTGTGAAGGAAGATAATCTGCTGTCATGTCAGTCTTTACCATTGAAAAGACCAGTTGGAGAAATCAAAATCAGAATAACATGATGCAGGCAAATATTGGCCTTTGTGGGAAATTTTTAATACAGGAAATAAAATTGGGTTTCATCAGAATTTGTGATCAATGAGATTGAACTAATGTTCAAAAAAATAGAAATTGTCCCAAATCAGAATAATTCCCTGTAGCTGATGTTTAGTTATTCCTCATTCTGCACAAATATATCATTCCTTGAGCAGAAAAAGGTGCCACCTGCAATGCTTTAGCATTGCAGATGGCACCTTGTTCCACTCAAGGGACAATACTTTGACCTGGAGAAGTATGTCATTAAAAGTATGACATTTTATTAATAAAAGTATACCGCACTTCAGAGTGCTCTCTATAAAGCTCTGTCAAACAAGATAATGGATGACATTTCTTCGTTTTTTTCTTCAGGAAAACAGTTTTACTGTCGAGTCAAAAAAAACTTCCATTCAAATTAACAGAAGTAAGCGAGACAGAGAGTTTTGATGGTCAAGTAGATTTCTCTGTCCACTTTCCCACCCATAACATTGCAGAATCTCACCTGCCAAACAACAAATGCAAAAATCATGCCTAATATGTTTTTTTCATATTTTTTTCTCTATTCAATCTAAATTCATAATATTTCATTTATAAAATTTCGCACTGATCGTGTTTTGATTAAGAAAGAGGCCATGTTTGCAATCACACCCAGCACTGTACAATCTGAAGGAAATGAGACATCCACCTGAAATGGACTGACAGACATTTTCAGTTTTCCTCCAGTCAAAACCAATCCTTCAATAAAATACATCATATTGTTTCAATGAGGCTATTCCCTTTCATGTTTTTTTTTTAATTTTTAAATGGATTGGTAAAGACCAGATCTTGTTATGTGAGGCGTGCCATCACGCTCAAAGCTAGATGCGTCATCAATGGCGCACATAAGATATTGGTCATAAATCGGGTGCATTATACAAATCTTAAATGGTAAAGTTATTGCCGTAATCGACAATTAATGAAAACAAAGGTTGCGTATGTGATGCTTAAATATAAAATTAATACAATCAACTTTAATTGCTTGCAACATTTTACCGACATCAAAGAGGACAGTCACTAAAACCAGTCAGTTGGAATGCTTTGATCAATAACCAGTAGCAAGTTTGAGCATCACGTGCAGACAATGTCGTTTTCCAAGAATTAATCTCTTTGGCGGCATCCTTTTATATAACATCGCGTGATTGCGAAGTAACTGCATGCTCGCAAATTGAAGTCGCTGGTGCGTCATTATCATTCGGGGCCGCGAATTAAAAAACAAAAAATGTCTTGATTCAGATGAATCAAGTGTGAATGTGAAAGGGAAAACTGTTCAGCTGCAGACTTTTCTTAAGTGGAACCTCGGATCCCTCATAGGTTACCGAACTGTCAAAGAGAACCTGGGACTTGAACTTGTTAACTGTTTGTCATGTGTTTGTGGAGATTTAACTGCCTTTCGAATAAAAAAGCTTGTGTTTTACTAAAATTCATCGGCAACAAATGCATGAGTAAGTCTCTGTCAGCTATTCATTTCCCCCGATGACGTGCCTGGTGAAATGTGTGCCCCAATTCTATTTTAGGTGTGCTATAAAATGCACGCCTTCAGATTTCAAATCACAAAGTCTGAAAGACGGTTATCATTTAACCGCTTTCAAATTCCTAATTACCAGCACTGTTAAAATATCAAGCACCCATGCCAATGCAAAATGTTTTCTCCCACCACTAAGGTACTGAGATATATATAAAGTCATGTGGGACAGCTGGGAGAGATATGCCTGTCTCACCCCACCCACATGACAGCTATCTCACCCCACCCACGTGACCAACCAATTTGCACATTTAATTGGCACCAGAACTATTTAATCACTGCAAATCATGTCTGCACACGTACAAACAAACAAAATGGAAGCCCGTTTTGCTTCCGTAAATACGACTGACTTTATAGACGAAAATCGAAACCAGAACACTCAAAGAAAAACGTCGGCTAACCTCAAATTGCTCTATCAGTCTGTCGGAGAAAAATATACATCTGATATCATTACGACCTGTCAAACTGAAGTACAAGTCTGGAAATGACATGTGCATGCACATCAATTTCATTTGAGGTCGGTTCAGTGCATTAACGCTCAACATGCGGTGCTAGTCTACGTGTTTTGAGGTATATACCACACTTCTCAACAAGCTTTCCAAATATCTTATTGGTTTTCTCCTAGACTGAATGCACGAAGAAATATTTTTTCCTGGAAAATTTGGTATTTTCTTATTAATGGCGTTACACCCCTAAAATAGTGGGAGAAAAATCATCCCCGATGGGTATCTGGGTGGGACAGGTAAATCTCACCCGAGGGGCAAGATATTTGAGCCAGACACTCGGCAAGCCTTGTGTCTGACTCAAATATCTTGCCCCTCGGGTGAGATTTCCCTATCCCACCCAGATAATAATAATTCCAGGCGCTTCATTTGAATAGCAAGGACACATTAAAATCAATGTTTTGGGATGATACACTACAGTCTATAATAAAGTGGAAGGCTGATGGGGCAACTAACACATTAATAATGCCATATTTTTGCTATGATGGTATCACAATGTGGTAATATTAAGAAACAAAAACTTGAATAAACACTTGCAAAACAGGAAGTAAAGAAGTAAAGGTGTGCTAATCAAGTTTTGAAGCCTGGAGAAGTTTTCAAATATTTTATTTTATGGGAAAGCATCCCTGCAAGTTGTTTTCTGTGGTGTGGAAGTAAAAGATTATGTTAAATATATTATCTACAGATTGCCCAATTACTGCCAAATAATTGCCAGATTGCAAAGGCAATCTGGCAATACAAAGGCAATAAGGCCTACCTAAAAAAAGTTAAATCTGTTTCTTAAGCCCTCCCACTTTGTTCTTATAGCTGCCACATGCTCTCTTTTTATAACCAATGCAAACTTTAAAAAATCAAAATTAAACGGTTTATGTCTGATATTTTCCCCAAATTAATAAAATTGATAAATTTGTCCCTTGAGTGCAACAAAGCTTCGCAATGTTTAGTATTGCAAAGCCTTCTTATACTCAAGGTACAAAATACACTACCACCCATGCTATTCTGTCGATTATGAGGCCCAAAACATAAAACAAACCAAGAACATAAACTGTTGATAGCAACGAAATAATAACAAAAATAAAAAATAAAATAAAAAAATGCCTGCCCACATGCAATTTACAAAAATGGCCCAAGAAATAGAAGATCCACTTCGTGGGGCCGAATCGAGTGTTATTAAGGGATAATGTTACCTGGTGGCACACTTTGTTTTAGGCTGTAGTGTAAGAAGTTTTGTGACTATTTTATGGAATCAGAATTTCACTTTTCCTTTAAGATGGCAGTGTGAGTGACAATACCACACAATCATTTTTAGAAGCGATAACTTAGCTGGACATTTCCGTTCCTTCTCAATATAAAGTGTAGAACACTGACTGCAGGCTAATAATAGTGACATATGACTACCTGAATAGGATCAGAACAAAAAGCTCAAAGTTTTGATTAAAAATATGAAACCGATAATAGATGGAATTGAATGTTGTTTATTTTTCTCTGAATTCGAGAAATTAAATACATGAACCAAGCTTTGTAAATATGTCCCTAGAAGACTAGGTTTGTTTGGACACCTGCATGTATGGTCAAAATGTGTAGGGGCTACTTGCTGTGTAAACAATGACCAAAAAAGAAAAGAAAAAAAATTAGATGTTAACAAAAGGAAAATCGGGGTGTTGATTAACGGTTTTGGTGCTGCTCTGCTTTTTACGATTACATTACAATCTTCATGTTATCTGGATGAGTGTTGCTGATAGCCCAAATCTGGGATCTACTGGCAAGTGCTGATAAAGTAATTAACCCTTTACCCAACGAATTGGCCACATCCGCCAGAGTAATATGCAAATTCAGCAGCTGAAAAAAAACTATTTTTCAAAAAAAATTTCAACAAAACCATATCATATCATGTGACCCTTCTTTGTACGAGCTTGTCAAGCTCGTTCCAATGATTGGGGGAGGGGGGGGGGGGGGGGGGGGTCACATATGGTTTTGCTGAAAATTTTTGAAAAATTTTAAATGAAAGTGTCAATGACACTGTAGCTCAACTTGTCAAGACAAAGACATGTACATGTATAGTATGTGACACAGCAATGACAAACATCTAGGTAATGACCTGATAACAAAGGTACATATAAAGTATTGTAACGGTCTGTACATAAATACTGACCGTTGCCTGTAACAAATGTATAGGTAAAGTATTGTAAAGGTGGGTGACAGTCAGATGCTGAACTAGAAAAAATCTTTGAGTCCCAGAGTGGGTCTGATTGAACCCCAAAATATTTGTTCTCATAGCACAGTGATAACAAAGGCACCCCAAAACACAATCGTTCCTGTCCCAAGGTGAAAACAAAAGTACTCAAGAAGTTTTGTGAAGATCAGTTCATAAATACGAGCTGTATAGAACTTGTGACAAAAAACTGATTGGACCTAATTTCGGTACAAAATGGCCACTGGCAGCCATCTTGAATTTTGGACCGTACCCAGAAACACTCATTCTCATCCCAAGGAGATAACAAAGGTACCCAAGAAGTTTTGTGAAGATCGGTTCATAAATACAGCCTCTACCCTGAGCCGTATTGACATGTGTGCTTACATTGTGTAAGTTGCACTGAATAAATCGAAGTTCATCTAATTTGCATAATTTCTGCACGAAAAAAAACCCCTTACAATATGTGATGTATTCCATGTTACTAAACAACCATACAAAAATTTATTAAAATCAGAACTTTCATACAGAAGTTCTATACAAAAGACTGATTGCACTAATTTTGGTACAAAATGGCTGCTGGTGGCCATCTTGAATTTCGGACCACACCCAAAAACACTCGCTCTCATCCCACGGTGATAACAAAGGTACCCAAGAAGTTTCGTAAAGATTGGTTCATAAATATGGCCTCTAGTCTGAGCTGTATAGAAGTTGTGTACAAAAAACTGATTAGACCTAATTTCGGTACAAAATGGCCACTGGCAGCCATCTTGAATTTTAGACCGCACCCAGAAACACTCGTTCTCGTCCCAAGGTGATAACAAAGGTACCCAAGACATTTCGTGAAGATCAGTTCATAAATACAGACTCCGTATTGACATGTGTACTTACTGTGTGTAAGTCGCACTGAAAAAATCAAAGTTCATCTAATTTGCATAATTTCTGCACGAGAAAAAAACCCGTATTATATGTGATGCATCCCATGGTACTAAACATTCACACAAAAAAATTATTCAAATCAGGGCTTTCATATGGAAGTTCTGTGCAAAAATCTGATTGCACCTAATTTTGTACAAAATGGCTGCCATCGGCCATCTTGAATTTCGGACCGGACCCAAAAACACTCGTTCTCGTCCCACGGTGATACCAAAGGTACCCAAGAAGTTTCGTAAAGATCGGTTCATAAATACGGCCTCTAGCCCGAGCCGTATTGGCATTTGCACTTACAGTGCTGAAAGTAACCCCAAAAAACATCAAAATTAGTCTAATTTGCACAATTTACGTACGAGAAAAAAACCCGTATTATATGTGATGTATCCCATGGTACTAAACATTCATACAAAAAATTATTCAAATCAGAGCTTTCATATGGAAGTTCTGTACAAAAAACAGATTTCTGCATCGTCGGTACAAAATGGCAGCTGGCAGCCATCTTGAATTTCGGACCGCACCCAAAAACACTCGTTCTCGTCCCACGGTCATAACAAAGGTACCCAAGAAGTTTCGTAAAGATCGGTTCATAAATACGGCCTCTAGCCCGAGCCATAGCAGCTTGGCACTTACAGCTCTGAAAGTAACACTAAATAAATCAAAGTCAGTCTAATTTGCATAATTTCTGCACGAGAAAAAAACCCGTATTATATGTGATGTATCCCATGGTACTAAACATTTATACAAAACTTTATTCAAATCAGAACTTTCATACAGAAGTTCTGTACAAAAAACTGATTTTTGCATCATCGGTACAAAATGGCCACTGGCAGCCATCTTGAATTTCGGACCACACCTAAAAACACTCGTTCCCATCCCAGGGTCATAACAAAGGTACACAAGAAGTTTCGTAAAGATCGGTTCATAAATACGACCTCTAGCCCGAGCCATAGCCAATTGTTGACGTATGGACAGACGGACAGACGGACAGATGGCCAGATGGACGGATGGACGGACGGACAGACGACGGGCCATGACAATAGCTCAAATTTGACTTCGTCAAAGTTGAGCTAAAAATGATATTTAAAATAATAAATTTTGATATCGTCTGCATTGGGTAAAGGGTTAAAAGACTTCATATTCTGTGGATATGCAGCTATTTCAGAAGCAAAAATATTTCATTCAAACGATTTATTTTGTTTAACTATTCACTGGAGAGTGCCTATTGGTTAAAGACAAATACACCATCGACGTGTTGTGTGCGTTAGTATACTGCATCACTGTGCCCCAAATGGACATTCAGGAGTAAGTGCCTTGCCCAAAGACACAAAGCAGTTACCCCTAATGGGGATTGAACCATGGACCTTTCGGTTTGTTATTTATTTATTTATTTATTTATTTATTTATTTATTTATTTATTTATTTATTTAGTGGTGTTCAAGGTCACATATTTTTGCACAATGGCTAATCATGACTACAACATGAGTATCAACTCAAGACCAGGGGTGAGCATTAATAAGCCATGTTGCCCATTTTAGAGAGGGTTTTTATCTCCCAAGCATTGTTGACTCCATTAAAACAGAGCCTGTTTACTGCAGTGAACAGGCACTGCTTCACTTCCCGAGGTTCCCACGGGGACCCTTTCGGTTTGAAGTTCAATGCCGTTACCACTGAATCACATTATCATGCATAAATATTGTTTCAGATGCTAATGAACAGAATCATGTCAAAGTTTGGAAATTAAAATCTGGTTGTTAACAGCTCAAGTGGAAAGTTATCATGGAGGAAAGCAAATAGTGTAACACAGGCCAGAAAATAATTTACTGGCCAAGTGATAATCAAATGTCCTGTGAGAATTAATTTCCTGTGATCATGTGTTAGTATCAACAATTGCTAGTGCCTCTGTCCACAGAATAAAATCTAGAAGGTTTGGTAATTGATACCTGAAACCAAATGACATATGAACTGGCTCTAAATTAAAGTTGTGAAAAACAAGAAAGTAATCAGCCACATAGAGCTTCCAGCAATCCAAATAGTAATTGAATTGCTTACTAGTTTTCCAGCTGCTGAAACATAAAGAGATGTTTGGGATGCCAAAAGCAAAACTTTGACCATAGGGAAAAAAATCACAATCTGATGTGTTTGTTGGAAGGATAACACAATTTACCATCTACTGTGAGGAATTAGAAAATATATGCCCATGCATGGCATTATTTCTTCTGGTTTTTTTTCAATTTTTTATTTATTTCAATTTAACCTTTAACCCTTTACCCAATGCACACGATATCAAAAATTTGTTATTTTAATTATTTTTTTTTTAAATGTTTCAAAACATTTCTACAAAACCATATGCTGTGCCCCCTCCCCATCCCCAATGGGATGAGCTTGATGAGCTGACATCAATAGGGAATTATATGATATGATTTTGTCAAAATTTAAAAAAAAAAGTTCAACAATTCAAGAGCTGTCTAAATACAACTGCCAAGGTACTTAGAATGCATCTTGCAAGTTTACCCGAAGACTGCAAGTGGGGGGCACTGTAAAAAGTGATCAGTTGGAATTAGTCCCTTAAAAGTTAACAGTACCTTTCAGCATCTACAGGTTTATAATGACCAAAAAAAGTATCAAGTCAAAGTTAGCCAATAGTATATACCGGCAATTAAGCTACCTGCTTCACAGGACTTATCATGGGCAATGGTTACAAACTCCTATTATACCAGTGAGGGCAGTGATATTGCTGAATGAAGGAAGGAGGGGAGGGACAAAATATACAGCTGCTGCTCATGTAGCAGAAATATGCTTTGTTCACCCTCCCTCCTCTCCCCACCCCTCAGTCTGCCTGATATGAAGTTAACCCTTTGCCTAACATGAAAAACGGATGACACTTGTTCACAAAACTCTTGAATAACTAATTGTTTTCATTTTTTGTCTCAAAAATATAGGTTAGGACCCCTCATTGGAATGAGCTCATTGAGTTCATTCCAAAGAGGGGTCATAACCTATGTTTTTGAGACAAAAAATGAAAATATAATGAAAATTAATTTGCGACTTTGTGAATAGTGCTGGCCGGTTTTGGCCATTACATTGGGTAAAAGGTTAAGAGATTGTATCCCTCATGGATGGGTTTCAGCAGTCCATCTCAGAAAAAGTTTCAAATTTCAAACAGCACGTCAACTGGTGAACCAAGAACATTAAAACACTGATGTCAAAATCTCAATATTTCAAGTAGCAAGTTTTTCCCACAATGCATCAGGGAATTTAACAAATTCAATCTTATTTAACAGAGCCCTGTCAAAAGAGACTGAATTGGGTAAATTCCTGGTTGCATTATGGGAAAATATGTAGCTTAAAATTATGATATTATGACATCAGTGTGCAGAGGGTTTAGTATCCAGGAAGTGAGAGTAGATTTATTTATTGGTTTTTAAGGTCACATACTTATGCACAATGGCTAATCATGACCGTGACAGTTTTACGGGTGGAGGAAGTCGGAATACCCGGAGAGAACCACCGAGCATCGATGAGCAACTGTCAGCTCCTCAACATTCTAACTCTGTTCAAGCTCCGCTCAAGCAGTGTTCCAGTGGTTGGAGTGCTCCTTCGAAGTGCAATATGCCTTAGTACACAGTGTCATAGTGCCCCCATGCAGGCAACCGGGATTAAATGCCTTGTCCAATGCAGGTCGTCCCAGATGGGGATCGAACTCGGGACCTCTAGCATAGAAGTCCAACAGTCTACCACTCAGCCACCACACTCCCAGTGAGAGTAGAACTATAAAAGAAATGACCCAAGAAATATCAGGGTCCAGTTCCATAAACCAGTGTCTGGGATTTTTGACATGAGCACATTTAAAGTAGACATTTTTCTAGGAATACTTGGGGTGGGGGGGGGGGGAGGATGAGTCACAACCCATACCACCCACTGGCCTACAGCTGAATAGGAGGGTAGCTTTTTCCAAATTAACAGTATGGGCCATGTCTTATCGGGTTACTTTGTATGGGTTAATACTTTTCTATCCTAGAATTTAACATTATGGTCAAGTTGTAATCTTAACCTTTCAGAAATCAGATCATGACATATAATTCTGGAAATAATTTGAAACAGGGTCTGAACCAGTTTTCAATCTTTTCACTTCACATACTTGATTGATTCAAAACCTCTTCATACAGTAAGTGCAACATCTCTGATTGAGAGTGCAATTTCAGGTATGTGCAAAATATTGAGATGTACTATTTTGACCTGCAGTATTGTTTATTCAAATGATGGTGATATCTGCTAATTTGACCACCCCTGGCTGAGATGCATACTCTTTTACTGAAGATGTTTTATACATGATTTAGAACAAATAACAGAACAATGGTATAAGGTATTTCACATTAAAACAACATTGTACAAAACCATGTGGGATGTTAGCCTTGAGGTTTATAGATGTCTGATGTACAGAACAGTCGCCGTGTACTGGTCATATTTGACATGTGGACAGTGATATCCATGCATAAATTTATCAGGTAATAAAAATCATCATCAGCGGAATATTCATTAATGAAGCACTGGGTTGTCCCTGATGCTTCATTAATAAAAGTTCTGATAATTATCCCTTTGGAATCTAATATTACTGCAGCCATGGAAACATTTCCCACTAATGGAAAGTGTCCAGTCCATGGTGGCCATACTGTATAACACTTATATATCTTTGTCATGGGCTCATGGTATGTGCAGTGCCTGTCCTGCAGTTTGGTGATTAACTTCATATACAGTATGTGTTTCAAGCACTCTTTTTGAAGAACACATTGTGATATGATCCTGCAAATCAGAAATTTTGACTTGAACTGAATTACAAATAGAATAAAGAAATTAGTATTAGGAAGTTCTATTTCTCCACTGCTTTGGAAAAATATTGTTTGCCAAAGGGGACATGGACTTCTGATACATGGAAAATTGCTCAAGGGATAAAGTGTTGCCTCACTCATTAAGCTTGTTTCAATTTTTTGTTGAAATTTTTTGAAAAATTCGGAAACACAATAACTAAAATAAGAAATTTTGATATCATGTGCTTTGGAAAAGGGTTAAAAGCAAGTTGCACATACATGAAATAATACTCATTTTATCTTTTTTGTAACATTGCTTTCCCACAAGATTATTCTCAAGCACTTTAATAAGATTTTCATGTAATACACACCTAAATCAATTTACCAGGAATGCCACATATATACTGGCATAAATCTGATTAACTTTAGACTTCATTGCAGACCAATCATAATTTTTTAACTGCTAAGACTACCATGAAGGCCAGCAATCCAACCAATGCAGGTTAGCCAGCAATCAAACCAATGCTGGCTGGATGCAAAGGTCATCTGGAGTGCTGCAATTTTATGTGAACTGTTCTGTGTCATTCACACCTGGTGACACCTCAAATAGGAAATGTCCTTTTAATAAACTAACCAGTATACTTCATTAAGCACACATTCAATGTGAATCGATTGGAGACCATGTTGTTCATACACAAAGAAGTCCAATAAAAATTCCATTTCCGCCCATAGAGAGAACACTGCCCATATGTAAATTTTATTCTTTTTAAATGGGAATACTGAAAGCGAATGTGACCATGTAAAAATTAGACTACGGTTAGTTGGATTCAATTCAAGTATGGCAGGGAAAATTGTACTGGTTGCCAAAATGATTTATGATTTGTTTATTTTTTGTGTGTGAAAGAAGCAATTGATTCAAAATATTCAAATCATCTCAGCATTCAGATCAGTAATAAATCAAACTAAAAGAAAAAATATATGGCCACAGACAGAATAGTGAAGTGAGTGGTCATAACCCCATAGTCAATAAGACTTAACTGGTTGAGTGCTAGAAGCCACTATGATGGCTCTATTGAAAAGTGCTGAAAACCACTTTCGTGGTTTTACATTACTTACATTTAGCTTTTTGTTTGCTCAGCAGCAGAAGACAATGTTTATATAAAATTGTTTTATTACCATTTAATGGAGAGTGCCAACAGGCACTCTCCAGTAAATGGTAATTAAACAGTTATTTATGAAGAACATCTTGCTAAACTAAGGCTCCCAATTCTGGTAGCATGGTATCTTTGAAAAAAAAATACTCATGTTACAAATCATCTTTGAAAAATAATGTAGAATGCACACACTCTACCAGTTAACATGCCGATAGTTATTTACTGTGATTGACCATCTGAGCGATTGATTCGGACTCCCATGTTGTGTCCTTGGGCAAGGCACTTAACCCCAATTGTCCACATGGGGGCATGATGATGCCATGCACTAAGGCGTACTACACGTCGATGGTGCACATGTCTTCAACCAATCTAACCTTGCTTGTGCTGCAGTGTGGAGTTACAATGCTGGGGAGCTGGCAGCTGCTCATCGTTGCTCGGTGGTTCTCTCCAGGTACTCCCCCACCTGGAAAACTGTCACCGGCACATTATGACCTTGGCTGTGAAAGTGTCGTTAATAAATAAATAAATAAATTTACTGTGATTTTATGTCACTGTCACCATGACAGAGAAGGGAATTTTTTTTATTTTTTGAAGGGGTGGGGGGAAGGGTAAATCATGACATGGACAGATTTACCAGGTTCTATTTTACCAGTGAATCAGAATGTGTTTACCAATGGAAACCATTGATCCACTGCCAAGGATTCCCAAAGGGATATTAGACATCAACTCTCTCCCACTCGGGCAATGGAGATGAAGTGTCTTGTCCCCAGGACACAAGGCAGATAGGGGCAGTTTGAAGTCCTATGTGTTGACAAATGTGCCACCACATATCTAACTAACAGACTAAATCCATTCTTGAGCCATGATGCCTATAAGACATGGGCAGTACTGGAATTTTGAATTTGGTATCGGATTTAGTATTTGTAGGGCTATATTCAGTATCTAACTTGACTGAGATTTGCTGATACATGTACAGTACGTGGAGAGTGTATTATCACTAAATCACCCGAAGAGTGGAGATTTCACACGAGCAATAATTGCAAATTTGTTGCAAAGCATAACCAGCACCAGCACCAGCAAAGTTTCAGCCAATGGACCTCCGGGTTAAACCCGGAGGTCCATTGGCTGAAACATTGCTTGTGTTTTTGTCGATATGTACAAAATTTGAAATGTTTTAGATTGGGTGATAACTCCACTCCGCAGGCAATTTAGTTACAATCCACTCTCCACGTACTGTAGTACCAAAGTTGAAAGGGGAATTCACACCAGAAAAACACGGAATAAGTTGTTCTTATATCATTCAACCTCAGTGTCACAAATGCCACTGCTAAGGAACTGAACATTGGCATTCTTTTGCAAACATAAACCATATCTGCAGTAATTTTGTGACTTGTTCCAAATGCACCTCAAGCTTCAAAGGCCTATTTCAGGCTTTTTGTGATTTCAGAACAAGTGCCATTAACATGCCATCAATAGGAGGATCTGCTGACAAAAGATAAATCACCTGAGCAGTGATTTCTAGTCATTATACCAAGACTTGACTAGAAATCACTACTAAGCAACTGGACATGAACAGGTTTTAGTCTTGTGGGAATTCAGGACACTTTCCCAGTCCCTTAATTAACAAAATTGAAAAGAAAAGAAAAACAGTCACTTCTTTCAAGAAAATGAACACTTCAACTGCTATCAAGCCTCAACAAGGCCTTATAAGTAGGGAATGTAGGAAAATATGAAAGTTCAGAAAGTTTCAGTATTGAATAATGGGTTTGTTTCAGTTTTTCATATCCCCATGATACTGCAATCGGTTTGGTTTTTTTTTGGTATATTGTGCATCTCTCCTTATATCCAATTTCTGTGCTACAAGTGGATGATTCCCCATGGACGGGATGTCAGCCCATTGTCAGTTAAATTTCAAAGAGTGAACAAAGAGTGATGTAGTACCTTGCCCAAGGGTACAGGGTGCTTGACATGTGTTAGAATCAAACTCAGAGCCTTCCAATCAGAAGTATGATGCACGAACCAATAAAGCTCTGCACATATTTTCATGGACAGATATATATTTTCCACCATGCAAAATGTTATGGTAAGGAGACTGAGTTTGTTTATATACTGGGGTTTAACTCTTTGCATGCTGCTGGAGAATATTCTTGCACAGGATAGGAAATCTCTTGCCACTAAAATGAGTAAATAAGTAAAATTTCAACACATTTAACAACAATTTACCCAGCAATTTGTATCAAACTTTGGACCAGTGATTTCTTGAGTCAAATTGTTGTGATTTTTTCATCAAATCAAGTCATGGCTGCTGTGAAGCAGCCATGACTAGATCAAATGAAAACAATACTCGGCAGGTTAAGAGTTAATGGCACTTTCAATAGCCAGAGTCCCATAATGTCGGATAGTTGTATGGGTGGAGGAAGCCAGAACACAGAGAACCATCAAGTAATGACAAGCAACTGTCAGGGTTTCCCAACTTCCTAACTCTGCACAAGCAAACTGAAAATGTTTATGAAAAATATCTACCTGGCCACCTTAAACTCAAACCTCAACTCGGAACTTCATTTCCCACATTCCTCATTGTCACAGTTGAAAAGCATTCAGCTGGAATGTAATCAGTGTGACACTGGGGGCGACAGTGACCTCACTGTTAAAATTGTAACCAAAATTATTCAAATACATTATGGTCAACAGCACTGCAATCAATCCAGTGAGAACCACAAGAAGACCAGACATTACCTGAGTGAATGACACATTGCAAACATCAGGGGCCTGTGGCTATGGGAAATACTCCCTTGTCACACAGGTGATTCAATGTCACAAAGGAGTGTCCACAACACCATGAAAATGGACAAATAGAGTTTCAGTCAATGACCAGCAGGAGACAACATACAGTCCAAAAGATAACAAGGCTACCCACTGTTCAAGATAATGAAAACTATTTTCTCAAGAGATAGTTCATTGATGGATCAGCATTAACATTTAACACTACACCTGCTGAGTATTTCTTAAAATAATTTTCTTCAAATATAACCATGGCTGCTTTAAAGCAGACATGACTAAAGTTGCTGAAAATTTATTAAAAAAACTAATTAAAAAAATCACTGGTGGAAACGAATTTACAGAGCAAAATTCTGTTAAAAGTGCCCAAAGTATACTTATTCTGGAGGCAAGAGATTTTTTGTTCATGCCCTGGACAGGAATATTTACCAGAAGTCTGCAATAACTTAAATTGTCTGTAAATATATTCAATTAACAGGATTATTTAAATATCCAGAAAGTGAGTTTATGATCTATCCTTACTGTGTAAAATATTCAAATCTTTTCTAGTCTCTGACCAGAAACAAATGGCAGATCGGACGGGGAAATTTCCCCCACTCCACCCCCTTTTAATCCATGAAGAAAACAACTGTATCTATTTAACACTTTACCCAACACGTTTTGTTTTTTTTAAATAAATTAAATTTCACATTTTTTGAAAAGAATTCTCACATTTCAATAAAATCATACAAATATGGAAAGCATTAGAACCGGATCGATGAGCCGGTTCTAATGATATCCATATTTGTATGGCTTTATCGAGACATTTGTAAGATATTTTAGGCTGTGGTAGGCATATTTTGGTCAATTTCCTGGCCGTTTTTGGCCGCCATGTTAGGTAAAGAGTTACCAATAGCAGGAACAGATTTTTGTTTGGGAGGTGGGGGAACGTCAAGGGTGAGACAGGTTCTCCATCAGGAAAAGCAAGGTTACAATTTATTTTAACCCTTCACCTCGCACAAAAAGCAGATATCACTTCCATTTTCTCTTAAAAAACAGAACTAAAAATTTTCTTTGTTTTTCACTTATAGCTTATGACCCCTCATTGGAACAATCAGCAAGTGTTCCAGTGAGTGGTGATGAGCTATATTTTGGAGAGAAAAACTGAAAAAAAATAATTAACCAACTATAACTGCTCCCACTTTAGCTAGGGTCTGAAATCAACACTGTAATTTTTATTCATCAAAATATCAGAGCTTCTCAAGCCAATTGCGATGAGCCGAAAATAAGCTGTGTTTATGTTTACTGGGGTTTAAAGACACTTTCAGCATCTATGGCTATACACTGATGACAACAAAAGTATTTAGTCGAGTTCAGGCAATTATTTATGATTATGATACCCACTTTAGAAGACACACCCTTCAGGCACTGATATCGGTTATCGCGATTTTTGATACCAGCAAAGCACAATTTATGTACCACATTCATCCTTCACACAACACACAGGATATCAAAATTTATTATCTTAATTTGTGTTTGTTTTTAAATATTTCCAAAAATTGCAACAAAACCATATCATGTGACCTCCCTCAATGAAACGAGCTCAAGCTCGTTTCAAATGAGGAGGTCGCATGATATGATTTTGCTGAATTTTTTTTTTCGACTACCCACTTTGTAAATTACATGTGTGGATGTGGTGGATTCATGAGGTAAAGGGTTAAAAAAAAAAAACACTGCTCCACTTCTCAGGGCTCCCATGGGGAGGTGATACATAATGTTTTGGAAGTTGAAATTTTTTTTTAAAAATGGACTTGTTTAGTACACACTGTTGGACAGATTTTTCTGATTTCTTTAGTATTGGCATAAGATGACAACTTTTATCCAAGAAACATGAGAACAAATGTGAATAATTTAAAAAGAGTGTATTGATCATACAACTCATCTTAACAATGAAATAATTGTTAAAATTTCAAATTAAGTCACCAAAGGATTTGTCTTCAGCCTGAGTGGCTCTAGCTGAGAGACAGTGTGCTTGATCTCTTCTGCGGAAGATTTCCATGAAATTATGCAATCATAGAACAATTCATGACCCCCTAATCTACCATGTAATTGTCAGTTGCCTCATTTCTGAAGACCATAATCATTCCCAGAAATCTGAGAGCTACTCCACAAGAACCACATCAATTATGGCTGGTAATAATAGCATAGAGTATTCTCTAACAAAAAAGCTGTTGATTGGCCAAGGGTAAAATTTAATCAACTTTAAATGCATTGAGCTTGCATTTTTCCCACGCAAAAACATACTATTCACCCTGATAAGCATTTTGAAATGAAAAACGAAATTTCTAGGTATTCCACTACAACATAATCTTGTTCAGTTGATTGGTTATTACTAGTGAAGTCCTGGTTGACTATATAAGGTTTATATGTTTAGTTGGGCTGAAATGACACTTTCAACTGTGTGGGTCATATGAAATCAGACAGTTTTACTGGTAGTGAAAGCTGGAATACCCAGAGAGAAACACAGAACAGTGGCTGGCAACTGTACTGCAGTGGAGGTGGGGTGGGGGATCCAATTTAAGAATTCCAATTACATCATTTCCCTGTTAGAAACTTGCCAGGTAGTGCCTCTAAAAATTCAATTTCAAAGAAATGTAATTGCACCACAACTTCAATCACAAAATTTTCAAACTGAAGCCCAAAATTCCAACTCTAGTCGGAGGTTTTTTTTCTGACAGTACAAAAATCATAAAGTAGTGCACAAATTCATTCGAAAAAGTATACAAATTTAGCAACTTTTGGAATCTTGAATTTACAACTTTTTTCAAATGGATCCCCAATGTTTCAAAGTTCTGAAGATTTAGCCTTTTAGGAGTTGGACTTTTCAGATTACCAGCCAGGCACAAGTGAAGCTGATCTGAATTGCTTTGGTTGGAGTCATGTTGTAACATTGGCATTCTATACACATTCTATACACTTTAACACACTGCAGCACCATACATAAGTTACAATGCAAGTGAGTCTGGCTGGATACAATCTCATGACATCTTGTCCGTAACTCACACACTAACACAATGGACCAATGCATCACATCTCCCCTCCGCACACACAATATTGTCAGGTTCATTTGACAATTGTCTGAATATTATAATTATTTATTAATGCTTAATCCTTTAGGGCCAGGAGGTTTTTAATACATTTTTGCTTTACTTTGACAATCCACATCCTCATACTTTGCAGTTGTTTCTTGGCAAGTCTTGGCTGCCTACATAGGCAGCCAAGACTTGCTTAGAAACAACTGCCATAGCACTTTGAATGTAACTTGCAAGCTTACCCCAAAGTTGCATGTTGAGGCACCTGTTTTGTTGCAGAAAAATGTGATTAAAGGCCAAATTAGGCCCTTAAGTGTTAAGGTCATCTTCAGCATCTGTGGCAAAATCATGACTACAACATCAGTAGAAATTCAAGTTTGGCCTATTGTGTATACCCATGCTGCTCAGAACACTAAGGTCACTTTTAGCATCTTTGGCCACATCACGACAGCAACACAAGTATAAAGTTAAGTTTAGGCAATCATTTATCCCTAAGGCTCTCTCTGTGGAGGACTTCCACCTCCCACTTTTGTTACCAAGTACTATTATATCAGTAAGACAGAATTTGTTCACCATAGTAAGCAATCACTGCTCAACCACCAGATGTTCCCAGGCAAAGTTTTTTTTCTGATGAAATGCTGTTATGTGATGCACAGTTAAGGGTCAAATTCTGACTTTGACCACTTTAACTGCAATAAAACAGGTGCCCCAACATGCTCTCTTCTGGGGAAACTTACAAGTACAGTATAAGTACCATGGCAGTTGTTATA
Source organism: Pictodentalium vernedei (assembly GCA_031216915.1). NCBI lineage: Eukaryota > Metazoa > Mollusca > Scaphopoda > Dentaliida > Dentaliidae > Pictodentalium > Pictodentalium vernedei. The sequence continues at coordinate 316,234,860 of CM062297.1, forward strand.
TGCTATATAGCCAGCCACAACTTGCTATTGATTGTCAAAGTGTATCAAAAATGTCAAAAAATCACAGGGTCTTTGTTTTTTCTGTTCTTTTCTTTTTGTTTTATTTACGCTTATTAATTTTACAAGGATAGGCTTGCAAGTTGTACAACAAACATTAATATTAATGCCATGCTTTGGCCCAATGGTATAGGTATATGGGATGATCTCCATAGAAGCAACTTTGTGACCTTGCTCTTTGCAAATACTACAAATGGATTTTAGCCTGCACAGAGTGTGTCTCTCTCTGCACAGGAGACAGCCATTTTACATCTTCACCCATGAAATGATTTGAAATAGTCCTCATGATTCGATTTCAATCAGGTGATTCGAAAATTGTTCAAATTGTCAAAATGTTCTCAAAATCCTACAAAGTGTCTCCTTTTGAAAACTTCTTCTATCATCAGGTCTCCTGTACAGGAGGCCCGATGACAGAAGAAGAGATCAAGATTGTTCCTCTTCCAAGATTACATTGATTCTGTTTTGGAATATTCAACTTTTTTGCTTGATTTGCAAGAGTCGCCATTGCACACAATACTTAGAGTGGAGGCTGACAATAGTTACAGTTGTGAGAAGGTGCAATATCCACAATATGAAAAGTGGAGAGTCAATTTGAGGTTCAGTTTTGAGACCTGATTCAGATTGAGGTTCACAGAGGGTAAATTTAGTGATGCTACCCTGCTGTGCAGGGTAGCCTCACTAAATTCACCCTCTGGGGACCTCATTTTCCAGATGACAGTCTGCTTATTTTCTGGCTTGGTGCCCTGGCATGAGAGACCAACACACTTATCTTGGCCTTTAAAGGTTAAAAAAGGCCCATCTGAGCCATTTCAAAAGTGGGTCACATAACTTATCAATCTAAAATCAATGGAGAATTTTCGTATTTGAAAATTTCAAAATAATTACATATTACAAGTGAATAATTATAAATGTTTCACTGCACAGACTGAAGGGTAAAGCAATTTTTTCCCTCCCAAAATGGGTCATTATTTTTGAATGACTAATGCACATGCTTCAAATTGTTTCAATCACTTTACACAGCCACAGTGACATTTCAATAGAGACAAATACATGGACAAATGGGAATATGAAGCCATGGAATCAAATACAGGACTTGCTTCTAGATGTCAGCTGAAGGCAGATAATGTGACCTGGGGGCAAGTCTCTGAAGAAAACCTGTCGTTTGCATGCAGGCCACAAAATGAAATGATCATTTAATTAAAAATTCTGTAACCAATTCATTCTAAAAAGAGCAATTTCTACAAAGCAATCAATGCAAATATCCCATCAATGTTCTAATGTCTAAATCTGATCATTTTCACCAACAGCAACCCTCTGAAGGTGCTTCTATCCTCAATGATGTAAAAATAAACTGAGAAGATTGGGTCTTCTGTACAGTGGAGCTCTCTTAATTGAATATTTCATAACTTGATAACTCTGTTAATTGCATACTATATCCAACCACCAAACTATTTACGATATCTTTAGCCACAAATCTGATCTATTAAATGCTTTGTTTAAAGGGTCATGTTCTGTTAATTTATAAAAAGAAAGACTCTTCTGAACTATCAGAGAAATACTCTGACAACCACTGAATGTCAGTTCTCTGTGATTTGGGGGGGGGGGGGGGGGGGGGGGGAGGATCACCCAAGCGGCATCTCGCGTTGGTAGCAAAATCTGTCAATAACTTCAGAGGAACCAGATGTCTAAACATGACTGCAACATGGATATAAAATCAAGTCCAGCCAATTGCCCATTTTTGAGGACTTCCTCCTTGGGCATTGGTTGTGGAATCAAAATTTCAAGTCACATTTTTTTTATAATGTAATGAGGAATTTAACCAACTCAGTCTTCTTTAACAAGGCTCATTGAGCTCTCTCAAACAATTGAGTGAACTGGTTGCATTCGGCAAAAAATTTGCTTGAAATTCTGATATACTGACATCAGTGTACAGAGGGTTATGCAACACATTCCAATTTGCCATAATTAACCCTTTACCCAACTCAAAAGAAAGATGACACTTGCAAATAAAATTCTTGAATAACTAATTTTTTTCATTCTTTGCATCAAAAACATAACTTATGACCCCTCACTGGAATGAGCTTATCAAGCTCGTTCCAATGAGGGGTCATAAACTATGTTTTGGGGACAAAAAATGAAAAAGCAATGAATATTTACACATGATTTCTGTGAATAACGCTGGCCGGTTTTGGTCATTATGCTGGTTGAAGGGTTAATAATAACAAAAGAATTTGTTCTGTGTTTTAATTAATGTGAGAATTGATACGCCTCAGTTACACCTGATACAGCACTACGATTCCAAAAGTGAATAGAAAATTTGGATTGGATCGCAACTGGGTTGCATTCCGGAAGAAATCAACTTGCTGCTTTTACCCTATGACACTGTAGAAATGCAATGACATTGAATCTCCGATGGAATTTTCATTTGTTTTTCATGACTCTAGATTTTGCAATATTTTATTTAATAATCTCGACTCACTGGTGTGTACAAGTGTGTTATGATCTGATCGCGAAAAATATCACTTTTATGATCACAGTATTGAAACCTGAGTTGGAGGGCTTGACAACTCTGTAAAGAATTAAGATTCTTGTTATATTTTTAAAAGTTAGCTTCTTTTTTTTTTTACTGATCCATTCCCAATTGTGACCCATGCAAATTTTGTGAAGGGTTTTATTGCGAGACTCTGTTTCCAGGTGTTTTTGTTTTGTGAGGTTCTTTTTTTCTCAAAACAGAAATTTCTTTGTCGCACCCGGCAAACTATACATTTTACTGGATACGAAATCCAAATTTGGGTGAATATTGGAACATACTGATGGATACAGTAGTCAGAAAAAGGTTAGCCCCCTGCACACTGATGCTAAAATATACAAATTTCAGGCTTCAAATTTTCCCCATACTGCAACTAGAAATTTAACCATTTCAATCTTGTTTGACAGAGCTCATTGAGCTCTGTCAAACAAGATTTAATTGTTTATTTTCAAAGATGTATTATGAGTAGAACGACTGCTTGAAATTTTGGTATTTTGACATCAGAGTGCAGGCGGTTAAATACTTCAGAGAGTCGATCATTGACTAATATCAACTTGAGGAATATTTCAATAATATGGTAGAAAAACAAGAAATCAATCTCTAGAACAAACCTCCAGTGACTATTTAGCTTCATTTATGATATTGACTGGTTTGATTAATGTCCTGTGGTGGAAATTGGCAAGTAATTACCTCTTGAATTAGATGATGGAAAAGTTCAGGTATCTATTCATTAAAGTGAGGAAGAATTCAGTAGAAGATTAAATGATAATGGACAAAGGTTGCCATTAATTATTTTTCCTGAGAGCCATGATACAACCAAGGGTAGCCATCTTCAATTAAAAGTTTTCCAAGACTAAATCAGCATGCTGTAAATTAACAAGAATTCACTGGACAAGGAACTGCTTGGTATATGAGATTGACATCTGAGGTTTCCCAAGAGAGCCATGCTCAGCATGGAGTGACTTTCAATAGACCAACAATATTGCAGCTTAGAATAACTCTGTGTGGTATAAATCCAGTTCCACACAACAGAATCAAATTTATTTATTGGGCTGTATATGTAATGTAACTTTGACGAGGGAGCGGGGGCACGGTGGCGTTGTGGTAACTAGTTCTCATCAGATCACTGAAGTTAAGCAACATCGAGACCCGTTATTCCTTGGATGGGTGACCAACTGAGCGATCAATTCGGACTCCTGCGTTGTGTGCTTGGGCAAGGCACTTAACCCCAATTGTCCACATGGTTAAATTTCTAGTTGCATTATGGGAAATATTTGCACCCTGAACTTTATATATTTTGACATCAGTGTGCAGGGGGTTAAACGTGGATTATAACTGTAACACTCATACAGAGGAGTATGAGATATCTGAACTCATTCCAACATAAGTGTTTCCCAGAGCCACAGTTTATTCACAGAATAGAAACTGTAACCCTTTCAACACACTATGCATACAATTTTGCACAAAGTAAAATTGGCAGTCCATGAGAAGACAGGAAGATCAGTGAGAATTTAATCCTGCAGCCCTGTAGAGTTGTAGGATTAAATTATTACTGAACCTCCCAAAAAATGCAACAGATACTCACCCATATATGCACAACACATATGGTTAACAATTCATCCATTGTAATGGCCAAAACCGGCCAGTGCTATTCACGAAAATCACCATTCAAATTTCATTATTTTTTCACTTTTTGTGTCAAAGACATAGCTTATGACCCCTCATTGGAATGTGCTTGTTGAGCTCATTCCAATGAGGGGTCATAAGCTATGTTTTTGATGCAAAAAATGAAAAAAATCAGTTATTCAAGAATTTTATTTGCAAGTGTTGTCTGCATTTCATGTTAGGTAAAGGGTTCAAGAAAACCTTGATATTTATGGCCATTCTGACAAGTTTTGCACTAGAACACCTGATCAAATGACTTGTATTTAGGAAACAGCAATCTGCTTAATTGGCACCAAATCACCAGTGTGAATGTCAACAGATCATTCAGTTCAATCAGAAAATTAGATAGTACTGATAAGGTTGATAGTAGGTGCCAAGAGATATATATGTCTGAAAGTACAAATTATTGGTATAGTCACCTGGCAACTATTGTCAGATCAATAAATGAAGGTTAATTATATTCTGGATGGAAATGGTTAATGATGTTCCATAAAACATCTGAAATTTTTGTATCACAAATTTATGTTGATCACATCCACTTAGCACTGTTCAACAAATTACATTTTATTTTTTCAATTTTTCCTTCCAAACCATTTATTCATTTATGTATTTATTTACTGGTGTTTAAGATCACATTTTCACTGTTCAGAAATATCAGGGAACTTATTAATTCCAAAAAAATTGTCTCAAAAACTTCATGATTTTGCTGAGAGGGGGGTGGGGGCACCTGTTGTGAGGCCATGAAGTTTATCCAATATGACTGAAGGCCTTACGGGTTCATCACATTGCATTTTAAGATTTCTCAAGTGGTTTTTTTACTGGAAGGGAAGAGAGGCCATATGAAAAGTGTGGGAATGATCTTGCACTGAGTTGCACGAAGCACATCTGTAGGTTCTTAACCAACACCTGGAGATGACAAACAGAACCAAAGTTGTTCTTTCAGAATGAAACATATTGCATTGTTTTCTGTGTAATCACCGTGAGGAATACTTATTTATTACTTTTACTGTTTTCAGAAGAAATAAAAAAAAAGATTCCTGTGAATTGTACTATGTTACCTTCAAAAATTGTCTTTTGTAAATTGTTGCCATTGTTGAATTTTTAATCGTTTATGTCTTCACAAATGTAACAAAGAAAGAGATAATTAATATGCAGCTTAAGTGATTGCAATGTTGCTTTATCATTCAGGGGCATGGCCAGATCAAATGAAGTGAGTGTTTGTGGGGAGGTGGGGGAAAATATTGTTATTGGCAGCAGAAAAATATTCATCCCCCACTCCCTCCCCCCCCCCTCCCCCACTTCAATTCACCTTGTGCTGAATTAACCCTAAGTGGGCTGGAGAATTTTATACATTTTTTCTGCACTTTTGACAGTCTACATCCTGTGGCTTTCTTGCAGTTGTGTTTATGCAAGTTTTGGCTGCCTATATCAGTAGCCAAGACTTGCAGAGAAACAACTGCCCAGGCACATAGAATGTAACATGCAAGCTTTGAAAATTCGAAGCAAGTGGAAATGCTTCGATTTGATCAAAATAGTAATGGCTGCTACTAACCTGATATCAAATAATATCAGGTGAGTTACCTGATACGGCGGAACCCTTAGATGGTATTCCAGTGTTCTTATTGGACAAACTAACTTTGAGGCATAATAAAAAAACTCACCAGAATCTGTTGCGATCACCAGCAGTGTATATTGAGCTCTGATTTCTCTGTCCAGAGTGAGTTTGGCCATGATTTGACCAGTCGATGAATTGATTCCAAAGATGTTCTTTATATTACTGTCTTCAAAATCTCTTATGTCATATGACAACTGGCTGTTAATGGGAGAATCATCATCTCGTGCAGACAACTGAATAACAGGAACTGGGAGGTCTACCATATTCTCACGGACATTTGCATGGTATGGGGAATCAACAAACACTGGTTTATTATCATTGACATCCAAAATTGTAATTGTTGCTGTGGCCGTGTCATACCGTGGTGTTGTACCACTGTCCTCTGCCTGTATTACCAAAGAATACTTGTTAACACGCTCATAATCCAAGGGCTTTTGAATCCTTAACTTTCCAGTGCTGTGGTCAATACTGAAGTCGAAATTATTGTCACCACCAATGATGAAATACCGAACCATTCCATTCAATCCAAAATCACGATCGGTTGCTGAAACTGAGAGAAATGTTTTTCCAACTTCATCTTGTTCATTTAATGTGAACTGATAATGCTTAGGATAAAATACTGGGTTGTTGTCGTTCTCATCCCGAACCATAATTGTTAATTCCATACTACTGGATTTAGAAGGAGAGCCATTATCTGATGCTATAATTTCCAGTGATATACTTGAGGTTGTCTCACGATCAAGGGCTGTGTTCAGCTTCAGTTTTCCATCAGCTGGTCCTATTGTGAAAGGATAGTTTGAGGTAGGAGTAATACTGTAAGTTATCAACCCATTCTGCCCTTCATCTCTATCTTGTGCTTGAATAGTAAATACAACTGAATTAACCGCTGTGTTTTCTTGTACCCATATTTTAGCTGGGGATAAAAATTCTGGGTAACAATCATTAATGTCTCTTAGAACAACAGACACCTGAAATATAAAAGGAATTAAGGCATTAGTTAGTTTACCTCTGTTGTTTTATCAGTCAACCCATCAAGATGAACAGAATTTACAATGAAAACAATGATGTGTTTACCCTTTATCTAAATGAACAGCAGACAAGACTTAAAAATTCTTAGAAATAATTAGAAATTTTCATTTTTTGCCTCAAAAACATAGCTTATGACTCCTCATTGGAATAAGCTCAATGAGCTTGTTCCAATGAGGGGTTCATCAGCTATGTTTTTCAAGTAAAAATTTTTAAAAATAAAATTTGAAAGCTGACTTTTGTGAATAGTGCTAGGTAAAGAGTTGAATGATAATTTTTGTGAATAGTGCTGGCTTGTTTTGTCATTATGTTGGGTAAAGGGTCAGTCAAATGGATGCTGCATTTTTTTAAGAGTTGGGTAAACGGTTCATCAACTGGATGCTGCATTAAGAGTTATCTTGAAAACAAAGTTCAACAACTGTGTCTTAAACACCATAATAATTGACCTGAAAGATTCCGTTTCACAAAGTACTGCAATATTTGTTTGTTCAGACTCTGTATTCTACTTTCCACTAAAAAACCTAGGCTGCAAGCAGCACTGGAATTAATGTGAGGAACCTATCATCAAACTGATATTAATTCATTGCGTATTTACTCTGAGATGACATTAATTCACAAGATAGTTAACTTTTAATTACTTAACTGGTAAAGTACACTCAATGACATCATCCACGAAGATTCTGAAAGGTCAAAATATATACGAAGGCAAAGAGTTTATGAGGACATGTAATTCCACCAGCATAAAAAACCTTTAAAATATGTCTATCCCCAGTGAAAAAGAACAGGGGCAGAGCAAAGGAGGGTTTAAGGAGAATGTAACTCTGCCCAATACTGGGACAATTTTGTCTGGAGTGGAGTTTTAGATATCAATTAGCTCTTGATACAAATAATGTACTTTCTCACAAGACTAAATTTGATACTTGGATGTATGTCACACATTCAGTTGGTCATACAAATGTATGCCTGAGGTATCCAATGCATGCAGTTTAGGGTGGCTAACTGTCCCTAACATGACCAATCTGAAGAATGGTACATGTTAATTAAATAAGAAGTTGCATCCTGTATTCTGACTGCTACATGTATATTTTATTTATCTAACAATCATATACATTTTGGCTTGAAAACCTCGAGATACGGTACATATCACATAATGTGTTCCGATTCCATATCATATAGATGACTCATTCTGATTCCGTATCATATAGACAACTCGTTTCCGGGAAAGCAACAGGCTATCATAACAGACGCATGAATACATTCTATGTGCATTTCAGTGATCAACTCAGCTGATCGCTTACAAAACAAAATTCCTTACAATTAACGACAGAACTATTAATAGCCACTGACTCCACACACAATAAATAGAAACTGAACAATTAAATATTACTTGTAAATTCAAGCGTATCATAGGAAGTGACATTGAGAGTGAATAAATTTACAATGCACGCAACTTTGAAAATTTGCGATGACCGTGTTACTCATTGTTTGTTGAAGTGCAAACAATTTTCTTCCATAAAATATGAGTTTTGGGTTTTTTTTTTTTTTAACTTTTTGTCTCCCAATATTATGTCCCAAAACTGTATTAATAATTTAAGATTTATTCTGTTTATGTGACAGAATTGCTAGATAAATGAATTATCATGATAATGTGCATATGTCCTGTGATTTGCATCAGATTCTTGGTGGTGTCCAGAATGGGATCACAACTCACCGGCAAAGCCGGCTCGATGAGATCCTATTCTGGACACCACCTCGAATCTGATACAAATCACAGGACATGCACATTAACATGAAAATCTGTATTTATCAACAAAAAAACTTCAACATCTTTAGTATTTTTAACTATAATCCTAAGACTAACTAATATTCTGACTACACCACAAAGGCATGCCTTAACCCTTTACCTAACCTGAAAAGCAGACGACACTTGCAAAAATAATTCTTGAATAACTAATTTTTTTCATTTTTTGTCTCAAAAACATAGGTTATGACCCCTTGTTGGAACGAGCTCGACGAGCTCGTTCCAACGAGGGGTCATAACCTATGTTTTTGAGACAAAAAATGAAAAAAATAATGAAAATTAATTGGCGATTTTTGAGAATAGCGCTGGCCGGTTTTGGCCGTTACGTTAGGTAAAGGGTTAACTGCTCAGGTGCTGAATTATTTTTCAAAGTTGATTTGAAACCTGGGTATTTTTTTCAAGGACATCATGTTTCCAGTAAAGGAAGCACTGCTTTATCAAGATTTTGTTGTTAAACAATGGTTTTGTTACAATTTATTGGAGAACGCCTATTGGCACTCTCCAATAAAGTGCAACAAAAAACAGCTCTCTTATATATTTTTGTGTTTCTGCTTCTGAGCAAGCTAACTGAATGAATACAGTGTAAAGCCACTAAAGTGGCTTCCAGCACTTTTCAACAGACATGATAATGGTTTCCACACCTCAACCAGTTAATGATGTGGTTGGAATATTTATCAACTTGGACTTGAGTAATCAGTTGCAACAATTCAGACTTACAGACCCCCAATCAGTCATCATCTCAATGCCCCTGAACTTGAAGAGGGCTTGCAACCTGGTACCCCTCAATCTGCATTGCTTACACTGTTCTCAATACTCAATACTTACATCATTAACATTTACCCAACAAATCGCCCGCATCCGCCCACGTAATATGCCAATTCCGCAGCTGAAAAAATATTATTTTTCGAAGAATTTCAACAAAACCATATCAGTTGACCCCTCTTTGGAACTAGTTCGTCGAGCTCGTTACAAAGAGGGGGGTCACATGATATGGTTTTGCTGAAATTGTTTGAAAAAATTCAAAAAATGATATTTAAAATAATAAATTTTGAAATCATCTACGTTGGGTAAAGGGTTAAACTGTGTCCTATGCCAGTGAGGCATGTCACCCTCAATAATGGGTGTGCTGACAAAATGCAAAACAATCATGACCACCATCTTCAGAATCTCATAAATTCAGGAAAGAATGTATCCGAACCAGAATGAGCTAACGAACACTTGTGGATTCAGAGACAGAGACAGTAGGCTAATTAATAAAGCTATTCTTTTCATTAACTTTCAATAAAATCATACAGGATGATGAAAGAGAGAATGTCGAACAAGCCCTTGAGATTATGGTAGTTTATTGATATGTGGTCCCTCTCTTGCCACCTGTGGTCTCATGAAGTGTCAGGAAGCTTGTAACGATCAATAGCATTTGACAATGAACAATGGAATGTGTTTACAATGCACAGATATAACAAGAATAAGATGGCAATAATATGTTCAGTACCAGTTGCCCAAATTTGGGCTTCATTAGAAAATATAAATGCCATCATAGCAACTGTTTTCATATCCGTAGAATGTATGCCACACTCAGGAAGAAGCAAATGATACTTTGATAAGGATTGGTCTTGTAATATTTTATTTGTGACTGCCAATAAGCACCTTCCAATAAAATGTAACAAAACAGCTATCTGTTATCAAAGATTCACTATCCAAAAAATGTATTCAATCACCCAACAATTATCTGATTTGGTGCAGAAATATGAATTGTAGTTTTCTGTGCAAAAAAGTTCTTGTCCAGTGAATTGTACTGAAATAATTACTTGAAACCATAAACCTTTGCAAAATTTTATGTTCAGTCTTATTGGTATGTGAGGTCACTTCAGCATGTATAGTGATATCTTGACTGAACATTATATCTATTATATCTATATTCCTATCAATGCACATGTGACTGCACAGATCATTAACCCTTTACCCGACGTAATGGCCCAAACCGTCCAGCGTTATTCTAAAAATCGCCAATTAATTTTCATTATTTTTTAATTTTTTGTCTCAAAAACATAGGTTATGGCCCCTCGTTGGAACGAGCTCACTGAGCTCGTTCCAATGAGGGGTCATAACCTATGTTTTTGAGACAAAAAAAATGAAAAAAATTAGTTATTCAAGATTTTTTTTGGCAAGTGTCGTCTGTTTTTCATGTTTGGTAAAGGGTTAAAGTAGGTAATTTGATAGATATTCAGTTGCTATGGTTTAAAGTCACTGAAGCATAACAACATTACCATAGAAAACAATGTTCCACTTCCTGCGGTTGCACAGGGATTATTTATTTATTAAGGTTTAACGACACATTAACAGCCAAGGTCATATCATGTCGGTGACAGTTTTATGGAAAGAGGAAGCCTGAGTACCCGGAGAGAACCACTGAGCAACGAGCAGCTGCCAGCTTCCAAAATTCGTAACTCCACACTGCAGCATAGGCAGGGTTAGATTGGTTGAAGACATGCGCACCATCGATGTGCAGTACGCCTTAGTACATGCCATCATCGTGCCCCCATGTGAACAATCAGGATGAAGTGCCTTGCCCAAGGACACAGTGCGGGAGTCTGAATCGATTGCTCAGACGGTTACCCATCCAAGGACTAACCAGGCTCGACATTGCTTAACTGGTTGAGGGCTACAATATTTTTGATGGTCTAAATTTGTTGATCAAAATTTGTTTTATTACAAATTATTGAAGAGTGCCCTCTGGCACTCTTCAATAATTTGTGATAAAACAAATTTATATAAACAAAATATTATTTGTGTTTGACTGAATATGAAACATGAGCAAGGAAAATATTTGCTTTTTCTCTGGTACCCTCATTTTTTTCAAAGCCCTGATAGTGGCTTCTAGCACCCAACCAGTTAACTTTGGTGATCTGACAAGAACCGGTTACCACAACGTCACCGCACCCTGCACAGGACTTAATTTGATGCAAAGTTTTGAGTAAAAAGTATGGAGTTCAAAGGAATACTTAGTAAATCAGATGCAGAATAATTCCCAACATGGTCAAAATAATTTGAGAATATAATCCTTCATATTTTGCTTGATAGACCTCTCAGAGCAAAAGTCTAAAAAGATATAATGGAAATACCAAGGTCAGAGGAATTTCATATATGTCTGTATATATTTCCCATTTACTATAGTCATTTAGCAGGGTTTTACCCTGAAACTCAAATGTAATAAACGAGTCAACTTTGGTCTGAAGACAAGTTAATATATTTGTTTTATAGAATTTCATGCAACTGACCCAAATGTTCAGGGACTGGAATGTGATTGGGTGGAATCCCTTTAATAGAGATGAAATGGTTTTAGCATGCCGAAGGTGCACAGGGATGCTGAGGGGCAAGCCCCTTTCGACCCTCTTTGATTGTATAAGTTTTGTGCCATGTCTGATTTTGGTAAAGGAGGAAAAGACAAGGAAGCAGCTTATCCATGTCAATGCTTCTTGCAGGTCTTCTTTTCAGGAGGTGGCTATGATGGTGATATGCATGTTGAGCCTTGCTGTTGACTCCTTTTTTCAAGTAGTTCTCTTGCCATTCTGGAGATTTCATTGGAGTGTTTCCTAAAATCTTGGGAATTGGCCAGGACTTGATTACATTCTTTCATTCATGTTCTCTATGTTTTGTTTGTCTGAGGTCTGTGGTGATTGATTCACTGTACGTCCCTTGCCCAGGCTGACCGGAAGCGAAGGGAGAGGGGAGTGAGGTGGCGTAAAAGCAACTTCCAGTTCCTCCTCAATCTCCACAGGACGTTTCTCATCCAACTGTATCGGCTGGGGAGCAGATAGTTGGTTGGGTGTGTCTGTGGGACTAGGAAGGGAACTGGCAGCTGCCTCCGAAACCTCCAGCCCCCTCAATCTTCTCCTTCTTTTCTAGGAAGGCCTCCAAGCATCAGGCATCTTTTCTTTCTACTCTTCTTACTCCTCTCTTACTTTTCAGGGCCTCCTGACCCCCTCAAGTGAGGACTAGTGTGAGAGGAGTTCCTCTCATGAAAGGTGCTACCTCTCCCTGAGGAGGGTGGTGTATTGCTCTCTTCAGTGGTAAACTACAAGGTCAGATGGACGCTCTTGCCAGTCTTCTTATAAAGAAAACCTCTTATGCACGAGTGCTGTGCATATTCAATGTCAGCTTCATTCACTTAACTCAAGCTTAATGGGGGGGGGGGGGGGTGTAGGGGGGGGGTGTAGGGGGGTGTAGGAGTGTTTAGGGGTGTATAGGGATAAGTGTGTGGTAGTAGTCATGGTGGCGTGTTGTGCATGTGGGAGGGTGTAGGTGTAGGTGTGGTTATGTGTGGGGGAAGCCCGTGTTTGTCTCTGTTTGTGGGTGGGGGGAGGGGGGGCATGAACCCATGTTCGTGAACCTACACCTGTCAATTCGTTGAATGACTGAAATTTGTGTGTGTGTTTATGTGTGAAAGGGTGGATATACACGAGTGTGGTTCTTCATATATATTCGTATATGGATGCTATCTCCTGTCCGTTAATCTTGTCTGTTATTATTTGTCTATTATCAATTTGTGAGCTTTATGTCATTGTTATGTACCATTGTATGGAACTTACAACAATAAAGTTATAAAGCTTAATCATGGCATAAATACAAAACAGCAACAGGGGACATGAATCAATTACCCGTGGTGGAGTTTTTCTTGTATTTCATTCACGCCTTTGGCGTGAATGAAATACAAGAGAAACTCCACCCCAGGTTGTTGATTCCAGTGCTGTGTACTCCACCCGAGTTGTGTTCTCTCTTATTGTCAATTCACATCCACTCCAAAAAAAAAATGATCAAGTTGATAGTTTGACTGCTTATGGTCTTAACAGTACACAAGCAAAAAACAAACCCAGCAATCAATAATCACAATAAAGCCATGATATTGTCTTTGCATGTCTATGCAGAACAGATAAATGCAATAGATGTGGGAATTTGAATGTCTGATGGAAACAAGTACAATGGCTATTCATATGAGAGAGGTTGGAGCTAATAAGTGTGTGAACAATAGAACCAGTCACAATGAAATACTGGTTGGGTAGACAGACATTTTGTTTTTTGTCAGCACCTTTTAAAATGTCTTCAGAAAAGAAATGGGACAATAGCCTGCATGGTAAAAGAGTAATAGAAACAGGATGTGGTTTCAGAATGGTCTGGCAACAAGACAATACTTTCATTTACATTGCTACGGACTACTTAACACAAAAGCATATTCTATCACAGAATCTGACCCTTTTTTCCGTCCATTAGACTCATACTTTAAAGGCATAATGGATGTTCAATGCATAACATTCCCAAAGTAACCCCTAGTCTATTCAGTTGTATTATGCAAAACTTTTGAGTCTTGACCTAACATTTTGAATGCCATGTATCAAAAATAATATAGCTTTTGAGTTTTGAATGTTTTTTCAATAAAATTCTATTGTTGAATGCTTAAAACAAGCTATTAATTGAAAATAGAATGTGTTTTCATTTTGAAATTCACTTACAAAAAACAATGAGGGTTCTTAGGCTCAGTATGAATGCTTTAGGAGAATATTACTGGCTGGTTTCTCCATTACATTGGGTCAAACGTTGTTTTACATGAGATTTACACTAAGGCTGTACAGTGAACAGGGTTAGTTACTCGGTTAGTAATGGACATTTTTTATAACCAGAAAGTGTGACTAACCCTGTGCAATGCACAGGGTTAGTCACACTTTCTGGTTATAAAAAATTGGTAACTGACACACACCTTATGAAAATAGACAGTGGCAAAGGCTGTAAATGCATGGGGTTTGTTGGTTGAATGTCACAGAGTTCCTGATTCAAAGAACTAATGGAAATACTTATAACGGATTGTGGTAAAGTTTTTAAAGTGAATTCAGAAAATGAAAACATTCTTTTTCAATTAATAGCTTGTTTTAACTGGTGGAGTGCAAAAAGCCAAATTTGAGCTCTATCCTCTTGCATAGCACTGGGTTAGTCACACTTTCTGAAACAAAAAAAATTAACTAATCCTGTGCACTGAACAGCCTCAGTGTAAATCTCATCTACAGCATCACTTTACCTCACATAATAGCAAAAAACCCAAAAAACAGCCAGCAATATTCTCAAAAAGCATTTAAACTCACCTTATGACCACTCACTGGAAATGGTTTTGTAAAGGTTTTTTTTACTGAATTCCAAATATGAAAATCTATTTTCAATTAATAGCCTGTTTATTATAACTAATCAGCTTATCAGCAATACATTATTTGCTCAAGAACAACTCGCTTGTACTTACCATAGCTGTGGTATATAATCTCTCACTAGGTGACTCTGCTTGGTCCTCAGCTTTCACTACCAGGTTGTAGACAGACTGGTTCTCCCTGTCTAAGTTTCCTGTTGTTATGATGGTACCATGTTTGGCATGGATAGAAAAGTGTCCATTCTTATCCCCATCCACTATGCTGTATGTTATTCTGGAGTTTGGACCTGTATTTGAAAAAATAAAAGTATGAAACAAACACACATTACCCATCTGCATGTTGAAATACTGAAATTTGAAACAAAAACGTTTTCACACAATGTAAATAGGAGTTTAACCAATTCAATACTGTTTGACAGAGCTCATTGAGCTCTGTCAAACAGGACTGAATCAGTTAAATTCCTACCTTGTTGCATGAAGCTGAAAAGTTAACTATTTAAAATTTTATTATTTTATCCATAGGGTTTACAAGACTGAAACAAGAAAATCAGTAAAACTGATGGATGCTCTCCAACAGTCCACTTAGTTGACAAGCAGATTCATAAAATTGTGGTCCCAAGCACACTTTGAAGGATCTTGCACTAAGATTAGTTATATACCGTACCCACCCGATAATAAGACCATAATCATAATTAAGCCCACCTACCAACTTTTTCACACTTCAGTTTCAGAGTCCCATCCTTGTAAATAAGTCCAATCCCTGACTTTGTAATGACAACATCGATGACAGTCATGATGGAAGGTTTAAGTTTTTACAACGAAAAGCATCCCCTTTCCCAATGCATATGATATCAAAATTTGTTATTTTAATTATTATTCTTTTCAAATGTTTAAATAATTTTTTACAAACCAAATCATGTGACCTCTCACTGGAACGAGCGAGCTCGTTCCAATGAGGTGTCACATGATATGGTTTTGTTGAAACTCTTTTACATTTTGTGGGGGTGTATGCAGCTGGTTCATTAGGCAAGGGGTTAATGCATCTTTGTTATCGGATGGACCAAGTCACCTAACTTTGTTTCAACTTTTCAAGCAAAAGCTTCACCTCTGGAAAATAAGCCCACCCATATACTTTTGCACACTTTTACTTCACACACCAACTGGGCTTCTTCCCGGTCAGTACGGTAAAACATGAGGTAGTCTACCTAATAAGACAAGCACTGCTCTACTTCCCCTGCAAAATCTTCAGGATTTACAGAGCACAACAAGAATTCCAAGAAAAAGCTATCAATCATCCCCCACTTCCCCAAATTCTTCCTGTGTCAACATAGTTCAGGACACAGGGCAAATGTAACATTTCAAATGTTTGAAATTTAAAACCCACAAGTTTAAGAAGCAGCATAACTTGCCTATCAATTTTCCTCTCTTGCATCCAAATCACATGTTATTTTCTACCATCTGGAGTTAATTTGTTCTAAAAATGCAGCACAGTTATAATCTAATATGAAAATTCTGTCATACTTAATTTCAAAAAACATATGGTGAGCTAATGAGCAAAGGGTATCAATCTAATTTTATTGCTGGCTTCAATTTGAAAAACAAATACTTTGGGAATATAGAAATCTAATAAACAATCCAAAACAGTTCCAAATGCTTACAAGCAATCTATTTTACAGTCTATGCATTGTTTAACAACTTGGCATAACTTGAGGAGTATTAGTTTTCCATAGACATGTATAGTTCCCACTCAGTGCTGGCAAAATAATGATGTATTTCAATATGTTTTTAACATTTTCCAAGCAAATAAGCAGTAACATCCAGCCAGGATAACTTTATATTATTAAAATGTTTACTGTCACTTTCAGAAAGTATGGCTACATCAGGACTGCAACATAGGTATAAATTTAAGTCAGGTTTAGACACATGTTCAAACTTGGGCAGGGTTCCTATTTGGGCAGGGTTCCTACAGGCAAGGACTGATAAAATTCAAGGCTCTTCAAGGCCATTTCTTGATATATTTTTTCAAGGCCCTACAATAGCCAAATTCAAGTATTTCCAAGGCCCTACCTTCACTAGACCTAACTGGGACCTCTGGTCATTACCCCCTCCTCCCACTTCCCTACAAGGGAAGTGGGAGGAAGGAGGGTGTAATTACTGGAGGGGTCTTAGTTAGGACTTCACAAAATTCTGGCATATAAAACTACACAGTTATGATTATGTGCTTCATCAGGGGGCGTGGTGGCTCAGTTGGTGGAGGTGCAGGCTGCAAGCCGAGAGGTCCTCGGTTCGAATCCCACCTGCAGCAACTGCAATGTGTCCTTGGGCAAGACATTTCACCCCCATTGCCCATGTGGGGGCATGGTGGCATTGTGTACTAAGGCGTACTGCACATTCACAGTGCACCTGTCTTCAACCAATGCTAATCCTGCTTGTGTGGAGTCAGTATGTTGGGGAGCTGACAGTTGCTCACCATTGGTCGGTGGTTCTCTCCGGGTACTCCGGCTTCCTCCACCCATAAAACTGTAGCGGTCATGATTAGCCATTGTGCAGAAATATGTGACTTTAACCCTTTACCCAACGTAATGGCCAAAACCGGCCAGCGTTATTCTCAAAAATCGCCAATTAATTTTCATTATTTTTTTCATTTTTTGTCAGCATTTTTATTTCATAAATAATCAAGGCTTTTCAAGGCCTCCAGACACATTTTTAGAATATCAAGGCCGTGAATGGACTGTAGCCAAATTCTAGGCCATTTCTTGAATCCAAGGCCCCGCCAAACCCTGATATGCTGCTATTTCTACAAATTTTCATTCAATTAACAGAAAGGTATCTTGCAAGATCAAAGGCTCAAAGGTATTTGAAACCTCAAAACAAAATTTAAGAAGAACTTATGTTTTTGGAGTGTTTTCAAAATCTGAAGGCAGTTTGAAAAATATATTCCAACTTAAGGATTTGGATGTTCAAAACAAATGCAGCAACAGATATGATCAATGCAACTTTTCCAACTCAAATTGAAGATGTCAGTGAAAATATTATTCCCTCAAAGTCCCCTTTTGTTACTTTCAAACTTTAGTGTATGCCTCTCAATGGAACAAATTCAACGAGCTCATTCCAGTGTGGTATAGATGCAAAATCACAGCAATATTTAGCTTGCAGTGAGGCAAGCATAAATTAATCTCCTTTAATTACCTGACATCTCATTTTTCAAATGTTTTCAACGAACATTCCAAAATTAAAGGACTTTCTCAAGGTCTTGGCAAGGGATTTCAAAATTTCCAGACTGTTTAGGGAATAGAGACTGCAGAACGATTTTGAAAATGGAGGGGGGGGCTGTCTAAATCAAAGGTTTAATTTTTTGTATGTGTGTGCCCATTTTAGAGGACTTCCCACCCACACCCCCCCCCCCCCCCCCCCCCACCATCAAAACCAGGTCCTATTTTACTAGTAAAACATAGCTTGTTTACAATAGTAATCAAGCACTGCTTCACTTCCAGGAGTTTTCAAGGGGAAATGGCACTGTTATGAAACTTCAATACCAATCTGACAGTATTGCATGTCAAAAAATGACACCTCTGAAAAAAGCGGTGGGCATTGGGGTGGGGCGGGGGGAGGGGGGGGGGGGTACTGCTCCCTCATATTCCAGCTCTGCTGTGCCTGCAGGAACACTGTACCTATTTTCACATTCCTATCAGTTTATTTATTATTTATTGCTATTTAAGAACACATAGTTCTGCACAGTGGCTAATCATGAGTTCAACATGGATATAAAGTAAAGCCAATCGTTTATACCTGTGTTACCCATCTTAGAGGACACTCACCCCAGGCATTGATTAGTGGGTTCTATTTTATCAGTAAAACAGAGCTTGACTACCACAGTGAACAAGCATGCCTTCACTTCGTAGGGATGCTACAGGGATAATATCAATTTGATTATGACTTTATACACAAAAGTAAGAGAATCTGCAGTGTATCAGTTAAATTACATCTTTAAGTGAAAAGATGGAAAACCTTAAGCAGGGATAAATAAAGAGGGCTGATGATTGTTCAATAAGGATGTACTTGTTTCTTTTCATTTTTTCTTTTTCTTTATAATCTTATGGTTGTTCAGAAGTAATTACACCATCCCAAAATAATGAGCATGAAATCTATTTCCAATTATCTTTTCCAATGGGAAATTGCATCATTAGAAAAAACAATCTCAGAATTTATGGGTTCTATCAGTATGTGGAGCCTTTATTGGAAAATAGCAATAGCATTAGAATGAATCTCAACCAAACCAGGCTTCAATCATTACTCAGAAACTTTTAATAGGTTTCATGTTCGGTTTTATAATTGCATATCTCAATCCCTCTTTAATGAAACACATCTGAAAAACAGTAAATTCTATCCTTATATAAAGGCAGAGCTTCAGTGAGTTTTCCATTTTATTGTAAATATATCATGACATAACTGCATACTTTCTTCTTTTGTGATATTGAAAAGCATAAAAATTCTTGGATTTACCATATAAAACTACCAAAGTCCAAAATCAATGATTTCCAGACACTGAAATATTGTTCTAATCTCTTTGGTTTTTCATGATTTTGAAGAGTACAGAACTGCTCTGGGAATAAGTTTAGCAGTGTGGGAAGTAAAAGAGGGCAATAGTATGTGGGTGGCCTTATTTTCGAGATCAAGCCTGAGGAGAATTTGGATGCAATGACAGCAATTGTCAATGCTACCGCAAGAGCATGCCAAATAGATACTTTTGGTAATTACCGACTCCTTATCTGAATATCTCACCAAGATGTATAATAAGAATAACAACTGATGGACAAATTCATATCGTGATTGGGTAAACAAAGGCCCACCCCCTAATATCTGAAGAAAGTTACTGGCTTGTAAATGTTGCGGCATCAAATTGTTTTGGAGAATTCAAAATGCAATAGATCAGCATCTGGTACAAAGAAAATTTTTTGTGGTTTGATAAAGCGATTGCATGATATTAGCTGCCAATGCTGTATATCACAGGTGAGTTAAGAACATAAAAGCAATCTCAACACAAACACACAATTTATTCATTTTGATTTCCTAGCCAACAGGCTTGTCTAATTTCAGAAAAGCGGACAAGCTGTTGTACTAGCAAGTTGCTTTTTCTCAGATGTGCCGGAACTGGACTACCACAGTAAGACAGAAATTTATTTTCACAAAACATCCTGCAAATCTTATATAAACATTTTAAAAATATCTCCTTTCATATCAAATAAACGGAAAGTAATAACAAAATTTCTGATATCAAACATTTGGTGGCACCACTTCAGCATACATATTCCTAAACTGCTAGACTAGTATCTTTTAACTGTTGAGGTGGAAAGGAAAAAAACTTCTAAGCCTGATGCCCAAAGCTTTGATGTCTGTATGGCAGACTGTTGAAATTACATGAAGTATGAATTGCTGGAAGAGCTTTCTGAAAAATGCAGCATGTCAATCTTTGATAAAGTGGCGCCCACATAATTGGATATCTCTTAACTGAACAACCCTGTTAATTGAATGTAATTTCCCAACACAAAACCATTTACCATACCTCCAGTACAAATTTACCCTGTTGATTGAATATAGGTTATAGAGTAAACTCCTGTTAATTGAATAAAATATCTTGTAGCCTGTCGAGATATTACCCTAACTCTCCCCAGTTTTCCTTTGTTTATAGACTTATTTGGCCTCAATACATCCAACACTTGCAGTTAAGCTATTGTATCTTGTTTGACAGAGCTCATGGAGCATTGTCAAACAAGATATAATATAATAAATCCTAAGTTTATTTCTAGAATACAGGAAAGTGGCACAATCCCTGTTAAATGATACTCCTGTTAACGGAGTAATTTTCACTGCCAAAGTGACTATTCAATTAACAGGGTTCTACTGTACATGGACTGATTCAAATCTTCACTAACATAGACATTCCACAATATCAGAAACCAATGTCAAAATATCTAAATTTCAAGCTAAAAACTTTTCCCACAATGCAAATAGGAATTTAACCAATTCAGTTTTGTTTGACAGAGCTCATTAAGTTCTGTCAAACAAGAATGAATTGGTTTTGTTTGTTTTATTGGGGTTCAATGACACTTTCAACAGTAAAGGTTACATCATCACAGAGTTTTATGGGTGAAGGAAGCCATAGTACCTGGAGAAAACCACTAAGCAGGGGCAATCATCTGTCAGCCTCCACAACATACTAACTCTGTGCAAGCAGGGATAGCAGCGGTTGAAGGCAAGTGCACCATCCCTTAGTACATGGCACCACCATGCCCCCAAACAGGCAATCAGAATTAAGTGTCTTGCCCAAAGACACAATGCTGTTACCGCAGGTTAGGATCACACCATGGACCATTTGTTTAAAGGTCCAATGCTAAAACTACCACACTCCCTCTTCACTAACGTTGTCCTTCCACAGTTTCAAATCCAAGGTCTTCAATCTTTTGAACACTAATGTCAAAATGTTCAAACTTCAAGCTGTATATGTTACCCATAATGCAACCAGTAATTTAACCAATTCTATCTTGTTTGACAGAGCTCATTGAGCTCTGTCAAACAAGATAAGAATAAATTGGTTAAACTGGTTATAACTTGATAGAATATGACAAAACATGCTTAGCTGTTGACTTGAAAAACAGTGATATTTCTGAACAAAAATAGTATTAGATTTCATTTTTTAAATTGCTCGAAGAGAAAAAAAAATATCATCTTTAATGGTGAGAATCTGTTAAAATTCCTAATTTATAGGCTGACTTGACTGGTCAAGTGTTAGAAGCCAGTATCAGGACATTAAAAAAAATGAGGGTACAAGATCAAAAGCCACCATTTTCTATGCTCATGTTTCATATTCTGTCAAACACAAATAATATTTTGATTATATTGATTTATTTTATTAAGAATTATTGGCGAGTGCCCACAAGCACTCTCCAATAATTTGTAATAAAACAAATTTTGATGAACAAATTCAGACCACCAAAAATAATCTAGCCCTCTGAAGTAGGGAGTCTTGACATGTCCGACCATGACAACCCATATCAGTTGATTGTTGTAATAAACATTATATATTTGATACATCATAGGGTGATCAATAAGGTGAATGATACCCACTTACCTGAATCTATATCAGTGGCACTGACATTAAGTACTGAAAAACCAATAGAGACATCTTCAGAGATTTCCTGGTTGTATGACATGGGATCAAACACAGGGGTGTTGTCATTGACATCTTTTATATTCATAAACACAGTTACTGTACTGGTTTCCGGTGGTGTGCCTCCATCTTGTGCCTTGACTTTCAGCGTGTACAACTGAATCTAAGAAAGAATAGTAATTTATTACTCAGCGTCTGAACCACTAAATTAATGATGAATAGTATTTTAAAACAGAGTATTTTTTTTATTGATACCAGTACTTGACCAGTATTTATTTCCAGAAAACGGTTTTGCCGCAATTTGTTACAGAGCATTGCAAAAGCACATGAGATGGATGATCAGGGTTAGAAGACAAAATTCTTACATAATATCATGACTGTAGCACACAGTACAAAGTCTAGTTTAGGCAACACAAAGTAGATCTTGTTTCTCAGGCCATTTTTTGTAAAATTGTATTGTATGTGGGCGGGCAGTTTTTTTATTTTATTTTTGTAATTATTTCTTTGCCATCAAAAGTTCATATCCTTGGTTTGTTTTACATTTGAGACTTCATCATCTACAGAATAGCATGAGAGATGGTGTATTTTGTCCCTTGAGTGCAAAAAGACTTTGCAATGCTGACTTGTTGCACTCAAGGCACAAATTTAACAATTTTATTAACTTGGGTAAAATATCAGACATATAACCAATTAATTTTTATTTTTTTAAGTTTGCATTGGTTATAAAAAGAGAGCATGCACCAGCCAAAATCACCACGTGGGAGGGACTGAGAAGCAGATTCTTAACCTTTTTAGGCCTTATCTAATCTTTTAAACATATGTTGCTTAGTTTAGTGTTCATCTACCCCAGATGTTGGTTACAGAGTCCTATTTCCCAGTGAAAGAGAACTTGTATACATATACATTTTCTGAATATTGCAAGGGTTGTTGAGAGGAATGAAGCGATAATAATTTGGCATTGAAACATGATTTTTGTAAACTAAACAATGACTTCTAGGATTTCTAAGGTCATGGAAAAATACAGCATTAGACTATCTCAAAACTGTATTATGAAGGACGTAATTTGCTTCCCTCAGACCACATGGGGGCATCTTGAGATGCCAACAATCTGATTATAATTCTATGAAGTGACAAAAATGCCTTAACTTCACCAACAGCCAAAAAATGTTGCCACCAGCATTCTAGGGTTGTAAACATGCATTTTCACAAGGTAAACATGAATAATCAATTTCGGAAAAGATCTGACAACTTTGTTAAAACAAACTAAGACTGTGTTTATATGTTATAAGTACAAAATTATCTAATGCATTATACTGCAGTTATTATGTTTACATGATTCCATTAAGAGTTTATCAAAATTTCAAAACAAATGAATGATTTTACATTGAAAAACTCAAGTCCAATGTAAACAAACAAAACAAAAATAAGTCACATCTGCTTCTCTTAACATTTGCCTACAATTACAGTGGAGGCCCACTTAATTGGATATATATTAACTGAAAAACCCTGTAATAATATAATAATAACAACACTTCAGCCAGCCACTGAGTTGTCATGGTTCTCAGATGAGAAGGCCTTGATTATCCCTAGACTTCCAAATGCTGCTCCTTCCCCTGCTCTTTCCCACATCCCAACACCCAGAAACGAACTGTTTGATGCTGTCCCATACTTCTTTCTTCTTGATTTCACTGATCAGCATATTAACCCTTTCCTTTGTGTCACCCAATAACCATGAGCCTTCATTCTCCCTTCATACTTCCTCATTAAACTCACAATTAAATCCCTGTTAATAGCATTAAACACCCAAACACCAAACCATTTATCATATGTTAATACAAAATTTGACCTTTTAATTGCATGTGAGTACTTTATTGAGTAAACTCCTGTTAACTGAATAAAAGAGTTTTTGTCCGGTGGAAGAATTATTGTTACAACCACTGAATTCTTCATGTTTATAGGCCTATTTGGCATCAGTACATCCAATACAGGAATTTAATCTGTTACATCTTGTTTGACAGAGCTCATTGAGCTCTGTCAAACCAGAGATAATAGAGTAATGCTCAGTTATCACCAAAATAAAGGAAATTGAACAAATTCCTGTTGAATTCCCCTGTTGACCCTATACTGTGTAACCCACCTGCATAATTTACAAATTAGGCAGTTGAAAAAATATATATTTTTTAAAACATTTCAGCAAAACCATATCATGTGACCTCTCATTGGAACAAGCTCTCAGGAGTTTTGTCCCAAAAATTTGAACAATTTTAAAAAAAAAACAATACTTAACCCTTCACCCACGTAATGGCCAAAACCAGTCATAACCTATGTTTTTGAGACAAAAATGAAAAAAGTTAGTTATTCAAGAATTTTTTTAGTAAGTGTCATCTGCTTTCCATGTTAGGTAAAGGGTTAAAATAATAATTTTTGATATCATGTACATTGGGTAAAGAGTGAATTAAATACTTATTGAGTGGATTGAAATATCAGTGTACCTTTGTGAGTAAAGTTTGCCTGAAAGATGGTATGTTGGGGCACCTATTTTGTTGCAGAAAAAAGTGACTAAAAAGGCTAAACAGGATTTCCATGTACTTTTAAGCAACAGTGAAACAAAAAAACAAGATTAAAAGGGTTGGTGCCCACCTCCACTCCCTTGTATGTCCTTTTGCAACCATGATACACAACAGTGCTGCTATCAAACAACTGAAATATGTTATTCTCTTTCCAAAAGTCCCCATGAGACAAATTCAGACAATATGTCAAGTGAAGAAGCTCAAGGAAACTGACATTTGAAGCAATCATTCATTCAGTGCAGTGAAACATCACAAAAATCCACATGGAGTCAACTTTCTATCAGACAAATGTGTATACCAAAAAATGTTTTAATCTCTCAATGGGTTCTAATCTGTTAAAATGGGGAAAAAATAATAATGGCATTAAAACCGAAAAACTGCTTTTGGGAAATCTGGGTGATATGCAAGCTTTTAAGCTAATGTTATCATGTCGAGATTATAATTGCAACTTCAATGTCTTCTCGACTTTTTGACCCCCCAAGATGAAATTTCAATTTTTCAATATTTTCATTATAATTCCTTGTTTGAAGAGAATGAGAAAACAAAGCAACTATCAATGCAAAAATGATATAATATATTCTATACAGCACCCACAGTGACAGTTATTGCTTGTAACTCCTGTCAAACCTCTGGCCCAAACAGTGTGTAATGAAATATTATGCACCTTTTCTCTAACAAGAAGTGATGTATCATACATCAGACTTCTATTTTCACTTTTAACACTTCACAAAACTAAATTCTGGGACAGATTTATAAACCAAAATCTATGACTTTAATCAAAAATATAATTTTGTTTTGAATCTTAACACATAGTAGCACTCTGGAATCTGTTTGATAAGTGTGTTTCATCATGAAAATAAAACTGAGAAAATTGTTTTAACACTTTCCACCGATCTGACAAGATTAAGAAATGTGTTATCTGAGGGGGTTAAAGTGAATATTTTTTGTTTAAATAATGGTTGAATGCCTAAAAGCCTAATTCTAATTTCAACATATTTTTCTGGCATCAGAACATTCAACCCAACAATACACAAGAGGGGATGAACTGTGCAATGATTCAGATGTCTTCACAATAAAAGTTACATTCTCCCAGCAGAGCTAGGTTTTTAGTCAAGTCCTGGAGGCCAGTCTACTTAACTTACATCTTGACACAAGCCATCTCACCCATCAGGCTGGAGTTTACACCTTGTTTACATGTTGTTATTTATTTATTTATTGGGGTTTAATGATGCTTTTGACAGCCAGGGTCACCTTGTGTCAGACAGTTTTATGGGTGGAGGAAGTCTGGGTACCTGGGAAGAACCACCAAGCAGTGGCAAGCAACTGTCAGACTCCCCAACATACTAACTCCACATAAGCAGGGTTAGCATTAGCTGAAGACAAGTGCAGTATACCTTATTACACAACACCACATGCATCCACGTGGGCAATTGGGATGAAGTGTCTTGCCAAAGGACACAGCGTGGTTGCCACAGGTGGGATTCAAACCTGGGACCTCTCGGCTTGCAGCATACATCTCTACCTACTGAGCCACTGTGTTCCCATTTACATGATGTAAGATGAGAGTGTCTGATGCCTCAAAAACATATCTTATGTTCCCTCACTGGAATGAGCACATTCCAATAAGGGATCACAAGCTTTGTTTCTGTGACAAAACATGAAAAAACTAAAATTTCAATGGCATTTTTTCCTGAATAGCACTGGCTAGGGTTAGAGCATCTGATGATACAAATGAATATACAGTTGAAACTAGAAGTCATGTCTCAATTAGCATAGAAAATGCTTGTTAGTTAATGCGCTCCTTACTTCAGAAGAATGAAGTAGTCTGAAATACACAAGAGGGGTTAAACTGTGCAATGCAAAATATAATACACTATTAGCAAGATCAGTGGTGAAATCATGAACTGAAAGTTCAAACACAAAGAAAATATTGAGACTACAGTATGTGGAGGGTGGATTACTACTAAATCACTGTGAGATAGATTTTTCACTTAGTAATTACTTACAATTTCTGAGGACAAAACACAAGAAGCATTTGAAAACTTTCATCACATGGACCACTGGGTTGCACCTGGTGGTCCGTGTGATGAAAGTTCGCAAGTGTTTCTTGTGCTGTTATGAACAATTATAAATACTTTTAAAGTGGAGAATATATGGTGCTGCAATTCAGCAGTAATCCTCTCTCTTCGTTCTGTAGATGAATTTTAATATCTATTTACCTCATTACATATGCCTAGAAGAGGAATGATGTTATTGATCTCTATTACTGGTATAGAATTGTTGGGTACGCTGTTTTTCTACAGCAATTGAGTTATGCTAAAGGGACAGTTCGAGTTTGATCGGGACAAAAAGCGCACTTACTCAGCATACTATTACTTCAAAATAGTGTAAAATACAGTGACATGAGTTCTAGTTTCCACTGGGTAATATAGCCAGCCGTAAAGAAAACTGGAGAAGCCCAATATTCTCCATGTGGAGAAAAAAAGCTTTTAACCCTTAACCTAACAGGAAAGGCAGACGACAATTGCAAACAAAAATCCTGAATGACTAATTTTTTGCATCAAAACCATAGCTTATGACCCCTCATTGGAACGAGCTCAACGAGCTCGTTCCAATGAGGGATCATAAGCTATGTTTCTGAAACAAAAAATGAAAAAATAATGAAAATTGGTGATTTTTGTGAATAGTGCTGGCCGGTTTTGGCTGTAACGTTAGGTAAAGGGTTAAATGATTAACTTCGAGAAGAAGTACAACAAATTATATCCAGTTATGATTTACATGACTCACATCTTCAAAATCCAATCCTCCGCTAAGAGTGAAGGTTCCACGTCGAGGATCCAACTGAAAGATGTCCTTTCCCCAGTCTGATACCAACAGATATGTAACTTGACCATTCAAATCTTCATCAGCATCTGTTGCAACAACAGCATCCACCGTAGTGCCAACTGGTGTATTTTCGGGGATGTCAAAGGAGTAGACAGACTTGGAAAATACAGGTGCGTTGTCATTGATATCGGACACACGAATATTCACTCCTGCTGTTCTAGACTGCACCCCATCATCAGCCTGTACATTCAAGTTGTAATGTGAACGTTTCTCTCTATCTAAGGGTTTGGCTAGTCGAATGGCACCTTCAAAAGAAAAATGAATTTTAATTTTCCTTCCAATTGAAAAGAAACACTTGCAATTTGTAAATGCATATGTTCACTTTTACAATCTATTACTGAAAGATGATCAAAGCTAAATACAATAACAAAGCTTAGCAGCTAAAAGACTTCTACATGAAAACATTGTTTGGAACAGGACAGATGTTGGTTGGTGGGTCAGGGGGGATGACTTGTCCCTAAAATACCATGAGCAAGGGCATAGGAAGAATTTTGAACATAGAAGGGAACCTATACATTGATGTATATATATCAGTGGAAGACCATATTCCATAAAGGCGCAGCACGAATACAACATACAATAAGCTATGCTTTGAACTAACTCTACACTGAGAAAAATGCATATTTTTGAATCAATATTTAACTGGTAGAGTGCTGGAAGCCCGTATTCGGGTTTTACAGAGAAGTGCAGTGTGGTAATTTGAAAGCTTCATATTCAATGGTTGTGCATCACATTATCAATGGAATGAAGTTATTTCTTCCATGTCGATTGAACATTTTACACTTTATGGGAGAGTGCCCTCAGGCACTCTCCCATAAATTGTAACGTGGCAAAAACTTGTGAACAAATTTTGATGGTCAAAAATATTTTAATACTCCACCAGTGAACAAATGTGCTAAATATGGTACCAAAAATCTGCACTTTTTTCAATTTGAAAGGCAGTAGAAGAGACACAAATGATAAGTGGAAATCAGTTCGAATCCCAACTGAGGCAACCGCATTTGTGTTCTTGGGCAAGACACTTCACCCACATTGCCCATGTGGGGGCAGGGTGGCATTGTGTAACTAAGACCTACTGCACGTCGATGGTGCACTTGTCTTCAACCAGTGCTAACTCTGCTTGTGTGGAGTTTGTATGATGGGGAGCCTGACAGTTTCACACCATAGCTCAGTGGTTCTCTCCAGCTGGCTTCCTCCATCCATAAAACTGTTTGACACAAGGTGACCCTGGCTGTCAAAAGGGCCATTAAACCCAAATAAATATATAAATGTATAAATAAGTGGGAATCTTCGGTCATATCTTAAAAGTAAGAAGTTTTTGCACCTCCTTCCTACTAATTCCCAATAAGACTGCAAAGACACAAACCCAAAAGAGAAATATATAAGTTTCGGGCGACTGCATTTGGATGGTGAGGTACTCCCCTTCTCCCCCTCCTCCCCTCTGATTCTCTCTCTACTTCTTTCAATTATTTATTTATTGATGTTATAGGTACTTTCAGCAGCTTTGATTATCTCTTGATTGAACCACAGGGATGAAGTCAAGTTTAGCCAATTGTTTATACCGATGCTGCCCACTTTAGAGGACTTCCACCACATGCGTTGGTTTTGGTTCCTATTTTGCAAAGTCAAGCAGAACTTGTTTCACCCAGTAAACAAGCGCTGATCCACTTTCCATGGGTCCAACAGGAATTTCTTTCAATTATTTCTGGAAACGTTAGGGTGGGGCACATGACACTCCTCTCCTTAAGTTCCAACGTCCCTGGTCTTGAGGATTAATAAAAACTTGACAACAAAAATTAGAAGATTTCTTACCATCGTCAGTTATCGTAAAAGATGAATCCTCATTTCCATCAATAATGCGTAACTGAACTGTTCCTGTTTCATCTGGGTCATTTACTGTTACCCTGGCAACAGTCTTACCAACTGCTGTATCCTCCAAGACATTGGCTGTATATAGGGAACTGCTGAATTGGGGTGGGCTATCATTTTTATCATGTAATGTCACCTGAGCCTGTAAGTACAAAAAATAATTTTGCTTTGAATAATGTGCATTTATAATACCTGTCAAAAACTAAAACTCTCCAAGTATAAGAAATAAAAGCTGTTAAAAATCAGGTAATCATACAAAAAACATAATGAATAAAAAAGATAACAGGAAAAGTTTTTTCATTGGCATGTGCCCACTTAAATAAAGCAATGAAAGTAAAATCCTTTTGGAAATATTCTTTGTGACAAGGTATCTGAACTTTTATGGTGAAGTTCCAATTCTACACATATGAACAATGTTCATTTAACACCTGAATTATCTGTTTCTTGAGGGTTTTATAGCAGTGAAGCTGAAACAGTCTACCACAGAAGACAAGCACATGAATTTCAATATGGGAAGAATGATCATTTCACATTTGAGAACAACAATTGTTCTCCAAAGTAAGTTAACCCAACAAATTGGCCACATCCACCCGCTTAATATGCAAATTCAGCAGCTGAAAAAATACTATTTTTCAAAAAATTTCAACAAAACCATATGGGGAGCCTGACGGTTGCTCTCCACTGCTTGGTGGTTCTCTCTGGGTACTCCGGCTTCCTCCACCCATAAAACTGTCCAACACGAGGTGACCCTGGCTGTCGAAAGTGTCATTAAAACCAAATAAATAAATAAATGTGGCCTAACTTAGTGCTGGTTCACAAACTTAACCTTTTGAACCCTAGTGGTATCTTCCATGTCAGTTCAACTGCAGCAGTTGCAAGAGTCCACATTCATTATTTGGGGGTAGACCAATCAATATTTTCAGCATGCAGCCTTATGACCAATTCATATTTTCAATGTGCCTGCTGAAAATATTGATTGGTCTACCCCACATATTCACTTAGCAGCCATTCTACTTAATGAAATTATGACATATATGTTCTTTGGCCGGAAAAACAGGCTCACAAGTTCAAACGATTAAGCTTCAGTCTGATGGTTAACTGGTAGAAGGCTAAGTTTTTTGAGGTGTTAAAATTTGTTCACATGTTATTGCCTTGCTCCAATTTATGGGAGAGTGCCTACAGGCACTCTCCCATAAATTGTAGCAGGGCAATTCCATCCAGACTAAATAATATCACATCTAGAATTAATTGAAGCACATCCACAGAATATCAAGCCTTTAAGCCGTGGTACCTGCACTTCAGGATATAAAGCCCAAAAATGGGCTTCCAGCACTCTACCAGTTAACATGAAGTCCCAGTATGGTTATCAGGTGTGTTCTGGGCACAATGACAGATAGGACAACAGTGACATCAAAGAAACAACATAAATTACATTACAAGACACACACCCAAGCATGAACATTCATATTTAATAACGCAAGACAACTTATGTGTAATTATATCAGTTAAAACCATTTTAAATATTAGAAACATTTCTTTCCTGTACAAGGTGACTCCATTTGATACGCTGGCAACTTCCTTTCAAACAACACTATTACAGCTACTTTGTGAAAAGTCATGCAACATTTAGATTGTATTGAAGTATTTTTTGATGGGAATAATAGAAAAAGGATAATTTTAACCTTTTTTGCACAGAAGATGACCCACATATGTGTTCTGTACATTTTCTCAATACTGCATAAACACAGCCAAACTCTAAGAGCTCTGTCAAATCAAATTTAGATTACAGTTGAATAAAGTTTTGTTGGCAGATGACACTTGAATAATCTAAAATTTAAATTCTTTAAGCTTCCAATGTATAGATGATTATATAATCTATGTGTTGGAATTGAAACTTTCAAACAGTTATAAAAATCTGAATAGCCATATTGGTGTACAGCATTGGATTGATTTTCCAAATTCATTTGGTAAAGGGTTAAATGCCCATGGACTGGTTTTAACCATCTTTTCTGCAGTACAGCTGGATATCAAGTTCCTGATCTTTACCCTCTGTACACAAGTCAATTCAATATTGATACGTATATAAGTAAATAAATATACAGAACCGCACATATGTTTGAATGGGTTAAGAATTATCGCACGAGATTAATTTGGCCCAGGATATCATGAGAGCCAATGGCTCGAGTGATATCCTGGGCCAAAGCAATCGAGTGTGATAATTCTTAACCCACTCAAACATATGTGCGGCTCTGTATTTATCACACCCCTCCCATGAAACAACCATTCTCCACGAAAATTGAACTGAAAGCATTTTTTAATTGGACAATGGCTGCGTTTCCTTCATTGCCAACAAAACATCACTATTAGTTGGTGGGGTACCAATCCTAATTCGCTTTTTAATTGTTTGTTTGTTTGTTGGTGGTTAACGTCATATATTTATGCACCATGGCTAATCGTGACACAACATGGAGATGAAGTCAAGTTTAGTCAATCGTTGATCAACATGTTGCCCATTTTAGAGGACTTTCACCCCAAGCATTGGTGACTGGGTCCTATTTTACTAGTAAAGCGGAACTGGTTTACCACAGTAAACAAGTGCTGCTTACTTCCCGGGGTTCCCACGGGGAACGCTTTTTAATATTTATGGCATTCAACATGCCATCGCTTTTTAATATTTATGGCATTCAACAGGTCAAAACCAATTGACACCGATCAGTGTCACGGTCACGATGATCGAACTTCAAATATTGACTAAACTGTGGGGAATAAAACAACGAAAAGTTTTCAAAAAGCTAATAAGTTTAGCACACTCCATCATTATATGACCAGTTGTGGAAAGTATTTGTCAAGGAACAAGCAGTCAGAATGTTATTTTGATTTTGTAAATTTTTTACTCGAATCTGATTGTTTAAATATCCCAGGTAAAAAAATCTAAATGAGGAACTTGGAATTTCCAAGCGATCTAGACTCTGGTGCATTCGACCAATGATTGACATGATTTATTGCGACGGACTCCTTCTCTGTTTACGTTGGAAACTAAAACTGAATGTGTTTTGTATCACATGTGTGATACAATTTTATTTTTATCGTACAGGCAGAACAGTGGAAATGCCATGTGTGTGATAAATGTTTATTTTGGGTTTGTTGATAGTCCAAGCAAGCTATTAATGAAACATGGCCTCAGGAGATTGACGTTTTATCCCTCCCCTGACAGGTGACCCAGAAGTAGTTTTATTTGGAGAGTGACCATCTGGGACAGTAAAATAAGTTATTAGGCTTAGTGATTGATGGAGTTTGACTATAATGAAGAAGTAATGTTGATTGGAGGGAGCTATCAAGAGCTCATGGATTCGAGTCAGGCTAGGTCACTGAAGTGGGCTGAGAGAAAGCCAGGCAAATTGTATGATTGAACATTGTATGTTCAAATGGTTGATGGAGGGTGGTTGAATCAATAACATTATGAAGTGCACCCGAGAGGGGTTAAGGTGACGATGTATTGTTGAAGCAAGTAAAATATGTATCAGATATTGATAATTGCACAGGAGGACAAACACAAAAAGTAAAAACTGCTACATCTTGATTCTTGGAAGCAGCAAATAATCAAAATACTTTGTCAGCAGAGTGAGGTGACTACCAGAACCAGTGCAATGACAGGCAGCAACAGCTAGGGCTCTCCAAAAAAAATTGAACATTTGGGTATGGGATTAAATGGAAAAATATGAGGAAAACAAGCAATCTGTCATTTACAGAATGAGGTCCCCAGAAGATGATGCTATCCCATACAGTGGAGCGACTTATCCTCTGCATACCTCTCCCTGTTTAGGCCTGAGACCTTGATTCAGATTGAGGTTCACAAAGGGTAAATTTAGTGATGCTACCCTGCTGTGCAGGATAGCATCACCAAATTCACCCTCTGGGGACCTCATTCTGCAGGTGACAGTTTGCTTATTTCCAGGCTTGGAGGGGAAAAAAATGTGAATAGGGGATAAAAGGTAGACACAACTAGTGAGCGCATGTCTTTCCCAGATGCCTCTGGCACCTAAAACAACATAAATTTGAAGCATGAAATTTTGATATTTTATCAATAGCATTCAGGGGGTTAAGACATGAAGGTCTAGGGGATGTTTCATGACAAAAAAAATGAGAAAACCACTTGGGCCAGTAGTAAAAATGTTTTTTTGTAAATGAGAGGAAGCCATCACTTTAAGGAGATAATTGGAGAGTTGTGTAGGCACTCAAGCTTGTGTCAGGTTCCATTAGACTTCTTGAAACCAATTGAAATACCCTCTTGCACAATGACAGAAATTGTGTCATAGCAATGATAAAATCAAAAGGAAATAAATCTGAGTCTAATAGGATTTAATGAAGGAAGATTCAAAATGTAATAAGCCATGAAAGTTTTGAATACAGGACGGAAATTAATCTACTTAAGATCTTTTTCGGTTTGGCAGACATGCAACCATGCATCTTGCGCTGTCAAGAACATGTGGCTTCAGTAAAACTGAAAGACTGCATCAATGTGTTATGTAGTTACAGGGTGAGAAGAACGAAGTAATATTTTGTGGTTAAATGATGGGAAAGGAAGGTAATATTTTTGCATTTGACTCACAATATGAAAAAGCTCATCAACATTTTTTATCATTAACCTTCTATGGCCTATTTCTGATGCACAATCATGTTACCAAATATGCAGCATAATGAGAAATTAACCTTGTGGTGTCAAATCTTGGTTGCCTGAACAGCACAAGCTTTATCAGGTCCTATTTTACTAGAAAGAGAACTAGAGTAAACAAAGATCACTCCACTTTCCAGTATTCCCACATGGAAAATCAACTGTAAAATTAACACATATCCAGTGAGGTGTTGCATATGGTTTCGTTGAAATTTTGGGGAAATTTTTAAAAAAAGAGTATTTAAAATAATAAATTTTGATACCCTGTGTGCTGTGTAAAGGATTAATTGGATATCTCTGCATTGAATAACCATGTTAATGGAATATAATTTCAGAACCATTCACTTCAGTACAAATTTGAACAATTAATCGCATATAGGTTAT
Source organism: Pictodentalium vernedei (assembly GCA_031216915.1). NCBI lineage: Eukaryota > Metazoa > Mollusca > Scaphopoda > Dentaliida > Dentaliidae > Pictodentalium > Pictodentalium vernedei. The sequence goes on from CM062297.1 coordinate 316,269,290, forward strand.
AGAGGAAATAGCTGTTACTCGAATAGTAAAATCTTGTAAGATGTTGAAAAATTACCCTGACAATCACCAAAGTCCCCTTCTTTATGGCCCAACCTGGCCTCGGTACATCCAATACAGGCATTTAATCTTTTATATCTTATTTGGCTGAGCTCCATGAGTCTTTCAAACAAGATGTAACAGAATAAAGGCTTAGTGTAAACCTAGAAAAGGCAAAATTTATCAAATCCCTGTTAATTGAAAATACTAGTGTTAACTGAATTATTTTCACCAGCAATGTGGACATTCAGTTAACAAGGTTCCACTCTACTAACTTTTTTATAAAAAGACCTACAGGTTTTTAAAGTTGTCATAAACTAATACAGATGGGCGGTATTGGAATTTTTATGGGTGTATAACGTGGTATTGGTTCGGTATTCGGTACTGAACTTGACTGAGATTTTCTTATAAAACAAAAGGGGAATTCACACCAGGAAAATGCAGAAAAAGTTGTTCTCATATAATTCTAGCACTGTGTCACAAATGCCACTGTCAATGAACTCAGCATTGGCATTTTGGAATTCTTGTGCCAACACAAACCATATCTACAGTAATTTTGTGCCTTATTCCAAACACACCTTAATGTTTAAAGGCCTGTTTCAGGCTTTTGCAATATCAGAGCATGTGCCCTTAGCATTCCATCATTTGGAGGCCCTGCTGATAATAGACAAATCCCCTGCTGAGCTGTGATTTCTAGTCAAGTCTTGGCTGCCTTAACAGGCAGCCAAGACTTGACTAGCCATCACTGTACAGTTTGTAGTCTAGTCGCAATTCATGCCAATTGCCAAGACCCTTAAAGATTACCTGAATTGAAAAAAAATAAGTCACTTCTTCATGAAAATGAACTCTTCAACTTCTGTCAAGCTTCCACAAGGCCTTATGAATAATGAATGTAGGACAATTTGAAACAAGAGATTGTCACTCGGAAGTGTCTATGTCCCTGATGTGGCAATGACCTTGACCTCCATCAAACCCAAAAAAAAATTTGAGTGTGACACATTGTCTCCCCATAAGCAACATGTATGCCAAGTTTTAACAAAATGCAACGAGGCATCTCAAAGTTATGGAGCAGACAGGAAAATCTTGCTGACAGAGAATTGACCTTGATCTGGACCTCGACCTCCATGAAACAAAAAACATTTTGTGTGTGACACATCGTCTCCTCATAAGCAACATGTATGCCAAGTTTCAACAAAATCCAACGAAGCAACTCAGAGTTATGGAGCAGACAGAAAAATCTTCCTGACGGACCGATGGAAAATGTCAAACACTGTACGCCCTGAAAGTTTTTTTTCAGGGTCATAAATATAGATGGTTTTGGTATCCAATGATTAGTTTGGTTTGGCTTTGAGGTATCCCCATGATATCACTATCGGTTTGTTTTTTTATATCGGTTTTGGTTCGGTTTTTTTGTATCCCCATGATATCGGTATTGGTTCAGTTTTTTGATATATTGTCCATCTGTAAAAACTAATTTCTGAAATTTTGAAAATGTACAAGGCAATTGGTGAGTGATTCCTGTCAGCTAAATGTCTCTGTCAAAGAAGGTTTAACTCCTATCCTGCTGAGTATTTTCTAAATATTATTCATCAAATCTAGTCATGGCTGCTGTGTAGCAGCCATGACTAGATCTGATGAAAAATTAATCTAAACTTAACTCCAGTAATCATTGTTGAACAACTCAAGACAATTTACAGAGGTAAAATTTGATAAAATGTGCCCACATTTAACTTTTTTCAGTGGCAAGAGAAATCTGTCCTTGGAAGGAATATCCGCCAGCAGCATGCAAGGAGTTAAAGAGAGCATAACATCTGATCAGTACTGATTCACATCTTCTTTTCTCACAGTGAAAGAAAGTTGGTTGCAAAAAGAGACATTTATTCAAGTGCCAAAATAATCTTCAGACAAAAGAAGAGAGAACATCTGCACCCAGAGAACATAAATTTCCAAATAAAATCTAGTTCTCTGTAAATAAGTAGGTTTTCTCATCAGTGCTGACAGAAACTGCTCCACAGATTCTGAAAGTAATTGAAAATCAACATTCTCCCTGTAGGAAAAAATAACAACTTGGCAGTCTTTGGCAATGAATTTTCAAAATATTCAAAAGAAAATTATTTGTATTCTTGAAATGTAATTCAGTTACTGAACCTTTGGTTAACATTTGTCTATTTATCATATTTCAACATTTTGGCATGAAAAGAAACTTTTCAAATTCAAGCACTCATTAAATCATTATTTGATATCTCTTGGCTTGATTGTAAATTCAGTGACCAGAAACTGAATCGATCATATAACATTCAGATCATATATTTTGACCTTTCGAGAAGTTTATTCCAGAGTTTATTCTGGATAAAATTCTGTGATGACGTAACTGAGAGGCTGATCTACGAAGCTCTAAAAAGAGCAAACTGGGCAGCCCTAATACTTTGTAATTACCGGTACCACACACACACACACACACAGAGTTCTGTTTCTTTAAAGTGTACAGATACTAAACTGCAATGGAATAAGACTCCACAGGGTTTAATCAAAAGTTGCCAAGGCTCTTTCAACTGTCAAAGGACCTCAAAAGATCTCTGGTGCCAGGCAAATTGTGAGCCGTTAATTTACCATCAAGGCTCAAAATGGGATTTTTGCAGTATTTGTTTATTTATCTACTTATTGGAGTTTAACAACACTTTCGACAGCTAGGGTTACTCTGTGTCAGATAGTTTTATGGGTAGAGGAAGCCAAGGTACCCATAAAGAACTACCAAGCAGCAGCGAGTAATGTCACAGACTCCTCATCGTACCAACTCCGCAAAAGCAGGGTTAGGATTGGTTTAAGGAAAGTGCATCATCAACATGTAGTATGCCTCAGTGCCACCATGCCCCATATAGGCAATCTGGATTAAGTACCTTTCCTAAGAACACAATGCAGTTCACGGGGATTGAACCGTGGACATCTTGGTTTGAAGTCCAATGCCGTAACCACTGAGCCACCACACTAGGATTTTAGCCCAGAATTATATAAATAGTATGTGGAGAGTAGATTATAAGAAAAACAATGTTGGAGTGGAATTTCCAGGCTGACAACAACTCTACTGTAAACCACAAGTGATGTTTCAGCCAATGGACCTCCAGATTCAAGCTGGAGGTCCAATGGCTGAAACACTGCGTGGGTTCGTTTTCATTTTAAAGAAGATAAATTTTTGTTTGGGTGGAAACAGAACTAAGAGGACGTTTTAAGCCTTAAAGGCCAAGATATTTTTTATATATTTTGCTACACTTTGAAAACCCACATTCTGTGATTTTGTAGTTGTTTCTAGGCAAATCTTGGCTGCCAATATAGGTAACTTTCAAGTATACCTAAAGACAGTATATTGGGGCACCTGTTTGTTGCAGACAAAATGTATCCAAGTCAGAATGAGGTGTTTAATGGTTAAACATAACCCACTTTCTATGCACTGTAGTTGGGTATTAGTGAATGTTTAGTTGGCCATGGAGTGGCCTTTATTTATTTATTTATTTATTTATTTATTTATTTATTTATTTATTTATTTATTTATTTATACTTATGGTCATTTTCAGCATCTTTGGCTATCTCATGATACAGCATAGGGATGAGGTCAAGTTTAGCTAAATATTCATACTTTAGAGGATTTCTGCACCCAGGTGTTGGTTCTAGGTCCTATTTGACCAGCAACACAGAACTTGTTTATTGCAGTAAACAAGCACTGCTCTACTTTCCAGAGTTCAGGCTGGAATTTCCACCAAATAAGAACCCATGAGCTTTAAACACACCCCATCCATACCCCATTCCCCAACCTCATACACACAATTCTTAAATTAATTTTTATTATCAATCTTGTTCTCAGAAAAATCGCAAAAAGTTGTGAGCAGAAAAAGAATACATGCAATTTGACAAGTTCTGATGAAAGAACTGGAAAAATAATTGGAAAGTAGCCAAATTGTGTCCTGGAAATCAACCTCGTGAAAAAATTTAAATGAAAACACATTACAACAAGAGTTAGAAATTGGTTGATGTCTTTAAAAAAAATCACTTTTCAAATAAAAATATTCAGGCATATGTCCAAATCTGGGCTTGATGGAAGTGAAATGTATTGCTCACATGGTTAAAGGTGATATTCAATGGTTGTTCTTTTGACAAATTATCTGAGTTATGCAGTATCATATGACATGATATGTTATTTTCTTAATGACCTTGCCTCCCTAATCAAGAAATTGCGTGTTTAGACTACTTCTCAGAGCATCTGTTGACTCACTATGAAACTTTTTTCAGTCCAATCATGTTTCTTTTTACAAATTACTTGTACCCATCTCTCATCAATCATAATTTTCTGAATTTGAATAAATTTTGTTCATTTTTTTTTTACTTTTTTAACTTTTTACCCTAGGGCCCTGCAAAGCTTAGATATTCAATCTTATTTTGAATCTTTAAGTTAGTATTCAATTTGATTTGAAATCGGCTTTCTGATTCATTTCTCTTCGAATATTTTCCTTGGAATACACCTTGGTATCACCCATCTTCTAGTCTCACAAAACGCTCAGTTCAGATGGAAATTGTACACAAGTAATGTTGAAAATAAAGAGCAAGTGTAATTTCGGCTATATTAAATTTTCATTTTTTTCTTCTGTTTTTGTCTCAAAAACATAGCTTATGACCCCTCTTTGGAACGAGCTCATTCCAATGAGGGGTTTATAAGCTATGTTTTTGATGTAAAAAATAAAAAAAAGTTATTCAAGAATTTTATTTGCAAGTGTTGTCTGCTTTACATGTTAGGTAAAGGGTTAACAAAATAACATCTGCACTTGCGCCACCCTCCATGCTTATTCACCGGTCACACACAACCATGTTGAAAGCAAATTTAAAGTTTGCGAATAATGTTGATGATGATCTGTTGCTAGCAGGTATCCTTGTACAGTATTTATTAACGGTAATTTTTATTTATTATCCTTACTGGGTAATATTCCAACTACATCATGAAGGCAAGCCTTCTATGAGGGCTTGCCTTGATGATATAGATGGAAAATTTTATCAGTTGGGACTTCAACCATTACGGTCAGAATAAATCAGGCTTATAGCATGCCAACCCCTATCAGTCATCTTCAAAATGCCCCTGATTCAATTCAAGATTTTATTCGATTTTGAATAAAGACCAGATTCGATTTGAGATTCAACGTGAATCAAAAAGGTGTGCTTTGCAGGTCCCAACATTACCCAATGCAGACGATATCAAAATATATTATTTTTTCAGATTTTTCCAAAAAAATTCAACTAAACTATATCATGTGACTCCCTCAATGGAACAATGATCTCATTCCAATGAGGGGTCACATGATATGGTTTTGTTGAAATTTTTGGAAAAATAAATGTTTTCCAACAGCTCATTTTGTAAATTACGTGGGTGGTTGCAGCGGATTCGTTGGGTAAATGTTTAAAATGATATCATCCTTGCTTTCACAAGAAGCTGATTCTCATAAGAACAATCTGTGTTTTCTATCAATGAAATGATGAAACAAGAGTTTATTAGTTGGCAAATACTATAAAATCCAAGGAATATGATGGCATCAAAACTTAAGATTGAGGTTTTTTTCAACGTAAAATGTTTTTATGTCAGGTCATTTCAGGATAGCACAGCACAACACAACTCAGTCTTGCAAAGTTTTCTTTCCTTCATGATCTGCCTTTTGGTAACAAATTATTAGGAAACAGATCAGAGTTCCAGTGGTAAAGATGGAGGCATGAAGGCAGACTCTTTCAACACTACAACCAGTTTCTGAAGTCTACCATAAAAAGAAGTTTGAATTCGGTAATGATGGCTGGCAGTTAATAAATTTGTTGGGCTTATTTATATATTATTTCTTTACTGGTGTTTAGGGCCACATATTTCTGCATAATGGCTAATGATGATAGCAACGTGGAGAAGGAGTCATGTTTTGTCAATCCTTCATACCCATGTTGCCCATTTGAGAGGAGTTTCAAACCAAGCATTGGTAACTGGGTCCTATTTTACTAGTAAAACAGAGCTTGTTTACCACAGTAAACAAGCACTGCTTCACTTTCTGTGGTTCCCAAGGGGAATTTGTTGGTATTCTAATTATTATTTTCAACCTGTACCATCATTAATGTAGAATGGGCTCATTCTTAACAGTATAATTGTACACAGTACATGTGTAATTTGGGGGTGGATGAAGTAATATTTTCAACCTGCAGCCACAAGGCTGCAGGTTGAAAATTTTAATTCATCCACCCCACAAATTGATTATGGGCTCCTAATACATATAAATGTGAACTGACAGGTGAGAAACCATTTTATAATATGAAGGGCAAAGTGTTATTTATTTTAGTGTATTTTTTTTTTTTTTTTTTTTTTTTGGGGGGGGGGGGGGGGGTTTGGTCATTTGCATTGCATATTTTGTAGTACACGATAATTTATTATTATTTATTGGTGTTTAAGTCACATACTTCTGCACAATGGCTAATCATGACCATAACATTGAGATAAAGTCAAGTTTATACCCATGTTGTCCATTTTAGAGGACTTCCATGCCAAACATTTGTGACTGGATCCTATCTTACCAGTAAAACAGAGCTTGTTTACCACAATAAACAAGCACTGCTTCACTTCCTGGAGTTCTCATGGGAAGCACCACTTGATTGAGAGTGGAAGGTTTCTGGCCCCCAATATCAAATCTGCACACCCTTGGATTACAACATATTGCACATGTAAACATATTGCAACATAAAGTTTTGCATACTGATAACAAAGATGCTGCCCTTTTTGGGAACACACACCCCAGGTAACAGGTTTCTATTACCCAAGTGATGCTGTACATTTATATCAATGTAAAGGGCTCCCATGGGGAGAAGGAGTTAACTGGTCCAGTACTAAATTATTTTTGACCATCAAAATTTGTTCACATGTCTTTGCCTTGTTATATTTTATGGGAGAGCGCTTTTGGGTACTCTCCCATAAATTGTAACATGACCAATTCTTACTGAATAAATAATACCACTTCAAAGGTAATATGAATCACAGCCTCTGAATATTATAAGTTACGGGATGTTTAGTGATCGGATATGGTGTCATGTGAGCGGAGTGATAAATAATAATTTAGTCAGATTTAGTAGCAATTTATTTTCACGTTGGGTACCGTGCTTGTGGAAATGTGAACAAGGAGACATAAGTTTACAATGTAAGGGGAGTTTCGTGCTGAAGTGATTATCAATCGGTATGATTAACCCATTGTGAATGTTGAGCGTGTTTCAATTTACATTGAACTATAGGATGGGGTTATCGATCGAAATAAGTTTTTCAATTTGGGACACATATTATAAACAGATTATTTCTTTTTGTTCAAGTGAGTTAAATGAAACTTTGATCACATTCAACAGATGATTCAGAAAGTTTGCTGTAGGGTTGCCATTTCTGAGATGAGGCGGTTGTATTTTATTTCTTTAAACAATATGGTGGACACACAAGAAATATTGATTTCACTGATGATGTCGTCATCATCGACCTGATATGGCTTCATAGGCTGCCACCATTTATCCATGCTGATTGGTTGATCCCAAGAGCTGAAATAATAAGAAGCTGCTAAGCTGTGGTGCTTGCACTTCAGAATAAAGCCCAAATATGGGCTACCAGCATCCAAAAAGTTAATATGCACCAGAACCAAGCCCGAATATAAGCAATCTGTCATTTGCAGAATGAGGTCCCCAGAGGGTGAATTTGCTGATGCTATCCCATACAGTGATTCAATTTATCCTCTGGGTACATCTTTCTGTTCAGGTTTGAGACCTTGATTCAGATTGAGGTTCACAGAGGGTAAATTTAGTGATGCTACCCTGCTGTGCAGGGTAGCATCACCAAATTCACCCTCTGGAGACCTCTTCTTGCAGATGAGAGTCTGCTTATTTTCAGGCTTTACCAGAACTCAATCATGGTCATCACATCTTGTATTTGGGGGTTTTATGTGTATAAAGACTGTGGATAAACCTGTGCTACAAAAGCCATATTGAGAAACATTCCAACACTTCTAACAAGCAGTAGTGTGTTTGAGGAACAAACAAAGAAGAAGCAAGAAAATTTTGTCAGGTTATTTTCTTCTGAATGATCTTCCTGTCAGATTAGTGATTTTATTTGCTGATAAGCTATCACTTTAACAAGCTACTGATTAGAAACATCAGATTTAAGCCAAAAATTCATTACAAATAAAAACTACTGCCTGAACAAATCTGATGTAACACCCAGTCCTGCCAGTTTTTAATGGAGTCTGTCAGATGTCTGGTTGCACAGCATTACCCATCACCAGAATGTTATAAGCAATCTGTTTTGTTAGTTGTGAATACCATTTGAAAATACCATGACTGCTGCCCACAGTGTCTGCAGCCTATTTTGAGCCAAGCATTTCAGTAACTTATTTGTGTGGGGTCTTTTGACCCTATAACCTCCTTAAAGTCTTATTATACCAATGCGGAGGTATACCCTCTTAAAAATACCGAAACCGCACTACCGAAATTCCAATACTGCCCATCTCTAATGCCGTTAAGAGTTAAATCATTTCTTATGAAATTGGACAAAAAGCCATAAAAAGTTAAGCTATATTATGCCCTCTAAATTGCAAGCATTCATGTAATTTTGGGACATCGATTATCACTGTGACTTGGGTGGAATTTAACCCTTTACCTAACATGAAAAGCAGACGACACTTGCAAAAAAAATTCTTGAATAACTAATTTTTTTCATTTTTTGTCTCAAAAACATAGGTTATGACCCCTCTTTGGAACGAGCTCAACGAGCTCGTTCCAACGAGGGGTCATAACCTATGTTTTTGAGACAAAAAATGAAAAAAATAATGAAAATTAACTGACGATTTTTTAGAATAGCGCTGGCCGGTTTTGGCCGTTACATTGGGTAAAGGGTTAAAGAAATAAGATTCCACAGTTACTACAAGAGCTCACTGTTAAGAGACCTCGACTGAAAAATTTATAGAATCTCTAAAGCTTTCTATAGGATAAGCAAATTACTATCCAGATAATCAACTGCTCAAGCAATTCAATGCAAACTTTGATCTCACAAATTGTATTGACAGTAACACATAAATGAAATAAGAAACTGACAAAGTCTGATTACGAAAAAAATATCTTCATTCCATTCCATTTCATTTCAGGCAACATGCAAATATTTACTCTGAAGCTATAAAATATAATTTGGGGTGGAGCTTTCATTGATTTCATAATTTAATTTTTTTCCATCTCCATTATTCAGGTCTGTATCAATGCATCCTCCTCCACACTAATGACAAACTTGTACCCCCAGGTCAAGTAATTATCTGATCTTCATGCCTGATAGAGCCATTCATTTAGAGGTCCATTAGGCATGATACTTGCAACTCCATATATCACACTATCTCAACCGACAGAGAAGGGCAAGGAAAACAACATGGTGCGGCAAATCCTATATAAGCTGTCTATTGTTTGGGTTTAACCCTTTTCAAACCCTATATTCTGAATGGGACTGTCAAAAACGATATTACCAACAGCCAAGGGGCAAAACCAGTTTGCATTTACAGGGAAGTTCATTAACTGCTAGAGTGCTGAATGAGTTTTTTGTCGTTAAAATTTGTTCACATGTATGTGTCTTGTTACAATTTATGAGCACTCTCTAATAAATTGTAACAAGGCAAATTCTTCCAGACAAAATATTCATTTATTTATTTATTGTGTTTACGGTCACTTTCAGCATCTTTGGCTATATTACAACCGCAACATAGGTACAAGGTCAAGATCAGCCAATCATTTATACCTGTGCTGCCCAGGAATTCCACGCCATGTGCTGGTTACAAAGTTCTATTTCACCAGTAAAGCGGAACTTATTTATCACAGTAAATATGCACTTCTCCACTTCCGCGGGGACACAGACTAAATAATTTCACTCTAAAGGTAATATAAAGCACATTGATTGGGTCTGAATCCTTTAACCCTTTACCTAACATGAAAAGCAGACGACACTTACAAACAAAATTCTTGAATAACTAATTTTTTGACTCAAAAACATAGGTTATGACCACTCTTTGGAACGAGCTCATTGAGCTCGTTCCAAAGAGGGGTCATAACCTATGTTTTTGAGACAAAAAATGAAAAAATAATGAAAATTAATTTGCGGTTTTTGTGAATAGTGCTGGCCAGTTTTGGCCATTACATTGGGTAAAGGGTTAAATTGTGGTGCTTATACTTCAGAATAAAGCCCAAAGAAGGCAACTAGTACTCTTCCAGCGGAGAATGTAGTCCTGCAGGCCTATATAACTGATCTGTAGGAACATTGTGTTATCTGTTCATCAGATGCTACATTCACACAAATATTTATGCATAATTAAGGAAGTGAAAAAGGCTTAGGTGACATTTAGCATCTGTGTCTTATAAATAACACAACTGCAACACATGTATAAAGTCAAATGGAGCTAATCATCTATAATTATTTTTTCCTTGTTTTAGAGAAATCTAATTTCAGGTTGAATAAAATTTTGAATCAAATTAGAGGAGGATTTCAAATTGAATCAAACCTCAGACTGAATCGAACCTCTCTTCACATTGTTGATATTACACCTTCTTACAACTGTAAATATTTCCAGTCCCAAATCAAGTTTTGTATTCAATGGTGGCTCGCTTGTTATTTATTTATTTTATTGATGTTTAAGGTCACATATCTATGCATAATGGCTAATTGTGATTGTGACAGTTTTATGGGTGGAGGAAGCCGGAGCACTCAGAGAGAACCACTGAGTATCGATGAGCAGCTGTTAGCTTTCTAACTCTGTTCAAGCTCCACTCAAGCAGGGTTACATTGGATGAAGACATGTGCATCATCGGTGTGCAGGACACCTTAGTGCATGGCATCATCGTGCCCCCATGTAGGCAACCGGAATAAAGTGCTTTCCCAAGGACACAACCCAGGTCATCCCGGATGTGGATCGAACTCAGGACCTCTAGCATAGAAGTCCAACAGTCTACCACTGAGTCACCGCACTTCCAAGTCAATCAAAAAGGCAGAATATTCCAGAACCAAATCAATGTAGTGTCAGAAGTGGAACTTCTTTAAACTCTTCTTCTATCATCAGGTCTCCTAAGCAGAGAGAAGAAGAGTTCAAGTGCTTGGAATTATCACCAGGGCTTTACCTCTTGTGGGTGAAGAAACTAAAGCTGCACTACACTCCCAACACATGCAAAACATTTTGACAAGTAGACTTTGCTGACATTACGTCACATAAAATATTTTTTTCTTTCAGTTTACTGGAGGGTTCCTATAAGAAACCGCCAATCAATTGTGACAAAACACACTTTTTTTCATTAACAGAATGATCCCAATCGGAATAAACTGCAACATAAATGGATTGTTTTCTAAGACAATAAAATATTCATATGATATGTTGGAACATTTGCTCAATTTTTGTGACAGTGAATATCACTGATGGCACAATCCATTTCCATCTATGAAGATTTGCCTCTCAGTGGAAGTTAATCGTATTTTTTATGGATCAATGATTCATGGCTCTTAAAATCTTATGCACCTCGAGGTATTACAGTAATTGAGTTTTTTACTCGTTTCTTATAATTAGACCATCAAACGATCACACAATATAACAAATGCATTATAAGGTTCACTTCATTTTGTCTTACACTGCTTCGGGAAAAATCTTCTGGTAATCTGAGATTTTAAACATCCACACATTATATGGAACCAAGACAATCAGGTTCAATAAAACTAGTACTTGCTTTATAAGCTCATTCCAGTACCTGTACTGTGAACTGGTCATAATTATAAGCTCATTCCATCAAGTAGCAGTACATGTACAGTACAGTCACTGTGAACTGGTTGTAATCCACATGTGGACAGTGATGTCCATGCATGCGTTTACCAGGTAATAAAAATTATGATCAGCAAAATTTTAATTAATGAAGCACAGGGTTGTACCCAGTGCTTCATTAATTAAATTTTTGGTGATTATTCCTATAATTAGAGCTTGGAATCCAATTTTATTGCATCCCGGAAAAACTGCCCACTCATGAAAAGTCCAAATTCCACAACGACTGTACTGTGCAATACTGTTATTACAAAGGTGGTGAAATAATTTTGACTAGATTTCGACAGTATTGCAATCCGGACAAAATACTATGTCCTCTTTCAAAAAGACAACACTGTATAATCCAGTGATCTCTGTACAACTGGAATGCTGGAACGTTCTTTCATTGGTCACATACAGAAAAGTGTTTCAAATGCCGTCATCTTTGAGTGGGAAAGATGTTACTATAAATTTATTTATTTCTCAGAGTTTAATAATACTTTTGACAGCCAGAGTCACCTCGTGTCAGAGTTTTACAGGTGGAGAAAAATTTCCTGACGCCTTCAAACCACCCATTATTCTTTAATGAAGATACTTTGGTGTCTGTGAAAAAATGAATATGTTGATGAGGTACACATTTTTCTCCGCAATGCAAATAATATATTTTATTTATTCTTCAGTTCTTATTGCCAAAAAACAAGTCCCAAGTTTGGAAAGTTGATACCATGTGATTAATTTTCATGCCAGTAAAAACCATGATGTGTGATGATGTGAAAGCTGTTATTCTGTGACTGCAGTCACCAGGGCTCAGTGGTATAATTTCATTTTGGAGAAATGAGGCATAAATAGTGCAATCAGGAAGTATCCGAAGCAGTTATTGGTCTCATGTTCGCAATGTACTTGAAAAGTTTCTGATATAGTTGTACCCTAGTACCAGTCACAATAAGCTACAGGATAACTGCACAACCTTTTCTTTGTTCGTAATTCCCATGCTTTGACATCATTTCTTGGGAAGCTCTAGTTGAAAGTTTCCCAAAAAATGTTGTCAATGCTTTGAATCAACATACTAAAATGGCATGAAAATTTGACAGTGGTATTAATCCAACAACTTATTTCAGCTAGTACTGTATGCTTTCAAATTCCTTTATTCAAAGCAATGTTTTTCATCTCATCAGGATTTCCAACAGGAAGGTTTATAGGGGACAAGTCACCCCACTAGGGCCAATGCCAGTGGGGGTGCAAGGAGGGGCAAACTGACAGTCTCCGTCGGAAACTTTCAATGGCCATCAGAAAAAAATTCTGACCGACAAAGCCTATTCGTTTGGATGTCCATTTCTGACAGATTCAATCATTCGACAATATTCTGAATATTGCCGAAAGATCAAGAGAATCTGTCGGAAATGAACAACGTCACAACATTATATTCCTCTTTTGCATTACAGAGGATTCCTCTCATTCCCAGAGGCAACGAATAACCACCTTATCTTAAGCATGCCCTATTGAGCTGTAAGAAAAGCCAAGATACTCTGGAGTCATAATCAGAGGCTTTCCTTTTATAAAATTCCTCAGGGAAGATCCTCGAATCACCTCCAATGGGAGGGGGCAACACACTGAGGAATGATACGCACCCATACTCTCCCCTGGGCCCCCCACCTCGATGCTACGAACCTCAGGTATTTCTTTGGCATACAGCTGCCATTTAGCCCCCCTCCCCCCCCCCTCACCCTCCCTCCCCCTCCATATCCGGTGATTTTAAGGCTCCTGGCTTCGGGCCTGCACCCTGCTGGCCTCCAACCAACTTCAGGTCTGCTGACAATGGACGCCACCTGAAGTATGATTACATGTCATTAATTGTGGTTGGGTTTTTTATGTGATAATATTTCTGTACCAAGGCTCATAAATAAACCAATATTCGTCTTGAGTTTCAGTGTTTATCAATGCAGTCTTTATTTATAAAATATATTGACTTCAGTTTTTCTTAGAAACTCAAGGGCAGCAGTTTATAAAGTTTCTCTCCACTTATTATCAGTGTGTGAATCAGAAATATAACTGAATTATGTACAACATGCTTAACATATCATTACTTCTCATAACCTTCTATTACAACTCATAAATCTTTTGTCAAGAGAAAACCCAAACTAAAATCAGTATGTAGCATATCAGGGCCATGTATCTGTGCGTTCAAAAACTACAAATGCACAAACAAATGCATGGAGGGAAAAATAGTCTTTTATATTCTTTGACATAAAACACTACAAATCATGGGAGGTTTAAAAAATTTCTACACAGCTGGGGAAACAATTTGCAATTTCATAACTTTTGGTCTCTCAAGCTATTTAGACCTAAAAAAAAGTTAAAAATTTGTTTCTTAGGCCCCCCGCATGGGCCTTTTGGTTGCCGCATGCTCTCTTTTTATTACCAATGCAAATTTAAAAAAAATAAAAATTAAATGGTTTATGTCTGATATTTTATCAAAGTTAACAAAATTGATACATTTGTCCCTTGAATGCAACAAGGCTTTGCAAATGATAAAATTTAGCATTGCAAAGCCTTCTTGCACTCAAGGGACAAAATACACCACCACCCATGCTATTCTGTAGATTATGAGGCCTAAAACATAAAACAAATCAAGAACATGAACTTTTGATGGCAAAGAATTAATTACAAAAACAAATGAAAGTGTCAATGACATTGTAGCTCAACTTGTGTAAGACATGTACATGTATAGTATGTGACACAGCAATAACAAACATCTTGGTAATGACCTGATAACAAAGGTACATATAAAGTATAGTAATGGTCTGTACATAAATGCTGACCGTAGCCTGTAACAAATGTATAGGTAAAGTATTGTAAAGGTGGGGTGACAGATGATAAACCAGAAAAGAAATCTTTTGAGTGGGTCTAACTGAACCCCAAAATATATAGTGATAACAAAGGCACCCAAAAACACTTGTTCCTGTCCCAAGGTGATAACAAAGGTACCCAAGAAGTTTCGTGAAGATTGGTTCATAAATACAGCCTCCAGCCCGAGCCGTATTGACATGTGCACTTACTGTGTATAAGTCGCAATGAATAAATCAAAGTTCATCTAATTTGTATAATTTCTGCACGAGAAAAAAACTATATGTGATGTATTTCATGTTACTAAACATTCATTCAAAAATTTATTCAAATCAGAACCTTCATATATAAGTTCTGTACCAAAAAGTGATTGTACCTAATTATGGTACAAAATGGCCGCCGGCAGCCATCTTGAATTTTGGACCGCACCCATTCTCGTCCCAATGTGATAATAAAGGTATCCAAGAAGTTTTGTGAAAATCGGTTCATAAATACAGCCCCTAGCCCGAGCCGTATTGACATGTGTACTTACTGTGTGTAAGCAGCACTGAAAAGATAAAAGTTCATCTAATTTGCATAATTTGTGCACGAGAAAAATCTCGTATTATATGTGATGTATCCCATGGTACTAAACATTCACACAAAAGAATATTCAAATCAGCGCTTTCATATGGAAGTTCTGCGCAAAAATCTGATTGCACCTAATTTTGAACAAAATGGCTGTGGGCAGCCATCTTGGATTTTGGACCGGACCCAAAAACACTCGTTCTCGTCCCACGGTGATAACAAAGATACCCAAGAAGTTTCGTAAAGATCGGTTCATAAATACGGCCTCTAGCCTGAGCCATATTGGCATTTGCACTTATAGTGCTGAAAGTAACACTAAATAAATCAAAGTTACTCTAATTTCCATAATTTGCGCACGAGAAAAAAACCAGTATTATATGTGATGTTTTCCATGTTACTAAACATTCATACAAAAATTTATTCAAATCAGAACTTTCATACAGAAGTTCTGTACAAAAAACTGATTGCACTAACTAAAATACAAAATGGCTGCTGGTGGCCATCTTGAATTTCAGACCGCACCCAAAAACACTCGTTCTCGTCCCACAGTGATAACAAAGATACTCAAGAAGTTTCGTAAAGATTGGTTCATAAATACGGCTAGCCCGAGCCGTATTAAATTGTTGACGGACAGACGGACGACTGGCCATGGCATAAGCTCAAATTTACCTTTCGTCAAAGTTGAGCTAAAAACTGCCAAGCCACATGCAATTTTACAAAAAATGGCCCAAGAAACAGAAGATTTACTTTGTGGGGCTTTATCTATTCATTTACTGGTTCTTGAAGTTACTTTCAGTATGTAGGGTTGTATCATGGCTGCAAACAAGTGTCAATGCAGCTTAGCCAACCATTTAGACCAATGCTACACATTTTTGAGGTCTCACGCACAAGGCAATGGTTATTGGGCAGCAGCCATGACTCCATTTGATAAAAATGTGTTGAAAAATACTCAGCTGGTTGAGTTAATCAAGAAAAGTATATCAACAGTTTCTCATTTTATTCTAGAATAGAAACAGCATGGAAGAAGTTAATATAAACATAAAGAATTGAAGATAGGATCTCTATTCAACAAAAACACTTTTGAATTCAATGGATTCTTTCAGGCAAATTTTCCCATCAAAAACTTCAGAGTGATATTGATAGGCATCAACAAGTTTCCTCCCCATGTCTTCAACTGCAAACGGCATTCAAAATTATATCAAATTTTAATTTTAAATGGTGTCATATTCAGATGCATGCTTTACTCCAATTTCATCAGTTAACACTAGGCATATTTAATTTTCATTAAGTGTTTTGCCACGGGCTAAAACTTTTTGAAATACAGGCATCAAACGTACTGCGCTAGCTTTTGTGCAATAGTGGTAAAGATTTTGACTTGACATGAAAAAGTATTTACCTAATCCTCTAGCCTCATCTCTATTGAAATTCAGCACTGAGATTACAGAAGCCGACAAAAAATTTCAGCAAAATTGTTTGCAATCCGGTTGAAATTCCAGAGATTCTTCTGCCCTCTTTCGGAAACGGTCCAGGGCCCATGCAATTGGGAAAATTCACGTCATGAAGCCTCCAATTGGGAATTTGTTTGGGAGAAGAAACATACATAGAATAAGAAATGTTACCTTCATATTGAATTGAGAACATTAACCCTTTACCCAACGTAACGGCCAAAACCGGCCAGCACCATTCTCAAAAATCGCCAATTAATTTTCATTATTTTTTTCATTTTTTGTCTCAAAAACATAGGTTATGACCCCTCATTGGAACGGGCTCGTCGAGCTCGTTCCAACGAGGGGTCATAACCTATGTTTTTGAGACAAAAAATTAGTTATTCAAGAATTTTTTTTGCAAGTGTCGTCTGCTTTTCATGTTAGGTAATGGGTTACCGGTAATACAGAAACTACTACATATAGAGTACATGTAGTAAGTTTTATAACAAACAGTTGCATGAAATAATGATCAGTCTCTGTAATCTCTATTGAATAAATTCTTCTGATACAATTAAATGATGAAGATGTTTATGCATTTTGCTACACTTCCGCAGTCAACATTCTGTGGCTTTGCAGTTGTGTCAAGGCAAGTCATGGCTGCCTAAGTAGGCAGCCAAGACTTGCCAAGAAACAACTGACAAGGTTCTTGGGATGTAACTTGCAAACGTATCTAAAACCTGCCTGTCGAGGCACCTGTTTTGTTGCAGTAAAAAGTGATGAAAGTCAAAATTAGACTTTCAAGAGGTAGAGAAAAATTAAATTTTTATTTGAATGAGGACCGAGATTGGGAAATTTTTTGTTTGAACTGGGGAAAAAATCATGCTAAATGCCACTGAGAAAGGGTCCCATATATTCGGACCTTGTAGACACCCAAAAGGATCCCTGAATTCTGTGTCTGCTTTCCTTTCAATAATACTGTTTACATTTATGTTTAATAGGTAGGGTTCAATGACACTTTCAACAGACAGGGTCACATCACAGATTTATGGGTGGATAAAGCTGGAATACCCAGAGAGAACCACCAATCAAGCAACAGTCAGACTCTCCAACTTACTAACTCTACGCAAGCAGAGGTAGCAGCAGTTGAAGGAAAGTTCACAATGGACCAGCAGTATGCCTTAGTACACAGCATCACTGTAGGGGTAGTCAGGATTCAGTGTCATGCCAAGGACATAATGAAGTTACAACTGGTTAGGATCGAACTGTCGACCTGTCTGCTTGAAGTCCAATGCTCTAACCACTGAATCATCATGCTCCCTCCCACAACACTACTGAATCTCACCTGTCAAGAAACACAAAAGCAACACCATTAAATCTTGAATGCCATTTTCATTAGTTTTGTTGATTCGGTATTGATTTCTCAATATTTTAACCCTTTGAATACGACTTTACCGACTGGGGCACA
Organism: Pictodentalium vernedei; assembly: GCA_031216915.1. Classification (NCBI taxonomy): domain Eukaryota; kingdom Metazoa; phylum Mollusca; class Scaphopoda; order Dentaliida; family Dentaliidae; genus Pictodentalium; species Pictodentalium vernedei. The sequence continues at coordinate 316,287,475 of CM062297.1, forward strand.
TGATATGCTGTAATTTCTCCATTAAGGAGGACAGCTGCTAAGTGAATGTGTGGGGCAGACCAATCAATATTTTCAACGTGCAGCCCCAAGGCTGCTCGTTGAGAATATTCATTGGTCTAACCCCAAATAATAAATATGAACTCTTCTGATTTCTGCATTTGAACTGACATGGAAGATACCACCAGGGTTCAAAGGGTTAACCCTTTGTACATCAAAGGTCAAAAAATTAAATTTTTAAGTGGCTTTTCAATAGTGTAATGACCAATTTTTGTTTGACATCGCTGAGCCCTGTTAATTAAACAAGACTGAATAGGTTCAATTCCTAGATGCATTATGGGAAAAATTTGCAGCTAGAAATTCTGGTATTTTTACATCAGTATGCAGAGGGTTAACTGGGAAAGCGACTCTTTGGAAACGACCAGATCACGATCTGATTGAGATATAGACCACTTTTGATGCCACTATAGTGTACATCCAAGGTGAACCCTTTACCCAACACAGACGATATTACAAGTTATTATTTTAAATATTGTTTTTTGAAATTTGTAAAACAAATTCAACAAAACCTTATCATGTAAAACCTTATTGCAACAAGCTCAACAAGCTCGTTCCCTTGAGGGGCCACATGATATGGTTTTGTTGAAATTATTTTTTTCAGCTGCTGAATTTGTATATTACATGGGTAGATGAGACCAATTCATTAGGTAAATAAATGGTTAATAGATAAAACATTTATTGCATTCCTATAACTAATTGAATAAAATGAAAAAAATGTATAGGAAAGACATGAAAGTTTCTACCGAACTGGTAATGGGTAGAGAGTGCTGGACTAAATTTCATCATCAGATTCTGTTCATCAATAATTGTTTTGCTACAATGTACTGAAGACAGCCCACAGGCAGAATTTGTTTACTACAGTAAAAAAAAATGTTATTCTAATTCTCAGGTTTCTCATACAGTGCAATTATGCAATGCACAATTTATAACACAAAAAAGCTGACAAGAAAAAGGCTTACATGTATATATACTATGAAAGATTTTTTTTAAAAAAATAACACTTTTTGGAATTCCATCTCATACAGCATATTGAATGAACACTTTCAAAATTGTCAAAAGATTTTTTTTTAAAAGAAAATTTTTTTTAGAATTACATTGGCTACAATTTATTGACTAAACATTTTACAGGTGATTGCTTGTCATTTTTTCAAATTAAAAATTATCTCCAAAATATTCATTGCATGTCTGTTGCAATTACACATGTCTCAAATAATATCAGTCTATTGGTGCATGAATATTTTACAAGATAAGCATTTTTACAGAACACTAAATACAGTGCAGGGTAATGTGAATATAATTACAAAAAAGACATGCATTTATTACTGATTTACATTGGTAAATAAATGATTAACCCTCAACTCACTAATGCAAAAATGTAAAATTTCAGACTGCACATTTTTTCCATAATGCAATTTATTTATTTATTGGGGTTTAATGACACTTTTGACAGCAAAGGGTCACTTCATGTTGGATAGTTTTTCGGGTGGAGGAATCCAGAGTACGGGAGAACCACGAGCAACTGTGAGAAACTGTGAGCAAATGTCAGACTCCCCAACGTACTAACTCTGTTAGCTTTGGTGGAAGACAAGTGCACTATCGATTGTGCAGTATGGCTTAGCATGGACCTTTCAATCTGAAGTCCAATGCCGTAACCACTGAGCCCCCGAGCTCCCTCCATAAATGGGACTTGGATTTCTACTAATTCAATCTGGTTTGACAAGAGCTCATTGAGATCTGTCAAACAAGATTGAATAGGTTCAATTCTTAGTTACATTATGAGAGAAACTTGCTGCTTGAAATTTTGGTATCAGAGTGCACAGGGATAATAGATGAATACTGAATGTAGAAAAAACTTATGTTTTTTTTAAATTACAGTGCACCTGCCATAAGGTATATCCAATTAAAACAATCTTGAACACATGACCTGCCGAGTATTTTTAAAAATATTTTTCATTAAATCCAGTCAGGGCAGCTTTATTTAATGTGGTTTCAGATCACTTCCAGTAGATATGGCTCTGTCATAATAAAAGCCCAATTATGAAGTCAAGTTCAACCAATTGTTAGTAATTATGCTGTCTAAATTTGTGGATTCTCATGCAAGGAATTGAATTTCAGGTTTGTTCAAGTTCATTCCAATTAGTGGTCATAAACTACAATATAGCCCTTAAAGTGAGCCATTAGGCAACATTCTCCCCTTAATAATGCCAAATTATTGATTACTGTTGCCAGACTGCAACAGCAAACTGGCAACAGTAAGGCAATAATAATCTGGAGTTATGAAGATAATATTCTTCCATTTTATAAACTTTTGCCTCCTCAACAGAAAAAATTATTGGCATTGTTTTCCAGTAAAACATGTCAAGTATTTGAAAATTTCAGCACGCTGCAAAAGCTTGATCAACACTTCTTTATTTTGTATTTTGTAAGTAAGTGTTTCACAAAATTTTAGTTCCTTAATATTTTCACAGTATGGCAATAATATGGCACTGTTAAAGCAATAGTTACACCAAAAGCTTTCAACTTAATTAAAGACTGTACTATAAGCTCTAGAAGCAAAATTTAAAAAATAATAAACTCTGAGAGTCAATTTTTGTGAACAGCATTGGCAAAATGACCATTATGTTGGGCAAAGGGTTTCAGTAATTTTTTTTTATATTCATTCGTTCTACATCAATATTTTTCTTCCCTTTCAGATAATTGCCGATATATAGTCCTGATATTTTGAAAGCATGATTCTGAATAAATCTTCTTCATCAGTTTGCCATAAGCCAACCTTCTTGTTGAAATGCTAAGCCATTTAATTAATGGAAAATTGTCATTCCATATTGAGGTAATCCATCCAGTGTTATCGGCACGAGAACAGCCAGACAATTGATTTGATGACTGGAAATCATGCACTGAGCCTCTTATCCATTTTCGTCCTCATTACGCTTTGTTCATTACATTTAATGTGCAGGACCACTGTGAAATACAATGGGCAAGGTAAAAAAAATCGCAATTATCAGCTGATGAAATATGTTCCAGTTTGTAATTTTCCTATTATCATTTGTGATATGTAATGCTTTTCTGAAGGCTTATTAGAGGTCAAACCGCCAATGGTTACAAGTAATTTGCGGTATTGACTTCCCCGCGTGATGCACCTTGCACTAGACAGGTGATTACAATTAAAAGAATTGAGTGTCTGAACAACATCCAGTTTAGCTGTTGTTGCAGATAAAACTAGTGTCTGAACAAGATTAAACTCGAGTTAACCCTTTACTCAAAGTAATTGCCAAAAAGCGGTCAGCGCTATGCACAACTAAACTGAAGCATGCCCTGCTCAGCACATGGACATTGGAGGTTAAAAAGCAAACAGTGATTTGTTACTCGTACATGTGCTGTGTCTTTAAGACACATATGATGCCCACGCGAGTTCAAACATGTACTTTAATTTACATATATGTATTGTGGAAGGAGTTAGCTTGACAAATCATGTATCCTATATTCAAAATTTCACAAAAATTGATTAATGATTAAGTTCAACCACCCTTAATTTTGTGAAAAATGTAACAAAATCAAATTCCTGGCAATATGCACACCTCTGGGATATGTACAAACGTCTTGTAAAATAAGAAGGTTCTAGCTTCAAAACTAGAGGAGAGGAGTTAGAAGAACAAACCACATACCACAAAGGTGAAAGACTACAAAAAATTAACTAAGTTCAACCTGTAATTTGGTGAAATATTGAAGCAAATTAAAATCCTGACAATAAGCACATCTCTGGTACAAACATCCTATGTAATTAAAAGTCCTAGCTTGAAAACTGTGTGAGGAGTTAGCCGGGCAAAATAATGTACCCTATATGCAGATGGATGGACAGCAGACAGGAGACAGCTGGACAGATGGACAGGGGCAAAACAAAAACAAAATAGTGACACAGGTACCCCTTTGGGTGGCAAGAAAATGTGTTCTTTTTGTTTATAGTTGTCAAAAGAATTGCTGAGTGTCCTTCTAATAATTGTTTTTTTATAAATGTGAAGGCATGTAATAAACACAGAATGACACACGCATGTGTGAATGGGTTAATTGATATGGCACATGTGCCATCATGGAAGGATAAAACTCAAGGCATGTGGCCTCTCATTCTATCCTTTTGCAATGGCACTTATGGCCCATATCGATTAACTGGTAGAGTGCTAAGTTATTTTTGGTCATCAAAATTTGTTCATGTGTCTTTGCCTTGTTACAATTTATAGGAGAGTGCCAAGGGGCACTCTCCCATAAATTGTAACAAGGCAAACCCATATAGACTTAGTAATTTCACTTCTAAGATAATATGAAGCACTTCCACAGAATACGACACCTTTAGGCTGGTGTACCTACTCTTCATACTAAAGCCCTGATAGTGGCTTCTAGCACTCAACCAGTTAACCGTGTGAATGGAAAGTGTGATTAAGTCATTCTATACAGGTAAATATTTGTTGCCAGGTGGGCAGGGCTTTCCAACCTGGGATGTGTGATCCCAATAGTTATTACATAGAAGGATAAATGTGTACATTTTTATATTCGTTTGTTCATTGGGCCTTAATGACATTTCATCAGCCTGAGTCATATCGTGTCAAGACAATTTTTTTCGAGAGGAGAAAACTGGATTACCCAGAGAGAACCACTGAGGATTGGCAAATAATTGTCAGACTCTCCAATTTACTACTATCCTGGCACAAGGAAGGTACATAGTTTGTTGAAGGCAAGTGTAGCACTGATATGCTGTATATCTACAGTCAGCATGCTGTTACACTTGCTTTCAATAAATACTAACCCTGCTTGTGCCAGGATAGTAAATAGGAGACTGTGAGTTATTTGCAATTGCTGAATGGTTCTCTCTGGGTACTCTAGCTTCCTCCACCTCCAAAACTGTCTGATACAATTTTTTACTTATGAATGTAACAGCCAGAACTATTCACATAAATCACCATTCAACTTTTATTATTTTTCCCAAGAACTCGAAAACATCATAAGCACATTGTGCTTATCCAATCAGGGTCAAAAGCTATGCTTTTGAGCAAAACATTTTAAAAAGTTTTGTTGTTCCAAAAATTATTTTCACAAGCATCCTCTTCTATTTGTGATAGGTAAAGAATCATGCCATGATACCAGTAAAACAGAACTGCTTTCACACATTTACAAATTAAGAAGATGAAAAAAAAATTCTAAAATTTTCAAGAAAACCATATAATTATCATGTGCCAACATTTTGTCAACAATATTCCAATGAGGGGTTACATGATATGGTTTTGTAGAAATATTTTGAAAAATTTGAAAAATCAATAATAAAAATAATAAATTCTGATATCCTGTGTGTAAGGCTAAAGTAGACCCTGAACCCACCGCCGTGAGCTGCCAGCCATATTCACCTCAAGCCGTAGCCAGCCAAATTTTGTGTCCAGCCAGCCACGGTTAAAAAATGCCGCCATAAACATTTTTCACAGCTGAGCCATGTTAACTGTCAAACATCGTCATTATTTTAATTCGTTATTGAATATATCCGTTGGTTTTTTACTTCCAGAAATTTTGAAAATGTTGTTCTTTCTTCTATTGACCTCCATACTCATTATTCAACTAAAACAACCGGGACATATGTGTAAATAAATCCCATTTCCGAAATTATGACACTTGAAACATTTGGTCTTGTCACCAATTGCCACTTGTTTCAATAGACCTTAAGATTATTTTTACTCTCAGCCGGCTGAGCCGCCATATTCTTTCAGACGCAGAACCCATGGCTGAGCCAACTGAGCCGACTAGCTAGCCATGAAATCGCTTAACCAGCCATGAAATCACTCAGCCAACCGTAAAAAATATATTTCACGGCTTCGGGGTCTAGGCTAAAGGGTTAAGAAAAGAATTAAGTGTTTCCAAAGTTTGAAAAAAAGTACAACTTAATCTTACTCAGACTGTACCTGATAGTGTTTCATAATTAAACTAAATTGTCAAGACATAATAAGGAGTACATAATTGGCGAGAATGCAGGTGCTTTAATAGAAGTGTTTCAATGAGCACCCAATTGTGCCTTCAACAGGTCAAGGAAATACAAAGAAACTGCACCTCTGTTATGTACCCTGCACATCCATAATGTCACAAGGTCATGTACACATTGGCACATGTCTTTATCAACACATGAGCACACTCAAAAAATACAGGATAATGATGCTTCTTCACAATCACAGTTTGCAGTACAGGTACAAAAAGTTGTTTTTGTATGGAAAGTTTGCCACTGTTTATTTTCTTTTCATCTCAACAGCCTCATTTGAGTTTTAACCCTTTGAACTCATAACACCGATATTTCCGTCCAATACATAATTTCGGACTATTTTTGTCTTATTGTGAGATGTCAAAACACCGGGCATTGATAAGAAAATAATAACTGCAGTCTGCAGCCATCTGGCTGCAGACTGCAGTTATTATTTTATCCTCCTCGTATATTGATATTGGACTGACCCATCTCACTTTAAGTGTACACAAAGGTGATACCATTCCAGGAAACGAGGGTTCAAAGGGTTAACCCAATTCCTAGAAACCACTTCCTTCAAGCATCTGCCATTATGTTTGAAAAAATTGTAGGGCCCTGCGAATATTTGAATATAATGGAATCGAATACCAAAGCGAATATTGCTCACTGTTTGTGAATCAAATCGAATATTGAATCTAATTTATAGGAATGGTTACCGGTGGTAGTTCTACCGAAAAAAAAACCTCATGTTTTAGTTCAGAACATATCCATGTTGGCTCATACAACATATTCCATGTGTCGGTGATGGATGTATCTGTTGTCGGCACATGAATTAGGAAGTTACTTTATTTACTGGTGTTTAAGGTCACATATTTCTGCACAATGGCTAATCATGACCATGACAGTTTTGCGGGTGGAGGAAGCCGGAGTACCCAGAGAGAACCACCGAGCAATGGCGAGCAACTGTCAACTCCCCAACATACCAACTCCACACAAGCAGGGTTAGCATTGGTTGAAGGGGGTATGTTTAAATGTTACTGTTTGCTATTTTAATATTTGAAATGACACTGCCTGTTTTTTTATTTATTTCATCGACGGAGTGACTTGCAAGAGAACCACCGAGCAATGGCGAGCAACTGTCAACTCCCCAACATACCAACTCCACACAAGCAGGGTTAGCATTGGTTGAAGGGGGTATGTTTAAATGTTACTGTTTGCTATTTTAATATTTGAAATGACACTGCCTGTTTTTTTATTTATTTCATCATCGGAGTGACTTGCAAACTGTTTCATTTTTCTAAATTTTTCACCCGTGCAACATATGACGTTTCAAATGAAGTTTTGTTAAAACAACAAATCAATTTGCAATTCGAAGTAAGATGGAGTGACCTCAAACTTTATTATTAGTGATTATTTGTCCAGTGATGTATGCAGGTATACAAGAGGTTTATTTTATAAACTTGGTATCATTACAAGTTGTCCTGTACATTTCATGATTTTGGGCTGTGAGTTGGGTCGTATTGGAACATATACATTATTGTGATTAATTGACGGAAATATGGTTTGAGGTTTGTGGCTCAGAGCCTATGTTCAACATTGATGCTTTGCATCTCAGTTGTACATAAGCTCCAAGCTGCAAACCTCAGACCATGTTACTGTATCACAATAATGTACAATGTTTCAAAATATCACATAATTTGAACACAATAACAATAATTTGGTCACAGTGTTTTAGAAAAGCTAATTTCGCTTCAGGATACAGCGGAGCCCACTTAATTGAATATAATTTCCCAACACAAAACCATTTACCATACCTCCAGTACAAATTTGGCCTGCTAATTGAATGTAGGTTATAGAGTAAGCTCCTGTTAACTGAATAAAAAATCTTGTAACTTGTCGAGAAATTACCCTGACTCTCCCCCATTTTCCTTTATTTATAGACCTATTTGGCTTCAGTACATCCAATACAGGCATTTAATCTATTATATCTTGTTTGACAGAGCTCATGGAGCTCTGTCAAACAAGATTTAATAGAATAAATGCTAAGTTTATCTCTAGAATACAGAAAAGTGACATACTCCCTGCTAATTGAATACTCATGTTAATTGAATAATTTTCATTGACAAAGTGGCTATTCAATTAACAGGGTTTCACTGTAATCAGAAATATGAAACATCACTCATAAAATATAGTGTCCAGCAAACCACAGATTTTTAATTTGAATTGAATCTCGAATCAAACTGAGTTTATTATTCAAAATCGAATCGAACCTTGAATCAAATACAAGCAGCTTGAAGTCCCGAATGATAAAATATTCCAACTGCATCATCAAGGCATGCCTTGATGATGTAGCTTGAATATAACCCAGTAAGGATTTTTGTTGAAAAACAGAAATGGGTGTGAGAATTCGGTACTGGGCACTGCACGGGGCTAGCCATTAGCAACCAAGAACTAATCGTCGATATTGCTTGGGAACTTTAAATTTGCTTTCAGCAATGGTAGTAACTAGTGAAACTGGAATTAGCATGGATGGTGGCAACGGAACAGTTGCTTTTTATCTTTATATACGGGAAATTCCACTTAGTCTTTATTTTCAACATTATTATTTATTTATTGGTGCTTAACGCCACATCAGCAGCCATGGCTATATCGTGGCGATAAAAGTATGTAATTATAAAAAAGACCATTATCCACCATGAAATAATTAAAAACAGAGTCAATGAAATATGAAATGTGAGGTATAAAACTAAGGAGTGTGAAACGCAAATGTCAGTGTTGTACAAACAATGCTGTGCAAATTACCTGTGATATAGACAGGGATAGACTTGAATTTTAAAAGAATATTTATTTATTTATTTATTGATGTTTAAGGTCACATATTTATGCACAATGGCTAATCATGACCGTGACAGTTTTACGGGTGGAGGAAGCCGGAGTACCCGGAGAGAACCACCAAGCAACGACAAGCAGCTGCCAGCTCCCCAACATCGTAACTCCGCACTGCAGCACAGGCAGGGTTAGATTGGTTGAAGACATGCGTACCATCGACGTGCAGTACGTCTTAGTACACGGCGTCATCGTGCCCCCACGCGGGCAATGGAGATGAAGTGTCTTGCCCAAGGACACAACGCGGTTGCCGCAGGTGGGATTCGAACCGAGGACCTCTCGGCTTGCAGCCTGCACCTCTACCTACTGAGCCACCACGCTCCCTTTTAAAAGAATAAAAACAATTTTAAAATTTATTAAAAAGGTTGATTCCTTTCAAAATTTTCAACATTTTTTATGTACAATTTCTATTGCAGCTATAGCTTTGGTGAGATAACTACACTGACTCATACCAAGCAAAATTCCAGTGAAAAGATTCAAAGAAAACGAATCGGACAGCAGATTTCGAATTAAACTGAATGCCAACTTAAGATTCGAAATTGAATCAAATCTTTAACCCTTTACCCAATGAATCGCCCACATCCGCCCAAGTAATATGCAAATTCAGCAGTTGAAAAAATATTATTTTTCAAAACATTTCAACAATACCATATCATGTGACCCCTCGTTGGAACGAGCTCGTTGAGCTCGTTCCAACGAGGGGTCACATGATATGGTTTTGTTGAAATCTTTTGCAAAAATTGACAAAAATGATATTTAAAATAATAAATTTTGATATCGTCTGCATTGGGTAAAGGGTTAAGCTTTGCAGGGCCCTAATATGATAAGTTTATTTGTCATCAGATTTACATAACCCTTTACCCAACGTAACGGCCAAAACCGGCCAGTGCTATTCTCAAAAATCGCCAATTAATTATAATTATATTTTCACTTTTTGTCTCAAAAACATATGTTATGACCTCTCTTTGGAACGAGCTCATCAACCTCATTCCAATGTGGGCTCACAACCTATGTTTTTGAGACAAAAAATGAAAAAAATTGGTTATTCAAGAATTTTATTTGCAAGTGTCGTCTGCTTTTCATGTTAGACAATTCACACCATCATGTAAGTACGTTACCATTCATAATCAACAAGTGAATTCTCTCAAAGTACAGGAACCATTTGGCAAAAGGAGAAAGATGGGGACAGACAAAGTGGTGTTGCTGGGTTTTTATTTTATTGAGAGAAAGCTTAACTTTAATAAAAGTTCGAAAAAAAATGGCACATAAATAATTTCATAGAACACAAAAAGGTATTAACTATATCTGTGAGTTATTAAATTGAACTTAATAAAATATCAGTTCTCAATACCTTATAATCATGCAATCTTTGAAGTCAACATTCTATTTATCCACCTTATCTGATAAATATGCCTACATTGAGTAGAGAGTTTTAAATTTGCATAACACTGATAAATCATTTGTTCAATATAAAGATAACACTAAAATCCAACCACTTTATCTCATTCACATGTCTGAGAAAAATGTCCAAATATTTATCAGTTCTCCAATAATACTGACAGTAACCCTTTTGCTAAAACAGTGATGGCTGTTCATGTTTACTTTTATTGTTGTTTGAGGTCACTATGGCTATATGGTGGTCACAATTCAAGTATCGGGGCCAATACTGTAAAACTTTTACAACTGTATTTTCTACAATTGTATTTTCTAGTTATGACTTAAAATGGGTTAAAATGAACCATTTGCAATTCAGAAGACTCACACCTCAGACAGGGTGACAAGGTCCTACTATTCCTGTAAGACAGAACAAGTTTGATGTAGTAAAAACACTTACTTCCCTGACTTACCATTGGGGTTAGCATCAAGTTTAGCCAATCATTTATAATTAACCCTTTACCCAACGTAACGGCCAAAACCGGCCAGCGCTATTCTAAAAAATCACAAATTAATTTTCATTATTTTTTTCATTTTTTGTTTCAAAAACATGGGTTATGACCCCTCGTTGGAACGAGCTCGTCAAGCTCATTCCAATGAGGGGTCATAACCTATGTTTTTGAGAAAATTAGTTACTCAAGAATTTTTTGGAAGTGTCATCTGCTTTTCATGTTAGGTAAAGGGTTAGGCTGGTTGGCCATTTCAGAAGCCTCTTCGCCCAAGAACTGGATACCATGTCATATTATACAGATACGAGAGAACTTATCCACAAAAGCACTGTTCCACTGCCTGTGTTCCCAATGGGGGGGGGGGGGGGGGGGGGGGGGGGGGGGGGTGAGAGGGGGGGGAGGGGATCTTAGTTTATTAAAGGGTTTAATTCCATGGCGAGACAATATATATTAACCCCTTGTTCGCTGATGTCACAAATTTAAGGTTTTTCATGTAATGCAACTAGAAATTTAAACAATTCAGTTTTGTTTGTCATTAATTGCCTGAATTAATTAAAATTCCTAGTTGCATTATGGGGAAAAATAGCTACTTGAAATATTATTATTTTCACATTACAGTATAAGTTAAAATAAGTTGGAGCATAACTAAACTGCAATAAACTAAGTAATCTGCAGTTTCTGCACTGATAAGACCAGAATCTGACATCATTTTCTGGAAAGCTCTCTACGAAAAGCTTCCCAGAAAATGATGTCAGATTCTGGTATTATCAGTGTAGGAAGAGAAAAGTAATAGTTTATAGTGGTTATTTTACAACTTATTTTGACTAGTACTGTAGCTTGTTTATTTTTGAGGGTTAACAACACTTTCAACTCATATTGTGTGAGATTTACGGGTGAAAGAAGATAAGAGTACCCAGAGAGAACCACTGCACAGGAGCAAGCAACTGGCAGACTCTCCAACTAACTCTGCATAAGCATGCAGATCAAGAACTGGTTCAAGTTCTACTTGCAGCACAACCATGTCCCCACATGGGCAATCAGAATTAACCCTTTACCTAACGAATCCGCCACATCTGGCTGTGTAATATGTAAATTTAGCAGCCGAAAAAAAAAAAAATTTCAAAAGATTTCAACAAAACCATATCATGTGACTCGACGAGCTCGTTCCATTGAGGGGTCACATGATATGGTTTTGTTGAAATTTTTTAAAAATGATATTTAAAATAATAAATTTTGATATCATCTGCATTGGGTAAAGGGTTAAGGGTCTTCCTCAAGTATGTGATGCAGTTACCGCTGGTCAGGATAACCATTGATCTTTTGGTTTAAAAACCAATGCTCACACCACTGATTGACCACACTCTCCAAATTCACATCAATATCCAGGAGGATAATCACTTGTGCTATACTGCCCACTAATTCTCAAAACTTGTTTTGCACTCTGAGAAGTCAATATTCAATCACAGCAAGCAATATACTGGTTTTAACACACATCTTACACAGAAGAACAGAAGAAAATTTACACCCGATTTATGTTAATTTTATTTGAAAGGGTGCTATAAAATACAAATAAAAAACTCAAGATTGTTGAATCGTAACCAAAAAGTATTCTGTAACAATAATCTAGCACCACAACCCTGCCAATTAAGTCTAGCATCTCACATGAAAGATGACTCAAATAAAGAAATATCTGTCAATTTTTATTGGAAATGAGAATCCTGTGATTGTGAGAGATCAGGAAATAATGTCTAAATGCTGATAGATTTTTTCCATTGAAACTAGAACGTCCTTTCAAATGATGTTATTAACAAGGATTTCCTCTCCTGGAGGCATGAGGCATAAATGAGCATCAAATGAAACATTTTATCACTGATGAAGTAGCTTGAACCAAACAAGCTTTTTAATTGGGATACTTGAAGAAATCTATTGTCCTTGCTGGTCCGTGCATCTTTTATCTTGGAATTTAGGCTATTTAGCCGTATACCCAATTCTACCAGCCAATAACATGACAGATTTTATCATAAATGACTAAATAATTTTGCTGTTTGTTTCTAAAACATATCTTGACCACTCGTTGGAATAAGCTTAAAGACCTTGTTCCAACAAGTGGTCAAGATATGTTTTGGAAACAAATAGCCATGTGTTTTGATGGTGGACTCTTTGAGCTTGTTCCAATGAGTGATCATAAAGATATGTTTCTAAATTAAAAATTGGAAAATACTAGAGATGGTTTATCACCCGGTATACCCCCACCCTGGCATACCACCTAGTGTGGGTGACTGAAAAGGGGCATTAAATTTTTCTAAGTAAAAAAAAATCCAATATGGCCACCAGTCGGCCATCTCGAAACCGAGTGGGAAAAAAATTATGTCACGCTCTTCCTCTCATCATGTTGATCATTTTTGTGAAGTTTCATGAAAATGCGGCTAAACCTGTGGTAGTAGTTCGCTCCACAAGTTTACATGTGCAACGGACCGACGATGATGATGACAGACCGATGGACAAGTTGACTCCTATATACCCCCTAAACTTCGTTTTGTGGGGGTATAATAACAAAATGCGAATGTGATTTTTGCTTATTTTTAGGATCTGCGACACCCACACAGAGACCAAATGTGTGCACTTGATCCAAAGAAAGACTTAGTATTATGCTTTAGTTTTCAGTCAACAGAAAAGTACATGCATCTTTGCCTGTTTGGAACATAAGGAAAATGCATTACCAATATCATTTTCCAATTTTTTATATATAGCTCATGAAGCTTTCTTCATATAATCGTAATATACTACATATGACAGATGGTTCTGTTTTATCATCAGTTTTATTTCTGTTGATCTTGACTATAACTTGTAATGAGTTATAAATTACACTCGGAAATGCCTGAAAAACCCACATAAATATTATTATGATTGGCGACAAACAGTTTTGATTCAAGCTCAGGTAACTAAAACGTTAGCTCTCAGTCAATAGACTACCAGATTACTTTTGGTAGTTAACTTCAGTCAAATAATAATTGCTCCATTATAATTTTTAATGGGGGTGTTATCCATGATGGTGCATCCATGATATGAATTTGCCTTACGGTTCTTTTGTACACACTACTATGTTCACTTAATTCTGATTGTGCATCTGAGCCACTGTGAACAAAGACATACTGCATGTTGATGCTGGAACTGCCTTCAATTGCTGACAACTCTGCTTGTACAGAATCGGCTGCTATTAACTTTGCCTGTGTAGACTTATAAGTTGGAGAGTCTGGCAGTTGCTTGTGACTGCTCAGTGCCACTCCGACTTCCTCCACCTGTAAAACTGTCTGACACGATGTGACACTGGCTGTGGAAAATGTTGTTAACCCTTTACCTAACACAGTATTTTTTAAAAAATTAATTAAACAAATTTCCAAATTTTTCAATAAAACCATACAAATATGGATATCATTTGAACCAGCTCCATGAATTATTTCGAATGATATCCATTTTTGTATGGTTTTATTCAGAAAATTCTGAGATATTTTAGGTTGTGGAAGACTTATTCTGGTTAATTTTCTGGCGGTTTTTGGCCACCATGTTAGTAGGTAAACATTACTACAGTTAAAACTAGAAGTCCTGTCATGAAATGCGCACAAATAGCACGTTGATATGTGCGTTAATATACGCGTTATGGCCCAAGTAAAGCTATCAAATTCTGTACATATGGCCTGTGCACAAGCAATGTTTCAGCCAATGGACCTCCGGGTAACCCGGAGGTCCATTGGCAGAAACATTGCATGTATTTGCTATGGGTAACCGAGAGAACCTGCCGTGCTTTGGGTGCCATTCGATGTGGCAATCGCGCACAATTCCAACGCACAATTAAGCCTGGATAAGCGCACTTTTCGTGACAGGACTTCTAATTTTAACTGTATGTTACACAGCAAGTTATTCAGACCTGCAGTCTAGTCATCATGATTAGTCATAATTGGCAATGTCATTGAAAAAGCGGTGGCAGACTGTAAAAACTTTTACCATGTCATTGCTAACTGCCACTGCAAATTTCTATCCCTGAACTGACTGGCATATTACCAAACTAAGGGTGTCAAGAGGAATATTGGGCAAGGACAATTTGGTGCAAAATGCATCATTCAAGCCATGAAGTGGCAAGGTGGGAGTGAGCATGAGATGGGGTGTCTGCCGCTTGTAGGTCAGGGGCCGGGAGCCTCCCCGGTGAAACTGTTCATTCTCAAACCTTCAAATGACAAGGTATCCTTGATTTTCCGCCATAAATTACCAGATGATGTACCAAACTAGAACCACCTGTGACAGTTTTATGCCTTTGCAGAGGTCTTTGAACATGGTAATTATCAATGGACAATAGTACTCTGTCCTTTTTCTGCCACATGAGATAGAATGGAGGGGGGGGGGGGGGGGGAATGACCCACCAATCCAAATGCAAGACTTTATATTCCTGTCAGCAGCGTAAAACATATTACACAGGTCCAATTAATTTATGCAAGTTACCAATCACAAATAAGATGGAAATATAAATATAAAAGCTCAAGTATATAAAACATATACATATATTGATGTTCTGTGGGAAGAATTGTTAATTGGCTGTGTGACTTGAACAATAACTTCAATGTCGATACGGTGATGCATGCATAAAAAATATCATATGTCAAATGATGATGAATGTGAATTTATGTCAGTTATTAATATTCCCTCTTACACCATACAGTGTTGCATATTAATCTCACTTGTCAAAGAAATTCTATACTGATGGTACGCCCAAGCACTTAAAAATGCGACAGGATTGTTTCGTGAATTAGCTTTATTAGTCCTTGGTGCAGATTAATCCATTACTCTCATGAAGGTATCCTGAGGGCATTCAACATTACGCATAGAAAAATAAACAACCAACCAATCAAATGTCCCATGTTTTTCTATTTCTGAATCTTTTCTTCATGTTATATATCACACAAATGTTATTTGAATGTAACAAGGCAAAAATTTGATGCAAACACAGAACTTTTTGCCCACAGAAACTTTCATCATGAACAAGCTAATATTAGACAAATTCTCAAATTCTTGTACATGGGAGCCCACTAACTGGATGAGTGCTGAATGAAAGACATTATCATACCTATGGTGAAAATGCTGAAAGCCACTTCAGTGGCTTCACACTACATGCATCTGCTTGTTGTTTGTTGAGCAGCAGAAAATACATGTTTATATATAACTGCTTGGTCACAATTTTTTGGAGAGTGCAACAGGCACTCTCCAATAAATTGTAACAAAACAATTATTTATGAATCTACCCAAACGAGGACTCCCTTGCCAGTAAAATGGCATTTTAGGGAAAAATATATTCATGTTACAAAGCACCTTTGAAAAATAATTTAGAAGTCTACCAGTTAATTAGATATTAACAAATGTACTAACCCTGATAATTGCATATAGCAATACAACACAAAACCATTTACCACCCATTCAGTATAACATTTGACCTGTTAGTGCATATAGGTTACAGAGAAAAATTCTGTTAACAGAGTGAAATGAAGAATATTACAACCGGAAGAAAAAATTACTATAAGAACCAATGAATTTCACAGCTTTATAACGACCTCTGTGGCCTCAGTATCTGCAATTCAAGCATTTAACCCTTATGGGTTTGGAGATTTTTATAAATTTTTGCTACTCTTTGACAGTTTGCATCCTGTGACTTTGCAGTTTTTCTAAGCAAGTCTTGGCTGTCTGGAGAGGCAGCCAAGACTTATTTAGAAATAACGGCCAAACAAGAAATCCCTAGTGTGCCTTCAACAGGTCAAGGAAATACACCCCTGTTATGTACCCTGCACATTCATAACTGCCAAACAAGAAATCCCTAGTGTGCCTTCAACAGGTCAAGGAAATACACCCCTGTTATGTACCCTGCACCTTCATAACTGCCAAACAAGAAATCCCTAGTGTGCCTTCAACAGGTCAAGGAAATACACCTCTGTTATGTACCCTGCACATTCATAACTGCCAAACAAGAAATCCCAAGTGTGCCTTCAACAGGTCAAGGAAATGAACCTCTGTTATGTACCCTGCACATTCATACGTCACACCCATCAGTATCTGCAATTCAAGCATTTAGCCCTTAAAGGTCTAGAGATTTTTATACATTTTTGCTACTCTTTGACAGTCTGCATCTTGAGCCTTTGCAGTTTTTTCTAAGCAAGTCTTGGCTGCCTATAGAGGCAGCCAAGACTTATTTAGAAATAACTGCCAAACAAAGCACACAGACTCTGCAAGTTACCCAAAGATTGTACATTTGGGCACCTGTTTTGCCTCAGTGAAAAGTGATCGAAGTCTCAATTGTGTCCTTATGGGTTAAACTATTATGTTCCTTTTGACAGAGCACTATGAGCACCAGCGGTCTGTTTAATGAAATTTGGCTTGCGTTTCCTGTTTTTTTCCATGGGAATTTGGGATAAAAAGTAGGTAGAACTTTCACTCTCCAAGGTAATATAATAATACATTGCTGTTTTTATCCCATTTAATACATAATGCACGAAGAATAATATTTTTTAACGAAATTAACATGAAAATTCAGTATTTTAGAGAGACACGCTTCTACACAACAGGTTACAAGCATTCAGTTGCACAATACTGCACAATAACAAGTGTATGAATTGAACTGTAAATGATTAATGAAGCAATAATGACTGATATTTCGTGTTATGTTGAGACATGCCCTCAAAACATGTCTCCTGTTCTATCTTATCTCTTTGAAGTTCATTTTTTCCTTGTGCATCAAGATATGTATCATTTTGATGAATAAACAATCATGAGTGTTTAGAATATATTTCTTTTGAAATATTTTGTTTCTATTTTACTAATTCTTGGGGCAAGTGCCTCCATAAAACCAACAATGGTAATTACTGCTGGGCTTATATTTCAACAAGAATCTGACAATCAATTCATGCAAAGATTTGTGCAAAAAACGGTGAAAATCCATGTAGATTCTCGCTGTAACTCTGCTAGGATTCGTGTGAAAAGAATTGAGTCAATTTAACCCTTTACTAATAATGTAGGGCATCAAATTAACCAATGCAAGGCTAGCAAGACATGAACTATCCTGATACTTGTCAATAAAATTGTACAAATATGGCTGTCATTGGAACCGGCTCAATGAGCCAGTTCAAATCACAGGTACTTGGCACAAGCTGAGAAATCATAAGAAAAATGATATCTGATAGCAATTTTTAATCAATGCTGACGTGCCTCCATAATGGTATATAAATATTAACAAGGTACACAACTCGCTTTTCGAAAATGAGAGCACCCATCTTCATTATATCCCCACAAATTTGATTCACACAACGTATCCAGCAGTACCTGATGTCAGAAGAAAGGGGAAAGCTTTACAATGGTGTATTACACGACCGTTGGGTGCTCTTGAGTTGTTCACAATAACTGGAAGTCGCAGAAATGGCTGAAAAACATTTAGTCACACAAGATGCTGTTCAGTGGAAAGTGGGTTACGGACAACAATTCTCTGATTTATTATAAAAACTTGAGGTCCCATTGTCTATGGAGGGCAGATTCAAATATTAACCGTATACCTTTATCAATTTTTATTCTTGGTTCGAGATTTTTTTATTTCTGGTGATCACATTCACCGTTTATACGTTTTTAACCTTTCGCTTGAAAACTCTTCCAGCTGACGGCGTCCATCGAAACATTTTTGCACAAAAACATTCCCACTCTCTGATTGGTTACTATTCATGCCTAGAAAATCATGCATGAAAAGAAGCAAATGGAAGAATGGGGATGTTTTTTGTGCGAAATTGTGCGAAAACCCCCAAACTATTTGTCAACACTCTTCAATTGGTGATCGGACACTAAGAAACAGGACACTAAGAAACAGTACACTAAGAAACAATTTTGGGTAGGACAACAGGAAACAGGACAACAGGAAACAGGACACTAAGAAACGGACACTAAGAAACACTTTTTTCATTATTTCAACCAATAATTTATTTTCAAAAATTTGAATAAAAATTACATACAATTGGGAGAACAGTGGTGGGGCCATTGCAAAATTCTTATTCAGCGCCAAAATCCTTGAGTTCCATTCGTTCCCAACTGCCTAGGACCCTCGATACAACTACTCTTGCTTATAAGTACTTCTTTTTTATTAGTTTTATTTCAGGAAAGGGTATTTATATATTTAGTGTTCTTTTCTTAGTGTCCTGTTTCTTAGTGTCCTGTTTCCTAGTGTCCTACAACCCTTCAATTCAGGCCTGAAAATAAGCCGTCTGACATTTGCAGAATGAGGTCCCCAGAAGGTGATGCTATTCTATACAGTGGGCCAATATATCCTCGGGGTATCTCTTTCTGTTTAGTTTTGAGACCCTGATTCAGATTGAGGTTCATCAAGGGTAAATGTAGTGATGCTACCCTGCTGTGCAGGGTAGCATCTCTAAATTCACCCTCTGGGGACCTCATTCTGCAGATGACAGTCTGCTTATTTTCTGGCTTGCTTCAATTACAATTCATTGTCAATGACCACAGCAGAAGGAAGTTAATGCATTTGAAATTAAAGATTTTGGTTCCCTAGCAAGTACAAGAATAAATTGCAAATTAACTGCCAAGAGAAATAGGTTTTTGATAATATACTGTTGAATTTTCTTGTTATTGCCTTACTGAAGGTTATTAAATTTATGTGTGTGTGTCTGCCAGGCTAACTTCAAACAAGTGTAAGGTCTTAGATAATAAGTATCACCTTGCCAGTTCTACTTCTATCCAATCATCCTAAATTCAAAGTATAATGAATGCTGTGGTACAAAAAACCTTTACCAGATTCATTTCACTATATTTTTTTTGGTTTCCAGCTGAGAATGTACTATTACTATCCATAACTAAAGTCTAAGCTACTTGAATTGAATAACAACATGCAATGTATATGGGCATTGAAAATTTGATTGAATGGGGAAACACCAATATTGTTTTTCTCCCAAATTATTTTGGAAAGTCTGTTGACGAATTGCTCTTTTAATTGGCATGTGATCAATTTCTCCGAAATTTTCAAACATCCACAGGGGAAGAAGAGGAAAATAATTATTCACTCAACAAACTGCAGTGCACATTATTCAACATACATGCAAGAAATCATAAATACAGTATGGTCGTCGTGGACTGGTCATTTTTCCACGGGTGAGCAATATTTTCCATGGGTGAGCAATATTTCCACAGACACAATAATATTAGATTCCAAACACTAATTATAGGAACAATCATCAAAACTTTAATTAATGAAGCACCGGGTACAACCCGGTGCTTCATTAATTAAAATTCTGCTGATAATGATTTTTATTACCAGGTAAATGCATGCATGGACAAAATTACCAATGCAGAGATTACGACCAGTCCACACTGACAACTGTACCAGAGAGCTTTTATTTTTTAATGAACTTGATAAGTATCCCAGTTGGAATTGCATTTAACATCTTGCTGCAACAAGAGAGATTTTTCCCAGTTGGAACTGCATTTAACATCTGTGATTTTTCATGGAAAGAAAATATTGCCAACCAAAAACAAGATGATGTCAAAGACCTAATGTTAAGTTTGGGGCCCTGTCCAACATCATAAACCTAACATTTCTCAATCCACAAATACTAGATCAGACCAGTGTTTGGTCAAATTCAATAGCTGGCATAAGGTTACAGGGCATTTAGTTGCTAGAAACACTGTGTTACGGGGCATTCAGTTTGTTGGAAACACTGTCACATGAGGCCCAGTGGGAACAACACTGGGTTTACCTACTTTGCCACATATGACACCATATCTGACACAGAACTAACAGAGTTTTAGAAGCCCATATCCGGCCACTATTAAATGAAAGTGTCAATGATACTGCACCTCAGCTTCACCAAGAAGGGGCTGAACTAAACTAACTGTAGGACTTATAGACAATTTAATTGCAAAATCTGAGATGCATACCTGTGGGCATGTTTTTTAATGAAATTAAAAAAAAACATGATTGCTCCCAAGAAGGTTGAGTGAGAGACGCACCCCATAGGATTTGTGAGTGCGAAAGGAATTGTTGACAATTTATATGCCAAATCCAAGATGGCCACAGGCGGCTATGTTTTTCATTGAATTCAGAAAAATCAAGCTCCCATCTAGACATTACACCAAAGCTACATATGAAATTTGAAAAAGATCAATTGAGAGATGCAGACTGTGAGGTGTGCTAATGGAATTGACAATTTATATGCCAAATCCAAGATAGTTCCCATCCAGACATTACCCGAGAGCCATGTATTAAATCTGAAACTTACCAGGTGAGAGATTTGGCCTGTAGGGTGTGCTAAAGGAATTCTGGACGGACAGAGGGATGTATGAACAGATGTACAGACAACAGATCGCAACTTTTTCTTCTTATTCTCTCCAAAGCAAAACTACTTTGTTTATGAACATTAAGCTGTCTTGTTACAATTTATTGGATTGTGCCTACTGACACTCTTAAATAAATTGTAACCAGACAAAGCCTCACAAACAAAATGCTGACAACAGTGAATTAATGGAGAACTCTACCAGTTAAATGTCCTGAAACTTATATTATACTAAATCCAAGACCACCCAGATTTATCATATAGCATACAAATTCTGCTGCGAACATGGCTGATTGACAATTTCAAAGTTTGAAACTGCTTTTTCTGTGAATTTGATCACTGGGATCAGCTCATTGGGGGGAGCCTCTCAGATCATTTTGGGAATCTCTTCCAATAAGCTGTGCTGATGTGCTGTTTTGCAGAACACTATTGAAAAGGGCTCTGGGAGCCCCTTTCAACTCTGTATCTGCCTCAGCTGAAAATATGATGTATGATGCAAAGTACAGTTGAAAAAGAGTAAAGGCGCAAACATGCAGACATGCTCAGTTCCACAAATACTTACCGGGTACTATCAATTGCTAGATTCAGATTCAATGGAAGAACAGTCTTGAAAAGTGAAATCTGTGAAATCGATTGTGGGATAAGAGGGGTTTGTGAAAATATATGAGCAACCATATGTTAAGTCTTAATTGGCAAAGACTCCACCAGTATTCTTAATTTATGTTATGTACCTTGAACAATTTCATTTCAATTTAAACACTCTGACATTAGATGCATGCTGTTGCCAAGAGATGTGCAGGATATACAAATGTGCACACCTCGTAAAAACCAAAGGGGGACAATACATTTTCCAATTTTACACCAACTTGTTGTGTAACTCCCAAACTCATAAAACCACATTTGAGGGAAAATTTATATAAGTTTTCATGAAATGACATGACTTGCATTTTATTAACCTGTTTATTGCCAAAGTAAATCCTCTTCACATGACATTTGTGGAAACTTATAGGAAGATTAATGTACATATCAAAGAGATTTTTTCATTAAACATACTTAACTTAATGTTATGTACTGACCCTTATCCTACGCAAACAAGAGAAAATGGAGAATAGAATTGGAAAACAATACTTCCAATGCTCACACTGGCCCCAAACTGTCTGGTGCCACTTTTTTAGCCATTCTGAGTATTTTAGTGCCAAACAAAGTGTTTTGGTGCCAAAATGCTAATGGGAGGGGATGGGGGTATACTTTGTAATCTCATACAAATAAATTGTTTCAGTTTTAGAAAATGAACTGGCAATTATTTCGAGAGTCAACGGACAACTGGTCACGGAAAATAATCCGACAGAGCTAAAAGGTTTTGACGAAATCATTGGCAGACAAAAAGGCGGTAACCCAAGTTATATCTATATGCTACTGATTCAATTAATGGTCATGCTGATTGCTGTCGGTACATATATCTGTTCTTGCACTAAGATAATAAAAGATTAATTGACTAATTACTGTTAATCCACAGGGCTTAAGTGGCTGCAAGTCTTTACTGAAGACAGTATTTAATTATTAGAGATAAATACTTCATAACTTTATGTATGACAGACATTTATTTATTTATTTATTTATTTATTTATTTATTTACTGGAGTTTAACGACACTTTCTACAGCAGGGTCACCTTGTGTTGGATAGTTGTATGGGTAGAGGAAGCTGGAGTACACAGAGAGAACCACAGTGCAATGGCAAGCAACACTACAGTTATGCATCCATTTCAAAACTGTAGCAAAAGCCCCAATTAACACGAAGTTCCCATACAGCCACAAACTTTCCCTTTTATCTTGATGGTGTATTCACACCACTGCTGGCAGCCTGTACAGGCAGAAAACAATAATGTTGAAACACTTCAAGTCATCTACACTGTGTACATGTATATACGGTAGTTATTAACCCTTTACCCAATGCAGACGATATCAAAATTTATTATTTTAAATATCATTTTTTAATTGTTTTTAAAAAATTTGAACAAAACCAATCATGTGACTCCTCGTTGGAACGAGCTCAACGAGCTCGTTCCAACGAGGGGTCACATGATATGGTTTTGTTGGAATTTTTTGGAAAATACTATTTTTTCAACTGCTGAATTTGCATATTACACGGGCAGATGCTGCCGATTCATTGGGTAAAGGGTTAAAATAAAATTAATCTGAGGACTTGAGGGTTAAGCAATTTACTGGTAACTTTACATAATGAGTAGTACAGTACACCGTTGAGGATTAGTCACTTTCCATGGGTGGGCAATATTTTCACAGACGTAATAATATTAGATTCCAAACACTAATTATACGAATAATCACCAAAAATTTAATTAATGAAGGACCAGGTACAACCCGGAGCTTCATTAATTAAAATTTTGCTGATAAGGATTTTTATTACCTGGAAACTCATGTGTGGACATCACTGTCCATGTGTGGATTACGACCAGTCCATGGCAACTGTACTGTTACATGCAGGGTTGAACTTTAACTAACTGTGTTTCCCAAATAGAAGTCATAATGGGAATCCAAACATGTTTATAACACCTGTCTTGGCTATAAATTTTTCATGTTCCAGATTATCCTGAAGGACAAGTAAAAAAGGTTCTCTTCTTGTTCATTTAATTATTTATTGGAGTTTAATGCCACTTTTGACAGACAGGATCACCTTGTGTCAGACCCTCTTCTTGTAGAACAGCACTAGTTTACAAGGTTGAAAAGCTTTCATCAAAACTGCAATGGTTAAATTTGTGGTTAAATTGTCATTGTAAAAAATAGGATTTGAAAACAAATATAATGCAAATCGGATAACTTCGAAAGCACTGCATGGCTCAGTGAAACTCAGTATTGCCAGACGAGAAATGAATATGTTTCCCTCTGCACATTTTGGCATGACACCAATGGAATCAGCATCAGTGATAGGAACCCCAGTAATGCACACCGCTGTCTTACCAGAACAAAATGATAAATTGCTAAACTGTTGCATACCAGTGTAGCAAATGAATTTCATGCATCTGATTCACCAACTTGGAAGTCTGTTGGGGTTCTTTAACCCTTTACTCATACTTTTTACAAAAAAAAAGTATTAAAAAAAGTATTCTGAAGTGAATTTAACCCTTAAGAGACTATTTCCACTTTTGATAAGTTTTTGATGCAAAGGAACAAGTGCCCCAACACACATTGTTTGGGTAAACTCAAAACTTCTTTTCTAAGTACGTTGTCAGTTGTTTCTAGGCAAGTCTTGGCTGCCTCTGTAGGCAGCCAAGACTTGACTAGAAACAACTGCAAAGCACCTGGAGGTAGACTTTCAAAGTATTGCAAAAATGTATAAAAATCTCCAGGCCCTTAAGTGTTAATTTAATTTAATAACATAGTTTAGTTATGATTTCTCGCTAGGATGAGCTCAATAAACTTGTCCCACTGGGAGTCCATAAGACAAAAAAAGAAATAGACGTGTATTGTAAGTATTTTGTTTACTAATGTATGTTGAGTTTCTTCTGTATTGCACTGAGAAGAAAGTATATTGACTCATTTCTTAGTAAGGGGTTAACAGAAATGTGTATAATTCTCAGGCATTTATCAATTACACGAATGGAGTGAAAAGTGGCACTTACACTTAAAGGCTTCAGCATAGTATTTCATCAAAGCAGCTATAAATACTTTTGGAAAAGGTAAAGACCTTCTTCACACAAAGAAGGCCAATAGTTTCGAAAAAAACAAGTTTTTGCTGCAGAAAACATCACTTACCACTTGCAATCAGTACTGGTAAGCAAGAAAATATCCTGTATTTCCAAGTACATGTATTTTGGCTTTCCTAACAAAATTATCTCCTTGCATGTTGCTGTGGATATTCCTGCCCAAGACAGGATATCTCTCGCTACTAATATAAGTATAACTGAGCACATTTAACCAAATTTTCACCTGCAAATTGTACCAACTTTTCGACCAGCAGTTTCTTGAGTCAAACTTTAATGAATTTTTCATCAAGTCTAGTCATAGCTGCTTCAAAGACATGACTAGACTTAATGAAAAATATTTTTTAAATACTCAGCGGGTTAAGAGTTAAAATGCCATTCTTAAAGGAAGCTGGTGCCTAAGTACTTTATAGTTCTGACTGATTTGTTTGGGTTTATATGCAAATTAAATTCATTCATCAGAATTTGCAATATTATCCTAATCTATGCACATTCCCAGATAATTGGGGGTGTGGTGGCTCAGTTGGTGGAGATGCCAACTGCAAGCCGAGAGGTCCTCGGTTCGAATCTCACCTAGAGTAACCATGTTGTGTCCTTGGGCAAGACACTTGACCGCCATTGCCCATGTGGTGGCATGGTGACATTGTCTACTAAGGCATACTGCACGTCGATGGTGCACATGTCTTCAATCAATGCTAACCCTGCTTGTGTGGAGATGGTATGGTGGGGAGCTGACAGTTGCTCACTGTTGCTCAGTAGTTCTCTCCAGTACTCTGGCTTCCTCCACCCATAAAACTGTTGTGGTCATGATTAGGCATTGTGCAGAAATATGTGACCTTAAACACCAATAAATAAATAAAAAAATTATTATCCCATCCAGGAATCACACTTTGAAGGATATTTAATTCTTGGTGTTTAATGTCACTTCCAGCATCTTTGGCTGGACCATGACTACAGGGGGGGATGGTGGCTCAGTGAGTAGAGGTGCAGGCTGCAAGTCGAGAGGTTCTCGGTTTGAATTCCACCTGCGGCAACCACGTTGTATCCATGGGCAGGACACTTCACCTCCATTGCCCATGTGGGGGGCACAGTGAAGTTGTGTACAGAGGCATACTGCACGTTGATGGAGCACCTGTCTTCAACCAATGCTAACCCTGCTTGTGTGGAGTTAGTATGTTGGGAAGCTGAAAGTTGCTCGCTGTTGCTCAGTGGTTCTATCCGGGTATTCTGGCTTCCTCCACCCATAAAACTGTCATGGTCATGATTAGCCATTGTGCAGAAATATGTGACCTTAAAAACCAATAAATAAACAGAGCTGGACTGTCGTCCGGTGCATACCCCCCCACGTGGTGTACCGCCTAGTGTGGGCATACCTATGACCAAGAAATATTATAGAAAATAATGAAAGTTATGAATATTCTCGGACGGACTCACACACAGACGGATGAATGGATGCACAGACGGACGCATGTAATCCAGTATATCCCCCCCCCTCCCCCCACATTTTCTTCGAAAGTGGGGGTATAAGAATATTCTCGGATGGACTCACACACAGACGGATGAATGGATGCACAGACGGACGCATGTAATCCAGTATATCCCCCCCCCCCCCCACATTTTCTTCGAAAGTGGGGGTATAACAATTTCTAAGTCAAAAGGTATGGTAAATTGTTTGGTGTTGGGAAGTTTTATGCAATGAGGCAGAAGCCTTTGTCATAAGCAAACTGCATGCCATATTTCACTGAAATCTGATAGCCCATACCTGAGATACTGGCTGAACAGACAAATAATGTCTATTTCCTACAATTTCTAAGTCAAAAAAGGGGGATAAAGGGGGATAACTCTAAAAAGGAGAATGTGAGAAATAGCGTTGAATCCTACCATAAGCAGTGTTCACAGCAAATTTCATTGCAACAGAACATTCAATACCCGAGATACAGGCTGAAAAGAAAAGATTTGGCTCGGACAGACACAATTTCCAAGTGACTGAGTAACAAATAATGAGAACAAGTAAAAAAAAAAAAAAAAAAAACCTAGTGTGGGCATACCTAGGACCAACAAATATTGTAGAAAATAATAATTTACTTAAGTTATGAAAGTTATGAATATTCTCGGATGGACTCACACATGGACGCACGGAAGCACGGACGCACAGAGAGACGGATGCATGTAATCCAGTACACCCCCATTTTCTTCGAAAGTGGGGGTATAATAAGTAAATATCATGACTACAACACAAGTATTACTACAACACAAGTATCAAGTCAAATTGAGCCAATCAATTATACCTGTGCTTCCCACAAGTTTAAGGACTTCCACTTCAGGTACTGGTTACCAGGTCCTATTTTATCAGATGCCAGGTCGTATTTTACCAGTAAAACAGAACCAGTTTACCACACTAAACGAGAATGGCTCCACTTTACAGGATTCCCATGAATATCGAGGAAAGTCATTTGGTTATGGTAAAAGCAATGTAAATGATGTAAACATTTTTTTTTTTAAACCACTAAGGCTCCCACAAAGTAGATCTTCTGTTTCTCAGGTCACTTTTTGTAAAATTGCATGTGGACAGGCGTTTTTTTATTTTATTTCTTTAAATCTGTATTTATTTCTTTGCCATCAAAAGTTCATGTTCTTGTATTTCGTCCCTTGAGTGCAAGAAGGCTTTGTGATGCTAAAGCATTGCAGAGTCTTGTTGCACTCGATGGAAAAATTTATCAAATTTTATTAACTTTGGTAAAATATCAGGTATAAACCATTTAATTTTTTTTTTTTTTCAAGTTTTTAAATAATAAAGCATGCAGCAGCCAAAAGGACCATGCAGGAGGGCCTGAGAGACAGATTTTTAACTTTTTTAGGCTAAACCAGCAACATTTTATAAATGTGGAAAAGCTTAGCACCTCCACAGCTTATACCGCTGTTGATGTAACTGAAACACATTGTTGTTTCATAAAAAATAGTGTATCTGATTTGTATTCAAGTAAAGTTTGGTAGTAGGTCAACTTTTATCTACACCACATAGGCACAGTCAGTTACTCAATATTTGCAATTCAACTGAAATACCGCTGCATGCTAGAACATGCAAAGACATTTCTCAGCAGCAATATACTTAGTTACAGTAAATTTTAACAGTACTGAAAAGAGAAAATGATAAATATGTAGGTAATTTAGATAAAGATAATCTTCCTGTTGATGTAAACTGAGCTATTTTGTCTCATCAACATCATGCCACTGTGTCAATTTAAAATATACAGCTGCTTTGATTATCACCTAATTACACACACAGACAGTCTGATGGCCAGGATGTGACTGGTCCTGTCATTATAAAATGTTTTTAATGATTTTGTGCATGCAAACTTGGTGTTAACATTAAAATATCAATGGTGTAAAGCATGTTACAACAACCTACCTTCTAATATGGTTAGATGATAGATCAATTCTGGTTACTCCATTAATGTAATTGAATTTTTCTCATAATGTTTTGTGTGATAAATTACAGCAGGTTACTTCCTTTTAATAAACTATATGGAAATACACCATGCCTACACAACCACATACATTAACAAAGTTCAGAAGTTCAGACTAGGAATTCTAAGAGGAAGAATGTGTATGAAAAACTTTACCTCCTCTCTCAAGCGACATCTTCAGCTTTTTGGAGGAAGGGGAGGAGGGTGTGTTGCATCCTACCATCCCAAGTTTAATAGAGTATAAACTGGTAAAGTGCTGGAAGATCATATCTGGGCTTTATTCCACCCTGTAAATTGAATGAATGTTTTTACCAATGAATTATTGAGTTAAATTTTGATGAATTTTTTATCAAATCTAGTCTTCACAGCATCCATGACGAGATTTTTGAAACTGGAGGTGTGACTGTCCCAGATGGGCTTGACCACAACCCCTGCCATTATGATTATTCTATGACAAAAAGGGGCATAACTATGGCAAAAAAGTCCAATCGAAACTATAATCGTAGGTCCACAATTTCCCATGGTAGTGAACATCTATAACATGTTTCAAAGGAATAGACCCATAAACATCTGAGAAAATCTCTGGACAAAATTCAGTCCAATGCGGCTTTTATTTTAAGTCGAAAAGGGGTATATTCTGGCAAAAATAATCTGACCAGAACTATAATCACAGGTGCACAGGTTCCCATGGTGGTGAACATTCATACCAATTTTGAGCAGATTGGTCCATAAACATCTGAGAAAATCTCTGGACATATTTTATGGGGGGAGGGGGGGGGGGGGGGGTATAAATATCTTAACAAGTGGCCCCAGGGGACCTGAGGGTGCTCACCTGACACGGTAGTCTAAATATCAAACCAGGGACTTGATTTGAATAAGCTGCATATGCCCCTCTTGAGAAAAGCATATACCAACTAGATGAAGCAGTTGTGCCCACACAATACACAGGATTTTTCCTTCTATTTTCAGTTCCTGCACTTTTACGTCCCAAAATTGAGATAAACGCATAAAAACATATTTTTTTTTATTTTTGTTTGGAAAGTCCCAAACAAAATATTTTGAGCCTACATTTTTATTTTCTTCTTAAAATTGGCCAAAATGCATCAAAAACCAAAAAACTAATTTCTGGATTTTGGTCCCACCAGGCCTCCAAATTTTCAGAGTAAAAAAAAAAAATGTTGTCTTTAAATTGACCGAAACACATAAAAAACAAAAAAAAAAATTTCAGGACTTTGGACCAAAATTTTCAAAGTCCCAACCGGACCCCAAATTTTCAGTGTAAAAATTTTTTAAAAATTTTGTCTTAAAATTGAACGAAACGCATAAAAAACAAAAAAAAAAATTTCCAGATTTTGGTCCAAATTTCAAAGTCCAGAACGGGACCCCAAATTTTCAGCCAAAATATGAACCCAGGGACTTGGCTTGAACAAACTTGAATCTCACCCCCCTAAGGATGCTGCATACCAAATATCAAAAGATTCTTATTGGTAGATCTGAAGAAGAAGATTTTTTTTAAATATTCCTCATGGTGCACAAATTTAAACATTTGGGCTCCCATAGAGAGCCTAAATATGGACCTAGGGAATTGATTTCAATAAACATGTGAAACAATCTTCCAAAGATGTTATATGTGAAATTTGAAAGCTTTTGGAGCAGTGCTTTGGGAGAAAAGTAGTCTTTAAATGTTTTTCCCATTACCCACAGTGTTAAAAAATGCTGACTCAGCACTTCTTCAAAGTCCCAGAAAAGTACCCCATGATAAAACCGATAGCATTTTCTTTTGATCATTCCATTCTGTTGGTCCTAAGGAAGCTTCATACCAAATAAGAATTCTCACTGCTGTGTAGTTTTGGAGATGTGGGCATTTTAATTGTTTTCTATTTTTAGCTCCTGTGGTTCCCATGGGGTGACGAGAAAAATATTTTTTGCATAAATTAAGTACTTATGACCCAATAAGCCCTCATATCAAATTTGGTCCAAATCTGCCTCTTGGTTTGGAAAATAGAAATTTTGGGAGGGTCAAATATTCTTGCCCCTCCCATAACGATGGCAAATATAGCCCCACAAACTTCTCTTGAACAAATCTGAGTCTACATCTCAAAAGTAAGCTTTCACACCAAATATCAAGTCTCTGCTACTGCTGGTTCATGAGAAGAAGATTTTTTAAGATTTCAGCACACTTTTTGGGTGTGGACCTACCAAGGGGCGAGGCAACTTGATTTGAATAAAATCAAATTGCAATGTCATAACAAACAATTATCTCAAATATCAATTAAATTGGTTCAGCGGTTTGGGAGGAGAAGACGCAAACACCATGTTCACGGACGACGGACGGACGACGACGGACGGTGAGTGATCACTATAGCTCTCCTGACTGAAAGTCAGGTGAGCTAAAAATACTCAGCAGGTTAAGAGTTTAAAGGCTTGTGATTCGTTCTTCAAAGTTTTCAAAACAAACCATACAAAAATGTCAAATTTGCACAGATTTGGACAATTTTTTGGTCTTTACTGTTAGGTTTCATGTAAATCAACCAAGCAAAAGGTCTAGACTAGATCATAGTTGAATAATAATTTGCAACTATTCTCCCAACAGTCAATATTACTGTCAAACTGTCCGCCTCACAGTTAATATTACTGTCATCAATAACCAATTTTATCACCTCTTTACTGCACAATTACCTTGAAACAAAGAGATCACATCAAAACAATGCCAATAAAAACTCGGGTTTTATGTCATAGAATTGTAATAAGCCTTTATTTCTTATAAAAATCAATATCTAATTTCTGTGTAGGTGAAAAGCAACAAAAGGCCCATTCTGACATTTTGATTACAAAGATCTTGGATGAAAAACATTACTGATAAGTTAAACATTCTCAGTATTATTAATTTTTATTTATTGGTGTTTAAGTCATATATTTCTGCACAATGGCTAATCATGACCACAACGCGGAGATAAAGTCAATGGCTAATCATGACCAATGGCTAATCGTGACCACAACGTGGAGATAAAGTCAATGGCTAATCGTGACCAATGGCTGATCATGACCACAACGTGGAGATAAAGTCAAGTTTACTCAATCATTTATATTCATGTTGCCCCATTTATAGGACTACCTCAGTAAACAAGCATTGCTCCACTTCCCAGGGATCCCACAAAGAATTAATTTTTATTATATGCTACAGTACAGTTAACTAGGTAATAAAAATCATCATCAAAATTTTAATTAATGAAGCAATGAGTTGTACCCGGTGCTTCATTAATTAAAATTTTGATGATTATTCCTATAATTAGTGTTTGGAATCTTAATATAATTGAATCCATTGAAATATTGCCCACCCATCGTTCCATGATTTATCTTCGAAGTGGCACACTATACTTGCCCGAAAAAACACTGCAGCACCCTCGAGGAGAGGCCTTTGTGAGAGGACCCCTCTCACTCTGGTCCTAACGCAAGGGTTCAGTCAATGACCTACACAAACACAACCCAATACTCTTCCTGATCATCTAGCCAAAGACAACTCTGAGTACTCTATCCTTTTTCTCCTTCCACATGCCTAGACACGTAGCTTCCAGATCTCAACAGTCACAGAGGGCACACAGTGTCCCTGCACACCCTTGGCCAGGCCTAAAAATAAGCAGTCTGACATTTGCAAAATGATGCCCCCAGAGGGTGAATTTGATGATGCTATTCCATACAGTGGGCCAATTTATCCCCTGGGTACCTCTTTCTACTTAGTTTTGAGAACATGATTCAGGATGAGGTTCCCAGAGGGTAAATTTAGTGATGCTACCCTGCTATGCAGAGTAGCATCACTAAATTCACCCTCTGGGGACCTCATTTTGAAGATGACAGTCTGCTTATTTTCTGGCTTGCCCTCGGCGCACGAAACCATTTCATCCCCAGACTTACATTCTTTCAAATTCATCATCATCACATACTGAAACTAGCTACCTTGTAGATTAGATCATCAGTGCAACACTTCATTATACAAGTGAGGAATATAGACAGCCTATCATCAATGTTTGACCCTCTACACTCTGATGTGAATCTAGCAAAGTTGTCAGCAGCAAATATTTCCCATAATGCAGTTTCATATTTAACCCAATATACCTTGTTTGACAGAGCTTGGTGAGCTCTGTTAAACAAGCTATAATTGGTTAACTCTGTAGTTATTGGTGAAAATTCTGTTGCACCACCAGAGTGCTAGAAGTTAACTAATGATGGGAGAGAGAATGATTAAAAAGCCATTGTCATGCAACTCTCCTGAAGAGTGTTATCTCAATCTCTGGAATGAAAAAATACCCTGCCAATATACTGACACACAGACATTACACTTTTGGGAAAAATATAATTGTGTGATGAATTAATGTGATTTGGGGTACAAACAGGATGCTTTAAGAAATTGTTTTGTAACTAAATGATGCAAAATGATTTGATATTCATCAATCTCAGACAATAACAGTGGCAAATCAAATTTCAACACAATCTTTCAATACAATTTGATTATCAGGTAAATGGAATCCCAATTGGCTCCAGAAGCTGTGAAATTATTTTAACCTTTCCTTGTAAATCTATAGTGTTTGGCTTCAAAATGACACCAGGAGTCAGCAACATCTGGTGCAACACAAAACTATGGTGATATCACTCAACAGTAAGAAAAGCCATGAATCTGATGCTCTGAGGTAGCCATAGTACAGACATTCTTAAATAATCAGGTGTGATTAACTTCTCAGAGAATTAAGACAACCATGTTTCATTCTGGTCTTAAACAATTACCCCAATGATTACCAAAGCCATACAGTTTGTTCAAAACAAACTGACAGTCACCGCTTAACTCGTAGAGGTCTAGATTAATTTTGGTCATTAGAATTTGTTCAGCTGGCTTTTCCTTGTAATAATTTATTGGGGAGTGCCTCTGTGCAGTCACCAATAAATTGTGACAAGGCCAAATCTATGTGAACAAAAATGTTCACTTCTATGAGAATATAAAGCACATCCACAGAACAGGAAGCCTTGCAATTGAGGCAGCACACTTATTAGAAGATCCCAAATATTGGCTTCTAGCACTCAACCAGTAAACTTTAGCTTTGGGATCTCACAACTGAACTTTTGACATCCTAATTGTTGGAAATAGCCATAATCAGCAAGGGATGTGTATAGTCTTAATTTTGCAACCGATGCCCCCGCCCCTTAAAACATACGAATAGAGCTGAGGATCAGTCCACCCCATCTCAGGCCCAAGCTCTTCTGTTCACACACCCTGGTGCTCAAATCAGAGGCATAGATAATGGGGTGGGGTGGGGTGGGGTGGGGTGGAGGTACCCTCTCATTCTCATGAGAGGGCATAAGGTATGTTTTTTTATTTTTACTAGTAAAAATAATAAAATTTGAAAGGCAATTTTGAGGATAGCACTGGCCACTTGTAGCCACTGTGTTAGAGCTAAAGGGTAAATCGAAAAGTTAATTTATCTTCTACCATCACTGCCTTAGAACTTTTGATTCACATCTCACACACATCACCCCATCTTACAATTTCAATGCGGAAATATTTTCGAAGACTGAACTTCAAAGCTGAATAAAAACAACGTAGGAAGTTTCTAAAATTTGTCCTGGATAATTCCTTACCTAGTTTTAGATTTATATGTACATTTATTGATGTTTAGGGACACTTTTAGTATCTGTGGCCATTTTGTGGCCACAACATAAGTATAAAGCCATGTTTAGCCAGTTGTTTACACTTTCGCTTCCTATTTTAGAGGACTTGCATCCCAGGCATTATTGGTTATCAAGTCCTATTATCCTGATATAGAAAAATTTATTTACCATGGTAAATGAGCACTGATGCACTTCTGCAGGTTCCCATGGGCAAGCCTGAATATAAGGAACCTGTCATTTTCAAAATGAGGTCCCCAGAGGGTGAAGTTGCTGATGCTATCCCAAACAGTGGACCAATTTATCCTCTAGGTACATCTTTCTGTTTTGGCTTGAAACCTTGATTCAGACTGAGGTTCGCAGATGGTAAATTTTGTGTTGCTACCCTGCTGTGCAGGGTAGCATCACCAAATTCATCCTCTAGGGACCTCATTTTGCAGATGACAGTCTGCTTATTTTCAGGCATGCCCATGGAGAACCTTTTGTTAGAAGTCTACTTTCTGGATCAAGGTGAAACAACTCAAGATACTCAAAGAAAGCTTTGTACAAAACAAACAATGAACTGGCTAAATCATACAGAAAAAAATAACAAGCATTTTCAGTAGATGGTGCCATCAAAAGAAAAACAAATTTCTCACAAAAATAAACATTTAGAACAATACACAGTTACATAGTAATGCATTGTGTGTTGCTGGGTTTCTTCTTTTTCCAACAGAAGCAGCACAACTACAAATATTTACTGACAATCTAACAAGTTGTCATTCATTGATCATGGTTTATTAACACTATAACCAGCAGCGCAACAGATCTCAGAAACAAAAGCTGGTTTTATAAAATGGAGCAAGCATTAGTGAAATGGACAAATACAACCATTTGTTGATGTTTAATGACATTTTCTATGGTCAGGATTATATTGTGTTGGAAGTTCTCTTTGTGGTGGAAGCCACAATTCCTAGAGATGATCACCACACAAAGGCAAGTAACAGTCAGATTTTTCAATTTATTAACAGTGGTGGATACTGGTGTCCACACCTCACCAACCCCACACTTTACAAAGTGTAAAATCAGTCAGAGGGGCAATGACAATATTGATCTGACGATGAGTGACAAAAGATTGCTCAAAACTTGCTCATACTTCTCAGATATTGCTGCGTAGAGACATATGGATGGATGGACGGATCGACAGACAGATGGATGGATGCATGTAATAAATACATTATAGGGACATCACAATTTTGGGGGATTTCCAACATAACACAATAGGCAAGTCTGGTGCTGAACACTGATGTCTAGTCAAGTCTTGGCTGCCAATAGAGGCAGCCAAGACATAATTATATATACAGCACAGTCAGGCTACATCTATTCTTGTCTTGAAGAATTTCTCATTATTACCTCATGAGGCACCTGTTCAAAGGCCACAACATTTGTTAACCCTTTATCCAACGAAACGGCCAAAACCTGCCAGCGCTATTCTCTAAAATCACCAATTAATTTACATTATTTTTTCATTTTTTGTCTCAAAAACATAAGTTATGACCACTCTTAGGAATGAGCTCATCACGCTCATTCCAACAAGGGGGTCATAACCTATGTTTTTGAGACAGAAAATGAAAAAATTAGTTATTCAAGAATTTTTTTTTCAAGTGTCATCTGCTTTTCATGTTATTACTATTTATTGGTTTTTAAGGTCACATATTTTTGCACAATTGCTAATCATGACCACAACATGAGTATCAACTAAGACCAGAGGTGAGCATTAATAAGCCATGTTGCCAATTTTAGAGAGGGTTTGCACCTCCCAAACATTGGTGACTGGGTCCTATTTTACCAGTAAAACAGAACCTGTTTACCGCAGTGAACAGGCACTGCTTCACTTCCCGGGGTTCCCATGGGGAACTTTTCATGTTAAGTAAAGGGTTAAAGTCAAAGGTATTAAAACCAAAAGGGTTACTGTTCCAATTGTATAAAGACAAATTCTAATATTTATAAACTCAAGCCAGTGTATTGATCTATCATCTATCCCGAGGTGTTGAACAAAAAAATTCTCAATATCCCCATCTCAGTGTGTAAGTAGCAGATTAGGTCTCTTTGTGATTTCAACATGAATATTGATTCAATTTTTTTTGTAGCCGCTCAATTTGGGATTTTCTTTCCACATTATTATCCATGTTGGTTTGGAAAAATATTGATGAACAAATCTTTTTTTATCAAGTAAAGAATGAATATACTGCACTGAATATCTACAGCAATAACCAAACCAGTGTGGTTACTTCTGACTAACAGCTCACTCAAAAGTTGAGATAATAGTTTTTATAAATTTGCAGTCTTTGGATCATCTTTAAAAAATGGATGACAGGTATGACACCACAAAGTAGATCTTCTGTTTCTCAGGCCATTTTTTGGTAAAATTGCATGTGAACGGGCGTTTTTTTATTTTATTTTTTATATTTGTAATTATTTCTTTGCCAGCAAAAGTCCATATTATTGGCTTGTTTTATGTTTTAGGTCTCATAATCTACAGAATAGCATGGGTGGTGTTTTATTTCATCTTTGGTGTGCAAGAAGGCTTTGCAATGCTAAAGTATTGCAAAGCCTTGTTGCCCTCAAGGGACTAATTTATCAATTTTATTAACTTGGGTAAAATATCAGACATAAACCATTTAATTTTTATTTTTTTTAAGTTTGCTTTGGTTATAAAAAGAGAGCATGTGGCAGCCAAAATGACCATGCAGGAGGGTGTCAGAAATAAAATTTTAACTTTTTTAGGCCTAACAGGACTTTGTTTATTGGGGTTTGACCCTCAGCTCTATGTCAAAATGTCAAGAACATTTCCTTTATAGTGTAATGGGGGATGTAACCAATTCAATCTTGTTTGCTGCATGAAAATTTGGTATTTTGACGATATCAGTGGGTAAAGGTCAGTTTAAACATATAGGAATATATCATGTCTGCAACATAAGTAAACTGTCAAGTTTAGCCACTTTGGAGGACTTCCACGCCAGGAACCAACACTATAAAACTTTTACAATTGTATTTTCCCGAAATGTATTTTCTACAAGTGAATGTAAATGACAAAAATTAACCCATTAGCATTTCCAAAGATATGGCAATTTGCCAACTGGCAAATTGCCATATCTTTCAAATTGCTGATGGTTTATTTCAGCAAATACAATTCAGAAAAGTACAACTGTAAAATTCTTACAGTATTGGCTCCTGGTAGTGATTACCAGGTCCTATTTTACCAGTGATACAAAACTTATTTATTAATTTATTTATTTATTTACTGGTGTTTAAGGTCACATACTTATGCACAATGGCTAATCGTGACCGTGACAGTTTTACAGGTGGAGGAAGCTGGAGTACCCGGAGAGAACCACCGAGCATAGACGAGCAACTGTCTGCTCCTCAACATTCTAACTCTGCTCAAACAGGGAGGGTTACAGTGGTTGAAGACATGTGCACTATCGATGTGCAGTACGCCTTAGTACACAGCGCCATAGTGACCCCATGCAGGCAACCGGGATAAAGTGCCTTGCCCAAACTTATTTATTAAAGAAAGTAAGCAAGTACTGCTCTAGTTCCTGTGGTTTCCATAAGGGTCTACTACATGCTGTATTTATGCAATGTCTGACAACATGTACAGTTAAAACTAAAAGTCCTGTCATGAAATGCGCACATCTAGCACGTCGATCTGTGCATTAATCTTCGCATTATGACCATGGTAAGGCTATAAAATTCTGTACATATGGCCTGTGCACAAGCAATATTTCAGCCAATAGACCTCCGGGTAGCCCGGAGGTCCATTGGCAGAAACATTGCCTATGTTTGCTATGAGTGACCAGGAGAACTTGTCGTGCTTTGGATGCCATTCGATATGACAATTGCGTGCAATTCCTACTAGCAATTAAGTCCAGATAAGCACACTGTTCGTGACAGGACTTCTAGTTTTAACTGTATATGAAAATCAACATACATTTTTTATTCATTTCTTTAAATACTTTTCCCAACTATTGATGACAAGGTTAATAATGAAGGTTGACAATCATGTGGTCTTCAGAACCCTATAAAGGGTAAATCATTTTTTTTGTTAAATAACCCTTAAAGGCCTAATTCTAACTTTGATCCTGTCTTGCTGCAACAAAATAGGTGCTCCAACATTAGTTTTTTGAGTAAACTTGTAAGTTACCTTGTACCTTGGCAGTTGTTTCTTGGCATACAGTAGAGTTGCTGTGGAGTGGTCATAATCCATGCGTGGGCAGTGATGTCCATGCATACATTTATCAGGTAATGAAAATCATCAGCAAACTTTTAATAAATGAAGCACCGGGTTGTACCCCAATGCTTCATTAATTAAATTTTTAATGATTATTGCTATAATTAGTGTTTGCAATCTATTATTATTGCGTCCATGGAAATACTGCCCACTCTGTGGAAAGTGACCAGTACAAGTATCTTGCCTGCTTATTTTGGCAGCCAAGACTTGCCTAGAAACAACTGCATCTCTGAATAGCTACAAGATGTAGACTGTCAAAGTGTAGGAAAAATGTATGAAAATCTACCAGCCTTGAAGGGTTAAGAAAATATTCCCACACTACAAAAACTAGCCAAGACTTGTCCAGACACAATTGCATTTCTGCAAAGCTATAGGGTGTAGACTGTCAGAGTGTAGGAAAAATACATAAAAATTTCCAAGCATTGAAGGAATGATAAAAGTCACAGAAATAGTCAATCCTCATCTTACCAAATATTTTGGCAATCCTGTGAGCTCAAAAAATTAATAATGTTTAAAAGTGGCTGATCTGTCATTACCCTGGTCTTAATTATGGGGATAGATATTGTTAGAGAAACAAAGGTAAGCCCCGAATACTTATAATTACATCAGTAACTTGCTCTTCTTTGCCAAAGCTGTCAGACATACACATCGCCTCTGAAGATTTAGTATTCTGTCTTGAACAGACAGTGTTTTTCTCCATAAAGTTCTCATCAATATTGTCAATTCTCACAGTGAGTGTGTGTTCTGAAGAAATGAAGTTCCTGAACCCTCTATTACAAGAGTGGAAAATGGAATGAAAGGTTATTTTCTCTGTCATTTATTGTCACTTTCATGGAAAGAAATACAAAAAAATGATGCATTTTTGTCAATTATAAATTACCTTTGATGCCATACTTTAGCTGGGACCTGTGTGCAAAAATCACGCTATTTTTTTAATGGCAATTTTGCTTCAAAAAAGCTTGCTGGTACATCTACTGATCTCTGTTAGATAATGAAATACAATGCTACATGATTGTTTTTTGCAGTTATCCTACAGTATAATATATAATACACGTGTGGGCAGTAATGTTTACGCATGCATCTATCAGGTAATTAGGGCTGAAACGGTTGACTCATTTTCACAACCGACTAACCGAGAGCTATAACCGGATAATATCCAGTTAACCATAGCCATTATTTCACCGAATCTGGAATCAAAACTATAGGAATTGGAAAGCAGTATTCTCAGAAACTATTCTGTAGTGTGTATACAAATGAACGTTGTCGAGTACTCGACAACGTTCGTTTGTATACATACTAAAGAATAGTTTCTGCAGTTACTCAGTTCCCACGGAAATTGCCGATCATTAACGAAGTCTTGAATGCCAAAGTCGATCATTTCTCAATATATATAGAGCTGCTTCGAGATGTAATCTATCCCAAAGGAGAAGCGGCAGATTTACTAAGGTTTAACCATGGAATGGCAATCACTATCGATATTTCGGATAACCGGTTGACGTTTTTTTTAATCAGTTAGGTAGGTAACTGGTTTAAACAGGTTATCTGGTTAACCATTTCAGTACTACAGGTAATAAAAATCATCATCAGCAAAATTGTACCCGGTGCTTCATTAATTAAATTTTTGATGATTCTTCCTATAATTAGTGTTTGGAATCTAATATTACTGCATCTGTAGAAATACTGCCCACCCATGGAAAGTGACCAGTCCATGCCGGCCATACTGTACAACTCATTGCACCTGTAACTCAATGACATGAGAAATTTCTGGAATCAACACAAATAGCTTCAGATTGCACTATTTATGCTCAATTCCACAAAACCAGAGCCCCAGACCTCCATCAGTGGAAGGCACATATCCTAAAACCTAAGATTTTTCACAATGCAGTTTGCGGGTGGCATATCTATAATACCTATCAGAAACTTTCATCTTGCCACAACCTCTTCATGTCCCAGGCATCCTACCAAGTCCCAGCACATTATATCAAAACAAAATCACATTATTTTTAGCAGTCAAAATTGAGGTAGAACAGAAAAACATGAAAGTCAGAGTGTTGTTGTTTCAGTAATCATTCAGATGTTGGCTTCACAGACATCTGAATAAACACTAGTGACTTGGATTTACAATTCACTTTCCACAAAAATACATCTGTTATCCCACAAAACACATAAGTAGTTCTACATGTGGAAAGAAATGAAAATAATAATGATTTTTTCTAACTTCATAGGTCCAGTTGCCTCAAACAGTCATGATTTCAACAGGAAGCTATTAAATGTTGATGATAAAAACCCAATAATATATATCACCTAAAATTTGTCATGATAATTGGGAGGGATAATTCTCAATAATCATGGTACTTGGGTCATCCAAGCACATCCAATAGTAAGAGATTTTCTCCATCTAATTGGATCTTTTAAGAATTTCTGATATCCCACCTGGAGAGCGAGTGTTTGATGTAACAAATTTTACACATGTTTATCAGATGTAATGGCTCAATATGCTTTGGATTTAGAAGGTATTCAATTAGCTGGTATCAATGGATAACCAAGATAATGAATTAAATGGTAAATTTTGTTTGGATGGTTGAGGGAACATTCAATTTTTTTTTTCTGAACAGTGGTATCATGAACTGCTTGAAAAGGATGACCAATAGTTGTAGCTGAGATCAATATTTGGGAAGATGTAGAAATTGGCCTCTCTGTTGTAAAGATGTGACAATGGCATAGCATGAACAACTTTCATCACCTGCCAATGACAAAAGAGAAGGGGAAAGGTGGGAAAACCTTTTCTGTTCTATCACATTTGTTCCAAAATTATGGTGTTCAAATGCTAACTTGGGAGTCGGTCAGCCAATACACATGAAATGGTGTGCACAAGAGATTTAAACTCCATGTTACACAGACTGAAGTTGCCAGTACCAATAGTTTTTCCTCAACTGATAGTGTGCAAGATTAATTTTGGTTGCCTGGTTCTAACGGGTAAAATCTACCGTTCCTGACTGTATTAGTTTAGGCCTAAAAAAGTTAAAAATGTGTTTCTCAGGCCCTCCCACAGTGTCCCTTTGGCTGCCACCTGAGCCCTTTTTATTATCAATGCAAACTTAAAAAAATAAACATTCTATGGTTTATGTCTGATATTTTACCCAAGATTAAGTTAATAATATTGATAAATTAGTCCCTTGAGTGCAACAATGCTTTGTAATGCTTTAGCACTGCAAAGCCTTCTTGCACTCACGGGACGGTTACACCACCACCCAAGCTATTTTGTAGATTATGGGGACCTAAAACAGAAAACAAACCAAGAACCCAAGACCATGAACTCCCGAAACAAAAAGTGGCCTGAGAAACAGAAGACCTACTTTGTGGGGCCTTAGTTTAGCTTACTTGCGGTTAGGGTTCACTTACAGTAACTATGGCCAAAATCTTCACATCGACACAAGTACAAATTCAAGTTTAGTCATTCCTTTATAATTATCTTGCTCTCTCCAGAGGACATTTGCCCCACGCAGTCTGGGTCCTATTAAAGCAGTAAAGCAGAATTAATCTACCAAATCAAACAATCACTGTTCCACTTCCAAGAGATCCCAATCATAACATCATTCAACAGCACAAGCAAAGACATACAATGACTGCCATGCTAGAACAGGTAATGGCACTAACCAAGGTAAACAGCGAACATTAAGATCATTGAACCCTGATACTAACACAGGGACATGGTGTCATGCATCAAGGCCTATGTAAATTGGTTGAAAAATCATTTCATTGCATATCACTCACCTTGAAAGAAATAGGGCGGCCAACTTTTTGTTCACTCACATTACGGGGCCTTAAATAAACAGCTGCAAAGTGCATTCAAACTGCCCTTGGTATTTTATTGTGAACTCTTTCAAAACCATGATTTATATTAAATAATACAGTGGATCCCTGTGAGAATTATTCAGTGACCAGGAGTATTCAATTAACAGGGGTTTGGACACTTTCCTGTATTGTAGATATAAACTGAGCATCTATTCTATTATATCTTGTTTGACAGAGCTCATAAAGCAAAAAAAATATAATAGATTGTATGCCTGCATTGGATGAACTAAGGCCAAATAGGTCTATATACATGAGGAATTTGGTCATTTTCAATGTATTTTCTCAACATGCTGCAAGATTTTAAATTAAGTTAACAGGAGTTTACTTGATAACCTATTTGCAATTAACA
This sequence comes from Pictodentalium vernedei, assembly GCA_031216915.1. Lineage (NCBI taxonomy): Eukaryota > Metazoa > Mollusca > Scaphopoda > Dentaliida > Dentaliidae > Pictodentalium > Pictodentalium vernedei. Next base: position 316,329,966 of record CM062297.1, read on the forward strand.
AGTAAAATTTGTGTTGAAAGTTTGGTAAATGGTTTTGTGTTTGGAAGTCATTTTCAATTAACAGGGTTATTCAGTGAAAAAATATCCAATTAAGTGGACTCCACTGTAATAAAGTTTATGTTTATTGTAGTCCATGATCATTTTCAGAACCTATGTCTACACAGTGACCACAACATAAGCATAAAGTCAAGTTTAGCTAATCATTATGCTGCTCACAATAGAGAAATTTCCTCCAGGTGTTCATTTCTGGGTACTGGATCATCAACAAATAAAGCAGACCTTGCCTACGACATCAAACGAGCACTGCTCCACTTCCAAGAATTCTTACAAGAAATGGTGATAAAAACTGGGTTTTCTTAAACATTGCAATAACATGCTGTGATGTAACACACTATATTGGAAAGGATCTGTGGAGCCTTTCCAACAGTGTCTTACATTACAAGGCTTATCATCAGCTCGACTAAAGAAACTCAAAACTAAAATAATCGGCAGCATTCTCGATTTCTTCTCTCAGATTTTGCACCAACGCTAGTTTTACTTTGTTCTCCAATTCCTTACATAATCAGAAAAAGAACTACCTGGAACAAGGGCTGCATGAAACAGTGATGATAACTTTTTTCCAGGTAGCCTAAAAATCTGAATAGTTCACCAATAAAAAAAAAAGTATTCAAATATTTTCTCAGTGTGACAATATAAAATCCATATGATATTCTGTGGTATACATCAATAATACAAGGTTAGTCTCCAGAAACATTTCCTGGCAGAATATCATAAAACATATGTTTCAGTTCTTCAACACTAAACCATCAACAGCCTGTTACTTATTTACATAAAAAATTATATCTCCCAATAGAACATGGTAAAAATATTTATGCAGCCAGGGAGGTCAATGGGTAGAATTAATTTACGCACAGTGCCTTGCACACCACCCTAGTGAGTGCCAGGCTGTTTCTAAACAAACTCCACAGGGTAATGTCATATGTGATGATAACAGTTAATCAACCAGATCACATTGCAAAATAAATTTTCCAACATTTCCGCCCATGACACTTCCAGTTCAGAATTACTCAATGACACAAAATTCTCTGTGAGGAATAAATTTCTTGAAAATAACAAGTTCTTTACTTTAGGTGGTGGGGAAGGGAGTGGGGAGCAAAGTGGCTTATTGGTTTGGCTGAGGGAAAACATGAAATGGCTCCAGTTTCCTGACTGATCATAATTTTCATGCCTGACCCTAATCTTCTTATGAGCTCTTGGCCAAAAAAAGTCACATCTATTTTACCCTTTGAACACTGGTGGGATCTTCCATGCCAGTTAAATGGCAGAAATTGGAAGAGTCCATATCCATTATTTGGGGGTAGAGCAATTAATATTTGCAACATGCAGCCTGAAGGCTGCATGTTGAAAATATTAACTGTTCTACCACACACATTCACTTAGTAGCCATCCTACTTAATGAAATTATGACGTATTGTGTTCCTGGACCGGAAAAGCGGCCTCTCGTGTTGAAAGAGTTAACTCGTAGGGAGAGTGTTGAATTATTTTTAGTCATCAAAATTTATTCACAAGTCCTTGCCATGTTCCAGTTTAAGGGATAATCTATACAGACTAAATTTAGATTCAAAGATAATATGAAGAACATCCACAGAGTTGGAAGCCTTTGAGTTGCAGTACCTGCACTTTATAGAGTTAAGCCCAAATATGGGCTTTCAGCACTCAACCAGCTAAAACAATATATGAAGATACTTACTGGTGTAGCGCTAAATACATCGAACAATGAAAATATAGGCAATACATTTTAATCCTTCACCTAATCCAAAGAACAGATAACATTTGCTAAAAAAAAATTATTGAAGGAGTATAAATTAATTTTTGGCCCGAAAAACAGCTTATGATCCCACAATGGAACAAGCTCAATGAGGGGTTGTCTAAGCTATGATTTTGGGACAAACAATGAAAAAATTATAAAATATGAATGGCAATTTTTGAAGATAGCACTGGCCACTTTGACTGTGATGTGGGATAAAGTGTAAAATAATGTTTTTTAAAATTCTAACCAACCATACTTTTCGACTGCATGTAACCAGAACCAAACCTGGCAAACCATTTTTTTTTTCCTTAGAAGCTGGATTTGTGATTACATGTTCGAAAGTTATATAGAATTAACAAAGTTATTTATTCAACCCTTTTCCTAACCTGAATATTTGATGACACATCCTAAAAACTTCTGAACCCTTTTTACCCAACATAACAGGCTACTAACAGCCAAAATCAGCCAGTGCTATTCACAAAAATTACCATTCAATTTTCATTATTCTTTCATTTTTTGTCTCAAAACATTCCACATGACCCCTCATGGGAATGAGCTTGATGAGCTCATTCCAATGAGGGGTTATAAGGTATGTATGTGACGCAAAAAATGAACACAAAATAGTTATTCAAGAATTTTGTTTACAAGTGTCGTCTGCCTTTCATGTTAGGTAAAGGGTTAAATCACTAAAAAAGTTAAGTTTTGCCTAAAAAAAACATAGCCTATCAACCCACACTGGAACAGCTCAATGGAACGAAAAACTGAAAAAATAATAAAATTAGAATGGCGATTTTTGTGAATAGCACAGGCCAGTATGGGTCAATGTTTGTTTGTTTTATTAGGGTTTAATGACACTTTCAACAACCAGGGTAACATCGTGTCAGACATTATTAGAGTTGTAGGAAACTGGAGTGCCTTGAGGGAACCACCAAAGAGCAGCGAGCAACTGTATGATTCCCCAACGTACTAACTCTGCACAAGCAAAAGTGAGCAGCAGTTGAAGATAAGTGTGCCATCGATGTGCAGTACACCTTACTACACAGTGCCACTGTGCCCCCCCCCTCCCCCCCCCCCCCCCCCCCCACATGGGTCATCAGGATTAAGTGTCTTGCCCATGTATACATACAATGCAGTTACCACTGGTCAGGATCAAGCCATCAACCTTTCGGTTTGAAGTTCAATGCTCTAACCACTGTGCCCCCAGTTCTGGTCATTATATTGGGTAAAGGATTAAGTCGACTCCTCTATACTCTCAAGACCTGGGGGGGGTTACCTCCTTGAATGCACGCGGATGAGGGATATACCTGGCCACATAAAATATCTCTTGTTTCTAGTGTTCATACAATTTGGGCATAGTTAACCAATTTGTTTCCTGAAAACTAAATCATCCTTCTGCCCAATGGTCTCTTGAGTTCGTGTTCATGATTAACTTTTCATCAAATCCAATTATGGCTGCTTCACAGCAGCCATGATTGGGTTTGATAAAAAGTATTATTACAAAATACTCAGCAGGTGAAGAGTTAATATACCTCACAATTATGTCACAAGATATTTTCCTTATATAATGTTCATCAAGCATTGTATGGTGATAAAATATAAATTTTTCAGGTCCATGACTTTTTTGACGAACAGGACGATGCCTCCTCACCTTAATAGCCAACCATCTTTTTAGAATCAGATTTGAAACCCATGGTTGTACAATTTTCTAGACCTCGGAATGTGTACACTGAACACAACAGTTCACACGCCTAGCCCCAGTGTCAACATAATCGATAACCAAATAGTTTACTTTCCACAACCAATAGAGAAAATTCAATAAAACATTTCAAACAAACGAGTTCAACTTTTAGACGACCCAACAAACTGGGACAAAGAAGTCAGGTCTCAAAATGTGTCAATAAATTTTAATTAAACCTTAATGACTCAAATTCATTTCTGTTAGGTGTGTACCTAATTTTCAAATCCATTTAAAATCAATATTCTGAAAAGTTCTTGGGAGAAGTGTACGGAGCCGGTTTTGTTTGTATTGTAATGTCGCGAAAAACCAATAAGACATGGCATGTATCTAAAATTCTAATAAAGAAATATTTGTACTATCTTATTTACAGGTGGACACAGGTGGATGCAGTACCAGAAAAAAGTGGCAGATCAACTGCTAAAAACTTCATTTTTTTTATTGGAGGGTTTAATGACACTTTTGACAGCCAGGGACACCTCGTCTCGGACTCTCTTATGGGTGGATGAAGCCAGAGGACCTGGAGAGAACCACCAAACACTGACAAGTAATTGTCACACTCCCCAACGTACTAACCCGGCACGAGCAGGGTTAGCATTGGTTGAAGACATGCGCACCATTGATGTGCAGTACACCTTAGTTATACATTGCCATCATGACCCCATGCAGGTAAAATCAGGATTAAATGCCTTGCCCAAGGACAAAAAGCAATTACTCCTGTTGAAACACTTGTATATATTTGGTAAAGAATGTGAATACATTTTGTAAAACCACAAATATTTACACTTCAAATGTGGCCCTTTCAGCACCTGTGCTGCAAGCATCATTAACAATCTGTTAACTGAATGATACAGACATTTCAGAAGGAGTGAGGGAATTGTTAACCCACAGTTCTTTATTATTTTTCAAAAGGTTGTCTGTAATGAGTATGTTTTTCAATGATACCTTGCTACCAACAAGCAAAGCATAAATGTAGGAAGATTTTGTGTAGGAATAATTTTGTTACTATTTACTGGAGAGTGCCTGTTGACACTCTCCATAAAATTGTAACAAAACAATTTTATATAAAACAACTTTTACTACTAAGTAAACAACAAACTGATGCTCACATTGCAAAGCCACAAAAGAGGCTTTTGGCACTTTTAAGATGAGTGGAAGGATGGATGGAAATAACTTTGGTTTCAGTAAGAATTTAATGCAAAAATAGAAATTCTTATCAAAGAGATAGATTTAAACAAAAATCATGGTTCCCTTTCAAGGCCTTAGTTTAGTGTACAACAAATACAAATTTCAATTAATTCTGTAATCAACTGTAAAACTACACCATTACTGCATTTCAGTGTTCAAAAATTTAACTTTAATTGAAAAAAAATATTTATTAATTCACATATTAACAAAGCATAAATCACTTAAAAGTTTTTTTTTTATTTATAAAAATTAACACAAATGGCAAAAAAAAATTATTATAATCATTACCAGGTAAATGAATTAGAGAGAACTTCACTGATAATTATGGAGGTGGTGCATAATGGAGGAACTTAGAAATACATGAGAAAATGAACACACAATCAATTGCGGTATTCAATAGTATACGACAAAAATATTGTACGTAACATAAATGAAAACATTTCAAAGGAGGAAAAACATTGATTTTTTTTTTTGCTGTGGTAAACTGAAAAAATTAACCCTTCAATACATTTAAAACCCTATTTGGTCATCATGACACAGTACAGTGAAAGATCACTTTACCATTTAACCCTTTACCTAACATGAAAAGCAGACGACACTTGCAAACAAAATTCTTGAATAACTAATTTTTTTCATTTTTTGTCTCAAAAACATAGCTTATGACCCCTCTTTGGAACAAGCTTGACAAACTCGTTCCAAAGAGGGGTCATAGCCTATGTTTTTGAGACAAAAAAATGAAAAAATAATAAAAATTAATTGGTGATTTTTGTGAATAGCGCTGGCCAGATTTGGCCATTACATTGGGTAAAGGGTTAAAGTAACATAAAAATAAGCAGTTTAGTTATATATAAACATTTCAACTTTTAAAATGTGTGTTCCTGAATGATAGAATTTCATATACAGAATGAAGGCTGCTATGTTTTGTTTTTTTATTTGCTTATGGGGCCAATCAGTAATCATCTTAACCAATAGGGTCTCTCAGGGGTACAGCCAGACAAACTAAAGTGGGGGAGGGACAAAATATTGTTCTGCATTGGTAGCAGAAAAATATTTTATTCCCCTTCCCACCAAACATCACTGGCAGCTTGAAAATGTTTTTCACCCTCCTACCTCATTTTGCCTCTTGCTGATTTAAATGTGTAAACTGCGCATTAGTGAAAGTCCATGGTCTTCCATGGGGTAAGAAACAACTTTTCATGCTAATTTAGGCAACCGCGGTGCTTTTTAAGGCTCAAATACCCAGATAGTGGCATTATAACTAGAGCAAAATATCTGGGTGAGAGTACACAAAGCAGTTTAGATATTTTCGGTATGAATGTATGTAAGATCGACATTTTTCAGAAAAAGTGTTTGTGTGTGTGTGTGTGTGTGTGTGGGGGGGGGGGGGGGGGGGGGGAGGTGGGATTTTACCATGGCTATGCCACTGGCGGCTCTTGGATTAAATTATTCACAAAACTTCGTAGAAAAACAAATTGGATTTGCCCAATCACTACAGTGAATACTGTATGAAGCGGAACTCTACTTTGAAAGAGATAAGTCATAAATAACCTGATACAGTGAGCACCGTTCTGTGATCATAGAAGCAATCAGATCAACTGACCATTATACAATCTCACACCAGAAGGGCCAGATTTCATAAAATCAATAAACATAGGTTATGACAGTGGAGCCCACCCAACTGAATCTCTGTTAATTGTATATCCCTGTTAATTGAATATAATTTCCAAACACAAAACCATTTGCCATACCTTCAGTACAGATTTGACCTGTTAATTGCATATGCATTATAGAGTATACACCTGTTAATTGAATAAATCAAGCTGCAATACTTACCCTGACAATCACCAAAGTCCCCTTGTTTATAAATCAATTTTGCCTCAGTAAATCAAATACTGGTATTTAATCTAATATGTCTGGTTTGATAGAACTCAAGGAGCTCTGTCAAACCAGATATAATAGAATAAAAGTTCAGTTTGTGAAATATGGCTAATCCCTGATAATTGAATACTCCTGTTAATGGAATAATTTTTACTGGCAAAGTGGTTATTCAATTAACCCTTTACCCAATGAATCACCCACATCTGCCCACGTAATATGCAAACACAGCTGCTGAAAAAATATCATTTTTCGAAAAATGTCAACAAAACCATATCATCGAGCTCGTTCCAAAGAGGGGTCACATGATATGGTTTTGTTAAAAAAATTTTAATAAAAATTTTTAAAAAATGATATTTAAAATAATGAATTTTGAAATCGTCTGTGTTGGGTTAAGAGGGCTCCACTGTACAACCATGTGGGTTTCCAAGATTGTGTGTTGAAGTCAAGACCCTGTCTCAGAACATATATCAACAAGTCTGTCAGGATGAGTCGATATATGACCCAGAGGCAGGATCAAGACTTCAATATACCACCTTGCAAACCCGCATGGGGGTAATAACCACTTTATCTTACAATATTCCTCCCATTTTTGACTTGTTCACAAAATGAAGGAATTGGGTTCAGTTTTTAAAAGTGTTTGTTTTGACAATCATTCAGCATTGATGAATTGATTTTTTATGAATGAAGATTGTGATGTTTTGATATTACATTCTTGGGTTGCGTATGGCATAATCCCCATTTATTGTTCTCTTGTACTATAACCGCCAAAGTCTACAGTAATGTTTCAACTGTTTGTTTATTTTATTTTTCAGGTTTAACGCATGGCAAAAATATCAAAATGGCAAAAATGATCTTGTCTAATTTATTTTGTTGAGTTGGTGATTTATTTATCATCTGATTACAGTTATCAAAAATGGTGACCTCAACATGTGTAATCAGTTTTTGATGAGTACAGGTAAAAAACATTCTCTTTCTGAATCAAATTATCGCACACGCGTTTGCTACCCTTTTACTTGTATTGAGGAAAATACGTTCTTGTTGTAAGAAAAAATAAAATATTGCAAAACTGAGATATAATCAAGACAAACAGTTTGCCAGAGAAAAAATTCTATGATAGGAAACAACGAGGTTGCCACAGGTGGGATTCGAACCGAGGACTTCTCGGCTTGCAGCCTGTACCTTTATCTACTGAGCCACCGCACCCCCATTCCTCTACCAGTTAAGAGATATCCATAAATGAGCGCCACTGTAATTCAGTACAGCCGCCATGGACTGGTCAGTTTCCATGGATGGGCAATATTTCCATGGAAACAATAATATTAGATTCCAAACACTTATTATAGGAATAATCATCAACATATTAATTAATGAAGCACAGGGTACATACAACCTTGTGCTTCATTAATTAAAATTTTGCTGATGATGATTTTAATTACCTGCTAAATGCATGCGTGGACATCACTGTCCAAGTGTGGATTACGACCAGTCCACTGCTATTGTACTCTATTATTCAACAAGTGAGCTTCCAGTACATTTTGGAGAACATCAGAGTGATCAGACAGAGAATTTTGAGCAGATCGCTACCCAGTCAGAATTCTCTTTCTGCTTTTGTAATCACAGAACCATTTAGCATTCATGGATATTGCTTTAATGTGCAAGCTGTTTTACCCTTGGACAAGACTCAATAGTTTTACTTAAGCACTCAGCCAACTGTAAAGCACACATTATAAAAGGCTAAGTACAGTGATCACAGATATGCTGCAGGCAAAGCGTCACCCTCTTTGACAATAAGAGTCCATTCTGAGATTATACTGTAACAGCTACCTGAACAAATGTGGCAACCATCCCCTGCAGCTTTTTGTTGCATCAATACCTGATCATTGGGTAATAGCATAAGTAGGATGCTTCATCCCCACATGAATCAATTCCCACATGGTACATTCTATTTATAGAGAAAGAAATTATTGATCACATTTTTAAGAGACTCAAACAGGAATTTCATTCTGTACAACCAGGTATTTGCAATAATGACCGAAGGTTATTAATGACCAAAGAAAATTAATTTCTTGGTAAAGATCTTAAAACCACAGGTGGACCATAGAAATATAGAACAGGGGTTATTATTGCTTTTACCGTGCAGCATTTTCAGTGATGAAAAAGGAGACTTGATTTCAGGGGAATTGCAAAGATGTCCGATGTTGCAATGGTAGTTGGATGGGGGAGTTGAGGGATGGGGAGTAAACCTGATTTGTCCTGACCTCAAAGGCTCAAGCTGCAATTAACAAAATAATCCAACTATGTCATTAAGGCATGCCTTCATGGAAGGCATGCCTTGATGTAGTTGGAATATTTGTCCAGACTTTTGGGGAAATTTGTACATAAATAAAATATATATGTAGTCATTGTGCACAGCTTCTTATTTAATTAATAAGTATCGTACCAATTATGAATATTGGTTGAGCAGGGTCTCGACCTCCCAAATAGGGTGTTACAGACCTCCATTTGTATGACTGGCTGTGTATGTTACAAAAGTACAAGTACCAAATCAAGTCATTTAAGAAACTTCATGGTTATTAGGACATACAAAAAAAATTAACTGATTCTCAGGCATTTTCTTTTTCAAACGAATGAGGGAGGGAGGATTTTATTTTTATTTTTCACTTTTTTTTATTCAATCTTTTCCCACTGCTTCCTATGAAGATTTAATACAAGTATCAAGCACAAAAAACATCTTAAATGTAACAAAATAACTTTTAAAGTTTTCCAACAAATCTTGAATTTATCATCATAAGATCATCTATCAGCTTTTCTGATAACCTATAGTATGTTAAGCAGAGTTGTGATATATCCAAGGTCGCATTAGCAGCAGTTAGAACTGCTTCAGTTTTTAGTTTATGTTTCGTTTTAGCGTCAGTTCCAACTTTTGAAATAACCAGGTTATTTTATTATTGATTCTTTTTCCTGCGTAAACAGATTTGCAAAAAGAATGGGTCATTGAATGTTTTTATCATAAAGACACATTGTTATTCGAGAGACCCTTTATTTAATGCACATCGTGGGCTTATAGGAAGAGTTATAGCCTATATTCATCAGTGGAATGGCTTTTCAATTTTGAATCAACCGTTTTGGTTGCCTCCAATTTTGTGTGATGGGAAACGCGTGAGACGTTCATCAGTGTCTGATTGACTACAGGTACCAACTTCAAAATGTTAATAAAAACATTGAACGCAGGTCATGTTTTTCAATGTGGTGATGCCTAAGAATCAATTGTATTTTTCTTTTATCCTTAGCAAGAGAGAATTGATACCTTACACTCCAATTCAGACAAAAATGTCCCAACCGGAAACAATATTGGGAGGGGGGGGGAGGTGAGGGGGATTAGCCCCCACCCCCTCCCCCCAAACACTCTTAATGATGCCTCTGCTTGATTTTAGAGAGATATGCACTTTTTGTTTAAAGAACTATGAATGGTCTTTTTTTTATCACTTCACGACATAAGTTTCAATGGCTCTTATTGAATGAATGCATGAATTTTTTGAGTGCAAAGAAATCCATTTTGGTGATAGAATGCAAATAAAATTTTATTTTCTCATGTCCTATTCAGGCCGGACCATAACGCGATCATTTAGGTTTCATGGGGGTTGGAAAATATGTGAACGAACTACAGGTTAAGTCAGAATAGGTGGAAAATATGTGAACGAACTACAGGTTATGTCAAAATAATACAACATAAATTATATTCCAAATCCTGAGGAACAAGTAAAACCTTTAATGAATCCTTAAGACTTTCAAGAGTTGTGTGTAAATTTTATGTACTTTCAAGGGCTTGAAAATCTATTTTTCACTTCAAGGACTTTCAGGGTTTTCAAAGACCACAATGAACCTTGGTTACACCACACAAAGTACATCTTCGGTTTCTCGGGTCATTTTCTGTAAAACTGCATTCGAACGGGTGTTTTTTAATTTTATTTTTGTAATTTTTCTTTGCCATCAAAAATTCATATTCTTGGGTTGTTTTATGTTTTCAGCCTCATAATCTACAGAAATGCATGAGTGGTGGTGTTTTTTGTACCTAGAGTGCAAAAAAGGCTTTGCAATGCTTTAGCATTGCAAAGCCATTTTTCACTCAAGGGACAGATTTCTCAATTTTATTAACTTGGATAAAATATTTAAACCTAAATGATTTAATGTTTATTTTTTTTAAGTTTCAATTGGTTATAGAAAGAGAGCTTTTCGGCAGCCAAAAGGATCATACGGAAGGGCCTGAGAAACAGATCCCTAACTTTCTTAGGCCTTAAATGTATTCAAGACACATGTCAAAGTAACGTTTGGAAAATATATCCCATACCTTTTCAAGTTATATGTATTGATAAACACACAGTAAAGTCTGGCAAATATATCCCAGACCTTTTCAAGTTTTATGTATTCATAAACACATATAAACACACAGAGAAAGAAAATTGCTATGTAGATATACAGTAGAAAAATTATTGCATGTTGCTGGGCTCCCAGTGGGAAATTCTGGGCCAAAATAACTGTGGCACATTATGAAAAGGTATTAATATGAAATGAAACATACTTTCCAATGAGAGTAACAACAGTAGTAATTAACAACAGCCTGTATGGATAAAAATGAGAAAAAATCAGCAAATCCCTATTGTCGATGTTTTCTAAAGATCTGACCAACGGGGAATGATAATGATGCTCCCCTAAGGGTTTTCCACAAAACTACCTTAATATATTGTAGCAAATCTAATAGTCTATTGAACACTGAATTATACAAGACTGTCGAAGCATTCGATTTGTACGGCATGAACCTGTAACAACAAAACATGTCAGGAGGAGAACATACAAGGGAGTTTTTTATTATTCAAATCCAAGTTTGCTAACAACGTGAAATAAAAGTACTGTTCAACATATCGCTGCTATTGTTGAGGATGATTGAAGAAACACCAGCATGACATTCGCCTGGAGGTTCTAATGGTTTAATTGTCAGTCTAAGTTATAATTCCCATTTGAGTATGAAGACGACCAATATACAGAATTCCTTATCCAAAATGTTGTTTCCCTTAATTTTGGAGTTTTCTTATTCTTTTAGGAAAAAGGTACTTGAAGGCCTCACTGTGAGATACAAAGATCTTTCCAGCTACTAGTAAATAATAACAGTTTGTGATGAGAGGAAGGGGTTATTGATTAATGTGACCAAGACAACTTATGCAAATTAGCAATTTTTGTTTGTTTTATCACATTCATTAAACTGATGAGACTTGCCCCAAAAAGTAAATTTTGTCAGGAAATCATCTATCATAAAAAATTTCGGTCAGCATACATGTATTTTACCTCCAAATACCCTGATTTCCAACAAAATCATTTACCTTTCACTGTATACTTATGCTTGAACTTGCAATATAACTATTTTATTTATTCATGTTTAACTCTTAACCCACTGAGTGGTTCCAAAATATTTTTCTTCAAATCTAGTCATTGCTGCTGTGAATAGCACTGACCAAACGTGACTGTTATATTAGGTAAAGGGTTAACATTGAAACTAGACATTATATTAATATTAATTGTTGTACCACCCATGTTCACTTAGTAGCCATCCTACTTAATGAAATTATGACATAACATGTTTCTGGACCAGAAAAGCGGCCTCTCGTGTTGAAAGAGTTAATAGCACTTATGATCGATTGTATACAACATCAATCCAAAACTGTTATCAACTATCATCTTGTACCAAGTAGTATTATGGGAGAAACAGATAATCTAAAATCTTCGATATTGCACGAAAAAATAAACACAGTTGCATTGTGACGATGACCAAACTGGGTGGGGGGAGGGGAGGGGTGGGCGTAGTCTAAATCTGATTTGTTCCGACTGTGATGGCTCAAGTCAATTTTTGCATTGCTGTCAGTCATTGGTAGAAATTTTTAATATAGTATAAGAAATTTTTTTTTAGCACAGAAATTTAAAATGATCTACAAAATGTTCCTTCAAAGTGAACAGAGTTAACTCTTAACATGCTGAGTATTATTTTCAAGATATTTTTCATCAAATCTGGTCATGGCGGCTGTTAAGTCCAAATAAATTAACTCAAGAAATCCTTAATGAAAAAGGTGATTCAATTTACAGGGGGAGGGGGGGGGGGGGCAGAATTTGATTAAATATGCCCAAATTATACCTATTTGAGTGGCAAGAGAAATTCTGTCCTGGCAGTAATATCTGCCAGCAGCATGCAAGGAGTTAAAAGATAATAAGTTACTGTTAAACTCTGATGGAATTCATGGAAGGAGTCAGAATGTCTATCAACAAGGGTCCAATCCATGTAAAACTTGTCCCTTGTTGATTGTACTTCAGAAATACCAACAATCAGTTTTAGAAGTCAGATAATTCTCAAGAATTTCTGTCAGTTTAAACACTTTCATTGTATGAAACATTTGCTTTAAGACATGATCTTTTGTGCAATCAGTAATTTATCAAATGACACCAACTAAATTTCTTTATATCCACTGCTGATACTAAAAAACTGCACTTAATCAAAAAAGTGCATATTTGCAATGCATGCTACGCCCCAAGTAATTATATTTTTTGGCATTTAACCCAGCAAATCACAAAATTGATTTAGTGATATAAATACAGTTCAGTGCACTTAACTGGATATTTCTTAATCAAAAAAACTTTATTAACTGAATAAAATATTCAAACACTAAACCACTGACCATATCATTCATCAGTACAAATGTGACTTGTTAATTGCATACTGGTTACAGAGTAAACTCCTGTCAATTGAATAAAAAATCTTAATCTGTTGCAGAATTTACACTGACATTCACAAAATTCCTCTTGTTTATAGACTGATTTGGGCTCAGTACATCCAATATAGGTACTCAATCTATTATATCTTGTTTGACAGAGCTCAATGAGCTCTGTCAACCAAGATATAAGAAAATAAGCGTTCATTTTATCTCTAAAATACAGTACAGTGACCAAATCTGTTAACTGTTTACTCCTGTTAACTGAGTAATTTTCTTTAGCAAAGTGGTTATTCAATTAACAGGGTTCAACTGCAATCATGTAATAAAGTTTGGTCCATTTGGGATCTTTTGACACTGGCTATTTATTTATTTATTTACATATTTATTAATTTATTTACTTTAATTTCATTTAACCCTTAACTAACAAATTGGCCACATTTGAAGTCAAGATTAGCCAATCATTTATACCAATGCTGCCCACTTCAGACAACTTCCAATCCAGGAGTTAGTTGTATGGTCCTATTCTACCAGTAGAGCAGAACTTGTTTAACCAAGTAAACAAGCACTGCTCCACTACCCAGTGCTATGCTGCGGATTTCAACATCAATGTGCTGGGAGTTAAATGATCCTTCTCACATAATTCAGTACATTGCCATTCATACTACTTGCAGTGATACCAACTCTAAAACTGAAGTGTGTACATGTACTTCAAAGGAATTACAGTTGAGGGGGGTACCAATTAATATTCACAATGTTATGTCTATTTAACAACTGGATACATAAGATAAAAATACAACAGACTTGCACTGCGAATCTTGTATTTTCTGCACAAAAGTAACATGCACTAACAAACGTCTAAATAACCATGTGAAGACAATAGCCCGCAAGTGGCGATTTATTTGCCCATAACCTCTACCGAACACCTGAACAAATATTTGCATATTTGGGATTAAATTCCATATTTGAAACCAACAAGACCAGTATAATGTTTGCACTTTTACATTTATGTACATACTTTAGCACAATATATTAGATAATCCTTTGACTTCAAATAAAGTGTTTCAGATATAACTCAATTTATTTAACATTCTTTATATTTTGCTGGCCACCATTATGTCTGAAGGGCATGCATGAGAATGGCACCACTGACTCCTGTATGTCTTTGTATCATTTGGAAAGTAAGAGATGGTCCCACTGGTAATACACGTCCAGCACATGGACATTGCATTTCACTAAATCGCCTGCTGAGAAGCATTTTTATCTGAGAAATAATTCCAATGTTCCTTCGGGGAGCCTTGGATTCAAGGAACAGACGAATTTGACTGAGGGTCATTCAAGGCCTTGAAAGCATGGAAAATGTGTTGAGAGGCCTTGAAAAGCCTTCAATATTCATTAAATAAAAATGCACATAAAATGTATGTAATCATAACTACATAGTTTCATATATGCCAAAGTTCATGAAGGTATAATCTTAACTTGAGCCACAGGTCATTACCCCATCCTCCCACTTCCCTTTTTGGGAAGTGGGAGGATGGGGGTAATGATTGGAGGTCCTAGTTAGGACCAGTGAAGGTGGACAGCACAGGGTTTTTGTTTACATCTTCTTGCAGTGTGTTATTTGGCAGTTACCATTTTTTTTATAACCAATAAGTGTGACTAACCCTGTGCATTGCACAGGGTTAGTCACACTTTCGGGTTATAAAGAAATTTCATTATTTACTGAGTAACTAACCCCATGCACTGTACAGCCTTATTGTAAATCTCATCTCATCAAATCTTTACCCAATGCAATGGTAAAAACCAGCCAGTTCTATTCTCAAACAGCATTCAAACAAAGCTTATGACCCCTCATTGGAATGGATTGTGAAAAGGTTTTTATTAGTGTATTCCCCAAAATGAAAATATATTTCATTTTCAATTAACAGCTTGATGACAGAAGTCCACCCCATGAGTACATTCTCATGGTATATACATGAGTCATGAACTGCTGTTTGCAGAAAGAGGATTAATCCACTTTTAACAAACAGTAGCTCAGGAGTCAGGACTCCTCCTGACTCTAACATGAGTCAAATTTGCCAAAAAATGAGAAAAGTACAAAACATACTTTTTTCATTTGTTTGAAAGTGGAAAAAAAGATAATCCACATTTTATTTTCATTTTAACTGTATTTCTTCATTGAGGTGTCACCTGTTCATGTGCATTTATATTTTATTGAACATTCTACTCATTGTTCGTCATACCTCTATTTCGATTTTACAGCATTGTTGAGAAAAGAAAAATATTCTACAAGCCAATTTTATTCTGCATGCACACAATAAAAAGAGAAAACCTCTGCCTTCACAATCCCCACAAGTATGACCAATAATAGCAAATTTATCATAAAGCATTTATTCCTCATTGTCCCCACCACAATAAAAATAGCCGATCAGAGAAATTTATCAATATATGCTTTTATCTCTCATAAAAAGAAAACACTAGAAATTTACTTGGTCCCTTCGAAGTGGCAACCGTGGGCAAAGCATTTGTCGAGTGGTCTGTCAATAGGATGGCATCAGTTCTACACTCGCAGAACTGGCCAGTGAATTGGATGAGAATAATGACAGCTTGTGGAGACCTTTTATGCACTGGTCTGCAAGCGTGTCTGGCAGGTGTATGAAGGAGAAATATTCCCAGGAGACGAGTTATTAAACCTCTCTTCTCCCTGATGCACCTTTCAAATCGGCTGGCATGATCAATTAACTCACATTATCTTGCATTATCTTACATTCTGTTTAAGTCAGGGGCTTATTATTACTTTCAGATGCAAAACAAGTGTACATACTGGCACTGTTGACCCTCCTACTAATGAATGTTAACTGGTTGAGTACTAAATTTTTTTCTAAGGTGATTTGAAACATGGTTAATATATTTTTTCAAAGATATCACACTACCAGCAATAGTAGACTTAGTTTAGCAAGATTTTGACATAGTTTTGTTATGTTACAATTTATTGGAGTAGGGCTGCACGGTGTATCTATAAACCGATATATACCGGTATTCAAACCAATATCGATTGAATACCGGTGTAATTACAAAAATATCGGTTTATCGTCAATATTTATTTACCCACAATTTAATTTTCAAGATGTCTTGAACTTTTTAACTGTAGCCCCAACTGAATGATATTATCCCTTTATCCAAGGAATCGTCTGCTTGTGCCCTGGTAATATACAAATTCAGCAGTTGAAAAAATAATTTTAAAAAATTTCAACAAAATATATCATGTGAATACCGATACCGGTATTCAGTTTTGAATATCGTGCAGAAATGGAAACTAACAATTCTTTATAAAAATTGTTCTCTGTTAGCAAACTTCAAGCTAATGCATATACAGGAAAGCTACTGGAAAAATGATACACCGTATGTTTATGAACAGAACCCTATAGTTTTTCTACCCGGTGGTAATTAGGCTTCTCTTCTATAACCTTCTCTTCTAAAAGGCATTACTACAATGGCGTGTAACCGTAAACATACTCCTGTGTCAACCGCTAGAACGCCTTGCGACAGTGTGAGTATATACTAGGCTTGTGACGACAAAAAAGGGCTTAGCAACAGACCACGTCTCAGGCGAACCACGGTGTATATGTGGGTGTATACTGGGAAGCGATTGTGTGTGTGTGTGGGTGAGCGAAAAGGTGTGTGTGGGTGAGGGTCTAGGCATGCGTAAGGGGCGTCTGGTGCATGGGTGTGACAGGGTGTATGTGTGGACGTGTGCTTTCTCTATCTCGTGGGTTCAGTTCACCACTTACAAGCTCAGACGTTTTTAATTATTTTATTCTTTCAATATGTGTTTTTTACTTTATACTAGTTTTTCAAGCCACACCATTTTGTATCACATGTGGTTGTGCAATAAAGTATTATTATTACAGTGAAAAGTCACTAAAGTGGCTTCCAGCACTTTTCAATAGAGCCAATGAAAGTGGCTTCTAACACTCAACCAGTTAAAACAGTACTTTTAGGTTGGAGAACTATATTTTCTCTCATAGAATGAACTCTTTGAATGCTGCTCGTGGATTCCTGTTTGATTTTTTTCTCATTTTTGGATTTTTTTTTATTGCTTTCTAAGGTCACAGTCAGCATCTATGGCTATATCATGACAAAAACACTGGAGTGAAGTCAAGTTTAGCCAATCATTTATACCTATGCTGCCCACTTTAGTAGTTACTAGATCCTATTAACCAGTAAACTTGAACTTGTTTACCACTTCACAGGGTTCCCAAGGGGGTGCTGGCAGATATTCCTCCTTAATTAAAATTTTGCTGATGAGGATTTTTATTACCTGGTAAATGTATGCATGGACCTCACAGCCCATCTGTGGATTACGACCAGTCCATATACTATACTGTAAAGGCGAAAATGAAACAAAGGGAATCAGCGGCAGTGGTCTTATCCCTTTACCGAACATAATGGCAAAAACCGGCCAGCGCTGTTCACAAAAATTGCCATTGAATTTTTATTATTTTTTCATTTTTTGTCTCAAAAACATAGGTTATGACTTTTTGGAACAAGCTCATCAAGCTCATTCCAATGAATGGTCTTTTGACATAGACAAAAAGATGAAAAAAATTAGTTATTTAAAAATTTTGTTTGCAAGTGTCGTCTGCTTTTCATGTTAGGTAAAGGATGAAAAAGGAGTTACTCAATGTATGTGCTTCCCCAAACATGAGTCAAATTTGAGATTGAGCTGGTAATCAGCTGAACCTGGCGGGGATGAACAAAGGAGAGAAAAAAATGTTGAATCTCTTTGTGTATTCACTGGTCATACCAGCAGAATTTCTCTCAAAGGACAGATTACTGTTTATTTGGTGATCAATTGAATGGATTTAGGAGCTGGGCATACAAAAACAGCCAGGGTATTACCTGGTCAAGTTTACATAGTAACCTGCTGTAAAAAGACCGCCTCTCTACTGAAAGTAACAATTCATTGAACTTCAGGTGAAGTCAACAATGACCAGGGGCAACAAGGTCATTGAAATAAGGTGTTGAATTCACCGTGAAATAAGATCTCCTTTTGATAGCAAATAACTGTCACCCCCGAGATTATTAGCAAACATTAAAAATATCCACTTCTCCTGAGCATTATCATTATGGTAAAATATGAGAACAGATGAAAGATGGCAATCTGACAATAAAACGAATAAATTTTAAGAGTTCAGGTATATAACTTATGCAATTAACCCAAGACTGGGATGAGTCAAAGCTTCGTTGAATCTCAAGCAATTGTCAAAAGTAATACAAAAATGTTAATTTCAGAGTTTCTACCAATCAAACCGGCCATGAAAATAAATCAGAAGAAACAAAACCTGCAATAAAAAAAACTATTGTTATTAATCCCTGAAATACTCTATGACTGTTGAACATTTTGACTACTGAAGCCAGATGGATAGTCACAAGAGTACAACAAAATATACTCCTACAAATAGAAGCAGAGGCAGCGGAAGCTCCAAAAAAGTGGGGGATCACACCTTTCTGGGTACCGCAAGGGTGTAGGATGGAAAATAATTTTTCTTTATAGAGGGATCAATGGTGGTGGGGCAGTGTATTCATGCAAAATGTATAAATTTATACACACTGCCCCTCACCGTTACCCTTGAACCCACTCTATTTAAGACACTAACCTCAGTGTATTTATTTTGTTTTGTGTTTACTTAACCCTTCGAGACCTGGTGGTATCTTCCATATCAATTCAATGGCAGCAATTGGAAGTGGCCATATTCATTATCTGTGGGCAGACCAATTAATATTTTGAACGTGAAGCCTCAGGGCTGCACGTTGAAAATATTGATTGGTCTTCCCCACACATTCACTTACCAGCTATCATACTTAATGAGTTTAAAAAGTATCATGTTGATGGGCAGGAAAAGCAGCCTCTCAGGTTCAAAGGGCTAATCATAACTTTGAAACCGTCTTTTGAAATATTACGCACCATTTGGAGATTTCTATTTTTATTCAATAAAATCTTGAAAATCAATGTGGTCACATATGTACAGGTGGTGTGTAGTGACCATAGGGGTTGTGTACGTTATGCTGGAAAATGCCTTTCAGGTACCTAAAATTGGTGAAAAAAGTGTGTACGTGTGTGTGTGTGTGTGTGTGTGTGTGGGGGGGGGGGGGGGGAGGCCCCCTGTGCCCCCTGGCTCCACTGTCCCTGAACAGAAGTAACCCTCTTTATCAGTAATTTCTTAATTTCATATTAACTGAAATTTTCATCAAATCAAGTCATGGCTGCTTTAGATTATGTAATTGCATAAATTATTTTAATATCTTGATGTTTTCAAGGGGAATTAAATACTTATTGATTGGAATATCTATAACTAAAGCAGGAAAAAATACATGTGTATCTTTGTAAGTAAAGGCGCATTACATAACATGAATGTTTAAAATAGTGTAAACGAAAAGACCTCAATGTCAAATACCAAAGAGAATTAGACGGGTGGCCTGAGAGCTTAGCATTCCTTCTGACAAGATACATCAACTACCATAGCAAAACAATTTCCCCAAATGCAGTATTTGTCGTAAGGAAAACCATGAATTTAAAAATTTGGAAAATTAAAAAAAACATTCCTACAGGTATAAATTTGAACTACTTTGTTAAAAAACAGTCATTTACAAACACAGAAATGCCTTTCAACCAAAATTACAAAGTGTTGTTCTCAAAAATGTGTTCAGCTGTTTCACAATGGTGATATTTTAATAATGATCAACTCACTATAAATATACTTAACTATTATAATTACACAGGTATGTGCAAAATTCAAATTCATGGGAAAAATTGAAATTCTTTCATTTGTTTAATGACGAACACAATAATTACTATTTAAAAACCAATGAAAGCAGTTTCATGAAGGATTTAGCTCCAGGGCGTCTCTTGTACACAGGATGCAACACAATGTCAGATTATTGGGTATTCAAGTACAGAAAACTGTGCTTTCACATAGTTGCCTCAACAAATGATTGTATCCCTGTTTCTTTGTCGGTCTTTGCCTTAAATTTAATTTATTACAGATTCACACAGCATCTAATATATTAATTGTGTCAGGGCTGCTGGCCTGGCATTTTCAGGAGAGCAATTTATTCGCTCGCCTACTGCTTGCCTTAAAAAAATTAAGAAGGGCAAAAACTAGCCCTCTTGGCCTCAGAAAATAATGATTACTACAACAGCCTATTCCTAAAACTCACATCTTTTCAGATCTTTGCCATGTTAGTAATCTCTGTAAGACAGCCACACTGCCCCTCCCTCACCTCCAGGCCTTGCTAAGGCCTGGAAGTTTGGGAGAGGCAGTGTAGCTGTCTCACAGAGACTACCTTGTTAGCAGCACCAAATAAAATGTACGAAGCTCACTTGGCAGAATTCATTAATAGTAAAACTTCATTTTGCTACTTTCTGCTTTTGTACCCTTGAGGGAAGCTAATGCCCCCCCCCCCCCCCACCCCCAGGCCATGGGAGGTGAGCGATTTTTAACCCTCCTGCATTTTTAAGAATGCCAGGCATGGAGCAGATCTAAAAGCATCTGAGGTTATATGACAAAGAAAGATTTTCAGGACATAGATTAACTCCTTCCCTGCTGCTGGCAGATACTCCTGCGCAGGACAGGAAACCTCCCTCCACTAAAATAAGTTTAATCTTGGCACATCTAACCAAATTTCCACCCTGTAAATTGAACTGATTTTTTGACCAATGATCTCTTGAGTTAAATTTAGATGAATTTTTGGATGAAAAATATTTTCAAAATACTCAGCAGGTTAAGAGTTAAAAGACTTCTCTGGAACAAGCTATCATAAGCAACAAGGGCTATATAATGACCATACCGTGATGTCAAGTATGGCCAATCATTTATACCAATGCTGCATACTTTATAGAGGCTTCTCCCCAGGCATTAGTTACCCATTTTACAAATAAACACTAGAGATGATCTGTCGCCCACTATACCCCCACCGTGGCATACCGCCTAGTGTGGGTGACTGAAAGAGACATTCAAATTTTATAGGTCAAAAAAATCCAACATGGCCACCAGTTGGCCATCTTGAATCCGATCGGGAAAACAATTATGTCACACACTGCTCCTCATCATGTCAATCATTTACATTGAGTTTCATGACAATGCAGCAAAAACTGTAGAAGTAGTTTGCTCCACAAGTATTTTGCAAAATCCAATATGGCCACTAGATGGCCATCTTGAACAGAGCGGGAAAAAAAATTATGTCACGCACTTCCCCTCATCATGTCGATCATTTTTGTGAAGTTTCATGAAAATGCGGCTAAAACTGTGGAAGTAGTTCGCTCCACAAGTTTACATGTGCAACGGACAGACGATGGCAAAACGACTGACCGATGGACAAGGTGACTACTGTATACCCCCCTAAACTTCGTTTTGTGGGGGTATAAAAATGTTGTTCACCACAGTTAAAACTAGAAAAACTGTGAGCACTGCTCACTGATACCACCCACTCCCACCAAGAAACATTTTACAACAGTAAAAGTGTGTTTAATGTAGAGAGCACAAACACTGACACTTCCCCACCACACCTCCACCCCAAAGCTTGAATTGACAACGGCCATTTTTGAATATGGGGAACTGTAAATATGAAAATATCTGAAGAGAAAATGGGAGGTGCACATCTGCAATGTATGTAAAACAAGGTCTGAAAGTTTCAATGAAATCTGTTCAATAGTTAAGAGGAGTTGCAGATAGCAGATCTGTACAGAATGTCAAATGAATTTGACAAAGTTCATTTTTCAATATGGGAAACTGTAATGAAAGTGTCAATGACACTGTAGCTCAACTTGACAAACTTGAACTTGGTAAGTTATAAGTGAAATGGCAAAATTGAAGATCATTGGTATCAATGTTATTTGGTGAAATTTCAACATAACAGCATTGTGTGTGCACAACGTCAAGAGTAATCCTTGAATTTATAAATGTAAACTGTAAGACTGGCTAAAGGAAGAATGTTGATACCCAAATGCAGTAAGTTCAGAGGTTATTGTAAATGGTAGCTTTTTTCACAGGAATGAATGCTAATCAATAGCTCTTATCTAAAGATCTCGCCCAATGAGCACACCAAGTTAAAAAAAGCATCACAACAATTTGGCTAAGTTCATTTCGCCCTTTGGGAAAGAGTAAAAAATAAAAATACCTGAAAGCAAAATAGGAGGTGCACATCTATAATGTATAGAAAAGAATGCCTGTAAGTTTCAATGAAATCCACCCACTGGTTTAAGAGGAGTAGCGGATAGCAGATGTGTACCCCCAAAGCGTCACAGACATACGGACGGAGTAGCAGATAGCAGGTGTGTACCCCCCACAAAGCATCACAACAATTTGGCTAAGTTCATTAAGACCTTTGGGACAGAGTAAAAAAAAAATACCTGAAAGTAAAATAGGAGGTGCACATCTAGAATGTATATAAAAGAATGCCTGAAAGTTTCAATGAAATCTGCCCACTGGTTTAAGAGGAGTAGCGGATAGCAGATGTGTACCCCTCAAAGCATAATGGATGTATGGACGTACGGACGTACTAAGTTCATTTTGCCACATGGGATAGAAAAAATAAAAATACCTGAAAGCAGAATAGAAGGTGCACATCTATAATGTATATAAAAGAATGTCTGAGAGTTTCAATGAAATTCGCCCACTGGTATAAGAGGAGTAGCGGATAGCAGGAGTGTACCCCCCTAAAGCATCACAACAATTTGGCTAAGTTCATTTCGCCCTTTGGGAAAGAGTAAAAAATAAAAATACCTGAAAGCAAAATAGGAGGTGCACATCTATAATGTATAGAAAAGAATGCCTGTAAGTTTCAATGAAATCCACCCACTGGTTTAAGAGGAGTAGCGGATAGCAGATGTGTACCCCAAAAGCGTCACGGACGTACGGACGTACGGAAGTACGGACGTACGTAAGTACGGAAGTACGGACCCCATGAGTGCTATATACCGCCCACTTTTCAAGTGGGTGGTATAAAAAGCATGGCTCCATTTTCCAGAAAGTGAAGGCTATGAATAGCTTGCAAAGACCAGATTTTCATACAAGTCTTGGCAAAGCTTTTGCTAAAGTTGGCTATTTCCAATATGCCCAAAGAAAAAAAAACAGAATTTTTTTCAAATTTATCTTTTAATTGTATGAGGCACCTCTGATAGTATTTAATGAGTATTCAAGCTTATCAAAAACAGTGTGAATCAAGAGATAAAAAAAACATATAAGTGGGGAAAAAAGGATCTTGCATATTGAGTTTTGTTTATTTCATTCAGGTAATTATTCCCATTACTTTTGACATGTCTGCAAACTTGACAGACTTGCATACAAAGATCTAAAAAACTGACTGTAATAAAAACTTCTGTTCTGCAAGTGATGAGTTACACCTTGGGAATGGTGGATATGGATTGATGTTTAACAGGTTGCTGAACTCCTGGCATTGCTAGTAGACCATACAAGAAACATCTTTCACCTAATTACTCCTGTATGTCAGATATTCACCCCCACAAATCTCCTAATTATGAGAGGCATGGTGGCTGGAGAACATGCTAAATTACCAAAATGCTGTGTCCAGAAAGTAATTGAACCAGATTCTTTCAGCAGTCAGTCACATGTTAATGAGGGGTAATGAATGGTGCATGGTGCCAAATTGCTTACTTCAGTAATTGCTGTTAACCCTTTACCAAATGCTCACAATATCAAAATTTGTTATTTTAATAATTGTTTTTGCAAATTTTTTAACAAAAATATTTCAATAGAACCATATCATGTGAGAGCAGAAGGCATCAGGTGAGCCTGCATGCCTAAAGACTCTCCGGCCTGAGCAACTAATGATCAAAATTATCGTTTTCTATATAGTTGTTTCTTAACTGGTAGAGTGCTAAATTATTTTTGGTCATCCGAATTTGTCCACGTCTCTTTTTGTCTTGTTACAATTTATGGGAGAGTGCCTAGTGGCACTCTCCCATAAATTGTAACAAGGCAAACCTTCACTGACTAAATAATGTTAATTCCAAATTAATATGAAGCATATCCACAGAATATGAAGGCATCAAGTTGTGGCACCTGCACTTCAGAATAAAGCCCAAATATGAGCTTCCAGCACTCTACCAGTTAAGGTAACCGAGTATGATTCAAGTCAACTTTAATCAATTATTCTTTTTCAAAAGCCAATCGTGAAATTTCAAAATCATGCCAGCCCTAATGTTATCCATGTTTGCCATATCCAGCCAGTGCTATTCACAAAAATCATCATTTAAATTTTATTATTTCTTCCATATTTTATAACATCTCATTGAAACAATAAGCTCATTCCAGTGAGGAGACTTCAGCTATGTCATTGAAGTCAAAAATTAAAATTGTTAGTTATTCAAGAATTGTTTTTACAAGTGTAATGTTTAAAACAACTGTGTACTACCTTTGCTAGTAAAGTAGTAGTGGCAGAAGTAATTATTTTAAACATTCCATCAAGCCAGAAAATAAGCACACTGTCATCTGCAAAATGAGGTCCCCAGAGGGTGAATTTAGTGATGCTACCCTGCTTTAAATTTACCCTCTGGGAACCTCAATCTGAATCAGGGTTTCCCAACTAAACAGAAAGAGGTACCCAGAGGATAAACTGGCCCACTGAAAAGGATAGCATCATCAAATTCACCCTCTGGGGACCCTATTCTGCAAATGTCAGACTGCTTATTTTCAGGCCTGCATTCCATTTAAGTTAATTCAAGTGAATGATGTATAAAAAAAATTCAAACTGGAGCATACCCACACCCATACCCTAAACTCTTTCTCACAACATACTAAATATTGTCGGTGGGCTTCCAAAAAGTCATATCTCCCATTTTGACACGAAACACTTTTTAACAAATTCGGACTCCACTAGTTCGATTCCATGAGATGTACATGAACAACAAGCAAGTGATCTGAGAAAAATGTTTTTTTTTGGCCTGAAATGTTCACAAAGTGTTTTGAAATGTTGTATCTTCATAGAATTTTAAAAAAACAGGGAGTGCTGATTCTAAAATATCGCATCTTAAAATTCCTGTCTTCTGAATGGAGGCAATCAGCTTGTTTATGAGAGGTGGCGATGATATGGATGGGAGGCTTTGGCAAACAAATCCTAGACTGAATGGCACAGGTCTTAAAATGACAGAGCTATAATCAAAACAAAAATGTTGTAGAATTTCCATTACAGTAAGTTAACTCTTAAACTGTCATATCACAACCTAAAAGTCATTTTTCTCATAGAAACCACATCTAATAGACTCTAAATGTTTTCTGAAACAATGAATGCAGCTTTATGATTGAGGAACAACCATTACTCTGTTCTGTGTTCCTCATATTTTGAGTTTTTCAGTTTTTTGTCTTTCCTTAAAAGTTTGAAAATTTGAGATACGACATTGTGGAAGCTCCCCAATGGTACCAAAAAACAATAATTACATTGTTAATGTAGTTATACATTTTGGGTCCAAATACTCAATTCCCATTGGTCAGCTGGATGAAAACGTCATGAACCAAATGTAATTCATTTTCCAATGAATACATTTGGTCAAACTTTGACCCGCATTTATGGTAGAGCGCAGTTGACAGAATGTGGTGTTTGGGGGGGGGGGGTTAACTTTTAGCACCTCTCGCAGTGATCAACTCCGCTGCTGTTTCTTTGGTGACTCAGAGTTGTGCACTTTGTCTTTTGTGTGAGGGTGGTTTTTCACCTCGTTCGTTCGTACATGTTTATTTAGTCTTTCTGCTTTGTTGTTTGGTAAAAAGTAGTTTAAACAGTTACAGAATGTAATTATGAATGCAATTTTTATAATCTTTATTGGAGTATGAACGTGTGGGAATGGGTACAAATTATATGAATCCCTTTGGGATTCATACATAATTTGTACCCATTCCCACAGGTTCATACTCCATTAAAGATTATAAAAATTGCATTCAGTTCTTAAATAAACCTAAGATTCAGCCTTTTCAACATGGACCTGCAGTTACTGACCCTAACATGAAAATTGTTTCTGTTCTGAGAATAGTGGCAGTGTACAACTAGGTAAATCTGTCTGCATTCTGATGGGAAGAAAAACAAAAATGTATATTAAAAAACATCTTGTATTCATTACATGCTCCACTGTTGCTGGAATGCATGTATAGTCGTGGCTCAATGGTTTCCCAGATAAGTGTGATGGATTGTATTTTTATGTATAGCAAGAATTCTCAATGTATTTACTATCAATGAAATGTTTTTTCTTGCCGAGGCAATTCAAATGCTAGGAAAATTTGGTGAGGAAAGATGATGGTTTGGAGGAGATTGGAGAAGGTTGGGTGAGGCAAAGTTGGTTTCAATTCTAAGGTGGCTGATAAATATGTCTATATCCAAGCGGCTGAAAATGATTTTAAATTGTCAACTAAAGTTAGAGCAGGCATGGCATGATTCAATAACATATGTGAAGACAAAACAACTATTAACCCATTCTGCAGTGTTACTGAATGGGCTCATCATATTCAATATCATATAATAATAATAACACTTTGGCCGGCCGCTGATTTGCCGAGGTTCTCGGGTGAGAAGGCCTTGGTTACCCATGCTCCCAACTGCCTCCCAATTCCCACGCTTCTTCTCTCCTCCCAATATTCGGAGACCAACTGCTTGATGACTTCCTTTGCCTCATTTTTCCCAATCTCTATGATTAGCATATTAATCCTCTCCTTAGAGTTACTCACTACCCACGTGTCCTTCATTCTCCCATCCCACTTCCCCATCATACTCCCAGTAAATCTTATTCTTTTAGACTGGTATATTGGGCATTCTAGAAGAAAGTGTTCTAGGGTCTCCACCACGCCTAAATTAAACATTTGGCACTCCTTTTCACTGTTTTTCCCAATTTTCCCCTCAGCTCCAGAAACCGTGACCTCAGCTTGGAACAAAAGTGGCCCCCAAAGGTGCCATCAAGGTACTTCTCAAAACGAGGCTTCTCTTTATCATGCAGGCCACCCAAAGACCTCTTAGATTTGACTTCCTCTTGCAATTAAGGTTACCATTCTCCATGACTCTTTCTCTGACGATTTTTTTTACTTTACATATAGTGAATGAGTGAACCCTTTACCTAACACGAAAAGCAGATGACACATGCAAATAAAATTCTTGAATAACTAATTTTTTTCCTTTTTTTGTCTCAAAAACATAGGTTATGACCCCTCATTGGAACGAGCTCGATGAGCTCGTTCCAAAGAGGGGTCATAACCTATGTTTTTGAGACAAAGAATGAAAAAATAATGAAAATTAATTGATTTTTGTGAATAGCGCTGACCAGTTTTGGCCGTTACGTTGGGTAAAGGGTTAATATATTCGCTTTTTCATGGGGAACTACTAAAAATTTAATCCAAGAGTCCTACAGGGCTGCAGACTGAAATTATTACTATTCCTACTTAAGTGATGAAGAGCAAGGTACACTCTTAACATGTTAAATATTTTCATGATTTATTCATCAAGTCAAATAAAGGCTGCTTTGCAGCAGTTGTGACTTAATTTGATGAAAAATTCAAGAGTGTCTGGCATCAACAAATTAATGTTAAGAGAACTACTACTATCTCTATTTATCTATTGGTGTTTAAGGTCACATGTTTCGGAACACTAGCTAATCGAGACCGCAATGTGGAGATAAAGTCAAGTTTAGTCAATCGTTTATACCCATGTTGCCCATTTTAGCAGACTTCCACCACAAGCATTGATGACTGTGTCCTATTTTATGAGTAAAACTGGGCTTGTTTATCACAGCAAGCAGTGCTTCACTTCCCATGGTTCCTATGGGGGTAAGAGAACTACTTCTATTTAAAGTGGTAAATTTTATTAACAAGACTTAGTATCATATCTCTACCAAGTACCAGAGCATTTTTGTTCTGGACAGGAAAATCTGCCTGGAGGAGGCAAAGAGTTAATCTGGGTTGTTAATTAGAATTTGTTCATATGAATTTACTTAGTTCTGACTATATAGAGGCACTCTCCAATAAATTTAATATTGAGTTTCAAAATGATAAAAAATGCACATCCACCAAAAAAGTATCTTTTTAACCACAGTATCTTCATTTTTTAACAAAGGCCAAATATGGGCGTGTATCAATTGGCCATGTTGACAACTCCATGATTATTGTCTTCTTGTCATCCACTGCCAAATTTATGCAGGACTTACAGTCAGACAGAATTTCTGATAGAGAGTTGAAATATTATCCTGAACATTCTTTTTTTGCTTTATACTGTACCCGAAATTATCACACACCTCACAAAGTATATATACTTAACAGTAGAAAGGACTCTTAAAACTGATGGTTTCTCAAGTGTGTCATATTTTTTATGGTAAAGGTAGTAAAGGTGTTCACATTATAACATCAAGGGAGGTGTACTGATGAACAAATTTGGTAATAAAAGTAAATTTGCATCTTCTCCACTTGTATCAATTCCTTACACGAACAAAGAGCGTAACGTAATTATGCCTGAATAAATAAGTCACTAGGTATGTTTTACGAAAATTGGAAGGGAGGAACTGTTTACACCAGTTTTCAATTGACACTTTAAGGATCAGGTTTTTCAATGACAACAATGCAACTGCCAGGGAGACCCTTTTTATTGTCACAGTATGCAAACCTCACACCCATTGCGAGACAAGCACAAGGTCCCTATTAGATAATAAAGACTGCAAACGTTAAAGCATGTTTGAACAACTTATAAATTTACTAAAAAAACTGGGGATCTCTTCAAGTACTTGGTACTTTCTCACCACATTCAGTGACTTGGTACAGATGAAACATGTTATAGAATAGCTGCAAGAAAATTGTTTCCTTAATTTTCTTTCAATGAAAGCACAGCTCTCAGCGCTGATCCTTTGAAGCTACTGGAAATTTTTTGAGACCGGAAATTACAATCTCATGAAGTAAACCGAAATAAGGCCCCAGAAAGTAGATCTTCTGTTTCTCAGGCCATTTTGTGTAAAATTGTATGTGGACGTGAATTTTTAAAAAAAAAAATTTATATTTCTTCGCCATCAAAAGTTCATGTTCTTGGTTTGTTTTTAATGTTTTAGGCCTCATAATCTGTACAATAGCATGGGTGGTGGTGTATTTTGTCCCTTCAGTGCAAGAGAGCTTTGCAATGTGACAAATTTATCAATTTTATTAACTTGGGTAAAATATCGGACATAAACCACTTAATTTTTATTTATTTAAATGGGGGCGCGGTGGCTCAGTTGGTAGAGGTGCAGGCTGCAAGCCGAGAGGTCCTCGGTTCGAATGCCACCTGCGGCAACCGCGTCGTGTCCTTGGGCAAGACACTTCACCCGATTGCCTACATGGGGGCAAGATGACGCTGTGTACTGAGGCGTACTGCACATCGATGGTACGCATGTCTTCAACCAATCTAACCCTGCCTGTGCTGCGGTGCAGAGTTCAGAGTTACGATGTTGGAGAGCTGACAGTTGCTCGTCGTTGCTCGGTGGTTCTCTCCGGGTACTCCGGCTTCCTCCACCTGTAAAACTGTCACGGTCACGATTAGCCATGGTGCATAAGTATGTGACCTTAAACACCAATAAATAAATAAATATATTTATTTAAATTTGTATTGGATGTAAGAAGAGAGCATGCCGCAGGCAAAAGAACAATGCAGGAGAGTCTGAGAAACAATTTTTTACTTTTTTAGGCCTAAACAGAAAATGCACTTGCCAACAGAGAAAAATTGTTTGAAAATCAATCCTTTTGTCCAAAAAGAATATTCTGTATGAATAATGCTTTTGTGGATATTTTATTATTTCTTTGAATTTGAATCTGAAAGACCATTTTCATGTGAAATTGAAGAAATGAAAAAGTAGTTATTTGGAAAGAAAATAGACTGAAATCAAACAGAATACCGGAAATTCTCATCCATGTATTTTGATAATACCGGGATCTGAAAATTCTTACAAAGTATTTCAACAAAATTCTTTTTATGCAATATCAACACCTGACATTAATTCTTGGAAAACATTCCAAGAATCATTTCAGGTGCTGGTAAACAATAAGAACAAGAATAAATATGAGTGTATGTACAGCTGAGGGCAACCAACATGAACATTTATTCTTAAAAAGAAATTTCTTAAGCAGGTTAATCGTTACAGCTGAACAGTTTCAACTATCATAAGCATTAGATGGGATTGTGGTGGTTTAGTGCTTGAAGTACTGAACTTCAGAATGAAAGGTCCACAGTTCAATCCTTACCAGCAATTGATTCAACACCTTATTGCATTATGGGAAAAATTTGAAACATTAAATTTCATGTATCTATTTATTTATTTATTGGGGTTTAATGACACTTTCGACAGCCAAGATCACCTTGTGTCAAGACCGTTTTATGGGTGGAGGAAGCCAGAGTACCCGGAGAGAAACACCGAGCAATGGCAAGCAACTGTCAGGCTCCTCCCCAACATACTAACTCCACACAAGCAGGGTTAGCACTGGTTGAAGACAAGAGCACCATTGACGTGCAGTACGCCTTAGTACACAATGTTACCGTGCCCCCCCCCCCCCCCCCATAGGCAATGGGGGGGTGAATGAAGTGTCTTGCCCAAGGACACAACGCAGTTACCGCAGGTGGGATTCGAACCAGGGACCTCTCGGCTCACAGCCTGCACCTCTGCCTACTGCCTACCCCCTTTAAATTTCATTACTTTGGAATCAGCGAGCAGAGAGTTGTGTCATAAAAATTACCCATCATGCAAGTTGGAATTCAAACAATTCAATCTTGTTTAACAGAGCTCAATGAGCTCTGTCAAACAAGGTTGAATTGGTTAAACTCCTGGTTGCATTAGAGGAAAAATTTGTGATTTGAAATTTCCTTACTTTGACATGAGCGAGCAGAGAGTTAATTGTGTCCCAATAAAGAACCTTGACATCTGTCAATGATCCCCAAAATATACCCTTCATGCTTTAGCAATTATACCCAAATCACAACAGAAGTGGATGCCCTGGTTATTTACATTCAATTTCAAGCTGACCAGAACCCCTAATAATCCATGTAATTAATGTGAGATTAATTCTATACAAGGGACAGAAGGTTAACATCAAAGAAGGACTTGGTAAAGATATGTTTTGTGAATAGAAATTCACCAAACATCTGCCTCATGCAATGATATTGTTCCAGATGAAAGTCTAAAGAATTAAACCACAGGAGGCAAAGCTGAAAGTCTCAATGGAGATGTTTATTTTGAATTCTACTCTCTCCACTTACAATGTTTTTTTTAAAATACTGGCAACAGGTTTGTTCAAAGAGAAAAACTACAATCAGCACTCATCTCTTTGTTGAACTGCATAGAATGAATAATCCCTTGAGACTTTAGAACTGATTGCTTGATTGTTGCCATATCCATTTTTGTATCCACCTTTCAAGCCCATGAGTTTAACATTGTAGAGCAGAGCACTGTTTAAAGGTGAAGGTTGAAAGCAGTGATGTCCACGCATACGTTCACGTTCACCAGGTAATAAAAATCATCAACAGTAAAATTTTAATTAATGAAGCACCGGGTTGTACCAGGTGCTTCATTAATTAAATTTTTGATGATTATTCCTGTAATTAGTGTTTAGGATCTAATATTATTGCATCCATAGAAACATTACCCAGCCGTGGAAAGTGACCTGTCCATGTCGGCCATACTGTACCATGTTTCACTCAGCAATGAAGAACAAGCAAATTTTGGGGGATAATGACATACGCCTGACACTATACAATTTTCTCATCAAAGCTCTTTATGGATGGTGACCTATGATATGGTGATTTCAATACAAATACACATTGTTTTCGAGTAATTTAATTATTAATTGGTGTATAAGGTCACATATTTCTGCACAATAGGTAATCATGACTGCAACATGAATATAAAGTTTAGTAAAGCTAATCGTTTATACCCATGTTGCCCATTCTAAAGGATTTTCATCCCAGCCATTGGTTACTGGGTCCTATTTTACCAAACAACAGAGCTTATTTGCCACAGAAAACAAGTACTGCTTCACTTCCTAGTGTTTTCACTGGGATGTTTTCCAGCCATGGCCAATTAAATAAGCCTAAGTTATCTCCGGAGTATCTCACATTAAACTGAGGATGTGTTGCTTTTATGCTGTTTCTGTTATGTGATGAACTGTTGGAAAGGTATATCGCAAAACAGCAACAGCATTCAGGCCTGGCATTCATTGGGAGTGCAGGAGTGCTTCACGCCTACTGCACGCCTAGAAAAAAAAATCTACATTGTGGATTCTTATTTCATCCCCCGAGTTCCAATGTGTTTTATGTGCCTACTGGCACATAGAACACATTGGATCTCAGGGGACGATTTGTCAATGTTGCATTGATTCGCAATAATTCATGACCCTTTCTGTGTTGCATTTTGATACATTCTGAGTGCAGAAGATAGCCACATATGATTTGAATGCATCATTTTGAACAATGAGAAGATATGTGTGCCAAATTTTCCTACTAGGTACCTGAATGTAGTACAATTTTTCAGTCAAAACATTAATACCTTGAAATTAAAATAACCAAAATAGCATACAAGTTTTTGCATTGAAAATTTCTGGTGCAACTGCACTCCCAAGCAATCTAAGGAGAGCAACTGGTTTGCACTGATTACCAGGCCTGAGCATTACAGCATTGGGCTCCTAGAACCCTTTTCAACAGAGTGGCACAAATCAGTACTTGAACAGCAAAATAAAAAATACAGAAAGATGTTTTCTTAGCAGAATCTATCCTTTCTGGCAATCCCGTCAAGATGGCCAAGCAAAAGTTCAATGCCCCAAATCTCCTTCCTGGAAAGCTTAAATAAACAAATTACATGGATATTTGAAAACATACTAAACCCAACTGTCACACCCATTTATGAAATTCATGAACAAACTAACAACTGAGTCACATTCAGCCACTTGAAAGTAAATGCTTAATTAATGTGGTCATACAGTTGAAACAAATCTACTGTCAACAAAGTAATTGTTATTACCTGTGTAGTTTTGATGTTGAAATAAATATTCAAGACAAATATGTAGTACATTTGTGTTATAACATACCTGTATTTCACCAAGTACATCAACCCTATTGTGCCAGACAGTTGTTCAAGTGTGTGAATAAAGTCACAGCAAAACTGTGAGACCTGCATTGCCAATTCATTTGATCTATTAATGTTTTTCTTTGATTAATTTATTTATTGAGGTTTAATGACACTTTTTACAGCCAGGGTCACATCGTGTTGGACAGTTTTACAGGTAAAGGAAGCTGGAGTACTCCGAGAGAATCAAAGAACAGTGGCAAGCAACTGCCAGAACTTCCCAATGTACTAACTCCACTCAAGCAGGGTTAGCACTGGCTGAAGACAAGTGCACCAACGACGTGCAGTTTGCCTTAGAACACAGTATCACTGGGGCCACATGTTCTTTAATTAATATATTCATGTAGATATATATTAGAAATATAAGGAATTTATTATATTAGTTTTAAATTAAGGTAACAATACTTCGTTATACAGCATTATTATGTAATTCTTGGATTCGGGTGGATGGAAATAACTAAAAAAATTAATTCTGAAGACAAGAAGAATAATGATAAACACAAAGTATGTGGGTGTAACCAGTGCTTCTCCCAACATTAAAAACTGAAGCGACTTCGTGAAGAAAACTCCTTAAGAAATGATGTCAAGTGTTGGTGTTATTTACTGGTATAGTGCTTCAATTAGAAGTGCAGGTACCATGATTTAAAGGCTTCATATTCTGTGGATGTGGTTCAGATTATTATTGAAGTAAAATTATTCAATCTGTGGATTGGCCTTGTTACAATTCTTTTGGAGAGTGCTTTTAGGCACTCTCCCTTAAATTGTAACAAGCCAAAGACAACTGAACAAATTTTGCCCACCAAAACTAATTCAGCACTCTTCCAGTTAACAACGTGAAAATTAAGAACCAGGATGGACATTTCAATGTCCTTGTCTCGTCACTACATTTAAGTCGTATCATGCCTCCTCTTTTTGTCATTGCACTTAGAAGTGCAACTGTTATTCATTGCAGTATGAAAACATTTGGAGCAATAATCTATGTAATTACACTGCACATGAAACAATTACAAAAGCACAAATATGATTTTTTTATAATTTTTATAGATTTCTCATGTCCTGTTTACTGATTTGAACTTTTTATTACAAAAATTTTGCATCTGAATTTTCTTTCAATGCAATAAACACATCATAAATTGTAATCCTATATTTTAATTGAACGTTAAAAAGTTTCGATCAATAATGCATGGTTAATGCATGTGTTGTGTAATTCAGTACAAAGCATTCCAGTTTGTAACATGTGAGAGCATGTCAATCAAACTGTCTCACTCTGTTGGATAAAACAGAAATATTAAAATCACTGCAACTCCTATGGATTGTGTGAAATGACATTTCCTGGACTCCCATGGCCAATGAATGAATGAAAAATCATCACTTAAATGTTTTCTTCTTTCAAAGTGATATTCTCCAAAGAACAGATCTGATTTATTTGCAAGAAAATATATGGTGATTTCTTTGTCAGTGAGATGAACCTCATTTTTGATTTGAGAGAAATCTACTGAACCTGTCAACTCTTGCAATCACCTACAATCTTCATGCCTGAGACTTTAGTCTAATAAAAAAAACTGAAAATAAACTGAAATTATGCTTGCATGAAAGGAAATATATCAAAATCATCCATTATGCTCCCAAATAAATGATAACCAGTTTAAATAAAGCTGTGATGAGACCTTTTTATTTCTTTGAATTCACATGAAAATGGTCTGAAAGACCATTTTCATGTAAATTCAAAGAAATAAACATTTTTAAAAAAACCTGAAAAAGACTGAAATCAGATAAAAAAAAAAAATGAAAAATCTCATCCCTGAATCTAGAGATGAACGGTTTCGGAATTTTGAGTTCGGTATCAGTTTTAGTATTTTTGGGAGGTATACTGTAGAACCGGTTCTGTATTCAGTATCGGACTTGACAGATTTTCTGATAGTTCCAAAGGCAATTCACATCAGGGAAAGACAGAAGAATTCTACCACAGTACCCCTAATGTCACTGCCAATGAGCACAACACTGGCATTCTTTGCCAACACAAATCATGTAGGGGTCTACAGTAATTTTGTGATTTGTTCCAAACACACCTCAACCTTTAAAGGCCACTTTCAATGTAGGAGCATGTGCCCTTAATATGTCATCATTAGGAGGTCCTGCTGACAATAAATAAATCACCTGGGCAGGTATTTCTAGTAATGTCTTGGCTGCATTTACAGAAGTCACTGCTAAGCAACTGGACATTGCAGGTTGCAGTCTGGTGGGAATTCAGGACAATTGTCCAAGCATTTAGTTTTAACAAAACTGAAAAGAAAATCAGTCAATTCTTTCATTAAAATGAACACTTCAGCTGCTACGAAGCCTCAACAATGGCTAATAAATAGCAAATATAGGAAGATTTGAAAATACAGATGGTTTCGGTATTCAATGATTGGTTCGGTTCATTTTTTCGGTATCTCTGTGATATCGGTATCGGTTTGGTTTTTGGTGTTTGGTATATTGATTGCCCATCTCTACTACAATCCATGGACAATACTTAAATGAGCCAATCACGGGCCTAGCATTTTCAGGAGAGCGATTTATTCGCTCACCTACTGCTCGCTTTAAAAAAAACTGGGGAGGGCGAAAAATAGCCCTTCTAGCCTTAGAAAATAATGATTACCACAACAGCCTATTCCTAAAACCCACAGGTTTTCAGATATCTGCTATGTTAGTGGTCTCTGAAATATGGCCTCACTGCCCCTCCCACACCTTCAGGCCTTACCAAGGCCCGGAGGTGTGGAAGGGGCAGTGTAGTCGACTCACAGAGACTACCTGGTTAGCAGCACCAAATAAAATGTACAAAATCAACTAGGCAGAATTCATTAATAGTACAGTTTCATTTTGCCACTTTTAGCTTTTGTAAGCTTGAGGAGAGCTAATCGCTCCCCTAGGCCATGTGAGGAGGGCGATTTTTAGCCTTCCTGCATTTTTAAGAATGCCAGGCCTACAACCACAGGACTTGAAAGAAGAAGGTATAATTGAGCACTAAAGGTGGAAATAATTGTGCCAAATGTGTGAAACCAAGGATGGACCAGAAAATGCATCACTGATTTTTTTTAAAAATAAGAGCTCAACCCTTTACCAAATACAATGGCCAAAAACAACCATCACTTTTAACTCAACACTCAAATTTTACTATTTTCTTCACTTTCTGCCTCAAAAACATACCTCATGGCCCATCATTTGAACAAGCACACTGACCCCATTTTTATAAGGGATCATAAGCTATATTTGTGAGGCAAACTTTGTACTTCTTCGTAAGATTTTCTTTTTGTTTTAGTTAACCCTCAAGAAATTGGGAATTTTTAATACATTTTCGCAACACACCGGGTTTATGTTCTTTGACTTTGCATTTGTGTCTAGGCAAGTCTTGGATGTCTATATAGGCAGCCAAGACTTGCTTAGAATCAAAAGCCAGTCTATTCAGAATGAACATATCAAATTTACCCAAAGACTGCATTTCAGACATCTGTTTTAAGGTAATAAAAACTGATCAAAATTGACCAAAGTTGGAAATAGTCTATATGGGTTAAGAAGTAAAATGCTGCATTCTGATGAAAGCAAATTAGTTGATTTCCATATGCTAGTTTGTACTTATGTGCAAACAGTGAAAACACTGTAACACTGTGATGAAATACAATGTTGAAAAAGGGTCTCTAAACCTGTTGTGTTTATTACAACACAATATATTGTTTCAACAATAAAACTTAAGTCAGATGCAGTATTCTAGGATTTCTCATCTCAACCTTTGCACTGACAATGCTTATACATACTAGTATTACTTTGCGATTTCTCCAAAAAAAAAATCTGTAAAATGTTTAGTTGAAAAATGGGATTTAAAAAAAAAAATTATGTAACTTATGTTCAATTTGCCTTAATTTCTAATTTAAAGGTTAACAGAATAATTTATGACACAACATAAATTTTATTGAGTCCACAAGATTCTAGCTGTGATTACAATGACATGAAGCAGTTATATGACAGTTAGTGCAGTCTATCATTGACATATGAATTGATAATGTTAGGAGGAAATGCCTTATCCAACTGAGTAACTGATGGGTAATTAATGCTAATAGGCTAACCTGTATTAATGCAGTACCAGTCACTCCCATTTTATGAAATAATGTTAGCAATGTAAAATGAGCAGGGAACACATCCAAGGAAGACAGAAGAGAAAAATTAACAGATTCACTACCAGTGAAACTCAGAACTTTACGGTAGTTGTTTTGGCTATTGTTACCATTGGTGGTGGTGGCTTTAACACTTTACCCAACACACAGGATATCAAAATTTATTATTTTAATTATTGTTTTTTAAAAGGTTCCAAAAATTGTCAACAAAACTGTATCATGTGACACCTCTTTGGAATAAGCTTGACAAGCTCATTCCAATGAGAGATCACATGATGTTGTTTTGTTGAATTTTTTTTTAAATATTGCTTTTTTCAACTGTTAAATTTGTAAATTACCTTGGCAGCTGCAGCCAATTCATTAGGTAAAGCGTTGTGTCCTTGGGCAAGACACTTCATCTCCATTGCCCGCATGGGGGCACGATGACGCCGTGTACTAAGGCGTACTGCACGTCGATGGTACGCATGTCTTCAACCAATCTAACCCTGCCTCTGCTGCAGTGCGGAGTTATGATGTTGGGGAGCTGGCAGCTGCTCGTCGTTGCTCGGTGGTTCTCTCCGGGTACTCCGGCTTCCTCCACCTGTAAAACTGTCACGGTCATGGTTAGCCATTGTGCATAAATATGTGACCTTAAACACCAATAAATAAATAAATAAATAGGTAAAGGGTTAACAATTTAACTGGTAGAGTGCTGGAATCCCATATTTGGGCTTTACTCCGAAGTGTAGGTACTGTAACTAATAGGCTACATTTTCAGTCGAAGAGCTCCATATTATCTTTTAAGTGAAATTATTTTATATGTGTGGATTTCCTTTGTTATAATTTATGGGAGAGTGCCCATGGGCACTCTCCCATAAATTGTAACAAGGCAAAGACATGTGAACAAATTTTGGTGATCAAAAATAATTCAGCACTCTACCACAGTTAAAGACTGATTTTTTCAATGTGTCAACGAATCACAAGCTATGGCTGCGTTGAAACATCAATTTGACAAGAAATGTCAGAAAACTTAACTATCTGTCAGAAGATTCAATATTTTAAAGAATTTCTGTTCCTGCCATAAAAAATATTTCTGGACCAAAAATAGATCTTCTTTCAGTTCATTTCTCATATGTGCTTGAAGAGAAGAATGTGTCAAGGGTAAAGATAATTTCAGAACCTTGACCAGAGTCTTTCATATTATATCATGGGTATGTTTCTTATAGGTAAATTTATTGATTTATTTATACACATATTTAAGGTCACTTTCAGCCTCTATTACTATAACATAATCACAACATAGTCACAACCCATGTATGAATCAAGTTTAGCCAATTGTTCATACCTACGTTTCCCACTTTACAGGACTTCCACAAAAAGCACTGGTTACCAGGTCCTATTGTACCAGTAAAACAGAACTTTACCACAGTGAAGATGCACTCCTCCGCCTTCCAGGGTTCCCATGGAGAGGTTATCCAAATAAGAGATATATCCAGTTAAGTTGGCGACACTGTGCATTAAATGTTGTTGTTGTTTTTTTGTTTATTGGTGTTTAACCCTTTACCTAACATGAAAAGAAGACGACACTTGTAAAAACAATTCTTGAATAACTAATTTTTTTCACTTTTGTCTCAAAAACATAGGTTATGACCCCTCATTGGAATGAGCTCGTTCTAATGAGGTGTCATAACCTATGTTTTTGAGACATAAAATGAAAAATATAACGAAAATTAAATGGCGATTTTTGAGAATACCACTGGGCGTTTTTGGCTGTTACATTGGTTAAAGGGTTAAGGTAATTTTAAAGCATCTATGGCTACATTATGACCGCATTATTTATTGGGGTTAATGACACTTTCAACAGCCAGGTTCAACTCATGTCAACAGTTTTACGGGTGAAGAATGCAAGAGTACCAGGAGAGAACCACCGAGCAATGGCGAGCAACATACTCACTCTGCACAGAGTTTGCACTGGTTGAAGACTAGTGCACCATCAACATACAGTACTCCTTAGTACACACAGCCCCACCATGTCCCCACGTAGGCAATCAGGATTAAGTGCCTTGCCCAAGAACCCAATGTAGTTAGCCTTGACAGGGTCTGAACCATGGACCTTTCGGTTTGAAATCTGATGCTGAAAACACTGAGCCACAGCATGGTAGATACAGAAACTTTGTGGATTATATAACTTTGTTGATGATGTAGCATTATTAACCCCCCTCAAAACGGTAAAAAAAGAAATATTAAAATTTCTAGCTCCAAATGTTACCCATGTCATGAGGAATGTATAACCAATTTAATCTTATTTGTCAGAGCTCAATGAGCAAGGTCTGTCTCAAACAAGAATGAATTTGTTAAATTCCCAGTTACATTATGGGGAAAAATTGCTACTTAAAATTTGTGTTTTTTCACACCAGTTTTCAGAGGGTTAATTGCAGAGAAAAGAATTCGGAGTCCTTTTTAGGTGTGTCAGATAACAAATTGCCAGCTCACTGAAAGCATACTGAAGGATGAATTGTGGTATTCTGGCTACTGAGATTAGCCCTAGGCACTAGCAGTTTTAATCCTGAAACAACAGAATTTTCTCCAATCACTCTGTTTTTGTCTTGTTTTACTATGAATTTGACCAATTATATCTGTTTGACAAAGCACACTGAGCTCTGTCAAACAAAGTAAAACAAAGTATATTTGGTTAAATATCAAACTGCCTTGTGGGAAAATATTTACTACTGAAAACTTAGCCATTTTAACATCAGAGTGCAGAGGTTTAAAAATGTATCGGTCAGTGATGGGGCTTATATCAAAGAATTAAAAGCCTTATCCAGCCAGTTGTGAAAAATTCCATCAAGAAAAGCTATTCAAAAAAAGAGGCAATCAGCAACTGTCAATCGTTATTTCACTTGCATTATAAATCAGCAGGTATATGTTCAACACAAAAAAGATTAAGCTGATGAAATGATTTCCGCTGATAGATGTAAAGCTTGTGACTCAACCTGGTCACCATGAACTGTTGATATGGACAAAAGGTTAAGATATTCTTTAGAAATGCATTTCACAATGTTATGCAAGTATCAGTGGTTAACCTTCAGTATAATCAATACACTAATACCATGGACGTCTATCATCAAAGGTTACATCACAATAAGTAGTCAGTAGGTACCAAGCTAATTACTGGCCACAGTGGGACTAGGTGTTAGAGCCATTATCTCTAATAACTTCCATTAGTCACACAGCAGTATAGTTTAGTGTAGGTGATTTTTGTCTTCCGAGAGATTTACGAAACAGTGGTTTGCATGTAATAATAAGGAAACCTGTGACTGTGTGCACTGGTCAATTTCATTTTTAAACATTTAATAGCAGTTTTCTAACATGGATAAATTTGGATTAGCATTTCCTATTACTTACATGTTTTTTCATTTGAAATTTATTAGCTATAGTTGAAAATTGATTCGAAAACTGATATGCAAATCCAGTTAAATCAAGCCCTGACTATGTGACTGTAATAGTCACTGTCATAATCTTTACCCCCACGATATGTTTTCAACCCTTTGAACCCATGAGGCCACTTTTCCAGTCCAGGAACATGATACTTCATAATTAAATTAAGTTGGATGGCTGCCAAGTTAATGTGTGGAGTAGAGCAATCAATATACTCAACATGCAGCCTTATGGCTGCAGGATGAAAATATCAATTGCTATACCTCCAAATAATGAATATGAACTTATCTAATTGCTGTCATTGTGCTTACAAAGAAGACAGAACCAGGGTTCAAAGGGTCAACAATTCTGTAAAACTGCAAACTTTCTACAGTAAAATTGTTTCTTTACCTTTGTGTGAAATGAAATTAGGTGAGACACTGTTGGAAAAGGCTCCCTCAAACCCTTTCCAACACTGTGTCACATAACTGTATGCCCTCAGCATCAAGCACAGAACTCAAAGAAAGATTTTCTTGATTTATCCTGTCCACCCAGATAGGAGATGGTACTAAACAAAGACATTAATGCAAAGAGACCAACTCTCATTGGATATACTTGCGACAATATATTCACACAGTACATTTGTAACCAGTGTGGCAAGTTGAAGAATAAAGCTAATCATTTCTTCAGAATATAAAAAAAAATACTTTGTTTTTGAATGCTTGGTTCAAGAAAAAAATATATTTATTTATTGTTGTTAAGGTTACTTCCAGAATCTATGGCTATTTCATGACAGCAGTATAAGTACAGAGTCAAGTTTGGCAAATTGTTTATACCTACCGTGTGACGGTCACTTTAAAGGACTTCCATGCTATGCATTGGTTACCAGGTCCTACTTTTCCAGTAAAACAAAACTTATTTACCAGAGAAAACAAACACTTTTGAACTTCCTGAGGTTTCTTTGTGGAGGAAAATAGTACTTCGACTACTTACATGTTTGTAACCACAGTTTATTTATTTATTGATGTTTAAAGTAACTTTAAGCCTCTGTGGCTACATCATAATCCCAACATCAGAATGATGTCAAATTTAGCCAATCATCTATACCTATGCTGCCCACTTAAAAGGGCTGACACCCCAGGCATTTATGGAGCCCAATTTTATCAGTGAAATAGAGCTTGTTTACCACAGTAAACAAGCACTGCTTCACTTCCAAGGGTTCCCATGCAAATTATAAAGGCAAAATCTGTTTGAATATGTATAAGAAAATGGATGGACTTTAACCCTTTGAATCTGAGCAGCCATTTTTCAGACAAGGAACATGATACGTCATAATGTATGTGTGTATACTTGGTTATGTTTGGTGATGCCTGTCATTGCAAATACAAAACTCAGGGCAATGCAAGTAGCTTTTTCGTCTAGTCATTTTGTTTTAAGTAATAATTTTTTTTGTTTGTTACTCTTCGTGTTTTGTTTACTTGTCATGTACCTATATATGGAACGAAAGACAATAAATAAATAATAATAATTATAACGTCATTAAATAGAATGCCTGTTCAGTAAATGTGTGGGGTAGACCAAGCAATATTTTCAACGTGCAGCCAGAGAAAATATTGATTGGTCTACCCCAAATAATGAATATGGACTCTTCTAATTGCTGGCATTGAACTGGTATGGCAGATACCACTAGAGTTTAAGGGGTTAAGGTTTTGTTACAATTAACCTCCACTTGTTTTAACCCACAGTGGATTGCTTCCTTGGAAAGTTTTAAACTCTGTGTAATCTCAAACATTTAAATTTAATTCAATTGCAAAAAGACCAACATTTTGTATCATTAAAAACGCACCAAACAAGGTCTCAAGAAAGTAGAAAGTACGCTGGCATAGTTATAGTTAAATATTTGTCTACACTTCTACGATTATTCTGAATGACAGAACATCATTTATAAACACTGTTCAGACAATACCATATCCCTTTCAGCTATTACTGGTATTAGATCTATGGCTATAAACTCAAATATCTCAACAGATTAAGTTATATAATGTAATCAGATAACCGTCTATTCTCCACCACCTTATACACAGTGAAGTGTTCCCCAGGGCAATTCTCAAATGTTTGTGACAAGGAAAAAGCAATTTTATTTAACACACCTTGAAATAAAATAGAGTTGGTGTTCTAATTAACCTTGCTTATTGGAAAGTGTCATCTCTGTTCAGAGAAAATTCTCATTTGTGTCAAAGCATTTATTGACATTTTTTTTTTGAGGACACCCTACTTTACCTGTTAAAGTTCATGAGAAATAATTGTACCAGTGTCCCACCCATTTTTAAGCTTTCAAATGACATCAAACAATGAAATTTACAACAGAAATGAAACAAAACTGAAAACAGCAATGATTTGGAAGCTGGTCACTCTTAAGAAGTTCATTGAAGCCAATAAGGAAATGTGATTTCAACAGCCAGTGAGATAATTCCAACAAGATCACGACTTGGTCACAATCCAGTCAAGATTCTCTGCCTGCTTTCATCCCTGTGACACAGTAAAAATCTCATTAGTTGAAAAAGATAAATGAGAACAACGAATCTCAGATGGCAATTTGGTTCCCTTCTCTTAATCCATCTTGATTTCACCAAGTTTTCTTTCCAACATCATGGCAAGCTGGTGTTGAGTGTGTCACAACTAGACTGTGATCAAATCAAGATGACCATTGTTGTGAATGCAGTACAATGGATCCCAATTAATTGTAGATCTTTTAATTGAATACCTCTGTTAATGGTATATAACTTGTAAACATCAAACCATTTACCATATCTTCAGTACAAATGTGACCTGTTAACCCTTTACCTAACAAATCGCCCGCATCTGCCCACGTAATATGCAAATTGAGCAGTTGAAAAAATTAAATTTTTCGAAATATTTCAACAAAACCATATCATGTGACCCCTCATTGGAGCGAGCTCATTGAGCTCGTTCCAATGAGGGGTCACATGATATTTTTTTGTTGAAATTTTTTGAAAAATTAAAAAAAATCATATTTAAAATAATAAATTTTAATATCGTCTGCATTGGGTAAAGGGTTAATTGCATACATATCGAAGAGCTGGTTCTAATGATATATATATTTGTATGGGTTTACCGAGAAACTTCTGAGATATTTTAGGCTGGGTAGGCTTATTCTGGTTAATGTTCTTGCTGTTTTTGGCCGCTGTGTTAGGAAAAGGGTTAAACAATATATTTTTCTTGAGGCTGCTTAGTTTCAGAGATTGTATTATTTCTGAGTGCAACTTTCTGAGGTGGGTAACTCTTGTTCAAATATTTAGTACTGTCATACCTATAATCTGATCCTTCTCTTTACCAAATATTATCCTTCTTTGAAAATGTCCATGGATTTAATTTTGGTGGCAAGAAAACTTTGGATATTTGGAAGAAAACCCTGTAAGAATGCTGCAATCAATCAGATTTCAAATAAAATTCCTTGTGGGCTTGGAACATGGTAGACAGAATGATCAAGTTACAATTTCACTTTGGACACATGAATAACTGAATTACCTCAGAATTTTATTCTTGGTTACTTTACAAAACAATGTAGGAATTGTATTTATACTTCAGTACCAATGCCCACAACACAGTTCTAAGAGTTCTTATATGTTGTTTGGAAGAAGTCCAAGAATATTACTTGAATTCTTTTCTTTTGCTAGCTTTCACTGCAGGATACACGTTTTCTGCTGCAATGAGAGGTGACCCGATAACAACACAGTGCTGGGATTGTTTTTTAAAGCACTCCATTTCTCAGTCAGATTGGAACCAGCTTGCTGTCAGGTCACAGCACATGACAATGGTGATCGAGATTTCACATTTATAATATTGCAAAATCCGGGTCCGTGATTATACTTTTAAAAAATAAACTAA
Organism: Pictodentalium vernedei; assembly: GCA_031216915.1. Taxonomy (NCBI): domain Eukaryota; kingdom Metazoa; phylum Mollusca; class Scaphopoda; order Dentaliida; family Dentaliidae; genus Pictodentalium; species Pictodentalium vernedei. The sequence goes on from CM062297.1 coordinate 316,374,907, forward strand.
AATCATGTTTGCAAAGAGAGAAAGATTTTAACATTTAGCTTTATATCTGCATACAATTAATATCCTTCAGATACAATGCTTTTGGTGGCATTTTATTTTTTTATATTTACATGAAAATGGTTTTTCAGACCATTTTCATGCACATTTAAAGAAATGCAGTGGAACCCTGTTAATTGAATAGCCACTTTGCCAATGAAAATTATTCAATTAACAGGAGTATTCAATTAACAGAGCTTGAGTCACTTTCCTCATTGAGCTCTGTCAAACAAGATATAATAGATTAAATGCCTGTATTGGATGTACCGAGGCCAAATAGGTCTATAAACAAAGCAAAACTAGGGAGACTCGGGGTAATTTCTCGACAAGTTGCAAATTTTTTTATTCAATTAACAAGAGTTTACTCTATAACCTATATTCAATTAACAGATCAAATTTGTACTGGGGGTATGGTAAATGGTTTTGTGTTGGGAAATTATATTCAATTGACAGGGGTATTATTAATTTATTGGTGTTTAAGGTCACATATTTCTGCACAATGGCTAACCATGACCGTGACAGTTTTACAGGTGGAGGAAGCCGGAGTACCCAGAGAGAACAACTGAGCAACAGCGAGAAACTGTCAGCTCCCCAACATACCAACACCACACAAGCAAGGTTAGCATTGGTTGAAGACAGGTGCACCATCGACGTGCAGTACGCCTTAGTACACAACGTCACCGTGCCCCCTCATGGGCAATGGGGGTGAAGTGTCTTGCCCAAGGACACAACGTGGTTGCCGAAGGTGGGATTCAAACCTCTCGGCTTGCAGCCTGCACCTCTACCAACTGAGTCACCACGCCCAACAGGGGTATTAAGTTAAGAGATATCCAATTAAATGGGCTCCATTGTAAAAACACATTGGTGTTTAAGGTTAAATATTTCTTCACAATGGCTTAACGTGACCACAACATGGATATGAAATTAAGTGCAGCCAATCCTTTATACCCATGTTGCCCATTTTAAATGACTTTCACCCTGGGAATAGGTTATCTGGTACTATTTTACCTGTAAAACAGAGTTTGTTTATTACAGTAAAGAAGCATTCCAAAACTTCCTATCAGAAAAATTTAACGAAATAAAAAAAGTTGTACTTGGGAAAGAGAAAATGGGAATCAGAAACAAAAAAGTGAAAAATCAAACCCCTGATAAAATCTAGACTTGATCAAGAAAATCAAACAAAAATAGCATCTCGGGTGCAAAGTTGTTGTCATATTTCAATTTCAACAGATGAGATTCTTGCATTTTGTGGACAAAAAACAGGACAGACAATTTTGACCAGATCATGACCCAGTTGCGATCTGGTCAAAATGCACTATCCACTTTCATAAAAACAGTACTGAAAAACTGGACCGACTTCACTCACTTCCAGCAACTCGTGATATTTTATCAATCGACACCCAAAATTTAACTGTGTGATACAGAGTTATCACAAGAACAGATAGCTGGTGGTTAAAAATACATGCAAAGACTAGAATCATCATTACAAAGAAGATGTCAGTAATGGGGGAGATGAACTTTCTTGTCACTCGCTGTCAACATAGTTTAGAACTTAATGTGAACCCTTGACAAATAATTATCTGTGTCTACCCTTAGATGTGATTTTATGAGACCATACAACAAAAATACCACCTGGGGAATGGCGGTTACTTCTACAATGTCACATTACAATTTTTATTCAATCTAAGTTGGTATAAATATTCTTGAAGATTATTTTGCAACAATTCTTTTTGATTTTTCAAAAAGAAGAATTTCACTTCATTACAATGTTGGCACTACCAATGCACTGCAGTAACTGTTACATTCCAGTGATAACAAGTGTGAACAAAAAATTTCTACCGAAGCAAGACTGGGTAATGATCTGAATGAAATTGTTCACCTGTTGAAAAAAAATCGCGACATCGACGCCGTAGCTGCGACAGGTAGTGCAATTTCACAAAATTCTAAGTTCATCAAGGGCCATAACTCCAAGAAAAATACTTGGAACAACACATGCATTGAACAGTGGCTAGACATCAATAAGATACATTTACATGCCAAATATAAAGTCATTCCATCAAGTATTTCAAAAGTTATTGAGTTTTGAAACTCGTTGGTCACAGACAGACCGACCGACATTCTAAGTTCATCAAGGGCCATAACTCCAAGAAAAATATTTGGAACAACACATGCATTGAACAGTGGCTAGACATCAATAAGATACAATTACATGCCAAATATAAAGTCATTCCATCAAGTATTTCAAAAGTTATTGAGTTTTGAAACTCGTTGGTCACAGACCGACCGACCGACCGACAGACAGACACAGACAGACAGACCAACATTGCCACTTATAGAGCTGCTGGTCGCAGCTAAAAATGAGAGAACGCTGAATCTCAGAGGCTATTTCCATTTTTCTTGATTTGATAGACTTTGACACAAAAGGAATACCTGATTGTGACAAATATACATTCTTCCTTGAGGCATGGTGGTTCAGTTGGTAGAGGTGCAGGCTGCAAGCCGAGAAGTCCTCGGTTCAAATCCCACCTGCAGCAACTGCATTATGTCCTTGGGCAAGACACTTCACCCGCATTCTCCACGTGGGGGCTCGGTGGCATTGTGTCCTATGGCATACTGCATGTCGATGGTGCATCCAGTGCTAACCCTGCTTGTGTGGAGTTAGTATGTTGGGGTGCTGACAGCTGTTCACCATTGTTCGGTGGTTCTCTTTGGGTACTCCAGCTTCCTCCGTCCGTAAAACTGTCATGGTCATGATTAGCCATTGTGCAGAAATATGTGACCTTAAACACGAATACATAAATAAATACATTCTCCCTTAAGGGCCTCTTGCCAGTATTGACAAAGACTGTTGCCTCAGAAAAGGTGCCCCAACATGTAGTCATTGATAAGTCTTTGAGGCTAGAATTGGTGGAAAACCAGCATTGCTTGTTTGCCATGATAAAAAAAGTTCTGCTCTACTGGTAAAATAGGGTGTGTTAACCAATGCCTGAAATAATGATCCTTTGAAGTATGCAGCATAGGTATAAATGTTTGGTTCCACTTGACTTTATACTTGTTTTGGAGTCTTGATATGAAAATGACCTTTATGTGTTTATTTTATTTATTTATTTAAGGTCACAATGTTTCTGCAAAATTGCTAACTATGACCATAACATGGAGATAAAGTCAGGATTGGTCAATTGTTTATTACCCTGTTGCCCATTTCAGAGGACTGCCACCCCAAGCATTGGTGACTGGGCACTATTTTACCAACAAAACAGAGCCTGTTTACCATCATAGTAAACAAGCACTCCTTCATTTCCGAGCCGGGTTCTCACAGAGTGAAAGTGCCTTAACCCTTTACCCAACGTAACGGTCAAAACCAGCCAGCTATTCACAAAAATCGGCAATTCATTTTCATTATTTTTTCATTTTGTCTCAAAAACATAGGTTATGACCCCTTGTTGGGACAAGCTTGTCGAGCTCATTCCAACAAGGGGTCGTAACCTATGTTTTTGCAACAAAAAATGAAAAAAATTAATTATTCCAAAAATTTTTTTGCAAGTATTGTCTGCTTTTCATGTTAGGTAAAGGGTTAAAAAGCAATAAATAAATAGAACAGTTTTACCCCGGGAGTGATTTCTGGTCAAGTCTTGGCTGCCTGCACAGGCAGCCAAGACTTAACAAGAAATCACTGCCATACCAACGGACTATCAGGCTATTGAGTGAAAGAAATTCTGGCAAATTTTCCGTGCCCTTTGGGGTTAAGTGTTAGAGGGGTTAAGGAAACAAGGTTCAGACTTTTCTACAAACCAATGAACATTTCAACACCCTCTTGCACGACTTGTTTTTGTTGGTATGCCAACCAAGCAAATTATTGTCTTTCTAATCAAAGGATTAAGCTCCTTATGGTAATGTGAAAAACACGTGTTCAACAACATGAAAAGCTAATATACCAACAGTTCCGGATGATATCACCATAAATAATGGTAGGGGGAATCGTGTGTGAGATTCAAGCCTGAGGATTCTTCATGCTCCAGTGTCTGTATTATGGAGAATGATTCAGTTTTAATTCATAGTTTTTGAGAATGATTCAGTTTTAATTCATAGTTTTTGCTCTGCTAAACTAGCAAATATCCAAGATCCATAACTTAAAGTTAGTGAGTGATATGCATCACAAATTAGATTATAACTGAAGCATTCTTCACCTGCTTTAAATTTAAAAATCTAATAACAGCATTTGTAGTATTATCAACAGAAGCTTTGAATGAATACTTAGCACAAAACATCTCCCACATTTGTTTCCTATTCAGTTTTGTGCCAGGTGTATCTATCAATATTATTTGAGCTGAGAGGTTTTGATTTTTGAGATTCGGTTCGGTTTCAGGAAAAAACCTGGGTTTCAGTTCAGTTTTTCTGTATTAAGAACATATGGTAAACAACACTTCAGGCTCCTTAACCATTTGAACCCAAGAGGCTGCTTTTCCTGCCCAGGAACAGGATACGGCATATTTGCTTTGAGTAGGATGGTTGCCAAGTTAAAGTGTGGGGTAGACCACTCAATATTTGCAACGTACAGCCCAAGGCTGCACGTTGAAAATATTGATTGGTCTAACCCAGATAATAAATATGGATGCTTCCATTGAACTTACATGGGGAGCGGTGGCGTTGCGGTAACCGGTTCTCGTCAGATCACCGAAGTTAGTCCTTGGATGGGTGACTGTCTCAGCAATCGATTTAGACTCAAGCGCTGTGTCCTTTGGCAAGGCACTTAACCCTGATTGTCCACATGTGGCACGATGACGCCGTGTACTAAGGTGTACTGCACATCGATTGTGCGCATGTCTTCAACCAATCTAACCCTGCCTGTGCTGCAGTTTGGAGTTACGATGTTGGGGAGCTGGCAGTTGCTCATCATTGCTCACTGTTTTCTCCGGGTACTCCGGCTTCCTCCACCAGTAAAACTGTCACCGTCACGATATGACCTTGGCTGTGAAAGTGTCATTAAGCCTTAATAAATAAATAAATTGAACTTACAGGGAAGATACCACCAGGGTTCAAGGGGTTAACTTGGAAAACATCTGGAACAGTTTGTACAACATAATTCACCACAAAAAGTCTTTCTTGAGTATATCCACTGGTTTCAGCCGAACTGCCCTTTGATCATTCTTAGGAGTTCTAGAGGATCAGTTGCTTAGCCCATTGAGTCAGAAAAAAAACAAATTCGAGTCAGACCTAAAAAAATTTAAAATCTCTTTCTCAGGCCCTCCCGCATGGTCCTTTCGGCTGCTGCATGCTCTCTTTTTATAACCAATGTAAACTTAAAAAAAATAAAAATTAAATGGATTATGTCTGATATTTTACCCAAGTTAAAAAAATTGATAAATTTGTCCCTTGAAAGCAAGAAGGCTTTGCAATGCTTTAGCATTGCAAAGCCTTCTTGCTCTCAAGCGACGAAATACACCACCACCCATGCTATTCCGTATTATGAGGCCTAAAACCTAAACCAATAACATGAACTTTTGATGGTAAAGAAATAATTACAGAAATAAAAAATAAAATAAAAAAACGCTCGCCCGCATGAAATTTTATGAATAATGGCCTGAGAAACAGAAGATTTACTTTGTGTGGCCTAACAAATGAATAAAGTTCATCTAATCTATGTTGTGTTCTCGTCGTCACATGTTCTCCTTTATTGACTTGTCCAGTGGAGAAGTCAATAAGGGAGAAAATGTGGTAATCAGACCATGACATATTCTGCTGAATAGACTAAATGACGAGTCAAGAGTCCATAGGGGCCACTAGTCCAGTTCCCTCCCAGCAAGGTAGTTTGATCAGAATATGCACAAACACAGTAAAACTGTCCTGTCAGCTTTTGCTGGGTTTTGAGGTTCGGTTTTCTGGGTTACCACAAAAACTGTAACTGAAACGGAGAACAGAAAAACTGCCCCGTTCTAAATATTATTTTGTACATCCTGACCTGTTAAGTGACTGCTGAGTTGGGAAATTCTTTTTTTTATGAGGCTTTATCAGTGTTTTGGTTGCTTAATGGAGTTTAAGATCAGCATCTAAAGCTATATTATGACCACAAGTATAAAGTCAAGTTTAGACATTCATTTTTAATTTTGCTGACATCTTTAGAACATTCTTAAAAACCAAGCACTGGTTAGGCCCCACAAAGTAGGTCTGATTCTCAGGCCATTTTTTGTAAAATAGCATGCGAGCAGGAGTTTTTATATTTTATTTTATATTGTTATACAGCAAAAGTTGTTCTTGGTTTGTTTTATGTTTTGGCCTCATAATCTACAGAATAGCATGGGTGGTGAAGTATTTTGTCCCTTGACAAAACATTGCAAAGCCTTGTTGCACTCAAGGGACAAATTTATCAGTTTTATTAACTTGGGTGAAATTTCAAACATAAATCAATTAATTTTTATTTTTTAAGTTTTCATTGGTTATAAAAAGAGAATATGCGGCAGCCAAAATGACCATGCGGGAGGGCCTGAGAAACAGATTTTTAACTTTTTTTAGGTCTTATAGAGACCTATTATTCCAGTGAGGCAGACTTAGTCTACAACAGTTAACATAGCTTATCTTCCCACTAAAACCAACATTAATAAAAACAAAAATTGCAAGATGACAACGAAAAATTTCATGCAGCTCTCTAAGAGCTTTTTCTATGACAGTGTTCCGATGTCAGAGGCTAAATTATTACAGGTCATTAGGAGAAAAAAATCCTCTTACAGTTATACTTTAAATTTATAGCAGGTTTTGTATGATGGGTAAACAAAGAAAGATAAATTTCTCTCAGTCATCCCTTAATTATACCAGTCTTGACATATTTGTAGAACACCAAAAATAAGTCATGGGATGAGAGCAAAAAGAAAGCAATACAACAGGTACATTCTTGCAGGTAACCAATAAGCCTGCAGAAAACAAATTAAAAGATGGTGCAAAGAAGACACTCAAAATCCAAACCTCAAGACCGTGAGCTAAATATATTTGTATTTTTGGAAACAGCAAAGCACACCCAGGATTTCATTTGAAATCTCATTGTCTACAATAAAGATGGGCATGGAAACTTCTTTCTGATCTATAGCCTCAAAGCAAACAGGAAGTGTTGACAATGCCAAGAAAGTAAACAGTCAGAATTAACATAAATGAGCTTTCACCAACAAAGACCAACTGTTCATCGAATAAAGAACAGAATTTACATTGTTTTACCGTAAAGAATTTTTTATTTCAATAAACGTTTAGAGAAGACAGAAACCAAGAATAAAAACTAGAACTTTCTACTGGTCAAATGTGTTCCAATGTTTTTCACTGATCTGATTCTCTGACCAAAGATAATGTTGTACTATCTACCAAACACAAATAACAGGAAACACAACAAAATATTATCATTTTTGGTTCAAAAGCATAGCTTATGACCTCTCATTGGAATGAGACGCATGAGCTCATTCCAATGATGGGTCATAAGCGGTGTTTTGGAGCCAAATATTGAAACCATAATAAAATTTGAATGGCAAATTTTGTGAATGGTGCTGGATGAATACGGCCGTAATGTTAGGTAAAGGGTTAAGTTGGTTTCAAAAATGTTCACTTGCTGCACAAAATAAAAGAAAAAAATACTATGACCCTTAATTAATAAGAAATGCTAATTATCTGAGCAGGGAGGCAACTCTTAACTGGTAGAGTGCTAAATTATTTTTGGCCATCAAAATTTATTTACAAATCTTTGCCTTGTTACGGTTTATGGGAGAGTGCACTCTCCCATAAATTGTAACAAGGCAAAGCCTTACAGACTAAATAATTTTGCCTCAAAGATAATATGAAACACATCCAAGCCTTCAAGTTGCGGAACCTTCATCTCAGAATAAAGCCCAAATATGGACTTTCAGCACTCTACCAGTTAACCAATGCACACGTTCTCAAACATTTTGTTTTTTTTTCAAATTTAAACAAACAGACTTCTTCAACAAAAGCATATGTTGTTTCAACTGCTCAATTTGCAAATGAATTGGGCAGATAAGGCCAATTCGTTAGGGTTAAGAGACAACGTGCCCCCATGGGAATCCCACCTCATATGGAATGTCTGTGTCTGTTGTTTGTAAAAAATAATTTAAATTTTTGTGATCTGATTGACACATAATATATCAGCTCATTGCAGAAGTTCCTTTATTAAGCTTATGAGATGTTGGTTGCTAAGTGTCCCAAAACTGAAATGTCACATGGAGGTTTATTTCCTTTATGAGATATGACATGCATTCCAACCCTCAAGCTATGCTTCCACTTGCTCAGTGGGTATTACACTTCTGCATTCCACAGTTTGTCTTGGGGTTATATATCTACAATTGATAACTGATACATAAGGAATTATAAAAAGGAAAATGATTTATGATTTCATAAAAAAAAGCCCCAGATACCAAGTTCCCCAAAAAGGCAAAAATTCTTTCAATCTTTCACACCCATTCAACTATTTCATAAAACTCCATTCTCAATTTGTGCCTTTCAGATCTGAATTTTGAAGTCCTCAGTGAAAAGATACTGTCATGACAAAATCAAAAATGAGAAATGCTACGAAAGGAACGTTGCTCAGCTTTGTGGAAAATAGTTATGCACATAATGTAAATTTTTTTTTTAAATTTCTGACAATTAACACAAAAATATTTTCCTCGCAACTGAAATAAAAAACACAGTTTAAAGTATTCAGTCGCCTATAACCCTTTCCAGGCACAAAGCTAGCATCTCAAACTTTTCTGACATAATCGTGACAGCAACATGGAGATAAAGTCAGGTTTAGTCAATCATTTATACCCATGTTGCATTTTCTGACATGGTGCCAAAAGAGATAAAATTTACCAAGAGTGTTCCTGAATTATTTTTTTTTTTAAATTTGCTGTTTCCAGAGAAATGTTGGCATTCCAGCGATCAACAATTTTTCCAATGGATAAAAAAAATTTCTGATAGACAGGTGGGGAGGTGAGATGGGGAGAGGCATTAGGGGAGGGGTACTGAGGGAACTCCCTAACCCTTTCAACTCTGATTCCTTGAATGGTCAGGTCTTATATATGCCTATATACAAATCGGTGAGTCTATCATATATTTGATGGGAGGTACAGTAATAATTTAATCCTACAGCCATACACAGCTGAAGGATTAACTCCTTGCATGCGGCTGGTGGATATTGCTGCCCAGGACAGGATTTTGTTTGCCACTGAAATAAGCATAAGTTGAGCACATTTAAACAAATTGTCCTCCTGTGAGCTGTCTGAATTTTGTCGCCATTGATTTCTGAAGTCGAATTTAGATGAATTTTTCATCAAATCTAGTCATGGCTGCTTAAAGCAGCCATGACTAGATCTGATAAAAAATATCCTGAAAATACTCAGCGGGTAAGGAGTTAAATTATCACTGATCCTCTTGTCAAGTTTTGTGTTAATTGTGCTGTCTACTCTCACTTTTGCTTTCCACAAGAAATTATGTATACCCAGTTAAAAGGGTTAAAATATAATATCAGTTGGGAAGGTCTAACAGTGTGCCTTTCAGCTTCGAGGCAAATGCTTCATATCAAATCATATGTCCAAAAACGATATTTCTGTTGAGGAATTCTATGGTAAAAGGGTAAAGAAAAAGCTAGTTGAAATCACTCCATGTTACTATTATAAACATAAAGTTTGTTGTCAAAATAAATATTTCTGTGTGGTGTGAAGTGAATACTGCACTACTGAAATTTCAACATTTGCACATTGCAAAATGTTGCAATGTTGATATTTGACACTATATGCGTCTCCATCAAACATTAGAGAACATTGCTGTCTTTGTTCAAGAAGCACAGAACCCTTGACCTGTTTTACACAGTAGAAATTCCAATGCCTCTTTTTCTCAAGTGAAACCTTGGCTGCATTCAGCCACAATCAATCTTCTGAGATGTTTTACTCTGAAGATTTACCAAGTGTATAATTGAAGGTTTGTTCTATTCTCAGTCTTTTTAGCAGCATAGCTAGGCTGCAATAGTTAGTCGGTTCTAATCATTGTTCAACGGGAAAATTATGAGAATCAGATTCCTGAATTCCAGTTCACAAATGAGGCCTGCCAATTAATTACATTCCCAGACACCTACTTGTAGGCATTAATTTTTCAATAGTGCTATTTGAATGAAGTCTTTCAAAGAAATGGTGACAAGTTTGGATTTTATTCATAAAACAACAGCTGTTTGATAATGGTTTACATCAGAATCTCAAGTTTTGGGTTGAAATGAATCCTAAATTGAATTGGGCAGAGGGTTTTGAATTGAATGAAATCTTGAACTGAATCTGCATGTAACAGCTCTTCAAGCTGTAAATATTGCACCTTCTTCCTATCGTAATTTATTTATTGGGGTTTAATGACACTTTTGACGGCTGGGGTCAACTCATGTCAGACAGATTTATGGATGAAGGAAGTCAGAGAACACGGGGAGAAAACCACGAGCAACAGCGAGCAACTGTCAGACTCCCTGACATACTAACTCTGCACAAGCAGGGTTAGCATTGGCTGAAGACAAGTGCACCATCAATGTGCAGTACACCTTAGTACACAGTGCCACTGTGCCCTCTTGTGGTCAATGGGGATGAAGTGCCTTGACCAAGGACACAATGCCCTAGCAGGGATCAAACCATGGACGTTTCAGTTTGAAGCTCAATGCCATTGAGCCACTGCATTCCTGTCCACTCGTAAATATTGCCAATCTCAAGTTCTCAACTCAAGTATAATCTCCAATGGCGACTCGTCTTTTGGAGAGGGCAATCAAAAAGTGCAATATATATTCCGAGACACAATCAACGTGGTTTCAGAAGTGGGAACACCTTGAACTGTACAGATCTGACAATAGAAGAGTTCAAGAGGACACACCTTGTATGACTTTGAGAACATCCTGATGATTCAAACATTTCCACATCAGTATGACTCAAATCAAACCAAATCAATGGGATGATTTTGAATCGAAGCAAATCTCAAAGCTTCACAGAGCCCTCGATTTACAATACTGTGACTGCAAAATCAGTCTACAGTATAGTCCCTGTGGACTGGTCGTAATCCATGTGTGGGCAGTGATGTCCACAGCTGCGTTTACCAGTTAATAAAAATCATTACCAGTTAATAAAAATCATCATCAACAAAATTTAATTAATGAAGCACCTGGTTACCCCAGGTGCTTCATTAATTAAATGTTTGATGATAATTCCTATAATTAGTGTTTGGAATCTAATATTATTGCGTCTGTGGAAATATTGCCCACCCATGGAAAGTGACAAGTCCTTGGAGGCTGTACTGTATTCATCAATCAGATCATGATCTGGTTGTGACACACCTACACCAGTCTGGAGTAATATTTTCTAAGTAAAATATTCCAAAATGAAGACCAAAGCAAAAATAACATCTGAGTTACTATGTTTAAAATTTCTTTTTCTCCAGGGCAGATTCTATAGTCTTGTGGGACACAAAGCATGTACAGAGACTTTCAATCAGATTAAAAGTTCTCTATCCACTTATGTAATCACAGCACCTGTGGTCAATTCAACACTGATGTTGAACTATCAAAATTTCAATGTCCAAAATTTTTCCATAATTCAAATAGGAAATTAACCAATTCAATCTTGTTTGACAGAGCCCAAAGAGCTCTATCACACAGTAATGGATTGGTTAAATTTGTAGCCGCAAGATCAATTTGAAATGAATATGTAGATATGTTAATAAATGTAAAATGTTTTTTGTTTTTTGGTTTTTTAGGGGGGGGGGGGGGTTGGGGGGAGGAAGGAGAGGAGGGGGGGGGGTGTTGATAGCAAGCTATTAATCAAACTTTGATGTGGGCAAACATTTTATCCATCCCACAACAGGTGTATCAATGCAACAGGTGACCACCCCCACACCCTGTGAAGATACAAAGTTGGCATAGCAAATCACTTACTTTAACATTGTCCAAAATGTGAATTGAGCAGAGTAATGGTGTCTTCCCATGGATTATTCAATAAAACACAAAAATGGCTCAACCATCTTTTGGGAAATTCTGTTTGGTATTTAAGAAAGCTGGAAAGAATTATTTTTTTTTGGTGTTTAAGGTCTGTCAGTATTTATGGTTATATGTTGATCACAACATGAATAGGTATAATGTCCAGTTTAGCCAATCATTGATAGATATGCTACCCACTTCAGAGGACTTCCACCTCTGATGCTGGATACCTAGTCCTATTTCATCTGTAATACAGGACTTATTTGCCATAGTAAACAAGCAATGGTTTATTCCTAGGAACGCCGAGATAGTTACGATCCTCAAAATACAAATAAAAAGTCACTATAAAAAATCACGCGTTTTATACCGAGAGAGAAGAAAGTTTAAATATCAATTTATCTGCTCCATTTGCAATGGCTTTAAGGCAATATAACAATTTATTCATATTTTTTTAATCACATGCAAAATCTGCAAATCGGTGGTACAGATCGACAACATGTCTCTCAAGTCAAGGTTAACATGTACTATCAATATCTCACGAATAAATTTCATAAACTCAGGGCATGGATACCATTTAACCCTCTGCACTCTGATGTCTAAATATAAAAATTTCAAGTTACAAATATTTCCCATAATGCACTTCATAATTTAACCCATTCAATCTTGTTTGACAGAGCTCATTGAGCTCTGTCAAACAAGACTGAATTGGTTAAATTCCTTGGTGCATTAAAAAATTTGCTGTCGGAAATATTGGCATTTTTGACATTAGAGTGCAGAGAGTTAAATCATGTTTTCTCAAGCAGCTATTTATCAACCTGTAGGAGACATTTTTGCATTAAAAATGACATCAAAGAATAAAACTGGGGTGGTTGGTGAAGGCAGATCTTTTTTTAATTTCAGAGAAGCTAGAAAGCTGTGTATTAATACCAAACTTATGATGTTTCAGTCAGCTTCATAGCATATGGCTGTATTCAATCCACACTACAACCTCAGTGTTGTTACCACTAACACTAACTTCCCTACATAGTCTCCAGGACTGGAGAAGATGGTAATGCCGCTTGAGTTCTGCTCTCGTTTTCCTTTTTTAAACCACAACCTGACATACAGTACGGTTGCCATGGCCAGGTCCCTTTCCATGGATGTGCAATACTTCCATTGATGCAATAATATTAGATTACAAACACTAATTATAGGAATAATCATAAAAATATAATTAATGAAGCACTGGGTACAACCTGGTGCTTGATTAATTAAAGTTTTGCTAATGATAATGTTTTATATTACCTGATAAACGCATGCATGGACATCACTGCCCACGCGAGGATTATGACCACTTCTCGACAACTGTACTGTAACAGCCATATCTGGTGAGCACTATTCAAAATGAAACATGGGGTATGAGATGTGGCCCGTTTACGATTTATATGCCAAATCCAGGATGTCTGTTGTCGGCCATGATTTTCAACGAATTTCAGAAAAATCTGATTGCACCTATCTAGATATTACATTACCCAAAGCCATGTACAAAATTTGAAATTGATCAGGTGAGAGATACGGCCTGTTGGGTGTGGTAAAGAAATTGTGGACGGACAGGAGTAAACATGGACAACAGATTGCAACCCATCCCAATAGCTCATACTTGATGTTGTCAATTGAGCTGATATGGAACATTCAGATTTCTGACAGAGGCTGTGGAGCTGGGGGGGGGGGGGGGGGGGGGGCTGGCAAACGATACTTAAAATATTTGAAAAAGTAAACAAAATGAGCTTAATTGCTTGTTATTCAATTTGGCATCCCTAATACCAAAGAAATTACTTTTGAGTCAGCGATTGACCAAGTCGTTGTCAGCAGGGAGTACTGGCTACCCCAATAGCATGTCAGAGTACACAATATAAGGCTATTGGGAGATCTGGGGAGTTTGGGAAATTAGTGGACTACTGGCACCAGATCACTGCTGCCTCCCCTCTCTCACTTTGAGTTCTGAAGTCACCTTGCATCCTGTTTTGGGAACTCTACTGAAAAGTGATGCTACCCTTGTTACAAAGGTTTCACATTTTGGGATCACTGTTATCCTTGATGGATATGGGTGTTGGGTGGAGCAATCTCACTCAAGGGCAAAAGTCTGCATCACACTGTCTGTATAAATCACTTGCCACGAGGTTGAGATCCAATGTGACATCAGCTGACTGGTCTAGGTATCTCCTTCCATTAGCTGATTCTGGGAAAGGAAAAGTTAATAATAACAGCATTTTTGACATTCAAAAGGACAAAAGCAATTTGAAAAACAGTCAGAATGTATTCAGTGCCAGTGACAGTATGACAAAGTCCCCAGTGACTCAAAATTCAAAGTAATAAACACTTGAATGGAAATGAAACTCACAATTTCAACAGTAAATTGACTATCCATGGGTGGGCAAGATTCCATTCTTGCAAAATAGCTTTAAATATGATACAACATGCATACAACCAAAACACTGACAACATCCTTGGCAAATATGGTTGCAAGGAGCGAAATCCCTATTTTCAAAATCTTTTCAGTTTTGTGTTTATTTTGTATTATAACAACAATATGAACTTTGTAATTTGAGCTCATACCTATATGCATACATGATCTTCTGTATAACAATGAATTCTTGTATAAACTAAGTGTGCTGCCTTTTACAATTCATCCAATATACAAAGAAAAAATGTATCAGCTAAAGTCTGATACAGAAAGAGAATTTTTTCAGTTTATAGGGACTTATGCAAAATGGTCAGTTGGAAAGAAAAGTTTTCAATCAGCCTTCTTTGAGAGAACCTAATTAACCCCTTTGCACAATGATGTCGAAATTTCAAACTTTCAGGAAGCAAATTTTTCCAGTAATTCAACTTGGGATTCAACCAATTCAATCTTGTAATCCAAAGCTCTAGTAAAGTGGGCAAAGGAAAAACACCCAGAGAGTGCATTTTCCTCTTGGAGAATAAGTCTCAAATTCTGTGATTTATTTATTGGTGTTTAAGGTCACATACTTATGCACAATGGCTAATCGCGACCGTGACAGTTTTGCGGGTGGAGGAAGCCGGAGAGAACCACCGAGCACTGATGAGCAACTGTCAGCTCCTCAACATTCTAACTCTGTTCAAGCTCTGCTCAAGCAGGGTTACGGCGGCTGAAGATATGTGCACCATCGGCATGCAGTACGCCTTAGTACACGGCATCATCGAGCCCCCATGTAGGCAACCGGGATAAAGTGCCTTGCCCAAGGACACAAAGTAAGTCATCCCGGACGGGGATCGAACTCGGGACCTCGAGCATAGAAGTCCAACAGTCTACCACTGAGCCACCACGCTCCCAATTCTGTGATTAAGAACAAGCAATACTTACGCCAAAAGACTGAAGGTTGAAGCAGAGGTCTATAGGATGAAAATATGCTGGCAGGGTACTTGCCCCATGTACCTTGTTAGAAAAGGTGAAGGCTACATGGAATTTCGACAGGGTAAACTCTACCAAAGACCTGTTTAATGATGAATTTGTGATGCAGGGATAGCTACCTTAATTGCATTAAAACAGCAGGATAATGTACCCTGTCAAGTTGCTCTTTTAGATAATATTCAAAGTTGTTGTCCTGTCCTTCCACTCCATCAGGAAGAGTTTTCATTGACAAATAAATTAACACCGTGTTTTCACAAGACAAATAAATTAACACAGTGTTTTCACAATTCTTTATTGACAGGTGCGAGTCTTAGACAGAAAGGGGACACTAACTTTTGGTTTGATCGTGACTCAGACACAATTCATTCAAAATTCTCTGTTCACTTTTGCAATCAGGGTTCTGTACACAAAGGTGTTGTTCCCATTCCAGAACATTTGGCATCCAAGTACAGTATGGCTGCCGTGGATAGGTCACTTTCCATGGGTGTGAATATTTCCACAGACGCAACATTAGAGTTCAAACACTAATTATAGGAATAATTATCAAAAATTTAATTAATAAAGCACCAGGTACAACCCGGTGCTTCATCAACATTTTGCTGCTGCTGATTTTACCTGGTAAATGCATACATAGACATCACTGCCCACATATGAATTACGACCAATCCATGGCAACTGTACTGTAGTTCACTGGTTTGTCTGGTTGAGTACTGCAACCCCATGTTTTGTCTTTATGTTGAAGTGCAGGTACCATAACTTTAGGGCTTCAGATTCTGTGGATGAATTTTGTATTATATTTAAAGTGAAATTACTTAGTCTGTAGGGTTTTGCCTTGATGCAAATGATGGGAGAGTGCATGTTTGCATTCTCTCCCATAAATTGTGGCAAGGTGAAGTGACATGTGAACAACTTTTGATCACCAAAAATACTTTAGCACTCTGCCAGTTAAGCAATATTTTCTTAAGAGCAGTTTCAAGAGAATAAAGTGATGCTCTGATTTCAAGGTCTGCAGAAATTTTCAAGGCAATACATTTTCTAAAAATAAAGAGAGCGTTTGAAATCATTTTCCATGGAGTTGCAAGAGGTAGTCTATAGAATAACTTGCAAAGTGCAGTCACAAACTACAACTGGAGTCAAACATAATGGATACCAAAGTGAATGACAATATTACTTCAACTGAATTTTAAAAGCAATGTAATGTGTTGTGATTCCAACTGTCTTTTCTCTCCATACACAAACTCAGTTTATTTATAATTTTAATTGCACATGTGCCAATAACAAAAGGCCAATTATTTTCAAGGTTCTTGTATTGGATTTATGGTCTTACACAAATTATTCAATAATTGTGTCAAAATTTAATTGGGCAAAAACCAACACTGAGCATACAAGAGATAAAAAAATGCCTTAAGAACAGAAATTTATTGGAAATTTAACTTCAAACTTAATTAGGATACCAGATCAAAAGGTGATGATCAAATCAAACTGATGAAACTTGAATTCTTTGAACTGCAGAGTTTCATTAAAATCACTAATGATCACTTCTATTCATCATCCAATAACCATAAATCAGGTTTTTCTATCTACAGTACCGCTGTCGTGGACTGGTCACTTTCCACGGGTGGGCAATATTTCCATGGATGCAATAATATTGGATTCCAAACACTATTTATAGGAATAACCATCAAAAGTTAATTAATCAAGCACCAGGTACAACCCGGTGCTTCATTAATTAAAATTTTACTGATGATCATTTTTATTACCTGGTAAGCACATGTGTTGACATCACTGCCCACACATAGATTACAAAGAGTCCATGGCGACTGTACTGCAGGCCTTTATATTATTACCCCAATTTCACACCATTCAGAGGTGTGCCCAAATTAGAGAAGGTGTGAAGACATCAAGAAAAATATATCAATCCCCTATGTCTCTTCTGCATTTGAGAATAACTTCCCACATAATATGGCCATAGAAACACAAAGAAAGGCATGGCAATAAACATAAAAGGATAAGGCTGTTACTTCTGGTTTTAACGTGCCCAAATTAGGGCAAAAGGGTGTGCCCAAAATAAATGAATTTAGAGGCCTGACTGCACTGTATCATCCTGGTAGCAGGATCACTGGTTAACACATTGGACTTCAGAGTGAAAGGTCGATGGTTCAATCCTGACATCTTTTACATTATGTCCTTGGCCATAAACACTTAATCACAATTGCCCCTGCATCCTTAGCATACAGCACGTCAACAGTACACTTGTCTTCAATCAATGCTAATCCTGCTTGTACAGGGATAGTCAGTGGGGAAAGTCCAATAGTTACTCCCCCTTGCTCACCAATGCTTGGTGGCTCTCATGGAGTACTCCCGCTTCCAACAACCACAAAACTGTCTAACACAATATGACCTTGGCTGTTGAAAGTCTCATCAACCCCCAATAAACAATAATTATTTATTTATTGGTGTTTATGGTCTATTCCAGCATCTATGGCTATATCACGACCACAACATATGTATGAAGTCAAGTTTAGAAAATTGTTTGTACCTATGCCGACAGCATTAGTGACCTTCCATTCCAGGCATGGGTTACCAGGTCCTGTTTTACAAGCATTGCTTGTTTACCATGGTAAACATGTCCATCCCCTACAAATTTTCTCTGGTGCATGTGTGTCACATTCAGATTGTGCAAGACATAGATCACATTTGTGATGACAGCACTAAACCTCAGCCCAAAGCACATGAGTAGTTATAAGAGTTCTGCTGGGAACTGGGAATGCACTTGAGTTCACTTCTCTACCTTTGTGAGATAAATGCGATACTTTTACACCTACATTGTCAATTACCAACATCCCTAAATAAACATTTACCTATTCCATTCTTATTCAGATGTCCACCTGATGACCTTCAGTTACAAAAACATAGTTCAGGTAATGTTTTAACTTCTTTCACTATAAACTAAACAAAATCATCTTACATAGTAGGGTTTTTTTTTATCATAAATTAGATATACAGGCCACCCCTTTTCTTAACACAATTTTCATATAAGAGGCAAGCCTGAAAATAAGAAGACTGTCATCTGCAGAATGAGGACCCCAGAGGGTGAATTTTGTGATGCTACCCATGCTAGCATCAATAAATTCACCTTCTGTGAACCTCATTCTGAATCAAGGTCTCAAGCCTAAACGGCAAGAGGTACCCAGAGGATAAATTGGCACACTGTATGGGATAGCATCAGCAAATTCCCCCTCTGGGGACATCATTTTGCAAATGACAGATTGCTTATTTTCAGGCCTGATATGAGGGTACCCCACCACGAATTTCAGGAATGATTTAACTGGATGGGTGCTAAATTTTTCATGGTCATCAAAATTTCTTAAATGTCTTTGCCTTGCTACAATTTATGGGAGAATTTATGAAATTTAGGTTGAAGTACCTGCACTTCAGAATAAAGTCCAAATATGGGCTTCCAGCACTCAACAGTTTAGGGCTTTAAATGACTTATTTGGATAGTCATCTTTTTTAAAGGATGCTTTGAGACCGGTACTCAATAGCTAGTAAGGAAGTTAAGGAACTACAGTATTTATTTATTTATTGGGGTTTGGACACTTTCAACAGCCAGGGTCACCTCATGTCAAGAGTTTTAAGGGTGAAGGAAGCCAGAGAACCCAGAGAGTAACAGTGAGCAACAGCAAGCAACTGTCCGACTCCCCAACATACTAACTCCACACAAGCAGGGTTAGCATTGGTTGAAGACATGTGCATCATCCAACAGGCAGTACGCTGTAGCACACAGTGCCACCGTGCCCCATGTGGGCAATCAGGATTAAGTTCCTTGCCCAAGGACACAATGCAGTTATCCCTGGTGGGGATCAAACCATTGACCTTTCAGTTTGCAGTCCAATACCGCAACCACTGAGCCACCACCCTTCCAGAAACTCCAGTAACAAGAACAAAAACATAGCAGTGTTCACTATTTTATAAGATCAAGTGCAAGGTGTAAAATGACAGAGTGCCAAATCAACTTGATGTGTATGCTTCAAGAGAAAAAGAGAATGAATATAAAATAATTATTGTTGTGCAGATATGAACCCTTCTTGGAAGAAGGTTGCTGAACTGCTCTTTGTGAGATAGAAGAGTTTGACATTAAAGATTGGTCTGGTAACTTTAATATGCGCATAGTTTACTGGATTGAGGGAGTCCAGGGTAAGTCTTAAAGAGTTCTGGTTTATGTCTTGCATGTGCAGAGATTATGTGGCATTCACAGATGAACGTTCCAATTGCTTCTCAGCAGTTGGTTTTATCCGATTCATCTTTTAAAGTACAAGGAAGGAACCTAATGTTGACTTTCAAGCCATATTTTACCAGTACAGTGGAAGATTGCCTTCTTTGCAGATCAAGTCTGATGACAAATTCTTCATCAATGCAGAAAAATGACCATTACACCAGCACCATCATATACTGAATGTCACCAATGCTAGAGGGTATCAAGCAGTCTTATTGTGAAAACTGCAAGTCTTCACTAAGAGACAAACATAAATAATCAAGACTTTAGTGTAGATCTTTATAAACATCTTACAGGCATATTGGCCATGTGGAACACCATCCCTCAGAACATGACAGGTGCAGATTGAATCAAGATAAAAAGATCAAATCCTAAAGTGGAGTTGTTTTTAAATTCATTAAAAACCTTTCCTTTTCAGAGCACCAAATTACAGAACAGTGCTGTACACATACTACTATGGTAGGTTTTTCTTGTTACTTGGCATTCAGCAGTATTTTATCAGAAAGAGCAAAAATCAGGCTTGTCATCTTTGAAAATTTGCAATAAATCTAAGGAAAACATACCAAGTGGTCTACTAGATTAACCCATATGGTCCAAGTAATTTTCCAGACTTGCTATTGAAAGACACCTTGTGGGCTAGAAGCATAACAATGATTTCTGGCCAAGTCTTGCCTTTAGAGGCAGCCAAGATCTGACTTGTCTTAAAACTGCTGCCAAATTTGATAATTGCTGATAGGATCTCTTCTTGACTGTATGTTAAAGTGGTTTGTCAAAATTAGATAAGGACATTGGGCGGTCAACAGTTTCCCATGAATGAAAAACCTTAAGTGCATTTTTTCCCATGATAGGAACGACTGTTATACTGTGGGGGGTAGTTGCCCTCCTGAAACTTTTTCCAGGAGGGTGTTAGTTGCTTTCTTTTGATTCTCAAAGTGGCAGGGTTGAGTTTGGCTGTGAAAAGGGGGGAAAGTAATAAATGACACCTGTGACTAGTAAGCAGTCAATTTGGACTAACATTCAGTACATTTACACAGTGAAGTACAAACTGTGTCAAGTGTTACTGTGGTAAGTCGGATGTAACACCTGATCTGCTTATAACCCTAGATTTAACTTGGCAACAATTGGAAGTCAACAAAATGATTTGAGATACATGTCAACATTTATTTGCTTTTTCCTTTCCAAGTGGAATTATTCACTGAATAACTTTATGTAGACAGCAGATTTTCAGTTACTTTATCTGTCAATTGGTAAATATATGCACAATGTGGCTGTATGGAAGGGACCCAAACTGTACCGAATGTATTAAGTTCTGTTTACAAATAACAACAAATTACTTGGCTTCCATAACGACTGTAGTGCAGAACATGCTGGAACAGCCATTACTTAACTCAAAAACGAGTTGATTAGCTTGAATGCTCTCAAATACTCTTAATGGTCATGTCGAAGTCCAAATATTTTTGCAGTAGAACAAAACAGAATAAAATGATCAAAGTGGTATGCCCTGTTTAACACTTTGGACCTGAGAGAATGATTTTACTGTCCATGGAACTTGATACGTCATACTTTCATTAAATAGGAGGGCTGCCAAGTTAACCCTTTACCCAGCATAACGGCCAAAACCGGCCAGCGCTATTCTCAAAATTCGCCAATTAATTTTCATGATTTTTTTCATTTTTTGTCTCAAAAACATAGGTTATGACCCCTCATTGGAACGAGCTCGTCAAGCTCGTTCCAATGAGGGCCATAACCTATGTTTTGGAGACAGAAAATGAAAAAAATTAGTTATTCAAGAATTATTTTTGCAAGTGTCGTCTGCTTTTCATGTTAGGTAAAGGGTTAAAGTGTGGGGTAGACCAATCAATATTAATTGGTCTCCACACAAATAATAAATATGGACTTTTCTAATTGTTTCCACTGAACTAAAATGGAAGATACCACCAGAGTTCAAAGGGTTAAAACCAAGTTTAGCCAATCAATTATTATTTTGTCCACTTTAGAGGACTAACATCCCAGGTCTGAGGTTACAGCATCCTGTCACAATAAACAAACATGGCACCACTTCCTGGGGTTCACATGGTGGATTTGAAGTCAGAATTTGATGATTGGAGCAAAATGGCAATGTACTATACAGGAGAGGAGGGGAAAGGAGCAGCCTTTTGGTTGTAAGGGTAATGCAGGCTTTCTCTTTAGAGAACGTGCATAATCGATAGCCAGCTAAAGTGTAATACAGTGCAACTATTTTCCAATCTTACCACTCCTATCAGATTATTAACAGAATTCATATCCATTGCTGGATAGATAGATAAATAGATAGCTTTTATTGGAAACAAAATTATTTCAACATTAGTCAAATTTGCTTTTATTGGGGTTTAAGGACATTTCCAGCATTTATGGCTATATTCCAAGGCAATGGTTACCAGGTTATATTTTACTGATGAAGCAGAACTTGTCTTCCACAGTAAACAAGCAACACTCTTCTTCTTGTTGTTCCGACACGGAATCAGAAGTAAAAAAAAACACTCAATTACGAATGTTATTGGAACAAGCTCAAAGAGTTCCACTAAAAATCCATATTAGGTTGATTTCCTACAGGAGATTTTAAAATAAATTTAGAAGAAAAATGATTATGTATTGTGTGAATATTAGTGATATTTTCTAGCTTGTTGCTCATCCCACTTAACTGATACAGCGCTAAATTATTATTGGTCATTTAAATTTGTTCACATATCATTGCCTCGTGGCAATTTATGGAAGGGTGCTGGTGGGCACCCCTCCCATAAATTGTACCAAGGCAAATCCATATAGATGAAATAATTTCATTTCAGAGATAATATGACGCATATCCACAGAATGTGAAACCTGTATTTATTTATTTATTGGGATTTAACGACACTTTTGACAGCCAGGGTCCCCTCGTGTTGGACAATTTTATGGGTGAAGGAAACCAGAGTACCAAGAGAGAACCACTGAGGAATGGCAAGCAACTGCCAGACTCCCCAACGTATAAACTCCACACAAGCAGGGTTAGCATTGGTTGAAGACAAGTGTACCATCGAAGTGCATTACGCCTTAGTACACAGCGCCACCATGCCTCCACGCAGGCAATCGGGGTGACGTGCCTTGCCCAAGGACACAATGTAGTTACCCATGGCAGGGATCAAACCCTGGACCTTTCGTTTTGAAGTTCAATGCTGTGACTACTGAGCCACTGCACTCCCTATTGAAACCTATCAGTTGTGTTACCTGCTCTTAAAAATGAAACTCAAACAATGGCTGCGAGCACTGAACCAACTAAATTTAATACAGTCTACCAGGGCTGTTGGTTGGTAACATTCCTTCAATTTACTGAAAGAAAAGCCTGTCTGTGGGTGTACTTTTGGCCCCTGGTGCTGAAACAGTCAAGTACTAAAAATCCTATCACTTGCCAGGTAATTCATGTATTGTAATTTCCTGGTTACCCAATACTTTTGTCATTTCCCATTACATAAATGCAGCTCATTAAAAGGAAACAGAATCTATCTCAATGTTGAAACACCATCTAGAATGATGCACAAGTTAACTGAAAGCTTGACATGTTAACAATGGAAAAAACGAATTCATCATTGCTAATTTTAATTTTTTGCCTGCAAATAACAGGTTTGCAAAGCTGAATAATATGAATTATGTACTGAGAATTTCTATGCCTGACATCTTTTATTTTTCGTTGAGGTTTAATATCTTTGAGCATTAAATATAATACCACAAACACAAAAAGCCATACTAACAATATATAGTAATTTTTTAAAATATGTTTTTGTTAAATCAATGCTTAACCCTATCTATCTTGCACAACCTCAATAGCAATATAATATTTTATAAGAAATAATTGAAAATTACAATTTTTTCCTCAGAAATGATCAAATCTGACAGAACCAGCTGAAATAAGATGGAAAAATATAATAACCACAAGAAAATCTATGTAACATTCTTTTTTCTTTATGGATAACTCCAAATTCTTGATGTTATTTCAGAGAGTTGCCAAAAGAAAAGATGTAAAAGTAGCCATTGTAAAAACTAGACCTGTTCGTAAGCACAGCTAATGAAATATCCCTGCAATGTGCAGGCCAACCCAAAATAAAGATTGCTATCAAGTCGATTTTTAAAAATATGTTGGCACATTGTACATGTGCTTCATTTTGATATTCAGAAAAGGAAAGGAAATTAAAGTGTCACCATATGGTGACACAAAAAGATACCCACACTTATGTAATTTATCTTAGTTGGTACTGCATGGGCTCAAAAGGAAAACAAGAAATATAAAAACTGGAGGACAATTTTTGTGCATAGCATTGGCCAGTTTTTGGTTAATTCAAAAAAAGAACAACATCCTCAATATTCATACCAAAGATTTCAAGCTTTTCAGTTCCATACTAAAGCTTATGGACACTGAATGGAATAAGACTATCAAGCTAATTCCAATGAGTTCTCATAGAAAATGGAAGGAAGAAATAACACAGAATGCAAAAAGGCAACCTTTTGTGTAGCATTGGGCATATTTAGCAGATTCAAAAGATAAAGGATTCATAAAAAATGCAATGTTAAATAAATTAAATTTCAGGGAAGTGTACATTACAGATCAACCCGTAAATTAAGGAGATCTTTGTAGGGCTGAAATGGTTGGCTCATTTCCATAACCGACTAACCGAGAGCTATAAGCGGATAACATCTGGTTATCCGTGGCCATTATTTCACCGAGTTTGGGATCAAAACTATAAGAATTGGAAAGCAGTATTCTCAAACTATTCCGTAGTGAGTACACAAATGAACGTTGTCGAGTACTCGACAACGTTCTTTTGTATACACACTACCGAATAGTTTCTGCAATTACTCAGTACTCATGAAAACTGCTGATCATTAACAAAGTCTTGAATGCCAAAGTCGATTATTTCTCAATATATACAATGCGGTTTCGATGTGCAATCCTTCACAAAGGAGAAGCGGCAGATTTACTAGGTTTTAAAATGTGGAATGACGATCACTATTGATATTTCGGATAACCAGTTGATGGTTTTTCTAATCGGTTAGGTTGCTAACTGGTTTCAAACCGATAATCCGGTTAACCATTTCAGTACTAGATCTTTGTTGAGTGAAAATTATAAATATGCATGAACGAGCTCGTGAAAATTAAGTGCTTGCAACCTGGAGCTGACTGGAACTTTCATCTCACCTTTGAGCACTGTAATTGCCCATTGCACAGAACACAATGTGATATACACAGCTTGTGCTGAAGTTCAATGATCTGTGGCCAACTTACTGAACTAAAGAAAGCTGTGGCATGAGTCAAAGCAGCAATGCTGCTACATAATTAACAGAAAGAATTGACATGCACACTGCATCTACTTCAAGAACATGAAATATTTAGTTCTGCCAAAAATACTTAAGGTTTGATAAAAATAAAAGTTAACAGAAATTAAATTTGCTGTAGATTTTCTACATTAGCACTGCTGTAAATAAAGTTTAATCTGCTGGGCAATCAGAGATACTGCATGTAACTACCCTCCTGCTGAGATTGTTGCTAAGTGTTATATCATGTACAGCCAACAATTTGAATAAGCAAAGGTCTTAAATTTAACTCTTAACCTGCAGAGTATTTTTTTAAACATTTATCATGAAAACTAGTCATGGTTGCTATAAAGAAGCCATGACTAGATTTGATGAAATATTTATGAAACTTTAACTAAAGAAATGACTGGTCAAAATGTTTATTAACTTTCAGAAAGGATAAGTCGGGTTAAAAGTGCCCAAATTGTATTTAGTCTTCAAGAGATTTCTCTGTTTCAGGCAGAAATATCTGATAGCAGCATGTAGAGAGTTAAACCTGAAATCCAAATGCATTTACAAAAAGGTGCCATATTTTGTATAATAAGTACTAAGGAAATTCAATTTGCTTATAAAACTTATTTTGTGGCCATCAGTTAACTCTCTGCACACTGATGTCAAAATATTGAAATTTCAAGTCACCAATTTTCCCATAATGCAACTAGGAATTTAACCAATTCAGTCTTGTTTGACAGAGCTCAATGAGCTCTGTCAAACAAGACTGAATTTGTTAAATCCCTTGTTGCATGATGGGAGAATTTACAGCTTAAAATTTTTATATTTCGACTTCATTGTGCAGGGGGTTAACCCTTTACCCAACGAATCGCCCGCATCCGCCCGCATAATATGTAAATTCTGCAGATGAAAAAATATTATTTTTCCAAAAATTTCAACAAAACCATATCATGTGACCCCTCGTTGGAACGGGCTCGCCGAGCTCATTCCAACGAGGGGTTACATGATATGGTTTTGTTGAAATTTTTTGAAATATTTCAAAAAATGATATTTAAAATAATAAATTTTGATATCGTCTGCATTGGGTAAAGGGTGAAACAAGCTCAATGAACACACACACACCAATAAAGCCTTTTCCAGTAATAGCAACCAATATTACTAGAACTGATACCAAAATGAACAAAACAAGAAGACACTTGCCAGAGATACATACTCATTCCTCTACGTTCATATCCTGAATTTGTAATCCTGTGACCTTGATCTTTGACCTCCAAGGTGAACAACCCTCTATATATATATATATATCACTGTGAAATTGTGTGGCTTTTGCTGAAGCAGGAAAGAGGCTTGAGCCAAATATGTATTCTGATCATTTTATTTTAACTCAGTGCTGCCAATCTTTGCCCTCCAGAAACAATAAGTCTTTAGATCACACAAAGTACCTGCGATGTTTGGAAATGATAGATATGTCCCTTTTTTTAGTTTTTTTTTTTTTTTCTGTAATTGGGAGACTGCAAACAGACACCCCACCTCTACACACAGATGCTGGTGAAAACTCTACCCACACTTCAACTGCCATTGGTGATAAAGTAAAGTTTCCCTTTGTGTGCATTCTTCTCACTTATGGACCGGCCTATTTCTTAAAATTCCTCCAATTTGCAGTGGTTAACCCTCTACCCAAATTACAAAATAGGCCGATATTAAAATTTATTACATGCCCATGCAGTCTCTCTTATGCAATACGGCATGCAATATGGCTGTGCAATACGGAATTCCGTATTGCACTCCAACCTGTTCCAACCGAGACTTTTTTTATGCAATGCGACTGCATAAAGTGCATGGTGTTTACCACCGTTGATAGAAAAGAAAATTAGGTCAGTAGGTGCTTGGGTCATGTAATAAATACAAAACCACATGTATGTTTCAATGAGTCGTTTTGTATTCAATTCGTCAGATGTGCATAGAAAGAAAACGTCTCGACCTTCGGTCTCGACGTTTTCTTCCTGCGCACATCTGACTCATTGAATACAAAATGACTCATTGAAACATACATGTAGTTTTGTCTATGTATTTGGCTTATACTTTCCAGATAGAAACATGCAATGTTACACTCACACTGTTATCCACAATAACCACTTCTACTGTCATACATGAATTTTGCACAATTTTGTTCATAAAATAAATAAAAAAAGTAGACAATTTATGAAAAAAGACAGAAACTGTTTCTGATTATGACAAGTCTGTAAATTGGTCTGAAAAAGTGGCTAGATTACGATCTGGTTTTTGATCACACAAGGTATGGTATGGTATTTATTTGTTTATTTATTTGCGTTTAAGGTCACATACTTATGCACAATGGCAAATCGTGACCATGAAAGTTTTACGGGTGGAGGAAGCCGGAGTACCCAGAGAGAACCACCGAGCAACGACGAACAGCTGTCAGCTCTCAAACATCGTAACTCTGAACTCTGCACCACAGCACAGGCAGGGTTAGATTGGTTGAAGACATGCACACCATCGACGTGCAGTACGCCTTAGTACACAGCGTCATTGTGCCCCCATGTAGGCAATCGGAGTTAAGTGCCTTGCCCAAGGACACAATGCGGGATCGCGAATCAGTCGCTGAAATGGTCACCCATCCAACTACTAACCGGTATGGTATGGTAGATTGAATTCCAGATTTGTTTCTGAATACAACTAATTTACAAAATTTCAACTTTTCCACTCACTGAATTCTTAAAAATTGGGGAAACAATAATGGTTATTTAATATGAAAAATTATTAACATTTATGGTCTACTAATTGTTTATAGTGAAGTGTTGTCTGCCTGAAAAGGCAGACAACGCTTCACTAAAAACAACTACTTTGGCTACAGTACGACAACCCTGGACTGGTCACTTTCCACAGGTGGGCAATATTTCCATGGATGTAATAATATTAGATTGATAAACACTAATTAGAGGAATAATCATCAAAAATTTAATTAATGAAGCACTGGGTGCAATCCGGTGCTTCATTAACTAAAATTTTGCTGATCAGGGTTTTTTATTATCTGGTAAAAGCATGCGTGGACATCATTGACCACGCATGGATTACGACCAGTCCATGGCGACTGTACTGTATATGGCTTCTCATTTTTCAGCGAGATATAAACTTTCAGTGCATCAAAGTAGCTGGTATAGAAGATAAGAAATTCAATTTATTATTTATTTATTATATTATTGGTGTTTGAGTTCACATATTTTTGCTCAATGGCTAATCATCACCACAACATGAGTATCAACTCAAGACCAGGGGTGAGTGTTAATAAGCCCAGTTGCCCGTTTTAGAGAGGTTTTTCACCTCCCAAGCATTGTTGACTGGGTCCTATTTTACCAATAAAACATAGCCTGTTTACCGCAGTGAATAGGCACTGCTTCACTTCCCGGGCTTCAGAAATTCAGTTTAAATTTACATTGGACTAGTCACATTTTAGACTTCCGAGTGTTAATTACAAGAAACCACTCCAATAGTTCCTGCACCCTCATTTAGCATACATATCTCAAAGCAAGATAGGCGACCGAACATGACATCCAATTACTATCAATACACAAGTCATGTCTATCTGTACATTTAAACTCATATTATAACTTGACACTTACCTGTGACAAACACACAATATTTGATATTCCGAAAGCTATACATAGTGAGAGCAACATTAGCATTAATTCGTCCAACAACTGAATATGTACATCTCAAACAAAGACAGGAACATGTAAAATTACTCCATGAATCTCAATCCAAACTGATGAATTCTCCCGAATAAGACTTGTAAATTCTCTGTCGTGTTTCCCATGAATTAACGTCATTAGTTATGCATGGGTATGAAATCTTCTATACCACAGTTTAAATGCTGTGCTATTGGATGGCCTATATTCTATCATCGATAATCACATCAACTGTGAATGTTATGCACAGAATAGATAAATTTCTATGGGATTTTGTTTACACCCATACATGCATACATGAGGAGCATTCAGAAATGAGACACCTATGACTGAAAACCCCCTCAACACAAATGGAAGTCAAAAACCTTAATAAATCATTGAAGAGAATTTCAATGGCTTATTCAATAAAGCCAGAAGATAATTGCTTAAAAAATGTTGAAAATAAATACGAACTGAGTGGCATACTTCTTCTATACGTGTAGATAAAACACCTTTATTGATTAATTGTAGGTGTATACAGCAGTGAACGGAATGTGAAAATAAATTATTAAAATGTAAAAATTGCGTAAACCAGTGAATTCAGTGAAGAATTTGCACAAGTTTCAAGCAGCAAACTTCATCTTCTAATATGCTTCAACAATAAATAAATTAACTTCACAAAAATGCCAAGAGGATACTCTCTCTCGGTCCAACAGCTGAATTGGTGGCCCCTTGGAGATATTCAAAACTTCACAAGGCACAAAAAATCATGACTGCACAAGTTTGCACAATGGATTTGCAGCTGTCAGTCAAGTTGAGTCAACAAACACTTGCTTATTCAAATCAAATATTTGCCTTTGCATTGTTCAAAAATTGCTTTTCCCAAAAGATGTCAAACTTCTGACAGCAGAGGTGCAATTCAATAATTTGTGTTTGATCTCCAGAGTACCATTACAGAAACAGGCATCTTATATCGGAGTTCTTGGAAGTTGTATGAATTATTAATATTGAGTGAATTATCGCAGCCAGATCTGCAGTGAACAATTCAGCTGAGAATAATTATTATGGAATCAATGAATTTTTTCTTCACCATCTCATAATGATGACATCAAAGCGTTAGCTTTTCTAGAAGATTTTACACACAAAGATAAATCAGTATATATCTCTGTAAATATGCATATTTTGGTCTGAATTTCAAAAAGTAATCAGAAGCTTGTTCTTTTCTCAGCTCTCTGTCAATTAACCCTTCTGTACACTGATGTCGAAATATCAAAATTTCAACATGAAAGTTTTTCCCATAATGCAATGTGGAAGATAACCAATTTAATCTTGTTCGACAGAGCTCAATGAGCTCTGTCAAACAAGACTGAATTGGTTTAATTCCTATTTGCTATTATAGGAAGATTTTGCTGTATGAATTTTTTGTATTTTGACATCGGAGTGCTGAGGGTTAAGCCCTTAATTATCTTACACAACTAAAGGCAACATTTGCAAAAGACTTCTTGAATAACCAGGAATAACTAGAAAACATTGTCTCCAAAATGTAGCTTTTGAACCCTCATTGGAATGAGCTTGTTCCAATGAGGTGTCAAAGTATGTCGCAGAGGCAAAAAATTTTTTTAAATATTAAAATATGAATGCCAATTTTTGTGAATTTACTTTTTTATTTATTGGTGTTTAAGGTCACTATTAGCATCTTTGGCTATCTCACGATGCAACATAGAGAGGAAGTCAAGTCTACCCACTGTAGAGGACTTAAACCCCAGGCAGTGGTTCCAAGTCCTCTTGTATCAGTAAAGAAAGCATTACTTTTTACAGCAGTAAACAATTACTGCTCAAACTTCTCAGGGTTCCCACAGGAGATTTTTTGTGAGTAAAGCTGGCCGATTAATACCATTTTGTTAGGTAACGGGTAACCAACATACATGTAAGTTGAAGGTGATCATACATCAATAGTTTTTGTATTTTTATTTTTCTGTCTATCTTGTCATTTCAAATTAAACATAAAATTTCATTCTTATCTACCAGTTTATTGCCTTAATACCAGATTACATGTATTCAAGTGTTATTATTATTTATTGGTGTTAAAGGTCAGTTTCAGCATCTATGGCTATATCATGACCGCAGGACAAGTACCAAGTCAAATCAAGTCAATCATCTATACCTGTGTTGCCCACTTTTAATGGATTTCCTACCCAGGTGTCAGGTCCTAGTTTACCAAAACATGTTCACTACATTAACAAGTACTGCTCTACTTCCCAGCATTTTCCTACATCTTCACTTGGCATATCTAAAATCATGACACCAGAGGTTTAGCAATGATTTATATTATTTGTTGGTGAAAAAGCAGGTTTGAAAATTCAACAGTGCTGTAAATGGTACTGATTATGCTCCAGTGGAACCCTTTTAACCCTTTACCCAACACAGACGATATCAAAATTTATTATTTTAAATATCATTTTTTCAAATTTAAAAAAAAATTTCAACAAACCCATATCATGTGACTCATCGTTGGAACGAGCTCGACGAGCTCGTTCCAACGAGGGGTCACATGATATGGTTTTGTTGAAATTGTTTGAAAAATAATATTTTTTCAACTGCTGAATTTGCATATTACGTGGGCGGATGCGGCCGATTCGTCGGGTAAAGGGTTAAGTAGATATCTCTTATATGTAATTGAATATCTCTCTTAATAGCATATGACATTCAGTGAGCTCTGTCAAACAAGATATAATTGATTAAATTCATAGTTAAACAAGAGAAAAACAGAGTGATTGGAAAACAATTCTGTTGCACTACTAGAGTGCTAGGGGTTAATAGATGTGCTTTTTTGTTTTCCCAACTTGTACATATTACAATATAGTTTATACTACTTATTAAATTAAAACTCCTGTTAACCCTTTACCTAACGAATCGCCCGCATCCGCCCGCATAATATGCAAATTGAGCAGTTGAAAAAATTAAATTTTTCAAAATATTTCAACAAAAACCTATCATGTGAGCCCTCATTGGAATGAGCTCATTGAGCTCGTTCCAATAAAGGGTCACATATGGTTTTGCTGAAATTTTTTGAAAATTTTTAAAAAATGATATTTAAAATAATAAATTTTGATATCGTCTGCATTGGGTCAAGGGTTAATTGAATTGTTTTCATTGGTAAAGTGACGATTCAGTTAACAATATGTCACTGTACTGCTTACAGTACAGTCGCCGTGGGCTGGTCGTAAACCACGCATGGGCAGTGATGTCCATGTATGCAATTACCAGGTAATAAAAATCACCATCAGCAAAATTTTAATTGATGAAGCCCCAGGTTGTACCCTACGCTTCATTAATTAAATTATTGATGATTATTCCTATAATTAATGTTTGGAATCTAATATTATTGCATCCGTGGAAATATTGCCCACCTGTGGAAAGTGACCAGTCCACAATGGCCACACTGTACACAGTACAATGGTATATCAAAATCTCAAGTGTGTTATTGACAATCCACTCTCCATGCACTGAACAAACCAGATTTTAATTTTCAGTTCTGAAACACGGCTGATACAGTGGAGCCCACTTAAATGGATATCTCTTAATTGTATATCCCTGTTAATTGAATATCATTTTCAAACACAAAACCATTTACCATACCTTCAGTACAAATTTGATCTGTTAATTGCATATGGGTTGTAGAGTAAACTCCTGTTAATTGTATATAAATTTTTGTAATATGTCGAAAAAATTACTGTGACACGCACCAAATTCCCCTTATTTATCAACCTTTTTGGCCTCACTACATCCAATACAGGCATTTATTCTATTATATCTTGTTTGACAGAGCTCTATGAGCTCTGTCAAACAAGATATAATAGAATAAATGCTCAGTTTACCCCAGAACACAGGAAACTGACCAAATCCCTGTTAATTGTATACTCCTGTTAATTGAATAATTTTCACTGGCAAAATGGATATTCAATTAAGAGGATTCTACTGTATTTCATAATTTTCTGAATTGAACTTTTCAATATGGAAAAGTGGAGTGGAGTAGAGTGGAGTACATGGTATCATACTGGACTTCTAATAAAAAAGGTCATCAAATTTTGAATGTAAATTTTCTTCTTGACAACTCAAAAAAGTGCTGGAAGGCACTTTTGTGAATTCACACTTCATGCGTGTTCTGAGCAATAAAACAGATGTCATTCAGATAATTCTCTCTTCTTAAAATTTATTGGACAGTGCCTGTGGACAATCAGCAATAAATTACAGAAAAATTTTGTATTGAACAAACTTCACTTCATTTAAATACAGCATTTCTGTCCAAAATCTATCCCAAATAAGAAAATATGCCTGTTCAAATTATTGTTCAGAATAAATTTTCAACTGTTAACCCTTTACCTAATAAATCAGCCCACATAAAATTCAAATTTAGAAGTTTGAAAAAATACATTTTTCAAAAAGTAAAAAAAAAACACATCATGTGATCCCTCATGGGAATGAGCTCATCGAGCTCATTCCAATGAGGGCTCACATGATGTAGCTTTGTGGGAAATTTCTGAAAAATTTTAGAAAACAAAAATTAAAATAATAAATTTTGATATCCTGTGTGTTGGGTAAAGGGTTAACTGTTGAATTTTAGCTTAGGAAGCATGTCTGATACAGTGACATAGATTACTTATTTGCATACCTTATTTTCATTTCCCAGAGGTCATTGGAATTCAATGTCACTTTCAGTATATATGTGGCTAATTTATTTATTTATTTATTTATTTATTTATTTATTTATTTATTTATTTATTTATTTTATTTATTTTATTTATTGGTGCTAAAGGTGACTAACAGCATACATGCTGTATCATAACCACAACATAGGTATGAAGTTAGGTATGAAGTTGAGTTTAGCCAATCATTTATTCCCAGGTGACTTTCTGTTTCAGCATACATGACTATATCATAACCACATCATAGATATGAAGTCAAGTTTAGCCAATCGTTTATACCTGTGTTGCCCACTTTTAAGGACTTTTACCCCAGTCATCGCTTACTAGGTTCTATTTTACCAGTAAAGCAGAACTTGTACCACAACAAACAAGCATATCTCCACGTCCCAAATTTTCCATGAGGGGTTACAGTGTATATGTAGCTATATACAGTGTTTTTGTAACAAAGGCGTAATTTCAATCAGCTGATAAATTACATTTATTTTGACTGCTTCAAAGGAATTGCACCCAAAATCTTGGCTTCTGGCACTACCTATTTTCTGAGAAAAAAATAGAACCTGTCTTCATCAGAAGAGATGTACTAGAGTATACCAAAAGATAATATTGTTTCATAAGCAAAGCCTTCCAAATATTTAGACTGCATTATCAACAATTCACTGAAGTACTGAAACAGTTGTGATTTGGAGATGTTCAAGTGGTGGCAACAATAAATGTGTGAAATAATTGGAGTAAGTACCCTTCAGTGAAGAACACACTCCTTTCTCAAATACAGCGTATAAGACACTGCAATACACATATAAGCAGTTATTAACAAAAAAAAATTTATCAGCTGGGGATGTAGCCTCTGGGTAGAAAAGGGCAGGGAATTACAGCATATTCAGCCCAAAGCTCTCAAGCCACCACTCTAATTCTGAAAGGAATTTGACACTGGTCTAGAACCAGTCTTGCCCTGAAATAGTCCATTGCCTTTGTTTCGATTCACTCCTCTGAATATATTCCAGATGGATAAATCTAAAAAAAAAATAACATAAACCTTCATTTTCATATCTGACTGGTATTACGTAGGCTATTTTGAATATATAGGAGCAGGAAGGGTTTCTAACTGTCTTCACACACTCTATCCAGCAAGCTGTCTACTCTAGCCACCAGTCCAGTCTCCTTCTGTAAGGAATTTTGGCCCTTACATAGTCCATCACCCATGTTTAGATTCAATCAGCTGGAATACTTCAGTTGATAGAGTTCGCTTTTCCGACAATCTTGCGCCATCCAACTGAATGTGAAAAAATTTGATAAATATTCATTTTCTTTGAATCAACACAAGAAATATTTCTTGATTTGACCGCATTTTTGATGACAATTAGGAAAACTCATCACAGCTGAAATTTTATGATTACACTCCATAGTTACACTATATTGTGTAGTACCTTTATGTTTTGAAGGTGAATTAATTACTTATTGTTTGTAATATCTATAACTGGAGCATGAAAGAACATCTGTACATCTTTGTCAGTAAAGGAACATCACATTGTATCAACGGTGGTCTTCATGCAAACTCCACAAAAAGTATTTAAACCAACGGCTCATAACATTTCATACAGAATTGTACTGGTGACCTGAGACGTTTAAAAGGTTTTCTTCATCGATTAATCACATGGATTAACCTTGGTTAACCAATTAATCACTTGCCCTAATAAGTAGATGAATAATTGCTGTACCGTTATGATTTACAGGATTAACCCTTTACCCAACATAACAAACCTGACCAGCACTATAGACAAAAATCCCCATTCAAATTTAATTATGTTTTCAATTTTTGTATCAAAAAACATAGCTTATGACCCCCTCATTGGAACGAGCTTGTTGAGGTCGTACCAATGAGGGGTCATAAGTTATGTTTTTGAGACAAAAATTGAATGAATTTATATAGTAATTCATGAATTTATTTTGCAAATATCGACTGCTACCGGAAATGGGTTAAGAATGACCATTTCCAGCTACTGATACAGTACAATGATCATGCAAGTGAACAAGTATGTCAGCATGTAACTTGCATGCTTTACTCTGTCACATATAATTGATGTGATGTTTGTCTGATTTGGACCAAGTTTGTTCCTTTGTTAATTCATATAATACAGTAGTTCAAAAGTAACGGTTAATCGAACAATTACTTTTTTATATTGATCATTGGTTAATCGATTAATCGGTTAACCATTTCAGCTCCAGTTGCTGAATGTCAAAAATTTGTAGTAGAGGGTAAGTGGTTAATTTGGGTAAACTACAGTACTGCTGTTATACAAATAAGACCAGAATATTACATCATTTTCTGGAAAGCTCTTCTTGAGAGCTTTCCAGAAAATGATGTCAGATTCTGGTCTTATCAGTGTAATAGCTGCAATATACTTAGTTTATTGCAGTTATGGTACAACTTATTTTCACTTGTACTGTATCACTTTGAGCAAAGTGGATTTCTTTGTGAATGCAAAATATTTTCACAAAAACAGATATCTGAAATAGCAAGAGGAACAGCAGCTGAGTACAAAAATACATGTATGTGTAATTAAGGGTCTTTGAAAACCACTCTAGGCTCTTTCCACCTAAATTTGATTTGAATTGTGTACTTCTGTTATACAAATAAAAAGTAAGGGAAAAGGATTTCACATTAATCGATATGAAAAGAAAATACACAGGAGTGTTATAATACAGGGGCATGGGAGTTCCAGAACTTCATGCACAATGTAAATTGCATAAAAGAGTTTTGTGTTCAAAGCTGATATGCTAATAATATGAAGTAAAAAGAATCGAACATTTTGAAAAACATACAAACAAAATGTGCAAATATTGTCACAAAAGTTGACATGATGACAGCCAATGCCTGTAAATATTAAAACTGTTTACACAATGAAAGGCAAATGCATCTCCAAGGACTTGGAAAAGAATTTGTATCAATACTTTCCTTTCGTGAAATTATTGACACTTGACAAATAGAAAAAAAAAGTTCTTTCTTTCCACTTCATAAAATCTTGACTCAGACCTAATCATCAATAGATAGAGAAACAAATTTAGAAACACATTTTGGTACTTAGTATTAGAAGTAAATTCCTGAACTCTTTTTAAATTAATTCATTCAATTTTGGATTCAAAGTTTAAGACCAAAAATGGACTACCCAGAGAGAACCACTGTGCAGGGATGGGCAACTTGTACATTCCCCAATGCACTAACTTATTTATTTATATATTAATTGGGGTTAATGACACTTTTGATAGCCAGGGTCACCTTATGTCAGACAGTTTTACAGGTAGAGGAAGCTGGAGTACCTGGAGAGAACTACCGGGCAGTGGCGAGCAACTGACAGACTCCCCAACGTACTAACTCTGCACAAGGAGGGTTAGCATTGGTTGAAAGACAAGTGCACCATCAACGAGCAGTTCACCTTAGTACACAGTGCCACTGTGCTCCCACATGGACAATCAGATACAACAATCATTACTTTTTCCCTGATTCAGTTTTGATTTTGCAATTTTGCATTTTGGAAAACTCAATCCACACAAGTTAACCCTTTACCCAACGTAACGGTCAAAACCGGCCAGCGCTATTCTCAAAAATCGCCAATTAATTTTCAAAATATTTTCATTTTTTGTCTCAAAAACATAGGTTATGACCCCTCGTTGGAACGAGCTCGTTCCAACGAGGGGTCATAACCTATGTTTTTGAGACAAAAAATGAAAAAAATTAGTTATTCAAGAATTTTTTTTGCAAGTGTCGTCTGCTTTTCATGTTAGGTAAAGGGTTAATGTGTCAGGACCAGATAATAATTCTCTCATGATCCATTCGAAAGTGAGACTACTTTTGTGATCACAGAACCGTATTGATTGTATGGGTGAAAACTCCACTTTACAAGCATATCTGTAATAATCCCCTCTCGCATGCTTGAGACGCAGATCCATCAAGTGGCTGAGTATCAGATAACTGGTGTCCTGTGAAGATTTGAAATTTGATTTGATTCAAAATCATCCCAAATGATTTGATTCTATTCGACTTCTGTCATGGCAGCCGATTTGAAAATTTTCTAACTCTCAAGATATTCTCAAAATCCTGCTAAATGTCTCCTTTTGAATTCTTCTATCATCAGGAGTCAATACTATAAAACTTTTACAATTGTATTTTCTACAATTGTTTTTTCTACCTACATGTATTAAAATACATGTAATTGATTAAAAAGAATCATTAGCAATTTAAAAGATATGGCAATTTCCCAACTGACAAATTGCCAGATCTTTGAAAATGCCAATGGTTCATTTTAACCCATTTAAAGTCATAACTAGAAAATACAATTCTAGAAAATACAACTGTAAAAGTTTTATAGTACAGTACGTGGAGAGTGGATTGTAACGAAATCACCCGC
This sequence comes from Pictodentalium vernedei, assembly GCA_031216915.1. Taxonomy (NCBI): domain Eukaryota; kingdom Metazoa; phylum Mollusca; class Scaphopoda; order Dentaliida; family Dentaliidae; genus Pictodentalium; species Pictodentalium vernedei. The sequence goes on from CM062297.1 coordinate 316,412,707, forward strand.
GGAGTGGAGTTGTCACTCAAGCTATAACTTTCAAATGCTGTACATATCGACAAAAAACACAAGCAATGTTTCAGCCAATGGACCTCCGGGTTTAACCCGGAGGTCCATTGGCTGAAACTTTGCTGGTGCTGCTTGTGCTTTGCAACAAATTTGCAATTATTGCACGGGTGGAATCTCCACTCTGCAGGTAATTTAGTGATAATACACTCTCCACGTACTGTACATGTATTGGCCACAGGTCTCCTCTATATGCGACCTGTAGTCAATACTATGAAACTTTTACAATTGTATTTTCTAGAATAATATTTTCTACTTGTTAATATAACTGACTAAAAATGAATCATTAGCATTTTAAAAGATATGGCAATTTGCCAACTGGCAAATTGCCAGATCTTTGGAAATGCTAATGGTTCATTTTAACCCATTTTAAGGTCATAACTAGAAAATGCAATTCAAGAAAATACAATTCTAAAAGTTTTATAGTATTGGCCCTTGATGATGGAAGAGTCCAAGGAGCTTCTGCTTCTGACACTTCGAGTCAGCCTACATTACTCCACATTTTTGATTTGTCCTCCAAACAGATGAGTCAATGTTGCATATAATACTGGAGTGGAGACTGACAATATTTACGGTTGTAAGAAGGTGTAATATCTGCAATTTGAAAAGCAATGAGATTCAATTCAAGATTTGATCACTGATTTGAAATCATCTGCCCGATTTATCCAGAAATTTGAGATTCACAGGGCCTTACATGTATATGTAATCCTGTGACAACTGTATAAGCCACTCAGATCAACTTGGTGCTGAAATGATTAAGGAGCTGACCTGACTGTCCATTCTAATTACAGCAGCTCTGTACCTGGTATCCAGGTAAACAAGCATTGCCGTAAAGACTATTCATACTCCCCCTTCATCAGAATACACCAGAAAGCTTTTGTGTGGTTCACTCAGCCACTGTGTAATTATATTCTTAATAGATATAACATCTAATGAAAGTAATTACCCAGAGTCTATAATTAAAATTAATGATTATTGCAAAGTGACTCATTAGAAAAATGACATACAGAGCAAGCACATACTTGTACAGGCAATACCAAAACAGTTAACTTGTTTTGAAAAGCTAGTCACTATCATTGATATGAAACATAGTGTGCGGGCAAAACAATAACTTCACAAAAGCCCCAAATATTCACCATAAAACCAAAAGAGTTAACTTGTTTAAAAAAAGCTGGACACATCCATAAATTATCACTGATATGAAACATATTGTGCGGACAAAACAATAACTTCACAAAAGCCCAAAATATTCACCATAACATTCCCATACTACTGCAGACATACATGACAAAGCAACAGAACACAAATGACCTCCCCTAATTTGCCAATATTTTATGAATATTTTTAATTTTTTAAAAAGTTAGAATATTGTCTTGTAAGGATTATAGTTCATAGTCGACATTGCTTGGAAACCTTAAATTTGCATTTAACAGAGGTAGGGACTAGTGATACTGGAATTAGCTTGGCTAGTGGCAAAAGTGCAGATGTTATTTATGTTAATGCAGTGGAAGTTACACTCAGTCTTTTATTTCAACATTATTTATGTACGATTCCATCTGAATTATAAGTTTTGTGAGATGACTAAGATGACTAATACCAAGCTATATTCCTATGAAAAAGAATTGAGAGGAAATGAAATTGGGCAGCCGATTTCAAATCGAACTGAATATCTACTTACAATTTGAAACAGAATCGAATCTCGAAGCTTTGCAGGGCCTACTTTATTGTGCCGATCATATTCCCTGATCATCAGTGTGATGTGAAATACTGTTACATACCACTACTTCAGTGCTCAAGTCAAAGAACCCTAAAGTGCATCATGATTTAAAGTAAATCTGGATGAGTTAGTTAACCCTCAACCCTCTCAGCACACCAATGTCAAAATCTCGAAATTTCGAAATTTCAAGCAGCAATATTTTCTCCTCATAATGCAACTGGGAATTTAACAACTTCAATCTTGTCTGACAGAGCTCAGCTCTGTCACACAATACTGAATTGGTCATGCGAAAAATATGAAGGTTCAAATTTTCAGATTTGAACATCAGTGTCAATGGGGTTAACAAATGAATACCAAACATAAGCCTTGTGGTGTGTAATTGAAGGCAAAAGAAAAATCAGTTGTCCAAATTCATTTTAGATGAACAACAGGAACACAAAATGATTATTCACAGGCCTGGAAATAAAGGGCTTATATCGTAACCCATTGGCTGGTTACGCTATATAGCATGGTGGTAACCCATAGAAAAAAAGCTGTTGTGCTGCTTTTCTGCCAGTCATGCTGTTTTACGTCTAAATGTGATTTTCGCCAAAATAAATAGCAACATTGTTACTATTTATTATTTAAGCAGAAATCGTTTTTAAGATGGAAACAGCATTCCATTCTATTCATAATGTGGATGCAATTCTTAACCTTTCAGTCAAGATACAGTACAAGTCAAAATAAGTTGTAGGATAACCATCATGTATCTTTCTCTCCCTACACTGATAAGACAAGATATTATTTATTTATTGGTGTTTAAGGTCAAATACTTTTGCAAAATGGCTAATCATGACCACAGCATGGAGATAAAGTCAAGGTCAGTAAATCGCACCCCAAGCATTAGTGACTGGTCCTATTTTACCTGTGAAAAAGAGCCTGTTTACCACAGTAAACAAGCACTGCTTCACTTCCCAACTCGCACCCCAAGCATTAGTGACTGGGTCCTATTTTACCTGTGAAAAAGAGCCTGTTTACCACAGTAAACAAGCACTGCTTCACTTCCCAGGGTTCCCACGGGGGGATAAGACCAGAAGCTGACATCATTTTCTGGAAAGCTCTCACTGAGAGCTTTCCAGAAAATAATGTCAGATTCTGATCTTATCAGTGCAGGAGCTGCAGTATACTTAGTTTATTGCAGTTATGCAACAACTTATTTGGACTTGTACTATAGTTCTGAAAGATTGTCAAGTCTTTCTGTAAAACATTAGAGATTAGTAATTTAATAAAGTTGCACTGTATTACTTTATCATAAACCTGTAGTTTGTTCCTGTATTTTACAATCCACGTAACCTAAACAGCCGTTATTGCTAGGCCTGTATTCAGCCAATTTGTACAGACCCACAAGCCCCCCAACATGATCCTAGCATTACAAGTGTCAGTCATGGAATTCTGACACAAGCGATTTTTAGCTTGCCTTAACTGCTCATGCAATTTAATCCGGCATAAGCGTTTTTTGCTCACCTACTTTCAGCTATTTTCGATGGTGACGGACCATGGAACGTGTGTACAGAATATGCTGGGTGCATGTGTGTGTCGGCCACTACATGTACCAGTCCCCCTGAACTTCTTGATCGATCTGACCACACTGGGGTGGAGGGGATATTAAAAAATGACTACAGGTTCATTCATTAACATTTTATTTAAAATTGATTGGCTTGAATGCACTCGAAGGAGAAATTACCCAACTCGGTATTAACTCTCTTCACTCTGATGTCAAAATACCAAAATTTCAGGAAGCTGTTTTTTCCCATAATGCAACTAGAAATTTACCCAATTCAATCTCGCTTGACAGAGCTCAATGAGCTTTGTCAAACGAGATTGAATTGGTTAAATTTCTAGTTGCATTATGGGAAATTTTTTCTATCTAAAATTTAGATATTTTGACATCAGTGTGCAGGGGTTAACTAAGTCTTTAGAAGATCTTTGTGAGGCAAAAAAGTGAAAAAGATTTCAGGAGAGCAATTTGCTCGCCTAAGTAGGTTCCAGGTGAGCGATTTATTGCCACCCTGGATTTTTCAGAAATCCAAGCCTGAAGTGTCATAGAATTCCAGAAAACACACAGCTGCAAAGACATTAGACATATTCTGACTCCTAAAGTGTGATGTTTAAAAGACAATATGCCAACTGAAGTCATCGTTCATTTTCCACATGAACAATGTTTAATTATAAGCCGAAATGCCAAAGCAGAATTTTTACAGTTGTACAACTTTAACAATAGAAATCTACTGATTTAATTGTATGGTAGTTTTGACTTGCGACAAGCTACATGACTGTCAGATGCCTTGTTAAACACCTTCACTTTGCACTGTCAGTTACAATGATGCGGTAAAGTATAGACATAAACAAGGATTTGACAATGAAACTGTATTTTTCAAAACTACACCATGCCAAAACACTTCAAACCCCATGCATGTGTGACAGTTGCATACTGGGGTATTGTGCGAAAGTGATTCAAATGTAATGATCCACGAAATAAGAGTTTTTGACTCTGAAAAGCATGCACCAAAAACCCCGCAACTTTGAAAAGAATTTAATGAGCTTCCACATTATTTGAAAGAAATGTGAATTAATAATATAACTAAATTTATTGCCTGTATATTAGAAGTTAACAGAGATGATTGAGGACTACAAAAACTTATATAGGCCTTCATTTAAACAGTTTGCAACAGTATTCGAGTTCCAGAGAAGTACCAAAACATTATAACTGGGAAGAAAGGAGAGATACATCGAGCTGTCTTATACACAAAAGACTTTTTTCTTTAAAATCTGATTTAACTTCACAAACCCTGTATAAAAATACTTTATTTTAAACTGAATTATGTTTATAATAGCCATTTAGTTTTGACCTTAACTGAAAATGTCCATATCAAATCTTATTAAGTTATATAATCTCTTCAACTAAGTTTGATACAAAATTATACAGAAGCATGAAAAAGCACCTAAAGAGCAGAATTATTACTAATTGGTAAAAACCAAAGACAATATACAAAGGGAAGCTTTTGAACATTGGAAATTATGAAGATTTGAGGTTTAGCAGTTATTTCCAGTCAAGTGTCGTCTGCCTATTCAGGCAGACCACACTGGACAAGGAACAACTTATTCAGGTTATGTTTTTCTGTTCCGCATCAAAACCATTTATGTCAGATGACCTGTTATACATGATCAAAGGCAACAGAACCTGGCTCAAGGCTCCAAGGAGTTAAAGACCAAGATTTTGACCTCTGTAATAAAGTGCATTTTAATAACCTTAGTCCATTTGTGTCAACAATCCTCTTCCCCTACCCAGGCCTGGAAATAAGCAGACTGTCATCTGCAGAATGAGGTCCCCAGAGGGGGAATTTGGTGATGCTACCCTGCACAGCAGGGTAGCATCACTAAATTTACCCTCTGTGACCCTCAGACTCAATCAAGGTCTCAATCCTAAACAGAAAGAGGTACCTGGAGAATAAATTGGCCAACATGAATGGGATAGCATCAGCAAATTCACCCTCTGGAGACCTCATTCTGTAAATGACAGATTGCTTATTTCCAGGCTTGCCCCTACCCCTTAACAGTAACTAAATGATATTTACCAAGGAATAAAAGAAACCATATCCTGAAAATTGGATAAGGAAATTTATTTATTTATTTTATTTATTTAGTTTAATGCAGACACGTAGATTTTTACAGGGCTTTAGACTGGTCTAATTTGGGGACACAAGATTCAAGTACATGTATAAAATGTTCCCAAAATATAAGAAACTACATGATTAATCAATTTACATACCAAATAAAAATATAATACAGGGCTTCCTGAGACCCATTTTGCATGGTGCAAAAAAGTATTTAACAAATATCTTCATTTTAGAATGTTACAAGTTGGCATCCATATCCTAATTTGGGGACACCCTTTACCAGCTTGAATTTGGGGTAATATAAAGGCCAGATATTAGAATTTCTTAATTTTTGAATATTTTTTTTTTGTGCATTTGCTGCTATCTTTACATGTACTTTCAAATCATGTGTTCTATAAAGGGAGAAAGTGTTCACTCACCTCAAAATGACATGCCATATGTCCAGCATCCAATTCAATACCTTTATCGGAACACTGGATTTTAAAAACCTGATATACTAATAAAATGGTACATTTAAACATCATTGCCAAATGATACAGTACCAAAAATCATGATCACCTTTGACTGGATTTGGATCAGAGCCCTTTCCAACAGTGTCACATTGCATCAGTATCTGTAAATGACTTTAAGGTTCACAACGTTCATTTCCCACGAGTATAGATCGTGTCAATGAAGATCCTAGTTTTACCTTTTTGCATAAAGAATTGCTGCATCTGCCAACATAATTATACAATTTGAGTAGTTGAAAAAAATTACTTTTCAAAAACATTTCAACAAAATTATATCATGTGACCCCTTATTGGAACGAGCTCACCAAGCGTGTTCCAATGGGGAGGTGGGGAGTCACATGATATGTTTTTCTTGAGAGCTTATTTTTAAAAATTGAAAACAAATAATTAAAATAAAAAAGTTTGATACTGTGTGCATTAGAGCTGGAAAGTTTGGGGTTTTCAGATTCCATTTCGGTTCAGTTTCAGGAAAACACCTTGGTTTCGTTTCAGTTTTTCTATGTGTTAAGAACATATGATAAATAACATGTCAGGCTCCTTAACTTTGAAAAAATCCCCAATGTTTTTTTTGTACAACATCACACCCGCCACAAAATCCTGGCTGTGAATATCTCCATTGGGTTCAGCCTTACTTCACACTGATCATTCTCAGAGGTTCAAGGGGATCAGTTGTTAACCCTTTACCTAACGAATCGCCCACATCCGTCCGCGTAATATACAAATTCAGCAGTTGAAAAAATATTATTTTTCAAAAAACTTCAACAAAACCATATCATGTGACCCCTCGTTGGAACGAGCTCGATGAGCTCGTTCCAACGAGGGGTCACATGATATGGTTTTGTTGAAATTTTTTTAAAAATTTAAAAAAATGATATTTAAAATAATAAATTTTGATATCGTCTGCGTTGGGTAAAGGGTTAAGGCTACAGAGTCGGAAATAAAATTCAGGGTAACAAATGAATAAAGTTCATCTAATTTATGTTATGTTCTCATTGTTACATTTTCTTCCTTACTGACTCATCCTGTGGACGAGGAGAGACTACATGTATGTTCAATAAGGGAGAATACATCAGGCCTGGCATTTTCAGGAGAGCGATTTATTCGCTCAACTACTGCTCGCCTTAAAAAAAATTGAGGAGGGTGAAAAATAGCCCTCCTAGCCTTAGAAAATAATGATTTCCACAACAGTCTTTTCCTGAAACCCACAGGTTTTTATATGGCCACACTGCCACTTCCACACCTCCGGGCCTTATCAAGGCCCGGAGGTGTGGGAAGGGCAGTGTAGCCGTCTCACAGAGACTACCTGGTTAGCAGCACCAAATAAAATGTACAAATCCCACTGGGTAGAATTCATTAATAACACAATTTCATTTTGCCACTTTTAGCTTTTGTGAGCTTGAGGGGAGCTAATCGATCCCCTGGGCCATGTGAGGAGAGCGATGTTTAGTCCTCCTGCATTTTTAAGAATGCCAGGCCTGATACATGTACGTTACAATGAGAACACAATGTATTCGCCCCTTTGCCGGAGAGACTAAGTGACAAGAGTCTACAGGGACCACTAGACCAGTTCCCTCCCAGTAAGATAGTTTGATTACAGTAAGTCACCTTGGACTGGTTGTAATCCACAAATGGGCTGTGACTGTTATGTCCATGCATGCATTCACCAGGTAATAAAAATCATCATCAGCAAAATTTTGATAAATGAAGCACCGGGTTGTACCCGGTGCTTCATTAATTAAATTTTTGATGATTATTCCTATAATTAGTGTTTGGCATCCAATATTATTGCATCCCTGGAAAAATTGCCCACCCGTGGAAAGTGACCAGTCCACGGCGACCATACTGCAGTTTATACACAAACACACTAAAATCGTTCAGCCATCTTTTGCTGGGTCTTGTAGTTTGGTTTTCCAGTTTGTTGCAAACACTGGAATTGGACCAGAAAACAAACAAACTGCCCATCTCTATGGTGTGGTAAAGGGTTAAAAATCCTGAACATGATTGACCAGAAGGGAAACTGAACAACTGTTTAGCCATATCGGATCCTTGTAACCTAACTGGAAGTTAACAAATCATTATTATGGCTGGAATTAAAATTTTGTCTTCACCTGAACAACATGATGCCAGCATCTAAAGATAGTGAAGGTAAAATAATTATTGGGAAACCACCAATTCTTACATAAAACCTTCAAGATAGTGCAGATAGTGGGAGATACTGTTACATTGAATACCAAAACATGAAAAATCAATGAGCAGAGGAGAGGAAGTTTTTTACTTGGTAAACATAAGGGAGATCAGTTTTCAAGCAATCTATCATCTTGGTACTGTTCCATATCTGTAGCTAAGAAATGAAAAAGTGTACTATATTGAACAGATTTTATCTTAGCATTCTGGTCCACTGAAAATCATAATTATTCATATATTACTAATTTTTGGAATTTCTTTTTTTTCTACTTTAAGTATTTTCAGTTGCATTTCATAAAGTAAAACTGACCTCCTACTCTCATAACTCCTAACTCAGAGGTTTTCAAATAAATTTATTAGCAGTAATGCACATGTAGAATTTGTAGGTTCTTTCTTTTAACAAGTCCAGCTTTTCATTGCACATTCATCATTCATGGCTCAAATAAGGTTCAGAGTAACTCAACCAAAGACATAGCAGGGAATCATAGAGCTGGAATGGGGCAGGTGCCCTCTCACCCCCATCCCCCTCCTCCCTCACAAAGAAAAAAAAAATTCAGAGGAAGAATTTTTATGTGGAAATGGCAGTTGAAACAGTTGGCGAAAGTGTCCGGAAGTTTGCTTCTATTGCATGCTTGTAGCGGCCAATAAAATTTTGTTTTTAATATTTTCTCCAACCATTCCAACAGAGGCATATTGGAAGATATTTTGTTAGGGGAAGGAGGTACATTTCTACCATGGAAAAGTTTTTAAATGCCCTTACCAACATGTACCAAAGATTTGCTCTACTCTCAGCCTGAAATTGTATGGCCCTTCCAGCCCTCCACCCCAGAACCCTCATCTCCTTTGTCTTTGCATACCAAAGTTATTAACCACTATTTTAGCTCCTTGCACAGCAAAACTGAGGTCAAAATACCAAATTTTCAACCCACAATTTTTTTCCCATTATGCAACTTGAAGTTTAACCAATTCAGACAGAAGACTGAAGTGGATAAATTCCAAGTAGCATTATGGAAGAGAATTGCTGTCTGAAATTTCGGAATTTTGACATCAGTGTGCAGAAAGTTAACGAAAGCAGGCTGCAAGTTTGATTTTCATCTTCGACTGTCAAATACAGTATATGTATAGTTGTTGTGTTTTGTTGTAATACAAATTCCCTTGTCTCTCCCTGACTTTATCAACTTACATCATGCATATCAACCCAGTGGAGGAAAACATAAATAACTCTCCAATGGATTGCCACAACTGTACAGTGTTACACATCATAATTCCAAGAATGGTTCATTTCTATAGGAATCTGACATTTCCAATTGCCTTGTTCATTTTCTGCTGATGTATTTTGGAACTTTCAGACCTGTGTGTAGGTACATGCATTTCTGAATGCTATCACAGACATATTTACTTCCTGTTTAGTAGTGTTTACATAAATATATTTTCAGGGTTGTGATGCAGACCGTTTAACCCTTTACCCAACGTAACGGCCAAAACCGGCCAGTGCTGCATGAATACACAAAAATAGCCAATTACTTTTTCATTTTTTGTCTCAAAAAGATAGGTTATGACCCCTCTTTGGAATGAGCACATCAAGCTCATTCCAATGAGGGGGTCATAACCTATCTTTTTGAGACAAAAAATGAAAAAAAATAGTTATTCAAGAATTTTGTTTCCATGTGTCGTCTGCTTTTCATGTTAGGTAAAGGTTTAAAAAATATCCAAAATATACTGCCCAATTAACTCTTTACCTATGTGAAATGGCTAGATGATGACACTTGCAAAAATAGTTTGTGAATAACAGAAAGTTTTCAATTTTTGTCTCATATTTATTTATTTATTTATTTTTTTATTTACTGCACAATGGCTAATCGTAACTGCAACTTGGATATAAGGTCAAGTCCAGCCAATCATTTATACCCACCCAAGTTGCCCATTTTAGAGGACTTCCACCCCAGGCACTGGTGACACGGTCCTATTTTACCAGTAAAACAGAGTTTGTTTACCAAAGTAAACAAGCACAGGGTCACTTCCCTCAAAAACGTATTGTATGACTCCTCTTTTGAAAAATATTATTATGATGGTTTTTGTGAATAGCACTGGACACATATGGCCACAATGTCAGGTAATCAGATCTTGCATTTTGTCAGGGCTGACTCGACTTGAGGCTTATAGGCCTTGTGATAATCAGCCTGGTAAAATTTATTTATGGCAGCCTATCACTAGGGCTAAAGCCCCCATGTGATAAACATCTTAGCATTAAGTTAAAAGAAAATAGGCCCTGACAATGCTTAGGTGGGGACGTGGTGGTGTCGCGGTAACCGGTACTCGTCAGATCAGCGAAGTTAAGCAACATCGAGCGTGGTTAATAGTTGAATGGGTGACCATTTCAGCAACTGATTCGTGCTCCCGCGTTGTGTCCTTGGGCAAGGCACTTAACCCCGATTGCCTACATGATGGGGGCATGATGATGCTGTGTACTAAGGCGTACTGCACGTCAGTGGTAGGCATGTCTTCAACCAATCTAACCCTGCCTGTGCTGCGGTGCAGACTTCAGAGTTACGATGTTGGAGAGCTGACAGCTGCTCGTCGTTGCTCGGTGGTTCTCTCTGGGTACTCCGGCTTTCTCCACCTGTAAAACATGTTGCCGACATGATATGACCCTGGCTGTTAATGTGTTGTTAAACCCTAATAAATAAATAAATAAATAAATAAATAAATAAATAAATAAATAAATAAATAATGCTTAGGTAGGCTCTATTAATTCTTTCTACGAGGCCTTCTGGGAGGCCAAAGCATTATTTCAAAATGCAAAGACTGGGTAATTGATTAACTATTCCTGAGACGTGATCAATGTTCAAGTGATGAATTAAGCCTTTACCCAACGAATCGGCCACATCCATCCATGTAATATATAAATTCAGCAGCTGAAAAATTACTATTTTAAAAAAATTCCAACAAAACCATATCATGTGACCTCTCTTTGGAATGAGCTCATCGAGCTTGTTCCAAAGAGGGGTCACATGATATGATTTTGTACAAAATCTTTGACAGATTTTTAAAAATTATATTTAAAATAATAAATTTTGATATCATCTGCGTTGGGTAAAGGGTTAACATGAGGACTCTATATAACCTATATGTAATTAACATGTCAAATGTGTATTGATGGTGTGGTAAATGGTTTGGCATTTGTATGTCATATGCTATTAAGACAGATATGGTTTTGTTGAAATTTTTGGAACATTTTTTTAAAATATTTAAAATAATAAATTTTGATATAGTCTGCATTGCGTAAAGGGTTAAGGTGGTGTATATTATAATATTTGCTTATGAAATGTGACTATATAACATGATCCATTGTTGGAATGAGCTCTTGGAGCCTATTCCAAAAGTGTGTCAAATAACAGCATTTCAATGTGAAAGAAACTGCTAAGAGAAAGAACTGAAGCATTCTGAGATTCTCATGCTGACAACAGTTTTCTTTTGACTATTCATGTAAAGGTTATACATACATGAAGTTTAACCCCCTCTCAGGCTTGGACATACCTAATTAAGTAAAATTAGCTGTATATAATTATTGTACATACACAAATTAATTTATTGTTGAGAAGATAGTACATGGGACGAATGAGAGCTGTACATAGAAAGAATATAAAAGTTGATATATAATTTTACTACAGTCTCCTGTCCCTTTATGGCAGCCATGCTGCTATACATATTTAACTCTCAGGTTTCCCAGCTCTTTGTCTCCCCATTTTCACCTTCAATTTCCCTATGGTTTAGGATAAGTCACCCTTGGGACCACCATCCCGTTACATAAATTCGAACTTCACGAGTGTGCATTTAGTCTTTCCTCTGCCCCAGTTTGTGAATGCTATGTTGAAATTGTAGCAACGAAGTATTGACCCATTTACAACAAGCTGGCTTATTAAACCAAATAACCGTGAATTTGTTGCGTGGTGATGCTTAAAAATAAATAATGTTGCATATGTTTTGGGATTTGCATTCCTATTTGAATGCAAATGCTGCAAGATGTACAGTACGTGGAGAGTGTATTATCACTAAATCACCCACGGAGTGGAGACTCCACCCAAGCAATAATTGAAAATTTGTTGCAAAGCATAACAAGCACAAGCAATGTTTCAGCCAAAGGACCTCCGGGTTAAACCCGGAGGTCCATTGGCTGGAACATTGCTTGTGTTTTTAGTCGATATATACAAAATTTAAAAGTTATAGTTTGGGTGATAACTCCACTCCGCGGGTGATTTAGTTACAATCCACTCTCCACGTACTGTACGTTTGGAAAACTGTATTGAGTATGAGACTATATCACATGATCCACCCCCAACGTTGTGGATTCTTCCTACTATAAAAAGACGCACAGACATCGATGAACGCTTTGGACGCCGGGTTACTCCCAGCTGCAACAACACATCTGAAATGCTCACACAGCTCTCTCAATATTTAACAAAGGTGCATATACTGGATAGAAAAATTAGCAGTATGATTATTTTGTCATCTGGCTTCAATTATTAAGATGCCTAAATGAATTTTAAGGCATTGTTTCATAGGGCTAGAATGAGGTCTTCAAGACAAGAGCTCATTCTGGCCCAATGTAAACAGTCAATACTGACGGCCAGTCACAATGACTTGTTAATTCAGTAATCATTGTATATAAATAATGAAGCAAAGTTAAATGAATATTATTTTGGAATATTATTCAAAGGAAATGTTTATACAAAATAGTCATACTAATTTATCCATTTGGAAATAAAATGAAGTGGAGAATAATTACCCTGATACTCATAGCACAGAAATAGACTGTGGGAATAATTTGCCTTAAGCCAAGAACCAGCCTCCATGTAAAGGTTTCTACTGGTAAATTCTAAGTGGGTTACTCTCACTTGGTCCATGAGAAACTGCATGTAGTTCGTATTATAAGGGAAGTCAATAATCTAGGATTGGGAAAACAATATTTCCCATCACAAATTTTGTCAGGGGATTAACCCCTTGCCTTCCCATTTGTATTGGTCAGCTGATTTTGGGGTGGTTCAGAACTAATAGCAGGTTTAGTTTTCCAGATGGCAGGTCAGACAAGTGATCAGTACTGAATCATCAGACAACTGAGGCAAGTCAATCCTATTCATGTAAAGGTTATACATACATGAAGTTTAACCCCCTCTCGGGCTTGGACATACCTAATTAAGTAAAATTAGCTGTATATAATTATTGTACATACACAAATTAATTTATTGTTGAGAAGATAGTATATGGGACGAATGAGAGCTGTACATAGAAAGAAAATAAAAGTTGATATATAATTTTACTACAGTCTCCTATCCCTTTATGGCAGCCATGCTGCTATACATATTTTACTCTCAAGTTTCCCAGCTGTTTGTCACCCCATTTTCACCTTCAATTCCCCTACAGTTTAGGATAGTCACCCTTGGGACCACCATCCCGGTACAATATATTAATTGGAGTTTAAGGTGACTTTCAGCATTTATGGCTATATCATGACCACACCTAAGGTATGAAGTCAAGTTTAGATAATCGTTAAAACTCATGTTGTCTACTTCAGAAGACACCCTTATATTTTTCCTTATAGCTTTAGAACATTTCAAAAATGAATTCAGAAACTTGTAACATCAGAAAAGGAAAAATGACATCATTTTGCTGCTGCATTTATCCTGTAACTTATTCCAAAAAGCAGTTTGATCCTCTGCACACCGACATTGAAATATAAAAATTTCAACCTTCAAATTTTTCCCACACTCTAATGAGGAATTTATAACTAATTCAATCTTGTTTGACAGAGCTCAGCAGGCCTGCTGTTTTCAGAATTTTGCGTAACCCATTTATCGTTCACCTGGTTAGAGCTTAGGTAACCTATCATATCTTCCCCTATACAGTTAAAACTAGAAGTCCTGCCATGAAATGCGCACACATAGCATGTTTATCTATGCGTTAATCTATGTGTTACGACCATAGTAAGGCTATCAAATTCTGTACATATGGCCAGAGCACAAGCAATGTTTCTGCCAATGGACCTCCGGGTAACCCGGAGGTCCATTGGCAGAAACATTGCCTGTGTTTGCTATGAGTAACCAGGAGAACCTGCTGTGCTTTGGATGCCATTCGATATGGCAATTGCATGCCATTCCTATGTGCAATTAAGACTAGATAAGCGCACAGTTTGTGACAGGAATTCTAGTTTTTAACTGTACTTTTTTCGGGTAACCTGTTAGGTAACCGGAATACATAAGTACAATGTATTGCAACTATGCTGATATATGAACTGTTGTATCATAGCCAAGTTCTTGCTCCTATGAGCAATATCATGATGTATAGAGATGAATCCTTTGGAACAATGATGAGACTGTGTTGCAGCAATTCAGATACAAATTAGTTGCAATTATAGCCTAATCTTCGAATGGGCTGGCATGCTGCAGAAGAGTATGGCACCCATATAATCACTTTGTGGCAAGAAACATGAATTAATACCATTTCCTGATTCTGTACCTATGTTACATCTTAAGATGATCAACACTCAACAGCTTAAAATGATGCCGAGGATCAACTAATCATCAGCATAGGTGCTTGCATCTGCCTGAAATAAAGCTGCTCTGTTGGACAATAATGGGCCTACACAGCAGCTATACTTCAAGCAGATGCAACTACATGTACCTATGCAACTGATGAGTGGTTGATGCTCAACATCATTCCACCACTTATTCGAACTTGATCATTCAACTTGGCAAAGTTTTGCATGACCCGTCAACAATTTGGTGTGACACATTTTTTGTTCATGTGTTTTTCATCATAGGTAACCCTTCATGTGACTCAAATGGCCATTCGCCTCAAATACACAGGCCTGCACTGAGCTCTGTCAAAAAAGATTGACTTATTTAAATTCCAAGTTGCATTAATGGAAATATTTACAACTTGAAATTTTATTATGGCATTAAGTTTACAGTGGTTAACCCTTTACCCAATGTAACGGCAAAAACCAGCCAGCACTATTCCCAAAAATTGCCAATTAATTTTCATTATTTTTTTTATTTTTTTCTCTCAAAAAGATAGGTTATGACCTCTCATTGGAACAAGCTTGTTGAGCTTGTTTCAATGAGGGGTCATAACCTCCTATGCTTTTGAGACAAAAAATGCAAAAAATTAGTTATTCAAGAATTTTGTTTGCAAGTGTCGTCTGCTTTTCATGTTAGGTAAACGGTTAAATGAGTCCTGCAATATGCAAATCATGCAATATGTTAAAGGATTTAACAGTAAGAGTTTCCAAATATTTTCAAGAAGTAAAAAAGCATATTTTTAGCAACCTTTCACGAACTTCAAATGGTGATATACCAACAACAAAATATCTTGCAAATAACTAAAAAATAACTTCAGTAATTAAATAGCACTTTGCCTGTGAGAATAATTTGCACTAAAGATGACCAGCAGATTTCTCTCTCAACTGTCAATAAAACATGGGATGAAAACTGTGCACTGCTGCATTCATTAGATCTGGGATATTCAAGTCACTTCTCAGGTAAACATTTTGTCATGAACGTTCTCAAATCATTTGTCAATAAAGAAAAGGAAGTGAGGATATCCTAGGGATTGAAGTCTGAATTCAAAAAAGTTACGGAATGTGCATACTGCAGAGACTGCACTACACCCTTTACTCTCACATACCATGCATCCTGAATAATAGTGATGACACGTACTATTTTTAATTTTGGAAGAAAAATTTTGGCTCTCACTATCATTTGGAAATGAGACAGAGGGTAAATGCCATCACTATTACTAATTTTAACTTAAAATGCAGGACATCACTATTATTCTGCCATCACTATTATTTGGCAGGTAAGCATACTCCAAACAAGTTTATGCCACAGTTATGTGAGAGGTGAAAATGGCAGACACTAAAAAGGCAAAGAATGAATAGTAGGATAAAATGGCGACAATTGAAAAAATAATAAAAAAATATCCCAAGGAACTTTAGCATCAAATCAATGTTACAGTGGTTCCAAGTGAATTCTTGGCTGCCTTAATGGCAGCCAAGACTTGACTAGGAATTTATGCTCAACTATCATGAAAATCTGATGTTAAGAAAATTATTTTTTCTAAATTCCTGGTCATTAACTTAACCTTTTGTCTTTTGACCCCAAGAGACCACTTTTCCGGCCCAGGAACATGATACTTCATAATTTCATTAAGAATGATGGCTGCTTAGTTCATTTGTGGGGTACACCAATCAATATTTCCAATGTACCACCCCAAGACTGCATGCTGAAAATAGCAATTGGTCTACCCCTAAATAATGAATCTGGATTCTTCCAATTGCTGCCATTGAATGAACCTGGAAGATACCACCATGATTCAACGGGTTAAGATTAATTAACACCATTATGTTACTCCTGTCAGAGGTTAATACATTTGTTAATGTTCCAATTTTTTTGGAGGGGGGAGGTTGCCTTTAATTTTTTGTTAATTTTGGGGAGTTTTTTTTATTGTTCAATTTTCTTTCCAACATAATTTTGTTCCCTCTGTATCTCATTATCAGTGGTCATTTCATTCCTGAACCCTGCATTTTATGACAACATTGCTTTTTTACATTTTCTATTCACTGCTGCCAATTTTGTCTCTCCCGATTGTTTTTTACCACTGACATTTTTTCCAGACTTTTGTAACACACCATTTTGTTGGTATTAGATGAATTTTCTGAACTCATTTTATCGGCGTGGAAAATTAACAACATGAAGTCACCAAAGGACATTTTTTATGCAGCATGAGAGATATGAACAATGTACATGTATGTACAATATAACAGAAGTGGCTTCAAGTTTATGGATAGAAACAAGAAAATTTGGTATCTATTTTTTTGTTTTCTTTACTCATGTGCTAACAATTCATTTCCCCTAGAGCTGTCCCATGAAATGAAGACAAAGGTTTCATTTCGTCGTGTGAGAACCATAAGGTTCGGTCTTCCAGTGGAAGATAGAACCTTATGGTTCTCACACGACAAATTTTATCAACGCAAGAAAAATGAAACAGAAAATCAGTTGTGGTTATCCAACAGCTTATGTCACCTGTAACTCATGCCGTAAAAAATTTCAACCCCAACATTAGTATCAATTGTCCTCGTAATATTATAAAATGGTGTTAAATATTCTTATAATTTATGTCATAACAGCTCACAAAAAAATGCTGTGCAGAAAACATGTAAGCAACCTGAAACAACCATAATTAACCCTCTGCCCACTGATATTGAAATACCAAATTTCAATCTGAATCTTTTTCCCTTAGTTTAAACCTTTACCCAACATAACAGCCAAACCGGCCAGCGATGTTCTAAAAAATCGACATTTAATTTTCATTATTTTTTTCATTTTTTGTCTCAAAAACATAGGTTATGACCCCTCGTTGGAACGAGCTCATTGAGCTCGTTCCAATGAGGGGTCATAACCAAAGTTTTTGAGACAAAAAATGAAAAAAATTAGCTATTAAAGAGTTCTTTTTGCAAGTGTTGTCTGCTTTTCATGTTAGGTAAAGGGTTAATACTACTAGGAATTCAACCATTTGTCTTGTTTGACAGTGCTCCGCAAGCTCTGTCAAACAGGATTGAATTCATTAAATTCCTTATCGCTTATGGAAAAAATTTGCAACTTGAAATTTCATTATTTTGACATCAGGGTGCAGAGGGTTAAAATTCCTAACTCAACTACCATCAGGACTAAAAAAGTAAAAAATCTGTTTCTCAGGCCCTCCTGCATGGTTCTTTTGGCTGCCACATGCTCTCTTTTTATAACCAATGCAAACTTTAAAAAAATAATAATTAAATGGTTTATGTCTGATATTTTAAGTTAATAAAATTGATAAATTTTTGCCATGAGTACAACGAGGCTTTGCTATGCTTTAGCATCGCGAAGACTTCTTGCACTGAAGGGACGAAAAACACCACCACCCATACTATTCTGTAGATTATGAGGCCTAAAACATAAAACAAACCAAGAACATGAACTTTTGATGGCAAAGAAATAATTACAAACTAAAAAATAAATTAAAAAACTGCCCGCCTATAAGTAAGTAATTTCACAAAAAAATAGCCTGAGAAACAGAAGATCGACTTTGTGGGTCCTTATCATTTTTTTTCTCAAAATACTAGAATACTAGATAAATATAGAATAAACGTATGGTGTTTCAAATAAAAAAAAAAATATTCTACGAGTAGGATTAAGAATGAAACCGACGAGACTCAGAGACAAATCGGTTTCATTTTGAATTCAAAGAGTACAGCTGTAGAATAAATTTTTTACTTGAAAATACTATACGTTTATCCCATGAATCTTCTACAGGGCAGTCGAGACAAAATCGTGCTGTTACTCGCTACAAAACCCAGTGAGAAGTGAGGAGCACATAGGTCCAATTCGATAACAAGCAAACTTGCCAAAAATAAAAAAAAGCGCAGCGATACATTTCTGTCTAAAAATAATTCCCCTACAAACATGAGCTACATAAACTTGCAAAAATACTTTATTAAATGAACAATGTGCAATGTTTTCTACTGGCACTGTGTAATACTTTCAAAAAAGTTTAAAAAAAACAACAATTCAACTGTTAATTATACTACACGAATGCGGTAGAGGTCAGAGGTCAAGTCCGTCTCTACTCTCTACTAAAGGAATAAATTCTTTCAGTGTTAAACCAATGGGGAAAATTTATCACTCAACTAGGTGAATAAAGCAAAAATTTATCCAAGGCTTTTATTGCTCGTATAAACGGCCATTTATGGGATAAAATACTCTTAACCCTTTACCCAATGCACATTACAGCAAATTTTGTTATTTTAATTAAATATTTTTTAAAAATTTTTCCAAAAATTGCAACAAAACCATTTTATATGATGTCTCCTGGGAATGAGCTTGTTAATGAGGGGATCACATGGTATGGTTTTCTTGAAATGTTTCGAAAAAAATTTTTTTTCAAGTTCGGCTGCTCAATTTGTAATTTGTGTTAATTGCTCTGTACATGTGCCTAATAAATGTTCACCCTACTACAAGCACACATAAAATATTAAAACAGAAAGCAAACTCCAACGCAGCTAATTTTAGTTAGCTTTGCTTACTTTTAATAAAAGAGAATATTTTTATTCAATGTCTTTTCAAGTGAATTTCAACTAATCACAGGTCCCTTTATAAATATTTTTTTTAAAAATGGGTCACTTTTCTTGCTGTTATTTTACATCCTATTTCAAATGGCATTAGCTTTGATGAAAGACTTGTTTATATGACTCCTTTAGATGTCAACTTAATCTGAAGTATGGGGTGCATGTAAGATGAACATTTTTTTTAACCCTTAACCCAATGCAGAGAATATCAAAATTTATTATTTTAATTACTATTTAATTTTTCAAAACAAATTCAACAAAACCATATCATGTGACCTCTTATTGGAATGAGCTCGATGAGCTCATTCCAATGAGGGGTCAAATGATAAGGTTTTGTTGAAATATTTTGAAAAATTTATCTTTTTCAACGGCTCAATTTGCAGAATGCACGGACAGATGCGGGCGATTCATTAGGTAAAGGGTTAAAAGCAATATCTTAATCCCAATATGCAACAACTATATATTAATGTAATACTGAAAATAAAATGGAAACAGACATTCCAATACCAGACAATCCTCAGCGTACAATTTTCCAGATATGAAAGAAATCAAATGTTAATCCTAACACAGGTCTCAAACAAACAAATACATTTAAGATTAAAATTACTTTTGAATGAGTTTTTTTCTTTCCCTCTTTTTAATTCGCTATTATTTAAAACATAAATACAAATAACGCAGACCATTTATTTTTCACCTCCAAGAAAACATGGTGACATCAGATTTTGTAAATTCTAGGATAAACACAAGAAAATTTTATTACGTTTGCCATATTTTTCAATTTTTTATTTATTCATTGGTGTTTAAGGTCACATTATACTTCTGCACAATGGATAATTATGACTGCCGCAACATGGATACATGTATAACATCAAGTTAAGTCAATCGTTTACATTTTTGTTGCCCATTTTAGAGGAATTCAACTCCAGGCTTTGGTTACAGAGTCCTATTTTCTCAGTAAAACAGTGCTTGTTTATCACAGTAAACAAGCACTGCTTCACTTTCCAGTGTTCCCACAGGGATACATTTGTTGTATATAATTGTATGAGCCTCTCAGGAAATGATGGCAAGGCTGAAAATATCAACAGGGAAAAAACTGGATCAAACATTTCTTGTGCATGTCCTATAACTTGGTTCAGTTCACACCATGTGAGTGCAGTTTTAGTGTCCTAATTTGAGAGCAAAATCTATGTTCATTTTTGTACCTGCTGATGAAATGCTGCTATGTGAAACACTATTGGAGAGCCCTTTCCAAAAGAGTGTCACATAACGGCATACATGTATATCATCTGTAGTTTGGAAGACTAATGAAAAGATGTTCAATTATTAGTTCCAATAAAATTGGCCATGGCTTTGCAACAGCTGAACAATATTTATTTATTGGTTGTTTGAGGTGACTTTCAGCATATCTCACTATCATCATGATTATAACACAAATATCAAGAAAAGTTGAACGATTGGTTTTTTTTTGCAATGCTGCCCACTTCACAGAATTCCCTCTCAAGGAAGGAATTATTCACTGGGTCAGGGTGAACCTGGGAAGCATACCCAAGATCATCACCACCACCACCACCACCCTCCCCATGCCAAAAACATACCAAAAAAAATCTAACCTTTGATTCAGCACCCCTCCATTTTCAATATCATTCCAAACTACCTGAGCAAGGCATATCATTGGGACATCTTTACTCTGATTTCTTCCAGTGGAGAAATGTTTCCTGGGAAAGTCTGATGGGAAATCTTATATATTCTGACAAGGAAACTGGCATATTATTTTACCTTTACCTAACACAAAAAGCAGATGACACTTGCAAACAAAATTAATTCTTGAACACCGGTACCTAATTTTTTTTCATTTTTGTGTCAAAAACATGGCTTATGACCCCTCATTCCTTGTTGACCAAGTCCAATTTTATGAGTATTGTAGAAGTTGTTTACCACTCTAAATTAGCAATGCCCCAATTTATTCTTATTATTTATTGTTGCTTAATGCCACATCAGCATCTAAGGCTACATGTATATCATGGAATGCACCAGTTATACAGATCACAAAAGCAGAGAGAAAAAATTTTGACCAGATTGTGATGTGAGTATACAGTTGAAACAAGATGTCCTGAAACTGCACCATTTGCATAACTCATTTCCTGTAAAAAAAAACAGCGTGCCCAACTCTGTACAATTCTATATCATTAACGGCATTCCTAACCTCTACTGGAGGAGTGCAGTGGCTCAGTGATTATGGAAGTGGACTTCAAACCAAAAGGTCCACGCTCCGATCCCCGCCAGAAGTAATGGTGTTGTGTCCTTGGGCAAGGCACTTCATCCCGATTACCCACATGGGGGCATGGTGACACTGTGTACTAAGGTGTACTTTACACCGATCGTGCATTTATCCCAGCAAATAAATATTTAACCTCTACTGGAATACATGAACATGAAATGATGTAAATTGAGATAAAAAATGACTGCATATACAAAATGAAGAGAGTGGATTACCACTGAATTGCAGCACCATATAGAGTATATGGAGAGTGTAGTGTCACTAAATCGCACATAGAGTGGAAATTCCACCCAAGTAATAATTGCAAATTTGTTGCAAAGCATAATAAGCACAAGCAAAGTTCCAGCCAATGGACCTCCGGGTTGAACCCGGATGTCCATTGGCTGAAACTGTGCTCATGTATTTGTCCATATGTACAGTATTTTAAAGAAATACTTTGGGTGATAACTCCACTCCACGGGTGATTTAATTACAATCCACTATTTGTGACAGGACTTCTAGTTTCAACAGTAGATTCGGTGGAAATTATCTTCCTGGATTTCTACCCGTAGTACAGTTAAAACTAGAAGTCCTGTCACAAACTGTGCACTTATCTAGGCTTAATTGCTCTCATAGGAACTGCACGCAATTGCCATATCGAATGGCATCCAAATCATGGCAGATTCTCCTGGTTACTCATGGAAAACATATGCAATGTTTCTGCCAATGGATCTCCGGGTTACCCGGAGGTCCATAGGCTGAAACATTGCTTCTGCACAGGCCAAATGTACAGAATTTGATAGCCTTACTATGGTCATAACGCGTAGATTAACGCACAGATCAACATGCTATTTGAGCACATTTCATGACAGGACTTCTAGATTTAACTGTACTGGAAAAACAAAATATCAGAACCTTTAATCTGAGATGCTATCTTTCTTTGTTTTTCATTATTAAGTCCTGACTTCTCAATATTTTATTAATGAAATCTGAACCCACTTGTGTGTAAGTGAGTTATGACCTGATGCACTTTTATGATCTCATGACCTACATGTACATGAAGGTTCCCAGGGGTAACAGCTGATCAAATGATAACTGAATGCCTATGGAACTGCAGCTCTTGATTACACAACCAATAAAATACATATGAAGGTTTGATGAGCACACAGAAGTCATTTTTTATATTTATTTATTGGGGCTTAACGACACTTTCAACAGCCAGGGACATTTTTTTTAATATTAATCACAGATCAAAAGAAAATGTTTGTTTAGCATCAAAATTAAAATTTGCACTAACCAGGTAACCAGAAACACACCTGAAATTTTTTATGGAGTTCCTGTTCCAAAAGTAGGTGGAAACTCAATGACTGATCAGAATTCGGAACAGCTGTACATGTATATCAAGTGTATATAATTTGTAATTTTACAATTCAGCTGAGATAATTACAACAACCAAATTTTTTGTTTTTTTGTGGTAAGCGGTAGACATTGCCATCATTTCTTGGAAAGATCTCAAAATTATCTAAGGACACATATCACGAGCTGATACTATTCACTTGTGAAAAACAGATAAAAATTTCTGTGGTTATCTAACAACTTGAGCTGGTAAGTGTGCCCCCTCCACCCTGCCCCCCACAGACAAACACACCCCGTGGCTAGGTCCCTGGTATGAGGCAGGGGAGAGGTCGCTGAAGACCCCTCAAATTTTCAGAAGATGTCAATTTTTTTTTACAATTTACAAGAACAATGGAATACAATAAAGTTGGTATTGAACTTTCAAAACACAGCCACTTCATGGCAACCTGTAACCGTAGAAGCAAAGAAAACTGTCCTGAAAATCCAACCATATATACATGTATATTAACCATGAAGTTCTGCTTACCTGCAGCTACTCACAAATTTGCTTTGTCTAGACCCGACACTTTAGTAAAATCATCCACTTGAATTAACGTATGAGTGGAATGTTTAAAACAACTGTGTACAGTACAAGTCAAAATACGTAGTAGCATAACTGCAATAAACTAAGTATATCGCTGCTCCTGCACTGATAAGATCATAATCTGACATCATTTTCTGGAAAGCTCTCTGTGAGAGCTTTCCAGAAAATGATGTCAGCTTCTGGTCTTATCAGTGTAGGAAGAGAAAGGTACATAGTTTATAGTGGTTATCCTACAACTTATTTTGACTTGTACTGTATATGCGGTACCATTTCTGTCAATGTAGCAACTGAGCTGGAAGAACACACTGTTGTTTTCAACATTTCCTTTACACATTAATTCATGAGAACATTTTTTTTTAAATCAAGCTGAACTTAGGGAAGCATACCCATGCTCACCACTACCATCTCCAGGACACACACATACAAAAAATCTAAGCTTAGAGTCAGCAAATACTGGTTCCACTTACTCCACTTTCAAAATCATTCCACAGACCCTGGGAAAGGTATATTATTGAGAAATCTTTACTCTGTTTTCTTTCACTTGAGAAATGTTTCGAGGGAGAGTCTGGTGGGAAATCTAATATACAGTACATGGAGTGTGTATTGTCACTAAATCACCCATAGTGTGGAAATTCCACCTAAGCAATAATTGCAAATTTGTTGCTAAGCATAATAAGCACAAGCAAAGTTCCAGCCAATGGATCTTCGGGTTGAACCCGTAGGTCCATTGTCTGAAACATTTGCTCATGTTTTTGTCCATATGTACAGAATTTGAAAGAAATACTTTGGGTGATAACTCCACTCCATGGGTGATTTAGTTATAATCCACTCTCCATGTACTGTACTCTGACAAGAAAACTAGGATATTATTATCCATTTAGCTAACATGAAGGGCAGATGACACTTGCAAACAAAATCCTTGAATAACCATTCATTTTTTGAATCAAAAACATAGCTTATGACCCCTCATTGGAATGAGCTCATTCCAATAAGGATGCATAATCTATGTTTTTTGGAGACAAAAAATAATGAAAATTTAATGGGGATTTTTGTGAATAGCGCTGACCGGTTTGGGTCGATATACTGTGTAAAGGGTTATATATATATTTTTTTATTTCTTACCTGAACACTTTTTGTTCTTGGTCTATCACCTTGTAAATCCACAGCATAAATTTCCACTTTATAAGAATCTGGCTGCTTCTCCCGATCTAATCCTCTAGTAGATGTCAGAACACCTGAATTCTTACCAATGGCAAAATGACTCCACTGTATGATATCTCCAGACGTTACGCTTGTCACATAATATTCTATGCGTGCATTTTTATTTGATGATGTTGCTTTCACCTTCAAAATACTGGTTCCACTTACTGCATTTTCATCAATAACTCCACTGTAAACATTCTGTGAAAATGACAGTGATGAATCCTGTGCTGCAACAATCAACGAAAACTCCATCGAACTCGATTGTGAACCTAAGGAATCCCTGTTACCATCATCCCTAGCCTGAACTGTTACTTTATGCACCACAGGAATGGGTGGAAGATTGCGTTTGATATAAAGTTTTCCATTGGTATCCATTCTGAACAAGGAAAAATCTGCCCGTCTAAGTTCGTAACTCACAATTCCATTTGCATTACTATCTTTATCATGGGCTAAAATGGTGGTAAGAAGTGATCCTGTAGTAGACTGTGCATTAATTGTAACTGCATTTGATGAGATGTACTGTGGAGCATTATCATTGACATCTTCAATTAAAACCGTTATCATCTTTTCTGAAGTTTTTCTTAGAGATAAATCTACTGCTTGATCTTCAGCCATAACAGTCAAATTATAGGCATCTACCTCCTCTCTGTCTAAAATACCACTCACAAATATCTGTCCATTTGAACGTATTCCAAATTTTGAACCAGAGGGAGAAAGCTTTGTGATTCTGTAGCTCACCTTTCCATTTTCATTGGAGTCAGCATCATTTGCGATAACTGTGGTTATTACATCATTGATAGCTCGGTCTTCCTTGATTTGGACAACTTTTGGTTGACTTTCAAATATTGGAGCATTGTCATTAACATCCAAGACATACACCCTGAATGGAACATATGTTGCAAGCTGTGGGTCTCCCGCATCTGAGGCTGTGATATTCAGTTTGTAACTTTTTCGTCTTTCATAGTCCAAATGGTTTGTTAAGTAAAGTTTTCCTGTATTTGTATCAATACCAAAGCAATCATCCACATTTCCACCAGTAATTGAATAAGTTATTGCCTTGTTATTTCCCATGTCCACATCTGTTGCTTCAAATAATCCAACCAACTCACCAGGAGGAGCTGACTCAAGGAAACTTGCCTCAAAAGATGTGTGAGCAAACAGAGGGGCATTGTCATTAATGTCTGTTACTGTAATCAGCACTCGGGTTGATGACATCAATCGTCTTTCAAAACCGGAGTCAGTAGCATTTACAATAAGCTCATACACATCCTGACTTTCCCGATCAATTGTTGACATCAGACTTATTTGCCCTGTTGCCGAATTCATATGGAATCTCTCTTCATCATTTCCACTCACAACTGTGTATGTCAATACTCCATTGCCTGTGTCTTTAGAATCCAAGTCTGTTGCCATGACTCGGAGAACTGGAGAACCAACCTTTTGATTTTCTGGTATACTAGTTTCAAAGAGATTGCTTGTAAACTGTGGGTAGTTATCATTTTTATCCAAAATAAAAACTTGCACTAATGCACGATCTTTCAGTCTTGTTCTTCCATTATCTGATGCCATAACTTCAAACTCATAAAAATCTGTCCCCGATGTCTTAATCACGTACTCCCTGTCAAATGATTTCAATGTTTTTATCTCACCTGTTTGTATGTCAATTGTGAAATTTGACTGTTCAATTGGAATTGAATATGTTATTTCTGCATTTCTTTCTATATCATTATCATTAGCATGTACAACACCAACACGAACACCACCAGGTTGGTTTTCATGTACAAAAAATGTAAATGTTGTGTTAACAAAAGATGGGCTGTTATCATTGGAATCTAAAACATGTATTGTAATATTTACACCTGATTTTCTTGGAAACAGTCCCTGATCAGTGGCAACAACAGTCAACATATACAAATCTCGAGTTTCACGATCCAAAATTTGAGCAATATACAAAGCACCATCAGGAAATATACCAAAACGACCACCATCATTTCCTCGCGTAATATTATATATAATTTTGCCATTTCGACCAGTGTCATTATCAGTAGCAGATACTTGAAAAAACCTTGAGTTAACCGACTCTGATTCAAATAAAGAAATGTCATAACTTGTTTTACTAAACACAGGAGTGTGATCATTCACATCTGCTACACTTATTTTCACCTGCATTGATGACTGCAACTGAGGTGTTCCTGCATCTGTTGCCAAAATAGATAATGAGAATACCTTACCCTGGGATTTCTCAATTGGCTTATTCAAGAATATTATTCCTGTCTTCCCATTCATTTTAAAAATGTTGACTTCCGATGTTAATGTGTAAGAAACTTCAGCATTTAAATAGGCATCAGGATCAAAAGCCTTTGCAAGGTAAACTGCATGACCAACTGCAAGATTCTCATTAATTGTTTTTTCCACACTTGTACTTTCAAACTGAGGAGCATTGTCATTTATATCTGTTATGGTTATATTCACAGTTGTCTCGGCAAATAAACCTGTTTTACTGGCTATCACTTTCAGACTGTACAGTGGCCTTTCCTCACGGTCAATGTGCTTAGCTGATTTAATCTTACCATCCACACTACCAATACTAAAAATACTTCTTGGATCTCCATCCGAAATGGAGAAACGATACTGGGATAAGTCTGAGCCATCTGATGAGAGGGCAACTGTTCCTACATTCTGTACCATAAAGGCACTATTTCTTTCCTCCATAACAGTAAATGTGTACAAAGATGATGTAAATTCTGGTGCTTGGGTAAATCTATCCAATACAGTTATCTGCAGTGTTGCTGAATTTTCACCAACTCGTCCTTTCTTATCTCTAGCATGTATGTGCAATTCAAAAAAACTACCCTTGCTGCGCTGAAGAGAATTCACTGCTGTTTTTATCCATCCAGTTTGTGAGTCAACAGTAAAAACACTACTAGAACCAGATGAGATAGAATATTCTACCTCTCCATTCACACCAAAATCTGAATCATATGCTTTCACAGGAACTACTTTGGTTCCAAGGGGTGAACCTTCCATTACATTTGCATAATACATTGTTGGATAAAAATTGGGTGAATTATCATTGATGTCATTGACACTCACTATTACTGTAGCTGTTGATGATAAAGCTGGTGAACCCCGGTCTCTTGCTATAATTCTTACACTAAAATGTGGTGTTTTTTCTCTGTCTAATGATATAATTGTAGTTACTCGGCCAGTATTTGAATTCAGCTGAAAAGTATTTGGGTACTTCTGATCAACATCTGGATGGAACATATAGTAAACACTTCCATTCAGACCCTGGTCATTGTCTACAGCTGTAGCAGTTATAATCTCATAGCCTGGGTCTAAATTTTCATCTACAATAATGCTATAGATGTCTTGAGGAAACTTTGGTGCCATGTCATTTTCATCTTGAATAGTAACTGTTACTGATGTGTAATTGATAAATGGTTGAAATCCGTTGTCTTCTGCAGAAATATTCAATACAATATGATCTACAACCTCAAAGTCCAGCTTCTTAGTGGTTGTCACTAATCCAGTTTTACTATTTATTTTGAACCACCGACGATCATTTCCTGTTATAATTTTATATTTTATTTCAGAATTCAGTCCTAAATCAGCATCTTTTGCAGAAACACTAGCAACAAAACTACCTACTGGCAGAAGTTCACTAAGTGTAACAAAATAGTCAAGTTGGTCAAATTCTGGTGCATGATCATTCACATCATTTACATAGACGATAAGAAATGCATTAGAACTTCTTGGTGGAGATCCTTTGTCAAAAGCTTTGAATGTTATGTTATATTTGCTGATTTTTTCACGGTCAAGGTGACCAATAACACGAACAACTTGCGAAAGCATATTTTGTGGACCAATTGTAACAACTTCAAAATGTCCTTGTGAATTGCCCGACTGTATTTGAAGATAAGTTTCGCCATTCTTTCCATCATCTTGATCTTGAACTGATATCAAGGCAACAGGTGAACCAATTTTAGCATTTTCATCCACAGCTGAAAAGGTTTTGCTGTCATCTGGGATATGGGTAAAAATAATCTTTGGATCATGATCATTTTCATCAATAATATTTACAGTAACGTATGCTCGGTCAGATAATGCAGGATTGCCATGATCATATGCCTCTACTGTCAAGAGACAACTTCGGGGCTGACAGGAAACTGTGCTGGTTAAAGAAGAGAAAGTCATGCCACAATCTCTCCAGCATTTCAGCGATTCTTTTGTAGTGACTATAGTGCCTGTATGTTCATCAATTTTAAACTGGCCTGCTGGGTCATGTAATGAGTATGAAACTCTTGCATTGGGCCCAGCATCTTTATCTGAAGCAGCAACTCTAATAACTGTATGGCCAGCAGCAGCACTTTCGTTAACACTAGCCAGGTACTCACTCTGATCAAATTCTGGTGGATTGTCATTAAAATCAAGTATCGTGATATTAAGAACAACAAAACCAAATTTAGGTGGGTTACCGCCATCTTTAGCCGATATATTCATAATGTAGAAAGCATGATCTTGATCGCGGTCAATTTTCAAAGCATTAGTAATGCATGGCAGGGGACTGATGTTATCGTCAAACAATATTTGAAACTTGCCTTCTCGGTTACCAGATACAATAGTATATTCTGTAACTGTCCCATTCTCACCATTATCTGGATCTTTGGCATTTTTTATGAAATGTTGAACATGAAGATTATTTGTTTCTGTAAAATAAATGTTGATTTCAGAATCTTGAAAGGTTGGTGGGTTGTCATTAATATCCAGCACAACTATTTCAACTTCAATGATGTCTGAAGCATGGTTGAGAATTAGCAGGTTGATGGTTGTGTGGGGAATGAGTGATTCCCTGTCCAGTATTTGTTTCGTTGTTATTTCTCCCGAGCTTCCGTCTAATTGGAAGAGTGAAGATTCTTCACTTAAGAAGTAAGAATGTGAAACTTTTACAGGAATGGTACCCACGTGTGTCTGAGGTGGCAAGCCTTCTGCTATTTCAAATCTGATTCTTTCATTACTGCCAGGACCTTGTCCCTGGGCAAATTTTACTAAAAATACAAGCGTTAACAAAAATATGTACTCATAACTAAACGTCCTGTGTGGAAGCAGAAACGGTGTTATTCTTGACGAAGCCATGTACCCACGAGAATTTCTGATGCTGGTAACTCGTTACAACACACCTCACCTTGATGAATATCCTGTCTCTGACTTGAACAATAATTTCACCATCGTAAAAGCCTCATGGTGTATTTTAGACTAATCGGCGATATAATCCTGTATTAGTCGCATATCGAAAGGAGAATGTTACAAATGTATATGTAGCCTGCAGTGTAAATCTCCAAATCCGATCAGCAAGAATTTGTCACACTTCCGCGCTTACCTGTCCGAACACTTTCAATCACTCATCGCGTTTCTCCTCACGTTGACTTTCAAAACTCGGGAAACTTGAGTATTTCTTCCGAATCAACTGGTATATGGAGTAATTTCCTTCTGTGAAACGTCTTTTACACGAGTGTGCAATAAATATGTATTTACATTTTTTTATCAAACTGCTAAAATGTACAATATATCACCATCAATTCATATCAAAACACACTCAAGTTATCTCAGTTCATTCACTCAAAACACAATCGGTAGCAATTCACACAAGCCGAGCTGTCCAGCATGACCTCATTATCACGCCCCATATAAAGTGATGGACGTGTTTTCATCGGAGTTGAACACCAATCAGAAGCCAGGGAAGTTCTGATTGACACACTAGCTTCTGGGATCGAAGAATCTGCTCGCCGACACGAGCGAATTATTTATTCTCTTGAAAGTTTCTGGAGTATCCACAGAAGAAACCAAACAACACGAACTCTTCGAACAAAAATGAACCAAATACTGTTGGTGAATCGAACACGAAACCGCCGACGACACACAGGCAACCTTTGTGATGTCTGGGTTGGTGGGTTGGCTACTTTGTGTGCACTACGCGTGACCATCTTTTAACGTCATCTATGAGAGATATTTCCGAGCATTATTTTTCGAATATTGATCTATAAACACATGTATTCATTATTTGTAAATAAAACTTCCCCTCAGTAACTTTGCGTTTTTTCTTCTTGACACTAGAAATACTAGTCTCACGAAATTCACGCTGTTTTGCAGGGGGGGGGGGGGGGGGGGGGGGGGCACTAAAGATTTGCAAGACGTGACGTCCTATTTTTTTATTCAGCTCCTTTTTACACCCACCCACCCCTACGTGCAAATTTTCTACTACCGTTCTCAGACACCCACCCCACTCTCCCATTAAAATCCAAAATAAACTTATAAACTTAGTAAGCACAGCTGTCTTTAAGCCTGAGGGTTCCATAATGTTCTTAAACTGGTACCACCAATTTAAACCTCTGTGGGCTGCTGTGGGTCCCAATCTACAAATGACAAGCTGTGTTCATTATCAGGCTTGGCCAGAGCAGGTGTACATATACGGGAACGAATTGTTCTGTCTGTATTTTCAGGTGTTTGCTACTTTCCTACTAACGTGTGACATTTTCCCAGATTAAGCCCAATATTCTCACATATAAAGCCTCCTGATGTTGTATTTATGTTAAGAGTGTGATGTAGGCTACAACATCATCTTTAAGGTTTGAAACACAAATGATGGTATAAATTAGCTGATATATTGATATACAGTCGAGCCCATTTAATTGGATATCTCTTAATTGTATATCCCTGTTTATTGAATATAATTTTCAAACACAAAACCATTTACCATATCTTCAGTACAAATTTGATCTGTTAATTGCATTTGGGTTGTAGAGTAAACTCCTGTTAATTGTATATAAATTTTTGTAATATGTCGAAAAAATTACTGTGACATGCACCAAATTCCCCTTATTTATCAACCTTTTTGGCCTCACTACATCCAATACAGGCGTTTATTTTATTATATCTTGTTTGACAGAGCTCTATGAGCTCTGTCAAACAAGATATAATAGAATAAATGCTCAGTTTACCTCCAGAACATATGAAACTGACCAAATCCCTGTTAATTCTATACTCCTGTTAATTGAATAATTTTCACTGGCAAAATGGATATTCAATTAAGAGGATTCTACTGTATTTTTAAAAAATTCAAAAAATTGCTTAAGTTGGAAATGCACAGTTTTGGTGCACTCAAAAGACCCACCCACCCCACGTCAGCTCTTGCAAATTTTTGGTGCCCCCCCCCCCTTCTGTTTTGTTTTATTTTGGGTTTTTTTTTTGTTGTTGTTGTATTTTTGTGACTGTTTGTGGATTGTTTTTCTTATCTTTGTTTTTCCGGGGGGGGGGGGCAGAAGGAGGTCATCCTGAGGAAGGTTTTCGTTTGTGGAAAATTTAACGCCCCCCCCCCCCCCCCGACCAGTGGCGTAGCCAGCCCAAAGCAACTTTTTTTTGAGGGGGGGGGGGGGGGCTAGCTCGCAGAGCCTGGCTTAGAGCCGTTTTAATAGGGGGTGAGGGTGGTGTGTGTGGGAAAAGCTTTCCAAGCCTTAACATTTCAGAATTTTGCGTCCCTAAAGTTTGAGCTAGGTAAGCAAGGTAACAATAAACAGGGTTTCCACCAGAGGGAAATAAATGTGTCCGATATGGGGCAGGCAAGGGTTGTCGGCACCACGGGCCGACCATGGTTCGGCCCGTGTTAGAAAAAAATTGAATTCCAGGTCTCGTTACAGTTATTCAGGTGAAAATGTCAGCTTTTCAAGAAATGTTCAGCTTCTGATTAACACGACCGAGGATATTTCTCAATTAAATTACCTCCCCTATTCACAATACTCACAATGTATATAGTTTGTGGAAGCTCTGAATATGGCCCTTTCTGGAGACAACTGTACACAACAAAAATCTTACAATATCACTCAAATACACTCAGCCGAATGACACAGTTGATGGCTAAAAAAATGGCTCAAAATGGTCAAAATTTTCTCATTTTGGGGATAAATCTCCAATTTTCGTGCATCGATTGTGATAAAACTGTGTTATAGGAATTTTTCATTCCTCCACTGAGGATTTTACGGCATAACATGATCATTCTGACAAATAAAAAACATATGGGTTTCTTATTCATTTTTTCAGAAGGCTTTCTCAAAGCAAATTTACACAAAAATTGACCCATTTGTAAACTGCAAATTGTCAGGTCCCAAACAGGTCTGGGTTTGTCATTTAACACTTCCATGTGACCTTGACCCCAAATTGAAATGCACTTGACAATACACAGTTTGAATCAAGACCATCAACAGATTATTTTGGCCATATCACCATTAAAGAGAATTATTTACTAAATCCACACCACCATATACTAAAACTATAGCTCAAAATAGTCATTTGGCTGAGGATATCCAATAACCTCGGAAATGACCTTTTAGTAGGAAACGAGACCTCCAGGGTTCAAAAACCCCCATCTCCTTGCATCTGAGCGGATATTTTGAGGTTTTTCATGTACTGATGACTGTTTACCTTTTCACCGACACAGATATTAGGACAAGCAGTCTACAAATCTACAACCTAACCCCCATGGACCTAACCCCCCTATGATTTTTAAGCCATTTTTGGACAAATTTCGAGGACCAACTTTAAGGGAAAGTGGGAGGACGCGTCCCCCCCCCCCGTTGCTACGCCACTGTCCGCGACCCAGGAACAGGGTCAAGAAATTGTTTCCTTTGCATCGTTGGTTATTACGTGGTTGGTAAGTAGCACTTGTATATATACGGATTTGATAGAATTGTTGCACAATTATAAATGAATGAGAGACACTTATATATAGTGGTTAATATCAGAACAACGCCTGGGAGTGTGCTGTCAATTTTTTGCATCGTCATTTTCGGAAAATAATACTTTATTAGTCCAAAAATAAAAATAGTTTTGATTCTCAGAACTTTTTTCTTCAAATTATTGAGAGGGGGGGGGGGGGGTATTTTATTTTTATTCTTTATTACCGTCGGGACTACGAATCCTAAGGAACATAGCCATTGCGATCCCAGCCCCGAGTGTCATATGTTATATCCTATAGTTCAGCGATCTGAACTGGCGGCTACCCGACGTATAACTAATTTTATATATTGAGATGCATATTCATTACATGCCCCTGACATCGTTGTTTATTTTTATTCACACCAAGTCATTTTTTTCATCAAATTACAGAAAATACAACTTTTGTTGGTAAAATCGCCCAACATTTTCCAGGACCAGCTGTATAAAAAAAATCCAGGTTAATCAATGATAAAAGTGCCTGATACATGTACATTATCTTTTGTTCACATTAAGTTATTTTGAACGGGCGTTTTTTAATCAACATTTGTTTACTTTTATCATTTTTTAAAAAAACATTGCCTAACACGAATAGTAGACGGTGCTTGCCCCGAAATTAAATCTCCTGTTTTCATTTTTGTTGCCTGAAGACATGGCATGTGCCTCCCCCCCCCCCCCCCCACCCCTTCTCCACTGGAACGAGTTAAATGAGCTCGTTCCAGTGAGGGATCACAAGCTATATATACATGTTCCCGAGGATAAAATTAAGAAGGAAAAATAAATAATACTCCTCCCCTCCTTCCGACACACGCTTTCATTTTAGTTCCACCGCCACTGATTGTATTCCCCGTCGGTGTTTTAAACACTCTCCTTACAGGCGACGTATAGTGGTTGGTATTTTTGTAAGCCTTGATGTCAGCCGATGGCTCAAAATAAACCCTTAAACCACCGCCGCTAGCCACAAAGCTTCTTCGCTGTAGCCAGTCGTTTATTATTTTTTTTCCAGCCGGCTGTAAAAAAGATTTCCCCGAGCAAAAAATGTGTGTTGATACCTCTTACGAGTTCCTTCTCTCCCTGACTCGAACCCAATAAAAAAACGTCACTCTGCCATTAGCTAGAACATTGCTGAGTCCGGCTCCAGTGCCATCCATATTTCTACAACGAACAAAACCAGAAACTGTTATAACACATATCTTATAATGTATAACCCTTCCGCTAACGACAGTATAGATAATATTTTTTTCCCAAAAATTTTCTCCGATTTTTTTTTGTTCCATATCAATAAGTTACGGAAGCGTATTAGAGACGTGCTAAAAAATAATTCCCAGACCCAGAAAGTCGAAATTTCGACTTTTTATCTCGAAATGTCGACTTTTTATCTCGAAATTTCGACTTAAAATCTCGAAATTTCGACATAAAATCTCGAAATTTCGACTTTTTATCTCGAAATTTCGAGATTTCATCTCGCTAGGTATGCACGTCGTCTTTTATTCAGTAGCAGTGTGCAATAGATTCCGATACACCAGGTTCTGAGTTCTAACAAATTCTCGCCTAACCGACAAGACAGGAATGCTGCCCACCCCACCTCCGACCCTTCAGAGTTCTGTAAACTCACTTTTCAATAAAATCCTGTACTTGAGGTTCAATGAAGACTTCCCACATGCCCATGGAAATCTTCCCTATCGCGCCATTATAGACCACAGAGGTTCACTGAAGACTACCACATGACATGCCCCTGGATGTCTTCCCCATCCCGCCGTTATACATCACAAAAAGGGCGATACATTCAAATAATATGCACACATCCGTCTCCCACCCTCTGATAATTAATGCTGTATCAGCCCTACCCCCCCCCCCCCCACCCCAATCCCAGAAAGTGCTACCCAGTAAATATCACTGGAGTATTTAATTATTGGTGTTTAAGGTCACATATTTCTGCACAATGGGTAATCGTGACCGCAACATGGAGATAAAGTCAATCGTTTATACCCATTTTAGAGAACTTCCACCGAAGCATTGATGAATGGCTCCTATATTTTAACAGTAAAACGCAGCTTGTTTACAACAGTAAACGAGTACTAAGCACTACTTCACGTCTCGGATTACCCACGGTGAATCACAGGAGTAGTCTACCCTTACGAAGATATGCTACCCAGTAAATATCAATGGGGTATTTTCTCTTTACGAAGAGGTGCTACTTTTTACTCAGTACACTACCGAAATATTACAGAAGAAAAAATAAAAAACGAGAATCAAAACGAGACACATGCCACCCAAGTGAAGCGTCATTGTGTGGATAAACAACAAATACGCCCCCCCCCCCCTACAACCCCCTCCGACCCCCCCCCCCTCCCCACACCTGACCACCACCAAGTTAAATTATAGGGGATGCACTGCCAGAAGTGTATTCTGTGAGTGTTTGAGCAGCGCACTGGGTAAAACTGATATTTATTGGGCAGCACTTTCCGAGGGTGGGAGAAGCATGTACGCACTAAGATCATTTCGATGTATTTTGCCGTAAACTTTAGGAAGCTGTGTATCGGGTGTATTGCATTCTTATTTACCGTTAGCGAACGGATTGGCAAATTCGATGTATAAAACTGGACATTTTATGGGCGTGGACTGTTGTACTCTTCCGGAAAAAACAATACACCGATTGGAGTGCCATGATTGCTTTATTTTTTTTTACTGGGGTTTAACGACACTTCTAGCAGACAGGGGAGCGTCACGAATGGTTGAAAAAGGAGGCGGTGACCGCCCAAACACAGTTAGAAATCTCAAGGGGGGGGGGGGGGGGGG
Organism: Pictodentalium vernedei; assembly: GCA_031216915.1. Taxonomy (NCBI): domain Eukaryota; kingdom Metazoa; phylum Mollusca; class Scaphopoda; order Dentaliida; family Dentaliidae; genus Pictodentalium; species Pictodentalium vernedei. Next base: position 316,448,952 of record CM062297.1, read on the forward strand.
CATTCATGACCGTTCGATAGGGTGAAAAACTGTTAGAAATCAGAAAGTTGGTGTATCATTATATTCACTCTAATGTATGTATAGGGAATCATTCTACTCGTCTTAGCGAGTCAACACATTGTGCGCGTGTGTGTGTGTGTGTGTGGGAGGGGGGGGGGGGGGGTCGCATATTTATTAATTTCTGGACAAGACAGGTATAGGGAAGGTATATAGCCAACAATTTACATACTTGAAAGGGTATTTTCGTATGTAGATATTGGTAAGGAGGTTACAGTTTTCAAAATTAGGAGTGTTTCCCTCTGGGTGCGGGCTTATCCGGTTGGATATCGATGTTTGTTTTCCGGAGAAGTTTGTTTGTATTTAACCACATTTTCAACAGCCTGGGTGACATTGTGTTGGGCAGTTTAACGGCGAGAGGAAGCCAGAGAGAATAATCGTGCAGCGGCGAGCAACTGACAGACTCTCGAACTTACTAACTCTGCACAAGCAACATTAGCTGCGGTTGAAAGCAAGTGAATCATCGACGTGCACGCCTTTAAACACAACGTCTCCGTGTCCCACATGACGGGATAAAGTATTTTTACCCAAAGCAGTTACCTTTGATTAGGATTGAACTGCCGATCTTTCGGTTTAAAGTGCAATGCTCCAAACACTTCGTCACTGCTCTCCTCATCGGGGGAAAGATTGGCGTCGGTATACGTCTGTTATATTACATGTTGTAAGGGATTAGGATAATGGATTTTTTACTCTTCGAAATTTAGCATACGCTTATATGAATCTCAACAAATGGAAAATTTTACTCGTATCGAGTGGAAATAACTTTATCTCCAGGTGCAGGGTGGGGGAGAGGGGGCGGGGGGGGGGGGTTAATGTTGATGGCAATGTATTAAGTGAACAAGTGTTCGTTTCAAACATTTCGATGGCCCTGATAAGGGCCGTCTTATGGTTGAACCAAGCGGTCCATTGAAGCATGCCAGTGGTTGGAGCTTTGAACTTTAAACCGAGAGGTTCACAGATTTATCATGACTAGCGGTATCGGAATTGTGCCCTTGGGTAAGGAACTAAATCCCGATTACCCACGTGATGGCACGGTGTCGCTGTGTACTAAGGCGCACTGTGTATACGTCTAAGGCGCACTTGCCTTCTTCAAGCAATGATGACTCTATGCTACGTTAGTACGTTGTGGAGTCTGGCAGTTGCTCGCCGCTGCTCGGTGGTTTTCTCCGGCTTCCATCACCCGTAAAACTGCCAGACATGAGGTGACCCTGGCTGATCGTAAATAATGTTAAGCCGCAATAAAAATAATTCAAGCTTGCAGTTATTCCCACACCAAAACCAGGCACAGAGATAGGATCTTAAAATCCCCCCCCCCCCCCCCCCCCGACATGGTGGGTCGAGAGGTAAATATTCCGACAGTGTTCCCGGATCGCTGACCATCGGTACGAACTTGAATCCTTACTCAATATTTTTTAGTAGTATAGCAGGAGGTTTTTGACCACCATTACCCGGAGCTTTGCCGGTGTTGCTAGCGTTAAATTCCCATAGGAACCGGAGCCATTGCCGGTGTAATTTTTGCCGGTGTAAAACTTCGGCCATATCCAGCTAGATCCTACAAGGAGTGTACGTACAGCATATATAGTATGCTATGGTATGTATAGTGATATATGTACACCCAGGGCTATGGGTATATATTATGGGTACGTGATGAAAAATGGAAGGGGAAGGGGAGTTTTCTTGAAAGTTTTTCTCCGCGAAACCGTTGACGTTGCTATTAACGTCGTGACGTCATGATGCACACGCAACGTCGTAGAGATGCTGACCTCTGTTGCTGTCCACTATACAATCTGACATAACGTTATTCGGATCAGGGTATGGCGGACTTCTCGTATGGGGTGGCGGTGATATGGTAGTAGCGGTATATATCCATGTAGGTCCCCTATTAGCCTTTGAGTCTTCATATTATCCAATGTCAGCTATAGCTAGGTCAAGCAGTATTGTGGGGATGGGGGTCATGTATGGTCGGCCAGTGCGGTATTGTGAGATAGTCCTTGGTGGTTTAGATTGGCAGTATAGGATGAAAGGTCTGTTGGCCTATTACCCCCTTAGTACTATTAACCTACCGAATCCTTTGTATTATCTTATGGCTGGTATTGGTAGTTCGTGATGCTAGGTCAGGCAGTATTACAATCGTTTGTTTAGAACTGGGGCATAGGATGCATTGTATATACCGCTGTAGGTCCTCTGTTAGTCCTCGGTATTATTAACCAACCGATTGCTTTGAATTATTCTATGACTGGAATAGGTAGTACGTTATGGCAGGTCAAGTTGGTATTGTGGAGTTGGGGTGGGGGGTAATGCCTGGCAGCATAGGACGGCAGTATAGTATGGACGATATATACCTCCGTGGCCCTCATACGACATAAAAAGGATTCCATAACCACATACGTTTTCCAAAAAAGGGATTCCATGGGACATGAATCCCCTTTTTCTGAAATGAGGCCATGGGGGGGGTCATGAAAAAATCCCTCATTGGGGGATTTTCTCATGGCCCTCGTGGCCTCATTTCAGAAAAAGGGATTCCATGGGACAAGTCGTGATGAGAATCGGATAGGACTTCGTTGTAATAGGGGAGATAACTGTGCATAGAGATTACGGGGATGAAGCAATCTGTTTGGTCAGTTAGTGCCAGTAAAGTGAACTGATTGAGTGATCTCGATAGGCGAAACAAGAACAAGAGCACTCGGAATAGGGTAGGAACTACTGGGCATTCCATAGGTTAATACTATCAACGGTTAAGATGGGACCTACAGGGGTATAGGGGAATATACCAACCATACACTGCTGTCGTTCTGTATTACCAGGCATTAACCCCCATCTAAACCACCAAGGACTGTCTCGCAATACCGCACTGGCCGACCATACATGGCCCCCATCCCCACAATACTGCTTGACCTAGCTATAGCTGACATAGGATAATATGATGGTTCAAGGGCAAATAGGGGACCTACATGGATATATACCGCTACTACCATATCACCGCCACCCCATACGAGAAGTCCGTCATACCCTGATCCGAATAACGTTATGTCAGATTGTATAATGGACAACAACAGTGGTCAACATCTCTATGACGTCGCGTGCGCACCATGACGTCACGACGTCAATAGCAACGTCAACCGTTTCACGGAGAAAAACTTTCAAGAAAACTCACCTTCCCCTTCCATTTTTCATCACATACCCATAATATATACCCATAGCCCTGGGTGTACACATATCAATATACATACCATAGCATACTATATATGCTGTACGTACACTGCTTGCCGGATCTAGCTGGATAGGGCCGAAGTTTTACACCGGCAAAAGTTACACCGGCAATGGCTCCGGTTCCAATGGGAATTTAACACTAGCTGCACCGGCAAAGCTCTGGGTAATGAGGGTCGAAAACCTCCTGCTATACTACTTTTTTCGTAAACCAATAATTAACGAAACGGGCCTCAAACCCCAAACATTCGTTTTTAATTATTAATATTTTCAAGAAATACTTTCGTTTCACAAAAGTAATTCTTTAAAATAATAGTAATAAACGAACAAGCGTTTACACATAAAGGATATATGAAACCTAAAGATAGTTTTGCACAATAAAAATTGTGGCATCGTTGTCGTGCGAGCGGCCATTAATTTTTCCGGCAGACAACTTGAAAAATTCCGACACGGACAGGGTCAACGGACACACCCCCAGATAACTGAGATAACTGTTGGTTATTTCAGCAGAGTTTCGGTCACTATGACTGACAGAGCTGCGTGCTGACCATCACTTGTGTTGGTGGCACTAATACTCTTCCATAGTTTATTTACACTGGTGCCCAACGTTTTAATGAAACTAACGCTAGAATGGTATGCCCCAGACCTCAAGCTAAAAGGGCGGAGAGAGGCTATACCTACCCTATACCTGTCATATCCAGTACTGAATACAGGTGACCCCTCCCAACCCCATCGGCACCACCACAATGTTATCCCCAAGACGAATAAAATAATTTTCCAATGCATTAGATTGCACGATAATACACTGGCTTCTGATTTCTAACAAACTCTCGCCCTGCCGACCGGACACGAATAATACCCCTCCTAACACCCGAACCTTGGCATTTCTGCCAGATAGGCCTCCTTTTCATTCATTAACGACCACTCCAAGTGGAATATTGTTTTCGAACGAGTACAACAGACCTCACCGATGCAAATGCCCAATTTTGTCCATCGACTTTGCCTTCCGTTACCTAATGGTAAATAAGAATTTAGTGAAACCCCTCAGCATCCTAAAGTTGATGATCAAATAAACTGACTCTCTATTCCAAACAGTATTTACAAAGGATGCAGCTTGACAAATGCGGTTCCACGTGAAATTTACCAATCGCCCCCCACCCCCACCCCCACCCACACGCACACACAGCTATATCCGTCTAATAAACATTCTAATAAAATACCATACAACACACGTTATTGACAAGTACCGTGAAATCACGTTGCAATAAAAGTCCAAAGAGTGAATCTATAATATACATGAGGCTCCGTGAAGACGTCCCACAACTTCGGATGCCTTCCCCATCCCGCCATAATAAACCACAAAAATACACCCAAAAGATATCAGTGCACGCACGTTTCTCTCACCCGCCAATGAGCAATGCTGCGAAAGTTGCCTCCTTCCTCTCCCCACACACACTACTCGAAAAGTGATGCCGGTAAATGTCACCACCGGAGTATGTGCGACTTTCACCCAGTTCAGTGCCCCAAAATTACAGCAGAAAATAGAAGATCGTGGAAATAATGACCTTCCACCTCTAATTCAACTTTCACCCCACCTAGCATTTCCCCATTTCGAATCCCGACGCACCGACACCCATAATAGATGAAGATCAAAATGGTACACATCCCACAAAAGCAAAGTGAAGCGTCATTGTGTGCATAAACAGTAAATACGCAACACCGTTGCAGCTGATAAGGCTACCAAGTGTACAATAAAAAGTCGAAATTTCGAGATAAAAAGTCGAAATTTCGAGATTTTATGTCGAAATTTCGAGATAAAAAGGAGATAAAAAGTCGAAATTTCGAGATAAAAAGTTGAAATTTCGAGATTTTAAGTCGAAATTTCGAGATAAAAAGTCGAAATTTTGACTTTCTGGGTCTGAGAATTATATTTTATCGTGTCCCTAATACGCTTCCGTAATAAGTAGAAAAACTCTTATATTAAAGTAACAAATGAAAAACACGAATATTGATTTCTCGAGGAAAAGGTGGAAACTGAACTCCATTTGAATAGTTCATATATAGTTTGTCACACGAAGGCACCAGACATTTTAAGTAGTTTATAGCGCTCGTACGAAAAGCGGATTACATCGCTATATCCACACTGTTACGTAAGATGTGGTACCAGAACAGACCAGTCATTAATTGGAGAATACTAACAACATTCGTGCCCTCGTGACATTTTAGCTCTCGTATTGACGGTTATTCACAAATGTCACCATCAATGGAAGTTGATGTAGATTGTCAGCAGCAGGAACTAAGTAATATCGAATTTACTATTTTGGTGCAGTACTTAACAGTCGGCGGTGCCAGGAGGGGGTGGGGTAGCGCGCGTGACACTCCAAGAATGTTTCCAGTCGCCAGGATTGCAGTCTAAGATATGGGTTCTCTCTTGCTTGTAAACATGTGCGTTCTTGAAAGACAAGATTTGATACTGGGACTTGTGTCACGCACACAGTTGGTCATACAAATGCATGGAGGTCTGAAGTATCCGATTCGGTTTGTAGAATATAGGGCCGTGCGAAGTTCGAATTTCGATTCGAAATAGTCCCCATGATTACATTCGATTTCAATCGCGCCGATTCGAAAATTTTAGAATCGTCGAGATGTTCTCAAAACCCTACAAAGTCCTACAAAGTGTCTCCGCTTGAACTCTTCTTCTATTGTCAGGTCTCCCGAAGAGGAGACCTGATGATAAAAGAAGAGTTCAAGTATAGGTTCCGCGTCCGAAATTACAACGATTCCGTTATGGAATATTCCGATTTTTGCTTGATTTGCACGAGTCGTCGTTACACACAATACTTGAATGGCGACTGACAATATTTACGGCTCTAAGAAGGTGCAATTATTATTATTTATTTATTTACTGGTGCTTAAGGTCATATACTTATGCACAATGGCTAATCATGACCGTGACAGTTTGACGGGTGGAGGAAGCCGGAGTACCCGGAGAGAACCACCAAGCAACGATGAGCAGCTGCCAGCTCCCCAACATCATAACTCCGCACTGCAGCACAGGCAGGGTTAGATTGGTTGGAGGCATGCGTACCATCAACGTGCAGTACGCCTTAGTACGCGGCGTCATCGAGCCTCCACATGGGACAATCGGGATTAAGTGCTTTACCCAAGGACACAACGCGGGAGTCCGAATTGATCGCTCAGACGGTCACCCATATCCAATGATTAACCGGGCTTGACGTTGCTTAACTTCGGTGATCTGACGAGAACCGGTTACCGCAGCGCCACCGCGCCCCAGAAGGTGCAATATCTACAACTTGAAAAGTGAGGAGATTTGATTGAAGATTCGATTCGATTCGACCCGAATTTGAGGTTTCTAGGACCCTAAACTGTTAGGGACCCAGCATGACCAATCTGGAGTATCGGTACAGGTCGTTGCGTCATGACAACTACATGTATAATTTATGTATCCACTAAAAAATTCCCAAGTCACGAGTTTTTTTTTTTAACTAGATACGGTATATATCACAACATATTAACATTCCTCAGGGGTGTAGCCAGCAATTTTTTTAGGGGGTCGCCCACAATGTAACTCAAGGATAAGAATGTCTGGCAACTAAAAAGACTAAATTTTGGCCAGAGGCCAAACCTTGGCCAACGGTCAAGTTGGAGGAGATTATGGGAGGGGGCGACCCCCTCCCAAAATCCCCTCCAACTTTACCTTTGGTGATCGGTGGTTGTCCGGTGGGGGGGGGGGGGTCCCCCGGAAAAAATCTTCAATATTAAATATCGGCAGTGTTCAAAGATTTCATGCTAAGTGAAAGTGAATCAACTTCAATGTAGGCATGTATTAGATTGTTGTGGAGAATATTGGCCACGGACCTTTCGAATTCGGGAGGGGGAGGGGGTCGTACGACCCCCATGACCCTCCCTGGCTACACCCTTGTTCCAACCACCCCACCAAGGCATGTCTTAGACGAAGGCATGGACTATTAGTTCGAATATTTGTCTATCGGGATTTAGGCCATCACAGTCGGAACAAATCAGGTTTATACCCCCCAAATCGTCACCCACTTTCCCTAGATAATGTCAACCTTCTGTATACAGTCATGCCTGGAATACCAAAACTATCTCATTTACTCTCACCCTGATATTTCGCGTGTGTGTTTTTTTAACTTATGCCTTCACCTTCTGGGTACTAAAGCCGTAAAAAGTACAGTACGACCGCCGTGGACTGGTCGTAATCCACGCGTGGGCAGTGATGTTCACGCATGCATTTACCAGGTAATAAAAATGATCATCAGCAAAATTTTAATTAAAGAAGCACAGGGTTGTATCCGGTGCTTTATTAATTAATTTTTTGGTGATTATTCCTGTGGTAAGCGTTTTGAATATAATATTATTGTGTCCGGTGGAAATATTGCCCATCGGTGGAAAGTGACCAGTCCCCGGCGGTCGTACTGTACTCGGGGTGCTCCAATTGACATGGAAAGTTGATTTTTTCCCAGAGAAGACCCTGAACCTTCACCTATGGAGGATACACACCCTTGCCCCAACATGAGGTGAAATGAATCGGGGAGGAAATTTGCCACTGGCAGCAGAAAAATTATTTTGCCCCCCACCCCACACACTTCATTTAGCCTGGCTGCGCCCTTGGCGACTTAGAAAAGCATGACCCTTTTGACACCACACTCAATGAAATCCCAGCTGCCCAGGATATCTAACATTATTTAAAAATCGCGACAGACTTGCTTGTTTAAAGACTTCCACATAGGAATAAAACTGTCTCTGGTAGTTACTATAGTTTGATGATATATGTGAGTCAGGACAACGCTCGAAATTAGCCAAAGCAGCTGGCAATAACTTGACAAACTACGACGATGTTTACCATGACACTGCCGATTGCTGTTACTAATTTTGGTGATGGTATAGCCTCCTTGTCGGATCACCTGTAAGGATATAAGAAAGTGTACAAAAGAAAATTCGGTCAACTTCATGTTATGGTCGGGCAAACATAGGTCAACCTCCCTGCAAAGTCCCAATATCTAAAGAAATATAAACGAGCCTGGACTCAAGGCTACCCGGATCGTACTTGCTGAAGCCCTGTGCATCATTAGTTGAAGTCATGTGTACCGTCAATAAACACACTATTCGTATAACCAAACCAGTGGCGGCTCCAGGATTTCAATTTAGGGTTCCAAGGTCGAGATGCCGAAGGCATCTCCCGAACGCCACAAGCCTGAGCTAAAGGATGATAGGGGAGGAGGTAGTTCAGCGATCTGAACGTAGTGGCTACCCTTCTGTAGCCACTACGTTCAGATCGCTGAACCAGGGAGGAGGGTGTCCCTTTCCGTTTGTTAGGCGGGAATCTGAAAAAAAATCATATTTGGACGCCCTGGGAGCGCGATATCTGAGCGTTTCTCAACACCTGACATGATGTGTATTGTTGTGTGCCGTTTGCGGGTGTGATATGAGGTGGGAAAACCACGGTCAGATAGTAATTTGAAGTTTGATTTTGCGAGGCCCGAGTACCTTGAGGTCCTCCTGTGGAGCCGCCACTGAAGCAAACAAATATTTCCAAGAGCAGCGGGGTTAAATAGTCACTGACGCAGCACATTACTTTTCCTAGTAATCGAGAAGCATCAACTAAAATCTCCATGAATTCCTGGCCATTATTTATTTAATTTGGGTTTAACCTGCGAAGCTTTGACTTTTTATTAGTCTGTGTGAACAGACAGACTATTGTTTTTGTACGGTTTCTTTTTCTTCTTTTTTTTTTCTTCTTTTTTTTTTTTTTTCTTCTTCTTCTTCTTCTTCTTCTTCTTCTTCTTCTTCTTCTTCTTCCTCCTCTTCTTCTTATTCTCCTGTCTTCTGTCTTCTATGCACTTCCTTGTCCTCACGATAACTCGAAAACGAATTGTCCTATCTTGCTGATTTTTGGCATACTGGTAGACATTCATACCTTCTCGGCCACCTATGTTCAGGTCCACAGCCTCCAATTTCCTGATACAGTAAATTCTCCCCCAAGTAATACAATGTTATGTTCACATTGGAGACTATGTAAACACCAGTGGAGTAAGCTGTCAAAATGAAATCTGACCTTGTCATCATTATGGGATGTACGTTCCTGAAACTAAGTTGAGAGAAACCCTTTACCTTGCAAGGAAATAAATTATAAACTAGAGAAACAGAATTTACTGCCACCAGTAAATTCAAGCCTGTGTGAAAATGGTTAAAGTATCAGGAATAAACTATAAAGAAAGAGAATTCATGGAGGCTTATTTTTCGGGAGTAAAATATTTTTGAACAAATCAGAAATGGGTTTTCGTTTGCAGTATTTACAGATATTCATACAGGAATCAGAAACATTTTTATAAGAAACCAGAAATGGCATATATGTGACCAGCATTGAAAGGGTTTGATACACGAATCGGAAATGGACATGTTTGGCTCTGCCCACTAATTTGAGTGATGAAATACATTCATAAACTTTAGAAATGCATTAAGGTGTAATAAAATGCATTTCCCAGTCTTTCTGCATAATGCCCCCATATTAAGATCCTTGGAGGATTAAAATATTCCCTTTAAATACTCCATTTTAATCCTTTAAATAGGGGCGCAGTGGCTCAGCTGGCGGAGGTGCAGGCTGCAAGGCGTGAGGTCCGCACTCTGTCCTTGGGCAAGACACTTCACCCCATAGCCCACGTGGGTGCTTGGTGGCGCTTTGGAATATTCCTCTTTTTCGATTCACTTGTCAGACATGCACAGAACGACACGCGTGTGTGAATGGGTCAATCGATATGGCACAAGTGCCAGCGCGGAAGGATAGAATGAGAGGCCACAGGCCCCGAGTTTCATCCTTCCACGACGGCACAAGTGCTTTATCGATTAACCCATGCATACGCGTGTCGTTCTGTGTTTATTATATGCTATCAAATATCAAATATCATTTTTCTTTCGATTTCACAGCTTGTGCCAAATACCTGTGGCTGCGTGTCCTTCTAATTACGTGAAGTAATCTTCCCCCATAGACAATGGAACCTCGAATTATTTATAATAAATCGGATAATTGTCGCTCGTAACCCACTTTCCACTGTACACTTTCTTGTGCGACTAAATGTTTTTAGGCCTTTTCTGCGACTTCTCCCAGTTATCATGAGCGACCTAAGAACACCCAACGGTCGTGCAATACACCACTGCAAAGCTTATTCATTCCCCTTTCCACTGACACTGGGTACTGCTGGATACGTTATGTGTGTTATGTGAATCAAATTTGAGGGGGTATATTGAAGATGAGTGCTATCGTTTTCGAAAAGCGAGTTGTGTACCTTGTTGATACGTATATACCATTATGGGGGCACGTCAGCATCGATTCAAAATGCTATCAAATATAATTTTTCTTTCGATTTCACAGTCTGTGCCGAGTACCTGTGGGCCTGATTTGATTAATTCGGGATTTGATTGGACCCGAAATTTCAGATTCGTAAGGCCTTAGTCTTTCAATAGCGGTATGGTGTCAGTTAGTTTTGGGGATGGAGGAAGCTGCAGTACTCCGAGAGGACTACCGCACGACAGTGATTGACTATCGGACTCTCACCTGGTCATTTAGAGATATTGTCCCCTGAGATCCAATGTGTTCTATGTGCCAGTAGGCAGAACACATTAGAACTCAGGGGACGATATTTGTAATGATTACAGACTTTAGAAAAGTGGTCTTTGGTGATTCCCCGTCAGGTTGGGTTTTTAGTGCCCGAGATGGACGTGTAACAGGAGAGATAAGTGTGGGAGCCGGGGTTCGAACCGTCGACCTCTAGCACACAAAGCGACCGATTTACCACGAGTCTAAGAGGCTGGTTGGTAAGTGGCCTTATACCTCGACCGCTACACTACTCTCCCCTTCTTTTGAGATTCACCACATGTGAATCTCACCCAAGTTCACCCCTGAGAGCGGTCGAAACACCCACAGTGCCACCTACTACTGAGGATCGGACGAGCCCCCAAATGTAACAGGAGGAGAGATAAATGCGGGAGGCGGGGTTCGAACCGTCGACCTCCAGCACAGTGAGCGACCGATTTACCTCGATACTAAGAGATCCGGTCCAACGAGGCTGGTTGGTAAATGGCCTTATACCTCGACCGCTACAGGCGGTTTATCAGTTATAAAGTTAAAATTATCTCTCACACCTATCATCAAAGGGAGATAACAGGGTATGAACTAATACTGGGCGAAGCTTCGGGAAATGGAGCAGTCTGATTGGGCCTCGTAACACATGGTTGAGGGCAAAGGTCGAAACAGGGTCAGAGGTAGCTCGGAATGGAAAGTATAGACTGGGTCGTGCGAAACGAAAACTGATGATTCTGTGAGAATGATGAACGGCTTCTGTGGTCAATTTGAATAAGTTTTGCAGTTTTCGAAACGTTTTTTTTGGTAATTCTATATAGTGCTACAGAAACGAGCACACCATCTGAGGGCCTGTCGCCCTATAGTATTACAAGCCACTCTTTGGAACAATATCAGGCCCACTTTTGAAATTTTGGTAGTTTTAGGGTCGTTTTTAGGGGTTGTAATTCGAGGCAGCAAATATATTTCTTTTGTAACGAACAACACCCCCTGAACACATGTCCACTATGTTAGAGGCATTTGGGCTGCATTATAAACACGTGCCATAGAAGATGGCAGTCGGGATAGGTTCGTTTCATTAATATTTGATAGTTGCCGGGTCTTTTTCAGTAATCAAGCATACTTCCATGCAATCGAACACACCCTCCAAACAAACCCCGCCCTGTTAGAGATCACTGGGCTTCAAAGCAACCATGTGCAACCATAGAACCCAAGCTGTCGGCCTTCGGTAAACAAAATACACAACAGAAACACGTGTCACCCAAATAACACATACTTACCATGACCTCTGATACCACCAGTTATCGTGGTAATGAGACCAGAACATGGTCGTTCACGAGGACTAATATAACAACCAATGTGATACCCACAATGCACCGCGGTATGGCGTCATTTTCAGTTTCCGGCAAATGGGTCCCGACCGGATACTTCAAGTACTTTTGGCGTTTAACAACACTTTCATCGGCAAGGACCATATCTTGTTGGACAGAACAACATTAAGATTTTGCATTTCTCATCGACAGTTGAATGGTGTGTTGCACTGTTCTCTTTGAACACTTTGTACAGAGTTAAATCTTGGAGGAGGCGTGTTTCTTTCATTTGATATCACCCTGGAAGTGTTCATTATTTGCTGCGATGGACTTCCATATTCAACGAGCTAGTCTCCAGTTGGTACGGAAGAAATCATGCAGTATTTAGTTCCCTAGAGTGGCGGAGCCGCTGGTACAGTAGGAGGGTCTGGGAAAAATATTTCCAAGCGGAATCCACCTCCCTTTTGCGAGGATTTTTTTCCCCGATTTCATCTTGGGTACCCCCCCCCCCCTCCTCTCCCCACCATCCCCCGAGGTCAGTTTACTCCCCCTATCTCAAGTTGAACGCAGTCAATTGATGGTTCTCGTGTGTAAGGTATCCTAGCGTGCACCATGTTAAGGAAATGTAAAGACCAATACGGATCTGATTGAGCCAGTTAAAGACCCGGTTGAGGGTAGAGTCGAGTCGAGACAGGATCCGACATAACTTGGAAGTATGAAGTCAATAGTAATGGTACAAGGTTGTAAGTGTGGTAGAATACTATAGTACCTTGCGACCACGCGTAGATCACTAGTGGGGGTCTAAGACCTATGAAGGTCATTGGGTGGTCTAGAAGCCAGAAGCCGCTCAGATGTCAGGAACGATAACTATCCTCTAACAGTATCCTCCAATAGGTATCCTTCACCTCCAATAGGTATCCTTCAATAGGTATCCGCTAATAAGTATCCTCCAATAGCTATCCTCCAATGGGTATCCTCCAAGAGGTATCATCCACCACCAATAGCAATCCTCCACTGGGTATCCTCCAATAGGTATCCTCCAATAGCTATCCTCCAATAGGTATCCTCCAGTAGCTATCCCCAACAGGTATCCGCCAATAGGTATCCTCCACCTCCAATAGCTATCCTCCAATGGGTATCCTCCAATAGGTATCCTCCACCGACAGTAGGTATCCTCCAATAGCTATCCTCCAATAGGTATTCCCCACCTCCAGTAGGTATCCTCCAATAGGTATCCCCCAATAGGTATCCTCCACCTCCAGTAGGTATCCTCCAATAGGTATCCTCCAATAGTACATCACCATGTCATAGGTATCCTCCAATAGTACATCACCATGTCATAGGTATTCTCAAATACCCAGATAAGCATAAGAGTCGTAAAAGGAGTCACTCATTCGAGTAATTACTCGATGGCTTATTTGCTCGATTAGATTCGAATCGTTCGAGCAATTGGAGATAATTAGCAAGCCTGTAGTAGTGCCACAAGTCAGTAGTAATAGTACAAGGCTGCAAGGGTGGTAGAAGACTATAGTATTGGGTAAATATAGTGGAAGCGGATCATAGGACAGATGATGGAACTATGGATGAGTCAGCAGTAATGGCCTAGATGCAATGAATTGAGCAGACGCTAGATATATACCCTCGGTAAAAGGTATCCTCTAAACAGTACATCACCATGTCACAGGTAGTCTCCAATCCCCGGATAAGCATAAGAGGAGTTATTCGTTAGAGCAATTACTCGATGGCCTACTTGCTCGATAAGATTCGGGTCATTCGAGCAATGATCGTTCAAGTCACTACTTGGTAGCTTATTTGCTCGATAAGATTCAAGTAGTTCGAGCAATGGCCGTTCAAGTCACTACTCGGTAGTTTATTTGTTCGATAAGATTCGAGCCGTTCGAGCAATGGTCGTTCAAGTCACTACTCGGTAGCTTATTTGCTCGATAAGATTCGAGTCGCTAGAGCAAGTAGATTGTATTAGACTGATAGTAGTAGCTGAGGCCAAGTATGATACTGATATGAACCAGGACCCGCACTGGTTGTGGTGTAGTGATATAGGTGCCGAGAGCCATAGTAGTCAGAAGTAAGCGAGAGAGACTCAAGCACAGGACAGATAGTGGTAGCCAGTAGTGGTACAGACCAGTAGTGGAAGTTAAGAGTGAACGCTAATCATAGGACAGACGGCGGTGACAATGGACAAATCAGCAGTAGTGGCATTTAAGCTAAGTGAGGGTGAGGGTTGCCTAGACGTCAGGAACTGAACAGGCACTAGGCGCCAAAACTATCTTCAGACAGATACCCTCCGATAAGTGTCCTCTACAACGTATCCTCCGACAGTATATCACCAAGCACAGGTATCCCCCAATACCCAGATGGGCATAAGAGTCGTAAGAGGAGGAGTCACTCGTTCGAGCTACTATTCCATAGCTTATTGGCTCGACAAGATTCGAGTCGTCCGAGCAATGTCTTTTCCTGTTCGATTGTCTTTCGGGCTTAAGAATCACTTTGGACTTCATTATGCAGAAGGGAGATAACTCTGTATGGATAGGTGCAGATTACGGGAGATGAAGGAATCTGATTGGGCATTCTAAGACTTGGACAAGGATAAAGGTAGGAACCAGAGACAGCTAATACTAGATAGACTGTTAGGATTAAAGTAGCGAGAATAGATTCTGTATTAGTAGGAAGTGACAGACTAGGTTTAGAATACAAAACTTTTCCAAGCTGAAGGGTCTTTCGCCATAAGATAGTATCCCAAAACTACAAAATGAAGTAATACCATTGTTGAGTACTGGTCAGAACGGACCAGGAACCCTAGAAATGTTAGTCAATAAGCTAAAACTGTTAAAACTTGAAGACTCTTCTGCGCTACCGGATTATACTACGGAACAATCGAACGCACCCCAGGGTGAGTTCTTTCGGTAGGGGAGTCCTACCTGAAATAAACAGGTAGAAACCGAAATTTAGTGGGAGATCCGAGCCAAATAAACAGTTGTCGGTTGTTTCTGGTAATTCATTGAAGTATCGGAGGATATGGGGTAATTAGATAGAATCTTATACAAAGGAACGCAGCTAATGTTGGAGAAAGGAGGATTCCGGGAGAATCCTAACCTATTCCGGTTGTTTGGGGTGTGTTTTTTGTTATTTGTAGGGATTGTCGGGTCTATTTGGGTAATTATATTTACTCCTATTCAATTGAATGCACCCTACGGATATACCCCCTCATCTTATTCTGGATCTTTTGGTCGCATAACAACTGCGTGCTGCCATAGAAACCAAGATGACGGCCTCAAGTAAACAAAAAGGATGGAAATGTGTCACCCTAACAACACGCGCTGTGCATGTGCACTAAGACCATGTACCACTATGGGGATGACGTCACAAGATGGCTGCTCACGCGGGTGACCAGGACAATTAGACATGGCGTAACTGGGTCACGTAACATGACGTCACTTCCGAGGTCCATTGTGGAGTTCATCCAATGGGGCCCGATCCATCGCTCTCCGACTACTAATATTCCATCCAACATCATCCTTATCCTTATGATGACCCCATGCCAATAGGTTTACATACAACACCGCATGTAGAGAATATTCTATATTGTATCATTCATACCTTCTGTCTATTGTTGTTTCGTTGTTCAACATTTAGGCGGCTGATTTAAGTGGTACTTTTAATTTCTTCAGTTGCTGTTATAACTGGGTAGTGTAACTGTCACTCTTTATCCAACAAGAAAGGTAGTGGTGTCATGGTTTATGTCGGTGAGTGTACTTCGCATTGTGGGTCAGCCCAATCTGGCCTTCTGGGGGGGGGGGGGGGGGCATCGTTCATGCTAATATCATCTAACTACCAAGGGGTGTCTTGAAGATGTCCGATGGGGGTGGGTTGTGTAAACCTGCTTAGTCG
This sequence comes from Pictodentalium vernedei, assembly GCA_031216915.1. Taxonomy (NCBI): domain Eukaryota; kingdom Metazoa; phylum Mollusca; class Scaphopoda; order Dentaliida; family Dentaliidae; genus Pictodentalium; species Pictodentalium vernedei. The sequence goes on from CM062297.1 coordinate 316,465,050, forward strand.
CGACTCTGATGGCTCGAAATCCCGATTGACTAATATTCCAACTACATCATCAAGGCATGCCTTCGTCAAAGTTGGAATATTGGAAGATTAGTCAGTCGAGATTATAATTAATAAAAACTGATAAAAAAAACTTGAAACTTCTTGGAAATGTATTAGTGAATAATTAATAATGTAACAGTTGTGACTCGTGGCGCAACTTCTTATTCAATTAACACGTACCGTAGGCCTACCAGTACTCCTAGTTGATCATGCGAGCCACTAGCAGGCAGAATCAGGTACTAAAGACCTCCATTTGCACAAGCAACTGTGTGTAACAAAAGTCCAAGTGTAAAATCTGGTCTTTTAAGGAAGTACGCGATTACCAACAAGAAAGAAATAGTCTTTAAGACTCCAATTCTTACGATAATGTCCCGACTAGAAAACTATTGGTATTTTTCGATTCAATCGTTTGCAATAGATCAGTTGGTCGAAAAAACGAACCATGGGTTCGCTTTTCCGGCCAACTGAAATATTCAGGTGATTTTAATGGTTCAAAAATAAACAAATAAATAAATAAATGGGGGCTTCAAGCACTGAACCAGTCAAACACGAATCAGCCCCCCTTCCCCCCCATCACAACACCCCTGGTAAAATCTTAATTTATCTAAAGAATCGGTTGAAACTGGCCTACAGAATCTACAGAAAAATGACTGTTTAACCTTCTGGATACTAATGTTGAGAAATCCAAATCTCAAGCTGCAAACTTTCCCCATAGTGTAAGAAGAAATTTAACCAATTCAGTCTTGTTTTGGCAGACAGGCAGTGCTCATTAGAATAAAGAATAAACTGATTATATGAACTAGAGAAACAGAATTTACTGCCACCAGTAAATTCAAGCCTGTGTGAAAATGGTTAAAGCATCAGAAAAAAAACTATATAGGAAGAGAATTTACGGAAGCTTATTTTCGGGAGTAAAGCAGTTTTTAACAAATCAGAAATGGGTTTTCGCTAACAGTATTTACAGATATTCATACAGTAATCAGAACATTTTTTTCTAAAAAACCAGAAAAGGCATATATGTGCACAGCATTTAAAGGGTTCGACCAAGGAATCAGAAATTGACATTACAGATTCTGCCATTTATTTGAATGGTGAGATACATGTGTAATCTACAGAATTGCATTAGTTGGTATAAAATGCAAATCCTAATAGGTCGGAAAAATATGCTCTTAATGACTTCTGTAGACCGCATTGAGGTGGACCACATTTTGAACCTCCAGCAAGTTTCAACTCATTCGGTGTAGGTTCCAGATCCATAGGTCATACCAAGCCTAAAGCATGAGCATATACCACTTTACAAATATTGGCTCCACCAACTCAGGATCTGCCATATTTGTAGATGATGGCAAATATTCATATCAACTAGTAAATGTTAAGGTACAAGATACCTCTGGAAAATATATTGCGAGCAAAAGTGTTCAGTAATGTTGTAATATAAACGTAAAAAGGCCTTAAAGGCCCCCAAGAGCCTATCTGAAGACTTATTTGCATTGGTAAAATACCTGGGTCCCATCTAGGCCCATGTGTGTTTAGAACAACATTGTGAGAATGGAAAGGGTTTTCATTATTCTCAATTTTGCACAGAAGTAAATTTCTTGGATCTTGAGAGCGTTAAAATACTCACTTCAAATACTTCGTTTTAATACTTTAAAAGGGGTACGGTGGCGTTGTGTAGTAAGGCGCACTGCACGTCGACGATGGGCAACCTGTCTTCAACCAATGCTAACCTTGCTTGCTTGAGTGGAGTTAGTATGTGGGGGAGCTGACAGTTGCTCGCTATTGCCCGGTGGTTCTCTCTGGGTACTCCGGCTTCCTCCACCCGTGAAACTGTCGTGTCATGATTAGCCATTGTGTAGAAATATGTTACCTTAAACACCAATCAATAAATCAACAAATAATCCTTTAAAAACGAGTTCATTCCACTGAGGGGTCATAAGCTATGTTTTTCAAGCAAAAATGAAAATAATTATTACTGAATAGACATTTCTGTGAATAACGCTGACCGGTTTTTGTCGTTATGTGGGGTGAAGGATTAAGAATGCCTTAATTTGGAAGCACTGAAAAGGGGCCCCATTCCTCATGGAATTAAATATTACAGAAAAGAAAGCGAAAAACAATCTGTAGCCATGAGTTATATTAAAGATGTTTGTACTCACATTGAAGTATTAAGAGGGTTAAAAACAGACCTTTCAAATATTCCATTTCATTACTTTATAACTGTGGGAGGTGTTTCCAGAATGCCGCACACCACTCCATTCCAAAACCTGTCGATCCTGAGTTGTGACTGAGAATAAATGAATTTTAAAAAGGCTTTGAAAAGTGAAGGGTTCTGTTTGTTCAACATGATTTGAAAGTGATGTTTGCAACATGATACTAAATAAATATACAATACTAGAGACACAGTAAATTCAAGTCTGTGTTAAAAGGGTTAAAGAATCAGGAAAAAACTATATAGAAAGATAATTTATGGAGGCTTATTTTCAGGAGTAAAATATGTTTAAACAAATCAGAAATGGATTTTCGTTAATAGTATTTAAAGATATTCATACAGGAATCAGAACAATTTTTATAAGAAACCAGAAAGGGCATATATGTGACCAGCATTCAAAGGGTTCGATACACGAATCAGAAATGAACATTTTTGGCTCTGGCAATTATTTGAATGATGAGATACATAGAGATAATCTTCAGCATTGCATTAGCTGTTATAAAATGCAATTCCTAATAGTTCTGAAAATATGCGCTTAATGACCTCCGTTGCCTGCATTGGGGTGGACCACATTTTGAACCTCCAGAAGGTTTCAACTCATTCGGTGTAGGTTCCATGTCTATAGGTCATTCCAAACCTGAAGTATAAGCAGATCCCACTTTAAAAATATTGGCTCCACCAACTCCGGATATGCCATGTTTATAGATGATAGCAAATATTCATATTACCAAGACAAAGTTAAGGTACATGATACCTCTGGAAAATATATTGTGAGTAAAAGAATTCAGTAATGTTGGAATATAGAGGTAAACGGCTCCCAAGAGCCCATGCGTGTTTAGAGCATCATTGTGAGAACAGAAAGTGTTATCATTATTCCTGCATTGCAGACAGTAAATGTTTGGGGACCCATATTAAGATAGTGAGAGAGTTAAAATAATCCCTTTAAATACTCCATTTTAGCCCTTTAAAAAGGAGCTCATTCCAATGAGAGGTCATCAGAAATGTTTTTCAAGCAAGAATGAAATGAAAATTGACTGGAAATTTCAGTGAATAATGCTGGCTGGTTTTCGCCGTTATGTTGGGGAAAGGGTTAAGAATGCCTTACTTTGGAAGGTAAACCTGGAAAGGTGTCATAGAGTTAAATGTTACAGACAGGAAAGCGTAAAAACATTCTGTAGCAATGAGTTATATGAAGGGTGTTTGTACTCACACTGAAGTATTAAGAGGGCTAAAACAGACCATTCAAATATTCTATTTCATTACTTTATAATTGTGATAGGTGTTTAGAGAAAGCCACACACCACCCATTACCGAAACCTGTTGAGTTATGATTGAGAATAAATAAATCTTAAAAAGGGTTTGAAATGTGAAGGGTTCTATTTTCAACATGGTTAATTTTGTAACATGATATTCAATAAATATACAATGCTATTCGATGTAAAATGTACAGCAGTAGTAGGACAGGGTCTAGACGACCCACATCTGGTGGTTCTCATTTGGTGGTTCTCATGTGACGTCATACCGCAATGTATTATGGGTATCACGTGGTTGTCATGGTAACCCATGTGGGTGGCCATGTTGTGACGTCATTGTCATGGTGATGGGTGATGTGAGTGCGCATGCGCATGCGCAGCTCGTGTTGTTAGGGTGATACGTGTTTCCATCGTCCATGTTGTATGAAGGGGACCGCCATCTTTGTTTCTATGGTGGCACGTGGTTGCTATGTTACCCAAAGGCTTCTTATAGGGCTAAGAGGTCTGTAACAGGTATGTCTGATTAACTGGGAGTATTTTCTGGAACGACTTCCCTGTATAATTACACAAATAAACCCGACAATCCCTCCAAATAATCTCCAAAATCCACCCCAAACTACCGATATGGACTTGGTAAAGCCTCATTTTGTTTTATGAAGGCTCGAATTTTGTTATTCCGGGTCACAATCCTCGTTTTACCTTTATTACGTATCACCCTAACAACACGAGCTGCGCATGCGCACTCACATCACCCATCAGAATGACAATGACGTCACAACATGGCCGCCCACATGGGTTACCATGACAACCACGTGATACCTATAATACATTGTATGACGTCACATGAAAACCACCAAATGAGAACCACCAGATGTGGGTCATCTAGGCCCTGTCCTACTACTTACAGCATCCTCTCTGACCACTTTGTTTATGAGAGATTATGGCTATTGACTTCAGTGAACTCATTTGCAAGCACAGTCTATCGTGTTGACAAGCATAGAAGATACAGCTACACTATCAAGGCATGCCTTCTATGAATGTTATTTATTTATTTATTGGGCTTAACGACACTATCAATAGCCACTGTCACCTTGTGCCGGACAGTTTTATGGGAGGAGGAAGCTGGAGTACCCTGAGAGAACCACTGAGCAAATGCAAGCAACTGTCAGGCTCCCCAACAGACTGATTCTACACAAGCAGGTTAGCATTTGTCGAAGACAAGTACACCATCGACGTGCAGTACGCGTTAATGCACTATGCCACCATGCCCCCAAGTGGGCAATGGGGTGAAGTATGTCAAGGACACAACAGGGTTACCACAGCTGGGATTCAAATCGAGGACCTCTCGGTTTGCAGCCTTCGCCTCTACCTACTGAATATAACTGGAATACTTTGGAGGCTTATTTTCGGGGATAAAATAGTTTTAAAGAAATCAGAAATAGGTTTTCGTTAACAGTATTTAAAGATATTTATTCAGGAATCGGATACATTTTCCAAGAAACCAGAAAAGGCATATATGTACAGAGCAAAAAAAGGGTTCGATCAAGTGAATGCATTAGGGGCAGGGGCGGGGGTGGGGCAAAAATGTGTTTTCCAGCAATTCTGAAGGTTGCACTCAATGACCCCAAGGTGACTTCAGCGGCCTTGATCCATATTTTAACCCCCCCCCCCGAGGGTCGACTCATTTGTTGTTGGACCCAGGCCCATTCATCACACCATGCTTGAGATGAGTGTGTCCACTTTCAAACTGTTTGACCACGCCCACTTTTTTCACGAAAAATGCATGTAGGGGTTTTGGGAATGCATTCGGGGGTTCAAAATGTGGCTTCCAGCAATTCTGAGAAATGCACTCAATGACCCCTGGGTGGCCTCGGTGACCTTGACCCATATTTTGAATCTCCGTCGACCGTCGACTCATTTGGTATTGGTCCTAGGTCTATACGTCATACCATGCTTGAGATATGAGCGTGACCCACTTTCAAAAAATTTGGCCACGCCCACTTATTTTTCGTGTAAAAATGCATGTACGAACTTCGGGAAAGCATTTTGGAGTAAAAAAAATGTGATTTCCAACAATTCTGAAAAATGCACTCATAGACCTCTGGGTGACCTTGACCCATATTTTAAATCTCCATTGAGTGTTGACTTATTTGGTGTTAGTCCCAGGTCCGTAGGTCATACCATGCTTGACATATGGGCGTGACCCACTTTCAAAACACCTCTACAGGCACCCCTAATCCCCCAGGGTTCTGAAAAACATAGGTGGTCGAGAACGTGTGACTATCTATCAGAATGCCAAAAATCAGCGAGATATGATTTGTTTTCGAGTTATCGTGAGGACAAGGAAGTGCATAGAAGACAGAAGACAGGAGAATAAGAAAAAGAAGAAGAAAAAGAAAAAAAAAAGAAAAAGAAACCGCACAAAAACAATAGTCTGTGTGTTTCACACAGACTAATACAAAAACAACAGTCTGTGTATTTCACACAGACTAATTAGGTTAGACCTAGAAGAGAACGCAGCCGCAAAGGACTCTGGTGTATCGCAAAATCGAAAAAAATGATTCATGCTACCGTCGGTAGTTTTGTCAACTTTCGATACTGACAATAAACCTAAAGAGAACAAATTCGTAGTAAAAAGTAGGATTTTAAAATTTTCAAGTTACAAAAATCAATTGTTCAAGTTAAATGAAATAATAGCGAGCGAAAGCGATCCGCAGGGTCGCGTGCAAGCGATCTGAAGGATCGCTTGCTTCGCCAGCTATTAGGCAACACGTATATACCGTTTGTATGAAATCATATGAACTCAAAGCCAAACTCATCCCAAAGGCATCAACTTCAAAATTTTTCAACGGAAGTGGTACACAAGGACGCTGACATGTTTGCGCATGGCGGAAATTAGCATTTGCAATTGAAGAAATGATTTATTTACGTAGGAAGTAGTTAACGAGATGAGACTTAACGAGAATGACTCTAGCTGATTAAACTTTTAGGCATTTTTCCCAAAGGAACTGGGGACAAATGAGGTTACATTTTTTCAAGGATACTCGGACGCTAGAACAAGTGATGGCTCTCCACCATTGCTTTCACTCTCATTGGGTCAAGGAACCCTTAATATATTGGGTGAGGGAGGAGGGGTGGGAGCTAATAGCTGATTATGTCACGTGACGTCCATAGCAAGTAAAGCACGCCCCTAGCCACGGGCAAACTACTGGGCCAATTTTGACCAATTCTGATACATGGACCCCAACATGCATTGCAAACGAAAACAGACAGGTCAATGGTGTCGTCGCGTGGCTTCCCTAGCAACCAGAGCGTCCCCTTAGCAACGGGCTAACTAATCGGCCGATTTTGACCAAATTCCGTTTTAACAGAAAGATTCGGTATACGGACCCAAAATGCATTGCAAATGAAAACAGACAGATCAAAGTTTACGTCTCGTGATTTCCCTAGCAACCACAGCGCCCCTTTAGCAACGGGCTAACTACTGGGCCGATTTTTACCAAATTCGGTATACGGACCAAAATGCATTGCAAATAAAATTAGATTTCCCTAGCAACCACTGCGCCCCTTTAGCAACGGGCTTACTACTGGGCAGATTTTGACCAAATTCGGAATACGGACCCACAATTCATTGCAAATAAAAACAGACAAGTCAATGTTGACGTCACTTGACTTCCCTAGCAACCAGAGCTCCCCCTTAGCAACGGGCTAACTGCTGGGCCGATTTTGACCAAATTCGGTATACGGACCCAAAATGCATTGCAAATGAAAACAAACAGGTCAATGTTGATGTCACGTGACTTCACTAGCAACTAGAGCGCCCCTTAGCAACGGGCTAACTACTGGGCCGATTTTTACCAAATTCGGAATACGGACCCACAATTCATTGCAAATAAACAAAGACAAGTCAATGTTGACGTCACTTGACTTCCCTAGCAACCAGAGCTCCCCCTCAGCAACGTGCTAACTGCTGGGCCGATTTTGACCAAATTCGGTATACGGACCCAAAATGCATTGCACATGAAAACAGACAGGTCAATGTTGATGTCACGTGACTTCCCTAGCAACTAGAGCGCCCCCTTAGCAACGGGCTAACTACTGGGCCGATTTTGACCAAATTCACTATACGGACCCAAAATGCATTGTAAATAAAAACAGGCAGGTCAATGTTGATGTCACGTCTTTTTTCCTCTTCCCTGACATGACCCAGAAGCACAGGATTAGCTGTTTCATAATTACTCGCAGAATTATCTGTTGTGATAACTACAAACAATAGTGGTACGTCGGTATATTTTTCAGTGAAATTAATGAAAATGGCTTATTGAAATTGGCACATAAAGCTCTAGGGCTATTTAATTCAAAAGACAAGTCTATGCTGTCTTGTGAAGTGTGTATGTCTGTGCTGGCTTGTGTAGTTTGTGTGTCTGTTGGGCAAATCGCCCAGAAACCTGGTCCAACTCGTCCACAAACATGGTCCGAATCGTCCAATAATCTGGTCCGAATCGGCCAGAAATATGGTCCGAACCGTCCATACATCTGGGGTCGAAACGTCCTATATAAACATCTGGTCCGAATTATGAAACTACATTTGTGATACTCAGTCTTATTGTTTTAAAGATGGTCTTTTCAGTAAAACTGAAATGGCATATTATCATTGTCCTTTTTTTGCCCAGCACTGCTGTATTTTCTTGTCGTGGCTACTAACAGTTGGTAATAGTAAAAATAAATGCCGCACGCTATTTGTGAAAAAATAAAAATGAACGCCGCAATTTCCGTAACTCCTCGGATAAATTCCGGAAAACAACGACGCCATAAATATATCTTCCAATCAAAACAATGATAAAATTATCTTCCAATCAGAGCCCTGGAAAATAATATCTTCCAATCAAATCGCAGATAAAAGTAGTTATCTCGAAATTTGGTTGGTCCCCTATTCTTTACCAGTAAATGTAGGCCTACAGCACTCTATACCGAATGCATCACTTTCGCTCGCTTTAGGTTTGCCTAAATTTCATATTAACGTCATTTATTCAGAAAGATTGACGCGGCCAGCACACGTTGCGTTCTCTTGTTTTTGTTGCTATTTTATTTTCAACTATCCCAGAATTCAATATCGAACAAAAAAATGGCCGCCCCCGATGGGCAAACCGGAAGACACAATTTTCTGTTTGTTCGATTCACTGGAAATTGCGAATTTCTCAACATACACATGTGTGTTACCTATAGAGCCCACTTCGTAAACCGTGCTTCATGTGGCTCTGACTGCTTTCTCTTATTATTCTTAGTCGCATTATGGAATAATGACTGCTACTTTATGGTATTTTGACATCAGTGTGACGGGGAATTCAAGTTTGTGAAATGTGCTGGACTTGTTGTTCAGCTCAGTTTTCTCACTAGAAGATGAAGTCTCAAGTTCTGCTGATTCGACCATTGTTTTTTAATATTTTTGTTGCTGTTCCCTAAAATACATAATATTTTGGATTATAAAAGAGTATGGTGTATGAAAACTTAAAGCGGTGTCGAGTTTCGCCGTCAAATTACAGACTAAGAAGGATAACTCAAAAACTTCCCGTATTCGATTTTCACACTAAGGGGGTTAACTCTAATTCTTATCACAGAGACCCCGAAAAGTGTTCGCGAGTTGCAAGATCTCTTGATCAGAAACGGCATTCAAATGTGTATTGGATGTTGATAGATGGTAGGCCACCCGACATTAATTCACACATCTTATTCGTGAGCTTTCAAGCAATGGTATTAAACGTTTTATCGCATCAAGTTCTTCATATCTGACAAATTAATGGCAGTTGGGCTGCTATAATTTCCTTGCTTGACTGACCGAGGAAATGTAGCTGGTAATTTCGGAACCACATTTTCATTTGCCACTCAACAGTAGTCGGGATAGATAGCAATAACATAGACCTAACAGTAGGTGAAGCAATTCCCCTGAATAGAAGCTAAGGTGCCCCCTCTTCCCTTTCCTTCAAGTTTTGATAGATTTGAGTCCCAGATATAGATTTGCCCTTGCTTGTATTCATGCACTTTCTTACAAGACTGGATTTACTACTTAAGACTTCTGTCACACACACATTTATTTGGTCATACAAATGGAGGTATATACTTCGAGCTGTTGAGGTCTCAGTATGATCAGTTTGGAGTGTCATCACGGAACGTGTTAAATTACATAAGATTACATCTTATGTAATTAACACGTTCCGTGACCAGATAATAAAAATTATCAGCAAAATTTTAATTAATGAAGCACCGAGTTGTACTCGGTGTATCATCAATTAAATTTTTGATGCTTGTTCCTATAATTAGTGTTTAGAATCTAATATTATTGTATCGTGGAAATATTGCCCACCCGTGGAAAGTGACCTGTCCACGGCGGCTGTGCTGTATATTATACATACAAAAAATAAATTTCAAGGAAGTCTTGAGTTTTTGAATTGCTGATTAATATTCCAACTACATCATCACGCCTTGATGATGTAGTTGGAATATTTGATCAGTCGGCGCATGAGCCATCACAGTCGGGACAAATCAGGTTTGTATCCGCCCCCTCCACCCACGCACGCACGCACGCACGCACGCACGCACGCACGCACGCACACCAACCAACCAACCAACCAATCGCCCAATCAATCGGTCATCCTTGCGACGCCGCTGAATAGACGTTGCTGTGTACGTAATCTTAGAATTCAAATCAAACGTCCTTTCCTTGATACAAAGGCCCCCACAATGTATATTAAAAAACCTCTCTTGTCTGTATTAGAAAATGAGTAATACACATACAACCTGCAGTGGCATCCAATTCGGCAAGAGCTTTTTAGCCCGTCGTGCGATGAAAAAATATTACTGTATAACGTCATCATCAATTGTATCATCAGTGCAAGTTAAGTAATCCAAACATGGATTCTAACGCGGAAAGATGACCGTTTGGCGTGGTTCGACCTGAGAACGTTCTACACCAAAACATTATATTATTGTCCAAGTTTGTTCTACAAGTTAGACAACTGCAGGCCCAAAACTGTTTGAATGGAGCCCCTGATAAGGATTTTATCATTTGAACTACGAATGGCAAAGTAAGCGGCAAAATGAAATAATTTTGTTGTGACTTGCGAGACAAACGGTTATCCATAGATGCGCTGATGGCGGAGACGGCGGGAACTTAATGCAAGGTGGGAAGGACAAAATTATCCAAGATGAAGCGGGTCTGCCATTGTTCGGCCCGATGGGACAGCTTTAGAAGAAGAATTATCTACAGAAAGGCCATTTCCTTATTCATGACTTGACGGGCACGGTGGAAGGTGTTAAAAGTGTGTGTGGGGGAGGGCGATAAATATACTTTGAAACATATATCTGACGACGTCACACCAAGTAATATAATCTTGAATCAGTAAATGTTCCAAAAACAGTCTTCCTTTTTTCGGTGAACACCATTGTCCGGTTATCGTTCCCAGGGGACGCGGAGCCTGGCGATGCTTCAAGCCCCTCACTGGTTTGGCCAACAGTGTTCAAAATATTTTATATTAATAAACGCAATGAGTTTCGACAACGGTTATGTTATTGTCCAAGCTGGTGTGATTGTAGTTCTTACTCTTAATTGCTTGTTATTCCCGCTTTCCCCCCTTAATTCCAAAGAACGTACATCTCGAATCAGTGATTACTATGATCCGAATCGGGGTCGGAGTAGTGACTACTCCAGTAGCACGTCAGATTACACAATGTAGGCCAGTTGTGCATTTTGGGCGATTTTAGGGAACAGCAGACTGCAAGCTCGAAATCGGTGATCGTAGTTTTTCTAATCCCCTAAAATCACCCAGATCGCTTCTTAGGGCACAAGTCTGGAAATAAGCATCTTAAAAATGAGGTCCCCAGAGGGTGAGTTTGGTGATGCTATCCTGCACAGCAGGGTAGCATCACTAAATGTACCCTCTGTGTACCTCAATCTGTGTATCTCGTGTCTCAAGCCTGAACAGAAAGAGGTTCCCAGAGGATCAACTGACCAACTGTATGGGATAGCACCAGAAAATTCACCCTCTCTTGGGAACCCATTCTGCAAATGCCAGATTGCTTATTTCTAGGCTTGTTAGGGCACAATTTTTACAGAATTTTCTGGAATTGCGTCACGGAACCCCCGCTTACATTTCAGTCCCACCCATACTCTCACACACACGTTTCAAGTCGCTCTGCGGCCCGTGATTCGGTCTATATTTTCTACTTCAATCATTCTCTAATCCGAAAGATCGCCTTCGTTTGGAAGATGATTAAAGCAGACGAAATAATGCGACACGGAAGGTGGTATTTATATTTTTCAACTCTGTGTGCAGTCAGGTAGCAGGTTTGTAAAAGAGTTGTTTGGGGTGGGGCGCGTGCCCCCTTCCGGTTCCTCCACCGTCGATAGGTAAGAACTATAACTAATGGTGAACTTCCTTTCCAGTTCGGGAACGCAGTGGCGTTGGACTTGAAATCGAATAGTCGACTGTCGACTTTAATATTCCTGACCCGTGTCATCTGCGTTGTATTTGTGGGTAAGGCACTTCATTCAGATTCTTGTATGAGGGCAGGGTGGCGCTGTGTACTAAGGTGAATAGTACGAAGGTCGTTACAAGTGTTTTCAACCGCCGTTAACCCTGCCCGTGTCGGGTTAGTAAGTTGGAGAGTCCTCCAGTTACTCGCCATTGCTCGGTGGTTCTCGAGTACGTAAAAAGGTTGCCTTTCTTACCTCGCATTTGCGGAAGAAATCATTCACTTTTGAGGCCAAATATATTTTTGGGCAAGTTCAGCACCCACACACACTCACATGATTCTAGGGAGCCAATTTTTAGGGCAGCCAAAGTTGTAAAGTTGCACTGTGAAAATCGATTTTTTCGGGCGATGTTCATATTTTTGGGGGGCAACCCAAACTTTCCCGAAAAAAAAATGAAACTGCCCTAAAAAAATCCTTTTTTCGGGCTATAAAATTGTTCTCAAATGCATTTTACTCTACTATTGCAAACCAAGAATTCAAAAAATAAGATATGAAGAACGCCACCCCACCCCTCTCACTCCCTGTCCTCACATCCCCTTATTTAAGATTTGCGTGTGCTTTTGAAAGATAGTTGTTTGTAAATATTTACTTATTTGTTGTGTTTAAGTTTTTGAATTTTAATAATAAAAACATTTCACATCAAATTTTAGTCTTTGCTTTTCATTTTGTACATTTACAGTTCTGCAGATGACGCGATCGACAGCCAACTGTAAAGTTGTGAATTGCATTCAATTCCAAACATACAAGTATACCGAGATATGAATACGATGTGCAGGTAACGAATGGTTGCCGACTATTGGTAATCACATTTCGTTTTCATATTCCATTGTGCTTGTGCGTTCGAGACCACTGTAAACTGATTACATCATCGATGGTATACAGCGAGGTGCGAAGCTTTTTAATGATTACCCGTGCAGTCAAGTGTGAAAAAATAGGGGCGACAACTCGAAATTTAATGTCTGACTCAGGCAATAGAAATAGTTCAGTATGCCGGAGTTCTCCACCTGTAAAACTGTCCGACACATGACTTTGGCTGAAAGTGTTGTTAAAGGCCAATAAGCAAACGAACAAACATATTCCAGTCCCAGGGAAGCCTGGAAATAAGCAGACTGTTATCTGCAGAATGAGGTCCCTAGAGGTTGAATTTGGTGAGGCTACCCTGCGCAGCAGGGTAGCATTACTGAATTTACCCTCTTTGAACCTCAATCTGAACCAAGGTCTCGGGCCTAAATAGAAAGGGGTACTTAGAGGGTAAATTTTGGGATTCTAGCCCACTGTATGGATAGATTCAGCAAATCCACCCTCTGGGAACCTCATTCTGCAAATGACAGTGTTTTTTATTTCCAGGCTTGATTCCCGGGAAGTTATTTTCATTCATGTGCAGTAAACAATGAAGTGAGGGTAACGCAGTTCTAACTTTGGCACCACATGTGGACCCACGTCAGACAGGGAGTGAATGTTTCATCCAGTGCGAAACGTTACAAAGGTTATAGATGACAAAATCGAATATCTGGAAACAAAAGTCAGTGGCAACTTCAATTATTTTCATTGACTTGATGCAAGAGCACCCACTGTCAGAACACAAAACGGCTTTCGTAATTTGTACCGAACTGATTCCTGGAATCAAGATCACTTCCCCCAAAATAGTGACTTAGCGGCCGAAGGGAGATAATTCAAAAGAAGTGTGTCAGTATTCACGATTTCAGAGAGCATTTTGTTTCAGGTTATGAACGCCCAAAACAATCTCATTGACCACAGTGCTAACCTTTCACTCTCTGTACAACACACCAAGTTGTTTTGAAAAAAAAATACATATACATTCACAAAGTACATCATCTCTTGAAAAAAATAAACTGGAAAAAAATATATGTTGCCACATGAAATTTCAATTTAAAATTCGAATTTTCACTACTACCCTGTGGTCCTGCACTGAATGGCCTTGACACTTTTTTTTCATGCCTCATGTTTTTGAGAGATTCTCACACATTCTGGCACAAAATTACAAACACACTTTTTAATCCTTTCTAAAGTGAACAAATTGTTTTTTTAATTAATGGTTTCAAATCCCACTGATATTGAACCAATCAGCCAATCGGGCCTATTTAATACTACTCACAACTCGTGCTCACCAATTTAGTGGTTCATAACCTTCATTGTGCAGGCTTTCCGGTAGTATTAAAATGATTGCTGGGAGAATTTTTTTTTTGTAACTGAACTTCCTTAATCTTCGAACCCTCTTCTCAACAAGGCTATACGACAAAATAATTTTTCCAGTCGGAGCATTTTCCTCTGGATAGGAGTCTTATAATCAATTCACGCTTGCTGTTGTAAATCAAGTACTTTATTTCTCACAAGACTGCCAAAAGATACATGCAAGTTTCACTGTTTCAGACGACTGAATTTGAGTCATGCGGAGGGGCGTCGAGAATATGACCGATTGGGGGAGAGGTGTGAACCTGAACCGACTGTAATGGCTCAAGTCCCAACTGATACAATATACCAACTACATCATCATGGCATGCCTTCATCGAAGTCATGTTGGAATATTAATCAGTGGGGATTTTTACTTAATACTTCTTGGAAATTTATTTGCGGATAAATAAAATACACACGTAGTAGTTCTACCTGTACTCCAAATTGCTCAAGCTGGTCCGCCAGCTGCCCGAGCTGAGAACAGACCACCAGTTGTAGAATAGAATAGAATAGATTTATTGCAATATTACACCCACATGGGCAGTATGCACAAATACAGTAGACAATGTTAGGCCTACATTTATCATTTAAAACTGACAACAAATATTTCTTACGAATTTTTACGAAAGAGAAAAAACTCACGCACGGCACAGCAGATCACATTGCAAAGGGCAGGATCTGCATTTCCCATGATGTAGAGAAACTTATTATTGTTATTCATACCAAGGAATGTTCGCTCCCCATGTTGTATAAAACCCCACAACTTCTGTCGTGCGACATTATACTTAGGGCATTCCATCACAAAGTGGCGTTCGTCTTCAATCACTTTGTGGTCACAGAATGAACAAGTTCGGTCTTCTAGAGCTACTGGTGGCTGTGCGTGCCTACCCTTTTCTATGGCTAAGGAATGATTACTTATCCGTAGCCGAGTAAATAGATGCCTACTCATTACAGATTTACTGTGTATTAGATACGGCTCGAGTGTGTATTCATTCTTAAATAACCTATAAGTACGAAGTTTACTTCTGCCACAAGATCGATTATCGTTGTGCATAGACTCGTACAGCTGAGAAATATGTTCGTCCCTTAATCTGTCTCGTATTTCGAATACGTCACGGGAATTCAGATTTTCTGTTTCTACTTGGAACTGATCCCCCAACACAGCTAATCGTTTCTGTAAAGAATCAGTATCTGCATACTTGATTGATTCAGTAAAAGCATTATTGAGTACGGTGTTAACCGAACCAGTCTGTAGTGTCATGACATATTTCAGCATTGAAGTCGTAGCGGAAATATATAATGGGAAGAGACCAAGTTCAGCCCGCACCACATGATTTGAGGCCTTCCTATTCACCCCGAGGACAGATTTACAAAATTGTAGATGTACATTTTCGCAAGCGGAATTATCCATTGCGGTTAGATCGGGAGACCATATCTCACATCCATAGAGTAATATTGGCTTAATTAACATGTTGAATAAATTAATGTAAACACTCTCTGGCGGTGTGTATGTTTTAGAGAATGCACGTTGTAGCTTATAAAGCACCTTTTGCGCTCTAACCTTGAGATGATTTTGTGCATTGATGAGTCGACCGTTCCTATGAAATAATAGGCCAAGATAGCAGTAATCATCACACATTTCTAAGGGTTCATTTTGATAATGGAAGGAGTCGATATTTTGTGTTTTCCGTTTCGAAAATTTTACGACCTTCGTCTTTGCTGTATTAATGCGTAGATTGTTCTGATACGAAAACGTCCCGAGGTTGTTCAAACACTTCTGAAGACCAGATGCACTTTCGGACAATAAAACCAAGTCGTCAGTAAAGAGGAGGTGACTTATCGAAGCATTATTAAGAGTTATTGGCTGACACGATTCATCGAGGTATGTTGAAATGTCGTCAATAAATACCTTGAAAAGTGTCGGAGAGATCACACAGCCCTGCCTCACGCCGATATTCGATACACAAGGTGGTCCAAGGCCTTTCGGCGTCTTAACATAATATTTACTCGTTTCGTACATAGATGCAAGTATGCTCATCATATTTCCATCTATTCCAACACTTGCTAATTTTTTGAACAAAATGTGTCTGTCAACAGAGTCAAATGCCTTTTTAAAATCGACGAAGGCTACAAACAGCTGTTTATTTTTCTTTTTGTACTTATCAATTGCGGTCTTAAGAACAAACATACTGTCAACGGTACTATGTTTTTCCCTAAAACCGAATTGATTGTGACTGATAATATCATTTTGCTCAAGATACAAATTGATTCTAAAATTTATAACTTTATTGAACAGCTTCCCAATTGAATTACTGACAGCAATTGCCCGATAATTGTTCGGATCCTTTTTATCCCCTTTCTTATGTAGTGTTGTCAATATTGACTCACTCCATTTGGTAGGATAATGTTGTGATAGAAACACTTGATTAAACAATTTTTGTTACGTCATCGATCACAGCAGGAATAACAATTTTCAAAAACTCATTAGAAATATTATCTGCCCCGGTGGATTTATTGTTTTTCAAAGTACGCAGAGAATTTAGTATCTCTTGGGACGTCATAGCATCGTTGTTTAACGGATATGTAGCTGTTACTCTATTTTGTGATAACGACGGGAGATGTTGCTTGTTGATTTGTTTTTGGAAAAGCTGATCAAAAAAATCTATTGCATCATCGGGGTTTAAATCGTATGATGAGGGTTTTTTTGGCTGCAGGACTTTAATCGCCTCCCAATAGTCTTTTGGGTTAGATGTCTGCAGTTTCTCTAGCCTCATTGAAAGATTTTTATAAAACAATTTGCTTTTCTGTTTTGTAATTTTCTTGTACGTTTTCTTTGCTCTGAAAAATTTCTGCCTAATTTGTGTATCATATGGATATTTTTTCATTTTATCGATAGCGTCCACCATACTATTCTTAAGATCTTTACACTCTCTATCAAACCATTTATTTTTCTTCCGATTGTTAAATTTTTTGAATCTGACAAATTTGGTGGCTCTTGTATTAACTGATTGGAGAATTCCCATAAACTCCCCCGCCGCCCGCTCAGTATCATTTTGGGTCGCATCAAATGACCGTAATCTAAACAGAAGCATTTTCTGTTTAAATTCCCGACCATTTAACATTTCCCGTGTTTTGTTTGAACTTTCCTCAGTCCAAAGACACCTGCCTTTCTGTGTTATATATGTATGTTTGTATGGAGCTTGAGACACACGGAATTTATGCTTTAAGTGCAGTGCCAATTGGCAGTGGTCAGAGTGATGAATCGGGTCTCTGACACAGAAGTAATCAATGTTTGATAAATGATTGGCAGATACGAGCACATAGTCAACAACACTAGCGCCGTTATACTGATAGCTCGTAAATGATCCCAGGCTGTCATCTGGTACTCGACCGTTTATAATCCTCATTCTTGTATTTTGGCAAAGTGTTAATAATCTCCTTCCGAAGGTATTAACAGCTTTATCCATATTACGACGCTGGTAGGATTCATCTATTGTATATGTATCGGGGAGTGGGACATAATTATCACTGTCATTTGCAACATGATCTACTATTCTTCCCGTGCGTGAATTAAAATCGCCACCCATCACAACAAAATCATTTTCATCGAACTGCTGCATTGAAGACGCTAGATCTGAAAAAACACAAAGCTCAGAACCCAATTTTCTCCATATTGATGAGTTAATCGGTGGTATATATACAGAACAGAATATGATGTCATTGTTGGAATTTACAATATTCCCATCAAATGTGACCCATAATGCGAACTCATGATCACAAAATGAGTGTTTCAAGAAGAGATCAAATTTATCCCGGAAGTAAACAGCCACCCCTCCCTTTTTGTCAGATGTTTTCCGTGGACTGTCAATGCACGTCAACCCAGGAATAGAAATTTCTGCCACAGTTGAATGCCAAGTCACCGTTACCGTGATGAAATCATATCGTGTCAACATGGTAACAACATCTGGTTCGTGAATTTTGTTTACCAACCCCTGGGCATTCCATACAGTGTAACTTAAGTTTTTTGAATCCCAAATTTTGTTCATGTTATGCGAATAAAACAAACCGATGACCACTGACATCATGATTTACTAATTATTGTTATTTCTCAATTATATATTGAAATCTTTTGCTGAATCAACACAGCGTTCCATCTCATATCAGAAACGTGCTGAAAGCTCAATTTGATGTGAGATCAAGGTGTATGAGGGTGAAAATGTTTACTCTATGGCACCCCCCCCCCCCCTCCACTATGGCTCGTCGAGCTTGATCGAACTGATGACAAGCCCAATTCAGTGCTGTTAAAAGATTCGTATTCCCTTTAATCGGTAGAAATTAATTTATTTGATTAATCCGTTATACTGTTAACATTAAGTCCATTACTTCGTTAGCTCGAGACATTGCAGGTACAAGTGATGCAATACAACAGATCATTTTCATCACTCATAAAAACCTATTTGAAATAATTAAGGCATGAGCTTAAAATTATCTCTAACGTTTGAAATCTACGCAACAAACTTAGAAATGTGAGCTTGAAACTATCTCTAACAATTAAAACAATCAACGTATGATCGATTGTCTGAGTGACACCAGTCCAGGTGTCAAATCAAGATTCCCGTCATCGCAATCGCAACAGGAATTAGCAGGAGCGGGATGCACAGAGTCTTTAATCCTAAGAAGTCACCGAAGATTATCTCTTCTACGGGGGCGCGGTGGCTCAGTTGGTATGCAAGCCGAGAGGTCCTCGGTTCGAATCCCACCTGCGGCAACCGCGTTGTGTCCTTGGGCAAGACACTTCACCCCCATTGCCGATGTGGGGGCACGGTGACGCTGTGTACTAAGGCGTACTGCACGTCGATGGTGCACCTGTCTTCAACCAATGCTAACCCTGCTTGTGTGGAGTTAGTATGTTGGGGAGCTGACAGTTGCTCGCCGTTGCTCGGTGGTTCTCTCCGGGTACTCCGGCTTCCTCCACCCGTGAAACTGTCGTGGTCATGATTAGCCATTGTGCAGAAATATGTGACCTTAAACACCAATAAATAATAATAATAATCTCTTCTACGGTCTTTAAAATCGAGAAATGTGCACATTTGTCGCTCTATATTTAGAAAATTACCCTGTGTTTCGGCTCGGAAGGGAAATTTATTAAATATGGAGCTAAAAATGTGAGTAGTACAGAATGTGGTTTTAAGGCATAATTTGGGGAGCCCCGCGGTGAACACCGGGTGTGACGTCATAGTCAAGTAACGCAGTGACATCATGTTTGGGGTATCATGATAGGGATGTGAGCGGCCGTGTTTTGCCATCATTAACCATAGTGACACATATAGTCAGTGCGCATGCGCATCGCGTGTTGTTAGGGTGAAACGTGTTTCCGTCGTCCATTTTGTGAACTGGAGTCCGCCATCTTGGTTTCTATGGTGGCACGTTGTTGCTTCGAGTCTGGAATTTGAATAGGAAGGGGTGTGTACGGAAGGTGTGTTCGCTTAAATGGAAGTACATCTAATTACCACACACCGCCCGACAACCACCGAAATTTAAAAAAAAATCACCGAAACGGACCCACAAAGCACCATCATGGGCTTATAAGAGTAGCGCCTAGTGCTATAGGACTGGGGGGGGGGGGGGGGGGGTCGTTCATTTTATAAGAGTATGATTGATTACCCAAAGGAACCCGATGACTGTTTATTTGGCTTGCATTCGTCTAGAAACCTCAGTTTCTAGCCTATCCCGGTCCCTATTCTCTCTATTCCTTGATGTGTTCTGCCCATGTTATGACTTCACAGGTGTGTTTATTTGCTAATACGCAGTCTATACCAATGTGTACACATTACATGCAGCGCGTAGGCTCGTGCTGGATGTGCTGATATGTGTTTGCAATAAACACAACGTGTCACAAAACGTACGAATCTTCGACTCATCTGGGTATTTGAGGATACCTACGACATCGATCATACCAGCCCCTAGCTCCCATATGGCTCCTAGCTCCTATACAGCCCATAGATTCTATAAGTTACTGGCTCCTATATAGATTCCATCTCCTGTATGATATCTATACAGCTCGCAGACAACATCATGGCCTTTATAGCTTCAAGGCCACTACTGCTAACATGACCATAGTCACCACCACCTGTCTATGATTAGCTTTAATTCTTTTCTGCCGCTACTATTGACTATCACCGTCTGCCCTCTGCTAGAGCCTCCCATGATTACTAATATTTTGAGGTACTATTATGGTTGTCAGTATCTATCACTACACTACTGCCGCTACTATCATTAGGCTCCGATTCTACTAGTAGTTTAGTACAGAGTGCTAACTCTTGCAACTTCGACTCATTTCGGAAAAAGACAAGGCAGGTATGTGACGGGGTGCTGTTAGTGGGATGCTGAGCAACATAGATAATGATTTCATCAAATGAACCAAAGCGCCATAACAGCAGTTACTCGTTGGAGTAAATTCTCTTGCGACTCTTAGACGCATCCCTAAAAGGGGTGCCGGCGTCCGGTCGATTGCAAGATATGGGTGGTGTAAGTGGGGTGCCTGGCAAACTTCTTCGCGACAAGACCCTCGAGGGTATTCCCCTTTTCAGATAATGACAAAAAACAAGAACAAAAGTCGTACAGTTAAAAAAAATCTTGATTTCAAATTGTGTTATAGTTAACATTGAGTTAAAGTTCGTAAAAGGGAGCTCAGCTTTGTTCTGTTCGTTCTTCGTTCTCCTCAATCACCCTTCTGTTCTCGCCGATCTTCCCTTCGATTTTTGTTGTGTTCCGTTCATTCTTCGTTCTCTCCGTTGTCATTTTTGGTTTTGTATCTTGATGGTTATCGGCTATGAAGCTTTGTCGTAGAATTGACTTGATTTTTATTAGATTTGGTGCTACCGAAGAACCTTCTCCTTCTCGTTCATGGTTCGGGATTCTACCAGGGCCCAACATAGCCCGTTAGTTTGGATCTCCACGCACAGCTTGCCATCGTTCTTGTAAACCTTCTTGAAGTGCGGGACGACTAAAAACATATTTCTTCTCTTCTTAATCCTTCGTCGTTTTAACACGCAAGTGTGGGTTTTTGTGCCTTCATTGTTGGATTATTCTGCTGGTGTGATTCGATCGGTCGTTTATTCTCTGTTCTAGGCAATGGTATCACCAGGTTTTTGTTTGGTTCCATATTCTATTGTTGGAAAATTCTTTGTGGTAGTTTCATCGGTTCCAATGGTTTACCATCTGTTCTTCTCTTTTCATACTTGTGTTGGTTTCATTGGTGAGTAGATTTTCTCGTGTCTTCTTAGGTGGTCTTTTCTGTCGAAAATCTTTACACAGCAGAAGCACTGAAAACACATTGGCGAACCATTTGTGACGCAAGAGACGTTTCACATGACTGAAGGACCTTTGGCACACATCGCAAGTATGCTGTCAATTAATCGCTGGTCAAAGACCCAGTATCTTGTTTCGGGTGATGCATCCCTTGTATACTAATAAGAGTCTTGTTGCGAAGAAGCTTATCAGGGACGCCACTGTCAGGACACCACTTCTATCAACTCACCTTGCAGCAACCCAACCTTGTAAATGACTGGGCATCGGCATCCTTTTTTACGAGGTGAGTCGTACGAGGATTCACTCGGTCGAGCAATTGCACTCAGTGTCCTTAAGCTCATTTGTTAAAATCGTCATCCACGTTTCTCGGTGCCCCACTTACAACCCTCCCCCCCTCCCATCTTGCAACCGACAAGGTCTCTGACCCCTTTTTATGAGAGTGCCGAAGAGTCGCAGGGCTATTTAATCCAACGAAAAATTGCAGCCATGGCTCTTTGGCCCAATTGACGAAATCAAAACCCATTATTCTCGGCACCCTCTTTACAGCACCCCATCATACCGGACCTTTTTTCCGGGATGAGTCGAAGAATCGTGCGATTAATCGGTCAGTACTGGACTGATAATGGTGCTGGAAACTAAATATGATAGTGATGTGAACTGGGTCCCATAGGAAATGAGAACTATAGTATTACCACAAGTCATTAGTAATGGTGGGAGACTCTAGCAGCGGTCAGACTGTGGTAGTCATTAGAAGTGGCAGGAAATAGTGAAATCAAATTATAGGTAGATGGAGACCATGTACAAGTTCGAAATAGTGGCTTTGGCGCTATGAAGGCTATGGGGTTGTCTACGATCTGTTTAGATACCATATAGGAAGTTGGATCCATCCAGGTATAGAAGCTAGGGTTGTATATGAACTGTATAGGTGCTAGGAGCTGTATAGAAGCACATACAAGCCATGTGGAGTAATAAGCTGATACGATCCATGTCGTAGGTATTCTAAAATATGCAGACGACTAGACGAGTCGTTTGTTTTATGACATCCAGTATGTGCCCATGTGCTACATGCAATGTGTACACATAGATACACATTGCGTACTAGCAACCCGACACATCTGGGAATTCATAACATAGACAGAACATGTCAAGGAATGGAGAGAATAAGCCAGTGATAGGTAGAAACGAGGTTTCTGGAAGGATCCTAGCCATGAAAACAATTTTTTTGCCCCCTGTGGGTAATTGGTCATGCTCTTTTATAAAAGAAGGACCCCCAGTCATATAGTACTACGTGCTACTCTTATTAGCCCAAGGTGAGGCTTACCCGACCCGTTTCGGTGATTTGTGATGATTGTCTGTCGTTGTCGGGTTGTTTGTGGCAATTAGGTTTACTCCCCTTAAGTTAGACCCCTTCTAAACACACCTCCCGTCCAATTAGAAGCAGTTCGGGCTCGTAGCAGCCACGTACCACCATAGAAACCAAGATGACGGACTCCAATATACAAATGGACGGCGGAAACACGTGTTACATTAACAACGCGCGCCTCGCATGAGCACTGGCACCACATTTAAGAGATTATTATGCTAATGGCGTCACGAAACGCCCGCTCACGCAGGTTACCATGACAACCACATATCGTCATAGTGATATGACTATGACATAACGTCCTCCGCGGGCTCTCCCAAACCATGCCTTAAAACCACATTCTATATTCTGCTACTTTGAATTTTTCTCAAAGTAGAAGTGCTTAGTCAGTGGTGGCGCCCGGGGCGGGAGCGGTTGTGGGGTCTAGGGCAACAGCCCCTGTCGGGGAGGTCTAGCCTTTTTGTGTCAATTTGTAACTGAGTTAATGTAACAAAACTACTAGTACGTTTGGTTCCTCAAATAGGCCTACTAAAAAGTTTGCCATGCAGCTATGTGTATATCCTAAAAAATCCTGAAATTCTTTGAATAAAATTACGTCATCATCAGTTATTACTCTCCCCGTCAACCATTTCGGTCGAAACATACCGAATGGAGATCGAAGTGACCGAAATTGTCAGCAGCCAAAGCGTAGACACTTGAGGCTTAAAATGTCTAATTATTGAAATGTTTTGCCGGGATTGGGAGTGAGACACCTCCCTTACATCCCTTACCCACTGTCGACGTGTCCCTGCTCGAACGTACTCGTTGCACACAGCATGTAAAGCATTTTCGTCATTGGGCCAAACGCAGACTACATGATAAAATTAATCCATAAAAGGCAAAGGGTGTAGGTCACGAGTAGTTCCCGCCTTTCCTATTCCCATTCCAAATTCAGTGTTTTACTTAGGAACGTCGACATATTTATGGTAATACCAAAACCGCAGTTTGATGGTTGTTTTTGGGAAAAAACCCAAACAGTCACTGGTTTGGGAGCAGCCCCAGCATATTTTCCATAACGGTTATAAAAAAAAAGAAAAAATCCACCAATATGTGTTTTTGAAAGCTGGGAGTCATCCATCAGCCTATAAGGAAGAGTGAATATTGAGCCTTGGCCATCTGGTCTGCCTTCAGGGGGAACAGATGACGGGGTGATGGGAGAAAAAAAAACCCAAAACAACAAAAAAAAACCCACTCACAGACATACACCTAAACGACCTTAAAAGGGCTGTTATATCTTTATTCATATGTTTATGTATTAATAATGTACACTGGCCCCAGCCAGGCAAGCTTGTTTCAATCCTTGCTTGGTGTTTGGTTCCCTGTGTATGTTAACAAAAAGCTTGTACCAAACTCTTCTGCGCTTTGTCTACTTTTTCCTGGTGTCATTTTGGTTTGAGTGTGTCACAACACGTTGGGGCAGATGTGTGAGATTTATGATCACTCTAGAGCTCGGCCGAACTCAGAGAGGACAGCCGGGCTTTCGAGTGAACATACGTCTCTCGGCCTCTCGGTGTTGTGGTTTTTGTTGGGGCAGATTCGTCATCTTAAGGTGTGCGTGACTTAATATTTAAAAAGATAACCGACGGTGGATCATTTGAGTATAATTTAATGGAAATAAAAATAACACTATGTACTCACATGTACGCATCAATGAACAATCCAAGAATATACATTATACATAAACAAAGCACATATGAATTCCCCCCATAAAGTTCGAGCTCTTTCCGGAGTACCCCGTGTTCGATTCTGTTGTCTAGATGCTTCTGGTTGCTCCTCACTCCTGGGTTTCCTCTTCACTTCTCAAGCAATTGCGTACATAACGTATTGTCTATTTTAAGCCGCTCAACCTCCAAATACGCTAAATTGCCAGTCAACTGTAACCAACTCATGCCTAACTAAATTTTACACATTCGATATCATAGTCACTTCATTCCACGGATTTAACCACTCGCCTACTACAACAGCCTCCGTTTATACCAATCTCCGTATATCGTTTAAACAAATAAAGTTTATGCACCTAATTTGCCGGTCTCAACTAAGCTCACTCTAAGCTCTTAGCTTAAATCAAATGTTCGAGCTCTCAACAGCTTCGATTAAGTTAATTTTCGAGCTCTCGACAGCTCTTTACTATTCTACACTTCGCCTATGCGTCGCGTCACTTAACCTAGCAACCGCTCGCCTACTTAAACGGAGCCCGCTTAGTCTCCACAATTAATTTCTACAAATGACAGCCCCAATCGCTAGAGCTCCGAGCCCTCTTCCCGATGGATTACTGACTCAATCCAAGGTCGACTGACTACCGATGATCATTCTCTCATTATATAGCATTTTCGTGTCAAATTAATCATTAAGTCGGTTCCTCTGTGATATAGGACACCGATCTTAAGATAGATGAGATATTTCTTTGCAAGCTTGTGAGTCCGACATTTAGAACTACGGGGATGACACTTACTTGAGGGCCACATAGCGTGGAACACCATCTGCGGCTGACAGTAACGAATTACTATTAGGGACTTTCAGAGATAAGTTGCATCGTAGTTTTAAACGTCGCAACGGGGAACCATTAGTCCTCTCAACGAGAGATAAACACCCACCTGGTCAAGCAGTTAATTAATTAGCCTACAATAATCTGTACCCAGTGTCTATTTGCGGCTTTTACAAGCAAACGTATCAAATTAATTATTTACAATCCCTGACCATTAACCCTTACCTCGGAAAATTCGAATCGATCTTGACAGAATGGTTCAAGAAAATTTGAGAGTATTCACTTAGAAAAGTTATAGGTAGAGAGAGATAGAAATCCGCTATTGTATATTGTGACTGTTGTGTGATTGTTGTTGTTGATGGAGCGAGGGGTGGGTTTCTTCGTAGTCAACTTCCCACACGCAGAGTTGCAATGCAGTCATCTCGACTGACTCGATCCTAAAGTTCTCAAAGAGGAGCGAGGCAATCCTCACTGACGCCACTCCTCCATATCTTTATTAGAGAGAAATAGGAATCCGCTATTGTATATTGCGACTGTTGTGTGATTGTTACTCTTGGCTGTGCGAGTGTTGGATTTCTTCGGAGCCCACTCCCCACACGCCGAGTTGCGAGGCAGTCCACATAGACTCAATCCTAAAGTTTTCAGTGAGTAGCCAGGTAATCCTCACTGACTCCACGCACTTTAATTCTATTGTATAATTTTAATTTTCTGTGTCTTATTTTGTTTTTCTGTTAAGGGTTCGGTGGTCGTTTAGCTTTACCATTAATCCACTATCTTGGAGTCGGTTGGAGGTTTTATTTTGTAGGTCTTTTAACCCTTTACCTAACCTGAAAAGCAGACGACACTTGCAAAAATAATTCTTGAATGACTAATTTTTTTCATTTTTTATCTCAAAAACATAGGTTATGACCCCTCGTTGGAACGAGCTCGACGAGCTCGTTCCAACGAGGGGTCATAACCTATGTTTTTGAGACAAAAAATGAAAAAAATAATGAAAATTAATTGGCGATTTTTGAGAATAGCGCTGGCCGGTTTTGGCCGTTACGTTGGGTAAAGGGTTAATCGCGTTTCAGTAGTTTCTATTTTTGCTAGCTCATGAAGTTCCTTTATCGGTGTCTACATGGGCTTGCATAGTGCCACACGCAGGGCAAGATTTTAAATCCCCTGTAGCTTCTGAATGTTGGTCTCGCTCAGATCACGTGTTATTATGGTACCATATTCTTGTACCGGGCGTATAAATGATTTGTATAGCTTAAGAAGCACGTCTTTGTTTGCTCCCCATTTTTTACCTCTGATCATCTTCGGAAAATTGATACGTTTAGTAGCTCTAATCGTAATGGAGTTTACGTGACTGTTTTGACTGAGGTTGCTATCCAGTATAAAGCCCGAAAAATTGGCCTCGTTGCTTGCTTCTAATTTGTGATCGTATAACTGAAGATCAAGACTGGGGACAGGTTTTTCTCTTTGCTTCTTGAGGAACGTAACTCTTTGAGTTTTGGCGGTATTGAGCTTGATACGCCATACAATGTGTAATGCCTGGTGTAATCGGGACCATTAGTTTTGATTAGCCCACCTGATTTGTCTCTTCATCGAATAATTTTCAGTTTTACAAATTGAACGAAATTTGACAGCATGCAAAATGACATTTTCAACCTTTGTGAACGTGTGGTTATTGAATGCAATGATGACTGGAAAAATAACAATTTGAAAACGGTGAAACATAGTACCCACATATCTAAGAAGAGTCTTCGCTGGGGAAAGTGTGCAAGACGTGCGACATGACAAGGCAAGTCTGACTCTCAAAACATATTTTTTAAAACTCGATCAGAAGCCGCATATCATGCGGTGTAACTCATCAAGCTTGTTCAAATTTTTCAAGATTGCAAGACCAGAGTTTGCTCCCTTAGTATGTCCACACCTTTCTTGTGAAAGATTTTGAAGACTTCAAAAACGCCACATTTAACATGAAATTGGGAGCATCATCTTGAATCAGTCACATTGGCCTGCATAATTGTGGAGAGTGAATTGTACAGCCCCCCCCCCCCCCCCCCCCCCCCCCCCCCCCCCCACACACACACAGACTGTAAGAGTGACCTTTCACCCACATAAACGTCAAAGGTCGGAAACACTTTGTGAAAAAACAGTGGTGGCAGGAAGATGCGTGTCTTTTAAGTTAATTCCTGTATTGAATTCTAATCGTGAGGTGGGGGGGGGGGGGGTGGCGGTGGCGTTGCGGTAACCGGTTCTCGTCAGATAACAGAAGTTAAGCAACGTCGAGCCCGGTTAGTTCTTGGAAGGGTGACCGTCTGAGCGATCGATTCGGACTCCCGCGTTGTATCCTTGGGCAAGGCAATCAACCCCGATTGTCCACATGGGGGCACGATGGCGCCGTGTACTAAGGAGTTCTGCACGTCGATGGTGCGCATGTTTTCAACCAAGATAACCCTGCCTGTGCTGCAGTGCGGAGTTACGATGTTGGGGAGCTGGCAGCTGCTCGTCGTTGCTCGGTGGTTCTTTCCGGGTACTCCGGCTTCCCCCACCCTTGAAACTGTCACCGACACGATATGACCTTGGTAAATAGTAAGGTGTTAAAACGTTGTATTCAGTTAACAGGGTTTTTCAATTAAGCTACATCAAAATAAGTGGGCGCCACTGTATACCCACTTTAAATAGATAATGGATTTACGTAAACATTGAAAGCGAAATTTCGAATTCCAATGTGATCGAATTGTGTTGTGGTGCCGGGGTCCTTTAATAGTCTTGAGCTAGTGATGTTGCGAGTCTCAAAAGTGGTGAGAGGGAGAGTATGAAAAGGGTTAACCGCTGACATAACAGACACAAGCCAACTGTACAGTCAAATTTAAGAACAATTTTCGTCACATCACAGGAAATTTTACAAATTTGAACAGTAAAAGTTACAATTTCCTGAAACCCTTAAAAATGAATGGAATTGTATAGATAATGGATTGAGCATCTTCATGGGACCCCCCCCCCCCCCCCAATTTAGTCCGTTAGTGACTGATAGACCTTATTCTAATTCAAAGAAAAGCTACAGGGTACTTGCGTTGCTAGTCCTGGTCCTACTTGTGTTGTTAGTCCTATATCAGGCCCCCAGAATCTCCAGGGGCTGTGATCATTACCCTGCCCCCAGTGGCCCTGAATCATGTGACCAGGCTGGCCTCTAGATTTTCCAGGGCTGGAAGCACAGACTCACTACTCTGGTTCCACCTCCACGCCATATTCGATGCAGTGCCCTTTAATATAGCAGGTTCTTCACTTAACCAATGGTGCTATAAAAACTACTCTCTGTAGTGGGAAACTGGAATTCCTTATTCATAGAAACATTGTTGTGAACTTGTGGTGTTTCCTGAAACTATAAAAAGCTGTAACAAATTGTGGGACCTGCTGCGCCCTTTTAACCCTTTTACCTTTACCCAACAAAATTGAACATAACAGCTAAAACCGACCAGTACTATTCACAAAAATCACTATTATTTGTTTCATTTTTTATCTCAAAAACATATCTTATGACCCCTCATTGGAACGAGCTTGTTGAGCTCGTTCAAAGAGGGGTCCTAAGCTATGTTTTTGAAGCAAAAAAAGAAAAAAATATAGGTATTCAAGAATTTTGTTTGCAAGTGTCGTCCGCCTTTCGTATTACGTAAAAGGTTAAAACATGCTGGTATAAGTAGAATAGATGGAAATCTACCTCTGTGTGGGGAAATTATGTCACATGCTTCATTTAAAAAATATTGCTCAGTGCTGAATACTTGAGCAGAAGAAATTTCCTCTTCCAGCTGATGCTAAAGGAGGAGGATTCCCACACCCAACCAAATACCACTTAGTCCCCCCCCCCCCCCCCCTTCAATTTTATTTTGTTTCTGAACATTTTAATCACGCCCGACTATATTTGTAAGCTTACTCAATTGTGTATTTTTTAATTGAATAACCCTCTTAATTGTATACAACTTACAAACACCAAACCATTTACCATACCTTCAGTACAATTTGTCCTGTTAAGTGCATTTTGGTTATAGACTAAACAGCTACTTATTGGATAAAAATCTTATAATCTGTCGAATTTAGCGCTGGATGTTTCTGTTACTCAAAACATTTACTTTTAAAAAGGGGAGAATCAGAAGAATATATCCTCCATTCTCAAAGACACGAGTTTCTCAAAAAATTGAGAGAATCTTTACTCCTTTAGCGTCAGTTGAGTTGTAAAAAGGAAGTAAGTTCAGACCACTCCATCTTTTGAGAGAAAACATTTTAAAACATCAGTGCCAGTATTTAAGAAAAAATTCAATTTCTTTTCTTTCTGCCACAGGGATATTGGCACTGACAGGTGATTTGGAGTCAGAATGGTATTTTTTTAATTACATACCAAAATAGTGCCTCATCAGTAACCTTGAAATTATCAGGCATATCGCCTGTATAAACATAACTTTTCTCCAATCTCAATGTCTGTCTTGGAAATTGTTGAGTGGAGGGTGGTAAAAATGTCCATGATGACTAAGTCTACGTTAGTACTCTAAAGAACAAAAAATTGATATCTGGTGGAAGAGGCACCAGAATAAGCAAACCCAACAAAAAAAACCCAGAAATCTGATGATCTTAGTGCACTTAGCATTGAAGGGATATATCTCGGTAGAATTATTCAGCATATGCTACCTTCAGATTGTGCTTTGCTAGTCTTGAAATGTGGAAGTTGAGAGTAAGTTTGAAGAGAGGTTTCAGTGGCATCTTTCAAAACGGATGAGAACATACAGTGAGGGTATTAATATTTTATTCCACTTGGAGGGTACTCTAGGCTAAGATATCTGATGAAGGGAAATGGAAAACGGATGGCAGTCACAGCCTCTCAATACTTACGAATACCACTTAATTGGATATCTCTTAAATTAATAACCCTCTTAATTGAATATAATTTCCAAACACCAAACCATTTACCATACCTTTAGTAGAAATTTACCCTGTTAATCCTTTACCCAACGTAACGGCAAAAACCGGCCAGCGCTATTCTCAAAAATCGCCAATTAATTTTCATTATATTTTCCTTGTTTTTTGTCTCAAAAATATAGGTTATGACCACTCGTTGGAACGAGCTCGTCGGACTCGTTCCAATGAGGGATCATAACCTATGTTTTTGAGACAAAAAATGAATATAATTTGTTATTCAAGAATTTTGTTTGCATGTGTCGTCTGCTTTTCGTGTTAGGTAAAGGGTTATTTGTATATAGGATATAGAGTAAACTCCTGTTAATTGAATAGACAATCTTGTAATCTATCAAAGAATAACTCTGACACCCACTTAGGTCCCTACGTTTACAGACCTATTTCGTCTCAGCACATTGTCAGAGGCCTTCCACAATGTCGTATCTCAAATTTTCCACTTTTTCAGGAGAAACAAAAACACTGAATAACTCCAAATAAGGGAAACACGGTAAATATGTCTCCTCAAACAGAAAGCTACATTCGTTGTTTCAGATAACATTAGACTCTATTACATGTACTTGCTAGGAGAAAAAATTACTTTTAGGTGGTGATAAAACATTCTGAGAGTTAACTTGCTTTAACGGAAATTATACGATATTTTTTAACCCTTTACCCAACGTAATGGCCAAAACCGGCCAGCGCTATTCTCAAAAATCGCCAATTAATTTTCATTATTTTTTCATTTTTTGTCTCAAAAACATAGGTTATGACCCCTCGTTGGAACGAGCTCGACGAGCTCGTTCCAACGAGGGGTCATAACCTATGTTTTTGAGACAAAAAATGAAAAAAATTAGTTATTCAAGAAATTTTTTTGCAAGTGTCGTCTGCTTTTCATGTTAGGTAAAGAGTTAACTGATTATATCTCTGTCATTCTATGACCTGTGCCATTCACGCTATGAGTGGTTAATCAAGGCTTCCCATCCATTTCATTTCCACCAATCAGAAACAACCTGATTGCCTCCATTCACAAGACAGGAATTTTGAGATACGACACTTCAGAATCCGCACGCTCTGTTTTTTGAAAAACGTTTTTAAGATACGACATTCAAGAACTGTATGTGAACATTTCTGACCAGAAAACACCATTCGCTCGGATCTTGTGCTTCCGTTCTTGTACACCTTATATAATCAGACCCATAGATTCTGAATTTGCGAAAAAGTATATAACCTTTCGTAAGCCCACCGACGACTTCCAATAGAGGCATTCCATCTATTATATCTTGTTTGACAGAGCTCCTGGATCTCTGCTAAACAAGATTATTTATTTATTGGTGTTTAAGGTCACATACTTATGCACAATGGCTAATCATGACCGTGACAGTTTTACGGGTGGAGAAAGCCGGAGTACCCGGAGAGAACCACCGAGCAACGACGAGCAGCTGTCAGCTCCCCAATATCGTAACTCAGCACTGCAGCACAGGCAGGGTTAGATTGGTTGAAGACATGCGCACCATCGACGTACGTACTTAGTACGCCTCAGTACACGGCGTCATCGTGCCCCCATGTGGACTCTCGGGGTTAAGTGCCTTGCCCAAGGACACAACGCCCCCCCCCCCCCCCCCCCCCCCCAATGACATTGCGTTGTTCTCCGGAGACTTTTACCCGTCAATGCACTGTTGGGCTACTGGGTTTAAGAGGCAATGATTTTGAGAAGTCTGAGAATAGGTTGGTCATAAGATCGGGAAGGTACCGGTCTTTGGGAAAATGGTGGGAATGGAAATCATGCAAATAAGGGAGCAATACATAGAGAACACTATAAGTTAAAAATTACTATGATCATTACAAACAAACCAACAGTAACACTCGATCCAAGAATAGATTGCAACCCAAGGCACTGAGATTTACTTTATGAAGGTCCAAGTTAAGAGCAGTTAAACTGTACCTAGTCTCTGCAAAACTGCTTACCAAAATTCGTAGCTTCTGCATGCCCCATTAACCCTTACTGGTAGAGTGCTAAATTATTTTTGGCAATCAAATCTTGCACACATGTCCTTTGCCTTGCTACATTTTATGGGAGAGTACTCTCTCATAAACTGGAACAAGCAAGGCAAACCCTCACAGACTAAATAATATCACTTCAAAGATAATACAAAGCACATCCATTGAATATGAGCCTTCAAGTTGTGGTACCTGCACTTCAGAATAAAGCCCAAATATGGGTTTCCAGCTCTCTACCAGTTAAATGCCCAACTCAAACTGTAATCACTGTCTACGACAAAAAAAAGTTACCCCAACCTACAAACTTTAGGTAAACTGGGAAGTTACATTCAAAGTGATTTGGCATCGCAGTTGTTCCTTGGCAGGTCTTGGTGCCTAGATAGGCAGCCTAGACATGCCTAGAAACAATTGCAAAGGCACAGTATGCAGACTGTCCAGAGTATAGTAAAATGTATCAAAATTTCCTGGCCTTTAAGGGTTAACTCCTTGCATGCTTTATGGCAGATATTCCTGCTCAGGACAGGATTTCTCTTGAATCTGAAATATATATTATTTTGGCATATTTATCCAATTTCCACCCTGTAAATTTAATGGATGTTTTCCCCAATGATTTCTTGACTTAAATCAGATGAATTTTTCATCAAATCTAATCATGGCCACTTGAAGCAGCCATGTCTAGATTTGATGAAAAATATCTTATTTATTTATTTATTTATTTATTTATTTATTTATTTATTTATTTATTGGTGTTTAAGGTCACATACTTTTGCACAATGGCTAATTATGACCACAACATGGAGATAAAGTTAAGGTCAGTCAATCGTTTATACCCCATGTTGCCTATTTTAGAGGACTCATACCCCAAGCATTAGTGACTGGGTCCTATTTTACCAGTGAAAAAGAGCTTGTTTACCACAGTAAACAAGCACTGCTTCACTTTCCGGGGTTCCAGCGGGGGAAAATATCTTAATACTCAGCGGGTTACCGTTGAGAGTTAAGACCAGTACCCATTCTGACTGTACCAATTTTATGTAATCAATATATTTATTTATTGAGATTTAATGACACTTTAAACAATCAGGGTAGTATTCTCGCATACATTACGCCCCTTGAGTTCCAATGTGTTCTATGTGCCAGTATGCGCATAGAAAACGTTGGAACTCAGGCGACGATTAGTATTAAGAGAAGGCCATTGGGCGTAAAAATTTAACACTGAAAACTCCCATAGAGTTTTGAATTTTTTTTAAATTTATGTCGATGGTACTTATAGCGAACTGATTTAACACTGAAAATTCCCATAGATATTTTTACGCCAGAGTGCCATCGGCCGATGGCACTCTGGCGTAAAAACGTCTAAGGAAGTCACAGTACTCAGAGAGAACCACTGGGCAGTAGCAGCAGGTAACTGTCAGCCTCTCCAGCTTTCTAACCAGGCACAAGCAGGGTTAGCATCGGCTGAAGGAATCAGTACTATCCACATGTGGTATGCTTTAGCACACTGTGCAACATGTTCCAAACTTGGGCAGGTTTCATTAAGTGTCTTGCCTAAGAACACAATACAGATGTTACAGGGCAAGATTCAACCTAAAACCCTGCGATCGGAAATCCAACGTGCTGACAAATGCGCAACTGCTCTCCCACATCGAAGCACCCGCCTTGTTCACCAATAACAGCAATATATTCAGTTGTATTGAATGGATTTGAAAATAACCTTGCTGTTGAGTCTCAAACAATAACTGCCTATCTCATTTTTGTACAATTTGTAAGTGTGGTTCCATTTTGCTCATTCCTTCAGATAATAATAATTCTGTGGACAGAATTATTGAAAATTAACCCACTTCATAAAATAAACAATTAGTTCATCCAAACACCATGATATATTTGTTTCTTTCCACAAATTTCAATATAGGTTACAATACACTGTTTTCGTATAAACAGCGCCTTTAATGAAAGATAAAAGTTCCCTGATTTATCCGATTGGTGGAAAATGAACTGAGCTTGTAAGTGTGAATAAAATTTTAAAGTGAATGTTTTGAAAAAATTATAAAATATTGGTGACAATTGTCTTCTGAACGTGTGAGAGAAAATAAAAATTGGGTGGGGGAAGTATTCAAATTTGAAGGCAAAAGTCATATGGTGACCTATATTTTTTCAGTATAATTTTTTCATGAGATGATAAACTAAATGGATATATTGTTGTGTTTGCCCAAATAGGCTTGATGGGATGAGGAGAGGAGGAAAGATTAGCACTGTCGTCCATGGAAAAAAAACAGTGTATTATAACCTCGAAACTGTGGACACAATCTTTTCAAGAGTTGTATCTCTTGACACTTGGTTTAAATCTTTGAATATGTCTCGTATGTTTGAGGGAATATTGGCAGGACCTCGGTGCAGGACCTCGGAAGTAACGTCATGTCACGTGACCG
The DNA here is from genome assembly GCA_031216915.1 of Pictodentalium vernedei. Lineage (NCBI taxonomy): Eukaryota > Metazoa > Mollusca > Scaphopoda > Dentaliida > Dentaliidae > Pictodentalium > Pictodentalium vernedei. The sequence continues at coordinate 316,499,831 of CM062297.1, forward strand.
AGTGGCGCCATGTTTGGTTGTCATGGTAACCCGCGTGAGCGGCCATGTTGTGACGTCATCTCCATAGTCATAGGTGGTGTTAGTGCGCATGCACAGCGCGTGTTGTTAGGGTGATACGTGTTTCCGTCGTCCATTTTGTATACTGGAGGCCACCATCTAGGTTTCTATGGTAGCACGTGGTTGCTATGTTACCCAATTTTTCTTCAATAGGACGGGGTATGTTCGGGGGTATGTTCCTTTGTACAGGAGTAATTTCCCGCTTCGTAGAATTACCACAAACAACCCGACAATTTTACTATTTCGAATTCTTCCAGAACTCTCTGCTTCTATCTATATATGCAATAGTTATCGTTTATCTGGCCATGTTCCTTTATTCTAGAGTATACTCCAGTAGCGTAGAAGAGCCTATCAGTTGGAACAGCTTTGCTTATTATTACTATATTTAGCTATTTCTGGTCTATTTTTGTTAGTTCTGACCCTATTCTAAGTACTCTTGTTGTTTCATTTATCTAGATCATTTATAACCAATCGGATTGCTTGATTTCCCATAACCTGTACTTAATCGTATAGGGTTATCTCCCCTTATTACAACGAAGTTGTATCCGATTTTCATCACATCTATATCCAATGGCAATATCCCCAGGCACCCCAATTTCGGCACCCCTTTTTGGAAAACACCTGTGGCTATGGAATCCCTTTTTTGTCATATGTGCTTACGTGAAAATGCACAATGTGACACAATGTGCCCTAGCACAAATGCACATGCTTTATGTGCCGATATGTGCTTATGTGAAAAAGCACAATGTGACACAATGTGCCCTAGCACAAAGGCACATGCGTTATGTGCCGATATGAGCTTATTTGAAAAGGCACAATGTGACACAATGTGCCCTAGCACATAGGCACATACGGGTATTTGATGATACAAATTACAGAATGTAAATATACACTCTGGAAAATCGAATGTTGTGTGTGATATCAATTAGGGCTGAAACTGTTGGCTCATTTTCACAACCGACTAACCGATAGCTATAACTGGTTAATATCCGGTTATCCGTAGCCATTATTTCACCGAATCTGGGATCAAAACTATTGGCATTGGAAAGCAGTATTCTCAGAAACTATTCCGTAGTGTGTATACAAACGAACGTTGTCGAGTCACTTGCCGTATATTCCCGTAATTTTTTTCACGGTATGCCATTATTTGTACGGTCATATGCCTGGTAACTAGCTGCCGGTCATATGACCGTAAAAAATTTCAACCATCATTTGCCTTATTTTCCCGTAAGAATTACCATCAAAATAATTACGGTCAAAATGACCGGAGGCAGAGTTCCAGCCATATGGCCCGTAATTAACTGAACACAATAATTTAATTCCAGCTATCATTTTACCTTGAACCAATAAAAGCATATGATTATGCCGGCCTTAGTGGGGGATCCGTGGCCACAAGCCATAAGATGCATCGAATATCGGTGACGCAGTACGAACAGTCTGCTATTCTGCATGATTACCGAAACAATTATACGTATGAAAAATTGACGTTATTTGATTATCATGTCCAAGACTGCAATGAACATGATTCACTTGGAAACAAACTTAAAAATCGATAGTAATACGTTGTTGTTAGTCTTCAAATGCATCGGGCGTCCTTCTTGGAAATGGCGACTTCCAGAGTGGCATATGGCAAGGCCGATCCCACAATTCACCATTTTTACTGCCGTGCGACGTAATTGGACAGCGTAACAGGAGAACGTATTCATTGGATCAACTTTGCGGGTTTTTCTACGGCAATGCCGTTAAAATTAATTTACGGCCTCGATACCGTTGTATTTGACAGTCATCTGCCAATAGTTGACCGTAGAATTACGGTAATTTTTTACAGTGCAGTAGCACTGGTTGATTGAAAGCTTATGAGTAATTATAAACAGACAAAAAAGTTTATAGATAATATCTGTGTAAAAATGTATTGCATGGTATCAGTGGGCACTCTCCAATATATTGTAACCAAAGCCTTATGATTAAAACCTTGTTGAACTGAGGCTCATCTTACTGGAACCTTGCTTTTTTGAAAAAGATTCTCATGTTGTAAACTGTCTTTAAAAAATATATCTGCACCCTATCGGTTAATGGAGCATGGCTAAGGAGTTAATTCACTAAAAACGTTCAATGATGACAGAATATTTGGCCAGTTACCAAACGCGCCAGACCTTTAAATTATTCCCAAATAACATCGGGAAACGCTGTGCCCCAAGGTAATCGTGCCAAAATTATGCGGCGTTTTCCCCACGTTTTGCAGTGTTTCGGCTGTATATTGTTTGGCCAGGTTTCCATGATGGTTGTAGTATAGGTTTGGGTCTACTTGTAGAACCAAACAATGCAACAGAAAAATACTTTTTAAAAAACAAAGTTTGCCAGAGAGGCAATCGGTGTCGACAGTGTCGTATATACGACACTGTCGATGCCGATTGCTTTTCTCTGGCGAACTCTGTATGATCATGTCCTTAAAGCTTGAGATCTGATATATTCATGTTTGTGGCATTTCCTATTAAACGCCATGCGCAGTTTACACTCAAATAGTAGTCTGGCTCGACACATGGAAACTATGGAGACTTCTCGAGCACACTTTTGCTCAAGGAGGGGAACCAGTGACAATAGCGAAGACCAATAACAAGAGGCTGTAATCTATCATTCTAAAAGATGGGGGGGGGGGGGGGGTGATCCTGAAACCTAAAACAGATGCCAACAATAAGAAAATACCGTCGTTTTTTTTCCAACCATGCATGCAGGCTACAACACGGTGGATCCGTATTTAACGTGGTGCCCAAATTAGACTAATCTAAAGGCATGTAACAAGCAAAGCAGACGAGACTTGCAAACAAAATTATTGAATAACTAATTGTTCTCATTTTTTGCGTCGAAATCATAGCTTATGACCCCTTATTGGAACAAGCCGAACGGGCTCGTTCCAATTAGGGGTCATAAGCTATACACCCACCCCCCCCCCCCCCGAACTTCCCATGTGGACACAATTGGCCCTGACTACACAGCAGCATCCCAACCGAATTCTAATCATATCATCCATCAAGGCCGTCCGAGGCGCGGTGGTGTTGCGGTAACCGGTTCTCGTCAGATCACCGACGTTAAGCAACGTCGATCCCGGTTAGTCCTCGGATGGGTGACCGTCTGATCGATTCGAACTCCCGCGTTGTGTCCTTGGGCAAGGCACTTAACCCCGATTGTCCAGATGGGGGCACGATGACGCCGTGTACTAAGGTGTACTGCACGTCAATGGTGCGCATGTCTTCAACCAATCTAACCCTGCAGTGCGGAGTTACGATGTTGGGGAGCTGTCAGCTGCTCGTCGTTGCTCGGTGGTTCTCTCCGTGTACTCCGGCTTCCTCACCCGTAAAACTGTCACGGTCATGATTAGCCATTGTGCATAAGTATGTGACCTTAAAACACCAATAAATAAATAAATAAATCATGGCCGTCCACAAAATTAATGTACTCTTCCGTTACATAGGCCATGGATCCCAATTCGGTATGCGAGTTGAAACATGAACTGTGACAGCCTGCCTATAGTAATAAGTTTGCTCCGAGAAAGAGTTGTTGTGGGTGATATGGAGAAACCAGGAAGACGGCCAATCTCCAAGCAACTTGCCTATTCACATTCGTTATATATAACATAATATTCAGGATCCTTGAACGCGTCGTCTGCAGTCACATCGTGAAATTCTTTGATAAACACAAGGTACTCACCAAACTCAACCATGGTTTCTGTTCCGGCTTCTCTACAGAATATCAACTCATTGTCACTCTTGAAGACCTCTTCAACTCATCTGATAAGGAACACGTAGATGTGGTCATTCCTAGTCTTTCAATAGCATTTGACACAGTTCCCCATAGCAAACTCCTTCACAAATTCGAATGCTATTGGGTCCGTGGAAAGCTCACCGCCTTGCTCTCGCATTCCTGACGGCGAGGATGATGGACGTTTGTCTGTGAAGGCGAGCACTCCAAAAGCCGCCGAGTAGAATCCGGAGTGCACCAGGGCAGGAAGCAGTATTGGGTCGCTGTGCTTCCTAGACCAAATTAACGACTGACCTTAGCTCAACCTCCCTCTCAGCACTCGAACAGCGCCGAGAATTCAACAGATTGACATTCCTCGTCAATATTGTGGGGGTATGGAACCGGCATTGTACACCTGTGACCACCTAGTCAAACTCAAACCTAATCGCAGCGTAAAACCCAACCGATATAAAAACTTTGAGACTATTATGATCCCCGATGAGTCTGGAGGTGGGATGGGGGAAATCTACCCTCGGGGCAAGATATTTGAACCAGACCCTCGGCCCCGATGAGTCTGGATGGGGGAAATCTCACCCTCGGAGCAAGATATTTGAACCAGACCTGAGGCTTGCCTAGGGTCTGGTTCAAATATCTTGCCCCGAGGGTGAGATTTTCCCATTCCCATCTTCAGACTCATCGAGGATGATTTTTCTCCCCCACACGAGGATTACGTCATTATAGATAATTGGCGGTCACATGCTGCCATACCCAATTTAACAAGTCGTAGTCCTTTCGAAAAACGAACAATTTCATCGGAAAGATCGTACAAAAGTTAGGTATATACCATAGGTATATACTAAAAAATTGATTTGTAACATTGTCCGTTAAGGGGTCAATGAATTTGCCCGTGTCAAACTCTAATGTAAAGGGCAGTGATATTATTAAATCTGCAGAGAAACATGGGGGTTGAAACAAATCAACATTGTTGATTTTGAATGGCACGTCGATTACATGCGGGAAATCGTGAAGCCATTTTGTTTATTTACAACTGTGCAGACGATGATGAAATAGTTCCGGCGACCTAATAAAATATGCAAATGAGTATGTCACGTGGGGTGGGTGGGATAGAAATATAACACCCTGCTGTCTCACCCGGGACACGCGTATGTTTCACGTATAGTGGGGGGAGAAAAAGAGCATCCCAGAAAATCAGGTCACAAATAAGTCTGTTTCCAAGTACTAATATAGAACAATATAGAAACTCTTTGGGTTTTTTAACCCTTTACCTAACACGAAAAGCAGACGATACTTGCCAAAAAATTCTTGAATAAACACAGCGACGAGCTCGTTCCAATGAGGGGTCATAACCTATGTTTTAGAGACAAAAAATAAAAAAAAGTAATGAAAATTAATTGGCGATTTTTTAGAATAGCGCTGGCCGGTTTTGGCCGTTTCGTTGGGTAAAGGGTTAAAAAAAACAACCTATAAAGTGAAACAAGCTGGACGAGAGTACTATCATCGCCAAGTCAGTGGATGCATTCAAGAGTAACCTCCATTGCTGCTACCAATCAGCTCCACCTTACGCACACATCCCGTAGTTCGATACCAGAATTGGGATTTGCTACGTTTTAAACAGATACGGGAACAGCAATAGTAGCAACTGGTAGGACATAAGAGAATCACCAGTGATAGCATATATTAGTCATGGGCGAAGACAGTACAACCTAGCAGTGAAGCGCCATGCAGTGGTGAAAGAGCCCCAGAGGTCGTTACTAGTAGCATGGGCGCAGATCATGGGGGGACGGGGGGGGGCGTGTCCCCCCAGATCTCATCAAGGGGGGGGGGGGCATGGTATGCCATGTCCCCCCACCACTGGGGGGACATGGTATGACATGTCCCCCACTATGCTCCCCCACTGCTGCACCCTCTCATCAATTTTAATGCGAGATTCACTTCTGATACACGTTCAGCTAGTCCAAACTTGGACCCACAGTTCGTAATATAATTTTGGGATTGGTACGGCCTGTACTGTAGCCGTATCAACCACAAAAATTATATTACGGACTATGTCTGTGGGTCCATGTTTGGACTGACGTAACGTTCAACGAACAGTTGTTCAACACTGCGCCTTCAAATAAGTTGTTACTCAGCCAGACACAGCTGTGGGTTGCGCGAATGCATAAGCAGCATAACTATTTGATATCGGAATATCAATGTTGCAGACAGAATTCTTATGCAGAGAGAGTAATAGGCCGGTACTGAGCTCGTGAAAATGTGCAAGACAGTATCGTCTGCTTTGTTTACATTTTGAAAACGAAATTTATCGATCGAATTCATTCAATTCACGCGACTTGTGGATGACGTGTGTGTCGGGCTGTTATTGGATCTGTTAATCCATTAACACATACGTCGTCGCTCCATCTGTTGGGCCCTTATGCTAATCCACCGCACAGTTGAATTGTGTTAATCTAATAGGGAACGATCGGTAAAGCGGGAACAATTATGGTTAAGCATTTTGACAAAATTACAACAGGCTGTTGAAAAACATATTTTTTTCTACTAAATAATTAAGAGAAATTATACCCCAGAGGCCACCAGAATGCACCATTTATTTGAAAGCGCAATTTAAAAATTTTCTTGGGGGGAGAACCCCCCCCCCCCCCCCCAAACCCCCCTCTGCCGGTTTTCCCAGTTACAGGGCCACTTTCTAAGGGGAACTATACTCTATATCATTCACTTGAATTTGTAGCCTTGTTACGCACCAACAGCTTTTCCGGGCACATCACATGTATTCATGCCCAACAAGAGAAGCAGTCGACTCCACTCCAGATGAGTCGACATTTTGACACGAAATTATCCCCAAAACCCTTTTAAAAATGCAGAAAAGAACAAAAATGGTCGGTATAAGATAAATACAACAATACCAAAGTGTGTTTTGATATATTTGATATCTCAACTCGTTGAAAGTGAGTTTTTTTCGCTCGGCAAGCCTCGCGAAAAAAAACTCACTTTCAACTAGTTGAGATATCAAACATATCAAAACACACTATGGTTTTATCGTATATGTATTCGATCTACCGATAACGGATAAATTGGACTGGCCCTAACTTGACATAGGGTCTAAGCTTATTGAGGCTAACACACAACAGTTTGGGTACGGTGTTCGCCTCAATATTTTAAAAGCTTTAGAAAAAATATATAACCCATAAATGCGTTGTTAGAAAGTTGAAAAATATATATAGTGTGAATAAATAAACTGAGAAAAAAATTGTCGTATCCCGGGAATAGATTAATTTCATTTTTTCTCGTTGAGCTCATTCTGTAGTCTCTGTTGTGGTAAATGGATAACGTCGCTTCGAAAACGGATTTAATTTCATTGAATAATTATAAGATTGCACAATGATGAAATTGTAGGAAAATGAATGAAAGTCAATGGGAAAAGATGCGAGATACATTTATTTTGTTCGAATTCTATAAAATCGGACGTTTCGGACATTTTCTGCACACTCAAGACAAAGTGATAGTACGAAGAAAAGCGTCTATCGCTGTTGTCTGTGTTGTCAAAGAAATTATACACAAACAGGGAGACAACTGTGCACGTTTGTTACAACTTACATAGCGTTTTGCACCAGTTTTGAAAATGTGCCGGCGTTCAAATTTGATTGTTATTTTGTTTTCGCTAGCATAATAAATACGTTACAGAACGTTCAGGTGGCGGATACGGTATCATATGAGGCTCGGCAAAAACAATATTGGATTCGGCGTACCGCCTCGTCCAATATTGTTTTCACCTCGCCTCATATGATACCGTATCCGCCACCTGAACGTCCTGTAACTTATAATATACGTCAAGTTGGATTAAAAAGTGGTGTTCAGCGTCTCGATGACATCGCGTCTGTGTTATGACGTTACGTGCTGGTACCCCAAAATGGCCTTTTCCGGGTTCATGATATACTACTCAAACTGCTTGAATGCCAGTCAAGTGTGTACTGACGGGGAGTCTATGGGAATGTCGTCAGACACATGAATATTGGATACTCGCCTATCTTAAAAATTGAGGCACAGTTGAAGAATAGAGAACTCTTCAATTTTATTTAACAAAATACCCCATTAAATGTGGTCTGGGGGCGCGGTGGCTCAGTTGGTAGAGGTGCAGACTGCAAGCCGAGAGGCCCTCGGTTCGAATCCCACCTGCGGCAACCGCGTTGTGTACTTGGGCAAGACAATTCAACCCCATTGCCCACGTGGGGGCACGGTGACGCAGTGTACTAAGGCGTACTGCACGTCGATGGTGCACCTGTCTTCAACCAATGCTAACCCTGCTTGTGTGGAGTTGGTATGTTGGGGAGCTGACAGTTGCTCGCCGTTGCTCGGTGGTTCTCTCCGGGTACTCCGGCTTCCTCCACCCGTAAAACTGCCACGCTCATGGTTAGCCATTGTGCAGAAATATGTTACCTTAAACACCAATAAATAAATAAATAAATAAATAAATAATAAATGTGGTCTCCTCAACAGTTATTAGCGCACTTGACTGAAAGTCAAGGTGAGCTATAGTGATCACTCACCGTCCGTCGTCCGTGAACATGGTGTTTGCGTCTTCTCCTCCAAAACCGTTGAACCGATTTAAGTGAAATTTGAGATGTTTGTTTGTTATGACATCGCATTTTAAGTTTGTTCAAATCAAGTTGCCCCACCCCTCGGTAGGGCCACGGCCAAAAAGTGTGCCTAAATCTTAAAAAATCTCATGAACCAGCAGTAGCAGAGACTTGATATTTAGTGTGCAGCTTCCTTTTGAGGTGTAGACTCAGATTTGTTCAAGGGAGGTTCGTGGGACTATATTTGCCGTCGTTATGGGAGGGGCAAGAATTTTCGCCCTGTGCAAAATTTTTCGCCCCGTGCAATTTTTTTTTTTATTTTCCAAACCGAGAGACTGATTTGAACCAAATTTGATATGAGGCCTTATTTGGTCATAAGTACTTAATTTATGCCAAAAAAAATTGCCGTCGCCCCATGGGAACCACAGGAGCTAAAAATAGAAAACAATTAAAACGCCCATCTCTCCAAAACTACACAAACTGAGAATTTTTATTTGGTGTGAAGCTTCCTTAGGACCAACAGAATGAAAGGTAAAAAAATTTGCTATCGGCTATATCATAGGTACTTTTTCGGGATTTGGAAAAAGTCAGCATTTTTTAACACTGTGGGTAATGGGGAAAACATTTAAGACTCTTCTTCTCCCAAACCACTGCTCCAAAAGCTTTCAAATTGCACATATAACATCTTTGGAAGATTGTTTCACATGTTTATTGAAAGCAAATCCCTGGATACCTTTTGGGGCTCTCTATGGGAGCCCAAATGTTTAAATTAGTGCAGTATGAGGAATATTCTTTAAAAATCCTCTTCTTCAGATCCACGAATCAGAATCTTTTGATATTTGGTATGCAGCATCCTTAGGTGAGATTCAAGTTTGTTCAAGCCAAGTCCCTGGGTTCATATTTGGGCTCATCGTGGGAGCCCGAATTATAACTTAGTTCAATATGAGGAATATTCTTTAAAAAGTCTTTTTTTTCAGATCCACCAGTCAGAATCTTTTGATATTTAGTATAAGCTTTTCTTAGGAGGGACAGATGCAACTTGTTCAAATCATTTCCTTTGGGTGGATCTTTAGGCTAACATGTCAGGTGAACGCACTCTGGGGCCTCTTGTTACATTTTTCACTACTCTCTATTATATTTCCAAGACATTAAATGAAAACAAGTTTGGATTTTACCATTTTGTGTCACTTTTATATGTCCGTTTCATGTTCATGGGCTGTATGACAACAGTGCACACTTTTCTCCAAGTCTGTGATTTTATTGCACTTCAAAACGCCAAGTGCTGCTAGTAAAGAATGGTAAAACCCGATAGAAATCATTAGGGTCAATGATGTGAGGTAAGGGTTAGAAGGCCACTGCTAACCCTTACCCTTAACATACTGACCCTAAACCATTAAGGGTGTCCCCCATTTTAGTCTCGTTCAAGATGGAGATTCTTTCTTTCAGCGTGTTAACCCTTTGAACCCTGATGGCATCTACCGTGTCAGTTCAGTGGAAGCAATTGGAAAGATCCGTATTTATTATTAGGGGATAGACCAATTAATGTTTTCAACAGGCTGCACGTTGGAAATACTGATTGGTCTACCCCACACTTTAACTCAGCAACCATCCTACTAAATGAAAGTATGACATATCTTTTTTCTGGACCGTAAAAGCGGTCGCTCGGATTCAAAGGGTAACATTTATAGAATAAAAAGAATAAAATTAAAGTCACTAACAAATATGCTATTGTTGGACCTGAAATAGTTATTTGTCAGGAACACAATGTGACATGAATATAATAAATAAACACACAAAAATTAAAGAAAGCAGGTTCTTTTTAAATACAAAAAAAAAAGATCTCAGTTTCTTATTTTTCTCACAAATCTGTCTGCAGCTGTAAGATAAATCAGATGACACTCTCGCATGACACAGAAAAAATTCGGCTACTCTCGCTGCATGACTGGCTGTCACAAAGTACCGGCATTGTTGAACTCGATTACACACAGTGAAACAGGTTCTTGGTCGATAGCTTGAGAATACTTATCAAAAGCCTGCTCCAGAGACAGTGCCAAACCATTAAACATGTAAGCTTCCATGGGCCACCCTGTGTTTATTTTCAAATGTCGTTTTTTTTTCATTTACCACGCATTGATGAACAAGGCTTGAAAATACACAAACGATAATAAAGCACGATACGCTGTATGATTTCAGTCGTGGTCTCAATATAAATGCGAACATTGAATGTGTTTATATTTGAATGTACTCCATATTGAGCGGTGCAGTTGTTTATCAACAGTTGAGGAATTTATCAACCTTTGATTTAAAAAATTTACAGACAGAACACACCAGTTACCGTCCGTGTCGGTAAGTGTTATTTTCAATTTACCAATACCAAAACTGAAGAGTGGGTGGGAGTGACTCCTGATTCAGTCTGTTCGCGTCATGCCAGGTCATGCAGGCATTATACTACACTAGTACACTACACTGAACAAATTACCAATTATTCTGAATTATTCACGATAAACATCTTCACTAAAATGTCAGACATTTACTGTTTCATTACTAAATCTTGGCTCATGAAAACAAATCCGAATCGCCACAAGGGTCACGGGGAGAAACTTTAGGTGGTAAGGGAAGAAATATGGAAGTTCGACGAGTCGGACTTGTCGTTCGGGTGGGGGTGGGCAGTGGCGGACCCAGGATTCTGGGTTTGATGGGGCGCCTTATTTCAATTATGGGTCAAGATGCGAAGAACCACTCGATGATTGTAGCGGTCAGTTAGTGGCTGCGGCGAGAACAGCATGGGGTATCCCAGTCTTGTTAGCGGTCCCGGGGGTGGAGGGAGGGGGGGGGGGTGTTGTGGGAAAAGATTGGAACTTGAGGGTCAGTGTGGCCCGCCGCTGGTTTCTTTGCACATTACCCCAATGTTTTCTGACCAAAATATTCCTGCATTCAAATTTTGAAGAAAAGAAGCCAATTAAGGGCCAAAATAAGTAATGAAATTTTGTTTATTTTGAAAATTCTCACCTCTGATATTCCTTCAATTCAAATTAAATATACACAAAATGTACATCAAAATGAAGGTTGGGATGTATAGAACACGAAACACATGTGTAGTCAACTCATAGAGTCGACTGTAGGCACCACTGGTTCCTGGAAGTCTGCTGCCGTATTTGCACCAGATCTGATAATTTAATAATATTTCATGAAAACAACTTGTGGCCAAATGTGCTTTACATATCCAAGAACAAAGCTAGGGGATGAAATTTTCTCAAAATACGGCGACAGAGCTGCATTGGGGAAAATTCCAAAGCCTTTGCTTTTGTTTACGTATGAGTGTACTTTCGATTTCCGGTCGACGTCATCGGACAGAAAAAGCATGTAAAAACAACGCCGTCTAAAATCAAATAATGAAGAAGATCGCCTACATACAGTATACTGTTATTAGACAGATATTGCACAGTTGTCATATTCAATGTAAGGTATCATGATACCTTTTGAAATTTCTTAAAATTACGATTTTGTTTTTTGATGGAAATTCGTGGTAACGAGTGATTTGCGCATGTCTGTCGAGCATGGAAACCATCTTCAATAAAACATGCAGACAGTGTTGTCCTTTTCCAAAATGCAGACCTATCGCTGTATTCGAAAGTGTTTTGAATGCCTAGCTTTGTTCTTGGATATATGAAGCACATTTGGCCACAAGTGATTCTGATGAAATATTATTTTATTATCAGTTCTGGTGCAAATGCGGTAGCAGACTTCCAGGAACCAGTGGTGCCTACAGTCGACTCTATGAGTTGATTACATATGTGTTCGTGTTCTATACATCCCAACCTTCATTTTGATATATAATTTGCGTATATTTAATCTGAATTTAGGGAATAATAGAGGTGAGAATTTCAAAATAAACAAAATTCCATTACTTATATAGGCCCTTAAATAGACTCACACAAGTCCCGCATAGGGGTTAGCCTCAGCTAGACCTAAAGCCAGGGACATAGCTACAGGGTGTGGGGGTGTCTCCCCCCCCCCCCCCCAATATTTGTCCAAAAATCACGATAGTTGGAAATGTTTCAGGCAAAAATTGCAACAGTTGGAAATTCGAAGCATTGTTGTAACAGAGTTTTTTTCCGAATGTTGTATAACATTACCGTGAAAATTCCAATTGTCGACTCCCACAGACAGAATTCTGATCGAACAACTTAAGATTTTCCGACTGCTCAGCGGCTTCGAGGTTAAGTCCACAACCATGGTCGTGTTAAGCGTTTTGTTCTCTTCAGTATGCAATGCACCCACAGCCTGCAGTTTGTATTTGGACTCAAAATGTGCTCCTGTGAGGCTGTGTCCTGTTACTTTTAAAGTTAGTCCTGTTACTTTTAAAGTTACTACAACAATTGTGCACAGTTTTTTTTTTTGTTTTGTTTTTTTTTTGGGGGGGGGGGGGGTTCTACGGAAGCGTATTGCTGCCACCCTAAAAAAAAATTGGAAGTTTCGTAACTACGAAATCATTTTCATAAGTACGAAAACTTTTTCGTAAGTATGAAAACTTTTTCGTAACTACGAAAACTCTTTCATAAGTACGAAACTACTTACTCTCATGAAAGACAGATATAGCCAGACTGAAAATCTTGATTTGTATTTGGTATTGTTGAATTAATATCTCACACATATTGTGACATATATGCTGAAAAATTTCTCCCTGGGGGGAGGGGAGGGGCACTACTTCAAGTATCCATCCCCATTTGGAATTTTCATAGATCTACCCCCCCCCCAACCCCATTGAAGACCTCCTAGCTACGCCCCTGCCTAAAGCTGTATATGGGTACGGTATTATCGGCGACAAAACATGGGCATCCACTACCAAAGGTTTTATCGCCGGTAATATCGTGTCCCTCCTTGGTATCTGTGCTTGTAAAAAAGCAGAAATACCAAAAAATAGGAGGGGCGCGCGCCGGGTGCGCCCCCTCTTATTCCACCCACGTTGGGAACAGAAACATACTTAACGTAGTTTAATAGTGAGAATTTTTTTAAATGTTTTTTAAAACTAATTTCATGCCCTTTTTCCTCAGCGATTTCCCCTTGCAATACGGCACATACAATGGTTTTCTAGAAAAGAAAATTATTGTCTGTTAGCAAACAATATATTGAACAACAATAGCTTATGATCGAGCCTACGGGGATCGGTAATAATTCATCCTTATAGTCCACTTGGACTGCAGGAAAATGATTAGGCCTACTCTGAATCTCCACACAAGCGAAAGGTGTTTACTGTATACGTACATAGAGTCAGTCTTACATCTCTGTTGGGACTCGTGTTTCACAAGGTTAATGCGTGACGAATGACGGAAAGATGCGCTGCTGTGGTTTTTTTTATCAGGCCCTGAAACGGAAATATTTGTTATTCCTTTTTATTGAGCCTCCCACCCAACTCCACCCCACCGACTTTAGTCGGATGGCATACAACCATAACTCGGAAACGGCTCTCCTACAATCATCAAACTTAACTTAATCATTAACGCCAGTACCATCTAGTGGTTTTTAGGTGGTGTGTGTGGGGGTGGGGGGCATGTGTTATTCCAGTTATATTTCTTGTCTTTTTTTTCTTAGCTCACCTGACTTTCAGTCAGGATGAGCTACAGTGATCGCTTGTTGTCCTGTGTGAAGTGGTGTTTGAGGCTTTTAATAAAAGATTATTGAGCCAATTTCAGAGAATTGTTGGTTTCGGGGTTGTGTTGTGATTTTATTCAAATCACGTCGCCATGCCCCTTAAAGACTGGGTGTGTGTGTGTGTGGGGGGGGGGGGGGATTGCCCCAATTTAAAAAAAAAACACATCTCATGATCTGATGGATGGAATGAATGAGCAGATATTCGGTACTCCGCTTCCTTTTAGATGTACATACAAGTTTGAGGGGCAATATTTACAGTCATTCTGGGAAGGATAAGATTTTTGGCCAAGTGAAGCCTCCAGCCTCTAATTTCCCTTTTCTGCTTCTTAGAGCCGATTTAAACCAAATTTGGTATGGGACACTATTTTGTCATAAATATTTGATTCAAGCCCCCCCCCCCCCCCCTAAAAAACCCCAAACAATTCACACATCACCGTGGAAGCCTCATAAGCTGAAAATAAAAAAATATATAATTACAGTCGGTTGTGGTATAGGGAATATAAAGAGTGCTGAGATATAATTTTTCAAAAACTTAAAAAATCTAATCTGGAACCACCCATCAGAATCCTTCAATAAATTGTATCCCACATAGGGGTGTCAGATTCAAGGTTGTTCAAATCAAGTCCCATGGTGCATATTTGTGCCCCAACAGGACACACCAATGGCATATTTTCAAATTCTTTAAAAATCGGCATATCCATCAGTCAGAATCTTTTGAGTTTTGGTATTCAGTATCTGTGGGATGGGGTGGGGGGTGGGTTGCAGATTAACGATTGTTCAAATCACATTCCTGGGTTCAGGGCTCTCTAGTGCAATATGAGAAATATTCTTTAAAAATCTTCTTCAGAACAACCATTTAGAATCTTTTGATATTTAGTAAATAGCATCCTCATGTAGGTCAAATTCAAGTTTGGTGAAATCAAGTCCCTGGGTTAATATTTTAACTTAGTCCCAAATGAGGAATAATCTTTAGAATCTTCTTCTGATCCACTAGTCAAAATATTTTGTTATTTGGTATACATCATCCTTAGGGGTCAGATTTAAGTTTGTTCAATTCGTGTCCCTCGGTTAATACTGAACAATCTGATTTGGGTACAGAACTGAAAAGGATTTTGGGGTACGAAAATAATCAAACAAACTCAGTAGAAAAGTGGGAGAAAATACAATGAGCATGGGATTGGATTTAGTAACAAAAAACCAATTTAAAACACATCTTTTGTATTTTCTGGCATGCCAAACATATCATAATCGTCTGGCGAAAAAATCCCGAATCACGCTGCAGATTTTATGGCATAAACTGGGGGTTCTATTTTTAAATATTAATTTGAATTTCTCAAATTTACTCAAATCACTAAAACCGTCGATCTCACTGTTGATCAGAACAAATAGTTCTGATCGAAGCTCTGAATAATGTGTACATTCCATAAGAGTTAGCTTCACAGTGAGTGCATATCCTGTCGATAACAGGCCTCGGCGGTTGATAATGTCGCCCTTTCTCAACAGCTAACTTATGATTGCTGATACGAAGCTTAGTAAAAATTCCCCGGTCTTCCGCCGAGTTCGTTTCCACAAAGGACTTTTCCATAGAATAGTCATTTTTAAACAACCTGTAAGTTCACAGTTTATTGTCTCCATTCTTTTTGCAGTCCTCAAACAAAGACTTTTTTTTTCTTTTTCATATTTTTTATTTCAGATATAAACTTGCATACAAAGACATATGATACATAAAATATTGGATAGCAGAATTACAAAGACCAGTACAAAAACAGTGTGTTGCAAAAAGAATTTGGCACCAGTGTGACCGTATTAAGTCGAAAAAGTTAACATTACTCAATATTTGATAATTTTTTAAGAGTCTCGCATTCAAATTATTTTCGTAGGCATATTCGGTCCAGTATGTCTGCTAATACCGATTTTATTTTAGGTACTTGTCTGAAACACTTCAAGACATCTTCGAAATAATTTTAAAATGCCTCTAATGTATTCCACTTGGTTTGTATTGCATTTGGTTTCTTTAATGAATAAATGAAAGTGGACATTAAATCTAAACTGCGATAACTTTTAACTTGTTCGATGAACATTTGAAAAGACGGGAGATATTTTCTCACTTTGTAGGAATAGATATATTTTTTGTAAAGCAAACCACATAGGCTGTCTGTGCCCGCATATTGGGCCAGATCATTCTGGTCACCGTACCCCAATATAACATGCTGTGCCGTAACAGGGGAAGATATATTACATTTATTTTTCAGTTGTTGAGACAAATTCAGTAAGATGGTTTTTGAAAACGAACAGTCAAAAAACAGGTGCAAAACTGTCACTTTTGTTTCGTTGCAAAATGTGCATAACTCAGTTTCGGATAGTTTACATTTATATAGCCGGGAATTTGTGCAGAAAATTCTTTGTCAAATTTTGAACTGCAATGATTACAGATACGAATCGTCAGATGTATGGAAAGATCTTTTATATATTAATCCCCAGTCTTCCGATTGGAGATTGGTATCTAAAATATCGTTCCATTTTTTGAGCATTTAGTGGTGCTTTCGCGGACGTCTCGGGAAAAATCGTGTAAACACACTTTTATCAATTCTACATTTTAATTAATGACAGTCTGACGTTTGGGGGCTTGTTTAATCGCCTCCCTCCAGTTGTTTGTAATGAATTGATTTCTCCCTGGTAGACGGTAAAAGGTGTCGTGATATTATATTTTGTGCAGAATTCAAGATAACTTAAGACCCGTTTGCTATAACTTAGCAAATCATTTACAAAATAAATCCCCTTTTTGCACCAAGTTTTGTTAAAAAAGAGTTTGTTGTTAATTTTTATATTATTATTATAAAAAATAGTTTGAGAAAAAATTTCCTCCGAGGTTGTGGCAACGTTATTTTTTAGTTTCGACTACGCATTTAGTACGCTTTTCCAGAAGTCGTTTGTATGTTCCCCTATCCTTTGTAAACCTTCTTTGTTTAAATACCAAATCTTATAACTCCCTGTATCTTCCAGGCCATCCAAGACCAAAGTTTTCCAAGGAGCTACAACATTGGGGTCTATTAGTTTTTTAATCCATGACATTTTCAGTGAAGAGATGTAGCTTTTTATGTGGGGCAATTTAAGGCCACCCTTTTCTATCGTATTGATTAAAATTTCACGTTTAATTTTATCATTTTTACCTGACCACATAAAGTTGTAAAATATTTTTTGTATTTTTTTAAACACCTCTTCACTTGGACCCGGAAGCACGGACAGACAGTGAATTAATTTAGGTAAGGCGAGTGTTTTTATTACCACCGATTTTCCAACTAATGTTAGATTCCTGAAAGACCAATCACTTAACAATTTTGTGATATTTTGTATTTTGGTTAAGTAATTGTTCAGTATAAAGTTTTCATTGAATAGGTTGAATTCAATGCCTAGTATTGTAAAAGTGCTGCCAGGATTCCAAAGCAGTCGCCCCTTTGCGGGGATCTTCTCGCCACAACTCCGTTTCGATCCAATCTATATGACTCGTGTTTTGTCAAAGTTAGCCTAAAGACCAGAGTACCTAGCAAATGAATTTACTATGTCTAAGGTTACGTTTAAGGCGGCTCGGTCATCACTAAGGAAAAGTGAGGAATCATCTGTATATTGGCTTATTAAATATTCCGAGTTATTTATTATTATCCCTCTGCCAGCGGGATTATATTTGAGGGCTGCCCTTAAAATCTCGGCACAGAGAATAAAAAGGTAAGGGGACAGGGGATCGCCCTGCCTTACACCTCGTTGTAGATTAAATCTTTCTGAGCAGTGGCCATTGTTCAGAACGCAACTGAATATATTGTTATAAAAGGTCTTAAACCATTTGGCAATGGATGGGCCAAACTTTAAAAGGGACAAGGTTTTCTCAATAAATGGCCATTCTAACGAGTCGAAAGATTTCTCAAAGTCCAGGAGAACAAGTATTCCTGGTATCTTTAAATAATCACACCTTTTTATCAAGTCGAATGTTAAACGAGTGGATTCGCCAATATGTCTTCCTTTCATAAAACCAAGCTAGGTTTCCGATATTAATTTTGGTAACAGGGTTTTCATACGGTTTGCAATCGCGCTGGAGCCTATTTTTACGTCAACGTTGACATATGAAATCGGCCTCCAGTTTTTCATGTACATTTTAGGCTTGTTTGGCTTTGGAAGACAAGTGATATAATACCTATCCTTTGTGTGATAGAGAGTTCTTCTAAACCATATCTGTAATTTAAAGAATTAAGCAAAAAAAGACCAATATCTTTCCAAAAAATGTGTAAAACTCCACTGTGAAGCCATCTGAACCGGGGCTTTTGTTTTTCATACTTTGTAGTACAGTTAGACATTCGTGTGCTGTTAGAGGTCCTTCCAGTGATTGACTTTCATCTTCTTCAAGAAAATTAAAATATGGATTATTTGGGTCAAAGAAGATTCGTTAGGATTACAATCATCTGAACCCTTTATTTTTGAGGAGTAAAGGTTTTCGTAAAAACATTCGTTGCTTAGAGATAATTTCAGACAGGTCACTTGTCTCTGATCCATCTGATTTTATTAGTTTTGTAATCATTTTTTCTGTGTAATGCCTTTTTTCAAGGTTGCAAAAATATTTTGTCGGTTTTCGGTTTTTCCCCCTCAAATTTCCACCTACATTTAGTTTTCAGTATCATACATTTCATTTTTTTGTCTCTGATTTCTTTCAGTTCGTTCTCCAGCGATTCAATATCGGCATTTATTGTCAAGTCTCCACTATCTAGCTGTATATTGAGCTCATGTAACTGTGTCTCAATTTCTTCTTTCCTCTGCTCCGTATTATGTGTTTTTGTGACAAGAGTACGATATGGTTTTGCCCCGAATTATGATTTTTAATGTTTCCCAGAACAGTTGGTCGTTGATTGTTAGTCTGAGTTCATTGTTATTATTGCCACAGACATCGTTATTTTTACTGTATTGATTTACTATTTCTGTTATTGTTGTTTTCACTAAATTTACATACTCTAGGGCATTTAGAAGGCAATTGTTGAATTTCCCAAACCCCTTGCCTCTCACCTGGTTAACAAACGAAAGCTGTATACATATTGGATTGTGGTCCGATCTGTGTCGTATATGAATATCACACCTGTTAACAAACTGCTGTAGGTCGGACGAAACTAAGAAATAGTCTTGCCTTGCCTTGCCATTTTATTCCCAGGCCCCCTCCATGTTTTCCGCCTTTGACTGGTATTTTCTATTCTCCAGACATCATATTTTTCCATCATGCGAGAGATTATTTCATGTGATCGTGTATTGTTCTTTCGTTTGTAGTTTATGGTGTCCAAATCGTAATTTCTGGGAACATTCCAGTCACTTCCTATTATGATTGTTGTGTTATCAACACTTTCTTCTTCCGAAAGAAAATTATTGAAAAACTGAGGGTCATCATCGCTTGGGCCACATACGACTGTCAGTGTGAGCCTCTGTTCATGGGTGTTTAGCTCATGGATGATGAAATTTCCCTCTGTATCGTATATGGTTTTGTTTATGTAATAGGTAAACGAATTTTTAAAAAGAACAGCGTCCCTCTGCTTAGACTTGAACGAGAGCAGAAAATTCCCTCATAACCCCTCTCATTCCTCAATACGTTCTCAGTGTCTTTTTTCGAATGTGTGTCTACAAGCTAAAAACTAAAGTGTTAAAAACTACACTTGAAGTGCTGTATTTAACACTTACTAAGTGCTGAACTAGCACTTTGTTCAAGTGTAGATATCCCAGAACTTGACAGGTGTTACAATAATACCAATTCACAAGTGTAATGTCGCGACACTTAAAAGGAAACAACGCAGATGACGCGGATCAGACTCGAACTCTCGAGCCTTTTCCCCGCCATCTGCGTTGTGTCCTTTTAATTATGTACCCACCAAGCGCAAATCAAATTATGGACGATTCTGGAAGAACCACCAATGCTAGACAAATGGGAAGTGCCATCCAATCAAGTTTCAGATGTCTGATGATTGTAATGTCTTAGTGCTTAAAGCATTGCACTTTGAGTGTTCAAATCAAACCCTAAGAGTTAGAATGGGTTTAACACCTTGAAAGTGTCAGTTTTAACACTTCAGTTTTTAGTGTGCACCAGAAGAGTAATGTCGAATTTATCCCTGCACTGTGAGAAAATGTCACGACGTTTTATTTCATCAGATGCGAGAACCCTACAATTTAGACTACCTACTTTTACATTAGCCATTGTTTATTTTGTGCACTAATATAAACTTACGTGCAACACATAACTGAAAACATTCTACATTTATGTTACATTTCTCTAATGTCAGCTGTTTTCGATATAGAATACAAGTATATCTGAGAAATTTTGTTTAAAAACAATCTCATTGGAGACCTCTGCATAATGAGATCAATAATTCGCGCAATTGTCAGCGTCGCTGCGTGCGTATGTTTTGTATTCACATCGGCAACGTTGTCAATCGGGTCATGGCTGCTAAACGGCCACAGCCTTATTGGCAAACAAGTCGATATTTAAACGCATTGGGATTTCGGTTGAGATCACGATAAATATTATCTTTGTACAGGTAATCAAAAATAGTTACGGTTGTATTATATTAAAGTTTCTACAGTACATGGAAAGTCGCGAAGAGGTTAGGTCTGTTAGACGAAGCCAAATAAAATAAGTTATACCTTTCAAATACCAACCTTATTTGTATTTTCCTCGGTCACTTTGTCAATGAAGTCACGACTGCTTGCTAGCAGCCAAAAATCCATTGCCAAGGAAGCCCAGGTGGAAGCCTTTTCCTTTTCAGCAGATGTTTTAGAGATTTCAAACTTGTGGTTTTCTGTTTATTGTTACATTCTGTGATAATCCATCCTTCGGTGATAAATAGATTCTAATGATGTGAGATTCTATGGAACCATCTCAGTTACAAAACATTACCTCAACAGTCAGTTCTCGCGAAAAGCGTTGTTCCTCTTAAACGGTACAAGTTAAAGTAAATTTCACCTTTCAAATACATGTCGTGTTGGTATTCTCTTCGGCCACCTTGCCAGTGAAATCATGGCTGCTTACCAGCAGCCAAAAATCCACCGGCAAAGAAGACTTCTTGAACGTGTTTACATGCTGCAAGCGCAAATTATACTTGAGCTTACCGATAACATTAGTGTTAGTGATAATTGGATGTTGAGGGACAGCGAGATCATATCTTTCCAGTAATCTAAAAGGGGATTCCGGTTTGCCTTTACGATTTCTCTGTTCAACTACCACATTCCACATCAGGTCATTATGATTTTCAGATATTTTGATTGCGAAAGAAGCCATCCTACTTACCGACCCGATTTATAGAGGATATTGATCAAGTTCTGCGAGAACCGCGTAGTTGGAGGAAAATTTCCCAACGCCCAAGACTCTTTTACAAAAGCAAGTGTGTAATTTTTCACAGGCTATGTTGTAACGCTTACCGTACGTTATTTCTGATCCCCAGACTTCACACCCATATAAGGCTAGAGGTTGAATTAATTTATCAAACAGCTTTGACATTGTCTTTATTGGAACCCGAGAAGTTTCATTAAACGCACGAAAAAGTGAGTTTTAAGCTTTTTGGACTTTAACAACCAAATCATTTTGGGGTTTAGAGAATGTACCATCTTTTGAAAATTTGTGTGTTCATATGTTCCGGTAGAGTCTCCAGATGTGCATAAAGGTTTAGGAATTTTGATTCGGTCCCATGTGGCGACCATAGCACCACTTTTGTCGTTAGTCTATCGGCAGAAATTAGGTATTTATGACCCAATAAGCCCTCATATCAAATCTGGTTTAAATCGGCCTCTCAGTTCGGAAATGTTGGTACAATTCGGGCTCCCCCAGGAAGCCCCAATATGAACCCAGAGGCTTGTCTTTAACATGCCCCATGTGGCGCCCGTAGTGCCACTTTTGTCGTTAGAGAATCGTTTTCCGGCGAAAGGCTCCGAGGCGTTTTAATTCGAAACGTTGAAAGTGTGTTGAGATGTTTCGGTAGGGTCTCTAGGTGTACATAAAGGTTTCGGAATTTTGATTCGGCACCATGTGACGACCATAGCACCACTTTGGTCGTTAGAGAATTGGTTTCCGGCGATTGTCTCCTAGAGAGTTTTAATTCGAAACGTTGAAAATGTGTCCATATGTTCCGGTAGGGTCTCTAGATGTGCAAAAAGGTTTCGGAATTTTGATTCGTCCCCATATGGAGACTGTAGCACCACTTTTATCGTTGGAGGATCGGTTTCCGACGATAGTCTCCTATGGGATTTTAATTCGAAACGTTGAAAGTGTGTTCATGTGTTCCGATAGGGTCTCTATGTATGCATAAATGTTTCGGAATTTTTATTCGGCCCTATGTGGCGACCGTAGTGCCACTTTTGTGGTTAGAGAATCGGTTTCCGGCGAAAGGCTCCTAGGGGTTTTAATTCGAAACTTTGAAAGTGTGTTCATATGTTCCGGTGGGGTCGCTAGATATGCATAAAGGTTTCGGAATTTTGAGTCGGCCCCCATCTGGCAACCGTAGTGCCGCTTTTGTGGTTAGAGAATCGGTTTCCGACGAAGAGCTCCTAGGGGTTTTAATTCGAAACGTTGAAAGTGTGTTCATATGTTCCGGTAGGGTCTCTGGGTGTGCATAAAGGTTTCGGAATTTTCATTCGGTCTCATGTGGCGACCGTAGCGCCACTTTGGTCGGTAGAGAATCGGTTTCCGGCGAATGGCTCCTAGGGATTTTAATTCGAAACGTTGAAAGTGTGTTCATATGTTCAGGTAGGGTCTCTAGATATGCATAAAGGTTTCGGAATTTTTATTCGGCCCCCATGGGGTGATCGTAGCGCCACTTTTGTGGTTAGAGAATCGGTTTCCGGCGAAAGGCTCCTAGGGGTTTTAATTCGAAACGTTGAATGAAAGTTGTTCAGATGCTCCGGTAGAGTCTCTAGATGTGCATAAAGGTTTCGGAATTTTGATTCGGACCCATGTGGCGTCCGAGTCCGTAGAGAATCTGTTTCCGGCGAAAGACTCCTGAGGGGTTTAATTCGAAACGTTGAAAGTGTGTTGAAATTTTCCGGTAGGGTCTCCAGATGTGCATAGAGGTTTTGGATATTTGGTTCGGCCCCAGTGGGGAACGTATAGTGCCACTTTTGACGTTATAGAGTGTTAATTGATTTGTGACCATCGTGATGGCAAACTGAAAATGTGGGGATACACCACCTTAATGTGCTTTACACACAAATGACACCGTTCTAGTTTTGATTTGTCAGTCATTTTTTGTTTTTGTTGATCTATTAAACATACACCATGATTCGATGGGTCACACGTTACTTTCCATCCAAGTGTTCTTTATATACTCTATAAATTCATCCACACGCTCGTCTTCCAAGTACATAAAGTGACAAACTAGAAACAGCCCGAGAATAATAATTGAATGAACAAACAAAGATCCATATTGATATCAAAATGTTCTTTAATGTGAACAATCTCAACGTATATTTAGGTACGAAACGTCCATGTATATTTTAAGCGAAAAAAATTTTTGGGTACGAAACGTCCAATCTTGGGCACGAAACGTCCAGGAATTTGGGTACGAAACGACCAAAGATTTAGGTACGAAACGTCCGAGTGGGTAAGAAACGTCCAGAGTACGAATCTCCAAAGTATGAAACGTCCAGAACCCGTTAATATTTGGACTCCTTATTGGAGCCCTAATTTCTTAGTCCAATACGAGGAATAATCGTTAAAACTCTTCTTCTCCAGAAACACTAGTCAAATTCTCTTGATATATGGTACACAGAATCTTTGGAGGGGTTGGAATCAAATTTGTTCAACCCATGTCCATCGGATAATAATTGGGTTCTCTATGGGAGCCCGAATTTTAACTTAGTGAAATATGGGAAATAATCTTTAAAAATATTCTTCTTCAGATCCACCTATCAGAAGCTTTTTATATTTGGTATACAGCATCCCCAGTGAGGTCAGAACTAAGTTAGTTAAACAAAGTCCATGGGATAATATTTGGGCTCTCTATTGGAGTCTGAATTTCAGCTTAGTCCAATGTTGGGGAATAATCTTTGAAACTCTTCTTCTCCAGAACAACTTATCAGAATCTGTTGATATGTGTTATATGGAATCCTTACATCAGTATCAATTTTGTTTAAATCAAGTCCATCGGTTAATAATTGGGCTCTCTATGGGAGCCTGAATTTCAACATAATTCAATCTATTGATATTTGGTATACAGCATCCTTACGGGGGTCAGATTCAAGTATGTTCAAAGCAAGTCCCTTAGTTAATATTTGGGCTCCCTATTTAAACGCAGTACAATATAGGATTAATCTTCAAAAATCTTCTTCAGATTCACCAGTCAGAATCTTTTGATATATGGTAGACAGCATTCTTACGGGGATCAGATTCAAATTTGTTCAAATCAAGTCCTTTGCATGATATTTGGGCTCCCTATTGGAGCCCGAATTTTTACTTGTTACGCCCTGAGGAATATTCTTTAAAAATGTTCTTCTCATGAACACCCAATCGGAATCTTTTGATATATGGTATACCCCTTCTCCATGGAAGTCAAATTCAAGTTTGTTAAAATCAAGTCCTTGGGTTATTATTTGGGACCCCTTTTGGGTGTTAACTTAGTACAAATGAGAAATAATATTTAAAATATTTCTTCTCCAGAACCACTAGTCAGAATCTTTTGATAGGTGGTATGAAGCACCCTTACGGGGGTCAGATCCAACTTTGTTCGAATCAAGTCCTTTGATGATTATTTGGGCTCCATATTGGAGCCCAAATGTTTATTAATGTACAAAATGAAGAATATTCTTTATAAAGCTTCTTCTCACGAGCCCCCAATCACAATCATCTTCTGATAGGTAGTATACTCCACCCATAGGTGAATCAGAATCAAGTTTGTTAAAATCAAGTCCCCGGGTGTTTTGGGCTCTCTATTAAAGCTCGAATTTTAACTTAGTCCAATATGAGGAATAATCTTAAAAAATCTGCTTCTTGAGATACAATCAGAATCTTTTGAGATTTGGTATACAGCATCCCTAGAGAGTTCATATTCAGTTTGTTGTCTCCCGCTTTTTGATAAAAACGGGAGATATTAAATTCAGGGTGTCCTTCCGTCCTTCCATCCTTCCGTGTTTTTTGTTTCCAGACTCTAACTTTCCTTACAGTGACCGGATTTCGATGAAATTTGGGTAGTAGATTTTCCGCGCATATTTAATTAGGTTGCTGAAATTTGATTGGCTGACGGTTTCCAGACTCAATCTTTCCTTAAAATCAACCGATTTCGTTGAAATTTCATTTATGGATTATTTTTATCAATACCTAGGTCAAGTTGGAATGTGGGAAATTTTGTACCGAAAATCTGTCCGTCTGCCTGTCCGTCTGCCCCGCGCGTCAACGCACCTCGGACTAAAAGCCGTATTTATGAACCGATCTTCACGAAACTTCTTGGGTATCTTTGTTATCATTGTGAGACAAGAATATGTGTTTTGGGGTTTGGTCCAAAATTCAAGATGGCCACCAGCGGTCATTTTGTTCCGAAATTGGGTGTAATCAGTTTTTTTGTACAGAACTTCTATATGAAAGTTCGGATTTGAATAAATTTTTGTTTGAATGTTTAGTAACATGCAATACATCACAAAAAAATACTGGTTTTATTCTCGTGCAAAAATTATGCAAATTAGGGAAACTTTGATTTATTCAGTGCTACTACTAATACACAGTAAGTGCACACCTTCCGTGTTTTTCGTTTTCAGACTCTAACTTTCCTTACAGCCAGTCGATTTCGATGAAATTTGGGTAGTAGATCACTTTCATCAATTGTGGGTCCAAGTTCGAACATGGGCATTTTCTGTGCATATTTAATTAGGTTGCTTACATTTGATTGGCTGATGGTTTCCAGACTCTAACTTTCCTTAGAGTCAACCATTTCAATGAAATTTCATATATGGATTACTTTTCACATCAGTTTAATGTAATATGTCTTATCATACAGTTTTAATTTTTAGTGATTCTCACAGTTATACTCCACATCACTTCACTTGCTTTGACAGTGACCTCCGTGAAAATAAATCTGATAACCACTGTCTGAAGCACTGTCTGTTCTGTCTCTTCTGAATAACTTCCACTTGCAACTCAACTATATTCCACTGGATGCATTAATTCCCCTTGAAGGGGGCGCGGCGGCTCAGTGGGTAGAGGTGCAGGCTGCAAGCCGAGAGGTCCTCGGTTCGAATCTCACCTGCGGCAACCGCGTTGTGTCCTTGGGCAAGATACTTCACCCCACTGCCCGGTGACGTCGTGGACTAAGGCGTACTGCACGTCGATGGTGCACTTGTCTTCAACCAATGCTAACCCTGCTTGTGTGGAGTTAGTATGTTGGGGAGCTGACAGTTGCTCGCCGTTGCTCGGTGGTTCTCTCCGGGTACTACGGCTTCCTCCACCCGTAAAATTGTCATGGTCATGATTAGCCATTGTGCAGACATATGTGACCTTAAACCCCAATAAATAAATAAATAAATAAATAATTCCCCTTGAAACTGCTGCACAGCGGGAGACATGAATTCACTGAATTTGCTTCTTCAAATAAAGACCCCGGGTGGATATTCCTTATAGGGGAGGGGGCAAATTTTAACATATTCTTCTCCAGAAACAACAGTCAGAATGTTTTGATATATTCGATTCCCGCCAGGGGTAACTGCGTTGTGTTCTTGGGCAAATCACTTAATCCTGATTGCCTACGTGCGGGCACGGTGGAGTTGTGTACTAAGGCGTAATGCACGTCGATGGTGCACCTGTCTCCAACCAATGCTGACCCTGCTTGTGTGGAGTTAGTACGTTGGGGAGTCTGACAGTTGCTCGACGTTTGCTCGGTGGTTCTCTCCGGGTACTTCCTCCACCCGTAAAACTATCCGACATGAGGTGACCAAGGCTGTCGAAAGTGTCGTTCAGCTCCAATAAATAATTAAATAAATAAATAAATAAATATATCTTTTGATATTTGGTACACGACAACATCTTGTGGGAAGCAATTTTTATTTTTCGAATAAAGTTCATGGGTTAATATTTGGGCTTCCCTTAACTTGGTGCAAAACGGGAATATTCTTTTGGAATCTTCTTGAGACGACCATTCAGAATGTTTTGATACTTGGTATACAACACCCAAGACGGAATCAGTTTCAAGTTTGTTCAAATTAAGTCTCTGCATTCATATTTGTGATACAAGTTGGAAGTTTTTCGAATTACGTCAATAGTTGGAGAATAGCCGTAATTTAACCCTTGGGCTGATTTGGCACCTTACTGTTGATTTGGGGAACTCGCTGCCTGTAACATTTATCCATGGGCTTACGAGAATCTGAAGAAAAGAAATACACGAAATAATATCTTTTCTCACATGACTGAAGTGCTGGCTTCCAGTCCTGTGAGAATTATATACGGCCTTCTTCAAGTAAGCCAAGAAACCCGTTACCGATAACACAAGTAAACAAACGTATTAGTAACCCATTCAACTAATAACGGATTGGATTGTTTGTTCACACTTTTCAATACTCAATACACATTTTATTCCATATTGTCACTAACTACTCAGTGTGTCAATGATTTTCTTCTCATCCTACTCACAATTGTTTACAGTTGGCTGTAACGTAAGTGCAAGCCCTACTTCGGAACTAACTCAAGCTTAAGAAACTTTTCCAAACAAGTTGGAAAAGTAATAGAGTGCAAAAGTACGAAAAAAAATAAAAAAAGGGCCGAGCAAGACCGGCGCTCGACATTACAGGTACTCTCTCTGCACGCCTCTTGTGTTTAATGAGCGCATGCGCAACAGCCGTGACGTCAATTCCTTTTATTTCCGCCATTGTGATGGTCGGAAATCTTGTGACTCGTGCTATTTTTTAGCTGTTATCTTCGTGAACAACTTATTTTTGTATGGTGCTTCTTGTTTGTTTATTTGCAAGTGGACTGTATCCTTTTCAAGCTCTAAATTGATTACTATTTGATGATATTTTTGATCATTTTTGCTTGTTTTCTCATACACAGTCTTGTTTTTCCCCCGCGTGTTAACGCAACCATTGTTGTTTTTTGTTTCCGTCGGCGGGAAGCTTGATTTCATTGATCATATTCATATTATGCCTAAAACAATTCCTTGTACCTCTTGTTTGCAAGTGAAACATGCGGACGACTCTCATTCTACATGTGTCACTTGAAACAATTGTACACAGGCCCATTCCTGTGGTATTTGTGGGGTTTGGTCCTCAAAAGTTTGGGCATCCGTGAACAAGGTGGTTCTTTCCAGAGCTAGAACCCCTCGACCTCGGGGTAAGGGTAGCCGTGCCTCATCAGACATTTCTGGGAGCGCACGTGGTGACTCTGTCACACAGGATGTTGATCAGTCTCTTTCTGTGGCGAATTCCTCTGCAACTGTTGATGGTGCTAGTGTTGTCATGCCTGAAGTGGAGACCGTGGTCTCTTTGGCTTCCGATGTCACCCTGGAGGCGGCTGTTTTCGTCGAGAGCTTCTGCGAGGTCAGCTCGGTGACACTCTCCGATTTGCCTCCTGCGCCGTCGACAGTTCCTCAGGAAGTTGTTACTACTGATCCTATCCCGTATGACGGTGGCTCTTCCATCTCTTCTGGGGATGGTGTACAGTCTCGGGGGTTCGAGACTGTATCTGCTGATGTGTCTCTGAGCTCTCAGCCTCCCCTGGCTTCGCGGCGAAGCTGTGCGGGTTTGCTGTCTGCTCCGTCTCATATGGATAGGTTTGCTCCTGGTCGGTTGAGCCGTTCGGTCGCTTCGGCAGCGATTCCTCGTCTCTCGAGCGAATCGTTTGTTGTTCCGCCTTCCCCTGCTGGTGTGCCGACTAGCAGGATGGGGCTGGAGCATTGGCATCCAGTGCCTGCTGTTCGGCAGAGGTCAGTGACAGCCCCGGTTAGCTGTCACTCTTGGAACCTTCCTCCGGTGATTCCTCACTGTGTTCCGAGTCTGGCTGTCGATCGATGCTTGTCGTCGGTTTCAGACGATGGGCAGTTGGCCAATGGCAGGTTCCTGTCGTTCTTGGGACAATCCTCCGGTGTCTTCTCATCGTGTCCCAGGTCCAGTTACCGATCGACGTACGCCGTCGGTCTCTCTAGAGGATTTGCAGGCAGGGCCTTCTGTTCCGCAGAGGTCAGTGATTGTCCCTGGGCGTCACTCTTAGGACTATCCTCCGGTGTCTTCTCACCATCTCCCTATTCTGTCTGCTGATCGACGTTCGTCGTCGGTCCCTTCTGAGGATTTGGGTTCTTCTGCTAGAAGGGTCTATTGGGAAGACACTCCGTCGGGCGATGCTGCTACGACGGAGTCTCAGGGTAAACTGCGTCAGGCCGTTTTGGCTCTCACCCGGTTGCTTTCTAGCAACCTCAAGTTGGCTTCCCTGTGCCTCCTGAGGCACAACCTCCTTTGGTCGGTCGCCGAGATTCCTCGCCTGGCCCTTTGGATACTGTTCAGTAATCACAGGAGGTTCCTGCTGGTCAGCCCGAGTTGGGCTACGTCTCTTCTGCTATAGAGGATGACTATTTTCTTGAAGGCGATGGGCCCCCTCGTCCGTCTTGGGACAGGCTTTGGATTTGGTCTTTGGCTTATTGCCAGACATTCAGCCTTCAGACCAGCCATCAGTGACCGTCCGGCCGTGGTCCACCGTGGAGCGCCCTAACCCTGTTGAGCCTTCTAGCTCTGGGGTTTTGCGTCCTCTGCAATCGGCTCAGGTTGTTGAGTCCTTCCAGGGCTTAGACGCCAAAATGCGTTCTGAGGCCCTCAAGGGTTCTTTCTTTTCACGAGCTGATGCTTTTCTGCCTCCGTCGCGGTTTCGTGTTTACGATTCCGTCTGTCCACAAGTCTTCCAAGGGATGACTCCTGTGGACGAAGATTCTACTTCCCTCGGGTTGACTAAGCCTAAGTCGGCAGTTCTCCCGATGTCGGTCGTTGAGTCTATGGTGGGCCTGTCCCGTGAGATGCTGGGTATGTTATTTCTCGCGGACCATGTCGTCGCTGCCCTGGCTGCATATTTTCCACCAGAGGAGTTTGATCATGCTCAGGCGTCTTTTCGCGTTTTGTCACAGGCTCTTATGAACTTGATACACGCTCACGCCTGTAACACGGCTAATTTGGAGCTGGCACGCCGGGATGCGGTGTTGGATACCTCTACATCTCTTCCTTCTGAGCAGCGTGCTGTTCTGAGGTCTGCTTCTTTGGTTGGACCTCAGCTGTTCCATGGTTCCGTGGAAGCTGTCCGTGGTGAGGTTCTTCGTCATTCGAAGGACCAGCTTTTGCTACGACTGCTGGACCAACTGCTGCTGCGGGTGGTGGTCGTTACATGCCTGCCAAGCGTCCTGCTGCGTCTGCCACGTCGACCACGCATTCGGCTGCGTCCGTTCCTGCTCAGAAGAAGCGCCGACGCGGTCAGGTTCGCTTGCATCCTCAGGGAGTAAAGTCTCAGGACTCTGTTGCTTCCCGATGGGGTGGTTTCTCCTCTCGGGGGCCTCGTCGAGGCCGCAAATGAAGGTCCTCACCTCGATTCGCCTCCAATCGGTGGAGGGCTGTCGCTGTTTTTCGACCGTTGGACAGAGATAACATCGGACACTTGGGTCCTCGACGTCATCCAATCCGGTCTGCGACTGTCCTTCCATCCGCACCCCTGTTTATCTCGGGTGCCCCTCCCGACTCAGGTCCCTTCCGATTCTCTGCGTCGGGACCTTCTGGTGCAGGAGATCGACAATCTCCTCTCCAAAGGGGCGATCGAGGTGGTCAGGAACACCCTTTCACCGGGGTTTTACTCGAGACTTTTCTTGGTGCCGAAGAAAAATGGCCAGTTTCGTCCTGTCATCGATCTGAGTATCCTGAACGAGTCCATTGTAGCACCTCGTTTCAGTATGGAGACTTTCCGGTCGGTTCGACGTTCAGTTCATCAGGGCGACTTTGCGGCCAGTATCGACCTGAAGGATGCCTACTTCCATGTACCCATTCATCTGGCGTCACGGAAATACCTTCGGTTCTCGTTTCGGGCTCGAGTCTATCAATTCAAAGCTCTCCCGTTCGGCTTGAACCTGGCTCCTTCGGCCTTCACCCGACTGATGTCACATGTGCTTGCTTTCCACCGTACTCAGTCGGCTGTGACTTTGTCTGCCTACCTGGACGACATCCTCCAACGGCACCACAATGCTGATGTTCTGGAGTTCGATGTCCGGCGGTTCCTGGGCCTACTAGCGTCGCTGGAGTCAATCACGAGAAGTCGGATCTCCTTCCTTCTCAGCAATTTCATCATTTGGGAATGGATTTCGACACCCTTCACAATGTGGTGCCGGTTCCCAATGCTCGGGCGACGATTCTTTCCGCCTTGACTCGGAACTTGCTCCAATCTTCCTCGGTCTCGGCCAGGACTTTCCTTCGGATGCTGGGCCTTTGCGGTTCGGTGACGGGTCTCATTCCGCTCTGCCGCTTGTTTGTCCGACCTCTCAAACACTTTCTGTTGGATCATTGGCGTCCGAATGTAGATCCTCTGGACCTGGAACTTCCTTTTCCTCGGTCCCTGCTTCGTCACCTCCACCCTTGGGCCGATGTTCCCTGGTTGACACAGGGTGTCCCGTTGGATCTTCCTTCGGCCGATCGAATCCTTACTGCGGATGCCAGCGATCGGGGCTGAGGTGCAACGTTGGATCCTCTCGGTCTGTCCACTCACGGCGAGTGGGACAGCGAGCAGGTGGGCCTTCATATCAACCAGAAAGAGCCCCTTACTCTTCTGTTGAGTTTTCGGCTTTGGATCTTTCACCTGTCGGACCACATTGTCCTACTTCTTTCGGACAATTCGACGGTGGTGGCTTGCATACGGAATCAAGGAGGCGCACATTCGATTCCCATGTATCGGCTATCTCGGGATCTTCTACTGTTGGCGCGGGATGTAAACGCTCGGGTGACCATTCGGCACATTCCCGGGCGTCTCAACGTCCTAGCAGACTCCCGGTCCCGACGCGACAGTGTCCTTCCAACCGAATGGATGCTGCATCGGTCGGTGTTTCAGGCGATTTGCGAGCGGTGAGGGCGTCCTCTGGTCGACCTTTTCGTCACTCGCTGGAATCATCAAGTAGAGACCTTTGTCGCTCCTTGTCCAGATCCACTGGCCTTTGCGGTAGACGCTTTGTCTCTGGTCTGGACAGGTCGGATCGGTTATGACTTCCCTCCTACACCGATTCTTCCTCAAGTATTGGCGAAGATTCGTGCTTGCAGTTGCAGGATCATTCTGATCGCACATCTGTCTCTGCAGAGGGTGTGGATCAATCTGCTGCGGACTCTGTTGGCAGATCGGCCGATTCGTCTACCTCTACGTCGCAATCTTCTTTCCCAGGATCGTCCCAGGAAGTATCACAACAACCTAGTGAGCCTGTCCCTTCACGCCTGTCTTTTATCAGGTCCTGCCTCCGACGTAGAAGTTTTTCGAGACGAACAGTGGAGTGCATTTCTGCATCGCGGCGACATTTCACTGGCATGTCTTATGCTGCTAAGTGGAAGGTTTTCTCTCCAAACTCATTCGGCACTTTTCTTTGAAGAGGCCTCGAGTTTTGCGTCTTGCATCCAAGTGGAACTTGGCATGGGTGTTGCATTGTTTGGAGGGGGCGCCATTCGAGCCTTTATCTGAGACCGATATGCGTTTTCTCCCCTATAAGACGGCTTTCCTTCTAGCGTTTCCTTCTACCATATGGGTCAGTGAGCTTCATGCGGTATCTGTTGATTCTGCTTTCTTCAGAAATGAGGCTAACAGTGTCACCACTACTGATTGCTCCCTGCTGTCGATGGCAGGAGGCCTCTTCTTTGTCCTGTTCGTGCGATCAAGACTCACATTAATCGCATTCTTTCGGAGGGGTCGGAAGAGATTATTTCTGTCTCTCATTCCTAGGAGGCAGTCTATCTCTTCCCATTCTATTTCCAGATGGATCTGTCTTGCAATCAAGCTGGCTTATTCCCGCTTGTCTGCTTCGAATCTTGTTTCGAACCAGTTTAATGCTCATGAGGTTCGTGCCATTTCTACATTCTGGCCGACGCCAATTCTGTTTCGCTCCGGGATGTTTTGAATGCGGCTTACTGGAGGAATGCTTCTACCTTCTCCTCCTTTTATCCCCGCCGCCTACAGCAGTAATCTGATGACCCTTTTTTCTCCAGGCCCTCTCGTTGCTGGTCAGGCTGTTGTGTACCCTCGTTAACTTTGTTTTTATCGGGTTTGTGCTCCGCTCAGCCTTGTTCTTTTCAGGTACCTTCTCTCTTTCTTCATTGCAGGTTTCGCTATTCTCTGCCCTCCTTGCTTTTCTTTCTGCTGCTCTTGTTGGTATTGGTTATGTGATTCACCTCCTCCTATTGTTTATTCAGCCAATTATAAACAATTGTGAGTAGGTTGAGAAGAAATTAAAATTTTGTTTCTTAACATACCTACCACAGTTGTTTACCGGAGGCCCACCCTCCTGTAAGGATATCTTTGATATCAATGCCTCTCCGCTAAATCACAAACTTCTCGTTGGCGGAAATACGGAATTGACGTCACGGTGGTTGCGCATGCGCTCGGTAAACACAAGAGGTGTGCTGAGAGGGTACCTGTAATGTCGAGCGCCGGTTTTTTCGATTTTTTTTCGTGCTTTTGCACTCTATTACTTTTCCAACTTTTTTGAAAAAGTTTCTTAAGCTTGAGTTAGTTCCGAAGTAGGACTTGCACTTACGTTACAGCCAATTGTAAACAATTGTGGTAGGTATGTTAAGAAACAAAATTTACTAAAAAATTTTAATATTTATTTATTTATTAGGGTTTTAACGACACTTTAACAGTCAGTTCATATCGTGTTGGTGACAGTTTTACGGGTGGAGGAAGCCGGAGAACCACCGAGCAATGACGAGCAGCTGCCAGCTCCCCAACATCGTAACTCCGCACTGCAGCACAGGCAGGGTTAGATTGGTTGAAGACATGCGCACCATCGACGTGCACGGTACACGGCGCCATCGTGCCCCCGTGTGAACAATCAGGGTGAAGTGCCTTGTCCAAGGACACAACGCGGGAGTCCGAATCATGAACCCTTAATCCTTTTAACAATACTGCCAACAATTTTCAATAGTATAGCTTGCTTAATTCTAATATAAAACGACTAATTCATTAGAAAATACTGTAGACGTCAAAATGTGTATATTTTTCATAAAAATAATAATGTTCAACTTTTCTAGCCTATAACATTGGGCTTCCTATGAAGGCCCAATTTTTTTTAACTTAGTGTAATATGATAAATAATCTTTAAAAATATCTCCTCCTTCAGATCCACCGTTCAGAGTCTGTTGATATTTGGTATACAACATTCTGGGGTGTAGGGGAAGAGGTCAGATTCAAGTTTGTTAAAGTTAGGTTCAGGGTTGATATTTAGACTCCCCAGTTTTGCATTACTGGAAATCTTGGCATTATTTCTGTGGTAGCATCCCAACAAGCCTATTTCGAAACTGATTGTTCACCTCGCGTTCCTGGGTTCATATTTGAGCTCCCTATGTGGGCCCAAATTGTAACTTAGTGTTCCCTGTGGGAGCCCAAATTTAACCTTATCCTAATATGCGGAATAATCGTTAAAAATAAACTTATTAAGATCCAGAGGTCAGAATCGTTTCTTTTGATACCTGGTATACAACATCTTTAAGGAGGTCAGATTTAAGTTTGTTCAAATCAAGTCCCTGGATTAATATTTGGGCTTCTGTGTGAGCCTGAATTTCAACTTAGTGTATATGAGGAATGTTTTGGTTTTTTTTAAATCTTCCTTTCCAGAACCACTAGTAAGAATTTTTGTTTTTATACATGTATTTTGGATACAGCATCCTTGAGGTGCAAATTTGAGGTTGTTCAAATCACATCTTTGGATTCATATTTGAGTTCCCTATGGGAACTCTAATTTTAACGTAAGAGCTTCAAGTTTGTTCAAAACAAGTCTGTGAGACCAAATTTGAACTTGGCCCAATATGAGGAATCAATTTTGAACATTTTCTTCTCCAGCTCCACCGGTCAGTATCTATTGATATTTGGTATGCAGCAATCTTGGGGTGGGGATGGGGTGGGGCGGAGAGGGGAGCAGATTCAAGTTTATTCAAATCAAGTCCCTGGGTTCATATTTGCACTCTCTTTAGAAGCCTGAATTTTAACTTTGGGCATATAAGGAATCATCTTTAAAAATATCTTTCTAAAGAATGTCTTTTTAGTTGGGCCCTGCAAATCCCAAATTTCGTCTGGAATCGAATATTCGAAAAATTTCGAATCGAATCGAATATCGAATCTTCAAATATCTCATGACTGTGAATAATTATGCCCGTATCATATCTGGTGTAGTTCGCGACAAACATTTGACGCGATTAAGATGAACGCGATTTAAACAAGATGGCGATATTACAAGAAACGTACCGCAGTTTTCCGTACCAAAATTACAGGAGCGAATTTGTTGACACGATTATCACAAGCGATGTCATTTTTATGATGATAGCATGCTTGTCATTCCTGGTAAATCATTTACCAGGAATGACAAACAGATACCATCATAAAAATTACATGCATATAACTTACAAATAAATTCGAATGTGTGCACGGACTCGCGGAGCCGCTACCTAAGATATTCTACAATGATTCTTATCCATTATTATTTTATCGGCACAGTGCATTAGAAGCTGCTGGTTGGAAAATCTCTATGGGAGCCTAAATGTTTAAATTAGTGCAGAATGAGGAATATTCTTTAAAAATCTTTTTCTTCAGATCTACCAACCAGAATCTTTTAATATTTGGTATGCAGCATGCTGGGGGGGGGGGGGGGGGAGATTCAAGTTTGTTCAAGCCAAGTCCCTGGGTTCATATTTGGGCTCACTGTGGGAGCTTGAATTATAACTTAGTTGAAAATGAGGAATTTTCTTTAAAAAATCTTCTTCTTCAGATCCAGCTGTCGGAATGTTTTGATATTTGGTATGCAGCATCCATGGGGGTGAGATTCCAGTTTGTTCAAGCCATGTCCCTAGGGTCATATTTGGGCTCACTGTGGGAGCCCGAATTGTAACTTAGTTCAAAATGAGGAATTTTCTTTAAAAATCTTCTTCTTCACATCCCTCACTCGGATTGTTTTGATATTTGGTATGAACCATCCTTAGGGGGGGGGGGGGGGGGGGGGAGGGGGAGATTCAAGTTTGTTGAAGCCAAGTCCCTGGGTTCATATTTGGGCTCCCTGTGGGAGCCCGAATTATAACTTAGTTCAATATGAGGAATTTTTTTTTAAAAATCTTATTCTTCAGATCCAGCAGTCAGAATGTTTTGTTATTTGGTATGCAGCATCCTTAGGGGGTTGAGATTCAAGTTTGTTGAAGCCAAGTCCCTGTGGGAGCCCGAATTATAACTTAGTTCAATATGAGGTATTTCCTGTAGTTATACAAGCAGGCAAAACTAGAACTCAAAAGGGGCATATTATGTAATCCCTTGAAAGCATAAAGATTCCAACAGCAATGCTTGGGGTGAACTGTGTCATCGGTTAGGGCATTGGTCTTTAACCCTTTACCCAATGCAGACAATATCCTAATTTATTATTTTAAATATCATTTTTTAGCTTAACTTGACATAGTCAAGATAAGCTATTGCCATCACGCGTGCGGAAGTCTGTTAGTCTGTGAGTCTGTGAGTCTGTGACGTCTGTTCACATTTTCCTTTAGCACGGGCTACACCCCGCAGTTCTTGTCTGATCGTCACGAAATTTCATATGCAGGTTTGGGGGGTCATGTGTAGATGAGAACGTCATCTTTTGGTCGCGATCGGGCAATCGGTATGGCTGCCCGAGCCCAAAACCCGAAAACCATTAGCACAGTCTACAGGTCGTATTTAAGAAGGGATTTCATTGTAACTTGGTAGGATGCCTCTGTATAATGCCTAGATGAGAACGTCCCCTTTTGGACATGATCTATCAACCGTGATGGCTGTCCAAGCCCGAAACCCAAAAACTTTTAGCACAGTCTGCAGGTCATGTTTAATGTGGAGGGATTTCATTGTAACTTGGTAGGATGACTCCTTATGATGTCTAGATGAGAATTTCCCCATTTGGGCTTGATCTGCCAACCGTGACGACTGCCCGAGCCCAAAACCCGAAAACCTTTACCACAGTCTACAGGTCATATTTATTGAGGAATTTCATTGTAACTTGGTGGGTTGACTTCATACAATGTCTAGATGAGAAAGTCACCTTTTGGGCGTGATTGGGCAACTGTGACGGCTACAGGGGCCCAAAGCCCGAAAACCTTTAGCACAGTCTAGAGGTCATATTTATGAAGGGATTTCATTGTAACTTGGTAGGATTACTCCAAATAATGTCTAGAAGAGAACGTCCCATTTTGATCGCGATCATGCAGCCTTGATGGATGCCCGGGCCCAAAAACCATTAGCATAGGCAAAAGGTCATATTTATGGAAGGATTTCATTGTAACCTGTTAGGTTGACTCCATGTAAGGCCTAGATGATGACATCCCCTTTTGGTCGTGATTGGTCAGTTGTGATGGCTACTAGTGCCCGAAGCCCGAAAACCTTGAGCACAGTCTACAGGTCATATTTATGAAGGGATTTCATTGTAACTTCTTAGGATCACTCCAGATGATGCCCAGATGAGATTGTCCCCTATGGTTGCGATCATTCAGCCATGATGACTGCCCGAGCCCGAAGCCCAAAAACCTTTAGCACAGTCTACAGGTCATATTTATGAAGGGATTTCATTGTAACTTGGTAGGTTAACTTCATATAATGTCTAGATGAGAACGTCCCCTTTTGGACATGATTGGGCTACTGTGACGGCTAAAGGTGCCCGAAGCCCGAAAACCTTTAGCACAGTCTACAGGTCATATTTATGAGGGGATTTCATTGTAACTTGGTAGGATGACTCCAAATAATGTCTAGATGAGAACGTCCCATTTTAGCCATGATCATTCATCCTTGATGGGTGCCCGAGCCCAAAAAACTTCAGCATAGGCAAAAGGTTATATTTATAGAAGGATTTCATTGTAACCTGTAAGGTTGACTCCATATAATGCCTAGATGATGACATCCCCTTTTGGTCGTGATTGGTCAACTGTGATGGCTACAGGTGCCCGAAGCCCGAAAACCTTGAGCACAGTCTACAGGTCATATTTATGAAGGGATTTCATTGTAACTTCGCAGGATCACTCCAGATGATGCCCAGATGAGATTGTCCCCTTTGGTTGCGATCATTCAACCATGATGGCTGCCCGAGCCCGAAGCCCGAAAACCTTAAGCTCAGTCTACAGGTCATGTTTATGAAGGGATTTCATTGTTACTTGGTAGGTTGACTTCATGTAATGTCTAGATGAGAACGTCCCCTTTTGGACATGATTGGGCAACTTTGACGTCTAAAGGTGCCCGAAGCCCGAAAACCTTTTGCACTGTCTACAGGTCATATTTATGAAGGGATTTCATTGTAACTTGGTAGGATGACTCCAAATAATGTCAAGATGAGAACGTCCCATTTTAGCCGTGATCATTCAGCCTTGATGGGTGCCCGAGCCCAAAAACTTTTAGCATAGGGAAAAGATTATATTTATAGAAGGATTTCATTGTAAACTGTTAGGTTGACTCTATATAATGCCTAGATGATGACATCCCCTTTTGGTCGTGATTGGTCAACTGTGATGGCTACAGGTGCCTAAAGCCCGAAAACCTTGAGCACAGTCTACAGGTCATATTTATGAAGGGATTTCATTGTAACTTCGCAGGATCACTCCAGATGATGCCCAGATGAGATTGTCCCCTTTGGTTGCGATAATTCAACCATGATGGCTGCCCGAGCCCGAAGCCCGAAAATCTTTAGCACAGTCTACAGGTCATATTTATGAAGGGATTTCATTGTAACTTGGTAGGTTAACTTCATATAATGTCTAGATGAGAACGTCCTCTTTTGGACATGATTGGGCTACTGTGACGGCAAAAGGTGCCCGAAGCCCGAAAACCTTTAGCACAGTCTACAGGTCATATTTATGAGGGGATTTCATTGTAAGTTGGTAGAAGAGAACGTCCCATTTTGATCGCGATCATTCAGCCTTGATGGGTGCCCGAGCCCAAAAACCTTTAGTATAGGTAAAAGGTCATATTTATGGAAGGATTTCATACCTATTAGGTTGACTCCATATAATGCCTAGATGATGACATCCCCTTTTGGTCGTGATTGGTCAGCTGTGATGGCTACAAGTGCCCGAAGCCCAAAAACCTTGAGCACAGTCTACAGGTCATATTTAT
Source organism: Pictodentalium vernedei (assembly GCA_031216915.1). Classification (NCBI taxonomy): domain Eukaryota; kingdom Metazoa; phylum Mollusca; class Scaphopoda; order Dentaliida; family Dentaliidae; genus Pictodentalium; species Pictodentalium vernedei. The sequence goes on from CM062297.1 coordinate 316,539,173, forward strand.
GAAGGGATTTCATTGTAACTTCATAGGATCACTCCAGATGTTGCCCAGATGAGATTGTCCCCTTTGGTTGCGATCATTCAACCATGATGGCTGCCCGAGCCCGAAGCCCGAAAAACTTAAGCACAGTCTACAGGTCATATTTATGAAGGGATTTTATTGTAACTTGGTAGGTTGACTTCATATAATGTCTAGATGAGAACGTCCCCTTTTGGACATGATTGGGCAACTTTGACGGCTAAAGGTGCCCGAAGCCCGAAAACCTTTTGCACTGTCTACAGGTCATATTTATGAAGGGATTTCATTGTAACTTGGAAGGATGACTCCAAATAATGTCAAGATGAGAACATCCCATTTTGGCCGTGATCATTCAGCCTTGATGGGTGACCGAGCCCAAAAACCTTTAGCATAGGCAAAAGGTTATATTTATAGAAGGTTTTCATTGTAACCTGTTAGGCTGACTCCATATAATGCCTAGATGATGACATCCCCTTTTGTTCGTGATGACATCCCCTTTTGTTCGTGATTGGTCAACAGTGATGGCTACAGGTGCCCGAAGCCCGAAAACCTTGAGTACAGTCTACAGGTCATATTTATGAAGGGATTTCATTGTAACTTCGCAGGATCACTCCAGATGATGCCCAGATGAGATTGTCCCCTTTGGTTTGATCATTCAACCATGATGGCTGCCCGACCCCGAAGCCCGAAGACCTTTAGCACAGTCTACAGGTCATATTTATGAAGGGATTTCATTGTAACTTGGTAGGTTGACTTCATATAATGTCTAGATGAGAACGTCCCCTTTTGGACACGATTGGGCAACTGTGACGGCTTCAGGGGCCCAAAGCCCGAAAACCTTTAGAACAGTCTACAGGTCATAATTATGAAGGGATTTCATTGTAGCTTGGTAGGATGACTCCAAATAGTATCCAGATGAGAATGTCCCCTTTTGTTTGCGATCATTCAGCCATGATGGCTGCCAGAGCCCAAAGCCCAAAAACCTTTAGCACAGTCTACAGGTCATATTTATGAGGGGATTTCATTGTAACTTGGTAGGATGACTCCAAATAATATCTAGATGAGAACGTCCCATTTTGATCGCGATCATTCAGCCTTGATGGGTGCCCGAGCCCAAAAACCTTTAGTATAAGTGAAAGGTCATATTTATGGAAGGATTTCATTGTAAACTATTAGGTTGACTCTATATAATGCCTAGATGATGACATCCCCTTTTGGTCGTGATTGGTCAGCTGTGATGGCTGCCCGAGCCCGAAGCCCGAAAACCTTAAGCACAGTCTACAGGTCATATTTATGAAGGGATTTCATTGTAACTTGGTAGGTTGACTTCATATAATGTCTAGATGAGAACGTCCCCTTTTGGACATGATTGGGCAACATTGACGGCTAAAGGTGCCTGAAGCCCGAAAACCTTTTGCACTGTCTACAGGTCATATTTATGAAGGGATTTCATTGTAACTTGGTAGGATGACTCCAAATAATGTCTAGGCGAGAACGTCCCATTTTGGCTGTGATCATTCAGCCTTGATGGGTGCCCGAGCCCAAAAAACTTTAGCATAGGCAAAAGGTTATATTTATAGAAGGATTTCATTGTAACCTGTTAGGTTGACTCCATATAATGCCTAGACGATGACGTCCCCTTTTGGTCGTGATTGGTCAACTGTGATGGCTACAGGTGCCCAAAGCCCGAAAACCTTGAGTACAGTCTACAGGTCATATTTATGAAGGGATTTTGTTGTATCTTGGTAGGTTGACTTCATACAATGTCTAGATGAGAACGTCCCCTTTTGGACACGATTGGGCAACTGTGACGGCTTCAGGGGCCCAAAGCTCGAAAACCTTTAGAACAGTCTGCAGGTCATAATTATGAAGGGATTTTATTGTAGCTTGGTAGGATGACTCCAAATAGTTTCCAGATAAGAATGTCCCCTTTTGGTTGCGATCATTCAACCATGATGGCTGCCAGAGCCCAAAGCCCGAAAACCTTTAGCACAGTCTACAGATCATATTTATTAAGGGATTTCATTGGAACTTGGTAGATTGACTTCGTACAATGTCTAGATGAGAACGTCCCCTTTTGGACACGATTGGGCAACTGTGACGGCTACAGGGGCCCGAAGCCCGAAAACCTTTAGCACAGTCTACAGGCCATATTTATGAGGGGATTTTAATGTAACTTGATAGGATGACTCGTTTTGGAATAATTTCACTGTAACTTGGTAACTTTTGTTGATATACGTTAACTGTGAAGGCCACATACATTAACTGTGAGGTCATATTAACCCACCTCTCAGCTCTTTAGTACAGTGTACACCTCATATTATTTTTATCATAAACATAGCACACAGGGAACAGAAATGAACATATTCCCAATTATCACAGTTCTTGTCTTATTTCATAATCCTTTCATAAACATTGAACATTATCCTTTTCATTTAATTTTTCAAAACATCTTAGCAAAACCATATCATGTGACCCCTCATTGGAATGAGCTCAACAGGCAGATGTGGCCGATTCATTGGGTAAAGGGTTAAACCCAAAGGTTAATGTTTAATCCTCACTATATTGTGTCCTTGGGAAAAACACTTAATCCTAATTCCTAATTGCCCATCTCGTACCGTGCAGTAAGGCATACTGCACATCAGTGGTAGACTTGCCTTCACCTTCTCCTAGCGTTGCTTGTTCAGAGTTAGAAAGTTGGAGAGTCTTACAGTTGCTTGCCGCTTATAGGAGTTTTTCTTAAGGTACTCCTGTTTCCTCCATCCGTAAAACTATCCAACACTAAGTGAACATGGCTGTTGAAAGTGTTGATAAACTCCATAGACAGTCATTATAGCATCCCTATAGTGTAATAACAAGGTGCCATGCTTTAGTAGGTTTTTGCAGTCTACACCTTGACCTTGTTGCCGTCAATGGATGATAAGTACCTGTACTTTTCTATTATGGGAAGAAGTATGAGACAGTTCATTGTCAGATTTGCTGGCATCTCTGCCTGCTAAGAGTCATTAGTAATGTTTGACTATTACTTTTTCCACACTGTATTTTCATTTTGTTTTGTAAAATTTTCCACCCTTTTTCCGTATTCTGCCCTGTATTTCTATTATAAACTTTGAGTCATTTTGATGGAAGGCATTTACCACTGCATTGCGATTTTAACATCAACATTCAAAGGCTGTTAATGAGGGGTCTGAAAGTGCAGAAGTCATGAGTTTTCTCAAATTACTATTTCGATTATTATATAGCAGGATTTATTCCAATTTTTTTTCTTTATTTCAGAAAACCATATGGATAGTTTTACGTCACCCCTTGCTATTGGCCTGGGTGCAGCAGCTGTTACAACAGCAGTAGCAGCTTCCTATATTCTAGCTTCCAGGCCTAAACCATTCAACTGTCCAGTGGATTTGGATAATCAGTCAGTTGAACTTGAGGTAAGAGTTCACACTTATTTTTTAAACAGTAACCTCATGCAAGGCATTCAAGACCATCTGGTTTGGATTGAGATGGGAGGGAGGGGAGAGTTTAATTTGAAATCTTGTCAGTGGAACCCTGTTAATTGAATAACTACTTTGCCAATGAAAATTATTCAATTAACAGGAGTATTCAACTAACAGGGATTTGTACTTTCCTGTATTCTAGAGATAAACTTAGCATTTGTTCTATTATATCTTGTTTGACAGAGCTCCATGAGCTCTGTCAAACAAGATATAATAGATTAAATGCCTATATTGGATGTACTAAGGCCCAATAGGTCTAAAAATGAAGGAAAACTGGGGAAAGTCTGGGTAATTTCATGACAGGTTACAAAATTTGTTATTCAATTAACAGGAGTTTACTATATAACCTATATTCAATTAACAGGTCAAATTTGTACTGGAGGTATGGTAAATGGTTTTGTGTTGGGAAATTATATTCAATTAACAGGTATATACAATTAAGAGATATCCAATTAAGTGGGCTCCACTGTATATTGTTTTCTCCTTTTTTCCATCAAATGTCTAGTTTTCCATGCTAAATCCTTATACATTTTATGCTAGATTATTTTTGTTATAAAAATATGTTCATCTATAATTGATTGGCTAAAATTCATTGAAGAGGGTTGATAGGTACTATGTAATAAATTTATTTGTATCTGGTAATCACTTGAGCCTCTGGTTTACAAAATATATCCCAACACAGAACAGTAATCCGCATTTCAATGATTTCTTGATAATAAAAATAATACTACTAATAATTTTATAGGCTGAATCCACATGATGCCAGTCTCTATTGAATTTTTCACCAAATCAAGCCATGGCTGCTGTATAGCAGCCATGATTTGATTTGATGAGAAATTCAAAAATGCTGAGCAGCCGGCATAGGCATATTCCACCAGTGGGTGGAGGGGGATGGAGTTGGCAAGCCCTAAATTATTCCACACGCAAGATTTTTTGACAGATTGGGCAATCACATTTTGTACATTTATACTGTTTTGGCACACAAAACAGGTTAGTTATCCATTAAAAGACATGTTTTAGTCAAAATATTAACAATACTCATTTCATTTTGGTAAATGTTACCACAAAATGCCCTTAAAGAAATAACAAGACAAATATTTTTCGACAAAAGTTTCGGTGGAGAGAGGGTGGAGGGTGGGTATCATCCTCCCTCCCCATTCTGTCCTTGTATCTATACCACTATCAGCAGGTTGCGAGTTAAATTGTAAACTGAAACATAAATTCATTGTGACAAAGTTTGTATTGTTCATCTCACATTCAGACAGTAGCATACAGTGAGCAGCTCTATTAAGTTATTGCCTGAGTAATTTATACTTAGGTGTTGTGCTGTAACTGATGCTGCCTGCCAGGAAATGGCAGATGGTTACCACCTGTATTCAAAAACAAAAAAGTTTTCATACCTATATTGGTTAACTGGTTGTGGGCTAGAATATTTTCGGTGGTTTGAATTTGTTATTCAAAGTTTGTTTCATTACAGATTATTGGAGAGTGCCTGCAGGCACTCTCCAATAATTTGTAATAGAACAAATTTATATGAATAAAATATTATTTGTGTTTGACTGAATATGAAACACAAGAAAGGAACATGTTGGATTTTGCTGTGGTACCCTCATTTTTTTTTAAAGCCCTGATAAGTGGCTTCTAGCACTCACTCAACCAGTGAAATGAAAAATTAATTCTCCGTGCACAGGTTGAAAGTTTTTCATCAGTAATATCCTGAGTCCTCGCTCTTCGAAAAAATTTCCCCTGAAGCCAGTCAATGTTTTGCTAAATCTATTTCAATTTTCATTCACCAGCCCTTTAATTCGATCAGTCTGAAAGTCAATATTTTGGTGCATTCTTCATAAAAGATTGTGGAATGATAGGCTCTTTGAATTCACACATGCCTCACATTCAAGAAGCAAATGATATTTGATTTTATTATATAACTCCCACAAATATCCCCTCATTACCACTGTAATTGGCCCATCAATTCTGGCTCACCAGAAAACAATTTGAGAGTCTCACCTTTTCTGAATTTATGTCAAGACCCTCTCCCCTTGGGAACCCCAGCTTTGTTTTACTGGTAAAATAGGACCCAGTAACTAAAACTTGGGGTGGAAGTGCTCTAACATGGGAAACCTGGGTATAAATGATTGACTAAACTGAATTTTTCTCCATCCTGCAGTCATGATAAGCCATTGTGCAGAAATGTGTGATCTTAAACACCAATAAATAAATAAATATGTTATGCCTGTCTCAAACGAGTCTTTTTTAACGTCACTGATGTTCAGACTTTTTCTAAGCGACAGTTTTACAAATACAGAATAATAACTCAAATGCCTTGGCACTTAACACTATGAACAAACATCAATATTTTCAGTTTAGTTTACATTTAGGCATCATATTCAATTTTTATCTCCTTGCAGATATTTGTGCCCAGGACACAAATAATATCATTCAACTGAAATAAGTATAGTTGGGCATATTTAACCCTTTACCCAACGAATCGGCCGCATCCGCCTGTGTAATATGTAAATTCAGCAGCTGAAAAAATATTATTTTAAAAAAAATTTCAACAAAACCATATCATGTTACCCCTCTTTGGATTGAGCTCATCGAGCTCGTTCCAATGAGGGGTCACATGATATGGTTTTGTTGAAAATTTTTGAAAAATTTTTAAAAATGATATTTAAAATAATAAATTTTGATATTGTCTGCATTGGGTAAAGGGTTAATCAAATTTCTCTTCTCCAAATTGAATGGTCTTATTGACCAATGGTTTCTTCAGTTAAATTTAAATGAATTTTTCATCAAATCTAGTCATGGCTGCTTTCCAGCAGCCATTACTTGATTTGATGATAAAAAATATTTTGAAAATTCTCAGCAGGTTAAGAGTTAAAGATCTGCATTATATAATAAAAAAATCATTTCCACAGTCAGTTAATGTGGGGTGTCATTTTCTGTCTCATTGACGAGAACAGATTGGCCAGATCAAACATGATTCCATAGGTTTTCAGATGGTCCATGCAGCATTGTATGTGTGTTTGTGTATTACATTTTAACTCCTGTTTTGATAACTTTTGAACGAACATTCAGAATTAGTTGATTTTCTCCATCCTTTTATATCCATACAGTATCCTGTTAAGTTGGATTTTGCATTATATTTCCCCTATGATGGATTTGAAACTGAAAACTTTGAGAAACTTTTATTCTGTCCACCATCCAATAACTTTTGAAAGACACAGGCTATACTCCATAGTTCTTGTCCGATCGTCACTAAATTTCATATGCAGGTTTGAGGCAATGTCTAAATGAGAACATCCCCTTTTGGTTGTGATCAGTCAACCGTGATGGCTGCCCGAGCCCAAAACCTTTAGCACAGTCTACAGGTTGTATCTATGAAGGGATTTCATGGTAACTTGGTAGAATGACCCTGTGTAATATCTATATGAGAACGTCCCCTTTTGGTCATGATCTGTCCACTGTGATGGCTGCCCAAGCTCGAAACCCAAAAACTTTTAGCACAGTCTACAGGTCATATTTAATACAGAGCGATTTCATTGTAACTTGGTAGGATGACTTTGTATGATATCTAGATGAGAACTTCCCCATTTGGTCACGATCTGTCAACCATTATGACAACCCTAGCCCAAAGCCCGAAAACATTTAGCATAGTCTACAGGTTGTATTTAAAGGGGAATTCATTGTAACTTGGTATGATGACTCCATATAATATCTAGATGAGAACGTCCCCTTTTGGTCACGATTGGTCAACTGTGAAGGCTACAGGGGCTCGAAGCCCGAAAACCTGTAGCGCAGTCTACAGGTCGTATTTATTAAGGGATTTCATTGTAACCTGGTAGGATGACTCCAGGTAATGTCTAGATGAGAACGTCCCCTTTGGTCATGATCATTCAGCCATGATGGCTGCCCTAGCCGAAAACCTTTAGCACAGACTGCAGGTTGTATTTATGAAGGGATTTCATTATAACTTTGTAGGATGACTCAGCATAATGTCTGGATGAGGACGTCCCCTTTTGGTTGAGATGGGTCAACCGTGATTGCTACACAGGCCCGAAGCCCAAAATCTTTAGCACAGTCTGCAGGCCATATTTATGAAGGGATTTCATTGTAACTTGATAGGATGACTCATTTTGAAATAATTTCACTGGAACTTGGTAACTTTGGTTGACATACATTAACTGTGAGAGCCACATTAACCCACCCCTCACTTCTTTAGTACAGTCTACACCTCAAATTATTTTCAGCTTGCCTGACTTTCAGTCAGGGGAGCTACAGTGATCACTCACCTTCCGCCGTCCGTCATCCGTGAACATGGTGTTTGCGTCTTATCATCCCAAACCGCTGAACCAGTTTAATTGATATTTGAGATAATAGTTTGTTATGATATCACATTTTGATTTGTTCAAATCAAGTTGCCTCGTCCCTTGGTAGGGCCACGGCCAAAAAGTGTGCTTAAATCTTAAAAAATCTGCCTCTCATGAACCAGCAGTAGCAGAGACTTGATATTTGGTGTGCAGCTTCCTTTTGAGATATAGACTCAGATTTGTTCAAGAGAAGTTCGAGGAGCTATATTTGCCTTCGTTATACTTGCCCCACCCAAAATTTCTATTTTCTAAACTGAGAAGCAGATTTGAACCAAATTTGATATGAGGGCTTATTGGGTCATAAGCACTTAATTTATGTCAAAAAACAAGTTTCCCGTCGCCCCATGGGAACCGCAGGAGCTAAAAATAGAAAAAATTAAAAAGCCCATATCTCCAAAACTACATGGCACTGAGAATTCCTATTTGGTGTGAAGCTTCCTTAGGACCAACAGAATGGAATGGTCAAAAAAAATTGCTATCGGTTTTATCATGGGGTACTTTTTGGGGACTTTTGTAAAAGTGCTGACTCAGTATTTTTTAACACTGTGGGTAATTGGAAAATCAGTTAAGACTACTTTTCTCTCAAACTACTGCTCCAAAAGCTTTCAAATTTCACATATAACATCTTTGGAAGATTGTTTCATATGTTTATTGAAATCAAATCCCTGGGTCCATATTTGGGCTCTCTATGGGAGCCCAAATGTTTAAATTAGTGGAGTGTGAGGAATATTCTTAAAAAATCTTAGATCTATCAATCATAATCTTTTGATATTTTGTATGCTGCATGCTTAGTGGGGTGAGATTCATATTTGTTCAAGCCAAGTCCCTATGTACATATTTGGGCTCACTGTGAGAGCCTGAATTATAACTTAGTTCAAAATGAGGAATTTTCTTTAAAAATCTTCTTCTTCAGATCCAGCTGTTAGAATGTTTTGATATTTGGTATGCAACATCCTTAGGGGGTTGAGATTCAAGTTTGTTGAAGCCAAGTCCCTGGGTTCATATTTGGGCTCCCAGTGGGAGCCCGAATTATAACTTAGTTCAAAATGAGGAATTTTCTTTAAAAATCTTCTTCTTCAGATCCAGCAGTCAGATCAGAATGCTTCGATATTTGGTATGCTGCATCCTTAGGGGGGTAAGATTCAAGTTTGTTCAAGCCAAGTCCCTGGGTTGATATTTGGGCTCCCTGTGGGAGCCCAAATTATTACTTAGTTCAATATGAGGAATATTCTTTAAAAATCTTCTCTTTTTTTAGATCCACTGGTCAGAATCTTTGGATATTTGGTATAAGCTTTTCTTAGGAGAGGCAGATGCAACTTGTTGAAATCAGTTCTCTGGGTTGATATTTAGGCTACCATGTCAGGTGAGTGCCCTCAGGCCCCCTGAGGTCTCTTGTTATTGAAAACATAGCATACAGGGAACAGAAATTAACATATTCTCAATTATCACAATTCTTGTCGTATTTCATAATCCTTTTATAAACGTTGAACATTATCCTTTTCATCGAACACAACACACAATCAAGTTAAGCTACAGTGTCATTGACCCTTTCATTAAAAGCCTTACAACTGACATTCTACTCTATGGATGTGAATCTTATGATTCAATATTCACCAGGTCCATATATTAAATAACTTAAAACCTTAGCCTGTGACCACATCACCAACACTTGTAGTTGTAGTGAAGCACTATATACATTAGTTTGATGTTTGCTCAGCAGTAGAAGAAATTTTTTTATATTTAATTATTTGATAGCAATTTATTGGAGAGTACCTAGTGGCACTCTCCAATCAATTGTAACAAAACAGTTATTTATGATCAAAATCTTGCTAAACTAAGGGAATTTAATTTTTGGTATTTAATGTCACATATTTCTATACAATGGCTAATCATGACCACAACAGTTTTACATGTGGAGGAAGCCGGAGTACCTGGAGAGAACCACCGAGCAATGGTGAGCAACTGTCAGCTCCCCAACATACTAACTCCACACAAGCAGGGTTAGCATTGGTTGAAGACAAGTGCACCATCGATGTGCAGTACGCCTTAATACACAAGGCCACCATGCCCCCACATGTCCAAAAGGGGAGAAGTGTCTTACCCAAGGACACAACGCAGTTGCCGCAGGTGGGATTCAAACTGAGGACCACTCAGCTTTCAGCCTGCACCTCTACCTAATGAGCCACCATGCCCCCTGCTAAACTAAGGGTACTCTTGCTGGTAGGATGGTATCTTTGAAATAAAAAACACATGTTTCAAATCACCTTTGAAAAATAATTTATGACACTTTTGGCAGCCAGGGTCACCTTGGGTCGAAAAGTTTTATGGGTGGGGGAAGCCGGTGTACCCAGAGACAACCACTGAGCAATGACAAGTAACTGTCAGACTCTCTACCATACTAGCTCCGCACAAGTAGGGTTAGCATTGGTTGAGGACAAGTGGCCCATCAACGTGCAGTATGCCTAAGTACTCAGTGCCACCGTGTCCTGCATGGGCATTCAGGATGAAGTGCCTTGTCCAACGTCCCAATGCAGTTACCCCTCGCAGGGATAAAACCATGGACCTTTCAGTTTGAAGTCCAATGCTGTAACCACTGAGCCACCATGCCCCTTACTCAATCAGTTAATATTTGCAGCATTTAACATTTTGGGAGACAGCCTTAAATAAGCTACAGAACAGCCACAGTGGACTGGTCACTATTTCCACTGATGCAGTAACATAAGATTGCAAACACTAATTATAGGAATAATCATCAAAAATTTAATTAAATTTAATTAAAATTTTGCTGGAAATGATTTTTATTGAATACCTGGTAAATGCATGCGTGGACATCACTGCCCGCCCATGGATTACAACCATTCCACGGTAAGTGTACTGTATTAGCCTTCAGCTGAATGATGAATCCACTTTAGTTTATGTATTTTATGTTGTTATGTTACTTTTTTGACATGATTATCTAAAATAAATATTGTTTACACAAAAATAGACATTGAATTTTATTTTAAATTTGGTTTCTCAGGTACGTGTGGGCAGAGCTGCTGTAGGTATTTTGAAAGTGACCCTTACTGATAGTTCTTGTTAACCCTTTACCTAACACAAAAGGCAGATGACTCTGGCAAACAAAATTCTTCAAAAACTATTTTTTTCATTTTTTGCATCAAAAACATAGCTTATGCCCCCTCATTGGAACGAGCTTAACAAGCTTATTCCAATGGGAGGGCATAAGCTACATTTTTGTGATAAAAATGAAAAAAATAATGAAAATTGAATGGTGATTTTGCAAATAGCACTGACGAGGATTTAAGGAAGAGAGTTTTTTTACATGTTTTTTTTATTTCAAAAGTATTAGAAGTTTTCTGGTCCAATGATTTTGAGTTCAAACAAGAACAAACTATCTGCTTGACAAGTGTTTGAAAACATTTTCCTTGGCCCTGAATATTTGTCATTCAAATGTATCTTATGAATGTTTAAATTAGATTAGAGAAAGATCAATGTCCACATTTAGAGCACTTGATGAGATTAAAAATATATTTTTTTGAATGAACTGGTAGAGATAATTTATCAGGTGGCACAGAACTATTCTTCACATTACATTTGATCTTCTCGGGACCTACCATTTATATTACTGCACTGCATGTTCCATGGAAGAGAGAGAGATGAGGGTGGGGGAGGGGTGGGGGGATTGAGAAAGGGAGAATATGAGCATGTGACTGTAAATGTTGACTTTGATATCCCTTGACACATAGGCCAAACTGGCTGAGTGTATTTTGTATCATATCATAAAAAATGGTATTCTGCACAGACACATATGTGTTGCATACAGAACTGCTTACATATATGTGCTTCCTTTCTTATTCTTGTTCATTTTAATTTGTTCATGTGTTTGCCTTGTTTCAATTTCTGCGAGGATGCTGCAGGCAGAAAGGATGTTCAGATTATATTTCAGGCATTTATCACATGAAGACTATTTGATTTTTGTTTTTTCCGTTTTTTCTTGTGAAATAAAATATTTGGACTGAAAACATTTGTTTTCTCATTTAACCCTTTACCCAACGCAGACGACATCAAAGTTTATTATTTTAAATATAATTTTTTTTAATTTTTCAAAAAATTTCAACAAAACCATATCATGTGACCCCTCGTTGGAACAAGCTCAACGAGCTCATTCCAACTAGGGGTCACATGATATGGTTTTGTTGAAAGTTTTTGAAAAATAATATTTTTTCAACTGCTGAATTTGCAAATTATGCAGGCGGATACGGGCGATTCGTTGGGTAAAGGGTTAACCCTTTAACCAATGCACATATTATCACTTGTTATTTTAATTTTTGGCTCTTCCTGACAAGTATCAGCAGAGCTTTTTATGCCCCTGAGAGATTCTCTCTGGAGCATTATGTTTTCACCATGTCCGTCCATCCATCCCTCATCCGGCGTCCGGCCGTTAACTTTTGGTTTCCACCAAATAAATAAAAAAAACGTTTATTTGATCAAATCATAATTTTAAGGGTAACTTGTGGATGGCTAGACAATGTTTCCTTTTTTAGCCAGTACAATATAGCCACCATGGCACCCATATTGAATTTGGTTTCCGTCCAATGACTAGTGAATTAATGCTGACTCAAATCATTTTTATTTTTTAATTATGTATTGTTGGTGTCTAGAGGAAGCTTCCTTTCTCGCTTTTGGACCAGTCAGCTGATCCAAGATGGTCACCAGTGTACAATTCCTTATGGTGGCCATCTTGAATTTAGTTTCCGCCCAATATCTGATGAATACTGACTCAAATGAATTTCAGTTTTTGGTTATGCATTATTGGTGTCTATAAGAAGCTTCCTGTCAATTTTGGTCTAGCTAGCCTATTCAATATGGCCACCATGGTGGCCATCTTGAATTTGGTTTCCGTCCAGAAACTAATGAATACTAACTCGAATTAATTTTATTTTCTAATTATGCATTGTTGGTGTCCTCTAGTGTCTAGAGGAAGCTTCCTTTTAATTTTGGACCAGTCAGATGAACCAAGCTGGCCACCAGTGGCCAATTCACTATGTCTTCCATGACTGCCATCTTGAATTTGATTTCTGTTCAATAACTAATGAATACTGATTCGAATCGATTTCAGTTTTTGGTTATGCATTATTGGTGATGTAGAGGAAGCTTCCTTGTGAATTGGTTATGCCCCGAGAGACTTACCTACCTTTTTATGACACCATCAGGGGCATATGCCACACTTTGCGTTGCTCTTGTCTGGGAATGACTTGTCCGTCGTCCATCCATTGTCCATTCGTCATCAACATGTTGTTTGCCTGGACCATAACTTATTAACCAGTGAATTCTTTTTGATGAAACTTTATAACAATATGTGTTATCAAGAGATGGTGTGTCATGAATTATAATATGGCATGTGCCATCAAGGTCAAGGTTACAGGCCCTATGTTAAGGGGACAGAAAAACTGCCATTTCACTGTCACTTTTGTCCAGTCCATATAATTTGGTATGATTGACAGATCTTATTCATACTTGGTACAATTATTGCTCATGACTCAAAGGTGTGTCACAACTTTGATCCAAGGTCACATCATCAAGGCCAAGGTCACAACAGGCTGAGTCCAGCCATTTATTCATATAATTGTCAAATAGGATGAGTATGATTTTAGAGTTACTCATCCTGCAGGACAAATTGATTTACAAACAAAAAATTCCAACCCTGGTCATTTACGTATGTGCACCTCTATTCACTATGTGTACCTAATCACCTAATCACCCTGTGCATACTACAAAACTACATATGATGGTCTCAAGAGATCTGGATAACTTATCCATGACCACATATCCTCCCTTCTTTGGTTTACAAACACTGATCACAAACATTTTTTTTTTTTTTTTGTCAGATGTATTCTACAAACATATGGTGAAGTGAAATATTTATTTTTCTTTCTTTTTTTTCCACTTAGGATGGTGTCAGAATCTCTCCATTTCATAAACAGAAGTTAATTGTAGATGTAATATTTGAAAAAGAAGAGGAGCGAACTTTATATCATGCATTTCAAAGAGGCCTGAGGATAACTGGTGGTGTGTAAAATGCTTTGATTGAAAATTATTTCTTTCCAATTCTGTCATTTAACCCTTAAAAGGCCTAATTCCTACTTTGATCGCTCACTTTTTACTGCAAGAGAATAGGTGCCCCAACATGCAATTTGTGGGTAAACTTCCCATTTAGGTCAAACCTTCTCAGCAGAGTGTTGAATTGTTTAATTGTTGGGGGAATGCAGGAGAAGGAGGGTTCTGGAAAAGACAATTGATAGGATTTGAGACCCCCTTCGATCAGTAAAAAAATTTCCTAATCACTTTGAAACAAATTGGAATGATTTTGAACTGAATCAAAGCTCTGCATGACCCCAGGTGAAAGTTACAAAATAAGTTAACCAAATTAGGTCACGATGGAGCCTTTGATGAGGTCCAGAACTAATTTTCTTAATAACTGCCAGATTTCTCTTTAACGTGCAGTGTCTTAGCCAATGGTGGGCCTGGGAGGAGAGGCAGGGGTGTGTGGGGGGAGGGTGATTTTTGAGGGTGTGGGCATACATACCCCCACCCTACAAATTACAGTGCCCCCCCCCCTTCCCTCAAAGTGGGAAAATTAAAGCACCAGTGGGTCCCAGATTCACTCTGAGGGTATTGAGTTTTAAAAATTTCCTCCGGGGAGTCCTCCTAAACCCTCACAAATGGGAGGGTATACCGTGGGGCTGAGGTGGAAGTGGGTATGGCCCTCCAATTGGTGGGGGTTGGTGAAGCCCCCAAACTCCCACCTATGGGGGAACCATACCTACCCTGACCTCAGGCTTTTGGATATGCCTGTGGCATATATCGACCTGGTACCCCTAAAAAAAGTATGCCCCACCCCCCAATAGGAAATTCCAGCTATACCCCTGTTAGGGGCATGGTGGCGTTGCAGTAACCGGTTCCCGTCAGATCACAGAAGTTAAGTAACATCGAGCCCGGTTAGTCCTCGGATGGGTGACCATCTGAGCGATCGATTTGGACTCCCGCATTGTGTCCTTGGGCAAGGCACTTAACCCCGATTGTCCACATGGGGGCACGATGACGCCGTGTACTAAGGCGTACTGGACGTCGATGGTATGCATGTCTTCAACCAATCTAACCCGGACTGTGCTGCAGTGTGGAGTTATGATGTTGGGGAGCTGGCAGCTGCTCGTCGTTGCTCAGTGGTTCTCTCCGGGTACTCCGGCTTCCTCCACCAGTAAAACTGTCACGGTCATGATTAGCCATTGTGCATAAGTATGTGACCTTAAACACCAAAAATAAATAAATACCCCTGTTAAACTGTGAATGAGATTCTACTTAAAACTTGATCCTAAATGCAGATAAAAGAATGGATTTAGAAACTAACAGCAGGAGCCTTGAATCACATTGTTTTAGCTTTACTGACTGAAAGTCATGGTGAGCTATAGTGATCACTTTTTATCTGTCGTCCATCCATCATCCATGAACATGGTATCACACAAATCTCACAGGAATCGGTTCATCAGTTTGGAGATTTCTTTCAAATCTAGGGAAGGCGTGGGGGAAACTGTGCCAGAATTTCAAAAATATCTTCTCATTAATTGACTGATACTATGAGTTGATATTAGGTAATGAGCTTCCTTTCGAGGTGTAGAATCAAGTTTGTTCAAACAAACTTCATAGGGCAATATTTTTCCTTGTGATAGGAGGGGCAAGATTTTTGGCCAGCCTGAAAATTCTGTATTTTGAACCAATATAGGTTGATTTTAACCAGATTTGATATGCAGTATTATTGAGTCACAAGTACTCGTTTGATGCCCTAAAAAATTTCCAGGAGATGAAACTAGAAATATTTTCAAACACCTAGATTTCCAAAAATGCAGGAACAGAGAACTGTTATTTGGTATAAAGCATCCCCAATTGGGACCAGTAGAATCGAATGGTAAAAAAAATTGCAATCAATTGTGTCATAGTGTACAGATCCACAGATCAGAATTGTTTCATATTTGAACTAAACATCCTTGGGTGTATCAGATTTAAGTTTTTTAAAACAAGCCCTTCAGTTGCCATTTGGGTTTCATGCAGAAGCCTGAATATTAACTTAGTGCAATATGAGGAGAATTCCTTAAAAATTCTCTTTCTTCAGATCAACCATTTAAAATCTTTTGGCATTTGTTATACAGCATTATAGGATGGGAGTGTGTGGGGATCAGCTTCAAAATTTGTCCAATCTCGTCCCTTGGTTAATGTTTGGGTTGCCCATGTGAGCCCAGCTTTTAACATAGTGCAATAAGAGGAATATTCTTTTAAAAATCTTCATCTTCAGATCTACCTGTCAGAATCCCCTGATATTTGGTATATTGCATCCTTATTGGGCTCAGATTCAAGTTTGTTCCAATCAAGTCCTTGGGTTCATATTCAGGCTCCATGTTGAAAATTCCAGTGGAACCCAAAATTTATTCAATATGAGGAATAATCTTTAAAAATCTTCAAATCCACCAGTCAGATTCCTCTGATATTTGGTTTACAGCATCATATTCAAGTTTGGTCAAATTATGTCCCTGGGTTCATATTTGGGCTCCATATTGGTGCCTGAATTTTACTTAGTGCAATATGAGGAATATTCTTAAAAAATCTTTCTTCGGAACCACCAATCAGATTCTTTTGACATTTAGTAAATGTCACTCTTTTGTATGTCAGATTTAGATTTGTTGAAATTAAGTCCCTGGGTTAATATCACAAGTAAAAATCTTATGTTATTTCGTATACAGCATTGGGGGGGGGGGGGGGGGAGGAGGGAGGGAGGGAGGTTTAAATCAAGTCCCACGTTGGGTCCATATTTGGGCTTTTAACTTAGTGCAATATGAGGAATATTCTTTAAAAATCTACTTCTCTAGAACCACCCTTTAGAATCTCCTAATATTTTGGGTGGATTAGATTAAAGTTTGTTGAAATCAAATCCCTGGGTAATATTTGAGTTCCCTATGGGGATCCAAATTTGTCCACTATGCGGAATAATCAATAAAAATCATCTTCCTCAGATCCACCAGTCAAAATCGTTTGTTATTTGTTATGCAGCATCCGTAATGGTGGGGGTGGGGGCAGATTCAGATTTGTTCAAATTAAGTTTCTTGGTTCATATTTGGGTTCTCTGTGGGATTTTAACTTTGTGCAATATGAGAAATATGCTTTGAAGATCTTCTTCAGATCTTCTCTTGAGAATCTTTTAGTATTAAGTATACAACATCCTTATGGAGGTCAGATTGAAGTTTGCTCAAATCATGTCCCAGGTTTCACACTTGTACACCTTATGGGAAATCGGGAACACAGTGGCTCAATGGTTACAACATTGGTCTTTAAACCAAAAGGTCCATGATTCAGTCCCCACTGTTTTGTGTCCATGGGCAAAGCACTTAATCCTGGTGGCATTGTGTATTAGGGCATACTGCGTGTCGATGGTGCATCTGTTTTCAACCCTGCTTGTGTGGAGTTAGTATGGTGGGGAGTATGACAATTGCACACCATTGCTCATGGTTCTCTCCAGATACTCAGGTTTCCTCCACCCATAAAACTGTCTGACACGAGGTGGCCCATGGCTGTCAAAAGTGTCATTAAACCCCAATAAATAAATAAATAAATAAACTTATGAGAACCCAAATTTTATCTTAGTGAAATATGAGGAATAATAGGGGATCAGGTTCAAATTTCTTAAAATCAAATCCCTTGGTATATATTTGGGTTCACTATGGAGCCCAAATTTTAACTTAGTGCAGTATGAGGAATATTCTTTTAAGATCATCTCATTTAGATCCACCAGTCAGATCTCCTGATATTTGGTATACAGCATCCTTATGGTGGTCAGATTCAAGTTTGTTCAAAGCAAATCATTCTATACAAGCCTACAGGCAGTACTTGAACTTCTACATCATACATAAAATATAGAATATGCTCAAGCTCTGAATGGATGTCTGGACCCCCTTAGAATAGAGAAATTAAGATTCAGTATTCCAGGTCCTCGAAAAACAACCCTTTTTTAGCATTATTATAAAGTTTGGTATTATTTCTGCAATAGCATCTGAATACTAAAGAAAAATCATGTCACATGAACAACAGAGTTACATGACTTCTTTCCCCTGTAGTGTTAACTAGCCACAGATTATTTATTGGTGTTTAAGGTCACGTACTTATGCACAATGGCTAATTGTGACTGTGACAGTTTTACAGGTGGAGGAAGTACGTGCAGTATGCCTTAGTACACGGCATCATCGTGCCCCCATGTAGGCAACCGGGATAAAGTGCCTTGCCCAAGGACACAACATGGGTTGTCCCGGACGGGGATCAAACTTGGGACCTCCAGCATCGAAGTTTAACAGTCTACCACTGAGCCACCGCGTTCCCAACTAGCCACAGATGTGGAATTAAATAATTCTTTAACTCTGAACCCACTGAGTATTTTTAATATATTTTTCCATCAAATCTAGTCACAGCTGCTAAGAAGCAGCCATGACTAGATTTGATGAAAAATTCATCTAAATATAACGCAATAAATCATTGGTTAAAAATCCATTTAATTTTCTGGAGGAAATATGATTAAATGTGTCCAAATTACACTTATTTCAATGACAAGAGAAATCTTGTGCTGGGCAAGAATATACACTAATGGCATTCAAAGTGTTAAACAACTTGGTCAGGTGGGCTCCTCAGGCTCCTTGTTGGAGGATGCCAGAGTACACACAGAAAACCACCGAGCAGCGGCGAGTGACAGTCAGACTCTCCAGCTTACTACACAAGCAGAATTGGACAGTTGTTGAAGGCAAGTGCACCATCAGTGTTTTGTACACCTTGGTACACCATACCACCATGCCCCACATGGAATATCAGGTTTGAGTATCTTGCCCATGGACACAACACAGTTCCCACCCCACCTGTCATGATCAAACTGTCAACCTTTTGGTTTAAAGTCCAATGCTCTAACCACTGAGCCATTGCACACCCGCTCTTATGTTGCACTCAAACTACCCAAACAGAGGAATCAGGCTCTGCTTTAGAATGATGTGAAAGTGAGAAAGTCTGATGATTACTTGGTACTCTTAGTGGTTCGCTTTTCAGATATTCTGACAATTTCTCCTGAAACATGTCTGAAATGACATCATCAAATCCCAGTAATTTAAAAACTTATTCCCAAGCCTGAAAATAAGCAATCTGTCATTTGGAGAATGAGGTCCCCTGAGGGGGAACGTGCTGATGCTATCCCATACAGTGGGTCATTTTATCCTCTAGGTACCTCTTTCTGTTTACGCCCAAGATCTTGATGCAGATTGAGGTTCACTGAGGGTAAATTTAGTGATGCTACCCTGCTATTCAGGGTAGCATCACCAAATTCACCCTCTGGGGACCTCACTCTGCAGATGTTAGTCTGCTTATTTTCAGGCCTGCTTATTACTCTCTGGATTTCTCATATTGAATGGGTATTTGTTGAACTTATAAAGTCATGACAATTTGACAACATATACTCAGGAGGAAGAAAAAGTCTGCCATTTGACATTAGAATGTTTTAAAACTTTTGATGCTGTAATCTTTTCTGAATTGGAAACAGCATATTTATATTTATCATATGACTTCTGCGCTTTCGCAGCTTATTACCATTTCATATTTTCAATAAATATTTATTAGTGCTTCATAATACCTTCAGTTGATTTGATTGGTCAGTTTCAAAAAGAACGCTTTCTGATTGGATAAATTAATGCTATTTCAAAACATCTACTTTCTGAACTTCTTTGTATGTTATATTGATTTAGGACGCATGACGTTCAAGGTGAAATTCCATTCTTTAACCCATTTCTATCTAAAAGATGTGTTTTTGGTAACTGTGGATATGAATTTTGTGATTTGGTCACTTGATATTTATGAAATGCATCTACAAATTTCCTGTTTTGCTGAGCCTCTCCGGAAAATTCTTAGACTCATTTCATAAATATTAAGTGACCAAAACACTCATTCCATATCCTCTATATCTTTGCTCCAGTTGATGAATTGGGCTCTGTGAAGCTTTGAAATATGATTGATTTGAAATCTCCATGATGATTCAGTTGAATTTGATATAAGTCACAATGATTTTGAAATTTTCAATCTATCAAGTCAAAATCCTACTGGGTGTCTCCTCTTGAACTCATCTTCTGTCATCGGGTCTCATGTGCTGGAGTCCAGATTTTAGAAGAGAGTTCAAGGAGACTGGAAAATTCTGCTTTTTTGATTGGTCTACTCAAACAGATGAGTCGCCGTTGAATACAAGACAGGAGTTCAGATTGGCAGTATTTATGGTTGGAGAGCTGTGAGATTTGATTTGAGGTTTGATTCAATTTGAAATCCATTCCCTGATTCAATTCAGGATTTACTTTGACCCAAAAATTGAGAAGTGAGCCCTACTGATGAAATTCTGTTGTGTGATGCAAAGACATTATCATCAAGCCAGAAAATAAGAAGACTGTCATCTGAAAAATGAGGTCCCCAGATGGTGAATTTAGTGATGCTACCCTGCAAGCAGGGTAGCATCACTACATTTACCCTCTGTGAACCTCAATCTGAATCCGGGTCTCAAAACTAAACAGAAAGACATACCCAGAGGATAAATTTGCCCACTGTATGGGATAGCAGCATCAAATTCATCCTCTGGGGACCTCATTCTGCAAATGTCAGACTGCTTATTTTCAGGCCTGTAATTTGTATCAGATTCAAGCTTGTGAACGAAGAAATTGTGCAGGCCAAGTGATCTCGCCGCCAAGCGGAGCAGAAGTGGCGAAAATCTCAACTCACTGTTCACCATGAAATATTTACTTATTCCAACCACAGAGTAACTGGTCTCATTAACGATGCAAAGTCATCGTATATAAGTAGTAAAATTTAAAATTGTCAGACAATAAGCGAACTGTACCGTGTGGCAAACTTGTTCACTGGATGAGGTAGATCATCTGCCCTTCCTTCCAACCTCTCCAAAAAAGAGTTACCCGATGTGTTTGGCAATTTTTTCAAAGACAAAATTGCAAAACTTCGATCTGAGCTCGATTCGAAGTCGACTAACCCGCCCTGTTATGAATTTTTTCAGGGGGACGTTTTCTCCAAATTCAAGCCTTTCACTGCAGCTTCCATCAAAAAGTGCATCTTGGCTTGTAGTGAAAAGTTGTGTGCCTTGGACCCAATCCCCACCGACCTTTTGCATAAACACTTAACAGAATTAGTGCTGCTCATAATGGATATTGTAAACTTTTCACTCAATCAAGGTGTTTTTCCATCGCATCTCAAGCACGCAGTTGTAACCCCTCTTTTGAAAAAAATGAACTAGACCTAAATATACTTAAAAACTACAGACCCGTCTCAAATATACCATTCATTGCTAAAATTATTGAAAAGGTGGTCCTTGCACAACTGAAAGACCACTTAGTCGACAACAACCTTTTGGAAATCTTTCAATCTGCCTATCGGCCGAATCATTCTACTGAAACGGCTCTGTTGCACATCAACAATGACTTACTCATGGCTGCTGACAATGGAAATATTTCTATCCTTACATTGTTAGATTTATCTGCCGCATTTGATACGATCGACCACGACATCCTTATCAAGCAACTTGAAGTTACATTCGGCATATCGGGTCCGCCTTTAAGATGGTTTCGATTATATTTATCGGACCGCACACAGTCTGTTGTAATTAAAGGTGTTCATTCACAGAGGTTCCCCCTATGCTTTGGCGTGCTACAGGGTTCTGTCCTTGGGCCAATTTTATATTCACTGCACACCCTGGTAAGGTCATCACAGGGCACAATACCCAGTACCACATCTATGCCGATGACACACAGTTGTACAACAGCAACATTCCACCAGATTTTTCCCACTCACTGGCCAACATGGAAGCTTGTGTTGGTTCTGTCCAGTCGTGGATGGAGTGTAACAAACTCAAAAATGAATAGTGAAAAAGACTGAGGTAATGAAGTGTGGTACACCCAAAAAAGTTGAAAAACATAGAATGCGACAACATTCGAATTTGTAATGAGGACATCAAGTTTGCTGGCAGAGCCAGGAACCTTGGTGTCATCATTGACGCCAATCTGACAATGAAAGATCACATCAATCATCTATCCCGAATTTCATTCTTGGAACTTAGACGTATAAGTCATATGAGATCATACCTGTCTCAAGATGCCAGAGCAAAAACTAGCATGTTCCTTTATCTTGCTACGTCCTGACTACTGCAACTCACTCTTCAGTAACATCACCAAAGAAAGCCTTGGGACCCTGCAGCGCATTCAAAACAATGCTGCACGGGTAGTTCTTGGTCATAAAAAGAGTTCACATGCCACCCCCATGCTGAAGACTTTACATTGGCTTCCTGTAAGGACACGTATAGAGTTCAAGATAGCCACTCTGTGTTTTCATAAATCAGACTCAACCCTCCCCCATTATTTGGCATCTCTTATCCATGAGTATTCACCGTCCTGGGCTTTAAGATCTCATAACAAGTTATTGCTAACTGAGAAAAAGCTATAACCTCGAAACGTATGGCCGCGGCGTGTTTCAAATTATAGCACCCAAAATTTGGGATTCCCTTCCCTTGAATGTCTGTGATATCGTCAATATGGACTCTTCCAAAAAGAAACTGAAGTGTTTTTTGTATCAAAAATACCTCCACATTGATATTAGAAATACCACAACTGTTAATGAATCCAGAGTACAGCACCCATCAAACTAATGTGTACAGCCAGAATACCATTTTCTATATTTTTTCATTACTTTCTACATACCATATTTTTATACTGTACCAATGACCCAGACATAGCTGGTGCTAACTCTTAAAATATAGGGCCAAACACAAATTTTGCCCCCCAATCCCCAAAATTTGCATCTAAAACTAAAGAAAACATGTCCTGAAAGGCCCTCCACACCTCGCCCCCACTGCGCATGCGCAGTGTCAAGGACGTTCCGAAATTGGCGCCATTTATCATTCTAAGTTTGGCCCTTCATCAGTTAACATCTGACTGATCTTTGTGCTTTTAAATCTCAGTTTAAATGATGCCAGACACATAAATATTAGTGAAATGGTGATTCTAAGGAGGATAGAAAAGGAGGAGAGGAAAAGAATGTGTGACAGAATATTATCAGGGCTGTAACTTAAAATTTTTTAATGAAATTATGTTAAGTTACCTATTTTCAAGGCAGCAGCCATTTTGTTGTCATTCTGATTATTTAGTTACACTGTTTTTTCAAGTGTTTTTCCTCTCTCCCTGTCCTTTAATTCCCCCTTGCTATTCTCCCATGCTTTTGGCATAGTTTCTGTAATTATTATTACTAAAATTTCTTGGGAGTTTTAGCTTAATAACAGAATGAATTCTGTTCTTTCCCCATGTTTACGTCTTCACCTACGGGTGGTTAGGCGTTGTGTTCTGCATCTACCATCTGATGTTCTGCAGTTTCTTCCCTGGAAGTCTCTGTTTTGCATCAGATGGGGTATTTTTGGTAACTGATTTCGGGCCTGGGTGCCTGGAGTCTTATTTTAGTGTTTTTACACTCATTGTTTACATTTACAACAGCCCTCTGTGTGAGGGGGGGATTTCTAAATAATAATATCTTTATGTTATTTTAATCATAACTAGATACATTATTATTGTTCGTAAGTGTTGAATAAATTGTTTAAAATATTTTTAAAATTTTTGTCCACACTTAGGCTTGGGATCCATTGGGGCTCAACGTTACTTTTCAGAAACTTGGGCTGTTCTGAAAAAATATTTTTTCAAAATATTTTGATTTCAATTATTTTTTCTATATTAATGGATCATATTATTATTATGTATTTTGATTGCCAGGGGTTAGTGCGAGTACCAGGACTTGTTTTCTTTTCACATTGAAAGGATATTGATCAATTGTTTTAAGAGGAAGTCTTCCTCTGACCTTATTATCATTCTATATGTGGTCAGTGTACTCGCATTAACTCCTGTTCTGTATCGTATGATTTCGATGACAATATGGGAAGCGTATGTCACGGTATGTTGTTGGGGATTTGGACACTCCGGTCCTTTCCCCGCAGGGTCACTCTACTTTATCAATTTCTATTTCAGACGATCAAGATTAGGGTGATGTATCTGTGATGTCTTCCAACAGTGTGCCTCCGTCGTCACAATTAATGAAGGGCTAGCGGAAAAGTGCTCATGTAATACGCCAATTGCCTAAGAGGACCCTAGTAGGTTCGACGGCCTTTGACGTCCGCTAGCTCGCCCGGTGTAGCGTCCATTCACCGAATGGTTCGGCAGCCGGGTTCGTCCGTTGCGGTCTAGAAGGAATTTTGGGGTGATGCGAGCACTATAAAATTATCTTAATGCACACCCAGTGACGGCGGATCGGAGGGAGAACGGAGGAAGCCTTTTAGTCCGGTTCATAGCTCGTTCCGGTCCATCCGGACGGCAAGCGAGAGAGGCCCCTCTCTCGTTCAACAACATCTGGCCCCAGATGTTGTGGTACAAATGTGTCGTTAGCGGAGCATACGTCCGTCGCTCGGGACGCTCCGTTGTATAGGCAGTCCGCTGAGACTGCTAAGGCTTCCTCTTCTCGTCAGCGCACACGACCGCACCTTGGCTGCGTGACCGCCGATATATTACCAGCTTCGCCGATCAAGGATTCTTCGGCGACCAGGTCACACCATCCGGCAGCCAGGGATTCGAGACCGATGGACTCCGGACGTTCGCATAGGAAGTATGCGGGAGCCATCTGATGCGGAGCTGCCCTCGGCGAAGCACCGATAGACTGCGCCTCCGCAGGTCTCGACGCCGGACATTCTTGTGCACATAGCACAGCTTATCGCAGCATCCCAGCAGCCGACAGAAACGGTGTCGGATCGAGAATTATCCGACAGCGCTGGGTCGGTAGCTGGGGACTCGAGGCCTGCAGACTCCGGACGTTCGCATAGGAAGTGTGCGGGAGTCAACGTACACGGAGCTTCCAGCGGCAATGCATCGTAAGTCCGCTACTGCACAGGCCTCGGGAACGGACGTGCTTTCCTTAATAGCACAGTTTATCGCAGCATCCCAGCATCAACTGAATCTGTCGCATATATTTTATCCGACGATGCTGGGTCGGGACGCTCCGCGGAAGCGGGTACGGACGTCCGAAAGTTTCATCCGGTCCGACGGGATACCGAAAGGGATTCGGTGGATTTCAAGCTTTCCCTTTCGGAACAACATATGCTGCGATGCCGGATAAGAAACTGATAGCGTCGGTGGACTTAGAAATTTTTGGTTCGGTTCAGGGACATCGTCCCTCAGTTCCGACATAGTCCAATAATGTCACACAAACTTTCGAATTATTGAACGACGCTATATATATTATTATTTTATGCTTGCTATCCAAGCATTTCTGGTTTCTTGTTCGAAGAGTTATGGAGATGTCTTCAAAAGTGTGCCTCTGTCGTCATAGTTAATGAAGAGTTAGCGGCAATAAGTGCTCATGGAATATGTCTATCGCTTACGGAGTGACATTCGCTAGCTCACCCGGTGTAGCGTACATTCATCGAATGGTTCGGCTGCCGGGTTCGTCCGTTGCGGTCTTGGAAGGAGATTTGGGTGATGCGAGCACTTTAATTACTTTAGTACTCACCCAGTGACGGCAGATTGAGGACGGATCGGAGGAAGCCAACAACATAGGGGACCGCATGTTGTGGTTCAGATATTTTACATTCGGAGCATATGTCCGTTGCTCGGGACGCTCCGTTATATTGACAGTCCGAGAGACTGTCTTTAATGCTTCCTCATCCTCACAGCAGGGCACACGACCGCACATTGGCTACGTGACCTCGAGTATCCGATCAGTTTCGGCATTCAGTGATTCCACAGCGAATAGGTCGCGCCATCCGGTAGCCAAAGGACACGAGGCCTATACACTCCGTTCGCTCGCATATTGGAAGTATGCACGGGGTAACGATCTCGGAGCTTCCTGCGGCAATGCATCGTAAGACCGCTGCTCCTCAGGCCTCAGTGACGGACGTGCTATCCGAGTTAGCACAGTTGTTTCGCAGCATCCCAGCAATTGACGGTTTCTCGGTCGAATCAGGAATTATCCGACGGCGCTGGGTCGGTGCGGTCCGCGGTTGCATCAAGCTACGGACGACCGAACGCTTTATAGGGTCCGACAGGATGGCGAAAGGGATTCGAAAGATTTCGAGTTTTCCCTTTAGTAGTATCGGAAGATGCCTTTCATATCTTCTGGCATTTCTTCCAGTGATTATTGTTCGGACTTCATTGCTGCGATCTTGGATAAGAGACTTATAGCGTCATTGGACTCGGATTTTTCGATCGGTACAGGGACTTTGTCCCTGACTTACCGACGCAGTCCAATATTGTCATTACAACATGTGTTTTATTTTTCGACGCTATATATATATTATATATATATACAAGCCTGCTACTAAGCATGATAGTTTAGTTTCTTGTCCGCGTGGCTCATTTCTGCCATTTTATCTTTTTTACATATAGTTTATTTTGGCAGAGCAGGGCATACCGAGAGTTCATATGCGCCTAGACGGTGTGATTAAAGACTGCATATATTCTTTTTCGCCGTTTATGTCTTTTCCAATTTCAATGTTGGGAACGACATTATGTATAGTAGACTTAACTTAGACGCTTTATTATACGTAATCCGCCTTACTGAGGCGTTATCATTACGTCTTCAAGAAAAGATTTACGGGATATTATTCTCAATGTAATTTCTTTTGAGGGCAGTAGTTTGTTCACGTATAACTCCGCCCTTCAGTGGCTGATTGGAGTTGGTTAGACGTGATGCAGCCCTAGCTACATCCACGCGTGGATAGTAGGTTAAGAACTCTCTCAGAGTCGCTTCGTTCTCGGAGGAGTTTCTCTTCGACGGCAACTTTCCGGCAATCCATGAATTGCTTGATTTATACATTCTCTTGTCTATCTAGTGTTACAAGAGATTCAGACTGGGGCAAACATTCGGTGGTTGACTCAGAGAGTGCCGCCGCAGTTGCCGGACCCTAGTGTGGCTGTTATGACGGTTGCCAGTCAAACAGATTGGGATATTCTGATCCCTACGGATTCGAAGTGCCAGGGTCTTTGGGTTCCGCAGTCTTTTAGCTATCAGTTTAACTTCCGCGGAATAATGTTTTTTAGGCTTGCTTTATGTCATTGCATGAACATTATTCAGAAACGCATGCCCAAATTCCTGTCCTTTAATTCGACAGTAGTGGCGTATCTCCGGAACCAGGGAGGCACTCTTTCGTTTCCGTTATTCAATTTAATGGAAAGAATCCGTCTGTTGGTTATAGTACACCAAGTTCAGTTTTGGTCCGTCATATTCTGGGTCGTCTGATTGTTTTATCGCACTCCCGTTCTCTTACGGGTCGCTTGTTGCTGTCAGAATGGACTCTCAACAAACAAGTATTTAATCAGATTTGCTATCTATGGGAGCGCCCAATGATGTTTTATTTATGACACAGCTTGCTAATCAATTGCAGACGTATGTGTTGGCTTGTCCAGATCTCTGAGCTAATACTGTTAACGCTCTATTGATCTATAGGACGGAATGATAGGATACGCGTATCCTCCGGCGCTGTTGTTTTAGCAGGTATTGCTAAGATAAACAACCACAATACATTTCTGTTGATAGCATCTCTATCTTCACAGAGATCATGAGTAATTTACTCTCTTGTCTACTGTGGATCTTAACGTGAAATCTTCCTCTATGTGAGGATCTTTTTTCACTGGGTAAATCGTGTCATCTTTATCACAACCAGCAAGGTCGCAACCTTCATGTATTCCGTTGTGTGGTCCGTATTGCATTGTAAGCACTGTACTGGACGAGCTTTGGACGCGATTTCTTACTATAGGAGATCCTCTTCTTCGCTATTCTATGCGACTAAAGTGGAGGCTCTTCCGTCGTGGTGTAGGGATCATTATGTTCATATGGTTGATCCCTCCATACTACGCATTGCTAGTTTTTAGTATACTTGTTTCACAAGATCTACTGCAGCCTGTTGTTATTTAGGTTATAGGTTTATGTTACCTCATACCTATGCACTCTACGATAGTTTACAATTGAGTCTTTTGTCTCTTTATCTAAGTCAGTTAGTAACTTTTTGATAAATAGACTTAGAATCTTTAGATTAAATTCCTATACGGATTTTAACTTCGGTTCTTATTTAGCTATGTAATCATTTGAGCCTCTGGAAACAGTAGTTTTCAAATTCTGACCTTTTAGACAGTAATTCTGTTGGTTTCTCTTTTACTGTAGAGTCAGTGAGTTTCATGCACTATCGATGGATGATTTTCACTTTCATAGTTTCGGAATCAATACTTCCGTTACTATTTAGGTTGGATTGTTGCATAAGAGTTAGGCTCCTATTTCCGGAACCTATTATTTTAAGGTCCCTCCGTCTTCGTATGGGCATAGGCCTTTACTCTTTCCGGGTACAGTTTATGTATTTATAAACAGATATCTGTTTATTACAAGAGCGTAAGCTTCTTCTGTCTTTGATGTCTAGTAGAAGGACGTTACGCTCCATTTTATTTTTAATGGATTCTATTAACTAGCGTACTGCTTATGGTATATCATTGGCTTAGCAGTTGTGCTTAAGATTTCGGCTCATGAAGTAAGAGTTCTTCTACTTCTTGGGCTTACATTAATAGTGTTGCTATTATAGATTTTTGAAGGCTGCTCATTGCGCTCAGCCATCCATTCATGAATTTTATCTCAGAAATATCGAGTCCATTTCTGGAGGCCTCTATTGTTAGGTCTATTATCTACTGCTCAGAATATCATTCTCTTAACAGTTGCTACTATAGCTAGGTAGGCTGTCTGTTTCGGCAGTGTCTCCGTTCGGCTGCCCTCTTCGCTCTGGGCTATTTGACCCAGGGCAAGAAAAAGGGGGGGGGGGGAGGGTGTTCCCTTGGGTCACCTGTTTTTACTATGAAAACAAGGGGATACCTCCTCCGGAGTTAGTAATTCTGAGCTGTTATTGGGATGGTTGTTTAGTGAGAAGTTTAAGTTTATAAAATTCATTCAAGTCTTAGTTTTTAAAGTATAGCTTTTGAATATTGCATATGTCAACGGACATGATTATGCAATTCTCACACACTTTTAGGAGTATAAGAGTCTCTATTCTCTAGACTTACTTTATTATTGGCTTACTTTAAAAATTATTAGTATAAGGATTATTGGATATTAATAGAGTACATGGATGTATGAAGCTCAATTTTTGGAAGGTGTTGTATCTTTCTAATTTATCATAAATAAGAAAGATACATGTAAGGCCTATTACTTCTTTTCCCTACAGGGGATGACTCTATTTTATTTTATTGAGCGTATTCCATTTTGCTCTATGTCCTTGGCCCTCCAGCCTTTTTACTATTCAGCTATGTCTGGGTCATTGGTACAGTATAAAAATGTTAAAAAATTTATAGTAATTTATATATTTTTTATACTTACCAATGACCCAGACGGGGATGGCCCTCCCAGGAGTTGGGAACTCTTGCCTCCCCGCTGAGTACATAGCGCTTACCAGGCACTGGTTATTAGAATGATAAATGGCGCCAATTTCGGAACGTCCTTGACACTGCGCATGCGCAGTGGGGGCGAGGTGTGGAGGGCCTTTCAGGACATGTTTTCTTTAGTTTTAGATGCAAATTTTGGGGATTGGGGGGCAAAATTTGTGTTTGGCCCTATATTTTAAGAGTTAGCACCAGCTATGTCTGGGTCATTGGTAAGTATAAAAAATATATAAATTACTATAAATTTTTTAACATTTATACTAAATTTGTCAAGTTCGAAATATTTTATTAGGTACGCCAAGCGCCTAGAGCCTTTTGGGATTAGGCGCTCTATATATGCTCTTATTATTATTTACAATTGGATCACAAAGAGCCCATCAGGGCGAGTTGCGATCCGATTATAAACACAACCGAGGATAATACAAATGTTTTTTTCCAAGTTTTGGGGCCCAAATTAAGTTGATTGTTAGATAAAATGTTGGAAAGGACACTCTAAGCCCTCTCCAACAGTATCTTACAAAACAGCTAAGAGGTGTTGGAAGCTCAGTGAAAGTTGGAAGTCTAGGCACAAAGAAAGAGTATTAGTATGTTGGGGAGTCTGATAGTTACTCACCGCTTTTTGGTGCTTCTATTGGGGTACTCAAGCTTCCTTCACCCATAAAAATGTCTGACATGATGTCACCCTGCCCCATCAGTCAGAATCTGTTGATATTTGGTATCTGAAATCCTTAGTGAGGTCAAATTCAAATTTGTTCAAATAAAGTTTTTACTAATCAGGCCTTCAGTAATTTAACCTGTTCAACCTTTTTTTTTTATAATGGGGACATCAGTGACACTTTCGACAAGCAGAGTCACTTCATGTTGGACAGGTTTATAGGTAGCAGAAACCTGAGTACCCAGAGAGAACCATTGAACAATGACAAGCAACTGCCAGATTCCCAAATGTATCAACTCTTCACAAGCATTCATTGGTTGAAGGCAAGTGCACCATCAATGTGCAGTATGCCTTAGTGCACAATACCACTGACCCCTCATGTGGGCAATTGGGATTAAGTGCATTGACCAAGGACATAGTACAGTTACCCCTGGTGGAGATTGAACTGTGTACCTTTCAGTTTGAAGTCCAATACCCTAACCACTGAGCTACCACACTCATGTTCAACTTTATTACTCTGTATTCTGTGGAAATGTTGTAATTTTCTGTTTGTATGAAATATTTGTAATATGCAATTTCCTTGTCGGAACACTGAAATGTGTGGCAGTGCTTGTTCTCTCAAACCGCTGCCCCTGTCACTGGCCATCTTCTTCTTATTTCAAGATAAAAAATAACTCATATAATGCATATTGACAAAACTTGGGGAGGTGTTGTGTCTGAGAAAAAAGAATTTGCATGACTGAGATAGCCAGCTGGAGGAATGATGTGCAGGCAGGGGTGGAACCTTGTTAAAAGTGGAGGGACACAAATTTACAATGCTATCATAGTTCGACCCAGTGTGAGAATGGTTACAATCATATATCGGTAAATGTGCCATGACTCGCTAGAGTCTCTCGTTTTGATGAATATGTTGCTGTGTGGTCACTGTCTTGTCCATTTCTTCTACTTCAACCATTTTCCAACCCGAAGGCCAGCCTTCGGGTTGGAAGATAGTTGAAGTAGGAGAAATGGACTGAAGCGGCTGAAAGTGGTAGTCTTTGGCTAAATATTGATTGGATTTGCAAATAATGTTACAGGAATGCCTATTGACACCTTTGCATGCCCCCATTTTAACTCATTGTGTAAATGCGAAACATATCTGTGGAAAAAAGTGGAGGGGCACATGCTGCCTGTGTCCCCTGGCTCCACTGATATGCAGGCACCCTTAATATTTTTAGTCGAGTTGTGACGAAGTCAAACTCTACTTATAGTTTGTTGAATGGCGGGAGGGAGGGCGTTCGGGCGGCCGGCTGGCCGGCCAGGCGGGCGGTTGGGCGGGTGGGCATAAACAATTTGTTTCCGGATGATAACTTGATAATGGTTCAACCCATGTTCATGAAGCGTCATAGGTAGGTTGGTATCGGTGAGAGGAAGAACCCTATTAATTTTGGACTTGCTTGGTCAAAGGTCAAGGTCACAGTGACCTTGAACATAGTAAATTGTAAACAATTGGTTTCCAGATGATAACTTGACTACGGTTCAACCCACATTCATGAAGCTTCATATGTAGGTTGGCCTTTGTGTGAGGAAGAACCCTATTTATTTTGGACTCACTAGGTCATAGGTCAAGGTCACAGTGACCCTGAACATAGTAAATCAAAACAATTGGTTTCCAGATAACTTGATAATGGTTCGACCCATGTTCATGAAACTTCATAGTTAGGTTGGCATCAGTGAGAGGAAGAACCCTATTTATTTTGGACTAGCTAGATGAAAGGTCAAGGTCACAGTGACCTTCAACGTAGTAAATCATAAACAATTGGTTTCCGGATGATAACTTGATAATATTTCGACCTACGTTCATGAAACTTCATAGGTAGGTTGGCATCAATGAGAGGAAGAGCATTATTTATTTTGGACTTGCTAAGTGAAAGGTCAAGTTCACAGTGACCTTCAACATAGTAAATTGTAAGCAATTGGTTTTCGGATGATAACTTGATAATGGTTTGAGCCACATTCATGAATCTTCATAGGTAGGTTGGCCTGGGTGGGTGGAAGACCCCTATTTATTTTGGACTCACTAGGTCAAAGGCCAAGGTCACAGTGACCTTGAACATAATAAATCGTAAACAATTGGTTTCCAGATGATAATTTGACAATGGTTCCACCTACATTCATGAAACTTCATAGATAGGTTGGCATTGGTGCAAGAAAGAGCCCTATTTATTTCGGAAACACTAGGTCAAAGGTCAAGGTCACAGTGACCCTTCACATAGTAAATTGTAAACAATTGGTTTCCGGACTATAAGTTGATAATGATTAAACCTACTTTTGTGCTATCACAATGTGACATTGGATCGGTGATCCTATCGGCATTTTTAATATCTACCTGAGTGTCATGCAGTTATGTTCTATGTGCAGTATATGCTCTACGTGCAATCTAAATAAGAATGTTCTGTGAGATAATTATGCAGGCCACATTATCCCAGATGCAATGTTGACACTAGGATACTTGGAGATGACAGGCAGATAGCCAATCTGGCTATGTCATCTCAGTGTGGTGTATTCTGTATTTTGTTGCAACAATGTTGTTGGCAGTTTTACATAACATTTCTATAATGTAAAAATAAATATCTCAATCTGAATCTAATCCCCCATCCCTAGAATAATTCTCAACAGAATATCTCCTGGAGTGTCAACATGCAGTGTACGAGATATGTAAATCTAAATAAGGATATTTTAAGAAAAAAATGTTCATGTCTCTGATACCCTGGTTGTGTGGGGGATGTGGAAGGATACACAGGTTATGATATCACCACCATCCTCTACAATTTTTCTCGATAGAATATCTCCCTGAATATTTTTATCAATATTCTGTATATTGGATATGTACAATCTAAACACTGATGTTTTAAAAAAAAAGAATTTTCATGAGTCAGATAACCAGGTTTTGAACAAAATGAAATAGGTTTTGATTATGTTTGAAGCAGGTTGAGAGAAAAAGAATTCTTCTCAATGTATTCCCATATTCAACCCTCCAACCTTGGCAAATTTCTCATTGTGCTCTGGTTGATTTTTGATATCCGAAATGCCTGTTGTATTAAGTTCTCAAATGGGGATGGTGGTGGTTTAAGAAATGCATGATGGGATGGAAATGAACTTTTTGATGGGGAGTGTGGAGGGGTGGGGGAGGGTGGGGTGGGGGGACTGTTACACTGGTGTTATTATTATTTGATGTTTCCTGTTTAATAGTAATTTTGAATATATACAATTTATTGCAGGGGATGGTCCATGTTTGGGA
The DNA here is from genome assembly GCA_031216915.1 of Pictodentalium vernedei. NCBI lineage: Eukaryota > Metazoa > Mollusca > Scaphopoda > Dentaliida > Dentaliidae > Pictodentalium > Pictodentalium vernedei. The sequence continues at coordinate 316,572,550 of CM062297.1, forward strand.
ACTAGATGTGGTGATAAATATGAGTGGATTTCATATCAGCAGGTAGTAACATATTCATAAATTTACAAATATCCTGAAACAGTGAACTCTTAACTTCCTGCAGGCATATTTCATTTTTTACTGATCAGAACAAATATGCTCTGTTATTTTGGAGGGGTTTGTTACTGGCTCTCATTAATAAAATACATCCCCATTAAATAGGACACATTCCCTTGACAATGGTTTCTTTATGCCAAACTCTATTGACTTTTTTATTAAATCAAGTCATAGCTGCTGTTTATAAGAAATTCAAGAAAAAAATTAGCAGGTTAGGTGTTAAAGAATCACTTCTAAATCTTTTGAACTTCATGGTCTCATGCAGAAAAATTGTTTCAGCATGCTGTCAAAGGACAAAGGAAGTCTTCCCGACAGAACAAATTGTGGTAAAGCTGAAGAATAGGGCATTCTGCTGTTTTTTTTAAAATACCTGGTCTCCTCCCTTTTTCAATGTTTTTTTCATTCCATATCATGTTTACAACAAATAACTATTTAACACCCAACAATATAATATTTATTAGTTATTTTGACCCTTTTTGTGCTGTAAACTTAATATACTAAGATACAAAATCTCCATCTTGAAGTGGACTAATATGGGAGACCTCCATAATGGCTTAGGGTCAGTATAGTAAAGGCAAGGGTTAGCAGTGGCCTGCTATCCCTTACTGTACTGCCCTTAATGATTTCTCCCAAGTTTTAAATTTATTTTCATTTCTAAAACCAGGTGGCACTTTATAATATGAGCAGATTACAAAAGAGAGTAAGTGTGTACCATTGTCAAACACCCCCCCCCCCCCCCCCCCCCCCCCAAAGTGGGCTTTTAATAATTACACAAGAGGGTTAAATCCTTTTTTTTCACTAAATTTATTAAAAATTTGTTGGAGAGTAGTGAAAAATATAAAAATGTCTTTGAATCAGTGCTTTGCTCATCTTTTAGAGTTCAGTTTTGATGACTCATTATGTGCCTTTAAATGTGAGCCTGATTCGGATTTTTGTATGTGCACATTTGAGCAATAATCTATATTCACTTGTGTGATATGATGTACCATAGCCTTTGTGGTTTGTTGTCATTCCTCCATACTATGAAGTTATGTATGGGAACTGTGTTATACTTCTGTTAACCATTATCTAATGTAATTGCCATATCCTCCCTAGGCTATTCACAAAATTGATTTTAGGTGAGTCCAATTGGGGGCAGATGCTCTCCTCAGAAAATGAGGTTAGTTTGATTGTTAATCTTTCACACAAATGAAAATGTTATTTAGCAAATGACATAGAAGGGTTCAGACCATGCACACCAGTTTAGTGTAGTTTTACTAAGCAGTTGGTGCTGCAGGAAACTTTCTCAGCAATGGTTTGAACATCCTCTATGCCATTTTGCAATATAGCATTTTTAGATTCTATCACACTTGGGAAATTTGAAAGAGTTGTAGCTGATTCTCAATATAGTGTAGTGTGTAGATTAAATGATGCAATATTCTGATACTAAAAATAGAAAATGTTGTTTCCAGAAAATGTGGTCCTCCGATTAATGAAAGTCTCAACTTTTTGGAGTCCATATCATGCCTGTCTCAAATGACACACAAATGATGTCACTAACATGCAAATACTTTTGAGATCAGAATTTTACAAATCCGTGGTAAAGACCCACAAGTGTTTTTGTGCTGAATATTCTGGACAAACATTCCAAATTTCTTATATGTGTATATGCCAGTTATCTTGTTAAATTTTTATATCTCCACTGTCAAGTAATCAACAAACAGTCAATCAATATGGGTTGTCATATACCATCTCATTGATGAGACCAGATCAAGACCTGGCCTCCTCTACTCAGTGGAATATGACAACACAGATTAATTGACTGGTTTAATAATCTATATATATTACACCTCAGTTATTTTGTTTCCCTCTTAATCTATTGTAAAATCTGTGGTCCATATTTTATTGTATGGCTAATAGTCAAGTGATAACGGGATGAACATTATAATATACCTGAGAACGTCATTGGCAATCATGATGCTAAATTATTTATTTATTTATTGATTTATTTATTTGAGTTTAACAACACTTTTGACAGCCAGGGCCACAGTTTTAAGGGTGGAGGAAGGTGGAGTACCAGAGAGAACCACCAAGCAATGACAAGCAACTGTTAGACTCCCCAATGTACTAACTCCACACGAGCAAGGTTAGCATTGGTTAAAGACAGGTGCACCATCGACATGCATTACCTTAGTGCCCAATCGGCTCCCTCCCTGTAATTCTGCCCCTGTCAAGTATTTATTAATTTATCAATGTTACTCAAAATTATGAAACCTTTCATAGCATTCTTTGTTAATTATTTTAGGAAAAAAAGTTGTTGTTTGGCCTTAACAGGTGGTATCTTTTTTCAAAATGAGAATAACAGTGATCATGGTAAAACAATATGTTCTTCAGTAAATTATAGTGAATATTGCAGAAGGTTGTGAGCCATATGGCAGTTTATAGACTGGTCAGTCAGCCATTAATGTGCATATTAATCTCAGCTTTGCTTCGGTAGATATACACATTACAGGTTGACAAGTCGGTCTATAAACTGCTATATGGTTCATAACCTCGCAAAATATTTGTTAATTATCACTTCTGTACAGAATGTTCCTACCTCAAAGTTTCTTTGGGGTAAAATATTATAGTACTGTGATCACAACGGTGTTTTTTTCTTGATCAGATCATTATTAGCTTATGTCAATTACAGGGGTGGATTTACATTTTATTCATAAAATATTGTATAGTCAAGATTGAATAAAGAAACAAATGAAAATAGCATCTGAAATTTGGCGGTCTTATGAGCAATGAAACAAATAACAGACAATAATGTAATTGCAAAACAGAGTATAATATCTTGAAATTTGAGATAATAAAGAGGACTGATTACAATACAGCCATCAAAAGCAGGTCAAAATCTATGAGTGGGCATTTTTCCATGCATATAATTCAGAGATGATCCACTATGACACAAAGCAAAATTTCCACCAATGAAGCACCGGGGTAATCTCGGTGCTTCATTGATGGAGATTTTGCTAGGTGTCATAGTGGGTCATCTCTGAATTATATGCATGGAAAAAAATTATACCCCATGAATTTTGACTCATCCACGAGGCTCACAGATTTTTAAAGCATCTGTGGCAAGCCCAGGGGGTGTCAGCTGTCTTAGGGAGTTTGAGCATTGAAGAGAGGGCCTTCCCATAGGAACATTTTAAAACATTGCGATGAAATAAGTTCATAAAGCACAACTTTTTGATGAACTGTTTGTAGTTCGAGACGAACAACTTTTCGGTTATCTGTTTTTTCATTTAGAAAACAACCAGAGCAACAATAAAATCGTTCCTCTCAAATTTTTTGGCCTGCAAAATAAGAGGTGGGTGGGGGGGAAATACAGTGACTGTGCCAGACTTTTGTTGAGGGGTGGAAGACAGGTATAAGTTCTCCATCAGAGTAGGCGTGGGAAGATGGTAAACAAAGCTTCTTTTAGGGGGATCAAATGTCCCACCACACCAGCCTCGCCACCCACAATGCACTACTCCTGGCTTGAATACATTCATAACAAGGTATTAATAGAAATTTTTTCACCTTCCATAGTCTATGACACCACATAAGCTTGAACTAGTGAAGCTTATTCTGTCAGTGATGGATTGTAAGCTATGATTTGGATAAAAAAGAATTACAAAGAAAATTGGAATTGCATTTCTTGTATATCACACCGGAAGGATATGATTGATTCATTAACCCTTTGAGACTTTAATTATCCTGACGTTCAAATGTCACTGGGAATTCAGTTTCTTCAACGTTTTTCAAAATGCGACGCCAAACGTCGGAAAGTACAAATAACAAGATATTTTTTACATTGGTGATTAACTGGTGGTGGGCTAGATTATTTTTGGTGGTCTGAATTTGTTATTCAAAACTTGTTTTATTACAAATTATTGGAGAGTGCCCAAAGGCACTCTCCAATAATTTGTAATAAAACAAATTTATATAAACAACATTTTATTTGTGTTTGACTGAAAATGAAATATAAGCAAGGAGAGTGTTGGCTTTCGCTCTGGTATCCTCATTTTTTGAAAGCCCTGATAGTGGCCTCTAGCACTGAGCCAGTTCGGAAGTCTTGACAGCAGGATTATATTAGTATTTTAAGCTGCTATAATATTTGGCTCAACGGTTATCACTGAGCACTATTTGGAAAAATAAGAATTTTTAAAAAATCGAAAAATAAAAATGACCAAAAAGTATCAAAGTGCTGTTTCATTTCCGACGTAATAACACGTACAAAAGTATCAAAGGGTTAACTCCTTACATGCTACTGGTGGATATTCCTGCCCAGGAATGAATTTCCCTTGCCACTGAAATAAGTAAAATTTGAGCATAGCTAATCAAATTTTCCACATGTAAATTGAATGTACTTTTTCGCCAATGATTTTTTGAGTTAAATTTAGAAATAATTTTCCTTGAACCTAGTCATGGCAGCTTCACCGCAGTCATGATCAGATTCTATGAAAAATGTCTTGAAAATACTCATTGGGTTAAGAGTTAAGTACAGGATTAACTCACTCCATTTATAGTTATTGTAACATGATTTCCTGAAGTTCAATGTTCAGTTTATATCATTTGATATTGAACAACATTTTAAAAGAAAATGAATATTTCATGACGCATATACACATGCTGAAAGAGATTAAGGCATTACATAAAACAAGTGAAAATTCTTAGGTTGGTGGTGTGGGAAAATAAATGTGTATAACATAAAAAGTTAACTCTTTGCACACAAGTTAAAAATTCAGCATAATGCACTAAGAAATTTACATTTGATAAATGAGTTCTGTTGAATAAGATTTTACCTAACATAATCAGCAGATGACACTTGTGAAATAATAATTGAAAATTTTCATTTTTTTTTGGCTTCCAGAACATGGCTTATGACCCCTCAGTAGAACAATATCCTTCCGCTGACTTGTCATAGACTATGCTTTGGAGGCAAAAATTGAAATAAATAAGAAAATTTGAATGGTACTTTTTGGACAGATATGGTTATGTTACATTGAGGGTTAATTGATAATATGCAGCAAAGTGTTTTACTTATTGAATTGCCTGATTTTCAAGAGTCAGTCTTTTGCTTGGCTAGTCACTTCAGGGGTATAGTGATGTGGAGTTTTTTGGGTGTTGTAGTAATTTTTCCAGTTGGGATATTTTTGTCAGGATTGATGTCTTAGCTATTGATTCGCTCTTCCTAGTAATCATGTATGTTCTTAACCCTTAAGAGCCTAATTCCAACTTTAATCACATTTTTCTACAACAAAACAGGTGCCCAACATGCAGTTTTGGGGTAAGCTTGCAAGTTACATTCGAAGTGCCATGACAGTTGTTTCTAAGCAAGTTTGGCTGCCTACATAGGCAGCCAAGACTTGCCAAGAAACAACTACACAAGTCATAGGATGTGAAAGTAAAGCAAAAATGTATTAAGGGTTAAAAGATTGGATTTGATACATAGAGATTATTATAACTCCACCTTCGAAGAAAATGGGGTGGGGGGGGGGGGGGTATACTGGATTACATGCATCCGTCTGTCCATTTGTGAGTCCGTCTGAGAATATTCATAACTTTCACAACTTAAGTAAATTATTATGGAACTTGGTATGTAATTAAATTGTACATTTCCCAAGACTAGAATGATTTTCGGTGTTGTCAGATTATTTATTTTTTTTATTACTTGTTCTGTATATCCCCATATCCCCATGGTAACGTCCTCACCCTAGGGGTATTGGGTCATTTGGGTCATGCATCTTCTATCCGATGTATCATTTTTTCTTCATCTGAAGATTTTGCTTTACATCGGGTAGCTTTAAAATCTGTTACTGACTTCACGCTTTTTTTATTCAGTGCCTGAGGTCTTGTTCCGGTTTTTTCATCGACGTTGTTTACATTGGCAACGACCTACAAATATATGTAGTTTCAACTTATTATTACTGTAGGATTGTTGTAAGATACATGTTATAATATTCCGGTAGTGTAGCAATAATTTTTGGAATTTTGTCCACACTTAGGTTCTATCAGGATACCCTTGGGCTCTTCTTGTTCATTTATGCTTCATCAGTCCAGCACTGTAGTGGGGGTATGAATTGCCTTCAGCAATAGCTCTTGTATGACAGTAAAGTGATATGGTTTGTCATATTCCATTGAGTTCACGAGGTCAGATCATCAAATCACACCAGTTGCCGAAGAAGGCGGGTGTGATCCGGTGATCTGACCTTGTCAACGAGACAGAATGTGACAAACCAGATCACTTTACTGTCATAATGATCTGTTTATTATATGCCATTATGGAATTTCACGTTTCACACAAGAAATCAATATAAGGGTATATAACGTCCACTTGTAACTAGAACTACATTTATTTTCAAACAAATAACACTTGTAAAATTGTGGCTACTTCCCAAAATAATTTCTCAACATGACAGCATTCAGCATTTCATTCTTCTATATCAGAGTCAGATTCATGCATTAAAATAGCAATAAAGTAAGAAAACAAAGATATTTTATTGTGATTAATAGTGGTTAGTACATATAAAATTGGTTAAGAACAATATTAGAAATTCACGTTATCTGATTGTGTCTATTTACACAAATGAAATGTATCCAGAAATGGTTGGTAACCTGGGTGGACTTGATTGACGTTCTCCAGTTCCATCCTCGTTCCGAGACCAACCATCTGACACGGACCCTGTCAGGGACGACCCGCATTGTGTCCTTGGGCAAGGCACTTTATCCCGGTTGCCTACATGGGGGCACAATGACGCCATGTACTAAGGCATACTGCACATCGATGGTGCACATGTCTTCAACTGCTGTAACCCTGCTTGAGCAGAGCTTGAATAGAGTTAGAATGTCGAGGTGCTGACAGTTGCTCGTCGATGCTCGGTGGTTCTCCCTGGGTAAATAAATAAATGTGACACGGAATCGGAAAACCACTCAGTGTGATCCGGCAATCAGGATTCAATGGGTGAAAACATGACATGTCATTGATATGTATATAATAAATGGACATATGTTGCATGCACAATGGGTCATATGGATGGTATGTGATTCGGGTAGTTGGGGATAGGGGACCAATAGGACCAATTTGCTCTACAGTACCTGTTAATTAAATACTAAGTTATGTCACCACTACAATATGTATATTTTCTTCCCATGGGAACCACAGGAGGTGTACTGTGGTAAACAAGCTATGTTTTACTGGTAAAATAAGACCTGGTAACCAGTGCTTGGGGTGGAAGTCTTCTAAAACAGACATAAATGATTCACTGGACTTGACTTTATATCCATGTTGCAGTCTCGATTAGCTATTGTGCAGAACTATGTGACCTTCAACATTAATGAATAAAATAAATACAGTGAGAAAAATTTCAGAAATGAAAATAGATACAGTGAGAAAAATTTCAGAAATGGCTCAAACAGGCTGACTGTTCACGTGGTTTTGGGACGGTTAACCGAACATTCGGCTACGTAAAAATTCTTGGGAAAATGCCTCTCTGTCTTTAATAAGTATTTATATATTGAGTGGAATTTACAAATAGATATAGCCTCTCAAGGCAAATATCTAAAAATCTATCAGACACATGCAAGGCTGGTTAAGTTACTCAGGCTTCTAGATGCAATATTTGGATAACCAGTCATCCATTCGCATAAATTTGAATTTGCATAACCTCCACTCGAACGGAACAAATTTTGCACATTAAAATGGAGTTTCATTAAGTCTTTAGCGCACTTGTTCAAATTAAAACCCTTGGTTCATATTTGAGCTCCTTATGGAGCTAGTATTTTAATTCGGTGCACCAATCCCTTAGAGTTATTATGCCCTGACCTCCTGAGGAGGTTTTGGTTTGCAGCTAGTCAATGTCTCAGTTCCTAGTTCTGTACCAACTTTTTTCTATAACTCAAGTACCGGATCTTGGATTTTGATGTTGTTTTGTATGGTGAAAGACTAGTATGTGGAAAAGAATATTCACATATTGCAGGTTTTGTTCAGGTTTTGTCCACACATTTTTACAGAGTTATGGCTCTTGCTAGATTTAGAAAACTGTCTACACTAACTTTTTGCATTATAACTCAAGCATCGCTTGTTGCATTTTGATGTCCTGTGGTCTGGTGAGAGACAAGTAGGGAGGAAAGAATATATGTATTTCAGGTTTTGTCCATGCTTACTCAACAAAGTTATGGTCCTTGTTAGACTTAGAAAAACTGTCCTCACGAATATTTTGCATTATAACTCAAGCAACAGTTGGCAGATTTGATGTTCTATGGTCTTGTGAGAGACCAGTATGGGGGAATGGGTTTTGTCCACATATACTTACCAGAATTATGTCCCTTGTTGGACTTAGCAAAACTGCCCGTAAGAAAACTTTTCTTTACAATTCAAGTATCAGTTATTGGATTTTGATGACCCTTGGAACAGTGAGAGAACATATTGTGGGTTACATACACATGACTTACCAGAGTTATGTCTCTTGTTATACTTAACTTTTCTCATAAATACCTTGTAGAAACCTGCAAATGTTTGATGTCCTTTGTTATTTCTGGTGATAGGCCAATATGGAGGAAAGGATATGATCAGTGTATTATGGATTTCGTCCTTGCATACTCACCAGAGTTATGCCCCTTGTTATACCTACAAAGACACTGCCCCTATTGACGTTTTCTATCATAACACAAGCATTGGTTGTCAGGTTTTGATGTTCACTGGTGTGGTGATAGACCAATATGGGGGAAAAGATATCCACACTTTGCAGGTTTTATACTTACCACAGTTTTGCCCCTTGTTAGAGTAAAAAAAACTGTCCAAAATTAATCTTTTGCTTTGTTGTTTTTTGTCCAAGAGAATAATTTTTAAAGCACCCTTGTTGAATGGGTGTGGAGAAGAGTTTATCGGAGTTAGTCAGCAAGTGTTTATGTTTCTTTGTTCAAAATGGCTAACATTTATGCCATCATGGGTGTTTTAGAAACTGCCTGTCTCATTCATTTTTCATTGAAAACACACACAGTGAGCAGCATATGCTGTCCATGGTATTGTAGGAGGGGACATCTGCAATGCTTTATGTTGCTCTTTTTCCTTGTTTCCTTGTCTTGATGCAGTAGGAATATTTTATCAGTCAAGACTTTAGCCATCGCAGTTGGGAAAAATCAGGTTACCCCCTCCAACCACCCACCCACCCACCCCCCCCCCCCCCAACCCATCCACCCACCTACTCAGTCATCTTCATGGGGTGCCTGGTCTCATGGATGGACAACTCCTTACCTGGTTCAGGACTGAGATCTCATCACTCACACAATATATATCTGAAAAGTACATAAACACAGGTTTATAAAGCAAATGTTTGTATCACACTTGCTAACTACTACATATATACTAATAGAGAGAAATATGAGGGGAGGTTTTCCTGGTTGTTTTAGCTCAGTCAGTCAGTCAGGTGATCCATACTGATTTCATTTTTTACGCCCATTTGAAAAAAAAACAGTTATTTTATGTGATTGGTCTGTCCGTAAACTAAACTTTTCCATTTCCGGATGATAACTTTAGTTTGGATTTATAGATTAGGACCAAACTTGGTTTTTGCCTCAATTATATCAAAATGAAGGTTAAGGTTCCACTCCACAGTTTTCCTGGCATTTCCAAAAATGACATGCCATACACTCTCTTCAAATGCAAATATTCTGTAACTTAGTTATCTAACCCATAACATGTATTACATTTCCTAAATCCACAGAAAACATATAACACTATCTGACTAAGTAGAGATAAACAATCTGAATGTGGGTGGAATAATTTATTGTCAAAGGCAAGACTTCAACCTGCTAAATTGCATGAAAAAATGCTGTAACCAGTCAATTTCAGCCACCCAGCAGCCTCAAAAGCAGTATTTTTCAACCACCTATTTACCCCTGGAGCATAGCATCCCCTAGCCTGTTTCTAAGATGCAAAAAAAATGTATATATGTTTCTATTTCATTTTTTAGTTACATGTCTGGTAACAAACCTGTGTAAAAATTACATTTTAAAACATAGCCATTTTTTTGAAAGCCACTGTTTCCCATAATTCATCTGGTAATTTACCCCTATGTATCAGACTCCAACTTTGGACCAAAACTTCAGATTCTCTTGTCCAACAAAAAGCCTAATGCAATCATATATCTGATACTAATAATATATCTCTATTTTACATGGCCTTAGTTTCAACATATGCCCTAAGTTTAAAATTTCACCCCTGTGCAATAATACGAAACTGTAGCGTGAACCTTAAGAGAAAACAAGAGTGATCTCCCCTTGGATTTCACTCAGGCAAAAGAATCTGGAGTCTATCCTGAGTTGAATAAACAAAAACCACAAGTCTCTATTTTCAACCAGTAAAAAGATACAGCATGGCCTTTCTGACCGCTGAATAGCTGTTGTGGCCAATTTTTACCCGATTTTCACAACCACACCATACCTCGCCAACCCTCACATTTCTCTGAGCCACGTTAGAAGGCATTTTTGTTATTACCACCAGGCACATTGCCTACCCATGTCTTGTCAATAGCACTGTTAAATAGAATCAAAATGTAAAACAATAAGCAGTAATAACCATTGCTTTGGGGGTGGGGTGTTGCTCTCAAGATATGAAAGTGCAAACAGCTTACCGACGAGGATGACACACAGACATGACACCAATAACCAAAATGAAAAAGTAGACACCATGACTACAAATCTGAGGTGATTAATAACAATCAGGCTGTTCATAATTGCATATATTTGTCATGAATACAAAGATCGGTGTTTAGGAAAGGCAGTGCTCTACCTCAATGTGTATTCGAAATCCATGTAAATTCAAACAGGTGCGAAATTAAGCTACATCAATAAATTTCTCCAAATTTCCACTTATTTCCTTCCAGTTGTGCTGAGATATCACTTGATGATTGTTAACTATCACTTTCAATTGCACAAAAACCAGTAATAATGAAAAGTTTTTTTTAAAATGGTGTATTTATAACTCAAACACGGATAATGAATTTCCTGGTTCAAGAATTGACAGATTGCTCTTTAAGGGTCCTCTCCACAGTTTTCTTGGCATTTCCAAAAATGACATGCCATACACTCTCTTCAAATGCCGATATTCTGTAACTTACTTATCTAACACATAACATGTATTACATTTCCAAAATCAACAAAAAACATATAACACTATCTGCCTAAGTAGAAATAAACGATCTGAATGTGGGTGGAATAATTTATTGTCAAAGGCAAGACTTCAACCTATGAAATTGCATAAAAAAGGCCGAAACCAGTCATTTTCAGCCACCCAGCAGCCTCAAAAGCAGAATTTTTCCACCACCCCCACCTACCTACCCCTAGAGCATAGCATCCCCTGTTTCTAAAATGCAAAAAAAATTTTTGTATGTTTCCATTTCATTTTTTAGTTACATGTCTGGTAACAAACCCGTGTAAAAATTACATTTTAAAAAATAGCCAATTTTTCGAAGCCACTATTTCCAGTAATTTATCTGGTAATTTACCCCTATGTATCAGACTCCAACTTTGGGACCAAAACTTTAAATTCTCATATATCTGATACTAAAAATATATCTCTATTTTACATGGCCTTAGTTTCAACATATGCCCTATGTTTAAAATTTCACCCCTGTGCAATAGTACGAAACTTTAGAGCGGGACTTTAAGAGAAAACAAGAGTGATCTCCCCTTGGATTTCACTCAGGCAAAAGAATCTGGAGTCTATCCTGAGTTGAATAAACAAAAACCACAAGTCTCTATTTTCAACCAGTAAAAAGATACAGCATGGCCTTTCTGACTGCCGAATAGCTGTTGCAGCAAGTTTTTACCTGATTTTCACAACCACACCAAATCTCGTCAACCCTCACTTTTCTCTGAGCCACGTCAGTGAGCATTTTTGTTATTACCACCAGCCACATTGCCGACCCAGGTCCTGTCAATAGCACTGTTAAATACAATCAAAATGTAAAACAATAAGCAGTAATAACCATTACTTTGGGCTGTGGGGTGTTGCTCTTAAGATATGAAAGTGCAAACAGCTTAATGGACGGATGACACACAGACATGACACCAATAACCAAAATGAAAAAGTAGACACCATCATTGCAAATCTGTGGTGATAAAAATAACAACCAGGCTGTTCATAATTGCATATATTTGTCATGAATACAAAGCTTGGTATTTAGGAAAGGCAGTACTCTACCTTAACGTGTTTTCAAAATCCATGTAAATTCAAAACAGGTGGGAAATTAAGCTACATCAATAAATTTCTCCAAATTTCCACTTATTTCCTTCCAGTTGTGCTGAGATATCACTTGATGAATCTTAACTATCACTATCAATTGCACACAAACCAGAAATAATGAAAAGTTTTTTTTAAAAATGGTGTATTTATAACTCAAACACAGATAAGGAATTTCCTGGTTCAAGAATTGACACCGACAGCAAAATGCTCTTTAAGGGTCCTCTCCACAATATTGTCTGAACTTTGTTTATGGCATAACTTGAACAATAATTAATGGATTTCAATTTGTTTTGGTGTATGTCTCTATAGCAACAATGTCTACTTCAAGTTCGATGACCAGCAATATTCAATGAAATTTTTTTTGAAAGCCACTGGAGTTATTGTTCTTTGTCAAAAAATATTGTGTAATGCCTGTTTATGGAATAACTTAAATATTAGTAACCAAATATCAAATTTTTTTAGTATATATCTCTTTGGGAACAATGTCTACCCCATGTTAGGTGACCACTGTTATCCAATGAAAATTGTTGGAGGTATTGCTGTGCCTCCCCACCCCCTCCCCAGGCAAAAACAACTGGTGTGTTTCACGTTATATGCAAGGTAAACTAGGGTAGGTAGGTAATTTGCTTTTTAGCTCACCTGACTTTCAGTCAGGAGAGCTATAGTGATCACTCACCATCCGGCGTCCGGCGTCGTCCGTGAACATGGTGTTTGCGTCTTCTCCTCCCAAACCGCTGAACCAATTTAATTGATATTTGAGATAATAGTTTGCTATGACATCGCAATTTGATTTTGTTCAAATCAAGTTGCCTCGCCCGTGGGTAGGGCCACACCCAAAAAGTGTGCTGAAATCTTAAAAAATCTTCTTCTCATGAACCAGCAGTAGCAGAGACTTGATATTTGGTGTGCAGCTTCCTTTTGAGGTGTAGCCTCAGATTTGTTCAAGAGAAGTTTGTGGGGCTATACTTGGCATCGTTATGGGAGGGGCAAAATTTTTGGCCCCGCCCAAAATTTCTATTTTCCAAACCGAGAGGCTGATTTGAACCAAATTTTATGTGAGGGCTTATTGGGTCATAAGTACCTAATTTATGCTGATTTTTTTTTTCTTGTAGCCCCATGGGAACCGCAGGAGCTAAAAATTAAAACGCCCATATCTCCAAAACTGCACGGCACCGAGAATTTTTATTTGGTGTGAAGCTTCCTTAGGACCAACAGAAAGAATTGGTAAAAAAAAATTGCCATCGGTTTTATCATAGGGTACAGTTTCAGGACTTTTGAAAAAGTGCTGAGTCAGCACTTTTTAACACTGTAGGCAATGGGAAAAACATTAAAAAATCTTCTTCTCCAGATCCAGCAGGCAGAATCTTTTGATATTTGGTATGCAACATTGTAGGGTGGATCTGATTCACGTTTGTTCAAATCGGCCCCCTGGGTTTATATTTGGGCTCAGTATAGGAGCCCAAATTTGAACTTACTGCATTTCAGGCAAATTTCTTTGAAAATCTTCTTCTCCAGATCCAGCAGGCAGAATCTTTTGATATTTGGTATGCAACATTGTGGGGTGGATCTGATTCAAGTTTGTTCAAATCAGCCCCTTGGGTTTATATTTGGGCTCAGTATAGGAGCCCAAATTTGAACTTAGTGCATTTCAGGCAAATTTCTTTTAAAATCTTCTTCTCCAGATCCAGCAGGCAGAATCTTTTGATATTTGGTATGCAACATTGTAGGGTGGATCTGATTCAAGTTTGTTCAAATCGGCCCCCTGGGGTCATATTTGGGCTCAGTATAGGAGCCCAATTTCGAACTTAGTGCATTTCAGGCAAATTTCTTAAAAAATCTTCTTCTCCAGATCCAGCAGGCAGAATCTTTTGATATTTGGTATGCAACATTGTGGGGTGGATCTGATTCTATTTTGTTCAAATCGGCTCCCTAGATTCATATTTGGGCTCACTATAGAAGCTCAAATTCGAACTTAGTGCATTTCAGGCAAATTTCTTCAAAAATCTTCTTCTCCAGATCCTGCAGGCAGAATCTTTTGATATTTGGTATGCAACATTGTGGGGTGGATCTGATTCCAGTTTGTTCAAATCGGCCACCTGGATTCATATTTGGGCTCACTATAGAAGCCCAAATTCGAACTTAGTGCATTTCAGGCAAATTTCTTCAAAAATCTTCTCCAGATCCAGCAGGCAGAATCTTGTGATATTTGGTATGCAACATTGTGGGGTGGATCTGATTCAAGTTTGTTCAAATCGGCCCCCTGGGTTTATATTTGGGCTCAGTATAGGAGCCCAAATTTGAACTTAGTGCATTTCAGGCAAATTTCTTTGAAAATCTTCTTCTCAAGGTCCAGCAGGCAGAATCTTGTGATATTTGGTATGCAGCATCCTTAGGGGGGTGAGATTCAAGTTTGTTCAAGCCATGTTCCTAGGTCCATATTTGGGCTCACTGTGGGAGCTTGAATTGTAACTTTGTTCGAAATGAGAAATTTTCTTAAAAAATCTTCTTCAGATCCAGCAGTCGGAATGGTTTGATATGTGGTGAGTAGCATCCTTGGGGTGGGGGGTGGGGGGGGGGGGTGTGGGGGGGGGGGATTCAAGTGTGTTAAAGCCAAGTCCATGGGTCCATATTTGGGCTCCCTGTGGGAACCCAAATTATAACTTAGTCAATATGAGGAATTTTTCTTTAAAAATCTTCTTCTTCAGATTCAGCAGTTGGAATGTTTTGATATTTGACATGGAGCAACCTTAGGGGGCTCTGAGATTGAAGTTTGTTCAAGCCAAGTCCCTTGGTTCATATTTGGGCTCACTATGGGAGCCTGAATGACAACTTAGTTCAAAATGAGGAATTTCTTTAAAAATCTTCAGATCCAGCAGTTGAATGCTTTTAATATTTTTTATGCAGCATCCTTAGGGGGGTAAGATTCAAGTTTGTTCAAGCCATGTCCCTAGGTCCATATTTGGGCTGATTGTGGGAGCTCGAATTGTAACTTGGTTCAAAATGAGGAATTTTCTTTAAAAATCTTCTTCTTCAGATCCAGCAGTCGGAATGTTTTGATATTTGGTGTGCAGAATCCTTAGGGGTGTGAGATTCAGGTTTGTTAAAGCCAAGTCCCTGGGAGCCCGAATTATGACTTAGTTCAATATGAGGAATATTCTTTAAAAATCTTTTTTTAGATCCACTGGTCAGAATATTTGGATATTTGGTTTCAGCTTTTCTTAGGAGGAGCAGATGCAACTTGTGGAAATCAATTCTCTGGGTTGATATTTAGGCTACCATGTCAGGTGAGCGCCCTCAGGCCCCCTGGGGCCTCTTGTTTAAGGTTTTTTTTATTATTAATTCTTGGAGTGAAGTTAAATGGATAGAAAGGAAGTAAAAGGATTGGAATGTTTTTGGCTGATAGCAAAAACTGTGTAAGCTTTAACCCTTAAGGGCCTACTTCTGACTTTGATTACTGTTAGTACAACAGAACAGGTGCCCCAACCTGCAGTATCAGGGTTAACTCACAAATTACATTCTAAGTACCCTGGAAGTTATTGTTAGACGAGTCTTGGCTGCATTGAACAAATGATATTTATTATGTTGGCTGTTGACAAAACAACATAAGTAAGTTGGCATCAGCTGCTGACATTGACTGGTTGATGGCTGGATTATCTACAGTGGTCATAACTTGCTCATCAACTTTGCTTTGTTACAAATTACTGGAGAGTGCTTGTGGACACTCTACGGTGGTTTGTAATAGCGGAAATCTGCACTGAACAATTGATATTTGTTATTTTGACTGTTGATAAAACCACGTACGTAAGTTGGCATCAGCTGTTGACATTGACTGGTTGATGGCTGGACTATTTACACTGGTCATAACTTGCTCATCAACTTTGCTTTGTTGCAGATTGTTGGAGAGGTCTTGCAGGCTTCTCCAATATTTTGTAATAATGCAATTCTGCATTGAACAAATTATATTTGTTATGTTGACTGTTGATAGAACAACATAAGTTGGCATAACAACATAAGTTTACATCAGCTGCTGACATTGACTGTTTGATGGCTGGATTATTATACCAGTACTGGTCGTAACTTGCTCATCAACTCTGCTTTGTTACAAATTGTTGGAGAGTGCTTGTGGGCACTCTCCAATAATTTGTAATAACGTAATTCTGCATTAAACAAATGATGTCTTCTATTTTGTCTTAATACGAAACTTGAGCTACGGAATTATTGCCCTTAGCATGGTCTCCTCATTTTTTTGATAATTGCTTTCAGCACTCAGCCGGTTAGTGGCTGTTTAGGCCTATGTGTGGTAGGTGTATGTCTTGTTGAAAACCATTTGCGTCATCTTCACTAAAGGCACTTTTAAGAGTGATTTGGGCCCATGTCAATCACGTTAAGCCTGTGAGAAAACTCTTGAATGTAGTGCTTAGATCTTTACAATAGTGGTGGTGAGTACTGGTGACTCATATTAATGAACGGTTAATTATAATAGTGGTGACACTTTGGAATCTACGCCTTGCTTTATTGAAATTACTCCAGTGAATTTTAATAAAGCCTGACATACATTTTTCCCAAGTTTGTTGCACTCATTAACTGTGAAAATATTATAGAGTTTTCTTTTGTTGCTTTTGGATTTTTTTCATTAATTTTTTTTTTTTTTTTCCTTCTATAAAGCAATGATAGAGCCTTATTACCACTAAACTGTGAAAAAATTGCATGTGCCCAATGTACTTGCAGTAAAAGGGGGGAAAATAAATGGCTCAATTTCTCAAAAGAAACTTTGCAGAATATTTTGGAATGATGACTGTTATCGGTGTGAATTTCACGGGCAACAATTTCAGGAAGGTGTTGTAACAGATAGTAGCCTTCCAGAGTTCACTGTTTTGATAAAATTATCCATTCATATATTGTTTTGGTACTTGCCTTACACTAGACAATGAATAAAAAAAGCAATCAAGACCTGTGATCAGTAACATGGGTTTTTACATTCATGCGTTCTGAACTGTAGATTTCGGCACTGTATGAATAAACCGATAGTGTTCTCGGCAGCATAGTAATATGCCTGTAGGTAAATTGCTGTGCCACCTAGAGTACTGGTGACCATTCACAACACCTTATAGATTTGTATTTTAGGGAGGTGTGGCTGTTGATTTTTTTTTTTTTCTAGTATCTTTTTCAATATTCCAATTTTTTGTTTTTGTAAATGCGAAAGTCAGAAGACAATTCGCTAATTTCAAGCTGGTTTCACTTTTCAGATAAAACAAATGTATATACTTTTTTAGCTCACCTGGGCAAAGCTCAGGGGGAGCTTTACTGATCAAATTTTGTCCATCATCCATCTATATCCATCCATCCATCCATCTGTCCATCCATCCGTCCGGCGTTAACTTTACATTATCAACTTCTCATAAACTACTGGGCCAAATTGAACCAAATTTGATGTGCATGTTCCTTAGCATATGTCAATTCAAGTTTGTTCAAACAAAGTTGTTGCAACCACAGGGGGCACCACAAGGGGCATAACTAATAGCACCCATATATTTGAATTTTTAAAAAATCTTCCCCAGAACCATCAGTTACAATCCTTTGATATTTGGTACACAACATCTCTGGGGTGAGAGGGCCAAATTCAAGTTTGTTCAAAGCAAAAATCCTTCTACAAAAATTTATATTCTTCAAACCTACCAAATAATTACCCTCTTAATACGGATGATATCTTTTGGACAAAAGCAAAACCTTTCTTAACTTTTTAAGCGATGGCGATGACGAAATAGAATCTCTTGAAGGGATATTAACACGTTTGGAATGTCTAAAAGCCCTAAAAACAATGCAAAACAATAAAACACCTGGTTCTGACGGCTTCACAGCCAAATTCTATACATTTTTCTGGAAAGACATTGGCACTTATCTAATTAATTCTCTGAACGGTGGCTATGAATTGGAACAACTTTCAATTACACAGAGACTCAGAATTATTACTTATATACCAAAACAAAACTAACCAAAATCATACATAAAAAACTGGTGCCCAATATCCCTAATTAACGTAGATACAAAAATAATATCAGCAGCAATTGCTAATAGAGTAAAAACAGTTCTTCCTAATTTTATTTCAGACCCCCAGCTCGGTTTTATGAAGGGTCGTTACATTGGAGAGTGTACAAGATTAACTTTCGTCCTAATTGCAAAATGTGAAAAACTAGACATTCCAGGCATCCTAGTTCTCTGTGATTTCAAAAAAGCTTTTGATTCTCTTGAATGGAGTTTTATCCAAAAGATAATCAAATTTTTTAAATTTTGGACCCTCTTTGATAAGGTGGTTTCAAACCTTCTACAGCAACATATCTAGTTGTATACTTAATAATGACCATTGTTCTGAAAGATTCTATATAGAGTGAGGTGTAAGGCAAGGTGATCCTTTATTTCCATATCTCTTTATTCTTAGTGTAGAAATACATAGTGCAGCCTTAAAATTTAATCCAAATATAAATGGAATAAAGATTCAAAATTTGGAATATCTAATAAGTTAATACACTGATGACTCCACCCTGTATTTAAGTGATGATAGATACCCGTTATACAATTCCCTGAATATAATTAAACAATTCTCACTAATGTCTGGCTTAAAGGTTAATTTTGACAAAACGGAAGTTATATGGATAGGCTGAAAGCGGGGTTGTGGTGAAACACTTCCAAAAAGCAAACAAGTCATTTGGAAACATTCCAGATCTTTCAAAATCCTTGGGATTGAATTTAATCTATTTAGTGACAATTATATACCCAAATAATTACACAAATAAAATCCAGAAAATTGAAAAATTACTAAGTGATTGATCATTTGGTAACCTAACATTAATCAGAAAAAATTCTATTATAAAAACTTTGGCTTTACCAATTCTAACACACTGTCTTATGTTTTTACCAGACCCACAAAAATATCCTTGCTCCTTCCAATAACACAACAGACTTCTACATGCTTATCTTCAGAAAGTTTATTTATTCCTGCAAAGTGAAAAGTAATCTACCAATCTATACAAGATTTTTTGAACAATTAAAAAACTCTAGAAATCTAGAACCCATATCCAAATATTCATACTCGAATAAGCACATAAAAGAGATAAACTTAAGATGGGATACAATCAGTTCTCTGATAACTGGTTAACCCTTCTTACATCTTGCTTATACTGTTTTTGTCGCAGTAATGCAGTGACATCACAGATAGCGAATGATGCTGTAACAATACAACATATTTATATCTTACTTGTAGCGACGTTACACTCTATGGAGAAGCGAATCTTTACCTAGCACAATATTTTGAAAATGTGATGTTCCCTGCTCAAAAATTACAAGATGTCTAAAAAAAATGTCCTCTAACCCACGACTACTGTCCCCTCCATGGTATGAGCATGACAAGCTCGTTCTAGTCTGGGATATAGGGTTACGGTATTTCCAGTAATTTCCAAGCTTACTTCATTTTGGTTAGGCAGTAAGGTGAAAAGTAAGTGCTTGATATGCTTGTAGGACTTTGAGTCTCTGCCAAAACACATACAGCAGCTCTGCAACATCAAATGTTAAACACCACACCTCTATACATGTAGTGCAGCTACGAAAGAAAATTCATGTCACTTTGAAAGAATAACAAACTTTGCTATTTTTATGTTATGTATAACAATTCATTATAAAACTAGTTAATTCAAAAAATGTTTTTTCTTGTAAATGAGTAACTAACATCTGAATAAAAAATATTTAAAAAAAGGGTAATGTTGGCAGTTCTCTTCCCCATTAGATAGTATGATGGAAGCCTTGAGTTAGGATTTAACAATGAATAGTTATATTTGAATTCGTAAAATCTTTGAGCAATGATCAACTTGGAGGGGAGAATATTCCACAGTCATGTGGATGGAAAAAAGGATTGTCTAAACTGCGTAGTTCTTGTCTTATAGAGAGTGAAGTAGGAAGGATCACACAGTTTATCAGAGGAGACGTCCACAGTGTGAGTGGGAAGCAGGTTGTTAAGGAAGGAGGGTGTTTCATTATGGATGATTTTGAAAAGCATACATAGTCTATGTTTTTCTCACCAGTTTGAGAGTGATACCCACCCCAGTTCTAATTGAAGTTGTTCATTAGAGGTAGAGCATGTGATTCCAGTTATTATACGAGCTGCATCATATTGCGGATTATCAAGGTCGTGGAATAATAATATCTCTGTATGTTTACTAATGTGTATTGAAGTCACCAATTTTCAATGATGCTATGCCTCTTACAAAAATGTTATTTGAATTGCTCCATTCTATGGTATATCAGGCCATTGAAACAACTACATGCTTTTGTCTGGCCGTACAGCAGATGACACATGGTGTGGTTAACAATAGGCTAAAAACCTGGTTTCTATAATTTGCTCATCAGAAATAGATATTCCATATACGATGCTTTTGACTCATCTTGGGTTATTTGTCACAATGGCAACATCCCTCATTCCTGTTAGTGTTTTGGTCGCAATTTTAATCTTTTTTAATTTTATACTTTACTAGAGTTATGGTAAATGGGGGATCTGTGTAAGGGTACACCACTGGTGTCATATTTTGGTTGTAAGGTCCCAGGATTTTAACACTGAGGGTTAAAAAAAAAAACGTTAAAAATTCTTCTCCTCCCATGTCTCGACTCCAAATCCTTGTGAGTTTGATATACAAAATCTTTCAGAGGAGGGCACTTAGAGTTACTGAAAAACCATTTAAAAATTCCGATCCCAAACAACTACTCCAAATGGTTTCTTGCTTGATTTGTAGCATCTTTGTAAAGATAGCATCACTTTTAGAGGTGTTTCTACCCCAGGTTTTAACATTCGTGTAATGTAGAAAACATTAAAACATCATCTTTCAAACTACTGCTGTAAATGATTCCATAGTTTGTGCATAATAACTTTGTGAGGTTGATTTACAGGTTTGCTCAAAATATGCTCCTGGAACAATGTTCAGGTGTGTTCCCCCTCCCCCCCCCCCCCACACCTCTCATTCAGGTCTGAAAATAAGCAGTCTGACATTTGCAGAATGAATTTGATGATGCTATCCCATACAGTGGGCCAGTTTATCCTTGGGGTACCTCTTTCTGTTTAGTTTTGAGACCCTGATTCAGATTGAGGTTCACAGAGGGTAAAGTTAATGATGATACCCTGCTTTGCAGGGTAGCATCACTAAATTCATCCTCTGGGGACCTCATTCTGCAGATGACAGTCTGCTTAATTTCTGTCTTGCTCTCATTTTATTTTTGTGGGTATTGATGAAAACAAGCAACATCTGAATAAAGATGATTTATAAGTTTATTCAAATCAAGTTAGGAGAGGACATATTTAGGAGTGGCATTGTACCCCAAGATTTTGACATTGTCTGGTAATGAAGAAGATATTTTTAAAATCTTTTTCCAAACCACATCTCCAAATGCTTCCATATTTGGTATATTGTGGAACCCTGTCAACTGAATAGCCACTTTGCCACCAAAAAATACTTAATTAACAGGAGTATATCCAAATAACAGAATGTGCTTATTATCCCCCTGCAATGGAGGTATATCATCGCCTGAGTGCAAGAATGTCCTTTGTCCCTTTGTCTCCATCTGTCTGTCCATCCATTCATCCAAATTTTATTTATGGCAAAATTTGAACAAGAGTTTACAGATTTCAATTTTTTTGGGTGTATGTCTCTACAACAATGTCTGTGTCAAGTTTGATGACCACCGATATCTCTTGTAAATTATGGGAGTTATGGTCCTTTGTTATAAAAATATGCTGTGAAACTTGTTTATGGCATAACTTGAACAATAGTTAACAGATTTCAGTTCTTTATGGTACATGTCTCTCTAACAACAATGTCTATGTCAAGTTAAATGACCACCATTATCTCTTGAAAAGTATGGGAATTATGTCCCTTTGTTATAAAATTATCCTGTAAAACTTGTTTATGGCATAACTTGAACAGTAGTTAACGGATTTCAATTCTTTTTGGATATGTCTCTATAGCAACTATGTCTATTTCTAGTTCGATGACCACCGTTATCTCTTGTAAATTATGCTAGTTATGGCCCTTTGTTATAAAAAATATCCTGTAAATTTGTTTATGGCATAACTTGAATAATAGTTAATGGATTTGAGTTCTTTTTGGTATATCTCTCTGTATCAACAATGTCTACATCAGGTTTGACGACAACCAATATCTGATAAAAATTATGGGAGTTATTGCCCTTTGTTTAAAAAATATCGTTCCTGTAAAACTTGCTTATGGCATAAGTTGAACAATAGTTAACAGATTTCAATTCTTTGTGGTATATGTCTCTATAACAACAATGGCTACATCAAGTTAAATGACCACCATTATCTCTTGAAACTTATGGGAATTATGTCCCTTTGTTATAAATGTATCCTGTAAAACTTGTTTATGGCATAACTTGAACAATAGTTAACGGATTTCAATTTTTTTTGGCATATGTCTCTACAGCAACAGTGTCTATGTCAAGTTCTATGACCACCAATATCTAATATAAATAAGGGAGTTATTGTCCTTTGTTTAAAAAATGTTGTGTAATGCTTGTTTATGGCATAACTTTAACAACAGTAACCGCATTTCAATTCTTTTTGGTTCTTTAAAGGAACAATGTCTACCTCAAGTTGGATGACCAGTGATATCCAATGAATGTTATGGGAGTTATTGCCCTTTGTTAAAAAATATTGCGTAATGCATGTTTATGGAATAACTTAAACATCAGTAACCGAATTCCATTTTTTGGTATATTTATCTCCCCGCAAGGGGGGATATAGCAAAGACCTCCCTCTGACCATCCATCCATCTGCTTGTTTGTCCATTCATCCATGCATGCATCCCTCCACCCAAACTTTGTATATATTTTTTTCGATCCAAGATGCATTTTGTCAGAATATAAAAAAAAAAAATTAAAATTTCTTGGGATCATATTTAGCTAGATGTCATGGGCCCTTGAATTTAACACTGTTGGTAAGGGGGAAAACCAGAGGGCGTGGTGGCTCAGTAGGTAGAGGTGCAGGCTGCATGCCAAGAAGTCCTCAGTTTGAATCCCACCTGCGGCAATCGTGTTGTGACCTTGAGCAAGACACTTTACTCCATTGCCCACATGGGGGCATGGTGGCATTCTGTACTGAGGCATACAGCACAGTGATGGTGCACTTGTCTTCAACCACTGCTAACCCTGCTTGTGTGGAGTTAGTATTCTGGGAAGCCTGACAGTTGCTTGCCATTACTTGGTGGTTCTCTCTGGGAACTCTGGCTTCCTCCACCCATTCAACTATCTGACAGGGGACCCTGGCTTTTGAATGTGTCATTAAACCCCAATAAATAAATAATAATAAGGTGGAAAACCAAAAAACATCACACTAACTACTGGGTGAAATACTTCATGTATCGAATATAGTATCCATTAGCTATTATCAATTTGTTCCGATTAAGCCCCTGTTGTTTTCTTTAGGGTGTCAAGTTCCCTCTCCAGATTTTATCTGTGGGTAATGAAGAAAGCATTTTAAAATCTTCTCCCAAACCACTGCTGCAAATACCTCCATATTTGATATACACAAACTTCAATATATATGATGTTATCCCAGTTCACCAAATTCATTTAACAGTTTGTTTACATTGTAGCTTACCTGTGTCAAACTCAGATGAGCTATTGTAGTTACTGCTCTTTGGCCATCAGTTGTCGGCCACTTTGTAAATATTTGCCTCCAAAACATTTTTTATGACCCCTAATTAGAACAAGCTTGTGAAGCACCCACATTGAAATATTATTGAAAACCTTTAGCCTCCAATACGTAGCTTTTGCTCCTCATCCTTCCTCTTCCTTCTATTGGAACAAGCTTTTTCCAATGAGGCAATCATAAGCTGTGTTTTTGAGGCTGAAAAATCTAAGTTTTTTGTTATGCAGGAATTTTTTTTTGCAAGTGTTAACCACTAGTTATTTTAACCCTTTGCTCAACATAACGGCCAAAACCGGCCCGCTATTCTAAAAAATCGCCAATTAATTTTCATTTTTTTTTCATTTTTTGTCTCAAAAACATAGGTTATGACCCCCTCATTGAAACGAGCTTGTTCCAAGGAGGAGTCATAACCTATGTTTTTGAGACAAAAAATGAAAAAAAATTAGTTATTCAAGAATTTTTTTTGCAAGTGTCGTCTGCTTTTCATGTTAGGTAAAGGGTTAAGTGAGGAGTTAACCCTTAAATCCTCAGATTAATTTTACATAAATAACTACCGTATATACATCTTTGCAGCTGCAGATGATTTAACAGTGTTTTTACATGATTGCTGGCTGCCTGCACAGGCAGCCAGCAATCATGTAAAAAACACTACCAAGATAAATGTATCCTACCAGTAGAGTTCTCAAGGAAGAATACACTTGTAATGACTTTTTCAGAGAAATATGAAAGGGGCACTTGGGACTTAAGTGTTAAAGATGAGGGTCACATTGTTCAAAAGGTTGAAGATGAGGATCACATTTCAAACTTTGTTTCTGTGTCTTATGCCCCTAAGGACAAAAAATGAAAATTTTTAAGTGATTTATCAAGTAATTGCATCAGTTCTACATACTGTGTGGTGTGCATGGTTCAGTATACTTTTGCTAGGTAGCTGGTGCCATAGGAAACTTTCTTGGCATGGGTTTGAACCCTGCCATACCATTGAAAATTTTTAGTTATTCAGAATACTTTATTTGCATGTTTTGACCTCCCATCATGTTTGTATATTTTAATTTAACACTTTCCATGGCGAATTGTCTGCATCTGCATGTGTGATTAATAAATTTAGCTGTTAAAAAAACAGTATTCAAATAAAATTTCAACAAAATCATATGTCATCCCTAACTAGAATGAACTTGTTGAGCTTGCTCTAATGAGGAGTTACATGATATTGTTTTGTGGAAATTTTTTTTAAAATTTTATAAGAAAAAACAAATTTTCACATCATCTGTGGGTAAAGGGCTCAAGATGAGGATCATGTACCATTAATTGAAACTTTGCTTCTATTTCTAATGTGTTCTCACTGAATTTTTTGTCACTACCAAAAACCCTACTCCATGTGTGTTTTTGTGACCAACCACTTTCGATACTGCATATTGCATAACTTTTCTTCTTTGTATTTCAATGTAAAAGGTATTTGATCATGCATTATTTTACATCTAACAGGTTGCTGATACCAGTAAAGCATTTGGGTCTGGTTTAATAAAGTTGGGCATTGAACCAGGAAAACAGAACTTCATTGGCATATTCAGCAGTAATAGGCCTGAGGTAAGAAAATATTTATACCACAATAACCTATTCTTCTATATATAAAAGGCCTAGCTATGACATAAATTTTAGCTTTACACACCAGCCGTGGTGAACATGCCATCAATGGGATCTCAGAAGTTAAAATTTACACCTACAGTGGAACTACATCCAAGCTGACCTTTGGTGACCTCGTCTTGAATGCAAACTTGTCTAAATTTATCACTCATGAAGAGTGAAATGAAACCGGCAATTATTTATTACATTTTTAAATAAGTTTACCTCATAAGATACCAAAAATTAACAAACACACATTGTCTCATGTTAATAAAGCATCCATAACTCGAAATAGTATGTTATGTTATTAAAATGAAGAAAGGCCCCGCAATTTGCGCGTTTCATTTTCTATTTCGTTGTGGCGGTAAAATTGACAGTGAAAGTACTGCCCACATTAATCTGACGATCATAGTATAAATAAAATATACCCAAAGTAACTTGGTGTACAAAATGTTCACCACTCGTGGTGAAGTGGTGTTAACACCACTTCACCACTCATTGTGAACATTTGATACACCAAGCTACTATGGGTATATTCTATATGTAATACATGTATAGAGAGAGCAATAGACTGGGAAATTTGATTGGGCAGGGGAGAGGAACCACATCTGGGGTCAACTTGTGAAGATTATCTTCCTTGAAATGGAGCTGCATCTTTTCAACAATACCCTTCAAGATCATGAAAGGGCAGTTATTTGTGCTTAGATATTGTAGTGAAGTAATAACTATTTATTTTATTTTCATTTGTTTTTCTTTCCCTACAACAAACTGTGTTCCCACTCACACTCCCCAAAAACGGTATTCCATTCCCAGCATTGCATTCCACTCTCGGTGATGACACAGGGACCAGCCGTGAGGGCGACTAGGGCGATTAAGTCGCCCTTCTAAGCCCAAAGTCGCCTAGAAAAATAGTCGGGGCGATTACAAGTCGCCCTCTAAAAATTGGCCAAAATGAGAAAAGGCTGTTCAAACTGAGTGAGACTGAGTGATGCGAGGTTTACATGAAAACGAGTATTTTCAAAAATCGAATGTGCTCGAGTGTGATAAATGGGCATTTTAATTCGTCAAATAAACGTCCATTTATTTGAAATCACACGACAAGCAATTGTCCATTATCGTTTTTGGCGGATTTTTTAATTTCTATTTTGTTGCGTTCCAGTCGGAGCTTCAAGTGTCGAAACGAAAATAGGTGACTTACGCGACTCAACGAAACAACCCAGTTTGAAAGTAGGTTACGTCGCTTAGGATACCGAAAATGTATACACAACGGACGTATTTTATAACATTATTTTCATTTCGATTTGCTGACGACTGTTAACTGTTGGGCTGTCTATTCCCAGAAAAACACGAATGGAATTGAAACACATGAAAAAAGCTTAAGTGATGCCAATAAAAGCTTTGTATAGGACACAAGTGTGCATGTGGACGATCTTGAAAAAGGGTCCTCCTAAACATCGGAATGACATGAAATGACGCGGAATGACACCGGAATGCCATAAAAATGATGCGGAATGACATTTCTTTTACAAAATACTCGACCTCAGAATGTATTTTGTTTATTAACTAACAAAGTACCTCCCAAGCAACCTTCTTACATCTGTTCTTGTTCACACTTTCAGACTTAGGGAATTATTAGCTTAGTAGACTTTGTTGAAAGGCAACCACGGGAGGGTGATGGGGGATTGGCACGAAGAAGAGGTGAGGGGTCATGAAGGAGAAGGTAGCAGTGGGGGATTTTCAGTCAATAATTACATTGTGATTTTTTAACCTGGCACAGATGCATCATAGACAACTGGACCTGGATTATTTGTACGTTAATGGAGGACCATAAATTGAAAATATGAAGGGGCGGCGGGGGTGGTACATGAATATTCTTAATTTTCCCCACTTGCCTATGAAGTCTCCCTACATGACTCTGCAGTCTCCCTATTTTTTCTGGAGGGAGACTTGAAGTCTCCCTAAAATTCCCCCCTAGGCTGGTCCCTGTGATGACAGACTAATTTTTTTTCCTTTTTGGAAATGTTTTAAAAGTAACCACGGAATCAATTATGAAGGGTTGTTTTGGGAAAACAAATAAGGAGAAAATAAAATAAATACAAAAGTTCACTGCTTGGATTTGAGAATGATTTTATTCTCTCATGGATCGTGCAGATTATTTCACTCAGCTAATGCCTCGTGAAATAATCCTCCATGCAACCTCCTTGAGGATAAAAATCTTACTCGAATCTGAGCAGTAGTAAACTATTGTCTATTGTCAGAACATGTTCAAGAGATGCAATAATGTAAGTGCAAAAGTATACAAAGAATTTTGTATGGATTGCAGCAACTGTGTTGCATGCTGGTCAATATTCTCTGATTGCTTCCTTCCTGCAAAACTGTAGAATTTCATCTATTGAAAAGGGGAATGGGAGTATACTGAACCTGATATGCTATTTTTGTTTGTGTTTTTTGATTTAGAAAATCTCACCCCACTGATGTAAGTGAGACCAGATCAAATAACGATCTGATTGCAAAAAAAGACTGCTTTAAAAATCACAGTATTGCACATAACATGTATTCAGCCACACACTATCAACCTACAAAATTTATCTAACCCACTTGCCCAAGTGACTACAACAGTTGATATCTTGGGAATTGGCATCAACAGTTGCCAGTCTATTATGAAAATGGCATCAATAGTTGCCATTCTAGTGTGAAAATGGCATCAACAGTTGCCTGACTAGCGGTTCAGGCATGCAGCATCAGTATTCCTGTAATTATCATACAAGCTATTGTCATCACAGTATATTGGAACCCTGTTAATTAATTTAATAGCTACTTTGCCAGTGAAAATTATTCAATTAGCAGGCATATTCAATTAACAGGGATGTGGTCATTTCCCTCTATTCTGGTGATAATCTGCACATTTATTAAATTATATTTTGTTTGACAGAGCTTATGAAACTCTGTCAAACAGCGTATATAGAGGAATTCTAGTGTTTTTGAGTGGATACCGAAAATTATCTCATGAGTGACCGAGACAAATGTTTATTTTTCACGAGCACTTCCACTCAAAAACACTAGATTTTCTTTTTATTATACGCTTTTTACAAGAATCTGATCATTCCTATTGATAATTCCACTTGTTTCAACCCAGAATTGAAACATGAAAGTAAACAGTTGATGCGCATTGATATGTGGAAATGATTTGATCAATATTCGGAACACGTAGCATCTTGCAATCTGATTCAGCTGGCGGGTTTCATGCATCAATTCAAGGTGAATACATGTTGAATTATTGCTGGAAATGATCAGTATTCACTCAAAAACAATAGATTTTCTTTTCATTATACGTTTTTTGAACAAATTGATCATTTCCAGTGATAATTTGACTTGTATTCACCTTGAAGTGATGCTTTGAAAGCCACCATTTTGATTGATACCATGAAAGTGAAAATTTCTATATCTTCACAGTGGGGGATATGATTTCTATCTTTCTGCAATTTTTTCGATAATCTATCATTTAGCGTATAAATAGACAGAACGTGATGTGTGTTTGAATCAGTGGGTTTTTTACATAACTCGTTGGAATTGCGTAATCATATTTCGTGAGAGCCGAAGTCTCATGAAATATGACTGCCATCCCAACTCATTATGTAAAAAACACCCACCGATTCAAACACATGACGCCATGTACTAAGGCGTACTGCATGTCGATGGTGCACATGTCTTCAACCGCCGTAACCCTGCTTGAGTGGAGCTTGAACAGAGTTAGAATGTTGAGGAGCTGACAATTGCTCATCGATGCTCAGTGGTTCTCTCCGGGTACTCCAGCTTCCTCCACCTGTAAAACTGTCATGGTCACGATTAGCCATTGTGCATAAGTATGTGACCTTAAACACCAATATATAAATAAATAAATAAATAAATAAATAAATAAATAAATAAGACCCTACCCATATCCCAAAACCCACATCATGAAATGGACAAAGTAACTCTGTGTACCCCATGACATCACTGGACACATAAGCAATTAATCAGAGACAGAAGTCCCTCAGAATAATTCATTGACTGACACACTGTTGACATCAATGGGGTAACAAATACTACTGGGTCCATAAATATAGAGAGAAAAAAATTACACAAGCTCTTCTCCAATCAGAGGGTGAGGTTATTAGTCTTACCAGTACATAATAGATTAACTGCCTGTTTTGGATGTACTGAGACCAATTGCAAGTAGGTCAATAAACAAGGGGAATGCAGTGACTGTTTTGGGTAATTTCTCAACATATCGCAAGATTTTTGTATTCAGTTAAAAGGGGTTTACTCTATAGTCTATATGCAATTGAATTCGATCCCTGCCAGGGTAACTGTGTTTTGTCCTTGGGCAAGGCACTTAACTCTGATTGCCCATGTGGGGGCATGGTGGCGCTGTGTACTAATGCATACTATACGTTGATGGTGCACTTGTCTTCAATCACTGCTTACCCTGCTTGTGTGGAGTTAGTACATTGAGGAATCAGGCAATTGCTAGCCTTTGCTCGGTGGTTCTCTCCAGGTACACTAGCTTCTTCCACCCATAAAACTGTCTGACATGAGGTGACCCTGACTGTCCAGAAGTGTTGTTAAATCCCAATAAATGATTAAATAAATATGCAATTAAAAGGCCAGATTTGTACTCAAGGTATGGGGAATGGTTTTGTGTTTGGAAGTTATATTCAGTTAACAGGGATATTCAATTAAGAGATATCCAATTAAGCCGGCTACACTGTACAATACAAAAGTCAAAACAAGTGGTTGCAACATACCAAAGGCTGTTACAGACTGCATGCTAGTGTGAGCTTTGCATGTTGTGCGATCAATGAAGTAATGGCTTGATAGTTTTGTCTGCTTCCATGGTGAACCAGATTTGTTCTTGGCATGTCATGCCCGACATTGTCAGAAAACACTCCAATAGTATCACATAATATCGGTTATAATGTGAAATCAGCTTCATACATAGAACCTGTTGTTTTCATCATGAATGGTGTGGGGGAGGGGGAACCTTTCTGTGGATCCACCACTTAATATAATTTTTAGCTTAACTTTGGCGAAGCCAAATTTGAGCTTTTGTCATGGCCCATCGTCCGTCGTCCATCTGTCCGTACGTCAACAATTGGATACGGCTTGGGCTAGAGGCCGCATTTATGAACCGATCTTTATGAAACTTCTTGGGTACCTTTATTATGACTGTGGGACGAGAACGAGTGTTTTTGGGTGCGGTCCAAAATTCAAGATGGCTGCCAGCCGCCATTTTGTTCTGACTATGCAGAAATCTGTTTTTTGTACAGAACTTCCATATGAAAGCTCTGATTTGAATAATTTTTTGTATGAATGTTTAGTACCATGGGATACATCACATATAATACGCGTTTTTTTCTTGTGCGTAAATTATGCAAATTAGACTAACTTTGATGTTTTTTGGTGTTACTTTCAGCACTATAAGTGCAAATGCCAATACGGCTCGGGCTAGAGGCCGTATTTATGAACCGATCTTTACAAAACTTCTTGGGTACCTTTGGTATCGCCGTGGGACGAGAACGAGTGTTTTGGGGTCCGGTCCGAAATTCAAGATGGCCGATGGCAGCCATTTTGTACAAAATTAGGTGCAATCAGATTTTTGCACAGAACTTCCATATGAAAGCGCTGATTTGAATAATTTTTTGAGTGAATGTTCAGTACCATGGGATACATCACTTATAATACAGGTTTTTTTCTCGTGCAGAAATTATGCAAATTAGATGAACTTTGATTTTTTCAGTGCTACTTACACACAGTAAGTACACACTTCAATACGGCTCAGGCTAGAGTCTGTACTTATGAACCTATCTTCACGAAACGTCTTGGGTTATCACCTTGGGACGAGAACGAGTGTTTCTGGGTGCAGTCTAAAATTCAAGATGGCTGCCAGTAGCCATTTTGTACTGAAATTAGGTCTAATCAGTTTTTTTGTACACAACTTCTATTCGGCTCTGGCTAGAGGCCGTATTTATGAACCAATCTTTATGAAACTTCTTGGGTACCTTTGTTATCACCGTGGGATGAGAACGAGTGTTTTTGGGTGTGGTCCAAAATTCAAGATGGCCACCAGCAGCCATTTTGTACCAAAATTAGTGCAATCAGTCTTTTGTACAGAACTTCTGTATGAAATTTCTGATTTGAATAAATTTTTGTATGATTGTTTAGAAACATGGAATACATCACATATAGTATGGGTTTTTTTCTCGTGCAGAAATTATGCAAATAAAATGAACTTTGATTTATTCAGTGCTGCTCATACACTGTACGTGAACATGTCAATACGGCTCGGGCTAGAGGCTGTATTTATGAACCGATCTTCACAAAACTTCTTGGGTACCTTTGTTATCACCTTGGGACGAGAACGAGTGTTTCTGGGTGCGGTCCAAAATTCAAGATGGCTGCCAGTGACCATTTTGTACCGAAATTATGTCCAATCAGTTTTTTGTCACAACTTCTATACAGTTCGTATTTATGAACTGATCTTCTCAAAACTTCTTGGGTACCTTTGTTTTCACCTTGGGACAGGAATGAGTGTGTTTTGGGGTGCCTTTGTTATTACTGTGCTATGAGAACAAATATTTTGGGGTTCAGTCAGACCCACTCTGGGACTCAAAGATTTCTTTTCTAGTTTAGCATCTGACTGTCACCCACCTTTACAATACTTTACCTATACATTTGTTATAGGCTGCGGTCAGTATTTATGTACAGACCGTTACAATACTTTATATGTACCTTTGTTATCAGGTCATTACCTAGATGTTTGTCATTGCAGTGTCACATACTATACATGTACATGTCTTAACAAGTTGAGCTACAGTGTCATTGACACTTTCATTTATGTATGTACACCCTTGTTGGAACCTTGGGCAATAGAGCAGTGCATGTTTACTGTGATAAGCAAGTTCTTATTGGTTAAATAGGACCCAGTAACCAACACCTGGGTGGAATTCCTCTAAAGTTGGCAGCATAGTTATAAACAATTAGATAAGCTTGAATTCACACCCACATTGTGGTCATGAAATAGGCACAGATGCTGATGAACATTCATAAATGAATAAAGAAACTGTGTATAAAAAAAAATATTTTCATAAAAAAACAAAACAGAAGATAAGGTTTAAGATTTACTGTTCAACAACATCTATGTGTCCAGCAGATGATTGGTTGACGCAAAACCACTTGCCAATTCTGATTTTCACTTATGATGGACAAATTTCCTCTCTCTCTCTCTCTCTCTCTCTCTCTCTCTCTCTCTCTCCTCTCCTCTCCTCTCCTCTCCCCTCCCCTCCTCTCCTCTCTCTCTCTCTCTCTCTCTCTCTCTCTCTCTCTCTCTGTGAGAGCTGTAGCTGTTATTATACTGGCAGTCTCAACCACAATAGCTGTCCAACTCATAACTCATGTGGGAGCAATACAAACTGCATTGCTATTTTATCTTGAATAGAATATGAAATCATGATTTGTTTGCATACCAATAACTTGTTTTGTAGTCTGGGTATTTTTTTGGTTTTCTTCTTTGATTCCGGTTTTTGTGGCAATCCAGAAAACTGAACCACAAGATGCAGCAAAAACTGACCAAACAGTTTTACTGTGCTTGTGCATAAACTGATCAAACTATCTTATTGGGAGGGAACTGGGCTACTAACCACTGTGGACTCTCAGTCTATCCAGCAAAGTGCTGTTTGATCAGAACACGCAGTAGCTGGTATTTTTGGTCAAGTTGTGTTAATAACCTATCCCTATGGTTTGGTGATGGTCGGTGTGCATCTGGGCAGGCAAGTGGGTGGTTGGGCAGTCAGGCATCAATGCGGGCGGCCTCCCACTGTCAGTGCAATAACTTGATCAATGAAACATTCACCGATTTGACTAATATTTGCCATACAGGTCTTTTGCAATAATATCTCAAGCGAGTTTGAAAATTGGCCCAGCTCGATTTTTCGTTACAGACTTATGGACCTTAATTAGTAAATTTTTATGAATTTTGAGCTCATTAGTGCAATAACTTGAACAAAAATCTCTGACTTGACTAATGTCTGCCTTACGGGTCTTTTGCAGTAATATCTGAAGCAAGTTCGAAAACGGGTCTGGCTTGATTTTTCATTACGGAGTTATGGGACTTAATTAAATAATTTTTAGCTTAACTTGACAAGTCAAGATAAGCTATTGCCATCACACGTCTGTTAGTCTGTTAGTCTGTTCACATTTTCCTTTAGCACAGGCTACACCCCATAGTTCTTATCCGATCGTCACAAAATGTCATATACAGGTTTGAGGTAATGTCTAGATGAGAACATCCCCTTCTGGTCATGATCGGTCAACCGTGATGGCTGCCCGAGCTGAAAACCCAAAAACCATTAGCACAGTCTACAGGTCAGATTTTTGAAGGAATTTCATTGTAACTTGATAGGATGCCTCTGTATAATATCCAAATCAGAACATCCCCTTTTGGTCATGATCTGTCAACCGTTACGGCTGCCCAAGCCCAAAACCCAAAAACTTTTAGCACAGTCTACAGATCATATTTAATATGGAGGGATTTCATTGTAACTTGGTAGGATGACTTCATATGATGTCTAGATGAGACCTTCACCATTTGGCCGCAATCTGTCAACCTTGACGACTGCCCGAGCCCAAAACTCCAAAACCTTTAGCACAGTTTGCAGGTCGTATTTATGGAGGGATTTCATTGTAACTTGGTAGGTTGACTCCATATAATGTCTAGATGAGAACGTCCCCTTTTGGTGGCGATTGGTCAACTGTGACGGCTACAGGGGCCTGAAGCCCGAAAACATTTAGCACAGTCTATAGGTCATATTTATGAAGGGATAATGTCTAGATGAGAACGTCCCCTTTTGGTCGGATCATTCAGCCGTTACAGCTGCCCGAGCCCAAAACCTGAAAACCTTTAGCACAGTCTACAGGTTGCATTGATGGAGGGATTTCATTGTAACTTAGTAGGTTGATTCCAAATAATGTCTAGATGATAACATCCCCTTTTGGTCGTGATTGGTCAACTGTGATGGCTACAGGGGCCCAAAGCCCAAAAACCTTTAGCACAGTCTGTAGGTCATATTTATGAAGGGATTTCATTGTAACTTGGTAGGATGACTCCAGATAATGCCTAGTTGAGAACATCCCCTTTTGGTTGCGATCATTCAACCATGATGGCTGCCCAAGCCCAAAACCCCAAAAACTATAGCACAGACTACAGATCATATTTATGAAGGGATTTCATTGTAACTGTTATTTATTTATTTATTTATTGGTGTTTAAGGTCACATACTTCTGCACAATGGCTAATCATGACCATGACAGTTTTACGGGTGAAGGAAGCTGGAGTACCCGGAGAGAACCACCGAGCAACGGTGAGCAACTGTCGCCTCCCCAACATACTAATTCCATACAAGCAGGGTTAGCATTGGTTGAAGACAAGTGCACCATCGACTTGCAGTACGCCTTAGTACACAGTGCCACTGTGCCCCCACGTGGGCAATGGGGGTGAAGTGTCTTGCCCAAGGACACAATGTGGTTGCCGCAGGTGGGCTTCGAACCGAGAACCTCTCAGCTTGCAGCCTGCACCTCTACCTACTGAGCCAACACGCCCCCCATTGTAACTTGGTAGGATGACTCAGTATAATGTCTTGGTGAGGACATCCCCTTTTGGTTGTGATCGGTCAACCATAATGGCTACACAGGCCCAAAGCCCAAAAACTTTTAGCACAGTCAACAGGCCGTATTTATTAAGAGATTTCATTGTAACTTGGTTGGATGACTCATTTTGGAATAATTTCATTGTAAATTGGTAACTTTCATTGATATACATCAACTGTGAGGGACACATACAGAAATTAACATATTCCCAATTATCACAATTCTTGTCTTATTTCATAATCCTTTCATAAATATTGAACATTATCCTTTTCATCAAACATAACACACAGACAAGTTAAGCTACAGTGTCATTGACACTTTCATTATGAATTCTGAACTTGTTGGCATTATAACTTGAACAACGGTTCCACATTTTACAACCAGGATATGATTGATAACTGGGTTATGGACATGCAACTCTCTCTGATTACCACCACAACTCGACACCTGCATCTCCAATGCACACCTCTTGTTTCTTTTGTATTGTTTTAAGGGGTTTTTTTTAAAGTTAATAAAAGATAAAGCAAGATTTGTGTTAGTGTTATTCTTGAAAAAACAATGAAACTGTATATAAGATGGTTGAAAGTCCACTCTCAGCATAACAACCGCAATCCTGAGATGAAAGTCCAGGAAATAATAGAAAGATTTTAACACTTGAAGAGAGGGTGAAAGTCATCTTGAGGTTTGAGCATGGTACCAGTGCTAAAAAAAATTGAATTAGAGGTGTCTGTGGACGACCCAAATCAAAAATGTAATTAAAGAGAAAGACAAAAACACTGGGAATCAGGAGATGAAGCAAGCTGTAAATACGTAAAGTTTGCACAGTGATTTAAATGAAAGAGTATGGCATTTCTTTAACAAACAGGAATGTACCAATCACAGGGAAACTTTGATGGAAATGGGGTACAACGATTTCACAGCCTCCAATGGGTGGTTAGAAAACTTCAGGTTCAGACACATCATAAACATGCTGAGTGGTGAATCAGCAGTTGTCAACCAACAAACAGTGGATGAGTGGAGTTTGCAAGCAATAACTCCTGGCTATTGACCTGTGGTTCTTTTTTATAAGCCCTCCCCTCCCCAAATATTATTGAAAAAAAAAAAACCATTCAATCAGAGTTTAAAAAGTCAATATTGGGTATGTTTAATGTTAATAACAACACAGGAGCGTGAATCAGTCGCTGAAATGATCACCCATCCAACTGCTAACCGTGCTTGATGTTGCTTAACTTCGGTGATCTGACGAGAACTGGTTACCGCGACACCATCGCGTTCCAGTAGGGTCAGATTTAAGTTTGTTCAAATTGAGTTCCTGGGTTAATATTTGGGCTTCCTATGGGGGCCTGAATTTGAGCTTAGTGCAATATGAGGAAATTTCTTTAAAAATCTTCTTCAGATCCATCAGTCAGAATGCTTTCAAATTTGGTATGCAATATATCTAGGGGGAGGGGGGGGGGGGGAGGCAGTTAAAGGAGGAAGGGGTGTACATTGCAATTTGTCCAAATTGGGTCCCTGGGTTAATATTTGGGCTCTCTATTGGAGCCCGAGCTTTAACTTAGTGCAATATGAGGAGATTTTTTTCAAAATGTCCTCTTTTCAGATCCACCAGTCAGAATGCTTTCATATTTGGTACACAACATATCTAGGGGGGGGTCAGATTCAAGTTTGTTCAATTCGAGTCACTGGCCTAATATTTGTGCTTTCTATGGAGGTGGAGCAGGGGTAAGGGGCAGGTTAGGTTCAAGGTTGTTCAAATCCATTCCTTAGTGTTTTTCAATAAAATTTGCCTTTCAAACTGCAGTGACATAACAACCCTTGGAAATTTGGCAGTGCATGTCTGCAGATGATAGAACAGGAAGCAGTCAGGAAGACCCATGATAATAATCCTCTGATATGGGTACTAGAGTTACTTCATTCCATGACTAACTGAATGTGACCCAAAATACATCTTTGAACCACTTTGACAGGTGAGCTATTAAGGCCCCTTGGGGCCTCTTGTTTTGTGTTCCAATCATAAGGGTGAATGGTTTTGACCGGGTTATACATTATGATGAGTCAGGTCCATACATAGATAGGTTCAGAGATCTGTTTGTATTTTGATCAACACAAATGAAAGCATTTTGGGATTTGGTTTGGCAGCCACTAATCTCATTTACTGATCTCAGTGACCTGTTTGATTACCAAGATGTAACTTGTCAAAAATGTCAATTCTGATCATTGAATCTGAAAAAAGTTGGTTGTGTGTGGGGCCAAAAGAGGTGGCTGGGTTTTAAAGCAAACAGTTGCAACTGCAGTAGTTTGTAGGAGGTAATAACATCCAAATGGGGGCGCGGTGGCTCAGTAGGTAGAGGTGCAGGCTGCAAGCCGAGAGGTCCTCGGTTCGAATCCCACCTGCGGCAACCATGTTGTGTCCTTGGTCAAGACACTTCACCCCCATTGCCCACGTGGGGGCACGGTGACGTTGTGTACTAAGGCGCACTGCACGTCGATGGTGCACCTGTCTTCAACCAATGATAACCCTGCTTTTGTGGAGTTGGTATATTGGGGAGCTGACAGTTGATCGCTGTTGCTCGGTGGTTCTCTCTGGGTACTCCAGCTTCCTCCTCTCGTAAAACTGTCATGGTCATGATTAGCCATTGTGCAGAAATATGTGCCCTTAAACACCGATAAATAAATAAATAACAACCAAATGCTCAGGCTTTGACATCATTCCTTAGGAAGCTTTCCTGAGATGATGTCAAGGATTGGAATTATTGACAAAGAAAAAACGCAACAGATATTTTTTGGGGTTGTCCAACATCTTTCATAGCTGCTGGTACTGTGTATCAAATTAAACAGGCCAGCTTTAGAGAGCACTTCATGATAATGAACAGTTTATATAAAACTTCCTTTGGAGAGAGCCATGGTCTCTCACTGATGCAAGACAATTTTTTTTAATTTGTGGTATACCTATGGCATGCTATGTTAACCTTTTGAATCCGAGAGGCCACTTTTCAAATCCAGGAACATGGTACCTCATCATTTCATCAAGTAGTATGGGTGCTAAGTGCATGTGTTCGGTAGACCAATCAATATTTTCAATGTGCTGCTAAGTGCATGTGTGGGGTAGACCAATTAATATTTTCAATGTGTAGACCCAAGGCTGTACATTGAAAATATTAATTATACCCCCACTTTCGAAGAAAATGGGGGTATACTGGATTACATGCGTCCGTCCGTCCGGGCAGACCTATGGGGTTTAGGTGGCTATTTGTTGGTAGAAATGGGGGGTTAGGTGACTACAGCAATTTATGTGACTAGTCACATAGTTAAAAGTCATTATTCTAGGTTGGGGTGTAGAGTTGGGGTGGGGTGGGGTTAGTGTCAGTAAAGTGTAGGGTTAGGGTTTGCTACCACCCCAAAAATTGTTCTCCCAAAAAGTTGTTTTAATACAATGGACATGCATTTTAGTTAAAATAAACTAGAAATATATTGAATTTTCATTAGTCTAGGGTGGGGATTAGAATTGGGGGTCTGGGGGTAGGGTTAGGGTCAGTAAAGGGTAGGGTCAGGGTTTGTTTCCACCCCACAAATTTTCCCCAAAATCACTTGTTTTAATATAATGGACATGCATTTTATTGTAGTCCCATAAAAATAGCCACATAACTACCAATTTGTTAGAATGTCCGTCTGTCTGTCCATCCGTGTGTGAGTCCATCCGAGAATATTCATAACTTAAGTAAATTATTATTTTTTATAATATTTGTTGATCATAGGTATGCCCACAGTTATTTTTTTTTTATTATTTTTTTTTTATTACTTGTTCACTTAGAAATTGTGCCCGTCCGAGCCATATTTTGTCTGTTCAGCCTGTATCTCGGGTATCAAATGTTCTATTGCAATGAATTTTGCCATGAACACTGCTTATGGTATAGGCTTTAAAAAAAGGATTCAAAGATATTTCTCACATTCTCCTTTTTAGAGTTATCCCCTTTTTTTGACTTAGGAATTGTAGGAAATAGACATTATTTGTCTATTCAGCCTGTATCTTAAGTATGGGTTATCGGATTTCAGTGAAATATGGCATGCAGTTTGTCTATGACAAAGGCTTCTGCCTCATTGCATAAAACTTCCAAACACCAAACAATTTACCATACCTTTTGATTTAGAAATTGTTGGAAGTTGTTGAAAACTTTCGAAGAAAATGGAAGGGTGGGGGGGGGGGGGGGTATACTGGATTGGGTCCATCCATCTGTGCATCCATCCGTCAGTCCGTATGAGAATATTCATAAATAAAATTTGTTGGTCATAGGTATGCCCACACTAGGCAGTACACCTCGTGGGGGTATGCACCTGACGAAAGTCCAGCTCTTGTTGGTCTACCCCCAAATAATGAGTATGGACTCTTCCAGTTTCATTGAACTGACATGGAAGATACCACCAGGGTTCAAAGGGTTAATAATACTGCTGACAGAAACTTTAACTTTACTATCCTCCCATGTCAATCATTCAGCTTTGTCACTGGATGGATAGACGATTTGGATGGTTTCCTTTACTTTTTACCTACTGGTAGATTTTCCTGACAGTATAAAAATACTCTGATACCTAGTAAAGACATTATCCTGGCTCTTGTTAATAGCTATTACACCTACAAATAGAAGTTGTCCTCTTATCTCCCCCTTGGGAACCCTGGGAAGTGTGGTAAACAAGTTTGGTCTTACTGGTAAAATGGGAACCAGCCACCAATATCTGGGGTGGGTACCAACTAAAGTGGTAGCACAGGTGTAAGTGATTGGCTATACCTGATTTTGTACCTGGATCATGGAATTGCCATAAATGCTGAAAGTAACCTTAAACACCAATAAATAAATAAATAAATAAATAAATAGTCTTCTCATCAATGATTTCTTGATGCCAAACTTTTTTGGAATTTTTCATGAAAACAAGTTATGGCTGTTTTACAGCAGCCATGACTTGATTTTCTGAGAAATTATAGAAAATATTCCACGGGTTTAGAATTAAATGTCAAGTACATCTGAGTACACAGTCATTTTTGTCTCTGTCACTGATTGTGTTCTCCTGAGGAATACTGAATCTGTCCTATCTTCACATCTAGTTTGGACTGGTATATCACACTTAACAGTTATGAGATGCAATGGCTAATTTCAAGCCATCTACATGTAATGTCAGATAAATTATGATGGTGCCACATAAACTTCAGAGGAAGTAGTAAATTGAATCTGGAAATTTGTTTTTGATTGTGAATGGGTAAGCAATTTTCACAGTTAAATTGTTTGTCACTTTTTGCACTTGCTGACCTCTAATAATTTGTAGAAATACATCAACATTTAACTTTTTTATAAATAAATTGTAATGCATTTAATGCAGCTGCAGTAATTTGTCAGAGTACAACAAGCACATTCTTAGGCCTTGCCATCAATTTGGGGGAATTTCATGGATACAAAAAAATAATTCACCTGATGGATGCGATGCAATACCACTCCCACCCCACAAAACCTATTCTTTGCCCCCAACCCCAACACCATGCCCTAGACCACATCCCTAGTTAAAAATATGAAATTGATGCAATCAGAGTTTGAATGCAGAGATCCATTGCCTTCTCTGAAAACTGGAAAATAGAGACTTTGAATTCCAGGTCCTGGAAAAACTGCCCATTTTTAATGTTTCTTGAAATTTTGGCATTGAAATCATCGGACATGGACAACAGAGTTATGAAAAATTACAGAACTTCATTTCTCTGATGTGTTAGCTGGTCATGGGTGCTGAAGGTGGCTGTAAGTCTTTCTTTTAACAACCTTTTTGGCAGCGCAGTGGCTCAGTGTTTATTGCATTCAACTTCAAAGTCCATTGTTCGATCCTCGCCAGGGGTAACTGAGTTGTGTCCACGGGCATGGCATGTCATCCCAATTGCTCGCATGGGGCATGGTGGTGGTGTGTACTAAGGTGTACTGCATGTCAATGGCGCACTTGTCTTCAACTAATGCTAACCCTGTTTGTGTGGAGTTAATATGTTGGGGAGTCTGGCAGTTGCTCACCATTGCTTGGTGGTTCTCTCCACCTTTCTCCACCCGTAAAACTGACACGAGGTGATCCTGGCTTTCAAAGTGTCATGAAATCTCAATAAACAAATAAATACATAAATAAATAAATAACTTTTTCAGGACAGTGTTTAAGTTGGTACAATTCAAAATGGCTAATGAGCATATTTAACCTTGCCTGGTGGTGATCTTCTTCACAGTATAGAAAATAATCCTCATTCTAATGGTAAAATATAAAACATCTCACTCTTTAATTTTGTTTTGGTGATTGAGTGTTTTGTGACACAATTTTGGAAAGGGCTGTCTGAATCGTTTCTAACATTGTGTCACAATACACATTATGTTCAGGCAAGCACTTAACCCTGATTTCCACATGAGGGCACCACAATTCCACGTACTAAGGCGTACTGCACGTCGATGGTGCGCATGTCTTCAACCAATCTAACTTTGCCTGTGCTGCAGTGCAGAGTTGTGATGTTGGCGAGCTGGAAGCTGCTTGTTGTTTCTCGGTGGTTCTCTCAGGTACTCCGGCTTCCTCCACCCATAAAACTGTCACGGTCATGATTAGCCATGGTGCATAAGTATGTGACCTTAACCCTTTACCTAACGTAACGGCCAAAACCGGCCAGCGCTATTCTCAAAAATCGCCTATTAATTTTAATTATTTTTTCATTTTTTGTCTCAAAAACATAGGTTATGACCCCTCATTGGAACGAGCTCATCGAGCTCGTTCCAATGAGGGGTCATAACCTATGTTTTTGAGACAAAAAATGAAAAAAAATAGTTGTTCAAGAATTTTTTTTGCAAGTGTCGTCTGCTTTTCATGTTAGGTAAAGGGTTAAAAACCAATAAATTAATAATAAATGTTCAGGCAAATGCAAGGAACTCCAAAAATGATCAGGATTATTGTGGGCTAGCCCACAACAATCACAATGAAAACAAGGAGAATTACAATGAAAACAATGAGAATCAACCTTGATTCTCGCAAAATTTTCCTGAAATTTCTTCAAGTCTTTGAACCCAAGAGGCTGCTTTTCTCATCCAAGAACATGATACATCATAATTTCATTAGGTGGTATGGCTTCTAAGTGAATGTGTGGGGTAGACAATCAATATTTTTATGTGCAGCCCCAAGGCTGCACATTGAAAATATTATTGGTCTACCCCCAAATAATGACTATGGACTCTTCCAATTTCTGTCATTGATTTGACATGGAAGATACCACAGGGGTTCAAAGGGTTAAAGTAATTCTACTTATTTTTGATTCTGCATGTGATATGGTAACACTTAAACTTAACAATGGTGTAAGACAGCCAAGACTTAACAAGGCACTGTGACCTCCATCACTGCCAGGACACTGTAACTTTCATCTGCAAGACCACAAAATGCCTGAATGTTGGAACATGTAAAACAAGAAAATCACCAAAATCAGATCTAGCCCCTTTAGGGTTAAACTCTAGACGAAAATATATAAATATGAGGTCTATTTTTTACTATGGAATATGGTCTAACAGTGCTGTAAAT
Source organism: Pictodentalium vernedei (assembly GCA_031216915.1). Classification (NCBI taxonomy): domain Eukaryota; kingdom Metazoa; phylum Mollusca; class Scaphopoda; order Dentaliida; family Dentaliidae; genus Pictodentalium; species Pictodentalium vernedei. Next base: position 316,615,470 of record CM062297.1, read on the forward strand.
AATTTAACCCTTTAAACCCTAATGGCCATTTTTCTGTCCAGTCACATGATACGTCATAATGTCATTAAATTGGATGGCTGTTCAGTAAATGTGTGGGGTAGACCAATCAATATTTTCAACGTGCAGCCCCGAGGCTGCATGTTGAAAATATTGATTGGTCTCCCCCAAATAATGAATATGGTCTCTTCTGATTGCTGCCATTGAACTGGCATGGAAGATACCACTAGAGTTCAAAGGGTTAAGAAGAATTGAAAATTGAGTTACGAGAAAGAAAGACGTATTAAGATGCATGACAACCAAACTTGATTTGTAACCCGCATTTTCAATCCTGACCTTCAACCGAATAAATAAGACAAAACAATTTCACATGATCTTTATTTATTTGTAATAACAGACCTCCATTAATGTAGGTAAAGGTAACCCTTTTTTACTTCTTCGCTGTTAACCTTCCAGTCTCTTCAAACCAAACATAATTATTGAACAGCCATCTTGGCAGTCTACTTGCGCTTTATCACCTCTTAACCCTGTATTTCTAACCTATAATAAAAAACCAGAATAAATATTAGGTCAGAACTCACTCATTATTATAATGGGATTTATTTATGACCACTGACCTCAATCTGGGTCTTTAATAACCCACATAACAATATGATTCACCCTCCAAAATTGTCTATGCCTCCTGACCCATCATTGCATCCTCCAAAATGCACCCTCCAGAATTTTTCTTCCAAAATGCTTACGCCAGGGATTGAGATATATAAAGCTGAGTCAGGAGTAGTCCTTTGCTCTTAAGAAGTGCACAAATGCACAAAACTGGTTAGGCTAGACTATTATACAGGATAATCCTACAACAGGTTCCCTCGAACTCTCGGAGTTGTTAATTGACATTAAAAAATGGTTTTAGTGATTTAAGACAAATTTTAAGATCTAGACAATAAACCTTGCGTCTTCAAATGAGTGCTCATAAGGTATGTTTTTTGCGGAAAAAATTAAAATGTTTAGTTATTCAAGGGGGGCATGGTGGCTGAGTTGGTAGAGATGCCAGATGCAACCCAAGAGGTCTCACTTTGAATCCAACGGCAACCGCATTGTGTCCTTGGGAAAGACACTTCACCCCCATTGCACATGTGGGGGCATGGTGGCATTGTGTACTAAGGCATACTGCAGGTTGATGGTGCACCTGTCTTCAACCAATGCTAACCCTGCTTGTGTGGAGTTAGTATGTTGGGGAGCTGACAGTTGATCGCTGTTGCTCGGTGGTTCTCTCTGGGTACTCCAGCTTCCTCCTCTCATAAAACTGTCATGGCCTTGATTAGCCATTATGCAGAAATATGTGACCTTAAACACCAATAAATAAATAATAAATTAGTTATGGCCTAAAAAAATAAAAAATCTGTTTCTCAGGCCCTCCCGCATGGTCCTTTTGGCTGCCGCATGCTCTCTTTTTATAACCAATTTAAACTTTAAAAAAATAAAAATTAAATGGTTTATGTTTGATATTTTACCCAAGTTAAAAAAATTGATGAATTTGTCCCTTGAGTGCAAGAAGGCTTTGCAATGCTTTAGCATTGCAAAGCCTTCTTACACTCAAGGGATTAAATACACCACCATCCATGCTATTCTGTAGATTATGAGGCCTAAAACTTGAACCAAGAACATGAACTTTTGGTGGCAAAGAAGAAATTACTGAAATAAAAAATAAAATAAAAAAACGCTCGCCCGCATGCAATTTCACAAATAATGGCCTGAGAAACAGAAGATCTACTTTGTGTGGCCTATTCAAGAAATGTTTTTGCAAGTGTCGTCTCTGGTTATGTTATGTGAAAGGTTAACCAGATATTAACTCCATACAACCTGATGTTGAACTTAGAATTTCAAGCTACAAATTCTTTACATAATGGAATTTTAAATTGACCCAATCCAATCTTGTTTGACAGCTCTCAATGAATTGATTAAATTAGTAGTTGCAGTGTGGGCGAAAATTTGCAGCTTCAACTTTGGGTATTTTGATTTATTTAATGCTCAGGCATCAATTCACGCTGAAAAATTAAGTCATATTCCCCTGTCGGTCGGCAAAACGAAATATCAAAATGATATTTAGAAATCGATATTTCATCGTAGGTTCGGATGACGAATCACATGTACTTTAAACGAGTCAGCACATCAGTAATGAATTCCAGAGTCCCAAATACAAACGAATTCGAATAATTGATAGTGACAGTGACTAAATCAATTCATTAAATCAGCGGTTTCAAAGTTTGACTTTCTCATTCACCTTCCAGCGAAAAGCCGAAATCACTTTCAAATTTCTTCAGTTCAACTTCACACGTCTTCAGTGCATTGAGTTCAAAAAAAATAAAATGACGTGTCTTGTTATTGAAAATAAGAAAGTGGTGTTTTTTGTTATTGTTCTATTTCTTCGAAACACATTGCGATTATTACAATTCGCCAGCCTTGGTAAATCGTAAAGTTAGGGGAGAAATAAGATGGGACTACTTTTTGTGCGGATATTCACACATTCCAATGGTTGGAGTTTGGTTGTTGTAATTTTTGTATGGATGCCGGTTCGGCACATAAATTTTGCGCCTTAATGGCAAATAAAGGCCACAAATTGGAGAGTTTGTAGTCGTAGAGCATTAAATAAAAAGAAAATTCACGAAAATTTGATGCGTCGCTCGTGAAGATCCTCATATTTCTTTGTAGCCACTCACGAGATATTTTCGGTATTCATCAAATTTTCGTGAATATCCTCTATATCTTTGTACAGATTGTAATTAAAGACCAGTGATAGATTTTCTCATTTTTGTTTCAGTGGAACTACACAGAAAACTCTTGCAATGTGTATTCAATGGTTTCAGTTCCTTTGTATGACACACTTGGTCTGGATGCTTGCTGTTTTATTGTCAATCAGAGTAAGATTTCATTTATTTTTTTTTATTCTGACATTCAAGTGCTATTATAGATGTTGTCCGTTTGTGTTGAAAGTGTAGCAAAATCCAATGTTCTCTCATCATTTACATTTTATCATCTCCCCTGAACAAAGCTCAAGAGGAGCTTTACTGATCACTTCCCATCCAGTGTCCATCCCACCATCATCTGTTCATTTGTCCATCCATCAATTGTGAACTTTTTAGAATCGACTTCTCAGAACCTACTGGACCAAATTGAACCAAATTTGGTATATATGTTCCTCATCATATGTTAATGTAGGGTTGTTCAAATAAAGTTGCTATGCATACAGAGGCACCACACAGGGTCTAAATGTTAGCATCCCAAATTTTTTTCAAAAATTAAAAAAAATCATCATCTCCAGAACCACCAATCAAAATACTGATCTGGATGTGTATAGCATCCTTGGAGAGGTAGGGAGGGGATGGTTAGTTTCAAGTTTGATCAAATCAAGTCCCTGTGTTCATATTTGGTCTCCCTATGGGATCCAGAATTTTAATTTAATGCAATATGAGGAATATTTTTAGAAAATCTTCATATCCGTCAGTCAGATTTTTTTTAATATTTAATGCACAGCATCCTCAAGGGTGAAGTGGAGGGGAGAGGGGAATATTTGACTTTGTTCAAATCAAATCCCGGGTTTGTATTTGGATTCTCAATGTGAGCCCAAAAGTTAACTTTTTCCTCTTCACATCCAGTACCAGTCAGAACCTTTTGATATTTGGTATTCAGCATTCTTGGGGGTGAGGTTCAAGTTTGTTCAAATCAACTCCATGTTTTCATATTTGGTTAGCCCAACTTTTAACATAATTTAATATGAGGAGTATTCTTCAAAGCTCTTCTTCTTCAGCAGAATCTTTTGATCTTTGGTAATCTGCTTCCTTGGATGGGTTACATTAAAATTTGATCAAATCAAGTGACTGGGTATGTATTTGGTGCAATATGAGGAATATTTATCCAAAACTCTTCTTCAGATCAACCTGGCAGAATCTTTTGATATCATTCCAAGATTACAGTTTGTTCAAGGCATTATGCCCTACTGATTTGGGATGCACCAGAGGGTGTGAAATATTTATTAACAACCAAATGGAGAATTTACTATTCATTTGTTAAAATGAATTGTGTCCACAAGTGATGGCTAGATTGTGGTAAAATTTAATCCAGTGGATATGTGGGTAGATAAGATTACCATTCATTTACACACAATGTCTCCCATGCACACAATGCCCCCACTCCCTCAACCCAGTGCCATGATTTTTGGCAAACAGCATCTTTCACTCATATGCATTCAACTTACAGTAAAACTTGTCTTGAGAGACCACTGTCTTGAGAGACCACCTGTCTTGAAAGACCACATCTACCAGGCACCGATTGGTTTTACTCTATAATGGACCTGCTATGGAGACCACCTGTCTTGAGAGACCACCTGTCTTGAGAGACCCCTGTGACCTGGTACCAACTTGTATTTTTATGCCATAATGGACCTGTCTTGAGAGACCGCCCCTTTGAAGACTGAAACCATGACAACAACTTTTTACCTGTTCTGGAATTGGAAAATCCATTGTGGCTATACTAACATAATTAAAAGCATTAAAAGCTCTTAATTGGGTTTCAATTGCTAACTCATTAAAGATTGAGACGTTTTTATAAGACTCCTGTGAAAAGATTAGGATTATTGCTGAATAAACAATTTCATAGATACCTGAAATGTGACAGGAATAAAAATAAATTTGTGTTGAAAATTTTTTTGTAACAAATTGAATTGGACTGTTATAAAAATGATAAAAATAAATTAGTGTTGAAAATCTTCAATGAAGATTTTCAACACTAATTTATTTTTATAATTTTTATAACACTCCATTTCAATTTGTTACAAAAACTTCATAAAAAAGAACAACTACAAAGTAATTACAAAAATCCATTCTTCTCCGTTTCTGAATTTTGTGGTTGGTTATTCACTGACTTGAGAAAACCTGAAACCTGTTATGAGAGACCACCTGTCTTGAGAGACCACTTTTGTGTGGCCCAAAGGGCGGTCTCTCAAGACAGGTTCTACTGTAGTTCAAATCAAGCTTCCGCATCCATATTTGGACTTATTTAGCCCAGTGTTGTCTTTGGGCTCCAAAATGCAAAAAAAAGTCATTTTCTTTTTCAAACCACTGCACATAAAATATTGATGTTTGGCAAGCCACACCTTTCTCTCAGTGAAATGTACATTCAGATATGTTTAAGCCATGTTTCTTCATCCATATTTGGTAGAACTGTCCGGTTAACCTAAAATTTACATGATTGTCAGAAAAAATCGAAAGTCACAACCGTGCATGTCTCAAAAAAACATACTTTTGTTTTTTTTGTAATTACGTCTAATTCTCAGTCATAGCTGAGAAAATTGTGTCTACCAATGATGGAACATAACATGCTGGAAAGGATGTCCTGTATGGATATACATCAAAAAACAGAGTTATATGTAACATATTTTAGACAAAAACATTACATATAAACTCTGTAAGAAGATTATGGCAGAATATGGACACACAATGTAAAATTGAGGTTCAAAGTTGATTTGACTGACCTGAAGTATTTGAAAGTGAAGAGAGGGCTTTAAAAAGAAGACTGAAGGTGAATATGAGATTTCGTCAAATGCCACCTCCCTGCAATAAAGTATACCAGTACTGGTCTGGTAGTTTCAGTAAACACTGGGCTGGGGTCATCATTCAATTTTTTAGCTCAACTTTGGCGAAGCCAAATTTGAGCTTTTGCCATGGCCCGTCGTCCGTCTTTCCGTCTGTCCGTATGTCAACAATTGGATACGGCTCGGGCTAGAGGCCGTAATTATGAACCAATCTTTATGAAACTTCTTGGGTACCTTTTTTTAAATAAAAGCTCTGGTGAGCCCGAGAGAGTGGATAGTTAGGCTATACCCTTGTTGTAGCTATGCTAACCTGACCGGTTTCGTTCTTTATTTGAACTCGTCAGAGGTGGAGTGGTGTTTCGGCCTTCCCCTATTTATACTATTTGGTGTGGCGGTACCGTTTCTGGTGTGGCGGTACTGCTTTGTGTGTGGCGGTACCGTTTATTTGGTGTGGTGGTACCATTTTGTGTGTGATGGTACCAGGATTGACATGGCGGTACCGTTAGCAATTTGTGTGTTGTACCGGTACCGATTTGTTTGTTCTGTGACATCACAATGGACTGTATTTTTCTCAACCAAGGTTACTCCAAACCCCTTCTTCTCGATACGTACAACAAAGTCAAGAACCTTGACTGACTCGAGCTACTTAAAAACAAAAACCAATCTACCACCCCCCTCAGTGAGCCCAAAGACACAACTCCATTTGTAGTTACACACAACCCCGAAAGCCGGGATATATATTCACACATACGACGCCTCTGGCCAATACTACAGAGCACCACTCAAGGACGGACTGTGTTCCCCCAACCTCCGCTTCTAGCCAGGAGACAAAACCCCGCACTTACAAATATCTTGACCAAAGCAAAATTACCAAAACTCAAACAAATCAGCGGCCGAACCATACCGAATCCATTCACACCATGCTCAAACAAAAACTGTTTTGTCTGCCCCCAGCTACCCAAGTCCAAATGGTTCTCAGGAACAGCCTCGAAAACCCGACACCGAGACCCTTTCAAAACAAACTTCATGTCCAGAAATTGCATTTACCTCATCCACTGCTCAAAATGCGGCAAACAATATGTGGGCAAAACTAAACGCCACTTTTATATCCACATCAAAGAACACCTCGCGGATATTAGACTCAAAAGAGACACACCTGTCTCTTATCACTTCAACCAACCAAACCACGCACTGAGCAACGTCAAATATAGGATTATACAAATTCTAAACACCAATCCAGATGACCCGAAAAACACGGATAGAAGACGCACTGCTGAAATTACATGGATCTTCCAACTTAAAACGCTCATACCGTTCGGCCTGAACAGAAAGGACTTCTAGTCTATTATTCTCTTCTTGGGTACCTTTGTTATGACCGTGGAACGAGAACAAGTGTTTTTGGGTGCGGTCCGAAATTCAAGATGGCTGCCAGCCACCATTTTGTATCGACGATGCAGAAATCTGTTTTTTGTACAGAACTTCCATATGAAAGCTCTGATTTGAATAATTTTTTGTATGAATGTTTAGTACCATGAGATACATCACATATCATACAGGTTTTTTTCTTGTGCTTAAATTATGCAAATTAGACTAACTTTGATTTATTTAGTGTTACATTCAGCACTGTCAGTGTAAATGCCAATACGGCTTGGGCTAGAGGCTGCATTTATGAACCGATCTTTACAAAACTTCTTGAGTACCTTTGTTATCACCGTGGGACGAGAACGAGTGTTTTGGGGTCCAGTCCGAAATTCAAGATGGCCACTGGCAGCCATTTTGTTAAAAATTAGGGGCAATCAGATTTTTGCGCAGAACTTCCACATGAAAGCTCTGATTTGAATAATTTTTTGTATGAATGTTTAGTACCATGGGATACATCACATATAATACGGGTTTTTTTCTCGTGCAGAAATTATGCAAATTAGATGAACTTTGATTTTTTTCAGTGCTACTTACAGTGAGTACACATGTCAATACGGCTCGGGCTAGAGGCTGTATTTATCAACCGATCTTCACGAAACTTCTTGTTGGGTACCTCCATTATCACCTTGGGATGAGAATGAGTGTTTCTGAGTGCGGTCCAAAATTCAAGATGGCTGCCAGTGGCCATTTTGTACCAAAATTAGGTCTAATCAGTTTTTTGTACACAACTTCTATACGGCTCAGGCTAGAGGCCGTATTTATGAACCGATCTTTACAAAACTTCTTGGGTACCTTTGTTATCACCGTGGGATGAGAACGAGTGTTTTTGGGTGTGGTCCAAAATTCAAGATGGCCACCAGCAGCCATTTTGTACCAAAATTAGTGCCATCAGTCTTTTGTACAGAACTTCTTAATGAAAGTTATGATTTGAATAAATTTTTGTATGAATGTTTAGTAAAATGGAATACATCACATACGGTACGGGCTTTTTTCTCATGCAGAAATGATGCAAATTAGATGAATTTTGATTTATTTAGTGCTACTTATACACTGTAAGTGCACATGTCAATACGGCTCAGGCTAGAGGCTGTATTTATCAACCGATCTCCACGAAACTTCTTGGGTACGTTTGTTATCACCTTGGGATGAGAACGAGTGTTTCTGAGTGCGGTCCAAAATTCAAGATGGCTGCCAGTGGCCATATTGTACCGAAATTAGGTCCAATCAGTTTTTTGTCACAACTTCGAAACAGCTCGTATTTAGGAACTGATCTTCACGAAACTTCTTGGGTACCTTTGTTTTCACCTTGGGACAGGAATGAGTGTGTTTTGGGGTGCCTTTGTTATCACTATGCTATGAGAACAAATATTTTGGGGTTCAGTCAGACCCACTCTGGGACTCAAAGATTTCTTTTCTAGTTTAGCATCTGACTGTCACCCACCTTTACAATACTTTACCTATACATTTGTTACAGGCTACGGTCAGTATTTATGTACAGACCGTTACAATATTTTATATGTACCTTTGTTATCAGGTCATTACCTAGATGTTTGTCATTTCTGTGTCACATACTATACATGTACATGTCTTGACAAGTTGAGCTACAGTGTCATTGACACTTTCATTCTCCATGTAATTTGTGCCAAACTGCTCACTGTTTCCATTGTTGACACTTTGCTCAATCGGCTTACCTTGTTGAAAGTCAATGAATGACGAAATTTGGTGTTGAATCTGACTTTGTTGTAATTCTCATTCACATGTTCAGAACATGTGTGATCATGAGTATTTGACTGAAAATTATGACTGAAGATTTTCAGAATCAAATATGATTGTAACTTCAGATTGGTGAGGGGGAAATCACATTGACATCGAACCAGAATGTGACATGCGTTTACGTATTTCCAGGATGTAAACATGTGTCTTGTGAAACTGAAAGTACATTATGTCACAAGGTAAACTTTACCTGTGTTTAGGAACTTGGATGCACATACACAGCAAGAATATAGGATAAAATTAGATGAATTTGTTCATATATTAAAGATGGGATCAACCTGTATCATATAGCAATGTATTTTCTGATCTGGACTCCTCTAGCACTTGAATACTGGTAAGTAAGAGAATAATATAATTTGTCTTCATACACTTGGAAAAACATGTTTGAAAGTAAGATTTAGCTACATTCCGAAATGCAAGGAAAATGAGTCTTCCAGGTCAAATTTTCAAATTTTTCCCACTCCAGGCCAAACCATAGTCGAGCCAGGGGCTCATTAGGAACACAATCTGGGCTACAAAAAAGTGGCTAATCAATTTTTTGTGAACAAATCAAGGCCTGTAAGGGAATGTTGCTCTTCCTGTATCCTGCTTTGTACATATTGCATCATGTCACAGGTCAAAAGCTCAAAAGTTGCCCTGAGGCTCCAAAATGTAAAAGCTGTTATTTTTGTGTCACCGCCCCACGAAGTGGGGAGCGACATATAGGGATTACTTTTGTCGTCTTACGTCGTCCGTGTCGTCGTCCGCGTCACACTTTCTCTTATCCGCCACTCCTCTTTAACCTATGAATGGATTTTGATGAACTTTCAGTGATTCTTTATCACATAATGGCATCGTGCACCTCCTATTTTATTTTTTGATCCGCTGTATTTTTTCCCGAGTTATGCCCCTTTTCCACTTAGAATTCTGTCTGAAATATTAAAATATAGTGCAGGCGACACACGTCTTCCATGGAAGACTCACATCTAAGTTTGGAATTATATTTTTAGCTTACCTGATGGAGCTTAATGAATCACTTGACTTCTGATATCTGGCATCATTTGTCGAGAACTTTACATTATTGACTTCTCAAAAAATCTCAAAAAACTACTGGACTGAATTGAACCAAATTTGGTATGCACATTCATTTTGTAGCAATTCAAGTTCGTTCACTTAAGGTTACCATGCCCTCAGACTGCTCCAAAGGGGCAAAACTCTCTCAGCACCAAAAAACATTTTTTCTAAAAATCAAGCGATAACTTCGAAAAAAAACTTGCAATTTTTGTGAATTGTTATAAAACTTGCAAAAGTTGCCTATGGTCACCAAAATGATTAAATTGTAATTATACCACCCACTTGAAATGTGGGAGGTATATAGTGATCATTTGGTCCATCTGTATGTCCGTACTTCTGTATGTCCATACATCCATCTGTCCATCCATCTTTCCATCCATCCGTCCATCCATCCATCCATTACGCTTTAGGGGGTACACATCTGCTATCCACAACTCCTCCTAAACCAGTGGACGGATTTCATTGAAACTCTCAGACATTCTTTTACATACATTGAAGATGTGCACCTCCTATTTTCTATTCAGATATTTTTATTTTTACAGTTTCCCATATTCAAAAATGAACTTTGTCAAATTCAGTTGACATTCTGTACAGATCTGCTATCCGCAACTCCTCCTAAACCAGTGAACGGATTTCATTGAAACTCTCAGACGTTCTTTTACATACATTGCAGAAGTGCACCTCCTATTTTCTTTTCAGATATTTTCATATTTACATTTCCCCATATTCAAAAATGGTCTTTGTCAATTCAGGTTTTAGTAGGGATGGGTATGGATCTGCTATCCACTACTCCTCTTAAACAATTGAACAATCTCCATTGGAACTCAGACCTTCTTTTACATACATTGAAGATGTGCACCTCCTATTTTTCTTTCAGATGTTTTCATATTTTGATGTCCATCCGTGGTTCCATCCATTACACTTTAGGGATGTACACATCTGCTATCCACAACTCCTCTTAAACCAGTGGACGGATTCCATTGAAACGCTCAGACTTTCTTTTACATACATTGAAGATTTGCACCTCCTATTTTGTTTTCAGATATTTTCTTTTTTACAGTTTCCCATATTGAAAAATGAACTTTGTCAAATTTAATTGACATTCTGTACAGATCTGCTATCCACAACTCCTCTTAAACCATTGAACAGATTTCATTGAAACTTTCAGACCTTCTTTTACATACATTGCAGATGTGCACCTCCTATTTTCTTTTCAGATATTTTCATATTTACATTTCCCCATATTCAAAAATGGTCTTTGTCAATTCAGGTTTTAGTAGAGAGGGGTATAGATCTGCTATCCGCTACTCCTCTTAAACCATTGAACAAACTCCATTGGAACTCTCAGACATTCTTTTACATATACTGAAGATGTGCACCTCCTATTTTTCTTTCAGATATTTTCATTTTCCGACATATGTCCGTCCGTCCGTCCGTTATGCTATACGGGTGTTACACTTTGGGGGAGGGGGTACACATCTGCTATCCGCAACTCTTCTTAAACCAATGAACAGATTTCATTGAAACTCTCAGACCTTCTTTTACATACATTGAAGATGTGCTCCTCCTATTTTGTTTTCAGATATTTTCTTTTTTACAATTTCCCATATTGAAAAATGAACTTTGTCAAATTCAATTGACATTCTGTACAGATCTGTTAAACCATTGAACAGATTTCATTGAAACTTTCAGACATTCTTTTACATACATTGCAGATGTGCACCTCCTATTTTCTTTTCAGATATTTTCATATTTACATTTCCCCATATTCAAAAATGGTCTTTGTCAATTCAGGTTTTAGTAGAGAGGGGTATAGATCTGCTATCCACTACTCCTCTTAAACCATTGAACAAACTCCATTGGATCCCTCAGACATTCTTTTACATACACTGAAGATGTGCACCTCCTATTTTTCTTTCAGATATTTTCATATTCTGACATATGGCTGTCAGTCCGTTATGCTATAGGGGTGTTACGGTGTTACGCTTTGGGGTTGTGGTGGGGGGGGGGGGGGGGGGGGGTACACATCTGCTATCCAAAACTCCTCTTAACCACTGAACAGATTTTATTGAAACTCTCAGACATTCTTTTACATACATTGAAGATGTGCACCTCCTATTTTCTATTCAGATATTTTTATGTTTACAGTTTCCCATATTGAAAAATGAACTTTGTCAAATTCAATTGACATTCTGTACAGATCTGCTACCCGCAACTCCTCTTAAACCATTGAACAGATTTCATTGAAACTTTCAGATGTTCTTTTACATATATTGAAGACATGCACCTCCTGTTTTGTTTTCAGATATTTTCATTTTTAGGGTTTCCCATATTTAAAAATGGGCTTTGTCAAATCAAGCGTGCATGGAGGGAGGGTGGGGGGAGGGGGGTTGTTGACATTTGCTATCCACGACCTCTTTTAAACTAGTGAATGGATTTCAATGAAACCTTCAAACATTGGTGTCAGTGTTTTGTGCTCTCTACATTGTACACATCTGCTATCCGCAACTCCTCTTAAACCAGTGAACGGATTCCATTGAAACTCTCAGAAATTCTTTTACATACATTGAAGATGTGCACCTCCTATTTTGTTTTCAGATATTTTCTTTTTTTTACAGTTTCTCATATTGAAAAATGAACTTTGTCAAATTTAATTGACATTCTGTACAGATCTGCTATCCACAACTCCTCTTAAACCATTGAACAGATTTCAATGAAACTTTCAGACCTTCTTTTACGTACATTGCAGATGTGCACCTCCTATTTTCTTTTCAGATATTTTCGTATTTACAGTTCCCCATATTCAAAAATGCTCTTTGTCAATTCAGGTTTTAGTAGAGAGGGGTATAGATCTGCTATCCGCTACTCCTCTTAAACCATTGAACAAACTCCATTGGAACTCTCAGACATTCTTTTACATATACTGAAGATGTGCACCTCCTATTTTTCTTTCAGATATTTTCATTTTCCGACATATGTCCGTCCGTCCGTCCGTTATGCTATAGGGGTGTTACACTTTGGGGGTGGGGGTACACATCTGCTATCCGCAACTCTTCTTAAACCAATGAACAGATTTAATTGAAACTCTCAGACCTTCTTTTACATACATTGAAGATGTGCTCCTCCTATTTTGTTTTCAGATATTTTCTTTTTTACAATTTCCCATATTGAAAAATGAACTTTGTCAAATTCAATTGACATTCTGTACAGATCTGTTATCCACAACTCCTCTTAAACCATTGAACTCTTTTCACTTTCAGATATTTTTATTTTTAGGGTTTCCCATATTTAAAAATGGGCTTGTCAATTCAAGCTTGCGTGGTTGGGGGGGGGGGGGGGGGGGGGATTGTTGACATTTGCTGTCCACAACCTCTTTTAATCTAGTGAATAGATTTCAATGAAACCTTCAAACATTGGTGTCAGATTTTTGTGCTCTCTACATTAAACACACTTTTACTGTTGTAAAATGTTTCTTGGTGGGAGTGGGTGGCATCATTTAGTGAGCAGTGCTCACAGTTTTTCTAGTTTTTTTTTAATCTTCTCATGAACCAGCTGCAGCAGAGATTTGATATTTGGTATACAGCTTCCCTCGGAGGTGTAGACTCAAGTTTGTTCAAGAGAAGTTCAAGGGGCAATATTTGTCGTCATTACGGGAGGAGCAAGAAAGTTCTATTTTCCAACCCGAGAGGCCGATTTGAACCAAATTTGATGTGAAGTTTTAATGGGTCATAAGTACTTGATTTATGCCAAAAGAATTTTTTCAAAATGCCCCGTGGGAACCACAGGAGCTAAAAACAACAAATTTCAAATGCCCATATCCCCAAAACCAAACAGCACTGAGAATTCTTCTTGTGGGAGCCCAAATTATAATTTAGTTCAAAATGAGGAATTTTCTTTAAAAATCATCTTCTTCAGATCCAGCAGTCGGAATATTTTGATATTTGGTATACAGTATCCTTTTGGAGGTGTGATTCAAGTTTGTTCAAGACCAAGTCTCTTGAGTTCATATTTGGTTTGTTCAAGCCAAGTCCCTGGGTTCATATTTCAGTGGGAGCCCGAATTATAACTTAGTTCAATATGAGGAAAATTTTGCGAAAATTTTTTCAGATCCACTGATCAGAATGTTTTGATATTTGGTATATGGTTTTCTTAATGGGGCAGATGCAAGTTTGTTCAAATCAGGACCCTCAGTTGATAGTTGTCAGTGTCAGGTGAGTGCTTTCACGCCCCTTGGAGCCTCTTGTTTTAATTTGTGGAGACTTCAGCATGTAGGTTACAGAGTAAACTCCTGTTAATTGAATAAAAATGCGAGCTACCAAAGAATAACTCTGACAGCTACTGAAATCTCCAAGTTTATAGACCTATTCAGTCTTTGTACATTGAATATAAGCATTCAAGCTATCTTCTCTGGTTTGACAGAGCTTTTTGTGCCCTGTCAAACAAGATATACTCACCCAAAAAAGAAAGTGTGCATTGCAGAAATTGGTCAAACTCCAAAAAAATAATTTCATAGGTGTAAAGAGTGTTAACCTGTTCATGAATAAGTTATATTGAACACAAAAACAGCTTTCCCCGTTAAAATTGCATTAAAGTTAAATGACGTGCTGCACGTTTGTGAAAAGGCATGTTTTGCACGTGGAGAGTCTGAAAATTCATGCAGCAGTGTGAATCCTTGGGTATTTAAACACTGAAGTAAGGCCTTCCTATCGTTCACATTCAAACTTGCGCTGCTGTTAAAACAACTCCACATTATCATGCCAAGATTGACAATGAATCAACGTCTCCTTGCCCTGGGTATGATTAGAGCTGGCAGAACACACAAAGAGGTTGCCCAGCATTTGAACTGCCACCGTAACACTGTAGACAGGCTAGTCCATCGACATGCACAACATGATGATGTTTGAGACCGACCCCACTCCGGGAGACCCCGAGTTACCACCCCTGCACAAGAACGGTATATCCGTGTCGTCCATCTCCGGAACCGGCAACAAACGGCAATGACGACAGCCAGGAACATCCCTAACCTGAGAGGATACATCCTCAAACAGTAATCAACCGGCTGAGAGAATACGGCTTATGTCCTCGAAGACCTGCAATTCGTCCGATTTTGACGTTACGTCATCGTCGTGCTCGACTGCAGTGGTGTAGACAACATCTCAGGCATCCCTTACACTGGTGGCGACGTGTTTTATTCACAGATGAATGTCGTTTCCATCTTTCATCATCAGATGGCCGCCAGAGTGTACAGACGTCGAAACGCACGCTACGCAGATCCATGTGTCGTGGAGCGAAACCGTTATGGGGGAGGGTCTCTCATGGTGTGGGGTGGCATCACTGCCCATAACAGAACTGAGCTGGTCTTTATTGATGGCAATCTCAATGCAGCCAGATATCGTGATGAAGTGCTTACACCTGTTGTTGTACCATTTCTGCAACGTCACGTCCCCGGCGTCATTCTACAGCAGGACAACGCCCAACCCCAGCTCGTGTTGTTCAACAGTATTTGCAGCAACAACAAGTGGATGTTCTTCCCTGACCCGCAAATTTGCCCGATATCTCACCCATTGAGCACGTATGGGACGAAATGAAACGTCAGCTATGCCCGCTTCCCCATGCACCGTCAACGCTTGTGGAACTCCAAAGACAGCTTATCAGAATATGGAACAACATCCCACAACACTTCCATGCTAACTTGTTCGCTTCAATGAGGCGTAGATGCACAGCAGTAGTCGATGCAGATGGAGGTCATACCAGATATTGAGTGTGTGACTTTAGTGTTTGACCCTTAGTGTCTTTGACTCTCCATGGCACCAAGAGTATTCGTCGTAGCATAATGAAATTTCCCGTGTTGATTACAAATTGATTCATCTGTGATTGAATAAAATTTCCATGAATGAAAATGATATCTTTTTTCAGTGTTATTTTTTAGCATGCACACTTTTTGGGGGGGGAGAGTATATAATAAAATATATGCTCAGTCGATCACTAGAAAAGGCCCTCACAAAGTAGATTTTCGGTTTCTCAGGCCATTTTTTGTAAAATTGCAAGTGGGAAAGCATTTTTAGCTCACCTAAGCGAAGCTCAAGGGGAGTATTACTAATCACTTTCTGTCCATCGTCCATCCGTCTGTCCATCCATCTGTCCGTCCATCCATTGTCGTCCGGCATTAACTTAACATTATTGACTTTTTCCCACAAACTACTTCACCAAATTGAACCAAATCTGGTGTGCATGTTCCCTATCATATGTCAATTTAAGTTTGTTCAAATCAAGTTGCCCTGCCCCTCGGTAGGGCCACACCCAAAAAGTGTGCCCAAATTTTAAAAAATCTTCTCAGGAACTAGCAGTAGCAGAGACTTGATATTTCCTGTGCCGCTTCCTTTTGAGGTGTAGACTCAGATTTGTTCAAGAGAAATTTGTGGGAAATATTTGCCATCATTATGGGAGGGAAAAGAATTTTCACCCCGCACAAAATTTATATATTTTTATACTGTACCAATGACCCAGACTTAGCTGGTGCTAACTCTAAAAAATCCAGGGCCAAACACAAATTTTGCCCCCAATCCCCAAAATTTGCATCTAAAACCAAAAGAAATCATGTCCTATAGGACCTCCATACTTTGCCCTTACTGTGCATGCGCAGTGTCAAGGACGTTCCGAAATTGGTGCCAATTATCATTCTCTGTTTGGCCCTTCATCAGTCAACATCTCACTGATCTTTGTGCTTGTAAATCTCAGTTTAAAGGATGCCAGACACGTAATTATTGGAGAAATGGTGATTCCAAGGAGGATATAGAAGGAGGAGAGGAAAAAGGAGTGACAAAAAATAATCAGGGCTGTACTTAAAATTTTTTATGAAATTATGTTAAGTTGCCTATTTTCGAGGCATGGGCCTCTTGTTGTCATTCTTGCTAAAAAGTTACACTGCTTATTCAGTGTTTCCTCTCCCCTGGTCTTCTAAGTCCCCCCTTGCAATTCTCCCATGCTTTTGGCATATTTTTGAGAAAGATCATTTCTAAATTCTTTTGGGAGAGTTAGCTTGGTTACAGAATGTTTTCTGTCATTTTCCCCATAGTTACGTTTTCACCCATGGGTGTATAAACGTTGTGTTCTGCATCTTCCATCTGATGTTCTGCAGATTCTCCCCTGGGAGTCTCTGTCTTGCATCAGATAGAGTGTAATTTTGATGACTGATTTCGGGCCAGTTTTGTCAGTGCCTGGAGTCATGTTTTCTGGTGTTTTTACACTGTTTGTTTACATTGGCAACAGTCTCTTTTGAGGGGGGCTGTTTGCCTTTGGAGTAGTTTATCTCACTATAAGATACATTTTTATTATCCGTAAGTGTTGCATTAATTATTTAATATAAATTTAAAATTTTTGACCACACTTAGCCATCGGATCCATTGGGGCTCAACGTTACTTTTCAGAAACTTGGGCTTCGCTGAAAAAATATTTTTCAAAAATTATTTTGATTTTCAATTGTTTTTTCATTATTAATGGATCATGTTATTATGTATCTTTGTGTTAGGGGTTTGTGCGAGTAACTAGGACTTGTTGTTGACTTTTCACAATGAAAGGATATTGTTCAAATTGTAATAGGAAGAAATCTTCCTCTGACTTTCATGATCATTGCATTAATTGTAGTCAGTGTTCTCACACTAATCCCTGTTCTATATGTCAATATTGGGATGACAAACATTGGAAACGTGTGTCACGATATGTTGTTAGTGGAGAAAGGGCTATGCCGGCTCTTTCTCCGCAGGGTCACTCTACTCTATCAGTTTCTATTTCAGAGGAACAAGAACAGGGTGATGTTTCCATGTTATCTTCCGCAAGTGCGCTTCCGTCGTCACAAATGAATACAGAGCTAGCGGCAAAAGTGCTCATGGAGATTAAACAAATGTCGTCCGCTAGCTCGCCCAGTGTAGCGTCCATTCACCGAATGGTTCGGCAGCCGGGTTCGTCCGATGTGGTCCAGGAGGAAATGTTGGGTGATGCGAGCACTATAAACATTCAACGTGCACACCCAGTGACGGCGGATAGTAGGCGAGATCGGAGGAAGCCTTCGAGTCCGGTTCCTAGCTCGTCCAGGTCCAGCCGGGCTGCGAGCGAGAGAGGTCCCTCTCTCGTACAACAACATCTGGGACAAGATGTTGTGGTACAAAATGTGTCGCAAGCGGAGCACACGTCCGTCGCTCGGGACTCTCCGTTGTATAGGCAGTCCGCGGAGACTGCTCAGGCTTCTTCCTCTCGTCAGCGCACACGACCGCACCTTGGCTACGTGACCGCCGATATTTTACCAGCTTCGCCGATCAGGGATTCTTCGGCGACCAGGTCACACCATCCGGTAGCCAGGGACACGAGGCTGATGGACTCCGGACGTTCGCATAGGAAGAGTATGCGGGAGTCATCAGATGCGGAGCTGCCCTCGGCGAAGCAGCGAAAGACTGCACCTCCGCAGGCCTCGATGTCGGACGTACTTGTGCAAATAGCACAACTTATCGCAGCATCCCAGCAACAGACAGAAACGGTGTCGGATCGGGAATTATCCGACGGCGCTGGGTCGGTATGCTCTGCCGAAGCATCGGGGGGCGGACGACCGGAAGCATCATGAGGTCCGACCGGATGGTGAAAGGGATACGGATGACTTGGAGCTATCCCTTTCGGAACAACATAAATCTGCCGTGGACTTCATCTGGCACTTTCTTCCTCAAGTTGTTCCATCGGGCCAGACTGCTGCGGTTCCGGACAAGAGAATTATAGCGTCTTTGGACTCTGATTTCTTTGAGCGGTTCAGGGACATCGCTCCCGAGTTTCCGTCTCAGTCCAATAATGTTGCAAGAACATTTGAATTATTGAACGACACTATATTCAAACTTGCTTCCAAAACGGGAAAAGCAGGTTTCTTGTCCGCCAATACTCTCAACCTGCCTTTCATTAATGCAAGGAATAAATTCGATACGGCAGGACAGGGTATCCCGAGAGTTCCTCTGCGTATGGACGACGAGGCGGAAGACTTAGAATTATCATTACCGTCGTCGGCGTCTATTCCAACCGCGGTGTTGGAAACAACTATTTCGTCTAACAGAGCCAGTTTAGATGCCTTATCTTACGCAGATCACCTTACTAAGGCATTATCACTGCGTCTTCAAGGGAAAGAATTTCAGGATATACAATCCTCTTTAAGACTTCTTTCAAGGGCAGTAGCTTATTCCACATGTAACTCCGCCCTTTCAGTGGCAAACCTGGAGTTGGTTAGACGTGATGCAGCCCTAGCTACATCCACACTCGTGGATACTAAGGTGAAGAACTCTCTCAGAGTCGCTTCGGTCTCCGGAGAACTTCTCTTTGACGGCAAGCTTTCTGCAATTTACGATAAAATTACAAAGAAAGCTTCGGATTCTCTGCTGTTCAAATCTGCTTCTAAGAAGTCGGACACGGCAGATAAGAGTAAGACAGGCACTTCTGGGTCTAATGCACCCAAGAGAGGTTCCTATAGAGGTTCCGGTGCGTCCTCTTGGTCTTATTCAAGAGACCGTCAAGGTAGCGACTCACGTTCGGGACGTCCTTCGGGCCGGGACATCCGGTCAGACGCCCCGAGGTCGACGGGACGAGGTGCGGGTCGTGGAGGACGTGGTTTCTCCTACCGCAGGCCTCGCAGGTCCAGGAGGTGATGGCTTCAACCTCTATTGCGTACCGGTTGGCCGAAGGTTGTCGAGTTTTTCACAAGAGTGGGCGTCGATTATGGACAACCCTTGGGTGAGAGGGGTGATTTCGGAAGGTCTAAAGATATCCTTCAAACGAAAGCCTCCATTAACTCAAAGTCCAAAATGGACTCAACTTCCGTCAAATCCGCAGAAAAGAGACGCTCTATTATCAGAGGTGCAGTCTCTTTTAATGAAGAACGCGGTAGAGGTCGTAGAAAACCAGGAGACTCCGGGATTCTACAGCCATCTGTTTCTGGTTCCGAAACCAGACGGCTCGTTCCGTCCAGTCATAGATTTGAGCTGGATAAACAAGCTGATCGTCGCTCCGAAGTTTTATATGGAGACGATTCGATCGGTCAGAGCGAGTATTCGGGTGAACGATTATGCAACGAGCATAGATCTCAAAGATGCGTACTTTCACGTCATGGTACATCCGACATTCAGAAAGTATCTATGCTTCGCAGTCCTAGGAGTGGTGTATCAATTCCGGGTGATGTGCTTCGGATTGAATCTAGCACCCTGGGCTTTCACTCATGTAATGAACTCGGTAATGATGTATTTCCGAGCTCATTCGTCTGCGGTAACGTCGGCCTACCTGGACGACATTCTTCAGAGGTACGGCAACGAGTTAACGCTTCAGAACGATGTGCAGAATCTACTTCTATTGCTCCAACGTCTCGGTTTTATAATAAATGAGGAGAAGTCGGATCTGGTGCCGTCCAAGTCATTCACACATCTGGGAATGAGCTTCGAGACGCACAACAATCTCGTTCGTCTGCCGTTAACCAGAGCGAATTTAGTCAGTTATTACGCTCGCTATTGTCTGCACGCAGACAAAGTCACAGCGAGAGAATTTATGAGACTGATAGGTCTGTGCGGAGCCGCTGCAGATCTCATTCCGATGGGGCGGTTACGCACGCGTCCTCTCCAAATTTTCTTGACTCAGAATTGGAGTGTGAAAATTCATTCGCTCGACATAGACGTTCTCTTGTCAGATCAAGTGAAACGAGAGATTCAGACTTGGGCAAACATTCAGTGGTTAACTCAGGGAGTTCCGCTGCAGTTGCCGGATCCGAGTTTTACCATTATGACGGATGCCAGTCAAACAGGTTGGGGTGCATCATTGATCCCAACGGATTCGAGATGCCAGGGTCTTTGGGATCCGCAATTCCTGGGCAAGCACATAAACATCAAGGAAATGATGTCAATTTGGCTTGCGTTACGTCATTGGATGGACATTATTCACAATGCTCATGTCCAAATCCTATCCGACAATACGACAGTAGTGGCGTATATATGGAATCAGGGAGGCACTCATTCAATTCCGTTGTTCAATCTAATGGAAAGAATCCTTCTGTTTGCTCTAGAACATCAGGTTCTTCTTTCGGTCCGTCATATACCGGGTCGTCTGAATGTACTAGCAGACTCCCTTTCATGAAAGGGTCGCTTGTTGCCGTCGGAGTGGACTCTCAACAAACAAGTATTCAATCAGATTTGCTACCAATGGGAACGGCCAATGATAGACTTATTTGCGACACATCTCAACAATCAGTTGCAGACGTATGTGTCTCCCTGTCCGGATCCAAGAGCATTTGCAGTAGACGCTCTGTCGATCCCTTGGGACGGAATGATAGGATATGCGTATCCTCCAGCGCCGTTAATTCAGCAAGTATTGCTAAAGATAAAACAATCACAATGCAAGATTCTGTTGGTAGCATCTCTGTCTCCACAGAGACCGTGGATAAATCTACTCAGGTGTCTGTTGTGGGACCTACCGCGAAAGCTTCCTCCACGGGAGGATCTTCTTTCGCAGGGGAAATCGCGTCAACTCCATCACAACCCGCAAGGTCTCAACCTTCACGTTTTTCCATTATCCGTCCTTCTTGCATGGCAAGCACTTTACTGGACGAGTAGTGGACGCGATTTCTAACTGTAGGAGGACCTCCTCTTCGCTAAACTATGCGGCTAAGTGGAAGGTTTTTCATCGTTGGTGTAGGGATCATTCTGTGGATATTTTTGATCCCTCTATACCAGACATTGCAAACTTTCTAGTATACTTGTTTGACGAAATCAAACTGCAGCCTGTTACTATTAAGGGTTATAGGTCTATGTTATCTGGTACCTATGCACATCATGATAGTTTACAAATTGGATCTAATGTCTCTTTATCTAAGTTGGTAAGAAACTTCTCGATAAATAGACCCAGAACTCTTAGGTTAATTCCTAAATGGAATTTAGCTTGGGTTCTTCTTAAACTGAAGGAAAAGCCATTTGAACCTCTTGGGACAGTAGATTTCAAATTCTTGTCTTATAAGACAGCTTTTCTCTTAGCTTTCTCTTCTGCTAGAAGAGTCAGTGAGCTTCATGCACTGTCAGTGGATGATTCTCACTATCGTAGTGTCGGGAACACTATCACCTTCACTACTAATGTGGGTTTTTTAGCTAAGAATCAGGCTCCTAATAAATATCCGGAACCTATTGTTATTAAGGCTCTTCCGTCTTCAGAGGGGCGTAGGCCTTTACTCTGTCCTGTTAGAGCGTTACGTATCTATAAACAGAGATCTCAGTTTATCAGAAAGGGACGAAAACGTTTCTTTCTGTTTCTGATGCCTAATAGAAAGGACATTTCGGTCCATTCTATTGCTAGATGGATTCAATTAACTATCCGTACTGCTTATAAGAATTTATCTTCTTCTCAGCAGTCTGTGCTTAAGATTTCGGCTCATGAAGTAAGAGCTCTTGCTACTTCTTGGGCTTACGCTAATAGTACTGCTATTACAGATTTAATGAAGGCTGCTTATTGGTCTCAGCCATCCACATTCACAAATTTTTATCTCAGAAATATTGAGTCCATTTCTGGAGACCTGCATTGTTTAGGTCCGTTATCTGTTGCTCAGAATGTCGTCCACTAAACAGTTGCAACTATAGTTATGCAGGCTTTCTGTTCCGGCAGTGACTCCGTCTGGCTGCCCTCTTCGCTCTGGGCTATGTGACCCAGGGCAAGGGGAAGGGGGGGGGGGGAGGGTGTTCCCTTAGGTCACCTGCTTTATAGTGAAAAGCAAGGGAATGCCTCCTCCGAAGTCAGTATTTCTGAGTCGTTTCCGGGATGGTTTTAAAGTGTAATATTAATGTTAAAATTCATTCATGTCATATTTTTAAAGTGTAGCTCGGTGTGAAGCATTTGTATATGTCAAGTGTCAAACGGGCGTTAATATACAATCCTCGGACACTTTTAAAGAATATAAAGAGTCTCAATTCTCTGGACTAACTTTATTTATTGGCTTACTTTAAAAATAATTAGTATAAAGGGTTATACTGGATGTTAATAGAGAACATGAATGTTATTGTGCTCAATTATGAAGGGTATTGTATCTTTCTAATTTAACATAAAATAAGAAAGATACATGTAAAGCCTAATACTCCTTTTCTCCTTGAGGGGTTGCCTCTATATTATATAGTTGAGCTTATTGGATTTTCCTCTATGTCCTAGGCCCTCCAGCCTTTTTTCTATTCAGCTAAGTCTGGGTCATTGGTACAGTATAAAAATGTTAAAAAATTTATAGTAATTTATATATTTTTTATACTTACCAATGACCCAGTCGGGGATGGCCCTCCCAGGAGTTGGAAACTCTTACCTCCCCGCTGAGTACATAGCGCTGACCAGGCACTGCCAGTAAGAATGATAATTGGCGCCAGTTTCGGAACGTTCTTGACACTGCGCATGCGCAGTAAGGGCAAAGTATGGAGGTCCTATAGGACATGATTTCTTTTGGTTTTAGATGCAAATTTTGGGGATTGGGGGGCAAAATTTGTGTTTGGCCCTGGATTTTTTAGAGTTAGCACCAGCTAAGTCTGGGTCATTGGGAAGTATAAAAAATATATAAATTACTATAAATTTTTTAACTTTCCAACCCAAGAGGCTGATTCAAACCAAATTTGATATGAGGGCTTATTGGGTCATATGTACTTAATTTATGCAAAAAAAATTTTCCCGTCCCCCCATGGCAACTGCAGGAGCTGAAAATAGAAAAATTTTAAAATGCCCATATCTCCAAAACTGCATGGCCCTGAGAATTCTTGTTTGGTGTGAAGCTTCCTTAGGACCAACAGAATGGAATGGTCCAAAAAATTGCTTTCGGATTTTTGATAGGGTACTTTTTCGGGACTTTGAAAAAATAATGAATCAGCATTTTTCAGTGGTGAGATTCAAGTTTGTTCTAGCCAAGTCCCTGGTTCATATTTGGGCTCCCAGTGGGAGCTCAAATTATAACTTAGTTCAATATGAGAAATATTCTTCAAAAATCTTCTTCTTCACTTCCACCAGTCAGAATCTTTTGATATTTGGTATACAGTATCCTTAGAGAGGTGAGATAAAAACTTGTTAAAGCCAAGTCCCTGAGTTCATACTTGGTCTTCCTGGGGGAGCCCAAATTATACCAAAATTTCTATTTTCCAAACTGAGAGGCCAATTTGAACCAAATTTGATATGAGGGTTTATTGGGTCATTAATACCTAATTTATGCCACCCCAGGAGCTAAAAATAGAAACAATTTAAAATGCTCTTATCTCCAAAACTACAGGGCACTGAGAATTTTTATTCTGTGTGAAGTTTCCTTAGGAACAGCTGGAAGGAATGGTTAAAAAAAAATTGTGATCAGTTTTATCATAGGGTACGTTTCCAGGACTTTTGAAAAAATGCTGAGTCATCATTTTTTAACACTGTGAGTAATGGGAAAACCATTAAAGAATCTTCTTCTCCTATACCACTGCACCAAAGGCTTTCATATTTCACATAAAACATCTTTGGAAGATTCATTCACATGTTTGTTGAAATCAAATCCTTGGGTCCATATTTGGGCTCTCTATGGGAGCCCAAATGTTCAGATTAGTGCAATATGAGGAATATTCTTTAAAAATCTTCTTCTTCCGATCCACCAATCAGAATCTTTTGATATTTGGTATGTAGCATCCTTAGGGGGTGAGATTCAAGTTTGTTCAAGCCAAGTCCCTGGGTTCATATTTGGGCTCTTTTTTTCAGATCCACCAGTCAGAATCTTTTGATATTTGGTATAAGCTTTTCTTAGGAGGGGCAGATGCAACTTGTTCAAATCAATTCCCTAGGTTAATATTTAGGCTACCTGTTAGGTGAGCACCCTCAGGCCCCCTGCGGCCTCTTGTTTTTATTTTAGTTTTTATTTTTGTAATTATTTCTTTGCCATCAAAAGTTCATGATCTTGGTTTGTTTTATGTTTTAGGCCTCATAATCTACAGAATAGCATGTGAGGTGGTGTATTTCGCCCCTTGAGTGCAAGAAGACTTTGCATTGCAAAGCCTTGTTGCACTGAAGGGACAAATTTATCAATTTTATTAACTTGGGTAAAATATCAAACATAAATCATTTAATTTTCATTTTTTAAGTTTGCATTGAGTATAAAATGAGAGCATGCCGCAGTCAAAAGGTCCATGCAGGAGGACCTGAAAAACAGATTTTTAACTTATTAAAGGCATAAATTGTAAATACTTATTATTGCAGCTGAAATGACCACTGTGGTATGTGACACATCAGATAGAGCAAAGTTATTGTTGGAGAGAGTGGAAAAGATGCCATCTTTACAGCATGTGATTGTAATGGATGAAATATCTAATAATAACACTATGTTAGCTAATAAGCATGATATAGAACTATATTCCTTTCAAGATATTCTGGTAAGTATTGTTTGATGATAATGCTATAAGTTCTGTGAGAACATTGGAATTTTAGAAAAAATTTAATGTTTTCCTCAGAAGTTTGTTAGATGTGGAAATTTGCTGTGTCCTGTGATTTCTCTCCCTTGTTTTTTTTTCAATTTTATCAGAATTAATCTTCATGAGCAAGCTCCAATATAAATGGACTAAGGCCCTCACAAAGTAGATCTTCTGTTTCTCAGGCCATTTTTTGTAAAATTGCATGTTGGCAGGCTTTTTTTTATTTTATTTTTTATTTATTTTTGTAATTATTTCTTTGCCATTAAAAGTTCATGTTCTTGGTTTATTTTATGTTTTAGGCCTCATAATCTACAAAATAACATGGGTGGTGATGTATTTTGTGCCTTGAGTGCAAGAAAGCTTTGCAATGCTAAAGCATTGCAAAGCCTTCTTGAACTCAAGGAACAAATTTATTAATTTTATTAACTTGGGTAAAATATCAGACATAAATCATTTAATTTTTATTTTTTTAAGCTTGTATTGGTTATAAAAAGATAGCATGCAGCAGCCAAGAGGACCATGTGGGAGGGCCTGAGAAACAAAGTTTTAACTTTGTAGGGCCTTATTTTGATTATATGGAACATGGTAGCTCATTGGTTAGTACATTAGACTTGAGATTGAAAGGCTGACTGTTAGATCCTGACCCATGGCATCTTCGTTGTGTCCTTGGGCAAGACACTTCATTCCCATTGCCCAAGTGGGAGCTTGGTGGGACTGTGTACTACAGTACAGTTGCTGTGGACTGGTCATAATCCACATAATGATCTACATTTTGTTCCCGTCGGATGAAAAACATGGTTGCCAGAAGCATTCTTTGATTCTGATTGGTCGATTTTTAAAAATCTTCTCCTCTGAAACTACAAGGCCAAATGTTTTTAAACATAGCATGATTGATGACTGGGACACCCTCTACCAATGATCCCCATTAAATATTGATCAGGTTGTAAACATGGCCGCAATTGTGGCTCATAGTTAGTATGGGAACCCTATAGGAAATCACATTTTCATCTTCTTATCTGAAACTACTTGGCCAGTGTGAACCCTGGCTGTTGAAAGTTAGAACCATTGGCTCATTAACCCTTTACCTAACATGAAAAGCAGACGACACTTGCAAAAATAATTCTTGAATAACTAATTTTTTTCATTTTTTGTCTCAAAAACATAGGTTATGACCCCTCGTTGGAACGAGCTCGACGAGCTCGTTCCAACGAGGGGTCATAACCTATGTTTTTGAGACAAAAAATGAAAAAAATAATTAAAATTAATTGGCGATTTTTGAGAATAGCGCTGGCCGGTTTTGGCCGTTACGTTGGGTAAAGGGTTAAGTTAAAGTCTAATAGTTTCCATGTTTGTATCTTCTGGGTTTTGATCAACAGCCATGTTATTATAGCTAATACAGTGGAGCCCACTCAATTGAATATCTCTTAAATGAATAACATTGTTAATTGAATATAATTTCCCAACACAAAACCATTTACCATACCTCCAGTACAAATTTGACCTGTTTATTGAATATAGGTTATAGAGTAAACTCCTGTTAATTGAATGTGTTGAGAAATTACCCTGAATCTCCCCAGTTTTCCTTTGTTTATAGACCTATTTGACCTCAGTACATCCAATACAGGCATTTAATCTATTATATCTTATTTGACAGAACTCATGGAGCTCTGTGAAACAAGATATAATAGAATAAATGCTAAGTTTATCTCTAGAATACAGGAAAGTGACACAATCCCTGTTAAGTGCATATTCATTGGATTTAATTTTATATGGAAGCCCGTCATTACCCGAAAGCAGCAATGTATTAGTTTTCTTATCTGTTCAAAAATTTATTCGTGACTCGCATAGATTTGATGTACAGTTGCTGAATTAGCTGCGCCTCTCGGCAAGTCTGAGTGTCCCAAGGTTATACAGGTGATCTAACTTCCACTGTGGGTGTCCTCTCGCAGTGGGACCTGACAATCAATCTGTGTGAGGACAACACGGTGGATGTTAGGTTAGTACGGACGAGGAATGAGCACGCAAAGATTAACTGTCTCAACATGTTCTGTGAACGTTCCTTAGCGGCATTCAATTAAATTTAGAATTGAATAAATTGTGGGTGGGGTGGGGGTGGGGGGGGGGGTGTCATCATCACTGGAATTTCTGTTGTATACTGTTCTTTTTTTTTATTTGTCTTCTTTGATTTCAATCTGCTTTTACCCGTCTCTCTCTCTCTCTCTCTCTCTCTCTCTCTCTCTCTCTCTCTCACTCCCTCTCTATTCCCTCTTTCTTTATTTCTCTCTCTCTCTTTTGAGTTAACTTCTTTTGTGTGTAATGTTTACATATTGTTATATTTTGTTTTGCCTTTTGTAATCTATTAGTCTTTGTACAGGAGCGGAGGGTTTTCTAAGTGGTCAGCACTTGTCCTCCAATCCTGATTTGCATTGTTGAATGGCAAATAAAAATATGTTTAATCTAAGTGCATATTCATGTTAACTGGATAATTTTCATTGGCAAAGTGGCTATTCAATTAACAGGGTTCCACTGTAATATTAAATTAAATAATAATTTTATAGCCTGCAGTCCACACAAGGTGCTCAATGGTTGTACAAAATTGCAAAAAACCTTACGGAAAAAAAAGAAAAGAAAAAAAAATCGGAGTTTGTTGTAGTGATTATAAATGTCTTGTAAGTCAGTCAGGACAAGGTCACGCCACGAGTGGCACCCAGCAGCTAATGCTGGCATTTGTTCTAGGGTGACATGATGAACAGAGTTTATGTAGCACATTGCGGTTGCCTATCATATCCACTCTGGCATGACTGCATGTGTGTGTTTGTGTCTGTTTTGGAGTCAGACATGAGGTGACCCATGCTGTCAAAAGTGTCATTAAAACCCATTAACTAAATAAATGACTGTTCTGGAGTTGATTTTGGAGATTATGCGAATGTGGTGTGATGTTGCAGTGTGATTCTCATAATATTTTTATAGCATTAAATCACAATAATAATAATAATTTTAATAATTTTATAACATTAAATCCACACATGGTGTTTGTAAAGTTTTTGGGTGAAGGAAGCTGAAGTTCCAGGAGTGAACCAGCAAGCAGAAGAGAGTAACCAGCAGGGTCTCCAACTTACTTACACCACACAAACAGGGATAGCTTTGGTTGAATCTCATGTATATGCTGTTAGCACAGCAGGTGAGAGTGAAGTTGTATCATGCAGCCTCACATGCAAGCAAGAATGGCCTTGACATGTTCCACAGCATCACATTCTGAATCTATCACCATACTGAACTTTCATTTTACCAAACACACTTCAGGGACCGATCAGGACTATTTAAAATACGCTCTAGCCTCGGAGCCTATTTTTTCAATTCATGCTCCAGATTTCAATTTACGGAGTCACACTGCTGTTTGTAACACACACTGCAAGTATGTTATAGCTCTCATCATTTTCATTTAGTACACTATAGCAAACATTAATCTTCACTGTGGTTTCTGATCAAGTCTTGGCTGCCTATTTAGGCAGCCAAGACTTGATCAGAAACCACAGTGAAGATTAATGTTTGCTATAGTGTTAGGCAGCCAAGACTTGATCAGAAAACACAGTGAAGATTAATGCTTGGTAATTAAGACTTGAAGTATTAACTTAAGCACTCTACAACAATGATAAATGATAATCATATATATAATACATGTAAGAGTGTCTCTCTCGATTATCCATCGAAAGAATATCAAAATATGATCTGAGAAGTTACGCGCCAACTGAGAAGCCTATTTCCGAGATTTAAGAGCCAGGTCCTGATGTTTCAGAACCAAATATGCACTGGCGCATGCCCAGGTCAGTCCCTGACACTTTCATTACATAATCATGAACATTAACCAGATATTAGATATTAACCAGCATCAAGAAAAAATAAGCCAAAACTTGGTTGAGCACCATCGGCGCACACCCAGTAGGTGACGCTTTTCTCTTAGTACAAATCCATGGCTTCCGGAAACCAGTGTGCAGGCAGTAACTAATGAATCATTATATTTTTATACTGTACCAATGACCCAGACATAGCTGGTGCTAACTCTTAAAATATAGGGCCAAACACAAATTTTGCCCCCCAATCCCCAAAATTTGCATCTAAAACTAAAGAAAACATGTCCTGAAAGGCCCTCCACACTTCGCCCCTACTGCGCATGCGCAGTGTCAAGGACGTTCCGAAATTGGCGCCATTAATCATTCTAAGTTTGGCCCTTCATCAGTTAACATCTGACTGATCTTTGTGCTTTTAAATCTCAGTTTAAATGATGCCAGACACATAAATATTAGTGAAATGGTGATTCTAAGGAGGATAGAGAAGGAGGAGAGGAAAAGAATGTGTGACAGAATATTATCAGGGCTGTAACTTAAAATTTTTTAATGAAATTATGTTAAGTTACCTATTTTCAAGGCAGCAGCCATTTTGTTGTCATTCTGATTATTTAGTTACACTGTTTTTTTAAGTGTTTTCCTCTCTCCCTGTCCTTTAAGTTCCCCCTTGCTATTCTCCCATGCTTTTGGCATAGTTTCTGTAATTATTATTACTAAAATTTCTTGAGAGTTTTAGCTGAATAACAGAATGAATTCTGTTCTTTCCCCATGTTTACGTCTTCACCTACGGGTGGTTAGGCGTTGTGTTCTGCATCTACCATCTGATGTTCTGCAGTTTCTTCCCTGGAAGTCTCTGTTTTGCATCAGATAGTGTATTTTTGGTAACTGATTTCGGGCCTGGGTGCCTGGAGTCTTATTTTAGTGTTTTTACACTCATTGTTTACATTTACAACAGCCCTCTGTGTGAGGGGGGGATTTCTAAAAAATAATATCTTTATGTTATTTTAATCATAACTAGATACATTATTATTGTTCGTAAGTGTTGAATAAATTGTTTAAAATATTTTTAAAATTTTTGTCCACACTTAGGCTTGGGATCCATTGGGGCTCAACGTTACTTTTCAGAAACTTGGGCTGTTCTGAAAAAATATTTTTTCAAAATATTTTGATTTCAATTATTTTTTCTATATTAATGGATCATATTATTATTATGTATTTTGATTGCCAGGGGTTAGTGCGAGTACCAGGACTTGTTTTCTTTTCACATTGAAAGGATATTGATCAATTGTTTAAGAGGAAGTCTTCCTCTGACTTTATTATCATTTTATATGTGGTCAGTGTACTCGCATTAACTCCTGTTCTGTATCGTATGATTTCGATGACAATATGGGAAGCGTATGTCACGGTATGTTGTTGGGGATTTGGACACTTCGGTCCTTTCCCCGCAGGGTCACTCTACTTTATCAATTTCTATTTCAGACGATCAAGATTAGGGTGATGTATCTGTGATGTCTTCCAACAGTGTGCCTCCGTCGTCACAATTAATGAAGGGCTAGCGGAAAAGTGCTCATGTAAATACGCCAATTGTCTAAGAGGACCCTAGTAGGTTCGACGGCCTTTGACGTCCGCTAGCTCGCCCGGTGTAGCGTCCATTCACCGAATGGTTCGGCAGCCGGGTTCGTCCGTTGCGGTCTAGAAGGAATTTTGGGGTGATGCGAGCACTATAAATTAACTTAATGCACACCCAGTGACGGCGGATCGGAGGGAGAATGCAGGAAGCCTTTTAGTCCGGTTCATAGCTCATTCCGGTCCATCCGGACGGCAAGCGAGAGAGGCCCCTCTCTCGTTCAACAACATCTGGCCCCAGATGTTGTGGTACAAATTGTGTCGCAAGCGGAGCATACGTCCGTCGCTCGGGACGCTCCGTTGTATAGGCAGTCCGCTGAGACTGCTAAGGCTTCCTCTTCTCGTCAGCGCACACGACCGCACCTTGGCTGCGTGACCGCCGATATATTACCAGCTTCGCCGATCAAGGATTCTTCGGCGACCAGGTCACTCCATCCGATAGCCAGGGACACGAGGCCTGCAGACTCCGGACGTTCGCATAGGAAGTGTGCGGGAGTCAACGTACACGGAGCTTCCGGCGGCAATGCATCGTAAGACCGCTACTGCACAGGCCTCGGGAACGGACGTGCTTTCCTTAATAGCACAGTTTATCGCAGCATCCCAGCATCAACTGAATCTGTCGCATATATTTTATCCAACGATGCTGGGTCGGGACGCTCCGCGGAAGCAGGTACGGACGTCCGAAGTTTCATCCGGTCCGACGGGATACCGAAAGGGATTTCGAGCTTTCCCTTTCGGAACAACATACGCTGTTGTGTATGTCATCTGACTTGGTCTTCTACAGCTTCTTTCGTCGGACCAGAATGCTGCGATGCCGGATAAGAAACTGATAGCATCGGTGGACTTAGAAATTTTTGGTTCGGTTCAGGGACATCGTCCCTCAGTTCCGACATAGTCCAATAATGTCACACAAACTTTCGAATTATTGAACGACGCTATATATATTATTATTTTATGCTTGCTATCCAAGCATTTCTGGTTTCTTGTTCGAAGAGTTATGGAGATGTCTTTCAAAAGTGTGCCTCTGTCGTCATAGTTAATGAAGAGTTAGCGGCAATAAGTGCTCATGGAATATGTCTATCGCCTATGGAGTGACATTCGCTAGCTCACCCGGTGTAGCGTACATTCATCGAATGGTTCGGCTGCCGGGTTCGTCCGTTGCGGTCTAGGAAGGAGATTTGGGTGATGCGAGCACTTTAATTACTTTAGTACTCACCCAGTGACGGCAGATTGAGGACAGATCGGAGGAAGCCTGTTAGTCCGGTTCCTGGCTTGTCCAGGTCCGTCCGGGCTGTGAGCGAGAGAGGTCCCTCTCTCGCCCAACAACATAGGGGAACGCATGTTGTGGTTCAGATATTTTACATTCGGAGCATATGTCCGTTGGTCGGGACGCTCCGTTATATTGACAGTCCGAGAGACTGTCTTTAATGCTTCCTCATCCTCACAGCAGGGCACACGACCGCACATTGGCTACGTGACCTCGAGTATCCGATCAGTTTCGGCATTCAGTGATTCCACGGCGAATAGGTCGCGCCATCCGGTAGCCAAGGGACACGAGGCCTATACACTCCGTTCGCTCGCATATTGGAAGTATGCACGGGGTAACGATCACGGAGCTTCCAGCGGCAATGCATCGTAAGACCGCTTCTCCTCAGGCCTCAGTGACGGACGTGCTATCCGAGTTAGCACAGTTGTTTCGCAGCATCCCAGCAATTGACAGTTTCTCGGTCGAATCAGGAATTATCCGACGGCGCTGGGTCGGTGCCGTCCGCGGTTGCATCAGCTACGGACGACCGAACGCTTTATAGGGTCCGACAGGATGGCGAAAGAGATTCGAAAGATTTCGAGTTTTCCCTTTAGTAGTAGCGGAAGATGCCTTTCATATCTTCTGGCATTATCTTCCAGTGATTATTATTTCGGACTTCATTGCTGCGATCCTGGATAAGAGACTTATAGCGTCATTGGACTCGGATTTTTCGATCGGTTCAGGGACATTGTCCCTGACTTACCGACGCAGTCCAATATTGTCATTACAACATGTGTTTTATTTTTCGACGCTATATATATATATATATACAAGCCTGCTACTAAGCATGATAGTTTAGTTTCTTGTCCGCGTTGCTCATTTCTGCCATTTTATCATTTATACAAATAGTTTATTTTGGCAGAGCAGGGCATACCGAGAGTTCATATGCGTCTAGACAGTGTGATTAAAGACTGCATATATTCTTTTTCGCCGTTTATGTCTCTTCCAATTTCAATGTTGGGAACGACATTATGTTTAGTAGACTTAGACGCTTTATTATACGTAATCCGCCTTACTGAGGCGTTATCATTACGTCTTCAAGAAAAGATTTACGGGATATTATTCTCAATGTAATTTCTTTTGAGGGCAGTAGTTTGTTCACGTATAACTCCGCCCTTCAGTGGCTGATTGGAGTTAGTTAGACGTGACGCAGCCCTAGCTACATCCACACGCGTGGATAGTAAGGTTAAGAACTCTCTCAGAGTCGCTTCGTTCTCGGAGGAGCTTCTCTTCGACGGCAACTTTTCGGCAATCCATGAATTGCTCGATTTATACGTTCTCTTGTCTATCTAGTGTTACAAGAGATTCAGACTGGGGCAAACATTCGGTGGTTGACTCAGAGAGTCGCCGCAGTTGCCGGACCCGAGTGTGGCTGTTATGACGGTTGCCAGTCAAACAGATTGGGATATAATACTGATCCCTACGGATTCGAAGTGCCAGGGTCTTTGGGTTCCGCAGTCTTTTAGCAATCAGTTTAACTTCCGCGGAATAATGTTTTTTAGGCTTGCTTTATGTCATTGCATGAACATTATTCAGAAACGCATGCCCAAATTCCTGTCCTTTAATTCGACAGTAGTGGCGTATCTCCGGAACCAGGGAGGCACTCTTTCGTTTCCGTTATTCAATTTAATGGAAAGAATCCGTCTGTTGGTTATAGTACACCAAGTTCAGTTTTGGTCCGTCATATTCCGGGTCGTCTAATTGTTTTATCGGACTCCCGTTCTCTTACGGGTCGCTTGTTGCTGTCAGAATGGACTCTCAACAAACAAGTATTCAATCAGATTTGCTATCTATGGGAGCGCCCAATGATGATTTATTTATGACACAGCTTGCTAATCAATTGCAGACGTATGTGTTGGCTTGTCCAGATCTCTGAGCTAATATTGTTAACGCTCTATTGATCTATAGGACGGAACGATAGGATACGCGTATCCTCCGGCGCTGTTGTTTTAGCAGGTATTGCTAAGATAAACAACCACAATACATTTCTGTTGATAGCATCTCTATCTTCACAGAGATCATGAGTAATTTACTCTCTTGTCTACTGTGGGTCTTAACGTGAAATCTTCCTCTATGTGAGGATCTTTTTCACTGGGTAAATCGTGTCATCTTTATCACAACCAGCAAGGTCGCAACCTTCATGTATTCCGTTGTGTGGTCCGTATTGCATTGTAAGCACTGTACTGGACGAGCTTTGGACGCGATTTCTTACTATAGGAGATCCTCTTCTTCGCTATTCTATGCGGCTAAAGTGGAGGCTCTTCCGTCGTGGTGTAGGGATCATTATGTTCATATTGTTGATCCCTCCATACTACTCATTGCTATTTTTTAGTATACTTGTTTCACAAGATCTACTGCAGCCTGTTATTATTTAGGTTATAGGTTTATGTTACCTCATACCTATGCACTCTACGATAGTTTACAATTGAGTCTTTTGTCTCTTTATCTAAGTCAGTTAGTAACTTTTTGATAAATAGACTTAGAATCTTTAGATTAAATTCCTATACGGATTTTAACTTCGGTTCTTATTTAGCTAGTAATCATTTGAGCCTCTGGAAATAGTAGTTTTCAAATTCTGACCTTTTAGACAGTAATTCTGTTGGTTTCTCTTTTACTGTAGAGTCAGTGAGTTTCATGCACTATCGACGGATGATTTTCACTTTCATAGTTTCGGAATCAATACTTCCGTTACTATTTAGGTTGGATTGTTGCATAAGAGTTAGGCTCCTATTATCCGGAACCTATTATTTTAAGGTCCTTCCGTCTTCGTATGGGCATAGGCCTTTACTCTTTCCGGGTACAGTTTATGTATTTATAAACAGATATCTGTTTATTACAAAGGGCGTAAGCTTATTCTGTCTTTGATGTCTAGTAGAAGGACGTTACGCTCCATTTTATTGTTAATGGATTCTATTAACTATCGGTACTGCTTATGGTATATCATTGACTTAGCAGTTGTGCTTAAGATTTCGGCTCATGAAGTAAGAGTTCTTCTACATCTTGGGCTTACATTAATAGTGTCGCTATTATAGATTTTTGAAGGCCGCTCATTGCGCTCAGCCATCCACATTCATGAATTTTATCTCAGAAATATCGAGTCCATTTCTGGAGGCCTCTATTGTTAGGTCTATTATCTACTGCTCAGAATGTCATTCACTTAACAGTTGCTACTATAGCTAGGTAGGCTGTCTGTTTCGGCAGTGTCTCCGTTCGGCTGCCCTCTTCGCTCTGGGCTATTTGACCCAGGGCAAGAAAAAGGGGGGGGGGGGGGGGAAGGTGTTCCCTTGGGTCACCTGTTTTACTATGAAAACAAGGGGATACCTCCTCCGGAGTTAGTAATTCTGAGCTGTTATTGGGATGGTTGTTTAGTGAGAAGTTTAGGTTTTTAAAATTCATTCAAGTCTTAGTTTTTAAAGTATAGCTTTTGAATATTGCATATGTCAACGGACATGATTATGCAATCCTCAGACACTTTTAGGAGTATAAGAGTCTCTATTCTCTAGACTTACTTTATTTATTGGCTTACTTTAAAAATTATTAGTATAAGGATTATATTGGATATTAATAGAGTACATGGATGTATGAAGCTCAATTTTGGAAGGTGTTGTATCTTTCTAATTTATCATAAATAAGAAAGATACATGTAAGGCCTATTACTTCTTTTTCCCTACAGGGGATGACTCTATTTTATTTTATTGAGCGTATTCCATTTTGCTCTATGTCCTTGGCCCTCCAGCCTTTTTACTATTCAGCTATGTCTGGGTCATTGGTACAGTATAAAAATGTTAAAAAATTTATAGTAATTTATATATTTTTTATACTTACCAATGACCCAGACGGGGATGGCCCTCCCAGGAGTTGGGAACTCTTGCCTCCACGCTAAGTACATAGCGCTTACCAGGCACTGGTTATTAGAATGATTAATGGCGCCAATTTCGGAACGTCCTTGACACTGCGCATGCGCAGTAGGGGCGAAGTGTGGAGGGCCTTTCAGGACATGTTTTCTTTAGTTTTAGATGCAAATTTTGGGGATTGGGGGGCAAAATTTGTGTTTGGCCCTATATTTTAAGAGTTAGCACCAGCTATGTCTGGGTCATTGGTAAGTATAAAAAATATATAAATTACTATAAATTTTTTAACTTTTTTGTCCGCCCATGTGGCGAGACGTCCATATTTGCTTTTAAGAAACAGTGATAATTCAACTTGTTGATAATGGTTACCTGTGACTGGAATTATGGATCTAAGGATCGTATTTTAGATGTTGTTCGGTCTGGGTTGCGGATATCCTCTCGGAGGCATCCAATTCTCTCGAGAGTGCCTCTTCCAACACAAGTTCCTTCAGATGTTACAGTTGGGAACTTTTGATCATGGCGATAGACAATCTTCTGTCAAAGGGGTCGATCAAGGTCGTCAAGAACATTCATTTAGTGAGATTTTATTCCCACCTGTTCTTGGTGCCGAAGAAGGACGGCCGACCCCGACTGGTTATCGATCTGAGTATCCTAAACCAGTCTATCATTGCTCCTAGGTTCAGCATGGAGACTTTCAGGTTGGTTCGCCGCTCCATTCACCAGGGAGTTTTCGCTTCCAGCATCGACCTGCGAGACGTTTACTTTCACATTCCGATTCATCAGACATTGCGAAAGTATGTCAGGTTTGCTTTTCTGGGGCGGGTTTACCAGTTCAAGTTCATGCCCTTCGGCCTCAACCTGGCTCCTTAGGCCTTCACCCGACTGATGTCACATGTGTTAGCCTTACATCGCACACAGTCCAGGGTGACTACTTCAGCATATCTAGACGATATCCTCCAGAGGCATTCCAATTCTGCCTTTCTGGAGTCAGATGTCAACACACTGTTGAGCCTGCTCATGTCGCTAGGGTTCAGAGTCAACGAGAAGTCGGACCTTGTCCCTTCTCAGTCGTTTTGTCTTCTGGGGATGGACTTCCGTACTCAGCTGAATAGGGTGGCGGTTCTCCTGGGCAAGGGCTGTGATTCTTTCAGCGTTTGCCCTGACTCTGTCCCAGTCCACCTCCGCGACAGCTCGGAGTCTTCTCCGGCTGCTCGGTCTCTGCGGTATGGTGACAGATTTCATTCCTCTAGGTCGGCTGCATGTCAGACCTCCAACACTTTCTGCTCAGCCATTGGAGGCTGAATGTCGATCCTCTGGATCTGGTGCTTGAGTTACCGGACTCTCTTCATCATCACCTTCTCCCCTGGATGGATGTTCAGTGGATTATGCAGGGAGTTCCGTTGGACTTACCCATGTCCAATTGTGTTCTGACGGCAGATGCCAGCGATCTTGGATGGGGTGCGATGTTGGGTCCTCTAGGTTTTTCCCTTCACAGGGCATGGGACTAGGATCAAGCAGCTCTTCACAGCAACCAGAAGGAGCTTCTTGCTCTTCTTCTGCTTTTCCGGCAGTGGATCCCCCACCTTTCGAATCGCCAGGTCCTTCTGTTGTCCGACAATTCGACAATGGTTGCTTACATTTGGAACCAGGGCAGCATGCACTCGGTTCTCATGTATGAATTGGCTCGGGATCTTCTACTGCTCGCTCAGGATGTCAATGCCGGCGTGGGAGTACGTCACATTCCCAGTCATCTGAACATCCTAGCCGACACCCTGTCCCGACTGGACAGGGTCATTTTCACCGAGTGGATGCTCCACAGGACAGTGTTCCAGTCACTTTGCGATCTCTGGGGTCATCCCCACATCGATCTCTTTGCGACTCATTGGAACCATCAGGTGGACACTTTCGTGTCCCCGTGTCTAGATCCTCTGGCTTTCGCTGTGGACGCTTCGTCACTCGATTGGAAACGTCTTGTTGGCTACGCCTTCCCGCTGGTTCCGATTCTGCCTCAGGTTCTAACCAAGATACGAACCTGCAGTTGTCGAATCATTCTGATCGCTCCCCTGTCACCTCAATGGGTGTGGATCAATCAGCTCCAATCTCTGTTGGTGGCGGTTCCAGCATGTCTCCCTCTACATCGCGACCTTCTTTTCCAAGGTCACCTGAGGAGGTTTACGTCGACCCGACTTCATTGTGCCTTCACGCATATCTTTTATCAGGTCCTGTCTCCTCCGAAGAGGTTTTTTGAGACGAGCAGTGGAGTGCATTTCTTCTTCAAGGAGGCACTCCACTGGTTTAGCCTATCCGGATAAGTGGAAAGTCTTCTGTCGATGGTGTGCCGATCACACTGTTGGTTATGCCAATCCTTCAATTTCATAGATTGTGGAGTTTCTGGTATATCTGTTTTGATTCTCGGGGTCTCCAGTCTGTTACCATCAAAGGGTACAGGTC
This sequence comes from Pictodentalium vernedei, assembly GCA_031216915.1. Taxonomy (NCBI): domain Eukaryota; kingdom Metazoa; phylum Mollusca; class Scaphopoda; order Dentaliida; family Dentaliidae; genus Pictodentalium; species Pictodentalium vernedei. Next base: position 316,653,830 of record CM062297.1, read on the forward strand.
CATGCTTTCGGAGACCTTTTCGTATGTGGGACAGCATCATATCGGCACTAATCCATACCTCTCCAAGCTTGTTCAGCACTTTTCCTTGAAAAGGCCTAGGACTTTGCAGCTTACCCCAATATGGAATCTTTCTTGGGTGCTGCTTTGCTTGGTGGGGGGGAGGGGCGGGTGTGCGCTGTTCGAACCTTTATCCCAGGTGGATATGCATTTTCTCACATACAAGACGGCTTTTCTGATGGCTTTTGCCTCAGCCAGACAGGTTAATCGGCCTCATGCCCTCTCTGTTGACCCAGCCTTTTTCAGGAGCTCCCAACAGTGTTACGTTTACCAATGATTGCTCCTTTCTGGCCAAGAATCAGATACCAGAAACTACTCCACCTCCTGTCTGTAACCGCCCTTTGCTCTGTCCGGTTCGTGCGATTCGCATTTATCTCAATCAGATGCAGTTCATTAGGAAAGGCAGGAAACGATTTTATCTGTCTCTTATTCCTGGTTGACAGAAGATCTCTTCTCAATCCATTTCTCGATGGATTTGTCTTGCTATTCGTGCGGCTTACACTCATCTAGCGACTGATAATTGTATTACCAATCGTATTTTTGCCCACGATGTGCATGCATTGTCTACCTCTTGGGCTTATACTAACTCCATCTTGTTGTCGGATGTTATGCAGGCAGCCTACTGGAGAAATGCTACTTTCTCCACCTATCTGCGTCAGTTGCAGGAGCAATGTTGGCGGATTCAAAAGAATGATTCATTAATTACCTCCTGTGTACTGGTTTCTGGAACCTGTGGATTTGTACTAAGAGAAGAGCATCCCCTACTGGGTGTGCGGCAATGGCGCTCGACCCAGTTTGGGCTTATTTTTTCTTGGTGCTTTTGTACCACTTTTCTTTCCCAAATCGCTTGGGAAAGATCAAAATACATTTTCCGAGTTAGGGTCTTCCACTGTAGTGCAAGCCTGTAGTAAACAATTGTGGTAGGTATAATAAGAAAGGAAATTTACTATAAAATTTAAATTTTTGAATTATGCATTGTTGGTGTCTAGAGGAAGCTTCCTTTCAATGTTAGACCAGTTTTTGGATGAGCTAGCCATGGTGGCCATATTAAATTTGTTTTTTGACCAATAACTAATGAATCATAAATTATTTCGAATCATATTTTTATTTTTGAATTATGCATTGTTGGTGTCTGGAGGAAGCCTCCTTTCAATGTTGGAACAGTCAGCTGAACCAAGATGTCTGCCAGCGGTCAATTCATTATGGCTTCCATGGTGGCCATCTTGAATTTGGTTTCTGTCCAATAACTAATGAATGATTCAAACTTCTGCATTGTACCCTTGGGCAAGGCACTTAACCCTGATTGTCCACGATGATGCTGTGTACTAAGGCATACTGCACGTCAATGTGCACATGTCTTCAACCAATATAACCCTGCCTGTGCTGCTGTGCAGAGTTACGATGTTTGGGAGCTGGCAGCTGCTCATCGTTGCTCTGTAGTTTTCTCTGAGAACTCTGGCTTCCTCCACCCAAAAACTGTCACCGACACGATATGACTTTGGCTGTTAAAGTGTCATTAACCCTTAAAAAATAAATAAATAACTAATGAATGAATGCTGATTCAAATCAATTTTATTTTTTGTGATGCATTGTTGGTGTCTAGAGGAAAGGAAAGGTTATGCCCCCCCCTCCCCCCACCCCCTAGAGACTTACCTACCCGTTTATGACACCGTCAGGGCCATATGCCATGTTTTGCTTTGCTCTTGTCTGTTATGATTTGCCTTGTTACAGCTTATGGGAGAGTGCCATAATGTAACAAGGTAAAGATGAACAAATAAATTTTCCCGGCACAAAATAATTTATCACTTTGCCAGTCAAGAGGTAATGATGTTGTCGTGTATTTTAACCCGCTCAAGCTTGGGAAATGAGAGTGAATCTTCTCAAGATATATGACCTAGCACTTGTTTATAGTCTAGTGTCATCCGCCTATTCAGAAGCAACTGATCAGATTTTTAAGACTCTTTATGGGAGCTCAAGTGCTCAGTAGGTAGAGATGCAAGCTGCGAGGTCCTTGAATCCCACCTGCGGCAACCACGTTGTGTCCTTGGGCAAGACCCTTCATCCCAATTGTCCATGTGGGGGCACGGTGGCATTGGGCACTAAGGCATACAGCACATCAATGGTGCACTTGTCTTCAACCAGTGCTAACCCTGCTTGTGTGGAGTTAGTGCGTTGGGGAGTCTGACAGTTGCTTGCCATTGCTTGGTTGTTCTCACCGGGTATGCCGGCTTCCTCCACCCATAAAACTGTCTCACACAAGGTGACCCTGGCTGTTGAAAGTGTTGTTAAACCCCAATAAATATACAAATAAGACTCTTTTTGGCCGCTACTATCCAGACCATTAGTGTCAGAGCACTTGTTGTATTACATCACATGTGAGAAGACTCAACTTCAGTTCACTAGGTGTTAATTCAAGTTTCTTCAGTTTCATAAACACTTCTTTGGTGATAGGAACTTGGAAGATTGTAACTATATATACCTTCTTTTTTTTAGAAACTAGGGAAGAAAAATCTGAAAGAACCTGTGGTATGTGAGAATAATTTAGTTTGGTATTAGGATGTGACATATTTTAGATCCCCATTCAAAATAATGACGAAATTATTTCCTTCACCCCATTACTCATCACTCGTGATATCAAAATTTCTCGATAGTGAAGCTCAAGGGGAGATTTAGTGATCATTTTCTGTCTTTCTGTCTTTCTGTCCATCCAAAATAAACTTTATTTTATCGACTTTTCTTAAAAAACTGCTGGACCAGATTTAACCTGTGTGTTCCTTATGATATGTCAACTCAAGATTGTCCAAATAAAGTTGCCAGACCCATAGGGCCACCACAATGAGCATAACTCTGCCAATTCCCAGAAGATGTTATTAAAATTTTACAAATATTTATTCTTCTCCAGAACCACCAATCAGAATCAATTCATATTTGGTATACAGCATCCTAAAATGGGTCAGCTTCAAGTGTGTTGAAATCAAGTCCCTGGGTTTTACATTTGTGCCCCTGTGGGGACCCAAATGTTTACTTACTCTAATGTAATGAATATTTGTTAAGCTTTTTCTGCAGTACCACCTATCAGAATCTTTTGATATTTAATATTCAGCATCCTCCGGGGAAGGGGTTGGCATATTCGAGTTTATACAAAGCAACAGCCTAGATTTATATTTGGGCTCCAATTGGGAACCCAATTTTTTACTTTGTGCAATACGAGGAATGTTCTTTAAAAATCTTATTCTCCAGAACCACCAATCAGAATCTTTTTGATATTTGGTATACCACTACCTTAGGTGGCTTAGATTCAAATTTTTGAAACAACACCCTGGGTTTATACTTGGGCTCCCCTTGAAAACCCAAAGTTAGTGCAATGTGAGAAAAATTCTTTACAAACCTCCTGCTTCAGGTCTACTAGTCGGAACCTCTTTATATACTACTCAAAGTTTGCTAAGCACCAAATATTTGACACATTATTGTGAAATTTGCTTGTGACATATTTGCGATATTTTTGGTGTATATGATTGAGGAATGTATTGAGATGGTCCCCAGTGTTTACATTAGCTCTCTTGACAGGCAGACTTTTCATGATAGTTATGGAAAGCATGTACCCCTTGATATTTTTATACTGTACCAATGACCCAGACATAGCTGGTGCTAACTCTTAAAATATAGGGCCAAACACAAATTTTGCCCCCCAATCCCCAAAATTTGCATCTAAAACCAAAGAAAATATGTCCTGAATGGCCCTCCACACTTCACCTCTACTGCGCATGCGCAGTGTCAAGGACGTTCCGAAATTGGCGCCATTAATCATTCTAAGTTTGGCCCTTCATCAGTTAACATCTTACTGATCTTTGTGCTTGTAAATCTCAGTTTAAATGATGCCAGTCACATAAATATTAGTGAAATGGTGATTCTAAGGAGGATAGAGAAGGAGGAGAGGAAAAATGTGTGACAGAATATTATCAGGGCTGTAACTTAAAATTTTTTAATGAAATTATGTTAAGTTACCTATTTTCGAGGCAGCAGCCATTTTGTTGTCATTCTTGTTATTTAGTTACACTGATTTTTCAGTGTTTTCCTCTCTCCCTTTCCTTTAAGTCCCCTCTTGCTAATCTCCCATGCTTTTGGTATAGTTTCTGTAATTATTATTACTAAAATTTCTTGGGAGTTTTAGCTGAATAACAGAATGAATTCTGTTCTTTTCCCCATGTTTACGTCTTCACCTACGGGTGGTTAGGCGTTGTGTTCTGCATCTACCATCTGATGTTCTGCAGTTTCTTCCCTGGAAATCTCTGTTTTGCATCAGATAGTGTATTTTTGGTAACTGATTTCGGGCCTGTGTGCCTGGAGTCTTATTTTAGTGTTTTTACACTCATTGTTTACATTTACAACAGCCCTCTGTGTGAGGGCGGGATTTCTTGAAAATAATATCTTGATGTTAATTTAATCATAACTAGATACATTATTATTGTTCGTAAGTGTTGCATAAATTGTTTAAAATATTTTTAAAATTTTTGTCCACACTTAGGCTTGGGATCCATTGGGGCTCAACGTTACTTTTCAGAAACTTGGGCTGTTCTGAAAAAATATTTTTTCAAAATATTTTGATTTCAATTATTTTTTCTATGTTAATGGATCATATTATTATTATGTATTTTCATTGTCAGGGGTTGGTGCGAGTACCAGGACTTTGTTTTCTTTTCTCATTGAAAGGATTTGGATCAATTGTAATAAGAGGAAGTCTTCCTCTGACTTTTATAATCATTCTATATGTGGTCAGTGTACTCGCATTAACTCCTGTTCTGTATCTGATGATTTCGATGACAACATGGGAAGCGTATGTCACGGTATGTTAGTGGGGAATTGGACATTCCGGTCCTTTCCCCGCAGGGTCACTCTACTTTATCAATTTCTATTTCAGACGATCAAGATTAGGGTGATGTATCTGTGATGTCTTCCAACAGTGTGCCTCCGTTGTCACAATTAATGAAGGGCTAGCGGAAAAGTGCTCATGTAAATACGCCAATTGCCTAAGAGGACCCTAGTAGGTTCGACGGCCTTTGACGTCCGCTAGCTCGCCCGGTGTAGCGTCCATTCATCGAATGGTTCGGCAGCCGGGTTCGTCCGTTGCGGTCTAGAAGGAGCTTTGGGGTGATGCGAGCACTATAAATCAACCAAATGCACACCGAGTGACGGCGGATTAGAGGGAGAACGGAGGAAGCCTTTTAGTCCGGTTCAAAGCTCGTTCTGGTCCATCCGGACGGCGAGCGAGAGAGGCCCCTCTCTCGTACAACAACATCTGGCCCCAGATGTTGTGGTACAAAATGTTTCGCATTCGGAGCATACGTCCGTCGCTCGGGATGCTCCGACATATAGTCAGTCCGGAGAGACTGTCAATAAGGCTTCCTCATTCTCATGGTAGCGCACACGACCGCTCTTGGCTACGTGACCTCAGATATCCAGTCGGCTTCGCCAGTCAGAGAATCATCGGCGACCAGGTCACACCATCCGGTAGCCAGGGACACGAGGCCTGCAGACTCCGGACGTTCGCATAGGAAAGTGTGCGGGAGTCAACGTACACGGAGCTTACGGCGGCAATGCATCGTAAGACCGCTACTGCACAGGCCTCGGGGACGGACGTGCTATCCTAAATAGCACAGCTTATCGCAGCATCCCAGCAACAACTGAATCTGTCGCATATGTTTTATCCGACGATGCTGGGTCGGGACGCTCCGCGGAAGCGGGTACGGACGTCCGAAAATTTTCATCCGGTCCGACGGGATACCGAAAGGGATTCGGAGGATTTCGAGCTTTCCCTTTCGGAACAACATATGCTGTTGTGTATGTCATCTGACTTGATCTTCTACAGGTTCTTTCGTCGGACTAGAATGCTGCGATGCTGGATAAGAAACTGATAGCGTCGGTGGACATAGAAATTTTTGGTTCGGTTCAGGGACTTCGTCCCTCAGTTCTGACATAGTCCAATAATGTCACACAAACTTTCGAATTATTGAACGACGCTATATATTTATTATTATATGCTTGCTATTACCAAGCATTTCTGGTTTCTTGTTCGCAAAGTTACGGAGATGTCTTTCAAAAGTGTGCCTCTGTCGTCATAGTTAATGAAGAGCTAGCGGCAATAAGTGCTCATGGAATATGTCTATCACCTAAGAGGTCCCTTGTAGGATCGACGGAGTGACATTTGCTAGCTCACCCGGTGTAGCGTACATTCATCGAATGGTTCGGCTGCCGGGTTCGTCCGTTGTGGTCTAGGAAGGAGATTTGGGTGATGCGATATTTTACATTCGGAGCATATGTCCGTCGCTCGGGTCGCTCCGTTATATTGACAGTCCGAGAGACTGTCGATAATGCTTCCTCATCCTCACAGCAGTGCACACGACCGCACATTGGCTACGTGACCTCGAGTATCCGATCAGTTTCGTCATTCAGTGATTCCACGTCGAACAGGTCACGCCATCCGGTAGCCAAGGGACACGAGGCCTATACACTCCGTTCACTCGAATATTAGTAGTATGCACGGGGTAACGATCACGGAGCTTCCAGCGGCAATGCATCGTAGGACCGCTTCTCCACAGGCCTCAGTGACGGACGTGCTATCCGAGTTAGCACAGTTTTTTCGCAGCATCCCAGCAATCGACAGTTTCTTAGTCGAATCAGGAATTATCTGACGCCGCTGGGTCGATGCGGTCCGCGGTTGCATCAGGTACGGACGACCGAACGCTTTATAGGGTCCGACAGGATGGCGAAAGGGATTCGAAAGATTTCGAGTTTTCCCTTTCGTAGCATCGGAAGCTGCCATTTATATCTTCTGGCATTATCTTCCAGTGATTGTTATTTCGGACTACATTGCTGCGATGTTGGATAAGAGACTTATAGCGTCATTGGACTCGGAATTTTGGATCGGTTCAGGGACATTGTCCCTGACTTACCGATACAGTCCAATAATGCCATTAGAACATGTGTATTATTTATCGACGCTATATATACATATAAGCCTGCTACCAAGCATGATAGTTTAGTTTCTTGTCCGCAATGCTCATTTCTGCCTTTTATCATTTATACGAATAATTTATTTTGGCAGAACAGGGCATACCGAGAGTTCATATGCGTCTAGACGGCGTGGTTAAAGACTGGAAATTTTCTTTTTCGCCATCTATGTCTTTTCCAACCACAATGTTGGAAACGACAATGATGTCTAATAGACTTAACTTAGACGCTTTATCATACGTAATCCACCTTACTGAAGCGTTATCAGTACGTCTTCAAGAGAAAGAATTACGGGATACTATCCTCAATGTGATTTCTTTTGAGGGCAGTAGTTTGTTCACGTATAACTCTGCCCTTCAGTGGCTGATTGGAGTTGGTTAGACGTGACGCAGCCCTAGCTACATCCATGCGCGTGGATAGTAAGGTGAAGAACTCTCTCAGAGTCGCTTCGTTCTCGGAGAAGCTTCTCTTCGACGGCAACTTTTCAGCAATCCATGAATTGCTCGATTTACACATTCTCTTGTCTATCTAGTGTAGCAAGAGATTCAGACTGGGGCAAACATTCGGTGGTTGACTCAGAGAGTGCCACTGCAGTTGCCGGATCCGAGTTTTATAATTATGACGGTTGCCAGTCAAACAGGTTGGGATATAATATTGATCCCAATGGATTCGAAGTGCCAGGGTCTTTGGGTTCCGCAGTCTCTAAGCAAGCACTTATCTTCCACGGAATAATGTTTTTTTAGGCTTGCTTTATGTCATTGGATGAACATTATTCAGAAACGCATGTCCAAATCCTGTCCGTTAATTCGACAGTAGTGGCGTATCTCCGGAACCAGGGAGGCACTCATTCGTTTCCGTTATTCAATTTAATGGAAAGAATCCTTCTGTTTGTTATAGTACACCAAGTTCTGTTTCGGTCCGTCATATTCCGGGTCGTCTGATTGTATTACCGGACTCCCGTTCACTTTTGGGTCGCTTGTTGCCGTCAGAATGGACTCTCAACAAACAAGTATTCAATCAGATTTGCTATCAGTGGGAGCGCCCAATGATAATTTATTTACGACACAACTTGCTTGTCAATTGCAGACGTATGTGTTTGCTTGTCCGGATCTCTGAGCTAATGTTGTTAACGCTCTATTGATCTAATAGGACGGAATGATAGGATATGCGTATCCTCCTGCGCTGTTGTTTCTGCAAGTATTGCTAAGATAAACAACCACAATACATTTCTGTTGATAGCATCTCTGTCTTCACAGAGACAGTGGGTAAATTTACTCTGATGTCTACTGTGGGACTTAACGCGAAATCTTCCTCAATGAGAGGATCTTTTTTCACTGGGTAAATCGTGTCATCCTTATCACAACCCGCAAGGTCGCAACCTTCACGTATTCCGTTGTGTGGTCCTTATTGCATTGTAAGCATTGTACTGGACGAGCTTTGGACGCGATTTCTTACTATAGGAGAACCTCTTCTTCGCTATTCTATGCGGCTAAAGTGGAGGCTCTTCCGGTCGTTGGTGTAGGGATCACTATGTTGATATTGTTGATCCCTCCATACTAGTCATTGCAACTTTTTAGTATACTTGTTTGCCAAGACCTACTGCAGCCTGTTATTATTAAGGTTATAGGTTTATGTTACCTCATACCTATGCACTCTATGATAGTTTACAATTGAGTCTTATGTCTCTTTATCTAAGTCAGTTAGTAACTTTTCGATAAATAGACTTAGAATCATTAGATTAAATTCCTATATGGAATTTAACTTCGGTTCTTATTTAGCTAAGTAATCATTTGAGCCTCTGGAAACAGTAGTTTTCAAATTCTGACCTTTTAGACAGTAATTCTGTTGGCTTCTCTTTTACTGAAGAGTCAGTGAGTTTCATGCACTATCGGTGGATGATTTTCACTTTCGTAGTTTCGGAATCACTACTTCCTTTACTATTTAGGTTGGATTTTTGCATAAGAGTCAGGCTCCTAATTAATATCCGGAACCTATTGTTATTAAGGTCCTTCCGTCTTCGTACGGGCATAGGCCTTTACTCTGTCCGGTTAGAGTTTATGTATTTATAAACATATATCTGTTTATTACTACGGGCGTAAGCTTCTTCTGTCTTTGATGCCTAATAGAAGGACGTTACGCTCCATTCTATTGCTAATGGATTCAATTAACTATCGATACTGCTTATGGTATATCATTGACTCAGCAGTTGTGTTTGAGATTTCGGTTCATGAAGTAAGAGTTCTTCTACATCTTGGGCTTACATTAATAGTGTTGCTATTATAGATTTTTGAAGGCTGCTCATTGCGCTCAGCCATCCACATTCATGAATTTTTATCTCAGAAATATCGAGTCCATTTCTGGAGGCCTCTATTGTTAGGTCTATTATCTACTGCTCAGAATGTCATTCACTTAACAGTTGCTACTATAGCTAGGTAGGCTGTCTGTTTTGGCAGTGACTCCGTTCTGCTGCCCTCTTCGCTCTGGGCTATTTGACCCAGGGCAAGAAAAAGGGGGGGGGAGGGTGTTCCCTTGGGTCACCTGTTTTACTATGAAAACAAGGGGATACCTCCTCCGGAGTTAGTAATTCTGAGCTGTTATTGGGATGGTTGTTTAGTGAGAAGTTTATGTTTTAAAAATTCATTCAGGTCTTAGTTTTTAAAGTATAGCTTTTGAATATAGCACGTGTCAACGGACATGATTATACAATCCTCAGACACTTTTAAGGAGTATAAAGAGTCTCTATTCTCTAGACTTACTTTATTTATTGGCTTACTTTAAAAATTATTAGTATAAGGATTATACTAGATATTAATAGAGTACATGGATGTATGATGCTCAATTTTGGAAGGTGTTGTATCTTTCTAATTTATCATAAATAAGAAAGATACATGTAAGGCCTAATACTTCTTTTTCCCTAGAGGGGATGACTCTATTTTATATAATTGAGCGTATTCCATCTTGCTCTATGTCCTTGGCCTTCCAGCCTTTTTACTATTCAGCTATGTCTGGGTCATTGGTACAGTATAAAAATGTTAAAAAATTTATAGTAATTTATATATTTTTTATACTTACCAATGACCCAGACGGGGATGGCCCTCCCAGGAGTTGGGAACTCTTACCTCCCCGCTGAGTACATAGCGCTTACCAGGCACTGGTTATTAGAATGATTAATGGCGCCAATTTCAGAACGTCCTTGACACTGCGTATGCGCAGTAGAGGTGAAGAGTGGAGGGCCATTCAGGACATGTTTTCTTTGGTTTTAGATGCAAATTTTGGGGATTGGGGGGCAAAATTTGTGTTTGGCCCTATATTTTAAGAGTTAGCACCAGCTATGTCTGGGTCATTGGTAAGTATAAAAAATATATAAATTACTATAAATTTTTTAACTTTCATGATGTTTTCGTGCACTGTCTACATGTACATGACATGTGTAGGGTATTCAGTCTTATGTAAGAAGACATTTGTCTGAAGCAGAAATTTGGCGGGCTGCAAGGATGGTTGATCAAGGGGCTACCCATCGACAGCTTGGTGAAGCCCTTGGTGTGCACCATACGGTGATCACCAGAGCCTGGGCAAGATTTCAGCAATATGGCACACCAGTAAGATGGCATGGTGATGGCAGAGACAGGGCAATATCTGCAGCTGAAGACTGGTTTTTGATCATTCAGGCCTGTAGGAACCGCTTTGCCACAGCAACCCAGCTTCACAGTGACCTTCAGAATGCATCTGGGGTAAATGTTTCGACGCAGACTATCTGGGCAAGGTTGCATGAAGGTGGTCCCCGACCGAGAAGACCATGTATTTGCATTCCGCTGTCCCAGAACCACTGCCAGACACAATATGAATGGGCCAAGGACCACTTTGGATGGACCAGGGAAGATTGGCGACCTGTCCTTTTTACAGATGAGTAAAGGTACTGCCTAGACCACACAGTAGGCATTATAGGGTATGGAGAAGACCAGGAGAGCGATTCCATGCAGCCAACATTGCTGAGCATGACCACTGTGGTGGAGTGTCAATCAAGGTCTAGGGCTGCATCAGCAGGGATGGACGTACAGAGCTCTGTGTCATTGACTGTGGTACATTCACTGCACAGCAGTATATTGATGAGATCCTGGATGTCCATGTCAGATTGTATGCAGGTGCAGTGGGTGATAGATTCATTTTAATGGACGATAATGCCCATCCTCATGTTGCCCATGCTGTCGGGGAGTACTGACAAGGGAGGGGAATGAATGTATGGACTTGCCAGCAAGATCCTCTAACCACAATCCAATCGAACATGTCTGGAATGAGTTGCAGCTTGCAATTTCAGCCCGTCCAGTCCAGCCAAGAAGTTACCAGGAGCTTGGTGCCATGCTGGTCCAAGAATGGAACAACATCCCACAAAGGACCACCAGGAACCTGATTCGAAGCATGAGAAGGCATTGTCAAGCTGTAATTAACAGTAATGGGTCTCATACTCGATATTGAACCCATACCAGTTCGCTCCATCAACCTTTTGGCAAATTGAAAAATTTCCTCTTGTACCAATGATATCCATTTTCCATGGTTATTGTAAACAAAAGCTAAAAAATAATGTCAAACACAAATAAAATCTTAATTTCTGTACTTAAATCATTAAAGATATAATTAAATAAAAAATGTATACACTTTTCATTACAATATTTCAACTAAAACATCAAACAGGTAGTTGGATATATTTGGTGCTCAGCAAACTTTGAGTAGTATATTTTGTATACAACATCCTTATGTTGGGTCAGGTCCAAGTTTATTCAAATTGAATCCCTGATTCTACATTTGGGCTCCTAATGGGAGGATAAATTTTAATTTAGTGCCATATGAGGAATATTTCTTGGAAATCTTCTTCAGATTCACCAGTCAGAATCTTATGATATTTGGTACATAGCATCTTAAGGTGTGAGGATGGGTAGATTCAAGTTGGTTCAAGTCAACTCCCTGGGTTCATACATATTTGATCTCCCTATGGGAGCCCAAATTTTAACTTAGTGCAATATGAAGAATATTCTTTAAAAAATCATCTTCTTCAGATCCACCGGTCATAATAGTTTGATATTTGTTACACAGCACCCTTAGGGTCCATATTTGGGCTTCTTAGGAAAGCCTGAATTTTAATATAATCAGATTTGGGTTTGTTCTGGTCAAGAACGTGCCCACATTTTAACTTGGTGCAATATGAGAGAATGTCTTTCAAAATTTTCTTCTTCAGATCTACCAGTCAGAATCTTTTTATATTTGGGACATACAAAATCCTTGTGTGGGTGGGGGAGGGTCTGACTCAAGCTTTGTTAAATCAACTGCCTGATGCTCTGGGCTCTGGATTGTTAACTGGCCATAGATGCTGAATGTGACCTCAAATCCTTCTGTTACCAACACTATTATTAAGCGATTATTGCTTGTTGGAGCCTCTTGTTTTGTTTTTACCTCACCTGAATGAAGCACAAGGAGACCTTTACTGATCACTTATCCTTTTGTGATCCCTCTATCTGGCATGAACTTTGTTATCGACTTCTCAAAAACTGCCAGACCAAACTGAAGCAAATTTGATATGCATCTTCCTTATCATATGTCTATTCAAGTGCATTCAAACACAGTTCCCAGGCCCACAGGGGCATCAGAAGGGGCATAACTTTGTTAGCATCCAGAAAATTTTAAAAAGTAGAAAAATAGTGTTCTCCAGGACTATTAATCAGAATCTTTTGATATTTGCATGTTATACAGCATCCTTAATGGGATCGGATTCCAGTTTGTTTTAATCAAGACCCTGGGTTCATTTTGGGTCACCTGTGGGAGCCCAAAATTTAACTTAGTGCAATATGAGGAATATTCTTTTCCAGAACCAGAACCACTAATCAGAATCTTTTGATACTTTGTATACAAGATCCTTAGGGAGGGCAGATTCCAGTTTGTTCAAATGAAGTCTCTGAGTTCATATTTGAGCTCCCATACTCCGTACAATATGAGAAATATTGTTTGAAAATCTTTTTCACAATCCTTTGACATTTGGTATCCAGAAACCTTAGGGGTCAGATTCAGATTTGTTCAAAGTAGGCCCCTGAATTGATATTTGGGTCCCCTGTTGGAGCCCAGATTTTAATTTAGTGCAATATGAGAAAAATTCTTTTAATATATAGGAAATAACCTTCAAAGATCTTCTTCAAACTCATCAAACAGAATATTTTGAAATTTGGTATACAGCATTACTATGACACAAAAAGTAAATATTAGGCCAGGCCTGAAAATAAGCAGTCTGACATTTGCAAAATGAGGTCCCCATAGGGTGAATTTGATGATGCTATCCCATACAGTGGGCCAGTTTATCCTTTGGGTACTTCTTTCTGTTTAGTTCTGACACCCTGATTCAGATTGAGGTTCACAGAGGGTAAATTTAGTGATGCATCACTAAATTCACCCTCTGGGGAACTCATTTTGCAGATGTCAGTCTTCTTATTTTCTGGCTTGTAATTAGGCTCTGCTGATTTTGGAGTTTGAAATCTAATATAGAACCCATGGAGAATTTACTATTCCTTTACTTAAATGTGGTCAAGCCTAGTCAGATATGTATATCTGGTTAGATCAAATTAACGTTTTTTCAAATGAGAGTGGTGGGGATCCATTGGGTGATTTTTTTTCTTGTTTTAAAATGAGTTTTGAAGGATTGTGAATGATTTTAGGCAAAGCAAAAAAAAAAAATTCATCCTGTTAACCCGTTACCCAACATAACAGCCAAAACCGGCCAGCACTATTCTAAAAAATTGCCAATTAATTTTCATTATATTTTCATTTTTTGTCTCCAAAACATAGGATATGACCCCTCTTTGGAACGAGCTAGTCGAGCTCGTTCCAATGAGGGGTCAAAACCCATGTTTTTGAGACAAAAAATGAAAAAAATTAGTTATTCAAGAATTTTGTTTGCAAGTGTCGTCTGCTTTTCATGTTAGGTAAAGGGTTAAATACCCCCCATAGTGTGCCACCTCCTCTTCCTGAGATCATTTGAGTGAGACATTTTCTGCACACTTGGAGTCACTTGGAAAACCGTCAAAACTCAATTTAAGTTGAAAAACATTCTTTAAAGTGGGCAACTTAATTTTGAATTATTTAAATAATTGGGAGCGCAGTGGCTCAGTGGTAGACTGTTGGACTTCTATGATAGCGATCCCGAGTTCGTTTCCTGTCCGGAACGACCCGCGTTGTATCCTTGGGCAAGGCACTTTATCCTGGTTGCCTACATGGGGGCACGATGACACCGTGTACTAAGGCGTACTGCACATCGATGGTGCAGATGTCTTCAACCACTGTAACCCTGCTTGAGCGGAGCATGAACAGAGTTAGAATGTTGAGGAGCTGACAGTTGCTCGTCAGTGCTCAGTGGTTCTCTCTGGGTACTCTGGCTTCCTCCACCCGTAAAACTGTCATGGTCACTATTAGCCATTGTGCATAAGTATGTGACCTTAAACATCAATAAATAATTTGTTTACTGTGGTAAACAAGCTCTGTTTCACTGGTAAAATAGGACCCAGTCACTAATGCTTGGGGTGCGAGTTCTCTAAAATAGGCAACATGGGGTACAAATGATTGACTAACCTTGACTTTATCTCCATGTGGTCCTGATTAGCCATTGTGCAGAAGTATGTGACCTTAAACACCAGTAAATAAATATAAATAAATAAATAAATTTAAATAATTTCTCGGCACAGAAGCACCGAGATATATTGTTATGACTTTGTAGCCTAAGCTGATTTTTTGCGTGGGAAAAGGGAGAATGCCACAATATGCAGAGAAGAAAATTCATGTTGTAATAATAATAGCAACTGATTAGATGGATTTCCGTGTGTGAATTTGGAAGTCTCCCCGAAAACTCTCAAATTTCACTGATCAAAAAATATTTTTTCGCATGGAGAAAGGGAGAAGGCCACAATATGTAGAGAAGAAAATTCATGTTAAAATAGCAACTGGTTTTTAGCTCACCTGAGCGAAGCTCAAGGGGAGCTTTACTAATCACTTTCCGTCCGTCGTCCGTCGTCGTCCGTCGTCGTCCGTCGTCGTCGTCGTCCGGCGTTAACTTTACATTATCGACTTCTCCTCCTAAACCACTAGCCCAATTTTATTCAAATGTTGGCTAAATGTTTATTACCTAATGCCAATTCAGATTTGTTCAAATGAAGTTGCCCCTCCTCCTGGGTGGTGCCACGCCCCCAAGGGGCACCAAAATCTTTGTAAATCTTCTTCTCATGAACCAGCAGTAGCAGAGACTTGATATTTGGTGTGCAGCTTCCTTTTGAGGTGTAGACTCAGATTTGTTCAAGAGAAGTTTGTGGAGCTATACTTGGCGTTGTTATGAGAGGGGCAAAATTTTTTGCCCCACCCAAAATTTCTATTTTCCAAACCGAGAGGCTGATTTGAACCAAATTTTATGTGAGGGCTTATTGGGTCATGAGTACTTGATTTATGCAAAAAAAAATTTTCCCGCAGCCCCGTGGGAACCGCAGGAGCTAAAAATAGAAAAAATTTAAAACGCCCATATCTCCAAAACTGCACGGCACTGAGAATTTTTATTTGGTGTGCAGCTTCCTTAGGACCAACAGAAAGGATTGGTAAAAAAAAATTGCCATCGGTTTTATCATAGGGTACAGTTTCGGGACTTTTGAAAAAGTGCTGAGTCAGCACTTTTTAACACTGTAGGCAATGGGAAAAACATTAAAAAATCTTCTTCTCCAGATCCAGCAGGCAGAATCTTTTGATATTTGGTATGCAACATTGTAGGGTGGATCTGATTCAAGTTTGTTCAAATCGGCCCCCTGGGTTCATATTTGGGCTCAGTATAGGAGCCCGATTTCGAACTTAGTGCATTTCAGGCAAATTTCTTAAAAAATCTTCTTCTCCAGATCCAGCAGGCAGAATCTTTTGATATTTGGTATGCAACATTGTGGGGTGGATCTGATTCAAGTTTGTTCAAATCGGCCCCCTGGGTTTATATTTGGGCTCAGTATAGGAGCCCAAATTTGAACTTACTGCATTTCAGGCAAATTTCTTTGAAAATCTTCTTCTCCAGATCCAGCAGGCAGAATCTTTTGATATTTGGTATGCAACATTGTAGGGTGGATCTGATTCAAGTTTGTTCAAATCAGCTTCCTAGATTCATATTTGGGCTCACTATAGGAGCTCGAATTCGAATTTAGTGCATTTCAGGCAAATTTCTTCAAAAATCTTCTTCTCCAGATCCAGCAGGCAGAATCTTTTGATATTTGGTATGCAACGTTGCGGGGTAGATCTGATTCAAGTTTGTTCAAATCGGCCCCCTGGATACATATTTGGGCTTACTATAGAAGCCCGAATTTGAACTTAGTGCATTTCATGCAAATTTCTTAAAAAATCTTCTTCTCCAGATCCAGCAGGCAGAATCTTTTCATATTTGGTAAGCAACATTGCGGGGTGGATCTGATTCAAGTTTGTTCAAATTGGCCCCCTGGGTTTATATTTGGGCTCAGTATAGGAGCCCAAATTTGAACTTGGTGCATTTCAAGCAAATTTATTAAAAAATCTTCTTCTCCAGATCCAGCAGGCAGAATCTTTTGATATTTGGTATGCAACATTGTGGGGTGGATCTGATTCAAGTTTGTTCAAATCGGCTTCCTAGATTCATATTTGGGCTCACTATAGAAGCTCGAATTCGAACTTAGTGCATTTCAGGCAAATTTCTTAAAAAATTTTCTTCTCCAGATCCAGCAGGCAGAATCTTTTGATATTTGGTATGCAACATTGTGGGATGGATCTGATGCAAATTTGTTTAAATCGGCTCCCTAGATTCATATTTGAGCTTACTATAGAAGCTCGAATTCGAACTTAGTGCATTTCAGGCAAATTTCTTAAAAAATCATCTTCTCCAGATCCAGCAGGCAGAATCTTTTGATATTTGGTATGCAACATTGCGGGGTGGATCTGATTCAAGTTTGTTCAAATTGGCCCCCTGGATTCATATTTGGGCTCACTATAGAAGCTTGAATTCAAACTTAGTGCATTTCGGGCAAATTTCTTCAAAAATCTTCTTCTCCAGATCCAGCAGGCAGAATCTTTTGATATTTGGTATGCAACATTGCGGGGTGGATCTGATTCAAGTTTGTTCAAATCGGCTCCCTAGATTCATATTTGGGCTCACTATAGAAGCCCAAATTCGGACTTAGTGCATTTCGGGCAAATTTCTTAAAAAATCATCTTCTCCAGATCCAGCAGGCAGAATCTTTTGATATTTGGTATGCAACATTGCGGGGTGGATCTGATTCAAGTTTGTTCAAATCGGCCCCCCTGGATTCATATTTGGGCTTAATATAGAAGCCCGAATTCGCACTTAGTGCATTTCGGGCAAATTTATTAAAAAATCTTCTTCTCCAGATCCAGCAGGCAGAATCTTTTGATATTTGGTATGCAACATTGTGGGGTGGATCTGATTCAAGTTTGTTCAAATCGGCTTCCTAGTTTCATATTTGGGCTCACTATAGAAGCTCGAATTCGAACTTAGTGCATTTCAGGCAAATTTCTTAAAAAATCTTCTTCTCCAGATCCAGCTTCAGAATCTTTTCATATTTGGTAAGCAACATTGTGGGGTGGATCTGATTCAAGTTTGTTCAAATCGGCCCCCTGGGTTTATATTTGAGCTCCGTAAAGGAGCCCAAATTTTAACTTAGTGCATTTCAGGCATATTTCTTAAAAAATCTTCTTCTCCAGATCCAGCAGGCAGAATCTTTTGATATTTGGTATGCAACATTGTGGGGTGGATCTGATTGTGATTCATGAACGTATTTATTTGTAAAGTTGATAGAATCTTAGACAAAATTTGCAGAAAAGATCTACTATAGAAGGGGTGGTATCCAGGGTGAACCGTTTACCCAAATCTAGCAGTACTAATGCATTATTCACACAAATCTCCGTTCAAATTTTATGACCCCTCATTGGAACACATGCATTCAGCTCATTGCAACAAAGGTCATATGCCATGTTTTCGATACAAAGGAATAAAAATTTTAGTTATTCATGAAATTTTTAGGCAACTGTTGTCTGTTATTCACATTGCTTCATGAAATTTCAGTACTTTTAGAAGTTACCTCAGTAATCAAGGGTTAATTCCCCTTAATTAAATGTCGCCTCTAAAAAACAACCACTTTGCATATCTTACCTTTTTACCAGCATCACTGCCAAAACTTGTCAGCATTCTTCGCAAAAATCGCTATTCAAATTTTAATTTTTGTCTCTTAAACATACATGTACTTATCGCTTGTAAATACCCCATTGGAATGAGCTTTTTGAGCTCATTCCAATGAGAGGTCGCACACCATGCTTTTTGAGTCAAAAAAGCAATTTTTTTAGTTATTCCAGAATTTCGTACGTAAAACACAGCTTTATGACTTCACATTAAAATGAGCTCTCTAAGCTTGTTCCAATCAACATTCACGCACTATGTCTTTCACACAAAAAATAAAATTTTCCATTTATTCAGAAATTTTGTTTGCAAGAACACTCTTACCACCCCCCCCCCCCCCCACACACACACACACAAACACACACACACACACAAACACAGACACACACATCTAAAAGTTTGTCAGCAAAAAAACAGTTACTTCAATTTTTAAATGCATTATAGGAACAACTTGCCTAATCAAATTTAAATACTTTTGCATCATTCTGTATCTAGAACAAACCATTTACCATATCTTTACGCAAAATTCTCCAGCATCATTCACAAAAAAAACCCATTATTTATATATTCACATTTCTGTCTCAAAAATATACCTGATCTTCCCATACCCCTATTGGAATAAGCTGTTTGAGCTTGTTCCAATGATGATAAAAAAAACTAATATTTTGGAAAATTTGTGAAAATTTTTGTTTTCTTGCATGCAAATATATACATGTAGCACATGGAAGATATCCACAGTTGGGGAGAGATGTCCAAGGCTATCTCTTCACATTCCTTGTTTGTGCTTCATACTAAACCAGTTTGTCTGCAGAGATAAATTTGCTTTATTAAAAATCATTGGAGATAGGCCACACACCAACGATTTTAAATAAAACTAATTTTAGGTAACAAATGTTGAACTTCAAACAAAATCTATCACTCAACCAGTTAATGTTGATGAGGCATGACATGGTGAAGGTGACCTAAAATACTTCTTAGAGTCACTTTGTCAGGTGAGCGATTAAGGCCACGTGGGGCCTCTTGTTCTTATTGGATTTTCTTGTGTGAATTTGAAACTCTCCCCAAACCCTGTTAGGAAATTAGAGGCCATATACATCAGATAAAAGATTATTATTCTCATATTCGAGGTTTGAAGAAAGATTTTATTATGTTTTACACCCATGAAAAATGTAATAATTTAAATTCCATTGTTTTAGTCTGGTAATTTTTGTCATGCTTACCCAGTTACCATTGATAATCTGTTACTATATTTAGAAGGCGATTATATATAACATTCACTGAGGTAAAAAGAAAGTCTGAAAACATGTAACAAGCAAACCTTGATGCATGGATCAAATTCCCGTGCAAAACGTATTTCTTTTTGCCTTCAAAACTGAAATAGTTCTTTGAAAGTGCTGAATTTTTACATCAGATCATGTACCAAGCTCCTATCCCCAAAGACCAACTGACGCAATAATAGCAGCAAATGCATTGTCATGAAAAGCAGATTTAAAATGAGGATGCTTTCCGTTTAACAATGATATAAAATCTCATTTGTTAATCAATTGCGTCAGCTTGAGAAAAATTAACATTTTATTCACCTAACCTGTTTCATCTTCAATCAACTTTCTTAAAGCAGACACATACTGATGCTGCATCATTTTTACAGAATTACAGTTAGAGCTGGGAGGTTGGGGGATTTACACTGCAGTTGTGGTTTAGGTTTTTTAAATAAAAAAAACCTTGGTTGCAGTTTCACTTGTCTGTGAGCATATAGAAACTATCCGTACATATATACCTATCAGATCGGCCCTATAATTGAAAACTGAAAATGAATGACTCTAAAACTGAATTCTTAGTGATATTTGGGGTTTGCATGCCTACACCTCTGTTACATCAATTCTGGTTGGAAACAACATGACTATGAAAAGTGAATCGGCCAGGAATATTGGACTGATTATGGACTCAAATTTAAAACTAGACATCCATATCAATAAAATATGTCAAAAATGCTACTGGCAGCTTTGTAATGTTGGAAGACTGTGACCTTATCTTAACCAGTCAGCACTTGAAAAACTTGTGCACTCCTTCATCACCTCACAACTAGACTATTGTAATTCAGTGTTAGTGGGGGCTGTCCCAGTGCCTGATTCAGAAGCTTCAAAAAGTTCAGAATACTGCTGCTAGGATAATTACTGGTACCAAACGCTCTGAACACATAACACCTGTTTTAAGACAACTACATTGGCTTCCAGTTAAACAGAATTGATTTCAAAATATTGATCTTAGTTTTCAAATGTATCCACAAACTGGCTCCAGTTTCCCTGCAAGAGCTCCTCACTGTATATACACCATCACGCAGTCTCAGATCTAAAAACCAAATTCAACTAGTTGTATCTTTCAGCAGATCTGATCAGGCTCATGATTGTGTGTTCTCCATCGTGGGTCCCAGATTGTGGAATTCCTTGCCAAGTAGTGTCAGAATTTCAGAAACTCTCAATGTCTTCAAAAGAAATCTCAAAACTTTCCTATTTACTAAAGCATTCTCTTGAACCTCTCTAAGAGGCATCCAAAACAGATGTGACTCTTTATTTTAGAAAAGTGTATTTATTTCTGTCAGGCATTTTAGAGCACTATTTGTGGTTTTACGCTCTAGAAAATCAATTATTATTATTATTATTATTATAATTACATCTTCCACTAACAACTAACAAGGTAACTTCTGTTCACTGTATCAGTTGAAAAAACTAATTATGGCATATCTATGCCTGTAATGTTGTAATATGTCAGGCCAAAAAAACTCTAAACTAAGTCTAGGATAACCCAACCAACCCTAAAAAATTATGCCGACCCTGAAAATTTTTTTCAATAAAAGTTGCTCATTTAGGTCATTGTAACCCTAAATTTCCATCCGGCTTCAACTGTGAATTTGAAACTGATTTTGATGTTCAAGCTTTCAAAATTACGTGTACAAATAAATGCATCGGACAGTATAAATGAAGAGCAGTTGGCAAGTAATAGTTTATCAAAGGAAACCACATTTGATACTAATGAACATTTTACAATACTTCAGCGTTGGTGTTAACAGGTCATGAATATTGATGAACATCATGTTGAGTTCCGTGTATTGACACTGAAAGCCTCAAATCTTGGCTTACTGTCTTGAAAATGTCATTGGCACAAGTATAGTGTACTACAGTTTTGTTTTTTAATTCCATTCAAACGTATACAGAAATTATTTGACGGTGACCAGCAGATTTGTAGATACTTCATTTATTACAAAGTGAATTATATGGTCATTCTGGTAATTTTATATTATGCGCAATATCTTAAGACGCTGGAATTTTAAAACCAAATTTGCAGTTGTGTTTATTGGAGTGCAGATGCGATTTTCGGTAGTCTCTCACTACCGATCCCAACCCGTGGTTGCGTTGAACCTCCCAGCTCTAATTACAGTATATAGCAACACTCAGTCCCATTTTGACTGAAGTAACTAAAACAGACAAAAGAGTTTGCATACCCACCATTACCAATGTTCCATCTTTATAAACTTACTATGTAACAAGGTATTTGTTGCATGTCACCACTATAGGTATAACTTAATGTGAACATTGTAAGAGGATTTTCTCCCTGAAGAATGTTTCTGTCTGACTGGGCTCTCTACAAGGATGGTAGGCTGAATTAGTGGACAAATGATGTTGAACATCCTAAGTTTAATCATTAAAATGTATAGTGTGATAATCAAAAGCAAATATGTCAGACAATTTATTAATAAATCAACTAGAATGTGTAAACATAAAAAATTAACAATTACAGAATGAAAATAACAGTAAAAAAACAAAAAACAAAAAATAAACTGTAAAAAAATCCAAGTTCACACCTAATGCTTCAAACAAAAAAGTTTCCAAAGGGCAGTAACTCAGACAGAACACTTCATATAACACCCAGATTGCATGGGGTGAAAGACATCAATAAGATATGATGACACTTGCACAGCAAATATAATGTCATCCTACCAAAGGTTTCTTTCCATGGATGCCAACATCTGTTATCTTGTGCTGGCCATCAGCAAGATGTGAATTTATTTATTAGTGTTCAAGGTCACTAATTTCTGCACAATGGCTAATTGTGACTACAACATGGAGATAAACCAAGTTTAGTCAAGCCTGATAGAGACCATTTTATCACCTATAACCCGTGTGCCATGGTATCTTCCCACACCTGGATATCTCTCCCAGGGAGTAGTTATCCTAGGATATCTCCCTCCTCTCCTGAATCCCCCAATCAAAAAACAAAAAATAAAACTACTTATAATAACATAACATTTATTTACTGAATTTTTCATCACATTAACATTGAAAAACTTGTTCAAACTGTTGAATACATACATGTATACATTTTCTTTTAAGTTCATGTCATGTCAAAATATGATTATCTTCCTCTTCACCCATTCCCATAGCAACCATTTGAAAAAAGTTTTTATTTATACTCTCACTCAACCATATTAAAGTACAAACAATGGTTGTAAAGGTCTTATGAATGTCTACATTACTTTGACAAGATGTATGGGGTGGGGTATATCCAGGCCTAGTTATCCCCCCTCCACCTACCCCTGTCAAAATTGGAAGGAAAAAATTCTTCCAATCTTATACTGTTAAATAACAAGAGCAGTGAATTAGAAATAGAAAATCTTAGAACCTTTGCAGCAATTTTTGGACAAAAATTGAAGGGGGTGGGGGGTGGGGGCAGGGCTGAAGGGGAAGATCTCCAGGCCTGATTATCTTCTCCCTCACTTATTCAAGAACCAGCTATTCGAAAAAAATAAATAGGTTTTATTTACACTCCCACCCAAGCATAGCAAAGTCCAAACAATGGTTGCAAAGGTCGTCTGAATGTGTACAGGACTTTGACAAGATGGCAGGAGGATAACCAGGTCTGGTTACCCCCTACTTACTATTGTCTGTCTGTCTGTCTGTCCATCCATCCATCCATCCATCCATCCATCTGGACATCCATCTGGACATCCATCCGAGCAAACAAATCACGTTTATGTGCCTAGTTGTTGGTACACTTATTTTTATGTGTACCCATACTATGTATGGTACACATAATGCCGGCATCCGGGGTGACCATCTGTCGTTCATCCATCCTTTGTCCGTCCATCTGTCTGTCCATCCGTCTGTCCGTCTGGCATCCATATCCATTTCTTTGTCAATTGATAACTTGAAAAATATTGCTTGGATTGTCAAGTTACTTTATATTTGTGTCCAGGTTACTGATGTGCCGAGCTGTATAGTTTTTGGTGTAAATCGGATAATTTGATCCTGAGATATTAACCCTTTATCCTTCAAATTGAAAATTCCCCCAATCCCTTTGGCATTCGATAATTTGAAAAATGTTGCTTGGAATGTCTAGTAACTTTACATTTGTGTTCAGGTTACTGATTTGCCAAGCTGTATAGTTTTTGGTGTAAATCTGATGATTTGATCCCGAGATATTAACCCTTTAGCCTTCAAATTGAAAATTCCTCCAATCCCTTTGGCATTCGATAACTTGAAAAATATTGCTTGGATTGTCAAGTTACTTTATATTTGTGTTCAGGTTACTGATGTACTGAGCTGTATAGTTTTTGGTGTAAAACTGTCATTTTGATCCTGAGATATTAACCCTTTATCCTTCAAATTGAAAATTTCTCCAATCCCTTTGGCATTCGATAACTTGGAAAATATTGCTTGGATTGTCAAGTTACTTTATATTTGTGTTCAGGTTACTGATGTGCCAGGCTGTACAGTTTTTGGTGTAAATCTGATAATTTAATCCTATGATATTAACCCTTTATCCTTCAAATTGAAAATTCCTCCAACAATCCCTTTGGCGTTCGATAACTTGAAAAATATTGCTTGGATTGTCAAGTTGCTTTATATTTTTGTTCAGGTTACTGATGTGCCAAGCTGTATAGTTTTTGGTGTAAATCGGATAATTTGATCCTGAGATATTAACCCTTTATCCTTCAAATTAAAAATTCCTCCAATCCCTTTGGCATTCGATAACTTGAAAAATATTGCTTGGATTGTCTAGTTACTTTATATTTGTGTTCAGGTTACTGATGTGCCGAGCTGTATAGTTTTTGGTGTAAATCTGATGATTTGATCCCGAGATATTAATACTTTATCCTTTAAATTGAAAATTCCTCCAACCCGTTTGGCATTCGATAACTTGAAAAATATTACTTGGATTGTCAAGTTACTTTATATTTGTGTTCAGGTTACTGATGTGCCAAGCTGTATAGTTTTTGGTGTAAATCTGTTATTTTGATCCTGAGATATTAACCCTTTATTCTTCAAATTGAAAATTCCTCCAATCCCTTTGGTATTCGATAACTTGAAAAATATTGCTTGGATTGTCAAGTTACTTCATATTTGTGTTCAGGTTACTGATGTGCTGAGCTGTATAGTTTTTGGTGTAAATATGATAATTTAATCCTGAGATATTAACCCTTTACCCTTCAAATTGAAAATTCCTCCAATCCCTTTGGCATTCGATAACTTGAAAAATATTGCTTGGATTGTCAAGTTACTTTATATTTGTGTTCAGGTTAGTGATGTACCAAGCTGTATAGTTTTTGGTGTAAATCTGTTATTTTGATCCTGAGATATTAACCCTTTATCCTTCAAATTGAAAATTACTCCAATCCCTTTGGCATTTGATAACTTGAAAAATATTACTTGGATTGTCAAGTTATTTTATAATTGTGTTCAGGTTACTGATGTGCTGAGCTGTATAGTTTTTGGTGTAAATCTGATAATTTGATCCAGAGATATTAACCCCCTTTATCCTTCAAATTGAAAATTCCTCCAATCTCTTTGGCATGAGATAACTCAAAAAATATCAATCCGATTGTCATGTTACTTTATATATTTATTCAGGTTACTGATTTGCTGTGCTGTATAGTTTTTTATGTAAATCTGATAATTTACTACGGAGATATTAACCCTTTATTCATCAAATTAGACACTCCTCCAATCCATTTCTATATGTACCCATATCGTGTATGGTGTACATAATGTCTGCATCCGTGGTGGCCCTCCATCATACAGCTTTCTACTAGTTGCGCGTATGGGTACACATCTGACGATTTCATTGGCCTATTTTTTATTTATTGGTGTTTAAGGTCACATACTTCTGCACAATGGCTAATCATGACCACGACAGTTTTACGGGTGGAGGAAGCCGGAGTACCCAGAGAGAACCACCGAGCAATGGCACGCAACAGTCAGCTCCCCAACATACTAACTCCACACAAGCAGGGTTAGTATTGGTTGAAGACATGTGCACTATTGACGTGCAGTACGACTTAGTACACAGCGTCACCATGCCCCCACGTGGGCAATGTGGGTGAAGTGTCTTGCCCAAGGACACAACGTGGTTGCCGCAGGTGGAATTCAAACCGAGGACCTCTCGGCTTGCAGCCTGCACCTCTACCAACTGAGCCACCGCGCCCCCTGTTGGTATACAGTACTATTATGTGTCTAGTCTGATTTATGTTACTAGCCACATAAAGTTGAACTAACAAATGGCAATTATGTGTCTAAAAAAAAAGATAAATAGTGAGCTAAAATGGTTTAGATGGCTAAAAAGTGACAAAAAATGGATATGGTATTTTCAGGGATTTTATGTTAGGGTAAGGGTTAGGGTTATGGTTAGGGTCAGTAAGTTGAAAAGGTTCGGGTTTGCTACCTCCCATAAATTAGATGTAAAAAAGATTTTTAGTGGTTGTCCATGCATTTTAAATTCCTCAAATATTTTAGCCACATACACCTGATTTCTAGAAGGATCCATCTGTCCGTCCGTCCATTCTCAGGAGAGATACATTGTGTAGATATCGATCCACCCAAAGGTACACTGTGTCTAATTTGCATTGTGGCTAAACATACATGCAAACATGTTTAAAAAGACTCTGTGGCTAAATGTGTGCTCTCAGTGCATGTTCTGAAATTAGACACACAAGTTATTGGATATCACATTCTCACGAAAGGCTCCCCACGTGAACCCCGGGAGGTGAAGCAGTGCCTGTTCACTGTGATAAACAGGCTCTGTTTTACTGGTAAAATAGGACCCAGTCACCAATGCTTGGGAGGTGCAAAACCTCTCTAAAATGGGCAGCATTGCTTATTAACAGTCAACCCTGGTCTTTAGTTGATACTCATATTGTCATGATTAGCCATTGTGCAAAAATATGTGACCATAAACACCAATAAATAAATAAATAAATCTCACGAGAGGTACATTATGTGGCTCATCTGTTAACATATAGGAACATTGTGTGGCTACGTATGGTAGCCACAGAGTGTTATGGACTTTGTTCGCCACACAGTGTATCATTTGTTGGTCCATCTGTCCTCTGATGTCTGTTTGAGTTATAACTTGAACATTACTGCTCAGACTTCGATAAAATATCATACAGATGTTCACTATCAGGAGGTCTTTCAGGACATTAGCTGTTTTGATGTTGGAGTATTTTTTCTGTGAGTTATGACCCTTTGAATATACAAAATAGCCGATTAGACTATTTATGGGAAAGGCTTTCAAATGAGTTCCTAATAACATTTCTTACATTTCACATTTTTATACGACAACCAATGGCCCAGACAAGCTGGTGCAAACTTGATATTATCAAGGGCTAAACACAAATTTTGAACCCCCACAATCCCCAAAATTTGCATACAAAACAGAAAATTAAAAGTCCTATCTGGCCCTCCATACTTTTATTCTCTGCGCATGCGCAGTGGTCAGGAAGAGACTGGAATTGGTGCCAACATCATTCTTGGTTTGGCCCTAAAGTCAGTAACAATGATCCAACATCTGTGCTTTAAAATCTCCTTTTTTGAGGATGCCAGACACAAATCAATGCAAGAATTGGTGGATCCAAGGCTGTTAATGAATGATGGAAGTGAACAATGGTGGTTTCAGACTTTCAGAGCTGTAACTTTATAATAATTATAAAAATTATTTCATGTTTCCCATTTTCAGGACATTCGCCTGATGTCATCATTCTTGCTAATGATTAAGCCATTGTTTGTATTCCTTCCCTATCCTTCCATGAACCATTCCTGTTAAACTCCTAAGCGTTTTTGGCTATTTTTTATTCAATTTTTTTATTAAATTTCTTGGGAGTTTAACGTGTATTACAGAATATTTATTCTGTTTATCCCCATGGTTACATCCTCATCCTAGGGGTGTTAGGTCGTTTTAGTCTTGCATCTTCTATCTGATGTATCGTTTTTTCTTCGTATGAAGATATAGTTTTGCATCTGGTAGCACTTAAATTGGTTACTGACTTTCAGCCTTTTTGTGCCTGATGTCTTGTTTCTGGTTTTTTCCTTGACATTTTTTACATTGGCAACGTCCTCAAATATATGTAGAATTTTATATTATATTACTGTAGAATTATTTTAGGATACATTGATTATTATTCCGGTAATGTAGCTCATAATATTTGGATTTTGTCCACACTTAGGCTCTATCGGGATGCCCTTGGGCTCATAATGTTCCCTATGGGAACTTAGGCATTTTTTTAACATTCTTTGAAATTTTTTTTATAAATTTTTGAATTTAATTTTGATTGCTATTATTCATGTATCTTTATCATATATTTTGTTGTGTAGTAGTGCTGTCGACTTTGTCTTTTGATTGTAATTATGAAAGCTTACTGCTCTAAATGCAAGGTGAGGAAGCCTTCCTCAGAATTACATGCTTTTGCCTTACCTGTAGTCGATGCACTCCTGCGGATTCTTGTCCTACTGTGTACATTGGCATGACAGACGTTAGAGATGGGTGTCGCAATACGTTGTTGACGGGGAGGTTCCTATGCCAGAACTCTCACCGTAATATAATTCAAGTTTTTCAGTTTCTATTTCAGGGGAACATGAACATGGTGATGGTATTGTGACACACATCCAAGTGTGCTACCGACATCGCGCTCTGTTGAGCAAATAGAGCTAGCTGCAAGGTGCTCATGAATATAAGCAAGTGTTAAGGCCTCTAGTTAGTGTTCTTAATACCTTGCAAGCAGCTAGTTCGACTGGTGAATCGGTTACTCCGTTTGTGGGAGCCGTGACACCAGGTAAGTCCATTGTGGTTGAAGGAAGTGTAGATTTGGGTAGAGCGAGAACCTCAAAATCAAAAGCTCACCCAGTGAAATAGGGAGGAAGTCATCAAGTTTCTTTTAGAGAGGCTTGGTGAGGTCTAATAAGCTGTGAGCGGGAGAGGTCCCTCTCTAACCCAACAACATTTGAGGCCAAATGTTGTTTTGAGAAACTTGCACAAGTCGGAGCATACATCCGCCCGCCACTCGGGATGCTCCATGCTAGCTACACAACTTTGAATATCCAGTCAGTTGTGAGAAGACGGAGCCAGTCTTCACCTGTGAAGTCGGACCATCTAGCGATCTGAGGCTTTGTTCATCGGAATGTTCGGAGAAGAGATCTATCTCTGGATCTTAGTCCCAGGAGTAGAAAGCTGCGAAAAAACAGAGGACCACTACTCCTCAAGCCTCGGTAACGGACTTTCTGTCGCAGATTGCGCAGCTGATCGCAGCATCCCAGCAAGTGCAAGAGCAGCCTCCTGCAGACTCCAGTGGTGAGCTGTCGGACGGTGCTGGGCCAGTCCAGTCATCTGTACATGCAGATGCGAATGACCGAATGTCACCTCTGAATCAGTCGGATGGTTAAAGGGACAAGGAAGAGGATTATCCTTCTCTTTTGGACAGCATATGGTAGCGATAAATTTTATTTATCAATACTATACTGACTTTGTTCCACTTGATCAGCATGCTACGACTACTATAGAGAAACCGCTGTCGTCTCTGAAGCAGATTTTGTGTGGAGGAAAGAGGATGTTCTTTCCTTCACGAAACAGTCTCGACTGGTGTCGGAGGCCATCGGCCATGTTAACGACACCATATTCACCCTCTCTAGTGCTAAGAGGAAGGCGGTTTATTATTGACATCTTCAATAAATATATCGTTCCTTGGACCATGTTCATTTAAAATGGTTGGAGAAGATGTCCAGAGATCCCATCCGCATTTAGATGAGCAGGTCGCGGATTAAAATATGTCCCTACCTGCATCATTCAATATACACTCGGAAGTGATGGAATGTGCTATTTCATCCAATAGAGCGAATTTGGACGTGATGTCCTATGCGGATCACCTCACCAGAGCTATGGCGCAACATCTTAATGGGACGGAATTTGAGGACGTTGTTCATTGCTTAGAGTTCTTTCCAGGGCAGTCATGTATTCCACGTACAACTCCACCCTGACAGTGGCAAATTGGGAGTTGATCCGACATGATGCTGCCCTTGCGTCGTCATCACTTATAGATGACAAGGTGAAAAGCTCTTTCCAAGTCGCTCCGGTCCCTGGTTATACTCTATTTGATGACGAGCTTTCATTAGTCTATGAACAAGCTACAGAAAGCTTCCAGTACACTGCTACTGAAGTCTGCACCTCAACACACTTCAGCAGACTGGGCGGGGTAAGCGAGGCCGTTATACTTAATCAGCTAAGGGAGCTCCCAGCGAGGGTACAATAAACCCTCTTATACTTACTCCGGAGGTCGTCAGTATAGCGACTCGGGAATGGGGTGCAGGTCTGATCCAGACTATAGGTCAGACGCCCCTAAGCCGATGGGACGAGGTTCTTCATGGGGAGGACATAGTTTCTCCTTCCGTAAACTTTATTAGTCGTACAGGTGATGAATAAGACCTCTATTGCTTACCAGTTGACGGAAGGTTGTCATCTTCTCAAAAAATTGGATTTATGTCACAGAAGATCAGTGGGTAAAAGTGTTGTCTCGGAAGGCCTATGGCTATGATTCTGAACATAACCCCCACTTACAAAATGTCCGCGTTGGACAAATCTTCCGGCGGATCCTTTCAAAAGGGAGTCGCTCCTAGTGGAGGTACAGGCTTTCTTATTGAAGGAAGCAATAGAGGTCATTGAAAATAGACTTCTGTTGCTTTCCACTTAGTGAAAGGTTATCAACCTCACAAAAAAAGTGGATGAAAATTGCGGAAGATCAGTGGATGAGAATGTAGTCTCGGCAGGCCTGCGGCTATCAGTCCAAGTAAAGCTCTACTTACAACAAGTACGTGTTGGTCAAATCTTCATAGCGGGGGAGGAATTCGTCACATACAGGTGAATTGTGCACTTGGTGATACCTTCTTGAAATTTGGCACACTGTTAGTGTAGGCTATGAGGTTCTCAAAAACGATCGGCTACAAGTTGACACCGACCGGTGGCGACCAGTAGCGGCACAATCCAAAATGGCCGCCAGCGGCTGAAGGGAACCTCCTTTTCGACGGTCTACCGACTATACATCCGATTGTAAGGGCGCGAAAGTGAACTCTGATCCACGCACGTGTTGGAAACAGACGTGGGAGATGATGTAGAATAAAACGAGATTCTCTATACGGACGCATCAATTTCTTGGAACTTGAAAAGAGCGTTGTTTCTCCGGGATCAGCGTCATTCAGGCAAACCTGAATGACGCTGATCCCGGAGAAACAACGCTCTTTATGAAGCAGTCTCTTTGCCATACAATCTCTTGTTTGGCGTAATTCCGCAAGCAATTCTGATTTGTCTGTCGAAATTAATTCGAGAACGCGATTGTTCACAAAAATCATTCACAGAATGAGTGAGAATCCTCTTCGTGTACGGACTAGTACTGACTGGGAACGTTGTTGCTTTTGCCAGCAAGACAGTTCCAAGAAATTGATGCGTCCGTATAGAGAATCTCGTTTTCATGACGCCTATAAAGCTATTGAGGAAGACATAACGCGCTTCCTAGATAATGGCGTTGAGCTTCCATATAATTTGACCATTGATTGTTTGATGAGAGAGAGTGATGAGTGTATGTCGATGTCACTGTTGACGAATAAGGCAATATATCATAAGACATGCCGTGACAGTATTCGGACTCACATCGTACAGCGCGTGCTACACAAGCGAGAGCGAAATGAGGCAGTGGCATCCTGCTCCACGCTGAGTCCTAAAAGAACACGGACAAGTTTTGAATCTGGCTGTGACAGGAAACTGCCCCAGTGTGTTTATTGTCACAAACGCGAAGGTGACAGCAGTGAGCCTATTTGCAGATCAATGTCTGATAACAATAAACTCAAAATTATGGCAAAGGAAGCCGAGAACTGGGTTGTTTTTTCTCGGGTCAATGCAGCATTTGATTCCGCTGCTAGTGATCTTTACTATCACAAAACCTGTTATTGTAAGCTTGCCAATGAAGCACGAGCGGCTAAATCTAAAAAGTCGAAGAACGCCGAACATTCCGCGTCAGGCCTGCCCTATGACCCTCTCGTTATGGCAGAGCTCATAACATTTGTTGAACACAACGATTCCGCGATGAAGCTTGTCGATCTCAAGAATCTGTACAGTCGGAGGTTGAAGCAAGTCGGTTCTGATTGGCTTAGTGAAGAAATACATTCCACTCGATTCAAAGAACATTTGTTGCAGAAATTGGGCGATGGCTGGGACGCCTTCACACAGGGTAGAGATGTGTTTATTTCAAGTAGGTTTCGAGTTGGCTCCTTGTTGTCCGAATCTTTAACTCGTATAGTGTCTGAGGAAGAGGCAAAAAAGATAGTTGATGTGGGTCTTCTTCTGCGTAAACACATACTCATATCTCAAGCTCCTTTCACGGGATCATTTTCATCTTATTGCTTGAGCGAGCCTGTACCCAACTCACTCCTGACTCTTCTTAGAGTTCTACTTGAGGGCACATGTAGTATACAGAACTTAGGCGATGATGAGACTGTTAATGCCAAGACTCGAGTGGCTTGTACTATTTCACAGATGTTGATCAGCAATTCAGCGAAACGCTCCGAACATGCACAAAATGTTCACCAGAGACGTGACAGAGAAACTCCAATGCCTCTTTATGTGGGTTTGAAGTTGCATGCCCATGATCGTATGAAAAATCTTATCAGAGATTTTCATCAAATGGGACTCTCTGTCTCTTATGATCGCGTAATGGATGTTCGCAGGAGTTTCGCGAGAGCTGTTTCACTGCGGTTCAAGAACGAAGGTGTTGTAGTCCCAGCTAACTGCAAACGTAATGTTTTCTCGATAGGAACCACTGATAACATTGATGTATCTGGTAGATCTGATATGCATGGTACGTCCATCACACTCATTGGTCAACTGAGCAGGGACAATGTGGGTACTGATCCCCCACCACTGAGTTTAGATGTTCCAGAAGACACACAAATTGAACTCCCAGACGACTATGCATTTGTTCCTTTCGTTGAAGACTTTGGTGGGGACATCAGGCTTGAATCTCCAGATGAATGTAATGTACGGCCCAATGAATATGCAGATTTGAACGTGGGAGAGAATGACTGGTTGTCTCATGTGTCACAGATCAGCAATAAAGGGAAGGTTGATGGCAGCTGGCAGCTTGATGAAGTCCCTGTGACCTTTTCAGGCTTCTTTTCAAAACATGAAGATCAAGACAATGTCAAACCTCGTGCAGTTATTGGGGTATTCCCTGTTTTCAGTGAGCAGAAAGCGGACTCACTCAGTATGCAGAAGCATGCTATGTATGTGGTCAGGGAAGCTACTGCTTTCGTAAACCCCGGCCAGATACCTGTCATTGAAGGTGACTGTCCGTTGTATGCCAGGCAGAAAAAATGTCAATGGCTGTTCCCAGAGGAGATAGGTGAGGATCGAATGGTGTGTATGATTGGATTCCTGCATCTTGAAATGTGCACCCAAGAAGCTGGTGGTAAGCTTATGGGTGGTTCTGGTTGGGAGCGAATGTTTCACCTCGCAAAGATATTCACACCCGGTGTAGCATCATCCCTACTTGGTGGGAAACATGTCAAGAGGACGCGACAGGCATATCTTCTCACTCTAGCTTGGCTTGAGATCCTCAGAAAGAATGCTTATGAGATTTACTGTCAGCAGACTGGGCCCCATGAGTCATTTGAAATGTGGGAACAGAGGATTCTTTCACAATCTCCAACTGCGCGCTATTGGGGTGAAATCGTTCGGAACTTTCTCTTGACAAGCTGTCAATTCGTTCGGAACCAACGAATCGGTAACTGGCCTGGTACACTGTGTTCTATCGATGAGTTGTGCAGTTACTTTTTTGCCCTAGGACATACAAATTATTGTCGGTGGGTCCCCGTATTTCTGAGAGACATGTCTCAGCTACCCAGGCGGCATCCTTCAATCCACAACAAATTCATGGAAGGCCATTTTGTGGTCCAGCGTAGTGAGAGGAAGTTCAGTATGATGGGTTTAGATCAGAGCCAAGAACATAGTATCCAACTACTCAAAGAAGACAGTGGTCCAAAAGGTCTCTATGGCCAGGCTGAAGAGAAAGTCGTTATTGAGCTTTCAAGGTCAGAAGTTCTGCGTGTTATAGATGAGTATGAATATGCAAGTTTCCACACAACATCATCAGATAACACGGAACACCCGGAAAGTTCGGTATCAGAGCAGAAAAAATTTCTGAATCAATTGAAATCTCTCCTCGATCTGGTGAATCAGGGACTCATTATCAACCCTTATGATGAAACTAGTGGTCAGCTGGTGACATTAGATACTGGTGAATATATGGACCCCGAAGTTAGTAAGAGTTTACGGTCATTACCCGAAAGGGGCAAGCATTTATATTCCACTTTCTTGAAGGAAAGGCTTGTGGAATGCACCGTACCCCTGAATGATGTTATTCCCAAGGCAAATATATATACCTTCCTTAACCCACCCCCAGCCAACCTGGACAAAGGCCGAGACAAACTCATGTCAAGTAAAGCAACTGCCGCAATAGTTACCCAGATGTTCGTTTCACTGCAAGCCCGGCCTGATTCAAACATGGATGAGTTTTTCATGCACGAGAATGCACGTGATCCGCCAGCATTATCCGATAGAGGTAAGCTACGGAGTGGGACAAAATCTCAAATTCTCAATTGTTTACCAGCTATTCCTGCACAAGGGAAGAATTCAGCAGCTAGACAAGCTTCAGTTGTCATCTTGGATATGCCTGCTGTAGTCCATGTAATCAAACCACAGAAAGCGGATCTGTTTGGAGAATATGCTCGATTGCAATTATTGCCATACATCGAATCTCTGATTAACACGAACACCACAAGGGTTGATGCGATCTATGACTGTTACCCCGAAGGCAGTTTGAAGAATCAGACGCGAGCAAAACGCCTCGGTGAGACAGCAGTTAGGTTGATACGGGTGTCCGAGAACGTCCCTTTACCTAAAGGGAAGAATTGGCAGGCATTCTTGAAAGTTAGTGAGAATAAAGACGAATTTTTCAAGTTCCTGTCTGCTGAACTGCTGAAATTAACATCAACATCCGAGTACCAGTTGTTAACGACATCAGGAGAATATGTACTATGCAATAAGGATGTTAGCTTATGTGACATATCTCCATCGAACCACGAGGAAGCAGACACGCGCATGATGCTTCATCTCAACCATGCAGTCTCACAAGGTCACAAAATAGCTTTTCTTCGCACGGTTGATTCTGATGTCGTCATTCTGTCTTTGCACCATTTCGCAACATTCCGTGACCTTGGACTCAGTGAGCTGTGGATTGGGTTTGGAATTGGAAAGGCATATAAAGATATGCCAATTCATGAGATAGCTTCACAACTTGGACCTGATTACTGTAAGGCCCTGACTTTCTTCCACGCCTTCACAGGTTGTGATGTAACATCCAGCATGCTCGGCATTGGGAAGAAGACAGGATGGAATGCATGGATGAATTTTCCCGCATCAACTGAAATGATGATAGAATTGACTGAGAATCCGCAAGTCTTTTCAGAGGATTCCCCTCATATGCAGCATATCGAAAAACTCACCATACAGATGTACAGTAACAGTTGTGTCAGTACACGTGTCAATGATGCGAGACGGCATATGTTCACACATGGCCTTAAGTCTATGGAAAACATCCCGCCCACCAAAGCAGCTCTGTATCAACATGTAAAAAGGGTAATTCTTGTGTCATCTTTCATTTGGCATCGTGCTCTGCAGAAACACTTATGTGTGCCAGACCCATCACAGTACGGATGGGAGTGGAATCCACGTCTCAATATTCTGGTCCCATTTTGGACTCACCTAGGAGACGCAAGTGCTGCATGTGCACTGATGCTCCACTGTAGTTGTGCCAAGGCCTGCAAGGGCAATTGCAAATGCTTGAAAGCTGGATTAAGGTGCACACCTTTGTGTAAGTGTGAAGGTGGCTGTTGTAACAATATTGAGTAGTATACTGTCATGTTAGGACCAGTCATCTCCTATTCTGGTATTTTTTTTTCCATTTTCGGCCAGTTAACACATGTCATGTTTCTAGTTGAGTTGATTTTGCTAACAAATGTTCATCCCATGTGGCTTGCTACATTGTCCGGGGTATAGGAATACAGTTTTAGATTTCGGAAAATAGTCTGTTATTTACTGCACAAGACGGTGTTAATTCATGCATAGCATGATACAATATCCCCAACTATTTTGCCTCTGTACAACAGTTGATACCTTCGTTCACCCGTGTGTTCATCTATGGTATCCTTGTCTTTCTCTGGCCATAGGCCACATGTGACTAGTCAGTTCCTACTCCATAGCAAATCAACTTGGAAATCCTTCATCTTGTAGCGCACTCATGTCTCAATGAATCCATACCTGAGTTGATCTAATAAATCTAACGTAAGGTATCAAATTGCCATACCGGATCATATTTCGATAAGTTATTCGCTAAAACATTTCGACCACTCATCGACATCAAAGGTCATGTTTTGGCTCCCAGTGGTGGCTATATCTCTATATCCCTGGTAAAGTAGCATACCATGAGGGATGGGCATTAAGTGTCGGCAACATTAATCCTGACTTGGAACACACCACATCTTAACTGGCCGAAAATGAAGAATACTACTTGTAGTCAAAAAATATTCCTGTACCTCGAATGACTGCAAACATACACTCACCCCTTCTAGTCCCATTTTGCCAATGTTCTATACTGGCAAGATAACATTGTATAATTAACAACGGGAACTAATGCATCCCGAGTTCATTCCAGCACTGCCCTTGCTGGCAGACGTGTCGCTATGGTGTTGAGATTGAACCAGAACTCCTCTAGAAATTTGATAGTTTTATTTTCTTAGAAAATAAATCTATCGAAAATGCCGGAAGTTGAGAATAGACTGTCACTTTAATTGGATTATCAAATGTCCAAGTATCCCCACTGCTGCATACTATCGAGTACCCTTGTTCATGTGTTGACAGGAATCTCTCATACCATGTTCATTTGACCATTGCATTCCCGAGAAACATTCAACACTAATTTATCTACGGACGGACGATCATACTGACAGTCAGACACACAGACGCACACATCGACGGAAATTCTGATCCCATTATCCATTAATCTTCCCCCCAACTTGTTCCAAGGGCTTCACTCCATCATTCACATCAATTACAGCACATGTATGGTGTTAGGTTTGGAGCTTCAGTTGTGCGATCGGCGAAAATAGCTTTTTTTCGATCCGCTTGGCGGCCATTTTGGATTTCGCTGCTAGTGGTGGCTAGAGGATGGTGCCAACTTGTAGCCGATCGATTTTGAAATCTCTGATGCCTACCCTTACATCATGCCAAATTTCAGGAAGGTATCACCAAGTGCACAATTCTAGCGAATTCCTCCCCCGCTATCAGGCGAATTCTTCCAAGAGAGTCTCTCCTTGCAGAGGTATAGGCTCTCCTATTGAAGAAAAGCAATAGAGGTTGACAAAATATTCTCCAGGTTTTTTCAAATCACCTGTTTTTTGTCCTGAAGTTGGACGAATAGTGCATAGATAGGCGATTTTTTGTCCTGAAGTAGTTTGGAATAGAGCTGTTAGACGGAATAGGTATGTCTTTTCCCTCTCGGTGTTGTATTCCTTGGCATCAAGACATTTAATGTCATTGTGGATGCCATAGTAGCCTTATGTACTGTTACAGCAGTCTTTTCTTAGCAGCTAGTGTTGTAAGTCTCCATTTAGTGAGCTTTCAAGGTTGCAAGTGACACAGATATGTCTTCAAAATTACTGTCTCTTTGGGAATTACATCTGTTAGAATAGCGGCTTGTCATACCCTACCGTGCGTGATGATGGTTATAAGTCACCTTTTAGGGAGATTTCAAAGTCGCTAGTTACACCAAGATATCTGTCTTCACGGAGAGGAAGACTTCTAACTATGTTAGCTAGGCTCTGACCGCTGTCTTTTGGGAATAAAACCAATAAAGGTACAGTGCTTTTCGGTTTGTTTTCCTAGGAGTCATAAACTTGAGCCTGATTGTTTACCCCATAGTAGCCTAGCTAGAATCATGAGCAAGATTGTTTCAGTAATTATGT
Organism: Pictodentalium vernedei; assembly: GCA_031216915.1. Classification (NCBI taxonomy): domain Eukaryota; kingdom Metazoa; phylum Mollusca; class Scaphopoda; order Dentaliida; family Dentaliidae; genus Pictodentalium; species Pictodentalium vernedei. Next base: position 316,691,498 of record CM062297.1, read on the forward strand.
AGTGACATAACTGAATTTATTATCTGTTGGGGCTGCTGTTTCTTTGGGAATTTAGGGCTGTTAAAATAGCAGTTCTTCATTCCCTACCTTGCGCGACAATAGTTGTAAGTCTCCGTTCAGTGAGCCTTCAAGGTCGCAACTTACACTGATATATCTGTCTTCATTTAGATGAAGACTTATATGCTACGGCTAGCATTGTAAGTCTCCTAAGTCTTTATGACGCAAACTAGAGCTTCAGTGGCAGCAAACGAAACTATGTGTTCACAGAGAGATGTTTTTCAATCAGCGAAATGTTGTTAACAAACTGGTCAAATCTGCGAAACAGAAATACTTTTCTGACTTATTGTCAGCTAATGTTTATTCCCCTAATGCGCTGTCTGTCGTTCTTGAGAAGCTTCTGTATCGTCAAAAGAAAACCGTACTCGCAGAGCATTCGTCATCCAAAAAACCTTGCGAATAGATTTTCTTTTTTCTTTTCTGAAAAAATGGAGACTATCAGAGCTTTGCTTGATACAAGCTCACAATCCAATTTCGACAGATGGCCGACATGCCATGCATCTGTGTTAAAGCTGTTGCACAGTTGTCCCAATTCAAACCTTTGGCTACAACAGATATCCAGAGGTTAATATCCAAGGCACCATCAAAGCAATGCATGCTAGATATCATTCCAACTTGGTTGTTAAAAGCATCTCTTTTGGAGTTAACTACACCGATCTTGAAACTGGTCAATGCCTCCCTCCACTCTGGCGCCTTTCCGACAAGCATGAAACACGCTTTAGTAAAACCTCTTCTCAAAAAGCCAACACTTGACCCAGAGGTTCTGAAAAACTACCGACCGGTCTCAAATTTTCCATTCCTATCAAAGATTATTGAGCGTGCGGTGGCTTCTCAGCTGACTTCTCATTTGGCAGCCCATGGCCTAGCCGAAGTTAACCAATCTGCATACAGATCTAATTGCAGTACAGAAACGGCATTTCTAAGGGTCTAAAATGATATCCTATCCATGGACAGGCTCAACCTAACATTTCTCGTTTTGTTGGATTTAAGCGCTTCTGGATTATAACATACTTGGCAGTGAGAATAGGCCTTACTGACCGAGCACTTAATTGGTATTCGTAGTACCTTAATGGTCACACACAGAGTGTCCTTATTGGCAGTGAGTCGTCAGACATGGGTCCCCTACAGTACACTGTCTATGTCTTACCTCTCGGTGACATTATCCGAAGGCATGGCCTTGACTTTCATTTTTACGCAGATGACACACAGCTGTATATTAGTTTTACTCATGCCTTTGAGCCTGAAGCATACAGTAAGATTGAACTTTGTATTTCAGACATCAAGGCATGGATCACTAAAAACGTTCTTTATTGAACGATGACAAGACAGAAGTAATATATATATAGGTCTACCTCATCAACTTTCAAAAATATCCAAACTGTCCCTCAGTATTGGAGGTTCTGCGATGAAACCCAGTAGCTGTGTTCGAAACTTAGGTTATTTCATGGATGAAACTTTGGCCGCTGATGAACATATCAAACATGTCTCTCGCAGTGCATTTTTTCATCTTAGAAATATAAGCAAAATTTGATCCTTCATTGATACGCAGATGTCACAACAGCTTGTCCATGCCTTTGTTACCAGTCACCTCAACTACTGCAACTCTCTTCTGATTGGCTCTAAAACATCTATTCTTGAAAAGCTACAACACATCCCAAATTGTGCTGCACGAGTCATAACCAGGACTCAAAAGTATTGCCATATAACACCAGTGCTCTCTGAGTTACACTGGCTACCCGTTAAGTAAAGAATTCAAATTAAAATTGTCCTTTTGGTGTTTAAGTGTATCTCGGGATCTGCACCATCCTACCTGTCCGATCTACTTACCATCCACAAACCACCAAGGTCTCTGATGTCATCGGGTCAACTCAATCTGGTTCAGCCCGGATCTAAATTTACAAGTGCTGGTGATAGGGCTTAAATCACTTGAATCATTCAAGTCTGGTGCTAAAACCTACCTTTTTCAAAAGGCATTCCTTCAATGGTCTTTTAATGTTGGTCATAAACTGACCTTACCAGGTGCGTGGGTGTGACTGAGTCAGTGAGGATTGCCTCGTTACTCGTCAAGTTACACTCACATACTTGTTTTTGTAAATTGTAGTTTGTTTTGTTTTTTATTTTGTTTTAATTCAATACCCTTTTTCTTTTAGGTTCTGTCGCTTATCACCACGATATAACCTTGGTTGCTGATGTGGCATTGGGCACCAATAAATGATAATAGTGATCCATGTATCAGTATATCTGTGAGAGAATGCATGTGTATGTGTGTATGTGAATGTACGCAATTATTGTACAGCTATTGAGCACTGTGTGTGGATTCTAGGCTTTAAAATTATTATTATTATTATTAGTGAGCTTCTAAGGCAGCAGTTATCAGACTTTTATTGTCGTCACGTATAGGAAGACCTTTAGCTGCTTCAGCTAGGCTGAGTTTGTTGTCCTATCGGGCATGATACTGTATGTTAGAGGAGGTTATTCTCTTCCTACCGGTATGGTTTGGTGTTAGTTATATGAGGTGATAAGCAGATCTATTAATGACACCATATTTACCTAGTGTGTTTATGTCAATACGATGTATTTGTTCTGTTCATCATGTCCCTCTCTGCCCTTAGTGGCATTATAGATTCGGTCAGACATGAGGGAGCCCTGCGGTTCCTATTCTATTTGATGACTAACACAAGAGTGCTTCAAGTAATGCCGGTGAGGGGGGTTCGATATGAATTTTTCTTTGGAATGCCCCCTCACTCCCCCCCCCCCCCCCCCCCCCCCCCCACCAATGTGTTAGGAGGCGATTACAGGGCAAGACATTGTTTTCTTCCTGTAAGCCTCGTATGCATTTACAGTAAGTATATACATGCCTTTCATGGTTTCTTGATTGGTGGCTGGGTTGTGTTCTGACGGCGACCTCATGGGCACATCCACTTTTTACTTGGTTTGTTTCCTGTGGTTGTTCATTTATAAGTCATATACGAGCATATTATTCTTTATCAATAAAATTGCTAGCCTTCATGTACCTGTATGGTTGACATGTCGTTTATCTGGGTGACATTCTCCAATGTGGCAATTAGTCCACTCTGAAAAGTTTCGCTCAGAGCAGTCTGGCCTTTCTTAGGACGTATGATCCAGCATGAGTGTGTTACTCAGTTAACTGCTTATTAACGTCATATTATTCATTCAGTTTCCTGGTTACACTTGTATCACTCGGTCATACCGTGGTTACAGGCTGTATTCAGATGAGTACATGCAGATTTCATTGCTCGCGTGCATAATGGGTGTATTATTAGGCAGTCGTATTGTTGACAGACTATATAAATTCTTGCTCTGCTTATAGAACTTATGAGAATTTTGGGGCTATTTGGATCAGTTATGGAACTGCCAATAGGCCATCTATGCATATGTTCGCATTTTTTGGCATCATTATTCGGAGTAATATATTCTTCACTGAACAGTCATTGGTTGTTACAGACCTAGGCAACAATGAATTATTTCGGGGACGGTCCGTCATGGGTCTGTTAATCATAGCTCATCCCATGTTCTAATACAGGTTTCTGTGAAGATACAGTATACATTCTCATATTTTCGAACGGTTCGTTGGAGTGTTATTATTGGAATCAATTGTACACATGAACAGGGTCGCACATAGGTTGCCTTAGAACCATGTTTGCTCTTTAGATACTTTCCATTCATATTTTATTGCACAAGTGTATGATCGTACACTTTATATCACTGGTTTTCATTATTTCTACGTATTCCGACTCCGGTATACGTTAGAAGCGTGCTCTGTTAATTACTGGAATTGCCACAATAGCCTTAGCTTCTGAAGTGGTTTTAAGCACCAATAATTAATAATAATTAAGAACAGAGTGCTTATTGGGCAAATATATTTGGATTATTTAGTATCGCTTTTCACTGATTCCAGAACACTCCCCTCTTTTTTTGAAGAATATTCCTTCAAAAAAAGAGGGTGGGGATGAATTTTTGTAAAATTTCCTCCGGCTTGATAAGTGTGTGACTATGAGTGAAGCTGTTTTTGTCTGTAGATTATATCTGATCCTAGATACAGCTTGTTTATTACTTATATATGACGTATTTGTGGGGGGTAGTCTTTCACTCTCAAATATGCCATCCTAATTTATGGGGCTTAGTCTGGACTGGCCTTAAAAATTGGGGGCTTGTTACACCCAATTAGCACAATCATTCATGCTAAGAATATGGAATTACTTGGATATGGCTCTTTATTTATGATATGTCTTCTCTATTATTGTATAGAGAGACATACATGTAATTCCTTTTAAATTTAATTTCCTTTCACCTTGGAATGCAGGCTTAGGAGCTATATTTGGTCTGCTAATTCTTAAGTCCTAGGCCCTCCACCTTTTTACGATTTAGCTAGTGTGGGCCATTGGTTGTCATATAAAAATATGATAAATTTTAAGTAATTTTTATATTTTTTATACTTTCCAATGGCCCAGACGGGGATGACCCTCCCATGAGTGTGCACTCACACCTCCCCGTTGAGTTATTATTAGTACGCTCATCTACAAAGAATGATGTTTGCGCCAATTCCGGTCTCTTCCTGACCACTGGGCATGCTCAGAGAGTAAAAGTTTGGAGGGTCAGATAGGACTTTTAATTTTTGGTTTTGTATGCAAATTTTGGGGATTGGGGGGTTCAAAATTTGTGTTTGGCCCATGATAATATCGAGTTTGCACCAGCTAGTCTGGGCCATTGGTAAGTATACAAAATATACAAATTACTTAAAGTTTATCATTTTCTAGACTTATCCCTCTTTTTAACTTGAAATTTGCTGTTTGCCTTGTAAAATAGTCAATTTTTTGTCCGTACACCTCGCATCTTAGGTTTGGGTTATCAGATCTCAATGAAATTTGGATGAAGATTGTTGATGGGAAAGGCTTTCACAGTATTGTTTATCGGAAAATCTTTCACAGTATTGTGGTTTATTTCTGCTCTTGCCATTGCTTGGTGGTATTCACAGTGGGAGTATGCACCAGGGCTTGCCCCCACCCTTCGTTAAATTCTGTTTTACTGGTAAAATAGGGCTTGGCAATCAATATCTAGAAAGTGGAAGTACTCTAAAATGGGCAACATTGGTATAAGCGATCAACTAATCTGAACTTCATACTTGTCTTGCAGTGATGATATAGTCATACTGAAAGTGACAAATGACATCTATACTGAGTCAAAAAAGAAAGTATAATAAACTTTGAGGAGCAATTTATTTAGTATTGTCGACTGAAAAATCCCAAACAAATTATTGTAAATTCATATTTCGAGTCTAGCTGTATGAATTTGCATAATTTCATGTTCTTACAGTTGCCAGTGTCACGTCGGGACATCGCAATTCAGACCTGGGGTGAAATGAAAAGTTCACACATGCAGTCAATAGCGTGTATGTCTACTGTTTGCCTCTTGGATGGCAAGACATCGACGGCGCATGGACCTGATAAGTCTCTGGATGTCACCCTGTGGTATTGCATTCCACTCTTGCCTTAGAACATTACGCAAAACACCTAACATCTGAAGATCATGAAGTCGTACCTGGCGGTCCAATTGATCCCAAAGATGCTCAAATGGCGACAAATCTGGCGAAAGTGGGGGCCAGTGAAGAAGTGCTCTGCTCCTCAAGAAAGTCATGATAGATATGCGCCACATGACATCGGGCGACTCTTGCTGGAATAACTCCAATCAGACATTAGCGTTGAACAACAGCATTAAGAATTTCGTCCCTATATCACTATCCATTCGGATTACCATAGATGAAGATCAACTGCGTTCAATGGTGCAAAGAAATTCCTGCCCAAACCATTACACTATCCCTGCCAAAACGGTCGCATTCCCACTCGCAAACATCAGAAAACCTTTCTCCTGGTTGGCGATACACTTGCCCTACCATCAGCACGTCGTAGATAAAATCGGAATTCATCACTAAAAAGAACTGTGCTCCAACGCTGCTGAGTCCAGCGAACATGCTGACATACCCATTCCTTTCTGTTGGTACGATGACGTTGGGTAAGGATTGGTCCATGGTATGGACGCCTACTTTGGATGCAATGTTCAGAGAGTCTGTTGCGGACAGTTTGTGCACTGATTCTATTGTTAGTTTTACTAGGAGTAATTGCTGCTGTCCTCATCGCCGGAAGGAAGCGATCCTACAAGTGAGACGTCCTGATGTGTCATTTTTGTGTAGGGGTCATAACTCTTGGTCAAGCTGAACGTGGTCATTTGGCAGTAGATCCAGTGGTACTATACCATCCAATGAGACGGTAAATAGTGGCCACAGTGACTATGAACTCAGTAGCGAGCTCATTTGGAGGTATCCCAGCTTCATGCATACCAATGGAATGCAATCTCTGATTTTTGGTTAACCTTGGCATTTTATAAAATGTCGGAAGACAAAAACTAACATGTTTTCTCAATAACCCAGGGCCTCTAGCACAACATAACACAAAGAAAATCATCAGTCACCCATTCAATTTGACATTCTCGGGTAGCATGTGCTATTTTGAAATCTGTAGCAAAATTGTATATGGTAGGGTGGACAACAACATGTCATTAAACTCTTATCCACAAACATGCAACATTAGATATATTTCATCCTTTATGTTATTTTTTCACAGTTGTTTCTATTATACTTTCTTTTTTGACTCAGTATATTTTTGTGTAGCATGTGATATGGCAGTTACCAAGTTTTTATAACCACTGCACTGCACAGGTTTAGTTACACTTTCTGGTTATAAAAAAAAAAATAATTTCTAACTGAATAACTAACCCTGGGCACTGTACAGACTTAGTGTAAATGCCATCTGTATCAACTCTTTACCCAATGTAATGGTCAAAACCAGCCAGTACTATTCAAACTCAGCTTAAGAACCCTCATTGGGGTTTGTTTTTAGGAAATTCCAAAAATGAAAACATATTCTGTACTAAAAGTTTGCTAAGCACCAAATATTTGACACATCATTGTGAAATTTGCTTATAACATATTTATGATATTTTTGGTGGATATGATTGAGGAACGTATTGAGATGGTCCCCAGTGTTTACTTTAGCTCTCTTGACAAGCAGACGTTTCGTTACAGTCATGGAAAGCATGTACCTCTTGATTTTTATGATGTTTTCATGTACTGTTGACATGTACATGCTATGTGCAGGGTATTCAATCTTCATTTCAACACAAACCCTTGTGATTTAATGATTAAATATGGCAAATGCAAATGTAAAAAGACATTTGTCTGAAGCAGAAATGTGACGGGCTGTAGGGATGATGGAGCAAGGGGCTACCCATCGTCAGGTTGGTGAAGCCCTTGGTGTGCACCATATGGTGATCACCAGAGTCTGGGCAAGATTTCAGCAATATGGCACACCAGTAAGATGGCATGGTGGTGGCAGAGATGGGGCAACATCTGCAGCTGGAGACCAGTTTTTGATCATTCAGGCCTGAAGGAATCGCTTTGCCACAGCAACCCAGCTTCACAGTGACCTTCAGAATGCATCTGGGGTAAATATTTCGACGCAGACTATCCAGGCAAGGTTGCACGAAGGTGGTCTCCGATCGAGAAGACCATGCATTCGCATTCCAATGTCCCAGAACCACCGCCAGGCACGATATGAATGGCCCATGGATGATATTGGATGGACCAGAGAAGACTGGCAACCTGTCCTTTTTATAGATGAGTCAAGGTACTGCCTAGATCACACAGATAGGTGGTCTATGGTATGTAGAAGACCAGGAAAGTGATTCCATGCAGCCAACATTGCTGAGCATGACGTCTATGGTGGAGGGTCAATCTTGGTCTGGGGCGACAACAGCAGGGATGGATGTTCAGAGCTCTGTGTCCTTGAACCTGGTACATTGACTGCACAGCATTGTATTGATGAGATCCTGGATGTCCACGTCAGATTGTATGCATATGCAGTGGGTGATAGATTCATTCTGATGGACGATAATGCCCGTCCTCATGTTGCCCATGCTGTCGGAGAGTACCGACAGAGGGAGGGGATTGAGCATATGGGCTGTCCAGCAAGATCCCCTGACCTCAATCCAATCGAACTCTGGAATGAGTTGCAGCTTGCAATTTCAGCCTGTCCAGTCCAGCCAAGAAGTGTCCAGGAGCTTGGTGCCATGCTGGTCCAAGAATGGAACAACATCCCAAAAGGGCCATCAGGAACCTGATTGGGAGCATGAGAAGGCATTGTCAAGCTATAATTAACAGTAATGGGTCTCATACTCGATATTGAACCCATACCAGTTCGCTCCGCCAACTTTTTGGCAAATTTGAAAAATTACCTTTTTTACCAATAATATCCATTTTCCATGGTTATCATATTCAAAAGCTAAAAAATAATGTCAAACTCAAACAAAATCTTAATTTTTGTATTTCAATCATTAAAGATATAATTAAATAAAAAAGTATATACACTTTTCATTACAATGTTTCAACTAAAACATAAAACAGGTAGTTGGATATACTTGGTGCTTAGCAAACTTTGAGTAGTATATTTTCAATTAATAGCTTGTTTTATATGAACTTGCATTGGGGGTTTGAATGGGCAATGTGTGGTTTCTCCTGTACCACATAGACTACATTGTTGAAACTTCCCAAGTAGTTACATATAGCTATGACCTATGCATAGCCGCTTTGTTCACGTCACATAGGTCATGAAATCCCGGTACATAGGTCATGAAATCCCGGCGGCCATTTTGGATTTTTCGAGAATTTAGGGATTTTTCACATTTTGGCCATGGAATATATGGACAAAGGATCATAACCATCTGGAAATCTGCTTTATGAGCTAATAATTTTCTGGCACCAGTGACAGGACAATAAGGATTATGTTGTGAGGATTTTCCCTTGAAAAAGCAATTGCGTCCAGACCATCGGTCTCTACCAACACACTGGGGTGACAAGCGTGCTGGGGTAACCAACAACTTTCAAAAGGATCACATTCAGGATATGTTTCTCACTCCAATGCAGCATCGACCTCCAGTGCATTTGCCTGACTGCTTTGTAAATCTCCCCCGCTACCAACGTCGGCCATCCCCTGACTGCGACAGAAGATGGTCCATCATCATTATTATTCTCATCATTCTCATCCGAGTCTTCGTTGCTGAGATCATCACTGTCTGAGTCATGAAATATATAGACCATAGCTTCCTCCAGGCTCATTGTTTGCAAGAAGACATTTCTGAAACAATGCATGTGGAAAACAAAATGCAAGTGATGCTCCCGAAAAATTATCTAGCTCTAGCATGGATGAATGATTTGACCTTGACTGACAATGCCTGGCTTGCCCTTGACCTCTTTTTGGTGTGAAATTGCCTGTCGCCAATAGCGGAATGCATATGCACCACATACAAAAAGAAGACACCAGAAAACAATAGAGTTGCTTCCCTTAGACTGCAGTTCACCATAGACACATACAAAATTTTCAATTATGCGAGCGTGGCATTTGCCCCGAACTTCACATATATACGAGAGTGGCTGTGAAAGAGTTAATTTGTTCGGGTTTTTCATTTTTTTCACTCCATACCATAAACCATACCTCATGTCTCCTCACTGTAATAAATTCATTATTCATTTTAACTGGTTAAGTGCCAGAAGCCACTATCAGTGCTTTCCATAAAATGAGGGTACCACAGCAAAAGCTAACATTTTCCCTGCTCATTCTTCATATTCAGTCAAACACAAATAATATTTTGTTTACATAAATATGTTTTATTACAATTTAATGGAGAGTGCCTGTGGGCACTCTCCAATAATCTGTAATAAAACAAATATTGAATATCAAATTCAGACCACCAAAAATAATCTAGCCCTCAACCAGTTAATAACCTAAATAGTTTGTAAAAAATTACATTTGCTGACAATTTTGTGAAACATTTACTTTTATGATCTGCTTTTTGTGTTAGGGAAATGGAAAGATTCCAGATCCTTGTTCTCTTTTGTTAGTCCTTATTATATTTATTTATACCATGATTACCTACTCTGTTATGTATAAAAAGCCTATGACATAAATTTGAGCTTCACACACCAACAGTGGTGAACACACAATGGGATTTTTAATAGTCAAAATTTACACCAACAGTGGAACTACATCCATGTTGACCTTTGGTAACCTCTACTTGAATGCAAACTTATCGAAATTTATTGCTTGTTGCCTCGCGAATAGTGAAATGAAACCAGCAATTATTTATTACATTTTAAATTAGGGTCCTGCGAATATTCGAGATTCGATTTGATATTGATTCCATACATCTGCTTTGAGATTGATCCCGAATCAGTCTCAAGATTCGATTTTTTCGAGTCTCTCGTACATGTGTACTAACTTCAATTTGTTACATTACCAAAAAAATTGGATAAAATTGTCATTAGACAATTCATTCATGTAGGCTCAATTCCTATTCAATTGAGTAATTCACAATGTTTAATTGTTAGGTAAGTAGTGAATTTTGCCCAGAACATTATCCACAGTTTTTGTTTTTGAAGGCTTAACTGGTTACTATTACTATAGTAACAAGTTAAGCCTTCAAAACCTAAAACTAAGGATAATAGGCCTAGCTGTTTCAGCGACAGTGCTTCAGAGATATTTATTTATTGATGTTTAAGATGATCACTCAGTCTTGTAAGGGTCATCACAGTGTTCCATAACTTCCGTTTGGTGCAATATGAAATAACTTGTCTTTTAAGATTCGATTCAAGATTCGATTCGATATCGATATCAGAGACACGATTCGATTCGAGATTCGATTCGAAAAAAAATTTGTGATTTGCAGATCCCCATTTTAAATGAGTTTACCCAAGAAGGTACCAAAAATTAACAAACATGTATTGATTCATGTTAATAAAGCATCCACATCTTGAAGCAGAATGTTATTAAAATGAAAAAGGCCCCATGATTTGTGCATTTCTTTTTACATTTTGTTTCAGCGATAAAATTGACAGTGGAAGTACCACCAACCAGTGCTCATGTAAACAAAAACAGATTCGCAAGTATGTACTTCTGCTGCTCAGTAAAATCAAGAAAAAAATTAATAGCGACTCTTAATAATCTGACGATCATGGTATAAATAAAATATACCCAAAGTGGCTTGGTGTATCAAATGTTCACCATTCGTGGTGAAATGGTGTTAACAACATGCCGAAGGCTCGTGGTTAACACCACTTCACCACTCATGGTGAACATTTGGTACACCAAGCTACTTTGGGTATATTCTATATGTATATAGGCTCATGGTTAACACCACTTCACCACTCATGGTGAACATTTGGTACACCAAGCTACTTTGGGTATATTCTATATGTATATTATGGACATTATTCACTTTTCCATACTAATTTTGGTTCGTTCAAATTACTTTTCAGTTTTTGTAATTTTACTTCTTATTTTGTATCTTTATGTTAGGTTCCCAAACCATCTGACTTGGCTACTTTATGTTATACAAGTGGTACAACAGGTAATACTTTTTGTTATACTTAAGTCATGTATTACTTGCTTGGTAAAGAAGAGAGTATAGCAATTACATAAAGTAAGGAGGGGGATTTGTAAATGGGTAGAGCTGGGTAGATTTTCTGTTTTCCAGTTTGGTTCTGGTTTTAACTGGTAGAGTGCTAGAAGCCCACATTTGGGCTTTACTCTGAAGTGTCAGTACCAGCACTCAAAGGCTTCATATTCTGTGGATGTTGTTCACACCACCTTTGATGTGAAATTATTTAATCTGTTTGGATTTGCCTTGTTACAATTTATGGGAGAGTGCTTATTGGCACTCTCCCATAAATTATAACAAGGCAAGCATATGTGAACAAATTTTGATGACCAAAAATAATTCAGCACTCCACCAGTTAACAGCAAACCAGAACATTGAACCAAAAACTCATCAAAAACTGGCTGAATGGTTTTACTTTGTTTGTGCATAAACTGATCAAACTATCTTACTGGTAGAAAACTGGACTAGTGGCTCAAATGGACTTACGTCACCCAGTCTGTCTGGAAAAGGAGCAAATATGCCATGTTCTCATTGTCACATGTTCTCCCTTATTGACTTGCCAAGCAGATGAATGGTACATAAAGTTCTAAAAGGGTACATTAAGCTGTGTGTCTTACCAAATACCTGGAAAGTTTTACATATAAAAATAATGAATATTTCAGTGTCTGTTTGGTTCTCAAGTGTGTGGAGTGGTTTAGTGGTTAGAACATTGGACTTTAAACCAAAAGGTTTGTGGTTCAGTCTTGACCAACAATAACTTCATTATGTCCTTGGGCATCATGGCACTGTGTACTATATAGTGTACTGCCTATCTATGGGGCACATGTCTTCCACCACTACTGACTCTGCTTGTGGAGAGTTAGTAAGTTGGAGAATCTGGCAATTGCTTGTCACTGCTCGGTGATGCTCTCCAAGTACTACGGCTTCTTCCATCCATAAAACTCTTCGGAACGTGATGTGACCTTGGCTGTTGAATGTGTTGTTAACCCTTTACCTAACGCTAGTAGCAGACGACACTTGTAAAAAAAATTCTCGTAAACTACAAAATTTCATTTTTTGCTTCCAAAGCATAGTTTATGACCCCTCATTGGAACAAGCGTGATGCGCTCGTTCCAATGAGGGGTCATAACCTATGTCTTGGAAGCAAAAAATGAAAATATAAAAAAAAATTGAATGGTGATTTTCATGAATAGCGCTGGCCGGTTTTGGCCGTTACGTTAGGTAAAGGGTTAATTTCCACTAAACAATGAACACCAACAGTGGTTCTCAAACTTTGCCATGTTTACCAGTTTGTTTACATTTGGAGATGGATGGAATGGCATAATTGTATTTCATACTAGCAAAATGAAATATAGAACCTTTATATTGAAAGTAAGCAGTTCACTTAGGAAGATATTGGACAAATTTGAAGAAATTATTGACTGATGTCACAGCTTATAGAGGGCTGGGGAAAAAATGACCAGCCACAGGCGGAGAAGTTAGGTGAACTGCAACACTGACCAACTGAAAATTAGAATGACCATTTCCCAAATGTACCATTAGTGTTCCGAGTGTCTGACACTTTTCTCGGTAAGCAGTGTTTCATGTCGATGTAGTGGCATTTCCAACTGATACAATGTTCTCAAATTTCATTAAAAATTTACCACATACAGTTGAGCCTCCTTAACTTGATATCACTAAACTGAATAACCCTGTTATTTGAATTTAAATTTCCAAGCACAAAACCATTTACCATGCCTTTAGTACAAATTAGACCTGTTAATTGCATAGAGGTTAGAGTAAACTCCTCTTAATTAAATAAGAAAGCATATAATAAGTTCCCAGGAACCGCAGGAAGTGAAGCAGTGGTTGTTTACTGCAAGCTCAAATAGGACCCTTGTTTATTTACCTATTATGCCTCAGTACAATTATTACAGGCCTTTAATCTATTATATCTTGTTTGACAGAGTTCCATGAGCTCTGTTAAGCAAGATATAATAGATTAAATACTTAGGTTATCTCAAGAATACAGGAAATTGACCAAGTCCTTGTTTATTGAATACTCCTATTAACGAGTAGATTACCAAATTATTTTTTATCATCTGAATTTGTTGACATGTCTTTGCCTGGTTATTATTTATGGGAGAGTGCCTATTAGGCACTCTCCCATAAATAATAACATCGCAAATCTTTACAGACTAAATAATTTCACTTCAAAGATAATACGAATCACATCCACAGAATATAGCACCTTTAAGTTGTGGCAGCTGCACTTCAGAATCAAGTCCAAATATGGGCTTTCAGCACTATACCAGTTAATTGAATAATTTTCAATGCCGTTAGGGATATTCGGTTAAGAGGGTTCCTCTGTATTATTGATCATATTATTCTCTTTATGAATACTGACCAGTAAAGAACTGTGTGCATTACAAACAGTTACACATACTTTGTCATGTGATTGCATATATTTACAAACTGCCTTGCAGAAAATATTCTTTGTGTAAAACTGAACTTTTCCATTTGATATATTTTGAGGTGTGTGAATTGTTTTTTTTCTGAAATTTATCTTGTCAGTACTCATAGTAGAGCTACCATATCACCTTACTGTAAATCTGGTGAATAAACATTATAAAAAAGTCTAATGTCTGTTTGTGATGTCGCCATTCCAAAAACCCGACCCTTACTTGCAACTATGCACATCACAGGGTAAATCGAACATCTGCATCTGATTATGTCAGTGTGACCTTTGGTATTAACACCTTTTTCCCACAGTGGCAACTTGTAGTTTTTTTGCACCATTCGTTGTAAGTATTTGTGTGTTTGCCATTCCATTTTCACAAATGTAATTATGTAGCTTTGCTTATTTTTTATTTAAAAAGAATAGTATTCAGTGAATATGTATATATATTTATTTTATTGTAGGTAATCCTAAAGGGGTGATGCTTACACATGGAAACATGATTGAAAATATATGTGCCATTTACTATCATTTATACGTAAGTATATTTTGCAATGCAGTTGATACAGAACAGAAGCCCTCTTCAAAATAGAAATAGGAGCTCATTTCCACGGCTCTCAGGAAAGGTTTTGAGCAGTGCCTCTGGCGCAAGCATCAAAGCAAGTTGAAGTTAACAAAATAAAGACTGCAATTTAATACCATAATGACTAAGGTAAAGAACATTTGTTTGGATCACTTGCTGGTCTACTGATTTGGGGACTGGAGAATACTAATCACTGCATACTCTAAGAATTCTCTAAATAGTTTAGAGGACAGTAATGGCTCAAAATGTTGGATGTTTGATGGTGGGTTTGGAGAGAATTAAGGGCCTGGAATCAGTCTATCCCACAACATCGCCTATGTGTGTTTAGATTGACTCATCTGGAACAGTCCGACTGTTTGGAAAAACGAACCTACTGTTTGCTTCTCTGACTTATTGATAATATTCCAGACAAATGAATCTGAAAAATTTCATAAACTCATTCATATTCTATGAATCAAAGCTAGAAATGTTACCCAATCGAGAATTGATTTGATCGGCATGTTAATGGCATTACAATCAGGAATGAATCGGAAGACTTACCACAGCCATAGTTTTATGATTATGCTGGGTAGTTCCACAACTTATGTTAATAGCTTGATGTTTTCCAGGGGAATTAAATACTTATTGACATGGGGGCACAGTGGTGTTGTGTAATAAGGTGCACTGCAGGTCGATGGTGCACTTGTCTTCAACCAATTCTAACCCAGCTTGTGTGGAGTTAGTACGTTGGGGAGTCTGACAGTTGCTTGCCATTGCTCAGTGGTTCTCTCCAGATACTCAGGCTTCCTCCACCCATAAAACTCTCCGACAAGAGGTGACCCTGATTGTGGAATGTGTCATTAAACCCCAATAAATAAATGAATAAACAAATACTTATTGATTAGAATATCTACAAATAAGACAGGAAATAATACCTGTATATCTTTGTAAGTAAATTATACCTGTATATCTTTGTAAGTTAGTATAAATTTCCACAAACAGAGTGTTAACGAACAGCCCATAACAGTGTTGACTCATTATGCTTAACAGAATTAAACTGGTGGCCTGAGAGCTTGTGGTAGAGAAAGAGTTAAACAGATGTTGTTATGGGCAGCAACCAGTCTAGCCCTTAAATAGACCTCCACATATTTTAAATTCAATTGGATGGAATATTGCAGTTGGTCATCAGGGCTTATATTTCATCTAAATTTGGGAGAATCCATTTGGATTCTCAGAAAAATAGTTGCAGGAATTCATACCGGCTGTGAGTGTCCCAGGATCCCATGAGGCCACCATGGTTGAATGCCTGTTGTATAATAACACATGTTAACCCTTTACCCAACACAGCTTTTTAATTTTTAAAACATAAACTGAATTTGATAATATTTTAAATAATGAACAATATTTACCAATAAAACCTTACAAATATGGATGTCATTGGAACCAGCTTATTGAGCTGGTTACAATGACAGCCGTATTTGTACAATTTTATTGACAAAGTGCCAGGATATGTCATGTCATGTTAGCCTTGTGTTGGTTAATTTGCTGCCACCCTGTTAGGAAAAGGATTAAAATGACTCAATTTTTTCATGCAAATCCAAGCAGAGTTGCACTGAGAATCTGCATGGATTCTTGCTTGTTTTGTGCCACGAATCTTTGCATGATTCGATTATTAGATTCTCGTCAAAATATAAGCTCTGGTCATTGAGGTTTGCTTCTCTTACCAACTGAAATATTCCATCCAGTTGAGTTAAAAATACCATAAATATTACTTTTCTTTTAATTAATGCAAGAAATGTTTCTCAACCAAATCTTTGATGATGTTGAATTTTTATTATCAAATATTATGAGTGAAGATCCACCACCACTGAAGTTTTATGATCATATTGCATATTTCCACTAACTGGGTTTATATCTTGATGTTTTCAGGGTTATGTCTCGATTTGCTGGCTGTCCGACTTTTAAAAATTCTCGATTTGCCCACAAGCTAATTAAATATGTTCTCAGTTTGCCTGCAACTCATCGAAAGTGTAACTAGAGTTTGTTTTAAATAAGTGAACAAAGTGAACTGTGTGATATTCTGGAGTTCAGGTAAAGCAACTTAAAAGCTTCACATATGCTTCATATTATCTATGTATATCGTATGTATGGATTTGACTTGTTACAATATATGGGAGAGTGCCTGCACTCTCCCATATATTGAAACAAGGTAAAAACAAATGAAGAAATTTTGATGACCGAGAATAATTTAGCACCCTGCCATATATACACACACGTAGGGCCTAGTTTTGCTTACCATTTCTTTCACAGAAAATAAATAAAATCCTCCCTTCCATCCAAATTTAAAATTTATTTCGATGATTATGTCGGTATTGAGTTTTTATGGCCTTGTGTCTGTAAATTGTAATGGAACTTTTATCTATGAAGTATCTTTGTATAATTTATTGTACTTATTAGAACTAGACTATATAACAATAATCCGTCTTAAACTCCCACAACAAATGTTTTAACAATCAACATTCATCACTGATTCCTACCCAGAAAAGAAAAGAAGCCTGCAAATCGAGAATCCCCTGTTTTCACAGAGAATTAAATACTTGATGGATTTATCTAAAAACTAAAGCAGGAAAGAAAGTTTGTGCATCTTTTCTAAGTAAATAAATAACACATTGCATCAGTGGTAGTCTGTGTGCAAAGTCCATGCAAAGTGCATATACAATCAGCCCATAACAGTGTCATACTCCTTACAAAATATGATTGGCGGCCTGAGAGAGTGGTATCTGCCATCTTATAATTTATGGGAGAGTGTCAATATCTTTTAGTTGAATATTCCTGTTAACTGAATATAATTTCCAAACTCAAAACCATTTACCACACCTTCAGTACAAATTTGCTCTGTTAATTGCATATAGGTTATAGAGTAAACTCATGTTAATTGAATAAAAATCTTGTAATATGTCGAAAAAATTACCCTGACATTCACAGAATTATCCTTGTATTTGTCCTCAGTATATCCAATGCAGGCATTTTTCTATTTATCTTGTTTGACAGAGTTCCTTGAGCTCTGTCAAACAATATATAATAGAATAAATGCTCTGTTTATTTTTTTAGATTACAGGAAAGTGATCAAATCCCTGTCAATTGAATACTCCTATTAATTGAATCATTCTCACTGGCAAAGTGACTATTCAATTAACAGGGCTCTACTGTATATTAATTCTATTTGAAACTCGCAGATTTTCCTATATTTGATTTCTCAAAATGTGTTTTTCATAACCTGAAGATGTTTTTTCTATATTATGAAGGTTTTTCGCTGCCCACTTGTGCCTAACCATACAAATGAACTGTAATGGAATTTCCTGGGTTCTTGATTCTTTGTTTATTTTTTCTTTGTTCCAAGTTTTGTCATGTGCACATACTCTGATTGGAATGATCCTTACAAAAGAGTAGGTGGAACTACCTGTTTTGGTGATGAAAAAATACAGTACAGCCCTGTTAATTGAATAGCCACTTTGCCAATGAAAATCATTCAGTTAACAGGAGTATTCAATTAACAGGGATCATGTCACTTTCCTGTATTCTAGAGATAAACTTAACATTTATTCTATTATATCTTGATTGACAGAGCTCCATGAGCTCTGTAAACAAGATATAATAGATTAAATGCCTGTATTGTATGTACTGAGGTCAAATAGGTCTATAAACAAAGAAAAACTGGGGAGAGTCAGGGTAATTTCTCGACAGGTTATAAGATTTTTTTATTCAATTAACAGAAGTTTACTCTATAACCTATATTCAATTAACAGGTCCAATTTGTATACGAGGTATGGAAAATGGTTTTGTGTTGGAAAATTATATTCAATTAACAGGGTTATTTGGGATGAAATGGTTTCGCGCGCTGAAGGCGCTCAGGGACGTTGTAGGGCAAGCCCCTTTTGACCCCTGTGACTGTTGAGATCTGGAAGCTACGTGTCTAGACATGTGGAAGGACGAGAAGAATCAAATACTAAGCAGATGTCAGAGGCTAGATGATCAGGAAGAGTGTTGATTTGTCTTTATGTAGGTCGTTGACTGAACCCTCGGGTGAGGACCAGAGCGAGAGGGGGGTCCTCTCACAAAGGTGCTACCTCTCCCCGAGGGAGCTGTGGTGTTTTTTCAGGTAAGTATAGTCTGCCACATTCGAAGATAAATCATGGAGCTATGGTGAGCCATCATTGGCAAGTTTCATCTGCCTCAGGCTGTTTTAATCAATTTTCCGTCTGTACAGTTGGATGTGTTATTCAGTTAAGGGATATCCAGTTAAATGGGCTGCACTGTATCTGCCATCTTACAATTTATGGGAGAGTGTCTAAATCCATAAATTGTAAGAAGGTTGATTCATGTGAACAAATTTTGCCGACCAGTTAAGGTATATTAATTCTGTTCAAAACTAGTCAATTTTCTTTTATTTGATTTCTCAAAATGTGCTTTTCATAATCTGAGGAATGTCTTTTCTAAATTATGAATGTTTTTTGCTGCCCAATTTTGCCTAGGCATACAAGTTAACTGTAATTGCACAAGGTGATAATGGAATTCCCTGTGTTGATTCTTTGTTTATTTTTTCTTTGTTCCAAGTTTACCTTTTGCACATACAGTTGAGCCTACTTCATTGGATATCTCTTAACTGAATAACCCTGTTAATTGAATACAATTTCCCAACACAAAACCATTTTCCATACCTCCTGTACAAATTTGACCTGTTAATTGAACACAGGTTGGAGAGTAAACTTATGTTAATTGAATAAAAAAAATCTTATGTTTTAGGCCTCATAACCCATAGAATAGCATTGCTGGTGGTGTATTTCATCCTTTGAGTCCAAGAAGGCTTTGCAATGAAAAGTATTGCAAAGCCATGTTTCACTCAACTGACAAATTTATCAATTTTATTAACTTAGGTAAAATATCAGACATAAACCATTTAATTTTTGTAAAAATTGTTGTATTGTGGAAATTGTCTATCTGTCTGTCTGTCTGTCCATCCATCCATCCATCCATCCATCCATCCATCCATCCATCCATCCATCCATCCATCCATCCATCCATCCATCCATCCATCCATCCATCCATCCATCCATCCATCCATCCAGCCAGCCAGCCAGCCAGCCAGCCAGCCAGCCACCCACCCACCCACCCACCCACCCACCCACCCACCGGTCTGTCCATCTGTCCACCCATCAGTCCATTCATAAACAATTGGTTTCTAACTTCAGCTTGGCTCTTTTTTTATCTCAATCAAAGTTGGTATGTGTATTACCCAGTTGATAATACAGGCCAAGTTCAAATATGGGTTCTGTCCAATTATTATTTTTACATGACTTACAACCCTCTTTTTTTTTACTTAGACTTTTTACATCTATCAACATTTTTGGTTTCTGAATGATAACTCCAGCTTGGTCTATTTGATCTCAACCAAAGTTGGTATACCTATTACCCAGCTAGTAATACAGGCCAAGTTTGAATATGGGTTCCATCCAATTATTTGTACATGACTTAAGAGTCTAGGGCTGCCATGATTATTAATTTCATTAATTGATTATAGGCCAGAAATAATCCATGGTTATCGACTAATCGTACCAACTAACCTCAAAGAAATGCCTTGCTGTTATGTCAGTCAATCTTCTCCATTTCAATAGCCGAATACCCTTGCGTTCAATGGCAATGTTTTAGGGTCTTCAGCTATCTCAAAACAGTGCAATTTTCTTTAATCAACAACAGAAATATATACGTAATGATTTGTTCACATACATTTCTGCTGATGAATGGTGACTGTTGCAAACTTTATCTTTGTCAGGCAGGAATTGCAGTGATGTCGCAAAAAAAGTGCACTGGTATGGTGTGCTCCTTTTCTGGTTTCATGGCATGAAGAACTTGCCATAATATCAAAAATCGTAGCAAGTCCATGTTGCCCCGCTGTCCCCATCCCACTGTCAGTTTGTTCCAGTATCAATTTGCCCAAACGCGGTGTAAAATCCATTATCTAGGGAATGAAGTTCCAAGTAAGGGATTTCCAATTTGGGGTCTGGATCACAAAAAGTGAACACAACATGCAAATGTATGAAGATATTGATTTTAACTTCCAAGAAATCAGAGGTACAAATAATACACGTTTCCAAGTCAAGTCATTTAAGATTACAGAATCACTTCACAGGATAAACAATTTTACTCGATACAACACAAATGTTCAACTTCTTCTAGAGATGAGCGTAAACAACTAACAAAATCAAAGCCAGTCTGGGTCTTCTGGGCAGTGCTCAGTAAGAAAACAGGAGAATTGGGAAAATAAAACATGCTATAAAATATGGATAAACTAATTGAGTAAAGTGGGATTACTGATCACAGTTTATTTAATTAGTTTATCCATATTCTTACTCAGGAACACCAACATGTCCACAATGTCATGTTTCAATGCACTACGTTTAGGGGAAACTATGTTCCCGGAACATGAGAACACTCTCTCGGATGGGGTTGACGTGGCACAAATAGACAGATACTTCCTTACAATGAGTGCTTTCTATGGATAATGGTGGTCATTGGAACGGCACCATTTCAGAGGCGATTCATGAAATTCTAAGGGTAACTCCTTGCGAAACTGAGCAGTTTCACCCCCAATGTCCGCTTTATTGGTTAATTCACGTTTTTTGGGGTAATACCCCAAAGATCAGTTCCAGTGCATAATGTTCATCTTTTCTGAGTAGGTCCAAATACACTGATGGCACACACTTCGGGCTTATTTTTTTCTGAGTCATTGGCACTCTCAATTCAACTTTGTGCCTGGGATTCGGAGGCAGTGTCAGATTTGGTTTTGCTCTTTTCACTGTTTTCCCAAAACTCATTGCTCAGCCATGTAACAGCTGACATAAAAGAAGACTCATGTTTTTAACTGTCACCTGATTGAAAGCCTAAGTTATTAAGTCTGGGGTCTACGGCACATGACATTAAATGGATTCTGTTAGGAGACACATTCTGTGTCAACCCAAAACGTTGAGCAATATCCAACCTGATACTGTTTTTAATTTTTCCGATATTGATATGATATTTTTTCATCACTGGCAGTACATTAGACACACTGACTTCTGTTTCAGAAGATAGGAGCAGTGTTGCTGCTTCCAGTGGCTTCAACACTTGTATCAAGTCTGTAATTAATGTCCATTGGTCATGTCATGTGTACGGGATCACTTCTATCTGTCACCATGTCATCAGATAGGGCTGCCACAATTGGCCATCTCTCTTCAGTGAGTCTTTCTATCATGTGGAGGCTAGAGTTCCATCTAGTTTTCACCTCTTGTATCAGTTTATGTTTGGGTTTTCTGTGCAACTCTTGAGTGGCACGTGCACTGTGGTTAAAATGCATCACAAGCCTTCTGCACACTGCAAGTGCCGTAGATACTTTTCGACTTTCCAACCCTGCCTTCACAGTCAATTGCAGAGTATGGGCAGCACAAGGTACACCGACTATCTCCCTATGATCAGGTTCACCACGCTCTTTAGCTTTCTCAGACAATAACTCATTCAGGACATGAATACTAGCGACAGCATTGGAAGCATTGTCATGCACTATTGAGGAGACAGATTGGGTATTGATTCCAAAGCGTTCTAGTGTTTTAATGAGTCTATCTGCAATATGATAGGATGTATGTTGCTCTGGCATGAGTTCTGTAGACAGTACATAACTTTCAATTTCCCAACAGTCTGAGGGCACAAAATGCACAGTGGTTGTGATGTATGGATCATTTGTCCTACTGGTCCATATATCAGTGGTTAAGGAAAAACAGTCAGATTTATTTTTATCCTGCACCTGCTTCGCTTTTATAACCAAGTACTCCTTGCATTCATCATACATCTTCAATAACAGATCTCGAATATGTGTTCGACCTGGTACCTTGTACCCAGGTTGCATACAGTTAAGTAGCCGTCTGAAGCCTTTACCCTCCACTACACTGATGGGCATCATATCACAGGCAATGAATTTTGCTATTTCCGCATCAAATGTCACTCGTTGGGAATGACTGACTTTTACTGATCGTGAGATAGATGCGATTGCAGAATCAATTTGGGGCTGTTGAACTACACTTGATTCTTTGATGAAGGAACTATGGAAAGACTTCATGTGAGCCATCATCATTGTTGTAGATCCATGATATGCAAACACTTTATCACAAAACTTGCATGAAACAGTTTTCTCTAACTTTACAAAATACTTCCATACTTCCGATTGCTTTCTCAACATTTTGATTTTTGAATTTTGAAAATCTAGCACATGTACTTGAAAGCCACTATTACCATACCCTTCTCTACCATCTCCTTGAATTTGTCAATCAGTTTTCAATTCATCAACCCTTGCCTGTTGTCATAGTTCATTAACAACCAACTCAGAAGCCACATTTGAAGCACTTCAAAGGTTTGAGTCGTTTGAGTTCCTTGTGAAATCTACAGCAGTGAACTTGATCAAAGCTTAACAGAGAATGTTCACTCTGATTAACCAGACAAGACATCAAAACACTCCGTACATCAAAGGGTCAGGCCGACCATATTTGTCAGCTAGGAAATAGGAATATTGAGGGATGTACTTTGAATAAAGGGGCGAGATGTCTTTAATCTATAATATAATGATTCTATGATGAAGGTCATTGTTGACCCTTTGATTGTAGACCAAATCTGATAGAGACTATCCTAGAGCAATATGACTGCTACTTGTATTGTCAGAGTCAACAGACTGGTAAAAGTGTATTGAGAATGAGAACGTTTGGACTGACCGTCTGTTACTCTAAGTGATTGCAAAAGAGTGATCTCCCTTATTGTGTGAAAACAAATTAAACAATATGGTGGTTTTGTTGATATTTACGATTCGTTTATCAAACCAGCCATAACTGGGAGGTACCTTTCGGGCATCCTGGCTGCCAATTTGAAGTTTTCTCTACTGACCCAACGAGACGAAGATCGCTGTTTATCACAGCAAAATTACTGACAACAAGCGTCCTATCCGTCAAATGTGAAGAAATATAAACTTAAACATGATGGAAAAACAAGTGCTGAAACCTGCCCTTCAGAGACCAATAATCGATGACCAAAAATAATAATCAATTACCCACCTTGTCAATGGTTAATCAACTATCCAATTAATCGTGACACCCCTGCTTAAGACACTTTTTGACTTAGAATTTGACCATCTATCAACATTTTTGGTTTCTGAACAATAACTCCAGTATGGATCATTTGATCTCAACCAAAGTTGGTATGTGTATTTTCCAGCTAATAATACTGACCTAGTTTGAATATGGGTTCCTTTCAAGTATTTTTACATGAGTTATGTCCCTTTTTTGACTTAGAACCGGCGTACTTAGCCATGCCTGGCAGTGCTCTTGTTATTTTTTTTAAGTTTGCATTGTCCTAAAAAGAGAGGACCATGTGAGAGGGCCTGAGAAACAGATTAACTTGTTTAGGCCGTATCTATATACCCGCAATTACCTAGGTCACCAACTACTATTAAATAAATTAAAAGAATTGACATAAACTATCAGTCACTTCATAGTAGAATGAAAGTGGGACGAAATGTGTTGTGCTTAGTATGGAGAGCCACTCACTTTATACAACATAACACATCTTATCCCACATTAATAGGCTAATAACTTAACAGATGTGGGCATGTGTACTGAGGCATACTGCACATTGATGGTGCACTTGCCTTCAACCATTGCTAATCCTGCTGGTGCAGAGTTAGTAATTTGGAGAGTCTGATAGTTGCTTGCCACTGCTCAGTGGTTCTCTTCAGGTACTTCAGCTTTCTCTATCCATAAAACTGTTTGAGATGATGTGACCCTGTGTGTTGAAAGTGTTTTTAACCTTTTACCTAACACAGCGAACAAAAACAGCCAGAAAATTAACCAGACTAAGCCTACCACAGACTAAAATATCTGGGAAGTTTCTCAATAAAAGCATAGAAATATGGATATTATTAGAACCAGCTCATTGAACTGGTTCTAATGATATCCATATTTCTATGGTTTTATTGAAAAATCGTGAAATTTGTTTTCGAAAAATGTGAAATTTAATTTATTTTTTAAAAATACATTGTTAGGTAAAGGGTTAAATCCTAACTAATAAACAAACAAACAAACTAAACAGATGCTTTATGTCAAATCTTAAATGAAGTCTTTATTGTGGTGTCAGAATTTTTCAGTAAAGCTCAGATATTGGCTTCAAGATCTGAAACTGTAAATGATAGACTTGACTTGCTGCCTCAGCATGTTTTGAAGTGGACAGTGTTGAAAGTCCCTGTGGGAACCCTGTGAAGTGAAGCAGTGCTTGTTTTTTCATGGTAAACAAGCTGTTTTACTGGTGAAATAAGACTCAGTAACCAATACCTGGCGTGGAAGTCTTCTGAAATGGGCAACATGGATATATACAGTTGCCTGGACTTGACTTTATATCCAAGTTGTGGTCATGATTAGCCAATGTGCAGAAATATGTGACCTTACACACCAACGAATAAATAACTAAATAAATAGTGTTGAAAAGAATGCAGTGGAACCCAGTTGCTTGAATATTTACTGTGCCATGAAGAATAATCAGTTATTAAACAGGAAAATTCAACTGACTAGAATTTAGTACTTGAGGATATTCTAGTGATAAAATAGGCATTTATTCTATAATATCTTGTTAAATTCTATATATTGGGTTTTCTGAGGCCAAGGGGAATTATAAACATGGGAGAGTTCATGAACTGTCTTGTTAATTCTTTGATAGTTCTAAAAATTTATTTTTATTAAAGTAACAAGAATTTACTCTATAATCCATACGCAATTAACAGGACAAATTTCTATTGAAGGAATGGACAGTGGTTTGGTATTTACATTTATATGCATTTCATTTATGAAATGTCTAGTTAAGTTGGATACACTGTACTGACATTACATTTTCTGCATTTCAGGTGGGTTGTGAACTAACACCTGAAGATGTACATATTTCCTATCTACCTCTTGCTCATTTGTTTGAGAGATTAGCTCAGGTAGGTTTTCTCTTACAAAATACTGAAGTCCTCTGAGTCTCACAGCAGATCTTATAATTCTTCACCGAACATAATTTTATAAAAAGTGACATTTTTGTTTTCTTGTTTTTACTTGTTTTTTTGTTTTTTATCAAGTTAATATTTATCAGAGCCGACAAGAGTTAAGGGAGTGTTTAATGATCAGTGTTGTTTGTTTGCTTGATGTGTTTGTCTTGGCAACAATTGCAGATTTGCAGGACAAAAGTCATGGTAATAGACTTCTTCACCATTTCCCATGTTTGGTCCTGGTCCCATGGGGGGTGGGGGGGGGGGGGGGTGGGGGGGCACACTTCACAATTGTTTCCAAAACAATAAACACATGTGGAATGAAATTGGGAGCCAGCAATAATGGTTACCATCCTTCACTTCATATGGAACTCATTTCCTTTCGTATAACTCAACCATGCAAACACCTATAACAGATTTATCAAATTATTAATAATATTAAGATTGATACTTATTTTAAGAGTTGATCTTAATACAAATGATCAAGTGCATAATATAATAATATCTATTTGTTTGACAAGTCAAGCTCATGTCCGCCATATTTTTATACAACAACCAATGGCCCAGACTAGCTGCTGGTGCTAACTCAAAAATTAATCCAGAGCCAAACACAAATTTTGCCCCCCAATCCCCAAAATTTGCATGCAAAACTGAAAATTCAATGTCCTATCTGGTCCTCCATACTTTTGTGATCTGTGCATGCACAGTATTCAGGAAGACACCAAAATTTGCGCAAACCAGCATTCTTTGTTTGGCCCTCCAGTCAGTAACAACAAACTGACATCTGTGCTTTTAAATCTCAGTTTTGAAGATGCCAGACACAAATCAATGGTGAAATTGGTGGATCCAAGGACATAAGTGGATGATGGAAGTGAACAATGGTGGTTTGAAATGCTCAGGGCTGTAACTTTATAATTTTTATCAAAATTATTTCATGTTTCCCAATTTTGGGACATGGGCCTGACATCATCATTCTTGCTAATGATTTATCCACTGTTGTTAAGTGTTCCTTCCCTATCATTCCTTAAAGCCCTCCTGTTAAACTTCCAAGCTTTTTGGCTTATTTTATTTTAAATTTTTTATTAAATTTCTTGGGAGTTTGACGTGTTATACAGAATGTTTTTTCTGTATATCCCCATGCTTACATCCTTACACTAGGGGTATTAGGCATTTGGGTCATGCATCTTCTATCCTATGTATCGTTTTTTCTTCATCTGAAGATCTTGCTTTACATCGGATAGCTTAAAATCTGTTACTGACTTCAGGCCTTTTTATTCAGTTCCTGGGGTCTTGTTTCCATTTTTTTCTTGTGACGTTGTTTACATTAGCAACGTCTTATAAATATATGTAGTTTCCTATTTTTTTTACTGTGGGATTGTTGTAAGATACATATTATGTTATTCCGGTAGTGTAGCAATTATTTTTGGAAATTTGTCCACACTTAGCCTCTATTGGGATACCCTTGGGCTCGTCTGTTCCCTTTGGAAACTTGGGCTTCTGTAAAAAAAATTTCGAAAGATTTTTTTAAATTAAGTTTTCGATTTGTATTTTGAGTGTTGTTTATTATGTAGCTTTATCATATATTTATTGTGGAGTTAGTGGGAGTACTGTCGACTTTGTTTGATTAATTATGAAAGCTTATTGCTCAAAATGCAAGGCGAGGAAGTCTACCTCGGATTACATGCTTGTTGCCTGCTTGTAGTTGATGTACTCCCACTAATTCTTGTCCTACATGTGTTGGCTGGGATGACAAATGTTGGACAAGAGTGTCACGGTATGTTGTTAGCTGTGAGAGGCCAATTCCGGTCCTCTCGTCGCAAAGTCAATGAAGTTTCTCGGTTTCTTTTTCAGAGGAACAAGAACATGGTGATGGTTATGTGACATCAAGAGAAAGTGTGCTACCATCGTCGCGCTCTGATGAGTAAACAAAGCTAGCTGCCAAGGTGCTCATGAATATTAGACAGGGGATAAAGCCACTAGCCGGTGGTTTTAGTCCCTTGTCTGCAGCTAGCTCGACCAGTGAAGCGGTTACTCCTTCGTGAGTACCGTGACACCGGGTGTGTCCATTGCGGTCAAAAGAAGTGGATTGGGTAGAGTGAGCACCTTAAAACATAAACATGCTCATCCAGCGACTACAGAACAGAGGAAGAAGCCAGCAAGTATCGTGGGAAGCTCGGCAAGGTCTGAAAGGACCGCAAACAAGAGAGGTCCCTCTCTATCCCAGCAACATCTGGGGCCAGATGTTGTGATTAAAAACTTGCGTTAGTTGGAGCATATGTCCACGCCTTCCATCTGGGATGCTCCATATAGATCGCAGCCGGCCTCAGCTCCAGTTACGGTTTCTTCCACATCATCTACAAAGCACACATAACCGCACTCTAGCTGCCCGACTTCGGATATCCAGCCTACATCACCAAGAAGGGACTACTCGTCATCTGCATCGGACCATCCGGTAGCTAGGGAGACAAGGCCTCGTTCATCAGGACGGTGGGAGAAAAGAGCCATCTCCGACACATCATCCCAGGAGCAGCAAGCGGCGAAGAAACAGATCATCGCTGCTCCTTATGCCTCTGCAGCCTCCTGCAGTCTCAGAACCTGAGCTGTCGGATTGTGCTGGGTCGGTCCAGTCATCTGTTCATTCAGAGGCAAGGGACCGAGATTCACAACTGATTCTCTCGGATGGTGAAAGGAATTTGGAAGAAAATTACCCTTCCCTTTCGGAACAACACATGGTTGCGATGGATTTCATCCATCAATACTATCATGAATTTGTTCCGGCGAATCAGAATGCTACAATGACTAGAAAGAAACCACTGGCGTCAATGGACGCAGACTTTATCTGGACAAAGGAGGAGGTCCTTTCTTTTCCAGTTCAGTCTAGGCAGGTGTCACAGGCCTTCGGCCATTTAGACAACGCCATATTTAATCTCTCCAGTGGGAAGAAGAAAGGCAGTTTCTTAACATCACCTTCCATAAATATACCGTTTCTTGACCACGTTCATTTAAAACATACAATTCGGAGTTAATCATACGTGATGGTGCCCTTGCTTCGTCATCTTTGATAGATGACAAGGTGAAAAACTTTCTCCAAGTTGCTCCGGTCTCAGGACATACTATTTTTGACTACAAGCTTTCATTAGTCTATGACCAGGCTACTAAGAAAGCATCTAATGCTCTGTTTCTAAAGTCGGCGTCTAATTGACCCACTGCAGCAGAAAAGAGTAAAGGAGGACGTCCCAGACAGAAATTGTCAAAAGGAGACTCCTCATGAGGGTATAGGAAACCCTCTTACAATTACTCTGGAGGTTGTCAGTATAGCGACTCGGGAAAGGGGTGTAGGTCTGATCGAGACTACTGGTCAGACGCCCCTAAGCCCGCGGGTCGGCTCTTCGCGAGGAGGATACAGTTTCCCCTCCCATAAGCCTCACAGGTCATACGGGTTGGCAGAAGGTTATCAAGTTTCGTGAAAACCTGGATAACAATTACGGGAGATCAGTGGTTGAGAAGTGTAGTCTTGGACGGCCTACGGCTAACATTCCGAGCGAAACCACCACTAACAAGATATCTGCATTGGACAAATCTTCTGTCAAATCCTTGCATAAGAGAGTCTCTCCTAGCGGAGGTACAGGCCCTCTTATCAAAGGAAGCAATAGAGGTCATCGAGAATCAAAATTCTCAAGGTTTCTACAGTCACCTGTTCCTCGTACCGAAGCCAGACGACTCGTTCCGACCAGTAATAGACTTAAGCTGGATAAACAAGCTTATCGTGGCTCTGAAATTCTATATGGAGACCATTTGGTCGGTAAGGGTGAGCATTCGAGTGAACGACTATGCGGCAAGCATAGATCTAAAGGATGCGTCCTTTCATGTCCTGGTACATCCGGCATTCAGAAAATACCTGCAGTTCACCGTACAAGAGAAAGTGTATCAGTTCCGAGCGATGTGCTTCGGTCTGAACCTGTCTCCCTGGGCATTCACTCGAATAATGAACTCAGTAATGTCTCACTTCCGAGCTCATTCAGCTGCGGTAATGTTGGCTTACTTGGAGGACATTCTTTAGAGATACGGCAACAGAATTATTCTTCAGAACGATGTTCAGAGTCTGCTCTATTACTCTGATGTCTCGGTTTCATCGTAAACGAGAAAAAGTCGGATCTAGCATCGTCCAAGTCATTCATTCACTTGGGAATGAGCTTCAAGACTCACAACAATCTGGTTCGTCTGCCGTTACCCAGAGCGAAATTAGTCAGTTGTTATGCTCGTTTTTGTCTACACTCAGACGCATTAACAGCAAGGGAATTCATGTGACTGTTGGGTTTGTGCAGAGCGACTGCAGATCTTATTCTGATGGGTCACCTGCACATGCGTCCCTTCCAGATATTCTTTACTCAGAACTGGAGTGTGAAGATGCATTCGCTCGAGACCAGTATTGTTTTAATGGACCTGGTAAAACAAAAGGTTCAGATTTGGGCAGATATTCAGTGGTTAACTCAGGGAGTTCTGCTGCAACTGCCGGATCCGGCTTTCACGATTATGATGGATGCAAGTCAAACGGGTTGGGGTGCGACCCTGAGCCCCACAGACTTGAAATGTCAGGGTCTTTGGAACCCTTGGTTCCTAGAGAAGCACATAAACATCAAAGAGATGATGTCAATATGGTTAGTGCTACAACATTGGATTCACATTCTAGTGAACGCTCATGTTCAGATATTGTCGGACAACTCGACAGTTGTAGCATATATCAGGAACCAGGGCGGCACTCATTCGATTCCGTTATGCGAACTAACGGAGAAGATTCTTCTACATGTCATGAATCATCATGTTCAGCTTTCTGTCCATCATATACCGGATCATCTGAACATAATAGCAGACTCACTATCTTGGAAAGGTCGCTTGTTGCCATCGGAGTGGACGCTCAACAAACTAGATTTGCTACCAGTGGGTTTTCCCCATGATAGATCTGTTTGCGACGCACCTGAACAATCAGTAACCGACATTTATGTCGTGATGTCCGGACCATCGAGCGTACACAGTAGACGCTCTGTCAATCTCATGGGACGGAATGATAGGATATGCGTATCCTCCAACTCCATTGATTCAGCAGATTCTGTTAAAGATCAGTCTCATTGCAAAATTCTTCTAGTAGCACCTCTGTCGTCACAGAAACCGTGGATCAATCTTCTCAACTTTATTTTTATCATACATGCAGAACAGTGGAAATTCTGTGTTTTACATTAATAGGTATGTGATAAGTGGAATTATTACATTTATGGTATATAGTCAGGCCTTTAGATCAGTCTAAGTGGGGCATTATAAATGGTTAATACAGATCCACAGTATCATCCCCCGGTGGGCATGAAAAGTGCTGATGTTTTTACCTTTTCACTGTCTGTTTCATATACTTTGCAGGGTTTTTTTTTTTGGTTTATTCCCGACAAGATGAATCCCAATAAGATAAATGTTGAAAATGGTCATCCCAACAAGATGAATCACAACAAGACGAATTGAATTAAAATGACTATATTACCCATTTATTTTGAGGTTTTCCATCATAAACTACTAAATTAACTGGTTGCGTGCTGGAAGCCCATTTTGGGGCTTTATCCTGAAGTGTGGGCACCAGAGCTAAAAGGCTTCATATTCTAAGGATGTACTTCAATTAATTTTTATACACCTGTTTATAAAAACGGTTGTATTATGTTATCAGTCTGTCCATCTGTCCGTCTATCCGTCTGTCCATCTGTCCATCTGTCCATCTGTCTGTCCATAAACAATTTGGTTTCCGTTCATTTAAAGTCACACGCCTTGACGGATCAACACCAAATTTTTCAGATGTTGTTTTTATATGCCCGTTTGAAAAACGGGACATATTATGTGAATGGTCTCTCCACCCGTCTGTCTGTCTGTCCGTCCATGGACACATTTCGTTTCCGGACGATAACTTTAGTTGTAATGGTTTGAGCTAAGTTAAATTTGGCATGTGGATTTAGTATGACAAAATACAGGATGGGTTCGATTTCCGTTTCTAGCGGCCCATTTGCAGTAGAGTTATGGCCCTTTATTTATGGGAATTTTGCCCAACTTCTCGTTTCCGGACGATAACTTTAGTTTGCCTTGACCGATTTATTTCAAATTTTCAGTTTTTTTGTTTTTGACCACAAAATACAACACAAATTCACTTTTGACCACAATCGCATATACCTTTCCAGAGTTATTCCCCTTGAATCATTGCAAATTTGTGGATTTTGTGGTTTCCGGATGATAACTTTAGCTTGCCTTGACCAATTTTTTTCAAATTCTCAGATTTTGTTTTTGACCACAAAGCACAGCTCAAGTTCACCTTTGGCCATAATCGCATGTACCGTTCCATAATTATTCCCCTTGAATGATTGCAAATTTGTGAATTATGTGGTTTCCGGATGATAACTTTAGTTTACCTTGACTAATTTGTTTCAAATTCTCAGATTTTGTTTATGACCACAAAACACACCTCAAGTTCACTTTCGACCAAAATCGCATGTACCTTTCCAGAGTTATTCCTCTTGAATTTGTGCATTTTGTGTTTTCCGGATTATAACTTGAGTATGGCCCGACTGATTTTTTATACGCCTGTTGAAAAACCGTCGAATTATGGAATCGGTCTGTCTGTCTGTCCATTTGTCCATCCATTTGTCCATTCGTCGGTCTGTCCATTCATCAACATTTGGTTTCCAGATGATAACTTTAGTATTTTTTTTTCAATTGACTCCTAAACTTGGTATGTGGTTTAATCAGAACAAAAGAAAGGTCTTGTTCGAATATGGGGTCAGTTCGAACTTCGAAGTTCCTCTGAATTATGGCCCTTGTTGGACATAGAATGCATCAAATATTTGGTTTCCGGATGATAACTTTTATTATTTGTTTTCCGATTGGTTCCAAACTTGGTATGTTGTTTAATCACAACAAAATACAGGTCAAGTTTGAATATGGGGTTGGTCCGAACAATTTTCACCCTCACCCCCATCCTTACCCCAACCCTTCAAAAATACAAAACGGGTGTATAATGTCCCGCTAGGCGGTGCTCTTGTTGATGTGATATTATTAAGTCTGGGTGGATTTGCCCTATTATAATTGATGGAAGAGTGCCTATGGGCACTCACCCATTAATTGTAACAAGGCAATAATATGTGAACAAAATTTTGACAACCAAAAAAAACTCAGCATGCTACCAGCTAACAGAGGTGCCATGCTTTGTTATAAGACGCTGTTTGCTAGTCTTTTTGTGTCTTTTTTATCAACAAAACTCCCAAACACATGCATAAAATAAAACCCTAAAATACTTCAAATCACATACATTGTAATGTACACGTTCTTTTTAAAGTAAATTTCCCCCATATTTGATGAGAAAAAAAACATTTGTTTTCAGATTCGTCTTGTTCAGATCGTCTTGTTGTAATCATCTTGTTGTGATATTTTACCAAATCATCTTGTTGGGATTCATCTTGTTGGGATGACACCTTTTTTTCCCCATTAGAGTCATAGTTTACAGCCTATAGTTATAGGTATTCACCATTATTATTAGTACTCCTTGCACTAAAGTTTACTCAAGAAGGTTTCTTAGTTTTCTGGTGTCAAGCCAAAATCCTGCTTAGATGTAAATTATGCATGGCATTAATAGGAATGCCAAGAGTGGAAAATATGAGTTTGTTGGGTCTCAAGCTTTTGAGTACTTGCAGAGTTTGTGAGTGAATACCAATATGTGTTGACAGTGTCGAATAAACCACTGTCGATGCAGATTGTTTTTCACTGGTTGTGGTTGTTTTTCACTAGTGAACTGTGGGACCTTAGCAGTTGCAGTGTTTGATTCAACAGGTAAGCCATAAACTATATTGTGTGTATCGGGAAAACTTCACCAGACTATATATGGCTGAAATACTGCAATATTTGGAAAACAAAATTTAAACACTCCACAATTTGGGAACTATAACATTATTTGAGCACAGTGTTTACAATTGTTATTTGAAGGAATTTACAGACATGTGTATTACAGTGTTCTCAAGAATACAATGTCATTACATGTATTCCAAGTTGAGGCTAAATCAACTATCAAATAATTCAAGCCAATGTGAATTAAATAATAGAATAACAATTAGTCTGTGTCTTTGTGTTTCATTTAACCACGAGCCCCTATGAAAACGCTTTCAACAGATATTTGTTTTTTACCAAAACATAGGAAAGTCTTCAGACTTTAGACTAAATAACGGCCTTCATAACTATATCATTCCTTTTCCTTGAGTGCATCAAGGCACCATCTACAATGCTATAGCATTGCAGATGGAACTTTTTTACACTTAACAAACAATGTGTAGCAACTGACAGATAGTTTGATATTTAAATCATGTTCGCCCTGAATCATTCTTAATTTCTTAAGTGAACAATTTTACACTGTGATTTCAGTTTGGAGACTATAGAATGAGTACTGTGAAAAGTTAAAATGCCTATGTTATGGGATCTGGTGAAGCCTCAGCTCATCTAATGTGCTTATTACCCCTGTGGTGTTGATGTCTTAATAGAAGGCAGGCTTTTGATTTTAAGGTGAGCTATCGTGCTTTCCTGCCATTGCACCTGCAATTTTTACTTCTTTGCATGAAGACAACAGTGTGCCTCGGTTGCATCTAGTGAGCAATTAACCCTTACCTAACAAATCAACTGTATCCGCCGTGTAAAATACAAATTGTGCACTAGAAAAAAAAATTATAAAATTTCAACAAAACCATATCATTTGACCCCTCATTGACAACTGGGGAGAAAAAATTAAAATAACAAATTTTAATATGTGTTTTCTGTAAAGGGTTAAAACCTGTTCATGGGAAATAAGTCAAATAATAATATGCACACCAGTATACCATTATAAGCTGTAGAATTCCAAGACTTCAAACTAACTTCTGTGCTGGCACTCATGCCATATTGATTAACCCATTCACAACCGTGTGTCGTTCTGTGTATAGGTACTGCAAATCAGTGGTGCAAAATCAGTGGTGCATTTGCCTTCAAATTCTGCTAACTCTGCATGCAAAGTTTGTAAGTTGAAGGGGAGCATCCTGATTACCCATGTGGGCACACAGTGGTGCTATTGAAGAGAGTAGCCAGCTGGTCAATGCCATTGGTAGGTATGATAAATATAGAAGTTATTTTAAATTTCAGAAGTGTGGTGTCTCAGTGGTTATGGTATTGAACTCAAACTGAAAGGTCCATGGTTCAATCTCTGCCTGTGGTAACTGAATTATTTCCTTGGGCAAGGTACTTAATCTTGACTGCCCATGTGGGGGCACAGTGGTGCTGTGTACTTAGGTGGACTGCATGTCGATAGTGCACTTGTCTCCAACCAATGCTAACCCTGCTTGTGTGCAATTAGTATGTCAGTCTAACAGTCGCCATTGCTTGGTGGTTCTCTCCATGTACTTCAGCTTCCTACACCCATAAAACTCTCCGATATGTGGTACCCTAGCTGTCGAAAGTTTTGTTAAAACCCAGTAAATAAATAAATATTAAGTTGGAGAGGGAGACAATTGCTCAACATTGATTGATGGTTCTCTCTGGTACCAGGCCTGAAAATAAGCAGTCTGACATTTGCAGAATGGGTGCAGAGGGTGAATTTGATGATGCTATCCCATACAGTGGGCCAATTTATCCTCTGGATACCTCTTTCTGTTTAGTTTTGAGACCCTGATTCAGATTGAGGTTCACAGAGGGTAAATTTAGTGATGCTTCCCTACTGTGCCGGGTAGCATCACTAAATTTACCCTGTGGGGACCTCATTTTGCAGATGACCGTCTGCTTGTTTTCTGGCTTATCTGGTACACTGGCATCCTACATCTATGGATGTTGAAAAGTGTTATTAAACCCTAATAAACAAACAAACTCTTCTCATCTTAAGCCAGCCATATATCCTACTGCTGATATTTTTGGAGCATGACAAAAAATGCACTTCACTAGCAAATAAGAGGTGTCAAAAGAGTGTAAATACCTGAGAAATGAAGCACTGTACACAGTTTAACCATCAATGATATTACTGCCATACCCTCACATTCGAAGAGATTGTAGGGTACACTGGATTACATATGTCTATCCATTCGTTTGTTTGTTTGTTCATTTATTGACACACCCCCATTCCTTGACTTGACACCTGGTGGGAGTATGCCAGCACCTCTCATGCAATCTCTTGTTGATAATGTATGCAGTCACCCTGTTTTCAGTGTAAATCATCATAGCTATTCCTTCTTCAAAAAAGACTCACAAAAATTGGTTTTAGATATTCTGATATACTGGTAGGTAACTTCATCCATAATGAGTTTTTAGCTCACCTGGCAAAAAAGAGTGTGCTATACTGATAAAAAATATTTTATTTTTTAGGTAATGTTCTTTCTACAGGGTTGTAGAATTGGTTTCTTTTCTGGTGATATCAAAAAGCTTGTGGAAGACATTCAGGTATTGAAGCCAACTGTTTTTCTCACTGTTCCAAGATTACTCAACAGATTATATGATGCTGTAAGTATTCATTCGATTAACCCTAAAGTCCTCAGATTACCTTCATGTTGATAACTACCATAAATACATGTACACAACTGCATGTGACTGCTCGGTGTTTCTACATTATTGTTGGCTGCCTGTACAGGCAGCCAACAATAATGTAAAAATGCTTGTCAAGATAAATGCATCCTATCAGAAGAGTTATGAAGGCAGAATACACTTGCGACAACGTTTTCCAACCAATATAAATGGGGCTATTTGTGGTTGTATAGGGACTTAACTTAACCCTTTAAGGCCTATTTCTGACTTTCACGACTTCAGAACAGGTGCCCTTAACATGTCACCATGATTAGGTCCTACTAACAATAAAAAAATTACATAGGCGGTGTTTTCTAGTCAAGTCTTGGCGGCCTGTTGAGACAGTCAAGACTTAACTAGAAATCACTGTTAAACCAATGGATGTGTACAGGTTGTTGTCAGGTGTGAATTCAGGACAATTGTCTAGGCCCTTACGGATTAAGGGTTAACATCAATGTTGCCAGTAAAACTCAACATCTGAAACTTTGTGCATCGCAAAACCATCCCATGCCTGATCCAAAACTTGGCAAATGGATTTTCTTTCTTTATTCTTTTCTTTAACCATACTTTATGAACACTTTTATGTGAGTTTCTTTCACTTGTTCCACTTCTCATTTCTGCAGTTAAGTGATTCAGCTCCATCCTTATATACACTTCTCAACCCATGCATTGTTAGCTTAACTTGACATAGTCAAGATAAGCTATTGCCATCACGCGTGCGGAAGTCTGTTAGTCTGTGAGTCTGTGACGTCTGTTCACATTTTCCTTTAGCACGGGCTACACCCTGCTGTTCTTGTCTGATCGTCACGAAAATTTCATATGCAGGTTTGGGGGTCATGTCTCGATGAGAACGTCCCCTTTTGGTCGCGATCGGGCAACCGGTATGGCTGCCCGAGCCCAAAACCCGAAAACCATTAGCACAGTCTACAGGTCGCATTTATGAAGGGATTTCATTGTAACTTGGTAGGATGCCTGTGTATAATGCCTAGACGAGAACGTCCCCTTTTGGGCATGATCTATCAACCGTGATGGCTGCCCAAGCCCAAAACCCCAAAACTTTTAGCACAGTCTGCAGGTCATGTTTAATGTGGAGGGATTTCATTGTAACTTGGTAGGATGACTCCTTATGATGTCTAGATGAGAATTTCCCCATTTGGGCATGATCTGCCAACCGTGACGACTGCCTGAGCCCAAAACCCGAAAACATTTACCACAGTCTACAGGTCATATTTATTGAGGAATTTCATTGTAACTTGGTGGGTTGACTTCATACAATGTCTAGATGAGAAAGTCACCTTTTGGGCATGATTGGGCAACTGTGACGGCTACAGGGGCCCAAAGCCCGAAAACCTTTAGCACAGTCTAGAGGTCATATTTATGAAGGGATTTCATTGTAACTTGGTAGGATGACTCCAAATAATGTCTAGATGAGAACGTCCCATTTTGATCATGATCATGCAGCCTTGATGGGTGCCCGAGCCCAAAAACCTTTAGCATAGGCAAAAGGTCATATTTATGGAAGGATTTCATTGTAACCTGTTATGTTGACTCCATGTAATGCCTAGATGATGACATCCCCTTTTGGTCGTGATTGGTCAGTTGTGATGGCTACTAGTGCCCGAAGCCTGAAAACCTTGAGCTCAGTCTACAGGTCATATTTATGAAGGGATTTCATTGTAACTTCTTAGGATCACTCCAGATGATGCCCAGATGAGATTGTCCCCTATGGTTGCAATCATTCAGCCATGATGGCTGCCCGAGCCCAAAGCCCGAAAACCTTTAGCACAGTCTTCAGGTCATATTTATGAAGGGATTTCATTGTAACTTGGTAGGTTGACTTCATATACTGTCTAGATGAGAACATCCCCTTTTGGACATGATTGGGCTACTGTGACGGCTAAAGGTGCCCGAAGCCCGAAAACCTTTAGCACAGTCTACAGGTCATATTTATGAGGGGATTTCATTGTAACTTGGTAGGATGAGTTCAAATAACGTCTAGATGAGAACGTCCCATTTTGGCCATGATCATTCAGCCTTGATGGGTGCCCGAGCCCCAAAACCTTTAGCATAGGCAAAAGGTTATATTTATAGCAGGATTTCATTGTAACCTGTAAGGTTGACTCCATATAATACCTAGATGATGACATCCCCTTTTGGTCATGATTGGTCAACTGTGATGGCTACAGGTGCCCGAAGCCCGAAAACCTTGAGCACAGTCTACAGGTCATATTTATGAAGGGATTTCATTGTAACTTCTTAGGATCACTCCAGATGATGCCCAGATGAGATTGTCCTCTTTGGTTGCGATCATTCAACCATGATGGCTGCCCGAGCCCGAAGCCTGAAAACCTTTAGCACAGTCTACAGGTCATATTTATGAAGGGATTTCATTGTAACTTGGTAGGTTAACTTCATATAATGTCTAGATGAGAACGTCCCCTTTTGGACATGATTGGGCTACTGTGACAGCTAAAGGTGCCCGAAGCCCGAAAACCTTTAGCACAGTCTACAGGTCATATGTATGAGGGGATTTCATTGTAACTTGGTAGGATGACTCCAAATAATGTCTAGATGAGAATGTCCCATTTTGATCGCGATCATTCAGCCTTGATGGGTGCCCGAGCCCAAAAACCTTTAGTATAGGTAAAAGGTCATATTTATAGAAGGATTTCATTGTAACCTATTAGGTTGACTCCATATAATGCCTAGATGATGACATCCCCTTTTGGTCGTGATTGGTCAGCTGTGATGGCTACAAGTGCCCGAAGCCCGAAAACCTTAAGCACAGTCTACAGGTCATATTTATGAAGGGATTTCATTGTAACTTGGTAGGTTGACTTCATATAATGTCTAGATGAGAACGTCCCCTTTTGGACATGATTGGGCAACTTTGACGGCTAAAGGTGCCCGAAGCCCGAAAACCTTTTGCACTGTCTACAGGTCATATTTATGAAGGGATTTCATTGTAACTTGGTAGGATGACTCCAAATAATGTCTAGATGAGAAAGTCCTATTTTGGCCGTGATCATTCAGCCTTGATGGGTGCCCGAGCCCAAAAACCTTCAGCATAGGCAAAAGGTTATATTTATAGAAGGATTTCATTGTAACCTGTTAGGTTGACTCCATATAATGCCTAGATGATGACATCCCCTTTTGGTCATGATTGGTCAACTGTGATGGCTACAGGTGCCCGAAGCCTGAAAACCTTGAGTACAGTCTACAGGTCATATTTATGAAGGGATTTCATTGTAACTTCGCAGGATCACTCCAGATGAGATTGTCCCCTTTGGTTGCAAACATTCATCCATGATGGCTGCCCGAGGCCAAAGCCCGAAAACCTTTAGCACAGTCTACAGGTCATATTTATGAAGGGATTTCATTGTAACTTGGTAGGTTGACTTCATATAATGTCTAGATGAGAACGTCCCTTTTTGGACACGATTGGGCAAATGTGATGGCTTCAGGGGCCCAAAAACCTTTAGAACAGTCTACAGGTCATAATTATGAAGGGATTTCATTGTAACTTGGTAGGATGAGTTCAAATAACGTCTAGATGAGAACGTCCCATTTTGGCCATGATCATTCAGCCTTGATGGGTGCCCGAGCCCCAAAACCTTTAGCATAGGCAAAAGGTTATATTTATAGCAGGATTTCATTGTAACCTGTAAGGTTGACTCCATATAATACCTAGATGATGACATCCCCTTTTGGTCATGATTGGTCAACTGTGATGGCTACAGGTGCCCGAAGCCCGAAAACCTTGAGCACAGTCTACAGGTCATATTTATGAAGGGATTTCATTGTAACTTCTTAGGATCACTCCAGATGATGCCCAGATGAGATTGTCCTCTTTGGTTGCGATCATTCAACCATGATGGCTGCCCGAGCCCGAAGCCTGAAAACCTTTAGCACAGTCTACAGGTCATATTTATGAAGGGATTTCATTGTAACTTGGTAGGTTAACTTCATATAATGTCTAGATGAGAACGTCCCCTTTTGGACATGATTGGGCTACTGTGACAGCTAAAGGTGCCCGAAGCCCGAAAACCTTTAGCACAGTCTACAGGTCATATGTATGAGGGGATTTCATTGTAACTTGGTAGGATGACTCCAAATAATGTCTAGATGAGAATGTCCCATTTTGATCGCGATCATTCAGCCTTGATGGGTGCCCGAGCCCAAAAACCTTTAGTATAGGTAAAAGGTCATATTTATAGAAGGATTTCATTGTAACCTATTAGGTTGACTCCATATAATGCCTAGATGATGACATCCCCTTTTGGTCGTGATTGGTCAGCTGTGATGGCTACAAGTGCCCGAAGCCCGAAAACCTTAAGCACAGTCTACAGGTCATATTTATGAAGGGATTTCATTGTAACTTGGTAGGTTGACTTCATATAATGTCTAGATGAGAACGTCCCCTTTTGGACATGATTGGGCAACTTTGACGGCTAAAGGTGCCCGAAGCCCGAAAACCTTTTGCACTGTCTACAGGTCATATTTATGAAGGGATTTCATTGTAACTTGGTAGGATGACTCCAAATAATGTCTAGATGAGAAAGTCCTATTTTGGCCGTGATCATTCAGCCTTGATGGGTGCCCGAGCCCAAAAACCTTCAGCATAGGCAAAAGGTTATATTTATAGAAGGATTTCATTGTAACCTGTTAGGTTGACTCCATATAATGCCTAGATGATGACATCCCCTTTTGGTCATGATTGGTCAACTGTGATGGCTACAGGTGCCCGAAGCCTGAAAACCTTGAGTACAGTCTACAGGTCATATTTATGAAGGGATTTCATTGTAACTTCGCAGGATCACTCCAGATGAGATTGTCCCCTTTGGTTGCAATCATTCATCCATGATGGCTGCCCGAGGCCAAAGCCCGAAAACCTTTAGCACAGTCTACAGGTCATATTTATGAAGGGATTTCATTGTAACTTGGTAGGTTGACTTCATATAATGTCTAGATGAGAACGTCCCTTTTTGGACACGATTGGGCAAATGTGATGGCTTCAGGGGCCCAAAAACCTTTAGAACAGTCTACAGGTCATAATTATGAAGGGATTTCATTGTAGCTTGGTAGGATGACTCCAAATAGTGTCCAGATGAGAATGTCCCCTTTTGGTTGCGATCATTCAACCATGATGGCTGCCAGAGCCCAAAGCCCAAAAACCTTTAGCACAGTCTACAGGTCATATTTATTAAGGGATTTCATTGTAACTTGGTAGATTGACTTCATATAATGTCTAGATGAGAACGTCCCCTTTGGACGTAATTGGGAAACTGACGGCTACAGGGGCCCGAAGCCCGAAAACCTTTAGCACAGTCTACAGGCCATATTTATGAGGGGATTTTAATGTAACTTGATAGGATGTCTCGTTTTGGAATAATTTCACTGCAACTTGGTAACTTTTGTTGATACACGTTATCTGTGAGGGCCACATACATTAACTGTGAGGTCATATGAACCCACCCCTCAGCTCTTTAGTACAGTGTACACCTCATATTATTTTTATCATAAACATAGCACACAGGGAACAGAAATGAACATATTCCCAATTATCACAATTCTTGTGTTATTTCATAATCCTTTCATAAACATTGAACATTATCCTTTTCATCAAACACAACACACAAGTTAAGCTACAGTGTCACTGACACTTTCATTTTTTTTAATACCTTAATCAACAATGATAAGAGTTAACCCGTGCTATCTCAATAATTATGAATAGTGGTAAAATATAAAGGATGCCAAACAGTTAACTATTAGTCTGGTGTCGAACTAATCCAGGTTTTCACATGGCATATCTGGTGATTTTTCGATCGCCGAACATTTCCCCATCGGACATTTTCCCTTCCGGACATTACCCCATCCCATTTAGGCCGGACATTTCCCCATCGGACATTACCCCATTCTGCTTAATAGAAAAATGGACAATTCCCCATGCAGACCTTTCACCATCCATTTCTTAATTTTTTGTGGGTCCGTTATTCAATCGAGTTGATTGATAAACAGTGGTGTCTTCATTAAAGTAAATGTCAATGAATGCATCAGTGTTTATCAAACAACTCTATAAGAAGTGTTTATAAGACATTTGTGTTCTGTTTTCGTAGCAATTTACAGTTAACTTTTTGTTGAGATGATTGATAAGCGGTCATGTCTTCACCGAGGTGAAATTCAATGAATACATTACTTTTTATCACGCAAGTGGATTGAACAATATGGATGTTTTCATTGCAACTTTAATATTTGTTCTTTCTGTCAAGCTACTTTTGTTAAAAAATATTGTGAAGTTGATTGATAAACAGTCGTGTCTTCATTGAAGTAAATGTCAATGAATGCATCAGTGTTTATCAAACAACTCAACAAAAAGCATGTGTAAGAGATTTATAAGCAAACATATTTATATACATACACTTGAAACCAGACAAAAATTCTTGTTTTTTAGCTTAACTTGACATAGTTAAGATAAGCTATTGCCATCACACGTGCGGAAGTCTTAGTCTGTGAGTCTGTTAGTCTGTGAGTCTGTGAGTCTGTGACGTCTGTTCACATTTTCCTTTAGCACAGGCTACACCCCGCAATTTGGGTGCCCGAGCCCAAAAACCTTTAGCATAGGCAAAAGGTCATATTTATGGAAGGATTTCATTGTAACCTGTTAGGTTGACTCCATATAATGCCTAGATGATGACATCCCCTTTTGGTCGTGATTGGTCAGTTGTGATGGCTACAAGTGCCTGAAGCCCGAAAACCTGGAGCACAGTCTATAGGTCATATTTATGAAGGGATTTCATTGTAACTTCTTAGGATCACTCCAGATGATATCCAGATGAGATTGTCCCCTATGGTTGTGATCATTCAGCTATGATGGCTGCCCGAGCCCAAAGCCCAAAAAACCTTTAGCCCAGTCTACAGGTCATATTTATGAAGGGATTTCATTGTAACTTGGTAGGTTAACTTCATATAATGTCTAGATGAGAACGTCCCCTTTTTGACATGATTGGGCAACTGTGACGGCTAAAGGTGCCCGAAGCCCGAAAACCTTTACCACAGTCTACAGGTCATATTTATGAGGGGATTTCATTGTAACTTGGTAGGATGATTCCAAATAATGTCTAGATGAGAACGTCCCATTTTGATCGCGATCATTCAGCCTTGATGGGTGCCCGAGCCCAAAAACCTTTAGCATAGGTAAAAGGTCATATTTATGGACGGATTTCATTGTAACCTATTAGGTTGACTCCATATAATGCCTAGATGATGACATCCCCTTTTGGTCATGATTGGTCAGCTGTGATGGATACAAGTGCCCGAAGCCCGAAAACCGTGAGCACAGTCTACAGGTCATATTTATGAAGGAATTTCATTGTAACTTCGTAGGATCGCTCCAGATGATGCCCAGATGAGATTGTCCCCTTTGGTTGCGATCATTCAACCATGATGGCTGCCCGAGCCCGAAGCCCGAAAACTTTAAGCACAGTCTACAGGTCATATTTATGAAGGGATTTCATTGTAACTTGGTAGGTTAACTTCATATAATGTCTAGATGAGAACGTCCCCTTTTGGACATGATTGGGCAACTTTGATGGCTAAAGGTGCACGAAGCCCAAAAACCTTTAGCACAGTCTATTGGTCATATTTATGAAGGAATTTCATTGTAACTTGGTAGGATGACTCCAAGTAATGTCTAGATGAGAACGTCCCATTTTGGTCGTGATCATTCAGCCTTGATGGGTGCCCGAGCCCAAAAACCTTTAGCATAGGCAAAAGGTTATATTTATAGAAGGATTTCATTGTAACCTGTTAGGTTGACTCCATATAATGCCTAGATGATGACATCCCCTTTTGGTCGTGGTTGGTCAACTGTGATGGCTACTGTTGCCCGAAGCCCGAAAATCTTGAGCACAGTCTACAGGTCATATTTATGAAGGGATTTCATTGTAACTTCATAGGATCACTCCAGATGATGTCCAGATGAGAATGTCCCCTTTTGGTTGCGATCATTCAGCCATGATGGCTGCCCAAGCCTAAAGCCCGAAAACCTTTAGCACAGTCTTCAGATCATATTTATGAAAGGATTTCATTGTAACTTGGTAGGTTGACTTCATGTAATGTCTAGATGAGAACAGCCCCTTTTGGACACCATTAGGCAACTGTGTTGGCTACAGGGGCCCAAAGCCTGAAAATCTTTAGCACAGTCTACAGGTGATATTTATGAAGGGATTTCATTGTACCTTGGTAGGATGACTCTAAATAATGTCTAGATGAGAACGTTCCCTTTTGGTTGCGATCATTCAGCCTTGATGGCTGCCTGAACCCAAAACCCCAAAACCTTTAGCATAGTCTATTGGTCATATTTATGGAAGGACCTCATTGTAACCCGTAAGTTTGACTCCATATAATGCCTAGATGATGACATCCCCTTTTGGTTGTGATTGGTCAA
The DNA here is from genome assembly GCA_031216915.1 of Pictodentalium vernedei. Lineage (NCBI taxonomy): Eukaryota > Metazoa > Mollusca > Scaphopoda > Dentaliida > Dentaliidae > Pictodentalium > Pictodentalium vernedei. The sequence goes on from CM062297.1 coordinate 316,736,181, forward strand.
CTGTGACGGCTTCAGGGGCCTGAAGCCCAAAAACCTTGAGCACAGTCTACAGGTCATATTTATGAAGGGATTTCATTGTAACTTTGTTGGATCACTCCAGATGATGCCCAGATGAGAATGTCCCCTTTTGGTTGCGATCATTCAACCATGATGCCTGCCAGAGCCCAAAGCCCAAAAACCTTTAGCACAGTCTACAGGTCATATTTATTAAGGGATTTCATTGTAACCCCTCAGCTCTTTAGTACAGGGTGCACCTCATATTATTTTTATCATAAACATAGCATACAGGGAACAGAAATGAACATATTCCCAATTATCACAATTCTTGTCTTATTTCATAATCCTTTCATAAACATTGAACATTATCCTTTTCATCAAACACAACACACAAGTTAAGCTACAGTGTCACTGACACTTTCATTATTATTGATGTTGTGTTTTTATTGTTGTGAAATTCAGATTGTGCTAGAATGTGCCAATGCCTGTACCATATGCTGAGATGTTGTTTTTTCGAGTTATAAAAGAATGAAAAATGAAAACTTTTTAAGATTTACTTGTCCCTCGATGGGGGAAGGTGTTAATATCCGATGGGGAAATGTCCACTTCCGATGGAGAAATGTCTGCCTCTGATGGGGGAATGCTGGTGGGGAAATGTCCGACCTCGATGGGGAAATGTCCAGATGGGGAATTGTCCAATGGTGAAATGTCCGGATGGGGAAATGTCCGATGGGGAAATGTCTGCGCACCGATATTTTTATACTGTACCAATGACCCAGACATAGCTGGTGCTAACTCTTAAAATATAGGGCCAAACACAAATTTTGCCCCCCAATCCCCAAAATTTGCATCTAAAACTAAAGAAAACATGTCCTGAAAGGCCCTCCACACTTCGCCCCTACTGCGCATGCGCAGTGTCAAGGACGTTCCGAAATTGGCGCCATTAATCATTCTAAGTTTGGCCCTTCATCAGTTAACATCTGACTGATCTTTGTGCTTTTAAATCTCAGTTTAAATGATGCCAGACACATAAATATTAGTGAAATGGTGATTCTAAGGAGGATAGAGAAGGAGGAGAGGAAAAGAATGTGTGACAGAATATTATCAGGGCTGTAACTTAAAATTTTTTAATGAAATTATGTTAAGTTACCTATTTTCAAGGCAGCAGCCATTTTGTTGTCATTCTGATTATTTAGTTACACTGTTTTTTTAAGTGTTTTCCTCTCTCCCTGTCCTTTAAGTTCCCCCTTGCTATTCTCCCATGCTTTTGGCATAGTTTCTGTAATTATTATTACTAAAATTTCTTGGGAGTTTTAGCTGTATAACAGAATGAATTCTGTTCTTTCCCCATGTTTACGTCTTCACCTACGGGTGGTTAGGCGTTGTGTTCTGCATCTACCATCTGATGTTCTGCAGTTTCTTCCCTGGAAGTCTCTGTTTTGCATCAGATAGTGTATTTTTGGTAACTGATTTCGGGCCTGGGTGCCTGGAGTCTTATTTTAGTGTTTTTACACTCATTGTTTACATTTACAACAGCCCTCTGTGTGAGGGGGGGATTTCTAAAAAATAATATCTTTATGTTATTTTAATCATAACTAGATACATTATTATTGTTCGTAAGTGTTGAATAAATTGTTTAAAATATTTTTAAAATTTTTGTCCACACTTAGGCTTGGGATCCATTGGGGCTCAACGTTACTTTTCAGAAACTTGGGCTGTTCTGAAAAAATATTTTTTCAAAATATTTTGATTTCAATTATTTTTTCTATATTAATGGATCATATTATTATTATGTATTTTGATTGCCAGGGGTTAGTGCGAGTACCAGGACTTGTTTTCTTTTCACATTGAAAGGATATTGATCAATTGTTTTAAGAGGAAGTCTTCCTCTGACTTTATTATCATTCTATATGTGGTCAGTGTACTCGCATTAACTCCTGTTCTGTATCGTATGATTTCGATGACAATATGGGAAGCGTATGTCACGGTATGTTGTTGGGGATTTGGACACTCCGGTCCTTTCCCCGCAGGGTCACTCTACTTTATCAATTTCTATTTCAGACGATCAAGATTAGGGTGATGTATCTGTGATGTCTTCCAACAGTGTGCCTCCGTCGTCACAATTAATGAAGGGCTAGCGGAAAAGTGCTCATGTAAATACGCCAATTGCCTAAGAGGACCCTAGTAGGTTCGACGGCCTTTGACGTCCGCTAGCTCGCCCGGTGTAGCGTCCATTCACCGAATGGTTCGGCAGCCGGGTTCGTCCGTTGCGGTCTAGAAGGAATTTTGGGGTGATGCGAGCACTATAAATTAACTTAATGCACACCCAGTGACGGCGGATCGGAGGGAGAACGCAGGAAGCCTTTTAGTCCGGTTCATAGCTCGTTCCGGTCCATCCGGACGGCAAGCGAGAGAGGCCCCTCTCTCGTTCAACAACATCTGGCCCCAGATGTTGTGGTACAAAATGTGTCGCAAGCGGAGCATACGTCCGTCGCTCGGGACGCTCCGTTGTATAGGCAGTCCGCTGAGACTGCTAAGGCTTCCTCTTCTCGTCAGCGCACACGACCGCACCTTGGCTGCGTGACCGCCGATATATTACCAGCTTCGCCGATCAAGGATTCTTCGGCGACCAGGTCACACCATCCGGTAGCCAGGGACACGAGGCCTGTAGACTCCGGACGTTCGCATAGGAAGTGTGCGGGAGTCAACGTACACGGAGCTTCCGGCGGCAATGCATCGTAAGACCGCTACTGCACAGGCCTCGGGAACGGACGTGCTTTCCTTAATAGCACAGTTTATCGCAGCATCCCAGCATCAACTGAATCTGTCGCATATATTTTATCCGACGATGCTGGGTCGGGACGCTCCGCGGAAGCGGGTACGGACGTCCGAAAGTTTCATCCGGTCCGACGGGATACCGAAAGGGATTCGGAGGATTTCGAGCTTTCCCTTTCGGAACAACATATGCTGTTGTGTATGTCATCTGACTTGGTCTTCTACAGCTTCTTTCGTCGGACCAGAATGCTGCGATGCCGGATAAGAAACTGATAGCGTCGGTGGACTTAGAAATTTTTGGTTCGGTTCAGGGACATCGTCCCTCAGTTCCGACATAGTCCAATAATGTCACACAAACTTTCGAATTATTGAACGACGCTATATATATTATTATTTTATGCTTGCTATCCAAGCATTTCTGGTTTCTTGTTCGAAGAGTTATGGAGATGTCTTTCAAAAGTGTGCCTCTGTCGTCATAGTTAATGAAGAGTTAGCGGCAATAAGTGCTCATGGAATATGTCTATCGCCTACAGAGTGACATTCGCTAGCTCACCCGGTGTAGCGTACATTCATCGAATGGTTCGGCTGCCGGGTTCGTCCGTTGCGGTCTAGGAAGGAGATTTGGGTGATGCGAGCACTTTAATTACTTTAGTACTCACCCAGTGACGGCAGATTGAGGACAGATCGGAGGAAGCCTGTTAGTCCGGTTCCTGGCTTGTCCAGGTCCGTCCGGGCTGTGAGCGAGAGAGGTCCCTCTCTCGCCCAACAACATAGGGGACCGCATGTTGTGGTTCAGATATTTTACATTCGGAGCATATGTCCGTTGGTCGGGACGCTCCGTTATATTGACAGTCCGAGAGACTGTCTTTAATGCTTCCTCATCCTCACAGCAGGGCACACGACCGCACATTGGCTACGTGACCTCGAGTATCTGATCAGTTTCGGCATTCAGTGATTCCACGGCGAATAGGTCGCGCCATCCGGTAGCCAAGGGACACGAGGCCTATACACTCCGTTCGCTCGCATATTGGAAGTATGCACGGGGTAACGATCATGGAGCTTCCAGCGGCAATGCATCGTAAGACCGCTTCTCCTCAGGCCTCAGTGACGGACGTGCTATCCGAGTTAGCACAGTTGTTTCGCAGCATCCCAGCAATTGACAGTTTCTCGGTCGAATCAGGAATTATCCGACGGCGCTGGGTCGGTGCGGTCCGCGGTTGCATCAGCTACGGACGACCGAACGCTTTATAGGGTCCGACAGGATGGCGAAAGGGATTCGAAAGATTTCGAGTTTTCCCTTTAGTAGTATCGGAAGATGCCTTTCATATCTTCTGGCATTATCTTCCAGTGATTATTATTTCGGACTTCATTGCTGCGATCTTGGATAAGAGACTTATAGCGTCATTGGACTCGGATTTTTCGATCGGTTCAGGGACATTGTCCCTGACTTACCGACGCAGTCCAATATTGTCATTACAACATGTGTTTTATTTTTCGACGCTATATATATATATATACAAGCCTGCTACTAAGCATGATAGTTTAGTTTCTTGTCCGCGTTGCTCATTTCTGCCATTTTATCATTTATACAAATAGTTTATTTTGGCAGAGCAGGGCATACCGAGAGTTCATATGCGTCTAGACGGTGTGATTAAAGACTGCATATATTCTTTTTTGCCGTTTATGTCTTTTCCAATTTCAATGTTGGGAACGACATTATGTATAGTAGACTTAACTTAGACGCTTTATTATACGTAATTCGCCTTACTGAGGCGTTATCATTACGTCTTCAAGAAAAGATTTACGGGATATTATTCTCAATGTAATTTCTTTTGAGGGCAGTAGTTTGTTCACGTATAACTCCGCCCTTCAGTGGCTGATTGGAGTTAGTTAGACGTGACGTAGCCCTAGCTACATCCACACGCGTGGATAGTAAGGTTAAGAACTCTCTCAGAGTCGCTTCATTCTCGGAGGAGCTTCTCTTCGACGGCAACTTTTCGGCAATCCATGAATTGCTCGATTTATACGTTCTCTTGTCTATCTAGTGTTACAAGAGATTCAGACTGGGGCAAACATTCGGTGGTTGACTCAGAGAGTGCCGCCGCAGTTGCCGGACCCGAGTGTGGCCGTTATGACGGTTGCCAGTCAAACAGATTGGGATATAATACTGATCCCTACGGATTCGAAGTGCCAGGGTCTTTGGGTTCCGCAGTCTTTTAGCAATCAGTTTATCTTCCGCGGAATAATGTTTTTTAGGCTTGCTTTATGTCATTGCATGAACATTATTCAGAAACGCAGGCCCAAATTCCTGTCCTTTAATTCGACAGTAGTGGCGTATCTCCGGAACCAGGGAGGCACTCTTTCGTTTCCGTTATTCAATTTAATGGAAAGAATCCGTCTGTTGGTTATAGTACACCAAGTTCAGTTTTGGTCCGTCATATTCCGGGTCGTCTGATTGTTTTATCGGACTCCCGTTCTCTTACGGGTCGCTTGTTGCTGTCAGAATGGACTCTCAACAAACAAGTATTCAATCAGATTTGCTATCTATGGGAGCGCCCAATGATGATTTATTTATGACACAGCTTGCTAATCTATTGCAGACGTATGTGTTAGCTTGTCCAGATCTCTGAGCTAATATTGTTAACGCTCTATTGATCTATAGGACGGAATGATAGGATACGCGTATCCTCCGGCGCTGTTGTTTTAGCAGGTATTGCTAAGATAAACAACCACAATACATTTCTGTTGATAGCATCTCTATCTTCACAGAGATCATGAGTAATTTACTCTCTTGTCTACTGTGGGTCTTAACGTGAAATCTTCCTCTATGTGAGGATCTTTTTCACTGGGTAAATCGTGTCATCTTTATCACAACCAGCAAGGTCGCAACCTTCATGTATTCCGTTGTGTGGTCCGTATTGCATTGTAAGCACTGTACTGGACGAGCTTTGGACGCGATTTCTTACTATAGGAGATCCTCTTCTTCGCTATTCTATGCGGCTAAAGTGGAGGCTCTTCCGCCGTGGTGTAGGGATCATTATGTTCATATTGTTGATCCCTCCATACTACTCATTGCTATTTTTTAGTATACTTGTTTCACATGATCTACTGCAGCCTGTTATTATTTAGGTTATAGGTTTATGTTACCTCATACCTATGCACTCTACGATAGTTTACAATTGAGTCTTTTGTCTCTTTATCTAAGTCAGTTAGTAACTTTTTGATAAATAGACTTAGAATCTTTAGATTAAATTCCTATACGGATTTTAACTTCGGTTCTTATTTAGGTAAGTAATCATTTGAGCCTCTGGAAACAGTAGTTTTCAAATTCTGACCATTTAGACAGTAATTCTGTTGGTTTCTCTTTTACTGTAGAGTCAGTGAGTTTCATGCACTATCGATGGATGATTTTCACTTTCATAGTTTCGGAATCAATACTTCCGTTACTATTTAGGTTGGATTGTTGCATAAGAGTTAGGCTCCTATTATCCGGAACCTATTATTTTAAGGTCCTTCCGTCTTCGTATGGGCATAGGCCTTTAATCTTTCCGGGTACAGTTTATGTATTTATAAACAGATATCTGTTTATTACAAAGGGCGTAAGCTTCTTCTGTCTTTGATGTCTAGTAGAAGGACGTTACGCTCCATTTTATTGTTAATGGATTCTATTAACTATCGGTACTGCTTATGGTATATCATTGACTTAGCAGTTGTGCTTAAGTTTTCGGCTCATGAAGTAAGAGTTCTTCTACTTCTTGGGCTTACTTTAATAGTGTCGCTATTATAGATTTTTGAAGGCCGCTCATTGCGCTCAGCCATCCACATTCATGAATTTTATCTTAGAAATATCGAGTCCATTTCTGGAGGCCTCTATTGTTAGGTCTATTATCTACTGCTCAGAATGTCATTCACTTAACAGTTGCTACTATAGCTAGGTAGGCTGTCTGTTTCGGCAGTGTCTCCGTTCGGCTGCCCTCTTCGCTCTGGGCTATTTGACCCAGGGCAAGAAAAAGGGGGGGGAGGGGGGGGAGGGTGTTCCCTTGGGTCACCTGTTTTACTATGAAAACAAGGGGATACCTCCTCCGGAGTTAGTAATTCTGAGCTGTTATTGGGATGGTTGTTTAGTGAGAAGTTTAGGTTTTTAAAATTCATTCAAGTCTTAGTTTTTAAAGTATAGCTTTTGAATATTGCATATGTCAACGGACATGATTATGCAATCCTCAGACACTTTTAGGAGTATAAGAGTCTCTATTCTCTAGACTTACTTTATTTATTGGCTTACTTTAAAAATTATTAGTATAAGGATTATATTGGATATTAATAGAGTACATGGATGTATGAAGCTCAATTTTGGAAGGTGTTGTATCTTTCTAATTTATCATAAATAAGAAAGATACATGTAAGGCCTATTACTTCTTTTTCCCTACAGGGGATGACTCTATTTTATTTTATTGAGCGTATTCCATTTTGCTCTATGTCCTTGGCCCTCCAGCCTTTTTACTATTCAGCTATGTCTGGGTCATTGGTACAGTATAAAAATGTTAAAAAATTTATAGTAATTTATATATTTTTTATACTTACCAATGACCCAGACGGGGATGGCCCTCCCAGGAGTTGGGAACTCTTGCCTCCCCGCTGAGTACATAGCGCTTACCAGGCACTGGTTATTAGAATGATTAATGGCGCCAATTTCGGAACGTCCTTGACACTGCGCATGCGCAGTAGGGGCGAAGTGTGGAGGGCCTTTCAGGACATGTTTTCTTTAGTTTTAGATGCAAATTTTGGGGATTGGGGGGCAAAATTTGTGTTTGGCCCTATATTTTAAGAGTTAGCACCAGCTATGTCTGGGTCATTGGTAAGTATAAAAAATATATAAATTACTATAAATTTTTTAACTTTTTACTGCGAAACCATCACTCTAATGTTTAGATCAAAGTAATATTGACTGAGAACCACTGCTTTGATGCTGCTGATTGCTGAAACAACCCAAAGATTACGTTGACTTGTTTAGGATGACAATAATGCTGTTATATGTCTGACTGTTAACTCTAAGGTCCTCATTCTTCCTTGAGAACTCTACCGGTAGGATGAATTTATCTTGACAGTGTTTGTACAACATTGTTGGCTGTAATGTAGAAATGATGCTTAGTCATCTGTCGCTGTGTACTTGTATATATGGTAGTTATGAACATAAAATTAATCTGAGGACCTTTGGGTTAACTAACACAGACATGTTGGAATAATCAATAAATGGATAACAGACTGTAACTTAGCCAACCACCCCCCCCCCCCCCCTCCCAAAAGATGAAACACCTCCTAGATTTCTTTTTTTCTTGGACAAATTTTGAGGGAAAAACATTGTCATTTTTTACCGCATGAGATTGATTTGGGCAGAGGGTTAATATTGAATGAGAAGCCTTCACCTTCTCGTTCAATATTAGCCCTCTGCCAAAATCGATCGAGTGCGGTAAAAATGACTGTTCGAACGCGTATTCTGTTCTGTATTTATTTATGCCTACAGTTTACTCAAAAATTATTAATCGATTTTGGCAGAGTGATAGTATTGAACTCAAAGCCTTTTGACTTCTTGTTGAATATTATCCCTCTGCCAAAATTGATCTCATGCCATAAAACATGACAGTTCCCACACGCATGCTGTTCTGTATTTATTGCATGCCCACAGTTTGCTCAAAAAATATTCAAAACAAATTATTGCCAAAAATAACCAAAAAGTAAAAAAAGAAATGGTGAAATTGTCCGCACACATGATCTGTATTGTTCAAGGACAGTACAGAAATATTTATTTGTTCGCTTCTGTTTTTGCAGAAAAAGCATGTATTTTATGAAAATAAAAGCATTGGCATGCAATAAAATGTTTTATCAGATTTCTTCTGGGGGCACGGTGGCATTGCGGTAACCGGTTCTCATCAGATCACCAAAGTTAAGCAACGTCGAGCCCAGTTAATCATTGGATAGGTGACCATCTGAGCGATCAATTCGGACTCCCACATTGTGTCCTTGGGCAAGGCACTTAACCCTGATTGTCCACATGGGGGCACGATGATGCCATGTACAAAGCCGTACTGCATGTCAATGGTACACATGTGTTCAACCAATCTAACCATGCCTGTGCTCCAGTGCGGAGTTCCGATGTTGAGGAGCTGGCAGCTGCTCGTTGTTGCTTGGTGGTTCTCTCTGGGTACTCCAGCTTCCTCCACCCATAAAACTGTCATGGTCATGATTAGCCATTGTGCATAAGTATATGACCTTAAACACCAATAAATAATTTGTTCACATATCTTAAACTGTTACAGTTTATGGGAGATTGCCTACAGACAATCTCCCATAAATTGTAGCAAGGCAAAGATATGTGAACAAATTTTGATAGCCAAATATAATTTAGCACTTTACCAGTTAAGGAACAATGTCTTGATCGAGTTCAAAAATGGGCTCAGTCCAGTGTATGGTTTTCACAAGAGTTATGGCCTTTTGTTAAAATTGACTAATTTTGAGTTTGATAGCATGATAACTTCAACAAACATAAACCAATTTGATCGATATTTGTCACATGGGTTTTAAGGAACAATGTCTTGATCGAGTTCGAAAATGGGCTCCGTCTGATGTACGGTTTCCACAAGAGTTATGGCCCTTTGTCAAAATCAACTAATTTTGAGCTTGATAGCGCGATAACTTCAACAAATGTAAACCAGTTTGATTGATATTTGGCGCATGGGTTTTAAGGAACAATGTCTTGATCAAGTTTGAAAATGGGCATGGTCCAGAGTACGGTTTTACAAGAGTTATGGAACCCATTGTTAAAATCGACTACTTTTGAGCTTGATAGAGCGATGACTTCAACAAACGTCAACCAATTTGACTGATATTTGGCACGTGGATTGCAAAGAACAATGTCTTGATCGAGTTCGAAAATGGGCTAAGTCCGATATACGGCAGCAGAATTATTGGGCCCGCTTGCTCATTTTTTTGCAAAATTTGAGCTTGATGGCACAAACTATGGGAGGAAATGATTTTGCAAAAAATGTGTCACCCAATGATGTTGTGAACAGAATAAATAAGGTTATTCAACATCCCCAGGAAAGTGGGGTGAAAATCGCCATCATAGGAAGTCTTTCCAAAGGTATATGACAGCCGATACTTACAATTGGTTTGACGACCATTCAATTTTTGTAGGAGGGAGGGAGGGAAACTGTCAAATCATAGTGGTATATAGTCCTCCCCGTCCCTTTAAAAAAATAAAAAAGAAGAACAGGAATAAAATAAAAATAATTTATTCACAAGGGTTTAAGGTAATTTTTCTGGAGTGTGGATAATTGTGAGTTTATTCCCAACAAGACGAATCCCAACAAGACGAATGTCCAAAGTGGTCATCCCATCAAGATGAATCCCAACAAGACAAATTTAATTAAAATGACAATATTACCTATTTATTTTGGAGGTTTTGAGAACAAATGTATATGAGAAGGGTATTTTGAAGTGGATTTTTATTTTTCAGGAAAAAACCCTATGTATTCAGCTGATGTATTTGAGATATTTTATTTATTATAAATAAGCTCGAAAAACTCAATAAAATCACACTCGAGTAACAAAAAATAAAGGAGTTTAAATTTTGTACCATATAATATAATAATTTGTAAACATTTGTTCCATTTGCATGTTAATTATGCTTATAAAATTGTGAGGAAATTTTCACTAAGTTCATCAACGAGAGGTCATGGGAATATTTGTTATTGAACTGTGAATTATCCTCTAAATGTTAGAACGCAAAAATTATGTGCAGATGGAAATTATGACAAGGAATATACACGAAGGCTTATTTTTCCAGAAATAATTTTAACTTTTGGGGCTGTGATTTATATAAAAATCTCTTCTTTTTTTTAAATGTGCCTGAAGTGTCCGTGAAGTGCCTGTGAGTTTTCATAAAGATAGCTGACTGACTTTTTTAACTGCATTTAGTGAACTGAAAGTACTGGTACTGAGCAAGAGATTGAGAGAAAAGGGTTGTATGTTCTTTGTTAGTTATTATTGCACCATAAACTGCTAACACAGCTTAGTGTCAAGGAGATTTCACTTAACAAAGGTGCTACACATTGTAATGAGACACTGTTTGTTAAAGCTTTTGTACCTTTTTTATCAATCAATCTGTACAAAAACAATAAAAAAGAAAAGACAAAAAAAAAAGAGCAAAAACGAAAACTGATTGTGTGGGATCACGATATGAAAAGAAAATAATAATAGTAACTGCTCAACAACTGCTGAAAAAGGAAAATAATCACCCCAAAATCCACCAAATAGTGCAAATATTCACTTTATATATATATATTTTTTTTATCAATTTCTTCTATAATTAAATAAAAATAGTTTTCTCCTTGTTCATCTTGTTGGAATCGTCTTGTTGGGATATTTTACCCATAAGTCTTGTTGGGATTCATCTTGTTGGGATAACACCTAGTTGCAACCACAGTAAATAAGCACTGCTCCAATTCCAAGGGTTCCCACTGGGGAAATACAAATAAGAAGCTGTTATCTCTTAATTTCACAATAAATTGTAAGAGTTCCATCCAACTTGCATCCAGCCAAACTGACTTCCACAATTTCACCCAAAATAAAAATATTTCTTTTGGTTTTTGTTATTCGTGGGTTTTATTATTTCTGAGATTTATGTCTAGAGTAGGCCTGTATTTATATTTGAACATGAATGTAGTTTTAAAATATGTCAAAGAAATAGAAATAAATTTTGTTTGAAAATCACATTGGGTAAAAATGAGGAGACTGGTTGGGTTAAAATATTGGAGGCCGGTTTGGATAAAATTGTGGGGGCCGGTTTAGGTCAGGTATAGGCTGGTTCAGGCAAAAATGTAGAAGTGAAATTGTAGAAAATATATTTCCAAAGAGGATGAATCAGACATTTGCTTCAAAAATATAGTGGTCTTTGAAGGCAAATGAAAAGCAAAGAAAGACCTTGTGTGATGAAGAGACAGGCAAGCAGGCAGGCAGGCAGGCAGGCAGGCAGGCAGAAGTACTGAAAAATAGAAAAATAATGCAGTGGACCATGAGTGCTGCAGTCTAAAAGTAAATCATCAGAAACTGGAAGTGTATGATATTAACTTCAGCCTCTAAAAACATGCTGTACAGTCTTTCCATATGTTTATCATCAGTAGAAGGGTTAAATATATGTGGGAGGGGAACTTTGTCCAAGGAAAGAGCAATATTTAACAGCTGTCACTGTAAATTTGTGCTGTACCATGGGTACTATTACAGCACTAGTACTAGACTACCATATTGGTAGCCACGCACAAATGCCATTCATTCACATTTGTCATTTTATTATGTTATTTTTTCCACTTGTCGCTCCCTCCTCCCCAAATTTGTGTTCAAAAATACTCTTTCAATGAAGGAATTGTTTTCCAACATTTTAAAGAGCATAATATAGAAGAGAAAAACTTCTAAATACCAATGAATAGAGTGCAGTTTAGGTTTTCTGGCTGTGTTTGATTAGTGATTTGGGAAGGGGTTGAAAGACTGGTATCCTCCCTGTCCCTAGTACTATGAGGGGAACCGTGGTTTAAATAAATGTGTTAATAGGGTAAGATAGGCTGTTAGTTAGCAGCTGCCAGAGGTTATAGTGTGCTCCTGGGGAATACACTTGCTCAAGATGTGAATTTGCTTGCATTAACAGCCTTGGGGGGGGGGGGGGAGGGGGGGAGGGAGGGGGGCAGTGGTGTTGCGGTAACCAGTTCTCGTCAGATCACCAAAGTTAAGCAACATCGAGCCCGTTTAGTCCTCGGATGGGTGACCGTCTGAGCGATTGATTCGGACTCCCGTGTTGTGTCCTCAGGCAAGGCACTTAACCCCAATTGTCCACATGGGGGCACGATAATGCTCTGTACTAAGGCATACTGCACGTCGATGGTGCGCATGTCTTCAACCAATCTAACCCTGCCTGTGCTGCAGTGCAGAGTTGTTGGGGAGCTGGCAGCTGCTCGTTGTTGCTCGGTGGTTCTCTCTGGGTACTCCGGCTTCCTCCACCTGTAAAACTGTCACGGTCATGATTAGCCGTTGTGCATAAGTATGTGACCTTAAACACCAATAAATAATAATAATAAAATAACAAAATAAAATAACAGCATTAGTTTTGGCAATATATAGCCTTTATTGCTGACTGTGACAAAAATGTAGCTTTTCAAAACAATATAACAGTTTGGTAAGGTATGTGGTCCCCAAATAAACATGTGAAATAATCCCCCAAAATAATAACTGAATCTGGTTTGGAAGCCAAAAAACATATATTTTTATACTGTACCAATGACCCAGACATTGCTGGTGCTAACTCTTAAAAATATAGGGCCAAACACAAATTTTGCCCCTCAGTCCCCAAAATTTGCATCTAAAACCAAAGAAATCATGTCCTGAATGGCCCTCCTTACTTCACCTCTACTGCACATGCGCAGTGTCAAGGACGTCCCGAAACTGGCGCCATTAATCATTCTTTGTTTGGCCCTTCATCAGTTAACATCTGACTGATCTTTGTGCTTGTAAATCTCAGTTTAAATGATGCCAGACACATAAATATTAGAGAAATGGTGATTCTAAGGAGGATATAGAAGGAGGAGAGGGAAAATGAGTGACAGAAAATATTCAGGGCTGTAACTTAAAATTTTTTGATGAAATTATGTTAAGTTACCTATTTTCGAGGCAAGAGCCTGTTGTTGTCATTCTTGTTATCAAGTTACACTGCTTGTTCAGTGTTTTCCTCTCTCCCTTTCCTTTAAGTTCCCCCTAGCTATTCTCCCATGCTTTTGGCATATTTTCTGTAATATTATTACTAAAATTTCTTTGGAGTTTTAGCTGGATAACAGAATGAATTCTGTTCTTTTCTCCATGTTTACGTCTTCACCTATGGGTGTTTAGGCGTAGTGTTCTGCATCTACCATCTGATGTTCTGCAGTTTCTTCCCTGGAAGTCTCTGTTTTGCATCAGATAGTGTATTATTGGTAACTGATTTCAGGCCAGGGTTATCAGTGCCTGGAGTCTTGTTTCTGGTGTTTTTACACTTCTTGTTTACATTGACAACAGCCCTCTGTGTGAGGGGGGATTTCTTGAAAATAATATAATGATGTTAGTTTAATCATATCTAGATACATTATTATTATTCGTAAGTGTTGCATTAATTGTTTAAAATATTTTTAAAATTTTTGCCCACACTTAGGCTTGGGATCCATTGGGGCTCAACGTTACTTTTCAGAAACTTGGGCTTTTCTGAAAAAATATTTTTTCAAAATTTTTTGATTTCAATTATTTTTTCTATGTTAATGGATCATGTTATTATGTATTTTGATTGTCAGGGGTTGGTGCGAGTACTAGTACTTTGTTGTCTTTTCACATTGAAAGGATATTGTTCAATTGTAATAAGAGGTAATCTTCCTCTGACTTTCATAATCATTGTATAAATGTAGTCAGTGTACTCTCACTAACTCCTGTTCCGTATGTGTTAATTTACGATGACAACATGGGAAGCTTGTGTCACGGTATGTTAGTGGGGAAATGGCCATTCCGTTCCTTTCCCCGCAGGGTCACTCTAGTTTAACAATCTCTATTTCAGACGATCAAGAACAGGGTGATGTTTCCGTGATGTCTTCCAAAAGTGTGCCTCCGTCGTCACTATTAATGAAGAGCTAGCGGAAAAGTGCTCATGAAAATACGTCAATTGCCTAAGAGGTCCCTAGTAGGATCGACGGCCTTTGACGTCCGCTAGCTCGCCCGGTGTAGCGTCCATTCATCGAATGGTTTGGCAGCCGGGTTCATCCGTTGTGGTCTAGAAAGGAGTTTTGGGTGATGCGAGCACTATAAAACAACCAAGTGCACAGCCAGTGACGGCGGATTAGAGGGGAGAATGGAGGAAGCCTTTTAGTCTGGTTCATAGCTCGTCCAGGCCCATCCGGGCTGCGAGCGAGAGAGGCCCCTCTCTCGTACATCAACATCTGGCCCCAGATGTTGTGGTACAAAATGTTTTGCATTCGGAGCATACGTCCGCCGCTCGGGACGCTCCGTTTTATAGACAGTCCGGAGAGACTGTCAATAAGGCTTCCTCATTCTCATGGCAGCGCACATGACCACACCTTGGCTACGTGACCTCCTATATCCAGTCAACTTCGCCAATCAGAGAATCCTCGGTGACCAGGTCACGCCATCCGATAGCCAGGGACACAAGGCCTGGAGACTCCGGATGTTCGCATAAGAAAGTATGCGGGAGTCAACGTACACGGAGCTTCCAGCGGCAAAGCATCGTAAGACCGCTACTGCACAGGCCTCGGTGACAGACGTGCTATCCCAAATAGCACAACTTATTGCAGCATCCCAGCAACGACAGAATCTCTGTCGCATCATGTAATATCCGATGACGCTGGGTCGGGACGCTCCGCGGAAGCATCAGGTGCAGACGTCCGAAAATTTCATACGGTCCGACGGGATGCCGAAAGGGATTCGGAGGATTTTGAGCTTTCCCTTTCGGAACAACATAAGCTGCTGTATATGTCATCCGACTTCATCTTCTAGAGGTTCTTCTTCTCAGATACTTTCGATTTATTGAACGACGCTATATATATTTTTTATATGCTTGCTATTTACAAGCATGTCTGGTTTCTTGTTCGCAAAATTACTGAGATGTCTTTCAAAAGTGTGCCTCTGTCGTCATAGTTAATGAAGAGCTAGCGGCAATTAGTGCTCATGGATTACGTCATTCGCCTAAAAGGTCCCTAGTAGGATCGACGGAGTTGACATTTGCTAGCTCACCCGGTGTAGCGTCCATTCATCGAATGGTTCGGCAGTCGGGTTCGTCCGTTGCGGTCTAGGAAGGAGATTTGGGTGATGCGAGCACTATAATAGACTTTAGTACACACCCAGTGACGATGGATTAGAGGAGAGATCAGAGGAAGCCTGTTAGTCCGGTTCCTAGCTTGTCCGGTCCATCCGGGCGGCGAGCGAGAGAGGTCCCTCTCTCGTGCAACAACATATGGGACCGGATGTTGTGGTACAGACATTTCACATTCGGAGCATATGTCCACCGCTCGGGACGCTCCGTTATATAGACAGTCCGAGTGACTGTTGATAATGCTTCCTCATCCTCACAGCAGCGCACACGACTGCACATTGGCTATGTGACCTCGAGTATCCGACCAGCTTCATCATTCAGTGATTCCATGGCGAACAGGTCACGCCATCCGGTAGCCAAGGGACACGAGGCCTGCACACTCCGGTCGCTCGCATAATAGAAGTATGCACGGGGTAACGAACATGGAGCTTCCAGCGGCAATGCATCGTAAGACCGCTTCTCCACAGGCCTCAGTGACGGACGTGCTATCAAAAATAGCACAGCTTATCGTAGCATCCCAGCAAACGACAGATTCTCGGTCGGATCAGGAATAATCTGACGGCGCTGGGTCGGTGCGCTCTGCTGTTGCATCAGGTACGGACGACCGAACACTTCATAGGGTCCAACAGGAT
This sequence comes from Pictodentalium vernedei, assembly GCA_031216915.1. Taxonomy (NCBI): domain Eukaryota; kingdom Metazoa; phylum Mollusca; class Scaphopoda; order Dentaliida; family Dentaliidae; genus Pictodentalium; species Pictodentalium vernedei. Next base: position 316,752,474 of record CM062297.1, read on the forward strand.
GGCAAAAGGGATTCGGACGATTTCGAGCTTTCCCTTTCGGAACAACAGAAGCTGCCATACATTTCTTCCGGCATTATCTTCCAGAGGTTGTTCCGTCGGACTACATTGCTGCGATGCTGGATAAGAGACTAATAGCGTCATTGGACACGGAGTTTTGGATCGGTTCAGGGACATTGTCCCTGAGTTGCCGACGCAGTCCAATAATGTCATTAGAACATTCGAATTATTGAATGACGCTATATATAAGCTTGCTACCAACATGCTAGTCTAGTTTCTTGTCCGCAATGCTCTATTCTGCCTTTCGTGAATTCTAGGAAAATAATTTTTTATTGGCAGAACTGGGCATACCGAAAGTTCCTTTGCGTCTAAGACGGCGAGGCTGAAGACTGGGAATTATCTTTTTCGCCGTCTATGTCAATTCCAACCACGATGTTGGAACGACAATGTTGTATAATAGACTTAACTTAGACGCTTTATCATACGTACACCACCTTACTGAGGCGTTATCATTACGTCTTCAAGAGAAAGAATTCCAGGATATGATACTCAATGAGATTTCTTTCAGGGGCAGTAGTTTTTCCACGTATAACTCCGCCCTTCAGTGGCAACCTGGAGTTGGTTAGACGTGACGCAGCCCTAGCTACATCCACGCGCGTGGATAGTAAGGTGAAGAACTCTCTCAGAGTCACTTCGGTCTCGGAGAAGCTTCTCTTCGACGGCAACCTTTCAGCAATCTTGAATTGCTCGATATACACATTCTCTTGTCAATCAAGTGTAACAAGAGATTCAGACGTGGGCAAACATTCGGTGGTTGACTCAGAGAGTTCCACTGTAGTTGCCAGATCCGAGATTTTCGATTATTACGGATGGCAGTCAAACAGGTTGGGACACAATTTTGATCCCAACGGATTCGAAGTGCCAGGGTCTTTGGGTTCCGCAGTTTTTAGGCAACCACTTAACTTCCAAGGAAGAATATTATTTTGGCTTGCACTACGTCATTGGATGAATTTTATTCAGAAACGCATGTTCAAATCCTGTCCGATAATACGACAGTAGTTGTGTATATCCGGAACCAGGGATGCACTCATTCGGTTCCGTTATTGATTTTAACGGAAAGAATCCTTCTGTTTGTTATAGAACACCAAGTTCTGTTTCGGTTCGTCATATTCTCGGTCGTCGGATCGTATTAGCAGACTCCCTTTCACGTAAGGGTCGTTTGTTGCCGTCGGAATGGACTCTCAACAAACACGTATTCAATCAGATTTGCTACCAATGGGAGCGCCCAGTAATAAATTTATTTGCAACACAACTCTCCAATCAATTGTAGACGTATGTGTCACCGTGTCCGGATCCCCGAGCATATGTAGTTAACGCTCTATCGATCTAGTAGGACGGGATGATAGGATATGCGTATCCACCAGCGCTGTTGATTCAGCAAGTATTGCTAGGATTATACATTCACAATACAGTTCTGTTGGTAGCATCTCTGTCTCCACAGAGTGTGGATAAATTTACTTAGATGTCTGCTTTGGGACTTACCGCGGAAACTTCCTCCACGAGAGGATCTTTTTTCGCTGGGGAAATCGTGTCAACTCTATCACAACCCGCAAGGTCTCAACCTTCACGTATTCCGTTGTGCGGTCCTTCTTGCATGGCAAGCATTGTACAGGACGAGCAGTGGACGCGATTCCTAACTGTAGAAGGACCTCCTCTTCGCTATACTATGCGGCTAAAGTGGAGGGTCTTCCGTCGTTGGTGTAGGGATCTTTATGTTGATATTTTTGATCCCTCCATACCAGACATTGCAAACTTTCTAGTATACTTGTTTAACGAGATCATCTGCAGCCAGTTACTTTTAAAGGTTATAGGTCTATGTTATCTGATACCTATGCACACCATGATAGTTTACAATTGAGCCTAATGTCTCTTTATCTAAGTTAGTTTGAAACTTTTCGATAAGAGACCTAGAATCATTAGATTAATTCCTATTCGGAATTTAGCTTGGGTTCTTATTAACTAAAGCAACCATTTGAACCCCTTGAGACAGTAGTTTCAAATTCTGGCCTTTTAAGGCAGCAATTCTCTTAGTCTTCTCTTCTGCTGAAGAGTCAGTGAGCTTCATGCACTATCGGTGGACGATTCTCACTTTCGTAGTATCGGGAACTCTATTACCTTTACTACTAATGTTGTATTTTTGGTTAAGAATCAGGCTCCTAATATTATCCGGAACCTATTGTTTTTAAGGTCCTTCCATCTTCGAGCGGGCATAGGCCTTTACTCTGTCCGGATAGACCTTTATGTATTTATTAACAGATCTCAGTTTATCAGTAGGACGTAAAGCTTCTTCTGGCTGTGATGCCTAATAGAAAGGTCATTACGGTCCATTCTATTACTTAATGCATTCAGTTAACTATCGGTACTGCTTAGGATAATCTATCCTTAACTCAGCAGTCTGTGCTTAAGATTTCAGATCATGAAGTAAGAGCTCTTCTACATCTTGGGCTTACGTAAATAGTATTGCTATTATAGATTAAAGTAGGCTGCATATTGGTCTCAGCCATCCACATTCACGAATTTTTATCTCAGAAATATTGAATCCATTTCTGGAGGCCTGCATTATTTAGGTCCATTATCAGCTGCTCAGAATGTTGATCACTTAACAATTGCAACTATAGCTATGTAGGCTTTATGTTCCGGCAGTGACTCCGTCCTGCTGCCCCCTTCGCTCTGGGCTATTTGACCCAGGGCAAGAAAAAGGGGGGGGGGGGAGGGTGTTCCCTTGGGTCACCTGTTTTATTATGAAAACAAGGGGATACCTCCTCCAGAGTCAGTAATTCTGAGCTGTTACTGGGATGGTTTCTTAACTGGTAAAGTGCTGAGTTTTTTCTGACAACAAATCAAAGCTCATGATATACTGCTCTATTACATTTAATTGGATAGTGCCTTATAGGCACTATCCAATTAAATGTCAGAGAGCAAGGTACTGTATAAAAAATCTGATTCATATCAGGGACAATAAAGACTTCCTCAGGCAGAATGTAGCTACAGACAGTTATTTCCTGTCACTTTTAGTAAAGCCCAAAATAGGGCTTCCAGCACTCTACCAGTTAAGTGAAAAGTTATGTTTTAAAATTCATTCATGTCATAGTTTTAAAGTATAGCATTGAATATGTCACGTGTCAAACGGGTGTTATTATACTATCCTCAGACACTTTTAAAAGAGTATAAAGAGTCTCAGTTCTCTGGACTAACTTTATTTATTGGCTTACTTTAAAAATAATTAGTATAAGAATTATACTGGATATTAATAGAGAATATGGATGTTATGATGCTCAATTATAGAAGGTATTGTGTCTTTCTAATTTATCATAAATAAGAAAGATACACGTGAAGCCTATTTCTCCTTTTCTCCTCCAGGAGATGACTCTATTTTATATAGTTGAGCTTATTGGATTTTCCTCTATGTCCTGGGCCCTCCAGCCTTTTTACTATTCAGCTATGTCTGGGTCATTGGTACAGTATAAAAATCTTTAAAAATTTATAGTAATTTATATATTTTTTATACTTACCAATGACCCAGACGGGGATGGCCCTCCCAGGAGTTGGGAACTCATACCTCCCCGCTGAGGACATAGCGCTTACCAGGCACTGATGGTAAGAATGATTAATGGCGCCAATTTCGGAACGTCCTTGACACTGCGCATGCGCAGTAGAGGTGAAGTATGGAGGGCCATTCAGGACATGTTTTCTTTGGTTTTAGATGCAAATTTGGGGGATTGGGGGGCAAAATTTGTGTTTGGCCCTATATTTTTAAGAGTTAGCACCAGCTATGTCTGGGTCATTGGTAAGTATAAAAAATATATAAATTACTATAAATTTTTTAAGTTCCTACAGGTATCACGGAACTAAATATTTTCTCATAGGCGACCATTATAACGTTCCGGCAAAAAAAAATATGACTGCGTCACTTTAATTTTGGCATTCAAATATCTTTGTAAAGCCTAGCCAGCCCTTCAGGCAACTTTTTCTGACCCAAGAACAAGGGGTCATGCAACAAATAAGAGAGAAAAACTGACACAAAGGGAAGTACTGGTCACATGCACATATTTTTCGGGGAATTCCCTACAAAAACACACAAAAAGTAAATTGTATTTTTTAGGTCCAAAAGTCATCAAATCACCCTCTTTTTTGTCAGGAATATTCAACAATAATGCAAGATGTCAATAGAATGTTTCAAACATTTATTGAACCAATATATTTTCCCAAGGCTGTTTATTTTTAGAGATTGCATCATTTCCGAGTGCAACATTTCAAGGTGGGTAACTCTAATTCAAATATTTCGTTCCCTGATACCTGTAACATATACTAAAAAAAAAGTCTTTGTATCAGAATAAATAATTATCACCCTTTCCTGTTTCAGTGCACATGCCACTTTTAGATCTGTATTGAAATATTCTGGAAGCCACTATCAGTGCTATATTGAAATGTTCTGCTATACACTTTAGGGCTGTAATGCAAAATACTGCTGTCTACTATATCAAGGCTTTACTGGGATGTGCTGTAATCAACCACTGTGGCCATTTGGAAAATTGTGAAAGCCACATGGCTGTATTCAGGACTAATGCAATCCATCATCAGATTTTTCAGAGAATAATGTCAGGGTTCTGTTGGGCAGTTCCAGTATTGTGGTGATGGTTCATTTTTTTTACCACTTTTGTAATTGCTTCCAAAACCCTCATTGGGAACAAGCTTGATGAGTTTGTTCTAATAAGGGGGGAGGTAGCATGGTGGCTGATTGGTTACGGCATTGAACTTCAAACCAAAAGATCCCTGCCAGGGGTAACTGCTTTGTGTCCTTAGGCAAGGCACTTCATCCCAATTGTCCATGTGTAGGCATGGTGGTGCTGTGTACTAAGGCATACTGCACACCAGTGGTGAACTTGTCTTCCACCAATGCTAACCCTGCTTGTGTGGAGTACATTAGGAAGTCTGACAGTTGCTTGCCATTGCTCAGTGGTTTTCTCTGGATACTCTGGCTTTCTCCACCTGTACAACTGTCCAACAGTCACAAGTGTCATTAAAGCCCAATAAATAAACAAATAATGGGGGGAGGGGGGGGGGGGGGAGGGGGTACCCAGCTGCAAAAAAAGAAAAGTGAAAAGCTACCAATATCTGAATAATAATTTTTGCATAAACCATTTGGAAGATTTTGGTCAATTTATTTACCCTTTACCCAACACAGCTAGTGCTTGACACTTGCAAAAATAATTTATCGAATTACTGAAAATTTTTGTTTTGTGCCTCAAAAACATAGCTTATGCCACCTCATTGTAATAAACTTATTCTAATGAGCTGTCATAAGCTATGGTTTTGCAGCAAAAATGGGAAAAAATAATTAACTTTGAATGGTGCCTTTTGTGAAGAGCACTGGCTGGATTTGGCAAAATGTTGTGTGATGTGTTAACTCTTAACCTTCTTAGTATGTTTAAAATATCTTTACAGCAGCCTTGGCTGGGTTTAATGAAACATTTCTGAAAATTGTACTCAAGAAATCGCTTGTCAAAAAACTTATACATTTTGCAGGGGAAAATTTGCTAAACTCTTTACCCAACGTAACAGCCAAAACCGGCCAGTGCTATTTACAAACATCGCCAATTAATTTTCATTATTCTTTCATTTTTTATCTCAAAAACATAGGTTATGACCCCTCTTTGGAACGAGCCCTTCAAGCTCATTCCAATGAGGGGTCATAATCTATGTTTTTGAGACAAAAAATTAAAAATATTAGTTATTCAAGAATTGTTTTTGCAAGTGTCATCTTCTTTTCATGTTAGGTAAAGGGTTAAATGTGCTCAGTTTTTACTTATTTTAATTGTAAGAGATTTTCTGTCCTGGGCAGGAATACCAACCAGCAGCATGCAAGGAGTTAAATTAGATATATAGTTTCTACTATTAAAACTGGATGTTTTATGCACAGGTTACAAATGGTGTACAGGATAGCCGAGTGAAGAAATGGTTACTTGACAGAGCCTTGAAAAGTAAATACGATGAAGTGCGAAAGTATGTTTGTATTAAAGATATATCCGAGAATGTTTTATTGTAGTTTGGGTATCTCACATCATATCTCCTTGTTCATATCATGTCATTGTAGTGAAAAAATACCTTTCAAAGGCCGGTTTTGAAAATCAGAGGAGAGTGACTAATGCCTCCCGTGGAGAAAGTTCAGGAAGGTGACTGCCCCCTTCCATAGTATAACAATCATTTCACTATAATGGGAAATCCTGACCATGATCTTTTCTTCAATACCATTCACTGGGTGTTGTTAACCATCAGAGATCTTCATCTGACTTCAACAAACTTTTCCTGTTTTCTGAGTCTTAACACAAAGTCAAGAGAAAAAACTCAAAAACCTTTAGTCTACAGCTAGGTAGGATGACTTGTTATAATGTCTAGATGAGAACGTCCTATCTTGGCCATAATATTTGGGAGTCCCTCTCACAATAAGTCTTCCAGTGGGAACATTTTCCTCAGGATTCCCCCATGGAAACCTTGGGAAGTGGAGCAATGCTTGTTTCCTGCAGTAAACTAGTTCTGCTATAATGACAAAATAGGACCTGGTAACAGTGCCTGTGGTGGAAGTGCTCCAAAGCGGGCAGCATAGGTATAAACAATTGGCTAAACTTGAATCACACCTATGTTGCAGTCATGATATAGTCAAAGATGTGAAAAGTTCCCTTGAATACCAATAAATAATAAATATTCCTCTGGATTCGAGTCTTTGACATTGATTCTATGTTGCTGGTAACCATGGGTTTTTTTTCTATGAGACAAGATTTGATACCTGATCTGGTCATACAAATGGAGATCTGTGGCATGCTATTTGGGCTGTTGGTGGCCCAGCATTACCAATATAACAATAACATGATTTTCAAGGGCATGATGGTTCATTTGTGGCCCAACAGTAATGATTAACAGTCCAAGGTCTTATAAGCGGCCTGAGATGGCCCAGCATGACCAGAATAACAATAACATGATTTTTTTAGGCATTACAGTTCATTAGTGGCCCAACAGAAATCATTAACAGCCCAAGGTCTTATAATCAGCCTGAGACAAAGTCCTTTGAATATTCATGAGATGTCAGCATTTACTTTTTAAAGGTTTCAAAAACCGAAACAAAGTCTCGGGCCGCTAATGAGACTGAGGGATGTTAATAATTTCTGGCAGGCCTCTAATAGAACCGTAATGCCTGAGAAAGTCATGTTATTACTATTATTACCACTAATAGAGAAGGACACTCAAAATAACTGCAAGTCAATAGTTTAATAAAAATCTGAGAATTATTCAGTTTACTTGTCCTTTTATCAAGAAATATACTGATATTTTAATGTGAATAGAAAATGAACGATTAAGTTAAGAGTTTAACCTTTGAATATTCATGAGATGTCAGCATTTACTTTTTAAAGTTTTTAAAAAACCAAGTACGATATAACTGAAGCAAAAATCTAGCATCAGAGTTTGGCTGCTTCAAAAAACAAAACGACACATACACATGTATCTGTACTGACCATATATCATTATTTGGCTCCCCGTGTTCCAGTAGAGAGGTTTAAACTGCTTTAATTGATGAAATCACCAAGATAACTGCTGTGAGGTTTGTTTTTCTTGCACTGTATCCAAACTTATAAAGCTGAAAACAGAAGATTAGGAACGGGATCAGGCCACAGGTGAAAATCATTTTCATTATCCGCCTGCGGTCCAATACATCACATGACTTGCCATGCCTTATATAATTTGATCACCTTACTAAACAATGTTAATGTACTACAGAATGCCCTGTTAAGTAGTAAAAGTTTGGAGTATGGAAAATCCTAAGTAATTTAGCTGGAGCCTCATAGATCATTGACTGCAACATGCATTTATTACACATTCATTACCATTGTATTTAATGGAATCGTCACTATGACATAAATGTTTCTGTATTCAACGTATGATGTACAAGCTGGAACTTTTTTTCCCAGCACTGTTTATACTAGTTCCTTTGCCATCGAGTCATTAGTTACGCTTCTATAAATTCCAAATTTTGTTGTACAATTATCGATCGTCTGTCGCGTAGTGTGAAAATGAAAATATCCAAAGCAAAATAAAGTCAGTTCACAATAAAAATTAGTTAACCAAAAATGAGATAAGTTTAAAGAAAACCCAATCATTTCCAACCACAACATTAACCCAGTCCCCTGGCTGTCTTGACTGCGGATTCCATTATATCCAAATTGGTCAACTTTATTTCGGTAAATCTTCGGACATCTTGACATGCTTCTAACTTCTTTTAAAAAAGTTTCTCCTAGCTGTTTTGCAAATCTACCCAAATTTGTACCAGCTGTTTTTGCAAATCTGCCCAAATTTGTACTTTTTATTTTTATTAACAGTAATAACTACCAAATGGTTAGGCATGAATGGACACTAGCCTAAGAGAAACAGCAACATGAATTTCAACAAACACGCCCAAGCCAAATGGTTGTTTTGATTTTTTATCGATCCATTTGATCAGTACAGCTTCAAATAAAACAAAGAGATTCTTCACCTTTGGGTTTAAACATCGGAATTAAAATTTGTTTATTTAAATGAATTTTAATGCATGGGATGTGTAATAAACACAGAATGTGATGTAAGTTTGAATCAGTGGGTGTTTTACATAACTCATTGGAATGGCGTACCGGTAGTCATATTTCACTCAAGCCTACGGCTCTCACGAAATATGACTACGCCATTCCAACTTGTTATGTAAAACACCCACTGATTCAAACACACATCCTGTTCTGTCTAATTAGCAATCAATAAATTTCAACAAATCCTCAGTTTTGAACTGTAATCATGACTGAGTAATATTTTTATACAACAACTAATGGCCCAGAGTAGCTGGTGCTAACTCAAAAATTAATCCTGGGACAAACACAAATTTTGTCCCCAAAATTTGCATGCAAAACCGAAAAATTGATGTCCTATCTGGTCCTCCATACTTTTCAGATCTGCGCATGCGCAGTGTCCAGGAAGGAACCGAAATTGGCGCCAACCATCATTCTTTGTTTGGCCCTAAAGTCAGCAACAATGAACTGACATCTGTGCATTTAAATCTCATTTTTGAGGATGCCAGACACAAATCAATGGTAAAATTGGTGGATCCAAGGACATAATTGGATGATGGAAGTGAACAACGGAGGTTAGGAACGTTCAGGGCTGTAACTTTATAATTTTTATCAAAATTATTTCATGTTTCCCAATTTCGGGACATGTGCCTGACATCATCATTCTTACTAATGATTAATTGATTGTTAAGTGTTCCTTCCCTATCCTTCCTTGAAGCCCTCCTGTTAAACTCCCAAGCTTTTTGGCTTCTTTTATTGAAATTTTTTATTAAATTTCTTGGGAGTTTAACGTGTTTAACAGAATGTTTATCCTGTTCTTCCCCATGGTTACGTCCTCACCCTAGGGGTGTTGGGTCGTTTGGGTCATGCATCTTCTATCCGATGTATCGTTTTTTCTTCATCTGAAGATCTTGCTATCTTGCTTTACATCTGGTAGCTTTAAAATCTGTTACTAACTCTGGGCCTTTTTATTCTGTGCCTGAGGTCTTGTTTGTGGTTTTTTCCTTGATGTTTTTCACATTGGCAACGCCCTTAAATATATGTAGTATGTACTTATTATTACTGTAGGATTGTTGTAAGATACATGTTTTAATATTCCGGTAGTGTAGCAATAATTTTTGAATTTTTGTCCACACTTAGGCTCTATCGGGATACCCTTGGCCTCTTCATGTTCCTTTTGGGAACTTGGGCTGTTGTCAAAATTTTTTCGAAGAATTTTTTTAAATTAATTTTTCGATTTGTGTTTTGATTGTTGATTATTATGTATCTTCATCATATATTTTTTATGGAGTTGGTGGGAGTCCGATCGACTTTGATTAATTATGAAAGCTTATTGCTCAAAATGCAAGGTGAGAAAGTCTTCCTCAGATTTACATGCTTGTTGCCTAGCTTGTAGTCGATGTACTCCCGCGAATTCTTGTCCTACATGTGTTAATTGGGATGACAAACATTGGACGTGGGTGTCATGATATGTTGTTAGCGGTGAGAGGCCAATTCCGGTTCTTTCACCACAGAGTCATTCAAGTTTCTCAGTTTCTTTTTCAGAGGAACAAGAACATGGTGATAGTTATGTGACACCTACCAAAAGTGTGCTACCGTCGTCGTGCTCTGATGAGCAAACAGAGCTAGCTGCTAAGGTGCTCCTGAATATTAGGCAAGGGATAAAGCCACTGGTTGGTGGTTTTAATCCTTTGCCAGCAGCTAGCTCGACCAGTGAAGCAGTTACTCTGTCCGTGGGAGCCGTGATGCCGGGTATGTCCATTGCGGTCGAAGGAAGTGTAGTGGGTAGAGCTAAAATCTAAGCATGCTCACCCAGCGACGACGGAACTAGGGAAGAAGCCAGCAAGTGTTTTAGGAAGCTTGGCAAGGTTCGAAAGGGTCACGAGCGGGAGAGGCCGCTTTCTATCCCAGCAACATCTGGAGCCAGATGTTGTTATTAAGAACTTGCGTGGGCTGGAGCATACGTCCTCACCTGCCATTCAGGATGCTCCATCTAGATTGCAACCGGCCTTGGCTACAGTCATGGCTTCTTCCACTTCGAATTTAAAGCACACACGACTGCATCCTAGCTACCCGACTTCGGATATCCAGCCTGCTGCGCGAAGAAGGGACCACTCTTTGACCGTGAAGTCAGACCATCCGGTAGTTAAGGAGACGAGGCCTCGATCATTGGGATGTTTGGAAAAGAGATCCATCTCCGACACGTCGTCCCAGGAGCAGCAAGTGGCAAAGAAACAGAAGACCGCTGCTCCTCAGGCCTCGATGACGGACTTGCTGTCGCAGATTGTGCAGCTGATCGCAGCATCCCAGCAAGTGCAGGAGCTGCCTCCCTTAGACTCAGAACCTGAGCTGTCGGATGGTGCTGGGTTGGACCGAGATTCGCAACTGATTCTCTCGGATGCTGAACGGGATAAGGAAGAGGTTTACCCTTCCCTTTCGGAACAGCACATAGTTGCAATGGATTTCATCCATCAATACTACCCTGAATTTGTTCCACCGAGTCAGAATGCTGCGACAACAGAGAAACAGCTGGCGTCTCTTGACGCAGACTTTATACGGAGACAGGAAGAAGTTCTTTCTTTTCTGGTTCAGTCTAGGCAGTTGTCGCAGTCCTTCGGCCATGTAGATGATGCCGTATTCAACCTCTCGAGTGTAAGGAAAAAAGGCAGTTTCTTATCTACATCTTCCATAAATATACCGGTTCTTGGACCACATTCATTTAAAACAGTTGGAGATGTTCAGAGAGCTCCTCTGCATTTGGATGAGCAGGCCGGGGATCTAGATGTATCCTTATGTACATCATTCACTATTCGCTCAGATGTAATGGAAACAGCAATTTCATCAAATAGAGTGAATTTGGACGCTATGTCCTATACAGATCACCTTACTAGAGCTCTGGCGCAATGTCTCAACGGGAAGTAATTTGAGGACGTTCGTACCTCTAAGATCTTAGAGTTCCTTCCAGGGCAATTATGTGTACCACCTATAACTCAGCCCTGACAGTGGCTAATCTGGAGTTAATTAGACGTGATGCTGCCCTTGCGACGTCATCTATTATAGATGACAAGTTGAAAAGCTCTCTCCGAGACGCTTCGGTCTCCAGACATACTATTTTTGACGACAAGCTTTCGTTAGTTTATGAACAGGCTACTAAGAAAGCGTAATGTGCTCTGCTATTGAAGTCAGCATCTCAGCAACCCACGTCAGCCGACAGGAGTAAAGGAGGATGGAGGTCGTCAATATAGCGACTCTGGAAAGGGGCGTAGGTCTGATCGGGACTATCGGTCAGATGCCCTAGGCCAACGGGACGAGGTTCTTTGCAGGGAGGACATAGTTTCTCCTCCTGTAAGCCTCGCAGGTCATACAGGTGATGTTCAAGACCTCTATTGCTGGCCAGTTGGTGGAAGGTTATCAAACTTAATGAGAAACTTGATAGCAGTCACGGAAGATCAGTGGGTGAGAAGTGTAGTCTCGGACGGCCTACAACTATCATTCCGAGCGAAACCCCCACTAACAAGATGTCCGCATTGGTCAAATCTTCTGTCAGATTCTTTCAAAAGAGAGTCTCTCTTAGCGGAGGTAATGCTCTCTTATTAAAGGAAGCAATAGAGGTTGTCAAAAATCAAGATTCTCGGGGATTTTACAGTCACCTGTTCCTCGTACTGAAGCCAGATGGCTTGTTCCGACCTGTGATAGACTTGAGCTGGATAAACAAGCTTATCGTGGCTCCAAAATTCTATATGGGGACCATTCGGTCGGTAAGAGTGAGCATTTGAGTGAATGACTATGTGGCAAGCATAGATCTAAAGGATGCGTACCTTCATGACCTGGTACATCCGGCATTCAGAAAGTTCCTGCGGTTCACCGTACAAGGGAAGGTTTATCAGTTCAGAGCAATGTGCTTTGGTCTGAACCTGGCTCCCTGGGCATTCACTCGAATAATGAACTCAGTAATGTCATACTTCTGAGCTCATGCATCTGTGGTAAAGTCGGCTCACTTGGACGACATTCTGCAGAGATACGGCAACAGAATTATTCTTCAGAACGATGTTCAGAGTCTGCTTCTATTGCTTCGATGTTTCTGTTTCATCATAAATGAGAAAAAGTCAGATCTAGCTATGTCCAAGTCGCTCACTCACTTGGGAATGAGCTTCGAGACTCACAACAATCTGGTTCGTCTGCTGTTACCCAGAGCGAAATTAGTCAGTTGTTATGCTCGCTTTTGTCTACACTCAGATGCATTAACAGCGAGGGAATTCATGCAACTGTTAACGTACCTAGTAAAACAAAAGGTTCACAGTTGGGCAGATCTTCAGTGGTTAACCCAGGGAGTTCCACTGCAACTGCCGGATCCGGCTTTCATAATTATGACTGATGCGAGTCAGACGGGTTGGGGTGCGATCCTAAGTCCCACAGACTTGAAGTGTCAGGGTCTTTGGGACCCTCGGTTCCTAGAGAAACACATAAACATCAAAGAGATGATGTCAATATGGCAAGCTCTTCAACATTGGATTCACATAATAGCAAACGTCCAGGTTCAAATTTTGTCAGACAATTTGACAGTAGTAGCTTACATCAGGAACCAAGGCAGTACTCATTCGATTCCATTATGCGAATTAATGGAGAGGATTCTCCTATATGTCATGAATCATCATGTTCATCTTTCTGTCCGTCATATACCGGGTCGTCTGAATGTACTAGCAGACTTGCTCTCTCGGAAAGGTCGCCTGTTACCATCGGAATGGACTCTCAACAAGCGAATATTCAGATAGATTTGCTACCAATGGGATCATCCCATGATAGATCTGTTTGCGACACACCTGAACAATCAGTTTCCGACGTTCGTGTCGCCATGCCCAGATCATCGAGCGTACGCAGTAGACGCTCTGTCAATCTCATGGGACGGAAGGATAGGATATGCATATCCTCCAACTCCGTTGATTCAGCAGATTCTGTTAAAGATCAAACAGTCTCATTGCAAAATTCTGCTAGTAGCACCTCTGTCGTAACAGAAACCTTGGATCAATCTTTTCAGGTGTCTGTTATGGGACATTACCCGGAAGTTTCCTCCACGAGAGGATCTTCTTTATCAGGGGAAGTCTCGTGCACTGCATCACAACCCGGAAGGTCTCAACCTTCACGTATTTCCGTTGTGCAGTCCTTCTTGCATGGAAAACAGTTTACAGGATGCGCATTGGACGCAATTTCTAACTGTAGGAGGTTCTCCTCTATGTTGAACTATGCTGCAAAGTAGAGGGTGTTCTTCCATTGGTGTCAGGATCAGTCAATAGATGTATAAGATCCGTCCATACCAAATATTGCCAATTTCTTGGTCTACTTGTTTGATGTTCTCAAACTGCAGCCCATCACTATTAAGGGCTATAGGTCTATGTTATCAGACACTTACGCTCATCATGATAATTTGGCTATTGGATCAAATTCTTCATTGTCCAAGCTGGTTAGAAATTTTTCTAATAATAGACCTAGAACACTCAGATTAATTCCTAAGTGGAATTTGGCTTGAGTTCTGTTGAAGATCAAAGAAGCTCCGTTTGAGCCGTTGGACGTTGTAGAGTTCAAATTCTTGACCTATAAAACGGCGTTTCTCTTAGCCTTTGCATCTGCTAGAAGAGTCAGTGAACTTCATGCTTTACCTGCTGATGAATCTCACTACCGTAGTGTGGGTAATACCATTACCCTTACTACAGAAGTGGGATTTTTGGCTAAGAATCAGATTCCAGACTAGCGGCCTGAGCCTATAATCATTGAGGCCCTGCCATCCTCGGATAACTGTAGACCTTTGCTGTGTCCAGTCAGGGCTATGTGCATTTATAAACGTTGATCAGATTTTATTAGAAAGGAAAGAAAATGTTTCTTTCTTTCATTGATTCCTAACAGAATGTATATTTCTGTTCATTCAATTGCTAGATGGATTCAGTTGGCAATATGCAACGCCTATGAAAATCTATCTTCGGATCACCATTCTGTTAATAAGATATCAGCGCATGAAGTTAGAGCGCTGTCCACTTCCTGGGCTTATTCTAACAGTACAGCCATTACTGATGTCATGAAGGCTGCTCACTGGACGCAGCCCTCTTCATTTACCAAGTTTTACCTGAGAAATTTAAAGTCCATCTCCGGTGACCTTAGATCTTTGAGTCCTCTTTCTGTTGCTCAGAATGTCTTCCATTAATGGTTACATCTATAGTTATTTAGGCAGTCTGTTCTAGCATTGACGCTGTTTGGCGCTGTCTTCTTCATTCAGAGGATATTTACCTCAGAACAAGGGAAAGGGGTGGGGGGGGGATAGTTTTTTCCATTATGATCATCTGGCTTTATAGTGAAAAGCAAGGGAAGACCTCCTCCAGTGTCAGTAGTCCTGAGTCGGTGCTGTGACGGTTTTAATGTGTAGCTCAGTGTGAAGCAATAACTATGTCTCATTTATGTACTGTTTTTAAAGTGTAGCTCACTCTGAAGCATTTGTATACTTCGCGTGTCAAACGTACGTTAATGTACAATCCTCAGACACTTTTAAATTAGTATAAAGAGTCTCATTCTCTGGACTATCTTTATATATTGGTTTTCCTTCACTGAATTAGCATAACGGGTTATGCTGGCATTAAATGGAGAATTATATATTATGTAACACTCAATTACATTGTTGGTGTTATGCCTTTCTCTTTTCTCATTATGTAATTCCTATCTTTTCCTATTCTCCTGTAGGAGCTATCCTTTACTGAAGTAATTGCGAGATTGGATTTTCCTTTATGTCCTAAGCCCTCCAGCCTTTTTACTATTCAGCTAGTCTGGGCCATTGGTTGTTGTATAAAAATATTATAAATTTTAAGTAATTTGCATATTTTTTATACTTACCAATGACCAAGACCAGGTATGGCCCTTCCATGAGTGGGCACTCATACCTCCCCGCTGTTTATAACATTTAACAGGCAATCTGTAGAAAGAATAATGGTTGGTGCCAATTTCGGTTCTTTCCTGGATACTGCGCATGCGCAGATCTGAAAAGTATGAAGGACCAGATAGGATATCAATTTTTCGGTTTTGCATGCACATTTTGGGGATTGGGGGGCAAAATTTGTGTTTGGCTCTGGATTAATTTTTGAGTTAGCACCAGCTAGTCTGGACCATTGGTAAGAAAAAAAATATACAAATTACTTAAAATTTATAATTTTCGAACTATATTATCAAGACCAATGCGAGTTGTGGAAATTCTCTAGAGTTTGTGGCATAATCATAAACAATTTGCAAAACAACACTTTGTACTTATGTTGCAATTGTGATATAATCATAGATGCTTAAAATGACCTTGAACTTCAGAGTACAATTAAACTGACTCTGATGTTAATTATTTTAGGGGTATTATAAGAAGGAACAGTATATGGGATAGGCTGATATTCCACAAAGTTCAGAATCGAATGGGAGGCCGGATAAGGATAATCATCACAGGATCTGCTCCACTGTCAGAGAGCGTACTGAATTTTGTAAGATGTGCTTTTGGATGTTGGGTGAGTTA
This sequence comes from Pictodentalium vernedei, assembly GCA_031216915.1. Classification (NCBI taxonomy): domain Eukaryota; kingdom Metazoa; phylum Mollusca; class Scaphopoda; order Dentaliida; family Dentaliidae; genus Pictodentalium; species Pictodentalium vernedei. Next base: position 316,768,647 of record CM062297.1, read on the forward strand.
AAAAAAGAGTTCCATTACACTTGTTTTTACTCTTTACCTAAGGCCCCAGTCACATGAGGGCTTAGAATTGTATAGGAAATCTCCAACCTGGATAGGTTTTTGATTGACACGATTTCTCTGATTTCAGGCCCAAAATTTTGTTGTGGTCACACTACATGACAGGTCTTCAATGGTCATACAACAAGTTTGTGGTAATCGTACAACTGCCATAATACTATCACACAATTATAGTATGACCACCGATGTCCTCAGAGCCAAAGTACCTGGAGCTGTGCATATGTCATCAGATCTTTATTACAAATTCCAGAGAGTATTACAATTTCCTTTGGCACACCTCACAGGTCGCATTTATGATCAGATCACTTTGAAACTTGGTATGCTTGTTTGTGGTGACCTAAAGATGGGAGCTATCGATTTTCTTCAATTTCCGGCAAAAAATGTTGCCGCGGCCAATGTTCTTAGAACATAGTTTAGTCAGACCACAATATTTCCCTTTGGCACACCCTACAGGGCACATTTATGATTGGATTGCTTTGAAACCTGGTATGCTTGTTTAGGGTGACCTCTAGATGTGATCTATCGATTTTCTTCAATTTCCGTCAAAAAATGTTGCCACAGCCAACGTTCTTAGAACTCAGTTTAGTCAGACCTCAATATTTCCCTTTGGCATACCCTACAGGGCACATTTATGATTCGGATTGCTTTGAAACCTAGTATGCTTGTTTGTGGAGATCTCTAGATGGGACCTATCGATTTTCTTCAATTTCCGTCGAAAAATGTTGCCGCTGCCAGTGTTCTTAGAACATAGTTTAGTCAGACCACAATATTTCCCTTTGGCACACCCTACAGGGCACATTTATGATTGGATTGCTTTGAAACCTGGTATGCTTATTTGCAGAGACCTCTTGATGGGAGCGATCAATTGTTTTCCATTTCCGTCAAAAAATGTTGTCGCGCCCAACGTTCTTAGTACTTAGTTTAGTCAGAAGACCTCAATATTTCCTTTTGGCACACCCTATAGGGCACATTTATAATCAGATTGCTTTGAAACTTGGTACGCGTGTTTGGGGTAACCTCTAGATGGGAGCTATTGATTTTCTTCTATTTCCATCAAAAAATGTTGCCACGGCCAACATTCTTAGAACTTAGTTTAGTCAGACCTCAATATTTCCCTTTGGCACACCCTACAGGGTACATTTATGACCAGATTGCTTTGAAACCTGGTATGCTTATTTGTGGAGATCTTTAGATGGGAGCTATCGATTTTTTTCAATTTCCGTCGAAAAATGTTGCCGCTGCCAACGTTCTTAGAACTTAGTTTAGTCAGACCTCAATATTTCCCTTTGGCACACCCTACAGGGCACATTTATGATTGGATTGCTTTGAAACCTGGCATGCTTGTTTGGGGTGACCTGTAGATGGGAGCTATCGATTTTCCTCCATTTCCGTCCATCAAAAAATGTTGCCGCTGGCAACAATCTTTGAACTTAGTTTGGTCTGGCATCAATATATTCCTTTGGCATGCCCTACAGGACACATTTATGATCAGATTGGCTTAAAACTTTGTATGCTTGTTTGGGATTACCTCTAGATGGGAACTCTCGATATTCTTCGATTTCTGTAAAAAAATGTTGCCACTGGCAATGACCTTCAATGAACTTAGTAAAAACTTAGTGCAGTTAAGCATCAATATTTCCCTTTGACACTCCCTGCAGGGCACATTTATGGTTAGATAGCTTGCAAACTTGGTGTGCTTGTGTGGGGTGACATTCTATATGGGAGCCATCGATTTTCTTCCATTTCTGTCAAAAAATGTTGCCGCTGACCTTTGAACTCAGTTTAGTCGGACCTCAATATTTCCCTTTAACACACCCTTCAGAGCACATTTATGATCGGATCACTTTGAAACTTGGTATGTGTGTTCGGGGTGACCTTTAGATGTGAGCTTTAAAAAATTATTTTCGTTATCACCAGCCTTTGAACTTACTGTATTTGTGCATCAACTTATCCCTTTTGCAGGTATATTTATGAATTTCCATAAAAAAAAACAAAAAAAAAACCCATTGCCACAAGCAATGACCTTCCACTTAGTGCATTTGTGCATTAACATCTTCCTTTATCATGCATCAGAGGGCGCATTCATTATCAGGTTGTTTTGAAACTTTGTATGCTTATGCAGGTTGACAAAGGTAGGAGCTATTGATTTTCTTTCATTTCCATCAAAAACTGTTGCTGTTATGTTATCAACAATCTTTGAATTTATTGCATTTGTGCATCAACATTCTTTGACATTGCCTACAGGCCACATTTAGCATAGGATTGTTTTTGAACTTGGTGTGCTCATTAGGCAAGACCTTTAGATAAGAGCTATTGACTAGCATTCATTTCTGTGAAAAAAGTTGCCATTTACAATAACCTCTGAACATACTGCATTTGTGTATCAGCATTCTTCCTTTAGCCAGTCTTACAGTTTACATTTAAAAATGCATTGATTACTCTGACGTTGTGCACACACAATGCTGTTATGTTGAAATGTCATCAAATAACATTGGTACCAATGATCTTCAATTTTGCCATTTCATTTATAACTTACCAAGTTCAACTTTGTCAAGTTGAGCTACAGTGTCATTGACACTTTCATTTTTGTTTTTAAGGCCTTTGTCGAGCATCATTTTATGAGTCCCATACAGTGTTCAACATCATTGGCAATGTTCATTCTGGATTCATAAAAATCATTTGTTACATAGACAAGTGCCCTGTGCTGTTTCTAGAACATTTATCAGTTGTCATTGTCAACAAACAAGCCAAGTGCTGTCATCAGCACATTCACTTATTGAGGGTTTCCACTAGGGTAAAAATGTTGGGGGGGGCCAGTAATTTGGAGAAAAGTGTCAGTGTTTCCGCTGGGGGAAAATAAATGAGGCCATAATGAGGCAACCAAGTGTCGTCGCTACCCTGCACCAACCATGATTCGGCCCATGGTAGGAAAATTTTAAATTCTGGAGTTCCCAAACCTCTATTTTGTTGCATCTGAGGGATATTTTGAGGTTTTCACAGGCATATTTTACATTCTGGGAGCCGGTAATTGTGGAAGAATAAGGTCCAATGAAGAGAAATTCAGGTTAAAAATCATTCATACAGATTACAGTACTTACTGACAATACCAGTTCATGGTGGCATGAATGATCCAGTTCAACAACGATTGCATTTTTTTTTAAATGTATCTGACCGCTAGAACAATATTTTTGTTGCAATAGTTTACTCAGAAGCAATCATGCAGAAATCAAAAAGCATGCATTTGTGACATTAGTCACTGATTGACTTGAAGTTTGCCGATGCTCTCATACATTGTCGCACAACCCACATGTGGTCTTTGCGAGCTCTGAGAGTGTCATTGATTGATTGATATCTGGCCAACATTCGTGTATAATTTTACAATGCATTTCCTGCTCCTGTTTGGTGTAACCCGTGATTATTACTATAGAATGCATTGAGTTGGTAGCATGAGAGTTTTATTTCACGTTTTCCCTGATGTCAAACTTCTTGTAACAATTCATATCCATTACAGAATGCATGGTTGGGGGAATTTAGGGTGTTGGGAATGGGACTGTTCAGGGCATCCAGGGTCCCCCTAGTGGAAACTATTGACTTATTTATTAATTGGGATTTAACTCCTTGCATGCTGCTGGCTGTTATTCCTGCCCAGGACAGGAAATCTCTTGTCATTAAAATAAGTAAAATTTGAGTATGTCTAACCTAATTTTCCAGTGTAAATTATATCACCTTTATGACAAATGATTTCATGAGTAAATATTTCAGGAATTTTTCATAAAATCTAGTCATGACTGCTTTACAGCAGCCATGACTAGATTTGATGAAAAATATTTAAAAATTACTCAGCATGTCAAGAGTTAATGACACATTCAACAGTCAGGATCATGACAGGTGGAAGATGCCAGAATACCATGGGAGAATAACCGAGCAGTAACTGTTGGACTCTCCAACTTACTGACCCTGCACAAGCAGGGTTAGTATCAGTTAAAGGCATGTGTACCATCAACGTGCTGTTGCCTTAGCACTCTACATCACCATGCCCCACTTGGGTAGTTGGAATTAAATGTCTTATCCAATGACACAACATAGATGACTTGAGTTAGGATCAAACTTACAACCTTTCAGTCTGATTTTGTAGTCCTATGCTCTGATGAGAGAGACACCATGCTCCCAGCACATTCACAAGTGCATTTGCCAAGTAGCACAGTATACCAAGGCTGATAATAAGCCGAGTATTTCTGCCTCTGGTGAAGTTATACTGAAAAGGAAACAAGTTTGACCTCTTCATACTGGATAACCAGACTCTGTTAAAGAAATGCAGGCAATTCAAAATATGTTGGATAATGGAATATCTCACTTATTTGAATATGTTTGGTTGACTTAGGGATGTATTTATTTATTACAGAATTTCTCAATATCCTGTTAATAATTATACAATAATGTTAAGTGTATATATACAGTGCTGAGTCAGATGAGATGAGCAGTTTATTATTAGCTGGCAAAGGACTTATCTATCTGTTTGAATGTATTTTAAAGGTATTGGAAGGATATGGGCAAACTGAAACAACATCTGGGACTACCTTCAACATTGCTGGAGAATATACAGCAGGTAAATGTTATTTGTCTAGCAGCCATTTTGTATTCTGCATCTGTATTCCTTATACCATGTATCACAGCCTCTCATAGCATACATAAGTTTGCTCGCGGTGTGGTGCTACATTAATTCCAGTAGTAATAAATTGTTCAAGTGGATTTTTTTGTTACAGAGAGTAGGAGGGTGCCTGTAGGCACTCTCTAATGAATTGTGACAAAACAAATTACATGAACATCATGTTTTTATTTCAAACTGAATATCAAACACATTCACAGAATATAAATTCAGACTTTTAACCCTTTGCATAGCATACACAATATTAAAATTATTTATTTTAATGTTTTTCTCAAATTTTTAAATAAATAAAAAAAAAAAACGTATCATGGAACAAGCTTGACAAATTCGTTCCAATGAGGGGGTCACATGATATAGTTTTATTGAATTTTTAGCGTAACTTGCACAAAGCGAAGATAAGCTATTGCCATCATGTGTGTGGAAGTCTGTTAGTCTGTGAGTGTCTGAGCCTGTGACTCGGTTCACATTTTCCTTTAGCACAGGCTACACCCCGTAGTTCTTGTCTGATCATCACAAAATTTCATATGCAGGTTTGCGATCATGTCTAGATGATAACGTTCCCTTTTGGTCGCGATCGGTCAACCGGTATGGCTGCCCGAACCCAAAACCCGAAAACCATTAACACAGTCTACAGGTCGTATTTATGAAGGGATTTCATAGTAACTTAGTAGGATGACTCTGTATTATGTCTAGATGAGAACTTCCCCATTTGGTTATGATCTGTCAACCATGACAACTGCCCGAGCCCAAAACCTTTAACACAGTCTATGGGTCATATTTAATATGGAGGGATTTCATTGTAACTTGGTAGTTTGACTTCATATAATGTCTAGATGAGAACGTCCCCTTTTGGATGCAATTGGTCAACTGTGACGGCTACAGGGGCCCAAAGCCCGAAAACGTTTAGCACAGTCTACATGTAATATTTATGAAGGGATTTCATTGTAACTTGGTAGGATGACTCCAAATAATGTCTAGATGAGAACGTCCCCTTTTGGTCACGATCATTGAGCCGTGATGGCTGCACGAGCCCAAAATCTGAAAACCTTTAGCATAGTCTATAGGTCGTATTTATGGAAGGATTTCATTGTAACTTGTTAGGTTGACTCCATATAATGCCTAGATGATGACTTCCCCTTTTGGTCATGATTGGTCAACTGTGATGGCTACAGGGGCCCGAAGCCCAAAAACCTTTAGCACAGTCTACAGGTCATATTTATGAAGCGATTTCATTGTAACTTCGTAGAATCACTCCAGATGATGCCCAGATGAGAATGTCCCCTTTTGGTGTGATTATTCAACCATGATGGCAGCCCGAGCCCAAACCTGAAAAACTTTAGTACAGACTACAGGTTGTATTTGTGAGGGATTTCATTGTAACTTGGTAGAATGACTCGGTATAATGTCGAGATGAGGATGTTTCCTTTTAATTGCAATCGGTCAACTGTGAAGGCTACACAGGCCTGAAGCCTGAAAACCTTTAGCACAGTCTACAGGCCATATTTATGAAGAGATTTCATTGTAACTTGATAGGATGACTCGTTTTGGAATAATTCCACTGTAACTTGGTAACTTTCGTTGACATACGTTAACTGTGAGGGCCACATACATTAACTGTTAGGGCCACATTAACCCACCCCTCAGTTCTTTAGTACAGTCTACACCTCATATTATTTTTATTAAAAACATAGCATACAGGGAACAGAAATTAACATATTCCCAATTATCACAATTCTTGTCTTATTTAATAATCCTTTCATAAACATTGAACATTATCCCTTTCATCAAACACAACATACAGACAAATTAAGCTACAGTGTCATTGACACATTCATTTTTAACATTTGTTCTTTCCAACTGCTTAATTTGTAAATTACACGTGGATGAGACCAAGTCGTTAGGTAAAGGGTTAGTAGTGGTATCAGCACATTCAGCAGAGCTCTTATATGGGTTCTGGAATTAAATCAGTTAAAAATAAACTTACATAGAAGTAATAATTACCCTTTGGTTTTAAAGCCCCCCTCCCCCAAAAGGTTCTTGGGCAATCCCACATTGAAATTGACCACCCCTCTCCCCCTCCCCCCCCCCCCCCCCCCCCCACACACACACACACCACCCATTGCATAATTGTATTGACTTGCAGTGTCCTTCAAATTTAGTTTGAATTTGTGAGACTTTTAACATTTCACCTGTTTTGAGTGATGTGTATTTATTTGCACATGTTTGGACCAAAGCATGATTAAAATTCAGCGTCTTTTTATTATCCCCTGCCAAAACAAATTTTGGGGGATATAGAAAGGGGTTCCATCCATCCATTCGTCCATCCGTAACAATTTTGGACCTTCATATCTCAGTCAGTTAATGTTGGATTTAAATGATCTTTGGTATGCTGAAGACCTCCTTGGGGGAAAGGATATTCACAAGTAACAGGTTTTGTCCATTTTTTCTGGAGTTATGGGCCTTTTTCTGCTTTTTTCAACTTAAAAGCCCTTGGCAGGGGATACCGGTGGCATTACACCTCATATTTGTTTTGTAAACATCCAGTTTGCTCTGTTCCACAGAAAATAACTCGCATATTATGTGGACAGTATTTAATTTTTGACAAAGGTTCATAAATAAAACTGAACACAAGTGTGTTTGATATTTAACTGGTAGAGTGCTGAATTTTTCTTTGTTGTCAAAATTTATTTGCATGTCTTTGCTTCATTACAATTTATGTGACATTGTCTCTAGGTCTGTAGGCACCTTCTCATAAATTGTAATAAGGCAAAAACATACAGATGAAATAAATTCACTTCAGAAATAATACAAACTACATCCACAAAATATGAAACTTTTAAGTTGTGAACCTGAACTTGAGAATGGAACCCTAATATGGACTTCCAGCACTCAAACAGCTGATAAAAAAAATAACTAAACAAGCATAAAGGCCTCCCTCCCTCATTGATTTGAAAAAGTGATTACCACACCCTCACCATACCTGGAGCATTCCTATGGCCCATTGAAATCTCTTGAATTTTGTGATCCTATATCCTGTAAAATTTTTTCTAAATACTCCCAAAATTTCTTGAATTTAATTACAAAATATGTGTAGGAATCCTGTCAGTAAATTGTTCCTTCGAACATTTTACATCAAAATCGATAGATTGAATAGGTTTAATCAAGAGTCCTTGAAAATTCCCACTTGGCAGCTTGTTAACTACCTTTTTCATTTGTGGCTTAGTGGTTAGAGCATTGGAGTTTAAACCAAAAGGTTGATTTTTCAGTCCGGATCAGCAGCAACAACATTGTGTCCTTGGGCCAGACACTTAATCCCAATTGCCCATTTGGGGGCATTGTGTACTGTGTACCAAGGCATACTGCATATTGATGGCCCTCAACAGCTGCCAGTTCGGCTTATACAGAGTTAGTAAGTTGGAGAGCCTGACAGTTGCTAGGTGGTTCTCGCCGGGTAATCTGTCCTCCTTCACCCATAAAACTAACCTACATGAACAGACGTATTCCATTTTGATTTTTGCTTTAAACTTTTCTTTCAAAATATGATATAGCACATATGGGCAAAAATACATACAAACATGGATGACAATCTGAATTATTTAAGGAATTTTATGCAATTCTTAGTTTCCTTGATGCATATTCTGTGTAACAAATGAGCAATGTGAACAAGCTTGGAAATAAGCAATCTGTCATTTGTAGATTGAGGTCCTCAGAGGGTGAATTTGCTTATGCTATTTTATACAGTGAGCTGGAATCCCCCAGTTTATTCTTTGGGTACCACTTTCTGTTTAGACCTGACACCTTGATTGAGAGAGAGGTTCAGAGAGGGTACATTTAGTAATGCTACCCTGCTCTGCAGATGACCAAACATGTTAAATCTCTCGGAATGCCTGGGAAAATCCCGAAATTTCAGTGTAGTTCCCAGCCTTTCAGACAGGAATCAGTTTTGGATCAAAAATCCCAGAAAACAACAGTCGAATATTTCTTTCCCGTTGTAACTTATGTAAAACTTTCGGAGTCAAAGCACATGCATTTCAACTCTGGTAAAAACTCACGAAGCAGTCAAATATGGATTTAAGTTAAATTTATTTAAGAAAAGGGTAATTTTTATACTGTACCAATGACCCAGACATAGCTGGTGCTAACTCTTAAAATATAGGGCCAAACACAAATTTTGCCCCCCAATCCCCAAAATTTGCATCTAAAAACTAAAGAAAACATGTCCTGAAAGGCCCTCCACACTTCGCCCCTACTGCGCATGCGCAGTGTCAAGGACGTTCCGAAATTGGCGCCATTAATCATTCTAAGTTGGGCCCTTCATCAGTTAACATCTGACTGATCTTTGTGCTTATAAATCTCAGTTTAAATGATGCCAGACACATAAATATTAGTGAAATGGTGTTTCTAAGGAGGATAGAGAAGGAGGAGAGGAAAAGAATGTGTGACAGAATATTATCAGGGCTGTAACTTAAAATTTTTTAATGAAATTATGTTAAGTTACCTATTTTCAAGGCAGCAGCCATTTTGTTGTCATTCTGATTATTTAGTTACACTGTTTTTTTTTAAGTGTTTTCCTCTCTCCCTGTCCTTTAAGTTCCCCCTTGCTATTCTCCCATGCTTTTGGCATAGTTTTTGTAATTATTATTACTAAATTTTCTTGGGAGTTTTAGCTGAATAACAGAATGAATTCTGTTCTTTCCCCATGTTTACGTCTTCACCTACGGGTGGTTAGGCGTTGTGTTCTGCATCTACCATCTGATGTTCTGCAGTTTCTTCCCTGGAAGTCTCTGTTTTGCATCAGATAGTGTATTTTTGGTAACTGATTTCGGGCCTGGGTGCCTGGAGTCTTATTTTAGTGTTTTTACACTCATTGTTTACATTTACAACAGCCCTCTGTGTGAGGGGGGGATTTCTAAAAAATAATATCTTGATGTTATTTTAATCATAACTAGATACATTATTATTGTTCGTAAGTGTTGAATAAATTGTTTAAAATATTTTTAAAATTTTTGTCCACACTTAGGCTTGGGATCCATTGGGGCTCAACGTTACTTTTCAGAAACTTGGGCTGTTCTGAAAAAATATTTTTTCAAAATATTTTGATTTCAATTATTTTTTCTATATTAATGGATCATATTATTATTATGTATTTTGATTGCCAGGGGTTAGTGCGAGTACCAGGACTTGTTTTCTTTTCACATTGAAAGGATATTGATCAATTGTTTTAAGAGGAAGTCTTCCTCTGACTTTATTATCATTCTATATGTGGTCAGTGTACTCGCATTAACTCCTGTTCTGTATCGTATGATTTCGATGACAATATGGGAAGCGTATGTCACGGTATGTTGTTGGGGATTTGGACACTCTGGTCCTTTCCCCGCAGGGTCACTCTACTTTATCAATTTCTATTTCAGACGATCAAGATTAGGGTGATGTATCTGTGATGTCTTCCAACAGTGTGCCTCCGTCGTCACAATTAATGAAGGGCTAGTGGAAAAGTGCTCATGTAAATACGCCAATTGCCTAAGAGGACCCTAGTAGGTTCGACGGCCTTTGACGTCCGCTAGCTCGCCCGGTGTAGCGTCCATTCACCGAATGGTTCGGCAGCCGGGTTCATCCGTTGCGGTCTAGAAGGAATTTTGGGGTGATGCGAGCACTATAAATTAACCTAATGCACACCCAGTGACAGCGGATCGGAGGGAGAACGCAGGAAGCCTTTTAGTTCGGTTCATAGCTCGTTCCGGTCCATCCGGACGGCAAGCGAGAGAGGCCCCTCTCTCGTTCAACAACATCTGGCCCCAGATGTTGTGGTACAAAATGTGTCGTAAGCGGAGCATACGTCCGTCGCTCGGGACGCTCCGTTGTATAGGCAGTCCGCTGAGACTGCTAAGGCTTCCTCTTCTCGTCAGCGCACACGACCGCACCTTGGCTGCGTGACCGCCGATATATTACCAGCTTCGCCGATCAAGGATTCTTCGGCGACCAGGTCACACCATCCGGTAGCCAGGGACACGAGGCCTGCAGACTCCGGACGTTCGCATAGGAAGTGTGCGGGAGTCAACGTACACGGAGCTTCTGGCGGCAATGCATCGTAAGACCGCTACTGCACAGGCCTCGGGAACGGACGTGCTTTCCTTAATAGCACAGATTATCGCAGCATCCCAGCATCAACTGAATCTGTCGCATATATTTTATCCGACGATGCTGGGTCGGGACGCTCCGCGGAAGCGGGTACGGACGTCTGAAAGTTTCATCCGGTCCGACGGGATACCGAAAGGGATTCGGAGGATTTCGAGCTTTCCCTTTCGGAACAACATATGCTGTTGTGTATGTCATCTGACTTGGTCTTCTACAGCTTCTTTCGTCGGACCAGAATGCTGCGATGCCGGATAAGAAACTGATAGCGTCGGTGGACTTAGAAATTTTTGGTTCGGTTCAGGGACATCGTCCCTCAGTTCCGACATAGTCCAGTAATGTCACACAAACTTTCGAATTATTGAATGACGCTATATATATTATTATTTTATGCTTGCTAACCAAGCATTTCTGGTTTCTTGTTCGAAGAGTTATGGAGATGTCTTTCAAAAGTGTGCCTCTGTCGTCATAGTTAATGAAGAGTTAGCGGCAATAAGTGCTCATGGAATATGTCTATCGCCTACGGAGTGACATTCGCTAGCTCACCCGGTGTAGCGTACATTCATCGAATGGTTCGGCTGCCGGGTTCATCCGTTGCGGTCTAGGAAGGAGATTTGGGTGATGTGAGGACTTTAATTACTTTAGTACTCACCCAGTGACGGCAGATTGAGGACAGATCGGAGGAAGCCTGTTAGTCCGGTTCCTGGCTTGTCCAGGTCCGTCCGGGCTGTGAGCGAGAGAGGTCCCTCTCTCGCCCAACAACATAGGGGGCCGCATGTTGTGGTTCAGATATTTTACATTCGGAGCATATGTCCGTTGCTCGGGACGCTGCGTTATATTGACAGTCCGAGAGACTGTCTTTAATGCTTCCTCATCCTCACAGCAGGGCACACGACCGCACATTGGCTACGTGACCTCGAGTATCCGATCAGTTTCGGCATTCAGTGATTCCACGGCGAATAGGTCGCGCCATCCGGTAGCCAAGGGACACGAGGCCTATACACTCCGTTCGCTCGCATATTGGTAGTATGCACGGGGTAACGATCACGGAGCTTCCAGTGGCAATGCATCGTAAGATCGCTTCTCCTCAGGCCTCAGTGACGGACGTGCTATCCGAGTTAGCACAGTTGTTTCGCAGCATCCCAGCAATTGACAGTTTCTCGGTCGAATCAGGAATTATCCGACGGCGCTGGGTCGGTGCGGTCCGCGGTTGCATCAGGTACGGACAACCGAACGCTTTATAGGGTCCGACAGGATGGCGAAAGGGATTCGAAAGATTTCGAGTTTTCCCTTTAGTAGTATCGGAAGATGCCTTTCATATCTTCTGGCATTATCTTCCAGTGATTATTATTTCGGACTTCATTGCTGTGATCTTGGATAAGAGACTTATAGCGTCATTGGACTCGGATTTTTCGAACGGTTCAGGGACATTGTCCCTGACTTACCGACGCAGTCCAATATTGTCATTACAACATGTGTTTTATTTTTCGACGCTATATATATATATATACAAGCCTGCTACTAAGCATGATAGTTTAGTTTCTTGTCCGCGTTGCTCATTTCTGCCATTTTATCATTTATACAAATAGTTTATTTTGGCAGAGCAGGGCATACCGAGAGTTCATATGCGTCTAGACGGTGTGATTAAAGACTGCATATATTCTTTTTCGCCGTTTATGTCTTTTCCAATTTCAATGTTGGGAACGACATTATGTATAGTAGACTTAACTTAGATGCTTTATTATACGTAATCCGCCTTACTGAGGCGTTATCATTACGTCTTCAAGAAAAGATTTACGGGATATTATTCTCAATGTAATTTCTTTTGAGGGCAGTAGTTTGTTCACGTATAACTCCGCCCTTCAGTGGCTGATTGGAGTTAGTTAGACGTGACGCAGCCCTAGCTACATCCACACGCGTGGATAGTAAGGTTAAGAACTCTCTCAGAGTCGCTTCGTTCTCGGAGGAGCTTCTCTTCGACGGCAACTTTTCGGCAATCCATGAATTGCTCGATTTACACGTTCTCTTGTCTATCTAGTGTTACAAGAGATTCAGACTGGGGCAAACATTCAGTGGTTGACTCAGAGAGTGCCGCCGCAGTTGCCGGACCCGAGTGTGGCTGTTATGACGGTTGCCAGTCAAACAGATTGGGATATAATACTGATCCCTACGGATTCGAAGTGCCAGGGTCTTTGGGTTCCGCAGTCTTTTAGCAATCAGTTTTCTTCCGCGGAATAATGTTTTTTAGGCTTGCTTTATGTCATTGCATGAACATTATTCAGAAACGCAGGCCCAAATTCTTGTCCTTTAATTCGACAGTAGTGGCGTATCTCCGGAACCAGGGAGGCACTCTTTCGTTTCCGTTATTCAATTTAATGGAAAGAATCCGTCTGTTGGTTATAGTACACCAAGTTCAGTTTTGGTCCGTCATATTCCGGGTCGTCTGATTGTTTTATCGGACTCCCGTTCTCTTACGGGTCGCTTGTTGCTGTCAGAATGGACTCTCAAACAAGTATTCAATCAGATTTGCTATCTATGGGAGCGCCCAATGATGATTTATTTATGACACAGCTTGCTAATCAATTGCAGACGTATGTGTTGGCTTGTCCAGATCTCTGAGCTAATATTGTTAACGCTCTATTGATCTATAGGACGGAATGATAGGATACGCGTATCCTCCGGCGCTGTTGTTTTAGCAGGTATTGCTAAGATAAACAACCACAATACATTTCTGTTGATAGCATCTCTATCTTCACAGAGATCATGAGTAATTTACTCTCTTGTCTACTGTGGGTCTTAACGTGAAATCTTCCTCTATGTGAGGATCTTTTTCACTGGGTAAATCGTGTCATCTTTATCACAACCAGCAAGGTCGCAACCTTCATGTATTCCGTTGTGTGGTCCGTATTGCATTGTAAGCACTGTACTGGACGAGCTTTGGACACGATTTCTTACTATAGGAGATCCTCTTCTTCGCTATTCTATGCGGCTAAAGTGGAGGCTCTTCCGTCGTGGTGTAGGGATCATTATGTTCATATTGTTGATCCCTCCATACTACTCATTGCTATTTTTTAGTATACTTGTTTCACAAGATCTACTGCAGCCTGTTATTATTTAGGTTATAGGTTTATGTTACCTCATACCTATGCACTCTACGATAGTTTACAATTGAGTCTTTTGTCTCTTTATCTAAGTCAGTTAGTAACTTTTTGATAAATAGACTTAGAATCTTTAGATTAAATTCCTATATGGATTTTAACTTCGGTTCTTATTTAGCTAAGTAATCATTTGAGCCTCTGGAAGCAGTAGTTTTCAAATTCTGACCTTTTAGACAGTAATTCTGTTGGTTTCTCTTTTACTGTAGAGTCAGTGAGTTTCATGCACTATCGATGGATGATTTTCACTTTCATAGTTTCGGAATCAATACTTCCGTTACTATTTAGGTTGGATTGTTGCATAAGAGTTAGGCTCCTATTATCCGGAACCTATTATTTTAAGGTCCTTCCGTCTTCGTATGGGCATAGGCCTTTACTCTTTCTGGGTACAGTTTATGTATTTATAAACAGATATCTGTTTATTACTATGGGCGTAAGCTTCTTCTGTCTTTGATGTCTAGTAGAAGGACGTTACGCTCCATTTTATTGTTAATGGATTCTATTAACTATCGGTACTGCTTATGGTATATCATTGACTTAGCAGTTGTGCTTAAGATTTCGGCTCATGAAGTAAGAGTTCTTCTACTTCTTGGGCTTACATTAATAGTGTCGCTATTATAGATTTTTGAAGGCCGCTCATTGCGCTCAGCCATCCACATTCATGAATTTTATCTCAGAAATATCGAGTCCATTTCTGGAGGCCTCTATTGTTAGGTCTATTATCTACTGCTCAGAATGTCATTCACTTAACAGTTGCTACTATAGCTAGGTAGGCTGTCTGTTTCGGCAGTGTCTCCGTTCGGCTACCCTCTTCGCTCTGGGCTATTTGACCCAGGGCAAGAAAAAGGGGGGGGGGGGGGAGGGTGTTCCCTTGGGTCACCTGTTTTACTATGAAAACAAGGGGATACCTCCTCCGGAGTTAGTAATTCTGAGCTGTTATTGGGATGGTTGTTTAGTGAGAAGTTTAGGTTTTTAAAATTCATTCAAGTCTTAGTTTTTGAAGTATAGCTTTTGAATATTGCATATGTCAACGGACATGATTATGCAATCCTCAGACACTTTTAGGAGTATAAGAGTCTCTATTCTCTAGACTTACTTTATTTATTGGCTTACTTTAAAAATTATTAGTATAAGGATTATATTGGATATTAATAGAGTACATGGATGTATGAAGCTCAATTTTGGAAGGTGTTGTATCTTTCTAATTTATCATAAATAAGAAAGATACATGTAAGGCCTATTACTTCTTTTTCCCTACAGGGGATGACTCTATTTTATTTTATTGAGCGTATTCCATTTTGCTCTATGTCCTTGGCCCTCCAGCCTTTTTACTATTCAGCTATGTCTGGGTCATTGGTACAGTATAAAAATGTTAAAAAATTTATAGTAATTTATATATTTTTTATACTTACCAATGACCCAGACGGGGATGGCCCTCCCAGGAGTTGGGAACTCTTGCCTCCCCGCTGAGTACATAGCGCTTACCAGGCACTGGTTATTAGAATGATTAATGGCGCCAATTTCGGAACATCCTTGACACTGCGCATGCGCAGTAGGGGCGAAGTGTGGAGGGCCTTTCAGGACATGTTTTCTTTAGTTTTAGATGCAAATTTTGGGGATTGGGGGGCAAAATTTGTGTTTGGCCCTATATTTTAAGAGTTCGCACCAGCTATGTCTGGGTCATTGGTAAGTATAAAAAATATATAAATTACTATAAATTTTTTAACTTTTATGATATATATTTCATCTGTGTTCATGTTTATTGCTGTTTTTTTCTTCGTAATCGGACATTCATGATCAATGTGTGAGTGTCGAAGTGAAAATAGGTGACTTACTTTCAAAAATTGAAAATTCCACCTTCATTTAAATGCATTTTTTTGGTAAATAAAATATATGAAAAGGAATTAAATATTATACATTTATTTATTCATAGTATTGTTTTAATTCTCATCCCTTTTCCAAATCAAAACGTAAACAACACCTTGACCTCAACTATTTAACACAGTTTAAAAATAGTTAAAGTCGCTTACCGGTAGGATGCCGAAAATTATGACTGCATATTTATACTCAATGGACTTATTTTCTAACACTACATTTATTCCATTGTGCTGACTACAGAACTGTTTACTGTTGGCTGTCTGTCCCCAGAAAATTTTGAATGGAATTAACAAATGAACAAAAACAAAAAAATGTTTCAATGTTGAAAAGAAAAGTTTTGTGCAGGGCACATACGTCCACACATGCATGAAGGATTTTGATAAAAATACTTTCCATGTACTAATCTTCTTGAAGTAACTGAACAATAGGACATCTTTTCCTGTTCACATTTCCATACTGGGGAAATTATTAGCTTAGTAGACTTAGATAAAAGCAAACCACAGGTGGTGGGGCTCTGTGGATGGGGGTGGGGGTCATGAAGAAGAGGATGATGGGGGGAGGGGGTCAAATCAACAATTATTTTATGATTTTTTAACATAGCATAAATGCATCAGCACAATTGACAACTAGATCTGGATATAACCTGATGTTAATGGTGGTCCATGAGCTGAAAATTCACAAGTTTTTTCTTTTGTTTTGTCCCCGCGCGAACTTATTCCTAAAATCCATCCCATTTCCCTGAAAATCACCTTCAGGTTCCCTGAAAAATTATTTTGGAGGTTAACATGTCTGCAGAGGACAGTCTGCTTATTTCCAGGCTTGAGTATGAGTATTGGAGAATCTGCATAATCGTGCCATGCCATAGTGAAAAAAATAAAAAATGCAGCTTTTCTTGCGAATATTGCTGTATTCAATATTATCACATTTTATTGAATTATACTAGTAGTGATTAACCAATAAGGATTTGCAACTGCCGATTAGTTGAGTGCACAATCGGCCGATTGTGAGTGGCGATGTCAGAAGTCACAAACAAAAGGAGTAGTAGATTCAAGAACACATAGAATAGGGTTAATTTTACAGTACAGTCAGGTTGATATGTCCATTGATCTCAACAGTGAGCTGTGTGTATCAAAATAAAAATACGACGTCAGTGGAAACATGTTAACAGTGCAGCATCGGTGCAAAAATAGATGATTCATACTATTTTTAAATTCCACCTCCATTCAAATTTAGTTTAAAGTTGAAATTGAATAGAATATATCGAAGGGCAATTAAATAACATATATTTATTTACTTGATTTAATTACTGACTTATGTTCTAATTTGAATTTTGGATCAAAAACCCACGTGGATATACAGCTCAAAACAAATTTAAAGTAGGTCCCATTTTATACGCAGTAATTCAGACTGCTTTCATTGTGGGACAGAAATCAATGACTGAAAATACATTCGTAACGGCTGTGTTTTCAAATGGCTTCTTACCCTGCAATTCACTCCATTTCATAGATTCGTATTCACACATCAAGTGCTGAAAAGTGTCGAAAGGAAAAATATGTTTCACAAATGATAACCAATCCCATAAGTCCATGCACAAAATGGCCATACACTATTTTTAGATTGTTTACATAAATAAGTAACGTGCATAACAGATTGAAGTTATACTCTGACTATGAAAACAATCGACTGATGAGTGTATTTTATGTTCTTTTGTTGTTGTCCACTTTGTGTTGAAAGTGAAAAAAGATGAACTGGGTAACTTGATTGTTTACAAAAGAGCTGACAGTGATAGCAAATGATGAAACAGCAAATTATTCATACAGACATGTTAACTCTCCCGGAATGCCCAGGATTCTCCCGGAATTAGCTATACCCTCCCACCCTCCCGCCCGGGAGTCAATTTGGACCAAAAATCTCCCGGAAAGTCGACATACCAGACAAAAACTGAATCCACCAGCTTTTGTTTACAAATACAAAAGCATGTGCTCTACTCTCAATGGCAAGGTCATTAAGTTTGTGTGAAACGTCACCACTTACGTAAGAACTGATGACCAATTCTCATTTCTGTCAATGGCCGTGTTGTGATTATTGCAACATGTTTGACAGGCGGATTAAATGAATTTGAGATGCAGGATAATTGCTGAAATTGATTATATATTAAAGGCACACCTTTGCTTGTATACAGGTAGCAGTCAAATCGAAAAATAAATTCCATACGTATAAAATCTTGTCCAATCGAAAAATGTGCAAAAATACGCACAAATTTATTGTGCATTTTGGATTTCACTTTCAGATAATTATAGCCAATTTTGGAGACAAACGGCTCAAACATATGAGTTGCTGTAATTTTCAATATATTGGGAAAAATTTCCGATTCGCAATTTTATAAAGCAGGCTGTGAAAAAAATTATGTTTTTGGTGAAAAAAATCTCTAAAAAGTTGGTAATTTACGGCACTTGCACGTTTTTCATTCGTAGTGATAAATGGACAACAAAATATCCCCGAGATGTTTCGTCCTGGGCTGGCTGTGGCATAATTTTCATGTTTCACTGAAAAATGATCACCCCATTCCAAATTCCCTTCGTAAATGACCAACTACTTCCAGTGAGTAACCGGTGTGGTTAGGTGGGGCGCTGGGCTTTGGAAGATCGAATTACCACAACAACCGGGCTCTGGGGTGTGCCTAAACACCACAGATCATCGCAGGTTACCGCAGGTCGCCGCAGGTACCCATAATTACGCAAATGGATCCAAAACTTTCAACACAGCACCATAACTGATATAGTGCTGAAAAGGTCGAAAATATCTCCAAACATTTTGTACATAAAACCATTGAAATATGGATGTCATTGGAACAAGCTCAGATATTGGCACATGACCACATCCATATTTCTGATTTCTGTTTTTCTCTATATTTCTATGGTTTGGCTTTTGAAAGGACAAATTGTTCAAATAAAACACATTAGGGTGGAATGTTTAATGTATGTGTGTGTGGGTGGGTGGGGGGGGGGGGGTAACATGGAAATTATTGATGTGCTGCCCACGTTAAAAAATCTCACTGACAAGCATCCGAGTCTCACTGGGAGCTCATCAAAATCTCACTGACAGTCACCTCCAGAGGTTAACAGGTCTGGGTCACTCACCACCAGTTAGTAGAACGTTGACGTATGTTCCTTTGATATATTGTTGTTGGGCTGTTTCCTGTTATGTGTGTGTGTGGGGGGGGGAGGGGGTATTTGGTATTAATTTATATTTAAAATTGATCGATCCACACATGGTTTCTACGCGCAAAAATAAATCTCCCTGAAAATCATGTCATCTCCCTGAAAATTTTCTTCAATCTCCCTGAAAAAAATTTTGGGAGGTTAACATGTCTGTATTCATAGTACTGGAGAGATGATATCAGTGTATGTGTAATTTGTATATATATACTTGCCTTTCACCAGTGCTAACCTATCTGGGTTAGTAAGCTGAAAAAGCAAACAGTTACGCATTGTTGTTAACTCTTGTTTTGCTGGGTTAGTGAGTTGAAAAAATCCAACAGGTTTTTTTGTCAAAACATACCTTTTGATCCCTCATTGGGTCAGTGAAATTGTTCCCATGAGGTGTCAAAAGCTTTATTCTGGACGCAAAAATTGAAAAATAATAAATAAAGACCTAAATGATGATTTTTCTTAATATCCTGGGCTGTGTATGACATTGCGTAAAGATGACTAATCTAGTTACATTACAAGTATCTTGCTAAAAATAATTGACATACGACAGAGTTATGAATAAATTTTTATCTCAAAGTTTCTCCCTATTTTCATCACTTGGAGCTTTTTGAACTATATGCTTTTGTTTTGAGACAGACTAGGAGCTTAGTATTATAACAAATTGACATTGTTAGTCTGTATCTTTACTATTGGCAAATAAAATTGTGATTTTATGAGTCAGTAAAGAAAAATGTTGATATGTTGATAATTTAAGACTTTCAGTTGTCATTCCAGTTTGTTTTTTAAACTAAATATATAAAAAAAACCTGATATATCTCAGGAATAACTACACGATATGACTCTCTGTTTTAACCCTTTGAACACTGGTGGTATCTTCCATGCCAGTTCAGTGGCAGCAATTAGAAGAGTCCATATTCATTATTTGGGGTAGACCAATCAATATTTTCAATGTGCAGCCTCAGGGCTGCTTGCTGAAAATATTGATTGGTCTACCCTGCACATTTACTGAACAGCTATCCTATTTAATGACGTTATGATGTAGCATGTTCCTGGCCAGAAAAGCGGCTGCTCAGGTTCAGAGGGTTAAATGTTGTTATAACTGAACAAACAAACAAACAAGCATCACTCTGCAGTAGTCTGCAGAAAGTATATAAAAGTCTAAAATCTTTTCTTAACAAACTATTGTACCAAAGGCACCAGATACAAGAGGATGTAATGCTTTATTGACAGTTCGGTGTTCATGTTTTTACAGATAATATCCCTGAAAATAGGTAGAAACAGTCTCATATGTTCTTGACTTTGCTCTCCATATTGGTGTGGAAAATACTGGAAACTCTGAAAATCTGCAGAATAAATATAGATTATTACCACAGCCCTTGCAATTCAGAAAATTTGCCTTGGCAAAACAATGCCGAGGCAATGGCAGTTTGCGCCGTCTAAAAAACACTTTGCGTCGGCACTTTTTAAAAATGATTATTGTTAACAAAAACAAGACTTACGAGAGCCTTAGAGGCATTATGATGAGTGCAGCTTTTGCATGAGTGTGTCGATTTGAAGTCTGTAGCTCCTGAATAAAATTCTACGTTGTGTGGCAAGTTTTGCATTGTTTGTCATTGTTTGAACATATCACTATCGCGAAAAAAGGGAATAACATTTCGACGGCAAAGTGGGTTAAAAACCAGTCACCTCAAACCCTGCCAGTCTACCTCAACGAAGATCCAAATTTTGAATAATTTTGTCACTGTTGTTTCCTTAATTTCAATAATTTGGTTGAGGTTATCAAACCCATAATACATGTCAGGTGGCCTTGTTTACTTCCACTTCAAGATTAACACCACGTGTATTGGGAAGGGCATCCCTGGGAAGATTGGTCACCCGAGATGGTTTTGACCAAGTTATAACCACTGTCGTCCAGGTACGTGAACATTTTTCTATTCTGAGATCAGTGCTGGGGGGTAGGGGTGGGGGTGAGGGGGGGGGGGGGGGGAGGTGTCGACTCCATCACTTTCAGTTTGTAAATGCGTATAAAATCCATCACCGGATTCTTTCAAAGTTTGAGTGGTCCAAATTTGACATTGTTCTTGAGTAAATGTGACACGCATGATGTTAATGCATTGTATTCCTTATTGATCATATATAACATTATTATCGTTATGCCATGAACGGATTAAAACAAAAAATACAATTTTATCATAAAAAAATCGGTATCTGTTTTATTAATAAATAATATAAGGTGGTGGGGGTGTAGGGTGGGGTGTGTGTGTGTGGGGGGGGGTGGAGGGTGTGTGTGGGGGCGTAGGGAGGGGGGCAGTATACAATTCAAAGTGGAACTAATAACAAAGTTTTTTATCATTTCCACTTTGAATTGTGTACTCTCCCCCCCCCCCCCCCCTCCCCCTTCATTTCCAAAATTGGAGATCGGTGATGCCAACCCTGATCCCACCCTTACACACACACCTTACATTCCTGCATTCGTTCCAACCCTCTAATTCTGATTTGAATCGTATCCTGTTTTACAGTGAACGGGACAACCAGCTCCAGGGACAACCCGCCCCAAACCGACTGGGACAACCTGCCCCAAGTTTTTCATGCACCGCAGTTATCAGCTATTTGACTATGATATTGGAAGTGCGTAAACAAAATGGCATAATGCCAATGGACAAAATAGAGCCAGCCATTAGGGTATACATGGAATAAGGTGAGGACGAGTTCTCGGCACTACTTACATTTAGAGCTTTAAGCTGGATGTTTATTTTAACTTTTTTGAAGTGGCTACTCTCCCGATAGTTGCTGGGGTGTTGCCCCACAATTGGAGCTTTCCAGAGTTGTGGCATTGCATGCCTTCGTGATGTGTTTGTCGATGCATTTCATACATTGTTGTTCCCCGTTGCATTTGTGTGACAAGTGCCCAAATTTCGTGATGATGTTTTTTTTTGTTTTGTTTTGAAAGGTGCCTCATGTTTACTTAAAATTGCAGAAGCAGAAGGAACTCTGATGTTGAGTTTTTTCAGTAGATATCTCTCACGGGATCTCAAAAGTGTGTTCTTGCACTAGCCGATTTTGTATGAGCTTAGCTTGAATAATTACATGGGCTGAGTTTTCTTATGAACCGAATTTGTGTTGGACCAAGTTCTCGCATGGACCGACTTTGTCTTGGGTCACTTCTCCTGTATTCCGAATTTCCGCAACATCATTACATGAACCGCAACCCTCACCACCGCAACTGACACACATTCATTTTATTCGACAGATCCGCACTGATGAATAAATCAAATTTACATTTTTAAAATACTTTATTGGCTTTTGCTAAGAATAATTTGTTTATTTTTACTGCAAAATTCCTCTTAATAATAGAAGGCCGAAATCTCCTAGGTCCAGTTGTTCCTGGGTAAACGTATCAATTCCGACGGAAACGTCTTTTGCCTTTTCAACAAAATGATGTTCTGCTCCAGGACACGATCCGTGTTTCTTTCTATTATTAAGATGGAGTTTGGTCTAGATAATGGTGGGATATTTTTTTTCTAAATTAATAGGATGTTTTGTCAAAAAAACAAACTTTTTAAACTGCGTCTGTTCATCTGATAATGTTCGCCCATGCTCTGTTTTACTTTTAACGCACACGGACACTCTGTTTGGCATCGGCATTATTTCTGCTGACGCAAAACAAAATCCCCTCGGCACTGCTGAATGTCGATGCCAATTGCAAGAGCTGTACCATATGGTGGATTCCAAGATGGTGTACTGAAATTGAAACCTTGTCTCTGGGCATATATCGAGAAGTCCAAAGGATTAGAGATGAGACTAAGATTTCATCACACCATCATGGACATGCCCTCCCCCAACCCCCTTGTTTGTAAATACCAATATGTCATCCAATATTCTCCATAACAAGTTACCAAACATAGACACAGTTCTATTATCATGGATGCTTCGATCATTTAAGAAAATATACTACTCAAAGTTTGCTAAGCACCAAGTATATAAAACTACGTGTTTTACGTTTTAGTTGAAATATTGTTATGAAAAGTGCACATATTTTTTATTTAATTATACCTTTAATGATTTAAGTACAGAAATTAAGATTTTATTTGTGTTTGACATTATTTTTTAGCTTTTGAATACGATAACCATGGAAAATGGATATTATTGTTAAAAGAGGAAATTTTTCAGTTTGCCAAAAAGTTGACAGAGCGAACTGGTATGGGTTCAATATCGAGTATGAGACCCATTACTGTTAACTACAGCTTGACAACGCCTTCTCATGCTCCCAATCAGGTTCCTGGTGGTCCTTTGTGGGATGTTGTTCCATTCTTGGACCAGCATGGCACCAAGCTCCTGGACATTTCTAGGCTGGACTGGATGGGCTGAAATTGCAAGCTGCAACTCATTCCAGACATGTTCGATTGGATTGAGGTCAGGGGATCTTGCTGGCCAGTCCATACGCTCAATCTCTTCCCTCTGTTGGTACTCATCGACAGCAAGGGCAACATGAGGATGGGCATTATCGTCCATCAGAATGAATCTATCACCCACTGCACCTGCATACAATCTGATGTGGACATCCAGGATCTCATTGATATACCGCTGTGCAGTCAATGTACCACATTCACGGACACAGAGCTCTGTATGTTCATCCCTTTTGATGCCACCCCAGACCATGATTGACCCTCCACTGTAGCAGTCATGCTCAGCAATGTTGGCTGCATGGAATTGCTCTGCTGGTCTTCTCCATACCCTAGAATGCCTATCTGTGTGTTCTAAGCAGTAACTTTACTTATCTGTAAAAAGGACAAGTCACCAATCTTCTGTAGTCCATCCAACGTGGTCCATGGGCCATTCATATCGTGACTGGCTGTGGTTCTGGGACAGCGGAATGCGAATACATGGTCTTCTCGATCGGAGACCACCTTCGTGCAACCTTGCCTGGATAGTCTGCGTCAAAACATTTACCCCAGATACATTCTGAAGGTCACAGCGAAGCTGGGTTTCTGTGGCAAAGCGGTTCCTACAGGCCTGAATGATCAAAAACTGGTCTCCAGCTGTAGATGTTGCCCTGTCTCTGCCACCACCATGCCGTCTTACTGGTGTGTCATACTGCTGAAATCTTGCCCAAACTCGGGTGATCACCACATGGTGCACACCAAGGGGTTCACCAACCTGACGATGGGTAGCCCCTTGCTCCACCATCCCAACAGCCCGCCACATTTCTGCTTCAGACGAATGTCTTCTTACATTTGCATTTGCCATATTTAATCATTAAATCACAAGGGTTTGTGTTGAAATGAAGATTGAATACCCTGCACAAGGCATGTACATGTAGACAGTACACGAAAACATTATGAAAATCAAGGGGTACATGCTTTCCATGACTGTCACAAAAAGTCTTCCTGTCAAGAGAGCTAATGTAAACATTAGGGACCATCTCAATACATTCCTCAATCATATCCACCAAAAATATCGCAAGTATGTCACAAGAAAATTTCACAATGATGTGTCAAATATTTGGTGCTTAGCAAACTTTGAGTAGTATATATACCTACAAATTCCATCCAAATTTTGTGTATTGTAGGTAATGTTGGTCCTCCTCTTCAGAGCAATAAAGTGAAACTCATTGATGTCCCTGACATGGGGTATTTTGCAAGAGATGGAAAAGGAGAGGTGAGTTGGCATCTTTTTTTTCTTTTTTTACTAGTTGAGTGCAGGAACCCTATATTAGGATTCCATTCAGAAGTGCTGCTGCTGCAGTTGGAAGGCTTCATATTCTCTTAGGAGTGTAATTATTGTCCCCCGAAAAAAAAATTGTGGGGGGGGGGGCTATTAAACTAGCCTGTGTCCGTCCATGTGTCTATGCATCTGTGCGTGCATGTGTCCCACTTTGGTTTCCCAATGATAACTTTAATTATAGTTGTCCAAATCAAATGAAATGATATGTAGGTGTATAAATATAAAATACAGGTCAAGTTCGAATCGGGGTGTGATCAGACAATTTTTGCTAGAGTCATGCTCTTTTTTTGACTTCAAAAATTAAATTCTTTTGGTTTCCCGATGACAACTTCAGTTATAGTTGACCAAATGAAATGAAATTTGGTATGTAGGTGTATCAATGTACAATACAGATCAGG
This sequence comes from Pictodentalium vernedei, assembly GCA_031216915.1. Taxonomy (NCBI): domain Eukaryota; kingdom Metazoa; phylum Mollusca; class Scaphopoda; order Dentaliida; family Dentaliidae; genus Pictodentalium; species Pictodentalium vernedei. Next base: position 316,793,869 of record CM062297.1, read on the forward strand.
TCAGAATTAGGGTGCGGTTTGACAAATTTGGCCAGAGTTATGCCCCTTTTTTGACTTTAAAAATTCAGTTATAGTTGGCCAAATCAAATGAAAATTGGTGTGTGGGTGTATCAACATAAAATACCAGTCCAGTTCAAATAAGGGTATGGTCTAACAAGTTGTGCCAGAGTTCTGCCCCTTTTTTGACTTAGAAAAATTCTATTTTTTGTTTGGTTTCCTGATAACTTTAGCTGCTGTGGACTAATTCAAATAAAATTTGGTATGTATGTGTATCAACATAACATACAGGTCAAGTTCAAATCAGAGTTTGGTCCAACATTTTTTGCCAGAGTTATGTCCCTTTTTCGACTTCGAAAAATTCAATTTTTTTCAAATCTAGAATTGCACACTTTTTTGGGGGGACGTGTGGCCGGGCGCTCTTTTATTATGATGGTACATGTACTACTAGAACTGATGGAATATATTTTGTTTAAAATACTCAATTCCAGAGAATTTTAGACCAAATACTTAATTTTTTCCTAACTAAATTATTTTGAAAATGTGTCGCAAATTTTGGTAACTGTAGTTTTTCTCTTTCTCTTTATACACATACTTTTACGATATAAATGTGTTGGAGTAGAAAGTATTCACTGATGTGTTATAATATTTCCTCTGCGTATAGGCCACCTTATGTTGTTCATTTTGTTGTGACCTTTACAGAAGAAATTTTTCGTTGTACCATTACAACAGTTTCATTTGACATAGGCCTTAAAGAAGGTATTTCAATGATATCATTTCATGAAATGTCTTATTCTACTTTTAGATAATCTTGGGAAATCATCAGGCTTATCAATTGCAGTTACCACAATCTTTGTTTACATTTCTGTGAACTTCTGGTCATCAATTCTGGCAGTTTACCAGCTAAAATATGTATAGTTAAGCATCTTGTAAATTTTTGTGTTTTAATTGACTATTCTGAGCATTGTAAATACATTTTAACCCTTTACCTAACACGAAAGGCAGATGACACTTGCAAATAAAATTCTTGAATAACTAACTTTTCTCATTTTTTGCATCAAAAACACAGCTGATCACCCCTATTAGAACGAGCTCAATGAGGCCATTCTAATGACGGTTCATAAGCTATGTTTTTGACACAACAAAATTTTAAAAATAATGAAAATTGAATTTTGAGTTTTGTGAATAGCACAGGCTAGTTTGGCCATTTCATTGAGTAAAGGGTTAAGGAAATATTGTGCTTTAATATCATATATTATACCTTTTATAATATTTTGTTCATGATCAGCAACTTAGGCTGTTGGGACTTAGTGTAACTTCATTGATTTCCATTTTCTATCTGGTTTTCAGATTTCTTTTCAGGACATTATCATTAGTAGTACAAGAATATAAAGTTGTTTTTTTTAATCTGAGTACTCACAGGGGGTACTTTACTCAAATTTAAATTCTTGTCTCCAAATTTCGTGCAACCAAAAAACTAGAATTATGTAAAAAAAAATTTCTCTGGTTGCTTTAAGAACAAGTTAAGCAATGGTAATCATATATATTGCTTGTCCTGCTCTTGATATAATCCACAAAATACAGTGGAACCCTGTTCATTGAATAGCCACTTTGCCAATGAAAATTATTCATTTAACAGGAGTATTCGGTCATTACAAAGCCAACAAGAGTTAGACTATTCAGCCACACTTATAGATCACATTTTATGTAACACAACTGGAAAAGTATTGAGATCAGGTATCATAATCATAGACATAAGCAATCACTTTGCAACCTTTCTGGTAGATGAATATAGCAAAACCCACTCCCAGTCATCAACTGATCCCAAAAGGTCCTTTAAAGCGGCGAATGTTAATCACTTTAAAAGACTGCTTTTGTCCTCCGATTTCTCAGGTGTAACAAATGCAACATCGCCACTTGATGCCTACTCAAATTTCCAGGACGTTTATAAAAGAGCATTCGAGGAAGCATTTCCATTGATAATCAGGAAGAAAATCAAGTGAGAACCGTGGATGATGACAGGCCTTTTAGAATCCTCATTTCAGAAACACAAACTATACATGAATTAACTTCGGTCACCAACATACTTCAATACAAGAACATATAAAACCAACTGTCGTGAGTTTAATAAGTTAAAACAAACATGTAAGGTGAGTTATTATAACTCAGTTTTATCCCAGAATATTTATGATATAAAACAAACCTAGGTGATCATAAAAGGAGCTATTAATAATTAAAAAATGTAATTAGTCCCCCATCATCCTTCATTGACGGTAATAATCCACTAACTCATAGTAAGACAATCGCAAATAAATTTAATTCCTTTTTTTTTCCAGCATCAGCAAAGTCACTAGTGAACAAATACCCACCTCAACCAAGCATTTGCTAGATATTCTAAAGAATGACAATAACAAAATGATAAACAATAATAATATAAATAATAACGATTGCAGAAGTAAAAACAATAACAAAAGTAATAATAACATAAACAATTACAACACGGACAACAATAATAATCATAATCAATTGATGTCTTTCTTCGTTTACCCAACGAACATACAAGAAGTAATCCTTACAGTAAAAAATCTTAATGGCAAAAGAAGCAGAGACTATACTAATATGTCTACCAAATTAGTTAAAGAAACTAAAACAGAAATAGCCGAACTACTAACACATATAATAAACCTCTCATTCTCGTCTGGAGTAATAGCTGACAAAATGAAAATAGCAAAGGTCGTTCCTATTTAAAATCCGGATACGCCAACATTTTTAGTAATTACAGACCTATAAGCATACTTCCGGTATTCTCTAAAGTTTTGGAAAAGATAATGTATAACCGTTTATCTTGCTTCTTAGCTAAAAATGACATTCTATACCAGTTTCAGTTTGGATTCAGAAAAAAACACTCCACTTTACACCCGATAATACAACTTATTCACGATGTTGCCTTCAGCAATGACAAACCTAGCAAGGATCGAATAATGTCAGTATTCCTTGATTTTTCTAAAGTGTTTGACACTATAGACCATTCTATACTCTTAAGTAAACTAGAGTGCTATGGTATAAGAGAAGTGCCCAATTCATGGTTTAGGAGTTACCTAACCAGAAGAAAGCAGTATGTCTAGTACAAAGACTACGTCAGCCTTTGCAAACATAACATGTGGGGTACCTCAAGGTTCAATTCTAGGACCCATTCTTTTTTTTATTGTATGTCAGTGATATCAATCAATCTACAACTTTAAACCTTTTATCATTTGCCGATGATACAGCCTATGCGCCAGACCATATATTGACAGAAAAAATAAATACTGAATTAACCAAAATTACAGAGTGGTGCTTCGCTAATAAATTATCACTTAATGCCACTAAAACCAAATGCATGATGCTACACCCCCTGAATGACACATGGAAGTTGGATGACAATTCCATAACTGTAAACAACAAACATGTAATCCCACGTAGCCAGAAAGGTCAAGTTCTTAGGTTTTGATTTAGATGAAAACCTAAACTTCAAGCATCACATCTCAAATATAAGTTCTAAAATAGCTAAGTCCATTTGGGTCCTAAATAGAGCAAAATAGTTTTTACCTCTCAATACATTAAAAATTCTGTATTTTACGTAAGTGCAAAGCCATTTAATGTACGCAATACACGTTTGGGGTCATGCACCGGCTGCTAACAAATTAAGTACCTTACAAAAGCGAGCCATACGAATAATCAACAATAAAACGTTTAACACCCACACCGAGCCGCTATTCAAGATGAATAAAATCCTTAAATTCAAAGATCTATATAAGCTAAATATTCAGCTTTTTATGCACGACGGGACCAATAAACAATTACGACAGTCTTCAGATAGCCTTTACAGTATCAAGACAAACAAATTGGACAGACTCACTAGACAATCAGGCTTAATAAAGAGACTTAAACCCAGAACGCAGTGTACTAAGTCTTCCCCTGCATACTTATCCAAAAATGTGGAATGATATTGACCCAGAAGTTCAAAGATACCCAAGAAAACACTTTAAAAAGAATTTGATTAATATGTTAGCATCTGTCAGATGTAGTAACAGAACATGTCCTGAATGTGGGGAAGTTAACTGGTCATAATCATTTCTGCGAGCCTTGTTTCCTTAACTGTTTATAAAACCCAGAATACATAATTTACTGACCTCATTAAAACACCATTTTCCCCCCAACTAAATAGGCTCTGGATGATATCTCACATCCTATAACTTCCAATATAATTATTTTCTCAGAGCAAGAAATCAATCACAGTACAAGTCGTCATAATTCCTGCTTCATCTATCCTAAGTGTAACATACATTATTCCAAATCAAATTTATTACTTGAGAGCTTTTGTACTTCCCTCTCTTCTCTTTTCTCTAAACTCCTTCTCTTACACTATTTTTTCCCATTCCAACTTTTAAGGTGGGTGACAATAAAACAGCCAGTTGGCTATGTCACCCCCCTGCAGATAACAGAGGTTACGTAATCTGTAATTACAGGATGTTCATGCCAATGCACTGTATTTAATATTGTTAAAAAATATATACTTGTACTATATTGTTTTTTTGCAAAATAAAGTTATTCATTCAATTAACAGGGATTGTGTCACTTTCCTGTACTCTAGAGATAAACTTTGCATTTATTCTGTTATACCTTGTTTGTCAGAGCTCCATGAAGCCAAGGTTGTCAAGGCCCAAGATAATTTTACTGACTTTAGATTACTCACATCTTGGCATTATATTTTCATTATGGAAAGGTTTGTTCAGATTTCCATTCAAGTGACATCAAGGAAGATTTCATTCTATCTCACTTTCAGAGAAAGTTGTCGTGGTGGCTCATCTTTCAGAACCGGTAGCAACTTTACATTCTGTTAATCGGAATTCTTGCTTTACAGGACAGTGTCTAAGTTTTCGACCATATCTTATCCTCAGTTTTTCCAGATGTGAACACCAGTGCCATAAATAAGGGCTATTAAGCTTCTCTCACCTTTATTTTCAGTCAGTATTAGTACAATGACCTGGCAACAACATATCTGAGAAAAGCTCACAATGCCTCATGTCCTTCCTTTTATGGGTTAGGCCCCACAAAGTAGATCTTCTGTTTCTCAAGCCATTTTTTTTAAATTGCATGTGGGCGGGCACTTTTTTATTTTATTTTTTTATTTCTGTAATTATTTCTTTGCTATCAAAAGTTCATGTTCTTGGTTTGTTTTATGTTTTAGGCCTCATAATCTTCAGAATAGCATGGGTGGTGGTGTATTTCGTCTCTTGAGTGCAAGAAGGCTTTGCAATGCTTCAGCATTGCACAGCCTTGTTGCACTCAAGGGACAAATTTATCAATTTTGTTAGCATGGGTAAAATATTGGACATAAACCATTTAATTTTTATTTTTTTAAGTTTGCATTGGTTATAAAAAGAGAGCATGTGGCAGCCAAAAGGACCATGCGGGAGGGCCTGAGAAACAAATTTTTAACTTTTTTAGGCCTAATGCCTATTTTATTGTTCACACTTTACTGGAAGAGTGCTGCATTATATTTGGTCATCAAGATTTGTTCGCATATGTTTACCATGTTACAATTTATGGGAGAGTGCCCATAGGCACTCTCCCATAAATTGTAACATGGCAAATCCTTTAAGACTAAATAACTTCATTGCAAAGATAATTTGAAGCACTGTCCACATAATTTAAAGCCTTTAAGTTACAGTACCCACCCTTCAGAATAAAAGCTCAAATATGTGCTTCCAGCACCCTACCAGTTAAGTTATTATCTAAGATAAGTAATACCTTGGGCAGGTAATCTAAATCCAGTAGGTTATCTGCAGTGGTATATGTATAGAACGACAGTTGTGGACTAGTCACTATCAGGGCAGTAGTCAGGGCAATATTTTCACGGCCGCAATAATATTAGATTCCAAACACTAATTATAGGAATAATTATCAAAAATTTAAATAATTAAAATTTTTCTGATGATGATTTTTATAACCTGGTAAACACACACATGGATATCATGGTCCACGCATGGATTATGATTGTATTTACAGCACACTTTCTCTCGATTAGAAAGTGTTATGAGCTCCTCTCTCTCATTGTTGCTGTACCACAATATGTGCCATAGCTTGGTATTAGAAGTAATTCTCCCACTAATAGTTTTATTAATCCTTTACCCAATGTAACTGCCAAAACCAGCTGTCGCTATTCACAAAAATCGCCAATCAATTTTCATTATTTTTTTCATTTTTTGTCTCAAAAACAGAGATTATGACACCTATTTGGAATGAGCTCATCAAGCTCGTTCCAATGAGGGGTCATAACCTTTGTTTTTGAGACAAAAAATGAAAAAAATTAGTTATTCAAGAATTTTGTTTGCAAGTGTTGTCTGCTTTACATGTTAGGTAAAGGGTTAATTGAATTGTCTTTTGTTTAGCATTTGGAGGAAATCATACCTGATATGCTTAATTCCAGAATAGGATCAATAGCTAGTCTGTTTGTATTGCCGGGTGTAGACTATTGTATTATCCATTTTCTTTGGGGATTAAAGACTCTGAAATTTATTATAAGCCTGCTTTATCAACTGTTCTTCCTCTTATTTATTCAACTAATCTGGGCAGTGATAATGGTTATAAATATTAGAAATTTCAAGCAATTTCTATCATTGTACTTGTGGACTGTTGATCAGTTGGGATGCTCCACAGGATTCACCATGATCATCCCTAACCACAGCAAGAATGTTTATTCTACAGAAGCCATTGGGCATGTTGAAATGTCTGAATGTGGGTGACACCAGAGACTGGACCATCCATGTTACTGGTGATATCTGCCAGGTCATCTTGGATTTTCCGATACCACCTGGCATGGCTTTTGAAAAGAAACCCTACCAGAAAACAAAGAAGCCTGCAGCCAGACCATCGGCCTCTCTGGGGAGTAGTAGCACCTTTGCACCTTTGCTCAGTTGGGCTCTGGTTCACACCCGCTGAACCCTGGCAGGGCCAAGTACAAGAGGAAGAAGAAAATCCCATACTCTAAGTGCCGATATGCCAAGTGCTAAGAGGCCTGGAAGAAAAAGAAGTCTAAAGAATCCTGCAAAGAGAAGGAAGAGAAATGGAAATCTAAACCACCAACATGCACCACCCAGACATCAAATGTCTCTCTCTCCAGTTCCACCTCATTTTAGACCCCCAAGCTAAAGAGGAAGATAATGAAGAATTAAGCAAGCATGCCCACGAACTGGAACAACAGATCTTGGGAACAGAAGAGACAATCCACAGCTCACCTGTTGCTGAAGAGCAAAAACAAATGATACAGCTCATGGAAGAAGTCAAGAGAAATGCCGCTTTCTGAAATGAGTTCATGGATTACCTGGCAAATCAGCTGGCATAACTCAGAAAGGCAAAAGCTGCACTACAATCCTACGTCGGATTGGCAATGACACAAGCTCAAAACTTAAAGGTGGAACCACGGACTCTATCGCCAGAAGTCAACGAATCTCTACCTCCACCTCCACCGCCAAAGAAGAAAAGGAAGAAGCAAAAGAAGTAGGAAGCAAAGACTAGTTGAGAAGCCACCCATCCAGTATGAGTACAGGCAACAAAACACCACTCAATTTGACCCACTTATCGGATGCACGTCGCACCCCCAAGTGAAGATTCTTTTGGAGAAAAGCAATTTTTTTTATCAACCTACCATACAATTGTGTACAACAGGCTTGCACTACAGTGGAAGTCCCTAACTCAGGAAAAATACTCTCTATTTTCTTCTTTCCCAAGCGATTTGGGAAAGAAAAGTGGTGCAAAAGCACCAAGAAAAAATAAGCCAAAACTGGGTCGAGTGTGACCGGTGCACACCCAGTAGGGGACACTCTTCTCCATGTACTAATCCATGACTTACAGAACCAGTGCGCAGATGTATTATCAGCGTGTCATTCTAGTTTTTTCTGCCATCCTACAAGGATGTGAATTGTCTCGCTCTTCAACAGTGATACCTTTTGACTCGATGTTAATGATATTTCCTGTTCTGATATGTGGATTCATAGCTGTTTCTTCACTATCCAGATACACAGGGCTGTGTTTTTATATATTCTCTCGATTATTCACTGTATTTTTCATTATAAATCTCTATACCGATTTCGCACGTGATTTTCGCATACCGTGCCATTTCGGTCTTTTGTTCATTAATGCTAACCCTTTGGGTTCAGCTTTTAACTGAGTTACGTGTCAGCTGGGGGCAGTTGTGGCGGCTTTTCTCCCCTCTGTTGAGGGTACAATTTCTGCCAGTTCCCTTTTGGCTGTTAGGGTACTTTTCTATTCCCAACAGGCCTTTGTTTCCTGCCACCTTACTCTGGTAGCTGGGGATGTCCTGATTTAATTTTTTCTTTGGGTTCACCTTCCCATCTACATTGCTCTTGCCAGGTAGGCCTAGGACGATACCTCGCAGGCCATTTTGTTGTCTTAGCAAGTTGAAGTTTCCCATTATTCATGCTTCACTTTATTTGGGTGTTCTATTGAAAGACCCTGTGGGCTGGGTGGTCTTCCACCTTTTGGGCTTCCGTCTATTGTGTAGTTTGGGCATGTGACGTTTTCCTCCCGTGCCCACAGGAAGGTGAACGCAGTCATTCGGGACCTCCTGATTCGGCTCTGTCTGGAGAGAGTTATACCTCTTCCTGGGGGTTTTGCAGTCTTTTTATGGTGTGGATACCGTGGTAGCTACTGACTTTATGGCAAAGAGATGCCTGGTTCTGGGACTACTGTCCCCCTCCAGTCGACATCAGAGGCTGTCACAAGGGTTGTGACTCCTCTTTTGGAGCCAAGCTCAGTTGCTCTTTTTTCCCTTTGTCAGCAGCTACCGATGTATCCGCTCCTGCTGCTACTCTGTTGATGACATCATCGGTCTCCATTTCAGCTGGCCTGGTCTTATCCCTGCAGGGGTCTGCAGGGATTTCTCCTTCTTGGACGTGGGCATATCGGCCTCAACCTTCCCTAGCTTCAACTCGGCAAAGTCAGAAGTAGTTGCCGGCCGATCCCTCTACTGTGGTCTCTCAGCTGTCGAGCCCAGAGGTTTTGAGTTGGATTCAGATGTCCATGGTGGTTGCATTTCCGTCCATGCACTCGGGTCCTTCAGCTAGTTTTGCGAAACTGGCACATTTTTGTGCAGCCTGGAACTTCTGTTCCTCAAAGGTCCGTGGCAACTCTCCGCACTTCAGATCCTTGAGGTATGTCATACCCTATAAGCATCAGTATTCAGATGTTTCCGCTGCCACCCGTCACCCCACTTTGGGCTTTCAAGAGGATCGTGACCCTTCACTGGTTTAGAGGGTCAGATGCAAAGCCACTTTGCCGGGCCGTTCCCACATCATACTGGCAGATCGGGTTGTGACCTTAGGGAGGACCCTCCTTGCTCACGCAGGTTCTTTCCAAGAGCCTTCCTGTTGCCTCCAGCAAGGCTTCTAGTGGCTTCCAGGCACCCTCCATGGTGCCACCTCCTGGGATTGGAAGCAGGGTGCTGCTTTCTGATCTCCCTGGTGTTCCTACACCATGGGAGGCATTGGCTGGTATGCCTGACATGGGCTATGTGTCTTCCGACTCAGGTGATGGGTCAGACACACCTGACATTGAGAGCCATCAGTCTTCTGACTTGGGGGCGGCTCTTGACTTTGTGTTGGAATTCCTTCAAACTGTCAGACCAGCCGGAGGTTTCAGCCAGGCCACGATCATCAGTCACGTGCCTACAGCCTGTGGAGCACCCTGCTTCTGGGCACCTTCGACCGTACCAATTGGTACAAGTGGTCAAAGCTTTTGCAGCACTGGACTCAAAGCTGAGTTCCAAGGCTATGAAGACTTCGTTCTTCACTAGGCTGATACCTTTTTTGCACCCTGTGCGTTATCATTCCTACGATTCTGCCAATCCATCAGTCTGCAAGACTTTGACGGTCTTGGATCAGGACTCCAAGCCAAGTTGACCGTTATTTCTATAGCGACTTTGGAGTCCATGTTGGACTTATCCACAGAGGTGCTAGGGATGCTTTCTCTCTTGGATCACGTCGTCTCTGCCTTGGCTGCTTATCTGCCGCCAGATAAGTTTGATGACATACAGGCTCCTTTGCGTGTGATGTCTAAGACACTCATGCATCTTACTCACATGCATGCCTGTAACATGGCTAATCTGGAGTTAGTTCGCCGGGATGCTGTGTTGGACACAAGCTGTTCCCTTCCTGAAAGGCAGGGTGCTGCTCTTCGATCCACTTCTTTGGTGGGTCCGCGACTATTCAATGATTCCATGGCAATGGTCTGGGATGACATCCTGCATCATTCCAAAGATCAGCTGCTGCTGTGCCAGTTTGATCTGCCTTCTGTTGGAGTCCCGGACCATTCCAAGCCTAACAAACGCCCTTCTGCTTCCTCTCTGAAGCGTAGGACTGATCTTCCTGCCACCGTTTCTTTCTCTTACTCATGTGGTAAGGGTAAGTGTCGGCAGTCCTGAGGGAGGTCTCAGGATCCTTCATCTTGCAGAGGAGGTGGTTTCACCTCTCACGGGCCTTGCCAGGGCTCAAAATGAAGGTTCTTACCTCGATTCGTCCCAGGTTGGAGTAGGGATATCCGAGTTTGCAGACCTTTGGGCCATGATCACATCCAATCCTTGGGTGTTAGATGTTCGGTCCAGTCTGTGGATATCTTTTTTGAGGCACTCCCCTCTGTCGAGTGTGCCTCTTTCAACCCAAGTTCCTTTCAACGTTTCACATCAGGAACTTTTGATCACAGAGATAGGCATTCTCCTGTCAAAGTGGGTAATTGAGGTTGTCAAGAACATTCATGCAGTGGGATTTTATTCCTGCCTGTTCTTGGTGCCGAAGAACGGCGGCCGACTCCGATTGGTTATCGATCTGAGCGTCCTGAACCAGTTTCCCATTGCTCCCAAGTTCAGCATGGAGACTTTCAAGTCGGTTTGCCGCTCCATTCACCAGGGAGATTTTGCTTCCAGCATCAACCTGCGAGACACTTACATTCATGTTCCGATTCATCGGACATCACGAAAGTATCTCAGGTTTGCTTTTCTGGGGTGAATTTTCCATTTCAAGGTCATACCTTTCGGCCTCAGGTTGGCTCCTTGGGCCTTCATCTGGTTGTTGTCACATGTGGTAGCCTTCCATCACACTCAGTCCAGGGTGATTACTTCGGTGTATCTGGATGATATCCCTCCAGAGGCATTCTGTTATGCTTCTCTTCTGGAGTCAGATGTCATCACACATGAGCCTGCTCACATTGCTAGGGTTCAGAGTCAACGAGGAAAAGCCGGGCCTGGTCCCTTTTCAGTCGTTTTGTCATCTGGGGATGGACTTCCATACTCATCTGAATATGGTGGTGGTTCCCCGGGCAAGGGCTGTGATTCTTTCGGCTTTCACCCTGACTCTGACCCAGTCCACATCCGCAACAGCTTGGAGAATTCTCTGGATGCTTGCTCTCTGCAGTTCGGTGACAGATCTCATTCCTCTAGGTCGGCTGCATGTCAGACCTCTTCAACACTCTCTCGGTTGTTGGAGGCCGAATGTCAATCCTCTGGATCTGGTGCTTCAGTTACCAGCATCTCTTCATTGTCACCGTCTTCCCTGGATGGATGTTCAATGGATTATTCAGGGAGTTCCGTTGGACTTGCCCATGTCCAATCGTGTTCTGACAGCTGATGCCAGCGCTCTCGGATTGTGTGTGACGTTTTCTCCTCTGGTCTTTCCCTTCATGGTGTATGGGACCAGGATCATGCAGCTCTTCACATCAACCAAAAGGAGCTTCTTGCTCTTCTGCATTTCCGGCAGTGGATCCCCTACCTTTCGTATCAACAGGTCCTTCTGTTGTCCGACAATTCGACAATGGTTGCTTACATTTGGAACCAGGGCTGCACACACTCCATTCCCATGTACGAATTGGCTTGGGATCATCTACTGCTCACTCAGGATATCAACACCAGGGTGGTGGTTTGTCACATTCCCGGTCATCTGAACATCCTAGCCGACTCCCTGTCCCAACGGGTAGGTTCATTTTCACTGAGTGGATGCTTCACAGGGCAGTGTTCCAGTCTCTTTGCGATTTTGGGGTCATCCCCACAGGGATCGTTTTTTGATCTCTTGGAACCCTCAGGTGCACACTTTCGTGTCCCTGTGTCTAGATCCTCTGGCTTTCGCCGTGGATGCTCTGTCACTCGATTGGAATGGTCTAGCCAGCTATGCCTTCCTGCCGGTTCTGATTCTGCCTCTGGTTCTATCCAAGATACGAACCTGCAGTTGTCAAATCCTACTGATCGCTCCCCTGTTGCCTCAGCGGTTGTGGATCCCTACAGCTCCACTCTCTGTTGGTGGCAGTTCTGGTGCGTCTCCATCTACGTCACAGCCTTCTTTGCAAGGTCACCCGAGGAGGTTTCATGTTGACCTGACTTCATTGTGCCTTCACGCATATCTTTTGTCAGGTCCTGTCTCCTCCGTAGAGGTTTTTCGAGATGAGCGGTGGTGTGCTTTTCTTCTTCAAGGCAGCAATCAACTGGTTTAGCCCACGCGGATAAATGAAAGGTCTTCTGTCGATGGTGGGCTAATCACTTTGTTCATTATGCCGATCCTTTGATAACACAAATTGTGGAGTGTCTGGTATATCTGTTTGATTCTCGGGGTCTAAACCTGTTACCATCTTTGATAAGACCTAGGATTTTGCAGCTAACCCCCAGATGGTATCTTTCTTGGGTGCTGCTTTGCTTGGGGAGGGGAGGATGGGTGGGGGGGGGGGCGATCCATTCGAACCTTTATCCCAGGTGGATATGCTTTTTCTCACATACAAGATGGCTTTGTCTGATGGCTTTTGCCTCAGCCAGAAGGGTTAGTGAGCTTCACACCCTCTCTGTTGATCCGGCCTTTTTAGGAGCTCTGCCTCAGTGTTACTTTTCCACTGATTGCTCCTTTCTGGCCAAGAATCAGATGCCAGAAACCATGCACCCTCCAATCTGTATCAGGGCTCTTCCTTCTGCTGAGGGTAATCACCCTTTGCTCTGTTCGATTCGTGCAATTTGCATTTACTTCAACCGGATGCAGTTCATTAGGAAAGACAGGAACAGATATATTTCTGTCTCTTATCCCTGGTCAACAAAAGATCTCTCCTCAATCCATTTCTAAATGGATTTGTCTTGCTATTCACATGCCATCTGCTTGACTAGCGACTGACGATTGTATTACCAATCGTTTTTCTGCCCACGAGGTGCATACATTGTCTACCTCCTGGGATTATGCCAACTCAGTCAGTTGTCGGATGTTATGCAGGCAGACTACTGGAGAAATGCTTTGACTTTCTCCACCTATCTGCATCAATTGCAGGAACAGTCTGAGGACCTTTATTCTTCAGGCCCTCTTTTCTTCTGCTCTGGCTGTCATCAACCCTACCCATTAGGGTTCTTGCAAGGTCAGTTCCAGCCCTGTTCTTGGTACTGTCCTTTCTGTCTGTGTGTCACACAGGGCCATACGCCTCATCACCCATTGTCATTTACTAATGGTTGTGATTCTATGGTTTTATAGGCCTAGGGAACTCTTCTTCTGTCCACAGTTCCAGTGCAGTTGGGTTATGTCGGTGTTGGTTATGTGATGCCTTCCTCCTGTTGTCTATTCAGCCTGTTGTAAACAATTGTAAAGTAGGTTGATAAGAAATTTGAATTTTATTGTAAATTTCCTTTCTTATTATAACGACCGCAGTTGTTTACGTGGAGGCCCTCCCACCTTCTTTTTTGGGGTAAGAATCCTTCCTCTCCACTAATCACATAACTCCAATGTTGGCCAATTCAGTAGAATGACATGTTGGTTATACATTTGCACACTGGTTCTGGAAGTCGTGGATTAGTACATGGAGAAGAGTGTCCCCTACTGGGTTTGCGCCGGTCCACTCGACCCAGTTTTGGCTTATATTTTCTTGGTGCTTTTGCACCACTTTTCTTTCCCAAATTGCTTGGGAAAGAAGAAAATAGAGAGTATTTTTCCGAGTTAGGGACTTCCACTGTAGTGCCAGCTTGTTGTAAACAATTGCGGTAGGTATAATAAGAAAGGGAATTTACTATAAAATTTAAATTTCTATATTTATTATACCAACTGCTGGCCCAGACAGGAAGTGCCCTCCAGTGAGTTGTTCACTCATACCTCTCTGGATACGACTATAGACACTCAGAAAGAACTACAAAAGAATGGTTATTGGCAAGGTTGGAAGGCATTTCCTGGACATCTGCTCTTCAAAGGCTACAAAATTAAGTGTTTGGCCTTAAATTCAGTCAAATTGATCTTAGCTAGACTGAGCCAGGGGTAGGTATAAGGAATAAGAGAAATTACTTGAAATTTCCAATTTTCGCGTCATTTCTACATCGTCAGGGGATAAATGAGATAAGAATTTTTTGTGCTTACTCTGGGAAAAATATTCTTCTGGGATGGAGGGGGTGGGACACAAAATTAATTCTGATTCTGATTGATTTATTCCACCACAGTTGTGTGGACAAGTACATTTTCTTTCCACATAAGGCATGTCTCCACAGCACTGGAAAATGAAGTGAAAATATACCCTGAACTACAGCTACACTATCTTCACTCTTTCTCTCTCCATTTCTGTTTTCAGTCTCTCTCTCACTTTTATGTTCATTTAATAAAAATTGTGTGAAGCTTTACAATGGAAAATTACAACTGTGATAGAATATATTACCTTCATAGGTCAGATTAATAAACATTAAGAGGAGTGCAAATTATCACTGAAGCACTCAAGAGTGGAAATGATGTAAAGATGTTTCTCATACTATAGTGAAATATCATATAAATCTTTCTGTGGACAAAGAAATGGACATTAGATTTACGTATATTGGTGACTTTTCTATAAATCTAGACTATTGTAATTCTTGGAACTTGATGTTGTCCCCAAATCCACTGGTGTCTGATCATCTGAAAAAATGTGTACATGTCTCTGCAATTACTGTTTCACCAGACTGCTTTATTTTACTCTCTTTCACCTCCCAGGAAATATGTTCAAAGGAATTGTGAAAAAAGAATTGAAGTTCAGGCAAAGGTTCAGCTGACTACTTACGGCTAATGTTTCACTGCCCTTGCAGCCTTCTTCACTTTTAGAGTAGATACAGGGTTATATATTGTTTGTGTTTATGCAATTTCTTTGGTTGTAAAGTTGAGAAGAGTCTTTTCATCTTGCAGATTTGTTTATGGTCTTGTCCTTCATTCAGATGTGAAGAATGCAAAACAACAACCGAATACTGGAACATAGTAAACCTGTATACAGAATATATTGTGAAATATTGTGTCATTAAATTACTTCTATTGAGAATATGTCTTCATTGAATAGTAATCGACCAATCAAGATGTTTGAAGGTTGGGGAGTCAATAGATAAAATAGAATAAATGCTGAATATATCATTAGAAGGCAGGAAAATGAACACATTCCTGACTATTCCTGTTAATTTAATATTTTTTCACTTGCAAAGTAGAGTTTCACTGTACAAAATGTCCCAATTCTTTAATAAATAGCAATTCCTTAATAAATCCCAATCAAATTCCATGCAAATCTGCAAATTGATTCACAAAAATATTTGTGTGGAGAAAATCCTGGAAATCCAAGTAGTTTCGTGTTGGTATTTCTTTATATTCAGAGCTGAAAATAGGTATGGAAAAAATATTGGGGCCAAGAGAATATTTGGGGAACAGACAAATATTCGTTTTTGAGGGACCCATAACTGGAAATGCCTGCATGTACATTTACGCACCTTTAATTACTGTTATCAGTAGCTTGTAACAAGTTCAACAAAGCCATTAGAGCCAGTATTTAATCACTTTTGTTAAGAATAGTGACTGTTTACCCTTTAAACCAGAGTGGTCACTTTTTCGGTCCAGAAACAAGATATGTCATACTTTCATTTAGTAGGATGGCTGCTGAATTAAAATGTGGGATAGACCAATCAATATTTTCAATGTGCTGCCCCAAGACTGCACAATAAAAATATTAATTAGTCTATCCCCCGCTAATAAATATGGTCTCTTCCAATTGCTTCCATTGAACCGACATGGAAGATACCATCAGGGTTCAAAGGGTGAAGACAAACTGCTTGAACAGTTTGGAAAACAAATGTTCCAAGATCTGTAAAGGTAGATTGGGCAGTAGCAAAAGAAAAGACCCAAAATAAAACCAACAGAATGCTATGGGTGAGTTGATGGTGTCAGCATTGAACAAGGAAATACACTTTATCAAACAGTGTTTCAAAATATACAAACACTTTGGATGAATCATACTTCTAGTGTGAACAATTTGGATCTTGCATGCAATGAATCAGCTGTATGTAAATATTAATCCAGTGACGAGTCTGAAGTGCACTAACTTCACCATATTTTTATACTGTACCAATGACCCAGACTTAGCTGGTGCTAACTCTAAAAAATCCAGGGGCAAACACAAATTTTGCCCCCCAATCCCCCAAATTTGCATCTAAAACCAAAAGAAATCATGTCCTATAGGATCTCTATACTTTGCCCTTACTGCGCATGCGCAGTGTCAAGGACGTTCCGAAATTGGCGCCAATTATCATTCTCTGTTCTCGCCCTTCATCAGTCAACATCTCACTGATCTTTGTGCTTGTAAATCTCAGTTTAAAGAATGCCAGACACGTAATTATTGGAGAAATGGTGATTCTAAGGAGGATATAGAAGGAGGAGAGGAAAAAGGAGTGACAAAAAATAATCAGGGCTGTACTTAAAATTTTTTATGAAATTATGTTAAGTTGCCTATTTTCGAGGCATGGGCCTCTTGTTGTCATTCTTGCTAAAAAGTTGCACTGCTTATTCAGTGTTTCCTCTCCCCTGGTCTTCTAAGTCCCCCCTTGCAATTCTCCCATGCTTTTGGCATATTTTTGAGAAAGATCATTTCTAAATTCTCTTGGGAGAGTTAGCTTGGTTACAGAATGTTTTCTGTTATTTTCCCCATAGTTACGTTTTCACCCATGGGTGTATAAACGTTGTGTTCTGCATCTTCCATCTGATGTTCTGCAGATTCTCCCCTGGGAGTCTCTGTCTTGCACCAGGTAGAGTGTAATTTTGATGACTGATTTCGGGCCAGTTTTGTCAGTGCCTGGAGTCATATTTTCTGGTGTTTTTACACTGTTTGTTTACATTGGCAACAGTCTCTTTTGAGGGGGGCTGTTTGCCTTTGGAGTAGTTTATCTCACTATAAGATACATTTTTATTATCCGTAAGTGTTGCATTAATTATTTAATATAAATTTAAAATTTTTGACCACACTTAGCCATCGGATCCATTGGGGCTGAACGTTACTTTTCAGAAACTTGGGCTTCGCTGAAAAAATATTTTTCAAAAATTATTTTGATTTTCAATTGTTTTTCATTATTAATGGATCATGTTATTATGTATCTTTGTGTTAGGGGTTTGTGCGAGTAACTAGGACTTGTTGTTGACTTTTCACAATGAAAGGATATTGTTCAAATTGTAATAGGAAGAAATCTTCCTCTGACTTTCATGATCATTGCATTAATTGTAGTCAGTGTTCTCGTTCTAATCCCTGTTCTATATGTGAATATTGGGATGAGAAACATTGGAAACGTGTGTCACGATATGTTGTTAGTGGAGAAAGGGCTATGCCGGCTCTTTCTCCGCAGGGTCACTCTACTCTATCAGTTTCTATTTCAGAGGAACAAGAACAGGGTGATGTTTCCATGTTATCTTCCGCAAGTGCGCTTCCGTCGTCACAAATGAATACAGAGCTAGCGGCAAAAGTGCTCATGGAGATTAAACAAATGTCGTCCGCTAGCTCGCCCGGTGTAGCGTCCATTCACCGAATGGTTCGGCAGCCGGGTTGGTCCGATGCAGTCCAGGAGGAAATGTTGGGTGATGCGAGCACTATAAACATTCAACGTGCACACCCAGTGACGGCGGATAGTAGGCGAGATCGGAGGAAGCCTTCGAGTCCGGTTCCTAGCTCGTCCAGGTCCAGCCGGGCCGCGAGCGAGAGAGGCCCCTCTCTCGTGCAACAACATCTGGGACCAGATGTTGTGGTACAAAATGTGTCGCAAGCGGAGCACACGTCCGTCGCTTGGGATGCTCCGTTGTATAGGCAGTCCGCGGAGACTGCTCAGGCTTCTTCCTCTCGTCAGTGCACATGACCGCACCTTGGCTACGTGACCGCCGATATTTTACCAGCTTCGCCGATCAGGGATTCTTCGGCGACCAGGTCACACCATCCGGTAGCCAGGGACACGAGGCCGATGGACTCCGGACGTTCGCATAGGAAGAGTATGCGGGAGTCATCAGATGCGGAGCTGCCCTCGGCGAAGCAGCGAAAGACTGCGCCTCCGCAGGCCTCGATGTCGGACGTACTTGTGCAAATAGCACAACTTATCGCAGCATCCCAGCAACCGACAGAAACGGTGTCGGATCTGGAATTATCCGACGGCGCTGGGTCGGTACGCTCCGCCGAAGCATCGGGGCGGACGACCGGGAGCATCATGAGGTCCGACCGGATGGTGAAAGGGATACAGATGACTTGGAGCTATCCCTTTCGGAACAACATAAAGCTGCCGTGGACTTCATCCGGCACTTTCTCCCTCAAGTTGTTCCGTTGGGCCAGACTGCTGCGGTTCCGGACAAGAGAATTATAGCGTCATTGGACTCTGATTTCTTTGAGCGGTTCAGGGACATCGCTCCCGAGTTTCCGTCTCAGTCCAATAATGTTGCAAGAACATTTGAATTATTGAACGACGCTATATTCAAACTTGCTTCCAAAACGGGAAAAGCAGGTTTCTTGTCCGCCAATACTCTCAACCTGCCTTTCATTAATGCAAGGAATAAATTCGATACGGCAGGACAGGGTATCCCGAGAGTTCCTCTGTGTATGGACGACGAGGCGGAATAACGAATTATCATTACCGTCGTCGGCGTCTATTCCAACCGCGGTGTTGGAAACAACTATTTCGTCTAACAGAGCCAGTTTAGATGCCTTATCTTATGCAGATCACCTTACTAAGGCGTTATCACTGCGTCTTCAAGGGAAAGAATTTCAGGATATACAATCCTCTTTAAGACTTCTTTCAAGGGCAGTAGCTTATTCCACGTGTAACTCCGCCCTTTCAGGGGCAAACCTGGAGTTGGTTAGACGTGACGCAGCCCTAGCTACATCCACACTCGTGGATACTAAGGTGAAGAACTCTCTCAGAGTCGCTTCGGTCTCCGGAGAACTTCTCTTTGACGGCAAGCTTTCTGCAATTTATGATAAAATTACAAAGAAAGCTTCGGATTCTCTGCTGTTCAAATCTGCTTCTAAGAAGTCGGACACGGCAGATAAGAGTAAGACAGGCACTTCTGGGTCTAATGCGCCCAAGAGAGGTTCCTATAGAGGTTCCGGTGCGTATTCTTGGTCTTATTCAAGAGACCGTCAAGGTAGCGACTCACGTTCGGGACGTCCTTCGGGCCGGGACAACCGGTCAGACGCCCTGAGGTCGACGGAACGAGGTGCGGGTCGTGGAGGATGTGGTTTCTCCTACCGCAGGCCTCGCAGGTCCAGGAGGTGATGGCTTCAACCTCTATCACGTACCGGTTGGCGGAAGGTTGTCGAGTTTTTCACAAGAGTGGGCGTCCATTACGGACGACCCTTGGGTGAGAGGGGTGATTTCGGAAGGTCTAAAGATATCCTTCAAAAGAAAGCCTCCATTAACTCGAAGTCCAAAATGGACTCCACTTCCGTCAAATCCGTAGAAAAGAGACGCTCTATTATCAGAGGTGCAGTCTCTTTTAATGAAGAACGCGGTAGAGGTCGTAGAAAACCAGGAGACTCCGGGATTCTACAGCCATCTGTTTCTGGTTCCGAAACCAGATGGCTCGTTCCGTCCAGTCATAGATTTGAGCTGGATAAACAAGCTGATCGTCGCTCCGAAGTTTTATATGGAGACGATTCGATCGGTCAGAGCGAGTATTCGGGTGAACGATTATGCAACGAGCATAGATCTCAAAGATGCGTACTTTCACGTCATGGTACATCCGACATTCAGAAAGTATCTACGCTTCGCAGTCCTAGGAGTGGTGTATCAATTCCGGGCGATGTGCTTAGGATTGAATCTAGCACCCTGGGCTTTCACTCGGGTAATGAACTCGGTAATGATGTATTTCCGAGCTCATTCGTCTGCGGTAACGTCGGCCTACCTGGACGACATTCTTCAGAGGTACGGCAACGAGTTAACGCTTCAGAACAATGTGCAGAATCTACTTCTATTGCTCCGACGTCTCGGTTTTATAATAAACAAGGAGAAGTCGGATCTGGTGCCGTCCAAGTCATTCACACATCTGGGAATGAGCTTCGAGACGCACAACAATCTCGTTCGTCTGCCGTTAACCAGAGCGAATTTAGTCAGTTGTTACGCTCGCTATTGTCTGCACGCAGACAAAGTCACAGCGAGAGAATTTATGAGACTGATAGGTCTGTGCGGAGCCGCCACGTATCTCATTCCGATGGGGCGGTTACGCACACGTCCTCTTCAAATTTTCTTGACTCAGAATTGGAGTGTGAAAATTCATTCGCTCGATGTAGACGTTCTCTTGTCAGATCAAGTGAAACAAGAGATTCAGACTTGGGCAAACATTCAGTGGTTAACTCAGGGAGTTCCGCTGCAGTTGCCGGATCCGAGTTTTACCATTATGACGGATGCCAGTCAAACAGGTTGGGGTGCATCATTGATCCCAACGGATTCGAGATGCCAGGGTCTTTGGGATCCGCAATTCCTGGGCAAGCACATAAACATCAAGGAAATGATGTCAATTTGGCTTGCGTTACGTCATTGGATGGACATTATTCACAATGCTCATGTCCAAATCCTATCCGACAATACGACAGTAGTGGCGTATATACGGAATCAGGGAGGCACTCATTCAATTCCGTTGTTCAATCTAACGGAAAGAATCCTTCTGTTTGCTCTAGAACATCAGGTTCTTCTTTCGGTCCGTCATATACCGGGTCGTCTGAATGTACTAGCAGACTCCCTTTCACGAAAGGGTCGCTTGTTGCCATCGGCGTGGACTCTCAACAAACAAGTATTTAATCAGATTTGCTACCAATGGGAACGGCCAATGATAGACTTATTTGCGACACATCTCAACAATCAGTTGCAGACGTATGTGTCTCCGTGTCCGGATCCAAGAGCATTTGCAGTAGACGCTCTGTCGATCCCTTGGGACGGAATGATAGGATATGCGTATCCTCCAGCGCCGTTAATTCAGCAAGTATTGCTAAAGATAAAAGAATCTCAATGCAAGATTCTGTTGGTAGCATCTCTGTCTCCACAGAGACCGTGGATAAATCTACTCAGGTGTCTGTTGTGGGACCTACCGCGAAAGCTTCCTCCACGGGAGGATCTTCTTTCGCAGGGGAAATCGCGTCAACTCCATCATAACCCGCAAGGTCTCAACCTTCACGTTTTTCCGTTGTGTGGTCCTTCTTGCATGGCAAGCACTTTACAGGATGAGCAGTGGACGCGATTTCTAACTGTAGGAGGACCTCCTCTTCGCTAAACTATGCGGCTAAGTGGAAGGTTTTTCGTCGTTGGTGTAGGGATCATTCTGTGGATATTTTTTATCCCTCTATACCAGACATTGCAAACTTTCTAGTATACTTGTTTGACGAAATCAAACTGCAGCCTGTTACTATTAAGGGTTATAGGTCTATGTTATCTGATACCTATGCACATCATGATAGTTTACAAATTGGATCTAATGTCTCTTTATCTAAGTTGGTAAGAAACTTCTCGATAAATAGACCCAGAACTCTTAGGTTAATTCCTAAATGGAATTTAGCTTGGGTTCTTCTTAAACTGAAGGAAAAGCCATTTGAACCTCTTGGGACAGTAGATTTCAAATTCTTGTCTTATAAGACAGCTTTTCTCTTAGCTTTCTCTTCTGCTAGAAGAGTCAGTGAGCTTCATGCACTGTCGGTGGATGATTCTCACTATCGTAGTGTCGGGAACACTATCACCTTCACTACTAATGTGGGTTTTTTGCTAAGAATCAGGCTTCTAATAAATATCCGGAACCTATTGTTATTAAGGCTCTTCCATCTTCAGACGGGCGTAGGCCTTTACTCTGTCCTGTTAGAGCATTACGTATCTATAAACAGAGATCTCAGTTTATCAGAAAGGGACGAAAACGTTTCTTTCTGTCTCTGATGCCTAATAGAAAGGACATTTCGGTCCATTCTATTGCTAGATGGATTCAATTAACTATCCGTACTGCTTATGAGAATTTACCTTCTTCTCAGCAGTCTGTGCTTAAGATTTCGGCTCATGAAGTAAGAGCTCTTGCTACTTCTTGGGCTTACGCTAATAGTATTGTTATTACAGATTTAATGAAGGCTGCTTATTGGTCTCAGCCATCCACATTCACAAATTTTTATCTCAGAAATATTGAGTCCATTTCTGGAGACCTGCATTGTTTAGGTCCGTTATCTGTTGCACAGAATGTCGTCCACTAAACAGTTGCAACTATAGTTATGCAGGCTTTCTGTTCCGGCAGTGACTCCATCCGGCTGCCCTCTTCGCTCTGGGCTATTTGACCCAGGGCAAGGGGAAGGGGGGGGGGAGGATGTTCTCTTAGGTCACCTGCTTTATAGTGAAAAGCAAGGGAATGCCTCCTCCGAAGTCAGTATTTCTGAGTCGTTTCCGGGATGGTTTTAAAGTGTAATATTAATGTTAAAATTCATTCATGTCATATTTTTAAAGTGTAGCTCGGTGTGAAGCATTTGTATATGTCAAGTGTCAAACGGGCGTTAATATACAATCCTCGGACACTTTTAAAGAATATAAAGAGTCTCAATTCTCTGGACTAACTTTATTTATTGGCTTACTTTAAAAATAATTAGTATAAAGGGTTATACTGGATGTTAATAGAGAACATGAATGTTATTGTGCTCAATTATGAAGGGTATTGTGTCTTTCTAATTTAACATAAAATAAGAAAGATACATGTAAAGCCTAATACTCCTTTTCTCCTTGAGGGGTTGCCTCTATATTATATAGTTGAGCTTATTGGATTTTCCTCTATGTCCTAGGCCCTCCAGACTTTTTACTATTCAGCTAAGTCTGGGTCATTGGTACAGTATAAAAATGTTAAAAAATTTATAGTAATTTATATATTTTTTATACTTACCAATGACCCAGACGGGGATGGCCCTCCCAGGAGTTGGGAACTCTTACCTCCCCGCTGAGTACATAGTGCTGACCAGCCACTGCCAGTAAGAATGATAATTGGCGCCAATTTCGGAACGTCCTTGACACTGCGCATGCGCAGTAAGGGCAAAGTATGGAGGTCCTATAGGACATGATTTCTTTTGGTTTTAGATGCAAATTTTGGGGATTGGGGGGCAAAATTTGTGTTTGGCCCTGGATTTTTTAGAGTTAGCACCAGCTAAGTCTGGGTCATTGGTAAGTATAAAAAATATATAAATTACTATAAATTTTTTAACTTTTATATTTATTTTGATAAAATTTTCCAACCTAGGGAGGAGAAAATACTCTCCCCTCAGAGTATAGTGACTCAGAAACATGTTTTATTACTCGCCTCTTCTTTGCAATCCACATCTACAGCAACACTAAATGAAAATCTGTTCCACACACATGTGCAAAATGAAAATTGTTGACATACTGTTTTTAAATAAAAGTGAAATTTCACTGGAACTTTCTACAAATCGTGCACTGCAATTACAATTTTAATCACTATTGATAGCTAAAAAATGTCCTCTGAGTTCCAATGTGTTCTATGTGCCAGGAGGCACATAGAACATGTCAGAACTCAGGGGACGAAATAATAACACAGGTTCCTCTTGCAAATTTGGTTGGCTATAAAATGTGTTCTTTTTGTTGATAGCTGTCAAATGAATTGCTGAGTGTCCTTCTAATAAGTGTTTTTATAGATGGGAAGGCATGTAATAAACACAGAAGGACACGCATGTGTGAATGGGTTACTCGATATGGCTCTTGTGCCATTGCGGAAGGAAAAAACTCAAGGCCTGCAACCTCTTGTTTTATCCTTCCATGCTGGGACTCATGCCATATTGATTAAAACATTCTGTATCTATGCCACTGTTTAGAGTAGTGAGAGATTGTCCTGTCAGCACCAAATAGTGTATTTTTATACTGTACCAATGACCCAGACTTAGCTGGTGCTAACTCTAACAAAACCAGGGCCAAACACAAATTTTGCCCCCCAATCCCCAAAATTTGCATCCAAAACAAAAAGAAATCATGTCCTAAAGGACCTCCATACTACGCCTCTACTGTGCATGCGCAGTGACGCAGACGTCCCGAAATTGGCGCCAATTATCATTCTCTGTTTGGCCCTTCATCAGTCAACATCTCACTGATCTTTGTGCTTGTAAATCTCAGTTCAAAGGATGCCAGACACGTAATTTTTGGAGAAAATGTGATTCTAAGGAGGATAGAAGGAGGAGAGGAAAAAGAAGTGACAAAAAATAATCAGGGCTGTACTTAAAATTTTTTGATGAAATTATGTTAAGTTGCCTATTTTCGAGGCATGTGCCTCTTGTTGTCATTCTTGCTAAATGTTGCACTGCTTATTCAGTGTTTCCTCTCCCCTAGCCTTCTAAAGTCCCCCCTTGCAATTCTCCCATGCTTTTGGCATATTTTTGAGAAATTTCATTTCTAAAATTTCCTGGGAGAGTTGCTTGGTTACAGAATGTTTTCTGTTATTTTCCCCATAGTTACGTTTTCACCCATGGGTGTATAACGTTTGTGTTCTGCATCTTCCATCTGATGTTCTGCAGATTCTCTCCTGGGAGTCTCTGTTTTGCATCAGATAGAGTGTAATTTGATGACTGATTCCGGG
Source organism: Pictodentalium vernedei (assembly GCA_031216915.1). Lineage (NCBI taxonomy): Eukaryota > Metazoa > Mollusca > Scaphopoda > Dentaliida > Dentaliidae > Pictodentalium > Pictodentalium vernedei. The sequence goes on from CM062297.1 coordinate 316,818,759, forward strand.
CCAGTTTTTTCAGTGCCTGGAGTCATGTTTTCTGGAGTTTTTACACTGTTTGTTTACATTGGCAACAGCCTTTTTTGAGGGGGGCTGTTTGCCTTTGGTGTAGTTTATCTCACTATAAGATACATTTATATTATCCGTAAGTGTCTCATTAATTATTTAATATAAATTTAAAATTTTTGACCACACTTTGCCATCGGATCCATCGGGGCTCAACATTACTTTTCAGCAACTTGGGCTTCGCTGAAAAAATATTTTTTCAAAATTATTTTGATTTGCAATTGTTTTTTCATTTATTAATGGATCATGTTATTATGTATCTTTGTGTCAGGGGTTTTTGCGAGTAACTAGGACTTATTGTTGTTCTTTCACAATGAAGGGACATTGTTCAAATTGTAATAGGAAGAAATCTTCCTCTGACTTTCATGATCATTGTATTAATTGTAGTCAGTGTTCTCGCATTAATCCCTGTCCTATATGTGAATATTGGGATGAGAAACATTGGAAACGTGTGTCACGATATGTTGTTTCTGGAGAAAGGGCTATGCCGGCTCTTTCTCCGCAAGGTCACTCTACTCTCTCAGTTTCTATTTCAGAGGAACCAGAACAGGGTGATGTTTCCATGTTATCTTCTACAAGTGTGCGTCCGTCGTCACAAATGAATTCAGAGCTAGCGGCAAAAGTGCTCATGGAGATTAGACAAATGTCGTCCGCTAGCTCGCCCGGTGTAGCGTCCATTCACCAAATGGTTCGGCAGCCGGGTTCGTCCGATGCGGTCCAGGAGGAAATTTTGGGTGATGCGAGCACTATAAACATAATAGATGCACACCCAGTGACGGCGGATAGTAAGCGAGAATGGAGGAAGCCTTTGAGTCCGGTTCCTAGCTCGTCCAGGTCCAGCCGGGCCGCGAGCAAGAGAGGCCCCTCTCTCGTACAACAACATCTGGGACCAGATGTTGTGGTACAAAATGTGTCTTTAGCGGAGCATACGTCCGTCGCTCGGGACGCTCCGTTGTATAAGCAGTCCGCGGAGACTGTTAAGGCTTCCTCTTCTCGTCAGAGCACACGACCGCACCTTGGTTGCGTGACCACCGATATATTACCAGCTTCACCGATCAAGGATTCTTCGGCGACCAGGTCACACCATCCGGCAGCCAGGGATTCGAGACCGATGGACTCCAGACGTTCGCATAGGAAAAGTATGCGGGAGCCATCTGATGCGGAGCTGCCCTCGGCGAAGCAGTGAAAGACTGCGCCTCCGCAGGTCTCGACGCCGGACATTCTTGTGCAGATAGCACAGCTTATCGCAGCATCCCAGCAGCTGACAGAAACGGTGTCGGATCGAGAATTATCCGACGGCGCTGGGTCGGTACGCTCCGCCGAAGCATCGGGGGCAGACGACCGGGAACATCATGAGGTCCGACCGGATGGTGAAAGGGATACGGATGACTTGGAGCTATCCCTTTCAGAACAACATAAAGCTGCCATGGACTTCATCCGGCACTTTCTCCCTCAAGTTGTTCTGTCGGCCAGACTGCTGCGGTTCCGGACAAGAGAATTATAGCGTCATTGGACTCTGAATTTTTTGAGCGGTTCAGGGACATCGCTCCCGAGTTTCCGTCGCAGTCCAATAATGTTGCAAGAACATTTGAATTATTGAACGACGCTATATTTAAACTTGCTTCCAGGACGGGGAAAGCAGGTTTCTTGTCCGCTAATACTCTCAACCTGCCTTTCATTAATGCAAGGAATAAATTCGATACGGCAGGACAGGGTATACCGAGAGTTCCTCTGCGTATGGACGACGAGGCGGAAGACTTAGAGCTATCATTACCGTCGTCGGCTTCTATTCCAACCGCGGTGTTGGAAACAGCTATTGCGTCTAACAGAGCAAATTTAGATGCCTTATCTTACGCAGATCACCTTACTAAGGCGTTATCACTGCGCCTTCAGGGGAAAGAGTTTCAGGATATACAATCCTCTTTAAGACTTCTTTCAAGGGCAGTAGCTTATTCCACGTGTAACTCCGCCCTTTCAGTGGCAAATCTGGAGTTGGTTAGACGTGACGCAGCCCTAGCTACATCCACACTAGTGGATACTAAGGTGAAGAACTATCTTAGAGTCGTTTCGGTCTCAGGAGAACTTCTCTTTGACGGCAAGCTTTCTGCTATTTATGATAAAATTACAAAGAAAGCTAAGGATTCTCTGTTGTTCAAATCTGCTCCTAAGAAATCGGATACAGCAGACACGAATAAGACAGGCACTTCTGGGTCTAATGCACCCAAGAGAGGTTCCTATAGAGGTTCCAGTGCGTCCTCTTGGTCTTATTCGAGAGACCTTCAGGGTAGCGACTCACGTTCGGGACGTCCTTCAGGCCGGGACAATCGGTCGGACACCCTGAGGTCGACGGGGCGAGGTGCGGGCCGTGGAAGACGTGGTTTTTCCTACTGCAGGCCTCGCAGGTCCAGGAGGTGATGGCTTAAACCTCTATCGCGTACCGGTTGGCGGAAGGTTGTCGAGCTTTTCACAAGAATGGGCGTCGATTACGGACGACCCTTGGGTGAGAGGAGTGACTTCGGAAGGTCTAAAGATATCCTTCAAACGAAAGCCTCCATTAACTCGAAGTCCAAAGTGGACTCATCTTCCGTCAAATCCGCAGAAAAGAGACGCTCTGTTATCAGAGGTGCAGTCTCTTTTAATGAAGGACGCGGTAGAGGTCGTAGAAAACCAGGAATCTCCGGGATTCTACAGCCATCTGTTTCTGGTTCCGAAACCAGATGGCTCATTCCGTCCAGTCATAGATTTGAGCTGGATAAACAAGCTGATCGTCGCTCCGAAGTTTTATATGGAGACGATTCGATCGGTCAGAGCGAGTATTCGGGTGAACGATTATGCAACGAGCATAGATCTCAAAGATGCGTACTTTCATGTCATGGTACATCCGACATTCCGAAAGTACCTACGCTTCGCAGTCCTAGGAGTGGTGTATCAATTCCGGGCGATGTGCTTCGGATTGAATCTAGCACCCTGGGCTTTCACTCGGGTAATGAACTCGGTAATGATCTATTTCCGAGCTCATTCGTCTGCGGTAACGTCGGCCTACCTGGACGGCATTCTTCAGAGGTACGGCAACGAGTTAACGCTTCAGAACAATGTTCAGAATCTTCTTCTATTGCTCCGACGTCTCGGTTTTATAGTAAACGAGGAGAAGTCGGATCTGGTGCCGTCCAAGTCATTCACTCATCTGGGAATGAGCTTCGAGACGCACAACAATCTCGTTTGTCTGCCGTTAACCAGAGCGAAATTAGTCAGTTGTTACACTCGCTATTGTCTGCACGCAGATAAAGTCACGGCGAGAGAATTTATGAGACTGATAGGTCTGTGCGGAGCCGCCGCGGATCTCATTCCGATGGGGCGGTTACGCACACGTCCTCTTCAAATTTTCTTGACTCAGAATTGGAGTGTGAAAATTCATTCGCTCGATGTAGACGTTCTCTTGTCAGATCAAGTGAAACAAGAGATTCAGACTTGGGCAAACATTCAGTGGTTAACTCAGGGAGTTCCGCTGCAGTTGCCGGATCCGAGTTTTACCATTATGACGGATGCCAGTCAAACAGGTTGGGGTGCATCATTAATCCCAACGGATTCGAGATGCCAGGGTCTTTGGGATCCGCAATTCCTGTGCAAGCACATAAACATCAAGGAAATGATGTCAATTTGGCTTGCGTTACGTCACTGGATGGACATTATTCACAATGCTCATGTCCAAATCCTATCCGACAATACGACAGTAGTGGCGTATATACGGAATCAGGGAGGCACTCATTCAGTTCCGTTGTTCAATCTAACGGAAAGAATCCTTCTGTTTGCGCTAGAACATCACGTTCTTCTTTCGGTCCGTCACATACCGGGTCGTCTGAATGTGCTAGCAGACTCCCTTTCACGAAAGGGTCGCTTGTTGCCGTCGGAGTGGACTCTCAACAAACAAGTATTCAATCACATTTGCTACCAATGGGAACGGCCAATGATAGACTTATTTGCGACACATCTCAACAATCAGTTGCAGACGTATGTGTCTCCGTGTCCGGATCCAAGAGCATTTGCAGTAGACGCTCTGTCGATCCCTTGGGACGGAATGATAGGATATGCGTATCCCCCAGCGCCGTTAATTCAACAAGTATTGCTAAAGATAAAACAATCTCAATGCAAGATTCTGTTGGTAGCATCTCTGTCGCCACAGAGATCGTGGATAAATCTACTCAGGTGTCTGTTGTGGGACCTACCACGAAAGCTTCCTCCACGGGAGGATCTTCTTTCGCAGGGGAAATCGCGCCAACTCCATCACAACCCGCAAGATCTCAACCTTCACGTTTTTCCGTTGTGCGGTCCTTCTTGCATGGCAAACACTTTACAGGACGAGCAGTGGACGCGATTTCTAACTGTAGGAGGACCTCCTCTTCGCTAAACTATGCGGCTAAGTGGAAGGTTTTTCGTCGTTGGTGTAGGGATCATTCTGTAGATATATTCGATCCCTCTATACCAGACATTGCAAACTTTCTAGTATACTTGTTTGACGAAATCAAACTGCAGCCTGTTACTATAAAGGGTTATAGATCTATGTTATCTGATACCTATGCACATCATGATAGTTTACAAATTGGATCTAATGTCTCTTTATCTAAGTTGGTTAGAAACTTTTCGATAAATAGACGCAGAACTCTTAGATTAATTCCTAAGTGGAATTTAGCTTGGGTTCTTCTTAAATTGAAGGAAAAGCCATTTGAACCTCTTGGGACAGTAGATTTCAAATTCTTATCTTATAAGACAGCTTTTCTCTTAGCTTTCTCTTCTGCTAGAAGAGTCAGTGAGCTTCATGCTCTGTCAGTGGATGATTCTCACTATCGTAGTGTTGGGAACACTATCACCTTCACTACTAATGTGGGTTTTTTAGCTAAGAATCAGGCTCCTAATAAATATCCGGAACCTATTGTTATTAAGACTCTTCCATCTTCAGACGGGCGTAGGCCTTTACTCTGTCCTGTTAGAGCGTTACGTATCTATAAACAGAGATCTCAGTTTATCAGAAAGGGACGGAAACGTTTCTTTCTGTCTTTGATGCCTAATAGAAAGGACATTTCGGTCCATTCTATTGCTAGATGGATTCAATTAACTATCCGTACTGCTTATGAAGATTTATCTTCTTCTCAGCAGTCTGTGCTTAAGATTTCTGCTCATGAAGTAAGAGCTCTTTCTACTTCCTGGGCTTATGCTAATAGTGTTGCTATTACAGATTTAATGAAGGCTGCTTATTGGTCTCCGCCATCCACATTTACAAATTTTTATCTCAGAAATATTGAGTCCATTTCTGGAGACCTGCATTGTTTAGGTCCGTTATCTGTTGCTCAGAATGTCGTCCACTAAACAGTTGCAACTATAGTTATGCAGGCTTTCTGTTCTGGCAGTGACACCGTCCGGCTGCCCTCTTCACTCTGGGCTATTTGACCCAGGGCAAGGGGAAGGGGGGGGGGGGGGCGGGTGTTCCCTTAGGTCACCTGCTTTATAGTGAAAAGCAAGGGAATGCCTCCTCCAAGTCAGTATTTCTGAGTCGCTTCCGGGATGGTTTTAAAGTGTAATATTAATGTTAAAATTCATTCATGTCTTATTTTTAAAGTGTAGCTCGGTGTGAAGCATTTGTATATGTCAAGTGTCAAACGGGCTTTAATATACAATACTCGGACACTTTTAAATGACTATAAAGAGTCTCAATTCTCTGGACTACTTTATTTATTGGCTTGCTTTAAAAATAATTAGTATAAGGGATATACTGGATGTTAATAGAGAACATGAATGTTATTGTGCTCAATTATTAAGGGTAGTGTATCTTTCTAATTTAATATTAAATAAGAAAGATACATGTAAAGCCTAATACTCCTTTTCTCCTTAAGGGGTTACCTTTTTACTATATAGTTGAGCTTATTGGATTTTCCTCTATGTCCTAGGCCCTCCAGCCTGTTTACTATTCGGCTAAGTCTGGGTCATTGGTACAGTATAAAAATGTTAAAAAATTTATAGTAATTTATATATTTTTTATACTTACCAATGACCCAGACGGGGATGGCCCTCCCTGGAGTTGGGAACTCTTGCCTCCCCGCTGAGTACATAGTGCTGACCAGGCACTGCCAGTAAGAATGATAATTGGCGCCAATTTCGGGACATCTGCGTCACTGCGCATGCGCAGTAGAGGCGTAGTATGGAGGTCCTTTAGGACATGATTTCTTTTTGTTTTGGATGCAAATTTTGGGGATTGGGGGGCAAAATTTGTGTTTGGCCCTGGTTTTGTTAGAGTTAGCACCAGCTAAGTCTGGGTCATTGGTAAGTATAAAAAATATATAAATTACTATAAATTTTTTAACTTTCATGGTTAACATTTGCGTGCAGAAAGAACTGAGAAACATTATTTCAAATCTGTTAATTTAACTCACTTTTGCAGATATGTGTATGGGGAAGGAATATTTTCAAAGGTTATTGGAAAGAACCTGAATTAACTGCAGAAGCCCTGGACAAAGATGGATGGTTATACACAGGTGACATTGGAATGTGGATGCCTGTAAGTATTTGATACATTTACTGAAGTTTGAATCTACATTCATTCTATATTACTTTGTCATCTAATTTATACCACTAATAACTTGAAGAACACATTGTGTTAACTGGTAGAATACTGAATTATTTTTGCTTGTCTAAATTTGTTTACATGTCTTTGCCTTGTTACAATTTATGGGAGAGTGCTCGCAGGCACTCTCCCATAAATTGTAACAAGGAAAATCCCTACAGACTAAATAATTTCACTTCAAATATAGTCTGAAACACATCCAGAAAATATGAACCCTTTAACTGGCAGCACCTGCACATCAAAATAAAGTCCAAATATGGGCTTCTGGCACTCTACCAGTTAATGAGTCCAGCACCTTATCTTGAGCCAGGCTTGTGGGTGCTTTGGTTTACAAATTTATCATACATGTGCAATTTTTGTTTGACAATATTTAAAACAATGAAATATTCCCCAATACAAGTAAAAACATCTATATTGAGGGTAACAACCAAACAAGTGATCATTAGATTCAAAAAGAGAACTTTTTTTTACATGCACTCATTGAAAACTGATAACACATGTCGAGGCTACTGTTTTCATAACAGTACTTAAATGATAAATAAATCACTAACTCAACGAAATCAAGTAGACTAGATCATTTTTTGCTGGGAGCACTGTGGCTCAGTAGTAGACTGATGGACTTCTCTATGCTAGAGGTCCCGGGTTTGATCCCCGACCGGGATAACCCTTGTTGTGTCCTTGGGCAAGGCACTTTATCCCAGTTGCCTGCATGGGGGCACGGTGACGCTGTGTACTAAGACGTACTGCACGTCGACTGTGCACATGTCTCCAACCACTGTAACCCGGCTTGAGCAGAGCTTGAACGGAATTAGAATGTTGAGGAGCTGACAGTTGCTTGTTGATGCTCGGTGGTTCTCTCCGGGTATTCCGACTTCGTCCACTCATAAAACTGTCTCAGTCATGATTAGCCATTGTGCATAAATATGTGACTGTAAACACCAATAAATAAATAATCATCTTTTGCTTTAATGATATTTTTATAAAGCTCTACCATACATTAAACCTGAAAAATAAAACAAAGAAACACACCGCTGAAACACTTCTATAAACTTTGGCAATTACAGTACAAGAGGAACAATGAATGGGGATTATGCCATGCATAGCTCAAGAATGCAATACCATGACATCATGATCTTCATTCATAAAAAATCAGTTCATATACGCAGAATTATTGTCATCAAAATATGTGCGAACAAGTCAAGAAAGGGAGGAATATTGTAAGATAAATTGGTTATTACCACCATGTGGGTCTCCAAGATGGTGTATAGGAGTTGAGATGAGACCTCGTCTCTGAGCACATATCAGTGAGTCTGTCAGGATGAGTCAATATATGACCCAGAGGTGGGGGTCTCAACTTCAATACATCATTGCAGAAACCCATATGGTGGTAATAGCCTATCTTCATCATATGGCTACCACTCTCAAAACCATTGCAGTTTACTTAACATTTCTGTTTTCATGGGAAATGAGACTATCTACTATTCCCAATCATTATCAGGCCTGTCTCAAATGAGGCTCACGTGACATCACCGATGAGCAAAGAATTTCAAGGTGACAAGTCTTTTAATGCGAAATAAAAACTAGGGTGCCATTGCACTGAACACTCTTGACAAAAAATTCTGTAATTTCATTTTTTTTTTTATATCACAGGTATCAAGTTAAATTTTTAAATATTCACTGTCATATAACGACTGTAAAAAAAATTCTTGTTTCTCAGGAAATTTTTCCTCAATTTTATGATGATGGAAGGAGGCTGTTTTTTTGTTTATTCTCAAAACAGTTCTGAAAGTAGTTGGAATCAGAAATTTAACTACTTACTATTAAGTGGCAAATCAATATTTTCAGCAGTGAAAATTTCCCATAACGTAGTTGAAAATTTAACACCTATACCTTCTTTGACAGAGCTCTGTGAGCTCTGTCAAACAGGGTATAGTTGGTTAAATATTTGTCCTACAAGTGCAAAACAGTGTCATAGAGAAGATTTCCATGTGAGAACAAAGTGATGAGGCAGGTTTTCTATGATGAGAGAGGTGCCTGAGAAACAAGAATGTTTTAATAGCCTAATCAACAAATTATTACAAGAGTTTCGGAGCGTGGTGCCTCAGTGGTTACAGAATTAGACTTCAAACTGAAAGGTCTATGGTTCGATCTCCACCAGAAGTAACTGTATTGTGTCCTTGGGCAAGGCACTTAATCCTGCTTGCCCACGTGGGAGCACAGTGAGACTGTACACTAGGGTGTACTGCATGTCAATGGTGCACTTGCCTTAAGCCAATGCTAACCCTGCTTGTGTGGAGTTAGTACTTTGGGTAGTCTGGCAGTTGCTCACCATTACTCGATTGTTCTCTCTCGGTACTCTGGCTTCCTCCACCAGTAAAACTGTCTGACACAAAGTGACCCTGGCTGCCCAAAGTGTTGTTAAAATCCCAATACATAAATAAATTACAAAAGTCAAGTAATCTGGGTTGTCATATTCCATCTTGTTCTGCGACATCTTGTTTTAGCTGGCTGATCTGGTCTCATCAGTTCCACAGAATATGACAACCAGTTCAAATAATGACTGTAATAATCTGTATTTATGTTGTTCCTTTAACCCTCTCCCCTCTGATGTCAAAATGGCAAAGTTTTAAGCAATAAATATTTCCCGTAATGCAGTTTGATATGTAACCAAATATATCTCGTTTGACAGAGCTCAGTGAGCTCTGTCAAACAAGATATAACTGGTTAAATTCAGAGTTAAAAAAGAGAAACAGGGTGATTGGAGGAAATTCTGTTGCACATCTGGAGTGCTATGAGTTAACTGATATGTTGGGTTTTTTGACTGTCAAACATTGTTTGCTGGATCATATATGGTGGTTCTTTGATTCCATAAAAGATGGTTTGTCTCAGAACAAGAGAAGGCCACCATGCTTTCACATTAATCAAGTGCATCTGCATTATCATACTGCCAGGAAGTGAAGCAGTGCTTGTTTACTATGGTAAACAAGCTCTGTTTAACTGATAAAATAGGACGCAGTAGCCATTGCCTGGGTTGGAAATCCTCTAAAATGTGCAACATGTGTATAAAAGATTGACTGGACTGGACTTCACATCCATGTTGTGGTCACGATTAGCCATTGTGTAGAAATATGCAACCTTAAACACACGTACAGGGTGACACTTCCTTTTTGCCTTAGTCTTAGTGGACGAAAGTTCACAAGTTCTTCTCTGCTGTTAATAATAGGACCCATTAACCTAGGCCTGGGGTGCCCAACAAAAAATGTAACTTTTGGCTACACTTGAGTTTATACTTGTGTTGCGATTGCAATATAGCCATAGAAGCTGCTGAAGGTGACTTTAACCCTTAAGCCCCCATATAGCCCCAAACCGCCACTTTTATGTTGCATTGAAGCAGGTGCTCCCTTGTGTAATCTTTTTTATTACTCTTGCATGAAGACTGAATTTTCCCTGGCATTGGTTCTACATCACTGCTGACTGCCTGTATAGGCAGCCAGCAGTGATGTAGAACCACTGCCAAGTCATCAATAACTATGTAAGCAGAAAAATGCCATAAATACTTTAAAATTAATCTGAGGACTTAAGGGTTAAACACCAGTAAACAAACAAACATGTATGGAGGTCATGTAAGAGAGCATCTGATTGGTTGTTTCTGATCTGAGTGACTTTATGGCATGAATGAAATGCTTGAACACCAAACAGTGTCAAGCAAGAATTAAACAGACCATCAAAGATGATTCTTTTCTTTAAAAATATCAGCTTCATTCACTCAATTCACATTTAACCTTCTGCACACTGATGTCAAAATCATAAAGTTTGCAACAGTAAATATTTCCCATAATGCAGTTTGACATTAACCAAGTATACCTTGTTTGACAGAGCTCAGTGAGCTCTGTCAAACAAGATATAATTGGTTAAATTCATAGTTAAACAAGAGAAAAACAAAGTGATTTGAGACAATTCTGTTGCACTACCAGTGTGCTAGGGGTTAATGGGTTATAAATACAGAACACAACTCAGGTAGAGTATGGGGACAAGAATCAATGCCCCTGTTGGAGTTTTTCCTGTATTTCACGTGCCTTCAGCACACATGAAGTACAGAAAAAACTCCAACTTGGGTCATCGATTCCAGTCACCTGTACTCCACCCTCATTGTGTTCTGTTTTAGTATCTAACTTAATTCCTTTCAATCAAGGGTGTTTGATCTCTATAATAATATGCATTTGATCCAATGTGCCTCTAGTGTTATATGGATTTAACAAATTTGTGAAATTTATGCTTGCATATGTTACAGTCAAAACCTATAGTCAGTTATTATGTATAATAACTGAAAAATTCAGGTATTATGCATAATCACTGATTCACTCAGTTAATATATATAATACCTGAAATTTTCAGTTATTATACATAATAACTGAAATTAGAAGTGATTCAGTAGACATATTAATTGAAACCTAACATTCTTTGTAGATTAATAAAACTTTGATGCTCTCTCCACTCTATTATTAATTAGTTCTGGCATGGTCAGCTATTTGATCAGCACTTTGTTGTCACAGTTGGAAATGGTTTCTTTTCACTGTAATGTGTTTGAGTTGACAAGGAATAGTCACTTTTTGACACATGAGCAAATCCTGTGTAATTAATACAGTGGCTTCACTCATAATTCTTTTCTATCATATAAAGCAACCATAATGCACGTATCCTGCATATGTTTAGTATGGATGAACTAACGATAACAACTACATTCCAACAAAATCTGTACGAGAGCTATGCGACCAACAAATGTGTGTTGATCCCCAGAGAGGAGTATGATCAGATTATCAGTGATCTGATAAAAGCGAGTACTTCTTCAAAAAAGACCCTGCATCAATATTATCTGTTAAAGAAGTATGAGGTATTCATCTGGACACATATGATGTTATAAAGCGTGCACACATAGCAACTGGTCATGGTGGCAGAGATAAGATGATCAAGGAACTCAACAAGAAATATGCCACTGTCACACAGGAAGTGCTCTCGTTGTTCAAGTCTACTTGCCTTCAGTGCCAAAAGAAATGAAAGCGAGTAATGACAAAAGCGAGGATGACCTGCTGAATGCTATTTCAAACCCTACAACAGAACAATCTGACTTTACAGAAGTGCCTGCAACATCTGCACAATCAGCACCATCAGATCCTTCGGATGACTCACAAGCCATACCACTCATCGAAGAACATCATGACAACATCTGACTCAACAGAAAATGAGCTGCTGAATCCCAACTACAGCAGGCAGAAAAGATGGCGAAGAGAAGCAAGATCGTGCTTTCCGAAGTTAAGGTCGGCGACAACATTACAGTTCCAATCCCATCTGTTGACAGAGGGCGTGCTGATCCTCATAACATTATCGGTGTTGTCACTGAAATCAGTGACCGTGGAATGTACTCCATCGTAGTGAAATTTGGACTATTGAATGGAAAGTATTCTTGAAATCAGTTGATTTGTGTGCCACTGTTTTGTATAGCATGGATGCTGTTATTGTTGATAATACTATTTCACTGAGATCAACTGTTCAGAAAGAATCTATTAGTGGTGGCCAAGGGTTTGCAAAGTGTAACTGTGTAGGTAGGAAGCAATGTCAAAGTAAGAGGTGTGAATGTTTCAAAGGAGGACTGCTCTGCAATTCACGATGCTACTCAAATCTTGACTGTAAGACTAAGATCTGTTGATTTGTTACTATATGATGTTTCATGAGGATCACAGTGTATTATAAGGATATATTATTGAATGTCAAATCATAATATTGATGTAGTTTGTGTGTTTTAATGGTGATTTGTTACTATATGATGTCTCATAAGGATCACGGTGTATTATAATGATATCTTATTGAATGTAAAATTATAATATTGATGTAATTTGTGTGTTTTAATGTTTGAAATGAATATCTTATTGTTAATAAATATATTATTTAACTCAAACATGTTGTTATTGTCACTTTTCACAATCAGTTAATATGCCTAATGAATCACTTCTAATTTCAGTTATTATGTATAATAACTGAAAATTTCAAGTATTATATATATTAACTGAGTGAATCAGTGATTATACATAATACCTGAAATTTTCAGTTATTATACATAATAACTGATTATACGTTTTAACTGTAACACATATAAGTTCTGACATGAATCATGTTTTTAGACCCCCGCCATAAAATGGCCAGGGTATATAATGTTAACCTTGTCTGTCCATCATTTCCTCATTCCAAAATAACAGTTTTCCAGACTTTTTTTTCACCATACATTGAGATAATTGGATAATTTCATGGGTACCTACAAACTGAGTTTGAGTTTTGTCCTGGTCGGATGACTTTTTCCAGAGTTATTGACCTTGAACTTAATTTATGAAGTGAAAAAAGAAGCAGTTTTCCAGACTTTTTTTGCTTGTGGTGGCATATAGGTCATACTGACACATCTAGTTTTAACCCTTTACCAAACATGAAAAGCAGACGACACTTGCAAAAAAAATTCTTGAATAACTAATTTTTTTCATTTTTTGTCTCAAAAACATAGGTTATGACCCCTCGTTGGAATGAGCTCGACGAGCTCGTTCCAATGAGGGGTCATAACCTATGTTTTTGAGACCAAAAATTAAAATATTTTGAAAATTAATTGGCGATTTTTGAGAATAGCACTGGCCGGTTTTGGCCGTTACGTTGGGTAAAGGGTTAAAATGATTCATTGGTTTAATTTCAGAATGGTACTTTGAAGATTATAGACAGAAAGAAAAATATGATAAAACTGGCACAGGTAATTTTATGATCTACAAAGTGATACAGATGTGTGTCCTTGCTCGGGCATGGTGGTGCTATGTACTAAGTCATACTGTGCATCGTTGGTGCACTTGCCTTCAACCACTGCTAACCCATCTTGAGTGGAGTTAATACATTGGTGAGTCTGACAGTTGCTCCGTGCTGCTTGGCAGTCTCTCCAGGTACTCCATCTTTCTTCACCCATAAAATTGTCTGACACGAGGAGACCCTGACTTTCATAAGTGTCATTACGCCTTAACTGTAGATGAAAAATTATTTTTGGTCATCAAAATTTGTTTACATGTCTTTGTCTGGTTACAATTTATGGGAGAGTGCATAGGCACTCTCCCATAAAATGTAACAATTCAAATCCTTGCAGACAAAAATGTTTAACTTCAAAGGTAATATGAAGCACATCTACAGAATATGATGCCTTCAAGTTGGAGCACCTGCACTTCAGGATAAAGTCCAAATATGGGCTTCCAGCACTCTACCAGTTAATAAATAAATAAATAAATAAATAAATAAATAAATAAATAAATAAATAAATAAATGATGTCTAAATATCAAAATTTCTCCCATAGTGCAACTAAGAATTTAACTTCGAATTCTGTCAAACAAGTTTAAATTGGTTAATTTCCTAGTTGTATTATGAACAAAAAATTGCTACCGTTACATAAAATTTCGGTATTTTGATATCAGTGTGGAGAGTGTTAAAGGTTTGAGGTGACTTAACAGTTGTGTATTGATTCCCATGGACCCTAGTTTCTACATTGATTAACATAAAGCAGTAAGTCCATTAAATGATACATTGAACAAATAAATGGTATATACCCAGTGTAGAAAACAATTACAGTATGGCCACTGTGGACTGGTCACTTTCCACGGATGGGCAATATTTCCACAGACGCAATAATTTTAGATTCCCAACACTAATTATGGAAATAATCATAAAAAAGTTAATTAATGAAGCACCATGTACAACCTGGTGCTTCATTAATTCAAAATTTTGCTGATGTCAATTTTTATTACCTGGTAAACACATACGTGGATATCACTGCCCATGCATGGATTATGACCAGTCCACTTTAGATAATAAGAATTACCAACTTAATGGTATGTGCTGCTTGTTCGTCTTTTGAAATATCCCAAGCAGTGAGGTTTTGGTCAAAGTTTAGTCACTTCCATGTTTCTCTGTCAGCCTTCCCTTTGAAAATCATAGGTTCAGCCACCAACAATTAAACAATTTTTTAGCCTTTATCTAATAAATCAGCAAAGAAAAACATGCCATACAAGGTATGCAAAAATGTTCTTTAATTAAAAATATTTTGTGTCTTTCTTACTCTGCCACTAAAAGAGTTTATGATGATAGGACAGTCTATGGTGTAAGATGCAGTTTGAAATTTAATGCTCTATTTTCCCCGTGGGAACCCCTGGAAGTAAGCAGCACTTGTTTACTGTGGTAAACCAGTTCCGCTTTACTAGTAAAATAGGATCCAGTCACCAATGCTTGGGGTGAAAGTCCTCTACAATGGGCAACATGTTGATCAACGATTGACAAAACTTGACTTCATCTCCATGTTGTGTCACGATTAGCCATGGTGCATAAATATGTGACGTTAACCACCAACAAACAAACAAACAAACAATGCTCTATTTAGTTATGTCCCCTGAAAACAGATTAGAAATAGACTCCATTGAGTGTTTGTGTAGTTTCTTTCCCTGGTAAATATTTGTGTTGAAAAAAAAATACAAATTAAATTTGTCTGCAATTAGATACCCCACCCCCACCCCTGCCACCACCATGATTAGACGTAGTAAAGATCTGTCTGTATGTCCATTTTCCATCCATTGTTGTGTCCATCCACTCATCTGTCCATTTGGGAAATTTGTTTACGCAATAACATGTACAGTAGTTAACAGATTTAATTTAATTTTGGTGTACACATTTTGTTAATAATGTCTTGAATATGTTGAAAAACCACAGTGATATTTGAAAATTGAGAGTTGTTTCCTCTTGATTGATGAATTTTGCTTGAAATTTCATTGTTTATCAATACCTTGAACAGTAAGGTCTAAAAAAGTTAAAAATCTGTTTCTCAGGCCATCCTGCATGGTCCCTTTCGCTATATAACTGAACACAAATGTATTTCGTTTTCCGTATTAACTGGTTAAGTGCTTGAAGCCCATATTTAGGCATTTTTTTCTGAAGTGCAGTTGCGGCAACTTAAAGGCTTCATATTCTTGGATGTGCATCACATTGCCTATGAAGTTAATTTATTCAACCTGTATGAATTTACCTTGTTACAATTTATGAGGGTGGGGGGGTTGGGGGATAAATTTCAACATAAATTTTACCACAAATAACTTAGCACCTTTTCAGTTATTGAGTAAAAGAAAATAAAAAAAATAATAATATAAGCTTCCCTCTCGTATTGATTTGAAAAATTAGTTACTCAAGAAACAAATGTCTTTTATTATTTGGCCTTACTTGTGGTCTAAAAAATATATTTTAACACACTATATATTTATTTATTCTGTATTTATTCTATGCACTCCTTTTATTCCTTGAAAACATTCCAGCATTGATGCAATGTCTTCTTACTTGGAAATAAAATTTTGTCATAAGAATTTAAATAACTTCTTCAGCAGAATTTTTTTTTTTTATTCATATGCTAAGTGCCATTTTAAGCTCTCATTTAAATTATTAAAACATTATTTTTATAACCATTACCACTGGTCCAGACTAGCTATGCTCAATTTGACAAAATCTGAGGCCAAATACTTAATTTTGATCCCCTCTCCTCACACACACATACACTCCCAAAAAACTAAACCAAATAACAAAAAAGAAAAGGAAGTGTTAAGACTTAGCAGGCACTACAAAAGAATTATTATTGATGAGGTTGGAAGGCACTTTCTAAATTTCAGCACATGCACAGACTTCATCTATGGAGCACAATTCAGGACTTTTTATTTTTTGACATTTGGCTTAATTTTTTTTTTTTTTTTTTTTTGGGGGGGGGGGGGGAGGATTTGAGAGGTTTAAAAATTAAGTGTTTGACCTAATATTCTGTCGAATTGAACATAGCTAGTCTGGGCCAGTGTGTGTAGGCATAATGAATATAATAGAAACTTGTAATTTCCAATATTTTTATACTGTACCAATGACCCAGACTTAGCTAGTGCTAACTCCTTAAACTATAGGGCCAAACACAAATTTTGCCCCCCAATCCCCAAAATTTGCATCAAAAACTAAAATTTCAGTGTCCTATGTGGTCCTCCATACCTTTTATCCACTGCGCATGTGCAGTGTCAAGGAGGTCTCGAAATTGGCTCAAAAAGTCATTCTTTGTTTGGCCCTAAAACCAGTAACATGTCACTGATATTTGTGCTTGTAAATCTCAGTTTAAATGATGCCCGACACATAATTATGAAAGAAATGGTGGATCTAAGGAGGAAATAAAAGGATGAGAGGAAGAAACAGTGGCAGGATGTGTTCAGGGCTGTAACTTATAATTTTTTTACGAAATTATTTCATGTTCCCTAATTTCGGGGCATGAGCCTGATGTTGTCTTTCTGGCTATGAATTTACCATTGTTTGTTCAGTGTTTCCTCTCTCCCTTTCCTTAATACCCCCCCCTTGCTATTCTCCCATGCTTTTGGCATAATTTTTGTAATTTTTTTTTTACTAAAATTTCTTGGGAGTTTTGGCTTGGTAACAGAATGATTATTCTGTTTTTCCCCATGCTTACGTCCTCACCCTTGGGTGGTTAGGCATTGTGATCTGCATCTACCATCCGATGTACTGCAGTTTCTTCTCTGGAAGTCTCTGTTTTACATCGGATAGTGTTTAAATTGGTGACTGATTTTGGGCCATGTTTACAGTGCCTGGAGTCATGTTTCTGGTTTTTGTTGACAACGGTTACTTCTGATAGTGATTACTTGTCTTCTATTTTGTTCTGCTCATAGCCAGATACATTAATATTGTCCGTAAGAGTTACATTAATTTTTAAAAAATGTTTTAAAATTTTTGTCCACACTTGGGCTTTTTTGGGATCCATTTGGGCTCATTGTTCCCATTGGGAACTTGGGCTCTTCTGAAAATTTTTCAAAATTTTATTTTTTTTTTTTTAAATTATTTTTTAGAAATGTTATAATGGATTATATTATATTATGTATCCTTGTTTCAAGGGTTAGTGCAAGTACTATGACTGTTTATATTTTTTCATGATGAAAGAATATTATTTAAATTGTAATGCGAGGAAATCTTCCTCTGATTCTCATGTTCATTGTGTTTCTTGTAGTCAATGTACTCGCACTAATTCTTGCTCAGTGTGTGCCAATTGGAATGACAAACTTTGGAGGCGTGTGTCACGGTATATTGTTAGCGGTGAGGGGTCCATGCCGGTCCTCTCTCCGCAAGGTCACTCTAGTTTATCAGTCTCTTTTTCAGAGGAACAAGAACAGGGTGATGTTTCCGTGATGTCTTCAACAAGTGTGCCTCCGTCGTTGCAGTTTAACGAAGTGCTAGCGGCAAAAGTGCTCATGGAAATACAACAATTGCCTAAGAGGTCCCTAGTAGGATCGAAGGTGTTGTTGTCCGCTAGCTCGCCCGGTGTAGGGACCATTCATCGAATGGCTCGGCAGCCGGGTTCGTCCATTGCAGTCCAGGGAAGCAGTTTGGGTGATGCGAGCACTATAAACATTGAACGTGCACACCCAGCGACGACGGATCCGAGGATAGTACGGAGGAAGCCTGTCAGTCCGGTAGCTAGCTCATCCAGGTCTATCAGGAGCACAAACGAGAGAGGCCCCCTCTCTCTTACAACAACATCTGGGCTGCGATGTTGTTGTATGTACGTTCGTTAGTCGGAGCACACGTCCACTCCTGTTCGGGACGCTCTGTCGCATAGACAGTCTGATGCAGATTGTCTATTGCTTCCTCATCCTCATGTATCACACACGACCGCACCTTGGCTATGTGACCACAGATATCCAGCCTGCTTTGCCAACCAGGGAATCCACGTCGACCAGGTCACGCCATCCGCTAGCCAAGGACACAAGGCCTTTCCAGTTGGGACGTTCGCATATTATATAACTGTAGGAATTAACGTCCCTGGAGCTTCCAGCGCCTAATTACGTAAGACCGCGGCTCCACAGGCCTCTGAGACGGACTTGCTATCGCAGATAGCTCAATTCATCGCAGCATCCCAGCACCTGTCAGAAACTTTTTCAGTAAAGAACTATCTGAGCAAAGCTGGGTCGGTGGGTTCCACTGCAGAGTCAGTAAGGGACGACTGAAATTATTATGTGGTCCAGGCGGATGGTAAAAGGGAATCAGCATAGCTGAAATTTTCCCTTTTCGAACAACTTAAGTTGGCCATAGATTTCATCTGGCATCACCTTTTATAAGTTGTTTCTCTGGACAAAAATGCTGCATTACCTGATAAGAAACTGAAAGCGTCACTGGACACAGACTTTTTCGGCCGGATTAGGGACACTGTCCCTGAGTTTCCGACCCAGTCCAGAAATGTCAGGGTCATTTGAACTTTTGAATGACGCTATATTCAAGCTAGCCTCTAGGACTGGCAAATCAGGTTTCTTATCGCCTAGCACTATACAGCTGCCTTTCATCAATGCTAGACATAATTTTGAAATGGCAGGACTAGGCGTGCCGAGAGTTCCTCTGCATTTGGACGACTAGGCTGAAGACCTGGAATTGTCATTGCCGGCATCCATGTCTATTTACTGCAGTATACTGAAGACGGCGATATCGTCTAATAGAATTTAGATGCATTATCTCACGCAGATCATCTTACCAGAGCGTTATCACTACGTCTCGAAGCGAAAGAATTCCAGGATGTTCAAACTTCCTTAAGAGTTCTTTCGAGGGCTATAGCATATTCTACATATAACTCCACCCTTTCAGTGGCAATATGGAGTTAGTCAGACTTGATGCTGCCCTGGTTGCATCCACAAGTGTGGATAGTAAGGTGGAAAAAACTCTCTTCCAGTCGCTCCGGTCTCAGGAGAGCTTCTCTTCGATGATTAAGCTTTCTACAATCCATAATCAGATTACTAAGAAAGCTCCGGATTCTCTGCTTTTATTCCACTTTGAAAAAGTCAGACTCAGCAGGGAGGAGTAAGGCAGGTTCTTCGGGGGCGAATACGTCCAAAGGAAGTTCCTAAAGAGGATCAAAGAAAGCCTCTACGTCTTACTCCGGAGACCGTCAGAGTAGCGACTCACATAGGGGTCATAATGCTGGCCGAGATATCCGGTCAGATGCCCCTAGGTCGACTGGGCGAGGTGCGGGTCATGGAGGATGTGTTTTCTCCTTCTGCAATCCTCGCAGGGCCAGGAGGTGATGTTCCACGTCGACCAGGTCACGCCATCCGCTAGCCAAGGACACGAGGCCTTTCCAGTTGGGACGTTCGCATATTATATAAATGCAGTAATTAATGTCTCTGGAGCTTCCAGCGGCTAATTACGTAAGACCGCGGCTCCACAGGCCTCCGTGACGGACTTGCTATCGCAGATAGCTCAGTTTATCGCAGCATCCCAGAAGCTATCAGAAACTTTTTCAGTAAAGAACTATCTGAGCAAAGCTGGGTCGGTTCGTTCCCCTGCAGAGTCAGTAAGGGACGACCGAAATTATTATGTGGTCCAGGCAGATGATAAAAGGGAATCAGCACGGCTGAAATTTTCCCTTTCTGATCAACTTAAGGTGGCCGTAGATTTCATCCGGCATCACCTTTTAGAAGTTGTTTCTCTGGACAAAAATGCTGCTTTACCTGATAAGAAACTGAAAGCGTCACTGGACACAGACTTTTTCGGCCGGATTAGGGACACAGTCTCTGAGTTTCCGACCCAGTCCAGAAATGTCACAGACATTTGAACTTTTGAATGACGCTATATTCAAGCTAGCCTCTAAGACTGGCAAATCAGGTTTCTTATCGCCTAGCTCTATACAGCTGCCTTTCATCAATGCTATACATAATTTTGAAACGGTAGGACTAGGCATGCCGAGAGTTCCTCTGCGTTTGGACGACTAAGCTGAAGACCTGGAATTATCATTGCCAGCGTCCATGTCTTTTTACTCCAGTATACTGGAGCCGACAATATCGTCTAATAGAATTTAGACGCATTATCTCACGCAGATCACCTTACCAAAAGAAAGAACTTGGACGACATTCTTCAGGGTTATGGCAGCAAGTTAACGCTTTAGAACGATGTTCAGAGTCTGCTTCAATTGCTCTGATGTCTCGGTTTCATAGTAAACGAAATGAAGTCGGATCTAGTGCCGTCCTAATCATTCACCCACGTGGGAATGAGCTTCGAGACGCACAACAATCTCGTTCATCTGCCGTTAACCAGAACAATATTAGTCAGTTGTTACGCTCGCTTTTGCCTTCACTCAGATGTAGTAACAGCGAGAAAATTCATGAGACTGACAGGTTTGTGCGGATCTTATTCTGATGGAGCGGCTACGCACTCGTCCACTCCACAGATATTTTATCTCAGAATTGGAGTGTGAAGACTCATTCGCTCGAATCGAACATCGTCTGTCGAATCAAGTGGAACAAGAGATTCAGACTTGGGCAGATATTCAGTGGTTAACTCAAGGAGTACCACTGCAACTGCCGGATCCGAGTTTAACGATAATGACGGATACGAGTCAAACAGGTTGGGGCGCAACTCTGAGCCCAACAGATTCAGGGTGCCAGGGTATTTAGGCTCCGCAGTTCCTAACAAGTACATAAACATCAAGAGATGTCAATATGGCTTGCGCTACATCAATGAATGAACATTCTTCAGAATTCGCATGTTCAAATTCTGTCCGACAATTCGACAGTAGTAGCGTATATTCGGAACCAGGGAGGCACTCATTCCATTCCGTTATTCAATTTAATGGAAAGAATCCTAGAGCATAAAAGTCTTCTATCGGTCTGTCATATTGCGGGTCGTCTGAACGTTATAGCAGACTTCCTTTCTCGGAAAGGTTGCATGTTGTCGTCAGAATGGACTCTCAACAATGAGTATTCAATCAGTATTCAGTATCAGTATTCAATCAGATTTGCTACCAATGGGATCGTCCAATGGTGGACTTATTTGCGACGCATCTCAACTATCAGTTGCAGATGTATGTGTCGCCATGTCCAGATCCTCGAGCATTTGCAGTAGACGCTCTCTGGATCTCTTGGGATGGTATGATAGGATATGCGTATCCTTCAGCGCCATTGATTCAGCAGATATTGCTCAAGATAAAGCAATCTCACTGCAAAATTCTGTTGGTAGCATCTCTGTCACCCCAGAGACCATGGATAAATCTACTCAGGTGTCTGCTGTGGGACATGCCGCGGAAGCTTCCTCCATGAGAGGATCTTCTTTCGCAGGGGAAATTGCGCACACTGCATCACAACCCACAAGGCCTCAACCTTCACGTATTTCCGTTGTGCGGTCCTTCTTGCACGGCAAGCAATTTACAGGACGAGCAGTGGACGCAATTTCTAACTGCAGGAGGACCTCCTCTTTGCTAAATTATACTGCTAAGTGGAAGGTTTTCTCACGGTGATGTAGGGATCATTCTGTTGATACCTA
Organism: Pictodentalium vernedei; assembly: GCA_031216915.1. NCBI lineage: Eukaryota > Metazoa > Mollusca > Scaphopoda > Dentaliida > Dentaliidae > Pictodentalium > Pictodentalium vernedei. The sequence continues at coordinate 316,840,817 of CM062297.1, forward strand.
TGCACATCATGATAGTTTACAGATTGGATCTAATGTCTCTTTATCTAAGTTACTGAAAAACTTTTCGATAAATAGACCTAGAACCCTTAGATTAATTCCTAAGTGGAATTTAGCTTGGGTTCTTCTTAAGCTAAAAGAAACGCCATTTGAGCCTCTTGATACAGTGGACTTTAAATTCTTATGTTATAAGACAGCTTTCTCTTAGCCTTCTCTTCTGCTGGAAGAGTTAGTGAGCTTCAGGCACTATCTGTTGATGATTCTCACTATCGTAGTGTAGGTAATACTATTACCTTGACTACTAATGTTGGATTTTTGGCTAAAATCAGGCTCCTAATAAGTATCCGGAACCTATTGTTATTAAGGCTCTTCCGTCTTCAGACGGGCATAGGCATTTACTCTGTCCTGTTAGAGCTATACGTTTTTACAAACGTAGATCTGAGTTTATCAGAAAGGGACGTAGACGTCTCTTTCTATCTCTGCTGCCTAATAGAAGGGACATTACGGTCCATTCTGCAAGGTGGATTCAATTAACTATCCGTACTGCTTATGAAAAATTATCTTCAACTCAGCAGTCTGTGCTTAAGATTTCGGCGCATGAAGTAAGAGTGCTCTCTACATCTTGGGCTTATGCACTAAACAGTTGCAGCTATAGTTATGCAGGCTTTCTGTTCCGGCAGTGACTCTGTCCTGCTGCCCTCTTCGCTCTGGGGTATTTGACCCAGGGCAAGGGGAAGGGGGGGGGGGGATGGTGTTCCCTTAGGTCATCTGCTTTATAGTGAAAAGCAGGGGAATACCTCCTCTGGAATCGGTAATTCCGAGTCGGTGCAGGGATGGTTTTAAAGTGTAAAGCTAATTCATGTAATATTTTTTAAAGTGTAGCTCGGTGTGTAACATTTGTATATGTCATGGATCATACGAGCACTAATATACAATCCTCGGACACTTTTAAATGAGTATAAAGAGTCTCATTATCTGGACTATCTTTATTTATTGGCTTTCCTTTAATTAGATTAGTATAATGGATTATACTGGATGTTAATAGAGATCATTGATGTTATTGTGCTCAATTACGGAATGGTATTGCGTCTTTCTTTTTTGATACAAACAAGAAAGATACATGTAAAACCTGTTCTCCTCTTCTAATTGAGGGGATAATTCTGTTTACATGTAATTGAGTCTATTGTATTTTCCTTTATGTCCTTGGCCCTCCAGCCTTTTTTTCTATTCAGCTAAGTCTGGGTCATTGGTACAGTATAAAAATGTTCCAAAAATTTGTAGTAATTTATATATTTTTTATACTTACCAATGACCCAGACAGGATGGCCCTCCCATGAGTTGGGAACTCATACCTCCCCGCTGATTACATAATGCTTACCAGGCACTGCTTGTAAGAATGACTTTTGGAGCCAATTTCGAGACCTCCTTGACACGGCGCATGCACAGTGGATAAAAGGTATGGAGGACCACATAGGACATTGAAATTTTGTTTTTTGATGCAAATTTTGGGGATTGGGGGGCAAAATTTGTGTTTGGCCCTATAATTTAAGGAGTTAGCACCAGCTAAGTCTGGGTCATTGGTAAGTATAAAAAATATATAAATTACTATAAATTTTTTAACTTTCATAATATTTTTGAATAGAATCATTTTTACCTTAAAAATCTGTTTCTAAGCAACCCCCCCCCCCCCCCCCCCCCACCCTCCAGCATGGTCCCTGTCAGCTGCTGCATGCTTTTTTTTACAACCAGTATGTCATAAGGCCTAAACAAAGTTAAAAATCTGTTTCCCAGGCCCTTGTGCATGGTCCTTTTGGCTGCCCCATGCTCTCTTTTATATCCAATTTAAACTTAAAAAAATAAAATTTAAATGGTTTATGTCTGATATTTTACCCAAGTTAATCAAATTGATAAATTTGTCCCCTGAGTGCAACAAGGCTTTGCAATGCTTTATCATTGCAAAGCCTTCTCGCTCGCAAGGGGCGAAATACACCATCACCCATGCTATTCTATAGATTATGAGGCCTAAAGCATAAACCAAACCAAGAACATGAACTTTTGATGGCAAAGAAATAATTATAAAAATAGAAAATAAAAAAATGGCCAGAGAAACAGAGGATCTCCTTTGTAGGACCCAAGTAAATAATATATTATTAACTACATATGTAGAAAAAGATACCATGCAGAGATTCTATAACTGTATTAGGTTTTGCCCCCTCTACTCCCCACATCCATCCTCCCCCCACAAAAGATGAATAAACTGAAACTACCTTTTCTAGGATGAAATATCTAAACATTTCTGATAATGGTCCCATATTAGTGATTAGATGATCTGAATATATATTTTGAGAACAGTTTCAGTGAATATCACTGCTATGAATGTTATGCACTTTTCTACTTTCAGGGCGAGTATGTAGCTGTGGAAAAGGTGGAGAATGTTTATATGAGGAATCAGTTTGTTGCACAGGCTTTTGTTGATGGGGATAGTTTAGAGGTGATTTTAACATTGCAATTGTAGTCTTTTGAATTCTCTGCTCATGAATATAATGGCCATACTTATAATCATAGGTGTGTGGGAGGCATAATTTTTTTTTTTTTTTTGGGGGGGGGGGGGACCCCCACCCATTAGCAGGGGGGCTCCCCCTGGAAAATTTGGAAAAATTGTCACGATCACATGGATTTTAGGGGTATGCGGTAATTTTAACCAGAAAGCTCTAGTGTGATCTGATAAAAAGTACCCTTCGCGTGCACAAGTTCTCTCGTTAGACTGGTTCTTATAGTTTGCAGCATTCAGTGGAACATAACCAATGAGAACTGTCGGCTATTTTTATCTGTTGGAATTGCCGATTCTCATTACAAAATGTTTGATGCACAACTATACTAAAAACTATTGAAAGTCATGAAAGACACATGATCTCTGCCAAGAAATTGAATAGTGAAACTCAACCTTTGCTTTCGTTATGGAAAACTGAGGAAAACTTAATTAATTTTAGGGCAAAAAAGTCCAGTTGGGTTTGATATTGCAGCCAACCACTAGTACAGTTCCTATAAAATGTTGTTACAATGTTGCCCTCATCACTGCGTGCTGCTGATGAGTTGATACAAGTTCTACTGTGTAATCCTATTCAATTCACACTTCGGCAATGAAGCAGCACATTTGCCAACACAAACATACTTTGAACAGCATGATAAGTTGAAGTAGTTCTCAGGAAGCAAGACAAAATCAATCTTGAAAACTGGTTACCATGATGCGGAAAAACAGACAGCGACATGCCGACAGTGCCTGCAGATGTTTGACAGCTAGTACATGCAGTTACTGATTAACTATCACCAATCTCACCCTTACTAGATGACCCCCCCTCCCCCACTCCCCCCCTCCCCCCTAGCTGAATAAAGAAAATAAATTCGGAAGAATGAAAAGCCTCTTTATAAGAAAAACTCAGTAGTTTACATTTGTGGAACCAATGTTTTTTAACGTACTGTGGGTGTTGGGGCAACAGGTTTATTTTATTTTATTTTTTTTTTGTGGGGTGGGGGTGGGGGGTGGTGGGGGCTTTTTTAGGGGAATGTAGTATTGCTAAAATTTGACTTTCTGGAGTTTGTACTGTAGAAATTAAAAAATGTTACCAGCTACCCACTACTGAAATTCTGAAAAGTCGTGAGTAGGGTGGGAATGAGACCACGAAGAGGGGAGGGGTGGTAAATACTTGTGGTCTGATGAATGCAATATATTGTCAATTTTTTTTAGATGACTTCCATGGAATTCAAAAATAATTATTCGAATATTTAAAACATAGACAATATGACAATATTTTCCAGACACAGGTTGATGTGTATTTTTAAATGACTAATTAAAGATTTTTGCTAGTATTTCTGTTTTATACAAGGATATTATTTTGCTTTAATTCTCAGCAACAAAACTTAAATCGAATGTCACCTATATGACTTAGCTACATGGGTGTTTGAGATGGGGTGGGGGTTGCGGCACTCTCATCCTCCTTCACCAATAAGCAGCTAATTTTGCAGTTTTCAGAACAGATTGTTCAGAGGGAGGAGGTATTTTTATAATTTTGGCAAATATCAGGGCAGTGGACAGAGCATTTTCATAGGCAAATTCGAGGGAAGGGCCTGCATTTTGATTTTGAAACAATAGTTCAGAGAACAACCCCCCCCCCCCCCCCCCCCCTTATTTCTCTTTCATCCTCTGACTAAGACTGGTGGATACTCTGTGAGCTTTTGAGAAAATGCTGTCAGGTTATAGATGGGGGGGGGGGGGGAGGGGGTTGTAAAAATGGTGTACAAACTGAATTACTTGTGGAGACAGACATGACATTTTCTTGCAGTTATCGTGCAATATATTTCTCCCTTTGTATATCTGTAGTAAATGTGGACATCATAAAGCCTTTATTTGTAAGTGCAACCCATTTCAAACAAAAGTTATCAGGACTTGAGGTAAAATAAAAAGAAGGCTAAATTTCAAGTCAGAATCTTTATAATTAATGTTGAAAAATAAAGTGCTAACTTAACAAGACTGCGGAGTTCACTCAGAATGGAATCTCAAACTGCCTCAGTTACTCTAAACGATCAAATGAATGGCCTGGAAGGTTAATTATTGCACAAAATGTCTTTTCTCGTCCAGTGTGTACTTTTGTTACAGTGTAGAACAGAAATGACCGATGTCCACATGCGATAGCCTAGTGGCAGTAGTGCATGTATAGTCAAGCGGAGTTCAAACTTCTATTTTAGTTTCAGTTTAAAAAGCACAAAATTTAAACAGAGCGGCCAGTTCTCATCGTATTTAAATTAAAATCCTTGTACAATTTCCATCCTTCAGATATAATGATGCCTGCACACACACTTTTGAAAACACATTTCAGACCTCATAATTTGTGACGTCTGATGTGTTGAACGCAATCTTTTGAGTTTTGAGTGTTCAGACCGACATTTTTTTGCAAATAAAATGAATCAACAGCGATTCTACAGGTGGCAAGGTCAAAGACTTAAGACTGGTTCTCTGACAAAATTGCCAGTTTCTCTCTAAAATTTTTTCAACCATTCAAATCGTCGACTATTTAATTAAATTAGTGATTAATTACAGTGAATTCTTTTTCAGGGTTGGGTGTGTAATAAATACAGAACCACACTTATGTTTGAATGGGTTAACGATTACTGGACTTGAGCGTGTGGCACTGGGATAACCACTCGAGCTTATCGGCTCTCGTGGTATCCTTGCACCTCTTGCTCTCATCCAGTAATCGTTAACCCATTCAAACATAAGTGTGGTTCTGTATATTTCAAACATACCAATTTGTATTTGATTCTTTTACAGAATGCAAATGAATTTTATGTATACATATGAATGTTGCTTACGGTGAGTATCTTTATAGCCCGAATCAAGCATGTTCTGCTTTCCTGTTTTGATCGTGATTAGATGCTTGGTGAGGGCCTGGTCAACTCCTGATTTCCAAACCCAACCAAACATGACAGTTAACTCAGAGAAATAAAAGCATTAGGTTAATTCCTGTACTCCTGAGGAAATTTAAGCGGGAACAGATTTAAAAAGGCTGTTTATCAGGGATTTGGTTGACTGTTAGCAGTCAATTAATTTGTGATCAAATTCCTATCATTGTTAATCTTTTTGTTTTCTCTGTCTGATTTGTTTTCTTCTTGCTTTGTCCGAAATTTTCCCCACTGTTTTGTCCAAATTTGGGAGGGCAATTGCCCTCTCCCCCTGCCCTAGTGTAGTTTGGTGGTGGGTTCGAATCCCACCTGCATCAACTGCATTGTGTCCTTGGGCAAAACACTTCATCCCCATTGCCCACATGGGGGCATGGTGGTGTTGTGTACTAAGGCGTACTGCATGTCAATGCTGCACTTGTCTTCAACCAATGCTAACCCTGCTTGTGTGGAGTTAGTATGTTTGGAAGCCTGACAGTTGCTCGATGGTTCTCTCCGGGTATTCCGGCTTCCTCCACCCATACAGCTGTCCGACATGAGGTGACCCTGGCTGTTGAAAGTGTTGTTAAACCCCAATAAATAAATAAATAGATTGGTGGTGTGTGAAAAATATAAAATTTGCAACAAAAGTTAATTATATAAAAACCTGCTTTATACCTTGCATCACTAATTGCAGAAAGCTTATCATTTTGATCCCTACATCCCCCCACCCATATTAGGTTGCCCATTTTAATTTGGAAAGTTGTTTTAAAACAAATTATTTATACCTTTTACTAGGGATGGTCATATTTACTTATTTATTGGTGTTTAAGGGCACATATTTCTGCACAATGGCTAATCATGACCTGAACAGTTTTACGGGTGGAGGAAGCCGGAGTACTTGGAGAGAACCACCGAGCAATGGCAAGCAACTGTCAGCCCCCCAACATACTAACTCAACACAAGCAGGGTTAGCATTGGTTGAAGACAGTGCACCATCGACGTGCAGTACGCCTTAGTACACAACGTCACCGTGCCCCACGTGGGCAATGGGGGTGAAGTGTCTTGCCCAAGTACACAGCGTGGTTGCCACAGCTGGGATTCGAACTGAGGACCTCTCGGCTTGCAGCCTGCACCTCTACCTACTGAGCCACCGTGCCCCCAGGGATGGTCATATAAGCCAGCACTAGTTACAAAAATCATCATTCAAAAAAATTTGTTTGCGCTCCCCCAAAGTTTTCCAGGAGCATAAATTAGCCACCTTGTCTGCCTTTCTCTCCATCCATTCTAACATTGTCCTGTCCATAATAAAAATATTCAATATGCTAATCATGTTCTTACTTCACACACTGATTGTTTTATGATTCATGGGTGTGTCATGACCTTGAGCCAAGGTCATAGCTCAAGGTCACAAAGCAGTTGTTTGTTCCTCCATTTTAACATAAAAAAAAATATTCATTGGACCGATCTTGTTAATACTTCACACAATGATTACTTATGCCCCAAGGGTAGGTTATAACCTTGACCCAGGGTCATAGTTCCAAGGACAAGGTCATAGAATTTGTTTCTCCATTCTAACTTTGTCTGATTGGTAAACATTATTCAGAATGTACTGATCTTGTTTATACTTACATGATGATTGCCTATATCTCTTGGGTGTGTTGTGACCTTAACACAAGGTCATAGCTCCAAGGTCACATTCCATTTATGTCTTCATTCTCACTTTGTTTGGTCCTTGAAAATTATTCAGTGGATCAATCTTGTTTGTATTTTACACAATTATCACTTATTGTTCATGGGTGTCTCATGATCAGGGAGCATGGTAGCTCAGTGGTTATGGCAATAAACTTCAAACTGAAAGATCCACAGTTCGATCCCTGCCAGGTATAACTGCGTTGTGTTCTTGAGCAAAGCACTTCATCCCGATTACCCATGTGGGGGCACAGTGGCACTGTGTACTAAGGCGAACTGCACGTCAATGGTGCACTTGTCTTCAAGCAATGCTGACCTTGCATGCATAGGGGTAGTACACTGGGGAGTCTGATAGTTGCTTGCCATCACTCACTAGTTCTCTCCAGGTACTCTGGCTTCCTCCACTTGTAAAACTGTTTGACACGAGGTTACTCTTGCTGTCAAAAGTGCCATTAAACCCAATAATCATCTGGTTTAACTTTGTCTGCTTCATAAAAAAATTATTCAGTGGCAAATCATGTTCATACTGTACACAATGCTTGCATATGAATCGAGGATGTGTCATGACCTTGACCCTAGGTCATAACTCTGAGTCAGGATCACACAGGGGCATAGCCCAGATGTTCAATCTATGGGGGAACACATCCCACTTTGGGGGGGGGGGGGGGGAGGGGGTCTCAAATGACATGCCATAATCATGTTCTAAGGGTTGTAGGCCTGAGAAGAGGTGGAGTTTGAGAGGGATACCTCCCTCACAATGGTGGGGGTCCTCCCCATGAATTTTTTTTCAAATTTTTACCCCACCCCCCCCACCCCCCCCCCCCCCCACCCCCCCTGAGCTTCAATTTTAGGCCTTCTACACACTCAAATTGAGCAAATCTATCACAAAGGAAACACAATTTTTTAATGACAAGTGAAAAGTTTTTCCTGAGTATCACTCTTCACCAAAGAGGAAAGTACCACATGTACCTGACTGAATTCTTTGAGGGCCTGAATATTTTGAGGACCCTATGTTTATGAGATGGAATCAGACACAAATTTACCATTTTAGTCAGATTTGGGTGAACATTTTCTCAAGAAAAATTTTGTTCGTTTGTAGAGGGTTTTTTTTAGCTCAACTTGACAACGTTAAGTATGACCTATTGGGATAGGTTGTGATCCATTATCCACCCATATGTTCATCAGTCTGTCTCCCCATGGGAACCTGGGAAGTGAAACAGTGCTGGTTTACTGTGGTAAACAAGCTCTGTTTCACTGGTAAAATAGGACCCAGTCACTAATGCTTGGGGTGTGAGTCCTCTAAAATAGGCAACATGGGGTATAAATGATTGACTGCCCTTGGCTTTATCTCCATGTTGTGGTCATGATTAGCCATTGTGCAGAAGTATGTGACCTTGAGCACCAATAAATAAATCAGTTGGTCTGTATTTTCCTCTGTCCATCCACACAATTCCTTTAGCACATCCCTAGGGGCCACAGTTCTCACCCAATCAGTTCCAGATTTCATATGTGGCTTTGGGGCAATGTCTAGATGGGAGCTATCAAATTTTTCTGAGTTCTGTTGAAAAACATGGCCGCCAGTGTCCATCTTAGATTTGGCAAATAAACAGTCAATAATTCCATTTGCACACCCTACAGGCTGCATCTCTCACCCCATCAGTTCCAAATTTCATACATGGCTTTGGGGCAATGTCTAGATGGGAGCTATTTAATTGTTTCAAATTTTGTTGAAAAACATGGCTGCCAGCAGCCATCTTAGGTTTGGCATATAAATTGTCAACAATTCAATTGGCACACCCTCCAGGCCACATCTCTCGACCATTTTGTTTTTCAAATTTCAAATGTAGCTTCAGTGTGATATCTAGATGGGAGATATCAAATTTTTCTGAACGTTGAAAAACATGGCTGCCAGCAGCCAGCCATCTTGGATTTTGCACATAAATTGTCAGCAATTCCATTAGCACACTGTACAGGCCACATTTCTCACCCAATCTTTTTCAGATTTCATATGTAGCTTTGCTGTCATATCTAGATGGGAGCTAGAAAAATTTTCTGAATTTTATTGAAAAACATGGCAGCCAGCAGCCATCTCCTTCTTAGATTTGGCATATAAATTGTCAATAATTCCATTGGCACACCCTACAGGACGCATCTCTCACGCCATCTTTTTCAAATTTCATACGTAGCTTTGGTGTGATGTCTACATGGAAGCTATCAAATTTCTCTGAATTTTGTTGAAAAACATGCCCACCAGCAGTCATCTTAGATTTGGCACATAATTTGTCAACAATTCCATTGGCACCCCCAATTTCATGTGTAGCTTTGGAATGATGTCTACATGGAACCTATCAAATTTTTCTGAATTTCGTTGAAAAACATGGCCATCAGCAGCCATCTTGGATTTGGCACATAAATTGTCAACAATTCCATTAGTACAATAAGACATGTCACATTCCTCACCCGATCTTTTTCAGAGTTCATATGTAGCTTTGGTGTGATGTCTTTTCTGTAGAAACATGATTAAATGACTTGGCATTACTGGAGCTTTCTATTTAGTTCAGTTCCTTCTGCAGAGTTGAGCTGCAGTGTCATTGACACGTTCATTTTTTTTTAATCAATCTTGGGGGTAAAAAAATGCAACCTGGTCGTACAAAGAAAATTGATTGATTCTTGAACAGCACTTTGTATGAAAAATATGTGGTACTTGTGACAGAAATGGCATGTGTTCTGTGTTGAATAGGGCTTTCAGTGAGATCATGATTGGAAAAGGTTTTGTTTTTTGGGGGGGGGGGGGGGAGGGGGGGGGCTCAACCTCCAGTTGGGTACACATACCAGTTGGATATTGCCTGAATACAGGGGCTTTTTCTTGAGCAAATATTTAACCCTTGGCGGGGGGCGTGGTGGCTCAGTTGGTAGAGGTGCAGGCTGCAAGCCGAGAGGTCCTCGATTCAAATCCCACCTGCGGCAACCGCGTTGTGTCCTTGGGCAAGACACTTCACCCCGATTGCCTACATGGGGGCACGATGACGCTGTGTACTGAGGCGTACTGCACGTCGATGGTGCGCATGTCTTCAACCAATCTAACCCTGCCTGTGCTGCGGTGCAGAGTTCAGAGTTATGATGGTGGAGAGCTGACAGCTGCTCGTCGTTGCTCGGTGGTTCACTCCGGGTACTCCGGCTTCCTCCACCCGTAAAACTGTCACGGTCACGATTAACCATTGTGCATAAGTATGTGACCTTAAACACCAATAAATAAATAAATAAATATAATTTAACCCTTGGCATTTTACAGACCTATTTAAAGTGTATAAAAGCCACTTAATAAACAGATCTAATGGTGAAATGCACATAGATCTTATGAAATGCATGTGTCAATTTCTGATTTACAAAACAGCACCCCTAGCCTACTCATTGGCCACAGTGGTGGTCAAGGGTGCACGTAAACCAAATTCAAAATCAAGATTTTCTTATGAAACTATTGGGATCTGTCTATCAGATTAGGTCCTCCAAAAGGAATTTGGGTATTATAAACAATATCATCACTCTATTATCCACAAATTTTCAGCCACTTGCCTTTATCAAGCAGGAAATATATCAATATTGGGATCTGTGTTTTACACTTCATAAACTTGCTGCAAAATGTACTTTCAAAAATGTTTGGAAAACTGGTGTGGTTCAAAATTTTTTTGTGTAGCATTCATTTTGAAGGCAGTAAATTACAATTTTTAGTTTAGTTAATGGCTGTCGTAAGTGTCATTGACTGGTTGAGTGTTAGAAGCCACTATCAGAGCTTTCAAAAAAATTAGGGTACCAGAGCAAAAGCCAAAACTTTCCTTCTGCATGTTTCATATTCAGTAACATGATAATTATATTTTGTTTATATAAATTAGTTTTATTACATATTATTGGAGAGTGCCTGTTGGCACTCTCCAATAATTTGTAATAAAACAAATTTTGAACAACAAATTCACATAACCAAAAATAATCTAACTTTCAACCAGTTAAACACAAGTACATGAATAAATAAATATACTTGCATGCTTATTTCTGCAACATTGTCTACACTTTGATTATATGTGAGACCTGATATACTTTTGATTGTTATAACTGGTAAGAGTGTTTAGTATTTGGTCAGTCAGAATTTGTTGTGCCTCTTCTTTTATCACTGTGCCTAAAAATATTTTGGTGATGCAGTGAACAGTTCATCACACAACAGTCATAGATAAAGTGGCAGGTATTATTTTTACAGGCTTATATTATGGGAATTATTGTGCCTGATGAAGATGTGTTGATAAAATGGGCAAAAGAAGAGGAAGGAATGCCACAAAAAATGTCAGAGTTATGTCAAAATAAAGTGAGTAGTTATGGAATCAAAGTGTTGTGTGTGTTTGGTGAGGATGGGGGTACATTGATCAACTCATTTTTTGTATCTTGCTACTTTGTAGCTGAACTATACTACTCAAAGTTTGCTAAGCACCACATATTTTACACATCATTGTGAAATTTGCCTGTGACATATTTGCGATATTTTTGGTGGATATGATTGAGGGATGTATTGAAATGGTCCCCAGTGTTTACATTAGCTCTCTTGACAGGCAGACTTTTCGTGACAGTCATGGAAGACATGTACCCCTTGATTTTCATGATGCTTTCGTGTACTGTCTACATGTACATGACATGTGTAGGGTATTCAATCTTCATTTCAACACAAACCCTTGTGATTTAATGATTGAATATGGCGAATGCAAATGTAAGAAGATATTTGTCTGAAGCAGAAATGTTGCTGGCTGTAGGGATGATGGAGCAAGGGGCTACCCGTCATCAGATTGATGAAGCCCTTGGTGTGCATCATATGGTGATCACCACAGCCTTAGCAAGATTTCTGCAGTATGGCACACCAGTAATATGGCATGGTGGTGGCAGAGGCAGCGCAACATCTGCAGTTGAAGACCGGTTTTTGATCATTTAGGCCCGTAGGAACTGCTCTGCCACAGCAACCCCGCTTCGCAGTGACCTTCAGAATGCATCCGGGATAAATGTTTTGGCACAGACTATCCGGACAAAGGTTGCTCGAAGGTGGTCTCTGATCAAGAACACCATGTATTCGCATTCCGCTGTCTCAGAACCACCGCCAGACACGATATGAATGGACCATGGACCATGTTGGATGCACCAGAGAAGATTGGTGACCTGTCCTTTTTACAGATGAGTCATGGTACTTCCTAGACTACACAGATGGGTGTTCTAGCTAGGGAATGGAGAAGACCAGGAGAGCGATTCCATGCAGCCAACATTGCTGAGCATCACTGTAATGGTGGGGGGTCAATAATGGTCTGGTGTGGCATCAGCTGGGATGGACATACAGAGCTCTATGTCCTTGACCGTGGTACATAGACTGCACAGCGGTATATTGATGAGATCCTGGATGCCCACGTCAGATTGTATGCAGGTGCAGTGGGTGATAGATTCATTCTGATGGACGATAATGCCTGTCCTCATGTTGCCCATGCTGTCCGGGAGTACCGACAGAGGGAGGGGATTGAGCATATGGACTGGCCAGCAAGATCCCATGACCTCAATCCAATCGAACATGTCTGGAATGAGTTGCAGCTTGCAATTTCAGCCTGTCCAGTCCAGCCAAGAAGTGGCCAGGAGCTTGGTGCTATGCTGGTCCTAGAATGGAACAACATCCCATGTAGAACCATCCGGAACCTGATTGGGAGCATGAGAAGGCGTTGTCAAGTTGTATTTAACCGTAATGGGTCTCATGCTCGATACTGAACCCATACCAGTTTGCTCCTTCAACTTTTGGGCAAATTTGAAAAATTTCCTCTTTTACCAATAATATCCATTTTCCATGGTTATCGTATTCAGAAGCTAAAAAATAATGTCAAACAAACAAAATCTTAATTTCTGTACTTAAATCATTAAAGATATAATTAAATAACAAATATAAACACATTTCATAACAATATTTCAACTAAAACGTAAAACAGGTGGTTAGATATACTTGGTGTTTAGCAAACTTTGAGTAGTATATAATATTGGCCATGGTAGCTTCATGAAAAATATATATTATAACAATTATGTTTCTGTACAAAATGTTGTATCAAAGTCAAGCTCTTGCTTCTAAAGGCATAGGCCGACACATCAAGATATTGCCTTAGAAACAAGACTTTAGGTACCTATTTTGTACATAACATAATGGTGATGATAGATGTACAGTACAGCTGCTGTGGACTGGTCACTTTCCATAGGTGGGCAATATTTCCACGGACGCAATATTAGATTCCAAACACTAATTATAGATATAATTATCAAAAATTTAATTAATGAAACACTGGGTAAAACCCAGTGCTTCATTAATTAAAATTTTGCTGATGATGAGTTTTATTACCTGGTAAACGCATATGTGGGCATCACTGCCCATGCATGGATTACAACCAATTCACGGTGACTATACTATAGCTTAGTTATTTACTATAGTACCAGCAACTAAACCAAAGCTAGGCTCTAATACCACATTTTGTACACAAGCTTAATAATGATGATAGATTGATCTTACGGTTATTTACTATAGTGTCAAGAAATTGTATCAAGGGCCCCAGTTACACTATGTATTCAAATAATAATTATGGACTCGATACATACTGGGAGCATGATGGCTCATTGGTTAAAGAATTTTACTTTAAACCGAAACATTGACAGTTCGATACAGACCAGATGCGACTGTGTTGTGTTCTTGTGCAAAACGCACTGCACCATGATTGTCCATACGGGGAGGATGGTGGCACTCTGTACTAAGGCATAGTGTTCGTCAAGGGTGCCCTTGCCTAAAACTACTACAGTGGAGCCCACTTAATTGGATATCTCTTAATTGTATATCCCTGTTAATTGAATATACTTTTCAAACACAAAACCATTTACCATACCTTCAGTACAAATCCAATCTGTTTATTGCATATGGGTTGTAGAGTAAACTCCTGTTAATTGTATATAAATTTTTGTAATAGTTGAAAAAATTACTGTGACACGCACCAAATTCCCCTTATTTATCACCCTTTTTGGCCTCACTACGCCTAATACAGGCATTTATTCTATTATATCTTGTTTGACAGAGCTTATAGGGCTCTGTCAAACAAGATATAATAGAATAAATGCTCAGTTTACCTCCATAACACAGGAAACTGACCAAATCCCTGTTAATTGTATACTCCTGTTAATTGAATAATTTTCACTGGCAAAATGGATTTTCAATTAAGAGGATTCTACTGTACTAGCTCTGCTTGTGCATAGTTAGTAAGTTGGGGAGTCTGACGTTTGCTTGTCATTCAGTGGTTCTCTCTGGGTATGTCAGCTTCCTCCACTTGTAAAATAGTCAGACACACAGTGTGCCCTTTTGCTGTTGAAAGTGTCATTAAACTCCAATAAACAAACAAACTTGATACATACTTAGGCTATTGAAAAAATTCTTGCTTCTCAGCCACCTCCCTCATCATAGAAAATCTGCTTTATCTCCTTTTCAGCTCACCTGACTGAAAGTCAAGATGAGCTATAATGATCACTCCCCGTCCATCGTCCGTGAACATGGTGTTTGCACCTGCTCCTCCTAAACCACTGAACCAATTTTAGTTAAATTTGAGGTGGTTGCTTGTTCTGACATCGCATTTTGTTTTTGTTCAAATCAACATGCCCAGCCCCATAGGGAGGTGGTGGGGGAAATACTCCAAAATTCTAAAAAAAAATTCTTCTCATGAACCAGTAGGTACAATAACTTGATATTTGGTATGGAGCTTCCCTTTGAGGTGCAGAATCAAATTGTTCAAAAGAAGTTTGTGGATCAATATTTGCCTTTCTAATGGGAGGGGCAAGATTTTTGACCCTGCTCGAAATTTCTGACCGGTGGTCCGATTTAAACCAAATTTGACATGTGGTGTTATTGAGTCATAAGTACTTAATTCATGCAAAAAAAAAAAAATGTCATGTTTCCCTGTGGGAACCCCAGCAGCTAAAAATAGAAATATTTTCAAATGCCCATATTTCCCAAACCACACAGAACAGAGAACTGTTATATGATATGAAGGATCCTTAGGACCATTAGAACCGAATGGTAAAAAACAATTAACAGTTGCCAACAGTTGTGTCAGGGTGTCCTATGGGGGTGGGGGGCATCGAAAAAATGCCGAGTCAGCATATTCGCAAGAATTAAAAAAAACAACATTCTCCCGAACAATGATCAGAATCTTTTGATATTTGATGAACAACATCCATAGAGCGGGTAAGATACAAGTATGTTCAAATTAAGCCCCTTGGTTCAGATTTAGGGCAATATGGGGAATAAGCTTTAAAAATCTTCTTCTTCAGAACCACTGGTCCAAATCTTTTAATATGTGGTGTACATGATTGTTACGAGGGTCAGATTCAAGTTTGTTCAAATCAAGTCCCTCAGTTAATATTTGGGCTTCCTGTAGGAGCCCGAATTTAAATTTAGTGCAATATGGGGAATAATTTTTAAAAATCATCATCTTCAGATCCACAGGTCAGAATCTTTTGATAGTTTGTATACAACATCTCTAGGGGGTTCATATTCACCTTTGTTCAAATCGAGTACCTGTGTACTTTTCAAACACAAAACTTAGTGCTATATTGAACTTAGTGCTTTATGAGGAAATTTCTTTAAAAATCTTCTTCTTCATATATATTGGTATACAACATCTTTAGGTGGTTCAGATACAAGGTTGTTCAAATTTTGTCAAGTCTTTTTCATCAGATCCACCAGTGAAAATATTTTGGTATTTAGTATGCAACATCTCTAGAGAGGTTTTATTCAAGTTTTATCAAACTGGGTCCCTGAGTTAATATTTCAGCCTTATATTGGAGCCCAAATTTTAACTTAGTGCAGTATATGAGGAAATATTTTTAAAAAGCTTCTTCTTAAGACCCACCTGTCAAAATTCTTTCATATTTGTTATACAACATCTTTTGTGGGGGGGGGGGGGGGGGGGGGGGGATCAGATTCAAGTTTGTTCAAATCAAGTCCCTGGGTTAATATTTGGGCTCCCTAATGGAGCCCACATTTTAACTTAGTGCAATATGAGGGAATTTCTTTAAAAATCTTCTTCAGATCAACAGGTCAAAATCCTTTTATGTTTGGTAATACAATGTTTCTACATGGATCAGATTCAAGTTTGTTCAAATTGGATCCCTGGGTTAATATTTGAGCTCTCTATTGGAGCCCAAAGTTTAACTTAGTGCCTTATGAGGAATATTCTTTAAAAATCTTCTTCATCAGATCCACCAGAGAAAATATTTTAACATTTGGTATGCAACATCTCCTGGGGGGTCAGATTGAAGTTTGATCAAATCGGGTCCCTGGGTTAATATTTGGGCTCTCTATTGGAAGCCAAATTTTAACTTAGTGCAATATGATGAGATTTCTTTAAAAATCTTCTTCAGATCCACCAGTCAGAATTCTTTCATATTTGGAATACAACATCTCAAGGGGGATCAGATTCAAGTTTGTTCAGTTTGATTCCCTGGCTTAATATCTGCACTCTCTTGGTGTGTGTGTGTGTGTGTGGGGGGGGGGGGGGGGGGGGCAGGTTAGGTTCAAGTTTGTTGAAATCTATTTCTTAGTGTTTTTCCTTAAAATTCACCTTTCAAACTGCAGTGACATAACAACCCTTGGAAGTCTTGCAGTGCTTGACTACAGCTGATAGAATTAGAAACAGTCAGGAAGACCTATGATAATAATCATCTGTCATGGTTAGAGTTATGTATAATTTCATGACTTCATTCCTCTATAATGTTGATCAACCATGGCAAACTGAATGTGACCCAAAATACTTCTTTGAACCACTTGTATCAGATCATTACGTGTACCTCTCATTTAAAACTGACACCAGTATTGCTAATTGCTGTTATGTAACCGTTGTGCTAAAAATAGACTAACCAGCCTGATTGACTATACTGGAACTTTTTCTGGGTCACCACGTTGATTAGTTAAACAAAAACAAATCAGATATAAACTTAATTACAATCCTCTCTCTCTCTCTCTCTCTCTCTCTCTCTCTCTCTCTCTCTCGTAACAAATCATTTAACTGAATTGTTAGGTTGTGGGGCTATGCAATTAAACTAATCATGATTGAAGGGATTCATTAAAGTACATGTAGACTGAATTAACCACTACTTTCACAAGGTGTGAAATAACATTTGGGTGGCGTGGCAAAGCAACAGAAGCTTTTATCCTCCAAACATCTGTTTTAAAACCTCTGCACAAAACGTGGTTGAGGAAAAACAAGAGACTGTAATCAACATTTTCAATTATTTTTATAATTATTTTAGCGTAATCATAATTATAACCACATGTAGATCACAAATTCAATAGAAAACAATTATGTTTTTCGTTATTCAATAATGACCAGCTTTGGATCATTTGGGCGATCGACAAATCTCTCCCGGCTAAAAACGTTATTCTGTCAACCAAAAAATAATGTGATTTTTCATCCCAAAAGGTGCCAGAAGTCTCCATTTAATAACAGATTTACAAATTTTCTTTGGGTGTGGGGGGGGGGGGGCCTCCCCCACTCCAAACTACCTAGCATCGCTCATGCCGTTGGTATCTGCATTGGGAGGGCATACAGAATATGTTGCGCAGCATCGTCTGAGCCGCATAGCAGCGAGATGGGGGCTAACACGAGAGGTGCCCCCCCCTCTCATTGGACAGGGAACATTGCCTTCCCTGGGGAATAATTTTGAAATTCAAGAAGAACAAAAAAAACCCTGCAATTTCCTTGACTCTGTCCATTTGTGTCCATAATTTATAAGTTGTGAAAGGCATCAATAATTATGCCACATTACCACCAAATAGAATCCGAATAAATTATGAAATATTTCACATGTAAATTTTCTATTTTGCACCCCCTCATACGGTGTATTCCCAACAAGACGAATGTCGAAATTGGTCATCCCAACAAAATGAAGTTAATTAAAATGACTGCATAGCCCATTTATATTGAGGTTCTGGGCAAAAATGTATACGAGAAGGGATTTTGAAGTGAAATTTTATTTTTCAAGAAAAAATAAAGGAGTTTACATCTTGTACCATTTAGCTTGATAATTTTGCCTTTTTTTTTGTCTATTTGCACATTATTTATGTTTATAAAATTGTGAGGAAAAGTTTCCTTTCATCAACGATAGGTTGTGGTTTGGTTCAGTTTTGAACTGCGAATTATCCTCTCAATTTTATAAAGTGAAAATTGCGTGGGGATGGAAATTATTATGACAAGGAATACACAAGAAGTCTGTTAAAATATTAAAAATTTTACCACAAATGTTTTAACTTTTGGGGCCAGTGTCAGAATTTTTATAAAAATCTCTTGTTTCGAGCATTATTCTTGTGTGAGTTACGGCCCTTAGAAATATGGAAAATCACCAAAATATCAGTATTTTTATACTGTACCAATGACCAGGGCCAAACACAAATTTTGCCCCCCAATCCCCAAAATTTGCATCCAAAACAAAAAGAAATCATGTCCTAAAGGACCTCCATACTACGCCTCTACTGCGCATACGCAGTGACGCAGACGTCCCGAAATTGGCGCCAAATATCATTCTCTGTTTGGCCCTTCATCAGTCAACATCTCACTGATCTTTGTGCTTGTAAATCTCAGTTTAAAGGATGCCAGACATGTAATTTTTGGAGAAAATGTGATTCTAAGGAGGATAGAAGGAGGAGAGGAAAAAGAAGTGACAAAAAATAATCAGGGCTGTACTTAAAATTTTTTGATGAAATTATGTTAAGTTGCCTATTTTCGAGGCATGGGCCTCTTGTTGTCATTCTTGCTAAATGTTGCACTGCTTATTCAGTGTTTCCTCTCCCCTAGCCTTCTAAAGTCCCCCCTTGCAATTCTCCCATGCTTTTGGCATATTTTTGAGAAATTTCATTTCTAAAATTTCCTGGGAGAGTTGCTTGGTTACAGAATGTTTTCTGTTATTTTCCCCATAGTTACGTTTTCACCCATGGGTGTATAACGTTTGTGTTCTGCATCTTCCATCTGATGTTCTGCAGATTCTCCCCTGGGAGTCTCTGTTTTGCATCAGATAGAGTGTAATTTGATGACTGATTCCGGGCCAGTTTTTTCAGTGCCTGGAGTCATGTTTTCTGGTGTTTTTACACTGTTTGTTTACATTGGCAACAGCCTTTTTTGAGGGGGGCTGTTTGCCTTTGCTGTAGTTTATCTCACTATAAGATACATTTATATTATCCGTAAGTGTCTCATTAATTATTTAATATAAATTTAAAATTTTTGACCACACTTTGCCATCGGATCCATCGGGGCTCAACGTTACTTTTCAGCAACTTGGGCTTCGCTGAAAAAATATTTTTTCAAAATTATTTTGATTTGCAATTGTTTTTTCATTTATTAATGGATCATGTTATTATGTATCTTTGTGTCAGGGGTTTTTGCGAGTAACTAGGACTTATTGTTGTTCTTTCACAATGGAGGGACGTTGTTCAAATTGTAATAGGAAGAAATCTTCCTCTGACTTTCATGATCATTGTATTAATTGTAGTCAGTGTTCTCGCATTAATCCCTGTCCTATATGTGAATATTGGGATGAGAAACATTGGAAACGTGTGTCACGATATGTTGTTTCTGGAGAAAGGGCGATGCCGGCTCTTTCTCCGCAAGGTCACTCTACTCTCTGAGTTTCTATTTCAGAGGAACCAGAACAGGGTGATGTTTCCATGTTATCTTCTACAAGTGTGCGTCCGTCGTCACAAATGAATTCAGAGCTAGCGGCAAAAGTGCTCATGGAGATTAGACAAATGTCGTCCGCTAGCTCGCCCGGTGTAGCGTCCATTCACCGAATGGTTCGGCAGCCGGGTTCGTCTGATGCGGTCCAAGAGGAAGTTTTGGGTGATGCGAGCACTATAAACATAATAGATGCACACCCAGTGACGGCGGATAGTAAGCGAGAACGGAGGAAGCCTTTGAGTCCGGTTCCCAGCTCGTCCAGGTCCAGCCGGGCCGCGAGCGAGAGAGGCCCCTCTCTCGTACAACAACATCTGGGACCAGATGTTGTGGTACAAAATGTGTCTTTAGCGGAGCATACGTCCATCGCTCGGGACGCTCCGTTGTATAAGCAGTCCGCAGAGACTGTTAAGACTTCCTCTTCTCGTCAGCGCACACGACCGCACCTTGGCTGTGTGACCGCCGATATATTACCAGCTTCGCCGATCAAGGATTCTTCGGCGACCAGGTCACACCATCCAGCAGCCAGGGATTCGAGACCGATGGACTCCAGGCGTTCGCATAGGAAAAGTATGCGGGAGCCATCTGATGCGGAGCTGCCCTCGGCGAAGCAGCGAAAGACTGCGCCTCCGCAGGTCTCGACGCCGGACATTCTTGTGCAGATAGCACAGCTTATCGCAGCATCCCAGCAGCCGACAGAAACGGTGTCGGATCGAGAATTATCCGACGGCGCTGGGTCGGTACGCTCCGCCGAAGCATCGGGGACGGACGACCGGGAACATCATGAGGTCCGACCGGATGGTGAAAGGGATACGGATGACTTGGAGCTATCCCTTTCGGAACAACATAAAGCTGCCGTGGACTTCATTCGGCACTTTCTCCCTCAAGTTGTTCCGTCGGGCCAGACTGCTGCGGTTCCGGACAAGAGAATTATAGCGTCATTGGACTCTGAATTTTTTGAGCGGTTCAGGGACATCGCTCCCGAGTTTCTGTCGCAGTCCAATAATGTTGCAAGAACATTTGAATTATTGAACGACGCTATATTTAAACTTGCTTCCAGGACGGGGAAAGCAGGTTTCTTGTCCGCTAATACTCTCAACCTGCCTTTCATTAATGCAAGGAATAAATTCGATACAGCAGGACAGGGTATACCGAGAGTTCCTCTGCGTATGGACGACGAGGCGGAAGACTTAGAGCTATCATTACCGTCGTCAGCTTCTATTCCAACCGCGGTGTTGAAAACAGCTATTGCGTCTAACAGAGCCAATTTAGATGCCTTATCTTACACAGATCACCTTACTAAGGCGTTATCACTGCGCCTTCAGGGGAAAGAGTTTCAGGATATACAATCCTCTTTAAGACTTCTTTCAAGGGCAGTAGCTTATTCCACGTGTAACTCCGCCCTTTCAGTGGCAAATCTGGAGTTGGTTAGACGTGACGCAGCCCTAGCTACATCCACATCCACACTAGTGGATTCTAAGGTGAAGAACTCTCTTAGAGTCGCTTCGGTCTCAGGAGAACTTCTCTTTGACGGCAAGCTTTCCGCTATTTATGATAAAATTACAAAGAAAGCTAAGGATTCTCTGTTGTTCAAATCTGCTCCTAAGAAGTCGGATACAGCAGACACGAATAAGACAGGCACTTCTGGGTCTAATGCGCCCAAGAGAGGTTCCTATAGAGGTTCCGGTGCGTCCTCTTGGTCTTATTCGAGAGACCGTCAGGATAGCGACTCTCGTTCGGGACGTCCTTCAGGCCAGGACAATCGGTCGGACGCCCCGAGGACGACGGGGCGAGGTGCGGGCCGTGGAAGACGTGGTTTCTCCTACCGCAGGCCTCGCAGGTCCAGGAGGTGATGGCTTAAACCTCTATCGCATTCCGGTTGGCGGAAGGTTGTCGAGCTTTTCACAAGAATGGGCGTCGATTACGGACGACCCTTGGGTGAGAGGAGTGACTTCGGAAGGTCTAAAGATATCCTTCAAACGAAAGCCTCCATTATCTCGAAGTCCAAAGTGGACTCATCTTCCGTCAAATCCGCAGAAAAGAGACGCTCTGTTATCAGAGGTGCAGTCTCTTTTAATGAAGAACGCGGTAGAGGTCGTAGAAAACCAGGAATCTCCGGGATTCTACAGCCATCTGTTTCTGGTTCCGAAACCAGACGGCTCGTTCCGTCCAGTCATAGATTTGAGCTGGATAAACAAGCTGATCGTCGCTCCGAAGTTTTATATGGAGACGATTCGATCGGTCAGAGCGAGTATTCGGGTGAACGATTATGCAACGAGCATAGATCTCAAAGATGCGTACTTTCACGTCATGGTACATCCGACATTCCGAAAGTATCTACGCTTCGCAGTCCTAGGAGTGGTGTATCAATTCCGGGTGATGTGCTTCGGATTGAATCTAGCACCCTGGGCTTTCACTCGGGTAATGAACTCGGTAATGATCTACTTCCGAGCTCATTCGTCTGCGGTAACGTCGGCCTACCTGGACGACATTCTTCAGAGGTACGGCAACGAGTTAACGCTTCAGAACGATGTTCAGAATCTTCTTCTATTGCTCCGACGTCTCGGTTTTATAGTAAACGAGGAGAAGTCGGATCTGGTGCCGTCCAAGTCATTCACTCATCTGGGAATGAGCTTCGAGACACACAACAATCTCGTTCGTCTGCCGTTAACCAGAGCAAAATTAGTCAGTTGTTACGCTCGCTATTGTCTGCACGCAGACAAAGTCACGGCGAGAGAATTTATGAGACTGATAGGTCTGTGCGGAGCCGCCGCGGATCTCATTCCGATGGGGCGGTTACGCACACGTCCTCTTCAAATTTTCTTGACTCAGAATTGGAGAGTGAAAATTCATTCGCTCGATGTAGACGTTCTCTTGTCAGATCAAGTGAAACAAGAGATTCAGACTTGGGCAAACATTCAGTGGTTAACTCAGGGAGTTCCGCTGCAGTTGCCGGATCCGAGTTTTACCGTTATGACGGATGCCAGTCAAACAGGTTGGGGTGCATCATTAATCCCAACGGATTCGAGATGCCAGGGTCTTTGGGATCTGCAATTCCTGTGCAAGCAAATAAACATCAAGGAAATGATGTCAATTTGGCTTGCGTTACGTCACTGGATGGACATTATTCACGATGCTCATGTCCAAATCCTATCCGACAATACGACAGTAGTGGCGTATATACAGAATCAGGGAGGCACTCATTCAGTTCCGTTGTTCAATCTAACGGAAAGAATCCTTCTGTTTGCGCTAGAACATCATGTTCTTCTTTCGGTCCGTCACATACCGGGTCGTCTGAATGTGCTAGCAGACTCCCTTTCACGAAAGGGTCGCTTGTTGCCGTCGGAGTGGACTCTCAACAAACAAGTATTCAATCAGATTTGCTACCAATGGGAACGGCCAATGATAGACTTATTTGCGACACATCTCAACAATCAGTTGCAGACGTATGTGTCTCCGTGTCCGGATCCAAGAGCATTTGCAGTAGACGCTCTGTCGATCCCTTGGGACGGAATGATAGGATATGCGTATCCTCCAGCGCCGTTAATTCAACAAGTATTGCTAAAGATAAAACAATCTCAATGCAAGATTCTGTTGGTAGCATCTCTGTCGCCACAGAGACCATGGATAAATCTACTCAGGTGTCTGTTGTGGGACCTACCGCAGAAGCTTCCTCCACGGGAGGATCTTCTTTCGCAGGGGAAATCGCGCCAACTCCATCACAACCCGCAAGGTCTCAACCTTCACGTTTTTCCGTTGTGCGGTCCTTCTTGCATGGCAAGCACTTTACAGGACGAGCAGTGGACATGATTTCTAACTGTAGGAGGACCTCCTCTTTGCTAAACTATGCGGCTAAGTGGAAGGTTTTTCGTCGTTGGTGTAGGGATCATTCTGTAGATATATTCGATCCCTCTATACCAGACATTGCAAACTTTCTAGTATACTTGTTTGACGAAATCAAACTGCAGCCTGTTACTATAAAGGGTTATAGATCTATGTTATCTGATACCTATGCACATCATGATAGTTTACAAATTGGATCTAATGTCTCTTTATCTAAGTTGGTTAGAAACTTTTCGATAAATAGACCCAGAACTCTTAGATTAATTCCTAAGTGGAATTTAGCTTGGGTTCTTCTTAAATTGAAGGAAAAGCCATTTGAACCTCTTGGGACAGTAGATTTCAAATTCTTATCTTATAAGACAGCTTTTCTCTTAGCTTTCTCTTCTGCTAGAAGAGTCAGTGAGCTTCATGCACTATCGGTGGATGATTCTCATTATCGTAGTGTTGGGAACACTATCACCTTCACTACTAATGTGGGTTTTTTAGCTAAGAATCAGGCTCCTAATAAATATCCGGAACCTATTGTTATTAAGGCTCTTCCGTCTTCAGATGGGCGTAGGCCTTTACTCTGTCCTGTTAGAGCATTACGTATCTATAAACAGAGATCTCAGTTTATCAGAAAGGGACGGAAACGTTTCTTTCTGTCTTTGATGCCTTATAGAAAGGACATTTCAGTCCATTCTATTGCTAGATGGATTCAATTAACTATCCATACTGCTTATGAAGATTTATCTTCTTCTCAGAAGTCTGTGCTTAAGATTTCTGCTCATGAAGTAAGAGCTCTTTCTACTTCCTGGGCTTATGCTAATAGTGTTGCTATTACAGATTTAATGAAGGCTGCTTATTGGTCTCAGCCATCCACATTTACAAATTTTTATCTCAGAAATATTGAGTCCATTTCTGGAGACCTGCATTGTTTAGGTCCGTTATCTGTTGCTCAGAATGTCGTCCACTAAACAGTTGCAACTATAGTTATGCAGGCTTTCTGTTCCGGCAGTGACTCTGTCCGGCTGCCCTCTTCACTCTGGGCTATTTGACCCAGGGGAAGGGGGGGGGGGGGGGGGTGTTCCCTTAGGTCACCTGCTTTATAGTGAAAAGCAAGGGGATGTCTCCTCCAAGTCAGTATTTCTGAGTTGCTTCCGGGATGGTTTTAAAGTGTAATATTAATGTTAAAATTCATTCATGTCTTATTTTTAAAGTGTAGCTCGGTGTGAAGCATTTGTATATGTCAAGTGTCAAACGGGCTTTAATATACAATACTCGGACACTTTTAAATGACTATAAAGAGTCTCAATTCTCTGGACTACTTTATTTATTGGCTTGCTTTAAAAATAATTAGTATAAGGGTTATACTGGATGTTAATAGAGAACATGAATGTTATTGTGCTCAATTATTAAGGGTAGTGTATCTTTCTAATTTAATATTAAATAAGAAAGATACATGTAAAGCCTACTACTCCTTTTCTCCTTAAGGGGTTACCTCTTTACTATATAGTTGAGCTTATTGGATTTTCCTCTATGTCCTAGGCCCTCCAGCCTGTTTACTATTCAGCTAAGTCTGGGTCATTGGTACAGTATAAAAATGTTAAAAAATTTATAGTAATTTATATATTTTTTATACTTCCCAATGACCCAGACGGGGATGGCCCTCCCTGGAGTTGAGAACTCTTGCCTCCCCGCTGAGTACATAGCGCTGACCAGGCACTGCCAGTAAGAATGATATTTGGCGCCAATTTTGGGACGTCTGCGTCACTGCGCATGCGCAGTAGAGGCGTAGTATGGAGGTCCTTTAGGACATGATTTCTTTTTGTTTTGGATGCAAATTTTGGGGATTGGGGGGCAAAATTTGTGTTTGGCCCTGGTTTTGTTAGAGTTAGCACCAGCAAAGCTAAGTCTGGGTCATTGGTAAGTATAAAAAATATATAAATTACTATAAATTTTTTAACTTTCCGGAGTTTTTTTGGAAATGCTTCAACGGAATGATTTTATTTTTGGTAAACTACTACAGAATGATGACTTACAGATCAAGTTTGAGTTTCATGCTGATTGCCTTATTCTTGTGTGAGTTATGGCCCTTGGAAATATGGAAAAGCGCCAAAATATCAGTTTTCCGGACTTTTTTTGGAAGCGCTTCAACGGAATGATTTCATTTTTGGTAACCTACTATAGAATGATGACTTACAGATCAAATTTCATTTACACTCTGTCCATCCATCCGTTAGTCTGTCAGTCATACTTTAGTTTTCCGGACTTTTTTTGGAAATGCTTCAATCGAATGAGTTCATTCTCGGTAACCTACTATAGAATGATGACTTACAGATCAAGTTTGAATTTCATGCTGATTGCATTATTCTTGTGTGAGTTATGGCCCTTGAATATGGAATAGCACCAAAATATCAGTTTTTCAGACTTTTTTTGGAAACGCTTCAACGGAATGATTTCATTTTTGGTAACCTACTATAGAACGATGACTTAGAGATCAAGTTTGAGTCTCATGCTGATTGCCTTATTCTTGTGTGAGTTATGGCCCATGGAAATATGGAAAAGCGCCAAAATATCAGTTTTCTGGACTTTTTTTGGAAACACTTCAACGGAATGATTTCATTTTTGGTAACCTACTATAGAACGATGACTTACAGATCAAGTTTCATTTGCACTCTGTCCATCCATCAGTCTGTCTGTCTGTCAGTCAGTCTGTCAGTCATACTTTAGTTTTCTGGACTTTGTTTGGAAATGCTTCAACCGAATGATTTCATTCTTGGTAACCTACTAAGGAATGATGACTTACAGATCAAGTTTGAGTTTCATGCTGATTGCATTATTCTTGTGTGAGTTATGACCCTTGGAAATATGGAAAAGCACCAAAATATCAGTTTACCAGACTTTTTTTGGAAACGCTTCAACGGAATTCATGCTGATCGCATCTAGATTAAAACATTTGAATAATTATTAATGCTCATTAGTCTGGTAGGGGACATTGTATTGCTTCAGCGATATGTGCGCTCTTGTTTTAATTATTTCTTTTCCATCAAAACTTTATGTTCTTGGTTTGTTTTATGATTTAGGCCTCATAATCTACAGAATAGTGTGGGTGGTGGTGAATTTTGTTTAAGCATTGCAAAACCTTCTTGCACTCAAGGGACAAATTTGTCAATTTTGTAAACTTGGGTAAAATATCAGACATAAATCATTTAATTTTTTTTTTACATTGGTTATAAAAAGAGAGCATGAGACAACCAAAAAGACCATGTGGGAGGGCCTGAGAAACAGATTTTTAACTTTTGAGGCCTTATCAAATAAAATAGAAATATTTTGTGGACATCTCCCATTTTTTTCCATCAACCTGCAAAAGCTGATATTTGTAAACATGCTTGTTGAGCTCATTCAAGTGAAAAGTCATAATTTTCTGTTTTTGAGGCAAAAAATGAAAATTATTAGTTATTCTTGAATATTTGATCATGTTACGTCTAGTGAGTTAAGTAACAGCTTCCGTCTTGCCTTTTACGTGAGCCCTTTGTTGAGGAAGCTGTGTCGAGGAGAGGATCAAACTATTAATCTGAATTCTCTAGCAAACTAAATGACCTTGTCATCATGAGACCATGAGATTCATGTCAACCAGGCTGGTTTATAAGTTACCTTTATAATTAGATCGCAATGCTAGAATAGATCACAATTGAAAAATGGCACTAAGATAGTTAACAGAAGTGGTGCTTTCCTGGGGGAACACAGGTCCCCTACTTTTGTCTGAGTGGGGACAGATGTGGACTGGCCATATGTTCCACCGGTAAAATTTCCAGTGGGCCCCCTATTGGGTTCCATCTGGGAGCCCCAAAATTGATGCAGCCCAACACCTGTTAGTACGTGAAATTTCGTGAAAATGGCGAAATGGATCTGATTACAAAGACTGCTGGAATATCGAAATGTTCTCTATGTGGGGCGCCATTGATCGTGCAGAAGCAAGGAAGCCGTGTTTGTTCAGTTCACAAAATCAAAATTTTATCCAGGTCTGGGGCCTCCTTGGTGCATTCTCGGGTAACTTTTCTTGGCCCAGTCCACCCCCGAGTGGGGATGCCATTCCCCTATGATTTCAAGACCTGGAGTGGCTTGCTCTTCACAAGTATGCAATCTACTGAGCACTCACTTGTCTTGCTAGCTGCTCTAAACCCATTTTAGTTGTACATGGGGGGTGTACATGTCGTGGTACAATACATATCTCAATAAATAGCTCATGATATTGATTTGTATCTAGATACAATGTGCGATAAGTTGATTCCCCACAGCAGGAATAGTACAATAAACAGAAGGCCATCTGTAGGCTACCCAACACATTGTTATTCAACAACAGTTTAGAATCCATTCAAGGGTAATTTTGATTGAAAAACAAACACCATAAACATTCAGATGGGTAATATATGCTCCACCCACCCTACAGTTCTGACATTCAGCACTGATGGTTGAGTTCGGTTTTAATTCTTCGAACTCAACATTCTCAATTATCATATTACGAAACCAGGTAATATGAAACTCTTAACCCTGAATATTATCTTTTTGGATGGACATTGTCATATCTCAAACCCATATCGGATCAACTTATTGTTGGTATATAACTGATAATCCATTTTCACTTGGGGAAAATTCCTTTGGCAATTTGTAATATTTTTAATATCAACATGACATTTATTTGCATTATTACTGGACTTCTGTAGACAATTATATTCAATGTTGGTGCCACGGGACCAGAAAATCATGTCGGTGTCCAATCATGTAGCTCTGATACCATATAGGGAATGACAGGTTGTGTTCTATTTGACATATGACTGCATCATGCACTTTGATTAGTCAAACTACAATACTACAGCCAATAGCAACAATATAGTAGGAATAATATAAGTAATTTATCAATACATTCCAAATTTGAAGTAGTTTTGGAGACTTCATGAGCTTAACTCAACAGGCCCAACTTACTATTTTTAGTTGTAATATAACAACGCCACAGTGTGACTGTGGTTCGCACTTCTGCAAATTTTGATATTCTATTGAAAATTCGGGTATTAAGTTGGTCATAACAATTCTTTATTGACAGTTTACATTTGAATAATGGGAATGTGCTTGGATTGCCGCGGTTCCATATTACGGGAATATTACGAGAATTGGATTCCCATCAAAAAACAATGCATGTTATGTAAGTTGAATTTGGTTTTCATGTATCATGTTCAACCAATATTTGACTGCTCTCACTGATATGTGTATCATCAAGCAGAGTATTGTGATGTACCAGTGTATCTTTACACCCCTAGATGTGTAACTCATGCAGTCTAGCCCAGACAACAATGCCTACTTCTCTAGAAGAGTTTCAGGTACTAATTTCCAAAAATTTCCTAGAGGTAAACTCCCAGACCCCCTACTATAAGAGGGGGACATCCCACTCATGCTCCTGCTCATGCTCTCCTTGACGATATGTCCTATGTCAGCCATTGCTGCATGTAGAATGGTCACCAATGTGCAGCTATGTCCAGCACGTGCAGTGGGCCATTCCCTCATGCCTTAATTTTGGAATTTGTCACTGGTTTAAGAGATATGTATATTTTACTTTCATTTCTTACTGATTTACTTTTTAGGAGGTTAAAAACATGATATTGGAAGAGATCAGAACAGAAGGGAAAAAAGCTGGACTCATGTCATTTGAACAGGTATTGGAATAATTAGCAAGCTGGATAAAACATTTGCAAGATGGTGACTGATGGAATTCACCTTCCATTCCATAAGTCATACTCGGGCAGTTTGCAATTCTATTAACTGGTAGAGTGCTGTAAGCCCATATTTGGGCTTTACTCTGAAGTACAGGTACCACAACTTGAAGGCCTCATATTCAGTGAATGTGTTTCTCTTTATCTTTGAAGTGAAATTATTTAGTCTGTTAGTATTTGCTTATTACAATTTATGGGAGAGTGCCTATTGGCACTCTCCAATAAATTGTAACAAAGCAAAGACATGCAAACAAATTCAATGACCAAAAATAATTTAGCACTCTACGAGTTAACCCATTACCTTATATAAGAAAGGATGTTGGTGATGGTACAGTAAAATTTCCTGAATCAACCAGGAAAACTAGTATAAATTAAAAAAAAAATTTTTTCCAAAACTAGAGTTTATGACCCCTCATTGGAATGTGCTCAGTGAGCTTATTCCAGTGGGGTGATAAAAGGTGTGGTTTGTGAGGTAATAAAAAATGAATGAAGTTTAAATGGCATTTTTATGCTCCTTGAGATATTCTCTCGGGAGCATTGTGTTTTCACCATGTCCGTCCTCCGTCATCCGGCATCCGCCCATCAACTTTTAGCTTCCGTCAAATAACTAAAGAACCACTTATTTGATCAAATTATTATTTTAGGAGTTACTTGTGGATGACCAGACAATGCTTCCTTTTGATTTTGGTCCCGCTAGCCAAATCAATATGGCTGCCATGGCAACCATTTTGAATTTTGCTTCCGTTCAATAATTAATGAATGCTGACTCGAATCATTTTTATTTTTGAATCATGTATTGTTGTTGTCTATAGGAAGCGTCCTTTTAATGTAGGACCAGTCAGCAAAACCAAGCTAGCCACCAGTGGCTGCCATCTTGAATTTGTTTCTTGCCAATAACAAAAGAACACTGCCTCGAATCAGATTCATTTTTTGGTTGTGCATCATTGGTGTCTAGAGGAACTTCCTTCCGATTTTAGCTTCCACTCCACAGTTTTCCAGGCATTTCCTAAAAGGACCTGCCATACACTCTCTTCAAATGCAAATATTATGTAAGTTAGTTATCTAACTCATAACATGTATTACATTTCCCAAATCCACTAAAAACATATAACACTATCTGACTAAGAAGAAATAAATAATCTGAATGTGGGTGAAATAATTTATTGTCAAAGGCAAGACTTCAATCTGCAAAATTGCATGAAAAAATGCCGATACCAGTCATTTTCAGACACCCAGCAGCCTCAAAAGCAGAATTTCCCCCACTATCCCCACTCACCTAACCCTGGAGCATATAACCCCTTGTTTCTAAAATGTGGAGAAAAAAATTCCATGTTTCCCTCTCATTTTTATCTCTATTTTGACATAGTCAAATTTGAGGCTATGCTATGGCCCGTCGTCCGCCTGTCCATCTCTCTGTTGTCAACAATTCAATACAGCTCGGGCTAGAGGCCGTATTTATGAACCGATCTTTACAAAACTTCTTGTGTACCATTGTTATCACCGTGGGACGAGAATGAGTGTTTTTGGTTGCGGTCCGAAATTCAAGATGGCCATTAGCAGCCATTTTGTACCTAAATTAGTGCAATCAGTTTTTTGTACAGAACTTCTGTATGAAAGTTCTGATATGAATAAATTTTTGTATGAATGTTTAGTAACATGGAATACATCACATATAATACAGGTTTTTTTCTCGTGCAGAAATTATGCAAATTAGATGAACTTTGATTTATTCAGTGCTACTTATACACAGTGAGTACTCATGTCAATACGGCTCGGGCTAAGGGCAGTATTTATGAACCAATCTTCACAAAACTTCTTGGGTACCTTTGTAATGACCTTGGAACGAGAACGAGTGTTTTTGGGTTCGGTTCGAAATTCAAGATGGCTGCCAGTGGCCATTTTGTACTGAAATTAGGTACAATCATTTTTTGTATAGAACTTCTATACGGCTCGGGCTCAGACATATTAACCTCCCAAAATTTTTTTCAGGGAGATTGAAGAAAATTTTCAGGGAGATGACATGATTTTCAGGGAGATTTTTTTTTATGCGTAGAAACCATGTGTGGATCGATCAATTTTAAATATAAATTAATACCAAATACCCCCTCCCTCCCACACACACACACATAACAGGAAACAGCCCAACAACAATACATCAAAGGAACATACGTCAACGTTCTACTAACTGGTGGTGAGTGACCCAGACCTGTTAACCTCTGGAGGTGACTGTCAGTGAGATTTTGATGAGCTCCCAGTGAGACTCGGATGCTTGTCAGTGAGATTTTTGCACGTGGGCAGCACATCAATAATTTCCATGTAACTCCCCCCCCCCCCTCACACACACATACATTAAACATTCCACCCTAATGTGTTTTATTTGAACAATTTATCCTTTCAAGAGCCAAACCATAGAAATATAGAGAAAAACAGAAATCAGAAATATGGATGTGGTCATGTGCCAATATCTGAGCTTGTTCCAATGACATCCATATTTCAATGGTTTTATGTACAAAATGTTTGGAGATATTTTCGACCTTTTCAGCACTATATCAGTTATGGTGCTGTGTTGAAAGTTTTCGATCCATTTGGGTAATTATGGGTACTTGCGGCGACCTGCGGTAACCTGCGACGATCTGTGGTGTTTAGGCACACCCCAGAGCCTGGTTGTTGTGGTAATTCGATCTTCCAAAGCCCAGCGCCCCACCTAACCACATTGGTTACTCACTGGAAGTAGTTGGTCATTTACGAAGGGGATTTGGAATGGGGTGATCATTTTTCAGTGAAACGTGAAAATTATGCCACAGCCAGCCCAGGACGAAACATCTCGGGGATATTTTGTTGTCCATTTATCACTACGAATGAAAAAACGTGCAAGTGCCGTAAATTACCAACTTTTTAGAGATTTTTTTCACCAAAAACATAATTTTTTTCACAGCCTGCTTTATAAAATTGCGAATCGGAAATTTTTCCCAATATATTGAAAATTACAGCAACTCATATGTTTGAGCCGTTTGTCTCCAAAATTGGCTATAATTATCTGAAAGTGAAATCCAAAATGCACAATAAATTTGTGCGTATTTTTGCACATTTTTCGATTGGACAAGATTTTATACGTATGGAATTTATTTTTCGATTTGACTGCTACCTGTATACAAGCAAAGGTGTGCCTTTAATATATAATCAATTTCAGCAATTATCCTGCATCTCAAATTCATTTAATCTGCCTGTCAAACGTGTTGCAATAATCACAACACGGCCATTGACAGAAATGAGAATTGGTCATCAGTTCTTACGTAAGTGGTGACGTTTCACACAAACTTAATGACCTTGCCATTGAGAGTAGAGCACATGCTTTTGTATTTGTAAACAAAAGCTAGTGGATTCAGTTTTTGTCTGGTATGTCGACTTTCCGGGAGATTTTTGGTCCAAATTGACTCCCGGGCGGGAGGGGATAGCTAATTCCGGGAGAATCCCGGGCATTCCGGGAGAGTTAACATGTCTGCTCGGGCTAGAGGCCGTATTTATGAACCGATCTTTACGAAACTTCTTGGGTACCTTTGTTATCACCTTGGGACGAGAACAAGTGTTTTGGGGTGTAGTCCAACATTCAAGATGGCTGCCGGCGGCCGTTTTGTACCGAAATTAGGTACAATCAGTTTTTTGTACAGAACATCTATTTGAAGATTCTGATTTGAATAAATTTTGGAATGAATGTTTAGTAACATGGAATACATCCCATGTAACAAAGATTTTTTTCTCGTGCAGAAATTGTGCAAATTAGATGAACTTTGATTTATTCAGTGCTACTTATACACAGTAAGTGCACATGTTGATACAGCTTGTGCTAGAGGCTGTATTTATGAACCGATCTTCATGAAAATTCTTGGGTACCTTTGTTATCACATTGGGACGAGAACGAGTGTTTTGGGGTGTGGTGTGAAATTCAAGATGGCTGCCAGTGGCCATTTTATACCGTAATTAGGTGCAATCAGTTTTTTGTACAGAACTTCTATTTGAAGGTTCTGATTTGAATAAATTTTTGTATGAATGTTTAGTAACATGGAATACATCACATGTAATACAGGTTTTTGTCTCGTGCAGAAATTATGCAAATTAGATGAACTTTGATTTATTCTGTGCTACTTTTACACAGTTAGTACACATGTCAATACGACTCGGGCTAGAGGCTGTATTTATGAACCAATCTTCACGAAACTTCTTGGGTACCTTCATTATCACCTTGGGATGAGAACGACTGTTTTTGGGTGCAGTCTGAAATGTCTAAATGGCCGACGGCGGGCAATTAGACAAACTTTGATTTATTCATTGCTACTTATACACAGTAAGGGCACATTTCAATACGGCTCTGGCTAGAGGCATCTAACTGTCACCCACCTTTACAATACTTGACCTGTACCTTTGTTACAGGCTATGGTCAGTATTTATGTACAGACCTTTACAAATACTTTACATGTACCTTTGTTATCAGGTCATTACCTAGATATGTGTAATTGCTGTGTCACTTGCTATACATGTACATGTCTTACACAAGTTGAGCTACAGTGTCATTGACACTTTCATTTAATTACATGCCTGGTAACAAACCCATGTAAAAATGACATTTTAAAAAATAGCCGATTTTTCAAAACCACTGTTTCCCATAATTCATCTGGTAATTTACCCCTTTGCATCAGACTCCAACTTTAGGACTAAAACTTCAAATTCTCTTGTCCACCAAATAGCCTAATATATCTGATACTAAAAATATATCTCCAATTTACATGGCATTACTTTCAACATATGCCCAATGTTTAGAATTTCCCCCCTGTGCAATAGTGCAAAACTGTAGAGCAGAACCTTAGATCAGATAACCAATTCAATATGGCCACCATGGTGGTCATCTTGAATTTGGTTTCCATCCAATAACTTATGAATGTTGATTCAAATCAGTTTAATTTTGTTGTGATGTGGTATCTCGAGGAAGCTTCCTTTTGATTTTGGTTATACCCCTGACAGACTTACCTACCCTTTTATGACACTGCTCAGGGGCATATGCCACAATTTGCATTGCTCTTGGTGTGCATAGCACTTGGCAAATTTAGCTGATTTGTTAGTTTAAGGGCTAAATAACCATTACTTGTCTCAGTTCCAGACACCTCCACCATTCTTGTGAGAGTTTTTTATTGACTCAGTGATGGCATTTTATTTACACATGTGTTCTTTTTGGAGACTACATTCATTAGTTTACTTGGCAGAGTATAAACTGGTATAACTTTTTTCAAATCAGTGCTTATGACACCTCATTGGAATGGGCTCACTGAGCTTATTCCAGTGAGGTGGCAGAAGCTTCATCCCTTTGTGAAAACACAGGAGGGAATAGTCAAAAGATTAACAAAATGTGAATGGCCATTTTTGTGCATAGCACTTGACAAATTTGACTGACTCATTAGTTTAAGATTTAATTATCCATTATTTGTCTCAGTACAAGACACCACCACCATTTGATATGTGAGTTTTATGTTGGATTGGTAATTACATTTTATTCTCATGAAATTTCTTGATGGAGAGTATGTTCATTGATCTGTGGAGTGCTTAATTACTTTTCTCTTGCTAAACAAGCAACAAGTGATTGCCTGCAGTGTAAAGCTACTAAAGTGGCTTTCAACACCAGACAGTAGAGACATAATGGTGGCTTCTGATACTTGGCCAATTAAGTGTAAATAACCTATAGTGGATTTGGTTTCTACATCCACTATTCTTTTGTGAGCTTTATAATTACTCAAAAGTAATACTTTATTCACAGAAGACGAGTGTATTCGCTAGTTTAACTGGTAGAGTGTTAAATTATTTTTGACCATCAAATCTTGTACACATGTCTTTGCCTTGTTACTCTCCCATAAATTGTAACAAGGCAAACCCTTACAGATCAAATAATATCACTTCAGAGATAATACAAAACACATGCACTGAACAGAGCCGTTAAGCTGTGGTACCTGCACTTCAGAATAAAGCCCAGATATGGGCTTCCAGCACTCTACCAGTTAACAAATGTGAAGCCATTACAGTCAGTTTGGTTAAAGATAATACTTTAAGGGCTTTCAGTGAGTACCATATTTACTCTTATCGGAACACTCAATGATTTGGAACACACTATTTTGCAACAGATATTCTTTATATATTCTTTACCCCCAAAGTTTGGGACACACTGGTGTCCTACCACAAATAAGCAAGACAAGTTAGAAAATTGAAAAAAAAAAAACAAAACGGGATGGACTAGACTGATGAATACTGATGATAAGTATCAGCCTTTTTAACTGGTAAAGTGC
Source organism: Pictodentalium vernedei (assembly GCA_031216915.1). NCBI lineage: Eukaryota > Metazoa > Mollusca > Scaphopoda > Dentaliida > Dentaliidae > Pictodentalium > Pictodentalium vernedei. The sequence goes on from CM062297.1 coordinate 316,876,613, forward strand.
TGGAAGCCCATTCATGTATTTGGGCTTTATTCTGAAGTGCAGGTACTGCAACTTAAAAGCATCATATCCTGTAGATGTGCTTCATTTAAGAATTGAATGCAATTTTTATAATCTTTATTGGAGTATGAACGTGTGGGAATGGGTAAAAATTATGTATGAATCCTTCGGGATTCTTATAATTACATTCCGTAACTGTTTAAACTACTTTTTACCAAACAACAAAGCAGAAAGACGAAATAAAACATGTACGAACGAACGAGGCGAAAAACCACCCTCACACAAAAGACAAAGCGCACAGCTCTGAGTTGAGCACCGGTTTTCGGCATTGATCCAAATTTGTCAAATTTCCGTCTTTCGCAACGAAACTTGGAATGTTCAAAACAATTTATTTAACATATCAGTAAACTTTAATCACTGATCACTGTGAGAGGCGCTAAAAGTTATAAACCCGCCCAAACACTGCCCGAATTACATTCTGTCAATTAAGCTCTACCGTAAATGCGGGTCAAAGTTCAACCAAATGTATTCATTGAAAAATGAATTACATTTGTTCATGACGTTTTCATCCAGCTGACCAATGGGAATTGAGTATTTGGACCCAAAACGTATAACTACATTAACAATGTAATTATATTATCTTTGAAGTGGAATTACTTAGTCTGTATCGATTTACCTTGTTACAATTTATGGATGAGCGCCAATAGCCACTCTCCCATAAATTTTAACATTGCAAAGACAAGTTAGCAAATTTTGATGCCCCAAAATAGTTTAGCACTCTACCAGTTAAAGAAAAAAAATATTGATAATTCATACTAATTTGTTTTTTCATTAACCCTTTGAACTCTAGTGGAATCTTCCATGCCAGTTCAATGGCAGCAATTAGAAGAGTCCATATTCAGTATTTGGGATAGACCAATCAATATTTTCATGTTGAAAATATTGATTGGTCTCCCCCTCACATTTACTGAACAGTCATCCTATATAATGCCGTTATGACATATCTTGTTCCTGGCTGGAAAAGGGCCACTCGGGTTCAAAGGGGTTAATACCCACTTCCAATATCAAGTTGTTATTTGCCGCCTCACAAAATAACAATTCATGGATATTTTAAAATTTGTTATCATTCACAGAGTTAAAAACAGCCTACAATCCCTGTAACATTACTTCAAATTATTACCACTTTAGCGTGCTTTCTCTAGTATATTAACACAATTGTACCTTTACGGTAAAAATGCATGATGCACAGACTCAAACCGGAAGTTGTGTGTTAACATGGTTAACAGCCCGCTTCCAGCTAAATGTTTCGTTGACAGCCCTGGTTCCGGTTACAGTTTATGCAATCTGTCATACGAAACGCGCCACTGGTTCTGAGATGATGAAACACACTTAACTGCAATGAATGTTAAAAAAACACGTGAAATTTGTGTGATTTCCCCATTACTTCAGTGATGAAGCATTCAAATTGTCAAGGTGAGTGTAATTAATTCATTGAGGTAGGTTTTTGTTGGTAGATTTCGGGAGAAGGCGAATTTTTCGTGGCAAACAAAACTATTTAAATTAGGCTATCGTGTGATTGACCATGTGATGTTTTGTTTATCTAGAAACAGACGACACATGTGTTTTGGTTAAATGTCATTGCGAAAACTCGGGATGTCACAATCAAGTGAACTTGATGAAGAACCTTTGGATTTAACCATTTTAGAAGACGTAATAATAGTAATAACAAGATTTTGTTGGGGGCTCCTGTTTATTAACGGCCCTCCAGGAATGATTAACAGCCTTCGGGCCATTAACAGCCCTCGACTTCATCTCGGGCTGTTAATGGACGCTCTGGCTGTTAATCATTCCTGCCTGGCCGTTAATAAACCGTAATGCCCTCCAAAATCATGTTATTGGTATATTCACACACAGTGATAACTGGAGGACTGCAGCTCTCCCAGGAAAAGGAACACAAGTATTGCTCAAGTGTAGAAATGAATATAAACAAAAGGTCAACCAAACATACTGTTTTGTGTTGTCTTTATTAAAATCCATCCTGCTTGTCACCACTTTGAAAGCCTATCCCAAACAACACTGATACTGACAGCAACTTTTACACTGTCAGATGAAAACAAGGAAACATCACAGATGTTTCTTTTCAACCTACTCACAATTGTTTACAATTGGCTGTAACGTAAGTGCAAGCCCTACTTCGGACCTTAACTCAAGCTAATAACTTTTCCAAAAGAGTGGAAGAGTGCAAAAGCACTATAAAGAGATCGAAAAAGGGTCGAGCAAAACCGCCTTTCGACATTACAGTTACTTTCTCTGCACACCTCTTGCATTACCGAGCATATGCGAAACAACCGTGACGTCAATTCCTTTTTTTCCGCCATCTTGCATGGTCGGATTTTTTGTGACTCATGCTGATGATCTCGTTTCTTCGTGAACAACTTGATTAACTCACTACAATTATTGATACCTGCATTCTAGGATTGTATCCTTTTGTCAAGCTCGAAATTATTCTGTGTTATTTATATTTATGCTAATTTTAGCTTGTATTATCTCTGTGTATCTTGCCTTTTCCGCGCACGAAAATGCAACCCGCGTTGATCAGTTTTCCGGCGGTGAGAAGCTTGGTTCTTTGGATTATTTTTTTTAGATTTTTCCCTCAAAAAATTCTTCTTACACCTTTTTGGACAATGTTGAAAACACTCCCTTGTCCTTCTTGTATGCAGGTGAAACATGTCGATGATGTTCACAGTACTTGTGTCACCTGCAACAATTGTTCTCAGGCCCATACCTGTGGTGTTTGGTCTTCCAAGCTCTGAGCTTCAGTTAACAAGGTGGTTCTAACCAGAACTAGAACCCCTCATTCTTGGGGCAAAGGTAACCGTGCCTCTTCGGATATTTCTGAGAGTGCACGGGGTGACTCTGTCATGCAGGATGTTGGGCAGCCTTTTTTGGAAGCAGATTCTTCCGCAGTTATTGGTGGTGCTGGTGATGGGATGCCTGAAGTGGGGACTACAGTCTCCCTTCCTTTGGCTCCAGTGGTCACCCTTGAGGCGACTGTTTTCGTTGAGAGGAGTTCTTCCGAGGTCAACTCGGTCGCTCTCTCCAATTTACCACCTGCATCATCTGCAGCTGCTGAGGAATTTGTTCATGCTGCTCCTATCTTGCATGATAGTGCTCCTCCCATCTCTTCTGGGGATGGTATACAGTCTCGGGGCCCTAGGCTGTATCTGGTGGTATGTCACAGGGCTCCCAGTCTTCCCTGGCTTCTCAGCAAAGTTGTATGGGTTTGCTGGCTGCCCAGTCTTATCTGGCTAGGTTTACACCTGGCTGTTTGATGCTTGGTCACTTTGGCAGCGATTCCTCATTTCTTGGGCGAATTGTTTGTTGTTCCACCTTCCCCTGCTGGTGAGCTGACTAGCAGGATGGGGCTGGGACATTGGCAACCAGGGCCTTCTGTTCGACAGAGGCCAGTGATGGCTCCTGCTAGCTGTCACTCTTGGAACCTTCCTCCGGTGATTTCTCACTGTGTCCCAAGTCTAGCAGTCGATCAATGCTTGTCATTGTTCTCAGAAGATAGGCAGTTGGGGCCTTCTGTTTCTCAGAGACCAATGGCAGGTTCCTGTCATTCTTGGGACAATCCTCTGGTGTCTTCTCATCGTGTCCCAGATCCCGCTGCCGATCGACGTGCGCTGTCAGTCTCTCTAGAGGATTTGTAGACAGGGCTTTCTGTTTTGCAGAGGTCAGTGAATGCCCCAGGGCATCACTCTTGGGACTGTCCTCCGGTGTCTTCTCACTGTCTCCCTACTCTGTCTGCTGATCGATGTTCGTCGTTGGTCCCTTCTGAGGATTTGGGTTCTTCTTCTAGAAGGGTCCATTGGGAATGCTCTCCGTTGGGCGTGGCTGCTCCAATGGATTCTCAGGGTGAGCTGAGGCAGGCCATTCTGGCGCGCACTCACTTGCTTTCTAGCAACCCTCAAGTTGGCTTCCCTGTGTCTCCTGAGGTGCATCCTCCTTTGGTCACTCGCAGAGATTCCTTGCCTGGCTCTTTGGATGCTGTTCAGCATTCACAGGAGGTTTCTGCTGGTCAGCCCGAGTTGGGCTACGTCTCTTCTGCCACAGAGGATGACAATTTGCTTGAAGGTGACGACCCCCCTCGTCAATCTTGGGGGCTGGCTTTAGATTTTGTTTTTGGCTTTTTGCCAGACATTCATCCTTCAGACCAGCCCTCAGTGACCGCTCGGCCGTGGTCCTCTGTGCAGCGACGCAACCCTGTCTAGCCTTCTAGCTCTGGGGTTTTGCGCCCTCTGCAGTCGGCTCAGGTTGTTGAGTCCTTCCAAGGCCTGGATGCCAAAATGCATTCCATGGCCCTAAAGGGTTCCTTCTTTTCATGATCTGATGCATTTCTGCCTCCATCGCTGTTTCATGTATATGAATCCGCCTGTCCTCCAGTCTTCCAAGGGTTGACTACTGTAGACGAGGATTCTTCTTCCCTCGGGTTAGCTAAGCCTAAGTTGACAGTTCTCCCGATGTCGGTAGTTAAATCTATGGTGGGCCTGTCCCGAGAGATTCAGGGCATGTTGTCTCTCGCGGACCATGTCGTAGCTATCCTGGCTTCCTATCTCCCGCCAGGGGAGTTTGATGATGCTCAGGTGCCTTTGCATGTTTTGTTTCATGCTCTTATGAACCTGACACATGCTCATGCCTGCAACATGGCTAATTTGGAGCTTGCATGCCAGGATGCAGTGTTGGACACTTCTCCATCCCTTCCTTCTGAACAGCATGCTGTTCTGAGGTCTGCCTCATTGGTTGGACCTCAGCCATTCCATGGTTCCGTGGGCGCTGTCCGTGATGAGGTTCTTCGTCATTTGAAGGACCAGCTTTTGTTATGGCAACTGGACCAGCCTGCTGCTGCATGTGGTGGTCATTCCAGGTCCACCGAGCACCCAGCCGCATTGTCCACGCAGGCTGCGCCTTCGGCTACGTCTGCTCCTTCTGCTCAGAAGAAGCGTTGATGCAGCAAAACTCACTGGCAGCCTCAGGGAGGACAGTCTCAGGACTCTGTTGCTTCCCGGGGGAGTGGTTTCTCCTCTAGGGGGCCACTTCGAGGCCACAAATGATGGTCCTCTTCTTGATTTGCCTCCATTTGGGGGAAGGCTGTTGCTATTTTTCGACCATTGGACAGAGATAATGTTGGACCCCTTGGTCCTCGACGTCATCCAATCAGGTCTGCGAATGTCCTTCCGTAGGCACCCCTGTTTATCTCGGGTGGCCTTCCCGACTTGGATCCTTTCCGATCCTCAGAGTTGGGACCTTCTGGTGCAGGAGATCGACAATCTCCTCTTCAAAGGGGCGATCAAGGTGGTCAGGAAGACCCTTTCTCTGGGGTTCTACTCGAGACCTTTCTTAGTGCCAAAGAAAAAAGCCCAGTTTTGTCCTATCATCGATCTGAGTATCCTGAACAAGTCCATCATAGCACCTCGTTTCAGCATGGAGACTTTCAGGTTGGTTTCGATGGTTGATTCATCAGGGCGATTTTGCAGCCAGTATCGACCTGAAGGATGCCTATTTCCATGTGCCCATTCACCTGGCATCACGGAAATGCCTTCGGTTCTCATTTCGGGATCGTGTCTTTCAATTCAAAGCTCTAGTGTTCAGTTTGAACCTGGCTCCTTGGGCCTCACCCAACTGATGTCACATGTGCTCGCTTTTCACCATACTCAGTCGGCTGTGACTTCATCTGCTTACCTGGACGACATCCTCCAACAGCACCACAATGCTGCAGTTCTGGAGTCTGATGTCCGATGGTTGCTTGTCCTGCTGACATCGCTGGGTTTCAGAGTCAATTGGGAGACGTCAGATCTAATTCCTTCTCAGCAATTTCGTCATTTGGGAATGGATTTCGACACTTTTCACAATGTGGTGTCTGTTCCCAAGGCTCGTGCGTTGATCCTTTCTACCTTGACTTGGGACCTGCTTCGATCCTCTTTGGTCTCAGGCCATGACTTTCCTTCGACTGCTGGGCCTTTGCAGTTCAGTGATGGATCTCATTCCGCTGGGTCGCTTGTTTGTCCGACATCTCCAACATTTCCTGTTGGATCATTGGCATCCAAATGTGGATCCTCTAGACCTGAAACTTTTGATTCCTCGGTCCTTACTTTGTCATCTCCGCCCTTGGACTGATGTTCCCTGGTTGACTCAGGGTGTTCCGTTGGATTTTCCTCTGGCCGATCGCATCCTTACTGCGGATTCCAGCTGGGCTGGGGTACGACGTTGGATCCTCTTGGTCTGTCTACTCACGGCGAGTGGGACAGAGAGCAGGTGGCCCTTCATATCAACCAGAAGGAACTCCTTGCTCTTCTGTTGAGTTTTCAGCAATGGATCTCTCACCTGTCGAATCACACAGTCCTGCTTCTTTCAGACAATTCGACAGTGGTGGCCTACATCCAGAATCAAGGGAGCACACATTCGATTCCCATGTATCGGCTATCTCAGGATCTTCTGCTGTTAGCGCTGGATGTACACTCTTGGGTTGCCATTCAGCACATCCCCAGATGTCTCAACGTCCTAGCCGACTCGCTGTCCCGATGAGATAGTGTCCTTCCCACCGAATGGATGCTGCTTCGGTTTGGTGTTTCAGATGATTTGCAAATGGTGGGGTCATCCTCTTATCAACCGTTTGGCCACTCGCTGGAATCATCAGGTTGAGACCTTTGTCTCCCATTATTCAGATCCACTAGCCTTTGCAGTGGAATTTCTGTCTCGGGACTGGACAGGTTGGATCGGCTATGCCTTCCCTCCTGCACCAATTCTTCCTCAGGTATTATCGAAGATTTGTGCTTGCAGCTGCAGGGTCATTCTGATCGCTCCTCTGTCTCCACAGAGGGTGTGGATCAGTCAGCTGCAGCCTCTGTTAGCAGATCGGCCAATTTGTCTACCTCTATGGCACGATCTTCTTTCCCAGGGCCGGCCCTGAGGAAGTCTCACAACAACCTGGCAAGCCTGTCCCTTCAAGCCTGTCTTTTATCAGGTCCTGTCTCCAACGTAGAGGCTTTTCAAGGCAAACAGTGGAGTGCATTTCTGCATCACACCGACATTCCACTGGCATGACTTATGCTGCTAAGTGAAAAGTTTTCTGTCGCTGGTGTGCAGCTCAACATGTGGATTACCAGAATTCTTCAATCGCTCAAATTGTGGATTTTCTGGTATACCTTTTTGACTCCAAGGGCCTCCAGCCTGTTACTATTAAGGGCTATAGGTCTATGCTGTCAAAAACTTTCTCTTATGTGGGAAAGTGGTGCATCGGTCATAATCTCTTTCTCTCCAAACTGATTTGGCACTTTTCTCTGAAGAGGCCTCGAGTTTTGCATCTTACACCCAAATGGAACTTGGCATGGGTGTTGCATTGTTTGGAGGGGTGCCATTCGAGCCTTTATCTGAGACCGATATGGGTTTTCTCACATATAAGATGGCTTTCCTTCTCGTGTTTGCTTCTGCCAGACGTGTCAGTGAGCTTCATGCGCTTTCTGTTGATTCAGCTTTCTTCAGAAATGAGGCTAACAGTGTAACCTTCTCTACTGATTGCTTTTTTCTGGCCAATAATCAACTTCCTGATTCGGTTCCTCATCCGATCTGCATTCGAGCACTTCCTCCTGTTGATGGCTGGAGGCCTCTTCTTTGTCCTGTTCGTGTGATCAAGACTTATATTAATCGCATGCAGTTCATTCAGAGGGGTCGTAAGAGATTCTTTCTGTCTCTCTTTCCTGGGAGGCAGTCTATCTCTTCTTATTCTATTTCCAGGTGGATATGTCTCGCAATCAAGCTGGCTTATTGCAGTTTGTCTGCTTCAGATCTTGTTTCGGACCAATTTAATGCTCATGAGGTTCGTGTCATTTCTACTTCCTGGGTATTCTCCAATACGGCTTACTGGAGGAATGCTTCTACTTTCGCCTCCTTTTATCTCCACCACCTACAGCAGCAATCTGAGAACCTTTTATCTTTAGGCCCTCCAGTTGCTGCTCAGGTTGGTGTGCACCCTCGTTAAATATGTATTTTCAGGTTTGTGCATTTTTGTCACTCAGCCTTGTTCTTTTCAGGTGCTTCATTCTTTTCGACACTGTGGTGATGTGTTTCAGCTTCTTTTCAGCACCTTCCCGCTTTTTGTCCTTTACAGGTTTTGCTGTCATTCTCTGCCCTCCTTGCATTTCTTTCAGCTGTGCTTGTTGGTATTGGTTATGTGATTCACGTCCTCATATTGTTTATTCAGCCAATTGTAAACAATTGTGAGTAGGTTGAAAAGAAATTAAAATTTTTTAGTAAATTTTGTTTCTTAGCATACCTACCACAATTGTTTACCAGAGACCACCCTCCTAGGGGATATCTTTTGATATCAATGCCTCCCCGCTAAACCACAAACTTCTCATTGGGAGAAATTTGGAATTGACGTCACGGTTGTTGCGCATGCTCTCTGTAAATGCAAGATGTGTGCAGAGAGAGTACCTGTAATGTCAAGCGCTGGTTACCGCTCGACCCTTTTTCGATCTCTTTATAGTGCTTTTGTACTCTTCCACTTTTCCAACTTATTTGGAAAAGTTATTAGCTTGAGTTAAGTTCCAAAGTAGGGCTTGCTCTTACGTTACAGCCAATTGTAAACAATTGTGGTAGGTATGCAAGGAAACAAAATTTACTAAAAAATTTTAATTTTGCTTTACAGATGCTTCATTTTACAGATGTTTTGACTTTTTAGCCCAGGACATCTCAGCCCAAAGTTGATCAAGGCAGAACTTTTGGCTTCCATTTTAGTTTGTGGGAGAATAAACTACATACAATATGACAGGTGAAAAAAGAAAACAAAACAGAATGCTTCAGCCTAGGGCGTTTTGTTTTGGTCCTCATTGAGGCTGATGTTTCAACCTTTGTCAGAAAATTAATTCCTTCATCATGTGCGACACACATTATTGGACCCAAGTTTAAACATTAAGTGGTAGATTCCTACTAGTCACTTTACTTTAGATGTCTGTGGGATTAGCTTCACCTTGGGTCTTGATTCTTCCACCATTTAATACACGATTATAATCTTATCCTTGCTGACAAGTGAGTGGCAATTCAATAACATCAAGGGCTTTTATACATTAAATTCTTTCAATAAAAACACTTGACTTAATGAATGATGTCTTTATTTGGATTATTTGATATTTTTAAAAACCAAAAAATCAAAAGTCTACCCACCATTGTTACATACATGTACTGGTGTTGTATCTTTGCGGTGACACTTTTAGTGACTCCCAGTCTGTGCACACAGGCATGTGTGGTTATCAAAACAATATACAAACATATTTTTGTTCTTGAGATATGCTGCTGAATTCATGTTCTATAATATGTTGACGATACATTATAAACATGTAAGCTGGACCTGGATACTTTTGGTTTTATCATTCACATTCATGCTGCTGTATGTGGGGCAAACTATCTTAACCCTTAAAGGCCTTTTTCTGACTCTTACGACCTCAGAACATGTGCCCTTAACATGCCATCATGAGTAGATCCTGCTGACAATAGACAAATTACATAGACAGTGGTCGCTAGTCACGTCTTGGCTGCCTGTAAAGGCAGACAAGACTTTACTATAAATCACTGTTAAGTCACTGGACGTGTACAGGCTGTGGTGAGGTGTGAATTCAGGACAATTGTCCAGCCCCTCAAGGGTTAAGTGCATTATTCAGAAAGGATTTCTTGACTGACTTTACAGTGCCAATATTACTGCAATTTCTGTGATCAATAATCTTTAACTTCAAATTATGAGTTTACTTTTCCACCAAGGTAAATTTTTGGGTATTAGTGTCCGTGAGTATAAAAATTGTAGAATGATTTCATTTTATAACTATTTGATATCCTGGGTTTTTTTAACCCCTGCCATACAGTGGGAGGGGGATATAGGAATGGTTTCCATCTGCCCTTCCATCCATTCATCATTCCCCAATTCTTGTCATCACATTTTAAAGAAAACTTTTCAAAATATTTTTCCCAAATTTAATATACAGCCTTTGGTGATATCATGAATGGGACTGAGAATCAGCTGCTTGTTTTGTTGCCGTAGATCAAAAGTCACAGTTACCATGACTTTGAAGTCAATTACCACACCCTATATCCCTCACCTTTTCAGGTACATTCCCGCAAGAAACATCATTGCATATGTCATTCTCTTGTTTTTCTTCTTATTAAATTTTTATTTTTAATAAACCCTGCGCTAAGACATGAACAAGCCTGGAAATAAGCAGACTGTCATTTGCAGAATGAGGTCCCCAGAGGGTGAATTTGGTGATGCTACCCTGCACAGCAGGGTAGCATTACTAAATGTATCCTCTATGAACCTCAATCTAAATCAAGGTCTCAGGCCCAACAGAAAGAGGTATCCAGAGGATAAATTGGGTGAGTTCTTACCCACTGTATGAGATAGCATCAGCAAATTGCTTATTTCCCGGCTTGTTCATGAATAAGTGGAAGGTAGTGATAATGAAGAAATGAAATGTCTGTGATATTAAGAAGGACCTCCCCAAAATAGGATATTAGGATACAATTAGTGTTGGCTTTTGTAGTCTTCATTCCATATGAAGACCATCAAAGAGTCTGATATTCATTGGGGAAAAAAGCGCTTTATATTCTGGTCGACATTATTCTTCACTCAATTTGAGTTGAATGAGAATTTTACATGGGGTTACGGTGGAGCTGTGTACTAAGGCATAATGGACGTCGATGGTGCAACTGTCTTTAACCAGTGCTAACCCTGTTTGTATGTTGGGGAGTCTGACAGTTGCTCGCTGTTGCTTGATAGTTCCCTCCGGGTACTCCGGCTTCCTCCCCCTGTCGAACTGTCCGAAAAAGGTGACCCTGGCTGTCGAAAGTATTGTTAAACTCCAATAAATAAATAAGTTTTAGAATTTTAAACTGAAAATTAGTGATGTCAGTTTAGTTAGTCTTGACTTTTGTAGTCTTCATACCATATGAAGACTGTCAAAGAGTCTGATGTTAATGGGGGGAAAAGATTGCTTTATATTCTGGTCAGCATTAATTTCAATTCACTTTGAATTGTTTGAGACATATTTTGGAATTTGAAGCTAAAGATTAGTCCTGTCAGTTTATAATTATACAATAACATGATTTTGTAGGGCATTATGGTACATTAACGGCCTGGCAGAAATGATTAAAAGCCCAAGGGACTATTAGCAGCCCGAGACAGAGTCGAGGGCCAATAATAGGCCCAAGGGCTTTTAATCATTCCTGTAGGGCTGTTAATGAACCATAACACCCTACAAAATCATGTTATTACTATTATTACCACATGGACTGTTAATAAATATTCAGGGGCACTAGGTACATGTAGGTATTGCTTCATTGGATTTTCAAGGAGAGAAATAATGTACTACTGAACTCAACATAATTTAATGAACAAAAAACAATCACTTTCATCACAGCATTGAAGCTTTTTGGGCTTAGTAAGGTCACTTCCCATAGTCACATGTCTGATCAGCTGACAATCGTCTTGTTCACATTGAAATTAGGTGAGACATAAGCCAAGTTCATGAAATTGATGAACAACTAATGATATATTATTTACAATGTATGTTACTTACCTGACGATGATCATCGGATGATTATACTCTCAAATGAAATGCTCTTTTCTCACGAAATAATGGAGAGCTCAAGGAAACGACAGAGAAACGATCAATTTAAACATGACCGTGTTCAAAATATATCGATATGTCTCGGAAGTGAAGGAGAGTTACCTCGGCGGTTTGATGCTCCGAAATGCTGAATGAACATTGACGTCGCCGGGCCAATAATGAAAATCAATTTTATTATTGGCCCGCCGGGCCAGTGATGTCATCGGGAACAGGGCGAATACACAAAATGAACACCCTCATTATTAGTGATAATAGCTTAAGGATTGGCCCTATAAAGTCGTAATAATGTGTGTTCCACCAAGGAGTGAAGAAGCCAACAAAAGTTACTGCTTATCTGTGTTAAGTTAAATCAGGATTACTAATATCTTCTGTTTTAAAAAGAAAACTGTAACCAGAGCGTAACTTTCACACTATTTCTGGGACGTCCTGAAACTTGACACGATCATTTTTCTAATAATTGATTGTAAGTTACCTACCAGCCCTTTTGACTCTATTCAGTACACAGGATCATTTTGAAGATAAAATTGTTCAATCACTCTGAGTTGCCAGTTGACTCTGACAAAAATTTTATTCACACCAAAGTAGTGCTGGTAATAAGTAATTAAATAATGGTATGCCCCAGGTGCCTGTGTGACGTCACTCGCATCTTCAGATAACATACATTGAAATGTTCTCAGTTTTTCATCACTTTCCTAAAAACTTTAAAAAATTTCAATCTTGGATGCTTGAAAATTCCCATTCCCATATTTTTTATTGTTTGAATGTGTTTGAACCTTCAGCATACTGAAGTAAAAATACCAAATTTTCAAGAAGCAAATTTTTCCCATAATGCAGTTAGTAATAACCAATTCAATCTTGTTAATTCCAAGTTATATTATGGGAAAAAATTGCATCTTGAAATTATGATATATCAGTCTGCAGATAATTAAACTTTCAAATGGCGTAACATTTGCATATTGATCCCTGTAGGACTCTTGGTACACAACAGTAAAGACATTAATTAAAGGATACAGTGTGCAAGTAAATGGTACACACCTAGGGTCCTGAGATCGGAATTTCCATCCTCAAATTGAATCATGGGTCCGATGTCGACATCAACAACAAATTGAAAACAGCATGCAACAATTTTTGTGAAATCACTTATTTTCACCAAATTATCATGCATGTATTTGCATCTGGCACGTGTTGCAGGTAGCATGAGTATCCGAGTACAGAGGTCACAAGTTATGTTGCTACAACAGTACTTATAAAGTGGAGCTTGAGATTCTCACACTCCACTTTATAAGTGCTGTTATAATTATATAACCTGTAAGACAGACAACCAGGGGGTGCAGTGGCTAAGTGGTTACGGCATTGAACTTCAAACCAAAAGGTCCATGGTTTGATCCATGCCAGGGGTACTGCGTTGGGACCATGGGCAAGGCACCTAATCCCGATTGCCAATGTGGGGGCATAATGCAAGTCGATGGTGCACTAGTCTTCAACCAATGCTAACCCCTGCTTGTAGGGAGTCTAACAGTTGCTTGTCATTGCTCGGTGGTTCTCTCCAGGTACTCTGGCTTCCTCCACCCATAAAACTATCTGACAGGAGGTGATCCTGGTTGTTGAAAATGTCATTAAACTCCAATAAATAAATAAATAGAAAACCATGGTGATAAATTGAACCGAAAGTGCAACAAGCAAGTATACTTTATTCATGTGGCAGAATTCTGCTGATAGAAGACATTTATTTGCCATCATCCCTTTGTGAAAACACAGGAGTCAGTTTGAAAATATACAAATCTGGAAGCTGATATGGTGTCGATCCCAAATCAGGCCATTGATGTTGACATTGAATCAAATCTCACAGGGTCCCATATGCATCACATTTAAAAATGAAAAATGATTACCAAATTAATGGTGCCTGCTGCTTGTACATCCTTTGAACGTCCCTAGAAGTCATGGAGTGGCAAAAGTCAGATCCCTCCCTCACTTCACCATCAGCTTGGAAATTATGGATACTTCCCACTCAGTTCATATACTCTATAAAACAAGGATTAACTCTTAACCCGCTGAGTATTTTCAAGATATTTTTCATCAAATCTAGTCATGGCTGCTATGAAGCAGCCATGACTAGATTTGATGAAAAATGAATCTAAATATAACACAAGAAATCATTTTTTAAAAAATCCATTCAATTTACTGTGGGAAAATATGATTAAATGTGTCCAAATTATACTTACTTCAATGACAAGAAAAACCCTGTGCTGGGCAGGAATATCCGCCAGCAGCATGCAAAGAGTTAATATAGATCAATTTATATATTACAGGTGAAAGATATCTATATCCCACCAGAACCTTTCACTTTGGAAAATGGTTTGTTGACACCAACAATGAAAAACAAGAGACCAACATTAAGAAAATATTTCTCACAACAGATCTCTCATTTGTATAAAATTAACAAATCAAATTAAATTCTGGAATTGCATTTACTGAATAATAGACTGTAGCTAATAATATTGGGGGTTGATGCTTGAATACTCTCAAGGAGCAAAACAATCAAATTGCCTTATATAGTCATAGTCTGTAATGCTATATGATTCAAATCAGTATTTAATCCTTTACCCAAATGCAGAGAATATCAAAATTTATCATTTTATTTACTATTTTTTAAAAATTTTCAAACATTTTTTCAACAAAACCATATCATGTGCCCCTCATTGGAACAAGCTTGATGAGCTCATTCCAATGAGGGGGGCCACATCGTATGGTTTTGTTGAAATATTTTTAAAAAAATTATTTTTTTCAACTGCTCAATTTTCAAATTACGCAGACGGATGAACACGATTCGTTAGGTAAAGGGTTAAGTGGTCAGCAACTTAATGTTGATTCAAACCCAAACTGCATGTTTTGACAAATGTTGAATTGGAATGGCAACACAAATGTCCACAAATGATATTTGGATTCTGTCCTTATATTTTCACAAATTGTACAATGATAACACAGGTTATGCATGCAATATGAGAACATCATCCGTTGTGTGTGGTCTGACACCGTAGTGCTATACATATTTCCTAAAAATTAAATTGCAGTAATTGTAGTGTAGTCCAAACCTGGACAACATCACCATAATTAACCCTTTATCAAAAGTAACAGACATATCCAGCCGGAAATATTCACAAAAATTACAATTCAAGTTTTATTTTTTTAAACTTTTACCTCAGAAAACATAGCCTATGACCCCTCATTGGAACAAGCTCTGTGAGCTTTTTCCAATGAGTGGTCATAAGCTATGTTTTGGAGGCGGATAAAATGTGAATTTTTAGTTCTTCAAGAATATTTTTGACTAGTGTCATCTGCTATCATGTTAGGTTAAGGGTAGGGTCCTGCGAAGCTTCGAGATTCGATTCGATTTTGAATCTCAAGTTGATATTTGGTTGGATTTGAAATCAGCTGCCCATTTTGTTTCCTGTCGAATCTTTTTCATAGGAATATAACTTGGTATCAGTCATCTTCATCATTTCACAAAACATATTTCAAATAGAAAACGTAAATAAATTATGTTGTAATAAAAGATTGAGTGTATCTTCCACTCCATTAATATTGCACTCATGCTAATTCCAGTATCACTGTTAAATGCAAACTTAAGTTTTCAAGCAATGTCAATGATGAACTATAATCCTTACAGGGTAATATTCCAACTACATCATCAAGGCATGCCTTCAACAAAGGCAAGCCTGGATTGTGTAGTTGGATTATTTTATCTGTCGGGACTTCAGTCATCACAGTCAGAACAAATCAGGTTTATAGCACCCAAACCCCCATTGGTCATGTTCAAGCCACCTCTGATTCGAATCAAAGATGTGTGATTCGCTGGGCTCAAGTAAAGGGTTTAATTGTTGAGTATGGAATGGTATCATACTGCAGTCAGCTGAAGGCTTCAACAACAAATTGCCTGATTACTATTCAAGCCTGGAAATTTGCTGAAATTGCTATTGCATAATCACACATTAATCAAGTGGTCATACAGTTTTGTCCCTGTGGAATCCTGGGAAATGAAATTATTGCATCTTACATTTTCAAGACCATGAACCTTTTAAAAAAGCAAAACACCTTTTTTTTGTTGTTTTTAGCTCACCTACATCTGTAAGATGTGGTGAGCTATTGTCATAACCTTGGGTGTCAGCGTTGGCGTCCGACGTGTCCAATATTGTAAGATTTAATGTTAAGGTTAATTTCTCAAACATCAGTGGGCTCGGGCCTTTGATATTGCATATGTAGGTTATAGGGGACTATCAGAACAGTATTTAACCCTGAACTACGACATTTTTCCAAATTTCACCTAAAATTTTCTGCCAAAAGTTGTAAGAATTTGCATTTAGGTGTTGTAAGAATTTGTGTTAAAGTCAGCTTTTGTGCAGATTGTGCTGCTTTAACTTCTCATTACTGTTGATTTTCATATTTCAATAACAACTGTAGGTATTAACCCTACTGTATGCAGAAATTTAACGAAAATTTTCTTTTTTTTCACTCAAAATTTTCATGTTTTTCTCGGACTTAATAAATTTTAAGTTGTAAAACTTTGTAAACTTTGTGTTTAAGTGAGTTGTGTTTTTATGTGTCTTTCCAGGCGATTAATATTCTACACTTGGGTTACTGAACTCCATTGCAGTAATATTTAACCCTCATTACATGCATATTTGAGGAATTTGAGGCTGATTTTCTGCCAAAACTTGTAAGAATTAGCGTTTAGGTGTTGTAAGAATTTGCGTTAAAGTCAGCTTTTGTGCAGATTGTGGTGCTTTAACTTCTCATTACTGTTGATTTTCATATTTCAATAACAACTGTAGGTATTAATCCGACTGTATGCAGAAATTTAACGAAAATTTTTCTTTTTTTTCAGTCAAAATTTTCATGTTTTTCTCGGACTTTGTAAATTTTAAGTTCTAAAAGTTTGTTTTAAGGTGAGGTGTTAAGGTGAGTTCTCAAAGATCAGTGGGCTCAGGCCTTGGATATTGCATATGTAGGTTGTAGGGGACTATCAGAACAGTATTTAACCCTGATACTATGACTTTTTTCCAAATTTCACCTAAAATTTTCTGCCAAAAGTTGTTGTAAGAATTTGCGTTTAGGTGTTGTAAGAATTTGCGTTAAAGTCAGCTTTTGTGCAGATTGTGGTGCCTTCACCTCTCATTACTGTTTATTTTCTCATTTCAATAACAACTGTAGGTATTAACCCTACTGTATGCAGAAATTTAACTGATTTCTTTACTTTTTTTCAGTCACAATGTTCACGTTTTTGTCTGACTTACTCAATTTTAAGTTCTAAAAGTTTGTGTTATGGTGAGGTGTTAAGGTGAGTTCTGTTTCTATGTGTCTTTCCAGGCAATTGATATTGTATGCATGGGTTACTGAACTACATTGCGGTAATGTTGCACCCTTATTACATGCATATTTGAGGAATTTGAGGGGGATTTTTGGGACTTATATTCACTTTCTTTAAAAAAAAATTTTTTTAACTTTTTTTTTTTATTTAATACTTTCTCATACTTGTTACTAGTAACATTAAGGCTTATTTTAGTTGTTGATGTGATGTATTTTTGTTGGGACTTATAGTCACTTTTTTGAACGAATGTTTTTCCGCAACTCCTCTTTAACCAATGAATTACAATTTCAGTGATTTATGAAAGCCTTTCCTAATTCTTATTTATGATTTAATATCTGGCCTCACGATTCATATTCTTAATCATAAACATTTCTAAAAGAAAAAAATGCTTTTATATCCAATGATTCTATGTTGAATTGATATATAATAAATTATTTATTTATTTATTGATGTTTAAGGTCACATATTTATGCACAATGGCTAATCATGACCGTGACAGTTTTACGGGTGGAGGAAGCCGGAGTACCCGGAGAGAACCACCGAGCAACGACGAGCAGCTGCCAGCTCCCCAACATCTTAACTCCGCACTGCAGCTCAGGCAGGGTTAGATTGGTTGAAGACATGCGTACCATCGACGTGCAGTACGCCTTAGTACACGGTGTCATCGTGCCCCCACATGGGCAATGGGGGTGAAGTGTCTTGCCCAAGGACACAACGCGGTTGCCGCAGGTGTGATTCGAACCGAGGACCTCTCGGCTTGCAGACTGCACCTCTACCTACTGAGCCACCGCGCCCCCCGATATATAATAAATGCAGAAATATAGACTTTCCAAAGCCATCACATAAACCACATTAATCATTTGATGCCTAGTTAATGATTTATATTAACTAAATATTAGGCATGTTACATTGGAACAACATTATCAAGCCTGAATGTAGGTGAGCATTGGGATGTAACATCCCTCTTGTTTTTTTTTTGACATGGCATTTGAAAAGTAGTTTTTTGTATTGAGGCCAAAATGTCTATAAATGTAGGGAATTCAGTGGATGTTGGAGTAATTCTTCTATAGATTACAAGAATGTTCATTCAATTAACCGGAGTTTACTTTATAACCTATATGCAATTAACAGGTCAAAGATTGAAAAAATTATAATTTGGATGGTGATGTTCAGCACTCCTCCAATTTTTTCCATTATCATGGTTAAAGAGGCAATTCACTTGTCACTGTGTTGTATGGAAACACCATTTTTAATTTTCATCATGAAAATAATTTTTTGGTTAAAATATAATTTATTGGAGTTTGTCAGCATTTTGTATCAAAATTGAAGATAAGTTGTAGGATAGCCATATGGAATGTTTATCATTTACCACCACTAATAATACCATATTTTTACACCATTCTTTGTAAAGCTATAAGAAATGGTATAAAAAGCTTGTATAACCAACAAGAGGGGGGGGGGGGGGGGCAATGCCCTGGGGCATACCCCCATGGTGCATACTGCCAAACAAAGAAAAGAGAAGAAATGAACCATGATACCATGAAAGCTATTCCCATAAACAACCTTCATTTTAAATTTCATTGAGAGTCACTAACCCCAAATCAGAGATACGAGGCGAACTGGCCAAAAATTTGCTATTTTATGAGGCAAACAGCAAAATTATTGTCTTTGTTTTACAGCAAGGTAATTGTGAAGGTCTGAAACACCTGTTACTGAAGTCTAGTGACCACGTAAGAGATGTAGAACAAAGACATAATGCCTCTTGTGGGGAGGTGATTTGCATGTATTTTTTTTTTTTTACAGCAGGGACATGTCTCATTTGAAAGTCTTTCTGCTAGTTTATGAGGCAAACAGCAAATTTAAAAAGTTAAAAAGATGGATAAGTCTAAATAGTGAAAAGTAAGAAATATTATGCAAGACTCATTTAAAAGCCTTTCCCATAAACAATCTTCATTCCAAATTTCATTGCGATCCAATAACCGAAACCTGAGATACAAGGCAAACAAGCAAAAGTAGCCTATTTTTGTGTATTCAAAAGGCTATAACTCACAGAAAAAATATTCCAACAGCAAAACGGCTGATGCTCCTTAAAGATCTCATGATTGTAAACATCTGTATGAAATTTCTTCGAAATCTGAGCAGTAATGTTGAAGTTATAATGCAAACAGACATCTGAGTGCGGACAAAGAAACATACAGATGGATGCACAGATGGACACACAGAAGGATGGATGGACACACGGAGACGTGCAATCCAGTATACCCCACTTTTTTAAAAAAAGAGGGGATATAATGAAGGGGAGATGGGATAACAATCTTTCCAAATACAAAAGATGAAAATGGTATCGAGAATCTCAATGCCATCAAGAGAGTATACTCAATTTTGTCATTGATTTTTCCAACTTTTCCACTGACGATATTTATTTAACTGGTAGAGTGCTAAGTTTTTTTGGTTGTCAAAATTTTGTTCACATGTTATTGCCTTGCTACAATTTATGGGAGAGTGCCTATAGGCACTCCCCCATAAATTGTAACAGGGCAAATCCACCCAGACTAAATAATATCACATCAAAAATTAATTGAAGCCTTTAAGCTGTGGTACCCACACTTCAGGATAAAGCCCAAAAATGGGCTCCAAGCACTCAACCTGTTAAATAATGGGGTTCCAGCTCAATGAACTCCGATTTAGTCCTTGAACATTTTGAGGAGTTCTAAAAAGAGAGTAACATTCCAGTTCAAACTCTGCAAGAAATTGTAGTGCAGTGCTACACATATGATGTGAAACCCCTGTCACACTCTGCTGTGATCAGGTCGGCACTTGCATTGCGCTGAAAAAATATCAAAGTGCCAAGCTAAATGCATTAAGGTCTCCAAGACCTGATTGGTGATGCAGTGGACACGGGCTAGGACAGGAGAAGGTCCCCATGGTCGTCTGTGAGTGCCAGAGCACTGTGCTTGTTTTGTGCATGCACAAAACAAGTGCAAGATCGGCATTCTGACCAGGGCGCTGCAATGATTCACTACTGTTTCCCTGGTAATGCAAAGAGAGCAACGTGAGCATCCCATTGATATGGCAAGGATGCATACAAGCTACACGTGGTTGCAGCAAGAAATCAATCTTGTCCTCTGCGACTGCAGTAAGCTTAATCAGACTCTCACACTGTGCCTCTCCCATCCTATTATGTTCACTACGTCTCTCTTCCGACCTTTTTGCACTCTTACTGCACTGCCATGAGGCATTATGGACTGGTTCCCACTCATAGAACGGCCACATGGTGCTGCCACCGCAACTATGGTGTTCGTTATACATCCAGACGTGCCAAATGCGTTCTGCTTACCCACACACACAAATGGTATAAATACATCATCAGCAACAGCAATGGGCGTAGCAATGGGCATAGGGGATGGTGGCAACAGCAATGGGTGTAGCAATGGGCATAGGGGACGGTGGTGGTGGAGGATGCTGCCTTTCTCTTCCCCTCCCTCTGTCCTTGGATGCTGGAGCCTTGCTTTTGCCTTTTACCATTGTGACTACGTTGTTCGATGCGATGTTTAGCACCGAAAACAGACTGAAGACTGGAGCACGCAGGAGGCCCTACTTATACTCTCCGCACACACGCAGAGAACGTTTTGCAAATGTATTGAGAACATACTAGCAATGCAATGACAGCGACTTGGATGCACTAAGAACATTTACAGTGTAGATGATGCGCAGTGAAAGCATGAGACTTGGCAAAGTAGAAATGCAATGGGTCGTACTAAGAGCGCAATAAAAATGTGATAAGCGGGATAGGAGCATACTAAGAGCTACCTTGTTTTAAAAGTTTGACAATTTTGGACAGTTTTCCGTGCTCTTCCTGCGTGTTATTCATATTTTGATAATATTTCAGTGCAATGCAAATGCCGGCCTGATCGTAGCAGAGTGTGACATGGTTTTTAACAGAATATGGTTAATCTGATTAACATGGAGATCAGTTTTTAATGTGCACTCATGCATATCATGTCCCACCTTTATACAAAATTGATATAAAGATGTGGAGATGAATATCACCTGATATTTAATTACAACTGGACAATCCACAGTAAACAGGAATTTATTTATATATTGGTGCTTAATGCCACATCAGCAGCTAAGGCCATATCATGGCGATAGTAGTAAACAGGAAAGTTTAAGATAAATATTATTTTCACTTATTTTTTGTGTAGATTACTATTACATTAATACATTCCTTCCCTGTTTGCCATCTATCTATCATTACCATGATATGACTTTGCACATATCGTTAACATCATGTTGCTGTACCATATTTCTCAAGAGTTATTGCCTTTTTTTTTACTTAGATTATTGAACAAGAATGTTCTGAACTTTAATCCACAACTAGTCTCAAACTTTCTATCGGGTATTTTTATATTTTCTTGGTGAGAATACTTTTGGTGGTCTAAATTTGTTATGCAAAATTTGTTTATTACAAATTATTGGAGAGTGCCCACAGGCACTCTCCAATAATTTGTAATAGAACAAACCTATATAAATAAAATATCATTTGCATTCGATTGAATAGGAATCATAGACAAGGAAAATGTTGGGTTTTGCTCTGATACCTTCATTTTTTTTTTGAAAGCCCTGATAGTGGCTTCTAGCACTCAACCAGTTAGTTTAGCCATGTTCTTGCAGCTTATGTTTCAAAACGTATTGCCATTTTTCATTTAAGATTATTGAACAGATCTGTCCTGAACTTTTATCCGCAACTAGTTTCACTTTCCTTGAGGCACTTGATATTTTG
Organism: Pictodentalium vernedei; assembly: GCA_031216915.1. Lineage (NCBI taxonomy): Eukaryota > Metazoa > Mollusca > Scaphopoda > Dentaliida > Dentaliidae > Pictodentalium > Pictodentalium vernedei. The sequence goes on from CM062297.1 coordinate 316,898,433, forward strand.
TATGATGAATAACCATGATATGTACTTGCACATATCGATACTCTATATTGTTGCACCTTATTTCCCAAGCATTATTGCCCCTTTTCACTTCCTATTGAACAAGGCTATTATGAATCTGCACCAGCAACTAGTCTCAAAATTTTAATCTGATTGAGCTGATATTTTCAGGAATGTAAAGTTTTCAGTATTTTTACTGAGTTGGACCAAATGGAATATGGATCCAGTTGGAAGAACAATCTAGAAAACTATATGTGCTAGAGGCTGGCAACTGGCTGATGACCAACCTGTTTACTTAAAAAAGCTGCAGCTTTCATGTCAAATCTTCTGTTTGTACTAGATCCTTAGCCAAAAATGATGTAATTAAAATGTCAGGATTTTTCAGAGCAGGTCACTTACAGCCCTGAATTTTGTACACTGAACAACCATGATTTGAATATCCATGCACTGATGTTGCTATTTGCAGATTTGTGGACTTGGGTGCAGCAAAGGAGGTAGCATGGGTATCTTTTTGTGTCATTCTGAAATGACACTTTCTCTATTTTTTTTTATCATGAGAATCATGGACAGGGTGTATCACTGCGGTACAATGCCACTGATGTCACATTTTTTATACCTGAGTAATGCTGGGTATATTTGCAACTCAGTTAGCCTATAAAACTGCAGTTTTACTTGGACTTTGAAGTGAGTGTTTGGAAATTGAGAAGTATTTTCAAATTTTTGTAGAAATATCCTTTCCTGATATCTAGTTTCAAAACTAGAGAAAATAATTGAAACCAACGGAGTTGAATCTATTTTGTATTCAGAAGGAGGTTCGGTAATAATTTCACGGTTAACCTTTTACCTACCAAAACTGGTTAAATCCACCCGGCTTAATTTGGAAATTGAGCAGTCGATAAAAACTTGTTTTTTTTTCTAAAAATTTCAACAAAACCATATCATGTGACCCCCCCCACACCCTCATTAGAATGATCTCATCAAGCCTGTTCCACATATGGTTTTGTTTAAAGTTTTAGAAAAATATGGAATTCCCCATGAAAATCCTGGAAAATGAAGCAGTGCTTGTTTACTGGTAAAATCGAACCCAGTAACCAATGCCTGGGGTGGAAGTCCTCTAAAATGGGCATCGTGGATATAAATGATTGTCTGGACTTGACTTTATATCCATGTTGCAGTCACAATTACCATTTTACAGAAATATGCGACCTTAAACACCAATAAATAAATGAATAAATTTGTAAAAAAATAATTAAAATAACAAATTTTTTATACCATGCGCATTGGGTAAAAGGTTAAATTATTACTGATATTCCTCGCTGTCTCGCTGTGCATTGTTTCATGTTGTCATGGAATACTATTTATTTATTTATTTATTTATTTATTTATTTATTGGTGTTTAAAGTCACATACTTATGCACAATGGCTAATCGCGACCGTCACAGTTTTACGGGTGGAGGAAGCCGGAGTACCCGGAGAGAACCACCGTCATGGAATACTACTATTTTCTTCATGACAAAAATTTGTTTCAACCCTTTACCCAACAAATCGGCCGCATCCGCCCGTATAATATGCAAATTCAGCAGTTGAAAAAATATTATTTTTCAAGACAATTCCAAAAAACCATATCATGTGATCCCTTGTTGGAACGAGCTCGTCGAGCTCGTTCCAACGAGGGCTCACATGATATGGTTTTGTTGAAATTGTTTGACAAAATGATATTTAAAATAATAAATTTTGATATCGTCTGCATTGGGTAAAGGGTTAAGCCTAAAAAAATTTAAAATCGGTTTCTCAGGCCCTCTTATATGATCATTTTGACTGCAGCATGCTCTCTTTTTATAACCAATGCAAGCTTAAAAAAAAATAAATTGTTTATGTCTCATATTTTACCAATGTTAATAAAATTGATAAATTTGTCCCTTGAGTGCAACAAGGCTTTGCAATGCTTTAACATTGCAGAGCCTTCTTGCACTCCAGGGACAACATACACCACCACCCATGCTATTCTGTAGATTATGAAGCCTAAAACATAAAACAAATCAAGAGTAAGAACTTTTGATGTAAAAAAATAATTACAAAAAAAAAACAACAAAACTACTAGTAGAAAATTGTGATTTTGTAGAATCACAGGCTCACCATGCTTGATAAAATAGTACTGAAATTAAACCTACTCTAGTTACCAAAACTGAGAGAGAGAGTTTTATTAAAGATCTAACCTTATAACAGCAACTTTACTTACCAAGCATCTTGACACATTGGGAAACAAAGAGTTTAAAGTTCACCCTCATACATCTGATCGAAAACAGTTACCAAAGTTTGCAAATTTTTGTATTTTTCAAATGGCACCCTTACTCTATCAATCACTGTGCTGAAGGCTTAAGTGACACAAAGAAACTTGAAATATAAATTTGTTTTACGATCAATGTGGCATTCTTCTATACTAAAATTGTGGTCATATATCAGTTGCTGTACAGGGATTTTACTTGGGAAGTTGTGCCATTTTGCGAAAAATCACAAACTATGGCCCATTAATGGTCAGTGGGGGCCAAAAGTGATGGCGCTGTTTGGTTATGTTGTTGCATCATATTACACTTTAAATAAGTGGAAAATTTAATCTAACCTGGACTCAAACTTTGCCATATTTTTCTGAAATTTCGCATATTTTTCTCACATTTTGGCACATAAAATGTTTTCACTAAAATGATGGTATTTGGAGAAACAACTTCAGATGGGAACAAATAGATGTTAGAACTTTCAGAAAAAGTCAGCCCTTTCTGAGATCTACAGGCCACAAAATTGAGGTGAAACTTGTAAAACAAATATGACATATCTCCCTCATAAAGATACCCAGAATGGATAAGGGTTAAGTCTCAGGTCTCTACTTGCAAAAGCAAGATTATATAGTTTGCAATTCCTTACAAGGAAAAACAAAAAGTGTGAAGCTAACCCTCTTGCAACTGCCCCAAAACAGTAACCAAAGTATGAAATTTTTATATTTTTCGAACAGTTCATATGGGCAGAAAAGGTGTTGGGTTAAATATTTCAAGATAACTGCTAACAGCACAAATGTTCATCAGTTAATGATCTGTACACCTGTGAAACAAATTTACATCAATGTCGTTCCCAATGCTGGAAAATTGAACACAAAATGCGTGAATATTGTACAAAATGAGACAACCCTCGTACTCAAGTTAAACAACTGGGTGACGGTAAAGTCTGTTATTTAAACTTATCACAGCAAGTTTGTTGAGCAGATATTTCTGCAAAACAAAAATAGGTTTCAAACTTCCAGAAAAAGCCATTCCATTTTTTATTAGATCAACAGGACACAAGATTGAGGTGGAATTTGTTAAAATCAACATTTCTCCCTTATTACCTGGTAGAGTGCTGAATTATTTTTACCTTCAAACTACCCCATTGTAACAAGATATTCAAATTATGAGGCTTATTGTTCAAGAATATTAAATTGTTTCAGTTTTCTGGAGAATGCCTATGGGCATTCTCCAGTAAACTGAAATAGTTGAATATTTTTTTAAAAAAGTCAATTTAACAGTGCTCAATCATTTGTAGAACTACTGCTAAGAGCAAAAGCCACTATAGTGGCTTTCAGCACTCAACAAGTTAAGGTAACTAGAACGGCAAAGGGTTAAGCCTGATGCCTCGAATCACAAAAGAAAGATTATTCAGTTTGCTATTCTTTACAAGGAAAAACAAAAAGTTTGAAGTTAATCCACTTGCGTTCCTCTAAAATGGGCAACATGGGTATAAACGATTTACAAAACTTGACTTTATCTCCATGTTGTGGTCACGATTAGTGATTGTGCATAAATATGTGACCTTAAACACCAATAAGTAAGTAAGTAAGTAAGAATCCACTTGCGACTACCTGAAAACAGTAACCAAAGTATGGAAATTTTGATATTTCAAAGAGTTATCATGTCCACATAGGTGGAAGAGGCGGTGGGTTAAACATTTCAACATAACTTTTAACAGCAAAACTGTTCCTCAGTTAATAATCTATACATCTTTGCAACAAATTTTACGTCCACGTCATGTCCAATGCTGGAAAAGTGACCACAAAATGTTAATATTGTACAAAATAAGACACCACTTGTATTCAAGTTACAGAAACTGTCTGAGGGTTAACTCTTCTATTCAAAACTAGCAAGACCACTGAGTGGACATTTCTGCACATGGTAAAAGAAAAAGAAGTGTGCAGACTTTCAGAAACGGTTGTCCCATTTTTTAGATCTATAGGCTGTAAATCGAGGGGGAATTTGTTAAAAATATGACATTTCTCCCTCATTGAGACAAACAGAATGGTTAAGGGTTAAGTCTAAGGTCTCCACTTACAAAAAGCAAGATTGTTTAGTCTGCAGTTCTTCACAAGGAAAACAAATATTCTGAAGTTAACCCTCTTGTAAATGCTCGAAAACAATATCCAAAGTATGCAAATTTTGATATTTTTTGAACAGGTCCCATGTGCACACAGGCAGAAGAGGCATTGGGTTAAAAATCTCAGGATAACTTATAACAGCAAAAAGGTTTGTCAGTTAATGATCCATACGCCTGTGACACAAATTTGCATCTAATTCGTTCCCAATGCTGGAAAAGTGAACACAAAGTGCGTGAATTCTGTACAAAATAAGACACCACTTGTATTCAAGCTACAAAAACAGGGTGAGGGTTAAGTCTGATATTTAAACTTATCAAGCAAGTTTGTTGAGTAGATATTTCTGCGTGTGACAAAACAAAATGTTTTAAGTTCACCCTTGTACAACTGATCGAAAAGGTAACCCAAGTTTGCAAATTTTCAAACAGTATCCAAGTTTATGCAGGTAGAAAAGGAGTTGGGTTAAACATTTCAAGATAACTTATAACAGCAAAAATGTTCATCTATATGCCTGTGCAACAAATTTATGTCTATATCGTTCCCAATGCCAGAAAAGTGAACACAAAGTGTGTGAATTTTGTACAAAATAAGACACCACTTGTATTCAAGTTACAACAACAGGGTGTGGGTTAAGTCTGATATTTAAACTTATCAAGCAAGTTTGATAAGTAGATATTTCTGCACATGACAAAACAAAAGTTTTCAAGTTAACTTTCATACAACTGATCGAAAAATGGTATCCAATGTTTGCAAATTTTCATATTTTTCAAACAGTACCCTCACTCTAGATATTACTGTGCTGAAGGGTTAAATGTGACAAACAAACTTGAACCATAAAGTTGTCCTCCAATTAACATGTCATCTTCCTATACTAAAATCTTTGGCATATATCACCCACAGTATCAAGCAGTGGCCTCTGCAAGTTGTGCTATTTTGCTGAAAATCAGAAACTTTGGTCCTTTGAGGTTGATGGGGGTTAAAGTTTAAAAAAAATTTAAGTGATTTTATTACAACATGTTAGACTCTAGATATATGGACAATTTTATCTTTACAGGACCGATAGTGTTCAAGAATTTTTGTAAAAAAGGGTCATTTTTGCTATATCTTGGTCCTCCTAAAGGGGTTAAATGTTTTCGCTAAAATGGCGGTATGTGGAGGTACACCTTCAGATTTGAGCAAATAAGTGTGCAAAATTTCAAAACTGTACAGCCAGTTTTCAAAATCTAGAGGCCACAACATGCAGGTGAAAAAAAAGAGAAATAAAAAACTTTTTTTGAGGAATAACAATAAGTCTCACCACTGGTGAGCCTTAAATGAAAAACCACCTGCCCACAATCAAGTTTACAAAAATGGTCTGAGAAACAGAAGATCTACTTTTTGGGGCTTTACTTGCTGAAAGAGTTATGGAAAATGAGAGAAACTTTGAGATGTAAATATCTTTACAAGTCTTCCCCAGTGTTATCTTATTTTAGCAAAATCACTTTATTGTGATGAGATTATTAATATACTGTGATCTTTGCTTTCACTTGTGTAAATTTGTTTTCATGATATGTTCTGCAGTATAAACTCTGCATTCTGCAAGAACAACAGGAGCAAATAAGTTCTACATCATAGTGTGGCTGTATTTATTTGTGGGGGATTCCACTTATCAATTTAATTAACCCTTAGGCCCCCATATAGCCCCAAACCGCCACTTTTATATTGCATTGAAGAAGGTGCTCCCTTGTGTAATCATTTTTATTACTCTTGTGTGTAGACTGAATTTTCCCTGGCAGTGGTTCTACATCACTGCTGGCTGCCTGTATAGGCAGCCAGCATTGATGTAGAACCACTGCCAAGTCATCAATAACTATGTAAGCAGAAAAAGGCGATAAATACTTTAAAATTAATCTGAGGACTTAAGGGTTAAGTGAAATTTTGTATAAAGAATTATTTCATATTGCAAATAAAATTTTCATATCGTGATTGGTCACCTTACCAAGGTACCTACAGCTTTGTTCAGGTTTATGTGGAGGGGTGGGGGGGGGGGGGGTGGGGGGGTAATAATTGCATGTGACCTTCTTTGTGGTTAAACACCCATTTCAAAATTAGACTGATGAAACAACTACATCCAAAAATGTAGTCACATTAAAATGTAAAGAATCAAATAAATGTGAAAACCATACACAAACCAAAATTATTGCCAGCTAACAGAAAAACAGCAATAACTATAGGCAGCTAAAACTTTTTGTAAATATTTGAGTGACAACAAGTAGGACACCATCTTCATATTTCACTTAAAAGAGAGACCTAATGAATTATTGGGTTATTTCCACTTGTAACAAGCTATTAATTGAAAATAGAATATGTTTTCATTTTTGGAATTCACAAAAAAAAAATGTTTCACAATTCATTCCAATGATGGGGGTCATAAATTATTACAAATCAATTAGTGAAATGAATTTTTTTTTCTTTTGCTTAGAAAACAACAAACTAATGCATATGGTGTCAAGCAACTGAAGTGTCTTTCAGCACATTTCAGAAGAGCCATCAAATACTCGAACAGTAAACACACATCATAAAGGGACACATGTTATTCTGTTTGTTGACTTGAGACATGGTCTCACATTCCCAACCTATTAACTGTTAGATTTATATATGTCCATTTGCAGAATTTGTTAACTCTTTACCTAACACAAAAGGCAGACGATACTTGCAAACAAAATTCTTGAATAACTATTTGTTTTTCATTTTTTTGCATAAAAAATATAGCTTATGAGCCATCATTGGAATGAGCTCAATGAGCTCATTCCAGTGAGGGGTCATAAGCTTTGTTTTTGAGACCCAAAAAAGTGAAAATTGAATGGTCATTTTTGTGAATAGCATGGGATAGTTTTTGGTAGTTACATTATCTAAAGGGTTAACATAGTTTTGTTACAGTTGGTTGAAGAGTGCCAATAGGTACGCTCTCCAATACATTGTAACAGGAAAATCATTACAGATAAAATAGTTTTGCTTCTGAGAGTATATTAAGCACATCCAAGAGTATGAAGCCCTTTAAATGTGGGCCTTCAGAACTCAACCAGTCAACATACAGATTACCAGTTTCCTAAAAAAATCATTCCCTGTAGAACCATATTTCAAAAGAAGAAAAAAAAACTGCCCAGATGTCGGATTCAAATAAAGATCCATTATGCAATATGTGTGATCAAAATTGTGAACTTTCAAATATCTGGACAATTTTTATAGATTTTAATATCGGGCAAATTTATTTTATGGTATAAGGATGCATTATGTTTATGTCAAATAATTTTTTTTTTTTATTACATTGTATATTTCTATTTTTCTGAACAAATATATTCATATGTTTTTTCTTGTTCACAAGTTTCTGAATAAAACTTTATATATACACATCATTAAATAAATATTTTACATTCACAAGTATAATTTTTTTTTTTTTAATTATTAACTGTCCCTGTGTGAACCTTAGAAAATGGCACATTGGTTGACTAGTTTTGTATTATAAGCATATAATAGTCCTTAGTGATCAATGCATGGGGTGTAAGTCTTCTGAAGTGAGCAACATAATTTTAAATGAATGGTCAAGGTGATTAACCAGTAAAGTGCTGGAAGCCCATATTTGGGCTTACTAAATGACACAAGCTGTGACTGTAACATCAACACTCCACTGATGGTGGTTTCATATTGACCCTGGCAAGAATAAAATTTGGTTGTGGACACCTTGCTCACTTACATTTGATTGGATAGTGCCTCCTGGCACTATCCAATCAAACGTAACAGAGCAAAATATGGTGAAAGGAAATCTGCAGTGAAGAAAAATGTAGCACTTTACCAGTTAAACAAAATACTAGTTTGTCAGGCTCCTCCCATGTCATTGAAAATTCCTCTTATCACTCCATTTTTTTTTAACCCTTTACCCAATGTAACGACCAAAACTGGCCAGAGCTATACTAAATGAAAGTGTCAATGACACTGTAGCTTAACTTGTCTGTGTGTTGTGTTTGATGAAAAGGATAATGTTCAATGTTTATGAAAGGATTATGAAATAAGACAAGAATTGTGATAATTGGGAATATGTTAATTTCTGTTCCCTGTTTGCTATGTTCTCAATAAAAATAATATGAGGTGTAGACTGTACTAAAGAATTGAGGGGTGGGTAAATGTGGCGCTCACAGATAATGTATCTGGCCCTCACAGTCAATGAAAGTTACCAAGTTACAGTGAAATTATTCCAAAACGAGTTATCCTATCAAGTTACAATGAAATCTCTTCATAAATACGGCCTGTAGACGGTGCTAAAGGTTTTCAGGTTTTGGACTCAGGCAGCCGTCATGGTTGAATGATTGCTACCAAAAGGGGACGTCCTCATCTAGACATTATTTGGAGTTATCCTACCAAATTACAATGAAATCCCTTCATAAATACAACCTGTAGACTGTGCTAAAGGTTTTCGGGCTTCGGGCCCTTGTTGCCGTGACAGCTGACCCATCGCAACCAAAAGGGGACGTTCTCATCTTGACATTATATGGAGTCATCCTACCAAGGTACAATGAAATCCCTCCATAAATACGACCTGTAGACTGTTCTAAATATTTTCGGGTTTTGGGCCCGGGCAGCCATCACAGGAGAATGATCGCAACCAAAAGGGGACATTCTCATCTAGACATTATATGGAGTCAACCTATCAACAAGTTACAATGAAATCCCTCAATAAATATGTCCTGTAGACTGTGCTAAAGGTTTTCAGGTTTTGGGCTCGGACAGTCGTCACAGTTGACAGATCGTGACCAAATGGGGAAGTTCTCATCTAGACATACAGAGTCATCCTACCAAGTTACAATGAAATCCCACCATATTAAATATGACCTGTAGACTGTGCTAAAAGCTTTTGGGTTTCAGGCTTGGGCAGCCGTCCCAGTTGACAGATCATGACCAAAAGGGGACATTCTCATCCAGATATTACACAGAGGTATTCTACCAAATTACAATGAAATCGGTTCATAAATACAACCTGCAGATTGTGCTAAAGGTTTTTGGGCTTCGGGACCCTGTAGCCATCACAGTTGATCAATCATGACCAAAAGGGGATATCGTCATCTAGAGATTATATGGAGTCATCCTACCAAGGTACAATGAAATCCCTCCATAAATACGACCTGTAGACTCTGTTAAAGGTTTTCGGGTTTTGGGCTTGGGCAGCCATCATGGCTGAATGATCACGACCAAAAGGGGACATTCTCATCTAGACATTATATGGAGTCAACCTACAATGAAATCCCTCAATAAATACGACCTGTAGACTGTGCTGAAGGTTTTTGGGTTTTGGGCTCGGGCAGTCGTCATGGTTGACAGATCGTGACCAAATGGGGAAGTTCTCATCTAGACATCATACAGAGTCATCCTATCAAGTTACAATGAAATCCCTCCATATTAAATATAACCTATAGACTGTGCTAAAAGTTTTCGGGTTTTGGGCAGCCATCACGGTTGACAGATCATGACCAAAAGAAGACATTCTCATCTTTTTTTTTTTCTCATCAGATTTTATGCAGAGGCAACCTTCCAAGTTACAATGAAATCCCTTCAAAAATACGACCTGTAGACTGTACTAAAGGTTTTCAGGTTTTGGGCTCGGGCAGCCATCACGGTTGACTGATCGCGATCAAAAGGGGACGTTCTCATCTAGACATGACCTCAAACCTGCATATGAAATTTTGTGACGATCAGACCAGAACTACGGGGTGTAGCCTGTGCTAAAGGAAAATGTGAACAGATTCACAGACTAACAGACTTTCGCACGCGTGATGGCAATAGCTTATTTTGACTTTGTCAAGTTAAGCTGAAAGTTGCCAATTAATTTTCATTATTTTTTCATTTTTTGTCTCAAAAACATAGGTTATGACCCCTTGCTGGAACGGCTCATCGTGCTCGTTCCAATGAGGGGTCATAACCTATGTTTTTGAGACAAAAAATGAAAAAAATTAGTTATTCAAGAATTTTTTTGCTGCAAGTGTCGTCTGCTTTTCATGTTAGGTAAAGGGTTATCCTGGATATCACTTCATTGATACTATTTTACACTTTGTGCGACTAAAAATTAAATCAACTATATCAAACAAGATTTCCAACTGCCATATAAGAATTCTCTCTGCAGAATGTTTTTTTTTTGGACATAATAGTGTAGGAGTTAAATTTTGAATTCTGGGTATTTTGAGGACCATTTTGTGGATCAACAACAACAGTTCTCCCTCCCTCATCATAAAATTGAGGAAAAATGGCCTTAGAAACAAAACATTATTTTTATAGGCTTGAACCAGATTGTCTGTGTGTTGTGGTCATGATATAGCCACAGATTTATAAAGTGATCTACAAGCTCCATTTTACTGGTAAAATAGGACCCAGTCACTAATGCTTGGGGTGCAATTCCTCTAAAATAGGCAACATGGGGTAAAAATGATTGACTGATCTTGACTTTATCTACATGTTGTGGTCATGATTAGCCATTGTGCAGAAGTAAGTGACCTTAAACACCAATAAATAAATAACGTGACCTCCCCCTCCCCCTCCCCCCCCCCCCCAAAAAAAAAATAAATAAATAAATAAATAAATAAATAAACTAGACTTTATGATTCTGGAGAATCATGGCTTTTCTTGATGAGATTCCATGATTTGTCATGACCCCCACAGTGTATGATGAATTGCTTTTGACTGTCTCACTGAAGTTCCTTCATTGATGTCATGAAAAAGGTGAGTACAGAATTCTCAAATGACTCAGTTTGATAAAAAAAATGGTTTAGGTAAAAACCATCATTAACGGTGGAGAGGGTTAATATCAATATCATCGTCCAACAAGTTAATGACCGACAAAAGGAGTTATGTTTGTTTGACACATAACCACTGAGTGCTGTATCTATTTGAAAATGGTCCGTTTTATCTCAAATGTATCCAAAATATTGATGTCTGGCAGCGTGTTAAGGGTTAACAAGTGCTAACAGGAATATTTATCCATGCAACTTGTAATTTCACACCAAAAACTGTGAATGGGCATTTTTACTTAAAAATCTACGAGATGTTTTCAGAGAAATCCAGGGAGAACATGAATTTTAAGCTGTTGATGGGTATAATTGTTTATCCAGCCCAAAACGTGTTAAGGGTTGTTTTTTTTAATACGCTTATTACTTATAAAAATAATTCTCAGTGATTTCTACTTCCACTTATGTTGATTTCTCCTCTTAACTTTGGGTGCTGCGGGTATGCAAACGCAGCCCACTTTTTCAACATTTTGATGTTTGAGAACCAGCATAGGGTTAACAAATGCTTACTGGAATATTTTGTACATGCAACTTGTAACTCACACTAAGATCTGAGAATGGCCAATTTTTCTTGAAAATCTACGTGATGTTTTTAGAGAAATCCTCGGATAACATGAATTTTTAACCTTTTGAGGGTATGTAACCATTTCTAAACGGGTTAATGCTTGGTTTTATGAATACCTTCATTACTTACAATGAAAGAGTCAATGACTCTGTAGCTCAGCTTGGATATGACAGGAATTAGTACTTGCTGTGACCAAGACAACTGAATAATGAATATGACAGGAATTAGTATTTGTTTTGGCCCAGTCAACAATAATAAAAGAATTACAAGGTGACTGTAATGGACTACAGATTAAGACCAATCATTGTAGATTATTATTTTTGTGTGGAAATTTTCAGTCCCAAACAAAATATTTTCAGACTAAAATTTTTTCTTCTTCTTCTTAAAATTGACCAAAATGCATCAAAACACAAAAAACTAATTTCCGGATTTTGGTCCAAAATTTTCTAAGTCCCACCCGGACCCCTAATTTGCATAATTTATTCACGAGAAAAACTCTGTATTATATGTAATGTATCCCATGGTACTAAACATTCATACAAAAATTTATTCAAATCAGATCTTTCATTTGGAAGTTCTGCGCAAAAATCTGATTGCACTTAATTTTGAACAAAATGGCTGCTAGCGGCCATCTTGAATTTCAGACTGGACCCAAAAACACTCCTTCTCGTCCCACAGTGATAACAAAGGTACCCAAGAAGTTTCGTGAAGATTGGTTGATAAATACGGCCTCTAGCCCGAGCCGTATTGGGATTTGCACTCACAGTGCTGAAAGTAACACTAAATAAATCAAAGTTAGCCTAATTTGCATAATTTACGCACAAGAAAAAACCCTGTAATATATGTAATGTATCCCATGGTACTAAACATTCATACAAAAAATTATTCAAATCAGAGCTTTCATATGGAAATTCTGTACAAAAAACAGATTTCGGCATCGTCGGTACAAAATGGCTGCTGGCAGCCATCTGGAATTTGGGACTGCACCCAAAAACACTCGTTCTCGTCCCACGGTCATAACAAAGGTACCCAAGAAGTTTCGTAAAGATTGATTCATAAATACGGCCTCTAGCCCGAGCCATAGCAGCTTGGCACTTACAGCTCTGAAAGTAACACTAAATAAATCAAAGTTAGTCTAATTTGCATAATTTACGCACGAGAAAAAAACCCGTATTATATGTGATGTATCCCATTGTACTATACATTTATACAAAACTTTATTCAAATCAGAACTTTCATACAGAAGTTCTGTACAAAAAACTGATTTTTGCATCATCGGTACAAAATGGCCACTGGCAGCCATCTTGAATTTTGGACCACACCCAAAAACACATGTTTCCGTCCCAGGGTCATAACAAAGGTACCCAAGAAGTTTCGTAAAGATTGGTTCATAAATACGGCCTCTAGCCCGAGCCATAGCAGCTTGGCACTTACAGCTCTGAAAGTAACACTAAATAAATCAAAGTCAGTCTAATTTGCATAATTTACGCACGAGAAAAAAACCCGTATTATATGTGATGTATCCCATGGTACTAAACATTTATACAAAACTTCATTCAAATCAGAACTTTCATACAGAAGTTCTGTACAAAAAACTGATTTTTGCATCATCGGTACAAAATGGCCGCTGGCAGCCATCTTGAATTTCGGACCACACCTAAAAACACTCGTTCCCGTCCCAGGGTCATAACAAAGGTACACAAGAAGTTTCGTAAAGATCGGTTCATAAATACGACCTCTAGCCCGAGCCATAGCCAATTGTTGATGTATGGACAGACGGACAGACGGACGACGGGCCATGACAATAGCTCAAATTTGACTTCGTCAAAGTTGAGCTAAAAATGATCCTCGGTGAATCCCACTTCCAATGAAGGTGGTTATGTTCATCTCGCACGTACACATTAGGTGTAATGGGTGGCCAAGTACAGCTCATTTTTCTCAAAATTTGCTGTCTCTGGAGGGTTAACAAACACTTACCGGAATCTTTTGTTCATGCAACTTGTAATGTCACTCCAAGACCTGCAAATGGCCAATTTCTCTTGAATACTTACTAGATTTTTTTGAGAAATCCACAGAAAATGGGAATTTCAAGCTTTTAAGGGGTACATCTCCTTAACCGTCGAAAATGGGTTAAGACCTCAATTTTAAAATACCCTTACTACTTACTAAAAATTTTCCCTATCAGTTTTGCGTCCGGTAAAAGAAGTTATGTTTCTCTGCAGCATTCCCATTTGATGTTGTTGGTGTCCAAATACAGGTTATTTTTTTCAAAATTTTGACATTTAGCAGCCCATGGAGGGTTAACAAATGCTTATCTGAATATTTTATCCATGCAACTGGTAATGTGACTCTAAGACCTATCAACGGCCATTTTCTCTTGAAACCCTACGAGACGTTTGTAAAGAAATTCAGGGAAAACATGATTTTTTATGCTTTTGATGGGTATTGCTATTAACCATCCCAAAAGGGGTTAATGCTTGGTTTTTTGAATACCCTTATTATTAACAAATTTGGTCCTCGGTGAATTCCACTTCCAACAAAGTAGATTATGTTTATCTCTCGAGTATGCATTGGGTGCTGTGCGCGTCTGAAAACAGCCTATTTCAACAAAATTACGATGCTTAGCAGCCTGTAGAGGGTTAATAAATGCTCACCGGAATATTTTGTCCATGCAACTTGTAATGTCACACAAAGGCCTGCGAATAGTCAATTTTTCTTGAAACCCTACAAGTTGCTTTTAGAGAAATCCACAGAAAATGGGAATTTTAAGCTTTTAAGGGGTATCTCTCTTTAGCCAGTCCAAAATGTCTTAAGACTTCGAATTTTGAATACCCTTACCACTATCAAAAATGTTTCCCCATCAATTTTGCGTCCAATAAAAGAAGGAACCTTTCTCGGTGGTACACCAAGTGGGTGCTGTTGGCATCCAAAAACAGCCCATTTTATCACAATTTTGACTTTTAGCAGCCCGTGGAGGGTTAACAAATGCTCACCGCAGTATTTTGTCCATGCATCTTCTATTGTCACACCAAGGCCTGGGAGTGACAAATTTTTCTTCAAAATCTACAAGACTAGTTTAGAGAAATCCACGGAAAATACGAATTTTTGAGCTTTATGGGGGTATTGCTGTTTAACCAGCCCAAAACGGGTTAATGTTTGGTTTTTTGAACACCCTTATTACTGACAAAAATGATCCTCGGTGAATTCCACTCCCAATAAAGGAAGTTATTTTTATCTCTCGTGTATTGTTTGGGTGCAGTGGGGGCCTGAAACCGGCCTATTTCATCAAAATTTCGATGTTTGCCAACCTGTGGAGGGTTACCATATGCATCGCCTGATATGTCGTGTGTATCAAGGGCGCGTCACAGACAGGTCTAGCAATGACAAATGTATAAAAAAAAATCTACAAGACGTGTTTCGAGAAAGTGCCGATAAACCCCAATTTTGGCAGTTTTTTGCCAATTCTGACGAAATAAGGGTTAAATCGAAAATTCCGCCTTGGTACATTTTTAGATTTTTGTACCCCTCTATGCGTGTGCAAAATTTCGTGAAAATCGGTTCGAAAATGGCTTCTGAATCGTACGGACAAAATGTGTGGGGAAAAAAAAAAAAAAAAAAAAAAATAATAATCCGTAGAAAAACAATAGTCTTTTCCAGAGGGAAAAAAGCCTAATAAAGAGAAAATTATGGTTGACACTCTGCATTTAGATGTAAAAAATACCAAATTTCAAGTAGCAAATGTTTCCTATAATGCAACTAGTAATTTAACCAATTCAATCTTGATGTTGCTTAGTGAGCTCAAGATTGAATTGTTTAAATTCTTTGTAAGACAATGGGAACAAATTTGCCAGTCGGAATGTTAATATTTTGACATCAGCGTATGTAGGGTTAACTTAAGCAGACTGGTGGCTGTACAGGCAAAATAATAGAGTAATTCCATGTCAAATCATCCACTGGTACAATCCTCACCTCTTCCAATTTCAATGAAACTTGGAATTTGTGTTTGGTCAGTTACAAATAGTACAAATACTAAGTTTAAATGGAAATGGACATGCAGTGTTCCGAAAATATGGCCTGGCAAAATTTGGCAAGCCCAGTCATTTTCAAATCATTATTTGTAACACAGGTCTGAGTTAGTGTGCCGTTGTTGACTAAAGAACTTGCTGCCTTAGGAAATTGGGGGGGTTAATGTTTTGCGCTGTTTTGTTGGTGAGTTCATATAAAATTGACTGACTACCTTAAAAACTATATGCCTTGCTGGCTTGAAGGGTTCTGCATGATTTCCTAAACTTGTAGTGAACTTGATTTGAGTCGAGCATCAGTTTTTGCACGAGAAATCACTCAGCGTGGAGAGTTGACATGGGAAGGCTTTGATCAACAAATAAGTCAGTTCAGGATTGGATCTTCTCACTGTAGGACATATTTAGATTGGGAAAATAATTGCGGATGAGTGGGCTGGCCAAGTTGAATTAAGTTTGTGATTCTGTTGTGGAACAAGAGGCCCCAGGGGGCCTGAGGGCGCTCACCTGACATGGTAGTCTAAATATCAAACCAGGGACTTGACTTGAATAAGCTGCATACGCCCCCCCCCCCTCCCCCAAGAAAAGCATATACCAACTAGATGAAGCGATTGTGCCCACACAATACACAGGATTTTCCTTCTATTTTCACTTCCTGCACTTTTACGTCTCAAAATTGAGATAACGCATAAAAAACAGATTTTTTTCCCAAACAAAATACTTTCAGCCTAAATTTTTTTCTTCTTCTTAAAACGCATAAAAAACGATAAAACTAACTTTCCGGATTTTGGTCCAAAATTTTCGAAGTCCCACCCGGACCCCAAATTTTCGGTGTAAAAAAAAAAAAATTTTTGTCTTAAAATTGACAGAAATGCATAAAAAACAAAAAAAAAATTACGGATTTTGGTCCAAAATTTTCGAAGTCCCACCCGGACCCCAAATTTTCGGTGTAAAAAAAAAAAAAAATTTTTTTGTCTTAAAATTGACAGAAACGCATAAAAAACAAAAAAAAAAATTATGGATTTTGGTCCAAAATTTTCGAAGTCCCACCCGGACCCCAAATTTTCGGTGTAAAAAAAAAAAAATTTTTTTTGTCTTAAAATTGACAGAAATGCATACCCCCCCCCCCCCCCCCCCCCCCCAAAAAAAAAATTCTGGATTTTGGTCCAAAATTTTCGAAGTCCCACTCGAACCCCAAATTTTCGGTGTAAGAAAAAAAAAATTTTTTTTGTCTTAAAATTGACAAAAACGCATAAAAAACAAACAAACAAAAAAATTTCCGGATTTTGGTCCAAAATTTTCTAAGTCCCACCCGGACCCCAAATTTTCAGGGGAAAATTTTTTTTTTTTTTTTGTCTTAAAATTGACAGAAACGCATAACCCCCCCTCCCCCTCCCACCCCCCCCCCCCCAAAAAAAAAAATTCTGGATTTTGGTCCAAAATTTTTGAAGTCCCACTCGAACCCCAAATTTTCGGTGTAAGAGAAAAAAACAAATTTTTTTGTCTTAAAATTGACAAAAACGCATAAAAAACAAACAAACAAAAAAATTTCCGGATTTTGGTCCAAAATTTTCTAAGTCCCACCCGGACCCCAAATTTTCAGCGGAAATTTTTTTTTTTTTTTTTTTGTCTTATTTATTTATTTATTGATGTTTAAGGTCACATATTTATGCACAATGGCTAATCATGACCATGACAGTTTTACGGGTGGAGGAAACCGGAGTACCCAGAGAGAACCACCGAGCAACGACGAGCAGCTGCCAGCTCCCCAACATCGTAACTCCGCACTGCAACACAGGCAGGGTTAGACTGGTTGAAGACATGTGTACCATCGACGTGCAGTACGCCTTAGTACACGGCGTCATCGTGCCCCCACGCGGGCAATGGAGATGAAGTGTCTTGCCCAAGGACACAACGCAGTTGCCGCAGGTGGGATTCAAACCGAGGACCTCTCAGCTTGCAGCCTGCACCTCTACCAACTGAGCCACCACACTCCCCTTTTTTTTGTCTTAAAATTGACCGAAACGCAGAAAAAACACAAAATTTTCTAAGTCCCACCCGGACCCCAAATTTTCAGGGGAAAAACATTTTTTTTTTTGTCTTAAAATTGACCGAAACGCAGGTCCGTCAACTGCGAGTTCTTTCCATAGTTACAGAGATTCTTGTTGAGATATTGGCTTGGTATTGGAAATGTGGCCCGGCAAAATCCACTAATAAAATTACATAAACATTGTGGCTTACGAATTGCGATTGGTCACCTGCGCGTAGTACATTTATGCATTATTGTGTACTTTCAAATCCCATGTCTTTTGAGATTGTATGATGCCATCACATTGAAGGAAAACCTAAGTTGTCTGATACAAATTATAAAGGAATTTCTTGGCAACAAGCTTATGTTTGTTGCCTGGAAATTCTTATCTTATTGGCTAAAATTCCTTCAGAGGTGCATTCAGTGGATATTTGACTGATGCCCTGGCACTGTTGTTTATAAATAAAATATATATTTACAGCTTATTTAAGGGTTACTTGTGTGTATGTTATCCAAACCCTACAGAAATATTGTCTGTGATTATCGGGTTGTCCGTCTGTGCCTCTCACGGGCATCATCTTGAACTTTGTGGGGTTCTGACCAGCCCACCAAAACTGCAATCCACCATTCTTGTGTATTAACCCCAGTCGGAAATATTTTGTCGCGTATATTTTTATCGGAAATATCTCAATCACCTGGCGTGATTTGATTCCTTAAATCGCACCACAGCGGATGATTGAGCTATTCTGCTCAATATAATAATCTTTTTCAGAACATAATGTAGGGCTGAGGTGGGGATTCGTCACATTAGTATATAATGAATTTTCGATCTTTACTGTGACCTTGATCTTCACCTTGTGGATTATGTGCCTTTACCATAATAGAAGGCCAAATTGACAGCTCTATCTCATTAGCCGTTATGCAGTGAAGAATGCCATTATATCGCCATTTCAAGGTCGGACATAAAATTTAATGAATGCATTCCTTTTGGTGCATAAGAGTGATGTCCAAAGCAAGAAATTGTTTGTGCATCTCTCGACCAACAATGTAAGCTCTGGATGAGGAAGATGGGTGTGGGTAGCTGTAATGACAGCCACTGAAATTATTTTGATGGTCCAGGTGGGTTCATGAAGTTGATTTTATAGTCCCCGAACTCATCAGATACAGTATGGCTGCCGTGGACTGGTCACTTTCCACAGGTGGGTAATATTTCCACGGATACAGTAATACTACATTCTAATACAATTACCTTTAATCTTGAAATTTGATTGGTTAATCAATAAAATTTCCGACAGTAAAATCGGCGTAATGTGTCGGAAATTTTGTGTTTTCAAAAACTATTTCAGGAAAGTCAAGACGTATTCGTGGGCGTTCTATTTTCGTTCCATTTGAAGTCATTGACTACCGTATCCAAGGTAAACAAATGCTATGCTGTGAACGCGTTGACTTTATGTAAAAAAAAAACATTTTCTATCTTTCTGGTAATTTATTTATTTATTGGTGTTTAAGATCACATACTTATGCACAATGGCTAATCATGACCACGACTGTTTTACGGGTGGAGGAAGCCAGAGTACCCAAAGAGAACCACCGAGCAACTGTCAGCTCCCCAACATACTAACTCCACACAAGCAGGGTTAGCATTGGTTGAAGACAGGTGCACCATCAACGTGCAGTACGCATTAGTGCACAGTGTCACCGTGCCCCCACATGGGCGATGGGGGTGAAGTGTCTTGCCCAAGGACACAACGCGGTTGCTGCAGGTGGGATTCCTGCACCTCTACCTACTGAGCCACCACGCCCCCTTCTGGTAATTAACTGTAATTAATATGGATGAAGTTGGAAAGTTTAATACAGAAATACATTCACCACGGAGAAAGGTGAACTATTCGTTCTGCAACAATTATGTCAATACCAGTAGCCCAATTCCACAAGACATCACTTCCCAGAAACAGTTTGAAACGAACAACCATTCTGTAACCATAAATAATTATTAAAGTTAAACAAGGGCTTCCAATCAAAGATCTCAAAATTTTTAACTTTAATGGTAAATCCTCAAGTGCTTTCTGACTCAGACTAAAACATCACAAGGTGAACTCTAAACTTTGAACAGGGAAAGCAGCTGGGGTATTTTAAATATGATAAATGTCAACATATTTTGTAAATAAACATATTTTGTTATTGGTGATAAAATGACTAAAACGTTTGGAACTATTTGTATAGTGACAGCGTAAAATATATTTCGTGATTTGGTTCGGAACTCCCAAATGACATCACATAGACTGTATTTTTAGATTTAAATTGTTGTCTTTAAATTTTACCGGCAAAACTCAATTTGCGACAGTAAAACCATTGTTTACGGCCCCAAACAATCAAATACAACATAGTTATCCCCTAATTCCAAACACTAATTATAGGAATAATCATCAAAACTTTAATTAATGAAGCACCAGGTACAACCCAGAGCTTCATTAATTAAAATTTTGCTGATGATGATTTTTATTACCCAATAAACGCATGCATGGATATCACTGCCTATCCGTGGATTACGACCAATCCATGGTGGCTGTACTGTACTTCTACAGCCATTCTTGTCAAAGGCAATTCATCATATAGGCAACATACAAAGCTCTGAAGCTTTATATCTTTAGGCACTTCAGGTTCATTCAAAAATTGTTTAATTCAGCTCTGATGCCAGATACAACCGACACCAATTATGGTTAATCACTTGCAGTTCTGATTTTGAAATGGAACAAATCTGTGAAGTTACCAAGTTCCCTCGAAGGTCTTGGCCATTTCAAATCTATAGCATGTTGCTGTATTGCTTCAGATGACTCAGCTCTTTTTCACTGGCAAAATAGGATCCAGTCACTAATGCTTGGGGTGCGAGTCCTCTAAAATAGGCAACATGGGGTATAAACGATTGATTGACCTTGACTTTATCTCCATGTTGTGGTCATGATTAGCCATTGTGCAAAAGTATGTGACCTTAAACACCAATAAATAAATATGTAAATTCAGATGACTCACATTGTAGAACTTGATTCCAGGTATGTTTTCATTGCAGAATCCAATCAAATCATGTGACGTAAGAATACAAATACAAAGTTTCAGCAAAATGGAATGGGAAGCAAATAGTGTAGGGCTGCACAGTATATCGATAAACTGATACATATTGGTATTCAAAGCAGTATTGATTGAATACCGGTGTAATTGCAAACATATCGGTTTATCGTTATTATTTATTTAGCCACAATTTAATTTTCAAGATGTCTTTAGTTTTTTAACTGTTGTCCCAAACAAATAATATTATCCCTCTATCTAATGAATTAGCCGCATCCACCCAGGTAAAAGACAAATTTTGCAGGTGAAAAATATTATTTTTCAAAACAGTTCAACAAAACCATATCATGTGACCCCCCACTGGAATGAGTTCGATGAGCTCGTTCCAACAAGGGGGCACATGATATGGCTTTAAATCTTTTTGAAAAATTTGATAAACTAATATTTAAAAAAATAAATTTTAATATTGTCTGTGTTAGGTAAAGAGTTATTTGAACTGTATCTTTAAGGCATGTTGATTGTGATGGCTCAAGTCCAGATGATTGGTCGTATCTGAACAGTCTTTCGATATACTGGTATACTGCAGTATTTTTTTGAACACCGATACCGGTATTCAGTTTCGAATACCATGCAGCCCTAGCAAATAGACAGAGAAGGACCATCACTGACTATCAGAAAATCTCTGAGTGAATCTATTAGACAGTTACTACTTTAAAATTAGATCTTCTTTATTATATAAAGTATTAAAACAGTTTTAAGACCACTTCCTCGTGGTGAAGTGAAGCATGCTTGTTTACTGTGGTAACCCAGCTCTGTTTTACTGGTAAAATAGGACCCGGATACCAATGCCTGTGGTGGGCGACATGAGTATAAACGATTGACTGACCTTGACTTTATATCCATGTTGTGCTCATGATTAACCATTGTGCAGAAATATGTGATCTTAAACAACAATAAATAAATAAATTATAGACGAATTATTCATTTTGTAGCATTTGAGTTTTTGGCCCCATTAATGGACCTTTATCAGGTAAGAAATGGAGTTAGCATAGATCCATTTTTGGTCACCTGATGAAGGTCTATAACTGGTTGAGTGCTGAAAGCCCAAATTTGGGCTTTACTAAGAAGAGTGGTTACTACAAGTCAAAAGGCTCCATATTCTGTTGATATGCTTCATATCAGCCTTGAAGTGAAATTATTTGGTCTGTGAGGGTTTGGCTTATTGAAATTTATTGTAACAAGACAAAGACATGTGAATAAATTATGCCGACCAAAAATAATTCACACTCTACCAGTTAAAGGGGTTGAATTTTACAAAGTGAATGTCTATAATGGTGTTAAAACTGTTTTAATATTTCATATCAGACAGTATTATTTTGGCAAATAGCATTGAAGAACATTTAGTTGAGTTTGAGGGAAATGAGTTGTTTTGGTAATTTGGGAAAATGATAAAAAAAAGTTCGTCTTTTGCATGCTATTGGCAGAGGGTTCCAACTCAAATGAAAAAGTTCTTGACTTTCAGCCTCTTCCTTGAGAAGTGCTTGAATTAGTTTATATTATTGAAGAGCACTGGATCATCCACCACATTCTTTGAAAAAGTACTTTAATTCAGTTTGCCTATAATCTCTGAGACAAGAAGTTCAGGATAACCTTCTAAGTCTGGTGTATAGATTCTAGACCATTGCAGTTTGTGTCCTGAGATTCTGTCAGTAATCTGATAATATGCAATGACAAATCAGCGGGTGGTCAAAGTGTTTTTATGCTGTTATGTAATAAACTTTTGGTCCCCGTGGGAACCCCGGGAAGTAAGCAGCACTTGTTTACTGTGGTAAACCAGTTCCGCTTTACTAGTAAAATAGGACCCAGTCACCAATGCTTGGGGTGAAAGTCCTCTAAAATGGGCAACATGTAGATCAACGATTGACTAAACTTGACTTCATCTCCATGTTGTGTCACGATTAGCCATGGTGCATAAATATGTGACGTTAACCGCCAACAAACAAACAAACAAACAATAAACTTTTGGAAAGGACTCAATTTTTCACCGACAAAATGGCTATGCCATTAACAGGATTTCACTGTATAATTATAAATCTTAGTCTAAAAAAGATTTTACACCTGTGTCACAGTCATAACAGAGTTAAAGATGTTGAAAGCAACTTTAATCTAAAGAAACAAACTTACAAACAATTGTGGCGAATATTTAAAAAAAAATTATTTCTTATTACATTAACAAAGGAAGTATAATACAAAAATATGTCAAGAGTTTGTTCAAATAATTTACTTTAACCCTTTACCCCACGTAACGGCCAACACTATTCATAAAAATTGCCAATTAATTTTCATTATTTTTTTCATTTTTTGTCTCAAAAGCACAGGTTATGATCCTCTTTGGAACAAGCTCATTGAGCCCGTTCCAATGAGGGGTCATAACCTATGTTTTTGAGACAAAAATGAAAAAAATTAGTTATTCAAGAATTTTGTTTGCAAGTGTCTTCTGCTTATCAGTTTAGGTAAAGGGTTAACTGACTTAATTGATTCAGTGCTAAAAATATTTTGAGGTATCTTTTTTTCTGATAAAATGTTGAGGCACTGCTGGAAAGAGCTGAACTTTTAAAAAAATGTCTCCAACAACAACTCATTATAAACTTAAATTATAGAGTGCTGGTTTATTTTAGTAACAGGAATTTGTTCATCAGTAATTGTTACAGTTTACTGGAGAGGGCTTACATGAACTCCCCAGTAAACTGTAACAGAAATGATCTATATCAATAAAATAGGAGTTCACTGTGGCTGAATTGTAAGCATATGCTACAGTTCTGAACAGCGCTGGTGAGAAGATTGAGGAGTTTGGTAGTATTGATTTATTTATTGATGTTTAAGGTCACATATTTATGCACAATGGCTAGTCATGACCATGACAGTTTTACGGGTGGAGGAAGCCGTAGTACCCGGAGAGAACCACTGAGCAACGACGAGCAGCTGCCAGCTCCCCAACTCCGCACTGCAGCACAGGCAGGGTTAGATTGGTTGAAGACATGCGTACCATCGACGTGCAGTACGCCTTAGTACACGGCGTCATCGTGCCCCCATGCTGGCAATGGAGATGAAGTGTCTTGCCCAAGGACACAACGCAGTTGCCGCAGGTGGGATTCAAACCGAGGACCTCTCGGCTTGCAGCCTGCACCTCTACCTACTGAGCCACTGCACTCCCAGTTTGGTAGTAACCCCAGGGCTCAGGGGACTCAGGACCAGCAACACAAGTTCTCCACTGTACTTCAATAAAAGCCTGGTGGCTTACAATTACAGACAAAACTTGAGGGACCCATGAAAACACTCAATCTGCTATCTATATTTTATTTTGCACAGGGATTTGAGGGATGGCAACTCTTGACAGTCCAAATTTGAAAATTTTCAAAATTTGGACTTCAAATGATGCAGATGTCTGTCATGTCCTTGGTCAACCCCTCTCATACGACCCTTGTTACTACTAAACTCTGGTGCCCCATGGGAACCCCAGGAAGTGAAGCAGTGCTCATTTGCTGTGGTAAACAAGGTCTGTTTTACTGGACCCGGTCACCTATGCCTGGGGTGGAAGTTCTCTAAACTGGCCAACAAGGGGCGGGACTTGACGTTATCTCCATGTTGTGGTCATGATTAGCCCCTGTTCAGAAACATGTGACCTAAAACACCAATAAATACTAGACACAGACCGTACCCACTGATCTCTATATGACTGGATTGCTGGAACACTCATTCTGCCTCATTGGTCACATATAAAAAAGTTTCTCACCAGCTGCCCATCTTAATGGGGGAGGAGGGGGGAGTAATTGCTATAAATAAGCGTTTATTAGCAACAACAAAAATTCTCAAAAGTTTTCAATTTCCTGATGCTTTGCAATCACCGATTGCTTTTTAGAGAATACACATTGGTGTCTGAAAAATGGATAAGTTGACAATGTGCACATTTTCTGCGGCAACACAAATTGAATATCTGCAACATATTTTAGTTATTATTGATAAAAAAAAAAGACAAGTGGCAATATGGAAAGTAAATGCAGTGTTACTAGTTTTCATGCCAGGTGATCACCATGACATATGATGAAGTGAAAGTGGTTACACTGTGACTACAGTCACAGTGTAATAGCTTTCAAGTCATCAACTGTCATTGATTGCGTGGAGTTATCCAATTGATTGACTTCAAGCCACCTTAGTAGGGGGTGGGGTCAGAATGAGTTGAGATGTTTATCACTGATGCTCCAGCAATCCAGTTGTATAAAGATCAGTGGCATGCAGTAACTAGTCTGTTCAACACCATGACTAGAGACTATCAAAGGATCTAGGGCCCCAAAATCTCTCTTACTGACTCTAGTTGTGAGAACTTCATCTTGACACCTACACTTTTTATTACACTCCACCCAAATTATGAGATTCAAGCAATGAACCAATTAATTAATAAGCATCAACAATAATGTATGATATTTTAAGTTGATATCTAAAATGAATTTACTCTTTCAACATGAGAGGCCGCTTTTCCGGTCCTGCAACACGATACATCATAACTTCATTAAGTAGGATGGCTACTAAGTGAACATGTGTGGTAGAACAATTAATATTTTCAATGTGCAGCCTTCAGGCTGCACATTGAAAATATTAATTGCTCTACCCCCAAATAATTCATATGGACTCTTCCAATTTCTTCCATTTAACGGGCATGGAAGATACCACCAGTATTCAAATGGTTAACCCCTTCCACTCTGAGGTTAAAATTATGAAAGTTCAAGCTGGAAATTTTTCCCACAATGCAACTAGGAATTTGAGCTCTGTTGAGCCAAACTGAATTAGTTAAATTCCAAGCTGCATTATGGGAACCAATTGCAGGTTGAAATTTTGATACTTCGACATCGGAGTGCTGAGGGTTAAAAAATCCACTAATACTCCTTAAAACAATGAAATATTAATACTCTCTGAACAAATGCTAGGTTCAAAAAGAAATGACCATGTTTATAATAGCACAGACGAAAATAATTTAGCACTTTATCACTTAACTGGTTGAGGGCTACATTATTTTTGGTGTTTTGAATTTGTTATTCAAAATTTGTTTTATTACTAATTAATGGATAGTGCCCACAGGCACTCTCTAATAATTTGTAATTAAACAAACTTATATAAACAAAATGCTATTAGTGTTTCATAGGAATCATGAATTAAGAAATTGTTGGTTTTTGCACTGGTACCCTCTTGATGTTTTAAAGCCTCATAATGGCTTCCAGAACTCAACAAGTTAAGAGGTCATCCAACAAAACTTTTGAAAGAATTAAAAAAAATTCACCAGTGCCTGAAATACTGAGATAAAGGAAGTGAATAAAGGCATACTATATTTCAAAATAATGACTAGATTATAAGGAAATGGAATACATTCACTTTTTCACAAAAAATATTTCATGAGTTTGATGACAGACAAGCTTCCAATGGCATAAGTATCCAACCGCAACAATGACGAATAGATCAGGAATTCCAATGATTGGGTTTCAAATAAAAGAATTCAAATTCCAGACTTGGAGAAAGCATATTTTACCATTTTCTCTTTGATGTGTTAATAAAAGTGTCAATGACACTGTAGCTCAACTTGTTAAAGACATGTACATGTATAGTGTGTGACACAGCAATGACAAACATCTAGGTAATGACCTGATATCAAAGGTACATGTAAAGTATTGTAACGGTCTGTACATAAATGCTGACCGTAGCCTGTAACAAATATATAGGTAAAGTATTGTAAAAGTGGGGCGACAGTTAGATGCTAAACTAGAAAAGAAATCTTTGAGTCCCAGAGTGGATCTGACTGAACCCAAAAATATTTGTTCTCACAGCACACATGATAACAAAGGCACCCCAAAACACTCGTTCCTGTCACAAGGTGATAACATAGGTACCCCAAGAAGTTTCGTGAAGATTGGTTCATAAATACAGACTCTAGTGCGTGCCATATTGACATGTGCACTTACTGAATCAAAGTTCATCTAATTTGCATAATTTCTGCACGAGAAAAAAACCTGTATTATATGTGATGTATTCCATGTTACTAAACATTCCTACAAAACTTTATTCAAATCAGAACTTCCAAACAGAAGTTCTGTACAAAAAACTGATTGCACTAATTTTGGTACAAAAAAGCTGCTGGCGGCCATCTTGAATTTTGGACCACACCCCAAAACACTCGTTCTCGTCCCACAGTGATAACAAAGATACCCAAGAAGTTTCGTAAAGATCGGTTCATAAATACGGCCTCTAGCCTGAGCCGTATAGAAGTTGTGTACAAAAACTGATTGGACCTAATTTCGGTATAAAATGGCCACTGGCAGCCATCTTGAATTTTGGACCACACCCAGAACAAACTCGTTCTCATCCCAAGGTGATAAGAAATGTACCCAAGAAGTTTTGTGAAGATCGGTTCATAAATACAGCCTCTAGCCCAAGCCATATTGACACATGCACTTACTGTGTATAAGCAGCACTGAATAAATCAAAGTTCATCTAATTTGCATAATTTCTGCTGAGAAAAAAAACCTGTATTATATGTGATGTATTCCACGTTATTAAACATTCATACAGAAATTTATTCAAATCAGAACTTTCATACAGTTCTGTACAAAAAACTGATTGCACTAATTTTGGTACAAAATGGCCACCGGCAGCCATCTTGAATTTCGGACCACACCGAAAAACACTCGTTCTCGTCCCATGGTGATAACAAAGGTACCCAAGAAGTTTCGTAAAGATCGGTTCATAAATACGGCCTCTAGCCCGAGCCGTATTGGCATTTGCAGTTACAGCGATGAAAGTAACATTAAATAGATCAAAGTTAGTCTAATTGGCATAATTTATGCATGAGAAAAAAACCCGTATTATATGTGATGTATCCCTTGGTACTAAACATTCACACAAAAAATTATTCAAATCAAAACTTTCATACAGAAGTTCTGCACAAAAAACTGATTGCACTAATTTTGGTACAAAAAGGCTGCAGGCGTCCATCTTGAATTTTGGACCACACCCAAAAACACTCGTTCTCGTCCCACCGTGATAACAAAGGTACCCCAGAAGTTTTGTGAAGATCAGTTCATAAATTCGGCCTCTAGCCTGAGCCGAATTGGCATTTACATTTACAGTGCTGAAAGTAACACTGAATAAATCTAAGTTAGTCTAATTTGCATAATTTATGCACGAGAAAAAAACCCGTATTATATGTGATGTATCCCATGGTACTAAACATTCATACAAAAAATTATTCAAATCAGAGCTTTCATGTGGTAGTCCTGAGCAAAAATCTGATTGCCCCTAATTTTGAACAAAATGGCTGCCAGCGGCCACCTTGAATTTCAGACCGGACCCAAAAACACTCGTTCTCACCAAACACCAGAAATGACACACATGATGCCAAATTATTAAATTAGGATAGTTTCTTTTCCTTAGTTTATAAATAAAATTTTTTTTGTGAATTTGATAAGAATATTAACCCTTTGATACTTTTGTACGTCTTATGACGTACGAAATCAAACAGCACGTTGATACTTTTTTGTACGTCTTATGACGTACGAAATCAAACAGCACATTTATACTTTGTGGTCATTTGTTTTGTTATTATTTTTCGTTTTTTTAAAGTTTTAACCTCAATTCCTATTTTCTTCTGAATAGTGTTCAATGGCAACCATTGAGCCATATATTATCGCAGCTTAAAATACTAATATAATCCTTCTGTCAAGACTTCTTAACTGGTTGAGTGCTAAAAGCCACTATCAGGGCTTTCAAAAAATGAGAATACCAGAGCAAATGCCAACACTTTCCTTGCTTATATTTCATATTCAGTCAAACACAAATGATATTTTGTTTATATAAATTTGTTTTATTACAAATTATTGGAGAGTGCCTATAGGTACTCTCCAATAATTTGTAATAAAACAAGTTTTGAATAACAAATTCAGGCCACCAAAAATAATCTAGCCCTCAACCAGATAATCACTAATGTGAAAAATATCTTGTTATTTGTACTTTCCGACATTTGACGTCGCATTTTGAAAAACGTTGAAGAAACTGAATTCCCAGTGACGTTTGACCGTCAGGATAATTAAAGTCTCAAAGGGTTAAACCACCTTCAACAGAATTGCGAGGTATAATTACAGCACCATGCTTACATTGAACATTCTTCATTTGTCACTGATAAGGTCACTTGTGCCTCCAAATCTGCTGATCTGAACTGTATGAATCTGACCCCTGCTGAACTTTCTTCATTAAAACAATGGCAAGACAAAATTGCAGCATTTAGGAACTGTACACACCATGGATTGGAATTAGTGTTACTGCTCATTCCTCTCATGAATGACAAACATATTTCTGAACTGGAAGGATTGCAAAATACAACTATTCAGTCATTTAAAGATATTTTATTCTCAAAATTTTGGTCTCTTACTTATGCCATAGCAGACTTACAGGCAGTGTTCCCAACTGCATGATAGCATTTCCATGGTAAATTTCAGTTGCCACATGTTTTATGTTTCATTCCAAATATGTTGGTATATAATTTATTTGGGGTATTTCTTTTTCGCCATTTTTTGACTTGGGAGAAAATGTCCTGATATTTGACAAAAGTTAGGTTGGATGATCCTATGAGATATTGATTTTTGTAAGCTCACTTTTATTGATTGTCTCATCTACAAATGTTCATTTTGTTGGCACAGTGAGTTGCTAAGTGAGAGAAGTAATGAAGTCCAAGTATGTGTATCATCTATAGTAAGGCCCTGCGAATCACACATTTTTTATTCAAATCGAATCTCGAATCAAATCATGTCTATTATTGGAAATCGAAACGAATCTCAAATCAAATCAGTGGCATCTTGAAGATTACCATTGGGGGTTAGAGTATTATAAATCTGATTTATTCCTACTGTGATGGCTCATGTCCCAACTGATAAAATAATCCAACTACATCATCAAGGCATGCCTTTGTTGAAGACATGTCCTGATGATATAGTGGGAATATTACCCTGTAAGTATTACAGTTCATTGTCGACATTGCTTGGAAACCTTGATTTTGTATTTAACAGTGGTTGGTACTAGTGATATTGGAATTAGCATGGCTGGTAACATGAGTGAAGATGTTATATATGTTAATATATTGGAAGTTATACACAGTCTTTTATTCCAACATTATTTATGTTCGATTTGTGAGACAATGAAGATGACTTATACCAAGCTGTATTCCTATGAAAAAGATTTGAGAAGAAACAAATCGGGCAGCTGATTTCGAATTGAACTGAATATCAACTTAAGATTTGAAATTGAATTGAATCTCGAAGCCTCGCAGGGGTCTAATCTAAAAAGCAGTCTGACATTTGCAGAATAAGGTCCCCAGAGGGTGAATTTGATGATGCTATCCCATACAGTGGGCCAATTTATCCTCTGGGTACCTCTTTCTGTTTAGTTTTGAGACCTTGATTCAGATTGAGATTCACAGAGGGTAAATTTAGTGATGCTACCCTGCTATGCAGGGTAGCATCACTAAATTTACCCTCTGGGGACCTCATTTTGTAGATGACAGGCTGCTTATTTTCTGGCTTGATTCTATACTGAACACAAGGCATGATTATTATGTGGTTCCCAGTTGTTATACAACCTGGACATTAGGACCCTGTGATGCTTTGAGATTTGATTTGATTTCAAATCTTAAGTTGATATTCGGTTTGATCGAAATCGGCTGTCCAATACGTTTCCTCTCGAATCATTTTCACAGGAATATAGCTTGATATCAGTCATCTTTGTCGTCACACAAAATGTATAGTTCAGATGGAAATTGTACATAAATAATGTTGAAATAAAAGACTGAGTGTTACTTCCATACATTAACATAAATAACATCTGCATTCATACCACCAACAATGCTAATCCCAGTATCACATGTCCCTACCACTGTTAAATGCAAATTTAAAGTTTCCAAACAATGTTGATGATGAACTATAATACTTACAGGGTAATATTCCAACTAGAGTTAAAATTAGAAGTCCTGTCATGAACTGTGTGCTTATCTAGGCTTAACTGTGCATAGGAAGTGCTCACAATTGCCATATCGAATTGCATCCAAAGCCTGGCAGGTTCTCCTGGTTACTCCTAGCAAACACAGGCAATGTTTCTGCCAATGAACCTCGGGTCACCCGGAGGTCCGTTGGCTGAAATATTGCTTGTGCACAGGCCATATGTACAGAATTTGATAGCCTTACTATGGTCATAATGTGTAGATTAATGTGCAGATCGACATGCTATTTGTGCACATTTCATGACAGGACTTCTAGTTTTAACTTTACATCATCGAGGCATGCCTTCGACAAAGGCAAGCCTCGATGATGCATTTGGATTATTTCAACAGTCGGAACTTGACCATCACAGTCAGAACAAATCGGGTTTATAGAACACCAACCGGTCATCGATCATCTTCAAAAGGCCATTTATTTGATTCAAGGTTTGATTTAATTCGAATAACAGACTTGATTCAATTTGAGATTAGATTTGTATTGAAAATGTGTGATTCACAGGACCCTACTGGACATCTCAATTCAAATTTTCTGCAAATCAAGGCCTCATAGTCCATAACAAGCAGCAAAGCATTCTCAGTTTCATTCCACTCTCTCTGTTAAGTCATCCAGCACCAAGAAGAGTTTGCTTCAATGTGAGTATGCAGGAATACATGGTACTTCCAACATACCCACTCAGCCTATATATGTCTTCAGTCAGTGTCTGTAATACCATTGGCTTCATTGAGAGTGCAGCACTGCTAATGTAGTAGTCTACTAGCAGTCATTTCAATTAACCCTTTACCCAATGTAACGGCCAAAACCGGCCAGCACTATTCTTAAAAATCGCCAATTAATTTTCATTATTTTTTGTCTCAAAAACATAGGTTATGACCCCTTGTTGGAACGAGCTCGTCAAGCTCATTCCAATGAGGGGTCATAACCTATGTTTTTGAGACAAAAAATGAAAAAAAATGAGTTATTCAAGAATAATTTTTGCAAGTGTTGTCTGCTTTTCGTGTTAGGCAAAGGGTTAAACTGTTTCTAAAAAATAATTATCTGGTAGAGTGCAACATTATTTTTCAAAGTCGATTTGTAACATGACTATTTGTTTCAAGGATACCATGCTACAAGGAAAAGGAGCCCTATTTTAGCAAGAATCTTTTCAAAATTCAAATTGTTTTGTTACAATTTATTGGAGAGTACCTAATGGCACTCTCTGATAAATTGTAATAAAACATTTGCATAAACATTTTTGTGTTTCTGCTGCTGAGCAAACAACCTAACGAATATGGTGTAAAGCCACGAAAGTGGCTTTCAGCACTTTTTTCAGTAGGGCCATGATAGTGGCTTCCAGCACTCTACTAGTTATTTTTTCTTCGTTCCTTGTATTGCAAAAAATAACTATGTGATGAGAAAAAAGTGAAAATAAATGAAGATTACACATCTAATGTCATGGAGAAAATCACTGAATGAGAAAGATTAAACTTGTCTGATCTAATGGGAGCTATTTGACTGATAAATTGGAACCATACATTCTGTCTATGAGATAATCCTGAACAACCTCTGGTAAATACGTCTGTAATCTGACCATCATCTGAAATGATGAAAAGAATAGAATTTCTAGCATTTTAAAACAATCAACACAAAGTAATTAATGGGAGGTCTGTTTTATTTTGTCGAGAGCATCATAAGAAGTGGGACTTTTTATTTTGTCTGCATTGACAGTAAAATAAGAAGTGTGACTAACTCGTAGACAGTAAAATAAGAAGTGTGACTTGCTACAAGAAGAATTTTATCTTCCGTTTTCTTCAATTTAGTTTTAACATATTTAATCTGCAAAATGATGCATGCAAAGGGGATTGAAAAAAAGTTTACCATCTCATTTGAACTCCTCTGAAAACACCAGTATCTGATACTTTTTCTCCATTTTCAGATTTTGGTTTTATCAAAAAGATTTTCCATACAGATTCCCTACAAGTTATTTTGATTCATACTGGAACCT
Organism: Pictodentalium vernedei; assembly: GCA_031216915.1. NCBI lineage: Eukaryota > Metazoa > Mollusca > Scaphopoda > Dentaliida > Dentaliidae > Pictodentalium > Pictodentalium vernedei. Next base: position 316,931,377 of record CM062297.1, read on the forward strand.
AGAATGAGAAATGTTTCCCCAAATTGGTTACACAACTCAGAACAAAAGCAATGCAAAGCGTGGCATATGCCCCAGATGGTGTCACAACAGGGGAGGTAAGTCTCTCAGGGGCATAACCAAATCAAAAAAGGAAGCTTCCTCTAGAGACCAATAATGCATCAAAGAAAAAAAAATTGAATTGAGTCGGCATTCATTTGTTATTGGACAGAAACCAAATTCACTATGGCCACCATGGCAGCCATAATGAATTGGCTAGCTGATCCAAAATCAAAAGGAAGCTTCCTCTAGACACTGATAATGCATAACCAAAAATTGAACTTGATTCGAGTCAGTATTCATTAGTTATTTATTGGATGGAAACCCCCCCCAAAAAAAATTCAAGATGGCTGCCATGGAAGCCATAATGAATTTGCCACTGGTTGTTATCTTGGTTCAGCTGAATGGTTCAATATTGAAAGGAAGACTCCCATGTTGTGTCCTTGGTCAAGGCACTTAACCCCGATTGTCCACATGGGACCTTGCCTGTGCTGCAGTGGGGAGTTACGATGTTGGGGAGCTGGCAGCTGCTCATCGTTGCACGATGATTCTCTCCGGGTACTCTGGCTTCCTCCACCCGTAAAACTGTCACGGTCATGATTAGTCATTGTGCATAAGTATGTGACCTTAAACACCAATAAATAAATAATACATAAATAATTGAAAGAACGCTTCCTCAGGACACCAACAATGCATAATTAAAAAATAAAAATGATTTGAGTCAGCATTCTTTAGTTACTGGACGGAAACCAAATTCAATATGGCCACCATGATGGCCATATTGAATTGGCTAGCTGGATCAAAATTCAAAGGAAGCTTCCTCTCGACACCAGTAATGCATAACCAAAACCTGAAATTAATTTGAGTCAGTAAAAATGAAACTGATTTGCGTCAGCATTCATTAGTTATTGGATGGAAACCAAATTCAAGATGGCCACCATGGAAGTCATAATGAATTGGCCACTGGCCGCCTTCTTAGATCAGCTGACTGGTCCAAAATCGAAAGGAAGCTTTCTCTATACACCAACAATGCATAATTACAAAATAATGAAAGTGTCGATGACACTGCAGCTCAACTTGTCCAAGAAGGGACTAAACAGAAAGATACAGCAATGCCATGCCATTCACTCAAGTTTCTACAGAAAAGACATCACACCAAAGCTACGTATGAAATTTGAAAATGATCGGGTGAGAGGTGTGGCCTGTAGGGTCTGCTAATGGAACTGCTGACAATTTATATGCCAAATCCAAGATGGTCACTGTCGGCCATGTTTTTCAACAAAATTCAGAAAAATCTGATAGCTCCCATCTGGACATCACACCACAGGTATATACAAAATTTAAAACCAGAGGCTCAAGTGAGCATAAAATGCTCAACTGGCTCAAGTTGTCAAAAGAGATGAGAGTATCAGTAAGTGATCAGCAGCAAGAGCAATTTTTTGATTTGCTATGACACAAGTAAGTGATCAGCAGCAAGAGCAATTTTTTGATTTGCTATGACACAACCAAAGGCAACGTTTTTGGCCATTTCTGCTGGTCCTAGGAAAGCTTCCTAGCAAGCTCTGTTCTGTGAAGTATTAAAAAAAGAACCGAACAAAATTTTTGTTTTGTTTTCAACTATTGTAGTTCTCTCTACCCCCCCATCCCCAAAAATAAATAAAACAAGAGGCCCCAGGGGGCCTGAGGGCGCTCACCTGACATGGTAGCCTAAATATCAACCCAGAGAATTGATTTCCACAAGTTGCATCTGCTCCTCCTAAGAAAAGCTGAAACCAAATATCCAAATATTCTGACCAGTGGATCTAAAAAAAGATTTTTAAAGAATATTCCTCATACTGAACTAAGTCATAATTCGGGCTCCCACAGGAAGCCCATATATGAACCCAGGGACTTGGCTTTAACAAACCTGAATCTCACACCCCTAAGGATTCTGCACACCAAATATCAAAACATTTCGACTGCTGGATCTGAAGAAGAAGATTTTTTAAAGAAAATTCCTCATTTTGAACCAAGTTACAATTCGAGCTCCCACAATCAGCCCAAATATGGACCTAGGGACATGGCTTGAACAAACTTGAATCTTACCCCCCTAAGGATGCTGCATAAAAAATATCAAAAGCATTCATCTGCTGGATCTGAAGATTTTTAAAGAAAATTCCTCATTTTGAACTAAGTTGTCATTCAGGCTCCCATAGTGAGCCCAAATATGAACCAAGGGACATGGCTTGAACAAACTTGAATCTCAGCCCCCTAAGGTTGCTCCATGCCAAATATCAAAACATTCCAACTGCTGAATCTGAAGAAGAAGATTTTTAAAGAAAAATTCCTCATATTGACTAAGTTATAATTTGGGCTCCCACAGGGAGCCCACATATGGACCCATGGACTTGGCTTTAACACACTTGAATCCCCCCTCCCCCCAAGGATGCTACTCACCACATATCAAACCATTCCGACTGCTGGATCTGAAGAAGAAGATTTTTTAAGAAAATTCCTCATTTCAAACAAAGTTACAATTCAAGCTCCCACAGTGAGCCCAAATATGGACCTAGGGACATGGCTTGAACAAACTTGAATCTCACCCCCCTAAGGATGCTGCATACCAAATATCACAAGATTCTGCCTGCTGGATCTTGAGAAGAAGATTTTCAAAGAAATTTGCCTGAAATGCACTAAGTTCGAATTTGGGCTTCTATAGTGAACCCAAATATGAATCCAGTTGGCCGATTTGAACAAACTGGAATCAGATCCACCCCACAATGTTGCCTACCAAATATCAAAAGATTCTGCCTGCAGAATCTGGAGAAGAAGATTTTTGAAGAAATTTGCCTGAAATGCACTAAGTTCAAATTCGAGCTTCTATAGTGAGCCCAAATATGAATCTAGGGAGCCGATTTGAACAAAATAGAATCAGATCCACCCCACAATGTTGCATACCAAATATCAAAAGATTCTGTCTGCTGGATCTGGAGAAGAAGATTTTTTAAGAAATTTGCCTGAAATGCACTAAGTTCAAATTTGGGCTCCTATACTGAGCCCAAATATAAACCCAAGGGGCCGATTTGGACAAACTTGAATCAGATCCACCCCATAATGTTGCATACCAAATATCAAAAGATTCTGCCTGCTGGATGTGGAGAAGAAGATTTTCAAAGAAATTTGCCTGAAATGCAGTAAGTTCAAATTTGGGCTCCTATACTGAGCCCAAATATAAACCCAGGGGGCCGATTTGAACAAACTTGAATCAGATCCACCCCACAATGTTGCATACCAAATATCAAAAGATTCTGCCTGTTGGATCTGGAGAAGAAGATTTTTTAAGAAATTTGCCTGAAATGCACTAAGTTCGAAATCGGGCTCCTATACTGAGCCCAAATATGAACCCAGGGGGCCGATTTGAACAAACTTGAATCAGATCCACCCTCCAATGTTGCATACCAAATATCAAAAGATTCTGCCTGCTGGATCTGGAGAAGAAGATTTTTTAATGTTTTTCCCATTGCCTACAGTGTTAAAAAGTGCTGACTCAGCACTTTTTCAATGTCCCGAAACTGTACCCTATGATAAAACCGATGGCAATTTTTTTTACCAATTCTTTCTGTTGGTCATAAGGAAGCTTCACACCAAATAAAAATTCTCGGTGCCATGCAGTTTTGGAGATATGGGCGTTTTAATTTTTTTCTATTTTTAGCTCCTGCGGTTCCCATGGGGCTACGGGAAAAAAAAAATCAGCATAAATTAGGTACTTATGACCCAATAAGCCCTCACATAAAATTTGGTTCAAATCAGCCTCTCGGTTTGGAAAATAGAAATTTTGGGCGGGGCCAAAAATTTTGCCCCTGCCATAACGACGCCAAGTATAGCCCCACAAACTTCTCTCGAACAAATCTGAGTCTACACCTCAAAAGGAAGCTGCACACCAAATATCAAGTCTCTGCTACTGCTGGTTCATGAGAAGAAGATTTTTTAAGATTTCAGCACACTTTTTGGGTGTGGCCCTACCCATAGGCGGGGCAACTTGATTTGAACAAAATCAAATTGCAATGTCATAACAAACTATTATCTCAAATATCAATTAAATTGGTTCAGCGGTTTGGGAGGAGAAGACGCAAACACCATGTTCACGGACGCCGGACGCCGGACGGTGAGTGATCACTATAGCTCTCCTGACTGAAAGTCAGGTGAGCTAAAAAAAAAATTCTGGCATAAATGAAATACTTATAACCCAGTTATAAACTACATTAAAAATTTGGTTCACATCTGCCCATTAGATCTGAAAATAGAAAGTTTGAGTGGAGCCCAAATTTTGACTTACTAAGTTTCTTTGAAAAAAGGGAATCTGCATCACTAAAGTAAGTTCCAAACAAGAAATCCAAGCATTATTGCAAGCGGCTTATAAAAAGAGGATTTTAAAAGCATTTTAGTCTTATGGAGCATTAACCTCACCCCAAGGGAAATAGTAATTTTGGGAGGAAAAATCAGAAGAGTAAATTCCACCACCCTGAAGATGGCAGCAGCTTCATTTGAACAATGGAGAAAAGGTTTACTCCAAAGGTGGTCTTATCATAAATGAATGAATTTGGCCCAGTGGTTTTAAAGAATAAGAAAATTTCAGACTTGAGAAACAGAATTTTACTGTCTCCAGTAAATTCAAGTCTGTGTGAAAATGGTTAAAGCATCAAAAGTAAACAAAACAGAAAGAGAATTTATGGAGGCTTATTTTTGGGGGTAAAATATTTTTAAAGAAATCAGAAATTGGTTTTCGTTAACAGCATTACAAAAAAATAAAATCTTTGGAACCCACATTGAAGTCATGAGAGCATTAAATTAAAGATATTCATACAGGAATCAGATAAATATTTTTCCAAGGAACCAGAAAAAACATATATGTGCACAGCATTGAAAGGGTTCAACATAAAATAAAATATTTGGAAAAACACTTTTAAGTCCTGAGAGGGTTAAATTAAAGATATTCATACAGAAATCCGATCAATAATCTTTCCTCTGTCACTTATGGATGTCTTGAGAGGGTTAAAAGCATTTCAGAATTATTTTCATTCCATTTAGCTTAATATAACAAAATAACATATGTGTTTGACAGGTAGATGTTGACAGAAGTTGATGGAAGAGATAAAATTGGAAACTCTAACAATTTGTATTGGGAAATCTTACTGAAAAAATGCTGACTCATCATTTTCTCAAAACTCTCTACAGGACACCCTGATAGAACCGGTGGCAATTCTTTTTAACCAATCCATTCTAATGGTCTTAAGGATGCATCATACCAAATAATTCTCTATTCTGTGAGGTTTGGCAAATATGGGCTTTTGGACTTTTTTTGTTTTTAGCCCCTGGGGTTGCCAGGGGTTGTGAATTTTTTTTTTTTTTCAGGCATCAATCAATTACTTAGGACCCACTTATTCTACATGCCAAATTTGGTTGAAATTGGCCCACTGGTTCTTGAAATAGAAATTTGGGGCAGCGCCCAAAATGGATATGCCCCCACAGAGACCCAAATATTGACCTACCAACTTCCCTTGACAAACTTTAATCTTCAACACCAAAGGATGTTCCATACCAAATATCAAGGCATTTCCTCTGGTGGTTTGTGAGAAGAAGATTTTTAAGCTTTTGGGGCATTAACCAGAGCCCAAAGGTGACAGCTGCTTCATTTTAACAAAATAGAAAGGGTATACTCCATAGATGGTCTATGCAATTTATGTCAGAATTTGACCTAGAGGCTGTGAAGAAGAAGTCAAGTTTGCAAAAGTTAACGGATGATGGATGCTAAGTGATGGCAATAGCTCCCACTGACTTGCAGTCAGGCAAGCTAGAAGGATGGGGTGCGGAATGTGGCCTGTGGGGTGTGCTAATGGGTTTGTTGACAATTTATATACCAAATCCAAGATGGTTGCTGGGAGCCATATTTTTCAGCAAAATTCAGAAAAATTTGATAGGTCTCATCCAGATATCACACCAATACTACATATGAAATTTGAAAAAGATTGGGTGAGTGATGTGGCCTGCAGGTTGTACTAATGGAATTGTTGACAATTCATATGCTAAATCCAATGGTTGCTGCTAGCGACCATATTTTTTAATAAAATTCAGAAAAATTTGAAAGCTCCCATCTGGACATCACACCAAAGAATATATATGAAATTCACAAAAGATCAGGTGAGAGATGCAGCCTGTATGGTGTGCTAATTGAATTGTTGTCCATTTATATCCAAATCCAAGATGGCTGCTGGTGGCCATGTTTTTCAACAAAATTCAGAAATATTCGATAGCTCCCATCTAGACAATCTCACCAAAGCTACATATAAAATTTGAAAAAGATCAGGTGAGAAATGCAGCATGTGGCGAGTGCCAATGGAATTGTTGACAATTTATATGCCAAATCTAAGATCGCCACTGGCGGCCACCATGTTTTTCAACAAAATTTGAAAAAATTTGATAACTCCCATCTAGACATTGCCTGAAAGCCACATATGAAATTTGGGACTGATGAGATGAGAGCTGTGACCTGTAGGGTGTGCTAAGGGAATTGTTGGACAATTTATATCCAAATCCAAGATGGCTGTTGGTGGCCATGTTTTTCAACAAAATTCAGAAAAATTTGAGAGCCCATATCTAGACATCACACCAAAGCTACATAAGAAATTAGAAAAAGATTGTGTGAGAGATGTGGCCTGTGGGGTATGAAAATGGAATTGTTGACAATTTATATGCCAAATCTAAGATGGCCACTTGTGGCCATGTTTTTCAACAAAATTCAGAAAAATTTGATAGCTCCCATCTAGACATTGCCCCAAAGCTATATTTGAAAATTTGAGGCTGATCGGGTGAGGCGGACAACAGATCACAACCGATCCCAATAGCTCATACTTTGACGTTGTGAAGTTGAACTAAAAATGATTCAAGTCAGCATTCACTAGTTATTGGGCAGAAGCCAAATTCAATATGGCTGAAATTTGGGCTACCATAGGGGGCCCAAATATTAACCCAGGAACCCGATTTGAACAAATTATGTTGTATACCAAATATGAAAGCATTCTGACTGGTGGATCTGAAGAAGATTTTGAAAGAAATTTCCTCATATTGAACTAAGTTAATATTTGGGCTACCACAGGGTAAGGCTTCCACGTTTACACGTGTAAACGTGAACGTTTCGTTTATGGGCATTAAACGTTTACAGTTCGGGTAAACGTGTACACGGAATGAAGTTTTAATAGAGTAATTTCAAAATTGCAGATTAATGCAGAAAGTCAAAGAAACAACAACAAAAAATTCCAACTTTGCAATGCAATATTTTGGTAATGCTTCAGAAAAACTGTGTACTGGTTCCGACTGGCGCCGCCGCCACAGTAACCGAACGAAATCATCTTCAAATCATGTGATATCATATGTGACACAGTCACGTGAGCGGCATGGCACGTGCTTATCTTAGGTGTTTCCTTCGAAACATGTGTGGGATGTTTTAGTTTATTCGGATTTACATGTATATTCCCAAAGTGATACACAATTGTTCTCGATGATTTCGTTCACCTGACATGGATTATTAATTTATTATTCACACATGGGATGATCTTAGGATCGATTTATGGAGCTTGACAAAGAGACTGGCACTTGCGGTGTTTGAAAATTTGGATTCCCCTGCATGGTTTGTAGACTTTGTTTATTTTTGCGACATTGCATTCCACTCTCAAGTCCGGTATTGTCACTATTGTGTGCCATGGCAACTCGCTCCAACATTACTGTTTGAAAAAACACAAGGAATTTCACCCCGAACCCACCAGAATGAGCTCCGAGAACCCCATAAATTTCAAAATTTACCTGGGGGAGAATCCCCCAGATGCCCCCCTCCCATAGACCGAGCAACTTTGCCATCGGCATCTGCATGCTGTGATCGTTCGTCTACGTCGTTTTTGAACGAACTGTAAATAGGCTGTCTTAATAACATAGATTGTATGCCCTGTACGCAAAGATATGATGAACTTACTGTGTATTATTACACACTTCTATCAAATATTGACTACATGTACTTGCATTGTTAGTACGTGTAAACGTTTCCGTTTCGTTTACAGACAGTCGTTTAAACGTTTACAATTTTGTCTAAACGTGGAAGCCTTACCACAGGGAGTCCAAATAATTAACCCAGACACTCGATTTGAACAAACTTGAATCTCACCCCCTAGAAATTTTGTATACCAAATATGAAAGCATTCTGACTTGTGGATGTGAAGAAAATTTTAACAGAAATTCCCATGGGGAGCCCAAATATTAACCCTGGAAGTCAATTTGAACAAACTTGAATCTCACCCCCTAGATATTTTGTATACCAAATATAAAAGCATTCTGTCTGGTGATCTGAAGAAGAAGATTTTTACAGAAATTCACTCATATTGCACTAAGTTAAAATTCGGGCTCCCATGGGGAGCCCAAATATTAACCCAGGCACTCGATTTGAACAAACTTGAATCCGACCCCCCAAAGATGTTGCATACCAAATATAAAATCATTCTGACTAGTGGATCTGAAGAAGAAAATTTTTAAAGATCATTCCCCATATTGCCCTAAGTTAAAAATTTGGGCTCCTATTTTGAGCCCAAATATGAACCAAGGAGATTCATTTAACACACTTGTATCTGATCCCATTACAAAGGCAAATATTGATTCACGAACTTTGCTTGAACAAACTTGAATCTACACCTCAAAAGGAAGCTCCATGCCAAATATTAAGTCATTGTACCCACTGGTTCATGAGAAGAGGATTTTAAAGAATTTTGGTGGATTTTCCCCACCCCCTCCCTATGAGGCTGGGCAAGTTGATTTGAAAAAAAACAACAAAATGCGATGTCAGAACAAGCAATCCCCTCAAATATAACTAAAATTGATTCAGAGGTTTAGGAGGTGCAGGTGCAAACACCATTTTTCACAGACGACGGACGACGAGTGATAACTATAGCTCATCCTGACTTTCAGTCAGGTGAGCAAAAAAGTACAATTCTCTCATGGCCGTGGCACTCAGCAACAGCCTATGGCTGCGGTATTATGGAAGAGCACCCAATAAGATATAGCCACAAGCCCCCAAGACTTTGTGTTGCACCAGATCAATAAGAATCGACAGCTATTTATTTTTCAATAGCTCAAATTAGTTATGTTTATTCCTTTTCCATTCAACACTAAATACTGACCACAAATATACTTTCTTCCACTTGTGACTACAGTAATCACAAAAGTGGTGCTTTTCTTGATCATATCGTAATCTTGTCACAAGTGGGTCTAGGTACCCCCTTCTTGCACTTTTTTTTAATGGTCGAAATTCTATGGTGCTATGGGACAGGAAATGGACAGAGAATTTTGGCCAGATCCCTATTCAGTTGCAAACCGAGTATAATGCTTGATCCACTTTTATCATCACAGTGCTGTAGTATGTGAGCCTTGAATTTTCAATGAAATGCTTGATTGATTTCTTGTTAACCCTGAAAGGCATCTTTATGACTATGGTCAATTTTTACACACGGGTTTTAAAGAAAAACGAGAGTATTATGTTTTGGTGTCATGCGTCCATCTGTATACCCATCCATTTGTTAGGTTTTTTTTGTGTCTGGACCAGAACTTTTTAATGTAGAGAGATATCACAATGAAACTTACACAACATGTGTACCACCACTGCACGGTGTATCATAGAACAAAATTTTGCCCCCCCCCCTCCCCACTCCCCTCACTCAAAATCAAAGTCACAGATAGAGTGAAACACATAGCATGAGCATGTACATCAACTTTTAAATGTTCGGGACATAACTTTTAAGTGGAAGGAGATATCACAATAAAATTAACACAGCATATGGACCACCACAACATTGTGTTTCAGGTATAAAATTCATGACTTGCCCACAAGGATCAATGTCACAGATAGGGGGTCAACACAAGAAATCAGCATGCAAATCATTTTGTGTCCTGGCCATAACTTTTTAGTGGAAGGAGATATCACAATGAAACTTTCACAACACAGGGACCACCATTAGATGTTAAGTTGTGTGCAAAATTCATGACGGCCTACCAAGATCAAGGTCACAAGGTTCAGGTTAACACAGTTAACACATCAACTTTTTGCAAGTGTGCACATCAACTTTTTGTGTTTTCAGGCCATAACTTTTTAGTGGAAGGGGAAATAAATTTACACAACCTGTGGATAACCAATACGTGGTGTGTTGCATACATAATTGACCAGCCTACCAAGGTCACAGACAGAGGTCAACACATAGAATCGGCATCACATCAACTTTTTTGTGGGCAAGACATAACTTTTTAATGGACAGAGATATCCTAATGAAACTTACAGAAAATATGTACTACTACAAGGTGGTGTGTCACATTCCATATTCATGACCGCCCCACCAAGTTCAAGGTAACAGACAGAGGTCAACACATGGAATCAGCATGCACAACTACACATTCATGGACTCCCACTGAGCACTTGATATATAGAGAGTGTATGATGCCCTGCTAGGCAGTGCTCTTGTTACTACCTCAGTATTGGCTTCCTCTACCCATAAAACTGTCTGACAGGAGGTGACCCTGGCTGTTAAAAGTGTTGTTAAACCCCAATAAATAAATCAATCAATCAAAGAACCTATGAGATCTGATGAATTCCCTATGTTTATAGACCTATCTTGCCTCCAATATAAGCGTTTAACACTCTGCACACTGATGGCAAAATACAGAAATTTCAAGCAGTAATTCTTCCCATAATGCAACTAGGAATTTAACCAATTGAGTCTTGTTTGACAGAGCTTAACTGGTAGAGTGCACGAAGCCACTATTATGGCTCTATTGAAAAGTCCTGAAAGCCACCAAAGTGGCTTTACACTGTATGCTTGATGTTTTCTCACCAGTAGAACAAAAATTCTTTATAGATATAAAATTATTTTGTTACAATTTATCGGAGAGAGCCAGTTGGCACTCTCCAATAAATTGTAACAAATCAATAATTTAGGAACAATTTTTTTTTGCTAAACCAAGGATTCCCATGCTCGTTGGCAATAGAATCTTTTAAAAACAAGAGGCCCCCATGGGGCCTGAAGTGCCCATCTTGAACAGGACACAATATAAACAAGAATGAATCTACATTAAGCAAACCATTTCCACAGGATACACTGTCAATCCTTGAGTCCGTCAGGAGTGACAAAAATAATCCGGGCATCATGGCTCTTCTTCAGTTGATCATAATGTAAAATGTAGAGCTCCCCTATGAAGCCACTTAATACAACCTATGTGGATGAATCTTAGTTACACACCTCTAGAGGGTACTGAATACAAAATTTTTAAATCTTCAGCAACATGGCCACTTCCGGCTCCCATAGGGAGCCCAAATATTAACCCAAGCTCTCGATTTCAACACAGTTGAATCTGACTTCCCCAGAGATGTTGTGTACCAAATATGAAGGCATTCTGACTGTTGGATCTGAAGAAGAGAAAGTTTAAAGAAATTTCTTCTTATTGCACGAAGTTAAAATTTGGGCTACCATAGTGAGCCCAAATATTAACCTATGGATCCAATTTGAACAAACTTGAATCTGCCCCCCCCCCCCTAGAGATGTTGCATACCAAATAAGAAAGCATTCTGACTGGTGGATTTGAAGAAGAAGATTTTTTTAAATATCCCCCATATTGAACAAAGTTAAAATTTGGGCTTCCACAGGAAGGCCAAATATTAACCTAGGGACCTGGTTTGATCAGTCTTGAATCTGACCCTAATAATAATGATGTATATCAAACATTAAAAGATTCTGACTGGTGGTTCTGAAGAAGAAGATTTTTAAAGAATATTCCCCATATTACCCTATATTAAAAATTCAGGCTCCTGTATTGAGCCCGAATATGAACGAATAGGCTTTATTTTAACAAACTTGTATCTGACCCCCCCATCCCCCCCCCCACCCCCCCTATGAATGCTGTATACCGAATATCAAAATATTCTGATGATTGGTTCTGGAGAAAAGATTTTTTTTAATATTTGCAAATATACTGACTCAGCATTTTATCGATGCCCATTACAGAACACCCTAACATAAGCAATGGCATTTTTTTTACCATTCAATTCTACTGGTCCTAAGGATACTTCATACCAAATCACAGCTCTCTGTTCCGTGTGGTTTGGGAAATATAGGCGTTTGAAAATATTTCTATTTTTAGCCCCCAGGGTTCCAATGGGATGCGGGAATTATTTTTTTTTGCATGAGTCAAGTACTTATGACCCAATAATACCACATACCAAATTTGGTTCAAACCAGACCATGGGTTCAGAAAATAGAAATTTTAGGCGGGGCCAAAAATCTTACCCCTCCCATTACAAAGCCAAATATTGCTTCACGAACTTTGTTTAAACAAACTTGATTCTACACCTCAAAAGGAAGCTCAATAGCAAATATCAAGTCATTGTTCACACTGGTTCATGAGAAGAAAAATGCAATGCTCCTTCGGGACCATCACTAACATAAACCTTTCATTTGAATTGGCCTAGTGGCTTTTGAGGAGAAGACCAAAACAAGGTGTTGATGGCCGACGGATGGACGATGGACAGAGAGTGATGGGATTAGCTCAGCTTGACTTTGTCAAGATGAGCTAAAAATAGTCATATTACAAATCACTTTTGAAAAATAATTCAGCACTCTACCAGTTAATCAGCCCTGTCAAACAAGACTGAATTGGTCAGATTTCTAGTTGCATTGTGGGTAAAATTTGCTTCTTAAAATTTTGATATTTTGATATCTGTGTGTAGAGGGTTAATCTATTATATCTTGTTTGGCAGAGTTCCATGAGTTCTGTCATACAAGATATATGAGAATAAATGATTAATTTATCACAAGAATACATGTAAGGCCCTCACAAAGTAGATCTTCTGTTTCTCAGGCTATTTTTGTAAAATTGCATGTGGGCAGGCATTTTTTTTATTTGAATTTTTATTTTTAAAATTAGTTCTTAGCCATCAAAAGTTCATGCTCACAATTTGTTTTAGGCCTCATTATCTACAGAATAGCATGGGTGGTGGTGTATTTCGTCCCTTCAGCGCAAGAAGGCTTTGCAATGTTAAAGCCTTTCAAATCCTTATTGCACTCAAGGGACAAATTTACTAATTTTATTAACTTGGGTAAAATATCAGAATAAATCATTTAATTAAAATTTTTTAAAGTTTGCATTAAAAGAGAGTGGTTATCAAAAGAGAGCATGCAGTAGCGGAAAAGACCATGCAGGAGAGCCTGAGAAACAGATTTTTAACTTTTTTAGGCCTAAATGACGAAATTGCTGTTTATTAACCCCCTGCACACTAATGTCAAAATATCTAAATTTCAGGCAGAAAAAATTTCCCATAATGCAACTAGAAATTTAACCAGTTCAATCTCGTTTGACAGAGCTCATTGAGCTCTGTCAAACGAGATTGAATTGGTTAAATTTCTAGATGCATTATGGGAAAAAACAGCTTCCTGAAATTTTGGTATTTTGACACCAGAGTGAAGGGGGTTGAAGATAGTTGGTGACTGAATATTTTTCACTGGCTATTCAATTAATGGGTTTCCACTGTATGTTCTTGAAACATTTAGTATTCATGTGGCATTGTTTGAAGTCACGCAGTACCCTTGTATTCCAATAAAAGCAATGACACATACATTTGAGATTCTTTCTATTACATAATTTGTAATTTAATCCTTTACCTAACATAAAGGACGAAATCAACCAGAGCTATTTTTCAGTCTTCTGATTTTGAAAATGGGAGGTGAGCTGTATATTGCTTGCTACCATTTGAAGTGAAGCACACTTGTTGAGTTTGGGCATTGGGAAAATGTTTTAGAAAAACATCTGCACACCATTCACTCCACTGGTGCACATTAAGTTGGGATTCCAAAATATTACCAGATTTTTTTAATAAGCTTTTTGCAGCAACATTCAAACTTATTGGAGTTTGGTGTCATACAGGAAATGCAGCTTCAATGTAGCAATAATAAATGAATCAGATGATTCTCCATGGAATGCATGGGTGTAAAGATGGTGAGTAACATTACCCGGCTTTGAAGTTTGTTGAATTAAGTTGTTTACGTGCCAATTCTCAGAAAGTACAGTTTGATTAGTTTGAAGTCTTGGACTGCTACAAAAATAAATTTAACCCTTTACCTAACGAATTGCCCGCATCCGCCCGAGTAATATTGAAATTCAGCAGTTGAAAAAATATTATTTTTCAAAAAATTTCAACAAAACCATATCATGTGACCCCTTGTTGGAATGAGCTCGTTCCAACGAGGAGTCACATGATATGGTTTTGTTGAAATTTTTTGAAAAATTTGAAAAAATGATATTTAAAATAATAAATTTTGATATCGTCTGCATTGGGTAAAGGGTTAATGGTGCATTATTCACATTTTCATGCATGCATGGTATTGTTTGGAGTATTTTCCACAATATAAGTTATCTCCGCCCACATGTATGGTATATGGAGATTTAATACCTGGATTTGGTTTTTAAACACCGAGCCGCAGGTGAGGTGTTTAAATGAGACATCCAGGTATTAAATCTCCATATACCATACATGCTGACAGAGATAACGTTTGTGTCCTGGCTGAAACACAATAGAAACATAGTGGAGAAAAATTTGTGGATGCGTTTCTCACGTTCTGTATAAAGTTTGGATCAAATTCATGAATAACTTTTGTTTTTACAAACGCAGAAGATAACAGATAAAGTTACATCTCTTGGGTTATTAAGGAAACAAGTAAACAGTATTTTGTTTACATATCGTCCTCCGAGTTCCAATGTATTCTATGTGCCTAACGGCACACAGAACACATTGGAACTGAGGGGACGATATTTGCTCTTATTTTATTTTTCTCAAGTTGTTTCATTTAATTTTTCACCTATTTAATTTATGACAGCAAAATATGATCAAACTGTCAGAAATCCGATGATATTTGTGACTATTTTCAGGTTTTTTTGTTCGATTTTTATACGAGGCGAGTGAATGCGAAAAGCTTTCATTTAAACCATATAGCCCTGATGTTTCGCGTGCGCTTATACCCTGGATGTTGCACGCTCTCATATACCTTGGATGTTGGGTGCACCCTTTGCCATGGCTATTTGTCAAGGCATTCTGACCAATAAAAAGACAGAATTTATCGGGATATAGGGACAAACAGATTTAACCCTTTACAGAAAGCACCTAATATCAAAATTTATTTTAATATTTTTCCCCTAATTCTTAAAAAAAAATTAAACAAAACCATATCATGTGACCCTCTCACTGGAATGAGCTTTTTCTACTACACAATTTGTGATATAATTTCAATGAGGGCTCAAAAGTTCTGTTATCAAAGCAAAAAATGAATACTTCAGTTGTTCAGGAAGTATTTTTTCAAATGCCTTCTAGTTCTGTTAAGTAAACAGGTCTCAAAACAAATATTTTAAAAACAGAGAAGATGAATTCAATTCTACTTCTGAAACCAACTCACTTACAATATTACGTCATGTTGACTTCTGACATGTCATGTTTATAAGATGTGTAAAAGACATTTCTATAACAGGCTGTTGGATCATGATTATGTGAAAAATTAAATTCAATGCAATTACACCCAGTGGACTATTTGATGGCAGAAAAGTGCCAAAATAAGGCCCCACAAAGTAGATCTTCTGTTTCTCAGGCTATTTTTTGTAAAACTGCAGATGGGCTGGCAGTTTTTTATTTTATTTTTTATTTTTGTAATTATTTCTTTGCCATAAAAAATTCATGTTCTTGGTTTGTTTTATGTTTTAGGCTTCATGCATACTCTACAGAATAGAATGGGTGGTGGTGTATTTTGTCCCTTGAGAGCTAAAGCATTGCAAAGCCTTGTTGAACTCAAGGGACAAATTTATCAATTTTATTAGCTTAAATAACAGACATAAACCATTTAAATTTTATTCTTTTAAGTTTGCATTGGTTTTAAAAGGAGAGCAGCCAAAAGGACCATGCAGGAGGACCTGATAAACAGATTTTGAACTGTTTTAGACCTAAAAAGACCTGTTTACTTACTGCCATTTTATCTGCTATAAAATTGTTACTCCCACCAATCAAGTATCTTCTTGGAGGGTTTCCATTAATAATAGCATCTTCCATTGTTCGTATGACTGCAACTAGAGTGTAACTGGATGAGGCAGCAATATTCTCAAAGTTCTGGATCTGGTTTTCAATATAGTCTCTACCATAGGTAGTTTTCATCTCATCAGTTGCATCATTCCACATCGAATCAAAGTCTTCTCTCAGTTTCCCCAGCTGAAAGCAGTACCAAATAATAACTGAAATACACTTCACCAGAAACCCTCTAAATGCTGATATTGAAGTATCAAAGTGTCAAGCTACAACTTTCTATCAAAATGCAGCTAGGGATAATTTAAACAATTCAGTCTTATTTGACAGAGCTCATTGAGCTCTGTCAAACAAGAGAGAACTAATTAAATTCTTAGTTGCACTATGGAAAACTAGAGGTGTGACTATCCCATATGGGCCTTTTGATACCCTCCCCCTCCCCCCTCTGCCACCCTATTCTAAGGCAAAAAAGAGGCATAACTCTTGACAGAAAAGCCCTATAATTGCAGATGTGCAGGTTCCCATGGTAGTGAACAACCAAAGCAAGTTTCAAAGGAATCGACCCATAAACATCTGAGAAAATCTCCGGACAAAATTATGTCTACAGACAGATGGACATATGGATTTATGGACAGATGGATGGATGGACAAGGTGATTCCAGTATACTCACCCCCACCCCACCCCAGCACCACCACCATTGCGGGGGGTATAAAAAAGAATAGTTTGACATTTCAGTATTTTGAAGTGAGTGTTCAGAAGGCTAATCATTTGCTTTGTAATAACATACATGTATAATACAAAAACAGTTTCGAGCCATGAATCCGCAAAGGGTAGCATCACTAAATTTACCCTCTGTGAACCTCAATCTGAATCAGGGTCTCAAAACTAAACAGAAAGAAGTACACAGAGGATAAATTGGACCACAGTATGGGATAGCATAGTCAAATTGACCCTCTGGGGACCTCATTCTGCAAATGTCAGACTGCTTATTTTCAGGCCTGCTCTCAGGCTTTACAATGCTCTGTTAATATATAGCAAATATGTTATATGGAATACAGGGAGAATACACTACTAACACACACCCCAAAAAAACTTGGGTGGGTTTTTAGTGCCTTTTTGAAGCTTTTCAGCATCTGTGGTGCCTTAAGGTGGTCGGGCAGCCTATTCCAAAGAGAGGGACTCGCCATAGAAAATGCACAATTGGCAGCGTTTGTGAGGCTGCCTGGTTTGTATAACAGGGAGTTTGAAGCTGTTGAATGGAAGAACTAATATCAGGTCTCAATTGAAAATGTTAAATTATCCATCAAAAAATTAATACTATCAGAAATAAAACTTCTATTACCTGAATATGTTATTAAAGGTTTCAGAGCAGAGATATAAAAGCAATTGTTATGAAAAACTACACAGATTTCTAAAATGAAAAAAATATTAGAAATTTACAAATATAAGTGAAAAGCATTTTACTTAAAATCATTACTTTTTCATCCAGAAATACATGTTGTGTCATAGGATATTACTGCAGAGGAGAAAGAAATGTCTGAACATTATTTGAAAAAACTTTCAGCCTAAAAACCTACACACTTGAGAAAAAGTGCACTAAAGACAGATGATGGGTGACAAAGATGAAAACAGCATGACTGTTAGGACTTTCTGGTGAGACAACAAAAAGATCTCATCGTCAACCCTCACCTAATATGACTAGGAGATGACACTTGTCAAACTTGTTCTTCAATAACTGAAAATTTTCAATTACCTATCATATAATTGCATCACTTAATTCTACATACTGCACCTTATAGAAATCCGTGAGAATGTCTCTTTTTCAAATTTCCTGTGTGCCATAGCATTTAGAAAGGATGCTGGCTTTATTTACAATGGCATTGCGGGGGTTTGCACCCATACCAAGAGAGATTCACTGAATGGTGTGCATGGTTCAGAATAGTTTGCTAGGCGGTTAGTTTCTGAGGAAAACTCTCTCGGGATGGGTTCTAACCCCCCCCACTATGCCATTGTGAAAATTTTAATTTTTTGCTTAAAAATTAAAATTTTTAGTAAATTTTGTTTCTTAACATACCTACCACAATTGTTTACAATTGACTTTAATGTACCTGCAAGCCCTACTTCGGAATTTAACTCAAGCTAATAACTTTTCTAAATGAATTTGGAAAAGTAAAGAGTGCAAAAGCACTATAAAGAGATTGAAAGGGTCGAGTGAGACCAGTGCTAAAAATTCCAGGTACTCTCCCTGCACACCTCTTGCATTACCATGCGCATGCACAACTACCGTGACGTTAATTCTGAATTTCTGCCAACAAGAATTTTTGTAATTTAGGAGGGTGATAAACAATTGTGCTAGGTGTGTTAAGAAAAATTTACTAAAAATTTTAATTTCTTTTCAACCTACTCACAAATGTTTACAATTGGCTGAATAAACAATAGGATGAGGTGAATCACATGAATATCACCAATAGCACAGCTGAAAGAAATGCAAGGAGGGCAGGGAATGACAGAAAAACCTATAAAAGGAGAAAAAGTGGGAAACCCACTGAAAAGAAAAGAAACTAAAACATCCTGAAAGAAAAGATGCTGCATGAACCACCTGAAAACAAGGTTGCATGAAAAAAATGCACAAACAACTTGAAAAATACAGGGTGAACAACAGCCTGAGCTGCAACTGGAGGGTCTAAAGAAAAAAGGTCCTCAGATTGCTGCTGCAGGTGGCGGAGATAAAAGGAGGACAAAGTAGTAGCATTCCTCCAGTACGCCACATTCATAACATCCCTGAGCGAAACAGAATTGGAGAACGCCTAGGATGTAGAAATGGCACGAATCTCATGAGTATTAAACCAGTTTGAACCAAGATCTGGAGTAGGCAAACTGGAATAAGCCAGCTTGATTGCGAGACAAATCCACCTGGAAATAGATAGACTGCCTCCCCGGAATGAGAGACAGAAAGAATCTCTTCCTACCCCTCCGAATGAAATGTGTGCGATTAATACAAGTCTTAATCACATGAGCAGGACAAAGAGGTGGCCTCTGGCTATCGACGGGAGGAAGTGCCTGAATGCAAATGGCAGGAGGCACAGAAACAGGAAGATGATTCTTGACCAGAAAAGAGCAATCAGTAGTGAAGGTTACACTGTTAGCCTCATTTCTGAAGAAAGATGAATCAACAGAAAGTGCATGAAGCTCACTGACACGTTTGGCAGAAGCTAAAAGGAAAGCAGTCTTATATGTGAGAAAATGCAAATTGGTCTCAGATAAAGGCTTGAACGGCACCCCCTTCAAACAATGCAACACCCATGTCAAGTTCCATTTGGATGCAAGATGCAAAACTCGAGGCCTCTTCAGAGAAAGTGCCAAAGCAATTTGGAGAGAAAGAGATTACGACTGATGCACCGCTTTCCCACATAAGAGAAAGTTTCTGACAGCATAGACCTATAACCCTTAATGGTAACAGGCTGAAGGCCCTTGGAGTCAAAAAGGTATTCCAGAAAATATGCAATTTGAGCAATTGACGGATTTTGGTAATCCACATGCTAAGCTACAAACTTTCCACTTAGCAGCATAAGTAAGGCCAGTGGAATGTTGTCGAGATGCAGAAATGCACTTCACTGTTGATCTCAAAAAACCTCTATGCCAGAGACTGGACCTGATAAAAGGCAGGCATGAAGGGACATGCTTGCCAGGTTGTTGTGTTGCTTCCTGGGCATAGAGGAAGACGAATTGGCTGATCTGCTAACAGAGGCTGCAGTTGCTTGATACACACCCTCTGTGGAGACAGAGGAGCAATCAGAATGACCCTGCAACTGCAAGCACGAATCTTCGATAACACCTGAAGAAGATTCAGTGCAGGAGGGAAGGCATAGACGCCTGCCCTGTCCAGAGCGTCCACCACAAAGGCTAGAAGATCTGGACAAGGAGAGACAAACGTCTCTACCTGATGATCAAGTGTCGAAAAGGTTGATAATCTCTTTCTCTCATCTGAAACACAGGATGATGCAGCATTCATTCGGTGCGAAGATGTTGAGATGCCCAGGGATGCGCTGAATGACCACCTGAGCGTGTACATCCCATGCTAGCAGCAGAAGATATCGTGATAGCTGATACATAGGAATCAAATGCATGCCCCTGATTTCGGATGTAGGCCACCAGTGTTGAATTGTCCAAAACAAGCAGGACTGTGTGATTTGACAGGTGAGAGATCCATTACTGAAAACTCAACAGAAGAGCAAGGAGCTCCTTCTGGTTGATCTGAAGGGCCACCTGCTCTTGGTCTCACTTACAATGAGAGGATCTAATAACGCACCCCAACCCTGATCGCTGGCATCTGCTGTGAGGATGTAAGTGCCTGAGGAAGATTCAAAGGAACACCCTGAGACAACCAGGGAACATTAGTCCAAGGGCAGAGGTGATAATGCAAGGACCATGGAATAGTAAGTTCCAGGTCCAGAGGATCCACATTCAGATGCCAATGATCCAACAGGAAGTTTTGGAGAGGTCAGACAAACTGGCGACCCAGCAGAATAAGATCCATCTCCTAACCGCAAAGGCCCAGCAACCGAAGGAAAATCCTGGCCAAGACCCAGGAGGATAGGTGCAGGTCTAGAGTCAAGGTGCAAAGGATCAACAACCAAGCCTTGGGAACAAACACCACATTGTGAAAAGTGTCAAAATCCATGCCCAAATGACGAAATCAGATCTGACCTCTCACAGTTGACTCTGAAACCAAGCGAGACTAGCAGGCCAAGCAGCCACTGGACATCAGACTCCCGAACGGCAGCATTGAGGTGCCGTTGGAGGATAGCATCCAGGTAGGCCGATGAAGTCACAGCCAACTGAGAACGGTGAAAAGTGAGCATGTGACATCAGTCGGGTGAAGGTCCAAGGAGCCAGGTTCAAACCGAATGGGAGAACTTTGAATTGAAAGACACAATCCCAAAACAAGAACCAAAGTCATTTCTGTGATGCCAAGTGAATGGGCACATGGAATAGGCATCCTTCTGGTCGATACTGGCTGCAAAATCGCCCTGATGAATCGACTGTTGAACCAACCTGAAAGTCTCCATGCTGAAATGAGGTGCTATGATAGACTCGTTCAGGATACTCAGATCGCTGACAGGACGAAGCTGGCCATTTTTCTTTGGCACTAAGAAAAGTCTCGAATAGAACCCCAGAGAAAGGGTGTTTCTGACCACCTCGATTACCCCTTTGGAGAGAATATTGTCGAGCTCCTGCACCAGAAGGTCTCGACACTGAGTATCGAAAGGGACCCTAGTTGGGAGGGGCACCCAAGATAAACAGGGTTATCGATGGAAAAACAGTCGCAGACCTGATTGGACGATGTCGAGACCTAAGGATGCGATGTTATCTTTGTCCAATGGTCGAAAAAAAGCGACAGCCTTCCCCCAACTGGAGGCAAATCGAGGGGAGGACCTTCATTTGCAGCCTCGACGAGGCCCCCAAGAGGAGAAACCACCCCTTCGGGAAGGAACAGAGCCCTGAGACTTTCCTCCCTGAAGCTGCCAGTGAGCCTGACCACGTCGACACTTCTTCTGAGCAGAAGGTGAGGAAATAGCTGACAGCGTAGCCTTGTGACCTGGAACGACCACCATCTGCAGCAGCAGGTTGGTCCAGTTGCCGTAACAAAAGCTGGTCCTTTGAATGACGAAGAACCTCGTCACGGAAATCCCCGCAGATCCATGGAAGCAAACCTCAGAAAAGCATGCTGCTCAGAAGGAAGGAATGGAGAAGTGTCCAACACTGCATCCCGACATGCAAGTTCCAAATCAGCATGAGCGTGCATCAGGTTCATAAGAGTCAAAGACAAAACACAAACATGCAACAGCGCCTGTGCATCATCAAACTCCCCTGGCAGAAGATGGGAAGCCAGTTCAGCGACATGATCTGCAGGAGACAATATGCCCAGCATCTCTCTGGAATGGCCAACTATGGATTCTAACACCGAAATTGGGAGAACTGCCAACTTAGGCTTAGCAAAGCTGAGGGGAGAAGAATCCTCGTCCATATTAGTCAATCCTTGGAAGACTGGTGGACAGGCAGATTCGTATACAAAACTGTCTTGGAGGCAGAAAGACATCAGATCGAGAAAAGAAGGAACCCTTCAGGGCCTTGGAACACATCTTGACATCCACGCCTTCGAAGGACTCAACAATCTGAGCTGACTGCAGAGAGTGCGAAATCTCGGAGCTAGAAGGCTCGACAGGGTTGCGGTGCTCCACAGACGACTGCGGTCTGGCTGTCAATGAGGGCTGGTCTGAAGGCTGAACGTCTGGCAACAAGCCAAAAACAAATCTAAAGCCTGCTCCAAGACTGATGGGGAGGGGGGGGGGGGGCATCACCTTCAAGCAAATTGTCATGCCCTGTTGCAGGAGAGACATATGAAAGGCCAGCAGGACCTCCTGTGAATTCTGAGCAGCATCCAAAGGGCCAGGCGAGTAATCTAAGCGACCTACCAAAGGAGGCTGTGCCTCAGGAGACACAGGGAAACCAACTTGAGGGTTGCTAGAAGGCAACCAGGTGAGTGCTAGAATGGCCTGCCTCATCTCAACCTGAGAACCCGTTGGAGCAGCCAGAAGAAGAGCCCAGTCCTCAGAAGGGATCGACGACAAACATCGATCAGTAGACAGAGTGGGGAGAGGGATCGAAGACACCAGATGATAGTCCCAAGTGTGACGCTCAGGGGCCATCACTGGCCTCTGCAAAACAGAAGGCCCTGTCTGCAAATCCTCTAGAGAGACTGACAGCGGATGTCGATCGGCAGCTGGACCTGCAACACGGTGAGGAAACACAGGAAGATTGTCCCAAGAGTGACAGAAATCTGTCACTGGCCTCTGAGCAACAGAAGGCCCTGACTGTCTATCCTCTTCAGACTGACGACAAGCATCGATTGATAGCTAGACTTGGGACATGGTGAAAAATCAGTGGAGGAAGGTCCCAAGAGTGATGGCTAACAAAAGGCCCTGGATGCCAATGTTCCAGACCCATCCTGCTGGTCGGCTCACCAGCAGGGGAAGGCGGAACAACAAATGATTTGCCTAACAAGGGTCAAGGTATCGCTGCTGAAGTGACAGAGAATCCCAACCAACCAGGAGTAAACCTTGCCAGATATGTCAGGGCAGCCAACAAACCTGTACAGCTTCGCTGAGAAGCCAGGGAAGACTGTGAGCCCTGAGAAACCACACCAGATACAGCCTCAGGCCCCTGAGACTGTATACCATCTCCAGAAGAGATGGAAGGAAGACTATCATGCAAAATAGAAGCAGCATGAACAAATTGCTCAGCAGCTGCAGATGATGCCAGTGGAAAATCAGAGAGAGCCAGAGTGAACCTCGGAAGAACTCATCTTGATGTAAACCGTTGCCTCAAGGGTGACCGCTGGTGCCAAAGGAAGGGAGACCGTAGTCCCCACTTCAGGCATCCCATCACCAGCACCACCAACAGCTGTGGAGGAATCTGTTACCGAATAACAAGACCTCTCTCTCACCGGTCTGATCGATGCAGGTCGCATTTTCGTGCATGAAAAAACCCAAAATACACAGTGAGAATACAAGCTAAAATTAGCACTAATATTAGGAAATAATTATAATAATTTAGAGCTTGAGTCAAAGGATACAAAATCCAGTAATGCACTATAACAATATCTTTAGCAATCACAAGTAGTTCACAAGAAATGAGAAGCAATATGCAATAGTCACAAAAATCTGACCATGCACAATGGCGGAAAAAAAAAGGAATTGACGTCATGGTAGTTGCGCATCTGCACTATAATGCAAGAGGTGTGCAGGTAGTATACCTGTAATTTCAAGTGCCGATCTTGCTCGACCCTTTCAATTTCTTTATAGTGCTTTGCACTCTTCTACTTTTCCAAATTTGTTTGGAAAAGTTATTAACTTGAGTCAAGTTCCGAAGTAGGACTTGCACTTACGTTACAGCCAATTATAAACAATTGTGTGTAGGTTGAAAAGAAATGATGTCCCTTCACTGTGATAAGCAGAACTATGTTTTGGGGGAGGGTGGTGGTTGTGATGGTTACGGTACTGGACTTCAAACCACAAGGTCCACGGTTTGATCACCACCAGGTGTAAATGTGTTGTGGCCTTGGGAAAGGTACTTAATCTTGATTGCTCATGTGGGGGCACGGTGGCGCTGTGTACTAAAGCATACTGCATGTTGATGGTGCACTTGTCTTCAATTAATGATAACCCTGGTAGTGCTGAGTTTGTACAGTGGGGAGTCTGACAAGTGCTTGTCACTGATGTAGACTGGCTTCCTCCACCTGAAAAACTCTCTGACATGAGGGGACCCTGGTTGTCAAAAGTGGCATTGAACCCCAATAAAAAACTAGAGATTCACTCAGAAGTGAGTATGCCCCCTACGTGGCAATGATGTTGAACTGTGACCTTGACCTCCATCAAACAAAAAAATTTGTAAAAAGTTTAATATTTGTACTTTGGTTCGTTTCAGAGTTATGGCTGAGACACGAATATTGATGATTTTCAGTGTGACCTTGAAATGTGACCTTGACCTTAAGGACCTGGCTGTGCTGTGTGACACATCCACCCATTGTCCTTTATAATTGAGAGAAGTTAGATGATTGTAACCATACTAGTTTTGGAGTTATGCTTGAGACACGATTTGTGACCCTGAACATATGAAGGTCAATTGTGACCTTCACCTTGCAGATGAGGCGGAAATATTATACACAACACACCTTCTGACTGTCCTTAACATTTGGAAAACAAGTTTAACAATTGTACTATGATTCGTTTCTGAGTTATGGCTGAGACACGAATATTGACCGATTTTTAGTGTGACCTTGAAATGTGACCTTGAACTTGAAGGTACGAACCCGGCTATGGTGTATTACACATCCTTCCATGGTCCTTTATAATTGTGTGAAGTTTGATGACTGTGACCCTAATAGTTTTCGAGTTATTGGCTCGGACACACACACACATGGACACACACACATATGGACAGACAGACACATGCACACTTTAATCACTATATGCCACCCGACTTAAGTCGGGGGGCATAAAAATGTGAATAGCACTAGAATAGTGCTGGGCAATTATACCCATTGCATTTGATAAATGATTAACTCTTTACTTGCTGCTGGCAGATTGTTCTGACCAGGACAGGAAATCTCTTGCGACAGAGTATGTAAAATGTGAGCAGATTTAACCAAATTTTCTCCTACAAATTGTATCGACTTTTTGACCAGCGATTTCTAAAGTCAAACTTTATGAATTTCACAGCAGCCTTGACTAGATTTGATGAGAAATATTTAAAAAACACTCGCAGGTTAAGAGTTAAACTTTATCCTTAATTCAACTAATTCCTCATGTTGCAATTCAGTTAAGGTGCTATAAAAGTAATAGGAAATATAGCTTATTATTTTCGATGGCATCAAAAATCTAAAAAATGCTATAATTTTTCATTTTCGCTGTTCAAAACTGCAAAGCATTGTTCTTAAATATGGATGGACAGGAAAAAAAAGTAACAAATTATTATTTTGTTCAGATTTTTGACGACATCAAAAATAACCTATCACCTAATTTTTCAAGCTATTACTTTCTGTTACTTATACAGCACCTTAACTTTGTAGAATTCTGCAGGTTTTTGTAATAACCATTATTACCACTAAATCTATGAGTTACTAGTAGATTAACATGATTTTGGAGGGCTGTTAAAACTCAGGGACGTCATTTGACGAAGCCAGGCCGCGGGCGGATGATGGTATAAATAGCCATTAGCGGCCCGCGGCCTGGCTATTTTTAGATTCCATGGTCTAATGAATTACTCCCATTTGGATGACGTCCCTTTGTATTTCCGAACGGAAGTCGAAAGCGCGATCGAAACAGAAATATCGAACAGACTTTACTGATTATTTCTTCCAGCAATTCCCTCGTGCGGTTAGCTGTAACAGGGAGTGGTAATAATAGTAATAACATAATTGTTGTCAGGCATCATGATTCATTAGCGGCCCTGCAGCAATGATGAACAGCCCTTGGGCTTATTAACGGCCCTCGACTTCGTCTCGGGCCTTTAATTAACCCTTAGGCTGTTCATCATTGCTGCAGGGCCGCAAATGAACCATAATGCCCTCCAAAATCATGTTATTGTTATATTAACTCATTGCATGCTGCTGGCAGACATTCATGACCACAAAATTTCTTGGCACTGGAATGAGTATTATAATAAGTATAATTTGGGCACATTTAATCAAATTCCCCCCTTGTAAATTGAATGGACTTTTTGACTAATGATTTCTTGAGTAAAATTAAGATGAATTTGTCTTCACATCTAGTCATGGCTGCTTTACAGAAGCTATGATCAGATTGATAAATATTTTTAAAATACTCTGTGGATTAAGACTCAAATATTAACATACGCATTGCAATGAGTCTAGTTATAACAAGTGTGAGTGCATTGGAATATGCAACCATTAGGCCCCACAAAGTAGATCTTGTTTCTCAGGCCATTTTTTGTAAAATTGCATGTGGGCGGGCGGCTTTTTATTTTATTTTTTTATTTTTGTAATTATTTCCTTGCCATCAAAAGTTCATGTTGTTGGTTTGTTTTATGTTTTAGGCCTCATAATATACAGAATAGCATGGGTGGCGGTGTATTTCATCCCTTGAGTGCAAGAAGGCTGTGAAATCCTAAACCATTGCAAACCCTTGTTGCACTGAAGGGAAAAATTTATCAATTTTATTAACTTGGGTAAAATATCAGACATTAACCATTTAGTTTTTATTTTTTTAAGTTTGCTTTGGTTATAAAAAGAGAGCATGTGGCAGCCAAAAGGACCATGCGGGAGGGCCTAAGAAACCGATTTTTAACTTTTTCGAGACCTTATGACATGACAATAATACAACTGAGACAACTTGATGGATATTTATTTATCGAATAACCCTGCTGTTGCTGAATTACACACCATCCTTCAGAACAAACTTGACTTGTTAATTGCACATTGGTGACATAATTAACTCCTGTTAACTGAATAAAAAATATGAATTACTCTGAAAATCAAGGCCTAAGCAAAATATTTGAAAAGAAGGAAAATTTATATGGCTATTTTTGAATATAGCTCAAGATAGATTTGACCAATTTGTTATGTAAGAAGTCAAAATTCACAATTAACAGATACTCACTGCAGGTTTACTTAACATGGCTGTGACACGACTGAAATTACCAGGTTCGATTGTGATTACTTTCACACCAAATTTTCTCATCTCTAATCTTAGGGCATTTGAAAAGGCTTCTGTACCAAAATTAGTTAAACTGTAGGCAGACTGACAAGGTAGAGCTATCTTTCCTTGGGTAGCACCCATGTTTATCACTCTTCCTACAATACAAAATAAAACTGTCAAATGAAAATATAAATATGTTTTCCGAGCAGTATCTAACTAAACTGAGTGGTGGCAGACTGGATAAGTGTGCTGGACTCTCGGGACAGAGGACCCAGGACCGATCCTCAGTCGGGAAAGTTCTCAAGGTGTCTGAAGATTTTCTGGCGATGTCAACTGTGGGGTTGAAGCTGTCACAGCTATTGAGTAGGAATGTGAAATGGCTGTCCCCTGTGCAAAGAGATACAAATACCATGCATGTTAAAGATCCCTTCATAGTATTCGAGAATAGCAAGGAAACAGGAGTTGCAGAGGTAATCACACATACCAGCGTCAATGGGTCAAAGAAAGGAATTTACATTTGTTTCAGAATTTCAATGATGAGGGAGGTGCCTGAGAAACAAGATTTGCTTTCAACAGCCGTCTTATTATTATTGGCATTTAACTGGTTGAGAGCTAAATTATTTTTTAAAGGCAATTTGAAACATGGGTATTTTTTTTTCAAAGATACCATGCTACCAGAAAGATTAACCTTAGTTTAGATTGAATTTGTTCATAATTGCCAATAGCACTCTACAATTAATTGCAACCAAACAATTTTATATACGACAATTTTCTTCTACGAACATCAAGCTGATATACAATGTAAAGCCACTGGAGTGGCTTTCAGCAATTTTCAATGGAGCCATGATAGTGGCTTCTAGCACTCAACCAGTTAAGGTCACTACCATCTATGGCTATATAATGAATGTAACACAAGTAAAAAGTGAAATCAAGACAATTGTTTATACCTATGTTGCCAACTTTGGAGGACTTCCACCCCAGACATTGGTTACTGGGTCCTATTTTATCCATCAAACAGAACTTTACAAAAAATAAACCAGGGATGTTCCACATTTTGGGGTCCCTATGGGAGAAACAAGCCCGGGCTAGTCACTTCAGTTTTTGCACTAACAAAGATAAAACATACAGCATGAGTGTTATTCCAGTAAAACACATTTATTATATCAAAAAGCATGAGAGGCACAAGCAACATTTCAGCCATTGACAGGCTTTCGAATCGGAGGTGTATATTTGGGCAATTATCAAAGGAGCCTTCATAATGAGAATGATTAGTTAAGGAATTTTGGGGTTAATGGACAGAAAACCAAAATTTACAGATGAATGGACAATGGACAAACAATCAGATGGATGGACATAATACCCCCTCTTCATAACTAGAGGGGGTATCAGTACCCCGTGGCTCACCAGCAGGTGGCTAATGTAAAGGGGTGGCTGGAGTAAAAAAAAAAAAGGTCCAAAACCTGCACACAAAAGTCCAAAATTAAAGTAAATAAGCAGCTAAAGGGTTAAATAATATAATAATAGCCCCAAGAAGCATGCTAACATAAAATAGGAACCATGGCAATATGCTACAAGGTAAGTCTCCACTTTGAAGAAAAGAAAGACAATCCTCAAAACCTGCACATGAAAGTAAAAAAAAAAAGTATCACATTTGTTTCAATGGGTTAAAATTGAGAAAAATACCCGGATAATGTCACAGTAACCACCATCGCAATATGCCAGTAAGGTGAAACTCTACATGAAAAATATCCACTTGGAAGAAAAGAAAGAAAAACCTCAAAACCTGCACATAAAAGTCCAAAAAATATCACATTTGTATCAAAGGGTTACAATTAAGAAATATACCCTGAAAATGTTACAGTAATCACCATGGCAATATGCCAGTGAGGTAAAACTCCACTTAAAAAAAAATATCAAAACCTGTACACAAAAGTCAAAAACCTGCACACAAAAGTCCAAAATTAAGGTAAATAAGCATCTAAAGGGTTAAATAATATAATACTAGCCCCCAAGAAGCATCCTAACATAAAATAGGAACCATGGCAATATGCTACAAGGTAAGTCGCTACTTGGAAGAAAGGAAAGACAAACCTCAAAACCTGCACATAAAAGTAAAAAAAAAGTATCACATTTGTTCAAAGGGTTAAAATTGAGAAAAAATACCCTGCAAATGTCACAGTAACCACAATGGCAATATGCCAGTAAGGTGAAACTCTACTTGAAAAATATCCACTTGGAAGAAAAGAAAGACAAACCTCAAAACCTGCACATAAAAGTAAAAAAAGTATCACATTTGTTTCAAAGGGTTAAAATTGAGAAAAATACCCTGAAATGTTAAGGTAACGACCATGGCAATATGCCAGTAAGATAAAACTCCACTCGAAGACAAAATTTCAAAACAAGTACACAAAAGTCAAAAACCTGCACAGAAAAGTCAAAAACCTGTACACAAAAGTCCAAAATTCAAGTAACTAAGCATGGAAAGGGCTGAATAAAATATTACTATCCCTAAAAAGCATGCCGACATAAAAAAAATGCAAAAAAAAAAAAAAAAAAATCAAAACCTGCACACAAAAGTTCAAAATGAATGAATAAAATAATGAGCTTAAGGGTTAAATAATATAATAATAGCCCTAAGAAGCATGCTAACATAAAATAGAAACCATGGCAATATGCTACAAGGTAAGTCTCCACTTTGAAGAAAAGAAAGACAAACCTCAAAACCTGCGCATAAAAGTAAAAAAAAAAAGCATCACATTTGTTTCAATGGGTTAAAATCGAGAAAAATACCTGGATAATGTCACAGTAACCACCATCGCAATATGCCAGTAAGGAGAAACTCTACATGAAAAATATCCACTTGGAAGAAAAGAAAGACAAACCTCAAAACCTGCACATAAAAGTCCAAAAAATATCACATTTGTATCAAAGGGTTAAAATTAAGAAAAATACCCTGAAAATGTTACAGTAATCACCATGGCAATATGCCAGTGAGGTAAAACTCCACTTAAAAAAATATCAAAACCTGTACACAAAAGTCAAAAACCTACACACAAAATTCCAAAATTAAGGTAAATAAGCAGCTAAAGGGTTAAATAATATAATACTAATTTCAAAGGGTTAAAATTGAGAAAAACACCTTGAAATGTTAAGGTAACCACCATGGCAATATGCCAGTAAGGTAAAACTCCACTTGAAGACAAAATTTCAAAACCTGTACACAAAAGTCAAAAACCTGCACAGAAAAGTCAAAAACCTGTACACAAAAGACCAAAATTCAAGTAACTTAGCATGGAAAGGGTTGAATAAAATATTACTATCCCTGAAAAGCATGCTGACATAAAAAAAATCAAAAAAAAAAAAATCAAAACCTGCACACAAAAGTTCAAAATGAATGAATCCGGACGCCGACATGAGGGCTTTGCCATAGGCTCACACAACTATCGTTGGTGAGCCAAAAACCAAAAATAAAACCGAAAGATAAAAAATTTATAGTAATTTATATATTTTTTATACTTACCAACGACCCAGACTTAGCTGGTGCTAACTCTTAAATATTTAGGGCCAAACACAAATTTAACCCCCCAATCCCCAAAATTTGCATCAAAAACTGAAAATTACATGTCCTATATGGTCCTCCATACCTTTACTCCACTGTGCATGCACAGTGTCAAGGAGGTCTCGAAATTGACGCAATTATCATTCTTACAACCAGTGCCTGGTAAGCGTTATGTACTCAGCGGGGAGGTATGAGTTCCCAACTCATGTGAGGGTCATCCCCGTCTGGGTCATTGGTGAGTGTTAAAAATATATAAATTACTACAAATTTTTTAACATTTTTATACTGTACCAATGACACAGACTTAGCTGAATAGTAAAAAGGTTGGAGGGCCTAGGACATAAGGAAAATCCAATAGGCTCAACTACATATAACCGAATTATCCCCTCGAGGAGAAAGGAGAAATAGGCTTTACATGTATCTTTCTTACTTGCATCAAAACGAGAAAAACACAACACCATTCTGTAATTGAGCACAATAACATCAATGATCTCTATTAACCTCCAGTATAACCCATTATGCTAATATTTTTAAAGGAAAGCCAATAAATAAAGGAAGTCCAGAGAAATGAGACTCTTTATACTCATTAAAAGTGTCCGAGGATTGTATATTAACGCCCGAATGACACGTGACATATACAAATGCTTCACACCGAGCTACACTTTAAAAATATTACATGGATGAGTAAACATTAGCTTTACACTTAAAATCATCCTGGTACTGACTCAGAATTACTGACTCCAGGAGAGGTATTCCCTTGCTTTACACTATAAAGCAGGTGACCAAAGGGAACACCCTCCCCCCTCCCCTTCCCCTTGTCCTGGATCAAATACCCCAGAGCAAAGAGGGCAGCACGACAGAGTCACTGTCGGAACAGAAAGCCTGTTTAGTAGACGACATTCTGAGCAACAGATAACGGACCTAAACAATGCAGATCTTCAGAAATGGACTCAATATTTCCAAGATACAAATTCATGAAAATAGAAGGCTGAGACCAATATGCAGCCCTCATTAGATTTGTAATAGCAACACTATTAGCGTAAGCCCAAGATGTAGAAAGAACTCTTACTTCATGAGCTGAAATCTTAAGCACAGACTGCTGAGTTGAAGATATATATCATAAGCAGTACGGATAGTTAATTGAATCCATCTAGCAATAGAACGGACCGAAATGTGGAGGAAGCTTCCACGGCATGTCCCACAACAGACACCTGAGTAGATTAATCCACGGTCTCTGTGGAGATAGAGATGCTACCAACAGAATTGTATTGAGACTGTTTAACTTGAGCAATATCTGCTGAATCAACGGTGCTGGAGGATACGCATATCCTATCATTCCGTCTCGAGAGATCGATAGAGCATCTATTGCAAACGCTCGAGGATCCGAAATTGGTGACACATACGTTTGCAACGGATTGCTGAGATGCGTCGCAAAAAAATCCACCATTGCCCGCTCTCATTGGTAGCAAATCTGATTGAATACTCGTTTGCTGAAAGTCCATTCTGACAGCAACAAGCGGCCGGCCCCTCCGTGAAAGGGAGTCCACTAGTAAGTTCAGCCGACCCGGAATATGATGGACTGATAGGAGAACTTGATGTTCTAGTACAAACAGAAGGATTCATTCCGTTAACTTGAATAACAGAATGGAATGAGTGCCACCCTGGTTCCGAATATATGCTAATACCGTCGAATTGTCGGACAGAATTTGCACGTGAGCATTCTGAATAAAGTTCATCCAATGACGTAGCGCAAGCCAAATTGACATCATTTCTTTGATGTTTATGTGCTTGATTAGGAACTGCGGATCCCAAAGATCCTGGCACTTCAAATCCGTTGGGCTCAATGTTGCGTCCAACCTTTTTGACTGGCATCCGTCAAAACATTAAAACTCAGATCTGGCAATTGCAGTGGAACTCCCTGAGTTAACCACTGAATATCTGCTCAAGTCTGAATCTCTTGTTCACTTGATTTGACAAGAGGATGTCCGAATCGAGCTAATAAATCTTCAACCTCCAATTCTGAGTCAGAAAAATTTGGAGGACGAGTGCGTAGCCGCCCCATTGGAATAAAATCTGCGGCAGCTCAGCACAAACCTATCAGTTTCATGAAATCTCCCACTATAAGTTTGTCTGTGAAGACAATAGCGAGCGTAACAACTGATTAATTTCGCTCTCGTTAACGGCAGATGAACGAGATTGTTGTGCGTCTCGAAGCTCATCCCCCAGTGGGTGAATGACTTGGATGACCCCAGATTCGACTTCTCCTCATTTACTTATGAAACCGAGACGTCGGAGCAATAGAAGCAGATTCTGCACATCGTTCTGAAGCATTAACTCATTGCCATACCTCTGAAGAATGTCGTCCAGGTAGGCCAACGTTACCGCAGACGAATGAGCTCATTACCGAGTTCATTATTCGAGTGAAAGCCCAGGGTGCTAGATTCAGACCGAAGCACATTGCTCGGAGCTGATACACGACTCCTATGACGGCGAAGCGAAGATACTTTCTGAACGCCTGATGTACCAAGACGTGAAAGTATGCATCTTTGAGATCTATGCATGTAGCATAGTTGTTCATCCGAATACTCGCTCTGACCGATCGGATGGTCTCCATATAGAATCTTGGAGCCACGATCAGCTTGTCTATCCAGCTCAGATTTATGAGTGGACAAAATGAGCCATCTGGTTTCGGAACCAGAAAAGGATGGTTGTAGAAACCTGGTGATTCCTGGATTTCTACGATCTCTATCGCGATCTTCTCCAGAAGAGACTGGACTTCTGATGGAAGCGAGCCTCTTTCCTGTTGACTTGACGGAAGCTGAGTCCATCTTGGACTTTGAGTTAACAGAGGTTTTCCTTTAAAGGACAATTTAGTCCTTCCGAAATCACCCCTCGAACCTAAGGGACGTCTGTAATCTACTCCCAATTGGTTGAGAAACTCGACAGTCTTCCGCTCACTGGAACATGATAGAGGTTAATACCATTACCTCCTGGTCCTGTGAGGCTTGCGGAAAGGAGAAACCATGTCCTCCACGGCCCGCACCTCGCCCCGTCGACCTAGGGGCGTCTGACTGGAAGTCTCGGCCAATATTACAACCCCTACCTGAGTCGCTACTCTGACGGGCTCTAGAGTAAGACCTAGAGGATGCATAGGAACCTCTATAAGAACTTCACTTGGACGTATTCGCCCCAGAAGTGCCTGTCCTACTCTTCTCCGCTGAATCCGACTTATTGGAAGCAGATTTGAATAGCAGAGAGTCTGAAGCTTTCTTAGATATCTGACCATAGATTGTGGAAAGCTTGCCATCGAAGAGAAGCTCTCCGGAGACCGGAGCGACTCTGAGAGAGTTTTTTCACCTTACTATCCACACACGTGGATGTAGCCAGGGCCATGGCACGTCTAACCAATGCTACTAAAAGGGCGGAGTTATACGTGGAGAATGCTAAGGCCCTTGAAAGAACTCTTAAGGAGGTTGTACATCCTGGAATTCTTTTCCTTCGAGACGTAATGATAACGCTCTGGTAAGGTGATCTGCGTACGATAATGCGTCTAAGCTAGCCCTGTTAGATGATATTGTCGTTTCCAATGTCGTGGTTGGAATTGACATAGACGACGGTATAGACAGTACTAGGTCTTCGGCCTGGTTGTCTAGACGCAGAGGAACTCTCGAAATGCTCTGTCCTGCCGTTTCGAATTATTCCTTGAATTGATGAAAGGCAGATGTAGAGCATTTGCCAATAAGAAACCAGACCTGCTCGTTTTGGTAGCAAGTTATATATAGCATCATTCAATAGTTCAAATGCTCGTGAGACATTTCTGGAATATGTCAGAAACTCAGGGACGATGTCCCTAAACCGATTAAAGAATTCTGTGTCCAGTGGCGCTATCAGTCTCTTATCCGGCAATGCAGAATTTTGGTCTGGAGGAACAACATCAGATGATAATGCTGGAGGCACTCTACGGCAATTTATGTTGTTCCGAAAGGGAAAATTACAACTTCTCCGTATCCCTTTCGCCATCCTGTCGGACCACTTAAAATTCTTGGTCGTCCATGCCTGAACCTGCAGCGGAACGTACCGACCCAGCTTCATCGGATAATTCCTGATCCGACAGAGTTTCTGTCGGATGCTGTGATAATTTGTGCTATCTGTGATAGCACGTCCGTAACGGAGGCCTGTGGAGCTGCGGTCTTACAGGATTTAGCCGCTGGAAGCTCCTTGGATGTTGACTCCTGCATACTTCTCATATGCGAACGTCCGGAGTAAGAAGGCCTTGTATCCTTGGCTACCAGATGGCGTGACCTAGTCGCCATAGAATCCCTGGTCGGCGATGTTGGTTGGATATCACTGGTCACATAACCAAGGTGCGGTCGTGTGTGCAGCCATGAGGATGAGGAAGCCCAAAGAGCAGTCTCTCTGGACTGTCTATATAATGGAGCGTGTGGAGCGGTGGACGTATGCTCCGACTGAGGAACGTTTTGTCCCACAACAGATGTTGTACGAGAGAGGGACCTCTCTCGCTGGCATCCCGGATGGACCTGGACGAGCTAGGAACCGGATGAACAGGCTTCCTCCGTACCATCCTCGTATCCGTCGTCACTGGGTGTGCACATTGTATTTTTATAGTGCTCGCATCACCCAAATCTCCTTCCTGGACCGCAACAAACGAACCCGGCTGCTGAGCCATTCTATGAATGGTCACTACACCGGTCGAGCTAGCGGACGCCAACGCCGTCGATCCTACATGGGACCTCTTAGGCAATTGTCATATCTGCATGAGCACTTTTACCGCTAGCTCTTCATTTGACTGCGACGACGGAAGCACACTTTGAAGACATCACGGTAACATCACCCTGTTCATGTTCCTTAATGAGACCTGTGGAGCCGAGGTCCTACGTAATTATCCGCTGGAAGCTCCAGGGACGTTCATTCCTGCATTTATATAATACGCGAACGTCCCAACTGGAAAGGCCTTGTGTTCTTGGCTAGCAGATGGAGTGACCTGGTCGACGTGTATTCCCTGGTCGGCGAAGCAGGAGCACGATGGACGCTCATTCCTGCATTTCTATAATATGCAAACTTCTCCTGGAAATCTGTGGTCACATAGCCAAGGTGCGGTAGTGTGTGTTGACGTGAGGATAAGGAAGCCAATATAACAGCCGCGTCCGACTGTCTTTGCAACGGAGCGTCCCGAGCAGGAGGAGTGGACGTAAGCTCCGACTAACGAACGAACATACAACAACATCATGGCGCAGATGTTGATGTAAGAGAGAGGGGGGCCTCTCTCGGTCGTGGTCCGGGTGGACCTGGACGAGCTAGCTACTGGACTGACAGGCTTCCTCCGTACTATCCTCGGATCCGTCGTTGCTGGGTGTGCACATTCGATGTTTAATAGTGCTCGCATCACCCAAACTGCTTCCCTGGACCGCAACGGACGAACCCGGCTGCCGATCCATTTGACACCGGGCGGACTAGAGGACGATTAATGCCTTCGATCCTACTAGGGAACCCTTTGGCAATTGTCGTATTACCTTGAGCACTTTTCCGCTAGCCCTAATATTGCAACGAAGGAGACACACTTGTTGAAGACATCACGGAAACATCACCCTGATCTTGTTCTTCTGAAAAAGACTGATAAAGTAGAGTGACCCTGCGGAGAGAGGACCGGAATGGACCCCTCACCGCTAACAAGATACCATGACACACGTCTCCAATGTTGTCATTCCAATCAACACACGCAGAGCAAGAATTAGTGCGAATACACTGACTACAAGAAACGCATGAACCTGAGAATTAGAGGAAGATTTCCTCGCATTACAATTTGAACAATATTTTTTCATCAAGAAAAAATATACACAGTCATAGTACTCACACTAACCTTTGAAACAAAGATACATAATAATAATATAATCCATTATAACATTTCGAAAGAAAATAATTTAAAAAAAAAAATTTTGAAAAAATTTTCAGAAGAGCCCAAGTTCCCAATGGGAACAATGAGCCCAAATGGATCCCAAAAAAGCCTAAGTGTGGACAAAAGTTTTAAAACCATTTCAAAAAATTAATGTAACACTTACGGACAATATTAATGTATCCTGCTATGAACTGAACTAAGCAGAGGACAAGGAATCACTATCAGAAGCAACCGTTGTCAACAACAAAAAGTGTACGAAAACCGGAAACATGACTCCAGGCACTGAAAAACATGGCCCGAAATCAGTTACCAATTTAAACACTATCTGATGCAAAAACAGAGACTTCCAGAGAAGAAACTGCAGAACATCAGAAGATAGATGCAGACCAAAACGCCTAAACACCCAAGGGTGAGGACGAAAACATGGGGAAAAAACAGAATATTATTCTGTTACCAAGCCAAAACTCCCAAGAAATTTTAGTAATCAACATT
Source organism: Pictodentalium vernedei (assembly GCA_031216915.1). NCBI lineage: Eukaryota > Metazoa > Mollusca > Scaphopoda > Dentaliida > Dentaliidae > Pictodentalium > Pictodentalium vernedei. The sequence continues at coordinate 316,968,715 of CM062297.1, forward strand.
ACAAAAAATATGCCAAAAGCATGGGAGAATAGCTAGGAGGGAATAAAGGAAAGGGAGAGAGGAAACACTGAACAACAATGGTACATTCATAGCAAGAATGACAACATAAGGGACATGCCTCGAAAATAGGCAACTTGAAATAATTTCGTAAAAAATTATAAGTTACAGCCATGAACATTTCCTGTCACTGTTTCTTCCTCTCATCCTTCTATTTCTTCCTTAGATTCACCATTTCTCTCATAATTATGTGTCAGGCATCATTTAAACTGAGAGCACAAATATCAGTGAGATGTAACAAAGAATGATAATTGTGCCAATTTCGAGACCTCCTTGACACTGCGCATGCGCAGTGGAGTACAAATATGGAGGACCATATAGGACATGTAATTTTTGGTTTTTGATGCAAATTTGGGGGATTGGGGGGTAAAATTTGTGTTTGGCCCTAAATATTTAAGAGTCAGCACCAGCTAAGTCTGGGTCACTGGTACAGTATAAAAATATCAAGTTACAATTCCCAAATCACACAGCTCTAATATATACACAAATTTTGTGCATTTTCTGATGAAATAATAGCACAATACAAAAAGTATATAGAAAAGGGAGTGGAGGATAACAAAAGATTACAATAGTCTAGTATCAAATCCTTAACCCTTTATCGAACACCAAAGACAGATGAGACTAGCAAACAAAATTCTTGAATAACTCATTTTTTTCATTTTTTTTTTGGCATCAAAAACATAGGTTATGACCTCTCATTGAAATGAGCTCAACAGGTTTGTTCCAAATCCAAATGGGGTCATAAGCTATGTTTTTGAGACAAAAAATGAAAAAAATAATGAAAATCGAATGGTGATTTTTGTGAACAGCGCTTGCCCATTTTGGCCATTACAACCCTTTACCTAATTACACAGTATCAAAATTTGTCATTTTAATTTTTTTTTTTTCAAATCATGTGACCCTTCAATGGAACTAGTTCAGTGAGCTCGTTCCAACAAATAAATTTTTTTCAACTGCTCAATTTGTAGATAGCGTGGGCAGATACCAACGATTCATTATATAAAGGATTAAATGCAAATAAATTGTTAGAAACTGTCCTCTGGAGCTTTTTAGTACACGTGACCAATTTTGTTAATACTTTCATTAATTTTATACAATTTATAGTTTAGCAAATGAAAAATAGGTAGTAAAACAAATGAAAAATAGAGAGTAGAAAACATTGTTTTGGTTATATTATTCTGCATACAAACAGTTAAAACTAGAAGTCCTGTCATGAAATGCGCACAAATAGCACATCGATCTGCGCGTTAATGTACGCGTTATGACCATAGTAAGGCTATCAAATTCTGTACATATGGCTATTGCACAAGCAATGTTTCAGCCAATGGACCTCCGGGTAACCCGGAGGTCCATTGGCAGAAACATTGCCTGTATTTGCTATGAGTAACCAGGAGAACTTGCCATGCTTTGGATGTCATTTGACATGGCAATTACGTGCAATTCCTACACACAATTAAACCCAGATAAGCTCACAGTTCGTGACAGGACTTCTAGTTTTAACTGTAAAGTGATTCGATCACAAATTCTAGACAACATTGGCTCCATAGAAATTTACTATTTTTTTTTTTTGGGGGGGGGGGGGGGGGGGGGGGGGGTTAATGACACTTTTGACAGACATGGTCACCTTGTGTCAGAGAGTTTTCGGGGTGGAGGAAGCTGGAGTACCCAGAGAGAACCATCAAGCAGCAACAAGCAACTGTCAGACTTCCCAATGTACCAACTCCACGCAAGCAGGGTCAGCATTGGTTGAAGACAAGTGCACCATTGACGTGCAGTACACCTTAGTACACAGCACCATCGTGTACCCGTGTGGGCAATCAGGATTAAGTGCCTTGCCCAAAGACACAACACAGGTTCCCCTGGCAGGGACCGGACCGTGACGTTCAATGTCATAACCACTGAGCTGTGATGCTCCTTCCATAGATATTATCATTGAAAGAATCAAGTTAGGGGATGAATGATACAAACCTTTAGCAGTTCTAATTAATGGTAAACAAAGCTTAGTTATCATGATCATTCCCAATACATTAGTTTCATAACAAGTTCTGTATGTATCCATGGAGGTGAACTCGATATCACCAAATCTCTGCACCCCAGCATTATTTACTAAACACCACAAACCTGTAATGAGAGAGGTACATGTACATGTGAACAATAATCTCCCTGACTTTGACCTGCCTTGATTACTGGTATTATTACTGGCTATAAATTTTAACCCTTTGCCTAAAGCAGATGATATCAAAATTTATTATTTTAAATATTATTTTTTCAAATGTTTCAAAAAATTTCATCAAAACCATATCATGTGACCCCTCATTGGAACCTGTCTGATGAGCTCGTTTAAAAGAGGGGTCAAATAATATATATATTGGTTAGGCCTAGAAAAATCTGTTTCTCAGGCCCTCCTTTTTATAACCAATGTAAACTTAAAATGTCTGATATTTTACCCAAGTTAAACAAATTGATAAATTTGTCCCTTGAGTGCAAGAAGGCTTTGCAATGCTTTAGCACTGCAAAGCCTTCTTGCTCTCAGGTGACGAAATACACCCCATTCATGCTATTCCGTAGATTATGCGGCCTAAAACATAAACCAAGAACATGAATTTTTGATGGCAAAGAAATAATTACAGAAATAAAAAAAATAAAATAAAAAACCACTTGCCTGAATGAAATTTTACAAATAATGGTCTAAGAAACAGAAGATCTACTTTGTATGGCCTTATGTTCAATTTTTTTTTAAATATAATTTTTTCAACTGCTCAATTTTTATATTACTTGGATGGATACATGAGATTCGTTAGGTAAACGGTTAAAACATTGCATTATTATCTTCCTGCTTCTGTTTAAGTTTCGCACACTCACACACCCTCACCCTACTGGTGCAGCCAACCAAACAAGGTACTTTGGTACATACCAATATCTTCTTATATATGATCTGAATTTATAAGACATAAAATAGCCATGAAATATAAACACTGATTCAACATAACAAAATACATAAAACTAAGTACATCACACATTAAATTGGTTATGTACAGGTATGGGTATATGGTTTTAGACTGGCACAATGAGGCGTGTGAGGCGATGATAACACCCTGTCACTAAGAAAAGGTATTTGTAATATTTTAATGCATACTTTGCAATAGTTCTGGAATCGCTTATTGGGATATACATTCCAAGGCAGCAAGGAAATTACCTCAATACTTTTGGCACCTTGGTATGTTTGGAGTGTTTTTCGGCGACCTACCTTGGAAGGATGATAGCTGCAAAAACACACACATCTGAGTTCAAATCCCGACAGAGGATCAGTAACCAATATTCATTCCTCCAAAACATGATTGTTCCCTTCAAATACACACTTCATAGAGGCAACTTCGTGGCCTCGCTCTTCTCGAATACTTCAAAGAGTCCTGCATGGAGAGTGTCTTTCTCTTCACAGAGGACAGCCATTTTACGTCCCCACCCAAAAGGATAGTACGCTGTGACAGCATCAACCCCACCCTGACAGAGAGTGTTTGGAAACCTCAAGAACTTTCAATCCTCGGTACACACAGGATAAAGTATTCGAGGAAGAGCAAGGCCACGATGTTGCTGCTATGAAGGTCATCCCACACACCTGTGCCATTGGGCCAAGGAGAGGCCCAAATATAAGTTGCATAACTCATTTGCCAATCCTTGTAAAAGGAAAAAAGCTTAAAAAAATACACACAGACACCAATGCTTCATTTCGGAGGTGCACTATCATACTCAAGCACCTATGGCACATATAAATTAGATATATTATACAGTGGAACCCTGTTAATTGAAAAGCCACTTTTCCAATGAAAATTATTCAATTTAACAGGAGTATTCAATTAACAGGGATTGTGTCACTTTTCAGTATTCTAAAGATAAACTTTGCATTTATTCCATTATATCTTGTTTGACAGAGCTCTGTCAAACAAGATATAATAGATTAAATACCTACACTGGATGTAATGAAGCCAAATAGGTCTATAAACAAAGGAAAACTGGAGAGAGTCAGGGTAATTTCTCGACAGGTTACAAGATTTTTTATTCAATTAACAGGAGTTTACTCTATAACCTACATTCAATTGACAGGTCAAATTTGTACTGGAGGCATGGTAAATGGTTTTGTGTTGGGATATTATATTCAATTAACAGGGTTATTCAGTTAAAAGATATCCAATTAAGTGGGCTCCACTGTACTGCTGATACTTTAGGAGCATGATAGCGGGTAGGCCTAAGTTGAGATGAAGGATTACAAAGACCAACATCAAAATAGACAGCAATGTTCCTGCCTTGAACTGGATGTAATGTTTTGTTTCAGTCATTGATTTAAACTTCTTAACCATACCTACCAAAACACAGAATGAATGCAGGCCTGGGGATGCGAGTGCAACATAATTCTTTCCTGCAACTATCACACAAGTTATTTCCATCACTGTACTAGAGCTGGGAGGTTTTGATTTTTTCAGATTCCGTTTTGGTTCAGTTTTAGGAAAAAAACCTTGGTTTCGTTTTTTTTTTTATGTGTTAAGAACTGATAGTAAATACACCTCAGGTTCTTTAACCCTTTACCCAATGCAGATGATATCAAAATTTATTATTTTAAATATAATTTTTTTAAATTTTTCAAAAAATTTCAACAAAACCATATCATGTGACCCCTCATTGGAACGAGCTCAATGAGCTCGTTCCAATGAGGGGTCACATGATATGGTTTTGTTGAAATATTTTTAAAAATTTAATTTTTTCAACTACTCAATTTGCATATTACGCGGTGGGATATGGGCGATTCGTTAGGTAAAGGGTTAACTTGGAAAAAATCCACAATAGTTTGTACGACACCACTCACCACAAAAGCCCTGTCTGTAAGAATCTCCACTGGGTTCAGCCTAACTTACTCTTTGATCACTCTTAGAGGTTCCTGGGGATCAGTAGCTAAGTCTATTCAGTCAGAAAAACATAAATCAGGGTAACAACTGAATAAAGTTCATCTAATCTATGTTGTGTTCTCATTGTCGCATTTTCTGAATAAAGAACTGGAAAACTGAAAAACCATCCAGCTGTACCCTGTACCTAATGCTGTACCAGTTACACTGACAGAGAAACAAATCAGTATACTACTTAATAATATAATATGTATAAAATCCATTTAAATGAAGAAAAAATAATACACTTTCTAATATAATTTCCCTTGAGTATCTGTGCTGACACTTTTAGCTTCCCTAACATCACATCTTAACAAAATATACTAGCATATAAAAATTTATTGAAATCTGATGTTTACTCTTCAAGTAACCAAATAAACATTAACCCTCAAAGGCCTATTTCTGACTTTTACAACCTCAGAATAGATGCCCTTAACATGCCATCATGAGGAGGTTCTGCTGACAAAAGAAAAATTAAATTATGATTATCTTAAGGCAGCCAAGACGTAACAAGAAATCACTGCTAAACCTCTCGACATATAAAGGCTGTGGGCTGGTGGGAATGCAGGACATCTGTCCAGGCCCTTAAAGGTTAAAAATTAAGTAAAACGGAACCAACAAAAGCCAATAACTCCCTCTATTTCAAGAAGTCATTGTAATGTTTTAAATTGTGCAAGACATTATTAATACAAAGTGTGAATCACAGTTTAGTGAAATTGGATGTTCACTGTTCAAATTATTGCATAAACAATGAAATTTTTAGCAAAATTCAACAAACAAATGGCAATATCTCTCACAATTTTTAAGTACACTCCGTGGTTTTTTAACTTCTTAACTACCATATTAATTTTTTTTTATTACGGTTTAACGACGCATTAACAGCCAGGGCCATATCATGTCGGTGACAGTTTTAAGGGTGGAGGAAGCCAGAGTACACAGAGAGAACCACCGAGCAACGACAAGCATCTGTCAGCTCTCCAACATCGTATCTCTGAACTCTGCACAACGGCAGAGGCAGGGTTAGATTGGTTGAAGACATGCGCACCATCGACATGCAGTACGCCTTAGTACACAGCATCATTGTGCCCCCATACTGGCAATTGGGGTTAAGTGCTTTGCCCAAGGACACAACATGGGAGTGCGAATCAGTCGCTGAAATGGTCACCCATCCAACTACTAACCGCGCTCGACGTTGCTTAACTTCGGTGATCTGACAAGAACCGGTTACTGCAACGCCACCGCGCGCCCCCAACTACCATATTAATACAATGTGGCCTATCAAATTTTTCTGAAATGTGATGTTTACTTTTCAAGTTATTGCATAACCAATAAAATTTGGGGCAAAATTCCACAAAGGACATTAAGACCCCACAAATTAGATCTTTTGTTTTTCAGGCCATTTTTGTAAAATTGCATGTCGGCGGGAGTTTTTTTATTTTATTTTTTATTTTTGTAATTATTTTATGCCATCAAAAGTTCATGCTCTTGGTTTCTTTTATGCTCATAATCTACAGAATAGCAATGGTGGTGGTGTATTTCGTCCCTTGAGTGCAAGAAGGCTTTGCAATGCAAAAGCATTGCAAAGCCTTGCTGCACTAAGGGGACAAATTTATCAATTTTATTAACTTGGGTAAAATATCAGACACAATTTAATTTTTATTTTTTTAAGTTTGCATTGGTTATAAAAAGAGAGCATGCGGCAGCCAAAAGGATCATGAGGGAGGGCCTGAGAAACAGATATATTTTTAAACTTGTTTTGGCTTTACTCACTTTATTTTCATCAAATGATAGAGATTATTGGAACTTGTCCAAGACTTTTTTAATAAAAAGCAGGACACCAAAAATTAATTAAAATCTGATGACCATTGTTCCAGTTGTAAACAAATTCTGGATGAATGGATAGAAGGGTGGACCTAGCTCCTAGCATTAGCCATTCCCTGCCTGGAGGTGGGATATTTAGGACTGCTATTTTCTACTTGCCTTGTGTTGACAGAAATGAAGCACTGACACAAACAAACACACACCCAGAGACTTTCAAATTTATAAGTATCAGATGTTTATACAGTGAGAGGATGGCTACTAAACCACTGTTGAAATAGATTTTCTGCTTCCAGTTATTTACTATTTTCTGAGAAAAAGTCCAAGTAGCACCTGCAAAATTTAGCTCATTGACCACCTGGTCAAACAAATTGGTCTAAGAGGTGAAAATTTTCTAGCATTTTTTTTTGGAGGTTTTTGCTGAAAAACATGTAAAAGTTAAAAAATTTATAGTAATTTATATATTTTTTATACTTACCAATGACCCAGACATAGCTGGTGCTAACTCTTAAAATATAGGGCCAAACACAAATTTTGCCCCCCAATCCCCAAAATTTGCATCTAAAACTAAAGAAAAACATGTCCTGAGAGGCCCTCCACACTTCGCCCCTACTGCGCATGCGCAGTGTCAAGGACGTTCCGAAATTGGCGCCATTTATCATTCTAATAACCAGTGCCTGGTAAGCGCTATGTACTCAGCGGGGAGGCAAGAGTTCCCAACTCCTGGGAGGGCCATCCCCGTCTGGGTCATTGGTAAGTATAAAAAATATATAAATTACTATAAATTTTTTAACATTTTTATACTGTACCAATGACCCAGACATAGCTGAATAGTAAAAAGGCTGGAGGGCCAAGGACATAGAGCAAAATGGAATATGCTCAATAAAATAAAATAGAGTCATCCCCTGTAGGGAAAAGAAGTAATAGGCCTTACATGTATCTTTCTTATTTATGATAAATTAGAAAGATACAACACCTTCCAAAAATTGAGCTTCATACATCCATGTACTCTATTAATATCCAATAATCCTTATACTAATAATTTTTAAAGTAAGCCAATAATAAAGTAAGTCTAGAGAATAGAGACTCTTATACTCCTAAAAGTGTGTGAGAATTGCATAATCATGTCCGTTGACATATGCAATATTCAAAGGCTATACTTTAAAAACTAAGACTTGAATGAATTTTATAAACTTAAACTTCTCACTAAACAACCATCCCAATAACAGCTCAGAATTACTAACTCCGGAGGAGGTATCCCCTTGTTTTCATAGTAAAAACAGGTGACCCAAGGGAACACCCTCCCCCCCCTTTTTCTTGCCCTGGGTCAAATAGCCCAGAGCGAAGAGGGCAGCCGAACGGAGACACTGCCGAAACAGACAGCCTACCTAGCTATAGTAGCAACTGTTAAGTGAATGACATTCTGAGCAGTAGATAATAGACCTAACAATAGAGGCCTCCAGAAATGGACTCGATATTTCTGAGATAAAATTCATGAATGGATGGCTGAGCGCAATGAGCAGCCTTCAAAAATCTATAATAGCAACACTATTAAAGTAAGCCCAAGAAGTAGAAGAACTCTTACTTCATGAGCCGAAATCTTAAACACAACTGCTAAGCCAATGATATACCATAAGCAGTACGCTAGTTAATAGAATCCATTAACAATAAAATGGAGCGTAACGTCCTTCTACTAGACATCAAAGACAGAAGAAGCTTACGCCCTTGTAATAAACAGATATCTGTTTATAAAAACATAAACTGTACCCGGAAAGAGAAAAGGCCTATGCCCATACGAAGACGGAAGGACCTAAAAATAATAGGTTCCGGATAATAGGAGCCTAACTCTTATGCAACAATCCAACCTAAATAGTAACGGAAGTATTGATTCCGAAACTATGAAAGTGAAAATCATCCATCGATAGTGCATGAAACTCACTGACTCTACAGTAAAAGAGAAACCAACAGAATTACTGTCTAAAAGGTCAGAATTTGAAAACTACTGTTTCCAGAGGCTCAAATGATTACTTAGCTAAATAAGAACCTGAAGTTAAAATCCATATAGGAATTTAATCTAAAGATTCTAAGTCTATTTATCAAAAAGTTACTAATTGACTTAGATAAAGAGACAAAAGACTCAATTGTAAACTATCGTAGAGTGCATAGGTATGAGGTAACATAAACCTATAACCTAAATAACAACAGGCTGCAGTAGATCTTGTGAAACAAGTATACTAAAAAATAGCAATGAGTAGTATGGAGGGATCAACCATATGAACATAATGATCCCTACACCACGACGGAAGAGCCTCCACTCTAGTCGCATAGAATAGCGAAGAAGAGGATCTCCTATAGTAAGAAATCGCGTCCAAAGCTCGTCCAGTACAGTGCTTACAATGCAATACGGACCACACAACGGAATACATGAAGGTTGCGACCTTGCTGGTTGTGATAAAGATGACACGATTTACCCAGTGAAAAAAGATCCTCACATAGAGGAAGATTTCACGTTAAGATCCACAGTAGACAAGAGAGTAAATTACTCATGATCTCTGTGAAGATAGAGATGCTATCAACAGAAATGTATTGTGGTTGTTTATCTTAGCAATACCTGCTAAAAACAACAGCGCCGGAGGATACGCGTATCCTATCATTCCGTCCTATAGATCAATAGAGCGTTAACAGTATTAGCTCAGAGATCTGGACAAGCCAACCCATACGTCTGCAATTGATTAGCCAGCTGTGTCATAAATAAAACATCATTGGGCGCTCCCAAAGATAGCAAATCTGATTGAATACTTGTTTGTTGAGAGTCCATTCTGACAGCAACAAGCGACCCGTAAGAGAACGGGAGTCCGATAAAACAATCAGACGACCCGGAATATGACGGACCAAAACTGAACTTGGTGTACTATAATCAACAGACGGATTCTTTCCATTAAATTGAATAACGGAAACGAAAGAGTGCCTCCCTGGTTCCGGAGATACGCCACTACTGTCGAATTAAAGGACAGGAATTTGGGCATGCGTTTCTGAATAATGTTCATGCAATGACATAAAGCAAGCCTAAAAAAACATTATTCCGCGGAAGTTAACTGATAGCTAAAAGACTGCGGAACCCAAAGACCCCGGCACTTCGAATCCGTAGGGATCAGAATATATCCCAATCTGTTTGACTGGCAACCGTCATAACAGCCACACTCGGGTCCGGCAACTGCGGCGGCACTCTCTGAGTCAACCACCGAATGTTTGCCCCAGTCTGAATCTCTTGTAACACTAGATAGACAAGAGAATGTATAAATCAAGCAATTCATGGATTGCCGGAAGTTGCCGTCGAAGAGAAGCTCCTCCGAGAACGAAGCGACTCTGAGAGAGTTCTTAACCTACTATCCACGCGTGGATGTAGCTAGGGCTGCCTCACGTCTAACCAACTCCAATCAGCCACTGAAGGGCGGAGTTATACGTGAACAAACTACTGCCCTCAAAAGAAATTACATTGAGAATAATATCCCGTAAATCTTTTCTTGAAGACGTAATGATAACGCCTCAGTAAGGCGGATTACGTATAATAAAGCGTCTAAGTTAAGTCTACTATACATAATGTCGATCCCAACATTGAAATTGGAAAAGACATAAACGGTGAAAAAGAATATATGCAGTCTTTAATCACACCGTCTAGACGCATATGAACTCTCGGTATGCCCTGCTCTGCCAAAATAAACTATATGTAAAAAAGATAAAATGGCAGAAATGAGCCACGCGGACAAGAAACTAAACTATCATGCTTAGTAGCAGGCTTGTATATATATATAAATATATAGCGTCGAAAAATAAAACACATGTTGTAATTACAATATTGGACTGCGTCGGTAAGTCAGGGACAAAGTCCCTGTACCGATCGAAAAATCCGAGTCCAATGACGCTATAAGTCTCTTATCCAAGATCGCAGCAATGAAGTCCGAAAAATAATCACTGGAAGAAATGCCAGAAGATATGAAAGGCATCTTCCGATACTACTAAAAGGAAAACTCGAAATCTTTCGAATCCCTTTCGCCATCCTGTCGGACCCTATAAAGCGTTCGGTCGTCCGTAGCTTGATGCAACCGCGGACCGCACCGACCCAGCGCCGTCGGATAATTCCTGATTCGACCGAGAAACCGTCAATTGCTGGGATGCTGCGAAACAACTGTGCTAACTCGGATAGCACGTCCGTCACTGAGGCCTGAGGAGCAGCGGTCTTACGATGCATTGCCGCAGGAAGCTCCGAGATCGTTACCGCGTGCATACTTCCAATATGCGAGCGAACGGAGTGTATAGGCCTCGTGTCCCTTGGCTACCGGATGGCGCGACCTATTCGCTGTGGAATCATTGAATGCCGAAACTGATCGGATACTCGAGGTCACGTAGCCAATGTGCGGTCGTGTGCCCTGCTGTGAGGATGAGGAAGCATTAAAGACAGTCTCTCGGACTGTCAATATAACGGAGCGTCCCGAGCAACGGACATATGCTCCGAATGTAAAATATCTGAACCACAACATGCGGTCCCCTATGTTGTTGGCTTCCTCCGATCTGTCCTCAATCTGCCGTCACTGGGTGAGTACTAAAGTAAATAAAGTGCTCGCATCACCCAAATCTCCTTCCTAGACCGCAACGGACGAACCCGGCAGCCGAACCATTCGATGAATGTACGCTACACCGGGTGAGCTAGCGAATGTCACTCCGTAAGCGATAGACATATTCCATGAGCACTTATTGCCGCTAACTCTTCATTAACTATGACGACAGAGGCACACTTTTGAAAGACATCTCCATAATTCTTCGAACAAGAAACTAGAAATGCTTGGATAGCAAGCATAAAATAATAATATATATAGCGTCGTTCAATAATTCGAAAGTTTGTGTGACATTATTGGACTATGTCGGAACTGAGGGATGATGTCCCTGAACCGAACCAAAAATTTCTAAGTCCACCGACGCTATCAGTTTCTTATCCGGCATCGCAGCATATGTTGTTCCGAAAGGGAAAGCTTGAAATCCACCGAATCCCTTTCGGTATCCCGTCGGACTGGATGAAACTTTCGGACGTCCGTACCCGCTTCCGCGGAGCGTCCCGACCCAGCATCGTCGGATAAAATATATGCGACAGATTCAGTTGATGCTGGGATGCTGCGATAAACTGTGCTATTAAGGAAAGCACGTCCGTTCCCGAGGCCTGAGCAGTAGCGGACTTACGATGCATTGCCGCTGGAAGCTCCGTGTACGTTGACTCCCACATACTTCCTATGCGAACGTCCGGAGTCTGCAGGCCTCGGGTCCCCGGCTACCGACCCAGCGCTGTCGGATAATTCTCGATCCGACACCGTTTCTGTCGGCTGCTGGGATGCTGCGATAAGCTGTGCTATGTGCACAAGAATGTCCGGCGTCGAGACCTGCGGAGGCGCAGTCTATCGCTGCTTCGCCGAGGGCAGCTCCGCATCAGATGGCTCCCGCATACTTTTCCTATGCGAACGTCCGGAGTCCATCGGTCTCGAATCCCTGGCTGCCGGATGGTGTGACCTGGTCGCCGAAGAATCCTTGATCGGCGAAGCTGGTAATATATCGGCGGTCACGCAGCCAAGGTGCGGTCGTGTGCGCTGACGAGAAGAGGAAGCCTTAGCAGTCTCAGCGGACTGCCTATACAACGGAGCGTCCCGAGCGACGGACGTATGCTCCGCTAACGACACATTTGTACCACAACATCTGGGGCCAGATGTTGTTGAACGAGAGAGGGGCCTCTCTCGCTTGCCGTCCGGATGGACCGGAACGAGCTATGAACCGGACTAAAAGGCTTCCTCCGTTCTCCCTCCGATCCGCCGTCACTGGGTGTGCATTAAGTTAATTTTATAGTGCTCGCATCACCCCAAAATTCCTTCTAGACCGCAACGGACGAACCCGGCTGCCGAACCATTCGGTGAATGGACGCTACACCGGGCGAGCTAGCGGACGTCAAAGGCCGTCGAACCTACTAGGGTCCTCTTAGGCAATTGGCGTATTTACATGAGCACTTTTCCGCTAGCCCTTCATTAATTGTGACGACGGAGGCACACTGTTGGAAGACATCACAGATACATCACCCTAATCTTGATCGTCTGAAATAGAAATTGATAAAGTAGAGTGACCCTGCGGGGAAAGGACCGGAGTGTCCAAATCCCCAACAACATACCGTGACATATGCTTCCCATATTGTCATCGAAATCATACGATACAGAACCGGAGTTAATGCGAGTACACTGACCACATATAGAATGATAATAAGGTCAGAGGAAGACTTCCTCTTAAAACAATTGATCAATATCCTTTCAATGTGAAAAGAAAACAAGTCCTGGTACTCGCACTAATCCCTGGCAATCAAAATACATAATAATAATATGATCCATTAATATAGAAAAAATAATTGAAATCAAAATATTTTGAAAAAATATTTTTTCAGAACAGCCCAAGTTTCTGAAAAGTAACGTTGAGCCCCAATGGATCCCAAGCCTAAGTGTGGACAAAAATTTTAAAAATATTTTAAACAATTTATTCAACACTTACGAACAATAATAATGTATCTAGATATGATTGAAATAACATAAAGATATTATTATTTAGAAATCCCCCCCTCACACAGAGGGCTGTTGTAAATGTAAACAATGAGTGTAAAAACACTAAAATAAGACTCCAGGCACCCAGGCCCGAAATCAGTTACCAAAAATACACCATCTGATGCAAAACAGAGACTTCCAGGGAAGAAACTGCAGAACATCAGATGGTAGATGCAGAACACAACGCCTAACCACCCGTAGGTGAAGACGTAAACATGGGGAAAGAACAGAATTCATTCTGTTATTAAGCTAAACTCCCAAGAAAATTTTAGTAATAATAATTACAGAAATTATGCCAAAAGCATGGGAGAATAGCAAGGGGGACTTAAAGGACAGGGAGAGAGGAAAAACACTTGAAAAAACAGTGTAACTAAATAATCAGAATGACAACAAAATGGCTGCTGCCTTGAAAATAGGTAACTTAACATAATTTCATTAAAAAATTTTAAGTTACAGCCCTGATAATATTCTGTCACACATTCTTTTCCTCTCCTCCTTTTCTATCCTCCTTAGAATCACCATTTCACTAATATTTATGTGTCTGGCATCATTTAAACTGAGATTTAAAAGCACAAAGATCAGTCAGATGTTAACTGATGAAGGGCCAAACTTAGAATGATAAATGGCGCCAATTTCGGAACGTCCTTGACACTGCGCATGCGCAGTAGGGGCGAAGTGTGGAGGGCCTCTCAGGACATGTTTTTCTTTAGTTTTAGATGCAAATTTTGGGGATTGGGGGGCAAAATTTGTGTTTGGCCCTATATTTTAAGAGTTAGCACCAGCTATGTCTGGGTCATTGGTACAGTATAAAAATATCAATTGGGTAGAAAATCCAGTCTAACCAAGTTTTATCAGTAATCCACTCTCCCCAGTCAGCAAATGCTTGTGAGTCATGAGAAATGATATGAAAGTGACAATGACTCTGCAGCTCAACTTGTTCAAGAAGGGACTGAACTAAATAGAAAGTTTCAGTAATGCCAAGTCATTCACTCAAGTTTCTACAGAAAAGACATCACACAAAAGCTACAAATGAAATCTGAAAAAGCTTGCGTGAGGGATGTGGCTAGTGGCCAGTAGGGTGTACTAATAGAATCGTAGATAATTTATATGCCAAATCCAAGATGGCCAGAGGTGGTCATGTTTTTTAACAAAATGCAGAAAAATCTGATATTCCCAGACATCACACCAAAGCTAAATACGAAATTTGAAAAAGATTGGGTGAGAGTTGGGGCCTGTAGGGTGTGCTAATGGAATTGTTGACAATTTATATACCAAATCCAAGATGGCCACTGGCAGTTATGTTTTTCAACGAAATTCAGAAAAATTTGACAGCCATCATCTAGACATCACACCAAAGCTCTATATGAAATTTGAAAAAGTTTGGGAGAGAGTTGTGGCCTGTACAGTGTGCTAATGGCATTGTTGACAATTTATATACCAAATCCAAGATGGCCACTGGCAGTCATGATTTTCAATGAAATTCAAAAAAATTTGATAGTTCCCACCTAAGCTACATATGAAAGTTGAAAAAGATTGGGCAAGAGATTGGGGCCTGTAGGGTGTGCCAATAGAATTGTTGACAATTTATATGCCAAATCTAAGATGCCTGCTGGTGGCCACGTTTTTAAGTGAAATTCGAAAAAACTCATCACCTCCCATCTAGACATTGCCCCAATGTCATGTATGAAATTTGGAACTGATTGTGTTAGAGCTGCAACTTGTAGGGTGTACTAAAGGAATTGTGGACAGACAAAGGTATGTACAGACATATGGATGGATGACAGATCACAACCCATCCCAATAGCTCATACTCGATGTTGTCGGGTTGAGCTAATCTTACTTGACATTGTCAAGTTGAGCTAATGACATTGTCATGTGGAGCTAACAAAACGTAATGGATAGGGTCATGAGGTACATACCTTTGTCACGACAAAATGCTGTAACTTTATTTACACACAGTTTAACATTTTCTTCTTTTGTAATATCCATGGATATAACATGTAGTCTTCCTGTGTTACTTTCTCTCAGTTTGTCAGCACCATCACTGGATATATCCAAACAGGTTCCAAAAACTGTAAAACCCATGCTGTCTAATCTACGAGCCAAACTGTTGCCAAATCCTGTAAGATAGCATGATCAATTTAAGGGAAATTTAGCAAAAAATTGTACTGAATATCACCCAAAACTTACCAACTTTACAGTTCTCTTTGACCTCAGTATTTTCAATGTAAAGATTTAATCTATTATATCTTGTCAGACAGAGCTTCATGAGATATAAGAGAGAAAATACTCAAGTTTTCACCATAATGTAGGAAAAATGACTGATTTCTAATTTTATGAACAGGGCTAAAATTTCATCTTAATTTGGAAGAATCCATCTGAATCCATTGGGATTCTTGCGAAAATGGTTGCGAGAATCCATTCCTGGTACAAGTGTCCCAGGATCCCATGAGGCCACCATGTTGAACCACTGTTGAATTCTGATAACACATGTTAACCCTTTACCCAACACAGCTTTTTAATTTTTAAAACATAAACTGAATTTGATCATTTTTTAAAAAGTAAACAATATTTACTAGTAAAACCTTACAAAAATGAATGTCATTGGAATCAGCTCACTGAGCCAGTTCCAAGGACAGCCATATTTGTACAATTTTATTCACAAAGTGTCACAATATTTCAGGTCATGTTAGCCTTGTACTGGTTAATTTGCTGCAACTGTGCCAGGTAAAGGGTTAAATTGACTCAATTCTTTTCCCACGAATCATAGCAGAAGTGCAGTGAGAATCTACATGGATTCTTGCTGGGTTTGTTGAGTGAATCTTTTGCATGAACTAATTCTCAGATTCTTGTCGAAATACAAGTCCTGCTGAATATCCTGTTAACCCTTTACCTAACATGAAAAGCAGATGACACTTGCAAAAACAATTATTGAATAACCAATTTTTATCATTTTTTGTCTCAAAAACATAGGTTATGACACTTTGTTGGAACCTCTTGTTCCAATGAGGGGTCATAACCTATGTTTTTGAGACAAAAAATAAAGAAAAAATGAAAATTAATTGGCGATTTTTGAGAATAGCGCTGGCTGGTTTTGGCCGGTACATTGGGTAAAGGGTTAAATGAATATTTTTCAATGGAAAAGTTGCTATTTGATGAAACAAGTTTTCCCTGTCCTTAAAATTTCCGTCGCAGACCTAAAAGCCACTATTTAAGTGCTCTTCCTATTATAAAGCTTTTGCAAAGCATAAAAATTCAACTTGATTCGAACTGAAATTGTTTGGGTGGTGTATTTCATCCCTTAAGTGCAAAGAAGGCTTTGCAGTGCTAAAGCATTGCAAAGCCTTGTTGCACTCAAGGGACAAATTTGTCATTTTCATTCACTTTGGTAAAATATCAGACAAAAACCATTTAAGTTTTATTTTTTTAAGTTTGCATTTGTTATAAAAAGAGAGTATGGGGCAGCCAAAATGACCATGTGGGAGGGCCAGAGAAACAGATTCTTAACTTTCTTTGGCCTTGTTGAATCATGTTTGCTATTTCTGCCCACCTGTGAGGTCACAGAATAAAATTCGAAAAGGTCTGTCACTATTTTGTGCACTGATAATTTTTAGCAATTTAAATTTAGTGATTAGCATATATAACCATGTTGAAGTCCAGTATAAAAACTGTCTTGAGAGAGAATTCCCATGGGAGGTAACTCTGACATTCATTTCAGTGAAAATGTAACACTGAACTTTGTCAAAATCAATCTCAGAGTAAGATCTGATTTCACTGGATGCAAATTTGACCCAAGAGTTAATTCCACCAACAAGCTAATTCTATTTCATCAAAATGCAGAATGTTCAGGTGTGAGAATTACCAGTACAAGGCACGGCACAGGACTAGCCAGTAGTAACAGCTTGTCATTGATATTGTTTGGAAACTTTAAATTTGCTCTCAACAGTGATTTCTCAGACCGAAATAGCATAGGTAGTGGCATGGGTGCAGATGCTATGTATGTTAATGTAATGAAAATTACAGTCTTTATATTGAGCATTAGCCTCTTCACGTACAATTTCCATCTCAATTATACATTTTGTGAGATGACTGACACAAAGCTTTATTCCTGTGAAAAGATTCGAAAAGGAAACGAATTGTGCAGCCAATTTTGAATCAAATGGAATAGCAACTTAAGATTCAAAATTGAATCAAGTCTCGAAGCTGCGCAGGCCGCAGAGCCCAAACTAAAATATGTAATTATTTTATTCTACAATAAATGTGTGCGAATGACATAAAACAAAGTATTAATTCTTTAACTGTCGCAGGAAGATTATTTTTTCAAGAACAAAATACTCTGTAACCAGTGGTAGAGATATATTTCTGATACTTGTTAACAAAATATACCCCTATAATTGGAAGTACATGTAGACTTCTTTTCAATGATTTGTTGATGCAAGACTGAACTGAATTTTTCATCAAATCAAGTCATGGCTGGCAAGCAGCCATGACTTGATCCGATGAAAAATACAAGAAAATACTTTACAGGTTACTTAAGAGTAAATTAACAGAGGCCTTATTTGGCTAGCAATATTGGATGTCATTTTATATTTTGTCAGATAAATGATTAAGTGGAAGATCAGTCACAAAATCTATTTCCAGCTCGAGAAACAGAATTTACTGCATCCAGTAAATTCAAGTCTGTGTGAAAGGCATTCAAGCATCAGAAATAAACAAAATAGAAAGAAAATTTCTGGAGGCTTATTTTTGGGGGCAAAATATTTTTAAACAAATCAGAAATAGTATTTAAAGATATTGACACATGAATCAGATAAATGTTTCCAAGAAACCAGAAAAAGCATATATGTGCACAGCTTTCAAAGGGTTCGATCAAGGAATCAGAAATGGACATTTTACTTCTCTGAATGATGTTTAGAGAAGTAATGTGTGTACAGAAAGGGTTATGATTATTCTCACATTGCATGAAAATCTTTGGAACCTAGCTACATTGAAGTCTTGAGAGGGCTAAAAGCAATGAACTGAATAATTAATACTTTATTTACTTGTAAAGCAAAGGGTTTCTCTCAACTTGGTTTGTGGAGCTGGCATCTGATTGAAATAGCAGATAACATTTAATGTTTGACAGCTACCTCCATATTCTGTTAATGTTGTCTTCACGGTGAATAAATACAACATAGTATTGCTTCAGGGGAATTTACTGTTACAGGAAATTATAGGCTGTGAAAACCACTGGTCCATACTCAAGGGCCCTAGCGACCTGAAAACCAAAAGGTGCTGAGAACTTGTGACCGTCTGTCGGTATGCCAAAAATGAGCAAGATACGGCAATTCGTTTTCGAGTTATCGTGCTGACCAGGAAGTGCATAGAGAACAGAAGACAGGAGAATAAGAAGAAAAATAATAATAACAAGAGGCCCCATGGGGCCTGAAGCGCTCATCTTGTACAGAACACAATTTAAACAGAGTCCAAGAATGAGTCTACATTAAGCAAGCCATCTCCATAGGCTACACTGTCAATCCTTGAGTCTCTCAGGAGTGACAAAAATAATCTAGGCATCATGCCTTTTCTCCAGTTGATCATAAGTAAAATGTAGAGCTCCCCTATGAAGCCCCTTGATACAACCTATGTGGATTAATCTTAGTACCTCTAGAGGGTACTGAATACAAAATTTTTAATTCTTCAGCAAAATGGCCAATTCCGGCTCCCATAGAGAGCCCAAATATTAACCCAGGCTCTTGATTTGAACACAGTTAAATCTGACTTCCCTAGAGATGTTGTGTACCGAATATGAAAGCATTCTGACTGTTGGATCTGAAGAAGAGAAATTGTAAAGAAATTTCTTCGAATTGCACTAAGTTCAAATTTGGGCTACCATAGCGAGCCCAAATATTGACCTATGGATCCGATTTGAACAAACTTGAATCTGACCCCCCTAGAGATGTTGTATACCAAATGTGAAAGCATTCTGACAAGTGAATCTGAAGAAGAAGATTTTTGAAGAAAATTAAATTTCATGTTCCCATATGGAGCCCAAATATTAACCTAGGCACTCAAATTGAACAACCTGGAATCTGACCCCCCTAGAGATGTTGTATACCAAATATAAAAGCATTCTGACTGGTGGATCTGAAGAAGAAGATTTTTAAAGAAATTTTCTCATATTGCACTATGTAAAAATTTGGGCTACCATATTGAGCCCAAATATATACCTAGGGATCTGATTTGAACAAACTTGAATCTGACCCCCATAGAGATGTTGCATACCAAATATCAAAGCATTCTGACTGATGGATCTGAAGAAGAAGATTTTTTTAAATTACCCTCCATATTGAACAAAGATAAAATTTGGGCTTCCATAGGAAGCCCAAATATTAACCTAGGGACTTGGTTTGAACAATCTAAATCTGACCCTCATAACAATGATGTATACCAAATATTAAAAGATTCCGACTGGTGGTTCTGAAGAAGAAGATTTTTAAAGAATATTCCCCATATTACCCTATGTTAAAACTTTGGGCTCCTGTAGAGAGCCCAAATATGAACCAATGAGCTTTATTTCAACAAACTTTTATCTGACCCCCCTATGAATGCTGTATACCAAATATCAAAAGATTCTAATGATTGGTTCTGGAGAAAAGATTTTTTAAAATTTTTGCAAATATGCTAACTCAGCATTTTTTCGATGCCCATTACAGAACACCCTAACATAACGGATGGCAATTATTTTTACCATTCAATTCTACTGGTCATAAGGATACTTCATACCAAATAAAAGCTCTCTGTTCCGTGGGGTTTGGGAAATATGGGCGTTTGAAAATATTTCTATTTTTAGCTCCCAGGGTTCCCATGGGGATGTGGGAATTTTTTTTTTGCCTTGGTTTAAGTACTTATGATCCAATACTACCACAAACCAAATTTGGTTCATACCGGACCATCGGTTCAGAAAGTTAAAAAATTTATAGTAATTTATATATTTTTTATACTTACCAATGACCCAGACATAGCTGGTGCTAACTCTTAAAAAACTAGGGCCAAACACAAATTTTGCCCCCCAATCCCCAAAATTTGCATCTAAAACCAAAAGAAATCATGTCCTGAAGGACCTCCATTCTTTGCCCTTACTGCGCATGCGCAGTGTCAAGGACGTTCCGAAATTGGCGCCAATTATCATTCTTACAAGCAGTGCCTGGTCAGCGCTATGTACTCAGTGGGGAGGTATGAGTTCCCAACTCCTGGGAGGGCCATCCCCGTCTGGGTCATTGGTAAGTATAAAAAATATATAAATTACTATAAATTTTTTAACATTTTTATACTGTACCAATGACCCAGACATAGCTGAATAGTAAAAAGGCTGGAGGGTCTAGGACATAGAGGAAAATCCAATAAGCTCAACTATATAATATAGAGTCAACCCCTCAAGGAGAAAAGGAGTATTAGGCTTTACATGTATCTTTCTTATTTTGTGTTAAATTAGAAAGATACAATACCCTTCATAATTGAGCACAATAACATTTATATTTATTTATTTATTGATGTTTAAGGTCATATATTTATGCACAATGGCTAATCATGACCGTGACAGTTTTACGGGTGGAGGAAGCCGGAGTACCCGGAGAGAACCACCGAGCAACGACGAGCAGCTGCCAGCTCCCCAACATCGTAACTCCGCACTGCAGCACAGGCAGGGTTAGATTGGTTGAAGACATGCGTACCATCGACGTGCAGTACGCCTTAGTACACGGCGTCATCGTGCCCCCACTCGGGCAATGGAGGAGCACAATAACATTCATGTTCTCTATTAACATCCAGTATAACCCTTTATACTAATTATTTTTAAAGTAAGCCAATAAATAAAGTTAGTCCAGAGAATTGAGACTCTTTATATTCTTTAAAAGTGTCCGAGGATTGTATATTAACGCCCGTTTGACACTTGACATATACAAATGCTTCACACCGAGCTGCACTTTAAAAATATGACATGAATGAATTTTTAACATTAATATTACACTTTAAAACCATCCCGGAAACGACTCAGAAATACTGACTTCGGAGGAGGCATTCCCTTGCTTTTCACTATAAAGCAGGTGACCTAAGGGAATACCCTCCCCCCCCCCCCTTCCCCTTGCCCTGGGTCAAATAGCCCAGAGCGAAGAGGGCAGCCGGACGGAGTCACTGCCGGAACAGAAAGCCTGCATAACTATAGATGCAACTGTTTAGTGGACGACATTCTGAGCAACAGATAACGGAACTAAACAATGCAGGTCTCCAGAAATGGACTCAATATTTCTGAGATAAAAATTCGTGAATGTGGATGGCTGAGACCAATAAGCAGCCTTCATTAAATCTGTAATAGCAATACTATTAGCGTAAGCCCAAGATGTAGAAAGAGCTCTTACTTCATGAGCCGAAATCTTAAGCACAGACTGCTGAGAAGAAGATAAATTTTCATAAGCAGTACAGATAGTTAATTGAATCCATCTAGCAATAGAATGGACCGAAATGTCCTTTCTATTAGGCATCAGAGACAGAAAGAAACGTTTTCGTCCCTTTCTGATAAACTGAGATCTCTGTTTATAGATACGTAACGCTCTAACAGGACAGAGTAAAGGCCTATGCCCGTCTGAAGACGGAAGAGCCTTAATAACAATAGGTTCCGGATATTTATTAGGAGTCTGATTCTTAGCTAAAAATCCCACATTAGTAGTGAAGGTGATAGTGTTCCCGACACTACGATAGTGAGAATCATCCACCGACAGTGCATGAAGCTCACTGACTCTTCTAGCAGAAGAGAAAGCTAAGAGAAAAGCTGTCTTATAAGACAAGAATTTGAAATCTACTGTCCCAAGAGGTTCAAATGGCTTTTCCTTCAATTTAAGAAGAACCCAAGCTAAATTCCACTTAGGAATTAACCTAAGAGTTCTGGGCCTATTTATCGAGAAGTTTCTAACTAACTTAGATAAAGAGACATTAGATCCAATTTGTAAACTATCATGATGTGCATAGGTATCAGATAACATAGACCTATAACCCTTAATAGTAACAGGCTGCAGTTTGATTTTGTCAAACAAGTATACTAGAAAGTTTGCAATGTCTGGTATGGAGGGATCAAAAACATCAACAGAATGATCCCTACACCAACGACGAAAAACCTTCCACTTAGCCGCATAGTTTAGCGAAGAGGAGGTCCTCCTACAGTTAGAAATCGCGTCCACTGCTCGTCCTGTGAAGTGCTTGCCATGCAAGAAGGACCGCACAACGGAAAAACGTGAAGGTTGAGACCTTGCGGGTTGTGATGGAGTTGACGCGGTTTCCCCTGCGAAAGAAGATCCTCCCGTGGAGGAAGCTTTCGCCGTAGGTCCCACAACAGACACCTGAGTAGATTTATCCACGGTCTCTGTGGAGACAGAGATGCTACCAACAGAATCTTGCATTGAGATTGTTTTATCTTTAGCAATACTTGCTGAATTAACGGCGCTGGAGGATACGCATATCCTATCATTCCGTCCCAAGGGATCGACAGAGCGTCTACTGCAAATGCTCTTGGATCCGGACACGGAGACACATACATCTGCAACTGATTGTTGAGATGTGTCGCAAATAAGTCTATCATTGGCCGTTCCCATTGGTAGCAAATCTGATTGAATACTTGTTTGTTGAGAGTCCACTCCGACGGCAACAAGCGACCCTTTCGTGAAAGGGAGTCTGCTAGTACGTTCAGATGACCCGGTATATGAACTTGATGTTCTAGAGCAAACAGAAGGATTCTTTCTGTTAGATTGAACAACGGAATTGAATGAGTGCCTCCCTGATTCCGTATATATGCCACTACTGTTGTATTGTCGGATAGGATTTGGACATGAGCATTGTGAATAATGTCCATCCAATGACGTAACGCAAGCCAAATTGACATCATTTCCTTGATGTTTATGTGCTTGCCCAGGAATTGCGGATCCCAAAGACCCTGGCATCTCGAATCCGTTGGGATCAATGATGCACCCCAACCTGTTTGACTGGCATCCGTCATAATGGTGAAACTCGGATCCGGCAACTGCAGCGGAACTCCCTGAGTTAACCACTGAATGTTTGCCCAAGTCTGAATCTCTCGTTTCACTTGATCTGACAAGAGAACGTCTATGTCGAGCGAATGAATTTTCACACTCCAATTCTGAGTCAAGAAAATTTGGAGAGGATGCGTGCGTAACCGCCCCATCGGAATGAGATCCGCAGCGGCTCCGCACAGACCTATCAGTCTCATGAACTCCCTCGCTGTGACTTTGTCTGCGTGCAGACAATAGCGAGCGTAACAACTGACTAATTTTGCTCTGGTTAACGGCAGACGAACGAGATTGTTGTGCGTCTCGAAGCTCATTCCCAGATGTGTGAATGACTTGGACGACACCAGATCCGACTTCTCCTCGTTTATTATAAAACCGAGACGTCGGAGCAATAGAAGAAGATTCTGCACATCGTTCTGAAGCGTTAACTCGTTGCCGTACCTCTGAAAAATGTCGTCCAGGTAGGCCGACGTTACCGCAGACGAATGAGCTCGGAAATACATCATTACCGAGTTCATTACCCGAGTGAAAGCCCAGGGTGCTAGATTCAATCCGAAGCACATTGGCCGGAATTGATACACCACCCCTAGGACTGCGAAGCGTAGATACTTTCTGAATGTCGGATGTACCATGACGTGAAAGTACGCATCTTTGAGATCTATGCTTGTTGCATAATTGTTCACCCGAGTACTCGCTCTGACCGATCGAATCGTCTCCATATAATAAAACTTCGGAGCGACGATCAGCTTGTTTATCCAGCTCAAATCTATGATTGGACGGAACGAGCCATCTGGTTTCGGAACCAGAAACAGATGGCTGTAGAATCCCGGTGTCTCCTGGTTTTCTACGACCTCTACCGCGTTCTTCCTTAAAAGAGACTGCACCTCTGATAACAGAGCGTCTCTTTTCTGCGGATTTGACGGAAGTTGAGTCCATTTTGGACTTCGAGTTAATGGAGGCTTTCGTTTGAAGGGTATCTTCAGACCTTCCGAAATCACCCCTCTCACCCAAGAGTCGTCCGTAATCGACGCCCACTCTTGTGAAAAACTCGACAACCTTCCGCCAACCGGCACGCGATAGAGGTTGAAGCCATCACCTCCTGGACCTGCGAGGCCTGCGGTAGGAGAAACCACGTCCTCCGCGACCCGCACCTCGTCCCGTCGACCTCGGGGCGTCCGACCGGTTGTCCCGGCCCGAAGGACGTCCCGCACGTGAGTCGCTGCCTTGGCGATCTCTTGAATAAGACCAAGAGGACGCACCGGAACCTCTATAGGGAACCTCTCTTGGGCGCATTAGACCCAGAAGTGCCTGTCTTACTCTTATCTGCCGTATCCGACTTCTTAGAAGCAGATTTAAACAGCAGAGAATCCGAAGCTTTCTTAGTAATTTTATCGTAAATTGCAGAAAGCTTGCCGTCGAAGAGAAGTTCTCCGGAGACCGAAGCGACTCTGAGAGAGTTCTTCACCTTACTATTCACGAGAGTGAATGTAGCTAGGGCTGCGTCACGTCTAACCAACTGCAGGTTTGCCACTGAAAGGGCTGAGTTACACGTGGAATAAGCTACTGCCCTTGAAAGAAGTCTTAAAGAGGATTGTATATCCTGGAATTCTTTCCCTTGAAGACGCAGTGATAACGCTTCAGTAAGGTGGTCTGCGTAAGATAAAGCATCTAAACTGGCTCTGTTAGACGAAATAGTCGTCTCCAACACCGCGGTTGGAATAGACGCAGACGACGGTAATGATAATTCTAAGTCTTCCGCCTCGTCGTCCATACGCAGAGGAACTCTCGGAATACCCTGTCCTGCCATATCGAATTTATTCCTTGCATTAATGAAAGGCTGGTTAAGAGTATTGGTGGACAAGAAACCCGCTTTTCCTGTTTTGGAAGCAAGTTTGAATATAGCGTCGTTCAATAATTCAAATGTTCTTGTGACATTATTGGACTGAGATGGAAACTCGGGAGCGATGTCCCTGAACCGCTCAAAGAAATCAGTGTCCAATGACGCTATAATTCTCTTGTCCGGTACCGCAGCAGTCTGGCCCGACGGAACAACTTGAGGAAGAAAGTGCCGGATGAAGTCCACGGCAGCTTTATGTTGTTCCGAAAGGGATAGCTCCAAGTCATCCGTATCCCTTTCACCATCCGGTCAGACCTCATGATGCTCCCGGTCGTCCGCACCCGACGCTTCGGCGGAGCGTACCGACCCAGCGCCGTCGGATAATTCCCGATCCGACACCGTTTCTGTCAGTTGCTGGGATGCTGCGATAAGTTGTGCTATTTGAACAAGCACGTCCGACATCGAGGCCTGCGGAGGCGCAGTCTTTCGCTGCTTCGCCGAGGGCAGCTCCGCATCTGGTGACTCCCGCATACTCTTCCTATGCGAACGTCCGGAGTCAACCGGCCTCGTGTCCCTGGCTACCGGATGGCGTGACCTGGTCACCGAAGAATCCCTGATCGGCGAAGCTGGTAAAATATCGGTGGTCACGTAGCCAAGGTGCGTTCGTGTGCGCTGGTGAGAGGAAGAAGCCTGAGCAGTCTCAGCGGACTGCCTATACAACGGAGCGTCCTGAGCGATGGACGTGTGCTCCGCTTGCGACACATTTTGTACCACAACATCTGGTCCCAGATGTTGTTGTACGAGAGAGGGGCCTCTCTCGCTCGCGGCCCGGCTGGACCTGGACGAGCTAGGAACCGGACTCGAAGGCTTCCTCCGATCTCTCCTACTATCCGCCGTCACTGGGTGTGCACGTTGAATGTTTATAGTGCTCGCATCACCCAACATTTCCTCCTGGACCGCATCGGACGAACCCGGCTGCCGAACCATTCGGTGAATGGACGCTACACCGGGCGAGCTAGCGGACGACATTTGTCTTATCTCCATGAGCACTTTTGCCGCTAGCTCTGTATTCATTTGTGACGACGGAAGCGCACTTGCGGAAGATAACATGGAAACATCACCCTGTTCTTGTTCCTCTGAAATAGAAACTGAGAGAGTAGAGTGACCCTGCGGAGAAAGAGGCGACATAGCCATTTCTCCACTAACAACATATCGTGACACACGTTTCCAATGTTTGTCATCCCAATATTGACATATTGAACAAGGATTAGTGCGAGTACACTGACTACAATTAATACAATGATCATGAAAGTCAGAGGAAGATTTCTTCCTATTACAATTTGAACAATATCCTTTCATTGTGAAAAGTCAACAACAAGTCCTAGTACTCGCACCAACCCTTAAACACAAAGATACATAATAACATGATCCATTAATATAGAAAAAACAATTGAAAATCAAAATAATTTTTGAAAAATATTTTTTCAGCGAAGCCCAAGTTTCTGAAAAGTAACGTTGAGCCCCAATGGATCCGATGGCTAAGTGTGGGCAAAAATTTTAAAATTATATTAAATAATTAATGCAACACTTACGGATAATAATAATGTATCTTATAGTGAGATAAACTACTCCAAAGGCAAACAGCCCCCCTCAAAAGAGACTGTTGCCAATGTAAACAGTGTAAAAACACCAGAAAACATGACTCCAGGCACTGACAATACTGGCCCGAAATCAGTCATCAAAATTACACACTATCTGATGCAAAACAGATACTCTCATGGGAGAATCTGCAGAACATCAGATGGTAGATGCAGAACACAGCGTTTATACACCCATGGGTGAAAACGTAAATATGGGGAAAATAACAGAATTCATTCTGTAACCAAGCTAATTCTCCCAAGAGAATTTAGAAATGTTCTTTCTCAAAAATATGCCAAAAGCCTGGGAGAATAGCAAGGGGGGACTTAGAAGACCAGGGGAGAGGAAACACTGAATAAGCAGTGCAACTTATAGCAAGAATGACAACAACAGGCCCAAGCCTCGAAAATAGGCAACTTAACATAATTTCATAAAAAATTTTAAGTACAGCCCTGATTATTTTTTGTCACTCCTTTTTCCTCTCCTCCTTCTATATCCTCCTTAGAATCACCATTTCTCCAATAATTACGTATCTGGCATCCTTTAAACTGAGATTTACAAGCACAAAGATCAGTGAGATGTTGACTGATGAAGGGCCAAACAGAGAATGATAATTGGCGCCAATTTCAGAATGTCCTTGACACTGCGCATGCGCAGTAAGGGCAAAGTATGGAGGTCCTTCAGGACATGATTTCTTTTGGTTTTAGATGCAAATTTTGGGGATTGGGGGGCAAAATTTGTGTTTGGCCCTAGTTTTTTAAGAGTTAGCACCAGCTATGTCTGGGTCATTGGTACAGTATAAAAATATAGAAATTTTGGGTGGGGCCAAAAATCTTACCCCTCCTATTACAAAGCCAAATGTTATTTCACGAACTTCGTTTGAACAAACTTGATTCTACACCTCATATGGAAGCTCCAAAACACTGGTTCTTGAGAAGAAGATTTTAAAAATATTTTGGAGCATTTTCCCCCACTCCCTCCCTATGGGGCTGGGCATGCTGAGTTGAACAAAAATGAAATGCCCCTTTGGGACCATCACTCACACAAACTTTCACTTGAATTGGCCCAGTGGCTTTGGAGGAGAAGACCAAAACATGGTGTTGACGGACGACGGACGGGAAGCGTTGAGATTAGCTCAGCTTGACTTTGTCAAGATGAGCTTAAAAAGAACAAGAAACCATACAAAAACAAGTCTGTGTTTCACACAGACTAATTATTATACTGTACTCATAATGCACCTGTGTCACATCCTGTAATCAGTACACATTTATCTTGAATATCTACTGTTCTTCTGATCTTTGATTTGATGAGATAATATATCCCACATGATAACAGGAAACCTATTACCAAGATACTAATATACTTCTGTACAACAACGAAAGGTAAAAATGCCAAAACTGCTAAATATCCCAGTTCAAAGATGTGTAGACCCGCTGCTTCTTTTGCCTTCATATCTTCTGTTTAAAAGAAATGAAACCTGAAATTTGAAAGAAACTGCATTTTATTCCAAATAAGGCTGTCACTAATAAATTATTTGTTTTACATCAATCTTTGCTTCTACAAGACAGATTTGAAGTGCACTAATTACTAACTATTAACTGGTACAGAGCTAAATTATATTTCAAAGCTGAATTGTAACATGAGTATTTTTTTCAAAGACCCAATATTGTCAGCAAGCAATATTGCCTTAGTTAAGTAATATTTTGTTCATCAATAATTCTTTTGTTACTATTTATTGGAGAGTGCCATTTGGCACTCTCAAATAAATTATAACAATACAATTATAAATGAACATTTCTTTATCTGCTGCTGCACAAACGACAAGCTAATGCACAGAGCACAAAGCCACTCATGGGGATTTCAGCACTTTTCAGTAGAGCCCTGACAGTTGCTTCTAGTACTCTACCAGTTAATTATCTGCATGCTCATCTTTGTTACAGTGTGTAATAATAATAATTCTTCTTCAACAGAAAGAAATCAGAGTTAATAAAAAAAAAACCCTCCAATTTAACTATCCTGGAATTTAATAATTCTGTAACAGAACAAAATCTGAGCTTCAACAATAATATCTCCAATTTAACTATTCTGAAATTTAATAAAAAAAATAATTTGAAAGGAAAATTGTACAAAATCTTTTACAGTGTGTTGTGTACAGAAAAAATAAAACAAATTCTTATCAGTTTGTCCAAAATACATGTACCTATCAATAGAATGCAGTAAAGGTATGATGAAGAAACTTTCCAGTCAGTATCATAATGTCCTGGAATGTTCTACAGAAACAATATACAAAAAATTGTAATGAAATGTTCAGTTGGAAAAGTTCACTACAAATTCCCCCAGTGTTGAAGAAATTGTAATAAGGCACACAGCAAAATATACTCGCCCAAAAAAGAAAGTGTGCATTGCAGAAATTGATCAAACTCCAAAAAAATAATTTCGTAGGTGTAAAGAGTGTTAACCTGTTCATGAATAAGTTATATTGAACACAAAAACAGCTTTCCCCGTTAAAATTGCATTAACGTTAAATGACGTGCTGCACGTTTGTGAAAAGGCATGTTTTGCACGTGGAGAGTCTGAAAATTCATGCAGCAGTGTGAATCCTTGGGTATTTAAACACTAAAGTAAGGCCTTCCTATCGTTCACATTCAAACTTGCGCTGCTGTTAAAACGACTCCACATTAGCATGCCAAGATTGACAATGAATCAACGTCTCCTTGCCCTGGGTATGATTAGAGCCGACAGAACACACAGAGAGGTTGCCCAGCATTTGAACTGCCACTGTAACACTGTAGACAGGCTAGTCCATCGACATGCACAACATGCTGACGTTCGAGACCGACCCCGCTCCGGGAGACCCGAGTTACCACCCCTGCACAAGATCGGTATATCCGTGTCGTCCATCTCCGGAACCGGCAACAAACGGCAATGACGACAGCCAGGAACATCCCTAACCTGAGACGGATACATCCTCAAACAGTAATCAACCGGCTGAGAGAATACGGCTTACGTCCTCGAAGACCTGCAATTCGTCCGATTTTGACGTTACGTCACGGCCCCGGTGTCATTCTACAGCAGGACAATGCCCGACCCCACGCAGCTCGTGTTGTTCAACAGTATCTGCAGCAACAACAAGTGGATGTTCTTCCCTGACCTGCAAATTCGCTCGATATTTCACCCATTGAGCACGTATGGGATGAAATGAAACGTCAGCTACGCCGGCTTCCCCATGCACCGTCAACGCTTGTGGAACTCCAAAGACAGCTTATCAGAATATGGAACAACATCCCACAACACTTCCATGCTAACTTGTTCGCTTCCATGAGGCGTAGATGCACAGCAGTAGTCGATGCAGACGGAGGTCATACCAGATATTGAGTGTGTGACTTTTGTGTTTGACCCTTAGTGTCTTTGACTCTCCATGGCACCAAGAGTATTCGTCCTAGCATAATGAAATTTCTCGTGTTGATCACAAATTGATTCATCTGTGATTGAATAAAATTTCCATGAATGAAAATGATATATATCTTTTTTTAGTGTTATTTTTTAGCATGCACACTTTTTTGGGGGGAGAGTATATAAATGGAAATAATATCCAGCAAGTACTGATTTCATGAGTAGTTTTAACCCTTAAGGGCCTGGACAATTGTCCTGAATTCACACCTGACCACAACTTGTGCACATCCACTGGCTTATTTATTTATTTATTTATTTATTTATTTATTTATTTATTGATGTTTAAGGTCACATATTTATGCACAATGGCTTATCACGACAGTTTTATGGGTGGAGGAAGCCGGAGTACCCGGAGAGAACCACCGAGCAACGACGAGCAGCTGCCAGCTCCCCAACATCGTAACTCTGCACTGCAGCACAGGCAGGGTTAGATTGGTTGAAGACATGCGTACCATCGACGTGCATTACGCCTAAGTACACAGCGTCATCGTGCCCCCATGCGGGCAATGGAGATGAAGTGTCTTGCCCAAGGACACAATGCGGTTGCCACAGGTGGGATTCGAACCGAGGACCTCTGGCTTGCAGTCTGAACCTCTACCTACTGAGCCACCGCGCTCCCATCCTCTGGCTTAACAGTGATTTCTTGTCAAGTCTTGGCTGCCTCAACAGGCAGCCAAGACTTGACTAGAAACCACTGCCAATGTAATTTCTTTATTGTTAGCAGGACCTACTCATGATGACATGTTAAGAGCACCTGTTCTGAAGTCGTAGAAGATGGAAATAGTCCTTTAAGGGTTAAAGGAATCAAGTAGAATCCTGGT
This sequence comes from Pictodentalium vernedei, assembly GCA_031216915.1. Taxonomy (NCBI): domain Eukaryota; kingdom Metazoa; phylum Mollusca; class Scaphopoda; order Dentaliida; family Dentaliidae; genus Pictodentalium; species Pictodentalium vernedei. The sequence goes on from CM062297.1 coordinate 316,999,951, forward strand.
TTTTCACCAGAGTAAAACCTGGTTCACAAGAAGAATAAATTCACTTCAAATTTTGAAAACACTTTTCCAATACAAAATAACTCAAATTATTTTGAAGAATTTCCAATACAAAATCACTCAATTATCATGAAATTCTTCAAAATAATTTCAGTGGTTAAATAATAATAATAATAATAATAATAATAATAATAATAATAATAATAATAATAATAATAATAATAATAATAATAATAATAAGCAGCAGTCTCCAATAATAATAATCTCCAATATTCAATGAATGCTGAATGTACAAGCAATTGTCACTTCTCAATAATGTGTATGTGAGGTGAAACCATGAGATGCCCCAGATATGCTGACAGTGATTTACATATAATAATTACATGGAAAGTTCCAGAAAGAGAAATTTCCCCAAAGTTTTATGTTCCACTAATTCTTGATTGGCTGAATCAAATGACACCTCGTTAAATTTTTAGATGATTCTGTCTAATTTCAAGTAAACGAGTATGGCCCAATTAACTAATGGGTGAGCAAAAAATAAATTCTGAGTAGAAGTATTTGTAACTGTAATACACATGTAGGTACACTCAAAAGACATTCAGTGCAAACAGGCTTTCACCCCGGCTAAATATTGTTTATTTATTTATTGGTGTTTAAAGTCACATATCTCTGCACAATGGCTAATCATGACCACGACAGTATTTATGGGTGGAGGAAGCCGGGGTACCCTGAGAGAACCACCTAGCAACTGTCAGCTCCCCAGCATACTAACTCCACACAAGCAGGGTTAGCATTGGTTGAAGACAGGTGCACCATCGACGAGCAGTATGCCTTAGTACACAGCATCACCGTGCCCCCACATGGGAAATGGGGTTCACCCCAGCTAAAGCTAGAAAATATCCATTGTTTATAATTATTAACCAAGGACATATCAATTCTGATATTATGATAGGGGTTCATAACAAAATCATCATTTAATTTTAAAAATAATCAATTGCACATTCATCAATACTCTCAGTTCAGTTACATGTACTTTCAAGGTCGAAATATGAAATTTGTACAAAATGCTATTACCACATACCAGAAACAAACTTGAACGCTTAGACTGCAAAATAATTTTTTGATGTGGTACATTCTGTGGATGCACCACACCATAAAATTATTTTATGCTTGTATGGTCCATGTTTGGACTAATACTACATGCGACAACTGCTTTTTATTGGGATGGTTGTTTGTTGTTTGGTTTCCCATTTTAATACTTTGTTTTTAGAGAGATCGGTACTTATAAACACAGCCGTGTCTTTCACATGTATGCATGTGACTTTCACATATACTCAGCAACAATCAGAACATCATCGTTGAATCTACAGTACAGTCGCCGAGGACTGGTCATAATCCATGCATGTGCATTGATGTCCATGCATGCATTTACTTGGTAATCAAAAATTATCATCCATTATTAATTAAATTTTTGATGATTATTCCTTTAATTTGTTTGAAATCTAATATTATTGCATCCATGGAAATATTGCTCACTCTTGAAAGGTGACCAGTCCATGATAACTGTACTGTACCATGTGGTTGTATATGAAACACCACAGTTGATTTACATCACTAGCAGTTGGTCAGAGTTTAACCCTTTACCCAATGCAGACGATATCAAAATTTTAAATTTTAAATCTTTTCTTTTTTCAACGTTAAAAAATTTCAACCAAACCATATCCTGTGACCCCTCATTGTAGCAAGCTCAAGAAGCTTGTTCCAATGAGGGGGGGGGGGGGGAGGGGGGGGGGGGGGGTCTCAAAATATGGTGTTGTTGAAAAATTTAAAAAAATATTTTTTCTACAACAGATGTATTTGTATATTCTGAGGACAGATGCACCCAATTCATTAGGTAAAGGGTTAAAGAATACTGTTAAATGTAGATGTACAGTACAGCTGCTGTGGACTGGTCACTTTCTACGGGTGGGCAATATTTCCACGGAAACAATAATATTAGATCCCAAACACTAATTACAGGAATAATCATCAATGAAAGTGTCAATGGCACTGTAGCTCTACTTGTTTAAGACATATACATGTATAGTATGTGACACAGCAATGACAAACATCTAGGTAATGACCTGATAACAAAGGTACATGTAAAGTATTGTAACGGTCTAAACATAAATGCTGACCATAGCCTGTAACAAATATACAGGTAAAGTATTGTAAAAGTGGGGTGACAGTTAGTCTGACTGAACCCACAAATATTTGTTCTCATAGCACAGTGATAACAAAGGCACCCAAAAACACTCATTCCTGTCACAAGGTGATAACAAAGGTACCCCAAGACGTTTTGTGAAGATCAGTTCTCAAGCCTGAGCCGTATTGACATGTAAACTTACTGTGTATAAATTGCACTGAACAAATCAAAGTTCATCTAATTTGCATAATTTCTGCACGAGAAAAAAACCTGTATTATATGTGATGTATTCCATGTTACTAAACATTCCTACAAAAATTTATTCAAATCAGAACTTTCATGCAGAAGTTCTGTACAAAAAACTGATTGCACTAATTTTGGTACAAAATGGCCACCGGCAGCCATCTTGAATTTTGGACCGCACCCCAAAACACTTGTTCTCGTCCCAAGGTAATAACAAAGGTACCCAAGAAGTTTTGTGAAGATCGGTTCATAAATACAGCCTCCAGCCCTAGCCGTATTGACATGTGCACTTACAGTGTATAAGTAGTACTGAATAAATCAAAGTTCATCTAATTTGCACAATTTCTGCACGAGAAAAAAACTTGTATTATAGGTGATGTATTCCATATTACTAAACATTCATACAAAAATTTATTCAAATGAGAGCTTTCATACAGAAGTTCTGTACAAAAAACAGATTGCACTAACTAAAGTACAAAATGGCTGCTGGCGGCCATCTTGAAATTTGGACTGCACCCCAAAACACTCGTTCTCGTCCCACGGTGATAACAAAGGTACCCAAGAAGTTTTGTAAAGATCTGTTCATAAATACAGCCTCTAGCCTGAGCCGTATAGAAGTTGTGTACAAAAAACTGATTGGACCTAATTTCGGTACAAAATGGCCACTGGCAGTCATCTCGAATGTTGGACCGCACCCAGAAACACTTGTTCTCGTCCCAAGGTGATAACAAAGGTACCCAAGTAGTTTTGAGAAGATCGATTCATAAATACAGACTCTAGCCCGAGCCTTATTGACATGTGAACTTACTGCGTATAAGCAGCACTGAATAAATCAAAGTTCATCTAATTTGCAAAATTTTTGCATCAGAAAAAAAACCTGTATTATATGTGATTTATTCCATGTTACTAAACATTCATACAAAAATTTATTTAAATCAGAACTTTCATACAGAAGTTCTGTACAAAAAACTGATTGCACTAAATAAAGTACAAAATGGCTGCTGGTGGCCATCTTGAATTTATGGACCGCATCCAAAACCACTCGTTCTTGTCCCATGGTGATAACAAAGGTACCCAAGAAGTTTCGTAAAGATCGGTCCATAAATACAGCCTCTAGCCCAAGTCGTATTGGCATTTGCAGTTACAGTGCTGAAAGTAACATTAAATAGATCAAAGTTAGTCTAATTGGCATAATTTATGCATGAGAAAAAAACCTGTGTTATATGTGATGTATCCCATGGTACTAAACATTCACACAAAAAATTATTCACATCAGCGCTTTCATATGGAAGTTCTGTGCAAAAATCTGATTGCATCTAATTTTGTACAAAATGGCTGTCAGTGGCCATCTTGAATTTCAGACTGGACCCAAAAAACACTTGTTCTGGTCTCATGGTGATAACAAAGATACCCAAGAAGTTTCGTAAAAATCGGTTCATAAATACGGCCTCTAGCCCGAGCCGTGTGTATGGTGCGATGGACGGACAGACAGGACGTTCTTACAAATGGCTACTTATGTGGCTATTTTATGGACATGTTAGGTGGCTAACCTAAAACACATGTCCAACATAATAAAACAAGTTTTTGGGGGGAAAATTTTTGGGGGGTCAGCTAACCCTACCCTTTACTGACCCTAACCCTACCCACCCCTAACCCTAGCCACATAACTCTAACACCCCTTCACTGACCCCCACCCCACCCCGGAATGCCCTAACCCTACTCTACATTTATCCAAACCCCCACCCCCAACCATCCCACAATAAGAGATTCTGTTACGTGGCTAGCCACGTAACAGACTTTAAACACATAAGTATCCTGTTTTACTAACTCCTAGCCTCATAAGTAGTCATTTGTGTGTGCAGACAGATGGACAGACGGACGATGGACAATGGGCCAAGACAATACCTCAAATTTGGCTTTGCCAAAGTTGAGCTAAAAATTTAATGAATGAAGCACTGGGTACAGCCCAGTGCTTCATTAATTATTCCCGCACATTAAAAAAAAATTGTGGGTATATTGTGGTGATCTCCGCCTGTCCGTCCATCCCGCCCATATGTCCAAACTTCATATCACCAAGAGTATGTTTTTCGAAACATTTAAACTGTGTGGAGGTTTTCAGGTAGCATCTGTAGATGTGCATAAAGGTTTCAAACTTTTGATTCGGGCCCCCATGTGGCACCCAGAGCGCCACCTTTGTTGTTATTGTTAGAAAATCAGTTTACAGTGGAAGGCTCCTCGGGGTTTTAATTCAAAACAATGAAAGTGTGTTAATATCTTCCAGTAGGGTCTCTAGATATGCATAAATGTTTGGGATTTTTTATTCGGCCATGTGAGGCACCTGTAACGCCACTTTTGTCATTAGAGAATCGGTTTGTAGTAAAAGGCTCCTAGGGGTTTTAATTCAAAATGTTGAAAGTGTGCTAATATGTTCCAGTAGGGTCTCTAGATGCGCATAAAAGTTTTTGATTTTTGATTCGGCCCTGTGAGGCACCTGTAGCGCCACTTCGGTCATTAGAGAATTGGTTTGTGGCGAAAGGCTCATAGAGGTTTTGATTTGAAACGTTGAAAGTGTGTTAATATGTTCCAGTAGGGTCTCTAGATGTGCATAAAGGTTTTAGATTTTTGATTCGGCCCCCGTGAGGCACTCGTAGCGCCACTTTTGTCGTTAGAGAATCAGTTTGTGGCAAAAGGCTCCAAGGGGTTTTAATTCGAAATGTTGAAAGTGTGTTCATATGTTCCAGTGGGGTCTCTAGATGTGCATAAAGGTTTCAGATTTTTTCGGCCCTATGTGGCACCCGTAGCACCATTTATGTCATTAGAGAATCGGTTTCTGGTGGAAGGCTTCTAGGGGTTTCCATTTGAAACATTGAAAGTGTATTAATATGTTCCTGTGGGGTCTCTAGATGGGCATAAAGGTTTTGGATTTTTGATTTGGCCCTGTGAGACACCAGTGGTGCCACTCTTGTCATTAAGGAATCGGTTTGTGGCGAAAAGCTCCTTGGGGTTTTAATTCGAAATGTTGAAAGTGTGTTCATACGTTCCAGTGGCATGTCTAGATATGCATAAAGGTTTTGGATTTTTAAATTGGACCCAAAGTGGTGCCCATAGCATCACTTTAGTCATTAGAGAATCAGTTTTCAGGCAAAAGCTTCTAGGTGTTAAAATTCGAAACATTGAAAATGCGTTCATATGTTCCGGTAGGGTCTTTAGATGTGCATAAAGATTTCAGAATTTTGATTTAGCCCTGTGTGGCACCCATAGTGCCACTTTTGTTGACAGAGAATCAGTTAACAGCAAAAGGTTCCAAGGGGTTTTAATTCGAAACACTGAAAGTGTGTGCATGTGCTCAGGTAGGGTCTCTAGATGGGCATAAAGGTTTCAGTTTTTTTATTTGGCCCTATGTGGCACCCATGGAGCCACTGTTGTCATGAGAAAATTGGTTTCCGGTGAAAGGCTCCTCGGGGGTTTTAATTAGAAATGTTGAAAGTGTGTTCATATGTTCCAGTAGGGTCTCTATATGTGTTTAAATGTTTCAGATTTTTTATTCGCCCCCCCCCCCCCCCCCCGCCCCCCCCCCCATAGGGCACCCATAGCGCCACTTTTGTCATTAGAGAGTCGGTTTGCGGCAAAAGGCTTCTAGGGGTTTTAATTTGAAACGTTGTAAGTGTGTTCATACGTTCCAGTAGGATGTTCAGATGTGCATAAAGATTTTGGATTTGTAATTCAGCCCCATGTGGTGCCCTTAGTGCCACTTTTGTTGTTAGAGAACCTGTTTCTGGTGAAAGCTCCTGGGGGGGGGGGGGGGGGGTGGTGAGTTCATTCGAAATGCTGAAAGTGTGTTCAAATGTTCAGGTAGGGTCTCTAGATGTGCATAAAGGTTTCAGATTTTTTTTTCGGACCTATGTGGCCCTATGTGGCACCCACAGCACCACTTTTGTCCATAGAAAATTAGTTTCCGGCAAAAGGCTCCTAGGAGTTTTAAATCAAAATGCTTAAAGTGTTCATACGTTCAGGTTGGGTCTCTAGATGTGCATAAAGGTTTTGAATTTTTTATCCAGCCTCATATGGCTCCTGTCATGCAACTTTTGTCGTTAGACAATCGGTGTGTGGCAAAAGGCTCCTGGGGGTTTTAATTTGAGATGTTGAAGGTGTGTTCATAGGGGTAGGGTCTCTAGATGTGCAAAAAGTGTGTTCATATGTTCAGGTAGGATCTATAGATGTGCATAAAGGCTTCAAATTTTATATAATACCTTTTCATTTCTGTCTGTATCAAACATTATCCAATAATCAAGAATGCAAATGCGGGGATATACAATATATACTACAGAGTGCTTTGCACACAAATGACTCCATCCAGTTAAAATTTTGCTGATGATGATTTTTATTGCCTGGTAAAAGAATGTATGGACATCACTTCCCACAAGTGGATTACTACAAGTCCACACCGACTGTACTCTATGTATGATCAAAAGCATATCTTGGCACATAATGAACTAAAATGCAAAATTTTTAGGTTTCCTTCAATAAATGTATGCGAATGATATAAAACAAAGTATCAATTAGCAGAGGCATAAATAATAATCATACTACACCTTCAATCATAGTGCAAATTTATAATTTTTATTCATAACTATTATCAATTCATGGGGCATTACAAGCACATTAACGTGAAATAATGCAGGCGATAAGGAACCATAGTTCCACTACTAAAACAATCACTGGAATTTCCCACCGGGTGCTAATGGCTAAAAATAGCCATTAAAGCCCTTGGACCGAAAACGCAGTGACAATGACATCAAGTTGTCAACTTTCGTAAACAGGTTGTTTGGAGACGGACTGTCAAAATGTCTCACTTTCAGTCTTCCGAATTAAATGAAGATGATTTGCAAAAATTGGAAAGTGAATCTAAGGTGGCAAACATAAAAAGAGTGACAACTTATGGAATAAACAAGTTCACAGATTGGCTGGAATGATGGAATCCTACATGTGATTTTTATACGGTCTTCATGATAATAATAATAATAACATGATTTTCTTGGGTGTTTAGCTCCATTATCAGACCTACAGTTAAAACTAGAAGTCCTGTCATGAAATGTGCACAAATAGCATGTCGATCTGCACGTTAATCTACGCGTTATGACCACAGTGAGGCTATCAAATTCTGTACATATGCCCTGCGCACAAGGAATGTTTCAGCTAATGGACCTCCGGGTTACCCAGAGGTCCATTGGCAGAAACATTGCGTGTGTTTGCTATGAGTAACCAGGAGAACCTGCCGTGCTTTGGATGCCATTCGATATGGCAATTGCATGCAATTCCTTCGTGCAATTAAGCCTAGATAAGCACACAATTCATGACAGGACTTCTAGTTTTCACTGTACATCAGTGATTAGCAGCCCTACAGTCATTAGCGATCTGAGGCAATTGCCGGGCTGCTAATCACTGATGTAGGTCAGATAATGGAGCCCAACACTCTCAAAAATCATGTTATTGTTTAATTAAAGACAGGTTTGTGTTCTAATTCTGTTACTCCTGGCAACTCAAAATGAAAACAAAAACTTCTCCAACATGAACATCTGCAACACCATGCGAGGGCCAATCCCTCAAATAAGAGCAATATTTATTTGTTTATTTGGGTTTAACGACACTTTCGACAGCCAGGGTCACCTAGTATTGGACAGTTTTATGGGTGGAGGAAGCCGGAGTACCCAGAGAGAGCCACTAAGCAATGGTGAGCAACTGTCAGGCTCCACAACATACCAACTCCACACAAGCAGGACTGGCATTGGTTGAAGACAAGTGCACCATCGATGTGCAGTATGCCTTAGTACACAACGCCGGAAGGCCTCCACATGGGCAATGGGGATTCGAACCGAGGACATCTTGGCTTGCAGTCTACCCCTCTGCCTACTGAGCCACTGTGGCCCCAATAAGAGCAATAACTCTCAAAGAAATTCTTGGACATAGGTGGTTCACAATACCCTTCATGATGTTATCACCAAAAAGCTACATGTTAAACTGGGAAGAAAAAATCTTAGAAGGTTTTCTTTGAAATGTAAGGATAAGAAATGGTGATGTGATGAAATGATTTTCGAAGTCCAAAAAGTGCAATAACTCTCAACGAAATACTTGGACACAGCTGGTTCACAATCCCATTCATGCTATTACATGTATCACCAAAAAGCTGCATATTAAATTTGGGAAAAATAGTTTGAAGGGTTTTCTTTAAAATGTAATGACAAGAAATAAGGAAGGAGAAATGGGTGGACAGAAGGTCAAACAGAACCCATTCCTATCCCCTCCTCCCACAACATAGAAGGGTATAATAAAAACTGTAATCTTGAAAAGGTGCTGATTCCCCCCCCCCCCCCCCCCCCTGTCAAGTCGAGGGATGGGGCTGTGTCCATATAGACATTATCATGAATATTATCATGGACCCATTTTTTTACGCACCAGTAAAATCATTTCAAATCCTTTAAAACTAATGTTAAAGCCAATAAATCACCCAATAACCCCCCCCCACCCCCTCCAACCAAGTATTTGAAAAAAATTCATCCAATGCAGCCCCTCTCACTCCCTACATCCCATGGGTAAATTGTTTTGCTTTCCTTTTTTTTCAAAAATGTAATAAAATGACTCAAAATACTTGAAAACTTATTTTAAAGCAAACAAAGAAAATAATCACCCAATGATCACCACCTTATCACCTCACCCGCCACCTCCCAAAAAGGGGGGATTTTTTCCTCATAAAATCACTTGAAATCCTCCAAAACTCATTTTACACCAACAAAAGAAAATCACCCAGTGTCCCCACCCACCTCATAAGGTAAGCCCCCCCCCCCCCCCCCCACAAATTCACCCACAGTTTTTTTTAAATCATTCAAAATCCCTCAAAATGCATTCTAAAGCAAAAAAAAAAAGAAGGATCTGACAACTATCAGCTGAGTTATGGTATCACAGAACTAAATATTTTCCCATAGGCAACCATTATAACGTTCAGGTGGACAAAAATATGATCGCATCACTTTAATTTTGGCATTCAAATATCTCTGTCAAGTATAGCCCTTCAGACAACTTTTTCTGATCCGAAAACAGGGGGTCATGCAACAAATAAGAGAGAAAAACTGGCACAAAGGGAAGTACCGGTCACATGCACATATTTTTCAGGGAATTCCCTACAAAAACACACAAAAAGTAAATTGTATTTTTTAGGTCCAAAAGTCATCAAATCACCCTCTTTTTTATCAGGAATATTCAACAATAATGCAAGATGTCAATAGAATGTTTCAAACTTTTATTGAAACAATGGATTTTCCCAAGGCTGTTTATTTTTAGAGATTGCGTCATTTCCGAGTGCAACATTTTAAGGCGGTTCACTCTAATTTCAATATTTAGTTCCGCGATATCTTATGAACAAATACCTCGTGGAAAAAAAAGGACATGCTCAGCAATTCACAAGTGAAATGTGCAGACAGCATAATCTGATATATGTCTGAAAAAACATGTCAAACTGGATCCATGTGAGATTTTATCAAGATCTGACCACTATCAGCTGAGTTGTGAACTTGTTCCAGGCAAAAATGTCAATTTCTCAATGGAAAAGGAAGCATAACTCATGAGTGGAATGTGCTGCAGCATAACTTGCCATGTGTCTGAAAGGACATGTCATAAAGGACATCCATGTAAGATTTCATTAAGATTGGACAATAAACAGCTGAGTTATGAACTCATTCAGTATGGACCAAAAATGTCTATTTCCCAAAGGAAGAAAGGGGAATGATTCACGAGTAGAATGCTTCGATAGCTTAACTTGATATGTGTCTGAAAGGACATGTCACACTGGACATCCATGCATGATTTCATCAAGATCAGACCACTATGGCCAATTTATGAACTTGTACTTATGTATTTTTGTATTGACAGATGTACAGACAGACTGGATGATCCAGAAAACATGTACCCCACTTTTTTTTTAAAAAGTGGAGGTGTAATAATTATAAAGGGTAACAACCTGTAAGTGCAGGAATGAAAGATAAAAAACAAAAACAAGAGCAAAAAATATACATACACATATATGTAATTTAAGTTAGGTTTTATTCCATACTCTACCTGAGCTGATAATTTCAAATGAAATGGACTCAGTAAATCCTTGCTGATAATAAACAAGTTCAACAAAAAAAAAGGTCAATTCAACAGATATGACTGTTGTTCCAGATATCTGATAGTGTATAAACACATACAGTTGTAAACAGACAAAAATTAGAAAATTTACAGCTACTTATTACCTGCAGTATGGGAACAAAGGCTCACTGAGAAATGGCAATGGTGTGCTGATTCTATTCACTGATGTTCTGGCACATTTTCTTTGTTTAAGTGGAGGTCCAAATTAGGATTTAAAATTTTAGCCAATTCTTGAGATTCAGTTTTGCTGCTCATGAACAATTTTCAGTTCTTAAATAATTTATAATTTGAGAGTACTGTTACATGTAGACCCTTGGGTGTGCAGCATGTACATATGCCATAGAAAAAAACAAATCTCATATTTATATATTTTCTGAAGTTTAACACCCGAGGGCCCACTTTCCATTTTGGTCAGTTTCTTGTCTTACATGTACAACACATGTTCTAACAAAGAGGCTTTTGGTGGTCTTGGTGATTCTAATGATAGATGTTACAGTACCTTGTCAGAGGTTTCTAGTGAAGGCTTGTTTGCCTGTTTTGGCCACCAAGACATCACTAGACACCTCTGCGAAAACAAACCTATTACCTTATTATAAAGGAGCTATATAAGAATTGAATACATAGATACATAGAAAATATGGTGACACCAAACAGAACCCTGACACAACAAAAATGGTACCGCCACACCAAAAAGGCAGAGATAAACGGTATCTCCAAACAAATGGTACAGACACATATATAACCATTGTACTTGCATAGCGAGACAGTACCTCTACACCAAAAGGAATATATAGGGGCTGAGGTGGTGGTACATGTATGTATCACCTCTGATGAGTTTAAATTCGAAAGAAACCGGTCAGGCACTTAATAAAATTTCAAATTTACAGGTACAGTAAAACCTGTCTTGAGAGACCACAGTCTTGAGAGACCACCTGTCTTGAGAGACCACATCCACCAGGCACCGATTGCTTTTACTCTATAATGGACCTGCTGTGGGAGACCACCTGTCTTGAGAGACCACTGTGACCTGGTACCAACTTGTATTTTTATGCCATAATGGACCTGTCTTGAGAGACCGCCCCTTTGAAGACAGAAACCATGACAAAAACGTTTTACCTGTTCTGGAATTGGAAAATCCATTGTGGTTATACTAACATAATTAACAGTATTAAAAGCTCTTAATTGGGTTTCAATTGCTAACTCATTACAGATTGAGATGTTTTTATAAGACCCCTGTGAAAAGATTAGGATTATTGCTGAATAAACAATTTCATACATACCTGAAATGTGGACAGACAGGAATAAAAATAAATTTGTGTTGAAAATCTTTTTGTAACAAATTGAAATGGACTGTTATAAAAATTATAAAAATAAATTAGTGTTGAAAATCTTCATTGAAGATTTTCAACACTAATTTATTTTTATAATTTTTATAACAGTCCATTTCAATTTGTTACAAAAACTTCATAAAAAAGAACTACAAAATAATTACAAAAATCTATTCTTCTCCATTTCTGAATTTTGTGGTTGGTTATTCACTGACTTGAGAAAATCTGAAACCTGTTATGAGAGACCACCTGTCTTGAGAGACCACTTTTGTGTGGCCCAAAGGGCGGTCTCTCAAGACAGGTTCTACTGTATAGTAACTGAGCTTGACTCTTCTGCTCAATTTTGAGAATTTATATAGTTTATAATGAAGGAGCAGCAAATAAGTAGAATTCTCCAGATTATTAAAGACAATTTTAGAATATATGACAAGAATCAAAGTTGATTCTCATTGTTTTCCTTGCAAGAATTATTCGCGAGAATCAACTCTGATATACGCATCTATTTTAAGCCCTTGGTGGGTATAGAATATTATTATTTATAAACAATCATCAGTAGTTTACAAGGATATTAGTGTTGTCTTATAAATAATTCTGCACTAATCCATCAAATTTAATAGTACATGTAGTTTTGGTAATATAACATTACCTCCTTGTGTAAAAAAATAGAAATAAGACCTACCAAAGTCTGATTCAGTTACAATTATTTTTCCTAAACCATTTATGCCTATTTATGTCTCAAGTCTAAACTTTTGTAACATTGAAAATCCAGCATTTTTAGCAGAACAGCCAGTACTCCACCCTCCCCTTACTATGCATATTATGTCGCAGCCTGAGTGACCGGATTGTAACTTTTAGAAAACATAAACTTTTCAAATATCTTAACAAATATGACCTTAGACAATACAATGTGAATAGCTAGGTTGCAAAACCAAAAAAATATTAAAAAAATATAAAAACATAGGCTAAAATATTATAAAACAAGAGCAACGCTAACGCGTGTGCTAATGCCCCCGAAGGTAGCCAAGTCGTACTCACATGTGGATAATCAGACAACAGCTTCACTGCTGCTACATTGCAGAACAACACTACATTGCAGAACAACAGTAAGGAATGGCAAAGTGCCAATAAAATTATTATTACTTATATTTTGTTAATATGTTTTGTAACAATAGACAACAGCTTCACTGCTGCTACATTGCAGAAAAGCACTAAGGAGTCAGTAATAGAGAAAAAGTTATAAAAATAATTGCAGATGACTTGAATGGTGCCATATTGAATAATAACTGAAAGAGGCAAAATTAGGAATAGTACATACCTTTGTTAAAAATTCTCAAACCAGTGAAAAAGTAGAACTGGTCTTGCATCTTTTCCAAGTGAAAAAGGGGGCATAACTGCATCAAAAATTGCTGAGTCAAACCTCAAATTGAAACCGACCTGTACTTTGACATGAGTAATCAGCATATAAAATTTGAAACTCATCGGTTCAGCCAAATAAGGGACATAACTCCTGTAAGATTTGTCGGAAGAAACCCTAGGTACAAGGGCATCCGTTCTCCCAAGCTGCCCTATCACTATACCAAAGAACATTAAAATCCGACAACTGATGTTGATAACTAGTAATTTTGAATTATAACACTTATCTATAAATTGAGAGACAATGATTGCTTGATCCATTCAATGCTCCATGGTGTGGACAGTGGATGATTGGTCTGATCATGCAACCAGTGTTGGGACCCAAATCAGTTTGCCTAATGTAGCAGATAGTATTAAGTAATAAGTTATATATTTGAATACATGTAATTGATAACAGTTAATTACTACTTTCACTATTTGGATACTTCTGAAGTACAGTATATAATATATATACTACTCAAAGTTTGCTAAGCACAAAGTATATCCAACTACCTGTTTACGTTTTAGTTGAAATATTGTAATGAAAAGTGTATATATATTTTTAATTAATTATATCTTTAATGATTTAAGTACAGAAATTAAGATTTTATTTGTGTTTGAAATTATTTTTTCGCTTTTGAATACGATAACCATGGAAAATGGATATTATTGGTAAAAGAGGAAATTTTTTAATTTGCCAAAAGTTGAGGGAGCGAACTGGTATGGGTTCAATATTGAGTATGAGACCCATTACTGTTAATTACAGCTTGACAATGCCTTCTCATGCTCCCAATCAGGTTCCTGGTGGTCCTTTGTGGGATGTTGTTCCCTTCTTGGACCAGCATGGCACCAAGCTCCTGGACACTTCTTGGCTGGACTGGACGGGCTGAAATTGCAAGCTGCAACTCATTCCAGACATGTTCGATTGGATTGTGGTCAGGGGATCCTGCTGGCCAGTCCATACGCTCAATCCCCTTCCTCTATCGGTACTCCCCAACAGCATGGGCAGCATGAGAACGGGCATTATCGTCCATCAGAATGAATCTGTCACCCACTGCACCTGCATACAATCTGATGTGGACATCCAGGATCTCATCAGTATACCGCTGTGCATTCAATGAACCACGTTGAAGGACACAGAGCTCTGTACATCCATCCCTGCTGATGCCACCCCAGACCATTACTGACCCTCCACCACAGCGGTCATGCTCAGCAATGTTGGCTGCATGGAATCACTCTCCTGGTCTTCTCCATACCCTAGAATGCCTATCTGTGTGGTCTAGGCAGTACCTTGACACATCTGTAAAAAGGACAGGTTGCCAATCTTCTCTAGTCCATCCAACGTGGTCCATGGCCCATTCATATCATGCCTGGCGGTAGTTCTGGTACAGCGGAATGCAAATACATGGTCTTCTCGATCAGAGACCACCTTCGTGCAACCTTGCCCGGATAGTCTACGTCGAAACATTTACCCCGGATGCATACTGAAGGTCACTGCGAAGCTGGGTTGCTGTGGTAAAGCGGTTCCTATGGGCCTGAATGATCAAAAACCAGTCTTCAGCTGCAGATGTTGCCCTGTCTCTGCCACCACCATGCCATCTTACTAGTGTGCCATACTGCTGAAATCTTGCCCAGGCCGTATGGTGCACACTGAGGGCTTCACCAACCTGATGGGTAGCCCCTTGCTCCACTATCCCTACAGCCCGCCACATTTCTGCTTCAGACAAATGTCTTCTTACATTTGCATTTGCCATATTCAATCATTAAATCACAAGGGTTTGTGTTGAAATGAAGACTGAATACCCTACACATGTCATGTACATGTAGACAGTACACAAAAACATCATGAAAATCAAGGGGTACATGCTTTCCACGACTGTCACAAAAAGTCTGCCTGTCAAGAGAGCTAATGTAAACACTGGGCACCATCTCAATACATTCCTCAATCATATCCACCAAAAATATCGCAAATATGTCACAAGCAAATTTCACAATGATGTGTCAAATATTCGGTGCTTAGCAAACTTTGAGTAGTATATTATTTCTTTGTCATAACTTAGTAGTTTTTTTCAAGCTAGAATTTATAAAATAATATTTAGTTATAAATTTATTCATTTGAGGTGGAAATATTTTAGCCTTTACTCAGCACTGTTGATGTTGAAAGTGATATCTGTAATTACATTGTCATCAGTGTGTGTGTGATTCAGTGGTTTCTGCCATGCAGAATGCACTGAGCGCATACCACTGAGGACACCGCAAATATTTACTATTTTATTATTGACATAGCCTAGTTTTTTTAGTTATAATTTATTATATTCAGATGTTATGTAACTGTGCCATCCTTTGAAGAGAGGTGCAAAGATAGAGGAAGACAGCTCATCACACTGATGGCATGCATCCATATTCTTGTAGATTACAGGTTTACCATCAGTTTTAATATCATGAAATACTGTCAGTACTTTACTATTTGTATTATTGGTATACAGTGCAGTGTAGTGGCAATTTATAGGTCATTTGTTGACCAAATGTTTGTATATTGTATATAATATAGTCACATGCTTTTAACCCCTAGCACACTGGTAGTGCAACAGAATTTTCTCTTGTTTTCTATGAATTTAACCAATTATATCTTGTTTGACAGAGCTCACTGAGCTCTGTCAAACAAGGTATATTTGGTTAAATATCAAACTGAATTACAGGAAATATTTGCTGCTGAAAACTTTGTCATTTTGACATAATTTTGCAGAGGGTTAAATAGTTTAGTAGAACCAATTTTATTCTGTAACTTGTGTATAGCTGTATATGCTGAAAGTAAAACTGAACTCCAGTTAGGTAACACATGTATTTTATTAATTGATCTGACTAAAGTCATCTGCACATGTGAATCAATATGTTTCTGTGAAATAATTATCCACCTTGGTTTAATTTAATTTGCAGCTTTGTGCAGACATATTTCCTGTGCCATAAGTTACTGGAAAGATCTTTTATATTATGTGACCTACTCATGAGTACACTGACTGAACATCTTGAGACTTTTGTCTTCAAGTTGTTCTGTCGTGTTCACATGAGTGATTCATATTACTGGTTTCATTGATGAATTATTGTATTGCAATTTATTGGATTTTAAGTAAGGCAAGTAACTCATGTACATTATTCAATAGCTCTATCATTTCATTAACATTGGCATTTGGTATTATTTGTGTCAAGCACACCAAGGATCCACAGACTGTTATGCCCCATCGGTATGGGCTCGCTCTTGTGTGGCCCATCATTTTTTGCTGTCTTGGCAGGAGCTTACAGTGAGTGCACTGTGGCACTGTGGTATTTTCTAAAAACTTCACTGGATTGAGCTCACTGAGGTGATGCTCATCAGTTTATACTTCCTTGGTATGAGCTCACTGCTGATAACATCATGGAGTGCTTGTCAAAAGTTCATTGACTGCTGTGTCTTGCTGGAATGTGCTCTTGTAGCTTGCTCCTGCAAGGCTCATAAGCTCGTGTCTTCTCAGAAAGAGCTCAATTATTTATTTACTCATCTTGAGTGAGAACATTTAAATTCTAGAGCAAAAGAGTTCAGAGTTTGATTTTGATGTTCAAGATTACGACATTAAATAACTGAACCCACATTAAACTTACATACCAACATGTTGTTTCTCATAACCTGAACACAAGAACGAGTTACAAAAATACAGCCTTCCCTCCCTCACCGATTTGGAGAAAAATAATTGCCTGAGAATTAATTAATTTATTTTGTGTGGCAGTAAGTTCAACTCTTCTATTTTCAGTTGACATATAAATTATCAGTGAACACATGTACATGTGAGATAATGTGATTTCCAGATTTATTGGTCACCTCAAATTGTTTATTGAGTTACATGTAGTAGGTTAGTTTCAACAATGAGGTCAACATCTAGTGTTAAAGTCTTTTGGGGGAGAAACCATAAGCATCAGAAGAGAACCATTGAGCAGCTGCAAACAACTGTCTATCTTTCTGACTTACTGACCAGGCACATATCATGTGGAGCTTGAGGCTGAGCTCCCATATCGCATTAGTCATGTACATAGCTAATCTATAATGAAATATATGAGGGCTTGGTACGAGACAAAAGCTGCATTTTACCCTTTCCTCATCTCAGATGGGCATTTTCTTCAAATCTAAACCAAACCCTGAGTCACTTTTTCCATTTCCCAAATACATTTGGTTCTTGAGCAATTAATTTTTCAAACCAAAGGTGGGGAGGAGGGCTTTTATTTTTCTCATGTTTTTGTTTGTTAACTGGGTGAGTGCTGGAAGCCTATATTTGGGCTCCATTATTAAGTACAGGTACCAAAACTTAGGACATTTCATATTCTGTGGCTATGGCTCACGTTATCTTCGAAGTAAATTTATTTCATCTGACTATAGAGCTGCCTTGTTACAATTCGTGGCACTCTCCCATAAATTGTAAAAAGCAAAGACATGTGAACAAATTTTGGCAACCAAGAAACTTTAGCACTTAACCAGTTAATAAAGAACGGTCAAATACATGATATTTATGCACATTTTTTGAAAATTAAATATTGTCTACATAATATCTGAGTTATTATGCCCCTGACTTGAAAAGTCAAATGTGTATCTCGTGGAGACCTCCATCCGTCCATTTGTCTGTCCGTTCCAACATTTTCCCTTGTATCTCAGCCACTGCTATTCCGATTTGAATGATATTCGGTTTTATGATAGAGCATCATAGTAGAACAATACCTGTGTAGCGAGAGTTTCTTCCACACATATTTTCCAGAGTTATGGCCCTTTTTCACTCTTTTGACTTAGAAAATTTTTGGCGGGTTGGAGGCATTGGAACACGCTTTGTGTCACCCCTCTTGTTTTCTGCAGGACTTAACAAACTGGGTGCTTACAAAACAATTATAATGAACAGACACTACATTTCAATAATGCTTTGTTACAAATGTATACAAATAAGAAATCAATCAAGCAGGGCAAAATTTAATGTCTCACAATTTCATACTAATTAAGGAACACACTGCAAAGCAATAAAAACATTATTTTCAATAGGGGATTATTGGATCCCCCCCCCCCCCCCTCTTTTGGGGAGTGGGGAGGCCTTATGATTTTAATTTATATTCTGAACCACAAGTTTCTTCAAATCATGTCCCTAAATTAAAAATGAAATTTGTTTCTGGGGTTCACAAGATGGTCCATATTTCAATAATGTGTGTGTGAGAGATAACAGAGTGTTATGTATCAGTGATCAAAAAGTACATGTACTCTCAAACTTTAAATAAAATCTTTTGAGAACAGTGATATCATCCAGCAATTTAGTATTAACCCTTGAGTCCCCATACAGCCACAAACTGCCCCTTGTATGAATGTATGTGGCTCTGAAAAAGTTGTTCCATGTGTATTCTTCCTTGAGAACTTTACCCGTAAGATTTATCCTGATAGTGTTTTTACAGGGAGCGCGGTAGCTCAGTAGGTAGAGGTGCAGGTTGCAAGCCGAGAGGTCCTCGGTTCGAATCCAACCTGCGGCAACCGCGTTGTGTCCTTGGGCAAGACACTTCATCTCCATTGCCCGCGTGGGGGCACGATGACGCCGTGTACTAAGGCGTACTGAACGTCGATGTTACACATGTCTTCATCCCTGCCTGTGCTGCAGTACGGAGTTACGATGTTGGGGAGCTGGCAGCTGCTCGTCGTTGCTCGGTGGTTCTCTCCGGGTACTCCGGCTTCCTCCACCCGTAAAACTGTCACGGTCACGATTAGCCATTGTGCATAAATATGTGACCTTAAACATCAATAAATAAATAAATAGTGTTTTTACATCATGGTTGGCTGTCTGTACAGGTGGACAACAATAATGTAGAAGCACTGTTCACCCTTTACCTAACACACATGACATCAAAATTTATTATTTTAATTATTATACAGTTTTTTCAACAGCTTAATTTGAAATTACGTGCGCAGATGTGAATGATTTGTTGGATAAAGGATTAAGTCATCTGCACCTATGTAAATGTATATACAGTGGAGCCCACTTAATTGGATCTCTCTTAACTGAATAACCCTGTTAATTGAATATAATTTCCCAACACAAAACCATTTACCATACCTCCAGTACAAATTTGATCTGTTAATTGAATATAGGTTATAGAGTAAATTCCTGTTAATTGAATAAAAAATCTTGCAACCTGGCGAGAAATTATCCCGACTCTCCCCAGCTTTCCTTTGTTTATAGACCTATTTGGTCTCAGTACATCCAATACAGGCATTTAATCTATTATATCTTGTTTGACAGAGACCATGGGACTCTGTCAAACAAGATATAATAGAATAAATGCTAAGTTTACCTCCAGAATACAGGAAAGTGACACAATCGCAGTTAACTGAATACTCCTGTTGACTGAATAATTTTCACTGGCAAATCGGCTATTCAATTAACAGGGTTCCACTGTATTGGTAGTTATTAACATAAAATGGGAGTGCAGTGGCTCAGTGGTTATGGCACAGGACATCACACCGAATGGTCCATGCTTCGATCCCTGCCAACAGTAACTGAATTGCGTCCTTGGGCAAGGCACTTACTAATAATAACTTCTTGCATGCTGCTGGCGGATATTCCTGCCCATCACAGGAAATCCCTTGCCATTAAGAAATGTAAAATTTCGGGAGATTTAACAAAAATTACCCCTGCAAACTGGATCAAACTTTTGACCAGTGTTTTTTATTTCACTTTTTGATGAATTTTTCATCGAATCTGGTCATGGCTGCTTCACATAATAATAATAATAACACTTTGGCCAGCCACTGATTTGTCGCGGTTCTCAGACGAGAAGGCCATGGTTACCCCTGAACTCCCAACTGCCTCCCTATTCCCACGCTTCTCCTCTCCTCCCAACACTCGGAGACAAACTGCTTGATGACATCCCTTGCCCCACTCTTCCCAATCTCACCGATTAGCATATCAACCCTCTCCTTTGAGTCTCCCCCTAACCACATGTCCTTCATTCTCCCATCCCACTTCCCTATTATACTCCCAGTGAATCTCATTCTTTTAGACTGATACTTTGGGCATTCTAGAAGAAAGTGTTCCAGGGTCTCCACCACGCCCAAGTTACACATCTGGCACTCCTTTTCACTGTTTTTCCCAATTTTTCCCCTCAGCTCCAGGGACCACGACCTCAGCTTGAACAACAGTGCCCCCAAAGGTGCCATCAAGGTACTCTTCAAAACCAGGCTTCTCTTTATCATGCAGGCTACCCAAAGATCTCTTCGATTTGACCCCCTCTCGCCTATTACGGTTACAATCCTCCATGACCCTTTCTCTGACGATCTTTTTGCCCTGGTTTGCCCCAACGTCAAGGTCCAAGATCTCCAATGAGTAGTTTTCTACTAGCTCCCTCACTTGGACCAACCACTCCGTCTTGATATTTGAGTTGAAAGTTCTCAGGAACATTACTTGACACCATCGGCTATCGGGGAGATTTACCAAATAATTAAGATAACCGAGTTTCAATAGGTCTATCCTGTCCTTGATCCTCATCCACCCAAGCTCACCCCTGATCACTTCTAGCGCTGCAGCATTACTCGTGCCTGTTATCCATCGGCCTGCATAGTTCTGCAGGATTTCCAAGCTCTTTACGGCTGTGTTGTTTAGGGGTACAACTTCCGTACGGTATGTTATACTTGGCAGACCCACCATTTCCCAAATAGTTTTCCCCATGAAAACCTTATTGAAACTGTTTCTCCCTATAAGTTTCATTTGGTTAAGGATTCGCTTCCCCTTCAGAATCAATTTATTTGTGTGGTTTCGGTAGATGCCTCTTCCTGTGATGTTTATATTTACCCCCAAATACTCGTAATCGCTAGTCTCTCCTACACTAAGAAGTCTACTGCTACCTTCCGGAATGCAGAACTCCCCCACTCTCCACCTTCGAGTGGCCATGACTAGATTTGATAAAAAATAGTTTTAAAATACTCAGCAGGTTAAGAGTTAATCTCCATTGCCCACACGGTGGTGTTGTGTACTAAGGCATACTGCATGACAATGGGGCTCTTGTCTTCAACCAATGCTAACCTTGCATGTGTGGAGTTACATGTAGGTACGTCAGGGAGTCTGACAGATGCTCATCACTGCTCAGTGGTTCTCTCTGCACACTTCAGCTTCTTCCACCCATAAAACTGTCTGAAATGATGTGACCCTGGCTGTCAAAAGTGTCGTAAAAAAAACCCCCACAAACCCAAATTAACATAAAATTAATCTGAGGATGTGTGAGTTAATTGTTGACCAATCATCCCAGCCACTGATTTACCTGGAAAATTACTAAACTCAAACTTTATATACAGTGGAAACCTTCCAATTGAATAACTCCTTATCAGTAAAAAAAAGATTCAATAAACAGGTGTATTCATTTAACAGGATTTTTATAATTTCCTGTGTTCAAGTGATAAAATGAGCATTTAATCTATTATATCTTGTATGACATAGCTCATGGAGCTCTGTCAAGTGAGATTTTATAATTATGCCTGTATTGAAGTACTGGGACCAAACTGATCTACAAAACAACGAAAATGTAATGCAATTTTTCAACAGATTAGAAGATTTTTTATTCAAATAACAGGAGTTTACTCTGTAACTCATAGGCACTTAACGTTTCATATTTGTACTGAAGTTATTCTAAGTGGTTTGGTGTTGTGAAGTAAAATGTTTGGACAGCCAGTTGTGATATGCTTTATGCAAAATGCTTTATGCAAAATGCATTTCGGAAGTTGCAAAAGGCATTTTCATAATTCATTTCTTTGCTTTTTTGCTGAATGCGAGGGTGATGATGGGTGAGGGTGGGCTGGGATCCCAGACAGTGCTAACCAGAGGGTACCCAATCTCGTCCTCACTCTTCATTTTCTGCTATATGCTAAATGGATCAAATGAGGTTTCGTATCATGGCCCATTAAAATAAAACTCATGATGAAATATAGGGACCCCCCCCAGCACCACCCCCATTGGATCCACCCTTTGCACGGCCCTGCATTCCATAACTGGATTGAGACTGAGTTCACATAAACAGAATGTAAACGAATTATTAGTTTCAGAGTACCCTGGCTAAAGGTCATAATTCATATTTTGGGTAAAGTATGGCCTTATGTGTCGGGTCGCTTCACATTCAAACATAGGCTAAATCTCGACCTTATGGTCCATGTTAGACTGAACCAGAAAAGACATGACCTTAAAGGGTCATATTTCATCATGGGTTTTAACTGACTGACCATTCACAGGGGTTGGACATAGCTAACCAAGCACTCGGCTATGTAAAAATTCTTGGAAAACTGCTTTTTTATCATTAACAAGTATTCATATATTGCATGGAACTGAAATATATATAGCCTCTCATGGCAAAAGTCTAAAAATCTATCAAGATACAAGAAAGAATGCTTAACTGGTAGAGTGAAAGAAGTCCATATTTGGGCTTTATTCTGAACTGCAGGCACCTAAGGTTAAAGGCTTCATATTCTGTCTCCTTCATATTATCTTCTAAATAAAATTACTTCATCTCCATCGATTTACATTGTTACAATTTATGGGAGAGTGCCTTTTGGCACTCTCCCATAAATTGTAACAAGACAAAAATGTGTGAACAAATCTTGAGGCTGAGAAAAAATTAGCACTCTACCAATTGCCACTGATTTTGTTTCAATTCCATTAACGCTTTACCTAACTCATATGAAAAATAGATGACACTTGCAAACAAAATTCTTGAATAACTAATATTTTTCATTTTTTGTCTCAAAAACATAGGTTATGACCCCTCATTGGAACGAGCTCGTTCCAAAGAGGAGTCATAACCTATGTTTTTGAGACAAAAAATGAAAATATAATGAAAATTAATTGCCGATTTTTGAGAATAGTTGTGGCTTGTTTTGGCTGTTATGCTGGGTAAAGGGTTAAAAAGATAATAAAGATGAGTTGATTTAAAAGCATCTAGCTTCTGTTATCATCCTTGTCTCAGCAAGTTGCATTCCCAATTCACCCTCCTGCAAACTTCTCAACATTTATTTATTGGGGTTTAACGACACTTTAACAGCCAGGGTCATATTATGTCAGGGACAATTTTATGGGTGGAGGAAGCTGGAGTACCCGGAGAGAACCACGAGCAATGAAGAGCAGCTGTTGGCTCTCCAACATTGTAACTCTGAACTCTGCACAGCGGCACAGGCAGGGTTAGATTGGTTGAAGACATGCACACCATCGACATGCATAACGCCTTAGTACACAGCGTCATCGTGCCCCCATGTAGACAATCAGGGTTAAGTGCCTTGCCCAAGGACACAATGCGGGACTGCAAATCGGTCGCTGAAATGGTCACCCATCCAACTACTAACCACGCTCAACGTTGCTTAACTTCGGTGATTTGACAAGAACAGCTACTGCGATGCCACTGCGCCCCCAAACTTCTCAACAATATTATAATAACAAACACAACTTGATTGCTTATTACCACGGAGACTAAAGTAGTGCCAGTGTAATCAATGACAGCCAAGGAGGTGTAATCATGATCTTTTTATAGACGAAGTAGGTGTTGAGTAGCTTGGAGAACTGAACAGTTTTTTATCATCGTTGCCCAAATGGATTAAATTACAAGATAGTTCTAAATCTTTAGTCCCAAAGGTGTGTGTCAGGAAGAATGGGGTCTCATCACCTCTCCAGTGGCGAAGCCATGATCCCAAATTCAGGGGGGAGGCCTGATAGATATGCCACAGAGTGAAATCTTGAAGGCCAAAGGTCGAATGTCTTCCTCTCATAGGTGGGAGAAGTTTTATAGCTTGGAGAATGATTCTGGAATCTCTCTAGACTGCATTATGAATAATACAGGGAAGGTGAGGGTTGGAACCAGGGCTGGGAGCAGTTAACGCTTTAACACGTTAACGTGTTAAAAAAAATTAACGCATTAGAAATGAAAGTGTCAATGACACTGTAGCTCAACTTGTTAAGACATGAACATGTATAGTATGTGACACAGCAATCACAAACATCTAGGTAATGACCTGATAACAAAGGTACATATAAAGTATTGTAACGGTCTGTACATAAATACTGGCCGTAGCCTGTAACAAATGTATAGGTAAAGTATTGTTATGGTGGGTGACAGTCTGATGCTAAACTAGAAAAGAAATCTTTGAGGCCCAGTGTGGGTCTCTGACTGAACCTCAAAATATTTGTTCTCATAGCACAGTGATAACAAAGGCACCCCAAAACACACTCATTACTGTCCCAAGGTGAAAACAAAGGTACCCAAGAAGTTTTGTGAAGATCAGTTCATAAATACCAGCTGTATAGAAGTTGTGACAAAAAATTGATTGGACCTCATTTCGGTACAAAATGGCCACTGGCAGCCATCCTGAATTTTGGACCGCACTCAGAAACACTCATTCTCGTCCCAAGGTGATAACAAAGGTACCCAAGAAGTTTCGTGAAGATCGTTGATAAATACAGCCTCTAGCCCAAGCCGTATTGTGCACTTACAGTGTATAAGTAGCACTGAATAAATCAAAGTTCATCTAATTTGCATAATTTCTGCACGAGAAAAATCCCGTACTATATGTGATGTATTCCATGTTACTAAACATTCATACAAAAATTTATTCAAATCAGAACTTTCATACAGAAGTTCTGTACAAAAGACTGATTGCACGAAGTTTGGTACAAAATGGCTGTTGGTGGCCATCTTGAATTTTGGACCACACCCAAAAACGCTCGTTCTCATCACACGGTGATAACAAAGGTACCCAAGAAGTTTCGTAAATATCGGTTCATAAATATGGCCTCTAGCCTGGGCCATATAGAAGTTGTGTACAAAAAACTGATTAGACCTAATTTCGGTACAAAATGGCCACTGGCAGCCATCTTGAATTTTGGACCGCACCCAGAAACACTTGTTCTCGTCCCAAGGTGATAACAAAGGTACCCAAGACGTTTCGTGAAGATTGGTTCATAAACACAGACTCTAGCCCGAGCCGTATTGACATGTGTACTTACAGTGTATAAGTAGCACTGAATAAATCAAAGTTCATCTAATTTGCATAATTTCTACACGAGAAAAAAACCTGTATTATATGTGATGTATCCCATGGTACTAAATATTCATACAAAAAATTATTCAAATCAGCGCTTTCATACGGAAGTTCTGTGAAAAAATCTGATTGCACCTAATTTTGTTCAAAATGGCTGCCATCGGCCATCTTGAATTTCGGACTGGACCCAAAAACACTTGTTCTCGTCCCACGGTGATACCAAAGGTACCCAAGAAGTTTCGTAAAGATCGGTTCATAAATACGGCCTCTAGCCCGAGCCATATTGGCATTTGCACTTACAGTGCTGAAAGTAACACTAAATACATCTAAGTTAGTCCAATTTGCATAATTTACGCACGAGAAAAAATCTGTATTATTTGTGATGTATTCCATGGTACTAAACATTCATACAAAAAATTATTCAAATCAGCGCTTTCATATGGAAGTTCTGCGCAAAAATCTGATTGCATCTAATTTTGGACAAAATGGCTGCCAGCGGCCAACTTGAATTTCGGATCGGACCCAAAAACACTCGTTCTCGTCCCACGGCCATAACAAAGGTACCCAAAAAGTTTCGTAACGATCGGTTCAGAAATACGGCCTCTAGCCCGAGCCATATTGGCATTTGCACTTACAGTGCTGAAAGTAACACTAAATACATCAAAGTTAGTCCAATTTGCATAATTTACGCACGAGAAAAAATCTGTATTATATGTGATGTATTCCATGGTACTAAACATTCATACAAAAAATTATTCAAATCAGCGCTTTCATATGGAAGTGGCCAACTTGAATTTCGGATCGGACCCAAAAACACTCGTTCTCGTCCCACGGTCATAACAAAGGTACCCAAGAAGTTTCGTAACGATCGGTTCATAAATACGGCCTCTACCCCGAGCCGTATTGAATAGTTGACGGACAGACGGACGACTGGTCATGGCATAAGCTCAAATTTGGCTTCGCCAAAGTTGAGCTAAAAATTAACTTATTAATTAATGCCATAGTTCATACTCTTTGTATCATCGTATATGCATGTTGAATAACGTAAAATACAACAAGAATAAACTCAATTCAGCCAGTCCATAATAACCCTAACCAGACACGGTATTCGCATGGCGATGACGTTGCTTTTCCTAAGAGTATGTTTCGTGAGAGCTATAAATAGACTCGGTTCTGTGAATGAACTTCTGTCGCAGATCGCGTGACCCATGCCTTTCTGCTCTTATATGCGAGAGTGTCCATCGAGCATATGCACGTATACCAGTTGCAAAATGCAACAATTCTTATTTGTTCGATTTTATTTCCATGTTTCGTTGAATAAAACTTCGATATTTCCATTATGAGACATTCAAAGTACCTGTTTTTTGGGCATTATCATTTTAACATGTTAACATGTTAATTTTTAACACGTTACGACAAAAATTAACTTGTCCCTGCCCTGGTTAGAACTCATAAGTCATTAGGCGGCAGTTGGGATTTGGGGTGATCTGCCTCCTGGGCCCCTTGGCCTGGTGGCTCCATTACTTTTCGATCTCGTGCGATTCGGCCCCAATAATTTTCTGGAGCTATTCAGGCTCGTTTTGGGCCAAAATGCACAGCTGTCGACGCCAAATGGAGTCCCAAATAAATCATTTCACTTGAACTTTTTGACAATTATTTGTTTATTTTTGGTCATATTCAGTGATTATTTTCAGTTACCTTTTTTTTTATATTATATGCTCTTAATGATTTTTTTTTCACACCATCATTTTTTCTGTCTGTGAATTTCCCATTGAACTGTTTTATAACTTTATTTCTTTCGAATCCACGAGAGTCTAATACTATATAATTTGCAACTTAAAGTCAAAGCAAAGTAATCATAAAGTAGTGCTTTAGTAGCAGAATTATTTTGCTATAAATCACCAATTTGTGTTTTCCAGTAAATAACTGCAAAATAATTTTATAATTTCAAGTGCTCAGGCTAAGTAGTCATAAACTAATGCTTTAGGGGTAGAATTATTTTACAATTATTTGCTGTAAAGCACAAATTGATGTTTTCCAGTAAATAACTGCAAAATAATTTTATAGTTTCAAGTGATCCAGTCAGAGTGCTAATGTATATGTAGAAATTGCCGAACACACCCAAACCGTCCTCTGGCCGAACCGTCCTCTAGCAATTTGACCCAAACCATCCTCCAATCTAACCCGAACCATCCTCCACGAATCGAGGACAAAATGCCAATGGACAAAATGCCAATGGGCAAAATGCCAAATGGACAAAATGCCAATCAGACAAAATGCCAATCGAATCTAATACAAAAGTACAAATGAGAGAAACATAAAGTGAATTAAAAGTTTATTTTCCAAGAATAATAGCAGTTAGTTGTACAACATTTTTTCAACATTTCCCCATCAAATAACATAACAAAACTTTACATAGCATTACATGTACAAACCATTTTTACACTCTTCTCTTTGTTACTTTTATTGAAATGTACAGTTAAAACTAAAAGTCCTGTCATGAAATGCGCACAAATAACATGTTGATATGCGCATTAATGTACGCGTTATGGCCGAGGTAAAGCTATCAAATTCTGTACATATAGCCTGTGCATAAGCAATGTTTCAGCCAATGGACCTCCGGGTAACCCGGAGGTCCATTGGCAGAAACGTTGCATGTGTTAGCTATGAGTAACCAGGAGAACCTGCCGTGCTTTGGATGCCATTCGATATGGCAATTGCGTGCAATTCCAACGTGCAATTAAGCCTAGATAAGCGCACTATTCGTGACAGGACTTCTAGTTTTAACTGTACCAGCCTTTTATTTTTCTGAGTATACTTGTAGTTACTGAATATAATTTCTAAACAGACTTCCATTTACAATACCTTCAATACTTTTAAATTGCACATAGGTTAATACCGTTATCACTATACAGTGTTCTATACATGAAAATAGCTTGTACATAAACAATAGTTTTGTTACAATATATTGGAGGGAGACAGCTCACTCCAATACATTGTAATAAAACATGTATACACAGTATATATTAATTATTTTTCTGAGTGTATCGGTGTTGATTGAATGTGGTTCAATATATTTCTCAAAAAAAAACATCCATTAGCATTTGAAATGAACAAACAATTAAAAAAAACATCCATTGGCATTTCGTCCATTTTATACTTTGTCCATTGGCATTTTGTCTGATTGGCATTTTGTCCGTTGACATTTTGTCCATTGGCATTTTGTCCGCACACCGTCCTCCACAGCGACCGAACCATCCTCTGAGCAATTTGACCCAAACCGTCCTTCAGGGAAAGAGTGAATGAGAGAGAAGAGTGGTAGAATAATAACATAAAACTGGTTGTTTATTTATTGATTCTATTTATTTTTTCATTTTCAGCTACGTTTCAAAGGGTTTTTTTTTTTACAAAACATAATAATGATTATATGACATGAATACACGATAACAAAACAATATTTGTGATAATAATATAAATAAGATTTTTAAACAGGCATTGTTTCTTTACGAGTGGGGGTGGGGGAGATTCTGTTTACAATTATTACTTTTTGTTATCATGCATTGAAAATTACCTGCAATGATTCCAAACTCCTATTTCAAAGTCTGCCATGCAACGTTGTACTTTGATTGCCATCGCACCACCCATTTTTTCCAACAAACATTTAAAAACTGCTTTATAGTCACATAGTCGCCTTCTAGACATAAAAATGAACACAGCTGGCACCTGCTTCATCTCACCAGGTTCTGACAGTATAAAAGAGGGAATTGTGTATACAGTACGTGGAGAGTGTATTATCACTAAATCACCTGCAGAGTGGAGATTCCACCCCCAGCAATAATTTTAAATTTGTTGCAAAGCATAACCAGCACTAGCAAAGTTTCAGCCAGTGGACCTCTGGGTTAAACCCAGAGGTCCATTGGCTGAAACATTGCTTTTTTTTTGTCGATATGTACAAAATTTTAAAGTTATAGCTTGGGTGATAACTCCACTCTGTGGGTGATTTAGTTACAATCCACTCTCCACGTACTGTAGCTGCACAAAGGGTGTTTTAACAACGCGAAAAGTACCATCCATGTACCAAGTCTTAGCATTTTTCAGCATTTCAAGTTGATCCTCTGTTGCAAACACTAAATGTCTAGCACTATTGACTTTGATGTCATCCACCAAAAAATCTGATGGGAAATATGACGGCCTGAAATCATATTCCAAGTCTTTTGGCTCGGGTGGTTTCTAAGCTTTACGATATCTATTTGCCCGTTTACACATAACAGTCACTGTTGGGAGAGCCACATTATTTGAAGTAATGTCATTTTTAAGATGATCTTCCACAATCTGATGGGCAGGTTTATATAAATCTTTCCTCGCTGCTTCTTTTATCTCAACTGACTTTTGTGATGCAACATCCATTCCAGGCTTTCCCTCATGATTATGTGGTTTTAATCCAGGTGTTTTAGAGTTGCCAAACACATTTAGAGTTGCCAAACACACATTTGATTTTGATCAGACAGAGCATCTCCAGTAAACAACGCCCTTCTTTTCCTCTTTTCATGCACAAGAATATCCCATATTGTCCACCAGACGATTTTTCCCAAGTTGAGTACCTCCACACACAATTTTATACACTAGTGCCGAGTCGTTGTGTACATCAACATTTAGTACAAGTTGTTATAGCCCCCATATTATATTGAGATTGATATATCCTTAAGTTGATAATTATGTGAGAAAGATTTTTTTTATTTCTGCATTTTCTGACTGGTCTAACTCTTTTTGCACTCAGTGACCTTGTTTACATCTTTGTTACACTGATATATTGTACATAAAGCTGTTGATTGTTTAATTGTTTAAATAGGTCAATGACCTTGTTTACTTGAACTTTAACAGAATTCCCCAGAAACTAATAGAACATTGCAGAAACTTCCTCTTCTGGGACATTCTATCTGGTTACTATATAAAGGTTTGTCAACAGAATTGAAAAACTCATTCTTAGAAAGCCTTTCAAAAAGACTCACTTCAGTTATTTCCATTGGAGATTATTATTGTTTCAGAACAGTGCATTTATTATAGAAGCAGGGCTTGATTTAATCTGAAAATTTTGAATAGCAATTTACTATTCACCCTGGAAAATTGATTAGCAGTTGATCCAAAAGCACTTGAAACTAATAAATCTTGAATAGCAAAATTCAGAAATTGGAGAGCAAAGTGCTATGCTAATCCAGTTAAATCGAGCCCTGTATAGAAGCAGTGCTTCTTTGTGAATTTGGAGATTGATTCCAAAAGAGAATTTGGAGGAGAATCTATTAGTCTTGGAAAAGAGAATTTATACTTTCTGTGAAACAGAATAATATTATTTTGTGAAAAGCCAGGATTCTACTGGATTATTTGGAAATTACCTGTGGCGCCAATACTTCTTGGATTTTTACTCCATTTGAATTTTACGGAGCATTTTGTTATATTTTATTGGAGACTGCTGAAATTTCTAAGTGAAAATTTTATTACAAATCTACGGGATACTGTTTCTGAAGAGACATTCTTGGATTGAATACTACATCTACCAGCTGGTAACTTTCTTCAGAAGATACTTCACCACTGGATTCTGTCAAACTGTACTTTGGACTAATTCAGTAATTGATAAGTACCACTGTTTTTATTTTCTGTAAACCAATTAGTGTAAAAGATCTTTGTATCATTTTTTTTTTTATATATTAATCCTTTTTAATTAAATTTCATAATAGTTAAATTCATAGTTTTGTTGCTGATTCTCAGATTTCTTTCTGTTACCAATATCATTAATAATTCCACACCGTAACAGAAATTGGGGGCTCGTTGCCGAGATTGAATATAAGATTACGAGAAAGCTTTATTTGCATATTGCAATTATTATTTTGGCTCACTTTCAAAACATTTAAATTTTCTTAGAAAATTTCAGTATTATTATTTATATTCTGAGAACCAGCAAACCTTTTCATCATGGTATTTATTGTGACAGAATTTATTTCTGAATTTGAAAGATCTCCTAGTTTGGCCCTTTTAGAATCTCTTAAGAAGGAGGATTTATTTCAACTTGCTCAGTGTCTAAAATTACCTGCCACCCCTGGTCTGAACAAGCATAAACTTAAACAGCTCATTGTTAATCATTATATTGAGGAGGGTCTTTTGCCTCAGTCTGGGTCACCTGTCTCTGAACCACAACCTACTGATGCCCTTGAACTCAAAAAGTTAGAATTGGAACTAAAGAGATTAGAAATGCAACAAGAAATGAAAAGGCAGGAAAATGAAATGAAATTAAAAGAATTAGAAGCTCGACAAAAAGAAAAAGAATTAGAAGCTCAAAAAGAAAGGGAACAAATTCAGGCTCAAAAAGAAAGGGAACTAAAATTAAGGGAAATAGAAGCTCAAAAAGAAATGCACTTAAAAGAATTAGAAATTCAGGCCCAAAAGGAAATAA
The DNA here is from genome assembly GCA_031216915.1 of Pictodentalium vernedei. Taxonomy (NCBI): domain Eukaryota; kingdom Metazoa; phylum Mollusca; class Scaphopoda; order Dentaliida; family Dentaliidae; genus Pictodentalium; species Pictodentalium vernedei. The sequence goes on from CM062297.1 coordinate 317,031,783, forward strand.
GAATAAAAGAATTAGAATCTCAACGTCAAGGCTCAAATGTAATTTCTCCAAGTAGATTTGATGCAACTAAACATGTTAGGCTAGTTCCCCCCTTTCAAGAAAAAGAAGTTGATAAATATTTTTCACATTTTGAAAAAGTGGCAACAAGTTTAGAATGGCCAAGGGATGTCTGGACTTTGCTACTGCAAAGTGTTTTGAAAGGAAAGGCCCAAGAAATCTATTCCGCTCTATCTTCTGAGCAAAGCAATAATTATGATACTGTTAAAGAGTCTATACTCAAGGCATATGAACTTGTTCCAGAGGCCTATAGGCAGAAGTTCAGAAATTATTATAAAAACGAAAATCAAACTCATGTGGAATTTGCCAGAGAAAAGCAAAATTTATTTGATAGGTGGTGCCATTCCAAAGAAATTGGGAAAGATTTCTCGAAGTTAAAAGAAATGATGCTGATTGAAGAGTTTAAAGGAAAGATACATTCAGATATAAAGGCCCACCTGGATGAACAAAAAGTTGACACATTAAATAGAGCAGCAGTACTAGCAGATGACTATGCCTTAACTCATAAAATGAGTCGTAACTCTACAAATTTTTGGCTTCACAAGAACTCTTTCCAAAGTGGACCTAAACCAACTTCAGATAAAACACATCCTTCCAATCATCCTTCCCATCCTACAAACTTTTCACCACCTAAATTTAATCGGAAGCCTAATGAGAATAAGTCATCCAATGCCAGCCCTACACCATTACGACCCAACAGTTCAACTAAAACTTGTAATTATTGTAAGAAAGCAGGTCATTTATTATCTGATTGCTGGCTGTTAAAAGGGAAAAATGAGTCCTCTACTTCACAGAATGCACTAGCATGTGCTCCATGCCCTGAAAATTATGTTATAAAGCAAGACACTTTAGAAAATTATAAGCCATTTATTTCTGAAGGCTTTGTTTCCCTTGATGGGGATAAACACTGTTCCTTACCAATAAAAATACTGAGAGACACAGGGGCTACTCAGTCATTAATGTTAGAAGGCATTTTGCCATTTTCTGAAGAAAGTGCTACAGGGGCACAAGTTCTAATATCAGGTATTGAGTCAAACTCTTTAAAGGTCCCACTTCATAAAATAAATTTAAGAAGTAGCTTAGTAAATGGGACTGTGACAGTAGGAATCAGACCTACTCTACCTGTAAAAGGTATTTCTTTATTATTGGGAAATGACTTAGCTGGTGACAAAGTCACTGTAGAACCTCAAGTGGTGGATAAGCCGAGCACAGATGAAAGTATTATTAATTTGAAGGAATGTTTTCCTTTTGCCTTTCCAGCATGTGCTGTGACTCGGTCCATGGCAAAGAAAACTGAGGTTGATAACAACCTCAATTGTGTTGATTTAAACAGCAAAGCTGAGGATAAGAACTGTCACAGAATTACGGATTCTGAAGACATTGATTTGTCTCAGACATTTTTGAGTCAGTGTGATGACTCGTCCAGACATTGTAAAGAGGCCACTACACCTGAGAGTGATAGGGGGACCTCCTTGAATGTCATTTCCCGGACATCTTTAATTCAGGAACAGGAAAGTGATCCTGACCTTGCAGAGCCACGTGAAAAGGCTCTAACACAGACTGAAGCCCAAAACTCCCCTGTCTGTTATTTCAGAAAATCTGGTGTACTTATGAGGAAATGGCGACCACCAGAAGTACCCTCCAATAGTGATTGGGAGGTTATTTATCAAATAGTTGTCCCCACTAAATACCGGAATGAAATAATAAGCCTGGCTCATGAAAATCCAATGGCTGGACATTTGGGAATTAGGAAGACCTACTCTCGTATTCAGCAATGTTTTTACTGGCCCAAGCTTCGACAGGATGTTGTCGAATTTTGTAAAACCTGCCACATCTGTCAAATTGTAGGAAAACCCAACCAGAAGATTCCTCCTGCTCCCCTTCAACCAATCCCTGCTTTTGAGGAGCCATTCAGTAGAATTATTATTGATTGTGTTGGCCCAATGCCTAGAACAAGATCTGGAAATGAATATCTTCTTACCATCATGTGTGCTTCTACACGATTTCCTGAAGCTATACCTCTAAGAAATATTAAAACTAAGACAATAGTTAAGGCCTTGATAAAATTTTTTACAACTTTCGGTCTACCCAGGTCAGTGCAATCGGACCAAGGCTCAAATTTTATGTCAAACCTTTTTCAGCAGGTGATGTATGAGCTCAAAATTAAGCAGTACACATCAAGTGCCTACCATCCCGAAAGTCAAGGAGCTCTAGAACGCTTTCATCAAACACTGAAGACCATGATAAAGGCCTATGGGGAGGATAATGAGAAGGATTGGAATGAAGGAGTACATCTCCTTTTATTTGCAGTCCGTGAAACTGTACAGGAATCTCTGGGGTTCAGCCCTTTTGAATTAGTGTTTGGACACTCAGTGAGGGGTCCACTCACTGCTTTGAAGGAGAAATGGCTCGAGGAAGAGCCACCTGAAATTTCTCTCCTGGACTATGTGTCCACTTTTAAGGAAAAATTGCACCAGGCCAGAGAAATGGCAAATAAACATTTACAGAAAGCCCAGAGTCATATGAAGACCTGGTATGATAAAAAGGCGAAATTTCGCTCCTTTAAACCTGGGGACAAGGTGCTAGTATTATTCCCTGTAAAGGGCAATGCTTTACAAGCAAGATATTCAGGCCCTTATATTGTTAAGCACAAGATCAGTGATACTGATTATGTTGTTGAGACTCCCGATAGACTCAAAAATACTCAGCTGTGCCATATAAATATGTTGAAAACTTATTATGAGAGAGAACCAAACTCTCTACCAGTCTCAACAGTCACCCACATGGATGAGCTGGAAAATCCTGTAGAGGATATTCATGAAGGTGGCGAAAATGTACCTCTAAAGTTACAGAACTCAGATGTCCTGAGAGATCTACAAAATAAAACTGATTATTTACTGCCTGACCAAAGAAAAGATTTAGTTGATTTAATTTTCAAATATCAACACTTATTTCCCGATGTGCCTAGTAGGACATCTGTTATTTTTCATGATGTTGATGTAGGAGAGGCAAATCCCATCAAACAGCATCCATATAGATTGAACCCTTTCAAAGCTGAGATCATGCGAAAGGAAATACAGTATATGCTGGACAATGATATCATAGAATCTAGCCATAGCAACTGGAGTTCGCCCTGTATACTCGTCCCAAAACCTGATGGCAGTTACAGATTTTGTACGGATTACCGAAAGGTGAACAGCCTCACCAAAACAGACAATTATCCAATTCCAAGAATTGATGACTGCATTGACAAACTTGGCCATGCTAAATTTGTGACAAAATTTGACTTGTTAAAGGGTTATTGGCAAGTCCCTTTAACAGAAAAAGCAAAAGAAATATCTGCTTTTGTTACCCCATTTGGGTTGTATCAATATAAAGTAACCCCTTTTGGCATGAAAAACTCTCCGGCAACGTTCCAGCGCATGGTTAACCACTTAATTGCAGACCTAGATCACAGTGAAGCTTATATTGATGATGTTATTATACACACAGATACAAATTGGGCTGATCATCTAAAGCATATTCAAGAATTTTTTGACAAAGTGACCCAAGCCAACCTAACTATTAACTTGGTAAAATCAGAATTTGGCAAAGCAACTGTAAATTATTTAGGTCATGTTGTGGGGCAGGGGCAGGTGAGGCCAATTGCGGCTAAAGTTGATGCCATTGTAAATTTTCCAGTACCAAACTCTAAAAAAGAGCTCATGAGATTCTTAGGCATGGCTGGATATTATAGAAAATTTTGTTTAAATTTTTCAGATGTTGTCTCCCCTTTGACCAATTTATTGAGCAAAAGGGTTAGGTTTGTTTGGACTGAGGAATGTCAGAAATCCTTTAACAGAATAAAAACTTTATTAAATAATTCCCCTGTCCTGGCCAGTCCCAATTATGAAAAGCCCTTCAAATTATTCATAGATGCAAGTGACAATGGAGCAGGTGGGTATATTGCCCAGGAAGATTCCCAAGGTATTGATCACCCTGTATGTTATTTTTCCAGAAAATTTCTCAAACATCAAAAGAATTACTCTACAGTAGAAAAAGAAACTTTGGCTCTAATTTTGGCATTAACCCATTTTGATGTGTATCTAGGAACCACCCAATGTCCAATTACAGTTTACACCGATCATAACCCCTTAACATTTATCAATAAAATGAAAAACAAGAATCAAAGATTATTGCGGTGGAGTTTAGCCCTTCAAGAATATAATTTAGAGATCAGGCATATTTCGGGAAGAGATAATGTTGTAGCTGATGCTCTTTCCAGAATATCCTAATTTAAAATATGATTGGTCCCTATTCAATTCAAGTGTATATATGTTTATTAAAAAAAAAAAATAAAAATAAAAATAAAATTGTGAAGATTATGGTGTGTGTGTATTGTAAACCAGTCAGAGTCTGCTAAAATTATGTAAAAGTTTTCAGTACCTTCAAACTTTTTCTTTTAAGGCGGGGTGTGTTATAGCCCCCATATTATATTGAGATTGATATATCCTTAAGTTGATACATGTAATTATGTGAGAAAGATTTTTGTTTATTTCTGCATTTTCTGACTGGTCTAACTCTTTTTGCACTCAGTGACCTTGTTTACATCTTTGTTACACTGATATATTGTACATATAGCTGTTGATTGTTTAACTGTTTAAATAGGTCAATGACCTTGTTTACTTGAACTTTAACAGAATTCCCCAGAAACTAATAGAACATTGCAGAAACTTCCTCTTCTGGGACATTCTATCTGGTTACTATATAAAGGTTTGTCAACAGAATTGAAAAACTCATTCTTAGAAAGCCTTTCAAAAAGACTCACTTCAGTTATGTCCATTGGAGATTATTATTGTTTCAGAACAGTGCATTTATTAAAGAAGCAGTGCTTCTTTGTGAATTTGGAGATTGATTCTAAAAGAGAATTTGGAGGAGAATCTATTAGTCTTGGAAAAGAGAATTTATACTTTCTGTGAAACAGAATAATATTATTTTGTGAAAAGCCAGGATTCTACTGGATTATTTGGAAATTACCTGTGGCGCCAATACTTCTTGGATTTTCACTCCATTTGAATTTTACGGAGCATTTTGTTATATTTTATTGGAGACTGCTGAAATTTCTAAGTGAAAATTTTATTACAAATCTACGGGATACTGTTTCTGAAGAGACATTCTTGGATTTAATACTACATCTACCAGCTGGTAACTTTCTTCAGAAGATACTTCACCACTGGATTCTGTCAAACTGTACTTTGGACTAATTCAGTAATTGATAAGTACCACTGTTTTTATTTTCTGTAAACCAATTAGTGTAAAAGATCTTTGTATCATTTTTTTTTTTTATATATTAATCCTTTTTAATTAAATTTCATAATAGTTAAATTCATAGTTTTGTTGCTGATTCTCAGATTTCTTTCTGTTACCAATATCATTAATAATTCCACACTGTAACAAAGTGCCTGTCTTTCCACACTCTCATTTAATAATGATGGTCTATGAAATAAATTTTCGGCAGGAAGGCCATCGTTGTCAACAACTAAGGCAGGAGGCTCTACATGTATGTCCTCAGGCTGTTCATCAATGTCGTTCTCATTAATTTCTGATTCTTCTCGCAGTATTGCAGCAGCGGAATTCTCATTGTCGCTGATCTGGGGTTGATTGATAATTTGCGGCAATCTAGAGTTTCTAAACCACGCATCAGTCTGCGATAAAAAGTCTGTGTGATGCCAGTTTGGCAAAAACGATGTTGCCAGCTGTTACAGGAGTCACATTGAAGGCATTGCTGTCGACTAGTACACTGCCTCGAGCAGGACACACATATTTCAGAATCCATTTTTACTGACTGTCGAACAGTGGTCCACAAGGACTATTTATTGCCATATGCAGTCGGGCAACTTCTTTGAAAACGAAAACAGTTATTTAAACAACTTGAACTGTTTTAAATTACAATCATTCAGGAATGAAACACTAATTGGGCAACTATCATTGTCTTCCAAAAGAAGACATTGCCTAAAAACAACAACACCGGTACAATCTTTGTAATTACTATAATTAGTAATAATTAAAATAACAAACAGTGAGTGACCATTGATTAACTGAACTCAGCTTGTGTTTTCACAATCAAAAATCAAAGAACTTCTACTAAAATAGGCCTATAATCAAATGTAAACTAAAAAAAACATGTTCTCACAATAATAGTTTCAAAGTTTATTCAACATGTTAAAAAAATTATAGAAACATTCAATTTTTTTTTCATTTTCTACTTATTTTCACTGGAGGACGGTTTGGGTGTATTAGCGGACGGTTTGGGTCAAACTGCAGAGGACGGTTTGGCCAGAGGACGGTTTGGCTACAGGACGGTTTGGGTGTAATTCGTAATTGCTTTCCAGTAAATAATTTACAACTTAAATTCATCATTAGGATTGCAAAAAAAACAAAACAGTTTATTGCACCATCTCGACAGGTTTAGGCCTAAGTTAATCTGTCACACTATCAAATTTGTCAATTCCATATCAAAATAAAAATTGAAACTTGTAACGTGTTTTTATTTTGTTCTTGCCCATCAACATGGAAAAAACGTCATTGAAAGAATAATCCCCGAGGCCGAAAAGCGCCAACTTGAAACCCCGAGGCCGAAAAGCTTTGGGCCAAAAAGTGCAGGGCCCCAACGGCCAAAGCTCGAAGCACAAAACCTTGATGATGATCCCGGCTCTGTGCCACTGCATCTCACTCACTCATCACTGCTAAGGATAACGCTGGGCATACAGTCAGATGAAAATTCAAATACGTTTTTAGAGATTTAAATTTGTATGTCTAATAATAATACCTGTCTGAAAAACCAATGGTCCAACGTCAACGTATGTAATGATTCCGATCCCAGAAGTGGGCGGCCTCCCGCAGAGAGATATTTCAGTGAAGCAAAAATAGCTTCCCAACAAAAGATTCTGAAGAGTGGGGCTCCACATGATTGCAAACTCAACACACAAGAAGCACCTGCTGGTTTCATAAAAAAAAGTTGGGTTTTGATTTTCGGAAAATAGAAACAATCATGGTACATCTGTAGAGAATAAAATATCCTAGCTAAAGCTTATCGTTTTATGTAAAGGAGTTAAAAAGGTTAAAAAGAAAAAGACAATTGTTCAGAGTTCCACAATACTGTGATCGTTATTGCCGTTGAGTATTCCACGGAGAAACATTCAACCTCCCTGGTTATTCATATTTTGGAGCCTCTTATTATCTCCACGCCATTTGTCTCCCTTGGAAAGGGAAGCAACAACAGACATGAATTTTACCTGTCTGAAAGATATATTCTTAATATTTATTATATTTCTACCGGTCTTTCAAGCCGATGATAAATATTCGGATAGTATTAAATCTGTCCGCGACAAGGAGAAACCATTTCGAATTAATAAACTCAATAGTCTTTGGGACAAAGCAAAAAAGGCATGAATGAGATGAGGTCTAATTACCGAAATGTAGCATTCTTGGCAAATCAAACTGTAATTTGTAGCAATATGTAAGACAAAGGACATTTCACCAAAGTGTATAAAACCTTCTTTCTTCCTTACTTTCTCCCCATTCCTCCTCCCTATATTGCTAACGAGACGAGACCTAATCATTAAAAACCCTGCTTCTTTGTGCATCAGTGCCATCAGGCCCGAGCAATCCAGGAGCAATGTACTGGGAGCAGGAGAATGGCCTTGGACGTTTTGCCTTCTGGCCCTGTAACCCATCGGCCTCGAGACATTTCGACCTTGTGACGTTTTCACCTGAGAAGTTTTGTCACCGAGACGTTTCGGCCTCCTAATATAAGCCTTGTTTCGAAACTGCCGTCTTTGCTTTTAATATATGCAAGGTCATGGGTCCTGACTCACGAGGTGTAAACATTTCAAGACAACACGCTGTAAGAAGAGAGCGGGAAGTGCTTCAGCCCCCATTATGTTCATTAGTGCCAATTCAAAAAAACATTTAGCCACAGATACCATTTGTTTAAGGCAATGGCAATATTGTACGGGACCATTTATTATTTCGAGTTGAGTTGCTATCAACTTAAATGGTGTTTGAATGCATGCTGTGTCATGACTCTGTGAGCGTGGGCATTGTTTCAACAACTTTTGGGATTTCCCAAGCTGGGAGACGCCGTGCAACAAGTGTTTCCTTGTTGCCACTCAAAACAAGTCCTTGTCTTCGTAAAAAAGTCTTTAAACCTGCAATATCCCATCGTTCAAATCAGGCGCGTAGCCAGGAAAAAATTTTCGTGGGGGAGGGGGGGGGTGCAGCTAACAGATGCCACAGGCATCTGTTCCGAGCGCCGAAGGCACCAGGATTACAAGGAGGGTCTGGGGGGGGGGGAGGGGGTTCTTCCCCCAGGAAAATTTTAAAATTCTAGTCTCCAATGGTGCATTCTGGTGGGTTTTGGGGGTGAATATTGTCTATTTTTTCATGGTATCAAAAGTTGATATTTTTTACCATGATGTTGCGATTTTTGATTCAGGCAAAAAAAAAAAAAAAGGATAATTCAAGACACATTTTCAACTCTTTTAACACAAAGCAAATCACAAAGGCAACCACAGCCGTGTCAAATTCCCTTCCAGCCAGAGCCAGTCTTGTACCAGAGATCCACTTGAAAATGACTCATTTTGATGGCAGCGTTTCCACGATCTATATGTCATAATATTAGACCCCGAAGCTATGTAAATTCATTTTCGTGGCTGGCTGATGGAATATATGGCTGGCTAGCTAGCTCAGCTGGCTAAGTTTTAACTTTAACGACTGGCGGCTCATGGCGACTCTGCTAACTGAGAGGTGTAAAAACATGGCTATCCCAGATTGGTAGAATGAAACAAAACTAAAATGCGCTAGAAAGGGAGATGTATAAATCTTACGAAGGTGGACACGAAAATCACCATTCAATTTTTTAAATATCTTCATTTTTTGCCTCCAAAACATGGGGTATGACCCCCTCATTAGAACGAGCGCTCGTTCCAATGATGGGTCATAACCCATGTTTTGGAAGCAAACATTGAAAATTGTTAGTTATACGAGAACTTTTTTTACGACTGTCGTCTGCTACTAGCATTATGTGAAGAGTTAATTATGAAATTTTGACAATTTACACGGCTCAAGCCGGTGCAAAATTTCGTGGTGGTTGATTTATAATACGGGTGGCTGACGAAAAATGTGGCTGGCGGTGGCTGGCGAAAAATATGGCTGGCGGCGGCGGCTCATGGCGACGGCTTTGGGGTCTACATAATATGAGAGGCGTCTGGGTGAGTTGGGGCGGTTGGCTTTGGTTCTCCCCAGAAAATTTTCAAACCAAGCGATCAAATGAGGCATTGGTTTTTTCAACAGCGAAAACTACATTTGATTTCACAAACTCCAAACTATGTGAAACGTTCATGACAGACTTGGGTAATTTAATAAAATCAAAAAATTGAATTGTGTGTTTTTTTTGTTTTTTTTTGTCACAAAAAATCGAAATCGAAAATTGAACAGAAATTAGAAAATCACTCATCTCTAGAACGTATTTACACTATGAGTTGGATTGTTGGGGGCTATCCCATGAGCCTCTGGCAAGTGGGATAGACCCAACCATCCAACGAGTGGTGTAAATTCGTTTCTCCAAATTATTGTTTGTACATTTAATGTATACTACGACATTATTTATCTACTCGGATTGCAAGCTGATCTGTCAGTTCTTCCATTTGCTTACAACTTGCAAGCGTCTGAAGTTTCACCCATAGGGAAGCCATCTGACGTCATGCGATGGCGCGTAGTACAAATAAATAGTAATAAATATGCTCGATTCTGGAGACTCATCTCACATTATGGCGGTTGGTTTATACCAATGTGAGATGAATCTACAGAATCGAGCATATTTCTTCACAATAAATAAAGAGTTTGAAAGAAAGAAAATTGCTCGTCAACACCCATTCATGATGAAGCAAATTTATTTATTGACCATGTAAGTTAATCTTATTTCAGTAGGCCTATTGGAGAAAATTAAAGATGTCAAAAGAGGAGGCGACGAGGTTTCGTCTTGAAATGATTTATGACTAAATCGTAGTCAGGGACATCCTCTTCAAATGATAGAATCGACAAGTTTGACAGTCGATTTGTGAGCATAGATTTTCGAGTTTTTGTTTTGACTCTGTTCATTGTGGAGAACATCCTCTCGACCGTACAGCTTGTCATGGGGAGGGTAACTGTATAAACATACAACTTCCGTAGGAAAGGGAAAATGTCATTCTCCAATATCGAGATTACTTGGATAAGACACCCATACTCATCGCCTCTGGCAACTCTCCTCGCTATAAGTTTCCTGAAGGTTGGAATTTCAGTGAGATCCGTCTCAATGTTAGCTTTCTCTGCCAATTTTAGGATAGATCTCTCGTTCAAGAAATCTGGATTGTCCGGTTTAAGGGTGTTCACAATTCGCATCAGAATAATTTGTTCAGCTCCAAACCTATCAGCCAGGGACGACAAAATTTGGTCTAGTATGAAATACCACTGGCGCTTCAGTTTGGCGCCTGCGTCGTCTACCCGATGGCCACAATCTTCAACCATGACAGACTCCGCTAAATGGGAAGGCACTTTCATCTTACTCTTCTTGGTAGATGGGTCTTGATCTATTCCATACAATGTGCACAAATCATTTGTGAGCTTTTTCGTCTGCGTGTAACCCGAAGAGTCATCATTTCTGAAGCATTGCAGCGTTTCTGCTGCCACAGTGATCAGGTCTAATGTCAAGTCTGCAGTGTTTGACACGGTCTGCAAGGCTTCAGTTGCTTGGTCTGTGCACTGAAAGATTCTATTGAATGCTACAAAAAGAAAGAGGAATTCAGAGTTATTAATCTGTGAATGCAACCCATATGCCTTAGTGCGAATCTCGAAGTCCTTGTCCATTTTGAAAAAATCCAGACAACTCAGTATCGCATCATTACTTTAAGAACCTTTTCTGCGGAAATCGACCTTGATGACCATCGTGTATCTGAGGAATGAGCTAGCTCCACAGTCTGCTTGTTTGGATGCATTTCCTTCTGTGTATTGATGAATTTTGAATGTCTTTTGGAACCAGAGAAAAAATTGTCCAGCTGATCAAGAAGTGAAAAGAAGTTGGCTATTTCCGAGTCCGACGAACATGCAGCAGTCATCACAAGGTTCAATCTGTGACTATGGCAGTGGGTATAAATCGCATTGGTGAATACTGTTCGCAATCGCGTCTGTACTCCACTCTTCTTCCCGGACATCACGCTGGCGCCATCAAATGAGAGCCCGATGCACTTAGAGAGATTCAAATTGAAGAAAGTGAGTGCGTCCAGAATACTATCAGCAATTGTTGCTGCAGAGAGATCACCTATTTCGACAAAGCCGATCGCCTGTTCTTTAATTTGCCCAGAGTCAGGATGATAATATCTCAGAGAAACCCCAAGAATCTCACGCTTGGACGCATCCTTACATTCATCTGCCATTATGGAGAAGTACTCTGCTTCCAGAACCTCCTTCTTGATACGGTCGAGTAATATATGGGCGGCACTGTCCAGCAAGTCGTTCTGGATATCTGGGCTTGTCATTTTAGCATTGCTGGGCAGACTGTCAAGCTTCGATTTCAAGTCAGGGGAATGCTTAGAAATCAATTCTAGCAACTCGGCGAAATTCCCAGAGTTAGAACTGTCAGTGCATTCCCTGTGCCCACGCAGGGGGATTTCTTGTTTAGCACAGAACAGGACAACATCCAGGACAGCTTTCAGGATTTCTCGGTTCCTGTCTACAAATGTAGACCTTGAATTGGAAGGGTCGATTTGATCAATTATTGTTCCACGACCAGATTGGTGATTCAGACGCATCTCGGTTAGACGTTCGTTTCCTCTTTTGTGGACAGTAGATGAATCATGTTTCTCTAATTTATCACCGATCTTCTTCCAATTACGGAAACCGATGTCACTGAATGTTCTATCGCCGTAACTCGAATTCAGAAACCTGCATGGTTGGCAGTAAACAGCATCTGCACCCACACTGTACTCTAGCCATTTGTATTTTGAATACCAAATCTTGTTGAATGAGCGTACTCGATCACCTATAGCTCTTCGGGGAATTCAATGTCAGGCTGAGATGGCAGCTCCTCTGGGCTCCGAGAAATATCCTAATTTATATTTGACACAGGTGGGATTTCAACTGCAGTCGAGGTTTGTTCAGTCACAGGCTCACTGGTTTTCTCACAATCTCTAGATGACAAAGTCTTGAAAAATTTCAACATAGATTGTTGTCCTTGGGTGATATTTTTTGCCATTTTTGAACAAGACATTTTTCAAACTTTGTTTGCGATGTACTTCACCTTGGTCGAATAGGGTCCAACTATTATAACATACACAGCTACCGAAGATGACCGGACACAAATCACACAACAAGTGAACACACGCAGTTATCGCGCATACAGTGTCGCCCCAAATGAATGAAAATTCACAAGTCTTATCATCATAAATTTAACAACTGACATGGGCATGTTTTAGTTGACCCTGCCAAACTTTTAGGGGGGCCAGACAGAATAATAGGGGGGCCGTGGCCCCCCTGGGCCCCCCTATGGCTATGCCACTGGTTCAAATTCATCTAAGGTTTCTCCTTCTGTTAATTTGAATGATGACATCAGTTCTATGAATATAAACTTGATATTTCACAAAACTATTTGACTTGGCTGACTCAGAACTCAATGCGATGAACATGGAAATCATTGTGTTTACACCCCGTGACTTGTGACCTTGCATAAATGAAAGTCCAAGAGGGCAGTTTCAAAATAGGCTTATTGTAAAACAAGGATGGATTGGGGGTGAGTGATACAAAAAAATGGCTAATACATTGTCCTAATCAAATCGAGAATAGGTTAAATTGGTACTCATTTAATTCCGAGGATCAGTGTCATTTTTTTCCTGCGTTTTGTACACTGGCTATTTTGTAGACAAAACAGGATGTTTCATACATAAATCATAAAATGTTTCATACACACTAACACAGACAAATTTTTGTTTACTTACAGTACAGTCGCTGTGGATTGGTCGTAATCCACGCGCAGGCAGTGATGTCAACGCATGTGTTTACCAGGTAATAAAAATTCTTATCAGCAAAATTTTAATTAATGAAGCACTGGGTTATACCCAGTGCTTCATTAATTAAAATTTTGATGAACATTCCTATAATTAATGTTTGGAATCCAACATTATTACATCTGTGGAAATATTGTTCACCAGTGGAAAGTGACCAGTCCACGGAGGCCATATTGTATAGGATTTTTAATTTTTTTTTTTTGCATGAAATAAAAGATTACTTACTTTCGTAGGGTTGGAGGTGTATAATACATATTATATTCCACATTTGAAATATAACTGAACAGAATTTAATACGTTCTACATCACCACATAAGGCTGTGTGGCGTACAATTGAAAATATTGTTATGAAATGAGATGAACTGAGGACTGTGAAAACATCTTGACTTCTTTTTTGTTAATGTTTACATTTTTCTTCGGTGAAGAGGTAAAACATTGTGATGTTGTTGATAGAGAACACATTGATGATTAATCATCTTTGATTATGTCTTCAGATTGCAATCACAGCTTTGTTATTACACTGGAGGGATAAGCCAAATATTTAATTAGTGCAAGAACTAGGGCTGCAATGATACGCCTCACTCACGATATGATATGTATCGCAATTTTTTTTCACGATACGTTACATGCAGCACATTGAGAGTGAATTATCAGTAATAAAAGGCCCACAAATTGCACAGAGTCCAACTTTCATTTGACCAGTAACATCTAATTTCTTTTTTAGTGCTTGAGAAAGACAAACAAGTTTCAGCCAATGGACCTCTGGGAGTCTGGGTTCAACTCAGAGGTGAGAGGTCTGTTGCCTCAAACTATGCTTATAATTTACACAGAGTTGATATTTTACTGAAATACAATTGAACAAGTGGAATTATAAGTTGGAAAAGCACAAAATAGACTTGTTGGGCCTGAAAATGCAACTTCTTTCTACATCATGCCAACCTGGAAGTGTATCGTTTTGTATTGCGATACACATGAAACGATACGATACATGTATCATGAACAAATGTATCGTGATGCATTGAAATCGCGATGAATCGTTACAGCCCTAGCAAGAACACATTGAAATGATTTGTTTTCATTTGTTATTACAATTCGGTAAGCTTTTCATCATCAGTGTTTTTTCTTCAACAAAAATACATGTAGTATAAAAACAGTTGGAAAATGGTGTTGTCTCACATTTCTCACTTCAAGTCATGGAATACCCTTGCTCAAAGTGTGGAAATGAAGTAAGACCGAGGCAAGAAGCTTTATGTTGTGATGAATGCTCAAGGTGGAGGCACAAAATTTGTGATACAGGAATGTCTTGAGCAGAATACAGAGAGTTGACTTAAAAGCAAAGAGCTGGGGAATATTTTAGGTGGCGTATTGTGTTAGTGAGATGGCCAACAGCATGACCGCCAACGAGGAGCAGATGGATGAGCGGGTAGATGCTAGTTTAGCTTATTTGAGCCCAATGATAGAACAAGTTGGGGAAAGCCTGATGGAAGTAAGTGGTGACATCGATGTTGATGTCAATATATAAGGGGATGACAGGAAGACAGTCATCAGACTATGTCATTCTCCACAGTATACATCTGTCTATGTTTTTGTAACATTGTATTTTTTCACCTCATGTTTGTATTTGTATGCTGTGAAATGAATTGAATTGAAACTGAAGATGTCATGGGGAGACAAGAAAATTTGATTGTGTTTGAACCTATATCTGAAGAATTGCCTGAAGAAAGGCCTTTATCGTTTGAGATAGTTACATGAATGTAGGAAAAAAACCCAGAAGGAAAAAAACCTGTAGGAAAAAAAACCCTTGGAAAAAAAACCCTTTGAATAAACCCCAGAAGGCAAAAACACCAACAGGAAAAAACTCGCTTCTCTCTTTATCCCACTCCTCATTATTCACTTTGGGTATTTTGGTTGGGCACCCACCCCCTGAGGCCTGTTTAGTGCTGTGGCTCCACCCCCCTTACAGTGAAACAAGATCTGACTGACCTTGTTGTTGCTGCTGCTATTGTTGCTACTAGGGAGAGACTCCCTTCTGCTATCTTTCCCTGCCTTCTCTTTTTCTGTTCTACTTTTCTTATTAGCAGATTCCATGGTGTACTTGATGTTAATTACTTGTTAGCTGTAAGTTAATTAGCAGTTTATTTCTCGGAGATGTTCTCTCAATGAATATCTAATGCTGAATGATAATGATACCTCTGTCTTTGCGAAAGGAATGGTTTCACATGCCGAAGGCCGCAGGGGCGGTTTGGGGAACAAGCTCCTTTCGACCCTCAGTGACTGTAAATGATAAATTTTTCTCATGTCAAGGCGTGTTGAAGGAGGAAAAGGTTCAGGTACTCGGCAGATGTCTCCGGTCAATGCGTGATGGGTAGGTAGCTTCATTGATTGATGTAGGTTGAACCCTCGGGTGAGGACCAGTGTGGGAAGTTGGGTCCTCTCACAAAGGTACTACCTCTCCCCTTTGTGAGAGGACCCAACCTCCCACACTGGTCCTCACCTGAGGGTTCAACCTACATCAATCAATGAAGCCACCTACCTCTGTCTTTGGGAAAATCTTATGTATTATATACATGTAAGACACACACAGACATGTTTTCAAAAGAAATCTCTTACACTCTAATTGATCTGAAGCCTTCTATGCCTTCTATGCTTAGAATTCTCAAACTTCAAGCTTGACACTAAGCCTATATCAACCATGAAAATACTGTTTGTAGAAGATGAGATGAATATTCAATTATTAACAGACAGCAATTAGTAATAGCTCCTAATTGCTAATGACCTGTCTGGCACTTCTGATTAAAATATTTTAAACCAATGGCTTGCCAATAAGCCAATATCAAAATATAGACAGCAACCAGTAACTGCTCTTAATCCAGGATGATCTGTCTGACAAGTCTAACTTCAACAAAACATGGAACTTTGGGTTTTTTTCCAACCGAAGCTACTTTGGTCAAATTTTGTTGTTTTTTTTTCCGTTGGTGTTTTTTCCAAGGGGTTTTTTCCTATGGGTTTTTTTCCTTCTGGTTTTTTTTCTGTATACCAGTTACATGTATATCTATATGCTGAGAAGGTGAACAAAAACAACAAACATGCTGGTGGTGTTTGATATGTCAAAAAGATCAAAGATGTCCAGTGACTGTTATCAAGAAAGGAACAACATATACAATCATCAAGGTAATTCTGGAGCACTTCTGCAGACAAAGGGGCACGTCGGGGTAAAGCACCAGTGTTTGGACAAACAACAAAAATCTGCCAAATTCATTGTGGAAGATGTTCTCACGCCATTTGTAACTGATTCCAATCACCAACTTAATTAGTCGCATGCTGTCAACAGACGCTATTTAGGAACAAGACCACCTGAGCCATCATCACTGGATTTTGAATTATCAGACTGTATACCCGACGATTTTAGCAAATCAATTTCACAGGACAAAAACCTATAAATAATAGGAAATGCTAATCAAAATTTATCCAAGTTAGTAAACTGCTATTCAATTTTTTAAAATTAAATTGACCCCTGCATGTCAGTCCAGTTTTGTAGGGCTATGGTTGAGGTTTTGACTGGGGCACAGAGGGCTACAAGAGAGGGCATTATTTTGAACCCTTTGAAGTTTGGTAAGGTTTGTTTTGCTGAGATTTTTAGTGATGAGTTCCCTGTATTTGAGGACTGGTCTGATGAATGATTGGGGTCTGCACTTTTTGTAGAAAGTATATTTCTCCAGAAGAAAAATTTTCGCCAAACTTTTGGACATCTCACTGGAAAATGTTGAACTTCAATAACCAGACTTTTGGATGTTTCACCCGAACTTTGGACACTTTGTTGAAAAAATGTCTGGTAACTGGAAAACTCAGACTTTTTGATTACAGTAAAGTTTGGTGTGAAATATCTCTTCTTTTTGACAAATGTATATTTTTATACTGTACCAATGACCCAGACTTAGCTGGTGCTAACTCTAAAAAATCCAGGGCCAAACACAAATTTTGCCCCCCAATCCCCAAAATTTGCATCCAAAACCAAAAGAAATCATGTCCTATAGGACCTCCATACTTCGCCCCCACTGCGCATGCGCAGTGTCAAGGACGTTCCGAAATTGGCGCCAATTATCATTCTCTGTTTGGCCCTTCATCAGTCAACATCTCACTGATCTTTGTGCTTGTAAATCTCAGTTTAAAGGATGCCAGACACGTAATTATTGGAGAAATGGTGATTCTAAGGAGGATATAGAAGGAGGAGAGGAAAAAGGAGTGACAAAAAATAATCAGGGCTGTACTTAAAATTTTTTATGAAATTATGTTAAGTTGCCTATTTTCGAGGCATGGGCCTCTTGTTGTCATTCTTGCTAAAAAGTTGCACTGCTTATTCAGTGTTTCCTCTCCCCTGTTCTTTTAAGTACCCCCTTGCAATTCTCCCATGCTTTTGGCATATTTTTGAGAAATATCATTTCTAAATTCTCTTGGGAGAGTTGCTTGGTTACAGAATGTTTTCTGTTATTTTCCCCATAGTTACGTTTTCACCCATGGGTGTATAAACGTTGTGTTCTGCATCTTCCATCTGATGTTCTGCAGATTCTCCCCTGGGAGTCTCTGTCTTGCATCAGATAGAGTGTAATTTTGATGACTGATTTCGGGCCAGTTTTCTCAGTGCCTGGAGTCATGTTTTCTGGTGTTTTACACTGTTTGTTTACATTGGCAACAGTCTCTTTTGAGGGGGGCTGTTTGCCTTTGGTGTAGTTTATCTCACTATAAGATACATTTTTATTATCCGTAAGTGTTGCATTAATTATTTAATATAAATTTAAAATTTTTGACCACACTTAGCCATCGGATCCATCGGGGCTCAACGTTACTTCTCAGAAACTTGGGCTTCGCTGAAAAAATATTTTTCAAAAATTATTTTGATTTGCAATTGTTTTTTCATTATTAATGGATCATGTTATTATGTATCTTTGTGTCGGGTTTGTGCGAGTAACTAGGACTTGTTGACTTTTCACAATGAAAGGATATTGTTCAAATTGTAATAGGAAGAAGTCTTCCTCTGACTTTCATGATCATTGCATTAATTGTAGTCAGTGTTCTCGCACTAATCCCTGTTCTATATGTCAATATTGGGATGACAAACATTGGAAACGTGTGTCACGATATGTTGTTAGTGGAGAAAGGGCTATGCCGGCTCTTTCTCCGCAAGGTCACTCTACTCTCTCAGTTTCTATTTCAGAGGAACAAGAACAGGGTGATGTTTCCATGTTATCTTCTGCAAGTGCGCTTCCGTCGTCACAAATGAATACAGAGCTAGCGGCAAAAGTGCTCATGGAGATTAAACAAATGTCGTCCGCTAGCTCGCCTGGTGTAGCGTCCATTCACCGAATGGTTCGGCAGCCGGGTTCGTCCGATGCGGTCCAGGAGGAAATGTTGGGTGATGCGAGCACTATAAACATTCAACGTGCACACCCAGTGACGGCGGATAGTAGGCGAGATCGGAGGAAGCCTTTGAGTCCGGTTCCTAGCTCGTCCAGGTCCAGCCGGGCCGCGAGCGAGAGAGGCCCCTCTCTCGTACAACAACATCTGGGACCAGATGTTGTGGTACAAAATGTGTCGCAAGCGGAGCATACGTCCGTCGCTCGGGACGCTCCGTTGTATAGGCAGTCCACGGAGACTGCTCAGGCTTCTTCCTCTCGTCAGCGCACACGACCGCACCTTGGCTACGTGACCGCCGATATTTTACCAGCTTCGCCGATCAGGGATTCTTCGGCGACCAGGTCACACCATCTGGTAGCCAGGGACACGAGGCCGATGGACTCCGGACGTTTGCATAGGAAAAGTATGCGGGAGTCATCAGATGCGGAGCTGCCCTCGGCGAAGCAGCGAAAGACTGTGCCTCCGCAGGCCTCGGTGTCGGACGTACTTGTGCAGATAGCACAACTTATCACAGCATCCCAGCAGCCGACAGAAACGGTGTCGGATCGGGAATTATCCGACGGCGCTGGGTCGGTACGCTCCGCCGAAGCATTGGGGGTGGACGACCGGGAGCATCATCATGAGGTCCGACCGGATGGTGAAGGGGATACGGATGATTTGGAGCTATCCCTTTCGGAACAACATAAAGCTACCGTGGACTTCATCCGGCACTTTCTCCCTCAAGTTGTTCCGTCGGGCCAGACTGCTGCGGTTCCGGACAAGAGAATTATAGCGTCATTGGACTCTGATTTCTTTGAGCGGTTCAGGGACATCGCTCCCGAGTTTCCGTCTCAGTCCAATAATGTTGCAAGAATTATTGAATGACGCTATATTCAAACCTGCTTCCAAAACGGGGAAAGCAGGTTTCTTGTCCGCCAATACTCTCAACCTGCCTTTCATTAATGCAAGGAATAAATTCGACACGGCAGGACAGGGTATCCCGAGAGTTCCTCTGCGTATGGACGACGAGGCGGAAGACTTAGAGTTATCATTACCGTCGTCGGCGTCTATTCCAACCGCGGTGTTGGAAACAACTATTTCGTCTAACAGAGCCAGTTTAGATGCCTTATCTTACGCAGATTACCTTACTAAGGCGTTATCACTGCGCCTTCAAGGGAAAGAATTTCAGGATATACAATCCTCTTTAAGACTTCTTTCAAGGGCAGTAGCTTATTCCACGTGTAACTCCGCCCTTTCAGTGGCAAACCTGGAGTTGGTTAGACGTGACGCAGCCCTAGCTACATTCACACTCCTGGATACTAAGGTGAAGAACTCTCTCAGAGTCGCTTCGGTCTCCGGAGAACTCCTCTTTGACGGCAAGCTTTCTGCAATTTACGATAAAATTACAAAGAAAGCTTCGGATTCTCTGCTGTTCAAATCTGCTTCTAAGAAGTCGGACACGGCAGATAAGAGTAAGACAGGCACTTCTGGGTCTAATACGCCCAAGAGAAGTTCCTATAGAGGTTCCGGTGCGTCCTCTTGGTCTTATTCGAGAGACCGTCAAGGTAGCGACTCACGTTCGGGACGTCCTTCGGGCCGGGACAACCGGTCGGACGCCCCGAGGTCGACGGGACGAGGTGCGGGTTGTGGAGGACGTGGTTTCTCCTACTGCAGGCCTCACAGGTCCAGGAGGTGATGGCTTAAAGCTCTATCGCGTACCGGTTGGCGGAAGGTTGTCGAGTTTTTCACACGAGTGGGCGTCGATTACGGACGACCCTTGGGTGAGAGGGGTGACTTCGGAAGGTCTAAAGATATCCTTCAAACGAAAGCCTCCATTAACTCGAAGTCCAGAATGGACTCAACTTCCGTCAAATCCGCAGAAAAGAGACGCTCTATTATCAGAGGTGCAGTCTCTTTTAATGAAGAACGCGGTAGAGGTCGTAGAAAACCAGGAGACTCCGGGATTCTACAGCCATCTGTTTCTGGTTCCGAAACCAGACGGCTCGTTCCGTCCAGTCATAGATTTGAGCTGGATAAACAAGCTGATCGTTGCTCCGAAGTTTTATATGGAGACGATTCGGTCGGTCAGAGCGAGTATTCGGGTGAACGATTATGCAACGAGCATAGATCTCAAAGATGCGTACTTTCACGTCATGGTACATCCGACATTCAGAAAGTATCTACGCTTCGCAGTCCTAGGAGTGGTGTATCAATTCTGGGCGATGTGCTTCGGATTGAATCTAGCACCCTGGGCTTTCACTCGAGTAATGAACTCGGTAATGATCTATTTCCGAGCTCATTCGTCTGCGGTAACGTCGGCCTACCTGGACGACATTCTTCAGAGGTACGGCAACGAGTTACCGCTTCAGAACGATGTTCAGAATCTACTTCTATTGCTCCGATGTCTCGGTTTTATAGTAAACGAGGAGAAGTCGGATCTGGTGCCGTCCAAGTCATTCACACATCTGGGAATGAGCTTCGAGACGCACAACAATCTCGTTCGTCTGCCGTTAACCAGAGCGAAATTAGTCAGTTGTTACGCTCGCTATTGTCTGCATGCAGACAAAGTCACGGCGAGAGAATTTATGAGACTGATAGGTCTGTGCGGAGCCGCTGCGGATCTCATTCCGATGGGGCGGTTACGCACGCGTCCTCTCCAAATTTTCTTGACTCAGAATTGGAGTGTGAAAATTCATTCGCTCGACATAGACGTTCTCTTGTCAGATCAAGTGAAACGAGAGATTCAGACTTGGGCAAACATTCAGTGGTTAACTCAGGGAGTTCTGCTGCAGTTGCCGGATCCGAGTTTTACCATTATGACGGATGCCAGTCAAACGGGTTGGGGTGCTTCATTGATCCCAACGGATTCGAGATGCCAGGGTCTTTGGGATCCGCAATTCCTGGGCAAGCACATAAACATCAAGGAAATGATGTCAATTTGGCTTGCGTTACGTCATTGGATGGACATTATTCACAATGCTCATGTCCAAATCCTATCGGACAATATGACAGTAGTGGCGTATATATGGAATCAGGGAGGCACTCATTCAGTTCCGTTGTTCAATCTAACGGAAAGAATCCTTCTGTTTGCGCTAGAACATCAGGTTCTTCTTTCGGTCCGTCACATACCGGGTCGTCTGAATGTACTAGCAGACTCCCTTTCACGAAAGGGTCGCTTGTTGCCGTCGGAGTGGACTCTCAACAAACAAGTATTCAATCAGATTTGCTACCAATGGGAACGGCCAATGATAGACTTATTTGCGACACATCTCAACAATCAGTTGCAGACGTATGTGTCTCCGTGTCCGGATCCAAGAGCATTTGCAGTAGACGCTCTGTCGATTCCTTGGGACGGAATGATAGGATATGCGTATCCTCCAGCGCCGTTAATTCAGCAAGTATTGCTAAAGATAAAACAATCTCAATGCAAGATTCTGTTGGTAGCATCTCTGTCTCCACAGAGACCGTGGATAAATCTACTCAGGTGTCTGTTATGGGACCTACCGCGAAAGCTTCCTCCACGGGAGGATCTTCTTTCGCAGGAGAAATCGCGTCAACTCCATCACAACCTGCAAGGTCTCAACCTTCACGTTTTTCCGTGGTGCGGTCCTTCTTGCATGGCAAGCACTTTACAGGACGAGCAGTGGACGCGATTTCTAACTGTAGGAGGACCTCCTCTTCGCTAAACTATGTGGCTAAGTGGAAGGTTTTTCGTCGTTGGTGTAGGGATCATTCTGTGGATATTTTTGATCCCTCTACACCAGACATTGCAAACTTTCTAGTATACTTGTTTGACGAAATCAAACTGCAGCCTGTTACTATTAAGGGTTATAGGTCTATGTTATCTGATACCTATGCACATCATGATAGTTTACGAATTGGATCTAATGTCTCTTTATCTAAGTTGGTAAGAAACTTCTCGATAAATAGACCCAGAACTCTTAGGTTAATTCCTAAATGGAATTTAGCTTGGGTTCTTCTTAAACTGAAGGAAAAGCCATTTGAACCTCTTGGGACAGTAGATTTCAAATTCTTATCTTATAAGACAGCTTTTCTCTTAGCTTTCTCTTCTGCTAGAAGAGTCAGTAAGCTTCATGCACTGTCGGTGGATGATTCTCACTATCGTAGTGTCGGGAACACTATCACCTTCACTACTAATGTGGGTTTTTTAGCTTAGAATCAGGCTCCTAATAAATATCCGGAACCTATTGTTATTAAGGCTCTTCCGTCTTCAGAAGGGCGTAGGCCTTTACTCTGTCCTGTTAGAGCGTTACATATCTATAAGCAGAGATCTCAGTTTATCAGAAAGGGACGAAAACGTTTCTTTCTGTCTCTGATGCCTAATAGAAGTGACATTTCGGTCCATTCTATTGCTAGATGGATTCAATTAACTATCCGTACTGCTTATGAGAGTTTATCTTCTTCTCAGCAGTCTGTGCTTAAGATTTCGGCTCATGAAGTAAGAGCTCTTGCTACTTCTTGGGCTTACGCTAATAGTGTTGCTATTACAGACCTAATGAAGGCTGCTTATTGGTCTCAGCCATCCACATTCACAAATTTTTATCTCAGAAATATTGAGTCCATTTCTGGAGACCTGCATTGTTTAGGTCCGTTATCTGTTGCTCAGAATGTCGTCCACTAAACAGTTGCAACTATAGTTATGCAGGCTTTCTGTTCCGGCAGTGACTCCGTCCGGCTGCCCTCTTCGCTCTGGGCTATTAGACCCAGGGCAAGGGGAAGGGGGGGAGGGGAGGGTGTTCCCTTAGGTCACCTGCTTTATAGTGAAAAGCAAGGGAATGCCTCCTCCGAAGTCAGTATTTCTGAGTCGTTTCCGGGATGGTTTTAAAGTGTAATATTAATGTTAAAAATTCATTCATGTCATATTTTTAAAGTGTAGCTCGGTGTGAAGCATTTGTATATGTCAAGTGTCAAACGGGCGTTAATATACAATCCTCGGACACTTTTAAAAGAATATAAAGAGTCTCAATTCTCTGGACTAACTTTATTTATTGGCTTACTTTAAAAATAATTAGTATAAAGGGTTATACTGGATGTTAATAGAGAACATGAATGTTATTGTGCTCAATTATGAAGGGTATTGTATCTTTCTAATTTAACATAAAATAAGAAAGATACATGTAAAGCCTAATACTCCTTTTCTCCTTGAGGGGTTGCCTCTGTATTATATAATTGAGCTTATTGGATTTTCCTCTATGTCCTAGGCCCTCCAGCCTTTTTACTATTCAGCTAAGTATGGGTCATTGGTACTGTATAAAAATGTTAAAAAATTTATAGTAATTTATATATTTTTTATACTTACCAATGACCCAGACGGGGATGGCCCTCCCAGGAGTTGGGAACTCTTACCTCCCCGCTGAGTACATAGCGCTGACCAGGCACTGCCAGTAAGAATGATAATTGGTGCCAATTTCGGAACGTCCTTGACACTGCGCATGCGCAGTGGGGGCGAAGTATGGAGGTCCTATAGGACATGATTTCTTTTGGTTTTGGATGCAAATTTTGGGGATTGGGGGGCAAAATTTGTGTTTGGCCCTGGATTTTTTAGAGTTAGCACCAGCTAAGTCTGGGTCATTGGTAAGTATAAAAAATATATAAATTACTATAAATTTTTTAACTTTTTATTGGATTTTACTTTATTTTTTTTGTTTTTTTTGTCAGATCACATATATCAGCATAAAAGATTAACACCAAAAATAAGATTAAAAACAACAGCGTAATGTTACATGTTAACAGTGTAGGTTAATTTAAAGTATATTTATTTTGTTTCGAATCATACAACAGTATTCTGCTTTCATTGAAATGGTGTTGCATTTGAGGTTTAAAGCATGATAACTGTCTCTACACTGGTATTTTTTTATATGGGTGGAGTATGGATATCATTTGATCCCACCTGGGTTTCAAGAATTGCTGTTTTTTGGTGTATGTATGAAGCAACGCCGACATCATCTCGATATTGCAGTACATTTTTATTTCTTGCAGAAACCCTGGACAACATGGCTGACATTTCCTCACTGTACAAGAGTAAATGTACTTTTTGTATAACAGAACGCATACGTCAGTTATGTTATCTGTTCCGGTTCCGGTACTCTTATATCCCAGGATGATGTATTCTGGGACAATTGGGAAGAAGAGGGATATTTATCCTCAAGTCATTTAAAAAAAGGCAGTAGAATCGTCTTTGTCTTGGGGCACTTGAGAAATAAATGCAACTCGGTCTCCTTTGTGTTACCGAGGAAAGTACATAGTTCTGTTTCTGATAACTTACATTTATAGTCTGGAATTCATATACAGTTTTCTGTGTAGAATTTTGAAGTTTATACTCTGCTGGTAAGAGAGAAAGGCAATTTTATACTCTGCTGGTAAGAGAGAAAGGCAATGAATGAATTGTTTCCAAGTCACTTGGTTGTAAACTGATACTTAGATCGTCATTCCATTTTTTCTGCACTTGTTTGAGAGTTATGCCCCATCTCCCATAATTATATCCCCACTTTCGAAGAAAATGGGGGTATACTGGATTACATGTGTACATCTGTGCGTCCGTGTATGAGTCCGTCCGAGAATATTCATAACTTTCATAACTTAAGTCGATTATTATTTGTCCCCCAAAAATTTCCGAAAAAATTTTTGGGGGACTATAGAAATCAGCGATGTCCATGCGTCCGTCCGTCCAGCCATCCCTTTGTCCATCTGTGCATCCGTCCCACTTGGTGTCCCCATGATAACTCCAGTTTGGATCATTTGATTGGAACCAATTTTGGTATGTGACCCTCTTAAACCAAACCACAAGTCAAGTTCGAATATGGATTTTGCCAGATTATTTTTATTATTTTTATTAGAGTTATACCCCTTTTTCAACTTAGAAATTTCAAGATTTGCGGGGTCTGGATGATAACTCCAGGTAGGATTATTTGATCGGAAAGAATTTTGGTATGTGACTTTCGGGGGTAATAATACAGGTCAAGTTCGAATATGGGTTCGGACCGATCATTTTTAGCTTAACTTGACATAGTCAAGATAAGCTGTTGCCATCACGTGTGCGGAAGTCTGTTAGTCACATTTTCCTTTAGCATGGGCTACACCCCGCAGTTCTTGTCTGATCGTCACGAAATTTCATATGCAGGTTTGGGGTCATGTCTAGATCAGAACGTCCCCTTTTGGTCCGAGCCCAAAATCCGAAAACCATTAGCACAGTCTACAGGTCGTATTTATGAAGGGATTTTATTGTAACTTGGTAGGATGCCTCTGCATATTGCCTAGATGAGAACGTCCCCTTTTAGGCATGATCGATCAACCGTGATGGCTGCCCAAGCCCGAAACCCAAAAACTTTTAGCACAGTCTGCAGGTCATGTTTAATATGGAGGGATTTTATTGTAACTTAGTAGGATGACTCCTTATGATGTCTAGATGAGAATTTCCCCATTTGGGCGTGATCTGCCAACCGAGATGACTGCCCGAGCCCAAAACCCGAAAACCTTTAGCACAGTCTACAGGTCATATTTATTGAGGAATTTCATTGTAACATGGTGGGTTGACTTCATATAATGTCTAGATGAGAAAGTCCCCTTTTGGACGTGAGTGGGCAGCTGTGATGGCTACAGGGCCCGAAGCCCGAAAACCTTTAGCACAGTCTACAGGTCATATTTATGAAGGGATTTCATTGTAACTTGGTAGGATAACTCCAAATAATGTCTAGATGCGAACGTCCCATTTTGATCGCGATCATTCAGCCTTGATGGGTGCCCGGGCCCAAAAACCTTCAGCATAGGCAAAAGGTCATATTTATGGAAGGATTTCATTGTAACCTGTTAGGTTGACTCCATATAATGCCTAGATGATGACATCCCCTTTTGGTTGTGATTGGTCAGCTGTGGCGGCTACAAGTGCCCAAAGCCCGAAAACCTTGAGCACAGTTTACAGATCATATTTATGCAGGGATTTCATTGTAACTTCGTAGGATCACTCCAGATGATGCCCAGATGAGATTGTCCCCTTTGGTTGCGATCATTCAACCATGATGGCTGCCGAAGCCCAAAAACCTTTAGCGCAGTCTACAGGTCATATTTATGAAGGGATTTCATTGTAACTTGGTAGGTTGACTTCATATAATGTCTAGATGAGAACGTCCCCTTTTGGACATGATTGGGCAACTGTGATGGCTAAAGGGGCCCAAAGCCTGAAAACCTTTCGCACAGTCTACAGGTCATATTTATGAAGGGATTTCATTGTAACTTGGTAGGATGACTCCAAATAATGTCTAGATGAGAACGTCCCATTTTGGTCGTGATCATTCAGCCTTGATGGGTGCCCGAGCCCAAAAACCTTTAGCATAGGCAAAAGGTCATATTTATGGAAGGATTTCATTGTAACCTGTTAGGTTGACTCCATTTAATGCCTAGATGATGACATCCCCTTTTGGTCGTGATTGGTCAACTGTGATGGCTACAGGTGCCCGAAGCCCAAAAACCTTGAGCACAGTCTACAGGTCATATTTATGAAGGGATTTCATTGTAACTTTGTAGGATCACTCCAGATGATGCCCAGATGAGAATGTCCCCTTTTGGTTGCAATCATTCAACCATTATGGCTGCCCGAGCCCAAAGCCCGAATACATTTAGCACAGTCTACAAGTCATATTTATGAAGGGATTTCATTGTAACTTGGTAGGTTTGACTTCATATAATGTCTAGATGCGAATGTCCCCTTTTGGACACGATTGGGCAACTGTGACAGCTACAAGGGCCCGAAGTGCGAAAACCTTGAGAACAGTCTACAGGTCATAATTATGAAGGGATTTTATTGTAGCTTGGTAGGATGACTCTAAATAATGTCTAGACGAGAACGTCCCCTTTTGGTCGCGATCATTCAGCCGTGATGGCTGCCCGAGCCCAAAAACCTTTAGCATGTCTGTAGGTCATATTTATGGAAGGATTTCATTGTAACTTGTTAGGTTGACTCCATATAATGCCTAGATGATGACATCCCCTTTTGGCCGTGGTTGGTCAACTGTGATAGCTACAGGGGCTCGAAGCCCGAAAATCTTGAGCACAGTCTACAGGTCATATTTATGAAGGGATTTCATTGTAACTTCGTAGGATCACTCCAGATGATGTCCAGATGAGAATGTCCCCTTTTGGTTGCGATCATTCAACCATGATGGCTGCCCAAGCCTAAAGCCTGAAAACCTTTAGCACAGTCTTCAGGTCATATTTATGAAGGGATTTCATTGTAATTTGGTAGGTTGACTTCATATAATGTCTAGATGAGAACAGCCCCTATTGGACACCATTAGGCAACTGTAACGGCTACAGGGGCCTGAAGCCCAAAAACATTTAGCACAGTCTACAGGTGATATTTATGAAGGGATTTCATTGTACCTTGGTAGGATGACTCCAAATAATGTCTAGATGAGAACATCCCCTTTTGGTCACAATCATTCAGCCTTGATGGCTGTCCGAGCCCAAAACCCCAAAACCTTTAGCATAGTCTATTGGTCACATTTATGGAAGGACTTTATTGCAACCCGTAAGTTTGACTCCATATAATGCCTAGATGATGACATCCCCTTTTGGTCGTGCTACAGGGGCTCGAAGCCTGAAAACCTTGAGCACAGTCTACAGGTCATATTTATGAAGGGATTTCATTGTAACTTCGTAGGATCACTCCAGATGATGCCCAGATGAGATTGTCCCCTTTTGGTTGCGATCATTCAACCATGATGGCTGCCAGAGCCCAAAGCCCAAAAACCTTTAGCACAGTCTACAGGTCATATTTATGAAGGGATTTCATTGTAACTTGGGTGGTTGACTTCATATAATGTCTAGATGAGAACGTCCCCTTTGGACGCAATTGGGAAACTGACGACTACAGGGACCCGAAGCCCAAAAACCTTTAGCGCGGTCTACAGGCCATATTTATGAAGGGATTTCAATGTAACTTGATAGGATGACTCGTTTTGGAATAATTTCACTGTAACATGGTAACTTTCGTTAATATACGTTAACTGTGAGGGCCACATACATTAACTGTGAGGTCATATTAACCCATCCCTCAGCTCTTTAGTACAGTGTACACCTCATATTAGTTTTATCAAAAACATAGCATACAGGGAACAGAAATGAACATATTCCCAATTATCACAATTCTTGTCTTATTTCATAATCCTTTCCTAAACATTGAACATTATCCTTTTCATCAAACACAACACACAAGTTAAGCTACGGTGTCATTGACACTTTCATTACTAGAGTTATGCCCCTTTTTCGACTTGTTTTTTCGGGGGACATGTGGCCGAGCGGCCTTTTATTTCTATAATATTTGTTGGTCATAGGTATGCCCACACTAGTTATTTTTTTTTATTACTTGTTTTTATTAATTGTTCACTTAGAATTGTGTCCGTCCAAGCCAAATTTTGTCTGTTCAGCCTGTATCTCGGGTATTGAATGTTCTATTGCAATGAAATTTGCTGTGAACACTGCTTATGGTATAGGCTTTAAAAAAAGGATTCAACGATATTTCTTACATTCTCCTTTTTAGAGTTATCCCCCTTTTTTGACTTAGAAATTGTAGGAAATAGACATTAATTGTCTGTTCAGCCTGTATCTCAGGTATGGGTTATCAGATTTCAGTGAAATATGGCATGTAGTTTGCCTATGACAAAGGCTTCTGCCTCATTGTATAAAACTTCCAAACACCTACAATTTACCATACCTTTTGACTTAGAAATTGTTGGAAATTGTTGAAAACTTTCGAAGAAAATGGTGGGGGGGGTGGGGTATACTGGATTACATGCATCCGTCTGTGCATCCGTCTGTCTGTCCGTGCATCTGTCAGCATGTGAGTCCTTCCGAGAATATTCATAACTTTCATTATTTTCTATAATATTTGTTGATCGTAGGTATGCTCACACTAGGCGGTACACTACATGGGGGTATGCACCGGACAACAGTCCAGCTCTTGATAAGTTAATGATCTTGTGAGCGCGATAACTGAAACAAATATTATCAGATTTTGAAACTTGGCATGGGCACTTACTATGAGAATATCTCAAATGAGTACACTATTCAGTGAATTCTGTTCATTTTTGAGTGACTTATGCCCCTTTTACCATAATTCTCAGTGTTTGGAAATTATTGATCTTGTGAACACTATAACTCGGAACAAATATTATTGGATTTTGATTAAACTTGGTATGGGCACTCACTATGAGAATATCTCAAATGATCTTGTGAACACTATAACTTGGAACAAATATTATTGGATTTTGATAAAGCTAGGTATGGACACTCACTATGAGAGTATCTCAGATGTGTTTGGACCTTAATGATCTTGTGAATGCAATAACTCCAACAAATATTATTGTATTTTTATGAAACTCAGTATGGGCACTCATTATGAGAATATCTCAGAGGACTTCGATATTTGGTAAATTTTGTCTATTTTTTAGGGATGAGCCAATCTATCGGTAAGCAATCGGCTATTAGCCGATAAAAGCCTATCGGCAATCGCTATGAATAGCATGAAAAATATCGGCTCTTGCCGATTGTTGAAAAAAATTATTGGGTACCTATTCTAACTCTGTTTCACAGCCATTTTAATGTTCTGCTAATAACTAACAAATGTGCCGTGCATTACACTGTGTAGATCAGACCCCCGACGTAACATTTAATTTCTACCAGCGACAACCAAAAAATAGAATCTCTTGCCCCAGACGACAAGTACTATTTTTGGCTTGAGTTTCATATTAAACTTGAAAAGCTATGTGCTGTTAAAATCATTAAATAGTTGCCTTATGTATTGAAACATCTATTATACGGTCTATCAATAACGATACTATGACATATTTTTACCTTAAGGGCGAATCCAGGCATCAGCGCACTTGGTGTGCTCCCCCCTCCCCCCACTAGTTTTTCCCGGAGATGGGTTGTGCTGCATTGTGGATATCTGCATCGAGTGCGAGGTAATCGCATCTTTTCGGAATAAATTTCAAAATTTGGTTGACAGTACAAGCTGGTAAACTTGAGCCTAGGTGTGTCTACCCCCCCTCCCCCCCCCCCCCACACACACACACACACCCACCAACCCCCACCCCCTGCCCCGTCCCCACAGTTTTTCGTAAAGTCCTTCACCCGCCACTCAACCAACTCTGAACTGGTATTGGGATGTAATGACAGTGCGAATGAACTCACCAGAAGCATAAAGATGTCTGTAATGTAGAAAGGTAATTCTAGTCTAAGGGAGGTAATCAAATTAGCTATCAAAGAACTCAGCTATTTTCGAAATTGCTGACAGGGCTTTTGCCATACGTGACGTCCCATATCTCTCACCAAATTTAATTTGCTTCGTTCCATGGCTTTGATTTTAAATAATAGAATTGATCTCAGACTTTGATATCACAAGCCTTTTCAATTTTTTATTGAATTTTGGTCATTAAAGCCTTTAAGGTCACCATTGCAGTGTCGTTAAGCTGACAAGTCACAACAACAGAACAAACCTTTTCACCTCAAGCGAAGTTTAAGACGCCAGTATTGCAGTCTCTCTGGTCGATTGCTGGTTTGGGGTTCCAGTCTTAAAACGTTCCCTGCGCAGTCACTTAACTGTGGCTTAATTTATTCTTTTTTCAGAAGAAAGAAATATACTTGACATTTTATCGAGTAGCAAAAGCAAGTGAATCGCCAATTTATTCTATCATTTAACAGAAAATATCTATCAAATGACTAGTCGACTACCGATTTTCTTGTCGACTGCTGCATAAAAAATAACCGGTAACGATTAGTCGACTTGTCGTCCCAACACTACTCAATACATGTTGGGATCATGGTGTGACAGGTGTGTTTACCGTTTAGCTATCGTAAGTTATTTTCTTTATTTATTTTATTACTTGCACCGAAAGAATATTCAATATTGTCACCGTACTTTTTTCAACCATTTTTACAGAAATAATATGGGTGAACAAAACTATTTGGTATCGGCATCGGTATCGGCCGATAGTAAATCAAAACTATTTGGTTTCAGATGAATAGGCAAATCTCTTGTTGGCTCATCACTACTATTTTTGTGTGAGTTGTACTTCTTTTCCCCCAATTCTTGATGTTCGTAAATTGATACTATTGTGAACATGATTAGCTGGTTCGAGAAATTTTCTACAGAATTGCGTTTTTTTAGTGTTTTGAATTTTGTTTTGTTGATAGTTTTTTTTAGATAAACAGTTTGTTAAATCTGTTTTTCAAAGTATATCCACACAGGACATTTATCATCCTTTCCAGCAGTTTCATCATCGATAGACACAACTTTCTTGGCTATGACTGAGAATTAGATGTAAATACATAAAACCCAAAGTATATTTTTTTGAGACATGCACAGTTGTCACTTTTGTTTGTTTATTTATAACTGACACCAAATAGATTTTTTGGTTAACCAGACAGCCCTAGCATTAACTCGACAAAATGCAATCAGATTTTCTCAAAACTTACATGTACTATAAGCATACGTTAAGAGATGATCTTGTTTTTTTCATAAATATTTTGATCGACTTCTCTCTTTGCAAACTGGAGATATTGCCACCTCATTGATTCTACAAGGATTGGTGATCAAGTTATAAAGTTTATGTTATTGCCACTCCTCTGCCCAGGGCACTGGTTTGTGGGATAACCTCCACAGTGGCAACTCATCTCACTCTTTTCAAGTATAGCAAAGAGATTTTTAGCCTGCATGCTGTACATCTCTCCACGTAGAGGACATCCATTTTACGTCCTCACCTGATAAGATGTTACACTGTAACAGCATCAACCCCATAACTGATTTCACTAGGGTCTGTCTGAACACCTAAAGTCTTTTCCAACTGAGGATCTATCCCAGTATCCCTGTCATGTGAGATCTTTGCACTTATCCACTCGACCATCACTCGCATTATTTACAGACTTGAATGCCTGAGGTGCAAGTTGTCTTGAATGGCAGTATACATATAAGTACAAACAGTTGGTTAACTTGTTACCCAATGAATCTGGTGCATCCTTCTGCATAATATACAACATGAGCAGTTGAAAAAAAAAACATCATCAAAAAATTTCAACAAAACCATATCGTGCTACCCCTCATTGGAACAAGCTCATTGAGCTCATTCCCCTAATGGGTCATATGATACAGTAAAACCTGTCTTGAGAGACCACTGTCTTGAGAGACCACCTGTCTTGAGAGACCACATCTGCCAGGCACCGATTGGTTTTACTCTATAATGGACCTGCTATGGGAGACCACCTGTCTTGAGAGACCACCTGTCTTGAGAGACCACTGTGACCTGATACCAACTTGTATTTTTATGCCATAATGGACCTGTCTTGAGAGACCACCCCTTTGAAGACTGAAACCATGACAAAAACTTTTTACCTGTTCTGGAATTGGAAAATCCATTGTGGTTATACTAACATAATTAAAAGTATTAAAATCTCTTAATTGGGTTTCAGTTGTTATTCAGTTACATGTACATAACTCATTAAAGATTGAGATGTTTTTATAAGACCCCTGTGAAAAGATTAGGATTACTGCTGAACAAACAATTTCGTACATAACTGAAATGTGACAGATAGGAATAAAAATAAATTTGTGTTGAAAATCTTTTTGTAACAAATTGAAATGGACTGTTATAAAAATTATAAAAATAAATTAGTGTTGAAAATCTTCAGTGAAGATTTTCAACACTAATTTATTTTTATAATTTTTATAACAGTCCATTTCAATTTGTTACAAAAACTTCATAAAAAGAACAACTACAAATTAATTTCAAAAATCCATTCTTCTCCATTTCTGAAGTTTGTGGTTGGCTATTCACTGACTTGAGAAAAGCTGAAACCTGTCATGAGAGACCACCTGTCTTGAGAGACCACTTTTGTGTGGCCCAAAGGGCGGTCTCTCAAGACAGGTTCTACTGTATGGTTTTGTCGAAAAAAAATTTTTTATTCGAAAACATAATATTCAAAATAAGAAATTTGATAATGTGTAAATCGAGTAAAGGGTTAAACTGGTCTTCATACATGTGTTCTGGTCATGATATCATGCTATAGCTATACATGGAGATGCTGGAAGTGACCTTAAATGCAATTATATAAATACATTTAGTAGAAACGTATTTAACCCATTAGGACCTATTTCTGACTTTGATCATTTTTTACTGAATTAGGACAGGTGCTCCAACTTTCTGTATTTGGGTAAACTTGCAAGGTACACTCTAAGAACATTGGCAGTTGTTTCTAGGCATGTCTTGGCTGCCTATATAGGCAGCCAAGACTTGCGTAGACACAACTGCAAAGTCACAGAGCATTAAATGTCACAGTATGGCAAAAATTATGAAAAATCTCCAGCCCTTTAAGGGTTAAGCTGATCAGTGTGCCAGCTGGAATTTCAACTCTTGGTAAATTTTGTTTTAATTGTCGATCATTCAGGTGAATTCATTTTCACATAAACCACCTCAAAAACAAAGCAAGGTAAATTTTGTTTTAATTGTCGATCATTCAGATGAATTCAGTTTCACATAACCACCTCAAAAACAAAGCAAGCCCACTTGTGAAATTTTGTGCCCTGCTTTGCACAGATTATTGGATCAGGCAACTTAGCTTGGTCTAATTTGGGAGTAAGGCAGTTTCTGTTTGTAATATTAACTGTCTGAAATGTTATGTTTTGTCTTCCTGGGCTTTATTGTTTCGTGTGAATGTCTGTTAATTCTTTGGGGCCTCATTCCAACTTTGATCACATTTATTTGCTGCAGAACATGTTCCCCAACATGCAGTCTCTAAGCACAAATTTACATTGCAATTACAATGGCAATTTTTTTAGGCAAGTCTTGGTTGCCAAAAAGGCAGCTTACACTTACATTGACTGTCACTGTTCTGTAAAAATGTAAAAAAAACCTCCAGAGCTTCTAGGGTTAAGCGACTTATGAAATTGGACAAAAACAAATAAACAATAAATCTAATTTGGGAATATTTCTGCAATTTTGGATGCAATAGTGTGGTACTCAATTACCAGTGTAGTGGAACTCATTTATTTATATAATTTATTGATATGAACAACACTTTTGACTGCCAGGGTCACCTCGTGTCTGACAGTTTTACAGGTGGAGGATGCTTGAGTACGTTGGAGAGAACCACTGAGCAATGGCAAGCAACTGCAAGACTCCCCATTGACATTGGTTGAAGACAGGTGCACCACTGACGTGCAGTTCGCCAAAGTATGCAGTGCCACCATGCCCTCAAGTGAGCAATCGGGATAAAGTGCCTTGTCCAAGTACACAATGAAGTTACCCTTGGCAGAGATCAGTTTGAAGTCCAATTTCATAACCACTGAGCCACCACACTCCCAAACCCTGTTAATTGAATAGTCACTTTGCCAGTGCAAATTATTCAGTTAACATGAGTATTACATGTAACAAGGGTTACCGTATTTACTCTATGTATTGGGACACTCTATGATTTGGGACACACATTTTTTCCAGAAAACTATATTTTTTATGCTCCAAAGTTTGGGACATTCAGGAGATTTGTTTCCAGTTGGCCCTTCGCTAGTAGCAGATGACACTCATAAAAAAATTCTTGAGTAACTAAAAATTTTCATTTTTTGCTTCCAAAACATAGCTTATGATCCCTCATTGGAACGGGCGCAATGCGCTTGTTCCAATGAGGGATCATAAGCTATGTTTTGGAACCAAAAAATGAAAATATAAAAAAAATTGGACGGCGATTTTCGTATTTAGTGATGGAAAACGAATCACACACAACTTTATTCAGCATCAAATCAAGACCAGGCTGTGTTCTTTCCCCATTTTCTAAGAATTGGGACACCTGTGAAAATAATTATTTTTAGCTGTCCCAATACATATAGTAAATACGGTAAATATTACTTTCTTGTATGCTAGAGATAAACTGAGCATTTAATCTCTTGTATCTTGTTTGACAGCGCTCATGGATGATGGAGCTGTGACAAACAAGACATGATAGATTAAATGCCTGTATTCGATGTAGTGAGGACAAATAGGTCTATTAATAAGGGACTACAGTGATAATAATATCCAGTTATTATCACGGTAATTTCTCGATGTGTTTCAACATTGTTTTCAATTAACTGGAGTTTACTTTATAACCCATATTCAAATTTGTACTTAAGGTGTGATAAATGGTTTTGTGTTTGGAAGTTATATTCAATCAACAGGGTAATTCAATTAAGAGGTATCCAATTAAGTCGGCTCTACTGTACAGTGTTTTTACCCTTTTGGAGAGTGCATCCTACAAAAAGTAGATTTTGATTGATTCATTAAAAAAATGTAAAAAAAAAACCCTCTCTAGATAGACCTTCAAGGGTTAACTCACTTATGAAATTGGAAAATACAGTACAGTCGTCGTGGACTTGTCAAAATCCACGTGTGAGCAGTGATGTCCACGCATGCATTTACCAGGTAATAAAAATCAGCATCAGAAAAATTTTAATTAATGAAGCACCGGGTTGTACCCAGTGCTTCATTAATTAAATTTTTGATGATCATTCTTTTAATTAGTGTTTGCAATTTAATATTATTGTGTCCGTGGAAATACTTCCTACCCGTGGAAAGTGACCAGTCCATGGTGGCCATACTGTACACATAAAAACAAACCAAACTACCTGTTGTGCCCTCTAATTTGGGAATATTTCTGCATTTTAGGGTCATCACTTACTGCTGTGAGTGTGAATTTGGTAGAATTCAAAGGCCTGTTAATAGTTAATATTTTAATTTTGAACATATAGGTAATCTATGTTAATTTTTCAGATTATTTCTGGACCAAAGATTGCTGACTTATATGCAGATCTGGTTGTTCATGATCAGAAAGAGAGACAGTTGAAAAAGCTGAAAGCTGAGGATATGGATAAGGATGGCTTGAAAGAGGCTGAAATACAGCAACGATTTCTAAGTATTAATGTAGTTTATGCTGGTTGAGTTTTTTTTTTAAAACTCGACCTATAGATTGATTAAGTTGGTGCGCGTGTGGATGGGTGGGTGTTTGTATGGGCTGGCTGGCCAGCAAGTGGACGTTAATTAAGCACCCCTGAAATATTTCATGACAGTGAAGTTGCTGTTACTGATTATTATTATACCACCCACTTGAAAAGTGGGTGGTATGTAGTGTTCACTATGTCCGTCCATCCATCTTTGCATCCGTCCGTCTGTCCATCCATTACGCTTTGGGGGGGTACACATTTGCTATCCGCAACTCCTCCTAAACCAGTGAATGGATTTCATTGAAACTCTCAGACATTCTTTTACATACATTTAAGATGTGCACCTCCTATTTTCTTTTCAGATATTTTCATTTTTACAGTTTTCCATATTGAAAAATGAACTTTGTCAAATTCAATTGACATTCTGTACAGATCTGCTATCCGCAACTCCTCTTAAACCATTGAACAGGTTTCATTGAAACTTTCAGACATTCTTTTACATAGATTGCAGATGTGCACCTCCTATTTTCTTTTCAGATATTTTCATATTTACAGTTCCCCATATTCAAAAATGGTCTTTGTAAATTCAGGTTTTAGTAGGGAGGGGTATACATCTGCTATCCGCTACTCCTCTTAAACTATTGAACAAACTCCATTGGAACTCTCAGACCTTCTTTTACATACATTGAAAATGTGCACCTCCTATTTTTTCTTTCAGATATTTTCATATTTCGATGTCCGTCCGTCCATCCGTTACGCTTTAGGGATGTACACATCTGCTATCTGCAACTCCTCTTAAACCAGTGAACGGAATCCATTGAAACTCTCAGACATTCTTTTACATACATTGAAGATGTGCACCTCCTATTTTGTTTTCAGGTATTTTCATTTCTACAGTTTCCCATATTGAAAAATGAACTTTGTCAAATTCAATTGACATTCTGTACAGATCTGCTATCCACAAATCCTCTTAAACCATTGAACAGATTTCATTGAAACTTTCAGACCTTCTTTTACATACATTGAAGATGTGCACCTCCTATTTTCTCTTCAGATATTTTCATATTAACAGTTCCCGATATTCAAAAATGGTCTTTGTCAATTCAGGTTTTAGTAGGGAGGGGTATAGATCTGCTATCCGCTACTCCTCTTAAACCATTGAATAAACTCCATTGGAACTTTCAGACATTCTTTTACATACACTGAAGATGTGAACCTCCTATTTTTCTTTCAAATATTTTCATATTCCATCATACGTCCGTCTGTTATGCTGGGGGGGGGGGGGGGGGGGGGATACACATCTACTATCCACAACTCCTCTTAAACCAGTGAACGGATTTCATTGAAACTCTCAGACCTTGTTTTTCATATATTGAAGATGTGCACCTCCTGTTTTGTTTTCAGATATTTTCATTTTTAGCTCAACTTGGGCAAAGCCAAATTTGAGCTTATGCCATGGCCAGTCGTCCGTCAACAATTCAATACGGTTCGGGCTAGAGCCCGTATTTATGAACTGATCTTTATGAAACTTCTTGGGTACTTTTGTTATGAACGTGGGACGAGAACGAGTGTTTTGGGGTCTGATCCAAAATTCAAGTTGGCCGCTGGCAGCCATTTTGTACAAAATTAGGTGCAATCAGATTTTTGTGCAGAACTTCAATATGGAAGCGCTGATTTGAATAATTTTTTGTATGAATGTTTACTACCATGGGATACATCACATATAATACAGGTTTTTTTCTCGTGCGTAAATTATGCAAATTAGACTAACTTTGATGTATTTAGTGTTACTTTCAGCACTGTAAGTGCAAATGCCAATACGGCTCGGGCTAGAGGCCGTATTTATGAACCGATCTTTACAAAACTACTTGGGTACCTTTGGTATCACTGTTGGACGAGAACAAGTGTTTTGGGGCCCGGTCCAAAATTCAAGATGGCCGATGGTCGCCATTTTGTACAAAATTAGGTGCAATCAGATTTTTGCACAGAACTTCCATATGAAAGTGCTGGTTTGAATAATTTTTTGTGTGAATGATTAGTACAATGGGATACATCACATATAATACAGGTTTTTTTCTCGTTCAGAAATTATGCAAATTAGATGAACATTGATTTTTTCAGTGCTACTTACACACAGTAAGTACACATGCCAATACGGCTCGGGCTAGAATCTGTATTTATGAACCGATCTTCACGAAACGTCTTGGGTACCTTTGTTATCACCTTGGGATGAGAACGAGTGTTTCTGGGTGCAGTCCAAAATTCAAGATGGCTGCCAGTGGCCATTTTGTACCGAAATTAGGTCTAATCAGTTTTTTGTACACAACTTCTATACGGCTCAGACTTGAGGCCGTATTTATGAACCGATCTTTACGAAACTTCTTGGGTACCTTTGTTATCACCATGGGATGAGAATGAGTGTTTTTGGGTGTGGTCCAAAATTCAAGATGGCCACCAGCAGCCATTTTGTACCAAAATTAGTGCAATCAGTATTTTGTACAGAACTTCTGTATGAAAGTTCTGATTTGAATAAATTTTTGTGTGAATGTTTAGTAACATGGAATACATCACATATAGTACGGGTTTTTTTCTCTTGCAGAAATTATGCAAATTAGATGAACTTTGATTTATTCAGTGCTACTTATACACTGTAAGTGCACATGTCAATACAGCTCGGGCTAGAGGCTGTATTTATCACCCGATCTTCACGAAACTTCTTGGGTACCTTTGTTATCACCTTGGGACGAGAACGAGTGTTTCTGGGTGCGGTCCAAAATTCAAGATGGCTGCCAGTGGCCATTTTGTACCAAAATTAGGTCCAATCAGTTTTTTGTCACAACTTCTGTACAGCTCGTATTTATGAACTGATCTTCACGAAACTTCTTGGGTACCTTTGTTTTCACCTTGGGACAGGAACGAGTGTGTTTTGGGGTGCCTTTGTTATCACTGTGCTATGAGAACAAATATTTTGGGGTTCAGTCAGACCCACTCTGGGACTCAAAGATTTGTTTTCTAGTTCAGCATCAGACTGTCACCCACCTTTACAATACTTTACCTATACATTTGTTACAGGCCACAGTCAGTATTTATGTACAGACCGTTACAATACTTTATATGTACCTTTGTTATCAGGTCATTACCTAGATGTTTGTCATTGCTGTGTCACATACTATACATGTACTTGTCTTAACAAGTTGAGCAACAATGTCATTGACACTTTCATTAGGGTTTCTCATAATTAAAAATGGGCTTTGTCAATTCAAGCTTGCATGGGGGGGTGGGGGGGGGGGTTGTTGGCATTTGCTATCCGCGACCTCTTTTAAACTAGTGAATGGATTTCTATGAAACCTTCAAACATTCTTTTACATGCAGTGGAGCTGTGTACCTTCTATTTTGTTTTCAGATATTTTCATTTTTACAGTTTCACATATTGAAAAATGGGCTTTGTCAATTCAAGCTTCGGAGTGGAGGTGGGGGGGGGGGGGGGGGGTGTCAGTATTTGTGCTCTCTACATTAAACACACTTTTACTGTTGTAAAATGTTTCTTGGTTGGAGTGGGTGGTATCATTTAGTGAGCAGTGCTCACAGTTTTTCTAATGTTTTGATGATTGCTATGTCTTGCAGTACATTTCATCTGGTGAAACATGATGTTTCTGGTTGAAAGCATACCTCAAACACATTCCCTCATCCACATAAAACATGCTTCGAACAAATGTCACAAAATACACTATCATCCACAGGCAATATCTGGATATAAAACAAGAAAATTTGTCACTTCTTCTATCAATAAATGTTGACATGGCAAGGAGGAAACTGTCAGAGGCGGCACTAAGATGGCAAATCATTGGCATGCATGCAACAGGCATGTCATTCAAAGCTACTGGAAGGCAAATTGGCTATAGTCATTCTGTCATCAGCAGACTTGTCCGATAACATCAACAAACTAATGATGTTAAGGACTGACCAAGGCCTGGACAACCTCAATAGACTTCTCCTCAGGAAGATTGGAGCCTGGAACACCTTGTTAGACATGAACCCTTTGCTTGAAGTGGGGTATTGAACAGGCGTTTGTGCAACAGAACTGTGTGAAACCATCTCAAAGCACTGGGTATGAGGTCCAGAAGGGTCATCAAGTGTCCAGCTCTGTCCGATCAGCATCAAGGACGACATTTGGAGTGGTGTATGGCATGATGACATTGGAATCTCAGGATGTGGAGGAGAGTCCATTGGTCAGACGAGAGTAAGTTCCTGCTTCATGTCACAGATGGTTGCACGACAGTGTAGAGGCATAGGAATACTGCTTATGTGCCCAGGAACATCAGACCTACTCTTCCATATGGTGGAGGATCAGTAATGATCTGGGGGTGCCTCTCATGATTGTAAACTTGATATGGTAACTGTACGTGGGAATCTCAATTGTTATCAGTACATCAGGAACATTCTCAATCCGGTTGTTATGCCTCATTTTGACAACCACCCGTTGGCTATTTGCCCTGTATTCATGGATGACAATGCAAGGCCACATCGTTCCCATGCTGTGAGAATATTCCTTCAGAACAATACTATTACAACACTACCTTGGCCTGCAATGAGCCCTGGTTTGAATCCCTTAGAACACTTCTGCCTGTACAGAATTTGGCCGATTTGGAAGCTGCATTGCATGAGGAGTGGCAGCAGTTGCCTCTGGACTCTATCAGAAGGCTCACTGATAGCATTAGGAGGAGGGTTCAGGCTTTCATCCCGGCATGTGGTGGCTACAATCGCTACTGACGGCAGACACTGCTATTGTGTTCAGGAGATCGCAAGTTATATTATTTGTCAGTAATTACTGGCATTATTTCCTCATGGACGGTTCCAGCACCATACTTGTCGAGAGAACATTTTTCCATCAAAAACATTAGTGACAGATATGTGTAATTAGCACCATTAAAATACTGCATATTTTTGTCCCCTTAAAAATTATTTTGGAGGGACTATTAAAATAGCTGGTTTCTCTGCGTATGTGTTCGTCCATCCCACTTTGGTTTCCCGGTGATAACTTTAGTTACAGTTGGCCAAAAAAATACAGGTCATGTTCGAATCAGGGTGCGGTCTGACAATTTTTTCCAGAGTTATGCCCTTTTTCAACTTCAAAAATTCATTTTTTTTGTTCCTCAATGATAACTTAAGTTATTGTTGGCCAAATCGAATGAAAGTTGGTATGTAGGAGTATCAACATAAAATAAGGTCAATTTCAAATCAAGGTGTGGTCCGACAATTTTTGCCATAATTATGCCCTTTTTTCGACTTTCGAAAATTCATTTTTTTTTTGTTTCCTGATGATAACTTTAGTTGTTGTTGACTGATTCAAATAAAATTTGGTACTTAAGTGCATCAACATAAAATACAGGTCAAGTTCAAATCAAGGTTTTGTCCGACACATTGTTTG
Organism: Pictodentalium vernedei; assembly: GCA_031216915.1. NCBI lineage: Eukaryota > Metazoa > Mollusca > Scaphopoda > Dentaliida > Dentaliidae > Pictodentalium > Pictodentalium vernedei. The sequence goes on from CM062297.1 coordinate 317,073,718, forward strand.
CCAGAGTTATGTCCCTTTTTCGACTTTGAAAAATTCTCCACATCGAAGAATCAGTATTTTTTGGACCACAGTCCTGGGGGGGGGGGGGGGGGGGGAGGGGTCTTTATAATCTAGAACTATTGGGTGGGGAATATTATGCGATGTTATTCACTGACCCTTTTCCCCAAATTAATTTGGAAAATTGAAAATCTCTGTCCAATTTTATCAAACTTGGACACAACATGTGTATATGTATAACTACACAAATGTATGAAAATACTGTAACTGAAGCCCAGTAGAGTGCTGCTTGGGAGAAAATTCCCCTTGTTTTCTTGAAATCCTATAAACCAGCAGCTGAAATAATTTGAAATTTTATGTGATGCTTTATAGAAAGATATTTGCTCAGTAAAGAACCCAAAGAAATATTCAGAGGCAATTGGAGTTGGTCCATTGGATCAAAGTACATATGTAATGCTTTCACCTCATTTATCACTTTTCACCAAACTGAAATCAATTTTGACAGATTTGGAATATGTAAAAAAAACACAGAAAAAACAATTATCTTTACTTTGCCTCACAGTGCTCGTTGTGATAAAATATTGAAATGCGGAAAAATTTGTTTACATGACATTCTTACCTTGTCAGATTTTATGGGTGAGTGCCTATTGGCATTCTCTCATAAATTGTAATAAGGCAAATCTAAACACGCTAAATAATTTCACTTCACATTTACCATGAAGCACATCCACAGAATATGAAGCCCTTAAGCAGTACCTGCACTTCAGAAAAAAACTCAAATTTGGAGTTCAAACATTCAACCCATTCATAAATAAATATGAAATACCTTTGCTTTAAGTTATATTTAGGCAGTTTTTTTGAGAAATAAACACCATTCACACAATATTTTAGTTATTTTCTGTAGATCAGAGCAAACTGGATGTTTACAATACAAATAAAATAAAAAGGTTGTATTTTAATCATCTTTTGTTGAAAACGTACAAATAAATATGCATCTATAAAAAATGGGTAAAATTTAAAAATATCGTGATTTCATACTAAGACTCTGGCAAGCATTCTAAATGTACAAAAAATGAGGTTCAATTTCAGTGATGGATTACCTGAAAACCAAATCCTTTTTTTTTTGCCTAAATGTGTAATTTATTTGGTATGAAGTATTTGCAGAAGTATATGTAGCGAAATGAAATTTTTCTTCAAATTCAAAACCAGATGTATGTAAAGAATAAAAAGAAGAAACCTTTGAGAGAGGAAAATTTAACCAATTGAGAAAAATTTCCAAGACTCAAAAGTCCAAGAAGACTATTCAATTAGATGATTAGGGTATATTCTGAGCTTCAGATAATATTTTTAAATAAAGAGGACTTTATTTGCAGTGCAAACTATTTCCTTCTTTGCAGCAGTTGTATCAGAATGAGGCAAGTAAAAAATAGTGCACATGTACCTAAATTCATTGAGATGTGCTGTTTGGAGAACAAATTGCAACAGCTGATGTTCAGTCTAGTTGATTTTGGAAATTACTTGTTATTCTCTTCATATGAATGAATTTTATATGAGAACTGAATTCAATTATTTGTCTTCTTCGGAGTATGATTGTGGGATGGGCATGTTATGAAGTGCATAGCACCTCATACAAAACTACCCTGTGGGATCCCCTGGAGTGAAGCAGTTCTTGTTTACTGTGGTAAACGAGCTCTGTTTTACTTGTGAAATAGGACCCAGTAACCAATGCCTGGGGTGGAAGTCTTCTAAAATGGGAAGCATGAGTTGCCTGGACTTGACTTTATATTCAAGCTGCAGTCACAAAACTTAACACACCCATCCCACATTTATACTGCAATAAAGTGAGAGATAATTCATTTCAATCGTTATAATTTAACTCAGAATGATTGCTTGTATTATAATGTAACCTTAAGTGGCCAGAGTCACTGTCATTTATATCATTGCAGTCACATCAAATTTTGTGCACATGACAGTTTTACTATTTTCAACATAGACTAGTTCAAGCAGTCTTAAATACCGAAGGGAAAAACTGGTGTTAACAACCTTTGTGAATACTAAATAACAGCCCACTTGCGGCTATTACAGTTTAACCCTTAAGGGCCTGGAGATTTTTATACATATTTTTATACAACAACCGATGGCCCAGACTAGCTGGTGCTAACTCAAATTAATCCAGGGCTAAACACAGATTTTGCCCCCAATCCCCCACATTTGCATGCAAAACCGAAAAAATCAAGTCCTATCTGGTCCTCCATACTTTTTAGATCTGTGCATGCACAGTATCCAGGAAGATACCGAAATTGGCGCCAACCATCATTCTTTGTTTGGACCTAAAGTCAGCAACATTGAACTGACATCTGTGCTTTTAAATCTCCTTTTTGAGGATGTCAGACACAAATCAATGGTAAAATTGGTGGATCCAAGGATATAAATGGATGATAGAAGTGAACAATGGTGGTGTGGTATGTCTGTTGCGGTTGAAGGAAGTATAGTGGGTAAGAGCGAGCACCTTAAAAACGAAAGCTCACCCAGCAATGACGGAACTAGGGAGGAAGCCAGCATGTTTTTTGGGAGGCGAGCGGGAGAGGTCCCTCTTTAACCCAGCAACATCTGGGGCCAGATGTTGTTATGAGAAACTTGCACGGGCCGGAGCATACGTTCACACCTGCCACTCGGGACGCTCCATCTAGTCTGCAGCCAGCCTCGGCTACAGTCATGGCTTCCTCCGCTATGATCAGTAAGCACACATGACCGTAACCTAGCTACCCGACTTTGGATATCCAGCCAGCTGTGCAAAGACTGAGCCATCCTTCGCCTGTGATGTCGGACCATCCGATAGCTGGGGAACCGAGGCTTCGATCATCGGGATGTTCTGAGAAGAGATCCATCTCCGGAACACTGTCCCAGGAGCAGCAAGCAGCTAAGAAACAGAAAACCACTGCTCCTCAAGCCTCGGTGACGAACTTGCTGTCGCAGATTGCGCAGCTGATCGCAGCATCCCAGCAAGTGCAGGAGCAGCCTCCCTCAGACTCAGAAAGTGAGCTGTCGGATGGTGCTGGGTCGGTCCAGTCATCTGTTCATGCAGATGCAATGGACCAGGATTCTCAGCTGATTCAGTTGGATGGTGAAAGGGATAAGGAAGAGGATTACCCTTCCCTTTCGAAACAGCATATGGTTGTGATGGATTTTATCCATCAATACTATCCTGAGTTTGTTCCACCGAATCAGCAAGCTGTGACAACACGGGAGAAACCACTGGCATCTCTAGACGCAGACTTTATACAGAGGAATGAAGAAGTTCTTTCTTTCCCAGTTCAGTCTAGACAGATGTCGCAGGCCTTCCGCCATGTAGACGATGCCATATTTAACCTCTCAAATGTGAGGAAAAAAGGCGGTTTCTTATCAACATCTTCAATAAATATACCATTTCTTGGACCACATTCATTTAAAACAGTTGGAGAAGATGTGCAGAGATCTCCACTGTGTTTAGATGAGCAGGCCGGGGATTTAGACATATCCTAACCTGCCTCATTCAACATTCGCTCAAATGCATTGGAAACTGCAATTTCATCAAATAGAGCGAGTTTGGATGCAATGTCCTATGCAGATCACCTTACCAGAGCTATGGCGCAACGTCTCAACGGGAAGGAATTTGAGGACGTGTGCACCTCGCTTAGAGTTCTTTCCAGGGTAATCATTTATATCACGTATAACTCCACCCTGACAGTGACAAATCTGGAGTTAATTAGACATGATGCTGCCCTTGTGTAGTCATCACTTATAGATGACAAGGTGAAAAGCTCTCTCCGGGTTGCTCCGGTTTCCGGACATATTATCTTTGACGACAAGCTTTCGTTAGTCTATGAACAGGCTACTAAGAAAGCTTCCAGTGCTCTGCTCTTGAAGTCGATGTCTCAACAACCCACTTCAGCAGACAGGGGTAAGCGAGGACATTCCAAATCAAAATCTTCAAAAGGGAATTCCTCGCGGTGGGTACAATAAACCCTCATATAATTACTCCGGAAGTCGTCAATACAGCGACTTGGGAAAGGGGCGTAAGTCTGATCAGGACTATTGGTCAGACGCCCCTAAGCCAACAGGGCGAGGATCTTTGCAGGGAGGACGTAGTTTCTCTTCCCGTAAGCCTCGCAAGTCCTACAGGTGATGGTCAAGACCCCTATTGCTTGCCAGTTGGCGGAAGGTTTTCAAAGTTTGCGAGTAACTGGATAGCAGTCACAGAAGATCAGTGGATGGGAAGTGTAGTCTCGGAAGGCCTACAGCTATCATTCCGAGCGAAACCCCCACCAACAAGATGTCCATGTTGGACAAATCTTCCTGCAGATCCTTTCAAAGGAGAGTCTCTCCTAGCGGAGGTACAGGCTCTCTTATTAAAGGAAGCAATAGAGGTCATCGAGAATCAAAATTCTCAAAGTTTTTACAGTCACCTATTCCTCGTACCGAAGCCAGATGGTTCGTTCCAACCAGTAATAGACTTGAGCTGGATAAACAAGCTAATCCTTGCTCCAAAGTTCTATATGGAAACCATTCGGTCAGTAAGAGTGAGCATTCAAGTGAACAACTATGCGGCAAGCATAGATCTAAAGGACCAGGGTTCGCACAGTCTTGAAAAGTTCTTGAATTTTCGTGTTTGCCTTGAAAAGGCCCTAAAATTGATAAAAGCCTTGAAAAGCCCTTGAGAATTGACCACCAGCCTTGAATAGTCCTTGAATTTGAAAGGGATTAGTGAATAGGTGAGAAAGTACTGTTAATTGTTTGTAGAAAAGTGAAAGTAACATTCGGAACATGACTGTGCACCTCCTTCCCCCCTCCTCCTAACTTCCTGTGTGATTGTTGAACGTAAATGGGCTTTAGAGGTGTTTTTTTCAGTCTGTATTACAAAGCATTACGGATACATACGAGCAAACCGGAAGCATCCAACAACGTGTTTATTCATTCAGAAAGCTTTTGTTATGTTAATATCCTTTTGTGATTTCAGCCACGTATTGGAAAAATTCAAAGGGACATGGGCCAATGCACATTCTTAAGGAAATGGGCGAGCCAATACAGCTGGGTACAGGAAGTGAGAGACGACAAATATAAAGCGTACTGCTCATGTTGTCAAAAGAAAATTGATCTGGGAAAAATGGGTGAGAGTGCACTCCGATCGCATTCGAGAAGTGTAAAACATAAAAGTAAATTACTTTTCTCTAAGACCAAAGGCAAAGGAGAAAATAGAACAATCACATGATTTCAACCTGAAAATTGAGGAAAAACTGAAAAAATTAAAGGAATACTGAGTTGCTATACTGTACAGGAAGGTGCAAATGCTGTTTGACTGTCTGCCCTCTGGTGTTGAAATGTCCCACTTGTCAAGTGCCAACTTTACATGTATTATAATATTCCTTCTAGTGAAGTCAAAATTTCATCGATTTATATCTTGATTGACAGAGCTCATTGGAGCTCTGTCACCCAAGATATAAATCGTTGAATTCTTGACTGAGATAAGTTCACACTTGACCAGCATTACATTTGGACAGAGTTCAGAGAGTTAAGTGTACATATTGTGAACAATGAATATACATATAAGCATGAACTGAAATGGATGAAGACAATTCTGAGTGCTCTGTACATATTGTGAATATACATTAGGCATGAAGTTCTGAGGTACATGTAAACAAATCTGAGAAATCATGTATTGTGCCACTGTTTGCAGTCAAGAATCATGTACTGCAGGTGAGTTTTATCTTTTTAAACTGTTTGAAAAGTTGGCTCAGAAGGCACAGGTGAGCATAATAATAGAGGTAGTTTTTTTAAAATCTCCAAATCCAGGGAGGAGACTCCCTCATTGAACCTCCTCATCTTAGTGGCACGCAGACACACTTCGCGGGTCTGTTTTCAGAGCCCTGAAAAATAATAAAAATGGCCTTAAAAAAGCCCTAAAATGGCCTTGAATTTCAATATGGGAATTCTGTATGAACCCTGACTGGACGCTTAATTTTATGTCCTGGTACATCCGGCATTCAGAAAGTATCTGCGGTTCGCTGTGCAAGGACTGGTTCATCATTTCAGAGCAATGTGCTTTGGTCTGAACCTGGCCCCCTGGGCTTTCACTCGAATAATGAACTCGGTAATGTCTTACTTCCGAGCTCATTCGTCTGTGGTAACGTCAGCTTACTTGGACGACATTCTGCAGAGATATGGCAACAGAATTATTCTTCAGAATGATGTTCAGAGACTGCTACTATTGCTCTGATGTCTCGGTTTCATAGTAAACGAGAAAAAGTCGGTTCTAGCTCTGTCCAAGTCATTCACCCACTTGAGAATGAGCTTCGAGACTTGCAACAATCTGGTTCATCTGCCGTTACCCAGAGTGAAATTAGTCAGTTGTTATGCTCACTTTTGTCTACACTCGGACGCAATAACAGCGGGGAAGTTCATGCGACTGTGCGCAGCAGCTGCGGATCTTATTCTGATGGGCCGCCTGCGCACACGTCCCCTCCAGATATTCTTTACTGAGAACTGGATTGTGAAGATGCATTCGCTCGAAACCAGATTTGTTTTAATGGACCTAGTAAAACAAAAGGTTCAGATTTGGGCAGACCAGTGGTTAAGTCCAGGACCGCTGCAACTGCCGGATCCGGCTTTCATGATTATGACGGACGTGAGTCAGGGGGGCTGGGGCACGACCCTATGTCCCGCAGACTTGAAGTGTCAGGGTCTTTGGGACTCTCAGTTCCTAGAGAAGCACATAAACATCAAAGAGATGGTGTCAATATAGCTAGCACTACAACATTGGATTCGCGAAATAGCAATAGCGAATGTCCATGTTCAAATTCTGTCAGACAATTCGACAGTAGTTGCTTACCTCAGGAACCAATTTGCAAGGCAGCACTCACTCGATTCCATTATGCAAGTTAACGGAGACGATTCTCCTATTCGTCTTGAATCATCACATTCATCTCTCTGTCCGTCATATACTGGGTCATCTGAACGTATTAGCAGACTCGCTCTCTCGGAAAAGTCGCCTGTTGCCATCAGAGTGGACTCTCAACAAGTGAATATTCAGGCAGATTTGCTACCATTGGGATTGTCCCTTGATAGATCTTTTTGCGACACACCTAAACAATCAGTTACCGACATTCATGTCACCATGCCCAGATCATTGGGCATATGAAGTAGACGCTCTGTCAATTTCATGGGATGGGATGATAGGATATGCATATCCTCCAGATCCACTGATTCAGCAGATTCTGTTAAAGATCAAACAGTCTCATTGCAAAATCCTGCTAGTAGTACCTCTATTGTCACAGAAACCTTGGATCAATCTTCTCAGGTATCTGTTATGGGATGTTCCCTGGAAGCTTCCTCCATGAGAGGATCTTCTTTATCAGGGGAAGTCTCGCGCACTGCATCACAACCCGCAAGGTCTCAACCTTCACGTATTTCCATTGCACGGAAAACATTTTACAGGACGTGCAGTGGACGTAATTTCTAACTGCAGGAGGTCCTCCTCTTCGTTGAACTCCACAGCGAAGTGGAGGGTTTTCTCCCACTGGTGTAGGGATCAGTCGATAGACGTATATGATCCGTCCATACCAAATGTTGCTGATTTCCTGGTCTACTTGTTTGACGATCTCGAACTGCAGCCTGTCACTATTAAGGGCTATAGGTCTATGTTATCAGATACTTACGATACTTACTTTTGAGCCATTGGATGTCGTAGAGTTCAAATTCTTGACATACAGCGTTTCTCTTAGCCTTTGCATCTGCTAGAAGAGTCAGTGAACTTCATGCATTGTCTGTTGATGAATCTTACTACTGTTTTGTGGGTAATACCATTACCCTCACTACGGAAGTGGGATTTTTGGCTGAGAATCAGATTCTGGATAAGCGGCCAGAGACCATTGTCATTAAGGCCTTACCGTTCTCGGATAACCATAGACCATCACTGTGCCCAGTTAGAGTTATACGCATTTATAAACATCGATTGGATTTTATTAGAAAGGGAAGAAAACGATTCTTTCTAACAGAAAAGATATTTCTGTTCATGCTGTAGCTAGATGGATTCAGTTGGCAATACGCATTGCCTGTGACAATCTATCTTCGGATCAACATTCTGTCAATAAAATATCAGCTCAGGAGGTTAGAGCACTGTCCACTTCTTGAGCTTATTCTAACTGTATAGCCATTACTAATCTCATGAAGGCTGCGTACTGGACGCAGCCCTCTTCATTTACCAAGTTTTACCTGAGAAATTTAAAGTCCATCTCCGGTGACCTTAGATCTTTGGGTTCTCTTTCTGTTGCTCAGAATGTCATCCATTAATGTTACATCTATAAGGTCTTTAGGCAATCCGTTCCAGCCCTGATGCTGTTCTGCTGCCCTCTTCGTTCTGAGGAAATTTACCTCAGAACAAGGGGAAAGGAGGGGTGGGGGGAGTTTCCATTATGATCATCTGGCTTTATAGTGAAAAGCAAGGGAATACCTCATCCGGTGTCAGTAGTCCTGCGTTGGTGCTGGGATGGTTTTAATGTGTAGCTCGATGTGAAGCAATAACTATGTCTCATTTATGTACTGTTTTTAAAGCGTAGCTCACTGTGAAGCATTTGTATATGTTATGTGTCAAACAGGCGTTAATATACAATCCTTGAACACTTTTAAATGAGTATAAAGAGTCTCATTCTCTGGACTATCTTTATATATTGGTTTTCCTTCACCGAATTAGCATAATGGGTTATGCTGGCTTTAAATGGAGAATTATATATTATGTAATACTCAATTACATTGTTGGTGTTATGTCTTTCTTTTTTCTTTTTTCTCGTAAAAAAAGAAAGACATATAATTCCTATCTTCTCCTATTCTCCTGTAGGTGCTATTCTTTACTGAAGTAATTGAGAAATTGGATTTTCCTTTAAGTCCTAGGCCCTCCAGCATTTTTATGATTCAGCTAGTCTGGGCCATTGGTTGACTTATAAAAATATGATAAATTTAAGTGATTTGTATATTTTTTATACTTACCAGTGGCCCAGATGGGTATGGCCCTCCCATGAGTGGGCACTCATACCTCCCTGCTGTTTATAACATTTAACAGGCAATCTGTAGAAAGAATGATGGTTGGCACCAGTTTCGGTACCTTCCTGGATATTGCGCATGCACAAATCTAAATAGTATTGAGGACCAGATAGGACTTGATTTTTTTCGGTTTTGCATGCAAATGTTTTGGATTGGGGACAAAATTTGTGTTTGGCCCAGGATTAATTTGAGTTAGCACCAGCTAGTCTGGGCCATTGGTAAGTATAAAAAATATACAAATTACTTAAAATTTATCATTTTCACTATACTGAGAAAGTCTACATGTACCTCCTGTGGCTTTGCAGTTGTTTCTAGTCAAGTCTTGGTTGCCTATAGGGGCAGCCAAGACTGATCTAGAAACAACTGACAAGGTACTTAGAAAACAAGTTTTGAATTTACCCAAACAATGTTTGTGCACCTGTTCCTTTGCATTAAAAGTTATCAAAGTCAGAATTAGGCCCCTAAAGATTAATTGAACCATTCCATTGGACATGCCCTCAATTTTTTATTTGACAAATGGGCGGAACAAAGCAAAAACATTCATACAATAGGAAAATTATTCATCGAATTATGAAAAATTCACCGTAACCAGTCAAATGCATGTAAATTAGATATCATTAAAGAAAATTAAATTATACATTTAATATCAGTTAGTTTACTGATAAGTTGCTGAAGATGTTGTAACACAATTTATGGTGATGAAATTGCTTGTATGATAATTACAAATAAAATGTACAATGCACATGAGTGCATTCTGAGCTCAATTTGACTAAGCCAGGGAGTTGTAATTAATAAATGGGAACAGACTACTGCATCTACTTACAGGTAGCTTCTAGGTAGCTTCATAGGTGTGTTAGTTTTGTTATTGGTCTCTGCAACACTATGGTTCATCTCAGGCCAACTTATTCTCGTTCTCAAAAAAATAGTCCAGGTAGGGATAGTGTGTGGTATAGAAATTCTTAAATACAGTACAGCCGCCATGGACTGGTTGTAATCCACATGTGGACAGTGATGTCCACGCATGCGATTACCAGGCAATAAAAATCATCATCAGTAAAATTTTAATTAATGAAGCACTGGGTTGTACCCAGTGCTTCAAAAATTAAATTTTTGATAATTATTCCCATAATTAGTGTTTGGAATCAATTATTATTGCATCCGAGTAGAAATATTACCCACCCATGGAAAGTGACCATTCTACAGTGGCCATACTGTATATTCTCCTGCTGATATTTTTGGAGCATAAAAAGTGTACCTCATTTGCAAATAATGCAGCTCATAGGTGCATGAGCACAATAGTACATCTGAGAAATGAAACTTTTTTTGTAAAATTTATTTTGAAATTTTCAAAGGTAAATTGTAGTGAAGTTGTGTGGTTTCATTCCACCTGCTTTTAGCATATGGGCTCACCCCATGTTGAAGAGCTGAAAGTTTTATTTTTGTGTTGAGAATGTCTGTACAGAATTTAAAATGTGTTATCAAATATAATTTTTGGTTATTTCTCACTTTTGCTAAGCACCTTTGTTCACAGAAATTCTTTTAGGAAGTGAGACATTTTGATGAATGTGATAAATTATGAATATACAGTTTCACAAAATTAACCCTTAGGGTTTGGACAATTTTCACAATTTTTGCCACACCTGACAAACTGTGTGCTATTTACATTGGATTCTTGTCAAGGCTTGGTTGCTTATAAAGATAAGCAAGCCGAGACTAGGAGCAACTGCCAGTAAACTTTTGAATTTAACAAGGATTTTAAATCATTGCAAGTTAACGACTGCCAATGTTGTACCGAAATAGTCATAATTGTACCCAAATTTTGCAATGTTAAAATATGTTCTGCAGTGTTTTGCTCATAGGTTGGTGATGTTTCTTCCAAAAAGGATGCACGCAACAGGATTTCCACTAGGGGATAATTTGTGGGTCCGGTAGTTTAAAAAAAGTGAAACTCAAACGCCGAAGGCATCTGCCGCACGTGCCAAAGGCACGTGCGTATAGAGAGGGGTCTGAGGGGATTCTCCCCCCATGAAAATTTTTATTCTTAGGTGCTCTCTGGGGCATTCTGGTCGCTAAAATGCTGAATAATTGAAGTGGAAAATATGTATATTTTTATACTGTACCAATGACCCAGACTTAGCTGGTGCTAACTCTAACAAAACCAGGGCCAAACACAAATTTTGCCCCCCAATCCCCAAAATTTGCATCCAAAACAAAAAGAAATCATGTCCTAAAGGACCTCCATACTACGCCTCTACTGCGCATGCGCAGTGACGCAGACGTCCCGAAATTGGTGCCAATTATCATTCTCTGTTTGGCCCTTCATCAGTCAACATCTCACTGATCTTTGTGCTTGTAAATCTCAGTTTAAAGGATGCCAGACACGTAATTTTTGGAGAAAATGTGATTCTAAGGAGGATAGAAGGAGGAGAGGAAAAAGAAGTGACAAAAAATAATCAGGGCTGTATTTAAAATTTTTTGATGAAATTATGTTAAGTTGCCTATTTTCGAGGCATGGGCCTCTTGTTGTCATTCTTGCTAATTGTTGCACTGCTTATTCAGTGTTTCCTCTCCCCTAGCCTTCTAAAGTCCCCCCTTGCAATTCTCCCATGCTTTTGGCATATTTTTGAGAAATTTCATTTCTAAAATTTCCTGGGAGAGTTGCTTGGTTACAGAATGTTTTCTGTTATTTTCCCCATATTTACGTTTTCACCCATGGGTGTATAACGTTTGTGTTCTGCATCTTCCATCTGATGTTCTACAGATTCTCCCCTGGTAGTCTCTGTTTTGCATCAGATAGAGTGTAATTGATGACTGATTCCGGGCCAGTTTTTTCAGTGCCTGGAGTCATGTTTTCTGGTGTTTTTACACTGTTTGTTTTCATTGGCAACAGCCTTTTTTGAGGGGGGCTGTTTGCCTTTGCTGCAGTTTATCTCACTATAAGATACATTTATATTATCCAAAAGTGTCTCATTAATTATTTAATATAAATTTAAAATTTTTGACCACACTTTGCCATCGGATCCATCGGGGCTCAACGTTACTTTTCAGCAACTTGGGCTTCGCTGAAAAAATATTTTTTCAAAATTATTTTGTTTTGCAATTGTTTTTTCATTTATTAATGGATCATGTTATTATGTATCTTTGTGTCAGGGGTTTTTGCGAGTAACTAGGACTTATTGTTGTTCTTTCACAATGAAGGAACGTTGTTCAAATTGTAATAGGAAGAAATCTTCCTCTGACTTTCATGATCATTGTATTAATTGTAGTCAGTGTTCTCGCATTAATCCCTGTCCTATATGTGAACATTGGGATGAGAAACATTGGAAACGTGTGTCACGATATGTTGTTTCTGGAGAAAGGCGATGCCGGCTCTTTCTCCGCAAGGTCACTCTACTCTCTCAGTTTCTATTTCAGAGGAACCAGAACAGGGTGATGTTTCCATGTTATCTTCTTCAAGTGTGCGTCCGTCGTCACAAATGAATTCAGAGCTAGCGGCAAAAGTGCTCATGGAGATTAGACAAATGTCGTCCGCTAGCTCGCCCGGTGTAGCGTCCATTCACCGAATGGTTCGGCAGCCGGGTTCGTCCGATGCAGTCCAAGAGGAAATTTTGGGTGATGCGAGCACTATAAACATAATAGATGCACACCCAGTGACGGCGGATAGTAAGCGAGAACGGAGGAAGCCTTTGAGTCCGGTTCCTAGCTCGTCCAGGTCCAGCCGGGCCGCGAGCGAGAGAGGCCCCTCTCTCGTACAACAACATCTGGGACCAGATGTTGTGGTACAAAATGTGTCTTTAGCGGAGCATACGTCCGTCGCTCGGGACGCTCCGTTGTATAAGCAGTCCGCAGAGACTGTTAAGGCTTCCTCTTCTCGTCAGCGCACACGACCGCACCTTGGCTGCGTGACCGCCGATATATTACCAGCTTCGCCGATGAAGGATTCTTCGGCGACCAGGTCACACCATCCGGCAGCCAGGGATTCGAGACCGATGGACTCCGGACGTTCGCATAGGAAAAGTATGCGGGAGCCATCTGATGCGGAGCTGCCCTCGGCGAAGCAGCGAAAGACTGCGCCTCCGCAGGTCTCGACGTCGGACATTCTTGTGCAGATAGCACAGCTTATCGCAGCATCCCAGCAGCCGACAGAAACGGTGTCGGATCGAGAATTATCCGACGGCGCTGGGTCGGTACGCTCCGCCGAAGCATCGGGGGCGGACGACCGGGAACATCATGAGGTCCGACCGGATGGTGAAAGGGATACGGATGACTTGGAGCTATCCCTTTTGGAACAACATAAAGCTGCCGTGGACTTCATCCGGCACTTTCTCCCTCAAGTTGTTCCGTCGGGCCAGACTGCTGCGCTTCCGGACAAGAGAATTATAGCGTCATTGGACTCTGAATTTTTTGAGGGGTTCAGGGACATCGCTCCCGAGTTTCCGTCGCAGTCCAATAATGTTGCAAGAACATTTGAATTATTGAACGACGCTATATTTAAACTTGCTTCCAGGATGGGGAAAGCAGGTTTCTTGTCCGCTAATACTCTCAACCTGCCTTTCATTAATGCAAGGAATAAATTCGATACGGCAGGACAGGGTATACCGAGAGTTCCTCTGCGTATGGACGACGAGGCGGAAGACTTAGAGCTATCATTACCGTCGTCAGCTTCTATTCCAACCGCGGTGTTGGAAACAGCTATTGCGTCTAACAGAGCCAATTTAGATGCCTTATCTTACGCAGATCACCTTACTAAGGCGTTATCACTGCGCCTTCAGGGGAAAGAGTTTCAGGATATACAATCCTCTTTAAGACTTCTTTCAAGGGCAGTAGCTTATTCCACGCGTAACTCCGCCCTTTCAGTGGCAAATCTGGAGTTGGTTAGATGTGACGCAGCCCTAGCTACATCCACACTAGTGGATTCTAAGGTGAAGAACTCTCTTAGAGTCGCTTCGGTCTCGGGAGAACTTCTCTTTGACGGCAAGCATTCCACTATTTATGATAAAATTACAAAGAAAGCTAAGGATTCTCTGTTGTTCAAATCTGCTCCTAAGAAGTCGGATACAGCAGACACGAATAAGACAGGCACTTCTGGGTCTAATGCGCCCAAGAGAGGTTCCTATAGAGGTTCCGGTGCGACCTCTTGGTCTTATTCGAGAGACCGTCAGAATAGCGACTCTCGTTCGGGACGTCCTTCAGGCCGGGACAATCGGTCGGACGCCCCGAGGTCGACGGGGCGAGGTGCGGGTCGTGGAAGACGTGGTTTCTCCTACCGCAGGCCTCGCAGGTCCAGGAGGTGATGGCTTAAACCTCTATCGCGTACCGGTTGGCGGAAGGTTGTCAAGCTTTTCACAAGAATGGGCGTCGATTACGGACGACCCTTGGGTGAGTGGAGTGACTTCGGAAGGTCTAAAGATATCCTTCAAACGAAAGCCTCCATTAACTCGAAGTCCAAAGTGGACTCATCTTCCGTCAAATCCGCAGAAAAGAGACGCTCTGTTATCAGAGGTGCAGTCTCTTTTAATGAAGAACGCGGTAGAGGTCATAGAAAACCAGGAATCTCCGGGATTCTACAGCCATCTGTTTCTGGTTCCGAAACCAGACGGCTCGTTCCGTCCAGTCATAGATTTGAGCTGGATAAACAAGCTGATCGTCGCTCCGAAGTTTTATATGAAGACGATTCGATCGGTCAGAGCGAGTATTCGGGTGAACGATTATGCAACGAGCATAGATCTCAAAGATACGTACTTTCACGTCATGGTACATCCGACATTCCGAAAGTATCTACGCTTCGCAGTCCTAGGAGTGGTGTATCAATTCCGGGCGATGTGCTTCGGATTGAATCTAGCACCCTGGGCTTTCACTCGGGTAATGAACTCGGTAATGATCTACTTCCGAGCTCATTCGTCTGCGGTAACGTTGGCCTACCTGGACGACATTCTTCAGAGGTACGGCAATGAGTTAACGCTTCAGAACGATGTTCAGAATCTTCTTCTATTGCTCCGACGTCTCGGTTTTATAGTAAACGAGGAGAAGTCGGATCTGGTGCCGTCCAAGTCATTCACTCATCTGGGAATGAGCTTCGAGACGCACAACAATCTCGTTTGTCTGCCGTTAACCAGAGCGAAATTAGTCAGTTGTTACGCTCGCTATTGTCTGCACGCAGACAAAGTCACGGCGAGAGAATTTATGAGACTGATAGGTCTGTGCGGAGCCGCCGCGGATCTCATTCCGATGGGGCGGTTGCGCAAACGTCCTCTTCAAATTTTCCTGACTCAGAATTGGAGTGTGAAAATTCATTCGCTCGATGTAGACGTTCTCTTGTCAGATCAAGTGAAACAAGAGATTCAGACTTGGGCAAACATTCAGTGGTTAACTCAAGGAGTTCCGCTGCAGTTGCCGGATCCGAGTTTTACCGTTATGACGGATGCCAGTCAAACAGGTTGGGGTGCATCATTAATCCCAACGGATTCGAGATGCCAGGGTCTTTGGGATCCGCAATTCCTGTGCAAGCACATAAACATCAAGGAAATGATGTCAATTTGGCTTGCGTTACGTCACTGGATGGACATTATTCACGATGCTCATGTCCAAATCCTATCCGACAATACGACAGTAGTGGCGTATATACGGAATCAGGGAGGCACTCATTCAGTTCCGTTGTTCAATCTAACGGAAAGAATCCTTCTGTTTGCGTTAGAACATCACGTTCTTCGTTCGGTCCGTCACATACCGGGTCGTCTGAATGTGCTAGCAGACTCCCTTTCACGAAAGGGTCGCTTGTTGCCGTCGGAGTGGACTCTCAACAAACAAGTATTCAATCAGATTTGCTACCAATGGGAACGGCCAATGATAGACTTATTTGCGACACATCTCAACAATCAGTTGCAGACGTATGTGTCTCCGTGTCTGGATCCAAGAGCATTTGCAGTAGACGCTCTGTCGATCCCTTGGGACGGAATGATAGGATATGCGTATCCTCCAGCGCCGTTAATTCAACAAGTATTGCTAAAGATAAAACAATCTCAATGCAAGATTCTGTTGGTAGCATCTCTGTCGCCACAGAGACCGTGGATAAATCTACTCAGGTGTCTGTTGTGGGACCTACCGCGGAAGCTTCCTCCACGGGAGGATCTTCTTTCGCAGGGGAAATCGCGCCAACTCCATCACAACCCGCAAGGTCTCAACCTTCACGTTTTTCCGTTGTGCGGTCCTTCTTGCATGGCAAGCACTTTACAGGACGAGCAGTGGACGCGATTTCTAACTGTAGGAGGACCTCCTCTTCGCTAAACTATGCGGCTAAGTGGAAGGTTTTTCGGCGTTGGTGTAGGGATCATTCTGTAGATATATTCGATCCCTCTATACCAGACATTGCAAACTTTCTAGTATACTTGTTTGACGAAATCAAACTGCAGCCTGTTACTATAAAGGGTTATAGATCTATGTTATCTGATACCTATGCACATCATGATAGTTTACAAATTGGATCTAATGTCTCTTTATCGAAGTTGGTTAGAAACTTTTCGATAAATAGACCCAGAACTCTTAGATTAATTCCTAAGTGGAATTTAGCTTGGGTTCTTCTTAAATTGAAGGAAAAGCCATTTGAACCTCTTGGGACAGTAGATTTCAAATTCTTATCTTATAAGACAGCTTTTCTCTTAGCTTTCTCTTCTGCTAGAAGAGTCAGTGAGCTTCATGCACTATCGTTGGATGATTCTCATTATCGTAGTGTTGGGAACACTATCACCTTCACTACTAATGTGGGTTTTTTAGCTAAGAATCAGGCTCCTAATAAATATCCGGAACCTATTGTTATTAAGGCTCTTCCGTCTTCAGACGGGCGTAGGCCTTTACTCTGTCCTGTTAGAGCATTACGTATCTATAAACAGAGATCTCAGTTTATCAGAAAGGGACGGAAACGTTTCTTTCTGTCTTTGATGCCTAATAGAAAGGATATTTCAGTCCATTCTATTGCTAGATGGATTCAGTTAACTATCCGTACTGCTTATGAAGATTTATCTTTTTCTCAGCAGTCTGTGCTTAAGATTTCTGCTCATGAAGTAAGAGCTCTTTCTACTTCCTGGGCTTATGCTAATAGTGTTGCTATTACAGATTTAATGAAGGCTGCTTATTGGTCTCAGCCATCCACATTTACGAATTTTTATCTCAGAAATATTGAGTCCATTTCTGGAGACCTGCATTGTTTAGGTCCGTTATCTGTTGCTCAGAATGTTGTCCACTAAACAGTTGCAACTATAGTTATGCAGGCTTTCTGTTCCGGCAGTGACTCCGTCCGGCTGCCCTCTTCGCTCTGGGCTATTTGACCCAGGGCAAGGGGAAGGGGGGGGGGGGGGGTGTTCCCTTAGGTCACCTGCTTTATAGTGAAAAGAAAGGGAATGCCTCCTCCAAGTCAGTATTTCTGAGTCGCTTCCGGGATGGTTTTAAAGTGTAATATTAATGTTTAAATTCATTCATGTCTTATTTTTAAAGTGTAGCTCGGTGTGAAGCATTTGTATATGTCAAGTGTCAAACGGGCTTTAATATACAATACTCGGACACTTTTAAATGACTATAAAGAGTCTCAATTCTCTGGACTACTTTATTTATTGGCTTGCTTTAAAAATAATTAGTATAAGGGTTATACTGGATGTTAATAGAGAACATGAATGTTATTGTGCTCAATTATTAAGGGTAGTGTATCTTTCTAATTTAATATTAAATAAGAAAGATACATGTAAAGCCTAATAATCCTTTTCTCCTTAAGGGGTTACCTCTTTACTATATAGTTGAGCTTATTGGATTTTCCTCTATGTCCTAGGCCCTCCAGCCTGTTTACTATTCACCTAAGTCTGGGTCATTGGTACAGTATAAAAATGTTAAAAAATTTATAGTAATTTATATATTTTTTATACTTACCAATGACCCAGACGGGGATGGCCCTCCCTGGAGTTGGGAACTCTTGCCTCCCCGCTGAGTACATAGCGCTGACCAGGCACTGCCAGTAAGAATGATAATTGGCGCCAATTTCGGGACGTCTGCGTCACTGCGCATGCGCAGTAGAGGCGTAGTATGGAGGTCCTTTAGGACATGATTTCTTTTTGTTTTGGATGCAAATTTTGGGGATTGGGGGGCAAAATTTGTGTTTGGCCCTGGTTTTGTTAGAGTTAGCACCAGCTAAGTCTGGGTCATTGGTAAGTGTAAAAAATATATAAATTACTATAAATTTTTTAACTTTTTCCTCCTAGAATTCTCTAAATTCCCACGGAACACACAATACTACATCTGGTTGGAGATTTCATAAAAATACAAACCCAAAACAACACAAAATCCACAAAATCTGACAGTGACTGCGTCGCTTGACCTCAGTTTTTTTTATACAACCCGATACGTGCCAACATAAATAATTGGAAATGCAGAGAGAACGAAATATTCGAAAAGAACCATGATGGGGACTTGTGACGTCATGCACATGCAATTACATCATTTATCGCTCGAAATAAAAGCCAGTGATTTCGGACCAAACACGACAATTTGAGTCCGAAATTTTATAGGTGACGTTTAGGATTTGAACTTTGTTTCCCCTCTCGTCTGGGGGTTATAAAATATCAGGTTGTCGCCAGTAATAGTAGGCATAGTATACAACATAATTATGCCTATATTATGTGGAAACAAAGGATCCTGAGTGTCGTTACGATACAGCATTGTACTCGACACTTTAACCACCAGCTTTTCTGACTGATCATAGTATGATCGGCGAGGGGAATGGGCCCGGTCGACGGACCTGCAGCCGGTCGAGCGGAAACCCTGACGCAATAAGTAAGATAAAATATATCAAGTTTGCTGGAGGAAAGCAATCTGATTCAACTAGAAAATATGGTTCTAAACAAAACAAAAGTGCAATGTATCCCAAATAAATTCCTAGAAGGCAAAAATGCCAACATTTTTCACTCCCATTAGGTCACTTTACATTGGATTCGTGTTCACTACTGTGCCAAGTGTGACCAAATTAGATCAATCTAAAGGCCTTTAACTGGCATGTTGACACAAAGGCTGTAGATTGGGTCACCTATTCTAAAGAAGAAAAATTGACCAAAGTCAGAATTATACCTTTATGGGTAAAACATACCCAATTCCCTCTAAAGTATTTCCAGTGCATTTTTGTTGAAAAAACAATATCTTCTAATGTCTTTCTGGAACTCTGTATATTGCCTTTAATGATAATATATTATGGTGTGAGAGAACTCTTGCAAAGAACTCCAGCAGTATGTCACTCAATCATAGCACACAAAAATATTAACTGTTTAATACCATAACTGATATTTTTTAGCACTTGCTGACAATGACTGAAAGTGCCGCATTTGTGACTGTCACTTTCAGTGTTTTTTAACCCTTTACCCAACCCATAAAATATCCGAATTTATTATTTTAAGTACTGGTTTTTTTTTAAATTTTCAAAACATTTAAACAGCACCATACCATGTGACCATATGCTCATTCCAATGAGGGGAGTCATTCGTGAAAATGGTTTTGTTGAAAAATTGATATTTTTTCAACTGCTCAGTTTGTAAATTACGTGGGTGGATGTGGATGGTCATTAGGTAAAGGGTTAATCATAAAGTAAGCACCATAATAGAATTCATTAACTGTAGTGTAAATTGTCTGCGCTAATTAGTTAGATTTTTGTATTTTTCAGATATTGTAAACAAGTATGGTTTAGGTGATTATTATGCTGGGTACAGGAGTAATATAGAAAATGAAATACATCTCCAAGAAGAAATGAAAATAAATGATAAAAAATTGAAAAAAATATGGAATCAGGCTCAACTTGGAAATTTTGAAGGTACATAAAATTGTTATGCATCCTTGGATAAAATTTGTACGAGAATCAGAATCGATTCTCATAAATTATTCTCTCAAGGAAAACAATGATAATCCACTTTTATTCTCACAAAATTTTCATTTCATTCTTCTCATATATTCGATTGTGTCAGGAGCTTTGTGGCTCTGTGGTGTGGCATTGGACTTCAAACCAAAAGGTTCATGATTCGATCCCCACCAAGGATAATTGCTTTGTGTGCTTGGGCATGTCACTTCATGCTGACTGCCCACTTGGGGGCATGGTGTCGCCGTGTACTAAGGCATACTGCATGTCGATGGTGCACATGTCTTCAACCAGTGCTAAACCCGCTTGTGCAGGGATGGGGGGGGGGGGGGGGGGAGGGTGATCATGAGCTATGTTTTGAAGCAAACATTAATAAAATTTGAATGGCGATTCTTGCTCTAGCTCGATATGGTCGTTACGTAACATCCGTAACAGGAAATCTATATTTACTAAACTGCTGAGCCAATTTGAACCAAATTTGGCATGTGCTATTATTGTATTATTGAGTCATAAGTACTTGATTCATGCAACAAAAATCCTGTGTCACTGTGGGAACATCAGGAGATAAAAATAGAAATATTTTCAAACACACATATTTCATAATCACATTTGTTATGAATATCCTTAAGACCAGTAGAGTGGAGTGTTAAAAAAAACCCCATCAGTTGTGTGTTCTGTGTGTGTGTGGGGGGGGGGGGGGGTGGGGGTGGAAAGGGGGAATCAAAAAAATGCTGAGCCAGGATATTTACAAAAATTAAAAAAAATTTTCCCAGAGCCACTGATCAGAATCTTTTGATATTAGGTATACAGCATCCATAGAGGGGGTCAGATTCCAATTTGTTAAAATTAAGCCCCTGAGTTCATATTTGGGCTCAATACATGCACCCAAGTTTTGACTTAGGGCAATGTGTGGGATAATCTTTAAAAATTTTCTTCTTCAGAACCACCATTCAGAATGTTTTAATATTTGGTGTTCATCATTATTACGAGTGTCAGATTCAAGTTTGTTCAAATCAAGTCCCTCAGTTAACAACTGAGCACTCTTTGGGCACCTGAATTTTAACTTAGTCCAGTATGAAAAATAATCTTTAAAACTCTTGTTCTTCAGAAACACCAGTATGAATATTTTTATATGCTAACTCAATTTAATTCAGGGCCAAACACAAATTTTCCCCCCAATCCCCAAAATTTGCATACAAAACCAAAAAAAATAAATCCTATCTGTTCCTCCATACTTTTGTTATCTGCGCTTGCACAGTATCCAAGAAGGTACCGAAATTGGCCCAACCATCATTTTTTGTTTGGCCCTAATGTCAGTAACAATGATCTGACATCTGTGCAATATGTTCTTCTTTTTTGAGGATGCCAGACAAAAAAATCAATGAAAGAATTGGTGGATCCACGGCTGTAAATGGATGATGGAAGTGAACAACGGTGGTTTCAAATGTTCAGGGTTGTAACTTTATAATAATTATAAAAATTATTTCATATTTCCCAATTTCGGGACATACGCCTGATGTCATCATTCTTGCTAATGATTAATCCACTGTTTGTTAAGTGTTCCTTCCCTATCCTTCCTTGAAGCCCTCCTGTTAAACTCCTAAGCTTTTGGCTGTTTTTTTTTAAATTTTTTTTTTCGTATGAAGATCTAGCTTTGCATCTGGTAGCTTTTAAATCTGTTACTGACTTTAGGCCTTTTTGTGTGCCTGATATCTTGTTTCCGTTTTTTTTCTTTGACGTTGTTTACATTGGCAACGTCCTCAAATATATTTAGTATTTAATATTATATTACTGTAGGATTACTGTAGGATACATGTATTATGATTCCGGTAGTGTAGCTCCAAAAATTTGGATTTTGTCCACACTTAGGCTCTATCGGGATGCCCTTGTGCTCATCATGTTCCCTTGGTGAACTTAGGCATTTTTTCAATTTTTTTTCGAAAAATTGCTATTATTCTTGTATCTTTATCATATATTTATTGAGGAGTTTGTAGGAGTGCTATCGACTTTGTATTGTGATTGTAATTATGAAAGCTTACTGCTCTAAATGCAAGGCAAGGAAGTCGTCCTCGGATTTATATGCTTGTTGCCTTGCTTGTAGTCAATGAACACCTACGGATTCTTGTCCTACATGTGTACATTGGGATGACAAACATTGGAGACGGGTGTCACGGTACATTGTTGGCAGTGAGATTCCTATGCCAGAATTCTCACCACAAGATAATTCAAGTTTTTCAGTTTCTTTTTCAAAGGAACAAGAACATGGTGATGGTATTGTGACACCCATCCAAAGTGTGCTATGATCGTCGCGCTCTGATGAGCAAACAGAGCTAGCTGCAAAGGTGCTCATGAATATTAAGCAAGGGATAAGGCCTCTAGTTAGTGTTCTTAATCCCTTGCAAGCAGCTAGCTCAACCGGTGAAGCGGTTACTCCGTCCTTGGGAGCCGTGACACCGGGTAAGTCTGTTGCGGTCGAAGGAAGTTTTGATTTGGGTAGAGCGAGCACCTCAAAACCAAAAGCTCTCCCTGCGATGACGGAAATAGGGAGGAAATCAGCAAGTTTCTTTTCGGGAGGCTCGGCGAGGTCTGACAAGACCGCGAGCGGGAGAGGTCCCACTCTAACCCAACAACATTTGGGGCCAAATGTTGTTTTGAGAAACTTACACCAGCCAGAGCATACATCCACACCCACCACTCAGGATGCTCCGCCTAGACTGCAGCTGGGGTTGGCTACAGTCACGGCTTCTTCTGCTATGTTACAACAGCAAACACGACCTCATGCCAGCTACCGGACTTTGGCTATCCAGCCAGCTGCATGAAGACGGAGCCAGTCTTCGCCCATGAAGCCAAACCATCAGGTAGCTAGCGATCCAAGGCTTCGATCATCGGAACGTTCGGAGAAGAGATCTATCTCTGGATCTTCTTCCCAGGAGCAGCAAGTGGCGAAAAAACATAAGATTGCTGCTCCTCAAGCCTCGGTAATGGACTTGCTGTCGCAGATTGTGCAGCTGACCGCAGCATCCCAGCAAGTGCAAGAGCAGCCTTCCATAGACTCCGGTGGTGAGCTGTCGGACGGTGCTGGGTCAGTCCAGTCATCTGCAGATGCGATGGACCGAACATCACAGCTGAATCAGTCAGATGGTGAAAGGGACAAGGAAGAGGATTACCCTTCCCTTTCGGAACAGCATATGGTAGCAATGGATTTTATTCATCAATACTATCCTGAATTTGTTCCACCTGATCAGCAAGCTGTGACTACTAGAGAGAAACCGCTGTCGTCTTTAGATGCAGACTTCATGCGGAGGAAAGAGGATGTTCTTTCCTTCCCAACACAGTCTAGACAGGTGTCGCAGGCCTTTGGCCATGTTGACGATGCCATATTCAACCGCTCTAGTGCTAAGAGGAAAGGCGGTTTCTTATCGACATCTTCCATAAATATACTTTTCCTTGGACCACGTTCATTTAAAACAGAGAGCTAGTCTGCGTTTAGATGAGCAGGCCGGGGATTTAGATATGTCCCTACCTGCATCATTCAATATATGCTTGGAAGTGATGGAATGTGCCATTTCATCGAATAGAGCTAATCTGGACACAATGTCCTATGCAGATCACCTTACCAGAGATATGGCACAACGTCTTAATGGGAAAGAATTTGAGGATGTTTGTTCCTCACTTAGAGTTCTTTCCAGGGCAGTCATGTATGCCTTGTACAGCTCTGCCCTGACAGTGGCAAATTTGGAGTTAATCAGATGTGATGCTGCCCTTGCGTTGTGATCACTTACAGATGACAAGGTGAAAAGCTCTCTCTGAGTCACTCCGGTCTCTGGACATACTCTGTTTGACAACAAGCTTTTGTTTGTCTATGAGCAGGCTACAAAGAAAGCTTCCAGTGCACTGCTGTTGAAGTCAGTGTCTCATTAACATGCTTCAGCAGACCGGAGTAAGCAAGGCCATTCCACTTCTAAGTCATCTAAAGGAAACTCCTCACAAGGGTACAAGAAACCCTCTTATAATTACTCTGGATGTCATCAGTATAGCGACTTGGGAAAGGAGTGTAGGTCTAATCAAGACTATAGGTCAGATGCCCCTAAGCCGACGGGATGAGGTTCTTCACAGGGAGGACGTAGTTTCTCCTCCCAGAAGCCTTGTAAGTCATACAGGTGATGGACAAGACCTCTATTGCTTGCTAGTTGGCGGAAGGTTATGAAACTTCACGAGAAACTGGATAGAAGTCATGGAAGATCAGTGGGTGAGAAGTGTAGTCTTGGAAGGCCTACGGCTATCATTCCAAGCAGAACCCTCACTTACAAGATGTCCGTGTTGGACAAATCTTCCGGCGGATACTTTCAAAAGAGAGTCTCTCCTAGCAGAGGTACAGGCTCTCTTATTAAAGGAATTAATAGAGGTCGACGAGAATAAAAATTCTCAAAGTTTTTACAGTCACCTGTTCCTCGTACCGAAGCCAGATGGCTCTTTGCAACCGGTAATATACTTGAGCTGGATAAACAAGTTGATCGTGGCTCCAGAGTTCTATATGGAAACCATTCGGTCGGTAAGAGCAAGCATTCAAGTGGACGACTGTACGGCAAGCATAGCTCTCAAGGACGCCTACTTTCATGTCCTGCTACATCCGGCATTCAGAAAGTACCTGCGTTTTGCCGCGCAAGGAGAGATTTATCAGTTCAGAGCAATGTGCTTTGGTCTGAACCTGGCTCCTTGGGCTTTCACTCGAATAATGAACTCGGTAATGTCATACTTCCGAGCTCATTCGTCTGGTAATGTCGGCTTACTTGGATGACATTCTTCAGACATAACAGAATTATTCTTCAGAGTCTGCTGCAATTGTTCCGACGTCTCGGTTTCATAGTAAACAAGAAAAAGTCGGATTTAGCTCCGTCCAAGTCATTCATTCACTTGGGGATGAGCTTCGAGACGCACAACAATCTGGTTCGTCTGCCGTTACCCAGAGCGAAATTAGTCAGTAGTTTTGCTCGCTTTTGTCTAAACTCTCCCGCAATAACAGCAAGAGAGTTTATGGGGCTGTGCGGAGCGGCTACAGATCTTATTCCGATGGGCCGCCTACTCACATGTCCCCTCCGGATATTCTTTACTCAGAACTGGAGTGTGAAGACGCATTTGCTCGAAACCAGTATTGTTTTAACGGACCTAGTAAAACAAAAGGTTCAGATTTGGGCAGATCTTCAGTGGTAAACTCAAGGAGTTCCACTTCAACTGCCGGATCCGGCTTTCATGATTATGACGGATGCGAGTCAGACGGGCTGGGGTGCATCTCTAAATCCCGCAGACTTGAAGTGTCAGGGTCTTTGGGATTCTCGGTTCCTGGAAAAGCACATAAACATCAAGGAGATGATGTCAATCTGGCTAGCACTACAACATTGGATTCGTCAAATAGCGAATGTCCATGTTCAAATTCTGTCAGACAACTCGACAGTAGTTGCTTACCTCAGGAACCAAGGTGGCACTCTCTCGATTCTATTATGCGAATTAACGGAGAATATTCTCCTATTCATTCTGAATCATCACGTGCATCTCTCAGTCCGTCATATACCAGAGCGTCTGAACGTCCTAGCAGACTCACTCTCCTGGGAAAGGTCGCCTGTTGCCATCGGAGTGGACTCTCAACAAGTGAATATTCAGTCAGATCTGCTACCAGTGGGATCGTCCCATGATAGATCTTTTTGCGACACACATAAACAATCAGTTACCGATGTTAGTGTCGCCATTTCCAGATTATCGATCGTACGCAGTAGATGCTCTATCAATCTCATGGGACGGAATGCTAGGATATGCATATCCTCCTGCTCCGTTGATTCAGCAGATTCTGTTAAAGATCAAACAGTCTCACTGCAAAATCCTGCTAGTGGCACCTCTGTCGTCACAGAAACCTTGGATCAATCTTCTCAGGTGTCTGTTATGGGACATTCCCTGGAAGCTACCTCCTCGAAGGGATCTTCTATTTCAGGGGAAGTCACGTGCACTGCATCACAACCCGGAAGGTCTCAACCTTCCCGTATTTCCATTGTGCGGTCCTTCTTGCACGGAAAACATTTTACAGGACGAGCAGTGGCCACAATTTCTAACTGTAGGAGGGCCACCTCTTCGTTGAATTATGCAGCGAAGTGGAGGGTTTTCTGCTGTTGGTGTATTGATCAGTCGATAGACATATATGATCCATCCATTCCACAGATTGCCAATTTCCTGGTCTACCGGTTTGACGAACTCAAACTGTAGCGCGTCACTATTAAGGGTTATAGGTCTATGTTATCAGACACTTATGCTCATCATGATAACTTGGTTATTGGATCAGATACTTCTTTATCCAGGCTAGTTAGAAATTTCTCTATTAATAGACATAGGACCTTCAGATTAATTCCTAAGTGGAATTTGGCTTGGGTTCTGTTGAAGCTTGAAGAAGCTCCTTTTGAGCCGTTAGACGATGTAGAGTTCAAATTCTTGACCTATAAAACAGCGTTTCTCTTAGCCTTTGCATCTGCCAGAAGAGTTAGTGAACTTCATGCATTATCTGTTGATGATTCCCATTACCGTAGTGTCGGTAATACTATTACGCCATTACGGAAGTGGGATTTTTGGCCAAGAATCAGATTCCCGATAAGTGGCCAGAGCCTATTGTCATTAAGGCTCTACCATCATCGGATAACCATAGACCATCGCTGTGCCCAGTTAGAGCTATGCGCATTTATAAACATCGATTGGATTTTATTAGAAAGGGAAGAAAATGATTCTTTCTTTCTCTGATTCCTAACAGAAAAGATATATCTGTTCATTCTATAGCTAGATGGATTCAGTTGGCAATACGTATTGCCTACGAAAGTCTGTCTTCGGATGAATGTTCTATCAACAAAATTTCAGCGCATGAGGTTAGAGCACTGTTCACTTCTTGGGCTTATTATAACAGTATAGCCATTACTGATCTTATGAAGGCTGCTTACTGGACACAGCCCTCTTCATTTACCTAGTTTTACCTTAGAAATTTAGAGTCCATCTCCGGTGACCTTAGATCTTTGGGTCCTCTTTCTGTTGCTCAGAATGTCGTCCATTAATATTACATCTAGAAGGTCTTTAGGCAGTCTGCTCATGCACTGATGCCGTTCTGCTGCCCTCTTTGTTCTGAGGAATTTTACCTCAGAACAAGGGGAAAATGGGAGGGGGGGGGGTGGGGTAGGGACAGTTTTTCCCTTATGTTATCTGGCTTTATAGTGAAAAGCAAGGGAATACCTCCTCCAGAGACAGTAGTCCAGCGTCGGTGCTGGGTAGTTTTAATTTGTAGCTCAGTGTGAAGCAATAACTATGTCTCATTTATGCTCTGTTTTTAAAGTGTAGCTCACTGTGAAGCATTTTTATATGTTACGTGTCATACAAGCATTAATATACAATCCTCGGACAGTTTTAAATGAGTATAAAGAGTCTCATTCTCTGGACTATCTTTATATATTGGTTTCCTTCACCGAATTAGCATAATGGGTTATGATGGCATTAATGGAGAAATTATGTAATTCTCAATTTCATTGTTGGTGTTATGCCATTCTCTTTTCTTGTAAAAGAGAAGGACATATGTAATTCCTATGTCTTCTCCTATTCTCCTGTAGGAGCTATGCTTTATCGAAGTAATTGAGAGATTGGATTTTCCTTTAAGTCCTAGGCCCTCCAGCCTTTTTACGATTCAGCTAGTCTGGGCCATTGGTTGTGGTATAAAAATATGATAAATTTTAAGTAATTTGTATATTTTTTAAACTTACCGATGGCCTAGACGGGAATGGCCCTCCCATGAGTGGGCACTCATTCCTCCCCGCTGATTATAACATTTAGCAGGCACTGTAGAAAGAATGATGGTTGGTGCGAATTTCGGTACCTTCCTGGATACTGCGCATGCGTAGATAACAAAAGTATGGAGGACCAGATAGGACTTATTTTTTCGGTTTTGTATGCAAATTTTGGGGATTGGGGGCAAAATTGTTTGGCCCTGAATTAAATTGAGTTAGCACCAGCTAGTCTGGGCCATTGGTAAGTGTAAAAATATACAAATTACTTAAAATTTATCATATTTTTACACTGTAAACCAAAGGCCCAGACAAGCTGGTTCTTAACTCAAAGTTATTAAGAGCCAAACACACATTTTCACCCCCCAATCCCCAAAATTTGCTTGCAAAACCGAAAATTAAAAGTCCTATCTGGCCCTCCATACATTTACTCTCTGCACATGTGCAGACGCCAGGAAGTGACTGGAATTGGTGCCAACATCATTCTTTGTTTGGCCCTAAAGTCATCAATAATGAAATGACATCTGTGCTTTAAAATCTCCTTTTTTGAGGATGCCAGACACAAATCAATGCAAGACATATACAGAACCACACTTCTGTTTAAATTGGTTAATGATTACTGGACGAGAGCGAGTGGCGCAGGGATACCACGAGAGCCGGTAGACTCGAGTGGTTATCCCAGCGCCACACGCTCAAGTCCAGTAATCGTTAACCGATTCAAACAAGTGTGGTTCTGTATTTATTACACACCCAACCCTGAAAAGGAATTCACTGTAATTAATCGCTAATTTAATTAAATAGTCGACGATTTGAATGGTTGAAAAAATTTTTAGAGAGAAACTGGCCATTTTATCAGAGAACAAGGCTAAGTCTTTGACCTTGCCACCTGTAGAATCGCTGTTGATTCATTTTGTTCCCCAAAAAATGTTGGTCCGGCCACTTAAAACTCAAAAGATTGCGTTCATCATATCAGATGTCACAAATAATAAGGTTTGAAATGTGTTTTCAAAAGTGTGTGTGCAGGCATCATTATATCTGGAGGATGGAAAATGTACAAGGATTTAAATTTAAATACGGTCCGAACTTGCCGGTCTGTTTAAATTTCGTGCTTTTTAAACTGAAACTAAAATAGAAGTTTGAACTCGGCTTGACTATACATACACTACTGCCACTAGGCTATCGCATGTGGACATCGGTCATTTCTGTTCTGCACTGTAACAAAAGTACACATTGACGAGAAAAGACATTTTGTGCAATAAGTTCCGGGGCATTCATTCAACCGTTCAGAGTAACTGAGGCAGTTTGAGATTCCATTCTGAGTGAACTCTGCAGTCTTGGTAAATTAGCACTTTATTTTTCAACATTATAAAGTTTCTGACTTGAAATTTAGCCTTCTTTTTATTTACCTCAAGTCTTGATAACTTTTGTTTGAAATGGGCTGCACTTACAAATAAAAGCTTTAGGTTGTCCACATTTACAACAGACACAACATGTATACAAACTATTACAAAGGGAGAAATATATTGCATGATAACTGCAAGAAAATGTCATGTTTTGTCTCCACAAGTAATTTAGTTTACATTTATTTGTGCTAGTACTAAAACTATACTTCACCAGTTTGTTATCTGAACGGTTCTGTCAATATTTTTTTCTTGTTATCTGGTTTCAAAACAAAATAATTTTTTATGTGTCTGCTCCAATATTTTTATACTGTACCAATGACCCAGACTTAGCTGGTGCTAACTCTAACAAAACCAGGGCCAAACACAAATTTTGCCC
Source organism: Pictodentalium vernedei (assembly GCA_031216915.1). NCBI lineage: Eukaryota > Metazoa > Mollusca > Scaphopoda > Dentaliida > Dentaliidae > Pictodentalium > Pictodentalium vernedei. Next base: position 317,103,244 of record CM062297.1, read on the forward strand.
CCCAATCCCCCAAATTTGCATCCAAAACAAAAAGAAATCATGTCCTAAAGGACCTCCATACTACACCTCTACTGCGCATGCGCAGTGACGCAGTCGTCCCGAAATTGGCGCCAATTATCATTCTCTGTTTGGCCCTTCATCAGTCAACATCTCACTGATCTTTGTGCTTGTAAATCTCAGTTTAAAGGATGCCAGACACGTAATTTTTGGAGAAAATGTGATTCTAAGGAGGATAGAAGGAGGAGAGGGAAAAGAAGTGGCAAAAAATAATCAGGGCTGTACTTAAAATTTTTTGATGAAATTATGTTAAGTTGCCTATTTTCGAGGCATGGGCCTCTTGTTGTCATTCTTGCTAATTGTTGCACTGCTTATTCAGTGTTTCCTCTCCCCTAGCCTTCTAAAGTCCCCCCTGGCAATTCTCCCATGCTTTTGGCATATTTTTGAGAAATTTCATTTCTAAAATTTCCTAGGAGAGTTGCTTGGTTACAGAATGTTTTCTGTTATTTTCCCCATAGTTACGTTTTCACCCATGGGTGTATAACGTTTGTGTTCTGCATCTTCCATCTGATGTTCTACAGATTCTCCCCTGGGAGTCTCTGTTTTGCATCAGATAGAGTGTAATTGATGACTGATTCCGGGCCAGTTTTTTCAGTGCCTGGAGTCATGTTTTCTAGTGTGTTTACACTGTTTGTTTTCATTGGCAACAGCCTTTTTTGAGGGGGGCTGTTTGCCTTTGTGGTAGTTTATCTCATTATAAGATACATTTATATTATCCGAAAGTGTCTCATTAATTATTTTATATAAATTTAAAATTTTTGACCACACTTTGCCATCGGATCCATCGGGGCTCAACGTTACTTTTCAGCAACTTGGGCTTTGCTGAAAAAATATTTTTTCAAAATTATTTTGTTTTGCAATTGTTTTTTCATTTATTAATGGATCATGTTATTATGTATCTTTGTGTCAGGGGTTTTTGCGAGTAACTAGGACTTATTGTTGTTCTTTCACAATGAAAGGACGTTGTTCAAATTGTAATAGGAAGAAATCTTCCTCTGACTTTCATGATCATTGTATTAATTGTAGTCAGTGTTCTCGCATTAATCCCTGTCCTATATGTGAACATTGGGATGAGAAACATTGGAAACGTGTGTCACGATATGTTGTTTCTGGAGAAAGAGCGATGCCGGCTCTTTCTCCGCAAGGTCACTCTACTCTCTCAGTTTCTATTTCAGAGGAACCAGAACAGGGTGATGTTTCCATGTTATCTTCAAGTGTGCGTCCGTCGTCACAAATGAATTCAGAGTTAGCAGCAAAAGTGCTCATGGAGATTAGACAAATGTCGTCCGCTAGCTCGCCCGGTGTAGCGTCCATTCACCGAATGGTTCGGCAGCCGGGTTCGTCCGATGCGGTCCAAGAGGAAATTTTGGGTGATGCGAGCACTATAAACATAATAGATGCACACCCAGTGACGGCGGATAGTAAGCAAGAACGGAGGAAGCCTTTTAGTCCGGTTCCTAGCTCGTCCAGGTCCAGCCGGGCCGCGAGCGAGAGAGGTCCCTCTCGTACAACAACATCTGGGACCAGATGTTGTGGTACAAAATGTGTCTTTAGCGGAGCATACGTCTGTCGCTCGGGACGCTCAGTTGTATAAGCAGTCCGCAGAGACTGTTAAGGCTTCCTCTTCTCGTCAGCGCACACGACCGAACCTTGGCTGCGTGACCGCCGATATATTACCAGCTTCGCCGATGAAGGATTCTTCGGCGACCAGGTCACACCATCCGGCAGCCAGGGATTCGAGACCGATGGACTCTGGATGTTCGCATAGGAAAAGTATGCGGGAGCCATCTGATGCGGAGCTGCCCTCGGCGAAGCAGCGAAAGACTGCGCCTCCGCAGGTCTCGACGCCGGACATTCTTGTGCAGATAGCACAGCTTATCGCAGCATCCCAGCAGCCGACAGAAACGGTGTCGGATCGAGAATTATCCGACGGCACTGGGTCGGTACGCTCCGCCGAAGCATCGGGGGCGGACGACCGGGAACATCGTGAGGTCCGACCGGATGGTGAAAGGGATACGGATGACTTGGAGCTATCCCTTTCGGAACAACATAAAGCTGCCGTGGACTTCATCCGGCACTTTCTCCCTCAAGTTGTTCCGTCGGGCCAGACTGCTGCGCTTCCGGACAAGAGAATTATAGCGTCATTGGACTCTGAATTTTTTGAGCGGTTCAGGGACATCGCACCCGAGTTTCCGTCGCAGTCCAATAATGTTGCTAGAACATTTGAATTATTGAACGACGCTATTTTTAAACTTGCTTCCAGGACGGGGAAAGCAGGTTTCTTGTCCGCTAATACTCTCAACCTGCCTTTCATTAATGCAAGGAATAAATTCGATACGGCAGGACAGGGTATACCGAGAGTTCCTCTGCGTATGGACGACGAGGCGGAAGACTTAGAACTATCATTACCGTCGTCAGCTTCTATTCCAACCGCGGTGTTGGAAACAGCTATTGCGTCTAACAGAGCCAATTTAGATGCCTTATCTTACGCAGATCACCTTACTAAGGCGTTATCACTGCGCCTTCAAGGGGAAGAGTTTCAGGATATACAATCCTCTTTAAGACTTCTTTCAAGGGCAGTAGCTTATTCCACGTGTAACTCCGCCCTTTCAGTGGCAAATCTGGAGTTGGTTAGACTTGACGCAGCCCTAGCTACATCCACACTAGTGGATTCTAAGGTGAAGAACTCTCTTAGAGTCGCTTCGGTCTCAGGAGAACTTCTCTTTGACGGCAAGCTTTCCGCTATTTATGATAAAATTAAAAAGAAAGCTAATGATTCTCTGTTGTTCAGATCGGCTCCTAAGAAGTCGGATACAGCAGACACGAATAAGACAGGCACTTCTGGGTCTAATGCGCCCTAGAGAGGTTCCTATAGAGGTTCCGGTGCGTCCTCTTGGTCTTATTCGAGAGACCGTCAGGATAGCGACTCTCGTTCGGGACGTCCTTCAGGCCGGGACAATCGGTCGGACGCCCCGAGGTCGACGAGGCGAGGTGCGGGTCGTGGAAGACGTGGTTTCTCCTACCGCAGGCCTCGCAGGGCCAGGAGGTGATGGCTTAAACCTCTATCGCGTTCCGGTTGGCGGAAGGTTGTCGAGTTTTTCACAAGAGCGGGCGTCGATTACGGACGACCCTTGGGTGAGAGGAGTGACTTCGGAAGGTCTAAAGATATCCTTCAAACGAAAGCCTCCATTAACTCGAAGTCCAAAGTGGACTCATCTTCCGTCAAATCCACAGAAAAGAGACGCTCTGTTATCAGAGGTGCAGTCTCTTTTAATGAAGAACGCGGTAGAGGTCGTAGAAAACCAGGAATCTCTGGGATTCTACAGCCATCTATTTCTGGTTCCGAAACCAGACGGCTCGTTCCGTCCAGTCATAGATTTGAGCTGGATAAACAAGCTGATCGTCGCTCCGAAGTTTTATATGGAGACGATTCGATCGGTCAGAGCGAGTATTCGGGTGAACGATTATGCAACGAGCATAGATCTCAAAGATGCGTACTTTCACGTCATGGTACATCCGACATTCCGAAAGTATCTACGCTTCGCAGTCCTAGGAGTGGTGTATCAATTCCGGGCGATGTGCTTCGGATTGAATCTAGCACCCTGGGCTTTCACTCGGGTAATGAACTCGGTAATGATCTACTTCCGAGCTCATTCGTCTGTGGTAACGTCGGCCTACCTGGACGACATTCTTCAGAGGTACGGCAACGAGTTAACGCTTCAGAACGATGTTCAGAATCTTCTTCTATTGCTCCGACGTCTCGGTTTTATAGTAAACGAGGAGAAGTCGGATCTGGTGCGGTCCAAGTCATTCACTCATCTGGGAATGAGCTTCGAGACACACAACAATCTCGTTCGTCTGCCGTTAACCAGAGCGAAATTAGTCAGTTGTTTCGCTCGCTATTGTCTGCACGCAGACAAAGTCACGGCGAGAGAATTTATGAGACTGATAGGTCTGTGCGGAGCCGCCGCGGATCTCATTCCGATGGGGCGGCTACACACACGTCCTCTTCAAATTTTCCTGACTCAGAATTGGAGTGTGAAAATTCATTCGCTCGATGTAGACGTTCTCTTGTCAGATCAAGTGAAACAAGAGATTCAGACTTGGGCAAACTTTCAGTGGTTAACTCAAGGAGTTCCGCTGCAGTTGCCGGATCCGAGTTTTACCGTTATGACGGATGCCAGTCAAACAGGTTGGGGTGCATCATTAATCCCAACGGATTCGAGATGCCAGGGTCTTTGGGATCCGCAATTCCTGTGCAAGCACATAAACATCAAGGAAATGATGTCAATTTGGCTTGCGTTACGTCACTGGATGGACATTATTCACGATGCTCATGTCCAAATCCTATCCGACAATACGACAGTAGTGGCGTATATACGGAATCAGGGAGGCACTCATTCAGTTCCGTTGTTCAATCTAACGGAAAGAATCCTTCTGTTTGCGTTAGAACATCACGTTCTTCTTTCGGTCCATCACATACCGGGTCGTCTGAATGTGCTAGCAGACTCCCTTTCACGAAAGGGTCGTTTGTTGCCGTCGGAGTGGACTCTCAACAAACAAGTATTCAATCAGATTTGCTACCAATGGGAACGGCCAATGATAGACTTATTTGCGACACATCTCAACAATCAGTTGCAGACGTATGTGTCTCCGTGTCCGGATCCAAGAGCATTTGCAGTAGACGCTCTGTCGATCCCTTGGGACGGAATGATAGGATATGCGTATCCTCCAGCGCCGTTAATTCAACAAGTATTGCTAAAGATAAAACAATCTCAATGCAAGATTCTGTTGGTAGCATCTCTGTCGCCACAGAGACCGTGGATAAATCTACTCAGGTGTCTGTTGTGGGACCTACCGCGGAAGCTTCCTCCACGAGAGGATCTTCTTTCGCAGGGGAAATCGCGCCAACTCCATCACAACCCGCAAGGTCTCAACCTTCACGTTTTTCCGTTGTGCGGTCCTTCTTGCATGGCAAGCACTTTACAGGACGAGCAGTGGACGCGATTTCTAACTGTAGGAGGACCTCCTCTTCGCTAAACTATGCGGCTAAGTGGAAGGTTTTTCGTCGTTGGTGTAGGGATCATTCTGTAGATATATTTGATCCCTCTATACCAGACATTGCAAACTTTCTAGTATACTTGTTTGACGAAATCAAACTGCAGCCTGTTACTATAAAGGGTTATAGATCTATGTTATCTGATACCTATGCACATCATGATAGTTTACAAATTGGATCTAATGTCTCTTTATCGAAGTTGGTTAGAAACTTTTCGATAAATAGACTCAGAACTCTTAGATTAATTCCTAAGTGGAATTTAGCTTGGGTTCTCCTTAAATTGAAGGAAAAGCCATTTGAACCTCTTGGGACAGTAGATTTCAAATTCTTATCTTATAAGACAGCTTTTCTCTTAGCTTTCTCTTCTGCCAGAAGAGTCAGTGAGCTTCATGCACTATCGGTGGATGATTCTCATTATCGTAGTGTTGGGAACACTATCACCTTCACTACTAATGTGGGTTTTTTAGCTAAGAATCAGGCTCCTAATAAATAACCCGAACCTATTGTTATTAAGGCTCTTCCGTCTTCAGACGGGCGTAGGCCTTTACTCTGTCCTGTTAGAGCACTACGTATCTATAAACAGAGATCTCAGTTTATCAGAAAGGGACGGAAACGTTTCTTTCTGTCTTTGATGCCTAATAGAAAGGACATTTCAGTCCATTCTATTGCTAGATGGATTCAGTTAACTATCCGTACTGCTTATGAAGATTTATCTTCTTCTCAGCAGTCTGTGCTTAAGATTTCTGCTCATGAAGTAAGAGCTCTTTCTACTTCCTGGGCTTATGCTAATAGTGTTGCTATTACAGATTTAATGAAGGCTGCTTATTGGTCTCAGCCATCCACATTTACGAATTTTTATCTCAGAAATATTGAGTCCATTTCTGGAGACCTGCATTGTTTAGGTCCGTTATCTGTTGCTCAGAATGTCGTCCACTAAACAGTTGCAACTATAGTTATGCAGGCTTTCTGTTCCGGCAGTGACTCCGTCCGGCTGCCCTCTTCGCTCTGGGCTATTTGACCCAGGGCAAGGGGAAGGGGGGGGGGGGGGGGGGGCGGGTGTTCCCTTAGGTCACCTGCTTTATAGTGAAAAGCAAGGGAATGCCTCCTCCAAGTCAGTATTTCTGAGTCGCTTCCGGGATGGTTTTAAAGTGTAATATTAATGTTTAAATTCATTCATGTCTTATTTTTAAAGTGTAGCTCGGTGTGAAGCATTTGTATATGTCAAGTGTCAAACGGGCTTTAATATACAATACTCGGACACTTTTAAATGATTATAAAGAGTCTCAATTCTCTGGACTACTTTATTTATTGGCTTGCTTTAAAAATAATTAGTATAAGGGTTATACTGGATGTTAATAGAGAACATGAATGTTATTGTGCTCAATTATTAAGGGTAGTGTATCTTTCTAATTTAATATTAAATAAGAAAGATACATGTAAAGCCTAATACTCCTTTTCTCCTTAAGGGGTTACCTCTTTACTATATAGTTGAGCTTATTGGATTTTCCTCTATGTCCTAGGCCCTCCAGCCTGTTTACTATTCAGCTAAGTCTGGGTCATTGGTACAGTATAAAAATGTTAAAAAATTTATAGTAATTTATATATTTTTTATACTTACCAATGACCCAGACGGGGATGGCCCTCCCTGGAGTTGGGAACTCTTGCCTCCCCGCTGAGTACATAGCGCTGACCAGGCACTGCCAGTAAGAATGATAATTGGCGCCAATTTCGGGACGACTGCGTCACTGCGCATGCGCAGTAGAGGCGTAGTATGGAGGTCCTTTAGGACATGATTTCTTTTTGTTTTGGATGCAAATTTTGGGGATTGGGGGGCAAAATTTGTGTTTGGCCCTGGTTTTGTTAGAGTTAGCACCAGCTAAGTCTGGGTCATTGGTAAGTATAAAAAATATATAAATTACTATAAATTTTTTAACATCTTGTCGATCTTAAATTTGGAATTTGGTATTCTGAATTTGCATTTAGTAAGTAGTTTTAAAGAGGACTGATAGAATGTGACTACTGACTAATGATAGGGTTTTGGACATTTTCTTGGGGATGGGGGCTGACCAATCAAACTGCCCTGAACTATTGTTTCAAAATCAAAAAGGCCCTTCCCTCAAATTTGCCTATGAAAATGCTCTGTCCACTGCCCTGATATTTGCCAAAATTATAAAAATACCCCCTCCCTCTGAACAATCTGTTCTGAAAATACCAGTCCCTTTCAATGAAAACTGCAGAATTAGCTGCTTATTGGTGAAGGGGATGAAAGTGCCGCAACCCCCATCCCATCTCATATACCCATGTAGCTAATTCATATAGGTGACATTCGATTTAAGTTCTGTTGCTGATAATTAAAGCAAAATAATACCCTTGTATAAAACAGAAATACTAGCAAATAATCCTTAATTGGTCATTTAAAAATACACATCAATCTGTGTCTGGAAAATATTGTCATATTGTCTGTGTTTTACTTTAAATATTCTAATAATTATTTTTGAATTTCATGGAAGTCATCTCATAAAATTGACAATATATTGCATTCATCAGACCACATGTATTTACCACCCCTCCCCTCTTCGTGGTCTCATTCCCACCCTACTGAAGACTTTTCAGAATTTCAGTAGTGGGTAACTGGTAACATGTTTTAATTTCCCCAGTACAAACTCCTGAAAAAGTCATATTTTAGCAATACTACTTCCCCCCAACCCCCCCCCCCCTCCCCCACAAAAAAAATGAAATAAAATAAACCAATTGCCCCAACACCCACTAGCATGTAAAAAAACATTGGTTCCACAAATGTAAACTACTGAGTTTTTCTTATAAAACCAGGCTTTTCATTCTTCCAAATTTATTTTCTTTATTGAGCTAGTGTGGGGCTGGGGGGGGGGGGGGGTGTAAGGATGCAATTGGTGAGAGTTAATCAGTAACTGCATGTACTAGTTGCCAAACATCTCCAGGCGCTTTTGGCGTGTCGCCGTCTGTTTTACCGCTTCATGGTAACCAGTTTTCAAGATTGATTTTGTCTTGCTTCCTGAGAACAACTTCAACTTATCATGCTCTTCAAAGTATATTTGCGTTGACAAATGTGTTGCTTCATTGCCGAAGTGTGAATCGAATAGGATTACACAGTAGACCTCGTATCAACTCGTCGACAGCACGCAGCAGTGAGGGCAACATTGTAACAAAATTTTATGGGAACTGTACAAGTGGCTGGCTGCAATATCGAACCCAATTGGACTTTTTTGCCCTAAAATTAATCAAGTTTTCTTCGGTTTTCAATAGCGAAGCAAAGGTTGAGTTTCACTGTTCAATATCTTGGCAGAGATCATGTGTCTTTCATGACTTTCCGTAGTTTTTAGCACAGTTGTGCATCAAACATTTTGGTATGAGAATAGGTAATTCCGACAGATAAATATAGCCGATGGTTCTCATTGGTTATGTTCCACTGAACACTGCAAACTTTAAGAACCAGTCTATCAAAAGAACTTGTGCAAGCAAAGGGTACTTTTTATCGCATCGCACTAGAGCTTTCTGGTTAAAATTACTGCATGCCTCTAAAATCCATGTGATCGTGACAAATACAGTTACTCTTGTGTAATAATTGGTGGATACAAGGCTGTTATTGTATGAAGGAAGTGTTCAAAGGTGGTTTTGGACGTTCAGGGCTGTAACTTTATAATATTTATAAAATTATTTTATGTTTCCCAATTTCGGAACATATGCCTGATGTCATCATTTTTGATAATGGTTATTCCACTCTGTTTATTATTAAATTTCTTGGGAGTTTAACTTTTATTACAGAATATTATTCTGTTTCTTCCCCAGGGTTACGTCCTCACCCTAGGGGTGTTAGGCCGTTTAGCCTTGCATCTTCTATCTGATGTATCATTTTTTTCATATGAAGATCTAGCTTTGCATCTGATAGCATTTCAGTTGGTTCTGACTTTGGGCCTTTTTGTGTGCCTGATGTCTTGTTTACATTGACGTTGTTTACATTGTCAACATCTTCATATATAGGTAGACGTCAGGAAGTGTCTGGAATTGGCGCCAACATCATTCTTTGTTTGGCCCTAAAGCCTTCAACAATGAAATGACATCTGTGCTTTATAATCTCTTTTTTATGTGTACCCATACTATGTATGGTACACATAATGCCGGCATCCGGGGTGACCATCCGTCGTTCGTCCATCCTTTGTCCATGTGTCCATCTGTCCGTCTGTCCGTCTGTCTGTCCGGCGTCCGTATCCATTTCTTTGGCATTCGATAACTTGAAAAATATTGCTTGGATTGTCAAGTTACTTTATATTTGTGTTCAGGTTACTGATGTGCCGAGCTGTGTAGTTTTTGGTGTAAATCGGATAATTTGATCCTGAGATATTAACCCTTTATCCTTCAAATTGAAAATTCCTCCAATCTCTTTCACATTCGATAACTTGAAAAATATTGCTTGGATTGTCTAATTACTTTATATTTGTGTTCAGGTTACTGATTTGCCAAGCTGTATAGTTTTTGGTGTAAATCTAATGATTTGATCCCTAGATATTAACCCTTTATCCTTCAAATTGAAAATTCCTCCAATCCCTTTGGCATTCGATAACTTGAAAAATATTGCTTGGATTGTCAACTTACTTTATATTTGTGTTCAGGTTATTGATGTGCCGAGCTGTATAGTTTTTGGTGTAAATTTGTTGTTTTGATCCCAAGATATTAACCCTTTATCCTTCAAATTGAAAATTTCTCCAATCCCTTTGGCTTTCGATAACTTGAAAAATATTGCTTGGATTGTCAAGTTACTTTATATTTGTGTTCAGGTTACTGATGTGCCGAGCTGTATAGTTTCTGGTGTAAATCTAATGATTTGATCCCGAGATATTAACCCTTTATCCTTCAAATTGAAAATTCCTCCAATCCCTTTGGCATTCGATAACTTGAAAAATATTACTTGGATTGTCAAGTTACTTTATATTTGTGTTCAGGTTACTGATGTGCCGAGCTGTATAGTTTTTTGGTGTAAATCTGTTATTTTGATCCTGAGATATTAACCCTTTATTCTTCAAATTGAAAATTCCTCCAATCCCTTTGGCATTCGATATCTTGAAAAATATTGCTTGGATTGTCAAGTTACTTTATATTTGTGTTCAGATTACTGATGCACCGAGCTGTATAGTTTTTGGTGTAAATCTGTTATTTTAATCCTGAGATATTAACCCTTTATCCTTCAAATTGAAAATTCCTACAATCCCTTTGGCATTTGATAACTTGAAAAATATTGCTTGGATTGTCAATTTACTTTATAATTGTGTTCAGGTTACTGATGTGCTGAGCTGTATAGTGTTTGGTGTTAATCTGATAATTTGATCCGGAGATATTAACCCTTTATCCTTCAAATTGAAAATTCCTCCAATCCCTTTGGCATGAGATATCTTGAAAAATATTGCTTGGATTGTCAAGTTACTTTATATTTGTGTTCAGGTTACTGATGTGCTGAGCTGTATAGTTTTTGGTGTGAATCTGATAATTTAATCCTGAGATATTAACCCATTATCCTTCAAATTGAAAATTCCTCCAATCCCTTTGGCATTTGATAACTTGAAAAATATTGCTTAGATTGTCAAGTTACTTTATATTTGTGTTCAGGTGACTGATGTACCAAGCTGTATAGTTTTTGGTGTAAATCTGTTATTTTAACCTTGAGATATTAACCCTTTATCCTTCAAATTGAAAATTCCTACAATCCCTTTGGCATTTGATAACTTGAAAAATATTGCTTGGATTGTCAAGTTACTTTATAATTGTGTTCAGGTTACTGATGTGCTGAGCTGTATAGTTTTTGGTGTTAATCTGATAATTTGATCCGGAGATATTAACCCTTTATCCTTCAAATTGAAAATTCCTCCAATCCCTTTGGCATGAGATATCTTGAAAATTATTGCTTGGATTGTCAAGTTACTTTATATTTGTGTTCAGGTTACTGATGTGCTGAGCTGTATAGTTTTTGGTGTAAATCTGATAATTTAATCCTGAGATATAAACCCTTTATCCTTCAAATTGAAAATTCCTCCAATCCCTTTGGCATTTGATAACTTGAAAAATATTGCTTGGATTGTCAAGTTACTTTATAATTGTGTTCAGGTTACTGATGTGCTGAGCTGTATAGTTTTTGGTGTTAATCTGATAATTTGATCCAGAGATATTAACCCTTTATCCTTCAAATTGAAAATTCCTCCAATCCCTTTGGCATGAGATAACTCAAAAAATATCAATCCGATTGTCATGTTACTTTATATATTTATTCAGGTTACTGATGTGCTGTGCTGTATAGTTTTTTATGTAAACCTGATAATTTGATCCGGAGATATTAACCCTTTATCCATTAAATTAGAACTCCTCCAATCCATTTCTATATGTACCCATACCTTGTATGGTGTACATAATGTCGGCATCCGTGGTGGCCCTCCGTCATACAGCTTTCTACTAGTTGCGCGTATGGGTACACATCTGACGATTTCATTGGCCTATTTTTTGAGGATGCCAGACACAAATCAATGCAAGAATTGGTGGATACAAGGCTGTTATTGGATGAAGGAAGTGTTCAACGGTGGTTTTGGATGTTCAGGGCTGTAACTTTATAACATTTATAAAATTATTTTAAGTTTCCCAATTTCGGGACATATGCCTGACGTCATCATTTTTAAAAATGATTATTCCACTGTTTGTTAAGTATTCGTTCCCTATCCTTCCATGAACCCTTCCTGTTAAACTCTTATGCTTTTTTGGCTATTTTTTATTGAAATTTTTTATTAAATTTCTTGGAGGTTTAACATTTATTACAGAATAGTATTCTGTTTCTTCCCCAGGGTTACGTCCTCACCCTAGGGGTGTTAGGCTGTTTAGTCTTCTATCCGATGTATCGCTTTTTCTTCATATGAAGATCTAGCTTTGCATCTGATAGCATTTCAATTGGTTCTGACTTTGGGCCTTTTTGTGTGCCTGATGCCTTGTTGTTTACATTATCAACGTCCTCATATATAAGTAGTTTTTTATATTCTATTACTGTAGTATACTGTAAGATACATGGATTGTTATTCTGGTAGTGTAGCTCAAAAATGTTGGATTTTGTCCACACTTAGGCTCTGTCGGGATGCCCTTGGGCTCTTAATGTTTCCCTTTGGGAACTTGGGCGTTTTTTCAAAAATTTTTTGTTTACAAAAAATATTTTGAATTTAATTATGATTGCTATTATTCATGTATCTCAGTTATATATATATATTGTTGTGGAGTTTGGAGGACTGATATTGACTTTAGTTGATACACTCCTGCAGACTCTTGTCATTCTTGTGTTGCACTGGGATGACTGATGTTGGAGTCGGGTGTTGTGGTACGTTGTTGGCAGTGAGGTTCTGAGGATCAGAGCCTCTTACCGTGTTTTAATTCATTCTGTCAGTTTCTATTTCAGAGGAACATGAACATCATGATATTCTGACACCCATCCAAGTGTGCTACCATCGTCGTGCTCTGTCGAGCATATAGATCTATCTACAGTGCTCATTATTGCAAGAGGTAGGGCCTTTTTTTAAAGGTTTTAATCTCTTGCAAGCAGCTAGCTTGACTGGTGAAGTGGTACTCTGTCCATGGGTGCCGTGACGCCGGGTAAGTCCGTTGCGGTCTACGAAGTGGATTGGGTGGAGTGAGCACTATAATATAAATAGCTCACCCAGCGATTATGGAAATAGGGAGGAAATAGGGAGGAAGTCAGCAAGTTCTTGTACTCGGTGAGTTCTGATAGACCGCAAGCGGGAGAGGCCCCCTCTCTAATCTAGCAATGTCTGGGGTCAGGTGTTATTTTGAGAAACTTGCACAAGCCGGAGCATATGTCTGCCCTCCACTCGGGATGCTCTGTTTAGTCTGCAGCTGGGGTCGGCTTCAGTCAAGGCTTCCTCCGCTTCGTTTCACAAGGCCGAAGTGAAGTTTTCTTGTTGGAAACTTGCACAAGATGGAGCATATGTCCGCCCGCCACTCGGGACGCTCTGTCTAGTCTGCAGCTGGGGTCGGCTTCAGTCACTGCTTCCTCCACTACGTTATTTAAGCACATACAACCGCATCCTAGCATCCATCCGACTTTGGATATCCAGTCTGCTGCACGAAGAAGGAACCACTCTTCGCCCGTGAAGTCGGACCATCTGGTTGCTAGGGAGACGAGGCCTTGATCATTGGGACGTTCGGAGAAAGGATCCGTTTCCGACACACCGTCCAGGAGCAGCATGCAGCTAAGGAACTGAAAACCGCTGCTCCTCAGGCCTCGATGATGGACTTGCTGTCGCAGATTGCGTAGCTCATCGCAGCATCCCAGCAAGTGCAGATACAGCCTCCCTCAGACTCAGAATCTGAGCTGTCAGATGGTGCTGGGTCGGTCCAGTCGTCTGTTTGTGCAGATGCAATGGACCAAGATTCGCAACTGATTTCTCGGATGGTGAAAGTGATAAGGAAGAGGATTACCCTTCCCTTTCGGAACAGTACATAGTTGCGATGGCTTTCATCCATCAGTACTACCCTGATTTTGTTCCGCCGAATCAATATGCTGCGATGACAAGAGAGAAACCGCTGACGTCATTAGGCAAAGACTTTATCCGGACAAAGGAGGAAGTCCTTTCTTTTCCGGTTCAGTGTATGCAGGTGTCGCAGGCCTTCGGCCATATATAGACAACACTGTATTTATCCTCTTGAGTGTGAGGAAGAAGGCGGTTTCTTATCTTCATCTTACATATCCATACCGTTTTTTGGACTACGTTCATTTAAATATGGTCGGGGAAGATGTTCAGAGAGCAGGCTGGGGATCTAGAGGAATCCTTACCTGTATCATTCACTATTTGCTCAAAAACAATTGAGATGGCAATTTCTTCAAATAGAGCAAATCTGGACATTATATCTTATGAAGATCACTTTACAAGAGCTATGGCGCAACATCTCATGGGAAAGGAATTTGAGGACATTCATACCTCTCTTAGAGTTCTTTCCAGGGCAATTATGTATACTACATATAACGCCACCCTAACAGTGGCTAATCTGGAGTTATCAGACGTGATGCTGCCCTTGCGTCGTCATCACTGATAAGATGACAAGGTGAAAAGCTCTCTCTGAGTCGCTCCGGTTTCCGGACATTTTATTTTCGATTACTAGCTTTCGTTAGTTTATGAACAGGCTACTAAGAAAGCATCTATTGATCTGCTTTTGAAGTCAGCGTATCAACGACCCACTTCAACAGACAAGAGTAAAGGAGGGTGTTCCAGACAAAATCGTCAAGAGGAAACTCCTCACGAGGGTACAAGTAACCCACTTATAATTACTCTGGAGGTTGTCAGTATAGCGACTCGGGAAAGGGGCGTAGATCTGATTGGGACTATAGGTCAGAACCCCCTAGTCCGACGAGACGAGGTTTTTCGTGGGGTGGAAGTGGTTCCTCCTCCCATATGCCTCGCAGGTCATACAGGTGATGGTTTAGACCTCTATTGCTGGCCAGTTGACGGAAGGTAATCAAGATCCGTAAAAAACTGGTTAATAATCATGGAAGATCAGTGGGTGAGAAGTGTAGTCTCAGACAGCTTACGGCTATCATTCCAAGCAAAAACCCCACTAAGAAGTTGTCCGCTTTGGACAAATCTTCCATCAAATTCTTGCATAAGAGAGTTTATCCTACTGGAGGTATAAGCTCTCTTATCAAAGGAATCAATACAGGTCGTCAAGAATCAGGATTCTCAAAATTTTTACAGTCACCTGTTACTCGTACTGAAGCCAGACGGCTCGTTCCGACCGGTAATAGACTTTAGCTGGATAACAAGCTTATCATGGCTCCAAAAGTTTATATATGGAAATCATTCAGTCGGTAAAAGCAAGCGTTTGAGTGATCTTCTATGCGGCAAGCATAGATTTCATGTCCTGGTACATCCGGCATTCTAAAAGTACCTGGGGTTCGCCGTACAAGGGAAGGTGTATAATATAATATGCTTTGGTCTGAATCTGGCCCCCTGGGCATTTCACTCGAATAATGGACTCAGTAATGTCTTACCTACGAGTTCATTCGTCTGCGGTAACGTCGGCTTACTTGGACGACCTTCAACAGGGTTATGGAAACAGAATTATTATTCAGAACGATGTTCAGAGTCTGCTTCTATTACTCCGCTGTCTCAGTTTCCTCGTAAATGAACTTTGAGACTCACAACAATCTGGTTCGTCTGCCGTTACCCAGAGCGAAATTAGTCAGTTGTTATGCTCGCTTTTGTCTGCACTCATACGCAATAATAGTGAGGGAATTCATGCGACTGTTGGAGCTGTGCGGAGCGGCTGTGGATCTCATTCCAATGGGCCGTCTGAGCACATGTCCCCTCCAGATATTCTTTACTCGGAACTGGAGTGTGATGATGCTTTAGCTTGAACCAGTATTGTTTTAATGGACCTAGTAAAACAAGGGTTCAGATTTGGGCAGATATTCAGTGGTTAACTCAGGGAGTTCTGCAACTTCTGGCTTTGATTATGATGGATTTGAGGATGGGTTGGGGCACGACCCTAAGTCCTGCAGTCTTGAATTGTCAGGGTCTTTGGGCCCTCGGTTCCAGGAGAATCACATAAACATCAAGAGATGATGTCAATATAGCTAGCGCTACAACACTGGATTCACATAATAACGGACGTCTATGTTCAATTTGGTCACCTGTAGCAATTGGAGTGGACGCTCAACAAGCGAGTATTTGGGTAGATTTGCTACCAGAGGGATCGCCCCATGATAGATCTGTTTGCAACACACCGGAACAATCAGTTACCGTCTTTGTCACCATGCCCAGACCATTGAGCGTATGCGTAGATGCTCTGCCGATCTCATGGGGATGAATGATAGGATACGCGTATCCTCCAATTCAATTGATTCAGTAGATTATGTTTAAGATCAAACAGTCTCGTTGTGAATCCTACTAGTAGCACCTCTGTCGTCACAGAAACCTTGGATCAGTCTGCCGGCTTTCACGTGAGTCAGTTAGACAAGACGGAACCATTGCGGTTCCTATATTATTTTATGACTAACACAAGAATGATTAAATAATCCGGGTTCGGAGGGTTCGGTATGCAGTAGAGCTCTGCCGATCTCATGGGGATGAATGATAGGATACGCGTATCCTCCAATTCAGTTGATTCAGTAGATTATGTTTAAGATCAAACAGTCTCGTTGTGAATCCTACTAGTAGCACCTCTGTCATCACAGAAACCTTGGATCAGTCTTCTCAAGTGTCTGTTATGGGACATTCCCCGGAAGCTTCCTCCACGAGAGGACCTTCTTTATCAGGGGCAGTTTTTGTTCTTCACCACCTTCTCCCATAGTGGCATAATGGAGTGGGTTAGACGTGACGGAACCATTGCGGTTCCTATATTATTTTATGACTAACACAAGATCGATTAAGTAATGCGGGTGGGGAGGGTTCGATATGATATTATATCACCGGTTTTTGACCTATCTGCATATGCTGTCTCCGGTGTACGTTATATAGCGGGCAGTATTAATTACCAGGATCGTCGCGATAGCCTTAACTTCTGAAGTGGCATTAAGCACCATTTATTAATAATAAATTAATACCTGAGTGCCTGTTCGACGAATATTTATACTGTTTTTTGGTACCGTTTTTACTGATTCCAGAGCGCTCCCCTCTTTCTTTTTGAAGATTCCTTCAAAAGAAAAAGAGGGTGGGTGGGGGTTACCTCTCCTCCGGCTTAATAAGTATGTAACTATGAGTGAAGCTGTTTTGTCTGTAATTATATCCTGCATACAGCTGGAGTTTTATTGTATATGGCGTATGTTTGTGGGGATATTCTCTCATTCTCAAATACGCCATCCAAATTTTTGGGCTTAGTCCGGGCTAGCCTTAAAAATTGGGAACATGTTACATCCAATTAGCATAGTCTTCATGCTAAGTTTACGGAATTACTTGAACTGGGCTCCTTTTTTATGAAACGTCTTCTCTATTACTGAATAGAGAGACATACATGTAATTCCTAATAATTTTAATTTCCTTTCACCTTGGATTACAGGATTGGAACTATGTTGATCTACTAATTCTGAAGTCCTAGGCCCTCCACCTTTTTACCATTCAGCTAGTCTGGGCCATTGGTTTACAGTGTAAAAATATTATAAATTTAAAGTAATTTGTATATTTTTATACTTACCAATGGCCCAGACAGAGATGGCCCTCCCATGAGTGAGCACTCATACCTCCCCTCTGAATTTTTATGTAGTACTCTCTTCTACAAAGAATGATGTTGGTGCCAATTCCGGTCACTTCCTGACATCTGCGCATGCGTGGAGAGTAAATGTATGGAGGGCCCGATAGGACTTTTAATTTTTGGTTTTGCAAGCAAATTTGGGGGTTCAAAATTTTTGTTTGGCCCTTGATAACTTTGAGTTAAATACCAGCTGGTCTGGGCCATTGGTAAGTATAAAAATATACAAATTACTTTAAATTTACAATTTTCCGTCTGCCTATTTTTTAATTTTATGCACACAGGAAATGTGGTACTGGCATTAATTCGGAAAAAACAAAAACATGCTCGTGTTCTTTGTTCTGATTTTATTTTTCAGCTGCATTTTGAATGCCTTTGTAAGTTAACTTCAAAGACTGTTTGTCTGTGATAGTCGACTTCAAAGCCCGTGTAGGGGGCGATTCGGCAAAGACCCAACTTTGAAATGAATTGTTTCCAGTGTTGATGTAAACCGCATCAAAAGTTCAGAACACAATTTACCGTGATGATGCATGTGATGAGTTCTTCACTCAGTTTTTAGCTGTTTATTTTAAATCGAAAGTGTACTGCACTGATGGTGCTTCTTTGACATAAAATTAACCCTTTGATGTGTGTTATTTAACTTATTTACGTGAGTTTTAAAAGTGTGTTATCTTCCGGGTTGATGGGGATATTAATGGCACGTAAATTAAATTCTGATTACTGTAAATCAGCCAGCTTCTGCAGTAAGCTTGAATAATAAATAAACCATCTGACATCGGCATTCGGTATTGGTCGATTGTTGTCTAAAATAATCAGCATTTGACTGATGGGACATTTTACTAATCCGCTCACCTCTACTTGAAAAATCTTAAATTAACAGAAGTCGGGAAATACGTCCGAGGTGCTGTATATTTTGAATATTGACTCTCCGGAATCAGTGTTTTGCAATGCCTGTCTTTTGGAATGAAAAGCCTTGAATTCTCTTCTTTTTCTTACCTTGAAAAGTCTTGAAATTACTTTGAAAAGAGTCTTAAAAAGTCTTGAATTTGCCCCTCCCCAAACTGCCGGAATCCCGCTCTTAGAATCTATTGATATTGGGTATACAGCTTCCCTACAGGGGTCAGATTCAAATTTGTTCAAAGCAAGTCCTTCAGTTAATTTTAGCTTAGTCCAATATGAGGAATAATCTTTAAAACTCTTCTTCTCCAAAACAACTAGTCAGAATCTCTTAATATATGGTATACAGATTCATTACAGGGGTCTGATTCAAGTTTCTTCAAACCCAGTTCATCGGTTAATATTTGGTCTCTCTATTGAAGTGCAAATTTTAACATAGTGCAAAATGGGGATTAATCTTTAAATATCTTCTTCAGATTCACGAGTCAGAATCTTTTGATATATGGTGTACAGCATCCTTATTGGGGTTATATTTATGTTTGTTCAAATCAAGTCCTTTGATTAATATTTGGGCTGCCTATTTGAGCCCTATTGGTGCGATATGGGAAATATTCTTTAAAAATCTTCTTTTCATGAACCCCCAAGTTAGAATCTTTTGATACATGATATACATACATTTAGGGGAGTCAGATTCAAGTGGGTTAATATTTGGGCTCCCTATTGGAGCCTGGGTTTTAACTTTGTTCAGTATGAGGAATAATCTTAAAAATCTTCTTCTTGGGATACAATCAGAATCTTTGGATATTTGGTATACAGTATCCTTCGAGAGTTCAGATTCAATTTGTTCAAATAAAGTCCCTGGGTTTATATTTGTATTCCCTATATGGGGGGTGGGATGGCAATTTTTAACATTGTCCAAAATTGGTAATATTCTCAAAATCTACCAAAGCACCAGTCAGGAGCCCTAATGTTAACTTAATTTTAATTTGGTGCACAAGTAGAAAATTCTTTGAAATCTTCTTGAGAACCACCATTCAGAATGTTTTGATACTTGGTTTTCAATGTCCTAGACAGGTTCAGATTCAAGTTTGTTCAAATTAAGTCCCTGGATTCATAGTGTAATATGATAAATAATCTTTAAAAAAAATCTCCTTTGTCAGATCCACCATTCAGAATCTATTGATACTCAATATACAGCATCATGGGGGTGGAGGGGAAGGCCTCAGATTCTTCTTGAGAAGCACCATTCAGAATGTTTTGATACTTGATTTTCAATGTCATAGCCAGGTTCAGATTCAAGTTTGTTCAAATTAAGTCCCTGGATTTATAGTGTAATATGACAAATAATCTTTAAAAAAAATCTCCTTTGTCAGATCCACCATTCAGAATCTATTGATACTCAGTATACAGCATCATGGGGGTGGAGGGGAAGGCCTCAGATTCTTCTTGAGAACCACCATTCAGAATGTTTTGATACTTGGTTTTCAATGTCCTAGCCAGGTTCAGATTCAAGTTTGTTCAAATTAAGTCCCTGGATTCATAGTGTAATATGACAAATAATCTTTTAAAAAATCTCCTTTTCAGATCCACCATTCAGAATCTATTGTTACTACTTGGTATACAGCATCATGGGGTGGATGGGAAGGGCTCAGATTCAAGTTTGTTCAAGTTAAGTCCCTAGGTTGATATTTGAACTCCCCAGTTTTCCATTACTGAACGTCTGGGCATTATTCCCGTGGTAGCATCCCAATAGAAGAAAACAAATCATCTGGCATGAACAACAGAGTTATAAATTATTCAGTAACTTAATTCCTCTGTAGTGTTGACTAGCCACAGATGCTAATTGAAGCCTTCTGTAAACAACTTTGGTCAGGTGAGTGCCTCAAGCCCCATGAGACCTCTTGTTTTGTTGTGTGAATGTCCCCATTTGAACCCCAGGAAAAGCAGCAGTGCATGTTCACTATTCTAAACAAATTCTGTTTTACTTGTAAAATAGAACCTGTTCGCCAACTCCTGGGGCTGAAGTCCTCTAAAGTGGGCTGCACAGCTATAACGATTGGTTAAACTTTTAAACTTTATTTACCTGAGTAGTAGTCATTATACAGCCATAGATATCAAAAGTGACCTTAAACTCTAATACTTCCATATTTGTTAGCTCACCTGGCTGTAAGCTATTGCCATCACTTTTGTCCGGCGTCTGTCGTCCGTTAACTTTTTGTAAACTTGGCTTCTTCACAACCACTAGGCCAAATTCATTACACAGACCATCTATAGAGTATACCCTTCCATTTAGTTCAAATGAAGCAGCTGCCATATTTGGGCTCTTGTTTATATCACAAAAGCTTAAAAACCTTTAAAAATATTCTTCTCATGAACCACCAGAGGGAATGCCTTGATATTTGGTATGGAACATCTTCAGGGGCCCGGTTGATTCACTCTCGGCACAGCACAAATTGTAACAAAGTTATGACATCACTTGTACCGGTGAATCAACCAGGACAGCTCAGTTGTAAGCGAAAGAAAACAAAAAATTATGGAGTCGCATTGAAACATCGTCTATCTGTCAGACATTTTGTCGAATGACGTCACGGCTCAAATCTTGCACCACCTCGCGAGGAGGTGTAAATTTGTGCCGGTCGGCACAGTCCCGTCACATGTTCTGTTCATGGTTGATTGTGGGGAATCCCTGTTCCGTCACAGTTTGTGCTGTGCCGAGAGTGAATCAACCGGGCCCCTGGTGTAGAAGATCAAAGTTTGTTCAAGGGAAGATGATAGTCAATATTTTGGCTCTCTATGGTGGCATATCCATTTTGGGCTCTGCCCCAAATTTCTATTTGTAGTATAAGTGGGTCCTTAGTAATTGATTGATGCCCTCCCCCCCCCCAAAAAAAAAAAAAAAAATCACAGCCCTGTGGCAACCCCAGGGGCTAAAAACAGAAAAAAAAGTCCACATATCCCAAACCACAAGGAACAGTGAACTATTAATTGGTATGAAGCATCCTTAGGACCAGTAGAAGGGTTTGATTAAAAAAAATTGCCACCAGTTCTATCAGGGTGCCCGGTTGAGGGTATTGAAAAACTAATGAGTCAGCATGTTTGCAGTAGTTTATCCTGGTGAAAAATTGCATTCACTGAGAACCTTGATTGATATCTAGAATAACACATTCTTAAAACAACAAATTGCTGTCAGATACATTCTAATCTGTTATTATAATCTGGATATGAAACTGTTCAGAAAATTTGATCAAACCCTTATCTGATTTCTGTATGCATGTCTTTAATTTAACCCTCTCAAGACTGCAATGTGGGTTCCAAAGATTGTATTGATACCATGATCAAACCCTTTCAATGCTGTGCACATGTTTTTTTTCAGGTTCATTGGAAATATTTATCTGATTCCTGTATACATATCTTTAATTTAACCCTCTCAAGACTGCAATGTGGGTTCCAAAGATTTTATTGATGCCATGATCAAACCCTTTCAATGCTGTGCACATATATGTTTTTTTCTGGTTCCTTGGAAAAAATTGAACTTATTCCTGTATGATTATCTTTAATTTAACCCTCTCATAACTTCAGTGTGTGTTTCCAAAGATTTTTTATTTTATGTTGAACCCTTTCAATTTTGTGCACATATGTTTTTTCTGGTTTCTTGGAAACATCTGACTCCTGTATGGATGTCATTAATTTAACCCTCTACAGTCTTCAGCGTGGGTTTCAAAGATATTATTGATGACTTGATCAAACCTTTTCAGTGCCGTGCACATATATGTTTTTTCTGTTTCCTTGGGAAAAAATTGATCTGATTCCTGTATGGTTATCTTAAATTTAACCCTCCTCTGACTTCCGTGTGTTTTCCAAAGATTTTTATTTTATGTTGAACCCTTTCAATTCTGTGCACATATATGTTTTTTCTGGTTTCTTGGAAACATTTATCTGATTCCTGTATGGATGTCTTTAGTTTAACCCTCTAAAGTCTTCAGTGTGGGTTTCAAAGATTTTATTGATGCCTTGATCAAACCTTTTCAGTGTTGTGCATATATATGTTTTTTCTGGTTTTCTTGGAAAAAAAACTTCTCTAATTCCTGTATGAATACCTTTAATTTAACCCTCTCAAGGCTTCCTTGTAGGTTCCTAAGGTTTTATTTCATGTAATACTGTTAATGAAAACCTATTTATGGTTTCTTTAAAAAATATATTACCCCCCAAAGTAAGCCTCCATAAATTCTCTGTTTTGTTTATTTTTGATGCTTTAACCATTTTCACACAGACTTGAATTTACTGGTCACAGTAAAATTCTGTTTTTCTAGTTTGAAATCTTTCTTATTCTTTAAAACTACTGGGCCAAATTCATTCATTTATGGCACAGACCATCTTTGGAGTAAACCTTTTCTCCTTTGTTCAAATGAAGCTGCTGCCATCTTCAGACTGGTGGAATTTATTCTTGTAATTTTTCCCTCCAAATTACTAGATCCCTTAGGGTGAGGTTAATTTCATTTATGCCAGAACCTTTTTTGGGGGGGGAGGGGGGGGGGGGATGTGGTGTAGAGAGAACCACAGTAGTTGAAAACAAAACAAAAAATTTGTACGGTTCTAGTTTTGTAATACTTTACAGAACAGAGCTTGCTAGAAAGCTTTCCTAGGACCAGTAGATATGAATGGCCAAAAAAGTTGCCTTTGGTTGTGTCATAGCAAATAAAAAAATTGATCTTGATGCTGATCAATTACTGATACCCTCATCTCTTTTAACATCTTGAGCCAGGTGATCGTTTAGGCTCACTTGAGTCTCTGGTTTGTTTATTGTGATTTAACAACACGTTCAGTATCCAGGGTCACATCGTGTTGGAGAGTTTTATGGGTGGTTGAAGCTGGAGTAACCAGTGAGAACCACTGAGCAGGGCAAGCAACTGTCAGACTATCTAGATACATACATAAATCAGTATTGTGCGAATGATCATCTAACACAAAACTCTTTGTAGATGTGCCCTGATGAGTAAATCACCTTCCATTGAGTCAGTATTAAACTGTTTATTTCAAGTTTGGAAGCTAAGATGTCATGAAATAGGTATCTTTCCCCACCTCACCTTGTCAGCAGATGAAATGTTTTAAACTCACTGTGATTTTGTAATAGGAAATACACCTCCAATCACTTCTGCTGATGCAACCTAATTATTCAAAACAATGTGATGTAGTTGTAGAGAATAGAAACAGTGCATGAAAAATAGGAACACGCACATTTCATTAACTGGTAGAGTGCTAGAAGCCACTATCAGGGCTCTACTGAAAAGTGCTGAAAGCCACTTTAGTGGCTTTACACTGTATGCATTAGCTTGACATTTTTGCAACAGTGGATAAAGAACATTCACATAAAATTGTTTTGTTGCAATTTATTGGAGAATGCCAAAAATAGTAACCAAACAATTAATGGTGAAGAAAAGTTTGCTAAACTAAGCCTCACCTTGCAGGTAGTATAGTATCTTGGAAAAAAATACTCATGTTACAAATCACCTTTGAAATTAATTTAGCACTCACCCAGTTAATAGCATTTGTAGATGAACACACACAATCAGCTAAAATGTTGACTATAGTCACCATGGTCTGGCAGGTTTAGTCGCCTGTCATGCAAAATGAGTTCAAAAGCAATCAGTGATTGCAAGATTCAGAAAATTAAAAACCTTCAAGAAAAATCTTGTTGAGCAATGTCTATTTATATCAACATTCTACCACCCCCACACACACCCCTAGGATTGTGGCAAGTGAGACACTTTTCATCATGTGACCAATGAGTATTCCAGCAATCCAGATATATACAGATTAGTGGCTTTTAAAGACCTTAATTTTAAAGGGGTTTGTTAAATGTTCTAGTGATATTTGAAGTCTTTGCCACCTGAAATGGTTATGCCTTTTACCCCAAACAATAAAACGTTATCTCACACTCAAATAAAGCAATTCTGAAAAAAAATACATCAGTGACCCTCGACATTGAACATGAAGGTTAAAAAATTTCCCTCTCCCACATCCTGTTAGTCTGGTTATTTAGCAGTGATCTCTAGTCAAGTGGGCAGCCAAGACTGGGCTAGATACTGTTGATAGAAGAATTTCATAATTTTTTCATAGACTGTCTTGTGATTGCACTGTGAAATACACATGACCACACAGATTATCAGAGTGACGGAAGGCTATAACCTTTTACTTAATGAATCAACTGTGTCTGACCAGGTAATTTACAAATTGAGCAGTTGAAGAAAAATAATTTTACAAACCGTACCATGAGCTCACCACCACCCCCACCCCCATCCCCACCCATCCACTGAGCTGATTGGGATCAGTCCATTGAGTGGCCACATGATTATAGTTTTGTTGAAATTTTGTGGAAAAAAAAGAAGAAATTTTGATATCATATGCATTAACCCTTCACCCAATGTAACGGCTAAAACTGGCCAGTGCTATTCTCAAATATCGCCAATTAATTTTCATTATTTTTTCATATTTAGTCTCAAAAACATAGGTTATGACCCCTCATTGGAATGAGCTCATTGAGCTCGTTCCAATGAGGGGTCATAACCTATGTTTTTGAGACAAAAAATGAAAAAAATTAGTTTTTCAAGATTTTTTTTTTGCAAGTGTCGTCTGCTTTTCATGTTAGGTAAAGGGCTAAGTAAAGGAATGAAGTGTCTGTGGTATGAGGAAATGAACAAAAAGCTGACATGAAATGACTGAAGTACCTGTGAAATTACATTTCTTCTGACATGTTTTGTAGATGATGAGCTGGAGAAGCTCAGGGAGGAGTTTTGGCACCAGCAGATGAAGATAGATGAATATGAAGTTCTCAAGAATGAAATAGATGCTTTTGATACTGATGGCAAGTAAACAAATACAGTTCAAATTGAAATTAGTGTTGGTCATTAAGAGAAAATTAAGATCAATCTTTCAGCCATTTACCCAATAAATCAACCCAATCTGTCCTGTTTGTTCAAAGAAAGTTTCTCATGCAATATATGGGCTTTAGTTGGGAAGGGCAACATTTATGACCTCACCACAAATATCTATTTCAGAACTGATTGGACAATTTAAACCAGTTAGGTGTGAGGTATTATTTGAGGGCATGCAGTTGAAGTATGCTGACAGATTTTTTGTTCACATCCACGTGAGAACAACAGAAGCTAAAAATAGAAATAATTTGCTCTATAGTATGCAGCACCCTAAGGGGTAGTATAATGAGTTAGGTGGTTTCCTCGGGAGACTCTATATAACACTGTTGGTAATGAGAAAAAACATTAAACAGTAATCTTCTCATGAACTACAGGTTGCAGTTACAAGGCAATAAGAGTTCATATCAGGTGAGGTGAAGCCAAATCTGATATGAACACTCAGAGCTATTGTATGGAAATGTATCAGCCAACAACGTAACATATTTATTATGTGGAAAGTCCATGTAAAATCAAGGGACTCCTAAATTTTCACGAGAAACAAAGAACAACCAGACGTTTATATTTTTATACCACAACAATGGCCCAGACTAGCTGGTGCTAACTCAATTTAATTCAGGACCAAACACAATTTTTGCCCCCCAATGCCCAAAATTTGCAGTCAAAAGCGAAAAAAATAAGTCCTATCTGGTCCTCCATACTTTTGTTATCTGCGCATGCACAGTATCCAGGAAGGTACCGAAATTGGCGTCAACCATCATTCTTTGTTTAATTTAGCCCTCAAGTCAGTAACAATGATCTGACATCTGTGCTTTAAATCTCCTTTTTTGAGGACGCCAGACACAAATCAATGAAAGAATTGGTGGATCCAAGGCTGAAAATGGATGATGGAAGTTTACAACAGTGGTTTCAAATGTTCAGAGCTGTAACTTTATAATAATTATAAAAATTATTTCATGTTTCCCAATTTCGGGACATACGCCTGGAGTCATCATTCTTGCTAATGATTAATCCACTGTTTGTTAAGTGTTCCTTCCCTATTCTTCCTTGAAGCCCTCCTGTTAAACTCCTAAGCTTTTTGGCTATTTTTTATTGAAATTTTTTATTAAATTTCTTGGGAGTTTAACGTGTATTACAGAATGTTTATTCTGTTTATCCACATGGTTACATCCTCACCCTAGGGGTGTTAGATCATTTTGGTATTACATCTTCTATCTAATGTATAGTTTTTTCTTTGTATGAAGATCTAGCCTTGCATCTGGTTCTGGTAGCATTTAAATCTGTTACTGACTTCGGGCCTTTTTGTATGCCTGATGTTTTGTTTCCGGTTTTTTCCTTTGACATTGTTTAGTTTGTCAACGTCCTCAAATATATGTAGTATTTAATATTATATTACTGTAGGACTACTGTAGGATACATGTATTATGATTCCGGTAGTATAGCTCCAAAAATTTGGATTTTGTCCACACTTAGGTTCTATCGAGATGCCCTTGGGCTCATCATGTCCCCTTGGAACTTAGGCATTTTTTCAAAAAATTTTCGAAAAGTTTTTTGTTTAATTTTTCAAATTTAATTTTGATTGCTATTATTGAAGTATCTTTATCATATATTTATTGTGATGTTTGTAGGAGAGCTATAGACTTTGTATTTTGATTGTAATTATGAAAGTTTACTGCTCTAAATGCAAGGCGTGGAAGTCGTCCTCGGATTTCCATGCTTGTTGCCTTGCCTGTAGTCGATGCACGCCTGCGGATTCTTGTCCTACATGTGTACATTGGGATAACAAAAGTTGGAGACGTGTGTTGCAGTACGTTGTTGGCAGTGAGATTCCTATGCCAGAACTCTCACCGCAAGATAATTCAAGTTTTTCAGTTTCTTTTTCAGAGGAACAAGAACATGGTGATGGTATTGTGACACCCATCCAAAGTGTGCTACCGTCGTCGTGCTCTGATGAGTAAAACAGAGCTGCTGCAAAGGTGCTCATGAATATTAAGCAAGGGATAAGGTCTCTAGTTAGTGTTTTTAATCCCTTGCAAGCAGCTAGTTGACCGGTGAAGTGGTTACTCCGTCCGTGGGAGCCGTGACACTGGCTAAGTCTGTTGCGGTTGAAGGAAGTGTACATGTGGGTAGAGCGTGCACCTCAAAATCAAAAGCTCTCCCAGCAACGATGGAATTAGGGAGGAAGTCAGCAAGTTTCTTTTCGGGAGGCTTGGCGAGGTCTGACAAGACCGCGAGCAGGAGAGGTCCCTTTCTAACCCAACAACATTTGGGGCCAAACGTTTTGAGAAACCAGCCAGAGCATACGTCCACACCTGCCACTTGGGACGCTCCGTCTAGACTGCAGCCGGGGTCAGCTACAGTCACGGCTTCCTCCGTATGTTACAAAAGCACACACGACCGCATGCTAGCTACCCGACTTTGGATATCCAGCCCGTGAAGGCGGACCATCAGGTAGCTAGCGATCCAAGGATTCGATCATCGGGACATTCGGAGATGAGCTCTATCTCCGGATCTTCGTCCCAGGAGCAGCAAGTGGTGAAAAACAGAAGACCTCTGCTCCTCAAGCCTCGGTAATGGACTTGCTGTCGCAGATTGCGCAGATGATC
Organism: Pictodentalium vernedei; assembly: GCA_031216915.1. NCBI lineage: Eukaryota > Metazoa > Mollusca > Scaphopoda > Dentaliida > Dentaliidae > Pictodentalium > Pictodentalium vernedei. The sequence goes on from CM062297.1 coordinate 317,131,050, forward strand.
ACAGGATCCCAGCAAGTGAAAGAGCAGCCTTCTGCAGACTCCGGTGGTGAGCTGTCGGATGGTGCTGGGTCGGTCCAGTCATCTGCACATGCAGATGCGATGGACCGAACGTCACAGCAGAATCAGTTGGATGGTGAAAGGGACAAGGAAAAGGATTCCCCTTCCCTTTCGGAACAGCATATGGTAGCGATGGATTTTATTTGTCAATACTATCCTGAATTTGTTCCATCTGATCAGCTTGCTACGACTACTAGAGAGAAACTGCTGTCGTCTTTAGACGCAGATTTCATGTGGAGGAAAGAGGACGTTCTTTCCTTCCCGACACAGTCTAGACAGGTGTCGCAGGTCTTCAGCTATGTTGATGACACCATATTCAACCTCTCTGTTGCTAAGAGGAAAGGCGGTTTCTTATCGACATCTTCCATTCCTTGGACCACGTTCATTTAAAACGGTTGGTGAAGATGTCCAGGGAACTCCTCTGTGTTTAGATGAGCAGGCCGGGATTTAGATATGTCCCTACCTGCATCATTCAATATACGCTCAAAGTGATGGAATGTACTATTTCATCGAATAGAGCGAATCTGGACACAATGTCCTACACAGTTCTTTCCAGGGCAGTCATGTATGCCACGTACAACTCCACCCTGACAGTGGCAAATTTGGAGTTAATCAGATGTGATGCTGCCCTTGCATTGTTATCACTTACAGATGACAAGGTGAAAAGCTCTCTCCAAGTCACTCCGGTCTCTGGACATACTCTGTTTGACGACAAGCTTTCGTTAGTCCATGAGCAGGCTACAAAGAAAGCTTTCAGTGCACTGCTATTGAAGTCGGTATCTCATCAACACGCTGGGAGCGTGGTGGCTCAGGTAGAGGTGTAGGCTGCAAGCCGAGTCGTCCTTGGTTCGAATCCCACCTGCGGCAACTGCGTTGTGTCTTTTTGCAAGACACTTCATCTCCATTGCTTGCGTGGGGGCACGATGACGCCGTGTACTAAGGCGTACTGCACGTCGATGGTACGCATGTCTTCAACCAATCTGCGGAGTTTCGATGTTGGGGAGCTGACAGCTGCTCGTCGTTGCTTGGTGGTTCTCTCCGGCTTCCTCCACCCGTAAAACTGTCACGGTCATGATTAGCCATTGTGCATAAATATGTGACCTTAAACATCAATAAATCAATAAATCATCAACACGCTTCAGCAGACCGGAGTAAGTGAGGCCATTCAACTTCTAAGTCATCTAAAGGGAACTCCTCGCGAGGGTACAAGAAACCCTCTTATAATTACTCCAGAGGTCGTCAGTATAGCGACTCGGGAAAGAGGCGTAGGTCTGATCAAGACTATAGGTCAGACGCCCCTAAGCCGACGGGACGAGGTTCTTCATGTGGAGGATGTAGTTTCTCCTCCCGTAAGCCTCGTAAGTCGTACAGGTGATGGACAAGACCTCTATTGCTTGCCAGTTGGCGGAAGGTTATCAAACTTTGCGAGAAACTGGATAGAAGTCACGGAAGATTAGTGGGTGAGAAGTGTAGTCTCGGAAGGCCTACGGCTATCATTCCAAGCAAAACCCGCTTTCTTCAGAGATACAGCAGCAGAATTATTCTTCAGAACGATGTTCAGAGTCTGCTGCAATTGTTCCGACGTCTCGGTTTCATGGTAAATGAGAAAAAGTCGGATCTAGCTCCGTCCAAGTCATTCATTCACTCGAGACTCACAACAATCTGGTTCGTCTGCCATTACCCAGAGTGAAGTTAGTCCGTTGTTATGCTCGCTTTTGTCTAAACTCTCCCGCAATAACAGCGAGGGAGTTTATGGGGCTGTGCGGAGTGGCTGCGGATCTTATTCTGATGGGCCGCCTATGCATGTGTCCCCTCCAGTTATTCTTTACTCAGAACTGGAGTGTGAAGACACATTCACTCAAAATCAGTATTGTTTTAACGGACCTAGTAAAACAAAAGGTTCAGATTTGGGCAGATCTTCAGTGGTTAACTCAAGGAGTTCCGCTTTAACTGCCGGATCCGGCTTTCACAATTATGATGGATGCGAGTCAGACGGGCTAGGGCACGTCTCTAAGTCCCGCAGACTTGAAGTGTCAGGGTCTTTGGGACTCTCGGTTCCTGGAAAAGCACATAAACATCAAGGAGATGATGTCAATCTGGCTAGCACTACAACATTGGATTCGTCAAATAACGAATGCCCTTGTTTAAATTCTGTCTAACAACTCGACAGTAGTTGCTTACCTCAGGAACCAAGGTGGCACTCACTCGATTCCGTTATGCGAATTAACGAAGAAGATTCTCCTATTCGTTCTGAATCAACACATTCATCACGCAGTCCGTCATATACCGGGTCATCTGAACGTACTAGCAGATTCACTCTCTCGGACAGGTCACCTGTTGTCATCAGAGTGGACTCTCAACAAGCGAATATTCAGTCAGATCCGCTACCGGTGGGATCATTCCATGGTAGATCTTTTTGGGACACACATAAACAATCAGTTACCAAGTTTCGGGTTCCCATGTCCAGATCATCGCGCATACGCAGTAGACGCTCTATCGATCTCATGGGACGGAATTATAGGATATGCATATCCTCCTGCTCCGTTGATTCAGCAGATTCTGTTAAAGATCAAACAGTCTCACTGCAAAATCCTGCTAGTAGCACCTCTGTGGTCACAGAAACCTTGGATCATTCTTCTCAGGTATCTGTTATGGGACATTCCCCGGAAGTTTCCTCCTCGAAGGGATCTTCTATTTCAGGGGAAGTCACGTGCACTGCATCACAACCCAGAAGGTCTCAACCTTCACATATTTCCATCGTGTTGTCCTTCTTGCTCGGAAAAATTTTACAGGACGAGCAGTGGACGCAATTTCTAACTGTAGGAGGGCCTCCTCTTCATTGAATTATGCAACAAAGTGGAAGGTTTTCTTCCGTTGGTGTATGGATCAGTCGATAGACATATATGATCCGTCCATTCCACAGATTGCCAATTTCCTGGTCTACCTGTTTGACGAACTCAAACTGCAGCCCGTCACTATAAAGGGCTATAGGTCTATGTTATCAGACACTTACGCTCATCATGATAACTTGGCTATTGGATCAGATACTTCTTTATCCAAGCTAGTTAGAAACTTCTCTATTAATAGACCTAGAATCCTCAGATTAATTTCTAAGTGGAATTTGGCTTGGGTTCTGTTGAAACTTCAAGAAGCTCCTTTTGAGCCGTTAGACGATGTAGAGTTCAAATTCTTGACCTATAAAACGGCATTTCTCTTAGCCTTTGCATCTGCCAGAAGAGTTAGTGAACTTCATGCATTATCTGTTGAGTCCCATTACCGTAGTGTGGGTAATACTATTACCCTCACTACGGAAGTGGGATTTTTGGCTAAGAATCAGATTCCAAATAAGCGGCCGGAGCCTATTGTCATTAAGGCTTTACCATCCGCGGATAACCATAGACCATCGCTGTGCCCAGTTAGAGCTATGCGCATTTATAAACGGCGATCAGATTTTATTAGAAAGGGAAGAAAACAATTCTTTCTTTCTCTGATTCCTAACAGAAAAGATATTTCTGTTCATTCTATCGCTAGATGGATTCAGTTGGCAATACGTATTGCCTACGAAAGTCTGTCTTCAGATCAACGTTCTGTCAACAAGATTTCAGTGCACAAGGTTAGAGCACTGTCCACTTCTTGGGCTTATTCTAACAGTTTTGCCATTACTGATCTTATGAAGTCTGTTTACTGGACACAGCCCTCTTCATTTACCAATAGAGCATGGAGGTTTTTCAGTTTTTCAGTTCGGTTTTGGTTTTTGTCGCAAACCGAAAAACCGAACCGACAGGCAAAAAAAAAAATGTCCATACGGTTTTTGCATACTTTGTTGTTAAACTTCGAAATTTACAATGACCCCCTCGTAATCTCATTTTGAAAATGACAGTGAACGTCAGCGGAATTGTGCAAATCCAAAAGCGATTATTTCCATATAATTATGTCCGTGTTTTAGTCACTCCCATGTATACATCGCATCCAATATTTTCAGCCAAAATACCCCCCCCCCCCCCCCTGCGACTATTATCTTTGTATAAGTCGCACCCCGACTGTGAGAATAGCCGGTGGGGCCTACACAAGAATGAATATGGCCAGTGAGTGTGGGCTTTTATACTGCACGAAGTTAGGTGAGTGTTGGAACATGTGAACGTTTTGGGTTTTTTTCATTTAAGTCATATTTATCTCATATTAAATGCATGAAATAAAATAATAATCAAAATTATATAGGGTTATTTACTTTGACCATTTATTCCCCATGTGATACTCGTTGATGCTGTAAATCCATTTTATTTTGCACATAACAACATGAGGAAGCGCTCATACTGTGTACTGTGTACTTTGAAAGGAGGCGAGAGGTCCAGTGAGGGATCGAAGAACTGGACAGTGAACGGAGTATCTGTTGTATGTTAAACATAGCAGAAAAGTTACAAGTGAAAATTATTTATTTTATCAAAATTAAAACTGAACACAAAATAACAAAGCAAGTATATAATGTATAGCAGTGGCAGCACCAGGATTTCGATTTTTTTATGGGGGGGGGGGGGGGGGGGAGGGGGGGGGGGGGTCCAAGGTCCAAGGCTTACGGCATCTCCCGAAGGTGGTAGGCCTGGGCCAGGGATGTGGGCATGGAAAAGTGTGCCCCCCACCCATTGGTTCGGGATCTGTGGGCCGAGGAAAAAAAATAACATTTGGATAATTTGGATGCCATCGGAACGATATCTGAGCTTTTCTAGAATGCCTAACTTGGTCTTCAAAGGCGCCCAGGTTGTGTCAGATAGCAATTTGAAGTTGTTTTTTGGGGGTGGGTGGTGGGTGGTGGGGGGAGTGGGGGGTGGAGTTATAACCCCACCCCACCCCCATGGTGCTGGCACTGATGTATAGCATTTACCATTAACAGGAAATTAATCAAATGACGTACAATCTACCCCAAATTCATATTAACACTTTGTCAACTGAGTGCTAGTGAAGTGTGCTATGTCCCAGTACTGCCAGTGGGACGTAGCACACTTTAAATAGCTCTCAGGTGATATTTCTTTTTGGTCTTTTCTGGTAAGACGATAGTGATTTAGTTTAATTGAAGGGCCTGTAAATAATACCGAAAAACCGAACCGAACAGAGGTTTTAAAAAAAATAAAACCAAACCTGGAAAAAAAAACCCTCCATGCACTATTTACCAAGTTTTACCTTAGAAATTTAGAGTCCATCTCCAGTGACCTTAGATCTTTGGGTCCTCTTTCTGTTGCTCAGAATGTCGTCCATTAATATTACATCTAGAAGGTCTTTAGGCAGTGTGCTTGAGCACTGATGCCCTCTTCGTTCTGAGGAATTTTACCTCAGAACAGGGGGGGGGGGGGGGGTAGGGACGGTTTTTCCCTTATGTTATCTGGCTTTATAGTGAAAAACAAGGGAATACCTCCTCCAGAGACAGCAGTCCAGCATCAGTGCTGGGTAGTTTTAATGTGTAGCTCGGTGTGAAGCAGTAACTATGTCTCATTTATGTACTGTTTTTAAAGTGTAGCTCACTGTGAAGCATTTGTATATGTTACATGTCATACAAGCATTAATATACCATCCTCGGACACTTTTAAATGAGTATAAAGAGTCTCATTCTCTGGACTATCTTTATATATTGGTTTCCTTCACCAAATTAGCATAACAGGTTATGCTGGCATTAATGGAGAAATTAGGTCATTCTCAATTACATTGTTGGTGTTATGCTATTCTCTTTTCTTGTAAAAGAGAAGGACATATGTAATTCCTATGTCTTCTATTCTCCTGTAGGAGCTATCCTTTATCGAAGTAATGGAATGGCCCTCCCATGAGTGGATACTCATTCCTCCCCGCTGATTATAACATTTAGCAGGCACTGTAGAAAGAATGATGGTTGGCGCCAATTTCGGTACCTTCCTGGATACTGCGCATGCTCAGATAACAAAAGTATGGAGGACCAGATTGGACTTATTTTTTTTGGTTTTGTATGCAAATTTGGGGGATTGGGGTGCAAAATTTGTGTTTGGCCCTGAATTAAATTGAGATAGCACCAGCTACTCTGGGCCATTGGTAAGTATAAAAAATATACAAATTGCTTAAAATTCATCATTTTTTTAGAAACCTCTAGTGACAGCACTGCGTAGAATCATCAACAGTAACTGGCACTGGTACGTATCCATGGTGACAGTAAACAGTTGTTGCTGTTCAAAGTGCCATATTTGTTTACAAAATACAATGAATCGCTACAAGCATATATGAAATACTCTTACATACATTTAATGTAATTACCACCTGAAAAGGGTTAACAAACAATTAAAAAATCTCTTAATCTGTTAAGTAAACTGTAAAGAAAATGCTGGCTTCAGCATAAAAAATCGATAGAGTCATAAAAACAAAGAACTTTTGGGACTACAAATAATATTTTCTGTCCATTTTTTAAAGATTTAATGTTTTAAATCAGTAAATACGGTGCCATGAAAATATGTTTGGTACTTAAATTCCCTTGTTTTGTTTTAATTCCAATTTAGAAAATTCAGCGTGAGTGGAAATGCATCAAAATAGTAAGTGTGGCTACTCACCTGACATCAAATAATATCAGGTGAGTTACCTGATATGTCAGAGCCCTTAGATGGTATTCCAGCCTTCTGATTGTACAAACTAACTTTGAGGCATAATAATATTTTGTCTAGACTCCTTAACTCCTTGCATGCTGCTGGCAGATATTCCGGCTCAGGGAAGGGTTTCTCTTGACACTGAAATATATATAATTTGTGCATATTACATTCAATTTCCACCCTGTAAATTGAATCGATTTTTTCACCAGTAATTTCTTGAGTTAAATTTAGATTAATTTTTCATCAAGTCTATGCTCTGAAGCAGCCATGACTAGATTTGATGAAAAATATCTTGAAAATAATCAGCGGGTTAAGAGTTAAGACTAGGTTAAATGTAGGTTCCTGTTTGTTCAAAACAAGCTTGTGCTAATTCCTATATATCTAGTCCCTACCACTGTTAAATGCAAATTTAAGGTTTCCAAGCAGTGTCGATGATGAACTATATATAATCCTTGCAGGGTAATATTCCAACTGCATTATCAATGCATGCCTTCATTGAAGGCATGCCTTGATGATGTAGTTGGAATATTTTATCAGTCGAGACTTGAGCAATCACAGTTGGAACAAATCAGCTTTATAGCTCCCCAACCCCCATCGGTCATCTTCAAGACATCACTGATTTGATTTGAGGTTTGTTTTGATTGTGAATAATAGACCTGCTTCGATTTGAGATTTGATTTGAATCAAAAATGTGTGATTCACAGGGCCTTATGGCATAGTCTTTCTAAGGCTTTTATTAACTGTTTGTGCTAGAAGCAACTATCAGGCCTTTAAAAAATGAGGGTACCAGAGCAAAAGCCAGTGTTTTCCTCGCTCATGTTTCATATTCAGTCAAATGCAAATAATATTTTGTTTATATAAAAATATTCTATTACAAATTGCTAGAGAGTGCTTGTGGACACTCTCCATTAATCTGTAATAAAACAAATTTTGAATAACAAATTGTGACCACCAAAAATAATCCAGCCCTCAACCAGCTGAATAAAAATTATTTTTTTCAAAACATTTCAACAAAACCATATCATGTGACCCCTCCTTGGAACAAGCTCATCGAGTTTGTTCCAATGAGGGGGCCACATGATATGTTTTGTAGACATTTTTTGGAAAATTTGAAAAAAAATAATTGAAATAAATTTTGATTTCCTGTACTTTGGATAAAGAGTTAACAATGTTAGTGCGTGTAAGTGATTTGGGAGAAAGATTTTTTGTGTTTCCCCATCACCCATTGTGTTATTTTGTTTCCCAAGACAACATTATGACTACATGTAAACAAGTAAGTATCTCATATGCCAAACCTGAAAGCGTTTGAAGAAGTGGTTTGGGAGAAGATTTTTATGATCTTCTCTATCACCTAGTGTTAAGTCCAGTTGTCTCTTGACACTCCTGAATATGAGTGCAGGAACTTGTTGAACCTGTAAAGTCCTCATTCTGATTTAGATCAATTTTTACTGCATCAGAACAGATGACCCAACAAGCAATCTCTTAGTAAACACAAAACCTTTGTTCTAAGTATTTTAGCAATTGTTCCTAGGGAAGTCTTGGCAAGAAACAGTTGCCAAGCCAATGCCATAGAAAGTAGACTGTCAAAGTGCAGCAAAAATGTATGAAAATGTGCAGGCCATCAGGAGTAATTCAATCCTCCTTGCATAGATGTAATATGTGAAACATGAAAGCATTTGACCTTGTTGTTTGGGAGAAATCTTTTTTTTTATGTTTTACTGATTGATCAGTGTTAAAATATTGTGTGTGTGTGTGTGGGGGGGAGGGGGGGGAGGAGTGCACAAAGCCCCCAAATATGAACCCAGAGGCTTGTTCTATGAAAACTTATAAATCATCTCTGCACAGATGTTATATTTGAAACATGGAAGCATTTGGCACAGTGGTTTGGGTGGAAAGTTTCCTTATATTTTCCCCATGGCCCACAGTGTTAAAATCTAAAAGCCCTATGGCACCCCAAAATATGACCTCATCCTGATAAAGATATTGCATATTAAATATGAAAGTATTTGGAGTGTTTCTTTTTAGCTCACATGACTGAAAGTCAGAGTGAGCTATTAATGCCATCAATTGTCATCCATCCTCCATCCATTTACATTGCATATCAGTGTTCTTCTTCACTGGACCAAACCCAGCCAAATGTGACATAAATTACCATTGGGAGATACCCTTCCAAGTTTGTTCAATAGGAGCTAAAAATTGAAAAACATTCAAATGCCCATATTTCCCAAAGATGCAGGAAAAATTTGTTATTTGGTATGAAACATCCTTTTGACAAGTAGAATTGAATGGGCAAAAAAATAGCAATCGGTTGTGTCATGGGGTAATGGAGAAACTCTTAAGACACAAATTAAAAAAATTCACTCTTCAGTACTGCCATTCAGAATTTGACATTTTGTATACAGCATCCTTAGGAGGATCCCATTCAAATTTTCAGATTTGTGCAAGTCAAGTTCGTGTCTTTTATTTGGGCCCAAATTTTAACTAAATGCATTTTGAAGAAAATTCTTCTAAAATTTATGGTATACAGCATCCTGGGAGGGGAGTGGGGGGGGGGGGGCATATTTAAGTTTTTCAAATCAGGTCTTTGGGTTCATATTTAGGCTTTCTATTGGAGCCCCAAATTGTAACTTAGTGTAACATGAGGAATATTCTATAAAAACCTTGAAATCTACCAGTCAGAATCTTTTCATATTTGGAATACAACATTCTGGGGAGGGGGTGGGGGTGGGTGCAGCTTTAAGTTTATTTAAATCAAGTCGGTTGGTTGATATTTGGGTTACCCATGGGATCCTGAATTTAAACTTAGTTTAATATGAGGAATATCATCATTTCAAAATCTTCCTTTTGGGATACATCACTCAGAATCTTTTGATATTTGGTATACCTCACCATCATAGGGGCCAGGTTCACATTTGTTCAAAGCAAGTCTGTGGTTTGACATTTGGTTCTTATGGGAACCTGAATGTTACCATAGTGCAATATGAGAAAAAAAATCTCAATGAATCTTCTTCAGATCAACCAGACAGAAACTGTTCATATTTGGTATTCTGCATTCCTGGAGGGAGTGAGTTGGAGCAGGCAGGGAGGTCAGGTTCACATTTATTAAAATCAAGTCCCTGGTGTAATGTTTGATCTCTCAAATTTAACTTGGTTCAGTGTGAGAAATATTCTTGAAAAATCTTCACATCCCCTAGTCAGAATCTTTTCATATTTGGCATACAGAATCCTCCGGGCATCTCAGATTCAAGTTTGTTCAAATCAAGACCCTATATTCATATTTGGGCTCCTTATGGGAACCCAAAGTTTAACTCATTGCAATATGAGGAAAATGCTTTAAAACTCTTCTTCAGATCCACACATGTACAAGGTGATACTCACTTTTTGCCTCCGTCCTTCCAATCCCTTAACACTTACACCCTTATTCCTTGTAGAGAACTTGATCCAGGTGAGAGTTTTAGATTCACTTGAACCTCTGTTTTTTGAAGAAGGGTTTAAAACTTTTTATCCATCACTACAGTATTAAAATGCAGGAACCATAAAAAAACTGATCAGGAATTTTTGTTACCAACTTGATAATGCACCTCCTAAGGATGCTCCATAGCAAATACCAATTACTACTGCTGAAATAAAGGCAGTTGTAATTTTGTTCTGTTATGGTCTGTGTAGGTCCCCATGGGGTTCTAACTAATAATTTGGGCAGAAATCAAGTACATGTCACCCAGTTATATCAGTTTCTGAATTTCATTCAAATCAACCTATGGGTTCTGAAAATTAGGGTGGTTACAGAAACGTTTCCCTTCCCTGAATAACGAACATCCTCTGAACAAAAGTTTTCAAAAAGACCCTGAATCCTGGATTTCGAATAACGGCCTCCATTTGTTAAGCCTTTACCCAACATAACATGTCAAAACTGGCCAGCACTATTCAAAAAAATTACCATTCAATTTTCATTATTTTTTCATTTTTTGTCTTAAAACATAGCTTATGACTCCTCATTGGAATGAGTTGAGCTCATTCCAATGAGGGATCATAATCTATGCTTTTGATGCAAAAAGATGAAAAAAATTAGTTATACAAGAATTTTGTTTGCAAGTGTTGTCTGCCTTTCATGTAAGGTAAAGGGTTAATGATAAGATTTTTTATTTAACCCTTTACCTAACATGAAAAGCAGACAACACTTGCAAAAATAATTCTTGAATAACTAATTTTTTTCATTTTTTGTCTCAAAAACATAGGTTATGACCCCTCGTTGGAACGAGCTCGACGAGCTCGTTCCAACGAGGGGTCATAACCTATGTTTTTGAGACAAAAAATGAAAAAAATAATGAAAATTAATTGGCGATTTTTGAGAATAGCGCTGGCCGGTTTTGGCCGTTACGTTAAGTAAAGGGTTAATTTGGGGGATTTATGCCATACATGTTCTTCATGTGAGCCGCATCTAGATTTAAACAAAATTTAAATGCCCCACCCCATCTATTATTTTTAAAGAAATCAGAGCCAACAGTCTTGAAGAAAAAGACTCAAGCACAACTTTCACAATGGATGACATGCATGAACAATGGACAACAGATGATAATTGATGACAGAAGCTCACCATGACTTTGAGTGAGACATGCTAATAAACACAGAATAGTTTATACTGAAAAAACTATTGTCAATATAAAAAACTGAAACATGGCCCAAATCATCCATTGGCAAAACAAATGGTCAGGATGAAAAACATCTAATGTGCATGCGAAAACATCTGTGGGCCAAAAAGGCCAAGACTTCTATCTATCAATTACAATAGGCTGTAAAGTTATCAAGATAAATTTCTGTGGAAGTTTAATATTGACGGTTTCCACTCACTATATACTTTAACTGGTAGAGTGCTAAATTATTTTGGGTCATCAGAATTTGTTTACATTTTTAGCTCAACTTGACAACATCAAGTATGAGGTATTGGGATGGGTTGTGATTCGTTGTTCATCTGTACATATGTCCGTCTGTCCATCCACAATTCCTTTAGGACACCCTACAGGCCGCAGCTCTCACCTGATCAGTCCCAAATTTCATATATAGCTTTGGGGCAATGTCTAGATGGGAGCTATCAAATTTTTCTGAATTTTATTAAAAAACATCTTAGATTTGGCATATAAATTGTCAACAATTCCATTAGCACACCCTACAGGCTTCATCTCTCACCCGATCTTTTTCAAATTTCACATGTAGCTTTGACGTGATGTCTAGATGGAAGCAAATGAATTTTTCTGAATTTTGTTGAAAAACATGGCTGCCAGCAGCCATCTTGGATTTGGATATAAACTGTCCAACAATTCCTTTAGCACACGCTACAGGCCCAGGCTATCACCCGATCAGTCCAAAATTTGATTTGTGGTTTTGAGGCAATGTCTAAATTAGTTTTGGTGATCAAAATTTGTTTACATTTTTTTTGTCATGTTGCAATTTATGCCTGTCATAAAATGTAACAAGGCAAATCCATACCGACTAAATAATTCCATTTCGCAAATAATATGAAGCACATCCACAAAATATGAAGCTTTTAAATTGGAGTACCTGCACTTCCGAATAAAGCCCAAATGTGGGCTTCCAGCATTCTACCGTTTACAAGAATTATGAATATCATTGATTCCATTTTTGTTCTTTTTTTTTTTTTACAGATGTACTTGACAAGCAGAGTGCCAAAAATAGAATTTCTAATAATAAACTTCTTAAAGAGACACATAGGAATATGAGAGATGGTTATGAAAAACTGAAGCATATTGCTGTTAAAGCTAGCAATGACATGGAAGACTTTCAAGACCACAGAGTTTATGAGTTATGGGCCTTGGCCAAAAATGCAAATTTTACAGAAGTCGAATTGAAAGGGTTCCGAGTAAGTAGAAATTGATGTTAACAGCCACACCAGTAGACAATGGATGTCAACGATAATGAATAGGACACCGATTTCAATCGATTTGGGTGGGGTGGGGGTCTTCAAACACAACAAAAATATTTGTGATGACTTTTGAAAATGGCTCACCCCATAAAGTGTTGTTTAGACTTTTATACATGTGTATATAAATCTTGAAAGACAGGAGAAAAATATATATGTTTGACACTTATTGATGATGAGAAGTGTGGAAGGAGAATTTTCATTTGGTCCCATGTGAATGGACACTTTAAGTTAGGGGAAACTCTTCCAGTGTTAGAATGCCGCTGTATTTCATCTCATTGATTCACTGTTTGTACTGAAATGTGTGTGAGGGTGGGGCAGTCTCCCCATGTGAAAGAGTGACCACACCAGTATTCATTTAGTGAATACTCTGTTCACCACTTTTCTTTTTCACCCCCATCACCATTTCCTTCCCATAATTGTTTTTGGTAACTTCACATACAATAACGACCTCAAGTCTCCATTTTTTAAAAGTATCCATTTGAGATCTGTTCATTTTTTTTCACATTGAACCCTTTACCTAATGAATCGGCCACATCTGCCATCAAAATATACAAATTAAGCAGTTGGAAAAAATTTTTTTCACAAAATGTCAACATAACCATATGTGACCCCTCATTAGAATGAGGTCATCATGCTAGTTATACCCCCGACCTCCAAAGGAGGATTCGGGAGTATCTAGAGAACCCATCTGTCCATCCATCTATCTGTCTGTCCATCTGTCAGTTCAAATGTTCTGAATTGTAATTTCAAAGCCCTTAGTCAGATTTGCATCTCCTTTGGTATGCTGATAGACCTGGAACGGGTATGCACAAGGAACAGGTTCCATCCAATTATATTTCCTAGAGTTATGGTCCTTTTTCGACTGAGACAATTTTTCTCAACCTCTGTATTGTATTCACTGCATGTTGCATTTGAAAACCACTTATTTGATCAAATCAAAATTTTGAGGTTACTTGTGGATGACAAGACAATACCTCCTTTTGATTTTGGTCTGGCTAGCCAATTCAATATGGCAATCATGGCGTTATGACACTGTCGGGGCATTTACTACACATCGCGTTGCTCTTGTTTCAATGAGGGGTTTTATGATACGGTTTTGTTGAAATTTTGTGAGAAATGGTTTTGTTGAAATTTTTTGAAAAATTTGAAAAAAATAGTAATAGTAAGAAATATATAGGTTCTTGATATAGTGCTCATAACTGTTTCTTATTCATATAGTGAGAAACATTCTGTGGCGCTGTACAGTCTCAATCAATTAGTTAGACTATGTTCAAGGCTCTCTTGAAAAGATTTAGAATTTTTTAAGACTTTACCTCTTCGGGCAAACAATTCCAGATAGAAGGCCCAGTATAGCCAAATAATCTATTGGCAAACTTAAAATGTCTGTGAAAAGATACTTGGAGTAGCCGTTTGTACCTAGACCTAGTGGCATAAGAGCTTGGTGTATACTGGATCAGTTCTGCTAAGTAAGAAGGTGCTAGGTTATTCAAACATTTGTAGACCAATGACAATATCTTAAATTCAATTCTTTCTGATTTGAGAAGAAAGTGTAGTTCTTGAAGGGCATCTGATGTGCTGTAGAATTTGCTTCGGCCCAAAGTTATCTTGGGGGTAAAATTCCAAATTCTTTGGAAATTCTTTTAAATTTAAAAAAAATAATATTTAAATAATAAATTTTGATATTGTGTGTGTAGGGTAAAGGGTTAAATGATCACCAGCCAATAATTATAATAATTATTTGGCCTTCCACTGATTTGTCATGGTCCTCTTACGAGGGAGGAGGCCTACATTGACCCAGTCCTCTGCCAGGTTATTCATCCCTCACTTTCCTCATAATTTCCCAGCATTCAGTCAAAAATTGTTTCACAATAACCTGTTGTGAAGAGGCATAGCTTGTGATTAGGACATCTGATGCTGGATTGATTGAACAGGGAATTAAGTCAGCAACTTAGATTAAATGATTAATTGGCCATCAAGCCATGAATCCTGGTTCATGTTTAGTAGCCAGTTGTTACCCCAGTACACATTTTCTAATAAAATTTAAACTAAGACAAGTCAGTATAAAGCAGCATATCAAAGGCCATTGAAATCTGATGATTACTTTTCAAATTACCATATAAATATAACAAAATCAAAGTAAAACAGAATAAACAAAGGGCAATAAATCTCTCAATATTCATCAAATCATTATGATTTTCAATCTCTCCCAAGACAATGTTAACTCTTAACCCTCTGAGTATTTTCAAGATACTTTTCATCAAATCTAGCCATGGCTGCTCTAAAGCAGCCATGACTAGATTTGATGAAAAAGTTATCTAAATTTAAATTAAGAAACCATTGGTGCAAAAATCCATGCAATTTTCAGGGGGAAAATTTAATTAAGTGCACCCAAATTATACTTATTTCAGGGGCAAGTGAAATTCTGTCCTGGTGGGAATATCAGCCAGCAGCATGTAAGGAGTTAATATAAAGTAGTGGAATTGATTGAAATCTAATGTTTACTTTTCAAGTAATCACGTAAACATTGAAAATTCAGTTAATACAGAAGCAACAAAGGACAATAACTCCCTTGATTTTCAAGAAATCATCATAATTTTCTATCGTGTGCAAGACATTAACACAAGCCATGCTATCAAATTTTGGGGAAATCTGAAGTTTACTGTTCAAGTTGTTGCATAAACAATGAAATTTCAAGCAAAATTCAACAAACCAAGGGCAATAACTCGCAAATTTTTAGAAATCTTGAACTTATCCAGGATAATGGAAATGTAAAATACCGTGTATAAATTTTATTGAAATCTGAGGTCTATGAACAATGAAATTTCAAGGAAAATTTAAAAAAAACAACGCGCAGTAACTTCTTAAATTATCGATGAAAGATGGTGTTTATCAAACTTATTCAAGACAATGTTACAAAACAGCAAGCCAAAATTAATTAAAATCTGATAATAAAAAATAACCATGTTTAAATGTGATCCCAAGAATCCGGCACCATTACTAAACTAAATTTGAAACAAAATTGTTGATACTACAGCATGCAAAGCCCCTCATTCTCAACCATGTCATGTTCTAGAAATAGCACCTTCTGGCCTGTTAACCCTTTACCTAATGAATTGCCCACATCTGCCTGCATAATTTGCAAATTCAGCAGTTGGAAGAAATAAATTTTTCAAAATATTTCAACAAAACCATATCATGTGACCCTTCATTGGAATGAGCTCATCAAGCTTGTTCCAGTGAGGGGTTACATGATATGGTTTTGTTGAAATTTTTTTTTTTAATTTTAAAAAATAGTAATTAAAATAATAAATTTTTATATCGTCTGCATTGGCTAAAGAGTTAATCCTTTACCCAATGAATCGGTTGTACCTGATTACGCAGTTTACAAATTGAAAAAAAAAATTCAAAAAATCAAAACCATATTGTGTGCCCCCCTCATTGGAACAAGCTCATTGATGGTTTTGTGGAAATTTTGTTTTCAATTTTAATACAAATAATTAAATAGCAAATTTTGAGATCTTGTGCATTATTGGGTAAAGGGATAAGAAGTGCTGTGTTTTACACCTTAATGGATTTGAGAATCTAAGGATGGTTTATGATAACACTTGGAAGACAAGTTTATTGATCCGCGTAGGTTAGGGCAGCCTTTTCTTACAACAAGGCTACAATTCTATCAGCGTTTCAATCTTTAAATGTAAAAGCCTGAAGAGTAGTCCAGGCATTGATGTTGCATGGTCAAGTGCTCTGACACCATTATTTTGGATAATACTGAGATGGAAAATTCATGTAACATAAGCAGTTGTTTCTAGTCAAGCGTGTTATAGGCAGATGACACTTGAATAGAAACATATAGAATAAATAGGCACTAGGGTCGTTAATTAGGAGACAATCGTCTCTTGTTCAGTTAGACATTTGTGAATTTGACTATGGAAAACCATTTGTTAACGAGCCCCGATGGGGCGAGTTAAGAAATGGTTTTCCATAGTCAAATTCCCGAATGTCTAACGAAACAAGAGACGTTTATCTCCACTGTAATTCCTGTCATCGATAGAAGTTAAAAAATTCTCCAAACCTGTTTTATTTGAAGAAAAACAATTAAAAAATAAGTCTGATGACCACCATCATTCTCAGTTTATTTTCCATGATCAAATTTACAGAATGTGTTCGATTCGTGACTCGGGTGACGTAAGAGTTCATAGGAGAGAAGGGAGATCGCACATAGCATGAATACAGACATATTCTAATTGACCACTTCCAGCAGTTAGAGCACGATAAGAGTGAATTTACCTGAGATTAGAGCATGGTGTCGATCGGCTCTCAGCCAGTCAAATTACAGGTTCAGAAAGAACAACAAGGTCAAATTTAACTGGTGAATTACAATCAGATTTAAACCACTCGTCGAGTAAGGGTTTTTAACCACTTTGCAGAGCCTTGTGGTTAAAAGCATTACTCTACGAGTGGTTTAAATCTCGTAGAATAATGCTTTTAACCTATCGCAAACACATGGGTTTGTTTTGTTTACATCTGCGCTGGTGGACAGTACTTCCAGCTGCATGTGAATGCTTGATTGATAGCTAGAAACATCATCACAGTTAATTGAATTTACCTCACTTTTTCCATCAAATTATTATTAACAATTCTTAAATTTCATTTTAAATATTTAATTGTAGGTTTTTAAACTAAATAAGTCATTGCAAGTAGTAGATAGTACCACAAAATGTATGTCTGAATGAAACATCATGAAATGTACTACTATAGGTGTAAATTTTTGTAATGAAATCCCATTGAAAACATTTTAACCGCAGTAAAAGCTTTAACATAGAGGTTTTTCACAGGTAGCAACATAGGTGAACATGGCATATAACTGCTTAATCATACAGTAGTGTGATCACAAAAGTGTTATATTTCGTGATAGGATCAAGTCACAACACACTAATACATCTTGGTTTGGGATTTCCTAAAAAAAAAATATTGAGCAATCAAAATTGAATGAAGAAAAACAAAAGAAAATAGAAGCTGGTATTTCATATTCTCATCTCTTTTCTGATGAATGAGATGCTTTTGTGTTGTTGGGAGAAGCACGGAAAGATAATTTCATCTGGATTGTGACATAGGTGATGAAAACAGCTGACCTGACAGGAGCACGACACTTTGTCGAAACACATTTGGTCAAATGCACATTGATCAAAGTGACACTTGGACGAAATGACTCTTGGTCGAATGGACAGTTGGTCGAATGGACACTTGGTCGAAAGGACACTTCGTCGAATGCACATTTGTTCGAATTTTCATTTCAAAAAGTTAGGCAATTTCGTTTAAATTAAAATTTCAGCTTTTTTAAAATTTTTTCAACTTTTTGTAAGTGTTATTGTATTTATTTTCTTGACATGGAGTCCACCGGGAGTTTGGTTTATTCTATTCTTGGTTCCATAAATGTGAGAGTTTGGTTTTGTCATAGAACAAACTGTTTATGCAGCATTCAACCTGCATATATGTGTTACAAAAAAAAAACAAAGCAAACTATTATATTGTTTCTTTGTGGTTTTTTTTGTTTGTTCTTCGGTATATACTGCATATGCTAGTTTTGAAAAAGTACAAAATAAAAAAAATTCTTTTTAAATATGTTTTTATTTTTTAGAGCCCCAAAAACAAAAATTATGTTGCCAGGAAAGTTATTGTGTGAAGTATATATATTTCCCATGCGTATTCTCCAATCACTGAACAATGTTTAGCAAAAAAAATTAAGTTAATCTGAATAAAAATTTTCAAACAACTTTTGTCAAAAATTTGAAAGTTCAACAAAAATTGTTTTAGACCAAATGTCCATTCGACCAGGTGTCCATTCGACAAAATGTCCATTTGACCTAAAGTTCATTCGACCAAATGATCATTCGATGAAGTGTCCATTCGACGAAGTGACTTTCGACGAAGTACCATGTAGCCGGCCTTACATCATGATGTTGCACTTCAGTGGGAAGATCACCCTGTAAATATTTCAAAATTTTGGTGATACTTTTTGATGAATTTGGGGGGTGGGGGAGAATGGGGGGGTGGGGGGTGGAGGGCTAAATACCTTTTATACCAAAATATTATCTGGAGTTTAGTCCAACATCCCCTATGGTACCTTGGCTCATAACAGACAGTTGTTTTTTGTTACTGAATGATCATGTTTTAACCCTAAAGGTTTTGAGATTTTTATACATTTTTGCTATACTTTGAAAGTCTACCTCTAGTGGCACTGCAGTTATTTCTAGCCAAGTGTTGGCTACCTACAAAGGCAGCCAAGACTTGCCTAGAAACAACTGACAAGGTACTTAGAAAACAAGTTTTGAGTTTACCCAAACAATGTATGTTGGGGCACCTGTTCCTTTGCATTAAAAAGTTATAAAAAGTTGGGATTTGGCCACTAAGGGTTAATGCTTTTCAAGAGTAAGTGTAGTGATTGAAAGAAGGGTGAGATCAGTTGATAAAATGGAGTACATACTGTTGATCTCCATATATTTGTATGTTTTAATTTTATATGTTTTGTTTTATAACATATTTACAGGATTTGACTTGATACAGAAAACTTGTATATTTTTATACTGTACCAATGACCCAGACTTAGCTGGTGCTAACTCTAACAAAACCAGGGCCAAACACAAATTTTGCCCCCCAATCCCCAAAATTTGCATCCAAAACAAAAAGAAATCATGTCCTAAAGGACCTCCATACTACGCCTCTACTGCGCATGCGCAGTGACGCAGTCGTCCCGAAATTGGCGCCAATTATCATTCTCTGTTTGGCCCTTCATCAGTCAACATCTCACTGATCTTTGTGCTTGTAAATCTCAGTTTAAAGGATGCCAGACACGTAATTTTTGGAGAAAATGTGATTCTAAGGAGGATAGAAGGAGGAGAGGAAAAAGAAGTGGCAAAAAATAATCAGGGCTGTACTTAAAATTTTTTGATGAAATTATGTTAAGTTGCCTATTTTCGAGGCATGGGCCTCTTGTTGTCATTCTTGCTAATTGTTGCACTGCTTATTCAGTGTTTCCTCTCCCCTAGCCTTCTAAAGTCCCCCCTGGCAATTCTCCCATGCTTTTGGCATATTTTTGAGAAATTTCATTTCTAAAATTTCCTGGGAGAGTTGCTTGGTTACAGAATGTTTTCTGTTATTTTCCCCATAGTTACGTTTTCACCCATGGGTGTATAACGTTTGTGTTCTGCATCTTCCATCTGATGTTCTACAGATTCTCCCCTGGGAGTCTCTGTTTTGCATCAGATAGAGTGTAATTGATGACTGATTCTGGGCCAGTTTTTTCAGTGCCTGGAGTCATGTTTTCTAGTGTGTTTACACTGTTTGTTTTCATTGGCAACAGCCTTTTTTGAGGGGGGCTGTTTGCCTTTGTTGTAGTTTATCTCATTATAAGATACATTTATATTATCCGAAAGTGTCTCATTAATTATTTTATATAAATTTAAAATTTTTGACCACACTTTGCCATCGGATCCATCGGAGCTCAACGTTACTTTTCAGCAACTTGGGCTTCGCTGAAAAAATATTTTTTCAAAATTATTTTGTTTTGCAATTGTTTTTTCCATTTATTAATGGATCATGTTATTATGTATCTTTGTGTCAGGGGTTTTTGCGAGTAACTAGGACTTATTGTTGTTCTTTCACAATGAAGGGACGTTGTTCAAATTGTAATAGGAAGAAATCTTCCTCTGACTTTCATGATCATTGTATTAATTGTAGTCAGTGTTCTCGCATTAATCCCTGTCCTATATGTGAACATTGGGATGAGAAACATTGGAAACGTGTGTCACGATATGTTGTTTCTGGAGAAAGAGCGATGCCGGCTCTTTCTCCGCAAGGTCACTCTACTCTCTCAGTTTCTATTTCAGAGGAACCAGAACAGGGTGATGTTTCCATGTTATCTTCTTCAAGTGTGCGTCTGTCGTCACAAATGAATTCAGAGCTAGCGGCAAAAGTGCTCATGGAGATTAGACAAATGTCGTCCGCTAGCTCGCCCGGTGTAGCGTCCATTCACCGAATGGTTCGGCAGCCGGGTTCGTCCGATGCGGTCCAAGAGGAAATTTTGGGTGATGCGAGCACTATAAACATAATAGATGCACACCCAGTGACGGCGGATAGTAAGCGAGAACGGAGGAAGCCTTTTAGTCCGGTTCCTAGCTCGTCCAGGTCCAGCCGGGCCACGAGCGAGAGAGGTCCCTCTCTCGTACAACAACATCTGGGACCAGATGTTGTGGTACAAAATGTGTCTTTAGCGGAGCATACGTCCGTCGCTCGGGACGCTCCGTTGTATAAGCAGTCCGCAGAGACTGTTAAGGCTTCCTCTTCTCGTCAGTGCACACGACCGCACCTTGGCTGCGTGACCGCCGATATATTACCAGCTTCGCCGATGAAGGATTCTTCGGCGACCAGGTCACACCATCCGGCAGCCAGGGATTCGAGACCGATGGACTCTGGACGTTCGCATAGGAAAAGTATGCGGGAGCCATCTGATGCGGAGCTGCCCTCGGCGAAGCAGCGAAAGACTGCGCCTCCGCAGGTCTCGACGCCGGACATCCTTGTGCAGATAGCACAGCTTATCGCAGCATCCCAGCAGCCGACAGAAACGGTGTCGGATCGAGAATTATCCGACGGCGCTGGGTCAGTACGCTCCGCCGAAGCATCGGGGGCGGACGACCGGGAACATCATGAGGTCCGACCGGATGGTGAAAGGAATACGGATGACTTGGAGCTATCCCTTTCGGAACAACATAAAGCTGCCGTGGACTTCATCCGGCACTTTCTCCCTGAAGTTGTTCCGTCGGGCCAGACTGCTGCGCTTCCGGACAAGAGAATTATAGCGTCATTGGACTCTGAATTTTTTGAGCGGTTCAGGGACATCGCTCCCGAGTTTCCGTCGCAGTCCAATAATGTTGCTAGAACATTTGAATTATTGAACGACGCTATATTTAAACTTGCTTCCAGGACGGGGAAAGCAGGTTTCTTGTCCGCTAATACTCTCAACCTGCCTTTCATTAATGCAAGGAATAAATTCGATACGGCAGGACAGGGTATACCGAGAGTTCCTCTGCGTATGGACGACGAGGCGGAAGACTTAGAGCTATCATTACCTTCGTCAGCTTCTATTCCAACCGCGGTGTTGGAAACAGCTATTGCGTCTAACAGAGCCAATTTAGATGCCTTATCTTACGCAGATCACCTTACTAAGGCGTTATCACTGCGCCTTCAAGGGGAAGAGTTTCAGGATATACAATCCTCTTTAAGACTTCTTTCAAGGGCAGTAGCTTATTCCACGTGTAACTCCGCCCTTTCAGTGGCAAATCTGGAGTTGGTTAGACGTGACGCAGCCCTAGCTACATCCACACTAGTGGATTCTAAGGTGAAGAACTCTCTTAGAGTCGCTACGGTCTCAGGAGAACTTCTCTTTGACGGCAAGCTTTCCGCTATTTATGATAAAATTAAAAAGAAAGCTAATGATTCTCTGTTGTTCAGATCGGCTCCTAAGAAGTCGGATACAGCAGACACGAATAAGACAGGCACTTCTGGGTCTAATGCGCCCAAGAGAGGTTCCTATAGAGGTTCCGGTGCGTCCTCTTGGTCTTATTCGAGAGACCGTCAGGATAGCGACTCTCGTTCGGGACGTCCTTCAGGCCGGGACAATCGGTCGGACGCCCCGAGGTCGACGAGGCGAGGTGCGGGTCGTGGAAGACGTGGTTTCTCCTACCGCAGGCCTCGCAGGTCCAGGAGGTGATGGCTTAAACCTTTATCGCGTTCCGGTTGGCGGAAGGTTGTCGAGTTTTTCACAAGAGTGGGCGTCGATTACGGACGACCCTTGGGTGAGAGGAGTGACTTCGGAAGGTCTGAAGATATCCTTCAAACGAAAGCCTCCATTAACTCGAAGCCCAAAGTGGACTCATCTTCCGTCAAATCCACAGAAAAGAGACGCTCTGTTATCAGAGGTGCAGTCTCTTTTAATGAAGAACGCGGTAGAGGTCGTAGCAAACCAGGAATCTCTGGGATTCTACAGCCATCTGTTTCTGGTTCCGAAACCAGACGGCTCGTTCCGTCCAGTCATAGATTTGAGCTGGATAAACAAGCTGATCGTCGCTCCGAAGTTTTATATGGAGACGATTCGATCGGTCAGAGTGAGTATTCGGGTGAACGATTATTCAACGAGCATAGATCTCAAAGATGCGTACTTTCACGTCATGGTACATCCGACATTCCGAAAGTATCTACGCTTCGCAGTCCTTGGAGTGGTGTATCAATTCCGGGCGATGTGCTTCGGATTGAATCTAGCACCCTGGGCTTTCACTCGGGTAATGAACTCGGTAATGATCTATTTCCGAGCTCATTCGTCTGCGGTAACGTCGGCCTACCTGGACGTCATTCTTCAGAGGTACGGCAACGAGTTAACGCTTCAGAACGATGTTCAGAATCTTCTTCTATTGCTCCGACGTCTCGGTTTTATAGTAAACGAGGAGAAGTCGGATCTGGTGCCGTCCAAGTCATTCACTCATCTGGGAATGAGCTTCGAGACGCACAACAATCTCGTTCGTCTGCTGTTAACCAGAGCGAAATTAGTCAGTTGTTACGCTCGCTATTGTCTGCACGCAGACAAAGTCAAGGCGAGAGAATTTATGAGACTGATAGGTCTGTGCGGAGCCGCCGCGGATCTCATTCCGATGGGGCGGCTACGCACACGTCCTCTTCAAATTTTCCTGACTCAGAATTGGAGTGTGAAAATTCATTCGCTCGATGTAGACGTTCTCTTGTCAGATCAAGTGAAACAAGAGATTCAGACTTGGGCAAACATTCAGTGGTTAACTCAAGGAGTTCCGCTGCAGTTGCCGGATCCGAGTTTTACCGTTATGATGGATGCCAGTCAAACAGGTTGGGGTGCATCATTAATCCCAACGGATTCGAGATGCCAGGGTCTTTGGGATCTGCAATTCCTGTGCAAGCACATAAACATCAAGGAAATGATGTCAATTTGGCTTGCGTTACGTCACTGGATGGACATTATTCACGATGCTCATGTCCAAATCCTATCCGACAATACGACAGTAGTGGCGTATATACGGAATCAGGGAGGCACTCATTCAGTTCCGTTGTTCAATCTAATGGAAAGAATCCTTCTGTTTGCGTTAGAACATCACGTTCTTCTTTCGGTCCGTCACATACCGGGTCGTCTGAATGTGCTAGCAGACTCCCTTTCACGAAAGGGTCGCTTGTTGCCGTCGGAGTGGACTCTCAGCAAACAAGTATTCAATCAGATTTGCTACCAATGGGAACGGCCAATGATAGACTTATTTGCGACACATCTCAACAATCAGTTGCAGACGTATGTGTCTCCGTGTCCGGATCCAAGAGCATTTGCAGTAGACGCTCTGTCGATCCCTTGGGACGGAATGATAGGATATGCGTATCCTCCAGCGCCGTTAATTCAACAAGTATTGCTAAAGATAAAACAATCTCAATGCAAGATTCTGTTGGTAGCATCTCTGTCGCCACAGAGACCGTGGATAAATCTACTCAGGTGTCTGTTGTGGGACCTACCGCGGAAGCTTCCTCCACGAGAGGATCTTCTTTCGCAGGGGAAATCGCGCCAACTCCATCACAACCCGCAAGGTCTCAACCTTCACGTTTTTCCGTTGTGCGGTCCTTCTTGCATGGCAAGCACTTTACAGGACGAGCAGTGGACGCGATTTCTAACTGTAGGAGGACCTCCTCTTCGCTAAACTATGCGGCTAAGTGGAAGGTTTTTCGTCGTTGGTGTAGGGATCATTCTGTAGATATATTTGATCCCTCTATACCAGACATTGCAAACTTTCTAGTATACTTGTTTGACGAAATCAAACTGCAGCCTGTTACTATAAAGGGTTATAGATCTATGTTATCTGATACCTATGCACATCATGATAGTTTACAAATTGGATCTAATGTCTCTTTATCGAAGTTGGTTAGAAACTTTTCGATAAATAGACCCAGAACTCTTAGATTAACTCCTAAGTGGAATTTAGCTTGGGTTCTCCTTAAATTGAAGGAAAAGCCATTTGAACCTCTTGGGACAGTAGATTTCAAATTCTTATCTTATAAGACAGCTTTTCTCTTAGCTTTCTCTTCTGCCAGAAGAGTCAGTGAGCTTCATGCACTATCGGTGGATGATTCTCATTATCGTAGTGTTGGGAACACTATCACCTTCACTACTAATGTGGGTTTTTTAGCTAAGAATCAGGCTCCTAATAAATATCCGGAACCTATTGTTATTAAGGCTCTTCCGTCTTCAGACGGGCGTAGGCCTTTACTCTGTCCTGTTAGAGCACTACGTATCTATAAACAGAGATCTCAGTTTATCAGAAAGGGACGGAAACGTTTCTTTCTGTCTTTGATGCCTAATAGAAAGGACATTTCAGTCCATTCTATTGCTAGATGGATTCAGTTAACTATCCGTACTGCTTATGAATATTTATCTTCTTCTCAGCAGTCTGTGCTTAAGATTTCTGCTCATGAAGTAAGAGCTCTTTCTACTTCCTGGGCTTATGCTAATAGTGTTGCTATTACAGATTTAATGAAGGCTGCTTATTGGTCTTAGCCATCCACATTTACGAATTTTTATCTCAGAAATATTGAGTCCATTTCTGGAGACCTGCATTGTTTAGGTCCGTTATCTGTTGCTCGGAATGTCGTCCACTAAACAGTTGCAACTATAGTTATGCAGGCTTTCTGTTCCGGCAGTGACTCCGTCCGGCTGCCCTCTTCGCTCTGGGCTATTTGACCCAGGGCAAGGGGAAGGGGGGGGGGGGGGGGGGTGTTCCCTTAGGTCACCTGCTTTATAGTGAAAAGCAAGGGAATGCCTCCTCCAAGTCAGTATTTCTGAGTCGCTTCCGGGATGGTTTTAAAGTGTAATATTAATGTTTAATTTCATTCATGTCTTATTTTTAAAGTGTAGCTCGGTGTGAAGCATTTGTATATGTCAAGTGTCAAACGGGCTTTAATATACAATACTCGGACACTTTTAAATGACTATAAAGAGTCTCAATTCTCTGGACTACTTTATTTATTGGCTTGCTTTAAAAATAATTAGTATAAGGGTTATACTGGATGTTAATAGAGAACATGAATGTTATTGTGCTCAATTATTAAGGGTAGTGTATCTTTCTAATTTAATATTAAATAAGAAAGATACATGTAAAGCCTAATACTCCTTTTCTCCTTAAGGGGTTACCTCTTTACTATATAGTTGAGCTTATTGGATTTTCCTCTATGTCCTAGGCCCTCCAGCCTGTTTACTATTCAGCTAAGTCTGGGTCATTGGTACAGTATAAAAATGTTAAAAAATTTATAGTAATTTATATATTTTTTATACTTACCAATGACCCAGACGGGGATGGCCCTCCCTGGAGTTGGGAACTCTTGCCTCCCCGCTGAGTACATAGTGCTGACCAGGCACTGCCAGTAAGAATGATAATTGGCGCCAATTTCGGGACGACTGCGTCACTGCGCATGCGCAGTAGAGGCGTAGTATGGAGGTCCTTTAGGACATGATTTCTTTTTGTTTTGGATGCAAATTTTGGGGATTGGGGGGCAAAATTTGTGTTTGGCCCTGGTTTTGTTAGAGTTAGCACCAGATAAGTCTGGGTCATTGGTAAGTATAAAAAATATATAAATTACTATAAATTTTTTAACTTTCTGTTCAAATGTCAGCAAAGTGACCCTTTGTCAATGATTTCCAAGCAGACTAGTGAACACATTTTAATACTGGCAGAGTTAGTTCTTTTTCAGTGACAAAAATCAACAACATTACGTGTACAGTACCCATATGAGACTGGTCAATAAATACCCCAGTTATTGATGCTAAATTTAGATTAGTGCTGTCTATTTATAGAGGAACTATTTATGAGTGGGCGTGTACAATTACTTATCTTCATTGACAACAGAGCAACAATAACAGAAACATTGGCTTTAATATATTTTATTTCATTCAAGTGTTCTAACTTTTAACGAGCAATAAACTATAGAAACATAATACACTGCACATAGATATTAACATAAATAAGTTTGTTTTTTGCACATTGATATTTACATAAATGAGTTGTAATTTTTTAATTTTTAACTTCATTTTGGTTTCTTATAACTAACATTGCAGTACGTTCAACGTGGATTGAAACAAAAACGCCACCGCGGTGTGTTCTCCTCCGTGGAGTTCCAGTGGACCGCAGTGTTTGATCAGTGGAAGACAGTTTTCAAAACACTGTGACCCACCGTGGTCACGAACGTTAACAATTAGTTTAATTGCTTTCGCATGTCCGTTTCTCTGCTGATTAATAAATACTGTCTTGTGACGTCAACTGGCAAGACTACTGCGTTTGTTACTGGTAGTAGATAATTTATTTTAAATTAAAATTGGAATTTGGAGGAGGCAGACGGCGACTATTGCTGTGGTTTGAAATTGTAAATTGGGAATAGAACAGTCAGTTCCATTTGGTTAAGTACAAAGTCCTCGTCATTTTCGAAACTAAACTGTTGTGTTTGCGCGATAGATTTGATCGAGCAAATAAACAAACCAGACTTGAGAAAAACAACTAATATTCACGAAGTTCCCAATTTCACATTTTGTTTACAGCTGTAGGCCAACACGTGATGAGCCGTGTTTTTCTTGGGTGGGAAGTGGGGGCGAAAAAGCCTCCTGCGCCACGAAAGCGCCCACGGCTAATGATCGAAGTGATACCAGTTCACGACATTGAGTCAACTCGACCAGCACATCCTCTTTCCTGTCTTACTCTTGTCGGGCAACACAATTAAAGATTCTTATCAAAGGGATATAGTAAAAAGAAAATATAGTGTTTTTGAATGGATACCAAAGAGTATCTCACTCGAGACTGAAACTAATGATTATTTCACAGGGGGGAGGGGGGTGCACGGGAGATATTTGCATACAGAAATAAATATCCTTCATCCAATTCTGTAGGGGTTTGTACATATTTTTATACTCTTTGCATTTGCAGATTTTTCAACGTTCCTCTACATTGTTGTTATTTGTATTATCAGTTGAAATAGCTAAGCCTGTGTGTATGTAAAAATACGTGGGTGAATATAAGGGAGATGCTGAATTAAAATATCTGCGAATGTGCCATTCTAAGAGAGAGTACGCTTCAGTGGGAAAGAGATAGAGAGAGACAGAATATACATGATGGGGGGGGGGGGGGGGGGGGGGGGGGGGGAGGGAGAAAGTGCATGTGGGCGTATGTCTGCATATTACTCTGTGTGTGTGTGGGGGGGGGGGGTCCGCAAGGGTGTGTATTTTGGTGTGCGTGCATGTGTTTTAGGTTTTCGGGTTTGGGTTTTTTTGTTGTTGTTGTTGGGTTTTTTTTGTTGTTTTTTATGAACTACTGTAAAAAAAAGACCTACCTGTGTCTCATAAGCCTTCATAGGCTGGATTTCATATAAATTTTTTGAACATACCCTATGTATATTATGCATGCGTATTGAAATGTGACACTTAAATAAAATATATTCTACTGCTACTACATTAAAGTAGTCTGGATTGAAGTGATTAATTAGGTACAGTAGATTAAACTACCAATTGCACAAGGTGTGAAATGACATTTGAGTGGTGCGACAAAGCACAGAGCTGTCCTTCAAACCAAAATCTGTTTTAAAACCTCTGCACATGACAAGCTGGAGAAAAAATAAGAGACAAATCAATATGATAATTACTTTTTATTAATTCAGTAAGCATAATTATAACCATATGTAAATAAAATCAATAGAAAATAATATTTTTTTTTATTTCCAATAATGACTATCACGCCGATCGACAAGCCAGACCACCATACATCGTAACCCTAGCTCAAACATGCCCCGAAATTTCGTATTATAATTTTTTTTTTGTCCCCCCTCACGTGTCTTGAAACCCCAAAAATTAAAATAGGTCTTTCAGGACAGGAGATTTTAGTTCTCTCTATCGGAGATTTTCTGGCGCCACCCCTGATTTTTGCGTGCAGCCAGCACATCAAAAAATTTCAGTGTCCTTGGCAGTGTAAGATTCAGTCATCCATACCACTCCTAAATGGTGAAGTAAATAGCCCTCCCCCCTCCCTCCCCATCCCCGAAACGAGGCAATTGGACCCCAGACTCCATAAACCCACACGCACAAATAGGCCTATATCATTGATTGCTTGACGATCTGTCCCCCCCCCCCCCCCCCCCCCCCCCCCCATCTTGGTCAGTTTTCCTTGCTAGTACATGCAGGCGCTTCAATATATGGATTCCGAAGCGTCTTGGGCTGAAACATCCCAGGGCCACCACAAGCATTCTTTTTTCGTTAATGTAGTTTATTTATGTTAATTCCACTCTCAACATTTACATTTTAACATTCCACTCTGAAC
This sequence comes from Pictodentalium vernedei, assembly GCA_031216915.1. NCBI lineage: Eukaryota > Metazoa > Mollusca > Scaphopoda > Dentaliida > Dentaliidae > Pictodentalium > Pictodentalium vernedei. The sequence continues at coordinate 317,160,047 of CM062297.1, forward strand.
TTAACTTTTAAAATCGTCAATCGGATTCCCTTCCTCCCCAACCCACAATTTATTCAAAATTCATTACCGGTAACATGATTCTTCTCCGTCAATAGCTACAGTTAGGTAAAAGGACCGTCGGGGAAATGTCCAGATATTGTACTGGTCAAGTTATAATTTTTTCAACTCACATCCATGATTTCAGTACGGTATAATATTTATTTTTTCGTAATTCCTCGAGTTCTAAATCGATTTTGATGAACAACATTACGAATCGCAATAGTTTTCAATAACCTTTTCAAATATCGAACTATCTTTTTAATATTTCAAGTAAAAATAAAATTAATATTTCACTGACTGTGAAAAAATTTGATCTAATTAAGAGCCGGTGACTGAGAGATCAAAAGATAAACCGACGTCAGCCGAACATCCCATCACACAGTTTGACATATTCATGCGATATTAAAAACACAATTCAAACTCCATATTTTGATTGTTTTTTCTGCCATATTAATGTTTTTTTATTATCAAAAAACATGTATGGAGCATACGTATTCACTTTATACTTAAGTGCAATACCTAACAATCACTAAACAACAATGAACTGAAACTATTTTTGGTGGAAGAATAAACCTGATTACCGCACTTGCAAAAAACACAAGTTAATTATAGATAAATTGAAGTCACGTGATGGGGTTTTGAGACCCCACCTCGTAGTGTAATTAGTGGGGTCTCAATTTCTGTGTTCATATGGGCAGCGTACACGACATGATATAATATTATAACCGTTGTTGAAGCTTCCCTTCCAGTCATTTATTTGAAAGTAATTCTGAATTCCCATTAAAATCAAATCCAGTAAACAACAAAAAAATCTGTTCTTTCAATGTCCAGAATTTTATTTAACCCTCAACCTAATGTAACATCCACACACCTCCCTGTGGTAACCCCTAAAAAATGGAGCAGTGCTTGATTACTGTGGTAAACAAGTTCTGCTCTACTGAGTAAGGACCTGAAACCAATTCCTGCTGTGGAAGTGCGTATAAATATTGGCTAAACTTGATGTCATACATATGTTGTGGTCAGGAGGTAGCCAAACATACCAAAAATTACCTTGAACACCAGTAAATAAATAAATAGCATCCATATCTGCCCAACACAATTCTCAAGAATCTCCAATCATATTCGATTAGTTTCAATATTTTTACACAGTATACCAATGGCCCAGACATAGCTGGTGCTAACTCTAAAATATCTAGGGCCCAACACAAATTTTGCCCCCCAATCCCCCAAATTTGCATGCAAAACCGAAAATTAGAAGTCCTAACTGGTCCTCCATACATTTACCCTCTGCGCATACTCAGACGTCAGGAAGTGACCGGAATTGGCGCCAACACCATTCTTTGTTTGGCCCTTGTCAGATAACAACAAACTGACTTTTGTGCTTTTTAAATCTCAATTAATAATGATGCCAGACACAAATCAATGGTTAAATTGGTGGATCCAAGGACACAATTGGATGAAGGAAGGAAGAAACGGTGGTTTGAAAATGTTCAGGGCTGTAATTTTATAATGTTTATAAAAATTAGTTCATGTTCCCTAATTTCGGGACATGAGCCTGATGTCATCATTGTTGATAATGATTTTTCCACTCTTGGTTAAGTATTCCTTCCCTAACCTCCCTTGATCCCCCCTGTTAAACTCTCAATCTTTTTGGCTTGTTTTTATTAATTTTTTATCTAAAATTTCTTGGGAGTTGAACGTGTTATACAGAAAGTTTTTTCTGTATTTCCCCAGGGTTACGTCCTCACCCTTAAGGTGTTGTTGCCTGGGGTCTTGGTTACGGTTTTCAGTCTGACGTTGTTTACATTAGTAACATTTGTTATTTATGTGTAGGTTCCTATTTCTGATATGGTAGGTCTGTTGTAAGATACATTATACAGTCCCGTAGTGTGGCAGTTAATTTTTGGGTGGAAAAAATAAATTTTGTCCACACTTGGGCTCTTTTGGGATACATTTGGGCACTTCATTCCTTTGGGAACTTGGGCTCTTGTCAAAATTTTTCAAAATTTTTTTTGTGTAAACTATTTTTCGATTTATATTTTGAATGTTTTTGTTATGTATCTTTTTATTTGCATTTAATGTGGAATTGGTGAGAGTACAATCGACTTAGTCTGCTTCATTATGTAAACATATTGCTCTTTAAGCAAGGTGAGGAAGTCATTCCTCTTATTTTCTTGTAGGTTGCCTTGCTTGTAGTCGATGTACTTCTACTAATTCTTGCTCATATGTGTCGCATGGGATGACAAACATTGCTGACGGGTGTCACGGTACGTTGTTAGCGAGGGACCACTGCCAGTCCTCTCATAATGAGAGGCTGCCACCGGTCCTCTCGCCCTAGTTCGCTCTAGTTTATTAGTTTATATTTACAGAGGAACAAGAACATGGTGATGTTTACATGACGCCGTCAGATAGTGTGCTTCCGTCATCGCATTATTTAGTCAATCAGAGGTAGCGGCAAAAGTGCTCATGGATATTAGACAGGGCAATACACCACAGTCTGGTTTCAAATCCCTGTCGCCAGCTAGCTCGACCGGTGAAGCAGTACACCGCCTGAGGGTACCGTGACACCGGGTGTGTCCGTTGCAGTCAAGGAGAATGGAAAGGGTAGAGCGAGCACTATAATATAATAATATAAGGCTCACCCTGCGACAACGGAAAGGAAGAAGCGGGCAAGTTCAGCAAGAAGCTTGCGAGGTCTGAAGGACCGCGAGCGAGTGAGGGCCCCCCCCCTCCCCCCCAGTCGGCGGCCAGAAGACTGCTGCTCCTTAGACCTCCGTTACGGTTATGCAGATGCAGATGCGCAGCTCCTCGCAGCATCCCAGCAAGTGCAATAGCAATCTCAAATCTGAGCTGTCGCATGGTGCTGGGTCGGTCCAGTTATCTGCGCGTTCAGATGCCGTTGACCGTGATTTCAACTGATTCAGAGACAAATGATGAAGGGATATGGAGGGAATTCACCCTCCACATTCATTGAGACGACATTTATTCATTCAGAGCGAATTTAGATTCCCTGTATTACGCAGATCACCTTTAAGACGTTTGTACCTCATGTAGAGTCCTTTCCAGGGCTATATATTTATCACATATAACTCTGTCTTAACAAGTTGCTAATTCGGAGTTAAACAGACGTGACAGAGCCCTTGCGTCGTCATCCTTAATAGATGACAAGGTGAAAAACTCTCTTAGAGTCGCTCCGGTTTCCGGACACTTAAGTTTTTGATGATAAGCTTTCATTGGTTTATGAACAAGCTACAAAGAAAGCATCAATACTCTGCTCCTTATGTCGACGTATATTCGACACGCATTAGCATTAGAAAGGAGTAAGGGAGGACGTCCCAGTCAGAAGGCCACCTATAAGGACTCCTCATGAGGGTATAGTTTACTCTCCTATAATTACTCTAGGGATCATCATATAGCGTCTCGAATACGGGCTTACGTCTGATCGAGATTTCTGGTCAGACGCCCCTAAACTGCTGGGTCGAGGCTCTTCGCAAATGATATGCAGTTCCTCCTTCCGTAGGCCTCGCAGGTGCTACAGGTGTGAGTTAGGACCTCAGTTGTTTTGCAGTTGACGGATGGTTATCAAGATGAGCATCAGTCTGGATAACTGTTACGGAGACTTGTAGTTCAGAAGTGTGGTTTCGGAAGGCCTGCGGCTATCTTTCCGAGAGAACCACAACTAATTTAATGTCTGATGGACAATGCTTCTGTCTAATCCTTGCATAAGAGTCTCCCCAATTGGAGGTAAAGGTTCTCTTGACAATGATGTTAATAGAGATCATCGAGAATCAAGATTCTCTGGAATTCTGTAGCCACCTGTTACTCATACCGAAGCCTAAGAGCTCGTTCCGACAGATAATAGACTGGAGCTTGTTAACAAGTTTATGAAAGCTCTAAAAGTTTATTTATGATTATCATTTAGTCGGTTAAAATGAGTGTTCGAGTGATTGACTATGCTATAAGCATAGACCTAAGGATAGCTTTGGTCTGGAGATAGCGCCCTGTGCTGTCACTCGAATATTAACTTGGTAATGTCTCATAACAATCTGGTTCGTCTGCCATATCCAGAACAAATTAATTTTATGCGACTGATGGAGATGTGCTGAGCGGCTACGCATCTTGTTTAGATGGGTCGCTTACGCACATGCCCCCTCTAGTTATTCTTACACAGAACTGGAGTGTGACAATGCATTCGCTCAGGACCAGTATTGTTTTAACGGATATAGTAAACAAAAAGGTCCATATTGAGGCAGATTTTCAGTGGTTAACTCATTAGTTCTGCTGCAACTGCCAGATCCGGCTTTCACGATTATGACGGGTATGAGTCTATACTTTGGGGCACGGCCCTGAGTCCTAATTGCAGGGGTCTGAGACCCTCGATTCCTGTAGAAAGACATAATCATCAAGAATGATGTCAATATTGTTAGCGCTATATCAATGCGTTCACGCTTGTTCAGAGTTGTTGAACAACTCAATAGTGGTAGCGTACATCAGGAACCAGGGCGGCACCCATTCACTTTTGTTATAATACCTAACGGAGAATCATTTTCATGTCTCTCTATCCGTCATATACCGGTTCGTCTGAACGTACTAGCAGACAAGCTCCTCGGAAAGGTCGCCTGTTTCATATATATGGACGTTCAACATGCGTTTATTTGTACGGTTTTGCTACCAGTGGGATCACCTCATGATTCTTTAGTTTGCGACGCACCGGATTGTTACTGTCATTTGTGTCGCCATGCCCAGATTATTGAGCGCAGGCAGTAGATGCTCTGCAAATTCATGGGGAGGAATAATAGGATATGCGTATCCTCCTATTCATTTGATTCAATTGCTTATGTTTAAGTTTAAACAGTGATTCCTTCTGGTAGTGCCTCTGTTGTCACACGAATGTTGGAGCAATATTCTCAAGTGTCGGTTATGTGATGCTCCCCAGAAGCTTTCTCCCAGAGAAGGTTTTCTTTCAGGGGATGTTTTATTCTTCACGTTTCGTACAAATATCAAAGGACGTTTCGGAAACAGGCAAATTATGATTTCTTTTCAACCTACTCACAATTGTTTACAATTGGCTGTAACATAAGTGCAAGCCCTACTTCGGAACTAACTCAAGCTTTTAGAATCTTTTCCAAACGAGTTGGAAAGTACTAGAGTGCAAAAGCACGAAAAAGATCGAAATTACAGGTACTCTCTCTGCACACCTCTTGCGTTTACCGAGCGCATGCGCAACAACCGTGACGTCAATTCCTTTATTTTCCGCCATTGTTCATGGTCGGAAATTTTTGTGACTTGTGCTGTTTATGATATTAATTCTTCGTGAACAACTTATTAATCGTCTTTAGTGTGCTACTGGATTGTATCCTTTTTCAAGCTACCAAATTATTACTCTCATTTAATGTTAATTTGTATTATTATTGCTGTTCTTTTCACACTTTATCTTGCCTTTCCCCCACGTGTGAACACGACCTTCGTTCTGTTTTCCGTCGGCGGGAAGCTTGATTGTTGTATTTATATCATGCCTAAGACTATTCCTTGTACCTCTTGTTTGCAGGTGAAACATGTGGACGATTCCCATACCACATGTGTCACTTGCAACAATTGCACTCAGGCCCAATCATGTGGTATCTGTGGGGTTTGGTCCTCTAAATTTTGGGCTTCTGTTAACAAGGTGGTTCTTTCAAGAGCTAGAACCCCTCGTTCTCGGGGTAAGGGTAGCCGTGCCGTTGCAGACATTTCTGCTGATGCACGTGGTGACTCTGTCACACAGGATTCGGATCTGACTTCTGTGGCGAGCTCCTCTGCAACTGTTGACGGTGTTTGTTCTGTGATACCTGATGAGGAGACCGTGGTCTCTTTGTCTTCGGATGTCACTATTGAGGCGTCTGTTTTCGTTGAGAGCTTTTCCGAGGTCAGCTCGGTAACCCTCTCCGATCTGCCTCCTACACCGTCGACCGTTGTTGAGGGGGTTGCTACTCCAGATCCTATTCTGTCTGATGGTGGCTCTTCCATCTCCTCTGGGGATGGTCTACAGTCTCGGGGGACCGAGGCTGTATCTGCTGGTGTGTCTGTGTGTTCTCAGCCTCCCCCAGCCTCGCGGCGAGGCTGTGCGGGTTTGCTGTCTGCTCCGTCTCATCTGGCTAGGTTTGCTCCTAGTCGGTTGAGCCGGCCGGTCGCTTCGGCAGCGATTCCTCGTCCCTCGAGTGAATCGTTTATTGTTCCACCTTCGCCTGCTAGTGTGCCGGCTAGCGGGATGGTGTTGGGACGTTGGCATCCAGGGCCTGCTGTTCGGCAGCGGTCAGTGACAGCCCCTGTTAGCTGTCACTCTCGGAACCTTCCTCCGGTGATTCCTCACTGTGTTCCGAGTCTGGGTGTCGATCGATGCTTGCCGTCGGTCTCAGAGGATAGGCAGTTGGGGCCGTCTGCTGCGCAGAGGTCAATGACAGGTTCCTGTCATTCTTGGGACAATCCTCCGGTGTCTTCTCACCGTGTCCTAGGTCCAGCTACCGATCGACGTGCGCCGTCGGTCCTTTTCGAGGATTTGCAGGCAGGGCCTTCTGTTTCGCAGAGGCCAGTGATGGCTCCTGGGCGTCACAATCGGGACTATCCTCCGGTGTCTTCTCACCGTGCTCCTATTCTGTCTGCCGATCGACGTTCGCCGTCGGTCTCTTCTGAGGATTTGGGTTCTTCTACCAGAAGGGTCCATTGGGAGGACACTCCGTCGGGCGATTCTGCTGCGACGGATTCTCAGGGTGACCTGCGCCAGGCCGTTTTGGCGCTCACCCGGTTGCTTTCTGGCAACCCTCAAGTTGGCCTCCCTGTGCCTCCTGAGGCACAACCTCCTTTGGTCGGTCGCCGAGATGTCTCGCCTGGCCCCTTGGATACTGCACAGTATTCACAGGAGGTTTCTGCTGGTCAGCCCGAGTTGGGCTACGTCTCCTCTGCTACGGAGGATGACGAGTATCTTGAAGGTGATGGTCCCCCCTCGTCAGTCTTGGGGCAGGCTTTGGATTTCGTCTTTGGCTTATTGCCGGACGTTCTACCTTCCGACCAGCCTTCTGTGACCGTCCGGCCGCGGTCCACTGTGGAGCGCCGTAACCCTGTTGAGCCTTCTAGCTCCGGGGCTTTGCGTCCTCTGCAATCGGCTCAGGTGGTTGAGTCCTTCCAGGGCTTAGACGCCAAAATGCGTTCTAAGGCCCTCAAGGGTTCCTTCTTTTCTAGAGCTGATGCCTTTCTGCCTCCATCGCGGTTTCGTGTTTACGATTCCGTCTCTCCACCAGTCTTCCAAGGGATGACTACTGTGGATGAGGATTCTTCTTCCCTCGGGTTGACTAAGCCTAAGTCGGCAGTTCTCCCGATGTCGGTAGTTGAGTCTATGGTGGGCCTGTCCCGAGAGATGCTGGGTATGTTATCTCTCGCGGACCATGTTGTCGCTGCTCTGGCTGAATATTTTCCACCAGGGGAGTTTGATGACGCTCAGGCGCCTTTTCGCGTTTTGTCACAGGCTCTTATGAACTTGACTCACGCTCACGCCTGTAACACGGCCAATTTGGAGCTGGCACGCCGGGATGCGGTTTTGGATTCTTTACCATCCCTTCCTTCTGAGCAACGTGCTGTTCTGAGGTCAGCCTCTTTGGTAGGACCTCAGTTGTTCCATGGTTCCGTGGAAGCTGTTCGTGGCGAAGTTCTTCGTCATTCGAAGGACCAGCTTTTGCTGAGACAGCTTGACCCACCTGCTGCTGCGGGTGGGGGTCGTTCCAGGCCCGCCAAGCGTGCTGCTGCGTCTGCCTCGTCGGCGACGTCGGCTACGCCTTCGGCTCCGTCTGCTCCTTCTGCTCATAAGAAGCGCCGACGTGGCCAGGCCCGCTGGCAGCCTCAGGCTGGAAAGTCTCAGGACTCTGTCACTTCCCGAGGTGGTTTCTCTTCTCGGGGGCCTCGTCGAGGCCGCAAGTGAAGGTTCTCACCTCGATTCGCCTCCAGTCGGAGGAAGGCTGTCGCTGTTTTACGACCGTTGGACAGAGATAACGTCGGACTCTTGGGTCCTCGACGTCATTCATTCCGGTCTGCGACTGTCCTTCCATCGGCACCCCAGTTTATCTCGGGTGCCCCTTCCGATTCAGGTCCCTTCAGATTCTCTGCGTCGGGACCTTCTGGTGCAGGAGATCGACAATCTCCTCACCAAAGGGGCGATCGAGGTGGTCAGGAACACCCTTTCACCGGGGTTTTACTCGAGACTTTTCTTGGTGCCGAAGAAAAACGGCCAATTTCGTCCTGTCATCGATCTGAGTACCCTGAACGAGTACATAATTGCTCCTCGTTTCAGTATGGAGACTTTCCGGTCGGTTCGACGTTCAGTTCATCAGGGCGATTTTGCGGCCAGTATCGACCTGAAGGATGCCTACTTCCATGTACCCATTCATCTGGCGTCACGGAAATACCTTCGGTTCTCGTTTCGGGATCGAGTTTTTCAATTCAGAGCTCTCCCGTTCGGTTTGAACCTGGCTCCTTGGGCCTTCACCCGACTGATGTCACATGTGCTTGCTTTCCATCGCACTCAGTCGGCGGTGACTTCGTCCGCCTACCTAGACGACATCCTCCAACGGCACCACGATGCTGCTGTTCTGGAGTTCGATGTCCGGCAGTTTCTTTGCCTGCTAGCGTCGCTGGGTTTCAGAGTCAATCGCGAGAAGTCGGATCTTCTTCCTTCTCAGCGATTCCGTCATTTGGGGATGGATTTCGACACTCTTCACAATGTAGTGTCGGTTCCCCAGGCTCGGGCGACGATTCTTTCCGCCTTGACTCGGGACCTGCTTCAATCTTCCTCGGTCTCGGCCAGGACTTTCCTTCGGATGCTGGGCCTTTGCGGTTCGGTGACCGATCTCATTCCGCTCGGTCGCTTGTTTGTCCGACCTCTCCAACACTTCCTGGTGGATCATTGGCGTCCGAATGTAGATCCGCTGGACCTGGAACTCACTATTCCTCGGTCTCTGCTTTGTCACCTCCGCCCTTGGGCAGATATTCCCTGGCTGACACAGGGTGTTCCGTTGGATCTTCCTTTGGCCGATTGCATCCTTACTGCGGATGCCAGCGATCGGGGCTGGGGTGCGACGTTGGACCCTCTCGGTCTGTCTACTCACAGAGAGTGGGACAGCGAGCAGGTGGGCCTTCATATCAACCAGAAGGAGCTCCTTGCTCTTCTGTTGAGTTTTCGGCTTTGGATCCCTCATCTGTCGGACCATGTTGTCCTACTTCTTTCGGACAATTCAACAGTAGTGGCCTACATACGGAATCAGGGAGGCACTCATTCGATTCCTATGTATCGGCTGTCTCGGGATCTTCTTCTGTTGGCGCGGGATGTGAACGCTCGGGTGTCCATTCGACACATTCCCGGGCGTCTCAACGTCCTAGCAGACTCCCTGTCCCGACGCGACAGTGTCCTTCCAACCGAATGGATGCTACATCGGTCGGTGTTTCAGGCGATTTGCGAGCAGTGGGGTCGTCCTCAGGTCGACCTTTTCGCTACTCGCTGGAATCATCAGGTAGAGACTTTTGTCTCCCCTTGTCCAGATCCTCTGGCATTTGCAGTAGACGCTCTGTCTCTGGACTGGACAGGCTGGGTCGGCTATGCCTTTCCTCCTGCACCGATTCTTCCTCAAGTTTTAGCGAAGATTCGTGCTTGCAGTTGCAGGATCATTCTGATCACACCCCTGTCTCCACAGAGGGTGTGGATCAATCTGCTGCGGCCTCTATTGGCCGATCGACCGATTCGTCTACCTCTACGTCGCGATCTTCTTTCACAGGGTCGTCCCAGGAAGTATCACAACAACCTGGCGAGCCTGTCCCTTCATGCCTGTCTTTTATCAGGTCCAGTCTCCGACGTAGAGGTTTTTCGAGACGATCAGTGGAGTGCATTTCTGCATCGCGGCGACCTTCCACTGGAATGACTTATGCCGCCAAGTGGAAGGTTTTCTGCCGCTGGTGTTCAGATCACAATGTGAATTACCGTGATCCGTCTATCGCTCAAATTGCGGATTTTCTGGTTTTTCTTTTTGACTCCAAGGGCCTCCAGCCTATTACGATTAAGGGCTATCGGTCTATGCTGTCTGATACTTTCTCTTATGTGGGAAAGCGGTGTATCGGTCGTAATCTTTTCCTCTCCAAACTTATTCGGCACTTTTCTTTGAAGAGGCCTCGAGTTTTGCGTCTTACACCCAAGTGGAACTTGGCATGGGTGTTGCACTGTTTGGAGGGGGCGCCTTTCGAGCCTTTATCTGAGACCGACATGCGTTTTCTCACCTATAAGACGGCTTTTCTTCTAGCGTTTGCTTCTGCTCGTCGAGTCAGTGAGCTTCATGCGCTATCTGTTGATTCTGCCTTCTTCCGAAATGAGGCTAACAGTGTCACATTCACTACTGATTGCTCTTTTCTGGCTAAGAATCAACTCCCCGATTCGGTACCTCCTCCATCTGCATTCGGGCTCTCCCTGCTGTAGATGGACGGAGGCCTCTTCTTTGTCCTGTTCGTGCGGTCAAGACTTACATTACTCGCACTCAGTTCATTAGGAGGGATCGGAAGAGATTCTTTCTGTCTCTCATTCCTAAGCGGCAGTCTATCTCTTCCCATTCTATTTCCAGGTGGATCTGTCTTGCAATCAAGCTGGCTTATTCTCGCTTGTCTGCATCGGATCTTGTTTCGAACCGGCTTAATGCTCACGAGGTTCGTGCCATTTCTACATCCTGGGCGTTCTCCAATTCTGTTTCGCTCCGTGATGTTATGAATGCGGCTTACTGGAGGAATGCTTCTACCTTCTCCTCCTTTTATCTCTGCCACCTTCAGCAGCAATCTGAGGACCTTTATTCTTTAGGCCCTCTCGTTGCTGCTCAGGCTGTGGTGCACCCTCGTTAAATTGTTTTTGTCGAGGTTGCGCTTCTCTCAGCCTTGTTCTTTTCAGGTGCCTTCTCTCTTTCTTCATTACAGGTTTTAGTTTTTGTTCTCTGCCATCCTTGCTTTCGTTCTGCTACTCTTGTTGGTATTGGTTATGTGATTCACCTCCTCCTATTGTTTATTCAGCCAATTGTAAACAATTGTGAGTAGGTTGAAAAGAAATTAAAATTTTTTAGTAAATTTTGTTTCTTAACATACCTACCACAATTGTTTACCGGAGGCCCACCCTCCTTGGGGATATCTTTGATATCGATGCCTCCCCGCTAAATCACAAACTTCTCGTTGGCGGAAATACGGAATTGACGTCACGGTTGTTGCGCATGCGCTCGGTAAACGCAAGAGGTGTGCAGAGAGAGTACCTGTAATTTCGAGCGCTGGTCTCGCTCGACCCTTTTTTCGATCTTTTTCGTGCTTTTGCACTCTAGTACTTTTCCAACTCGTTTGGAAAAGATTCTAAAAGCTTGAGTTAGTTCCGAAGTAGGGCTTGCACTTATGTTACAGCCAATTGTAAACAATTGTGGTAGGTATGTTTATGTTAAGAAACAAAATTTACTAAAAAATTTTAATTTTTATGTATTTTTTATATGAAATAATAGACTACTTACTTTTGTAAGGAATTATAATCCAATACAAAAAAAATCCACATTTGAAATATCATGGAACATAATTTAATACGTCCAACACCACCACAATATGTCATACATTTGAAAATATTGTTAGGAAATAAAATGAACCGCAGACTGTAAAAACATCTTTCTTTGATGAAACATCAAAACATTATGATGTGTAATCACAGCATTGTTCTTACACTGGAGTCATAATTAGCACAAGAAAACATTAAAATGATTAATGTTCAGTACATGTACAACACTTATTTATTACTGCAATGTTAATTACCCAGTATATCATCATGTAGTGACCCCCCCCCCCCCCCCCCCACCCCATCTTACCCCTAGTTTAAGTAAGACAACTTACTGTGACGTCATGTAAGGATTACACCACGTATGCTAAGGAGGCGACTTCGCCGACTTGGGAATTCAAAGTCCTAAGCCCCATCCTTAGCATAGACCTACTTATAATTATAATAAATATTTTCCAGTATGTACTATTTGTATACTGCAAAAAGTCAGACTTATCTTTGTAGAACTTTATATTTGTATCATTCCAGTATGTTTTGTATTTATATAAATATTTTATTGCAATAAATTTGTTATTTTTCCTCACAGGTTGTTATCTTTACTTGGCTCAAAACAGTCATAACCCCGTGCACGAAACGTCCTAGCTTGTGTACGAAATGTCCTAAGCAGTTTGTGTATGAAACGTTCTGAAAAGCCCATGTACGAAACGTCCAGCTCCACTCTCGGACAATGGAACATAATTTATTAACACACCCTTTTCAGGACTCGCAACATATTCCCGCCAGAATTTCATTGCGAGGAATAGGTAGATGTAAACGTGTAACTGTTTGTGACATTTGTCTTAGCAGAGAATAGAAAAAGATACTCAAAACATTAGGAGTATATATTCACTCTATGATGATTTCATTACATCAAATTCAAGCCACTCGAGGTAAGAGGCTCTTTGCTAATACAGTTAATTATGCCTAACTACAATTTACAAACTGGTTGGAAGCTTCTTAAGTAAAATCAATGACAACTATCCCTCACTTCAAATGCATGCACGTGGGAACAAATTACACACGTAAACTTTGTTTCAGGTGTGCGGCATGTCACATGCCTGTGACTTTCAAATGGCGAGGCCTGGTTTGTGACCGGGCAATGCAGGGCGACCACAGTTACGATGTGTTAACGATCGTTTGCACATCGACGATTTCTGTTGGCACTCGATGGTTTTCGTTTGTTTACTTTTTGCGGAAGTCAGGTGGCAGTGTTTTGAACTGTTTTCTTGCTATTTCTTACTGATTTTGTGTCATAGACAATACAATAATACCAGTGGTTACAAAAATGGGCCAACTGTTTCAGCACTAGTTATGGGAGGGGCAAACATTTTTGCTCCCCCCAAATTTCTATTTTCCAAACCGAGAGGCTGATTTGAACCAAATTTGATATGAGGACTTATTGGGTCATAAGTACTTAATTTATGCCCCCAAAATTTTTCCTGTCACTCCATGGGAACCGCAGGAGCTAAAAAATAGGAAAAATTTAAAACGCCCATATCTCCAAAACTACACAGCACTGAGAATCCTTATTTGGTGTGAAGCTTCCTTAGGACCATCAAAATAGAATGGTCCAAAAAAAATTGCTATCTGTTTTATCATAGGGTACTTTTTCAGGACATTGAATGAGTGCTGAGGTAGCATTTTTTAACACTGTGGGTAATGGGAAAAACATACAAGACTACTCTTCTACCAAACCACTGCTCCAAAAGCTTGAAAATTTCACATTTTACATCTTTAGAAGATTGTTTCACATGCTTATTGAAATCAAATCCCTGGGTCCATATTTGGGCTCTCTATGGGAACCCAAATGTTTAAATTAGTGCAGTATGAGGAATATTCTTTAAAAATCTTCTTCTTCAGATCCAGCAGTCAGAATGTTTTAATATTTGATATGCAGCATCCTTAGGAGGGTGAGATTCAAGTTTGATCAAGCCAAGTCCCTGGGTTGATATTTGGGCTCCCTTTAGGAGCCCGAATTATAACTTAATTTAAAATGAGGAATTTTCTTTAAAAATCGTCTTCTTCAGATCCAACAGCCAGAATGTTTTGATATTTGGTATGCAGCATCCTTAGGGGGGTGAGATTCAAGTCTGTTCAAGCCAAGTCCCTAGGTTCATATTTGGGCTCACAGCGAGGGCTCGAATTGTAACTTAGTTCAAAATGAGGAATTTTCTTTAAAAATCTTCTTCTTCAGATCCAGCAGTCAGAATGTTTTGATATTTGGTATGCAGCATCCTTAGGGAGGTGAGATTCAATTTTGTTCAAGCCAAGTCCCTAGGTTCATATTTGGGCTTACTGTGGGAGCTCGAACTGTAACTTAGTTCGAAATGAGGAATTTTCTTTAAAAATCTTCTTCTTCAGATCCAGCAGTCAGAATGTTTTGATATTTGGTATGCAGCATCCTTAGGAGGGTGAGATTCAACTTTGTTCAAACCAAGTCCCATTGTTCATACTTGAGCTCCCTGTGGGAGCCCAAATTATAACTTAGTTCAATATGAGGAATTTTTCTTTAAAAATCTTCTTCAGATTCAGCAGTTGGAATGTTTTGATATTTGGTATGCAGCATCCTTAAGGAGGTGAGATTCAAGTTTATTCAAGCCAAGTCCCTTGGTTGATAGTTGGGCTCTCTGTGGGAGCCCGAATTATAACTTAGTTCAATATGAGGAATATTCTTCAAAAATCTTCTTCACATCCACCAGTCAGAATCTTTTAATATTTGGTATACAGCATCCTTACGGAGGTGAGATTCAAGTTTGTTCAAGCTAAGTGCCTGGGTTCATATTTGGGCTCCCTGTGGGGCCCGAATTATTACTTAGTTCCATATGAGGAATATTCTTTAAAAATCTTGTATTTTAGATCCCCTGGTCAGAATCTTTGGATATTTGGTTTTAGCTTTTCTTAGGAGGGGCAGATGCAACTTGTTGGAATCAATTCCCTGGGTTGTTATTTAGGCTACCATGTCAGGTGTGCATCCTCAGGCCCCCTGGGGCCTCTTGTTTGTTACAGAGTTATGGGCCTTAATTGGTCAGTTTTTATGAACTTTGAGCTCATTAGCGCAGTAACTTGAACAAACGTTCACTGATTTTACTAATATTTGCTATACATGTCCTTTGCAGTAATATCTAGGTCGAGTTTGAAAACTGGCCCGGTACGACTTCTACAGAGTTATGGGCCTTAATTAATTTATTTTTACGACCTTTTTGCTCATCAATTTTTATGAGTTTAGAGGTCAGCACTATGACATTTCTGTTTTTCAACAGAGAGTGCATAAAGAAAGTAGCCACAACTCGATGCTGTCATCTCCGATGCGCACATCTTGTTTTTTTATATTTTTCACCACATCTAGTCATGGCTGCTGTGAAGCAGCCATGACTAGATTTGATGAGAAATTCATATAAATTTAACTCAAGAAATTATTGGTCAAACAGATAATCCAGTGTACAAGGGAGAATTTGTACTCAAATTATACTTGTTTCTTTGGCAGCTATTCCTTTGGGCAGAAATATCTGCCAGCAGCATGCAAAGAGTTAAAGATTAGTGATGCTCATGTTTTTGTTGTTTTTGTCAATTGATTTTCGATTCAACACACCCTCAGACAGATGTGAACTTGACACATTTATAGGTCTCACTTGAAACTGAAAGAATACTCCCTCAAATTCTGAAACATGAGGATAAAGTGATCCCCAATTTTTAACCCAGGGGTAAAACGTTGTGCATTCCTAGTTCAAAATCAGTTAGGTCACACATCTTTTATGTCTGACATGGATAACCCTTTTTCACTACAAAATGTTTTTGTACTTTTTCAGGATGAACTAAAACATTTTGAGCACAGATTGAGTAAACATGAATATTTAAAAGACCAACTGAAGATGACCGAGGATGTATATCGAACTCAGCACAAGAAAGGAAATTATCCAGAAAAATACACTAAATTGGAAGAACAAGTAAAGGACTATGAGAGAAAAGTAGGTCAAGTAATGATTTATTTATTGTTAACCTCAGAATATTATTATTATCCTGAAGTGTTGTGGGGGTAGGGTTGATAAATCTCACCTAAGTAGGTGGGAGATATTTGATCCAGACACGAGACTTGCTGAATATCTGGGTGAAATATCTTTCCCCCAAGTGTGAGATTTGCCTGCCTGATGATGGTTTTTCTTCCCAAACATCCCACATGAGATCATTGAAATCAAAATACTGTTTGTGCAATGAAAATATACTGTTCTGCAGTATATATGTACCATAAGTATATATAGTGAGTCAAAAAAGAAAGTATAATAGAAACAAATGTGAAAAACTAGCATAAAGGATGAAATATAATAGGTCTAATGTTGCATGTTTGTGGACAAGAAGTCGTGCAAAGAGTTTAATGACATGTTGTTGTTGTCCACCCAACCGTATACAATTTTGCAACAGATTTCAAAATAGCATGTGCTATCCGAGAATGTCAAATTGAATGGGTGACCGATGATTTTCTTTGTGTTATGTTATGCTAGAGAGCCTAGGTTATTGAGAAAACACTCTAGTTTTTGTCTTCCGACATTTTAAAAAATGCCAAGGTTAACCGAAAATCACAGGTTACGTGCCATTGGTATGGGATACCTCCAGATGAGCTCGCAGCTGAGTTTGGAGTCACTGTGGCCACTATTTTACCATCTCACTGGAAGGTATACAACCACTGGATCTACTGCCAACTGACTGCGTTGAGGTCAACCAAGAGTTACGACCCCTGCACAAGACTGACATATCAGGACATCTCACTTGCGGGATTGCTTCCTTCCGGCGATGAGGACAGCAGCAAATACTCCTGATAGAACTAACAATAGAATCAGTGCACAAACTGTCCGCAACAGACTCGTTGAACATGTCATCCGAAGTAGGTGTCCATCCCACGGACATATCCTTACCCATCATCATACCGTCAGAATGGAATGAGTACATCTGCATATTTTTACACTGTACCAATGACCCAGACTTAGCTGGTGCTAACTCTAACAAAACCAGGGCCAAACACAAATTTTGCCCCCCAATCCCCAAAATTTGCATCCAGAACCAAAAGAAATCATGTCCTATAGGACCTCCATACTACGCCCCCACTGCACATGCGCAGTGTCAAGGACGTCCCGAAATTGGCGCCAATTATCATTCTCTGTTTGGCCCTTCATCAGTCAACATCTCACTGATCTTTGTGCTTGTAAATCTCAGTTTAAAGGATGCCAGACACGTAATTTTTGGAGAAATGGTGATTCTAAGGAGAATATAGAAGGAGGAGAGGAAAAAGAAGTGACAAAAAATAATCAGGGCTGTACTTAAAATTTTTTGATGAAATTATGTTAAGTTGCCTATTTTCGAGGCATGGGCCTCTTGTTGTCATTCTTGCTAAATGTTGCACTGCTTATTCAGTGTTTCCTCTCCCCTAGCCTTCTAAAGTCCCCCCTTGCAATTTTCCCATGCTTTTGGCATATTTTTGAGAAAGTTCATTTCTAAAATTTTCCTGGGAGAGTTGCTTGGATACAGAATGTTTTCTGTTATTTTCCCCATGGTTACGTTTTCACCCATGGGTGTATAAACGTTGTGTTCTGCATCTTCCATCTGATGTTCTGCAGATTCTCCCCTGGGAGTCTCTGTCTTGCATCAGATAGAGTGTAATTTTGATGACTGATTTCGGGCCAGTTTTTTCAGTGCCTGGAGTCATGTTTTCTGGTGTTTTACACTGTTTGTTTACATTGGCAACAGCCTTTTTTGAGGGGGGCTGTTTGCCTTTGGTGTAGTTTATCTCACTATAAGATACATTTATATTATCCGTAAGTGTCTCATTAATTATTTAATATAAATTTAAAATTTTTGACCACACTTTGCCATCGGATCCATCGGGGCTCAACGTTACTTTTCAGCAACTTGGGCTTCGCTGAAAAAATATATTTTTATACTGTACCAATGACCCAGACTTAGCTGGTGCTAACTCTAACAAAACCAGGGCCAAACACAAATTTTGCCCCCCAATCCCCAAAATTTGCATCCAAAACAAAAAGAAATCACATCCTAAAGGACCTCCATACTACGCCTCTACTGCGCATGCGCAGTGACGCAGACGTCCCGAAATTGGCGCCAATTATCATTCTCTGTTTGGCCCTTCATCAGTCAACATCTCACTGATCTTTGTGCTTGTAAATCTCAGTTTAAAGGATGCCAGACACGTAATTTTTGGAGAAAATGTGATTCTAAGGAGGATAGAAGGAGGAGAGGAAAAAGAAGTGACAAAAAATAATCAGGGCTGTACTTAAAATTTTTTGATGAAATTATGTTAAGTTGCCTATTTTCGAGGCATGTGCCTCTTGTTGTCATTCTTGCTAAATGTTGCACTGCTTATTCAATGTTTCCTCTCCCCTAGCCTTCTAAAGTCCCCCCTTGCAATTCTCCCATGCTTTTGGCATATTTTTGAGAAAGTTCATTTCTAAAATTTTCCTGGGAGAGTTGCTTGGATACAGAATGTTTTCTGTTATTTTCCCCATAGTTACGTTTTCACCCATGGGTGTATAAACGTTGTGTTCTGCATCTTCCATCTGATGTTCTGCAGATTCTCCCCTGGGAGTCTCTGTCTTGCATCAGATAGAGTGTAACTTTGATGACTGATTTCGGGCCAGTTTTTTCAGTGCCTGGAGTCATGTTTTCTGGTGTTTTACACTGTTTGTTTACATTGGCAACAGCCTTTTTTGAGGGGGGCTGTTTGCCTTTGGTGTAGTTTATCTCACTATAAGATACATTTATATTATCCGTAAGTGTCTCATTAATTATTTAATATAAATTTAAAATTTTTGACCACACTTTGCCATCGGATCCATCGGGGCTCAACGTTACTTTTCAGCAACTTGGGCTTCGCTGAAAAAATATATTTTTATACTGTACCAATGACCCAGACTTAGCTGGTGCTAACTCTAACAAAACCAGGGCCAAACACAAATTTTGCCCCCCAATCCGCAAAATTTGCATCCAAAACAAAAAGAAATCACATCCTAAAGGACCTCCATACTACGCCTCTACTGCGCATGCGCAGTGACGCAGACGTCCCGAAATTGGCGCCAATTATCATTCTCTGTTTGGCCCTTCATCAGTCAACATCTCACTGATCTTTGTGCTTGTAAATCTCAGTTTAAAGGATGCCAGACACGTAATTTTTGGAGAAAATGTGATTCTAAGGAGGATAGAAGGAGGAGAGGAAAAAGAAGTGACAAAAAATAATCAGGGCTGTACTTAAAATTTTTTGATGAAATTATGTTAAGTTGCCTATTTTCGAGGCATGTGCCTCTTGTTGTCATTCTTGCTAAATGTTGCACTGCTTATTCAGTGTTTCCTCTCCCCTAGCCTTCTAAAGTCCCCCCTTGCAATTCTCCCATGCTTTTGGCATATTTTTGAGAAAGTTCATTTCTAAAATTTCCTGGGAGAGTTGCTTGGTTACAGAATGTTTTCTGTTATTTTCCCCATAGTTACGTATTCACCCATGGGTGTATAACGTTGTGTTCTGCATCTTCCATCTGATGTTCTGCAGATTCTCCCCTGGGAGTCTCTATTTTGCATCAGATAGAGTGTAATTTTGATGACTGATTCTGGGCCAGTTTTTTCAGTGCCTGGAGTCATGTTTTCTGGTGTTTTACACTGTTTGTTTTCATTGGCACAGCCTTTTCTGAGGGGGGCTGTTTGCCTTTGCTGTAGTTTATCTCACTATAAGATGCATTTTTATTATCCGTAAGTGTCTCATTAATTATTTAATATAAATTTAAAATTTTTGACCACACTTTGCCATCGGATCCATCGGGGCTCAACGTTACTTTTCAGCAACTTGGGCTTCGCTGAAAAAATATTTTTTCAAAATTATTTTGATTTGCAATTGTTTTTTCATTTATTAATGGATCATGTTATTATGTATCTTTGTGTCAGGGGTTTTTGCGAGTAACTAGGACTTGTTGTTGTCCTTTCACAATGAAGGGACATTGTTCAAATTGTAATAGGAAGAAATCTTCCTCTGACTTTCATGATCATTGTATTAATTGTAGTCAGTGTTCTCGCATTAATCCCTGTCCTATATGTGAATATTGGGATGAGAAACATTGGAAACGTGTGTCACGATATGTTGTTTCTGGAGAAAGGGCTATGCTGGCTCTTTCTCCGCAAGGTCACTCTACTCTCTCAGTTTCTATTTCAGAGGAACAAGAACAGGGTGATGTTTCCATGTTATCTTCTACAAGTGTGCGTCCGTCGTCACAAATGAATTCAGAGCTAGCGGCAAAAGTGCTCATGGAGATTAGACAAATGTCGTCCGCTAGCTTGCCCGGTGTAGCGTCCATTCACCGAATGGTTCGGCAGCCGGGTTCGTCTGATGCGGTCCAGGAGGAAATTTTGGGTGATGCGAGCACTATAAACATAATAGATGCACACCCAGTGACGGAGGATAGTAAGCGAGAACGGAGGAAGCCTTTGAGTCCGGTTCCTAGCTCGTCCAGGTCCAGCCGGGCCGCGAGCGAGAGAGGCCCCTCTCTCGTACAACAACATCTGGGACCAGATGTTGTGGTACAAAATGTGTCTTTAGCGGAGCATACGTCCGTCGCTCGGGACGCTCCGTTGTATAAGCAGTCCGCGGAGACTGTTAAGGCTTCCTCTTCTCGTCAGCGCACACGACCGCACCTTGGCTGCGTGACTGCCGATATATTGCCAGCTTCACCGATCAAGGATTCTTCGGCGACCAGGTCACACCATCCGGCAGCCAGGGATTCGAGACCGATGGACTCCGGACGTTCGCATAGGAAAAGTATGCGGGAGCCATCTGATGCGGAGCTGCCCTCGGCGAAGCAGCGAAAGACTGCGCCTCCGCAGGTCTCGACGCCGGACATTCTTGTGCAGATGGCACAGCTTATCGCAGCATCCCAGCAGCCGACAGAAACGGTGTTGGATCGAGAATTATCTGACGGCGCTGGGTCGGTACGCTCTGCCGAAGCATCTGGGGCGGACGACTGGGAACATCATGAGGTCCGACCGGATGGTGAAAGGGATACGGATGACTTGGAGCTATCCCTTTCGGAACAACATAAAGCTGCCGTGGACTTCATCCGGCACTTTCTCCCTCAAGTTGTTCCATCGGGCCAGACTGCTGCGGTTCCGGACAAGAGGATTATAGCGTCATTGGACTCTTCATTTTTTGAGCGGTTCAGGGACATCGCTCCCGAGTTTCCGTCGCAGTCCAATAATGTTGCAAGAACATTTGAATTATTGAACGACGCTATATTTAAACTTGCTTCCAAGACGGGGAAAGCAGGTTTCTTGTCCGCTAATACTCTCAACCTGCCTTTCATTAATGCAAGGAATAAATTCGATACGGCAGGACAGGGTATCCCGAGAGTTCCTCTGTGTATGGACGACGAGGCGGAAGACTTAGAGCTATCATTACCGTCGGCGGCTTCTATTCCAACCGCGGTGTTGGAAACAGCTATTGCGTCTAACAGAGCCAATTTAGATGCCTTATCTTACGCAGATCACCTTACTAAGGCGTTATCACTGCGCCTTCAAGGGAAAGAGTTTCAGGATATACAATCCTCTTTAAGACTTCTTTCAAGGGCAGTAGCTTATTCCACGTGTAACTCCGCCCTTTCAGTGGCAAATCTGGAGTTGGTTAGACGTAACGCAGCCCTAGCTACATCCACACTAGTGGATACTAAGGTGAAGAACTCTCTTAGAGTCGCTTCGGTCTCAGGAGAACTTCTCTTTGACGGCAAGCTTTCTGCTATTTATGATAAAATTACAAAGAAAGCTTCGGATTCTCTGTTGTTCAAATCTGCTTCTAAGAAGTCGGATACAGCAGACAAGAATAAGACAGGCACTTCTGGGTCTAATGCGCCCAAGAGAGGTTCCTATAGAGGTTCCGGTGCGTCCTCTTGGTCTTATTCGAGAGACCGTCAGGGTAGCGACTCTCGTTCGGGACGTCCTTTAGGCCGGGACAATCGGTCGGACGTCCCGAGGTCGACGGGGCGAGGTGCGGGTCGTGGAGGACGTGGTTTCTCCTACCGCAGGCCTCGCAGGTCCAGGAGGTGATGGCTTAAACCTCTATCGCGTACCGGTTGGCGGAAGGTTGTCAAGCTTTTCACAAGAATGGGCGTCGATTACGGACGACCCTTGGGTGAGAGGAGTGACTTCGGAAGGTCTAAAGATATTCTTCAAACGAAAGCCTCCATTAACTCGAAGTCCAAAGTGGACTCATCTTCCGTCAAATCCGCAGAAAAGAGACGCTCTGTTATCAGAGGTGCAGTCTCTTTTAATGAAGAACGCGGTAGAGGTCGTAGAAAACCAGGAATCTCCGGGATTCTACAGCCATCTGTTTCTGGTTCCGAAACCAGACGGCTCGTTCCGTCCAGTCATAGATTTGAGATGGATAAACAAGCTGATCGTCGCTCCGAAATTTTATATGGAGACGATTCGGTCGGTCAGAGCGAGTATTCGGGTGAACGATTATGCAACAAGCATAGATCTCAAAGATGCGTACTTTCACGTCATGGTACATCCGACATTCCGAAAGTATCTACGCTTCGCAGTCCTAGGAGTGGTGTATCAATTCCGGGCAATGTGCTTCGGATTGAATCTAGCACCCTGGGCTTTCACTCGGGTAAAGAACTCGGTAATGATCTATTTCCGAGCTCATTCGTCTGCGGTAACGTCGGCCTACCTGGACGACATTCTTCAGAGGTACGGCAACGAGTTAATACTTCAGAACGATGTTCAGAATCTACTTCTATTGCTCCGACGTCTCGGTTTTATAGTAAACGAGGAGAAGTCGGATCTGGTGCCGTTCAAGTCATTCACTCATCTGGGAATGAGCTTCGAGACGCACAACAATCTCGTTCGTCTGCCGTTAACCAGAGTTAAATTAGTCAGTTGTTACGCTCGCTATTGTCTGCACGCAGACAAAGTCACAGCGAGAGAATTTATGAGACTGATAGGTCTGTGCGGAGCCGCTGCGGATCTCATTCCGATGGGGCGGTTACGCACAAGTCCTCTCCAAATTTTCTTGACTCAGAATTGGAGTGTGAAAATTCATTCGCTCGACGTAGACGTTCTCTTGTCAGATCAAGTGAAACAAGAGATTCAGACTTGGGCAAACATTCAGTGGTTAACTCAGGGAGTTCCGCTGCAGTTGCCGGATCCGAGTTTTACCATTATGATGGATGCCAGTCAAACAGGTTGGGGTGCATCATTAATCCCAACGGATTCGAGATGCCAGGGTCTTTGGGATCCACAATTCCTGTGCAAGCACATAAACATCAAGGAAATGATGTCAATTTGGCTTGCGTTACGTCATTGGATGGACATTATTCACAATGCTCATGTCCAAATCCTATCCGACAATACGACAGTAGTGGCGTATATACGGAATCAGGGAGGCACTCATTCAGTTCCGTTGTTCAATCTAACGGAAAGAATCCTTCTGTTTGCGCTAGAACATCAGGTTCTTCTTTCGGTCCGTCACATACTGGGTCGTCTGAATGTGCTAGCAGACTCCCTTTCACGAAAGGGTCGATTGTTGCCGTCGGAGTGGACTCTCAACAAACAAGTATTCAATCAGATTTGCTACCAATGGGAACGGCCAATGATAGACTTATTTGCGACACATCTCAACAATCAGTTGCAGACGTATGTGTCTCCGTGTCCAGATCCAAGAGCATTTGCAGTAGACGCTCTGTCGATCCCTTGGGACGGAATGATAGGATATGCGTATCCTCCAGCGCCGTTAATTCAACAAGTATTGCTAAAGATAAAACAATCTCAATGCAAGATTCTGTTGGTAGCATCTCTGTCGCCACAGAGACCGTGGATAAATCTACTCAGGTGTCTGTTGTGGGACCTACCACGAAAGCTTCCTCCACGGGAGGATCTTCTTTCGCAGGCGAAATCGCGCCAACTCCATCACAACCCGCAAGGTCTCAACCTTCACGTTTTTCCGTTGTGCGGTTATTCTTGCATGGCAAGCACTTTACAGGACGAGCAGTGGACGCGATTTCTAACTGTAGGAGGACCTCCTCTTCGCTAAACTATGCGGCTAAGTGGAAGGTTTTTCGTCGTTGGTGTAGGGATCATTCTGTAGATATATTCGATCCTCTATACCAGACATTGCAAACTTTCTAGTATACTTGTTTGACGAAATCAAACTGCAGCCTGTTACTATTAAGGGTTATAGGTCTATGTTATCTGATACCTATGCACATCATGATAGTTTACAAATTGGATCTAATGTCTCTTTATCTAAGTTGGTTAGAAACTTCTTGATAAATAGACCCAGAACTCTTAGATTAATTCCTAAATGGAATTTAGCTTGGGTTCTTCTTAAATTGAAGGAAAAGCCATTTGAACCTCTTGGGACAGTAGATTTCAAATTCTTATCTTATAAGACAGCTTTTCTCTTAGTTTTCTCTTCTGCTAGAAGAGTCAGTGAGCTTCATGCACTGTCGGTGGATGATTCTCACTATCGTAGTGTCGGGAACACTATCACCTTCACTACTAATGTGGGTTTTTTAGCTAAGAATCAGGCTCCTAATAAATATCCGGAACCTATTGTTATTAAGGCTCTTCCGTCTTCAGACGGGCGTAGGCCTTTACTCTGTCCTGTTAGAGCATTACGTATCTATAAACAGAGATCTCAGTTTATCAGAAAGGGACGGAAACGTTTCTTTCTGTCTTTGATGCCTAATAGAAAGGACATTTCGGTCCTTTCTATTGCTAGATGGATTCAATTAACTATCCGTACTGCTTATGAGAGTTTATCTTCTTCTCAGCAGTCTGTGCTTAAGATTTCCGCTCATGAAGTAAGAGCTCTTGCTACTTCTTGGGCTTATGCTAATAGTGTTGCTATTACAGATTTAATGAAGGCTGCTTATTGGTCTCAGCCATCCACATTCACAAATTTTTATCTCAGAAATATTGAGTCCATTTCTGGAGACCTGCATTGTTTAGGTCCGTTATCTGTTGCTCAGAATGTCGTCCACTAAACAGTTGCAACTATAGTTATGCAGGCTTTCTGTTCCGGCAGTGACTCCGTCCGGCTGCCCTTTTCGCTCTGGGCTATTTGACCCAGGGCAAGGGGAAGGGGGGGGGGGGGGAGGGGGGAGGGGGCGGGTGTTCCCTTAGGTCACCTGCTTTATAGTGAAAAGCAAGGGAATGCCTCCTCCAAGTCAGTATTTCTGAGTCGCTTCCGGGATGGTTTTAAAGTGTAATATTAATGTTAAAATTCATTCATGTCTTATTTTTAAAGTGTAGCTCGGTGTGAAGCATTTGTATATGTCAAGTGTCAAACGGGCTTTAATATACAATACTCGGACACTTTTAATGACTATAAAGAGTCTCAATTCTCTGGACTACTTTATTTATTGGCTTACTTTAAAAATAATTAGTATAAGGGTTATACTGGATGTTAATAGAGAACATGAATATTATTGTGCTCAATTATTAAGGGTATTGTATCTTTCTAATTTAATATTAAATAAGAAAGATACATGTAAAGCCTAATACTCCTTTTCTCCTTAAGGGGTTACCTCTTTATTATATAATTGAGCTTATTGGATTTTCCTCTATGTCCTAGGCCCTCCAGCCTGTTTACTATTCAGCTAAGTCTGGGTCAGTGGTACAGTGTAAAAATGTTAAAAAATTTATAGTAATTTATATATTTTTTATACTTACCAATGACCCAGACGGGGGATGGCCCTCCCAGGAGTTGGGAACTCTTGCCTCCCCGCTGAGTACATAGTGCTGACCAGGCACTGCCAGTAAGAATGATAATTGGCGCCAATTTCGGGACGTCCTTGACACTGCGCATGCGCAGTGGGGGCGTAGTATGGAGGTCCTATAGGACATGATTTCTTTTGGTTTTGGATGCAAATTTTGGGGATTGGGGGGCAAAATTTGTGTTTGGCCCTGGTTTTGTTAGAGTTAGCACCAGCTAAGTCTGGGTCATTGGTAAGTATAAAAAATATATAAATTACTATAAATTTTTTAACTTTCGCTGGACTCAGCAGCATTGGTGCACAGTTCTTTTTAGTGATGAATCATGATTTTGTCTACGGCACACTGCTGGTAGGGTAAGAGTGTATTGCCAACGAGAACGTTTTTTTGACGCTTGCATGCAGGAATGTGACCGTTTCAGTGGGGGCAGTGTAATGGTTTGGGCAGGAATTTCCTTGCACCATCGAATGCAGTTGATCTTCATCGATGGTAATCTGAATGGACAACGATATAGGGATGAAATTCTTAATGCTGCTGTTGTCCCATTGTTCAACGCTATTGTCGGATTGCAATTATTCCAGAAAGACAGTGCCCGATGTCACGTGGTGCATATCTGTCGTGCCTTTCTTGAGGAGCAGAGCATCAAACTTCTTCCCTGGCCCCCACTTTCACCAGATTTGTCTCCAATCGAACATCTTTGGAATCAATTGGACCATCGGGTACGACTTCATGATCTTTAGAAGCTAGGCGATTTACGTAATGTTCTAAGGCAGAAGTGGAACGCAACACCACATGGTAACATCCAGAGATTTATAGGTCCATGCGCCGTCGATGTCTTGCCATCCAAGAGGCAAACAGTGGACATACATGCTATTGACTGCATGTATGAACTTTTCATTTCACCCATGTCTGAATTGCGATGTCCTGATGTGACAGTAAGAACATGAAATTATGCAAATTCATACAGCTAAACTCAAAATATGAATTTACAATAATTTGTTTGGGATTAAAATCGATAATACTAAAAAAATTGCTTCTCAAAGTTTATTATACTTTCTTTTTTGATGGTATACAATGAAAACCATAGTTGGCTCATGGTAGCCATGGTTTCACATTATGAAGCCAGTGGAAACAGCTGACATTCTGGTGATCTCACTTTTGAGATTATTGATTTTGATTATGTGGAGTGTGGTGGGAGAAAAATCATCCTCAAGTGGTATGGGGGTGAGTGGGTAGTGTGTGGGTAGCTGTGGCAATTAAAGCAAAGTGGAACAACATGTTTGTTTACAGAATGGAGTCAATAATGAAATAGTCAGGCTAACATCAACTGATAGAGGGTGAAATTATTTTTTACTTAGCATAACTTGATCATGTGTCTTTACCTTGTTATGGGGGCGCATAAGGTAGGTAGAGGTGCAGGCTGCAAGCCGAGAGGTCCTCGGTTCGAATCCCACATGCGGCGACCGCGTTGTGTCCTTGGACAAGACACTTCACCTCCATTGCCCACTTGGGGGCATGGTGACGTTGTGTACTAAGGAGTACTGCACGTCGACGGTGTGCTGTCTTCAAACAATGCTAACCCTGCTTGTGTGGAGTTAGTATGTTGGGGAGCTGTCAGTTGCTCGCCGTTGCTCGGTGGTTCTCTCCGGGTACTCCGGCTTCGTCCACCCGTAAAACTGTCGAGGTCATGATTAGCCATTGTGCAGAAATATGTGACCTTAAACATCAATAAATAAATAAATAAATTACCTTGTTACATTTTATGGGAGAGTGCCTCCGGGCACTCTCCCATAATTTGTACCAAGGCAAATCCATACATACTAAATAATTTCTTTTGAAAGATAATACAGAGTGTATCCAGAGAATTTGAAGCCTTCAATTGGCAGCACCTGCACTTTATAGTAAAGCCCAAATATGGGCTTCTAGCACTCTACCAGCTGAATATTCAAATGAGAATGATAACATGGGGTGGATAAGATAGATATATCTCACCCAGGTATCTCACCAAGAGGGAGCGTGGTGGCTCAGTGGTTACGACATTAAACTTCAAACTGAAACGTCCGTGGTCCGATCTGCACCAGGGGTGACTGCGTTGTGTCCCTGGGCAGTGCTGTTCACTAAGGAGTACTGCACGTTGATGGTGCACTTCTCTTCAACCGATGCTAACCCTGCTTGTGTAGAGTTAGTACGTTGGGAAGTCTGACAGTTGCTGACCATTGCTCAGTGGTTATTTCCAGGTACTCTGGCTTCCTCCACCCATAAAACTGTCTGACATCAGGTGACCCTGGCTGTCCAATGTGTCTTTAAACCCCAATAAATAAATAAAAAAACATCCAGAACACAGATATCTTAAGAGGCAGGTGGTGGAAGAAAATTTTTTTGCATTAATTTTGATTGTGACAATTTGTACCTTTATAATAGTTTTATTCCATTTATCAGAAGGTGCGCTCAGTCATTCTCCATTAAATTGTAACAAAACAAACCTAAATCATAAATTATTTGCATTTGAATGAAAAGCCCAGCCAAAGAACATGAAGCTTTTATATTGGTACCAACACCTTTCACAAAACCATGGTGGTAGCATTCCTTGTAGAAATGCTCACAGGTGTAGCAGTGCTTGTGCACTGTTGTAACCCATTTTGTTTATAGGACCTGGTAAAGAATGCCTGGGGTGGAAGTCATATAAAGTAGGCAGCATAAAAAAAAACCCTGATCAACTAAACTTTACCTGATACTTGTTTTGTTACCATGATAGAGCCAGAGATGCTTGAAGTGGCCTTAAACACCCATAAATATAAATAAATAGTGGCACACAGCACTGAGTGCTGGAAGCCCATACTTGGGCTCCATCATGATGTGCCTGCATAACAATTAGAATGCTCTATATTCTGTGGGTGTGCTTCATATTCTGTCAAAAGAGAAATCTAACTATAACCTGTATGGATTCTAGTTATTACATTTTATGGGAGGGTGCCTGTGGGCTTGGATGTAGCCAAAAAGTAATCACATCTGCTGAAAGAGGAATAAAAAGTTTCATGTATATGAAAGGTATATAAAGTGGAACCCTGTTAAATATTCAATTAACAAGAGTATTAAATTAACAGGAAATTAGACATTTTCCTGTCTTCTAGTGATAAACCGAGAATTTATTCTATTACAGTACAGCCGTCGTGGATTGGTCACTTTCCACGGGTGGGCAATACTTCCATGGATGCAATAATATTAGATTCCAAACACTAATTATAGGAATAATCATCAAAAATTTTATTAATGAAGCACCGGGTACAACCCAGTGCTTCATTAATAAAAATTTTGCTGCTGATGATTTTTATTACCTGGTAAATGCAAGGGTGGACATCACTGACCATGCGTGGATTACGACCAGTCTACGGTGACTATACTGTATACCTTGTCTTACAGAGCACATGGAGATTTTTGGTCTCAGAACATTCAATTTGAGAATGTAATAATAATTTAATCTTTTATATCTTGTTTGATAGAGCTACAGGTCATTAATAAATGGGAGAGACTCTTCCACATAATGTGAAAATACAGTCCATGCACAGAATTGCTGTGTTGCACCTTCAGCTTTGACCAAGAAGCAAGAAAGTTATATCACATAAATGGAAAGAACCCTCACTTTGTTTACTAATTTTTTTTTTTTTTTTTTCAACTCTGGTGTTCCATGCGTGGAATTTTCTCCTCACTGATGTTGTGTGGTAATCTCATCTTCATGTACAATGGGTCCCGCTTAATATCACATTTCTCTGTAAAATTCCAGTTAATACATCTTTGTTGCAAATTTGACCTGTTAATTGTATACAGGTTATGGAGCAATTTTCTGTTACTTGATTAAAAATATATTCTGATCTGTCGAAAAATTATACAGGCAGCCCCTGAATTTCCAGCTTCAGAATCTTTGATCTCAGTGCTTCAGTAAAACCATGTAATCTAGTATATCTCATTTGACAGAGTTCCATCAACAATATATAATAGAATAAATGCTCATTTTATCATAAGAATACAGGAAAATGATCAAATACTACAGGATTTCACTGTGCTGATTTCAATCTGTGCACACTTTTCTCTTAAACTATATAATTTCTCTGAAAATCTCCAATTCCCACCCACCACCACCACAAAAAAAACAATAAAAAAGAAAAAAATCAATATATTAATAAGGTTCTTGTGCTGTTTTGAAATTCTTAAAAATTATGGAAATTAATTTAATAATAATGCTGCTGAAATATCAAAATTTCAACCTGCAAATTTGTCTCATAATGCAGCTAGGAATTTAAATAATTCATGTCTGAGAGTTCAATGAGTTCTGTCAAACAAGATTGAATTGGTTAGATTTCAAGTTGCATTACTGTGCATTATGGGAAAAATTTACAACTTGAAATGAACTTGATATTATTCTGCTGATGGTGTTAAATCATTTGAAATTTAAAAAAAAAAACACTTTTAAAATTCCTAGTAATTTACTAATGTTTTTCTACCTGAACAAGCTTCTTTTCTGAACCTCATGAGTATGAAGAAATGACATTCTTGCAAAAAGTTTTTAAAAACAGAAACCAAAACGTTATCATTGTGTTGTCACCTGTTTTCGTAAAAATCTTCCTGCAAGCAGTTTTTCATTAGTTTGGGTGAGGTACTCAAGTGGGTATGGAAAATGGTCCAACATGTCTAGAAAAACTATGGAATCGTTTTTCCTGGCACATGTGAGAAGCCTGTTTATGGTCAAATTCTGTTGATTTATTAAGTGAAGGATTTTGACTACTGTATGATATTACATTGAACACTGTTAGTACATTTTTCTTTTCAGGTGAAGAAAATTCATGTAGATTTGGAGAAACGAATAAACAAAGCATACGCAAAGCACACAGAGTTGTGATACATCCATATGTGACTCAATAACAATTTAATGAACAAACATGGTCATGATATAGCCATAGATGCTGAAAGTGACCTGAAACAGGAATAGATATATGAAATGGAAATCTGTCAAAATGAGTGTAAATCCTTTCAGTAGTTTTGCATCCACTATACTCCAACATTAGGAACATTTAAATTGTTTATCACTTTTCATCATATAATATTGTGTGGAGGTTTATGCTAGTAAATTATTATCCCGTGTTGTACTTTGATATTAGGTTTCATCATATAATATTATGCGAAGGTTTATGAATGTAAATTATTATCTAGTGTTTTATCTTGTGATGTAAAAGCATGGATACAGTCATCAGGATGCAAGTGTTGCACATGATGTGATAAAGTATTAACAATTTTTCTTTCCAGTTTGCAATTTCATATAGAATAAATAGGTACTAGGGCTGGTAATCAGATTTAAACCATGAGTAGGATAAGGGTTTTAACCACGGGGCTCTGCCGAGTGATTAAAGCCCTTATTCCACAAGTGATTTAAATCAGGTTACCAGCCATACTACCTGTTTGTTTTATTTATATCACGCTCTTAAAAAATAATCGACTTTTTCACTTAAAATGGAGAAAAAAGCGATACTTTCTATCGCAAGCACATGGGTTGCTTTTGTGTACATCTGCACCAGTGGGCAGTACTTCCGGCTGCACGTGAATGCTCAATTGACAGCTAGACACATTGTCAAAGTTGATTGAATTTACTTTGCTTTTTCAGTCAAATTATTATTAACAATTATTAAATTTTATTTTGAATATTTAATTGTAGGTATTTTAAACTAAGTCATTGCACGTAGTAGATAGTACCACAAAATTTTGTATGTTTGAATGAAACATCGCGAAGTGTGAATGTATCGAAGTCGGCAAATTGGGTCATGTCAAAGGTCAAGTTGGATGTATGTAATTCCTACTATACCGGTAGGTGTAAATTTTTGTAATGGAATTCCCATTGAAAACATTTTAACCACAGTAGAAGCTTCATACCAGTAGTGGGGTTAAAAGCTAAAAATTAACATACAGGCTTTTCATGGGTAGTAACATACATGAGCATGGTATAAAACAGAGTTATACCTTACTAGACAATTATTGTCCACACTAAGACTGAGATGCAATCTTAATCTGAGGCCCTGCAAAGCTTTGAATTTGATTTGATTTGAAGTTGTTCCAATGAGTTCCAATGAGTTAGTTCGCTTCAACCACATTGACTCAGAAATTTTCAAATCGTAAAGATGTTCTGAGCATCCTGCCAAGTCTCTCCTCTTGAACTCGTCTTCTTCTGTCATGAGGTCTCCTGTACAGGAGACCTGATATTAAAAGAAGAGTTCAAGAAGGTTTCCATTCCGGAATTTCTACTTTGATTACAATACATATCAAAACAAGACCTGATGATGATAATGATAATAGTGATCCACGCATCAATGT
This sequence comes from Pictodentalium vernedei, assembly GCA_031216915.1. Taxonomy (NCBI): domain Eukaryota; kingdom Metazoa; phylum Mollusca; class Scaphopoda; order Dentaliida; family Dentaliidae; genus Pictodentalium; species Pictodentalium vernedei. The sequence goes on from CM062297.1 coordinate 317,191,815, forward strand.
ATCTGTGAGAGAATGTATGTGTATGTGTGTATATGTATGTATGTATGCAATTATTGTACAGCCATTGAGCACAGTGCGTGGATTCTGTGCTTTAAAATTATTATTATTATACCCCAATGCAGTGCTGGACCAATCAAGCATAAATGAATTGAAAACAAAGTAAAGACCAAAAAATCATGAAAAATTGAAAAGTAAGGAATGTAGCTCTAGTGAAAAATATGCAGGCAACTTTTTTATAACATGAGCAGGAGCGACTTGTAACAAGGATCCCTCATACCAAATTTCGTTGAAATCCATCCACTCACTACTGTGATATTGCTGTGGACAATGGGATGGATGGACAGGCAGATGCATGTAATCCAGTATACCCCCATTCTCTTTGAGAGTGGGAGTATAATGAGTTTCATTCTGGTTGCTTGTATAATCCCAAAACAGTTTTCTTAACTTTCCACCTCACACAAGTTTCAAGTAACTGTATATTTTGTTCCCAAAATCACTCTGAAATTTAATTTTTCTCTCCCAAACCATGTGTTATTATCCCTCATTAGAATGATTGTATTCCAAGTCGGATCATAAACATTGGTCTAAAAGAAATGATGAGAAAACTTGACTGTCATTTTGTTATCTCCTCATAGGGAAGGGTTGTAGCAAAGAGCTCCTTCTATCCTGCTGCCTGTCTGTCTGTCTGTCTTTCTTTCTGCCCATCCAGAAGTTTGTTTATGCAATAACGTGTAATAACTTGAACAATAGTTGACAGATTTTAATTAATTTTCTCATGTTCCCTCATATTAACAATGTCTTTGACACTTTCAATAACCACCCTGATTTGATGAAATTAAGGGAGTTATTTCTCTTGATTTGTTGAATTTTTCTCCCAAATTTCATTGTTTATGCAATAATTTGAACAGTAGACCTCGGATTTCAATAAAATTTAATAGACTGCTTTATATTAATATTGTCTTGGGACAATTTCAAAAGTCACAGACATTACTCAAAAATTGAGGGAGTTTTTTCCCTTTGTTTTTTTGCAAGGAGGATTTAGCACGTTTGTTGGAAAAATGATTAGAGACAGAAAAATCCATATCTAAATGTGTAGGTATAAGAATACATATCTTGGCAAGCCTGAAAATAAGCAGTCTGTCATTTGCAAAATGAGGTCCCCAGAGGGTGTATTAGCTGATGCTACCCCATACATTGGGCTAATTTATCCTTTGGGTACCTCTTTCTGTTCCCCGATTGTCCACATGGGGGCATGATGACGTCATGTACTAAGGCGTAGTGCACGTCGATGGTGCGCCTGTATTCAACCAATCTAACCCTGCCTGTGCTGCAGTGCGGAGTTACGATGTTGGGAAGCTGGCAGCTGCTCGTCGTTGCTCGGTGGTTCTCTCCAGGTACTCTGGCTTCCTCCACCCATAAAACTGTCACCGACACGATATGACCCTGGCTGTTCAAGTGTCATTAAACCCTAAAAAATAAATAAATAAATAACCTCTTTCTTTTTAGGTTTGAGTCCTAGATTCAGATTGAGGTTCACAGAGGGTAAATATAGTGATGCTACCCTGCCATGCAGGGTAGCATCATCAAATTCACCCTCTGGGGATCTCATTTTACAGATGACAGTCTGCTTATTTTCTGGCTTGTATCTTAGCAGTGTTCTCACTATCCACAAAATAATCTGCTTCCCATTATTTTTTATACCAGAATTTTATTAGGTGCGAATCTCATTATTTTAGATTTGAATAAATGAAATCAAATAGATTTCAGTCTGTTAATAAACAAAGAACCATATTGTTGTTTATCAATTGATATTTAAAAATTGTTACAGTAACAAGCTAATGAATTACTAAACTTCAGTTTAAAAAATATACATTTACATCAGTTGATGGAATTCAGACAGAGCCATTTATGGCTACTACAACACCAATGAATTGTCATTTTAATGGTTGATATAAGGGTTATGATCATTATGACAACCACTGAATTCTCTACATTTATAGACCTATTCAACCTCAGTAAATTAGATCTATAAACAGTTTTAACCCACTGAGTATTTTCAAGATATTTTTCATAGAACCTAGACATTCAGTGAAAAATTCATCTAAATTTAACTTAAGAAATCATTAATGAAAAAGTACTTTCTATTTACAGGAGGAAAATGTGATGAAATATGTCCAAATTATACTTATATCAGAGGCAAGATAAATAAATTATGTCCTGAGCGGGAATATCTGCCAGCAGCATGCAAAAAGTTAATCAACTATATCAACAATTATCTGAAAGAACCACTGCCACAAACAATAAGTGTGTATTATTTTTAAGAATAACCAGGTGTTTGTTTCAGTAATACACAGTTATTGTTCCAATGCAAATATTCAGTGGGACTGGAGTGAATTTTAACCCCAAGTTTCTCTTAAAATATCCATTCTGTTGTCATCGATAGATTACTATTCACACTTTCAGTTCAATTCTCCCCAATGTGATTTGATTTTCATTTTGCATTATAAAAAAAAATGTAATTTATTATTTATTATAAAAGTGGGTTTTAAGTCAGATAGCACACTTGCCCTTGTCCATTGTATGTCCATTATTTTATACCCTGAACCTTGTTTATTATCATAATTCTGTCCAGTGGTAGAACAAAGACAACACATCAAGTCCAAGGTGAAACATCTGGTTGTGATTTTACAGCAGCAGTCACTGATTTTGTATTTTAATTTGCAAATTGGTATCAGTATAATTAATTTTTATCTTTGGCCTATTAAATAGAAGATCTCTGAGTCCCCAGTTTATATTGGAAATTACAAAATGAGTTAAGTAGATTATGCAGGGGATGATCTTTAGTTCTCATTTACTCAAGAAATTTTGTAAATTTTGATATAAACTGGGGGACGAGTTGAATATTCTATTTATTATATGAGCTCAATACCTCACAAAAGTCACTTAAACGGAATGAGAAACAAGTAGCGGCTTCTGTATGGCCTTTGACTATGTTATAACTTAAGATGCATTGTCTGCAGTGTCCACATCAGGAAATAGTCCCTGACAAAGAAAAGAATGCAAAGTATTTAATGACACAAATTTGGCAAAATAAGTTTCTAATCCACCACTGTTACACAACAAATGTTTATCATTCCTTGTCTCCCAGAGTCCGAATCTATTATTATTCTCCAGCACTTAATGGGACGTGAATTACCATTTGTAATGAATGGGTTCAATAAATGGCAGTACGGTCAGATCGTATAATAAAAAAAAAATTCGTGTTTTTGACGTAACTTTCCATCAGTTTTATGATGAGAAAGGCAGGCTTGTTTATTGTTAATCCAAAAGGGTTGGGATTACTAATTTAACTCTGTAAACTATTCTGGATAAAACCAATGTTTTCAGCAGTGAAAAGTTCCCGTACTGCAGCTGCAAATTTTACCAACAGTATCTTTTTTGAAAGAGCTCAGTAAGATCTATTAAACAAGATATAGTTGCTTAACCCTTTGAGACTTTAATTATCCTGATGTTCAAACGTCACTGGGAATTCAGTTTCTTCAACGTTTTTCAAAATGCGACGTCAAACGTCGGAAAGTACAAATAACAAGATATTTTTCACATTAGTGATTATCTGGTTGAGGGCTAGATTATTTTTCGTAGCCTTAATTTGTTATTCAAAACTTGTTTTATTACAAATTATTGGAGAGTGCCTATAGGCACTCTCCAATAATTTGTAATAAAACAAATTTATATAAACAAAATATCATTTGTGTTTGACTGAATATGAAATATAATCAAGGAAAGTGTTGGCTTTTGCTCTGGTATCCTCATTTTTTGAAAGCTCTGACAGTGGCTTCTAGCACTCAGCCAGTTAAGAAGTCTTGACAGCAGGATTGTATTAGTGTTTTAAGCTACGATGACATTTGGTTCAGCAGTTGTTACTGAGCACTATTCGGGAGAAAATAGGAATTGAGGTTAAAACTTGAAAAAATAAAAAAATAACTAGAGAAACAGTATTTACTGCATCCAGTAAATTATTTTAAAGAAATTAGAAATAGGTTTTCGTTAATAGTATTTAAAGATGTTCATACAGGAATCCGATAAATTTTTCCAAGAAACCACAAAAAACACATATGGGCACAGTATTAAAAAGGTTCTGTCAAGGAATCAGAAATGCACATTTTTTGCTCTGCCACTTATTTGAATGTTGTTTAGAGCAGTAATGTGAGTATAGAAAGGGTTAACATTATTCTCACTGAGGAATCCACATTGAAGTTTTGAGAGGGTTAAAAACATTTAATACTTTATACTTTATTTCCTTGCAAAGCAAAGGGTTTCTCTCAACTTAGTTCCAGGAACTGACATCTGATTATAACAAGATTACATTTAATGTTTGGCAGCTAAGTCCACTGATGTTTACATTGTCTCCAGTGTGAATAACATCACATAGTATTATTATTGCTTGGGGATAATTTACTGTATCAGGAAATTGGAGGCTGTGAAAACCCTGTGGCTGACGGTGCCATACACAAGGGCTCTAGACACCTGAAAAACATAGGTGGCTGAGAACTTGTGACTGTCTATCAGTATGCCAAAAATCACCAAAATAGGACAATTCGTTTTCTAGTTATTGTGCAGACAAGGAAGTGAGGAGAAGACAGGAGAATAAGAAGAAAAAGAAACCATACAAAAACAATAGACTGTGTGTGTCACACAGACCAATAACAAAACAAATGACCACAAAGTATCAACGCGCTGTTTGATGCGTACAAAAGTATCAAAGGTTTAAATGTTTCATCCTACAAGTGCAAAATAGTATCAATGAAGAGATTTCGAGGTGAAAAAAAACCCCAGTGAATAGGAAGATTTTCAATGATGAGGAAGGTGCCAGAGAAACAAGAGTGTTTGTTGAATACCCTTACAGCAAGACACAACTTGCCGATATGACAAATAGTACACTGTCCACCCATGAAATCCAGTGGAAACCTGTTTATTAAACAGCCTTTTTGGCTGTGAAAAATATTCAGTTAGCTGGAGAATTCCAACAATTCCAACAAACAAATCGTCAGTTTGTTGTTTTCGAGTGATAAATTGAGCATTTATTCTGGAATATCTTGTTTGACAGAGACCCTTGGGGCCAGGTTCAGTAGGTCTACAAATATACTACTCAAAGTTTGCTAAGCACCAAGTACATCCAACTATCTGTGTTACGTTTTAGTTGAAATATTGTGATGAAAAGTGTATATATTTTTTATTTAATTATATTTTTAATGATTTAAGTACATAAATTAAGATTTTATTTGTGTTTGACATTATTTTTTAGCATTTGAATACGATAACCATGGACAATGGATATTTTGGGTAAAAGAGGAAATTTTTCAATATGCCAAAAGGTTGACTGAGCAAATTGGTATGGCTTCAATATCGAGTATGAGACCCATTACTGTTAATTACAGCTTCACAACGCCTTCTCATGCTCCCAATCAGGTTCCAGGTGGTCCTTTGTGGGAGGTTGTTCCATTCTTGGACCAGCATGGCACCAAGCTCCTGGACACTTCTTGGCTGGACTGGGCGGACTGAAATTGCAAGCTGCAATTCATTCCAGGCATGTTCAATTGGATTGAGGTCAGGGGATCTTGCTGGCCAGTCCATGTGCTCAGTCCCCTCCCTCTGTCGGTACTCCCCGACAGTATGGGCAAAATGAGGATGGGCATTATCGTCCATCAGAATGAATCTGTCACCCACTGCACCTGCATACAATCTGACGTGGACATCCAGGATCTCATCAATATACCGTTGTGCAGTCAATGTACCATGTTCAAGGACACAGAGCTCTGTACGTCCATCCCAGCTGATGCCGCCCCAGACCATGATTGACCCTCCACCATAGCGGTAATGCTCAGCAATGTTGGCTGCATGGAATCGCTCTTCTGGTCTTCTCCATACCCTAAAATGCCTGTCTGTGTGGTCTAGGCAGTACCTTGACTCATCTGTAAAAAGGACAGGTCGCCAATCTTCTCTGGTCCATCCAACGTGGTCCATGGCCCATTCATATTGTGCCTGGCAGTGGTTCTGGAACAGCAGAATGCGAATACATGGTCTTCTCGATCAAAGACCACCTTCGTGCAACCTTGTCCGGATAGTCTGCGTCGAAACATTTACCCCGTATGCATTCTGAAGGTCACTGTGAAGCTGGGTTGCTGTGGCAAAGTGGTTCCTATGGGCCTGAATAATCAAAAAAACGGTCTTCAGCTGCAGATGTTGCCCTGTCTCAGCCACCACCATGCTGTATTACTGGTGTGCCATACTGCTGAAATCTTGCCGAGGCTCTGGTGATCAGCGTATAGTGCAGACCAAGGGCTTCACCAACCTGACGATGGGTAGCCCCTTGTTCCACCATCCCTACAGCCCGCCACATTTCTGCTTCAGACAAATGTCTTCTTACATTTCCATTAGCCATATTCAATCATTAAATCACAAGGGTTTGTGTTGAAATGAAGACTGAATACCCTACACATGTCATGTACATGTAGACAGTACACAAAAACATAATGAAAATCAAGGGGTACATGCTTTCCATGACTGTCATGAAAAGTCTGCCTGTCAAGAGAGCTAATGTAAACACTGGGGACCATCACAATACATTCCTCAATCATATCCACCAAAAACATCGCAAATATGTCACAAGCAAATTTCACAATGATGTGTCAAATATTTGGTGCTTAGCAAACTGAGTAGTATATTGGGATTTCAGTGTTTGTCAGAGTAATTCTGTGAGATCACAAGATTTTTTTTATTTAATTAACAGATTAAGAGGTTAAATTGTACTGAAAGGATGACATTTTGGTGTTACAGGGCACTCCAATTAATTGAGCTCCACTGTTTTGTTTATAATAAATCTTAGGCCTTCCGGTGATTTATTACAATCCTACAAGGAGGCCTACATTAACTCGGTGCCCTCCTAATCTCCCAGCATTCAGTCAAAAACTGTTTCATAATTCCCCCATTGGCACCTTCTTGATCCCCCAACTATAAAATTGACCCTTTTACTTCTGTCATTCCTCATCCATTATCCTTCATGTTCTCATCCTGTTTTTCCATTAGTTTCCCAAGGAGTCTTGTTCCACTTGACAAATATTTTAGGCATTCTAAAATGAAATGTTCCAGGGTCTCTGTTGCACATATTTGGCACACCCTTTCCTCGCCTTTTCCGATTCTTCCCCTCAACTTCAGTGACTTGGATCTCAATTTTAACAACAATGACCCCCAAAACGATCCATCCAGGTACTCCTCAAAAGCTGGTGCATCCTTTTTATATAACCCATCTAAAGAACTCTTGGTCCCAATTCCAGCTTTCCATTACAATCCTCAAGCACCCTTTCCCTTATAAAGCACCTCCCCTGCTGCAGTCCCCCTTCTAGATTTTCAGTCTCTATAGAGTAGTTCTCCATGAATTCTCAAGCCTGCTTTATCCATCCTGCCTGAATATTATAGATTCATACATGGTTAAACATCATTTTACACCATCTGCTGTTTGGAAGGTTTACCAGGTAATTCAGGTAGCATAATTTTCCCATATCTATTCTATCTTTAACTGGTAAAGTGCTGGAAGCCCATATCTGGGCTTTACTCTGAGGTGAAGGTACTGCAACTTGAAGGCTTCATACACAGTGGATGTGCTTCATATTATCTTTGAAGTGATATTATTTAGTCTATAGGGACTTGTCTTGTTACAATTTATGAGAGAGTGCCTTTAGGCACTCTCCCATAAATTGTAACAAGGCAAAGACCTGTGAACAAATTTTGATGGTCAAAAATAATTCAGCACTCTACCAGTTAATCAGCATCCACCCGAGTTCCCCTCTGACTGCTTCCAGTGCGGCTGTGTTACCTTATGAGGTTATCTACTGGCCCGCATTATTTTGTAGAATCTCCATGTTCCTCACTACCATTTGGCTTAGAGGGATCACATCTGTTGTAATCCCACCCTCTACCAAATAGTTTTTCCAATGAACACCTTGTTAACCCTTTACCCAACGCAGATGATATCAAAATTTATTATTTTAAATATCATTTTTTTAAATTTTTCCAAAAATTTCAACAAAACCATATCATGTGACCCCTTGTTGGAACGAGCTCGACGGGCTCGTTCCAACGAGTGAGGGGTCACATGATATGATTTTGTTGAAATTTTTTTTTTCAACTGCTGAATTTGCATATTACGCGGGCGGATGCGGGCGATTCGTTGGGTAAAGGGTTAAAGCTATTCCTCCCAGAAGTTTTAACTGATTGAGTATTCTTTTCCCCTTTATCTTAAGTTTATCTGTGTGAGTTCTGTATATGCTTCCACCTGTAACACATAGATTCACCCCCAAGTATTCATATTTGCCTGTTTCTCCCACGGTTATATCCTTGCTTTCTTCACCAATAGAGAATTTACCCACCCTAAACCAAATTCAGATAAATCTTAATCATCACACTAGTGTTGCCAACAGGAACAGGATGAAAGTACAGTTCCAGAAAAAAATGTCTTTCCATATAGAAACAAGATTTCAAGAGACTAGCTTATCTAATCGCTCTCCGTCTGTCAACGCCATGTTTTTGTCTTCTCCATCTAAACCACTGGGCCAATTCAAGTGAAAGTTTGTGTGAGTGATGGTCCGGAAGGGGCACTGCATTTTGTTCAACTCAACATGCCCAGCCGCAGAGGGAGGGGGAAAATGCTCCAAAATATTTTTAAAATCTTCTCATGAACCAGTAGGTACAATGACTTGATATTTGGTATGGAGCTTCCTTTTGAGGTGTAGAATCAAATAATTTGTTCAAATGAAGTTCGTGAAGCAATATTTGCATTTGTAACATGAGGGGAAAGATTTTTGGCCCCGACCCAAATTTCTGTTTTCCGAACCGATGGTCTGATTTGAACCAAACGTGGTATGTGGTATTATCAGGTCACAAGTACTGGACTCATTTTTCCAGTGTCCCTGAGGAGCTGAAAATATAAATATTTTCAAACACCCATATTTCCCAAACCACACAGAACAGAGAACTGTTATTTGGTATGAAGCATCCTTAGGACCAGTAGAACTGAATGGTAAAAAATTGCCATCGGTTACGCTGGGGTGGGGGGGTTGGGGGGGGGGGGGGATGAGTCAGCATATTTGCAAAAAATTTTTTTTAAAAATTTTCCAGAACCAATGGTCCGAATCTTTTGATATTTGGTATACAGCATCCATAGTGGGGTCAGATACTAGTTTGTTAAAAGGAAGCCCAATACAGGAGCCCAAGTTTTTAACTTTGGGCAATATGAGGAATAATCTTTAAAAATCTTCTTAGGCAATATGGGGAATAATCTTTAAATGAAAGTGTAAGTGACACTGTAGCTCAACTTGTCAAGACAAAGACATGTACATGTATAGTATGTGACACAGCAATGACAAACATCTAGGTAATGACCTGATAACAAAGGTACATATAAAGTATTGTAACGGTCTATACATAAATACTGACCGTTGCCTGCAACAAATGTATAGGTAAAGTATTGTAAAGGTGGGTGACAGTCAGATGCTAAACTAGAAAAAAATCTTTGAGTCCCAGAGTGGGTTTGACTGAACCCCAAAATATTTGTTCTCATAGCACAGTGATAACAAATGCACCCCAAAACACACTCATTCCTGTCCCAAGGTGAAAACAAAGGTACCCAAGAAGTTTCGTGAAGCTCAGTTCACAAATATGAGCTGTGTAGAAGTTGTGACAAAAAACTGATTGGACCTAATTTCGGTACAAAATGGCCACTGGCAGCCATCTTGAATTTTTGACCGCACCCAGAAACACTCGTTCTCGTCCCAAGGTGATAACAAAGGTACCCAAGACGTTTCGTGAAGATCGGTTCATAAATACAGACTCTAGCCCGAGCCGTATTGACATGTGTACTTACTGTGTGTTAGTAGCACTGAAAAAATCAAAGTTCATCTAATTTGCATAATTTCTGCACGAGAAAAAAACCCGTATTATATGTGATGTATCCCATGGTACTAAACATTCACACAAAAAATTATTCAAATCAGCACTTTCATATGGAAGTTCTGTGCAAAAATCTGATTGCACCAAATTTTGTACAAAATGGCTGCCATCGGCCATCTTGAATTTCAGACCGGACCCAAAAACACTCGTTCTCGTTCCATGGTGATAACAAAGGTACCCAAGGAGTTTCGTAAAGATCGGTTCATAAATACGGCCTCTAACCCAAGCCGTATTGGCATTTGCACTTGCAGTGCTGAAAGTAACACCAAAAAACATCAAAGTTAGTCTAATTTGCATAATTTACGCACGAGAAAATACCCCATATTATATGTGATGTATCCCATGGTACTAAACACTCATACAAAAAATTATTCAAATCAGAGCTTTCTTATGGAAGTTCTGTACAAAAAACAGATTTCTGCATCGTCGGTACAAAATGGTGGCTGGCAGCCATCTTGAATTTCGGACCGCACCCAAAAACACTCGTTCTCGTCCCACGGTCATAACAAAGGTACCCAAGAAGTTTTGTAAAGATCGGTTCATAAATACGGCCTCTAGCCCGAGCCGTATCCAATTGTTGACGGACAGACGGAAGACGGATGGCGGGCCATGGCATAAGCTCAAATTTGGCTTCGCCAAAGTTGAGCTAAAAATCTTCTTCAGAACCACCAGTTAGAATCTTGTAATGTTTGGTATATATCATTGTTATGAGGGTCAGATTCAAGATTGTTAAAACCAAGTCCATAGGTTAATATTTGGGCTCCCTATGGAAGCCCAAATTTTAACTTTGGGGAATATGGTCAGAATATTTTCATATTTGGTATACAACATCTCAAGGGGAGTCTGATTCAAGTTTGTTCAAATCGGATCCCTAGGTTAATATCTGGGCCCCTTATGGTAGCCTGAATTTTAACTTAGTGCAATATGAGGAAATGTCTTTAATGAAAGTGTCAATGACACTGCAGCTCAACTTGACAAACTTGAACTTGGTAAGTTATAAATGAAATGGCAAAATTGAAGATCATTGGGACCAATGTCAGTTTTTTTGCCAGTGGCAACATTTTTTGACAGAAACCGAAGAAAATCGATAGCTCCCATCTAGAGGCCTCGCCAAACAAGCATGCCAGGTTTCAAAGCAATCCGATCATAAATGTGCCCTGTAGGGTGTACAAAAGGGAAATATTGTGGTCTGACTAGACTAAATTCTAAGAACGTTGGCCGTGGCAACATTTTTTGACGGAAATGGAAGAAAATCGATAGCTCCCATCTAGAGGTCACCGTAAATAAGCATACCAGGTTTCAATGCAATCTAATCATAAATGAGCCCTGTAGGGTGAGCCAAAGGGAAATATTGTGGTCTGACTAAACTAAGTTCTAAGAATGTTGGCTGCGGCAACATTTTTTGATGGAAATTGAAGAAAATCGATAGCTCCCATCTAGAGGTCACTCCAAACAAGCATGTAAGGTTTCAAAGCAATCCGATCATAAATGTGCCCTGTAGGGTGTGCCAAAGGGAAATATCGAGTCTTCTGACTAAACCAAGTTCTAAGAACGTTGGCCGCGGCAACATTTTTTGATGGAAATTGAAGAAAACCGATAGGTCCCATCTAGAGGTCTCCCCAAACAAGCATACCAGGTTTCAAAGCAATCAAATCATAAATGTGCCCTGTAGGGTGTGCCAAAGGGAAATATTGTGGTCTGACTAAACTGAGTTCTAAAAACGTTGGCCGCGGCAACATTTTTTGACGGAAATTGAAGAAAATCGATAGCTCCCATCTAGATGTCACCCCAAATAAGCATGCCAGGTTTCAAAGCAATCCGATCATAAATGTACCCTGTAGGGTGTGCCAAAGGGAAATATTGAGTCTTCTGACTAAACTAATTTCTAAGAACGTTGGCAGCGGCAACATTTTTTGACAGAAATTGAAGAAAATTGATAGCTCCCATCTAGAGGTCTCTCCAAACAAGCATACCAGGTTTCAAAGCAATCTGATCGTAAATGTTCCCTGTAGGGTGTGCCAAAGGGAAATATTGAGGTCTGACTAAATTAAGTTCTACGAACGTTGGCCGTGGCAACATTTTTTGCCGGAAATTGAAGAAAATCGATAGCTCCCATCTAGAGGTCACTCTAAATAAGTGTATCAGGTTTCAAAGCAATCAAATCATAAATGTGCCCTGTAGGGTGTGCCAAAGGGAAATATTGTGGTTTGACTAAACTAAGTTCTAAGAATGTTGGCCGCGGCAACATTTTTTGACGATAGCTCCCATCTAGACGTCACCCCAAACAAGCAGAAGAAGTTTCAAAGTAATCTGATCATAAATGCGACCTGTGAGGTGTGCCAAAGGAAATTGTGGACGTACGTACTAACGTACTAACATACTAACGTACGTACGCCGACGGACGAGAAGTGATGGCAATAGCTCAGCTTGACTTTGTCAAGTTGAGCTAAAAATCTTCTTCAGATCCACCAGTCAAAATGCTCTCATATTTGGTATACAACATCTCTAGTGGGGTGAATTTCAAGTTTGTTCATATCGAGTGCCTGGGTTAATATTTGGGCTCCCAAAGGGAGCCAGAATTGGCCATGTAGCTGAAGAATTAGAATTTTTTTATTAAGTACCCTGTAGAGGTGTGTAACTAAGATTAATCCACATAGGTTGTATCACGGGGCTCCATAGGGGAGCTCCACCTTTTACATTATGATCATTTGAAGAAAAGGCATGATGCTTGGACTATTTTAGTCACTCCTGAGGGGCTCAAGGATTGACAAAACCAACAAACAGGTGATAACAAAATTTATTTTAATTATACTTTTTCAAATTTTTCAATTTTTTTTTAAATAAAACCATATCATGTCACCCCTCATTGGAATAAGCATGATCACCTCATTCCAGTGAGGGAGTCACACGATGTGGTTTTGTTGACATTTAAAAAAAAAAATTCATCAGCTGAGTTTGTAAATCATGTGAGTTGAAGCAGCTGATTCGTTGGTTAATAAATGTAGTCATTTGCTCCAAAAGATTTTCCCATGGTATATGTATTTCAACTGTAGAAATCAAGTGCAATAATTCCAAAACACATAAACAGAGCTGCAGCAAATTTTTTGCACACATCTGCACTTTTAGTTAAAATTGATCATGTGCTTCAACTTGCTGCATCAAAATGAGGTGTCGTATGCTATATTATTTTAGTTGAAAATAAAACAAAATAAACTTTGAATGGCTATTTTTGTGAGTAGCACTGGTAAGACTATTATTATTCCTGGTGGGTGAAGGTTTGAGATGAGGAAACCTCACCCGAGGGCAAGATATTTTGGCCAGACATGAGGCTTGCCGGGTGTCTGGACCAAATATCTTGTCCCGTGGGTGAGATTTCCCCATCTCACAGACATCCCAGTCAGGGATAATTTTTCTCCCCCCACCAAAACACCCTGAAGTCATCAAAAGTAATTCGCGGGCACATGCAGCTACATTGAACAATTTTGTTGTACATTTTAGAAAGAAAATGATTTGCTTGTCGGAAATAGTGCACAAAAGTTCTGTACATACCACAAAATTACACCCAAACGCTAGCAAGACAGGTTAAAGATTTGTAGCAAAATGAACATTGACACATTCCGATCGCATCATATGAATTTTGCAATGTATTCGTATAACTTTTTGATGGAAATTTCGTGCAACTCTCTTCACTCATAATGGCGTTCACCCAAAAATTCATATAAGTCAGGTGTCCTTTGGTTTTGCGGTCTGTTTTTTTTTAGCTCACCGAAGGAAGCTTAACTTATCATTTGCCGTCAGTCCATGTGAACTTTACATTATGGACTTCTCCTCACAAACTACTGGACCAAATTGAACCAAATTTGGTATGCATGTTCCTCATCATATGTCAATTCAAGTTTGTTCAAATCAAGTTGACCCGCCCCGCGGTAGGGCCAGGGCCAAAAAGTGAGCCTAAATCTTGCAGAGACTTTATATTTGGTGTGCAGCTTCCTTTTGAGGTGTACACTCAAGAGAAGTTTGAGGGGCTGTATTTGCCGTTGTTATGAAAGGACCAAGAATTTTTGCCCTGCCCAAAATTTCTATTTTCCGAACCGAGAGGCTGATTTGAACCAAATTTGATATGAGGGCTTATTGGGTCATAAGCAGTTAATTTATGCCCAAAACAATTTTCCTGTCACCCCATGGGAATTGCAGGAGCGTAAAATAGAAAAAATTTAAAACACCCTTTTCTCCAAAACTACACGCCACTGAGAATTTCTATTTGGTGTGAAGCTTCCTTAGGACCAACAGAATGGAATGGTAAAAAAAAATCTGCTATCGGTTTTATCAAAGGGTACTTTTTCAGGGCTTTCAAAAAGTGCCGAGTCAGCATTTTCTAACATCGTGCGTAATGGGGAAAATATTAAAAAAAAAAAAAAAAAAAAAAAAAAGAATCTTCTCCCAAACCACTGGTCAAAATGCTTTCACATTTCACATATAACATCATTGGAAGATTGATTGACATATTTGTTGAAATCAAGTCCCTGGGTCCATATCTGGGTCGCTATGAGAGCCCAAATATTCAAATTGGTGCAATATGAGAACTATTCTTTAAAAATCTTCTTCAGATCCACCAATCAGAATCTTTTTATATTTGGTATGCAGCATCCTTAGGGGGTGAGATTCAAGTTTGTTCAAGCCAAGTCCCTGGGTTCATATTTGGGCTCACTGTGGGAGCCCAAATTATAACTTCGGTCAAAATGAGGAATTTCCCTTTAAAAATCTTCTTCATATCCAAGTCAGAATGTTTAGATATTTGGTATGCAACATTCTTGGGAGGTGGGAGCATTCAAGTTTGTTCAAGCCAAGTCCCTGGGTTCATATTTGAGTCCGAATTATAACTTGGTTCAATTTGAGGAATATTCTTTAAAAATCTTGTTTTTTCAGATCCAACGGTCAGAATCTTTTGTATATTTGGTATAAGCTTTTCTTGGAAGGGCGAGAAGCAACTTGTTCAAATCAATTCCCTGGATTAACATTTAGGCTACCATTTCAGGTGAGCTCCCTCAGGCTACCTGCCCAAATTTTAACTTAGTGCAGTATGAGGAAATTTCTTTAAAACTCTTCTCCAGTATCATCAATTAGAAACATCTGATATTTGGTATACAACATCTCAAGAGGGGTCAGATTCAAGTTTGTTGAAATGGGATCCCTGGGTTGATATTTGGGCTCTCTGTGGGAGCCCCAATTTTAACTTAGATTTTAACTTAGAGCAATATGAGGAAATTTCTTTAAAAATCTTCTTCTTCAGATCCACCAGTCAGAATCCTTTCATAGTCGGCATACAAGATCTCTAGGAGGGTCAGATTCCAATTTGTTAAAATCGAGCCCCTGGGTTATTAATTTGGGCTACCAATGGGAGCCTGAATTTTAACTTAGTGCAATATGAGGGAATTTCTTTAAAACCTTCTTCTTCAGATCCGCCAGTCAGAATTCTTTCATATTTGGTATATAACATCTCAAGGGGGAGCAGATTAAAGTTTGTTCAATTTGAGCTCCTGGCTTAATATTTGAGCTCTCTGTGGGTGGAGGGTGGTTGGGGGGCATGTTAAGTTCAGGTTTGTTCAAATCCATTCCTTAGTATTTTTCCATAACATTTGCCTTTCATGACTTCATTCCTTTGTAGTGTTAATGAACCATGTCTAACTGAATTTGACCCCAAATACTTCTTTTAACCACTTTGGCAGGTGAGCGATGAAGGCCCCTTGTATTTCTATTTTCTTTGACAAACGTTCGTCTGCTAATATTTCTGAAACATGACACCATGTTGTTTGTTTACAGAAGAATGTGTGATGATTGAATAGTCTTGCGCTACTTAAATATGCGAATAAGCCGGCCACGTCGGACGTGGGATAGTAATCTATCTCACATGAGACACGCATATCTTGCATAGGAAGTAGGGGGAGAAAAGGTGTTACTTTGAGTAAAGGAATAAAGTAAAGTTTAGCCTGTTTACCCCTGCACTATTCCATCATATTATAGTCCAGCTGGAACTCTATGACGTATTCATACAGATCCAGGCCACTTTTGAGGACTGCAATTTCAAGAGCTGATACTCTCTTACCAGTAAAAGAGAACTTTTCAAAGTACACATCCCATGGAGATATTTAGATTCAATTTCCATCTATAATGTTCCTGAAATATGTTGAGTTGATTTCGTAATTAACTGGTAAAGTGATGGAAGCCCATATTTGGGCTTTAATCCGAAGTGTCTGTACCACAACTTAACCCTTTACCCAACGCAGACGATATCATAATTTATTATTTTAAATATAATTTTTTTTAAATTTGCAAAACATCTTAACAAAACCATATCATGTGACCCCTCATTGGAAGGAGCACAACAAGCTCGTTCCAGAGATGGGTCACATGATATGGTTTTGTTGAAATTTTTTGAAAAATATATTTTTTCAGCTGCTGAATTTGCATATTACATGGGCAGATGTGGCACATTCATTGGGTAAAGGGTTAAAAGCTTCATATTTGGTGGAAGTTCTGCAGATCACCTTTGAAGTGAAATTATTTAGTCTTCTTTGGATTTGCCTTGTTACAATTTATGGGAGAGTGCCTATTGAACAAATTTTGATGACCAAAAATACTTCAGCACTCTTCCAGTTAAAAGAATCTCTTTTCAGAGTCAGAACAGAATTTGATGGAAGCAATCTTCTCATTCCTAATTTAAATTGCTGAATCTGGCAGAATACAGTACTGTGATCACAAACCAAGTTACGATCCGGTCAAAATTATCTGCCCACTCACCTTCCTGCAACACTATAGAATATCACCTGTCAAAAATGAAAAACAAGCACATTGAATCCGAGATGCTATTTTTGTTTGATATTTGTTGATAAAATCTTGATTTTGCATAATTCTGTTTACAAAATCTCAACACACTAGTGTAGTTGTATCATGATTAGATGATTAGATTGCAAACTTGAGTGCAAAAAAAGACCACCTTTGTTATCACAGTACCACATTCACAATACAACACTTGTGTACTTGCTATTGGAGGGTTCCTGGCTTTCAATGCATGACCATGAATAACACAGTGAGGTTGAGGTTACAAGCTAGAAAGGGAGAGTTGTAGTTGTTTTTAGTAGTAGAAAATTTGACAAGAGGTCAAGATCTATGTGGTGTGACATTGTCATCTTTAGTTTGGGCTTTAGTCTGAAGTGCAGGTACAACTACTTGTCTAGATGTACCTCGTATTATCTTTGAAGTAAAATCATTTAGTCTTTATGGATGTGCCTTGTTACAATTAAGGGGAGAGTGCTATAGCACCTTCACCTAAATTGTAACAAAGCAAAGACAGGTCAAAAGTTTTATAATTTAGCACTAACCAGTTATTCCCAAAGTTTTCCATTTTCTTTAGAGCAACAAAATCCAACAACCAACCACAGAAGACACATCTGCAGATCAAGCCCAAAGTGGTGTCCAGTGGTACCATCTTGTATTTGATTTTGGGTGACACAAGCTCCATTTTTAGGCCTCTACACTTAGAACTTATCCATAAAAAATATGGAACAAAACAAAATTTGTCCGTCAAAAGCCATTTCAGACAAGACATACATCTCTCTTGTTCAGCACCCAAATGTTAGCTTGACGTGACAATGTTCTACCATTGTTACGAGGGGATGTCAAAAAGTTTTGAGCCTAACATTAATAAAGCTGGAATATTGGTACAGAACATATTTATTTTTTTTCAACATAGTCCCTTGTAATTCAATGCACTTGTCCCACCTGGTCTGCCAGTCGTTGACGCCGCATCTGCAGAAGTCCATATCTTGGTCCTGTAGCCAAGCCTCCACAGCAGCAGTAAGTTCCTCATCATCTTGAAATCTTTGACCATGTAAGTGTTTCTTCAAATTTGGAAAGAGATGGTTGTCACTTGGTGCCAGGTCTGGAGAATAAGGTGGGTGGGGCGGGATTTCAAAGCCATATTCTTGGACAGCTGCCACTGCAGCTCGACTGGTGTGAACTGATGCATTGTCCTGATGAAAAAGAACTTTGTCTGATTTTGCTACAAAGCTTCTCCTTGATGGACTGTTGCACCTTCCTCAGTAAGTTGGCATAATATTCACCGTTCATTGTTGTTCCATGTGGCAGATAATCTATATGAATGACCCCTTGACTATCCCAAAATATCGATGCCATAACCTTGCGGACGGATTTAGAGGCTTTGAACTTCTTTGTTCTGGGAGACTTGGCATGTTTCCATTCCACTGATTCCTGTTTGTTCTCGGGGGTCATAGTGATGAATCCAGGTTTCATCACAGGTTACTAAACAAAAATGGAAGTCGTCAGGATTTTGGTTGTATCTTGTTAACATGGCATTACTGATGGGGACCCTCGATAGCTTCATTTCATCTGAAAGCATTCTTTGAACCCATCATGCACACACCTTTCACATGCATAGATGTTCATGAAGGATAGTCTCTACTGATCCATGTGATATGCCATTTGTCTCCTCCAACTCTTGGAGTGTGATTCGGTGGTTATTCATCACAAGCTTGTGCACCTTGTCAATATTTTCTTGGCTAGTGCAAGTTGTGGGACAACCTGAATGGGGGTCATCTTCAAGACTCTCACTCCCATGTTGAAATTCCTTGACCCATTGCTTAATGGTGGCAGATGATAGGGAAGCCTTCCCATAAACAGCTGTTAATCTTTCTTCAACACACTTGGCTGAATTGCCTTCTAGAACCAAAAACTTTATGACTGCTGTGTATTCAGTGTTCTCCATTGCTGCCATTTCAAGTGGGGTAACACTTTTTGGATGTCGGTTGGTGGCTAACTAGTAAGAGTATAAGTGCCAGTAAGCAAGCCTGGAAATAAGCAGACTGTCATCTGCAGAATGAGGTCCTCAGAGGGTGAATTCAATGATGCTACAGCAGGGTAGCAAAACTAAATTTACCCTCTGTGAACCTTAATCTGAATCAAGATCTTAAGTCTAAACAGAAAGAGCTACCCAGAGGTTAAATTGGAGGATTCAAGCTTACTGTGTTGGATACCATCAGCACATCCACCCTTTGGGGACCTCATTTTCAAATGACAGATTGTTTATTTCCAGGTTTGCCAGTAAGTCAGTCTTGACCTCAGTATAAACTGTTGTTCAATATCCTATAGTTGATTTCAGAACCCTGATATTAAACTTGCATCAGACTCAAAACTTTTTGACATCCCCTTGTATCTCAACATGACACTTGGCAAATGAATCTCATTTCACAAATTTATGGTAGACGTATCCTCTTTTCATAGCTGTAAAGTTTGGACTTTAAATTCTTGGGACAACCTAGGATATGTTTGTAATTGCTTCCCCAAAAAGGTCATGGGTACACTGGTATAGTGGAACTCGGTCAATTGAATGGTCACGCCAGCAGTGAAGAAAAAAAAAATCAATTTTATTCTTTATCTCATGGAGCTTCTTTGAAGAAAAAAAAAAGTTTAACTGGTTGTATTGTATGTGCCGAGGGCCAAATAGGTCTGAAAACATGGATGATTCTTTTGAGATCACGATTTTTTTTATTCACTTAACAGGGAGTTTAATCTTAACTTGTGTGCAATTAACAGGTCAAATTTGTACTGGATGTATAGTAAATAAATTTGTATCTCTGTATAAAACAGAATGATGTATTTTGATGAAGTTTTAGGCAGTTGAAAACTTGATCTAATAAATAACTAATTCAGATACTACTTTCTGTGTTTAATAAAGCAAGGCCGGCTCGTTGAGATCCCATTCTGGACATCACCTCGAATCTGATAAAATCACGGGACATGCACATTGTCATGACAATCTTTATTTGTTGTTTTCCACAATGCTTATATATGACAGTTATGACAGTTAGTGTTGTAAAGATTTTAACAGTGTAATGATATGTTATAAAATAAGTCCATCTTTATCTCTTTTGCCAAGGAATGATGGGCAAGTGAAATGAAAATTTGTGCACTTGAATGAGTTGTCAATTCAGTTTACTGAACCTGCTCGGCAGTTTGTTGAGGATCTAGAGTTGAGCTGGTACAAAAGAAGGAATCTCCCCTCAAAGGGATACTGTTAGTTATCCTTATTTTCCAGGGTGTGTGGGAATTCACACCGGTTGGGAACTTATACACCCTGAGGCAAAGCAGAAGGGTGTATGAGTTCCCAGACTGGTGTAAACTCCCATACACCCTGGAAAACACAAGGATAATGGATTTATTTTCAAGAATTTTGGTGCACTTAATACTTTATCCAAAACTGGGGGAAAATACTGACAGAAAATTTGTACTTTGTAAGTTTATTAATAAAACCAGACAAATATGAATATCATTGGAACTGGCTCAATGAGCCAGTTCCAATGACATCCATATCTGTAATATTTTATTGCACATAAATATTAAATTTCCTGTATTTTTATTCTATATTTATTTATTTATTGGGGTTTAAGGTCAGAGAGAACCACCGAGCAATGGCGAGAGACTGTCAGCTCCCCAACATACTAACTCCACACAAGCAGGGTTAGCATTGGTTGAAGACAAGTGCACCATTGACGTGCAGTACGCATTAGTACACAAAGACACCATGCCCCCACATGGGCAATGGGGGTGAAATGTCTTGCCCAAGGACACAACGCGGTTGGCGCAGGTGGGATTCAAACTGAGGACCTCTCGGCTTGCAGCCTGCAACTCTACCCACTGAGCCACCAAGCCCCCTATTTTTGTTCTAACATAACTGAACAGAAGGTATGAATTAACAAGAGGCCCCAAGGGGCCTTAATTGCTCACCTGCCAAAGTGGTTAAAAGAGGTATTTGGGGTCACATTCAGTTAGACTTGGTTCATCAACACCACAAAGGAATGAAGTCATGAAAGGCAAATTTTATGGAAAAACACACAGGATTGGATTTGAACAAACCTGAACCTAACATGCCACCCCCACCTCACCCCTGCCCATAGAGTCCAAATATTAAGCCAGGGACTCAAACTGAACAAACTTGAATCTGGTCCCCCCTTGAAATATTTATATACCAAATATGAAAGAATTCTGACTGGTGGATCTGAAGAAGATTTTTAAAGAAATGTCCTCACATTGCACTAAGTTAAACTTTGGGCTCAAATAAGGAGCCAAAATATTAACCCAGGGACTCAATTTGAATAAACTTGAATCTGACCCAACAAGAGATGTTGTATACCAAATACAAAAGGATTCTGACTGGTGGATCTAAAGAAGAAGATTTAAAAAGAAATTCCCTCATATATCACTAAATTAAAATTCAGACTTCCATAGGTAGCCCAAATTAATAACCCAGGGGCTTGATTTGAACAAATTGGAATCTGACCCTCCTAGAGATGTTGTATACCAACTATGAAAGGATTCTGACTTGTGGATCTGAAGAAGATTTTTTAAAGAATATTCCTCTTAATGCACGGAGTTAAAATTTGGGTGCCAATAGTGAGTCTAAATATTAATCCAGGGACCCGATTTGAACAAATTTGAATCTGACCTCCCTAGAGATGTTGTATGCCAAATATGAAAGGAGTCTGACTGGTGGATCTGAAGAAGAATTTATTTATTTATTTGTTGGTGTTTAAGGTCATATATTTTTGCACAATGACTAATCATGACCACAACTTGAGTATCAACTCAAGACCAGTGGTGGGCGTTAATAAGCCAAGTTCCCCATTTTAGAGAGGGTTTGCACCTCCGAAGCATTAGTGACTGGGTCCTATTTTACCAGTAAAACAGAGCCTGTTTACTGCAGTGAACAGACACTGCTTCACTTCCCGGGGTTCCCGCGGGGATAATCTGAAGAAGATTTTGAAAGAATATTCCTCATAATATACTAAGTTAAAATTTGGGCTCCAATAGAGAGCCAAAATTTTAACCCAGGGGCTCAATTTGAACAAACTTGAATCTGACCCTCTGAAGATGTTGAATACAAACATGAAAGGATTCTGACCTGTTGGATCCAAATAAGAAGATTTTTAAAGAATTTCCTCATAATGCACCAAGTTAAACTTTGGGCTCCAATAGAGAGCCCAAATATTAACCCAGGGATTCGGTTTGAACAAACTTGAATGAGACCCCCTAGAGATGTTGAATATCAAATATGAAAGGATTCTGACCCGTGGATCCGAAGAAGAAAATTTTTAAAGAAATTCTCTCATATTGCACTATGTTAAAATTCAGGCTCTAGACGGTAAGGAATAAAATTTCTAATTCTTGAACAGCTACATCGGGAGCCTAAATATTTACCCAGGCACTCGATTTGAACAAAGATGAATCTGCCACCCCCCACCCCCCCCCCCAACCCCACAGATGTTGAATACCAAATATGAAAGGATTCTGGCTGGTGGATCTAAAGAATTTTTTTTTAAATATCTTCATATTGCACGAAGTTAAAATTTGGGCAACCATAGGGAGCATTAAAAATTTACCCAGGGACATGATTTGAACAAACTTGAATCTGACCCACCTCTTGATGATGTATACCAAACATGAAAGGATTGTGACTGGTGAATCTGAAGAAGATTTTAAAAGAAATTCCATCATATTGCACTTAAAATTCGGGCTCCCATAGGAAGCCCAAATATTAACCGAGGAACTCGATTTGAACAAACTTTAATCTGACCCCCCTAGAATATTTTTAAATTAACCCAGGGACTCGATTTGAACACACTTGAATCTGACCCCCCCTAGAGATGTTGTATGCCAAATATCAAAAGATTTTAATTGATGGTTCTGGAGAAGATTTTTTTAATTTTTAAAAAAAATTTATGGGTGCTATCAGAGTTATGCCCCTTGTGGTGCTCCCTGTGGGCACAGCAAGTTTATTTGACTTGAATCGACATATAAGGAACATGCGCACCAAATTTGGTTCAATTCGGTCCAGTAGTTTGTGTGGAAAAGTCGAAAATGTAAAGTTCACGACGGACAGCAAGTGATAAGTTAAGCTCCCCTCAGCGAGTCAATATTTAAACAAGAGGCCCCAGGGGGCCTTAAGCGCTCACCGAATGTTCCATACTGTTAAGACACAAATTTTATCAAAAGCTATTCTTAAGGTTCTACAGAGTAAATCTATACTCTCTGTGGAGCTAAAACATCAACAGGAATAAATGGGACAATGCTGCTTATCAAAAGATTCTGCATGATGGTTCTGAAGAAGATTTTTAAAGAATTTTCCTTGAATTGCACAAAGTAAACATTCACGCCCCCATAGTGAGCCCCAATATTGATCAAAAGACTCAATTTGAACAAACATGAATCTAACCCATACCAAGATGCTGCATACCAAATATCTAAAAATTCTGCCCACTGGTTCTGGTGAAGAAGATTGTTAATTTTTTTTTTCTTAAATTGCACTCTAAGTAAAAATTCAGGTCCCCATAGTGAGCCCCAAAATTGATCAAGGGACTCCATTTGAACAAACTTGAATCAGACCCATACCAAGATGCTGCATACCAAATATCAAAAGATTCTGCCCATAGGTTCTGGAGAAGAAGATTTTAAAAGAATTTTTCTTAAATTGCACTAAGTAAAAATTCACGCCCCCATAGTGAGCCCCAATATTGGTTGAGGGACTTGATTTGAACAAACTTGAATCAGACCCATACCTAGATGCTGTATACCAAGTATCAAAAGATTCTGCCCACTGGTTCTGGAGAAGAAGATTTTTTAATAATTTTTCTATAACTCATAGGGTGCTATCAGAGTTATGCCCCATACAGAGCCCCCCAAGGGACGTGGCCATTTTATTTGAACAAACATGAATTGCGATATAGTAATGAACATCCACATGAAGTTTCATGAAAATCGGACCAGTGGTTTCAGAGCAGAAGTCGTTTGAAAAATGTTCACGACGACGGATGGCAAGTGATAAGTTGAGCTTCCTTCAGTGAGCTAAAAATTACTCATATTGACTAAGTTATAATTCGGGCTCCCACAAGGAGCCCAAATATGGACACAGGGACTTGGCTTTAACAAACTTGAATCCCCCCCCCCCCCCCCACATATCAAAACATTCCGACTGCAGGATCTGAAGAAGAAGATTTTTAAAGAAAATTCCTCATTTTGAACTAAGTTATCATTCGGGCTCCCACAGTGAGCCCAAATATGGACCTAGGGACATGCCTTGAACAAACTTGAATCTCATCCCCCTAAGGATGCTGCATACCAAATATCAAAACATTCTGACTGCTGGATCTAAGAAGAAGATTTTTAAAGAAAATTCCCCATTTTGAACTAAGTTATAATTCGGGCTACCACAGTGAGCCCAAATATGAACCCAGGGACTTGGCTTGAACAAACTTGAATCTCACCCCCCTAAGCATGCTGCATACCCATTATCAAAAGAATCTGCCTGCTGGATCTTGAGAAGATTTTTAAAGACATTTGCCTGAAATGCACGAAGTTCAAATTGGGCTCCTATATGAGCCCAAATATGAACCCAGGAGGCCGATTTGAACAAACTTGAATCAGATCCACCCCAAAATGTTGCATACCAAATATCAAAAGATTCTGCCTGCTGGATCTGGAGAAGAAGAATGTTTAAGAAATTTGTCTGAAATGCACGAAGTTCAAATCCAAGCTTTTATAGTGAGCCCAAATATGAATCCAGGGGGCCGATTTGAACAAACTTGAATCATATCCACCCCACAATGTTGCATACCAAATATCAAATTATTCTGCCTGCTGGATCTTGAGAAGAAGATTTTTTAAGAAATTTGCCTGAAATTCACTAAGATCAAATTCGGGCTTCTATACTGAGCCCAAATATGAATCCAGGGGGCCGATTTGAACAAATCTGAATCAGGTCCACCCCACAATGTTGCATACCAAATATCAAAAGATTCTGCCTGCTGGATCTGGAGAAGATTTTTTAAGAAATTTGCCTGAAATGCACGAAGTTCGAATTCGGGCTTCTATACTGAGCCCAAATGTGAATCCAGGGGGCCGATTTGAACAAACTTGAATCAGACCCATACCAAGATGCTGCATACCAAGTATCAAAAGATTCTGCCCACTGGTTCTGGAGAAGAAGATTTTTTAATAATTTTTCTATAATTCATATGAGAGTTATGCCCCATACAGAGCCCCCAAGGGACGTGGCCATTTCATTTGAACAAACCTGAATTGCCATATAGTAATTAACATCCACATGAAGTTTCGTGAAAATCAGACCAGTGGTTTCAGAGAAGTCGTTTGAAAAATATTCATGACGACGACGACGGACGACAAGTGATAAGTTAAGCTCCCTTCGGTGAGCTAAAAAGGGTACTTTTTTAGCCATGTAGCCTGCTATTGTGTATTATTGTTTTTACACCGTGGTTAACCATGGTGTAAGAAAAAGTTACTGTGGATTGCAAGTTACTCTGTACCTCACAGCCAATCAAAATGCAGTATTTTGTTCCATTTGGAAATAAATATAGTTACATCAACATGAAAACAAGAGTGAATCTGTGGTCAATATTTCCAAATTCATTATCACATCCAAATATCCAGAATGTGGATCTCATTCTATTGGTGTGACATACTGTTATGCAGAAAACATCCATTCCAGCAATAATATTCAGCTCGCTGTGAAATCACATTTCAAAAGTGTTATAAGGAAGGTTGCCAATATTCAAAGAATTTTCTGATCCATGACAAGCCCATTTCTTTCAGGACTTTCACGAAGCAATAGAAACCCTGGAAACAAAGTTGTTTGTCTTTTGGGGTTTAACGACACTTTCAATAGCCAAGGTCACATGATGTCAAGACAGTTTTGCAGGTGGAGGAAGACAGAATACACAGGGAGCCAAGGTAAATAGGGCATGCCGCACATTCCCTGAGCAGGTAGATGTTGAAGGAATACATTATTTTTTTATTAAATTTCAATCACTTTTATTTTTTAGAATATAATAGAAATCTAGATTAAATATTCTATTTATAGTAACAGTGACCTTGGAGTCACAAAATATTCTATTGATAGTGACGTTGACCTTGGGGCCCCAGACTCCGAAATCGATAGGTGTCTTCCCTTCCTATAGGGTAACCTGTGGTATAAGTTTGGTGAAGATACACGGAATAGAACTAAAGTTATTGCCCGGAAACCAATTTGTCACAAAATATTCCATTTATAGTAACAGTGACCTTGACCTTGGAGTCCCAGACTCCGAAAATCAATAGGTGTCTTCCCTTCCTATAGGGTAACCTCTGGTATAAGTTTGGTAAAGGTGCGTTAAATAGAACTAAAGTTATTGCCCGGAAACCAATTTGTCATAAAACATATTTATAGTAACAGTGACCTTGACCTTGGAGTCCCAGACTCCGACATCAATAGGTGTCTTCCCTTCCTATAAGGTAACCTCTGGTATAAGTTTGGTAAAGGTGCGTCAAATAAAACTAAAGTTATTGCCCGGAAACCAGTTTGTCACAAAATATTCAATTGATAGTAACAGTGACCTTGACCTGGGGGCCCCAGACTCCGAAATCGATAGGTGTCTTCCCTTCCTATAGGATAACCTGTGGTATAAGTTTGGTGAAGATACACGGAATAGAACTAAAGTTATTGCCCGGAAACCAATTTGACACAAAATATTCTATTTATAGTAACAGTGACCTTGACCTTGGAGTCCCAGACTCCGAAATCAATAGGTGTCTTCCTTTCCTATAGGGTAACCTCTGGTATAAGTTTGGTAAATGTGTGTCAAATAGAACTAAAGTTATTGCCCGGGAAACCAATTTGTCATAAAATATTCTATTTATAGTAAATAGTAACAGTGACCTTGACCTTAGAGTCCCAGACTCCAAAATCAATAGGTGTCTTTCCTTCCTATAGGGTAACCTCTGGTATAAGTTTGGTAAAGGTGCGTCAAATAGAATTAAAGTTATTGACCGGAAACCAATTTGTCACAAAATATTCTATTTCTAGTAACAGTGACCTTGTCCTTTGGGCGCGAGACTCTGAAATCGATAGGTGTCTTCCTTTCCTACATGGTAACCTCTGGTATAATTTTGGTAAAGGTGCATCAAATAGAACTAAAGTTATTGCCCGGAAACCAATTGTTTATGCCCGCCGCCCACCCACCACTTCATCAAACTGTAAGTTGAGTTTGACTTCGTCAAAACTCGACTAATAAGAGAAGAATTGTGATATTTGAGAATATGATAATTTCTGTTTCCTATATGCTCTTCTCAATAAGAATAATTTGAGGTGAAGACTGCACTGAAGAATTGAGGCCTGGGTTAATGTGGCCCTCACAGTTAATGCATGTCAACCAAAGTTACCAAGTTACAGTAAAATCATTCCAAAACGAGTCATCCTACAAAGTTACATGAAATCCCTTCATATATATAATCTGAAGACTTTGCTAAAGGAATCTAGGTCATGTGATTGTTTCAGCAGTCACAGTTGACCGATCATGACCAAAATAGGAGTCTCATCTAGATATCATACCAAGTTACAATGAAATCCTTTCATAAATACAACCTGTAGACAGTGCTAAAGAAATGTAGGCATGTGACCAGGCGGCGGTAACGGCTGACTAATCGTGACCAAAATAGGACAGTCTCATCCAGACATCATATCGAGTTATCCTTCCAAGTTACAATGAAATCGCTTCATAAATATGATCTGTAGACTGTGCTAAACAAATCTTGGTCACATGCCTGAGCAGCCATCACGTTTGACCATGGCTAAAATAGGGCGTTCTCATCTGGACATTACACAGAGTCAAACGGAGTCATCCTACACATTTGCAGTGAAAT
Source organism: Pictodentalium vernedei (assembly GCA_031216915.1). Taxonomy (NCBI): domain Eukaryota; kingdom Metazoa; phylum Mollusca; class Scaphopoda; order Dentaliida; family Dentaliidae; genus Pictodentalium; species Pictodentalium vernedei. The sequence goes on from CM062297.1 coordinate 317,219,583, forward strand.
CCCTTCATAAATGCAAGCTGTAGACTGTGCTAAAGGAATCTAGGTAACATGCCCCTGCAGCCTATATATATACATATATATATATAGATTATCAAAGAAAATGCGGAAAGATAGAAATCGTATACCCACCGTGAAAATATAGAAATTTTCACTTTCACGGTATCAATCAAAATGACGGCTTTCAAAGCATCACTTCAAAGTGAATACGAGTCGAATTATCACTGGAAATGATCAATTTGTTCTAAAAACGTATAATGAAAAGAAAATCTAGTATTTTTGAGAGGATACTGATCATTTCCAGAAATAATTCAACACATATTCACCTTGAATTGACGCATGAAACCCGCTAGTCTCAAAATGGCCTGAAAGTCTGTAATATCAGTTTTTGGTTTGGTATGTCCTTTCAAAGGATATACCAAACCAAGAACTTATATTAGACTTTCAGGCCATGTCTGGACTAGAAATCCACCAGCTGAATCAGATTGCAAGACGCTGTCTGTTCCGATTATTGATCAAATCACTTCCGCGTATCAATGATTCAATGCACTGTTTATTTTCATGCATCAAATCAAGGTTGAAACGAGTGGAATTATCAGATTCTTATAAAAAGTGTATAATAAAAAGAAAATCTAATGTCTCTCACAACCATTTTCGTGAGAATCCAAATGCATTTTCCCAAATTTAGATGAAATAGAAGCCCTGTGTGTTGGTATACAGGGAAAGAGAAAAAACGACGCTTGGTAAGCTCATGGTGCTGCAGGTAGTCAAAAGTTGGATGTTCTGAAAAAAAAATCTGAGAAAGGACGAAAAACAACTCCAATATCTGGGGATAATCACAAATTTTATTGTACATAATACAAACTGAAATTCTAGTCATTCAACACAAGATCTAAGCCTGAACTATTACAAGCCAGGTCAAATATGCAAGCAAATTATCAGACAACTATACCAAGGACCCTCCTTTCATCCCTATCCTGCTGGAAAGCTTATTCATTAATTTTATTATTTTTTTTTTTTTATTTTTCTCATTTGGAATTTCAATATTTCTAACAATGCAAACAAATTTTTATCCACTACAGCTTCAAGCAAAGTATTTTCTTGTGGTATAATTTTGTTGGCATTGCTCAACTGTTCAGTACCATGATAAATTCCCCGAGTGTTGCAAGGAAATTGGTGTTTCTATACAACTGCTGATGAAATGCTGTTAATCGACAAACTGGTGGAAAGGGCTCTGATCACCTTTCTTGCAGGTCAAATAACAACATATCATCAGCAAGTTGAAAAACGCCATAACATCCTGCCGATTTTTTAAAAACTCGCAACTCTCATGGCATTGAACAGTTGCATATATTTTTTTTTACATCAGCCAGTCAGCAGGATAAGGGACTCTATAATCCACTGCCATCAACAGCTATCACAAATTATGGATTTTTATATTAAATCTGTCCAATTATTTAAGAAAAAGAAAATTCCACCAAATATTTAAGTTCCATCAGAAGATGAAGAAATATTACTGATTCCAGGAGCTCCAAGCCTGAAAAGATAAAAAGATATAAACAGAAAATCAATACAATTGAACCTACATTATTGGATATCTCTTAATTGATTACCCCTCTTAACCCTCTGAACTTTGATGTTGAAATATTAGAATTTCAAGCCTCAATTTTTTCCAAAAATGCAACTAGGAAATTAATCAATTCAATCTTGTTTGACAGAGCTCATTGAGCTCTGTCAAGCAAGATTGATTTGATTCAATTCTCTGTTGTATGAAGAGAAAAAACTGGATCTTGAAATTCAGGTATTTTGACATCAGAGTGCAGAGGATTAATTGAATAGAACTATCAAATACAAAATCATTTGTCATACCCTCAGTGGAAATTTAATCTGTTAATTGCATAATGGTTATAAACTCCTGTTAATGGAATAAAAAAATCTTGCAAAATGTTGAGAAATGACCCCCGACTATCACCAAATTAACCATGTTTATACACCTATTTGCCCCCAGTACACCCAATACAACCAGTTAATCTAGTGTATCTTATTTGACAGAGCTCCATGAGCTTTGTCAAACAAGATATAATAGAATAAATGTTTAGTTTATCATGAAAATCAGGCCTGGCATTTTCGGAAGAGCAACTTTTTTCGCTCGCTAGCCGCTCACCCCCCAAAAATATAAGGAGAGAGAAAAACTGTCCTCCTACACTCGCAAACAAAGTGCCTACGGTTGTAGTATTTTTCTAAAAACCTGCATTGTTATGTATAAAAATATGGTATCATCTCTATAAAATGGCTATATATTGCTACTTCCCGCCCCTGGGGCGAACCTTGGCATAGGGAGAGTGGTAATATATAGCCACCTTACAAAGACTACTCTCTGCATTGAGACAATTTAGCAATATACATTGACCGGGATTCAGTGTTGCTGAATCTACCAGCAAGCCATTCTATTTGCACATTCTCGTAAACTGTAAGTTCGAGGAGAGATTTTGGCTCTCCTAGCCCATGTTAGGAGAGCGATTTTTAGCCCTCCTGCCTTTTTCAGAATGCCAGGCCTGGAAAATACAGGAAAATGACTAAAGTTCACTGAATAATTCTGATTGTCAAAGTGACTGTTCAGTTAACAGGGTTATTTATTTATATATTGGTGGTTATGGTCACATATTTCTGCACTATAGCTAATCATGACCACAAGTTTTATGGGTAGAGGAAGTCGGAGTACCCAAAGAGAACCACCGAGCAACTGTCAGCTTCCCAACATACTAACTCCACACAAGCAGGGTCAGCATTGGTGGAAGACAAATGCACCATCGAAGTGCAGTACATCTTAGTACACAATGCCCCCACATGGGCAATGGGGTGAAGTGTCTTGCCCAAGGACACAACGCAGTTGCTGCTGGAGGGATTCGAACTAAGGACCTCTCAGCTTGCACCTCTACCTACTGAGCCACTGTGCCCCCAATTAACAGGGTTTCACAGTATCTGGAATTAAATTATTGATTTATTCTTATACTTAACTCTGTACAATTAGTTGCACATAAATACATAGTGAAAATGCCTTCTTACTGAATAAACAATATAATGACTTACCAAAACATTTGGACAACTTAAATTCCAAAGCATTACAGATCCAATTGGCCACAACACTTCCGACATGAGCAGTTGTTCCATTATATTTAGTTTGACAGCGCTCATTAAGCTCTGTCAAACAAGATATAATAGAAAAAGTTAAAAAATTTATAGTAATTTATATATTTTTTATACTTACCAATGACCCAGACATAGCTGGTGCTTACTCTTAAAAATATAGGGCCAAACACAAATTTTGCCCCCCAGTCCCCAAAATTTGCATCTAAAACCAAAGAAAACATGTCCTGAATGGCCCTCCATACTTCACCTCTGCATGCGCAGTGTCAAGGACGTCCCGAAATTGGCGCCATTAATCATTCTTATAACCAGTGCCTGGTAAGCGCTATGTACTCAGCGGGGAGGTATGAGTTCCCAACTCCTGGGAGGGCCATCCCCGTCTGGGTCATTGGTAAGTATAAAAAATATATAAATTACTATAAATTTTTTAACATTTTTATACTGTACCAATGACCCAGACATAGCTGAATAGTAAAAAGGCTGGAGGGCCTAGGACATAGAGGAAATTCCAATAAGCTCAATTATATAAAATAGAGTCATCCCCTCGAGGGGAAAAGGAGTATTAGGCCTTACATGTATCTTTCTTATTTATGATAAATTAGAAAGACACAACACCTTCCATAATTGAGCATCATAACATCCATGTACTCTATTAATATCCAGTATAATCCTTATACTAATAATTTTTAAAGTAAGCCAATAAATAAAGTTAGTCTAGAGAATAGAGACTCTTTATACTCCTTAAAAGTGTCTGAGGATTGTATAATAACGCCCGTTTGACACGTGATATATTCAAAAGCTATACTTTAAAAACTATGACTTGAATGAATTTTTAAAACATGAACTTATCACTTAAAAACCATCCCAGTAACAGCTCAGAATTACTAACTCCGGAGGAGGTATCCCCTTGTTTTCATAATAAAACAGGTGACCCAAGGGAACACCCTCCCCCCCCCCCCTTCTCCTTGCCCTGGGTCAAATAGCCCAGAGCAAAGAGGGCAGCAGGACGGAGTCACTGACGGAACAGAAAGCCTACCTAGCTATAGTAGCAACTGTTAAGTGAATGACATTCTCAGCAGTAGATAATAGACCTAACAATGGAGGCCTCCAGAAATGGACTCAATATTTCTGAGATAAAAATTCATGAATGTGGATGGCTGAGCCCAATGTGCAGCCTTCATAAAATGTATAATAGCGACACTATTAATGTAAGCCCAAGATGTAAAAAGAGCTCTTACTTCATGAGCCGAAATCTCAAGCACAAACTGCTGAGTTAATGATATACCATAAGCAGTACCGGTAGTTAATTGAATCCATTAGCAATAGAATGGAGCGTAATGTCCTTCTATTAGGCATCAAAGACAGAAGAAGCTTACGTCCTTACTAATAAACTGATATCTGTTTATAAATACGTAAACTCTAACCAGACAGAGTAAAGGCCTATGCCCGTACGAAGTCTGAAGGACCTTAATAACAATAGGTTCCGGATATTTATTAGGAGCCTGATTCTTAACAAAAAATGCAACATTAGTAGTAAAGGAAATAGTGTTTCCGATACTACGAAAGTGAGAATCGTCCACCGATAGTGCATGAAGCTCACGGACTCTTCAGTAGAAGAGAAGACTAAGAGAATAACTGTCTTAAAAGGTCAGAATTTGAAAACTACTGTTTCCAGAGGCTCAAATGATTACTTAGCTAAATAAGAACCGAAGCACATTCCGATTCTTGAAAATAATCGTTTTTGTGTAAACCTCAGATCACTCAGTTCAGCCTTTCCTCATTTTGGCCAATTTTTAGAGGGCGACTTGTAATCGCCCCGACAATTTTTCTAGGCGACTCTGGGCTTAGAAGGGCGACAAAATCGCCCTAGTCGCCTTCACGGCTGGTCCCTGGAACCACCGAGCAACAGTCAGCTTCCCAACATACCAACTCCACACAAGCAGGGTTAGCATTGGTTGAAGACAGGTGCACCATCGACGTGCAGTACGCCTTAGTACACAGCGTCACCGTGCCACGTGGGCAATGGGGGTGAAGTGTCTTGCCCAAGGACACAACGCGGTTGCCGCAGGTGGGATTCGAACCGAGGACCTCTCGGCTTGCAGCCTGCACCTCTACCAACTGAGCCACTGCACCCCCACTGTACTCAACAGATGCACTCAAATTATTTTAAGCGTCATACAAGAAGCCAAGGCCTACCTAGAAACAACTGCCACGGGACTCCATGTAAATTTCACATTTATCAAGAGACTGCATGTTGGGGCACCTGTTTTGCTGCAGTAAAAGGTTATCGAAGTTAGAATTAGGCCTTGAGGGGTTAAGCAGCTATATCATGACACAACAAAAGTATAAAGTCAAGTGTAGCCAATCATTTATATCTTTGATGCTCATGTTGGAGGACTTTCACCTGGGTCATATTTTACCAGTGGAACACAACTTGCTTACTGCAGTAAACAAGTATGACCCAACTTTCTGGGGTTTCCGGAGGAGATGGCACTCAATCTTTTAGATTATGCAACATAAATCTGACACACAAATTACTCTTTTACAATGACTAGTGAGTGCGCACCCAAGCTGTGCAGATTTTTTTTAATGATAATTCATGTCTGCTTACAGAAGAGCATAACTGCCGATTTTTGGGAATAACGCAACATACTGTCACCAAACATGTTGGTTTAGTTATATTGTTTAGAAATATATACACTTTCTGAGTTTGAAGTTGATCAGGTCCGTAGAGGCTGAGGAGATAGGTCACAACAAACAGAATAACTCAAATTTCGGTAAGATGTTCCTCTAAAAAGAGACTTCCAATATGTGTTGAAAAGCTCTTTGACAAGATTTTGGTGTATGTAGAGTATCTATACCTAAACCTTTTTGCAGTGCCTATTTTACCCAGAGTGCCAGCTAAAATTTGCTGTAAAGGACATGACCACCTTTTTGTCAATGTTATTTCACCAAAATTATCAGTGATTAACCTGTTGCAGTGCTGCAATGCAAAGTCAGATCTACTGTTTTCAGCACAAGTTCTCGCCACAAAAAGGGAGTAAAAAATATGGAGTCAAAATATTTGTGCACATTTTTTCACTGCTACTGAACAGAATTAATCAAGCAAGAGGCCCCAAGGGGCCTGAGGGTGCTCATCTGACATGGTAGCCTAAATATCAACCCAGGGAATTGATTTGAACAAGTTGCATCTGCCCCTCCTAAGAAAAGCTTAAACCAAATATCAAAAGATTCTGACTGGTGGATCTGAAAAAAACTAGAGGCTCTAAAGAGCCTGTAATCACTCACCTGGAACTACATATAAAAGTTAAAAAATTTATAGTAATTTCTATATTTTTTATACTTACCAATGACCCAGACATAGCTGGTGCTAACTCTTAAAATATAGGGCCAAACACAAATTTTGCCCCCCAATCCCCAAAATTTGCATCTAAAACCAAAGAAAACATGTCCTGAAAGGCCCTCCACCCTTCACCTCTTCTGCGCATGCGCAGTGTCAAGGACGTTCCGAAATTGGCGCCATTAATCATTCTAATAACCAGTGCCTGGTAAGCGCTATGTACTCAGCGGGGAGGCAAGAGTTCCCAACTCCTGGGAGGGCCATCCCCGTCTGGGTCATTGGTAAGTATAAAAAATATAGAAATTACTATAAATTTTTTAACATTTTTATACTGTACCAATGACCCAGACATAGCTGAATAGTAAAAAGGCTGGAGGGCCAAGGACATAGAGCAAAATGGAATACGCTCAATAATATAAAATAGAGTCATCCCCTGTAGGGAAAAAGAAGTAATAGGCCTTACATGTATCTTTCTTATTTATGATAAATTAGAAAGATACAACACCTTCCAAAAATAAGCTTCATACATCCATGTACTCTATTAATATCCAATATAATCCTTATACTAATAATTTTTAAAGTAAGCCAATAAATAAAGTAAGTCCAGAGAATAGAGACTCTTATACTCCTAAAAAGTGTCTGAGGATTGCATAATCATGTCTGTTGACATATGCAATATTCAAAAGCTATACTTTAAAAACTAAGACTTGAATGAATTTTAAAAACATAAACTTCTCACTAAACAACCATCCCAATAACAGCTCAGAATTACTAACTCCGGAGGAGGTATTCCCTTGTTTTCATAGTAAAACAGGTGACCCAAGGGAACACCCTCCCCTCCCCCCCCCCCCCCCTTTTTCTTGCCCTGGGTCAAATAGCCCAGAGCAAAGAGGGCCGCAGAACGGAGACACTGCCGAAACAGACAGCCTACCTAGCTATAGTAGCAACTGTTAACTGGTAGAGTGCTGGAAGCCCTATTTTGGGCTTTTACTAAGTGACAGGCAATAACTGTATGTAGCTACATTCTGCCTGAGGAAGCCTTTATTGTCCCTGATATGAATCAGATTTTTTATACAATACCTTGCTCTCTGACATTTAATTGGATAGTGCCTACAAGGCACTATCCAATTAAATGTAATAGAGCAGTATATGAGGAGCTTTGATTTGATGTCAGAAAAAACTCAGCACTTTACCAGTTAAGTGAATGACATTCTGAGCAGTAGATAATAGACCTAACAATAGAGGTCTCCAGAAATGGACTCGATATTTCTGAGATAAAAATTCATGAATGTGGATGGCTGAGCGCAATGAGCAGCCTTCAAAAATCTATAATAGCGACACTATTAATGTAAGCCCAAGATGTAGAAGAACTCTTACTTCATGAGCCGAAATCTTAAGCACAACTGCTGAATCAATGATAAACCATAAGCAGTACTGATAGTTAATAGAATCCATTAACAATAGAATGGAGCGTAACGTCCTTCTACTAGGCATCAAAGACAGAAGAAGCTTACGCCCGTAGTAATAAACAGATATCTGTTTATAAATACATTAACTCTAACCGGAAAGAGTCAAGGCCTATGCCTGTACGAAGACGGAAGGACCTTAATAACAAAAGGTTCCGGATATTAGGAGCCAAACTCTTATGCAAAAATCCAACCTAAATGGTAAAGGAAGTAGTGATTCCGAAACTATGAAAGTGAAAATCATCCATTGATAGTGCATGAAAGTCACTGACTCTTCAGTAAAAGAGAAACCAACAGAATTACTGTCTAAAAGGTCAGAATTTGAAAACTACTGTTTCCAGAGGCTCAAATGATTACTTAGCTAAATAAGAACCGAAGTTAAATTCCATATAGGAATTTAATCTAAAGATTCTAAGTCTATTTATCAAAAAGTTACTAACTGACTTAGATAAAGAGACATAAGACTCCATTGTAAACTATCCTAGAGTGCATAGGTATGAGGTAACATAAACCTATAACCTTAATAATAACAGGCTGCAGTAGATCTTGTGAAACAAGTATACTAAAAAATTGCAATGAGTAGTATGGGGGGGATCAACAATATGAACATAATGATCCCTACACCAACGACGGAAGAGCCTCCACTTTAGCCGCATAGAATAGCGAAGAAGAGGATCTCCTATAGTAAGAAATCGCGTCCAAAGCTCGTCCAGTACAATGCTTACAATGCAATATGGACCACACATCGGAATACATGAAGGTTGCGACCTTGCGAGTTGTGATAAGGATGACACGATTTACCCAGTGAAAAAAGATCCTCACATTGAGGAAGATTTCACGTTAAGTCCCACAGTAGACAACAGAGTAAATTACCCATGGTCTCTGTGAAGATAGAGATGCTATCAACAGAAATGTATTGTGGTTGTTTATCTTAGCAATACCTGCTGAAACAACAGCGCCGGAGGATACGCGTATCCTAACATTCCGTCCTATAGATCACTAGAGCGTTAACAACATTAGCTCAGAGATCCGGACAAGCCAACACATACGTCTGCAATTGATTAGCAAGCTGTGTCGTAAATAAATCATCATTGGGCGCTCCCACAGATAGCAAATTTGATTGAATACTTGTTTGTTGAGAGTCCATTCTGACAGCAACAAGCGACCCCTAAGTGAACGGGAGTCCGGTCAAACAATCAGACGACCCGGAATATGACGGACCAAAACAGAACTTGGTGTACTATAACCAACATACGGATTCTTTCCATTAAATTGAATAACGGAAACGAAAGAGTGCCTCCCTGGTTCCGGAGATACGCCACTACTGTCGAATTAACGGACAGGATTTGGGCATGCGTTTCTGAATAATGTTCATGCAATGACATAAAGCAAGCCTAAAAAACATTATTCCGCGGAAGATAATTGGTTGCTAAGAGACTGCGGAACCCAAAGACCCTGGCACTACGAATCCGTTGGGATCAGTATTATATCCCAATCTGTTTGACTGGCAACCGTCATAACAGCAACACTCGGGTCCGGCAACTGCAGTGGCACTCTCTGAGTCAACCACCGAATGTTTGCCCCAGTCTGAATCTCTTGTAACACTAGATAGACAAGAGAACGTGTAAATCGAGCAATTCATGGATTGCTGAAAAGTTGCCATCAAAGAGAGGCTTCTCCGAGAACGAAGCGACTCTAAGAGAGTTCTTAACCTTACTATTCACGCGCGTGGATGTAGCTAGGGCTGCGACACGTCTAACCAACTCCAATCAGCCACTGAAGGGCGGAGTTATACGTGAACAAACTACTGCCCTCAAAAGAAATTACATTGAGAATAATATCCCGTAAATCTTTTCTTGAAGACGTAATGATAATGCCTCAGGTATGATAAAGCGTCTAAATTAAGTCTACTAGACATCATTGTTGTTTCCAACATTGAAGTTGGAAAAGACATAGACGGCGAAAAAGAATATTTCCAGTCTTTAACCACACCGTCTAGACGCATATGAACTCTCGGTATGCCCTGCACTGCCAAAATAAACTATTCGTATAATGATAAAACGGCAGAAAAGAGCAACGCGGACAAGAAACTAAACTATCATGCTTGGTAGCAGGCTTCTATGCATATATAGCGTCGAAAAATAAAACACCTGTTGTAATGAAATTATTGGACTGCGTCGGTAAGTCAGGGACAATGTCCCCGAACCGATCGAAAATTCCGAGTCCAATGACGCTATAAGTCTCTTATCCAACATCGCAGCAATGTAGTCCGAAATAACAATCACTGGAAGATAATGCCAGAAGATATGAATGGCAGCTTCCGATACTACGAAAGGGAAAACTCGAAATCTTTCGAATCCCTTTCACCATCCTGTCGGACCCTATAAAGCGTTCGGTCGTCCGTACCTGATGCAACCGCGGACCGCACCGACCCAGCGCCGTCGGATAATTCCTGATTCGACCAAGAAACTGTCAATTGCTGGGATGCTGCGAAACAACTGTGCTAACTCGGATAGCACGTCCGTCACTGAGGCCTGAGGAGAAGCGGTCCTACAATGCATTGCCGCTGGAAGCTCCGTGATCGTTACTCCGTGCATACTACCAATATACGAGTGAACGGAGTGTATAGGCCTCGTGTCCCTTGGCTACCGGATGGCGCGACCTATTCGCCGTGGAATCACTGAATGACGAAACTGATGGGATATTCGAGGTCACGTAGCCAATGTGCGGTCGTGTGCTCTGCTGTGAGGATGAGGAAGCATTATGGACAGTCTCTCGGACTGTCAATATAACGGAGCGTCCCGACCGACAGACATATGCTCCGAATGTAAAATATCAGAACCACAACATGCGGTCCCCTATGTTGTTGGACGAGAGAGGGACCTCTCTCGCTCACAGCCCGGACGGACCTGGACAAGCCAGGAACCGGACTAACAGGCTTCCTCCGATCTGTCCTCAATCTGCCGTCACTGGGTGAGTACTAAAGTAACTAAAGTGCTCGCATCACCCAAATCTCCTTCCTAGACCGCAACGGACGAACCCGGCAGCCGAACCATTCGATGAATGCACGCTACACCAGGTGAGCTAGCGAATGTTGCTCCGTAGGCGATAGACATATTCCATGAGCACTTATTGCCGCTAGCTCTTCATTAACTATGACGACAGAGGCACACTTTTGAAAGACATCTCCGTAACTTTGTGAACAAGAAACCAGAAATGCTTGGTTATAGCAAGCATATAATAATAATATATATAGCGTCGTTCAATAATTCGAAAGTTTGTGTGACATTATTGGACTATGTCGGAACTGAGGGACGATGTCCCTGAACCGATCCAAAAATTTCTAAGTCCACTGACGCTAACAGTTTCTTATCCGGCATCGCAGCAATGTGGTCCGACGAAAGAAGCTGTAGAAGACCAAGTCAGATGACATACACAACAGCATATGTTGTTCCGAAAGGGAAAGCTCGAAATCCTCCAAATCCCTTTCGGTATCCCGTCGGACCGGATGAAATTTTCGGACGTCCGTACCCGCTTCCGCAGAGCGTCCCGACCCAGCATCGTCGGATAAAAAATATGCGACAGATTCAGTTGATGCTGGGATGCTGCGATAAACTGTGCTATTTAGGAAAGCACGTCCGTTCCCGAGGCCTGTGCAGTAGCGGTCTTACGATGCATTGCCGCCGGAAGCTCCGTGTACGTTGACTCCCACACACTTCCTATGCGAACGTCTGGAGTCTGCAGGCCTCGTGTCCCTGGCTACCGGATGGTGTGACCTGGTCGCCGATGATTCTCTGACTGGCGAAGCTGACTGGATATCCGTGGCCACGTAGCCAAGAGCGGTCGTGTGCGCTTCCATGAGAATGAGGAAGCCTTATTGACAGTCTACTCCGGACTGACTATATGTCGGAGCGTCCCGAGCGACGGACGTATGCTCCGAATGCGAAACAATTTGTACCACAACATCTGGGGCCAGATGTTGTTGTACGAGAGAGGGGCCTCTCTCGCTCGCCGTCCGTATGGACCAGAACGAGCTATGAACCGGACTAAAAGGCTTCCTCCGTTCTCCCTCCGATCCGCCGTCACTGGGTGTGCATTTGGTTGATTTATAGTGCTCGCATCACCCCAAATTCCTTCTAGACCGCAACGGACGAACCCGGCTGCCGAACCATTCGGTGAATGGACGCTACACCGGGCGAGCTAGCGGACGTCAAAGGCCGTCGAACCTACAAAGGTCCTCTTAGGCAATTGGCGTATTTACATGAGCACTTTTCCGCTAGCCCTTCATTAATTGTGACGACGGAGGCACACTGTTGGAAGACATCACAGATACATCACCCTAATCTTGATCGTCTGAAATAGAAATTGATAAAGTAGAGTGACCCTGCGGGGAAAGGACCGGAGTGTCCAATTCCCCCATAACATACCGTGACATACGCTTCCCATATTGTCATCGAAATCATACGATACTGAACAGGAGTTAATGCGAGTACACTGACCACATATAGAATGATTATAAAAGTCAGAGGAAGACTTCCTCTTATTACAATTGATCAATATCCTTTCAAAGTGAAAAGAAAACAAGTCCTGGTACTCGCACTAACCCCTGGTAATCAAAATACATAATAATAATATGATCCATTAATATAGAAAAAATAATTGAAATCAAAATATTTTGAAAAAATATTTTTTCAGAATAGCCCAAGTTTCTGAAAAGTAACGTTGAGCCCCAATGGATCCCAAGCCTAAGTGTGGACAAAAATTTTAAAAATATTTTAAACAATTTATTCAACACTTACGAACAATAATAATGTATCTTGTTATGATTAAAATAACATCAAGATATTATTTTCCAGAAATCCCCCCCCTCACACAGAGGGCTGTTGTAAATGTAAACAATGAATGTAAAAACACTAAAATAAGAGTCCAGGCACCCAGGCCCGGAATCAGTTACCAAAAATACACTATCTGATGCAAAACAGAGACTTCCAGGGAAGAAACTACAGAACATCAGATGGCAGATGCAGAACACAATGCTTAACCACCCGTAGGTGAAGACGCAAACATGGGGAAAAGAACAGAATTCATTCTGTTGTTTAGCTAAAACTCCCAAGAAAATTTAGTAATAATAATTACAAAAACTATGCCAAAAGCATGGGAGAATAGCAAGGGGGAACTTAAAGGACAGGGAGAGAGGAAAACACTGAAAAATCAGTGTAACTACATAATCAGAATGACAACAAAATGGCTGCTGCCTCGAAAATAGGTAACTTAACATAATTTCATTAAAAAATTTTAAGTTACAGCCCTGATAATATTCTGTCACACGTTTTTCCTCTCCTCCTTCTCTATCCTCCTTAGAATCACCATTTCACTAATATTTATGTGTCTGGCATCATTTAAACTGAGATTTACAAGCACAAAGATCAGTCAGATGTTAACTGATGAAAGGCCAAACTTAGAATAATTAATGGCGCCAATTTCGTAACGTCCTTGACACTGCGCATGCGCAGTAGAGGTGAAGGGTGGAGGGCCTTTCAGGACATGTTTTCTTTGGTTTTAGATGCAAATTTTGGGGATTGGGGGGCAAAATTTGTGTTTGGCCCTATATTTTAAGAGTTAGCACCAGCTATGTCTGGGTCATTGGTACAGTATAAAAATATGTGATTTCCCATAGGCTTTTCATGGTAACTATGAGCTGCAATTGTGGCCATGTTTGCAACATTACATCAACATTACATGAGGATCATTGATAGAAGGTGTCCCAGTCCTCAATAATGTGAAGTTTCAAAACATTTGACTTTGTAGTTTCAGAGGGGAATATTTTTGAAAAAATCCATCAAACAGAATCGGAGAATGTCTCTGGTGGCCATATTTTTCAACCAACGGGAACAAAAAGAGGATCGTTTGTAGAGGGCCTCCCATAGACCATTCCTGCCAAGTTTGGTTCATGTCGGCTCAGTAGTTTCAGAGAGATGAAAATGTGATTTCCCATAGGGTTTTCTATAGTAACTATAAGCTGTAATTGTGGCCATATTTGCAACACGATCAACATTAAATGAGGAACACTGGTAGAGGGTATTCCAGTCATCAACCATGCAAAGTTTCAAAACATTTGGCCCTGTGGTTTCAGAGGAGAAGATTTTTCAAAATCCACCAATCAGAATAAAAAAATGCTTCTGGCAGTCATGTTTTTCGATGCACAGTAACAAAATGAGTAGCGTTTGTAGAGGACCTGCCACACAGACTATACCTGCCAGGTTTGGTTCACATCAACTCTGTAGTTCTGGAGAAGAAGATGAAAATGTGATTTCCCATAGGGTTTCTATAGTAACAATAAGCCATAATTGCAACCATGTTTGCAACCAGATCAACATTAAATGTGGATCGTTGGTAGAGGGTGTCTCAGTCATCAACCATGCAGAGTTTTAAAACATTAGACCCGGTGGTTTCTGAGAAGATTTTTCAAAATCCACAATCAGAATCAAAAATATAAAAATGTGATTTCCCCCTAGGATGTCCATGGTAACTATGAGCTGCAATTGTGGCCATGTTTATAACATTACATCAACATTACATGAGGCTCATTGGTAGCTGTCCCAGTCCTCAATCATATGAAGTTTCAAAACATCTGACTATGTACTTTCAGAGGAGAAGAGTTTTCAAAATTGACCAATCAGAATCAAGGAATGCTTCTGGCAGCCACGTTTTTTATCCAACAGGAATAAAATGAGTAACAGTTGTAGAGAACCTCTCATAGACCATGTCTGCCAAGTCTGATTCACATTGGCTCAGTACTTTCAGAGATGATGAAAATGTGATTTCCTATAGGGTTTCTATAGTAACTATAGGCCACAATTGCACCCATAATTGCAACCTGATGAATATTAAATGAAGATCATTGGTAGAGGGGGTTCCAATCATCAGTCACAAAACATTTGGCCTTGTAGTTTCAAAGAAGATTTCTTGAAAATCCACACATTTATGAATTCTGTTTCGACAAAAAAATAAATTAAAAGAAGGTTAATTATTTTGAAATTTACAATTTTTTCAGACAGTATTCTCTTTCAAACAGCTTTGGATATGAAAAGGGTTACAGGAAACACATTTTATTTCAATAATTTTGTCATATATTAAATGATATCATAATTGACAGATCAGCTCTACATGATGGGAAAAGAAAATAAACAAAATTCCCATGCTTTCCAAACACCTGTCATCAATCAGTATTTCTGATAAGTAACTTGAGAGTAATACATGTAAGTAATACATGTAAGTTTGGTTCACACCAGCTCAGCGTTTACAGAGAAGATGAAAATGTGAAAAGTTTGCGGATGCTGGACGTTGGATGACAACGGACGCAAAGTGATGAGAAATGCTCACATGGCCTTTTAGGCTAGGTGAGCTAAAAAGGATTTTTAAAGTATATTCCTCAAATTGAACTAAGGTGTAATTCGGGCAACCCACAGGGAACCCAAATATGAACCCAGGGACTTGGCTTGAACAAACTTGAATCTCACCTTCCAAAAGTTGCTGCATACCAAATATCAAAAGATTCTGACTACTGAATCTGAAGAAAAATATTTTTAAAGAATATTCCTCACATTGAACTAAGTTATAATTTGGGCTTCCACAGTGAGGCCAAATATGAACCCAGGGACTTGACTTGAACAAACTTGAATCTCACCCCTAAGGATGCTGCAGACCAAATATCAAAATGTTCTGATTGGTGGATCGGAAGAAGATTTTTACAGAATATTCCTCATATTGCACTGATCTGAACATTTGGGCTCCCATAGAGTGCCCAAATATGGACCCAGGGATTTGATTTCAACAAACATGTGAATGAATCTTCCAAAGATGCTAAAGTTATAATTCGGGCTCAAATATGAACCCAGGAACTTTGATTGAATAAACTTGAATTCCCCCCACCGAGGATGCTGCATACCAAATATCAAAAGATTCTAATTGGTGGATCTGAAGAAGATTTTTACAGAATATTCCTCATATTGCACTAATTTGAACATTTGGGCTCCCATAGAGAGCCCAAATATGAACACAGGGAATTGATTTCAACGAATATGTGAATCAATCTTCCAAAGATATTATATGTGAAATATGAAGCTTTTGGAGCAGTGGTTTGGGAGAAGAAGAGTCTTAAATGTTTTCCCCATTACCCACAGTGTTAAAAAAAATGATGACTCATCACTTTTTCAAAGTCCTGGAAAAGTACCCTATGATAAAACCGATGGCAGTTTGGTTTTTTTTACCATTCCTTTCTGCTGGTCCTAAGGAAGCTTCACACCAAATAAAAATTCTCAGTGGGGTGTAGTTTTGGAGATATGGACATTTTAAAGTTTTTCTATTTTTAGCTCCTGCAGTTCCCATGGAGCGACTGGAAAATTGTTTTTGGCATAAACTAAGTATTTATGACCCAATAAGCCCTCATATCAAATTTGGTTCAAATCAGCCTCTCAGTTTGGAAAATAGAAATTTTTGGCGGGGCTAAAATTCTTGCTCCTCCAATAATGACGGCAAATATAGCCCCTCAAACTTCTCTTGAACAAATCTGAGTCTACACCTCAAAGGGAAGCTGCACACTGCTACTGCTAGTGCAAGAGAAGAAGATTTTTTAAAGATTTAGGCACACATTTTGGGCGTGGCCCTACCCGGGGGGGGGGGGGGGGGAGCAGCTTGATTTGAACCAAATCAAAATGCGAAGTCATAACAATCACCTCAGATTTCACTTAAATTGGTTTAGCTGTTTTGGAGGAGAAGTCGCGAACACCATGTTCACGGATGATGGACGACGGTCAAAAAGTGATCACTAAAGCTCACCCTGACTTTCCGTCAGGTGAGCGAAAAATGGCCTTAGAAACAAGAGCTTGACTCGGATACAACATTTTATACATAAACATAATGGCGATAATAAATATAGAACTACCTTTTCACCATCATCTTCTCCAGCTGAAGACACCAGCTTGGTCAATGGCGGGTTGGTGACCCCCTCAGGTCCTTCATTATTCATGCCCGGAAAACCAGGTGGCATGGGAAATTGGTTGGGCAAGCCATTTGTCAAAAACTGCAGAATATAAGGGTTCTGAAAATGAAAACAAGTTCATATCAAATTTGAGAACATAGAACAACCAAGGTAACTCTGAAATGATAAAGTTTTAGCACAAAAACATACAATCTGATCTTTTGGGGGAAGATTAACTCTGCCTGCAGTATACTGGTTTTCCTGACCAGTACAACACATTCTGTTGCCTAGCAGGGGTATAATCCTGGCTATTATTAACTAATTATTCCACAATAAACAGTAGTCCTTTTAGGCAAAAGAGAAAATAAAATAAAATCTGATTTTCAGGCCCTGCTGCATAATTATTTTTGGCTGGCTGAGGTTCTCTTTTTATTACAGTGCAGCTGCCGTGGACTATCGTAATCCACGCAGTGTTGTCCACGCATGCATGGATTACCCGGTTGTACCTGGTGCTTCATTAATTAAATTTTTGATGGTTATTCCTATAATTAGTGTTCGGAATCTAATATTATTGAGACCATGGAAATATTGCCCACCTGTAGAAAGAGACCAGTCCACTTTGGGCATACTGTACCTTTCCAAATTTAAACAAACTAGAGGCTCTAAAGAGCCTGTAATCGCTCACCCTGGAACTGCATATAAAAATGTGATTTTCCATAGGCTTTCCATGGTAACTATGAGCTGCAATTGTGGCCATGTTTGCAACATTACATCAACATTACAAGAGGATCATTGGTAGATGGTGTCCCAGTCCTCAATAATGTGAAGTTTCAAAACATTTTGACTTTGTAGTTTCAGAGGGGAAGATTTTTTGCAAAATCAATCAGTCAGAATCAGAGAATGTCTCTGGTGGCCATATTTTCCAACAAATGGGAACAAAAAGACGATTGTTTGTAGAGGGCCTCCTATAGACCATTCATGCAAAGTTTGGTTCACGTCAGTTCAGTAGTTCCAGAGAAGAAGATTAAAATGTGATTTCCAACAGAGTTTCTATAGTAACTATAAGCTGCAATTGTGGCCATGGTTGCAACACAATCAACATTAAATGAGGATTGTTGGTAGAGGGTGTCCCAATATCAACCATGCAAAGTTCCAAAACATTTGATCCTGTGGTTTCAGAGGAGAAGATTTTTCAAAATCCACCAATCAGAATCAAAGAATGCCTATGGCAGCCATGCTTTCTAACGCATGGGAACAAAATGAGGATCGTTTGTAGAGGAGCTCCCATAGACTATCCCTGCCAGGTTTGTTTTCACGTCAGCTCAGTAGTTCCAGAGAAGGAGATGAAAATGTGATTTCCCATTGGGTTTCTAATAGTAACTATAAGCGGCAATTGTGACCACGTTTACAACTGATCAACATTAAATGAGGATCGTTGGTAGAGGGGGTCCCAGGCATCATTTATGTGAAGTATCAAAACATTTGGCCTGGCAATTTCAGAGAAGATTTTTGAAAATCCACCAATCACAATCAAAGAATGCCTCTGGCGGCCATGTTTTTCAACCCACAGGAACAAAATGATCATTTTTAGAGGACCTCCCATAGACTATCCCTGCCAAGTTTGGTTCACGTCGGCTCAGCAGTTCCAGAGAAGAAGATGAAAATGTGATTTCCCATAGGGTTTCTATAGTAACTGTAAGCTGCAATTGTGGCCATGTTTGTAACCCGATCAACATTAAATGAGGATCGTTGGTCCCAATCATCATTTATATGAAGTTTCAAAACATTTGGCCTGGCAGTTTCAGAGAAGATTTTTGAAAATCCACCAACCAGAATCAAAGAATGCCTCTGGAAGCCATGTTTTTCATCCGACGGGAACAAAATGAGGATCGTTTGTAGACGACCTCACATAGACCATTCCTGCCAAGTTTGGTTCACACCGACTCAGCGGTTACAGAGAAGATGAAAATGTGAAAGGTTTATGGACGACGGACGACGCCAGATGCCAAGTGATGAGAAAAGCTCACATGGCCTTTTAGGTCAGGTGAGCTACAAAAGAAATTGGTTTATGTCTGCTAAATTCACCACATTAATAAAACGGATAAAATCTATGAAAACTGTTGCTGCAAATTTATTAATTAGGGTTTAAGGTTACTTTCAGCACCCATGGTTATATCAAGACAGTTACAAAAGTATAAAGGAAAGTTGTGCTTTTTGAACCTGACAACTTTGGAGGCAGGCATTAGCTATCTGGCATTATTTAGCTGTGAAACTGAACTTATATACCACTTCCAAAGGAACACTTTGTTGTTTAAGCTTTTCATTTTTACTGGGATACAATGGTTCTCAATGCCTCAAGCCTAACCATTCCATCTTAAAGGGAATATTTTAACTGGTATCACATTATGCAGTTTTGAAATTGTAATAACTTGATTTTGATTTTGTTGTTGGTCCTATTTTACTAGTAAAACTAGTCGTGAAACTAACTTGTTCCGCTTACTGTGGAGTCTGCAAATATGCAAGTAATATTATTGAATTTATTCATGTATGTACATAACAGCAAGAGACAAACACACATAGATGACAAATAATCCCTTCCCCTAATTCCTAGAATGCTAAGCTGAAGATTTCTCAAGTAAAACAAGTAAACCCCCCCCCCCCCCCCCCCCCCCCAAAAAAAAACAAACCCCAAAACTGTCATTTTCAGTTTACTGTGATGCCAATGGTTTCATTGAATGAAAGTGTCAATGACACTGCAGCTCAACTTGATAAACTTGAACTTGGTAAGTTATAAGTAAAAAGGCAATATTGAAGATCATTGGTGGCAATGTTATTTGGTGAAATTTCAACATAACAGCGTTGTGTGTGCACAACATCAAGAGTAATCCTTGAATTTATAAATGTAAACTATAAGACTGGTTAAAGGAAGAATGTTGATACACAAATGCAGTATGTTCAGAGGTTATTGTAAATGGCAACTTTTTTCACAGGAATGAGTGCTAATCAATAGCTCTTATATAAAGGTCTCGCCCAATGAGCACACCAAGTCAAAAAAAAAAAATCCTGATAGATGTGGCCTGTTGGCCATGTCAAAGAGGAATGTTGATGCACAAATGCAATAAATTCAAAGCCTGTTGCTAACATCAACAGCTTTTGATGGAAATGAAAAGAAAATCGATAACTCCTATCTTTGTCATCCTGCATAAGCATACAAAGTTTCAAAACAACCTGATAATGAATGCAAAGCAATCCGATCATAAATGTGCCCTGTAGGGTGTGCCAAAAGGAAATATTGAGGTCTGATTAAACAAAGTTCTAAGAACGTTGGCCGCGGCAACATTTTTTGATGGAAATTGAAGATGAAAGTGTCAATGACACTGTAGCTCAACTTGTTAAGACATGTACATGTATAGTATGTGACACAGCAATGACAACATCTATGTAATGACCTGATAACAAAGATACATATAAAGTATTGTAATGGTCTGTACATAAATACTGACCGTAGCCTGTAACAAATGTATAGGTAAAGTATTGTAAAGGTGGGCGACAGTCAGATGCTAAACTAGAAAAGAAATCTTTGAGTCCCAGAGTGGATCTGACTGAACCCCAAAATATTTGTTCTCATAATACAGTGATAACAAAGGCACCCCAAAACACTTGTTCCTGTCCCAAGGTGATAACAAAGGTACCCAAGAAGATTCATGAAGATCAGTTCATAAATACGAGCCGTATATAAGTTGACAAAAAACTAATAGGACCTAATTTCGGTACAAAATGGCCACTGGCAGTTATCTTGAATTTTGGACCACACACACAAACACTCGTTCTCGTCCCAAGGTGATAACAAAGGTACCCAAGAAGTTTCGTGAAGATCAGTTCATAAATACAGACTCTAGCCCGAGCCGTATTGACATGTGCACTTACTGTGTATAAGTAGCCGAGAATAAATCAAAATTCATCTAATTTGCATAATTTCTGCACGAGAAAAAACCCGTATTATATGTGATGTATTCCATGTTACGAAACATTCATACAAAAATTTATTCAAATCAGAACTTTCATACAGAAGTTCTGCACAGAAAACTGATTGCACTAATTCTGGTACAAAATGGCTGCTGGTGGCCATCTTGAATTTCAGACCACACCCAAAAGCACTCGTTCTCATCCCACAGTGATAACAAAGGTGCCCAAGAAGTTTCGTAAAGATTGGTTCATAAATATGGCCTCCAGCCTGAGTCGTATAGAAATTGTGTACAAAAAACTGATTAGACCTAATTTCGGTACAAAATGGCCACTGGCAGCCATCTTGAATTTTGGACCACACCCAGAAACACTCGTTCTCGTCCCAAGGTGATAACAAAGGTACCCAAGACGTTTTGTTAAGATCGGTTCATAAATACAGCCCATAGCCGAGCCGTATTGACATGTGTACTGTGTGTAAGTAGCACTGAAAAAATCAAAGTTCATCTAATTTGCATAATTTCTGCACGAGAAAAAAACCCGTATTATATGTGATATATCCCATGGTACTAAACATTCACACACCAAATCAGCGCTTTCATATGGAAGTTCTGCGCAAAAATCTGATTGCACCTAATTTTTACAAAATGGCTGCCAGTGGCCAACTTGAATTTCGGACCGGACCCAAAAATACTTGTTCTCGTCCCACGGTCATAACAAAGGTACCCAAGGATTTCGTAAAGATCGGTTCATAAATACGGCCTCTAGCCCGAGCCGTGTTGAATTGTTGACGGACAGACGGCCAGACGGACGACTGGCCATGACAAAAGCTCAAATTTGACTTACATTAAAGTTGGGCTAAAAATCGATAGCTCCCATCTAGAGGTCACCCCCAACCAGCATACCAGGTTTCAAAGCAATCCGATCATAAATGTGCCCTGTAGGGTGTGCCAAAGGGAAATATTGAGGTCTGACTACACTAAGTTCGAAGAACGTTGGTCGTGGCAACATTTTTTGATGGAAAATGAAGAAAATCGTTAGCTCCCATCTAGAGATCACCCTAAACAAGCATACCAGGTTTCAAAGCAATCCGATCATAAATGTGCCCTGTAGGGTGTGCCAAAGGGAAATATTGTGCTCTGACTAAACTATGTTCCAAGAACGTTGGCCACATCAACATTTTTTGACAGAAATTGAAGATGAAAGTGTCAATGACACTGTAGCTCAACTTGTCAAGACAAAGACATGTACATGTATAGTATGTGACACAGCAATGACAAACATCTAGGTAATGACCTGATAACAAAGGTACATATAAAGTATTGTAACGGTCTGTACATAAATACTGACTGCTGCCTGTAACAAATGTATAGGTAAAGTATTGTAAAGGTGGGTGACAGTCAGATGCTAAACTAGAAAAGAAATCTTTAAGTCCCAGAGTGGGTCTGACTGAACCCCAAAATATTTGTTCTCATAGCACAGTGATACCAAAGGCACCCCAAAACACACTCATTCCTGTCCCAAGGTGAAAACAAAGGTACCCAAGAAGTTTCGTGAAGATCAGTTCACAAATATGAGCTGTGTAGAAGTTGTGACAAAAAACTGATTGGACCCAATTTCGGTACAAAATGGCCACTGGCAGCCATCTTGAATTCTGGACCGCACCCAGAAACACTCGTTCTCGTCCCAAGGTGATAACAAAGGTACCCAAGAAGTTTTGTGAAGATTGGTTCATAAATGCAGCCTCTTGCCCGAGCCATATTGACATGTGCACTTACAGTGTATAAGTAGCACTGAATAAATCAAAGTTCATCTAATTTGCATAATTTCTGCACGAGAAAAAAACCCGTACTATATGTGATGTATTCCATGTTACTAAACATTCATACAAAAATTTATTCAAATCAGAACTTTCATACAGAAGTTCTGTACAAAAGACTGATTGGACTAATTTTGGTACAAAATGGCTGCTGGTGGCCATCTTGAACTTCGGACCACACCCAAAAACACTCGCTCTCATCCCACGGTGATAACAAAGGTACCCAAGAAGTTTCGTAAAGATCGGTTCATAAATACGGCCTCTAGCCTGAGCCGTATAAAAGTTGTGTACAAAAAAACTGATTAGACCTAATTTCGGTACAAAATGGCCACTGGCAGCCATCTTGAATTTTGGACCGCACCCAGAAACACTCGTTCTCATCCCAAGGTGATAACAAAGGTACCCAAGACGTTTCGTGAAGATCGGTTCATAAATACAGACTCTAGCCCGAGCCATATTGACATGTGTACTTACTGTGTGTAAGTAGCACTGAAAAAATCAAAGTTCATCTAATTTGCATAATTTCTGCACGAGAAAAAAACCCGTATTATATGTGATGTATCCCATGGTACTAAACATTCACACAAAAAATTATTCAAATCAGCGCTTTCATCTGGAAGTTCTGTGCAAAAATCTGATTGCACCAAATTTTGTACAAAATGGCTGCCATCGGCCATCTTGAATTTCGGACCGGACCCCAAAACACTCGTTCTCGTCCCACGGTGATAACAAAGGTACCCAAGGAGTTTCGTAAAGATCGGTTCATAAATACGGCCTCTAGCCCGAGCCGTATTGGCATTTGCACTTACAGTGCTGAAAGTAACACCAAAAAACATCAAAGTTAGTCTAATTTGCATAATTTACGCACGAGAAAAAAACCCATATTATATGTGATGTATCCCATGGTACTAAACATTCATACAAAAAATTATTCAAATCATAGCTTTCATATGGAAGTTCTGTACAAAAAACAGAATTCTGCATCGTCGGTACAAAATGGCGGCTGGCAGCCATCTTGAATTTCGGACCGAACCCCAAAACACTCGTTCTTGTCCCACGGTCATAACAAAGGTACCCAAGAAGTTTCGTAAAGATCGGTTCATAAATACGGCCTCTAGCCCGAGCCGTATCCAATTGTTGACAGACAGACGGACGACAGGCCATAGCATAAGCTCAAATTTGGCTTTGCCAAAGTTGAGCTAAAAATCGATAGCTCCCATCTAGAGGTCACCCCAAACAAGCATACCAAGTTTCAAAGTGATCTGATCATAAATGCGACCTGTGAGGTGTGCCAAAGGAAATTGTGGACATACGTACTAACGTATGTATGTATGTATGCCGACGGACGAGAAGTGATGGCAATAGCTCAGCTTGACTTTGTCAAGTAGAGCTAAAAAAATGAAACTGACTGGCAAAACACATTGTTATAGGGATTCTACTGGCTGACTTTTGGGGGCAAAATTTGAGACCCTTTACCAATCTAATTCGAGCATGATTTTCCAATTCAAACCAAATTTTTACCAATTGCAGGCCCCAACTCAAACAAAAAAATAATTCATAATTGGTGTCCTAACCTGTGCTGTAATAAGCCCTCAGAAAACCTACAACTCCCAACCGAACAAAGAATGGAAAGTATTTGAATTCAAGGGCAACCAAAATATTCCTCTTTTACCCTTAAAAACCTAATTCTGACTTTGATCACAAAACAAGTGCCACAACAGATACACTTGAAAGTAACAACATTCTAAGAACCCTGTTGGTTGTTTCTAGGAAAGTCTTGGCTGCCTATGTTGGCAGCCAAGACTTTCCTAGACACAACTGCAAGGCCACAGAATGTAGTCGTAACAAAATTATCTCCAGGTTATTTAGGTCTAATAGTAACAGAACAGCTTAATCGAGATTAGAGACTGGATTGATAGGATTTCATGAGATTGTTATAAAACTTACACAATGTAGGTGCTTCTGTATTAATGTTCACAGTTTAATATAAAAGTAATATTTTTTATTCTTGAGCGTTTCTCCTGCAAAACAGCGTTTCTCCTGCAAAACAAATTCCCAACTGGAGCTTTAATGATGGAATTTTCCCAGTGGCATGGGACCCAACTCTTTCTCAGAGGACAGAAGAATCACTGTATTATTATTTATTGGTGCTTAAGGTTACTTTAAGTGTCTATGGTTACATCGTGACCACAATATAAATATGAAGTTAAGTACACAGCTCTTGAAGACAAATGGAAGTAATCCTATACTCATAAAATATACTTGTTTCTGTACAATGTTAAGAAAAAAGAGTAAATTCTTCAAATTCACATCTAATATTTTACCAAGTAATCATAAACATCAAATGCCAAAATTTTCTTACTGAACCAAGGCAGTTTTTGCAATGGAATTCATTCCATTTCCATTTCCAAGTAATAGAGCCCATAAAAATTGCACTAAAGCAAATTACAGTGGCACACTGTTAACTGAATAGACACTCTGCCAGAGAAAAATATTTAAATAACAAGATTATGCATATAACAGGAATCAGGTGATTTTCCTAACTTTCAGTTCAAAACTGTGCTTTTTTTCTATTTTATCTTAACAGTGTTCACTGAGCTCTGTCAAACAAGTTATAATAGATGAAATGCCTGTATTGGACGAAGTTAGTGGATAACAGAGTAATTATTCTGAGAGATTACAAGATTTTTTATCCAATTAACAGGAGTATACTCTATAACCTAAATGCAATTAACAGGTCAAATTTCTACTGAAGGTATGGCAAATGGTTTGGTGTTGTAAATTATATACAATTAACAGGGTTATTCAATTAAAGGATATCAAATTAAGTGGCCTCCTCTGTACATTATGGGAAGCAATATATTTACCTGACTTGACTGCTCTAGCACTTGTTCTAAACTGACTCCTTCCAGGAACTGTCGATTCATGCCTTGTACATTATCTGAAGAGTTACTACTGTTGAATGGCGGTTCCTCCACTCGATTGATGTGACCTGTACTCATACCCACACCATTCAATACTGACGTCGTATTGACAGTTGGTGTCAATGATGCAGAAGCCATCAGTCCACCATTGGTTGAGGACCAATCAGAATTCAGGTCTGGAAAAAACGTGTTCAATAGTTCACATTAGATGAGTCAGCATCATTACTGTGTAGAACCAAACTGACCGACTGAAAATGATTCTTTCATGGAAGTAAAGTACAACAAATTTAGCCATCAACTGTTTCACTGTGATTTCCAAGAAAAAGTCATCTCACCTCAGTAGTCATCTGTCACCCCCCATCTCAAATCCACACAAGCAGGGTTAGCATTGGTTGTTGACAAGTGCACAATCGACGTGCAGTATGCCTTAGTACATAGCCACATCGTGTCACTCACGCGGCCAATTAGGATGAAGTACCTTGCACAAGGACACAACACAGTAAACCCTGGTGGGGATCGAACTGTGGAACTTTCGGTTCATACAAATAAAATAAATCATGAGAGTACTTTTGCATAACGGAAATTGTGGTTTTATTACATGATTAACTTATTTTTTTCAAAATTGCAGCTTATTGTCCATTTTACCCTTTACCCAATGTAACATCCAAGACCGGTTAGCGCTATTCTAAACAAGAGGCCCCAGGGGGCCTGAGGGCGCTCACCTGACATGGTAGCCTAAATATCAACCCAGAGAATTGATTTCCACAAGTTGCATCTGCTCCACCTAAGAAAAGCTGAAACCAAATATCCAAATATTCTGATCAGTGGATCTAAAAAAAGATTTTTAAAGAATATTCCTCATATTGAACTAAGTCATAATTTGGGCTCCCACAGGGAGCCCATATATGAACCAGGGACTTGGCTTTAACAAACCTGAATCTCACACCTCTACGGATTCTGCACACCAAATATCAAAATATTCCGACTGCTGGATCTGAAGAAGAAGATTTTTAAAGAAAATTCCTCATTTTGAACCAAGTTACAATTCGAGCTCCCACAATCAGCCCAAATACGGACCTAGGGACATGGCTTGAAAAAACTTGAATCTTACCCCCCCCCCCCCCCCCCCCCCAAGGATGCTGCATAAAAAATATTAAAAGCATTCATCTGCTGGATCTGAAGATTTTTAAAGAAAATTCCTCATTTTGAACTAAGTTGTCATTCAGGCTCCCATAGTGAGCCCAAATATGAACCAAGGGACTTGGCTTGAACAATCTTCAATCTCTGCCCCCTAAGGTTGCTCCATGCCAAATATCAAAACATTCCAACTGCTGAATCTGAAGAAGATCTTTAAAGAAAAATTCCTCATATTGACTAAGTTATAATTTGGGACCCACGGACTTGGCTTTAACACACTTGAATCCCCCCCTCCTCCCCCCCCCCCCCCCCCCCACCCCAAGGATGCTACTCACCACATATCAAACCATTCCGACTGCTGGATCTGAAGAAGAAGATTTTTTAAGAAAGTTAAAAAATTTATAGTAATTTATATATTTTTTATACTTACCAATGACCCAGACATAGCTGGTGCTAACTCTTAAAATATAGGGCCAAACACAAATTTTGCCCCCCAATCCCCAAAATTTGCATCTAAAACTAAAGAAAACATGTCCTGAAAGGCCCTCCACACTTCGCCCCTACTGCGCATGCGCAGTGTCAAGGACGTTCCGAAATTGGCGCCATTCATCATTCTAATAACCAGTGCCTGGTAAGCGCTATGTACTCAGCGGGGAGGCAAGAGTTCCCAACTCCTGGGAGGGCCATCCCCGTCTGGGTCATTGGTAAGTATAAAAAATATATAAATTACTATAAATTTTTTAACATTTTTATACTGTACCAATGACCCAGACATAGCTGAATAGTAAAAAGGCTGGAGGGCCAAGGACATAGAGCAAAATGGAATACGCTCAATAAAATAAAATAGAGTCATCCCCTGTAGGGAAAAGAAGTAATAGGCCTTACATGTATCTTTCTTATTTATGATAAATTAGAAAGATACAACACCTTCCAAAAATTGAGCTTCATACATCCATGTACTCTATTAATATCCAATAATCCTTATACTAATAATTTTTAAAGTAAGCCAATAATAAAGTAAGTCTAGAGAATAGAGACTCTTATACTCCTAAAAGTGTGTGAGAATTGCATAATCATGTCCGTTGACATATGCAATATTCAAAAGCTATACTTTAAAAACTAAGACTTGAATGAATTTTATAAACTTAAACTTCTCACTAAACAACCATCCCAATAACAGCTCAGAATAACTAACTCCGGAGGAGGTATCCCCTTGTTTTCATAGTAAAAACAGGTGACCCAAGGGAACACCCTCCCCCCCCCCCCTTTTTCTTGCCCTGGGTCAAATAGCCCAGAGCGAAGAGGGCAGCCGAACGGAGACACTGCCGAAACAGACAGCCTACCTAGCTATAGTAGCAACTGTTAAGTGAATGACATTCTGAGCAGTAGATAATAGACCTAACAATAGAGGCCTCCAGAAATGGACTCGATATTTCTGAGATAAAATTCATGAATGGATGGCTGAGCGCAATGAGCAGCCTTCAAAAATCTATAATAGCAACACTATTAATGTAAGCCCAAGAAGTAGAAGAACTCTTACTTCATGAGCCGAAATCTTAAGCACAACTGCTAAGCCAATGATATACCATAAGCAGTACGCTAGTTAATAGAATCCATTAACAATAAAATGGAGCGTAACGTCCTTCTACTAGACATCAAAGACAGAAGAAGCTTACGCCCTTGTAATAAACAGATATCTGTTTATAAATACATAAACTGTGCCCGGAAAGAGTAAAGGCCTATGCCCATACGAAGACGGAAGGACCTTAAAAGAATAGGTTCCGGATAATAGGAGCCTAACTCTTATGCAACAATCCAACCTAAATAGTAACGGAAGTATTGATTCCGAAACTATGAAAGTGAAAATCATCCATCGATAGTGCATGAAACTCACTGACTCTACAGTAAAAGAGAAATCAACAGAATTACTGTCTAAAGGTCAGAATTTGAAAACTACTGTTTCCAGAGGCTCAAATGATTACTTAGCTAAATAAGAACCTGAAGTTAAAATCCGTATAGGAATTTAATCTAAAGATTCTAAGTCTATTTATCAAAAAGTTACTAACTGACTTAGATAAAGAGACAAAAGACTCAATTGTAAACTATCATAGAGTGCATAGGTATGAGGTAACATAAACCTATAACCTAAATAATAACAGGCTGCAGTAGATCTTGTCAAACAAGTATACTAAAAAGTTGCAATGAGTAGTATGGAGGGATCAACCATATGAACATAATGATCCCTACACCACGACGGAAGAGCCTCCACTTTAGTCGCATAGAATAGCGAAGAAGAGGATCTCCTATAGTAAGAAATCGCGTCCAAAGCTCGTCCAGTACAGTGCTTACAATGCAATACGGACCACACAACGGAATACATGAAGGTTGCGACCTTGCTGGTTGTGATGAAGATGACACGATTTACCCAGTGAAAAAAGATCCTCACATAGAGGAAGATTTCACGTTAAGATCCACAGTAGACAAGAGAGTAAATTACTCATGATCTCTGTGAAGATAGAGATGCTATCAACAGAAATGTATTGTGGTTGTTTATCTTAGCAATACCTGCTAAAACAACAGCGCCGGAGGATACGCGTATCCTATCATTCCGTCCTATAGATCAATAGAGCTTAACAGTATTAGCTCAGAGATCTGTACAAGCCAACACATACGTCTGCAAATGATTAGCAAGCTGTGTCATAAATAAAAAATCATTGGGCGCTCCCATAGATAGCAAATCTGATTGAATACTTGTTTGTTGAGAGTCCATTCTGACAGCAACAAGCGACCCGTAAGAGAACGGGAGTGCGTTAAAACAATCAGACGACCCAGAATATGACGGATCAAAACTGAACTTGGTGTACTATAACCAACAGACGGATTCTTTCCATTAAATTGAATAACGGAAACGAAAGAGTGCCTCCCTGGTTCCGGAGATACGCCACTACTGTCGAATTAAAGGACAGGAATTTGGGCATGCGTTTCTGAATAATGTTCATGCAATGACATAAAGCAAGCCTAAAAAACATTATTCCGCGGAAGTTAAACTGATAGCTAAAAGACTGCGGAACCCAAAGACTCTGGCACTTCGAATCCGTAGGGATCAGTATATATCCCAATCTGTTTGACTGGCAACCGTCATAACAGCCACACTCGGGTCCGGCAACTGCGACGGCACTCTCTGAGTCAACCACCGAATGTTTGCCCCAGTCTGAATCTCTTGTAACACTAGATAGACAAGAGAATGTATAAATCAAGCAATTCATGGATTGCCGGAAAGTTGCCGTCGAAGAGAAGCTCCTCCGAGAACGAAGCGACTCTGAGAGAGTTCTAAACCTACTATCCACGCGTGGATGTAGCTAGGGCTGCATCACGTCTAACCAACTCCAATCAGCCACTGAAGGGCGGAGTTATACGTGAACAAACTACTGCCCTCAAAAGAAATTACATTGAGAATAATATCCCGTAAATCTTTTCTTGAAGACGTAATGATAACGCCTCAGTAAGGCGGATTACGTATAATAAAGCGTCTAAGTTAAGTCTACTATACATAATGTCGTTCCCAACATTGAAATTGGAAAAGACATAAACGGCGAAAAAGAATATATGCAGTCTTTAATCACACCGTCTAGACGCATATGAACTCTCGGTATGCCCTGCTCTGCCAAAATAAACTATATGTAAAAAAGATAAAATGGCAGAAATGAGCCACGCGGACAAGAAACTAAACTATCATGCTTAGTAGCAGGCTTGTATATATATATAAATATATAGCGTCGAAAAATAAAACACATGTTGTAATGACAATATTGGACTGCGTCGGTAAGTCAGGGACAAAGTCCCTGTACCGATCGAAAAATCCGAGTCCAATGACGCTATAAGTCTCTTATCCAAGATCGCAGCAATGAAGTCCGAAAAATAATCACTGGAAGAAATGCCAGAAGATATGAAAGGCATCTTCCGATACTACTAAAGGGAAAACTCGAAATCTTTCGAATCCCTTTCGCCATCCTGTCGGACCCTATAAAGCGTTCGGTCGTCCGTAGCTTGATGCAACCGCGGACCGCACCGACCCAGCGCCGTCGGATAATTCCTGATTCGACCGAGAAACCGTCAATTGCTGGGATGCTGCGAAACAACTGTGCTAACTCGGATAGCACATCCGTCCCTGAGGCCTGAGGAGCAGCGGTCTTACGATGCATTGCCGCAGGAAGCTCCGAGATCGTTACCCCCGTGCATACTTCCAAAATGCGAGCGAACGGAGTGTATAGGCCTCGTGTCCCTTGGCTACCGGATGGCGCGACCTATTCGCTGTGGAATCACTGAATGCCGAAACTGATCGGATACTCGAGGTCACGTAGCCAATGTGCGGTCGTGTGCCCTGCTGTGAGGATGAGGAAGCATTAAAGACAGTCTCTCGGACTGTCAATATAACGGAGCGTCCCGAGCAACGGACATATGCTCCGAATGTAAAATATCTGAACCACAACATGCGGTCCCCTATGTTGTTGGCTTCCTCCGATCTGTCCTCAATCTGCCGTCACTGGGTGAGTACTAAAGTAATTAAAGTGCTCGCATCACCCAAATCTCCTTTCTAGACCGCAACGGACGAACCCGGCAGCCGAACCATTCGATGAATGTACGCTACACCGGGTGAGCTAGCGAATGTCACTCCGTAAGCGATAGACATATTCCATGAGCACTTATTGCCGCTAACTCCTCATTAACTATGACGACAGAGGCACAATTTTGAAAGACATCTCCATAACTCTTCGAACAAGAAACCAGAAATGCTTGGATAGCAAGCATAAAATAATAATATATATAGCGTCGTTCAATAATTCGAAAGTTTGTGTGACATTATTGGACTATGTCGGAACTGAGGGACGATGTCCCTGAACCGAACCAAAAAATTTCTAAGTCCACCGACGCTATCAGTTTCTTATCCGGCATCGCAGCATATGTTGTTCCAAAAGGGAAAGCTTGAAATCCACCGAATCCCTTTCGGTATCCCGTCGGACCGGATGAAACTTTCGGACGTCCGTACCCGCTTCCGCGGAGCGTCCCGACCCAGCATCGTCGGATAAAATATATGCGACAGATTCAGTTGATGCTGGGATGCTGCGATAAACTGTGCTATTAAGGAAAGCACGTCCGTTCCCGAGGCCTGTGCAATAGCGGACTTACGATGCATTACCGCTGGAAGCTCCGTGTACGTTGACTCCCGCACACTTCCTATGCGAACGTCCGGAGTCTGCAGGCCTCGAGTCCCCGGCTACCGACCCAGCGCTGTCGGATAATTCTCGATCCGACACCGTTTCTGTCGGCTGCTGGGATGCTGCGATAAGCTGTGCTATGTGCACAAGAATGTCCGGCGTCGAGACCTGCGGAGGCGCAGTCTATCGCTGCTTCGCCGAGGGCAGCTCCGCATCAGATGGCTCCCGCATACTTTTCCTATGCGAACGTCCGGAGTCCATCGGTCTCGAATCCCTGGCTGCCGGATGGTGTGACCTGGTCGCCGAAGAATCCTTGATCGGCGAAGCTGGTAATATATCGGCGGTCACGCAGCCAAGGTGCGGTCGTGTGCGCTGACGAGAAGAGGAAGCCTTAGCAGTCTCAGCGGACTGCCTATACAACAGAGCGTCCCGAGCGACGGACGTATGCTCCGCTAACGACACATTTGTACCACAACATCTGGGGCCAGATGTTGTTGAACGAGAGAGGGGCCTCTCTCGCTTGCCGTCCGGATGGACCGGAACGAGCTATGAACCGGACTAAAAGGCTTCCTCCGTTCTCCCTCCGATCCGCCGTCACTGGGTGTGCATTAAGTTAATTTTATAGTGCTCGCATCACCCCAAAATTCCTTCTAGACCGCAACGGACGAACCCGGCTGCCGAACCATTCGGTGAATGGACGCTACACCGGGCGAGCTAGCGGACGTCAAAGGCCGTCGAACCTACTAGGGTCCTCTTAGGCAATTGGCGTATTACATGAGCACTTTTCCGCTAGCCCTTCATTGTGACGACGGAGGCACACTGTTGGAAGACATCACAGATACATCACCCTAATCTTGATCGTCTGAAATAGAAATTGATAAAGTAGAGTGACCCTGCGGGGAAAGGACCGGAGTGTCCAAATCCCCAACAACATACCGTGACATACGCTTCCCATATTGTCATCGAAATCATACGATACAGAACAGGAGTTAATGCGAGTACACTGACCACATATAGAATGATAATAAGGTCAGAGGAAGACTTCCTCTTAAAACAATTGATCAATATCCTTTCAATGTGAAAAGAAAACAAGTCCTGGTACTCGCACTAACCCCTGGCAATCAAAATACATAATAATAATATGATCCATTAATATAGAAAAAATAATTGAAATCAAAATATTTTGAAAAAATATTTTTTCAGAACAGCCCAAGTTTCTGAAAAGTAACGTTGAGCCCCAATGGATCCCAAGCCTAAGTGTGGACAAAAATTTTAAAAATATTTTAAACAATTTATTCAACACTTACGAACAATAATAATGTATCTAGTTATGATTAAAATAACATAAAGATATTATTATATAGAAATCCCCCCCTCACACAGAGGGCTGTTGTAAATGTAAACAATGAGTGTAAAAACACTAAAATAAGACTCCAGGCACCCAGGCCCGAAATCAGTTACCAAAAATACACTATCTGATGCAAAACAGAGACTTCCAGGGAAGAAACTGCAGAACATCAGATGGTAGATGCAGAACACAACGCCTAACCACCCGTAGGTGAAGACGTAAACATGGGGAAAGAACAGAATTCATTCTGTTATTCAGCTAAAACTCCCAAGAAATTTTAGTAATAATAATTACAGAAATTATGCCAAAAGCATGGGAGAATAGCAAGGGGGAACTTAAAGGACAGGGAGAGAGGAAAAACACTTGAAAAAACAGTGTAACTAAATAATCAGAATGACAACAAAATGGCTGCTGCCTTGAAAATAGGTAACTTAACATAATTTCATTAAAAGATTTTAAGTTACAGCCCTGATAATATTCTGTCACACATTCTTTTCCTCTCCTCCTTTTCTATCCTCCTTAGAATCACCATTTCACTAATATTTATGTGTCTGGCATCATTTAAACTGAGATTTAAAAGCACAAAGATCAGTCAGATGTTAACTGATGAAGGGCCAAACTTAGAATGATGAATGGCGCCAATTTCGGAACGTCCTTGACACTGCGCATGCGCAGTAGGGGCGAAGTGTGGAGGGCCTTTCAGGACATGTTTTCTTTAGTTTTAGATGCAAATTTTGGGGATTGGGGGGCAAAATTTGTGTTTGGCCCTATATTTTAAGAGTTAGCACCAGCTATGTCTGGGTCATTGGTACAGTATAAAAATATTCCTCATTTCGAACAAAGTTACAATTCAATCTCCCACAGTGAGCCCAAATATGGACCTAGGAGCATGGCTTGAACAAACTTGAATCTCACCCCCCTAAGGATGCTGCATACCAAATATCACAAGATTCTGCCTGCTGGATCTTGAGAAGAAGATTTTCAAAGAAATTTGCCTGAAATGCACTAAGTTCGAATTTGGGCTTCTATAGTGAGCCCAAATATGAATTCAGGGGGCCGATTTGAACAAACTGGAATCAGATCCACCCCACAATGTTGCATACCAAATATCAAAAGATTCTGCCTGCAGGATCTGGAGAAGAAGATTTTTGAAGAAATTTGCCTGAAATGCACTAAGTTCGAATTCGAGCTTCTATAGTGAGCCCAAATATGAATCTAGGGAGCCGATTTGAACAAAATAGAATCAGATCCACCCCACAATGTTGCATACCAAATATCACAAGATTCTGCCTGCTGGATCTGGAGAAGAAAATTTTTTAAGAAATTTGCCTGAAAAGCACTAAGTTCAAATTTGGGCTCCTATACTGAGCCCAAATATAAACCCAGGGAGCCGATTTGAACAAACTTGAATCAGATCCACCCCACAATGTTGCATACCAAATATGAAAAGATTCTGCCTGCTGGATCTGGAGAAGAAGATTTTTTAAGAAATTTGCCTGAAAAGCACTAAGTTCAAATTTGGGCTCCTATACTGAGCCCAAATATAAACCCAAGGGGCCGATTTGAACAAACTTGAATCAGATCCACCCCACAATGTTGCATACCAAATATGAAAAGATTCTGCCTGCTGGATCTGGAGAAGAAGATTTTTTAAGAAATTTGCCTGAAAAGCACCAAGTTCAAATTTGGGCTCCTATACTGAGCCCAAATATAAACCCAGGGAGCCGATTTGAACAAACTTGAATCAGATCCAGCCCACAAAGTTGCATACCCAATATCAAAAGATTCTGCCTGCTGGATCTTGAGAAGAAGATTTTCAAAGAAATTTGCCTGAAATGCACTAAGTTCAAATTTGGGCTCCTATACTGAGCCCAAATATAAACCCAAGGGGCCGATTTGAACAAACTTGAATCAGATCCACCCCACAATGTTGCATACCAAATATCACAAGATTCTGCCTGCTGGATCTGGAGAAGAAAATTTTTTAAGAAATTTGCCTGAAAAGCACTAAGTTCAAATTTGGGCTCCTATACTGAGCCCAAATATAAACCCAGGGAGCCGATTTGAACAAACTTGAATCAGATCCACCCCACAATGTTGCATACCAAATATGAAAAGATTCTGCCTGCTGGATCTGGAGAAGAAGATTTTTTAAGAAATTTGCCTGAAAAGCACTAAGTTCAAATTTGGGCTCCTATACTGAGCCCAAATATAAACCCAGGGAGCCGATTTGAACAAACTTGAATCAGATCCAGCCCACAAAGTTGCATACCCAATATCAAAAGATTCTGCCTGCTGGATCTTGAGAAGAAGATTTTCAAAGAAATTTGCCTGAAATGCACTAAGTTCAAATTTGGGCTCCTATACTGAGCCCAAATATAAACCCAAGGGGCCGATTTGAACAAACTTGAATCAGATCCACCCCACAATGTTGCATACCAAATATCAAAACATTCTGCCTGCTGGATCTGGAGAAGATTTTTTAATGTTTTTCCCATTGTCTACAGTGTTAAAAAGTGCTGACTCAGCACTTTTTCAAAGTCCCAAAACTGTGCCCTATGACAAAACTGATGGCAATTCTTTTTTACTAATCCTTTCTGTTGGTCCTAAGGAAGCTGCACACCAAATAAAAATTCTCGGTGCCGTGCTGTTTTGGAGATATGGGCGTTTTAAATTTTTTCTATTTTTAGCTCCTGCGGTTCCCACGGGGCTGCGGGAAATTTTTTTTTTGCATAAATCAAGTACTCATGACCCAATAAGCCCTCACATAAAATTTGGTTGAAATCGGCTTCTCAGTTCAGAAAACAGAAATTACGGGTGGGGCCAAAATTTTTGCCCCTCCCATAACGACGCCAAATATTATCCCTCAAACTTCTCTTGAACAAATCTGAGTCTACACCTCAAAAGGAAGGTGCATACCATATATCAAGTCTCTGCTACTGCTGGTTCATGAGAAGAAGATTTACAAAGATTTTGGTGCTCCTTGGGGGCGTGGCACCACCCAGGAGGAGGGGCAACTTCATTTGAACAAATCTGAATTGGCATTAGGTAATAAACATTTAGCCAACATTTGAATAAAATTGGGCTAGTGGTTTAGGAGGAGAAGTCGATAATGTAAAGTTAACGCCGGACGGACGACGCCGGACAGAAAGTGATTAGTAAAGCTCCCCTTGAGCTTTGCTCAGGTGAGCTAAAAATCGCCAATTAATTTTCATTATATTTTCATTTTTTATCTCAAAAACATAGGTTATGTCCCCTCTTTGGAACGAGCTCGTTGAGCTGGTTCCAATGAGGGGTCATAACCTATGTTTTTGATACAAAAAATGAAAAAAATTAGTTATTCAACAATTTTGTTTGCAAGTGTCATCTGCTTTTCATGTTAGGTAAAGGGTTAAAATATATCAATTTCAAAAGCTTGGACCTCTGTATGTTCCATTAAGATATCCCTTGTTTATTTGTTGGGATTAATTTTTCATTTTCTGCACTTTACCCACACCATGACCACAAATATTAACTGGTAGAGTGCTTATTCTTAAGTGCTAATACCACAACTTAAAAGCTTCATACTCTGTGGATGTACTTCATATTATCTTTGAAGTGAAATTATTTAGTCTGTATGAATTTGCCTTTTTATAATTTATGGGTGAGTGCCTATAGGCACTCTCCCATAAACTGGAACAAGACCAAGACCTGTGGACAAATTTTAAAGTCTAAAAATAATTGAGCACTCTACCAGTTAAGTCACATTTAGTCAATTGTTTATAACTATGCTTTGGACAATAGCCACTGCTCCATCCACTTTACTGAGGACCCGAGTTCCCACAAGGAAAAGAAAGATATCCCTTGAATCAAGACCTTTATTTCCACCTGTTTACCACAAAATATGCTCTTCAGTTCCTGCTTAAACCCCCAATTTCCTATCAATAACAAGTATTAATCCCCCATTTGCACACAATATTAAATATAGAACTTCCGTCATACACTGCAGCTAAATGAATCAGCAAGGTAAACCACTTGGCACTTGATTTCCACCTGAAACCCAGGGGCTGAAAAAAATGAAAGTGTCAATGACACTGTAGCTTAACTTGACCGTGTGTTGTGTATGATGAAAAGGTTAATGTTCAATGTTTATGAAAGGATTATGAAATACAACAAGAATTGTGATAATTGAGAATATGTTAATTTCTGTTCCCTGTATGCGATGTTTTCAATAAAAATAATTTGAGGTGTGGACTGTACTAAAGAACTGAGGGGTAGGTTAATGTGGCCCTCACACAGTTAATGTACGTCAACCAAAGTTACCAAGTTACACTGAAATAATTCCAAAACTAGTCATCCTGTCAAGTTACAATTAAATCCATTTATAAATACGGCCTGTAGACTGTGCTCAATTTTTTCGGGCTTCAGGTCAGTGTAGCCATCACGGTAGATCAATCGCAACCAAAAGGGGACATCCTTATCTAGACATTATACTGAGTCATTCTACCAAATACAATGAAATCCCTTCATACATACGACCAGTATTCTATGCTCAAGGTTTTCATGTTTTGGGCTTGGGCAGCCATCCCGGTTGAATGATCACTACCAAAAGGGGATGTTCTCATCTAGACATTATCTGGAATCATCCTGCCAAGTTACTCTGAAATCCTTCCATAAATACAGCCTGTACACTGTGCTAAAGGTTTTCGGGCTTCAGGACCCTGTAGCCATCACAGTTGACCAATCGCGACCAAAAGGAGACATCCTAATCTACACATATGGAGTCATCCTACCAAGTTACAATGAAATCCGTTCATAAATACAACCAGTAATTTATGATAAAGGTTTTGGGCTCGGGCAGCCATGACAGTTGCATGATCGCTACCAAAAGGGGATGTTCTCATCTAGACATTATCTGGAATCATCCTACATAGTTACTATGAAATCCCTTCATAAATATGACCTGTAGACTGTGTTAAAGGTTTTCGGGCTTCGAGCCCCTGTAGCTGTAACAGTTGACCAATCACGATCAAAAGGGGAAGTTCTCATCTAGACATTACTTGGGGCCATCCTACCAAGTTACAATGAAATCCCTCCATAAATACAACCTGTAGACTGTGCTAAAGGTTTTCGGGTTTTGGGCTCGGGCAGTCGTCACAGTTGACAGATCAAGACCAAATGGAAAAGTTCTCATCTAGACATCATACGAAGTCATCCTACCAAGTTACAATGAAATCCCTCCATATTAAATATGACCTGTAGACTGTGCTAAAAGTTTTTGGATTTCAGGCTTGGGCAGCCATCACAGTTGACAGATTATGACCAAAAGGGGACGTTCTCATCTAGATGTTATACAGAGTCATCCTACCAAGTTACTGTTAAATCTCTTCATGAGTACAACCTGTAGACTGTGCTAAAGGTTTTGGACTCGGGCAGCCATCACGATTGACCGATCGCGACCAAAAGGGGACGTTCTCATCTGGACATGACCTCAAACCTGGATATGAAATTTTGTGATGATCAAGTTTAGCTAAAAATGAGTTTTGCACCATATGCACAGACTGTTTGGAATTTTGGTGGGTTTTTATTACATACATACTGATTAGATGGGAGGAATTGGGATTTTTGGAGATCAGAATTGAGTCAAGAAATGGGTCCAATTCACATTGAGAATGGAGTCAATATTTGACTCTTTTTATTACCCATATTGATCCCTGGCCTGAAAAACAATTTTCATAATTAAAGTGTTATGAAGACACTTTTTCCCCTCTAATTTGCATCCATTCAT
This sequence comes from Pictodentalium vernedei, assembly GCA_031216915.1. Lineage (NCBI taxonomy): Eukaryota > Metazoa > Mollusca > Scaphopoda > Dentaliida > Dentaliidae > Pictodentalium > Pictodentalium vernedei. Next base: position 317,258,687 of record CM062297.1, read on the forward strand.
CGATTCTTTTCAATAAAAATCAAATCAACAGCAGGGATTTGGCGAGAGGGTCTTCAATGGACAGGTGTTATCAGTTAGATTTCTAACAGAGAATGGCATCTCAGAAGGACAGGCCGTGGGCATGTCGTGAGGGCCGAAGGCCTGTGTTGCAGGAGAGTTAGAGAGGGGTTATTTCCCTCCCAATGGTGTATCTCCATTTCAACGGTAGGTGTTGGGGGAAGGGGGTCCTCTGGAAATTTTTTTAATTTTGGAACCCATGAGATGGATTCTGAGGCCTCCCTCTGGCTTAAATCTAATCATTTTATCCACAAGAAAAATGCATTTCCACAGGTAAGACCATGAGTTTTCCATTACCTTGAACAGGCTACACAAGGACTCCAGACTGAGTGCTATTCAACAATAGCTACTCCTTCCAACTGAAAGGCAGTCAGTTGGAAGGAATGGGTATTGGCTGAAAGTTGTCAGTCTATAGTCCGTGTGTAGCCTGGTCAGTGCAAGGGAAACAGACCGATGAATTTCGAAAAACTGGACTGGTCACAGATTCGAGTCGGCAAATTTTGTAAATTTTGTCAGCTGATTGAAAAAGTCAGAAAATTTGATAAATGAAAGTGTCAATGACACTGTAGCTCAACTTGTCAAGACATGTACATGTATAGTATTTGACACAGCAATGACAAACATCTAGGTAATGACCTGATAACACGGTGATAACAAAGGTACCCAAGAAGTTTCCTAAAGATCGGTTCATAAATACGGCCTCTAGCCTGAGCCGTATAGAAGTTGTGTACAAAAAACTGATTAGACGTAATTTCGGTACAAAATGGCCACTGGCAGCCATCTTGAATTTTGGACCGCACTCAGAAACACTCGTTCTCGTTCCAAGGTGATAACAGAGGTACCCAAGAAGTTTCGTGAAGATCGGTTGATAAATACAGCCTCTAGCCCGAGTCGTATTGACATGTGTACTTACTGTGTGTAAGTAGAACCGAAAAAATCAAAGTTCATCTAATTTGCATAATTTCTGTACGAGAAAAAAACCCATATTATATGTGATGTATCCCATGGTACTAAACATTCATACAAAAAATTATTCAAATCAGAGCTTTCATGTGGAAGTTCTGCGCAAAAATCTGATTGCACTTAATTTTGAACAAAATGGCTGCCAGCGGCCATCTTGAATTTCAGACCGGACCCAAAAACACTTGTTCTCATCCCACGGTGATAACAAAGGTAGCCAAGAAGTTTCGTAAAGATCGGTTCATAAATGCGGCCTCTAGCCCGAGCCGTATTGGCATTTGCACTGACAGTTCTGAAAGTAACACTAAATAAATCAAAGTTAGTCTAATTTGCATAATTTAAGCACGAGAAAAAAACCTGTATGATATGTAATGTATCTCATGGTACTAAACATTCATACAAAAAATTATTCAAATCAGAGTTTTCATGTGGAAGTTCTGTACAAAAAACAGATTTCTGCATCGTCGGTACAAAATGGCTGCTGGCAGCCATCTTGAATTTCGGACTGCACCCAAAAACACTCGTTCTCATCCCACGGTCATAACAAAGGTACCCAAGAAGTTTCGTAAAGATTGGTTCATAAATACGGCCTCTAGCCCGAGCCATAGCAGCTTGGCACTTACAGCTCTGAAAGTAACACTAAATAAATCAAAGTCAGTCTAATTTGCATAATTTACGCACGAGAAAAAAACCCGTATTATATGTGATGTATCCCATGGTACTAAACATTTATACAAAACTTTATTCAAATCAGAACTTTCATACAGAAGTTCTGTACAAAAAACTGATTTTTGCATCATCGGTACAAAATGGCGGCTGGCAGCCATCTTGAATTTCGGACCACACCCAAAAACACTCGTTCCCGTCCCAGGGTCATAACAAAGGTACACAAGAAGTTTCGTAAAGATCGGTTCATAAATACGACCTCTAGCCCGAGCCATAGCCAATTGTTGACATACGGATAGACGGACAGACGGACGGACAGACAGACAGACGACGGGCCATGACAATAGCTCAAATTTGACTTCGTCAAAGTTGAGCTAAAAATTGCAAAATCACTTTGGCTCTGACTGAAAAATATGAGAAGAGCTAATTAAATTGATATTGAATTTCCAACTTTTTGAATTTAATCAAATTTCCAACCTTTGAAATTTTAGGTGATAATTGGGGAAGGGACAGGGATGAGACACCCCTATTCTTGCTTAGTCCCTGATCAGCAGGTAAATCAGTAATGTATTAAACAAGAGGTAGGGACAGATTTTGTTTAAAATGAATGTCACAAAGAAAAAATTTCTGTGTTTATCAGAAACATACCTGCAGAAGCTAATGACCACATTGCTCCAAAATCTTGAATTGCACTAAAATCTGAACCCATGGCTTTTCTGTGAGCTCTTTCACCTCCAATTGGTCTTAGCACTTTTGTTTCTTCAATGAGTTTCATTTGATTGTCAACATGGTTTGGAATATTTGGAGGAAGTGGTGAAGTTGACAAGCCTGGAGCTACTGGATTCGAACAATCTGGAAAAAGAAAATGTCATTTCAGTCAAATAATAACTGGTACATACTAAAAATATTTATTGGTCTGTAAAGGCAAATGTTTTCCACATGTATTCTCATTTCATCACTTGTGGGGTCATAACATTTCTAACTGCAGGTTCATAACTTATCACAACTTTAATTGTAAAGTAAAAATAATAGCCAACTTTTGCAACTTCACAAGTATAATACAACCGTCTTCAATGTTAACACTTAAATGGTTGAGAGCCGGAAGCCCAATTTATTTGTTTATTGGTGCTTAAGGTCACATATTTCTGCACAATGGCTGAACATGACTGCAATATGGAGATAAAGTTAAGTTTAGTAAATCCTTTATATCCATGATGCCCATTTTACAGAACTCCCACCCCAAACATTGGTGACTGGGTCCTATTTTACCAGGAACATAGAGCCTGTTTACCACAGTAAGCAAGCACAGCTTCACTTCCTGGGGTGTTACCACGGGGAAGAAGCCTAAATTTGGGCTTTACTCTGAAGTGTGGGTACCACAAGTTAAAGGTTTCATATTCTGTGAATGTTCTTCATATCATTTTGAAATGAAATAATTTGGTTCGCAAGGATTTGACTTGCACCTAGAGGTGCTCTCCCATAAATTGTAAGAAGGTAACGACATGTGAATAAATTTTGCTGATTTAACACTCTACCAGTTAAAACAGCAGGCTTTGGTTACTCCTAAATCCAAATGTGCTTGCAGTTCCAACTGAAATGGTGACAAGAGGAAAGGCGGCTCCTCTGATCTTATTCCGTCCTGTATATGAAACCCGATGATAGAAGAGTTCAAGAGGGGAATTTAGTATGATTTTGAGAACTTCTCCATGATTCAAATTTTCCAAATCAGCACAACTCAAGTCAAATTGAATCAAGACATTTTCAAATTGAATTTTGAATCTTTGCGGTATCCTACCTGACCTGTGTAATGGACACAAAGAAAATGGTGAGATTGGAGCTCATTTATGTTTTTAATGGTGAGGTATATTCTTGATAGTTTCAATACATTCTCTTCTGTCAATATGCACCATCTTAAGTTTTATAACAATTGACCTTGAATTGAGTTATGGTTATTTTTGTTTTTCCTTGACTTCATTTTAAAAATTACGATAGTCCACTGATTAACATAATTCATGCAAGAGAGAAAAACCTGCACAGTATGTTATGTATATCATGCCAGTTGTTCTCCATATCAAAAATAATCAAAATCTGAATCACCGTTTGGAAGTTCTTAAATAGAAAGTATAATTGCTATTTTTGAAACAAAATGGTTACTGGTAGCCATTTTTCATGACTGCGCAACTCTCATTAATTTTCATAACAAAGAGCTTTGAAATGAGCTTCGGTGATTTGGGCAATTTTTTTGCTTTTTGCCTACAGAGACATAGTTTAAAAAACAGATGCCTAATTTGCATAATTTATGAACCAGAGAAAACCCTGTACAGTATGTTATGTATATTGTGCCAGCCATTTTCCATTCCTAAAATAACCAAAATCAAATTATCATTTGGAGGTATAATTGCTATTATTGGAACAAAATGGCTGACAGCGTCTATTTTTGATGGCAGTCAACACCCAAAATGAATGAAAAGATTGAGTACTATATCTGCCCTTTTCTATTCAGTGGAAACAAAAAAAAAGAAAAAATATCATTTGAAATTAGTTAGGTGGTTACTGCTGTTTTAAGGCATTTTATCTGTGAAGATAAATGCAACACTTGATGTCAGTTCCGCAGAAGCTCATACAAGCCCCCCCCCCCCCCCCCCCCCCCCCCACACACCCTCCCCCCCACATGGGAATATACATTTAAGAAGATTATTTGCTAAACAAAAAAAGAGAATTAAATTTCTGGTAAATAATAAATTATACAATATTTTGTGTTGGCTTTTTTCTTTCTTTTAGAATACTTGTGTATTGTCCCATTTCCAATACAAATAGCCCTACTTGCATGGTCAGACTTGCAAAAATATCAAACCTGTCTTGAAATGCCATTATTGTCTGGCAGAAGGGACAGTCTCCTACTTTACCAATAGCAGATCATTCCAAGCAAACCCTCTTTCCTTTCCTTTCCTGTTTGCATCCCCTTCAACCAATGTCAAAAGGCACTTTTGATCACTTTTACTGCAACAGAACAGGTACCCCAACACCCAGTATCAGGGTTAACTCACAAATTACATTCTACATACCCAAGCCAAAAAATAAGCACACCGTCATCAGCAAAATGAGGTCCCCAGAGGGTGAATTTAGTGATGCTACCCTGCACAGCATCATCAAATTCACCCTCTGGGGACCTCATTCTGCAAATGTCGGACTGCTTATTTTCAGGCCTGTAAGTACCCTGGAAGTTGTTTTTAGAAAAGTCTTGGCTGCCTATATATCAAAGTCGGAATTATGCCCCGTTAAGGGTTAACATTCAAATTTTATTCATATCTCCATGTCAGCTTCCAAAAATATAGTTTATGACCCCTCATTGGATTGGCTTCGCCAAGCTTGTTCCCATGCAAGGTCATACACTTAAATTTTTTTGCAAATGGTGGTGTTTGTATGTGTGTGTGTGTGAGGTTGTCTATGCCAATTCAATGTATTGACTTGAACTATGACCTTGACCCTGTTGGCTTGTCATGAATTTTGTATGTGACACACTTGTCTAGTAGTTGCACATATGTTACGTAAGTTTCACTGCTATATCTCCTTTAACTAGAGATTTATGGACTCAACACAAAAATATGATGTGCATGCCAATTTTATTTATTGATGTGTATCTGTGACCCTGATCTTTGTGGCCAGCCATGAATTTTGTATGTGACACACTGACTAGTAGTGATACATATGTTGTGAAAGTTTCATTGCTGTATCTCCTTCCATTAAAAAGGTTGGGGCAGACATAAAGAAGTTGATGTGCATGCCGATTCCATTGGTTGGCCTCATTCTGTGATCTTTACCTTGGCAGGTCGGTCGTAAATATTGTCAGACACACACCATCTACTGGTGGTCCACATGTTGTGCAAGTTTCATTGTGCTATCTCTTTCCACTAAACAGTTGATGAGCATGCTGATTACATGTGTTGACCTGGGACCTTGGCCCTGGTAGGTCATACTGCATTTTGTATGCCACACACCATCTAGTAGTGGTACCTATGTTATGCTGTGATCTTTACCTTGGCAGGTCGGTCGTAAATATTGTCAGACACACACCATCTACTGGTGGTCCACATGTTGTGCAAGTTTCATTGTGCTATCTCTTTCCACTAAACAGTTGATGAGCATGCTGATTACATGTGTTGACCTGGGACCTTGGCCCTGGTAGGTCATACTGCATTTTGTATGCCACACACCATCTAGTAGTGGTACCTATGTTATGCAAGTTTTATTGTGATACCTCTTCCCATTAGAAGTTATGGACCTGGCAAGAAAAAGTTAAAGGATGGATGGACTGACACCTCAACTTCCATAATCCGTCAGTTTAAAAAAATATCCCTCATTCTGTGCTGCCTGCACCACCTTCCAGGTAGTGCAGTCAGGGTATTCCATGGACAATACTCCATGTTTAATCCATTCCCTTTTTCCCCAGTTTTGCATATGTAAATACTGGGCAATATCATATATCCCCATTCTCTCAGTATTCCCAATTACTTGAGATACACATGTCCTTGTCAGACTAGTAATTATTATCATTATTAATTATTGGTGTTCAAGGTCACATATTTTTGCACAATGGCTAATCATGACCACAACATGAGTATCAACTCACGACCAGGGGTGAGTGTTAATAAGCCATGTTGCCCATTTTAGAGAGGGTTTGCACCTCCCAAGCATTGGTGACTGGGTCCTATTTAACCAGTAAAACAGAGCTTGTTTACCGCAGTGAACAGGCACTGCTTTACTTCCTGGGCAGACTTGTAATTTGAGCTTCTGTACTTAACCCCTCTCCCAACCAATGTCAAGTAATTAATATTATTTATATTTATTATTTATTTATTGGTGTTTAAGGTCACATACTTATGCACAATGGCTAATCGTGACCGTGACAGTTTTACGGGTGGAGGAAGCCGGAGTACCCAGAGAAAACCACCCAGCAATGACGAGCAGCTGCAGGCTCCCCAACATCGTAACTGCGCACTGCAGCACAGGCAGGGTAAGATCACCCTTCACACAATACAAATTGCAGATGGCTGTACCATCATTTTGTTGAAATTATTAGAAAATAATTTTTCCTTCCCAACCATGGGTTATGACGGCTAATTGTGATTATTCATGAATGGAATGAGCTTTGAAATGAAGATGAGAGAACAAAAATCCAAATGTCATTTTTTTTTTAAATACAGCATTGACCAGATATGGCCCCATGAAGTAGATCTTCGGTTTCTCATGCCATTTTTGTAAAATTTTATAAGGGCAAGCGTTTTTTTTATTTTATTTTTGTAATTATTTCTTTGTCATCGAAAGTTCATGTTCTTGGTTTGTTCTGTTTTAGGCCTCATAATCTACAGAATAGCACAGGTGGTGGTGTATTTCGTCCCTTGAGTGCAAGAAGGCTTTGTAATGCAAAAGCATTGCAAAGCCTTTTTGCACTCAAGGGACAAATTTATCAATTTTATTAATTTAGGTAAAATATCAGACATAAACCATTTAATATTTATTTGTTTGCATTGGCTATAAAAAGAGAGCATGCCACAGCCAAAGGACCATGCAGACTTTTTTTGCCTATGTATGATTTTTTAGGTAAAAGATTAAATTTGAAAAATTATTTTTGCCAAAAAAATTCTAATTTTTCATCACTTACCTTTTTGGGCAGTTCCCATGGAAGGAGCACTACTTGGACGTCCCTGTGCCGGTACTGGTGAGAAAGATCGTGGTGCCATGTTTGGATTGGATGCTATGTTTGGATTTTGCACCATACCAGGCCTCACTGGAACAGGATTCCCTTGCTGCATAAAATTCTGTGGAGCATCTCTTACATTTGATGGTGGCTGAGCTGGCACTGGAGGTGGGTTTTGAAAATTCCCTGTTGGACTCATGTTACCCAAAGCTGCTATATTCATAAGCTGCTGAGCATTGGCCCCATGAACAAACATTCCACTGAACATCTGTTGAGCGAGAACATTTGGAGGGATTCCTCCTGGTGTTACCATGTTGTTTAAGTTAGCATTCAATACTCTGGATGTAAAATCTGGAGCATGTGGATTCAATTTGCTCTCTATTTTAGGAAGTGTCATTGGCTGATTAGGAACTGTATATTCTTCCCTTTCTCGTTGACTAGAGAGAGATGAAAGTGACACCTGCAAGGCTGAAGCATTACGACTGGACTCCAGAGGTGTTACTACTCTTCCTCTCGGTGAAAGCCCACTTGGCGTTGAGTTGTTTGATTTAGGAGACATATTCGAATTTGGTGTAGGTGCTCTTCTGTAACCAGCCTCCATCAATGATTCAAAATTTGCAGGAATTCTAAAACTCCCTGACAATCTGTTACTTTCAGGATCTGAGTATGACTGTGCATTTGTATTTGATTGCACTGGAGTGTTTGCCTTGTAACCTGGTGCCTTTGCTTGTAATGCAGGGTTAAATTTGGGATCCACAATTGCAGGACCTGGAGAGGTTATTGGACTTATACCAGCTGTACTTGTTACAACACCAGCCGCAGCAACAGAGGCGAAATTCATTTTCTCATCTTCTTTCTTAAGAAGAAAATGCCCAGCCACACTGCTGAAAATATTGTTGGTGAATGGTGAATATTCCGCTGGTGTAGTAGAAGATAAAGATGACGATGAAGAGGACAGAGAGGCTGCAGACTGAGATGACAGTGACCCATTTGACTGATTAACTATTGGTAGGGGATGAGCATCTGTTTTACCATTAGGAACGGTGGGTCGTTGTAGTACTCTGATCTGAGGTGTACTTGACTTATTGTTGGTTGGCATCCTCGCAGAGAGACTTTGACGAATTTCTGGCCTGGTCATTGAAGTAGTGGTCGCCGTTCTACTGGACATAGATGAAGTGGAATAGGTTACAGTTGTCTGAGTTGACGTTGTCGGCGGAGTTCCAGGTGTTTTTCGATCAGAGAACAACTGTCTCGACACGTTAGTTTTGTCAAGCATTCCAGAACAAGACTGAGAAAGTACCGCATTGCTATTCTTTTGATTGCGTCGGGGTGACGGTGGAGTTGGCTGTGGAGGTCCAGACCAAACCTGGATTGGAAAATTGGCAATATTGTTTGCAGAAGTGTTTGACTGATGGGATTTTTGTGTTCCAGATGAGTTACTATTTTTGGAACCTTTACCAGACTGTTTATGCGAACCCCCTGTTGCAGATGTCTGGGTGGTAGTAGGTAATGTAAACACTCCTATATTCATATCTGCATTTGGAACTGCAACAGGGGCAGGTGTTTCAATAGGTTTTGTTCTGATATTAGATTTGGGTATAAGTTCCACTAGTTCCTTGTCTGGATCCTGTATCAGGGCCGTAATCAATGCATATGCCTGTCGTGTAGCTTCTGCTGACCCTCTGAAATATTAACAAAATTCACAATATCAAACAGCTGCAGAAAAATGAAAATCACTTCTCAATTTTAACGAGATTACATTTGAAACAAGAGGCCCCATGGGGCCTGAGGCGATCACCTGACAATAGTTGTTTAAAGAAGGACTTAATTAGCATGTATAGCTAGTTAACACTACAGAGGAATGAAGTTATTTAATTATTTATAACTCAGTTGTTCATGTCAGACGATATTTTTCTAGTACTGGGATGCAACCACAGAAATAATGCCCCGATTTCCAGTAATGCAAAACTAGGGAGTCCAAATATCAACCTTGAAACTAAACTTGAACAAACTTGAGTCTGAGCCCTTCCCTTCAACCACCAGGATGCTGCATACCAAATGTGAAAGCATTCTGACTGGCGGATCTGAATGAGAAGATTTTAAAAGAAATTTCCTCATATTGCACTAAGCTGAAATTTGGGCTACCATAGGGGGCCCAAATATTAACCCAGGGACCAGATTTGAACAAACTTGACTCTCACCTCTAAACCCTCACCCCCCCCCCTCCTTCCCCCCACCCACAAGATGTATACCAAATACAAAAGCATCCTGACTAGTTGATCTGGAGAAGATGATTTTTAAAGAAATTCCCTCATATTGCACTAAGTTACAAGTGCACCGCCAAGCATGGGCTATATCCCTCGGCAGCAAGTTCTTACATTGGACATATTTCCAGACAACAAATGTTCAAAGTTGAAACAAGAGGCCCCAGGGGGCCTGAGGGCGCTCACCTGACATGGTAGCCTAAATATCAACCCAGAGAATTGATTTCAACAAGCTGTATCTGCTCCTCCTAAGAAAAGCTTATACCAAATATCCAAAGATTCTGACCAGTGGATCTAAAAAAAAAAGATTTTTAAAGAATATTTCTCATATTGAACTAAATTATAATTCGGCTCCCACAGGGAGCCCATATATGAACCCAGGGACTTTGCTTTAACAAACTTGAATCCCCCCCCCCCCCCCCCCCCCCCCCAAGGATGCTGCACACCAAATATCAAAACATTCCGACTGATGGATCTGAAGAAGAAGATTTTTAAAGAAAATTTCTCATTTTGAACTAAGTTACAATTCGAAATCCCACAATGAGCCCAAATATGGACCTAGGGACATGGCTTGAACAAACTTGAATCTTACCCCCCTAAGGATGCTGCATAAAAAATATCAAAAGCATTCATCTGCTGGATCTGAAGAACATTTTTAAAGAAAATTCCTCATTTTGAACTAAGTTGTCATTCGGGCTCCCATAGTGAGCCCAAATATGAATATGAACCAAGGGACTTGGCTTGAACGAACTTGAATCTCAGCCCCCTAAGGTTGCTGCATGCCAAATATCAGAACGTTCCGACTGCTGAATCTGAAGAAGATTTTTAAAGAAGGATTCCTCATATTGACTAAGTTATAATATTGACTAAGGATGCTACACACCACATATCAAAATATTTCGACTGCTGGATCTGAAGAAGATTTTTTAAGAAAATTCCTCATTTTGAACTAAGTTATCCCCCCCCCTCCCCCCCCCCCCCACCCCCTAAGCATGGTGCATACCCAATATCAAAAGATTCTGCCTGCTGAATCTTGAGAAGAAGATTTTCAAAGACATTTAGGAGAGGTGGTGGTGAAGGCCTTCTGCATAACATATACTGAGCCCAAATATAAACCCAGGGGGCCGATTTGAACAAACTTGAATCAGATCCACCCCACAATGTTGCATACCAAATATCAAAAGATTTTGCCTGCTGGATCTGGAGAAGAAGAGTTTTTAAGAAATGTGCCTGAAATGCACTAAGTTCAAATTTGGGCTTCTATAGTGAGCCCAAATATGAATCCAGGGGGCCGATCTGAACAATCTTGAATCAGATCCACCCCACAATGTTGCATACCAAATATCAAAAGATTCTGCCTGCTGGATCTGGAGAAGATTTTTAAAGAAATTTGCCTGAAATGCACTAACTTCCAATTCGAGCTTCTATAGTGCGCCCAAATATGAATCCAGGGGGCCGATTTGAACAAACTTAAATCAGATCCACCCCACAATGTTGCATACCAAATATCAAAAGATTCTGCCTGCTGGATCTGGAGAAGATTTTTTAATGTTTTTCCCATTGCCTACAGTGTTAAAAAGTGCTGACTCAGCACTTTTTCAATGTCCCGAAACTGTACCCTATGATAAAACAGATGGGAATTTTTTTTTACCAATCCTTTCTGTTGGTCCTAAGGAAGCTTCACACCAAATAAAAATTATCGGTGCCGTGCAGTTTTGGAGATATGGCCATTTTAATTTTTTTCTATTTTTAGCTCCTGCGTTTCCCACGGGGCTGCAGGAAAATTTTTTTTGGCATAAATCAAGTACTTATAACCCAATAATACCTCATATTAAATTTGGTTCAAATCGGCCTCTGGGTTCAGAAAATAGAAATTTTGGGCGGGGCAAAAATTCTTGCCCTTCTCTGAACAAAGGCAAATATTGCCCGTCAAACTTCTCTTAAACAAACTTGAGTCTACACCTCAAATTGACGCTGCATACCAAATATCAAGTCTCTGCTATGGCTGGTTCATGAGAAGATTTTTAAAACATTTTGTGCATTTTGGCCCCACCCCTCTCCACAATATGAGCAGAAATTCAATTTGAAGAAAAACACAAATGCCCCTATATAACCACTACTTACATGAAATTTAATTAAAATGTGGCCAGTGGTTTAGGAGAAAGAGGCTCAAACACCACCTTCACGCAGGACGATGGATGACAGACGACGGACGGACAGATGACGGACGAAGAGTGATAAGAAAAGCTCACCCTGACTTTCAGTCAGGTGAGCTAAAAATGGAAAAAAGGCCATAACTCAGCCACAATTGGTCGTAATGAACCCAAATTCGAACTTCACCTGCATATTCAACGTATGCACAAAATTTGGTGTTTATTCAATAACTCAAACTGAAGTTATCAGCCAAACATCCAATCAAATACAAAAAAATGGAACATGAGGCCCCAGGGGCCTGAGGGCGCTCACCTGACATGGTAGCCTAAATATCAATCCAGGGAATTGATTTCAACAAGGTGCATCTGCCCCTCCTAAAATGAAAGTGTCAATGACACTGTAGCTCAACTTGAACTTGGTAAGTTATAAATGAAATGGCAAAATTGAAGATCATTGGGACCAATGTCAGTTTTTTTGCCAGTGGCAACGTTTTTTGACAGAAACCGAAGAAAATCGATAGCTCCCATCTAGAGGCCTCCCCAAACAAGCATGCCAGGTTTCAAAGCAATCCGATCATACATGTGCCCTGTAGGGTGTACAAAAGGGAAATATTGTGGTCTGACTAGACTAAATTCTAAGAACGTTGGCCGTGGCAACATTTTTTGACGGAAATGGAAGAAAATCGATAGCTCCCATCTAGAGGCCACCGTAAATAAGCATACCAGGTTTCGGTACGACCATTTTTTGATGGAAATTGAAGAAAATCGATAGCTCCCATCTAGAGGTCACCCCAAACAAGCATAAGAAGTTTCAAAGTAATCTGATCATAAATGCGACCTGTGAGGTGTGCCAAAGGAAATTGTGGACGTACGTACTAACGTACGTACGTACGCCGACGGACGAGAAGTGATGGCAATAGCTCAGCTTGACTTTGTCAAGTTGAGCTAAAAAGCTTATACCAACTAGAGGTACTGTGAGCAAACTCACAAAGTGATCCCCCCCCCCCCCCCCCTCCGCCCCACGCCTGAAATGTATAAGTTAGATTATCTCCCCTTGGAAATGTCAGAACGGAATTATATTGCTTCATGCACATCTTCACATGGAGTTCTTCCATTGTGTAAATTTTCATGAAAATTTTTCATACGGTTTAGGAGTTGCGCTCTTCCATTGTGTAAAGTTTCATGAAAATTCTTCAAACGGTTTAGGAGGAGTTGCGCTTACAAGGATGGACAGACAGACAAATAGACAGACGGACGGACGGACAGGGTGATTCCTATAACCCCCCCCCCCCCCCCAAACTTTGTTTGCCAGGGGGGTGGGGGGGGGGATAAATATCCAAAGACTCTGACCAGTGGATCTAAAAAAAAAAAAGAAGAGATTTTTAAAGAATATTTCTCATATTCAACTAATAATTGAAAAAAGCCCAAATAATATCAACCCAGGGACTTGGCTTGAACAAACTTGAATCTCACCTCCAGTGGGATGCTGTATACCAAATATCAAAAGATTCTGTCTGGTGGATGTGAAGAAGATTTTTGAAGAATATTCCTCATATTGAACTAAGTTATAATTCGGGCTCCCACAGGGAGCCCAAATATCAGCCCAGGGATACAAACTTGACTCTTCCCCCCTAAGGATGCTGTAAAGATTCTGACTGGTAGATTTGAAGAAGAAGATTTTTAAAGAATATTCATCAACACTGCACTAATTTAAACAACTGGGCTCCCATAGAGAGCCCAAATATGGACCCAGGGATTTGGTTTCAATAAACAATATGGACCCAGGGATTTGGTTTCAATAAACATGTGAAACAATCTTCCAAAGATGTTATATGTGAAATTTGAAAGCTTTTGGAGCAGTGGTTTGGGAGAAAAGTAGTCTTAAATGTTTTTCCCATTACCCACAGTGTTAAAAAATGCTGATTCAGCACTTTTTCAAAGTCCCCAAATAGTACCCCATGATAAAACCGATAGCAATTTTTTTTGACCATTCCATTCTGTTGGTCCTAAGGAAGATTCACAGAGAATAAGAATTCTTTGTGCCGTTGTGCCGTGTTGTTTTGGAGATATGGGCATTTTAAATTTTTTTCTATTTTTAGCTCCTGCGGTTCCCATGGGGCGACAGGAAATTTTTTTTGGCATAAATTAAGTACTTATGACCTTATAATTATAAGCCCTCATGTCAAATAACGAAGGAAAATATAGTTCCTCGAACTTCTCTTGAACAAATCTGAGTCTACACCTCAAAAGGAAGCTGCACACCAAATATCAAGTTTCTGCTACTGCTGGTTCATGAGAAGATTTTTTAAGATTTAAGCACACTTTGGGGGCGTGGCCCAACTGAGGGGTGAGGCAACTTGATTTGAACAAAATCAAAATGCGATGTCATAACAAACCATTATCTCAAATATCAATTAAATTGGTTCAGCAGTTTGGGAGGAGAAGAGGCAAACACCATGTTCACAGACGACGGACGGTGAGTGATGACTATAGCTCCCCTAACTGAAAGTCAGGCAAGCTAAAAAGTGCCATAACTCAGCCAAAATTCGTCGGACTGAACCCGAACTTGACCAGCATATTCTTGAGACAAACTTATATGCCAAAATTGGTTTCGATTTTATCTCTAAAACTAAAGTTATCATATGGACAACAAATTTTCAAAGTGAAGTTGAAAAAATAGAAAAAGGACCATAACTCAGCCAAAATTGGTGGGACCGAGCCTGAATTCGAACTTGACCAGTGCGTTCTTGAGACTAATATATATACCAAAATTGGTTTCAATTTGAACTCCAAAACTAAAGTTATCATGTGGACAACAAATTTTTGAAGTTGCAAAAATGGAAAAAGGACCATAACTCAGCAAAAATTGGTGGGATCGAGCCCAAATTCGAACTTGACCAGCACATTCTTGAGACTAACATATATACCAAAATTGGTTTCAATTTGATCTCCAAAACTAAAGTCATCATATGGACAACAAAGTTTCGAAGTTGAAAAAATGGAAAAAAGACCATAACTCAGCCAAAATTGGTGGGACCAAGCCCGAATTCGAACTTGACCAGCACATTCTTGAGACCAACTCAGATACCAAATTTGGAGTCGATTCGATCAACCAAACTAAAGTTATCATCCAGACAACCAATTTTTGAAGTTCCAAAAATGGGAAAAGGGCCATAACTCAGCCAAAATTGGTCGGACCAAACCTAAATACGAACTTGACCAGCGTATTCTTGAGGCAAACATATATATAACTCTAACTAAACTTATCATCCGGACAACAAATTTCCAAAGTTTTGAAAAGGGTCGAAACAGGGGCATAACTCCAACAAAAATTACCGAACCCAGATTCAAAATTCACTATCTCATTGGGGTGGGGGATGTATATACCAAATATGGTTTTGATTTGATGACCCAAACTTAAGTTATCACTCTGGACGGATGCATGCACACAGCTGATTACAATAGTCCTCCGATAAAATGTTGGGGAAAAAAAATTCAGGCTCCAATAAAAAGTCCAAATATTAACTCAGGGACTCGATTTGAACAAACTTGAATCTGACCTACCAAGAGATGTAGTATACCAAATATCAAAACTTTCTAAGAGATGGTTCTAGAGAAGAATATTTTTAAAGAAATTCCCTCATATTGCACCAAGTTAAAATTCAGGCTCCCATAGGGAGCCCAAATATTAACCCAGGGACCGAGATTTGAACAAACTTGAATCTGAACCACCCAGAGATGTTGTATACCAAATATGAAAGGATTCTAAACTGGTGAATCTGAAGAATATTTTTAAAGATAATTCCCTCATATTGCAGCTTGATTTGAACAAACTTGAATCCCCCCATCCCCCCCCCCCCCCCCGCCCCCCACCAGAGATGTTGCATACCAAATAAGAAAGCTTTCTGACTGGTGAATCTGAAGAAGATTACAAAAACTCCCCAAATAAATAGGGTTCTCCCTCTCACAATCCCCCAGCCCAAATATTAAGTAGAACCGGCCAAGTGGAATTTTAATTACAGAGTGGAAACCAAGTTACCAATAAAGTATTTAGGCAATGAGCCCAAAATAAATGAGGTTCTTCCTTTCATCATACCTACCAACATGTCAAGGTTACTTTCGTTCAAAAACTTTTTTGGGGGTATAATAACTTATTTTTCAAAACAATTTCAACAAAACCATATCATGTGACCCCCCCCCCCCCCCCCCCCCCCCCCCCCCCCCCCCCCCCCCCCCCCCATTGGAACAAGCATGTCAAGCTCGAGTGAATCAGAGGGTCACATAAAATGGTTTTCCACAGACATTTTTTTAAAAATTATTGGAAAGAAAAAATAATTAAAATAAATTTTGATGTCATGTCTATTAGGTAAAGGGTTAACAATCAGTGACACTCATATTATCCCACAATTCAATGTTACAAGATATATTACATACATTGAGACATTTGCTAGATATGCCACGACTTGAATCTAGATTATGTGTAAGAACGTCATGTAAGAACACATCTGATTGAATGTAAGGTGTCTGATCGATGTTAAATCATGAATTAAATGCTTCGGCACAAAACATTGTCAAGCAAGAAAGTTATCAGACTGCTAGAGTTGATATTTTCCTTGAAAAATATCAGCTTCATTCATTTAATTCAAATTTAACCGTGGTATAAATACAGAACACAACTCAGGTAGAGAAACGATACAGGAATTAACAACCTTTAGTGAAGTCTTTTCGTGTATTTCATGTGTGCCTCTGGTGCTTGTGAAATGCAGGAAAAAACTCTACCGTAGGTCGTTGATTCCAGTCACCCCGTATTCCATCCTCACTGTGTTCTGTCTTAGTATTCAACAGGTAAAAAAAAAATGAAAGTGTCAATGACACTGTAGCTTAACTTGACTGTATGTTGTTTAATGAAAAGGATTTATGAAGGATTATGAAATAAAACATGAATTGTGATAATTGAGAATAGGTTAATTTCGGTTCCTGGTATGCTGTTTTCTATAAAAATAAATTGAGATGTAGACAGTACTGAAGAACTGAGGGTTGGGTTAATGTGGCCCTCACAGTTAATGTATGTCAACCAAAGTTACCAAGTTACAGTGAAATGATTCCAAGTGGCCCTTACAGTTAATGTATGTCAACCAAAGTTACCAGGTTACAGTGAAATGATTCCAAAACGAGTCATCCTATTAAGTTACAATGAAATTACTTCATTATTATAACTCATAGACTTTGCTAAAGGAATCTAGGTCACATGATGGCTCGGAAGTCACGGCTGACTGATCATGACCAAAATAGGACAGTCTCATCTAAATATCATAATACCAAGTTATCCTACCAAGTTACAATTAAATCCCTTCATAAAAGAACCTGTAGACAGCACTAAATGAATCCAGGTCGCATGACCGGGTGGCGTTAATGGCTGACTAATTCGTGACCAAAATAGGAAAGTCTCCTAGAATATCAATATCAAGTCATTAATAAATATGAACTGTAGACTGTGCTAAACAATCTAGGTCACAGGCCTGTGCGGCAATCATGGTTGACCAATCACAGCCAAAATAGGAGGTTCTCATCTCGATATTACTGAGTCATCCTACCAAGTTACTATGAATTCCCTTCATAAATATGACCTGTAGAATGTGCTAAAGGTTTTTGAGTTTCAGGCTTGGGCAGCCATCACGGTTGACAGACAGCGTCCAAAAGGGGAAGTTCTCAACTAGGCATTATATGGAGTCATCGTAACAAGTTACAATGAAATCCCTTTACAAATACGATCTGTAGACTGGGCTAAAGGTTTTGGGGCTTCTGGCCTGTCGCAGTCATGGTCAACTGATCGCAACTGAAAGGGGACGTTCTCATCTAGACATTATACCGAGTCATCGTACCAAGTTACAGTGAAATCCCTTCATAAATACAGCCTGTAGACTGTGCTAAAGGTTTTTGGGCTTCGGGCCTATGTAGCCATCACGGTTGACCGATCATAACCAAAAGGGTACATCCTCATCTAGGCATTATACTGAGTCAACCTACCAAGTTACAATGAAATCCCTTCAAAAATACAACCTGTAGTCTGTACTAAACGTTTTTGGCTCAGGCAGCTGTCATGGTTGATCGATCGCGACCAAAAGGGGACATTCCCATCTAGACATTATCTGGAGTTATCCAACCAAGTTACAATAAAATCCCTTCATAAATACATCTGTAGACTGTGCTAAAGATTTTCAGGCTTTGGACTTGGGCAGTCATCACAGTTGACCGATCGCGACCAAATGGGGGACGTTCTCATCTAGACATGACCTCAAACCTGCATATGAAATTTCATGATGATCGGACAAGAACTGCGGAGTGTAGCCTGTGCTAAAGGAAAATGTGAAGAGACTGACAGACTGCCAGACTAACAGACTTCCGCATGTGTAATGGCAATAGCTTATCTTGACTTTGTCAAGTTAAGCTAACAAGAGAGCCCATGGGGCAGGGAGCCACTCACCTGACAAAGTTGTTCAAAGAAGGATTTAACATCCCCTGCCAAGGGTTTCTAAGTCGAACAAAAAGAAGAACATAGCCCATAACTCGAAGAAAACTAGAGGATGGCCACCAAAGGGTGGCTGATTCCCCCGAAAAAAGCCATTCCAACCTTATTCGCGACACACCCTCTGGTTGTGGGCAATAATAATACCAAGTATCATTAATAACCTTGAAGGCTGTAAGAAGTTATGGAGCGGACACAAATTCCGTCTATGCCCGGACGGACAGACAGACAGACGGACGACGTCACGGTTAGATTCCCCCGAATTTTTTTCGGGGGAATAAAAATGGACAAAAGTTCTTACTTATGAATATCCTTTCCCCAATGTGGTCTGTCAGCATACCAAAGATCATTTAAATCCAACATCCACTGACTGAGATATGAAGGTCCAAAGTTGTTAAAGATGGATGGACGGACGAGCGGATGCAAGACAGAAACCATTTCTATATCCCCTGCAAACTTTGTTTTGGCAAGGGAAAATTAGCATCTATGGCCAGTCAACACTACAGAGGACTGAAGTCATGTAACTATTCATAACTCTGTTGTCCAGCAAGATGATTTTTTCTAATATTGAGATGCTACCATATAAATAAATAGGAAGCCCAAATATCAACCTACAGACTTCAACTTAAACAAACTTGAACTGTCTGAGCACACTGTGACTAGTGGTTCTGGTGAGGAAGAGTTTTAAAGATTATTCCTCATATTGGACCAAGTTAAAATTTGGAGCCAAAATATTAACACAGGGACTTGGTTCGAACAAACTTGAATCTGACTTTGCAAAGGATAGTGTACACTTAATATAAAAAGGTTTTGATTGGGGGTTCGTGAGAAGATTTTTAAAGAATATTCCTCATATTGAAGAACCTAAAGGTTCCAATAGGGAGCCCAAATACTAATCAAGGAACTTGATTTGAACAAACTTTAATCTGACCCCTGTAAGGATGCTGCATATATCCTAAACAACAAAATGTTCTGACTGGTGGATCTGAAGAAGAAGATTTTTAAAGATTATTCCCAATATTGCACAAAGTTAAACAGGCTTGTTTTGAACATACTTGAACCCAACCCCTGTAAGGATTCTGTATACCATACATCAAAAGATTATGAGTAGTGGTTCTGGAGAAAAAGAGTTTTAAAGATTATCACTTATACTGAACTAAGTTGAAATTCGGGCTCCAATAGGGGGCCCAAATATCAACAAAGGGACTTGGTTTGAACAAACTTGGATCTGACCTCCCTAAGGATGCTGTACACTTAACATCAAGATGCTGACTGGTGGATCCGAAGAAGATTTTTAAAGATTATTCCCCATATTGCAGAAAGCAATTTGGGCTCCCGTAGAGAGGCTAATTATTAACCAATAGGCTTGATTTGGTCAAATTTGAATCTGACTCCTGTATGAATTCTGTATACTATATATCAAAAGATTCTGACTAGAGGTTCTAGAGAAAAAGAGTTTCAAAGATTATTCCTCAAAGGGTTAAATTAAAATTTGGGCTCCACTAAGGAGCCCAAATATTAATAAAGAGACTTTGAACAAACTTAGATCCGACATCCCCAAGGATGCTGTATACCAAATATTAAAAAATTCTAACTAGTGGATCTGAAGAAGATGATTTTTAAAGATTATTCCCTTTGTTGCCTAAGTTAACATTCAGGTGCCCATAGGGAGCCTAAATATTTTACTGGGGGACTTCATTTGTACGAATGTGAATTTGATCCTGTAACGATGTTGAATACCAAATATTAAAAGATTCTGACTGGTGATTCTGGAGAAGAAGATTCTTTAAAAGAGAACTCATATTGAACTAAGTTAAAATTTGGGCTCCTGTATTTAAGCCCAATTATGAACGGAGGGCTTAATTTTAACAAAATGGTATCTGACCCCACTATGGATGCTGTATACCAAACATCAAAAGATTCTGATCAGTGTTTCTGGAGAAGATTTTCTTTAATTTTTGCAAATATTCTGACATTTTTTCAATTCCCTCTACAGTACACTATGACAAGCGGTGGCAATTTGTTTTACCATTGCATTCTACTGGTCCTAAAGATGCTTCATACCAAATAACAGACCTCTGTGCAATGCGGTTTGGGAAATATGAGCATTTGAAAATATTTCTATTTTTAGCTCTTACAGTTTCCAAGCAGAATTTTCTTTTGTTTTTTTACATGAATCATGTACTTATAACTCAATAGTACCACATACCACATTTGGTTCAAATCAGCTCATCAGTACAAAAAATAAGAAATTTTGGGCGGGACAAAAAATCTTGCCCCTCCCATTAAAAGGCAAATATTGCTCCACGAACTTTGATTGAACATACTTGATTCTACACCTCAAAATAAAACTCAGTACCAAATATCAAGTCATTGTACCCACTGGTTAAAGAGATTTTTTTTTAAATTTGGGAGCATTCCCCCCCCCTCCCATCCCCTCCCTGGAGTAGCTCAGGAAGTTCATTTGAACAAAAACAAAAAGAAGTATCAGAATAAACAAGCATCTCAAATTTAACTGAAATCTGTCCAGCAGGTTTGGAAGAGAAGTTGCAAACACCACCTTGACACAGGAAGACGATGTACAATGAAAGTGTCAATGACACTGTAGCTTAACTTGTGTGTTGTGTTTGATGAAAAGGATAATGTTCAATGTTTATGAAAGGATTATGAAATAAGACAAGAATTGTGATAATTGGGAATATGTTCATTTCTGTTCCCTGTATGCTATGTTTATGATAAAAATAATATGAGGTGAACACTGTACTAAAGAGCTGAGGAGTGGGTTAATATGACCTCAGTTAATGTATGTGGCCCTCACAGTTAACGTATATCAACAAAAGTTACCAAGTTACAGTGAAATTATTCCAAAACGAGTCATCCTATCAAGTTACATTAAAATCCCTTCATAAATATGGCCTGTAGACTGTGCTAAAGGTTTTCGGGCCCCTGTAGCCGTCAGTTTCCCAATTGCATCCAAAGGGGACATTCTCATCTAGACATTATATGAAGTCAACCTACCAAGTTACAATGAAATCCCTTAATAAATATGACCTGTCGACTGTGCTAAAGGTTTTTGGGCTTTGGGCTCTGGCAGCCATCATGGTTGAATGATCGCAACCAAAAGGGGACATTCTCATCTGGGCATCATGTGGAGTGATCCTACAAAGTTACAATGAAATCCCTTCATAAATATGACCTGTAGACTGTGCTCAAGGTTTTTGGGCTTCGGGCCGTTGACCAATCACGACCAAAAGGGGATGTCATCATCTAGGCATTATATGGAGTCAAACTTTCGGGTTACAATGAAGTCCTTCCATAAATATGACCAATAGACTATGCTAAAGGTTTTGGGGGTTTGGGTTCGGGCAGCCATCAAGGCTGAATGATCACGACCAAAAGGGGACGTTCTCATCTAGACATTATTTAGAGTCATCCTACCAAGGTATAATGAAATCCCTTCATAAATATGACCTGTAGACTGTGATAAAGATTTTTGG
This sequence comes from Pictodentalium vernedei, assembly GCA_031216915.1. Classification (NCBI taxonomy): domain Eukaryota; kingdom Metazoa; phylum Mollusca; class Scaphopoda; order Dentaliida; family Dentaliidae; genus Pictodentalium; species Pictodentalium vernedei. The sequence goes on from CM062297.1 coordinate 317,280,508, forward strand.
GCTTTGGGCTCCTGTAGCCAACACAGTTGCCTAATGGTGTCCAAAAGGGGCTGTTCTCATCTAGACATTACATGAAATCAACCTACCCAGTTACAATGAAATCCCTTCATAAATATGATCTGAAGACTGTGCTAAAGGTTTTCGGGCTTTAGGCTTGGGCAGCCATCATGGTTGAATAGATCGCAACCAAAAGGGGACACTCTCATCTGGACATCATCTGGAGTGATCCTATGAAGTTACAATGAAATCCCTTCATAAATATGACCTGTAGACTGTGCTCAAGATTTTCGGGCTTCAGGCACCTGTAGCCATCACAGCTGACCAACCACGACCAAAAGGGGATATCATCATCTAGGCATTATATGGAGTCAACCTAACAAGTTACAATGAAATCCTTCCATAAATATAACCTTTTGCCTATGCTAAAGGTTTTTGGGCTCGGGCACCCATCAAGGCTGAATGATCAGTACCAAAATGGGACGTTCTCATCTAGACATTATTTGGAGTCATCCTACCAAGTTACAATGAAATCCCTTCATAAATATGATCTGTAGACTGTGCTTAAGGTTTTTGGGCTTCGGGCTCGGGCAGCCATCATGGTTGAATGATCGCAACCAAAGGGGACAATCTCATCTGGGCATCATCTGGAGTGATCCTACGAAGTTACAATGAAATCCCTTCATAAATATGACCTGTAGTCTGTGCTCACGGTTTTCAGGCTTCGGGCACTTGTAGCCATCACAGCTGACCAATCACGACCAAAAGGGGATGTCATCATCTAGGCATTATATGGAGTCAACCTAATAGGTTACAATGAAATCCTTCAATAAATATGACCTTTTACCTATGCTAAAGGTTTTTGGGTTTGGGCACCCATCAAGGCTGAATGATCGCGATCAAAATGGGACGTTCTCATCTAGACATTATTTGGAGTCATCCAACCAAGTTACAATGAAATCCCCTCATAAATATGACCTGTAGACTGTGCTAAAGGTTTTCGGGCACCTTTAGCCGTCACAGTTGCCCAATCATGTCCAAAAGGGGATGTTCTCATCTAGACATTATATGAAGTTAACCTACCAAGTTACAATGAAATCCCTTCATAAATATGACCTGTAGACTGTGCTAAAGGTTTTTCGGGCTTCGGGCTCGGGCAGCCATCATGGCTGAATGATCGCAACCATAGGGGACAATCTCATCTGGAGTGATCCTAAGAAGTTTCAATGAAATCCCTTCATAAATATGACCTGTAGACTGTGCTCAAGGTTTTCGGGCTTCGGGCACTTGCAACCACCACAACTGACCAATCACGACCAAAAGAGGATGTCACCATCTAGGCATTACATGGAGTCAACCTAACAGGTTACAATGAAATCCTTCCATAAATATGACCTTTTGCCTATGCTAAATGTTTTTGGGCTCGGGCACCCATCAAGGCTGCATGATCGCGATCAAAATGGAACGTTCTCATCTAGACATTATTTGGAGTCATCCTACCAAGTTACAATGAAATTTCTTCATAAATATGACCTCTAGACTGTGCTAAAGGTTTTCGGGCTTCGGGCCCCTGTAGCCGTCACAGTTGCCCAATCACGTCCAAAAAGGGACTTTCTCATCTGGACATTGTATGAAGTCAACCCACCAAGTTACAATGAAATTCCTCAATAAATATGACCTGTAGACTGTGCTAAAGGTTTTCGGGTTCTGGGCTCGGGCAGTCATCACGGTTGGCAGATCATGCCCAAATGGGGAAATTCTTATCTAGACATCATAAGGAGTCATCCTACCAAGTTACAATGAAATCACTCCACATTAAACATGACCTGCAGACTGTGGTAAAAGTTTTTGGGTTTCGGGCTTGGGCAGCCATCACGGTTGATAGATCATGCCCAAAAGGGGACATTCTCATCTTGGCATTATACAGAGGCATCCTACCGAGTTACAATGAAATCCCTTCATCAATACGACCCGTAGACTGTGCTAATGGTTTTCAGGTTTTGGGCTCGGGCAGCCATACCGGTTGCCCGATCGCGACCAAAAGGGGACGTTCTCATCTAGACATGACCCTAAACCTGCATATGAAATTTCGTGACGATCAGACAAGAACTGCAGGGTGTAGCCCATGCTAAAGGAAAATGTGAACAGACGTCACAGACTCACAGACTAACAGACTTCCGCATGCGTGATGGCAATAGGTTATCTTGACTATGTCAAGTTAAGCTAAAAAAGTGATCACTAAGGCTTCCCCAGAGCTAAAAACTGAGGAATCCCTGGATTTTTACCTATAGAATAAATTTTAGTCTTTCTCACAGTAAAACAGCCAATCGATGAACAATTCAATGAAATAAATGGTACTGATATTTCAGTGTTAACTCCAATGAATAATGATAAAATTCCACATTTCAAGGAGATTTAGAAACTACTGCAACATTCAGAGTTCTAAAGGCCCTGCTGGAATTTAATGTTTCAAACGCAAGAAGATTGTTTTGTGTTTGGAATTTAATTAACTTAACTTAACAAGAGGTGTGACGGTCAAAGGCGGGCTTGTCCATACCCCCTATTCTAAGACGAAAAGGGGCTTAACTATGACAAAAAAAAGTTCTATCTAAACTATAATTGCAAATGCACAGGTTCCCATGGTAGTGAACATCGATACCAAGTTTCAAAGGAAGAGACCAACAAACATCCGAGAAAATCTCTTGAACAAAATTCAGGCATTTTAAGATGAAAAGGGGCATAACTCTGGAAAAAAAATCTGATCAATCCTATAATCGCAGGTGCACAGGTTCCCATGACAGTGAACATCTATACCAAGTTTCAAAGGAATTGACCCACAAACATCCGAGAAAATCTCTGGACAAAATACTAGGTAATTCAGGCATTCTACGATGAAAAGGGGCATAACTCTGGCAAAAAAGTCCAAACAAAACTATCATCGCAGGTGCACAGGATCCCATGGTAGTGAACATCCATACCAAGTTTCAAATGAATTGACCCATAAACATCTGAGAAACTCTCTGGACAAAATTCAGACATACTAACATAAAAAAGGGGCATAACTCTGGCAAAAGAAGTCCAATCGAAACTATAATTGCAGGTGCACAGGTTCCCATGGTAGTAAATACCATACCAAGTTTCAAAGAAATTAACCCATAAACATCTGAGAAAATCTCCGGACAAAATTCAACGTCTGTTTTTTCAAGTCGAAAAGGGGCATAATTCTGGCAAGAATAATCTTACTGAAACTATAATCGCAGGTGCACAGGTTTCCATGGTGGTGAACATTCATACCAAGTTTCGAGCAGATTGGTCCATAAAATCCCCCGGACAAAAATACGTCTACAGATGGATGGATAGAGACGGATGGACAGACAAGGTGATTCCAGTATACCCCCCCCCCCCCCCCCCCCCCCAACTAATTGCGGGGAGTATAATTAATTTAACAGAGTTACTCAATTCAGAGATAACCAACTAAGTGGGCTCCAATGTACCACCATGCATCTGCACTACCTCGGAGAACAACATTTCCAATATATACATAACATAATACAATTTGACTATGAAAACCACAAGACCACCACAAACTTAGATGCAAACCCTACAAATTTGACTTATTTATTTATTGGTGTTTAAAGTCACATACTTCTGCACAATGGCTAATCATGACCACAACATGGAAATAAAGTCAAGGTCCGTCAATCGTTTATACCCCATGTTGCCTATTTTAGCGGACTCGCACCCCAAGCATTAGTGACTTGGTCCTATTTTCCAGTGAAACAGAGCTTGTTAACCACAGTGAACAAGCACTGCTTCACTTCCCAGGGTTCCCATGGGGGACAAATTTGACTGATGTAGTCTGGGGGTAAATGAGATACTGAACAACATACCTGATTGATATGAAGCCATCACCAGATTTCTGCTTCTCAAAGTCAATGTTGGCTCCTGACACTTCTCTTATTGCATTAATATTACAGCCACTTCTGCCAATAATTCGACTGATTGCTGAAGCTGGAACTGGCATCTTTTTGGATCTTGAAGAATAAAAACAAACAATGTTATAGTGTCAGCCATATCTTGATGTGATTCTTACAAAAACAGCAGTTGTCTGTGAAGTATGACTGATCAACTCTTCAAACAATATAATTGTGTTGCTGTCAAATTCCATAAGGAATTCAATGCTGCCGAATGTTGTTTGTTTACCCAGTTTTTGTGGAGTTTGTGCACAGACTACCATTGATCTAATGTTGTGTTCCTTTATTCACAAAGATATACTGATATTCTTTCATACCCCAGTTATAGATATGCCAATAAGTATTCAATTAACTGAACCACTAAAGATATTAACCAAATTAGTGGAACAATGTGGCATAATCATAAAACTAAGGTTGAGGCGAGTCTTCGTTCCTAATGGTAATGTCATAAAAACTGGTCAAATCAAGTCTCGATTAATGAACATTTCTTGTGTTGATTCAAAGAAAATTTATGTTTAGGGTATTTATTTAGATTCAATTGTCTGGAGTATATCAGTTGGTCGGAAAAGTGAACAAAAGGTTTTCAAGCAAATAAATTGTTAGAGACAAGTGAATCTAAACATTGGCGATGAACTATTTACGAGCTACTGGTTCCAGGCCATAAAAGCAACAAATTCCTTACAGAATTAGGCTGGGGGCTTGGGTCCTTGGCAAATGACAGGACTATAATGGGAGGATTACAATCGACATGTTTTATGCACCTCTAGCAATATTACTCAATATATACACAAGGCTTCGTTAAAATTGGTTATGTAATGCACAAGAATGTGTTATGATATGAATTTAATCTGTCAAGAGCCATAGCTCTGAAGAGAAAACACAAGATCCTTCAATCTTTTTTCTTGCACACCTACTCAAAATATGGCTGTACATAATTCTATCTACAAAGTTATGCTAAAATCCTAAAAAAGTATTTGGAAAATGCAGGTAATGATGCAAGTAGAACTATCACTGAAGGTGATTAATCCCCCCCTCACACCCCCCCCCCCCACCCCACCCCATGACCTAGACAACACTGATTAAGTCTGAGGGAAATAACTCTATTCAGTATACAAGAGTCAAAACAAAACAGTGTCACACACATTTGCCACTGATGATTGCATACACCCAGTCTAAAACAGAGATCTTTAGAAACATCAAAATGGTTTGCTCCACAAGATTTCTCCATACTATATTATAGGTAAAGATTTCAAGGGCTACAACTCTGCAATGCTTAATTCACTAACAGAATATTTATGTTGCAAACATCGGCATTTGATGTTGATCCGAACTGTTGAAGCAAAAGTGAGCAAAGTGGGAATTAGGATTTCATGAGTTAAACAGAAAAAAAGTATTGAAAACAGTTTGAGAAGTCTCCGAAGGCTGAAACATTCAGTCTCCGGGAAATCATTCATTTGTCATTCAATAGTTGTTTTTTATATGTTAAAGTATTCACATTACACATCCAAATTTGAAAAGAATTGTCTTCATGAACAGGAAGTAGAGATTTTGATAGGTTAAAAATAACTAGAGGCTCTAAAGAGCCTGTAATCGCTCACTTGGAATTACATATAAAAATGTGATTTCCCATAGGCTTTCCATGGTAACTATGACCTGCAATTGTGGCCATGTTTGCAACATTACATCATTATTACATGAGGATCATTGGTAGAAGGTGTCCCAGTCCACAATCATGTGAAGTTTCAAAACATTTCACTTTCTAGTTTCAGAGGGGAATATTTTTGCAAAATCCATCAATCAGAATCAGAGAATGTCTCTGGTGGCCATATTTTCCAACAAACGGGAACAAAAAGAGGATAGTTTATAGAGGGCCTCCTATAGACCATTCCTGTCAAGTTTGGTTCACATCGGCTCAGTAGTTCCAGAGGGGGTTCCAGTCATCAACCATACAAAGTTTCAAAACATTTGGCTCTGTGGTTTCAGAGAAGATTTTTCAAAATCCACCAATCAGAATCCAAAAATGCTTCTGCCAGCCATGATTTTCGATGCACGGTGACAAAATGTGTAGCGTTTGTAGAGGACCTGCCATAGACTATCCTTGCCAGCTTTGGTTCACATCAGCTTGGTAGTTCCGGAGAAGAAGATGAAAATGTGATTTCCCATAGGGTTTCTATAGTAATTATAAGCCACAATTGCAGCCATGTTTACAACCTGATCAACATTAAATGAGGATCGTTGGTCGAGGGGGTCCCCGTCATCTATTATGTGAAGTATCAAAACATTTGGCCTTGCAGCTCCAGAGAATATTTTTGAAAATCCACCAACCAGAATCAAAGAAAGCCTCTGACGGCCATGTTTTTCAACCCACGGGAACAAAGTGAGGATCATTTGTAGAGGACCTCCCATAGACCATTCCTGCCATGTTTGGTTCACGTCGGCTCAGTAGTTCCAGAGAAGAAGATGAAAATGTGATTTCCCATAGGGTTTCTATAGTAACTATAAGCCACAATTGAAGCCATGTTTGTAACCCGATCAACATTAAATGAGGATTGTTGGTAGAGGGGGCCCCAGTCATCAACCATGCAAAGTTTCAAAACATTTGGCCCTGTGGTTTCAGAGGAGAAGATTTTTCAAAATCCACCAACCAGAATCAAAGAAAGCCTCTGACGGCCATGTTTTTCAACCCAAGGGAACAAAGTGAGGATCATTTGTAGAGGACCTCCCATAGACCATTCCTGCCATGTTTGGTTCACGTCGGCTCAGTAGTTCCAGAGAAGAAGATGAAAATGTGATTTCCCATAGGGTTTCTATAGTAACTATAAGCCACAATTGAAGCCATGTTTGTAACCCGATCAACATTAAATGAGGATTGTTGGTAGAGGGGGGGCCCAGTCATCAGCCATGCAAAGTTTCAAAACATTTGGCCCTGTGGTTTCAGAGGAGAAGATTTTTCAAAATCCACCAACCAGAATCAAAGAAAGCCTCTGACGGCCATGTTTTTCAACCCACGGGAACAAAGTGAGAATCATTTGTAGAGGACCTCCCATAGACCATTCCTGCCATGTTTGGTTCACGTCGGCTCAGTAGTTCCAGAGAAGATGAAAATGTGATTTCCCATAGGGTTTCTATAGTAACTATAAGCTACAATTGAAGCCATGTTTGTGACCCACTCAACATTAAATGAGGATCGTTGGTAGAGGGGGTCCCAGTCATCATTTATGTGAAGTTTCAAAACATTTGGCCTGGCAGTTTCAGAGAACATTTTTGAAAATCTACCAACCAGAATCAAAGAATGCCTCTGGCGGCCATGTTTTTCAACTCACGGGAACAAAATGAGGATCGTGTTTGTAGAGGACCTCCCATACAGCATTCCTGCCATGTTTGGTTCACACAGGCTCAGTGAATACAGAGAAGAAGATGAAAACATGAAAAGTTTACGGGCGGCAGACGCCAAGTGATGTGAAAAGATCACATGGCCTTTTAGGCCAGGTGAGCTAAAAAAGGAAAGAAAATTGTTTGGCCTAATTTTAATGATGAGGGAGGTATCTGAGAAACAAAACTATATTTTTTTAAACCCTAACAATACACTTGGAACGAGGTTGGTACCACTACTAACTACAATGGTACCAAGGGCACATTGCAGACTACTGCTGGAAACATTTAGCAATATCTTCAGATAAAATTTTAGACGAGTGTATACAAAATAAAATACATACTTTCTTATTACTTCCTTCCAGCCCTCCTCTTTCTTCTGGTTCCTTTTCGGACTATTAACAACAGTGTTGGTATTTTTTACAGAAAGCTTGTGAATTGCCGATCCTTGACTTCCTTTTTCTTTGTTGGAAATTGAACTATCTGTGTTACTGCTTCTGTAATAATACAGAAAATGTTCCCAAGAGTGCAAACAAAATTACCAAAGGTCAAATATTATGATTTGCTGGTTCTGAGAAAGAGCCAAGAACTGACAACAAATTTAGATCACAATCATCCGATTTTGATTGTCTGAGCATTTCTACTGAAACTGAGTGGAATATGCTAAAATACCTACCCCAGTTTTGAAGCCGATGTCATGGGTGCCAAGGGTGGCCATACACAATTAATAAGACTTGTTACATCTCCTGACAGTGAATGTCATTCTCAGCTCCTTTAATCCATGTTCAAAGACCTTGACATAAATGGTGCTGACAAAAGCAGCACATGGTATTTAAATCAGACACAGTCGACAGAAAAAAGAATGCACAATATATAATGCATGGAGTCGTCCATCCATCTCTGAATATGACATCAGTTATCAATTGTTTGAGGATTGTGTTTGATTGGATGTTGTTGCGGTCAACTTGTTCTGTATTCTGATGTGGAGAATTTGTAATTGTTGCTGGAATTTTACCAACTAGGCTGGAGGATTGGGAGAGTGCACAGACCTTTATTCCTCAGCAGACTCTTTAATACAGTCTTATCTTTTCTTTCAGTCATCCATGAGGTGTAAATTATGATACTGCCTGATACAGCATGTTAAAAAGGTCACATATTGTTTGTTGGAACAAGTAGAAACAGCAATATTTAACTGCTGAGTACAATTACAATCCATTGACCCACAAGAAGCTAATTCTGAATGTCAATTCCGATTTTAGGTACATGACAACTGAAAAACTTTATTCTTGGGACTTAAGCTATTCCAAAAGGACATCACATGAACTTTCAATATTATTGTGGTATGAAAAAATATTAACACTTGATTCATAAGGGTTTTGCAGCCAGTTTTTCCCCTGCATATCCAAAGCCTGCAGTACAAATTTTCCATGGGCACAAACAACGATGACATATAGCATGTACAGGGGGATGCGGTACTCAGCAATCTAATGGGGAGGACAGTAAATCTGCTGTTCTTGGATCAACAGGTATTTTACTTGGTGTCCCATGAACAAAAACTTGGCTTGTTGGGTCCTCAGCTTTAAAGAGGTGCAGTAATTAAGGGTATGGTGGGTATGTTTCCTAGGTGCCAGAAGTACACTGTCCACTACAAGTTGTTATAAAAAATAGGCCGATGAAATCGTCAGATGTGTACCCATATGCACAACTAGTAGAAAGCTGTATGACGGAGGGCCACCACAGATGCCGACATTATGTACACCATACAAGGTGTGGGTACAAAAAGAAATGGATTGGAGGAGTGTCTGATTTGATGGATAAAAGGTTAATATCTCCGGATCAAATTATCAGATTTACATAAAAAAATATGCAGCACAGCACATCAGTAACCGGAATAAATATATAAAGTAACATGACAATCGGATCGATATTTTTTGGGTTATCTCATGCCAAAGGGATTGGATGAATTTTCAATTTGAAGGATAAAGGGTTAATATCTCCGGATCAAATTATCAGATTAACACCAAAAACTATACAGCTCAGCACATCATTAACCTGAACACAATTATAAAGTAACTTGACAATCCAAGCAATATTTTTCAAGTTATCAAATGCCAAAGAGATTGGAGGAATTTTCAGTTTGAAGGATAAAGGGTTAATATCTCAGGATTAAACTAACAGATTTACACCAAAAACTATACAGCTTGGTACATCAGTAACCTGAACACAAATACAAGAGGCCCCAAGGGGCCTGAGGGCGCTCACCTGACATGGTAGCCTAAATATCAACCCAGAGAATTGATTTCAACAAGTTGCATCTGCTCCTCCTAAGAAAAGCTTATACCAAATATCCAAAGATTCTGACCAGTGGATCTAAAAAAAAAAGAAGATTTTTAAAAAATATTCCTCATATTGGACTAAGTTATAATTCGGGCTCCCACAGGGACTTGGCTTTAACAAACTTGAACCTCACCCCCCTAAGGATGCTGCACACCAAATATCAAAACATTCCGACTGCTGGATCTGAAGAAGAAGATTTTTAAAGAAAATTCCTCATTTTGAACTAAGTTATAATTCAAGCTCCTACAGTGAGTCCAAATATGGACCTAGAGACTTGGCTTGAACAAACTTAAATCTCACCCCCCTAAGCATGGTGCATACCCAATGTCAAAAGATTCTGCCTGCTGGATCTTGAGAAGAAGATTTTCAAAGAAATTTGCCTGAAATGCACTAAATTCGAATTCAAGCTTCTATAGTGAGCCCAAATATGAACCTAGGGAGCCGATTTGAACAAACTTGAATCAGATCCCCTCCACAATGTTGCACACCAAATATCAAAAGATTCTGCCTGCTGAATCTGGAGAAGAAGATTTTTTAAGAAATTTGCCTGAAATGCACTAAGTCCGAATTCGATCTTCTATAGTGAGCCCAAATATGAATCCAGGGGGCCATTTTGAACAAACTTGAATCAGATCCACCCCTCAATGTTGCATACCAAATATCAAAAGATTTTGCCTGCTGGATCTGGAGAAGAAGATTTTTTAAGAAATTTGCCTGAAATGCACTATGTTCGAATTCGGGCTTCTATAGTGAGCCAAATATGAATCCAGGGGGCCGATTTGAACAAATTTGAATCAGATCCACCCCACAATGTTGCAAACCAAATATCAAAAGATTCTGCCTGCTGGATCTGGAGAAGAAGATTTTTGAAGAAATTTGCCTCAAATGCACTAAGCTCGAATTCGAGCTTCTATACTGAGCCCAAATATAAACCCAGGGGGCCGATTTGAACAAATTTGAATCAGATCCACCCCACAATGTTGCATACCAAATATCAAAAGATTTTGCCTGCTGGATCTGGAGAAGAAGATTTTTGAAGAAATTTGCCTGAAATGCACTAAGTTCAAATTCGAGCTTCTATACTGAGCCCAAATATAAACCCAGGGGGCCGATTTGAACAAACTTGAATCAGATCCACCCCACAATATTGCATGCCGAATATCAAAAGATTCTGCCTGCTGGATCTGGAGAAGAAGATTTTTTAAGAAATTTGCCTGAAATGCACTAAGTTCGAATTCGGGCTTCTATAGTGAGCCCATATATGAATCCAAGGGGCCAATTTGAACAAACTAGAATCAGATCCTGTCCACAATGTTGCATACCAAATATCAAAAGATTCTGCCTGCTGGATCTGGAGAAGAAGATTTTTAAAGAAATTTGCCTGAAATGCACTAAGTTCGAAATCGGGCTCCTATACTAAGCCCAAAAATTTTCAATTTGAAGGATAAACGGTTAATATCTCAGGATCAAAATAACAGATTTACACCAAAAACTATACAGCTTGGCACATCAGTAACCTGAACACAAATATAAAGTTACTTGATAATCCAAGTAATATTTTTCAAGTTATCGAATGCCAAAGGGATTGGAGGAATTTTCAATTTGAAGGATAAAGGGTTAATATCTCGGGATCAAATCATCAGATTTACACCAAAAACTATACAGCTCGGCAAATCAGTAACCTGAACACAAATATAAAGTAACTAGACAATCCAAGCAATATTTTTCAAGTTATCGAATGCCAAAGGGATTGGAGGAATTTTCAATTTGAAGGATAAAGGGTTAATATCTCAGGACCAAATTATCCGATTTACACCAAAAACTATACAGCTCGGCACATCAGAAACCTGAACACAAATATAAAGTAACTTGACAATCCAAGCAATATTTTTCAAGTTCTTGAATGGCAAAGAAATGGATACGGACGCCGGATGGACACATGGACAGACGGATGGATGGACAGACGGATGGACAAAGGATGGACGAATGACGGATGGTCACCCCGGATGCCGGCATTATGTGTACCATACATAGTATGGGTACACATATTTATTTATTTATTTATTTATTGGTGTTTAAGGTCACATACTTATGCACAATGGCTAATCGTGACCGTGACAGTTTTACGGGTGGAGGAAGCCGGAGTACCCGGAGAGAACCACCGAGCAACGACAAGCAGCTGTCAGCTCCCCAACATCGTAACTCTGAACTCTGCACCGCAGCACAGGCAGGGTTAGATTGGTTGAAGACATGCGCACCATCGACGTGCAGTACGCCTCAGAACACAGCGTCATCGTGCCCCCATGTAGGCAATCGGGGTGAAGTGTCTGGCCCAAGGACACAACACGGTTGCCGCAGGTAGGATTCGAACCGAGAACCTCTCGGCTTGCAGCCTGCACCTCTACCAACTGAGCCACCGTGCCCCCCTATGGGTACACATAAAAAAGGAGGTTGGCTACACGAAAACTTTCATGCTGTTCAATAACACAAACTCCGAACATTAATCCACTTTAAGCTCTCTTCAAGAGCCTCACCCTTTACCAAACACAAACAGCAGACAACACTTGTGCAAAATTTTTGAATAACAAAGAATAATTAAAACTTCCATTCCTGACCTCCAAAACATAGCTTAGAAGTTCTCAATGGAAGGAGTTCTTTGAGTTCATTCCAAAGAGGGATCATAAGCCACGTTTTCGAGACAGAAAAAAAGAACAAGAGAACTGCCTAGTGAGTCATTATGTGCTTGTTATGTACCACTTGGTGGGAGGCCCTGGATATGTTGATATGCCTGTGGATTCCATGTGTTGACCTCTATCTGTGACCTTGATCTTGGTTGAGTTGGAAATGAGTTTTGTTTGTTATCCTCCGCCTATTGGTGGTGCATATATTGTTTCATTGTGATATCTCTATCTATAAAAAAAACGTTATGGTCTGGATATGAAAGAGTTGATGTGCAAGCCGATTCCATCTGTTAGACATCTATCTGTGACCTTGAACTGGTTGGGCCGTGAATTTTGTATGTAATACATGTACTCCATTTAGTGGTGGTACTTATGTTGTGTATATTTCATTGTTATTTCTCTGTCTACTAAACGTTAGGGCCAGGCACAAAAAAGTTGATGTGCATGCTGATTCCAGGTGTTGACCTCTATCTGTGAACTTGACCTTGGTAGTCCCGTTATGAAGTTTATAAGCGATACACTATCTAGAGGTGGTCCATATGTTGTACAAATTGTGATAGCTCCTTCTACTAAACAGTTGTTAATATGCATGCTGATTCCACATGTTGACCTCTGTCAGCTTGACCTTGGTGGACCAGTCATGAATTTTGTAAGTGACACACAGTTTACTGTTGGTTCATATATTGTGAATATATAGGTTTCATTTTGATATCTCTTTTCATTAAAAAGTTATGTGCTGAACACAAAAAAAATATGTTGATCTCTCCTGTGACCTTGACCTAGGTGAGCTGATTGTGAATTTTGAACTTTAAGGCCAAGACACGAAAAAGTTAATGGATGGACATCAGATGCCCAGACAGCACCATAATACTCCAATATTTTAATGAAAGTGTCAATGACACTGTAGCTTAACTTGTGTGTTGTGTTTGATGAAAAGGATAATGTTCAATGTTTATGAAAGGATTATGAAATAAGACAAGAATTGTGATAATTGGGAATATGTTCATTTCTGTTCCATGTGTGCTATGTTTATGATAAAAATAATATGAGGTGTACACTGTACTAAAGAGCTGAGGGGGTGGGTTAATATGACCTCACAGTTAATGTATGTGGCCCTCACAGTTAACGTATATCAACAAAAGTTACCAAGTTACAGTGAAATTATTCCAAAACGAGTCATCCTATCAAGTTACATTAAAATCCCCTCATAAATATGGCCTGTAGACTGTGCTAAAGGTTTTCGGACTTCGGGTCCCTGTAGCCGTCAGTTTCCCAATTGCGTCCAAAGGGGACGTTCTCATCTAGACATTATATGAAGTCAATCTACCAAGTTACAATGAAATCTCTTAATAAATATGACCTGTAGACTGTGCTAAAGATTTTTAGGCTTTGGGCTCTGGCAGCCATCATGGTTGAATGACCGCAACCAAAAGGGGACATTCTCATCTGGACACTATTCGGAGTCATCCTACCAAGCTACAATGAAATCCCTTCATAATTATGACCTGTATTATTTATTTATTTATTGGTGTTTAAGGTCACATACTTATGCACAATGGCTAATCGTAACCGTGACAGTTTTACGGGTGGAGGAAGCCGGAGTACCCGGAGAGAACCACCGAGCAACGACGAGCAGCTATTATGACCTGTAGACTGTTCTAAAGGTTTTCGGGCTTTGGGCCCCTGACGCCGTCACAGTTGCCCAATCATGTCCAAAAGGGGACGTTCTCATCTAGACATTATATGAAGTCAACCTACCAAGTTACAATGAAATCCCTTCATAAATATGACCTGTAGACTGTGCTAAAGGTTTTTGGGCTTCGGGCTCGGGCAGCCATCATGGTTGAATGATCGCAACCAAAGGGGACAATCTCATCTGGGCATCATCTGGAGTGATCCTGCGAAGTTACAATGAAATCCCTTCATAAATATGACCTGTAGACTGTGCTCAAGGTTTTTGGGCTTCGGGCACTTGTAGCCATCACAGCTGACCAATTACGACCAAAAGGGGATGTCATCATCTAGGCATTATATGGAGTCAACCTTACAGGTTACAATGAAATCCTTCTATAAATATAACCTTTTGCCTATGCTAAAGGTTTTTGGGCTCGGGCACCCATCAAGGCTAAATGATCATGGCCAAAATGGGACGTTCTCGTCTAGACATTATTTGGAGTCATCCTACCAAGTTATAATGAAATCCCCTCATAAATATGACCTGAAGACTGTGCTAAAGGTTTTCGGGCTTCAGGCACCTTTAGCCGTCACAGTAGCCCAATCATGTCCAAAAGGGGACGTTCTAATCTAGACATTATATGAAGTTAACCTACCAGGTTACAATGAAATCCCTTCATAAATATGACCTGTAGACTGTGCTAAAGGTTTTCGGGCTCGGGCAGCCATCATGGTTGAATGATCGCAACCAAAGGGGACAATCTTATCTGGGCATCATCTGGAGTGATCCTGGGAAGTTACAATGAAATCCCTTCATAAATATGACCTGTAGACTGTGCTCAAGGTTTTCGGGCTTCGGGCACCTGTAGCCATCACAGTTGACCAATCACGACCAAAAGGGGGATGTCATCATCTAGGCATTATATGGAGTCAACCTAACAGGTTACAATGAAATCCTTCTATAAATATAACCTTTCGCCTATGCTAAAGGTTTTTGGGCTCGGGCACCCATCAAGGATGAATGATCATTGCCAAAATGGGACGTTCGCATCTAGACATTATTTGGAGACATCCTACCAAGTTACAATGAAATCCCTTCATAAATATGACCTGTAGACAGTGCAAAAGGTTTTCGGGCTTCGGGCACCTTTAGCCGTCAAAGTTGCCCAATCATGTCAAAAAGGGGACGTTCTCATCTAGACATTATATGAAGTCAACCTCCCAAATTACAATGAAATCCCTTCATAAATATGACCTGTAGACTGTGCTTAAGGTTTTCGGGCTTCAGGCTCGGGCAGCCATCATGGTTGAATGATCGCAACCAAAGGGGACAATCTCATTTGGGCATCATCTGGAGTGATCCTGCAAAGTTACAATGAAATCCCTTCATAAATATGACCTGTAGATTGTGCTCAAGGTTTTCGGGCTTTGGGCACCTGTAGCCATCACAGTTGACCAATCACGACCAAAAGGGGATGTCATCATCTAGGCATTATATGGAGTCAATCTTACAGGTTACAATAAAATCCTTCTATAAAAATAACCTTTTGCCTATGCTAAAGGTTTTTGGGCTCGGGCACCCATCAAGGCTGAATGATCATGGCCAAAATGGGACGTTCTCGTCTAGACATTATTTGGAGTCATCCTACCAAGTTACAATGAAATCCCCTCATAAATATGACCTGTAGACTGTGCTAAAGGTTTTCGGGCTTCGGGCACCTTTAGCCGTCACAGTTGCCCAATCATGTCCAAAATGGGACGTTCTCATCTAGGCATTATATGAAGTTAACCTACCAAGTTACAATGAAATCCCTTCATAAATATGACCTGTAGACTGTGCTAAAGGTTTTCGGGCTTCGGGCTCGGGCAGCCATCATGGCTGAAAGATCGCAACCATAGGGGACAATCTCATCTGGGCATCATCTGGAGTGATCCTAAGAAGTTACAATGAAATCCCTTCATAAATATGACCTGTAGACTGTGCTCAAGGTTTTCGGGCTTCGGGCACTAGTAGCCATTACAACTGACCAATCACGACCAAAAGGGGATGTCATCATCTAGGCATTACATGGAGTCAACCTAACAGGTTACAATGAAATCCTTCCATAAATATGACCTTTTGCCTATGCTAAAGGTTTTTGGGCTCGGGCACCCATCAAGACTGCATGATCGCGATCAAAATGGGACGTTCTCATCTAGACATTATTTGGAGTCATCATACCACGTTACAATGAAATCCCTTCATAAATATGACCTATAGACTGTGCTAAAGGTTTTCGGGCTTTGGGCCCCTGTAGCCGTCACAGTTGCCCAATCATGCCCAAAAGGTGACTTTCTCATCTAGACATTGTATGAAGTCAACCCACCAAGTTACAATGAAATTCCTCAATAAATATTATGACCTGTAGACTATGGTAAAGGGTTTCGGGTTTTGGGCTCGGGCAGTCGTCACGGTTGGCAGATCATGCCCAAATGGGGAAATTCTCATCTAGACATCATAAGGAGTCATCCTACCAAGTTACAATGAAATCACTCCACATTAAACATGACCTGCAGACTGTGCTAAAAGTTTTTGGGTTTTGGGCTTGGGCAGCCATCACGGTTGATAGATCATGCCCAAAAGGGGACGTTCTCATCTAGGCATTATACAGAGGCATCCTACCAAGTTACAATGAAATCCCTTCATAAATACGACCTGTAGACTGTGCTAATGGTTTTCGGGTTTTGGGCTCGGGCAGCCATACCAGTTGCCCGATCGCGACCAAAAGGGGACGTTCTCATCTAGACATGACCCCAAACCTGCATATGAAATTTCGTGACGATCAGACAAGAACTGCAGGGTGTAGCCCGTGCTAAAGGAAAATGTGAACAGACGTCACAGACTCACAGACGTCACAGACTAACAGACTTCCGCACGCGTGATGGCAATAGCTTATCTTGACTATGTCACGTTAAGCTAAAAATGAGCATATAAAAAGTCTTAAAATTTGAATGCCGTATTTCTTAACCGCATTCTGGTTGGTTTCGGCTAACACATCGGGAAAACTGGTTACAGGACATGTCAATGTTTAAAATTTGACGACATTCCACAGAACAACAACACAAATCCCATATTTCCATAGTCCAAACAAAATCTCCTAATTACCCTACCTTACCAGTGCCTGGAAAATGAATTAACAATATAGAGACCAGAAATTGAACTTACGAGTTGTTTGGTTTTGTCTTCTCAACACTCTTCGTAATTCTCTCAATCTCCTTTTCTGACAGCTTATACTTCCCTGGTAATGTTCCAAAATCATCCAGATCCCCAATACCTAGAAAAAAAAATGAATTGTAAAACTTACCTTGATCCTTGCCCAATTGTAATATAGGTAACATTTTAGGTCCCCACAAGCAGCCCAAATCAGAGGCAGACTGGCCATATGGTCTACCAGTCTACCAAGAGGGCCCCTATCTCTCTGAGTCATATGGGACCCCCTTGTGTACCTATATCAAGCCTTAAAACGATGAAGAATTTCCATGAAATTTGGCATAATTCAACTTATGATGGCCTATAATTTATCAACTTGTACTAATTTCACCTTATTTGGGCCCCCAATGCATTCCCATATAGGACACTAGGACATCAGCATTACAGCAACCTCCGGCACTAATGCTATTGTGCAGTCAAATAAGAGGCCCTAATTGGCAAGAACTAATAAAAAAAAAAATCTTCGAATATTCTTTGTCAGCAAATACAGCATTTTATTTAACCCTTTACCTAACATGAAAAGCAGACACTTGCAAACAAAATTTTTGAATAACTATTTTTTTTTCATTTTTTGTCTCAAAAATATAGCTTATGACCTCTCTTTGGAATGAGCTTGACAAGCTCGTTCCAAAGAGGGGTCATAACCTATGTTTTTGTGACAAAAAGTGAAAAGAAAAATGAAAATTAATTTTTTTTTGTGAATAGCGCTGGTCAGTTTTGGCCGTTACGTTGGGTAAAGGGTTAAGAACTACTTGATTGAATTTATGCCCAAAAATGTGAGATTAGAAACTACTCTGTTCAATTTACAAATGCATGGCAATTTGTAGTAGTGTTTATTTTAAGTTTTTTGGTTTACAATTTTGTTGGCAATGATAGAAATTCCAGTATTGTTTAGTTTACAATCACTTGACTCAAGTGAGTGACTTGACTCACAGTTTGTGACATTATTTTTTTGTTTTTGTTGAGTCAACAAAAACGAAAAAATAATATCACAAATAGTAAGTCAAGTGACTGTAAAATGTTGAGTTTACAAATTTTATTTTGACTGAGTTTTTTGAGTTTATAATCACAGATAGTGATATAATTATGAATGAGTGATATTATTACAAATCAAGTTAAACCAATTCGCTGTCTAGTGATATATACCCAAAATGTTGTCTCGCTGATGTTGCACACGTGGGTATGGCCAAAGTCACCAAACACCCCCCACCACATGCAGTTCCAAACTCCTCCGTTTAAGGTAGCTTAAAAATAATTTTAAAAAGGTTGTATCAGAAATAAGTGAAATAGTCAGATTTTAACAGGTTGAGTGCTAGAAGCCACTATCATGGTATTAAATGAAAGTGTCAATGACACTGTAGCTCAACTTGTCAAGACAAACACATGTACATGTATAGTATGTGACACAGCAATGACAAACATCTAGGTAATGACCTGATAACAACGGTACATATAAAGTATTGTAACGGTCTGTACATAAATACTGACCGTTGCCTATAACAAATGTATAGGTAAAGTGAAGGTGGGTGACAGTCAGATGCTAAACTAGAAAAGAAATCTTTTGAGTCCCAGAGTGGGTCAGACTGAACCCCAAAATATTTGTTCTCATAGCACAGTGATAACAAAGGCACCCCAAAACACACTCGTTCCTGTCCCAAGGTGAAAACAAAGGTATCCAAGAAGTTTTGTGAAGATCAGTTCATAAATACGAGCTGTATAGTAGTTGTGACAAAAAACTGATTGGACCTAATTTCGGTACAAAATGGCCACTGGCAGCCATCTTGAATTTTGGACCGCACCCAGAAACACTCATTCTCATCCCAAGGTGATAACAAAGGTACCCAAGAAGTTTTGTGAAGATCGGTTCATAAATACAGCCTCTACCCTGAGCCGTATTGACATGTGAGCTTACATTGTGTAAGTAGCACTGAAAAAATCAAAGTTCATCTAATTTGCATAATTTCTGCACGAAAAAAACCCCCGTATTATATGTGATGTATCCCATGGTACTAAACATTCACACAAAACATTATTCAAATCAGCGCTTTCATATGGAAGTTCTGTGCAAAAATCTGATTGCACCTATTTTTGTACAAAATGGCTGCCATCGGCCATCTTGAATTTCCGACCGGATCCCAAAACACTCGTTCTCGTCCCACGGTGACACCAATGTATTCCATGTTACTAAACATTCATACAAAAATTTATTCAAATCAGAACTTTCATACAGAAGTTCTGTACAAAAGACTGATTGGACTAATTTTGGTACAAAATGGCTGCTGGTGGCCATCTTGAATTTCGGACCACACCCAAAAACACTCGCTCTCATCCCACGGTGATAAGGTTCCGCTCCACAGTTTTCCAGGCATTTCCAAATGTGACATGTCATACACTCTCTTCAAAAGCAAATATCCTGTAACTTAGTTATCAAACCCATTACATGTATTACATTTCCCAAATCCACAAAAAACATATAGCATTATCTGACTAAGTAGAAATAAACAATCTGAATGTGGGTGGAATTATTTATTGTCAAAGGCAAGACTTCAACCTGAAAAATTGCCTGAAAAAATACCGAAACCAGTCATTTTCAGCCACCTAGCAGCCTCAAAAGCAGAATTTTCCCACGAACCCCGCCTACCCACCCCTGGAGCAGAGCATCCCTTGTTTCTAAAATGCAAAAAAAAATTGATATGTTTCCGTCTCATTTTTTAGTTACCTATCTGGTAACAAACCCGTGTAAAAATTACATTTAAAAAAGTTAAAAAATTTATAGTAATTTATATATTTTTTATACTTACCAATGACCCAGACATAGCTGGTGCTAACTCTTAAAATATAGGGCCAAACACAAATTTTGCCCCCCAATCCCCAAAATTTGCATCTAAAACTAAAGAAAACATGTCCTGAAAGGCCCTCCACACTTCGCCCCTACTGCGCATGCGCAGTGTCAAGGACGTTCCGAAATTGGCGCCATTAATCATTCTAATAACCAGTGCCTGGTAAGCGCTATGTACTTGGCGGGGAGGCAAGAGTTCCCAACTCCTGGGAGGGCCATCCCCGTCTGGATCATTGGTAAGTATAAAAAATATATAAATTACTATAAATTTTTTAACATTTTTATACTGTACCAATGACCCAGACATAGCTGAATAGTAAAAAGGCTGGAGGGCCAAGGACATAGAGCAAAATGGAATACGCTCAATAAAATAAAATAGAGTCATCCCCTGTAGGGAAAAAGAAGTAATAGGCCTTACATGTATCTTTCTTATTTATGATAAATTAGAAAGATACAACACCTTCCAAAATTGAGCTTCATACATTCATGTACTCTATTAATATCCAATATAATCCTTATACTAATAATTTTTAAAGTAAGCCAATAAATAAAGTAAGTCTAGAGAATAGAGACTCTTATACTCCTAAAAGTGTCTGAGGATTGCATAATCATGTCCGTTGACATATGCAATATTCAAAAGCTATACTTTAAAAACTAAGACTTGAATGAATTTTAAAAACCTAAACTTCTCACTAAACAACCATCCCAATAACAGCTCAGAATTACTAACTCCGGAGGAGGTATCCCCTTGTTTTCATAGTAAAACAGGTGACCCAAGGGAACACCCTCCCCCCCCCCCCCCCCCCCCCCTTTTTCTTGCCCTGGGTCAAATAGCCCAGAGCGAAGAGGGCAGCCGAACGGAGACACTGCCGAAACAGACAGCCTACCTAGCTATAGTAGCAACTGTTAAGTGAATGACATTCTGAGCAGTAGATAATAGACCTAACAATAGAGGCCTCCAGAAATGGACTCGATATTTCTGAGATAAAATTCATGAATGTGGATGGCTGAGCGCAATGAGCGGCCTTCAAAAATCTATAATAGCGACACTATTAATGTAAGCCCAAGAAGTAGAAGAACTCTTACTTCATGAGCCGAAATCTTAAGCACAACTGCTAAGTCAATGATATACCATAAGCAGTACCGATAGTTAATAGAATCCATTAACAATAAAATGGAGCGTAACGTCCTTCTACTAGACATCAAAGACAGAAGAAGCTTACGCCCTTTGTAATAAACAGATATCTGTTTATAAATACATAAACTGTACCCGGAAAGAGTAAAGGCCTATGCCCATACGAAGACAGAAGGACCTTAAAATAATAGGTTCCGGATAATAGGAGCCTAACTCTTATGCAACAATCCAACCTAAATAGTAACGGAAGTATTGATTCCGAAACTATGAAAGTGAAAATCATCCGTCGATAGTGCATGAAACTCACTGACTCTACAGTAAAAGAGAAACCAACAGAATTACTGTCTAAAAGGTCAGAATTTGACAACTACTGTTTCCAGAGGCTCAAATGATTACTTAGCTAAATAAGAACCGAAGTTAAAATCCGTATAGGAATTTAATCTAAAGATTCTAAGTCTATTTATCAAAAAGTTACTAACTGACTTAGATAAAGAGACAAAAGACTCAATTGTAAACTATCATAGAGTGCATAGGTATGAGGTAACCTAAACCTATAACCTAAATAATAACAGGCTGCAGTAGATCTTGTGAAACAAGTATACTAAAAAATAGCAATGAGTAGTATGGAGGGATCAACAATATGAACATAATGATCCCTACACCACGACGGAAGAGCCTCCACTTTAGCCGCATAGAATAGCGAAGAAGAGGATCTCCTATAGTAAGAAATCGCGTCCAAAGCTCGTCCAGTACAGTGCTTACAATGCAATACGGACCACACAACGGAATACATGAAGGTTGCGACCTTGCTGGTTGTGATAAAGATGACACGATTTACCCAGTGAAAAAGATCCTCACATAGAGGAAGATTTCACGTTAAGACCCACAGTAGACAAGAGAGTAAATTACTCATGATCTCTGTGAAGATAGAGATGCTATCAACAGAAATGTATTGTGGTTGTTTATCTTAGCAATACCTGCTAAAACAACAGCGCCGGAGGATACGCGTATCCTATCATTCCGTCCTATAGATCAATAGAGCGTTAACAATATTAGCTCAGAGATCTGGACAAGCCAACACATACGTCTGCAACTGATTAGCAAGCTGTGTCATAAATAATTCATCATTGGGCGCTCCCATAGATAGCAAATCTGATTGAATACTTGTTTGTTGAGAGTCCATTCTGACAGCAACAAGCGACCCGTAAGAGAACGGGAGTCCGATAAAACAATTAGACGACCCGGAATATGACGGACGAAAACTGAACTTGGTGTACTATAACCAACAGACGGATTCTTTCCATTAAATTGAATAACGAAAACGAAAGAGTGCCTCCCTGGTTCCGGAGATACGCCACTACTGTCGAATTAAAGGACAGGAATTTGGGCATGCGTTTCTGAATAATGTTCATGCAATGACATAAAGCAAGCCTAAAAAACATTATTCCGCGGAAGTTAAACTGATTGCTAAAAGACTGCGGAACCCAAAGACCCTGGCACTTCGAATCCGTAGGGATCAGTATTATATCCCAATCTGTTTGACTGGCAACCGTCATAACAGCCACACTCGGGTCCGGCAACTGCGGCGGCACTCTCTGAGTCAACCACCGAATGTTTGCCCCAGTCTGAATCTCTTGTAACACTAGATAGACAAGAGAACGTATAAATCGAGCAATTCATGGATTGCCGAAAAGTTGCCGTCGAAGAGAAGCTCCTCCGAGAACGAAGCGACTCTGAGAGAGTTCTTAACCTTACTATCCACGCGTGTGGATGTAGCTAGGGCTGCGTCACGTCTAACTAACTCCAATCAGCCACTGAAGGGCGGAGTTATACGTGAACAAACTACTGCCCTCAAAAGAAATTACATTGAGAATAATATCCCGTAAATCTTTTCTTGAAGACGTAATGATAACGCCTCAGTAAGGCGGATTACGTATAATAAAGCGTCTAAGTTAAGTCTACTATACATAATGTCGTTCCCAACATTGAAATTGGAAAAGACATAAACGGCGAAAAAGAATATATGCAGTCTTTAATCACACCGTCTAGACGCATATGAACTCTCGGTATGCCCTGCTCTGCCAAAATAAACTATTTGTATAAATGATAAAATGGCAGAAATGAGCAACGCGGACAAGAAACTAAACTATCATGCTTAGTAGCAGGCTTGTATATATATATATATATAGCGTCGAAAAATAAAACACATGTTGTAATGACAATATTGGACTGCGTCGGTAAGTCAGGGACAATGTCCCTGAACCGATCGAAAAATCCGAGTCCAATGACGCTATAAGTCTCTTATCCAAGATCGCAGCAATGAAGTCCGAAATAATAACCACTGGAAGATAATGCCAGAAGATATGAAAGGCATCTTCCGCTACTACTAAAGGGAAAACTCGAAATCTTTCGAATCCCTTTCGCCATCCTGTCCGACCCTATAAAGCGTTCGGTCGTCCGTAGCTGATGCAACCGCGGACCGCACCGACCCAGCGCCGTCGGATAATTCCTGATTCGACCGAGAAACTGTCAATTGCTGGGATGCTGCGAAACAACTGTGCTAACTCGGATAGCACGTCCGTCACTGAGGCCTGAGGAGAAGCGGTCTTACGATGCATTGCCGCTGGAAGCTCCGTGATCGTTACCCCGTGCATACTTCCAATATGCGAGCGAACGGAGTGTATAGGCCTCGTGTCCCTTGGCTACCGGATGGCGCGACCTATTCGCCGTGGAATCACTGAATGCCGAAACTGATCGGATACTCGAGGTCACGTAGCCAATGTGCGGTCGTGTGCCCTGCTGTGAGGATGAGGAAGCATTAAAGACAGTCTCTCGGACTGTCAATATAACGGAGCGTCCCGACCAACGGACATATGCTCCGAATGTAAAATATCTGAACCACAACATGCGGTCCCCTATGTTGTTGGGCGAGAGAGGGACCTCTCTCGCTCACAGCCCGGACGGACCTGGACAAGCCAGGAACCGGACTAACAGGCTTCCTCCGATCTGTCCTCAATCTGCCGTCACTGGGTGAGTACTAAAGTAATTAAAGTGCTCGCATCACCCAAATCTCCTTCCTAGACCGCAACGGACGAACCCGGCAGCCGAACCATTCGATGAATGTACGCTACACCGGGTGAGCTAGCGAATGTCACTCCGTAGGCGATAGACATATTCCATGAGCACTTATTGCCGCTAACTCTTCATTAACTATGACGACAGAGGCACACTTTTGAAAGACATCTCCATAACTCTTCGAACAAGAAACCAGAAATGCTTGGATAGCAAGCATAAAATAATAATATATATAGCGTCGTTCAATAATTCGAAAGTTTGTGTGACATTATTGGACTATGTCGGAACTGAGGGACGATGTCCCTGAACCGAACCAAAAATTTCTAAGTCCACCGACGCTATCAGTTTGTTATCCGGCATCGCAGCATTCTGGTCCGACGAAAGAAGCTGTAGAAGACCAAGTCAGATGACATACACAACAGCATATGTTGTTCCGAAAGGGAAAGCTCGAAATCCTCCGAATCCCTTTCGGTATCCCGTCGGACCGGATGAAACTTCGGACGTCCGTACCCGCTTCCGCGGAGCGTCCCGACCCAGCATCGTCGGATAAAATATATGCGACAGATTCAGTTGATACTGGGATGCTGCGATAAACTGTGCTATTAAGGAAAGCACGTCCGTTCCCGAGGCCTGTGCAGTAGCGGTCTTACGATGCATTGCCGCCGGAAGCTCCGTGTACGTTGATTCCCGCACACTTCCTATGCGAACGTCCGGAGTCTGCAGGCCTCGTGTCCCTGGCTAACGGATGGAGTGACCTGGTCGCCGAAGAATCCTTGATCGGCGAAGCTGGTAATATATCGGCGGTCACGCAGCCAAGGTGCGGTCGTGTGCGCTGACGAGAAGAGGAAGCCTTAGCAGTCTCAGCGGACTGCCTATACAACGGAGCGTCCCGAGCGACGGACGTATGCTCCGCTTGCGACACAATTTGTACCACAACATCTGGGGCCAGATGTTGTTGAACGAGAGAGGGGCCTCTCTCGCTTGCCGTCCGGATGGACCGGAACGAGCTATGAACCGGACTAAAAGGCTTCCTGCGTTCTCCCTCCGATCCGCCGTCACTGGGTGTGCATTAAGTTAATTTATAGTGCTCGCATCACCCCAAAATTCCTTCTAGACCGCAACGGACGAACCTGGTTGCCGAACCATTCGGTGAATGGACGCTACACCGGGCGAGCTAGCGGACGTCAAAGGCCGTCGAACCTACTAGGGTCCTCTTAGGCAATTGGCGTATTTACATGAGCACTTTTCCGCTAGCCCTTCATTAACTGTGACGACGGAGGCACACTGTTGGAAGACATCACAGATACATCACCCTAATCTTGATCGTCTGAAATAGAAACTGATAAAGGAGAGTGACCCTGCGGGGAAAGGACCGAAGTGTCCAAATCCCCAACAACATACCGTGACATACGCTTCCCATATTGTCATCGAAATCATACGATACAGAACAGGAGTTAATGCGAGTACACTGACCACATATAGAATGATAATAAAGTCAGAGGAAGACTTCCTCTTAAAACAATTGATCAATATCCTTTCAATGTGAAAAGAAAACAAGTCCTGGTACTCGCACTAACCCCTGGCAATCAAAATACATAATAATAATATGATCCATTAATATAGAAAAAATAATTGAAATCAAAATATTTTGAAAAAATATTTTTTCAGAACAGCCCAAGTTTCTGAAAAGTAACGTTGAGCCCCAATGGATCCCAAGCCTAAGTGTGGACAAAAATTTTAAAAATATTTTAAACAATTTATTCAACACTTACGAACAATAATAATGTATCTAGTTATGATTAAAATAACATAAAGATATTATTTTTTAGAAATCCCCCCCTCACACAGAGGGCTGTTGTAAATGTAAACAATGAGTGTAAAAACACTAAAATAAGACTCCAGGCACCCAGGCCCGAAATCAGTTACCAAAAATACACTATCTGATGCAAAACAGAGACTTCCAGGGAAGAAACTGCAGAACATCAGATGGTAGATGCAGAACACAACGCCTAACCACCCGTAGGTGAAGACGTAAACATGGGGAAAGAACAGAATTCATTCTGTTATTCAGCTAAAACTCCCAAGAAATTTTAGTAATAATAATTACAGAAACTATGCCAAAAGCATGGGAGAATAGCAAGGGGGAACTTAAAGGACAGGGAGAGAGGAAAACACTTAAAAAAAACAGTGTAACTAAATAATCAGAATGACAACAAAATGGCTGCTGCCTTGAAAATAGGTAACTTAAAATAATTTCATTAAAAAATTTTAAGTTACAGCCCTGATAATATTCTGTCACACATTCTTTTCCTCTCCTCCTTCTCTATCCTCCTTAGAATCACCATTTCACTAATATTTATGTGTCTGGCATCATTTAAACTGAGATTTAAAAGCACAAAGATCAGTCAGATGTTAACTGATGAAGGGCCAAACTTAGAATGATTAATGGCGCCAATTTCGGAACGTCCTTGACACTGCGCATGCGCAGTAGGGGCGAAGTGTGGAGGGCCTTTCAGGACATGTTTTCTTTAGTTTTAGATGCAAATTTTGGGGATTGGGGGCAAAATTTGTGTTTGGCCCTATATTTTAAGAGTTAGCACCAGCTATGTCTGGGTCATTGGTACAGTATAAAAATATAGGCAATTTTTCGAAGCCACTGTTTCCCATAATTCATCTGGTAATTTACCCCTATGTATCAGACTCCAACTTTGGGATCAAAACTTCAAATTCTCTTGTCCAACAAAAAGCCTAATGTAATCATATATCTGATACTAAAAATATTTCTCTATTTTACATTGCCTTAGTTTCAACATACGCCCTTTGTTTAGAATTTCACCCCTGTGCAATAGTGCGAAACTGTGGAGAGGAACCTAACAAAGATACCCAAGAAGTTTCGTAAAGATTGGTTCATAAATATGGCCTCTAGTCTGAGCCGTATAGAAGTTGGGTACAAAAAACCGATTAGACCTAATTTCGGTACAAAATGGCCACTGGCAGACATCTTGAATTTTAGACCTCACCCAGAAACACTCGTTCTCGTCCCAAGGTGATAACAAAGGTACCCAAGACATTTCGTGAAGATCAGTTCATAAATACAGACTCTAGCCCAAGCCGTATTGACATGTGTACTTACTGTGTGTAATTCGCACTAAAAAATTAAAGTTCATCTAATTTGCATAATTTCTGCACGAGAAAAAAACCTGTATTATATGTGATGCATCCCATGGTACTAAACATTCACACAAAACATTATTCAAATCAGCGCTTTCATACGGAAGTTCTGTGCAAAAATCTGATTGCACCTAATTTTGTACAAAATGTCTGCCATCGGCCATCTTGAATTTCGGACCGGACCCAAAAACATTCGTTCTCGTCCCACGGTGATACCAAAGGTACCCAAGAAGTTTTGTAAAGATCGGTTCATAAATACGGCCTCTAGCCCGAGCCGTATCCAATTGTTGATGTACGGACAGACGGATGACAGGCCATGACAAAAGCTCAAATTTGGCAAAGCTAAAAATGAAAGTGTCAATGACACTGTAGCTCAACTTAACAAACTTGAACTTGGTAAGTTATAAATGAAATGGCAAAATTGAAGATCATTGGTACCAACATTATTTGGTGAAATTTCAACGTAACAGCGTTGTGTGTGCACAACGTCAAGAGTAATCCTTGAATTTATAAATGTAAACTATAAGACTGGCTAAAGGAAGAATGTTGATACACAAATGTAGTAAGTTCAGAGGTTATCGTAAATTGTTACTTTTTTCACAGAAATGAATGCTTATCAATAGCTCTTATCTAAAGTTCTTGCCTAATGAGCACACCAAGTTCAAAAACAATCCTATGATAAATGTGGCCTGTAGGCCATGTCAAAGAATGTTGATGCACAAATGCAATAAATTCAAAGATTGTTGCTAACTGCAACAGTTTTTGATTAAAATGAAAAAAAAAATCAATAGCTCCTATCTTTGTCACCCTGCATAAGCATACAAAGTTTCAAAACAACCTGATAATGAATGTGTCCTCTGAGGCATGTGAAAGGAAGATGTCAATGCACTAAGTAGAAGGTAATTGCTTGTGGCAATGGGTTTTTTTTTATGGAAATTCATAAATATACCCTGCAGAGAGTGCAAAAGGGATAAGTTGATGCACAAATGCAGCAAGTTCAAAGGTTGGTGATAACAACAATAAATTTTTATGGAAATGAAAAAAAGCAATAGCTCACATCAAGAGGTCTGTCTGTCTGTTGCTGGGTAACGTCACATATTTATGCACCATGGCTAATCGTGACACAACATGGAGATGAAGTCAAGTGTAGTCAATCGTTGATCTACATGTTGCCCATTTTAGAGGACTTGCACCCCAAGCATTGGTGACTGGGTCCTATTTTACTAGTAAAGCCATCAAGAGGTCACACGGAACACTTTATGGAAATGAAAAAAAGCAATAGCTCACATCTAGAGGTTACACGGAACACACATACCAAGTTTCCAAGTGATCTGATCATAAACGTGCCCTGAAGGCCGTGTTAAAGGAAAATATTGAGGTCTGACTAAACTAAGTTCAAAGGTCAACATTTTTTGACAGAAATGAAAGAAAATCAACAGCTCCCATATAGATGTCACCCCACACAAGCTCACCATGTTGGCAAGCGATCCAATCATAAATGTGCCCTGCAGGGTGTGTCAAAGGGAAATATTGATGCTTAACTGCACTAAGTTTTTACTAAGTTAATTGAAGGTCATTGCCAGTGGCAACATTTTTTGACGGAAACCAAAGAAAATCGATAGCTCCCATCTAGAGGCCTCCCCAAACAAGCATGCCAGGTTTCAAAGCAATCCGATCATAAGTGTGCCCTGTAGGGTGTACAAAAGGGAAATATTGTGGTCTGACTAGACTAAGTTCGCAGAACGTTGGCCGTGGCAACATTTCTGGATGGAAATGGAAGAAAATCGATAGCTCCCATCTAGAGGTCACCGTAAATAAGCATACCAGGTTTCAAAGCAATCTAATCATAAATGAGCCCTGTAGGGTGTGCCAAAGGGAAATATTGAGTCTTCTGACTAAACTAAGTTCTAAGAACGTTGGCCGCGGCAACATTTTTTGACAGAAATTGAAGAAAATCGATAGCTCCCATCTAGAGGTCTCCCCAAACAAGCATACCAGGTTTCAAAGCAATCTGATCATAAATGTGCCCTGTAGGGTGTGCCAAAGGGAAATATTGAGTCTTCTGACTAAACTAAGTTCTAAGAACGTTGGCTGCGGCAACATTTTTTGACGGAAATTGAAGAAAATCGATAGCTCCCATCTAGAGGTCTCCCCAAACAAGCATACTAGGTTTCAAAGCAATCTGATCATAAATGTGCCCTGTAGGGTGTGCCAAAGGGAAATACTGAGGTCTGACTAAACTAAGTTCTACGAACGTTGGCTGTGGCAACATTTTTTGCCGGAAATTGAAGAAAATCGATAGCTCCCATCCAGAGGTCACCCTAAACAAGCATACCAGGTTTCAAAGCAATCAAATCATAAATGTGCCATGTAGGGTGTGCCAAAGGGAAATATTGTGGTTTGACTAAACTAAGTTCTAAGAACGTGGGCCGCGGCAACATTTTTTGACGGAAATTGAAGAAAATCGATAGCTCCCATCTAGAGGTCACCCCAAACAAGCATACCAAGTTTCAAAGTAATCTGATCATAAATGCGACCTGTGAGGTGTGCCAAAGGAAACTGTGGACGTTTGTACTAACGTACGTACGTACGTACGCTGACGGACGAGAAGTGATGGCAATAGCTCAGCTTGACTTTGTCAAGTTGAGCTAAAAATGAGGGTACCAGAGCAAAGGCCAATACTTTCCTTGGTCATGTTTCATATTCAGTCAAACACCAAAAATATTTTGTTTATATAAATTTGTTTTACCAAAAATTATTGAAGAGTGCCTGTGGGTACTCTTCAATAATTTGTAATAAAACATATTTTGATGAACAGACCACCAAAAATAATGTAGCCCTCAACAAGTTAAGGGTTTCTTTAAGCAGGAATTAAGCTCTCAAAATTTAGGAAATGATTTATTTTATGGTCCAATTTCAAAATTTTCTAACTCCGAGCCGAACAATGGTCACCCTGGTGGGTCCGGTGCCCCCTCTGGTACATTTCCTGGTAACTTTTTCTCTCCTAGTCCGCACCTGGCCCAAATATGAATCCTGGGAATTTGAACATACTTGAATTTGACCCACATAAGGATGCTGTATATCAAATGCCAAATGATTCTGACTGGTGGATCTGAAGAAAAAGAATTTTCCTCATATTGCACTAACATACTGCACTAAGTAAAAAATTAGGCTCCCATAGGGAGCTCAAATAAGAACCCAGGGACTTAACTTGCATAAAACTTGAATTGGATCCCACCTAAGAATGTCGTATGCCAAATATCAAAAGATTCTGATTGGTTGTTCTGGAGAAAACTATTTTATTAATTTTTGAAAAGTACTGACTCAGCAGTTTTTTTAATCCCTCTACCCCTCCCCCCCCCCCCCCCCCCCAACTTCCTCATGTGGCATCCAATGATGCAACTGACTTGAGATTTTTACTGGTCCTAAAGATGCAGTATACCATATAACAAGAGGGATGTGTCCATCCCTATTAGCTCACCAGTTCATGGCATGCAATAAACCTAGGATTATTACAAATCTGCCAAAAATGTCTGGTCATGTACATGTATAGCCAAACAGGTCCACACGGACAAAAAAGTCTAACATTGCATTAAAAAAAAGTCGAAAATCTCCGAAAAATGTCCGGCCATGGGTTAATGTCATTTTATATTGATGCATTTAACACATATATGAAATATAAAAGCCACAGCATACCGGTGGTAGCCTCCACTCATGTGTAGCAAAACAGGTCAGAAATTTTCTAAGTCCACACTGACAAAAATGTCTTAACATTGCAAAAACACTAAAAATCGATAAAATATTGCTGGGTAAGGGTCTGTGGGTAATTGTAAGCCATAGAAACACAGAATGAGGTGCATAGCAACAAGGCCGAAAGTCAAAGTGGACTCGTACAATAACTTTAACACAAGTGTTGACGCCGACGTGCCTCGGGTCATGACATAAGCTCACACAACTTTGTTGGTGAACTAACAATCCTTTGTTCCGTGCAGTTTTGAAAATATGGACATTTAAAAAAAATTTCTATTTAACCCTTTACCTAACGTAACGGCCAAAAACGGCCAGCGCTGTTCTCAAAAATCGCCAATTAATTTTCATTATTTTTTGCATTTTTTGTCTCAAAAACATAGGTTATGACCCCTCGCTGGAACGAGCTCGTCAAGCTCGTTCCAACGAGGGGTCATAACCTGTGTTTTTGAGACAAAAAATGAAAAAAATTAGTTATTCAAGAATTATTTTTGCAAGTGTCGTCTGCTTTTCAGGTTAGGTAAAGGGTTAAAGCTTCTTGGGTTCCCATGGGGGTGCAAAAATAAAAGTTCGGGCAAAACTCAAGTATGTGTCCCCTAATACTACTACATACAAAATTGGATCAAAAGCTCAGAGGATACAAAGGCAGGGACACAAATATTAATTTTCCCCTCTAAGCAAGAGCCAAAATTTTTCCTGAGAAACTTTCTTCGAACAAACTTGAATCTTGAGCATACAAGAAAGATGCATAACAAATTTCAAAGCATTGTGACTGGTCTTTTATGAGAAGATTTTTGAAGAATTTTGGGTCTTTTGTGTACTGCCCCCAAACCATTGGGTTTAGTTACTTATACTGAAGAATCTTGTAAGGTTATCCACCAAAGATAATTTCTATTCTGTTCAGTGGTTCTGAAGAAGATATATGTAAAGTTTCCCGACAACAGATGGAAAAAGCTCACCCTGACTTTCTGTCCGGTGAACGAAGGACACAATTTGGAACGGAACAAAATATATAAAGTTTGAAACATTCAGAAAAACAGGAGAAACATGTGGCACATGCCTCTCTCTGCTGTACCAAGAGCATATGCTACCCAAAAAAATGTGAGTTCTCACCTAAGCTGCAATAGATGGTAAAAATTAAATATTCTATGTTCATCAAGGCCAAGGGAAATAACACTGACAAAAATACTCCGAACACATACATTGACATGGGGCTAGACATCAATAAGATATTTTTGCGTACCAAATATGATGTCATTCCACCATTTATTTTAAAAGTTACGGAGTTTAAAAACTCTTTCGTCAGACCGTTCAACATCCCCCACAAATAGAGCCGATTGTCTCAGCTAAAAATTATGTGTCAGTAACTGTCTATACTAATATAAAACAAGAGATGGCATAAAGATCTGCCGTTTTAATCAATGAATCAATCAATCTTTATTCAACAATGTACCTGGATGTAAATAATATTGTACACAAAGAACAATTTTAACATGTGGCCATTTAGAACAAATGAACAAACAAACATGCAGACTAACTTTGTTGACCTCTCAATGCAAACTCATTAGACATGGGCAAGACAAAAAATATTCAATTTTCTGCTACCATTCAATAAAAATAACACTGCGGCTGCCATGGCAATATCTATATGGCTGGCATGGCAGCGATACTGAACAGGGAATCTGGACCATTATCAAAACGAACTTTAACTACTAACCCTCAACACATCATTAATAAATGAGAATTCTAAGTAAGGATGTTTTTGAGTAAATTGATGGAAAACAAACATTTACAGATGGACATGGTCATTATGCCCCCTCACATTAGAGATCCGGTGCATAAAAATATGGATTATTTTTCTCAAAATCTAAATTTTGACACTGTCGATTGAGGTTAATATTGCAGCTCTCTTTATATCACTTTCAATACAGAACTAGAGGGCTGCCACATCCACGGGGCAGCTGATCCCCCCGAAAAAAGTGTGGTCATCATCCAGAAACTTAAAAGTACATTGAATTTGGCATAACTCTGAAAAAATTGACCAGACCACACTTTAACCCTTTACCTAGCAAACTGACAAAAAACAGCAAAAAAAAAAAATAGCCTGAATCGGGCTAAATCAGACTACAATATGTCGCAACAGTTTCACTAAAAACACACGATATAGATGTCATTGTAACTGGTTTGATGAACTGGTTACAATGACATCCATACTGGTGTGATTTTAGAGAAGAGGGAGATAAAATTTCCTCATTTTTCTCAAACATTTTTTTTGGGGTAAAGGGTTAATTCTTACATAACCTGTATTTGGTATGATGATCCACATATCAAGTTTGCTTTCAAATTATTCAACAGAAGTTATCAAGCAAAAAACCAGAAATCACAGATTTTATAGTGTAACAATAAAGAAATATGATGCAAATAACTCTGGTAAAATTAATCAGGACAAACCCATTTTCGAACTTGACCCGTATTTTGATATGTTTGCACCACATATCAAGTTTGGTTACAATCAAACTATCTTGAGGGAAGTTACCATCCGGAAACCAAAAATCATAAGATTTTCTAAATTAAAAAGGGGCATAACTCTGGTAATATTAATCAGGATGAACCCGGATTCGAACTTGACCTGTATTTTTATATGTTTAAGCCACATATCAAGTTTGGTTACAATCAAACTATTTCAAGGGAAGTTATCATCCGGAAACGAAATGTAAACGGACGGACGGACGGATGGACGTACAGACGGACGGACGGACAAAAAAAAAACGCGTGACGACTATATCCCCCGAAATTTTTTTTCGGGGGGATAATAAAAAGGGTGTAGTTGTGTGTGAACATACACTCTTTGAAGTATGTTTATGCTGATCTACTTTCTAAATATTTTTTTAAACCTCAAGCAATTTCAGATGCCCGCAGGAAGTACTGGAGGTTTACATGGCAATGAATCTTTGAAAAAAAAACAAAAATCTTTCTTTATCAGTGGTTGGAAATAGTATTGGTTTTTTACCTCACAAATTTGTTAAATATTTTCGTATATTTATAAAACATGTAATAAAAACTTTGGGATAACAGGAACTGTGCTAGGTTATAAAACACAACAAAAACACACATACCCCTACCTGTGGTGCAAGCATTTGATTTTACATTGATTTCTTTATTCTTCTTGTTAGATGAATTGACTGTGGTTTTAGCAGTAGCTGTTGTCAATGTGGCAGTGGTAGAAGTGACTGTTGTCACAACACTACAGGTTGGTACACTTCCATTGCTAATTTCCGCAGGCTTATCTTTATCTTTTCCTTTCTTCTTTCTTGACTTCTTGATTTCTGAAGGTGTGGCAATTTTTTTATTGTTGGTTGCTACACTAGAATCACTGACCTCTGTCATGGTCTTACCTGACGAGGACTTAGACTCGGTGTAGATCACAGTATCTTTGATTGGACCTAAAAGATTAAAGAAGAACATTATTTTTATTTTTCTGTACCATTCATTTTATGGACAATGAAATTTATTTATTGCTGTTTCAAGTCACTTTCAGCATCTTTGGCTATCTCATGATTACAACACAGGGATGACATCAAAGTTTAGCCAATCATTTATACCTATGCTGCTCACTTTGGAGGACTTCCATCCCATTGGATCTAGGTTCTATTTTAACTGCAGAGCAGAACTTGTTTTCCACAGTAAACAAGCTTGCTTCATTTCCTCGGGTTATCACTGGCAATCAACAGAAAAAAAGAAGATAAAGTTACAGGTCAGATGTATAAAGAATGGTAATCAGCTGCTTCTTGATGTACAAGGATGTTGTAGATCAAAACACTGTCAATCCTTGAGTCCATCAGGAGTGACAAAAATAATCTGGGCATCATGCATTTTCTTCAGTTGATCATAATGTAAAATGTAGAGCTCCCCTATGAAGCCCCTTGATACAACCTATGTGGATTAATCTTAGTTACACACCTCTAGAGGGTACTGAATATAAAATTTTAAAATCTTCAGCAAAATGGCCAATTCCGGCAACCCATATGGAGCCCAAATATTAACCCAGGCTCTCGATTTGAACACAGTTGAATCTGACCTCCCTAGAGATGCTGTGCACCAAATATGAAAGCATTCCGACTGTTGGATCTGAAGAAGAGAAATTTTAAAGAAATTTCTTCATATTGCACTGAGTTAAAATTTGGGCTACCATAGCGAGCCCCAAAATTACCCTATGAATCCGATTTGAACCAACTTGAATCTAACCCCTCTAGAGATGTTGTATACCAAATATGAGAGCATTCTGACAAGTGGATCTGAAGAAGAGGATTTATATACCAAATTTGGTTTTGATTTGATGACCCAAACTTAAGTTATCACTCTGGACGGATGTATGCACAGCTGATTACAATAGTCCGATAAAATGTTGGGAAAAAAAAATATTCAGGCTCCAATAAAAAGTCCAAATATTAACTCAGGGACTCGATTTGAACAAACTTGAATCTGACCTACCAAGAGATGTTGTATACCAAATATCAAAACATTCCAAGAGATGGTTCTAGAGAAGAATATTTTTGCAAATATTGACCCACGCTCTTGAATTGAACAAACTGGAATCTGACCCCCTAGAGATGTTGTATACCAAATATGAAAGCATTCCGACTGGTTGATCTGAAGAAGAAGATTTGTAAAGAAATTTCCTCATATCGCACTAAGTAAAAATTTGTCTACCACAGCGAGCCCAAATATATACCTAGGGATCTGATTTGAACAAACATGAATCTGACCTCCCTAGAGATGTTGCATACCAAATATGAAAGCATTCTGCCTGGTGGAACTGAAAAAGAAGATTTTTAAAAATTATCCCCCATATTGAACAAAGTTAAAATTTGGGCTTCCGTAGGAAACCCAAATATTAACCTAGGGACTTGGTCTGACCCTCGTACCAATGATGTATATCAAACATTAAAAGATTCTGACTGGTGGTTCCGAAGAAGAAGATTTTTAAAGAATATTCCCCATATTACCCTATGTAAAATATTCGGGCTCCTATATTGGGCCCAAATATGAACCAATGGGCTTTATTTTAACAAACTTGTATCTGACACCCCTATGAATGTTGTATATCGAATATCAAAAGATTCTGATGATTGGTTCTGGAGAAAAGATTTTTTTAAATTTTTGCAAATATGCGGACTCAGCATTTTTTCGATGTCCATTACAGAACACCTTAACATAACCGATGGCAATTTTTTTTTACCATTCAATTCTACTGCTTCTAAGGATACTTCATACCAAATAACAGCTCTCTGTTCCGTGTGGTTTTGGAAATATGGGCGTTTGAAAATATTTCTATTTTTAGCTCCCAGGGTTCCCATGGGGATGTGGGAATTTTTTTTGCATGTGTCAAGTACTTATGACCCAATAATACCACATACCAAATTTGGTTCAAACCGGACCATCGGTTCAGAAAATAGAAATTTTGGGCAGGGCCAAAATTCTTACCCCTCCCATTACGAAGCCAAATATTGTTTCACGAACTTCGTTTTAACAAACTTGATTCTACACCTCAAAAGGAAGCTCCATAGCAAATATCAAGTCATTGTACACACTGGTTCATGAGAAGATTTTTAAAAATATTTTTGGAGCATTTTTCCCCCACTCCCTCCCTATGGGGCTGAGCATGTTGAGTTGAACAAAAATGCAATGCCCCTTCGGGACCATCACTCACACAAACTTTCAATTGAATTGGCTCAGTGGCTTTGGAGAAGACCAAAACATGGTGTTGACGGACGACAGATGGAGGGCGATGAGATTAGCTCAGCTTGACTTTGTCAAGATGAGCTAAAATTCTTTGGAACTCCCTGCTACAGACCTGCAGTCTTGAGAGGGTTAAATTAAAGACATGCACACAGGAATCAGATAAATGTTTTCCAGCATAGAAAGGGTTCATTCAACATGAAATCAGTAGAGAAAGAGTCCATTATGTGAGAAAATTTTTTTTGGAAAAAACACACTGAAGTCATGAGAGGGTTAAATTAAAGATATTCAGACAGGAATCAGATCAATTTTTTTCCAAGGAACCAGAAAAAACAGTATTGAAAGGTTTTTTTGTATGTTCATGACATCAATAAAAATCTTTGGAACCAACACTGCAGCCTTGAGAGGGTTAAATTAAAGACATGTATACAGGTATCAGATGTTTTCCAGCATTGAAATGGTTCATTAAACATAAATAAAAATCTTTCTAAAACAAACAAAAGTCCCCCCATAGAACTGACAGATTGTAATAACAAGATTAAATGTTCATAACAGAATTTTTGTTAATTTAAGAACACAATATGTCAATCAAAAATTTCTGTGAATGAAATCCTCCAGGGATAAAACTACTGCAAAAAATCATAATTTTTTCAATACCCTCTACCAGGCACCCTGATAGAACTGGTGGCAATTTTTTTTAACAAATCCCTCCTTCTCCTCCTAAGGATGTTTCATACCAAATACCAGTTCTCTGTTCCTTCTGGTTTGGGATATGTGGGCTTTTGAATTTTTTTCTGTTTTTAGCCCCTAGGGTTGTCACAGGGCTGTGAACAATTTTTTTTTAGGCATCAATCAATTACTTAGGACCCACTTAAACTACATGCCAAATTTGGTTGAAGTTGGCCCACCGGTTCTTGAAATAGAAATTTTGGGTGGGGCCAAAAATCTTATCCCTCCCATTACAAAGCCAAATATTCCTTCATGAACTTTGTTTGAACAGACTTGATTCTACACCTCAAAAGGAAGCTCCATAGCAAATATCAAGTCACTGTAAACACTGGTTCATGAAAAGAAGATTTTTAAAATATCTTGGAGCATTTTCCCCCACTCCATCCCTATGGGGTTGGGCATGCCGAGTTGAACAAAAATGCCTCCAGGGCCATTACTCCCACAAACTTTCACTTGAATTGACCCAGTGGCTTTGGAGGAGACCAAAACATGGTGTTCCTGGTCGACGGACGGACGGATGACAGATGGAGAGAGATGAGATTAGATCAGCTTGACTTTGTCAAGATGAGCTAAAAACTGATTGTACCCAATTTAGGTACAAAATGGCCGCTGGCAGCCATCTTGAAATTTTGACCAGACCCAGAAACACTCATTCTCGTCCCAAGGTGATAACAAAGGTACCCAAGAAGTTTTGTGAGGATTGGTTCATAAATACAGCCCCTATCCCGAGCCATATTGACATGTGTACTTACTGTGTGTAAGTAGCACTGAAAAAATCAAAGTTCATCTAATTTGCAGAATTTCTGCCGAGAAAGAAACCTGTATTTATGTATATGTGATGTATTCCATGTTACTAAACATTCAGAAAAAAATTTATTCAAATCAGAACTTTCATACAGAAGTTCTGTACAAGAAACTGATTGCACTAACATAGATACAAAATGGCTGCTGGTGGCCATCTTGAATTTTGGACCACACCCCAAAACACTCGTTCTCGTCTCACGGTGATAACAAAGGTACCCAAGAAGTTTCGTAAAGATCGGTTTATAAATACGGCCTCTAGCCCGAGACGTATTGAATTGTTGCCAGATGGATGGACAGATGGGCCGTGGCATAAACTCAAATCTGACTATGTCAAATTTGAGCTAAAAATGCAATATGAGGAAAATTCCTGAAAAATCCAAGTTAAAATTCGGGCTTCTGTAAAGAGCCTAAACATGAACCCAGGAACACCATTTGCTCAATCTGACTTCCCATGAACAAGCCTTATTCATGGCTCAAAAGGAAGTTGAAGATGACATATTAAGTTATTCCATCCATCGGATCTTGAGGTATTTTTTAAACTTTGGGGCAATTTTACCCACCCCTTCCCAATGGGGACGGCATATCATTTTAAAAAAACTGAATTGCCCCCACCCAGTCATCATTCACATGAAATTTTATTGGAATCGGTGCAGCAGTTTGGGAGAAGACTCAAGGAACACCACCATTATGGCAGCCAAAGAGTGATCAG
Source organism: Pictodentalium vernedei (assembly GCA_031216915.1). Taxonomy (NCBI): domain Eukaryota; kingdom Metazoa; phylum Mollusca; class Scaphopoda; order Dentaliida; family Dentaliidae; genus Pictodentalium; species Pictodentalium vernedei. Next base: position 317,319,741 of record CM062297.1, read on the forward strand.
TATATCTCAACCTAATTCAGTCAGGTGAGTTAACAATTCCCTTAAATTCCAGCAGAATCCATTCAAAGGTTTTAGAGAAGTCGAGAACACCATGTTTATGGACGACAGGCAAAGAGTGATCACTACAGCTCACTCTTACTTTCAGTCAGGTAGGGCTGGGTGGTTTTCGAATTTGCATTTGAGTTTGGTTTCGGTTTTTCAAAATATATTGTAGAAATCCACATTTTAGAGGGTAATGTACACATAAAATGTGTCTGCATTTGTCTGATTTTGTCATCCAAGGCATGAGGCTTATACAACGTTTTGAGTCACCTGGGTTACTCAATGCTCACCACTCTTCTCAGCCAATGGACATATTTCCAGCCAAGTAGCAGTAGTCATGTGCACGTGCATGAATGGAACAAGCCACTTGACAACAGCAGTAGTGAAAGAGTTTGAATTATTATTGTCAAGTTGAAATGATGGATGAGGTGTTTTAATGAGAAAAGTAGTGAACTGTAAGTATTTTCAATTGTCAGTGTGTCAAGGGCCAGCCTTGGGGTGAATTTTAGGGAGAAGTGACTTCTCCAGCTCAGAAAAACAGGGAGAAGTGAGAGCACCTCAGAGAGAAGTGAAATGTCTAAAGAAAGAAATGATGAGAAGAGAATATAATTTAATATTTAAATGAAAGTGTCAATGACACTGTAGCTCAACTTGTTAAGACATGTACAGTATGTGATATAGCAAGGATAAACATCTAGGTAATGACCTGATAACAAAGGTACATATAAAGTATTGTAACGGTATGTACATAAATACTGACCGTAGCCTGTAACAAATGTATAGGTAAAGTATTGTAAAGGTGGGGGACAGTCAGATGCTAAACTAGAAAAGAAATTTTTGAGTCCCAGAGTGGGTCTGACTGAACCCCAAAATATTTGTTCTCATAGCACAGTGATAACAAAGGCACCCCAAAACACACTCGTTCCTGTCCCAAGGTGAAAACAAAGGTAGCCAAGAAGTTTCGTGAAGATCAGTTCATAAACATGAGCTGTATAGAAGTTGTGACAAAAAACTGATTGGACCTCATTTCGGTACAAAATGGCCACTGGCAGCCATCTTGAATTTTGGACCGCACCAAGAAACACTCGTTCTCGTCCCAAGGTGATAACAAAGGTACCCAAGACGTTTCGTGAAGATCGGTTCATAAATACAGACTCTAGCCCGAGCCGTATTGACATGTGTACTTACTGTGTGTAAGTAGCACTGAAAAATTCAAAGTTCATCTAATTTGCATAATTTCTTCACGGGAAAAAAAACCTGTATTATATGTGATGTATCCCATGGTACTAAACATTCACACAAAAAATTATTCAAATCAGCGCTTTCATATGGAAGTTCTGTGCAAAAATCTGATTGCACCTAATTTTGTACAAAATGGCTGCCATCGGCCATCTTGAATTTTGGACCGGACCCAAAAACACTTGTTCTCGTCCCACGGTGATACCAAAGGTATCCAAGAAGTTTCGTAAAGATCGGTTCATAAATACGGCCTCTAGCCCGAGCCGTTTTGAATTGTTGACGGGCAGACGGACGACAGGCCATGGCATAAGCTCAAATTTGGCTTCGCCAAAGTCAGTTAAAAAAACATCAATAGATCTATCAAACATGGAAAATCAAGTTAGTGGGGTGCAGGGATGGAGCCATGGGGTTTCTATGGAACTCTGTTCCCCACACTCCCACTTGCACCTCCCTTCCCCAAATTTGATGTAACCCATTGTGTATAAGCATACATTTGATGCCATTTTATTTAAATAATAATAATAATAATAATAATATTAATAATAATAATAATAATAAATTAGTTTCAGATATTTTCTCAGTCTGCAGATACATGGTTAATTAGTGGTATGCCTGGAATAGAATGAATGGGTGAACGCCGCTCACTACTTCACTGCACTTGCATGACTAACAACTCCAGGGCTTGCCTTGAGTAAAATGGTCGGGGCCTAAAAAAAGTGCCCCACATATTGAGGTCGGGGCCTTTTCGGGGCTGATTTTCCATTTTGTTCATTATTGTTAGTGCTTTTTTGTGGAAAAAATGTTGGGGCTTGAAAAAAAGCCCCCAGCAAGTGCTCCTCGGGGCTGATCTCGGGGCCTGGGCTGATCAGCCCCGACTCAAGGCAAGCCCTGCAACTCCCTCTACACTGGTTTCCCGCTAAATTCAGTTTTGCAAAAGTTGATTCTGGGGAAAAGGTCGTGAGATAACTGGTTATGGAACGCAGGTTCCCGTATATTTTGTTTACATTTGATTTTGCTCACAAGTACATGTCGGAATTTAATAATGCAAGACACTGAATGCACTGCTGTATGTTCTGTTCAAAGGTTATCCATATTTGCAGAATTATGGAAATGTTTATGGAGATTCCCCCCTCTCAAACACTTCACAAGCATGGTCCCCCAGGATTTCAAACCATGGCTCCACTACTGTTGGGATCTGCCTTGTTCTTTCAGTGACATTTGGTGCTTGGTTAAGAAGCACAAATTTACAAGAAAAGCTACATTTTTAACAAAAATCAACATTTCCTTATTTTTTAAGAGGTCGCTAAGCTTTCACCATGGTTTTGGTGGACAATATGCAATTGTTGTGCTTATTTTGTTAATTATCACATAGCTTCAAAATAGACTGCCCCAGTTTCTTAATAGTTCCTGCTTCAAATGGCAGTAGAATAAAAGGAACACAAATCATATTTCTTGTGATTCTGATAACTATTAATGGTTCCTGCTTCAAATGGCAGTAGAATAAAAGGAACACAAAGCATATTTCTTGTGATTTTGATAACTATTATTTAAGTAAGTCGTGATATATGAATCACTTTTGTTGGCAACTCACTCCAATGTTTTCACAACATCTCTCCTAATTTCGACTGCAGAGGTTCATTTTTTACAGAATTAATTTTTTTCAGTTTTATTTCTTTATGTTTATAATCTGTTCATTTAAAAACAAACATAAGTTTGTGTATCAAACGGTTTTATGAACTTTGTTTTGTCACATAACAGTAAATATAAGGGTTGCATTGAAATGTCTCAAGACAAACCACTTTTCTTATGAAAAGTTCTCAAAATTACAAGGCGAATTTGATTTTGCCTGAACATAGAAATTAGGCAAAGTGAGCAGTGCCAAGGCAAAGATATCACCAACTTCACTTCACCCTCATGGCTGATACCTGCATTGCATTCATCTCAGTCAAGTCAGGCAATTGATGTTTTTCAAGGGAGATGGCTGCATGATGGGGTTTGAAAGTTTGCAATATTGCATCTTGGGATTTGTTGTGTACACCAGAAGTAAGCATAAATGGCACAGCGTTTGCCTTTGCCTGGAATTTTAGCCTTTGGCGTGCGGAAAGCATGTGATTGAGATGTCATAAACTTACCAATTCTGGGAAATTTGTTGAAACAGAAATTTGTCTTAAGTTTTTTTGTTAAGGCAGCAGTTTGGTTTCAGTTTTGAAAAAAAACCACGAACCGATCCGAAAAACCGCCCAGCCCTAGTCAGGTGAGCTAATGAAAACAGAGAGAAGTGAGCCAGTAGGAAAGGCATGATTCCTCCATTATATATTCTTCTCCAATTTAACCCTTAAAGGCCTATTTCTGACCTTTACAACCTCAAAACAGGTGCCCATAACATGCCATTATGAGGAGGTCCTGTTGACAACAGCCAAATTAGGAGGACAGTGGTTTCAAGTAAAGTCTTGCCTGCCTGTTAAGGCAGTCAAGACTTGACTAGAAATCACTGCTAAGCCTAGAGGCTATGTGGGTGGGAATTCAGGACACTTCTCCAGCCTTTAGGGGTTATATAACACTTTTAAACTGAAAAAACAAGAAAAGCCTGATCAAAACTATAATTGCAGGTGCACAGGTTCCCATAGCAGTGAACATCCATACCAAGTTTCAAAGAAATCAACCCATAAACATTTGAGAAAATCTCCAAGACAAAATTCGGGCATTTTAAGATGAAAAGGGGCATAACTCTGGGAAAAAAAGTCTGATCAAAACTATAATCGGAGGTGCACAGATACCCATGGTAGTGAACAACCTTACCAAGTTTCAATGAAATCCACCCATAATCATTTGAGAAAAGCTCCGGACAAATTTATAGGCAATTCAGGCATTCTAAGACGAAAAAGTGCATACTTTTGGCCAAAAAAAGTTGGATCAAAACTATAATCACAGGTGCACAGGATCCCATGGTAGTAAACAACCATAACAAGTTTCAAAGAAATCGACCCATAAACATCTGAGAAAATCTCCAGACAAAATTCAGACATTCTAAGACAAAATGAAAGTGTCAATGACACTGTAGCTTAACTTGTGTGTTGTGTTTGATGAAAAGGAAATTGTTCAATGTTTATGAAAGGATTATGAAATAAGACAAGAATTGTGATAATTGGGAATATGTTCATTTCTGTTCCCTGTATGGTATGTTTTTGATAAAAATAATATGAGGCGTACACAGTACTAAAGAGCTGAGGGGTGGGTTAATATGACCTCACAGTTAATGTATGTGGCCCTCACAGTTAACGTATATCAACAAAAGTTACAAGTTACAGTGAAATTATTCCAAAATGAGTCATCCTGTCAAGTTACATTAAAATCCCTTCATAAATATGGCCTGTAGACTGTGCTAAAGGCTTTCGGGTCCCTGTAGCCATCAGTTTCCCATTGCGTCCAAAGGGGACATTCTCATCTAGACATTATATGAAGTCAACCTACCAAGTTACAATGAAATCCCTTCATAAATATGACTTGTAGACTGTGCTAAAGGTTTTTGGGCTTTGGGCTCTGGCAGATATCATGGTTGAATGATCGCAACCAATGGGGACAATCTCATCTGGGCATCATCTGGAGTGATCCTACGAAGTTACAATGAAATCCCTTCATAAATATGACCAGTAGACTGTGCTCAAGGTTTTCAGGCTTCGGGCACTTGTAGCCATCACAGCTGACCAATCACGACCAAAAGGGGATGTCAACATCTAGGCATTATATGGAGTCAAACTACCAAGCTACAATGAAATCCCTTCATAATTATGACCTGTAGACTGTTCTAAAGGTTTTCGGGCTTTGAGCCCCTGTAGCAGTCACAGTTGCCCAATCGTGTCCAAAAGGGGACGTTCTCATCTAGACATTATATGAAGTCAATCTACCAAGTTACAATGAAATCCCTTCATAAATATGACCTGTAGACTGTGCTAAAGGTTTTTGGGCTTTGGGCTCGGGCAGCCATCATGGTTGAATGATCGCAACCAAAGGGGAGAATCTCATCTGGGCATCATCTGGAGTGATCCTGCGAAGTTACAATGAAATCCCTTCATAAATATGACCTGTAGACTGTGCTCAAGGTTTTTGGGTTTTGGGCACCTGTAGCCATCACAGTTGACCAATCACAACCAAAAGAGGATGTCATCATCTAGGCATTATATGGAGTCAACCTAACAGGTTACAATGAAATCCTTCTATAAATATAACCTTTTGCCTATGCTAAAGGTTTTTAGGCTCGGGCACCCATCAAGGCTGAATGATCACGACCAAAATGGGATGTTCTCATCTTGACATTATTTGGAGTCATCCTACCAAGTTACAATGAAATCCCTTCATAAATATGACCTGCAGACTGTGCTAAAGGTTTTTGGGCTTCGGGCAACTTGAGCCGTCACAGTTTCCCAATCATGTCCAAAAGGGGATGTTCTCATCTAGACATTATATGAAGTAAACCTACCAAGTTACAATGAAATCCCTTCATAAATATGACCTGTAAACTGTGCTAAATGTTTTCGGGCTTTGGGCTCGGGCAGCCATCATGGCTGAATGATCGCAACCAAAGGGGACAATCTCATCTGGGCATCATCTGGAGTGATCCTACGAAGTTACAATGAAATCCCTTCATAAATATGACCTGTACACTGTGCTCAAGGTTTTTGGGCTTCGGGCACTTGTAGCCATCACAGCTGACCAATCACGACCAAAAGGGGATGTCATCATCTAGGCATTATATGGAGTCAACCTAACAGGTTACAATGAAATCCTTCCATAAATATGACCTTTTGCCTATGCTAAAGGTTTTTGGGCTTGGGCACCCATCAAGGCTAAATGATCGCGATCAAAATGGGACGTTCTCATCTAGACATTATTTGGAGTCATCCTACCAAGTTACAATGAAATCCCTTCATAAATGTGACCTGTAGACTGTGCTAAAGGTTTTTGGGATTCGGGCACCTTTAGCCGTCACAGTTGCCCAATCATGTCCAAAAGGGGACGTTCTCACCTAGACATTATATGAAGTCAACCTACCAAGTTACAATGAAATCCCTTCATAAATATGACCTGAAGACTGTGCAAAAGGTTTTCGGGCTTTGGGCTCAGGCAGCCATCATGGTTGAGTGATTGCAACCAAAGGGGACAATCTCATCTGAGCATCATCTGGAGTGATCCTACGAAGTTACAATGAAATCCCTTCATAAATATGACCTGTACACTGTGCTCAAGGTTTTCGGGCTTCGGGCACTTGTAGCCATCACAGCCGACCAATCACAACCAAAAGGGGATGTCATCATCTAGGCATTATATGGAGTCAACCTAACAGGTTACAATGAAATCCTTCCATAAATATGACCTTTTGCCTATGCTAAAAGTTTTTGGGCTCGGGCACCCATCAAGGCTGAATGATCGCGATCAAAATGGGACGTTCTCATCTAGACATTATTTGGAGTCATCCTACCAAGTTACAATGAAATCCCTTCATAAATATGACCTGCAGACTGTGCTAAAGGTTTTCAGGCTTCGGGCAACTTGAGCCGTCACAGTTGCCCAATCATGTCCAAAAGGGGATGTTCTCATCTAGACATTATATGAAGTAAACCTACCAAGTTACAATGAAATTCCTCAATAAATATGACCTGTAGACTGTGCTAAAGGTTTTCAGGTTTTGGGCTCGGGCAGTCGTCACGGTTGGCAGATCATGCCCAAATGGGGAAATTCTCATCTAGACATCATAAGGAGTCATTCTACCAAGTTACAATGAAATCCCTCCACATTAAACATGACCTGCAGACTGTGCTAAAAGTTTTTGGGTTTCGGGCTTGGGTAGCCATCACGGTTGATAGATCATGCCCAAAAGGGGACGTTCTCATCTAGGCATTATACAGAGGCATCCTAATAAGTTACAGTGAAATCCCTTCATAAATACGACCTGTAGACTGTGCTAATGGTTTTCGGGTTTTGGGCTCGGGCAGCCATACCGGTTGCCCAATCGTGACCAAAAGGGGACATTCTCATCTAGACATGACCCCAAACCTGCATATGCAATTTCGTGACAATCAGACAAGAACTGTGGGGTGTAGCCCGTGCTAAAGGAAAATGTGAACAGACTCACAGACTAACAGACTAACAGACTTCCGCACGCTTGATGACAATAGCTTATCTTGACTTATGTCATGTTAAGCTAACCAGGCATAACTCTGGCAAAAAAATTCTGATCGAAACTATAATCACAGGTTCCCATTGCAGTAAACATCATACCAAGTTTCAAAGGAATCGCCCTACAAACATCTGAGAAAATCACTGGACAAAATTCTAGACCTGCTTTTTCAAGTCAAAAAGGGGCATAAATTCTGGCAAAAATAATCCGATTGGAACTATAATCGCAGGTGCACAGGTTCCCATGGTGGTGAACTTTCATACCAAGTTTCGAGCAGATTGGTCCATAATAGTCTGAGAAAATCTCTGGACAAAATTATGTCTACGGACAGATGGACAAGGTGATTCTAGTATACCCCCCACCACTTGCTACAGGTTGTATAAAAACAAAAACAAGTTTATATGTATAATTTAAGAATCAAATAAAAACCCAGTAGGTATATTTAATGTTTGAAGATTACTGATAAACCTTCATGATAAAGAATTCAAGCTTAAATTACCTCTTTGTTATCGATTCTGGGTTTTTTCTCAAGAGCAAGTACACATGGTATCTAACAAAGTGTGCCCCCATAATGTCAATAAGGCAGACATTTTTTATTACCAATCTTTTACTTTGGATGAGAACTAGAAGTCAAGTTTACATGTAAAAAGTGACGCCTTCCAGAAAATTGCACTCCATTTGGCATATGAAATAAACATGTTTTGAAATAATATTCAAACCGAAATTCACATTCACTGTAAGCATAACGACCTTGGAATTGAATTATTCAATGTTTTTTATCAGTTGATCTTATTTTTAGCTGATATGAAAATTAGCTCCAACATCATTTAATACTTCCAATTTTGTCTTTTTTTAGTTTTTTTCTTTTAATTTGGTACAAAATTCATGTAATTTCAGGGTGGACTAAAATTTTCATTAGGCCACTTCAGTCAGTTTTTTCTTAAGGCCGAGCAAATGTTGCCAATTCAAGACAACTTTTCCTCCCAAGTCTCCTAGTCTCCAATATACAGTTAAAACTAGAAGTCCTGTCTCGAATAGTGCGCTTACAGTTAAAACTAGAAGTCCTGTCACGAATAGTGCGCTTATCTAGGCTTAATTGCGCGTTGGAATTGCGCGCAATTGCCATATCGAATGGCATCCAAAGCACGGCAGGCTCTCTTGGTTACTCATAGCAAACACATGCAATGTTTCTGCCATTGGACGGGTTACCCGCAGGTCCATTGGCTGAAACATTGCTTGTGCACAGGTCATATGTACAGAATTTGATAGCTTTACTTGGGCCATAACGCGTATATTAACGCGCATATCAACATGCTATTTGTGCGCATTTTACGACAGGACTTCTAGTTTTAACTGTATCTAGGCTTAATTGCGCGTTGGAACTGCGCACAATTGCCATATCGAATGACATCCAAAGCACGGCAGGTTCTCCTGGTTACTCATAGCAAACACAGGCAATGTTTCTGCCAATGGACCTCCGGGTTACCCGGAGGTCCATTGGCTGAAACACTGCTTGTGCACTGGCCATATGTAAAGAATTTGATAGCTTTACTTGGGTCATAACGCGCATATAAACTCGCATATCAGCGTGCTATTTGTGCGCATTTCATGGCAGGACTTCTAGTTTTAACTGTACGTCACATGTATAAAATCAAGTTTAGTAAATCATTTATATCTATGTGGCACACTTCTGAGGCCTTGTTTTCATTCACCAGATGTTGATTACTTGATTCTAATTTACCAGAAAAACGGAACTTATTAAGCATTGCTCCACTTCAGAGGGGTTCCCAATAGAAGACAAATTTAAATGTCTGAAAACAAACCAATAGTAGTAGTTGTTGTGGCAGTTGGAACTCTTGGTATTTCTTCTTCAACAGGCTGACTTTCTTCCTTCTCAACACTACTTTCTTTTGCATCTGAATCTGTGTTACCTTTACTGGAATGAAAATAATCAGAGGGAATGAGACCACAGTTAGTTATAAATGTGTGAATTAACTAAAATATGTTGAAGGATTGTTTTCAATTCAACAGCATTTGTGAGTAAAACATGCCATCTGTCTTAATCAATATATTGTTGAAATAAGAATTGGTTCTGACCATTTTCATGTAAATTCAAAATAAAATGCTTGTGTAAGTGCTGGAAGCCCATAGTTGGGCTTTATTCTTAAGTATAGGTACCACAACTTAAAGACTCTATATTCTGTGCATGTGCTTCAAATTATCTTTGAAATAAAATTATTTAGACTGTTGAATTTGCCATGTTAAAATTTATGGAGAGTGCCTCTGGGCAATCTCCCATAAATTGTAACAAGGCAAAGGAAGACATGTGGTCAAAGACATGTGACCAAAAATAATTTAGCACTCTACCAGTTAGATATTCATTTATTTATTGGAGATTCACGACATTTTCAATAGCCAGGGTCATATTGCATTGCGTAGGATGAACTAAGATAAACCATCAAACAGTGGTGAGTAACTGACAGATTCTCTTACATACTAACTCCACAGGAGCTGGGTTAGCATTGATTAAACGCATGTGTACCATCGGCATGCAGTACATCTCAGCACACTGCAACACCATCCTCTAACTCGGGCAATTGGGATTAAGTGTCTGGTCAGTCAGAATCTCCAAACTTTCAATCAGAAGTCGTCCAATGCTCTAACCAATGAGCAGCCAAACTTCAACAAATAAAATAAATTCAAATAATTAATTGAAACACCACAAGTTATAAAATGTTTCCAATTTTGCTTAATTATAACACACTGTTTGTTAAAATACATAAAATTCAATGAACATTTTTGTCAAAAAAGACAAAATGTGTCCGATTCACAAAAAAAATAAAGAAACTCTAGAAACAAAGCATAACTGCAATTATAAAATTTACATTTGTTGAAAATAAAATTACGAGTTCTCACCTAAGCTGCAATGTTGGGTAAAAATGAAACAAATTCCAAATTCGTTAAGGACATTAACTCTGGCAAAATTCTCAAAAAAACCCATCTGCATTGAATATGGGGCTAGACATCATTAAGATCCACTTGCATACAAATGAAAGTGTCAATGACACTGTAGCTTAACTTGTTTAAGACATGTACATGTATAGTATATGACACAGCAATGACAAACATCTAGGTAATGACCTGATAACAAAGATACATGTAAAGTATTGTAAAGATCGGTTCATAAATACAGCCTCTAGCCTGAACCATATAGAAGTTGTGTACAAAAAAATGATTGGACCTAATTTTGGTACAAAATGGCCACTGGCAGCCATCTTGAATTTTGGACCACACCCAGAAACACTCGTTCTCGTCCCAAGGTACCCAAGAAGTTTCGTGTAGATCGGTTCATAAATACAGACTCTAGCCCGAGCCGTATTGACATGTGCACTTACTATGTAGGAGTAGCACTGAATAAATCAAAGTTCATCTAATTTGCATAATTTCTGCATGAGAAAAAAACCTGTATTATATGTGATTATTCCATGTTTTTTAACATTCATACAAAAATTTATTCAAATCAGAACTTTCATACAGAAGTTCTGAACAAAAATCTGACTGCACAAACTTAAGTACAAAATGGCTGCTGGTGGCCATCTTGAATTCTGGACCGCACCCAAAACCACTCGTTCTCGTCCCACAGTGATAACAAAGGTACCCACGAAGTTTCGTAAAGATCAGTTCATAAATACGGCCTCTAGTCAGAGCCGAATGGGCATTTGCACTTACAGTGCTGAAAGTAACACTAAATACATCAAAGTTAGTTTAATTTGCACAATTTACGCATGAGAAAAAAAAACGTATTATATGTGATGTATCCCATTGTACTAAACATTCATACAAAAAATTATTCAAATCAGACCTTTCATATGGAAGTTCTGCGCAAAAATCTGATTGCACCTAATATTGTACAAAATGGCTGCCAAATCTGATTGCACCTAATTTTGTACAAAATGGCTGCCAGCGGCCAACTTGAATTTCGGACCGGACCCCAAAACACTCGTTCTCGTCCCACGGTGATAACAGAGGTACCCCAGAAGTTTCGTAAAGATCGGTTCATAAATGCGGCCTCTAGCACGAGCCGTATTGAATTGTTGATGGACAGACTGACGACTTGCAATGGCATAAGCTCAAATTTGACTTATGTTAAAGTTGAGCTAAAAATGATGTCAATCCATCCAGTACTTTAAAAGTCACTGGGTTTAAAATAAATTCCAAGTCCATCAAGAGCAATATCTTTGGCAAAGTTCTACGAAAAACAGTTTCATTAAAAATGGGGCTTGGCATCATTAAGATACACTTCCATAACATACAAGATGTCATTCCACAGAGTATTTTAAAAGTTACTGAGTTTAAAAACTTGTTGGTCACCAACAGACAGACCAACCAGCAGACTGACTGACAAGCTGACATTGCCACATTTAGAGCTGCTTGTCAGAGCTAATAACAAGAGGCCCAAGGGGCATGAAGCACAGACATTGATAGGCCCACTGATTTTTAAAAAATAGTTGTGTTTTTTTTTTGTCACTGACTGCTTTGAGAGAACAAGCACAGCAAACACCTGAGAGTTCCCACAAAGGAAATTGCATCATTACGAACATTTCACATGAACAGAAAATTATCAAATTTAAAACAAGCAAATTCAGTGAATTCATATCTCCCGCTGGGCAGCAATTTCAAGGGGAATTAATGCATCCAGTGGAATATAGTTGAGTTGCAAGTGGAAGTTATTTAGAAGAGACAGAACAGACAGTGCTTCAGACAGTGGTTATCCGATTTATTTTCACGGAGGTCACTGTCAAAGCAAGTAAAGTGATGTGGAGTATAACAGGGAGCAAAATGACCGGGATCGCATCACAAAATGCGATGCAATATCTACACATAGCGATACAACTTTAGGTCTATGAATCGCAAAGCGCCAATGCAAATTACCAGGCTGGATTAATTTATTTCGAAAAATCTTTTTAACTTTGTACGCTGTTGTATTCACCATCTGGGAACCCGGAAGAGTCTACATGTCATTCATTTGTTCAGACCCCCTCAAAGAAACAATTGTGCTGTACACATGCGCAGTTGCGCCTGTTACCAAATATTGAGCGGGATTTTCCAAAACACACGCACAGTTTGGGAAATCTCTGTCAATATTTGGTAACAGACGCGACTGCGCATGTGTATAGCTAAATCAATGGAGCAACTACTCTTTTGATTCAAGGGATTACTTATCCGAAAATTGAGGTAATTTGAATGTTAAAATTTTAGAGAATAGTATCAGCTTTGGAAGATCCTAATTCGTAGCATCTCTGATGTGTTCGCAATCTGAGTTGTGCTCATTGCAAATGATTATCGAGGTGTGCATAAAATTGCTCGCCCCATTTTAAAAGCAGGTACGTTTACGGGCGCGAGCGCAATGGCGTGCCTTTCGTGCATAGGCCTGAATCCCTAAGAAAGTTGATTCATTCCTCTCTCATCACATAACAATGCGTCTCCTGCCCTCTGAAATTTCTAATTTTTCCGGGGCAGGCACCCCGGACTTCCCACCAACAAGGGGGGGGGGGGGGGGGGGCCACCCTTCTCATGCTCGCGCCCAGTGAAACGCTTTGCGGTTCCGACTTCGTGTCATCTGCTGTGACCGTCAAGAAACAACTGCGATGCAAAATTTTCAAAACAATCTGCTTCCTGTATGACCGTGAGAATCACTAAAATTTAAGACTGTATGATAAGATATATTACAATAAACTGATGTGAAAAGTAATCCATATATGAAATTTCATTGAAATCGGTTTACTCTAAGGAAAGTTAGAGTCTGGAAACCATAAGCCAATCAAATTTAAGCAACCTAATTAAATATGTGCGGAAAATGCCCATGTTCCAACTTGGACCCACAATTGATGAAAGTGATCTACTACCCAAATTTCATCGAAATTGACTGACTGTAAGGAAAGTTAGAGTCTGGAAACGAAAAACATGGAAGGTGTGCACTTACTGTGTATTAGTAGCAGCACTGAATAAATCAAAGTTTCCCTAATTTGCATAATTTTTTCACGAGAACAAAACCCGTATTATATGTGATGTATTGCATGTTACTAAACATTCATACAAAAATTTATTCAAATCCGAACTTTTATATAGAAGTTCTGTATAAAAAACTGATTACACCCAATTTCGGAACAAAATGGACACTGGTGGCCATCTTGAATTTTGGACCAAACCCCAAAACACATATTCTGGTCTCACAATGATAACAAAGATACCCAAGAAGTTTCATGAAGATCTGTTCATAAATACGGCTTTTAGTCTGAGGTGCATTGATGCACGGGGCAGACGGACAGGCAATTGGACAGATTTTCAGTACAAAATTTCCCACATTTGAACTTGACCTAGGTATTGATAAAAGTAATCCATATATGAAATTTCATCGAAATCGGTTGATTTTAAGGAAAGTTAGTGTCTGGAAACCGTCAGCCAATCAAATTTCAGCAACCTAATTAAATATGCACGGAACATGCCCATATTCAAACTTAGACCCACAACTGATGAAAGTGATCTACTACCCAAATTTCATCGAAATCCGGTCACTGTAAGGAAACTTAAGAGTCTGGAAATGAAAAACACGGAAGGAAGGAAGGATACCCGGAATTTAATATCTCCCGTTTTTTTCAAAAAGCGGGAGACAAAAATAAATACCAATAGTCGAAAGTGTCAAAATGACTGAAAGCCCAATTGGTAGCAACTTGATATGAACAAATCTGAATCTGCCCCCACTAAGGAGGTTAGACCTAAAAAAGTTAAAAATCTGTTTCTCAGGCACTCTTACATGGTCCTTTGGGTGCTGCATGCATGCTCTCTTTTTATAACCAATGCAAACTTAAAAAAAATAAAAAAATAATGAAATGGTTCATGTCTGATATTTTACCCAAGTTAATAAAAGTGATAAATTTGTTCCTTGAGTGCAACAAGACTTTTCAGTGCTTTACCACTGCAAGGCCTTCTTGCACTCAAGGGATGAAATACACCACCACCCAGGCTATTCTGTAGATTATGAGGCCTAAAACATAAAACAAAGCAAGAACATGAACTTTTGATGACAAAGAAATAATTACAAAAGTTAAAAAATTTATAGTAATTTATATATTTTTTATACTTACCAATGACCCAGACATAGCTGGTGCTAACTCTTAAAATATAGGGCCAAACACAAATTTTGCCCCCCAATCCCCAAAATTTGCATCTAAAACTAAAGAAAACATGTCCAGAGAGGCCCTCCACACCTCGCCCCCACTGCGCATGCGCAGTGTCAAGGACGTTCCGAAATTGGCGCCATTTATCATTCTAATAACCAGTGCCTGGTAAGCGCTATGTACTCAGCGGGGAGGCAAGAGTTCCCAACTCCTGGGAGGGCCATCCCCGTCTGGGTCATTGGTAAGTATAAAAAATATATAAATTACTATAAATTTTTTAACATTTTTATACTGTACCAATGACCCAGACATAGCTGAATAGTAAAAAGGCTGGAGGGCCAAGGACATAGAGCAAAATGGAATACGCTCAATAAAATAAAATAGAGTCATCCCCTGTAGGGAAAAGAAGTAATAGGCCTTACATGTATCTTTCTTATTTATGATAAATTAGAAAGATACAACACCTTCCAAAAATTGAGCTTCATACATCCATGTACTCTATTAATATCCAATAATCCTTATACTAATAATTTTTAAAGTAAGCCAATAATAAAGTAAGTCTAGAGAATAGAGACTCTTATACTCCTAAAAGTGTGTGAGAATTGCATAATCATGTCCGTTGACATATGCAATATTCAAAAGCTATACTTTAAAAACTAAGACTTGAATGAATTTTATAAACTTAAACTTCTCACTAAACAACCATCCTAAAAACAGCTCAGAATTACTAACTCCGGAGGAGGTATCCCCTTGTTTTCATAGTAAAAACAGGTGACCCAAGGGAACACCCTCCCCCCCCCCTTTTTCTTGCCCTGGGTCAAATAGCCCAGAGCGAAGAGGGCAGCCGAACGGAGACACTGCCGAAACAGACAGCCTACCTAGCTATAGTAGCAACTGTTAAGTGAATGACATTCTGAGCAGTAGATAATAGACCTAACAATAGAGGCCTCCAGAAATGGACTCGATATTTCTGAGATAAAATTCATGAATGGATGGCTGAGCGCAATGAGCAGCCTTCAAAAATCTATAATAGAACACTATTAATGTAAGCCCAAGAAGTAGAAGAACTCTTACTTCATGAGCCGAAATCTTAAGCACAACTGCTAAGCCAATGATATACCATAAGCAGTACGCTAGTTAATAGAATCCATTAACAATAAAATGGAGCGTAACGTCCTTCTACTAGACATCAAAGACAGAAGAAGCTTACGCCCTTGTAATAAACAGATATCTGTTTATAAATACATAAACTGTACCCGGAAAGAGTAAAGGCCTATGCCCATACGAAGACGGAAGGACCTTAAAATAATAGGTTCCGGATAATAGGAGCCTAACTCTTATGCAACAATCCAACCTAAATAGTAACGGAAGTATTGATTCCGAAACTATGAAAGTGAAAATCATCCATCGATAGTGCATGAAACTCACTGACTCTACAGTAAAAGAGAAACCAACAGAATTACTGTCTGAAAGGTCAGAATTTGAAAACTACTGTTTCCAGAGGCTCAAATGATTACTTAGCTAAATAAGAACCTGAAGTTAAAATCCGTATAGGAATTTAATCTAAAGATTCTAAGTCTATTTATCAAAAAGTTACTAACTGACTTAGATAAAGAGACAAAAGACTCAATTGTAAACTATCGTAGAGTGCATAGGTATGAGGTAACATAAACCTATAACCTAAATAACAACAGGCTGCAGTAGATCTTGTGAAACAAGTATACTAAAAAATAGCAATGAGTAGTATGGAGGGATCAACCATATGAACATAATGATCCCTACACCACGACGGAAGAGCCTCCACTTTAGTCGCATAGAATAGCGAAGAAGAGGATCTCCTATAGTAAGAAATCGCGTCCAAAGCTCGTCCAGTACAGTGCTTACAATGCAATATGGACCACACAACGGAAAACATGAAGGTTGCGACCTTGCTGGTTGTGATAAAAATGACACGATTTACCCAGTGAAAAAAGATCCTCACATAGAGGAAGATTTCACGTTAAGATCCACAGTAGACAAGAGAGTAAATTACTCATGATCTCTGTGAAGATAGAGATGCTATCAACCGAAATATATTGTGGTTGTTTATCTTAGCAATACCTGCTAAAAACAACAGCGCCGGAGGATACGCGTATCCTATCATTCTGTCCTATAGATCAATAGAGCGTTAACAGTATTAGCTCAGAGATCTGGACAAGCCAACACATACGTCTGCAATTGATTAGCCAACTGTGTCATAAATAAAACATCATTGGGCGCTCCCATAGATAGCAAATCTGATTGAATACTTGTTTGTTGAGAGTCCATTCTGACAGCAACAAGCGACCCATAAGAGAACGGGAGTGCGATAAAACAATCAGACGACCCAGAATATGACGGACCAAAACTGAACTTGGTGTACTATAACCAACAGACGGATTCTTTCCATTAAATTGAATAACGGAAACGAAAGAGTGCCTCCCTGGTTCCGGAGATACGCCACTACTGTCGAATTAAAGGACAGGAATTTGGGCCTGCGTTTCTGAATAATGTTCATGCAATGACATAAAGCAAGCCTAAAAAACATTATTCCGCGGAAGTTAACTGATAGCTAAAAGACTGCGGAACCCAAAGACCCTGGCACTTCGAATCCGTAGGGATAAGTATATATCCCAATCTGTTTGACTGGCAACCGTCATAACAGCCACACTCGGGTCCGGCAACTGCGGCGGCACTCTCTGAGTCAACCACCGAATGTTTGCCCCAGTCTGAATCTCTTGTAACACTAGATAGACAAGAGAATGTATAAATCAAGCAATTCATGGATTGCCGGAAAGTTGCCGTCGAAGAGAAGCTCCTCCGAGAACGAAGCGACTCTGAGAGAGTTCTTAACCTACTATCCACACGTGGATGTAGCTAGGGCTGCCTCACGTCTAACCAACTCCAATCAGCCACTGAAGGGCGGAGTTATACGTGAACAAACTACTGCCCTCAAAAGAAATTACATTGAGAATAAAATCCCGTAAATCTTTTCTTGAAGACGTAATGATAACGCCTCAGTAAGGCGGATTACGTATAATAAAGCGTCTAAGTTAAGTCTAATATACATAATGTCGTTCCCAACATTGAAATTGGAAAAGACATAAACGGTGAAAAAGAATATATGCAGTCTTTAATCACACCGTCTAGACGCATATGAACTCTCGGTATGCCCTGCTCTGCCAAAATAAACTATATGTAAAAAAGATAAAATGGCAGAAATGAGCCACGCGGACAAGAAACTAAACTATCATGCTTAGTAGCCGTCTTGTATATATATAAATATATAGCGTCGAAAAATAAAACACATGTTGTAATGACAATATTGGACTGCGTCGGTAAGTCAGGGACAAAGTCCCTGTACCGATCGAAAAATCCGAGTCCAATGACGCTATAAGTCTCTTATCCAAGATCGCAGCAATGAAGTCCGAAAAATAATCACTGGAAGAAATGCCAGAAGATATGAAAGGCATCTTCCGATACTACTAAAGGGAAAACTCGAAATCTTTCGAATCCCTTTCGCCATCCTGTCGGACCCTATAAAGCGTTCGGTCGTCCGTAGCTTGATGCAACCGCGGACCGCACCGACCCAGCGCCGTCGGATAATTCCTGATTCGACCGAGAAACCGTCAATTGCTGGGATGCTGCGAAACAACTGTGCTAACTCGGATAGCACGTCCGTCACTGAGGCCTGAGGAGCAGCGGTCTTACGATGCATTGCCGCAGGAAGCTCCGAGATCGTTACCCCGTGCATACTTCCAATATGCGAGCGAACGGAGTGTATAGGCCTCGTGTCCCTTGGCTACCGGATGGCGCGACCTATTCGCTGTGGAATCACTGAATGCCGAAACTGATCGGATACTCGAGGTCACGTAGCCAATGTGCGGTCGTGTGCCCTGCTGTGAGGATGAGGAAGCATTAAAGACCGTCTCTCGGACTGTCAATATAACGGAGCGTCCCGAGCAACGGACATATGCTCCGAATGTAAAATATCTGAACCACAACATGCGGTCCCCTATGTTGTTGGCTTCCTCCGATCTGTCCTCAATCTGCCGTCACTGGGTGAGTACTAAAGTAATTAAAGTGCTCGCATCACCCAAATCTCCTTCCTAGACCGCAACGGACGAACCCGGCAGCCGAACCATTCGATGAATGTACGCTACACCGGGTGAGCTAGCGAATGTCACTCCGTAAGCGATAGACATATTCCATGAGCACTTATTGCCGCTAACTCTTCATTAACTATGACGACAGAGGCACACTTTTGAAAGACATCTCCATAACTCTTCGAACAAGAAACCAGAAATGCTTGGATAGCAAGCATAAAATAATAATATATATAGCGTCGTTCAATAATTCGAAAGTTTGTGTGACATTATTGGACTATGTCGGAACTGAGGGACGATGTCCCTGAACCGAACCAAAAATTTCTAAGTCCACCGACGCTATCAGTTTCTTATCCGGCATCGCAGCATATGTTGTTCCGAAAGGGAAAGCTTGAAATCCACCGAATCCCTTTCGGTATCCCGTCGGACCGGATGAAACTTTCGGACGTCCGTACCCGCTTACGCGGAGCGTCCCGACCCAGCATCGTCGGATAAAATATATGCGACAGATTCAGTTGATGCTGGGATGCTGCGATAAACTGTGCTATTAAGGAAAGCACGTTCGTTCCCGAGGCCTGTGCAGTAGCGGACTTACAATGCATTGCCGCTGGAAGCTCCGTGTACGTTAACTCCCGCATACTTCCTATGCGAACGTCCGGAGTCTGCAGACCTCGAGTCCCCGGCTACCGACCCAGCGCTGTCGGATAATTCTCGATCCGACACCGTTTCTGTCGGCTGCTGGGATGCTGCGATAAGCTGTGCTATGTGCACAAGAATGTCCGGCGTCGAGACCTGCGGAGGCGCAGTCTATCGCTGCTTCGCCGAGGGCAGCTCCGCATCAGATGGCTCCCGCATACTTTTCCTATGCGAACGTCCGGAGTCCATCGGTCTCGAATCCCTGGCTGCCGGATGGTGTGACCTGGTCGCCGAAGAATCCTTGATCGGCGAAGCTGGTAATATATCGGCGGTCACGCAGCCAAGGTGCGGTCGTGTGCGCAGACGAGAAGAGGAAGCCTTAGCAGTCTCAGCGGACTGCCTATACAACGGAGCGTCCCGAGCGACGGACGTATGCTCCGCTAACGACACATTTGTACCACAACATCTGGGGCCAGATGTTGTTGAACGAGAGAGGGGCCTCTCTCGCTTGCCGTCCGGATGGACCGGAACGAGCTATGAACCGGACTAAAAGGCTTCCTCCGTTCTCCCTCCGATCCGCCGTCACTGGGTGTGCATTAAGTTAATTTTATAGTGCTCGCATCACCCCAAAATTCCTTCTAGACCGCAACGGACGAACCCGGCTGCCGAACCATTCGGTGAATGGACGCTACACCGGGCGAGCTAGCGGACGTCAAAGGCCGTCGAACCTACTAGGGTCCTCTTAGGCAATTGGCGTATTACATGAGCACTTTTCCGCTAGCCCTTCATTAATTGTGACGACGGAGGCACACTGTTGGAAGACATCACAGATACATCACCCTAATCTTGATCGTCTGAAATAGAAATTGATAAAGTAGAGTGACCCTGCGGGGAAAGGACCGGAGTGTCCAAATCCCCAACAACATACCGTGACATACGCTTCCCATATTGTCATCGAAATCATACGATACAGAACCGGAGTTAATGCGAGTACACTGACCACATATAGAATGATAATAAGGTCAGAGGAAGACTTCCTCTTAAAACAATAGATCAATATCCTTTCAATGTGAAAAGAAAACAAGTCCTGGTACTCGCACTAACCCCTGGCAATCAAAATACATAATAATAATATGATCCATTAATATAGAAAAAATAATTGAAATCAAAATATTTTGAAAAAATATTTTTTCAGAACAGCCCAAGTTTCTGAAAAGTAACGTTGAGCCCCAATGGATCCCAAGCCTAAGTGTGGACAAAAATTTTAAAAATATTTTAAACAATTTATTCAACACTTACGAACAATAATAATGTATCTAGTTATGATTGAAATAACATAAAGATATTATTATTTAGAAATCCCCCCCTCACACAGAGGGCTGTTGTAAATGTAAACAATGAGTGTAAAAACACTAAAATAAGACTCCAGGCACCCAGGCCCGAAATCAGTTACCAAAAATACACCATCTGATGCAAAACAGAGACTTCCAGGGAAGAAACTGCAGAACATCAGATGGTAGATGCAGAACACAACGCCTAACCACCCGTAGGTGAAGACGTAAACATGGGGAAAGAACAGAATTCATTCTGTTATTCAGCTAAACTCCCAAGAAATTTTAGTAATAAAAATTACAGAAATTATGCCAAAAGCATGGGAGAATAGCAAGGGGGAACTTAAAGGACAGGGAGAGAGGAAAAACACTTGTAAAAACAGTGTAACTAAATAATCAGAATGACAACAAAATGGCTGCTGCCTTGAAAATAGGTAACTTAACATAATTTCATTAAAAAATTTTAAGTTACAGCCCTGATAATATTCTGTCACACATTCTTTTCCTCTCCTCCTTTTCTATCCTCCTTAGAATCACCATTTCACTAATATTTATTTGTCTGGCATCATTTAAACTGAGATTTAAAAGCACAAAGATCAGTCAGATGTTAACTGATGAAGGGCCAAACTTAGAATGATAAATGGCGCCAATTTCGGAACGTCCTTGACACTGCGCATGCGCAGTGGGGGCGAGGTGTGGAGGGCCTCTCTGGACATGTTTTCTTTAGTTTTAGATGCAAATTTTGGGGATTGGGGGGCAAAATTTGTGTTTGGCCCTATATTTTAAGAGTTAGCACCAGCTATGTCTGGGTCATTGGTACAGTATAAAAATATAAAAAAATAAAAACTGCCAAAAAATGGCCTGGAAACAGATCTACTTTGTGGGGCTTGGGCCTTATATACCAAATATCGAAAGTTTCTGACTGGTGGATCTGAATAAGATGTTTTAAGAATTTACCTCATATGATACAAAGCTCAAATTTGGGATCCCACAAGGAGCCAAAATATGAACCCATGGACTTCAATTGAACAAACTTGAATCTGACCTTGACCAAGATTCTGTATACCAAAGATCAAAAGATTCTGACAGATGGATTTAAAAAAGATTTTAAAAGAGTTTTCCTCATATTGTACCAAGTAAACATTAAGGCTCCCACAGAGTGCCCAACTATAAACTTTGGAACTGGATTTGAATAGAGTTGAATATGATCTGCCCAATGAGGTTGATACCAAATATCAAAAGACTATCAAAGGTGGATCTGAAGAAATTTTTTAAAGAATTTTTCTCATATTATAGTAAGTTAAAATTCGACAGCAATGTAAACCCAAGGACTTTATTTGAACAGACTTGAATGTGACTTGCCCAATGATGCCGAACACCACATGTCAAAAGATTAGGACTGGTAGATCTGAAGAAGACTTTTAAAGAAATCTGTTTTGCCCATTCAAATCCACTGGTCCTAAGTATGCTTACTATACTGAACTGAACAACAGTTTTCTATTCCATGAAGTTTTATACGGGTGTTTGAAATTTCTTCTATTTTCAGCTCCTGGAGTTAACACAGGGATGCTTTAACATTTTTTTGGAATGCATCAAGTACTCATCACCAAATAATACTACATATCAAAATTTGGTTCAAATCAGTCCATCGGTTCTGAAAGTAGAAAATTTTGACAGGGCCAAAAATCTTGCACATTCCTGAACTACTAAAAATATTGCCACTCAAACCTCCCTTGAATAAACTCAAGGTATACCCCCAAAAAGAAGCTGAGTACCAAATATCAAGTTATTCTATCTATCAGATCATGAGATTTTTTTTTAAATTTGGGATTGGCACATTGATTTTAAGACAGAATGGCCCCTCCCGAGTGACCATTCACATGAAATTTGATTGGAATTGGAACAGCAGTTTGGGAGGAGAAAACTCAAACACCACCTCTACACTAGATGACAGGGGCTGGACAAGGAATGAAAAGTGATCAGTATAGTACCCGCTGACCTGGAATACACAAACATTCCTATAACAACTCAACGCAAAAGAAAAAGTAATGCATTTTGCTGACGCTCAACATGTAAATGTTGCAAACAAATAGGAGGTGAGCAATACTATTCTACCTTTTTCAATCCAAATTTCTAAATTCATGCACTTTTAGGCACCTTCAAAGACCCATACCTAGCCTTGGTTCTGGAACATTTGAAAATACAAAATATATTTAGTCTATTGAAAAATGAAGGTGTCAATGACACTGTAGCTCAACTTGTTAAGACAAACACATGTACATGTATAGTATGTGACACAGCAATGACAAACATCTAGGTAATGACCTGATAACAAAGGTACATATAAAGTATTGTAATGGTCTGTACATAAATACTGACCGTTGCCTGTAACAAATGTATAGGTAAAGTATTGTAAAGGTGGGTGACAGTCAGATGCTAAACTAGAAAAAAATCTTTTGAGTCCCAGAGTGGGTCTGACTGAACCCCAAAATATTTGTTCTCATAGCACAGTGATAACAAAGGCACCCCAAAACACACTCGTTCCTGTCCCAAGGTGAAAACAAAGGTACCCAAGAAGTTTTGTGAAGATCAGTTCATAAATACGAGCTGTATAGAACTTGTGACAAAAAAATGATTGGACCTAATTTTGATACAAAATGGCCACTGGCAGCCATCTTGAATTTTGGACCGTACCCAGAAACACTCATTCTCGTTCCAAGGTGATAACAAAGGTACTCAAGAAGTTTTGTGAAGATCGGTTCATAAATACAGCCTCTACCCTGAGCCGTATTGACATGTGTGCTTACATTATGTAAGTAGCACTGAATAAATCAAAGTTCACCTAATTTGCATAACTTCTGCACGAAAAAAAACCCCTTACAATATGTGATGTATTCCATGTTACTAAACATTCATACAAAAATTTATTCAAATCAGAACTTTCATACAGAAGTTCTGTACAAAAGACTGATTGCACTAATTTTGGAACAAATTGGCTGCTGGTGGCCATCTTGAATTTCGGACCACATCCCAAAACACTCGCTCTCATCCCACGGTGATAACAAAGGTACCCAAGAAGTATCGTAAAGATTGGTTCATAAATATGGCCTCTAGTCTGAGCTGTATAGAAGTTGCGTACAAAAAACTGATTTGACCTAATTTCAGTACAAAATGGCCACTCGCAGCCATCTTGAATCAAAGTTCACCTAATTTGCATAACTTCTGCACGAAAAAAAACCCCTTACAATATGTGATGTATTCCATGTTACTAAACATTCATACAAAAATTTATTCAAATCAGAACTTTCATACAGAAGTTCTGTACAAAAGACTGATTGCACTAATTTTGGAACAAAATGGCTGCTGGTGGCCATCTTGAATTTTGGACCACACCCCAAAACACTCGCTCTCATCCCACGGTGATAACAAAGGTACTCAAGAAGTATCGTAAAGATTGGTTCATAAATATGGCCTCTAGTCTGAGCTGTATAGAAGTTGTGTACAAAAAACTGATTAGACCTAATTTCGGTACAAAATGGCCACTGGCAGCCATCTTGAATTTTAGACCGCACCCAGAAACACTCGTTCTCATCCCAAGGTGATAACAAAGGTACCCAAGACATTTCGTGAAGATCAGTTCATAAATACAGACTCTAGTCTGAGCCGTATTGACATGTGTACTTACTGTGCGTAAGTCGCACTGAAAAAATCAAAGTTCATCTAATTTGCATAATTTCTGCACAAGAACAAAACCCGTATTATATGTGATGTATCCCATGGTACTAAACATTCACACAAAAAATTATTCAAATCAGCGCTTTCATATGGAAGTTCTGTGCAAAAATCTGATTGCACCTAATTTTGTACAAAATGGCTGCCATTGGCCATCTTGTATTTCGGACCGGACCCCAAAACACTCGTTCTCGTCCCACGGTGATACCAAAGGTACCCAAGAAGTTTCGTAAAGATTGGTTCATAAATACGGCCTCTATCCCGAGCCATATTGGCATTTGCACTTACAGTGCTGAAAGTAACACCAAAAAACATCAAAATTAGTCTAATTTGCACAATTTACGCACGAGAAAAAACCCCGTATTATATGTGATGTATCCCATGGTACTAAACATTCATACAAACAATTATTCAAATCAGAGCTTTCATATGGAAGTTCTGTACAAAAAACAGATTTCTGCATCATTGGTACAAAATGGTGGCTGGCAGCCATCTTGAATTTCGGACCGCACCCAAAAACACTCGTTCTCGTCCCACGGTCATAACAAAGGTACCCAAAAAGTTTCGTCAAGATCGGTTCATAAATACGGCCTCTAGCCCGAGCCGTATCCAATTGTTGACATACGGACAGTTGGACGACGGGCCATGACAAAAGCTCAAATTTGGCTTCGCCAAAGTTGAGCTAAAAAATTCATATTTCTTAGGCCTCTCAATTGTCTTTGAAATTATGAGTCACAAAATGTTTTTATATCTTGTTCATTTTTAAATGGCCAAAAAGTTTATTTTCATTCGATGGAAAGTACTGGCAGAGATACAATGACAGAAGGTAATTTTTAAAAAAACTTTGAGGAGTAATAATGAAAGTGTCAATGACACTATAGCTTAACTTGACTGTGTGTTGTGTTTGATGATAAGGATAATGTTCAATGTTTATGAAAGGATTATGAAATAAGACAAGACTTGTGACAATTGAAAATATGTTAATTTCTGTTCCCTGTATGCTGTTTTCAATAAAAATAATTTGAGGTGTTGACTGTACTAAAGATTTGAGGGGTGGGTTAATGTGGTCCTCACGGTTAATGAATGTGGTCCTCACGGTTAATGTATGTGGCCCTCACAGTTAATGTATATCAACCAAAGTCACTAAGTTACAGTGAAATTATTCCAAAATGAGTCATCCTATCAAGTTACAATGAAATCCCTTCATAAATACAGCCTGTAGACTGTGCTAAAGGTTTTCAGGCTTCGGGCCTGTGTAGCCATAACGGTTGACCAATCGCGACCAAAAGGGGACATCCTCATTTAGACATTATACTGAGTCATCCTACTGAGTTACACTGAAATCCCTTCATAAATATGACCTGTAGTCTGTGCTTGAGGTTTTCGGGTTTTGGCCTCAGGCAGCCACCACGATTGAATGATCGCGACCAAAAGGGGACGTTCTCATCTAGACATTATATGGAGTCATCCTACCAAGGTACAATAAATTCACTTCATAAATACGACCTGTATACTTTGCTAAAGGTTTTCGGCTCGGGCAGTCATCACGGCTGACAGATCACAACCAAATGGGGAAGTTCTCATCTAGACATCATACAGAGCCATCCTACCAAGTTACAATGAAATCCCTCCATATTAAATATGACTTGTAGACTGTGCTAAACGTTTTTGGGTTTCGGGCCTCGGCAGTGTCACGGTTGACAGATCATGACCAAAATGGGACATTCTTATCTAGATATTATACAGAGTCATCCTACCAAGTTACGACAAAATCCCTTCATAAATACGACTTGTAGACTGTGCTAAAGGTTTTTGCATTTTGGGCTGGGGCAGCTATCATGGTTGACCGATCGCGACAAAAAGGGGGACGTCCTCATCTAGACATACTTACCAAGTTACAATGAAATCCCTTCATAAATATGACCTGTAGTCTGTGTTAAGGGTTTTGGGTTCGGGCAGCCATCACGGCTGAATGATCGTGACCAAAAGGGGACGTTCTCTTCTGGACATTATATGGAGTCATCCTACCAAGGTACAATAAATTCACTTCATAAATACGACCTGTATACTTTGCTAAAGGTTTTCGGCTCGGGCAGTCATCACGGCTGACAGATCACAACCAAATGGGGAAGTTCTCATCTAGACATCATACAGAGCCATCCTACCAAGTTACAATGAAATCCCTCCATATTAATTATGACTTGTAGACTGTGCTAAACGTTTTTTGGGTTTCGGGCTTGGGCAGCATCACGGTTGACAGATCATGACCAAAATGGGACATTCTTATCTAGATATTATACAGAGTCATCCTACCAAGTTACGACAAAATCCCTTCATAAATACAACCTGTAGACTGTGCTAAAGGTTTTTGCATTTTGGGCTCGGGCAGCTATCATGGTTGACCGATCGCGACAAAAAGGGGGGGCGTCCTCATCTAGACATTATACTGAGTCATCTTACCAAGTTACAATGAAATCCCTTCATAAATACGACCTGTAGTCTGTGCTAAGGGTTTTGGGTTCGGGCAGCCATCACGGCTGAATGATCGCGACCAAAAGGGGACATTCTCATCCAGACATTATCTGGAGTCATCCTACCAGGTTACAATAAAATCCCTTCATAAATACGACCTGTAGACTGCTAAAGGTTTTCGGGCTTCGGGCAACTTGAGCCGTCACAGTTGCCCAATCATGTCCAAAAGGGGAAGTTCTCATCTAGACATTATATGAAGTAAACCTACCAAGTTACAATGAAATCCCTTCATAAATATGACCTGTAGACTGTGCTAAATGTTTTCGGGCTTTGGGCTCGGGCAGATATCATGGTTGAATGATCGCAACCAAAGGGGACAATCTCATCTGGGCATCATCTGGAGTGATCCTACGAAGTTACAATGAAATCCCTTCATAAATATGACCTGTACAATGTGCTCAAGGTTTTTGGGCTTTGGGCACTTGTAGCCATCACAGCTGACCAATCACGACCAAAAGGGGATGTCATCATCTAGGCATTATATGGAGTCAACCTAACAGGTTACAATGAAATCCTTCCATAAATATGACCTTTTGCCTATGCTAAAGGTTTTTGGGCATGGGCACCCATCAAGGCTGAATGATCGCGATCAAAATGGGACGTTCTCTTCTAGACATTATATGGAGTCATCCTACCAAGGAACAATAAATTCACTCCATAAATACGACCTGTGTACTTTGCTAAAGGTTTTCAGCTCGGGCAGTCATCACGGCTGACAGATCACAACCAAATGGGGAAGTTCTCATCTGGACATCATACAGAGCCATCCTACCAAGTTACAATGAAATCCCTCCATATTAAATATGACTTGTAGACTGTGCTAAACGTTTTTTGGGTTTCGGGCTTGGGCAGCGTCAGGGTTGACAGATCATGACCAAAATGGGACATTCTTATCTAGATATTATACAGAGTCATCCTACCAAGTTACGACAAAATCCCTTCATAAATATGACCTGTAGACTGTGCTAAAGGTTTTTGCATTTTGGGCTCGGGCTGCCATCATGGTTGACTGATCGCGACAAAAAGGGGGGCGTCCTCATCTAGACATTATACTGAGTCATCTTACCAAGTTACAATAAAATCCCTTCATAAATACGACCTGTAGTCTGTGCTAAGGGTTTTGGGTTCGGCAGCCATCACGGCTGAATGATCGCGACCAAAAGGGAACGTTCTCATGTAGACATTATCTGGAGTCATCCTACCAAGTTACAATAAAATCCCTTCAGAAATATGACCTGTAGACTGTGCTAAAGGTTTTCGGGTTTCAAGCCCCTGTAGCCATCACAGCTGACCAATCACGACCAAAAGGGGACATTTACATCTAGACATTATATTGAGTCATTCTACCTAGTTACAATGAAAGCTCTCCATAAATACTACCTGTAGAGTGGGCTAAAGGTTTTAGGGTTTTGGGCTCAGGCAGTTGTCAAGGTTGACCGATAACAACCAAATGGGGAAGTTCTCATCTAGATATCATACAGAGTCATCTTACCAAGTTACAATGAAATCCCTCCATATTAAATATGACCTGTAGACTGTGCTAAAGGTTTTTGGGTTTCGGGCTTGGGCAACTGTCACGGTTGACAGATCATGACCAAAAGGGGACGTTCTCATCAAGATATTATCCTACTAAGTTACCATGTGAAATCCCTTCATAAATTCGACCTATAGACTGTGCTAAAGGTTTTTGGGTTTTGTGCTCGGGCAGCCATCAGAGTTGAAAGATTGCGACCAAAAGAGGATGTTCTCATCTAGACATGACCTCAAACCTGCATATGAAATTTCGTGATGATCGGACTAGAACTACGGGATGTAGCCTGTGCTAAAGGAAAATGTGAACAGACTAACAGACTCCCAGATTTCCGCACGTGTGATGGCAATAGCTTATCTTGACTTTGTCAAATTAAGCTAAAAATGCTGAAAACTCTGCTGTTGAATAATTTCAAAATGAATTCTTGCAGTGAAAATTTTAACCCTTCGCTTACTGATATTAATTAACATGCGATACTATTTTGCACTTGTAGGACTAAATATTTGACCAACCGTATCCTGCATTATGGGACAGGGTTCTTGCACTTGCCAGCAAAAAAGTTCCATACTGTTTCCAGACATGTCAGCCCATTTTCCATATCTAATCGAGTCCCTCAAAAGGATGTAAATCCGATTTTGAGAAGATTTTTAGCACAATATTTTATAATTTTTTTTTAAAAACATTCTAATAAGCAACAAGAAATTTAACCAATTCAATCTTTTTTGACAAGGCTCACAGAGCTCTGTTCAATAATAAGGAAATGGTTAATTCTTAGTTGCAATACGGAAATATTTGCAGGTTGAAATTTTGATATTTTGACATCACTGTGGAGAGAGTCAATTGGTAAAAAATTTAATTTCCATACCTTTTTATGTTATCAAGGCTTGACAATACATTTTTTCTTTTCTTTGCAAGGCCTTTTCCCAACTGATACAACTTTCCAGAATTTCACCTCTGGTGTATCTTTGCTGCTGAAAACAATGGTTTTTTGACAGAAAACAAATACTTTTTTACAGACCCATGTCAAGATTTTTTCATTTTTAAAGATATTGAAGAAACAATTTATAATACTAGGATGGATAATTGCAAGCAAAATGTACTTGATGGTTAGATGTATCACATTCACTACCAACAGTACAACACCACTTGAAGAGACTTTGATTTCTTCTTACTTTTGTTCTTTTTCTCTTTCTTGTTTTTCCTTCTTTTTCTTCTTCCTTCTTTCTCTTTTCTTTGCAGCTGCAGCTTTTCTGTTTTCCTCCTCCAGTCTTTCCTTATCAAGTTCTTCCAACAGGATGTTAGCATTTTTGTTTGCCTCTGCAGCCTGTCTGTCTTTAGCACTAATAATGATCTCCATACACTGTTGGCATTTTTTCTGTAACTCCTGCAAGAGAAACATTTAACTAAAATTACTTCAGAAGCTCTGTCATCCTCTCGCAACCTTAATTACTTTTGTGCCATTCATAAACAGCCAAAAAAGCTTCAGACAAAATTTTGTCCACAGATGGACAGACAAATGGACAAGCTGGTTCAAGTATACCCCCACCAAACAACTTTGTCTTGGGGTGGGGTGGGGAGTTATAAGAACACTGCAAATATTCAAGTGGGGGCATTTATTTTGCCACAGGATCAGTTCCACATAAGGTAGTGAAAGCAAACTAAAAATTGGTGGACCTAGAGCAACAAACATGTTGGGCAGACATAATATGTAACAAACAAATGTTCACATGTACACAGCCATTTAATATATATCCCTCTCAAAGAAGCATAATAATAATTCATTCTACATGGATGTACAAGGTGATTTTGGTGTTGGGGTTGGGAGCTTTAGCCAGGTTTTTTCGTCTTTTTGACATCTTGATAGTTTTGTTTTGAATACCAAAACTGTCTTTTCAAATCAGTAAATCGCAAGTAGAAATTTGAGAAATCGAGAACCAAATCTGAAGATCATGAGCCACTGGGTAGTCTGGGAATTTGCTTGTTGGATCCTGAGGTTGCTACCTGTTCAGAACATTAAGTGTATCGACAATCAATGCCAGTGTGGCCAAGAACCAAACTAACAAAAATTTCGAAATAAAGCTATCAAAAATAGTCTTTTTTCTCAAGCACTGCCCACATCATCAAACCCTGCAGTAGTAGTATTGTAGTAGAAAGCCTGTAAAATTACCCAGATGCTTACGAGCTAAGAGTCTATGTTTTCATCACAATTACTGTGTGAACACAGAGTTTAGAATCCCTTAGTTTATCAAGATTTTTGTATGTGGGCATTTGCTACTCTCCTTGAGTGAACTCAAGAAGGCAATAGTGATAGCTTGCTTCAAAATGAAAGGCCTTTTGTATACATATCAGTGAATACCCAATCACCGACAATGATCCTTAGGAAGTTCGCCAAAAGAGATTCCAAGGGCCCGGTTGATTCACTCTCGGCACAGCACAAATTGTAACAAAGTTGTGACGTCACTTGTACCGGTGAATCAACCAGGACTGCTCAGTTGTAAGCGAAAGTAAACAAAAAATGATGGAGTCGCATTGAAACATCGTCTGTCTGTCAGACATTTTGTCGAATGACGTCACTGCACAAATCTCGCACCACCTCGCGAGGAGGTGTAAATTTGTGCAGGTCGGCACAGTCCCGTCACATGTTCTGTTCGTGGTTGATTGTGGGGAATCCCTGTTCCGTCATAGTTTGTGCTGTGCCGAGAGTGAATCAACCGGGCCCCAAAGGATCAGTGTCAGGTGCAGGTATTTTTCACTGAATAAACAATATATGCAACTTTTCCCAAGAAAACCCTATTTTCCTTCACTTTGAAAGGCCTCAAATTTCAATTTAAAATATAAGCACTTTCAACAACCTGTGTGAACCCCGAATGAAAAACAATAGAAAGAAAATCAATTTCATAAATGTGAGTATTACCTTATCTTGAACAGTTGCTATATATCTGGAAAGCTCCTGGTCTGAAGGAAACTGAGCTACATACTTCACCAACCACTTCACCACTTTCACATGTCCCTTCCTAAATGATGCCATTAAACATGACACTTTACGATTATCTTGACTATCTACATCAGCTCCAGATGACACCACCAACTGTACAACATCGAGATGTCCACCTGAAATTTTCCAATAACCACTAAATCTGCAAATAATTTTTGTCTTACATTCAATGATTTCTTCTAAATTCACCAGATAGTAGTCCCTCCCACACTCTGAGAGGAAACTGAAAAAACACAGTTTGTGAACCAGTGAAATTATTACTTAACTCGTTCATTGCAAGAAGCCATATTTGGGATTTATTGAAAATGAAGATGGCTCAATCATGTCATTCATTTAACCCTTTACCTAACGAATCGCCCACATCTGTCTGCGTAATTTGCAAATTGAGCAGTTGAAAAAAATAAATTAAAAAAAAAAATTTCAACAAAACCATATCATGTGACCCCTCATTGGAACGAGCCCTATGAGCTCATTCCAATGAGGGGTCACATGATATGGTTTTGTTGAGATTTTTTGAAAAAATTTATTTTAAAAATAGTAATTAAAATAATACATTTTGATATTCTCTGTGTTGGGTAAAGGGGTAAATTTCACCAAACTCAAACCGAGATACCCTGTGTCCCCAAATTACAGAAATGTTCCCAAATTTAGGGCATAACACACAGTATGGTTTTGCTTTTTATGCTTTCTTTTCCATTTTTGTTGAAAGGAATCAACCCGGAAGGGCCTGGATATTTCGTGTACAATTTTGCTACTCAATGGCACTCTACATTCTGTGGCTTTGCTTCTAAGCCACACTTACTTAGAAACAATTGCAAAGGTTCTTATGATTTAATTTTGAGTTTATTCAGATACCCAGAAACTTCATGTCAGGGCACCTGTTCTATTGCTGTAAAACGTGATCCAAGTTTAAATAAGGGTCATTAAGGTTACAAGCAATAGATATTCTGAAGCACCAATACAGCACAGAAAAAATAAGAATTGGTATTTCATAGTCAGTATTGCAAAAAATGTTCTTCAATGGGGCTGAAACACAGCTGACTTAGCAAGTCTGATATTACACCAATCTAAAGGTCAGATCATGTCCTCATATTCTTTACCTAACACAACTAGAATATGACACAAGACAAAAATATTTCTTAAATAACTTCATATTTTCAGTTGTTGCATTCAAAACATAGATTATGACCCCTCAGAGGAACATGCACATTCCTCTGAGGTGTCATGAGCTATGGTTTGACGGTAAAAATTGGATAAAAGTAATAAAATTTGAAAGGTCATTTATGTGAACTGCACTGCACAGATATGGCTATTACATTAGGTGAAGGGTTAAACACAGACTTCTTATGCCACACATAGTTCAATTAATAGAATTTTAATTGTTGGGTAAAATATAAACTTTTTACACAAAAGTTATCATTGGGAAACCAAGAAAAATGAATTGTTGAAGTCGAAAAAAGGGTATACCTCTGGCAAAGATTGTTGGACCACACCCTGATTCGAACTTGACATGTAGTTTATGTTGATACACCTACATACCAAATTTGATTTAATTTGGCCAACTATAACTAAAGTTATCAGGAGATCAAGAAAAATGATTTTTGAAGTCAACAAAGGGGCATAACTCTGGCCAAAATTGTCAGACTTCACCCCGATTCGAATTTGACTTGTATTTTATGGTGATACAACTACATACCAAATTTTGTTTGCTTTGGCCAACTGAAACTAAAGTTATCAGGAAACAAAAAATGAAAGTGTCAATGACACTGCAGCTCAACTTATTAAGACATGTATATGTATAGTATGTGACACAGCAATGACAAACATCTAGGTAATGACCTGATAACAAAGGTACATATAAAGTATTGTAACGGTCTGTACATAAATACTGACCGTAGCCTGTAACAAATGTACAGGTAAAGTATTGTAAAGGTGGGTGACAGTCAGAATACTGAACTAGAAAAGAAATTTTTGAGTCCCAGAGTGGGTCTGACTGAACCCCAAAATATTTGTTCTCATAGCACAGTGATAACAAAGGCACACCAAAACACACTCGTTCCTGTCCCAAGGTGATAACAAAGGTACCCAAGAAGTTTCGTGAAGATCAGTTCATAAATACGAGCCGTATAGAAGTTGTGACAAAAAACTGATTGGACCTAATTTCGGTACAAAATGGCCACTGGCAGCCATCTTGAATTTTGGACCGCACCCAGAAACACTCGTTCTCGTCCCAAGGTGATAACAAAGGTACCCAAGAAGTTTCGAGAAGATCGGTTCATAAATACAGCCTCTAGCCCGAGCCGTATTGACATGTGCACTTACTGTGTACAAGTAGCACCGAATAAATCAAAGTTCATCTAATTTGCATAATTTCTGCACGAGAAAAAAACCTGTACTATATGTGATGTATCCCATGTTACTGAACATTCATACAAAAATTTATTCAAATCAGACCTTTCATACAGAAGTTCTGTACAAAAACTAATTGCACTAATTTTGGTATAAATGGCTGCTGGTGGCCATCTTGAATTTTGGACCACACCCAAAAACACTCGTTCTCATCCCACGGAGATAACAAAGGTACCCAAGAAGTTTCGTAAAGATCAGTTCATAAATACGGCCTCTAGCCTGAGCCGTATAGAAGTTAAAAAACTGATTAGACCTAATTTCGGTACAAAATGGCCACTGGCAGCCATCTTGAATTTTGGACCGCACCCAGAAAAAACTTGTTCTCGTCCCAAGGTGATAACAAAGGTACCCAAGACATTTCGTGATGATCGGTTCATAAATATAGACTCTAGCAGGGTTCCCCCAGAATACTGAAAACAAAATTCAAGGACTTTCAAGGAGCTTTCTGAAGAAAATTCAAGGATATTCAAGGACTGTCTCGAGGCTGAAACGTCCTAAGGCCGAAACGTCCCAATGGCAATACCCCCTTTACAATAAGTAGTCAACTGTACCTCGGTTCACAAGTTGTGAACCGAGGTAAAATTTACAACTTATTGTTTGTCAAGCAAACAGGTGCGCACGTTTTCCTCACTGTGGCAACTGTTTCATCTGCTATGAAAGCCCTCATTTCAGTTGCATCTGTATCCACCCAAGATCGGGCAAGTGCGAATGGTTTCATGTTTGGGGTTTTTTCAAAGTATTGTTTGGCATATAAATTTGTTTGCGAAGTGCACAGTTCCATAAAATCATTGTCAAAAAATTTACTGAAAATGTCCAACTCACGCTCGTTGCCATCCACAGAAAACTGAATGCCTGTGGGCTCGTCAAATGTTTTTAACCATGGGTGGTGGAACGAATCCCCCAAATTCAATGTTTTGTCAACATGAACACACGTGCTTGATTGATCAGCTGATTCGCCGGCATTTACATTTTCTTCCAAATTGCTTTCACACAACTCGAATTTGTCTGACGAGTCTTCATTGATATTTGTTATGAAAGAATATCCAGGAAAACCGTCCTCATCCGAATCAGAATCCTCAATAATGTCATAGAAAGTTGATAAATTATTTTCAATTGATGACACCATTTTCCAAACAAAGTCGAACTGGGACGTTTTGTCCCCCTGTCGGACAAAGTATTGGAACATGTGCGTTACTTTATATGGAAACTCATGACGATACCGGTGGAAATCAAAAGGTTTTCATTGGTTGTTAAACATAATTCGACCAGGGAAGCCCCCTCTGTACTAATAAACATGAGCCGACCGAGTGCTAAGAGTTAATTAATATTAATAACACCTACTTGTTTGGACTTGTCAACAAATTTATTTGTTCCTTTTCGGACTGCTATTATGCTTGTGATAAATCGGCGATCAAATTCAAGGACATTCAAGGACCTTTTACTTATATACCTCGTTTTCAAGGACTTTCAAGGCCTTGAAAATAGCATTTCAAATTCAAAGACATTCCAGGTTTTCAAGGACCCGCGGCTACCCTGTCTAGCCCGAGCCGTATTGACATGTGTACTTACTATGTGTAAGTAGCACTGAAAAAAATCAAAATCTAATTTGCATAATTTCTGCACGAGAAAAAAACCCGTACTATATGTGATGTATCCCATGTTACTGAACATTCATACAAAAATTTATTCAAATCAGAACTTTCATACAGAAGTTCTGTACAAAAAACTAATTGCACTAATTTTGGTACAAAATGGCTGCTGGTGGCTATCTTGAATTTTGGACCACACCCCAAAACACTCGTTCTCATCCCACGGTGATAACAAAGGTACCCAAGAAGTTTCGTAAAGATCGGTTCATAAATACGGCCTCTAGCCGAGCCGTATTGGCATTTGCACTTACAGTGCTGAAAGTAACACTAAATACATCAAAGTTCATCTAATTTGCATAATTTCTGCACGAGAAAAAACCCCATATTATATGTGATGTATCCCATGGTACTAAACATTCACACAAAAAATTATTCAAATCAGCACTTTCATATGGAAGTTCTGCGCAAAAATCTGAATGCACCTAATTTTGTACAAAATGGCTGCCAGCGGCCAACTTGAATTTCAGATCAGACCCAAAAACACTCGTTCTATATGTGATGCATTCCATGTTACTAAACATTCATTCAAAAATTCATTCAAATCAGATCCTTCATATAAAAGTTCTGTACAAAAAACTGATTGTACCTAATTTCGGTACAAAATGGCCATCGGCAGCCATCTTGAATTTTGGACCTCACCCCAAAACACTCATTCTCGTCCCATGATTATAACAAAGGTATCCAAGAAGTTTCATTAAGATCGGTTCATAAATACGGCCTCTAGCCCAAGCCGTAAAGAAGTTCAGTACAAAAAACTGATTACACTAATTTCAGTACAAAATGGCTGCCGGTGGCCATCTTGAATTTTGGACCGCACCCAAAAACACTTGTTCTCGTCCCACGGTCATAACAAAGTTACCTAAGAAGTTTTGTAAAGATCAGTTCATAAATACGGCCTCTAGCCCGAGCCGTATTGAATTGTTGACGGCCAGACCGCCAGATGGACGACTGGCCATGGCATAAGCTCAAATTTCACATACGTCCAAGTTGAGCTAAAAATGAATTTTTTCGAAGTTGAAAAAGGGGCATAACTCTGGCGCAAAATTATAAATTTAAAGTAATTTGTATATTTTTTATACTTACCAATGGCCCAGACTTAGCTGGTGCTTACTCAAAGTTATCAGTATATGCACAGTTGCCAGGAAGTGACCAAAATTAGCGCCAACATCATTCTTTGTAGAAAAGAGTACTACATAATAACTCAGAGGGGAGATATGAGTGCCCACTCATGGGAGGGCCATACCCATCTGGGCCATCTGGGCCATTGGTAAGTATAAAAAATATACAAATTACTTTAAATTTATAATATTTTTATACTGTAACCCAATGGCCCAGACTTAGCTGAATCGTAAAAAGCCAGAGGGCCTAGGACTTCAGAATTAGTAGACCAACATAGTTCCATAGCCTGAAATCCAAGGTGAAAGGAAATTAAATTTAAAAGGAATTACATGTATGTCTCTCTATACAGTAATAGAGAAGATATATCATCAATAAGGAGCCAAATTCAAGTAATTCCATATTCTTAGCATGAAGACTATGCTAATTGGAGGTAACGAGTTCCTCATTTTTTAAGGCTAGTCTGGACTAAGCCCCAAAAATTAGGATGGCGTATTTGTGAATGAAAGGATATCCCCCACAAACATACGCCATATACAATAAAACACAAGCTGCATCCAGGATATAATCTACAGACAAAACAGCTTCACTCATAGTTACATACTTATCAAGACGGAGGAGAGGTAAAAATCCCCCCCCACCCCCTTTTTGAAGGATGCTTCAAAAAGAAGAGGGGAGAGCTCAGGAATCAGTAAAAGCGGTACCAAATAACAATATAAATATTTGTCAAATAGACATCCAGTTATTATTATTAATAAATTGGTGCTTAACGCCACTTCAGAAGCTAAGGCTATAGCAGCGATCCCGGTAAATAATATCGCCCTCTTGTAACGTATACCGGAGTCGGCATACGCAGATCAGTCGAAAACCGGTTATATAATATATAACATACCATGTTCAATAGAATCACAATGGACGATCTCTGGAGAGTAAACACACTTCCAAGGTAACCCACAGGCGACCCCATTCAGGTGTACAATAAATTCCAGTAAATAATACTCCTAGATGAGTTCTATCCGATATCTATGTTCCTGGAAACGTGCGAATATACAAGGGTGTAAGACAAGATGTATTCGATTGGGTACCGCCATTAATAGAAACCTGGATCTAGAAATGGATCAAGCTATTAATTAACAGTCTCGCCATGGACCGCCCCCGGAATAAATCATAGTTTCTAAGGTCCATAACATACAATACATCTGCCTAATAATGCGATTATTATGCAGGTGAGCATTGAAATCCCGCATGTAATCATCTGAATACCAGTTAACTGACTAGACAGCCTCCCAGGTACCCCAAGGATACCAATTTATTGACGATGAATCACATGCTCGTATATGACATATAGACGATCAACCACAGGAAACCAACCAACCAACTAGAAAGTGGATGTGCCCATGAGGTCACCACAGAACACAACCCAGCCGCCAATCGAGAAGTCATGAAATGCATGTATGTACTTAAATGCATAGGAGGCTTATGGGAAGAAAACTACGTCTAGCCTGGTAATCGCCTCTTAACACATTGGCGGTGTGTGTGGGAGGAGAGGGGGGTGGGGGGGGGGGGGTTCGAAATCATAACGAACCCCCTTCACCCGCATTACTTGAATCGTTCTTGTGTTCGTCATCAAATAGTATAGGAACCACAAGGCTCCCTCACATCTGACCGACTCCATAATGCCATGAAGGGAGGAGAAGGATGTGAAGAACAAATACTTCCCCCGATAAAGAAGGTCCTCTCGTGGAGGAAGTTTCCGGGGAAAGTCCCATAACAGACAACTGAGGAGAATGATCCATGGTTTCTGTGACTACATAGGTGCTACTATCAGGATTTCGCAACGAGACTGTTTAAACTAAACAAAATATGCTAAATCAACAGAGTTGGAGGATACGCCTATCCTATCATTTTGTCCCATGAGATCAACAGAGCGTCTACTGCGTACACTCGATGATCTTGTCTTGGCGACACAAATGTCGGTAACTGATTGTTTCGGTGTGTCGCAAACAGATCTATCATGGAACAATCCCAGTGGTAGCAAATCTGCCTGAATATTCGCTTGTTGAGAGTCCGGTCCTATGGCAACAGGCGACCTTTCCGAGAGTGCAAGTCTGCTAGTACATTCAGACGACCCGGTATATGACAGACAGAAAGATGAACATGATGATTCATGACGTATAGAAGAATCTTCTCCGTTAATTCGCATAATGGCATTGAATGAGTGTCGCCTTGGTTCCTGATATAAGCTACTACTGTTGAATTGTCCGACAAAATTTGAACACGGACGTATGCTATTATGTGAATCCAATGTTGTAGCGCTAACCAAATTAACATCATTTCTTAATGTTTATGCGCTTTTCTAGGAACCGAGGGTCCCAAAGACCCTGACACCTGAAGTCTGCAGGACTTAGGGTCGCATCCCAACCCGTCTGACTCGCATCCGTCATAATCGTGAAAGCCGGATCCGGCAGTTGCAGCTGAACTCCTGGAGTCAACCACTGAATATCTGCCCAAATCTGAACCCCTGTTTAACTAGGTCTGTTAAAACAACACTGGTTTCGAGCGAATGCGTCATCACACTCCAGTTCGGAGTAAAGAATATCTGGATGGGACGTGTGCGCAGACAGCTCGTCAGAATAAGACACAAAGCCACTCCGCACAGCCCCATCAGTCGCATGAATTCCTTTGCCGTTAATGCATCTGAAAGTAGACAAATGCGAGCATAACAACTGACAAATTTCGCTCTGTGTAACGACTGACGAACCAGATTGTTGTGAGTCTCAAAGCTCATTCCCAAATGAGTGAACAACTTGGACGGAGCTAGATTCAACTTTTTATCGTTTACGATGAAACCGAGACGTCAGAACAAACGAAGCAGACTCTGAACAACATTCTGGAAAATAATTCTGTTGCCGTATCTCTGAAGAACATCGTCCAAATAAGCCGATGTTATCGCAGACGAATGAGCTCGGAAGTATGACATTACCAAGTTCATTATACGAGTGAATGCCCAGGGAACCCGGTTTAGATCAAAGCACATTGCTCTGAACTGATGCACCTTCCCTTGTATAGCGACGCAAGGGCAGCATCATGTCTAAATTAACTCCAAATTAGCCACTGTAGGGGCAGAGGTAATACGTGGAATACAAACTGCCCTGGAAAGAACTCTAAAGAGAGGTACAAACATCCTCAAATTCCTTCCCGTTGAGACGTTGCGCAATGGCTCTGGTAAGGTGATCTGTGTAAGACATTGCTTCCAAATTCGCTCTTCTTGATGAAAATGCCGTTGTAACTGTGTCTGAGCGAATAGTGAATGATGTAGGCAAGGATACATCTAGATCCCCAGGAGCTCTCCGAACATCTTCTCCAACCGTTTTTAAATGAACGTAGTCCATGAAACGATATGTTTAAGGAAGATGTAACTAAGAAACCCCCTTTTCTTCTCGCACTCGAGAGGTTAAACATGGCGTCGTCTATATGACCGAAGGCCTGCGACACCTGCCTAGACTGGACCGGAAATGAAAGGACTTCCTCCTTTGTCCGGATAAAGTCTGGGTCCAATGACGCCAGCGGTTTCTTCCTTGTCGTCGCAGCATTCTTATTCGTCGGAACAATATCAGGGTAGTATGATGGATGAAATCCCTCGCAACCCTGTGCTTTTCTGAAAGGGAAGGGTAATCCTCTTCCTTAACCCTTTTACCATCCAAGAGAATCAGTTGCGAATCTCGGTCCCTTGCATCTGTGTGAACAGACGACTGGACCGACCCAGCACTGTCCGACAGCTCAGGTTCTGAGACTGAGGGAGGGTGCATCTGCACTTGCTGGGATGCTGCGATCAGCTGCGCAATCTGCGACACCAAGTCCGTCATTGAGGCCTGAGGTGCAGCGATCTTCTGTTCCCTAGCCACTTGCTGCTCCTGTGGCAGTGTGTCGGAGATGGATCTCTTCTCCGAACGTCCCAGTGCTCAAGACCTCATCTCCCTAGTTACCGGATGATCCGACTTCACTGTCGAAGAGTAGTTCCTTCTTCGTGCAGCAGGCTGGATATCAGAAGTCGGGTAGTTAGGATGCGGTCGGGTGTGCTTTAATAACGTAGCGGAGGAAGCAGAGACTGAAGCCGACCCCGGCTGCAGACTAGATGGGGCGTCCCGAGCGGTGGGTGGACGTATGCTCCGTTTCGTGCAAGTTTCCAACCAGAAAACTTCATTTTGACTTGTGAAATGTTGCGGAGGAAGCCGTCACTGAAGTCGACCCCGGCTGCAGACTAAACAGAGCGTCCCGAGTGGAGGGCGGACATATGCTCCGGCTCGTGCAAGTTTCTCATAACATTTGGCCCCAAATGTCTGTTAGGTTAGAGGGGGGCCTCTCCCGCTTGCGGTCTATAGAACTCGCCGAGTACAAGAAACTTGTTGACTTCCTCCCTATTTCCGTCGTCGCTGAGTGAGCTATCTATATTAAAGTGCTCGCTCTACCCAATCCACTTCTCAGACCGCAACAGACTTACCCAGCATTACGGCACCTCCACGGACGGAGTACCACTTCACCGGTCTGAGCTAGGTGTTTGCAAGAGATTAAAACCCTTAGCTCTATATGCTCCACGGAGCGCAACGACGGTAGGACACTTAGATGGGTGTCAGAATATCATCACCAATTTCATGTTCCTCTGAAATAGAAACTGACAAAATGAATTATAACACAGTGAGAGTCCTGCCCTCAGAACCTCACCGCCAACAACGTACTGAGACACCCATCTCCAACATTAGTCATTCCAGTGAACACAAGAATGACAACAGTCCACAGGAGTGCTTCGACTAATGTCGATATCAGACCTCCACACTCCATAACAAAATATATATAATTAAGACACATGAATAATAGCAATCAAAAATTAATTCAAAATATTTTTTGGAAATTTTTTTTGGAAAAAGCGCCGAAGTTCCCAAAGGGAACATTAAGAGCCAAAAGGCATCCCAAACGAGCCTAAGTGTGGACAAAATTCAATTTTTTGGAGCTACACTACGGGAATAATAATCCATGTATCCTACAGTAATTTTACAGTAATAGAATATAAAAAAAACTACCTATATATGAGGACACTGTCAATGTAAACAACGTCAATGTAAACAAGACATCAGGCACACAAAATGGCCCAAAGTCAGAAAACAATTTAATGCTACCAGATGCAAAGCTAGATCTTCATACGAAGAAGAAACGATACATCGGATAGAAGATGCAAGACTAAACAACCTAACACCTCTAGGGTGAGGACGTAACCATGGGGAAAAAACAGAATAATATTCTGTAATAAAAGTTAAAACTCACAAGAAATTTAATAAAAATTTCAATAAAAATTAGACAAAACGCTTAAGAGTTTAACAGGAAGAGTTGATGGATAGGGAAGGAATACTTAACAAACAGTGGAATAATCATTAACAAAAATGATGACATCAGGCATATGTCCTGAAATTGGGAAATATGAAATAATTTTATATTATAAAGTTACAGCTGGAAACCATTGTGAGATGGACGGACACCGGCAATTTTAATAGTCCCCTATAATAGTCAATAGGTGTTGAATATGGGACCCTTTCCCAATGGCATTTGGGCCTAATTTTTTCCCAATTCCCAACACCAAATTTCCCAATTTTAGTCCCCACGCGATCAAAAATTTAATAGACATTTGTTATCCTGAACTTGGTAGACATAGGGCCTCAGAAAACAATTGGGTTTTCTGAGACCTTTTGACCACCCAGTTCAGGACACCAATTGTGTATTAATTAGCTTACCTAGATTGTGTCTTAATTCAAAGGCAACTGACCAGTTCTTTTTTTAATAAAATAAAAACAGTTTAATACGGACTACAGGGACTGGGGTAAACATGATTCCATTTGACTACTTATTATAAAACTTACTTATTGTATACATGTAGCGGTTTAGGTATCGGTCTTAATTTTCTCTTTCCAATAGGAGCCCCCCAATGCAAATTTTGACCAATGGCATGGGACCCAGACCCTTTCCCAAAGAGGACAAAGAAGAATCCCTGTAATATCTATTAGTTACCAGAGTACATACCATTGCAAGCTAGCCACAAAGGAGAATTACCCTTCTTATTTTTGACATCCACTGCTGCAACTCTGTAAATATACGAAAAAGTATAGCACCCTATTAATGCAATACACTTCCTCCTAAAAAATCCCTCATAAAATACATTTCTTTCACTCATGTTTTCATTTTAATTCCTAAAACTGCAATTTTTCATTTTAAAAATTTTCCTTACGAAAAGCTGATTGGCTAAAATCGCAATATTCAAGATTAAATAAGCTTTCCATCAAGCACAAGAGCAACACAAAGCATGACATATGCCCCCTTAGAACATTACCACTGATAGCATATGCTGCCAAAAAAATTACATGTGTCGGTATCTACCATACAAGTCGGTATATCATACCTTGTATGAAATATGAGTGCAACACAGTTACAGAATTATCAGTGCCACCCACTTCATCGGGCACAAAAATTCAACATGCCGGTTATCGAAAGGAAACTTTCATTACCCATTTATTATATTCTTTGTTTTCAAACTTACCATGTGGGGGAGAAGTGTGGATGGGTAGCAAAAAGAGTATTCTCTTTTGTCCAAATTTGTACTTTTACCAAAATGGGGCAATCAATTTCTTTGTTTTGAAGGAATGTCCACAACCTCTTCAGAAACAAGAGGCCCCAAAGGGACCTTAATCGCTCACCTGATAAAATCATTTAAAGAAGGATTTAAAGTCACATTTAGCATCCACATGTTAATATAGATAATCTAATTTAGCTTGAGGAGCAGGCATGGAGGGAGAAGGGTCGTAACACTTGGAATAAACTTTAATCTAGGAGTCAATAGTAATGCTACATACCAAATATCAAAAGCTTCTGCCTGGTGGGTGTGTAGAAGATCTTTGGAGAACATTCCTCATACTGCACTAAGTCAAAATTCTGGCTCTCATAAGGAGCCTAAATATGAACCCAGTGTTTTAATTTGAACTAAACTGAAGCTCAGCACACTAAGGATGCCAATACTATGTAACAAAAGAATCTAACACATGGATGTGAAGAAGAACATTTTTTGAAGAATATTCCTCATATTGCACTACGTTAAAATTGGGGTTCCCATAAGAAGCCCAAATATGAACCCAGAGGCTTGATTTGAACAAAACAGAATCTCACCCCCACATACCAAAAGATATGGATTAATGAATCTGAAGAAGATTTTATAAAATTTTCTTCATATTACATGAAGTAAAAATTCAGTCTCCAACATTGAACGCAAATATGATCCCAGGGACTTGATTTGAACAAACTTCAAGCTGACCCCCTAAAAATGCAGTATGCCAAATATCAAGAAAATTTGACTTGTAGATCTAAAGAAGATGATTTTTAAATAAATTTCCTCATATTGCACCAAATTAAAATTGGGATTCCCATAAGGAGCACAAATATTAACCTAGAGACTTGTTTCGAACAAGGGCTATGCAAAGCATGGGCCACTGACCCCGACCCATGGCCATGATCAAAGAAGCCTAAAGGTTTTGTGGGACATAAGTATTTTCTAAGTCAAAAGTGTGAAAACAGAAAAATTTTCCATGTCCAAAAAGTGAAAAAGGGCCATAACTCTGGGAAAAAATATTGGGTGGAACCTGTTCCTGTGCATATCTTTTCCCCCATGTTGGTCTATCAGCATACCAAAGGAGATCCAAATC
This sequence comes from Pictodentalium vernedei, assembly GCA_031216915.1. Taxonomy (NCBI): domain Eukaryota; kingdom Metazoa; phylum Mollusca; class Scaphopoda; order Dentaliida; family Dentaliidae; genus Pictodentalium; species Pictodentalium vernedei. Next base: position 317,364,169 of record CM062297.1, read on the forward strand.
CGACCAATGGCTTTGAAACTACAATGCAAAACGTTTGTATGGACAGATGGACGGACAAATGGAGGGTTTAGCTAGATACCCCTGAATCCTCCTTCAGAGGTCGGGGGCATAACAAACTTGAATCAGCCCCCCTCTAAGGATGCTGTATACAAAGTATCAAGAGATTCTGCCTGGTAGTTCTGGAGAAGATTTTTTCAATTTTGTAAAAGAATTTTGAAGGAGCTAACATAATTAGGCCCCTTGTGGTGCCCTCTGTGGCCTTGGCAATTTTATTTGAATAAATGTGAATTGACATATAAGAAACATGTACATCAAATTTGGTTCAATTCAGACCAGTAGTTCAAGAGAAGTTAACTGGTAGAGTGCTAAATTATTTTTCAAAGGTGATTTGTAACATGAGTATTTTTTTCAAAGATACAATACTCCCAGCAAGAGGAGCCTTAGTTTAGCAAGATTTTGTTCATCAATAATTGTTTTGTTACAATTTATTGGAGAGTGCCTGTTGGCACTCTCCAATAAATTGTAACAAAACAGTTTTACATGAATATTTCTTTATCTACTGCTGCACAAACGACAAGCTAATGCGCACAGTGTAAAGCCACTAAAGTGGCTTTCAGCACTTTTCAGTAGAGCCATGATAGTGGCTTCTAGCACTCAACCAGTTAATAATGTTATGCTCTTGGATGAATGGATGGATGGACAAATGGACAGATGATGGGATGGAAAGTGATCACTAAAACTCTGCTTGAGCTTTGCTCAGGTGAGCTAAAAAGGTTGTACAAAGCCTGTCAATCAGATTAGAGCAGTGCAATTATCAACAAACTTTTAAAATGTAATGAATATTTTTTTGTTGAGAACTGTGCTCATAAAATATTAACTTACCTTGACAGCAAGAGCTCAACAAATCTATAATGCCCCTTGTCTGCTGCTATTGTTAATGCAGTATCTCGAGATGATGGGACAGGAGGGGCATTTACATCGGCACCTTTGTCTAGCAGCACCCGTCCCACTTCTACATATCCCCCTGAAGCTGCTTCCATCAATGGAGTCAGTCCAGTCTATAAAGAAATAATAAGTAATTTCAGTTAATTAAAAAACAATAATAGATTGGATAAACCTTGATTAACGTGGCAATCTACTAAAACACATGCAATTATTTTCTAAAACACTGAATTTCAATTTTTTTCAACTGATTGAGTATTTGGGCTTTGAAAGATTGTGTAGTTACACAAGCGTAGTCTTCATATTCTCAGAAAATTCTTTACATTCAACCAGAAGCTACTGTATTTTTTTTTAACAAGAATTGGAGAGTGTGAATAGGCACTCTGTAATAAATAATAACAAAGCAGTTAATGATGAATAAATTAAGACTATCCAAAATACAGCACTCTACCAATTAACCCCTTAAACAATGGTAGTTTTAGTGATTAACCGATAAGGATTTGCGACTGCCATCTGCTTGCCGATTAGTTGAGAACATAATCTGCCGACTGTGAGTGCCGATATCAGATAATAACAACCAAAGGGAGTAAAATATTTAAGAATGAGTAGAGCAGGGTTAATTTTACATTACAGTCAGGTTGATTGGTTTGTTGACCTCAAGAGTATGTCAGTGTGTGTATTAAAATAAAAATACGACATCTGTGGAAATAAGTTAACAGCGCAGCATCTTTGATCAAAGATCAAAGAGGCTGCGCTGTTAACTTGTTTCTGCTGATGTGGCATTTCATTGAGTCATCACACAACATGCGGCATGTGTGTCATGAGCTGCAATCAAGAGGAAGATCAGACCAATCAATGAGATTAGGCCAATCTTGATTCCTGCCAATCATTGTGGCAACGTATTAAGTTTGTTACTGCTTGTATGAGATTGTTAATCAAATGTAGATACAAACAATTTTGATCCAGTGGTGTTCCATGTAACCATTGACATGGACCGATGTTCAAACACCTCTACCGATGGTCCACCGATGGCTTAAAATCCGCCGATCTCAGATGCGATTGCTGATCATCGGTTAATAACTAGGCAGTCTTAATAGAAATCTCTTCCATGTTACTATTTTGCATTTGTATTTGTATTAAAAATTTAAACCAATGTATTTTGAGCACGCTCGCAGTATGCGTCAAACAAGATATAATTCACTGAATTTTCAGATGCATTAGCAAAAATGTTTGCTGCTGAAAGTGTTAAGTTTTACAACATCAGAGTGCAGAGTTCAGAAATGATGATGGCTTGGACAAACAAAATGTTGAAAATGAATGGGTGCCTTTTTATGGCTAGGAAAAACAAAAAAACAAGAGCAATGCCTGGCGTGGCTAAATACACCTGTCGAGGAATTCGAGTTGCAGCAATTTTTCTTCCGAGGGCAGTGAAAAATCAAAGTCAACCTAGTCAAAACTTTCAAAGGGTTAATCGGATGAGCCTCCAAAGTGCAGGTGCACAGGTTCCTATTGTAGTTATTATTCACACCAAGTTTTGGAGATGATTTATTAAAACACGACTAAAACAAGAGGCCCCAGGGGGCCTGAGGGCACTCACCTGACATGGTAGCCTAAATATCAACCCAGAGAATTGATTTCAACAAGTTGCATCTGCTCCTCCTAAGAAAAGCTTATACCAAATATCCAAAGATTTTGACCAGTGGATCTAAAAAAAAATGCCGATAGGATCGGCGATCCAAAGTCGAGTTGTGACAGCACAAAACGTGGGTTTAATCATTACCAACTTATTGTCTGGAAACCAATTGTTTACAATTTACTAAGTGATGGGTCACTGTGACCTTGACCTTTGACCTAGTGATTCCAAAATAAACAGGCCTCTTTCTTGCACCAATGCCAACCTACCTATTCCTATTTATTAAGTTTCATGAATGTGGGTCAAACCTTTATCGGGTTACCATCCGGAAACCAACTGTTTACGATTTACTATGTTGAAGATCACTGTGACCTTAACCTTTCACCTAGCGAGTCCAAAATAAATAGTGTTCTTCCTCACACTGATGCCAACCTACCTATGAAGTTTCATGAAAGTGGGTCGAACCATTATCAAGTTATGATCCGGAAACCAATTGTTTTGATTTACTATGTTCAGGGTCACTATGACCTTGACCTTTGACTTAGTGAGTCCAAAATATATAAGGTTCTTCCTCTCATGAAGGCCAACCTACACATGAAGTTTCATGAAGGTGGGTTGAACCATAGTTAAGTTATCATTCAGAAACCAATTGTTTATGATTTACTATGTTCAAGGTCACTGTGACCTTGACCTTTGACCTAGCGAGTCCAAAAGAAATAGGGTTCTTCCTCTCACCGGTGCCAACCTACCTATGAAGTTTCATGAATGTGAGTTGAACCATTATCAAGTTATCATCCGGAAACCAATTGTTTAAGATTTACTACGTTCAAGGTCACTGTGACCTTGACCTTCGACGTAGCATGTCCAAAATCAATAGGGTTCTTCCTCCCACCAAGACCAACCTACGTATGAAGTTTAATGAATGTGAGTTGAACCACTATCAAGTTATCATCCGGAAACCAATTGTTTACGCCCACCCGCCCGCCCGCCCGCCCGCCCGCCATTCACCAAACTATAAGTCGAGTTTGACTTCGTCACAAGTCGACTAAAAAGAAGATTTTTAAAGAATATTCCTCATATTGAACTAAGTTATAATTCGAGCTCCCACAGGGAGCCCATATATGAATTCAGGGACTTGGCTTTAAAAAACTTGAATCTCAACCTCCTAAGGATGCTGCACACCGAATATCAAAACATTCCGATTGCTAGATCTGAAGAAGAAGATTTTTAAAGAAAATTGATTATTTTGAACTAAGTTACAATTCGAGCTCCCACAGTGAGTGAAAATATGGACCTAGGGACATGGCTTGAACAAAGTTAAATCTCACCCCCCTAAGGATGCTGCATACCAAATATCAAAACATTCCAACTGCTGGATCTGAAGAAGATTTTTAAAGAAAATTCCTCATTTTGAACCAAGTTATAATTCGGGCTACCACAGTGAGCCCACATATGAACCCAGGGACTTGGCTTGAACAAACTTGAATCTCACCCCCCCCCCCCCTAAGCATGGTGCCCCCACCCCCCTAAGCGTGGTGCATACCAATATCAAAAGATTCAGCCTGCTGGATCTTGAGAAGATTTTCAAAGAAATTTGCCCGAAATGCACTAAGTTCAAATTTGGGCTCCTATACTGAGCCCAAATATAAACCCAGGGGGCCGATTTGAGCAAACTTGAATCAGATCCCCCCCACAATGTTGCATACAAAATATCAACAGATTCTGCCTGCTGGATCTGGAGAAGAAGATGTTTTAAGAAATTTGCCTGAAATGCACTAAGTTCAAATTCGGGCTTCTATAGTGAGCCCAAATATGAATCCAGGAGGCCGATTTGAACAAACTTGAATCAGATCCACCCCACAATGTTGCATACCAAATATCAAAAGATTCTGCCTGCCGGATCTGGAGAAGAAGATTTTTATAGAAATTTGCCTGAAATGCACTAAGTTCGAATTCGAGCTTCTATAGTGACCCCAAATATGAATCTAGGGAGCCGATTTGAACAAACTTGAATCGGATCCACCCCACAATGTCGCATACCAAATATCAAAGGATTCTGCCTGCTGGATCTGGAGAAGAAGATTTTTTAAGAAATTTGCCTGAAATGCACTAAGTTCGAAATCAGGCTCCTATACTGAGCCCAAATATGAACCCAGGGGGGCCGATTTGAACAAACTTGAATCAGATCCACCCTACTATGTTGCATACCAAATATCAAAAGATTCTGCCTGCTGGATCTGGAGAAGAAGATTTTTTAATGTTTTTCCCATTGCCTACGGTGTTAAAAAATGCTGACTCAGCACTTTTTCAAAGTCCTGAAAAAGGTACCTTGTGATCAAACAGACAGGGATTTTTTTCTATTTTTAACCATTCTATTCTACTGGATAAAAGTAAGTTTTATACAAAATAAGAATTATCTGTGACATGTAGTTTTGGAGATATGGCAGTTTTAAGGTTTTTCCTATTTTTAGCTCCCGAGGTTCCCACAGGGCAATGAGAACATTTTTTTTGCATCAATCAACTACTTATGACCCATTATCATCTCATATCAAATTTGGTTCAAATTGACCTCACGGTTCTGAAAATAGAAATTTTAGGCGTGGCCAAAATTTTTGCCCCTTCCATAACGAAGGCAAATAATGCCCGACAAACTTCCTTGAACAAACTTGATTCTAAACCTCAAAAGGACTCTGTATACTACATATCAAGTCTCTGCTACTGGTGGTTCATTAGAAGAAGATTTTCAAAAAATTTGGCCATTTTTTCCCCACCCCTCTGCTCAATATGAGTCGAAACCTAATTTGCATAAAAATCAAAATGCCCCTATATAACCACTACTTACATGAAATTTAATTAAAATGTGGCCAGTGGTTTAGGAAAAGAGGCTCAAACACCACCTTCATGCAGGACGATGGACGGACGACGGACGAAGAGTGATCAGAAAAGCTCACCCTAACTTTCAGTCAGGTGAGCTAAAAACCACCGGACAAAAAAAAGTTTATAGACTTCAGAGAGCAGTGAAAATTCTAAGTCTATAGGGCCATAACTTTGGAAGGGTTAATCTGATCACCTTCGAAATCACAGGTTCTTATTGGGGTTATTAAGTTTGGAAAAGATTGGTTGAAAAATTCCGGACAATACAGACTTCAGAGAGCAGTGAAAAGTTCATAGGGCCATAACTTTGGAAGGAAGGGTTAATCTGATTACCTTCAAAATCACAGGTGCACAAGTTCTTTTGTGTTTATTATTCATGTCACGTTTGGAAAGGATGCGTTGAAAGACGATTGAGAAAACTTATGGACAAACAAAAAGACTTATGGATGATGATTGGACAGACAGACCAATCACATAATACATCCCATTTTTCAATGGGCGTATAAAAACTGTTCCGAGACCTTGACCTTAGGGGTACAAACTTTATCGTGATTAATGAAACAATGTCTACTCATAATGAAAATGTACAACCAAAATGTTGGATTCTGAAAGTCCAGAGAAACAAACAAGTCTCACTGAGAGTGGCTTTTTGATATTTTCATCTCCAAAAAAAAATATTCAGTGATTCGTACAGCAAAAGACCATGCCATTAAAAGTTGACACATCACAGAAGACATTTTTGTCTTGCCTCCTCTGCAACTCTATACAATTAATTTTCCTGTATCCAGAGATGCATTTTAGAGCACAGACAGACATATAGGACTTTTCATCATGTCTAATCCACATACAAAGTGTGACTGGAATGACAATGGAAGAGCTCTTCAGTCAGTATGGAACGCATTCTGAACCAAGAATTTTCTAACAATTAAAACTTATCGTGACATAAAAAATGAAATTTATTTCAAAATGAGACAAATATAGAGGGATTTGAGACATTTTTAGTATATTATAGTGAATTAGACAAAATACAGGAATACATTAAAAAAAAAGGTATGAAAATGGAGGAAAACAGAACAATGCAAAATACGTTTTGTCAGCCAAAAGTATATTGGGCTGACAAAATGACTACTACATCAACAGGATCCCTGTACAAATGCCATGAAAGAGTGTATTATGTACAAAACAAGTTTTCACTGATAAAATGTAGCAATGTGAATGTGGCTGCATTCCTCCACCCTTGTCCATTGTCTGAGGAAAGCTGTGATGGTATATTGTTTCAATGCTAAACTTGCATTAACCCTTAACTGGTAGAGTGCTAAATTATTTATGGTCCTTCAACTTTCTTTGTGCATCTTTGCCTTGTTACAATTTTCCTATAAATTGTAACGAGGCAAATCCTAACAGATAAAATTGTATCACTTCAAAGATAATATGAAGTACATCCACAGAATATGAAGTGTTTAAATTCTGGTACCCGGCACTTCAGAATAAAGCCCAAATATGGCTTCCAGCACTCTACCAGTTAAAGGCCTGGCGATTTCCATGTATTTTTGCTACACTGTAACAGTCAACATCCTGCGGCAGTGCAGTCGTCTCCAGCCAAGCTGTGTCGACAAACATATGCCAAGATACTGATAATGTAGATGGCAACTTTAACCAGTCAGCATGCCAGGGCACCCGTTATGTTGCAGTAAAAAGTTTCTGCCTTGAATCCTGTTTATATTCACCTTTGCTCTATGCTCAATATTAGCTCTTCTGTCAACTAATAAGCTCACAACTTCATGTCGTCCTTGAAAGCATGCTAATGTCAAAGCTGTGTTTCTGTTGGTTTCAATCTAAAATAGATAAATTTGTACAAATAATGAATGGATCAATTACAACATGGATAGATCAATGTCTCCACTTAAAGATTGCTCTCCTAAACATTGCTAATGACCCCACATTGGAACAAGCTCATTCAGCTCCTTCCAATGATAAATCATTAGCAATGTTTTGGAGGCCAAAAACGTTTGGGTTTTTTTAGTTGTTCAAGAAATTTCTTTTGAATGTATTGTCTTCAAGTCATGTAAGGTAAATGGTTATACCTTTTTATGAAACAATAGTGAGTTGTCAGTACCAATAATTGTCTAGTATATTATTTTACTGTCTATAAGCATCCGAGAATAAAATCTATACAATACTAACAAAGTCATCGCCTGTTTATTTATTCATCTCCCAAAATGGCAGTAAAGCCGGGCAGATTATAACTGCTTCACATTGAACAAGTCAGAATTTGCTCAATTATAAAATCAATGCAATTGCTAGTCCCATCTTTAGGAAGATAGTGTGTAATATATATTATGATTTGAATAGGCCTGACTTTTAGTCCTTTTGATTTTAAGTCATTGAACAAAAACTTAACTCCTGAAAAGTGTATAACTTGCAATTTTATCTACAGTCCAGTCATTGCAAAAGCGGGTCGAGAATTTCTCGTCAAAATTCTCTGTCCATTTTTCAGCCCACAACACAGTAAAATCGCACCTGTCATAAATGAAAGATAAAAATATTGTCTATCCAAATCTAGTTGTTTGTTATTCTCAATTTTGCAATATTTCATGCCCAAAACCTTGATCCACTGGTGTAAATGGATATTGCATCATGAAATAGCAATCGTATCGATATCTGATCGAGAAAGGGACTGCTTTTGTGATCACAGTATTGTATTTTACCACTTTGAATATTACAATTAAAAATGAGGCTCAACCGTGAGATTCTATTCACTGTTTCTAGTTTAATCCAAAAGCTTTTCATCCAGTAATACGTATTCCTGTTTTCTAAGCAAGGCAAGATTGCACTCTACTTGTCTCCGGCATGGGTAGTAATATTGAGTCAGGCATACCTTTAAACATACTATTTCAGAATTTATACTAATTTAATCACTCACTTGAGCATTTATGTCGCTTCCCATGTCTAATAGTAATTTCACTGCTGGAGTGTGACCATTCATGGCTGCTAACATCAGTGGTGAAATTCCAAGTTTACTTCCAGTCCTGAAAGTTAGGAAAGAATATAATTTGTCCTCTTCCAAGAAAAAAAAAACCCACTGATAATGAACATGCAAAAACATCCCTGTTAACAGAGACTCCAGGACAAACATTATCCATGCAGAAAAATGTCTTTTCAGCAGTTCCTTTTCAATGATGCAAAGAAAATGGGAAGCAATGGAGTACCAATAGCTGCTAACATGGTAGCAGCCATGGGATTCATTTCATGATTTTAAAGAAGATGGAGTTTTCCATAATATTCCGACAGTATCTGGATTCCCAAAAACTAAACTAAAGAGATTAATAATTTCAGTAATAAAATGTGTTGAAAACTTTGAACAAGTGCAGAAAAAGCCAAGACACTGAAGGACTGTCTACAATAATTTCAAAAATAGACTGTGCACACTGTCCAACAATTAATAAATATCCAGTATTAATACCAAGTTTCAATATTGTACGCATATGGATCAAGAAGGAGTTGCCAGCAAATATTTGCAAATACTTGATTCTTAACTGACTAATCTTAAAGCAATTTTAAAACCTTTTTCGGAAAAGTGAAGAAGTTAAATTTTAAGATTGCAAATAAATATTTTTATTCACCAAGATTCTATCACACTTCTTGAACAAGTTTGCAAAATGGAAATAAGGTTTCACAGCTTCAAGGCTATAAGAGTTGTGAAAGTTGAGCAAAGAAAATAAGCACCCTGCAAATGTACTTAAATAATACAATGAACTAACAAGATGATATCAATGGTAAACTTGTCACAAAAAACTACTTTTTCACTTCTTGGAATATACCCTGCACATCTTCAGTATGTCGCAAAAAGTGATAAGACTAGCTATGTATGGATGTAAGAATAGCTGGTGATGCAAAGCATTACAAACTCACATACCAATCATAAAATGCTAAATGAGTTGTAAATTTGTCAAAAACAGCATCATATCTTACCAATTTGTCTGCAACCACTGAAACACCAAGGCAAGATTCCTGGTATAGAGGGTTTGGAAATGACATGACTGAAGAAAAGAACCAAGCCAGCAACTAATAAATATTTGGGTTTCTGCCATCTCAAGCAGGATCCCACACCATATCAAAATTGTGCTCCATTTTCAGAAAATTGTACAAAACCAAAAAGAACAAATGCAGAGAAAACGGCACACTTGCATTTTTATCAGGGTGTCTGAAGACCGAATTCGCATAGCAAAATGCTATTCAAAAATGTCCACTTGCAAACCATTTTTTGTTATTTAAAACTTTACCTAACAAATCAGCCACATCCGCCTGTGTAATTTTCAAATTAATCAGATTAACAAGATTTATTTTTCAAAATATTTCAACAAAACCATATCATGTGACACCTCATTGGAACGAGCTCATTCCAATGAGGGGGCCACATGATAGTTTTGTTAAAATTTTTTGAAAAATATTAAAAAAACAATAATTAAAATAATAAATTTTTGATATTGTGTGCATTGGGTAAGGGTTAAGCCTTATGTTCAATATTTATCATCACTTTTTGAAAGTCAAAATAAAACTTGCGAATCTCACTCCCCTAAGGATGCTGCACACCAAATATCAAAACATTCCGACTGCTGGATCTGAAGAGGAAGATTTTTAAAGAAAATTCCTCATTTGAACTAAGTTACAATTCAAGCTCCCACAGTGAGTGAAAATATGGACCTAGGGACATGGCTTGAACAAAGTTGAATCTCACCCCCCTAAGGATGCTGCATACCAAATATCAAAACATTCTGACTGCTGGATCTGAAGAAGATTATTAAAGAAAATTCCTCATTTTGAACCAAGTTATCATTCAGGCTTCCACAGTGAGCCCAAATATGGACCTAGGGACATGGCTTGAACAAACTTGAATCTCACTCCCCTAAGTATGATGCATACCAAATATCAAAACATTCTGACTGCTGGATCTGGAGAAGAAGATTTTTGAAGAAATTTGCCTGAAATGCACTAAGTTTGAATTCGAGCTTCTCTAGTGAGCCCAAATATGAATCTAGGGAGCTGATTTGAACAAACTTGAATCAGATCCACCCCACAATGTTGCATACCAAATATCAAAAGATTCTGCCTGCTGGATCTGGAGAAGAAGATTTTTGAAGAAATTTGCCTGAAATGCACCAAGTTCGAAATCGGGCTCCTATACTGAGCCCAAATATGAACCCAGGGGGCCGATTTGAACAAACTTGAATCAGATCCACCCTGCAATGTTGCATACCAAATATCGAAAGATTCTGCATGCTGGATCTGGAGAAGATTTCTTAATGTTTTTCCCATTGCCTCTTACAGTGTTAAAAAGTGCTGACTCAGCACTTTTTCAAAGTCCTGAAAAAAGTACCTTGTGATCAAACCGATAGGGATTTTTTTTAACCATTCTATTCTACTGGATAAAAGTAAGCTTTATACAAAATAAGAATTCTCTGTGCCATATAGTTTTGGAGATATGGCAGTTTTAAGGTTTTTCCTATTTTTAGCTCCCAAGGTTCTCACGGGGCAATGAGAAAAAAAATTTTTTGCATCAATCAACTACGTATGACCCATTATCATCTCATATCAAATTTGGTTCAAATCAACCTCACGGTTCTGAAAACAGAAATTTTAGGCATGGCAAAAATTTTTGCCCCTCCCATAACGAAGGCAAATAATGCCTGACAAACTTCTCTTGAATAAACTTGATTCTAAACCTCAAAAGGACTCTGTATACCACATATCAAGTCTCTGCTACTGGTGGTTCATTAGAAGATTTTCAAAAAATTTGGTCATTTGTTCCCTACCCCTCTGCTCAATATGAGCTGAAACCTAATTTGCACAAAAATCAAAATGCCCCTATATAACCACTACTTACATGAAATTTATTTAAAATGTGGCCAGTGGTTTAGGAGAAAGAGGCTCAAACACCACCTTCACGCAGGACAAACGGACGATGGACGAAGAGTGATAAGAAAAGCTCACCCTGACTTTCAGTCAGGTGAGCAAAAAATTGCTCTAAGCATTTTCAAGTTATTGTTCGACGTGGAAAATTGCTTATATTTTGACGAATCAAGTCCCATAACTCTGGAACGACATATCAGGCAGTGACACAAATAGAAAGGGAGATTCCTTCCATCAACATATATTTGCCACCAAAAAATCATGAAAATTGCTCAAAGCATTTTCAAGTTATTGTCCGACGTGGAAAATTGCCTATATTTTGACGAATGAAGTCCCATAACTATGGGAAGACAAATCGGACAGTGACACAAATCGAAAAGGAGCTTCCTTCCATCAACATATACTTTCCACCAAAAAATCACAAAAATTGCTCGAAGCGTTTTCGAGTTATTGTACGACATGTGGACGAATGGACGGATAGACGGACGGACGGACGGATGGACGGACAGCAGTATACCATAATACAACCGTTTTTTCAAAACGGGCGTATAAAAATCACATACCTTTGTTTGGGCTGCGCACTGACTGCAAAATATTCCTTGATGCAAATATATATGCAGACCAGGTTTAACTAGATGAGTGAAAGTACATTGGAGCCCACCTAATTGGATATCTCTTAACTGAATAACCATGTTAATTGAATATAATTTTCCAACACAAAACTATTTATCATAACTCCAGTACAAATTTCACCTGTAAATTGAATATAGGTTACAGAGTAAACTCTTGTTCATTAAAAAATCTTAAGACCCGTCGAAGAAATTACCCTGACTCGCCCCTGTTTTCCTTTGTTCATAGACCTATTTGGCCTCAGTACATCCAATATAGGCATTTAATCTAGTATATCTTGTTTGACAGAGTTCATGGAGCTCTGTCAAACAAGATATAATAGAATAAATCCAAGTTTATCTCTAGAAAGTGACACAATCCCTATTAATTGAATACTCCTGTTAATTGAATAATTTTCATTGGCAAAGTGGCCATTCAATTAACAGGATTCCATTGTACCAAATATTTTGACTCCACTGAAAAGAAAAATCGCGACATCGACGCCGTAGCTGCGACGGGTGGTGCAATCTCACAAAATTCTAAGTTCATCAAGGGCCATAACTCCAAGAAAAATATTTGGAACAACACATGCATTGAACAGTGGCTAGACATCAATAAGATACACTTACATGCCAAATATAAAGTCATTCCATCAAGTATTTCAAAAGTTATTGAGTTTTGAAACTTGTTGGCCACAGACAGACCGACAGACCGACCGACCGACAGACAGACCGACATTGCCACTTATTGAGCTGCTAGTCGCAGCTAATAACTACTTAACTGGTAATGTGCTGTTATTTTTTTGTTGTCTCACTTTATTCAAATGCTTTTTGCCTTCTTACAATTCATTGGAGAGTGCCAAAAGACACTCTCCCATGAATTGTAACAAGGCAAATCCATGCAGACTAAATTTCACTTCAAGGATAATATGATGCACATCCACTGACTACGAAGCCTTTAAGTTGTGATAACTGCTCTTCAGAATAAGCCCAAATATGGGCTTCTGCTACTCAACCAGTTTAGAGGTTTTAAAATGCATGCCTAAGCTTGTTTTCTCAACTGTTGAAAAAAATATTTTAATTATAACAAAACAGTTATTTATGAACAAATTCTTGCTAAACTGAGCCTCCCATAGCTGGTACAATGGCACCTTCAAAAAAAAATCCTTGCAAATCTCCTTTGAAAAAATTGCTCAATGATAGGCATACAAAAACAATATTAAGTCATGGGAGGAGGTTGGTGTGAAAGCTTACCTTGAATTGATCTCTGCACCATGGGAAAGGAGTAGTTTTATGATGTTCACATATCCCCCTGATGCAGCAAGACTTAGTGGTGTGTAATCTGAAACATTCCGATGTTCCTTATTTGCACCTCGATTAAGAAGTAATTCAACCACCTACAAGAAAATTAAAAAAAAAAATTAGCATTGAATAAAAAAGTCATCTACAACAGTACAGATATTGCTGATCTGGTAAATAATAGTAAAAAGGAGTGCCTAACAAAATTCTGAAAAATGCTGATATCATGACACAGTGGAGCCAACTTAATTTCATACCTTTTAATTGAATAACCTTGAATAACCTTGCTAATTGTGTATAATTTACCAACACCAAACCATCTACCATATATTCGACACAAATTTGATCTGTTAGATGAGTATAGGTTATAGAGTAAACTCCAGTTATTATTATTTATTTATTGGTGTTTAAGATCACATATTTCTCACTTTTACTACAATATAATAGGTGCCTCAGTGTGCAGTATCTGGGTTAACTCACAAAATACATTCTATGTGACTTGGCAATTTTTTTCAGGAAGACGTTGGCTGACAAGAGTTGTTTAAAAACACCTGCAAAGTTCCAGGATGTAGTCTATTTTATTTATTAATGTTCAAGGTCACATATTTCTGCACAATGGCTAATCATGACCACAACATGGAGACAAAACCAAGTTTATTCAATCAAAACTCCTGTTAATAATTAGAATAAAGTTTCTTGTAGTATGCCAAAGAATTACTCCAACACTCTGAATTCCCCACATTTATATACATTTGGCCTTAGTACAGGCATTTAATCTATTATATCTTATTGATTATAACTTGAGTTAAATGCATAAAAAAAACCCAAAACAAAACAAAACCAGAAAATGACTTAGAACTAACATTACTCTTAACCCTTTACCTAATGAATCAGACAGGGGGAAGGGGGAGGCATAGGAGTCAAGTTAGTTTTTTTTCCATGTAATTACTGTAAATCCTTCAAAATGGGCAAAGAAAAAAAATGTCTAATTGATGGAGGAGGGTGGGGGTGGGGGGGGGGGGGGGGGGCATGATGTCATATCCGTCAAATGTTTTCCTTGCCTCTGCATGTAATCACTCAAATACATCAAAATACATTTTTGGGGCAAAGAAATAAATTGCCTAATTGGCATGGGGGGTGGGGGGGGGGGGGGGAAGAGGGTAGTAACTTGGACAATTTGCATCGGATAATGGTGGTCATCGAACTTGAGGTAGACATTGTTCCCAAAGAGATATATACGCTGGTCATTGAACTTGACATGGACGTTGTTTCCATAGAGACATATACCAAAAAGAACTGAAATCCGTTTTTTATTGTTAAAGTTATGCCATAAACAAGCATTACACAATGGTTTTTATTAAATAAAGGGCAATAACTCCCAGAATGTTCATTGGATATCACTGGCCATCGAACTTGACATAGTCATTGTTGCTATAGAGACATACCAAAAAGAATTCAAATCCATATTAACTATTGTTCAAGTTATGCCATAAACAAGATTTACAGGATATTTTTGTAACAAAGGACCATAACTCCCATAATTTTCAAGATATCGGAGGTCACTGAACTTGATGTAGACATTGTTGCTATAGAGATATATACCAAAAAGAACAGAAATCTGTTAACTATTGTTCAAGTTATGCCATAAACAAACTTGAGATGGATGGATGGACAGAGGTATTTGCTATATCACTCCCTTGTGGGGAGATAAAAAATATTCATTTCTCACAATTTTCCCTGAATTTTGTGACTGGGGAGGCAGAAATTATTTTCAATTTTCATGTTCTTTAATCCCAAGAAAATGGCAGTGAAAGCAGTTGGAAATATCCTAGAAGCTTGAAATGTTTACTCTCCAATAAATCAGGTTATTTTTCAGCAGTTTTTCTCATAGAAAATTCCATTATCTTTATAACACATTGAAATTTGAAAATAATTGGCTTTTGTCAGTGTAGATTGTGAATGGCTAAAAATAAAACAGGTAATGAAAGTGTTAATGAAACTGCAGATCAACTTGACCAAGAAGGGACTGAACTTAACAGAAAGTTCCAGTAATGCTATTATTATTATTTATTAGGGTTTAACAACACTTTCGACAGCCAGGATCATCTCGTGTCAGCCAATTTGATGGATGGAGAAAGCCCGAGTACCCAGGGAGAACAACAGAGCAACAGCAAGTAACTCCCCAATGTACTTACTCTGTGCAAGCAAGTGCACCATCACAGTATGCATTAGTACACAGCATCACCGTGCCCCTCATGTGGGCAATTGAGATGAAGTGCCTTGCCCAACGACACAATGCAGTTACCCCTACCAGGGATCTAACAGTGGACCTTTCCATTCAAGTTCAATGCCGTAACCAATGAGTCACTACCTACCTTCCAGTAATGCTGAATCATACGAAATTTGAAAAAGATCGGACAAGCGATGTGGCCTGCAGGATGTGCTATAGGAAATGTAGACAATAGCAAAATCAGAGATGACTGCTGGCAGCCATGTTTTTTAACAAAATAAAAAAAACATGACAGGTCCCATCTAGACATCAGAAAGTTGAAAAAGTCTGAGTGAGAGATGCACACCACAGGGTATGTGCACTAAAGGAATTGTTGACAATTTATATGGTAAATCCAAAATGAATGCGGGCATCCATGTATTAAAAAAAAAATTCGAAAAAAATCAATAACTCTCATATGAAATCTGAAAAAGATCAGGTGAGATATGTTGGTTGTCCTAATAGAATTGATGACAATTTATATGCCAAATCCAAGATGGACACTGCCAGGCATGTTTTTCAATGAAAATCGGAAAAATTTGATAGCTCCTATCCAGACATTACCCCAAAGCCACGTATGAAATTTGAAACTGATCGGGTGAGAGGTGTAGTCTGTAGGGTGTGCTAAAGGAATTGGTGATGGACAGCGGTGCTGATGTACGACAGATCGCAACCCATCCCAATAGCTCATACTTAATGGTGTCCAGTTGAATTGAAAAAAAGAATTTGGCGTCAGAATATTAATGAGTGGGAGCCTGAGAAACAAGTTTTTTTTAAAATTGCCTCAATATTATACAGTGCTGATTTTTACTTAGATCACTCCAAAAACTTCCGAGTTTTTTTAAATCCTGCAAGGACTGGTTAACAAATGAGATAAACTGTACCTCATATCTTCCACCAGAGCAAGCCAGTGACAAAGGTGTGTCTTTGGTTCTTTCAGACTGTGCCTCTATATCGGCTCCATGGTCTAATAAAATTTCGACCACTTCTCCATTTCCTGCTGTTGCTGCTAATATTAATGGAGTAAAACCTAAAATAGATCATAATAATAATATCCATAAATTTACACTACAAAAAAAATCAATTTTGGACAGTTCAAACATTTAACACCAAAATAAACTTATCTGGAGCTCACTGTTCTACTTGGGAATAACTTACGAAATAAGTCAGTAATTATTAGGGTAAACAAGAGGCCCCACGGGGCCTGAAGCACTCATCTTGTACAGAACACAATTTAAACAGAGTCCAAGAATGAGTCTACATTAAGCAAGCCATCTCCATAGGCTACACTGTCAATCCTTGAGTCCCTCAGGAGTGACAAAAATAATCTGGACATCATACCTTTTCTTCAGTTTATCATAAAGTAAAATGTAGAGCTCCCCTATGAAGCCCCTTGATACAACCTATGTGGATTAATCTTAGTTACACACCTCTAGAGAATACTGAATACAAAATTTTTAATTCTTCAGCAAAATGGCCAATTCCGGCTCCCATAGAGAGCCCAAATATTAAAAATATTAACTCAGGCTCTTGATTTGAACACAGTTGAATCTGACTTCCCTAGAGATGTTGTGTACCGAATATGAAAGCATTCTGACTGTTGGATCTGAAGAAGAGAAATTGGAAAGAAATTTCTTCGAATTGCACTAAGTTCAAATTTGGGCTACCATAGCGAGCCCAAATATTAACCTATGGATCCGATTTGAACAAACTTGAATCTGACCCCCCAGAGATGTTGTATACCAAATGTGAGAGCATTCTGACGAGTGGATCTGAAGAAGATTTTTGAAGAAATTCCCTCATATTGTACGAAGTTAAATTTCATGTTCCCATATGGAGCCCAAATATTAACCTAGGCACTCGAATTGAACATCCTGAAATCTGACCCCCTAGAGATGTTGTATACCAAATATAAAAGCATTCTGACTGGTGGATCTGAAGAAGATGATTTTTAAAGAAATTTCCTCATATTGCACTAAGTAAAAATTTGGGCTACCATAGTGAGCCCAAATATATACCTAGGGATCTGATTTGAACAAACTTGAATCTGACCCCCTTAGAGATATTACATACCAAATATCAAAGCATTCTGACTGGTGGATCTGAAGAAGAAGATTTTTTGAAATTATCCTCCATATTGAACAAAGATAAAATTTGGGCTTCCATAGGAAGCCCAAATATTAACCTAGGGACTTGGTTTGAACAATCTTGAATCTGACCCTCATAACAATGATGTATACCAAATATTAAAAGATTCTGACAGGTAGTTCTGAAGAAGAGGATTTTTAAAGAATATTCCCCATATTACCTATGTTAAAACTTTGGGCTCCTGTAGAGAGCCCAAATATGAACCAATGAGCTTTATTTCAACACACTTTTATCTGACCCCCCTATGAATGCTGTATACCAAATATCAAAAGATTCTGATGATTGGTTCTGGAGAAAAGATTTTTTTTAATTTTTGCAAATATGCTGACTCTGCATTTTTTCAATGCCCATTACAGAACACCCTAACATAACCGATGGCAATTTTTTTTTTACCATTCAATTCTACTGGTCCTAAGGATACTTCACACCAAATAACAGCTCTCTGTTCCGTGTGGTTTGGGAAATATGGGCGTTTGAAAATATTTCTATTTTTAGCTCCCAGGGTTCCCATGGGGAAACAGAAATTTTTTTTTCTTTTGCATGGATCAAGTACTTATGACCCAATAATACCACAAACCAAATTGGGTTCATACTGGACCATCGGTTCAGAAAATAGAAATTTTGGGCGGGGCCAAAAATCTTACCCCTCCTATTACAAAGCCAAATATTACTTCACGAACTTCGTTTGAACAAACTTGATTCTACACCTCATATGGAAGCTCCATAGCAAATATCAAGTCATTATACACACTGGTTCTTGAGAAGAAGATTTTAAAAATATTTTGCAGCATTTTAACCCACTCCCTCCCTATGGGGCTGGGCATGTTGAGTTGAACAAAAATGAAATGCCCCTTTGGGACCATCACTCACACAAACTTTCACTTAAATTGGCCCAGTGGCTTTGGAGGACAAGACCAAAACATGGTGTTGACGGACGACAGACGGACGGAGAGCGATGAGATTAGCTCAGCTTGACTTTGTCTAACAAGAGCACCACGTAGCGGGACAATATACGCCCGTTTTGTATTTTTGAAGGGTTGGGGTAAGGATGGGGGTGAGGGTGAAAATTGTTTGGACCAACCCCATATTCGAACTTGACCTGTATTTTGTTGTGATTAAACAACATACCAAGTTTGGAACCAATCGGAAAACAAATAATAAAAGTTATCATCCGGAAACGAAATATTTGATGCATTCTATGTCCAACAAGGTCCATAATTCAGGGGAACTTCGAAGTTCGAACTGAACCCATATTCGAACTTGACCTGTCTTTTGTTTTGATTAAACCACATACCAAGTTTAGCAGTCAATCGAAAAAAAAATACTAAAGTTATCATCTGGAAACCAAATGTTGACGAACGGACAGACTGGCGTATAGAAAAATGGATGGACAAATGGACACACAGACAGACTGCTTCCATAATTTGACAGTTTTTCAACAGGCGTATAATAAAAAAATCAGTTAGGCCATACTAAAGTTATAATCCGGAAAACACAAAATGCACAAATTCAAGAGGAATAACTCTGGAAAGGTACATGCGATTTTGGCCGAAATTGAACTTGAGCTGTGCTTTGTGGTCATAAACAAAATCTAAGAATTTGAAACAAATTAGTCAAGGCAAACTAAAGTTATCCGGAAACCACATAATTCACAAATTTGCAATCATTCAAGGGGAATAACTATGGAACGGTACATGAGATTATGGCCAAAGGTGAACTTGAGCTGTGCTTTGTGGTCAAAAACAAAATCTGAGAATTTGAAAAAAATCAGTCAAGGCAAACTAAAGTTATCATCTGGAAACCACAAAATCCACAAATTTGCAATCATTTAAGGGGAATAACTCTGGAAAGGTATATGCGATTGTGGTCAAAAGTGAACTTCAGCTGTATTTTGTGGTCAAAAACAAAAAACTGAAAATTTGAAATAAATCGGTCAAGGCAAACTAAAGTTATTGTCCAGAAACGAAAAGTTGGGATAAATTCCCATAAATTAAGGGCCATAACTCTACTGCAAATGGGCTGCTAGAAACGGAAATCGAACCTATCCTGTATTTTGTCATACTAAAGCCACATGCCAAATTTAACTCAGCTCAAACCATTACAACTAAAGTTATCGTCTGGAAACGAAATGTGTCCATGGACGGACAGACAGACAGACGGATGGAGAGACCATTCACATAATACATCCCGTTTTTCAAACGGGTGTATAAAATCAACATCTGAAAAATTTGGTGTCAATCTGTCAAGGCGTTCGGCTTTAAATGAACGGAAACCAATTTTTTTTCAAAAATTGTGTTTTCAAAGGGCCATAACTCTGCATCGGATGGACTGAGAAACACCAATATCGAACTTGACCTGTATTTTATTGCTACAAACAACATCTGAAAGTTTGATGTCGATCCGTCAAGGCGTTCGACTTTAAATGAAGGGAAACCAATTTTTTTCGAAAGATTGTGTTTTCAAAGAGCCATAACTCTGCCGCGGATGGACTGAGAAACACCAATATCGAACTTGACCTGTATTTCATTGCTAAAAACAACATCTGAAAAGTTTGGTGTCAATCTGTCAAGGCGTTCAGCTTTAAATGAACGGAAACCAATTTTTTTAGAAAAATTGTGTTTTCAAAGGGCCATATCTCTGCAGCAGATGGACTGACAAACACCAATATCGAACTTGACCTGTATTTTAATGCTAAAAACAACTTCTGAAAGTTTGATGTCGATCCGTCAAAGCGTTTGACTTTAAATGAATGGAAACCAAATTGTCTACGGACAGACAGACGGACAGACAGACAGACTGATAACATAAACGGGCGTATAAAAATTATTCAAATCAGAGCTTTCATATGGAAGTTCTGCGCAAAAATCTGATTGCACCTAATTTTGTACAAAATGGATGGCAGTGGCCATCTTGAATTTCGGACCAGACCCAAAAACACTTGTTCTCGTCCCACGGTGATAACAAAGGTACCCAATAATTTTCGTAAAGATCGGTTCATAAATACGGCCTCTAGCCCGAGTCGTGTTGATGGCGCGATGGACGGACAGAGACGGACAGACGATACCTTAAATTTGGCTTCGGCAAAGTTGAGCTAAAAATCATCAGACCAAGCCCCAATTTGAACTCAACCTGCATTTTGATATAACTGAGGCACAAACCAAGTTTGGTCCTGCTCTATAAATCCAAACTCAAGTTATCATCTGGAAATGGAAAAGTTTACAGATGGACAAAAAGACAGACAGATCAATCACATAATGTTTTTTAAAAATAAATGGTAGTATAACAAGTGGTGCGCATCGGAGATGCAGGCATCAAGTTGTGGTGGCAATCGGAGAATGTTGCATGCCCATAACCCAGTTAACAATCATATGCCGGTTGTTAAATCTGGAACCTTTGTTCAAGTTATGCTACATGTAATAAGTTTAGAATTCATAAAGATTAATTAAGGCCCATAACTCTGCAAAAAAAAAAAAATCAGGCAAGGCCGGTTTTTGAACTCGCTTGAAATATTATTGCAAAAGACATGTACGGAAAATATCAGTCAAATCAGAGAATGTTTGTTCAAGTTATTGCGCTACCAAGCTCCAAATTCGTAAAAGTTGACAAATTAAGGCCAGTAAATGTGAAATGAAAAATCGGGCCAGGCCAGTTTTTGAACTCACTTGAGATATTATTTTAAAAGACCTGTAAGGCAAATATTAGTCAAATCAGAGAAAGTTTGAAGTTATTGTGCTAACGGCTAAAAATTCGAAAAAAATTGACTAATTAAGGCCCATAACTCTGTAACAAAAAATCAGGCCAGGCCAGTTACTGAACTTGCTTGAGATATTATTGCAAAAGACCTTTACGGCAAATATTAGTAAAATCTGAGAATGTTTGTTCAAGTTATTGCACGAACGAGCTCAAAATTTCATAAAAATTGACTTATTAAGGCCCATAACTCTGTAAAGAAAAATTGGGCTGGACCAGTTTTCAAACTCACTTGACATATTGCAAAAGGCTTGTATGGCAAATATTACTCAAATCATAGAATGTTTGTTCAAGTTACTGTGCTAATAGTGTGAGGACGACCAGTCGCCTGTGCGGATGCAATACGACCATCAGCAAACCATAGGTCTCAGTTAATACAACACGACCAAAAATTAATTTATGTACTTTTTAAATACCCCCAGGCTTGAATAACTTTTTTTCATACTTTTAAGTCCTTTTCTAGACCGACACAAACTTCCATACTTTTTCAAGAATTTCAAAATGACTGAACCCTATGCATAGTAATGCACCCACCATTAAAAGGTAAAAAGTATACATGGATTGTATTTTGGCAAACTCACCCTTCTTATCACGATGTTCAATATTGGCACCTTTTGTTAACAATAAATTGACCAAATCTGTATGACCCCCAGCACATGCCAGTGTCAAGGCTGTATCATGGTTACTCTCTGTTTGTGCATCCACGTCAATTGGAACACACATTGGTAAAGTTGGTGGTGAAGCAGGAGAAGGATTTGGTGTCAGTGGTGTTGATGATGGAGGTGTTATTGTATCTAAGCTTGGCAATCCAGTTATCTGTGACAGGTTCTCTAATGGCAGTGTGTTCGGAGAATACAGTTTTCTCTTAGATGGATTAACATTGACAGTAGACTGTTTCAGTTGTTGCAACTGTTGCTGTAATAATTGTTGAGCTTGTTGCTGTTGCTGAAGTAACTGTGTCTGTTGTTGTTCATTAAGATACTGAGGTACAGGAATACCAGGAGATAGTTGATTCTGCAATGTTTGTTGTAATATACCGACTTGTTGTTGATGTTGCTGTTGTTGTTGCTGTTGGATCTGCTGCTGAATGCACTTTAGTAGCTGATCTTTTTGTTGTGGAGTGAACTGTAATTGGGGAAACTGGAATTGTTGAGGTTGTTGAAGAACAGGGTTTGTTGCAACTTGTGTTACCATTTCTGAGCTTGGCAAAGAGCTGGGTTGGTTTTGAACCTGAAAGTCTGAAAAAAAGGAAGCAATAATAAATAAAATTTGAAATTAAAATTAAGCCAATTCAACATTTCACATTCTTATAACCTTTTCTGCACATTTCAGAATATATAAGAAGTAATACCAGAAAAATATTCTAACTCAATTCCATCCTTCGATGATGAAAAAATGCAATTAACATGGATATTCAATTAACAAGATTTGATTCTGAACACTGGTGGTAGGTTAACTGGCTTGAGTGTTGATGTTTTCCCAGCAATAGAAAAATCGATTATACAAAATTGGGTTGTCTGCAAGCAGTCCTCTTTTAGAATCTGTTGGTAGCCTTGAGGTCCACATGGTTGGTGCATTTTCGCTTGGCAATGGGTGTCACATAATACTCTGTTGACAGTGATTTTAACCACCGGCCAATCTAATGACATAAAATACACCTAATAGCATTGCCTGATTCTGTAATGTTTCTCACTCGAAAATTTGGAAAAAAGAAAGCAATTCTTGCCGATTTCCAGTATAAGTAGAAGTGAATGGTAGTGGTATAGAATTGTGAAATGATGTCTAATTTCATATAAATCGCTTTGTTACAATTTATTGGAGAGTGCAATTGCACTCTCCAATAAATTGTAACAAAGCATTTTTTTACACACAAAATCTCTGTAAACAAAGGCCACCCCTTGCTGGTGGTGTAGTATCTTGCTAAAACAAGAGGCCTGTCACGCCTAGAGAGCTCCGCTGAGGGCCACTGATCGCATGGGCATGTTTTCTAATACTAATATTGTTACAAACTTTAGCTGAAAAATATTCAGCGGTTCAGAAATTATGGCTTGGACAAACAAATATCAAAAATATCTTAAGAATTTCTTGATCCTGTGACCTGTGACCTTGACCCTGTGGATTTACAGACCGCAGAATAATTGATGACACACCGTCTATTGATAATACATATTGTTATGAAGTTTGGTGGAAAAATATTCAGCGGTTTAGAAATTATGGCTCGGACAAATAAAATGTTGACGACGGACGGACGGACGGACAGATAGATGACAGACGATGGACGACGGACGAATCAGTATAAGAAAAGCTCTGCTGACTTTGTCAGTGGAGCTAAAAAATGTTACACAACACCGCTGAAAAATAATTTTGGAGGCATAATCAACTAAAGCGATCTATTTATTTATTGGGGTTTAATGACACTTTTGACAGCCATAGTCAGACAGTTTTATGGGTGGAGGAAGCTGGAGTACCCAGAGAGTCACCGTGCAACATCGAGCAGCTGTCGGAGTCCCCAATGTACCAACTCAACACAAGCTGGGCTAACATTGGTTGATGACAAGTGCACCATCAATGTGCAGTACGCCTCCATGTCGGCAATCGAGATTAAGTACCATGCCCAAGGACACAACGTTGTTGCCCCTGGCAAGGATCAACTATAGACCGTTCAGTTTGAAGTCCAGTGAAGTAACCACAGCATTCATTGTTAAGACATGCCCTTGGTTTCATATAAAAGGCTTTGAAAAGTGATATTTGTCAGCTGTATTGAGGGTCATGTCTGTGCTTTTGGTGGAATATTCTCAATTCTATCTGAAACAGCTAGCAAAGTTTGACAATTTATGAAAATCTCTACCCGTTTCCCTCTATCCTACAAACATCACAACAGATGTACAAGTAGCTAAATAAATTCCAATTTTAACACCAACTCCATTTAACCCTTTACCTAACAAATTGGTCACCATCTGCCCGCATAATTTAACAAGAGCACCACCTAGCGGGGCAACATACGCCTGTCAAAACTGGAACATGCACAAGTTTCTCTGGGGTAAAGTTTGAAATTTTTGTTGACTTGACTATGTCTGTCCCCTCCCCCACCCCCTCCAATCATTTCCCATTCCCTGCCCTGTCTGGGGTAAAGGGTAATTCGCCTGTTTTCACATTTTCATATAAAGCGATCTGAGGTCTTCACAAAATCAAATGAAAGTGTCAATGACACTGTAGCTTAACTTGTGTGTTGTGTTTGATGAAAAAGATAATGTTCAATGTTTATGAAAGGATTATGAAATAAGACAAGAATTGTGATAATTGGGAATATGTTCATTTCTGTTCCCTGTATGCTATGTTTATGATAAAAATAATATGAGGTGTACACTGTACTAAAGATCTGAGGGGTGGGTTAATATGACCTCACAGTTAATATATGTGGCCCTCACAGTTAACATATATCAACAAAATTACAATGAAATTATTCCAAAATGAGTCATCCTATCAAGTTACATTAAAATCCCTTCATAAGTATGGCCTGTAGACTGCGCTAAAGGTTTTCGGGCTTCGGGCCCCTGTAGCCGTCAGTTTCCCAATTGCGTCCAAAGGGGACGTTCTCATCTAGACATTATATGAAGTCAACCTACCAAGTTACAATGAAATCCCTCCATAAATACGACCTGTAGACTGTGCTAAAGGTTTTCGGGCTTCAGGCACCTGTAGACATCACAGATGACCAACCACGACCAAAAGGGGATGTCATCATCTAGGCATTATATGGAGTCAACCTAACAAGTTACAATGAAATCCTTCCATAAATACGACCTACAGACGTGCTAAAGGTTTTTGGGCTCGGGCAGCCATCAAGGCTGAATGATCGTGACCAAAAGGGGACGTTCTCATCTGGACACTATTTGGAGTCATCCTACCAAGCTACAATAAAATCCCTTCATAATTATGACCTGTAGACTGTTCTAAAGGTTTTTGGGCTTTGGGCCCCTGAAGCCGTCACAGTTGCCCACTCGTGTCCAAAAGGGGACGTTCTCATCTAGACATTATATGAAGTCAACCTACCAAGTTACAATGAAATCCCTTCATAAATATGACCTTAGACTGTGCTAAAGGTTTTCGGGCTTCGGGCTCGGGCAGCCATCATGGTTGAATGATCGCAACCAAAGGGGACAATCTCATCTGGGCATCATCTGGAGTGATCCTGCGAAGTTACAATGAAATCCCTTCATAAATATGACCTGTAGACTGTGTTCAAGGTTTTCGGGCTTCGGGCACTTGTAGCCATCACAGTTGACCAATCACGACCAAAAGGGGATATCATCATCTCGGCATTATATGGAGTCAACCTAACAATGTTACAATGAAATCCTTCTATAAATATAAACTTTTGCCTATGCTGAAGGTTTTTGGGCTCGGGCACCCATCAAGGCTGAATGATCACGGCCAAAATGGGACGTTCTCATCTTGACCTTATTTGGAGTCAATCTACCAAGTTACAATGAAATCCCTTCATAAATATGACCTGTAGACAGTGCTAAAGGTTTTGGGGCTTCGGGCACCTTTAGCCGTCAAAGTTGCCCAAACATGTCCAAAAGGGGACGTTCTCATCTAGGCATTATATGAAGTCAACCTACCAAGTTACAATGAAATCCCTTCACAAATATGACTTGTAGACTGTGCTTAAGGTTTTCGGGCTTCAGGTTCGGGCAGCCATCATGGTTGAATAATCGCAACCAAAGGGGACAATCTCATCTGGGCATCATCTGGAATGATCCTATGAAGTTACAATGAAATCCCTTCATAAATATGGCCTGTAGACTGTGCTCAAGGTTTTTGGGCTTCGGGCACTTGTAGCCAACACAGCTGACCAATTACGACCAAAAGGGGATGTCATCATCTAGGCATTATATGGAGTCAACCTAATAGGTTACAATGAAATCCTTCCATAAATATGACCTTTTACCTATGCTAAAGGTTTTTGGGCTCGGGCACCCATCAAGGCTGAATGATCACGATCAAAAGAGGACGTTCTCATCTAGACATTATTTGGAGTCATCCTACCAAGTTACAATGAAATCCCCTCATAAATATGACCTGTAGACTGTGCTAAAGGTTTTCGGGCTTCGGGCACCTTTAGCCGTCACAGTTGCCCAATCATGTCCAAAAGGGGACGTTCTCATCTAGACATTATATGAAGTTAACCTACCAAGTTACAATGAAATCCTTTCATAAATATGACCTGTAGACTGTGCTAAAGGTTTTCGGGCTTTGGGCTCGGGCAGCCATCATGGGTGAATGATCGCACGTTCTCATCTAGACATTATATGAAGTTAACCTACCAAGTTACAATGAAATCCCTTCATAAATATGACCTGTAGACTGTGCTAAAGGTTTTCGGGCTTCGGGCTTGGGCAGCCATCATGGGTGAATGATCGCAACCATAGGGGACAATCTCATCTGAGCATCATCTGGAGTGATCCTAAGAAGTTACAATGAAATCCCTTCATAAATATGACCTGTAGACTGTGCTCAAGGTTTTCGGGCTTCGGGCACTTGTAGCCATCACAACTGACCAATCACGACCGAAAGGGGATGTCATCATCTAGGCATTATATGGAGTCAACCTAACAGGTTACAATGAAATCCTTCCATAAATATGACCTTTTGCCTATGCTAAAGGTTTTTGGGCTCGGGCACCCATCAAGGCTGCATGATCGCGATCAAAATGGGACGTTCTCATCTAGACATTATTTGGAGTCATCCTGCCACGTTACAATGAAATCATTTCATAAATATGACCTCTAGACTGTGCTAAAGGTTTTCGGGCTCCTGTAGCCGTCACAGTTGCCCAATCACGTCCAAAGGGGGACTTTCTCATCTAGACATTGTATGAAGTCAACCCACCAAGTCACAATGAAATTCCTCAATAAATATGACCTGTAGACTGTGCTAAAGGTTTTCGGGTTTTGGGCTCGGGCAGTCGTCACGGTTAGCAGATCATGCCCAAAGGGGGAAATTCGCATCTAGACATCATAAGGAGTCATCCTACCAAGTTACAATGAAATCCCTCCACATTAAACATGACCTGCAGACTGTGCTAAAAGTTTTTGGGTTTCGGGCTTGGGCAGCCATCACGGTTGATAGATCATGCCCAAAAGGGGACGTTCTCGTCTAGGCACTATACAGGGGCATCCTACCAAGTTACAATGAAATCCCTTCATAAATACGACCTGTAGACTGTGCTAATGGTTTCCGGGTTTTGGGCTCGGGCAGCCATACCGGTTGCCCGATCGCGACCAAAAGGGGACGTTCTCATCTAGACATGACCCCAAACCTGCATATGAAATTTTGTGACGATCAGACAAGAACTGCGGGGTGTAGCCCATGCTAAAGGAAATGTGAACAGACGTCACAGACTCACAGACTAACAGACTTCCGCACGCGTGATGGCAATAGCTTATCTTGACTATGTCAAGTTAAGCTAAAAAATGGTAGCATCCATTTTATTCATAAGATAACTTTTAAAGAACTGCAAGGCTGCTGTAGAAGATTCTCCTCGCCTTTTACAATGGTAGCGTCCATTCAATGACAGGTTAACTTCATTGATAACGATTGACGATAGGTGACGCCAAGAAAAAGGACATTTTGAGGATCATAACAGCTATAAACGGCGAGGATTCTCGGCATTTAAAAATAAAATGGTGTTATCTGCTCCTGTCACATGCACAACGACAACTGATGATCAACATGGGTGCATAGTTTGAACAATAATGCAAGTAAAATGTTGGATTAGACGACACAATAGTGTAATGTTTCAAGTACTAAAAGGGGGCATAACTCTGGAAATACAAAATCGAGTTACCTGCTCTTGTCACATGCACAACGGCAATTGGTGATCACCATGTGTGCAAAGTTTGAACAATACAGCAGTAGAAAAAAAAAAAAAATTCAACAATACCATATCAAGGGAACCCTCATTGCAGCGAGCTCGACAAGACCATGATATAGGTTTTGTTAAAAAAGAAAACAATTTAAAAAAAATGCCGCTCAGGATCACCGATCCAATGTCGAGTTGTGACAACAGTTCCTCGCACCAAGGCCAACACACCTATGAAGTTTCATGACTCTAGGTTGAACCACTATCAAGTTCTCATCCGGAAACCAATTGTTGCGATATACTATGTTCAAGGTCACTGTGACCTTGACCTTTGACCTGGTGAGTCCAACATCAATAGGGTTCTTCCTCGCACCAAGGCCAACACGCCTGTAAAGTTTCATGACTCTAGGTTGAACCACTATCAAGTTATCATCCGGAAACCAATTGTTGCGATATACTATGTTCAAGGTCACTGTGACCTTGACCTTTGACCTGGTGAGTCCAAGATCAATAGGGTTCTTCCTCGCACCAAGGCCAACACACCTATGAAGTTTCATGACTCTAGGTTGAACCACTATCAAGTTATCATCCGGAAACCAATTGTTGCGATATACTATGTTAAAGGTCACTGTGACCTTGACCTTTGATCTGGTGAGTCCAAGATCAATAGAGTTCTTCCTCGCACAAAGGCCAACCCACCTATGAAGTTTCATGAATGTAGGTTGAACTACTATCAAGTTATCATCCGGAAAGGAATTGTTGCGATTTACTATGTTCACGGTCACGTTGACCTTGACCTTTGACGTAGCGAGTCCAAAATCAATAGGGTTCTTCCCCTCACCAAGGCCAATCTACCTATGAAGTTTCATGAATGTGAGTTGAACCATTATCAAGTTATCATCCGGAAACCAATTGTTTAAGATTTACTACGTTCAAGGTCACTGTGACCTTGACCTTCGATGTAGCATGTCCAAAATCAATAGGGTTCTTCCTCCCACCAAGACCAACCTACGTATGAAGTTTAATGAATGTGAGTTCAACCACTATCAAGTTATCATCCAGAAACCAATTGTTTACGCCCGCCCGTCCGTCCGCCCGCCCGCCATTCACCAAACTATAAGTCGAGTTTGACTTCGTCACAACTCGACTAAAAATGCCGATAGGATCACCGATCCAATGTCGAGTTGTGACAGCACAAAAGTGTGTTTAATCATTATCAACTTATTGTCCGGGAACCAGTTGATTACAATTTACTATGTGAAGGGTCACTGTGACCTTGACTTTTCACCTAGTGATTCCAAAAATAAATAGGGCTCTTTCTTGCACCAATGCCAACCTACCTATGAAGTTTCATGAACGTGGGTGAAACCATTGTCAAATCATCATCTGGAAACCAATTGTTTACGATTTATTATGTTCAAGGTCACCGTTACCTTGACCTTTGACCTAGTGATTCCAAAATAAATAGGGCTCTTTCTTGCACCAATGCCAACCTACCTAACCTATGAAGTTTCATGAACATGGGTGGAACCATTGTCAAATTATCATCTGGAAACCAATTGTTTACGATTTATTATGTTCAAGGTTACCTTGACCTTTGACTTAGCGAGTACAAAATAAATAGGGTTCTTCCTCTCAATGATGCCAACCTAATAAAACCAAAAATAAATAGGGGTCTTCCACTCATCTTGGCCAACCTACCTATGAAGTTTCATGAACGTGGGTCGAACCATTATCAAGTTATCGTATGGAAACCCAATTGTTTATGGATGAACTATGTTGAAGGGCAGTATGGCCTTGACCTTTCACCTAGCGAGTCCAAAATAAATAGCGTTCTTCCTCTCACTGATGCCAACCTACCTATGAAGTTTCATGAACATGGGACGAATCATCAAGTTATCATCCGGGAACCAATTGTTTATGATTTAGTATGTTCAAGGTCACTGTGACCTTCACTGTTAACTTAGTGAGTCCAAAAGAAATAGGGTTCTTCCTCTCACCGAGGCCAACCTACCTATGAAGTTTCATGAACGTGGGTCGAACCATTATCAAGTTATCATACGGAAACCAATTGTTTAAGCCCGAAAGACCGCACACGCACCCGCCCGCCATTCATCAAACTATAAGTCGAGTTTGACTTCGTCACAACTTGACTAATAACAAAGTTTAATATCATTTGTATTGGGTAAGGGTTAACACTAACTCCAGGGATGAAAGTAGGCAAGATCCTAAAACCTGGGCATATGCCCCTTGCCCCCTGCAGAGGCAAGGCAGAGTATCGGTAATAATAACTGTCATGGCAAAGAGCCAAAAATAATGATTGTATTTTCATAATAAAATGATGATGGTATTTTCATTATGACATAATTGATGGTGTTCATTCTGGCAAGTGAGAGTATAAAATTTTTACACATAGAGAACTTGAATGGTGTCAAAAATTAATGCCTTTAATAAATGCACAGCTTGAGCAACCGAATACAGAGGAATGGGTAAAATGTGGTGAATAACACCTGAATACTCTCCTACTGATCACCACCATTTTCCTTCCAAAGACCATACCAAACAATATCAAACCGAAGACTATACCAAACGATATCAAAATACAACCAAACAACTGAAGACCATACCAAAGGGCATCAAAATCTAACACCCGAAGGAACTCATATGTGGATATCCTTCACCTTTAGCTGTTCTATTTTCAGACCAAAGGATATCAAAATCAGACAACTGATGGCCAAGTTATAATGTGAAAGGTTTATTTTATTATTTTTGTAAGTCCAACAAGGACCAAAGCTCAGGGAGGAATGTACGGACGAAACACTCTATATGTGGATATCATGTCCCCCATGCTGGTCCACAAAGCCCCAAATAAGCTTTCAGTCCTATGTGTATTTACTCCACCATTTTCTGAAGAATTGAGTATTTTTGATTCCAAATGAGTAAAATGCTACTATTCGGTACTCCTGAATATCTCTTGCGATTGAGTACAAGCATGCTGCATGGGAAATTAATGACCTGTCACAGCATATTGTTTTTGGGGTGGGGTGTTGTTTCTGAACTCACTCATGGCTGCCAATATAAGACTTTTATTTTGTATTTGCAGATCCACAAACCAATTATCAATCATATGCCGGTTGTCAAATCTGGAAACTTTGTTCAAGTTATAAGGCTAATAAGTTCAGAATTCGTAACAATTAATTAAAGCCCATAACTCGAATGAATGAAAGCGTCAATGACACTGTAGCTTAACTTGTCTGTGTGTTGTGTTTGATGAAAATGATAATGTTCAATGTTTATGAAAGGATTATGAAATAAGACAAGAATTGTGATAATTGGGAATATGTTAATTTCTGTTCCCTGAAGGCAATGTTTTCAATAAAAATAATATGAGGTGTAGACTGTACTAAAGAATTGAGGGGTGGGTTAATGTGGCCCTCACAGTTAATGTATGTGGCCCTCACAGTTAATGTATGTCAACAAAAGCTACCAAGTTACAGTGAAATTATTCCAAAACGAGTTATCCTATCAAGTTACAATGAAATCCCTTCATAAATACGACCTGTAGACTGTGCTCAAGGTTTTCAGGCTTTGGGCCCCTGTAGGACAGTTGACCAATCGCGACCAAAAGGGGACGTTCTCATCTAGACATTATATGAAGTCATCCTACCAAGGTACAATGAAATCCCTAAATAAATACAACCTGTATAAATACGACGACCTGTAGACTGCTAAAGGTTTTTGAATATTGGGCTTGGGCAGCCGTCACAAATGAATGGTCGTGACCAAAAGGGGACATTCTCATCTAGACATTATGTGGAGTCAACCTACCAAGGTACAATGAAATCCCTAAATAAATACAACCTGTAGACTGTGCTAAAGGTTTTGGGGTTTTGGGCTCGGGCAGTCATCACGGTTGAAAGATTGTTACCAAATGAGAAAGTTCTCATCTAGACATCATACAGAGTCATCCTACCAAGTTACAATGAAATCCCTCCATATTAAATATGACCTGTAGACTGTGCTAAAAGGTTTGGGGTTTTGGGCTTGGGCAGCCATCACGGTTGACAGATTATGGCCAAAAGGGGACGCTCTCATCTAGATATTATACAGAGGCATCCTACCAAGTTATGATGAAATCCCTTCATAAATATGACCTGTAGACTGTGCTAAAGGTTTTCGGGTTTTGGGCTCGAGTAGCCTCACGGTTGACCGATTGCGACCAAAAGGGGACGTACTCTTGACCTCAAACCTGCATATGAAATTTTGTGACAATCGGACAAGAACTGCGGGGTGTAGCCTGTTCTAAAGGAAAATGTGAACAGACTCACAGACGAACAGAACAGACTCACAGACTTCTGCATGCATGATGGCAATAGCTTATCTTGACTTTGTCAAGTTAAGCTAAAAATTGGGCTGGGACAGTTTTCGAACTCACTTGAGTTATTATTGCAAAAGACCTGGGGAGCGCGGTGGCTCAGTAGGTAGAGGTGCAGGCTGCAAGCCGAGAGGTCCTCGGTTCGAATCCCACCTGCGGCAACCGCGTTGTGTCCTTGGGCAAGACACTTCATCCCCATTGCTCGCGTGGGGGCACGATGACGCCGTGTACTAAGACGTACTGCACGTCGATGGTGCGCATGTCTTCAACCAATTTAACCCTGCCTGTGCTGCAGTGTGGAGTTACGATGTTGGGGAGCTGGCAGCTGCTCGTCGTTGCTCTGTGGTTCTCTCCGGGTTCTCCGGCTTCCTCCACCCGTAAAACTGTCACGGTCATGATTAGCCATTGTGCATAAATATGTGACCTTAAACATCAATAAATAAATAAATTGCAAAAGACCTCTATGGCAAATATTAGTCAAATCGGAGAATGTTTGTTCAAGTTATTGTGCCAATGAGCTCAAAATTTGTAAAAATTGACTAATTAAGTCCCATAACTCTAACAGAAAAACGGACCAGGCCAGTTTTCGTACTCGCTTGAGATATTATTGCGAAAGACCTGTATGGCAAATATTAGTTAAATCAGAGAACAATTGTTAAAGTTATTGCACTAACGCGGTCAAAATTCGTAAAAATTATTAAGGCCCATAACTCTATCTAATGAAAGTGTCATTGACACTGTAGCTTAACTTGCGTGTTGTGTTTGATGAAAAGGATAATGTTCAATGTTTATGAAAGGATTATGAAATAAGACAAGAATTGTGATAATTGGGAATATGTTAATTTCTGTTCCCTGTATGCTATGTTTTTTGATAAAAATAATATGAGGTGTACACTGTACTAAAGAGCTGAGGGATGGGTTAATATGACCTCACAGTTAATGTATGTGGACCTCACAGTTAATGTATGTGGCCCTCACAGTTAACATATATCAACGAAAGTTACCAAGTTACAGTAAAATTATTCCAAAATGAGTCATCCTATCAAGTTACATTGAAATCCCTTCATAAATATGGCCTGTAGACTGTGCTAAAGGTTTTCAGGCTTTGGGCCCCTATAGCCGTCAGTTTCCCAATTGGGACGTTCTCATCTAGACGTTATATGAAGTCAACCTACAAAGTTACAATGAAATCCCTTCATAAATATGACCTGTTGACTGTGCTAAAGGTTTTTGGGCTTTGGGCTCGGGCAACCATCATGGTTGAATGATCGCAACCAAAAGGGGACATTCTCATCTGGGCATCATCTGAAGTGATCCCACGAAGTTACAATGAAATCCCTTCATAAATATGACCTGTAGACTGTGCTCAAGGTTTTCAGGCTTCAGGCCCCTGAAGCTGTCACAGTTGACCAATCATGACCAAAAGGGGATGTCATCATCTAGGCATTATATGGAGTCAAACTAACAGGTTAGAATGAAATCTTTCCATAAATATGACCTATAGACTATGCTAAAGGTTTTGGTGTTTTGGGCTCGGGCAGCCATCAAGGCTGAATGATCGCTACCAAAAGGGGATGTTCTCATCTAGACATTATTTGGAGTCATCCTACCAAGGTACAATGAAATCCCTTCATAAATATCACCTGTAGACTGTGCTAATGGTTTTCGGGCTTCAGACCCCTGTAGCCGTCACAGTTGCCTAATGGTGTCCAAAAGGGGCTGTTCTCATCTAGACATTATATGAAGTTAACCTACCAAGTTACAATGAAAATCCCTTCATAAATTTGAACTCAAGACTGTGCTAAAGGTTTTTTCGGGGTTCGGGCAGCCATCATGGTTGAATGATCACAACCAAAATGGGATATTCTCATCTGGGCATCATCTGGAGTGATCCTTCGAAGTTACAATGAAATCCCTTCATAAATATGACCTGTAGACTGTGCTCAAGATTTTCGGGCTTCGGGCACCTGTAGCCATCACAGTTGACCAATCACGACCAAAAGAGGATGTCATCATCTAGGCATTAGATGTAGTCAACCTAACAAGTTACAATGACATCCTTCCATAAATACGACCTTTTGACTATGCTAAAGGTTTTTTGGGCTCGGGCAGCCATCAAGGCTGAATGATCGCGACCAAAAGGGGGCGTTCTCATCTAGACATTATTTGGAGTCATCCTACCAAGCTACAATGAAATCCCTCCATAGATATGACCTGTAGACTGTTCTAAAGGTTTTCGGGCTTTGGGCTCGGGCAGACATCATGGTTGAATGATCGCAACTAAAGGGGACAATCTCATCTGGGCATCATCTGGAGTGATCTTACGAAGTTACAATGAAATCCCTTCATAAATATGACCTGTAGACTGTGCTCAAGGTTTTCGGGCTTCAGGCACCTGCAGCCATCACAGTTGACCAACCACGACCAAAAGGGGATGTCATCATCTAGGCATTATATGGAGTCAACCTAACAGGTTACAATGAAATCCTTCCATAAATATGACCTTTTGCCTATGCTAAAGGTCTTTGGGCTCGGGCACCCATCAAGGCTGAATGATTGCAATCCAAATGGGACGTTCTCATCTAGACATTATTTGGAGTCATCCTACCAAGTTACAATGAAATCCCTTCATAAATATGAGCTGTAGACTGTGCTAAAGATTTTCGGGCTTCGGGCCCCTGTAGCGTCACAGTTGCCCAATCACGTCCAAAAGGGGACTTTCTCTCTCATCTAGACATTATATGAAGTCAACCCACCAAGTTACAATAAAATTCAATTAATATGACCTGTAGACTGTGCTAAAGGTTTTCGGGTTTTGGGCTCGGGCAGTCGTCACGGTTGGAAGATCTTGCCCAATGGGGAAATTCTCATCTAGACATCATAAGGAGTCATCCTACCAAGTTACAATGAAATCTCTCCATATTAAACATGACCTGCAGACTGTGCTAAAAGTTTTTGGGTTTCGGGCTTGGGCAGCCATCACGGTTGACAGATCATGCCCAAAAGGGGACGTTCTCATCTTGGCATTATACAGAGGCATCCTACCAAGTTACAATGAAATCCCTTCATAAATACGACCTGTAGACTGTGCTAATGGTTTTCGGGTTTTGAGCTCGGGCAGCCATACCGGTTGACTGTCGCCAACCCATTGGTCTCGGTTGTTAACACAAATCGACCAGAAAGGCAACAATGTTTCAACCAATCACCATAGCTTTTGAACTTTTTCAAGACAATGTTAATACCAGAGGCTCATCAATAGATTTAAATGGTACATCTAAAGGAGAGTTTTACAAGATGATTCGTCACATTACACTAAGCTAAAATTTGCCCTTCCATTGAGAGCCCAAATATGAATCCAGGGGCTTGATTTTTGAAATTGCACCCCCCTCAAGATGTTGTATACTAGATATCAAAAAGATTCTGACTGGTGGTTCTGGAAAAGAAGGTTTTGAAAGTATTCCCAATATAGCGCAAAGTTCAAATTTGGGACCAATGGAAGCATACCCCCCCCCCCCATCCTCCCTATGGGGCAGGACAAGTTATTTATTATTTTTTTATTGGAGTTTAATGTTGCATACTTTTGCCCAGTGGCTAATCATGACCACAATATGGAGTTAAAGTCAAGGTCAGTCAATTGTTTATACCCCATGCTGCCTATTTTAGAGGACTCGCATTAGTGACTGGGGCCTATTTTACCAGTGAAAAAGAGCTTGTTTACCACAGTAAACAAGCAATGCTTCACTTCTCGGGGTTCACACAGGGGGGGCAGGACAAGTTGATTTGAGCATAATCAAAATGCATTGTCCGAACAATCATCTCGGATTGGGCCCCTGCGAATATTTGAATGCCACCAAATCAAATACTGCATTGGATACTGCACACTATTCGTGAACTGAATCAACTATCGAACTGAATAAATAATAGAAAATAAATCATATTCAAATCCAGTGCGTGCGGTTAAGTTAACCTGTTGCAAACGACATGTCATTAAATTGTCTTTTCAGCACAGACAGACCGGAATTTGATAATGCAAAGTATCTGGTGGGCAGATTCATGCGAACATTCTGCAGTTGGTGCACACAAATAACCAAATTCTCTGTGTGTCTCAGTTAGTCTGAGTTCATTTAAAATATGGAACATCCCCATCCTGAAGGATGTCCAAAATGAAACTCAGAAATTTATTATTTTTGCTGTTACTGAGAAATGTGACATATATACATCGACACTGGTGAACTGCCAACATATTACACATAGTATTCATCGATAATCGATTCAATAATGGGAAATGAATGATGACCCCAGTGCATGTTGGTATGAACCCAGTCTCTTCGAGTGGTCATAGACAATAGACAGGAAAAACCGAAATAGCTAGGGTGTAGACTGTGTGTGTGGCAAGCGTTAACAGTTAACAGGCACTGGAAATTGGAAAGTAGGCACTGATTAATGATTAGCCACGGACTACTTTCAGAAAGTGCGAAGATATCTTTGAAGCTTTATTTTGAATACATTGTTACATGTCCTGCACTCATAAACATTCGCAATCTGAAATAGGTGCGGACAGGATTTTGTTTGTGATACAGGTAGGAGGAAGTTTGAGAAACTTTCAATTACATCACGGAATAACCCGTTCATTTATAGAAACAGTCACTGCAGAATCGGAAATGGACCGTTGTTTTGATAATCAGCGATGTGTGTTTTTTATGACTCAATGATTCAATCAACTGCTGTAAACCATAGACTGTCGAGACTTCCAACACCATTATTTCTGTAAGTTGGATATAGTAACACTGCACATTGTGTGATATAAATGTTTTGATGTTATGACTTGCGAGCTGCTTCAGAAAGTTTGTAGATTATTTAAGTGTGGATTCATGTCATTTCCATTGATATCCATTGCATTTAGACAACAAAAAACATTGAAGAAAATATTTGAAGATATTAAATAGATATTCGCACTGACTGTCTAATCGAATTCAAATCGAATATTGTGATCAAATCGAACATCTATTTTGAATACCGCAGGGGCCTATCTCAAATTCAACTGAAATTGGACCAGCAGTTTTGGAGAAGTTGCAAACACCATGTTCACGTATGTTGAATGGTGAGTGTTTACTATAGCTCACCCTGACATTCCATCAAGTAAGCTAAAGACAAAAAAAGGCCTCCCTTTGAAATGAGCACAATGGTTGGTTAAAATTTTGGTTGGAAAATTGGTGAAATATTCAGTGTTCTTGGAAGCCATCAGTTGTGTGAAGAAATGGGAGTGAAATGGCAGTCAAGAGAGATATGATTGAGCCAATTTTGTTTTGGGGTGGGGGGTTTTGTTTATTTTTGTGTGTGTGTGTGTGGGGGGGGGGGGGGGTGTTGATGACAAATTAGGGCCATCTTGTTGTGGCCCTTAAACAGTTATGAACAAATGTAATCACTAACAAACAAGAGCAATGCAAAGCGCAGCATATGCCCCCTTCTGCAAAATCATGGATAGAATTATATAAAAAAAAACCTCAAAAAAACCCAGAATTAGTCTTGCAGAACTTTAGTCATAGAGCCGAAGCCAATTTCAAGTGTATTTATCATTGGAGGCACTGTGACCTTGACCTTTGGCACATCATGGTCAAAATAAATAGGCTTCTTCCACTCATCATACCTAACCCACATATGAAGTTTGGTAAAGATCCAGTTAGCAGAACATTAGTTACAGAGTGGAAACCAATTTCAAGTGTAATTTACCCTGGAGGTCACTGTGACCATGACCTTTTGAACATCATGGTCAAAATAAATAGGCTTCTTCCACTCATCATACCTAGCCCACACATGAAGTTTGGTAAAGATCCGGTTGGTAGAACTTTAGTTAACTGATAGAATGCAAAAAGTTAACGCACGGACAACGGACACCAGATGACGGACATGGTGAAAACATAATGTCCTCGAGAAAATTTCTCTGGGGCATAAAAAACAGATCATTTGCTTGAAATAAAATTGGCTTTCTTGCCAAATGTCAAAAGATTCTGTCTGGTGGATATGAAGTAGAAGATATTTTGAGTATTTTTCACATTGCACCAAGTTAAAATCCAGGGAGCCAAAATATGAACCCATGTACTTGATTTGAACATACTCAAATCTGCCCCTGACAAGGATGGTGAAAGCCAAATATGAAAATGTTTCTGCAATGTGGATCTGAAGAAGATTTTTAAGACATTTTCTTCAGAAGTCCATAATATGAACTCAGAGACTTGGTTTCAATAAACTTGAATCTGGCCCTTATAAGGAAGCAGTATACAAGATTCTAACTAGTGGATCAGAAGATTTTAAAGAATATTCCTCATATGGCCCTAGATTAACACTCAGGCTCAAATAGGCAGCCCATGTATGAACCCTTGGTCTTTCGTTGAACAAACTTGAATTTGAACCTTCGAATGATACTGTATATCAAATATGACTAGATACTGAATGGTGGATCTGAAGAACAAAATTTTTAAGGAATATTCCTCATACTGCACTACGTTAAAATCTGGGCTCCAATAGGAAGGCCAAGAATGAACTCAGAGACCTGATTTAAACAAACTTAAATCTGCCTCCCTTGAAATGATGTATAGCAAATATGAAAAGATTCTGACTTTTGGATCTGAAGAAGATCATTTTTAAAGAATATTCCTCATATTGCACTGCATAAAAATTTGGGCTTCCACAAGAAGCCCAAATACGAACTCCAAGACCTAATTTAAACAAACTTATGTCTGCCCTCCTCAGGATGATGTATACCAAATATGAGAAGATATTGACAGGTGGATCCAAAAAAGGTTTTAAAAACACTTTCCTCATATTACATCAAGATAAAATATAAGGAGCCCCAATATGAACTATTGCATTTCATTTGAACTTGAATATTTATTTATTTATTTATTTATTGGTGTTTAAGGTCACATACTTATGCACAATGGCTAATCGTGACCGTGACAGTTTTACGGGTGGAGGAAGCCGGAGCACCCGGAGAGAACCACCGAGCAACGACGAGCAGCTGTTAGCTCCCCAACATCGTAACTCTGAAGTCTGCACCGCAGCACAGGCAGGGTTAGATTGGTTGAAGACATGCGCACCATCGACGTGCAGTACGCCTCAGTACACAGCGTCATCGTGCCCCCATGTAGGCAATCGGGGTGAAGTGTCTTGCCCAAGGACACAACGCGGCTGCCGCAGGTGGGAGTCGAACCGAGGACCTCTCGGCTTGCAGCTTGCACCTCTACCAACTGAGCCACCGCGCCCCCTTTGAACTTGAATCTTATCCCCATAAGGATGCTGTATATCAAATCTTAAAAGAATTTGAATGGTAGATCTTGAGCTTTTAAAGAACATTGCCTTCATACTGAATTAACTTAAAATTTGGGCTATCATAGGGAGCCCAAATACGAACCCAAGAACTTTGTTTGAACAATTTTGAATCTGCCCCCCAAGAATACTGAATACCAAATATGAAAGAAATGCCTGGTGGATCTGAAGATGATTTTTGCATTAAATTAAAATCTGAGTTCCCATTAGGAACCAAAATATGACTGCATGAACTTGATATGAACAAATTTGAATCTGGCCCCTATAAGAATGATGTATACCAAATATCAAGATTTGGAGTATTGTAACTGAAGAAAATTTTAAAATGATATTACTCATATTGCATGTAGAAATTTGGCTCATAAACCAAATATGAAAGCACAGACTTCATTTGAACAAACTTAAAACTAAGATACTATACACATCATGTAAAGAAAGATTTTGACGAGAGGATCTGAAGAAGATTTGTCCTCATATTATTTATTTAAGATCACATACTTTTGCATAATGGCTAATCGTGACCGTAACATGGATGTAAAGTCAACTGGTGGATCTGAAGAAGATTTTAAATAATTTAACTCATATTTCAAAAGAATTTTC
The DNA here is from genome assembly GCA_031216915.1 of Pictodentalium vernedei. Taxonomy (NCBI): domain Eukaryota; kingdom Metazoa; phylum Mollusca; class Scaphopoda; order Dentaliida; family Dentaliidae; genus Pictodentalium; species Pictodentalium vernedei. Next base: position 317,404,771 of record CM062297.1, read on the forward strand.
TTCATATTGCACCAAGGTAAAATCCAGGTTCCCAAAGGGAGCCCAAAAAAGAACCCAGGGTCTTGATTTCCTGAAATTTGAATCTGATCCCACTAAGTTAAAATTTGGGCTCCCAAATAAGAAATCAGGGCCCTGATTTCGAAAAATTCTGATTGATAGTTCTTTGTTCCTGGGGTTCCCAAAAGGGAAGGGGGTGCAGATAATCTGGGGGGGGGGGGGGGGGGGAGCATAAATTAAATATGCAAACTTTAATAGTGGTGTTGACGATAAATAATTTGGGAGTGGGGGGAGCATAAGCTAAATATACAACCTTTAATACTTCTGCACTCAAAGTTTGGTCAAAATTAGGCCACCGGTTCGGAAAATAGACATTTGGGCCAGGATAAAAAATATTGCCCCTCTCAGCAGGAATCCAAATATTGTCTAAGAAATTTCTCTGAATCTTGAGCATATAAGAAAGCTGCAAACTCAATTTCAAAGCATTGTTACTGGTGGTTTATGAGAAGATTTTTAAGAATTTGGGGTTTTTGGGGCTATACCCCTAGCTTGTGGACTGGTCATTTTCCATGGAGCAATATATCCTCAGACGCAATAATATTGGATTCCAAATACCAACTATCGGAATAATCATCAAAAATTTAATTGTTGTACCCGGTGCTATATTAATCAAAATTTAGCTTTTTATTACCTGGTAAATGCATGCATGGACATCACTGTCCATGCTTGGATTACGACTAATCCACAGTAGAGACTGGCTGGTAAGCGAGGACACATCTCGGTTTCGGTTGTGAAAAAAAAACACGAGTTGCACCGAAATTGTAGTCATATAACTGATGTTACGTTTTTTTTATTAATCATTAACATAACGTGTAATACTATACATACCTCAAGCTAATTTGATGCTGCGAGTGACAAGTTTTTTTATTAAACATTAATACAACGCATAATTTATATATCCTAGAACAACGGTTGAGCTAATTTGAAACTAACCCATATCAGCTGGGATCGTGGTGGGTGGGTGAGGGTGGGGGTGGGGGTGGGGTGGGGATGGGATATGGGTCAAGACGCCAAGCACCATGAACGGATATCTATAGAAGCGAAAGTAGAACTTGGTAACCAACCATGTATACAACATGATAGTTGTTTTGTTTTCTTGAGTTAAAATAAAATGGCGACTAAAGATCAGACTCAGAGTCCCATGTGAGAATATTATAGTCGGAATGAACCAAAAGCGAAATTTTGCACCTGTAACAATTGCAAACGAGAAATAGCTTCCGAACATAGAAATACGAGTAACCTATTTCGACAAATAGAGTCAAAACATAAAAAAAGTTACCCGAAGCTCAAAAAGTTACTGGATGAGAGATCGTCTGCAAGAAATCTGCAAAAACGATCATCTATGTTAAGTACTAAATTAAAATTTGCCCGAATGTATGCACACGCAACCTAAAAATCCAGATGTGCTAAAGGTAAAATAGTTACATGAAATATATAAGAGTTTTAATGCAACATTCTACGCTAAAATCGTTTCCGAACCCCTTGTCATATATTGTGTGTGTGTATTTATTTATAGCACAAAAGCACATGGAGATACGTTTTGTATACCAACTGATCCAAGGGGAATAATTCTCTGTAGACAAGTAATGGTTACAATACTCTAAATGATTTGCATTGGTAGGTGGGGGGAGGAGGGGGGCAGGGGGCAGACCTGTATTAATGGGTGTTATCTCTTTTACAAATGAACATGACAAAAATATATATGGCTGTGTGTTTTTTGTGTTCAAATTTGGCGATTCCGTAATTACTGTCCACCCCAGTTTCCCATTCAATTGAAATTATTCCACTATTCATTTTTTTTTTTATTTCATTGAAGGAAGAACAGATTGGGAATCTCCAGAAACAAAGTAGAATGGGAGAGTACTTGAGAGAATGTAAGACTTGGGATATCAATGATCAGAAGAAAATAAATGCTGATAGGAAGCTTGCTGAGATGATAGCCATAGACATGCAACCTTTAAGCATCATTGAAGATACCGGTTTTCGTCAGTTTGTGAAGACCATTCAACCTGCATACGAACTTCCATCCAAAAAGATAATACGGTCTAGTGTGCTGCCATCTAGGTACCTTGAAACCAGTTCTGACATAAAGAGTCATCTGGATAAAGTTAGTGCAATAGCGGTCACAACTGATCACTGAACATCGCGTGCCAATGAAGCCTACATGGCGATAACTGCCCACTCGTTATCTGATAACTTTTGTGTTGAATGACTTTTGTTTAAATGTGTCATATATGCCCGAAAGTCACAATGCTGTTAACATAAGTAATGCACTTACCGAGTCACTAAAAAGTGGCAACCAAATATTGATAATTATAAAGTGTATGTGGTTTCAGATAATTGCAGCAATATGAAGGCTGCCTTTGCACTCTTACCATCAAACTACGTCGGACTTTCATGTTTTGCACACACACAACTTGTAAAAGATTCCCTTAAAGTATTTCCAGGTGTTAAGCGTGTGATTTCTAAATGTAAAAATATCATCAGCCACTTCCATCACAGTACCAAATCGACAGAAAAGCAGAGAGACATACAGAATAGTTTGAAAGTACCAGAGCATAAATTGAAAACAGAATGCGAAACAAGATGGAACAGTACTTACCTGATGATGGAACGTATTAAGGAGCAGAAACTGCCTCTGAATGCTGTCCTGGCATTAACTGACAAAGTTAATGCTCTGACAGCCAGTGATTGGAAAATTGCTGAGGGCTATGTGGAGGCTCTGAAACCTTTTGAAGCCACAACCAGAATAATGTCTTCGTCAAAATACCCCACAGTTTCTATGGTTATCCCTGTCTTAACAAAACTCCTTGATGCGATGGCATCGATTGAAATGGGCTGTTTTAGTTCAGCAGTGAATGAAAATGTTATGAAACGGTGGTCAGGATTCGAAGAAAATAAATTACATGTAATATCAGCTTGTGTGGATCCTCAGTTTAAAGATATGGCATTTTCTTCTGTTGAAATGGAATCAAAGGCTAGATCCATGCTTATTGAAGAAATGGTTGAACAGGCTAAGCCTGAAATTCAGAATAGCTCACCCCCAGAAGTGTTTGGAAACTGCGACAAATGACAGTGCTAAAAAGGATGCGCCAGAGTTCGGCTTCTTCTTCTTGTTCCCCCAGAAATGACTTTTGGACACCATTCAGAATCAAGGCCCAAAAAAAGAAAGTGAACAAGACGTCATCTGCTCCAACTGATCTTGACAACCTCAAAGCTGTAATCAATTTCGAACTGGATCAGTATTTAAAAGGGGATCTTATCGATCCTGCACAGTCACCATTTCTCTGGTGGCAGAGAAACTGCACAGCTTTTCCCCACATCGAGAAGCTAGCCAAGCAGTATTTATTCATCCCTAGCACCAGTGTTCCAAGTGAAAGAATTTTTTCTAAGGCTGGTCTTATAATATCGGATCGAAGATGTAACCTAAAGCCAGAGTTTGCTGAAACACTTCTGTTTTTAAATCATAACTTAAAACAAAAAAAGTTACTTACCTGAGTTACCTTAAGTTACCTGGACTAATTGAAATGAATCATGAATGACTGAAATAACAAAAGTTCAAACTTTAATGACGTTAACTCCAGGTCCTGGAGTTAACTTCGTTAAAGTTTGAACTTTAGTAGTTAATTCAGTCATTCAGGATTCATTTCAATTAGAATTTTTCCAACGTTTCCACTTGTGTTGTGGATTCTGAACTTCGGATGATAACCATAGTTGTTGTTTCTACCTTTTAAGGCAGGATTTGCCATACGACAGTTCTGTTACAATAGTTTTGTTATTTTTGGTTCGCTGTAAATTAAATTTCTTTGATGTTGAACAACAGGCAACAGAGTCACTGTTGTTCAACTTCATAGAAAATTATTAATTTAATAATATATAATACAAGTTGTGTTATTTGTAAATTGTAATCTTTGCCCATTCCTTGAAAAGTGCTTGATTTTCCATCACTCAGATGAGAAATCCTTGAACTTTGGCCCCTTTCTTGAAAACAGGGCTCGCAAATAGTGAAAAAACGTGATTGCCCGTTGGGCAGGCTTCTTTTCAGATCTGGTTGCCCACCCCAGAAAATGGTGGCCCGGCGTTAGGACTGATATTTGATTGCTCAATTTATACACATTTCAATCTGAGTTGATCAGATATGACAACAAACGGTGTATAACAACAGGTGTTGAAAGACGGGGACAGATCAAGATTCAGTTGTGCCAAAAAAAAGCCATGCATCATGACAACTGACACTTTGGATACGGCACCGTAGTACCCCCCCCCCCCCCCTCCCGTCCTGGTTCACTGCGCTACATTAACTTACTATCTGAACTGAGAACTAATCTCAAACATATTATATCATTTGTTCAATACAGTAACAAAAAAATAAATAAATACCTGACCAAGAGGAAGATCAGCAACAGAGACCGTTGCAATTCTGAATGAGCGCAACATCCACTTTCACTTTCGAAAAATGATTTCTGGGAAGGTACTGGTTGTGTTTGAATCATTGTTCAGGACATTATGAGCGTACAGTATTGTCTCTACAGGGATATGACGTCACGCCATTCTCGGTTGCTTATCGTACCGGTGCACTCCCTATATCTGGAAACATTGATTCAAATACAACCAGACTCCACTCGTGAGCATTACTGAACAATATCAAAATTTGCCCTGAATGTCGCTGTGGGAGGTGTGAGTGTGTGTGTGTGGGGGGCTGTCAGCCCATTGCTAACAGTATCAGTGGGACAGGACTAAACAGTACCGACGTGGTGACCATTTGTTTAGGTTTGTTGAATACTTAAAGCAGTGCGTTATTGACAACCAATCCCAGCACGTGTCATCGATAATATCATAGATCAGAAAAGGAATTGTGTACCTGTTGAAGTTTATGAGCCGCCGCCACTGTCTGAAAAGTACTTCCCCTAACCAGCGGAACAAGTATTCAACCATTTTAACAGTTGTTTAATCATTAATTCCTGCTCGTTTTTATATTTTAATTTTCTCAAAGAATTATCTTTTAAAATCGGACAGAAAAAATCTGGTTGCCCGTCGAGCAGAGGGAGTAGCATTTTTGGTTGCACGAGAAAATTACTGGTTGTCCCGGGACGTCGGGCAAACCTATTTACGAGCCCTGGAAAAGTGCTTGGAATTGTTTCCAGCCCTGCTGCCATCAGTGCCTTGAAAAGTACTTGATTGCCAACTACTCTCCTTGTAAAAGTACTTAAATTCAGTGTACTTATAAAAACCTGAGAGAAAATAAGTCTCAGGATAAGTTACCCTCCCCACATACATGCAATGTCACAAAATCGATCAGGAATCACATTTATTTTTTCTCAAAATAGAGATCAAATAAATGTGATTCCTGGCCAATTTTGTGACCCACATCTGTATGGGCCATAGTAGGAAAGGTTATCCTTATCCCTTGAGTGCAAGAAGGCCTCATCTGCAATGTTTTAGCATTGCAGATGGCTCCTTATTGAACTCTAAGGAACAATATATATCTTTATCTAGCTAGTTGCCAATATTTGGGTTTTCCAGAGATCAGGTCCTCTTTGTGTTGCTATGGTGTTGTAAGTTCATATCAAAATTATAACAGTCCTTGAAAATACTGGTCAGAGTCCTCAACTGACCTAAAGGTGATTTTCTGATACCCTGCAATAACAATTTTGAATTATGAACAACCAATGGATTCAAGTTTACCTGGAAAAAAACATTCTAACGGACACTATCAGTTCATACCTGAAAATGAGTTTATTGGTACTTCACTTCCAAATTCCCCAAATTAGTTGAGAATGCATAAAGTAGAAAAAAAACGAAAACGAAACCGAAACCCGGGTCTTCACCCCCCCAAAAAACGAAACCGAAGTGAAAAAACCACAACCACCAATCTCTAGTCCACAGCAACTATACTGTACTTCCATTTGATAAAATTGGAAGGGTATTCCCCAAAGATAATTAATGCCAAGTTTAGTTGGGTTTTCTTGAGTGGTTCTGATGAAGACTGATATGTAAAGTGACGGCCATATCTAACTTTCAGTCAGGTGAGCTGACAAGAGCTATTGCTGAAGGCAATTTATACCCTCACTGCAGTGCTGGACTGATAAAGCATAAATGAACAAGTAATAAAAACAAGAGGCCCCAAGGGGCCTGAGGGCGCTCACCTGACATGGTAGCCTAAATATCAACCCAGAGAATTGATTTCAACAGGTACCATCTGCTCCTCCAAAGAAAAGCTTATACCAAATATCCAAAGATTCTGATCAGTGGATCTAAAAAAAAAAAGATTTTTAACGAATATTCATCATATTGAACTAAGTTATAATTCAGGCTCCCACAGGAAGCCCATATATGAACTCAGGGACTTGGCTGTAACAAACTTGAATCTCACCACCCCCTAAGGATGCTGCCCACCAAATATCAAAACATTCCGACTGCCGGATCTGAAGAAGAAGATTTTTAAAGAAAATTCCTCATTTTGAACTAAGTTACAATTCGAGCTCCCACAGTGAGTCCAAATATGGACCTAGGGACATGGCTTGAACAAACTTGAATCTCACCCCTTAAGGATGCTGCATACCAAATATCAAAACATTCCGACTGCTGGATCTGAAGAAGATTTTTAAAGAAAATTCCTCATTTTGAACCAAGTTCTAATTCGGGCTCCCCCAGTGAGCCCACATATGAACCCAGGGACTTGGCTTGAACAAACTTGAATCTCACCCCCTAAGCATGGTGCATACCCAATATCAAAAGATTCTGCCTGCTGGATCTTAAGAAGAAGATTTTCAAAGAAATTTGCCTGAAATGCACTAAGTTCAAATTTGGGCTCCTATACTGAGCCCAAATATAAACCCAGGGGGCCCATTTGAACAAACTTGAATCAGATCCACCCCACAATGTTGCATACCAAATATCAAAAGATTCTGCCTGCTGAATCTGGAGAAGAAGAGTTTTTAAGAAATTTGCCTGAAATGCACCAAGTTCGAATTCGGGCTTCTATAGTGAGCCCAAATATGAATCCAGGGGGCTGATTTGAACAAACTTGAATCAGATCCCCCCACAATGTTGCATACCAAATATGAAAAGATTCTGCCTGCTGGATCTGGAGAAGATTTTTGAAGAAATTTGTCTGAAATGCACTAAGTTCGAATTCGAGCTTCTATAGTGAACCCGAATATGAATCAAGGGAGCCGATTTGAACAAACTTGAATCAGATCCACCCCACAATGTTGCATACAAAATATCAAAAGATTCTGCCTGCTGGATCTGGAGAAGAAGATTTTTTAAGAAATTTGCCTGAAATGCACTAAGTTCGAATTCGAGCTTCTATAGTGAGCCCAAATATGAATCTAGGGAGCCGATTTGAACAAACCTGAATCAGATCCACCCCACAATGTTGCATACCAAATATCAAAAGATTCTGCCTGCTGGATCTGGAGAAGTAGATTTTTCAAGAAATTTGCCTGAAATGCACTAAGTTCGAATTCGGGCTTCTATAGTGAGCCCAAATATGAATCCAGGGGGCCGATTTGAACAAACTTGAATCAGATCCACCCCGCAATGTTGCATACCAAATATGAAAAGATTCTGCCTGCTGGATCTGGAGAAGAAGATTTTTGAAGAAATTTGCCTGAAATGCACTAAGTTCGAATTCAAGCTTCTATAGTGAGCCCAAATATGAATCTAGGGAGCCGATTTGAACAAACTTGAATCAAATCCACCCCACAATGTTGCATACCAAATATGAAAAGATTATGCCTGCTGGATCTGGAGAAGAAGATTTTTGAAGAAATTTGTCTGAAATGCACTAAGTTCGAATTCGAGCTTCTATAGTGAGCCCAAATATGAATAAAGGGAGCCGATTTGAACAAACTTAAATCAGATCCACCCCACAATGTTGCATACCAAATATAAAAAGATTCTGCCTGCTGGATCTGGAGAAGAAGATTTTTGAAGAAATTTGCCTGAAATGCACTAAGTTCGAATTCAGGCTTCTATAGTGAGCCCAAATATGAATCCAGGGGGCCGATTTGAACAAACTTGAATCAGATCCACCCCACAATGTTGCATACCAAATATCAAAAGATTCTTCTTAGTGGATCTGGAGAAGAAGATTTTTGAAGAAATTTGTCTGAAATGCACCAAGTTCAAAATCGGGCTCCTATACTGAGCCCAAATATGAACCCAGGGGGCCGATTTGAACAAACTTGAATCAGATCTACGCTACAATGTTGCATACCAAATATCAAAAGATTCTGCCTGCTGGATCTGGAGAAGAAGATTTTTTAATGTTTTTCCCATTGCCTACAGTGTTAAAAAGTGCTAACTCAGCACTTTTTCAATGTCCTGAAAAAAGTACCTTGTGATCAAACCGATAGGGATTTTTTTTAACCATTCTATTCTACTGGATAAAAGTAAGCTTTACACAAAATAAGAATTCTCTGTGCCATGCAGTTTTGGAGATATGGCAGTTTTAAGGTTTTTCCTATTTTTAGCTCCTGAGGTTCCCATGGGGCAATGAGAAAAATTTTTTTGCATCAATCAACTACTTATGACCCATTATCATCTCATATCAAATTTGGTTCAAATCGACTTCACGGTTCAGAAAATAGAAATTTTATGCGTGGGCAAAATTTTTGCCCCTCTCATAACGAAGGCCAATAATGCCCGACAAACTTCTCTTGAACAAACTTGATTCTAAACCTCAAAAGGACTCTGTATACCACATATCAAGTCTCTGCTACTGGTGGTTTATTAGAAGAAGATTTTCAAAAAATTTGGCCATTTTTTCTCCACACCTCTGCTCAATATGAGCAGAAACCTAATTTGGATAAAAAACAAAATGCCCCTATATAACCACTACTTACATGAAATTTAATTAAAATGTGGCCAGTGGTTTAGGAGAAAAAGGCTCAAACACCACCTTCACGCAGGACGACGGACGACAGACGACGGACAAAGAGTGATAAGAAAAGCTCACCCTGACTTTCAGTCAGGTGAGCTAAAAATTATGAAAGTTATGAATATTCTTGGACTGACTCACACATGGACGAACGAACGGATGGATGGACGGACACACGTAATCCAGTATATCCCTCCATTTTCTTCGAAATAGGGGTATAATAAAGCAAAATGCCAAATGTTTTTGAAATCTGATGGTTACTTTTCAAGTAAGGACAATGTAAAACGAAATACACATAGGGCAATAACACTCTCAATTTTCTACAAATCATGGTTTTCAAACTTGTTCAAGGCAATGTTAATATAAAGTACTGTATCAAAGGTTATTGAAATCTGATGACTAGTTCAGACTGTTCAAGTTATTGCATAAACAACAAAATTTGGGGCAAAAATCAACAAAGGGAAATAACTTCCTTAATTTGGATTGAAAAATGATGCTTATCGACCTTGTCCAAAACATTGTAAATGTAATACAGCTCACCAAAAATGAAATCTGATTATTATTTGTCAAGTTACCACAAAAACAATCAGACAGATGGAGTGATATACAGAAGGTATACAGATGCACGGACAAAGCTCTTTACTATATCCCTTCTCTGCAGGGAGCTAATTAACAGTCAAATAAATAGTAATACTATGAAACGTGGTTAAGGGTTTGAAAAGTACACACAGTTACAGTCCTTGGGTTTTTCAAAAAACCCAGGGGTGCATTCGGTTGCTCGCTGCTTTTGAGATTTTGGGGGGTGGGTGGGGGGGGGGGGGGGGGGGGGGGGGGACTGGGGGAGCTACATGATAACATCAGAAAATGGACATGTAACCTGTAGTCAACATACCAATTTTCTGATGTAATATCATGAACTGATTTTATCACATGAAGAAAACTTACCTCAACATTTTGTTTCTGGTTTCGTCCCGTAAAATTTCCAAGAAAATTTTTGTGCAATTTGACTCAGATTTGTGCATTGTTGCTACTCAGCCAATAAAACTGTGCACATAAACATTATTTTCAGTTTCTAACTGATTTGGAACAGGAATTTTTCCGGCGAATTATGAAATCATAATATATTTTAACCCGATTACACACAACTGACCTCGGCATTAGAAAATTCCGGAATCAAAACTGAAATTCCCTGACAGTTGATGACACTACTGATTGAAATACGGACACACCTAGGAGGCTTTGTTTCACTCACTGTATAACAGATTTTACAACTGAACAAGAGACAGTTGACCACACCTCAAAACACACTTTAAGAGCTGACTGATGGACTAAACTTTTTTTAATCAAATTAATGAAAAACACCATCAAAATCTTGCATTCAACATCATGTATTGCGTTATTTAATTATAATTTAAATTAATGTTGGTGAAATATGATCATGAAAAATTTCTGATCAGATTAAACTGTAATTATCTACATGAGATGATGACCGATAATGTAACAAATAAATGTTAGTTAAATTAATCTGATGCAGAAGAAAAATGATATCGTCATACCAATTCTTCCCACATATACATGTTCTGCTGTACGCACTGCTACACACACACTGACGTCCTTCTCCAAGCCGGCAAAGGGGTTAGTGATGCTTTGATGTTTTTTGGATCAATGTAGACACTGCAGAATCATCTCTCACAGCAATAACTTAACCATTGGATGTTTTAGGCATTTTGGAATGAAATTAACGCACTGTCATTAGTGGGATTTTCGAAGTGTACTCTTGATCGCCCATTGGTTTCTGAAATCAGCGTGCACCATGGTGCGCAAGCACCATAGCATGCCTCAAAATCGAAGGACTGCAATTAACAGGGTTGTTTAATGAGGAAATATTCAATTCAATGGGCCCACTGTAGTACTATCTATTTGATACAGATTTTTTTACCACTCACTGAACTAGAGATTGGTGGTTGTGATTTTTTCACTTCGGTTTAGGTTTTTTGGGAGGTGAAGACCCAGGTTTCAGTTAGTTTTTTTCTACTCTATGCATTCTCAACTAATTTGGGGAATTTGGAAATGAAGAACCAGTGAACTCTTGTTCAAGTATGAAGTGATAGTCTCAGAATGTTTTTTTCCAGGTGAACTTGAATTCATTGGTTGTTCATAATTCAAAATTATTATTGCAGGGTATCAGACAAGCAAATTTAAGCACCTTTAGGCCTCTGACCATGATTTTCAAGGACTGTTGTAAGCTTGATGAGATTTGGAGACAGGAAAATTTTAACACTGTCACCAATGCAAATCATTTAGAGTATTGTAACCATTACTTCATAGGTGTCAATAGAAAGAGAATTATTCCCCTACGATCAGTGCATATACAAAACGTATCTCCATGTGCTTTTGCGCTATAAATAAATATATACACGCAATGTATGACAAGGGGTTCGGAAACAATTTTAGCGTAGAATGTTGCAGTAAAACTCTTATATATTTCATTTTACTATCTTACCACTAGCACATCTGGGTTTACACGTTGTGTGTGCATACATTCGGGCGAACTTTACTTTAGTACTTACTGCAGATGATCGTTTTCGCCGATTTCTTGCAGACGATCTCTCATCCATTAACTTTTGAAGCTTCGGGTAAATTTTTATGCTTCGACTCTATATGTCGAATTAGGTTGCTTGTATTTACGTGTTCGGAAGCTATTTCTCTTTTGCAAACATTGCAGATGCAAAATTTTGATTTCAGGTCATTTCGATCATAGTACACAGGACTCGGATCTTTAGTCGCCATTTTAACTCAAGAAAACTTGTAACCCTCACGTGGTACACACGGTTGGTTACCAGGTTCTACTTTCGTTTCCTTAATCAGTAGATATCCGTTTGTGGCGCTTGGCACATTCACCCCGCCCACCCCTCACCCCCACCCGACCATGGATGATATGGGTTAGTTCTAAGAAATAACACCTGCGTTTTCAAATTAGCTTGACCATTGTTTCAGGATACATAGATGTGTTGTATTAATGATTAATTAAAAACTAGAGGATGGCCACCAAAGGGTGGCTGATTCCCCCCAAAAAAGCCTTGATAGCCATTCCAACCTTATTCGTGACACACCCTCTGGTTGTGGGCAATAATAATACCAAGTATCATTAATATCCTTGAAGGCTGTAAGAAGTTATGGAGCGGACACGAATTCCGTCTACGCCCGGACGGACAGATGGACAGACGGACGACGTCACAGCTAGATTCCCCCGAATTCTTTTCGGGGGAATGAAAAAACGTAACATCGGTTGCATAACTGCAATTTCGGTGCAACTCGCGTTTTTTTTTCACAACCGAAACCGAGTTGTGGTCTCGGTTACCCACCAGTCTCTACACTGAACCTTGCTTTGCAGGCTTGTTCAATGTGAGAGTCACAATTGTTTTACAATATTACAAAATAGTCAAAAGTAAGCATATAATAAACTTACTGAAGTTTTGATGCAATGGCGGTTGCTGTTGCAGTTGTTGTTGGACAGCAGATGAGGGGAGCATTTGTTGTTTCTGCTGCTGCTGTTGTTGTTGTTGTTGTTGTTTGACTGGTTTTGGTGTTGGAGGTGGTTGTTGTTTCTGTTATTGAGAAACCAATAACATACCTTCCTTGGAACCAGAAATTTTTTTTCCGACTCTCTGTACCTCCCATTTTTCTTGTCATTTTGGTATGCACTGACTTCACCACCATTGTTAGGTACATGATTTGCACCTGTGAACATTGGACTGGATTCTGAGATTACTGTGGTTTGAGAAACTAGTTTCCCAGACTGTTGGAGACCAGAGTTAATGATTTTGGCAAGCAGGCTATCCAACTCATTAAGTAGGGTGGCTGCTAAGTGAATGTGTGGGGTAGACCAATCAATATTGCACATTGACAATATTAATTGGTCTATCCCTAAATAATGAATAAGGACTCTTCCATCTGCTGCAATGGAATAGACATGGATGGTACCACTAGCATTCAAAGGGTTAATATAGATTGTTCTATCACTCGCTGAACCTTGCTTTACAGGCTTTTCCAGTGTGAGAGTCACAACTGTTTTACAATATTACAAAATTGTCAAAAGTAAGCATAAAATAAACTTACTGAAGTTTTGATGCAATGGCAGTTGTTGTAGTTGTTGTTGGACAGCAGATGATGGGAGGAGTTGCTGTTGTTGTTGCTGCTGCTGTTGTTGGACTGGTTGTGGTTGTGGTGGTGGAGGTGGTGGTTGTTGTTGCTGTTGTTGTTGTTGTTGTTGTTGTTGAGAAACCGATAATGTACCTCCATTGGAACCAGAAGAATTTTTATTTCGACTCTTTGTACCCCCATTTGTCTTGACATTTTGGTCTGTACTGGCTTCCCCACCATTGCTAGGTACATGATTTGCACCTGTGAACATTGGACTGGATTCTGAGATTACTGTGGGTTGAGAAACTGGTTCCCCAGACTGCTGGAGACCCGAGTTAATGACTTTGGCGAGCCGGCTATCCAACTCATTTATATGACATGTTAGGATTTCCTCCAAATTTCCTGACTCACTTCCCAACACTGGAGGTCTGACAAGGGTATTTGGTGGTTTTATGAAATTCTCATCAGTAGGAAGAGTGAATGCTCTTGGTATTGACATTGCACCTTGTTGCTGTTCAAACTGATACAGCTGATTATGAGCTTTTGCTTGTAATTCTCTCTCCACCTTTTGTAACTCTTCTAAAATTTGCTGTTTTTTGAGAATCTGTTCTTCTCGTGATGAAGATGAGTTTCCTAAATCTTTAGCCATTACATTATTAATAAGTTCTTCTAATTTTTTCTCACTTGTCTTGCCATCCAGTACATCTTCAGGAAGTAAGTCTACCAAACTACCATTCTCTGCATACTGGTTCAACTGTTCAGAACTTGAGAGCATATCTCGGTTGATTTTTTGTAAATTTGAGCCATGACTATTGCTTCTCTTAACTCCAGCTTTTTGGATAGCACATAAAGCATTTTCTTTATTTATAATATCATTATTTTTCTTGATTTGTGGTGCTGAAAATAGAACAAATCACAAATTTCAATACAGCAATATACAGTTGTGAGTAGGTGTATGAAGGATTGCACAATCGTTTTTTCCTTTTGTTGTTTCACTAGGGTTTAATAAAACAGACAGAGTCTCCGAAGAGAATCAGTGAGCAATTGTTAAACTCCAAAGTTTAAAAGCAGGATTAGCAGCAGTTGCAGGTAAGTGCACCATTGACACACGGCATGCCTTAGTACACAGTGCCACCTTGCCCAGAATTGAAGTTTAACCCTTTACCTAACATGAAAAGCAGACGACACTTGCAAAAAAATTCTTGAATAAGTAATTTTTTTCATTTTTTGTTTCAAAAACATAGGTTATGACCTCTCATTGGAACGAGCTTGACGAGCTCGTTCCAATGAGGTGTCATAACCTATGTTTTTGAGATAAAAAATGAAAATAAAATGAAAATTAATTGGCAATTTTTGAGAATAGCGCTGGCCGGTTTTGGCCGTTACGTTGGGTAAAGGGTTAATGCTCTAACCATTGAAGAACCACAGTGTCCCTACACAATAGGGTAGAAATATTTTTAAGGTTTTTCTGTTGTCTTAGAATAACTCTACACAAACGGTTAGCAGCGGTTGAAGGCAAGTGCACCATCGACATGCAGCATGCCTAAGTACACAGTGCAATCATGTGGGCAAACAGGATTTTGTATCTTGCCCAAGAACACAGACCAGTTCCTGCTGGTCAGGATCAAAAAGTAGCCCTTTTAATTTACATTCAATGCTCTAACCACAGAACCACTGCACTCCCTACATAATTGGATAGAAATATTTTTAAGGCTTTCTGTCACCATAGAATAACTGTGTACAAGCAGGGTTAGCAGCAGCTGAACGTCAGTGAACCACTGACATGCAAGCAACCCTTAGTACACGGTGCCACCATGCCCCAAGTGGACAGGATGAAGTGTCCTGCCAAAGAAACATAAGGATGTTTCTGCTGGTCAGGACTGAACCGACAACCTTTTGGTTTAAATTCAGTGCTCTAATAACTGAACAACTGTGCTACCTACAAATTGGGTAGAAATATTTGTAAGATTTTCCTGTCATCTCAAAATTTGGGGTCCCTTTGAACAAATTTGAATGTGACCCCTTTGGGATGTTGTATCCCAGCTATCAAAACATTATGACAGGTGGTTTGGGAGAAGATTTTTAATGCATACTCCCCATATTGCAATAAGTTAAAATTCAGGCTCCCATAGGAACCCTAACCATCAACCCAGGGACTTGATTGAACAACCTTGGATCTGACCTCCCTAATATCAAAAGATTCTGACTGGTGGATCTAAGAAGATTATTCCTCATACTGCATAAAGTTCAATTGTGGGCTCCAACCGAGGGACTTTATTTGAACAAACTTGAATCCGACAATCAAAAGGATGCCGTGTATCAAATAAAGATTCTGACTGGTGGTTCTGGAGAAGATTTGGAAAGATTATTCTTCGTACTGCATGAAGTTAAAATTTGGGCTCCCGTATGGAGCCTACCATTAACCGACCGACTTGATTTGAACAAACATGAATCTGATGCTTGTAACAATGTTGTATACCAAATATCACAAGATTCTGACTGTTGGTTCTGGAGATTTTTAATCATTGGTCATATTGCAAAAAGTTTAGTTTATTTAGCAGTATACATTCAGAACACATAAAAGTTAAAATTTGGGCTCTTGTATGGAGACCAAATATGAACCATGTGACTTAATTTGAGCAAACTTGTATGAGACTCTCCCTATGGATGTTGTGTACCCAATATCAAAAGATTCTGATTGGTGGTCCTGGAATAGAATTTTTTAATTTATAATTTGCTGACACAGCATTTTTTGATTACCTCAACGGTCCACTTTGAGACAACTGATTCGCTATTTTTTTTTTTCACCATTTGCTTTTACTGGCCCAAAGGATGCTTCACAACAAAATAACAGTTCTCTGTTCTGTGCAGTTAGGGAAAAATGGGCTTTTGAAAATGCTTCTATTTTGGCCACTGGGGTTCCCACGGAAATGCGGGAAAATTATTTTTGGCATGAATCAAGTACTTGGGCTCAAAACTTGGTTCAAATCAGCCAAAAATCTTGCCCCTCCCACAACAAAGGCAAATATTGCCCTATGATCTTCATTTGAACAAACTTGATTCTTGCACTTCAAAAGGAAACTTCTTTACATATCAAGTCATTGTACCAGTCGGTTCATGAGAAAAGTTTTTTTTAAATTCGGGAGTATTTTCAACCACCATCCCATCCCTATGGAGTGGGACAAGTTGATTTGAACAAAATCAAAATACGATGTCAGAACAACAAATCACCTCAAATTTCACTGAAATTGTTTCAGCGGTTGTAGAGGATAAGTCATAAATACCATGTTCATGGTCGCCGGCAGAGAGTGATCACAATAGCTCACCCTGATTTTCAGTAAGGTGGGCTAAAAAATAAAATAAAATAAAAAGATGCCCCAAGGGGCCTTAATTGCTCGGCTGATAAAATTTTTTAAAGAAGGATTTAATTCAGGATCTACATGTTAGTATAGTTAATCTAATTTAGCTAGGGGAGTGGGGCTGGGGAGAAGGGTCTGATCAGTGAAATGTTTTGGTTTTGATTTTTTGTGTAAAATAATTCAAACCCCTTCAAAGCTCATTTTGAAGCAAAGAGAAGAAAAAAAATCGGCCAGTGGACCCTTTCTACCAAGCCCCTCCCCCCCCCTCCCAAAAATTTATTTGTTTCCATAAAATCGCACACAAATCCTGTTCTCAAGCAAAAAAATAAATTCTCCAATGGACTCTCTATAACCACCCCCTCCACCCAGGGCCTCACGTGGCTGGGTGGATCACCATTTGAACAAACGTTAATCCTAGGTACTCACGTTTACATCTGACAAAAGTTTACCACAATCAGCTCTGACATGCATGGACACAATTCTTTTAAACAAATAGTAAATTCTCAAATGGGTTCAGTGTTAAATTTCAAACACCTCTGGTGTCCACCAAAATCAGTCAAGCCTAACACTTTAAACAAACATTAATCTAGGAGTCAGAGTATGCCATATACCAAATATCAAAAGATTCTTCCTGGTGGATCAAAAGATCTTCTTGAATCCACCACACTAAGGATGCCAAAGCTATGTAACAAAAGAATCTGACACATGAATGTGAAGAAGATTTTTTAAAGAATCGACCTTATATTGCACTAACTTAAAATTTGGGATCCCACACAGAGCCCAAATATAACCCAAGAGAGTCAAATATCAAAAGATTCTGACTGGTGGATCTGAAGAAGAGTTATAAAGGAGTTTCACCACACTGCACTAACTTAAACTTTAGGTTGTCATAGGGGGTCCAAGTATGAACCCTGGAACTTGATTTGAATAAATAATAATCTGACAAAACTAAGGATACTGCAAACGAAATATCAAAAGATTCTGACTGGTATAACAGAAGATTTGTAATGAATATTCCTCACACTGAACTAAGTTAAAGTTTGGGTAGAAAACCCAAATATGACACCAGAGACTTGATTTGAACAAACATAAATCTAACCTCATTAAGGATGCAGGAAACCAATCATCAAAAGATTCTGATGGTGAACCTGAAGATGAATATTTTTAAATAAATTGTGTCATACTGCACAAAGTTAAAATTTGGGTTCCCGTACGGAGCCTGCAAAAACATCCAGGAACATGTTTCAAACAAACCTGAATCTGACCCCTCTAAAGCTGTTCTATACCAACTATCAGAAGATTCTGATCGATAGTTCAGAACATGATTTTTAAAGAATTTTCTTATATTACACCAAGAGAAATTTGGGCTCCCATAAGAAGCCAAAATATGACTTAAAATGACTTGATTTGAACAAACTGGAATCTGATTCTCCTTCAGATGGCACATATCAAATGATTCTGACTGGTAGATCTGGAGAAGATTTTTAAAGAATATTCCTCATATTGCATAACTTAAAGTTCGAGTTTCCATAGGGAGCCCAAATGACCTCAGGGAGCTGATCTGAACTATGAATCTGACTCCCCTGAGGGTGTTCTATACCAATCATCAAAAGATCTCGACTGATGGATCAGAAGAAGATTTTAAAACCTTTTTCCTAATATTGGACACAGTTAAAATTCAGGTTCCTATAGGGAGCCCAAATATAAACTCAGGGACTTGATTTGAACAGACTTGAATCTCACCCCTCCGAGGACATACTACAAACAAAATATCAAAAGATTCTGGCTGATGGATCTGAAGATTTTGAATGAATATTCTTCATATTACATAAAGTTAAAATTTGGGCTCCCATAGGAAGCCCAAATATGACTCCAGAGAGTTGATTTAAACAAGCTTCAAGCTGACCCCCCCCCCCCCCCCCCCCCCCCCCCCCCCTCCCTAAAGATGCAGTATAC
The DNA here is from genome assembly GCA_031216915.1 of Pictodentalium vernedei. Classification (NCBI taxonomy): domain Eukaryota; kingdom Metazoa; phylum Mollusca; class Scaphopoda; order Dentaliida; family Dentaliidae; genus Pictodentalium; species Pictodentalium vernedei. The sequence goes on from CM062297.1 coordinate 317,423,173, forward strand.
CATATATCAAGAGATTTTGACTGGCCGATCGGAAGAAAATGATTTTAAAATAAATTTTGTCACATTGCACCAAGTTAAAATTCGGGTTCCCATAGCGAGCCAAAATATTAACTCAGGGACTTGTTTCAAACAAACCTGAATCTGACCCCTCTAAGGATAATGCATACCAGGTATCAAGAGATTCAATTTGGCCCAATAGTTTACGAAAAGTTGATAATGTAATGGCCAGACAGGCGAGACAAAATGTGATCACTAAAGCTCCCCTTAAGCTTCACTCAGGTGAGCTAAAAAAAAAAGAAAGAAATAGACCTGTTCGTAAGCACAGCTAACGAAATACCCCCGCAATGTGCAGGCCAACCCAAAATAAAGATTGGTATCAAGTCGATTTTTAAAAATATGTTAGCACATTGTATTGGTGTTTCATTTTTATACTCAGAAAACGAAAGGAAAATAAAGTGTCACCATATACGGTGACATACAAAATGCCCTGCTTATTTGACAATGTAAGCCTGACAATAGGTGATACAGTTTTTGGGTATGTACAAATACTAAATTCATAAAGAACAATGACTCTGGCAATAAAATGTTGAACGACACCTGCATTTCACTATGGGTATACAGCAATAGAATACACTTGCATACCAAATATCAAGTCACTCAACCAAGTACTTTACAAGTTATTCATGATTGAATTTTGGGATGGACGGATGGATGGGTGGACTGATGGACTGATGGATGGCTGGCTGGCCGGACGGACAAGGCGATTCCTATATACCTCCACTGGGGGTATAAAAATGGAAGATTTCAACATCACGAGGAATGGAATTGCTATGGCTTCCATCTTGTTAAGGATGAGTTCAACTTGGTTCAAATAAGCTATTATTTAACGGTATCATGGAGTCTCTTGTTTTTAACACTGTTGATAATGGGGACAAAAATAAAAAAAATACAAATTCTGGTGTTAAAATTAGGGAAGTAGGAGTTGATATTTTAACCCTCAAGGGCCTGGAGATTTTTATACATTTTCGCTATACTATAAAAGTTTTAAAATTTGAGTTTACCCAAACAATGCATGTTGGGGCACCTGTTCCTTTGCATTAAAAACTTTTCTATGTTGGAAATAGGCCCTTACGGGTTAATTAACCTTTAGCCAATGGAGAGAAACACAGAAAAAACACTGGTACGAATGAAGCCGCTGGTGTTAAAGGCTCCCTTTTCTAACACTGGGTGACATGAAACATTCAAAAAAAAAATTCTCACCAACCACTGATCCAAAATTATTTATGTTTCGCATATGATATCACTGTAATGTTTATTTACAAATTTTCAATAAAGGCCCTGGAGTTCATTTTCATTGGAGTCATTTTGCACCCACCAGGATGAAATATGCCATGGGAAGCTCTGCACAATTGTATGTTTAAAAGTTCTTACAATCATTATGTATTATGTTTGGACAACAGGTTTATTGTACTAGATCTGCCACTCTACGTTTAACTGGGAAATCCCAGGAACAGTGTTCACACTGTCGGGTGGAAAAAGTTTGTTACTTGCCAGAAAATGAAATATCATCCGCTGGCAGTTAAGGTTGAGACAATCCTAAGTTTTCACGAAACACACTCAAGACCTGTGACTTTGTCAATATAGTTCAGTACAGCCGACATGGAGTGGTCAATTTCCAAGGGTGGACAATATTTCCACAGACTATTCATCTCAAGGACATAAAAATGCATGTGCAAGGTACTGTGTCTTCAACTGATTTGATCTGCACTCGTGCCCCACTTATACCTCATCTATAAGTTAAGACATTGGGCAGTTGCTCGTCACTGCCAGGTGATTAAGATATCCAGGTATCCATGTACAAAAATCTTCAGCCGTCTAAGGGTAAATGCTGTTAAGTTTCCAACATTCATTTTCTCTCACTTTCTTAGATTACAAAGTGTTTTAAGGTATTTTTTTAAAATTCCAATTTGTTCAAGAAATTATTTTCCATACTGTTTCATCACCCACAAGGCTAGACTGCCTATTTTTCCTTACTTTTCAAGACCTATTCCAGACAGACACAAATTTCCATACTTTTTCAAGAATTTCAAAACAGCATTTAAAATTTAAAAGATATATACCCAAAACTTACCAGAAGGGAGAGGTATGTTGGGGGTAAATTGTGCAGCATTCAGTGGATACTGTGAATCTGGTTCATTTGGGGGAACTATATTTGGCAGGCCTTGAAATGGAACTCTTGTCTGCAACAAAAAATTAAGATATTTCTGTAATTCACGAGAAAAATTACACATGCAGAGAACTAAAATAAATTTCAGTATTTACACTCCTTAATGTAACATTACCTGAGCCTGAACACTTTACACATTACTTAACTCAACGGGCATAACCTCTGAACATTATTCACAAAAATAACCCCATAAAATTTTTATTACTTTTTCAATTTCTGCCTAAAACAAGAGGCCCCATGGGGCTTGTTGCACACACCTGACCATAGTTGTTTTAAAGAAGGATTTAATTAGCATCTATGGCTAGTTAACACTACAGAGGAATAAAGTCATTTAATTATTTATAACTCTGTTGTCTATACCAGATGATTTTTTTCTATCATTGGGATGCTTCCAAAGAAATAATGCCAAGAGAAGAATTTTAAAGAAATTTCCTTATACTGCACTAAGTTAAAATTTGGGCTCCAATAGACAGCCATAATATTAACCCAGGGACCCAATTTGAACAAACTTGAATCTGACCCACCTAGAGATGTTGTAGACCCAATATGAAAGGATTCTGACTGGTGGATCCAAAGAAGAAGATTTTTAAAGACATTTCCTCATATTGCACAAAGTAAAACTTTGGGCTTCCATTAGGAGACCCAAACATTAACCCAGGGACCCGATTTGAACAAACTTGAAAATCACCCACCTAGAGATGTTGTATACCAAATATGAAAGCATTCTGTTTGGGGGATCTAAAAAAGAAGATTTTTTAAAGAAGTTCCCTCATATTGCATTAAGTTAAATATAGGGCTCCAATAGAGCCCAAATATTAACCTAGGGACTCGAGGGACCCTCCTCGAGATGTTATATACCAAATATCAAAAGATTCTAATTGATGGTTCTGGAGATTTTTTTCATTTTGGAAAACAATTTATGGATGCTTTCAGAGTCATGCCCCTTGTGATGCCCCCTGAGGGCGTGGCAACTTTATCTTAACAAACTTCAATTGACATATGATAAGGAACATGCATATCAAATTTGGTTCAATTCGGCCCAGTGGCTTATGAGGAGAAGTCGATAAGTTCATGCAGGATGTGCCAAAGACCATTGGAAGATGGACAGATGATGGACACCAGACAGAAATTGATCACTTAAGCTCTGCCAGACTTTCAGTAAGGTGAGCTAAAAAGAATTCAATTTTGCGTGCCTAGAGAGTAAGCTTTTTGTGTGAAAGTGTTTTTGCAAAAAATATTTTCAGTCCAGCACGAACCCCGATCATACAAGATTTTCAAGAACTTACAAGGCCACAAATATTTATTAATTCATTGACTGACAAGAATTTCTGCAACCTATAGCTACCCTGTCATCTTTGTGACTAAATCACACTTATCTCATGCAAGTGACAGTTCATCTTACCCTCCCCTCATCTGGGCTAAACTGGGTCACAGTTCAAACAATTACTAAATGAAAGTGTCAATGACACTGTAGCTTAACTTGTGTGTTGTGTTTGATGAAAAGGATAATGTTCAATGTTTATGAAAGGATTATGAAATAAGACAAGAATTGTGATAATTGGGAATATGTTCATCTCTGTTACCTGTATGCTATGTTTATGATAAAAATAATAGGAGGTGTACACTGTACTAAAGAGCTGAGGGGTGGGTTTATATGACCTCACAGTTAATGTATGTGGCCCTCACAGTTAACGTATATCAACAAAAGTTACCAAATTACAGTGAAATTATTCCAAAACGAGTCATCCTATCAAGTTACATTAAAATCCCTTCATAAATATGGCCTGTAGACTGTGCTAAAGGTTTTCCGGCTTCGGGCCCCTGTAGTCGTCAGTTTCCCAATTGCGTCCAAAGGGGACGTTCTCATCTAGACATTATATGAAGTCAACCTACCAAGTTACAATGAAATCCCTTAATAAATATGACCTGTAGACTGTGCTAAAGGTTTTGGGGCTTTTGGGCTCTGGCAGCCATCATGGTTGAATGATCGCAACCAAAAGGGGACATTCTCATCTGGGCATCATCTGGAGTGATCCTACAAGTTACAATGAAATCCCTTCATAAATATAAATATGACCAGTAGACTGTGCTCAAGGTTTTTGGGCTTCGGGCCCCTGAAGCCGTCACAGTTGACCAATCACGACAAGGGGATGTCATCATCTAGGCATTATATGTAGTCAAACTTACGGGTTACAATGAAGTCCTTCCATAAATATGACCAATAGACTATGCTAAAGGTTTTGGGGTTTTGGGTTCGTGCAGCCATCAAGGCTGAATGATCGCGACCAAAAGGGGACGTTCTCATCTAGACATTATTTAGAGTCATCCTACCAAGGTACAATGAAATCCCTTCATAAATATCACCTGTAGACTGTGCTAAAGATTTTCAGGCTTTGGGCCCCATAGCCAACACAGTTGCCTAATGGTGTCCAAAAGGGGTTGTTCTCATCTAGACATTACATGAAGTCAACCTACCAAGTTACGAAGACTGTGCTAAAGGTTTTCGGGCTTTAGGCTTGGACAGCCATCATGGTTGAATGATCGCAACCAAAAGGGGGCATTCTCATCTGGACATCATCTGGAGTGATCCTATGAAGTTACAATGAATTTCCTTCATCAATATGACCTGTAGACTGTGCTCAAGATTTTCGGCCTTCAGGCACCTGTAGCCATCACAGTTGACCAACCACGACCAAAAGGGGATGTCATCATCTAGGCATTATATGGAGTCAACCTAACAAGTTACAATGAAATCCTTCCATAAATACGACCTACAGACATGCTAAACGTTTTTGGGCTCAGGCAGCCATCAAGGCGAATGCTCGTGACCAAAAGGGGACGTTCTCATCTGGACACTATTTGGAGTCATCCTACCAAGCTACAATGAAATCCCTTCATAATTATGACCTGTAGACTGTTCTAAAGGTTTTCAGGCTTTGGGCCCCTGAAGCCGTCACAGTTGCCCAATCGTGTCCAAAAGGGGACGTTCTCATCTAGACATTATATGAAGTCAACCTACCAAGTTACAATGAAATCCCTTCATAAATATGACCTGTAGACTGTGCTAAAGGTTTTCAGGCTTCGGGCTCGGGCAGCCATCATGGTTGAATGATCGCAACCAAAGGGGACAATCTCATCTGGGCATCATCTGCAGTGATCCTGCGAAGTTACAATGAAATCCCTTCATAAATATGACCTGTAGACTGTGCTCAAGGTTTTCGGGCTTCGAGCACCTGTAGCCATCAGAGTTGACCAATCACGATCAAAAGGGGATGTCATCATCTAGGCATTATATGGAGTCAACCTAACAGGTTACAATGAAATCCTTCTATAAATATAACCTTTTGCCTATACTAAAGGTTTTTGGGCTCGGGCACCCAACAAGGCTGAATGATCACGGCCAAAATGGGACGTTCTCATCTAGACATTATTTGGAGTCATCCTACCAAGTTACAATGAAATCCCTTCATAAATTTGACCTGTAGACAGTGCTAAAGGTTTTCGGGCTTCGGGCACCTTTAGCCGTCAAAGTTGCCCAATCATGTCCAAAAGGGGACGTTCTCATCTAGACATTATATGAAGTCAACCTACCAAGTTACAATGAAATCCCTTCATAAATATGACCTGTGTAGACTGTGCTTAAGGTTTTCGGGCTTCGGGCTCGGGCAGCCATCATGGTTGAATGATCACAACCAAAGGGGACAATCTCATCTGGGCATCATATGGAGTGATCCTACCTGTAGACTGTGCTCAAGGTTTTTGGGCTTCGGGCACTTGAGCCATCACAACTGACCAATCACGACCAAAAGGGGATGTCATCATCTAGGCATTATATGAAGTCAACCTAACAGGTTACAATGAAATCCTTCCATAAATATGACCTTTTGCCTATGCAAAAGATTTTTGGGCTCGGGCAGCCATCAAGACTGAATGATCGCGATCAAAATGGGACGTTCTCATCTAGACATTATTTGGAGTCATCCTACCAAGTTACAATGAAATCCCTTCATAAATATGACCTCTAGACTGTGCTAAAGGTTTTCGGGCTTCGGGCCCCTGTAGCCATCACAGTTGCCCAATCACGTCCAAAAGGGGACTTTCTCATCTAGACATTGTATGAAGTCAACCCACCAAGTTACAATGAAATTCCTCAATAAATATGACCTGTAGACTGTGCTAAAGGTTTTCGGGTTTTGGGCTCGGGCAGTCGTCACGGTTGGCAGATCATGCCCAAATGGGGAAATTCTCATCTAGACATCATAAGGAGTCATCCTACCAAGTTACAATGAAATCCCTCCACATTAAACATGACATGCAGACTGTGCTAAAAGTTTTTGGGTTTGGGGCTTGGGCAGCCATCACGGTTGATAGATCATGCCCAAAAGGGGACGTTCTCATCTAGGCATTATACAGAGGCATCCTACCAAGTTACAATGAAATCCCTTCATAAATACGAACTGTAGACTGTGCTAATGGTTTTCGGGTTTTGGGCACGGGCAGCCGTACCGGTTTCCTGATCGCGACCAAAAGGGGACGTTCTCATCTAGACATGACCCCAAACCTGCATATGAAATTTCGTGACGATCAGACAAGAACTGCGGGGTGTAGCCCGTGCTAAAGGAAAATGTGAACAGACGTCACAGACTCACAGATTGACAAACTCACAGATTAACAGACTTCCGCACGCGTGATGGCAATAGCTTATCTTGACTATGTCAAGTTAAGCTAAAAAGAGCATTTGTACGTCACAATCTGAATAAATTCAACCTGTTTATTAAATTTGCTCTTGTTCATTTCGCTTCTTACTAAATGTAACATCACTATATCCATTTTGCTGAAATATTCTCATCATTAGTCATTTATCTATAGAAAGAGCTTCCTTACCTCTGAAAAGTCATTATTAAGAAACTGCGAAATTTCTGAAGGTGAATTATTCAGCCGGTTTCCTGGATACTCCAATAGCATCTTCACAACATGGGTATGGCCTCCTTTTGCTGATTCTATTATCATTGTTGACCCATCCTAAAAAAGAATTCAATGTATACGAAATTGTCCAAGCAGGTTAGTGATAATTACAATATTTCATTTTCTTATGATGGGTTTTGAGATTCATTTAAATTAGGGTTTAAACCAGGAACGGGAATTTTCTGGTTCTCATTTTTGAAAGTCAGTCACGGTACCGGGAATTATCTGGTTGTCGTTTCTGAATATCAGTCCCGATACTTGGGAAATTCATAGGACAGAACCGGGAAGCAAAGGTTGCATTCCGCAACCTTTGATTCCAGATTCTAGTCTATGAATTCCCAGGCATTAGCACTCATTTTCAGAACCTGTAACTGGTAAATTCCCGTTTGTGAGATTCAACCATAGCTCCAACGGCGAGGCTGTTAACTCTGGCAAAAAAGTCCGATCGGCACTATAATCACAGGTGTATAGGTTTTCACTGTGATATACATCCATACTAAGTTTCAAAGGAATCGTTCCATAAACTTCTGAGAAAATCTTCGGACAAATTTCTAGGCCTGCTTTTTCAAGTCGAAAGGGGCATAATTCTGGCAAAAATAATCCGACCGAAACTATAATCGCAGGTGCACAGGTTCCCATGGTGGTGAACATTCATACAATGTTTCAAGTAGATTGGTCCATAAACGTCCGTGAAACCTCTCCTCCCACAACTCCTCGGTGTGGGGATATAATGAAAGTGTCAATGACACTATAGCTTAACTTGGCTATGTGTTGTGTTTGATGAAAAGGATAATGTTCAATGTTTATGAAAGGATTATGAAATATGACAAGAATTGTGATAATTGAGAATATGTTAATTTCTGTTCCCTGCATGTGATGTTTTCAATAAAAAATATTTTGAGGTGTAGACTGTACTGGAGAACTGAGGGGTAAGTTAATGTGTGTCAACCAAAGTTACCAAGTTACAGAGAAATTATTAAAAAAAAACGAGTCATCCTATCAAGTTAAAATAAAATCTCTTCATAAATACGGCCTTTTGACTGTGCTAATTGTTTTCGGACTTCGAGCCTGGGTAGCCATCACAGTTGAACGATCGCAACCAAAAGGGGACGTCCTCATCTAGACATTATACTGAGTCATCCTACCAAGATACAATGAAATCCCTTCATAAATACAACCTGTAGTTTATGCTAAAGGTTTTCGGGTTTTGGGCTTGGGCAGCAATCACAGCTGAATGATCGCTACCAAAAGGGGACGTTCTCATCTAGACATTATCTGGAATCATCCTACCAAGTTACTATGAAAACCCTTCATAAATAAGACCTGCAGATTGAGCTCAAGGTTTTCGGGCTTCAGGCCCCTGTAGCCGTCACAGTTGACCAATCGCGACCAAAAGGGGAAGCTCTCATCCAGACATTATATAGAGTCATCCTACCAAGTTACAATGAAATCCCTTCATAAATATGACCAGAAATATGCTAAAGGTTTTTGGGCTCTGGCAGCCATCATGGCTGAATGATCGCTACCAAAAGGAGATGTTCTCATCCAGACATTATCTGGAATCATCCTACCAAGTTACTATGAAATCTCTTCATAAATAGGACCTGTAGACTGTGCTAAAGGTTTTCGGGATTCGAGCCCCTGTAGGCGTCATAGTTAACCAATCGCAATCAAAAGGGGACGTTCTCATCTAGACATTATATGGAGTCATCCTACCAAGTTACAATGAAATCCCTCCATAAATACGACCTGTAGACTGTGCTAAAGGTTTTCAGGTTTTGGGCCCGGGCAGCCATCATGGTTGACAGATCGCGGCCAAATGGGAAAGTTCTCATCTAGACATCATACAGAGTCATCCTACCAAGTTACAATGAAATCCCTCCATATTAAATATGACCTGTAGACTCTGCTAAAAGTTTTTGGATTTCGGGCTTGGACAGCCATCATGGTTGACAGATCATGACCAAAAGGGGACGTTCTTATCTTGACATTATAGAGTCATCCTACCAAGTTACAATGAAATACCTTCATAAATACGACCTGTAGATTGGGCTAAAGGTTTTGGGCTCGGGTAGTTGTGTAAAGTTTCATGAAAATTCTTCAAACGGTTTAGGAGGAGTTGCACTTACAATGATGGACAGACAGTATAAGTTAGATTATCTCCCCATGGAAATGTCAGAACGGAATTATATTGCTTCATGCACATCTTCATATGGAGTTCTTCCATTGTGTCAAGTTTCATGAAAATTTTTCAAAACGGGTTAGGAGGAGTTGCGCTTACAAGGATGGACAGACGGTATAAGTTAGATTATCTCCCCTTGGAAATGTCAGAACGGAATTATATTGCTTCATGCACATCTTCATATGGAGTTCTTCCATTGTGTAAAGTTTCATGAAAATTCTTTAAACGGTTTAGGAGGAGTTGCGCTTACAAGGATGGACAGACGGACAGATGGATGGACGGACGGACAGGGTGATTCCTATATACCCCCCCAAACTTTGTTTGCGGGGGGGTATAATAAAAATTATTGTTTCTTAGGCAATTTTTCCTGAATTATTCGATGATGGATTATTTCTTCAACCCCTGAGAACTGTACGAAATGTAAAAATAAAACAGTTAAAAAGGATTTTTAATGACCTTTATAATGGCCTAATTCGGACGTTGATAACTTTTACTACAATATAATAGGTGCCTCAATGTGCAGTATCTGGGTTAACTTACAAAATACATTCTATGTGACTTGACAATTTTTTTCAGGAAGGCCTTGGCTGACAACATAGGCAGCCAAGAGTTGTTTAAAAACACCTGCAATGTTCCAGGATGTACACTATTTTATTTATTGATGTTCAAGGTCACATATTTCTGCATAATCATTAATCATGACCAACTAGCTGGATGAAAAGTCAAGTTTAGCCAATCATTAATACCCATTAGGATATAGAATGTCAATGTGTAGCAAAAATGTATAAAAATCTCCAGGTTCTTAAGGGTAATATCACAAAAAAACAAATACATGTTTCTTGAACACCAGTGCTGACTGATGATACAGTTATCAACATTAGAAAATGTCTAGTGTGTCTGACAACCGAGGTCATTTTGCATTTCAATCCAGTCCATGCCAATGCTTGTTTGTTTGGATTTAACAACACTTTCTACAGCCAGGGCCACATAGTGAGAGTTTTACATGTGAAGGAAGCCAAGGTACACAGCAGTGGTTGACAGTGAGTTGACAATGAACACTACACCTTAATACACAGTATGCTACTGTCCTCCCCCCTCCCTCCCTCCCCCCCACAAGAGCAATCAAGATTCAGTGTCTTGCATGGTGACACAACAAAGTTACTGCTTGTCAAGATCAAACCGGTGACCTTGCAGAATCAAGTTCAATGATTTATTCACCGCACTCCACTTTCAGGCTAATGAAAGTTGTCAATTACGCAAAAATGCCCAATAATATTGCAAACAATTACTTTAACCCTTTAGTGCCTGGAGAGTTTTATACACCTTTTCTAAACTTTTGAGTTTACATCCTATAGCTTTGCTGTTGTTTCTGGGCAAGTATTGGCTGCCAATATAGGTAGCCATGACGTCCCAAGAAACAACTGCAAAGGTACTTAGAGTGTAATAAATACTTCACCATGTCTCCCAATCCTGTTCTGCTTTCAAGAATCCAAACCACTTTCACCTTGCCTCCAGTTAGTGTACTGTACCAAATCAATATAATGCGGAATTGTGAGTAAATCCAGAAGACTGGCAAAATTCAGTTAATACACCATCAAGTTCAACCAATCAAACTATTAATGGGAAGTTTTATGTTGTTTCCTCGGAATTTGTAAATTTCCGTTTGGTGGGTGAACAAGCCTGTGAGCGATTTAGTACAAACACATACAATACATTTGCTAACATATTCCAATATTGGTAGGCTAAATTAATACAAACAAGTTCAATGCAATGGAATAGCCAATCCCATGCCACCTAAGGCCAACAAGGGCAATAACTTGCAAAGAAATATTTGGGCACAGCTGGTTCACAAGAAAGGCAATGACTCTTTAAGAAATATCTAAACGTGACTGGCTCGCAATTGTTTGTGCAGGCGTATCTCCCAAATTCAAACAAGTGACATATCTAGTATCATGGATGAGTGGTTAATCTTTTACCTAATGTAATGGAGGAAGTCATGCCCACACTCTTCACAAAAAAGCCATTCCAATTTTTTTATTTTAAAAATACTTTCCACCAAAATATAGTTTTGACACCCATATTGGAAGAATCTCATTGGAATCGTTCCAAAAAGGTGTCAGGAGCTTGGTTTTCGAAGTAAAAAATGAAGATTTTGTAAATCCAAGCAATTTCTTTTGGAAATGTCATCTTTTAGTTGTGTTAGGTAATGGGTTAACTATCCAATGAAATCAAAACGTTCAGTTGTTCCCAAGAACAATTTGCAAAGTATCATCTTAAACCTGTTTAAGGTAAAGTGTAGATGATGAGTGCTAAAATTATAAATTTGAAGTCATTTGTATATTTTTTATACTTACCAATGGCCCAGACTTAGCTGGTGCAAACTCAAAGTTATCAAGGGCCAAACACAAATTTTGAATCCCCCCAATCCCCAAAATTTGCTTGCAAAACCAAAAATTAAAAGTCCTATCTGGTCCTCCGTACTTTTACTCTCTGTGCATGCACAGTTGCCAGGAAGTGACCGAAATTAGCGCCAACATCATTCTTTGTAGAAAAGAGTATTACATAATAACTCAACAGGGAGGTATGAGTGCTCACTTATGGGAAGGTCATACCCGTCTGGGCCATTGGTAAGTATAAAAAATATACAAATTACTTTAAATTTATAATATTTTTAAACTATAACCCAATGGCCCAGACTTAGCTGAATCGTAAAAAATGCGGAGGGCCTAGGACTTCAGAATTAGTAGACCAACATAGTTCCATAGCCTGTAATCCAAGGTGAAAGGAAATTAAATTTAAAAGGAATTACATGTATGTCTCTCTATACAGTAAAAGAGAAGACATATCATCAACAATGAGCAAAATTCAAGTAATTCCGTATTCTTAGCATGAAGACTATGCTAACTGGATGTAACGAGTTCCCAATTTTTAAGGCTAATCCGGACTAAGCCCCAGAAATTAGGATGGCGTATTTGAGAATGAGAGGCTACCCACCCCCCCACCCCCCCCCCCCACAAACATATGCCACATACAATAAAACACAAGCTGTATCCAGGATATAATCTACAGACAAAACAGCTTCACTTACAGTTACATACTTATTAAGCCGAAGGAGAGGTAAAAAAAAACCTCGCCCCCCTTTCTGAAGGAATCTTCAAAAAGAAGAGGGGAGCGCTCCGGAATCAGTAAAAGAGGTACCAAATAACAATATAAATATTCATCAAATAGACACCCAGGTATTAATTATTATTAATAAACTGGTGCTTAATGCCACTTCAGAAGCTAAGGCTATAGCGGCGATCCCAATAATTAATATCACCCACTTGTAACGTATACTGGAGTCGGCATACGCAGATAAGTCGAAAACCGGTGATATAATATATAACATACACATGTCCAATAGAATGGACGATCTCTGGAGAGTACACACACTTCCAAGGTAACCCACAGGCGACCCCATTCGGGTGAACAATAAATTCCAGTAAATAACACTCCCAGACGTGTTCTATCCGATATCTATGTTCCTGGAAACGTGCGAATATACGAGAGTGTATGACAAGATGTATTCGATTGGGTACCGCCATTAATAGAAACCTGGATCTAGAAATGGATCAAGCTATGATTAACAGACTCGCCACGGACCGGCCCCGAAATAATTCATTGTTTTTAAGGTCCTTAACACACAATAATGTGTCTTCCTAATAATGCGTTTATGCACTTGAGCATTGAAATCCTGCATGTAATCATCTGAATACCAGTTAACTGACTAGAGAGCCTCCCAGGTACCCAAAGGCTAGCAATTTATTGACAATGAATCATATGCTCGTATATGACATATAGATGAACAACCACAGGAAACCAACCAACTCGAAAGTGGATGTGCTCATGAGGTCGCCAAAGAATATGACCCCGCCGCCAATCGGGAAGTCATGAAATGCATGTATGTACTTAAAATGCATACAAGGCTTACGGGAAGAAAACTACGTCTTGCCCGGTAATTGCCTCTAAACACATTGGCAATGTGGGGGAGATTCAAAATCATTTCGAACCCCCTTCACCCACATTACTTGAATCGTTCTTGTGTTCGTCATCAAATAGTATAGGAACCGCAAGGCTCCCTCGCATCTGACCGACTCCATATTGCTACTATAAGGCAGAGAAGAATGTGAAGAACAAATACTTCCCCTGATAAAGAAGGTCCGCTCCTGGAGGAAGCTTCCAGGGAACGTCCCATAACAGACACCTGAGAAGATTGATGCAAGGTTTCTGTTACGACAGAGGTGCTACTATCAGGATTTCGCAACGAGACTGTTTGAACTAAACAGAATCTGCTAAATCAATGGAGTTGGAGGATACGCCTATCCTATCATTCCATCCCATGAGATCAACAGACCATCTACTGCGTACTCTTGATGATCTTGGCATGGCGACACGAACGTCATAACTGATTGTTCCCATGTGTCGCAAACAGATCTATCATGAAACGATCCCACTGGTAGCAAATCTGCCTGAATATTCGCTTGTTGTGACCTTTCCAAGAGAGCGAGTCTGCTAGTACATTCAGACAGCCCGGTATATGACGGACAGAAAGATGAACATGATGATTCATGACGTATAGGAGAATCTTCTCCGTTAATTCACATGATGGCATTGAATAAGTGTCGCCTTGGTTCCTGATGTAAGCTACTACTGTCGAATTATCCAACAAAATTTGAACATGGACGTCTGCTATTATGTGAATCCAATGTTGTAGCGCTAGCCATATTGACATCATCTCTTTGATGTCTATGCGCTTCTCTAGGAACCGAGGGTCCCAAACACCCTGGCACCTCAAGTCTGCGGGACTAAGGGTTGTGTCCCAACCCGTCTGACTCGCATCCGTCATAATCGTGAAAGCCGGATCCGGCAGTTGCAGCGGAACTCCCCGAGTTAACCACTGAATATCTGCCCAAATCTGAACCCTTGTTTTACTAGGTCCATTAAAACAATACTGGTTCCGAGCGAATGCGTCTTCACACTCCAGTTCTGAGTAAAGAATATCTGGAGGGGACGCATGCGCAGGTGGCTCATCGGAATAAGATCCACACAGCCCCATCAGTCGCATGAATTCCTTCACTGTTAATGCGACTGAATGTAGACAAAAGCGAGCATAACAACTGATAAATTTCGCTCTGGGTAACAGCTGACGAACCAGATTGTTGTGAGTCTCGAAGCTCATTCCCAAGTGAGTGAATGACTTGGAGCGAGCTATATCCGACTTTTTCTCGTTTATGATGAAACCGAGACGTCGGAACAAAAGAAGCAGACTCTGAACATCATTCTGAAGAATAATTCTGTTACCGTATCTCTGAAGTCCAAGTAAGCAGGCATTACCGCACACGAATGAGCTAGGAAGTATGACATTACTGAGTTCATTATATGAGTGAATGCCCAGGGAACAAGGTTCAGACCAAAGCACAGTGCTCTGAACTGATACACCTTCCCTTGTATGGCGAACCGCAGGTGCTTTCTGAATGCCGGATGTACCAGGACATGAAAGTATGCATCCTTTAGATCTATGCTTGCCCCATAGTCATTCACTCAAATGCTAGCTCTTACCGACCGAATGGTCTCCATATAGAATTTTCGAGCCACGATAAGCTTGTTTATCCAGCTCAAGTCTATTACTGGTTGGAACAAGCCATCTGGCTTCGGTACCATGAACAGGTGACTGTAAAAACCCTGAGAATCCTGATTCTCGATGACCTCTATTGCTTCCTGTAATAAAGAGCCTGTACCTCCGCTAGGAGAGACTCTCTTTTGAAAGGATCCAACAGAAGATCTGTCCAACGCAGACATCTTGTTAGTGGGGGTTCGACTAACAAGATGTCTGCATTGGACAGATCTTCCGTTGGATCCTTTCAAAGACTACACTTCTCACCACTGATCTTCCGCGACTGCTGTCCAGTTTCTCGTGAAGATGATACCCTTCCGCCAAGTGGCAAGCAATAGAGGTCTGGAACATCACCTGTATGACCTGCGAGGCTTACGGGAGGAGAAATTACGTTCTCCCCGCCTGGTGAGCTATTTATATTAAAGTGCTCGCTCTACCCAATCCACTTCTTTTGACCACAACGGACTTACCCGGCGTCACGGCACCCATGGACAAAGTACCGCTTCACCGGTCGAGCTAGCTGCTTGCAAGAGATTAAAACCCTTAACAAAAGGCCCTAACTCTTGCAATCATGAGCATGGCAGCTAGCTCTATATGCTCAATGGAGCGCGACAACGGTAACACACTTGGATGGGTGTCAGAATATCATCAAGTTCATGTTCCTCTGAAATAGAAACTGACAAAATGAATTATAGCGTGGTGAAAGGCCTGCCCTCAGAACCTCACCGCCAACAATGTACCGCAACACCCGTCTCCAACATTAGTCATTCCAGTGAACACAAGAATGACAAGAGTCCGCAGGAGGGCATCGACTAAAGTCGATATCAGACTTCCACACTCCACAATAAAATATATATAATTAAGATACATGAATAATAGCAATCAAAATTAAATTCAAAATATTTTTTTGAAAATTTTTTAAAAAAAAAAAACGCCCAAGTTCACAATGGGAACATTAAGAGCCCAAAGGCATCACGATAGAGCCTAAGTGTGGACAAAATCAAAATTTTTTGAGCTACACTACCAGAATAATAAACCATGTATCCTACAGTACTTTTACAGTAATAGAATATAAAAAAACTACCTATATGAGGACGTTGTCAATGTAAAATAGCCAAAAAGCTTAAGAGTTTAACAGGAAGAGTTCAAGGAAGGATAGGGAAGGAATACTTAACAAACAATGGAATAATCATTAACAACAAGTGTTTGACCAGCGAGGTGGTATTAGTCCCCTACGGTGCTTTTGTGAAATAAGGTGTTTTTGTCACATAAGACATTACGATCATTGGTCAGTGCATGTGTTTTCACCCAAACTGTCCCCTGGCTGAACTGTCCCCAGCTAAGCAAGCCAAGTTCAGTCAGCAGGAGTATCAGACCTGGGGAGGATTTGGGTACAATAATTGAGGACGGTTCGGCCTGGGGATGATTCGGGTTTCATGACATCAGGCAGCAGGAGTATCAGACCTGGGGTACAGTTTGGGTAAAATAATTGTGGACGGTTCGGCCTGGGGACCATACGATTCGGGTTTCATGACCAATAATGCAATCAGCATGAATCTCAAACTTGATCTGTACGTCATTGTTCTATAGTAGGTTACCAAAAATGAAATCATTCGGTTGAAGCATTTCCCAAAAAAAGTTCGGAAAACTAAAGTGTGACTGACAGACTGACTGACTGACGGATGGACAAAGTGCAAAGGAAACTTGATCTGTAAGTCATCGTTCTATAGTAGGTTACCAAAAATGAAATCATTCCGTTCAAGCGTTTCCAAAAAAAAGTCCAGAAAACTGATATTTTGGTGCTTTTCCATATTTCCAAGGGCCATAACTCAAACAAGAATAATGCAATCATCATGAAACTGAAACTTGATCTGTAAGTCATTGTTCTATAGTAGGTTACCAAAAATGAAATCATTCCGTTGAAGAGTTTTCAAAACAAGTACAGAAAACTGATATTTTGGTGCTTTTCCCTATTTCCAAGGGCAATAACTCACACAAGAATAATGCAATCAGCATGAAACTCAAACTTGATCTGTAAGTCATCGTTCTATAGTAGGTTACCAAAAATGAAATCATTCGGTTGAAGCATTTCCAAAAAAAAGTCCGGAAAACTAAAGTGTGACTGACAGACTGACGGATGGACAGAGTGCAAATGAAACTTGATCTGTAAGTCATCGTTCTATAGTAGGTTACCAAAAATGAAATCATTCCGTTGAAGCGTTTCCAAAAAAAGTCTGGAAAACTGATATTTTGGCGCTTTTCCATATTTCCAAAGGCCATAACTCACACAAGAATAATGCAATCAGCATGAAACTCAAACTTGATCTGTAAGTCATCGTTCTATAGTAGGTTACCAAAAATGAAATCATTCAGTTGAAGCATTTCCAAAAAAAGTCAGGAAAACTAAAGTGTGACTGACAGGCTGACGGATGGACAGAGTGCAAACCTATAGTCCTCTTCGGCGTTGCCGGTAGGGGACTAAAAATGATGACGACAGGCGTATGTCCTGAAATTGGGAAACATAAAATAATTTTCTAATCATTATAAAGTTATGGCCCTGAACGTCTAAAACCACTGTTGAACACTTCCATCATCCAATAACAGCCTTGGATCCACCAATTCTGGCATTGATTTGTGTCTGGCATCCTCAAAAAAGGAGATTTTAAAGCACAGGTGTCAGTTCATTGTTACTGACTTTAGGGCCAAACAAAGAATGATGTTTGCACTAATTTCAGTCACTTCCTGGCAACTGCGCATGTGCGGAGAGTAAGAGTATGGAGGACCAAATAGGACTTTTAATTTTCGGTTTTGCAAGCAAATTTGGGGGATTGGGGGGTTCAAAATTTGTGTTTGGCCCTTGATAACTTTTGAGTTTGCACCAGCAAAGTCTGGGCCATTGGGTTATAGTATAAAAATATTCAAAAGAGGAAAGTTGTAATGTTCAGGCACTGGTTAATCTTTTCAGCACTTACCCGTAAGGGCCTGGAGATTTTTATACATTTAGCTATACGTTGAAAGTCTACCTTCTGTCGGGCGTTGCAGTTGTTTCTAGTCAAGTATTGGCTGCCAACAGAGGCATCCAAGACTTGCCTAGAAATTGAGTTTACCCAAACAATGTATTGGGGCACCTGTTCTTTGCATTAAGAAGTTATCCAAGTCGGAATTAGGCACTTAAGGGCTAAACAAGAGACTTCTTACTTTCAGTCTGTGAGCCGGATCACCTCCACTACTTAACAAAAGCTCAACCACTTGTAAATGACCTCCAGCACATGCCAAAGACAGCACAGTATGATCATTAGTTGATGTTGTTCTGTTGACATCAGCTCCTGAAAAAGGTATAAAAAAAACCCCAATTATTTCTTAACTTTTCTTTTAAATGCACGCATACCAGGTATAGGATTTGGCCTCTGTTAATAAATAATTCATCCCTTGAATGGAGCAAGACGCCATCAGCAAGCATATGGCACTTTGTTCTGCTGAAGGGACAAAGGTGTCTTACATCAAGCACTCACATTACATTTACTGTGAACATGGAATAATGGTGCATTTCAGTTAATTATTGGAGATCACATAATTTTGATCACAACAGTTTTTATAAAACTGCTACAGACTATAGCGGTGATGTAAAAATTGGATGTGGTATTCCATTTATAACCGCTTGGCAGAATTAACAACTGTGTTCTGAATGCCATGGAGAATCATAAGACCATAATATAATGTATTGGTGTGGTACATTTCAAGGATGTACAACACCAAAAAATTATTTATGGCCCCAAGTTTGGGCTAATGAAGATAAATTTGATACTAATTTTCCATTTTGGCTTTTGAAAGCATCTAAACTGAGTACTGATTCATTTGCAATTGAGATTATCTTACAACTAAGATGATGATCACAGATGCTTGCCTGCTGCAGATAATAAATAGTTAATAATTAATGCATTTTGCACCTGTGTATCAGGACCAAGGTTTAATGTAAAACAAAGAATTCATTAACTGGTTGAGGGCTATATTATTTATGCTGGTCTGAATTTATTCATCAAATTTTGTTTTATTATAAATTATTGGAGAATGACCGTAGGGACTCTCCAATAATTTGTAATAGAACAAATGTATATAGCAAAAATATTATTTGTGTTTGACTGAAACTGTTGGCTTTTACTCTGGTTCCCTCATTTTTTTGAAGGTCCTGATTGTGGCTTCTAGCACTCAACCAGTTAACAACAGCCTCACTATTTGTAGTCAGATCTGTTCATCAATAACTGTTTTGTTGCAATTTCCAGATGCTTAAGGCACTCTTATTAACCGTAATCAAACAAAGAGTGAAACCTCCAAACACCAATACTCAATTATTCGATACACCTCTGCAGTCAAAAATAAAATCTCAAGTCACAATTTTTTACAAATATCAAGTCTAATAGAATGCATTCTAATCATAATCCTCCTATTTCTGGATTTTGAAGAAGAAATTTGGACTTTTATTCCTAAACAAGTGTATTTTTGAGACGTTAATATGTTCTTTGTGTTTAACTTCAAAAGAATTTCTACCTATCCCATAAAACATTTTAAAAACTGGATACACCATGCCATCAACAGTTTTTTCTGTACGAGGGATTAACTGGTTGAAGCCTGAGAAACAATAGGGAATTTATGGAACATACAAATTTATCAACACGCCACGCCTCGCAGTTGTTCCTAATTAACATCCACAAATTCAGAAACAACTGCTCAGGGCAGACCATGTTGTTATACAGTGTTTTGATGTGTGGTTAAGTCAGCTTACCAGCAAGAGATGATCTAGTTCAGTGGTAATCAAATGACTATCTTGAGAAATTTACTTTTTTTGCAAGAATTACTAGAGAGTACAATGGCATCAAAGACTTGGCTGGAGAGCACTTCCGAGGAACATTCACTATTGTCTGCAGGTCATCCTCATGATTACATGCTGGAGCACCAGTTCAGAGGTCATAAAGCTTATAAAAGTCAGAAATATGCAAATTCCAATTTGGACATTGTTCTTATGCGATAAACATTAAAAAATTAACATTTTACCTGAGGTATTGCAAATCTAGAACTTTAGATGCATCCAGAATAACTTATCAACTTGTTATCAAGAGGTTAATCCTCTGCACTCTGATGTAAAAATGATTTACGTTTTCTGCAGCAAATATTTCCCATAATGCAATTTGATGTTTAACCAAATATATCTTGTTTGACTGAGCTCAGAGAGCTGTCAAACAAGATGTAAGTGGTTAAATTCATAGTTAAACAAGAGAAGAAACAAGTGACTGAAGAAAAGTCTGTTACACTACCGGAGTGCTAAGGATTAATAACCTGTTGTCAACAATAAACGAAAAGCCATTAAAGAGTAAACTACTTTCTTTGGGTAGCTGTTCAACTTATTCATTTATTTATTTATTGGTGTTTAAGGTCACATACTTATGCACAATGGATAATCGTGACAGTGACAGTTTTACGGGTGGTGTAAGCCCGAGTACCCGGAGAGAACCACCAAGCATCGGTGAGCAACTGTCAGCTCCTCAACATTCTAACTCTGTTCAAACTCCGCTCAAGCATGGTTACAGCGGTTGAAGACATGTGCACCATTGATGTGCAGTATGCCTTAGTGCAGGGCATCATCGTGCCCCCCCATGCAGGCAACCGGGATAAAGTGCCTTGCCCAAGGACACAACGTGGGTTGTCCGGACGGGGATCCAACTCGGGACCTCTAGCATAGAAGTCCAACAGTCTACCACTGAGCCACTGAGCTGTTCAATGGGGTTTAAAACACTCAACAGCCAGTGCTATACTGAACCAACAATTTTATGAATGAAGTGAACTCCAGAAATCAGCAGCAAAAAAATACCTTAAGTGATTTTGAGATTGATCTGCAGCAACTAATGGACTGCATATCATCAATTTTGCCAAGTTTATTAATTTCAATGCTGCACTTATAGATAAGGTCAGCAAACATGATAATATACTGATGATAATTTACTAATGTGATATCACTCACAATTTAATGACAAATTAACACTGTATTTATGCTGTATTCTAATATTCTGAGTTATTTTTTACCTTTGGAAATAAGAAATTGCACCGTGTTTAAATGGCCTGCCCTTGCAGCTTTCATAAGAGGAGTTCTTCCACCTTCCGATTCATGTTCCTGAAATGAGAAAAACAAATTCTTTAATCATACGATCTGACCCTTCCTCATATCAATGAACTCATTCTTGATAACTCTTAACCTGTTCAGCATCTTTTTAACAATTTTTCATGAAGTCAAGTCATCGCCGCTGTAAATTTCTCTATAAATTCAGAACTCATTTGAGATCCTCTGTTGAGTGAATAACTCTTTACTAAAACAAGAGGCCCCAGGGGGCCTGAGGGCGCTCACCTGACATGGTAGCCTAAATATCAACCCAGAGAATTGATTTCCACAAGTTGCATCTGCTCCTCCTAATAAAAGCTGAAACCAAATATCCAAATATTCTGACCAGTGGATCTAAAAAAAGATTTTTAAAGAATATTCCTCATATTGAACTAAGTCATAATTCGGGCTCCCACGGGGAGCCCATATATGAACCCAGGGACTTGGCTTTAACAAACCTGAAACTCACACCCCTAAGGATTCTGCACACCAATTATCAAAACATTCCGACTGCTGGATCTGAAGAAGAAGATTTTTAAAGAAAATTCCTCATTTTGAACCAAGTTACAATTCGAGCTCCCACAATCAGCCCAAATATGGACCTAGGGACATGGCTTGAACAAACTTGAATCTTACCCCCTAAGGATGCTGCATAAAAAATATCAAAAGCATTCATCTGCTGGATCTGAAGATTTTTAAAGAAAATTCCTCATTTTGAACTAAGTTGTCATTCAGGCTCCCATAGTGAGCCCAAATATGAACCAAGGGACTTGGCTTGAACAAACTTGAATCTCAGCCCCCTAAGGTTGCTCCATGCCAAATATCAAAACATTCCAACTGCTGAATCTGAAGAAGATTTTTAAAGAAAAATTCCTCATATTGACTACGTAATAATTTGGGCTCCCACAGGGAGCCCAAATATAGACCCATGGACTTGGCTTTAACACACTTGAATCCCCCCCCCCCCCCCCCCCCCCCCCCCCCCCCAAGGATGCTACTCACCACATATCAAACCATTCCGACTGCTGGATCTGAAGAAGAAGATTTTTTAAGAAAATTCCTCATTTCGAACAAAGTTACAATTCAAGCTACCACAGTGAGCCCAAATATGGACCTAGGGACATGGCTTGAACAAACTTGCATCTCACCCCCCTAAGGATGCTGCATACCAAATATCACAAGATTCTGCCTGCTGGATCTTGAGAAGAAGATTTTCAAAGAAATTTGCCTGAAATGCACTAAGTTCAAATTTGTGCTCCTATACTGAGCCCAAATATAAACCCAGGGGGGCCCATTTGAACAAACTTGAATCAGATCCACCCCACAATGTTGCATACCAAATATCACAATATTCTGCCTGCTGGATCTGGAGAAGATTTTTGAAGAAATTTGCCTGAAATGCACTAAGTTTGAATTTGGGCTTCTATAGTGAGCCCAAATATGAATCCAGGTGGCCGGTTTGAACAAATTGGAATCAGATCCACCCCACAATGTTGCATACCAAATATCAAAAGATTCTGCCTGCAGGATCTGGAGAAGAAGATTTTTGAAGAAATTTGCCTGAAATGCACTAAGTTCAAATTCGAGCTTCTATAGTGAGCCCAAATATGAATCTAGGGAGCCGATTTGAACAAAATAGAATCAGATCCACCCCACAATGTTGCATACCAAATATCAAAAGATTCTGCCTGCTGGATCTGGAGAAGAAGATTTTTTAAGAAATTTGCCTGAAAAGCACTAAGTTCAAATTTGGGCTCCTGAGCCCAAATATAAACTCAGGGAGCCGATTTGAACAAACTTGAATCATATCCACCCCACAATGTTGCATACCAAATATCAAAAGATTCTGCATGCTGGATGTGGAAAAGAAGATTTTCAAAAAAATTTGCCTGAAATGCAGTAAGTTCAAATTTGGGCTCCTATACTGAGCCCAAATATAAATCCAGGGGGCCGATTTGAACAAACTTGAATCAGATCCACCCCACAATGTTGCATGCCAAATATCAAAAGATTCTGCCTGCTGGATCTGGAGAAGATTTTTTAAGAAATTTGTCTGAAATGCACTAAGTTCAAAATCGAGCTCCTATACTGAGCCCAAATATGAACCCAGGGGGCCGATTTGAACAAACTTGAATCAGATCCACCCTACAATGTTGCATACCAAATATCAAAAGATTCTGCCTGCTGG
This sequence comes from Pictodentalium vernedei, assembly GCA_031216915.1. Taxonomy (NCBI): domain Eukaryota; kingdom Metazoa; phylum Mollusca; class Scaphopoda; order Dentaliida; family Dentaliidae; genus Pictodentalium; species Pictodentalium vernedei. The sequence goes on from CM062297.1 coordinate 317,446,536, forward strand.
ATCTGGAGAAGAAGATTTTTTAATGTTTTTCCCATTGCCTGCAGTGTTAAAAAGTGCTGACTCAGCACTTTTTCAAAGTCCCGAAACTGTACCCTATGATAAAACCGATGGCAATTTTTTTTTACCAATTCTTTCTGTTGGTCCTAAGTTAGCTTCACACCAAATAAAAATTCTCGGTGCCATACAGTTTTGGAGATATGGGCGTTTTAATTTTTTTCTATTTTTAGCTCCTGCGGTTCCCATGGGGCTACGGGAAAAAAAAAATCAGCATAAATTAGGTACTTATGACCCAATAAGCCCTCACATAAAATTTGGTTCAAATCAGCCTCTCGGTTTGGAAAATAGAAATTTTGGGCGGGGCAAAAAATTTTGCCCCTCCCATAACGACGCCAAGTATAGCCCCACAAACTTCTCTTGAACAAATCTGAGTCTACACCTCAAAAGGAAGCTGCACACCAAATATCAAGTCTCTGCTACTGCTGGTTCTTGAGAAGAAGATTTTCAAAGATTTTGGTGCCCCTTGGGGGTGTGGCCCCACCCAGGAGGAGGGGCAACTTCATTTGAACAAATCTGAATTGGCATTAGGTAATAAATATTTAGCCAACATTTGAATAAAATTGGGCTAGTGATTTAGGAGGAGAAGTCGATAATGTAAAGTTAACGCCAGACGGACGACGGACGATGGACGACGGACGGACGGATCACGATCAGTAAAGCTCCCGCTGAGCTTCGCTCAGGTGAGCTAAAAACTGCCCAGCCCACCCTACTATTCAATCAACAGAGATCTACTGTAGTCTCAGTATGAATATGCCTCATCTCCGGTCTATCTGGACTTCAAGCCTAGAAGGCCTGAGGAGTGAAAAATAAACTATTAGATATTTTTAATGCTCTTATTTTAAGAGGGTGAAAAAATGTGTTCCAAAGTTACAAATATAGTGTGAAACAGGTGTGAAGTGCTAGGGGCTTGTGAAATGGAATTTCTATCCTCATACCAAACCTCAAATTGAACCAGGAGTCTCAAGTGGACATTGCCACTGATCCCAATCAAATTGGAAGCAGCACAGGAAGAACAGCCTGAACAGGGTTTTATCACAAAATTATCGTACTAGATATCTAATGTTCGCTGACAAAAGTTGAGAGTTATTCTCTGAAAATAAAACAGAGTGAACACAGACAGAATCACATATGTTAACCTCATGAAATTTTCATATTTGCGTGAATAATATCACCAGAGCTCAGATGTGTGAGAAATTGTTAAGAAATAGTATGAATTGCTCTAATATAAGAAAACCAGTCTACAAACATCCGTAGACTTTCATAAACAAGTACATAGAATGTCGACTTGTCAAGTGTGAGAAGTTGCTAACGTGATCTGTAATTTCGTTGGAGGGGAGGGGGGGAGCAGAGCTGGCCAGACTGCTTTACAATAAAGTGACGCTAATATATACCAAGCATACTCACGCCTTGATCCGCCCATATTCCATTTTTAAAAGTTCCCTTTAAATGTCCATGCTAGTCAACAGCCGTTTGAAAACTTTATCAAGAGTTTCTGGCACATACAGAACAATTGCGCACGTGCTCTCCTGATAAGTCATCAACCATTCATTGCATGCTGATTACCTCAAAACAATAACTCTCGCCATAGTATCGCATTTCAGGCACACTGCCCACACATTCCAATGACATCAAACGGAATCATAGAGACAACGTTATCAGGATAAAACACATGCCGACTTCACTGATGTTATAAGTTTTAACAACATCATAGCGAGTACTGCATGCATTTGAAACTGACAATTCGCCGACGAGTGAGTGTGGCAATGTCTACGTAAGTCGGGGAATGTTTTTTACAGTATTAACACTTGAAATGCGGTAGTTCAAAGGTAACGGTTAATCGATCAAGGACTTTTTTGATCGATCATGCTGTTGATCGTCGGTTAATCGATTAACCGGTTAATCGTTTCAGCTCTAAACTTGTCTCCTTATAAAAGTGTTGGTGTTCCGGTAGAGTGCTGAAGGTCCAAATTTGGCTTCACTTGGGCATTCATATACAGCAACTTACTGGAAAACTATTCTGTTAATGTGCTTCTAATTATGCTAAGAGTGAAATTATACACTCTTATTTAATTTGCTTTGTTGTGATTTATGGGATAGTGCCTATAGGCACTCTCCCATAAATTGCAACAAGGCAAATTAATAACATATCCTGATAGCCCAAAATAATTCAGCACTCTATTAGTACCAGTTAAAACAAACTACTGTCACTACTATTAGATGGCAATAGATGTATACATTGATTGCCCAATATTGCTGTTCAAACTGGCTGACAGTGGCAGAGAGGTGATACTATTTACCTAAAAGCTTGAAATCCTCTGACTAGTTGACTGTACAATTGAGAGTCGACTACTGGCTTGCCCAGAGTCGACATCGACTAGTCGACTAATCATTTGAGTACTGGTTTCAGCAGACTGCCCGATTATTGTTTTGAGAATTAAAAGCAACAACAGCGGAATGTCGATGGAAATTTACGTCTCGTTGTGTGTATCAAATGAATAAAATCCCCACTCGGTTGAAAATACCACACATAAGTAATTCACTAATCGAAAACAATTGATATAAAACCCATTTTCGCATTCAGACATCGGCTATATCTCCCGGTGATAGCACCGGGGGAAACTGTCACTGATTTCACTGTACTGAATATGAATGTAGTGGGCAGCCACAATGTTCGGATAGCTGAACTATGGCACTGGACTTATGATCTGTGACTCTTTTTAATTTTTCAATTTTCAAAGAAAGATAAGTTTTAAGGCGCCATCAAACAAAACATCTGTGCTACAAAACTCCATATTTCCCCCGTAGATTTCTTGATTAAAACTGCCTGTGTTTAAGTTCTTTTCCCGATACTCTCCCTGTGAACTTTTCCAGGGACTACAGCAGAAAAACTTTTAAATTTGTGGCTGATTTCATGGAACAAAGTTGAATTTAAAATTGTGTATTTATCTTTTCATTTATTCATTTATTGATGTTTAAGGTCACATACTTATGCACAATGGCTAATCGTGACCGTGACAGTTTTACGGGTGGAGGAAGCCGGAGTACCCGGAGAGAACCACCGAGCAACGACGAGCAGCTGTCAGCTCTCCAACATCGTAACTCTAAACTCTGCACTGCAGCACAGGCAGGGTTAGATTGGTTGAAGACATGCGCACCATCGATGTTCAGTACGCCTCAGTACACAGCGTCATCGTGCCCCCATGTAGGCAATCGGGGTGAAGTGTCTTGCCAATGGACACAACGCGGTTGCTGCAGGTGGGATTCGAACCGAGGACCTCTCGGCTTGCAGCCTGCACCTCTACCAACTGAGCCACCACGCCCCCTGTGTATTTATCTAAAACAAGTTTTGTTGGATGACGCCTTAATTTTGTCTCGAAGAAGTGCGACGTTTCGGCCTTTTTGTCTCGGGTGTTTCGAGGAGGCCGAAACGTCCCATGTTGAAACGTCTAAAGCCTAGTAAAGCCTAAAGGCCGAAACGTCTCGGAAACGTATGGACGTGGGACGCGAAACGATAAAGCTGTTTTCTGTTGTCTTCAGAATCATTTGTCGTTTTCATCCGTCTGTTGAACAAAACCAAGCATTTTCATCATGTTCCACGTGATTGAAGTTCTGGACGAGAAACAAAGCAAATAAAGTGATCGCAGATCAATTGTTAACATGATGTTACCTTTTTCTCTAAAACACAATAACATGTGATACTCGATTTCATAAGAGCTAACGAAGAGGTACACTCGATTGATGATTTAGAACAGGTGTCGCTAAAAAGCGCCTACTGCAAACCACACATATCCGGCTTTATGATTTAGAACAGGTGTCACTAAAAAGCGCATAGTACAAACCACAAATATCCGGCGCACGTCAGGTATTACAACCCATGTTCCAAAAGCACAAAATGAGAATCTGAAAAATTCTGAATAGCAAATTTTTGGTTGAAGCCCTAGGCTTGCTCATGTTAGTTATTTGTCTACAATTTTGAAGCACAAAACCATACACCAGTCAAACTAAGTCTCTCCATTTGTTTGACCAACTATTCCTCAAGGTGCCCAGGCAATTCTGTCAAACTTGCACGTTGTCTGAATGGTTGACCCAGATTGTCCTTCTCTTGTATTTGCCTATAATTTTGAAACATGAAACCATTTACCATACTTCAGTTATTCTTTTCTCAATGGTGCTTAGGTTGATCTCCACAAAACTTGCAGAGTGGAATTGCCTTTGGGGGTGTCTGCCCATAATTTTGAAACACAAAACCATTTACCATACTCCATCTCCATTTGCTGACAGGAAATTCTTATTTCTGTACCAACAACTTAACCTCTTCCAATGAGGTAAACCATGGTCACCCTCATTCCACCCTGTTGACCAAGGTACTTAAACCCAGACCCCTTTATAAATGTCCCCCACTATTTTTGATTTTTTTTTTTTGTACAGCTCTATTCGGCTGGTCATGAGGAAGCTTAGTGCTTAAAAAAATGTTCTGAGCCGTGCAATTTTTGAGATATGGCCATTTTTATTTTTTTTACTTTACTGTTTCTGGAGAAGATTTTCAAAGGTTTTTGCACCTTTCCGCCCCTTCTGGGGTCCCCATTGGGCGCGGTAACTTTAGTCACACAATTTCTAAATGACACATGTTAAGGAAGATACGAACCAAATTTGGTTCAATTTGGACCAGTGATTTAGGAGAAGTTGTTTGAAAAGTGTTCACGACGACGGACAACGGATGGAAAGTGATAAAGTTGAGCTCCCTTCAGTGAGCTAAAAATAGCAATTTAGGGGTGGGCCGTTAGCTAATCAGAAGCTGTGGCAGCCATGTTGGATGGTGGGCGGACATACCGAACACAATTCTGAAAGAGGACCACCCACTGGTTAACCTCAGCAAATTTTATTCAAATTGATCCAGCAGTTCTGAAGAAGAAGATTTTAATGTGTTTTCCTAATCACCAGCCATGGCAGCCATGTTAGATGGGCGACAGAGATTTCAAACACAATTCTTTGAGTGTTCCACCTAATGATCAATCCCAGAAAATTTTATGTGGCCCAGTGGTTTGGGAGGAGATGATTGTTGACGCGAGAAAAAGATTTTTTAATGTTTTTCCATTACCTTCAGTGTTAAAAAGTGCCGAGTCAGCACTTTTTCAGAGTCCCGAAAAAGTACCTTAGAAAAAAAACGTTAGCGATTTTTTTCTACCATTCCTTTCCATTGGTCATAAGCAAGCTGCACAGCAAATAAAAAGTTTCTGAGCCATGCAGTTTTGGAGATATGATCGATTTTAATTTTTTCTATTTTTAGCTCCTGGGGTTCCCACGGGGCTACGGGAAAATTTTCTTCGGCATAAATTAGATACTTATGACCCAATAAGTCCTCAAAAAAAATTTGGTTCAAATCAATCTCTTGATTCAAAAAATAGAAATTTAGGGGAGGAGCGTCAGCCAATCAGAAGCTGTGGCAGCCATGTTGGATGGCGGGCGGACAAACCGAACATAATTCTGAAAAAGGACCACCCACTGGTTATCTCCAGCAAATTTTATTCAAATTTATGCAGCGGTTCTGAAGAAGAAGATTTGAATGTGTTTTGCCAATAAGCAGCCAAGGCAGCCATATTAGATGGGCGACAGAGATTTCGAACACAATTCTTCGAGTGTTCCACCTAATGATCAAGCCCACAAAATTTTATTGAAATTGGCCCATTGGTTTTGAAGGAGATGATTGTTGACGTGAGAATAAGAGTTTTTAATGTTTTTGCATTACCTTCAGTGTTAAAAAGTGCCGAGTCAGCACTTTTTCAGAGTCCCGAAAAAGTACCTTAGAAAAAGACCGTTAGCGATTTTTTTCTACCATTCCTTTCCATTGGTCATAAGCAAGCTGCACAGTAAATAAAAAGTTTCTGAGCTGTGCAGTTTTGGAGATATGAGCGATTTTAATTTTTTCTATTTTTAGCTCCTGAGGTTCCCACGGGGATATGGGAAAAAAATGTTCAGCATAAATTAGATACTTATGACCCAATAAGTCCTCAAAAAAAATTTGATTCAAATCGATCTCTTGATTCCAAAAATAGAAATTTAGGGGTGGAGCGTCAGCCAATCAGAAGCTGTGGCAGCCATGTTGGATGGCGGGCGGACAAACCAAACACAATTCTGAAAGAGGAGCACCCACTGGTTATCCCCAACAAATTTTATTCAAATTGATCCAGCGGTTCTGAAGAAGAAGATTTTAATGTGTTTTGCCAATCAGCAGCCAAGGCAGCCATATTAGATGGGCGACGGAGATTTCGAACACAATTCTTCGAGTGTTCCACCCAATGATCAATCCCACAAAATTTTATTAAAATTGGCCTAGTGGTTTGGGAGGAGATGATTGTTGACGCGAGAATAAGAGTTTTTAATGTTTTTGCATTACCTTCAGTGTTAAAAAGTGCCGAGTCAGCACTTTTTCAGAGTCCCAAGAAAGTACCTTAGAAAAAAACCGTTAGCGATTTTTTTCTACCATTCCTTTCCATTGCTCATAAGCAAGCTGCACAGCAAATAAAAAGTTTCTGAGCCGTGCAGTTTTGGAGATATGAGCAATTTTAATTTTTCTATTTTTACCTCCTGAGGTTCCCATGGGGCTACGTGAAAATTTTTTTCGGCATAAATTAGATACTTATGACCCAATAAGTCCTCAAAAAAAATTTGGTTCAAATCGATCTCTTGATTCAAAAAATAGAAATTTAGGGGTGGAGCGTCAGCCAATCAGAAGCTGTGGCAGCCAAATTGGATGGCGGGCGGACAAACCGAACACAATTCTGAGAGAGGACCACCCACTGGTTATCCCCAGCAAATTTTATTCAAATTGATCCAGAGGTTCTGAAGAAGAAGATTTTAATGTGTTTTTGCCAATCAGCAGCCAAGGCAGCCATATTAGATGGGCGACGGAGATTTCGAACACAATTCTTCGAGTGTTCCACCCAATGATCAATCCCACAAAATTTTATTAAAATTGGCCTAGTGGTTTGGGAGGAGATGATTGTTGACGCCCAACGACGACGGACGACGACGACGGACGGAAAGTGATCAGTAAAGCTCATCCTGAGCTTTGCTCAGGTGAGCTAAAAAAAGAGAACTATCTTTGCTGCTATTTTAGTGGATCGTTATGTCCTACTACATTTCTCTCTCCACAATAGAATACGAAAACTGAATTTGCAAAAATTCATCTAAAGAGTGAATAAAACATTTATGCAATTGCATTTTCCACAAAATTGACATCACACTGACTAGTGCTAAATGATAATAACTGCAAAACTTTTGAGGAAAAAAATGGACAGACAAAGTGATAAATGTTCTTTCCATTATTTGTAGAATTGAGCTTCCAAGTTTATTTATTTGGATTCAAAACCACTTTTAATATCTAGGTTACATCATGACCACAACAGCAGTATAAAGTCAAGTTTAGTCATTCTATCATATTGCGCAGTTTAACTCTTAAAGACCTATTTCCAACCTTTACGACCTCAGAACAGGTGCAGTTAACATGTCATCATGAGGAGGTCCTGTTGACAACAGACAAATCAGGTAGGCAGTGGTTTCTAGTGAAGTCTTGGCTGGCTGTCAAGATTCAGACTAGAAATCACTGCTACGCCACTGGACATATAGAGGCTGTAGGCTGATGGGAATTCAGAACACTTGTCCAGGTCCTTAAGAGTTAAAGGCTTGTCATCCAGGCATTGGTCAACTTAAGAAAACCTTATAGTTATCAGATTCATTTACCATTTCCGATACTCACATTACCTACTCAGTGGTCAGTGAAAGAATGGCAAGCATAAAATAATTCTGAATGGTTAACCAGTTAAACAAATCTATCAAGGAAAATAAATATCAAAGGAATCAGCACTACTCAGTTAACTCTTTACCAAATGTAACTGCTCAATGCTATTCACAAATGAGTGTTAATGACATTGGAGCTTAACGTGACTGTGTATAGCGTTTGATGAAAAGGATAATGTTCAATGTTTACGAAAAGAGTATGAAATAAGAAAAGAAAGGTGATGGGGGCGCTGTGGCTCAGTTGGTAGAGGTGCAGGCTGCAATCCGAGAGGTCCTCAGTTCGAATCCCACCTGCGGCAACCGCGCTGTGTCCTTGGGCAAGGCACTTCACCCTGATTGCCCACATGGGGGCACGATGACGCTGTGTACTGAGGCGTACTGCACGTCGATGGTGCGCATGTCTTCAACCAATCTAACCCTGCCTGTGCTGCGGTGCAGAGTTCAGAGTTACGATGTTGGGGAGCTGACAGCTGCTCGTCGTTGCTCGGTGGTTCTCTCCGGGTACTCCGGCTTCCTCCACCCGTAAAACTGTCACGGTCATGATTAGCCATTGTGCATAAGTATGTGACCTTAAACTCCAATAAATAAATAAATAAAGAAAGGTGATAATTGAGAATATGTTAATTTCTGTTCCCTGTATGCTATGTTTTCAACAAGTGCAATGCCGATCGCAGGCGATCAGACTCTAGTCCCCCACGGTGGATGGTCTGTTCTATAAAACATGCAAAATATTTTTTAGGCCTGTTGGGCATTTAAAAAAATAAGTTGCACGTTATGAAATGGATAAAAGATTTCAACAGCAAGTGGGAATTGAAGTTCTCTCTCTCCCATCATGTATCTGTTCTCAGGCACCTACCATTTAACAACAGGAACAACAATGTAATCATTCCATATTGCATTTTTATTCAAAAATTATTGACGTGCATCATCCTCCTATTATGTCTCACCAATGGTATAAATATGAAAGTACAGTCTCGAAGCATCTATCTATTAGAAACAGGTGGTAACCGTAAAATAGGAACACAAAATGAAAGTGTCAATGACACTGTAGCTCAACTTGTGTTAGACATGTATATGTATTGATGTATTGTATGTGACACAGCAATGACACACATCTAGGCAATGACTGGATAACAAAGGTACATGTAAAGTGTTGTAAAGGTCTGTACATAAATACTGACCGTAGCCTGTAACAAATGTACAGGTAAAGTATGACTAAACTAAGTTTCTGAGAACGTTGGCAGCGGCAACATTTTCTGACGGAAATTGAAGAAAATCGATAGCTCCCATCTAGAGGTCTCCCCAAACAAGCATACCAGGTTTCAAAGCAATCCAAGCATAAATGTGCCCTGTAGGGTGTGCCAAAGGAAAATATTGAGGTCTGACTAAACTAAGTTCTAAGAACATTGGCCGTGGCAACATTTTTTGATGGAAATCGAAGAAAATCGATAGCTCCCATCTAGAGGTCAGCCCAAACAAGCATGCCAGGTTTCAAAGCAATCCAATCATAAATGTGCCCTGTAGGGTGTGCCAAAGGGAAATATTGAGGTCTTCTGACTAAACTAAGTTCTAAGAACATTGGCTGTGGCAACATTTTTTGACGGAAATGGAAAAAAATCGATAGCTCCCATCTAGAGGTCACCCCAAACAAGCATGCCAGGTTTCAAAGCAATCCAATCATAAATGTGCCCTGTAGGGTGTGCCAGAGGGAAATATTGGGGTTTTGACTAAACTAAGTTCAAAGAATGTTGGCCGCGGCAACATTTTTTGACGGAAATTGATGAAAATCGATAGCTCCCATCTAGAGGTCACCCTAAACAAGCATGCCAGGTTTCAAAGCAATCCAATCATAAATGTGCCCTGTAGGGTGTGCCAGAGGGAAATATTGGGGTTTTGACTAAACTAAGTTCCAAGAATGTTGGCCGCGGCAACATTTTTTGACAGAAATTGAAGAAAATCGATAGCTCCCATCTAGAGGTCTTCCCAAACAAGCATACCAGGTTTCAAAGCAATCCGATCATAAATGTGCCCTGTAGGGTGTGCCAAAGGGAAATATTGAGGTCTAACTTCTAAGAACGTTGGCCGTGGCAACATTTTTTGACGGGAATTGAAGAAAATCGATAGCTCCCATCTAGAGCTCACCCTAAACAAGCATACCAGGTTTCAAAGCAATCCAATCATAAATGTGCCCTGTAGGGTGTGCCAAAGGGAAATATTGTGGTCTGACTAAACTAAGTTCTAAGAACGTTGGCCGCGGCAACATTTTTTGACGGAAATTGAAAAAAATCAATAGCTCCCATCTAGAGGTCACCCCAAACATGCATACCAAGTTTCAAAGTGATCTGATTATAAATGCGACCTGTGAGGTGTGCCAAAGGAAATTGCGTACGCCGACAGACGAGAAGTGATGGCAATAACTCAGCTTGACTATGTCAAGTTGAGCTAAAAATCAATGAAAACAGTCGTCCTTCGGCCATTCTAAAAACATTTTCCAAACAATTTTGACGTGCGTCATCCTCCTAACATCTCTAACCAATGTTAGAAATCCTCCTAGTGGCGTGCATCATCCTCTTAGCATCTCTGACCAATGTTAGAAATCTGAAAGTAATAGCTCGAAACATATCTAAGATACAGGTGATAACGTCAAATATGGCAAAAAATTACAACAAAAAAGTCATTCAGCCATCTTGAATTTTTTTTCAAAAGATTTTGGCCATCTAGAATTTTTTTCAAAAAATTTTGACGTGCATCACCCTCCTAGCATCTCTGACCAATGTTAGAAATCTGAAAGTAATAGCTCAAAATATGTCTAAGATACAGGTGGTAATGTCAAATATGGCAAAAAAATAACAAAAATGGCTTCCATTTGGCCATCTTGAATTGTTTTTCAAAAGATTTTGGCATGCATCATTCTCTTATGGTGTCTGACAAATGTTGAAAATTTAAAACTAATATCTCAAAACATCTCCAAGATAACGTAACTTGAGAATGCAAAAAATGAACAAACAAGGTCAGGCCATCTTGAATTTTTTTTTTTCAAAAAATGTTGACGTGCATCATCCTCATAGCATCCATGAACAATGTTAGAAACCTAAAACAAATATATTAAAACATGTCTAAGATACAGGTGGTAACATCAAATGAAGCAAAAAATGATGACAAAAATTGCCGCCGGTGGGCCAACTTGCATTTTTTGTCAAAAAGTTTTGACGTGCATTGTCCTCCTATTATGTGTCACAAATGGCATAAAAATGAAAGTACAGCGTCGAAGCATCTATGAGATACAGGTGGTAACATAAACTAAGATACAGGTGGTAACGACAAATATAGCAAAAAAATGACCAAAAAATGGCAGCAATTCAGCAATCTTGAATTTTTTTTTGAAAAGATTTTGGCATGCATCATCCTCCTATGATGTCTGACAAATGTTGATAATTTAAAACTAATATCTCAAAACATCTCTAAGGTACGGGTGATAACGTAACTTGAGAATGCAAAAAATGAACAAAAATGGATGTCATTCGGCAAACTTGATTTTTTTTTTTTCAAACAATTTTGACGTGCATCATCCTCATAGCATCTATGAACAATGTTAGAAACCTGAAGCAAATATAACAAAACATGTCTAAGATACAGGTGGTAACATCAAATGAAGCAAAAAATGATGACAAAAATGGCCGCCAGTCGGCCATCTTGAATTTTTTTTCAAAAATTGTTGACGTGCATCATCCTCCTATTATGTGTCACCAATGGTATAAAAATGAAAGTACAGCGTCGAAGCATATATGAGATACAGGTGGTAACATAAATTAGGACAGACAGACAGACAGATGGAGTGCAATCCAATAGTCCCCCAAAACGGTAAAACCGCGGGGGACTAAAAAGAATCATTTCAGTGTAGACTGTACTAAAGAATTAAAACCTGGGTTGAGGTGGCCCAAACAGTTAACGGACGCCAAAGTTACCAAATTACAGCAAAATCATTCCAAATTGAGTCATCCTACCAAGTTACAATGAAATGCCTTCATAAAAATAACTTGTGGACTTTGCTAAAGGAATGTAGGTCATGTGACATGCGGTCATGACTGACCGATCATGACGAAATTAGGACAATCTAATCTAGATATCATACCAAGTTATCCTACCAAGTTACAATGAAACCCTTTCATAAAAACAACCTGTAAGCAGTGCTAAAGGAATCTAGGTCAAGGGACCTGTCGGCGGTAACAGCTGACCAAAATATGAGTCTCATCTAGACTTCATACCAAGTTATCCTTCCAATTTACAATGAAATTGCTTTATAAATATGAACTGTAGACTGTGCTAAACAAATCTAGGTCACGTGCCTGTAGAGCTGTCAGGGTTGACTGATCACAGCAGGACGTTCTCATCCAGACATAACACATAGTCATCCTACCAAGTTATAAGGAAATTCCTTCATAAATATGACCTGTGAACTGTGTTAAAGGTTTTCTGGTTTCGGGCTCTCACAGCCATCATGGTTGACCGATCGCGATCATAAGAGGACGTGCTCATCTAGACATTATATGGAATCATCCTACCAAGTTGCAATGAAATCTCTTCATAAATATGACCTGCAGACTGTGCTAAAGGTTTTCAGGTTTTGGGCTCTCGCAGCCATCATGGTTAACCAATCCCGACCAAAAGGGGACGTTCTTATCTAGACATTATAAAATCATCCTACCAAGTTACAAAGGAATCCCTTCATAAATACAACAAACTGTAGACTGCGCTAAAGGTTTTCAGGTTTGGGGCTCTTGCAGCCATCATGGTTGACTGATCGTGACCAAAAGGGGACGGTCTCATCTAGACATTATACAGAGTCCTCCTACCAAGTTACAATGAAATCCCTTCATAAATACGACCTGTAGACTTGTGTTAAAGGTTTTTGCATTTCTTGCTCTTGCAGCCATCATGATTGGCCGATCGTGACCAAAATGGGACATTCTCATCTAGACATGACCTTGAACCTGCATATGAAATTTCGTGATGATCGGACAAGAACTATTGCCACCAAAACATACTTTATGACCCCTTATTGGTATGGGATCATTGAGCTCAATCCAATGAGGACTCGTAAGCTGTGTATCTCAAGCAAAATAAGAAAATAGTCATTCAAGAATTTTTTTGCAAGAATGTAATTGTGATGGTAGTTTAGTAGGTCAAAAATTATTTTTCTTCCTTTTTTTTTATTTTCTAGAATAAATTCAACATACCAATTCTGCACCAGCTTCCAAAAGTACCTTGGCCACCTCCGTGTGACCATTTTCACAAGCATAGGTTAATGCTGTATCTCCTGTACCTGTTTGGGCATGAACATTGGCTCCTGAAAAATAATTATAAACAGTATATTGTAAAGGTATCAATCCTCTTATTTACCATAAAAATCAAATCAGAGCAAAGACTACTCCTGAAAAATTTCAAGACTTTTAATCATTTTCATCGGAAGCAGGTGGAGATGGATTTGAATCAGTTTGCCGAATCTGTTTTAAGAATGAATGTAATTTATTTATCTTTGAAAAAACAAGAGTATACAAATATTTGGGGTACATTATTCATGTCCAACTGAATTAAATATGTAGAGTGTTTCTTGTTATTTTTTTGGCCTGACAGTTCTACCGATAAAATAAATCAGTTTTCGCCTTATCACCCAAGCACATACTTTTTTGTTTTTTATTTGCATTCTTTGATTTCTGCAACAGTTTAATGAGGTACAAGCATAGAACAAAAATGTAATGCTATGTCAACAAGAGAACTTTGTCATTATGTTTGTAAAGTCTTTACCAATCTGAGTGCTAGTAGACACTCGCAAATGCACTGAAAGTGTCACATCACAAGAGTAGTTACAGTACAGTCGCCGTGGATTGGTCGTAATCCACATGAGGGCAGTGATGTCCACACATGGTTGTACCCGGTGCTTCATTAATTAAATTTTTGATGATTATTCCTATAATTAGTGTTTATTGCATCCGTGGAAATATTGCCCACCCGTGGAAAGTGACCAGTCCACCCTTGGCTGTACTGTATATGCTCTACACAGGTATTCAATATTCACCAATCAATTAACCCTTTCTCCAAAGTATTGGAAATTTTGCTTAGCACAATAGACAAACATCACCTTTCAAATATGATACCCTTCATTTTTCACTTCAAAAACATAACTTGTGACCTCTCAGTGAAAAGACCACATCCAGCTTGTTCTAATTGTGGGTCATATACTATGCTGTGGAGGCAAAAAAATAAAATTTTTATAAAACAATATTATGTCACCTTCTAGTCAAATTAAAGGTTAACAAGACAGTCTAACGACTACTTTTATGTTATAATAGGAATAATCTCATTATCGACCTGGACATGTATTCATACCCAATAATGTCACTCACCAAATATAATTTAATTTCTTTAATCACAACTGAAGATATATTCCAAAAACCTGCAATTTTGTTAATTTCATAGTCGACAAGGGCTAAAACTCCGGAAAAATTATTCGAATCAAAACTTCCTTTCCATATGAACACCAAGTGTTGTAAAAATCCAATGAAAAGTGCAGGAGTTAAGCGGACAAGCATTTGTGATTGAAATTTTGCTATTTCCAAGGCCTGTAACCATGCAGAATTCGTTGTATCAAAAATTCTTGACCACATGCACATCTATACTTGATACTGATACTTCAGACCAAGTTTCGTAAAAATCCAATAAAAAATGTAGGAGGAGTTAAGCAGACAAGCCTTTGTGATGGAAATTCTGCCATTTCCAAGGGCTATAACCATGCAAAAATCATCGCATCAAAAAATTCCTGACCACATGCACATCTACACTTGACACTGATACTTCAGACAAAGTTTCGTAAAAATCCAATAAAAAAGTAGGAGGAGTTAAGAGGACAAGCCTTTGGGATGAACATTTTTTCTATTTCCAAGGGCTGTAACCATGCAAAAATCATCGCAATAAAAAATTCCTGACCACAAGCACATTTACACTTGATCCTGGTACTTCAGACCAAGTTTCGTAAAAATCCAATAAAAAATGTAGGAGGAGTTAAGAGGACAAGCCTTTGGGATGGAAATTTTGCCCTTTCCAAGGGTTGTAACCATGCAAAATTTGTAGCATTGAAAATTCCTGACCATATGCACATCTAAACTTCATAATGATACTTCAGACCAAGTTTTGTAAAAATCCACTGAAAACTGTAGGAGTTACGTGGACAAAGTTTGTGACAGACGGACTGACTGACGAACAACATTTCAATATCCTCCTTCCGACTTCGTCGGCAGGAGTAAAAAAAATGTTAAAATTGTAACATGAAATCAACTAGTAGTAATCTTCAAAAGGTTTTCCACTTTGCTCAACGATGAAAGAAAAATGAGGTAAACCCAAGGTTCATTATCTCAAGGATGAAAAAAATTCAATGTCCTTCAAAGACATTTTCAGGAATTTTTTTTAAAGACTTTTTGGTTAAGTTTCAAGGCTTTCCACTGCATTGGGCAAATAACCCTAGTATAATCTTGAGCATTAATCAGTGTAAACAGATTTGTTTGAGAGGAATGTTTTCATTTATTTACAAATCAAAAAGTCAAATCAGACTTGAAAACAGAAGCATCATAACATGTACAATGGCAAACATGATATATGGTAATAAGTCTTCCAACAAATCTATAACTGATAAAACAGTAGCCGTAATCTGCTCCATCATACAAATTCAACATACACACAGTTTCACATTACAATGTACATTTCCAATACAGTGGAGCCCACTTAATTGCATATCTCTTAATTGATTAACCTTGTTAATTGAATGTAATTTCCAAACACGAAACCATTTACCATACCTTCAGAACAAATTTGATCTTTTAATTGCATATGGATCAAAGAAAAAACTCCTGTTAATGGAATAAAAACTCTGATACGTTGAGAAATTAATGTGACAATCGCTAAATTTTCCTTGTTTATTTATTTGTGTTTGAGGTCACATATTTCTGCACAATGGCTAATCGTGACCACAAAATGGATATAAAGTCAAGTCCAGCCAATCGTTAATACCCATGTTGCCCATTTTAGAGAACTTCCACCCCAGGAATTGGTGACTGGGTAAAACAGAGCTTGTTTACCTCACTAAACAAGTTCCCCTTGTTTATAGACATATTTGGCCTCATAGCATCAAATACATTTAATCTATTATATCTTCTTTGAAAGAACTCTATCATACAAGGTATATAGAGGATATCTACGCTGTTTTAGTGAATATTGGGAATTATCTCACGAGTGTGGACCTGAAAGTTTTATTTTTCACAAGCACTTATTCCCGATATTCACTAAAACATCGTAGATTTTCTTTTTATTATATGCTATGTGACATTTTACTGCGTAATATTCAGCCCAAATCAACTGCAAACAGTTTCAAGACAATAACAAAAAGCTGCTGATCGTTCCTTCAAGGCGATGTCATGCGCCGAAATGCAATGTCATTAAGCAAGCTACTGAAAAAATTCATTAAAGTACGAGTGAAAAATAATATTTTCAGGTCCACACTCATAATTCCAGATACTGACTAAAATAAAGTAGATTTTCTTTTTTTATTATATGCTACGAGACATTTTATTGCACAATATTCAGACCAATTTGACCCCAAATGCGGACGTTTCAAAACAATAACAAAGATCAGCTGATCTTTCCTTCAAGGCGATGTGATAGAGTAGCATGATGATGTCATTTAGGAAGCTACTGAGGGATGTTCCTCGATATCCATCGAGTCGATAGATATTGAGAAATATCTTTGTAGATAGTTTGCAATAATTCACAGTGTAACATATAATAAAATGTAATAAATGCTCAGATAATCTCTAGAATATAAACATGTGACCAAATCCCTTTATAACTGAATACTCCTGTTAACTGAATAATTCTCACTGGGAAAATGGCTATTTAATCAACAGGGTTCTGCAGTAATGCGTTGAAAGACTGCAAAAAACGAAAAGGTACAATTGTAAAGGACATTGCCTGTTGTTGAATGCAGTAAAAATAAGTATACAAGTTTAAATACCTCTTTTCAATGATTTCAGCAGATACCTCACAAGCTCCAAATGACCTTCTTGAGCAGCTTCCATCAATGGTGTACTGCAACCCAACTCTATTTCTGCACCAGCTTTGATTAAAAACTCAGCTACATCTAAGAACCCTCCACAACAAGCCAGTGTCAGAGCCGTTTCTTGGGTTTCCTCAGTCTGGGCATTGATGTCAGCACCTGAAGATGGAAAATGGCATGAGTACAGACTGAATTAATACAGGGTTACTGCCACTTGAATGAGTAGCCAATTCAAGGAGGTTCAAGGACCTAGCCAGAATATTTTCAAGGAGGTTCAAGGACAGCCCTGGAAATATAAACATTGTTCGTACAGATTGTTTTAAAAACAAGAGGCCCCAAGGGGCCTTAATCGCTCACCTGCCAAATTGGTTCAAATAAATATTTGGGGTCACATTCAGTAAGACATGGTTCATCAACATTACAAAGGAATGAAGTCATGAGAGGCAAATTTTATGGAAAAACACTAAGGAATGAATTTAAACAAAACTGAATCTAACATGCCCACCTGCCACCCCACCCCCGCACAAATATTAAGCCAGGAACTCAAATTGAACAAACCTGAATCTGATCCACCCTTGAGATGTCATATACCAAATATGAAAGAATTCTGGCAGGTGGATCTGAAGAAAGTTTTTAAAGAAATCACCTCACTTTCCACTAAGTTAAACATTTAGCTCAAATAGGGTGCCAAAATATTAACCCAGGAATCCGATTTGAACAAACTTGAATCTGACCCACCTAGAGATGTTGTATACCAAATATGAAAGGATTCTGATTGGTGGATCTGAAGAAGATTTTTAAAGAAATTCCCTCATATTGCACTTAGTTAAAATTCAGGCTCCCATAGGTAGCCCAAATTAATAACCCAGAGACCAGATTTGAACAAACTTGAGTCTTACCCTCCAAGAGATGTTGTATAACAAATATGAAAGGATTCTAACTGGTGGATCTGAAGATTTTTAAAGAAATTTCCTTATATTGCACTAAGTTAAAATTTTGGCTCCCATAGGGAGCCCAAATATGAACCCAGGGACTAGGATTGAACAAACTTAAATCTAACCCTCCTACAGATGTTGTATACCAAATATGAAAGCATTCTGACTACAGGGTCTAAAGAAGATTTAAAAAAAAAAAAATCCTCATATTGCACTAAGATGGTATTCGGGCTCCCACAGGGAACCCAAATATTTATCCAAGTAACTGATTTGAACAAACCTGAAACTGACCCACCTTGAGGTGTTGTATATCAAATATGAGAGGATTTTGACTGGTGAATCTGAAGAAGAAGATTTGTAAAGAAATTCCCTTATATTGCACTAAGTTAAATTCAGGCACCCACAGGGAGCCCAAATATAAACCCAGGGACTCCATTTGAACAAACTTGAATCTGACCCCCCCCCCCCCCCTCCCCCCCCCCCCCCTCCCTATAGATGTTGTATACTATACATGAAAAGATTCTGGCTGGTGGGTCTGAAGAAGAAGATTTTTAAAGAAATTTCCTCAAATTGCACAAAGTTAAACTTTGGGCTCCAATAGAGAGGCCAAATACTAACTCAGGGACCCAATTTGAACAAACTTGAATCTGACCCACCTAGAGATGTTGTATATCAAATATGAAAGCATTCTGACTGGTGGATCTGAAGAAGAAGATTTTTAAAGAAATTTTCTCATATTTCACTAAGTTAAAATTTGGGCTGCTTCAGGGAGCCCAATTATGAACCCAGGGACTCGATTTGAATAAACCTGAATCTGACCCCGTACAGATGTTGTATGCCAACCATGAAAGGATTCTGAATGGTGGATCTGAAGAAGATTTTTAAAGAAATGTCCTCAAATTGCACCAAGTTAAACTTTGGGCTCCAATAGAGAGCCCAAGTACTAACTCATGGACCCGAGTTGAACAAACTTGAATCTGACCGCACCTCTCCCCCACACCTACAGATGTTGTATACCAAACATGAAAGGATTCTGACTGGTGGATCTGAAGAAGAAGATTTTTAAAGAAATTTCCTCAAGTTAACATTTGGTCTCCAATAGAGAGCCCAATACTAAGCCAGGGACCCGATTTGAACAAACTTGAATCTGACCCCTACAGAGATGTTGTATACCAATATGAAAGCATTCTGACTTGTGGATATGAAGAAGAAGATTATTAAAGAAATTTCCTCATATTTCACTAAGTTAAAATGTGGGCTCCTACAGGGAGCCCAATTATTAACCCAGGGACTCGATTTTAACAAACTTGAATCTGACACCCCTAGAGAAGATGTATATCAAATATGAAAAGATTCTGACTAGTGGTTCTGAAGAAGATTTTTTTGAATTTTGGAAACAAATTTATGGGTGCTATCAGAGTTATGCCCCTTGTGGTGCCCCTCCCCCCCCCCTGTGGGTGTGGCAACTTATTTGAACAAACTTGAATTGACATATGATGAGGAATATGCACACAAAATTTGCATCAATTTGGTCCAGAAGTTTGTGAGCAGTCAATAAAGTTTACGCCGGACGGATGGACGATGACAGACGGAAAGTGATCAGTAAAGCTCCCCCTTTAGGTGAGCAAAAAATTCATGGACTATTCAAGGACTTTTCAAAGACCGTTCACACCATTTCCAAGGACTATTTACTATCGACGTAAACACTTACCTATACAAGAATAATGTACTTACCATGGTTCCCAACATGAAATGACTGTGTAGTGGATGTGAAAGATGAGTTTCTTTAACTTTTACTTTAACAAACACAACTTTTTACATGCAACTTTAGCACACATACACCCATCTTTGCAATATTTTGATCTTTAAAAATTTATTAGGAATTGCAGTGAGCTGCATTCGGCAACTGACGTGCACCACGCATATTTCTTTGTCTGTGATGGATTATAAATACAAGTACCTTGCGTCATTTTTGTCAATGCATTTGCTTTTATGAGGCTATCACACTAAAGTGCAAAATAACAATGCACATGTTAGAAAAACAATACAAATTGATGATGTAAAACACACATCTCCGCGAATTTAGGAGATACTGGTAATTTGCACTGAGAAATTGCAAACACTGGTTGACATTTCTCACCAAAATACCAATTCCTCAGTTATGTTCCTATTTTAGACTTTTAACATAAAAGTCCAGGGTGCTTCATGATGGAGACAACAGGTTGAATTTATTCACAGAATTTGCACATTTCCTGGGTGTGGGTCCAACCCAGGTTAGCCAAATTCAAGTACTATTCACGGTAGACCATTACTTTACAAGCTTTGGAATAAATTCAAGGACTTTTCATGCAAAAGTACTTTTCATTTCTGTGCAAAGCCTGATAAAGCAACACTGTACTTGCAAATGACCCCACAACGTACTTCTGCTAAGAGTGGACAGACAAATGGATGGATGGACAGACGGATGAACAGACAGATGAACGGAGGTCTCCACTAGATACCTCTTCAACTTTTGAAGTCGGGGGCATAATAAGTCAGGAACTCTGGAAGAAATGACCCGGTGAGGCTTCTTTGCAAACTCATATCATATAATGTTTCCTAAAAGCTAGGTATGAAATTTGAAACCGATTTGTTAATGGTTCTCCTTCCAGAGTGATGAAAGGTCAGGAGTAGATTTTAGGTATCCTAGAAAAAAATAACCGAGCAACAACTGAAAAAGTGACTTGGTGAGGTTGATTTGCAAACCTCATTTGAAAGATCCAAGAAATTTTGTGTAAAATTTTAAAATGATTTGTTGAATGCTACTCCTTTCAAAGTGATGACAATAACAGAAAGATGGAATGTGATGTATCTATTACAATATTTCCTGGTTTCTAGGCTGTGGGGAAAAATTATCAAATGTAGTCAATCAGATAGGAAAGATGAAAATGAAATTTCTTACCATGAGTCAAAAGGAGAGCAACCATTTCCTCATGTCCTTCTCTTGCTGCTTCCATCAGTGGTGTGTATCCTTCATCATTCACCTCCTCTAAATTGGCTCCACGTTCTATCAACAAGTTGGCTAATTCTACATGTCCTCCACATGCTGCCAGAGTTAATGGAGATTCAAAACTGTCTGCTGGCATGTTGACCTGAATTTGAGAAAATGTTAATTTGCTTAGAAAAATCTGTGAACAATGTCTTGACTCAAAGCTATCCTGCTTCTGAAAGGAACAACATTTTTACAATGTCGGAATTCCAATGGAAAATTTCTTTTTTCAGTTCATTTTATATGTTATACCCATCATCCATAGGGGTATAAAGTAATGCTCCTTTGCAGCCCTTGAAATATATTTCAAACGTTTTTCTATTCAACATCTGCTAAACATAAGCCTTAATTCAGTTTCAGAGGAAATCCATGAATAAACTCTTTCAAAACCATTCGAGCCTTTGTCATGCTAATTCAGCTACAAAATTAGGAAACCATGACCTGAAACAAACGACAGCAACATGCCATGTTTCGGTATTTTTTAGGGAAATGGAATCAATAATTTCAAAAATAAATTAATTG
Source organism: Pictodentalium vernedei (assembly GCA_031216915.1). Lineage (NCBI taxonomy): Eukaryota > Metazoa > Mollusca > Scaphopoda > Dentaliida > Dentaliidae > Pictodentalium > Pictodentalium vernedei. The sequence goes on from CM062297.1 coordinate 317,467,978, forward strand.
AATTCCAAAGAATTTTTATGGATAATTGGATAAAAATGTAAGTAAAGTTAAAAAGATTTCATTTAAAATCTGCTGTTTTATTTTTTTAACTATTTTATCACAAAGACTGATGTTAACATCCAAGTTTATTTCAGTACATTTTGAAATCCGAACAGTGGAACCCTATTAATTGAATGGCCACTTTTCCACTGAAAAATATTCAACTGACACTCACAGTGTGACAGAAAGTTCTCAATAAACAGGAATTTGTTAATCACTTTATTTTTACGTGGAGCTTAGTCCAACAAGATATAAGACGTCAAATGTTTATACAAGATGAACTGAGGCCATGACATATAGTGTGAAAAGTAAGAAGAAAATATTTGAACTGCTAGAGTGCTGGAAGCCCATATTTGGGCCTTATTCTAAAGTGCAGGTACTGAAAGTCAAAGGCTTCAAACTATGTGGATGTCCTTCATATTATCTTTGAATCTAAATTATTTAGTCTGTATGAATTTTCTTTGTTACAATTTATGGGAGAATGCCCAAAGGCACTCTCCAGTAAATTGTAACATGGCAAAGACTTGTGAACAAATTTTGATGACTAACAATAACTCAGAAGTCTCTCAGTTAAAGAGCCCAACGACACAAAATTTTAAAGAGTTGGTTTATGTCAAAATCAGGGACAATTTGAGGGGTGGGTAACAATGGGGGCGATGGGTTTAAGGTAAGTTCAAACTACTGTTAATAAAAATGCAAAGATGGAAAACCACAATTATCAAGGAGCACTTGCCAACAATAAACATTTGATTATTTTTACAAGTTACAGAACCAACCTGAGCTCCACTATCTAGCAGCAATCTGGCCACCTCCACATGTCCATCCATAGATGCCTCCATCAAAGCTGTATGCATCTCATCCGTTTTGTGTTCCTGATCTGCACCCGCCTCCAGAAGAAATTTTACCATTTCAAGATGACCTGAAAATGTGAAAGAATGATTAGAGATATGAATGGGGTTTGTGTGTTTGATGGTTTAAAAACACATTCAACAGCCTGGATAATACTGGGTTCACCAGAGAACCACCAGGCAACAGTGAGTAACTGCTGGACTCTCTGACTTACTAAACTGAAAAGAACAGGGTTAGCATTGGTTGTAGGCAAGTTTATCATTGTCAAGTCCTCGACATGCAGGCTCAAGGGGTTGCCAAAGGACAAACCATAGATGATGCAGGTCAGGATTGTACCATCAACCTTTCAATCTCAAGACCAATGCTCTAACCAATAACCCAGGGCACTCACCCACGAAATTTAAAATTCAAATATCATTCAAGAAATAAAGTTTTCCTTTGTGAAGACGAATCTTATGGCAACTACGCTTTTATTTTACAGAAGTGTATAATTTGGAAAAAAGGGAAATTCAAGAAATAACAAATGGACAAAGGCTAATTAGTCTTAAGCTTCAGGTCTTCATTGAGTTGAACCTACTATGTTTGTTTGTCCATTGGAGTTTAACGACACATTCATCAGCCAGTGTTATATCATGTTAAGACAGTTTTTTATGGGTGGATAATGGTGGAGTACTCACACAGAACCACCAAACATTGGCAGGTAACAATTAGACTATCCAACTTACTAACCAGGTGCAAACAGACTTAGCATTGGTTGATGGTAAGGTACCACTTACAGGCTGAACACTTTAGTACATGCAGGGTTTTTTCTGCCCCGTTTGGGAACGGGTCCGGTGCCCATGCCATTGGGAAAATGTGCATTCTGACAGCACAAATTTGGAATTTGTTTTGGAGGGGAAGAATCATACAAAGACTAAGGAATTTTACATTAGAATTGAACAGAGAACATTAAGACCGATACCTTAGCAAATGCAAGTATAGTACATGTTTTGTAGCAAAAAGTCACATGGAGTCATGTTCACCTCATGCAGTCTCTGTGGTCTCTATCAAACTGGTAATTTACCTTTGAAAACAGGCACTATCAAAGCTTCGTTTGGTAAGCAATTTAAATTTAATGCATAATTGGTGTACTGAACTGTGTGGTCATAAGGTCTCAGAAAATCCTTTGGTTTTCTGAGGCCTTATGATCACCCAGTTCAGGACACCAAGTGTACATTAAATTTTGTTTCAGTGGGGGATGAGATTGGAAAATTTAGGGTTGGGAATTGCCCCAATGCCATTCGGCCCCTGTAGACACCCAAAAGAAACCCTGACATGGCATTACATGCTCCCAATTGGGCAATCAGGGTTAAGTGTCTTGGCCAATGACACAATGCAAGTCACAATCAAACCATCCACCTTTCAATCTAAGTCCAATGCACTAACCAATTAGCCATCATGTTCCCAGTTATTACTTCAATCTCTGATTAAAAAAAACTTTAATAATAATAATAATAATAACACTTTGGCCAGCCGCTGATTTGTCGCGGTTCTCGGATGAGAAGGCCTTGGTTACCCCTGTACTCCCAACTGCCTCCCTATTTCCATGCTTCTTCTCTCCTCCCAACACTCATAGACGAACTGCTTGATGACATCCCTTGCCCCATTCTTCCCAATCTCTCCAATTAGCATATTAACTCTCTCCTTTGAGTCTCCCCCTAGTCACATGTCCTTCATTCTCCCATCCCACTTCTCCATTATACTCCCAGTGAATCTTATTCTTTTAGACTGGTACTTTGGGCATTCTAGAAGAAAGTGTTCCAGGATCTCCACCATGCCCAAATTACACATCTGGCACTCCCTTTCACTGTCCTTCCCAATTTTCCCCCTCAGCTCCAGGGATCGCGACCTAAGCTTGAACAACAGTGACCCCCCAAAGGTGCCATCAAGGTACTCTTCAAAACCTGGCTTCTCTTTATCACGCAGGCCACCCAAAGACCTCTTTGATTTGACCCCCTCTCGCCAATTACGGTTACAATCCTCCATGACCCTTTCTCTGACGATTTTTTTACCCTGGTTTGCCCCAACGTCCAGGTCCGAGATCTCCAATGAGTAGTTCTCTACTAGCTCCCTCACTTGGACCATCCACCCCGTTTTGATATTTGAGTTGAAAATTCTCAGGAACATTGCTTTACACCATCGGCTGTCGGGGAGATTTACCAAATAATTAAGATAACCGAGCTTCAACAGGTCTATCCTGTCCTTGATCCTCATCCACCCAAGCTCACCCTTGATTGCTTCTAGCGCTGCGGCATTACTCGACCCCGTTATCCATCGGCCTGCATCGTTCTGCAGGATTTCCAAGCTCTTTACGGCCGTCTGGTTTAGGGGTGCCACTTCCGTACCGTATGTTATACTTGGCAGCCCCACCATTTCCCAAATGATTTTCCCCACGAAAACCTTATTGAAACTGTTTCTCCCTATAAGTTTCATTTGGTTAAGGATTCGCTTCCCCTTCAGAATCAATTTATTTGTGTGGTTCCGGTAGATGCCTCTTCCTGTAATGTTTATATTTACCCCCAAATACTCGTAATCACCTGTCTCTCCCACACTGAGAAGTTTGCTGCTCCCTTCCGGAATGCTGAACTCACCCACTCTCCACCTTCGAGTGGGGTCCACTTTGCGGCCCACAGGTATAATTTTGCTCTTGCTTTCATTAAGTTCGAGTCTCCATTTGCTCCCATATTTCCCAACAATTTCCAGCATTTTCGTTAGCCCCTCTTCGCTTTCTGTCACTAGAACCATATCGTCTGCAAAAAATAGCCCTGGATCTTCAAGTCCCCAACAGCTACCCCCTCCTCTCTACGCAGAAGTTCATCTCCTAAACTTTTGATGTACAATGCAAACAGGATCGGCGAAAGGATACACCCCTGTTTTAGGCCTATCTCCATAGGCACACGTTTTGTTGTAATGTTTCCCAGTTTCCCAGGCTAAGTTCACTCTGTACGTCTTTATATAATGCTTTCATAATTCCAACAAACTCGCCTCCTAAGCCCAGAGCCTCCAGCTTGCGCCACATACCCTCCCTCCATACTCTATCATATGCCTTTTTAACATCCAAAAAGGCCATAAACAGCTTTTTCTTTTTTGCTTTCGTGGATTCTATCATTTGGGATAGCGTGAAAAGATGGTCAGTAACTAGCCTTCCCTTCCTGAAGCCATTCTGGATTTCTCCCAAAAAACCCTTCTCTTCAATCACCTCCTCCAGTCTCCCATACAGGACTTTACAGAAAACTTTTCCAATGTTGCTACTGACAGAGATCCCTCGATAGTTATCCAAAACATTTTTTTCCCCTTTTTTGTGAATAAAAATTCACTTTGCATTCTCTCCACTCCTTCAGGACCTCTTATTTTCTATGGCTAGATTGAATAGGGCAGTTAGGCTTTCCACGAGTTCCTCTCCCCCTTTTTTGATAAACTCATTTGGAATTTCATCCACTCCTCTCGCTTTTCCATCCCTTAATTTTGAGATCACATTTCGCACCTCCACCGTTTTAATTTCGCTGCACACGAAGTTCGATAGGTTTTCCTCGACCTGATTCGGACACTCAGGTGGGCTCCCCATGCCCCATCGCTTATCGTTTACCTTTTCCCAGTGCTTGACTAGTTCTGATGCGACTTGATCTTGCTCGTCTGTAACTCTGCCATCTACTTTAATACTCTGTGGGTTACTTCCTTTGTTACGTTTATTCACCCATTTCCAAAATATGTTCGAACTCAACCCCCCCCCTCCCCCCCTGTCGTTCTTATCGTCCTAAGAACGACAGGGGGGGGGGGGGTCGAGTTCTAACGTATTTTGGAAACTTTAATGCAGAAAAATTTTCATAAGAAATGACATTGTGAACAGATAAAAAAATTTCTAAAAAGTTTTCAGACGTAAACACAAACATGTGTTATAATTTAGGACACAAGTGAAAATAAATTAATACCTTTGCTACTTTTCAAATGATCTGATTGCCACAAACAACAACGATGCATTATTCTCGCAACAGTTAAGCATTATTAGAACAGAAACGATGTATCATTTTAACCCACAGCACAAATAACGTCAATAGCAATCTGAAATAGACTGCATGGACACTTAAATAGAAACAAAAACTTCACATTTGGCCTTGTAAGAGTGCTAATTTCTATATGAATATAAAAAATGACATTGACTTCAGAGAATAAAATCTAGAATTTTGAGATAACCTATTTACCATTCATCTGGATATAATAAAGAGGAACGATTACATTACAGCCATCGTGAACGGGTCAAAAACTGTGAGTGGGCATTTTTCCATGCATATAATTTAGAGATGATCTGCTATGACACCTAGCAAAATTTCCACCAATGAAGCACCAGGTAATGTGGCCATTATGGGTGGGTAACTGTGACCAGAATAAGTTGTTCTCATCTATTTATTTATTTATTTATTTATTTATTTATTGGTGTTTAAGGTCACATATTTCTGCACAATGGCTAATCATGATCAGGGCAGTTTTATGGGTGGAGAAAGCCAGAGTACCCAGAGAGAACCACCAAGCAACGGCGAGCAACTGTCAGCTCCCCAACATACCAACTCCACACAAGCAGGGTTAGCACTGGATGAAGACAGGTGCACCATCAACATGCAGTACACCTTAGTACACAACGCCATCGTGCCCCTACATGGGTAATGGGGGTGAAGTGTCTTGCCCAAGGACACAATGTGGTTACCGCAGGTGGGATTCGAACTTGCAGCCTGCACCTCTACCTACTGAGCTACCGCACCCCCCTATTGTTCTCATCTACACATCATACTGAGTCACCTCATCCAGTTTCAAGATAAAATCCAAGATGGCTACTATGGCTGCATTATGAGCAACCGAACGTGAACATAATGGTACATTAACATTTCGGCATGAACCTGAACAAGCGTAAGAAATTTGATGATGATCAGAAAAAAAAACAGAGATATTGCCTGTGCTGAACGAACTGTGGACAGGAGTGCAGAGAAATCAAAGATGGCTGCCATAGCAGCCATTATGTGTATCCAACTGTCACAACATAGGATTTTTGATCTGGTGGCCATTGTGGGCAGGTGACCGTGACCATAATAGAACTTTCTCAATGTGGCATGAATCTGATTATGCATATGAAATTTGATGATTGGAAAGGAACTGCTGGCTGTGGCCTGTGCTGAACAAATTGTGGGCAGATGTACAGACTACTAGACTAATTGACATGACATTAGCATAACTTGACTTTGTCATGTTAAGCTAAAAATCATCATTCAAATATTATGGTTTTTCATTTCTTATCTAGAAAACTTTGCTTATAATTGTTCAAACTAGAGTTCGTAAGCTATGTTTGATCATTGGCTAAGTTTTTGAAACAAAAAATAATTTTTTTTTAGTTATTCTAGGAATGTTTTCGCAAATGTTGTCTTCTACACCGGTTGGGTAAAGGGTTAAGTAATAGGAGAAAGAAGGTTATCACAGAGGCAAAGACTTTGGAGGATAATGAAGTTACCTTTATAGCATGCAAGTGTTAAAGCACTCTCTTTGAACTCATTGGAGTGAGTATTGATACCAGCTCCTGCATCAAGCAATATTCTAGCCACGCCAACATGGCCTGCACTTGCAGCTTCCATCAATGGTGTATGTCCATTTTCATTGTGTACTTCCACATTTGCTCCAGCTCCAATCAACTCCTGCACCACATCTTCGTACCCTCCACAGGCTGCATAATGCAAAGCTGAGTTTCCTGTAAATTGAAGGTGATAATGAAAGTGTCAATGACACTGTAGCTCAACTTGTCAAGACAAAGACATGTACATGTATAGTATGTGACACAGCCATGACAAACATCTAGGTAATGACCTGATAACAAAGGTACATATAAAGTATTGTAACGGTCTGTACATAAATACTGACCGTTGCCTGTAACAAATGTATAGGTAAAGTATTGTAAAGGTGGGTGACAGTCAGTTGCTAAACTAGAAAAGAAATCTTTGAGTCCCAGAGTGGGTCTGACTGAACCCCAAAATATTTGTTCTCATAGCACAGTGATAACAAAGGCACTCCAAAACACACTCATTCCTGTCCCAAGGTGAAAACAAAGGTACCCAAGACGTTTCGTGAAGATAAGTTCACAAATATGAGCTGTGTAGAAGTTGTGACAAAAAACTGATTTGACCTAATTTCGGTACAAAATGGCCACTGGCAGCCATCTTGAATTTTGGACCGCACCCAGAAACACTCGTTCTCGTACCAAGGTGATAACAAAGGTACCCAAGAAGTTTTGTGAAGATCGGTTCATAAATACAGCCTCTAGCCCGAGCCGTATTGACATGTGCACTTACAGTGTATAAGTAGCACTGAATAAATCAAAGTTCATCTAATTTGCATAATTTCTGCACGAGAAAAAAACCCGTACTATATGTGATGTATTCCATGTTACTAAACATTCATACAACATTCATACAAAAAATTATTCAAATGAGAGCTTTCATATGGAAGTTCTGTACAAAAAACAGATTTCTGCATCGTCGGTACAAAATGGCTGCTGGTGGCCATCTTGAATTTTGGACCACACCAAAAAGACTCGTTCTCATCCCACGGGGATAACAAAGGTACCCAAGAAGTTTCGTAAAGATCGGTTCATAAATAGGCCTCTAGCCTGAGCCGTATAGAAGTTGTGTACAAAAAACTGATTAGACTTAATTTCGGTACAAAATGGCCACTGGTAGCCATCTTGAATTTTGGACCTCACCCAGAAACACTCGTTCTCGTCCCAAGGTGATAACAAAGGTACCCAAAACGTTTCGTGAAGATCGATTCATAAATACAGACTATAGCCCGAGCCGTATTGACATGTGTACTTACTGTGTGTAAGGAGCACTGAAAATGAAAGTGTCAATGACACTGTAGCTCAACTTGTCAAGACGAAGACATGTACATGTATAGTATGTGACACAGCAATGACAAACATCTAGGTAATGACCTGATAACGAAGGTACATATAAAGTATTGTAACGGTCTGTACATAAATACTGACCGTTGCCTGTAACAAATGTATAGGTAAAGTATTGTAAAGGTGGGTGACAGTCAGATGCTAAACTAGAAAAGAAATCTTTAAGTCCCAGAGTGGGTCTGACTGAACCCCAAAATATTTGTTCTCATAGCACAGTGATAACAAAGGCACCCCAAAACACACTCATTCCTGTCCCAAGGTGATAACAAAGGTACCCAAAACGTTTCGTGAAGATCGGTTCATAAATACAGCCTCTAGCTCGAGCCGTATTGACATGTGCACTTACAGTGTATAAGTAGCACTGAATAAATCAAAGTTCATCTAATTTGCATAATTTCTGCACGAGAAAAAAACCCGTACTATATGTGATGTATTCCATGTTACTAAACATTCATACAAAAATATATTCAAATCAGAACTTTCATACAGAAGTTCTGCACAAAAGACTGATTGCACTAATTTTGGTACAAAATGGCTGCTGGTGGCCATCTTGAATTTTGGACCACACCCAAAAACACTCGTTCTCATCCCACGGTGATAACAAAGGTACCCAAGAAGTTTCGTAAAGATCGGTTCATAAATACGGCCTCTAGCCTGAGCCGTATATAGAAGTTGTGTACAAAAAACTGATTAGACCTAATTTCGGTACAAAATGGCCACTGGCAGCCATCTTGAATTTTGGACCGCACCCAGAAACACTCGTTCTCGTCTCAAGGTGATAACAAAGGTACCCAAGACGTTTCGTGAAGATCGGTTCATAAATACAGACTCTAGCCCGAGCCGTATTGACATGTGTACTTACTGTGTGTAAGTAGCACTGAAAAAATCAAAGTTCATCTAATTTGCATAATTTCTGCACGAGAAAAAAACCCGTATTATATGTGACGTATCCCATGGTACTAAACATTCACACAAAAAATTATTCAAATCAGCGCTTTCATTTGGAAGTTCTGTGCAAAAATCTGATTGCACCAAATTTTGTACAAAATGGCTGCCATCGGCCATCTTGAATTTCGGACCGGACCCAAAAACACTCGTTCTCATCCCATGGTGATAACAAAGGTACCCAAGGAATTTCGTAAAGATCGGTTCATAAATACGGCCTCTAGCCCGAGCCGTATTGGCATTTGCACTTACAGTGCTGAAAGTAACACCAAAAAACATCAAAGTTAGTCTAATTTGCATAATTTATGCACGAGAAAAAAACCCGTATTATATGTGATGTATCCCATGGTACTAAACATTCATACAAAAAATTATTCAAATCATAGCTTTCATATGGAAGTTCTGTACAAAAAACAGATTTCTGCATCGTCGGTACAAAATGGCGGCTGGAAGCCATCTTGAATTTCGGACCAAACCCCAAAACACTCGTTCTCGTCCCACGGTCATAACAAAGGTACCCAAGAAGTTTCGTAAAGATCGGTTCATAAATATGGCCTCTAGCCCGAGCCATAGCAGCTTGGCACTTACATCTCTGAAAGTAACACTAAATAAATCAAAGTCAGTCTAATTTTCATAATTTACGCACGAGAAAAAAAACCCGTATTATATGTGATGTATCCCATGGTACTAAACATTTATACAAAACTTTATTCAAATCAGAACTTTCATACAGAAGTTCGGTACAAAAAACTGATTTTTGCATCATCGGTACAAAATGGCCGCTGGCAGCCATCTTGAATTTTGGACCACACCTAAAAACACTCGTTCCCGTCCCAGGGTCATAACAAAGGTACACAAGAAGTTTCGTAAAGATCGGTTCATAAATACGACCTCTAGCCCGAGCCATAGCCAATTGTTGACGTACGGACAGATGGACAGACGGACGGACAGACGGACGGACGGACGACGGGCTATGACAATAGCTCAAATTTGACTTCGTCAAAGTTGAGCTAAAAATCAAAGTTCATCTAATTTGCATAATTTCTGCACGAGAAAAAAAATGGTATTATATGTGATGTATCCCATGGTACTAAACATTCACACAAAAAATTATTCAAATCAGCGCTTTCATATGGAAGTTCTGTGCAAAAATCTAATTGCACCAAATTTTGTATAAAATGGCTGCCATCGGACATCTTGAATTTCGGACCGGACCCCAAAACACTCGTTCTCGTCCCACGGTGATAACAAAGGTACCCAAGGAGTTTCGTAAAGATCGGTTCATAAATACGGCCTCTAGCCCGAGCCGTATTGGCATTTGCACTTACAGTGCTGAAAGTAACACTAAATACATCAAAGTTAGTCTAATTTGCATAATTTACGCACGAGAAAAAAACCTGTATTATATGTGATGTATCCCATGGTACTAAACATTCATACAAAAAATTATTCAAATGAGAGCTTTCATATGGAAGTTCTGTACAAAAAACAGATTTCTGCATCGTCGGTACAAAATGGTGGCTGGCAGCCATCTTGAATTTCGGACCGCACCCAAAAAATACGGCCTCTAGCCCGAGCTGTATCCAATTGTTGACGGACAGACGGGCCATGGCATAAGCTCAAATTTGGCTTTGCCAAAGTTGAGCTAAAATGGTATCTCATTTCAATACAATTATTAGTTCACATGTGGGTGGAGAGCTTGAGGTGTGATTTATTGGCAAAATCCAAACATGTTTCAGTTGAAAAATGATAGTTTGAGAAACAAGTGAAATGGCTTGGTGGGCTATTTGTGGTTTTCTGTTTGAAATCATTATCTGGAAACTATCTATCTCTATTGAATGCCCTCAAATTCACCAAATAATTAGGCTAAAATACCCCCCCCCCCCCCCCCATCCCACCCACCCCCCTCACCTGCCTGCATGATCATTTTGGTTGCCGCATGCTCTCATTTTACTATCTCTGCAAACTCAAAATTGGTTTACATCAGATAAATCCTGTTGGTTAATAGAAGGGATAAAACACAACACTGCCTGTGTTATTCTGTAGATTATGAGGCCCAAAACATAAAAAAAAAATCAAGTATAGGAACTGCTAAGAGAAGAAATAATAATTAAAAACATAAACCAGAGATTCAAGGTGGCCTAAATCACTGGATCAAGCTGTTTACAGGAAATACGGGTATTACTGTTGAGGGATCAGAAAAATGGAGGCAAAACGGAAATGTCATCTTGTACATGTATGCATACTGCAATGAATGTCACCAAAAAGGCTCTGAAAAATAAGGTCTATTTTTTAACCCACTACTCCAAGAACACACCCTATGTTAAGCTTGAGATTATGTTGAAAAACAATAGAAGGGCTTCCCTCTGAAAAGACACCTTGGTTTTATTCATGAGACAAACCTATGTACAAAATTTGGTGTTGATACAATAACTCAAACTAAAGTTATCAGCCGGACATCCAATTTTCAAAGTCAGAAAAATGGAAAAAGAACCAAAACTCAGCCAAAATTGGTCGGACCACACACAAATTTGAAATTGACCTGCATATTCTTGAGACAAACCTATGTACAAAATTTGGTGTTGATTCAAGGATTCAAACTGAAGTTATCATTCAGACACAAAATTTCCAAAGTAGCTAAATTGGCGGATAAGCGTTGAATTTATTTATTTATTGGTGTTTAAGGTCACATATTTATGCACAATGGCTAATCGTGACCGTGACAGTTTTATGGGTGGAGGAAGCTGGAGTACCTGGAGAGAACCACCAAGCATCAATGAGCAACTGTCAGCTCCTCAACATTCTAACTCTGTTCAAGCTCCGCTCAAGCAGAGTTACAGAGGTTGAAGACATGTGCACCATCGACGTGCAGTACGTCTTAGTACACGGCGTCATCATGCCCCCATGTAGGTAACCGGGATAAAGTGCCTTGCCCAAGGACACAATGCTGGTCGTCCCGGATGGGGATCGAACTCGGGACCTCTAGCATAGAAGCCCAACCGTCTACCACTGAGCCACCACACTCCCGATAAGCAGTGAAACTAGAGGATGGCCACCAAAGGGTGGCTGATTCCCCCGAAAAAAGCCTTGATAGCCATTCCAACCTTATTCGCGACACACCCTCTGGTTGTGGGCAATAATAATACCAAGTATCATTAATATCCTTGAAGGCTTAAGAAGTTATGGAGCGGACACGAATTCCGTCTACGCCCGGACGGACAGATGGACGACGTCACGGCTAGATTCCCCCAAATTTTTTTCGGGGGAATAAAAAGGGGCATAACTCCAACAAAAATTACCGGATCCAGCCAATATTCAGAATTCACCAAATCATTGGCGTAAGGAACATATCACCAAATTTGGTTTTGATTCAATGACCCTATCTTCAGTTACCACTTTGGATGGTCTGACGCATAGACACACGCACAGACGCAGCTGATACAACAGCCCACTGACAAAATGTTTTGTCGGGGGACAAAAAGGTTCTGACCAGTGGATATTAAGAAGATTTTTAAAGAATATTCCTCATATTACACGATGTTAAACATTGTTGGGCTCTATTAGGGAGCCCAAATATGAAACTCAAAGACCTCAATGGAACAAACTTACTTCTGAAACCCCACCCCCCTCAGGAAACTATATCAGACAAATCTGACAAATATCAGATGATTCTGACTGGTGAATCTGAAGCACAAGATTTTTTCAAAATTTTGCTGTATTGCACAAAATTGAAATTTGTTCTCCATAAGGTTATAAACCCGGGGTCTTAATTTGAACAAACTTGAATCTGAAACACCTCGATGCCGAAATATCCCAAGTGCAAAATGTGTCACGGCAGAATAGTGCCACTCCAAAATTGACGAAGACTGAATCGTAACAAAACCAAAACACCATGTAACAATATTTTCCACATTCCATAACAGTATTAATATTTAAGAACAACTGAAACTAAACACAAAAGTGACAAATTATGGGATGTTGTTTGCAAAGAAAAGGTCATGGCATTTTGGTGTAATCTCAACCATGGGGACTGCCCATATATTGTAATTTTAAATCAAAATAATACTATAGCACTTTGCATGTTAACAAGAAATTTCTTTATCAAAAACAACATTGGTTTCAGTTGAACATGACATAATTTTATTTGATTGTTGCATGTAATTACCAAAATACAACCAGATGTCAGCAGCTCACAAAATAAGCTGCCCAGTACATCACCAATGATATTCACTACTTTGAGGGAAAACGTATCAGTTTTCTACACACTGGGACTTCACACTTCTATTGATGGAGAAACTGAATAGTGAGGCAGTAACTGGATTAGAAAAAACCAAAACCAAACCATAACCAAAGTTATTTCCCCCTAAAAAACAAAGCTGATAACCGAACTGCAAATCTCATAACCATTCATCTCTAGAAGAAACATCTGCAATGGGTCTATTTCTGAATGTTGAATGTGTCATCCACTGCATAATGTAGTGAAAAACGGTAAGTCATGAACATTATTATTCAGTCGACTGAATAAAAAAAAGAAAGACTTGATTTGCAAACCTCTTGCCCTATTCAAAGGACCCTAGTACTGATGACAGATGTATGGACATGCAGAGACCTGGACCTGGCCACCCAAAACCTCCTATGGTGGTATTGGGAATAAAAAAAAAACAGCAAAAATAAATTTACCTGCAGATGACTGTGCATTTACATCAGCTTTGTGGGCAATCAACAGCTTAACAATATCCAAATAGCCACCACTCGCAGCTTCCATTAATGGAGTACAGTCACCCTTTATACCTCGGTCTTCCACATTTGCCTTCATGGCAAGAAGTAGCTATTTAAAATATAAAAACATTAAACATTAATTGCCATAGTTATCTTACAAAACTATACAATATACAGAGCAAAAGCTGCATACAAATAAAAGAAAACATGTATGTAAATGCAATTATTAAAAGTTGTATTGAGCATGCAAGAACAAAAAGTATGTGTTAGAAGCCCAATTTCAAATTTAAAGAAACTAAATGGGTGATATAGGAGTTAAAAAAAATTTCTGAATGTAGTCCCTCTAAATAGTTCAAAATTCATTTTGGAACAAAGAAAACAAGAGGCCCCAAGGGGCCTGAGGGCGCTCACCTGACATGGTAGCCTAAATATCAACCTAGAGAATTGATTTCAACAAGTTGCATCTGCTCCTCCAAAGAAAAGCTAAAACCAAATATCTAAAGATTCTGACCAGTGGATCTAAAAAAAAAGAAAAGATTTTTAAAGAATATTCCTCATATTGAACGAAGTTATAATTCGGGCTCCCACAGGGAGGCCATATATGAACCCAGGGACTTGGCTTTAACAAACTTGAATCTCACCCCCCTAAGGATGCTGCACACCAAATATCAAAACATTCCGACTGCTGGATCTGAAGAAGAAGATTTTTAAAGAAAATTCCTCATTTTGAACTAAGTTACAATTCGAGCTCCCACAGTTGAGTCCAAATATGGACCTAGGGACATGACTGAACAAACTTGAATCTCACCCCCTAAGGATGCTGCGTACCAAATATCAAAACATTCCGACTGCTGGATCTGAAGAAGATTTTTAAAGAAAATTTCCTCATTTTGAACTAAGTTATCATTCTGCCTCCTACAGTGAGTCCAAATATGGACCTAGGGACATGGCTTGAACAAACTTGAATCTCAGCCCCTAAGGATGCTGCATACCAAATATCAAAACATTCTGACTGCTGGATCGGAAGAAGATTTTTAAAGAGAATTCCTCATTTTGAACTAAGTTATAATTTGGGCTACCACAGTGAGCCCAAATATGAACCCAGGGACTTGGCTTGAACAAACTTGAATCTCCCCCCCCCCCCCCCCCCGCCCCCTAAGCATGGTGCATAACCCAATATCAAAAGATTCTGCCTGCTGGATCTTGAGAAGAAGATTTTCAAATAAATTTGCCTGAAATGCACTAAGTTCAAATTTGGGCTCCTATACTGAGCCCAAATATAAACCTAGGGGGCCGATTTGAACAAACTTGTATCAGATCCACCCCACAATGTTGTATACTCTGCAGATTCTGCCTGCTGGATCTGGAGAAAAACACTTTTTAAGAAATTTGCCTGAAATGCACTAAGTTCAAATTCGGGCTTCTATAGTGAGCCCAAATATGAATCCAGGGGGCCGATTTGAACAAACTGGAATCAGATCCACCCCACAATGTTGCATACCAAATATCAAAAGATTCTGCCTGCTGGATCTGGAGAAGAAGATTTTTGAAGAAATTTGCCTGAAATGCACTAAGTTCGAATTCGGGCTTCTATAGTGAGCCCAAATATGAATCCAGGCGGCCGATTTGAACAAACTTGAATCAGATCCACCCTACAATGTTGCATACCAAATATGAAAAGATTCTGCCTGCTAGATCTGGAGAAGAAGATTTTTGAAGAAATTTGCTTGAAATGCACTATGTTCGAATTCGAGCTTCTACAGTGAGCCTAAATATGAATCTAGGGAGCCGATATGAACAAACTTAAATCAGATCCACCCCACAATGTTGCATACCAAATATCAAAAGATTCTGCCTGCTGGATCTGGAGAAGAAGATTTTGGAAGAAATTTGCCTGAAATGCTGTAAGTTCAAATTTGGGCTCCTATACTGAGCCCAAATATAAACCCAGGAGACTGATTTCAACAAACTTGAATCAGATCCACCACACAATGTTGCATACGAAATATCAAAAGATTCTGCCTGCTGGATCTGGAGAAGAAGATTTTTGTAGAAATTTGCATGAAATGCACTAAGTTCGAATTCGGGCTTCTATAGTGAGCCCAAATATGAATCCAGGGGTCCAATTTGAACAAACTTGAATCAGATCCACCCCACAATGTTGCATACCAAATATCAAAAGATTCTGCCTGCTGGATTTGGAGAAGAAGATTTTTGAAGAAATTTGCCTGAAATGCACTAAGTTCGAATTCGGGCTTCTATAGTGGGCCCAAATATGAATCCAGGGAGCCGATTTGAACAAACTTAAATCAGATCCACCCCACAATGTTGCATACCAAATATCAAAAGATTCTGCCTGCTGGATCTGGAGAAGATGATTTTTTAAGAAATTTGCCTGAAATGCACTAAAGTTCGAAATCGGGCTCCTATACGGAGCCCAAATGTGAACCCAGGGGACCGATTTGAACAAACTTGAATCAGATCTACCCTACAATGTTGCATACCAAATATCAAAAGATTCTGCCTGCTGGATCTGGAGAAGAAGATTTTTTGATCTTTTTCCCATTGCCTGCAGTGTTAAAAAGTGCCGACTCAGCACTTTTTCAAAGTCCTTAAAAAAGTACCTTGTGATCAAACCGATAGAGATTTTTTTAACCATTCTATTCTACTGGATAAAAGTAAGATTTATGCAAAATAAGAATTCTCCGTGCCATGTAGTTTTGGAGATATGGCAGTTTTAAGGTTTTTCCTATTTTTAGCTCCCGGGGTTCCCACGGGGCAATGAGAAAAATTTTTTTTGCATCAATCAACTACTTATGACCCATTATCATCTCATATCAAATCTGGTTCAAATCGACCTCACGGTTCAGAAAATAGAAATTTTAGGCATGGCCAAAATTTGTGCCCCTTCCATAACGAAGGCAAATAATGCCCGACAAACTTCTCTTGAACAAACTTGATTCTAAACCTCAAAAGGACTCTGTATACCACATATCAAGTCTCTGCTACTGGTGGTTCATTAGAAGATTTTCAAAAAATTTGGCCATTTTTTCCCCACACCTCTGCTCAATATGAGCCAAAACCTAATTTGGATAAAAATCAAAATGCCCCTATATAACCACTACTTATATGAAATTTAATTAAAATGTGGCCAGTGGTTTAGAAGAAAGAGGCTCAAACACCACCTTCACGCAGGACGACAGACGACGGATGACAGCGACGGACGGCAGACGACGGACGAAGAGTGATAAGAAAAGCTCACCCTGACTTTCAGTCAGGTGAGCTAAAAATTGGTTCGCAGGAGGGGAGGGGGGGGGGGGGGGGAATAACTCCCAACAATTTTCAATTTTCATTGGATAATGGTGGTCATCGAACTTGATGTAGACATTGTTGCTTTTGAGATATATACTGAAAATGAAAGTGTCAATGACACTGTAGCTCAACTTGTCAAGACAAAGACATGTACATGTATAGTATGTGACACAGCAATGACAAACATCTAGGTAATGACCTGATAACAAAGGTACATATAAAGTATTGTAACGGTCTGTACATAAATACTGACCGTTGCCTGTAACAAATGTATAGGTAAAGTATTGTAAAGGTGGGTGACAGTCAGATGCTGAACTAGAAAAAATCTTTGAGTCCCAGAGTGGGTCTGACTGAACCCCAAAATATTTGTTCTCATAGCACAGTGATAACAAAGGCACCCCAAAACACACTCGTTCCTGTCCCAAGGTGAAAACAAAAGTACTCAAGAAGTTTTGTGAAGATCAGTTCATAAATACGAGCTGTATAGAACTTGTGACAAAAAACTGATTGGACCTAATTTCGGTACAAAATGGCCACTGGCAGCCATCTTGAATTTTGGACCGTACCCAGAAACACTCATTCTCATCCCAAGGAGATAACAAAGGTACCCAAGAAGTTTTGTGAAGATCGGTTCATAAATACAGCCTCTACCCTGAGCTGTATTGACATGTGTGCTTACATTGTGTAAGTAGCACTGAATAAATCAAAGTTCATCTAATTTGCATAATTTCTGCACGAAAAAAAACCCGTTACAATATGTGATGTATTCCATGTTACTAAACATTCATACAAAAATTTATTCAAATCAGAACTTTCATACAGAAGTTCTATACAAAAGACTGATTGCACTAATTTTGGTACAAAATGGCTGCTGGTGGCCATCTTGAATTTCGGACCACACCCAAAAACACTCGCTCTCATCCCACGGTGATAACAAAGGTACCCAAGAAGTCTCGTAAAGATTGGTTCATAAATATGGCCTCTAGTCTGAGCTGTATAGAAGATGTGTACAAAAAACTGATTAGACCTAATTTCGGTACAAAATGGCCACTGGCAGCCATCTTGAATTTTAGACCGCACCCAGAAACACTCGTTCTCGTCCCAAGGTGATAACAAAGGTACCCAAGACATTTCGTGAAGATCAGTTCATAAATACAGACTCTAGTCTGAGCCGTATTGACATGTGTACTTACTGTGTGTAAGTCGCACTGAAAAAATCAAAGTTCATCTAATTTGCATAATTTCTGCACGAGAAAAAAACCCGTATTATATGTGATGCATCCCATGGTACTAAACATTCACACAAAAAAATTATTCAAATCAGGGCTTTCATATGGAAGTTCTGTGCAAAAATCTGATTGCACCTAATTTTGAACAAAATGGCTGCCATCGGCCATCTTGAATTTCGGACCGGACCCCAAAACACTCGTTCTCGTCCCACGGTGATACCAAAGGTACCCAAGAAGTTTCGTAAAGATCGGTTCATAAATACGGCCTCTAGCCCGAGCCGTATTGGCATTTGCACTTACAGTGCTGAAAGTAACCCCAAAAAACATCAAAATTAGTCTAATTTGCACAATTTACGTACGAGAAAAAAACCCGTATTATATGTGATGTATCCCATGGTACTAAACATTCATACAAAAAATTATTCAAATCAGAGCTTTCATATGGAAGTTTTGTACAAAAAACAGATTTCTGCATCGTCGGTACAAAATGGCGGCTGGCAGCCATCTTGAATTTCGGACCGCACCCAAAAACACTCGTTCTCGTCCCACGGTCATAACAAAGGTACCCAAGAAGTTTCGTAAAGATCGGTTCATAAATACGGCCTCTAGCCCGAGCCATAGCAGCTTGGCACTTACAGCTTTGAAAGTAACACTAAATAAATCAAAGTCAGTCTAATTTGCATAATTTACGCACGAGAAAAAAACCCGTATTATATGTGATGTATCCCATGGTACTAAACATTTATACAAAACTTTATTCAAATCAGAACTTTCATACAGAAGTTCTGTACAAAAAACTGATTTTTGCATCATCGGTACAAAATGGCCACTGGCAGCCATCTTGAATTTCGGACCACACCTAAAAACACTCGTTCCCGTCCCAGGGTCATAACAAAGGTACACAAGAAGTTTCGTAAAGATCGGTTCATAAATACGACCTCTAGCCCGAGCCATAGCCAATTGTTGACGTACGGACAGACGGACAGACGGCCAGACGGACAGACGGACGACAGGCCATGACAATAGCTCAAATTTGACTTCGTCAAAGTTGAGCTAAAAATTGAAGTCTGTTAACTATTGTTCAAGTTATGCCATAAACAAAGTTCGGACAGACGGACAGATGGACCAGACGGACGGACAGACGGATGGAGCTCTAGGCTATATCCCTCCCTTGTGGGGGGGGGGGGGGGGGGGGGGGGGATAAAAAGTATGTATTAGAAGCTTAATTTGAAATTCAGAGAAAATAAAAGTTCGAAAACCATTTTGAAAAGGATTAAATTAATGCAAATATTATTTGAAACCACTGTATACAGGTTCAGAAGACCTTGCCCCAAATGAAAAACAATGACATTGAAACACAGTGTTTGAAGAAAGATACAGCCTTGAAAAGCAAAACTTTAATCTGAAACTTTAAGCTGGGAATACTAAGTAAAACTGACTGCAAAAAAGGGTTAAATATTTCCTAAAACCGATAAAAGAAATCATTGATGCTATGGAGTCATTAAGTTGTATTGACCATGCAAGAATTAAAGTACCGTATTTCATCTAAATTTTCAGACACTTTTTGTTTTCGGACACCATTTTTTCATCAAAAAATAATTTTTTTTAAGCCTCGAAATTTTCGGACACCCACTCAAAGATCGTCCCGGACTGTTGTGGTGGAAAAATCCCAGTGAAACACAAATCCAAAATGACATTGATTTTCTTTTCAGTTGAATATTTCATTTTTCTTTCTTTGTTTTATGTTAAAAACATGTATTGTATGCACAATATATTGTACAATGGAAATAGAATTATTAAAACAACATTATTTGAAAACTTGTTCTTTATTTATTGACAGGTAAGTATTGTTTTCCTTCTCAAACTGACATGTCTGACGAACTGACCAATCAAAGTTTTGTTTTCAAAACGTGTGCTTTCATTAGACTCCTTCGAGATTTGGAAAGAGAAAAACCCACAGATGTTATGTTGGACTGACCTTAAATGACGACAGTAATGAAAGGGTCCGATAAATAAATCCATATAATGCAGTATAAACCATGCACCAGCAACAGAACTGGATAATTATTGCTTCGAATAAACATATTCAGTGCATTGAACACCAACAAAATTTTCCAATATTAAAAATAGAACAAACGACAATGAGGTCAACACGTGCTATGCAGGGTTTCACAAAAATTAACACATGGACCCAAACACTGTCAGAGCATACCGGTTTTCGATATTATTTTTCGATAAACATCAGCAGTGTATTTGGGGAGGGCATGTTTCCAAAAATAAAAATAGAAAATACGAGAGGAACTGTGGAGCTAATACCAGTCATTATTTTTAAAAAATTAATTTTGTATTCGCTTTTATAAAATGTAGCATTTTGCATTGCACATCTGGTAAATCAATAATTTAAACTTGTATGTCAATAATTCGTATTCTTCCTTCTAAATAATAGCAAATGGTTTGGGGGTGGGCCGTACAGGCTTGGAGCCAATATACACACCACTCAAAAATTGTTTGCATTTCATCGCCTTTGAATGGCTAGATTGGTCCATTTTGAAAACACTGAAGCCAGCTCAGGTTTTTTTTTATCTAACAGTAACAACACAAGCACATGGCTTGATTACTGTTCAACATATTTTGTGGAAACATCAAAACTTTTCAAGTACCGGTAGATGAAAAGTGATTTATTGGGAAAGTAAATAAAAACAGAACAAACAATCGGAAACTTTTAATTTCATTCATTCAGTGTGTTCATTTTATTCATTTATGCTGATGATTAAAGTCACCATATTGAACAACTATTTTATCTTTCTCATTTCCGAGGTACCCCCACCGTTCATGTACAATAAATTTATTAACCGGTGCAGTGTGTTTTTCAAAATTTCCACCCACATTTGCTGTCCACGTGTATTTTGGCCATTTTCGAAGTTTTCGGACACTGGAAAATTTTATTTTTTTTTGGCGTCCTAAAATTTAGATGAAATACGTTAAGAAAGTATGTGGCAAAGCCTAATTCCAAACACAAAGAAACTATGTCTGAAAACATGTTTAAAAGAGGTTAAAATCATGCCAGTATTAATGAAAATCACTGTAGAAAGGTTCAGTAGACAGTAGACATTGTTCCAAATGAGAAGCAGTGACATTGCACTAAACTGTTTGAAGAATGAAAGGTGTAACTTTGTAAACAAAAAAACTTTAACCAAACACTTTAACCTGGAGGTTGTAAGTTAAATTGCCATACAGAAAAGGGTTAAATATTTCCCAAAATAACATGAAACATAATGAGAATGATACAATCAATAGTAATTAATATTAATTTAAAAGAAAAAAAAACTTTAACCTTGACTAAAAAACTTGAACCACTAACTTTTAACCAAAACTTTAAATGTTAACAGATGGACGGATGGACAGACAGACGGATGAAAATCATGACTATAGCCCAGACTGTAAACAGTCGGGCTTAAAAAGAACTGTTTTTATTGTAGAATAATGATGTGTGGTATACTGATTTTTCTGTACAGATTTGGTATTATGGGGATACCAAAAACCGTACCGAAACCAAATCAAAATATTATTTATTTCAGTATGTAGATTTTTCTGCAAAACTGACAGAAAGTCAACTCATCAAGGTGGATCGTAAATGTAAAAGACTGTGGGCCACATAATTTGATCGAATTGATAAAAAAAAGTGCAAATGTTAACTTTGTAAGCGACAGGTAGCAGCAAACACTGAATACATCAGAGAAAGAAATAAACAAGAGGCCCCAGGGGCCTGAGGGCGCACACCTGACATGGTAGCCTAAATATCAACCCAGGGAATTGATTTGACAAGTTGCATCTGCCCCTCCTAAGAGAAATTTATACCAAATACCCAAAGATTCTGACCTGTGGAGCTAAAAAAAAACTAGAGGCTCTACAGAGCCTGTAATTGCTCACCTGGAAATACATATAAAAATGTGATTTCCCATAGGCTTTCCATGGTAACTATGAGCTGCAATTGTGGCCATGTTTGCAACATTACATCAAAATTACATGAGGATCATTAGTAGAAGGTGTCCCAGTCTTCAATCACGTGAAGTTTCAAAACATTTGAATCCATCAAACAGAATCATAGAATGTCTCTGGTGGCCATATTTTCCAGCCAATGGGAACAAAAAGAGGATCGTTTGTAGAGGGCCTCCTATAGACCATTCTTGCCAAGTTTTGGTTCACGTCAGCTCAATAGTTCCAGAGAGAAGATGAAAATGTGATTTCCTATAGGTTTTTTCTATAGTAACTATACACTGCAATTTTGGCCATGTCTGCAAAATGATCAACATTAAAATGAGGAACGTTGGTGGAGGGTGTCCCAGTTATCAACCATGCAAAGTTTCAAAACATTTGGCCCTGTGGTTTCAGAGGAGAAGAGTTTTCAATATTAACCAATCAGAATCAAAAGAATGCTTCTGGAGGTCATATTTTTTCACCCAACAGGAATAAAATGAGTATCAGTTGTAGAGAACCTCTCATAGACAATGTCTGCCAAGTCTGGTTCACATTGGCGCAGTACTTTCAGTAAAGATGATGAAAATGTGATTTCCTATAGGGTTTCTATAGTAACTATAAGCCACAATTGTAGCCATAATTGCAACCCGATGAAGATTAAAATGAGGATCATTGGTAGAGGGGGTTACAGTCATCAGTCACATTAAGTTTTTTCAAACCATTTGGCCTTGTAGTTTCAAAGAAGATTTTCTTGAAAATGCACATATTTATGAATTCTGTTTCAACAAAAAAAATGCCAATAGGCTCACCGACCCAATGTGGAGTTGTGACAGCACAAAAGTGGGTTTAATCATTATCAACTTATCGTCCGAAAACCAATTGTTTACAATTTACTATGTGAAGGGTCACTGTGACCTTGACCTTTGACCTAGAGATGCCAAAATAAATAGGGCTCTTTCTTGCACCAATACCAACCTACCTATGAAGTTTCATGAACGTAGGTGGAACCATTGTCAAATTATCATCTGGAAACCAATTGTTTACGATTTATTATGTTCAAGGTCACTGTGACCTTGGCCTTTAACCTAGGGAGTCCAAAATAAATAGGGGTCTTCCACTCACCTAGGACAACCTACCTATGAAGTTCATGAATGTGGGTCAAACCATTATCAAGTTATCGCCCGGAAACCAATTATTTACGATTTACTGCGTTGAAGGCCACTGTGACCTTGAACTTTCACCTAGCGAGTCCAAAATAAATAGAGTTCTTCCTCTCACTGATGCCAACCTATGAAGTTTCATGAACATGGGTCAAACCATTATCAAGTTATCATCCGGAAATCAATTGTTTTGATTTACTATGTTCAGGGCCACTGTGACCTTGACCTTTGCCCTAGTGAGTCCAAAATAAATAGGGTTCTTCCTCTCACGAAGGCCAACCTACATATGAAGTTTCATGAATGTGGGTTGAACCATAGTCAAGTTATCATCCGGAAACCAATTGTTTACAATTTACTTTGTTCAAGGTCACTGTGACCTTGAACTTTGACCAAGCAAGTCCAAAATAAATAGGGTTCTTCCTCTCACCAATACCAACCTACCTATGAAGTTTCATGAACATGGGTTGAACCATTATCAGGTTATCATCCGGAAACCAATTGTTTACGCCCGCCTGCCCATAACCGACCACCATTCATCAAACTATAAGTCGAGTTTGACTTCGTCACAACTCGACTAAAAATCAGTAAAAAAGGGTTAAAATATTTTGAAAATTACAATTTTTTCAGACAGTATGCTCTTTCAAAATAGCTTTTGGATAGGTAAAGGGTCACAGGAATCTTGAAAGATTTTCAATAATTACTGTCATCTGAGCTGACATGATTGCAAGATAATAAACAAAACTTCCCTAGTTTTTCCAAACAACCTGTCATCATGTATCAAACATAATTAGATTACAGCTGAAGATATCAACCTACAGTTGCACTTGTTTTACAGTACATGTCAGAATAGTTGTGTAGGATAATCCTATAAACTATGTATCTTTTCTCTTCCTACAATGATAAGACCAGGAGCTGACATCATTTTCTGGAAAGCTCTCACTGATAGCTTTTCCAGAAAATGTCAGATTCTGATCTTGTCAGGGCAGAAGCAGCAGCTTACTTAGTTTATTGCAGTTATGCTACAGCTTATTTTGACTTGTACTGTATACACAATATTTTGGGTTTTTTTTCCCCAGTTATCAGTGAAGAAAACTGGAACCAACCCTTACCAGATTATCAAACAAGAGGGATGTTACATCCCAACGCTCACCTACATTCGCACTTGATAATGTTGTTCCAATGTAACATGCCTAATATTTAGTTAATATAAAGCATTAACTAGGCATCAAATGATTAATGTAGTTTATGTGATGGCTTTGGAAAGTCTATATTTCTGCATTTATTATATATCAATTCAACATAGAATCATTGGATATAAAAGCATTTTTTTCTTTTAGAAATGTTTATGATTAAGAACATGAATCGTGAGGCGAGATATTAAATCATAAATAAGAATTAGGAAAGGCTTTCATAAATCACTGAAATTGTAATTGAAGTACATTCATTGGTTAAAGAGAAGTTGCAGAAAAACATTCGTTCAAAAAAGTGACTATAAGTCCCAACAAAAATACATCACATCAATAACTAAAATAAGCCTTAATGTTACTAGTAACAAGTATGAGAAAGTATTAAATAAAAAAATTTTTTTTTAAAGAAAGTGAATATAAGTCCCAAAAATCCCCCTCAAATTCCTCAAATATGCATGTAATATGGGCGCAACGTTACCGCAATGTAGTTCAGTAACCCATGCGTACAATATCAATTGCCTGGAAAGACACATAGAAACAGAACTCAGCTTAACACCTCACCTTAACACAAACTTTTAGAACTTAAAATTGAGTAAGTCAGACAAAAACGTGAACATTGTGACTGAAAAAAAGAAAAGAAATCAGTTACATTTTTGCATACAGTAGGGTTAATACTTACAGTTGTTATTGAAATGAGAAAATAAACAGTAATGAGAGGTGAAGGCACCACAATCTGCACAAAAGCTGACTTTAACGCAAATTCTTACAACACCTAAACGCTAATTCTTACAACAAGTTTTGGCAGAAAATCAGCCTCAAATTCCTCAAATATGCATGTAATGAGGGTTAAATATTACTGCAATGGAGTTCAGTAACCCAAGTGTAGAATATTAATCGCCTGGAAAGACACATAGAAACACAACTCACTTAAACACAAAGTTTACAAAGTTTTACAACTTAAAATTTACTAAGTCCGAGAAAAACATGAAAATTTTGAGTGAAAAAAAAAGAAAATTTCCGTTAAATTTCTGCATACAGTGGGGTTAATACCTACAGTTGTTATTGAAATATGAAAATCAACAGTAATGAGAAGTTAAAGCAACACAATCAGCACAAAAGCTGACTTTAACGCAAATTCTTACAACACCTAAATGCAAATTCTTACAACTTTTGGCAGAAAATTTTAGGTGAAATTTGGAAAAAAGTCATAGTATCAGGGTTAAATACTGTTTTGATAGTTCCCTACAACCTACATATGCAATATCAAAGGCCTGAGCCCACTGATCTTTGAGAACTCACCTTAAAACCTCACCTTAAAACAAACTTTTAGAACTTAAAATTTACTAAGTCCGAGAAAAACATGAAAATTTTGACTGAAAAAAAGAAAATTTCCGTTAAATTTCTGCATACAGTCGGGTTAATACCTACAGTTGTTATTGAAATATGAAAATCAAGAGGAATGAGAAGTTACAGCACCACAATCTGCACAAAAGCTGACTTTAACACAAATTCTTACAACACCTAAACGCAAATTCTTACAACTTTTAGCAGAAAATTTTAGGTGAAATTTGGAAAAAAGTTGTAGTATCAGGGTTAAATACTGTTCTGATAGTCCCCTACAACCTACATATGCAATATCAAAGGCCTGAGCCCACTGATGTTTGAGAAATTAACCTTAACATTAAATCTTACAATATTGGACACGCCGGACGCCGACGCCCGAGGTTATCACATTAGCTCAGTATTTTGCTGACAGTACAGATCTTCGTGCAGACAGGAGAGGCATTGGGTTAAGCAATAGAATATAGCCTCTGGTGGCAACATATTTCAATCCTCTCATAGACCATTCCTGCAAAGTTTGGCTCAAGTCGGCTCAGGAGTTCCAGAAAAGAAGATGAAAATGTGATTTCCCATAGGGTTTCTATAGTAACTATAAGCTGCAATTGTGGCCATGTTTACAACCCAATCAACATTAAATGAGGATTGTTGGCAGAGAGGGTCCCAGTCATCACTTATGTGAAGTATCAAAATATTTGGCCTGGCAGTTTCAGAGAAGATTTTTGAAAATCCACCTATCAGAATCAAAGAATGCTTCTGGCAGCCATGTTTTTCAACCCACAGGAACAAAATGAGGATCGTTTGTAGAGGACCTCCCATAGACTATCCCTGCCAGGTTTGTTTTCACGTCGCCTCGGCTTTTCCAGAGAAGAAGAGGAAAATGTGATTTCCCATAGGGTTTCTACAGTAACTATAAGCCGCAATTGCGGCCATGTCTGTGACCCAATCAACATTAAATGAGGATCGTTGGTAGAGGGGGTCCCAATCATCATTTATGTGAAGTTTCAAAACATTTGGCCTGGCAGTTTCAGAGGAGAAGATTTTTGAAAATCCACTAACCAGAATCAAAGAATGCCTCTGGAAGCCATGTTTTTCATCTGACGGGAACAAAATGAGGATCGTTTGTAGAGGACCTCCCATAGACCATTCCTGCCAAGTTTGGTTCATACCAGCTCAGCGGTTACAGAGAAGAAGATGAAAATGTGAAAAGTTTACGGACGACAGACGACGGACGCCAAGTGATGAGAAAAGCTCACATGGCCTTTTAGGCCAGGTGAGCTAAAAAAAAGGATTTTTAAAGAATATTCCTCATATTGAACTAAGTAATAATTTGGGTTCCCACAGGAAGCCCAAATATGAACTCAGGGACTTGGCTTTTACAAATTTATAACTCACCTCCCCAAGGATACTGTATACCAAATATCGAAAAAGTCTAACTGGTGGATGTGAAGAAGATTTTTGAAGAATATTCCTCATATTGAACTAAGTTATAATTCGGGCTCCCACAGGGAGCCCAAATATCAACCCAGGGTCTTGGCTTGCATAAACTTGAATCTCACCCCCTAAGGATGCTGCATACCAAATATCAAAACGAGTCTGATTGGTAGATCTGAAGAAGATTTTTGAAGAATATTGCTCATACTGCACTAATTTAAACATTTGGGCTCCCATAAAGAGCTCAAATATGGACCCAGGGATTTGATTTCAATACACATGTGAAACAATCTTCCAAAGATGTTATATGTGAAATTTGAATGCTTTTGGAGAAGTGGTTTGGGAGAAGAGTAGTCTTAAATGTTTTTCCCATTACCCACGGTGTTAAAAAGTTTTTCTATTTTTGGCTCCTGCAGTCCCCATGGGGCAATGGGAAAAACTTTTTTGGCATAAATTAAGTACTTATGACCCAATAAGCCCTCAAATCAAATTTGGTTCAAATCAGCCTCTCGGTTTGGAAAACAGAAATTTTGGGTGGGGCGAAAACTCTTGCCCCTTCCATAGCGATGGCAAATATATCTCCTTGAACTTCTCTTGAACAAATCTGAGATTACACCTCAAAGGGAAGCTGCACACCAAATATCAAGTCTCTGCAACTGCTGGTTCATGAGAAGATTTTTTAAGATTTAAGCACACGTTTTGGGCATGGCCCTACCGAGGAGCGAGGCAACTTGATTTGAACAAAATCAAAATGTGATGTCATAAACAATTATCTCACTTGAATCGGTTCAGGGTTCTTTTTGGAGAAGACGCAAACACCATGTTCACAGACGACGGATGGTGAGTGTTCACTATAGCTTGCATGACTTTCAGTCAGATGAGCTAAAAAACGACTGCAGAAAAACTAAAAAGGACAAACTGTGAACTTGGTACTTCTGTTTCTAAAGAAATACGGCCCGGTTCCAGTGTTCCTAACATTCAGACAAATTCAATATATTTTCCAGAAATTACAGTGCGATTTATTCACAGGTGACATTCGGGTCAGGTGGGTGGTGGACTGGTTGACAATGATCCAGTGGCATTGACAATTTAATACGGTGACAACTTTACAAACAGTAATGCCTGTGGTTATTGCTTCTCGGCAATGTTTTTATAGTATTTCTTTCAATTCAGCACTGCTATTTTAAGTTGCAGATACTTTTAACAACTGATAATTTTATTAAAATACAGCCCCCCTCCCCCACCCCCCCCCCCCCCCCCCCCAACTTTAATACCCAATTATCTGCTTTATATGCTTTCGAATAAATAATTTATACTGGACACAAGCGCATACTGGAAAGACGTGATTGACCTAAATTTTAGGACACATCCAAAAACAATGTACGGAAGTCAACAGATGACATCAGATTTAGCATTATTGAAGTTCATTTGATCAATAGAGGCACAGCAAATGCTTTGAAAATGATTTGCTGCTATTAGTAAATGACCGATTTGTACATTTTTGTTCTCATGGAAAATGAAAATTTACCTTAAGTTATCATGGAAAATCGCGGGTTCTCTGGAATTTCAGAAACGTGTATGAAGTCTGGAACCATAAGTGAACACTGATAAGGAGGAGTGATTCCACTCAAAATACTCTATATTGCAACTAGATGAATGTCATAAAACATGTTATTTTACTTGTTTATCAAGGACGGACCCAAACAATGAAAGGTGGGCAACACCATATCATTGACGCATTACATGATTGGCAATGATTGCAATGTTTTCACAACTGGATTATCATAGAGAGATTAATTACAGTTGCATTACTTCAATTAACTTGCAGATTTGTGTGGATATTGTATACTACATTCACTGGACAGTGGACATTAATCTTGCTGCCACTTTGAAAGATGGGGGGTGGGGACTGACGAAGTGTTACTTCTAGTGAAAACTTACTGAAAAGCCTTGACGTTGAAGAGCATACATAAATGTTTCTTCTAGCTGATTCATTGCGGGAGGGGCAACGACTTGGGGGAGAGGCATGATACAAAGGACAAGGAGGCCAACTGATTAGCTTAGCAAGTTATTTAATAAATTACTTGATTCAGTGTGTTGATTCACACTGAATCGAGTGTTAAATAACTTGCGAGACTAATCAGTTATCACTGTAAAATTAACTTGTCAATTTCACGAGTTTTCAGCGCTGAACCAGTAAAGTTACTATATGGTTGAATGTAGGGAAATTGGGTCAGCATGAGATCACTTTCAGTGTTCTGTGCACATACCTAATACCGTACTGAGAAACCGAGGAATTTACCTGAAATATGCCGATACCGAACCTAAAATTTTAATACCGCACAGCACTCTTGTAGACATTTTTATTTTCACAGAAAAAGCAGTTTTTGACAAAAAAAACATTTCAATAAAAAGCAAAGTGAAAACATTATATTTCAATACTTTCAAAGTGGCTTCTTGCTTATTTAAAGGCTTATTAAAAAGAAATTTAAGGGATTCATACGGCCTGCGCTATTCACAAAAATCGCTAATTAATTTTCATTATTTTTTTCATTTTTTGTCTCAAAAACACAGGTTATGACCCCATTTTGGAATGAGCTCACCAAGCTCATTCCAATGAGGGGTCATAACCTATGTTTTTGAGACAAAAAAATGAAAAAAACTAGAACTATCACTGAAGGTGATTAATACCCCCGCTTTGGGTTTTTAGAGGAATGCACTTCTGATCATGTAGGCGAAGGTCATAAGGAAATGTATACATAAAGATCATTTTTTGTTGTTGAAATTTGTATTTGCATGTGGCCTTCCACAGAACAGCACTGAATACTTAAAGAGCCCACACATATATGGTTTACATTTGGAAAAACACATTTACAGTGTGCAACATGTATTCAAAATCGGTTCATTAATGTAGGAGGAGTTGCACACAAGAATCCCTTTTGAAAACCCATAATAAATCCAAGTTAAAGGGAGATAACCTGGTTAAAATTGTCGCAGATCAAAAATTTGGGAATATGCGTATGTTCACTTAGTTGTGATAATGTTTGAAAGGTTTCGTCAAAATTGATTGATAAATGTAGGAGTTGCACGCACAAGAATTTCATGTAGAAACCCATAATAAATCTAAGTTAAAGGGAGATAACCTAGTTAAAATAGCCACAGCTCAAAAATTTTGGAATATGCGCATGTTCACTTAGTAGTGATGATGTCTGTAAACTTTCGTCCAAATTGATTGATAAATGTAGGAGGAGTTGCGCACACAAGAATTTCATGCAGAAACCCATATTAAATCAAAGTTCAAGAGAGATAACCTGGTTAAAATTGTCACAGATCAAAAAGTTTGGAATATGCACATGTTCACTTAGTAGAGATGATGTTTGAAAGGTTTCATCAAAATCAGTTCATTAATGTAGGAGGAGTTGCACACACAAGAATTTGTTCGGATGGAAAGACACAATAAATCTAAGTCAAAGGGAGATAACCTGGTTAAAACTGTCGCAGATCAAAAATCTTGGAATATGCGCATGTTCACTTAGTAGTGATGATGTCTGAAAAGTTTTGTCCAAATTGATTGATAAATGTAGGAGGAGTTGCGCACACAAGAATTTCATGTCCGGAAAGACGTACGGACAGACGGACGGACGTATGTACGTACGGACGTACGGACGTACAGGGCGATTCCTATATAGCCCCAACTTCTTCGAAGTGGGGGTATAATTAGTCAACAATTTTGTTTGCAAGTGTCGTCTGCTTTTCATGTTGGGTAAAGGGTTAAAAGATCAACACACATGGAAATTTTTCATTCTATAGCCAATGGTCAGTTCGCATACTCATCTAATTTATTACCTGAGCCAATTCATAGTAACCAGCTGAACAAGCTAATGACAATAGACTTTCCCCTTCTTCAGTTGTTTCATTAACACTTCCTCCTTCATGCAGCAACTTTCTCACGGCTCCAACATCACCATCACTACAAGCTTCAGCTAAAGATCGGCCACTGAAAAATATTATTCAGATAAGTAAACTATGATTGTTTCAGAAAAATGCTCTAAATTTCCTTATTACTCAAAGAAGATACACATCAGGGACCATGATGAACCATGTACTCCATACCTGTAGAAATTAAGCAGATATTCGATATGTTCATTCTCAGTTGCCTCAAAAGAAATATGGCAACAAATTCTTCGATCACCTAAATTACTTGGTATTCATATGTTAATTCCTGCAAAACTATGTACTCTTTTATTATAAATAAAAAAAAAACTCTTAACAATCTTTGACTTTGTCAGAAAAATGTTGTGATGCAAAACATTGACCTAAGGGCACACTAAACCCTTTCAAACACACTATTTCCACACAGTATATCATCGTTTTTCTCATTTTAGCCTTTGCACTATTATTGACATAATAGTATTTATCCGTCTCTTTCTGAAAAAAATCACTGATGATTTACATGAAAATGGACAGCCTTGGGTAGCCTGGAAAAAATTATGGTCAGTGAACAGCCAAGAGGGTGAAGTGGCTAATATCTTTGCCTTGGCACTGCTCACTTCGCCTAATTCCTATGTTGAGCAAAACCAAAGACACCTTGTGATTTTGAGAAGCTGCCGTAAGTAAAGTGGTTTATCTAGAGTCATTTCAATGGAACCCTTATATTTAATGTTAGGTGACAAAACAAATGACCTAAAACAATTTGATACTCTAACTTATGTTTGTCTTTAAAAGAACAGATTATAAACATAAAGAAATAAAATTGAAAAAAATAGTTTGGCAAACAACGAATCTCTACAGTCAAAATAAGGAGAGATGTTGGAGAAAACATTTGAGTGAGTAGCCAATAAAAGCGATTCGTACATCACAATGACTTCAAAAAAAGTGATCAAAATCACAAGAACTATGATTTGTGTTGTATTTCATTTATTTCACTGGCATTTGAAGCAGGAACCAGAGACACCTGGGCATTTTTTGGTGTTGTATTTTGATGCAATGCCTAATTACTATTGTTCAAAACCATGGTAAGAGCTTATGGATAAGTTGATTTTGATAAAATGTAGCTTTTCTTGTCAATTTTTCCATGTTGAAAAAGCCCCAAATCTCACATACACAACAAGGCAGATCCCGCCAGTGGCAAAGCCGTTGTCTGAAATCAGGGGGTGACCATGCTAGTGAAAAGGGGGTGAGACTCTGAACAAATGCTTGTACTGAGGGCATGGAACCATAAAATTCTTTTCAAATTTGAGGGTGGGAGGAGCAGGTGGGATGGGGGGGGGAGGGGGGAGGGGAAAGGAAGGGCCCCCTTGGAACTCCATGGCTCCATCATTGAATCCCACTAATTTGATTTTTAGTGTTTTCCAGGTCTTTTGATAAATTTTGAAATTTTAAATTAAATTCTCTTCTCAGTATGTCTTTCATTAGAAATTTAACTTCTCCCTGAAGAGCTCTCACTTCTCCCTATTTTTCTAAGAGGGAGAAGTTTCTTCTCCCAAAAATTCACTCTTAGGCTGGTCACTGATTATGGTAACTTTTTATAGTAACATTTTTTCTAAAGAAATATATGCACTGGCAATGCTGTCTACAAAACTATATTAGATGAGCACAAAAAATTTCAAATCTCTTATAAAAACAAGAGGCACCACGATGCCTGAAGCACTCACCTTGAACGGAACGCAATATAAACAGAGTCCAAGAATGAGTCTACATTAAGCAATCCATCTCCATAGGGTACGCTGCCAATCCTGGAGCCCTCAGGAGTGACAAAAATAATCCGAGCATCATGCCTTTTCTTCAGTGGATCATAATGTAAAATGTAGAGCTCCACTATGAAGCCCCTTGATACAACCTATGCGGATTAATCTTAGTGACACACCTCTAGTGGGTATTGAATTTTTTTATTTATTAGGGTTTAATGACACATTAACAGCCAGGGTCATATCATGTTGGTGACAGTTTAAGGGTGGAGGAAGCCGGAGTACCCGGAGAGAACCACCAAGCAACGACGAGCAGCTGTCAGCTCTCCAACATCGTAACTCTGAACTCTGCACCGCGGCACAGGCAGGGTTAGATTGGTTGAAGACATGCACACCATTGATGTGCAGTACGCCTTAGTACACGGCATCATCGTGCCCCCATGTACGCAATCGAAGTTAAGTGCCTTACCCAAGGACACAATGTGGGAGCATGAATCAGTCGCTGAAATGGTCACCCATCCAACTACTAACCGTGCTCGACGTTGTTTAACTTCAGTGATCTGATGAGAACTGGTTACCACAATGCCATCGCGCCCCCAAGGGAACTGAATACAAAATTTTTAATTCTTCAGCTACATGGCCAATTCCGGCTCCCATGGGGAGCCCAAATATTAACCCAGGCTCTCGATTTGAACACAGTTGAATCTGACCTCCCGAGAGATGTTGTATACCAAATATGAAAGCATTCTAACTGTTGGACCTGAAGAGGAAAAGTTTTCAAGAAATTGCTTCATATTGCACTAAATTCGAATTTGGGCTAGCCCAAATATTAACCTATGGAACCGATTTGAACAAAATTCAATCTGACCCTCCTAGAGATGTTGTATACCAAATATGAAAGCATTCTGACTGGTGGATCTGAAGAAGAAGATTTTTGAAGATGTTTCCTCATTGTACTAAGTTAATTTCAGATTCCCATATGGAGCCCAAATATTATTAACTCAGGCACTCAAACTGAACAAACTTGAATCTGCCCCCCCCCCCCCCACCCCCCACTAGAGATGTTGTGTACCAAATATGAAAACATTCCGACTGGTGGATCTGAAGAAGATGATTTTTAAAGAAATTTCCTTATATTGCACTAAGTTAAAATTTGGGCTACCATAGCAAGCACAAATATATACCTAGGGATCCGATTTGAACAAACTTGAATCTGATCCCCCTAGAGATGTCGTATACCACATATGAAAGCATTCTGACTGGTGGATCTGAAGAAGATTTTTAAAAATTAGCCCCCATATTGAACCAAGTTCAAATTTGGGCTTCCATAGGAAGTCCAAATATTAACCTAGGGACTTGGTTTGAACAATCTTGAATCTGACCCTCATAACAATGATGTATACCAAGCATTAAAAGATTCTGACTGGTGATTCTGAAGAAAATTTTTTTTTAATTTTTGCAAATATGCAGACTCAGCATTTTTTTTTTATGCCCTCTACAGAACACCCTAACATAACTGATGGCAATATTTTTTTTACCATTCAATTCTACTGGTCCTGAGGATGCTACATACCAAAAAACAGTTCTCTGTTCTGTGTGGTTTGGGAAATATGGGTGTTTCTATTTTTAGCTCCTGGGGTTCCCATGGGGATGTGGGAATTTTTCTTTTTTTGCACGAGTCAACTACTTATGACCCAATAATATTACAAACCAAATTTGGTTAAATCGGACCATCGGTCCAGAAAATAGAAATGTTGGGTGAAGCCAAAAATCTTACCCCTCCCATTACAAAATATTGCTTCACGAACTTCGTTTGAACAAACTTGAATCTACACCTCAAAAGCAAGCTCCATAACATATATCAAGTCATTGTACCCACAGGTTCATGAGAAGAAGATTTTTTAAATATTTAGGAGCATTTTCGATAACTCCCTCCCTATGGGGCTGGGCATGTTGAGTTGAACAAAAATGCAATGCCCCTTCGGAATCATCACTCACACAAACATGCACTTGAATTGGCCCAGTGGTTTCGGAGAAGCCCAAAACATGGTGTTGACGAAGGACGACAGACACAGAGCGATTAAATTAGCTCAGCTTGACTTCGTCAAAGTGAGCTAAAAATACCCATCTATAAGACATTTTGTTGCAAGTATTAAGTGAGGTTTGATCTAATTCATATAATATTCATAGCAAATAAAAATAAAATCAACAGATAAGGCAAAATAAAGGGTTTTGGTTCAGGGGGCAGCACATTGGAAAAAAACATGTGTATTGGGAAATTTATTCGGATTGACTGATTGGAAATACATCCACCTCAGTGCTGAAATGGTTGGCCCATTTTTGTAACCAGCTAACCATCAGGCATAAGCGGATTTCAACCAGATATCCGTTAATTTCAACCGCTGGTATTATTGCATTGTGCATGATGCAAAATCAGTAAGGAATGGTGAGAAAACAGTTCAAAACACTTCCATCAAACCAGTGCCTTCCAGGAAACGGGTGCAATTGCGCTTGCGGCCACCTGCGCCCGTCATTTCGATCTAGCAAGTGCTGAAAATTGTGCTTGTCCGAACACAAGAGGCTTGTCTTGCAAAACGCATGTGGTGCGTTCAGTTTGCTCTCTGGGAAATAATTCTTTTTAAACATGCGCAGTGACTCCATTACAATTGGATAGGTGAAGTGCCCAGCGCAAGTGAACCAAGATAACGGAAAGAAACACCCTCATTTCAATACGTTATTGATAATTAATGCGAATACAATGAAACGCTTGTTTTCATTGGCTGGCATTACAAGAGAGAGAATAATATCGCGATTCACCCAATCAAATTGCGTGTGTTATTATCTATGGCATTCCGACCAAGCGTCATACACAACCACAAAAATACCGCAATGATTTTTCTCTCCACATTACTGAATTGGTCTTTCAAAAGCATGATAGGCTACGAAACAGAATACACAGAGAGCGGTCATACAGTGGTGAAATCAATGTGGTGTTAAGCTCTGCGCGAAACACGCTGAAAAGTCCAGAAATGCTCTGTGCGGTAGAACTTTGAACGAGTTTGAGAAATTTGCTGCTGGGACTGATTTCATTACAAAATATACGTTTGCCAGACATCTGAAAAGTAAAGCACACGCCACAAGTGTAGAATATGAAAATGACTGTCAGCCAGTTTCAAATACTGAACCGCAAGCAGGAGGGGTGCTGGAAGGAAAATAAAATCGCAACCTAAATTTAATTTTGTTATGAACGACATGTCTGCAGAAGCATATAGAAAGTTACTTCGAACGGCTTATGTGTTGGCTGTGTCTGGTCAACCACTGAATGCTTTTAAGCCTATGGTTGAGGTACAGAGGGCAAATGGGCTGAAACTGTTAGCTGGGCAAAATTCA
Source organism: Pictodentalium vernedei (assembly GCA_031216915.1). NCBI lineage: Eukaryota > Metazoa > Mollusca > Scaphopoda > Dentaliida > Dentaliidae > Pictodentalium > Pictodentalium vernedei. The sequence goes on from CM062297.1 coordinate 317,504,221, forward strand.
CACCATTCTGTGTCAGAATTTGTAAGTGTTCTTGGACAAACTGTCAAAGATAAATTGAATGTTGCATTGCAGAGTGCAAATTTCTTTTCAATCCTGAGTGATGGATCCCAGGCCCGCATGACTTTGTGTGAGAAGGAGCTTGTATTTGTGAGAGTTGTTCAGAATGGTAAATCACAATATCACTGCATCGGTCTTCAGGACATCGATGACTATGGCGACAGCACTGGTGAACATTTAAAAGAATGATTTAATGCTGAAGAAACTGGCAATTTCAGAGGAGAGATACACTAACTGTTTTATATCAGTCACGTCTGATGGGGCAGCTGTGAATTCAGGATGTCACAGTGGGCTACTTACTCGCATCGAGCAGGATAACAGGCCATGGCTCATCAAAGTTCGATGCGTAATGCACAGACTAGAACTATCAATTAAAGATTCAATCCAGGCAAACAAAACTTTCAAGTCTATCAAAGACCTTCTTATTGTTTTATTTAACCTCATGAAACTATCTGGAAAACTCAAACGCAATATAAATGATCATGGTCAAAAGGTTTTGGGTGTTCGAACATTAAACATTCCCAAAGTCAGTGGGATGCGATTCATTGGCCACCTTAATTGGGGTTTAGACCACTTATTGGATAATTGGATAGTACTTTGCCAAGGTTGTGAAAACATGATAGCTTCTGGGGCTGCAAAAAAGATTGAGCCTAAATTAAGAGGTATTTTGAAAAAGCTGAAAGATGCTCAATTTCTGTACTCTAGTATTCTGCAGAAAGAAATTGTTCAACAGCTCACATTCATCTCCCTCAAGTTTGAGCAAGAAGAATTACTGCTATTTGAAGTAAAACCCACATTAGAAATTCTGATAACAAAGCTCAATAAACTCATGGAAGATAATAGTACACCTCCTTCAAAAGAGGTCTTGGAAAATTTTGGCTTTCAATTGGAGGGAATGAAATTAACTTGTAGAAAATTGAATACTGGGCATGCCAAAAGAAAATCTAAAAACAGACAGTATACAGAAATCACATACGAAAACATAAGTAATTGTTCTAATCTTTCTAAGATTCAGACATTTATTTCCAGTATAAAAACAAGTGTCATTCCTAGATTAACCGATTGTATCACAAGTAGATTCCCTGTATTTTGTGGCCAAATGGAAGCGCAAAACAATGTTTTGCAGTGCTTATCTGTGTTAGATCCTGCAAATTGGAATGACAATGAGAAAGAAATTAAATCTATTGAGCATCTTTACAGACATTTCAAAGTACCCCTTGATTTTCATCAATATAACACTGAGAAGGTAGTCAAAAGTGAATGGGCAGACTTTAAACATCTCGTGAGAAATATTTACCCTGGAATAAAAGCTGTAAAGTTGTGGCAGAACATTTTACTTTACAGGAGAGATCAGTTTCCTAATGTGTCCTTACTGGGTGAAATAGTTAGTGAGCCTTAGTAACTCCACTGTTGAGAGTGGCTTCAGTCATCTCACTTGTATGCTAAGTGACCGTAGACTGAGCATGTCAACCTCAACAATGGAAAATTTATTACTATTAAAGATCAACCATGGGACATGGTCCTTGCTAGAGCAAGAAGACATTATTGAAAATTCATTCTCTAAATATATGGAAAAACGTCGAAGAAAAAGAATGGACACTGTACGTTCCCCAAGTGAATGTTTATTCAAAATAACATGTAAAAAAGTGAAAAAAACTCAAGTTCAAATTTCAGTAATGACAGTGACGTTGAGGCTGCAGAATCTGTTAGTAATTCTATATCTTCAAACAGGCCAGACGAACCCAGCCCAATGCTGTCCCCAACTCAGTGTGAGTCTTTAGTATCTAGTTCAAGTGATTCAGAATTGTCTGAATCCAGTACTGAATCATCTGAAATTGAATCCGAGAATGAATTTTCCTGGTCTGATGTAGATGCTGCAAATTAATTTTTAGTCGACACACTTTGCAAAAAAAATAGTTAAAAGTATAATTAAACTATAATTCTTGAAAGATCAATTTATTTTTAAAAACTAGAGGTACTGTGAGCAACTCACAAAGTGATACCCCCCGCGCCTGAAATGTATAAGTTAGATTATCTCCCCTTGGAAATGTCAGAACAGAATTATATTGCTTCATGCACATCTTCATATGGAGTTCTTCCATTGTGTAAAGTTTCATGAAAATTCTTCACACGGTTTAGGAGGAGTTGCGCTTACAAGGATGGACAGACGGTATAAGTTAGATTATCTCCCCTTGGAAATGTCGGAACGGAATTATATTGCTTCATGCATATCTTCATATGGAGTTCTTCCATTGTGTAAAGTTTCATGAAAATTCTTCAAACGGTTTAGGAGGAGTTGCGCTTACAAGGATGGACAGACGGTATAAGTTAGATTATCTCCCCTTGGAAATGTCAGAACGGAATTATATTGCTTCATGCACATCTTCATATGGAGTTCTTCCATTGTGTAAAGTTTCATGAAAATTCTTCAAACGGTTTAGGAGGAGTTGCGCTTACAAGGATGGACACACGGACTGACAGACGGACAGGGTGATTCCAATATACCCCACCAAACTTTGTTTGCAGGGTATAATTACGGTTTCTTTATACTTTTAGCAATTTGTTTTCCAATTTAAGATGACAAAAAATACAAATGTGAATTTCACTGTAACCAGCTCAACTTATTACTTGTATGCTTTTATGGGCATTTGATTCTTGACTTTTGTTTTATTAGTTCTGAGTTGGTGAACTGTTCTCAATTTTTTGTGAGGGTCAGAGTTGATTGCAATTTTGTTGACAGGGTCAGAGCGAGTTTGCAGAATATGCAGTGTCAGTCAAAAGTGTAAAACATTTGGCCTTTGATTTGTGCTAATAGCTATTGATTTTTATTGGAAGTATTTTCACTTGTGGTTTCTGCTTTCATGAATAAAAACTGTAAACAATGACGTCATCTCCAGCTTTTAGTTCAGTGTACAGCTCCTGGGCTACTGTATTCACCATGTTTCTTGTTCCTCTCCAGCCATCACTAGTCTATAGTTATCACACATTTGATCCATGAGAAACTTTAATTGCAACACACAAACAAGGCAGTGGCCACACGGATTCCCATTCTACACCTCAAAAGGAAGCTGCATACCAAATATCAAGTCTCTGCTACTGCTGGTTCATGAGAAGAAGATTTTCAAAGATTTTGGTGCCCCTTGGGGGCATGGTCCCACCCAGGAGGAGGTGCAACTTCATTTGAACAAATCTGAATTGACATTAGGTAATAAACATTTACCCAACATTTGAAAAATATTGGGCCAGTGGTGTCTTCGGAGAAGTTGGTTTTGTAAAGTTTATGCCAGACGACAGTCAGAAAGCGATTAGTAAAGCTCACCTTGAGCTTTGCTCAGGTGACCTAATCACAGGCGCAAGGCAAGCTGTGCACCTGAAACGACTTGTTCCCACAGGCATTCATTTGAAGTGAGGGACAATTGTCACCGATATTAGTTAAGAATTTTCCATCCAGTTTGTAAATTGTAGTTAGGCATAGTTAACTGTATTCGCAAAGAGCCTCTTACCTTGAGTGGCTAAAATTTGATCCGATCATAGGGTGAATCTGAACTCATAATCTTTTTGAGTATCTTTTTCATGTTTAAATTTACCTATTCCTCGCAATGGAATTTCTGGCGGGAATATGTTGCGAGTCATGAAAGTGGTGTGGAAAGAAATTATTATATGCCCAATGGGTCAAGAGCCCCTCGTCCGACACTGACCACTGAAAAACAAATTTTTTTTTTATGATATACGTTCCGACTCCGATACGGCAGCCTATTTTTGGAATGTTTTCAAAGAGAACATTCCTCAAAATAATGTTATGGTTTGATATGGGTATGCCTTAATACCGCAATGACAGCAAATGATAAACAATCACCCGAAATCACACAAAATCATGTGGAATCACACAAAATCACAGGTATGGAGTTGAACAAATATACAGACTGGAATGGGAGACTGTTATAAATCTGTGGAGTGGGGTGTGGGAGGAGTGAGAGGGGAGGGGAGGCAACATTAATTTTCTCGTCTGACATTAATTTTTTGCAGATTTTTTTTTTATCTCAATAAATTACATAAACATATTTTATCTCTCTCTTTATTTCTCTCGGCTTTAGGAGGCCAGGAGTGCTGCACGACTACTGCATGCCTAGAAAAAATTGAGGAAGGCAATTTTTTGCACCCCTTGATTTTCTGGAATGCCAGACCTGTTTGGGACTGCCTTTAAAATCTATTATCATTTCGTCCTCCGAGTTCCAATGGGTTCTCTGTGCCTACTGGCACAGAGAACACATTCGAACTCAGGGGACGATTTGTCAATGTTGCATTGATTCACAATAATTCATGAACCATTCTGTGTCGCATTTCGATAGACTTTGAGTGGAGAAGACAGTCACATAAGAATTGAATGCAACATTTTGAATAATGAGAATATGCGAGTGCCCATTTTTCCACTATGTTACTGAATGTAGTACAATTTTTCAGTCTCAATATTAATACCTTGAAGTGAATATGACCAAAATAGATTCAAGTTTTTGCATTGAAAATTTCAGATGCAACTGCACTCCCAAGCAACCTGAGGAGGGCAATTGTTTTGCACTCCTTGATTTTCTAGATTGCCAGGCCTGATGCTATGTTTTCAATAAAAATGAACCCCTAATTTGCATAATTTATTCACGAGAAAAACTCTGTATTATATGTAATGTATCCCATGGTACTAAACATTCATACAAAAATTTATTCAAATCAGATCTTTCATTTGGAAGTTCTGCGCAAAAATCTGATTGCACTTAATTTTGAACAAAAAATGGCTGCTAGCGGCCATCTTGAATTTCAGACTGGACCCAAAAACACTCCTTCTCGTCCCACAGTGATAACAAATGTACCCAAGAAGTTTCGTGAAGATCGGTTCATAAATACGGCCTCTAGCCCGAGCCGTATTGGGATTTGCACTCACAGTGCTGAAAGTAACACTAAATAAATCAAAGTTAGCCTAATTTGCATAATTTACGCACAAGAAAAAAACCTGTAATATATGTAATGTATCCCATGGTACTAAACATTCATACAAAAAATTATTCAAATCAGAGCTTTCATATGGAAGTTCTGTACAAAAAACAGATTTCGGCATCGTCGGTACAAAATGGCTGCTGGCAGCCATCTGGAATTTGGGACTGCACCCAAAAACACTCGTTCTCGTCCCACGGTCATAACAAAGGTACCCAAGAAGTTTCGTAAAGATTGGTTCATAAATACGGCCTCTAGCCCGAGCCATAGCAGCTTGGCACTTACAGCTCTGAAAGTAACTCTAAATAAATCAAAGTTAGTCTAATTTGCATAATTTACGCACGAGAAAAAAACCCGTATTATATGTGATGTATCCCATTGTACTATACATTTATACAAAACTTTATTCAAATCAGAACTTTCATACAGAAGTTCTGTACAAAAAACTGATTTTTGCATCATCGGTACAAAATGGCCACTGGCAGCCATCTTGAATTTCGGACCACACCCAAAAACACTCGTTCCCGTCCCAGGGTCATAACAAAGGTACCCAAGAAGTTTCGCAAAGATTGGTTCATAAATACGGCCTCTAGCCCGAGCCATAGCAGCTTGGCACTTACAGCTCTGAAAGTAACACTAAATAAATCAAAGTCAGTCTAATTTGCATAATTTACGCACGAGAAGAAAACCCGTATTATATGTGATGTATCCCATGGTACTAAACATTTATACAAAACTTTATTCAAATCAGAACTTTCATACACAAGTTCTGTACAAAAAACTGATTTTTGCATCATCGGTACAAAATGGCCGCTGGCAGCCATCTTGAATTTCGGACCACACCTAAAAACACTCGTTCCCATCCCAGGGTCATAACAAAGGTACACAAGAAGTTTCGTAAAGATCGGTTCATAAATACGACCTCTAGCCCGAGCCATAGCCAATTGTTGACGTACGGACAGACGGACAGACGGCCAGACGGACAGACAGACAGACAGACAGACAGACAGACGACGGGCCATGACAATAGCTCAAATTTGACTTCGTCAAAGTTGAGCTAATAATATGAGGTGTGGACTGTACTAAAGAATTGAGGGGTGGGTTAATGTGGCCCTCAGAGTTAATGTATGTGGCCCTCGCAGTTAATGTTTGTGGCCCTCCCAGTTGATGTATATCAACGAAAGTTACCAATTTACAGTGAAATTATTCCAAAACGAGTCATCCTATCAAGTTACAATGAAATCCCTTCATGAATACGGCCTGTAGACTGTGCTAAAGGTTTTTGGGCTTCGGGCCTGTGTAGCCATCACAGCTGATCGATCGCAACCAAAAGGGGACGTCCTCATCTAGACATTATACTGAGTCATCCTACCAAGTTACAATGAAATCCCTTCATAAATATGACCTGTAGTCTGTGCTAAAGCTTTTCTGGTTTTGGGCTCGGGCCGCTGTCATGGTTGAATGATCGTGAACAAAAGGGGACGTTCTCATCTAGGCATTATCTGGAGTCATCCTACCAAGTTACAATGAAGTCCCTTCATAAATATGACCTGTAGACTGTGCTAAAGGTTTTTGGACTTCGGGCCACTGTAGTCGTCACAGCTGACCAATCGCGATCAAAAGGGGACGTCCTCATCTAGACATTATATGGCATCAACCTACCAGGTTACAATGAAATCCCTCCATAAATACGACCTGTAGACTGTGCTAAAGGTTTTCAGGTTTTCGGCAGCTGAATGATCGTGACCAAAAGGGGACGTTCTCATCTAGACATTATATGGAGTCAACCTACAAAGTTACAATGAAATCCCTATATAAATATGACCTGTAGACTGTGCTCAAGGTTTTGGGCTTGGGCAGTCATCACGGCTGACAGATCACAACCAAATGGGGAAGTTCTCATCTAGTCATCATACAGATTCATCCTACCAAGTTACAATGAAATCCCTCCATAGTCCATACTAAATATGACCTGCAGTCTGTGCTAAAAGTTATTGGGTTTCGGGCTTGGGCAGCCATCACAGTTGGCAGATCATGACCAAAAGGGGATGTTCTCATCTAGATATTATACAGAGGCATCCTACAGTTAAAACTAGAAGTCCTGTCACGAATAGTGCGCTTATCTAGGCTTAACTGCGCGTTGGAATTGCGCGCAATTGCCATATCGAATGGCATCCAAAGCACGGCAGGTTCTCCTGGTTACTCATCGCAAACACATGCAATGTTTCTGCCAATGGACCTCCGGGTTACCCGGAGGTCCATTGGCTGAAACATTGCCTGTGCACAGGCCATATGTACAGAATATGATAGCTTCAACTGGGCCATAACGCGCACATTAACGTGCATATCAACGTGCTATTTGTGTGCATTTCATGACAGGACTTCTAGTTTTAACTGTACCAAGTTACAATGAAATCCCTTCATAAATACAACCTGTGGACTGTGCTAAAGTTTTTCAGGTTTTGGGGTCAGGCAGCCATCACGGTTGACCGATCGCGACCAAAAGAGGACGTTCTCATCTAGACATGACCCCAAACCTGCATATGAATTTTCGTGATGATCGGATAAGAACTATGGGGTGTAGCCTGTGCTAAAGGAAGATGTGAACAGACTAACAGATTTCCGCACGCGTGATGGCAATAGCTTATCTTGACTTTGTCAAGTTAAGCTAAAAATATCCACAGCAAAAATACTGCCAAGGATGCCTGCTTCAGAAAGCCTTGTGGTGGCAGAAATCGCACAACTTCCAGGTTACACAAGGAATCAAACTATGTGGTTTGCACTACACTGTATTGCTAATCTTACAATTTACAGTACCAGTTGCAGCATATCCACAAGAAACTATCTGTTTTGCTTCTTCTATGTTGATAACACCAGAATCTGACATCAATTTCTGGAAAGCTCTCACAGAGCTTTCCAGAAAATGATTCCAGATTCTGGCGTTATCAATATAGAAACAGTGAGATACTTAGTTTGCGGTTATGCCGCATCTTATTTTCACTCATACTATACATATTGAGCAAGTCGCCTGCTTACTTACAAGGTTTTTTCTCAGCATTCACATGGTTCATGATATTGGCATGATCTAATTGAGTGAAAGATTCTACACATTGATTGTGATTATATACACATGTATCTCGAACTACTTTCACATGTTAAAGTTACTTGAAAGTTTTCACTTCACTGCATAGGACATATACATGGCAATTGAGACTATGTCCTGCCCCCTGGTGATTTTTACACAACTGAATAGGCTTCTCGGCAATTGCCGTAAAAGCACCAGTTTTCAACAGCAATTTTTTTGCCGAGGAAACAAGGATGAATTACCAGGACTGATACAAATAAAAGAAACAATAACATTTCAATGAAGAAGTGGAATAAAAAAGGAATTTATTAACTGTTTGATCATTTTACAGAAAGAGTTGTCATTTTAAGTTATCTCTGCCAACATGTATGGTATATGGAGATTTAATACCAGGATGTCGGGCGAGGTGTTTAAATGAGACATCCAGGTATCAAATCTCCATATATCATACATGTTGGCGGAGATAACGTTTTTGTCCGGTTTGAAACACAATAGAAACATAGTGGAAACAAATTTCTGGACGCGTATCTCACGCTCCGCAATCAGTTTGACCAAACTTGTAAATAATTGTTTTGTTTTTACAAACACAGAAGACAACAGATAGAGTTACATCTCTTGGGTTGTTATTGGAAATGCATAAACAGGTCGGGGGCTATTTTGTTGACAGATCTGCTCTTATTTTATTTTTCTCAAGTTGTTTGATTTAATTATTCGACTATTTAATTTATAACAGCAAAATATAATCGAATTGTCAAAAATCGGATGATGTGTAGTGACTATTTTTTGGGGTTTGATTTTTATATAAAGGCGAGCAAAAGCAAAAAGCTTTCATCTGAACCATTTACACCAGTTTTTCGCATACCCTTATACCCTGGATGTTGCACGCTCTCATATATTCCTTGGATGTTGAGCAATCCCTTTGCCTATTTGTTGCAGGCATTCTGACCAATCAGAAGAAAGAATTTATCAGGAAATGGAGACAATCATCTATAACATTTGTAATGACAAAATCATTTACAGTACAGCTACCATGGATTGGTCACTTTCCATGGGTGGGCAATACTTCTACGGATGCAGTAATATTAGATTCCAAACACTAATTATAGGAATAATCACCAAAAGTTAAATTAATGAAGCACCAGGTCCAACCCGGTGCTTCATTAATTTAAACTTTGCTGATGATGATTTTTATTACCTGGTAAACACATGCGTGGACATCACTGCCCATGTGTGGATTTCAACCAATCTACAGCAACTGTACTGTATGAATGGATAATACATGTAATATTCTACCTGTCCCCAGATCCAATCTGGCCTTGTTGTTCAGTTCTCATTTTATGTAGTGCTTGTGCTGCTTCGTCAAGAGCACAACTCACTGAGGACGTCAGTTTTCTTAAAACTTCAGGATCGGTGAAAGCTTTCCCATCTGCAGTTGACATTTTACCAATACCTGGAAAGAGTACAAGAAAAACATGATGATGAATTATCTGAAAAATTATATTCATACTCTTAACAGGCTGGGTGCTGGAAGCCACTATCATGGCTTTGTTGACGAGTGCTGAAAGCCACTATAGTGGCTTTGTCATCTCAGGAATGTGATGCTATTTTTTCAAAACTAATAGAAAGTGTATTGAAATGACATTTTGTTTTCCATTATTTGAGAGTGCCAATGTGCACTCTCCGATAAATGAAAACAAAATATTTGAAATAATAAAAATTTACAGCAAAAACTGTTTGAACATTTTTCAGAGAAAAAAATAATCGTGTTTCAAGACATCATTTTAATTTATTTTTTTAAGCACTTTACCAGTTAAAATGGCGTTACTGAATATATCAAGAGAATCGCTTAGGTTTGTACCTCATGGCCTTGCTTACTGTGATACTGTTCGTTTAATTTGGCTCTTTTGTGAGAAACGTACAGCAAATCTATGTCAAAGTGAACAAGTTTTTTGTGAATAGTATTCAGGGTTCTTTTGAAAGATGAAATTCCATGACTTTTCCAGGATTTCAGGTGAATTTTCCAAAACTGTATTTACTGTAACAGGCTTTTGGAGACAAACCTGAAAACAAAAGTGGAATTTCTCAAATATCCAGGTCATGGAAAAGTCCTGAGTTATCCAGATGCTTGAATAATTCCATGTTTGTTCTCACAACCACCTTACATGAATTTTAAGAATCAACACTGCAATATGCAACATTTAATGAGTGATCCCTAAAGACCTACATGTTCTATTTACAAATGGGCCCTATCTGAACCATCAATTACCATAAAATACAGTTCTAATCTTCGATTTTCGTTCTTCATGGGGTTCTGTAGCTGCATTTTTGGCAATTTCAATAATGGTGTTATATTTCTTGAAAAATTTCTAGGACTTTTCCAGACTGGAAGCAAAAATACACCCATTTTTCTAGGACTTCCAGGCCTGGTAAATACACAGAATGGCATTCGCGTTCGAACAGTCATTTTTTATCACACAGCTTCTTGTTCAATATTATGCCATCGCCAAAATCAATCAAGTGCGGTAAAAAGTGACAGTTCGAACGTGTATGCTGTTCTGTATATATTGCACGCCTACAGTTTACAAAAAAAAAAATTATTAAAAACACAAATTATTGTCATATATAATGCAAACATAAAAAAAGAAACAGTTAAATAGTCCGCGCACGTGATCCGTATTGTTTAAGGACAATACAAAAATGAAAGTGTCAATGACACTGTAGCTCAACTTGACAAACTTGAACTTGGTAAGTTATAAATGAAATGGCAAAATTGAAGATCATTGGTACCAATGTTATTTTTTTGGCCAGTGGCAACATTTTTTGACAGAAACCGAAGAAAATCGATAGCTCCCATCTAGAGGCCTCCCCAGACAAGCATGCCAGGCTTCAAAGCAATCCGATCATAAATGTGCCCTGCATGGTGTACAAAAGGGAAATATTGTGGTCTGACTAGACTAAGTTCTAAGAACGTTGGCCGTGGCAACATTTTTTGACGGAAATGGAAGAAAATCGATAGCTCCCATCTAGAGGTCACCGTAAATAAGCATACCAGGTTTCAAAGCAATCTAATCATAAATGTGCCCTGTAGGGTGAGCCAAAAGGAAATATTGTGGTCTGACTAAACTAAGTTCTAAGAATGTTGGCTGCGGTAACATTTTTTGACGGAAATTGAAGAAAATCGATAGCTCCCATCTAGAGGTCTCCCCAAACAAGCATACCAGGTTTCAAAGCAATCAAATCATAAATGTGCCCTGTATGGTGTGCCAAATGGAAATATTGTGGTCTGACCAAACTGAGTTCTAAAAACGTTAGCCACGGCAACATTTTTTGACGGAAATTGAAGAAAATCGATAGCTCCCACCTAGAGGTCACCCCAAACAAGCATGCCAGGTTTCAAAGCAATCCGATCAGAAATGTACCCTGTAGGGTGTGCCAAAGGGAAATATTGAGTCTTCTGACTCAACTGAGTTCAAAGAACGTTGGCCGCGGCAACATTTTTTGACAGAAATTGAAGAAAATCGATAGCTCCCATCTAGAGGTCTCCCCAAACAAGCATACCAGGTTTCAAAGCAATCTGATCATAAATGTGCCCTGTAGGGTGTGCCAAAGGGAAATATTGAGGTCTGACTAAACTAAGTTCTACAAACGTTGGCCATGGCAACATTTTTTGCCGGAAATGGAAGAAAATCGATAGCTCCCATCTAGAGGTCACCCTAAATAAGCATACCAGGTTTCAAAGCAATCAAATCATAAATGTGCCCTGTAGGGTGTGCCAAAGGGAAATATTGTGGTTTGACTAAACTAAGTTCTAAGAACGTTGGCCGCGGCAACATTTTTTGACGAAAATCGATAGCTCCCATCTAGAGGTCACCCCAAACAAGCATACCAAGTTTCAAAGTAATCTGATCATAAATGCGACCTGTGAGGTGTGCCAAAGGAAATTGTGTACGTACGTACTAACGTACGTACGTACGTACGTACATATGCCGACGGACGAGAAGTGATGGCAATAGCTCAGCTTGACTTTGTCAAGTTGAGCTAAAAATTATTGTTCGCTTCGGTTTTTGCAGCAAATGTGTGTATTTTATGAAAATAAAAGCACAGGCGTGCAATAAAATATTTTTCAGTTTGCCTGACTTTCCAGGTTTACATGACTCATACAAACCACGAGTATAGCGGGAATTTTAATCTCTGCCAAAAATGTTTCTTTTGGCACCATACACTTAGAAAAACTATACTGAACATACACCATAAATCATTTCATAAAAAATAACACCAGTAAAAATAAAGTAAACAGTAAAATCATATGTTGGAATAAAGAACTTCTTATTTGCAAGACACTAAAACACCTCACTCCAACTATCATTCACAGAGTGAGCTAAAAAGGTAAATGATTGAGCAAGAGAAGGCAGCGTCTCAGCTATGGAATACAAATGGGATCGAAACCCAGAGAGGCAATCCTGGTTCGGTCCACTGCGATGAAAATTTTATTTTTTAGAATGTGAAATGGCATCTGAGGTAACAGTGAGGCCAAAAAGAAACACAAGAGGTGCCAAGTGGCCTTAATCGCTCACCTGCCAAAGTGGTTCAAAGAAGTATTTGGGGTCACATTCAGTTAGACATGGTTCATCAACACTACAAAGGAATTAAGTCATAAAAGGCAAATTTTATGGAAAAACACTATGGAATGGATTTGAACAAACCTGAACATAACATGCACTCCCCTGCCACCCACTCACCCCACCCATAGAAAGCCTAAGTATTAAGCCAGGGTCTCAAATTTAACAAAACCACCCATAGAAAGCCCAAGTATTAAGCCTGGGTCTCAAATTTAACAAACTTGAATCTCACCCCCTATGGATGCTGTATACCAATTATCAAAAGATTCTGATTGGTGGATCGGAAGAAGATTTTTTAAGAATATTCCTCATATTGCACTAATCTGAACATTTGGGCTCCCATAGAGAGCCCAAATATGGATCCAGGGATTTGATTTCAACAAACATGTGAATGAATCTTCCAAAGATGCTATATGTGAAATATGAAAGCCTTTGGAGCAGTGGTATGGGAGAAGAAGATTCTTATAATATTTTTCCCATCACTCACAGTGTTAAAAAATGATGACTCAGCATTTTTTCAACGTCCTGGAAAAGTGCCCTATGATAAAACCAATGGCAATTTGTTTTTGGACCATTCCTTTCTGCTGTTCGAAAGGAAGCTTCATACAAAATAAAAATTCTCAATGCTGTAGTTTTGGAGATATGGACGTTTTAAATTTTTTCTATTTTTAGCTCCTGCAGTTCCCATGGGGCGACGGGAAAATTGGTTTTGGCACAAATTAGGTACTTATGACCCAATAAGCACTCATACCAAATTTGGTTCAAATTGGCTGAGTTCGGAAAATATAAATTTTGGTACAATTCGGGCTCCCACAGGAAGCCCAAATATGAACCTAAGGACTTGGCTTTAACAAAGTTATATCTTACCTCCCAAGGGATACTGTATACCAAATATCAAAAGATTCTGACGGGTGGATGTGAAGAAGATTTTTGAAGAATATTCCTCATTTGAACTAAGTTATAATTCGATATATGAACCCAGGGACTTGGCTTAACAAACTTGAATCTCATCCCCGTAAGGATGCTGCATACCAAATATCAAAACATTCCCACTGCTGGATCTGAAGAAGAAGATTTTTAAGGAAAATTCCTTATTTTGAAATAAGTTATAATTCGGGCTCCCACAGTGAGCCCAAATATGAACCCAGGGACTTGGCTTGAACAAACTTGAATCTCACCCCCCTAAGGATGCTGCATACCAAATATCAAAAAAAGTCTGATTGGTGGATCTGAAGAAGATATTTAAAGAAAATTCCTCATATTGCACTAATTTACACATTTGGGCTCCCCTAGAGAACTCAAATATGGACCCAGGGAAATGATTTCACCAAATATGTCAATCAATCTTCCAAAGATGCTATATGTGAAATATGGAAGCTTTTGGAGCAGTGTTTTGGGAGAAGAAGACTCTTTAATGTTTTCCCCATTACCCACAGTGTTAAAAAAATGCTGACTCAGTATTATTTAAAAAAAAAAAAAAAAATTTTCGTCTCAAAATTGAACAAAACACATAAAAAATCGAAAGAATTTTTTTTCAATTTTGGTAAAATATTTCTAAGTCCAAACCAGACCAAAAATTTTGAACTCAGGGACCCGATTTGAACAAACTTGAATCTGACCCCCTAAGAGATGAAGTAGACCAAAGGATTCTGACTGGTGGATTGGAAGAAGATTTTTAAAGAAATTTCATCATATTGCACTTAGTTGAAATTCGAGCTCCCATAGGGAGCCCAAATATTAACCAAGGAACTTGATTTGAACAAACTTGAATCTGACCCCCCCCCCCCCCCTCCCAGAGATGATGTACACCAAATGTGAGAGGATTCTGACTGGTGAATCTCAAGAAGAAGATTTTTAAAGAATATTCCACATATTGCACACAGTTAAAATTTGGGCTCTAATACGGAGCCCAAATATTAACCCAGGGACTCGATTTGAACCAAATTTTAATCTGCCCCCCCCCCCACCCCCTCCCCCCTCCCCCCAGAGATGAAGTATACCAAATATGAAAAGATTCTGACCACTGGATCTAAAGAAGATGATTTTCAAAGAAATTTTCTCATATTGGATAAAAAAATAAAAATCAACACAGAAAAAGGGTCTGCACAATGATAGCCAATCGCTGCTCGCTTTACATGCGCATGGTTTCCCATTTGCAACTTCATGTTAGAAAACCGGTGCAATTAAAACGGTGCTCTTATTTGAACCATGCAGATAGCTATTCAAGACCGCCTTACGAATTCAAGCCCCTGATGGGTTTATGAGAATTTTTCAAGGACTTGAAATTCAAGGACTTCAAGGACCGATGGCTACCCTGCCATAACGATGGTAAATATAGCCCCTCAAACTTTTCTTGAACAAATCTGAGTCTACACTAGGGCTTGACGGTTTTTCGATATACCGGTATTGCCGAAAATACCGGGTCGATATCGACTGAATTTAAAAGTACCGGTATATCGTCTGTCACAGTATATGTTTTTTCCACTGCATCTGTTTCATGTGTAAAAAATGAAGTAATTCAACTTCGATTGATAAACAAAATTAGGCAAAATTAGACAATCTGGCAAAAGTGTGAGGGAAGTTCATATTGTCACCTTGGGCAATCTTTAGTTTTAATCCATAAATTATATTACAAGACTATTTTCTATACAACCTTTCACATGATAAAGCACCCATTTGTAAGTACATTGACTACGTAAACATGTCAACCTGGGTGAACGCTGTTGAGTTAATCTTGTGTAAACACTTATGCAAGTTAATCCGTCCTCAGGAAATTGGAACTATATGAACAAAGAACGCATTTAAAGCGACCACGTCATTTCACAGCCCGTAATTAACTATATTTTATCTTACTCAAAATAGAAACCCATTTATCTTCAGAAAACTCTTCATAAAAATTTTCAATGTCAAATTCGGATTAAGAAATTGAAAGAAATTGCATATATAAACTCGACGCAGTTATGAAATTTCAAAACAAAATATGGAACTTGTAACTAAAGCAAAATCAACCTCGATTATTTGGACCTACTTTGGATTTGAGTCTGGAGAAAATGGAAAGCCGAAAAATGATACCTTGGCAATTTGTAGATCGTGCCAGAAGACTGTCCATTCAGTTGGTGGGAACACGTCAAACCTGTTCGCACATCTTAAGGCCCACCACCCAGCCATATTTTCCAAAATTGCAATTACGCCATCAAAAAGAAAGAGAGAAACAGTTGCAGACAATCACTCAAGTAATCAGCCAACTATAACAGCAGCCATTGCCAGCTCAACAACATACGAGAAGAACTCCAAGCGGTTTAAAATGCTGACAGATTCAGTGACAAGATATTTAGCTGGACAAATGTTACCAATACATACCGTTGACCAGCCAATTTTAGAAAAATGCATTTGGCCTTTGATAGACAGTACAAGTTACTGGGATGAAACTATTTTGGAGATACTGCAACACCTTCTTTATATAATCAAGTTCGGGAGCGTGTTCAGGCTGAAGTATCTGCTGCCAAATTTTATTCACTGACAACAGACTTGTGGTCGTCTATAGGAATGGTTCCATATATTGGACTGACAATTCATTTCATTGGTGAGGACTGGACTCTGAATTCGCGAGTGTTAGAAATTTTTTATTTTCCAGAAAATCACACTGGAGAAAATATTTCTACTGTCATAAAGGACTTATTGTGTTCTTGGAAACTGAATGAAACCAAATTAGTTTGTACTACAACAGACAATGGATCAAATATTCTGAGTGTATTAAGATTGTTGGAATGGACACAGCTGTCTTGTTTTGGTCACAATTTAAACCTGGCAGTGACAAATTCCATTAAAAATGACAAACGTGTGATGCGGGTGTGTGCAGATCAATAGTGTCTACGTTTTCAACAAGCTGGTTGCATCGTCGTAATTTGGCAGCCATACTGAATGAATTAGATTTATCACAGCATTCATTAGTGACAGACTGCCCAACCAGGTGGGAGTCAAAGTTTGATATGATAAAACATATCCTAGAACAAGAGCCTGCTATCAGAAAGAAACTCAGTGCTGACAGAAAAACTTCTCATCTAGTGCACACGTGGCAAGACACACAAGTCATGGAGGCTGTCCACTCTGCTTTGGAACCAGTTTCTGAGTTCACGGATATTTTGTCAGCACAGAAATATGTGAGTATTTCTGCCATCAAACCCCTTTTGGAACTTTTAGAAAATGACATTTTGAGCACAAAAGACGACACACACGCTCTCACAAGTGAAATCAAAAAAAGAATCAAGAATTATCTCAGTGATAAATATGTTGGTGAAGATACTTTAGAACTTATATCATTGGCGTCATTTTTAGACCTGAGGTTTAAAAATGAATATTTAAGTGCACAGGAATTTGAATCCTTGAAATCTAAAATTTTGTCCGAAAAAAGCCTGTATGTGAAATCTCACACGGTGACAACTCCAGCTAAAGAGTCGGACTCCAAGGAACCATGTGGTAAAAAGAAAAAGATGATCGGCAGTTTATTCAAGGGAAAGTCAATACCCATGGACAATAAACAGGACAATATTGACAAAGAAATTTCACTCTTCCTCGGCGCAGAAACACCAGATAGCGAAAGCAATCCGTTGGATTGGTGGAAAATCAACGACTTTCGATATCCCACACTTGCCAGATTTGCTAAAAAGTATTCATGTGTCTGCGCCACAAGTGTACCTTCCGAGAGACTTTTTAGCAAATCTGGTCAAATTGTAGGACCAAAACGGGCATCTTTAAAACCCGATAAAGTGAATCAACTTTCATTTTTAGCTGCTAAAATGTGAAAAAAATAATGTAAATTTTAAAATTTTCAGGCATCTTTATTATTTTATTTGTACATATTTGTTTATTGACCATGAAAATAAAAATTAAAAAAAAAAATCAGGCTGATGACTTTGTCTGATCTGTATTTTAAATCGATCAGAAAAGAAATGTCATCAGTCTGAGGACCTATACACAGCACCAAGAGAATCAATGGCGACGAGTTAGAATGGGGTTGATATTACTGGCATACGTTCTGTTCATGTTCTGAACATGGGGACAGAATGCACATGTTTTCATCACGTGAGATCACATGACATCGAATGCTCATAAAATAGAACATTGTTTATGTCAGGTAAATAAAGGTTCTTGCAACAGCTGAACATGAAGCCTATTTAATAATTTAATCATGAATTCTTTTAAAAGATGAAATAATTATGCATTCTTGGCTAGAATGCATAATTATTTTGTCATTTAAAAGAATTTAATTTTATTGTGACATGAGACTTGTTTTCAATTCAAAACTGAAACTTACTTCTCATTAGTGTTGATGATATACCGGTATACCGTGGCATTTTTTTCAATACAGTTACCGGTATTGCAATTTCCAATACCGTGAAGCCCTAGTCTACACCTCAAAAGGAAGCTGCATACCAAATATCAAATCTTTGATACTGCTGGTTCATGAGAAGGTTTTTAAGATTTAGGCACACTTTTTGGACGTGGCCCTACCAAGGGGCTGGGCAACTTGATTTGAACAAACATGAATTAACATATGATAGGGAACATGTAAACCAGATTTGGTCGAGTAGTTTGTGAGAAGTCGATAATGTAAAGCTAATGCTGAAGGACGGACGGATGACAGACAGAAAGTGATTAGTAAAACTCCCCTTGAGCTTTGCTCAGGTGAGCTAAAAAGCTCTAAAGAGCCTATAATCACTCACCTGGCAGAACTACAAAGCCCTTAGTTATTCTAATCAAAATCTTCGCATGCCATGCTCCTTCATCTGAGCGAAACGGAATGATTATTCTTTTCAGAGGACTTTCCATATATTATTTGTGCCAAGTTTGGTTAACACTGGCCAAGTAGTTTCAGATAAGAAGATAAAAATGTGATTTCCCACAGGGTTTCCATGGTAACTACGAGTCGCAATTGTGGCCATGTTTGCAACCCGATCAACATTACATGAGGATCGTTGGTAGATGGTATCCCAGTCATCAAGCATGTGAAGTTTGAAAACATTTGGCCTTCAGTTTCAGAGAAAATTTTCAAAAGAGACCAATCAGAATCAAAGAATGCCTTTGGCGGCTATGTTTTTCATCCAACAAGAACAAATGAGGAATAGTTGTAGAGAACCAGCCATAGACCATTCCTGCCAAGTTTGGTTCACATCAGCTCAGAGAAGATGAAAATGTGATTTCCCATAGTTTCCATGGTAACTATGGGTGCAATTGTGGCCATGTTTGCAACCTGATCAACATTAAATGAGGATCGTTGGTAGAGGGTGTCTCAGTCATCAAGCATGTGAAGTTTCCTAACATTTGGCTTTGTAGTTTCAGGGGAGAAGATTTTTGAAAATTCACCAATCAGAATCCTCAAGTGGCCATGTTTTTCATCTGATTTCCCACTCCATTCTACTGGTCCTAAGGATGCCTCATACCATATAAGTTCTCTGCTCCATGCAGTTTGGGAAATATGGGCATTTGAAAGTATTTCTATTTTTAGCTCCTGGTGTTCCCACAGGAATTTTTTTTTTTTGCATGAATCAAGTACTTATGACTCAATAATACCACATACCAAATTTGGTTCAAATCAGCTCAGCGGTTTATAGAAGAGAAATTTGGGTGGGGCCAAACATCTTGCCCCACCCCTCCCATGACAAAGGCAAATATTGTTTCATGAACTTCGTTTGAACAAACTCAATTCTTCACCTCAAAAGAAAGCTCTATACCAAATATCAAGTCATTGTACACACTAGTTCATGAGAACAGAGGCGAGTCGATGATCAGTATCGGCTGACAAGTTGATTATCAGGAACATATCAGTATTGGCAAAAGGAAGTTTCTCAGCCTATATCATTGACAATATTTCTTCAGCAATTTTGCAACTGAAAATCCATTAAAATTTTGGCAGTCATCAAGACTTTATGATCAAATTTCCAGAAAAAACAACAAATGTTGGGATCTTCTTTGTTCTGAAATACTATTTTCGATATAATTGCAACATAGAGAGTGATATTTTATTCAAATAAATCAGTAGTGTTCAGTATTGTTCTCATTCATTTATCACCCATTTTTGATTGTCAACAAAAGAAAATGTTCAGTGTATACACCACTTGTCACTTCAGTTACCTGTCAAGAATAAAAAATAGAACATGCTTACAAAAGAACCACGCCAAATCAGCAGCCGGTCAGTGCCATGACTCCAGTGCATTGCAAATGAGCAGGGTCCCACTTCTGTTTTGATTAAACAACAAAACTTATTCTTGACACGTTTTGATTCTCTGATCTAAGTTTTCATCTAGTGAATTGATGTCAGAAGGTTGAGTGATAATCAAAACAAGCACATGTCAATTCAGTTTCCTCTTATCACTGCAACAGTTCCTGGAATTATAGTCCGTTTTAAAAGCTGGTTTCGGTTTCCTCTGGCTGTCATGTTTCACAATTCCCAGAAACATTCTGTTTACAATATGACACCTGCACATGTATTTTATGAATAGTTAATTATTGGGTAGAATTCTTTCAATACAATTGGTGGTATGTATTATTCCCAATTTTCTCTTTGATGTGATCTGCAACAAAACTTCTTACTATAGATGTCTAGATAACATTGTTTGACATGCCATCTACTTTTGCTCTCTTGACAGGTTGACTTCACATGAGCTTATTCCCAAGTCAGTGAAGTATCGGTATCGTCATCGGCCAATATCTAGACTAGTAGATATCGGTATTGGAAAAATCGATAACAATGGGATCGGCATGCGAAGATTTAAAAAATGAAAGTGTCAATGACACTGTAGCTTAACTTGTCTGTGTGTTGTGTTTGATGAAAAGGATGATGTTCAATGTTTATGAAAGGATTATGAAATAAGACAAGAATTGTGACAAGAGGCCCCAAGGGGCCTGAGGGCGCTCACCTGACATGGTACCCTAAATATCAACCCAGAGAATTGATTCCAACAATTTGCATCTGCTCCTCCTAAGAAAAGCTTATACCAAATATCCAAAGATTCCCACAGGGAGCTCATATATGAACCCAGGGACTTGGCTTTAACAAACTTGAATCTCACCCCCCTAAGGATGCTGCACACCAAATATCAAAACATTCCGACTGCTGGATCTGAAGAATTTGATTTTTAAAGAAAATTCCTCATTTTGAACTAAGTTACAATTCGAGCTCCCACAGTGAGTCCAAATATGGACCTAGGGACATGGCTTGAACAAACTTGAATCTCACCCCCTAAGGATGCTGCATACCAAATATCAAAACATTCCGACTGCTGGATCTTGAGAAGAAGATTTTCAAAGAAATTTGCCTGAAATGCACTAAGTTCAAATTTGGGCTCCTATAATGAGCCCAAATATAAACCCAGGGGGGCTGATTTGAACAAACTTGAATCAGATCCACCCCACAATATTGCTTACCAAATATGAAAAGATTCTGCCTGCTGGATCTGAAGAAGAAGATTTTTTAAGAAATTTGCCTGAAATGCACTAAGTTCGTATTCGAGCTTCCATAGTGAGCCCAAATATGAATCTAGGAAGCCGATTTTAACAAACTTGCATCAGATCCACCCCACAATGTTGCATACCAAATATGAAAAGATTCTGCCTGCTGGATCTGGAGAAGAAGATTTTTGAAGAAATTTGCCTGAAATGCACTAAGTTCGAATTCGAGCTTCTATAGTGAGCCCAAATATGAATCTAGGGAGCTGATTTGAACAAACTTGAATGAGATCCACCCCACAATGTTGCATACCAAATATCAAAAGATTCTGCCTGCTGGATCTGGAGAAGAAGATTTTTGAAGAAATTTGCCTGAAATGCACTAAATCAGAATTCGGGCTTCTATAGTGAGCCCAAATATGAATCTAGGGAGCCGATTTGAACAAACTTGAATCAGATCCACCCCACAATGTTGCATACCAAATATCAAAAGATTCTGCCTGCTGGAACAGGTACTTGGCTTTACCAAACTTCACTCTCAGCCCCTAAGAATGCTGTACATCAAATATCAAAACATTTTGACTGGTGGATCTGAAAAAAAATTTTTTTTTAAAGAATATTCCTCATATTGAACTAAGTTATAATTTGGGCTCCCACAGGGAGACCAAATATGAGCCGAAGGACTTGACTTGAACAAACTTGAATCTCACCTCCCTAAGCATACTGTATACCAAATATCAAAAGATTCTGACCGGTGGATGCGAAGAAGAAGATTTTAAAAGAATATACCTCGTATTGCACTAAGTTACAATTTGGGTTCCCAAAGGGAGTCCAAATATGAACTCAGGGACTTGGCTTGAACAAACATCAATCTCACCCCCCTAAGGATGATGCATAGCAAATATCAAAAGATTCTGATTTGTGGATCCGAAGAAGAAGATTTTTAAAATATATCCCTCATATTGCACTAATTTGAACATTTGGGTTCCCATAGGGAACCCAAATATGGACCGAGGAATTTGATTTCTACAAATATGTGAATCAATGTTCCAAAGATGTTATATGTAAAATATGAAAGCTTTTAGAGCAGTGGTTTGGAAGAAAACAATTCTTTATTTTTTTCCCATTGCCTACTGTGTTAAAAAATACTGACTCAGCACTTTTTCAGAGTCCCGAAAAAGTACCCTATGATAAAACCGATAGCAATTTTTTTTTACCAATCCTTTCTGTTGGTCCCAAGAAAGCTTCACACCAAATAAAAATTCTCACTGCCGTGCAGTTTTTGAGATATAGGCGTTTTAATTTTTTTCTATTTTTAGCTCCTGTGGTTCCCACGGGGCTACAGGAAAAAAAATTTCTGCATAAATTAGGTACTTATGACCCAATAAGCCCTCACATAAAATTTGGTTCAAATTGGCCTCTCGGTTTAAAAAATAGAAATTTGGGGTGGGGCCAAAATTTTTGCTCCTCCCATAACATCGCCAAGTATAGACCTACAAACTTCTCTTGAACAAACTTGAGTCTACACCTCAAAAGGAAGCTGCATACCAAATATCAAGTCTCTGCTATTGCTGGTTCTTGAGAAGAAGATTTTTTAAGAATTGGAGCATTTTTGCCCCACCCCTCTGCTCAATATGAGCCGAAACCTAATTTGCCCAAAAATCAAAATGCCGCTATATAACCCCTACTCACATGAAATTTCATTAACATGCGGCCAGTGGTTTGGAAGAAAAAGACCCAAACACCACCTTCACGCCGGACGACGGACGGCGGACGACGGACGCCGGACGACGGACGAAAAGTGATCAGAAAAGCTCACCCTGACTTTCAGTCAGGTGAGCTAATAATTGGGAATATGTTAAATTAATTTCTGTTGCCTGTATGCTATGTTTTTAATAAAAATAATATGAGGTGTAGACTGTACTAAAGAACTGAAACTGAAGGGTGGGTTAATGTGGCCCTCACAGTTAAGCATGTGGCCCTCACAGTTAATGTATGTGGCCCTCATAGTTAACGTATGTCAACGAAAGTTACCAAGTTACAGTGAAATTATTCCAAAACAAGTCATCCTATCAAGTTACATTGAAATCCCTTCATAAATATTGCCTGTAGACTGTGCTAAAGATTTTTGGGATTCAGGCCTGTGTAGCCATCACGGTTGACCGATTGCAACTAAAAGGTGAACATCCTCATCTCGACATTATACTGAGCCATTCTACCAAGTTACAATGAAATCCCTTCACAAATACGACCTGTACTCAAGTTTTTTCGGGTTTTGGGCTTAGGCAGCCATCATGGTTGAATGATCGCAACCAAAAGGGGACGTTCTCATCTGGGCATTATCTGGAGTAATCCTACAAAGTTACAATGAAATCTCTTCATAAATATGACCTGTAGACTGTGCTTAAGGTTTTCGGGCTTCAGGGCCCCTGTAGCCGTCACAGTTGACCAATCACGACCAAAAGGGGATGTCATCATCTAGGCATTATATGGAGCCAACCTAACAAGTTACAATGAAATCCTTCCATAAATACAACCTATAGACTATGCTAAAGGTTTTTGGGCTCGGGCAGCCATCAAGGCTGAATGATCGCGACCAAAAGGGGACGTTCTCATCTAGACATTATTTGAAGTCATCCTAGCAAGTTACAATGAAATCCCTCCATAAATATTACCTGCTGACTGTGCTAAAGGTTTTCGGCTTGGGCAGTCGTCACGGTTGACAGATCGTGACCAAATGGGGAAGTTCTCATCTAGACATGATACAGAGTCATCCTACCAAGTTACAATGAAATCCCTCCATATTAAATATGACCTGCAGACTGTGCTAAAAGTTTTTGGGTTTCGGGCTGGGGCAGCCATCACGGTTGACAGATCATGACCAAAAGGGGACATTCTCATCTCGACATTATACAGAGGCATCCTACCAAGTTACAATGAAATCCCTTCATAAATACGACCTGTAGACTGTGCTAATGGTTTTCGGATTTTGGGCTCGGGCAGCCATACCGGTTGACCGATCGCAACCAAAAGGGGACGTTCTCATCTAGACATGACCCCAAACCAGCATATGAAATTTCGTGACGATCAGACAAGAACTTCAGAGTGTAGCCTGTGCTAAAGGAAAATGTGAACAGACTCACAGACTAACAGACTTCCGCACGTGTGATGGCAATAGTTTATCTTGACTTTGTCAAGCTAAATATTTGGAGCATTTTCCCCCACCCCCTATGTGACTGGGAAAGTTGATTTGAACAAAAACAAAATCCGATCTCAAAATAAGCAATCACCTCAAATTTAACTGAAATCGGTTCAGTGGTTTCGGATGAGCAGGTGTAAACACGATGTTGATGGTCTACGGACGGTGAATGACTGAGTGATCACTTTTGCTCATCCTGACTTTCAGTCAGGTGAGCTGAAAATCTAAGATGATCAACAACGGCCATATTTTTCAATAAAATTCAGAAAAATTCAATAGCTCCTATCTAGACTTCACACCAAAGCTACATATTAAATTTGAAATGAAAGTGTCAATGACACTGGAGCTCAACTTGTATAAGACATGTACATGTATGCAATGACCCGATAACGAAGGTACATGTAAAGTATTGTAAAGATCTGTACATAAATACTGACCATAGCCTGTAACAAATGTACAGGTAAAGTATTGTAAAGGTGGGTGACAGTTAGATGCCTTTAGCCAGAGCAGTATTGAAATGTGCGCTTACTGTGTATAAGTAGCACTGAATAAATCAAAGTTTGTCTAAATGGCCGTCAGCGGCCATTTTTAGATTTCGGACAGCACCCAAAACACTTGTTCGCGTCCCAAGGTGAGTAACTGAGGTACCCAAGAAGTTTCGTGAAGATTGGTTCATAAATACAGCTTCTAGCCCCAGTCGTATTGACATGTGTACTAACTGTGTATAAGTGGCACTGAATAAATCAAAGTTCATGATGGCCATCTTTAATTTCGGACCACACACAAAAACACTCGTTCTCGTCCCACGGTGATAACAAAGGTACCCAAGAAGTTTTGTAAAGATCGGTTCATAAATACGGCCTCTAGCCTGAGCCGTATTGAATGGGTGAAGGATAGACAGATGTCCAGATGGATGACAGGCCATGACACAACCTCAAATTTTACTGTGTCAAAGTGGAGCTAAAAAATCAGGGGAGAGATGTGGCTTGTAGGGTGTGCTAATGGAATTGTTGACTATTCATATACCAAATCCAAGATGGCCATGGACGGCCATGTTTTTCAACGAAATTCCGAAAAATTTGATAGCTCCCATCCAGACATCACATCAAAGCTATGCATGAAATTCAAAAAAGATCGGGAGATGTAGCCTGTAGGGCGTGCTAATGGAATTGTTGAGAATTTATATCCAAATCCAAATCCAAGATGAATGCCAGACCTTCATTTTAATGGTGCTCTCACGCACCATCGCTCATGCAATTGCAATTGCAATTTGCGGCGAACGGTCAATCGTGCACGTGGGGAAAAAAGCAGTTACTTTTTTAGTTTATGTCAACGATGTCAGCATTTCAGAAACTGAGTCTGTAAGCACTAGGGCTGCCTCGACTATTCAATTAATCGAATAACCGTCATAAGGTGCTAAAGTCTACTGTTATTTTTCATAGTTGACTATTATTTTTAGACGTATATATTATGCCACTAAATGATAATAGTGGTCGGCGAGGGACACATAACGTTTCTTGGTACCTGTTATCCTTCGTATTCATTGTTTATATCATGAAAATAGGCAGTAATTTTTACTTTACCCTCGCATATTATTTCATGAAATGGACGTTGTCATACCTAAACTCCGCTCTGGATCAAGCCATTGTGAACAAATTGTTGATACTCTATGTTAATTTTTGCCATTTTAATTTTTAAATCTGATAAATTTAATTTCGATATGGAATTTATTGACACTAAATTTCTGAAAGAATTCCCATATTTTGAAGTGTTAGCATCACTTGACAGTGACTGACACAAAGCTGATTAAGTCAATGAGGAATTCCCGGTAAACCCTAGTTTTTAGATGACACAATTAGCTGGAATAAACACTGTGTGCTATATTCCTGGCTATTTTCATAAGGCAACAGTTTCTAGACCCCCAAAATGACCCAAATGAAAACTTCCGAGTCGAGACGGTGTTTGATTTTTACTTGTGTTGTCAGGATTTTGAACTGCATTTACTTGTACCTCGCTAAATATTCCATTGTATTATGCTTAAAAGTTAGAAATTTAGTGGTAAGAAATTGTAGTGTTTATATCATTGAACCAATTTGCACTTTATCTCAGTGCTTTATAATATTATTTTGTAATTGCACCTCCTTTTTCCTTTTTGTGCCCTGCCCCTAAGAGGCGTTTTTCCAACTCGGCACGCCACCAAAGAAACAGCGCGCCTTGGGGTCATCTTGGGCTGGTGATGTATAGCATGCCCGGATTTTTTTAAAATGAAGGTCTGGGCTGCTGGTGGCAATGTTTTACAAAATTAAAAAAAATTTGATAGCTCCCATCCAGACATCGCACCAAAGCTATATACAAAATTTGAAAAAGATGGGGTGAAAGATGTGGCCTATAGCGTGTGCTAATGGAATTGTTGACAATTTATATGCTATATTTAAGATGGCCACTGGAAGACATGTTTTTCAACGAAGTTCAGAAAAATTTGATAGCTCCCATCCAGACATTGCCTCAAAGTCACGTTTGAAATTTGGAACTGATCGGGTAAGAGATGCAGCCTGTAGGGTGTGCTAAAGGAATTTTGGACGGATGAACAGACAAACGTATGACAGATCGCTACCCAACCCAATAGCTCATACCTTACGTCAAGTTGAGCTAAAATTTGTTGCCTGAACATTTCCAGTAAGTAGGAAAGGAATTTTTTTATTTTCTAGATAATATATCAGCAGTTTGGTAAGTATCATGTGGGAGATATTGTTTCTGAACAAATGCCCAAATTCCCAATATGTTATCGAGTAGTTATAAACTGGGAAGGAGCATTTTCTCACACCAAGAAAGGCAAATATATTACAGTCAAATGAGATTATTTTATTTATTTGACAAGAAAAACATTTTGTTCTTTCTTCAGTGACACTTACAATTATACATGCTATGTACACCATGCAGAATGCACATGCTCTCAAATTATTCATATTTAGACCATATTCTGGTGTAAGTGTAAGTGTCAGTATCCGGATTGAGCAATGTTCACCTACTCTACTGGTCACAACGTCCCCCACACAAAACTGGTCAAACATCCCATGGCATTGTATATTGATCAAAATGTACCCCAGCATTGGTCAAAAAGCTGGTTTTAAAGTCTACGAAAGTAAATGTGTTGTTTAGAAAACACCAGTCAGGCTATTGGAGGTTCACAAACAGCAGATTTGCTTTGGGAGACTTTAAATTTTCATTTTGTCTGGACGGGAGAAATGGAAGTGTACACATTTCTTTTCAAGAAGTCAAATCCAAAGAATTCATTGCTAATAGCTGAGGCTAAGTTCTAGGCATGCTCCCACACACACATCACCAAACTGGCAACCAACTCTACCACCCTGAACATGTCAGCTCTAGGACAACACGTCTCACCCACACTATTGCCCTAAAGACGAGACAAGTGGAGTGCCTGGGGGGGGGGGGGGGGGGGGGGGGGAGTAAGGGGGGGGGAGGGAGAATTGTAAGGGAGGGAAGGGCAATGTGAGGGGGGATATGTTGGAAACTAATATTTCTTCTGTTATTTTCTTTGGTGAAGTTTTGACTATTGTTGGGGGACATTCTGACCAATGCTGGGGGAAATCTTTTTGGGCTATGCTGGTAATAGGGCCCTGAGATCACTCAAATTTCGTGTTGAATCTCAAGTCGGAGTGCAAAATCGACTCGACTAGTCCCCAATTCACGAATGTCCTTTTTCTCGAGTCAATTTGGTCCCAATAAACGACCGAGTTTTCATTGTGAGTTCTTTCTTTAAATGATGCAATAATCCAGTTTGGCCATAAAAGAAATAGGAAAATATGTTACAAAACCCTATTCGTATCACTGTTAAATGATACCAACACGATTTACTGATGCCTCATCGCGGCCTTAGTAAAGTCGGCATTATATATAAGTCATAACAGGATTCTAAATGGTTGTTTCTCACGCAATTCGCGCTCATAAAGTCTACGCTTGGAACGTGTTACAGAATTACTGAATGCTGAGTTACCCATATTGTGACAATCGGTGCTTCATTTAATTAAACATATTTTACAGTATATTTAGTATTATTTACTACTAAGATAATCTATAAATTATGACAATTAGTGTGAGGTAACGATTGTAGCCATGCTTCAACGATTAACGATATCGAACTCACTTTGTACAAAATTTTTGATGTACAGAGAATTCCTCTTCTGTAATGTCATTATCAGACTGTTTATAGCAGGTTATCCCCAAAAGTTATCTCGTGATTCGCGAACATTGTTTGAATATCACGTCTCCACTGTTTTGACTGCATGAGAAATCCAATATGCTGTGCCTAATTTGGAAAACGTGTTAAAACTTGTCAAAATTGTTACTTGGCAGTTCTAACAGGCAAGACAGGTTGGTAGCTTGTACTAAAATATGTATACACATGGAATAGTTAGCCGATTGAAAGTCGCATTTCCGCTATGAAAGAACATTAACTTCCTCTCTGTAGAGAAGAAATCGGGCCGACGGTTTTACAAGAATCGACTCGAAAAATGACTCGACTTGCGAGTTTTAAACTAGAATCGAATCGAGAATTGACTCAGACTAAAATATTCGACTAGCAGGGCCCTAGCTGGGTAACATTTCTGACCGATGCCAGGGGATGTTTTGACCCAAATTAGGGGGACATTTTGACTTAAGTCAGGGGATGTTTTGGTTGGAACATTTTGACCAATGCTGCTGGAAGTTTTTACAAGAGTTTGGGGGGCGTTTTAGAGGGCACTTTTTGGTTTGGCCACACATTGGCTAGCACCCCATTTGGCATGTTATCACCGCCAAGTTGCTTAACAGTGGAATATCTTTACCATCGCATCTGAATTTGCCGCAACATTTTTTTCAACTTGTCCCATATACTTTATGACAGCAAAAAACGATTTGCCAAAGTCCAAATGTGCAGAAAGTATATTTTAAAGTTGGACATGATATATGAAATTAATTTTGTGCTCGGTTACCTGACATTAGGTTGAAAGTAGGTTCCTGTAAGAACGAAAAATATTAAAATACATCAATATTTTATTTCACATTGTTCAATCATTTAAAGGATTTGATATGCAATCATGGGCTTTGCTGTGCATACTACAAGATTTCTCTGTGAAAGTCTTATGTTTTATGATGAATGCAAACGGAGGCTAACAAAGGCAACAACACACGTATTATGGAAAGGTAGGTACCAATTAATTTACCTTTATCCAGTTGTGTGACTATCCCCCTAAGTCCTTTTCGCATTCAGTATCTGTTACTTTCCATCAAATGAAACATAGGCTTCACAAGATGGTAAGGTCCACTGAATTTTGGGCTTTGCTTCTAGTATGAGTAGCTTTTTATCAAAATTTTGGGGTTTTCAGATCGACTTTTATGCTTATATTCACGGCAGAACATCTTCCCAATCCAGATGGTCACATTACATGCTCTCCACTGCTCCGACATATATCAAAAATTGTATAATGGAGTGTAAAACAAGAATGACAACGCAGCATTGCTGTGTGTGACAAAGAGGTTTCAGGGTAACAAATGAATTATCACGGCAGCTGTAGCCAGTCTGGTGAGGTGGAATATGTACTATTTTAGCCAATATCCCATACCAAAACAGGAAATTTCAGTTCCTGATAATACATAGCATCCACATAACATTGTAGACATCTTCAATATTTAAATCTCGAGCTTTCTACAAGCAGGTTCCGGTATTTTTCAATCTTGTATAAAAAGAAACTAATGATTATAAATACGACAAGAAATGTGGCAAATAAATAACGGAGCTTACAATTCACGTAAATAGGCAGACAAATTATAACAAATCAAGCAAGTCTAAATTGATGATCATAATTATGAAGAAGATTTGGCCATCCCAAAAACATCCCACATGGATAAACAATTTTTATGTGCATGTAAGTTAGGAACATCACAATCAAGTACAAATAGTTCACTAAATCAAACAAATGTACACATTAGCAGATCTAAATAACAACACAGCATGCAATAATTTGAAAAAGAGAGATTGCTAACGAAATAGAGTTCAGTGGATGAAATGAAGTTGATTGTCACTGACTCACGGAGCAGAGAGATAGCTAGAGGGGGAGGGAGTCCCCCCCAATATTTGTCCAAAAATCCAGATATTTGGAAATTTCTTCAGGCAAAAGTTCCAACAATTGGAAATTAGAAGCATTGTTGTAAGAGGATTTTTTCCGAATGTGGTATTAGATTTCTGTGAAAATTTCAACTGCCAAATCCCAGAAGAGAATTCTGATTGAACAACACAAGCTTTTCTGACTACTCAGAGGCCCTGATGTTAATTCCACAACAGTGGTCGTGTTACGTGTTTTGTTCTCTTCTATGTCTAACCTTAAACTTTCATGTTGTAACTAGTATTTAGAAAACCGTTTCTTGAAGTATATCAGAAATTGCAGAAATACAAACAAGTTGGTCAATTTGGTGCTCACAATAGTCATAAGCACTTGATTTATGAAGCCAGAATACAGGGAAGATTGTGAGACCTACATGCAATGCACACACAGACTTCAGTTTGTATCAAGACTCAAAATATGCCCCCTGTGAGACTGTGTCCTGGAATTTTTAAAGTTACTTCCAAAATTGTGCACAGTTTTCTTTGGCTCTGTGAGCTCATGAAAGACAGATATGGCCAGACTAAAAATTTTGATTTGTATTTGGTATCATTCAATTAATATCAAACACATATTGTGAACTAGAGGTACTGTGAGCAAGCTCACAAAGTGATACCCCCCGCGCAGAACGGAATTATATTGCTTCATGCACATCTTCATATGGAGTTCTTCCATTGTGCAGTTTCATGAAAATTCTTCAAACGGTTTAGGAGGAGTTGCACTTATAAGGATGGACAAACGGACAGACAGATGGACGGACAGGGTGATTCCTATATACCCCCCAAACTTTGTTTGTGGGGGGTATAAAGTTTGGGGGGTATAAATATAGGCTGAGTTAGTTAGCTAATTCATACTTTGTAAGCGTAATGAATGGTTGGTTGTTGGTCATTGAGTTGTGTGACATGCCAACAGTAATATTCTAGAAATGTGTAGTGGAAGCAGCAAATGTTTGTGACCTTTCAAACTGGCATGCCACGATTTTTTTGGCAACTGTCAGCTACTTTGGGGTGTTTTTTTAGGGGGGTTGGGGGGCAGGGGTGAATGTGATATTTGGCACAATGACCAAAATAAATTGGGTTCTTCTTTCTATCATACCCAACCCATATGTCAAGTTTGGTTTGGCCTGGCCGAGAAGGAAAGAGCAAAGCCCAAGTGCATCTACAGATGACCCGTGCCACAGCTGTATTCATCCTTTCCTCCACCTTCCACTAACCCGACCCACTCCACAACCACCCCCATCCCCACCAATTTTTAGGGGGGCAGAAAACTAAAGCGAGAACCAAACCTAATTGGTGAGTTAAACCTTCAAAACTATTCCCCCAAGCATTTTGCCAAGTATATTTTTACTCCTGTGAAGCAGTATCCAACTTTATATTATAACCCCCTACCTCCATCCTCCCAATTATTTTGAATGTATTTTTGCTACAAGTAAATAAGTTTTAATGCATATTTTCATCTTATCTGGAAGTCTGAAGGAGATCACAAGACTCTCTATATAAAGCTAGACTGGTACCTGCAGCTTCCAATAAAGCCTCCAATCTGGCATGTGTTTCTGGATCAATGGTTTGTAAATTTGGCTCTTCTAGTTCTGCAGGTAACAGAAATTTAGATGATTCTTGGGGTTCACTTGGTCTTTCTTCTTCCTCCTCTTCCAGATCATCATCTTCATCCTCGTCATCCTCATCATCTTCATCGTAGTCAATATCTTGATCAATCATAAATGATTCAACCTGATGGAAAAAACATATTTTATTTTAAAGTGTTACAATAAGGCACAAAAAAGTTAAATAAAAGTGTCAATGAGACTGTAGCTTAACTTGACTGAGTGTAGTGTTTGATGAAAGGATAATGTTCAATGTTTATGAAAGAATTATGAAATGAGACAAGAATTGTGATAATTGAGAATATGTTAATTTCTGTTCCCTGTATGCTATGTTTTAAATAAGAATAATTTGAGTGTAGACTGTACTAAAGAATTAAGACCTGGGTTGATGTTGCCCTAACAGTTAACGTATGTCAACCAAAGTTACCAAGTTACAGTAAAATCATTCCAAAACGAGTCATCCGACCGAGTTACAATGAAATCCCTTCAAAAATATACCCCGCAGACTTTGCTAAAGGAATCGAGGTCATGTGACGATTTGTCGGTCACAGTTGACCAATCATGACCAAAATAGGACAGTGTCATCTTGATATCATACCAAGTTATCCTACCAAGTTACAATGAAATCCTTTCATAAAATGAAAGTGTCAATGACACTGTAGCTCAATTTGACAAACTTGAACTTGGTATGTTATAAGTGAAATGGCGGGGGCGCGGTGGCTCAGTAGGTAGAGGTGCAGGCTGCAAGCCGAGAGGTCCTCGGTTCGAATCCCACCTGCGCCAACCGCGTTGTGTCTTTGGGCAAGACACTTCACCCCCATTGCCCATGTTGGGGAACGATGACGCCGTGTACTAAGGCGTACTGCACGTCGATGGTACGCATGTCTTCAACCAATCTAACCCTGCCTGTGCTGCAGTGCGGAGTTACGATGTTGGGGAGCTGGCAGCTGCTCGTCGTTTGTCAAGTTGAGCTAAAAAAAACCTGTAAGCGGTGCTAAAGGAATCTAGGTCAAGTGACCATGCGGCGGTAACGTCTGACCGATCATGACCAAAATAGGACAGTCTCATCTACACAACATACCGAGTTATCCTTCCAAGTTACATTGAAATCGCTTCATTAATATGAACTGTCGACTGTGCTAAGCAATAACTTACAACAATTTTCAGTTGATATTGGTGGTCATCGAATTTGACATAGACATTGCTGCTGTAGAGACATGTACTGACAAGAATTGAAATCTGTTAACTATTGTTCAAGTTATGTCATAAACAATGTTCGGACAGATGGATGGACGGAGTCACAGACAGAATGATGGATGAACGGACGGAGCTCTATGCTATATCCCTCCCTTGTGGGGGAGGGGGGGAGGGGGGGGAGGGGGGAGGAAAAGTAACAAAGTATGTGGTAAAAGCCTAATTTCAAATTTAGAGAAACCAAGTTCGAAAACCGTTTTGAAAGATGTAAAATTAATGCCAATATTATTTGAAACCACTGTATGCAGGTTCAGTAGACCTTGCCCCAAATGAAAATCAATGTCGCTGTAACACAGTGTTTGAAGAATGAAATGTACAACCTTGAAAATCAAAACTTTAATCCGAAACTTTAAGCTGGGAATACTAAGTAAAACTGACTGCCAAAAAAGTTTTAAATATTTCCTAAAACCGTTAAAAGAAATCATTGATGTAAATGCAATCATTAAGTTGTATTGACTATGCAAGAATTAAAGTAAGAGAGTATGTGGAAAAGCCTAATTTCAAACTAAGTCTGGCAACATGTTTAAAAGGGGTTAAAATCATGCCAATATTAATGAAAATCACTGTAGAAAGGCTCAGTAGACATTTCCCAAATGAGAAACAGGGACATTGCACTGAATGTTTGAAGAATTAAAGGTGTAACTTTATAAACAAAAAAAACTTTAACCAAAAACTTTAACCTGGAAGTTGTAAGTTAAATTGCCATACATACTAGAGTGATGTCACGGGGTGTAGAACCTATATTCAAACCTGGCCTGCATTACTAGCTGGAAAACACACACACATATCAACTTTGGTTGAAATCAAATAATCCAAACTGGAGTTATCGGTCGAAAACCAATTGTTTACAGACAGATGGATGGACCGACAGACGTACCGATGGATGGACAGATGAAAGTCATGACTATAGCCCTGACTGTAAACAGTCAGGCTAAAAATGCATTTTGTACCAAAGAAAAAATATTGCTTAAATGGCCCTGGGTGAGGAGGAGGTGGGGGTGTTAGGGGAGTCTATTTTTTTTCCTGAATGTGGTTAATCTAAATCCTTCAGAATGCATTTTGAGCAAACAGAAAAAAAAATGCCTAACTGGCACAGGTGGGGTGGGGGTGGGGGGGTTCTGGGTTTTTAACCACAAACTTTAAGCAAAAAAAAAAAGTGGCTAATTGGCCTGGGGGGGGGGGGGGGGGGGGGCTGTTACATGAGTTTTAAAAAAATTCTGCATGTCGCGACTGTAATTAGTTCAAAATGCATATTGGAGGAAAGAAAAAAAAAAAATGCCCAATTGGTGGGGGCTGGGCAGGGCAATAACTTCAACAATTTTCATTGGATAACTGTGGTCATCAAACTTGACCTGGAGACATGTACTGAAAAGAATTGAAATCTGTTAACTTTTGTTTAAGTTATGGCTTGACCTGGAGACATGTACTGAAAAGAATTGAAATCCATTAACTTTTGTTTAAGTTATGGCATCAAGAAAGTTCGGACAGACAAACGGACAGACGGATGGAAAGACTGACTGACAGATAGACGGACGGACAGAGCGAGCTCTGTGCTATATCCCTCCCTTGTGGGAGGGGATAAAAACTAATATGTGGTAGAAGCCGAATTTGAAATTTAGAGAAACTAAGTTCGAAAAGCATTGTGAAAAGGGTTAAATTAATGCCAATATTATTTGAAACCACTGTGTACAGCTTCAGTAGACCTTGCCCGAAATGAAAAACAGAAATAACGTTGTAACAGAGTGTTTGGAGAATGAAAGGTAGAACATTGAAAAGCAGAACTTTAATCCGAAACTTTAAGCTGGGAATACTAAGTAAAATTGATTGGAAAAAAAGGGTTAAATATTTCCTAAAACCGATAAAAGAAATCATTGATGTAAATGCAATCATTAAGTTGTATTGACCATGCAAGAATTAGAGTAAGAAAGTATGTGGCAAAGTCTAATTTCAAATAAAAAGAAAGTAAGTCTAAAAACATGTTTAAAAGGAATTAAAATCATGCCGATATTAATGAAAATCACTGTAGAAATGTTCAGCAGATAGTAGACATTGTCCTAAATAAGAAACAGTGACATTCCACTAAACTGTTTGAAGAATTAAAGGTGTAATTTTAAAACACCTCCCCCACCCCCCAAAAAAATCTTCAACCAAAAACTTTAACCTGAAAGTTGTAAGTTAAATTGCCATACAAACAAGAGGCCCCACGGGGCCTGAAGCGCTCATCTTGTACAGAACACAATTTAAACAGAGTCCAAGAATGAGTCTACATTAAGCAAGCCATCTCCATAGGCTACACTGTCAATCCTTGAGTCCCTCAGGAGTGACAAAAATAATCTGGGCATCATGCCTTTTCTTCAGTTGATCATAAGTAAAATGTAGAGCTCCCCTATGAAGCCCCTTGATACAACCTATGTGGATTAATCTTAGTACCTCTAGAGGGTACTGAATACAAAATTTTTAATTCTTCAGCAAAATGGCCAATTCAGGCTCCCACAGAGAGCCCAAATATTAACCCAGGCTCTTGATTTGAACACAGTTAAATCTGACTTCCCTAGAGATGTTGTGTACCGAATATGAAAGCATTCTGACTGTTGGATCTGAAGAAGAGAAATTGTAAAGAAATTTCTTCAAATTGCACTAAGTTCAAATTTGGGCTACCATAGCGAGCCCAAATATTAACCTATGGATCCGATTTGAACAAACTTGAATCTGACCCCCCTAAAGATGTTGTATACCAAACGTGAAAGCATTCTGACAAGTGAATCTGAAGAAGATTTTTGAAGAAATTCCCTCATATTGTACTAAGTTAAATTTCATGTTCCCATATGGAGCCCAAATATTAACCTAGGCACTCGAATTGAACAACCTGGAATCTGACCCCCCTAGAGATGTTTAACCCAGGCTCTTGATTTATTTGAACACAGTTAAATCTGACTTCCCTAGAGATGTTGTGTACCGAATATGAAAGCATTCCGACGGGTGGATCTGAAGAAGAAGATTTTTAAAGAAATTTCCTCATATTGCACTAAGTAAAAATTTGGGCTACCATAGTGAGCCCAAATATATTCCTTAAGGAGCCGATTTGAACAAACATGAATCTGACCCCCATAGAGATGTTGCATACCAAATATCAAAGCATTCTGACTGATGGATCTGAAGAAGATTTTTTTAAATTACCCTCCATATTGAACAAAGATAAAATTTGGGCTTCCGTAGGAAGCCCAAATATTAACCTAGGGACTTGGTTTGAACAATCTAGAATCTGACCATCATAACAATGATGTATACCAAATATTAAAAGATTCTGAATTGTGGTTCTGAAGAAGAAGATTTTTAAAGAATATTCCCCATATTACAATATGTTAAAACTTCGGGCTCCTGTAGAGAGCCCAAATATGAACCAATGAGCTTTATTTCAACAAACTTTTATCTGACCCCCCTATGAATGCTGTATATCAAATATCAAAAGATTCTGATGATTGGCTCTGGAGAAAAGATTTTTAAAAATTTTTGCAAATATGCGGACTCAGCATTTTTTCGATGCCCATTACAGAACACCCTAACATAACCGATGGCAATTTTTTTTTACCATTCAATTCTACTGGTCATAAGGATACTTCATACCAAATAAAAGCTCTCTGTTCCGTGGGGTTTGGGAAATATGGGCGTTTGAAAATATTTCTATTTTTAGCTCCCAGGGTTCCCATGGGTATGCGGGAATTTTTTTTTTTTTTGCATGGGTCAAGAACTTATGACCCAATACTACCACAAAACAAATTTGGTTCATACCGGACCATCGGTCCAGAAAATAGAAATTTTGGGTGGGACCAAAAATCTTACCCCTCCTATTACAAAGCCAAATATTACTTCACGAACTTCGTTTGAACAAACTTGATTCTACACCTCATATGGAAGCTTCATAGCAAATATCAAGTCATTGTACACACTGGTTCTTGAGAAGAAGATTTTTAAAATATTTTGGAGAATTTTCCCCCACTCCCTCCCTATGGGGCTGGGCATGCTGAGTTGAACAAAAATGAAATGCCCCTTTGGGACCATCACTCACACAAACTTTCACTTGAATTGGCCCAGTGGCTTTGGAGGAGAAGAGCAAAACATGGTGTTGACGGACGACGGACAACAGACGACGGACGATGGACTGAGAGCGATGAGATTAGCTCAGCTTGACTTTGTCAAGATGAGCTAAAAAGGGTTAAATATTTCTCAAAATAACATGAAACATAAAAAAACATCAGAATGATACAATCAATAGTAATATTAATTTAAAAGAAAAAAACCCCAAAAAACTTTAAGGTTGACTAAAAAACTTTAACCACAAACTTTAACCAAAACTCTAAATGTTAACAGATGGCCAGATGGACGGACAGACAGACGAAAGTCATGACTATAGCCCTCACTGCAAACAGTCGGGCTAAAAAGGGTTAAATATTTCACAAAATAACATGAAACATAATGAGAATGATACAATCAATAGTAATTAATATTAATTTAAAAGAAAAAAAACTTTAACCTTGACTAAAAAACTTTAACCACTAGCTTTAACCAAAACTCTAAATGTTAACAGATGGACAGACAGATGGATGGATGGACAGACGGACGGACGAAAGTCATGACTATAGCCCCAAACTGTAAACAGTCGGACTAAAAAGGGACAAGTGTCAAATAAAGTTGATATATTGACAGATTGTGGTGTACACATATATTTCAAGTTTTAAGTGGATTTGTTCACACAAAGTGATTTTATTAACATTTTTATTTCAACTGTTTGGCTCAGAGTTCGGTAAGATTCTTGTGTTATTTATATATTTATTTATTTATTGGTGTTTAAGGTCACATATTTCTGCACAATGGCTAACCATGACTGTGACAGTTTTACAGGTGGAGGAAGCCGGAGTACCCGGAGAGAAGCACCGAGCAACTGTCAGCTCCCCAACATTCCAACTCCACACAAGCAGGGTTAGCATTGGTTGAAGACAGGTGCACCATCGACGTGCAGTACGCCTTTGTACACAGCGTCACTGTGCCCCCACATGGGCAATGGGGGTGAAGTGTCTTGCCCAAGGACACAACACGGTTGCCACAGGTGGGTTTCGAACCGAGGACCTCTCGGCTTGCAGCCTGCACCTCTACCAACTGAGCCACCGCGCCCCCCTAGATTCTTGTGTTCGGTGTTTAGAGGCTTCCACAGCTCTCAGTGAGATTCGGCAATGGATTAAGATCAAGACAATCAAATTAGTGTTGCAGCACCATGAAAACCTGCAGTCTCCCATGCTTTTTGGTTCTTTGTCCAATTCAAACAAATTCCCATTGCCAATTACCCGTGCTTTGGACCAGCCTAAATATGGCTGGTTTAAAGTAGTTTTTTTTTTCTATCTGCATTTGCACTGTCTTTGTTACGTTTTATCATCACGTTATCAATAATTTTTTGTAGGGACTATTAATTTGTTTTTAGTTCTGTACTTTCTGTACTTATCTCGCACTTGAGTCCTTATTCGATCTCGGCACAATTACCCACATTTACGGGAAGTGTGTGTCTAACTTCATGATGCAATATTTGTTGTTGCTTCGAGCCTGTACTGCGTCTTCAAGATGCAACATCTTTTTGTTGCTTCGACTTCACTTTTTTCCAAACTGAACTCATGAATAATATTATATTTTCTAATGACCAGGAATAATTTTCCGAAGCCCAACTCTCATTCACCACGCTCATCCATGTCTTCCGACGCATGCCACTGGTGACTCAAATATTGAGTTTGACGTCAGAAATTTATTCCCAGTCTGACTGATAACAAAAAGGTAACTTTTCCAATATGGACACATGTTCCAAATTCAAATATATTGCTTATCAGTGAATTAATTCATTTCCAAATTCTTTTTTTCTTTGATTGAATTTTGTTTTACATGATTAGTCTGAATGAAACATACAGACTCTTGTTTTTGTACAGTTTCTTTTTTTTCCCCTTTGTTTTATTCTTCTCCTGGTATGCAAAGCCAGGGTTTCCACTAGACCGGATGCGGGTCCGTCGACTGGACTCATTCACCCCGCCGATCATACTATGATCAGTCAGAAAAGCTGGTGGTTAAAATGTCGAGTACAATGCTGTATCGTACCGACACTCAGGATCCTTTGCTTCCACGTAATATAGGCACAATTATGTTGTATACTATGCCTACTATTACTGGTGACAACCTGATACTTAACTTTATAACCCCCAGACGAGAGGGGGAAACAAAGTTCAAATCCTAAACATCGAGTATAAAATTTCGGACTCAAATTGTCGTGTTTAGTCCGGAATCACTGTCTTTTATTTCGAGCGATAAATGATGTAAGTGCACGTGCATGACGTCACACGTCCGCATCATGTTCTTTCGTTCTCTCTGCATTTCCAATTATTTACGTTGGCACGTATCGGGTTGTACAAAAAAATTGAGGTCAAGCGTCGCAGTCACTGTCAGGATTCATGGATTCTGTGTTGTTTTGGGTTTGTATTTTTATGAAATCTCTGACCAGATGCAGTATTGTGTGTCCCGTGGGAATTTAGATAATTGTAGGAGGAAAAAATACATATTTTCCACTTCAATTATTCAGCATTTTAGCGTCCAGAATGCCCCCAGAAAGCACCTAAAAATCAATATTTTCCTGGGGGGAGAACCCAGACCCCTCCCCCCCCCCCTCTCTATACTCACATGCCTTCAGCACGTGTGGCAGATGCCTTCGGCGTCTGAGTTTCACTTTCTTTAACCCTTTACCCAACGAATCGCCTGCATCCACCCACGTAATATGCAAATTCAGCAGTTGGAAAAATATTATTTTTCAAAAAAATGTCAACAAAACCATATGTGACCTCTCGTTGGAACGAGCTCGTTCCAACGAGGAGTCACATGATATGGTTTTGTTGAAATTTTTTGAAAAATTTAAAAAAAATGATATTTAAAATAATAAATTTTGTTATTGTCTGCGTTGGGTAAAGGGTTAAACTACTGGACCCACAAATTTTCCCCCTAGCGGAAATCCTGGCTAAGCACTTCCTTGTCTGCACGATAACTCAAAAGGAAATATATATAATACAATGAAATAAAGTCAGGGTTCAGGCAGCTAATCAGTAAGTGGATTCCAGGCTTTTTAAGGCCATTTTCATGCCATATTCAAGGTTTTTCAAGGCTTCATAGAAGTTAAATTCAAGATTTTTCAAGGTTATCGACACAATTCCTGGATGTTTTTGCCTCCACATTTTATGAAGCCCATCACCAAAAAGGGATTTGCATATTCTGAAAAGATTGTTTTTAAGGACTTTCCAGGCCACTTTTGGAGTTTTGAGGAAATTCAAGGACTTTCCAGGCCTTGAAAATTGATTTTCAAATTCAAGGCCTTTCAAAGCCTGCAGGAACCCTGAAAGCAAAATTATTCAGTTTAATGCTTTTAACCCTCTCTAGACTTCAATATGGGTTCCAAAGATTTTATTTCATGCAATGCAGAATAATGATACCCTTTCCATACTCACATTACGGCTCTAAACATCATTCAAGTAAGTGGCAGAGCAAAAAATGTCCATTTCTGATTCCTTGATCGAAACCTTTGAATGCTGTGCACTTATATGCTTTTTCTAGTTTCTTGGAAATTTTTTATCTGATTCCTGTATGAATATCTTTAAATACACTACGCTGCAAGCGACGATTACATGAATCGCCCAGGTCCGAGGAACTGTTTCTCAAGATAACTCACAAATTGCCAATGATTGTCAGAGAGTATTTCTGTGATCTGTGTCCGACATTTGAGTAAAAACAGTACGAGACAAATGGATTATTGACTTGATTGGTTTCGCAGACCGTATTGCGAAACAGATTAGGTGATATTTGCTGTACAGTATGTGTAAACGCTTCACAATTATTGCGACAGATTTGAACAACCTTTTCTGAGAATTAGGAATAACTTTTCCCGAAGTTGTGAAAGGAAATGATAAAAAATATTAGTAGTACCAAATAAAGATACACCGATCATTTTTATCTCTTTGCAAAACGCTTTACAATTTATTATTACTGATTTAAACGACAACCATTTCAAAATAAACACTCGATTTTCCCCATAGTTGTGAAAACAAAATTACATGTATTTATTAATATTAAATAGGGACTTTAGCACAACCATATTTGATATGAATTGATATATTTCTATGCATTTTTCACAGAACGCGTAATCTATTCGGTTCGGATATTGCCTTTCTTTTTTGAAATGGATACGCTAACAAACAAGGACAGAGAAAATAAAATCAATGTCAGTGGTTCAGAGCCCTTCAAAATATGACATCATTCTGTTCCACCCCTACCTCCGCCACCCTATAAATAAGGGATGAATTTCTCGTTGAATGACCACCACTCAGCGCCCCCCCCCCCCCCCTCACCCGCATTACACCTGAATGCACTTCCCATGTAACGCGTTTTGCAATGGTCATCAGCATGCAAAGGTTCATGTACTGCCCCCACCTCCCCCCCCCCCCCCACCCCCAAACAAATCCATTTTATGCCAATGATGCCATTGAAGGCGAGTTTCCAGACCTTAGTTGCCACTCCCTTTCAACTGACCGACTGCTACATGTAGTTTGGCGTAAATTGATCATCTTCATTCTTGGGAAAAGCAATCAAGGGAGTACTATAAAAAGAGCAAAACAGAGATTCATGTTACTTATTTATACTTATTCAACTCAACAAAATAAAAAAATAAACTATTTGAACTTGTCACATTCAGTAACAATATACACATAGCAGTTTGAAATAATAAGAGGCCCCAGCGTGCTCACCTGACATGGTAGGCTAAATATCAACTCAGGGAATTGATTTCAACAAGTTGCATCTGCCCCTCCCAAGAAAAGCTTAGACCAAATATCCCAAAATTCTGAGCAGTGGATCTTAAAAAAAAAAGATTTTTAAAGATTATTCCTCATATTGAACTAAGTAATAATTCGGGCTCCCATAGGGAGCCCAAGTATGAACCCAGGGACTTGGCTTGAACAAACTTGAATCGCACCTCCAGTGGGATGCTGTATACCAAATATCAAAAGATTCTGACTGGTGAATGTGAAGAAGAAGATTTTTGAAGAATATTCCTCATATTGAACTCCTAAGAAAAAGCTTAGACCAAATATTCCAAGATTCTGACCAGTGGATCTTAAAAAAAAAGATTTTTAAAGAATATTCCTCACAGTAAACTAAGTAATAATTCAGGCTCCCACAGGGAAACCAAATATCAACCCAGGGACTTGGCTTGAACAAACTGGAATTTCTACCCCCCCCCCCCCCCCCCCCCCCCACCTCTCTAAGGATGCGGCATACCAAATATCAAAGCATTCTGACTGCCGGATGTGAAGAAAAAGATTTTTAAAGAAAATTCCTCATTTTGAACTAAGTTATAATTTGGGCTCCCACGGTGAGCCCAAATATGAACCCAGGGACTTGGCTTGAATAAACTTGAATCTCACCCCCCTAAGGATGCTGCATGCCAAATATCAAAACATTCCGACTGCTGAATCTGAAGATTTTTAAAGAAAAATTCCTCATATTGAACTGAGTTATAATTTGGGCGCCTACAGGGAGCCCAAATATGAACCCAGGGACTTGGCTTCAACAAACTTGAATCTCAACCCCCCCTAAGGATGCTGCATACCAAATATCAAAATATTCCAACTGCTGGAACTGAAGAAGAAGATTTAAGGATGCTGCATACCAAATATCAAAACATTCCGACTGCTGGATTAAAAGAAGAAGATTTTTAAAGAGAAATTCCTAATTTTGAACTAAGTTATAATTCGGGCTCCCACAGTGTGCCCAAATATGAACCCAGGGACTTGGCTTGAACAAACTTGAATCCCCCCCCCCCTTAAGCATGCTGCATACCAAATATCAAAAGATTCTGATTGGTGGATCTGAATAAGATTTTTAAAGAATACTCCTCAAACTGCATTAATTTAAACATTTGGGCTCCCCATAGAGAGCCCAAATATGGACCCTGGGTTTGATTTCAATAAATATATGAAACAATCTTCCAAAGATGTTATATGTAAAACGTGAAAGCTTTTGGAGCAGTGGTTTGGGAGAAAAGTAGTCTTCAATGTTTTTCCCATTACAGTGTTAAAAAATGCTGACTTGGCACTTTTTCTAAAGTCCCCAAAAAGTACAGTTAAAACTAGAAGTCCTGTCATGAAATGCGCACAAATAGCACGTCGATCTGCATGTTAATCTACGCGTTATGACCATAGTAAGGCTATCAAATTCTGTACATATGGCCTGTGCACAAGAAATGTTTCAGCCAATGCCGGAGGTCCATTGGTAGAAACATTGCCTGTGTCTGCTATGAGGAACCAGGAGAACCCACCATGCTTTGGATGCCGTTCGATATGGCAATTGCATGCAATTCCTACGCGCAATTAAGCCTAGATAAGCTCAGAGTTCGTGACAGGACTTCTAGTTTTAACTGTACACCATGATAAAACCGATAGCAATTTTTCTGGACCGTTCCATTATGTTGGCCCTAAGGAAGCTTCACACCAAATAAGAATTCACAATGCCGTGTAGTTTTGGAGATATGGACGTTTTAATTTTTTTCGATTTTTAGCTCCTGTGGTTCCCATGGGGCAACGGGAAAAAAAACTTTTGGCATAAATTAAGTACTTATAAATGGGTCCTCATATCTTGTTTGGTTCAAATCTGCCTCTCGGTTTGGAAAATAGAAATTTTGGGCAGGGCGAAAATTCTTGGCCCTCCCATAACGAAGGCAAATATAGCTCCTCGAACTTC
Organism: Pictodentalium vernedei; assembly: GCA_031216915.1. Lineage (NCBI taxonomy): Eukaryota > Metazoa > Mollusca > Scaphopoda > Dentaliida > Dentaliidae > Pictodentalium > Pictodentalium vernedei. Next base: position 317,548,433 of record CM062297.1, read on the forward strand.
TCTTGAACAAATCTGAGTCTACACCTCAAAAGGAAGCTGCACACTAAATATCAAGTCTTTGCTACTGCTGGTTCATGAGAAGATTTTTTAAGATTCAAGCACACTTTTTGGTTGTGGCCCTACCGAGGGGCGAGGCAACTTGATTTGAACAAAATCAAAATGCGATGTCTTAAACTATTAGTTTATCTCAAATATCAATTAAATTGGTCCAGCAGTTTGGGAGAAGATGCAAACACCAGGTTCACGGACGACGGATGGTGAGTGATCACTATAGCTTCCCTGACTGAAAGTCAGGCAAGCTAAAAATGGCGTACCCACTCATCTGGACCTTGACATCCTGCCACAACAGTTCACCCCTTTCCCATTGTATAAAGAGAAACAATAAGATAAAGCAAATGTATAAAACAAAATAACAGTATTTACGGAGTTATACATGTATGTTGGTTCAAACCTTAACACAATTAAGTGACCTTAGTTACTTAAACTGTTGTGGGCGTGTCTATAAGATTGCGTTGTTTTCTTGAGATGGAGTTGATGTGCAGAAGTTAATTACTGCTAATCCTTTACACGGCTGAGGGGGCATCAACCGGGCACCATTCCCTCGACAATCATTTACTGATAAAGCATATAATCTGGTTGAAAAAAACAAACAGCATGATGCCGTAAAATTCTAGTCAAGACGCCGCCATTCTCCCAACAAACTACATCTATATACCCCAACTCACCTGACGAAAATCAAAAAAGAATCACACAAGCAATGAATGTCCATGTCGCAAAGCATCAAAGATGGTAATCAAAGGCTTAAGAGAAGAACTAGGACATGCGGTAAAACTCAATTGCAATAGCACGTGCTCCAGCTGGGCTGGAAACCGACTACGACAGCAAATTTGCTGTCATTTGCAGATGGATGTTGAAAGAGATCCGTTAATATAAATTATGAGTCATAAAGATGGATTTTATAAATGGATAATAAGGCCTCACGATGCCATGGGCTCCAAAACAATTAGCAAATTTTCCGCCGTGGCTTCTACAATGGGCAATGCACTGATGAGCGATGTGACTACAAGTGAGCAGGTGGGCAATGCGCCGATGACACTACAAGTGATGCAGCTGCAAGAGCAGCGACAAACGATGATCAGCTTACAGTTACAACAGAAACACACATTAATATTGCAGACATCAATCAGCTTACCTCATCGACAACCAGAGCAAGCAGACATTGGTCCCAAGAATTTCAGTGGTCCAACTACAGCATCACCAAGGAAGGGTGGATTTGCAGACTCTGCACAAATTGGCGCAACCAAATACCAAGAGCTCCAGAATCCGATTTGTGGTGGGTTGATAGAGCTGTCAAACTGAGCGACCACCCTCTGCGTCAATTTGAGAAACATGAAAATTGGCCATTCATGATTGTCTGACAACAAGTGTTCACAGAGGGGAGTCAGCTGCCACTGGAACAGTCATACAACAACTACAAGATGGTTCATCTGCAACATGGAATGCAAATAGGGAAAAAATCAGAGATTTTTAAAACCATGGAACTTGTCACAAAACGTAATTGGGCGTATTCCACTTCCCTTCCTGACATAGTTTCAGATCAAGGTGTGGATTTGAGACTCCCCAGGAAAATATCTTATCTCTCACATCAATCCAACAAAGAAATGATTAACTGTATGAATGAGTGCGTAGAGGAGACCATTTGGGATGAATGTAGAAGAGCCCCATTTCTAACCATTTTTGCAGACGAGTCTACTGACAGATCTGATACGCAACATTTTGCAATTCTAGCTTGCAGGGCTCATCGTTCGGGGTCGAAAGTCTTTGGTGCCCTTGATACATGCTGATGCACAGTCCATGTTTGACGCAATAAGTCAGCTTACCAATGAAAACGAACTAGACTTTCATCATATAATTTAGTCGCTCTTGATGGCACCAATACCATGTCTGGAGAAGGGAGGTTTGCAGAGGATAATATCCGTTTTGTAGTTACATAAATTGTCGATGTCACAGACTCACCCTCACGTTCGTTATCTTATGAAAACGTATGATGACATAAATTTTGTAGACTCCACCCTCCGTACCTTGTGGAAGACATGTGATTAGGCTTGGGATGATATCCCAGTACTCTGATACGTACCGATACAGCAAGTTAAGCAACTGAATCTCAAGTATAAGGACGTTTCTGAGATGCCCACCTCAACAAAATTGCAGAAAAAAGCACGAGATGAGAAAATGAAAGTGTAAATGACACTGTAGCTTAACTTGTCTGTGTGTTGTATTTGATGAAAAGGATAATGTTCAATGTTTATGAAAGGATTATGAAATACGACAAGAATTGTGATAACTGGGAATATGGTAATTTCTGTTCCCTGTATGGTATGTTTTCAATAAAAATAATATGAATTGTAGACTGTACTAAAGAACTGAGGGGTGAGTTAATATGGCCCTCACAGTTAATGTATGTGGCTCTCACAGTTAATGTATGTCATCGAAAGTTACCAAGTTACAGTAAAATTATTCCAAAACGAGTCATCCTATCAAGTTGAAATGAAATCCCTTCATAAATATGGCCTGTAGACTGTGCTAAAGGTTTTCGGGGTTCGGTGTAGTAATCATGGTTGACCGTTCGCAACTAAAACGGGACGTCCTCATCTAGACATTATACTGAGTCATCCTACCAAGTTACAATGAAATCCCTTCATAAAACGCCCTTTAGTCTGTGTTAAAAGTTTTTGGGGTTTTGGGCTCGTTTGGGCTCGGAGAGGATGTCATGGTTGAATGATCACAACCAAAAGGGGATGTTCTCATCTGGGCATTATCTGGAGTCATCCTACCAAGTTACAATGAAATCCCTTCATAAATATGACCTGTAGACTGTGCTAAAGGTTTTCGGGCTTCGGGCCCCTGTAGCCGTCACAGTTGACCAATCACGACCAAAAGGGGATGTTATCATCTAGACATTATATGGAGTCAACCTACCAAGTTACAATGAAATCCCTCCATAATTACGACCTATAGACTATGCCAAATGTTTTCGGGTTTTGGTCTTGGGCAGCCATCACGGCTGAATGATGGCGACCAAAAGGGGACGTTCTCATCTAGACCTTATTTGGAGTCATCCTACTAAGTTACAATGAAATCCCTCCATAAATACGACCTGCAGACTGTGCTAAAGGTTTTCGGGTTTTGGGCTCGGGCAGTCGTCACAGTTGACAGATCACAACAAAATGGGGAAGTTCTAATCTAGACATCATACGGAGTCATCCTACCAAGTTACAATGAAATCCCTCCATATTAAATATGACCTGCAGACTGTGCTAAAAGGTTTTGGGTTTCGGGCTTGGGCAGCCATCACGGATGACAGATCATGACCAAAAGGGGACGTTCTCATCTGGATATTATACATCCTACCAAGTTACAATGAAATCCCTTCATAAATACGACCTGTAGACTGTGCTAAAGGTTTTCGGGTTTTGGGCTCGGGCAGCCATCATGGTTGACCGATTGCGACCAAAAGGGGACGTTCTCATCTAGACGGGACCCCAAACCTGCATATGAAATTTTTTTACAATCGGATAAGAACTACGGGGTGTAGCCTGTGCTAAAGACAAATGTGAACAGACTTCCACACATGTGATGGCAATAGCTTGTCTTGACTGTCAATTTAAGCTAATGAAGTTAATGCAGCAATATACCCCCGAATCAGCGGTTAAAGGACTTAATTTCAAAGGATCTCATTAATAGCTATCCAGAATGTTTACAACTTTTGGAGACGGCATGCATTTCAGATGGGTGACTCGTTCGGTATCGGTACTTTTTCTACCAGATACCTCGGTTATGGTACGGTATTCAGTATCCATATCAATGTATTTTTAATAAACCAAAATGTCACATTGGACCCTTTAAACCTTTTTAATTGGGTATGAGCTATCACCCAGGGACCAGCCTAGGGGGGGAATTTTAGGGAGACTTCAAGTCTCCCTCCAGAAAAAATAGGGAGACTGCAGTCATGTAGGGAGACTTCATAGGCAAGTGGGGAAAATTAAGAATATTCATGTACCGCCCCCACCGCCCCTTCATATTTTCAATGTGTAATTATTGACTGAAAATCCCCCCACTGCTCCCTCTCCTTCATGACCCCTCCCCTCTTCCTTGTGTCAATCCCCCAGCACCCTCCTGTGGTTGCCTTTCACCAAAGTCTACTGAACTAATAATTTCCTAAGTCTAAAATTGTGAACAGGACCAGATGTAAGAAAGTTGCTTGGGAGGTACTTTGTTAGTTAATAAACAAAATACATTCTGGGGTCGAGTATTTTGTAAAAGAAATGTCATTTTGCATCATTTTTAAGGCATTCCGGTTTCATACCGTGTCATTTCGTGTCATTCCAGTGTTTAGGAGGACCCTTTTTCAAGATCGTCCACATGCACACTTGTGTCCTGTACAAAGCTTTTCTTGTCATCACCAAAGCTTTTTTTTTATGTGTTTCAATTCCAATCGTATTTTTCTGGGAATAGACAGTCCAACCGTTAACAGTCATCAGCAAAACGACATGAAAATACTGTGTTATAATATACGTCCATTGTGTATACATTTTCGGCATCCTAAGCGACGTAACCTACTTTCAAACTGGGTTATTTTGTTGAGTCGCGTAAGTCACCTATTTTCGTTTCGACAATTGAAGCTCCGACTGAAACGCAACAAAACAGAAATAAAAAAAAATCTGCCAAAAGCGACAATAGATAACTGATTGCCGTGTGATTTCAAATAAATGGACGTTTATTTGACGAATTAAAATGCCCATTTATCACGCTCGAGCACATTCGATTTTTGAAAATAATCGTTTTCATGTAATTGTAAACCTCGCATCACTCAGTTCAGCATTTCCTCATTTTTTGGCCAATTTTTAGAGGGCGACTTGTAATCGCCCCTACTATTTTTCTAGGTGACTTTGGGCTTAGAAGGGCGACATAATCGCCCTAGTCGCCCTCACGGCTGGTCCCTGCTATCACCCATTGTGTTCATACGATGCTAAACAAGTTTTAAAAGACTATATGTATATCAGCGTAGACCTTTTTTGGTTCATTTCATTTGAAATCAGTCTCACATATGGCTGACTGTAGTCTGTATATGTGTCTGTGAGGGGAGGGGGGTGGGTGGGGTGTTTGATTAAGTGTGTGTGCCTTTCAGTTTGTACTATATCACTTACCTTAGATTCGGATTAAAATATTCCCTTCTTGATTGTGTGATACTGCCACCTGTACATACACCTTTACTTAATAGTACATTTTGGACATTCTTGGGAGTAGGGATCTCTAAGTTTATTATTAGTTGATGACACATGACACTTTTGGAAATTGGATCTATAATACAAACGCCCAGACACCCACAACACAAATGGCCATAATAGAATATATCTCAAATTCCCACTAGTACAGCCCCACCCCTTATAAGCTTCTCCATCAGGTGACCAGGTCGCCCTAACCACTTGTGAATGTTTGTGTGTGTGACTGCCTCTGTGTGTGTATCTGTGTCATTTTGTGTGTCTGTACATTCAGGCAATTGGTTTTGCTGTCCCAACATTTGACATTGTTATCTGCCTGTGTAATTGTCTTTCAACAGCATTTGGTGAGAGGCACAATCCACCATTCACTAAAAATAAAACTGGACGCTCGAAGTCGCATGTTTTTCATTTTTTTTAAACAGTTACAACATTTTATATTTGTGTTTTTATTTATTTATTCCCATTTTATGTAGAGAGTTTGAATTGTTGGAGTGTGATTTTCAACATAGTTGCCATGGCAGCCACATGCGCTGTCATTGTTTACACTGCAACAACTTGCCTATTTTTGTTTTAGAGTAGCGGTAGCCTATTTTGGATTTCTTGGAATTGGAAGTTTATGGGTGGTGGGGGTCATTACCAGTCTGAACGCATGGAAAATTGTACCAACTGACTTCTTGCTTGTAACAATTTTTGTCATGGCAAGCAAAACTGCGATTGGCACTGTGCAAATTTCACGTTTATGGTGGATTTTCCTATCCGGCAATTTCTTCCACCCTCAGTTCGATATTTCGGAATGATAGCAATACCGATACATTTCGATATTTTCGGTATACTGCCCATCTCTAACGTGCATAATTCAAGCAGGCACTCCTTTGGTTCAGCAAATGTTCAGTTTGTTGAATGACAATAAATCCTCAGCCAGAACTCGTCTCAAGTCAAAAACTCTAGAAGGACTGATGCACATTTATAGAAAATCACAAACGCGAGAAAATTTAGTGGTGCGGAATGGGAGATTATTGTTGATAAATTCCGGTCCATCGCCCAGCACAAGGTTGATTTCTGAGGACACATCCCAAATGTTTGTCATACATAGTTTCATCTTCGGTTTACAGACGAAATACAGAGAGTACAATGAAAACTACATTATATGTGTGTTCTCTATTTTCATTTTCTGAGCAAAAAGCTCCCGCCAGAGTAGGAATTCGCGCTAATATTTTGCATTTATTTACATTCAATTCTGGACAGCTCATGCAAGATGAACGTAAACGATATCATGTTTAACTTTAAGTTTGAGACTAATTTTGCTATTGTAGCACTTAAATCATTGTGACTATCGTGGATAAATGATTTTCACAATACAAGTGCTCTCCAAAGACTCCATCTACATCATGCCCAGTCTCCAAATTAATGATTTTATCAATGATCACGTGCACATTGAAGTTTTGTAATGGGCACAAAATTCAGGAATATCGGTAAACAGACCTCTTTGCTGTTAATTAACCCACTAATACATGTGAGTTTGTTTAGTCCAAAATATTCATGGAATGTTTTATTCCATTGATTTCATTCACATCTCGACATTCTATACAAACGATCTGATGTATCGTGGAATCCCATGCAAATATTGGGCTAATTTTTCAGCAGCAACAATCCATAACCTCCACCCCACCATGCCAGTTTCATTTTCAATGTAAATCACGAGGTTTCACTCATTCATTATAAATGAAAATTTCCATCAAACAACGTGCAGTTTTTTAAAATAACACAACGATTGCATTATTTTAAAAAACTGCATGTTATTCTGATGGAAATTTCCTTTATACACACCGATATTTTTGTTTAAAGGATAAACAAATTTTCATTTCTTTATTACTCGGTGTAATAATCTTGAATATTGATGCTACTTGTCCAAGAAACACCAGAGAAAGATAGTTCACGTTGACACATTTTAGGAGCACCATTTCTGGAATTGGCATTCTGCAACTTACAGATTGTCGAGTGTCCTTTGGAAACTATCACTATTTTTTGCCGTTTGACAATTTGGTAAGATGTCACATGCCGATTGTAGCAAAGAAACGACGATAGCTTTGGGTGTTTCCCCGAAGATTCGACATAATTATTCTCACAAAATCGTTCACACTAAAACATAAATCACCGTCTCAGATGCAAGGAAATGACCTTCATGCAGTGTTCAATTATAAAATTTTCTTTGCATGGAATGAACCATGGCCGTGCCAGGCAATCTGTGATTTTCCCCTCCTACCAGACTCACTAGCGGAAACACTGATATGATATTCATACCACAATCTACCAATATATCAACTTTATTTGACACTTCTCCCATTATTTTATTTGTGTTCGGTTATGTTCGGCATTTAGTAGCTCCCATAATTTGCGTATATCTAATTTTAAGTTCTGGAACACCAGAGGTGGGGATTTCAACATAAACTATTTTCCTTACTTATATAGCACCTTAATCCATGGAATTTGGAAAGGAGTCTTTTTGGGAGCAAGGAGTCGCAAAATCTGTTTTGAAGTTCATTAATTCCAGTAGAGGTGGGTGGTTTTCAAATGTCATATCGGTTCCGGTTTCTTTGAAAGAGTTGGGTTTTTAGTTTTGGTTTTCACTGTACAATCATTACAATACATTGCATTTGCATATAGGAAGATGTATGTTGCACCAGTCCGTGTCAAAGGGACTCCCTTTCCAGGGCAACCAACGGTACTCTTGATTTTCTGAGCATAATACATTTGCATAAATTATCTCAAGAGTTTCATGCTTGAGAAAAATTATTTTGCATTGAGTCTGTTGCAAAATTAACCACCACCCCACCCCCAATACCTATGTTTAGAGTAAACCTCTAAAAAATGATGCTGACCATAAACATTTTATCGAGTAAAAGTCACTCATATAGGTTACTGTAACCCTTCCATCCAACTTCAGCTGTGATTTTGATGCTGGCTTTGGAGTTCAAGCTTTCAAAATTACATGTAGTTCTAAATAAAAATATTTGTCATTATAAATGCAGAACAAGTGACAAGTTCCAGTTCTTTGCTGAACTGGAACTCGCCACTTGTTCTATAATGTCAAATATATTTATTTCTACATGTAATTTTGAAAGCTTGAACTCCAAAACAGACTTCAAAATCACAGCTGTGGGATGGAAATTTAGGGTTACAATGAACTATATGGGTGACTTTTATGCGATACAATTTTTAGGTTCGGCATAAATTTTAGAGTCTGTCGGGTTACCCTAAACACAGGTGGGGTGGGGGGTGCACTAATTTTGCAACAGACTCTAGGCAAAAATCATATTTTTTGACCTAAAATCACCCGCAGTGCTAATGTTTTTCAAGGTGTATAGTAAGAGTATAATTAACCTTTCTTCAGAATTAGTCCTAAAGTAGTGCTTTAGTAATAGAATTATTTTGCCGTTATTAAAGGAAAGCACCAATTGGTAATTGTTTTCCAGTAACTGTAAAATAATTTACAACCTAATGTTATGCCATCCGGCCATTGTGCTAATGTTTTTCAATGTACATGTAGTGAGAGTATTATTGAGAAAATGTCTTCCAGAATTAGTGGTAAAGTCATTAAGTAAATGCAGTGCTAACCAGTTTAAAATTTGTCTACCAGACTGCTAGAAATTCTTTTTTGAAGAGTCTATTACATAAACTGTTTTCCAAACAATGTGTGTATTCAGTGCAGTTTCAATTACCAACTTGTTTGAAATTCAAGGGATGTCAAGTTCAAGCAGTTCATCTTCAAGATTGCTCAAAAAACAACATGTTGATTCCATGTCAAAATATAATAAAACATGAAACTTGTTCTTGCCTATCCACACAGAAAAAAAAATGTCCAGGAAACAACCTGAACCACCCCCTCCCCGAGGCTGAAAAGCACCAAACTCTGAAGCCGAAAAACAATGGGCCAATAAGCAATGAACCGTTCCACAGGTGCATTGCTATGGAAAGGGAATCTCTGTCGACACTGACTAGCGCATAAATTAACACCTCATAAGATTTTCTACCCGAAAATATACTTAATCTTTTTCATAAAAACACCAGAAGCACTTCCGAACCTTTTACCTCCTGGACCACATTGTACCTGGTGTGACCCACCAAATGCCAGCTTGCAAATACTTCTTGTGTTTTGTTCTCCGAAATTTTAATAATTGCCGGTGGAAAATGTATCTGGCTGCAATTTAGTAGTAATTCACCATCCAGTATCCAGCTACAAAAGTTCTGCCAGTTGAATAAATTAGTTTCAAGCAATTAAGACAGAGACTGCTGCTATAAAATATTGAATATGACATGGATATCTCAACAAAGCGTCATGCTGTGTTTTATTTTATAAATGCAGTGACGAATGCGAGCAAAATGGAGGCGAGTGGAAAATCGCTCACCTCAAATCAAGTTTGAGAGAGTGAAAAATGTGAGGAGAGTGATTTTGATTCAATGTTTATCTTCATTTTTTTAATACTGTTTAGGTTGTTAAACTGAAAAATACTGATCAATTAACACCTCTTAATATCCTCTATTATCTATACTGGTGGATGAGATAATCCCCTTCACTGTTGACTGTTAATATAGGAGGCCGAAACGTCCAGGGCCGAAATGTCTCGAGGCCGGAACGTCCTGAGGCCGAAAAGTCCCAGTACCATTCAAACTGTATTTTTTTTCAATAAGTTAATGTTATTGTTTGCCTGTGGTTCAGAATAAAATTGCAAGCTTGAAATCTAGTGTTTGTTTATTAAATGTATTACCAGAATTCCTGAAATGAACTTTTAGATAATCTGAAGTGAACTATATATTATGACATGTACAAAAATTTACTTCGCAATTTCCATTAACAAGCGTCCTTCGAAACGAATGTATGAATACAACTGAACACAGATGGAAATTTTGACGGTGAAAATATATATAACCCACTAAAATTAGTTCTGGATTTTAAATGTCAAATTATTAAAATCGTGGAAAATGGATGTGTAAATTCCAAATCAGGCACATTAATTTGTGTCACGGAATTGGAGCGACAGGTGTCACGTGTGTAAATGAAAAGAAGGAACGGTGCAACATTCCGCATGTCTTTGATAAAAAAAAATACGGAAGTATTAAAACGTTTCTCAGATCTCAGAATGACCACCGTTTTTTTATACCTGAACATGCGTGTTCATTTTCTGGCAGGATTAAGGTCTGGGCGAGTTGACAATGTACAACCCTCTTACTGTTAGCATGTTGTGTGTGGATGTATAATGTGTGTCATGTTCATAACGACGAAAAGGAAATTGTTTGGAATTGTACTTTAAACGCATCAAATTGTGAGTGATTAAAAATTTCCCAACATCAAAATTTATTTAATGTTTCTGTTGACGCAACTCAAATGGATAAAAGACACCCAAGAACAAAGGCGAGCAATCATTCGCACACCTTGAACAATTTTTGCGTGAGTGATGGTGCGCGAGAGCAATCGCGCGCCTTTCCCATGCGTCACTGTAAATGGGTAGATTTGAAGTTATTTGATTGATGCAAATGCATGTACTGCCAAATACATCTTCCAATATGCAAATGCAATGTACAGTTAAAACTAGAAGTCCTGTCCCGTATTCTGCACTAATTTGAAATAATAGCGCGTTAGGTTAGCGCAGCAAATCATCAGAGAATCACATCTGATGCACGGTGGTGTATCGCGATTTCTGCAGAATTGTAACGCGCGACGGCTGATTGATATTCAGTACTTGAAACAGGCAATCAACAGTTATTAAGTCGCACGTCCTACTGACATGAGGTGGCAATTAAATATTAGAATTAGATACTAAGAGGACGAAATGATGTTCATTCATCTGCCCCCCCCCCCCTCCCCCCCCCCACACACACACTTCTCATTATCAATTCATTTCGCGACAATACAAGAAGTATTTAAAAACGCGTATTGCGTGATTTTTGTTTTCGAAGATTGATGAGAAAATCATGCTGGTTGATTCAAGACTGCTAAACCTTGAGAAGGTTGAAGTAATGACGTTTTTATTTCGAGATTTTTTAGCCTAGTATGTATGAATCGCAGCCGTTCTTATGGAGGAACTATGAGAAAACAAGCGTGGTTGGAAACAAAAGAACGCTCTCCACAGCCTACCGAACTGACAGTGTATCGAAAGTGTTGCGAGCGAATTAAGAAATCGGAATGCTCAGATATTTATAAGAAAGTTTCAATTTCAAGAGATAGTTGGTGTTCTGTAAAAAAAAAATATGCATTTGGGTGAAAGCTCAAAAAGAAATTAATTATTCGTCGAGAACATTGAAAATCAACAAAAAGAAAAAAGATCCCCCCCCCCCCCCACCCCACACACTCCCTTTCTGGGGCAGAACCCTCAAGTCCTCATGTACCCTTATCCCCACACAGAGGAAAGCATGAGCAGCAAACTGCCAATTCCTCACACACCACAACTCCTCATCCCCACGCTAGCTTCGTTTTTTTTATAAGCAAACAGTAAAAAACATTCTCAAATTTGGCTGGTGGCCAATGCCACGTGCACCTTCGATCATTGAAGGTAAAACAAGGTTAACATTATGAGTTAGATTAAAAACGTCGATGCGTAATTATTTTGTGTGAGTTCATGTGATGGGGGGGGGGGGGGGATTTTATATCTCCCCCCCCCCCCCCACCCCCACACACACAGCCGCTAACACAAGTTTCCACCACTGCATGGTTCGAATCGATGGGCATGCGGTGTTAACAATTTATGATTGATAAGGGCGGGCCTACCCTTCACAACACTTTTTCTGGGACCTACATTCCTACTCTTCCATATGTGGTCAGTTAAATTTGGCCTTTTAAAATTCATAGTACGGCATTTTTAAATTTCTCTCAAATACTGGCAACCGCAATAGAATATTAAACCCTTGGGCTTGACTTGCATATATTTTATTTTTATTTTAGAAATATATCCATGAAACATTTCAAACAATCGTTGTCAATATTTAATGGAGTGTTGAAAAAGCTGGGGCAACTGAAAAACGTCCACATGCTCATGCTAGAAATCAATTAAAATCAGTTTTTTTTATTTTCTGTCCGCGGGCGGCTTTTTTGGGGTGAATTGATATTCTGACGCATTTCACTTGATAGGTCAATATGTCGTGAGAGAGCATTTCCAAATGACTGAGAGCAATCAAAAGCCTGTAACAACTATTTATTCGTGAAATATCTGAAAGAATGTTTTAGAAAGCTCAGTGAGCATGAACATTGTCAACAATTTTCTCGTCCACATCTTGACACGTGGTTTGAGACGTTGAAACTTCATCTCTCTGTTTCGTACCACAGGTGACTCGACCCATCGTTCTTGTGAATTTCTCGTACACCGTTAACGACTGTACTTCTGATTGTGGATATTCTGTGACGTGTCTGAAACCCATCCACGGTACATGGAATATGCTTTTGTACTGAAACACCAACAAAGTGGAATTTCCACGCATTCTGGATTGTGTTATGTGAAAGAAACATTCTCAACTTCAAGTGAGCTTCGAACCAATATAAAAAAAACCCAATCAACAGAACCATACTGTGAGTTCCTTGTGTTTGCTTTGTCACAGAAACTGAGAATATCATTCGGGTGGATATTCCACCCCTGGAGTGATTTGCAGACACCCCAATTATAAGGAGAAGAATAACTCGGGTCATCTGGCGAGTAGATGAGTACAAGTGCCAAGTGGTGTTTCCTCGAGTTGAAATTTGCAGGACTTCAGTCCGATATTCCAAACAGTGGGTGGGGGAGGGGAATTGTATAGACCCATCCCACACAAGACCCTATCATATCTCTAATACAGGCGTACGGTTCGTTTACAATGAACTGCCATTAAACCATGTGCACGGTGAAGTTTTTACTCTGCACACTTGAAGTTGTTAGTTTTAATTTTCATAAATTGTCACCAGTTCTTTTGATTATTCAACTTTCTTGCTCCACATTTATGGAACAAATATGATTATTATTTATTGGTGCTGAAGGCTACATCAGAGGATTGCGCTATATTGTGGACTGAACAGGGAGGATTTTCTGCGGCAGTTTTTCAGGTAGCAATCAGTAATGTTGGCAATTACCATCTGTGCGTTTTTTGAACAACAGAAGGTGTGAATAAGCTTTGAAAACACTCCTGTCAATATACTAAGCTCCCGTTTTATGACTTCAATTTGGAAATGGGTTACTTAATAACAATTAGGTGTCAAATTTATATTTATGTTATTTTATCATCAGTGATTAAAGAATAATGATGAAGAATGATTGAAAAGAACTGATCCGGAGAAAAAATCCGTTTGGGATAAAAAATTAAAATAAAAAAACTCATTTTTTCCGGCTGTTTTATTTGTTTAAAGGGATTGAAATTCCTGTCCCAAACGCTGAAATTTTTAGAAATTAAATATTTCTAAATCAACAGGTTCACCCTGCGTTCTTATATTTAAAAAAAAATCCCTGATTTTTACAAATTTATTTTGAAAACGGAATTTTTGCAAATTTCAGCGAATCTTGTTGCTTAGCGTTCTCATCTACGGAAGCCTATTAGCTTCACATTGTTTTTAGCTATTAAATTGTAGCTACAATTTAATAAATTGTACCTACAATTTAATAAATTGTACCTACAATTTAGCTAAATTGTCTCATCCCTATTGTTTACTGATAATTTTATAAGATACACTTCACTTACGGTGAGAAGGACAAGACGGTTCGGAAAAGTTGAAGATCGGGGGGGGGGGTGTGTGGGGGGGGGGGGGGGGGGGGGGAGGAGGGGGGGGTCAAGTAAGTCGTGTTGGCTTATGACCTATTTTTAACCAGTCTGCACAGGAAGGGGAAGGGCGTTTTTCAATCAACATTGAAAAATTATTGTTTATTTAGTCCTTAGACTAATATGAACAAGCGCGCCGTTTGCCAAAACAAGAACAACTACCGCCTCAAAAAACCAGCTTGTGACCACCCAGTCATTATTTCAAAATCTTGGGGGGGGAGAGGTGTCGGTCTAAATATTCTGGGGACGGTTTGACTCTGGGATGGGCGATTCCCATCGTACTGAATAGCAAGTCGCGGCCTCACTGTGTTTGTTATTATTTGGTGTAGCAAGTGATATGAACAAGGCCTTATATTGGAATGAAAAGGTTTTAAATGATATTGAAAATTTGTTGCGAATTACTTGTTGAAATTCAGACGGAGACTGAGCGGTATTAACGGTATTTGGATGATTTTTTATGGTGATTTTACGAACAAATTTATCCATATTTTCCAAGTCGAACAGAGTCAGAGATATTAATTAATTGATAAAATGTTGTTGTCAAAACATTTTTATTAGGTTATTTCAAAACGATCACGTGCCGGGCTGTTCGTACATACACATCTCACACAAGTCTCGTCCCCGTGTTCATCAATAGCACGGAATAAAATCATTTAAAAGACGATTATATCCGATTTGGCAATGACTTTGATTTCACTGTCCGGGCTTCTTGTGAAAATTAAAACTGGTCATTTCGACATTTTTTTCTGCGTTTTTTCATTTCATTGTCACGACTAATTTACCCGGCGAACCTGATTCGAAATAATATCAACTGATGTCTGAGTCCACTTACCACACATTTCTTTTCCTAATGATATGTGTCGGAGATCGATGTTAATGACCTCGGGAATAGCGCACTACGTTCTGCGTTACATAGCGCAGAAGTTATCGCATGTTTAACGAGATTTACTTGACTGTTCTGCACTAGATAGCGCATTAGCTAACGAGCGTTTTCTGCACTAGACGTGACAGGACTTCTAGTTTTAACTGTATGTGTAATGTTCCCCTTTCTCTACTGGTTCCCTAGCTACAGTACAGCCTATAACAAAGTATACCGTAAGGCAATATTCTTTTGTTAATGACACCAAATTCATGCCTTATTTTGGCGATATTCATATAGCATTAAGACGATATTTTCAACATGCTATGGCAAATATCGCAAGACAAACGCGTGTGCATGTCGCGATGTTTTCATAACTATTGTTCGTAATTTTTCAGATGAAAAGAAGAACGAATACTTATAATAAGATGGATGATTTGAGTCATGCAAAGTTTTTTATGTTAAACAAACTGATGGAGACGATGATATTCGCTGATGTCGGTACAATTAATGTTTGGATTTCCCATTGGCTTACCCAGCTTCACAAGTATCCTTGAGAGTATGTTTACATAATTGGAGTTGAAACTTATAAATATATAGCTCTCAACCTTTAAAGTCAAAGGGAGAGGGGGGGGGGAGTCTTCCTTTCGCGTTTGATAATGACAATAACAAGCACGAATTGGGGTGATGCAAAATGAAATAGAAATATTCATGAAAGCACAATTAGTTTAGTTGTATTATTAATGTGTGTGATATATTTTGGACACATTTTAAAATAACTATCATAAATTTTAACAAAATATGAAGTACTTACACGTTTGTTTGAATTAAATTCAACAGTGAAAAATATCTTTCATAATTCTTTGTAATAGTTGAAAATTATCCAGAATTATATACACATGAGCAAGAATATGTCCACCCAGCCGTACAAACTGATGAACTGACTGACTGTAAAATACTGTGTTCAATTTCAGGATTGTATTTTACCTCCATGCTTATTAAAACATGTCGTTGTGTACTTGTTTGTTTTGTAATTGCATTGAAATGAGCATTGTTGACAGTTTTTTGAGTGTTCATGTTTGTTTACTGTTCAGCATGGATATGACTTCACTAATTCTCTGTGCTTTCTTTAACAGAAATGTTTACTGTCAAAAGTTAATCATGTTTTGTTTTTAAATATTTGCCATTGTACTGTTTGTAACTTGTTCGTTGAGGCTTTATCATCATAGCATGTTCGACCAGCAAATAACGACCAACTGACGTGTTATTCTTATAAAAACATTGCGATATTCAGATACGAATGCGACGTACACATCGTCCAAACAGCGTGTTATTAGCGTGACCAGGTTTCCACTTTATTGTAGACTGTACTGTACCTATTATGCAAATGGGGCACACTGATTTCTGGAGTTCGGGACCCTACAAGGGCCACTTGACAACAGGCGATTTAGTAGAATTAATAATGTATTCAGTATAACAAATACAATTCAGGGGGAAACTGGCCAACACATGCTCACAGAGACACATTCCGTGCATATTAACGAACTGTTCATGTTTGAAACCTGTCTATGTCCTCAGAAGCTTGAATGTTCTCTTGCAATTTAAATGCGACTGCCCAGTGTTGTCACTCAACATCGACTGCCAAAGTTGCGACGTCATGCACATGTGTTGGTGAAAATAAGGAACGGAATGCGGGTATCTCCTTTGTCAATCCGGAAATCTTGGGGAAGTGTCAGTATATAATTGTCTGTGGTAGTTTCCTATCTGATTTCTACATGTACATATGCATTGTTATGATTATACAATGAAACCGAAACCGACATGAAATTTGAAAAACGTTCATAAAATATCAAATAGCTTTTATGGGAATCTGTGTAATGTTTTGACCATTTTTTTAGGAAAGTCAGGGAATCTATAGATTCCCCTGACGGAACTCTAGGGGATCTATAGATGCCCTGATTTTACAGATTCCCCATAACATACCGGTATGTTGAAATATTTCGTAAAGATCTGAGAATTAACGGTGCTCTCAGATCTCCCCATCTGTTAGATACATTATTTTCAAAACACTTATTGACTGATCGACCAACTAGTAAGTTGTCCACCACCAATTTGTTTTTACACTAATCATATATTATTCTCAGTACAACACTGCACTGAAGACTCAGTAAAAACAAACGGTACATAAAAAGACTTGGCTGTTTTCAATGTGTGTTGATACTAATATAGTGTCCATAACTATGAGAAGCAGGCTTCAGAGTTTCTGAATGGAGCACACTCGACAGTCCAGTGGAGCAAACCCGAAGAGACAGTATTGCAAATCAACCGTGGTATGGTGCAAATCGACCATTCCCCTTAAATTAGCATTAAGATTTCCAATGCATTTTTTTGTATTTATTTAAAAGCATAAACTGAAGTTGAAAATAAATAAACAATTTATGTTCTGTTATTAGTTTGCGATTTTGTCATTAAGAATCACTCCTTTCTGTAGGTCAGCTTGGGACAAATGGCCAAAGGCGGTTCGGCCACGGTAGCCTGGGGCAGTGGGGGACGATTTTGCTTAGATTCGCAGCTGGTTTGAGTTAAATTGCAGGAGGACTGTTGTTGGGCAAAAGGACGTTTATCATTGGTATTAATGCAGGGGGTTGCTGGCGGATGTTACAGGCATCCAGACGAGAAAATGGTTTTATATCTCACAAACATAAGCTGATTATTTTATAATTTTTCAAAATACGGGAAAGATCGGTCACATGCATCCATAACATTTATGTCGGTGCTACATTACAATGGCAATGTCAATGAACTGAGAACATGCACATGGTTTATAGTGACAGTTCATATTCTTGAATTAAGATGACAACAGGGAGCGCCATGAAGTAAAAATATTAAACTGTCGCGAACTATGAATATCTACCTCGGACACATCATCGTCGTCGCTACCATAATACAAATCGGGGCCTAAATTTGATTCTGATGTAGATATATTTTCTTCACTTTTCTCGTTCGATGCTGCAGTTGACAGCGAATTTGATGGGGGGTTATCAGTGCTTTTTATTTCCTTAACATTATTCTTTTCGTCTCCAACATTCTGCATCTTTTTAATTCAACGGTTCATAGATTGGCAAATTACACAACGTAAGAGAAATTGGCAGCAATGTTTCTCGTTTTAGATGAATGCAGTTGCCACCTTGTCCGCCATTACGAATATCAGATCAAAGTCCCGGATGTTCACCATTGCGCATTCGCAAGTAGATTATGTGAAATGTAAAATATGGAACACCTGCTCCATCACCCGTTTTCACGAACAGAGAGGTAACGCGCCCATATTAGAACGGTAACGCACGTTAGTTACGTTAAGAAATACTGACTGCATTACCACGGTTCTTGAGGTTTTTCGAGGTATTATTTTTCATTGGCAACGAATTAATTTTAAAAAACACTCCAAACAGCAACGATATATTAAAAAAACAAAATGGCCCCACTTCAAAAAAAAAAAAAAAAATCCAAAACGAATAAAACACAAGACCTTCACCAAGTGACTTCGACCGACTTTCGTGAATTCGACCAAAAATGATTTCGGTTTACGAAAGTGATTTCGACTCACTACGAATATTAACTTATAAGCCATGTAGTACCTAAAAAAATGCTGAATTCATAAAAAAGAATCCCCATTTCACCGATAATTAAGACACTTGGGCGCAATTATTTTTAAAATTGTATTACCCCCCCCCCCCCCCCAAAAAAAAAGTGTCGGGGTGATAGCCGTGGCGCTATCCGTGTCTGGTCGTCTGTAGATGGAATTGGTATGCACTCTCTAATTGAAGTTCGGCTTAGCCAATCAAAACCAAACTTAACATGCGGGTTATGTTAGCCTATGCTGACAGGAAGAACGCTATTTGCTGGGGGAGGGGGGCATTGTGACAAACGTGAAGGTCACACTGGCCCTGGACTTTTTTTTTTTGGGGGGGGGGGGGGGGGTGTCTGTAGATAGAGTTAGGTTCGGATCACTAATTAAAGTTCCGCTTGGTCCATTGAAACCAAATGTGACACGTGGGTTGGGTATGACGGGAGCAAGACCCACATTTATTTTGGGGCCATTATGCCAATGGTCAAGGTAAAAATGTTCCGGAACAGTATGTAGATAGAGTTGGTTTCCGCTCTCTAAATGAAGTTGACACATTGGTTGAGTACGTCGATTGGAAGTATCCTATTCATTTTGGGGTCATTGTGATAAAGGTCGAGGTTACAGTGATCTTGAACTTTTACTATAGAAAAGAAATCCCATGTTAATTTCCCATCACCCAATATGGGAGGGGGGGGGGAGGTACTTGGGCGACTATGGGAATTTACCATAGAAAGGCACTCTGGACGATTTTTTATCAAATCGTCCAGAGTTCCTACCCTTTTAAGATCGTGTGGGTCTTGAAAAAGCCCGGAAGGAACCCATTGGAGTGTTGCTTCAATATTCCGAAAGGTCAGATTTAGCAGCTTTACCCGATATTCAGGTTTTGTAACGTCTCTCCTACCCAGGAACTCTCTCAGGGCTGCTTTCCCTTCCAACTCTTCTATCAGCGCAAAAGATGCTACTCTGCTCAGGCGGTCCTCCATCACCAGCTCATTGGTCAGGTCCTCGGGAAGATTTTGGATCACCGCTTCATAGATTGGCTCCTCTCTTTTCTTCTTTCTCGAGAACAACCTCTTGAAGAACTTCTTCGTTGATGGCATGATAGAAGAGTAAGATTGGGAAGTCTTGCGTGTTTTCCATTTTATAAACATGCCTCGGACGTCAAAGAACTAAACCGAAAAAAGTAATTTTCTACCCTGAATTTGTTGTTTACGATGGCTGATTTAGGCCACCCTCAATAATTTTTTTATCTCGAGATCTCGAGATAATACATCAAGATCTTGAGATATCAGTGCATCTCGAGATCTCGAGAAACTATCTCATGATCTCGAGATAATATCTTAAGATCTCGAGAAAATATCTCAAGATGTCGAGAAACTATGTCGAGATCTCGAGAAAGTATCCCAAGATCTCGTGATAATATCTGAAGATCTCGAGAAAATATTTTGAGATCTCGCGAAAATATCTCGAGATTAAGCCCATTGCCGATTAGCCATCTTTGACGTTAATGATATGCAAGGTCAGAGGTAGCTTCGGGTAAACACTTCGATCAGACTATCTGTCAAGACTGTCATACACGCGATAGAAACAACCAAAATGTTTCGCTTGAAACTAGAAAATGTGCATTCTGATTAAATTCTAATAAAGATAGAAAAAATAACACACTTTCAAAACTTCATTTAATGGACAGGGCAAAAAATACTATTGATTTTTTAGTGAAATGAATACCGCAATGAACCCCTTCCCACAAGCGAAGGTAGACTCGGCATCATGTTTTTGTTTTGTTGGCGAGTGACAAAACTGCAGATATATCACTGAAATGACACAAAAATGTCTGCGTGAGTGAAAATGCGACCCCTGGGTATCCAAACAACCAACCTATACAGATATTTTCAAGCATAACACACAGATGTTCCAGCTGGAAGAGGTTGGGGTGGAGGGGGGGGGGGGCGTGGTCCCTAAAAAGTGAATGAAAATCGTCTGCTAGTAGCAGTGTCGCGTGTCTACTAATAATATTTTGTCCACATACAGTACAAGTCATAATAATATTTTGTCCATATACAGTACAAGTCAAAATGAGTTGAAGAATAACCACTACCGGTATAACCTATATATGTACTGTTTCCTATACTAATAACACAAGAATCGGACATAAAAATATATGTACATGTACGTGTATTCTGTAATCTTTTTTAACATGTTTTGGCTTTACACACAGCATTTAAGAGAGTTAATTGCATTGGAATTCCTATTGCATTATATTTTCCAATGTATAGAAATTCAAAATGTAATTTATAATGTCCACGAAAGAATATTAGTTCAGGAAAACTAATTTTTTTTTTGGTTGACGTAGCTTTGATATGCCAAAATCCATACCCATGACAGGTGGGAATTTACCCTCCTGGTACTGTTACTTTTTTCCTCAAACATTGGAAAACGGATTGATAAGAATCTCCATAATCCACACACCTCATTGCCTAACCCTTAATTAACAAATTGACTGCAACTACACATATAATTCATGAATTAGCAGGTAAAAATGTTTTTAAAAAAGTTTTGTACAAGACACATAATGTGATCTATCATCGGAACAAGATTGTTCACCCGAGGATCACATGATTCGATTTGCTTGAAGCTTTTTGTGTAAATTTGAAAAATTTAAATTTCCAAATTTAATGGAATCTGTGGGTAAAGGTTTATAAAGTACAAAATATATTATACTGCTTTTTTGTGATCAGAGTACTACAATTGTAGATTATTTCAGCAAGTCAAAACTTCTTAATTTAAAATTGTTTTATAATCACGAAATATTGAAATGTGGCTATGGCTACAGTCGAATAATTTTTAATAGAACTAATCTGTAAATGAACAATTATTTATTTAATAGCCAAGTATGAAATGTCTGGAAAAAAGACTTCTATGAGTATAAATGCATGGTACAAGGTAGAAGCATGTTCAAGGCTACAAATACTGTATGAATCAAAATAAGTTGTAGCATAACCGCAATAAACGAAGTAGCCCATTGCCATTACACCAATAACACAAGAACCCGAAATCATTTTCCGGAAAGCTTTCTGTGAGAGCTTTCCTGAAAATGATGTCAGGTTCTTGTATTGTTGGTGTAGTTGAAGATGCATACTGGTAGTTTATAGTGGTTATTCTACAACGTATTTCGACTCGTACTGTAAGTCAAGTGATTTCTGAATTCCACTCGGAGGTCCGCTGGCTGGAATTTTGCCTGTACAAACCAATGCACAAGGGCATCAACCATTGATTATACCTGACAGCCAGTAAATACTTGTAACACACAAAGCAAATCTGCAGTTTAAGGAGCACTGATAGGTTAGTTATCTGGTGGTCCATAAATTGCAGATTAGCTTGTTGAGTCCCAAACTGTCTACAAACTGGCAAGAATATGTTGGAAATATATATGTATATCCACCTACTTAGAGGAGAAGTACAAAATCACCCTGTGTGTTCTGTAGTACAATATCCATGTATGCACATTTTGGTCATGTATCCGGTGTCGGGGAGAGGGTTTGGGTCCAGGGTAGTAACCCCCAGAGTCTGAAACTTGGGAGGGGGGGGGGGGCGGTTGGTCCAGGAGTCAAGGATCTTGGTTTCGCCTGCCCACCTTCTAGTCCAAACATGACCCGAAATACTGTATTTTAATTTTTTGGGTTTGGTACGTCCTTTCAAAGGGCGTTCCAAAACAAAAAATTAAAATACGGGCTTTCAGGCCATGTTTGACCGAGTGCCCCTCCCCAAGGTTCTGATTTCTGTGCCAACAGTTAAGAAGGGGTCTGTGTCGTGAATGAAGCTATGCACTTGACCAACGGCTGGAATTCTGGACTGCGTGATTCTTGAAGTAATAACTTTATTAAATCAACTTGACGTAACCAAGTTATCACTTCCAGAATTGTGCAGTCAATATAACTATGGGCGGTAGGTCATTGGATACTCATTGATCAACTTGGAAATTTGAAACATTCTGCTAAAAAACGTCATTTTGACGGCCAAAAATAACGTGATTTTTTTATCCCAAAAGCCTCCATTTAATAAGTGATTTAAAAATGTTGTTGAGGCAGAAACGCCGCCGCCGCCCACCCCCCCCCCCCTCCAACCACTCCGTGATCGATCGCGCCCCGGCACTCGCTGCAGATGTCTTTATCATCTGTGCAATATCCCGACATTTTTGAAAGGGGGGCCGTCACAGAATTAACTCCGGGGTCGAATTTTCGTTCCCCGGCCCTGCGTGGACCTTCCACTTCGTGGGCGTTTTTTGTAATAAGACAGCTTCCACTGTGTGACATGTAAGTTTGAGTTGAAGGAGAAAATAGTCAAAAGAAGAATTTATATGTTTTTATGTCCGATTCTTGTGTTATTAGTATAGGAAACATTACATCAAAAGTTTTTACCGGTAATGGTTATTCTTCAACACATTTTGACTTGTAATGTATATGGACAGCATATTATTAGCATACACGCGACACTGCTACTAGCAGACGATTTTCATTCACTTTTTAGGGAGCACGCCTCCTCCACCCCAACCTCTTCCAGCTGGAACATCTGTGTGTTATGCTTGAAAATATTTGTATGGGTTGGTTGTTTGGATGCTCAGGGTTCGCATTTTCACTCACGCAGACATTTTTGTGTCATTTCAGTGATATATCTGCAGTTTTGTCACTCGTCAACAAAACAAAACCATAATGCCGAGTTTACCTTTGCTTGTGGGAAGGGGTTCATTGCGGTATTCATTTCACTAAAGATCAATATTATTTTGCCCTGTCCATTAAAAGAAGTGTTGAAAGTGTGTTATTTTTGCTATCTTTATTAGTATTTCAAGCGAAACATTTTGGTTGTTTCTATCGCGTGTATGACAGTCTTGACAGAAGTCTGATCGAAGTGTTTACCCGAAGCTACCTCTGACCTTGCATATCATTAATGTTAAAGATGGCTGATCGGCAATGGGTTTATATCTCGAGAAAATATCTCGAAATCTCGATATAATATCTCTAGATCTCGAGAAAATATCTCGAGATATCGAGAAAATATCCCAAGATCTCGAGATAATATCTCGAGATCCTGAGAAATTATCTCGAGATCCCGAGATCCCGAGAATATACCTCGTGATCTCGAAATAATATCTCAAGATCTCGAGATATTATCTCAAGATCTCGACATTTTGGAATACATATAAGCGTGCAGTGGTACCGTATAAGCGACATTATCAGCTATTAGTTCTCTGCTGTGATAGTTAATGTGATTTATTTATGCCAGCACATTTGATATGTACTGTTGAAAACGTTAATACTTCTCAGGTATTCTCATAAATTTGTTTGAAGGGACCTCAGTGGCTCATGGACTAGAGTGTCGGACTTGAAACCGAGGGTTCGAACCTGGTCCGCATCATTTGCATTGTGTCCTTGAGCAAGGCACTAAATCCCGATTGCTCATCTGGGAACACGGTTGCGAAGTGTGCTAAGATGTACTGCACGCCGATGGTACACGCGCCTTCAACCAATGCTAACTCAGGTTAGTACGTTGGAGAGTCTGGCAGTTACTCGCCGCTGTTCGATGGTTCTCTCCTGGTACTCCGACTTCCTTCACCCGTAAAACTACCGGACACGATATGACCCTGTCTGTTGAAAGCGTCGTTAAACCCCGGTAAATAAATAAATAAATAGATTTGTTTGATTGATTGATTGATTTGTATTATGTCGCATTAAACGCCAAGGTAATCTGTTGCATTTAATCGGAGAATGTGTCATCGTTTTTACGTATAATGATTACTTGGAATTATGCACGCAGGAGTGTGGCGCACAGTCACAATTAGAGGTGGCCACTGTCCAACTATTAGTTGAACTGGAAATGATCATAGTGGATCATAGTGAAATGTGTGTGTGCATGACATACATGTTTACAACAGCTTTGCGGCATTATACCCTAAGTATGCTGACAATTATCCTGTCCGCAACGGCTCGCTATGGCCAGGAATTGAAAGTGTGTGTGGGTGGGATGGGTGAGGAGTGATAGGTACGTGTGGTACAGATGTCTTCCATTGTTGCCTGTTTAGAATCGTGAACGACATTTTTGCTCAATTCTATATAGAATGCCCATGTGTATATCAAGGCAATGATTATTTGTGAAATATTATTGTTGTAATTTAAATAAATCTAATTTCTCTGACTATGAAAAACTCGGATCTGCTTGTGTATATATATTGTACTATTGTTTAAAGGTGGGCCAACACGATCTTGAGAAAGTATCTCAAGATCTCGAGAAAATATCTCAAGATCTCGAGAAACTATGTCGAGATCTCGAGAAAATATCTCAAGATCTCGAGATAATATCTCAAGATCTCGAGAAACTATCTCAAGATCTCGAGATAATATCTCGAGATCTCGAGAAACTCTGTCACTCAGAACAGTGAATAACTTATCAACCAATCACCTTGTTGCGTATTAGTTACGAGAGCCCACCAAATCTCAGTCCAGTACTAACATAAACCCAGTCCCGTCAACCGAGCTTCATTGAATTTATGGCCATCATTGGTCTTCATCGTCGATGATTCATCATTCACTCTTCTGACCTCAGAGTGTGAACACCCTGATTGAAACTATGGAAAACCTGGAATTACCAGCTCGTCTCAAGAAAGCCATCTCAGCTCTGGGCGTCTGTTGTCCCACCTCCTGGACTATCCAGGGAATAGGCGAGAGCGTCCATCTGAATCTGGAATTTAAAGTAGAAACAGTAGAAAGCACCAAAACACCACCATCTTCGGGGAGAGGTAGTACCTTTGGTAAGAGGATCCCCTCTCACCTGGTCCTCACCCGAGAAGGTCAGGAGGCCCTGAAAAGAGAAAGAGAAGAAAGAAGAGCCCGTCCACCAAGCGGAGGGATTCCCGACGCTTGGAGGCTTTTTTTTTTAAAAGAGAAGAGAGAGAAGAGTGAGGAAAAGGAGGAGACAGAGACAGTCACCAGTTCCGCCCCCACTCCCACTGAGGCACCCATCTTGACCCCAGCTCCACAGCTGGAGACGATAGATGAGGAAAGTCCTGTGGAGACTGAGATGGATTGGAAGCCGTCCTCTCGCCACTTCCGGACCCCCACTCGCCTCTCCCTTCGGTACCAAAAAGTCTGAACTAGGACCAGGAAGCCATCCGCCATGATCACACCAAATTCCCAGAAGAGAGGAAAAGAGCAAGACAAGAACTCGAAGCAAAAATAAAAGAAATTCAAGAAGCACTAGGAGTACTTCCAAGAACAGTAAATGATAGCAGCCCTCCATCTCCTACCACACCAACAGCTACGAGCATCATATCACCATCACAGCCACCTCCGCTAAAGAAAAAGACAAAGAAACACAAACGCCGTTAACCTTCTCCCTTTCCGCTTCCTCCTATAACACGTCGAGACATGGTACAGAATAAAAAGTTACGAGGAACAATATGATACAGCAATCGAGGGTCGAAAGGGGCTTTCCCCAAACCGTCCAGCGCGCCTTCGGCGCGCTAGAACCATTCTTCAATCAATCAACCGAGCTTGCACTTGCTGGTGTCTTGTTCCCACTCCAATCCCAAAGTGTCAGCCCAGCACCATGTACCTCCCAGTACCTACTGTAGTGTCTTTTACCCTAAGCACAACGTTTTCTCACTACTTTACAAGATGAAAAGTTTGTGTCGGTCTCACACTCCAAATCCAAAGCGTTGATCCAGTACCCGGTATTTCCTTGTGCATGCTGCAGTGTTTTATACCATAAAACTCAACGTTTTCTCGCTTCTTTTCCTCACAGCTCCACGCTGATTGTAGTGATTTTTCCCCTAAAGCACAAAGTTCTCTCACTACTTTACAAGGCACACACCCATAAATATCAAATATGTCCTTCCAGCTCCACAATGAATGGAATGATTTTTACCACAACTTACAAAGTTTACTCACTACTTTACAAGACACAGACCCGTAAATACCAAATAGCTCTCCCAGCTCCACGCTGAAAGGTTCCACCCCCCCCCCCAGTGAAATGAATTACCCACTCCCTTAGTGGATTTTCACTTACTTTCCACTTTGTTGACTGAGACACGTCGTCTCTGACACGTTGTTATTCCACGAACCCGTCATACAGCATAACTTGCCCGTCAAACAATATAACTTGAGCAAATCGACGGTGCTACCCGATGTATAATAACCCTACACCAGCGACAGCTATAAACCTACCCTAGGATTCCCTTTCCTCTCGTTGGTTTGAAAAGTCTGGATTAGGCGTAACTAGTTACCCCCTGCAGATACTGCTTCCGGACGAGTGATTAAGGACCTCACGTATCACCAACACCAGTGTTGGAAAAGGGCTTGCCCAGTGCAAGGCTGCAGATGCTAGACAAAACCGTGAATTTATGGTCAATACCCAGAAATCCCCTGCCCCCCAGCAGCCGTTCTCACAATTACACACCCAAATTGAAACCCATAACCCTGAGCCAAGAGGCGAATAGAATCCCCCCTCCTGCGAATCCCAAACGTGGCAAGATGGGCATGACTAACATTGTTTCCACACAAAACCCAATTACATGTAGTAATGAAAAGATTGACCTGTCGCCCGAAAAGTCTCAACGGTCCATACACCTTTCACACTCCTCCAGGGAGATACCCCAAAGTGACAACTCCAATGGTGAAGTATCCAGTCCCGCGCATATAAAGAAGGACAACTTGAACTCGATTCCCAGTATCTCCGGACAAGTTGAAGCCCCCTCAACGTCGTTTACTACCACCCTTAACCAGCTACAATATGACACCCCAATTTACAATGCGATCCTCCGTGATCCCACATTCTCACCCAGTCACAGGAGAGCCACCCCCAGTACTTGTGACCCCCACCCTCAACGTCAACACATGAACCAACAGTAATACAGGACATCCCGTCCCATAAGATTGATTGGTCCCTATGTTCTCACCGGCTGAAACCCATTCCAACCTGGGAAACCTTAATATCGCCATCCATGACAGCATAGTTCCCCCAGGACTACGCGCCACAGACCACTGCCTTTTAACTCACAAGGTGACACAGACACACACCCAATTTATGGGAGCAACATCGTGCCCACCCAAACCCCAACAGCACATGACAACATTGATTTGTCCTCCGACAATACTCAACTATGAATACACTTTTCAACTCCTCCAGTGGGACTCTCAACAATACCCCTCAAAACGACACCACAGCGAACCACCCTACAATGATAGTCGAAACTCAAACCCTTGAACATACCGCCCGGTTTGACCTATCGCTGCCACAGCACCCAAAAAATGTTTGACCCAACTGGCGGCCCTCCCAAATAAGCGAAAGTGCCCCTCCCGCCAAACAGAGAACCCCGCAACGTTGTGTTGAAAAGATGTTCCCGCGACATTTGAAACAAGTAGCACCCCACTTTCTATTTTGCTACTCCCGGTCGCATAAAGGGATTCCCTCCCAAATATACCCACAGTAGGATCCCCACCGTAGATTAACTGGCTATCTGGTGCCTCTCTCCACCCTATATATCAAATAAACCCCTCCAGGGACGCAACAACAGTTTCCTTTCCTCATAGTACCCTAAGATGTAGAATCCTCTGGAGGATTGAATCCTGCCAATCATATAATGGAAAGATGTTCTCATGACACGAGAGCATCGCCTGTCCCTACCAGATTATAACGCATCCACCCCCTCTTTTTCGCTACCCCCTTTCCCACAAAGGGCCCCTTTGCCGATAGACCCGAGTAGCTCCATAGATCCCCGATTTACCGGCAATCTTATGCCTCCTGGTCCCTATATGCCCTCCCTCCTGGAGATTTCTGCCTAGCTTGGGGCGCATCACAACCTCCTTTTCTAATCTGAGTCTAAACACTGAAAATTCTGGAAAACTCTCACCCAAATGCAGCATGTGGTAGGTACGTATCTGTTAGATGAAGGCCCGTGTGTCCAGAAATGTTTGCAATTTTCATATAAGATTCTTCCCAATTTTCACTGCCATACTTAAATTAATGATTGGGGTTTAACAGCATTCTCCCTGCCAGCTCATATAGCGACTATATCAGTCCTATTGGTGGAGAAAACGCATAAATGCGTTCAGAACTAATGCCAATTATTGTCGGGAAGGTGAGTTGGCCATGTCAGAAGCCTTAAAACGTGTGCGCTTCGAATATTTTCCTAGAGTCTGAACCAACTATTAATCAAGAACGAAAGGTGAGAAGTAGAAAAATAAAATTTAAAGGGCCACGCAGATTCGTGTTTCAAATTTTTTTTTATAAAACCAACTGCATGCCGTTCCCCGTGTCAAAATACCTATGTAAATTCTCGGGGTCACATGCGAAATGCCCAGACGTGCTAGAAAACGGTCCCCGACAATGCAATGTAAATAAGCAGAAATAGTTTTTTTCCTGGGACCAAAAAAGTATTTGGGGCTCATTTTTGTGGCAAAAATTGCGTTGTCGAGGGCCATTTTTAGGCTCTTCTAAGCATTTAGCTCAAGATTTTACCGCAGTATTTTGACAGTGAATGGCATGCGATTGACACATGAACCTCCGCAGGCCCTTTAAGCCCATCATTGGTCACCATTAATTTGTCCTCCGACAACACCCAACCATCAATGCACTTTTCACACTCCTCCCCCTCAAAACGACACCACTGTGAATCACCCTACAATGTTAGTCGAAACCCAAACCAGTGAACATACCGGCCGGTTTGATCTATCGCTGCCACAAAAATGTTTGACCCAACAGCGAATATGCAAAACTACATCCATACCTCCCTTTTCGCTACTCCCTGTCCCACAAAGTGACCCTTTCCCGACAAGATAGTATCTCGAGACCATGAGATATTATCTCGAGATCTTGAGATATTATCCCGAGATCTTGAGATATTATCTCGAGAACTTGAGATATTATCTGGAGATCTTGAGATATTATCTCGAGATCTTGAGATAGTTTCTCGATATCTTGAGATAGTTTCTCTAGATCTTGAGATAGTTCTCGAGACCTTGAGATATTATCTCGAGATCTTGAGATAGTATCTCGAGATCTTGAGATACTTTCTCGAGATCTTGAGATATTATCTCGAGATCTTGAGATATTATCTCGAGAACTTGAGATAGTTTCTCGTGTTCTTGAGATATTATCTCGAGATCTCGAGATATTATCTCGAGATCTTGAGATATTATCTCGAGATCTTGAGATACTTTCTCGAGATCTCGACATAGTTTCTCGAGATCTCAAGATCTTGAGATATTATCTCGAGATTTTGAGATATTATCTCGAGATCTCGAGATAAAACAGTATTGAGGTAGCCTAAATCAGCCACCGTAGTTGTTAGTGTGGAAAATAACTTTTTCAGATAAAAGTTTGACGTCTGCATTCGAGATGAAAAGAGTCTCATTTAAAACAATGTCTATGTCGTCCATTCATGCAAATGTTCAGAAAACTTTTTTTGCATGAATGAATTCCCCAAGTATATTTGGGAAAATAGGGGGAAATCCTATCACTACTTTTTAGGCGAACTTCTGTGACAATCTTGTGTTTTACATGCTTGCCATTCAATGAATGTATCGAAGAGTGGTATAGGACTCTTAAATGAAAATTTTGATCAGCGAGCATATAGTGTCTGTGTGACCTTCCGAACAGTAAAAGAGACCATATCGCAGACTCTTTAACGAACGTGGGATGCGGTACGGGGGAAAAAAGGAAAGATGCAGGGACATTCCTATACATTGTCAAAACGTGTCACTGAAGTTTTTACAGATAGCATTTGCTGATATTCCAAATCCATCACTTATTTTAAAGAGATCGATGAAAACATATATACACCGAGATCTGATCTAGCAACTCGGATGGAAAAAGGCGATTATTTACATCTAGATAAAATACTCAGCTTTGGGAATGCAAAGGTAGAATGCCATATTATGCTGATGTAATATGACGTATAACATGTCATGCTCTCTTTGAAAACTCTAAGTGGTATGAGATAGAAACTAAAAAGTAAAAGGTAAACTTATTGCCTAAGCTCCTGTATGCGTTAAGGTGAACATTTTAGAAACTAAAATAGACAAAACATAAAAATTCCTCTAGGGAGATTGTTTGAAACCCGATTTTTTTCACTTTCTTGTCGTTTTCTTGAAAATGTCTTGGATGAAACATGATAGTAAGAATTGTTTCCAAATCACATCTCTAGCAAGATGGTCTAAGGCGAAGATACAGTACATTCCACACACTGATGTTGTGCCACTCTGTACACCCATTTCAGTTTTTGTCCAACTTGTTGTATTGACTATAATGAAGCAGTATGATTGTTATCTGGTGTTAAACCATAGAAATCAAAGTCTGAGCGTGCTTTCTGTTATTGAAGTAAATCACCACCCAATGCACTCCTTGCCCCTTTAGAATTGTTTGTGTTCACAATATATGCTTTTCTATGTTCACGTCTTTTCGTTGACAGCAATTGGTTCGAACACACTTTTCTATTTCATTTAGAAATGTCTTTGAGCATTGTCGAGCAGCTGTTGTAATTCCCCGGTTTCCATTTTTGCCAGCCCAGAAAACGGTTACCACAAAGGCTTTAGTCCACTTCAGTTGTATATGCTGAATAATAGTTCCACTTGTCTTTCACTAGATCTGCCCATAAATGTTTGTCTTTGTGGCAATCTATTTCAAAGTTTACGTTTGCACAATATACAGCTGCAGCTCTTACATGAAGTTTATATAGCATAGTCACTGGAGACAGTTTTCCCAGACATTCTTCAATAAACATATCTATACACTTGTCTGGAGTTAGATAAGTAGAAAAGCGTTCATGATTTGTTTGTTCTTCTTTGATCAGTTTGAAAAGTTCTTCAACAAGACAGTCTTTGAACAGTTCAACGATAAACTCGTTGTTCTGTATATCTTCTTTTATCTTCTTGTAGAAGTTACTCATCTTGCTATTAGTCAAAGATTACTTCTCTGAATTTGTTTATCTCTATCTCTATCGAATTCTGCACAGACGACAACGTTGATCACGTCGTTGAGAGCTTGAGAAAACTGAAGTTCAATCCGAAGCTTGCCTGATTTTATAGGGTGAGCCAAAGGCCCATTACTGGTTTGATCAGGTGTCAAATCCACGTCCCAGAGAGTATATCCTCCTGAAAAATCCTGCAAAGATAAACCAAAGGTAAGTATGAATTTAGATAAAGTCCACCATCAAAATTCGGTTCAAAGGAACCTGATTTGATAGAATGTCCATCTACTGATTGTCAAGGCGATAGCTTAAAGTTACGATTTTTTGTTTAAAAGTGTATACATTTTCGATAATCTTTCTCACTGGGCTAAAATATAAGCATAAAGATAGGTATGTGACGGACCCCGAAAACCGATTTATCATTTAAACAGACCAGCAATATTCATGCACTGCTAATTAAGCATGGAATGTAATGTCCATTATTGCGCATTTGTTGAATGCCACATGGGCTATCTCATAACTGATTAAAAAAGTAAGAGAGACCAGTGTTCTCCTGAGGTCATTATCTGTGTAATTATGGCCAGTTAATAGGTAATTGTTGTAGAAACAGTACATCGCACATGTTCTGTACACACCCATATTACGCATCTAGCCTGTCACCGAATGTCAGAATATACCAAAATACGAGACTTGCAAAGGAACTTAAAAGTGAATATTAAATTAAGATAGATCTAAACGGCCAAGTCCAAGAGAAGCAATTAAACTGAGAATTGATTTTCTGACTATCGAAATAAAAATCGGGGGATTTCTCGAAAATTTCATTCCAGTCTGAAGCCTGTTAGGCTGTGGATCGTTGGGCATAAGAGCTGGGGATATCCCATGCTATAGATTAGAGGAGGTGCCGCATCGGCGCGAGAGTAAAGCCATGTTGTAGTGTAGGGGGGGGGGGGGGGGCACAGAGCTTATATTTAGAATAGGGGCAGTCGCAGGACAAGTCGGTGGCCATATATGAGAACATCCTCACTGGCTCACTTCAAGCGGTTATTGACAAGTTTGCGCCAAAGCAAACACGCACTTTTAGCGTACGCCCTTGCTCACATTGGTTCAGTGATGAGATTAGGCGCGCAAACGATTTACGGCGCAAACTAGAGCTTCTGTGGCGGCAAACGAAACTATGTGTTCACAGAGAGACGTTTGCCAACCAGCGAAATTTTATTAACAAACTGGTCAAATCCGCGAAACAGAAATACTTTTCTGACTTATTGTCAGCTAATGTTAAATCCCCTAATGCGCTGTCTGTCGTTCTTGGGAAGCTTCTGTATCGTCAAAAGACAACCGTACTCCCAGAACATTCGTCATCCAAAGACCTTGAGAATAGATTTTCTTCATTCTTTTCTGAAAAAATGGAGACTATCAGAGCTTCGCTTGATACAAGCTCACAATCCGATCTTCGACAGATGGCCGACATGCCATGCACCTGTGTTAAAGCTGTTGCACAGTTGTCCCAATTCAAACCTTTGGCTACAACAGATATCCAGAGGTTAATATCCAAGGCACCATCTAAGCAATGCATGATAGATATCATTCCAACTTGGTTGTTAAAAGCATCTCTTTCGGAGTTAACTACACCGATCTTGAAACTGGTCAATGCCTCCCTCCACTCTGGCGTCTTTCCGACAAGCATGAAACACGCTTTTGTAAAACCTCTTCTCAAAAAGCCAACACTTGACCCAGAGGTTCTGAAAATCTACCAACCGGTCTCTAATCTTCCATTCTTATCAAAGATTATTGAGCGTGCAGTGGCTTCTCAGCTGAATTCTCATTTGGCAGCCCACGTCCTAGCCGAAGTTAATCAATCTGCATACAGATCTAATTGCAGTACAGAAACGGCGCTTCTAAGGGTCCAAAATGATATCCTCCTATCCACGGACAGGCACAACCTAACATGTCTTGTTTTGTTGGATTTAAGCGCCGCTTTTGACACCATAGACCATAACATACTTATTGAAAGACTGACAGTGAGAATAGGCCTTACTGACCGAGCACTTAATTGGTTTTCGTCGTACCTTAATGGTCGCACACAGAGTGTCCTTATTGGCAGTGAGTCGTCAGACAAGGTCACACTACGTTTTGGCGTCCCTCAAGGATCGGTGTTGGGTCCCCTACTGTACACTGTCTATGTCTTTCCTCTCGGTGACATTATCCGAAGCCATGGCCTTGATTTTCATTTTTACGCAGATGACACACAGCTGTATATTAGTTTTACTCACGACTTTGAGCCTGAAGCATGCAGTAAGATTGAACTTTGTATTTCAGACATCAGGGCATGGATGACTAAAAACTTTCTTAAATTGAACGATGACAAGACAGAAGTAATATATATAGGTCTACCTCATCAACTTTCAAAAATATCCACACTGTCCCTCAATATTGGAGGTTCTGCGATAAAACCCAATAGCTGTGTTCGAAACTTTGCTTATTTCATGGATGAAAATTTGGCCGCTGATGAACATATCAAACATGTCTCTCGCAGTGCATTTTTTAATCTTAGAAATATTAGCAAAATTTGATCCTTCATTGATAAGCAGACGTCACAACAGCTTGTCCACGCCTTTGTTACCAGTCGCCTTGACTACTGCAACTTTTTTCTGATTGGCTCTAAAACATCTATTCTTGAAAAGCTACAACACATCCAAAATTGTGCTACACCGGTCATAACCAGAACTCAAAGGTACTGCCATATAACACCAGTACTCTCTGGGTTACACCGGCTACCCGTTAAGCAAAGAATTCAATTTAAAATTGTCCTTTTGGTGTTTAAGTGTATCTCGGGATCTGCACCATCCTACCTGACCGATCTGCTTACCATCCACAAACCACCGAGGTCTCTTAGATCACCAGGTCAACTCAATCTGGTTCAGCCCGTATCTAAATTTACTAGTGCTGGTGATAGGGCCTTTGCGGTTGCTGGCCCAAGGCTTTGGAATTCTCTTCCAATTGACATAAAAAAATTGTAAATAACTTGAATCATTCAAGTCTGGTACTAAGACCTACCCTTTTCGAAAGGCATTTCCTTCAGCGGTCTTTTAATTTTGGTCATAAACTGACATTACCAGGTGCGTGGGTGTGACTGAGTCAGTGAGGATTGCCTTGTTACTCGTCAAGTTACACTCACATACTTGTTTTGGTAAAGTTGTAGTTTGTTTTGTTTTTTGTTTTTTTTATTTTGTTTTCATTCAATACCCTTTTTCTTTTAGGTTCTGTCGCTTATCGCCACGATATAGCCTCGGTTGCTGATGTGGCATTGGGCACCAATAAATGATAATAGTGACCCATGTATCAATGTATCTGTGAGAGAATGTATGTGTATGTGTGTGTATGTATGTATGCAATTATTGTTCAGCCATTGAGCACCGTGTGTGGATTCTAGGCTTTCAAATTATTATTATTATTATTATTCAGGCGGCACTCCTTGAGTTTTGGTTGAATATGCGGTGTGAATCTATTTCCCCCAGCAGCGACAAAGCCCGGTTTCCGACACTGATACCTTCAGTTAATTCAAATTGAAATGCTGAAAGTGAAATGGTGATATGAAATGTCACCATTGATATCTCTGTTAGACACTGAGCAAAGAATAATTCTTTTTGGTATCTGTTTATGAAACAGGTGGTCTTCTATTTTTGAACGAAGACTGCTTCCATTTGTAAATGTTTTGATTTTTCTGTATGCCTTATGGGCATTTTGTAACTCGAACGATCTATTTTAGCATTCAGCTCATTGGCAAATTTAAGTGTCAAATCTAATGCCGATATTTTGAATACCGCTCTTTGAATCTCGATCTTGCCATTTTCATATCTCCCTAACGGTGTTGAGATGCGAATCAAGTTACATCACACTCCAAACTTTTGTTGGAGTGCGATGTAACTTGATTCGCATCTCAACACCGTTAGGCAGATATTTCTCCTGAGAAAACACATCCAAATGCAATTTACCTCTGTGCTGAATTGGTTTGCTGGCAATAATGATTTTAACACATCCAGTTAAACCTTTGTTAATTGTTTTTTTTTGTAGTTTCAGTATGTCCTCCAGGAGTATATGAATACCACATTTCACTTGCAGCCAATTGTGATTTTTTTCACGTCTTTGGAATAACTCAACAAGTTTTCATAATATGCATGGTATGTGTACATGTCTGTATTCGTGGTGATAAGATTGCCATTCAAAGTGGCATCAATCTTACCGAACATGCTGTGAAAAAATATTAATGAGAGCTATTTATGTATCTGGAGCCAAAGCACTTCCATCTTGTTTAGTAATTTTGACTCATAATTCTAAACTCGAAGCTCCAAGATCCAACCATTTGGTGGTTTGTCTCAGAACTAAAAATTCAAAAAGGGAAGCATTGTCCAAAGATGCAATTGAAAATTGTTCAATTTCACTTATACTTTCAATGCCCCTTCGTCTTGGTGTGACATTATCTGTAATCAAAACTGTTACCAAAGTGTTCTCAAGAACAACACGATTAATCCAAAATATCAAGTGCTCTTGAAGGTCTGTTTGCTAGAGGTCTTCTACTAGACGTCCTTCTCCTTAGAGGTCTAGAAACAGACTGTGACAGTCTTGGTTTCTTACCACCTTTTATACTTCTCACAAAATGTGCCATGGAAGTCAAAAGACGTTTTCCATGTGTCACAATTGCATCTTTAGGTCATTTACGTTTATGTAAAATGTCCTTAGCAATTTTTATCCATTCACATTTCAAAGTTTGAAATGCTTTGTTAGTTATTGGTTTTACAAATGGTATGGTCGTTCTCAATGCTGTACGAAAAATAGAACCTAAAGCATAACCATACTGCCTTGGAACAACTCGGTACACATGCATCATTTGTTTTGACAAGTGCAGTTTGTTCGGTTGTCTAAAATGCAAATTCACCACAGTCTTACCACTGACAAACTGAATAGGTTTATCAGTGTTTCCAGTTATATTTATACTAATCTGATCAAAGTAAGATTTTGATACTGGTACGTAATGTACATTATCATATTCTTTGTGAATGTGTTGACACTCTTTCCATGTTTCAAAAGGTTTTACTCTAGGACCCGATATAAAAACATTACAGGGACATTGAAACAATAAACATTCACTCGATGTCATGATTGCAGAGAAATAAATAATGAGGAAAGGTATCAGAGACTAATTTTCTCAACTTTCATGGCTTCCTTGTACTGCTTGGAAGGAATTTTCCATAAAGGTGATTTCAACTCAAATATGCTTTCTGCCAAATCTGAACTGCTTTGAGTGGCAGGAGAAGTTGGTGAACACTGATTAAATAGATATGTCATGCACATACGAGTTGTAACCCATAACGAAACTAATCAAATATTTCCTGTTTCTGTAACTGAGTTTTCATCAGCTCTCTAGTGATAGGTTGATACGCTGGCATTATCAAATAAAATGCAAACAGTAAGGGTTTACAACTGCGCTTATCTTCATTGTTGAGATTGAAATGAGAGTGTTCAATCTGTATTCCCCTCTTTTGCCCC
This sequence comes from Pictodentalium vernedei, assembly GCA_031216915.1. Taxonomy (NCBI): domain Eukaryota; kingdom Metazoa; phylum Mollusca; class Scaphopoda; order Dentaliida; family Dentaliidae; genus Pictodentalium; species Pictodentalium vernedei. Next base: position 317,585,473 of record CM062297.1, read on the forward strand.
ATCATGATAATCATTCTCGATTTTACCACAGTTTGTTTGTAAGCGTTTACTTAATTCACATGTTGTACACAACGACATGCTTGTAAATGATGATTTTACATCATCCATGATCATGAGAGCAAATAAAGTACCGGTATTGGAATCGGGGAAATTGTCCAGACACTTGTTAAATTTTTTCATAGTGGAAAAAATGTCTTGCAACTTAAGCCCACATTCCATGACAGATAAAACTTTATCGGGAGCTGTTTGCATACAAGTGGGTTTATGGTAAAACTAAGAGCCTCTTATTAAATTCACATAACTACAATCTGGGGAAAATTTGATATGCTCTTGACAGGGATTGTCATGTTCTACCCAATTGATCAAACCTTACCACAAACAAAATATCTCCTTTTATATCCATAAGACAGGGTGTAGAATGTATCGACCACGAACCACTTGGTGTACATTAATCTAAATGTTTTGGTTTGCGTTTCACTGGCGACTTCTCTCTTTTTGTTGCATTTTATATGATGCTTGTATTTTTTGTTGGGTTTGTAATTCTGTCTCTCGTGTACATATTCCACCATGGATTTAAAGTTGATTTTTTTGTCTCATGTTGTAATCCAATGTGATGCCAATCTCTTTACGTGTTGTGTTTTCCTTACCCCTCCATCTTTGAGGCTGTCTGTATCGAAATATAAGACCCGGGCATCTAGTAATTTCAGTACCTTGTACAATTCCAATTGGGCATAAGGGTGATGAAGGATGCTAAGACGACATTAGCAGTAGTAAGGGGTGACACTTGGGCAAACAAATTCAACACTGGGTTTCCCATAGACATTTGTTCGCCAGAGAAATTTCACGATCGTGTGTACTTGGGGGAACTGATTTAAAACTGAAAATTCCCATAGGGTTTTGAATTTTTTTTAAAAATGTGTCATGTATTTTGAAAAAAATTATGTCGTGTGTACTCTGGCGAATTGATTTAACACTGAAAATTCCCACAGAAATTGTTTTGCCAGAGTGCCAAAAATGTCAATGGCAATTTTCAGTGTTAAATCAGTTTGCCAGAGTACACATGATACAAATTTTTAAAAAAATTCAAAACCCTATGGGTATTTTCAGTGTTAAATCAGTTTGCCAAAGTACACACGATCATGAATTTCTCTGGCAAACAAATGTCTATGGGAAATTCAGTGTTAAATTAGTTTGCCCAAGTGTTATTGCCTCTTATCACCGTTTTCCCCTTAGACAATGCTGGAGGCACTCTGGTGTAATTGCAACATTTTATTACAAACTTGTTTTAGAATATCTTGTTTCTACTTTTCTGTTTTTTAGAAAAGCTAAGAAAAAACAAAATGAAAAAAAAACTTGATGGCATGCATTGTGGTCGACCTTTCTGTGACATTTGTTTTAGGAGTAAAATATTTAGGATTATATGATTGTCTATCAACTTTCTACATTCTGAAAAGAGTTTTTTCAAAATATGAAATTTGATAGATATGCATACAATATTAACCTATCACTCACAGTAAAAAAGAGAACTGATTCTTGACTCTGTTTTACTGATGGGATATGTAGGAGGCGGTGATAAAAAGGGATTATAGGACTAACCTAACAAAACTGACAAAACTGTCACAGAAGTTTTAAAAAATAACACATCTTTATTTAAAGTTAATTCAATATATTGTTATGAACTGAATGTATGTACACCGAGATCTGAGTTTACATATCCATGAAAAAAACCCTATTTACATCGAGATGGTTGAACAAAACTGAATGAAAGTAATCAGTCTCTCATTTACTGTCTGAATAAAATAAAAATAAGAACAAACTAAAAAATCCAACTTATGTTACATAATGGTTTTCTATGACATATATATAATAGACGAATGGCTTAGAAAAAGAGAAAGTGTAATGGAAAAAATACCTTTGGAGTTTTGTTTTGACACCTAATTTTTTATTTCTACACAATCATTTTAAATATTGTCTATAGTTTTGCTCAAACCAATGTAGAACATCTGTATCATTTTATTGGAAAAGTCTTGGATGAAATTTGATAATAAGAACTGTCTCTGAATCATATCCTTTTGCAAGATGATGTAAAGCAAATATAGAGTACATTCCACACACAACACTAAAATCACTTTGCAGTCTCATTGTATTTATTGTCCAGGAATCTGTGTTAATCGCTATGAAATTGTATATGCCTCTATCCATAGGTGGTAAACCATATGAATCAAAGTAGGTAGCAGAATGATTGTCTTTAAAATATATTGCTATTCAATGTTCTCCTGGTTCTTTCGATGAATCTGTGTTCACAATATATGCTTGTCTATGGTTAGGTGTTCGTTTCAGTAACAAGTTTTTTTAACACACTTTTCCATTTAAGGATGATAACCTTTGAGAACTGTCAAGTATATATTGTATTTGTATGGTTTCCATCTTCTTAGCCTTGATAAAGGCTGGCACGGAGCCATTCGTCAAGATATGCTGTATAACAAGAACAGTCGCTTTTAACTACATCTGCCCACTTTTGAATGTCTTTTTTGGCAGTCTATTTCAAAGTCTATATGAGCACAATATTCTAATAAGTTTGTTCTTCTTGCTCTCTTGTGTAGATTATCCTCTTACATAATCCTGCAAAATGTACAGACTTACTAATACCAATTAATTTTGCACGTTCAGTCAAACCTTTGATAGACGAAGTTTTTGCAGTTTCAGTGTGTGTGCCAGGAGAATCTGGATACCACATTGCACATGCAGCCAATTGTGTTTTTTTCACATCTCTTGAGAAAATTCTCAAAAAATCATCTATGAGGATAAAGATCTGTATTGGTGGTCATAAGATTGCTATTCAATGTGACATCAATTTTGCTAAACATATTATGAAAAAAATTATAATGGGAGCAATTTGTGTATCTGAGCCAAAACACTCCCAATCTGTTTTGCAATTTTAAATTGAACTTCAAGTGTAGATGCTGCAAGATCTAACCACTTGGTTGTTTGTTTAAAAATTCTATTGGTGAAGAATTGTTTAAAGATGCTATTGGAAATTGTTCATTTTCACCAATATTTTCTATACCACTTGATGTTGGTGAAACATTATCTGGATCAAAACTACTTCCAAACTGTGTAACATCCTGATTTTAATCAAATATATCAAGTGGTCTTGAATTTTGTTTTACAGAAGCTCTATACGTGTTTCCTCTTTGAGAAATTTTCTTAGAATGACTTACTGCTTTTCGTTTTTTATACCTAAAGCAGATGCTCCCATTGATTTAAGATCTTTTCCATGAGTTAATAAAATTTCTTTAGGTGCTTTACGTTTTCCTAAAAGTTCTTTTGCCATCTGTATACCAAGTTTCAAACCTTCACGATTTAAAGTTTGAAAAGCATTTTTAGTATGGGTTTTACAAATAGCACAACTGTTCTCAATGCTGTATGATAGAACCTAAGCCATACCCATATTGATGTGATATACCTTGATATACTGGCATCATTTTTTATAAATGTAATTTGTTTCGCTCTCTAAAATGCAACTTTACAACAGTCTTACCACTGACAAACTGAATAGGTTTACCAATGTTTCCATTTATATCTATACTAATCTGGTCAAAATAAGATTTTGATACTGGTACGTAATGTACATTATCAAATTCTTTGAGAATGTGTTGACATTCTTTTCATGATTCAAATGGAATCACTCATAAAATAGGTGCTTCAGTATTACCTAAACCTAAAATGTATAATCTGCAATGTCTGAATAAACAAAAAGTTGATTGAAATCAATATTTAAATCTACATTATATTTAAATTTCTCCCCATGTTAGGAAAAATAACAGGAAAAATATTTTTACATCCCAGTTTTTGTAATAAACTTTCTGACATTTCAATACCCACTTTTCCAATACTATTCCCTACTATTTTTACAGTGGATATCCAACATGAAATGAAACATGAAATGTTTTAAATATATCTCCAAGTTTTTCTTGAATTTCTATTTGCATTGCACCTATGACATGACTGCCATTTGCATAGGCACCTGGTAAAATATTTAATTCAAGAGCTGCAATACCTTTATGGATCATATGTTTCAGAGATGATTTATTGATATGAGTCGATATTTTGCTATCTGTCACAATGATTTTAAAAACAGTTTCTTCATCTGTAATATTGTTTGCCTCTGAAGGTAAAATTACTTCAACTAATCCTACTTCCAATCATTCTTTATCAAGATAAATGGGTTTAGGTAATTGTGTTTGAATACAACATTGTGTATTATTTGGAAACATATTCATAGAACTATCACTCAGAAATGTTACATAAAACGAATTCATTTTTCATTTCTTGCAGTTGTTTCAAATATTTTAAACCTGGACTTGGAATAAAGAACTACTTAATAACACTAAACCCAATTCTTTATCAGGGCTTTGTAAACCCAAATGTGCAATGGCAGGAATTATCATACCATAAATGATAATAATCTGTGTGAAATAAGTGACTTGATTTTTTGCAACAGGATTCCCACAAATTTTAAATTGTTGACTGCTGACTTTGTACATCAACACTTGTGCTTTCATTAGGTAATGAAGTTTCATTTGATGACATTTTTGTTTTCATACCAAATCTGTTTTGGGAATCAAACTATCAAACTTCCTAATAATTTAAGTTCTTTAATAATTTTCTTCCCACACATCTTGACCATCTATTAAGAACTGATTTAGTAATATAATTTTTATCATCTTTTCTATGTTGAATTTCCTGAGGATAAAATGTACCCTGAATTTTTTCTCCACCTAAATCTTCAAGTTTGTAAGTAGGTGGAATTGGATGTTTTACATGTGTAATTTTAAATAATTTTTTTGTCCAATTTGGTAAATGCCCTTTTTCAAATGTATGTTTGGTTTTATTAATATGCACGAAATCACCATTTTGAAAATGTATTTTCTTCTTCTGCGTTTTTTGTCCATACAAATGTTGAGAAACTTCTTCCATTTTTTATAGATACAGAAGCAGGAGTTCTTTGAACACTCTGATAGAAACTATGATAGTAACTATCCACTAAGTTTTGTAACACATCAATATATTTTAATGTTCGCTTAAGTCTGAAATATTTCCACATACGTGTTTTCAATGTATGCTGAAATCGTTCTACAATACTTGCTTTTGTTTCTGGATTTTCTGTCGTGAAAAAATGAATATTTTCTCTCTTCAGAAATTTCTGAACCACCTTATTTTTAAATTCAGAACCTTTATCAGATTGTAATGATAATGGCTTACGACCAGAAGTTTTCAAAATAGTTTGAAATGATTTTGTTAATGTCTCTCCAGATTTATTACGGATAGGTAATACCCATGCATATTTTGAAAATACATCAATGACACAAACTAAATAATGAAATGGATCATTGTAAGATTGTAAACTTTGTAAATCTGCTAAATCAATTTGCCATTGATGATCAATTCCACCTACAATATTTTTACATTTTGAAAATTTTCTCCGGATAGTTTTATGTAAAGTATATGTTCTTTCTTCCTTTAACCAGTCTTTTACTTGATAAAGTGTAATAGAATTATCTTTTTGATGTGCTGCCTTGTACAATTGTTGTACACCACCATAACCACCAGGATGTTTTGTATTGTAATACAATTCACTTAATAAATCATTCAATAGGCTACCCATTTGTCAGAAATTTTACGAATAATTTATGTTTTAGTAATGATTTTGCTGTGTCTTCACTCCACTGATTTTTCTTACTTTTGAAGGAGACTCTGGACAGTTACCTTCAGGGGAACTCTGATATTTACTACTAGCCTTATGAGTGTGTTGTCTATTCATCCATAGCCAATGGTCACGATTTCCTACAAAATATTTTCGATGTCTAAAAACATCATTAACTAAATCAATAATGTTTGAACCTTGTATGGCTTCTCCATCATAACCTAATGTACCCTGATCATCAAAGCTCATGTTTGGATGAGTTGATAAAGCAGATAATAATGACATTGCTTTACTTCTCATAGTAACAGAGACACTTTCTATAATTTGATCTCATAAAGTTGATGATTTTTTTTCTTCTGAATCAAGTATGACCAGTGAAGGTTGTAATGCTTTCTTTTGTGACATTTGACATTTCTGCACAGTTTCTCCATACTTAAGTTCTTTCTCACTTTCTGATAACTCTGAATTATCTAACATTGATGATAAATTATTCTGATGATAAATTATTCTGAAGTTTGTAGTATTTGTAACTGGTGGATAAGGTGGTAATCTAGAATGTTGCGCTTTTTCATTTCTAAACCGTTGCATATCTTCTAATAGTTGATAAGGTACAATAGCCATTTTCTTCATATTTTACTGACTAATTTATTTCCAAGATTTGTTTCAAGTCCAACCACTGCAGCAAGTAATCCAAGTAATGGTAAAAAAACACCTTTTCAATTTAATATTTGTTTTTTTCTTGTTAACAGAAGCTGATTTACTAGCAAGTGTTCTTAGTTCCTATATGCTTCAGATACAATTTCTGTTTCTGACTAGGTGATAGATGAACATTGCCTTTTAAAAAGATTATGACAACATTCTGACAAACAATTAATTGACTCTTTAGGTGCATTTCTTTATTATTTCTTTTTGAAAAGCTGGAGAAGTTTGGCTCATTGCTAATAACATACCACCATATTTTTTTCACTAAAGGAATTTTTTGTTTCTTATTTTGTCTCACAATCCTTCTCTATTAGTATCTACAGATGAAATTAAATGAATAAAATGTATTGCTATTTATATATGTGCAAAGAGTACACTTTATTTATTAAAACATTTTCACTTAAAGTAAGATCTTATTCCACGAGTAGGTTTAGGAGAATTTAAAGCTGTAAAATGTGTCATTGTGGGAATCTTTTCTTTTAATGGTACATACTCTGTATTTTGTAGAGAATGCATTGGTTCATGATGTACATTTTTACATCATCTTTTGTTATTGACTCTACATGAGTTAACTTAAGTGGTGATACTTTTCTTTGTTTTTGAAGATTTTTCACAAGCAATGCTTTTGTTTTTGTATGCTTGGTAGTTGGAGAATTGTGAGGTGCAATTTCAAAATTTGTGTACATGTATTTAGGTCCTACCTTTTGTTGATTTTTTTATGTCTCTATAACTTGATGAATTATTTTATGTTTTTTAGGACACTTTCTTTTCTGATGTGTTTTCTTCTTCTGGAGTGCTGATGAAAGTTTCTGGTTGTTTTATAACCATCCCATCAAATTAAATTACAAATAATAATGCCACCAAAAACCCACCATCACCAGGTTTTGAAATAATGTTTTGTTTTGATGCAAGACCTACTCTCGGATTTGCAAGTTATTCAAGATCTTGTTTATGTTTATCCATATAGGTAAAGTTTGTTTTGGCAATTTAATTTTCTTATTAAGTATGATTCTACTTGCTAATATAAACCATTTTAAAATTTTCTTAAATCCTTTCTTAAGTATTTTTTCTCTTTCAAATGGATTAGTCTGATGACTAAGATTTTTTTTCCAAAGAATGTATGAAAGATACCATGATGATGTGTACTCATTAACAGATTTATAAACAACTGACACAAATATCATAACACTATCCTTTTAATAGTTTTGTATAAATGATAGGTCCACCTTCATCTTGTGTTACCCATGGATAAAAAATATCAGTTCTTAATCTCAATGAATCAGGAGTTCTAGGATGAAAATCTATTAATAAAGAACCATGCTCAGTGCTTGTTGCATCTTGATAAGCTGAATTTAAATGTGGTAATTGAACTTGATTTGTCAATACTTTAATTTGTTCTTTATCTTTTGTATTTTGAAATAAAATCATATAATGTGCATTTAAACTTAAGGTACGACTAGATTTAGATTGTTGAAACCTGTTCTGAGTTATGTAAATAACACTTGCATTTCAATGATGTCCTTTACAAGTAAACCATAATTTGATTTTTTTCTTCATCTATATCTCCTAACATATCATAGAAAACTACAAGATGTGGTATACTGAAATCATTAACAATGTCAAATTCATCGTTGGGAATACTTTCTTTAAGTAATGTATATGTCTTTTGCCATTCCTAGTAACAGCAAGTGATTTTTTGAGATACAATTTGAAATAAATCATGTTTTATATCAATCAGTTTTTTAACAAATTCTGTTTTCTCTGTGCCACTAGGTCCTGAGATGAAAATATTACAGGGATGCTGAAACAATAAACATTCACTTGATGCCATAATTGTTTTTGTGAGAAAAATTGTATCACTAACTTATATACTACTTACTTCCATGCTTTCCTTGGACCGCTTTGAGGGAATTTTCTGTAAAGTTGCTTTCAATTCAAATATGGTTTCTGAAGAATCTATTCTTTGTTCAATTTGCGATACACATTGTTTTTATAAATAATCTAGGATTTGTTCATCATAAATAATAAAATCCCACATAACTCTTGTCCAAATATTTTGAAATTGTTTTTGTAAAAAACATTCATCATGGGAAGTACATTACAAAATTCAGCATACATTTCTGTTTTCTCTAATTGTTTTTTTTTTAATAAGATCTTTTGTTATTGCTTGGTGACTAGGATTAATAAGTTGAAAAGCATATAATAATGCCTTACGTGTGATCTTGTTTTCTAAAAGACATCCTGCGAGATCCATGGTCGAAATTCAAATGTTCCATTGACATCATAGGTGTGGGGTATTTATACCTTTAACATGTATGGACATGTCTCATATTTATTTACACTTATCTATTCTTGTTTCATTTAATTCTATTTATACCTTTAACATGTATGGACATGTCTCATGTTTATTTACACTTGTCTCTTCTTGTTTTATTTAATTCTAGTTATACCTTAAACCCGTATGGACATGTATCATTTATTTACCACATAACGTGTTGTGTATACAGATCAAAATGTTTTGGTTTGTGTTTCACTTGTGACTTGTCTGTTCTTGTTACGTTTAATTCTATGTGTGTGTTCAATGTTTATTTTGTAATTCTGTCTATCTTGCACACATTCAACCATACTTTCAAAAATTGACTTTCTGTGATGTGTTGAAATCTAAGGTAATCCATTTGACTTTACTTGAAGTGTGTATTTGTCCATCTTTAATGTATTTGTAACCATAATGTTTAGGACCTAAACCTACATATTCAATGATTTTTGCATCTAGATGTTCATCTGTCCATTGGCCTAACCTACTGTTTATAATTGTTAGATCCCAGAATAATGGGTTATGAATATAAATGCAACTATCTGTATCAAAATATAAAACCTGTTTACCTAATCCTCCTATAACTTTGTCTGATTCCAAACATGCATATGCTGTGACAAAAGAAGCAATAACAACATTAGCTGAAGAATGGGACTCATACGTTTGTGTTGTTTCTGTGTAATTCAGTAAAATAAATTGATCATGGTCAAATATTTCTACATGTTTAACAATGATATTTGGGTCCTGTATCAAGTCAGAATATTTGGATGGATTATGTATGTACTCTGTTTTAGTTTTAACATTGTTTTGTGCAATTTTCCCCCATAAACATTTTAACATGGTTTTTGCAAATGATCTTTTTCTGGATTTCTTTCAATGTCTTATAAATTTATGTTTTCAATGTCTGCATAATCTTTTTTAAAAATGGCTTTATCTATATCTTTTTTCACCCAGTCTGGATACTCAATAGCTTCTTGTTTAATTTTTAAATATTTATTCACGTAATGTTTTTAAATTTCTGAAGACCATTCTTCCCAGTGCCAAATCTGATAAGTGTCAAGTATTTTGTACCCCATGTGTATCTATGTTTTCTTTTGTGAGTATTTTTGGATGACCTACTGGATATTCTCTGTGTTTATTAACATACAGATAAAGTGAGCAAATATCTATGCACTTTATTTCAGTGTTTGAGCTTTGATCTTTTTAATGGAATAATTTAATGACATTTGTTCTCCCTCCAAATAATGTTTCCCATGGTTTAATTGTATCCATGTTTGGAAAAAAACAGAATCTGTTTTGCATAAAGTGTCACATTCATGTTCTCATACCCCTTTCACAGTATACTCAAGTGACTTCAAATGTGCTATGTGTCTGCATGTATAGAGTTTTGTAACATTTTAAATTGACTGGGTTTTTTGCATTTCTGTCTGGGTAACATTTTTCACATCCATGCCACATGCATCCAAAAAATTCAAAAATGGTGTTTGTGTCTTTGTGAAAACCAGCTACATAACAATTTCCTATTTTAACTTCCCCACCATTCAGTGCATGTTGTACGTGTATGTGTTCCTCTTGTGCAAGTAACTGTAAAAATCTGATAGCCTTTATAGAGTATTTGACTGCAAATGAGTAACTTATGTCTGAAATGATGGCAGGTGTGTGTTCTGGCATTGATGTTTTTCTCCTAGCTTTCTTACAGACATCCGCTAAAGTAACTGCTTCTCTGAAGGGGTCTATTCCATCACTATCTAAAAATTTCTGTCTAAATTCCCCACAACCTCTTCGTAAAATATCTACATCTGATCAACAGTACATTTGCATTTGTTTTTTAAAGTTAAATCAAGCATTGGTGGTGAGTTTTTGATTATACCATTTGATGAATTGTTCCCTATCTGATGGAGACATAGAGTCAGGCATGTAAAATTTTGCATCTAATTAAGTTTGTGTATTTGCCAAATGAGGGAAATAACCTTTTGCTAATTCAGTCATGCCAATCTCATTGAAAGAAAACTTAAAGAATCAATTAATCTCACACCATAAGCTTGAAGTAGAATAATTTTGTTCCCATTCATAATAATTTCTGGAGTTGTGGTATCATTTTCAACAAGATGTCTTAACATAAATTGTCCATCAAATTTTCTTAAATTATGATCAATAGCTGTAGTCCCTTTACTGAAAAGCCATTTACAAAATAGATTCTCCTTTAAATATTGTTTCTCTTTGTCCAAATTGATCACATGAACTACAATTTTGATCTATGGGTTTACGGATACAATCTGCACTAGCACGATGAGCAATAAAAAAAATTTGGAATGAACTCCTGAGTCTGGAGTGGTTTCAAAGTCCAAAAATACAAATGGAATTTTTGGTATTGTGGCATTATCAGGTGATGTGTATTTCAGAATGAAACATTCATGTTCAGACTTTACTTCTTGATGACAATATTTACATTTTTAAACCCCTCACAGATGTGTTTTCCTTTCCTGGGGTAAATTAACATGTCACATCTTCTGTTCTTTCCCTTTTGTAGTGATGTGGTTTTGATAACATGGTGATAACATGGTGAACTTACAAACTGTCTATTGCAACTGTAACAGGTAATGGGGTGTTCAGGAATACATTTTGATATGGCATAGCAAACACAATCAAATTTACACATGTGCTGTTCCTTAGATCGATAGCCTTGATTGCAAAATTTACAATAATACTGATACCGTAAAAATCCTGTTATGCTGACAATAGTGTCAAAGTGCTGGTTATGGTGGAATATATGTATAACTTTACTATCTTTTGTAGTTTTCGGTGGTTCAAATAAGAAATCCGTTTTATACTGGCTATGAATATTGATGACATAGTCTGAAGAAAGCAGATATTGTATTTTATAATACTCCTCATATCCACATGGAGTTTTATAATCAAGCCCTACTTTGTCCATCAATGTCTTTGCTTCAGTTTCTTGTAACTTTACTTTTGAATTTCTAATTTTTTTCCATTTCTTTTGCCAAAGTTCTGACCCATCTTTATCAACATGACACTTTCCTACCACAATGGTCTGTGCTAGACACATGGAATCATTAACATTTTTAATTTCAACAATATTCTGTTTATTAACAACCATTTTATCAGTCAATTCAAATTTTGCTTTATATCGTCCAGACCCTTGTGGTAAGAAAGTTTGTGTGACTTCTAAAGATAATTTCCCATCATGGATAGTAAAGTTATCATTGGATTATACAACTTTTTCAATTTCATCTAACACTGTATTTCCAGTGATACAAGATGCTTTGTTAAATGAAATAAATATACCTATATCTATATCTAAGCCAGGATGATTCACAGACACTCTCATGTGGTTATTGTCTTCTATCATACATTCATCTTTAATCTCTGCTAACATGCTGTCAAATACTTTGGATAGGTTTTCAAATGGATTCTTTTCATCAAATTCCTTAAATGTTATTGTACATACATGTGATTTTGAATGGAATTTTCTTCATGTTCTTAGTATCTGAGGATGGATTCTATATAATTCTCTTTCATTTTCTGATCTCAGTCTCTTGCTCTCTCTACTAACATCCTCTGTTTCACGCTCTGTCTCACTGTTATCTTCAAACCTCCCCTTCTTCTACTGTATTCTCTTGCATAAATCAGTCTTGTCTTCTTGGCATCCAAAAAAGCAAGTGTGAAGAACCCTGAGAATCATCCCCTTTTTATACCCCTTACTTCTTTACAATAAAGTGTTTACAATTCACTATTCTATTCCCATTTTTTCTTCATCTTGAGGTAATGTACTTTGTAAATCTGGATAATCATTTTCTACACCATCTATGAACATTTTGTTTAACTTAGTTTTGAATTTATTTGAAAGTGAAGCTTTTCTTGCAATCACATCACTAAATGATATATTTACATTATCTAATAACATGAGTGAATGTAGAAAATTAGAATCTGGAATATTGTCTAGACACTTGTCATATTTTTTCATAGTTGAAAATATTTGTTTTAAACTGTATCCATAATCCATCACTGATAATATTTTATCTGGAGGTGTTTGCATACATGATGGTGGATGGTAAAACTGACAGTTTCTTATCAATTGAATATAAGAATTTGGTGACCACTTAACATGTTCTTGTAAAGGAATATCTTTCGGTTCCCAATTCATTAAACCTTGCCCTCAAACAAAACATGTTACTTTACTATCTCCGAGATAGAAAAACCAAGCTTTAGCTAATTCTTCTTTCTTGGATTGTAAAATAAGATTTGTAGTCATACTAAAACTCGAAAGTCTTGTAAGCTCTGATAAGTATAATAAGATATGTAGGATTAAGTGGTAGAGACATGTTGACTGTTCAATGTTTTACTTTGACGTTTCTGTAAAAACTAAAAGATGTATTTTTATACCCATAAGATTCATATGTAGGATGGAATGTTTCATGTAATTACTGAAATAAACTGTGTGCATTTGTCACAACACATAGGAAATAAAATGTAATGAATGCAATTAATTGCAATTCAATAGATTTTATTTCCAGTGTGATGTGACAAATACAAATGGTTCATTTCAATAATAACATGAAACATTTCTTAATAGGAGAATATAAAAGGCCATCGATTCTCAGCTTTTCTTCACACTTGATTTTAGACTACCAAGGGGTTAAGACTGAATTTTACACTGCTCCAAAGATGTATAAAGTGAGAGATCGAAGATTAGAAAAAGCAAGTGACCCAAACAGTATTTAGTATAAAATGAAAGATAGAGAGGTAGCAAGATCCAAGAAAATAGAGAAATCAAGTAATCCAAACAGTATTTATTGCAAAGACGAAGTGAGGTTTCTTGTAAGGGAACTTTATGAGATAATACCTGACACATGGCAGGTAGCAAAAACTATTATCAATCAACTTTACGAACTCACAAAGCACTGTTATATTTGTAAGGAGAGTGGACATCTGGTTAAAACATGTCCAAATAAAGGGGCATGTTATTATTGCAAACAGAAAGGACATTGGATTAATGAATGTGCATTGAAAAAATTATCTAATCAACCAAAGTGGGGGACACCAGCTGTTCCATCACCTACTACACGGTTTAGCATTCTTTCAACACCTTCTACAGGGCTTGGCATTCATCCAGAGCAGATAGAATGAAAGATTCTGCCACTGGAAATCACAATACCTAATACCTCACCAAAACAGCTTGCCGATAAGTGAAACAAAAACAGATGATGAATTAGAAACATTATTTCCAGAGAAAGAGGCACCGCCAATGAAAGTTTCAAGAAAACGTAAAGCTAAGGACAATAAACCAAAAGTGTCAAAACTGCCCAAGAAACTGTAATAAACATTTGAAAAGCGACATTCAAAAAGTGACATTCAGAAAGTGAAACATAACTATGTTGTATCACAAATATTCATGGAATAAAATTCAGAAAAGGTAATGATCTTATGTTTTCTGTTCAAATATTTCTCGGTTAGGAATTTGTTTTTTTTTTATACTTGCCTGACATTTAGTTTTCAAGAAAACTATTTGTGAGGCAAGTACAAAAATTGTGCATAGAACGAAAAAACTCAAAAATGATTTTTCTGTTTGCAAATTAGTTTTCTGAAAAAAGTTTTTTGTAAAAACTTTTTTTAGAAAACTAATTTGCAAACAGAAAAATAATTTCATAGAAATACAAAATACGAAAAATTGTTTTTCTGTTTGCAAATTCGTTTTCTGAAAAAAGTTTTTCAAAAAAACTTTTTCAGAAAACTAATTTGCAAACGGAGAGCAATTTTCTGAAAACTTAATTTGCATACAAGTAAAAATAATTTTATGTTAAAATAATTTGAGGTACAGTGCAAAACGTGTTTGTGTTACACATAAGTATTTTTGTTTTTCTGAATTTGTACAATGCACAGATTCTGAAAAAACAAAAACACGTATGTGTAACACAAACACGTTTTGCATTACACCATTTGTAAAATCACCAAGGATGTCACTGCAATGAAAAAAGTCAAATTGTTAAACACGTGAGAACTATGAGGTTTATAGCCTCTTGAACTGAATAAAGTCTTGATGCCAAGACTCAAGTGTGGAACAGCCAAGTGTGTGTATGATGTGTGTATCAAGAGTTTTCTCTTTTTATAATATGTGGTGGACCCGAAAAGGGCCTTTTGCTTTGTTTCTCTTTATTTTTAATCGCTAACACATCATATGTATTCCATTTTACTTACATCCTTTATTAACATCAGCTCTAGTAACAATGGCTTGTTAACCTCCTCTTAATCTTGTGTATTAGATGGTATCCTTGATGACATTCCATAGAAATTGTTGTAAATCTTTTTGAATATCATCAAATACTAATGGTGGAATTCTCTCGACTCCAGCCCTTCTTGCAAGTCTTCATAAATTATTTCATGGAATAGTAATGGTTGATTCCCGACTCATTCCACCTCTTCCATTTCCATTTCTCCCCTTCAATAGCGTCATCTCTATGAATAACTGTATTCTCATGGTTGCTTCAGTATCAAGTGTAGCTGAGCTCTAGTTAACAGTTTTATACTTACTCCAATGACGTGATAGTAAACGCCATAAAGGATTGATTTTCTACTGCCTTATAATCAAGATAGCATGCAAGCATTCTTCGGAGAGATTTTGATCCGAATGACAGCTCTGCTTTGCCTGTAAATACCAGGTCACAATAACAAATGATGATATTATTTTGTTCAGTCAAGAAAATAAGGCAGAGCTCAATTTCTTATCAGACTCTGGCGATTTAATAAACATTGATCCTGCAATACTATCATCAGAAGCTGAGAAAGAGAAGTTGTCTATAGAGAGTGAATTGGAATCAACCACTACTTCAACAGATCGTAATGAAGGTTTACTGAAGGATATTTTAAAAGCTATACAAGAAATGGAATCTTGTCACAATCAAATAGTCCTATCAGCAGAGAAACTAATAGTACTGGTGGAAGTCAAGATGGTAGAAGAGATCCAATACAAATTCCACAATGGCAAAAACCTGGATGAAAACCACGCAAATGACTTATTACTACTGATACACAAACTTAGATTTTTGAAGATGAGAAAACCGAACAGATCAAAAAACCACTCACTCCACTATCCATCATGAAACATGTACATTTCAATGAAATTCGAAGATTTCGAAGAGAATGGATAAGTGAATGCATTGCAAGAATTTAAAAAAAGCCCTTTTCAGGGCTACCTAAATGATTCAAAAGAGAAGCACACACGTTCACAAAAAATCAAGTCTCATAGAGATGCAGTCCCTTTATAATACTTTATTTCTTCCTTATATTCAACCGAGTGGGAGGGAGAGGTCAGTTGGATATTTTTGTTTGATAAAAAAATCGCATACTTGACTTTCACAGGGAAATACATTTTTTAATTCTTGCTTTTATGTTCAAGCAACGTGGGATGGATGAGGGAACTGTGTCTCTCTTTCTGAGACATTTGTTTTTTAAAAAAAACTTGTAATGTGATTGAAAAAACTCTTTTGAGAATATGCAGGCCCTGAAAAGGGCCGTTGTGATGCCAATTTGGTGGTGAAGTTCACCCTGCCAAGGAACGGCGTTGAGGCGATCTCATCTCCTCTTCAGTAAAGCAGTGGTTTTCCCAATCTTCTTCTTGTCTTCTGCCAAACATGATCGCCTCGTAGACGGCCATTGGGTATTTTCAGGGTTGCTTTGGTCTGTCAGGAAGCTGGATATCTCCAAACGGCCATATCACCGCCCTCATCTCTGGAAACTTCTCCATCATTTCTCTAAATTCATTCTTCGGCAGGGTTGAACCACACCACTGGTAGAGAGCTAACATGAAAACTTCATCTGTCCTTTGTCTTCTTTCTTTCAAATATCTTTCTCCTTCTTTTTCTGCATCTTTATCTGTTAATTGTTGAAAAAAACACTCTGACGAAATAAGTCAGCTCGAGTTGGCAGTCTTATACTGACTCCAATGACGTGATGGTAAATGTTGTAAGGGATTGATTTTCTCCCGCCTTATAATCCAATAGCACGTGAGTGTTCTTTGGAGAAATTTTGATCCAAATGACAGTTTGAGTTGGGTGTAAAAAGCAGTTATCATTTCATGTGCTCATCACTTCTTCATGAAAAATGAAAGTTAAGTTCTCTCTTGATCAAGAAGTTTACAGAAAGTGGAGGACCCGGGAAATATCTGATAACAAATGGAATAAGGAACTGGAAGAAGAACACAAAATAGTAGAGAAGGAAAAGATGCGGCGAAGACAGTTATCAGAAGATTGTTTTGGACATATGCGCCATACCTGTCCTCTGAAGTATATTTGTCAATGGAGCCAGCAAATTATAACAAATTGGAACGGCGTGCAGGGATAAGACAGTTCATAGCAGCTCGTGGTTTTGAACTAGAGAAGTACCGGATACAAAAAGTTGATTTGTATCCTGATCTTAATTGGCAACCTGAAAGAAAATATAAAAAAGGGAGGTGAAATTCAATAACCTATACCCGGATTTGAGTGAATTCTATGAGGAATCCTAAAAATCCCAGTATAGGTTATTGGATTTTTTTACCCTGACAAACATTCAGGATACATGTTAATCTGATTTATCCTAATTCTTCTTATCTCTATATGTTGTTTTCAAAGTGTTGGTATCACAAAACGAGTATCTTAAAAAATGCCCCCTTGGAGGTCCTTTTCAGGACCAACATATTCTCAAAAGAGTTTTCTTAAACACATTACAATTTGTTTCTAAAAAACAAAAGTCTCAGAAAGAGAGACACAGTTCCCTCACCCATTCTGTGAGTGATTATTGTTCGCCAGAGTACATCCAGGTTTGTCTATGGGGAAAATTAATGTTCGATCAGTTCGCCAGAGTACCTCCAGGATTGTCTATGGGGAGAACAGTGCTAAAAGGCGATGACACGTGAGCGAACTACTTTAACACTGAATTTCCTATAGACATTTGCTCGCCAGAGAAAATTCACGACCATGTGTACTTGGGCGAACTGATTTAACACTGAAAATTCCCATAGAGTTTTGATTTTTAAAAAAAATTGTGTCGTGTGTACTCTGGCGAACTGATTTAACACTGAAAATTCTCATAGACATTTTTTTGCCAGAGTGCAATCGGCCGGAAAAAATTCAAAACCCTATGGGAATATTCAGAGTTAAATCATTTCGCCCAAGTACACTCGATCGTGAATTTTCTCTGGTGAACAAATGTCTATGGGAAATTCAGTGTTAAATTAGTTCGCCCAAGTTTCATCCCTTACTGCTATTAGCTGATGGTTGTGGGTTGTGCATCTCTGCAGCGGTCTCGTAATTGACAAGGGCGAACTGATCATGATAATAAAATTGCACGTTCTTTATGATGACATCTGGGTTGGTGACTAACTCAAAATACTTGGCCGCTTCCTGAATATATTCTGACTTGGTCTTGATGTTGTTCTGTGCATTTTCCCCATAAACATTTCAACATGATCTTGGCGAATTTACGTTGCTCGGGGTTTTTCTCTACATGTTCCAATTTCATCCCTTCTGCCTCAAAATATTCCTGTTTAAATTGCCCTCGATCAGTTTCCGTCTTCACCCAGTTAGGATACCCGCTAGCTTCTTGCTTCATTTAAAATATTTATCGACATATCCCCTGCAAATGTTACTAGACCACTGTTCCCAATGCCAAACCTGGAAGATGTTGAGTATTGTGTATTCCTTTTCAAGTGCTTTAAACAGTTCGTAATGCTTTGTTCATGTGGTGTGTGATTGCAGTTTTCCATGTATTGTTCAGCATGAGTCCTACACAGAGTAAATACCATCTCGTTGTTGCATTTGATGGGGAGAACTGGCAGATACAGATTGATGGGTGGTAATACTTGACATTTCACTAGCCCTCTATACTGATGGATATCGTCAATGCTTTATCATGTCAAAATCTTAGAGTTGCCTATTGGATAATCTCTATGCATGTTGACAAATGGATAGAGTGAGCAAACGTCTATGTATTTAATTTATGTCCCTGGTTCTACCCTGTGGTACAATTTGATGGCATCCACCCTCCTTCCAAATAATGCTTCCCTTGGTTGAATGGGGTCCATGTGTGGAAAATAGGTGTTGATTTTTGCTTTGAAATCCTGGGAGTTCTTGTTTTCACCATCTGTTCCCAGATGACATAAACTGTACACCCCGTTTTCTTAAAATATTCTCCCCGTTCCATGGTCTTGTGATAGAGTGTCTTGTACATCTGTTGATTGATGGGATTTTTGGCAAATCTGTCATTATAACATCTTGGACACCCATGCCACACACATCCATAAAATTCATAGATGGTATATGTTTCCTTGTGATACTTCCCAATTTGCACTTCTTCACCATTGAGTGCATGCTGAATGTGTATCGTTTCCTGTTGCGCAATGTATTGCAAATATCCGACAGCCTTGACAGAGTACTTGACTTTGTTTGGATAGCCCATGACTGGAATAATGGCGGTTATTGTTCTGGCATTGTATTTTTCCACAAGCTTTCTTACAGGAACTGGCTAAAGTATGAGCTTCTTTGAATGGGTCGATCCCGTCACTATCTAAAGATTTCTGCCTAAATTCTTCACAATCCCGACAAAGGATATCAGCATCAGATTGGCAGTATTGTTCCATTTGAATATCAAAATCAAAGATAGCATTACTTTCTATTTTCTGATTGTACCACTTGAAAAAAATCTTCTCTGGCTGATGGGGACATGGATTCGGGCATGTAAAATTTTGAATCCAAATATGGACTGAGATAATCGTGGTACTCTTTTTTATTTGCTAAAGGTGGAAATATCCCTTTACTAATGCAGTCAATCCAAATGTGGAGGGGAAAATCTGCCAATCTCTGGTGAGGTGATTTAAAGAATACTTGATTTTTACCCCACAAGTCTCAAGAAAAATAAGCTCATTCCCATCCTTGATAAGATTCTGTTTAGCCACCCCCTTTTCAACAAGATCCTTCAAGATGAATTGGCCGTCAAATTCCTGCAGATTGTCGGCAATGGCTGTAGCACCCCGATGGGTATCAATGAAAAGCCAGTCACAAAAATCCTGTTATGTGGAATCCCCTTCGAACTTTTTCACCCTCTCGCCACCATAAGAAAAGAGACAGTTGACACATTCTTCGCTAATATCCCCCGAATATACTGCTCACAGGCACGATGCACAATACAGAAATTGGAAATGTGAACTCCTGTGTCTTGAGATGATTCGAAGTCAAAGAAAATGAAAGGCACTTGTGGTGGTGCTTCGGATGCAGATGGATTCTTATACTTTGGAATGTAACACTGGTGATCAGACTCGACAACTTGTTTACATGTACTGCATTTTTTCTTTCCATCACAAATATGGCTTCCTTTGGTTTTAATGAACTCCACGTTACAGGTATAGCAGTATTTGACTTTGTCACAGATACTCTTTTCTTCTTTCCCAGATTTCCTTTGATGCTTTTGAAAACAAGTCTTACTGTTAGAGATTCGGTTACACTTGTCACAGGTCACCTTTTATTCAACTGCACATGGTGTGGGGGCAAAACGCTTACAACCTTGAGGGCATTTATGCTTCTCTTTCTGTAAAGTACCTACATTACACAATTCACAATAATAACTGCAACCTAGAAAACCTGTAAATGCGATAATGGTATCATAATGCTGGTCATGGTGGTAAATGTGAATTATGTTACTATCCCTGGTGGTAGTTTGAGGTTCAAACAAAAAACCTGATTTGACAAACTGAATGAATTTTGATGGCATATTCAGGATAAAGCGACAAACTGAATGAATTTTGATGGCATATTCAGGATAAAGCAGGTCTTGGGTGTTTTGGTATTCCGCTATCCCACACCATGTGTTGTATTCAAGACCTGCTTTATCCTGAATATGCCATAGCTTCCCTTTCCTGGAAGATGAGCCTTGAATCACGAGTTTTTTCCATTTCTTTTGCCAAAGTTCTGTATCTTTGTATCTTTGTTATCAACACAACACTTTCCCACTACAACTGACTGAGCAAAGCACATGGAATCTTTAACATTATTAATTTGAACAATACTCACTTTTCCTTGTGTCATTTTATCAACAGAAGTAGAGGAAGCAATGTGTGGTGCTTTTTGCCCAGACCCTTGTGGTAGGGAACTGTGGTTGACTTCCAAACTCAAACCCCCATCATGAATCGTAAAGTTTTCATTTGATAGCACAACTCGTTCAACCTCATCTAACACATGTTTACCAGTGAGAGATGAAGATTTCATGAATGGAAAAATACTTAACTTGAGCCCTGGATGGTCGATACACATCCTTATGTAATCACTCTCTTTGCTCTGGCATCTCTCTTTCACATCTTGAAGTATGACGTCAAACAGGTGTTCAGTAAACTGGTGTGGATTTTCTTCATTAAATGGTTTGATACTCAACTCATACAGTGAGGAGGCTGACTTAAACTTTCGAGCGGGTCTGTAGTGTTGTCTGTAATTGTAAAATAGTCACTGATGGTATCTGCTTTTCTTTTGTTTGCCAGCTGTTCAATTTCCTCTTCCTCTGAATCACTGTAGGGTACAAGGCTTCTTTTCGTCGTTTTTCTTGAGCAGTCTGGAAATACGTCTGGCTTCTTTGAGAACAAACAAGCAGGCGATCTAAGGGGGTTTTCGCGACCCTTTTATAAAATCTCCCCATACACCATATGTGTCTTAAAACCACTTTTGTACCAACTTGAAAAGTTAGTTTCAACATTTTTCATGCACACAAAAAAGTATCAATGTTTGTCTGTTAACTTGACAGAATTGCAATGTACATTGCAAGTTCTGTTAAAGTAACGGATGTGTGTGATTCTGATACTCAATAATGAGTTGCTCTATGGCTCATTTGCTCGATGGGATTCGAATCGTTCGAGCAGTATGTGCGAGTCATTCGACGGAGCAATTGCTCTAAAGCTCATTTGCTCGATGGGCTTTGAGTCATTCGAGCAATGACTTTTCAGTAACTGCTCGATAGCTTATTGGCTTTGAGAATGATACAGGTTTTTCTTATACACAAGGGAGATAACTCTACATACTGAGTATGAAAAATCAACCAATCTGATTGGTTAGTTACCTGCAGTAAAGTGAACTGATTGGCTTATCTGGAAAACACGAACAAGAGTACTTGGAATAGGTTTAGAACTAGCCTGAACAGGCCAGAAAATGTAAATATAGTAACAAAACTATTCCAATCTATAGGCACATCTATTCTTCGATTCAATCGCCCAAAAGCACTACGTCCTACTATTATAAGCCAAAGTATGGTGATCCTAAAAATGATTCCTTGGGGAATCTGAGCTAGTAAACAATTATCGGGTTGTTTGTGTTAATTCTATGAAATATCCGAGGGTTTGTGGATAATCCGAGCCAGAAAATTACTCTAGTTCAATTGAACTCACCCCGGGGTCCCTCGGTACCATAGCATTACGTGCTAAGTCGATAAGATGGGGAATCCGTATCAAATAAAGTCGTTTTTGATGATTTGGAGAGATTATCGGGTTTATTTGGGTAATTCTACGAATCGGGAAATTACTTTTGTACAAAGGAACATACCCTCCGAACATACCCCCGTCTTGTTGTAAGCCTTTAGGTAACATAGCAACCACGTCCTAACATAGAAACCAAAGATGGCGGCCTCCAGTATACAAAATGGTCAAACGGAAGCACGTATCACCCTAACAACACGAGCTGCGCAAGCGCACTAGGGCCACGTATCGCTATGGGGATGACGTCACAAGATGGCCACTCACGCGGGTTACTATGACAATCAAACATGACGCCACATCGCTATGGGGATGACGTCACAAGATGGCCACTCACGCGGGTTACTATGACAATTAAACATGGCGCCACTGGGTCACGTGACATGACGTCACTTCCTAGGTCTCCCAATAGGTTCCGACCCATCGCTCTCCTACTACAATCCGACTTTGAGTCACTCCTGCGCTTATCCCTCTTCTCATTCATCCATTCCCTATTCCCTTCCATCCTATCCCCCCCCCCCCCCCTCTGTTCCCTCCTCTTATACTCTTATAACTTTAGACGCTTTTTAGCAAAAATCGGTTATTTGTCTTCCCAAAGGGGGTCAGATGCCTGGAGTTTCTACTTCTAGGGTAGGGAAGATGACTCGTGTGGGCTTAAATACCCTCCGGGTAAGATGGTGGCCAACTGAGCCACAGCCGCAGCCAAAAAATGTTGTATGTTTTTCTGACTCAAATTCACCAGGATACATCTTTCTATTGCTGAAGGTACAGAGATGTACGGTGGCTGATTTCGGACATAGCGAATTTTTTTTTATCTCATTATAACGAGATACTTTCTTGTTATAACGAATAATATCTGGTTATAATGACTTAGCATCTCGTTATAACGACCTTGCATCTCGTTATAACGAGATAACATCTCGGTATAACGAGAAAACGTCTTGTTATAACGACTTAGCATCTTGTTAGAACGAGATAACATCTCGTTATAACAAGAAAACAACTCGTTATAACGAGACAACATTTCATTATAACGTATAAAAAGTATCTCGTTATAACGAGATAATATTTATATAAGAAGCGTCACATAGTGTGGAGGCGGGTGCGGTTAATCGCCTTTCTACTTATATGATGTTTGCAGAAATAAATGAAAAACTTTGGATGAATATCCATTTTGACTGAAAAAAAGTGAAAATAGGTCAGAGCTCTGGGGTAACCAAAGTGACAATCACTTCAATATCATTGCAAGGTTTTGTTTGAAACATTAGGCGTTTGCGTAACATTCCCGCGTAAGTTTTATAACGAGATAATATTTATATAAGGAGCGTCACATAGTTTGGAGGCGGGCGCGGTTAATCGCCTTTCTACTTATATGATGTTTGCAGAAATAAATGAAAAACTTTGGATGAATATCCATTTTGACTGAAAAAAAGGGAAAATAGGTCAGAGCTCTGGAGTAACCAAAGTGGCAATCACTTCAATATCATTGCAAGGTTTTGTTTGAAACATTAGGCGTTTGCGTAACATTCCCGCTTGGTACTGATTGTTCCAGGGCAAATGGTGTGGTTAGTTGTGTGTGTGTGTGTGATTGAGGTGGGGGGCGGGGGGGTAGGGTAGGGTCTGTCTTTCTGACTTTGTGAGAACCTAGACAATAGTATTTGCATGCTTGTATCCCCTCGAGGGTTTCTTTGTTTTCTCCAGGTTCTCACAGAGGAACGAATGGGTAAGGGTTTGTTTTCCAATTTTGAGGGAACTTGGATGTCATTGTTTCTCACCGATAACAAAAGAAAAACTAGAGAATTGTCATTTGTTGGACAAATTACGGGCTTTCCAAACTTTTTAATGTGAAAAGGAAGACTACATACAGGAAAGCAAAGTGTTTGAAATAAACCATTTCCAAAATGATAGAAAAAAAGCATCCAAAGTTGGCTAATTTTGGCATTTTCAAATGGTACTCTTATTCTCACCCTCACTGTGCTTGAGGGTCAAGCCTGAGATTAAAAAAAGTAAACAGTAACTTTCTTCTGCGATCATGGTTGCTTCTATCCTTACCAAAATAATTGCTACAACAACCTTGCAATTAGAACAAATGAATACAGAAATTTGCAAAATTCACTGAAAATCAATTTTGTTCGGACGGTACTATTCTTTAAGTGGCCAAAGCATATGTTAAGTTAAGCCCCAGGGTATTGCTTACAACAGCAGATTTGTTCATTAAGACTCTCTGCATATAGCAAAGCAAAGTGTTTGAAATTAACCCTTTCCAAAACGTTAGAAAAGAGCAACCGAAATTGGCTAATTTTGGCATTTTCAAATAGTACTCTTATTCTCGCCCTCATTGGGCTTGAGGGTTAAATCTGAGATTAAAAAGTAAACAGTAACTTTCTTCTGCAATCATTGTTGCATCTATGCATACCAAAATAATTGTTACAACAACCTTGCAATTAAAGAAATTTGCCTTTGAGGTTTATCAATTTTGAAGAAAAAATACTACATTCATGTTGTTTTTGGCCAATATGGGTTAATTTTGAAATATTTGTGTGGTGATTTTGGTGTATCATATTAAGCTCTAAATGCTTGGAAAATTTGAGCTAAATAACTGAATTTTGAAACTTTTGAAAAATGGTGAAATTTTGATGGTTTTGGCAAAATATTTTGAAAATAAGCGTTTTCAAGTATATGACGATACCTCATACCACGAGATTTTGTGACAACACATAAGTATGCCAAATTGTTTGAAATAGTACAGCTTGTTTTTGAGCAGTGCAACAGACAAAATTGATGGCG
This sequence comes from Pictodentalium vernedei, assembly GCA_031216915.1. Classification (NCBI taxonomy): domain Eukaryota; kingdom Metazoa; phylum Mollusca; class Scaphopoda; order Dentaliida; family Dentaliidae; genus Pictodentalium; species Pictodentalium vernedei. Next base: position 317,610,484 of record CM062297.1, read on the forward strand.
AAAAAAAAATAATGAAGAAAAAGTTTTGAAAAAGAAGAACAAGGGTCTTTCCCAAACAGGGTTTGGGAAAGCCTGAAAACAGCGAGTTGGTGTGTAGGTGGGGGTTGGATGCGTTGTCGGTCTTGTGCTAATGTGTTGTGTCAAGGTGTGCTTATTTTAAACTGAATTGTACCCTCTACCCAAGTAGATGGATTGATTCCAAAACTTGTATGTGGGTAAATGGTAAGCTTTCAGTTGTTGGAGATCTTCTTTTCTTCATATCTTCCCACATTAACCTTTTTCTCTGTGTTCCTGCCGCCCTCCACACCTTGAGGTACCGGTTCATTCTTTATCATATATACACTCATGGTCGCAACCCTGTGAGATCCTTCCGCCTCAGTATATAATTACATAGAGAAGAACTCCCAGAGTTAGACAATTCCAATATCGACTTTCTACAAGTCCATATACCAGTATAATACCATTTCTCATAGCACTCCAGCCGATAAGATCAGTCTTACATTTTTTGTCGTTTCTGGGGGTTTCAATCTTCTTTCGGTACTACGATATAAAGCTCTATGGTGGATGCAGTGTGTAGCAATCTAATAAGGGTTGAATGTGACAAACTAGCTTCGCATCCACTCGCCCCCCCCCCCCCCAAAAAAAAATTTTATATCGTAGAACATGTGTTGTCTGTCCTATATTTTTACCCGTGTCATCTGACTCCATATTATTATTAATATATTTATAGACAAACCACACACACACGCACGTTCTAGGTCTAGAATAGATCAATGCCCAAACGAAGCATCATTGCACGATGTTCAGCTGTATTACGCAAAACAAACCCCACCAAAACAACGCATTATGTAATAATGCAGCATTAAACAATTAAAAACCCACAATGCATTTTGCAGTAATATGGAATTATGAAAATGAAGCATTGTGCAGCAACTGATTGTATGTTTAATTGGTAGTAGATCGGGTTCTGGCGTGTTTTGCTCGACAAGGTTTCCCGCGCAGTTTCATACCATCCCCTAACGACGAGCCAAAGCAAGTGGCTATGCGAATGTTTGTTCCTTGTATGTGTACGCCACATTCCAAAGGCAGTTGGATTTCAGTGGGGACACCGATGGCGGAGCAGTGCTTGATTGTGGTCTTACACAGGTTTTGTACTACTAAATTGTACCTGGTAACCTCTGCGTGAGGGGGAAGGCCATCGAGTGGGAAAAATGGGTGTAAATTGTTAGCACGACTTGAACATTATATAGCAATGTGCGTTTCGCTGAGCTGGACAGTAGAAGAGCAAATGTTTTAACGTCATTTTAACAGAATTCTCTTCAGGATTCCAAGTGATGTCATATCGCGGTGCATGATGTGTATCAAGCAGGTTGCTTTGGTAACCCGCGTAAGCGGTTATATTGTGACGCCATGCCATGATGTTGTTGTTGCGCGTTGCATGGTTACTTTGGGGCCCAAATACCTCTAATATAGTGGGAGTGTGTTCGAAGGCTGTGCTCAGTTGTATAGGGGTATATCTATTTACTGAAAACGCCTTGAGCACTACCAATCATTACACAAGTAAACTCCGAAACCTTCTAGAAGCATGGCATCTTTGATGATACTCGTTTGGTATGGATAGAACGTTGTGTTATATAGTAGCTAGGGTGCCCTTTAGTTATTGAGCTAGGAGCTAGAAGCCAAGAAACCCGCGGAATTATGGAGAAGATAGAAGCTGCGAAACTCATAACGCATTAGTTTGGAGATCCATGTGGACCTTAGTGGACTAATTTTGACTGCCGCGGGCCTTTGTAGACTGATGTGGGACTTTTTGGACTGCCATACACTTTTTTGGTCTGAAGTTGACTAATGCGGGCCACTGTGGACACTAGTGGACTGATGTGAGCCTTTGTGGACTGATGTGAAATATATGGACTGATAACAGTGGTTTGGAAACAGCTGAGGACTTTTGTGAACTGAAGATAGTGGCGGTTTGGGGACTTTTGGTGAGCACTTGGTGGTGGTTGGTGTTGCATCTGTTGATGTTGAAGTTGTAGTGGTTGGTGTTGTAGTGGTTGCTGGTGTAGTTGTTGGTGTAGTAGTTGTAGTGGTTGATCTTGTATGATATCACACATTGTGGATTCATATTGAAAGTTTTGGTATTTCGTGTCATAGTGGTTGGTTTGGTGGTGCGCAGTTGGGATGTTTGATGTCATAGTTCGCTGGGCTGCTTAGTAGTTGTACTGGTAATTGTTGAAACGGTAATTGTTGCTGTAATAGTTGTAGTTGTAGCTGTGGTGGGTGATATCATAGTTCTTTTGGTTGGAGTAATATGTGTAGTGGTAGGCATTGTGGAGGGTTTCGTGGGTGCAGTTAGTGACTGAAGTTGTTGGTGGTGTTGTTGTGGTTGTTACTGTTTTAGTGGATTGTGTAGTAATAGTTAGTGTTGTAACTACAGTGGTTCATGTACCAGTTGTGTTGCAGTGGTTGTTGTAGTAGCTGTAGAAATTATTGGTGGCGTAGAGGCTCGTATTGTATTGGCTGGTGCAGTAGGTGTTGTAGTGGTGGGTATAGTGATGGTTTGTGTAGTAGTTTTAATAGTAGTGGTTGGCCTTATAATAGTGGTTGTGCGGTAGTGGTTGATGATCTAGTAAAGGTTGGTATAATGGTTGGTGTTTTTGATGAGGTAGTATAAGTGGTTGATGTGGTAGAGGTTGGAGTAGTAAAAGTTGGTTTAGTTGGATTTGGTGTCGTAGTTTTAGTTGTTGTTGTATTGGTTGGTGTCCCTGTGGATGTGGTTGTTTGTGAATGAAGTAGTTATAGTGATTGTTGTAGTTGTTGCGGTTCTTGCTATAGAGTTATAATGGTTGGTGTACTAGTTAGTTGGTGTTGTAGAAACTACTCAATCAACCACTACAACTACTTAGGAACAATTGTAACACTAACCACTACAACGATAGTACAGACCACCACTGTACCAACCGCTACTACCCCAACCACTGCTACTATTAAACCAACCACTACACTATCACAGCAACCACTGAAAGACCAACCACGACATCTGCAAAACCAACCATTATTTCCCACTACAACTACTACACCTACTATTTTTACACCGACCTCCACAGCAACAAGGTAACAAAAACTACAACTGCAATGCGAACCAACCACTGCTGCACCAACAACCATAACTACTGTACCAACAACTATATCGTCATCTACCACAACGCTAACCACTACAACATCACCCGCGACAACCAGAATACGAGCAATCTAAACTACAACAACAACCACTATATCTACGACATCCACAACTACAACTACAGCAATGAAACCCACAACTACAACACCAACACTACTACATCACCAGCGAAAATTATTGAGCCATTAGGTATATCACCAACTACTACAAAACCAAATCACTGCAACATCATCAACTACTACAACCTTTAATACACAAAATACACAAGCCACCAAAATGCTAAAACACAAACTTGACCAACTAGTGATAGTGATATGCATGCTCCATTACCGGCCAACACGTCTGGATTCAGAAAATTTCACTCGACTGAAACGGCATTACTAAAGGTTCAGAATGACATCCTCCTTAATTTGGAGTCTGGAAGGATAACATTGCTTGTTCTTCAGACCTAAGTGCCGCTTTTCACACGGTTTGTCATAAAACTCTGCTAGAGACAATGAATTCTGATTTTGGACTTAATGGTGTTGCTGTTAGCTGGCTATCATCATACCTCAAGAATAGACAGCAGCGTGTATCAATAAACGGTAATCTGTCAAAAGACTTCCATCTTGAATCTGAAGTCCCACAGGGCAGTTGCCTTGGTCCTGTTCTGTTTCTATTCTATATTTCAAAAATGTTCACCATCGTTGAATCTCACCTGCCTGACGCCCATGGTTATGCTGATGACACACAGGTCAATTTCTCTTTTCGACCATCAATCAAGGATCAAACTAAAGCTCTAGAAACTATTGAATCCTGTATTTCGGACATTCTCACATGGATGGTTTCAAACAAATTAAAGATAAATGATAAGACTGAATTCCTAATAATTGGTTCACGACAACAACTCACTAAAGTTGACATCAATTCAGTGTAGGTAGGAGATTCCGCCATCAGTGCAAGTAACAGTGTACTTAATCTTGGTGCCTTCTTCGACTCCACCATGTCTATGGACAGACATGTTACAAATATGTGAAATAAGGCTTTCAGAGGTCTCTACAAAGTTAAACGGATAAGACAGTTCCTCACCAAAGACTCAACAAAAACCCTAGTTCATGCTTGTGTAACTTCACATTTGGATTATTGTAATGCCTTACTGTTCAACCTTCCACAATAGCAGTACTCTCGCCTGCAGATGGTACTAAATGCATTTGCCCGAGTGGTTTGTAGGGTATCACGATCTCAACACATCATTTCTGTTCTGAGGGATATGCACTGGCTGCCAGTCAAGTACAGAATAAGTTTCAAAACTTTATTATTAGTTTTTAAGACAAAACAACATGTCACCAGCCTACTTAGAAGAACTCCTTGATACCAAGAATGTGTGTCAATACAACCTGAGGTCCGATGGTAAAATGCTGCTACATGTTCCAAAACATAGGTGTAAGACATTTGGAGATAGGTCTTTCTCCTTTGCTGGCCCTCACTTGTGGAATAATTTACCAGAACACCTAAAAAGACTGTCAAATGTCAACCTTTTCAAGAAAGATCTCAAAACATACCTGTTTCAAAAAGCCTATAAATGATGTTCTGGACTGTAAGATACTGCATACATTCGGTTTGTATATTTGCACGAGCTCAGTAACATGTACAGTGCCTTAGAATATGGTTCTATATCTTCTGAACTATAATTTTGGCGCTATATAAATGTGTATATTATTATTATTATTATTAACTACCACACTAACCACTACCATATCAACTACAACTACTGCCCCCACACTTACTACCACTACGACACCAACTTGAAAACACCAACCACTATCACAAAAGCCATTGCAGCCTCAACCTCGACAACACCGACACCTACTACAGTAACAATTACAATATCAAATACTGAAACAACTGCACCAACAGTTACTCACAAATAACTATAGCTATATCACTAATCAAACACACCGACCACTAGAGTTATTAAACCAACAACTACAACACCAACTCGTACAACACCCACCACTAGTAGCATAGCATGTGCTTTAAATGCCCTTCACCAGTATAGCTTGTAGTTTTAATGCCTTTATTACTTTCTTAGAGGCATAGCGCGTGGTTTAACGACATCTTACCAGGCTCTCACATGATGTAATGTCGTGGTGCATGAAGAATATTATGTTGGTTATCATGGTAGCTCACGTGAGCGGTCAAGCTGCGACGTCATTGTCGTGGTAACACATGCCGAAGCTAGGAGCTACAAAACTCATAATCCAGTAGTGTGAGCAGTGATAGGGACCCTCTGGATGAATGTGGACCATCGTCTTGTGTGCTCTAATGTGGGTCTCTGTGGATTAAACTGGAGGAGAGTGGACTTTTTGTGGACTGATGTTGACCAATGTGGGCCTCTGTGAACTGACCACAGTGGTTTGGGGACAATTGGGAACTTTTGAGGACTGAAAAGAGAGGTGGTTTGTGGACTTTTGGTGAGTACTTAGGACTTTCGGGAACTGAAGATAGTGGTTGTTGGTGTAGTATTTGTCACAGTTGTTGGTGTACCAGCTATTTATTTATTTATTTATTCATTTATTTATTTATTTATTTATTTATTTATTTATTTATTTATTTATTGGGGTTTAACCACACTTTCAACGGGGTCATCTCATGTCCGATCACCATAACTACTATAACACCAACCACTACACGTATTGTACATCCAATTACTGCAACAACATCCTCAAATATCCACCAACCACGGCGACTACTTTGCCAACCGCTTCAACTGCTATATCAACGAAACACAACTACTACTACAACAACAACAACAACAACCAATACACCTGAAACACCCAACACTACAACATCAACCATTACACGTACTACTTCAAGAAGCACAACAACGCCAACTGACACCACAACTACAAATCTAACGACTACAACAACAACCCCAACTACTTTACCAACTCCAACAACAGCCCCAACCTTTACTTCACCAACTACCACAACAAAAATGAACCACTACAACTACTACTTCAATCACAAACTACACCAACTAAACCCGCTACATCACCTACCATTACAACTACTACACCAACCACAAAGATCTATGGCACTAACTTTCACAGCTACAACACTAACCACTACAATACAAACCACTCAATCTATTACATCAACCAGTGCAATACTTACCACTACAACTACTACAGCAACCAAAATAACTATGACACTAATCCTCACAGCTCGAACACCAATCACTACAACACCACAAAACACTGCTAAAACACCAACTACTATAATATCATCCCTTGCAACTGTTCCAGCAATAACCACAACCACAGTATCAAACACAACAACTACTAGATCAACCAGTACAAGAACCTCCACAAATACTACAACGTCCCCTGCAACTACAACACCAAATACTTCAACATTAACAACTTCAACACCGACAGATACAACATCAGCCACGGCAACAATGATATCAACAACCACAAGACCAACCATTACAACTACTTCGCCAACCACTACAACAACTGAACCAACGAATAAACAAACCATTGCAAATATTACACCAACTATTACAACAACTACTACACCACACGAAAAACATTATATTCAGTTCCCGATAGTCCCAAGTAGTCCGCAAATCATCACTATCTTCACTCACCAAAAGTCCCAAGCAGCTGCCAAACCACTGACATCAGTCCACATCAGTCCACATCATTCCGAACTGGTTCATATCAGTCCACAAAGTCCCACATCAGTCGACAAATGTCAATGTTAGTCCACAAAGGTACACATTAGTATTCATGGGTCCATGCCAGTCAGTACAGGTCTACAGAGGTCCACATTAGTCTCCACATAACTGGGTTACACAGTTCGTAGCTCCTTGCTTCTACACCACCCCATATCCTTCTTGGTTCCTAGCACCAAGACCAAAACCCACATGATTTCTGGCACCTAACCCATAGACCATAGCTTGCACGGTTCAGGGGCGCGGTGGCTTATTGGTTAGAGCACTGGGCTTCATAAAGGTCGTGTGTTCGTTTCTGACTCGCGTTGTATGCATGTGTGCTTGGGCAAGACACTTAATCCCACTTCCCCAACTGGGCGCACGGTCACTCGGTGTACAGCGTACAGCACGCCGATGGTACGCATAAACCTGTTTGTGTCGGGTTACTAAGCTGGGGAATCCAAGCCTTATAAACAGTTTTAAAATTAATTTGGTATTTATGGACGTTGTTTGGGTCGTTTCCGATGAAGAGATATACTTTGTCACACACACGCTATATTAGTAATATTAGTAACAACGTGGCGCCATATAAACCAAGATGGCACCCTCAATCAAACAAAATGGAGGACAGAAATATGTGCACTAACAATGTGTAAGACCATGCCAATGCCGTCACAACATGACCTTCACGGACCACCAGGACAACGAACATGATACCCATCATGCACTGCGGCATGACATCACATGAGGTCCTGAATCAGATGGTTGTAAAAAGGTGTTAAAACCACATGCTTTACTACTCAACCCACACAAGTTAGTATGTAAAGTCCAAGAGTTGCTAACCATTTGCACGTATGTTGCCCCCCCCCCCCCCCCCACCCCCCTTGAAGGGGCTTCCACTCCAAGTGTATTTACTGTGTCCAATTTTGCTGGTAAAACAAAACCCAGGTGAGAACATAATCATGGCTGCTCCACTATCGGGATTCTCATGGACCACTCTACTGCCTTTGAAATGTGACATGCACATACAACCACCAGATATGCCTAACCATTTGCTTTAACTCGGCGGTAAGGACTGCTATAAAAGTGCACGAGATGCCTTGTCGAGCCAAACACGCCAGAATGGCCTCATCCACTACCAATTAAACATAAAATCATTTAATGCAAAATGCTTCATTTGAATGTTTTGTTGTATAATGCAACATTGTTGCATAATACGTTGTTTATTGCATAATGCTTCATTTGCAGCGCATAATGTGTTGTTTTGTATAATGCAGCATTGTTGCATAACACGTTCTTTATTGCACAATGCGGCTGCATATCATGTAATGATGCCTCGCTCAGGCATCGACCTATTCTAGAGCTCGAAGGTGCTTGCGTATGTTTTGTGTGTGGACTTGAGGCTGGATTCCATAAATATATAAATGGCAATGTTGGAGGGTGGAAGGGCGGGTCAGATGTTCCAGGCAAAATACAGTAAGGAAAATGGTTTACAATATCAATTCCCTGGGGCGAGTGGAGGCCAGATATCTTCACTCGCTTGGAGATACAGATTTGTTTGTCACGTGTGCGAACAACTAGTTTTCTGGACACAACGCAAGTCTTCAACCCCTATTAGACTGTTTTTACACTATATCCATTGTAGTTTTATATCGCTGTACCGAAAGAAGACTGAAAACCCCAGAGGCAGCAAAAAAAAAAAGCTTTCATCGTTTGGAGTGCAATGAGAAATGGTACTCAGCTGATATATAGACTTGGTAGGAAAGCAAGGTCGATTTCTGATCGTCTGACTCTGGCAGTCCTTTACTATGTAATTTTATGCTGGAGTGGAACGATCTCACGGGACTGTGACTTGGAGTTTATACATGATGAAGAATCAACCAGTACTTGTAGGTGTGGAAGAAATAGGAAGAAATGAAGTAAGGTTATAGTTGGAAAATCATGCAAAAACAAGATGTATACCTTTTACCGAAAAAATAGTGAAATGCAGTTGAAAATAACCAAACCTCAATGCAACTCATTACGAGATCAATAACCCCCAGCTCCGCCGGAATCTTTGCCCCGAGCAACTGACAAACACGCGGGAGAGGTTACACATACCGTTTGAAACAATTTTTTTCAATGGTATCGACATGGTCGTCTCTTTGGGGTCGTAGTTTAGTTACAACTGGTACACATTACGTGTTCGCTCCCTGTAAAACACTGCCAATCGACTCCCCACTAACTGCTCTATGAGGTGGGGTATCAAAACCCAACCACGTGACTTCAATAAGACGTACTATCGATTAAAATTAGGTTGTGACAAGGTTATTCTTCCGACACAAAATAGGACCTCAAAACATCATTTCTCTGCAAAACGGCCGTTGATAATTAGGGAAAAAAGCGCATCGCTCCCAAACTACATAAATAAAAATAAAATCGTTAAAATTTATTTCGAATATCGTACAAAATGACTTTTGAGGGCAGTTTCGATCTCGCATGAATATTTGTGAAGACCTTCTCGTTGCTTTTTATCGATGTCGGTGTTTCTTTGATCCTGTAATTTTTGGATACCAATTAGCACATTTTTCCAACCAATCGGGCAATTACTACTTTTACTATCATAGGAAAATTTAAAAAAACGCGTAGATATATTCCGGGCAAGGAAAAGAATTTTACACAATTTGGTTGCGTTTCCAGGTATTCGCATGAAGGACAGCTGACGTCGACTTTACAGGTTGAGAACAATGTAGTTTCGTTACCCACTAAACGGGCCAAATTGCCAGAGTTTTAGACCACAGACGTATGGAAACCTGATCTAAATCACCCCTACCCCTACCTCAAAACACCCCCCCCCCCCGAAATATATAATACACAGATCTGTTTATTTTGGAAGTGTGAGTGTGTGTGTGTGTGGGGGGGGGGGGGGGGGGGGGGGCATATATAAGAGGGAGAGTGGGCGCGGCAAAGCATCCGTGTTTTACAAGGCGATGTTCCCACTCAACTTGGCGGGGCAAAAATATAAAAAGAATATCCAAAAGACGAGTGCAGAATGTTAATCTCTACCCCCCCCCCCCCCCCCCCCCCACCAAAAAAAAAAATGTTCTTGGTAAAAAAAAAATGTAGTGGAGGACCAGTCGTGTGTAGATATCATCTGACTGGTTGGTTGGTGGTGGTGGTGGTGGTGGTGGGGGGGGGGGGGGGAAGTACAAATTCACTCAACGCTACATGGAGAGAAATTCTAAACAGAAACACAAACAGAGTGGAGTGGAATTGTCACACATATATCGTCTTAACCCATGAAAGAAGCATTTCATTGAACTGAGGGTCCTTTGAACTACAACCTACGGTCCATCTGCAGAAATATGTTGTGTTCGGTGTCCCTTTTCAACCGAAGCTGAGAGCATATTTTGGAGTGGAAATCTCACTCCTCGTGTATTTTAGCAGAGACCATTCTTTATGTAGCGAGATGGGACGCGATGTGTCTGAATGTATCTGAGATCAGTTAAAAATTATAAATTGGCAGAATTTGGGAGAGTTTTCAGTTTCCCGTCTGAACTCAGCAAAATTAGAAGAAACATATACATATATTTTATATTTCGTGAAAAACGTTGCGTAAAGCTTGAGGTTTATTGCTTTGAGCACTGAGAAAGGTAGACCCAGGCTGTTGTAATATAACTGAATATAACACAACACTTACCATGATCAATTATTGAGTTCTCGTGGTAGCAACAAAATTTGGTAGCAATAACATTTCCTAATCCGAACTAATCCTTTAATTACCCTTCCAAAGATGTAAAACAAGAGCCGACAATAGCTACTGATTGTTTCTGAAACAGCCTCTGATCGCAATGAAAACATTGACTGGTGACAATAGATAAAGCATAAATTACTCCTATGAAGTTTATTCTTTTGAGATTTCCAACATCAGAAACTGGTTAGATTGAATTACAATTATATATATTTATATACTTTTATATCTGCACTGCGTCTTGTAAAGAAAATTTTGTTTCTAACATTCGACCTACCATTTAACAATTTTATTGGCACTACGACAAATATTGAAATTATTTTGAATCTATTTAAAGGAAAAGACAGCGCTCGTGTGGTGTTTTCCAACAAATACTTGCAACACAATGAGAAAAAATTCAATTTCTAACATTCGGCCTGTCACTTAAGTTAACCGTGCACATGTATATTAGCACTACGAAAAAGCCCTGGGCCGATTTCATCCGTAGACCGACTTGGGGCATACCTCAGTTGCTGACTTTATCTTTGGCCGACTTCTCCCATGGGCGACTTCATTTGGGGGCGACTTCCCACCATTTAACTCTTTGTAGACCACAACAGCAAAGCTTGAATTTTGTTTTTGAGACAATTTATTGGAAAACATCCAGCGGTGTTTTGAATAGATAGTTGCAAAAAATGAGGAAAAAAGACCAAACAATTTCTACAGCCCCGTGTCTTGCAGCACACTGAGAGACCATATGTTCGAGTGTTGTTTTCTTAATTCTGGATAGCTGTTTTTTCCACTTAAGATCGTCGTATGTACATGTGCCGAGTCGATACCCAGTAAGAGCAGGCTTCGACACACTTATAGTTTTAAAGCCCCCCCCCCCATAAATAACAGATGTAAGCCCCCCCCCCCCCACACACCACATGTCGGGGATCACATGTCGCCTATCACAGAGATAGGCCTACTGACACCACCTCTAGTTCCACAGAAAGTTAAAAGTTATTTTTCGGCATAATTATGTTCTTGCCGGAATGCAATTTAATTTGAGTGCATTCAAAAACGGAAACCGGACATTTCAAATAAAATCATTAAAATTATTTTCGACAGTATTAATATGGGCAGATCAAAAGCGGTCATAACTGAAATAGAAGGCGATCAATTGTATCTCGATTTGTTGTCAGTCTTGTTTGTGTTGATGATGTAAATATGTGAAAATGAATATTACACAGTAATTAGACTTGAATATTTCTCCATTTGAACTTATGCCAAGATTATTTTAATGTGATTTTTTGTTTTTGTTACAAATTACAATTAATTGAATATATTGATATATATGCATTCCCAATAAATTATAAAAAATACAGAATAAATTTCAAAAAGATATTCAATAACATTTGATAAATAAAAGTTGTCAGAAAGGTTATAAACAACATCTCAAAAGTGTTATGCTTTATCAGACCAGTGCTGAAAAAACCCATTAATTAGCTCCGCCCACTCATAAAAAGTTCCTCTATAAATAGACACAGAGATCTTAATTGAACGGGATTAACAGTGACTCCATTATGTAATCATATGTCACAACTGGGGTAACTGGGAAGACTACTTCTACAGGGACCGTACACGTAATGACCAACCATTATAACCATACAGCAGGAACTGCAACAACTACATCAATCACTATAACTACTTCTTTCACGATCAACCACACCTACTAGGCCATCGACCACTACAACAACAACAACAACTAAAACTACGACACCAAAACAAACTACACCAACTTTTACTACACCAACCTCTACAAAATCAACCACTGCTACTACTTCACAAAAAACAACAACCATTATACCAACCTTTACTGCACAATCATCCACTATTGCAAACCACTGTGACTACAAGGCCAATCACTACTATTAAAACTACTACACAAAACACCACTATACCCAACACTAAAACACCAACCAATACAATTCCGACCGAGGTGACCCTGGGTGTCGAATGTGTCATTAAACCCCAATAAATAACCAATACAATACTAGTCTCCACAACAACAATAATTTATACAACGACTACACCAACCACTACATCACAACAACTGGTACAGGAACCACTATAGTTACTACACCAACTATTACTACACCACCCACTAAAATCAGTAACAAGCACAACAACACCAACAACTACCACCTCAGTCACTAACTGCACCCACGAAACCCACTACAGTACCTACAACTACATCTACTACACCAACCAAGGGAACTATGACATTACCCACCACAGCTTGACCTACAACAACTACAACTATTACAACAACCACTACAACAATTGCCGCTTCAACAATTACTAATATAACTATTACATCAGCCCAACGAACTATGACACCAATCACCCCAACTACACAACACCAAACCAACCACTATGACACCATATACCACAACGTTCAAGATGAATACACAATGTGTAATATACATACAAGATCAACAAGGACAACTACTACACGAACAACCACAGCAAGAACCACTACAACTACTACATGTGCCATTACACGAACTACCACAAACACTACACCAACAACTGTAACTACAACACCAACTGCTACAACACCAACGACTACAACTTCAACACCAACAGATACAACACCAACCACTGCAACTACGACACCGGCAACCACTCCAGCAACCACTACAAATCCAGTCACTGCAACTTATAAACGACTAAGCAAACCACTATAACTACGACACCAACCACCACCATATTCAGTTCCATACAGTCCCAAGTGCTCCCCAAAAGCCCTCAAGCTGCCTCTATCTTTAGTTCATAAACGTTTCCGGCAGTATTCAAACCACTGTCATCAGCCTACATCAGTCCACATAGTTAACATCAGTCTACGAAAGCCCACATCAGTCTACCAACGTCCACAGTTGCCTACATTAGTCATCTTCAGACCAAAAGGCCCACATCAGTCTACAAAAATCTGCGGCAGTCAACATTAGTCCACCAAGATCCACATTGATCTGCAAACTAATCCGTTATGGGTTCCATAGCTCCAATCTTCTCCACCATTCCGCGGGTTTCTTGGCTTGTAGCTCTAAGCTCACCAATACCTACATTACATCCTAGCTCCTATATAACACAACGTTCTATCCATATATTTATTTATTTATTGGGATTTAACGACACTTTCGACAGCCCGGGTCACTTCGTGTCGCACAGTTTTACGGGTGGAGGAAGCCGGAGTACCCGGGGAGAATCGTCGAGCAACAGCGAGCACTGCCAGATTTCCAAACGTTCTAACTCCACACAAGCAGGGTTAGCATTGGTTGAAGACAAGTGCACCATCGACGTGCAGTGTGCCTTAGTACACAGCGCCACCATGCCCCCATGCGGACAATCGGGATAAAGTGCCTTGCCCAAGAACACAACGCAGTTACCCCTGGCTGGGATCGAACCGTGGACCTTCTGGTCAAGACGTTTTCAGTAGATATAGACCCATACAAATGAACACACCCTCAGAACACACTCCCCCTGTATAATAGGTTTTTGGGCACCAAAGTAACCATGTAACACAACAGAAAACAAGATGGCGGCATCACACAAAATGAAAAGCAGAAACACGTGTCTCCATTACAAGAGCTGTGCATGCGCATTAACATCATCATGGCAACGACGCCACAATATAACCGCTTACGTGGGCTACCAGAACAACCAGCTTGATACCCATCATGCACCGCACCATGGCATCAAATGAGAACCTGAAGAGGATTCTGTTAGAAGGGCGTTAAAACACCTGCTTGTTACAAGTCATAATGTTACAACTCCGCATAATGACCAACGTATAATGTTACAAAACATGTTGTAAACAACCGATAATATTATAAACTTCACATAATGTTATAACTTTTTCTAATGCATAACATTATAAAAATCAACGCATATTGTTACATTTATTTACATAAATGTTAAACAAATTAAGCGATAATGTTATACCTTTATGTATACTCAGCCCGGTCACCACTATTTCAGGTGAACTCCAACTTGAATTCGCATTGCTGCCAGTTACCATCGTGAACATATATGTTGTATATGAGATAGGTTTCTTGCCCGGTTAGGCGGATCTCATTGGGAGACCCCACCCGTGGTACTTTTTCTGAGGGGACCAAGGCACGTGGCATACATCCAGGTAGCCTTAGTAGCCCTTCATCTCCTGACATCATCACAATGGTGATACGTGTGTACGTGCTTCAAGGGGTGTCAATTTAGGGAAATGGCCAATTTTGAGGATTTTTGAGCCGGATCAAAATCTCGCGAGATTTCTCTCCAATTAAACCATGATGGAAGGGGAAGGGGGCGCTAGGTTATCCTGAGGTTATGTTTACCGACACGGATAGTCTCCTCTTCCTGGAAAATAGTATATCTTAGCCATCTGACCCCTTTCGGGGGTCAAATACCTCAATTTTTGCCTCTATTGAGTGACTAAATCCCAATTTACGCATATTTCTCTCGTTTTAACAATATCCTATTATTTGTTTATTTTGCTTTTTCTAAAAGTTAAGATTGAACAAAAAAGGGGTGGAGTTGGAGATGGCAGTGATGATGGAGGTGGTAGCGGAAGTGAGAGTAATGGTGAAGTCACTTAGAGCAGGGATTAGAACGAGGAGGGGGTAGGATGAGGAGGAAGAGGAGTGGGATTAGAAAGATTAAAAGGGGAGGTGTAGGGATTAGGAGGAGGAGGAGGAGGAGGAGGAGGAGGCGGCGCAGGGTTTGCAATATCAAGGTGATTGTGGAGAGAAAGCCATGGGAAAATGCTAAAGGAGTGTAGTACTGGATGTATGATAGTGCTGTGAAGGTTGGGGAGGTGGTGGAAGAGGTGGAGGAGGTGGGGGATTTGGGATGACGTGTTTTGGAGGCGGTGTCACTAGGAGTAAAGATTATGAGGAGGAGGAGTGGTGGAGGAGGAGGAGAAAGAGATGGTCATAGGGATTAGGAGAGGAGAGGGGAGGATGATGTAGCATAGGAGGGGGCCTAGTGATTAGGATCAGGATTGGTATTGCATTTAGGAATGGGACTGGGTTTACGTGTAGTGTTGTATTGGGCATTCTCTGGTATTCTTATTACTTCAATTCCTTTTTTTTTCTCTCTCTCTCTCTACTCTTCCTTCTCACATATATATCTCATTGTTCTGTCTCTCACTCAGATGGCTACCAACCATCTTCTAGCCTGTGTAAGGGATGCGTTTTGATTCTTGCCTTTTCTCTTTTTGTGTTGGAGTATGTTTATACATAAACCTCTCCGGGGCATTTTAGCCCGCCTTTCCATGGTATTCATACCACCCACATCGCCTACCCTCAATCTCCGATACCCTTTGCCATCCACTACCACCATGTCATACTCTACCAACCAGCTCTTCCTTCCGCCACATTCACACTTTCATACCCCTCCCAGACCACCCCAGCAACCCGTAACTTTTCTGGGTTTTTTTCTCTTGTTTGATATCTTGCCTTTATTTATTTCGTTTGCAATTATTGCTTATTGAAGGCTAGTCAAACGTAAAAAATGTCACTCGGGTTAATAGGGTGGCCCCGTAAAACTGTCACCGACACAATATGACTTTAGCCGTTGACAGTGTCAGAAAGACCCAATAATCCATCCTTTTACATTAATGTTTCAGAATTGATGAGTTCATAGTCGGGTAGATTTCCACTCGGCAGGTGTTCTCAGGGGAAATCACTCTTCATTTGCTGTAACCTCTCTGCTATCCAGTTTCGAACCTGCATGTACTTTTTGTGCGACCCAGACAACCATTCGGCGTCGTACGTGTGGTAAAGGTATTTTGCTCCATACGCCCCTTTCCCATGACCTCTCTCTCTCTCTCTCTCTCTCTCTCAACCCATCCACACATAGCCATCTTCAATGCGATGTGCACTATATGCCACTATTATCTTTATTTCTGGATAAATCAACAAAACGTCGCATCATTGCCCCTTGAATTGATGCCATAACACTCTCTTTACCCACGATACGAGTTTATTTAAAGTTATAACATTATCAGTTAAATTGTTTAACATTACGCGTTGAAAAAAAATGTAACATAATGCGTTGATTTTTATAACATTTATAACATTATGCGTTAAAAGAAGTTATAACCTTATGCGGAGTTTATAACATTATCAGTTGTTTCTAACAGTTTTTGTAACATTATGCGTTGGTGTAACAATATGCGGTGTTGGAACATTATCAGTTGTAACACTGCTCTCCTAGCCCTACTCTCCAACTCAGCGCAACAAACATTGGTATGTAATGTTCAAGTCGTGGTAACAATTTACACCTATTTTGTCCACTTGAGGGTCTTACCCCTCAGGCATGGGTTACCGGGTACAATTTAGTAATAAAAATCCTGTCGAAGTCCACAATCAAGCAATGTTCCACTACCGGACTGCCTTTGGAATGTGACAAACACATGCAAGGACTAAACATTGTTATAACCATTTGCTTTGGTTCGTCAGTAGGGGCGGGCAAGAAACTGCGCGGGAAACCTTGTCGAGCAAAACACACCAGAATAACTCGCTCTACAGCCAATTAAACATAAAATCAGTTGTTGCACAATGCTTCATTTTCATTGCATAATTCCGTGTTACGGCATAATGAGTTGTATAATGCAGCATTATTACATAATGCGTTGTTTTTTGCGCAATGCGGCTGAACATCGTACGCTGATGCTTCGTTCGGGCATTGATCTACTCTAGACCAAGAACTTGGGCGTGTGTGTGTGTGTGTGTGTGTGTGTGTGGGGGGGGGGGGGGGGGTCATATATAACAATGCGGAGAGGGTGGAGTTAGATGACGCAGGTAAACATACATGACAGGCACATGTTCTACAATATAAAACACAAGTTCCCACAAAATCTGAAAATAAACTCCAACCCATTCTTTTCTCTATGAGAACCTGGAGAAAACAAAGAATCCTTGATGGGACGCAAACACTATTGTCTAGGTTCTCACAAAGTCGGGAAGAGAGCATCAATCACACACACATACACACACATCAACACCATATACCCTGCAACAACCAATACCACGCGGGAATACTAGTAAAAACGTCCGATTTCAAAAAGGTCCGATTGTCAAAACGTCCGATTTTGAAAAATGTCTGGTCAAAACGTCCGATTGAATTGGTCAAAATGTCCGATGGTATTAGTCAAAACGTCCGATGATATTGGTCAAAACGTCCGATTCTCGAAACATTTTTTTTCTTTACCGATATATTATATATATTTAATTAGTTATTTGAGTTCTCATTTGAGTCTTTGAAAATTCAAAGGCTATTTGAAGATAGGGTTCGCAGTGTTTTCACCCCGTAAACATTGGTGAATTACCGGTAATTATTTTGGTTGAGAATTTAAGGTTTAATGTTTTGACTCTCTAGTTAACCCTATCCTTTGAGGTTGAAAATCAAAAGAATATTTGCGGAGGTGTTCCAATACTGACATTCATTCTTGGAAAGATCTCTCTGCACTTTCCAATAATTAATGTTTCTTACTGGTATTTTCAATGGTAAAAAGCATTTTTTCCCAGTATGAACTTGTGTAGTTAAGAAGTAATTGATGCATTTCTAAGGGAAGGGTTTAAGAGTAAATTGTTTTCCTATCATTAAAAATACTAGTAATTGACATTCATTCTTGGAAAGATCTCTCGGCGCTTTCCAATAATTAATGTTTCTTACTGGTATTTTCAATGGTAAAAAGCATTTTTTCCCATTGGGATTTGTGTAGCCAAGACGTAATTGATGCATTTCTAAGCAAAAATATAAAAATAAGTTGTTTTCCTATCATTAAAAATACCAGTAATTGACATTTTGGGGTCTATGATATTGAAAGTTGTTTTTTCTATTTTTACAAATGTTACATATTGGTATTTCCTATTTTCAATTTAATAAAATCAATAAAAATAAAAAGGGTGTTTTTTTTCAATGCCCCTAAATTTTCTGGGCGTAATTCACCTGCTGTCCGATTTCACCTCCCCAATATATCCTCCATCTCCCACCCTGACTCATAGAGGAAACACCATCCCTGGAAAAGAACGTCCAATGGTTAGTGACAACGTCCGATGATATTGGTCAAAACGTCCGACGATACGGAGAATAACCCAAACATCCGATGGTTAAAAATCAAAACGTCCGATGATTATAAGTCAAAACGTCCGATGCCATCAGACGTTTTGACTAAAATCATCGGGGTTTTGACGAAAATCATCGGACGTTTTGACTAAAATCATCGGACGTTTTGACCAGAAAATCGGACGTTTTGACAATCGGACGTTTTGACAATCGGACGTTTTGACTAGACCCCCCACGCGGGAATGTTACACATAGGCCTACTGTTTCAAACGAAATCTGGCAATGAAATTGAAATAATTATCACTTTGTGTTATCACTGGTCATGGCCTTTACCGCCATTTCTTCAGTGTTATTTGTCACCGGCATTTCTGCCCTCCACTTCGAATTCTTGCACGCACAAAGCATAAGATAAGAGGTAATATGTCATCCACGGATGTCTTTATCTCACCAGTCGCTCTATTGGATTTCTTGATACTAATTTCTGTACATATATATTACGTGTTTTGCATCTTTAACGTCTTATAGAGTTTGTCAGTATTAGAGCTAATCGTACATTAACTATTTGCATGGGAGTACGGTAGCTCAGTAGGTAGAGATGCAGGCTGCAAACCGAGAACTCCTCGGTTCCAATCCCACATGCAGCAATCACGTTGTGTCCTTGGGCAAGGCACTTCATTCCAACTGCCTACGTGGGGAGGAGGGGGGGAGGGGGCGGGGGAGTTGTGTGCTAAGGCGCACTGCACGTCTATGATGCACTTGTCTTCAACCAATGCACACCCTGCTTGTGTGGAGTTAGCCCTCTTCCAACAATGTGCATGTGTTCTGAGTTTTTGTTTTATGAATGAATGAATGAATGAATCTTTATTTAGCAGTATACAGCAAGAAATATACATACATGAATATAAAACAAAATAATCTAATATACCTGTATACCGCAGGGAGACGGCATAGCCAGATTGGCTGTCTACCTGTCGTCTCCCAGAGATCATATCATGCAACAATGGAACAATGGAACAATGGAATCGGACTGTCAGACAACCGTACATCTATACTTGGTCTACGGCGCGCTGGTGGCTAGTGCAGCTAACACAATTGAGTCCGGAGCCGAGAATTTGTCCAGACGTGTGCAGTATCAGCAGAAATGAGTCAACAACCACTACTTCCCCCCCCCCCCCCGCCGATGACCCCAAAGCCGATGCCCCTCTGTGGGGCTTCCAGAGAAAACCCCACACGGACTGACCCAAGCGTTGGTATCTTCAACAGGGGTAGAACAGAACCAAGATTTTCCTATTGTTGTATCACTGCCCATGGCTGCATGCACTGCGCTTGGAAAGCGCTAAAGTTGAATAATCTTGAAAATGCAATAACTTGAAAATGGATACCCACTCAGTTTATTGTGACATTATTCTACCTACTGCTAGATGGCACAGTCAGTACAGTACGGATTATTACATTCAATGTTATCGGAGTATTGAAACAATAATTTTGAGGTTAATTGTTTTTTTTAAAATGTTTCTGTTGTTTATATTACGCAAATCAAAGTCTAAGTCATTCCAGAGTTTGGGGTACATGTATGTAGGAAAGTTTTCAAGAGACCTTATCCTTGTTCTTTCAATTTGGAGAGTATCTCTCCTTCTACTAACTCAACCGTAGTATTGACTACAAGGCGGAAGTAATTATTGAAGGATACTGGTAGGTTACCGTGATACCAGTCAAATACAAACAAGCACGCATGGAGTTTAAATAGGTCGTTTACTTTAAGAATCTTATTTTTCCGAAAAAGGGGATCAGTGTGTGCATTATATTTTTTATTGTTTATTATGCGGATGGAGCGTTTCTGAAGAAGCAGTATCTTTTTAATTGTTCTAGCATTTCCCCATGCATTTAGCCCATGCACTAAATGTGTATGTATGAGGGCATAATAAAGTGTTTCCAGAGCTTCTCGGGGAAGCGCGTTCTTCACTTTATTTAGTGCATAATTAGCCCGAGCTATCTTTGAGGAGAGTTGAGATATATAGTGTTTGTAGGATAAGCAATCATCGACATGTATACCTAAGAATTTGAGAGTTTTATCTGTATGATTTGAATCGACTCTACTTATTATTTGGCCGTTTATTAGAATATTATGGTGAATTGCTGTGTTCTTTTTGGCGGAAGGGTTGATTAAAATGTATTTAGTTTTTATTGCATTTAATACAAGTTGATTCGCGCAGCACCATTCGAATATTTTTTCAAGCTCTTTATTTATGAGCTGAACTAAATGATTTGGCTCGGGACCCGAGGAGAGGCCAGTAGTGTCGTCAGCAAAAGATAGGAGATTCAGGGAAGTAGCACGATTGATGTCATTGACGTATATCAGGAATAATGTTGGGCCGAGTATCGAGCCTTGTGGAACTCCGTGTGATATTTTTGCTCTGTCAGATATATGGTCGCCGTATGCGACATACTGTGACCTATCAGATAAGTAGCTTTTAAACCAGTCGTTACCCAAACCTCTGATACCGTATCTATATAGTTTATTTATTAAAATATCATGGTCTATTGTATCGAACGCTTTTGATAGGTCCAAAAATAGTGCAAGTGTGCTGTTTTTACTTATTTTATTGTTTTCTTCTGATATAGTTTTCAGCAATTGCATAACGGGATGCACAATACTATGATTTTTCCTAAAACCGTACTGATTTGGGTATAAGATACTGAAATGATTTAAATATTTCAAGAGTCTCACTGACATAAGTTTTTCTAATACTTTGGAGAATGTCGGAAGTATGCTAATGGGCCTGTAATTAGTAAAATTGTGTTTATCGCCTGCTTTAAATATAGGAATAACTTTGGCAATTTTCATTTTGTCTGGAACAGTGCCACTTGCAAACGAACAATTGAAGATGTGTGTTAATGGGTTAACCACGGGGTCAATAGTTTGTTTAAGTAGATTTGAACTAATATCATCACAATCTTTGCTTCCTTTTGACTTTAGGGATTTTACAATATTCATAACTTCAAAATCACATGTAGGTCTTATGTAAAAATTATTCGTGGAATTTGCCTCCATGAAGTCGTTAAAAGACTTGTTGGTGACTGGTATTTTATCGCTCGTTTGGTTACCTATTTTTGCGAAATAAGAATTGAATTCTTTAGCTATTTCTGTCGGGTCATTTATTTCTTTATTGTTATGATTAAAAAACTGAGGTAAGTTGGTAGCTCCGTCGGACTTTTTGATGGCATTATTTAGTATTTGCCATGTTTTACGCATGTTGTATTTGTGTTCGTTTAGAATACTTTTAAAATATGTTGCTTTGCATTGCTTTTTTACTTTATTGAATATTTTACAGTAGGTTTTATAGTTTCTTACATTAGACTCAGTGGGGCGTTTTAAATTTTTTATTATAGAATTTGCTTTTATTATTTGATGAGACTACCAAGCCTCTTGTCATCCAGGGTTGCCTCTTTATGAATTTTTGATGTGTACAGACGCGTATTCGAGGGAAAGCCGCATCGAATAATCCGAGATATATGTGTAAAAAGCTGTTATAAGCCGTGTTTGGGTAATCTGAACCTATAACTGAGGAGAAATCACACTGTGATAAGAGTAATTTAAAGTTTGCCGTAGTTTCAGCATTTACCTTTTGAATCCACGAATATGTCTCATTCTTTGTTTTTGGGGGGGAGGGGGGGGGGGGCACGGTTTCCACATGAAAAGTACCAAAGTGGTCGGAGACATCGGTTATTATTATCCCAGATATTGAAGTGGATAATATGTTGTTAGTAAATATGTGGTCAATGAGTGTGGCTGAATGTGAAGTTAAGCGGGTGGGTTTCGTAATGACAGGTAAAAATCCTTGACTAAACATCAAGTTGATATAATTATCTGTTTTGGCGTGGGACTCATATTTGAGAAGATCAATATTAATGTCACCCATTATATAGGAAGATACATTTTCCTGATTTAATTTGTCAGTTATTTCGTTGAGTTTGTTCAAGAAAATATCAATGTCCGCTTTCGGTGTTGTGTTTGGTCTGTAAATTACCCCAATGACTCTCCGAGATTTGTTAACATTGATTTCAATAAAAAGAGATTCTATGATGTGTGGGATGAAAGCCGACAGGTCATGACGAATTTTAATATCAATGTTATCTTTAATAAAAAAACCCACACCTCCTCTACCGTCATCACCGTCGGGGCGGTTGTTTTTAAAAAGAGTATGATAGCCGTCGAGACAGTACGATATATTTGAGGGGACATCGAAAATTTCTGTTAGGCCAATGATATCAAACTTATTTTCGGTTCCCTGCAGGTTAAAGAGAAGATCGTGTAAAGATTCCCAGTGGGTGTTAATACTTTGTCAGTTAATATGAAAAAGCGAGAAAGATTGGGTTTCATTATTGATGGTCGATCGAAAATTTTCTGGCAGATAATACTTACATTCAGGTTTATGGCTATGGAACGGAGAATCCTCACTATCGTCGGAATAGACAGATGTATTGTTATATTGAGCTATGAAGTCGTATTCCAAGTCAGTCTGAACCTCGCCTAAAGTTATGCTACCCGCCATATCGATTGACAGCACTGTTGTCACCAGCTTCAATATGAGTGCTAAATAGCAGTGTTAAGCAATTTGAAATGTGTTCGACAGCCCGATTCCATATGTTCATATTGAGTAGGATAGTGGAGGATAGAATTATCAGCAAGGAAGAAAAGATTGAGATACATGAGAGATACACAAATAATTTCATTTGTGTTGCCTTAATAAATGGGCTCACGAGGTGTGCTGGATGAAGTGGGAGGATGAGCAGAAGTAAATAAATTAATGAAAATATGAATTGAACGAGTCACCGAGTGAGTGTTACTAACTGCTACTGGGCATATGCCTTGCTACTACGGGATGGGGGGGGGGGGGGGGGGGGGGGGGATTACATACCTTGAAGACAAACGTATTTCTGTCGGGTTGTCCACATTGATTTTTTAATTAATTAATCAACTAATACGTCAGTCAGTTGATAAGTTAATCAATTAATCAACACATCAGTTAGTCAAACAATTTATATTGATCTACCCGTGCTACTACGGGATGGGGGGGGGGGGGGGGTTTACATACCTTGAAGACAAACGTATTTCTGTCGGGTTGTCCACATTGATTTTTTAATTAATTAATCAACTAATAAGTCAGTCAGTTGATACGTTAATCAATTAATCAACACATCAGTTAGTCAATCAATTTATATTGATCTACCCGTGGGCTTGATTGGAATGATATGGGGGTTGAAGCTCATTGCAGCTTGGGACCATGGGTCATGCCTTAAGAGGTCACAGACCAGACCACACCTGTTCACATTTGTTTCCAGCGGGTGAAAGTGTGCACCGATGGGCAGCAAGAGGCGACTATAGAGAAAATTCCTTGAGCAGCTAAAGATTATCTTCTCACAAAGCAAAAGTAATACATGTACTGTGTTGATGAGCAATGCGGAACTCGATGCTATACCTTAATTTATCCATTAACCTTCGAGGCTCATGTAGTGCTGGGACGGTTATGATAAAGAATGAAGGCGTGTGGGGCAATCAACGAAGGGAATGTTCTGATAGTATCCTTTGTGTCTCAAAGAGACAGCCATTAATCCACTGTTGCTCCAATGGGAAGACGCAAACTATTTGCCGGAATAAGGCAAATATTGACAGAAGTTAAACATAAGTACAATCGTCACTATACATGTATGTATTAGGGCGGGGTGGGGTGGGGGTACTAAAGTAGTCAAAGGATATTCTGGATTTTTTTTCAGGCTTCTAGAATGAAAAAAAAGAAAAAAGAAACCTTGGTAGAATATTACCTGGACACTCTGTGACTCCCCATTGCTACGAACCCAATGCGCTCGATCCAATGAGGGGACGCAAGCCATATTAAACCAAAATGAGAAGAATAAAATAAAATGTTGATAGGGTGAATGGGCAACTTAGGTACTAGATGCATTAACGGTTAATTTCCCCGGTGTTTTCACATGAAGGGTTGGAACGGCTATCAAAATATGGAAGGAAACAATTCAATAGAACCATTCTCCGGGGTTCTCACATGAAGGGTTGAAACGGCTATGAAAATAAGGATGGAAACGAAACAATAGAACCATTTTCACGGGCCATTCCCAGAATAAACCCGCCAATTATAATTTTTTAAATCCTTTTCTTTTTCAGGTGAGAGTATGTGAGTGCGGGGGTGGTGGTGGTGGTGTGTGTGTGGGGGGGGGGGGGGGGGGGGGGGGCTGTTAAACACATTCAAGAGGGTGTTCCGGATATTTCCTGGCTTCGTGACTACCCCTAATAAAAATTAAAATATCGTCTCCCCAGTGCGGCAAGGTGTCATCTACATTGCTTTAGGCACCCTATCGCACTCGGGGGACGGTATTTTTAGCACTCGCGATCCGCCAATCATGAAAGGCCTTAACTCCTGTTCAATGCAAATTTGTACTTACACAAGCAAATAATTGGAAAACTAAGAAAAACCTTCATATCTTGTTCCAAAAGAGAGCTCGTATCCGTCATTGGTGCAAGCCTAACAAGACCGTTCCAAGGAAAATAATCACTATCTAAAAATAAGTTTATGAGTAGCAAATTGTGTTGATGGGCAATGCGCGAAGTCAGCGCTTCAGCTTAATTAATCCATTAACATTCAGGGCTCGTATAGTGTTGCGACGGTTATGATAAGAAATGAGGGAGTTTGAGGAGAATAACGAAGAGATAGCCATTAATCCACTATTGCTACGAGTTCAATCCAGTGGGAAGACACAAACTATTTCAAGAATAAAACAATGAATTGACAAAAATTAAGCATATGTACAATCGTCACTAAACATGTATATATCAGGGCAGGGGGGGGGGGGGGGACGGGGTACCTAAAGTAATTAAGAGATATTCGGGATTTTTTCAAGCCCAAGATAATCTTGGTAGGGTATTACTTTAACACTTACGAATACACCGGACTCTGTTGTTATTCGTTATGAATTGTGTTGCACCGTAGGGTATTCTTAAAAAGACGACGTGCATTCGCGAAAAGAATGTACATATATAGCCCTTCATTACAAACAAATGTTTTGTTTATTTATTTATTAGCGTTTAATATCCCTTTCAGCATCCATGGCTATACTAGGTCTCAGCCCGAATATGAAGTCGTGTCCAACCAATCGTTTAAATTAGCGGCTCATTATAGGGGGTTTCCTGGCTCTTATATCTGAATCTTATTTTACCAGCAATATACTATTTTTAGCACATTGTCAATTAAATTTTGGCTTCCGTATTGAAGCCATGACAAATCTTTTTTACCAGCAATATACTATTTTTAGCAAATCGTCAAATAAATTTTGGCTTCCGTATTGAAGCCATGACAATCATACAAAATGTTATATCCCCCGCAGTCCGTTGTCAGGTTGAGTCGTGGTTTCTGTGAGGAAACCACGACCCACTTGGCAACGGGCTCGAGGAAAAGAAGAATAACAAGAGAGAAACGAAAAAAAACAAGAAACCCCCCCCACAAAACTCGGTTTATATGACAAAAACAACAAATCACTCGGCAGCCGCCACAAGAAGTTAATAAAAGTGCCTTCTTCTGTCAAGCAAGATTGTTAGAGCATTTTAAGTTTGTTTATTATTGTTATATTATTCAGTTTACTGTTTTGGTGTTCACTTACTTTTGTCGACAATATTGTCATACAACTCGAATCTGATTTTTTTGTCTGACCCTTTATATGTGCCCCAGACCGAACCATTAAAGTACCATGACCTCTCAATGAGGTCGTGCCTTCTGAGCCTATTCATCAGTCCCTGATTTAAAATAGTGACATCATTCACCATATTCACATTCATCACTTTAACCCTTTACCTACCATGAAAAGCAGACGACACTTGCAAAAAAAATTCTTGAATAACTAATTTTTTTCATTTTTTGTCTCAAAAACATAGGTTATGACCCCTCGTTGGAACGAGCTCGACGAGCTCGTTCCAACGAGGGGTCATAACCTATGTTTTTGAGACAAAAAATGAAAATATAATGAAAATTTATTGGCGATTTTTGAGAATAGCGCTGGCCGGTTTTTGCCGTTACGTTGGGTAAAGGGTTAAAGTCTTTCTTTTTACGAATAACATTTTCTTTTATTTCAGTGTTTTTTAGTTTGACAATGATGGGCTTTTCCGTATCATTTTTCCTTTTTGGGAGTCAATGTTCTACTATGATTTCCTCACTATTCAGCTCGTATTTACTTACTTCTTTCATTAGGTCTATTATTTTGTCTTTTATCTTTTCATTTTTTTCTTCCTTCACTCCGAGAAATTTTACGTTATTTTTCCTACTAAATTGTTCATTGTAATTAGCCATAGTTTTTGCCTCCTTTACTTCTTGCTTCACAAATTCCAATTCTGAATTTAGACTGTTTATTTCGTCATTCTTTTCAGTTAGCATTGTTTTCAAGTCTTCTTTTTCTCCATTCAAGTTTCTTACCTCCTCCAGTTTGTCCACTCTCACTTCAAATAAGTCTTTCATTGTTGCGGATACCTGTTTCGTCACTGTTTCCGTAATACTAATGATTGAATTTTGCAGTGCGGATATCAAGTTTTTCAAGCTCATCTTTTTGGGCACTGAGGAAAGTTGGGCTTGAATGTTGTCCATTTTATTTTCAAAAAGACTCACCCAGTTTTTCGATTCCTTTTCCTCACTGATATGATCATCGTTGTTCTCGTTAGTGTCATTGTTAGATGAAGAATGATTTTGTTTTCTCTTTTTAGGCGGTTTAGTCGCAAATATATTTGGGACACTTGAGGATTTATTGAGTGGATGAGGCCCAGTCGCTCCCTTCGAACCTGGTGATCCGGTGCCTTTAGAAGATTCAAGAGATTCAAAAGTTTTTCCCAGCACAGGAATTGCTGACTTTATTGGTTTTTGCTTAACCGGGTCAATTTGGTGACTTTTGTCAGATTGTTTGTTGGTTTTTGTTGGCTGTGGCTGTGGTTGTGACATATTTTCCCCCTAAAAGTTACTGAGCTCAGTCCCGATGACTCACCGTTCACTCACCGTTGATGGTAATGTTAATGTTGTACCTGATAGAAAGTCTTACAGAAAATCGACAAGAAAAATCGATACCCGCCTTGGCAGTAAATTCTCAATCACAGTGGTAACCACTATTCACATTGTTTTCACACTATTGTCAAACAATCTCAACGCTTGCTGCTCGCTGTTGTTCGTTGATGTACGTTGTACGTAATAGATACATCACGAAAAATAGGAAATATTGTCACCCCTGAACAAACAAACCTTCAACATATGTCCATATTATGTATGTCTAGTGTAAGGCCGGTTGGAAAAACAAAATGGATACTTAGGCTCGATCCGAGAATATTTTAATCGCAGTCTCCCATAATTTAAGCACTTTAGAATTGAATAAAGCACGGAGCCCTCACAAGTCCTCTCCTCACTCAAACGCCATTGGAATGGTTGAAGAAATGTATGTAAATGTTGTAACATTGTATGTTGTTGAATAAAAGTATCTACCTATTTAATAAAGTATTTATCTATCTACCCCTGCTTGCACTGACGGAGCTCTGAGCTATTTTCATTTCTATTCAGTCAAAATCGATCAAAATGGATATTTATCCAAAGTTTATCATTAATTTCTACAAACATCATATACTTAGGAAACCTCCAAAACTATGTGACGCTCCTTATATAAATATTATATTATATTATATAAATATTATCTCGTTATAACGAGATGTTTTCTCGTTATAACGAGATATTTTCTCGTTACAACGAGATACTAAGTCGTTATAACGAAATGTTTTCTCGTTATATCGGGATGTTATCTCCTTATAACGAGATGCCACGTCGTTATAACAAACTGTTTTTTCGTTATAACGTGAACCGTTTCTCGTTATAACGAGATGTGTTCTCTTTATAATGGGAAAGTATCTCATTATAATGAGATAAAAAAAATTCCCTCTGTCCTAAACCAGTCCCCGTAGAGATGTCATACTCAGAAAAAAGGGCGACACATGTTTTCCAAACAAAATCGTCTTCTGAAGCTTTGAAGTTGTAAACTATGTGGTTGCATATATAATGACAATTGACCATACTCCATGTTTTAGCAAAGGGGCCCATAACGCGCTTTCCTGGATATTCCCCGCTCCCTCCGTCCATACGCTGCCCCTAGATGCTCTAAAATACAGAAATGGGTAGCATAAATGATGAGTGAATTCATTCGCAAATCGAATGGAGTCATCGCGGAAGGTGTCAGCGCGATGCACGAACATGATAATAGGCGAGAAAGTGTTGTTATGCATTTTGGTACAAATTCTATGCCACCACTTTCTGTGTGTTATAGAAAGCAGGGGTAATGTATAGAGGGAGGGGGCAGGGAATATCCAAGGGAGCACATTACGGGTCCTGTGTAAGAAACCTTCTGTAACCAGGAATGCAAGCCTGAGCACAATGAAATGATAAATAATCGGTTTCCACTTGGTAAGTTCGGCCTCACGTCACCCGGATTAAGAAAAAAATTGACCATGTCACCTCCCTGGGCTCTAGTATATCAACTGAAGAAACTGATCATAATTGGGTCCTGCAAAGCTTCGGAGACTCGATTCAATCTCGACATCGACCAGTGGCGCAGCCACCGGGGGAAGGGGGGGGGGGGGGGGGTCACATAGCACAGAGCACAAACCTGGTCTAAAATATAGGACTATAAATGCCTTAGATGCCCTCTCAAAGCAATCAATTCTGCACGATGCATTCGACAAAAAACCTAGTCCTAATTAAGATCCCCATGTCGTTACCCCCCCCCCCCCCGAAGACAAGTGAGAGGAGAGGGAAACTACCTGAGGGTCCAAGTTAGGACTAGGGAAGCCCACGACTCCGACCCCAACGGCCCTCCAAATATTATGCCCCCCCCCCCACACACACTCTCTCAATGGCTACGGAACCTCCTATTATAGAATCCGAGCTACGCATCTGACATCGATGGTCTGATTCGGGAGAGATATCGAATCGGTTTCCCACTTCGTATATTTTCGAATAGGGTTACTGGTGTATTTTAATGAAGGTTGCGGGGGGGGGGGGGGGGGGGGGGGCTGTAAAACAAATGCTGGAAGGTATGCCAAAATTTACGCCGGACCATTTTTGGGACCCACCACCCCCTTTATGCAAAAAAAAAGAAGAAAAATGCTCTCGATTTTTGGACACCCACCCCTTTAGAACTGTAAAACTTGTCTTCCTTAGAAAATAAAGTTACAAATGCTCATGAATGATGAGTATTATGGTAGCATATGTCGTAATTAATATAGATTTACATCATAAATACACAGAACGGAAAGCATGTGTGGATTGGTTAATCGATATGGCACGAGTCCCAGCGTAGAAGAATAGAACGAGAGGCCGCAGGAAAGGAGTTTATCCTTCCGCGATGGCACAAGTGCCATATCGATTAACCCATTCACATCCGCGTGTCGTTCGGTGCATATTACACCCTTCACGTCTATAAAAACAATTATCAAAAGGACACTTGGCAATTCATTTGACAACTATCAACAAAACATTTTATCGGCAATCAAATTTTCAAGGGGAACCTGTGTTACTATTTCGTCCCCTGAGTTTCAATGTGTTCTATGTGCCTTCTGGTAAATAGAACACATTGGAACTCAGGAGACGATTTTTAGCTATCGCTATGGATTCAAATTGTAATTACGGTGCACGATTTGTAGAAAATAACAGTGAAATTTCGCTTCTATTTGAAAATAATCCTTCAACGATTTTCATTTTACGCATGGTTTAGTGTTGCTGTAGATGGTGATTTCATAGAACAGACGTGTAATAAAAGGGATTAGTTTTACATTTCAGCTCATATTTCCAAACTATCATATTTTCCACCTATTGATAATAAAAATGGATGTGTTTGTGTGTTTTCAACATTACACCTGCCCAAATATTAGTAAAATGGTTGACATGTCACATTCAAGCTCTAGCAAAAGACTTTGTTGGGCTCTTTTCTAATTAATTTTGGTAACATTACCAGTCTCTCACAGCACTGAATTGTCTTCCAAGCAATTCCCAGAACAATTGAAACTGAAGTGCATTTTTTTTGGTTCAGCAACATTATTTTTGTAGGTAATTTTTTTTATAATAATCGCCCTCTCACTGGTCCTCCCGCCGAACTTACTACTGATACTGTGTTTATTGTGACTTATAAACATTTGGGAAGGAAATGTCAAATTTGCAGTGGATCTTTTTCCATAAGACTTTTGAGATATCCAAAGTTTATATAATTCACTTCCAAATATAGAGTTACCTCTCCTAAACTATTCTAGTAATTTGTGCTTCATAGAATAATTCAAGTTGATGCTGTAAAGGACATCATATAAGAATTATGTTAGAATAATTTTATGTTTCCCTGATGTGGTTACAAATGGAGTTAGGTGTCCTTTTTATTAGCCCTGCCTTCAACAAGAATTAATGGAAAATGTTCAGTCTTTGGTAGACAACTCTGGAGAAATATGGTGGACGTGACCGTTACTTATTCCCAGTTCCTTATTCGACATTCGTTATCAACCGATTTTATCGGTTGATAAGGAACGTCGAATAAGGAACTGGGAATAAGTAACGGTTGTCATGTCACAGAAATATATATCTTTTTGAGCCTTTGGATTACCCCAATTTCACACCTTTTACAGGTCGTCGCCTCAGTACTGTAATCTTCTATGTCACATTTTTCATTTTTGTGGGAAATCGACTTTGAAATTTTGGCATCTCGGTTCGTGTGTTATGAGACACAATTCTGATAAGGTTTCATGTTGCACAGGTAAACAGTATGAAAAAACGAATTAATGTCAAGTTTCAAGCTCAAAGATTGTGCATTATTCCCGTAATTTGAAAAAGAACATTGGGAACATAGAACAAATGAGCACAAAATTTCCTGTCTGTGATCCGTGCTGAAATGTGTATGGACACAAACCAGTATAACACTCACGTCTCAGTAAGGTATTGGGTCGTGTTAAAGTGCACATTTAGCTAACCATTTGCTGAAACTTGTGCAATCACGGGTATACTCACGTAATTCAAGCAAAGTAGCTTTGCTGGCGCACTGGGAGGAAGAAAAAAACCCAGCGTGGTTCCAACCCCACTGAGAATATTCTTAGGGAAGTATTTATTTTTTAATACCTACGTCGCAGTGTACAACGTGATCGTCGGCAATGTGGTGGATGGGACGCAAACTAGAGGGGTTGTGGGGCGGGGGTCGCGTCCTTCAAAAAATATTGAGGGGAGGTGGCATCATTTATTGTATCCACCTCCCCATAACGGTCCAGCAGCGACTTGAACAATATCAGAAATTCTCGCCTACAGTGGTTCATCACACTGTCTTCTCGGTTTAAAGGCGTTCAATGATTTGATAATACTCGAGCTTGGTCTCTCAATGTGTTACAAGACACGGGACCGTGTCTTGTAGAACATTAAGAGACCACGTTTGACCTACAATCGCCACAGTTCCAGAACCGACCAGAGTTCAGGCTTCAGCCACGATTAAATTTATAGGTTCCGATTACATCCCAAACCCCAGTCCCCACCCCATGACTGCGAACAGATGTGCGCACATGCCGCACCCAACAGTTTTCTCAAACATTAGAACGAAGGAAATCGAAGGCCAAGTTGGAATCCATTTTTGCATCATTCTTCTGTAAAGCTATTTTGTCACTGGACAATCATCATTACTGTGAAACCAATAACAAGGAGGAAATAACAAATATCTTTATTTCTACCAAATGGACATGCTTATATGCTTGTCCGCAGCTTTTAAAAGATAGTCAGATCAACATTCTGATTCTTACATAAAGAATGGACCAGCAGGAGGATAACGTTTTGAATGTTTTAGATGAAGGATCTCGTGGTGGGCAATCAGTTTAGTATGAAAAATAAGTATGTACTCGTTTCGAGTAAAACACCCTGGTAACGCAGATAAGCTCTGAGGTTAACATACACTCAGAAAACCCATCAGTTTTGGGACCCATTCCTCAATGCGCATAAGCGTGGCTTGCGCTTTTTATGGGTGTTCAACGACACTTCTGTAGGGATTTGAGGCGCTGTTAGTTCTTGATACAGAATCCTGATTACACTCGTGGGAACGGTGGCTTTGGGTGCTAAGATGTATTGCAGGCCGATAAATCACGTTCCTTCAACCGCACTAATCATGTTTCAGTCGCGTTCGTGAGTTGATGATTTTAACAGTAACTGTTGCTTGCCACTGATCGTGGTTCTATACTTAATTTACTCCACCCGTACAATTGTGTGACACAATGGGACCTCGGTCATTAAATAGTGCATCTAAATAGACGAACAAACAATGCGACTGTTGACACCTAGGGTCATTTTGTGTCGGAAGCATGACCGTTGTAATTATATCTGGAGACAACCACCGTGCAGTAGCAAGTAACTGTGAGGAATCTGCAATTTAAAACCCTGACACAAGCAGGATTTGAAGAGAGTGAAGTCAGGTGCACCATTGATGTACGGTACGCCTGAGGGAATAGGAGGTTGTAGACTGTAGAAATGGCACACGCTCATACAATGTGCATGTTGAACGAAATGCAAAATTTAGAAACCTACTCGGTTTCTCAAATTATTTTGTGAGTTAAACTAGTATGTTTCGACGGAACCCATGCCGCAATGACCTAAGATGGCCTCAAATTTGAAACTTTGCATTTAAATAAAATAGAAAAAATCTGCTTTCCAGAAAAGAACACATTCTAAGACTTCAGGTCAGCGAGTGTGTCACGAGACACTATTTTGGGCTACCTCAAGCTCCAAAAAGATCATCATACTATAATTTTGAAATAATATCAAGTATCTGATCAAGCCGACAAATCATTCTCTCCATTTCTCATAAATTGTCAGAGTTTGAGTGCTAAGTGGGATCCTTTAATTGAATTATTAAGTAATATGCAAACGGCTGACAACACATTTGATATTATTGGACTCAGTGAAATATTCAAAATTCCGTCCAACATGAACTACAACCTTGAAGGTTACAGTCCACTTATAAAACACACACATCCAGACAACGACGACGGACGCGGCGGGGTTGAATTTTCCGTAAAACTTGGTATTCAGTTTCAAATTCGGCATGATCTGTCTGTGTTTATACCTCATGTAATTGAAATTCTGTTCATAGAAGTAAAACTATGAAATAAAACAAAAATCATAGGCGTTATCTATAGGCCAAACACTCAACCCAAAGCGGACATAGATCTCTTCCTTTTGAATTTAAACGAAATAAATGATACATTAAATCTTGAAAACAAAACCTCGTACATAATGGGTGATTTTAATACTGATCTTTTAAAGGTAGACTCTCACGCCAAAACAGAGGCCTATATCAAATTAATGTTTTCGCAAGGTTTTCTACCACACATAACCAAACCAACACGTGTAACGCCTTTTTCGGCCACATTAATTGACCACATTTTCACCAATAATGTCTCCGCTTCTACGTCGTCCGGAATAATCATCATAGATGTCTCAGACCATTTCGGCACGTTTTATATTGAAAATAATAAAAGTAAGGCTCCGAGGAAAATATCTATACTTAAACGTAAAATAAATGATGAGTCTATAGTATACTTCAAAAGCTTACTAGAACAGAATGATTTGGAATCTGTACTTGAAATAAATTGTCCAAATACAGCTTATAAAAATTTGTCGACATTTACTAAAACGCCTTTTAGTTAGCATTTCTACTTACTGAAGTGCATCTGAACAAAAAATATATCAAGCGTCAACCATGGATGACTAAAGGCCTCATAACTTCTTTAAATAACAAAACCAAATTTTACAATAAAAAATTACAAAATCCAAATCAAAAGAACATAGACAATTACAAAAAATATTGTAAAATTTTTAATAGGATAAAAAAACAAAGTAAAGCTATGTACTTTAAAAACACCTTAATAAAAATCAAAACGATCTACGGAAAACTTGGAAAATACTAAATGAAGCCATAAAGAAACATACAACGGAAGCTAAATTGCCTTCTTCCCTTGTCCACGATAATATCGAAATTAAAGATCCACAAGAAATTGCACAAAATTCAACAACCTCTTTGTAGATATAGGAAACATTACACGCTCCAAAATACCTAATGTATCAAAGGCATATAATGAATTTTACAACTTCACATCACAAGTTCTGAAGCACAGCACTGGTTTAGTTGCGAACCACTTGCGCATATTATCAACATTTCATTCGAGCAAGGTGTTGTACCAGACAGTACGAAAATTGCACGAGTAATATCGATATTCAAAACAGGTGACAATAGAAATTTTAACAATTATAGACCAAAAAGCATACTGCCCGTCTTTTCTAAGGTCATAGAAAAAATAATGTATAACAGGCTGACAAATGTCTTAAATACTTTTAATATCTTAAATCCGCTTCAAAATCACTCCACAATACATCCTATAATGCATCTTTTAAAACACATAGAAGTTGAAAATAACAAATTGAGTAAATATATCACTATGGCAATCTTTCTTGATCTTTCAAAAGCTTTCGACTTGATAAACCACGATATTTTGATAAGAAAACTTATATATTATGGTATTAGAGGTATTGAAAATAAATGGTTCCAAAGTTTTCTCTCTAATAGAACACAGTATGCTACGTATAATACAGAGCAATCAACATCTTCACATATAACGTGTGGCGTGCCTCAGGGCTCCATTCTCGGTCCCATATTGTTTTTGTTGTAATATCCATTATTCCTTGATTGGGTTTTTATAAGTTCCTCATTCCATTGTATGTGATCCTTGAGTCAGGGGAGCTAATCCGTGTAAATAGTGAAATGTTTTCTGGTCACATGTATCAACTGGGCTGGCTGGCTGGCTGGCTTTCACTTGTAATAAATCATGAAAGAAACTATGATTCCACTCATCTGTTTCACAAATAGCAACACAAGATGGTGTCAGAAGTTTTATTAACCTGTTCTTTAGTTTCAAATTGGTGAATTTCATAGATGTTTGCTGGATTACTCTGGATTGTCAATTTGCTATTTTTGACCTGTGGGGGTCGACCCAGGACTTCAGTGGTAGCCACACTTCTGCTGGTTTCTTTCTGCCTGATATTTACTATGGCAAATTTACTGGTTCAACCACCAGAGATATTTAACACTGAATAGCCTGAAAATTGGGTAAAGTGGATCCGCCGGTTTATAAGGTACCGTTCTGCATCTCGGTTGGACAAAGCTGATGACACAACTCAAATTAACAGTTTGATTTATCACATGGGGGAGGCTGCTGAGGACATTTTCCAGTCTTTCACTTTTGCTGAGGGTGAATCGCGTGATGACTTTGATACAGTTAAAACCAAATTTGACAATTATTTCATAGTGAGACGAAATGTCATTTTTGAGCGTGCCAAATTTAATCGCCGTAAGCAGGAGGATGGAGAGTCTGTTGATGCCTTTATCACTTCGTTATTTACCCTTTCTGAACACTGTCAATTTGATGACGATGTCGTTGGTGAAACAAGACGCAAACAGTTTATTCGTGATCGTATTGTTGTTGGCATCTCAGATTTGAGGTTGTCTGAGAAATTGCAAATGGATCCAAAATTAACTTTAAAGTCTGCTATGGACGCAGTTAAATCGAAGACGGCAGTTCATAAACAACAGGAACAATTACGTAATCCAACAGTTGCATCAAATATTCAGCCAGTAGCGGCTAAACCGGTTCATAAGCGACGTGTTCGGACTAAGAAAAACATTCAATCTAATAATAGTAGAAATACCAGTCTTAAAGAGACGTCATCAGTGAAAGATTCTGCTCATAAACGTTGTTTTCGTTGTGGTGGTATACCCCATACTAGAACATGTTGTCCTGCAGGGAACGCAAAATGTCACTCATGTCATAAAATTGGTCACTTCAGTAAATGTTGCCACAGCAGGGGTACATCGTTACATGGGAGAGTAGATACAGTTCAAGTGTCTACCAATGACTATGCTTTTATTGGGTTTCTTACAGCAAATGTGAATCACATTGAAAATGATGAGTTTCAAACTAAACTGTCTGTTTTTGGCCGGGACATTAACTTTAGTTTAGATACAGGAGCTGACGTGTCAGTTGTGACACCAGAACTTTTTGAATCATTGAAACCTAAAGTGAAATTACGTAGCCCATCTAAAGTGCTATATGGAGCTGGTAGTAATCAGCTTCAATGTTTAGGCATGTTTGTAGCCCCAGTTCGCTATAATGACACACATTCTGATCAAGAATTTTATGTTGTGAAAGGGATCAGGAATTGTTTACTTGGTAAACCCGCAATTAGGTCATTAGCCTTAATGTCTATTAATATGGGTGAAAGTGAAATTGATCATGTTTACAAGATATCTAACCATAAACAACAGAGTGATTATACTGAGTTGTACCCTGAATTATTCACAGGTCTGGGCAAAATGAGCAAGAGTTTTTAATATGCATTAATGACATCCGGTCTGCTACTACAATCAATCTTCTGTCCTTTGCAGATGATACAACTGCATACGCCTCGGACGCTGACATAAAACGTCTATCATCATATGTAAACAAAGAACTTGAAATGATATCCGACTGGTGTTCAAAAAACTATTACCGTGGTGCTCAGCAAATCAACTCGCCCTGAACGCCAATAAAACCAAATACATTATTATTAACCCAAACCACAAAGCTAATAGTTACAGACATCCTGATATTCTCATGAATGGTAAAAAACTAAAAAGGCTGGGTCTAAATGAAGAAGAGAAATCCTTGAACTTTTTAGGTATACATACTGATGAACACTTATCTTCTCAAACACATATATCAAAAATATGTTCTAAGATTGGATGGGCAAATTATACTCTGAACAAGGCAAAAAAACTATTACCACAGCAAGTCATGAAGATGCTTTATTATTCCTTGGTCAACTGTCATTTGGTAGTAGGTATAAAAGGCGGATTCCGTATCACTTGTACACGATTCTGTACATGTACACGTACATGGATGTACACCTCAATAGGGTTCAGTGTTAAAATCGTGTACAAGTACACAAAATGTCGTTTTTTATGGTGATACAGAATCCGCCATTGGTTTTGAGACTCTCAGATCGCACTTTTAACGTTCAAATACCCATTGGCGAACGCGTACATGTACACGTCGCTCAAGAGTGAAAAAAAATGTATGAAATTTTAAGAAAATATGATTAAAAATTTGTTCTCCACGTTCCCATTGTGGATTTGACCATCGATCCATTGTTGGTGAACGCGAGCAAAAAACGTTTTGCGGATTCCGTATCAGCATCAAAAAGTGGTTTGTGGATTCTGTATCACCTAAGTAGGTATACGTTCACCAACGGGTATTTGAATGGTTAAAGTGCGATCCGAAAAACCCATTTGCGGATTCTACATCAGAAAATCGACCTCTGTACGGTACATGGAAAAAAGGTGATACTGAACCAGCAAAACCACTGCCATGTTTCCCGATCGTGTTTGGGACGGTATAGGTATAGGGTGCGATTTGATTGGTGAAAAAACGATTTGCCAATTTCATCTCTTGAGTTTTGTGAATAAAAGGTTTTCGTTCAAAAGAGTCGATTATAAAAATTGAATCTGTAAAAATAGACATTCATGTTTTGTTTCGGTGTGAATGAAAGGTAAAACTGACACTCGTGTTTTTGTTTTGGTGTGAATGAAGGTTTTGTTCAAAAGAGTCAATTATAAAATTGAATCTGTAAAAATAGACATTCATGTTTTGTTTTGGTATGAATGAAGGTTTATCCATTTACAATGAAAAAAAAATTGAGTTTATAAAAATTAGGAATTTTTGTGAAATAAATTTTGTGAAATAAATTTTAATAAAACACTTTATAGAATTCTTTCATTCAAATAAAAAATAGTTCGTAGAATTGTTTCATTCAATAAAAATTCTATTATAAAACTTTTTTTCACTTGAGTGAATTTTAATAGGTAAACTGACACTCATGTTTATTCTGGTGTGAATGAAGGTTTTTCGTTTAATTGATCGTTTTAATAATAGATAATAAAAACGCATTTTCCACTTAATTAGGTTTTAGTGGTAAATAATTTTTAATATATTCGTGATAATGTTCGGAGACATGAAAGAACCCTTTTTAACAGATGTAATTATTCTCAAACGCGTTAAATCAGAAACTGGCTTTTTATACACTAAAACTTTTAAACTTTTTTCAAAAGTTCTACAGTTTGTCACTTAGTGAATAATTTGAGATATGAATGAATCCTTTTAACAGATGTAATTATTCTCAAATGCATTAATCAGAAACCGGTTTCTTATGTACTAAAACATTCAAACTTTTCAAAGTTCTCCAGTTCGTCATTGAGTGAAATAATCTGTGATGCGATTTTAATGCGTTCAGAGGCAAAACGCATTTATAGAGGTTTATCATGTAAAATGTTTTTCCTCAACTAGTTTTTTAGTTATTATATTAAAGACAGAAGATTTTTATTTACTTAAAACATAAAAAATAATTATACATTTAATTTTAAAAATAATAAATAACTCAAGTTAGCATACTC
Organism: Pictodentalium vernedei; assembly: GCA_031216915.1. Classification (NCBI taxonomy): domain Eukaryota; kingdom Metazoa; phylum Mollusca; class Scaphopoda; order Dentaliida; family Dentaliidae; genus Pictodentalium; species Pictodentalium vernedei. The sequence goes on from CM062297.1 coordinate 317,649,766, forward strand.
TAAAGGAAATATTAATAATTTAGAAAACGAAAAAAATGTTTTTACAGATGGATGCTAAATGCCGAGATCGGCTTTTAAATGAATATGAACGTGCCAAGAAGGGCATTCAATTGGCTGACAGAAGCAGACATCTTGGAGAGATTGAACTCAAACGCGAGGCCACAAAAATATTTAAACCTGTGACGGAGGTTCAAGAGCGAAGCAAGAAGGAGATAGTTGAAGAATTGAGACCCATAAAAGAGAGATTGAGTTTGTTGATGGCAAGTAGACGTGCTGGTAACATGGGGTTAGATAATGAAATAGTTACTATATCTGATGAATTGTTAAGACAGAAGGTTTTGAATAAAAAACATTATAAAAGACGGATGAACGAATTGAAGCATTGATGTATATAATAAGTAGAGAGAAACAAACAAACAAAATATATAAAATAAAAAAAAATAGTAAATTTTACACTAGAATAATAAAAGTATTTAAACAACAAACGATTTACCAGTGAAAACAAAATATATATTATAAAATAAAAAATATGTTGGTGATAAAGAACAGGGGATACGTCAGAACTTACGTTCAAGGCGGTTCTGGCATCGTCGATTCTATAATGCGAGCATTCACGAGCGATGCAGGTAGAAAACTTACATCAACCGCGTTTGAGGTCAGTAAGAAGACGGCTTTGGATGCTGGTAAGAAAGTCGCTTCTGAAGCCAGTTGTAGGATAGCTTCTGTGGCTGGCAAGAGGGCAGCCGACACGTTGATCGACAAGTTGATCAGTCCACCGGCGAAGCGAGCTACATTAGCGCGAATGCCAAAAAGTTGGAAAGAGTTTAAGGATGCTGTGATACCCATACAAGATTTAGCCAAAATGACGAGTGGATCTGGATTGAAGAGAACTCGCGATGGTGTAATATAAATAAATAGTAATATTAAAAAACTGAGTTTGAAAAAACATAAAAAATTGTGTTTGAAAAATGTAAAATAACAAAAAAAAAAAATAAACAAAGATGAACATTAAAGATATGTCTTGGAACGAAGCCGCGACTAAGAGGTCGAATAATGAGTTCTTTCCCAAAAGCACAAGAGGCTTGATAGTGGGAAAATCGAATTGTGGAAAGACCAATCTGTTGATGAATCTGTTGTCCCGACCCAACTGGCTGGATTACGACAGATTGTTTGTGTTTGGCAAAAGCTTGTTTCAACCCGAATACAGATTGCTTCGAGAGTGCATGGATCATAGATTGCCTAAGGACGTCATAACCAGAATCTTTGACAGTAGGGAGGAATTCGACAAAAGTGAAGCTCCTCTTTCGACTACTTTGGATGGTGTGGCGATGGAATTGATGAAGAGAAATGCATCTTCGAACGTCGAGTGTCGATTTTATGAGAACGCTAGCGATGTTCCGGATCCTAGAGAATTGAAATTGGAAGATAAGAATCTCATGATTTTCGACGATCTGCTTTTGGAGAGACAGAACCGATGCGAATCGTATTACGTTAGGGGTCGTCACAGCAACGTGGACTGTTTCTATCTGTCGCAGAATTATTTTCGATTGCCCAGACAGACAATAAGGGAGAACGCTAATTTTCTATGTCTCTTTCGCCAAGATCTCAATCACATCTACAGTGATCATATCGCAAACAACATGAGCGCGGTGGAATTCAGGAGATTCTGTAAGAGGATTTGAGATGGAGGACTTTACAATTTTGTCGTGATCGATTTGACTAGCGAATTTAATCGCGGAAAATATCGGTGCAGATTCGACAAGTTTTATGTTTCTGATGATAATAAGATTGAGCGTGAAAATAAAAAAAATTAGAAAATAATAAATCTTCAAATAATTAGTTTTTGAAAAAATAAAAATAAAATTAAATATAATGTTCGAACAAGGAGAATTATTAGAATGGATAGCCGAGAATACGGCTGCAAAACAATCCATTCAAATCGTGGTGAGTGGCGATTCGACTCGATTCGTGACGAAATTCGAACCTTCCATCGAATTGAATAGAGAGAAAAGATACGAGATGGCGTTGGTGAATCTGGAGACTTATTATTCCTTTCCCAACATCACCAAAAAGAATAACTCATTTAAGTATTCCGACGGAGTGGATTGGTTGGAGATTCGAATTCCCAAAGGAAGTTATGACATAGACGATTTAAACAATTACATTCAGACGCAAATGAAGATGGATGGAAAGGGAAGCAACAAGATCAGACTCGCTCCCAATCCTAATACCTTACAGACGATGTTGGATTTGGAAGATAATTTTCGAGTGGATTTCAACATGGACGATTCTATAGGCAAGATGCTAGGATTCGATCGAAAGATGTATCGAGGCCACGCGGCATCTGAAAATACAGTCGACATTCTCGCAGTCAATAGCATTCTGGTGAACGTGGATGTGATTGCTGGAAGCTACGTGAATGGTAGCGCTCAACCGACGATCTATTCCTTCTTCCCAAACGTGTCGCCGGGTTATAAGATCGTGGAATGACCTCGAAATTTAGTTTATCTACCAGTGATTTTAGACACGTTGTATAGTCTCAAAACCACGTTGACGGATCAAAATGGTGAACTGTTAGATCTTCGCGGAGAGAGGGTGATGATACGATTTCACATAAGAGAAATATAAAAGGAAAAAAAAATATTGTGTATATATAAATAACAAAATAAAATAAACGCAATATTAATTTACAAAATTATTTAATATATATTATCATTAAAACAAAAAAACAATTGAAGAAAATATATTTTAAAAAAAGAATTATGACACAATACGTGGTTAAAAACGTGAACATATCCGCAGGACAGAGGAAGAAACTTAAGAGAGCATTAACAACTCGAGGTGAGGCAGTGAGATTCAAATTCACTCACAAAGATCTGACGAGTGGCAGTCAGGATTCGATCGCCTGGACCAGAAGTCAAAGCAAAAGGATGGAGAAAGCGATTCGTGATGGAAGAGGGTTGATGGTGAGATTGAGTCCCGCTCAATTGAGATACAATTTGAGAATGAAAGGCGGTTTCCTACCACTATTGGCAGGAATCGCTGCAAAAGCATTACCCTTCACCGCAAAGACATTACCCTTTCTCGGAAAGACTCTCGGTGTGGGAGCTCTCACGGGACTTGCGAGTTCGGCAGTTGAGAAATTAATGGGTGGCAGCAGACTGTTTTTGAAGAAGGGAGGAGCCGTGTGTCGTGTCCACGTGGACGACAGCGGTAAAGGATTGTATCTAGAACCCATTAGAGGTGACAACTCTTTGAGTGGAAACGGTCTCTATCTGAAGAGTGCACGGAACATTGAGAGACTCGGCAAGGGTTTGTTGTTTGGCGAGAATTCACCATTTAAGAATATACCAATTTTGAGTATGTTATTATAATGTAAAAATTATATAATTATATAAAATATAAATCATAGAAAGTATAAAATAATATATAAAATGGACAAAAAGGTGGAAAAACAATTAGCCGATAATGATGAATATCACGAGATAGAGTGCGAAAAAGATGTGGAAAAACAGTTAGATGCTAATGATGGATATCTAAGGAAAGAACTGATAAAAGAGTTAAATAAAGATTGGGATAGACGGTTGAAATTTAAAAGAATGAGACGTTTTCCACCGTCACCACTACCTTCTGAAGAGAATGGTAACGATGCGAGTGTTACCAAGAGATGCACAACATTCGTTCATAATTATGATTCGGATAAACAAACGTGTTCTTATAAAAAAAAACCTAACATATCACAAAAAAAAAGAAAAGAAGAATCGATGCTGAAATTTGAGAAAAAAGGAAATGTTATTATAATATATGGGCAATAGTGAAGAAGGAAAACAAAAAAAAAACAAAAAAAAAAACAAAACAAAAAAAAAAGTAATGAGATCTAGAGATGATCAACCTCTCTAGATCTCATTACTTTTTTTTCCTTCTTCTTCGCTAAAAAATCAATCTCTCTTTTGTTTATATTTCCAAGTCCGTTATTAGCATGTTGACACTCGTGTATTCTCCTTTTTCGAAAATGTGTTGAATGTTTATCTTTACTTTTTTAAGTTTTTTTACATCGGTGAACGCGCTTTTTTTGGATATATGTAACTTCCATAGGACAACAACAAATTGTCCTTGTCGAATTCTCTATCTTTGGCGATGACAATTTTCTGTAGATCGCTTTGGTAGTCATAAAACAAATCGAGCATGGCTTCGTCCAGTTTCAAAGGCATGTTATATTTGTTGTACTTGCGCTCTAAGCCCTTAGTCTCGACCTCATTCAATTCGATGGAATCGTGTCGTTGTAGTCTATAGATTTTAAAACCGAATTTCTTACATATTTCAACTCATTTCAATTTCAATTCGCATCTTTTAGGTGTTGTTGTCATGATCGATTATTTGTTTTTTTTTGTTTTTTGAATTCTTACACATAATATATATTTTTAATTTTGTATTTAAATAATAATTTATTAAAAAAGTTTGTTTTTGTTTTTTTTTTTTTACTCTTTATATATATATAAAAAAAAAGAAAAGTTTTTTTAATTTTAATTTTCTTTAATGTGAAAAATTTTTTTTTGTAAAAGTGTTTTTCTCTTTATATAAATAAAAGTATAAATTCAACGTCCTTTTTTCTCATATTAATTCAATTTTTTCACGTTAAGGAACATAAAAAATTGATTAATTTCATCAAAAAAAAATTTTTCTTGAAGGAATTAAAACATATATATATATAAACAATTTTAAAACTTTTAACAAATTATTAATAAATACAAAATTCGAAAACAAAAAAAAAATATTCTTACAAATGGAGCAAACAAATGAAAAAATGGAAAATTTAAATAAGAAAACCGTACCTCAGTTAAACGAGATTTGTAAACTATTAAAAATCCCACATTTCAGAAATCATAGAACTAAATCAAAAAAAATTGAAGTCATACAGGAATATTGTTTGCGAAACGATAGAAAGGCAAACAAAATGTCGATAGCAACGACGTCAAAAAATGCATTGGTTGTGAAAAATTAGAAGAAGAAAAAGATAGTAAAAGGAATCGAAATGCCAACGTCAAAAAAAACCAAAAACGTTTCAATTGTGAAAAATAAGAAGACGACTAAACGAAAAGCTGTTGAAGAACTTCAAGTTTCAAAAGAAAAGAAAAAAAAACTAAAACAAAAATGAGTGATGTACTTCAGATTCTAGACAAACGAGATATATCAAGCGAAATTCGACAAGCAAGCAACGAAGGGAAAGGAGAAGAATATGCAGCACGACTCATCACAGAACTATTCCAATCGAATCCTGTAGAACGGGAGAGTGCAATCAAAGACATTTTTAAAACTTTCGATGTGGTTCCCTCGTTCAAGAAAATTGATCCAAAATTGTTCATGGAATGGGTGAAGAAAAAAGTATTGGATTTGTTTCGCAAACACATGAACGTGGGACTAAAAATTAAGATGATACTCCATTGCGTGATGAATAAAATCGACGTGAAGTCTGGCGAGAGCATCGTGACAAATGCATATTTCAGATCTACCGTCGAACCCGTATTTCGAGGTTCAGATTTATCGGACGTTTTCAAAAAGATGAAAGACAAGATGTTGATGTCTCTCACAAATTATCAACGTGAAGGTAGTAATTGGACGTTCGATGAGGTGTTGAAACTCGAAATTCATATAACTGAAAACGATTCGTTGAAAGGATCTTCCTATGTGGAATTACCATATTTCTTAGCTATAAAAAATTCTGTGATCAACGTGAGAAATAAAGATGATCAGTGTTTTAAATGGGCAGTCACCTCCGCTTTATACCCTGTCAAAATGAACTCTGATAGAGTTTCTCGTTACGAGGAGACTTCTAAAAATCTCGATTGGACCGGAGTGACTTTTCCAACGCAGTTAAAACACATCGAATATTTCGAGGCTCAAAATCCTACCGTAACGGTGAACGTCTTGGGATACAATAATGAAAAACGACCGATCTATCCTCTCAGACAGACTTCGTATCTCGAAAGAGAAAAGACGATTATTTTATTATTGATTTCGAATGGTGACAATCGTCATTATTGTTGGGTTAAACATCCAAGCCGATTACTGTCGAGACAAAATAATAAACATAAAGGAAAGATATGTTTATGTTATAACTGCATGAACATGTTTCAGAGTGAAAAATCGTTAGCGAAACATCAGGAACATTGCAATGAAAATCAAGGTGTCGCCATCGAAATGCCCAAACCCAACACCATTGTAAAGTTTGAAAATCGCAATAGAAGGTTAAAAGTACCATTCGTCGTGTACGCCGATTTCGAATGTTTCACTGTGAAAATGAGTTCCTGCAAACCTAACGCTCTTCAAAGTTTTGTCGAAAGATATCAAAAACACATGCCTTTGGGTTATTGCATTTACATGAAATATGCTTTCGACTCGCAACACGACATGGGTCCCTTCATCTACATGAAACAGTGCGAAGACGACAACGTGGCTCAAAGGTTCGTGGAAGAGTTAGAATTGAAAATTCAAATGTTATACGACAAATTCAAAACGAAAATGATCATCATGCGAGAGCAGCAGGACGAAAATAACAGAGCCACCGAATGTCACATATGCAGACAATCGTTCGCCGAGAATTCGGAGGAAAATAAGAAGGTCAGAGACCATGATCATTACACGGGTCTGTATCGTGGTCCGGCTCACAGCAAGTGAAATTTAAAATATCGAGACGCCGTTTTCTATCCGGTGATATTTCACAATCTCTCGGGTTACGACAGTCATCTGTTCGTGAAAAATCTCGGCACCTCCCACGAAGAATTAAATTGCATCATGAACAGTGAAGAAAGATACATTTCCTTCACGAAATGGAAGCTCATGGAGAAGAAAAGAGTAATCGTCGGAGAGACGTTGAAAGAAAAAATGAAATTCATTCATAGAGGCATACGTTTCATCGACAGTTTTAAATTCATGTCAACCACTCTGGAAAAATTAGACGATAACATGAGCAAGGATAAATTTAAAATCATGAGCGAACATTTCGGAGAATGAGTAGACGTCATGTTGAGGAAAGGAGTCTATCCTTACGATTACATGAATGATCTAAAGAGATTCGCTGACACCGCACTACCTTCAAAAGAAGATTTTTATTCGAAATTATACGAATCCAACATTTCCAACGAGAATTACGAACATGCCAAAAACGTGTGAAAATCATTCGATATGAAAACCATGAGAGATTATCTCTATCTAAAGACTGACGTTCTGCTCTTGGCAGACGTGTTAGAAAATTTTCGAGACGTTTGTCGTCGAAATTACGATCTGGATCCCGCTTGGTATTTCACCGCACCCGGTCTGGCGTGGGACGCTCTGTTGAAGACCACCGAAGTCCAATTGGAATTATTATCCGACATGGACATGTTGCTCATGTTCGAAAGAGCTATGAGAGGTGGCGTCTCGCTGATCTCCCACAGATATTCTGAAGCTAACAATCTCTATATGAAAGAAGGTTTCGATTCGAAACGTTTGAATAAATACATACAGTATTGGGACGCTAATAATTTGTACGGATGGGCTATGAGTCATCCTTTACTGATTGGAAATTTCGAATGGGTAACAGAACAGGAAGAGATGCAAAAATGGAGAGACTATCTTTGTATTTTAGAAGTCGATTTGAACTATCCGGAACAATTACACGATCTACACAATGATTATCCGCTGGCTCCTGAACGAATGGAACCAATCGAAGGAGACGAGGAAAAACTCATTCCCAATTTATTTAACAAACGTAACTACGTCGTCTACAGTGAGAATTTGAAACAATACGTCGATTACGGGATGAAATTAGTCAACATACATCGCATCATTCGATTCAACGAAGAGCCTTGGATGAAAAAATACATCGATCTCAACACGAATCTCAGCATTCGAGCCGAGAACGATTTCGAAAAAGATTTCTTCAAACTCATGAACAACTGCGTGTACGGTAAATGGATGGAAAACATCAGGAAGAGAACCGACGTTCGATTCGTCACATCTGAGAAAAAAGCTAAAAAATTAGTGGCAAAACCCAATTACAAACACCGAACCATATTCGACGAAAATCTAGTGGCCGTTCACATGCAAAAGATGCACCTGAAGTTCGACAAACCGTATTATCTCGGACCGATCATCTTAGATATCAGCAAGCGATTGATGTACGAGTTTCACTACGATTACGTAAATGAAAATTTGGTGATAAAGCCAAACTACTGTTCACCGACACAGACAGTTTAGTTTACGAGATAGAGACGAAAGACGTCTACCGAGATATATCTCCAGACGTGGCCACATGGTTCGACATGAGCAATTATCCCATCGATCACCCGTCCAACATTCAATTGAACGACAACAAGAAGGTGTTAGGTAAATTTAAGGACGAGAGCGGCGGTAAACAAATCCTCGAATTTGTGGGCTTGAGACCTAAACTGTATGCTTATCGTCTAGAAAATGAAGAGATCAAGAAGTGCAAAGGAGTTAAAGCGTGCGTGGTGAAGAAAAACATCTCTTTCCGAGACTTGTATACCGAAACAGTCAACAAGATTTCGCTGACGGCCGATGGCGATAAGAGATTCATGTTAGATGATAAAATAAGCACTTTGGCACTCAGACATTGGACTTTGGATCTAATTTTAGATGATAGGATTTCAGATATGATTGTGGATGATAAGATTCCAGATATGATTAAGGATGATAGGATTCCAGAAAATCAAGAGGAATTAAACAGATTCAAGATTATGGAAGTCGAGGAATTAGACGGATTCAAGATTATGGAAGTCGATAGAGTTAGTTTAAAAAGAAAAAGAAAAAAAGAAAAAAAAATAACGTCATTTTAGTGAATTATAATAAAATAAATAAATAAAAAAAAATATATGCATTTATGAATAAGAAAATAGAGATATCCATAGAAGGTGTCATCTTACCTAACGAACCCCTATCCAACATCGATCTGTCGAATGCGGCGAAGGATTTGAAAATCAAAGATTTTCTAGGCGTGTTTTCCAGATATGCCTTGCCGAAGAGAAGACCTCGACAATCGGAATGCGGAATTTTAAATCTAGACGATTTATCGGGTGAAGGCACTCACTGGGTGGCGTGGTTCAAGAACTGGAAGAAGAATTATTATTTCGACAGCTACGGAATCTTACCGCTGAAAGAAATAAAGAACTATTTCAACAAATCGATGGTTCGTTACAACACAGAATGAGTGCAATCACCAGATCAAGTGTTTTGTGGTCACTTATGTCTCTATGTTCTCAAGAGATGGTTTGAAGGAGATCGGTTTCAAGACATTCTCAATGATTTACATTAGAGAGAGATTTTTTTTTTATAGTATATAAAGATAAAAAATTATTTAAAAAAATTTAATCGAGTAAAAACGAAAAAATAAAATAAGTGAAATAATTCATTTTTTTAATAAACTGCGTTTGAAATATATTTTTTTTAAAACAAAATCTCAAAACAACATGCCAGTCGATAAATTTGGTAGAAGTGACGACGAAAGTCAACCCAAAAAGAAGAGGAAGACGCTCGAAGTCGGTGATGGTTATGGCGTTGCCAACTTGGACGAATGTTACGTTCGGAGATACGAACCTCAAGAGGAACCTTTGAACATGAACGATAAGAAGCTCTACAATCTTCCCAAGCCGATAGATCTCGCAGATGCTGCGACTAAAAAATCCATCGACAGGGGGAACGCAGATTTTGAACGAATCATGCTAGATAATTACGTGGATAAAGCCATGACCGACGATCTCGATCTGAAATCTAAATGTTTGGTGAACGTCGTAAATCCCATAGATCCCACCGATGCCGCGACCAAGAAATATGTGGACGACTCTCACGCGAGATTCAGTGAACGCCTGAGAAATAGATACGTTCAGAAAATGATGCACTCGGAATTGAACGCCAATTCTAACAAGATAATGAACGTGGCCACTCCCACGAATCCCAAGGACGTGGCGACCAAACACTACGTAGTACGTGGATGACAACTCGGTCTGGAGAAAGGGCGACATCATGGAAGGTAAACTAGACATGGGCGAACTCGCACTCATGAATCTACCGGATCCCGTGAACATGACGGACGCCTGCACCCTCATTTCGGTGGTGGAAAGACTCAAATATGCTAGAAAATTGATCACCGTGTGGGCTGAGGAGGCCGGCACGTTAGAGGAGGGAAAATTTCGGCGTTCTAGACTTCTTCCTGATCTTAGATCTCTCAGGATATAGATTCGCGTAGACCCGTTTTTCATTTCGAGGATCGCTAGCTTCCACGGGAGTCAATCTGTGTCATGTGTTGTTGTAATCTTTGACCAGACCGTTCAGAGCGTATATGTATTTCTTGGTCGAATTCGCCGTGAAGTATCTATGCATCTTTTCCTTCATCCTTCAATTCCAACGTTCCACCACGCTGGCTTTCTCTTCGTTTTCGATCGAGTAGAGGTCGACCAATCAATGAACGTGCTTGTTGTAGAATTGTTGTAGAATTCCTTTCCCTTATCCACCCACAATTTATTCGGTTTTCGAGAAGACGAGTCGAACACGCTCTTCAGAGCCTCGGCGATGCAAGGTCCCAATTTATTCTTCAAAGCTCTGATCCAACCATATTTGGAAAACACGTCGATGACCGTCAATAGATATTTGACACCCTCGTTGCACCTCGAAAACGATCTCATGTCGACCAAGTTGGCAGACCAAATATCATCCAAACCCTTCACGAACACCCTTCTCTTTCGAAATTTACGCACGATGGGTTTGTGTAACTCCTCGGCCAATTTGCTCATGAATTATTGTTTCTTCTTCTTTTCAGATGCGCTTTTTTTTTTTGAATGCCCCTTCTGCATCGATGTTTCGCACCGATCAGATTGCCGACCAGCGAACGTTCTATCTTCTCTCTCCTGGTCGGATTCGATATGCCTCTCAAATTCCCCAACATGTTTTTATCGCAGACATCGTTGCGAGTCTTGGTGCCAGGATGTCCGGCGTAGCACAGATCGTGATCATACGTGGCCGCATCCACCCTATTCACAGGTTTGCTCCAAGATTTAGGAGTCAGATCGGCATTGAGTCTCTTGTTCAATTTCGTTCCAGGTCCCGTGAAACTGTGACCAGGCAGATGCATTTCAAAAGGTAGATTATTGATCATTTATTCACGATGCCTTTACCTTTGCTCGCGTTCTTTTTTTTGACGAATCGAGTCTTGATAGAACCACACACGTCGCAAATTCCGCGAAGCATCTGTCTGTCATTTTTAGTTTGTACTTCTCGAGAATTACTCGTCTCGGTAACTCTCTTACACTTTACGCAATACATTTTTAAGAGTTATTTAAATTAATTTCGTTTTTATTTTATATAAATTTAATATTTTTTTTTAAAAATTCTGTTCTTATTATATATATATTTTTTCTTGAGTTCTATCATCTTACTGAATTCCTCCCTAGCATCTTTCCTCCCCTTTTCCACGAGAGAATCTTTCATCTCTTCCTTGATGATCTGACGAGTCTTGATTCTCACGTCTTCTTTCATGGCTTCGTATTTCGTTTTCTCGCCCAATATCATAAAGTATTCTCCATCTGATATCCTACCATCTTTCAACGCCATTGAGATCATTTTGGATATCATGTCGATCTTGGAGTCGGCCAAGACGCGAATCTTGTCATGTTTCCTCGCCTTCAGATATAATTTCCTACTCAAAAAGTTTCCGAGCATGCTAAACAATCCACCGGCGAGAGCCACTCCTCCTACGGTCAACACGATTGGAATACCGACCGCGGTCGACAACAATCTGATGCCGGCCACATGTAAACCCATGGAAATCATGATGAGTGTCGTGTCGATCATGTTGACGAATTTCACGAAACGCGAATACTTCTTTTTGAGAGAACGGCGAGAATCTCTCTCTCGAGTTAGATATGCTTGGATTCTACTGATTTGATTGATGCGATACCTCTCTCCTCTTTCTTTTTCTTCTAGTGATGGTGCCGTCGGCAAGACGCCGTTCGGCTTCTCGTCTTCATCTAACGTTGGATACAATTTATTTCTGGTTCTCATTTTTGTGTTTTTTTTCTTTCTAATATTAGATAAAAAAATTTATGTGTGTATTTATTTTTTTTATTTTCTATTCTCCCTTATTTTATATCAACGAGAAAAACTTAGACGTATGCTTCATTGAACAATAATTTCATGATGCGTCCCTTGTCTTCTAAAGTCAGACTTCTACGCGCCAATTTCAGTTCTTCCGAAACTGTGGGCTTGTCTCGATCCTTACAGAAGAGTAATCTCTTCCAAAATGCGATCACTTCATCGATTTGAATGCGTTCGAACGCAGGTTCGAAATACTTGACGACCATATCTTCCCTTTCCATCGTCAGACACGAATGATTCTCGTGATCGAAGTCTAGGTGATCCCGACATCCGGCATCGTTCTAACAAGAGGCAACCTAGTTGTTCGTTCACGCAGAATGCGTAGGCTCTCATCAGCATTTTTAAAAGAAACCATGCTCTAATAGTCTGGGAAGCGCTCATGATTTACGTATTTTTTTTATTATCTATTCGATTTGATATATTTTATTTTTTAAATAACTATTTATTTATATTTTTTTTTTCTCTCCTATATATATCAATCACTTTTTTTATTTTCCACTTTTTTATTTCCTCTCCTCAAAACCGATTCTATCACGATTCACCTCTCACAAAACTCAAGAGATGAAATCGGCAAATCGTTTTTTTTCACCGATCAAATCGCACCCTATACCGTCCCAAACGCGATCGGGAAACGTGGCAGTGGTTTGCGGGTTCGGTATCACCTTTTTTCCATGTGCCGTACATGGGTCGATTTTTTGATCTGGAATCCGCAAAGGGTTTCCCCGATCGGATCGCACTTTAACCGTTCAAATACCCGTTGGTGAACGTATACCTACTTAGGTGATACAAGATGATACAGAATCCGCAAACCACTTTTTGATGCTGATACGGAATCCGCAAAACGTTTTTTGCTCGCGTTCACCAACGATGGATCGATGGTCAAATCCGCGATGGGAACGTGGAGAACAAATTTTTAATCATATTTTCTTAAAATTTCATACATTTTTTTAACTCTTGAGCGACGTGTACATGTACGCGTTCGCCAACGGGTATTTGAACGTTAAAAGTGCGATCTGAGAGTCTCAAAACCAATGGCGGAGTCTGTATCACCATAAAAAACGACATTTTGTGTACTTGTACACGATTTTAACACTGAACCCTATGGAGGTGTACATCCATGTACGTGTACATGTACAAAATCGTGTACAAGTGATACGGAATCCGCCTTTTATACCTAATTTTGGTGTATGGTATTCAGATATGGGGAAATTCGAGAGGAATCAATAAACTACTGAAAAAACAGAAACGCTCACTTAGAATATTAAACAATAAAAGGTTTAATTCTCATACAGACCCATTATTCGTAGAAGATAAGATACTGATAGTCACTGATTTGTACAAACTACATGCCTGCCTATTTATGTTTGACTGGAAAAATGGAAATCTACCGGATTCTTTCGAACACTGTTGTACCTTTCCCACTGCCCGAGCAAACATGAATACAAGGCAAACAGGTCTAGTACGTATTGAGAAAACCCGAACAAAAGCATTAGACAAGCTGTCTGCATATGCCCTTCCTAAAATTTGGAATGAATTGGATTCTGGATTACGAAATATAGAAAATAGGAAAGAATTTAAAAATAAATTAACAACAAAACTTTTGTCCTCATATCAAGAAAGCTATCAATGTGACAACCCATATTGCCCTGACTGTTGCACTCCACAGTAGGGTTTGCAAATCAGCAATCTTAGTGCCTTGAACTGTCGACAAACCTGGGACGTAGTATGTATAATATGGTTCATACTATGTTTTGATTGATGCTGGGTGCTCGAATCGTACCGTATTTTTCTAAAATCAACCACCACCCAGTCGGGTATGGTAATTATAACATGACTGTAATTTGAACCGATGGGGTAGTGATAGGCATCCACGTAGGCTACATTAATGTATGTGGCTTGTGTGGATGTCTGTTCCTTCACCTTCGGATTAGATTCCAGTTTAATCCGAAGGGGTTAAATTCCATTAATGAATCTGGAAATCTCGTCCATCTATAAAGTAATGTTGAAGGTCACCAGGTCTGGAGTTAAAAAATTACACATAACTGTCCTCAGATCATTTCTATCAACGCCTAAGACGCAGATCATGTAGTCAGTGTTTTACGGGATGTATTACGGGAATGACAGGAAGACAGCCAATGTGGCTATGTCATCTCCCAACGGTATAGATTATTACTTCTATATATGTATTACACATAGTAAGAAATGCAACTACATGAACTTAAAAATATGCCGTTAAATAAAATATCTATCTATCTATCTATCTATCTTCAGCGAATCAGCTGCTCTTAAACTCCCCAAAAACAAAGTATATTTTAATCAATCCTAGTTGTGGAAAAAACCTTTTTCTTAACCCTTTACCTAACATGAAAAGCAGACGACACTTGCAAAAAAAATTCTTGAATAATTAATTTTTTTCATTTTTTGTCTCAAAAACATAGGTTATGACCCCTCGTTGGAACGAGCTCGACGAGCTCGTTCCAACGAGGGGTCATAACCTATGTTTTTGAGACAAAAAATGAAAATATTTTGAAAATTAATTGGCGATTTTTGAGAATAGCGCTGGCCGGTTTTGGCCGTTACGTTGGGTAAAGGGTTAATCGACCCATTGTCATAAACAACGTAAAATTAAATAGAGTAGGAGCACATGAATGTGACAAAGACGATCGTCTCTCCTTTAAGTCCCATATTTCCCAACTATGCTCAAAGATAGCTTGTGCTAATTACGCCTTAAATAAGGTTAGGACAAAATTACCCCACAGTTCAGTGAAATTGCTTTATTACTCGCTAATTCGCAGTCATCTCGTTTATGGTATACAGGCCTGGGGCAGTTGAAAAGCAGTCACAAAACTTCTTTCGATGCAAAAACGGTCCATGAGAATCATAACACCCATACAGACCCTCTCTTCCTAAAAGACAAAATATTAAAAGTAACAGACTTGTTCAGGCTACATGCATTACTTTTCCTATTTGATTGGCAGAACGGGCGCCGACGTTTAAAAAAGATATCGTAGCGAAAATATTCAGTACTCACTCGAGCCATGTTGAGTTCAGTAACCCATACTGTCCGGAGTGCAACACCTAACAGTCCCCTGCATACACACTTACATACACGGGTATGTATATGCATGCGTATGTATGTATATCCACGTTTATGGATGTAAGTGTATTTGTATGTGTGTATTATCTTTCTATATCACGCAGTAAATGTTTCTGTTTCGGCCAGCTCGTCGCGAAACAACTCTTCTCTGTCCTTGTCTCACAGCTCTACACCATTCCCAATTTTACCTTGGATTAGCTTTAACGACAGATGAAATCAACTACAGGGTTTAGTGAACTTCTGTTGGTTACATGGCCTCACTGGAAAACAAACAGCTGGAAAGAAGAGATATTTTTTCCACCTGATCAACCTCCGATTCCCGCTATGCAAAATAATTTTGCATTTGCTTATTTTAGACATTTTATGACCAATTACAGATCTCTTATCCTGACGTCAATTTTGGGCAATCATAAGAAGCAGTCTGAAGCGGTGTTGTTACCTGGGGGATATCAGGTAGACAGCCAATCTGGCTATGACATCACCCGACAGTATGCATATCAGTAGTTTGTCCATTGTTGTGTTACTCACAACTGGTCAAAGCCTTTGACCCTTTTTTTGAAATAAAAAGAGACTCATTTTTTTAAAAAACTGACCGTTGAACACAAACCTATCTTGTTACAAACCATATAAAACAAGTCACGTGTTTCGAAGCACTGACAAAACACACTGGCAAAATATAATATCCATGCATAATTGGGCACCATCAAAATTCCGCGCATGACATGCAGTAATGTTTAACCCTTTACCCAACGTAACGGCAAGAACCGACCAATACTATGCACAAAAACAGTCCAATTTTTTCATGTTTCCAGTTTGTGTCTCAAAAACATTGATTACCACCTCTCATTGGATCGAGCCCGTTGAGCTCGTTCCAATGAGGGGTCATAAGTTAAGTTTTGTTTTTTGCAATTGTCGTCTGTTACCCACGTTGGATAAAGGGTGAAACATTTGTTTGTAGAAAACTCTTGCTATCACATGAATATGAATAAAAAAAAAAACTAAACTGAAAATCAGCACCGCTGATTCAACAATCACAGGTTCTTGGTGATCAGTTCTGCATTGAAATTGACTTATAACATTGGCCAACAAACACGTTGAGTCAGTGATGTAAGTATATCTAAACTACT
Source organism: Pictodentalium vernedei (assembly GCA_031216915.1). Lineage (NCBI taxonomy): Eukaryota > Metazoa > Mollusca > Scaphopoda > Dentaliida > Dentaliidae > Pictodentalium > Pictodentalium vernedei. Next base: position 317,666,134 of record CM062297.1, read on the forward strand.
AGCAGGGTGACCCGGCGTTGCCCAGATTTAGAAGTGACTAAATATTCGAGTGTGTTAGTTTTGACCCCCCCCCCCCCCCACCACCACCACCACTTCCGGGGTCTTTTTTACGACAGTGTGCCCAAAGGGTGTCCGTCGTTCAAAACGCATTTTGCAAAAAAAATTGGGATAACACCCTCCTACATTACCTCATCCCTGACCCTTCTAGCTGCAGTTTTGAAATTTTTAACCTGACGACGACCTCCGCCATAAAAAAATACCCCTAGTAGACTCATGTTGGACATTCTTCTGGATTGGCCCATATTCATTTCTATGGCGGACAGACAGACATACAGACAGACATACAGACAGACATACGGATATTTTCAAATATAGTTTAGATATTTGAAAATATCTGTATGTCTGTCTGTCTGCTATAGAAATGAATATTGGGAAATCTAGAGTGCCCCAAAAGGGTCTACTAGGGGAACGTTTATGGCGGACGGAGGTCCACGTCAGGTTTAAAATTACCAAAACTGCAGCTGGGAGAGTCAGCGATGAGGTAACGGCGGGGGATGTACCAATTTTTTTTAGCCCAAAAATGCGTGTTGAACGACGGGCACTCTTTGGCCCTATGTCGTAGAAAATTACAACCTTATTGATGTCCAGGCGTGGGGGGGGGGGGGGGGGGCGGTAGTCACACGGCTAATTTAGCGAGCTATCGAACAAACAAGACTATGCGAACCACTGCACTCTACCTTTCAGTCAATTCTCTGTTCTTATTAGTTCTGACCCTATTCCGAGTACTCTTGTTGTTTCATTTATCTACATCACCCAATCAGTTCGCTTTACTGGCGCTAACTAACCAATCAGATTGCTTGATTTCCCATAATCTGTATGCAGAGTTATCTCCCTTGTGTATAACAAAAGCCTATATCATTCCCAAAGCCAATAAGCTATCGAGCAGTTACTGAAAAGTCATTGCCGAATGACTCGAAGTCTACCGAGCAAATGAGCTATCGAGCAATTGCTCGTTCGAGTGACTCGCACATACTGCTCGTCGACACATTTCGGTATTTGAGGATACCTATGGCCTGGTATTGAATTATTTGAGGATACTTCTTATAGGATACTTATCTAAGGATACTATTACCTATTTGGCCCAGCCTTCTGGGCCACCCCAATACATACCTATCCCAAATCAAATTCTCCCAATAAGCTATCGAGCAGTTACTGAAAAGTCATTGCTCGAATGACTCGAATTCCATCGAGTAAATGAGCTTTAGAGCAATTGCTCGATCGAATGACTCCACATACTGCTCGAACGACTCGAAGTCTACCGAGCAAATAAGCTATAGAGCAATTACTCATTCGAGTGACTCGCACATACTACTCTTAGCCTCATTTCGGTATTCGATGATACCTATGGCATGGCTACGTATCAGCTGAGGATACCAGTTGAGGATACATTTTAAGGATACTTATCTGAAGATATCAGGTCAGCCCAATTCGCAGAGTATTCCCCTTCCCTGCTGGTAAGAAAAAAAAAACAAACAGGAATTTCTGTTATATTTTAAAAATTTATTGACTTTTCTGTATACTCTCTGTTATATACATTGTAGTTCAATATTTGTTCTGTTTATTCTGTTATCTTGATTGTGTTGGATCTTCGTTCACTTCATTTCGATCTCCTCTTCACTCGTTTTAGTCTGTTCCCTTCATTTCGATCTCTTTCAGCTTCATTCTCTCCATTATCATCATTGGTTCTGTATCTTGATTGTTATTGGTTGTAAAGTTTTATTGTAAAATTCTCTGTATCTTTGTAAAATCTGGTTGTATTGAAGACTCTCGTTCTCGTTCATGATTCTAGGATCTCTCTCATTTCTCACTCCAGGTCAATTGTCGCAAGCTCTTTTGGTTCTCTGCGCACCAAATGCTGTCTATATTGTTAGCTTTCCAGAAAACTTGGTTCGACCAATACGTAGTTCTTCTCTTCTTGCGCCTTCGTTGTTGGATTATGCTTTGGTTCTGGTCTATTGCCCGTTCCGGTCATTACTGTACGAGGCATTTCCGTTGGTGGCACTGGTACCCACAGGTTTCTGGTTGGTTTATGGTTATTCGCCAGGTACGGTTTTGGCAGATACAATGGTTCAACTTGGTTTATTTCTTTGCGTTCTTCTCTTTTGCTGAGATGCCGCAGTTCTTGTAGTGAGTGGTGAATCTGGTGTCTTTTTAGGTTGTCTTTTCTGTTAAACATTCTTGGACATCTCACACACTGGTAGGTTCCGGTCCTGTGGAAGTCTTCCTACGCCGATAAAGATTGCATTTCTTTGTGAACATTTTCTGGCACTCTTCGCAGTTCACGTGTGATGTTGATCCATCGCTGGCTAAACGTGAAATGACAAAATTTTGGAAGTATCCTCCCTTTTATACCCTGTGAAATGGGCTGACCAGATATCTTCAGATAAGTATCCTTAAAATGTATCCTTAATAGGTATCCTCAATTGATACGTAGCCATGTCATAGGTATCCTCGAATACCGAAATGAGGCTAAGAGTAGTATGTGCGAGTCACTCGAACGAGAAATTGCTCTATAGCTCATTTTCTCAGTAGACTTCGAGTCGTTCGAGCAGTATGTGGAGTCACTCGATCGAGCAATTGCTCTAAAGCTCATTTGCTCGATGGAATTCGAGTCATTCGAGCAATGACTTTTCAGTAACTGCTCAATAGCTTATTAGGAGAATTTGGGATAGGTATGTATTGTGGTGGCCCAGACGGCTGGGGCAAATAGGTAATAGTATCCTTAGATAAGTATCCTATAAAAAGTATCCTCAAATAATACAATACCAGGCCATAGGTATCCTCAAATATCGAAATGAGTCGACGAGCAGTATGTGCGAGTCACTCGAACGAGCAATTGCTCGATAGCTCATTTGCTCAGTAGACTTCGAGTCATTCGAGCAATGACTTTTCCGTAACTGCTCGATGGCTTATTGGCCTTGGGAATGATACAGGCTTTTGTTATACACAAGGGAGATAACTCTACATACAGATTATGGGAAATCAAGCAATCTGATTGGTTAGTTAGCGCCAGTAAAGAGAACTGATTGGGTGATCTAGATAAATGAAACAACAAGAGTACTCGAAATAGGGTCAGAACTAATAAGAACACACCAGAAAAGATGAATATAGTAACAATAAGCAAAGCTGTTGCAGCTGATAGGCTCTTCCACTCTACTGAAGTATACTTCAGGACAAAGGAACATGGTCGGGTAGACGAAAACTATTGCATAGATAAAGAGAAGCAGTGAATTCTGAAAGAATTCAAAATAGTACAACTTGTAGGGTTGTTTGTGATAATTCTACGAATCGGGAAATTACTTTTGTACAAAGGAACATACTCTCCGAACATACCCCTATCTTGTTGTAGGCCATTGGGTAACACAGCAACCACGTGCTACCATAGAAACCAAGATGGCGGCCTCCAATATACAAAATGGCCGACGGAAACACGTATCACCCTAACATCACGCGCTGCGCATGCGCACTAGGACCACGTATCACTATGGGGATGACGTCACAATATGGCCGCTCACGCGGGTTACCATGACAACCAAACATGACGTAACTAGGTCACGTGACATGACGTCACTTCCTAGGTCCTGCACTAGGTCCTGCCGATAGGGCACGATCGGGTACATGATCTACTACTTGCGTAAATGGAACACGGCCGAACTTCCAACAATTAGCTGACTTATGATAATCCCAGAAGTCTTCTCCTTACATAAGCATTAGCTTACTGTGGATCCATTTTCCATTTCACAGTTTATGTTATTATTGTGTAATCTCTGTTTTTTTAACTTTTTATATTGTTTGTTTGGAAATAAAATATTGTCAATCAATCAAGTCTTCACCTCGCATTTGCATCACCCAAGTCGACTTGGGCCGAACAGTGGTCAATAACCTTGTTAGCGAAATTGGGCTACAAATCTCAGAAATCGACAGAAGTCTTTCATTGTGCGAATGTGCAATGTTGATTTCCTGGTCGCAAGAGTGTCCAGGAGTCGAAATGTTTTGTTCGATTGTCTCAATATGAGGGTGGGCTTCCGTGAAACTCTTAATTGCCATCGCCATAATTGATAGCACCACGTATGGAACCCCTTAATTAAGCACGTTGTCACACATTAGCGTCGGCATGTGGTGGACATTGGTTTAGTACTATAGTGTTCTAACTCAGAGATATACCGAAATGGGAAATATGATATATATAAATGGTATCCGTGCTACATTGTTCTATCTCCAGAATACAAAAATACCACGATAGTACGCCTCGAAATTGTAAGAAAACACTGGTGCGAAGACGAAGCGCTCATTATTTTGTTATTTGGGGTACAAAAAAGCGAGAAGGAAGCACTAAATACTGAGAAAACTCACTTTGAACACGCATACAGACAGTCGGAAAATTCCCCGGACACCATTCGTGTAAAGATCATGTGTGAATTTCAGGGACTCTCATTGGCTCAGAAGATAGAACACTCTAGCACCAATGCCCCCCCCCCCCGCCCCCACACCCTTCTTGTGATAGAACAATTTTCCATTGTTTTGTATGTGAAGACGGTCTATCTGGTGCATGATATCATGAGTTTATTCGACGCAGAATGAACTTCAGATTCCTATGATACCAATATCGCATTTTCCCGCCAAAATGGACATAGAACATTTCAGCACTCAGGCGACGAGGTGTCCCCATATTAGAGAAGGTGTGAAGGCTCAAGAAAAATATATAAATTCTCTGTGTCTATTCAGCATTTTTGAATAACTTCCGTCATAATATGACCAAAGAAACACAAAGAAAGGCAGGATAATAAAACATAACAGGATAAAACTGTTATTTGTGGTTTTAATGTGCCCAAATAAGAGCAAAACGGTGACCACAAAATAAATGAATTTAAAGGCCTGATCTTTTAAAGTAATTCATCTTCAAATTCTCCCTCTTGCAGGTTATACAATACGGTTATTGTTATTTTTGTTTGTGTAAAGCTAGACATACGTTTTAAATTATATTAATTTGGGTTCAGTCAGATTCATTCCACGCTTTCTCCAGGCAAACAAGTTACAGATTCTCTTGTAAGTTGGTCTGTTTATTTTCTCTCGTCAAACAGGAGCTATGGACAATAAGAGGTGATAAAATAGTTAGCTACTGCCTATTAATGGTCTGTTCTGGTCTGTAATATGTTTTAATTAACATCAAATGCTGGATTTTGTCCTTTAAAGGTGAATGTTAGGGTGAAAGTAAAAAATGTACAAGTGGGTGTAACAAACTGCATCCGGCCTTCTCTGATACCCACCCACCCCGGCATACCTTCCTGCATTTTTTTACTGCCCCCGCCCCATGGGGGTTCCTCAGCTTGGGGAAATTCATACTTCCCATTGAGCCTAAATGTAAGTATGTTGAATGCAGAGACGTGGCTAGAGGTTTCCGATTGGGGGGTGTAGGGTAGTGAATTTCCGACTGGGGGAGGGACTGGGAGGGGGAACCCCCAGTTGGAAATTCATTACAGTAGTATGTCATGCACATTGCATGCCATATTTGGGGGACCTCGGTGGGGACCTCGAAAGTGACGCCATGTCACGTAACTCAGTGGCACCATGTTGTATTGTCATGGAAACCCGCGTGAGCGGCCATGTTGTGACGTCATCCCTATAGTGATACGTGGTGTTAGTGCGCATGTTGTTAGGGTGATACGTGTTTCTGCCGTCAATTTTGTATACTGGAGGCCGCCATCTTGGTTTCTATGGTAGCTTACTAGATCGACAGCTATGTGAACTAAAACCTTCTTATAGGATAGGGGTATGTTTGGAGGGATTGTTCGATTGAATAGCAGTAAATCTAATTACCACAAGCAACCCGACAATCCCTCCAAATCACCAAAATCCACCCCAAACTACCGAAATTGACTTCATTTACTACTAGAATTCTTTTTAGGACCGCCATACCGTTGATTTTAATCGTAGCACGCAGTGCTAAAGTACCGAGGGGGCCCTGGGGGTAAGTTCGATTGAACTAGAGTAGTGTTTCTGGTTCGGATTTTCCACAAAATCCATATTTACTTCGGAGAATTATCACAAGCAACGCCATAATTGTTTACTTTGGCTCTGATTTTCCAGTAAATTCTCGCTTTCTACCTGTGTATCTACAAGCTCTGTTATGACTTCTTTGTTCTATTTATTCTGACTTCCCTAAACATGTTTATGTTCTACTGTATACATTACATGCAGCACATAGGCACATGTTGGGTGTGCCGATATGTGCTTATGTGAAAAGGCACAATGTGACACATTGTGCACTAGCACATAGGCACATGCTGAATGCGCCGATACGTGCTTATGTGAAAAGGCACAATGTGAAACATACGGGTATTTGAAGATACCTGTGACCTGGTATTGTATTATTTGAGGATACCTATCGAGGATACCTTCTAGAGAATCCCTTTTTTGTGAAAATGCACAATGTGACACAATGTGCACTAGCACATAGGCACATGCTGGATGTGCCGATATGTGCTTATGTGAAAAGGTACAATGTGACACATTGTGCACTAGCACATAGGCACATACGGGTATTTGAGAATACCTGTGGCCTGGTATTTCAGGTATTTCCTGGTATACCTTTCGAGGATACTTTTTATAGGGTACTTATCTGAGGATTCTCTTATTTGTTTGGCCCGGCCTTCTAGACCACACCAAGACATACCTATCCCAAATTTCCCTTATAAACTATCGAGCAATTACTGAAAAGTCATTGCTCGAACGACTCGAATCCTATCGAGAAAATGAGCTATAGAGCAACTGCTCGATCGACTGACTCGCACATATAGAGCAATTGCTCGATCGACTGACTCGCTCGATCGACTGACTCTCATATCTTGTCATATCGGTATTCAGGGATACCTATGACATGGCTACGTATCAGTTGAGGATACCTGTAGGATACATTTTAAAGATACTTATCTGAAGATATCTGGTCCACCCATTTCGCAGTGTAGTCCCCTTCCCTGCTAGTAAGAAGAAAAAAACAAGAATGTCTGTTATATTTTAAAAAATTATTGACTTTTCTGTACACTCTCTGTTATATACATTGTAGTTCAATATTTGTTCAATATTTGTTCTGTTTATTCCGTTATCTTCGTTGTGTTCGGTCACTTTATTGCGATCTTCTCTTCATTCTTATTAGTCTGTTCCGTTCATTTCGATCTCTCTTTGTTCTCTCCGTTGTCATCGCTGATTCTGTATCTTGATCGTTATTGGTTGTAAAGTTTTGTTGTAGAATTCTCTATATCTTTGTAAAATTTGGTTGTAGTGAAGAATCTTCCCGGTCTCGTTCATGGTTCGAGATTCTGTAATCTCTCTCATTTCTCTATCCAGGCCAATCGCGGCAAGTTCGTTGATTTCTCTGCGCACCAAATGCTGTCGATCTAGTAAGCTTTCCAGTAAACTGGGTTCGACCAATACATAATCCTTCTCTTCTTGTCCCTTCATTGTTGGATTGGGCTCTGGTTCTGGTTTCTTCCTGTTCCGGTCATTACTGTTCGAGGCATTTCTATTGGTGGCATTGGTACCCACAGGTTTCTTGTTGGTTCATGGTTATTCACCTGGTACGGTTTTCACAAGTCCATTGGTTCAACTTGTTTTATTCTTTTGCGTTCTTCTCTTCTGCATGATTGCCGAAGTTCCTGTGGTGAGTGGACCTTCTGGGCTCTTTTTAGGTTGTCTTTTCTATTAAATGTTCTTGGGCATCTCATACACTGGTAGATTCCGGTCCTGTGTGTGGCAGTCTCCCTATGTCGATAATGATTACATTTCTTTGTGAAAATGTCCAACACTCTTCACAGGTGTGATGTTGATCCATCGCTCTCTAAACGTGGAATGACAAAATTTTGGAGACATCCTCCCTTTTATATCCTGAGAAATGGGTTGACCAGAAATCTTCAGATAAGTATCCTTAAAATGTATCCCGCAGGTATCCTCAACTGATACTTAGCCATGTCATAGATATCCTCGAATACCGAAATGAGGCTAAGAGTCGTATGTGACCATTTGTTCGATAGGATTCGAGTCGTTCGAGCAATGTCTTTTCAGTAATTGATCGATAGTTTATAAGGGAAATTTGCTTAGGTATGTCTTGGTGTGGTCTAGAAGGCCGGGCCAAACGGGTAATAGTATCCTCAGATAAGTATCCTATAAAAGTATACTCGAAAGGTATCTTCAAATAATACAATACCAGGCCATAGGTATCCTCAAATACCCGTGTGTGCCTATGTGCTAGGGCACAATGTGTCACATTGTGCCTTTTCACATAAGCACATACCGGCACATCCAGCATGTGCCTATGTGCTAGTGCACATTGTGTCACATTGTGCATTTTCACATAAGCACATGCGACAAAAAAGGGATTCTCCAGAAGGCATCCTCGATAGGTATCCTCAAATAATACAATACCAGGTCATAGGTATCCTCAAATACCCGTATGTGCCTATGTGCTAGTGCACAATGTGTCGCATTGTGCCTTTTCACACAAGCACATATTTGCACATTCAGCATGTGCCTATCTGCCAGCGTACAATGTGTCACATTGTGCCTTTTCACATAAGCACATATCGTTACATCCAGCATGTGCCTATGTGCTGCATGTAATGTGTACATTAGAACATAAACATGTTTAGGGAAGTCAGAATAAATAAAACAAAGAAGTCATAACAGAGCTTGTAGATATATAGGTAGAAAGCGAGAATTTACTGGGAAATCAGAGCCAAAGTAAACAATTACGGGGTTGTTTGTGATAATTCTACGATGTAAATATGGATTCTGGGGAAAATCCGAACCAGAAAAAAAAACTACTCTAGTTGAAGCGAACATACTCCGGGGTCCCCTCGGTACTATAGCACTACGTGCTACTATTAAATCTACGGTATGGCAGTCCTAAAAAGGATTCTAGTAGTAAATAAAGTCAATTTCGGTAGTTTGGGGTAGATTTTGGTGATTTGGAGGGATTGTCGGGTTGTTTGTGGAAATTAGATTTACTCTTATTCAATCGAACAAACCCTCCGAAGATACCCCTATCCTATAAGAATGTTTTAGGCCACATAGCAAAAACGTGATAACATAGAAACCAAGATGGCGGCCTCCAGTATACAAAAAGGACGACGGAAACACGTATCACCCAACAACACGCGCTGCGCATGCGCACTAACACCACGTATCACTATGGGTATGACGTCACAACATGGCCGCTCTCGCGGGTTACCATGACAATACAACATGACATGACGTCACTTCCGAGGTCCCCCACCGAGGTCCCCCAAATATGGCATGAAACGTGCAAGACATACTACTCAAATGCTCAAGCTGAGAACTTTGAGCAATTCACACTGTCCTAATATTAAATCAGATCTTTTGCAGGAATGATCAATTTTCGATGTTTCATCATTTTGTAACTGTGAATGATGGAATTAACTCAGGATAACGTTTTACATGATGTGATTTTCTTGAAGTGCATGTCGTGAATTATTTTTTTATAACGATAAGTAAACGTACTATAGAAATCTCGTACCGATTGACATCATGCATACTTATGAAGCTTGATATTGCGTACACTGTAGTTGTAAATAGTAACAGGTGGAATTTTTGCCGATTTGAAATCGAGTTGGAATTTTGGGAAGTGAAGGAGACATCAGCATCACCAAAGAAGCTCTAAAATCCAGATGGATGGAATTTCCATTTATAGTGCAGTTTGGTCAGGATTGGTGGGGGGGGGGGGGGGGGGGGCACACCTCCCTCTCGCCATGACCCTGATTGAATGGCGTGTTGATTACCCCAGAATCACAACAAATTTGAGATAACACAACTGAAGTTATTTATGACAGGACAGAAAAATTGGATGGTAACAGTTGGGACATTCTGGATCTGGTTGAGCTCGTTTAACCAAAACGAATTCTCCAGGACACAATGCGCGATTTATACACCAAATAGTACAGGAGGCAAGCACTTCATGCAGAAACATTTTTGACGCACAGAACACTGGAGTAGGTCTACATTTTCGAGTTGAAACGGTTAACTGATTAATCGATTAACCAAAGATCAACGTTTTGATCGATCAAAAAAGTAATTGATCGATTAACCGTTACTTTTGAATTACTGTATTTTCTGGATTAACAATGGAACAAACTTGCTCCAAAACAGGCAAACATTGTCACACTGACTCACATCAATTATATGAGACAGAGTAAAGCATGCAAGTTACGTGATGATATACTTGTTCACTTGCATGATCATTATTCTGTATCAGTAGCTGGAACTGGTCATTCTTAAGTTAACCTTTACCCAATGCGGATGGCATTTATTTATTTTATTGGTGTTTAATGTCACATTCGTATGCACAGTGGCTAATCGTGACCATGATAGCTTTGCGGGTGGAGGACGCCGGAGTACCCGGAGAGAACCACCGAGCATCGACGAACAACTGCCAGCTCCTCAACATTCTAACTCTGTTCAATCTTCGCTCAAGCAGGGTTACAGTGGTTGAAGACATGTGGACCATCGACGTGCAGTACGCCTTAGTACACGGCGTCATCGTGCACATGTGTAGGTAACCGGGATAAAGTGCCTTGCCTAAGGACACAACGCGGGTCGTCCCGGACGGGGATCGAACTCTGGACCTACAGCACAGAAGTCCAACAGTCTACCACTGAGCCACCGCTCTCCCAGTGCGGGTAGCAGACAACACTTTCAAATTAGATTCTTGAATTACTAAACATTTTCAATTTTTGTCTCAAGAAACATAGCTTATGATCCCTCATTGGAACGAGCTCGTTCCAATGAGGGATCATGAGCTATGTTTTTGAGACAAAAATTGAAAACATAATAAAATCTGAATGGAGATTTTTGTATATAGAGCAGGCCGATTTTGTCCTTTACGTTGGGTAAAGGGTTAATGCTATAAATCATCAACGGTCCGGCAATTATTCAGCTACCTATAAGGGCGAGTGATTAATCGGTTAACCAAGGTTTATCCATGTGATTAATCGATCAAGAAACCCCTTTAACCGTTTAACCCTTTACCCAACGAATCGGCCGCATCCGCCCGCGTAACATGCAAATTCAGCAGCTGAAAAAATATTATTTTTTGAAAATTAAAAAAAAAAGTTATTAAAATAATAAATTTTGATATCGTCTGCGTTGGGTGAAGGGTTGTGCTCTACTACATTTGTACCCAAAATAAAATGATAGGCCTATTCCTGTTACCAACAATATAATTAAATAATAGTGAAGTGATCTCAGAACCTTCTAAATAATTTGAAAGCTTGTATATTGTCATGAATAGCATCGAATGAGGATGCTTCGTGTAGCTTTGGAATCGGAGTTTGTCAGCAAAATAATAAATTTAGTTCATCTGTAATATACTGTCAAGGCCGCCAGTGGTGGTCCGGTCCAGGGGAGAGGTGGTCCAGTCCCGTCCGGTCCAACCCTAGGTGGTCAGATATTCTTGTCTGGACCGGTTCCGGACCGGTCCAATCATTATAAAACACCTTAAATGGGGTGAAATGTGTTAAAATCTTAATTTTGATAATACCAGATTAAGATTTTAACACATTTGATTTATTTAAGATATATTATAATGATTGAATTGGTATATGCGTTTGTGTTAAAGAAAGCATCAAGTTACTGCCATCTGACGGGCAAGCTTGATAACTCTGTTATATAATACATTGTATGCACATTGTGGAAATGTGTAGTGTATTTTGAAATATTTTCTCATATCCATCATTAAAGAGAAGTTAGAGAGCGAATACACGTGCTGACAACTTGTGACTGTGACTCACGGTGGAGTCTGTAGTTTACGTTTCCCGCTATCCTGCACATGCTGTACGTCATATAGTATGTGGAGGATAGCGGAAACGTGAACTACAGACTAAATGTTATTAGTGCTGAAAGACTTGGAGCATTCGCACTATCTATCTTTAAGTTCTTAACCCAATCATATACAATATATAATCTTGTATTATATGACTGGGTTAAGAACTTAAAGATAGATAATGAAAATGCTCCAAGCCTTTTAGCACAAAAACGTTTTGTTCTCAGCATTGGCACCTGACATATTCCAGATAGATTGGCCAATTTCCGACATACCCTTATGCGTACCGGTATTCGGTATTGGATGTAGTGACTTGGAGTTAGATATTGCCAACTATAGGCTATATCTCGATTTGCAACCTATCTTCAGTACATTAACCCTTTACTTAACGTAACGGCCAAAACCGGCCAGCGCTATTCTCAAAAATCACCAATTAATTTTCATTATTTTTTTTCATTTTTTGTCTCAAAAACATAGGTTATGACCCCTCGTTGGAACGAGCTCGTCGAGCTCGTTCCAACGAGGGGTCATAACCTATGTTTTTGAGACAAAAAATGAAAAAAATTAGTTATTCAAGAATTATTTTTGCAAGTGTCGTCTGCTTTTCAGGTTAGGTAAAGGGTTAAAATGTGAGCCTATGAGGGTTAGTTGACAACTTGACATGGCAATTCCTAATTCGCTATCTTGTCTGACATCAGTCATTGTCACTAGCAATATGCATACCATTACCCATTGGAATTACGAAACCACTTGTACAACTACCATATTCTCGACATTTTGGCCCATATCTGACACATGGCGGATTACCCAAATTACCCAATGTGTTATATACAGGCTCAGATGTCGAGAACATGGTAATTGTGTAAGCGGTTTCGTAATTTCAGACATTGTCATTTCAGAGATCAAATGTTAAAGAGGATATTTCTGTAAAACGCTTATTCGTATCATCAAGGATCGCTGTTTTTGTCCTGGATGCAAGCTGTCAAGTTAGAGGTGGTTGAGTGAAACGCGTTTTAGAAAGTGTCCCGCTAAACATCTAACCTCTAAAGCGGCAATGTCTGACTTTATAAAACGGCTTATTGTAATCGATAACCCCAGTGCTGAAGCAAGACATACATATATGTATCAAAGTCTGCGAACCGGTCCAGTGCCCGTTTTTGCGGTCCAGTCCGAATCCCTATTGGGGTTATATCATCTTACTTGTGTGTGTGAAACTTATTTTGTTTGATACTGTTCTGTACAGGCAATAGCCTAGTATTAGTGGTGCTAAGTTCACTGGTTTGAACTTCATTGCAGTGTAAAGTTGAGTTAACTCAAGTGAAATTCATAGTAAAACTGAGTTGAACACATCAAGGGAGATTACTCTACCGTGTTGCTCATTTTCTGCCAGCTTGGATTCTGAGAGTCACAGTCGTATAGTTTTGTGACCCCATTGTCCATTGTGTCTTTAATGTGGATTTAATGTGTAAGAGTAGTGTAGAAATCCAGGGTCATTCACTATAGATACAGGCTAAATATCTGAACATATCATCTCAGCAAGATTCCGTTTACAGGGCGCGTATCGAAGACTATCTTTCTTGAAGTACTCTTCTGACCCGAACTCGGATTCATCGACTGCAATTCCTCGTGGACGCGGGATAGTTTCGGATGATGATGCTGTTGAGGATGTCTTTTTTAAATAGTTCAACATGGACGTGTATCTTTTGGCTGGTGGTTCAGTCACTGTATCGAAAATACCTTTATGGTGTCTCGTAAAATGTATTTTTTTTAAGTTGGCCTGGCCACCACCACCTTTCTTTATTTTTTCCGCACATTTTACACATCGGAAAACACCAGTTGTATCATTCTTTTCTGAATACGGATGGATACCCATATGCTGGGAAACAATATTTTGCCAGGTGTGAGTTTCGTTGTGTCCTATGTTTTGGTGTCGTTCCTGTTCTTGTCGCTGTATCAGAATTACTGGGCGATTCACTAATTTCACTAGATTGGGTATCATTCTACTCTTTAGAAGTAGAAGGCTCCATTATTATTTTAAATTTTAAAATTTTAACAACTGGTTATGCTATATTTTAAACAAACGACCGGTAGGTAGAGTACAGAATTACAAGTGATTTATTTGGAACCATCTGGCATCTGCCAACGGCCCAACACTCAAGTCAGTGAACGTTTTCCAGGTGACATCGTCGTGATGAAGATTGTTAGTCTATTACTAAACCAAGCGCGCACCAATCAGGGCATTCTCTGAAGTTGGTGGAATCAAAAGACAGAGGTGGTACTCTGTAGTCACTGTCGTTTGATGTCACCCACATCACACCAGATGACCAGACATTTGCGACACTGAGTACTGAGTCTATTGACTGGTGATTGGGGCTTCGGATTTCCGTACCAGATAACCCCAGAGCTAAAGCTAGACATACTCATGTATTAAAGTCTGCGAACCGGTCCAGTACCGGACCGCCATGTGCGGGCCGGTCCAAAGCGGTCCAATGGCGGCGGTCCGGTCCGCGGTCCGGCCCTGGACCGCGAACCGTACCGTTTTTTTGCGGTCCGGTCCGCATTCCTATATTCCTGTTGCCGAAATAGTCCCTCCTGTTGACACAATTCTCAAACGAGAAAAAGTCAATTCTACACTGGGAAAGCTCAAGTGCTCACAGATTATCACCACTTGTTTACTCGTTTCTTCACGTTTCGGAGCACACCGTGCAATTTTCAGCCGGGTTACATAAAACCTAACCGGGCTATGCAGAAATATCATGGATGTTGACCGGATTACACGATTTGTCGCAGATCTACCTTCGTGGGGCTCATCATACGATAGAAAAAAAATAATTAAATTTTATGTATTTCAATAAAAGTTGAATCCTTGCACACATAAATTTCCAGAATTTACAAAAAAAAAAAAAAAACAAAAAAAAAAAACGAAACAATATGTTGATATGTTTGTAAGAGGGCGCCACATTACATCAACGATGGCCTGTGCGTGAACTTCACGAAAGTTGGGTAAAAAAATAGAGGCGTTTTTACACTATCCCAAATACCCACATCAAATTTCGGATATCCATATTATGCTCATTTATGATGCATTTTGATATCTTCCGGTTCCAGAATGAGGACCGGTCTAACATGAATTCGAATAGGGGTATTTCCGAAACCTATCTGCGAGCATCATTACTTTTGCGGCTTCCGGTTTCACCACTATTTCCATGATCGCCACTGGATCGAATTAAGCGCGCTTTTCAAATGATTTTTTTTTTCAAATTGAAAAAGCAGAAAAGCAGTCGTATTTTTGCAGTATCTCGATATCAATGTGACCAAATCGTTATCATTTTTGACAAATTGTGGCAGAAATATATTTTTAATCATGTTTCTTGATAATCTTTGATTACGAACAGCACCTGCAGTCACTATCGAATATTTCGAGTTTGTGCAACAAGAGACTAATATACCTATCACGTGGGGTATATATTGTTATCGCCACAAACGAAACCGTTTTTAGCGTGAAAACGCCTTAGGTCATAACAGTATCGAATTCCTAAGAGAATTAGAATGATGACTTGGGAACGTGGTCTGTCTCATTCCCGTGATTATTTTGCGTTCACTGTCTCTCAAAGCACAGGGGTTTGAAGATGGATTCGCATCAAAGCTCAAGCACGTCTGGCACTAGTCTTTGTAAGACTGTGACCCGGGGCCCTCCTGGCCCTCACAGTCTTTGAGAGACCCGTTCAAATCCAGTCTGACTAAAAATGAAAGAAACTGACCGCATTTGGGTCGACTCAGTTCACGCTTCATATCGAAGACACAATCACATAATCAACATTCTACTTGTCGTACTCAGCCCAAATATAATTTATTTATGTGTCTGCATCATTTTTTAACGCAAACACAGCATCAAATTCAAGAAATGTTGAAAAATATCCGACTTCAACACGTAAATTAACATCATGTTTCAAAGATAAACAAATTGTACTACGCATGCGCACAGATACTGTGCGCATGTGTAGTACAATTTGTATATCTTTGAAATCGGTGTGTTTTGACGTCGTGAAGTCGGATATTTTTCAACATTTCTTGAATTTGATGCTGTGTTTGCGTTAAAAAATGATGCAGACACATAAATAAATTATATTTGGGCTGAGTACGACAAGTAGAATGTTGATTATGTGATTTGTGTCTTCGATATGAAGCGTGAACTGAGTCGACCCAAATGCGGTCAGTTTCTTTCATTTTTAGTCAGACTAGATTTGAACGGGTCTCTCAAAGACTGTGAGGGCCAGGAGGGCCCCGGGTCACAGTCTTACAAAGACTAGTCTGGCACCTGAGCTCTTTCGTTGGGTTAGTTCTCCGTCATTTAACTGCATGTTCTACACCTTTGGTCGATGATTGAATGTTCATATCACCAATATAATCATCACACCAATTAGGCTTGTCTCAAAAGATAACTCTCCTATCGGATGTCGCTATACGTGACACCCTCCAATAATTTTTCCAGTCTGCACATTTTGCTTCGGCAAGGAGTTGGGAGTCTTAACCCTTTACCCAACGTAACGGAAAAAACAGGCCAGAGCTATTCTCAAAAATCGCCAATTAATTTTCATTATTTTTTCATTTTTTGTCTCGAAAACATAGGTTATGACCCTCGTTGAAACGAGCTCGTTCCAATGAGGGATCATAACCTATGTTTTTGAGACAAAAAATTAAAAAAATTAGTTATTCAAGAATTTTTTTGCAAGTGTCGTCCTCTTTTCATGTTTGGTAAAGGGTTAAATTCTTGATGAAGGCCTACTTTCTTGCAAGATTAGGTTTGGTGATTGGACTTATATCACACACTTGATCGGTTATACAAATGGTGGGGGGGGGGGGGGGGGGGGGGGCTGTAGCGGTCGGTTCTGGCTGTTGGGTGCCTTACAAGACAAATTTGGAGTACCGATGCAGTGCGTGTTCATAAAATAAAAAGTTGCTTCAGTACTACAGCATGTATTTTATTTTTTATTTATTCACTAGTAAATTTCCAAGAACTCTTGAGTTTTTTGTTTAACTATAATCCCGACTAACTGGTATTCCAACAACATCATTAAGGCATGACTCGGTGGTTTAACTGGAATATTAGTAAGTGGTGAATGAACCCCCGTCGCCAACTACACTTCCTGGAGTTTTCCCCGAGTCCCTTTCCGCTGGGTTTTGGGCAGTTCTTAGCGATTATAGACTACTACTCCCGCGTGGGCACCCCGGGAAGTGGAGTAGTGCTTGTTTACTGGTGGTAAACCAGTTCTGCTTTACTATTAAAATGGGACTTAGAAACGACGCCTGTGGTGGAAGTGCTCTAAAGTGGGCAGCATATATAGGCATAAATGATTGACAAAACTTGACATCATACCCCTGGTACGGTCAGCATGTAGACAAAGAGTTTGAAAGTCACATAATCAATCAATAGACTACCACTATGGACTACCACTATGGTCAAATCGGCTCGTCGACACATACCGTCGCCTGAGTGCGAGAATGTCCTATGTCCCATAGGGGACATACGACATCCTAGCACTCAGGCGACGATATCTCTACCCCGGAGTGGATCCTCTCATGACTTTTTTGAGTTGAAATGGTGACCCAAAGTATTCGTCCTCAAAAGATACTAGCTGAATCGCTCAGCATTGCTCGTGGTAAGAAGGTACTGAACTCGGTAGCCACGACGTCCACATATTATCGGTGGAGAGTGAACAGAATAATGTGTGAATTTGTTGACTTTATTAAGTTCGTAGTAAGCGAAAATACCCGATGAACGACCCCCCCCTCACCCCAATTGCGCTAGAAACCCATGAAGGGTTGAATCGGGTTGGATCACACCCCTACCCCCAATGTTACTACTTGGACAATACAGGCTTTTAGCTTGGCTATAAATTAAAGTTGGCCTCTCCTTTATAATTTTAGGCGCTGATTAAATAAATGGGAAAATTCCTAACTGGGATTCAATCTGCACTTCTTTTGACACCCATACCTATAAACATCCACATCAAACCACATCGGGCAAAACAGGTCTGCTCCATTCCAGGTTCTGTACTGTTTTGACTGGCATTCCAGGCAACGCCTCAATCAAAATCTAGTGGCCCAGTTCGTTCTTTTGAAGCACAGAGAATCATTGGACATAATTACGACAATGATGATGATAACACTTTGGCCGGCCGCTGATTTGTCGCGGTTCTCGGGTGAGAAGGCCTTGGTTATCCCTATGCTCCCAACTGCCTCCCTATTCCACGCTTCTTCTCTCCTTCCAACACTCGGAGACGAACTGCTTGATAACATCCCTTGCCCAATTCTACCCAATATCTCCGATTAGCATATTAACCCTCTCCTTTGAGTCTCCTCCCACTAACCACATATCCTTCATTCCCCATCCCACTTCCCCATTATACTCCCAGTGAATCTTATTCTTTTAGACTGGTATTTTGGGCATTCTATAAGAAAGTGTTCCAGGGTCTCCACCACGCCTAAATTACACATCTGGCACTCGTTTTCACTGTTTTTCCCAAATTTTCCCTCAGCTCCAGGGACCGCGACCTCAGCTTAAACAACAGTGACCCCCAAAGGTGCATCAAGGTACTCTTCAAAACCAGGCGTCTCTTTATCACGCAGGCCACGCTTTAATTTGACCCCCTCTCGCCAATTAAGGTTACCATCCTCCATGATTCTTTCTCTGACGATTTTTTTTTTATCCTGCGTTGCCCCTACGTCTAGGTCCGTGGTCTCCAATGAGCAGTTCTCTATTAACTCTCTCACTTGGACCATCCACCCTGTCTTGGTAGTGGAGTTGAAAATATTCTGGAACATTACTTTACACCAATCGGCTGTCGGGGAGATTTACCAAATAATTAAGATAACGAGTTTCAATAAGGCTATCCCGCCCTTGATCCTCGTCCACCCCAGCACACCCTTGATTGATTCTAGTGCTGCGGCATACTCGACCCCGTTATCCACCGGCCTGCGTCGTTCCCAAGCTCTTTACAACCGTTTGGTTTAGGGTACCACTTCCGCATCATATGTTATACTTGGCAGACCCACCATTTCCCAAATGGTTTTCCCCACGAAAACATTATTGAAACTGTTTCCTTCCTATAAGTTTCATTTGGTTAAGGATTCGCCTCCCCTTCAGATCAATTTATTTGTGTGGTTTCGGTAGATACTTCTTCCTGTGATGTTTATATTTATGATGATTCACACATCTGCAGCATGTCAGACATTAGTCTTTGTAGATTGTTCCTCCGAGGATCACATGATTCGATTTGCTTGAGGCTTTTTGTGTAAATTTGAAAAAAAATAAATTTAAATTTCCAGTTTTAATGTTATCTGTGGGTAAAGGTTTAAAAAGTAAAGTACAAAATATATTATACTGCTTTTTTGTGATCAGAGTACTACAATTGTAGATTATTTCAGCAAGTCAAAACTTTTTATTTTAAATCTGTTTTATAATCACGAAATATTGAAATGTGGCTATGGCTGCAGTCCGAATAATTTTTATAGAACTAATCTGTAAATGAACAATTATTTATTTAATAGCCAAGTATGAAATGTCTGGAAAAAAGACTTCTTATGAGTATAAATGCACGGTACAAGGTAGAAGCATATGTTCAAGTCTACAAATACTGTGTGAATCAAAATAAGTCGTAGCATAACCGCAGTGAACAAAGTAGCCCACTGCCATTACATCAATAGCACAAGAACTCGAAAAAATCATTTTCCTGAAAGCTTTCTGTGAGAGCTTTCCCGAAATGATGTCAGGTTCTTATGCTGCTGGTGTAGTTGAAGATGTATACTAGTAGTTTATAGTGGTTATTCTACGACCTACTTCGACTCGTATAATGTAAGTCAAGTGATTTCTGAATTCCACTCGGAGGTCCGCTGGCTGGAATTTGCTTGTGCAAAACATTGCAATGGGCATCAACCACTGACCATACTGGCAGCCGGTAAAAATTTGTAACTCATAAAGAAAATCTGCAGTTTAAGGAGCACTGATAAGTTAGTATCTGGTGGTCCATAAATTGCAGATTAGCTTGTTGAGTCCCAAACTTTCTACAGGCTGGCAAGAATATGTTGGAATATATGTATATCCCACCGGACTCAGAGGAGAAGTACAAAATCACCCTACGTGTTCTGTAATACAATATCCTTGTATGCACATTTGGTCATGTATCCGGGGTCGCGGAGAGGGTGGGGCCCAGGGTAGTAACTCACAGAGCTTGGAACTTGGGGGGGGGGGGGGGCAGGAGTCAAGGATCCTTGGTTTCGCCTGCCCACCCTCTAGTCCAAACATGACCCGAAAGACTGTATTTTAATATTTGGGTTTGGTACGTCCTTTCAAAGGGCGTTCCAAAACAATACAACAAAAATACGGGCTGTCAGGCCATGTTTGACCTTGCCCCCTCCCCCAAGGTTCTGACTCCTGTGCCAACAGTTAAGAAGGGGGCTGTATTGTGAATGAAGCTATGCACTTTTACCAAAGGCTGTAATTCTGGACTGCATGATTCTTGAAGTAATAACTTTATTAAATCAACTCGACGTAACCAAGTTATTACTTCAAGAATTGTTCAGTCAATATAGCTATGGGCGGTAGGTCATTGGATACTCATTGATCAACTTGGAAATTTGAAACATGCTGCTAAAATACGTCATTTTGACGGCCAAAAATAACGTGATTTTTTATCCCCAAAGCCGCAAGAACACTCCATTTAATAACTGATTAAAAAAATTTGTTGGGGGAGAAACGCCGCCCCTCCAACCACTCTGTGATCGATCGCGCCTCCGGCACTCGCTGCAGATGCCTTTATCATCTGTGCAATATCCCCACATTTTTGAATGGGGAGCCGTCACAGAATTAACCCCGGGTCCGTATTTTCTTTTCCCGGCCCTGCGTGGACCTTCCACTTCGTGGGTGTTTTTGTAGCAAGACAGCTTCCACTGTGTGACATGTAAGTTTGAGTTGAAGGAGAAAATAGTCAAAAGAAGAATTTATATTTTTTTGTCCGATTCTTGTGTTATTAGTATATTCATCTCTCTATATATAGACAATAAACATATAGTGTGTTTTTATATCTGTGTTATACAACGAGTTGAAATATGGTTTATTTTTTCGAGGCTTCGCCGAGAAAAAATAAACCATATTTCAACGAGTTGTATAACAACAGATATAAAACACACACTATATGTTTATTGTTTTTATCTGATAACAAACAGACACCCGTCTCGTGCGTCTACCCGACTTATATATGCTTCCCACGGGCCTCCAAAGAAAACCAGTCTACGAGACAAAAGAAATAGGACAAGACGCATAGAGTTGTGCCCCTTACATTACAAAATCGATGACGGCGATTGTAAAGTGCGATTGCACTTCTTGCATCATGTAACAGCGCTGGAACAAAATAAATTTCAACTATTTTATTAACAGTAACAAAACGGTGTTTCAGTAGAGTTATTCTTTTTTTGACATAGTTCCAGTTTTTCTTCGCGTTTTATGCTGTAGTCCCAATATAACAAATAATTTTGCGTTGTTTACAATTTTTACGAAGTGTTTTTTTTCAGGTAGAGCAGACGAACTTTTAATTAGCGCAGTTCCGCGAGTACTTTTGATCGAGGCCGTGACTATAAATAGTTCGCAGTCGCCGCATATAATTACTATTAACATTCAAGTAATTTCTACAATGTTTTGAAGCAAAATTTTAGGTTGCCTTTATTGAAGCAAAATAAATAAGAAATGACACCATCAGAGGATTTTGACAAAGTGCAATAAGCGTAGAATAAAATCTGCCCTGTGATATAACGATGTTTCATGAATGAATGAATGAACATGGAATTGAAAGAGGTCAGAGGTCGTTCGCATAAATTATAATTATATACAACACCCGTTGTATATACTTCAAGTATATATAACGGGTGTTATACTCTATGGTTATCAGATAAATAGTTTATATCTGTCGTGGTTATTCTTCAACTCATTTTGACTTATACTGTATATGGACAAAAATATTATTAGCAGACACGCGACACTGCTCCTAGCAATACTATATTCATTTACTTGTTTAGGGACCACGCCCCCCACCCCCAACCTCTTCCAGCTGGAACATCTGTGTGTTATGCTTGAAAATATTTGTATGGGTTGTTGTTTGGATACCCAGGGTTTGCATTTTCACTCACGCAGACATTTTTGTGTCATTTCAGTGATATATCTGCAGTTTGTCACTCGTCAACACAACAAAACCATGATGCCGAATCTACCTTCGTTTGTGGGAAGGGGTTCATTGCCCGTATTCATTTCACTAAAAAATCAATATTATTTTTGCCCTGTCCATTAAATGAAGTGTTGAAAGTGTACTATTTTTTCTATCTTTATTAGTATCAAGTCGAAAATGCACATTGTCTCGTTTCAAGCGAAACATTTTGGTTGTTTCTATCGCATGTTTATGTCTTGACAGCAAATCTGATCGAATTGTTTACCCGAAGCTACCTCTGACCTTGCATACCATTAACATCAAAGATGGCTAATCCGCAATTAGCTAGATTTCTAGTCTCGAACGAGCTTATTTTATGGTTTTGATATTTTATGTGCTCGTTCTCAGCTAGAAATTTATAGGCGATTTTTCAATCGGGCGTTCGTAACGGTTTTTCGGTACGACGGTTTGGGTGTATAAAAATGACTGAATTACCTTCTTTCACAAGCTTATTCCAGTTTGCAGTTCAAGTTGGTCACCTCTTAAACAATTCTGCACAAAAAATATTGTCCAGTTCGATGTTTGTTATTCCAAAAATGTTCGATATTCGACATAGCCCTAGCAAAATTCAACAAGATTTCCTAATTTCACATTGGGATTTACCATCACACCGTGACGTCACAGTCAAATCCTAAACTCGGGAGCCACAAAGCGGGCCAATTTAAGAACGACATTTGAATTGGGAGGGGGACTAAAAGGCAAAGTAAAACAAAAATGTGAATTGGCCTATTTTTCACATAAATCCTTCAGACAAACAATATTTGTTTTTATTTGGCGGTTATGAACCACTAATAAGTGAACACGTGACCTGGAGCGTTTGACACCCAATGTTGTGAGTAGGATTAAATAGGGCTGATCAGTTGATTGGTTAAATATATTTTGACTTTGAAACCATTAATTAAAATTTTGATTTCTCCACTTTAGAAAGGATTAATAAGTTGTTTGTAATTTGGTGCCGGAATGTGTGAGAATCTCTCTAAAAACATGAGGCATGGGGAAAAAAGTGTGAAATTCATTCAGTGCAAGACCATACGGTAGTTGTGAAAATTCGAAATTTAAAACTGAAATTTGGTGTGGCAACATATATTTTTTTCCAGTTTAATTTTTTCAAGAGATGATGTACTTTGTAAATGTATAGGTATTTTTTTTCAAAAACAACTTGGTGTGTTGTACAGAGAGTGGAATGTAACACTGTGGTCAATGGGATTTATTTAGTGGTTCATAACCTAAAGGAATATTTCCTTGTAACTGTTGTTGAGGGATATTTGAAGATATTTCTTTGTTTTCGGATATCCCGTTCTTGTAAATTTTTCAATTCAAGCACTTTGGGTTTGTAATATGTTTGAAAGTTTTGGGAAAATGCTATTTTGGAGGTGTGGGATGCCCAATTTTCACGACACAGTGCCTGTTTTTGCTTTCCTGGCATGCATAAAATGCTTGCTGAATAAACAAGGTGACCTGAGATAGGAGGAAAGATTGTTTGGCTGGTTAGTGGTTGAATTTCCAGTTGTTTGGGGCAACTGCAAGGTAGAACAGTTGAAATAATGGTGACAAACACAACCATATCTGCAGAATGAATCTGTTTAACCCCTATACCGGTTGGAGTTTAAATGCACTGTATTGCTACCTTGAAACATATTTAAAAAATTTGTCATGTTTTCCACATGCCACCTAAGCTCCCATCCCACATCTAACTACTGCAAGTCTCTTTTCTTTCATTCTAACATTTTAACCCCCCTCTATCTATATAAATGTGCTAAATATGTGATTTTTTAACATGCCAAGTTCTCAGAAACAGCACAGAATGGAGACTATTCTTGTTTTGGGGACCTCAGTTAGTGAATCAAATGTGAAATAACCTGTTTCATCCTATGAAATGAATTAAATGTTGTGTTAATGGGGTGTACAGAAGGTTTTCACTCCATGTGAGCAGTTTATGTATGGAGTTACTTGAATTTTTCATGATGTGACAGCTGAAAATTTCCTTTCTATTTGATAGAAACTGAAAGTGGATTACCTCCCTTTGATTGATGGACAATTGGAAGCTAATTCCAGTTATTTCTGAGCAAATACCCTCTGCCTTGAAGTGTTTTGAATATCAGATTCCAATCGCTATTCTAGAAAGGTTTTCCTGATTTGAAAATCATGACACCGTAGGTAACTTGAATTTTTTTCAGTTTTTTGCAATGGCAGCATTCACATTGTATAAAATTCTTTCCTCTTTTCATCTCAAGATTCAGTAGCAATGTTTTTGTCAATCCTCGCTGGGTGTGCCTTAAGTACTGTGTTCCTTACAAAGAGCGCATTCCCCAAACTATAGCTTGAAAATTGAATTTTGCTTCTTGTCTTTTTTATTGGTTTCTCAGCCATTATTTTTTTGCCAAGTAGTCTCACTAAGATTTGCTTTCTGTTAATGTTATGATGTAGCAGTCAATATGACATATTATATCATAAATAAGGTAAATAGAGATACCTAACCACTCCTTAGATTAATGTTTCAGGTATATTCTAGTAAAAATATGTTGTTGAATCTTTCTGGAATCAGCACCTTTGTTGATTCTAAGAGGGTTCATTTTTTTAAAATGTGAAACAAGTGGTGATAGGCTGGGGTGGGGTAAAGGGTTAACAGTAACTAGACTGGGTCAATAGTTCTCATTTCCAGTGGGGGGAAAAGTGCTATGCCACTGTATGTATTTGCGTGACCTCTGAAACATATCTGGAGTCATCTGTAAGATTTTATTATTCTGCTCACCCCCCACCCCCCCCCCCCCCTCCAGATTTGTTTCTTGCTAATTTAGAATTCAGCTCCTGGCATCCATGAGTATAATACAAGGAGTCATGTGGTTGACTTCTCTCAAAATTCCTGTGCTGTCC
The DNA here is from genome assembly GCA_031216915.1 of Pictodentalium vernedei. Classification (NCBI taxonomy): domain Eukaryota; kingdom Metazoa; phylum Mollusca; class Scaphopoda; order Dentaliida; family Dentaliidae; genus Pictodentalium; species Pictodentalium vernedei. The sequence continues at coordinate 317,691,154 of CM062297.1, forward strand.
ATAAAATATTTCATTTGAGCAGGGTAAATGTGGAGATTTTTGTCTTTGCAACACATTACCGAGGGAATTTTCCACTCGGAGGCCACTCTGCCAGTGATAAGAAAAAAATATATCTGTGATTTATTGATTTCTAAGATGCTTCTTATCTCTGTAAGTTATTCATTTGGAGACACTATAAACTTCTGTCACTAAAACTATGAGGGAGGGTCTCATAGGCATTAGGGGGTGGCTTTTTCACTGAATTGGTTGGTACGGTGTAAGTCAAATAGCAACCCTTGCTTGTTCCTTTTGTTTCTGTTTTCACTCAAATTATATGGTTATATTGAGTCAAGGTGTGCTTCTCGTCACTGTGGTATTGCTCTGCACATATGTGCCATATAGAAACATTTGAGGAAGGAAAAGTACATTTTTTCATCTTTATTTTGAGAAGAATGAAGGGGTTAAAATATTCTTGCACTGAGTGTAATTGAGAATAATTGGGCATTGAGGTACACATGAGGCTGATCTATTAATGTATTGATTCAAAATGATGTCAGTTTGAAGAATATTTTTTCAATGATTTTTTTTACCATGTTTAATTATAATGAGCGAAATGGTGAAAATGTATCAGGATTTTTTTTTACTCAAAAAACAGGATGGGTTAAATGAAATGCTGTGAGGTCAGAGAAAAAAACAGCGAATTTAAAAAAAAATGTTTGGAATCAATTTGGTAGTATTTATTTTGAATTTAAATCCCAAATTACAGATATTGTAATCAACTTTGGTATCTCTTTAGGTTATGAACCACTAAATAAGTGAACACGTGACCTGGAGCGTTTGACACCCAATGTTGTGAGTAGGATTAAATAGGGCTGATCAGTTGATTGGTTAAATATATTTTGACTTTGAAACCATTAATTAAAATTTTGATTTCTCCACTTTAGAATGGATTAATAAGTTTGTTTGTAATTTGGTGCCGGAATGTGTGAGAATCTCTCAAAAACATGAGGCATGGGGAAAAAAGTGTGAAATTCATTCAGTGCAAGACCATACGGTAGTTGTGAAAATTCGAAATTTAAACTGAAATTTGGTGTGGCAACATATATTTTTTTTCCAGTTTAATTTTTTCAAGAGATGATGTACTTTGTAAATGTATAGGTATTTTTTTTTCAAAACAACTTGGTGTGTTGTACAGAGAGTGAATGTTAACACTGTGGTCAATGGGATTTATTTAGTGGTTCATAACCTGGCACTCCCGACATCGGTTTGAGCTATCAGAGCAAGTGACCTCAATCAAACTCAGAAGAAAACAATGAATAATGAACTCGCAAAAGTGTGAAGCACAGTGGCACGTTACAAACTATTTTTTTAATTCCCAAATAATATTTATTAGAAAATCATACTCGACACCCACATGATAATAGTATAATATGCCGCTATTTATAATATACTATGATCATTGGGGTGACCAGTATATTTTCGAATAAATATTATTTGGGACATAAAAATCGTGTGTAACGTGGGCCCTGTGTGTGAAGTATATGAACAAATTGAAAGTTGGGGGGTACTCTCTTGTTCCACTTCATTCTTCTTTTTTTTTGGGGGGGGGAATGATTTCCTCCCCAATTACAAGATCGGAAAGGCAACCGGTGTATGTGTGTGTGTGTGTGTGTGTGGGGGGGGGGGGGGGGGGGGGGGGGTTGCTCAAAAATGATTCCGCGTGCATTATCGAGGCTCGTAACACCAAGGTGGGTGTGTGAAAATTTGGCAGCCCCTCTTCCCCCTTCCTACTGCCTGCATGTGGCCTGGGGATCTCTGCAGAGAACTTTTGAAAAATATGATTGGCCTGAGATCGAATTTAGAGCCCCCGCCCACACACACAACGGCTTGCCTTTCCCACCTTGTAATTGGGGAGGAAATCAGTCACATTTGGGGGACAACCATTTTTTAGCAAGTCCCCCCCCCCCCCCCACTCACACAAGATTCGATAAAAAGCCATTTTAGAGGGCTCGTCTCCAATTCCTTCCTGGTAGACAAGGGTATAAAGTTGCAAATATGTTTT